>JAQPPZ010016670.1:0-5000000 GCA_028583015.1 Wollemia nobilis
CACACTAATCATCTCTACACTTGATCATCTTCTCCTTCCCTTTCTTAACAAGGTTAACCTGCACCATCCTTGGTCCTTCGTATTTGATAGATTTAGGCTCTTCTACCACCTTTAAAACATAAATGGGATGAGTTGGTTTGTCTTCAATTACCGCATCACCCATAGTATATTCTACGAAGTTTTTTGGAAATATCCACTTTTCATTTTCTTGGTCCTTCTCTATTGTTGATCTCTTTTTGCTACTCTGACCTTTTTCTGGTTCCTTTTCTTCCTCTTGGATTTTGTCTTCTGTGTGGATGATGCATAAGCATTGAGGTGTGAATACCTCATACTCATAGTCTTCCATTTACCAATGAAGTAGACCTCTGTTGTCCCTCTCCTCTTCCGTGTACTCCAATTGCAATGCTCCATTAGGTTCATATCATGTTTCGCCATATGATGATGAACTTCCTGATTCGTCTGAGGTTGCATGGTCTTGGCTGAAAGACTGATTCTTCAAGTTAATCATGTACTTATGCTGGCCTTTCTTAAAAGTGAGATGTTTCTCCTAGTTATGGTTTACTCTCGCCATTCTTAGCCATCCATATCCAAGCAATGCGTCATAAGTAGGTTTTTGCATGACCATCACTACAAAATCCAAGATGAAATCTTGCTTCGCTATCTGCACTCTTTGATTCATCAGTACGCCTCTCGTCTCTATTCCGTACTAGTCTACTCCATACAATCTGAAATTCGAAGATCACAATGTGGGTTGTCCAATGCTTTTCCATGTCTTCTCCGGCATCATGTTCACACTTGATCCTCCATCTACAATAACTTGAGTTAGCTTGTGGTCCAATATCTCCATGTGAACCAAGGCTGGCTTCTTTTTGGTTTCAATCATTAGGATTGTGGGATTAATAAATTGCTCCTTTTTGACATTGGCTACTTCCCAAACTTCTTCTCTTTTCCTTGTCTTTATCATTTCACCAATTGCGGTGTATAATTCGGGCACTGCACTAAGTAGACTTTATACTTTAACTTCCATGATTGTGCTCAGTACTTGTGTCGCCAAGTGTTCCATCAATGCTTGCTTACTTGTCACTATCTCTGACCTTTTCAGGGCTCTCTTGGAGTAATCTTTCCTATTTCTCCTTCTCCAACTCTTCCTTTACCACTTCGTAGGCTTCTTGCCATCGCTCTTTTTCCTTAGAAGGGTTTGGATACTACTCCATTTTTCTAGCATGAGCTCTTGTCATTGCTAGAACTTGCTTTTCTTATTCTTTTTCTTGGGTATCACTAACTTCGCCAATGTCAATTAGATTGAAATTCTGTGTCACTGGGACTTGCTTTGTTCAGGCAATCTACTTCCTTGTGGTTACCTGGTACACACCATTGACACATATGAGTGACATTGTTTGTGTTTCCTCTAGTCTGCGACTTGGGGCAGCATTTTGTAAAGTGTCCCCATTCTTGGCAGTTTCGACATTGTATGATAGGTCTTCCATCTGAATCATACTGCAATCGACATTATCCTCCCTACCTTCCACCTCGACGGTTGTTCCTATATTCGCCACTAGTTGCGCCTTATCCATTTCTTGAGGTATTTGTTTGTTCCACCTGTTGCACCGTCATGGTTTGGTGCCTTACTCCCTTCAAATTGAATGGACAATTGTAGATTGGATGGCCTACCACATCGTATATATTGTAATACGCATTCATAGGACAATTGATATTCGTGTGACCTTGTTTGCAATCCAAACACCAAATGTCTTTTCGTTCCTTTTGTACTTCTCCTTTGACTTCTTTCATGTTCTTGTCAAACTCTTTTTTAAAAGAGTAGATAGCGCTTTGCACTTTGTCCTCTGCATCGCTATCTGAATCGACATTCCTCAAATGCCCCATGATTCTATGAACCAATGTTGACTAGTGCATTGCATTTTATCAACCAATTGCTTTAGTCTCCTATTATAATTCTTAACATCTTCTAGCTTTTATTTCATGGTGTAAATCCTTATTATAATTTCAGTTTCATCACAGAGTGGTCGTAATTCATTAATAAATTCATCCTGCATTGTCTCCCATCGCCTGAATGGTTGTGTATTTTCCCTCTTCAAGTACCAATCAATTACCATGCCTCGCAGGGTAGCAAGAAACAATTGCAACCATTCAGCAGGTTGCGTTACTCCATTTGCCTTCAAAATTGTGGTATAAGTACCAATGTGGCATGCTGGGTATTGTTTCCCTTCCCTAGTGAAGGGTGGGCATTTTTGTTTGCCCGCTTTATTAGCAACGTGTTCCATTGGGTCTCTCTTGACCTCCATAGTTTGTATTTGATTCCTCTGTTATTGGCCTTGCAACCTTGAATTTTGTCATTCACCTCGTCTTATCATTCTCACTTCTCTCGACCTGAACTTCTATTTGTTTCCCTTCCCCAGTGAAGGCTGGGCATTTTTGTTTGCTTGCTCTATTAGCAACGTGTGTCATTGGGTCTCTCTTGACCTCCATAGTTTGCATTTGATTCCTCCGTCGTTGGCCTTGCAACCTTGAATTTTGTCATTCACCTTGTCTTATCATGCTCACTTCTCTCGACTTGAACTTGATCTAGGTAACAACGCCAAATGTAGACAACAATGAGGACTTCTTGAGATGAGGAAATGATAGTTTTAGTGGGAGGAAGATTGGTAGTACATGCGAAGGAGCATGTCAATATCGGTTTGATATTCCTTGTGTTAATGTTGTTTAGACAAAAAAATCTTGATGACGAATCAACTTGTGATGGATTGCTTCAAGATGAAACTGTTCTTGACAGAATGACTGTTGTCGGTTGGGCTATGATAGATGTCGACACTTCAAGGTGACATGACGGTATAGGCATGACGGTAATATGGATGTTGGCACTTTAGCAAGATGGATATTGGCACTTCTGTTGGCATGGCCCATACCGGCTCCAGCTATGACAGCTAGTTGCATGTTGGCAACAGAGTGAGGGCTTGTCTATGTTGGTTGGCTTGTGTCGGCAAGTCTTTGTTGGCTCACCTGGACAGTTAGACAATGTTGTCCCTGCAACTACTATGTTCCATTTGAGCATTCCTCCCTGCAATACTGTAACACAACATAGATTCTAACACATACAAGCATTCAAAGAGACATAGTTGGCACAAAATGGCATCCTTGCATTATCATGAGGACAGTTACATCCCAGTCATGTGACTGCAACAATCTCACGTACAACACTATCTCCTTACAGAGGTTGCTCTCCTCTGTAATGGATATGGATCTGGATGGGTTCCTTTACAAAATGAAAGGGGTTTATATATAGTGTGGCTTTGGTAGTTACCATAACCAACCAGGCCTCAACTACCAAAACTACTTTTCATTTCAGCCTTAACAACACAATTAACAATTTAGTTAACCGTTTGCAAATGACGATTGATTACATACGTCTGATTACATTGCAATTATTATTGCTAATTACTAAATGGCATTTCATTTGCACTTTGACTATTTTGCATGCCATTCCTACGTAAAAGTAATGTACAATATTTTGATGCATAGACATCTTGTCAAACACTTCATTTCTTTTTGGAATTATTGTCTACAAGCTTTGAGTGCTACGTCCTACTTGGTGATACAGTGTATATGGTATGTGAAGACCATCTCCCGCAGGTGCTTCAACAGAGTGATTAGTCCTTGTCATATTTTGACAAGACTTTCAGTGCTAATGTTGGTAGCTTTCCCCATTCAACTGGTGGCTCAAGCATCTTGGTCGGAAGTCGTTGTTGGAACAACCATGCTAGGTGTCCTTTTGGTTGCAATGAAGGTCAATGTATTTTTTTTTCTTGAAAGTAGATGGAGTCTTCATCAGAATCTCGATCTTGTGCTCTTCTCGATGGCTTCTTTGGGTTCTTTATAGTAGAGTTGCCAGGTGAATTTCTTGAGAGCTTCAAAAAGATGATGATCGTGGCCTTCATCGGAACCATGACGTGACTTCTAAATTAGAAGACAATTTTTTTCTAGTTCATGTCTCATTGAGCATGCCAGTTTGAATTATTGGGGGCTAGATGCAACCCCTACGCTTCATAGGTGTCGTGACCCCCCGAGGTTGTGGTTTGACCCTTCGTCTTCCCAAGTGGGTGCGTTCCATGCCCTGCGAAGTTCGGGGAAGCATGGGACACGACTTTTGCTAGATGACCTTTGGGGGTTTTTACCCAAGACTGGTTCCTTGATTTGGATGTGATCTTTGGCGCTCGTCTTTCCTTTGCTACACTAATCTATTTTAATCAACTTCTTCAAGGAAAAGGGAGAAGGAAAGAAAATATGAAATAATATAAAAAGTAAATTGCAGAAAGTGAAATCTAACTAGCCTAAGGATGATAATGCACCAAAGACCTAATAATACCCTCCCATGTCACGGGGGGTTGAGTGAACACATGCGCAATGACTGATAATGCATGAGGAACACAATTCCCCCAAGATCATGTGATAAAATAGAACACTTGCATTAGAACTAGGACATGCATTTCATAAGTAGTCATAAATTCTTATAGTTACATACATACAAAGGAAAGAGGTTCAAAAACTCTTGGCTGGCTATGCAAGGCTTGAGCCAGGTTGAGACATAAGAGAAAATGAAAGAAAGCACTCCTTAGGAGAGTGGGTGGCTTTTCAATAAATTACAATGAGAACTCTAGGTCCATTTCTTTGCCAAAAATAGCCCCATGTTAACTCTAGGGTCACTTATCTAAAAAATAAAAGTCCCATGTTAGCTTTGGGGTTTGTTCTTTGCTCCTCTCATATTCCCTAGTTCTCATATTACCTATTTCTTGTATTTTCTAACATAAACCGTAAACCCCTTATGAGCAACGTTATGAGTGTCTTGAGCCACTATCCCACATGTATCCCATGATGGCCCTCATGGTGTTATATACAACACAATAGACACCTAGAACATTGCAAATCAAGAAGCAGGATTTTGGATGAAATACCTTAGTGAAAGTTGGTGAACCATGGCACAACCCCTCAAATGGGTGAATCATGGCCCAACCATATGCTCCATCCTCTCTTGTGGGAGCATCACTTGATGGTGGTGAGTGTGGAGTTTTCTCCTTGTGGGGTTTCTATTGGTTGATTTTCCTTGTGGACCCCATGTTAACTCTGGGGTCTATTTTCTATAAAAAATATAACACCATGTTAACTTTGGGATCAATTCTCTACAAAAAAATAGCTCCATGTTAGCCCTAGGGTTCGTTCTCTACTCCTCTTGTACTACTTAGTTCTCATACTTTCTTGCGTAAACCCTAACATCTTGTGTGCACTGTTGTAAAAGTCTTCAGCCTCTATCCCACATGTATCCCACGCTAGCCCTCATGGTAATTCTAGGGTTAGTTCTATGCAAAAAGACAACCCCATGTTACCTCTAGGGTTCATTCTCTACTCTTGTACAACCCGGTGCTCATACTTTCTTGCTTAAATGCTAAACAACTTGTGAGCAACACTATGAGTCTTGATCCATTATCCCACATTATCCCACATACCCTCAGGGGTATATAAAAACAATAAACCTAGAGTCTTGATCCATTATCCCACATGTATCCCTCGATGGCCCTCATGGTGGTATATAAAACACAACAAACTCCTAAAGATTTGCAAATCAAGAAGAGCTTTTGGTGAAATGCCCTAGTGTTGAACCATCACCCAACCTGTCAAATGAGTAAATCATGGCCAAACCATATGCTCCATCCTCTCCTGTGAGAGCATCGCTTGATGGTGGTGAGTGTGGAGTTCTCCATGTGTGGTTTTCATTAGTTGATTTTTCTTATGGGCCCCATGTTAACTTTGAGGTCCATTCTTTGCAAAAAAAACCATGTTAACTTTAGGGCCAAATTTCTACAAATAAATAGCCCCATGTTATCTTTGGGGTCTATTCTCTGCTCCTCTTGTACAACATTATTCTCGTACATTCTTGCATAAACTTTAAACACATTATGAGAGTCGATCCATTATCCCATAGGCATCCCACGATGGCCCTCATGGTGTATATAAAGCACAACAAACACCTAGAGCTTTGTGAATCGAGAAGTAGGCTTTTAGGTGAAATGCCCTAGTGGTAGCTAGTGAACCATGATCCAACCCCTCAAACGAGCGAATCATGGCCCAACCATATGCTTCATCCTCTCCTATGGGAGCATCACTCGATGGTGGTGAGTGTGGAGTTCAACCCATGTGTGGTTTCTGTTGGTTGATTTCCCTTGCGAGTCCCATGTTAACTATGCGGTCTTTTCTCTACAAAAATAGCCCCATGTTAACTCTAGGGTTCGTTCTCTACTCTTGTATTGCCTAGTTCTCATACTTTCTAGCATAAGCCCTAAACACCTTGTGAGCAACGTTGTAAGAGTCTTGAGTCTAGAATAATCCCTAAACATGTATCCCATGCTTGAATCATTCCCTTTGCTTGTGTGCATATACCACCTGGACGTTTCTTGTGCTCTCCTTTGCAATCTCCTAACTTCTCCTCTATCTTCTCAATTGTCATGCAACGACTTGATACTCTTGTACCTTCAGTCTCCCTTGTGGTCCTCTTATTGATTCATTATCGCCATTTGAATCATTTTCCATTCTTTCTTCCTCCTCTTGAGGCACTAGCGGTTCATTATTTTCAATCACTTGAACCATTTTGAGAAATCGTATCCCGACTTGTTGACTTCAAGTTTCGTCTCTTTGTCTTTTGCGCTCAATGTTGGGACTTGGGTATGGTGTGTTAGGATCCCTAGGAAAGTTTTCATTGTTGTTTGAATCTTCTATCCATCCTCCGTTCCTAGGTTGTTCACGTACTTCCCTAACATCTCTCCATAAAATGGTAGTAGTTTGTTCTTTGCTCACCTGATGTTCTATACAATCAGCAAGAGCTTGTTGAGATTTATTCTCAATTCTTCCTTGAAGTTCAATTGTCTCCTCTTGCTTTGGTGGCATCATGTTCCTTTATCTCCTAGAACATCTTGTCAATGGGGAGGTAGTACTAGAAGAATTTTTTGTATTCAATTGAATTCTCAACGTCTTTGAAGAGGAACTACTAGAGTCTAAGGAGAATAGGCTACTTTTTGAAGGTGCTTCCTCATTGCTATTTGCACTTTCCCTTAACTCCATCGTTTGTCTCTCCAATTATTGATCAAATTTGTTCAACTCTGCTCTTCGTAATTTGTCTTTCGTTCATTCTTTGCATTTGTTTCATCTAGCTTGTGAATCACCTGTTCTCTCATTCATGCATTATGTATTCTCAGGGTTTCGTATTCTTCCTGTAACTAATGTGCCTCCTTAATCATCTATTGCAGAATCCTTGATTCTTCATTTTGAATCTCATCCCCTTCATTCTCAGAGACGAGGGTCTTGTTCTTGTAATGCGACATTTGTGACGGTGTGAAGTCTTTCTTTTCCTTCATTATTCAGAAACCTTATGTGAACTTGTAATTGTCTACATTCCCTATCTCGAGGTTCCAATTTCCTCTGTTCGATTACAGGTTCCCCTTTTGCTCTGAATAGTCATTCTAGGTTCATTTGATCTTCTTCTCTAGTGATTCTACTTGGCTCTCCATGTTCGTAAAATCACATCCCTGGTCGTAGCTCTTCTGTCATTCTTCTAGAAGTTTCTCTTGATGATTCCAAGTTGATTACATTCACCTGCGTTTGTGCCTTATACACCTTCAACTTAGAACCATTTATAGTTTTGAGGTAAACTATACCATCCAATTTCCTCCCCATTGTCCAGTACTTTCTTCCACTTGGAAGGATCCAAGCCATAAGGTCTTCCATTTGCCTGGCTTGACTTCTCATTTCCCATTATATTTGAGCACTAAATCACCAGCTTTCAAGTTCATTTTGCATAAATGTTTGTCATGCCAAAATTTACGTCGTCGATGGGCAAATCTCCATCGCCCATTGTGCCATCACCCTCTTTTCTCCTAGTTGTACAAGTGTTGTGAGTCTCTCTTCCATGCTCTCCTCATCGCTTAGGTGATTCTCAACAACTACTCTCAGACTCGGAACCAAGAATTCAACTGGTACAATCGCCTCTTGTCCATATATCAACTGGAAGGGTGTATGATTTGTTGTTGGCTTGAAATTTGTCTTGTACGCCCACAAGACTGCTGGTAATTGTTCTTCCCAATCGACGCCCTCCACGTCGCATGTCTTGTACATGATGGAAACCAAAACCTTATTCATTGCCTTTGCTTGCCCATTCGCCCTAGGGTAGTACGAGCTAGACAACGAGTGGAAAATACTGAATTCTGTGGTTAGGTTTTGTATAATCGCATTGACAAAACGACCTCCCCTATCACTTGTCAATTGTAGGGAAATCCCAAACCTGGTAATAACTTGTTCATACAAGAAATAAACAGTGCTTCTTGCAGAATTATCTGGTAGAGCCCTTGCTTCTACCCATTTCGTCAAGAATTCTGTTGCCACTACAATATATTGACATCTCCCTTTTTGGCTTGTTCAAAGTGGTCCCACAAAATCCAATCTCCACCTTTCAAAAATTTCTTGGGGTTGAGAAGGATGTAATGACATGAAATCTCTTTTTAATGACTTCCCTATTCTTTGGCACGTATCACATGCCTTCACATACTCTTTGGCATCGTGATAAAGGGTGGGCCACCACAGTCCTTCCAACAACACTTTCCTTGCTGTTGCATCGGTCCCATATGACCTCCAACCAATCCCTCATGTGCCTTCTTTAATATTTGTTGTACTTCATCCTCCATCACACACCTTCTCAAGATGTGGTCTTTGCCCATCTTATATAACAAGCCTACAATCAACGTAAATGGTGTCGATTTTGCAATGATCTTTATTTGCTCTATTGCCATCATCTCCTTTGGCAGCTCTCCTGTCAATAGATATTCCTCGATATGTTTAGACCATGTTGGTATTGCACTTATCATAAATAGTTGTGTGTTAGGGAATTCATCTTGTATTCCTCCTTTTGCAGGTTCTCTTGAGCGAGTCCTTAACAACTGGTCTGCTATTACGTGCTTCTTTCCTAGCCTTATTACCACTCAAAACACGAACTCTTGCAGTGTGAGGAGCCACCTGCTCACTCGTCCATATATCATTGGCTTGTTAATCAAGTATAACAATGCCTGATGGTCTATGTAAAAAGCAAATGGGTTGGCTAGTAGGTAATGCCTAAAATTTTATATTGCATAAACCATCCCCAATGCTTCATGTTTCGTTGTGTTATAATTCTTCTTCGCCCTTGACAACAAATGACTTGCGAAATAAATGGGTTGGTCCAGTCCAGATTGCCCATCTCCCAAAGCATAGCCAATTGCAAAGTTTGAGGCATCTACGTGAACATGGAACTCCTTATCCCAATTTGGATAAACCATGATAGGTGCTTTCACCAAATGTTCCTTCAATCCTTCAAAAGGTTCTTGGTGCTCCTTCACCCACTTGAAAGGAACACTCTTACGCGTGAGAGCATCTAGTGAATGGGCAATTTGTGCGTAGTTCTTGATAAACCTCCAGTAATAGCCCACCGTTCCTAAGAAGGTTTTCATGGAACTTACGTCATATGGTTCTTCCATCAACAATATTACCTGAATCTTATCTGGGTTTGGCTTCAAGCCTTCTTGACATACAATATGTCCTAATAGTTTCTCATATGGCACCATCAAGACACATTTTCCTGGATTTAGTGTGATTTGTGCTCTCCTGCACAAACTCATGCATTCTTCCAATGCCTTCAAGTGTTTCAGTCCTTGGCCATACAGGGACCAATCATCCAAAAGGCTTTGAAATTTCGTATGAACATTTCATCAAAAATATACAAGATGATTCTTTGAAAGGTAGTCGATGCATTACATAGTCCAAAAGGCATGCGGTTATATGCATATATGCCATTTTCCACTATGAAAGTGGTCTTCAATTTATCTTCTTCTGCAATGCTGATTTGGTTATAGCCCGAAAATCCATCCAAAAATGAATAGATCTTGTGTTTGGCTACTTCCTCCAATATGGAGTCTGTGAAAGGAATCGGGAAGGGATATTTTATAGTTACGACATTCAAACTCTGAAAATCCACACAAATCCGAATCTTGTTTGCTTCTCTTTTCAAGGTAATCACTATAGATGACACTCATTCACTTGTCATAACTTTGAAGATAATGCTTGTGTCTAACATCTTCTCTTTCTCGACATTCACCAAAGCTGCATACTTTGGATTGATTCTGTATGCTCTTCTTCGTACTAGTTGTGCACCTTCGATCAAAGGAGTCTTGTGTACACATAGTTCTGGTGGCACTGCTTTCAAATATATGTAGGTCCATGCAACCATGTCCCTATACTCTATAAAGATCTTAAATGCTGCTGCTTTGAGCACAGGATCCTAATCATCTCTACACTTGATCATCTTCTCCTCCCCTTCCTTGCCAAGGTTAATCTGCACCATCCTTGGTCCTTCGTATTTGATAGATTTAGGCTCTTCGACCACCTTTAAAACATAAATGGGATGAGTTGGTGTGTCTTCAATTACCACATCACCCATAGTATATTCTACAAAGCATAGTAGAGAAAATCAAAATCGGGTAGTAAATCAGCTGGGTAAAAAGTTGGGAATAAATCGAAATCGGGGAAGAAATCAGCAAAAAAAAAACCGAAGAAAACGATTTTTTTTTTTTTCATGCATATTACAATGAATTAATATTATGCAAATAAGATATTGCAATAAAAACAACAATCCAAGTCAAGACATCATACAAGGCTCAAGCTTTAAGTACACATGAAAGTGACAAAACAAATCCCGTATTGCTTATAATATGAAAAGGTACAAATTTACAAGTAACAAGAAGGAAAAAAAGGTTTCATTTTTTATATGCCTGCACATGGAAACAAGTAAGAACAAAGTTACAATCACGAAAAAAGGAAAAAAAAAAAAAAAAAAAAAAAAAAAAAAAAAAAAACCCTAAGGCCTAGCCTAGGGTTTAGGGTTTAAACTTCACAGTTTCAAACATTAACAGTTGAAAAATGGGCTTGCATACATAGTTATCAGGCAGCACTATTTACTTTAAAAAAGAAAAAAACCCAAAACCCTAAACTAGGGTTTCAGATTTAGGGTTTAAACTTTAAACTTCAAAGTTCAAACATTAACAACTGAAAAATGGGCTTGCATAAAAAAACCCTAAATTGGCCACAACTTGAGAAAAAGAAATAAAAAAAAGAAAATTACTATTTAAAAAAAAAATTGTCGATCCCGATTTTTCAAAAAATCGGTAAAAAATTGCCAATGAATCGGCTGCATCATGATATGATGCCAATTAAATAGGCCCAACATTGAGACCCGATTTATTCATGATTTTGCCGATTTTTTGGCGATTTTCTCAACTATGGTTTATACCTCCAAAAAATCTGTTGTCACAAAATTTGCCATAAAATTTCCCCTTATTGGCACCCTCCCTCGCATACTTCTAGTCTGGGTCTCTTTTCCCGATCATTTTCATTTAATATGGCTGCACATAAAGACAATCATGAAGTACTTGGAAGCTTTAAGAAAAAAAAAAAAAAAGAAATGAAAAAGGCCCTAGGATTTAAGCATTGACAGCTGAAACTTTGTTTTTTCACCTCAACTGTAACTTCTGGGTGGCTATTAGATTCTTGAGATCTAGGAAAAATTTGTATTTAGGATGCAAATGTGTGTTTCTTTTGGGCTGCCTTCACTTGCTCTCTGCTCTCTCTGATAGTGAAAACAGCAAAAATAAGGCCAATTTGGGGGGAAAGACTTTTATGCTGTTTCCTGGTGTTTTGCAGTTGCAATCGAGCTTCTTCCTCAGACTTGGAAGTCCAAGTTTTTTTCCAAGTTAAAACTTGGTGAATCGAAAAAACTTGGAGAAGGTGACTTGGGCTTGGAATTGGCAAGTTTTTGAAAAACTTGCCGAGTTTTGTAACTATGCTGGACATCTTTGCAATTTCCATCTATTTGCTTCTCTCTACTGAGGTTGTATTTGCATTACCAATATCAACAGGGATTGCATCTAGCTTGTACAATGTCCCAAGCCTTACATCTTTAGACAAAACCATGGCTCTACGAACCGACTTGAAACCTTTTTCTCTGAAAATTGTTTCCTTTCCAGCTTCTGCTAATTGACTAACTGAGAGTAGACTTCGTGTCAAACCTGGAACATGCCTTACATCAGGTATGCACTTGATTCTTCCATCGTTGAATTTGATGCTCACACTGTCTTTGCCAACAATTTTTTAGTAATAGTCGTCACCAAGGAAGACTTTGCCACTCTGAATTTCTTCATAATCTTTGGACCACTATCTGTGTGGAGTCATATGGAAAGAAGCTCCGGAATCTACCTCATCCTGGACATTCACTGCTAAGCATGTAGCAGCCACATATAGACTTCCATCACTAGTAGATGGATATGCTGAAGGGTTTTCCTTCTCGGAAAAATCAGCTTTGCACTTTCTCTTCTTGTGGGCTGTCTGCTTGCATTTGCAGCAAACAAGTTCTTGTTTCCTTCCTTTACTTGCATATATTCTTCTTGATTTAGACTTTCTCCCAACAGATCTATCAAAATTTCTCTTTGTTGCATCCTTTTGAAACCAAAGCTTCTGAATTCTTGGCAAAGTCTCAGTTTCTTCTTGGAGCAGCTGGCCAACAATCTCATCCTTGTTGAGTTTCTCTACTTTGGTGCTCCCACTGATTTCAACAATGAGGTTATTCCAAGGATCAGGTAAGCTGCAGAGTGAGCAAATACACTGCTTTATATCTTTAACCTTATCACCAACTGATCTCAATTGGTTTATAGGAGTGTTGAATGCATCTAAATGTTCAACCACACTCTTTCCATCAGCTATTTTAAGTGCGTACATTCTCAGGAATATCAAATTCATGAGAGATTTGGCTTCATAAAGCTTTCCCAGGTTATCCCAAAGGTCCTTTGATGTTTTGGCCCTAGTGACATTTATCAAGATTGAATCAGCAAGATTAAGACCAATCAAAGCAATAGCTTTGTCATTCATCTTGTCCCAGTCATCTTTAACAGCAACTGGCTTTGTATCCCTCATAATCACCTCCTTTAAATCTTTCTCAGCAAGTGGATACTTCATTTTCAGCTTCCATAAGCTGAAGTTTTGCCCAGCAAACTTCTCAATGGTACATTTGGTGTTAGTGCTGTCCATTCTCTGCTGCGAATATTATTGCAACCTCCTACTGAAGCTAAATGCTCTCCAAAACTCAACGCAGCACCACAAACTGCCCAGGTGAGCTCTCCAATCAGCTACAATCCCACTGCTGAGTTACTCTATTTAGCAACAGTTCTGCATGCTGCCAAGAAGCTTTGATGCCAAATGTTACTATGGAGGAGTGTTGACAATACCAAGAACATGCACACACAGTTAGTGAAATCAGAAAAAAAAAGATAAAAGCAAAAGATAGAGATAGGAACAGGATATATATGTGAGAAGAAATCAACAAACTTTATAAAATCGGGGTCATACTTATGACTGCCTCTCTTCCATCTTATTTATAAAGAAAAAAGAATCAAGAATAGAAATTTCCATTTTACATGAGAGTGTGCATGCTAATTTCCCTAATTTACAATCAGTTATAAAAGCCACTAACTTTGGTCAATCACCTAAAATTAGCTATTAACTGACAGAGTAGTTGCCATACACACTCACCTAACAAAGAGGGTACCAAGCAATCATTTTTTGAACCAGCCCTTGAGGCTTTTAGGTGATGACATCTTTTTTGTATGATGTAAGTGCTCATCTCTATATCCTTCAAAATCTGCAAATTTTCATTTTGCATTTTTCTCAAAGAACACATCATTTTGGTAATTAAATAAAATTTTTACAGTTGTCTCTTTATTCAGACATACTTAGTGGGCCTAACTGTGAAGGCTTTGGAACTCCAAAAAGGAGGTCCAAGTTCCAAATCCGAAAGGGGTAGAGTTGTACATCATGCTCTGGCAACTGGAGTATGGTTGGATAAACATATATTTGGGTAAACACCATCCTCCATGAGGATCATCCATATGGCCTATGGCCTGTGGACGTTAAAAACTACTTTACATTTAGATTTGTAGTCTTCTAGAGTTCACTGATGTTCATCTTCTAATATCAACTGTATTTTTGATATATGAAACATATAGTGAATTTTAAATTTGAATCATGATTCACGTTTCCTATTGTCCTAATGTTTTCAATGTTCATTATCATGACTTCAGTTATTTTCAAATGTATGTGAAATAATGTGTCTGCATATATGTGTTATGGTATAATACAGGGGCCCACCCATCTATCAGCATACCTAAGCTTTGAGACTCCTGACTTGGAACTTTGCACATATGTGGCATACTCATGCATCCTCCAACTCATGTAACTTGATGTTTGTGCATGTGTTTTGTATGAGTGCAAATGTTCCTTCATATGAGTGCAAATGTTCTTTCACCATTTCGCAAAGTTTTAAAAGTGGCATTGCAAAACTCATACACATAATTATCAGACTCTCACGTGTCCTGCCAGTACTCATGGGTTTGTGAGCCTGGTTAGCCTGGGCAAGTTTCTTTTGGTAAAATCTACTATATTTATGTTAATTTCTTGTTTGCCAAGTCTTTTTTTGTGTTTTTTTTGCTCATGTTTTTTCTGAGCCCAAGCCTGAGTGAAAAGAACAAGTTTGGCGAGCCCCAGCTAAGTCTGAGTCTCAATGACGCCATGCTCTTACCTGTGTTGAAAATCATTTTCATACCTCTTTACACTCTCCAAAGTTGTGAAATTAGTGTTCTGGAAATCTTTCTTATTTCCCAGTTTAAGATGGCATAGCTTAAAATGAAAATTTTCATTGTCCAAATATAGCTTGTAGTCATAGTTTGAGAGATGGATGAATTTTATCAGGTACCTGCTTGGCAAAATCCAAGTTAGATGTATATTCTTATATGCAGAATTTTGTATAGAATTGTAGTCTTTTGTTCGCCAAAATTCATCTTGCAATGTCACTATTTGATGTATGAAACATTTGTAATTTGAATTTTGAATCACAATGCATGTGTCATAATACTGTTCTGATGTGTGCAATAATCATTATCATTTCTGCAAATAAGTTCAAATGTATTTTGTGTAATGATGTGCATGCATGTGTATTATTGTAGTTAAACAGCCTGACATGTGTGCCTGCACACCTATGTTTTGGGCTTTGCACTAGGAACTCTGCATCTTCCAGTGAACCCCTGTACCCTCAAACCCATGCAACATTTACTTGTTTTAAAATATTTTGACAGTGGCATTTGGAAAGCTCATATCCATATTGGATGCTGTTATAGCTTTCAAAATTTTGAAAACGGCTTTCTGGAAGCAATTTTCATTTCCTGGTTTCAGATGAGATAGCTTAAAGGGAACACTTTCTTAGTCCAAAGATTTCCCACACAGTAGTTTGAGGGACCAATGTTCATTAGATAGTTGCTTATTGAGATACTGATTGACACAGTTACAAGCATAAGTAACATTACCCTAACTGAGGGTAGATTTGAGGCATTCATATACTTGCCAAGACATCTTTGATTGCCTTAAAGGATGTTTGGTTCCAAAAGTCAATTGACAGCAAATAACCTTATCCAGATGTGGGCTACAGAAGGAAATACTTTGCAAGTTGAAGCTAGCACACCAATACTGCATGAAGAGATTTGCTTGATTCATGAATGATGGGCCTCATTGAAATATACTATCCTATTTGTCTTTCTATACAAAAGTGTAAAATAATCTCACGAAGCATGACTCTGGTATTACCTCTGACCTTGACCTTATAGAGTCTAGACCTTAGCATCCATTCCCTTAGCATTTTTGTATAAGACCAGAATCTCTTGAAATGACAATTGGATAGCATGGATGATTAGTTGCAGCAACATAGTCTAATTTCTGGTATAACTATTTTCTGACAGCAAAATTCAGATGATTTTGTTATCACTCATGGAGGGCACTTGTCTTTACTATTGGCATTACCAACAAACTGTGTCAGTTTGTTAGTTCATCTTAAGGATGGATTTACTCTTTTGCCAGCCAAAGTATACTAAAAGTAGGCATAGGAATGTGGTTTGCCCTTCTTTTTGCTTATTGGTACTGAGCACATAACATGGTCATGCAAAGAAATAATCACTAGTGTTTTCAATATCAAAGAAACACTTGGTTATATATGGCCCCCAGTCGTTTTTCAGTATTTTGGATTGTGGGCTAGCACTTGGGCACCATTTAAATCGCATTCTTTACTTGGAAGATTATGTGTCTGCATCATCGGAAATATAACTGGAAACAAGATGATATTACTAAGATGTTTAAGAAAAATGATTTGAATGGAACTATCATTCTGTATCATTCCTTCCTTATTGTTGAGCATAATTTGCAGTAAATGTTTTGCATTGTACTGACACTAACACCTTTATTGTTATTTTGATCACAATAACCTTCGTATATGCACTTTAAATGTAACTTGGATGGATTATAGGGTCAAGGAGTTTGTGTATAATTACACAGTTAAGTTGAATCAGTGTACAATATCCTTGTCCTTGAAGCATTGATTGTTGATATTAACTATTGATTAATTTACTGATAAATCATTTCTGTGGTTTCAACTTTCTGGGCTTGCATGACTTCAGTCTATGGTAAAGATTATCATTGAAAGATACACCCGAGAAGCTGGTGTGCGTAGTTTAGAACGCCATTTGGCAGCCCTGGCCCGTGCAGCAGCTGTTAAAGTGGCTGAAAGAGAACAATCTTTAAGGTTAACCAAGGAACTACACCCTCAGACAACTTCCTTGCTAGAAGGAAGTAGCCTTGCAGATGGTGGAGAAATTGAATAGGAAGTTGTACCTATTGGTGTGAATGACCGTGATATATCTAGTGCTCTGGAGTCCACTGAAACTTTGGTTGTTGATGAATCAATGCTTGAAAAAGTACTTGGAGTAAGTTTTCTCTTTCTCTCTGTAGCTTTCTTGCCTGTTACCATTTTCTTTCATGCACTGCAGTCTCAATGAACTGTAATATTAAATTATTAAGGAATGTGAAGCTCCATTCTTTCCTTAGTCAGATGTCAGACTCACATTCTTTATAAACAGAAGTAAATTCCTAATCAATTTGCCATGCAGCCTCCAAAATTTGATGATAGAGAGGCTGCAGAACGTGTTTCAATGCCAGGAGTTGCTGTGGGTCTTGTATGGACTGCATTTGGTGGTGAAGTTCAGTTTGTTGAAGCAACTGCAATGGTAGGAAAGGGCGAGATACATCTTACAGGGCAATTGGGTGATGTTATAAAAGAGTCTGCCCAAATAGCATTAACCTGGGTATGTCCTATACAATGTTCGATATCTCAACTCTGTTATCTATTAAGGTGGATTTCTATATTTCCAAAAATGTTGTGTATGGAATTTCTAATGATAGATGCTAATATTTCTATTGTCTATTATTTCTTTGGCCATTATCTTAATCATAACAATATGATGCTTCATTAAGTGAACTTTATGCTTCTTTGGTTTATATGATCCTGGAAAAAATACAGGATATAGTCTTTTTTAGATGTGAAAAAGGATTGATGTTGTTGTTGTTTAATTATCATACTAGCTTGATAAATAGATATGGTCATGTGACAACTTTCTCTTATGAAATATTATCCAGGAAATGGATCATAACTATTATGTCTTTTTGATGTTATTCCTTATGTTGCATTTTCTCTGAATGTCTCATTTCTTGTAACAATTGAACAGGTAAGAGCAAGAGCAGCTGAGTTGAGGCTTGCAACTGCATCAGAGGTCAACTTGATGGAAAGTCGTGACATTCATATTCATTTTCCGGCAGGAGCTGTGCCAAAGGATGGCCCCTCTGCTGGGGTGACACTAGTGACTGCATTGGTCTCTTTATTTGGCAGGAAGAATGTCAGAGCTGATACTGCAATGACTGGTGAAATGACCTTAAGGGGTCTTGTACTGCCAGTTGGCGGGATTAAGGATAAGGTGGGCCATGGCATTTTATCTCTAATCCTTATAATATTTCACTTCTAGTTCTTGATCTGATTCCAATCATTAGATCCTAGTGGAGCAAGTTCACGAAATTGAAGCATGCATGGAAAATGATGCGTGTTACAATATTTTTTATTCAATTTTTTCAGATACTGGCTGCACATAGGTGTGGTATCAAAAGAGTTATTTTGCCAGAAAGGAATCTTAAGGATCTGGCAGAAGTTCCAGCAGCTATCCTCGGCAATATTCAGGTATCTTTAGAATTCACCTATAAACATACAAATGAATTAGTATAGTTTGTTCTGATAGTTGTCTGTACATAATAATGTATGTATGTATCATTCCTCTAGCTGAGCTCAAGTGGTTGAGATGGGTCGTCTTCTACATAGAAGGTTCAGGTTCAAGTCTTGGGCCCTGCATGTGAGTGGTTGGTGCTTGACCCCAAATGAGTTGTGCTGGCCTCACTATAAACAAAATCCATGATATCCCATTTTACAAAATAATGTGTTTATTATGCCTTCCTTTTGAAGTATGCAATTTTTTTTGGTCTGAATAGCTGAATTATCCCTAGTTGTCTAAGTAGTTTCACCTATAACAACTACTCAATATAGTCAAGATAGATTTGTCTATATTTTAAAGATCTTAATTCTCTTTTAAAACTATAGAATAATCTACCTAAAAGATCTTGTCATTTGGTATGTTTGAATTTTCTTTTCTTAAGCCAAATGAAGGGAAGTGAAGAAGAAGGGAAAAAAACAGAAGAAAAAAAAAACAAAACAAAATTTCTCATAATGTGATGTTTTACTTTTCCTGGCAGATTATTAAAAAATTGTTTTAGTGCTACTGTTGTCTTTGCCAGTACCTATTGATAGGTGCTTTATAAAATTTAATGAAATGGAAATAACCTCGTCAAGCCCAAACCTTTGTCTTAGGCGGTTCATATCTCTCAGCTTACATTTTCCTTTTTTGACAGAAGGAGGATGGTTTAAGGACCCTATGAAGTACAAACCCATCTTCAAATCTTAAGTCAAGGTGAAAGAATGACAACATAGAGCAATTCCCTGCTCATCCTTGTTTCCAATATTATCTTTTTTTATTCCCTGAAAATGACATGAACTTGGTTAACATTCAGAACACAACAATGTTATATATAATGCTTTTATAGTTCGTTAGAATCTACAAAGTAATGTTCTAACAAAATATAGCAGCAGGAGCATATGAAAAGTGCTTTGTGTATTTTACTTTCATGTTTGAGCACTTTCATCATTTTATTTCTCATGAAACTAATGCCTATTTACATGAGCAGTTGAGATATTTGGTTTCATATCAAATTTGTTCAAACTCTGTTGTTATAAAATCTGAACTCTGAACATATTTTCAGATTTGAATTCACTTGTGCCATTAGAATAGCTTCTTTTCTTGTGTTTTCGGGTCCTGGATGAATTCCATCTAGGAGCTTTAGCAATTTACCATAACATCAGACAGAGTATACTATAAAAAGCAGGCTACAGCCATGTTGCTCATCCTTTAACTTGTGGCCTATAGCCTTGATACTTCAAGTGTTTGCTTAATATTTCAAGGTGTCAGATGTTTCAACTTACTTCCAAAATTCAGAGTTGGGAAAAGTGACCTCTTAGAAAGTTTAGAAGCTTTTATTTATTGCCTTTTCTTTATTAACTTTTTATGAAGGACAAATTTAAGTGTTCAAATGAGGGATCTCATCTGCCTTCAAATATCTTAAAGTTGCATGCATGTTAAAAGCGTTTTAATTTTATGTCCAACCTCTGATTTCATGGTGGTTTTTATTTCTTGCTTGCAATGACATTTTTATCACAGATTTTATTTGCAAAACAAATGGAGGATGTACTAAATGAAGCCTTTGAAGGTGGGTGCCCATGGAAGCAACATTCAAGATTGTAACAAATGTATGCTTGTGCAAGTTTATTGGTTTACATGTGCTGGCTTCTTTTGTAAAATTTGAAATACGAAGCCCAAGGTAACAGACCTGGCAGACAATGACAAGAAACTTGTATATAATAGCTCTTCTTGTACAACT
The DNA here is from genome assembly GCA_028583015.1 of Wollemia nobilis. Classification (NCBI taxonomy): domain Eukaryota; kingdom Viridiplantae; phylum Streptophyta; class Pinopsida; order Araucariales; family Araucariaceae; genus Wollemia; species Wollemia nobilis. Next base: position 20,044 of record JAQPPZ010016670.1, read on the forward strand.
ATCAAAATTGTTCCAGGTTTATGTTTCAACCTTTTGTAATGGCTTCCTCAGGTAGTATAAGTCTGTTAGGTGCAGAAGAATTAATAATGGATAATTAGTGCACGAGGGTCTCTGCTGTGCAACGTTGGCTTCCCAAGAGAAGGGAATTTCTCCTGTAGTTTGTATCAGATATTTATAATTTTGCTGGGCTTGATCAGTTTGTCTCCAGTATCATGTTGCTAATTGCTGCTTAAAGAAATGGCCATATGTCCTCTCTTGACGAATGTAGCAATTTGCAACCTCTTGTTGTAGTTCTGCCATTGGAAATTCATCACATGAACTTGATTGGCAATTTTTTCCTTAGGCAGGGTTAATCCTTTGGCTTAGCTGCCAAGACTGTGGGGTGTCTTTTCTGCCAAATTTGTCTAGGACTTGCACCTGGCTACATTCACTGGGAGGAAGCTGCACTCAGTCTTCGATGTGGTAAATTAACTTAAATCTTGCACTCATCATTTGGCAAGTATGCACATATGGCTGGCAAGATTTGAACCTGGCTCTTCGCATTGAGAGCCTACATTTTTAACTACTTGAACTCGTGTCATTTGATTATGCTTTTTGCTTAGATTGAAAAGATATTTTTAATTACTACGAATCCTATGCAATCACCTGCCATGCATTTTCAACAACAAAAATACACCATTGCTGTAAGAATATTTTTTCTTAGGCAGTTTGCTAATTTGAGTTACCGATGGGGAACTGTTATCCAGAACATTCCGCAATGGAAATTGCTATGGAATTCTTGTGCACATGAAGGTATCGTATTAAAATTTTCACATAGAGTCTGAAAAAAGCACACAGAACACCATAATTATAGAAACATAATTGTTAGACTGTATATGTGATAATCATCATCCAACACATGGCAGCTCGTCACTTTAATTCTAAGTCTTGCTCTTTGCGCTGATCTGATTGTTCTTCTGCAAAGTCAAAGTCATTCAGGTTGATAATGATAAAATGTGTAGGGGAGTGAAATATCATTAGTTTATATCCATAGTAGCAAGTTTTAATATACTAACCAGTATACAGTTATGATCGACAATCTATGAAATAAGTTCAAAGACCCACTTTGATTTGGGAAACTATCACAATCATCATTTGAAGCTATTTTTATACTCTATTGGAAATGATCTCTATGTTGGTGTCTGCATGACACATCCATAATGATCTAGATATTTGGTATTTAGCTGTATGATCATGTGCATTTAATGTAATTGGGGGCCTTACAGAGATGTTTCATCAAGTCTAAACGTATGTAATGCCGTAAAGGCACATGATAATTCGTCTTTAACCATTAAACATTTTTTCACTTTAAATTTGAAACCAACACTGAATGTCTAATTTTGGAAAATAGGTAAGAGAAATGAAGAATTATTCAAAGTTAGCGGAAAGGCTCATAGGAATGTGAGGGTATGCTCCTCATTCTCTTTAAATGTTACTAATTTATACTCTTAAATGGTGAATAGTGATGAAATTTAGAATTAAAGTCACTTACAGTTGACCATATATATGCCCTTTCAATTGGGTAGGAATTAAACTAATACCCACTTATTGTTAAAAGGAAGAGAGAGAAATGAGCAAAAGAGGAAGAACATGAACATGTGCATATATAAACAAGAGGCTCAAGTTAAAAAGATAAAATTTAAGGTTACAGAGAAGATTTACGACATTTTATATTTATTATTGTTTACATTTACAATCCATCATTTTAAGTAAAATACCCAAATCAAAATGTGTTCTATTTCTACAACAAATTTAGAAATCATTCCTCACGGTTACAACCAATTATGTTGTTTTGCTAAAGTTAGTTACCACGTCATGTTGGTAATGTTATTAGCCAATGCGTAGTGTTTGAATTGCCAAGGTGGTAAAAGTTGAGAATAATAGTGATGAGATGTGTAATCAAATTCTGAACCAATTATAAACTCATTAAGCTTGAGTTTATCTATTTTTATATTTATTGTATCATAGATAACAATTTGAATTGGAAATCCAAAAGATTTGAAGGGAAGACTTCAATCACCATGCAAAGGTCCATGAGTGGGTTATGTATGATTTTGGTTTGAGATTGTTACTCAAAAAAATTACATACATTCATTAACTTGAAACTAGCATCTTGATATCAATTAAGAAGTGGTAAGTGATGAACATTGATTGGAGATATGCTAAAAGAGACATAATATCATAAAACATTTAATATATCTAAAGGAGGTAAATATGAAGGCTAAATGTGGATTTTGGAGTTATATTTGGGCAATCATTTAGTTCATTAAGTTTGAGTTTATCTATTTTTATATTTATTGTATCATAGATAACAATTTGAATTGGAAATCCAAAATATTTGTATCATAGATATTTATCTTGAGTTTATCTTCAAATGCGTAGTGTTTGAATTGCCAAGGTGGTAAAAGTTGAGAACAATAGTGATGAGATATGTAATCAAATTCTGAACCAAATATATTCTCATTAAGCTTGAGTTTATCTATTTTTATATTTATTGTATAATAGATAACAATTTGAATTGGAAATCCAAAAGATTTGAAGGGAAGACTTCAATCACCATGCAAAGGTCCATGAGTGGGCTATGTATGGTTTTGTTTTTAAATTGTTACTCAAAAAAATTACATACAATCATCAACTTGAAACTAGCATCTTGATATCAATTAAGAAGTGATAAGTGATGAACATTGATTGGAGATATGCTAAAAGAGACATAATATCATAAAACATTTAATATATCTAAAGGAGGTAGATATGAAGGTGAAATGTGGATTTTGGAGTTATATTTAGGCAATCATTTAGTTCACATTTTACATTTCAGTGTATCCTTTATTGGAAAGTATTCTAAGAATGAAACTTATTTATTTGGAAAGTATTCTAAGAATGAAACTTATTTATCTAAGTAACATAGCATTGGAATGATACTAAGGATTGGCAGAATAGCATTAAGAAAATTAAAAAAAATCATTTGGGAAAAACTTGCAATTAGTTAAAAAAATTGAACTTGTTTACATCTTTAACAATTAAAAAAAAGTCGTCTTTATCATTGTGTTAAGGATTTTTTTAACGATCGGAGGGTTATAAATGTTTGTTTCCAATTGGAAACCCTTAAAATTTATAGAATTAGTGAGTCTCATGTTGAATATTAGAGAACCCAACATTTCAAAGTACAAAGTGTTGAAAATAAAAAGAAAGGGAGACATTGAGATAAGGAAGAATTTGCAAAATAGGAATGGATAAATAATTTGATGACTAGCTGAAGATTGTACATGATGATTACAACAATCAAATAAGATGCTTTTACATAAGTGAGAATAAGAAAAATAGACCCTTACCATAGTTAATTAATCATACTATTTCTAATGGCAAATGTACAACTTCACAACGTATCTATTATATTATAATTTTTTTTAAAAGTTGCCAAAGGGCCTATCAAGTAGGTTTGCATGTTTCAACATCTCTTCTTAAAAACATTGGAGGGCTAAGAAGATAGTATTACAACATTTTGTTTTATCACTTCCAATAGCTCGGAAATGTCTCTTTAACTGCCCTACCAAGTGGCAAATGAATGTGCAAAAATTTAAGGAATACATTACTTTCCCACCTAATGAATGCTCCTTGAAGATTGTAACCAAAACAACTTAACAAACAAAACAAATAAGCTCCTTGGCACCATCAAGGTCATGAGTGTCAATTAAGAAATTAGCATGAACTCATCTTTAAGAAATGGTATCAAACATGTTTGTCAAAAGCACACAAATTGACATGAATTTACAAGCAATCATCAATCAACGATTTTAAAATATGATTATTCGTGAAATGATCCAAAACATGCAAATGGTCACTTATGGCAAAATAAGTTTATAGAGATCATCGAAAGGGCTTCACATATGAGCTAACACACTTATATGATTACTTGCCAAAGCATAATGATTTCCATGACCCAAAATCAATCCATCCACGATCAATATTGATTATTTTTTGGATTATCACTTAAATATCCTTGAATATGCATATCATTAAGTTATTGAAGATTTGTACTAGCTCCAGGAACCACACCTTGGAAAGCTAAGCCTTATTTATGGGGTTGTCATTTATATATCCTTGAAGATGTGTAATTTTAAGTCATTGAAGATTTGTATGAACTCCAAGAACCATATCTTGGAGATCCAAACCCCTCTCAAGATTTAAACCTATTTGAAGAATCCACCTCCTCAAAGGACTAAGCTTTCTAAAAAATGAGGATAAAAATTTGAGATCAAATGTAGGTTTTTTGTCTATTTCTTAAAAGAAATGGTGGACGGTACAAGCATGATAAGATTGAAACATTATTAAAAGCATCATTAAGAGAAAGAGAAATAATACAATCAAAAGTAGACTTTTTTATAATTAATAGTGTTATGATCATTAACCAAACCATGCCTAGTGGTGATGATCCTCCTCACACTGCGATGCTTTCTTCAAATTTGTAATTTCTTGTACAAGTCTTTGGTTGCAATTTCTCAAGCAACTTATTCTTGAGTTTATTTCCTGTTTGAAAGGTTCATCACATTCAAAAGGCCCATCATTCTCATTAGTATAATATTCATCATTCTCTTTATCAAATGTATCTTGTTTGACCTTCCACCCCTCACATAATTTTCCTTAAAATACCAAACAAATTTGTTCCCAATTGGTATGTGAGATAATAAATGCAAAGACCAATTCATTTTTATTTTTTCAAAAGGTCATTCTTATTAAGGGGGATGTCATCCTCAACAACCTTCTAGACATCTTTGGACATCAACACACCCCTCATTTATCACCATAATCATATTTCACCCCATCTAAAGAAAGAGGTTGAAAGTGAAGATGTAAAGGAAATGAAGCCAAGATATTTCAACTAAAGTTTACAATGCTTGTAGCAGATAACTAAGAATAAATTGCAATGCTACAAAATGCTCAAATTACTAGTTCGTGGAAAAGAAAAAATTGAAATATGCTTTAGAATGACAAGGTTATAAGTTTTCGAAGATAATGTGCCATTTGGCTCCTAATTAGGATGACACCTAGACACCTAGACCATTTAAAATGAAGATTATCTCGTGCCTTTAAAAATATGGATGGGATATTTATACTTGATTTTTAGCTTCAATTGTCTACTTGGAGAACTTTAGGATCTATACAACAGTAATGCTGAAAGAATGATTCACATCGTTTCTAAAGCAAAAATATGACAAAATTTAGTGCATAATAGAGACCTCTAGACCACCTCATAAAGTTGTAAAAATTAGTGCATCATAGAGACCTCAAAACCATTTGATAAAGTTGTAAAATGGTCCAACAACTTTTATGTTGCATTAATGAGAGAGGATGGTTGAGTAGGTTTCTTCAATAAAGGTTACACGAGAAAAGTTGTTGAGGGTAATGGGCAAGTTATCACTATTTTTAAATTCTTTACAAAAAATCAAGGGGGGTCCCAATTTACCTCTTTACATGATTTTGCACAAGGTATATACTTTTTGCCTTGGGAGAATTAGAATACTTACCTTCTTTCTTAAAATTGTTTAATTTCAAAAGGAGAATATTTCAAGGAATATTTATCAAAAGGATGGTAGAGGGGAGTTAAGGACATCCCAATTTAGCACTTTCCATGATTTTTCACCAAGCATATCCTTTTTGTCTTGGAAAAAAATGAATATTTGCCTTTTTTTCTTAAAATAGAAGAATATTCTAAGGAATACTCCTCAAAAAGTTGGCAAATGGAATGCAAGGAAGGTTCCATACATTTTTTGGGCACACAATTGTAGGGAACAAAAACATTATGATTGTGAGAAAAGTTCTAAGCCCCATCAAGGGTCGTGACTCAATGACCATTTTTAAAGCAAGTCATGAGGTTACATCTAGTAGAAGACACTCCACATTGAATATGTTGCTTTGTAAGGTTGAGGGAGGTCATATGATTTTTTGAGGAACCACACATCTTCGTCACCAAAAATACCAAGGCCTTTAGTCTTTTATTACATGGTCACAAGGAGGGTGTAGTGGCTATGGCAATAAGGGTAACACTAATTTCAAAGGTTTTGTTGGGTTTGAGTATAATTTGAGGTTAAAATATTTTGGGACCATTACTTCTTAATATTATGCCAATAGTAGATTCACTAACCCCCAAGGGCTAGGTGGATTGGTAAGTGCTATAGTCTGGTTGGGCACTTACCAAGAAGAGACCTAGGTTCAAACCTTGGGGAAGCCTGTTGCAAAGGTAGTAGTCTGATCTGAATCCTCTGAGTGCACGTCAGACTAATGATGATGGTACGATTCTCGAGAACCCGGTGGTCCATTTCACGTCGGGATATAAAACAACGAGGTGTAATAGGTTTGGTGGATGCAGCCCCTATGGTTTGAACCCTGCACTTACTAGCTACTAAAAATAGTGTGGTTGTAACAAACTTTCCTATCAAGCAAAAAAAAACAAAAAAAAATCTTTTATTTTTAAATTTTTGAAATGAAATATTTTGTTGGGTTTGAGTACAATTTGAGGTTAAACCATTTGAGGACCATAACTTATGTATATGGAAATGTTTTGAACCCATTTTTCTAAATTGCATAATTTTTTGAGCTCTTTATTTTGAAGATTTTGTTTTTGGTCGATTTTACATGCAAGGAATAGTATTTTATACAAACATAATGGACTACAATGTACCTCTATTGAATGGACCAAATTATGCTACTTGGTAAATCAATATAAAAGCTCTACTACACAACTTAAATATAATGAAATATATTAACAAAGAGTTAAAAGATACAAAATTAGTAGAAAAGAAGACAATATTGTGTACAACCTTTTATAGGCAGTTTAGTGGGTCCATTAGAACATTGTTTCCTCTTATGAGAGGGTATACAATTCAAATTGGTTGAGTTTAAGTTTTGATTTTGATTTGATTCAATTAGGGCATATCATTGAGTTCTTCTAAGTTTATAGTTTATTTATTTTGGAACTATTGAACCAAATACTTGTCATGACTTCTAATTGAGATTTGTATCCCAATTCTAGTTTCAACAAATGTGGAAGGGATTGCCAATGGCTTTTGCTAACCTCTAGATTTAGGATAACTTCCCACTGTTCCTCACAAAATACCCCTACACTAACCTACTCTAACTTGCATTGAAAGTAACATATAAAAAGTGAAGTGTGAAAAAGTAAAGTATGGAAATAAAAATGCATGAAAGTTTAAGGGTGTGAGTGATTTAAGCAAATACAAGTTTAACTAGTAGCGAGAAAAGTGTGTGATAAATTAGAACATGAGAAGTCAAATAACATCAATGTCCACCTATTTATTAGATTATGAAATTTACAAATGAATGATAAGATGGGCTAAAATGGCTATACCACAATTGCTATACACTTAGCAAACCATGAGGGTGGTGCCATCGATGGAATGCCTAAGGACTTACTAATTTTTTTACCATCTCATAAGGTCAAAGCACAATGTAAGTTTCATCGAGTGTAGCTTTGAATTCTCATGACCAAAATATTATTGCAATAAGGGCCCTAGGTCCGTATTTATAGTAAAAATTTACCCCTAAGTTACTTGGGATGAGAAACATGTACTCCTAGTAAAAGTGAATATTTAAGGTATCTTTAGCAAAATGATGCACCACCAAATGTTACATGCCTCTAACATGATTATAAGTCTTCTAAAATGACCTAGCATGCTATTACATGCCAAAATATCAATTTCTAGAAGATTTGCCTTGAGATCAATATCTACAATTTTTACCCCTGTGACCATTCGAGTGATTCACTCTAGTTAACAAGCAAGTCACTCGTTTTTTTTGAGCGAATCACTTGCATTAGCAAGAAAATCAACATCTTTTATTGAGAAAATTAGTTCTTGAGCTAGTTAGTCCTCTTTTATAGGCATATTAGTATTTGGAGCCAATCAGTCTCTTTTGTAAGTGAATCAGTACCTATTTTATACTTGGTCAAACTTTGAGAGGTTTTGTTAGGCATCTATTTTTTGATTTCTTTATTACATGCTCCTTTAAAATTTGTAAAATATTTAGGTAGTGTCAAGGTACCGGAATTTTTGACAATTTCATGGAGTGCTAAGCTCAATTTGTGTGAGATCCTTGGGCATGAAGTCTACAAAATTAGGACCTCCATGACTAAATTGTCAAAATTTTGGTTCTCCTTATTTGTTTTTCTATGGAAACAATACCAACAATTTATTCCATTCAGTATCACTTGACAACTGTACTTATGAGAGGTCTTCTACTTCCCATATTAGGTATTCAAAAGGATTCTACGATCTCTTATTTTACAACTAGCTCTTGCAACTTGGCATATTATGGATCAAACTTCTTGTAGGTTTTAGTTGCATCCCCATGATTGGCTTGGATTTTCTCCTTTTTGAACATAATATTTATGATGTCATCATCAAGGATATTTTTTTGTTCATAAAATATTTTAGGCATTCCCATTGTAACTAACCCTTGAATTTCCTTATCCATTTTTAGAACTTAGGTTTTCAACAATGCCAAATTGTCTCTACAAGTTTGGAGGTTCCTCTAGATATTTGAGATTCTTCTTAATTTGCTGATTAGGTTCTTGTGATATATCTTGTGTTGCTATGCATATGATGTTGTCATTGAGTCAAGGAGTTTAAGGACCTCCTTACATCCACTCCTTGTAGATAGTTGCCCATTCATATGCTTGCTTTTTTATCTATTTGTTATAGGATTTCTTCTATGAAGGAGGTCAACCAAAAGTACTTGTGCATTTTTCTACTCTTTCTTTATCTTGTCCCAAAGGAATTTAACCTTTTGGATGTCCTGAGCCACCTTAGGGTCTACATACGCTTCTATTGGATTTGAGGCTATCAACTCTACAATCTACTGGAATTTTACCTTCAAGTCCTCTTGGTGTTGACTCTGCTCTTGGGTTAGCTATGATATGAGGTCTTCAAGCTCTTGTTGGTTTTTATCAGCTTTAACAAGTTGGGATTTAAGGTCCTCAAGTTGCTTCTTTAGTTGATCCTTTTTTGAAACTTCTTTCTTAAGAACCTCATTCTCATATTGGAGATGATCTCTTTGTGCCTTTAGTTGAGCTAGTTTTGCCTCAAGCTCTCTATTCCTAATCTATGTTGCTTCATCCTCAATTTCAAGGCAACCAAATTTCATGGCTATGCTAAGAGTGAGCTGGTTTGCTAGTTGGACCATTTGGTATGGGTCCATTCTATTTATGTCTAGCTCGAACCCTTTCATAGTCAAGTTAGTAGGAGTTATTGCTACTTTGGAAGGTCCATTTTGGTAGCCTTTGAAGATCCTCTCACTGAGTCTTTTGTATTCTTTCTTCCACTTCTCTTCAATGACAAGGACATCAAATGCCTTGGTGATATCTATCTCTAAAAATTTCCATGCAAAGGCCAAGTTTGGCCTAGAAATCATGTTGGTTTGTGGGAGCACTCCTATAGACTTAGCTCCTTGATATGGGAAATAGGCATTGTTGCCTATAGAATAAGTTACCTTGATGTTTGGCATGTGAAAGTGGACAACGAAGTGAATTGTGTGGTGATGGTAGAGAATGTAGTGGAAGTAGTGGAAGTAGGTTGTGATGCCAACTATACTAGAGTGTTGGCAAGAGATGACATGGCTAATGGAGCTGATGTGGTGTACAAGATCCATGGTTGCATGGTAATGACTTCAATGGTAGTATATGGAAAGGATGTGATGGGTATTGGTGCCAATCATAATAGATATTATTGGGGTGGTTAGCCTCTTGGAGAACTATGGGATAAACTAGTGGATGTTGAGAGAAGTGCAATAGAAGAATGGAAAGGAAGAGGGGTAGGAATAGAAGAAAGGATAGAGGAAGAAGGGGGGTCCATGGATGATGTAGAAGTGGTTGTAGTGGTGGTAGTAGGACTTGCAATTTGCAACTCAGGAGGGGAGCCTCCTTAAGGGATTTTCCTTACTCAAGTTGAGTTGTCTACTACTACTATTATTGCTCTTTCACTACAATGATCTCACCAAACATGGATCCATATCTAACCCTCCTTTCCCCTTGATGACTATTTGCCTCACTACTGAGCTGGCTATCACCAAAATCACTGGTGTGATGAGAATGGTGATTTTAGGTGTTATCATCTTGTTGGATTTTGGGAGGGTTGAGATACTTGCTATCACTTCATTGATTTTGTTGTTGCTCTTTACACTATTTGGATGCCTTTTGTCCCAGGTGGTAGAGAACTTGATATAAGTGGGTTGTCTCTGATAGACTTGGGTGATCATGCCCAATTTGTACCTCATCCTCTACCACACTAAGATTTTTTGGTCTATGTATCCCAATTTTTTGAGCGGCCCTAACTTTTGACAATTCATTTTGATGTCTGGATAAAATAGTCTTTCATGTTCATTTAGAAGGCATGACACTAGTGGGTTGGTGTACCAACTCAAGATATTATCTTTGTATCTATGTTTGCTTGTTAGAGTGGTAAGGGTTGTTTCTTTCCTTGGGTTGGTTTCCTACTATACATTATAATTCTTCTCATGATCAAAGATAGTATTTAACATTTTGTCCCTTAAATTCTTCTTGAAGACTCCTTGTGGATCATAGAACCAACAAAATTTCAATAGCTCTAAGCCCATCTCTCTCAATTATGTCTCTACCACTTGGTGGAGCTCATATAGCTTTGGGGTAATGCTTATGATTGGTTGCTTGAGTGGGTAGAAAGTGTTATTATTTTACCCTTTAAAGTACTTCATGTCCACATAATTGAGTTGCTATACATATTCTAGGTTAAATATGTGATTGTATACACAAGTAGATAACTCGAAGTGCATGGCTGAAAAGCCATAGAGGTAGATAAATGATTGGGTACTCTCCAAATAGGAGTCTTCTCTCAACCATTTCCCATCACACAGAAGCTATTATGCCTCATCTCACAATCTTGGTATCTTCCCCATGAACCTATCCATGATGACCTCATACACCTCATTTTAGAAGTGGTAGAAGGTCTTTCTTACTCCTCTATAGGGTCTGTCTGTACACTCCATAATTGAGAGGGGTTTCCCATTAGCACCTATTTGGTCTAGTGGTAGGGTGGAAAACCAATATTTATTTTAATGCAAGATCAACCAAACTAAGTAGGAGGTGTAATTAAGTTCTCTCCTTAAACCCTCAACTGACTATCCATTTGCTTTGCATTGTGATTGGTATAGTCAATCATCTTGAATATCTTGGGTAGTTTTGGATGATGTGAAGGAGAGCTATGTGCTCCTCATAGACATTTAGGCTATTGCTCTTCCCTAGAACCATGGATATACCTAACAACACCATCTAAACATCTTCCTTGAATAAGTTTAACTCTAATGAGATATTGAAGTTTGATTGGTAAGTTCAGTTTCTTTAGGTGTGGGATGAAGAAATTTTTCTAGTAGGTACTAGTGCATCTATAGTAAAAATCCTTTTAAATATTTGGGTTACAAGAAACCCACATAGTTAGGACATTAGTTGCCTTCAACATTCTCCTTATGCCTTCTACCCTCACATAGAATGCATCCTTGACCCACTAAGGGAGTCTAAAGAATCAAATTAAAGGGTCATATCACTCTACCATAATTTCCATCAGCTTCAAACAACTCCAAACTTGAGATACTAATTTTATTGACAACCCCAATGTCTAGATCTGATTGATGCTCTATGAGTTGATCTATGGGCCCATGTTGAACCTTTTAAAGGTTTATCTTCTCACTTGCATGATGAAGTGTGTGTAATTCATTTATTCTATCTTTTGATATGGATCATTGTAGTATTCCTTAGATCAATTTGGAGGAGAGAAGCCTTTCCTTTTTTTTTTGTGACTCTCCTTCTAATGGTTTGGTCTCGCCAGATACCATAGGAATGGGTGAAGGTGGAGTGGAAGTGGGCAAAGTAGTGGTACTAGAAGGTGTTTAAATGGGATGTGCTTCAAGTAATGAGGGACTAATAGATGCAAAATTGGTGTCCATGGTGATTTAGAATGAAAAATGGGAAAAATAGGGTTGACAGTAATTATTCAAAGAAAGGACAAAATTTTTGCTAAGTCCTAAAAAATAGAGTTATTTGCTCATAATTTTGGAGTGATTCGTTTGCTTTGGACCCTTTAAAAGTTTTTACAAGGATTGATTTTTCTTGGGAAAAACAAGTGATTAACTTGTGAAAATTAAGTTATTCACTCACTGCAGGGGCCTTGGTGAGTCACAAAGGTAGTTCAAGTGATACACTTATTGAACTTGAGCAATTCGCTCATCCCAAGGGAGTGAAAAATGTTTTGCCTTTGGGGTGACCTGAGTGGTTTACTTGCACTCATCTTTGGAGAAATTTTTTTAGATATGAGAAAATCATCACGTGTTTTAGACAAGTCCAAAATTTAGCAAAGTGTATCACTTTATAGCCAATGGATAGGGAGCTTCTATGAAGCTGCTACCTAACTAGCTTTATTTTAGGTGGTTTTCTTAGAATGGAATAGACATGGCATGTGTGGAGGGAGTAGCTTAGTTTCTTTGTCATGATGTGCATTAGAAGTGAGGTCCCTTTAGGCCCCCCAAGGGTTATATGCCCCATGTGCAGTGCACACATGCCCATTCCTTGGCATGTGCTAGTCAGGTAGGGTGGTTGACCCGTTAAGGTCCTATTAGTCCTTGTGGCCAATTGGCATAGGATGGGTCTAAGGGAGAGAATTTTGATCATTATTGTGAATAATCCACTTGAAATTAAAAATGGTTCATTTACTAATAGAAAGCAATTCACTTTCTTTTTAACAGTGACATTGACATGATATGGCAATGTTAAGGAGAAAAGGAGAAGAGAACAATAGAATTTTTTTAGACAAAAGGGATTTGTAGAAGAAATGTAGTAGAAAGAGTGGAAATAATTTTTATAATAGTAGCCATAATGAATATATACATATTTACATATGCTTTTGGTTGGGATTCTTATTGCTAAATCAGATGGAGATATTGCTTGTTTGTCCAAATAGGCAACATACCTCTATCTGTGGTAGCAAGTTTGTAGTCATTCGGGCCTATGATCCTCATGATTTGGTAGGAACCTCTCAAGAAGGAATCAAAATTTTGATGCTCCTCATGTTTTGTCTGATCCTCATACCACTTAAATATGAGGTCTCCTTTGTACTCCACCTCCATGGCTCTTTTGTTAAACCACCTTTTAACGACTTCTTGATGTTGCATTGTTCTTTCAAAAGCCTTTTCTCTTTCCTATTTTAGGGACAACAATGCATTCAACCTTGTTTGCATGGCCTTGATGTTGGTGTCCTTCAATTTAAGCTTTTATGACATTTTAAGGGATGGGGATCTAAATTAATTGGTAGCACAACCTCCTTGTTGTAGACCAATTTGTAAGGGGATAATATTCTGGGTACCTTTGGTGTCACTCCATCCTACCCATAGCACCTTATGCAACTTAGTATGCTAGTATTTTTGTGACTTGGAAATGGTTATTTTCAAGATCCTTGTGATATTATTGTTAGTTGATTTGGCCAAGTTTTTTCCCAAGGGATAATAATTGGATGATGTCTTGAGTAAGAATTTGTATTCTAGAGAAAAATTCATCATTTTATCCCCTTGAAATAGGTGATATTATCTATGAATATGGCAACTGGTACTTCAAATCTAGTGATGATATCTTCTAACAATTGAACCATTATCTCCTAATTAGCTACTTTCACTAGGACGACTTCAACCCATTTGGTGAAATAATTTGTAGCAATAAGGATCCATCCATATATTGTACTTGACAATGGATTGAATTTTCCTATAAAGTATAGGCTCCATTGTTGATATGATTCAGTCATAATGATAGGCTTTAGGGGTATTGGAGCTCTTCTTTTTCTTCCCCTAAATATGTAGCATAATTTATAGTCTAACCCATTGGTAGTAATAAAAATGATGGTAGGCCAATAGTATGTAGCTCTCAGGATCTTGTGAGTGATTGTGGATGCATAGAAATGCCCTCCCTCACCATGGTATTGCTTGATTAGGATCCTCATATTTTCTTCTATTATGTGATGCAGTAAGACATCATCATATCCTTTTCTAAACAAGAATCCATCTAGCCAATGATAATACATTACCTTATGCTTGAGTTTTTCTCTTTGGTTGTCAACCCTTTTTACACCCATCCAACTAGTCTTATTATCTACATCTATCGTTTCTACTAGAGCAATCTGATTTTTAGGGATCACCATTTCTAATATCTCATGTAAGGCTCTTCCCTTGATATATTTGGTGGATTTAATTTCAATGTCAAATTATTAAATTTCATTGATCCATCTAGTCCTCTTTTCTCCTAATTTTCCATGTAATAAATAAATCAGATGTTAGGATTTTTTATAAAGATAGTAGTCTTACTATATGATGGGTAGTACTTAAAATTCTTGAGAGACTTCATGATGGTGAATATGTATTTTTCAATAAGGGTGTATCTTTCCTCACAGTTGTGGAGGGTTGGCTTATGAAGGAGATGGGGTGTTCTTCATTTTCATCATTCTTTTGAGTTAGGACAACTATGATTATTTCATCTGTACCAAAGACATATAACCTAAAATATTTGGATAAATTTAGGTTGATCAAGACTAGAGATTTGGTGATGGTAACTTTAACTTCGAGGAATGTTTTATTTTCTTCATTGGTCCATTCTAGAGAGGCACCCTTTTTCAATAATTTAGTTATGGGCCTAACCATTTAGGAAAAAAGGATGAACTTGGAAACAAACTAGATTTGTCATAGAAATGACCTGATTCCTTTAAATGATAAGGGAAATGGAAGGTCTTGGATGAATTTTGTTTTATTAGGGTATATGACTAAACCTTCTTTTGATACAACATGACCTAGCATTTTTCTTCTTTGATCATAAAAGTAGACTTCTTAGGGTTAAGAGAGACACCAAATTCCTAAAACCTTTGGAAAATTGACTCAAGATGTTTGACATGTTTGCTCTTATATTTGGAAAATAAAATTAGATCATAAAGGTATATGAGAATGGTTTCACCTACAAGCCCAATAAAATATATGTCTATAGCCCTTTGTAAGGTTGCACCTGCATTTGATAGACCAAAATTGTTAGGAACTATTATATCATAGTTAATGTGTATGTAAGTTTAGTAGATGATATGTGGGGTCTACTAGAGAACAAAGGTATAACCATCCATCATATCCCATGTGCAATGGCATATGGTATAACCACCCATCACAAGGACTATGCATGCACTATAGGATAGAGGTAGCTACAAGATTGGTTAGAGGTTTGCTATGCCAAGAATAGACATTATATGTATTTAAATATCTACCATTTCATAATACAAAACAATAAAATATTGAGTTCTAACATGTGGTATTAGAGAAGGTAGAAGTAAGAACCATCTCTCCTTTTGATCCTCCTCTCCCTTCGATCTAAAGAAGCTCAAGAAGCACTCTATTTTGAAAAGAAGTTTTTAAGGGTAACAAACACTATAAATAGATTGATTAGATAAACCTTAAAAGAAAGGTTATAATATTGTGTGAAGAAATATTATCTGGAAGATTCTTTCTGGAATCAAAGGTCTTAGTGGAATGGCCATTGCAAAGTGTATTTTATGCATGGGTTATTATTGGCCCACCATGGAATGCGATTGTTGCACCTATGTCAAGAAATTTCAACAATGCCAGCAACATGCTAATTTAACTCATGTACCATCACAAGCATTGCAACCTATTCAGATTCTTTGGCCCTTTTCACAATGGGGTTTGGAATTTATTGGTAAAATCTCACCTCCTTCCTTGGGACAACACACATTCATCATCATAGCCACTAAATACTTCACAAAGTGGATCGAGATAATTCCTCTAACTAGTATGACAGGACCTCGAATTATGGAGTTTATACTTCAACATATCATCTATCATTTTGGTATTCCCTCAAAAATAATTTCTAATAATGGCAAGTCTTTCAAGAACAAGGATTTTCGAGCACTTTATGAGAAATATAATATCCAACATAGTTTCTTGACTCCTTACTACCCACAAACAAATGGACAAGTTGAGGCAACCAATAAGACCTTGATTGCTATTCTCAAGAAATTAGTCAAAGAAAATCATTGATATTGGCATACACAAATCCCCTTGGCATTATGGGCTTATCGAACAAGCATCCATACGCCTATTGGGGCAACACCATTCTCATTGGTCTATGGTGTCAAAGCAATCATACCTCTTGAGCTTGAGATCCCCTCACTGTGAATTTCATTGCAGGAATTCATAGATGATGATACTACTAGACAAACACGTCTTGACCAACTTACACTCCTTTATGAAAGGTGAATCAATGCCTTGGAGCATCTACGACTATACCAAGATCGTCTCAAGTGTGCTTACAATGCCAAAGTCCATCTACATGAATTCTAAGTAGGAGATCTTATCCTCAAAGAGAATAAACAAAACACCAATGCATTACCACATATTCGTGATAAATTCATGGCTAATTGGTTAGGTCCATACATTATCACCCAAAAAGTGGGTCAAGGAACATATAGGCTTGCCAGTCTAGAGGGAGTAGAAGAGCCCGAGCCACTAAACATTATCCACTTGAGAGCGTTTCATGCTTAATGTGATTTACATATATGTATATATATACATGGCTAATACACAAAAACATCATCCATACACATTGCATCCATACACATTGCATTGCATACATCCACATTGCACAAACACATTCATTGTCATTTTAGTGCATTTCATCCACCATATTAGGGGTCATTTGTTAAGTTTAGACAATAATTGATCCAATAAATCTTGTTGCCTTAATCATGGGCACCCCCAAGTTCACATCCATTTCATTACACCATTTCACAATTCAATTTACCATTTTCACTATCACTTCATTACCCCTAGGTGTTTTCAATCACTCATCCACTCCTAGTGTTTCAAGAAAACTCCAATACATGTCAATTTTTCTCTAGGACCAAGTCACATTTTCACTAAAGAAAATCTTGAGTTCTAGGATTGACTCTAACACTCTTGAACCAAACACATTTCACACATATTAAAAACATCTTGTGTCAAAGAGGGATAACACCATGATTGGGTTGAACCTCAAAGCAAAAAAGGTCATCTTTACTTGTCCCATTATGCACATAGTCCAAAAATAAAAAAATATTGGTCTTCACCACTATCTCACACTTCCAAATAAAAGAATGAGTAGTAAGGATAGGGTTAAATTCTCATCACACTTTAGTTGAGAATCTGACTCCCCAAAGCTCTAACTCTTTTACAAATCACACACCATAGATCCTCAAGTCGTAAGGATAGAACTACATTTCCATCCAGGTGGTTAGGTAGTCTGAATCCCCAAATCTTAGAGATCAGATCATTGGACTATGGAGCTAATCTCCACCGAGGCTATAGATGCTTGACTAGTAGTGGAGTATGCTCATGCGTGGTGACACATCTCTCTTGAAGAGACCTTTGACCACACATAAGGACAAGCTAGCTTCTTGGTCTCCTCCATGATAGGTTTTCATCTCAATTTACTCAAGATGGGTTAATGAACTCACTTGCACACACATTGGTTCTTGATTACCTTGAGTCATTACCATACTCATGATTTGGTAAATGAACCTTCACTATGCACACACATTTGGTCTTAGAGAAATTAGATAGAACTTAGTGATTTTGTTGAAAATCACTAGTATGTTTGAGTCTCTGCAAAAACAATTCCAAATCAGCCATCCATAAGCCAACATAGCATCCATATCATTACCACATCATTACATGAGTCTTCCATTTCACATACCACCATTTTGGTGCCCCTGATTAAACAACAATGATAAAACATGGTCAAGCAAAATCTAAACTACAAATGATCATTAGAGCATTAGTTCATTTGCATTCATACACATCATCATTACATTGTCATCCATCACATATACATATGCATTCACACAAACATCCACACAAATTCATAACACAAAATTAAAAGCCATGTATATATATAATCGCATGTACAATGAATACTCGAAGGCTATATACAATGGAGCACCAAGGCTCATATACAAAAGTGCATCTATGCACTAACTAATACCCAAAAGCAGACCCTTGTGACCTTGAAGGAGCCCTAGACCTAGAGTCGCTACACCTAGAGTCACTACATCTAATAGAACCCACTATGGAGGAAGAAGGTCGATCGGGCAACCCAATGTGGTGTTGCATGAGTAGATCCTCCAAATCTTGGATATACGCCTCCTAGGATCGAAGGTGTAGTACATCATACCTCTAATGAGAGTCCCTCTATCTTAGCTCTACCTAGAGCCTCACTATCATATTTGCTCCTCTACCTATCACCATATGTACCTCTAGCTTCACCCATAACTTAACATTCTTGGCATATTGAGCCGCTATCATCGCATCTTGCTCTGCCACCATCTATCAAAGCTAGTCTTGCTCTACCTTGAGCCTAGCCCACTCCTCCTCACTTCAACTTGGGGACCTCTTTGAAACCTCCTCCATGTCATCCCTACCACCGACATTACCTCCAATATTTGGAAGCTACTTTTTTGTGCCCCTCACTCATCTCCCTCAGTTGTTGGACCTATGATATCTCTAACATTGAGGAGTCTCGTCAGCCTATGATCTTATCTTCCTATCATCCCCACTACCCTCCTAAACCACCTAACTTAGTACCCATGGTGGCTGTGAAGAAAACCAAGCATCATACTCCATCGTGGTCCCGACATCATCCACATCTGGGAGATCTATCTCCTCATCATCCATATAATCCACCCACCACTCCTCCACATAGGGTAGGCTCGACTCATCTACCCAATGCCTATAGAGCACATGAGCCTCAGGTACTCCCTACCTCAACCCAAACTACCATAACACCCATGAGAACTGGATCAACTCCACCTCACTCCCATGCCACCCAACCACCCATATAGCCTGACTCACTCTTCATAGTTGCTCTCCATCACTAGGCCACCTAGCCTCCTACCATGGCCTCCAGCACACCTGATCAGGTGTCAGCCCTACCCATAGATCTCTATACTCCTAGCCACTATGACTAAGATGACTCGGCTAAACCTCCTCAGCTACCTACCACCTCAAAGCATAGGGTTGATCCCTATCCCACTCCTCGCAAGGAAGGCCTATAGGATGAGCCACACTAAAATGCTCCTAGCCCTAACACTACAGCAATACACTACAACCCAACCCCTTTCACCCTCACCTCCTCACCTCATACAACTCCATATACATATATGCCAGTAGCATAGGTGCCCATGCATATACCTAAGGCTCATCGATCATATCGTACACCAGCCTAATCATGTTCCATGGGAATCGACATATGGTGTTGTTGGGCACCAATACATTGGCTAACAGGAACATGATCAAGGTAGGTAATGCCTCCAACTCCTACCTCGTATACATGTCCAAATACCTGATCCCTCCACCTTGGATGTTCACATCCCTCCATCCATATTCAAAAATCCACCTCATCTCATACTCCTTATCATGCCCAACTTGGACATGCAACCCCTCCACTGGCACTCAAAATATGCGGTATACATCTTCCAGTGTCATTATCATCTCCCCTATTGGGAGCTAGAATGTCCCCCTATCCGGATCCCACCTCTCTACTAAAGCAGAGAGGTACCCCTCATCATCCCTCACTACCTCTATCTGGGTGCACCCCACCAATCCCATCTACTCCAACTTATCCCAATGGGCCTTCTGCAAGGCCTTTCTCACCCCTGGTATGATAGGTGAGAATCGATGTCGAGCCTCCAAGATCCTCAATTGTAGCACAACATAACAACAAATGCACATTACTAGCACATTCATTGCAAAAAAATATATTACAAAAATCCAAACAAGAGTTCCAAGGGCACTTACCTCAGCCACCTACGCCTCCATGCCTACTACCGCATCCACTCCCTCCATCACCATCACTTCACTCCTCCACACTCCTTCATCACTCCTTCACTCCTTATATGTTTTTGAAACTCTCGAATGCAAGAATGAATCCAAATTTCACCTTTTTAGCACTCTTATAATAGTTTATGCACGCTCAAACGCCCATGGGCATCTACCTGGCACACTCAAACGCTACCCTACATCTACCATGTGGTAGACACTCTCTCGCATCTATGCCTGATGTGGATGTTGGTCGGTGTCTAGCTCCAGAATGTTGTAAAAAGACCAAAAATGCTCAAAAATATAGCTTACCTCCATAGAATCATCACAAAATCCATCCATACATCCATTTCATCATCCCATTATGTTTTGTGAAGATACAGATTGATTTGGATGCTTCATTTTCAATTGCGACCAAAAGTCATGAAAATGCCTAAATCGCATACAAAACACCTCAAAATGGTCCAAAATTTTACAAAACTACCACATTCACTATTCTAAACATTCATCACATCATTCCATCATATTTTGTGATAATTTGGATTGATTTAGGTGTTTAATTCTTGATTGCAACCAAAAGTCGCAAAAATACCCTAAATTGCTTCAAAATATCCCAAATCAAATTCCAAATTTCACAAAATCATCAAATTCACCCATAAATCATTGCATCACTCACATTCATGGCACCATCCATGTTCACATTCATTTACATCATTCATATCATCCATAATTCCATGCATTTCCACTCAACATTGTCACAATCACTTGCATTATCAAGTGAACCTTGTATCTAGTGGTTTACTCTATTCACCTAGCGATTGCAGTGATTGGTTATCCATGCAACTCGATAGGATGAGTAGATCACCATAAGGATGCTTGTGCATCCATATTCATTTACATCATTCATATCATCCAATCAAAACCCCCTTTTTTTTGGGGCAAAAGCAGAAATCAATCATTGCACTATTCACAATCCATACACCATTCACATGCACTACATCATTCACATTCCTTTACATCATTCATATCATCCAAGTGAACCTCGTATCTAGTGGTCTACTCTATTCCCCCTAGTAGTTGCAATGATTGGCTATCCATGCAATTCTGTAGGATGGGTAGATCACCATAAGGACACTTGCCCATATCATCATCCAACATCCTCTTGTTCAAAATCAAAATCCATTTGGTCCCTCATTTTTTGAGTGAGACTATGCTCAGATTAATTTGCTCAAAAGCTATCATTGATGCCCTTGTCCATGGGGCTTGAAACATGGATAACTATTACTACATCATTCTCTTTTCACCCATAGTAAGAATTATGAGTCATCACTAGGACTTTCTCTCCTAGCAGTCACCCGATTTTAGGATCACATTCGTCCCTGATATTTTTCATTTTCATCATTTTGCATTTCAATGATGCCAAAAGGCATATTCTTCAACAACATAGAACCACCCCAAACTTGGGGTAACCAAATTTGATTTTGATTTCCCATATTGGGATAATCACATCATTCATATCATCCACATCATCAAAAACCCTTTCATCTATTGGGGAAAAATAGAATACATTATCCAAAAACATTTACATCATTCATATCACCCACAATTGGCAAAAACCCCTTTTCTATTAGGGAAAGAATAGAATAAATCATTGCATCATCATCTATGTCACTCACCTACATTTACATCATTCATATCATCCACATCATCAAAAACCCTTTCATCTATTGGGGCAAAAACAAAATACATCATACACCCACATTTACATCATTCATATCATCCACATTATCACCCACAATTCTATCAATTGGCTCATGAGATTCATTCTTCACTCATTCTCCAATTGAGGGGGTAAGCTACACCCACAATTTTTATCTTCAAGATCTTCTTGCGCACCAAGGAAAGAAAGTTGCTTCACCAAACCAGGTGTCTCTTATTTTTGCACCGCATTGTGTTTCACGCAACACGATACAAAAAGGGGCATATGTAGACACCAAATCCTAGCCACTTGTCATCCACACATCATCTAATCACAACCATTCATTATTTATATATATTTATTTATATTTATATTTATATTTATATATATATATATAAATATTTATATTTATATTTATATTTATATTTAAATATAAATATATATATATATATGAATAAATCATAGCCACTCATCATGACTTAATCTCAACCATCCATCTAACTTGATCCATGTCACACATAAAAGTTATAATCTTAGCCATTCATCATGTTTT
Source organism: Wollemia nobilis (assembly GCA_028583015.1). Taxonomy (NCBI): domain Eukaryota; kingdom Viridiplantae; phylum Streptophyta; class Pinopsida; order Araucariales; family Araucariaceae; genus Wollemia; species Wollemia nobilis. The sequence continues at coordinate 42,264 of JAQPPZ010016670.1, forward strand.
AATATTGGCCACCCATTGGTGTCATCAAAACCCTAACATGTTGAAGGTAAGTTATAAAAGACCATTCACTTTTGTGAATGAGGGTTAAGTAGTTAAGCGGTCAATTTGTTGATTCTTGAGGTTAGATATCATCAAAACCCTTGCATCCATCATTACCCAAAACCCTAGAATTTCGCTAACATCCTTCCTCCTCGCCATCACCATATCCCCCATTTCTATCATCCAAATCCCTTGCGAACCAGATATGGTTCTACATATCACTCCCCCATCCTTCTCGGATAGCTGTTGAGCATTTCCTATATGCTGCTAAGCATCTTCATAATATTACGAGGTGTCCATAACCATTACCAAATGCTTTTGAATATTTTCCTTAGCTGATTTACCGTTGAAAAATCCTTGAATGCTTCCAGGAATTCGTGCACCATAAAATCATAGAAAGAGAAGCATAGATCAGTATTGCAGGTATTATTCTGACAAGGTATAAGGTATCATTTGCTTTACAACTTATGTTTTCTATGTTTTACTTGCATTTCATGTTTATAGCACCTAGGGTTTGTAGATTTATCATTCAGAGGGTCTCACACAGTGGAGCCCTCGCATATGCTACTAAAAAAAATGTTGTGATTTGTGTGTAGGTTATAGGAGACATCTTTATTAATGGTTGTTGTAGCTTGGGTGGTCCTATAGGGATACACAAGCCCACCCACAACTTATTTGGAGTGAAGACAATTTTTGAAGACACCAACTATTCTTTAGAATGAGGGTTTTCAACCCTCGCATTGTAATATTGTATCAAAAGCAATAAAGTGTATTGTAACCCCATATTTGGGGTAAATCTATTGTACAATTTGGAGATCCAAGCTCCTTGAGTCATAATAAATCATATCTATCATTTTTGTGCATATATTGTGTTATTTGCTTTTGATCTATTGCTTTATTGGTGTTGTTCATTTTTACTTTACAGTATTGTATATTTTGATATATTCTAGATTATCTACAAAACCTCACTTTTAAAAGTGTTTTTCCATTGCTTTAACCATTCTTCAATTCAACAATTCATCACCATGCATTTACCAAGCATATTAAGAATCCATTGTCATAGTTTCCATACTATTGAGCAGTGTCCCAATAGATGGTATATACTCTCCTCCTTTTTATATAGAACATATTGTGAGGGGCCATGAAAACCTCTTTTCATAAGGTTATCCCAAGATAAAATTCTTCTATGACCTACTAGACATACAAACATTTTGACTTTAAGAATGCTCGGAATATCCCAAATATATCTCCATATTCTTGTGGTATTCCTATTTTATTGGTACTTTACATTATATCCACTTCTTATTGTGTATTATCTTGAGTTATTCAACTCCCAAATTAGCTTATCCTTGGCTCCCCTTGGGATAATCATTGTTGTTATCTTTCTGCTCAACTTTCTCCTAGCATCAATATCTTGTATACTTGTAAAAAATCTTCTTTCCATTTGTATCTTCCTTCCCGATCCTTGTACATAATGTTGAAACCCTATCACCATATTTGTCATGGAGTAATCTCATCTAGGGTTTCAAAATTGGATCTAGATTGAGTGGTTTTTTATCACTCCAAGTATCCATCCAAATAGATTTTTTCTCCACTTTCCACCACCCATATTTGATCTTTAATTACTAGATCAATTGATTATTTTAAACCATTCCATAGTTTAGAACCATTTGGTGGTGATAATGTAGTAAATATTAATCTTCATTCATGTGGTTCAATGGACTTCAGAAGAATTCTTACCCATTGTCATTGACTCTCTTTGTACAATCTCTAAATTACTTTTTCCCTCATATCTAAGTTTGCATCTGTAAGAACTCTTAAACCAATATCTTCTCTAGTTTTATCATCACACACCTTACTCCATTTCACCAAAGGAAATTTTATTTTATCATGTAATCTTGGCCATAAAAATAGGAAAACTTAATTCTTCATATTCAATAACTTCATCTTTTCCTGTAGAAACCATTCAACATTTCTCTTGCTTTATCATATTTGGATACAATAATCATCTAAATTCATATGTATTTTTTTGGCCACTTTCTCTTTATGCCAATATTTTCTTTTAGAGTGATTATTACCTCCACAAATTTTACAAGAATGCAGGTTCCAACACTTGTCACATGTCCAAATTTTCCACAATGACTGCCAAAAATTATCCTAGGAACTTTTGCATATGATTTCTTTCTTCAAAAACTTGGTCTCATTATTTTTGCTTGACCTTAAAAAACAAGGCCTTCATTTTTCATCATTATACCTAGCTTTATGAGTATTTTCATACTTGGCCCATATCTTCCCAAACCCGTTATCTCATTTATATCTGCCTCATAAAATTTTTATTTGCTCTTCATTTTATTCCTTGGAATTGGCAGTGGACCCATTTACAATGTCCCATACATCTTTGATTTCTAGCTTTTTTTTTTGGTCTTCCAAATTGAATATTTATCTCCTTGGAATAGCTAGAAGTCAGGAAAAGGGAACTTTGGTGCATCACTAGCCATAGTAACTTCACAAAAGTGAAAAATCTTGATTCCACTAGATTTTCTTAAAAATTTGATTTCTAATGAGTATATATAATCCTATATTTATATCTTTATTGTTGCCTCAAATCGTGAGAAATCGGTGTCTAGTTGGGCCAAAACAATGGGTGGATTTTCTTTCTCCTATTACAATATTCAAGGAATAGTATTTGGAATATTTTGATTCTTCAAAGTATTATATGCTTCTTCTCCTTTTCACCTGCATCAATAAAGGAATGAAGCAAAACTTTTATAAAGTTTAGTTTTCTTTCTAACCATCAATGTGGAATAACTTGTATATGGAAAATAATTTTCTCTTCATCCAACTTTAAGCTTGTTCAAATAACTCCATTGCTTTTTCAAACCATGCCTTGCAAATAAGTGCTTTGAAAAGAACAAAATGAACCTATTTCAAATCCTATGAAAAGTCTATAACTATAGTCAATGATATTATAGTTGTTTCCTCATAAGGATATTCATAAACACCACATGATATAACAATGTTTTAAAATTTCATTTTCTCTTTTCAAATCAAGAGAGCTCCCACATGCTCCAAAAAGTTTACTTTTTTCTCTTCCTTTGTATAATAAATAGGTTTAACTATTGGAGTAATATGTGCTTCTTTGTATCTCCTCTATTCAAATACAATAAGCAATATTCTATCAATTTGAAGGTTGCACTTGCTTTGAATTAATAACGCTTAGGTGTTGGCATTGCCCTTTATTGGGAAACCTCTTCACCCAAATTTCCTTGGGGATTTATCCTATTTTCTTCTATACTTTAGATTTGTTATTTTCTTTATAAACATTGGCATCTTTTAATCCATTTCTTGTGTCTTTTTTGTTACAAATATGAGAGACAAGCCATTCAACATGAATCTCCTTAGAGGTATTCTTAACTCCTTGTTGAGTGGTAATTTTTCCCAATTGCAAAACCACACTCATAGTTAGGATTTTGATTAGAAAACCCTCTCTTGCAAAGAAATAGAAATTTCTCCAAGGTTCTTAATGTGTGCTTGTAATCTTGTGAAGATGTGATAAATAAGTGCTTGGAATACCTTAGTGATTTGCATATAACTATTAACAAGGGGCCTGTGTTGGTATTATTTTATTGCTATGCTAGTGATTGTTCATGAAAATTTAAAAATAATGTGATTGGCCCTCATATGACCACGATGTAAAGTTGATGTTCATTTTATCTTGAAGAGTTTTAAATAGATTTTATCTTTTGTTCTTACGCATATTTTAAACAAGTTTTATCTTGTGTTATTAAATCTTACTTTGAGCATAAAAGAGAAGATTAAAATCTATATTTTGAAATGTAAAGTTTGAATGATGATTGGATTCATTTAATGTTGCCTTTGAGCATGAAAATAAAATTATCTCCATGAATAATTTGTTAAATGTAATAGCCTTTGTCATATCATATAAATTACCCCTCTTTAATGAAATTGTACTTTTTATGAAGAGAAGTTAATTTATTGCTTTAAAAACAATGACATTTGGAATGCCATATAAATTCCCCCCCTTTAATGAAATTGTAATTTTCATAAAGTGAAGTTAATTTATTGCTTGAAAAACGAAAGTGCAAAGCTTGGAATTTGAAAATGTGAATTCATGTAAAGTTCTGAAATTATAAAATTCCTTTTAAAATTGAACTTTATAAACAATTTTATAATTTTGGATTTGCTTCAAAATGAAATTGAAATTGCTTAAGATGAAATATTAAAGCTTAATCTTTGAATCCGTGCATTTATTTTTTTTTTTTTTTTTTTTTTTCAATTTTTTTATTTTATTTGCAACGGTTAAAAAAATGAAAAGGGAAAGGGTTAGAAAAATAAAACTAAAAATCTAGAATATGGACCAGAATATAGAAAATGATCAAAGAGAAACTACAAAATCCTAATCCGGCCTACGCTATAGAAAACATTAGATCCTGAATATAAAACACAACCAAATTAGACCTGCATCCACATAATCTAAGATCCAATTATGGTGAGAGTCCAAGGGATAAAAACATGCATCAAAAATATGTGAACAGTGATATCGTATTCACGCATAAAATACCATTAAATATTTTTAAAGCATGTGGAGAAAAATCTACAATAAAAACATTATTTTATTCAAAATCCTTCCTTTATGAATACAAATGTGAATCCAGAATGTTGGTAGTAGTTCAAAAAGCTTTCCAATATTCTTCCACCTGATTCTTGTTCCAAAAACTTCCAGCCTTACTTCCTTTTTCAGATGAATATTTAAAAATTTTAATGAAGCCCTATCATTTCATTCTCCCTGGTTTCGTTTCTCTTCCTTTCATCTTCTCCATATCTGGATCTTTGTAACTCAACACACATGTCATGATACAAAAGGTACATTCCTTGATTTTAAAACTCATTTAGTAATGCTTTTGCCACTTACCAGGACATTACGTCCATTAAAGGTACCTCTCCTATTGTATGTTGAATATTTTCCACCTCATGTGTGGGTCTACACCGGTCCTTAATGATAAAATAGAGTCTTCACGATGTAACGTTTACCCATTCAAATGGTAGCCTTTCATTCCCTACGATGCTGCCCAATGATGCATTTTCACGAATCTTGCCATATACTTATTCACTTTGACATATGGCTTGTGTTGTCACGGTGTAAATACTGTGAGTTGAGTAATATTTCATCACACCACTAGTCTCCTTAGGAGATGTAACATGGGCATTTTAAGGACCAACAAAATACCAAATACTTCGATCGAGCAGAACTATCCTCCGTGGCTATCATGAGACTACATCTACACCTAACATGGGGTATCATCTATGGTTGTGCCAGCACCATGCTTGGCCATCCTGTATACCTCCACATCAAAACCAATGTTGCCTTGTGTAATGCAGCATCATGTCATTATCCTTTGGTTACGCACAACATTGCTAAAATGCATTGATATTTTCAATAGCAGCACTCTCTTTTGAATGATAAATAACCACAGCACCATAAACCTTGACAAACATTAATAAAATTTTATCCTTTCACAATATTCTAAAATGTTGGTTCCACACTTCGTCTACTTTCTCAATGACCTTCTCGATATCAACATTTTGCTAGGTTTTTCGTGTGACTGTTTTTGGCTCTGGACATGAATTATTTGGCCAAATCCCTAGAGATAAACTCCCAATCTGAATCCATGCTCATTGAATGGTAATAAAGTCCTATTTGGTCTTTATTTAGTGTTTTTCGGAAAGAATACATCGTTGTGTCCTCTACGTAAATGAAATACCCCCACTTTGCACTTTATCCATGATGGCAATGTACACATGGTTTCTCATGATAATCAAACTCTACATGTTCTATAGACTATCATTTGAAAATACCTCTATTTTATTCATTGTGGCATCTCATCTGTGCATTGTTGTATATCCCTTAGAGTGGATCCAAGTTATCATATCATTTTTTTATTAGAGGAACATATCACTGTAGGTCCATGTGGGCACTCTCACTTTACCCTTTAAAATATGTTAATGATGATGCTTGCACTGCTAACTTGTATTCCACTAGCAATTTCATAATGTTGTTGACTAGACTCCACCTGTCTATGAATTCTACCCATCATTATGCTTCACCTTTCTATCGTGTTGATCTTGATGTTACACTGTGTCAATCCATTAGTGTGAATGCACTTAGGCCTCTATGTGGTTCATTAAACATTTATGTTTACTTCCCTATGTAATGAATTATATTTATACAATGGTCTTGGTCAAACGATAGGCCCATTTGGTGGAGGACAACTTATAATGAATCACCCTGCCCTTCATCTATGCCAAATATGTCAAGGTATCATTGCTACCACCATGATTAGCACCAAAGGAAGTCGTGTCATAAAATATTTTGACATTGGCATGGTAACAAAGTAATCATCGTTATGTGTTTGGCCCTTTGATGGATCTGAATTCACCACACCACTCTTGTTCTCAAACTACATGCCAATACCCATCCCCGCGTTCCCTGACGAGTATGGATTTTAGATATTAATCAATTTTTTCTTCATACTCAACCCACATCACAAATAGTGCACACATGATGGCTTTCTCTAGATCCTATGACCAGTATAGTATTATGTGCATGCACCCTGTAGTTTTGGTTCATCCCTGGTGAAATAACTTCTTCGAATTGTCAAATGCCATATGGCTACCTATATCTGACGGTAATCAACCATTTTTTTGCATCTTTTATATTCTCGATCCTCTCCAAAAATAATACATCCACCTTCACTATACCTATCAGCAACCTTCATGCCAATTTTTGTAGCATTCGGACTGCATTCTATCCATGTTATTTAGGGCTTTCATCTCCCTTAATGGGTCTATAGAGGTGGTATACACTATGGACATCCCTGCCAAGTCCATAGATGTAGATGAAAATCATCGCATAGCTGCTCTCTGGGAACTTGTATAGCCATTACATTAACATCCCATCATTCGATTTTAAAAACATATTACCAATCCTTATTCAAAATGAATACACCCTACAAAACAGTGATCTATCGGATATCCAAAACCTTCAGTGTAGATCGACATGTGATGTTCATGGATTTTGTATGGTACAATATGCCTTTCTAACATCTTCACTTTTTTATTATTTAACTACCTACGAATCCACCCAGTGACTTGGTTCAAATGCTCTGAAAATAGAACTCCCTGCAATAGCTGCCACAGGCAGCACTATTACTGAGTTTTTTGACTGCAAGTGGGAAACTTTTGGTAAGTCGTTTTATTACAAGTGGTCTATGATGTCAATAAAATAGGTTTTTCTAAACAATATATTGTGGTATATCCAACAAATCATAATTTTTTTACCTTTTAATTACCACATCACCCCGCATGTCCTAAATTACTACTTTTTAATCGCTCATCCAATTGTTCAAATATTTATAGCATTATCTCAGTACATCCTATGCATCATTGGCTTCTACATTCATCGTGGAGCTATCCCTACATCCTCAATACCATGATCTTATACATGTCATCCCATGTATTTGGTCCTTGGTGGTCTATCTGTGCCATTGGCATGTCACTGCCACATTGCTACCGCATCTAGGTCATCAAAATACTTCTTCTCGCTACCATCAGGATCGTAAATTTTTTCATGTGGAAGTCCACCTCACATCACTATTGCTAAAAACTTGTGGTTTATGCCACATCATCGATCAATTTCCATGTCCTCTCTTTATCTGCTGCATAACAACGCCCGTTCATCCATCGTGGTTTGTGTCATCACAATCAGGGCCCACATCCCAATCATGTTATGCTAGAATTAGGTCATTTTTGCCTACATGAAATGAATATAAAATGAGAATCGCATAATAATTATATAAATATGAGGTTAACATAATGTTATATTGCATAAGCATAAACAATCAATGATCCATTTTCTTTTATTTTTTTAATATATTGTTTAATATATATATATATATATATATATATATATATATATATATATATATATATATATATATATATAATTTAATATATATGTATAATACATATACATACATATTTTATTTTATTTTTCTTTTAAATGTTTATAAATATGTGAGTAAAAAAACTAATTGCTTTTTTTTTTTTATTTAACATTTGAATTACTCCAAATGCTTGATTAACTAGACCTAAAAAACCTCAACATAAACAACAAGACTAAAGCATAAAACCTAACTAGAGATGGAGACATAAACAAAGAAACTATTCACATTCAACACTTCAAAAAAAAGACAAAAATACACTATCCAACCAGGAACCTTGGAAACTGAAATGCAAACATCAATAATGGGACCTATCAAAAACATCACTCCAAGGACACCAAAACTCCCCCAAAACCAAAATTCAATTTGGGTCCCCAATTTTGGGGTAAGTTGTGCAAAGGCCACAACAAATGGCAACTCTACTGGGAAATGGTCTTGAGCATTTTAGGTGAAGGACCCAGTTCTAAAAATAAATAAATCAAATATTAGAAAGATATACATCGTCTAGCAACATCCAAATATGGGGGAAGACAAATTTCAAATGAAACACAAATGAATCATTCACTTTAGCTTAATGTGTGTGAACGTGATTTCATTTTGTATGCTTGAAAACCATTCAGATTCCATCACCTGACCTACATTTAGGCTATAGAGATATTGCTCACAACAAGAATTCTTATAGATAGAGGCCTACTTCCATTCAGGCATTTATAGCCCTGGTAGAGTTGATCTAAATTACCCTTGTGTTTAATTGACATGTTGTAAAGCCATTTTTTTTCAAACAAGCTTTGTCTAGATAGAGCCCTACTGTAAGTCAGGCGTGTATAGTCTCGATAGATTTTATTCAAACCTGGTTACTGATTTTAGTGTGTTTTCCTTTGCTTACCTTTTTTATAATGGCTTTGCAAAAATTTATGCACCACATGGGTTATAAAGTATTTGAAATGGAGCGTGTTGGCTTTTTGCCTTGATTTGCAAACCAGAATAATTTCATCCTTCAATATTTTAAAGCATGCCCCTTAATATGATAAGTTTGTGTGTAGCTTTAGCAAAATGATTCAATATTCCAAAATTCACTATCTTAGTCCCAAAATCTAGGAGTGGTTACTAAACAAATTCATCCCCTTTTCCTTGATCCACATGATAGGCAATTCACCCTTCATGACAAAGGAACATAAAAATGGTCAAGAGGCCATTAGTAGCTATCGCAAAACATCACCTCAAACAAAGGGACCAAAACCAAAATTTGTAACACTCGAAACAAACCAATTCCTAACCTAAAATGACAAGAAAACAAACGACAAAACTTGCAAAACCAGAAAATGAAGTTCTAGCACAAAAATATGAAATCTAAAAACCAAAACTATATACAATAATATACAATATGATACAAGGTGATGCAAAATTTATATTATTACTTCCTTGTATCCCAAACATGATTAGCACACTTTACAAGACATATACCATGATATGCATGCCAAGATTTACAAAAATCCAACCAAAACAAGATTAGGCCAAATAATACAAAAATTATCACTTTACCTCTCTCACTCCACCAATTTGATTCCAAGATATTAGTAATTTCATGCAAAAAAAATTATTCATTAAATTTGCAAGCAAATACATAATTTTCAATTATCCTTTGCCTATTCAAAGAGGTGTAGATTTCCAAACATGATTCATTATTCCAACTTAAGTTCTCATTTTCACAAATAGATAATATTTCTTTCAAATAGGAGGCTATTTCTAAAAATTTTGAAGCTAAGTCATCATCTATGTCCTTAGGCCAATCATACTCATGCAAAAATTTACAAGCATCTAGGATATCTATTAAATGAGGATCATCATAGGTTTGTATCCTAGATTCAATTGTTACTTGTTGATGTACTTGATTCAATAACTCAAGCCTATCTACTTCTATTTCATTCAACAAAGCAATATCATTAGTGGTGTGAGGAGAAATTAACTCAAATTATTTATCAACCACAAATGGCATTTCATCATTAATAATATTTGAATCAAACAAACAATTAGGTCCACTTTTACCTGGAGTTCAAATGGTTGAACACAAAATATGAGATTCTACCTTTGATATATTTCCATTTACCAAGACTAGGAGAGGATTTGTAACTTCTTCTTCGTCTTTATGGTCTTCATCATCATCCTCATGTAGCACTTCTTCTTCATCCATGACCTGTTTATCAAAAACACCAAAATTAGGTACCCAATTAAAAATATGTCCATCCTTTTCAAACCATAAGTCTTGTCTATCTAGGGATGTATCAAATGACACATCTCCCTGATTAACCACTTGAGTTGTTTCAAATAAAGCAACATTTTCACTTGGATCATCAATGATATCAAATCCAAACCATTCAGGTTCTAGAATTTTCTCTATGTGAGGTAATATAGACATTATAGGATCCTTAGGTGAAATAATACTTTTAATTTCTTGCACCTCGAATGGGAACCAAGTGAGTGATTCCCCTTCTTTATATATAATGAAAGAATTATTATCTTTTTGAAACATTTTATGAGATTCATCTCTTCTTTCATGTCATTTTCAAATTGTTCAAGAATTACAAAATCTTCATGTGAGATTTTGATTTTATCATCCTGCATATCAAGTGAAATAGACATTTCATCAGTAGAAGTGTGAGAAACCAATAATTCCTCATATCTTTCCTAATTGTTATAATAATTGTCTTCTAAAAACAAGTGATGAAATTCTATCATGTTTTCATATTCCTCCATTGACTCCCTTTTAAATTCACTTCCATCCACTTTTGATGGCTCAAGGGTTTCTACAATGGAATCAATTCTTGTATTCAAATTTCTATGATTATCTCAATCCTCACTTGTAAATAATGACTCTAAGCCTTTTATTTCTAGCTTATCATTATTTGAAACATGTTGAAATTCTTGACCATCCATTTTAACGATTTTATATAAGTTTTTGGAGAGTCCTGAATTGGTATATATTTCAATGTAAGTCCTATCTAGGACTTCTCCATTATCTAAGAGAGAATCGAACGAAATATCATTGAAATTCGTATCATGAACTTGATTTGTAGGATGATTTGGAAGCGTACTTTGAGGCACTTGTTCTTGTAATGGAACCATATCTCTACTTAACTTCTGGACCAACCTCTTTAGGTCTTTTACTTCTGACTCAAGCTCATTGGGTTGGGTAGTAGAAGTGGTAGGATTAGTTGGATTCTAGAAACTTGGAATGTTCTGATTTGGTACCATGTTTTGATTTTGAATATTTTGATCTTGTAAGGTGTTTTGAGCTTGAAAATATGGATTTGAAAATGGATTTAAGCTCTGTATGGGTGTTGGTATTGAGAATGTGTTCAAAGCCTAAGCGTTCATTGTTGTGACTCCATGAGTGGCCAAATGGTTCTCTAACCATAATGGAGTGGTTGTATGGATAGATGTATTCATATAAGTGCATGTGGGAGGATAAGTGGGTATGGTAGGGTAAAATTGATTGTAGGGTAAATAATTCAACATCGAATTCTATTGTACCCATGCCTAGTTTATCATTGGGGTTTGATTGTAAGCCCCTAATTGCTCTACCATAGGTAATTGTTCTATCCCAAAACCTTGTGGCCTTAGTTTTTTTTTCTATATTCATGACCTCCATGTAGGCTAAGTCAAGAGTAGTAACCAAAGGATTAGTCCTAGTGAACATGGAAATCAAGGGATACAATACCCCAAAGTATATTTGAAGGGTAACATTTTCTAAAATAACAAAGGGAGCAGTTAATCTCGCATAGAGTTTTTGAAATCTCATGTTGAATGTTCTCAATGGTTCATTAGGTTCCCTCTTGCAAGAAGAAAATTGATGATAGATTATAGTAGGATCTATGGGCAACCTAAACTGATTGACAAAAGTAGTTTTTAACTGGACCCAAGATGTAATAGAGCCAGTGGGTAGATTGATGTACCAATCATATGTTGTGTCATCTAGGCTCAAAGGAAAAAATCTACAAGCCACATCCTCATGTTCAACTTTTGATCTAATTAAGGTATCCACATAGGCTTGAATGTGTTCCTCTGCTAGTCTTGTACCATCATGTTTATACTTGGGCAAAAATATCTCTATGTTCTTGGGTAGGTCATGAACATCTCCAGCAATGTTCAAAGGATTGTTGTGCACCCCATACCACTTTCTAGCATTTACAACCATTGGATTAGGTTGCGATGTGATTAACAATGACAACAACAAATGCTTGTTAACAATGCATCAACTAAACCATCATAATAATAAATATTCTTAAAAATGATTAACATCAATGCATTTTCAATTAAAGCAATTTCCCATCAATTAACATCATCACCTATCAACAAAACCTCATAAGTCCAAACCAATACCTTCAAATAACATTTCAAGTAACAATGAACAATTTAGCATTTAAGTAGCAATAAAATAAACCAATTCAGTCCCTCCTTCTAGCACCAAAATGTTGAGTGGTAATTTTACCCAATTGCAAAACCACACTCACAGTTAGGATTTTGATTAGAAAATCCTCTCTTGCAAAGAAATAGAAATTTCTCCAAGGTTCCTTTTACTTAATGTGTGCTTGTAATCTTGTGAAGATGTGTCAAATAAGTGCTTGGAATACCTTAGTGATTTGCATATAACTATTAAAAAGGGGCCTGTGTTGGTATTATTTTATTGTTATGCTACTGATTGTTCATGAAAATTAAAAGAAAATAAGATGTGATTGGTCCACATATGACCATGATGTAGAGTTGAATTTCATTTTATCTTGAAGAGTTTTAAATAGATTTTATCTTCTTTTTGTTAAGCAGATTTTAAACAAGTTTTATCTTGCATTATTAAACCCTGCTTTGAGCATAAAAGAGAAGACTAAAATCTATCTTTTGAAATGTAAATTTTGAATGATGATTGGATTCATTTAATATTGTCTTTGAGCATGAAAATAAAATAATCTACATGAATAACTTGGTAAATGTAATAGCCTTTGACATATCATATAAATTACCCCTCTTTCATGAAATTGTAATTTTCATGAAGAAAAATTAATTTATTGCTTTAAAAATAATGGCCTTTGGAATGCCATAAATTCTCTCCCTTTAATGAAATTGTAATTTTCATAAAGGGAAGTTAATATATTGCTTGAAAAACAAAAGTGCAAAGCTTGGAATTTGAAAATGTGAATTCATGTAAAGCTCTGAAATTATAAAATTCCTTTTAAAACTAAACTTTATAAACAATTTTATAATTTTGGATTTGCTTCAAAATGAAATCGAAATTGCTTAAGATGAAACATTAAAGCTTAATATTGGAATCCGTGCATTTATTTTTTTATTTTATTTGCAATGGTTAAAAAAATGAAAAGGGAAAGGGTTAGAAAAATAAAACTAAAAATCTGGAATATGGACTAGAATATGGAAATTATCAAAGAGAAACTACAAAACCCTAATTCGGCCTACACTATAGAAAAAGTTAGATCCTAAATATAAAACACAATCGGGTTAGACCTGCATCCACACAATTTAAGATCCGGTTATGGCGATATTCTAAGGGATAAAAATATGCATCAAAAATATGTGAACAATGTTATCATATTCATGCATAAAACACCATTAAATATTTCTAAATCATGTGGAGAAAAATATGCAATAAAAATATTATTTTATTCAAAACCCTTCCTTTCTACATACAAATGTGAATCCAAAATGTTGGCAGCAGTTCAAAAAGCCTTCCAATCTTCTTCCACCTAATTTTTGTTCCAAAAACTTCCAACCTTGCTTCCTTCATTCAAATGAATATTTAAATTTTTTTAATGGAGCTCTATCATTTCATTCTCCCTAGTTTGTTTCTCTTCCTTTCATCTTCTCCATCTCTGGCTCTTCGTAACTCAGTGCACATGTCATGATACAAAAGGTACATTCCTTGATTCTAAAACTTATTTAGTAATGCTTTTGCCACTTTCTAGGATGTTATGTCCATTAAAGCTACCTCCCCAGTTGTATGTTGAATATTTTCCACATCATGTGTGGGTCTACGCTGGTCCTCAATAGTAAAATAGAGTCTCCACCATGTAACATTTACCCATTCAAATGGTAGCCTTTCATTCCCTATGACATTTCTCGACGATGCATTTTCATGAATCTTATCATATCCTTATTTCATCGCACCACTGGCCTCCTTAGGATATGTAACGTGGGCATTTTAAAGACCAAAAAAAGATTGAATACTTCGATGAGGTAGAACTATCCTTCGTAGCTATTGTGAGACTGCGTATGTGCCTAACATGGGGGTCCATCTATGGCTGTCTCAGCACCATGCTTGGCCATCTTGTATACCTTTGTGTCATTACTAGTTTTGCCTTGTGTAATGAAGCATCATGTTATTATCCTTCAGTTATGCACAACACTACTAAAATGCACTAATATCTTCGATAGCAATGGGTCACTCTCTTTAGAATGGAAAACAACCATAATACCATAAATCTTGACAAATTGTAATAAAGTTTCATCCTTTCACAGCATTTTGAAACCTTGGTTCCACGCTTCTTTTACTGTCTCTGTGACCTCTATATCAGCTTTTTGCTAGGTTGTTTGTGTGACTATTTTTGGCTCTGTACATACGTTATTTGGCTAAACCCCTGGAGGTAAACTCCCAATACAATTCCAAGCTCATCGAATGGTAATAAAGTCCTATTTTTTTGCACAAATATTTTTTCGTACACCACTCGCATTACCGTTGTGGTCTCTATTTAGTATTGTACAAGGAAAAATACTTTGCAACATCCTCTACGTAAATGAACTACCTCCACTTTGCACTTTGTACATGATGGTAATGTACGTATGGTTTCTCATGATAATAAACCTCTGCATGTGTTGTAGACTATCATTCAAAACTCCCTTTATTTTATTCATTGTGGCATATCATTTGTGCATCATTATATATCCCTCAAAGTGGGTCCAATTCATCGTATCATTTTTGTTATTAGAGGCACATAGCACTGTAGGTCCATGTGGGCACTCCCACTTTACCCTTTGAAATATTTTAACGGTGATGCCTACACTGCCAACTTGCATTCCACTGACAATTTTATGATGTCACTAACAGGACTCCACCTATCGATAAATTCTACCCATCATTGTGCTTCACCTTTTTACCGTGTTGGCCCTGATGTTACATTGTGTCAATCCGTCGATGCGAATGCACTTCAGGCTCTATGTGGCTCATTAAACATTTTTGTTTACTTTCCTATGTAATGAATTTTATTTATACAATGGTCTTGGTTGGATGATAGGCCCATTTGGTGGAGGATAGCTTATAATGAATCACCCTATCTTTCATATGTGCTTTATCTATCAGGGTTTCATTGCTACCATCATGATTAGTACCAAAGGAAGTCATGTCATAACATACTATGACACTGGAATGGTAATGTAGGAGTCATCATTCTATTTTTAGCTTTTTTATGACTCTAAATTCACCATACCAGTCTTGTTCTCAAACTACATATCAATACTCTCATCCATGTGTTCTTCGATGAGCATGAATTTTATATATTAATCAATTTTTTCTTCATACACAACCCATATCACAGACAATGCACGTGTGATGGCTTTCTCTAGAGCCTGTGACTAGTACAGTATTCTGTGCATGCACCCTATAGTTCTAGTTCATCCATGGTGAAATAACTTCATCGAATTATCAAATGCCATATGGTCTCCTATGTCTAACGGTAACACTCTTGTTCTCAAACTACATATCAATACTCGCATCCTTGCGTTCTTCGATGAGCATGAATTTTATATATTAATCAATTTTTTCTTCATACACAACCCATATCACAGACAATGCATATGTGATGGCTTTCTCTAGAGCCTGTGACTAGTACAGTATTATGTGCATGCACCCTATAGTTCTAGTTCATCCATGGTGAAATAACTTCATCGAAATATCAAATGCCATATGGTCTCCTATGTCTAACAGTAATCAACCATTTTTTTCACCTTTTCTATTCCTAATCCTCTTTGGAAATAATACATCCACCTTCTTTATCCCTATTAGCAACCTTCGTGTTAGTTTTGGTAGCATTCGAACAACATTCTATCTATATCATTTAGGGCTTTCATCTCCCTTAATGGGTCTATAGAGGTGGTATACACTGTGGACATCCCTACCAAGTCCATATATATAGATGAAACTCCCCACGTAGCTACTCTCTAGGACCTTGCATAACCATTACATTAACATCCCATCATTCAATTTTAAAAATATATTATCAATCATTCTTTGAAATAAATATATCCTGCATAGCAGCGATCTATCGAATATCCAAAACCTTCAATGTAGATCGACATGTGATGTTTGTGGCTTTCGTATGGTATAACATGCCTTTCTACCATCTTCACTTTTATATTGTTCAACTGCCTGCAAATCCACCCAGTGACTTGGTTCAAATGCTCTGAAAATAGAACTCCCTATAATAGCTACCACAGGCGGCACAGTTGTCGAGTTCTCTGATTACAAGTGGGAAACTTCCAGCAAGTCATTTTATTACAAGTGGTCTATGACATTGATAACATAGGTTGTTCTAAATAATAGATCACACTATATCCAATAAATCATAATTTTTTTACCTTTTGATTACCACATCATCCCACGCATTTAGAATTACCGCATTTTAATCGCTCCTCCAATGGTTTAAATATTCATAGCATTATCTCGATACATCCTATGCATCGTCAGTTTCTATGTTCACCATGGGTCTATCCCTACATTCTCGGTACCACGATCTCATACATGTCATCCCATGCATTTGATCCTTGGTGGTTTATCTGTGTCGTTGGCACGTCACTGCCACATTACTACCACATCTGGGTCATCAAAATCCTTCTTCTCACCACCATTGGGATTGTAAATTTGTTCATGTGGAAGTCCACCTCATGTCACTGCTACTGAAAACTTGTCATCTACACCACATCATTAATTAATTTCCACATTGTTCGCTATTCATTTGTTGCATAACATCACCTGTTCGTCCATCGTGGTTCGTGTCACCATAGTTAGGACCCACATCCCAATCGTGTTGTGTTGGACTTAGTTCCTTGTTGCCTACATGAAATGAAGACAAAATGAGAATCGCATAATAATTATATAAATATGAGGCTAAAATAATGTTATATTGCATAAACATAAACAATCAATGATCCATTTTCTTTTCTTTTATTTTATTATATTGTTTAATACATATTTTTTATTTTTATTTAATATATATGTATAATACATATACATACATATTTTGTTTTATTTTTATTTTTTTTATTTTCCTTTTAAATATTTATAAATATGTGGGTAACAAAACTAATAAAAAATTAATTAATTTAAAATCTGAATTACTCCAAATGCTTGATTGACTTGATCTAAAAAATGTCAACATAAACAACAAGACTAAAGAATAAAACCTAACCAAATATGGAGACATAAACAAAAAAACTATTCATATTCAACACTTCAAAATAAGACAAAAATACACTATCCAACCACGAACCTTGGAAACTGAAATGCAAACATCAAGGATGGGACCTATCAAAAACATCACTCCAAGGACACCAAAACTCCCCAAAAACCAAAATTCAAGGTGGGTCCCCAATTTTGGGGTAAGTTGTGCAATGGCCACAACACTCCTCCCATGTTCATATTCACATCCCATTATGCAAATTCTTAGCCATACCACCTGATAGGTTCTATGATGTTGTTGTCTAAGGCTTTGATCAAGAAATATTAGCCTAGGAGTTTTCCCATGACTCATACGAGGAGCACTCGTGTCCTTGCCTAATTCCCTATTTGTGGTTCTAAGCTAATTATTGCTATAGCTTCAAAAAAATGCTTTCACCATCTACATCTAGTCATAATAATTTTACGTTGGAGAGATAGTTAGATGACCCCCATAATCATAATTAGTGAGATACATCTCCACTTTATTTCATCAGTATGTTTTCTAAATGTAGTTACAATATGTTGGGCTTCTTCACCATAAACATGTCATGGTTGGTCATTGATGGTGTCTACTTTGGCCAAGCATTTGTCTAGAAAAATTTCATCCTCAAGCACTGAACATCTTGCCTATGCAACATCAGGTGCCATTATATGCATTAGATATCCCACAATAGTCATAATACCATTTGAAAGCATACCTCTTAATAAACTTCTCATCCACTGGAATCATAGAACTTCCATATTCAAATTTCTTTTGTCACTCATCATTCCTCTTATCACTTGTACACTTTCTTGAAGAAAAATTCCTTAATAGGGTCTTCCCATCCATGGATGAGTGGTAAATTAGAAATTAAACTAAGTTTGTCATAATAGGAATATGTAAAGGAGTAATTGATGTTGTAGGATCCATAGTGGTATGGATCTATTAATATGTTTACATAGTGGTTCTTATAGCATCATGGTTTCATGACCCTCAGGCTGTCATTCTTCTTGTATATCATGATTGTGTAGGTGGTGCATGATTCACTTCTTTCTCTTGCTTTTTCTTCTATAAATGCTAAAATGAAACTAATCTAAAATCATCATTAAAAACATGTTAAAACCTTAAAGTATCAAATATGGCCACCCAATAATAGGATAATGTGATCATGATCGTGATGGAGCATACATTAGCAGACACTACCAAAATCTCCATAAAGCATGATGCGTCATCATGTATTCAATAATTATGTGTACAAGGAGTGCATAATCCTAGAATGACTCCACCATTATTGTAGCAACAATCATTCCCAATTTTACAGCAATCTTGGAAATTGAAACTCTTAACTTTATGGATTTCATAACAAGTATAACCGCTCATTTAAATATTTGACTAGATTGTTTAAAGATTAAATGTCTTCGTTATTAGTAATCATATCTTTGTGATGTTCATTATATACATTTTCTTTCGATTTGAACCAGTGTTTTTGTAAGACGTGACCATGTATTCATTCCAAAATTTTGGGCCAAAGTTTGGTTGCATGAAATGGAGCTCCCCATGAACATCTTGAAGGCCTCCTTTAATATTGTAGAAGCATCTAGGCCATGGTTTTTACATAATCGATGGGAGGATAAACTCACAAGACCATGGCTCTTCCCTTAGCCCACTCTAATACAATTATTGATCCTTAATGGTTGGATGGTATTTTTATTACAAGTGAAGGATATTTAAGTAGAATCCCTTACCAAATATGGCATAACTACTATTAATGTGAGGATATTAACCATCTTGAACTCAAGGTCATAATATAACATCAAATTTATTGTGAAGGGTAGTTAGAAACTATCCTAATTATCATACCACCTAAAATATAATGAAATAATTCCTAAATCTTCATTATCCCTTTACTTACACCCTTTGGTGTTGCTTTTTTAAAAACATGAAAGAGTTGATGAAATGTTGGATTAATTATTTCAAAGCTAAAGCATTATGCATTCCATGGAGTATGGGTCATGTCATTATTTGTTGGGATTAATGGCTTGAAAATAATAATAGGATTTTTTAAAATAAATATCAATATCTTTCCCAAGTTTGAAATCTTAATATTGCTCTCTTGTAAAATATTGTTCATCATGAAAAGTGTTTAATTCATAAAAAGAGGTACTAGCCTCTTAGTTATAGGATTTGAATATGCATAAAAGGGTCATCAATGAAAATGGAGTTAACACAAGGATCTACTTAGATCTATAATAAAATGAGATATTCAAATGGTGGGTTTATCAAAATTAACTTTGATGGTGCTTCCATAAGAAATTTGAAAAAATCTAGTGGAGGTGGTGTTTTCAAAATTATGAAGGAAAAATTCTCCTCACTCACTCACAATCACATGGAAGTTCAACTAATAATTATGCAAAGGCTAGGGCACTTCACATACGAACCAAAATTGCTATTGAAAAAGAATAGAAATATATTTCTATCTAGGGGATTCACAATTTTTGTTATGCTATTAAGAAAAATATGTGGGGATTGGATAAAAAATAACATTATTTATGATGTCCATCACCTATTATTAGAGCTAGTATATTGGAATTGTTAGCATATCTATAGATAAAAAATAGGTAGAAGATAATTTAGCCAATATTAGTGTTGATCTTTGTCTTCGTAAAAATCAAATTTTTGGAAGGCAATTAGTCGAGTGAAATTTTATCTCCTAAATGAAAATGTTGTCAAGGAGTTGATTATGGAAACATAGTAGTTTGATAAATATGAATATATTTTATAGAAAGGTAGTTGAAGACATTATTTGATACAAATGCAAGCAATATATGGTCTAATTAACCTAAAGATAAGTGATATATGGTTTAGTTGACTTGCCAACAATGTAATATTTTGTTGATTTGATGAGAATACCTCCAATAGAAGTGACACATAGCTTTTTTAAATAATTAAAAATAATATAATGAGTGAATAGTTTTTTAATTAATATGAATAATTAATATTGATTATGTGTTAGGAACCTTCAATTAAAATCAAACACATTCACAACAATAATTGCATAAATTAATAGGAAATGCAAGAAAGGAAATAACAAAATGCTTGAGATATATTGAATAGAAATACAACTTTATTAATCAAGGGAGTTTGATCTTGCAGGCTTCTTCAAGGGGGCAACCTCCTTGGAAGTAGAGCTCTAGTATAATTTGAGAAAAAAAAACTTGATATATTCCATTTCTTCCATTGTCTTTATAAAGACTCTTTATCCACCCTAACACTAAATCTCAAAGGTTGGTCCAAATGCAAGTGAGGGACTCAAGCTAGTAAATTATAATAAAATAAATAGTTACATATTTATTAATAAGTATCTATTATATGATAGGATCCCATGTGCATTAAATGCAAAAACTACATAATGAGGTTAGGATAGGATTCGACTGCCCAAACTACCAAACTTGTTTTGGCCATATTTCACTCATTCGAACTTGGATTAAGCTAAAATTTTGAGGGTAGATGCCTAACAAAACCTAGAATATATCCACTAATTTTAAAATCATTTGAAGATATCCTAACACATTTTTATGTGTGAACAATATTTTTAGCAAGTGATTGTGCAAGGGTTTCATCTGGGTTGAGTGCAAGCAGCTCCAAAGATTGTTTTTTAGGGCCTTCGGGCCTTAGTGGCCAATATTTTTATGGTTTTTGCTCAATATTTTAGCAAGATATGTTGTAGGATACCCAAGATGGGTTAGAAATTTTTCTTTCAATAGATCATGCGGTGAACTTGATTGACAATGGCTTTCAATTTGTTGCGCAAAATAAAAGTGAAAATCATACCTTTCCTTAGAATCTAGGGCATGGATTAAAGAGATCATGAAACAAGTTTCAAGCAACTGATAAAAAAATGGTACAAATCCCAAGTGAATCTGGTGCTAAGGTACACCTCCAAAATAAATCCATAATGGAAACCCCTTTTAAGGGCAAGGATTCCTAAGACTCGGCCCCAAAAATAAATTTTAGGGATGTCCTTCGTGGTGGACAACCTTAGCCTAATGCTAACATTAATCTTAAGGCTTCTTGTAAACCTCTAAGAATGCCTAAGATTGATTCAAGGAAAATTAATTCAGGATGTCTTAGAGCAACTAATGGAACTCCTATTGTTATGCTTGATATGGGCGGCATTCAGACTAGCATTAAAGATCTAGAAAAAGAGGACTAATTTATCATTTCTTGGATTTTTATTCGAGCCTATATGCTTTCAAAGTTTGGGCTACAAAAAGCAGGAAAACTAAAGGTGAGTTACAAATCTCTATTTATCCAAATGGTTATTTTCTTGTTTTATTTTCTAATAATGAAGATAGAGAGAAAACATTTCAAGGGGGTCCCTGGTTCTTTGGAAGGGCAGGGCTTTTTATGAAGCCCTGGCATACTAAATTTAAAGTCGAAGAAGAGATGCCTTCTACAGGTCCCGTGTGGGTTAGACTCTTTTGAATTCTGGAATTCGGTTGTTTTTTATTCAATTGGAAACTCTTTGGGAACTTTTATGATGACTGTTTATTGTACTCAAAAATTTGAGCATATTATTTATGCTCGAATTTGTATTTTAATGGATTTTGACAAACTCCTACCTAAAAATATCGCATTACAATTTTGGGAGGACACTTGGGAGCAAGTAGTGGACTATGAGAACATTCCTTTTCATTGTATGAATTGCCATGAATATGGTCATTTACCTAGTGTTTGCCCAAATAAAATACCAGATCAAAAGAAAGAAGATATAAATTTAACAGGCTTCCAAATGCCTAAGAATAAGAACACTCAAAAAAATTAGTTACAAAGGATCAATTAAAGTTATCCGCTAATATGTTTAAAATTCTTTCCAAAAATGATACCTTAGGTGAGGAATAGGAAATAATAGAAACAGAAATATTAGAAACACAATTTAGAGATAAAGGAATAACTCAGAGACAAACCAACAAATCAAAAAATTTCAACAAAAAAAAAGGGATAAAATATACACAAGAAAAACAATCTTTTAAATGGTGAGACTTCAAATAATACAGATCCCAAGATAGACTCTGTTGAACCTTCCATCAACAATTTCACTTTGTACATGCATTCTTCAAGGTTAGGAGACATCCCAAACTCAATTGGATTAATTCAATAAATAGGGAAAAAAAACTAAAGATGGATTCTAATCAAAAGGTAGGTCGCAAGACCAATCAAAATTATATGGTAAAAGAAGGTGAAAAGCTTGTAGAGGAAGGTAATATTAATTCCCTTACCAACTATTTTAGCCTTGGTATTAATGAAGATCATCACTTAGAATATTAGAGGACTCAAAGGGAGTCTTTCAAAACAAAATAAAATTAGAAGAATGATTTAGATAAACCATCCTCATCTTGTTTTCCTTCAAGAAACGAAAATGTCAATAGAGGAAATAGATTCAATTGCTAGTAAAATCTGGCCAACTAAAAAAGTTGTTTCCCTTAGTTCCCAGGGGACTTTTGGTGGCATTGCTTACCTTTGGGACCCAAAAGAGGTATTTATTCACCATATGGTTTGCAGTTGGGGTCTTTTGGATATAGCTATTCAATGTAGACATTCCAACCAAATTATGCTTTGCATATCTATTTATGCTCTGACTTCTTTAGAGGAAAAGAGAAGACAGTGGAAGGATATAACTTATATATTTTTTTATGAAAAAGCAAATTTATATTAATTTAAGATAACAACCTTTACAATAAAAAAAATTGGGTGGGTTAACACACCCCATGGGGAATCAAACTAACCCTCATTGACAAGGGTTAGTAAACAAATTCGCAAATAAAACACAATTTTACCAATCATGATCATTGATGATCATTACATCAAATAAAGCATATCATATGGAGTAATGTGTCCTTGCATTTTGCCCTACATAAACTTCTAGTTATTATGGGATGGGAATCCACCCCTCTACATCATGATTAAGGCCTTCAATACCCGCATCACTCCAACCAACAACTGGCCTAGGAGAAACTGGTTGAACATCATCCCACCTCCCATCCTGGTAGGACGAACAAGCAATGTCAACATTAGGACACTTCTTGAATAGTAAGGGTTGGGACCAGTGCCTATCTGTGAGAGCACTTCTTGCATATGACGAAGGTCGATGGTGAGAGCAAGATTTAAAATTCTCCTGAGAAGAACGCTCTATGGGATCCGATTGACTGTACATGGAGCATTAGCCCAACACATCAGAAGAATATGTGGATGATCAAAAACCATAGAAACTATTTTGACTTGAGTACATATCTGTAGACACATGTCATTAAAAACTTCTAATTTTTCAGCATGAGTAAATGTGACAGAAGGTGTACACTATTTAAAAACAATTATGTTATGGGCCTTCCAAATATGAAAGAGTAGGCTAATCCTGAAAACCTACCACACTTCAAAAAGCGAGGATATAACTTATATTATCTCTCATTTTCCTAAATATTTGATCTTTATAGGAGGAGATTTCAGTACCATCCTCTCTTTGGATGAGAAAATAGGGGTAAATAGAAATTTGGACAAGAGCACTAACCTCATGAATGAATATATTGTAAACCTTCATCTTGTGGACATCCAACCAAATAATAGCCTTATGACTTGGTCTAACATAAGGCAAGGCTTAGCTTGTATCATGGAGAGATTGAATAGGTTCCTGCTCTCTGATCATTTCTTAATCCATGGTCACATTCCTAAAGTGAAGACTCTTAACAATGTTGGTTCGGATCACTAGCCAGTCATGGTGGAAATTTGGAAAACCAATGTGAGTTTCTCTCCTTTTTATTTTAGTTAATGTGGCTTAGAGACAATTCCTTCAGACCTCAAGTGCAACAATGGTGGAAGGAAGGTAAACCAAGATATGGGACTAATATGTACTATTTTTCCAAAAGGTTACAATATATTAAATCCAAAATCAAGACTTGGAACTAGAAGGAGTTTGGGGATGTTCAACAAAAAAACATGAATTTATTGCTCAACTTGAAAATTTGAATAAGAAAATCCATTTAGATGGCCTCATAGAGAGAAAAAGTACAAATGAAATTAGACTCACAACTCAGTTAGAGGAATGGGAAAAAAGAGAACTCTTATGGAAGCAAAAATCTAGAATTCAATGGCTCAAAGAAGGAGATCGAAACACAAATTTCTTCCACAAATATCTTCTAGCTCGAAGATCTCACAACTTTATTTCTTCCCTAAATTTAGATTCTGGAGAGGTTGTCTACACTTGGGATGGCATGAACTCTATTGTTGTGAATTACTTTTTCAATATTTTTGTTGCTACTCCTCTTGACTTGGCTTCTCAACAAAATATTCTTCAAGCGATCCCTTCTCTTATCACTTCTAAGGAGAACTCTATTTTGACTGCTCCTATTACTATTAATGAGCTTCAACAAGTGGTTTTTAAAATGTAAAAAGGGAAAACCCTAGGTCCTAATGGTTTTCCCATTGAGTTCTACCAAGAGTTCTGGGATATCCTTCATGCTGATTTATTAGAGGTGGTGGAAGAAGCTAGGAAAGCCAAAGAAATTTTGAAGGTTATCAATAAAACTTATATAAATATTGTCCCAAAATCTCAAGAGGCTTATCATATCTCAACTTTTAGACCTATTACTTTATGTAATGTTCTTCTCAAAATCATTACTAAGATCATGGTAAAAAGGTTGAAGCCTATTTTGCATAAGATTATTTCCCCTAAACAAGGAGGTTATGTGGAAGGGCGTCAAATAGTGGATGAGATAGTTCTTGCTCAGGAAGCCATCCATTCCATGGAAATGCAAAAATCTCCTTCTATGTTCATTCATTTAGACTTATCCAAAGCTTATGACAGAGTGGATTGGCACTTCCTTATCAAAGTTTTGAGGTAATTTGGTTTCTCTCAAGATTGGATGGACTAGATTATGGGTTGTATCTCTTTAGTATCCTACTCAATTCTTATCAATGGTAGGCCTTCACAACTATTCCCAACTTCTAGAGGTATTAGGAAATGTGACCCCCTCTCCCCTTATTTATTCATCATTCTTGTTGAATGCTTGGGTAGGACTATAACCAAAAATAGAGACAAGAAAACCCTTGAGGGAGTTACCATTGCTTATGGAGCTAGGCCTATCTCTCATCTTCAATTTGTTGATGACTCTACTCTATTAGGTAAAGCTATAGTTAAGGAAGCTTCTAAAATTAAGCAAATCATTAGTTGTTTTTCTAAGGCTACCAAGAAATTGATCAATGAAGACAAGTCTAAAGTCATTTTCTTTCACTACTCTACCAGACAGGAATCCATGGTCTTGGATAAATTAAGATATAAGAAGACCTCCCTTTCGATCACTTATTTAGGCATCCCTATCAATACTCAAAGACATAAAAATAAAGATTAGAATTGGTTGTTGGACAAAGTTAAGAAGAAAATTGGAAAGTGGACCAATAGGTGGATTTCTTTTGGGGGTAAAATTACCTTGGTAAAATTTATCCTTCAAGCTATACCTATTTATGTTTCTACCATGTTGAATATCCCAAAGGTTGTTCTTTGAGAATTGGATCAAATTAATCATCAATTCCTCTGGAGTGGTACTAAGGAGAAAATAAAATGGGCCTTGGTGAAATGGGACACTTTATGTCTTCCTAAGAATGAAGGGGGTTAGGATTTTGGTCTGCTATTAATAACAACAAAGCTTTAGTTGCTAAATTGTATTGGAGGATTTTACATAACCCCAATGCCCTTTGGACCAATAATCTTCATGCTAAATATGCTGAGAACAAAAGTCTTGAAGACCTTGTTCGCTATCAATTGCCTACCAAAGGTTCTCCCATTTTAGTGGTTCTTAAGACTGGTGAGGATTTGATTAAGAAAAATTTATTTTGGATCATTCATAATGGTCAATAGGAAAATTTTTGGACAGATTCTTGGGATGGTCACTAGCCTTTGATAACTCAGTTTCCTAATTGGAGGCCTTGGATGGAGGAGCTTCATCAAGCTAATTGGATAAAGGTGGCTAATTATTGTCGATACCATACTGGTAATTCAGAGGTTGGTAGATATTGGATCCCTATTGAGGACTAGCCTATTCAAATTCCATAAATTCAAAGACAAGACATCCAATGCATCCTGCATATGAGATCTCTCTCTTGGTCCCATGATAAAGATTGTTTTGGATGGAACAACACTACTAAGGGTGAGTATTCAATTGCTCAAGGTTATTTGGCCTTATGCCATAATAATCCCAACCAATTTTATGATATATTTTCTCAGTTGTGGGCTCAAAAGCTTTGGCCTAAGGTGAGGTTCTTTACTTGGATTTTATTGCATCATAGGGTGCTAACTGGTGAGCAACTTATGAAATGTGGTTTTCATGGCCCTTTTAGATGCAAAATGTGTGGAGAGAATGTGGAAAATCTTAGCCATATTTTTATTGAGTGTACCTTAGCCTCTGAGCTATGGAGGAGAATGGCCATCTTACTTGGCTTATAATGGTCCAATTTTTCTACTTTTGAATAGCTTTGGAGGGATTGGCCTAAACAAGAGGGTGTTGATCATTTCATTAGGCAGTTAGTTTGGATGGGTTCTACCATTCTACCTTGGAATATCTAGAATGAAAGGAACAAACAGATTTTCAATCAAGAAAGAAAGTATATTCACTATATCTGGAAAAATACCATTGCCAACTTAGTTGAATCAGTCCAACAACTCCTTAATCACCCCCAAAACTCCCACCAAAGATGGGATCAAGTGATGCAAATATTGAAGATTAACTCTTCTAAGGGCAATAAACTTAAAAGGAATGTGAGTAATTGCAATATGGAAAGAACAAGGAATTGGCAGCCTCCTCCTAAGGATTATGGAAAATTCAATATCGATGGAGCCTCTAGGGGAACCCTGGAAAAGCTAGTGCAGGAGGAATTGGTAGACTTTTAGATGGCTCCCTAGTTTTCACTTTTGCTAAGAATTTGGGTATCCTTTCCAATAACCTTGTTGAGGGGTATGGTATCCTCAAAGGCCTTCAAGAGGTTGCTAAGGTTGGATGGGAAAAGGTGTTGGTTGAATCTGACTCCCAACTCATGATTAATATTTTGAAGACTCCTTCTAAGAATCATAAGGTTGATTGGAGAATAAAAAGAATTATTGAGAAGATTCAATTAATCCAGATGGGCTTTTTGAAAGTGGATTACAATCATGTGGTCAAAGAATAGAACAAGAGTGTTGATGCTTTAGCTAATTGGGCATTGGACAAAGGTGATCTTACTTGCTATGACCACCCTCCTAGATGGTGGGCTTCACAAATAAGGGAAGCTCTACTTTTTATCCTTTCTTTGGATGGCTCCAGTACTAGAGGTACCTAGTTCCTTTTTGCTTTGTTTTTGCTTCTCTTTGATTCGGTCAGGGTATTTTAGTTCCCTAGCTTAGACATTTCTTTCTTATGTTTCCTTTGTTGAATCTTGCCTTAAAAGTCTTTTGGCCTAGAAAGGTCGTAGTTGTGTTTTTTTTTGTTTTCCTTTTTTTAGTTTTTCGAGGGGTGTGTTTTTTTGTACTATTTTGTTTTTGTGTTGTT
This sequence comes from Wollemia nobilis, assembly GCA_028583015.1. Taxonomy (NCBI): domain Eukaryota; kingdom Viridiplantae; phylum Streptophyta; class Pinopsida; order Araucariales; family Araucariaceae; genus Wollemia; species Wollemia nobilis. Next base: position 70,371 of record JAQPPZ010016670.1, read on the forward strand.
TTAGTTGTTTTTTTGTGTTTTTGTTGTTTTTTAATGTTTTTGTGTTTTTGTGTTTTTTTTTTTTTGTGTTTTTGTTGTTTTTCATATTTTTTATTTTTTGTGTTTTGTGTTTTTATTTTTTTAAGTGTTTGTGTGTTGTTTTGTTGTTTTTATGGTTTTCTTATGTGTTTTGTGTTTTTTGTTTTTTTGTTATTTTTTATTTTATTTTATTTTATTTTTATTTATTTACTTATTTATTTATTTGTTTTTTTTAGTTTTTTGTTGTTTTTGTTTGTTTTGTGGTTTTTTTTTTGTCTTTGTTTTTTGATGTTGTGTTTTTTGTGTTTGTTTGTGTTTTGTGTTTGTTTTGTGTTTGTTTTTTATTGTTTTTTTTTTTAGACATGCTCATTGAGTGTGCCGAAGGGGGCAGACCAGGTGCGAGCCCTGGGTATTTTTGGTGGAATAGATACCTTTGCCTCCTCGGGACTTACCCAAAGGTGGCATCCCATTTGGGATTTTTTCCATAAAAAAAATAGATGTTAGGATAGGATCCTAACATGCCCTTCCTCTTCAACAAGCTTTATCCTCAAATCTTGAGAAACTGCTACTAGAGTTGTACATGTTTATTGATCTAGAATAGTTTTGAGCTCTAATATGACTAACACTTCTATATTCAACTCAAAAGTATTGTTTGAATATTTTGACAACTACCATGAACCATTCTTCAAAAAGGAGATATGAAAAATGGATGTGTCTTGTAATTCGCGAGCCCAATCAATTGTAACACATTAAAATTGCACTTTGAGTGGTGGTGATTAGCTTGCTACCACATACAATTTTATGTCATTGATAAATTGAACTTGAGGAGTTGAAGAAGTAGTTCATGCTTCCAAAAAGTGGAATCTACTGTTGAAACTTTAGAACAAGCCAGAATGCATGATGAAAATGTTGGGGAAGGATGTCCATAAGCCAGTTTCAAGTACTTGTTAATAAATTTTGTTTCTCATATGTTTGGGGATAGTATGCAAAGCTCATTTTTAGGTGTGTGTCCTACAGTCTGAACATTTTCTGTAAAAAGTATTGGTGAAAGTAGAAAAAATGATGGAGTGGAGCATTGCATAAGGGAAAAAAGGGATTCCAATAGTATGTGAGCAACTATGGAATCCTTAGAGGGGTGAGGTAGAGGAAAAAAGTGAGCATATTAAGAGAGGTAATATATCACCTCCAAAATGATTGTTTTTTCTTTAGGGTTTGGAATCCCTTCAACAAAATGCATGGAAATACTTGTCCTAATATTTCTATAATAGGATTATGCTATGGTAGTAATCCTTGTAGTTTGGAAAACATAGCTACATCTTTTTTGAAAATTATAGCTGCATATTTTTTGAAAAATATAGCTACATATTTTTCCATAAGTATTTGTAATTCAACTGGCTAAATTGTATAAATAATAGTCTGAGTCTAGATTGCAAATAGTTGCGCCCCACCCCTTGTGATGAATTATTAAAAAAAAATCTATTTTATGGAAACTAATAGGTTGGGTAGTATCAATGGGCATATTACGAAGAGTGTATTACTTCCTTCCATGGGTGAATTGATTTAGAGTTTAGAAAATTCTAGACTATCAAACACAACACACAAAACCACTAAATTCCTAGTACTATATCACAACCCTCAAAGGAAGGAAAAATATGTCTACCTTGAGATTGTAGTCACCCATCAACACCTTTACATTTGTTTCTTTTCCTTTGTAAGGCAGGACTTTCCTATTGGCTACCATGATTTCAAAAGAATTGCATGAGTATATGTAGCAGTCTACTTGTTTGGCCAACTGAGGAATAACAAAATTATGTGTACAACCTGAATCAATGAGGATTATGAGGCATTAACCTTGAAATGCCTTACCACTTTCATGGTTTGGGGAAAAAAAATTCTTGCTAAGGAATGTACAAAAATATTTGGTAGTTGATTCTTTATCAATTTAGTTTATATAGGATGATCTTCTTCTTTATTGTCCTCTTCTTCATCATGAGATTCCTAAATCAAAAGTTTACCTACATTGAGTAAATATATTGTCTACTCCATGCACTTATGGCCTGAGAAGTATTTACCATCACAAGTTGTAGCATAGACATTGTGTCCTTTGTACCTTCATTTCTTCTTTGATCAAATGTTTGATTGGGGGTAATTTGTGGTAGGATTCGATGTTGGCCAAGATGAAAGTGGGGGTTGAGTTTGAGGGGGTTTCAATGTTTACTATTGAGCTGCAAATTTATCTTTACCCAATTTTGCCAAAGCTGTTGCTTGCATCATGGTTTTTTATTTAAACATTCTTACCTCAGCTTGAATATTTTATTTTAATCCACTAATGAAACAACTCTAGAAAAAATTCATTACTCAAGCCTCTTGTACAGTTTACCAAATTTTCAAACTATGTTTGATAGTCTTGGATCATTGTGGTCTATTTTAATTTGGTGAGAGCTCTTGTGAAATCCTCATATTCATGGGTATAAAATGAGTGAGTAAATGGGTATCAAATTCAACCCAAGAAAGATCTAGATATATATTTTTCAACCATTAGTACCATTGAAGTACCTTAAATTCAAAATTGACGGATGTTATTTGGAGCCTTAGACTTTAGGGAATGCCATAAAGTGCAAAATATTGGTCATCCTAATATAACCAATTGGTGGGGTCCTCTCCATCAAATTTTAGGAAATCTAGCTTGGGAATTTTATAAATGTTATTATGGTCAAGGTATTATACGCTTTACTCTCTAAATTGTCTACCTTACTTTAAAAACCCATGTTTCCTAGTTGGTCATATTTGAGATCCAAGTTCGATAGACAACTCTCAACTTCATATAATTTGGCAATAAATAGTTGTTTCAATTTTTACTACTACTATAGCAACTCATTTGGTTGCCTAATTCCTCTAACTATTCCCCTCTAATAGCTTTGGCCATTTTTTTTGGTACCCTACGGTTTTTGAAAAATATTATGGGTACTAATAGTAAAATTATTAGCTTGAAGAGACAATCAAAATGTGCACAAAAAGATAAATTTTGACCTCAAAAAAATTCTTATGGGTTCTATATATCAAAATGATCATCTCAAGGAGACAATCATTATGGGCTATACTATAAAATAACAACTTTTTGGCCTCTAGTCCTTTTTTGTTCTATTGTCAAGTAATTATTATGATGACCAAACATGGTCTTTTTTACACTATCAATGTTTAAATGGCTAAACAGGGTATTTTTTGCACTATCAATGTTTAGAGGGTTAGACAGGGTATCTTTTGCACTATTAGACTAGCAACTGACAACTGTCGACTTTGATGAATATAAATTGACTATCCTAATTATATTCTTAATTACCTCTGTATATTCTCTATATTGTCCCACTAGACGGGTTGAGCACGATCAATCTATGGTGGTTGTAATTTTCTCAACGGTATGCTCAATTATAATTTTTGGGTTTGGTAGGGATAAGCCCAAAAATAATTTAATAGGGGTAATCTAAGATAAGATGTGTTTGGTTCCATGGGCTCTCTTATATACTCTCTTATTCATGATTAGTGGCTAGCCCAATATCTTACAACTCTAACTATAGAGGGTTCCACCATACTTGTATTAATTTAAGAGTGTATTGGGAAAGTAACTTCCCAGGACTAACAACTTATCGGTGCACCACAAAACTCAAACGATCAATATCTTCCTAGGGATAAAGGCTTCTCCTATTTCTAGGGGGTATCCTTATATACTTGAGAGTACGTGGGAGCTCACCGCCATGTACAAGTGATGTTTAAGGCTTAGGTATTGGAGTTTGATCACCCCTCACTTAAATATGAGTGATCTAGCTTAGCCAAAAATGATAGATCTTCCATGATAGTTTAAAATCCTTGGCACAAGGTTGCTAATGTAACCCACTACAATAGAAAAAAAAGTATGTTATTTTCTTGTAGGGTATTGAGTGGAAATGTGTAAAATAAAATAAAAATATATCTAATAAATAAAATATGAAAGGACAATAATTGTTTCTTTTGTAGTGAAACACGACCTTGGAGAGTGCTTTGATACACTTGTTAGGAACCTTCAATTAAAATCAAGCACATTCACAACTTTAATTGCATAAATTAATAGGAAGTGTGAGAAAGAAAATAACAGTGCTTGAGAAATATTGAATAGAAATGTACCAAATTTATTAACAAGAGTATTTGATATCACATGCCTCTTTATGGGGTCAACCTCCTTGGAAGCAGAGCTTTGTTACAATTTTAGAAAAAACTTAATACATTCCATTTCCACCCTCATCTTTATAAAGACTCTTTATTTACCTTGATGCTAAAACTTAAGGATCACATGCAAGTGAGGGACCCAAGCTAGTAACTCCTAATAAAAAAATTGGTTACATCTTTATTAGTAAGTATATGTTACATCATAGTGGCTCATACACACTAAATATAAAAATTACATAATAATGTTAAGACAAGATCCTAACATTATGCCCATGGGATTTAGAACAAGTGGTTAGGGTGAAGAGTTTCATATTGTAAACCAAGGTTCAAATCCCATGTGTGAACGATAACATTTTAATCAAATGACATGAACTCAATTGGTTAAATACCTCGAATTTCAAGGAGTAGACCTAGATTTAAATCTTGTAAAATTCATATATACATAATTACCAAACTATTATAATACCACCATGTGCTCATGATATATTACAAGTGGGGCCCATTTTAATTCTATATAACTAACTAAAAATACATCTTTTTGAGGATAATACATTTTTATTAAATCAATAAAATTATATATTTAAGACATTGTTGGATACTGACAATTGGGATTGAAATCATATAAATGGCCTAATTTTATTTTATTTTTGATATCAGGGGAATCGATAACATACTTTCATTTTTAAAAATTGGGTATGAGGGTCAAACATTCTCCCTAATATTTCTACCTCTGAATACAAGTAAATTCATTGAAGTTGCCTCTATAACCCCCGCAACCCCTGCCTCTCCTCGATAAACACAGTCCGGAGTGAGGGAGACCCCCGATGGCTCAAGGATGGTACCACCATTGTCAAGCTAGCATGCACTCAATGGACTCAATTCAGACTACTACCTTTTTCCTTATTGGACATGCCCTTATATATTTAAGACATTGTTGGATACTGATGATTGGGATTGAAATCATATAAATGACCCAATTTTAAATTATCATATACATATATATACAAGCTCATACACATGCACACACACCACACCCATTGTTTTTTGAACTTGGGCCTCCCAAAAAAGAGCCCAAAATCCTAACCACTAAGGTGTGATGGACATTCTTACAAATGTGGCCTGATAATATACTTTGTTATAATAGATTCAGAATTTGTTTCTATTTCTAATAACAAATTAAAAAATTACGTATTAATATGTAAAAATGAAATGTGAATCTAATCTTATCTTTATTTGCTTTTCATTAATTTTTTATTTTACATGGTGGAATTGATAATCGCCACGATGATCTGAGCATGATGTCAGTCTTTTATGGTCACCATAGTATTATGTGTTGTCTATCGTGGAAGCTACCACACAATACTCTATGCATACCATCCCTATAACCACCATGTGGAAAACATTTTAAACCTTTTACACCATTGAAAGCACCAGGAAAGAGACTGACAAGGCTTGAGATTTTAACCCTGGACATCCACCCCTTTGTTTTAAATTATTAAAGGATTTATGGTAAATCAAAAAATTTGGACATCCGCCCCTTTGTTTTAAATTACTAAAAGGTTTATGGTAAACCAAAAACTTTGGTTAGTGATGAAAACAACACCAAATATGCCCTTAGACCTTGACCACAACCAACAAAAGGGAGTGTGATTTTAATCGGAGTTGTGTGGATCTCCATCGTAAGGATCACGTTCCTCAACTGGCCACCTCATACCAACTCAGCTAGGCACTCACCCTTATTTTATTTTTTATAGAAAGGGTAAAATACTTTCTAACCTAACCCTTCACTCATAAAAGGTGTTATTAAAAATTAGCTTTTAAATAAAAAAGAATAAGCCCTTTCATTTTGATCATTGAATTCAAGACCCATAAAATATAATATTTATTTTGTAATAAATAGAGCTAAAGCTTTATTTTTTAATTAGTTTTATGGGATTAAAATGAGCCCCTGAAGTCCGAGGTATAGACCGATTGGTTCTTCCAAACCCCTTAAGGGGGCGGAGTTCCAAGGTTCAAATCTTGAGCCTTGTTGGACTAAATGCTTATCCCTTTCATGATGATTTCAATGACATAAAAGGTATAAAAAGCAGTGGTAGCAACATAGACATCTGTGTTGTTTACAGTTTGTAGGAAAGGAGAATTGAGCAAGCAAATTACTTCTTAGTTAAAGGTATCCATCCGTATCTTGGTGATTTCTTTGCTACTTCACCGCTTTGATTTCTTGTATTATTCAAAATATTTCAAATCGATTTCTTAGTTGGTGGTGAATGCAAGCCAGCCAGAGTGAGTGCAACCTATAGTGAGGGTGAATGCAATTTGGGAGTGAGTGCAACTGGTAGTGAGTGTGAATGCAAGCTAAGAGCAAGTGCAGTCGGTAGTGAGTGCAAGCACGAGCCAAGAGTGAGTGTAGCCAGTAGTGAGTGCAAAAATTTTAGGTAACATGTGCAGAAATTTATTTGTGAAATCGCTTACTAAAAGTGTGAATGGCCAAGTCGAAAGTTTGGATGCCCTACCTAGCAATAATAAGAAGAGAGAATCTATGGAAAACCCAGTCCAGGTAGAAAATTCTATGTCAAAAGTGATTATCAAGGATGATATGATTGAGTATGATATAATGATTCTTAAAACTAGAGGTTTAATATGTAAGTTTCATGGATATTGGTCAAGTTTTTCTAAGATTCAAAATTGGATTAAGTGGAAATGGGGATTGAATTCAAATTACTCCATGACTTTTCTTCCAAAAGGATTTTTTCTCATTATTTTCTCTAGTTTAGAAATAAGGGATAAAATAATGGATGGAGGCCCATGGTTTAGGGGCAAAAATACATTATATTTAAGACCTTGGAGTGAGAATTTTTTTGTGGACACAAAAACTATTAAAAGGCTTCTAGTATGGATTAGGATTTTTGGACTTCCTTATCAACTCATCAATAAGGAGGTTTTAAAGAATATTGGTAATACCCTAGGTGAATTCATCCAAGAGGGACTAACTACTAAGGAGAGAAGGCATGATGTATACACTCGAATATGTGTTGCCATGGATATTTATAATCCTTTATCGCAATCGATTAGGATTAAATCTGAATCAAGAGAATGGGATCAAGTGGATTATTAAAATATTGCATTTCGATGTCGTAAATATTATGAAACTAGGCATATGGCAAGGGACTACAAAGTGAAAATGGAGGAAGAGATGGAATTTTTTGGGCATGAGGGTAGTTTCAATTTGAAACAAGGAGACCATATCACAGGAGAAGCTAGGTCAAATCAAGGATTTTCCACTCCTAAGAAAGTGGCTAGAAAAATCTCTCTACATCATGATATGGCGAAGGCCATTACAATTTTCTTGAATCAGTCATTAGAAATAAATAATGATATAGGAGATAAGGAAGTACAATGTGCAAGTTCAAATATAAAAGGATATAAAAGTGCAAAGGAAGAGGGGAAGACAAATTTTAATATAAAGGAATATGGAGAGAAATTTTAAAGCAAATGATGTAAAGTAGGTCAAGCTTAATCCAGGTAAATCACCTTTATTATCCTCAAGTAGCTTAAAATCTTCTCCTTAAAAAAAATGAAAGTAGTATGGAGTGTATTCCTTGCACTTTAGGATTTCAAGAGCAGTATAGTAAAGAAAATATTATAGAGGATATCCAGGAAAATTTAGGTATTTCAGTACCGTAGAAACAAAAATCTAGCCACTTGTCATCCATTTGTATCCTCCAATCACAACCATCTATTATTTATATATATATATATATATATATATATATATATATTTATTTATTTATTTATTTATTTATTATATGTATAAATATTAATATTTTATTATTTATATTTATATAATAAATATATATGCATTTATATGAATAAATCTTAGCCATCTGCCATGTTTTAATCTCAACCATCCATCCATCTCAATATATATGTATTTATATGAATAAATCTTAGCCATCCACCACGTTTTAATCTCAACCATCCATCCATATCAATCCATGTCACTTGCCCAAGCTTAATCTCCACCCTTCCTCATGTTTTAATCTCGACCGCCCATTTTGTGTCGTCAAAACCCTAATATGTTCAAGGGTATATTATAAAAGATGAGTCATTTTGATAAATTAAACCCTTAATCCCTTAATACTTGAAGCTATTTTGGAATCTTGAGAGAAATACTTAAGCCCTTCTGTCGTAGCCACTTTTCTATTATCTTTGTCATTTCGTTGTCACCATTGCATCACCCATTTTCATTGTTGCCAACCCTCGCAAACTAGATCTGGTTCTACAACCTTTTCCTCAACCCTTGAACATACTCCAGAGTTTGCAAAACTCTTATAGGTATTTTTGGAATACCTTTGGGTATCCACAGCCATCACATAATACCTTTGGATGTTTCCTAAAGCGGATCTGTAGTCTCTCAATCCTTGAGTACCTTCTAGGCATTCGTGCGACCATCGACAATAGACACAGGAGCAAAAATTATTTGACAAGGTAAAGATATATGGTGCACTTTATTTACGTTCTTGCATTTCTATTTTCATTTATATTTTACAGCATCTAGGGTTTTAGTAGTTTTTATCTTTTTGAGGGCCTCACATAGTGGAGCCCTCGCAGGTGCTTCTAATCCCTTTTGTTATTTTTTGTTTGTAGGCATAGAAATCATCTTTCTGGAATCTATTGCAGCTAGGGTGGTCTCGTAGGGATACATCCACCCACACTCTTGTTTGGATCGAATACAAGCCAAAAGACACTAGTTATTCTTTGAACTAGGGTTTTGAAACCCTAGATTTGTAACATTTGTATCAATACCAAATCATGTTGTAACATTGGAGATTAAGGCTCCATTTATATCAATAAAATATTATCTCTATTCATTGTGCAACATATTGTGTATTGGTTTTTATCTATTGCTTTGGTGTTGTTCATTTTTTTATTTACAAAATGACGATCACGATGGGACCCCCAAAGGGTTATTCATTTTAATTTATCTTGTCACTAATTTATGTTTTTATTTCTATCTTGCAAGTTTCAAAAGTTCGATCGTGCAAAAATCACAAAAAAAATGAGGGATTCTAGAGGTTGTAAAATTTGATCGAAGGTCATGTGAATGCCCTATAGTGTTTGAGGGATGCCCTACAACGTTCAGGAAATTTCCTCCATTGTTCCAGAGAATATGGGTAGTGTTTAACAGAGTGGGGAAGAAATACGTAGGCTTCCTGGTAAGCCTGGTTCAAACCCTAACTCATTTTTGTTTTCATTTTCATACTTTTAAAATTAAAATCAACAAAAAGAAAATCATTCATTCTTTGTTTAAATTAATTACATTTTTATTTGTATTTTAGGCATTTACATCACACATAGAGTAGAATTGCATTCATGCATTCACTTTAGATCACATTTATTTTAGACTTATGTTGTTTTATGGTGTATTCATTTACTATTTTGTATGTTGTTTGCATTTAAAATTACAAAAGCATAAATAGCTACATAGTAGAGTTGAAAGCTTCCATTTTTACTTTTCTAATTTGGAACAAGGTCACAATACCTAAGTATACTCCTATTGTTGGAATCACTTGATGATTAAAGGTAGAATAACTAGGTGAACCCTCCACTATTGGAATCACTTGATGATTTAAGGTAGAATAACTAGGTGAACCCTCCATTGTTGGAATCACTTGATGATTTAGGGTGGGTCTTAAGTGGTGTACCCCTAAGTTCTTTTGAGGAGCTTAGTGTTGATGTTCTTGTATTTTATACTAGATGAGTGAAATAGATTGTTTCCAGCATTGGATGAACACTATAGAAAACTTAAATCTTAAAATGAATCACGCACTTTGCACGTTTCACAATAAACAATAGTGAGTTGGATTTCATCACCAACCATTGTTCGAGATTGGCGATGGTGGGTGTTGGACATTTTGAGTGATAAGTTGTCATTGATGTCAAGAGTGAGTGGTCATTGATGTCGAACTTTCAGCACCAGTCAGTGGCAGTTTCAGTTGGCAGCATCCGTTTCGGTTTCAGTTTCAAGACCCGGTTCCAGGAAGTCAGATGAGGTCCAAAGTGCAAGAAAAAGCCCAAATAAATAATATTATAATATTATTTTATAATATTATGCAAAGGAAGTTTAAAATTAATTATAAATTAATTTATTAGTTAATTTACTTAACTTATAAAGTTATTTAAATTAATTATTAATTAATTTAATTATTAATTATAAATTAATTTAAGCTAAGGTTAAATAACCCTAAGGTGGGTTATCAAATTTAAAATTCGAAATTTGATTTTGAATAACAAAGCGCCGACGTGAGGAGAAATTAAAACGTGTATATAAGGGGGAACTCCCACCCTACCAAACCTTACCATGCCTTCGAATATTATTGTGAGCTTTAAGAATTGTGAGCCTTACGAATTGCGCTGCATCCAAAGCGAAGGAAGAGTGTGCAAGTTTCATGAGAAATAGATGATGAGTGGAGGCATAAGAGGAAGGGGCTCTACCTTCCTTCACGTGGGCATTAGTAGCCCACGCGGTGGGCTCCCAAGCGCTAAGGCGCTTAGGCTAGAGGAGACGGTGGATCGAATCTCGTCGAATCCCCTTTTGGGGAAGAAAGAGGTATGCTTGAATATTGGTCATCAAAAATTTTGGGAATATAGTTTGGGCATTTAAAAATTAATTTTTGCATAGTTTAAATTGGTTCTAAGGTTGCTAAAGGAGTTATAAGGGTTTTTGCAAAATTAAATTTTTAATGTTGTTTGCTCAAATGTTTTGAAAATATTGTAAGGTGTTTTGGTTGATATTTTTATGGTGTTGGATATTATTTTAAGTTGGAGTTTATAAGGTGTATCAAGGAAATTATCTTTATGTATGGTATGATGAGTGTTATTTTAAAAGGGAGCAATAAGGCATAAATTGAGTTGTGATTGTTTTATGTCCAAGGAATATTTTTGGAAAGTGTTGAAGTAATATTGTTGTGTCTAACCATTGGAATTGGAAAGAAGAAAATTGTGATTAAGACAGGTTTTCTAAAGGCACTTCTACATCCAACAAAAGGTATGGGCATATTCTTCCTAGTGAGTGATTGTTGAAAATTGTGAATGGAAAGTTGGAGTGAAAAGGATTGTTTGGTTAGCATTGTTGAGAGTGTTTTGAATTAATGCTTCAAGGTTTTCTGGAATTAAGAGTTGTTGATAAAACCTTGTTTTATAAGCATTGTTGTTGAAGTGTTTGAGTTGAGTGAAGAACTTGAACTAGGGTTTGCAAAGAACATGAGTATCATTTTTATGTGAATATTATCTTATAAGCATTGTTGTTGAAGTGAGTTGTTGAGTGAAGAACTTGAACTAGGGTTTGGAAAGAACATGAGTATCATTGTTATGTGAGATTGGTTGATAAAGCATTGTTGGAAATATTTGAGTGAGTATTCATATGCTTGGACTAGGGTTTGTGAGCAAGGATCATTTCATTGAGTGATTGGTTGAGTAGAGTTGGTTGAGCCTAGTCAAGTGAATGTGTGAAGTGATTGTTCAAGTTCTATGAAACAAATTATTCTATATTCTGAATTGATTTGAGAAAGAGTTGAGAGTTGATGAATGTGAAGCATATTGAGTCTCTAACAATTCTCTATATGTTTCTAAAAGAGTGATTGAAAGTGATTGAGTATTGAGGTGAATGTGAAGCATATTGAGTCTCTAACAATTCTCTATATGTTTCTAAGAGAGTGATTGAAAGTGATTGAGTATTGAGGTGAATGTGAAGCATATTGAGTCTCTAAACAATTCTCTATATGTTTCTAAGAGAGTGATTGAAAGTGATTGAGCATTGTGATGAATGTAGAGCATATTGAGTCTCTAACAATTCTCTTTATGTTTCTATGAGATTGGACAAGTTCTAGTGTGGACTTGTTGAGCAGATTTGAGGTAAGTCTTTGAGAAGACTTGTGGATAGATTTGGGTGAGCTTTTGTGGAAGCTTACAATACAGATTGAGAGCAGATTTGGATAAGTTCTAGTGAGGACTTATTGAGAAGATTTGACAAGTTCTAGAGAGGACTTGTGGACAGATTAGTGTGAGATTTTATGGAAGCTTACAAGGCAGATTTGAGATAAGTCTTTGAGAAGACTTGAGAGCAGAGTTGATTGATTGATTTGTTCAAACCTTGAGTTAAGGTTTGGGGTAGATCCAATAGAGTTGATTTGAGATTAAGTCAAGCTTTGAGTTAAGGCTTGAGGATAGATATTGAGGATATAATTGTGCTAGACTGAAGGACTATGTTTAGTGCAAGATAGGATAGATATTGAGGATAGATTTGTGCTAGACTAAAGGACTATGTTTAGTACAAATTCGAGATAGAGTTTGGTGCAGATTTGAGGATAGGTTTGTGCTAGATCAGAGATAGATATTGAGCAGATTTGTGCTAGATCGAAGGACTAAGTTTAGTGTAGATTTGAGATAGATATTTGAAGGTGATAGAGTATAGAGGATGATAGTCTCTAGTGGATAGAGATCCATTAGCTAGGGTAGTGAGGATAGGTGTCTTCAATGGATAGAGATCCATTAGCTAGAGTAGTGGGGGCAATAGTTCTTCTAGAAGATCACCAGTCAGAGCTTAGGAGAAAGGAGTTCTCCTATGGATAGAGATCCATGAACTTGATTAGGGGATTGGTGTCTCCTTTGGATAGAGGTCCATAAACATTGTAATAGGGAAAGGATTCCCAAGAGATTGATTGAGAAAATTTTAGTGAAATATTTTCTCCATGGAGTAGCCCACATTGGGTGAACCACATAAAATTGGTGTCTCTATTGTGTGTGGTGATTTATGCATTACTTTGATTACTATTATTGATATTGCTATCTATACATTGCATAATATTGATTGGGAAAGAAAAGTAAAAAGTGGTCTTATACTATTCACCCCCCTCTCAATATAAGCTTGTGTTCTTCAATTGGTATCAGAGCGGGTTCCTTCGAAAGAGTTTAACAACTTGAAGGAAAAGATTTCAAGAACACAATGGATTCTAAGAATGTGTCCTCAGATAATTCAACACCAATATTTGATGGAAGTGACTACATATATTGGAGTATGAGAATGAAGGTTCACCTGATGGCACTTGGCAATGAAATTTGGGAAGCAGTTGAAAATGGATACATACCACCAGTTGATCCACCTACAGATAAGGAAGGTAAGCTTCTACAACATTACAATTCAAAAGCAATGAATGCACTTCTGAGAGGTTTGCATAGAACAGAATCAATAAAATTTATGCATTGTAAAGATGCAAAAGGAATTTGGGATAAGTTGCAAAGCATATATGAAGGAGATAAAAGTGTCAAAAAGGTAAAGATACGAAATCTCAAAGGACAATTTGAAGAATTAAGAATGAAGAATGAGGAAGACATTAGTTCTTATCTACTTTGGGTAGATGAGGTTGTTAATGCTATGCAAGGACTTGGACTTAATGTGGATGAATCGGATGTTTGTGATAAGATCTTAAGGTCTCTTCCAACAAGGTTTAGTGAAAATATTTTAGCTATAGAAGAAGCAAAGGATGGTGATTCTTTGACAAGAGATATGTTGCTTGGTATTCTTACAACTTTTGAGTTAAGAACAAAAGAACCTAATCCCCAGAAGGAAGCAACCTTCAAAGCAATTAAGAAGACAAAGGGTAAGAAGTCAGAATCAAGCAATGAGTCATCCAATGATGAAGAAGCAAATTATGGTAGAAGGAACAAGGATTCAAGAAGATTCAAAGATGTAAAATCTGTTAGATGTTTCAATTGTGGAAAGTATGGTCACTATGCAACTGATTTTCAAGAAGCTAAAAATAACAATGATGAAGAAAAATAGGATCACAGGAACAGGGAATCAGAAAAATATAGGTACCAAAAGAAAGGTAAGGATGGACAAAGCAGACAAGGGAAGAAGTTCTTTCAAAGACAAAAGAGGAGCTACTATGCAGACAAGGCAAGTAAGTACTCAAGTGATAGTGATGCTAGTTTTTCAGATAATGATAGAGATGAAGTCCTATTTATGATTGAAGAAAAGAAGAAGTCAAGAAAAGGTCACCAATAATTCTCAAGTGTTTTAGATGTGGTAACTTTGGACATCTTGAAGATAGTTGTACAAGGAATGGTTATAGTTTCAGTGATGATGAATATGAGGATGCACTTGAAGGACCAGAAGAAAATATTCTAATGGCACTAGAAGAAGAAGAAGGTGATCCTATAGAAGACAAGTCAAAATAAAATGAAGATGTAGACAAAGGCAAACAAATAGAGGAAGAATCAGATAAAGAAGGATTTGATCTTAAGGCAGAACTTATTTATGCTCTTGACACAAGTAAAGAAGGTAAGAAAGCAAAACTCTAAACTTGAGTTTCAGTTTCAAGAATGTGATGAAGAGAGAAGAAAGCTTATAGAGGATCTAAACAAGTCAATGGCTAAGACAAAGAAGTTCAAGGATAAGTTAGAAGCAAAGGTCTTAGAATGTGAAAGGTTAGAACAAGAAGTAGCTCTACTAAGGGAAGATTTAGAAAAATCTAAGGATAAGCTACACAAGTTTGGAAAGAGCTCAAAGATTATGGATAAGATGATCAAGGTACAAAGAAGGTCAACAAACAAAATAGGTCTTGGTTTTGAACAAGCTCAAAAGAAACAAGAAGAAGAGTCAACCTCAAGTTCTAAGAAGAAGAAACTTTAGAAGAAGATAGTGTAAGAGAAAGTGAGACTTCTGAGGATGAGTTGGACAATAGAAATTTCAACAAGGAAAGGAACAATGCACAAAGAAGAAACAGATGGAACAACAATCAGAATAGGTTAAGAGAGACTAAGAGACCAATGAGGTCAAGACAAGGAAATTTCAATGGAAGGTGTTTCTCATGTCACAAGTTTGGACACATGGCTTCATAGTGCAGGACACATGAAAGACAAGAAAATGGGAATTTCAGAAATAGGTAACTTTTCCATGGGTATTGCTACTCATGTAATCAGTTTGGTCACAAGGCAATGGATTGCAGGGTTCATGATAGAAAAGGATATGGCTTCACTAGGAGAAATCCTAAGACATTTGCACCTCCAAGGAATAATAACATTAAGTGTTATAAGTGCAATAATGATGGACATACAACAAAGTGGTGTAGAGCAGACATTCCAGAATCAAGCATGAACAGGAACAGGAACATGGATATGAACATGAACATGGATATGAACATGAACAAGAATAGGAACAGGAACATGGATATGAACATGAACATGAATAGGAATAGGAATATGGACATGGATAGGAACAGGAACATGGACATGGAAAGGAACAATCAAAGGAATCAGAAGGATCAGATAAGAAGGAAAGAGGATAAAGGTAAAGACCTAGTGCTTGCTAGGAGTAGAAATACTCCCACCCCAGAATTAACCACCTCAAGAGGAGGTGGGGGAGGGGCTAAGCTAAGAGATTCATTCTTAGCCCCAAGCCCCAAAGGTGACCCTTTTCCATTGATGTCAAAGGGGGAGAGATTTGAGTAAGGGGGAGATATTTGGTTTAAGGAGAAAGCATTGAGTCAGGGGAGCAGTTTCCAAGGGGAGAGAAGAGAAAAAGGTCAAGATTTGGTAAAAAGAATTTGGGTTGCCATCAATGACAAAGGGGGAGATTGTTGGACATTTTGAGTGATAAGTTGTCATTGATGTCAAGAGTGAGTGGTCATTGATGTCGAACTTTCAGCACCAATCAGTGGCAGTTTCAGTTGGCAGCATCCATTTCGGTTTTAGTTTCAAGACCCAGTTCAAGGAAGTCAGATGAGGTCCAAAGTGCAAGAAAAAGTCCAAATAAATAATATTATAATATTATTTTATAATATTATGCAAAGGAAGTTTAAAATTAATTATAAATTAATTTATTAGTTAATTTACTTAACTTATAAAGTTATTTAAATTAATTATTAATTATAAATTAATTTAAGCTAAGGTTAAATAACCCTAAGGTGGGTTATCAAAATTAAAATTCGAAATTTGATTTTGAATAACAAAGCACCAACGTGAGGAGAAATTAAAACATGTATATAAGGGGGAACTCCCACCCTACCAAACTTACCATGCCTTCGAATATTATTGTGAGCTTTAAGAATTGTGAGCCTTACGAATTGCGTTGCATCCAAAGTGAAGGAAGAGTGTGCAAGTTTCATGAGAAATAGATGATGAGTGGAGGCATAAGAGGAAGGGGCTCTACCTTCCTTCACGTGGGCATTAGTAGCCCATGCGGTGGGCTCCCAAGCGCTAAGGTGCTTAGGCTAGAGGAGACGACGGATCGAATCTCGTCGAATCCCCTTTTGTGGGAAGAAAGAGGTATGCTTGAAAATTGGTCATCAAAAATTTTGAGAATATAGTTTGGGCATTTAAAAATTAATTTTTGCATATTTAAATTGGTTCTAAGGTTGCTAAAGGAGTTATAAGGGTTTTTGCAAAATTAAATTTTTAATGTTGTTTGCTCAAATATTTTGAAAATATTGTAAGGTGTTTTGGTTGATATTTTCATGGTGTTGGATATTATTTTAAGTTGGAGTTTATAAGGTGTATCAAGGAAATTATCTTTATGTATGGTATGATGAGTGTTATTTTAAAAGGGAGCAATAAGGCATAAATTGAGTTGTGATTGTTTTATGTCCAAGGAATATTTTTGGAAAGTGTTGAAGTAATATTGTTGTGTCTAACCATTGGAATTGGAAAGAAGAAAATTGTGATTGAGACAGGTTTTCTAAAGGCACTTCTACATCCAACAAAAGGTATGGGCATATTCTTCCTAGTGAGTGATTGTTGAAAATTGTGAATGGAAAGTTGGAGTGAAAAGGATTGTTTGGTTTGCATTGTTGAGAGTGTTTTGAATTAATGCTTCAAGGTTTTCTGGAATTAAGAGTTGTTGATAAAACCTTGTTTTATAAGCATTGTTGTTGAAGTGTTTGAGTTGAGTGAAGAACTTGAACTAGGGTTTGCAAAGAACATGAGTATCATTGTTATGTGAAGATTGTCTTATAAGCATTGTTGTTGAAGTGAGTTGTTGAGTGAAGAACTTGAACTAGGGTTTGGAAAGAACATGAGTATCATTGTTATGTGAGATTGGTTGATAAAGCATTGTTGGAAATATTTGAGTGAGTATTCATATGCTTGGACTAGGGTTTGTGAGCAAGGATCATTTCATTGAGTGATTGGTTGAGCCTAGTCAAGTGAATGTGTGAAGTGATTGTTCAAGTTCTATGAAACAAATTATTCTATATTCTAAATTGATTTGAGAAAGAGGTTGAGAGTTGATGAGTGTGAAGCATATTGAGTCTCTAACAATTCTCTATATGTTTCTAAAAGAGTGATTGAAAGTGATTGAGTATTGAGGTGAATGTGAAGCATATTGAGTCTCTAAAAATTCTCTATATGTTTCTAAGAGAGTGATTGAAAGTGATTGAGTATTGAGGTGAATGTGAAGCATATTGAGTCTCTAACAATTCTCTATATGTTTCTAAGAGAGTGATTGAAAGTGATTGAGCATTGTGATGAATGTAGAGCATATTGAGTCTCTAACAATTCTCTTTATGTTTCTATGAGATTGGACAAGTTCTAGTGTGGACTTGTTGAGAAGATTTGAGGTAAGTCTTTGAGAAGACTTGTGGATAGATTTGTGTGAGCTTTTGTGGAAGCTTACAATACAGATTGAGAGCAGATTTGGATAAGTTCTAGTGAGGACTTATTGAGAAGATTTGACAAGTTCTAGAGAGGACTTGTGGACAGATTGGTGTGAGATTTTGTGGAAGCTTACAAGGCAGATTTGAGACAAGTCTTTGAGAAGACTTGAGAGCAGAGTTGATTGATTGATTTGTTCAAACCTTGAGTTAAGGTTTGGGGTAGATCCAATAGAGTTGATTTGAGATTAAGTCAAGCTTTGTGTTAAGGCTTGAGGACAGATATTGAGGATAGATTTGTGCTAGACCGAAGGACTATGTTTAGTGCAAATCAGAGGATAAATATTGAGGATAAATTTGTGCTAGATCAAAGGACTATGTTTAGTATAGATTCGAGGATAGAGTTTGGTGCAGATTTGAGGATAGGTTTGTGCAGACTAGAGATAGAGATTGAGCATATTTGTGCTAGATCGAAGGACTGAGTTTAGTGTAGATTTGAGATAGAGATTTGAAGGTGATAGAGTATAGAGGATGATAGTCTCTAGTGGATAGAGATCCATTAGCCAGGGTAGTGAGGATAGGTGTCTTCAATGGATAGAGATCCATTAGCTAGAGTAGTGGGGGCAATAGTTCTTCTAGAAGATCACCGATAGAGCTTAGGAGAAAGGAGTTCTCCTATGGATAGAGATCCATGAACTTGATTAGGGGATTGGTGTCTCCTTTGGATAGAGATCCATAAACATTGTAATAGGGAAAGGATTCCCAAGAGATTGATTGAGAAAATTTTAGTGAAATATTTTCTCCGTGGAGTAGCCCACATTGGGTGAACCACGTAAAATTGGTGTCTCTATTGTGTGTGGTGATTTGTGCATTGCTTTGATTACTATTATTGATATTGCTATCTATACATTGCATAATATTGATTGGGAAAGAAAAGTAAAAAGTGGTCTTATACTGTTCACCCCCTCTCAGTATAAGCTTGTGTTCTTCAATGGGCTTCATCTCCATCCATCATATCTCACCCTTAGAAACCATAGTCACCCATGAGCAAACTTTTTGGATTTCATCACCAGGAAGAATCTCATTTGCCATCCAACCTTAGATTTCACCTTGCATAATAGTTTAGTACATCTACAACACACAAACCCCACAAAAAAAAATATATTGCAAAACATAGGATTAAAATTGCTTGTTTGATTCTATGTGTTCTCCATTTGCATTTTCTTTCTACACATTCCACACACTTCACCACCCCCATATGACTCATTAGCTTATGGTTTCAACCCGAAGCCAAGAAAATATTTTGATTCAAGCCCTTGCCAGCCAAACCACTTCATCCATGGAGTGTTCCACATCTTCCCCTACCACTTTTATGGTTAACCCTATCAGTGTGATACAAACAAGCTATTCTAGTTTATCTATGGGTCCATCACACACTATGTATACCTCAAACACTGATGTGTTACACAAAGCCACCAACATCCCCATTCCAAAAACTGAGCCATCATCTCCCATAGATCATAACATCACCCACATAGACATGGCCAAAGTGGAAGCTTTCTAAGATCCACTAACTATGTTCTAGAACAAATCAATAGTCCACCTAGGCATGATCCTTCTTCCTAGTAGGAACTTGCCCACTCATAGCCTTCCAGTTTCACCCAGGTGTATACTAACCCTCTTTTTGAGGCATCATCTACACCTTCCCAACATTGGTCCATTCCACAATAGTCATGTGTCCAAAGCACTTCCATTCCATATTCATATACCACCACCTATGGAAATCCATTGTATGAAGCACATGTCAATGTTGCTTCACAAATGCTAGCTTCCACTACATCCACTATCTCCCATTTAGTTGCAATCCCTATTGCAACTTATCCTCCACCTACTTCATCCATTCCAACCACATCCACACCATCTGCTTCAGATATGGCCATACAAGAAGCATGGCAACACCTTAATAAATTGCTCAAGGATCGATAAAATGCTCATTCTTATCCCCAACAACAAGTACAAGTGGTAAATATTAAGCCTCAACCCACTTCCACTCAACCTACATTATTTTCATCAAATCCATCATGGATATCATAACCTTCTATGGTTTCCATTCCCACACCTCCATCAATCTACACCCATTCCATTCCAACAAGTCAACACATTCATAGTCCTCAAACATCATCTCCATTCCATCATTTACAATCATTCAATCATCAACATCACCAAATTCAATCCAATCCATCAAATCATCAAAATCTCATCACACCTCAACATTTCACCACTTCATCTCCACACAATCATCAAGTGATTCAAGGCTTCCACATACCTAGGGAAGACCCTAGAATTCAAGCAATGCAACAACAAATTGATAGCTTGATGCAACATACTCCTGGTATGATGAACCAAAAGCCAACTTTAAGACAACTTATCAATCAACCAATTCACTTTTTGGTACCATCACCACCATATCCGATAGATTTTATAGTACCAAAATTTGATAAATTCAAAGGGACTAAGGACCCTAGAGAGCATGTGAGCACATTCATTCACTCATGTTTCAGAATTCAAAATCAAGATGCCCTAATGCTCAAAAATTTTCCTCAAACATTGGGGGAGATGTCGTAGAGTGGTATAACCATCTACCTCATCATAGTATTTATACTTTTGAACAGTTGGTAGACCAATTTCTTGAAATATTTTCCCTCAATGTTAGAAAGAAAATTTCATTGACTGACTTATATAATCTGAAACAATTTGATGATGAGTCAGTCTATGACTTTGGCAACCATTGGAGGGTTGTTATCATAAAACTACCATTCTCCCTACCAATGGAAGAGCTAACTCGATTATTTACCAAGAGTTGCTTAAAACCCATCTCTTAGTTATTACAATTACAATAATATAGATCATTTGAAGAAGCTCTTGCCTAGGCTAGCATAATTGAGGAAATAAAAATCCAAGAAGGTGTGCTAAAGCCTAAAAATAAAGAATGGTAGAACAAGGGCCAATCCAAAGGAACCTATTTTGGCCAATCCAAGCCAAATCAGGCTAATCAAGCAAATCAAGTAAATCAAGTGGTCATGAGCCAATCGGTAGTGGCTCAACAACAACAACCATGCAACAACAACCACAACAAATTGCATATCAAGTGGTTCCCCCACCATCACAAGTTCAAAACATAATACCAACTATGGAAAATCACCAACATCGATAATCTATTTGACAAAATCACCAATACACCCCTTAGCCAAATCATATACCTCCATATTTCATAGGTTGTATGACACAAACCAACTTGCCTTACCTAAGGTCAAACCAGATGATCCCACCAAATGTAGCAAAAGCTATAGGGAACATTTATTTTGCCCTTATCATCAACAAAATGGGTATGATATCAACAATTGCTATCACATTTAAAGATATAGTGCAAGACCTAATTGACTTAGGGGCCATCAAGCTTGATAGTCCCTTAGCTCAACAAAACCAAAACCTTGGCATCTATCAAACACCACTTCCTCATCATGAGGAAGTGCAACCAACAATAAGAGGGTCAAATACCAAGACTCCTCCTAATCAAGTTAACCATGTTCAACAATACCAAGGTTTTATGGGTGCTATTCATGTAGTCACCCAAGGTCAACAACACACAAATCAACAAAATGCACAACAACCTATTCAATCTCCCATAGCACCATAGACAAGTGTGTCTCCTCAACCTACCACTTCATCATCACCCATCTAGTTCTCCACAAATTCTTCCCAACCCATTCATATTCCAAGTCATCCATCTCCACCCATTCATCCTCCCAATCATCCATCAAGGCCAATCATCTCTCTGAGTAGCCGATTAACCACTAGCCTTAAAATAGCTTCAACTAAACTATCTATTTATGAGCTAATTCAACAATCTCCCCCACATCATGAGGCATTAATGGAGATTTTAAAATCCATTGAACTCCAATCTCAAGATGCTAATGCCTTTAGCAATTTTATGGGAAGCATCCGAACATGTGTGGAGCCTACCATTACATTCTATGATTTTGAAATCAAACCAATATCATCAAGATCGGTGGACCCTCCATTGCATATCATGGCTCAAATTGATAGGAAGCCATTCAAATGAGTTTTGATTGATATCGACTCCTCCATCAATATCATCACCACATCCACTCTTCAACATCTTAATCTCCTACCATCTCACATCACCAAATCCACCTTCACCCTAAAAGCATTTAATGATGCTCTCTATTCCATAGTTGGCACTATAGTTTTACCCATCGAAGTGGGGGTAAAAATATTGCACACAATGTTTCACATCTTGGAAGGGTCCATGGCATACAATGTACTCCTTGGACATCCTTGGATTAGGGAAATGAGATGTGTCCCTTCTATACTTCATCAATGCTTGAAATATGTACATGAGGGATAAATTCATTGCATACCAATGGATATTGAACCATTTAAGTATTGCAATTTCATTTCAAATCCTTATGAATCCATGCTTCCATCCACCCATATTTTCTTGACATCATCAACCACATCATCCACCACACCATCCACTTCTTCATCTAAAGTTCCTATTCCTGAGGAACTCCCCATCACCACTCACATCAAGCTTCCACCTCCATACCCTCATCTTCATCATCATTGACTACATGTACATGTGGTCAAACTCAATCCACATCAACCACATCATCATCATCAACATCCTCCATCAACATTCCCTCCACATCATCACCCATTCATCAAACACCTCAGCCAAATCCACCTCCATCCACATCAGTTGATGTCTCACAAGTCAAATTAATAGATTGTGAGATGCCATTCCAATCCATACCTCTCCCATTGTCAGCCCCAAGCCAATCATGAGTCTTCCACATCCACTTCCACATCCACCTCCACATCATCCCAAGTTGAGGTCCACCTCACTAATCCTGGTATTGGTGAATATGTGGTCCAAGACATCACGTCACACCACTTAACATCCAAACTACTAGGGATTATGGTCACCCACGTGACCCACCCTTATCCATAGGAGTAGTGTACAACATGGGTTCAATGCCCAATAGCATAAATTTTATGTATGGGGGATTGATTCATCATCCAATCCATCTTCCCAAGATGAACCCAAGCAACCAACACCTACCAACATACAACACATGTCAGGTTTTCCATCCTGATATTTTCATCGAGTCAATTGGTAAGGTTATGGCCTAGGATGACATGAATAGGGAATGCATGAGCTCATTGATACTCCATATCGAGAAGTGCATGACCATTCAAGTCTAGGTTATCACCCTTATTCCTTCACCTCTTCTTTTGAACAAGCTTTTCAAAGTCTTAATTTGAATTCAGAAGAAGAAACCCATCACCTCGATGACTCTGAAGATGAAATCTATGAAGAATTCAATGTCATATCGATAGCTTCTGATGAATCTGATGAGGAATCGACACCCATCATTCCATTCACTGAACAGGATGAGTATTACCTCAGAATGTTCCCCATCCATCAACCCATATTTCACTTGCTTCTTCCACAAGAGCGAGCCAAACCAATCGGTGAACCACCTCCATTTCATTAATCCACCTCACCAATATTTTCCTTGTAATATATGTACATAACATAAAAAATTCAAAAATTAAAAAAATCATTGCATTGCATGTACATGGCTTTTTCCTATTGCATTTATTTGTGTTGCTCACTATTGTTCAGGTTCCCAGAGTTCTAGCATCGGTTCTAGCAGATAGGATCTATCCATCCTCCACATTGCCAACCACCATTTTCCCCTTTAAGTCAACATGAATCCTATTGACTTATTCACCCCACTCCATAATCCATACGATTTGGCAAAGCCAATTCCAATTGACATGAGCCTTATTGATATGGATCAGATTTCCTCACCTCCATCCTTTTCTAAATTTATCCTTTCTAAGGAATTGTTAAGGGCTTCAACCAACTACATTCCTCCATCACCTCCACCTTCACCTTCACCTTCACCTTTAGATCCTGAGGTTTTCCAGGTAGACATAGAAGAGGTTGAGTCAGAAGAGTTTGATAATGTCATAGATGACATTCATCTGATCCCAATACCCCATCAACTTGAGGAAGGTTCTCATATGTCTATTGAAGATACCATCGATGTGAACCTTAGTTCAGATGTAGACAATCCTCAAATTATCAAACTTGGTAAAAGTTTATCCATAGATGAACAAGAGCAATTAATTGCTCTCCTCAAGAAGAAGAAGGGCATTTTTGCATGGTCCTACAAAGACATGCCTGGTCTTGACCCTAACTTGGTTGTCCACAATCTCACCTTGCACTCTGATGCTAAGTCGATCAAACAAAAATTGAGAAAGATGCATCCTACCATTGCCCTCATGGTCAAAGAAGAGCTTCAAAAGCTATTAGATGTGGGTTTCATTATCCCCATTGACTATCCTGAGTGGCTTTCAAACATGGTACCCATTCGTAAGCCTAATAGGGTGATACACATTTGCACTAACTTTTGAGACCTTAACAAAGCATGTCCTAAGGATGAATTTCCTCTACCAAACATTGATACTCTTGTCGACACTTGCGCTAGCCATGAAATGCTTTCTCTAATGGATGGTTTTTAGGATACAACCAGATTTGAATCAATCTTGATGACCAACACAAAACAACATTCACTACACCTTGGGGGACTTTTTGTTACAAGGTGATGCCCTTTGGCCTCAAAAATGTAGGTGCCACTTATCAACATGCCATGACATACATCTTCCATGATTACATGCATAAGATCATCGAATATTATGTGGATGATCTCTTGGAAAAATCTAAAACTCGACAAGAGCACATTGGTGTCTTGGAAAAAGTCTTTGATCGACTTCTAGAGCATAATGTAAGGTTGAACCCCAAAAAGTGTGTCTTTGGTGTTACCTCAGGAAAACTATTAGGATTCATTATCTCCAAAAGAGGCATTGAGGTGGACCCAAACAAATTCAAGGCCATCATGGAGATGCCTCCCCCAACAAACTTGAAGGAATTGCATAGTTTACAAGGAAATATTCAATCAATCCATCATTTCATTGCGCAACTTTCTGACAAATGTAGGCCATTCAATCACCTGCTACAAAAGGGGGTGATATTTTCATGGATAGATGAATGCCAAAAAGCTTTTGATGACATCAAGCAATACCTAGCTTCTCCACCAGTCTTAACTCCTCCTCATCTAGGGGTCCCCTTCCATATTTATGTTTCAGCAATGGACTTTGCATTAGGGACAATGCTTGCACAAAAGAATGAAAACAATCGAGAGCAAGTTGTCTATTACATTAGTCGAACATTGGTAAGCTATGAAACCAGATATGCTTACATGGAAAAATTGTGCTTAGCAATGGTTTTTGCCACTAAGAAACTCAGACATTACATGCTTAGTCACACCACATATGTCATAGCTCACGAAAATCCTCTACGTTATATGATGTCTCACACTTACAATAACACCCACACCACAAAATGGATAATGCTTCTCACTGAATTTGATCTTGAGTTCATCAGCCAAAAATCCATTAAAGGTCAGGTCATAGTCGATCAACTTGTGGAAGCTCCACTTCCTAGTGATCAACCCTTGATTATTGAGCTCCCAGATGATTTAGTATTCACTATCACTAAACAAGAAGAAGATGTCATTCCAGAGGAAGATATTGATATCACACTATTCTTTGATGGTTCTAAGTGCAAAAAGGTCAAGGTGTTAGAGTCATGTTTCATACACCCCAAGGGGTACCTATTCCCTTATCATTCAAACTTGACTTCCAATGCACAAACAACAATGCAGAGTATGAAGCCTTAATATTAGGTCTTCAAGCAGCCATAGCTATGGGCATAAAGCGTATCAAGATATTTGGTGATTCTCAACTTGTCGTTCATCAAATCAATGGAGAATACCAATGCAAAGAACCTACCATAAAGCTTTACCATGAAGTAGCAATGAAATTGCTCACTAAATTTGATTGGTATGAAATCGATAGTTTACCATATTCAACTAATAGATTTGTAGATGTGATGGCCTCTCTAGGATCATTGATTCCAAAGAACTCCATAGGAGAGGTACAACCACTCATTGTTACAATGATCTCTAAATCTACAATTATCCATGTTAAATCTAAGGATGAAAAGGATGTTTGCTTTATCCATTCAAAGCCATATGAGCCTTGGTCAAACCAAATAATAGCCTTCCTCAAGTTTGGAACACTCCCATCAGATATGTCATGGACTACTAAATACACTTTCAAGCAAAAGGTAGCTCATTTTACTCTCTTGGGGGACGTGTTGTATAGACATGGTTATGATGGAGTCCTCCTTCATTATCTCGAGCCTACAGAGGCACAAAGAGCCATAGATAAAGCTCATGATGGTACTTGTGGTGGTCATTTTAGTGGAATGGCCATTGCAAAGTGTATTCTATGCATGGGTTACTATTGGCCCACCATGGAACATGATTGTTGCACTTATGTCAAGCATTGTCAACAATGTCAACAACATGCTAATTTAACTCATGTGCCATCACAAGCATTACAACCTATTCAAAGCCTTTGGCCCTTTTCACAATGGGGTCTTGATTTGATTGGAAAAATCTCACCTCCTTCCTTGGGATAACATACATTCATCATCACAACCACTGAATACTTCACAAAGTGGGTTGAGGTAATTCCTCTAACCAGTATGATAGGACCTCGAATTGTGGAGTTTATACTTCATCATATCATCTATCATTTTGGTATTCCCTCAAAAATCATCTCTGAAAATGATAAGTCTTTCAAAAACAAGGATGTTCAAGCACTTTGCGAGAAATATAATATCCAACATAGTTTCTTGACTCCTTACTACCCACAAGCAAATGGACAAGTTGAGGCTACCAACAAGACCTTAATTGCTATTCTCAAGAAACTAGTCAAAGAAAATCATAGAGATTGGCATACTCAAATCCCCTTGGCATTATGGGCTTATCGAACAAGCATCCACACACCTACTAGGGCAACACCATTTTCATTGGTCTATGGAGCCAAAGCAATTATACCTCTTGAGCTTGAGATCCCCTCATTACAAATTTCATTACAAGAATTCATAGATGATGATACTACTAGACAAGCATATTTTGACCAACTCACGCTTCTTGATGAAAGGTGGGTCAATGCTTTAGAGCATTTACGAGTTTATCAAGACCACCTAAAGCGTGCTTACAATGCCAAAGTTCATCTACATGAATTCCAAGTAGGAGATCTTGTTCTTAAAGAGAATCAACAAAACACCAATGCATTATCGCATCTTCATGATAAATTCATGGCTAATTGGTTAGGTCCATACATTATCACTCAAAAAGTGGGTAAAGGAACTTATAGGCTTGCTAGTCTAGAGGGAGTTGAAGAGCCCGAACCACTTAACATCATCCACTTGAGAGCATTCTATGCTTAATGTGATTTATATATGTATATATACATGGCTAATACACAAAAACAACATTGCATTTCACACATTACATTTTACACATTGCATTTCACACATTGCATTGCACACATTTCATTTCACAAATTGCATTTCATACATTGCATTCACATCACACATTTCATTTCATATTAGGGGTCATTTATTCAGTTTAGATAATAATTGGTCCAATAAAGTCATGTTGCCTTAATCAGGGGCACCTTCAAATCATCATCCATTTCATTGCACCATTCCATAAAGTCAAATTATCATTTGCAAACCACATTTCCATAATCCCTAGGTGTTTTCGATCACTCAACCACTCCTAGTATTTCTAGCAACCTCCAATACATGTCGAGTTTTCTTTAGGACCAAGACACATTTTCACTAAGAAAATCTTGAGTTCTAGGAATTGAATCTAACACTCTTGAACCAAACACAATCACACATCTTAAAAACATCTTGTGTCAAAGAGGGATAACACCATAATTGGGTTGAACCTCGAAGTGAAAAGGGTAATCCTTGCTTGTCCCATTATGCACATAGTCCAAAAATAAAAAATAGTGGTTTTCACCACTATCACAATCATTTCCAAACAAAATATAGAGTAGTAAGGATAGGGTAAAATTCTCATCACACTTTAGTTGAGAATCTGATTCCCAAAGCTCTAAATATTTTACACATCACACACCATAGATCCTCAAGTTGTAAGGATAGAACTACATTTCTAGTCAGATGGTTAGGTAGTCTGAATCCCCAAAGCTTAGAGATCAGATTCTTGGACTATGGAGCTAATCTCCATCGAGGCTATAGATGCTTGACTAGTAGTGGAGTACGCTCATGCATGGTGACACATCTCTCTTGAAGAGACCTCTAACCACACATAAGGACAAACTAGCTTCTTGGTCTCCTCCATAATAGGTTTCATCTCAATTTACTCAAGATGGGTTAATGAACTCACTTGCACACACATTGGTTCTTGATTGCCTTGAGTCATTACCATACTCATGATTCGGTAAATGAATTCACTGCACACACATTTGGTCTTAGAGAAATTAGATAATATTTAGTGAGTTTGTTTGATATCACTAGTATGTTTGAGTCTCTACAAAACAATCAGTTTTCCATATCAACATCCATATCTTTTTTCCATATCAACATCCATATCATTACATGAGTCTTCCATTTCACATACCACCATTTTGGTGCCCTTGATTAAACAACAATGCTATACATGGTCAAGTAAAATCTAAACTATGAATGATCATTAGAGCATTAATTCATTTGCATTCATACACATTATCATTGCATTATCATCCATCACACATATACACATGCATTCACACAAAATCATAACACAAAAGTAAAATCCATGTATATATATATATATATATATGTACATCTAAGCACTAGCTAACACCTATAAGAGGACCCCTATGACCCTGAAGGAGCCCTAGACCTAGAGCCACTATGCCTAATAGACTCGAATATGGATGAGGAGGGTGGATCTAGTAGCCCAATGTGGTGCTCCATCAATCGATCCTCCAAATCTAGATATATCCATATCAAGCCCAAAGGCATAGTACATCATATCTCTAATGATGGTCCCTCTCAAGTAGCTCTACCTAGAGCCTCATGATCCTATCCTCACCTCCACCTAATTGTTCATACCTCTAGCTCTACCATAGTCGAGCTATCTCTACATCCCAAGCTGCTATCTTTGCATCTCGCTCAACCACCATCTACTCAAGCCTCACCCAATCCTCCTCACTCTAACCTAGAGGTCTCTCTAGAACCTCCTCCATATCATCATCATCATCTCCATCACCTCCAATCTCTAGAGCTACTCTACTACATCCCTCACCCATCTCCCTCGACTACTAGACCAAAGATATCTTCAATATCTAGGAGCCTCATATACCTCCTCCACCTTAGCCTCTACCTCATCCTCATCCCCATTACCCTCATCCACTACTAAACTTAATACCCATGGTGGTTATGTAGTGAACCATACATCATACTCTATAGTAGTCCCCACATCATCCACATCAAGGAGATCTATCTCCTCATCATCCTCATAAGTCACCCTCCATGCCTCAACACAAGGTAGACCCATCTCATCCTGATGATGCCTATACAACACTAGTGCCTCAAGAACCCCCTATCATAGCCCAAACTACCATAGCACCCATGAGAACTAGATCAGCTCCACCTCACTCCTATGCCTCCCAACCACCCATCTAGCCTACCATACTCTCCATAATTACTCCCCATCACCAGTCCAAGTAGCACCTCACCATGGTCTCCAAAGCACCTAAGAAGGTGTCAGCCCTACCCATAGATCCCTATACTCCTAGCCAATCTAGATAGGATGACTCAATTACACCTCCTCAACCACTCACCATATCAAAGCATAGGGTTACTCCCCATCCCATACCTCAGTAGGCAAGCCCACAAGTCGAGCCACACTAAAGTGCTCCCAACCCCAACACTAATAGTAAACTACATCCCAAGCCCTTTTACTCCTACCTCCTCACCTCATACAACTCTTGGTATAACTAAGCTAGTAGAGTAAGTGCCCATGCATACACCCGAGGCTCATCAATCATATCATACACCAGCCTAATCATGTTCCATGGGAACCGATAACCAATGTTTTTAGGGCCACTATGTTGGCCAACATGAACATGACCAAGGTAGGCAATACATCCAACTTCTTATCCACATACATCACCAAGTACCTTATCCCTCCACCCTTCACACTCACATCCCACCATCAATCTCCAAATATCTGACTCATCTCATACCCCTTATCATGTCCAACCTTGACACGTAACCCCTCCATCAATACTTTGAGGATGTGATATACATCCTCAAGTGTCACTATCACCTCTCCAGTAGGGAGCTAAAAGGTCCCCCTATCTAGATCCCATATCTCTACCAAGGTAGAGAGATACCCCTCATCCACCCTCACCACATCAATCTGAGCTACCCAACCAGCCCCACATCCTCCAACCACTTCCACTACTCATCCATAAACACCTTTCTCACCCCTGGATGAGAGGTGAGAACCGATGTCGAGCCTCCAAGATCCTTCAATCAACAACACATACACAATGCAAACACATTAATATCACATTCATTGCATTAAATTTACACAAGTCCAAACAAGAGTGCCAAGGGCACTTACCTCAGCAACATGCACCTCTGCTCCTACCTCATCACACCCTCCATCGCCATAGCTTCCACACCACCACACTCCTTCACTCCACCTCACTTCCTCACTCACTCCTTCAAACACAACTTCTAGAATTCATGAATGCAAGAATGAATCTAATTTCACCTCTATAGACTATTTATAGCTATTTTTGGTGCACTAGAATGCCCATGGGCATTCACAAGGGCATTGAAATGCTACAATCTAGAGTACCAAACTGCTAGATCTGAGATGTAAGCTAGAAGTGTTTAAAATTTTAGAAAGACCAAAATGATCCAAAAATGTAGCTTACCTCCACAAAATCACTCCAAATTACATCCATACATTCATTTCATCATCATATCATATTTTGTGAAAACAAAAATTGATTTGGATGCTTAATTTTTGCTTGCGACCAAAAGTCACAAAATCACTTTACAAGCTTCAAAACACACCAAAATGGTCCAAATTTTCACAAAATGACCATATTCATCATTCCAATCATCCACTCCATCATTTCATTCATATTTGTGATAACATGGATTGATTTGGGTGGTTAACTTTTATTTACGACCAAAAGTCATAAAATTATCCAAAATTGCTCTAAAAATGCTCCAAAACAATGCAAAATTTCACAAAATCATGCAATCCAATCATCAATGCATTTCTCATCATCAAATATTCATTTCAACATCATTTTCATCCATCAATCATTACATTTGCACATTTTCCAAGTTCACATACAATTTCAAGTGAACCTCGTATCTAGTGGTCTATTCTATCTCCTTGGTGATTGAAGGATTGGTTGTCCATGCAATTTGGTAAGATGGATAAATCACCATAAGGATGCTTGACCATTATCATCATCCAATATCTCTTTTTAAAATAAAATTACATTTGATCCCTCATATTTTGAGTGAGACTATGCTAAGATTAATTTGCTCAAAAGTTATCATTGATGGCCTTGTCCATGGGGCTTGAAACATGGATAATTCATACTACATCATTCTCTTTCACATTCAAGAATTGTGCATAGTCACTAGGAGGGGCCTCCTAGAATCACTAATCCTAGGATGATTGTTCTATATTTTACATTTTCATCTTTGCATTTCAATGATGCCAAAAGGCACTTTCTTCAACAACATGGAATCACCCCAAACTTGGGGTAACCAAATTTGATTTTGATTTCCCACAATGGGATACATCTTACATGATCATGGCATCTACACTTGGAAAAACCCCTTTCTCCATTGGGGCAAAAATGACATCAATTTACATCATTCATATCATCCGCATTTACATCATACATTTGCACTTACACCATTCAACTACATTCATTCCCACAATTCTATCAATTGGCTTATGAGATTCATTCTTCACTCATTCACCAATTGAGGGGGTAAGCTACACATACAAATTATTTTATCTTCAAAATCATCTTTGCACTCCAAGGAAAGAAAGTTGCTTCATCATGCCAAACCAGGTGTCTCATATTTTTGCACCACATTGTGTTTCACGCAACGTGATACAAAAAGGGCATCTATAGACACCAAAATCTAGCCACTTGTCATCCATCCATGTCCTCCAATCATAACCATCCATTATATATATATATATAAATATTAATATTTTTATATTATATTTTATATATTTAATAAATATATATGTATTTATATAAATTAATCCTAGCCATCCACCATGTTTTAATCTCAGCCATCCATCCATCTCAATCCATGCCACTTGCCCAAACTTAATCTCCACCCTTCCTCATGTTTTAATCTCGACCGCTCATTTTGTGTCATCGAAACCCTAACATGTTCAAGGGAAGATTATAAAAGAGGAGTCATTTTGATGAATCAAACCCTTAATCCCTTAATCCTAGAAGCTCTTTTGGAATCCTAAGAGAAATCCTTAAGCCCTTCTACCCTAGCCACTTTGCCATCACCTTCATCATTTCACCACCGCCATCGCATCACCCATTTTCATCGCCGCCAAACCCTTGCGAACTAGATCTGGTTCTACGACACTTCCCTCAACCCTCGAACGCCCTCAGAGTTCATAGAACTCTTATGGATATTTTTGGAACACCTTTGGTGCATCCACAACCATCACAGAATACCTCTAGGTATTTCCCACAATAGATCTACAGTCCTCCAACCCTCGAGCACTATTCGAGCATCCTCGTGACCATCAACGATAGAAAGGCAGCAAAAATTAGCATGTTGACAAGGTAAGAGTATTTATGCATTTATTTTATATTCTTGCATTTCTATTTTTAATTATATTTTGCAGCATCTAGGGTTTTAGTTGTTTTTATCTTTCTGAGGGCCTCACACAATGGAGCCCTCACAGGTGCTTCTAATCTCTTTTTGTTGTTTTTTATTTGCAGGTATAGGAATCATCTTTTTGGAAGTTCTAATCTCTTTGGGATGTTAGTCCCTAAAAATTTCAATACACATGGGATAATAGATGCATTGGGAAAAATCATATAGCATAAAGACTAGATAGATTTTTGTTATCCAATAAATGGTTGTAAACAAAATATACAATTTCTTCAGGTATTTTATTGCAAGTAGGATCAGATCACAAACCCATTATTTTGACTTGTGATTCACCTAATAATGGTCATCCAAAGTCATATTGCTTCCAGTCTATGTGGCTCCAAGATCCTGATATTTTCTAGATGGTTATGTTATGGTGGGATGAGTCAAAATTTGAAGGATCATGTATGTACAGGTTTGTTAAAATTTTTAAATATTTAAAGGAGCAAATGAAGATATGGAATATGAAATCTTTTGGTAATATTTTTAAAGAAAAAAAATTGAATCCAAGCTTATAAATTTACAAGAGATAGTAGAAATTAATGGAATGGACCAGGATTCTTATGTGAAAGAAAAATAATTACTTTCTTATTATCATAATGCATTGAAAAAGGAGTCATATTGGTTCCAAAAATATAGAGAGAAATGGCTCAAGGAAGGAGATAGAAATACAAAAAAAATTCATGCTACAACAAAAACAAATTTTTCTATTTGTCATATTAAAAATATTATAACTCCAGATGGAAGAAATATTGAGGATGAAGAAGATATAAGGAAGGAAGCAATTAATTATTTCAAAAATATTTTATCAGATTCTAGGCAAGATAAGGAGGCACAAGAAAAACATTTGCAAAATATTCCATCACTTATCACTCAGGGACAAAATGAAATCTTGATGAAGAATATTTCTATGGAGGAGCTCCATGAAGCAATTTTCTCTTTCCATCCTAACAAGGCACCTGGCCCCGATGGATTTCCTGCAATTTTTTTTCAAAATATTTGGGGTTTATTGAAGAGTGATATGTTAGATGCAGTTGAAGAGGCTCAAAAAAGAAAGGCTATAATAAGTGAGATCAATGCTACTTTTATTACCTTGGTTCCCAAGAAATATGACACAAAATATTTTGATAACTTTCATCCAATAAGCCTTTGTAATATGATTTATAAGATCATTTCAAAAATTATGGTAAATAGGTTAAAGGGCATTCTAGGGTGTCTTATCTCAGAGGAACAAGGTGGCTTTGTTCAGGGTAAACAAATTCTTGATGGTATAATTATTGCACAAGAGGCCATACATTCTCTTCATTCTATGAAAAACCAAGTATGCTTTTGAAATTAGATATGAACAAAGCATATGATAGGGTTTCCTAGAATTTTCTACATGTTATTCTCAAAAATTTTGGCTTTGATTATAGTTGGTGTGAGTGGATTAAATATTGTTATAGCACTGCAAAATTTTCTATTTTGATCAATGGTTCTCCTGTTGGGTACTTCAAGTCATCTTGTGGACTTCATCAAGGTGATCCTCTTTCTCCTTATCTATTCATTATTCTGGTAGAAGCATTAGGGAGAGCCTTTTCAAAGGCAAAAATGGAAGGAAAAATCAAGGGTATTCAAGTTGCAAAAAATGGTCCCTTCGAATCTCATCTCCAATTTGTTGATGATACTTTTCTTTTGGGCCATCCCTTAGTTAGTGAGGCCATGGAGTTCAAATCAATATTATCATGTTATGAGAAGGCTATTGGACAGTTGGTAAATACTTCAAAATCCAGGATCTTTTTCATTAATACTTCCCTAGATTTACAACAAATTATTGTGAATATTTTAGGGTTCAAAATTGAAAAATTTCCATCAACCTACTTGGGTATTCCTTTGTCTGATAAAGGGAATAAAAAGGAGCTTTGGATCTCTTTTTTGGATAGAATGAAAGCTTGCTTGGCAGGTTGGAAAGGTAAGTTCTTAACCATGGCAGGAAGGCTACAACTCATAAAGACTACTTTGCAATCCATTCCTATTTATATGATGTCACTTTCAAGACTGCCAATAGGTATTGCATCAGAAATGGATAAAATTCAAAGAGACTTTCTATGGAAAGGTTGTGAGGAAAAATTTAGGTTTCCTCTTTGTAAGTGGGATAGGGTTTGCAAAGGAAAGAATATTGGAGGAGCAGGCTTGCGAAATTGTAGACTTATGAATTTGGCATTAGGAGCAAAGCTTGGGTGGAGACTATTCAGAGATCAAAGAAAGAATTGGGTAAAAATATTACTTCAAAAATATATAGGTTCTCTTGATGCAATGAAATTGTTTAGGAAAATAACTCTACCCAAAGGATCGTCAACATGGAACTTCATATCAGAGAGTTTGCATTTGATAAAGAAACATATTAGATGGTCAATCAATGAGGGGAGTTATGCAAATTTTTGGTTTGATGCTTGGTTGAAGCCTTATCCTCTTATCTCTGACTCAAAATGGAAACCATTGGCTCAAGCGTGCATAGCATGTAAAGGTCCAAAGGTCAAATATTATATTATTATGAGCAAAAACTCCAGAACATGGATTTATTTTAGTAACCTGGTTGAAGGAGAGGAACTCAAACAAATTGCAGATGAACTTCAAAATATGCTTCGAGAGTTTTATTTGCCAATTTTTACACGAAAGGATGAGTTGGTTTGGAATTTATCAAAGGATGGGGGATACTCAGTCAAGTTGGGATATGAGGATTTAGAACAATCAAAATTTCCTTCTCCCAATGATTTTCCTTGGAAGAATGTTTGGTCATTAGAGGCTCTCCCTAAGGCCTCAACATTTCTTTGGTTAGCAGTTCAATGTAAGATTCTTACCGGAGAGAGTCTACAAAGAAGAGGATATTATGGACCCTTCAGATGTGCCTTGTGTGAGAAGGATTTAGAAACGTCAGACCATTTACTTCTTCATTGTCCATTTGCTCACACCATTTGGGGTTATTTTTTAAAAAATATGAAATTATATTGGGTAGCTCCATCAACATTGAAAGAGTTGATAAAATGTTGGATAAATTATAATAAAGCTAAAGCATTATGTATTCTTTGGAGGATTGGCCCTACCATTATTTGTTGGAATTTATGGCTTGAAAGGAATAATAGAATTTTTAAAAATAAATATCAAAATCATGCCCAAGTTTGGAACCGTATTAGTGCCTCTCTTGCAGAATGTCTAAAAATATGGTGCTCATCATGGGAAGTCTCAATTGTAGAAAAAGAAAAAGAGGTGCTAATAACTTGGCTACAGGATTTGAACATACATGGAAGAGTCATCTGCGATAATGAAATTAAAACAAAGGATCTACTTCGATCTATGGTAAAATGGAAATGTCCAGAAATTGGGTTTATCAAAATTAATTTTGATGGTGCTTCTAAAGGAAATCCAGGAAAAGCTGGTGGAGGTGGTGTTTTTAGAAATAGTGAAGGCAAAATTCTCCTCACTTATTCAAAATCATATGGAACTTCAACTAACAACTATGCAGAGGCTAGGGCACTTCTTACAGGGATTAAAATTGCAACAAAAAAAGGATGGAAATATATTTCAATTGAGGGGGACTCACAAATTATCATCAATGCTATTAACAAAAATGGATGTGGAGATTGGATAAAAAATAGTATTATTGTTGATGTTCATTGTCTATTACTAGAGGCAATCTCCTGGCAGTGTGAGCATATTTATAGAGAAGGAAATCGAGTAGCAGATAAATTAGCGAATTATGGTGTTGATCTTCATCCCGATGAAATTCAAATTTTAGAAGGCAACTGGCCAAGTGAGATTTTATGTCTTAATCAAAATGATGTCAAGGAGTTGATTGTGGAAACAACACTTTGAGGAAGTTGAAGAATATATTTAAGAGAAAAAAGAAATGAAAAAGTCATGATAAAAATGTATGCTACAACAAATGTAATATTTTGGTATTGTGATGGGAGTGGCCCCCAATAGAAGCCACATATAACCTATTAAAAAAATGAGCCCCTTTGTTTTAAATTATTAAAGAGTTTATAGTAAACCAAAAACTTTGGTTAGTGGTGAAAACAACACCAAAGAAACCCTTAGACCCTGACCATAATCAACAAAAGGATTTATGGTAAATTAGTGTGATTTAAGCCTAGTTGCGTTGGTCTACATCGTACGAATCACGTTCCTCAACTGGCCACCTCACACCAACTTGGCTATGCACTCACCCTTATCTTTATTTGTTATAGAAAGGGAAAAATACTTTCTAACCCAACCCTTAACTCATAAAAGGTGTTATTAAAAATTAGCTTTTAAATAAAAAAGATAAGCCCTTTCATTTTGATCATTAAATTCAAGACCCATAAAATATAATATTTATTTTATAATAAATAGAGTTAAAGCTTTCTTTTTTAATTAGTTATATGGAATTAAAATGAGCCCCTTTGTTTTAAATCTGCCCCTTTGTTTTAAATTATTAAAGGGTTTATGGTAAACCAAAAACTTTGGTTAGTAGTAAAAACAACACCAAAGAAATTCTTAGACCCCGACCGCAACCAGCAAAAAGGTTTATGGTAAACCAGTGTAATTTAAATCAAAGTTGTATGGATCAGCATCGTATCCTCCTCAACTGACCGCCTCACACCAACTCGACTATACACTCACCCTTATCAATACTTTCTAATCCAACCCTTCACTCATGAAATGTGTTATTAAAAATTAGCTTAAATAAAAAAGATAAGCCCTTTCATTTTGATCATTGAATTCAAGACCCATAAAATATAATATTTATTTTGTAATAAATAGAATTAAAGTTTTATTTTTAATTAGTTATATAGGATTAAAATTAGACCACGTAATATATATCACCTAGCAAAATTTAAACTTGGGATCTTTTCCTTAAAATTTGAAAACCATAATTAATTAAACTAATATCATTTAATAAATAAAATTAAAGCTTTTAAAAAAAATCCTTCATATTTATTAAAAATACAATTTTTCACAATCCGTAAACAATGCTTTTGAAATTAATTTAATTAAGTAAATTTCGAACTCTCTTTTGGTGCCTTCTTTAAGGTCTTGAAGCATCATTTTATTTATTTTTATACAAGTTAATTCTAAAAGCGTGGTCTAAGTTATATTTTATTGTTTAGGGTAATGTATCGTGTCTCCTACATGTGATAATTTTAAACTATTACTCATCAACTTGTTATTGTTAGTTATTAGTGTTTAATAAGTAATTATAGGATTTAATTTAACATTAACTTAATAAAAATAATTATTAAAATATTTTATTTTTTATTAGTGTAATTTATATTTTTTAATTTTATATTTAATAAATGTTTAATATTAAATTTATAAATTAATGGAGAGGGAAGAAAGTAGAGAGGGGAGGGCTCTGGTCCCTCCCCTGCTCCCCCTCCCATGGCTCCTGGTTCCCGCCTGGCCCCCGGCTCAACCCGCAGTCATCCC
This sequence comes from Wollemia nobilis, assembly GCA_028583015.1. Lineage (NCBI taxonomy): Eukaryota > Viridiplantae > Streptophyta > Pinopsida > Araucariales > Araucariaceae > Wollemia > Wollemia nobilis. Next base: position 108,669 of record JAQPPZ010016670.1, read on the forward strand.
TCCCGGGGAGTGGTTGTTTGCAGATGATCTCCTGGGGGGAGATCCTTCTCCACTATTTGCGTCCCTCCCGGTCGGCTAGGGTTTCCTTGGTTGTTTTTTCGGACTGGTGCTTCCCAGGGATCCCTGTTTGGTTGGGGATCCCTTCCCTTTTTCCCTCAGGCTTCCCCCTGGGGTTTTTTGCAGGTTATTCGCGTGCATCTGGTCCCCTGCGTTTCTTGGTGCGGTGGAGGTGACGGTTTAGGGTTTGGACAGCTTCCCCCCTTTTCTTGTGAATCCTCGACGGGCTCTGTGCTTGGACGAAATTCTTGGTCCCTGCTGCTGGGATCCTCTTTTGTTTTCCCGGGCGGGTTCCTTGTGGTGCAACTCTCTGGTCACTTCCCGATGGGTCGGATCCTCTCTGTGCCGGGTCGTCGGCTTCTTGTAGGATGGCTCTCGCCGAATCGAATGTTTTCCGGTGGGCGGGATGGTTTCTCCATAGGGCGGGATCCGCCAAATCCGTCGGTTTTCCCGCGAGGCGAGATCCTTTCTTTTCTACTGGTTTCCCGGATGGCGGGATTTCCCTGTTGCTTCCCGCTAGACGAGACTATTTGTGGTGGTTTTGACTGCTTCCTGCGTGGTGGGATTTTATTGTAACGGTTTTTCTTTGCTTCCTGCTGGGCGGGATCTTCTCGATGGTGGTTTTCGGCTACCCCCCGCTGGGCGGGATCTCCAAAACTACTTCCTTTCTTATTTGTTTGTTTCCCGCTAAGAGGGATTGTTTCATGCTTACTGTTACCACTGGGCGGGATTTCTATTTTGGTGTTCAGTTTCAAGGGATTGATGCCCTAGGCCCATTGCTTATGTAATCAGGTTTTGGGATCCTTGTTAAAACCCGCTATAAATTAACAAAAAAAAAAAAATTTATAAATTAATGTTTATTTTTATTTGCAATGAAAATGTATTTAATTTTTTAATTGTAAGTTTACTGTAATGGTAAGAGTTTTGGCTTTTGTTTGAAAGGTTCAATATTTAAACCCCTTAGTATGAGGGACAAGATCCCTCGTAAAAACTTATATATATTCATTGAAAAAAGAAATATTACCTAATTTTTCTCTTTGAGAAGTCCAAGGTTCAAACCCTACTAAGCATGAAGGGATTGGGACCCCTCGTAAAAACCTGTGTAAAATCATTGAAAAAAAGTTACCTAATTTATATCAAGTTGACTTTCAAAGAGGAGACTCTTGTCAAACTATATATGTATAGTTGTCACGGCTATTATAATATCACTATATGGTCTTGATGTAATGTGAGTGGGTCCCATTCTAATCCCATGCAACCAATTAAACAATAGTCTCATTCATGTCTTGTTAGAAAAAATATTTTAATTTTATTTTTTTTGGATTTGGATAGTCTGAGAAACCCCTATAACCAATGTTTAGGGTTGAGCATCCCATCCCAACTACGACCTTTTGCAAGGTCCAAAGCTAAGCTTATCAATAGGAAATTAACACACACCCACACACATGCCACAATTTGAACCTTGGACCTCTCAAAGAATAACCAAAGCCCGAACGGTTGCTTTGGTCCCTCAAACAGAAGAAAACAAAACTAATTTAAAAAAAAACAAAGATTAATCCACATTAAAAAATAAATTTCTCCATATAAAAAAAAGCTAAAATTAAGAAATATATCCAAAGAATAAAAGAGCCATCACTCATTTTGGTGAAGAACTTTTTGCTATATGTAGTATATATGTGTTGATTATTTGTAATGGTGCATATAAGTGGAAGTAAAGTTAAGCTAAGGTCCACAAGCATTACACATTAGACCACCTTCTATTATATAGATCCAATATGCCATTTTCTTGCAAGGCATACATACCCTACCAGCTTTGGATGATGATATACATGTAAAACTTATAATGGTGTGAGTATTGATTATATCATTTTCACAAAACATATTAAAGAATATGATGAAGGTAGAGGTTGAGTATTCTCCAGTAGAGATGAAATTGAATTATTGATTTAGCTATAAAATTGTCAATGCGAAGATAAATTCAATAAATAAAAGTGGTCTAAAAATCATTAACAATTCTCAATGCAAGGAAATGTTCTTATGATACAAAGAAATTCTTTAATCTTCAAAGACTAATAAAAAAGAGTACAAAAACTAGAAGAAAAAAGAGATAAGGAAATTAAAAGGCATGAACAAATGGATATAATTCAAGAAGCATTGAAAGGGTGTAAAAGATCTAAGTCAAAAAAGAAGAAAAAATCAAATTTCAAAAGAATATTTGATATGATGAAAAATATAAAATAATAAGAATTTTTTGAATAAACCACGTAAAAGAGAGGAAAATAAAGACATACAAAATATTTATGAAAGAAAATACATAGGAATATATGGGTGCATAAATATAAGGAATAATTTATCTAGGGAAGCATCAAAGCACTTTTAGAAGGATCTTCAACAAAACAAGAAACGATTATTGGTGATGTGACCCAGTTCAATCCCCATGGTGGATGTGTATAGGAAGTATTACTAAAAAAAAACAAGAAACAGTTAGAGAATAATATTACATTAGTCTAGTGGTTGGAGTATGTAAAGTAGTTATATCAACGTGATCAAGAAAATGTGCTTCTCCCATAATCAACACAATAACATATTTATTCATATTAAAGGATGTCAAAGAGAGTATAAAAGGTTGGGAATAGGTAAAGCCTAAGATATGAATGGAGTACAAGTAGAATATTTAAAATGGGGAATTGAAAACCTAGAACCACATATCAAAAGGTTATTTAATGATGTCATTCAACAGATTGGACAATAAGTTTAGTTATACCCCTTTTCAAAAGTGTTGATGTAAATAACCTTTCAAATGATCAAATCATAATGGTAATCCTCTATCGGTGTATTTTTTTGATAGTATGGTTGAACATAATATCAATAATTAGGTAGGATAACCAAGAAACAAAGTAAACAGACAAGCATATGTAATCCCAAATCACTCAACAATAAATAAGTGCATCACATTAAGACATACTCTTAAAAAATATGGAAGGTAAAAGGGGATGCATATTGTTATTTTGTTGAATTCAAGAAGCCTTTGACATAAACCTAGAAGTAAACTATGGAGTATGATGAAATAATTAGACATACCAAAAAAATAAAGGACAATATTTGATGAACTAACAATATGAAGAGGTTCAAGCCAAAATTAGAACACAAGAAGGTCTATTAGAATTCTTTGGAAAAGATAGAAATTAAAAAAGGACGTCCATTATCTTCGACTTTATTTGGCTTATATATTGATAAGTTAGAAGAGTGAATAAATATGAGTGAAGAGCAAGATCTCCAACAAGGTAGCTATGTGGTGAAGCTAGTTTTATATGTAGATGATCTTATTTTGATTGCAAGGTCAACATAAAAGTTAAGAGAGCATTTAAAGGCTTTAGAACACTTTTGCTAAAAGTTGGCATGAAAGTAAATACTAACAAAACTAAAATAGTGGTTTTCACCGACCAAAATAAAAAAACAATTAATCTCCCAATTTTAAGTTCTCATAGAAGACGTAACAAAGTATAAGTATCTTGGTGTAGGTTTCAATAACATACTTAGTTGGACAACATGTAGATTAATAAGAATAATAGGAGGATGTAGAGCACTCTTTGCATTGTAGATCAAATATAAGGAGGTAGGATTGTGGAATTGGAAGACTATCAAGGTCTTATTCGAGTTGTTGGTAGTGTCAATGTGCTTTATCAGGTTTGAAGTAAAGGCCAACAATGTATCAAGCTTGAAATGTAGGCAAATATAAAGAATCCAAAAGCATTTGATTACAAACAAATTTAAAGTAAAAGTTTTGGTTCAATATAAAATACCCCTAACAAAAACATGTGTTTTTCGTATAAAGGCAACCACAATGATTTGTCTTCTAGAATATCTTTAAAAAGACTGAACAAATGAATATAAATAAATAACCCAAGGTTATAGGAGGAGATGAGCTTTAAAAATAAAAAGAAAAGCACTAAGATGAAATAAAAATATCAAATGAATGAAGAAGTGAGGTACTTAATTTAATAAAATGACTAAACAACATTAAGGATAAAAAGGTTTGTATACGAAAAAAATTCAAGACAACAATATGGACAAAAGAGTTAGGAATAAAGAAGGTGCACTGACTTATTGAACTCAAACCCGCATATGAATATCATAATATATATATATATATATATATATATATATTTGGTTGTGTAGGGAACCTCTATAATCCCTAGCCCACTGGGTAAAGATGAAGTCAATGGGGTTCCCGACCCTCCAAGGAATCAAATCAAGGCAACTTATTAGCAAGCACTCAACCACTACCAACTGACCTATTCCTTTTTGGGTTATATACATACAAATATTAAATGAAGAGCAATATTAAATGGAGAGAAACTACACTTGTAGTTCAATTGAGGAATAACTTATATTGACTTTGATGTAATATAGGTAGATGGAAGAGACCCGAACCAATGAGAATAGAGAATATGTACTTGCATTTTTGGGGCAGTGAAAACAAAGGAATCTAATGCTTATATTAATAAGTTGATCCCTCAACAATTTTTTTTTCTTTAGATTATTTGAAGAAATAAAAATAAAGAAACAATAAAAATTTATCACGAAAATCAATAAGTGCAAGCCAAGAGGAAGTGTGAGCCAAGAGGAAGTGCGAGCTAAGAGGAAGTGTGAGCCGAGATTAAATCATGGTGGAAGAGTGGCAAGTTCATCCAAAGTGCATCAATGCTTCAAACCCTTACCACGAGTGCGTGGAAAATTATTTTCAGAAAAATGTTGAAGTGAAGAAACGTTGGGAAAAATAAGAGATAGGGGCTATTGTGATCCAAGAGGGAGTGTGAGGTAGAAGAGAGTGCAAGCTAGGAGTGAGTGCAAGCGAGCCAAGAGGGAGTGCAAGCCAAGAGCAAGCCCCATTAGCTAGTATGGAAGGAAAGTCATATTTGAAAGCCCTAATGGAAAGTTAGGATGCCCTAGTTGGAAGTATAGAGGCCCAAGTTAGAGATAAGCAAAACAGAGAATACATGGCAAGTTCGATCCAGGTAGCAAATGTTACACTAGAAGTGAGTATCAAGGATGAGATGATTGAGCATGATATAATGGTTCTTAAAAGTAGAGGGTTAATATGTAAGTTCCATAGATCATGACCAAGGTTTTTGGAGATTCAAAATTGGATCAAGTGGAAGTGGGGATTAAATTCAAATTACTCTGTGACTTTTCTTCCTAAAGTTTTTTTCTTTATCATCTTTTCCAATTTAGAAATTAAGGATAAAATAATGTTGGTGGCCCATGGTTGAGGGGAAGAGATGCACTTTATTTGAGACCATTGAATGAAATTTTTTTGTTGAGACAAACTATTAAGAAGCTTCCAGTATGGGTTAGGCTTTTTGGACTTCCATATCAACTTATAAATAAGGATGTTTTGAAGAATATTGGAAATACCCTAGGGGAATTTGTTAAGGAAATAATAACTACTAAGGAGTGAAAACATGATATATATACTCGAATATGTGTTGCTATGGATATTTTAAAACCTTTGCCATAATCCATTAGGATTAAATATAAATCAAGATAATTGGATCAACAAGTAGATTATGAAAATATCTCATTTTGTTGCCACAATTATTATGAAATTGGACACATGGCAAGAGTTTGCAAAGTGAAAACTATGAAGGAAGAGACAAAATTCTAGCCAGATAAACATAAAAATAAAGTAAGGAAATCATACATTAATAGAAGCTAGATTAGATCAAGGATATTCCACTCCGAAATAAGAGGCAAAGAAAACCTATCTACATTATCATTTGGCAAGTTCAAAAGTAATTAAAGGTGCAAAAGAAGATGTGGAGAAAAATCCTAAAACAAAGACAACAAAAGAGGTCAAGTTTATTCCAAGTAAATCATCTTCATTTTCCTCAAGTAGTATAGAATCCTCTTCAGATAATAAAATTGAAAGGGGTGAAGATGTTATCTATTGCACTTTAAGGTTTCAAGAGCAACATAATAAAGAAATGATGGAGGAAACCCATAATAATTTAGTTTTTTTAGGGTAGAATAAGAAGATAATCGCTATAGAATAGCATCCTTGCACTTTAGGTTTTTTAAGGCAATATAAAGAAGATAGTACTTTTGAGGTTATTTCTTGCACTTCAAATCATGAACAATGCAAATCTAAAGATGATAAGTCTTATTATGAGTAGTGTGAGAAGATTGAAGAGATTTAAGAAGATGAAAGTATTGTTGGGAATGAAAAACAGAGGAAAGCCCAAGAAACAAACACAGAGAGAAAGAGAAACCCATAAGCATATTGATATGAGAAAACAAAAGCAAACATCACAAGTGCTAGCAAGAAGTGGGGCTAAACCCATAAATTAAAACAAAAAATAACAGTGAAAATAATATCTTGGAATATTAGGGGAATGAATAAAAATCCTAAAAAAAAGTGTTGAGAAATTGTGAGGTTGTTATAGACAAAATAGTTATAGAAGTTGGTCAACAAATATTTTAGTCATTCGCAGTGTTGAATTTCATAAAATTTAAACTTTAGAGGGCATTTGATATAAAAGAAGTTGATTGTGGAAACTTAGTAGTTTGAGGAAGACAAATAATATCTTTGACAAAAAGGCAAATAAAGAATATCTTTGATAGAAAGGTAAATTTGGATATGCTTTAATTAACTTGTTAGAAATGTAATGAGAGCAATGTAATGTTTTTTTTTTGTAATCGAATTAGGTGGATTGGTAATTTTTGGTACTTACCAAGAAGAGACTTAGGTTCAAATCCTGGGGGCATGTATGTTTGCAAAGGTAGTAGTCTAACCTGAATCCGTTGAGTGTGCGCCAACTTGACGATGATGGTACCGATGGCCTATTTCACTCCAGGCTAAACAACAACAAGGTGGAATAGGGGTTATAGGGAACAACCCCAAGATTTGAATGTGTGCGACAACTTGACGATGACGGTACCAATGGTCCATTTCACGCCAAGTTAAACAACGAGGTGGAATAGGGTTTATAGGGAACAACCCCAAGATTTGAATCTTGCTTGGTAGTAGAAAAGGACTATGGATGTAACTGAATCCCTATGTAAAACAAAAAACAAAAATGTGGAAGTGGCCCAATAGAAGCCACACAGCTTATTTTAAAAAATTATCACTAAAATCAATAATAAAAGATCAATTCTTAAAAAAAATAATCTTTCAAAAAAAATAATCTGAGGGGGCAACACAATGGTTTGGGATTTGGCTCTTCTTCAGAGGTCCAAGGTTCAAACCGTGGCATGAGCGATTGTGTGAGGGGATGGGTGTGTGTATGGTTGTGTTTAGCCCCTATTGATAAACTCAACTCTCACCCTTGTGGGTAACTATGTGAGGGGTAGGTGTGTGTATAATTGTGTTTGGCCCCTATTAATAAGCTCAACTCTCTCCCTTATAAGAGGTCATGGTTGGGATGGGGTTTCTGACACTAACCTCAATAAAAAAGACCTAACTTTAATTTTTTCATATAAACTTAATTCCAAAAAAGATAATCTTTCCAAAAAAAATATATCTGATGGAGCAACGCAACTTTTTAGGCTTTGGCTCTTCTTCAGAGGTTCAAGGTTCGAGGGGGTAACGCAACGGTTTGGGCTTTGGCTCTTCTTCAGAGGTTCAAGGTTCAAATCGTGGCGTGGACGATTATGTGAGGGGGTGGGTGTGTGTATGGTTGTGTTTGGCCCCTATTGATAAGCTCAACTCTCACCCTTGTGGGCGACTGTGTGAGGGGGTAGGTGTGTGTATGGTTGTGTTTGGCCCCTATTGATAAGCTCAACTCTCACCCTTGTGGGTGATTATGTGAAGGGGTAGGTGTGTGTATGGTTGTGTTTGGCCCCTATTGATAAGCTCAACTCTCACCCATATCAGAGGTCATGGTTGGGATGGGTTTTCAGACACTAACCTCAATAAAAAAATATAACTTTAATTTTTTTCATATAAACTTAATTCCTTGAAAGAAACAAATAAAATAACACATTGTATTTTCCCATGAATTTTTTTTTCCAATTATGAGGGGTCTCAATCCCCTCATATTGAGTGGGGTTTGAATCTTGCATCTCTCAAAGAGAGGCCAAAGCCCTTACCACTATAGTAAGATTGCAAATATTCAATAAGTTTACACATGTTTTTAGGATGGGTCTTGGTCCCCTCATACTGAGTGGGGTTTGAACCTTGAGATTGAACCTCTCAAAGAGAGGCCAAAGCCCTTACCAATGTAGCTTGCAACTTAATTTTATTTTTTATTTTTTATTATTTATTTATTTATTTTTATAGATTCTTAAAAAAATAAGTAATGCCATGAATGAGCTGCCTCTATAAACCCTAGGCTTGTTGGGTAAAGCATAGTCAACGGGACCCTCGATCCTCTAGGAAATTGAACTGAGGTAGCCAACTGACAAACACTCTATCGCTACCAAAATATTTTAGATAAACACTGGATTTTTAGAGGGACCTGGACCCCTATCAACAAGGTGGGTGTAAAAGAAATGGAGTCCTGTCGACCTCTACCAACACATAGGACATTCCCAACTATGCCACATATTTGTAGGATGGAGGCAGGGGAAACAGAACCTGTATCGACCTCTACCAACATCGAGGACATTTACCACTGCACCACAACAAGCAAATAAAAATTGAACCAGAGTTGAATGGATATACGGTATAAATCGTAGACCTCAACTGGCCACCTCACACCAACTCGATTAGGGTAAAGCACGAGTTTTTATGAGGGGCCTCGGTCCCCTCATACTGAGTGGGGTTTGAACCTTAGACCTCCCCAAAGAGAGGCGAAAACCTTTATCACTACAGTAAGCTTGCAACTAAATGTTTAGGATAAACACAGGATTTTTAGAGGGGCTTGGACCCCTATCAATAGGGTGGTCGTAGGAGGAATGGAGCCCTGTTGGCCTTTACCAACACATAGGACATACCAAGTTGTGCCACATATCTACAGGATGGAGGCAGGGGGAATGGAACCTAGGTCGACCACTACCAACACCTATAACATTTACCACTTCACCACAACAAGCAGATAAAATGTTTAGGGTAAACACAAGATTTCTAGAGGGGCTTGAATCCCTATCAACAGGGTGGGCGTAGGAGGAATGAAGCCCTATTGACCTCTACTAGCACATAGGACATTCCCAGTTGCACCACATATTTGCAGGATGGAGGCAGGGGGAACGGAACCTAGGTCGGCCTCTACCAAGCACCTAAGACATTTACCACTGCACCACAACAAGCAGATGAAGGGTCTCGATCCTCTCTTACTAGGGTTTGAACTTGGGTCTCCTAGATGAAAACCCAATGATTTATCACTACGGTATCCCTCACGGGTCATCCCATAAGTTATTTTAGTCTCATAGAAGTTACAAATTGTATTCTTCTACTCAAAAGGGATAGGCTTCTTCTTCTACTCAAAAGAGATAGGTCAGTTGATAGCGGCCGAGTTCTTATTAGTGAGATGCCCAAGTTTGATTCCGTACTTATCAATAAACTACCTGAGTTTAATTCTGCAACTAAAATCCAATTAACTAAAAAACTAAAAATTATAAATGTTCCCTTTAAAAAAACTTTCTTCCTCCATATCTAACTCGTCCTAAAAATATTTTTTTTAAAAATGGAACTTGTTCTATTCTCGATACACAAATGAGTATTTTTTATTTATTTTTGGTTACATAGGAGAGTTGGTTACAACCACTATTTTTAGTAACTGGTCAGTGCAGGGTTCAAACCACAAGGACTTCTCCCAACAAACCTATCTGTCTCGTTGTTGTTAACATGGCGTAAGATGGAGACCACATACCGCTCAAGGTTCGTATCACTAACGCACACTCAAAGGATTCAGAACAAACTACTGCCTTTGCTAAATGACACCACCAAGGTTTGAACCTAGGTCTCTTCTTGGTAAGTGCCCAACCACACTAGCACTTACCAATCCACCTAGCCCTTGGGGCCACAAATGAGTATTCTTTATATATATCATACAAATCATTGTTCATCTATGTTGTCAAATATACTCGCTTTAAAAGGTTTTATTATTTATATTAAAAGGTTTTATTATTTATATTATATATGATTGCATAATAATACTTTGGCTCTTTTTATGCTTAGTTTTCTACTTTTTAAACTTGAATAATATAAGATATTTTAAGTGCTTTCTTTTATGCATGATCTAACAATTTTTTATAATTTTTTATTATAATTGGTAGAAAACTTATAATTTATATTTCAAAAAAATTATTGATTTAACTTTTAAGAATCTTCTCATGTGTTAAAAAATTATTATATTTACATAAAGTTATAAAAATGTTTATATTTAAAAATATATATTTTGTATATTTGATTTTTAAATTATATATATCAAATTTTTAAAATGTGATTTTTTTTTGGAGCTTCAAAAATATCGAATTTGAATACGAACTTGAACTTGATAACTAAGTTTTTATGAGGTCCAAGGTTCAAACCTTCACGGTGAATGTGCGAGGGGATGAGTGTGTGTTAAATTCACTATTGATAAACATAGCTCCTATTAATAAACATAGTTTATCTCCTATTAATAAACATAGCTCTCAACTTTACGAGGGTCAAGAGATTGCTTAACTATGTTGGTCATAACTTTCTCACCACCAAATCTAAAAAATATTATAACCGTTTAAAAATTTAATACAATGATTAATTTCATTACAATTAATAATTAATTTAATAAGAGCTTTTGCAAAATGGTTACTCTGATTAACCAAATGGCATCTATGGCAGCATTAAATTCCAAAGAGGACACACCATTACAATTTTGCTACAAATGTCATAGGCTTCCCTGATGACAGGGATCCACATTTCTCCTAGTCGGCATGTCTAACCAATAATATGGTCCTTGTGACGCGTAACCCTTGTCTGACCGTCGGCTAACAACGGCGAGGGCTATAAATAGCCCATTTCGATACGCGGAGATCAATATTTGTTCGGCGTGAATAAGCGAAATAATTCGTACCGAAGAGAGTTTTGAAGAATTGGTCGCTAGCATTCCTCTGCCTCGAACAACAGATTTCCAGAAGGATTCGTCTTCACAGGTTAGTACTTACATTGCCTTTTTGTTGAAAAAGAGGGTTTTTTTTTTTTTTTTAATTTAATGTTTCGGTGTGTGTATATTCTGTTTTTGTTTTTTTTGGTGCTTTGTTGCAAGGAATGGCTTTTGTGGTTCGATTTTTATGAATGTGTGTTCCCCTTTCTAGTGATAGATCAGAGGTTAACTCCATTGATCACATGATCTGCTTAGATCTGCTAGGTAAAGAGTGAAGAGAATTGTAGATCTGTGTATGTGGATTTAAATCCTTGTGGGTTCTTCTGTTTTGTTTGCCATATTCGTGCCAGGTTACTGGTAATGATTGCATCTCCGATTTTTTTGTGTACCACGATTTTGTTTTGTGTTTGATAGGGTATGGGTGCTCTTTTTGCAGTGTGGAGATTTGAACCTTGGTCACGCTTTTGTGATATGCCTTATTTCGCTTATGTCCTACAGGTGTTTGATTTGCATGCATTTGAATCGGTCCTTCAGATTTGCCCCAAAAGGGGTCATCTAATTTTGAGTAGTTTGCCTTTTTCTAGGGTCCTTGAATACTGAACAAGGACTAGGGTTTCTGAATACGGAACAAGGGCTAGGGTTTCTGATCATTAATCTTTCTAGATGCAAATATCTGTAAAATTTTCTCTACTGCTTTCTATTCTGGCTTCCTATCAGTATTAATGGTTCTTACCCTAATAGAAATAACAGAACACCAGCAGGAATATAGAGAGACGAAAGCAACTTACCAGATCAAAGTTTTAACTTTTTATTTCATTTAAATTCCTTTACCATGTGGAGAATACAATTCAAAATAGGTCTTCGGTATCTATTACTCAGTCTTCTTTATTTCCTGAGGACAATCTTATTTTCATCTTCTCACTTGAACTTTTAGGGGCCAACCTCTGTCTTCTTCTTGTCCAATTCTTAATTCCTCATTCAGTCCAGGTTTACATATTAGGAAGAGTGAAAAAGAACGAGCAAAACAAAAAAAACTCTTAGATGCGAGGAAATTTTGCAGTAGTAACATCTGGCTGAGGGATCCTACCCTTGCCGCCAGCAGAATAGCCGCAAGCAAAATAGTAAGATAATTTTTTTTTTCAATGCCATTGAAACGGCCCCTCCAGTATTACAGTATTACATCATCACCATAGTGGTATTACAATCCACGTATTGCTTGAAGATTTGAAGTTGGACTCCTTTGAATCTAACCCGTTGATCTAAATGTAAGATATTTCTCTTTGGGGTAATTATTTTTATTTTATATTTTCCGAAGTTCTTTGAACCTACATATGAGAACAGATTAACCTACAGATGAGAACAAATTGAGAACAAATTGGGTATCTTCTTATCTTTTGTGATTTATCTTCGTTGGTATTAAAATATAATTCAACATGAGGTATTGTTGATGGAAATCTTTATAAATTTTCTTTGATATGTATATAAAAGAAAAAAAAATTTGCTCTTTGATTTCTCTCAGTTGTCGAAGCTGTTGCGTTTATAGTTTCTGGCAACACAGAGACACAGTCTGACAAATTAGAAATATAAAATCTCGAAAGATTATCACATGTTTACCACGATGTATCTCACAAGCTTATCATAACCAATTCATTTGCCAAATCCTTTTATAGATTCCAACCCTAGAAGAAAGTTGAAGGCAGTAATTCAGGAATAATTAGCTTGAGTGCTAGGAGATGTGGGAGAATGTTTTCTATTAGAATTTCAGAAAAATTAGCTGTTCATAAAATTCCAATAATTCAGGAATAATTAGCTTGAGTGCTAGGAGATGTGGGAGAATGTCTTCTATTAGAATTTCAGAAAAATTAGTTGTTCATAAAATTATCTTGCATGATGGAAGTGGACTCAGGACATAAAGATGTTTTCCTCTTCATTTCTTTTTGAAAACAGGGTAAGTATTGCGTAACAACTTCTAGATTAGGTGTTTTAATACTGGTTATTGTACTTAGTTCTTTAATTTTATATGTGAAGTGTTGCTATATCAAGCAATTTTGTGTATGAATAATGAAAGTAATGTCACATTTTTTTCATTGTGTTTCAGATCCAAAATGGTGTCAAGGGGAAGTGATGCTCCTAGAGGGAGTGCTGCAGCTGCTGGCCTGCGGAGGAGAAGAATGTCGGGAGCAGGATCAGGAAGTAGCAGTGGCGGCAGCAATATGCTGAGGTTTTATACTGATGATGCTCCAGGATTAAAAATCACACCGACTGTGGTATTGGTGATGAGTCTTGGTTTCATTGGTTTTGTGACCGCTCTGCATGTAATTGGTAAATTGTACCAGTACAGGGCTGGAGGGATGTGATGATATTCTAAATTTAGCTAGAGGACAGATTTGGAGAAATAGATGTATACTTTTCAATAAACAAATCTTAATATCTTGATTTGTCGAGATGTGTTTTAGCTTGTGGATGCCTCCACAAGGATTTTTAAAGCATCCCACAAGTTTTTAGATTGTTGAGATCTATATGGATTGAATTATTCTTAATGTTCTTCATTTAAGCGAGGAATGTTCGCCTTTTTCCTACATGTTTTGGAAGAGTGTAATGCATTAGATATTTTTTTCTCTTTTACTTCTGCCAAGTTCCAAAAAATATTTGCTCAATGATGAGCAGAACACAATTAGATGTGCTAAAACTTTTTTTTTTGTCTGGTCGGTTTTATTGTACAGGTTGGTTTTTAATTTCTATTGCTTGTATTCCATTTTCTGCAGCACATCTTTCTGTGTTGATTCTTTTTCTAGTATTCCAATATCCTACTAAAGTTGAGCCACCTACCCCTGTTTATATTTTTTAAATGCTTCATTGCTTATAAACTATCTAGGGATTGTTTCTTGTATCTTTTGGCCTTAACGGGTGCTTGTGCATACTTGACATCAACTGCTTGCTATAACTATTATGCCATCTGCACCATTTAGAATTGATCAACTAATCATAAATCAAGCATAGATGATCTAGTGGTGAAGTTTATAGTGATTGGTCTGCATAGATCTATAGAAGATACCTCTACTATGATTAGTTTCTTTCCACCATTTGCTAACTATAAATCTAGTGTGGATGATCTAATGGTGAAGTTTATAGTGATTGGTGAGAAGATACCTCCACTACCATTATTTTTTTTTCCACCATTTGTTAATTATGATCGCATGACCAAGCACACAACTTGTGGGCCACAAGCCATAAGGCTAGTGATATCCTAGCTTGTTTGCTTCTTATCTTCCTTCATTAAACAGTAATTTTATTAATAGCTCTCTTCCTTGAGACCTCTACTGTTGTCATATGGATTCATAGCTGAATCATTATGATGGGATACTTTTCAAGGGTGGTTTGGACAGACTCAAATCATCTGTAGTGATGTATGGAAAGACAATATCACTGCCATCCATAGAAACTACTCTGAAGTGATGTATGGAAAGACAATCCCATTTTCTTTCATAGAAACTACAGGGTTGAGACACTATTGATAAATAGAAACTACTCTGTTTTGATGTATGTAGTGATGTATGGAAAGACAATATCACTGCCATCCATAGAAACTACTAGAAACTATTCTCTGACTGCCATCCATAGAAACTACTAGAAACTATTCTCTGAAGTGATGTATGGAAAGACAATCCCATTGTCTTTCATAGAAACTACAGAGTTGAGACACTATTGATAAATAGAAACTACTCTGTAGTGATGTATGGAAAGACAATCCCATTGTCTTTCATAGAAACTACAGGGTTGAGACGCTATTGACTCAAATCAATGGACACCATTGACCATATCAACACACCATATAACCCTGTAGTTTCTAAGGACGACAATGGTATTTTGTCATCCAGAGAAAATACACTCGCAGTAGTGTGTGGTGATATGGTCAATGTCGTGAATTGGGTGGTAATTAAAGGTAAAAGTGGTGGTGTGGACATGCAAGTGAAGATATGTGGTAAGGTAGTTGTGAGTGGTGTGGACATGCAAGTGAATATATGTGGTAAGGTGGTTGTGAGTGGTGATATAGGGTGGTAATTACAGGTAAAACTGGTGGTGTGGTGGCAAATTAAAGAAATATAAAAATATTTTGCCAAAAGCTTGGGTGGCAAATTGGATGGAGCCCCTAGAAGAACCTCATTAAAAATGGCATCTCTCTAATTGAAAATCTCATGCCTCTTATGATTATAGAGACTATATGCCTTAAAGGTATCATAAAACCCCATACAAATGTATCTATGACTCTTCAAAGCCTTATTTTTTAAAAATATTTTTGGATATGTGATCCCATGCTAAATAAACAAAAATGTAGAATCAAGACACACTAGGCTTATTGTCTGTGAACCTCTCAAGAGGTGTCATACCCTGGATAACTCTAGTGGGAACCCTATTGATACTGTATAATATGACATCTTTATCACTATCCTATTCTTCCTATCAACTACCGCATTCTACTTTGGGTATAGTGACCAATCCTTTGACATGCTATCTCACAAAGAGTAAAAAACTAATGAAAGACATTGCTCATGTACTCACCTCCCCTGTCTAATTTGAGACACTTGATCTTCTTATCTAGCTAGTTTTCTACTATTTATTCGGATGCCTTGAATTTCTCAAATATCTCATCCTTGGTATGAATAGTATATAACACATATCTAGAGAACTCATCAATAAAGAGCAGGAAGTACCTATTTCTAAAAATGGAGGGTGAACCCATGGGTCCATATATCACTATGTATGATATTCAAGGGGTGAGTAGTGCATCTCGCTATCCCTTTTGGAAAAATATCCTTGGAACACATCCCTTGCATGCACCACTTGGAGGGAAAATCTGATGAAACCCAATGTCCATCCATCCCATGTATGATATTGTTAGATGCTTCCTTGGAACACATCCCTTGCATGCACCACTTGGAGGGAAAATATGATGAAACCCAATGTCCATCTAACAATAACTCATGTATCTTAAGGATCCATAACCGATATGCCCAAGCCTATGGTGACATCATTGCCTGTGGGAAAATGTCGAAAGAAGATCTAATACTAATATCTCTACATCTTGCCACTTGTAAAGAAGAGTCATCTCCCATGACAACACGCTTCTCTAAATGCAATTTTGTGTATTGTTGGAGGATATGTTTGTGCTTTACCATTTGCATTGTTGCCCCTAAATTTGTAATCCACCCATCAAAAGAGGTGGATGTCCAATATGTCAAATGAATAATTATGATTCTGAGGTTTTTCCATCAAAGTTGTCCTTACCCTATGTGTAGAAGAGACTAGTATCAACACCCCTTTTCATTGCTTCCTCAAAATTCTTTATGTGAATCCAATAAAATTCTATTTTATCTCCTTCGTTCTTTCAAAACTCACATGTTGGATTTGCTTTGATTTCTTATCATTTTGAGCTTTAACTTCTTTTTGATGGGCTTGATTGATGAAAATATTACCCTTATGCCTTTGTCTTCAAATTTGATGATGAAGAAGGTACTTGACATATCATCCATTGGTGAAGGGGAATCGGAAAAGTAGACAACATTTTCAACACAACCACAACTATCTTATATGTGTTTGAAATTTTTTTGAAGACAATGTTGAGTAGTTTAATATTTTTCTCTTTGTCCACAATCTCCTGAATTTCTTCTATCACCTTTGGAATTCCTCTAACAATTTGGGTATCATCTTACAATTTTTCGAGTTGACTAATATACTTATCAATAGTATCAAAAGAGTTCATAGTTAAAGTAGCCAACTCGACGTCCAACCTACTAATTTGTTTAGAGTTAAAGTGATCACACAATCCTTGAAACTTGCCAAGTAGTTCCTTAGGGTCCATGGTGCTACTAACTTGAGTGTCATATATCTTGTCAACATGAAGTGGTATCACACCAAGAGCCTCATCCTTCTTATCCTTGTAAATCTACTTCCTTTTTTCAAAATCAGTATTTTGAGGTTTCTCATTCATATATCTAAGCAACCCCTTACTCTAGAGCAAAGATTCAATCTTAATTTTCCAAGTGGTATAGTTTGGACTATTCAGTAAGGGCACATGTTGATCCATAATTGTTTTTCCAAATTACAAAATCCTATATGGAGTTGTAACTAGAAATAACACACCAGAGTAGGACATCTTGAAAAATTTTGATTTTAAAAAAGGACTCAAATGCTTCAACATGCAAAAGTAATGATCCCTAAAAGTTTGGCTCAAAAATCATACAAAATACCTCACCATGTGTAGTTGCATGAGTGGTTGAGGGTGTGCCAACTATGCACTAACTGGACAACATACTAGTTAATGAGGTGATACCACTTGTCATAATATGAAATAAGGGGCTGCCAACTTGGTGTTGACTATGTATGCCAATAGGTAGTTTTACTAGACATCTTGAAAAATTTTGATTTTAAAAAAGGACTCAAATGCTTCAACATGCAAAAGTAATGATCCCTAAAAATTTGGCTCAAAAATCATACAAAATACCTCACCATGTGTAGTTGCATGAGTGGTTGAGGGTGTGCCAACTATGCACTAACTGGACAACATACCAGTTAATGAGGTGATACCACTTGTCATAATATGAAATAAGGGGCTGCCAACTTGGTGTTGACTATGTATGCCAATAGGTAGTGTACCAACAAATTGGACTATACCACTTGTCATGCTTTGATTCTCTCTATAATCTATGAACCACTCTGCACCACTTATCACATTCTAATTCACTCCAAAATCAATGCTTCATTGAGTTTGTTACTAATTGTGCAACTGTTTGGTCATTGGGTTTGATGAGTTGGCAAAATATGATTGGATGAATCCATATTTATACATGCCATATGGAAATCTGCCTACCATGTTGGCCCCTATCACTTTAGCACTTGTATGAACCACCATGTCACCAGTTGTCATGTTTGTAGTCACGTCATCATTTATACGGACTACCATGTCAATTGCAACATCTACATTGGGTATTGTTTGAATTACCACATCATCAACTACCGTGTTAGATGTAGGTATTGTATAGACTATCATGTCATTAGTTGTATGAAATGCCACATCATCAAGTGCCATGTCATCAAGTGCCACATCATCACTATGACACAAATTTTATGGTCATCAATTGCTACATATCATGTAATGTTATGCCATAATTGCTTATAATGTGTAAGGGGTTTGAACCTTAGGCCTCCAAGGCCCAACAACCTATAGTGGACTTTGCTAGCTCATAGGGTCAAGGCTCCACTTAAAATATATTCACACTCTGATGCCAAATTGGATTTCACGGTAGTTTCCAAAAATGAATGGAATCAACATATTATCTAGTATTGCTAAAAATAAATATACAAAAAAAAAATAAACATAATATAAGGAGGTGTATGTGGACATTGAATAATCTCACTATACCAAAATAATATATACTCCAATAAATGAACAAATGTTTGGTATGATGGGAATATTTATACCCAATTACAAGTTGCCTTTAGGTTAAGGTTAAGTAACCAACCTTTACGTTTAAATAATAAAATATTACTAAAATATCTTTTATAAGCTTTACAATAGCCCAAGGGCTTATTCATACAATATAATACCAATTTAGTACACAATACAAAGTAAGTTATGGTCTCAAGTGAAGTTTAACCACCACATATTTCAATAGGATAGAAGTGATGTGTGGGTTGGAGATGGAGATCATGAATATGGTTGTTTTTTCCCACCAAAAGTGGGAGATGAACTTGAAGGTATGCAAAAACCGTACACCCATGCAATGTTTAAAATAATCAAATTGAAAGCATAATCATGTAACCATCAAGATAAAGCCAAGAAATAAAGCAAATTGAATCATATCCTTTAACAAGAGGTTACAATGATATCCCTCTAAGGGATTTAATACCAATTTGATGCAATTTTTACAAAAATAAAGAATGGTAGGTGTATCCCGCAAAATCTTTGCAAAGCCTACAAACTAATCCGAGAGGAGTTTCTTGTAACCTCCGCAATGTATGGCGTAGATCTAAAGAATCTTCATGTTGATAGCTCCTACCAAGATCAGCAATCTGCACACAAGGAACACAAAAAAAAGGTTAATAGCATGTGCGGATGAAATGATAAGTAAAAACAATACATAACTGAAACATGATGAGTAAATACATAAAACAAAATGCAACTATGCTAAGATGATGAAGAATGCAAACAACCCAAGAGTCCATGGTTGAATTCCAACAACACTTCATTATTCAAAATCCAAAAGATATGTCTATGTTTGAATGAGGAGTGGGTGCTATTATATAGATTTCCCGAGTGGAAGCTAATAATGGAAAAAGCACCCTGCATGATTTTTCATTAAATATTTGTATTTTATTAAATATTAAATATTTGTTTTTTTTATTATTAAATATTAAATATTTGTTTATTATTAAATATTTGTTTTTTATTATGAAATATAAAATATTTGTTTAATATTAAATATTTATTTATTTTCATTAAATATTTAATATTTGTTTAATATTTAATATTTATTTATTATTAAATATGAGAGGTGGAACTGTGAGTGGAGTGGTGATGATGTGGAGGGGGGATGGAAGGGTGAATGCTCCCATGGGGAGGGGTGAGTGGTTGTGTAGGCTAGGTAATAACTAATCAATTAATTAATTAATTAATTAATTAATATTTTTGCTAGGTTTCCCTAAAGTTTTTTTATTTTTTTAGATTAGGGTCATATCCGCATGTGAAGGGAGGGATTTGACCTTGGGACCTCTTTTATCTCGAGAGTTTTACACAACCCACTGCCTCCAACTCCCCCACATGATCATATATAATTTTTTTTAATTGAACTATGTTGCCCAAGGTGGGTCATATGGTCTTTAGGGAGTCCATATAGGTAGTCTCCTCAATATGACGTGTTTTAGGTGTCTACAAATGCCATTTTTTGGGATGCGTTGTGTGAAATCACAATGCGGAGAAAAAATAGATGACCCAACATCAAATTGAGGGTTGATGATGTTCATTGATCTTATCAATGTTAAATGCCCCAATCATGAAAATAGCATACATTTTCGAACCATTACTTTTGAAAAGTTAAAGAATTTGGTTTTAGTAAACCTTTCAACCAGGATTATGACTTTAAGGTATACTTAACCTTGGCAGACTTTTCAGTCATGGGGAAACACTATGGATCTATGAGCCTCCATGCTGTACGAATGCCAAGAATTTGTTAATTGAAATTTTTGCTTTTGCCCTGACAAATAAGGAAGTGTATGATAGTCTCTGACAATGATTCTTAAATGAATGCAACTTGCACGATTGAGTGTTTGATTATTGATTTGATTATAATTTTTTGATGTAATGGCTACCCCCCTCAAGTGATAAGTCGATGAGGAAATGGAAAAATGATGAAAGCGATGAGTCGCTTGACCAAGATGATTTGATTTGGGTTTGCTAGGACCATTACAAAAGTTTAAGGGCTCATGCCCCATTACAACCTTGATTTTGATCCATTTATTACTTATTTTTGGTGAGTGATATTATGGTAGTTTACTCATCCTACCAAATTGCATGGATAACCAATCGCTGCAATCACCAGGTTTATAGAGTAAATCACTAGATACAAAATTCACTCAAATTTTATTTTTATATTTTTATGTGACCAAAAGGGTTAGGTGCCTTTGGAGCCTTTTGATGTTGACCAAAGGGCTTAAGCGCCTTTGGGGCTTTTGGATGGTGATTTGACCAAAGGGCTTAAGTGCCTTTGGGGCATTTGGATGGTGATTTGACCAAAGGGATTAAGATGCCTTTGGGGTCTTTTGATAATGATTGACAAAAGATCTTAAGATGCCTTTGGAGTATTTTGTAGTGCCTATGTGACCAAAGGGCTTAAGTGCCTTTGGGGATTTTGGATGGTGATTTGACCAAAGGGCTTAAGTGCCTTTGAAGATTTTGTATGGTGATTTGACCAAAGGGCTTAAGATGCCTTTGGGGCCTTTTGATGATGATTTGACCAAAGGGCTTAAGATGCCTTTGGAGCATTTTGTAGTGCCTATGTGACCAAAGGGCTTAAGTGTCTTTGGAGCATTTTGAATTGATGTGACCAAAGGGCTTAGGTGCCTTTGGAGTGTTTTGGATGCAAATGTGAATGCAATGATGGATGATGGATGGATGATGCCTAGACTTTGTAGGATGGATGCATAAATGTATGTATGTGATGTACTTATGACAGTAAAAATATGAAGGGATGTTCTTAGTGATAAAACATAATAAATGAATCTAAGACATAGTAACAACTAAGTGTAAGCACCACAAATGTATAAAAGTCATCAATCAAAATGTTAACCTTTCACAAAAGTCATACATTTGAAAGCCAACCATATGTAAGATAATAAAAATGTAGATGATGGATGGGTGACCAATAAGATGCTATGAGGGAACAAACATGGTTTGCATGAGACTCAAACACCCTAGTTGAATACGGACTACACATGACTCAGAAAGATAAAAGTTTGCTAGGAAGGCCCATATATACACTATCCCTATGTATGCATTTAATTTTCATTAATGATGCATAAGACTACCCCATTGCTAGACGGGTTTCATTCAACCCATTGTTGTAGTGAGGATCACGTTATGGTCATCCTTATCCTGGTTTTAGATGGGGTTGGACTAGACTACTAGGCAATACAAGCCACCAAAAACTAGCTCATCCGCAAGCTGACATTGGTATGTACAAAAGAAGGTTGCTAATGTGACAAACATATCACCACGTGTAATACTCCATTGCCAGGCCGATTTCATTCAACCCATTGTTGTAATGGAGATCATCCCAAAAATTTTGAATACTAAGGATTCTAGGGATTCAAGCTCATTACCCCCTTATTTTCTTTTAATTTCTTTGGGATACTTGCTTGTTTTTAGTGGTGAAAACCACTTTTTTTTTTTTAGCAAGGGGATTTGATTAGTGATGAAAACCACTATTATTATTATTATTTTGGATACTTGCTTGTTTTTGTGGAGCAAGATATTTTATTGCTTTGGGTAGAGGGGAGCTTGTCCTTTTGTCAATTCCCAATATTCTAAACCATGCGGATAATAGGATGAGCAAGGAAATTTTTTTTCTTAAGGATCAAGGACTACTCGGTAAGTTCATCCTTCCTTGTTCAACACGTGGATTTTAAATGTGTGAATGTGTTTGGGATTTTGAGATATGCAAGGTACTATCAAAGCAAGACCCTGCCTTCTACAAAACCTGAAAGGGAAACTAGGAATGGTTGAATGACCAAAACCCTAGTGAACACCCTATAACAACTTATTGGTTGTGTTGAAAAACATAGTTACTCACAAAGGAGAATATGGATGATGTAATATGAGAAATGTGGGGGTTTTCCTAAGAAAAACTACAAATGCTGAGGATGGATAAGGTTGATTAAGAAGGATGATAGGTATACAGGAGTGGTGCCAAACCCTAGTATGCAAGAACAACATATCCCAATGGAAATGTAATGAACTAATATATCTAATGCAACTAGTAGATCAATGTAAATGATGTGAAATGCATGATGAAATGCAATGCGATTGATGATGCAATGTTTTTGTGTTTTGGAATTTTTTGATGTTTTTGATTGATTTCTAATTTGTTTTGTTTTGTTTTTTTAATTTGACCAAAGGGCTAAAGTGCCTTTGGGGCTTTTTGTGAATTGACCAAAGGGATTAAATTCCTTTGGGTTTTTTTTGGGTTGGGCTTTACGTATAAAATACCTATAGGTGGAGGATGTTGAGAGGCTTAGGATCCTCAACACATCAAGAGATGCTAACCTATATGTCCCAGGCCCTATCTTTTGTGTGATGATAAAGGGGTCTACCCAGTTTACCATGAATTTATCTCGCAAGTGCGGCAACAAGTTGGAGTTTTGTTGATTTTATTTAAGCACAAGGGATCCAATCTTAAAATCCTGAAGATGGACTTTCATATCATAATCTCGCTTAAGGTGATCTTGATAAACATAGAGGTGCTCAAGAGCATTAATGCATCATTCATCAAGAAGGTTCAATTGATCAAGGTAATCTTATCACATAGTATCATCATCAATGAACTCTTGGAGTGATATGTGCAACGAAGGAATCTCTAATTGGCCTCGGTGCCATATACTAGCAAAAAAGAAGTTGCCCTAGTGGGTGTCCTAATGCTAGTTTTGTAAGCCCATAATGCTAAAGGCAGTTGAAGATGCCAATACTTATGATTATTTTTGACGGTTTTATTAAGGATGGTAATGATTGTTTTGTTTGATGCCTTTGCTTACCCATTGGATTACGGATAATAGGGCATAGAAAAGTTGTGTTGAATGTTATACTTTGTAGTAAAAGCTCGCACATATTTATTCTTGAATGGAGGTCCATTATCCAAGATAATCTTGGATGGAATACCAAAATGACATATGATATTATGGAGGATAAACTTCTCAATTCTTGGTCCAGTCATAGTGATAAGAGGGATTGCTTCCACCCATTTGGTAAAATACTCTGTGGCCATTAAGATAAACGTGTGATGGCCTGATGATGGGAGCAATATTTTCCTAATTAAATCAAAGTCCCACTATGAAAAAGGCCATACCGAATGAATCAATTGCAAGTCTTGAGAAGGTACGTACAAAATATTAGCATGATGCTGACATTTCATGCACTTCTTGACATAGGTGCAACAATATTTCTCCATAGTAGGTCAATAATAGCCCATTCGAAGGATGCGCTTGGTGATAGCCATGCCGCTAAAATGGCCACCGCAAGTACCATCATGAGCTTGTGAAACTACCCAAGTAGATTTGTGGGAATCTAAACAATGAAGGAGAAGACCATTGTAGCCTCAATGATACAAGATGTCTTCAATCAAGATATATTTGTTAGAGTTACTATGGTAATTCTATTTATTACCTCATTTGGTTTGTTAGGGTAGTTAGTTATCTACCTAAGGTTCGCTTAACCACTTTGTTAAGCGAATATTTCTTATTAGTTGTTAGCACTATTTGGTTAGTGGTTAGCTATTCCTACGTGCTAATTATAGCCCAAGTTGTACTATTTAGTCTATGTTGATTAATGAAATCTCGTTCGCTGTTTTTACATGGTATCAGAGCTGAAAAGCCATTTTTGCCCGCCCGGAGGACGAGTTGGTGAGGAATCACCATCCCACCTCAACAGGCGAGCTGATGGCGGGACCAGGCCTCATGCTGGGTTGACCAGGGACTAGGCAACTTCCCGGCCAATGCCCAACGTGGGCAACCCTTGGCGATTGACCTGGGCGGCCAGATCCACCTAAGCCTATCGATCGACAACCTTTGCTGTCGATCGGGCTAGGCAATTGACCGCCCCTGGAAATTGACCAAGCCCTTACGGCCATGTAGGACTAATTGGTCCACAGTCAATAGACCAGGCACCATAATTGTAGCTATGAGGCATAATCGCCTCGGCTCTCACACAGGCTAGTCTGACGACACATGGCCATCTCAAGGGCGAGGAGAGAGGGCATGAGCGCCATCCCCTCAAGGCCCAACCGACTACGAGATCCGAGAGGGCAAGAGGCCCTCTGATCTTTACAACCGGGCCCGTAGAGCCCTGTAGGCCACATGGCCGAATCACGAGAGAGCCAAGAGGGCAGGAGCGCCCTCCCTCTCCCCGTGGATTGACCCAAATTTTAAGATCTGAGAGGGCAGGCGGCCCTCCAATCCCTGACCGACACTTGGACTGGACTGACGTAGCCTGGCCCTGACACGCATCTCGAGGGACATGTGGATTGACATTGACTAGCCCTGACATGCATCTCAAGGGACACATGGACATACGTCGACTAGACCCAGGCACGCACCTCGAGGTGCTAACTTGATCGGACACATGGCAGACAACCACTGGACAGGGATCGAACAAGTGGTGGACAACCACTGGACATGACTCGACATGTGGCGGACAGCCACAGGACTAACTCGACGCAGACACGACGAACTAAGCCTACCCCTGGCGCCACGTGGCGACGACCAAAAGGGTAGACGACGAAGTTGATTGCCCGTAGGCAATCAACCGATAAGGGGGGACTTTCCCCTTATCAAGCCCACAACATCCCACTGCGGGATGCATGTGGGATAAAGATCCCGATTTTTTTTTTTTTTAAAATTAGCTGTCGCATCTGTATAGAAGGAACAACCCGTTCCATTTGTTCCATCGGGTGCCATAGCCCGATCGGTTGATCGGGTCGAGCTAAGGTGCACGGCGGGGAGTCCAGGGTTCGACTCCCGTCGGGAACAAAAGGCCATTATTTTGGCCTTCGACGCAAAACGCAGGTATTTTTTAATTTTTTATTTTTTTTTCAATTTTTTAATTAAAGTTTTTTTTTATTATTTTTTTTTAATAGTTTAAAACTTAAAAATATTTTTAAACCAAATCAATTATTGTTTAAAGACTTTCAATTGATTTATTTAAGATTTTTTTTTAGTTTTTCCTTATTAATTAAAAATGATTTATTAAAACTTTTGTTAAATTATTGCAAATTAAAAAAAATTAATTAAAGAAATATTTTTTGCAACTTTACTATTTAAAAGTGCTGATGTTTTCTCACAAAATGGAGATATAAGACATACCGAAAGCACATTTTTTTTGTTGCAAATTAGACAAACTCTTCTCACAACCTTGTTTATTTAGCATACAAAGAAAGGATTACACTTTTTTTTGCAAATTAGACAACAAGGAGCCTGATTTTTTTTGTAAAGATAAAAAATACTAAGAGTGCATTTGTTTTCTCCAAGGAGACATAATACATCAAATTGCACATCTATTTTTTTTCTGCAAAATTGAGAAGACTTTGTAACCTTGGGTTCATCAAAAACTAAGTCGTGTGTCGACTAGTTCTGGAAGCCTTCCAAATGCGGGTCGTGTGTCGACTTGTCTTGGAAGGAGTGCTCAAAATTGTTAATTTTGCAAAATTTAGGGGAGAAGACAACATTGTACTTCTTTTGCAAAATTGGAAAACAAAGTAGGAGATATAAAAATATCATTTTTTGCACAACACAAAACACACATTTTGTTGCAAAAATTAAAAGGTGCATTTTCAATTTTACTCGACACCTTTATTGGCAAATTAGGTGCATTTTCGGTTGCATCCGACACCTAGGTGATAAGAATTTTGTGGGCATTCTTGTTTGATTATTGCATTATTTCTTTTGCAATTATAAGTCATAGAATCAAGAACACACTAAAGCCCAAAATTTCACAAATTTGTGTAATTTAAAGCCAAAATTACTTGATATTCTCTCCTAAATCAAACAAAACCCCTAATTCACTCTTATTTGTTTGGCTTAATTTCCTCAAACTTTTCATCCTTCTTGAAGGGAGTTAAGGCAGGTGCCATTAAATATCTGTTTGAGTGAATTATATTTTGGTACTCTTTTAGGGTAATCAAAAGAAAGAACAAGTTTTTTGAAAATAAGGAACCTTAAACGTTGCAATTATTTGCACTAAGGGGGGATAATTCCTTTCTTCCTTCAAACATAGATTTTGATAAGAGGGAAATAAAACTTGTAAAGACAATCAAAGAAGTCCAAGTCATCAACATTAAAACTTTTCTTTTAGAATTCATAATAGCAATCATGCTTGAAGTACTTACAATAAGAAAGGACAAATTGGTGAACTTTTTTTTGATCAAATTGCCTAGAAAGCATAGTTTTGCACAAATTGTAAAAATGAAAACCAAGACATCATTCAGTGTTGGTTTCAAAACAAGCAAAACTAAAATGGCAAAGGCACAACACGGAAGCCATCTTTCTTGTGAAGTGTCTCATTCTGATTCTGTTTCTGGTTCAAAGATAGCACAAGGAGTGCTAAATTGCTAAAACAATTTTGTAGAGGGAAAAAACATGTGTCCCTTGGGCAAAAGCACCATTTTCTCTCACTCTTCTTTTAGGCTTCATAAATAGCATAAGTTTTTTGTTTGAAGACCTTGCAATAAGGGGTGCTTGTACCTCTTTTAGGCTTCATAAATAGCAAATTCTAGGTGTTTGAAGTACTTGTAACAAGAGGAGCGACTTTTTGTGATGTAAAATTGTTTAGGAGGCAATATTTGTAAAATCCTTCACAACACTCTTGAGTTGCATATTTTTTGCAATTGAGGGGGGATATCCATTTCTTTTCTTCACTGATTTTTGTAAATAGGGAAGATGACTTATAAGGGTGCATTTTTGGCTTTGACCGACACCTTAGTCACACTTCCTTCAAAAATTAATTACACTATGTTTTGCAACAAGAAGGGGGAACTTATAAGGGTGTATTTTCGGCAACGACCAACACCTTAGCTACCTTATCTTTTACAAATTCATATTGTAAATGAATGAACCTTGTATGAAGTGATCTATTCTACTACACCTAGCGATTTTAGCGGCTAGTTACCCATGCAAATAGATTGGATGATGTGATTACCATAAGGACATTCGTTGGCATGAAGACAAAGTGAGGAATGACCCACTTTTTTCTTAGAAGTAGCCAGAGCACTATGACAAAGTAAAGAACCAGTAGATCAACTTCTTCTTCACTGTATTGGGGTAGTTATATACTTTACCCAAATATTGTTGTATGGGGGATGATAGTGTAGCTAGTAGTTATATTATTACCCAAATAATGTAATAAGGGGGGATGTTAGAGTTACTATGGTAATTCTATTTATTACCTCATTTGGTTTGTTAGGGTAGTTAGTTATCTACCTAAGGTTCGCTTAACCACTTTGTTAAGCGAATATTTCTTATTAGTTGTTAGCACTATTTGGTTAGTGGTTAGCTATTCCTACGTGCTAACTATAGCCTAAGTTGTACTATTTAGTCTATGTTGATTAATGAAATCTTATTCGCTGTTTTTACAATATTTTATCATTTTTTGCTTGAATGTTCATTTGGCGACATGTAAAAATCCTAGAGGGATATTACCAAGCTTAAGGAAATTCTTTAGTTGGGTGAGCCAATATTGATATTGTTGAGTCTTGATTGAATGAATTGCTTTCTCCCTTTAAGAGTCATCCCACACAAAATTTTATTGGGATACAACCTTAAAATGAATCATTGTGTTGTTCTCAAAAGGACCATGTGGGGTCAAAGACCCCTAGGAAGCATTTTTAAAAAGTTATGTATGTGAGAGACTCATTTTGGATATGGATCAATCTGAATCATATGGAAAACTTCATGATCTTTGGAAGCCCCATGCAAAATCGTTGATTGAGAAAGTGTTTTGACATGAATGGTTGTAATGTCATCTGAAGGGTTCTACAAAATTAAGGATCCCAAAGAAGCCATGGTATCCACAAAATGATTAGATGTATGAGGGATTACCTCGATGTTATACCATTCAAGTTTAGCTAAAATATTATCCACAAGGGCTTTGTAAGACTATAATATTGGACACCTACATTGATAGATCTCTTTGACTTGATTGACAATGAGCAAGGAATCACCAAAGATATTTAACTTCTTGATTTTCATGGTGACAACTGCTTGAAGGTCCAAAAGGAGGGCCTCGTATTCAATATTTTTATTGGTGCAGGGAAATTCGAGTTTGAATGATAGGGTCATAGGAGCCCCTTGCGGTGTGAAGAACATGATTCCCATGCCACCCCCTTGCTCACATTTGGAACCATCGAAGAACAATATCATATCAACTTGATTTTTTGGTTCTTCTAGTTCAGGTGAGTTGGATAATGCAAAAACTGCATCATCAAGCAACTCGATGGTAAGAGGTTGATTGTCCTGAAGAGGAGCCTCTACTAATTGATCAATAATTACTTGACCTTTGATAGATTTTTGGCTTATGAATTCAAGGTCAAATTCTATCAATAGCATGATCCACTTCGTGGTACGACTATTATGATACATTTGACTCATCATGTACCATAAAGGATTTTCCTTAGATATGATATACATGGTTTGATTGAGCATGTAATGGCATAGCTTCTTAGTGGTAAATACCACTACTAGGCAAAGCTTCTCAATGTATGCATATTTAAGCTCGTAGCTCACTAGGGTGCGACTGATGTAATAAACAACTTGTTCCTTATGTGCTTCATTCTTTTGGGCCAACATGGTCCCTAAAGCAAAATTAATAGCTGAAATGTATAGTAAAAATGGCACACCTGGTCGAGGTGGAGCTAAAACTGGTGGGGATGCCAGGTATTGTTTGATCTCATCAAAGGCTTTTTGACACTCATCATCCCATTTAAATGGGACCCCCTTGTGTAGTAGTTGATTCATGGGTCAACATTTATCCGAAAATTGTGCTATAAAGCATTTGATGGATGCTACCTTTCCTTGTAAGCTACGAAGCTCCTTAAGGTTGGTAGGGGGAAGCATTTCGAGTATCACCTTGACTTTGGTAGGATCAACTTCGATGCCTCGCTTGGAGACTATAAAACCCAAGATTTTTCCAAATGTAACTCCAAAGACACACTTCTTGGGGTTAAGTCTAACATTATGCATGATGAGGTGATCAAAGATATTCCTAAGAACATCTATGTGCTCGTGATGCAATAGAGATTTAGCTAGTAAATCATCTATGTAATCCTCTAGGATCTTATGCATGTAGTCATGGAAAATGTATGTCATGGCCCGCTGATATGTGGCACCAACATTTTTGAGACCAAATGGCATGACTTTGTAATAGAATATCCCCCAAGGTGTGGTAAAGGTTGTCTTGGGTTGATCTTCGGGATTGACCCAAATCTGATTGTAGCCTAAAAAACCATCCATGAGGGATAACATTTCATGTCCTATAGTTACATCGACTAGAGCATCAATGTTAGGAAGGGAGAATTCATCCTTAGGAGTCACTTTGTTGAGATCTCAAAAATCTATGCATATGTGAATCCTCCCATCAGGTTTCTTGATGGGTACCATGTTGGAGACCCATGGAGGATAATCGATGGGTTGGATGAATCCAACATCCAACAATTTTTGAAGTTCATATTTTACCATTAATGCAATTATTGGATGCATATTTCTAAGCTTTTGCTTGAACGATTTAACTTTTGGATCGAGCATCAAATTGTGCATGACCAAACTTGGGTCAAGACCCGACATATCCTTATATGACCAAGCAAATATTTCTCTTTTATTTCAAGAGAGTTGTGATAATGGCTTGTTCCTCTAGGGACAGATTGAGTCCCAACTTGACAATTTTAGGAACTATGGGATCGATGTCGATATCTACATCAATTGTTTCCTCAATTGACATGTGGGATCCCTCCTCGAGCTGATGAGGCATAGGGATCAAATGGATGTCATCAGCTAGATTTGGAGAATCGATCTCTTCATCAAGCTCGATCTCAGCTTGACACACATCTTCGAATGACCCTTGGGAGAAATGAAATGGTTGTAACATATCTTCACAAGGGAAGAACTCTACAAGCGGTAGAATCGCGATGCAATCAAAATCAATGACCTTATGGTCGAGGTGCAAAGGTTTTGAAGGGTTACTAGGAATACAAAGAGGTATGGTCAGGTCAATGGAAACCATATTGATGGATGGTAGATGGTTTCTAATATCTAGGTGGGAAGGGCCTACCATAGATGGGTGATCTCACATGCATCAAAGGTGGCTGAGGTGGGGGTGGAATGACTAGATGGGGCCTAGGAGGAGCTAAGATGATTGGATCTTATGGTGGTAGTAGCTATTACAAAATGGGCATCCCCATAGGGAACATACGAAGGTAGAATTCCTCAATATCATTGATAGGTGCAATAATAGCTGCTACATCCTTTGAGCTATATGAAGCAATGGATATTGCATCAGACTCATGGTAGGAAGAATCAATGGACATGTCATCCTGATCTTGAGTGGATCCACCACCCTCTTCAAGCCAATCATTCTCAGGGTCATTGGCTAGGCCATGCCCTTCTTGCTCATTGGTCTCTTCTTCTGTATTAGAGATCCAACCACTCATGTGCTCTTGATTAGAGGATAAGCAAGAATTTATGCGAATCTGATCACTAATCCACTGCATGTGGGTAGGGCCTAGATATGCAAAGTCTATCTTATCCTTAAACTCTTTGAATACCTCACTAATGGATTGAGGAGGTTATTCAACTATGGTGAGGACCGAGGTACGCAAGTTCTATCTCATCCTCATACTCTTCGGGTGTATCATTGAGGGAGTTAGGAAGCTGGATAAAAACTGCTGTAATAGGGATATGGTCTCCTAACAGATGAAAATATCCTAGGTCAGCATAATCATTCTCATTAATCTCTTCCCCAAAGCCTAAGGTTAGGCATTGGAGGGAATCTACAAGGAGTTCATCTAGCATACGTACGGAGTACCCTAGGCCAAATTTATCTATAGGGAGTTGATACTATGGCTGGTAAGGTGTTCAAAGACCCTATTCGTATTGACCAAGACCATTCCCATGCCAATGGTAGTGATGAAAGTATCATAGGGCAAAATCTAGGTTTGACAGATAAGTGACATTCCCTAAAAATGGCTCATCATCGTCTGCCACCATAGGTGATAAACTTGTGGATTCAGCAAGGCCCCCATAGATAAAGTTTGTCTGGTTCGGGGGGACCCCCAAGGGCACAATGGTACCAATGGGTAGTGATGGCAAGCGAGGCCTACCCATGTCTTGCATGGACTCAATGAGTGGAGTGAATATAATATTTTGTACCAAATACTCAACGAGTCTAGGATTGGCCAAATGAATCGTGACCTGTGGTGGGGTGGATGATGATGATGGATGTATGGCTTGATCCGACTCATCCATAGCATCAAATATATTTTTTACATCCATAGGAGTTGGAGCATATTCTACTAGGATGGTGGAAATGGAGGGAGGAATCTCTTCGATTAGTCCCTTCAACTTTTTCTCGCTTAGAGGATTCGAGGAAGAAGAAGGGATATCGGGAGAAATTGATGGCAATGGTGGGGATGGAGATGTTTTAATGGTGGAATGTGGCACCGGATCTAGACTCTTGATGGGATCATTTGGTTTGATGTCCATATGTATGGATGGCAAGATAGACTCTTGCGGGTGGTGCACCACATTACAATACTTGAAGGGCTCAATATCGACATGAACCACATGGACTTGCCCTTCATGTATATATTTGAGATATTGATGCAAAATGGATGGGATGCATTTCATGTCTCGCATCCAAGGCCTTCCTAGCAATATATTATACTACATTGCACCCTCCAAGACATGGCACAATGTGGGAATAGTCTTTAGCCCAACCTGAATAGGAAGGACTATTGTGCCAATGGTAGAGCATAAAGCATCATTGAATGCTCGAAGGGTGAATGTAGATGCTACGATATGCGAGGTTGGAAGGCTAAGGTGTTCTAGTGCATCAATTGTTATGATATTTATTGAGGAACCTATATCGATCAACACCCACTTGTAGGGAATATGATTCACACTAGTGATGATGTGCAGTGGAGGATCGGGCCCAGTATTGGGAGTTGACTTGATCTCATGATCATGAAATGTAATGA
Source organism: Wollemia nobilis (assembly GCA_028583015.1). Taxonomy (NCBI): domain Eukaryota; kingdom Viridiplantae; phylum Streptophyta; class Pinopsida; order Araucariales; family Araucariaceae; genus Wollemia; species Wollemia nobilis. The sequence continues at coordinate 141,256 of JAQPPZ010016670.1, forward strand.
TAGGATCTCTACAGTGTTGAATATGCCCCACAAAATTAACAAATGAGTTGGGGTCCTGGGTTTGCAATTCAACTGACTTCAAAATCTCCATTAGAGCTTCACGGTGTGGCTACGACTGTTGTATTAGCTCATACATGGAGAGTTTGGTTGATGTTGTTCGTAGGCTCTGAGTAAGCCTACTCTTAATAGTCACCATCGGGCGAGGTGGCGGACCTAGGATAGGATTTGTTGATGGCACAGGCTATGACGTGGAAGGGATGTTTATTGGAGCTGCAGGTGGTGCAACCTGATTTGGATACCTCCTATTCTATGTCACAATATTGATCATCCCTACAAACCCATGCATGGGTGGGGCTGTATGGATTTTATTTACCTATCGAATTTGATCTATTGACACCTCATGTGTAGGCAATGGATCCTTAAAGATGCCCATCTGTTGGTTGTTGGTTGCGAGAGGATTATCGATTTGAAGTTTGTTCGCATCGAGCATATCCTATACTATGTTCTTAAATGTGATACATGACTGAATGTCATGTCCATTTATCCAATGATAAGCATAGTACTGATCCTCTCGATACCACCTAGGTTTTGGCTTATTAGGATCTAAGGGGTGGATCTCTAGCAAGTCGATAGCCTTGGCCTCACATAATTGATTAAAGAGTGATGCCAAAGACTTAGGTAATGGCGTATAATTGTGAGGTTGACAATGTTGTTGCCTTTGCCCTTGATTCTATTGAGGTTGATTATACTGCACAGGAGGGGGTTGGGCCTGATAATTATCTTTTTGTGGTAGATTTAGCTTTGCATGCCCTGGAAAATTTAAGATAACTTGATTAACCACTACGGGTTTCTATTGAGGTTGGTTGCCTTTCAAGTTTTTGTTCCATTCCTTATTTCAAAGTTTAAGTTCCCCTTCCTGAATCTTGATATCCTCTATGACCTTAGCCTGAGCCAAAGCTTCCTCGAAGGTCTGATATTGTTGGAGTTGTAACAACAATGAGATCTATTTTGAACAACTCTTTGTGAATAAGTGAGTGAGCTCTATTATAGGTAAGGCAAATGGTAACTTTGACATGATCACTTGCTACCTATTTCCATAGTCCAAGATTGGTTCATCATCAAATTGTCGAAGATAGTACAAATTAGTCAAGGTAGCTTTCTTCTTAATGCTGAATGCAAAGCATTCTAGGAATGCATTGGCAAGTTGTTCAAAGCTATGAATGTTGTGCCTTGGAAGATGATTGAACCACTCTAGGGCTGGGCCCGAGAGCGTTATCAAGAAGGTTCTCAGTAACAAGGTATCATTATCCTGAATTTGAAAGCATAAGTTCATGAAACTGGTGACATGCTCCTGTGCATCATCATCCCCTTTAAAATTATCTAACTTGGGCATTTCAAAATGCTTTAGATATGGGGGAGATGGGATAGAAGGATGTAGCGGTTTGTTGCAAAGTTGACTTAATGTGGGTTTATTGTAACCTATTTTTAAAGCTTATTTTTCTAGTGATTGAATGCACTCAATGAGCACCTTGTAAGCTTCAGAAGAAATGATTTCATCTTCTCACCTTTACCCTCGAGGAGGGGGAGGTGGAAGATGCCTTATGGGGCAAGGTGGCTGATTATGATCATCAACCATATCCTCATAATGTGACTCGAGGTACCCCTGATCTTGATATTTTATCCCTAAGTCCTCATAGGCTTCCTGCTCCTATTGAGCATTGTTGGTTTGATGTTGTAGAGTCCTATGGTATTGAGGGGGTGCATGTGGAGGACGGTTTTGATTGGGTCTAGATGGTAGTCTTTGCTTGTGCACCATGCACCTTTGCAGGATCAGCTGCCTATGTGTGTTAGGTGTGGGAAATACCTCTTGCATGAATTTTTGTAACTTTTCCTTGTATAGTGCTTCTTGGTACACCCTATCTTCCTAGAGTCTCTATTGGATTAGCTGATATTGTTCATCCAAGCATTGTTTATCCAACCATAGCTGGTTTAACATCGCTTGTTTCTCAATATTATTTCTAAGGGCTTGCTCTAGTTGATCAATAGTATGGGGTCGATTGATCCTTGTATTAATACAAAGGACTTTGGCCTGCTCTACAGCTCCAGAAGGGTTGGCTATTCATTTTCCATGATTGAGGGAAGCCGTGTTGACTTGATATTTGGTATTATAAGTAAGCTCGACATATTCAGGTGGTATAGAAGCACAACGTGCTTGCACAAAATACTCTTCTTGAGGAGTATGGGGATGATCAAAATCCCTCTCCTCCTCATTGACTAGGATTGTGTGAGCCAACATAGGTGTTCGAATAGGACAACGAGTGCCATACCTATCTAAAAAGGCATATTGTTGACTCATCCATGGATAGTCTAGAGGAGTGGCATTGTCATCCAACCTCATCCATGGTGTATATTCTTGGTCATTCTCTTCTTGGTGTATAGGGTGAGTCAAAATGTGAACTCGTGGCATAGCCCTACTAGGACCTTCCTCGTGTTGTAGGGTTTGTCTATGATGAGCATGGGAAGTACCTCGACTATGGAGGTCATCATTGCAATCATATCTAGGAGTGAAATATGCATCTCGAATGGGGATTTCCTCTAAGTCAGACTCTCTATAGTAATGAGGATGCCAATCTGGAATGGCCATATCCTTAGAATTGATGCGAAGGCATTCGATGCCTCCTTGAAAATCTTCTCCGGTACTAGCCCTTGATCGGGCTTGGCCACGTGTAGTTACCATGGTCTTTATTACCTCAAAACAAACAACAAGTAAACACAAAATCAAATAGTGTGGTTATCTCTTTTAAATTTTAGATGTGAAATCCTAAACTGTTTGGTGTGTTTTGATGTGTTGCTTTTTTTTCTTTTGTGTGTTTTCTTTTTGTTGATGATAATACTTAGTTTAATGGTTTTCACCTAGATGCTCTCACACACTAACTTGGTGATGAAATCCAAGTTGTGAAACCCACCAAGACTTGGTGATGAAATCCAAACCCGATGAGGGAGCCCAGGTCCTACCAGTCCTCACCCAGTTCACCATGGTCAATGATACACCCTTCAAAGAGGAATGCATGCTATTTTCCATGGCTATGATGGTTCTTGGACTGGCCTTGGCCAAAATAGGGTACAAACTAAAAATATGCAAGTCAACGAGGTGGATATGAAACCTTAGTTACCAAGTTCGAGTTCATATTCGAGTTCGACACCCTTGAAGTTTGAAAATTTGACATGTTTAAAAATTCAAAATAAAATTTGATTACTATAAATGCATATATATTTTTGTCAATGATTTTGTTGTCAATGATTTCTTATAAGAAGTCTCTACCTATATCAGGGCACATATATATCTAGTTGGAATATCTAATTTATTTTTAGTTGTTTTGAAATAATAGTTCTTTACGCTAGATACATTCAAAAGGATTTTAGAGAGAAAACTCATAACAATTCAACCAGGGGATTTATACGTTATTCCAATCAAAATTTCAGATAGAACCAATGGTGTGTCTAAGTTATCTGGTTACCACAAAATTTACATCCCACATAAGCATCACAGAGAGAAAGCTATAAACCTTCAATATTTAAGCTATACTTATTACAAAATAAATTATTCTTTAACCCTATGTATACATAATATAAGTATGCTTTGGGACATCTATATGATGAACTCTGTTTGAATAATAATAGAATAACTGGAGTTGATAATAAACATCGAGGACACTTATCTACTAGCTATTCAGGTAACTCTTACATAAAGAAGGATTCAAAATTCAAAATTCAAAAAAATATATAATAATTTTTGTTTGATTTAAATCTAACTTTTGTAAATTATTAAACATCAAGTATTCCATTCACTACTCTTTAAAAAAAATAGTCATTTTATTCTATTCAACGTAAACATTATTTTTTTATAAATTATTAAACTTCACAACAAAAAAAACCTTATCAAAACCTTTATTAACATTTTATTTATTTTTTTAAAGAGCATGCTATATACTCTTATTTTGCACTCTCTTTTTAAAACCTACAACATACTATGCAATCTCATTTTTCAAACAGGTTTGTCTTTTAATTTATTTTAAAAAATAATATATTTGAACTTACATTTAAAAAAAAATTCTAAGAAATGTTTATTATATTTTAAATAATATTAAACTTGTAATATTTTATTTATGATTTAAATTTTGTAAATATTTATTCAAAATTACATTAAAACTATTTTTAATTATTATATTATATTTATATTTTTTTTTTTTGAAAAATTTGAAAAAACTTGTATTAAAACAAAGATCAATTACAATTTGGGAAGAGACTATTCCCAGTCGAAGTCAGAGAGAACACATGCTTACAATAGTAAAAGAACATTTGCAACGGAGCCAAATCTCTTGAACCATTAACTAGCTAATAGGGGGATCAGCATGGTCAGTTGATGCAACTTGTTGCAATATCGTGACACTCTTTCCTTCTTCTCCTTTGGCCGCGAAAATGCAACATGTCGCGATATCGCGACACTTTTCTCCTTTGGCCGCGAAAATGCAACATGTCGCGATATCGCGACACTTTTCTCCTTTGGCCACGAAAATGCAACATGTCGTGATATCGCGACACTTTTTCCTCCTTTGGCCGCGACGAACCACGTCGTGAAATCGTGACACCTTTTCCTCCTTTAGCCGCGATGAAGCAACATGTCACGATATCGCGACACTTTTTCTCTCTTGGTCGCGATGTTGCAACATGTCACAAAATTGCGACACCTTTTCCTCCTTTAGCCGTGACAAAGCAACATGTTGCGATATCGTGACACTTTTTCTCTTTTGGCCGCGATGTAGCAGCATGTCGCGATATCGCGACACTTTTTCTCTTTCGGCCCCGATGTTGCAACATGTCGCGATATCGTGACACTTTTTCTCTTTCGACCGCGATGAAGCAACATGTCGTGATATTGCGACATTTTTCTCCTTTGGCCGCGATGAAGCAACATGTCACGATATCGTGACACCTTTTCTCCTTTGGCCGCGAAAATGCAACATGTCGCAATATTGCGACACCTTTTCTCCTTTGGGCGTGAAAATGCAACATGTCATGATATCGCGACACATTTTCTACTTTGGCCGCAAAAATGCAACATGTCGCGATATTGCGACACCTTTTCTCCCTTGGCCGTAAAAATGCAACATGTCGCGATATCGCGACACCAATCCTCCCTTGGCCCCGACGAAGCAACATGTCACAAAATCATGACACCTTTCCTCCCTTGGCTGCGACGAAGCAACATGTCACGATATTGCGACACCTTTCCTCCCTTGGCCGCGATGAAGCTACATGCCATGATATCATGACAACTTTCCTCCCTTGGACGCGACGGCGCAACATGTCGCGATATCATGACACCTTTCCTCCAGTGATCGCAACGGCGCAACATGTCACGATATTGCGACACCTTCCTCCCTTGGCCGTGACGACGCAACATGTCGCGATATCATGACACCTTTCCTTCCTTGGCCGCGATGAAGCAACATGTCGCGATATTGTGACACCTTTCCTCCCTTGGCCGCAACGAAGCAACATGTCACGATATCGCGACACCTTTCCTCCCTTGGCTGCAACGAAGCAACATGTCGCGATATCGCGACACCTTTCCTCCCTTGGCCGCGACGAAGCAACATGTCGCGATATCGCGACAACTTTCCTCCAGTGACCGTGACGGCACAACATGTCGCGATATCGCGACACCTTTCCTCCCTTGGCCATGATGAAGCAACATGTCGCGATATCGCTATTATATTTATATTTTAAATTAAAAATTTTATTATATATTTTTTAATTAATTTATATGGAATCGCATAATATCATAGAATCACATGGTAGTGTTGAAGCATTATAAAAAGTAAAATATTTTGAACCTGTTTTCTGCCCTCTGAATGGCAGGTAACTCGTTTTAGATGTGGCGGCTTTGTTTTGGGACTCAGTTTTCATCACAGCATTTGTGACGGACGAGGAATAGTGCAGTTTCTCAACGCTCTTGGGGAGATGGCGCGGGGGAATGCGAAGCCGTCCATAAATCATATAATTCTTCTGCACCTAATCAAGCTTCTACTTTTCACTCGATTCTAGTTCTTCTTTACTCCACTAAGAATTAGCACAACAAGCCGAAGACAAATTTGTGGAGCATGCCTCTGCTATAAAATTGTGGTGTCTCTACTTTAGGGTTTTTTAATACCTCTTTAATGCTTATTTTTTCTATTGAATTTAAGGTTTATTTGTCGAATTTATTCGTTAAAATTTTGAGTTCGATGAATTTCAAATTTTATAAAAAAAATTGACGAATTTGGTAACTAAGGATGAAACCCACTATCGTTGGTCTTGCTTAATGGTTGGTGATGAAGTTCAACTCATTAATATTTAAGATGTGTTGTGGTGTTTAGGGGTTCATTTTATGCAAGAAAAATAAAATCAAAGAGTAATCGATGACTTTTTCTGCTAATGTATAAATAACGTTTTATATTCAGATTCCTAAGTAAAATGATGTTTAAATGTTATAAATCTATAAATGCAGAATCCTACATGAGTAGCTCGGGGTCAGACAACAAGCAGTTAGACCAAAAACCAATAGATAAGGGGTCGTCTCACAGAGAGATGGTTATAGATAGGGGTTGTTTTGACCTAAGATGATCACATACGGAGACCCGATATTATTGTAAACATAGAGAGATAGATTAGATGTACTTACCTTGAAAGCCATACGTTTGATGATGATCCAGTTTTCTACTATTTTTGATCTTTGATCCGAGGCCTGTAACCTACAAATAAGGTCCTATCGTGATCACCATTGAAGATATGCAAAAATCGTACACCCATGCAATGTTTAAAATAATCAAATTGAAAGCATAATCATGTAACCATCAAGATAAAGATAAGAAATAAAGAAAATGGTGCCTTTCTCATTAATATTGAATCATATCCTTTAACAGGAGGTTACAATGATATCCCTTTGAGGGATTTAATACCAATTTGATACAATTTTTACAAAAATAAAGAATGGTAGGTGTATCCTGTAGAATCTTTTCAAATCCCACAAAATGATCTGAGAGGAGTTTCTTGTGACCTCCGCAAGGTATGGTGTAGATCTGAAGAATATTTATGTTGATAGCTCTTGTCAAGATCTGTAATCTACACACAAGGAACACAAAAAAGGTTAATAGCATGTGCAAATGAAATGATAAGTAAAAACAATAAATAATTGAAATATGATGAGTAAATACATAAAAAAAAATGCAACTATGCTAAGATGATGAAGAATACAAACAACTTGAGAGTCCGTGGTTGAATTCCAGCAGCACTTCGTTGCTCAAAATATAAAAGCTTTGTCTATGTTTGAATGAGGGGTGGATTATTGGAAATTTGAGGTAATATGAGGCATTTTATGTTGTCATTGATGTCAAACAGATCATTGATGTCACATGGATCACATTTTGTTTTGGTGATGAAAGTATTTCATAAATAAGCATTTATGATAGTTCGAAAAACAGGGTTTTTGTGAAAACCAAGGTAGGTAAAATAAAAGGTTTTATTTAAAACTATGTATGGCATATTTGATATGGGTTTTTCTTAAAACCCATTTTGGATTTTTGTTTCATCGAAAAATGTGCCCCGGAGATGAAGATATTCAACTTTGAATATTTGGTGTAAATTTTAATATTTAAAATTTAATTTTAAAATTTTAAAATTAAAATTATGACATCACCGCCGATGTCATCATCAAATAAAAATTAATTAAATTTTCGTTGACGTTGGTAAAGGTAAGGGAAGGTGCACATATATATACGAAGGCTTTATTTCAAAATCCTTGGAATCGGAGGAGTGGATATAAGACGAAAGGCACATAGAGTTTCGTGTGGCAACATGGTCCAACGACGAGTGAGGGGAGAAAAAGGCTTTTTGACTTGCGAAGGACGAAGGTTCGTTTCCCACCAGTTGAGTTTTCAGGGTAAGATAAAGGCCCACATTTTTTTTAATTTGGTGTGAGCAAAGGAATAATACAAAAGCGCATTCTGCGCTTCTTGTCCTATGCGAGCGCTTTGCTCGTGTGGTATTTGGCACCGTGGTTGAGAAGTGTTTGGGCAAAAGACGAGGGTTCTATTCCCTCTAAGAGGAAAGTAAATTTTTATTTAATAAATTAATTTTTGCCTAATGTTGGAGGTATAAGGTGATAAGGGTTGAGTTGATTTTTTTTTGGAAGGCAAGATAAATGCACTTTTAAAAAAGAAGATATTTATGGTATGTTTCTTTTATAAAAGTATATCATATTATATATCATTGGAAAGCTTATTTCGAGGGATATTTGACTAACTCATTTAGAAGGAGAAATAAGGTGTATGTATAGATATATTTATATTTTTGTAAAAGGTTTCAAAAGTGAAGTTTGCCTTATTTTTTTTCAAGAGGACTAATTCTTCCATGAGGTGAAAAGGTATGCAATATTGTGATTTATTTTATTTTAAGGTATAAGTGGTTTTGGGAGTGATAAGGTTATGCAGTATTTTGATTTATTTCATTTTATGGTACAAGTGGTTTTAGGAGAGATAAAGAAGTTGTGAAATTAAAATCCTTGGTGATTATTATTGAGAAGCGGAGTAATGTTGATTGTTTTGTGATCTACTAACACTTGTGAAGATTGGCAAAGGAAAGTTGTGTTTAGTGTGGCAGATTTTGTGGACAAATTCTTGGCATTAAAAAGGTATGGGCACATTCTACTATTGATTGTTTATAATATCATTGGAGTGAAAATGATTGTTTGTGGTTTCCTTTTCGAAAGTGGTTGGTTGAATGCATAAAGGTTTTATGAATTGAGAGTTGTGTTTAAACCTTGTGTTATAAGCATAGTGGTTTAAGCCCATTGGTTGTGAAAGAACTTGAGTTAGAAAAGAACATGAGTATCATTGTTATGTGAGATTTGTGGTTGAGCATTGTTGGAAACATTTGATTTGGTTGATACACCCTTAGACTAGGGTTGTGTGATAGAGAGTTGTCCCTTGTGATGATTGGTTGAGTTGAGTTGATTGAGCCTAGTCAAGTGATGTGTGAAGTGATTGTTCAATTTATATGAAACAAACTATTCCATCATTCTATGTTGAGTTGAGATTGAGGTTAGAACATATTGAGTCTCTAACAATTCTCTTTATGGTTCTATAAGACTTGAGTTGAGTTAAGGTTGACTTGAATTTAGTTGAGGTTGATTTGAGTTGAGAGTGATTTTAGAACATATTGAGTCTCTAACAATTTTCTTTATGCTTATATGAGTTGAGTTGAGATTGATTTGGGTTGAGAGTGAGATTAGAACATATTGAGTCTCTAAAAATTCTCTTTATGCTTCTATGAAGTTGATTTGAGTTGAGATTGCCATTCATTGTTGAGTTCATTTTGAGTACTACTTGAGCATGATTGATTGAGACTTTGAGAAGAAATTTGGGACAAAGTTGAGGATAGTGTTGGGATAGACTTATGGATACTTTTGGGAAAATTCTTGGTGAGCTTGCTAGAGCATATTTGGGCAAGTTCTTGGTGAGCTTGCTAGAGCAGATTTGGGAAAGTTCTTGGTGAGATTGCTTGAGAAGATTTGACAAGTTTTGTGTGAGCTTATTATTTAGCTTTGGATAGGTTCTATGTGAGCTTGTTATTCAACATTGAACAGGTTTTGTGTGAGCTTGTTATTTAGCATTGGATAGGTTCTGTGTGAGCTTGTTATTCAACATTGGACAGGTTATGTGTGAGCTTGTTATTCAACATTGGATAGGTTATGTGTGAGCTTGTTATTTAGTATTGGACAGGTTCTATGTGAGCTTGTTATTCAACATTATGCTGAACAAGTTCTATATGAGCTTGTTAAGCTGGTTTTGTGTGAGCCTATTGAGAAGGTTCATAGTGAGCCTATTGATAGAGCTTTGGAGGTGATAGAGTACAGAGGATAGAGTCTCAATGGATAGATATCCAACAACCAACACAGCTAAAGATAGATCTGAGTGAGGAGTCTTCAAGTGGAGAGAGGTCCACCAGTAAGTGTAACACAGAGACAAAGTCTTCTAGAAGATCACATAGCCAGAGCAGAATGTGAAAGAGTTCTCCTTTGGATAGAGATCCATAAAATTTGTAATTGGGAGTGATTCCCAAAGAGATTGATTGAGAAAGTTTTAGTAAAATATTTTCTCCATGGAGTAGCCCACATTGGGTGAACCACGTAAATTGTTGTGTCTCAATTGTGGTGACTTGTGCTCTTGCTTACTACTGTTATCTGAGTTATTAATGCACACTGCTATATTTGGTTATTGCAATTAAGGACATTAATTGATATTTATTTGGAAAGAAAGTAAAAAGTGATCTTATACTATTCACCCCCCCTCTTAGTATAAGCTTGTGTTCTTCAATTGGTATCAGAGCGGGTTTCTTCAAAAAGACTAACGGCTTGAGGGTAGATTTTACAAGAACACAAATGATAAAGAAAGGCAAGAGTAGAAGCATGAGACACAAGAAGAAAAGGACATCTATGGTTATGAAGGAAAAGAAAGAACATCTTGTTAGTCTCACAATGATACTGAGAGGGGGGGTGAATCAGTGTAGCTATTTAAATTCAAATCTACAACTCTTAACATCGAAACAAAATCAGATAAAGCAAGCATAACAAGAGAGCATTCCACAACACATGATGTAACGAGGTTCACCAATTTAGCTACTCCTAAAAAATGATTGCTTGGACTCCCATCCAAATCCAGCCTTTGTAAAATACCAATTTTATAATCAATTTACGAGCACCCACTGGAAGGAGCACCAACCCCTGATTTATCTACACCAACAGAAAGGAGCACCAACCCCTGATTTACCAGCACTGACTGGAAGGAGCACCAAATCCTGATGCCAAGCACCAACTTGGACTTCAATTCTAAAACTAGAAGATTGACATATAAATACCTTCACTTTTACAAGACCCTAACTGGTCTATTACTAACCCAACCTCTCTCGCTATTCACTAAAACACCACACACACTTAAGGCTATGCTTACTACACTTTTACGGCCCTCTTATAGCCCTCTTGCTGTGCTTCTTACTGCACTCTTATAGCTCTCATGGCTCTGCTTAATGCTCTCTTACGACACTCTTCCAACCCTCTTTTTGTAGCACTTTCACTCTTTTTCCACTGTATAATTCTCTACACAGACCTCCTTTTATAACAAAGTTCTGACTCTATTTTTAACTTCTGTTTGTAACTCCGTAACTAGACCTGTAACTGTCGTATTGACTTTAGTTAACTCTTCTTATTTTAGCTGCATGATTTTTCTCTGTAACTGCACCTGTAATTGTCGTACTGACTTCAGTTAACTCTTCTTATTTTAGCTACATGATTTTCTTTTGCAACGGCACTTGTAACTGCCATATAACTTTAGTTAACTATCACATATCTTATTTTGGTTGGGTTCTCTTCTTAGCTCGCGCCAAAGTGACCTATCATGAAATCGTGACACTTCTACCTCTTTGCTTCTTTTCTTGGCTTGTACCCATGAAAACACAACATGTCACGATATCGCGACACTTTCGCCTCCTTGCTTCTTTTTTTGGCTTGTACCCATGAAAACAAAACATGTCATGATATCGCGACACTTTTGCCTTCGTTCTCTTCCTCTTTACTTTTGTTGCGATATTGTGACACTTCTGCCTTCTTACTTTCTCTCTCCTCCTTTAGTCGCAAAAATGCAACATGTCGCAATATCGTGACACTTTTTCTCCTTTGCTCTTTCTCTTGCCTTCGGGTCGCAAAAACATGACATGTCGTGATATCGCGACATTTTTTATCCTTTGCTTTTTCTCTTGCCTTCGGGTCACGAAAATGCGACATGTCACGATATTGCGACACTTTTTCTCTCAAACTCTTTCTCTTGCAATATGTCACAAAATCATGACACTTTTTCTTTTGTACAATCTCTCTTGCAATATGTCGCAAAATCGCGACACTTTTTCTTTCGTACAATCTCTCTTGCAATATGTTGCGAAATCGCGACACTTTTTCTTTCGGACTCTCTCTCCTGCAATATGTCACAAAATCATGACACTTTTTCTACTTGCCTTTCTCTCTTCCAACATGTCACGAAATCACGACAGTTTTGCTTGCTTGCACTTTCTCTTCGAACATGTCACAAAATCATGATAGTTTTGCTTGCTTGCACTTTCTCTCCGAACATGTCACGAAATCATGACAATTTTTCTTTCTTCTCAACATGTCACGATATCATGACGATTTTTCTTGCTTGAGCTTTCTCTTTGAACATGTCGCGATATCGCGACAGTTTTTCTTTCTTCCCAACATGTCGCGATATCGCGACAATTTTTCTTTCTTGCTCAAATGTCGCGATAGTTTTTATTTCTTCTCAACATGTCGCGATATCACGACAGTTTTTCTTTCTTGCTCAACATGTCACGATATTGCGACAATTTTTCTTTCTTGCTCAACATGTCGCGATATCGTGACAATTTTCTTCCTTGTGATTTTATTTTGATTTTTAGCATATGGGCCACTTTGATCTTTTGGAAAATCATTGTACATACTCTGAAGAACCTCTTAACTTGTCCACTGCATCAACCAATCTATCTGACTGTGTTGAAAACAATGACAATATTGTTGCTGCACCTTGCTCAACACATCTATTTCTAGGAATAGAAGGTGAAAGAGAATAGTGCTTTGTGTGTGGTCAAAGAGATCACATATCAGGATATTGCAATGGTTTTAGTGATAATGAAGATGAAATGATACATCAAGGAAACAAGCATGGTCAAATAAATATTGAGAGTTTGTTTGCTATAGAAGATTATAATGACATTGAAGTTAAAGAAGAGGATAGATCTATTGAAGAAATACATGAAGATATAGCCATTGAGCAAGCAAATATGTACAAGAAGGGTCTAAGGATAGTAAAATGCTTCATATGCATAGATTTTGGGCATATAGATGATGATTGCACATACTACAACAATTGCAACAAGGAAAGTTTATTTGAAAAAGAAAGCAGCAGTTCTAGTGACAATCTCAGTGACAATGAAAATAAAGAAGTCTCACTTTTGGTAATAGAAAAAGAAGAGGATGAGCTAAGTAAACAAAAATCAGAAATCAAAAAGCTAAAAGAAGAATACAGGAATCTTGAAAACAAGATTCGAACATATGTCAAAATCAGAGAAGAACTACTTCAAACAATTAGTAATCTCAGAGAAGAGCTTCAAAATGCAAAAAGGATAGAAGAAAGGATGAATTACGAACTAAGGGTAACCACGGGAAGACATGATACATTAGATGAAAAGGTTCAAAAAGGAGTGGAAACTTATTTTAAGGCTGTATCTTACTTCCAAGAAAAATCACACTCAAAAGGAAAGGAAGTTCTAAAATATGAAAGCAAGGAAGCACCTAATATTTGTGAGGAAAGTTCCAAAGTTCCTATGGCTCCAAATATCCAGTTTGGTTCTTGTTTTGAGATAGGTGAATCAAGTTCAAAAGGAAAATAAACTCTTGAAGAGAAAAGCAAGGAAGAAATTAAGGAAGAATATTTAGATGCCACAAAGAAGGTTCAAGGATGCAATGCACAAGTTGAAGATGATCATAGGGATAATGGTCAAGAAAGGTATGAGGAACCAAGGCATGAACAAAGGGCTTTTCAAGGATATTGTTTTTCTTGTAATGGATTTGGACACATGGCTATACATTGCAGGGTCTATGGATCAAAGAAGTTTGATTTTTCTAGAAGAAACTTCAAAGGAAGAAGATATGATTTTTAGGGACATTGCTTCTCATGTAACAATATTGGTCATAAAGATTTTCAGTGCAAAGGAAATGAGCAACATGGTTTTGGTTTTAGAGCTACACAATTCAGAAGTCATGGTAATAATGGTCTTGAAAACAAAGCTTCACAATACAGGGTTCAGGAAAGGAATGGATATGGAAATTATTTTAAGAATGATTTTAGGACATGGGCACCAACCAAAGGCTACAATATCAAGTGTTTTAATTGCAATAACCTTGGGCATATTGCAAGATGGTGTAGGACTCAATTCCATACAGGTTCAAGGCAAGAACGTAAAAAAGGTTCTAGACAAGAAGATCAAGTAATTCATCAAGAGAAGGATATCAAAAAAACATGGAAGGAAGTTGATAGAGGAAATAAACAAAGTGATATGGGAGTAAAAGTACTCCCACCCCAAAATTAATCACCTCAAGAGAGAAGGTGGTGAGGGGGCTATGCTTAAGAGTCATATCTTTTAGCCCCATAGGTGTACCTTTTGCCATTGATGTCAAAGAGGGAGAGATTTGAGTTAGGGGGAGCAGCCTCCAAAGAGAGTATTGAGTTAGGGGGAGCAACCTCCATAGAGAGTATTGAGTCATGGGGAGCAACTTTGATTCTCAAAGATGGTTTTTGTAGTGATTGTGATTTTTGCATTAGAGGTGTTGCCATCAATGACAAAGGGGGAGATTGTTGAAAATTTGAGGTAATATGAGGTATTTTATGTTGTCATTGATGTCACATGGATCATTGATGTCACATGGATCACATTTGGTTTTGGTGGCCGAAGTATTTCATAAATAAGCATTTATGATAGTTCAAAAAATAGGGTTTTTGTGAAAACCAAGGTAGGTAAAATAAAAGGTTTTATTTAAAACCATGGATGGCATATTTGATATGGGTTTTTCTTAAAACCCAGGTTGGATTTTCGTTTCATCGAAAAAGGTGCCCCGGAGATGAAGATATTCAACTTTGAATATTTGGTGTAAATTTTAATATTTAAAATTTAATTTTTAAATTTTAAAATTAAAATTATGACATCACCACCGACGTCATCATAAAATAAAAATTAATTAAATTGCCACCGATGTTGGTAAAGGTAAGGGAAGGTGCACATATATATATATGAAGGCTTTCTTTCAAAATCCTTGGAATCAGAGGAGTGGATATAAGACGAAAGGCGCAGAGAGTTTCGTGTGGCAACGTGGTCCAATGGTGAGCGAGGGGAGACAAAGGATTTTTGACTTGCGAAGGATGAAGGTTCGATTCCCATCGGTTGAGTTTTTGGGGCAAGAGAAAGGTCCATGTTTTTTTTTATTTAGTGTTAGAAAAGGAATAAGACAAAAGCGCATTCTGCGCTTCTTGTCCTATGCGAGCGCTTTGCTCGCGTGGTCTTTGGCACTACGGTTGAGAAGTGTTTGGGTAGAAGACGAGGGTTCGATTCCCTCTAAGAGGCAAGTAAGTTTTTATTTAATAAATTAATTTTTACCTAATGTTGGAGGTATAAGGTGATAAGGGTTGAGTTGATTTTTATTTTGGAAGGCAAGATAAATGCACTTTTAGAAAAGAAGATATTTCTAGTATGTTTCTTTTATAAAAGTATATCATATTATATATCGTTGGAAAGCTTATTTCGAGGGCTATTTGACTAACTCATTTAGAAGGATAAATAAGGTGTATGTAGAGAGATATTTATATTTTTGTAAAAGGTTTCAAAAGTGAAGTTTACCTTGTTCTTTTTCAAGAGGACTAATTCTTCCATGAGGTGACAAGGTATGCAATATTGTGATTTATTTTATTTTAAGGTATAAGTGGTTTTGGGAGTGATAAGGTTATGAAATATTTTTATTTATTTTATTTTATGGTACAAGTGGTTTTAGGAGAGATAAGGAAGTTGTGAAATTAAAAGCCTTGGTGATTATTATTGAGAAGCGGAGTAATGTTGATTGTTTTGTGATCTACTAACCCTTGTGAAGATTGGCAAAGGAAAGTTGTGTTTAGTGTGGTAGATTTTATGGACAAATTCTTGGCATTAAAAAGGTATGGGCACATTCTCCTATTGATTTTTTATGATGGTTGATTTCTGAAATATCATTAGAGTGAAAAGGATTGTTTGTGGTTTCCTTTTCGAAAGTGGTTGGTTGAATGCATCAAGGTTTTATGAATTGAGAGTTGTGTTTAAACCTTATGTTATAAGCATAGTGGTTGAAGCCCATTGGTTGTAAAAGAACTTGAGTTAGAAAAGAACATGAGTATCATTGTTATGTGAGATTTGTGGTTGAGCATTTTTGGAAACATTTGAGTTGGTTGATACATACTTGGACTAGGGTTGTGTGAGAGAGAGTTGTCCCTTGTGATGATTGGTTGAGTTGAGTTGATTGAGCCTAGTCAAGTGATGTGTGAAGTGATTGTTCAAGTTCTATGAAACAAACTATTCCATCATTCTATGTTGAGTTGAGATTGAGGTTAGAACATATTGAGTCTCTAACAATTCTCTTTATGGTTCTATAAGACTTGAGTTGAGTTGAGGTTGACTTGAATTGAGTTGAGGTTGATTTGAGTTGAGAGTGATTTTAGAACATATTGAGTCTCTAACAATTCTCTTTATGCTTCTATGAGTTGAGTTGAGATTGATTTGGGTTGAGAGTGAGATTAGAACATATTGAGTCTCTAACAATTCTCTTTATGCTTCTATGAAGTTGATTTGAGTTGATATTGCCATTCATTGTTGAGTTCATTTTGAGTACTACTTGAGCATGATTGATTGAGCCTTTGAGAAGGCCTTTGGGACAAAGTTGAGGACAATGTTGGGATAGACTTGTGGACAATTTTGGGTAAGTTCTTGGTGAGCTTGCTAGAGCAGATTTGGGCAAGTTCTTGGTGAGCTTGCTAGAGTAGATTTGGGCAAGTTCTTGGTGAGCTTGCTTGAGCAAATTTGGACAAGTTCTGTGTGAGTTTGTTATTCAGCTTTGGACAGGTTATGTGTGAGCTTGTTATTCAACATTGGACAGGTTCTATGTGAGCTTGTTATTCAACATTGGACAAGTTCTGTGTGAGCTTGTTATTCAGCATTGGACAGGTTCTGTGTGAGCTTGTTATTCAGCATTGGACAAGTTATGTGTGAGCTTGTTAAGTAGGTTCTGTGTGAGCCTATTGAGAAGGTTCTTAGTGAGCCTATTGAAAAAGCTTTGGAGGTGACAGAGTACAGAGGACAGAGTCTCAGTGGATAGAGATCCAATAGCCAGCACAGTTGAAGATAAATATGAGTGAGGAGTCTTCAAGTGGAGAGAGGTCCACCAATAAGTGCAACAGAGAGACAAAGTCTTCTAGAATATCACATAGCTAGAGCAGAAGGGGAAAGAGTTCTCCTTTGGACATAGATCCATAAAATTTGTAATTGGGAGTGATTCCCAAAGAGATTGATTGAGAAAGTTTTAGTAAAATATTTTCTCCGTGGAGTAGCCCACATTGGGTGAACCACGTAAATTGTTGTGTCTCAATTGTGTGGTGACTTGTGCTCTTTCTTACTACTACTATCTGAGTTATTAATGCACACTGCTATATTTGGTTATTGCAATTAAGGACATTAATTGATATTGGTTTGGAAAGAAAGTAAAAAGTGGTCTTATATTGTTCACCCCCTCTCAGTATAATCTTGTGTTCTTCAGGTGCTATTATATAGACTTCCTAGGTGTTATTGCAATTAAGGACATTAAATATTTTTTATTAAATATTTGTATTTTATTAAATATTAAATATTTATTTATGATTAAATATTAAATATTTATATTTTATAAAATATTTGCTTTTTATTATTATTTATTTTTTATTGAGGAAATGTTTCTTATACATATACATATCCATCGTGGGGGTTGAACCCGGGTCACATCACCAATAATGCAAGCGACGTCCTTGCCGGTAGTATTTGTTTATTATTAAATATTTATTTTTTTAAATATTTGTTTATTATTAAATATTTATTTATTTATTATTAAATATTTAATATTTGTTTATTATTAAATATTTATTTTTTATTAAATATGAGAGGTGGAACTATGAGTGGAGTGGCGATGACATGGAGGGGGATGGAAGGGTGAATGCTCCCGTGGGGAGGGGTGAGTGGTTGTGTAGGCTAGGTAATAACTAATGAATCAATTACTCAACAAAAAATAACTAATCAATGAAGAGGGGGCAATTTGTGGGATGTTTCTGACACTCTTGTATACTCTTAACCACAATGGTTAATGTATTGGTTTATGGGGTGTGCTAATCCCACCCACCCTTTTTTGTATGATTAAAAATTATTTTATTAATATAATGGATTTTTCATCCAAAAAAAAAAAAACTAATCAATCAATTAATTAATTAATACTTTTGCTAGGTTGCTCAAGGTGGGTCATATGGTCTTCAGGGAGTCCATGTAAGTAGTCTCCTTAATATGATGTGTTCTAGGTGTCTATAGAAACTTTAGGTGATCCAATAGCTACAATTGTAGATGGTAAAGCAACCATAGTAGAAGAAGTGAGGGGGATTTAATAAGTGGGAAAATATGTGTAAGAAGGAGAGAAGGTGGGAAGAGAAGAAGAATGGGTGGATGAGAGAGAAGAGCGGTGATTGGAGTGGGTGTAGAGGTTATTATAACCTTAAAAATTATGACTCTCATTGTCATAGCTCCATTTTTAGATGGTGAAACAATCACTTGGATGGGAACCTTCTATTATTTTTCCTTCTTCTATGCCTTTAAGGTATTGAGATATAGAAGTGTCCATCATTTCTTGTTGGGCCTTCTTTGTTATCTTTTGTAAAATAGACACCCTTACAAAAAATTATTTATGGACCATTTCTCTCATAGTGATACTAACTAGTGTCAATGTGGATAAAATGATGACTATTATTAAAATATAGGGGCCAATTGGTGCACTAATATCTATCCATGGCCTCTTCCTTTCTTCTTACATCCTTTATCCTAGGCACTAAAAACTTTACACTGAATCTCCCTTACAGTGTTGGATCCCCCATGGTTTTAGTTTCATACATCATCTCCTACTACACTAAAATATTCCCAAATGAATAACATTTATTGTTAATGGTATTTATAGTATAATGAGTTATTTTTTATGGATGGATCAAAATTTATTTTTACCCTTATGTTGGCATAGAATGTATATCATGGAGGGGGTTACTATGTCATTATTGTAATTCATGTTCATACTCATGGGAGGTCTCTAGCTTATCAATATTGTATCTTCATCTAAGTTGGTCTCTATTTCCACACTAGACCTCTTTTTTATGAACATAGAAGGAATTGATACTATGCACTATCATTTTGCTTATGAACGTTCTTTAAGGTCATAGGACCAAAAACTTTGTAATAATGCCATCCCTAACTTCTCTAGCCTCTCACCAATAAACATATTGCATCCTTTTATCTTTGAGGTTACTACCATGATCTCTTTCTTGGATTTGTAGAAGGTAGCCTTCTTTTGACCTTTAAGTATTTTGGACCAATGTAGACTAACTACATTATATATTCTAAGAATAGGTAAATGGGTACAAAGGCAAGCAATTCATAGGGTGTCCTAGAAAACCCATAAACCCTAATGAAATATCTTTGTTTTACCAAGTAAAATTTTCCATTTGATAAATATTTGAAATTGATAAGGATTTGAAATTCTTCTAATAACCTAAGCATATTTTATTTTAGCCCCTTCATGATTGGATGGTAAATAATATTATAAGTCATATGTGGTCATATTATCTACCTTATAAGGAACATCCATGCAATCACAAATGGATAATAACTCATTATTAGGTCTTATATGGTATAACTATACTCTTAGGAACTAATGTTTGTTCTATTTCACAATGAGCTATATGAGGTAGGATGTATAGTTAAATTACCATGTTTCTTAAAGTTATTTATCTATCAATTCATCCAATCAATAATGACTTGGTATAATTTAATATTTGAGATTAGCCTAGATAGTATTTAACTGCATGTAGCATGGGCACATGTGCCTTCTTTTCTATCTCTCCTAGGACAACTACAATGCTTAATAAGACCATTTAAGTATCTTTCCTAAAGTACCCTATTTTGAGGGGTAGATCAAAAACCTATGCATTCTAAGGATTTTCCAATTGAGTATTCGAGAAATACATTCATTTATTATAGTCAAGTTTATTATGTATTCCATCTAGTTTAGTAGGGATTACATGTGATCCATTAAGTTGGATTATATTTTGGTTGCAGTATCTTTTATATCTCATAATTGGTCACAAAGGTGTGGGTCTTATTCCAATATTGACGATAAATGGTGCACCGATCCATATCATACTTCTTGACACATCTATCAACAATCTAAATATAGTCCTAGGCCTAAGAAATTGGAGTCATAGCAATCCCAAATGTCAAAATATGACTTATAATCCATGAGTTGGTCCCCAACATAATTGTAAATCACCTTATCGCTCATTTTCTTACTTGGGTGGATATATGTGTATTGAACCTTAATTTCTATTGGGGTTATCATACATATATATCATCCTATTATCCTTTGTTTTATTTATCTTAGATGCATTTCTTTTAGTCCCAAAACAACTTATTTGCTTGTGTTTGAGTACTTGATGGCCTTGCCCCAATTTGAATCATTATAATTATCATGGAAGAATTTATTAGAGTTACCTTGCACATAGTACAATTTTTAGAGGATATGTGTCCTCTTTTTGTTTTAGAAGAAATTTATTTTTTTACCTAAAATTTATAGTATAAAAATGATGATTTATCAAACCTTGGTCCTTATTGCAATTGACAATTCATCACTTTTAGAGTTGGCAATTTGATAATTTTTTGACTTAGTAGAATATTTATTGTTCCTTCGAAGGAAAATGATAATTTTCTAATTTCTAAATTGGTGATTTACCAATTTTGAGCTTGGGTAAATTTCTCCCCTAGTTCTTTTGTGATGCACTATCCTATCGAGGTGAATCATAATCCAAAGTTTTAATTCACATCGTAGAGTTGCAGAATTTAATCTAGCATTAGGCACCCTAGTCAATATTTGTATGGGATATTGGTGGATAAAATATGGCTTAGTATCATCATATGTGAGAATAAATATGACCCCATGTTAGGAATTTGATGATCCTATCTCAAAACCCCAAGTATAATCATCACAAAAGCTTGGAATCACATCTCTAACCTTGTACCACTTGCTTTAACATTTATGTGATACCTAAATTTTTATCTGGTGGAATCTACTATGGAAATGAGAAAAAAAACCCATTTAAATTTGCTTAAAATCCCACCCTCACTCTTTCATGCATGCTCATGCACCTCTATGGGTGTATTTATGATGTCCAACTAGTGATTTACAATTTTCAAAATGATAGATTGCTATCTTCTTTTTGTTTTGTTGCACTAGGAAGTAGAATATCATGGATTCAATTTTAGAAAATTTTCCTTCCTTTTGATCTTAAACCAAAAACTACAATCCATAAAAATTGGTGATTTAGCATTTTTTGGGTTGGAAGAATTTCTATCCCTATTTTTTGATAATGGCAATTTTCCATTTGAGATACTAGGAAATCACAACTTTAGAATTTGGGAGAAATTTACAAAATTTTGAAGAGCTATTAGAAAAGGATAGAATAAAGGGGATGCCTAAGTTATTTTTCAAAATTTTCACTTGGATGGGAAGGGGGGATTTTTCATTTTTCTCATATTTTAACATTTTGCTTTTTCTTTTTGTGTGTTTTTCTTTGAAAGGAAAAATAAAAGTAGGAAACATCAAAAAATGAAGGGAATAAGCAAATAAATTGCTATGTGCATAATTATTAGAGCTATTTTTAGGTTTAGAGAGGTCTCAAATGCTATTTTTTGATTGATATAGGCAACACCCTTCTATTTATGTTACTAACTTGTAAGCATTTGCACCCTAGAGATTTTAAATTTTGTATGGCCCACTCCATAGTGAGTTGAACTTATCATGCTTTCTTGGCTTGGCCTTGTCTTCATCACATTTCAAATCCAAATCTCCTTCTTTATATTCCATTATTGATATTCTCTTGTCAAGCCATATATTAATTACCATTTGATGTTGGAGAAACCCTTTTAAGGCATTTTCTCTATCTTCTTTCAATAATAGAAATGCATTTAACCTGACTTGCATTGGGGTGATATCGGTGTCCTTGAGCTCCATTTATTGAGATATTTAGAGCAAAGGGACCTTTAGTTTTATTGGTAGTTCTACATATTTATCAAAAATTAATTCATAAGATGATAAATTAGTTGACATCTTAGGATTCAATCTATCTACCCACAAATCATTGTTCAACTTAGTATACCAATTCATTTGGGACTCAAAAATCATTCTTTTCAAAATTTTAAAAATATTATTGTTTATGGACTCTACTAAGTATTCCCTTGGGATAGTCATTAGAGGAGTTTTTTAGAATAAACCTATGCTAAGTGTAAACTACATCAACTTGGATCTAGTAAATACTGTAAGGTTATTAATGACCATTGTTGAATTGGTTCCATACCTTGTGATAATATCTTCTAGAAACTAGATGACCACCTCTTTATTTTTTGATTTGACTAGGACTGCTTTGGTACTAGTGAAATAATTAGTGGTAATTAATATCTAACCATACACTACACTAGATAAGGGTACAATTTTACATATTAAATTCAAGCTCCTTTGTTTTAAGGATTCCATTACAACTATAGGCTTCAAAGATATGGTATTTTCTTTTTTGACCAACAAATATTTAGTAAACCTTACAATATAAAATGGTCATCCAATAGTATCTTGCCCTTAGTATTTTGTGAGATATAATCTAGGATAAATAATGGTTTCCTCCATTATGGTATTATTTTAATAGTTATTTTAATTTATTCTCTTTGATACACGTTAAGAGTATAAACCATCATATCCCTTTCAAAAAATAATTCCATTGATCCAAGTATAGTGAATAGCCTTTTGTCTAAATTTGACCATCTCTTTGAGTGTTAATCCCCTTGGTACTTTCCCTATCAGTATGTATATTTTTTTTTAATAAAAAAAAATATTTGAATTTACATGGATTTTTATGAAGGGTCCCGGTCCCCTCATATCAAGGATTGAACTTGGGTAACCTGGATGAAAACCCAAGGCCTTACCATTATGGTATCCCTCTTGGGTTAGTATGTATCTCTTTATATCATTCACCATATTATTTTTCATCCAAATCTACATATTTGACAAGTGCTACTTGTTCATCGACATGGGATGTAGCTATATTTAATAGAGAGATCACCCTCTCACTAACTTGGTTAGCTTGATATCTATGAAAAACTCTCATATTTTATCTATCTAATTGAGCTTCTTTTTTATTTTTAAAGATACTTTTTATTTTTCAATGAGTTATATGGGATTGAAATGGGCCCCACCCATATTAAATCATCTCCACATAATGGTATTACAACAAAGCTTGGATATTATCCATGTATCATTTGGCAAGATTCAAACCGAGGTCTCATCCTTAAATTGTTGAGAAATCTAGTCGATTGAGCTAATGCCACTTGATTTAATTGAGTCTCTTTTATCATAGTTATTTGTGTACTATTATAGACAACACATTAGGTGGACTATAAATATGGTGGTTTTACTTTGGGATAAATAAAAGATAAACTTCCAATGATATTTCACATTGCAAACACCTACATTTTGATAAAAGTATACCACTCTTCACAATTATGGAGTGTTTGACTCATAAATAATATTGGATAATCATATTATTTATCATCTTTTTGAGTTAGTACAGCTATAATACTTTCATTGATTCTAAAAAAATACAACCTAAAGTCTTTATAAAAGTCTAGATTGATCAACATAGATGATTTTATAATTGCATACTTGATTCCTTGGAAGGCTTGCTTACCTTCTGTTTAGGTGAAAGTGACATCTTTCTTCAACATCTTCATTATGGGCCTAAAAATTATATAAAATTAGTTATGAAATTGGAAATAAGCTAAATCTTCCCTCGAGAATACCTAATATCCTTAACTGATTATGGTAGTGGTAATTATTAGATCACTTTGATACAATTAGGGTCTATTGTGAGGCCTTCCTTTGACACTATATGTTCTAAAATTTTATATTATTGAATAAAGAATATTAATTTCATGGGATCTAAGGAGATATTTTATTCCTTACACCTCTTGAAAATTGATTCTAAGTGTTCAATATGCTTATCCATTTCTTTTGATAAAATAATTAGTTCATCAAGATATATGAGTAAAAATTCATCAATTAATCCAACAAAAGCAATATCCATGGCTCTTTAAAAATTGGTTCTTACATTAGAAAACCCAAAATTAATTATCTAATAGGCAAAGTCTCCCAATTTGTGGTGAATGTTGCCTTATGTTGGTCATCATCCTTGAATTACATTTTATCATATCCTAAGAAACCATCGAGTAATGAAAGCATTTGTGACCCTTCCATATTCTATAATATTTGGTCTATGGATGAAAATGGGTAGTGGTCCTTTAGAGATGCTCTAGGTGTCTAATATTGATACAAAAATTAATATCACAATTCTTATCATGTACTAAAACCAAAGTGGTTACCTATATTTAATGCTTGATGAGAAAAATAATATGTTCTCATAGTAATTTGGGAAGCCATTTCTTCATAACCACTTCTATCTTTAGGTTAATCAACCTCTACTTTTTCCAAAATGGTCTAGACTCAGGTTCATGGTCAATAGTATATTTAATTATATTTATTTCATACACCTTAAGGTCTTCATACCATCAAGCAATAACATAACCATACTTTTCAAATAACACCTTGAACAAGTGGACCTCTTCTCTACACTCCTTTCCCTTTATGAGATTTTACCTTCAACAAATTCAATGGGTTGGCAAGATGAAAGTTTTGCTTTTACATTCCTATCACTGTCATTAGGGTTGAATAGGATCTCTAGTGTGATGCGACCTCTAGGTAACTGATATGTATTTAGTTGAATAACTTTATCTTTAATATCATACCTCTCCTCATTCTATCCTTCTACATATTAATATTTTTTAACAAGAAACTAAATAGTTCATCATTATTAAACATTTACCAATGATTTGAGTTATATCGAATAGTAGGTATGAAGGCCACATCTAGGTCCTTAGATTCATTCTATATTTCTATAGTTGTATTAAACCTTATAACCAAAGATGCTAGTTCATTTGCCTTGAAATTTGATTTCCTAGGTATGACCATAATTTTATGGGTATCAAGTTTTTAGTAAGTCAATACTCAATACTTGTACAATTTTGAGTGTTTTTTCTTGTTGGCATATATGAGTTGATTTTGTTTACCTTAACTTATAAATCACCAAATACTTACATATTTTTAACCACCATATTTTCTATTTTTCTCAACCTGATACATAGTGCTTCATATTTTGCTATGTTATTTGTGCAATTGAATAATATACTATAGACATGCTGTATTTATGCATCTTGTGGGGCTATTAGCTATACACTAGTGCTTACCCCATTTCTTGTTTGTGCTTTATTAAAATATAATATACAAATTATTGAGCTTGTCTACTCATCAAACCTAGAATCTTAGTTGACTCTTCTGATATTAAGTAGTTGCTAAGCTTGGTTAATTGATATATTATTTTTAAATACTTATGTTTATTCTCTTGTAGAACCCCAATGATCATATTTTTTTGATAGATGAGTTCACCCACATTCAATTATTCATATACATACTTAGGAAGATCACCTTAGATGACCATCCCATAGTCACCTAACTTGCACAAGAGATGGTTGCCTGGAGGCTCATTTTTTATTCTATAAATATTTCAATTTCTTGTAACATTCATGTGAATGTAATCCATGGCCATGCATCTATATCCTCATAACTTATTAGTACACACTCTTTAAAGTAACATACCAAAATATGGGGGACGATCAGCTATAGTTACTTCTTCAATGACAACCAACTTTGGATAGTTAGCCATTATTATGATAGGTATTTTAGTACCCTTATGGAATTCACCCTTGTTCTATATATTTGAATAGAGATCCTAGTAATTTCATCAAAATGTAAAACCATTTCTTCACATATTGACTTGGATATAACTATCACAACCCTTGAGTCTATAATGCAACTATACAATAACTAATTCTTAATATTCAGGGTAGTATAAAATTGTGGATTCTTTATTTTTTTAGACTTGGGAATATTCATTATATCCACTAAATTTACTTAAGTATAAAATGGGTCTATGGATATTAGGTTTTATCATTTGATTGGGTTTGGCTATACTTGGGTTTAAGCTTAACCTTGGTAGATGAGTCTGTGCCTAGGGTAGTCAACCCCAGAGCCAATGTTAAGTGGTCTCCACCTCCTACGGGTTGGTTTAAGCTTAATTTTGATGGAGCAGCTAAGGAAAATCCTGACAGAGTAGGCATTGGTGGTATTGTGCGAGATCATAATGGGAATATGATGCTTACATTTTCTGAATATTTGGGAACAAGGACAAACAATGAAGTTGAAGCTAGAGCTATGTGGAGAGGCCTTCAAATGACTCAAGACTTATAAGGCAATTTGATCGTAGAAGGAGACTCTATGCATGTTATAAATCTCCTCAATAATTGGAAAAAACCTCCTTGGAGGATTAAAACAATTGTTGAAAAAGCTAGGATCATTTTCCAGGGAATACATGATAGAAAAGCCCAACATGTCTTTTGAGAAGCTAACAAAATTACTGATAAGATGGCCAATTTGGGTGTCGATGGTGACGAACTTTTCAAATGGGAACACAGTGTCCCGAGTGAAGTAGAGGAGCTTATTCAACATGAATGCCAAGAATGATAGTTGAATTTACAAAAAAGGAAGGCATTGTAAGTTCAAAGGCTATGAGTATTTTCGTCTCTTTTTTGAATTGGACTCACAATAAAAATTATCTGAGCTATTAGTCTTCGTGGATGCTGCTTGGAAATACCACAAAGACTAATGGGGATAGTCACATGTTAGATAACATGGCTCCTAGTCATCTTAGTAATTTGAGGTTGGTTGATAATCATAGGGAAGGAAAGAAACGACAATATAAGACTTCAAACCAAAGCCACATGGACCACCAGATAGCCATCGCCATAAATCTAGCCAGCAGGTTCACTTCTCCAAGGCTGATTGGCCAAGATAGTATGTGGTACCAAAGCATGTCATATATGGAAGAAAGTAATTACTAAAGAATTATTAAGAGTAATTGTCAATACAGAGCTTGTAGGAGTTTTTTTCAGTACTCTGCTATGTGTGTTTGTAGCTTTTTGTTTCTCCATTGTCTCAAGAAATGGATCCATGTCTGTTTCTTTTTTGTAATTATGATGCATGTATGTTTTCTCGGGGGTATACCCAAAATGTTGTATGGGAAGTTTCTTTTTGATAACAGGCTATGTGCCTTACTGGATGTAATGGCTTTGGCGGCATGTAGATTATATATATAGGATTCTTCGTAAGGATATGTTCATCAACAGCCCTGGGCTGATTTTTGTAAAAGGTTTTGGGTCAACCTGTAAAACCCGATATTAATGCTATAGTATCTTATCTACCAAAAAAAAATACCTGTTGTGTAGTTGTTTTGGACTTGGCATAACTCCATTCTTATTTTAATGCCTCTTACAATAAGTCTCTTTGCCTAGGTAGAGATAATATCTCTAACCTTTACTGGTGTTTTTCTTAATCCTTGAAAAATATTGAATTTTGACTTGGTTGGGCAGCCTTTACCATGTGGGATAAACTTTTTATATTGTTGTGTTGCAATAACATGACCTTCACTAGTCAAGGATGGGTATTTTAGATTATTTTCAACTTTATTTTACTTCTCCTTCTCATTTTTCCTATCAAACAACACTATATCCTTATCACCTTGGGTCCATTTGCTTGGGAAACATTAATTCTAGAATTTGGATTGATGCATTTCTCTTGTGGTTTCTTATGTAGTGGATTGAATAGAAGTTATTCGTATCTCATATTTTAGATGTAATGGAAACTACCCCTTATTAGAATAATAGTATTTTCTCCTAAATCAAGTTGTTTCTATGGCACGACATGATTGGTTGCTAGTTAGGACTATTAATTTATCACTTTTCTTTTGACTTAGGCTGTAAAACTTTTTTTTTGGTTAGATAGTATTGCATAATTTTAAAAGGAAAAATTTTCATTGCCCCATAAGATGTCAAAGTTGATAATTACTATATTATTTAGGTCAAGAATAATTGATACTGACTATGTGTAACCCATGCAAACCCTTTTTGAGTGACCTTCCTAATGACACTGTGTCTTTAGAGGCATCACTTTTTGATTGATTGATACTTTTTCTACCCATTTTTTACTCTTGTATTTGGGAGGGAATCAATATTATTGTATTTGTTAGCTCTTTAAATGGTTGTCTATCAATTTTTCTATCTTAACTAAAGAATGATTATTGTGAACATTTCAAATAGTGGATAGCATATGCAATAATGGTTGACCATAATGAGCCATTGATTGGTTTATTTAAAGAACACTCCTGATTGTTTGAGTTGGAGGCTTCAATGGGGAATGGAATGTGTAGTTTCATTTTATATATTTTTAGGTACTAAAATATCATATTAAATATGCATTATTTTATTTCATAAGTTGCATAATGCATAGTGGACAAATTGGCATTCGAAAGAGGCATAATTTTTTTGTTAAAAGTAAGGTTTCGGGTACAATTCTCATTAGAAACTTAATTAAAAGTTTTCATATTTGCTTTAGCATGCATAGGAGGGACTTAATATTTGCAAGGAGGAAGAGATTATAGGGGTAAATTTTTTAAAGTTAATTCTAGGGAGTTAAAAGGGTAATTATTTTAGAGTCATTTTATGAAGAACATGAAGTTTGAATTTAAATATTAAATTAGGGGGGCAAGGTGCAAGATTTTATTTTGAGGGTAGATAGTAAAATCAATTGAAAAATTCCTATAGTTTTTAAAGTTTCAAAATTTTAAATTATAGTGAATATTATCAAAAATTAATAATATATATTTAGGGAGTTATAAGAAACAGGTGAGTTTTATTTAAGTGGGCACATTTTTTTTGTGAGTTAAAGTTGACATTTGAAAAAAATTGAAGGGGAATTCGAATGAAAATTGAAAGTTTGTGATTTTTAAAGTTTAGAGAACCAATATTTTTGTAGCAATTTTTTTGCAAGGAAAAGTAATATTTTGTAATAA
The DNA here is from genome assembly GCA_028583015.1 of Wollemia nobilis. Classification (NCBI taxonomy): domain Eukaryota; kingdom Viridiplantae; phylum Streptophyta; class Pinopsida; order Araucariales; family Araucariaceae; genus Wollemia; species Wollemia nobilis. Next base: position 170,310 of record JAQPPZ010016670.1, read on the forward strand.
GGTGCATTTTGATAGTGAGCGACACATTAATTTCAAACAAATTTATGCATCAAAAATAAATTTTTGCATACAAAAAAAAATTCTAAAATTTGTGCTTTGCACAATTGCAACATTCAATATAAAAGATGCCTATGAATTGTGTTTACAGGTAATGCCATCACAATAAGTTACTACATATAAAGCCTAATATAGTTGCCATAAAAATGTCTGGACATCGACCCTATAAATCATCAAGGAGGAATAAGGAATTTTTTTTGTGATTTTATTTTACTCCATTCATTTATGTTGTTAGATGTCAATCTTGAAATTGAGAAAATCCAAGTATATAGGGAAGTTATGCCCACGTATGAGGATTTATCTTTAAGCAACACCATTGATGGAACAAATACTTTTGAGTATCACCTTGGTATCATGCATTGATCTATTTCACATACCTTAATGTCTCTCTCATGTACAACCATTTATATTGAAAGGACTAGCTTCTTCCATGTATGGATGAGTATATTGAAAGATAAAATTGGTGTTATATAGAAAATGGAACCATTTGGAGATATAAGGAACTTTCACCATGTCTACCTCAAAATTTTTTTCTCACATAATCTTAGTTACTCAAGAGTCCAAATTTTGCAAAAATAAAGCCTCAAAAGCAAAGAAGAGTTTTGATTTGAAAGGGTCAAGCCACCAAATTCTCACAAAAGAAGCAAAAAAGACATGAGGAACCAACACACAAAGTTATAATGACTCATGAGATAAAATAAGGAGATGATTGCTGGTATATTGATTCAAGAGCAAGTAAACACATGACTGGAGATATACAATGGTTTGATTTTCTTCAAGCAAAATATAGTAGACCAGTCATAAGTGTAGATGATAAGAGCTATTAGGTCAAAGGAGTAGGAAATGTTTCAATCATTCTACCAATTAGAGAATATACAATATAAAGTATACTATATATTCTAGGGTTAGCCAATAACTTGCTATCAATATCACAAATGTTGGATAGAGAAATAACAATTGAATTCAAAATTGTTGAGGGGAAGAAATAATATTTAATTAGGAAATAGGAAAAGTTTCAAGCTACTGGGTCTTTCAAAAACAAATTATTTTCCCTAGATGTCATCTCACCTCCTCAAAGAAAAAAACATCATAAATAAGGGCGATCTCAAATAATGCAATATCAAAAAGGGTATATTATTCAAGAAGCACCAAATTCAAAATAAGAATGTGAAGTAGCACATAAGATCCTCATGGCAAGGGAAATGCTAAAATTAAGAAATAAAAATCATGATAAACAAGACAAAGTAAAAAGTGAACTTTAAAAATGCGTGTCATCCAAAGATAATGAAGATGGAGAGTTTTCAAAATAGAGTTCTTGTTTACAATCAATACTCAAGAAAGTTGGTGAAAGATAATTTCAAAATGGTGTGAAAATATCTATTGGTGCTTTGAGAAGAATGTGTATGGCACTATTCACCCTTGACATACTTGAGGTGCAATATAGAAAGCAAATTGAAATGATTGATAAGTTCAATGATAAGCCCAAAATGAAAGATATTGGTTGTGATACAAGTTATATTCTTTAGAGAACAAACATCGGTTGTGATATAGGTGATATGAGACCTATAGTGGTTAATGGTTGTTGTTATATAAGGGATCTTGTACATGGAATATTTATAGCTTATGATACTAGTGATTTGAAGATCATTCATTAGGATAGAGTTTGTGTAGAAGGTGACTGTGTTGGCCATGATAAAGTCCTTATTGTTTGAAGTCATCAAATTATTGAATAAAAGGTCATTATATATTTAGAATATTTGATAAATATACTTAATTTCATATTCTCTTAATCACTTCTTGGAATAGCATAGAATGTAGCAATTTAATACCATCAATAAACAAGAAATTATCTAAAGTTATCATACATACTTGTATGTTAGTCCTTTGCTAGACAATGATATCACATAATTTATGATTGTATGTGTATTTGGTTTACAACTTCAATGTCTGACTTGACATCTAATCTTCATCTAAACCTATTACACAAATTTATATTGTTAAGCCATTCCATTAGTTTCAAATGAAGGTATAGCTGGAGAAGAGTGTAGCTTACACTTAGCATATGAATTGACCTTCTCAATAATGAATTATTATGTTGATGGCTATTATTGAACTCACCTCGATGAAATGATGAACATAAATAATATTTGACAAATCAATACTTTGTTTGTCGTGAATCTTACATAGACCTAGCCTGGAATTACTAAACTCAACATTAATTTTTGAACTATATTCTGTCAAGGGTGCTCTATCCAAAATGTCTTGACCTATGCTTAATCAAAGTATAACTTGAATTTTGATCATTGAATGACGATATTATAATTTCCACAAAAGCCATTATGGATCCAAGTCGACCATCAAGGTGTCCTCCGACAAAATTTTAACGATGTGAGTTTTGATATGGTCATTCAAAATAAATAAAGCTTAATCATACTCCTTTTTGCTTCATGTTGGAAATACCTTTTTCGTGGTTATGTGTTGATTAATTAATGATAAAATTATTTTTACCTTTATAAAAATGAAATTAGGGTTTCAATAAGATATTATTATTTTATAATGAAAAAGTAATATTTGAATTTTGAATAGTGTATTTTGGCTTAATCGAAGGTTGACTTTCGACATTGATTATATAGTAGTTTAACTCATGTTATAAAACAAGTATTTCTATTCAAAAACTATATATGTTCCTTGAATGATCTTGTTGGGTATGTGAAGGGCCCTAGTTAATTTAGTAACACTGTGTAAAGTAAAATTATAAGTACATTTGTTGCTTAAAGCTTTAATTCTTTATTTTGTTGACTTATTTGATTAATTTATTATAATGTCAATTGATGTTTGGTTATAAACAATATAATAAGTTATAATTTAAGAATTTGTTTTTCTATATGGTTATGAGCAATGGATCTAGTTATGAGAACATATATATATATATATATATATATATATATATATATATATTTAATGTGTTAGTTTATAACTGCTTCATAGGAATACACATTGAATTATACAATGAATGTAATAGTTTTAAAAAACATCATATTATATTTGTTATATAGGGTTACATTTTAATTAAATAGAAAATGAATAATATGTTATCTTTAGTAAACTCAAGTGAATGCCTTTTTCATTTTATCTTCTCTTTGATAATATGTGAAAAACGTTACCAATACAAATGAGTTTTATCATTTAGCTTTGACCTTGATAGACAAAAATAAGTAATTCATCTCTTGCAGCCAATTGCATTCATCAAGGTGGATGAAATGTAAAAATTCATGATGAGTCATCAAGCCAGATGAACATCCTTTTAAAAATATTTCTAATGTATCATCAAGATGGATGAACATCCACCCAACATCGGTAATTGCAAGTAGGCAATTACTGTGATTTAATAACAATCACTTTCTAGAAAACCAACTTGGGAAAAGTGGTCCTTTTTATAAGAATAAGTAACAAGAGGTGATATGGGATGCCATCTATAGATCGTTATGCTAGCAATACAGGGGTCTCATGCTCATCGTTCGATTGGGGAATTGCTAGAAGAATACCAAAATTAGGAGTAGCTAGTTACTAGTGCTAGAAGGTTCAATGATGAGTTGGTATGGGATAACTCCTCATCAATCGTAACATGACTTGAGATACCTGGTCCCGAGCTAGAGTAATGATGGGCCCTAATTGACTCCATAGGATGTTGGACTCTCAATTAGGCACTAGGTATATTTACACTATACCCTAGCATGGCTTATATATATAATGATGATAATGTGCTAAGGATAGAATTTAGGCCAAAGGAACCTAAGTCCTCCATGCTATGGGATGAGGAATTATGCATCCATCCTTCTAGGTGATATGGGCCCTAGAAGGACAACCCCATACCATGAACTTAGACCTCTAGAAAAGGAGATGAATGTGTTCACAAAATAACACCTATTGTGGGATTTGGTCAATATTGACCACTTGAGGGACCATATGCAATGATCAATAACCTCAAAGCGAGTGAATCTATTCCTATGTACTAATTAAATGTTGGGTGTTGAATAAAATTTCCATAATTGGTCAAAATTTTTACTTTGTGATTCTAGGGAGCTAGACTATGCCTATGTACTAATTAAATATTGGGTGTTGAATAAAATTTCCATAATTGGTTAAAATTTTTACTTTGTGATTCTAGGGAGATAGACTAAAATGGAAAACCAGGTGTATTAGATATAGGTTGTTACAGTGATAATGATAATGATAGTGATAGTTCAAGTTGTGTTGAAGGATATTTTGATAATGATAGGATATGGTATTTGAATGATGGTGATAAAAATCAAAGTGGTGATGAAGAATTTGGATATTTTGAAAGGCATACAAAAGGTATTGGTTTAAAATTATTGAGAAGAATGGGATATGATGGTATAGGTTTGGGAAGAAATGGAAAAGGTGTGAATGAGTCCATAGTACCAGATATAAGACCAAAGAATGAAGGCCTTGGATATACAGGACAAGCAGGTACAATGAGATCAAGTTTGTGAAAAATGAATCCTATACAAAATATGAAAGAAGTAGTGCCACCAAATTGTGATAGGTGGAAACAATAAAAAATTTGTGAAGAAAGAATTATATGTAAAAGTTCTTATTGTGGGTTTTTGTAGTCATTGTGGAAGTTGACATGTAACAACTAGGTGTTGGAACCTACATTCTTATGAAATTTGTGGAGGTAATAATCACTCTAGAAGAAAATATTGGTACAAAGATAAAGTTATAAATAAAATAAAAATGAATTATGGTTGTATGAATATGTGTGATAAGGATAAAACAAAACAAATTTTGAATGATTTCTACATAAGGAGACCAAGTTTTATTATTGAAAAATATCAAAGTTTATTGAATAAGAAGAATATAAGTTTTTCCATGGAGAAATATCTTAGGAAAATTGAGATAAATGATTTTAGTATCATGATAATATATTCCAAGCATGACTTAGAACACTTGCAGTGATAGGAGCCTACAAAAGAATACTTGGAAGACCTATAGTGATAAGGACTTGCAAATAAAATATTTTATGGAATATTCCAATGATATAGTCTAGTGGTGATGTCCCAAAGGTGTTGACCTAATGGATGATCTAGGGGTTTACCCAGAGTCAATGATGACCTAGAGGTGACCCAATGGTAATAATGACCCAGAGGCAACCTAGATGTAAGGGGATCAAGAGGCAACTTAGATGCAAGAGGACCCAGAGGTAACTCATATGCAAGAGGACCTAGAGGTAACCCAAAGGTGACCTAGATTAAGAGGACTCATAGGTGACCTAGAATGTGAGGAGATGAAAAGTACCATTGAAGATAAAAGAACAAGAGTTACAAATTATAAAAGGGTATCTCAAATATGAAGAGACATATTGATGCATTAAATATGCATAATTTTTTGAGATGAAGGTTGATGGATTTTAACGGTTGAATATGTGAAATGCAATGAAATATTATTGTGAAAAATCATTGTGTTAAAATATTGTGTGTTTATTGTTGGAATTTTTAGTTTGTTTACCCCATTTTTGAACACCTATTTCAAGGTTTTAGTCTTTAATTTTTTTGTCAAGCCATGTCTTTTTGTCTTATATTCCTATATTATTGATGAAAATCTATTTCACTTTTATATTCATCCAATCTAAAAAAATTCATCAATCTCTTCTATTGGAATTTAGGATCATCCATACAAATCAAACACTATGAGTCATATGTCTAAAACAAAGAATTGAAACACATCATTATTTTTTGTCAAAATGAGTATGTGAGTACTGACATCTTAGATAAACCAAAATGCATATATATTAGGAAGTGTTACACTCCCATAAAAAGACTAATCTAATACTATTGTTTAAGAAACACCAAGATATTTTCAACTAATCATATGGATATCTAAAGACCTATTAGTTAGAAGATCTCTAATGTACCTCTTCTCTAGAATTTCATGTTAAACCCTTTGTCAAAAATAGATTCAATCCAACAATAAAATATATCATTATAGAAAAAGTTGAAGATTCATTGAAGGATAAAATCATATTTCCTATTTGACATTCCACTTAAATTGCCAATGTTCTCTTGGTCCACAATAAGAATAATGAAATGAGACATTATATGTATTTTTATAACCTAAATCAATATTCTATTAAATAAAAGTACCCATTACCAATTATGGACCAATTATTGTAACTTATAAATGAATATTAGATGATATTCATGCTTGATAGATTCTTTGGGTATCATTACATTGAGATAGTTATGAAATACCTATACAAAATTGCCTTTGTCATCCCTTGGGGTACATTCACATATAAAATATATTACTCACTCTCATAAATGCTAGGGCCATATTCTAGAGGGATATAAACTTTACATTCAAGTATTTAATAAAGTTCATAGTCATCATTGTATATGACTTGATACCTTCACAAAACAAAAGAAAATCATTTCAAATTTGTAGAATAGGTGTTGGAATGATGTTAAGAGTTTAGAAGTTCTTTGAAATCCTAAAAATCTATATTCATAGTCATGGAAGGGATTTCCTAGGCACATTTTTTAAAATAAGAAGCAAATATAGATCCTCAAAGGATCAAATAAATTCTAGAGTATCCTCTCTATTCAAGTAAAAAATAAGTACAGTTTTTATCTAGAAAGATTATTATTTTAGGATATTCATTCTCAAATTTTCTAATTTATCTCTTTGATATAAAAAAAATTCGGGTATTTTGATACTCTTCAATTAAAAACATGTAAAAATTTAATTCCTTCAAAAAATATGCTTTCAAATATATTTTGTGTACAAATATTTCTAGTTGATTGTTATTTTGAAAAGCTTGCTGGTAATTGACACTATTTGGAACTCGAGGATTATGCACAATATCTATTGAAGACCTAAGGATAATTAGCATTGTATTTATTAAAAATAATAACATAAATAAAACCATCTACAATTTTATTCATTTCATGGGATACTACCTAATATTAAAAGAATCAAATACCTCAATTTTATCCAACAAATTATTTTTTTGGCACTTTAGGTGATTATTCTTCACTTGGAACTCTCATTTGACTTGTTTGGTGATAATTTTTGTATTGTTAAACATCAAGAGGCTCTTAATATTCAAGCCTTATTCAAATTTAAAGCAATTTAATAAGGTCTTATATTCTATTATGTTATTTGTACAATCAAAATTCTATGCAAAAAATATGTGCTGCATCTCACTAGATAGATACTTAAGAACAAGTCTCACATTAGTTTCCATTTTCTTTATATTACTATCAAAGTACATGGTTTATATTTTATTAATAATTTTTTTCAATTGATGGTAGTTTGAGATATGGTTGAGTCAACTCTAACAATGGGTTGAACTCATAATGCATGTGTCTAGTTTTGATTTTGTAGATAGTATTTCATTTTCTAAAATTTCTTAATCCACAACATGCTACCTTTTAATTTAGAATTCAATATTTTGATTTTATTGTAAATAAGGATTTTTGTGTTTGATTAGTAGAGACTTCTATGCCATTTCTTATTTTTTAAATTTTTATTCTCTATGAAATTTCCCTAGTATCCAATACCTTCACCACTATGCTGCTCATGAGAATATTTTTTGTGAGATAAATCACCAACTACACAATAATATTTCAAGATATCCTACAACATGGACATGATAAAAATTTAAATAGAAGTATTTTGGATTATAATCTAAAATGGGAGGCCAATAATTCTTTTCACTTTGATCAAAATTATATTTTCTATTGCATTGGAGTATAAAATGCAATCATTTACCATTCTCTTACTTATCAAAGATAAGTAAAATAGAGTGGATTGTCAGCCACATGAGTTACCAAGTTGTGAAGGTTTATATTTTCTTCATTTTTATTTGTATTTGGAGATATTCCTTGTCTCTGTTTTAGGTATTTTCTCATGTTGTACCTTTGTTGTAGGAGCTTTTGCAAAAAATTCTAGAATGGAATGTGAGCATTAGATCTTATGAGATCATGCACACCATTAAACTTCAATCTGGTTTCAAAAATTTACTCTCCTTTGAAGTTTGGATTATTTGTTTATTCTTACTTCTTTGAAGTCTTGATTTTATTTGGAGTTTTTTTTTTAGCGATGAACCATGTTTAGCCAATTATTTTTTGATTACTCAAGCTAAATATTTATAGTATTGTATTGCAAGTTCACTACCCTTGGTTTGGACCAAGCCATATAATTAGTGGCTTGAATAGGTTTTACTTGGATACCTCTTGCTTCTTATTATTAAGAATTTCCTTTTGCCTAATATTATAATATCATGCATAGGTCAATAAAATATATGTTGCAGTTTACTTGATCATGCTCATTGTTTTGTTATAGGTCAAAATACTATTCCTCTCCAATTTTTTAACATGGGCATTAAAGGAGGTAGTGTTTGGACTTGCTTTTCCTATCTTTGTGAGTATGGCCTAAATTGACCACCTTGAATTTGAAACAAGTGATTTAGATATTTGTTATTTTTTAAGACTATGACCTCATTATTAATGATTTGAATTATTTTCATGAGTGAATTCTCTTATTTCTCAAGGTGTTGTCATGGATCAACTTTCTTCCTTTTATATCTACTTTTCATCCACTTCATTGATTGATACAAAATATAATCTATGAGATGGATAAATCCTTAACTTCTTCCATGTTTTCCACATCTTTGTTTCATTATAAAATAAATTTTTGAATTAATATATTCAAAAAAATAGAAGGCTATTTATTCTCTTGGTTTCATTCAATTACTACTTGTAAAATATTTGGACAAACTTGATTGGCCCCAACACATATATTTTAGATTCATATTTAGCATGAAAATGATGCTTTATGTACACCATTATATGAAGATTTATTATAAATTTGATCTAATTTTTATGTCATAAACAATAGGAAATAAATTGTATTTATATCAACAAATTAGAATAAGGGAGTGGTTTTCACTCCTAAATAAGCTAGAAATAGGAACAACTATAGTCAACCATTTAGTCATCCATATTTTAGTCAACCATCCAAATATGATATAGCTAGTCATGTTGAATTAGTTGTAGTTATCCATAGTCATTAGTTGTGCTATAATAATCATAATCAATAAGCTATAGTTAGTATACTGCTATAATAGTTGTAGCCATGAATCATGTTATAGTATCTACAGTTATAACTCATGCTATAGTAACTAGAATTAGTAGACATGCAACAATAGCCATAGCCATTTGTAGTCAACAATTGTGCTATAGTTAGACCATAGTCATGACATCAATAATGAAATAAGCAAAAATATCCAACAATATTATTATTTAGAAATTATATTTTCTATCTTAATAACTATCTATCTATAGGTATTCCTCTAGTTATTGTTATAATATATTTATTATAATTAGGGAACCTCACTTAATATAGAATATTCTACAATAATAAGAGAAAAATAGTTGTTGCTTTTAGCCTCAATTAGTTATAGGTTATTTGAAAGTTGTAACCATCTAGTTTTAGAATAACAAACAATATTATAATGGGATTATATTATTTTGCTATAAATATTCTTCAAGCATTGTAAAGAGGTTACTCTTTAGCCATCAAAGGGCATGTACTAGAATTTGGATTATTAAACTTATATTTTTCCTAAACTTGTGGAATGAACTAAGGATGTGGTGATATACTCTTATTGTAGCCAAGGAAGAGGCCCCTTATCTTATTGTAGTCTTCATAAAAAAAGAGAAAAAAATTTAAAAAAGAGAGATAAAGAGAAGTAGTGAGATTCATCACTATATCATCCCCACTTTAACCTATCCTCTTCATTCCCACAAAATTGAATGTAGCAAACAAGGTTATTTCAATATTGAATATAACACTTCCTACCACAACTTATTTACTATATTCCAAAAATAGATTAGAATACAAATGTGTAATTTGCTATAGCAGGATGTTAAACATTGTTGTTATAGCTCCTCCTATTTTATATTTTTTAAAGGATTCCATAAAATAACTACTAAAACTATGTTTTTTAATGTTGGTGTGGCAAAACGTTTCCCTAAATCACAAATTTATTTAAAGAAATATTTCATTCATAAGCAAGATAAAAGAAAATATGGGTTAGAAGTTGTGGCCTACCTTTAGAAGTTGTGGCCTACCTTTAGTTAGAGGAGTAAGTGCTGGCTCTATAGCACAAAGGGAGGTGAACATATTTCAAGCCACATATACTATTGGATCTCTCATAAATGATCGATGCACCTTCTTTGCCTCAAGTAGATGGCCTAAGGACCCCAAGGCCTACAAGCCATCAATTTCCCATTCAATGGCATGCATTGTGGCCATTGAAAAAGACCAGTGCAAGGGAAAGAAGGTTCCTGAAAAATACCTAACAAAACACATGACAATTGATCAAAAATAAGAAAAGAAAGAATAAATGTGAAATCAAAGAAAGCCTTCCATTGATCTAAAAGGATCCTTGCCTCAACTTAGACATGTGGTGACTACTTGTGAGATAGGAAAAGGCAACATAAGGGAAATTAAAGGAACATATTCCATAGGTCACCAAAGTTGAATTTCTTGGCATGGCCTATCATAGTCATCCACATGGCAGTTGTAGTAGCCACCCACCACATGAGTAATCCTACCCTTCTAGCCTATACTAGTCAAGGAGACCATACTAGCAATTTCAAGAAGTGAGAGATCCCAAAGAAGGGTTTATAAACATTTAACGGTACAACCACCCGTAAGCACAATGATGTGATATGGCAACAACAAATTTCTATTTGAGGGGCTAGAAGTCTCCAACATAAATGGCCCTAGATTTAGAGGCCCTAAGGTTGCTAGCTATAGGGACAAAAGGATTTTGGCTACAAAACAAAAAATAATTCATAGAGTTTTGGAGGGAAAGGTCCCTTGATCCTATCCTATAAATAGGCCTATAAATATCATTGTAAAGGCATTGCGAGATACTTTATCATGCCTCATATCTAGCCTTGTGAGATATTTCTTTCATCTCCTTAATTTTTTAAGCAATAATCAAACCTTGAGCCACTATCTAAGGATCATTAGGTCTCTTTAGGCTGTTTGTCTTGCAATTATTTGGCACATGAACATAAGCTATAACTAAATTTGCTCTATCCTACTTCTTTAATGTATTTTCAATTTGAGTTATGTGTGATGAATTTTATTCAAATCCTATCTATTATACTATGGTGAATGTGTTCACTTCTAACTTGTTCATGCAATCGAGAGGGAAAATTTAATCTTGGTGCATCACCCCCATAACATAGGTTTTAATTTTTTTATAAATTTAATTTAATCCAAATTTAATTTCTTATTTTTATGCTTTTTATTATCTTCCTTCCTTGTATTTTCTTCCCCTAGCCATAAGAAACATAGAATTGAGCCCACAAAGTCTAAAAGTTATGTGAAGATCAAATTCGACGAGGAACCGACCTCAAAACAAATCTATAGGCTACTCCATAGGTATTATGTTTGCTATGATGCTTCCCAGTGTGTTGCTCTACATGAGGTGTAGGTGTCCCAAGTGCTAGGCTAATACCTTATTAGGTTAGAAAATTCTAAGATAATAATCTATTTGGCATACCTAGTGGGATGAGCTTAACATGTTCACCCCACAATACTAAAAGAAAACTCTCAACTTAGACCTTGTTAAAGGTCACAGTTGATTAGATTGAAGTGAAGCATTAGGAGATTAATTAGGTGAATCTATTGAAAGTAGAGACTTTGAATAATTTGTTTGACAAAAACAATTAAGGCAAAGATTCTGGTGGAAATCTCTATTTTTCGGCTTATTGAAGCATTCTCTTCCCACCTGGAAACTTTGTTCTTGAGAAAAGACCTAGAAATATATAAGTGGAAGGCCTATCATGAGGTCATTTTCTAGAGTTAATAAACAATATTTGTACCACCCCTAAATCAAAGAATAAGGAGAAGGAACCAAAAATGCAACATGACAAATCCACTGAACAAACCTCATCAATGATTTTTGGCATGGAATGATAGATGTCCCTTAATTTTACCTACCCTACCTATTGTATGGAATTGAATTATTGCTATAATACTCAAGTCCCTACCTTATTTCATGGGAGAATATACTATTACCCCAATAGATAATTTGCATCACCTGGTGAGCTTATGCATAATATATTTCATTGAAATACAAGATATAACACTAAGATTATTGACTATCTCTTTCATAGGAAAGCTCAAGAATGGTACATCAGCATTACTACTTAATTAGTTAGGAGCTAGGATCAACTAGTAGATCTCCTAATGGATAGGTTTGGAGGTAACTCTCCTTGAACAACTCACAACCATCAAAAGAGCACTTGCAAAGACAATGGATGATTTCAATGTTTGATTCCACAAGGCTTGGTAGAGGATTCCTAACAAGATATGACCTCCTTTAGGTATGATATTTATCTATCATTTGACGCAATACTCAAGTCCCTACCTTATTTCATGGGAGAAGATACTATTACCCCAATAGATAATTTGCATCACCTGGTGAGCTTATGCATAATATATTTCATTGAAATACAAGATATAACACTAATATTATTGACTATCTCTTTCATGGGAAAGCTCAAGAATGGTACATCATCCTTACTACTTAATTAGTTAGGAGCTAGGATCAACTAGTAGATCTTATAATAGATAGGTTTGGAGGTATCTCTCCTTGAACAACTCACAACCATCAAAAGAACACTTGCAAAGACAATGGATGATTTAAATGTTCAATTCCACAAGGCTTGGTAGAGGATTCCTAACAAGATATGACCTCCTTTAGGTATGGCATTTATCTATCATTTGAAAGCTTTTAATTCTAAAACTTCTATGATGGTCAATTCTAAGGGAGAGGACTCATTACCAAAATTCTATGGAATATCTACCCATGCTAAAAAATACCTAATCCAAATATAAAGGCCCTAGACTACCTCTGCATTATTTACCTCCATGCAACCTTTATACCACCCCACTCAAACCATACAACCTGAAACCTATCTAACTAATCCTATCATAATATTAGGGCAAGCCCATAATACTAACTTGATCTAATCATATTTTCATCCCAACCCTTATGCTACAAAATTTTATGAAATGTAGAATATGATGAGGATGTTCTCTAATGAGATCACAACCCTGAATAGACAACAAAACATCCAAATATTTTCCTATTAAAGTTACTTGAAAAATCCCTTTTAACAAGGCAATTAGGTCTTTCAACATCATCCAAATGGATATCAAAAGCCTTCACTTATGATAAATAAAAATCTTGGTCAATTGAAAGCTCCAACTTAGTAGATATTACTCGTGCCTATCCCATTCTAGCAAATTTTCCAAACTTGGTCATAAACCTAGTCACCACCCAAAATAATTATGTTGAAGAGTGCAGTACGTGGTATTGTTTTGCTCCTAACTTTTACCCTTTTGATTCTCATATTAGGGATAAGTCTCAGACAGATGGAATGCCTTTGTATAATCATGTGCCCATTCCAAAAACATAATTGGAAGCCTAGATGTTGAGTCCAGAGCCTGTAATATAGCCTTTGATTATGCCACCAACTTCCAATTTCTTAATTTTGAAGCATACATTCATTATTTGAGATGAAGTAGAAGCATATGTCATGTTAGATGAAGCAATCCCCTCAACTTCTAGGAGGCCAAAATTTTTGTCATACTACATCACTTAGGCCAAGAGACAAACCATTGAAGAGAAAAGAAGGTATAGTCCATTAGACCCTAAACCCTAGGGTAGGGTGATGGATGATTAGAGGAAAACCCTAACACAAGCCCAATGAAAAAACTAGGTTTGAATAATTTTAACAAATGCAAGAAGAGGCTTGAAGCCTTTGAAGTAGCCCACTTTAGAATCACCAATACCAACTCAAATTATGGAAAATACCATACATCTACCATCATCAAACACCATATCCTTCAAAATTATGGATTACTTGATAAAGTCCATGATAGCAATGCCTCTTTGGTATGTCCTCTTAATACAAAAATAGATTAAACACTTACAAGAATCCCTATAAAATCCAAAGGAGCTAGGCAAATAGAAATCATATGAATTATTGTCAATCTCTAGGTTGAAGGCTAGACAACCTAAGCCTATGCCTTTATATATGATCATAATCTATACATAACTGTTTGGTCAAATCTAGGTCTAGTACATTGGTCATGCCCAAAAAGGTAGTAGACACACTCAACTTAGTATATGAGCCTACCAACAATAGAGTAGTTTAGATAGATGACACCCTAGTACCAATATTTGTAATAGTATAGGGTATTCTCCTAGCCCTCCAAGATTATCTTAACCTAACAATGCACTAAGATATAGTAGTGATCGATATGCTGACCATATTTGGCATATGCATTTCAAGGGACTTCACCAATAATATTGGGGGATATCTATCCCTAGATTGGACTCACATGCTGCTCCAAAACAAATACAAAACTAAATTTAATATCTCGTCGGATCCCCTCCATGTTCACCACATGGAGCAAGTTCCTCCATGAAGATTAGGGAGAAGCAAGCCTACATGACTAAAGAGGATCCATCATGATTGTATTAATCTATGAACAAAGTGCATTTGTACATCCCTGATGACCACCTAGAGAAGTGGGTATTTGAGACATGGGGGTCATATTTTGATGGAGCATTTGAATAGGATAGGATGGGATGATTTGTTGTCATAGGCATGTTGTATATATTATAAATACCATCTAGAAAAAATATAGGTAGTCTTGCTCCCTATAAGTCTAGGAAGTCTCTTTCTGATGCAAGGAGGGTCATTAGATCCATGACAAAAATATCAAGGTGGCCTCGATATTAAATCAATAAAAAGGAGGAATCTAACCATAGAGACACATGGATTGATATAGGAACAAAGTCATGTTGAATGGAAGGATTTATCCAAAGAAGCACCGATTGTTTGATCAAAGATCAATAAAAGGAAAAAGTACCAGGATGTTTTGGCTTTGCAAAATGATACCAACTCTTAAACTAGGCACATGGAAAATTTAAATTAATACATAGTTGGGAGCAAAAGGAGACTAAGGAGAACCATAAAAAACTATCTAATCAATGATTATCTATGGCCACTAGTGTGACCACCCAAACCAAAAGAGACTGTATCAATGCTCAATATTTATGGCAACATAAAGTTCAATCTTAGGTTGCCAAAAGGAGCAGATACTTGATCCTTGCTTAGGGAAGAGTTCCTTGACATTCACCACAAGATAATTGTTCATAAGACCAAAAAAAATGATACCTGGAAGATGTATACCAAATCAAAAATTGCAATAGGGAAATATATGTGACAGGTCCATAAATCTAATGAAAGAGATTTATCTTCAAGAATTGATGAGTCATGTGACTTCCCTGATTGGCTACCAAAAAGGCCCCAAATCATTGTGGAGTAGTATGCCTTTACATTGCACTAATTATGTATGAAGTCAATACGTCATTGGGAAAATTTAAACTAGGGAGAATTAATATAATTCGAACCATCCTTATAGGAGAAAAGCATGTGGATATATTGCATTTTTTCAAGTGTCAGATATCTCGAATAAGTGTATCCATACTTTGTATTCATGAAAAACAAGATGGAAAACCTTATAGGAAAAAGGTTTTTGGATTAGAAAAGAAATTCATCATTTCAAAAAATTAAAGTAATCTAAGGGCAAAGTGACAACAGATAATTCTTGTTGCCTCTCTAGAAAGGAAATATTTCACATGCATGGAGAATTTAAAACTGATTCACATACCAACATCTAAGAGGAAATATTGTAAGAAAGGGACCCCTTCCATGTAACTCTTTTTATTTCCATAACCTATAGAAGATACCCTTATATAAAAGAGACAAAGCGATTAAATTAGAGCCTAAGTTAACTAAATCCTATTTATACAAAAGTGTTCATGAAGCAATGGAAAGGAGAAGAAGCAATACCCATAGCCCTATTCCTAGAATTGGGCCCTTCCCTAATCCTCTAATCATATCCTTATCCACCCATATCCAAGAAATGTGAACCTAAGCCCCTCAATCAATGGTTGTTGAATTATTGAGAGATATGATAGAGGGAGTTATAGACCCCAAATTATCAAATAAGACCAAAATCTTGAGGTATGGGACATTGGAGTAGTTCAACTAGATCCCTTTTAATTATTTAAGGCTTAAATATAGAGCAACATATTAGATCAATAAATGGTGCCCAAGGTGCACAACTACTTCAAGATACTGGCTACATGTCTCAAGCACTACAATCCCAAGTCTCAAGAAATTTAACCTCTAGATGGGGGTTTTAGAATCATCATCCATGACCAATTGATTCAAAATATGCTAATGGTGGAGATAGGCAAGACTTTAGTGAAATTTGACACCACCACTAAGAATTATAGTGTTATCCCTAGCAATATTTCCTACCTCTAGGATAAATATGACATCAAAGAGAATAAGAGTGCTAAGGATGCTACTAGAATGCTAGCATTTATTTTTATCCTGAGAGGAGAAAGAGACCTATTCTAGGCACAAAATGGCGTTTGTATCAAATGAGGCACACACGCCAAAAATAAAGAGTGACCCTCAAATTCATTGACTATGTTTATGATACAATTTATGAAGGGTTGGTCAAATTCTAGGAGACCCAAATATTCTAGTTCTCAGCATTCCTAGTCCACCTGATCTTATTTTAGAACCCAAGTGCCTACTCTATGCTAGCTTTGAAAACTATGGATGGATTGAGCCACCCATGGCTCATTTCCTCTTGGATGGAGGTCTTGATAAGGTCCTCCTCGTATTATGAGTTTGTAGAAATATTTTTGATCTCAACATTGATGGCCCTAAAAGGGAAAAATCTTGAGAAACTCTCAATAGATTGTAAGAAATTTTTGGGAGGTCAACACCCTAGGCATTGGTTATTTTTTAAATATATGATTCTCATTAGGATGCATGGATTCAACAAGTGTGCTTACTAGTTACCAAAGCATGTAACTGAGTGGGTCTTTGTGATAAAAGTGCTTCAATAAATGGATTTCATAGATTCATCCTTTTTGAGTGAAAGAAACAAGATCCATTTCTTCAATATTCCTTTCACTCATAATGATATTACCCTACTAAAGTGGAAGACCCATGACATCCTGGAGACGAATCTTGAGGACCTCAAATTGAAAATTGTGCCAAGGAAATGGAATTATGACCCTAAGAAAAATTTGTGGACTGGCTAGCCAAGGTCAAGAAATCAATAAAGTTCATGCATGAGTCCAAACCAGACCTAGAATATCTTTGGAATCCCACAAATGAAGTTGGAACACCCCTGCTAAAGTAGTTATTGGAGTGAGTGCCAGTGCCACCACCAAGGAAGAGGGATTACATAACCTTCTACATAGTGATAAGTATGGTAGAATTTAACTACCATATTCCTATAGTCAAGTTAAAGGCCATATGAAAGAGCATTGGTCGAAGGAGAAAATACAATATTGGTGGGTTTTTGGACAAAAGATTAAGCAAATGACACCTATATTTGGATATATAGATGAGGATGTACATTTAAAAAATTGGGAGGAGTAGGTGTATGAGTAAAGCGTCAACATAGGAGGATACAATGAGGATATAGTTAAGGAGGTGAATGCCTAGGCAATAGTAGCAAAAAAATGACTTCTAAAGAAGTCAAGCATATAGAAGAGTCCCATATAGAGACCACAAAAGTAGCAACACTTGAGCAATATGAATTTGCTGATGAATTACAACCTCAAGTGTCTATCTTGATGTAGCAAAAATTAAAGAGAAGGGAGTTACCTTTTAGCACCAACCCTCCACCTGCTAAAAATAAAATAAGGAACTATTTAAAGATAATACCTTAGGATGCTACATTCTAGGCATCCAGTGAGTCATCCAACACTCTCTTCCCTCAATTCCATTTGTGAGTCCCCCACCACCTATGGTGCCAACCCAACTAGTTTAGTCCTACATCCCCCCTCCTCAATGTCCACCCCTCTTATATAGCCTTGATGACACCTAATTTTCATATGGGGCTTCCATTCTTGAATCCTAAAGCCCTCATTCTATTAGCTTTTGCCCTACCACCCCATAAGAAGATATTCATCTTGTTCTAGCTAGGGGATTCTTGGCCTTCCCTTATGCATCTCAACCCATTCCATCATGCCTATTTTTCTACCTGATATTGTCATCCCTTCCTTCATAAGGGTAGTTGATCATTTCATAAATCTCCACCACTACATTTGGTGTAACACCACATTTCATAGAAATCCAAGGGACACTCTCAATACACCTAGAATAAGGAGTCCAAAAGGGCAACTAGGCTAATAAAAAAGGGGCTAAGAATCCAGTTTGATCCATAGGAAAATATCCTCCACTTTTTCCATGTGGACCCAATGGTCTCCAAGCCTAAAGGGCAAATGCAACAACAAGATTATTAGGTGATACTAGCAACCATCACTCTTCAATGTGTTGGATATAGGTATAAATATGAGTTAGAGGAGTAGGTGAATAGGATTTCCAAGCATTATTTTATGGCCCTTGATAAAGGATAAAGAGCTTGAAGAAGTCAAAAATATCCTCAAGAGGTCATAGCTCAATATCAAAGGGTTCTAAAATCATATTGAGCAAACTGCTAGTGCCCAAGTGATAGCTTCTCTCCTAGAGGAGGAGAAGGAAAATAATCAAATCTTAAGGGACCAACTTGTCACCTTAAGGCCAAGCTCATATCATATTGGGTCAATTTCCAAAGGGAGCTAGAGGAAAAAAAGAAAAAAAACTCAAAAGCACTACAACAAAGCACTGCAAAAATGGTTAAGGGAATTTGTGTCACATATTATGACAACATGGCCAAAATCATATCCTCAATGGCTAGGCTACTCGAATATATCAGTGTAGCCTCCTAATAGAGCACAATAATTGTCTAGGAGATCAAGCAAACATTGGTGATAATTTCAATAAAAGTGGTCGAGGTAGAAAGATTTTAAACATGAATTACCAAAACAAGTGATCAAGAGTTTCTATCCACAGGTGTTAAGAATTGGGATACAATATTGAGGGAAACATGGGATACCCTTGATAAAGAACAAGCAACATTGGAGTATAGGGTCCAAGTTCTAATCACAATTATTGCCAGCCTACGGGATCCCATAGACTCCCTAATTCAAAAGGATCTACCCTCCCCTTGGATGGATGATGATAGGCTCCTATCAAAGCAAGATTATGCATAAGTGATGGAGGATAAAAAATAAAGGAGGCAAAATTTTTAGATGCGGCCAAAACTCTTGATCGCTATAGAGGCTGTGAAAGCCATTGGACCCTTGGTAGAGCTTGAAGTATAGGTGTAGGAGGTCATGCGTGGATGGTAGGATTTTTATAAAAAGATTAAAGTAATCTACAAAGGTGCTACCATATATTTTATTTCTTTCTACTTCATTTATCTTATTTTTTTTTTCCTTAATTTTTTTTTATATTTGGATATCTCCAAGTTTCTATTTTTGACTTTGCACCCAAGGATAAGGAAATAAGTCTAGGATTTTCCATATTTAATAGGTTGAAGAATCCTTGGGAACTACCAAGACTATAGGGATTTTTTTCCTACATCCTCAATTCACTTAAATAAATATTCCATTACAAAGTGGGATCAACAAAAAGAGGGTCAAAATTCATGATCCACCTTTAGTTGGAGAAGTAGGTACTACTTCCATAGCTCAAAGGGAGTCAAAAATATTTTAAGCCACACTGACTATTAGATCTCTTATCAATGGTCAAAACTCCTTTGCCTTAAGTAGATAACCTAAGGATATTGAGGCTGAAAATCCATAGATTTCTCATTCAATAACTCATGTTGTGTCCATTGGTAAAGACTAATGCAAGGAAAATAAGGTTTCTAACAAAGTCCCATTCAAACACATGGCAGTTGATCATAAAAAGAAAAGGAAGAATCGAGGTGTAGTCAAAGAAAGCCTAGCAATGAACAACAAGTATCCCCACCTTATCCTAGACACATGGTGACTGCTCATAAGATAGACAAAGGTAGTATAAGGGAAATTAAAGGAACATATACCATAGACTATTAAAGTTAAATTTTATGGTCTCAACAATCATAGTCATCCACATCATAGTCATAGTAGCTGCCCACCACATGGGTAGCCTACCCTGCTAGCCTATGCTAGTCAAGGGGGTGTTGTGGTTTAGATTGACATCAAGATGAAATTGAATTGTGACTATAATCTACAATTATTTTAAAGGTGAGCACCTGCTAATCATAGCCCAAACCACACATTGGAAGGGTTAAAATACTTTAACCCAACCTCTAGAGTAGGTTGGTATACCTTGTCAACTTATTGAATGTTGACTCTCTTTTAGCTCAAAACAATAAAATATTAGGGAGAAGAATGAAAGGGTTAATAAATAAATGAATTGTGGATGAATAAAGCTAACAACATAGGCATCTACAGAGAATCCCCTAACAACTTAATTTCTAGAAACAATGCTTAGGACTAACAACATTTGAAACTTGGCAATCTTTAACATTGAGAGCTTTTGTATACTTAAAGAATCATTCCAAACATCTAAAGCATTAATAATCCATATAAACATAATTAGATTAACACTTTCACTAACATAAATAACTTCTCATAAGTATACATTTAGACATGAATCATTCCAATTTGCTCTAAGTTAGCAATACAAATTAATAGAATACACTAACCATAGCAACAATAGCATAAATGACTTCATAAGATAATAATCAACAAACAATGTAGACATAAGTTTGAGGTAAACATCCCAAGCAACAATTTTTTCATTAATTGTAGTAAATGTACAATAGTAGCACAAGCAAACACTTCAAAGCTCAAATGAGGGTTCTACCTCTATTTATAGATTTATAATCTTTACATTTTGAGCATTACAAGGAATTTTTTAGAGTTCTTGATTTTCTTGCAACTTGCTTATCAATGGTGATATCCAACTGTATTTTCTTGAAATAATTACAGTAAATATAGGATAGTCTCACTCTCAGTCATCCCTTATTATTGCAACATATTTATGATCATATATCTACAAATGAGTCAGTTGGTTAGTGACATATAGAAGCTTCTAGACAACAACATTTCATCTTCTTGATGGTTCAAATTCCATGGCCTCTGGTTTGATCCCTTCAACTTACTCTATCATGCAGTCATGCAAGAATTGCATTTGGAATTTGAGATTCAAAGCAAATTGACATCCATCATCAATTTGGAGATGAACGAATGTTATCAATTTGCACATGATTTAGCTCACGATTGTGGATTGGCCTTTATATTTCTCAAAACCGTGCTTAATTTTCACTTTCAATAGCATTTGACAATATTGGGTGTAAAAAAGGAGAAAATCATGGTTTTGAGACTTGATTTATTTTAGTTTGTTTAACCTATGGTCATGGGAAACCTTATTCACTTCTTTACATTTCCTTGCAGCTGCACACAATTTTGAGATCTGAAGCCTTTTGTCTGACTTTGATCACGAGTACGAGGAAAATTGTGGTTTTATGAAAATTAGTAGATTTGGGCTTATGCTTACTCCTTTATCCTGGGTGTGATGCTAACAAAGAAGAAATGACAACTATGCTCCAAAATGAAACTTGGCTCACTTTTTTCATTCTTACCATGAATTTATGCTTTTTAGTGGATTTTAGCTTATTTTTTTGAACTTCTCTCAGCCACGTGGTTAAAAAAGTTAATTTAACGACTATAGGGCAAAATGATTTTTGAGTTGCCTTAGCCAAATTCATCATGAATTTGTGGAAATAAAAGGACTTGAGGTCAAGAATTTGAGTGGCCATGCATCTTTGCTACCATACAGACTTGCTTGTATTTTTTACCACAAATTTGGAAAATTTGCAGTTTGGAATCATACTCTAAACACAGCCATTTTAAAGAAAATTTTATAGTATCATATTGCAGTGAAGCCACCTCTTATCAAAACTTCTTCTCATCCTATAATATGGTTAAAAATTGATCTACAGGAGGCCATACCTATTATATCAACAAGCAGGATATCCTAGAGAAGAGCTTGAAAAAAATTTAATGGTGCAATCTTCCCAAAACCATAATGATGTGATATAGTAGCAAAAAATTTCCATTTGAGGGTTTATAAGTCTCCAAAATTAATGGCCCTAGATATAGAGACCTTGAGGCTATCAGTTGTAGGTACAAAATAATTTTAGCTACAAAATAGAGAATAATTCATAGAGTTTTGGAGGGAAAGATTCCTCAATCCCAACCTATAAATAGGTCTACAAATATTATTGTAAAGGCATTGCGAGCTACATGCTCATACCTTATATATGGCCTTGTGAACTCTACCTTTCACCTCCTTGTGAATTATATGAGTGAGAATAAAACCTTGAGCCACTGTATAAGGACCATTGAGTCTCTTTAGACCACATGCCTTTTAGTTATTTGGTTCATGAATGGAAGGTATGACTAAATTTTCTCTATCCTACTTTAGTGTGTTCTCAAATCTAGGTTATGTGTGATGAAGTGTATTCAAATACTAGCTATTAGAATATGGTGAATATGTTCACTTATAGCTTGTTTATGTAGTTGGGAGGGGAACTTTGATCTTGGTGCATCATCCCCATAGCTTAGGTTTTACTTTTCTAAAAATTTAATTTTTAATTTTTATGTTTTTTTTTATCTTTCTTGTCTTTTATTCCCCTTCCCACAAGAAACATAGACCTAAGCCCACAAGGTTTGAAAGTTGTACAAAGATAAAATCTAATGAGGAAATGACCTCAACCAAAACCCAAAGGTTACCTCATAAGAATTTTCTTCACTCGTGGTGCTTCTCATTGTATCGCTCTATGTGAGGAACTTGTGACATAGGCATGTTAAATTGATACCCCATTAGGCTAGGATATTATGAGACAACAAAAATTGGAATTCATAATATTTTCTAAAAATGAACAAAATGAATCCATCCACTCAAATCTTATGCAAAAAGTGTGAAAAAGGACAAAAGAGATAAAGATATAATGGACACTTATGCACCATAAATAATTACTATATTATCCATAGATAAGAATAACAATGATATAATGATGAAATGATGGTAAGATGGGGGTATCTATACTAATACCAAACCCCCAATTACATAAATGAGTTTAATCTAAGCTAACATAACAAGAGGAATTTAGGATTAATTACAAGTTTATAAGGTGGATTAACATAACAAGGTTAATCATAACCCATATGACTTACTTAAATATTATAATAAATTAAATAGAGTGTACAATAAATACCCTTAGACCTCCAATATTACATTATACAACGTTGGCCATGGCCATGAATTAGATTACACTTTCAACACCCCATTCCAACCTAAATAGAGGTGACATGGTTAACACTCACAAAAAACAAAAAAATATTTGATGATGAAGAACTGAAGATTGTATTGCCAAAAATGACTATAAATAGGGATTACAATGCTTTAGATAGGTTCCATTGGATAAGATCACATTTAATTATATCGGTTACAAGTCTTATCCGATACAACTACTTGCCAACAAATATTAAATAAAATAAATGGCCATAAATATAATATTATTTATCAGCTTATTACAAAAAAAGCAATGTTAATACATTAATCCCTATCATCCCTCCCCATAATAGAAGCATTGGACTCCAATGCATACAAAAAGAGGAAGGAGATCATGCAAAATGTGGAAGCTGGTGAGAACCTACGAGGTCATGGTGAGTCTCAATAATTTCTCATGTAGACACAAGGGTGATCGCCAAATTGAAGATGATGATGGTGCATGGATGGTAGCTATTGAAATATGAGAGGATATACCACCGAACACTAAAATTCCTACAAGGTGGAGGAGGTAGGATGTTGAATGGTAGGAACAAAATTTGGAACTAGAGTTGGAGCTAGAACTGAAGTAGAAGGAGGTATAGGTGTAATAGAAACAAGTGTTGGTACAACAGGAATATGTGCGAGTGTAATAGGAACAACTACGGGTGCAATAGAAACAACTACTGGTGCAATAAGAACAACTGTTGGTGCAATAGAAATAGGGGCCCGATGAATGTGATGTTGAGTGATAAAAAATGCACTTGCTTGTGTGTCCTCATGCTATACGATGCTAAAAATTAAGGTAATCTTTTGTGCCTAATGTAAATTAGTGCAAGCTTGATGTGGAGTGGGTGGAACACTACAGATAAGAAAATTTGGTTGCTCATGCTGAAAAGTATATGTATTGTTATAGGCATCATATTGAGCTCGTTTGCCATATTGATAAGTTTTACCTAGAAGCAGACCACAACAATCCATAGGAGTAACGTCATATGTGATAGTATCTATATACTTAGGACCAAAATAAAAATATAAAGTGCAAGTGTGTGTGATCACAGTAGTAACATTGTACTTCCATCCAAGTGAGTAAGAACAAGGATAAGGACATATAGGTTGGTGTAATTTATCAATAATGGACTACACAATCAAGTTTTTTGTAAGCCATTATCAATGATATAATGAACGAAGAAACAAATACATTATCACGATCTCCTACAAAAGAGTGATGGCTAAGTAAGGTGACCTTATTGAGTCGACCTTCTAACTCAGGATAAGTACAATCTTCTCCACAAGTCTTGATGGGATTTTGTTGAGTTCCCTCCTCAAAAGAGTGGATAAGCAATTATTTATTCTTAGATTGTTGTAATTGTCTACCTTCATATTTATCATGCCCTTTTTCTTTTACAATAATTATAAAAATTTTGAGACTTGATATGAGAATAAGAAGAATAAGAAGCATGAAATGTATGCTTATAAGCAAGGGATTGATTAGAATTAGGAGTAGAAGAAGAAGAAGGGGAGAAATTAGAAGATTGCCTTGGTGCTTATTGATGTGAACGAGGTGATTGTGTCGAACCACCAAAAGAGTAGCAAGATCCTCGATGTTGTGCAATGAACTTCTCCTCCATAAGCTATGCATGATTGAAGATATCATCAAGAGTAGTGCAAGGAGTATATTTCAACTCGTGATAAAAGTGTGCAAGAAGCCCACTTTTAAACTTAGCAATGAGGGAAGTTGCAGGATCAAAGACATGAAGCAAGATGTGTAGATGGTTGAATTGATGAACATAATATTGGATATATTGATGCTTTCCCTATTGAAGGTGGAGCCATTGATTAAGCAAGTCATCATCATAATTGAACGGATAGAAAGTGGCCTTCAAAGTTGTGACCAAATCATCCCAAGTGAGTATGGGATTTTGAGTTTCGTGGTGTTCAATAATGAGAACCTTAGCCATACCAAAAAGTTTGAGTTTGATGAAAGAAACTTTATCATCATTCGATGTGTGACTAAAGGTAAACTAGGTATCCATATTGAGGATCCAACTATTGAGGATGACAGGATCTCGAGAGCCTTCATAAATTTTAACTTCACACTTGGTATGAGAAGTATGAGAGGAGGAGGATTGCAGTTTTATGTCTTTAATAGTTTTAACCAAAGAAATTATATGGGCTGTAACTTCAGCCAATTTATTGGCTGAGGCCATATTGATGGCCATATAGCAGGTTTGAGCTAGGGAGAAAATAAATAGGTGACCAAAAGCAAGATCGAGTGATCACAATACAAAAGGTGGGCCTATTTGACAAGATGATATTCAAGACATAATGAGAGAGATAAAACAAGGGGAAATGGAGAAATGACCATGATGAATGGATGGGTTTCGAAATGAGCTTTACAATGAGTATATATAAGGATATACTCACAAAAGTAAATGCCCTGAAAAGTCAAATTATGCAAAGGGGGACCCATAGGAATTAGAGGTCAAAAACATGTATGGATTAGAAAAAATTATTGGAAACTATCAAGCGAAAAATAGTTTAATGACAATGACAATGGTTAGTTTGATGGCAATGGCTAGTTTGATGACAATGTCTAGTTTGATAGCAACGACTAGTTTGATGGCAACTGCTAGTTTGACGATGATTAGTTTGATGACAACAACAATGGATAGGTTGATGGAAACATGGAAAATGACTATTTAATGTGTGAATCACTAGATTTAAAGGTCAAAAGGAGTGAAATAAGCCCAATGTGATATAAAACTATGAAATAGTTTTTGAAAACAAACTCATACTATCAACAAATAAACAAAACCCATTAGAAAGAGATGCCAAAAAATAGCAAAGTGTTGCCAAAAATGTTATATTAGGATCAAAATGTGCAAAAATGGATGGAAACCTGTAGTTCTTCATTGGAAAACACCATAAATTGTTAGATCGACCTGTATTCACAGATCATCATTGAAAATATGGAAAAATAATGTGGGTGAGCAAACAAAAGTGGATGTCACTACGATTAGAGGACAATGGGATTATAGAGCTATTGAGGTGTACAGATATACAATTCCTTGTAGATCCATAGAGCCAAGCCTAGGGTAGAAACAACATGAGCGAGTAGCCACAAGGGGTAAATGATAGATTTGCAACAACCTGGAAGTGTCAAGGAATAAAAACTAGGTGGAAAAATCACTAGCGATGGATGGCGTGAAAGAAATGAGCAAGCACAACGACCATGAGTGAGTGGCTAGATTATCTGTGAGTGTTAAGATAAAGGCCTATGAAACCACTAGACCAAGATACACTTAGAGAATTTTTCATTCATTTTTTGAACTAGACATAGCCTAAGGAAGAGGTTAATATACAAACCTAGTGCTTGGCTCTGATACCAAACCAATAAGGATTTAGAAGCTTAAAATCTAGATTGCTATTTTCTTTGATAATCATATAATTTATAGGTACCAAGTGCATTTACAATACCATGGTATGATCCAAATTATGGACTCATTACCATGTGCGGATAAGAGGATAAGGGTGCATTTAATATACATAATAATATTGAATATCCTTCCCTTTCCACATAAAATGATTAAATTAATAACTTACAACAAATTATTTAATGTAATTCAATGTGCATCCCTATAATTCATCCCCAGTAAATATGCATTGGTCCCCAATGCATAGAAACAAGGAAGGATAATCTGGAGAAGAGAATAAGAGCTAAATGAGGCTAAAGATCCAATAAAATCAATGTAGAAGCTGATATCGAAGGAATTGATGTAGTTTTATTGGATGTATCTTGTTGGTGAAGATATGCTACAATCCATTGAGATACAAGCCATTGGAGGGCTTAAAAAACTCCAAGGTGAAGGAGTACCATATGCCACACGAGGGAAAAGACCCATGTGATGGTAGTGATCACAATAAAAGGGTCATGGTCCTGTGAAGGAAGAGAGAATGACAACTTCGTGATTGAGTGCCCATGTGATGTTTGTGGAGTACATAAGAGGGGTCATGGTCATAAAAATATTTGAGACTAATCCATTAGTGAGGGGTACCTATATGCAAAGATCATGGTTTGGAGGATAAATCTACTTCTAAAATAGTCTCCCTATGTGCGGGTGATGGATGACCATCCCATTGAATTTTATTGTTCGTTAATATCTATCAAGAAGGGCCAAGGAGATAATATATTAGTGATAATAATATCTCCCTCCCATAATGGATGCTCTAATGGGCCTCTATTCTTAAGGTAGACTCCATTTGAATCCCCCTCGTTATATAAATTCTATTGCTACAAAAGTGCTTCTTGCATAAGAGTTTCCTTATGATGGACTATAGTCATCACTATCACTATTACATACTTTCATACACATCTAAAGAACACTTAGACTAAGACTTCAAATAAAGAAGACAAGTCAAGATCACCACCATATCTAAATATAAGTTACTTCAAAATTTCATATTTGTATAAGATATGGCTTGAAGGTATATATTTTTATTTTATATCATACATCATCTTGTTTGAAGACTTTCACTTTTCCTTGGGCCACTTTATTTCCATCACCAAAGTATTCTTTGCATGAACCTACTTAAAACAAGAGTTATAACAAGCTTCCAAGTACCTAGACAAGAAATAAGAGGAATAGATCATTAATAATTAGATCTTCATGAATAAGCTAAATCAATTACCCAAAGGAGGAAGAGGGATTGACTAAAATACATCTTAAATACTTTTCCTATATACCTCCAAAAGACTCCAAATGTGCTACAACTATCACAAATTCAACCTCATATTCCAAATATGTGCACCAAATATTTTGATTGCATAGAATATGGTAAATCCACCCCTTCATAATAGAGCAATTGGGCTTGAGGACTATTCCACATAATTTGGACCCTAACACTAAAAAAAATTGATATACTAATGTCATCAATGCATAGAGCTCAAAAAATAATGTAATTTTAAAAAAGGGTTCAAATTATTTCATATGTAAAATTTATGGCCTCCAAAATATTTTCCAAATAGCTCCCAAAAAAGCAAAAATTAAAGCCACAAACCTTATAAATAGTGAATCCTAATTTTTCACTTGGCATATACTCTTTCATTGCTGATAACCACTCATTCTACACCACTTGATCACCTCTAGTTGAATGGAACCCCACCTCTTGCTATATTTTGATTGGTTGAATAAGGCTTAAGTAATAAAAGGTTTTATTATGTGGTTTCCAATGCAACCATGTCAGTCGTCACCTTAGACAAGGCACCCATTTTATTCAATAATGCCAACAGGTATTCCAAGGGATTCAACTCTAAGAACCAAGCTTTCTAAGATAATTGTGCTATATAAGATATCAGTTCAACTATTGAAACACATGTTGCATCTTCGCATATACATGAAGTGCCAAGAAAAAAATAAAAAAATGCTTTGCAAAAAGTGTGGATCAAACCTAAGATGTAAAGTATCCTAAAGGACCTACATGCTTCACATGACCACTTGGTTAGGCATCCAATTTGTGTTGAGTCCATGATATTTTTGTAGCTAATGTCACAATGTACTTCTACCAAGATCATACAAAAAGGAAGACATTGGGGTTTTAACTCTAAACCTCATTCCTTATACACCCAAAAGTCATCCCATATTACCACTATGCCATGCATTTTATGTGAAACAAAAAGGAACCCTTCCTTTATTATCTTATACATCATGGTCCAAATAATCCAATAAGGAAAACATGAAATCAAACCCATAACCCTCTATGGTGAATGTGTTTGACTATCTCCAACTAGTTGTCCCAACATTTTGGAGATGTGCAACACCCTTTTGAAAAATTCCATTTGAAGTAGTAAATCCAATATAATCTTCTAGTTAAATGAACAAAAGTGCATGCAAATAACAATAGCACAAATTCAAATTTGAATTTAGATTGTGCCCTCCATTACTACCTCTAGTTGTTTTACCATAGCATTTATGATGAGGATAGGGACTACCAGCATGTAAAATTGAATTTTCAATATAAGGGTTGTAACATTGGAGTAAGTAAAATATTTGCAAGAATTTCAAAAATATAGAGAAAAAAATGGAAGAGCTTTCCTTTATGATTCTTACACTACCAACATTTATGAAACTTTGAGGTCTATATTGCCCTAAAAATTAGAGGGAAAAGTCAAAGGATCCATAAGACATTTCTACATGACCAAGTGAGGCAACTACATACCCACTTTGATACCATGTTGAAATTCACAATATTTCCCTAAAATGAACAAAATAAATCCATCCACTCAAATATTAAACAAAAAGTGTTTAAAAAGATGAAATAGAGAAGGATATAGTGGTAACCCATAAGCACCATAAAATAATCACTATACTATCCATAGATAAGAATCACAACACTCTGATGATGAAATTATGGAGTGGTGGGGATTATTTACACCAATACTAAAATCTCAATTACATAAATGAGTTTAATATAAGGTAATACAACAAGAGGTATTTAAGGTTAATTACAAGTATAAGTGATGGGTTTAGCTATAACAAGGTTAAACATGGCCCAAAGGGCTTACATAAAATATTAAAATAAATTGAATATATTTTACAATGAATTCCCTTAGGTCTATCCAATATTACATCATACAATGTTGACCTTGGCCATGAATTAGATTACACTTCCAACATTCATTACTTATTATAGTAACCCCTATTCCCCTAACATAATATCCATTTGTACTTCATATGTTTGTATTATTTTATGGTTATTTAGCTCCTTTTCCCTTTGCTCATATCCATGGCCATCATGTTTTGCTTGTTACATCTCCTTGAATCCCTCAAAATTTTTATATCGTCTTTGTAGAAGACTTTTTAGTAGCAACTTTACAAATGTACCAACATTGACATACTCAATATGATTATTTTCACTTGAAAACAAGAGATGATGAAAAATGAAAATAATAGATGATTTAAAAAAATAGGTTAAATTATGGAAATCCTTATGGTGTGATTAGATAATAGTTTATTTATATAACCAATGGATAGTTGAGCCAATTTAATAGTTGAATTGATAGTGACTTGTTGTATTTATTATAATCATTTGACTAAGGCTAAAATTATAGTTACTATAAATTTGAGTTTTGGCTAATCAATTATTTGAATAGGATGTATCAATATTAATTTTGTCTTTTTGAAAACCTCCCCCATTTTATTATGGATATTTTTTTTACTGTGCAACTATAGCATGTCCATGTCAAAAGTAACAAATATTCTAACAATCATGTGTATAGAAAAATTTAGCAATTTATTTAATTTCTCTCCTATGTTTTGATAGATAAGCACCATTGGCGACCAATAAATCTTAGTCATGGAGAGGACAATATGTGCTCATCATTCATATTTTATGGACACTATGTAAACACTTTTTACTACCCACATTTGTTGCCATAAAGATAATTATAGAAGACTTTAGATTTGGATTGAGGGTTCCTACTCATGGAGAGTTCTTTTATCCTTCCCTAAAGCTAAGAGGTTTGAATTGATAGTTCATTATTTCATTCTAGAGATAGATAATAGGATGGATGATGATGGTTTCATATCCATAGTGTTGTTTATTTTTATAGCACTATCCAACAACCATTCTTTTATAATGCTCCAATATATTCATTGGCACAAAGGTAGTCTCATGGACTATAAATATGCTTCTAGAACAACATTTTACGGGATGATAATAATAAAACAATGAGAGTGAATGTATCTTCCATGAATAAAAATGAAAAAAGAAAAGAAAAGAAAAATTTTTAAAAATAAATAAAAAATCCATTAGACTAAAAACTAGAAATGGTGATTTAATGAAATACCAGGTTGAAAACCTTAATAAGCAACTTTGTGATGCAAGTACAATAACCTAGATATTTAAGTCCATGGAATTTTTAACATTGTAGCACTTCATTGATTGTTCAAATGAAATTGATACACCAAAATTATAACAATAGATTTGTGAAAATATTTGTGTTGTAGCGGGACCAATAACAATTTTAGAAGGAAGCATATGATGGGTGATACCACATTTTAGTTCTATATTTAGTATGATAAATATGATTTATGTATAACATTATGTGGCCATTTGTTACAGATTTGATCTATTTTATGGATGTTGTAAACAATAGGAAATAGTTTATATTTATTTTAATAAATTATAAAAAAGAGTGGCTTTCATTCCCAAATAAGTTGGAACTAGGATCAACTATAGTCAACCAACTGGATATCCATGTTGTAGTTAACTAGCCAACCATATTGTAGCCAACTAGCCAACTATGTTGTAATAATTATGATCAACCACAATCAACATTCATTTTATAGTAGCTATCATCAGTAGTTGTGTTATAGTAGCTATGGTTAGCATTATTAGAGTACATTATATTATTTGGAACCATGTAATTATTATGTGGATAATAATAATAATAA
The DNA here is from genome assembly GCA_028583015.1 of Wollemia nobilis. Classification (NCBI taxonomy): domain Eukaryota; kingdom Viridiplantae; phylum Streptophyta; class Pinopsida; order Araucariales; family Araucariaceae; genus Wollemia; species Wollemia nobilis. The sequence continues at coordinate 202,189 of JAQPPZ010016670.1, forward strand.
TAATAATAATAATTTGTGATATAAAAATAATAATAGGAATATGAGAGACATATCTCACGTGAGATTGAATATGAATATGAAAAGGCAATTGAAGGTGAAATGTCAAGAGCTACAAATATTCAAAAGTCTCTTAAATATGAAGGAAATCCATATTGTATAAAACTATGGCTAATGAGAGAGAAATATGGTAGTAAATATGTATCAAATGTGAATAAATAAGAAGTGTAATATTATTGTATAACATGTGTAGAGGGGGAAAACTGCCCTATTGTGTACAATTTACAAACAAAAGGGCTGGATCCGCAAGGAGGGAACCCTTTTGTGGGTGAACCACGGGGGTATGTTGTACTCTACACTCGATGCTAGGGGGAAGGGTTCACCAAGAACGGTTTTAGGACTTGCTCCAAGTCCTCGGGATATTAAGGATTGTTTGATGTATTCAATTTTAAGACAAACACCTAAGTTTGACATTTCTAGATCTAAACTAGAAAATATAAAAGATAATACAAAAAATAGAATAAGACAGCAAAAAACAAAATGCATGCATACAAGAGCTATTTATAGCACCCTAAAATTGGCACGGTTAAAACCTTAGTAAAAGATAAAAGATAGAAATTTGAATTTTAACCCCAAAACCGCTCCAAAACCGCCTGTTACCCATTTCCTCGTTTTCCATGCCATTTTTAGGATTTGTTTTGACCGTTGGACGATATCGTCGCAGATTAGACGAGATCATCCCAGATCTGACGAAATCATCATGGACAGAACGTCCAAACGATTTTGTCCCAAAACTAAATTTTCATAATTAGCTTATGTTTCAATAGCCTCTCCAACTTGGGCAGAAGCGCGTCTGCGCAGTTGGAGATTTCCCTGTTGGAGATCTCCCAGATTGGGATGATCCCCAACCTCTTAAACCTCTTCCTAAGCCTATATAAACTAGGATTTTCTAGTTTACCCCCATGAATCCCCTTGATTCTGATTTCCTTGAACCCCTTAGCTGATGGATTTGGATCTTTATTCACTAGAGCATCCTCGTACTACTGTCTGTGTTCTATACTTTGCATTTTCTTGTAGGAACTCTACTATTTTTTAGTTGAAGATAGCTCGGATCATCGCAAATGATCTCGAATGATTACGGATGATTTTGTCGAGGAGCACAGACGATCTCGTATGATTGGAGGCGATCCTGATTGTAGTCCAGATTGGGGGCAATCCGAGTCCAGAGTTTGCATTTCCTTAGCTTTCTCTGCATTTTTCATATTGTATTTCTGCATTGTCTTGAATTATTATGTTTATGCATCTTGGAGTTCACCTCATTTAGCATAATCGCATGGTAAAGTTAAAATCAATCATTAAATCTACTGCATTTCCTTATTTGTTATTGGAATCCATTATTTAGGCATGTTTGCTGTTATTTCTACCATTATCCTTTGCTTTTGCACTTGCATATTTGGTATTTTGTGTCTATTTTTGTGATTGTAGGTTTCTGACGAATTCGTCTGACGAATTCATCAGATTTTAGATGATTCTATCTGATTTCAGACGACCTCATTTATTTGGGATGATCCTATGAAATATCAGACGATTACATACGAATTGAGGCGATCTGAACTGCTACAAGCCTCAGAATCTTCATCAAACATCCGAAATCAGGTATGACACATTCTAATTAGCATATTCTCTATTATTAGCACTCATTCCTATTTTTTGTATCCATTTAAATTATTATTGGTAGATAGAATAGTTTAGATTCATCTTGGCCAAACCTAGGAGTTGAATGATTGAGTATAAAAATGAACACATCAAACCCACTATCAACCTAGGCATGGAAACTGCCACTCAAAAGTTTCCTGGTGAACCCACCATCCATCAAAAATTCACCCTTATACTCCTCCCCTGAGAGGCGGGACCTTCAAAGGGCCTCTCAGTCCGAGGTATTGTCCCATCCTTCTTGCATCCCCCTTTCGGGCGTGGATCCTATAGCCTGAGGGTAAGGATGCGGAAAATTTGGAGCGATACATTTTGGTGAACCCGACGTGAAAACTAAAAACCTTTTGAAAACAATTCAAAAAGAAAAAGAAAAACAAAAACATAAATGCATTTAGAATCAAAGATTGCATGTCATATTTAGATGGTAGATTATAACAAAAGACGAGCCGTCACCATTAATGTTGAAAATCAATTAGCAACTATAGAGATTAATTCTTTGCTTAGAGTAGCTCCAACATATAGAGTCCCACCTTTATGGGATGAGCTTAATAGGATATTGAATCTCATTTCATCTAGAGCAACCGAACTTAGGCAAATCAAGAGGTTTGTCCTAGATAGAATCCTGGATCCCGATCAAGTGACTTTGTATCATGAGCTTTAGAGAGCTTGCCATAGGTGGTTAGAAGATAAAAGAGCCCTTGTGTCTTCTGAGTTGTATACCTTTGAGGAATACCTCGATAATGCAGCTGTAGTACATAAATTTTTGTCTCGTATAGAGGACCAAGAGGTCATTCTTATGGATAGACAAAGATGGAATAGAGTTCCCAGAGCTATGTTATATCGAGAGTATTGCCATGAGATTTATTTTTACAAGACAGAATCTAAAACAGATAATATTACTATAGCACACTTTATCAAGTTCCTGAAAAACCATTTCCAGTTTGAAGAAGAGCATTTTATGACTCTTGATGAACTTGATCCTATCAATGATATTCATAAACTCTTTTTAGAAAACTAAGCTATTATTTTATTATTGTTATTTCTTGTATTTGGTGTGCTATTTGTTGTCTTTATAAGCATAAAAAAAAAACAAAATCATAACAAAAAAATCAAAACATTTTATTTTTAAGCATCATAGTAGGTATATAATTAAAATATATACCTCCCAAATCTATTGCAAATATATCAATATATATTTGCTAAAATCTAAGATTTAGACATAATGACTAGACTTAGGAATGGAAAAAAAATTGAAATAGAAGAAGATTGGTTAAGGAAAACAGAAAATAACCCAGATGTCCTTCCTGAAGACCCAATTCAGGAAGAAGGAACTCTAGACCAACAAGAAGAAGACTATGTTGATGCAAATGAACAAAGAGAAAATGTTAGGGAGGAAGAATCCTCATCTCCTAAAATATCTCCAGAAGGAGCTGTTACTTTTGATAACATGGAACATTTCTGGAAGTTCCTCCAGGATAATATGGGCACCCTTAATAGAGCAGTTCATATGGACAAAGATCAAATTAGTGACACTCAAGCAACCCTAGAAGACATATATCACACACGCACTAATCCTTTGTCCTTCGTTGATCAAGAGAGTGATCAAGCTGGACCATCCAATTTGGACATGGCTACTATAATCCAAAACACGCGACAACAACAGGTTACCCAACTACCTAGAGTGCCTATTACTAAGCCAAGGGTTATTCCCACACAAAAGAAACCTTCATTCACTGCTCTATTTTGCCAAGCTATTGATCAATATACCTTAAATCAACAAAAGCCTAAAACAAAACCAAATGTTAATTTCCAACAATCTGGGATACAACATAATGCTACCACAAATCTTCTACATAATACTCTTCCTACCAATCATTTGCATAACAACAATATAGCATCTAATCCTTATGTCCCGCCTTCCTACGCTCACAAATCCCATACTCATGTACCACCGAACCAATATGGTGGACAAACTGGTAATCTGGAAGCCATGGTGAAACAGTTAACCTCCCGTATGGACCAAATAGATCCCTATCGTCCCTCGTACAATTATCGAGAGATGTGTAGTCAACCTCTAGATCCTATAGTTGTAGCACAACCATATCCCAAACACTTTCCTATGCCTGTCCTACCTATATATAAAGGAACGGAAGATCCCATAGAGCATCTTCGTATGTTTAGGATAGCATGTCATGATATATCACATGATGACTTGTTATTGCTAAAAATGTTCCCAAAAAGTTTAGGAGGGATGGCATTGGAGTGGTATTATCAATTGCCCACTCATTCTTTGAGAAATTTTGAAGAGACCGCTGAATCTTTTGTGCATCAATTTAGTGCCTATATTGAAAGGCATGTAACCATTAAATATTTGTACAATCTAAAACAAGACAAAGATGAGTGTTTTGCTGACTTCTTAGCTCGATGGAGGCAGTTGATAGGAAAATTACACTTTGTGTTACCTTATCGAGAAATGTTGGATATTTTTATCAATAATTTACAAGAACAACTATCCTATGAATTATCAACTGCTACCTTGACCACCTTCGATCAAGCTATAGACTTAGCCCGAAGAGTGGAAGATGCTCTCATTAGAAGAGGTCAGCTCAAAAAGAAAGATGAAGAGAAAACATCCAGGAATCAATATAAAAATAAACAAGTTGTGGGTGATGGAGTCACTGATAGCAAAAACATTGCCAATGTTAATACTACAAAAACAATAGAGAAATTCATATTGAAACCTCCTGATAAACCACCTCGAGAATTTACTAGGTTAAATCAACCTTTATCAACCATTCTCCCACAACTATTAGCCCGAGGATTGATCCAATTACCAACTATCCGAGAACCTGATCCAACCATACCCGGATACAGAGCGGATTTACATTGTGATTTCCATAGAGGACCTGGACATGCTACCAACTCTTGTAAATGATTAAAACATAAAATACAAGATTTAATTGATAACAATGAGATGGAGGTGCAAGCCTTTCAACCTAAACAAAATCCTACTAATAATGTTCAAAAGAACACCCCTCAAAGTCAGAATCAGAATGCCAATCAATCATTGGACATATTTCAACATCCTTTACCAAAGCATGGCAAAGAGGTGGCTAATCAAATTGAACATCATAATGTTCCTCCTCCTACCCGATATGTAGGAGCCATTAGTGGGCATTTACCTATTCACGATCTAGAAATATTTGACACAACTTTATCCATGGTTACGTCCAGACCCCTATATAATACTCAAACACCTGATCTTAGTGATGTAGAATCTGATACTGAAAGTGACATGGAAATCACCTCCAATCAATCGAATAGTTCTAAAAATGAATCAGATCCTATTCAACCCATCACAAATTCTATGGTTTCGAAAGAACCATTTCCTAGAAGAGTTACTACTCGACCCTCTTCTCATCAGTTCCTTTCTAATGAACAAGCCATAAATGCTAGACCGAGACCAATTCATCATCCTCAAAATAATATTGTAGGTACCATCGGAGTCGTTACCGGACAACAGGCTCAAAACTCTCAACGGGATCAAACTCAAAACGATGGGTCAGCTCCATTTGTTTTGAAAAATCCCAATAAAGGGAATCATATGCCTAATGTTCAACCTAAGCCTCCGTATAATATTAATGAACAATTATCCAATACTACAGCCAGAATTTCCCTTTTGGACCTTTTAAGATCTTCTCCTATCCATAGGGATGAATTAATGCTCACATTAAGCCAAATGATGGTACCACAAAATATTCAGCTTGAAGCCATGACCAATACTATCATAACTCGAGAAGTTGATTGTATTGACTTTCGAGATAGGGATATACCACAACATAGTTTACATAAGGATAACCCTTTATATATTACTGCCCTAATTGGGGACGTAGCAGTTAAACGCGTCTTGATTGATAATGGTTCATCTTTAAACATATGCACTTTTGACTTCTACCAAAGATTTGGCTTTAGGAGTGACGAAATGAAAAGAACGGATATGATTATAAAAGCCTTCAATGACGAGACACAAGAAACATGTGGAGTCATTACTATACCCTTGCAAGTTGGTCCTAGAACCCTAGATACGACCGTGTTTATTGTACATTGCCCTGCATCGTACAATATACTTTTGGGTCACCCTTGGATCAACGCGATGCGAGTGGTTCCATCCACTTTACATCAGTGTGTTAAATTCGAATTCAAAAACCAATTGGTTACCATTCATGGTGACCCTAGACCCTTTGATATGTGTGCTTTGGCAGAACCGGTTGGAGTTCAATTTTGCCCTGCTCTGTCATCCACACATCCTAATTCTCATCAACCATCTAAACGTGTGAAACACTCACCCATAACATCACCTACTTTTTCCCCATCAACTACACCTCTACATATAGCTCAATCATATTTTGAGCAAACCCCATTAGGACCTCGAAAAGATCCCAGAACTACAACCAATGTTCCTTGTTTTACCCCTATAACTTCCACACCGATAGACTCATCCATCGATATCCCTATAACATCTCCATCCACTACAGGCATCCTTTCCACATCAGAAGATCTAGGAAATGTTCCTTCTACCTCTTATGCTCTCACTGATGAACTCTTACCCGATTTATCTAAAATTCTTATATCAGAAGATATCAACACTGCCATGCAAGCTTCCCTTGTTTTAAATAAACTCCCACCTTCTCCTCGTACCTTGGGCCTCCCACAACCTATGGGAAGTATCTACCAAGTCGGGAGTTGTGCTTTTATTTATAAGGGATATGATTGGGGAAGAATACCCAGAAACATCAAGACACATTGTGATGGATATGCTCGATGCTATTTTGCTAATGAATATATTAAAGCTAAACCCATAATGCTTAAATTGGGCTATAAAGGGAAAGGTTTGGGACCTTTCCAAAATGGTATGAAGGAACCTATTGAGGTAGAACCATGGCCTGCCCGATGCGGTGTGGGCCTATTTCCTAGTAAAGGTCAACCCTTCCCATTTGAGGAGGATGACCATCTTACATGTTATCAAGATTATCTCGATAAACAAGATTCTTTGCTTTCAAAAAATAATCCCTTTACCTGTCATATGCTATCTCTCGCCTACCCTGAGATGATTTTCGAATCCGACGATGAGTTGGAAGGGGATATCTTCCATGATGTCTCCGTTGATGACTTATTACATAACGAATTTTATTTTGATGGCTCTATACCTAGTATAGCCCAACTTGAGGCCTCGACTCCTCAAGACGAATTATCCAAGCTAACCTTGGAAGAATTACAAGAATTGGGTGTTTCACCCACCCCACCTAATTTTGAGAGATATTTACATATGGAAGTTGAAAATGGTATAAAAATTAACATTGGAACCGAACATAACCCTCACATAATCAATATTGGATCAGAATTAAGTCAAGAAAAACAAGATGAATACATTTCATTTCTTAAAGACTATGAAGATGTCTTTGCTTGGACATATGAAGACATGCCAGGTCTGGACCCTTCTATAGTCATGCATCATCTAGTAGTCCATCCAGATGCTAAACCTGTTAAACATAAACTTAGAAAAATGCATCCTAAAGTGGCCTTACTAGTCAAAGCAGAACTAGAAAAACTGTTGAAGGTCATTTTTATACAAGCCATTGATTATGCTGAATGGATCTCAAATGTAGTTCCAGTAACTAAGAAAGAAGCCACTAAAGTTAGGGTTTGTATAGACTTTAGAGACATTAATGCTGCCTGCCCTAAGGATGATTTTCCTCTTCCTAACATGGATCAAATCATTGATTTTACTGCTGGAAGTGGAATGATATCCCTAATGGATGGATTTTCTGGTTATAATCAGATCAGGATAGCTCCTGAAGATCAGGCTAAAACAACCTTTATTACCCCTTGGGGAACCTTTTGTTGGAAAGTAATGCCATTTGGTTTAAAGAACGCAGGCACAACCTATCAATGAGCCATGACTTATATCTTTCACGATATGATGCATGATATTCTACATGATTATGTAGATGATATTATAGCTCGTTCCATCAAAGAAGATGATCATTTAAATGACTTGAGAAAAGTATTTGATCGGTTAAGGGAGTATCTTATCCGATTGAATCCAACCAAATGTATATTCGAAGTTAAGTCCGATAAACTATTGGGGGTTATCATTTCTTTACGTGGCATTGAAATTGACCCTCTCAAGATCGTGACTATCACTGATATGCCCACACCCACCAATATATCAGAATTACGAAGTTTACAAGGTAAGCTTCAAGCTATTCGCCACTTTATTGATAAGTTGGCAGATAAAATCGGACCCTTTCTTAAACTTCTTAAGAAAGATGTCTCTTTCCATTGGGACGAAAAATGCCAGGAAGCATTTGAACTCCTCAAGCAATATCTCCTCCAACCACCGGTGCTTTCCCCACCTAGATCTGATCGTCCATTTATTTTGTACATTTTTGCTTTCGATTTTGCCTTAGGAGCTATGTTAGCTCAACTTGACGATGAGAAGAAAGAACGTGCTAATTATTACATCAGTAGAACCTTAATCAGTTATGAAACTCGCTATACCATATTAGAGAAGTTATGTCTTGCAGTCGTATTTTCTACACAAAAACTACGACATTATATGCTCAGTCAAAAAATGTATGTTATTGCCAAATTTGACCCTTTGCGATATCTTATGAGTCGACCATATTTATCTGGTCGCACAGCCAAGTGGGTTCTTGCGCTAAGCGAGTTTGAACTCACGTTTATAGGACAAAAGTCTGTTAAAGGTCAAATCATAGCAGATCAATTAGCTGCTGCACCCTTAGAGTCTACCCATCCCCTCATCATTGAGCTTCTTGATGAATGCCTTAAATTAGAGGCAGACCATCCTAAACAATGGTCCCTATACTTTGACGGAGCCCGATGCATGAGTGGGGCTGGTGCAGGTATTATTTTAATATCTCCACAAAAACATCTTATACCTCTGTCCTTTAAATTAACATTTGCTTGCACTAATAATACTGCTGAATATGAGGCTCTAATCCTTGGATTACGAGCAGCTTTGGCACTAAAAATTAAAAATTTGTTAGTTTTTGGTGATTCCCAACTTGTCATAAATCAAATCAATGATGTTTATCAGACCAGAGATGATAAATTACGCCCATATAAAACATATGTTTTGCAATTATTAGCCTTATTTGATCAAGTTACCTTGGAAGCTATTCCTCGAACTAGCAATCGTGCGGCTGACGCTATGGCTGCAGCTGCATCTCTTTTGCCCTTGGAGTTAGATGATGAATATGCTACCATCATTATTCATCGACTCCAGGAACCCACTTCAAGCAAATCATGCTTAGAACCTTTGGATGTGTTTCTAATCAATGAAACTACTCCCGAACCATGGTACATTGATATATTTAATTTTTTGCAAAATGGAACCTTCCCTGATGGTTATACTAGCAACCAGCATCGATTATTACGTAGACGAGCAAGTCACTTCGTAATCATTGGTAATACCTTGTATAGGAGATCTTTTGAAGGCATATTATTAAGATGTTTGAATCTAGAAGAATCTAGATCAGCTTTGAGTGAAGCCCACGATGGATCTTGTGGAGGACACTTTAGTGGTAACGCCATTGCTAAGAAGCTCCTTCGGATAGGATATTTTTGGCCTACCATGGAGAATGATGCACATGATTATGTGCACCATTGTGACAAGTGCCAAAAACATGCTGACCTTGTCCATGCGCTTGCACAAGAGCTGCAGGCTATTTCATCTCCTTGGCCCTTTTCAAAATGGGGCTTAGATATCATTGGGAAAATCAACCCTGTGTCATCTGATGGACACAAATTTATCATAACCGCTATGGAGTATTTCACAAAATGGGTTGAAGCTATGCCTTTAGCTTCTTGTATTGGAACACAAGTTTCCAAATTTATTTTTAATCAAATTATTTGTAGGTTTGGAATTCTTGCCAATCTCATCTCAGATAATGGAACTTGTTTCAAAAATAAAGATGTCAAAAAATTATGTCAAAAATATAAAATTCAACATCATTGGTCCACTCCCTATTATCCTCAAGGTAATGGCCAAGCAGAAGCATCTAATAAAACATTAATCAAAATTCTCAAAAGACTGGTCAATAAATCTGGTCGAGATTGGCACATCCAATTATATCCTGCTTTGTGGGCCTATCGAACTAGTGTTCGCACCCCCACTGGAACTTCACCTTTCATTTTGGTTTATGGCGCTGAAGCTGTTTTTCCCTTTGAATTAGAAGTTCCTTCTTTGGCTCTACTACTTCAAGATACTGAAGTAGGGGATGAATATCGTGTTGGCAGATTTAGTCAGCTAGAACTTTTAGATGAAAAGTGCATCAATGCTTTGGAGCATCTTCGTGCCTACCAAAACAAGCTTAAGAGAGCATATCTCAAGAAAGTTCATCCTCGATCCTTTGAGATCGATGACCTTGTCTTAAAAGAAAATAAAAAAAATACTAATGCTACTAAAGACCTTAAAGGTAAATTCGAGCCCAACTGGCTTGGACCATATATTATTACTGCTAAATTTGGATCGGGAGCATACAAATTATCTACCTTAGATGGTAAAGAACTTAAAGAACCTATGAACATTATGCATCTCAAACGCTACTATGCATAAAACATTGGGTCATTTCATCATTTGTATATATTGTATTTTGCATATTGTTTCATTTTTAGACATTTCTATCAAAATATTTTTTTCAAAGAACAGTAATAGTATTTCTTCTTGCAATTCATCAATTAAAATCAAATACAAAAACATCAAAATCATCAAAATCTTCAAAAACATCTTTTTCATACCTATCAATTCTTGGAGTTTGCAGTTATATTTTCAATTATTTTGGATAAATGAGCATTTATTTGGAATCCCACACTTTCACACTCACATGAATAAATATCTTGATTTTATTTGGTATGATTATTAATCTCTCTTATATCAAAGTCCACATTGGCATTAAATAAAGTTTTGAGCATAGAGAACTGATCTTGTTATTTACTTGAACCAAGTATATCTTTTCACATTAAAATGATTTCATTGCAAATTCAATATGATGCTACATAGTAGACGTGGTTTCTTGAGCGAAAAGTTTCCCCTGCTATCCTATCATGCACATGGTCTAGAATATTTGAGAATTGACAAAAGGACAAGCTCACCCCTACCCGAATAAAAATCCCTTGCTCTACAAACTAATCCGAGCAAGTATCCCTAGCATAGGAAGAAAAAAGAAAAGTGCAAGAAAAAGAGAAAAAAAAAAATGTTATTTTGTATCATCACAACAATATTTCAGCATTATCTCAAACATCAAGCAAAAATACAAAAAAAAAAAAAGAGCAAAAGAGAAAAGAAAAAGCAAAATGCAATAAAATCCTTTCCCTACCCCTTGAAAAGAAAAGAAGGGTGAATGAGCTTGAATCCTGGAATTCTCAATTATTCAAAAACTGTGAGGTAAGCCCCATAACAGGTGGTTTGTGCCCAACCCGCTTGGCCTTGGGTAATTCCTAGCGTGGTGATATGTCTATCACATTAGCGACCTTATTTTGTACAGACCTATGTCGGCTTATGGATTAGCTAGCTCTTGATAACCTAACTTGCATAGTAGTCTGGTACGGTTATATGCATATAAATCATGGTTAACGAACATTCATTTGGTTAAGGCAAATTGCTTGTATCAAATTATCTTGCTCAAAATTGGTGAATGAACAATACAATTGCACACACATTTGTATTTGAGAGATTTTGTATCATTATGATAAATCAAGATCGGTAATGAACTCACATTTGCACATGAGGATCCCTTATAAACCTACATTTGTTTTTGATAATTTAAAATATTTTTGTAATTCTTTTCGAACAATTTTATCCTCTTATTTCAGAATTTTGTTTTGTATAAAAACAATTATATACATTGTGTCACAAAATTGCAAAACGATTTCAAACAACATGTTCATCATATTATTATTTTTTGTTTATCAAAAATCAAAAATCAAAAAATCAATCATGCAATAAAACTAAAATATCTATTTTATCTTTGGATTTCGTGATGATGGTATAAGTCTATACCTATAAATTCTATGCCTAGCGCAAACCATTGTTCTAATTTTATTTTCCCATCCATTTAAAAAACACATATGGCTTACATCATTATGTTACACAATTGTGCTTCAAAATGAACGAACACTTATTCTATTTCATGTCATTATGTCAAACATTCCATCTTGCAACCATGGTATAATTTCTAAGGAATTATTCAAAAATTTATCACACTTAGGAATTTATGCCTAGCAAAAATCACTTTTAAACATATTTCATGCATAATTTTGTGAAAAATCTGAAAACAAATCATCACCATCATCATTTTCATCATCACAACACCAAGTCTTAAGACAGTCTCTTAGCACTCTTTTACTTTTAGCAATATTTCTATACTAGGATTAGCTTGACGACCTAGCGAGCGATGACTCCATGAAACGGTCTATAACAACGACAATGTCCTTTGAAATTATTGTTAGAAGTCCCTTTTATTTTTCATCAAATCACACCAAAACAACCAATTTATGCACATCAGATTATTTCATTTACAATTTTATGGCATGACATAACATTATAATTTATTTCCAAACGACATAATTACATGAATCATCAATCAACAATTCAAAAATTGAAGCATCATCAAACATATGGACAAGTCATATCATCAAAAAGACCATATATATATATCAAGACATATATGTACATCATATCAAAATGGATTGGTATGAACAGTAAAAATGAATTAGGGTTTTCCCTATTTTTCTTAATTTTATTTAAAAAACAACATTTTTTTAATTTTACTTTTTCGCGTTTTTACCTCAAATGTTCGATTTGGGTAAAAACACGGAGGGGGCACCATAGTCAGCAGTTGTACGATTCGACCAAGAATCATCGTCTAAAAAATTGAGTACATTTTTGCTTTCTCATAAAATGGGAAAAACTCGTCTTTAACGCATTTTCTTCGAAAAATTCACTAAAGAGGGGGCAAAATGTAGCACCCTAAAATTGGCACGGTTAAAACCTTAGTAAAATATAAAAGATAAAAATTTGAATTTTAACCCCAAAATCGCTCCAAAATTGCCTGTTACCCGTTTCCTCATTTTTCGTGCCATTTTTAGGATTTGTTTTGACCGTTGGACGATATCGTCGCAGATTAGACGAGATCATCCCAGATCTGACGAAATCATCATGGACATAACGTCCAGACGATTTTGTCCCAAAACCGAATTTTCATAATTAGCTTATGTTTCAATAGCCTCTCCAACTTGGGCAGAAGCGCGTCTGCATAGTTGGAGATTTCCCTGTTGGAGATCTCCCAGATTGGGATGATCCCCAACCTCTTAAACCTCTTCCTAAGCCTATATAAACTAGGATTTTCTAGTTTACCCCCATGACTCCCCCTTGATTCTGATTTCCTTGAACCCCTTAGCTGACGGATTTGGATCCTTATTCACTAGAGCATCCTCGTACTACTGTCTATGTTCTATATTTTGCATTTTCTTGCAGGAACTCTACTATTTTTCAGTCGAAGATAGCTCGGATCATTGCAAACGATCTCGGACGATTACGAACAATTTTGTCGAGGAGCGCAGATGATCTCGTACGATTGGAGGCGATCCTGATTGTAGTCCATATTGGGGGCAATCCGAGTCCAGAGTTTGCATTTCCTTAGCTTTCTCTGCATTTTTCATATTGTATTTCTGCATTGTCTTGAATTATTATGTTTATGCATCTTGGAGTTCACCTCATTTAGCATAATCGCATGGTAAAGTTAAAATAAATCATCAAATCTACTGTATTTCCTTATTTGTTATTGTTGAATCCATTATTTAGGCATGTTTGCTATTATTTCTACCATTGTCCTTTGCTTTTGCACTTGCATATTTGGTATTTTGCATCTATTTTTATGATTGTAGGTTTTTTACGAATTCGTTTGATGAATTTGTCAGATTTTAGACGATTCTATCTAATTTCATATGACCTCCTATGATTTGGGACGATCCTATGAAATATTAGATGATTACGTACGAATTGAGGCGATCTGAACTGCTACAAGCCTCATAATCTTCATCAAACATCCGAAATCAGGTATGACACATTCTAATTAGCATATTCTCTGTTATTAGCACTCATTCCTATTTTTTGTATCCATTTAAATCATTATTGGTAGATAGAATAGTTTAGATTCATCTTGGCCAAACCTAGGAGTTGAATGATTGAGTATAAAAATGAACACATCAAACCCACTATCAACCTAGGCATGGAAACTGCCACTCAAAATTTTCCTGGTGAACCCACCATCCGTCAAAAATTCACCCTTATACTCCTCCCCCGAGAGGCGGGACCTTCAAATGGCCTCTCAGTCCGAGGTATTGTCCCATCCTTCTCGCATCCCCCTTTCGGGTGCGGATCCTATAGCCTGAGGGTAAGGATGCAAAAAATTTGGAGCGATACACTATCCTAGAATGATTCTTTCTTTTGAATGCACACTAACTTAGAGTTTACTTCAAAAAACATTTAAATCAGAGATATACACAAGATAAATACACATAAATTATCCCTAAATGCAAGCTAAATGCTTTTCACTTTAAGATGCCTAAGAATCAACAATGAAGTCATTCCTCTCTAATGCCAGGCATGATTTCACTGTAGACTAAAGAAAAATAAGAAGCGAATGCAAAAGGTAAAATAAATGTAGACAAACAAATAATAAAACCCTAATGGACATTGCAGAAGTAGGAAGAAGAGAGCCAAGTATCCAAATGGACACTATGTCTCTTCGAGCTATACCATAGATCCACCAAGTCACATAGCCAAATCAATTAAATCCATGCAATAGAAGATCAATCTAAAATTCATACTTTAGGGGTTAGCTTATAGTAGAGAAAGTAAATGAGAATGAACTATAGATTTCGAGCTTAATCAATTCACATAGATATTGCACAAAAGTTTGCATGTCACACTTGCACTTAGTCTTGTTCTTGATTAAGCAAAGACATATTTCCTTTTATAGATAAAATTAGAGGAATAAATTAGGCACAAATAAACTCATAGTCGATGCAAAAACACACGAGAGGATTTAAACCTAGGTTTAAGCAGGCTTAAAAATAATAAATTAAAATAAATTAAAAAACTAGGTTAAATAGCAGGACAAGGTGCAATATCACTGGCACGAAGTCGCGCCTCATAAATATGAGGTATGATTTTGATAAAGGGCAAAAAAATTAAAAAAGGGAGGTAGAGAGGCCTTCCTTTGCTCTTGGAAAGGGTTGAGGGTCTCTTAGGGGCACTAAGGAAGATTGCCTACTCAAAGTGGGTCAATTTTTGGTGTCTACATTTTGCCCCCTCTTTGATGCATTTATGGCCTATTAAATGTGTTAAATAAAGGATGTAGGCACACATTGGAAAAGAAATACAAAATAAAATAGGGTGGTCAGGTTAGAAGAAAGGAATGGTGCAAAAGGGTTTCATTGTAGAAACTTTTATAATTTACATGTAAATTGAGGCATTAGGGACATTAGTGCCTTTATAGGCCGGGGTTGCCCCCTCGAGTGATTATGAAAAATTGATATTTCATAAGAACTCAAAATAAATCGACACAAAATAAATAATAGAGAGAATGGGTGAAAGTCAAGCAAAGAAAAAGAGGAGAGAGAAAATAAAAAATAGGGTTAAAAAGAAAACATGGGTAAAACCCTAATTCATTTTTATTGCGAGGAGAAGAAAAGGGCTCTGGAGAAACAAAGATGGTGCTTTCAGTTTATCGAGCGATGAATGCAAGGGGTGAGGATGAGGCTCAAAAATGGGTAAGAATCATAGTTGTTCCTCTTTTGCATTATGTTTTTCTTGTTTCGCATAATTAGGTTAGGATTTTAGGGATTTTTTTGGGAAAATCATCGTAAAAATTGGTGAAATTCATGCCACAACCTAAGCACAAATTTGCAGCTTAGGCACAAATTTACTTTAAGAAAAATGCAGTGAAATCATGCCTGGACGAAACTAGGTGTGATTTCACAAAGTCACACCAAAAAAATAGGGGGTGCAACTTCGCGAAAGCGAAGTTGTGCACCCTAAAAATGGGGTGTGACTTCACAAGAATTTTATAAAAAAGAAGAGGAAGAAGAAGAGAAAAGAAATAAAAGGAAACAAGGAAACCCAAAGTGCGAAGGATGAATTGAAATTTATTTATGCTGAATTAGAATTTTTATTAATTAATTTGATTTTATGATGAAACTGATTAAATTATGTGTTTGTTTATTAAATAAAGCTAGGTATTCTTGAGACTCGGGAGTGGTGAGCAGGGGTGCTAACAGAGCTAGATGCTCTAGTATAGGTAGAGAGGGCTATACTAGGGGTGGTTGGTTTGGATCACATGGTGAGGATACCATGAATAGAGACAGATAGAGCTATGCTAATTGCCCTGGTAGAGCGATGGTATCCGGAGTCATCTAAACTCTGTTTACCCATAGGGGAGATGATCATCACATTGGAGGATGTGTGGCAGATCCTAAGGATCCCCATCAAGGGGAGAGAGGTTTATGGGGCATAGGGAAAGGTTGTTATACTACAATGGATTTCTATAGGCTTCACCCATCATGTGCAAGAGGGCACCATAGCAGTTGATGACCTGGTTGACCACTACAGAGTGAATTCTTTGACTATAATGCTTGCAGGGGTGGTGGTAGGTCTCCTAACTTGCCACATGAGCAAAAAAAACTTGTGATGGGTACTAGTGGGGATATTGGCTGACATGCGGTAGTAGGGAGTTCACTTTACATGGGGTCCTTATGTGTTGGCCCATTTGTATAGGATATTGTATAACATCATGTATAAACGACGTACATGACTAGTTTGTACGATATTGCTCCAAGTGTGGTGTTGGGAGCACATTACGATGTAAAGACCATTAGCACTGTCAGGACCATTTCTTGTTTCAGAGCAACCAATAGCATACAAATGGCCTCAATCCATGGAGAGGATCATGAGGGCCTATGCTAGGAACCTACCACTAGCGAGGTAGGTGATCAATGAGTTTTGAGAGGTGCAGCTCATCTAGAAATCATGGAGGATTCATCCTAGCTGGGTAGGTGATAGGATAGAGCTAGCATGAGTGAGAAGGATCATATGGCTAAGGTCAGAGCGAGGAGAGATAGAGGTACTTAGATATGATCGAGTCCAATGACAGTTTGAGATATTACAAAAAATTCTAGACCTAGGGGACTACTGGTACCAAAGGGTGACCTAAGATCCAGTAGGGGTAGTAGGTGAGCTAAAACTCACTAGGTGGGCTAAGGAGGACTATGATGACCCTCCTTATGTTGATACAAGGGTAGAAAATGTAGGTGTGACCATCGGGTATACCCGGTGGTATATAGGGGTTGCCTCCTAGAGGATCTCACCACCTGTACTAGTATAGAGGTGCTAGGTGATGGGCCTGGGCATGCATCAAGCATTCCAAGAGGTAGTTCATAGGACCACAGATAGGGTGCAATAGGCTCTAGCTATGCCTATATAGAGGCTAACATGGGTCTGGATCCAAGTGGTGGAGGAAACCATCCCAGGAGCAAATATTAGCAAGGGAGGGATGGGGGATGCCTAATTATAGGTAGAGGGGCCACGGGCTAGAGACCCTGGGGAGGCATCTACATTGGCAGTGGTGGGTGGCAAAATTTAGGGCATAGAGAAGTTAAAGGTACAAGTAGCTTCTCTATAGATGTAGGTTGTCAAACTATAGATGAAGAGGGACATTGCATGAGCAGATGTATCTTGGCTGCAAGGAGAGGTGGTCTGGTTTGATGGAGAGCATCAATGGGGCTAGAATGAGGGGATGGTTACTATTGGGAGTATCCAATAAGGGGATACAATACAATTCCTTTAGGGAAAGTTGTGATGCACTACTGATAGGTTGGAGATTACCATTAAAAAGGCCATGTTCTTTGATATGACTTACTACATAGCTGTACCTCCAGAGTGGAGTATGGAGCTTCCTCCATCCCTTCAATCAGTGAGTAGGTCACAATCCCTATCATGAGTGCCTTCAACATCTCAGTAGTCGATGGTACAACTGAGAATACCTCCATACCAAGGAGGGCCAAAGAGAGCTAGCTCTAAGAGCTAGTATAGGCTAGGCTAGGGATTAGGATGATGTACCAATTTTTTATTGTGGTGTGCATCCCTAGGTTAAGTGTATCGATTCTGGATTGTGGTACACCAACCTCACACGATGTACTCTTTTGTCCTATGAGTAATACATAGCCACAAATTTTGTATTTTTATGTGTTTATATTTTAATGCATATTTTTTTATATGAAGTAATTTTATGTATGTAAACTATCCTAATGCACACTATATGAAGGATGAAAATAAATGCAAGCAAAAGAGAACAAGAGGAAGAAACTAGGAGGAGAAACAAGCAAGAAAAAATAAGAGAGAAAGAAGAGAATGAGGAGAGAAATAAAGAAATAAGGAAAATGAAGAGAAAAGAGAAGAAGAGAAGGAAGAGAGGAAGGAATAAGAGGAAGAGAAGGAAGCGAAGAAGAAATAAGAGAAGGAAGAGAAGAAGAAATAAGAGGAAGAGAATAAGAAAGAAGAGGAAGAGAAGGAAAAAGAAGAGGAAGAGAAGGAAGAGAAGAAGAAAGAAGAGAAAGAGAAGGAAGAGAGGAAGAAAGAAGAGGAAGAGAAGGAATAGAAGAAGAAAGAAGAGAAGAAGAGAAGAAGAGGAAGAGAAGGAGAGAAGAAGAAGAGGAAGATAAGGAAGAGAAGAAGAAAGAAGAGGAAGAGAAGGAAGAAAGGAAGAAAGAAGAGGAAGAGAAGGAAGAGAAGAAGAAAGAAGAGAAGGAAGAGAAGAAGAAAGAAGATGAATAGAAGGAAGAGAATTAGAAAGAAGAGGAAGAGTAGGAAGAGAATATTAAAGAAGATAAGGAAGAGAAAAATAAAGAAGGGGAAGAGAAGGAAGAGAAGAAGAAATAAGAGGAAGAGAAGGAAGAGAAGAAGAAAGAAGAGGAAGAGAAAGAAGAGAGGCCCAAAGGTCAACCATCATAAAAGGAGAAGAATGAATGACCCATAGTATAAGGCTAGCATAGGTTGCTACGAACTAGTGTAACTAGATACTATGGATCAGATGAATGAAGTTGCTAGACCCGCTAAGGGTACAACACTTGCATTAATGTGAACAAGTATGTGGATATTTGACCCACTATGGGTGGTTGCTCCCTTATTGACTTCTATGAGGTGATTACCTACTAGGATGTATGTCAAGGCCTACTGAAGTGGCCAAGGACCTTATCCTATGATGGGGTGTTAAGCTTGATGAGTCAAAAGAAAGTATGATCCGATAGAATATCATTAATAGTGCAATATCTACTAGGATGTATAAACATCCTATATGGGGTGTAATATATATGTGTAAAATTTTTATATAAGTGCTATCCCAAAGTGGGACTATGAGGAATATTCAATACGATGTCATGAGGAAAATGAGAAAAGAAGAATAAACGATCATAAGAAAATAAAAGGAGAAAAAATAATCCCTAGGGGGGATCTTGCTAGGCATCAGAGTCCTAGTGAAAAGTGCAATGCATGTGAGCTATGACCTAACTAGGTATCATCACATGCCATTGTCACAATATCCCCAAAGTCTATATGAGCAAGCAGTCATGAAAAAGCAGTCCTGCACTTATGACAAACAAACATGCAAGGTGTTGTATTAGATGTCAAGCAATCATGCAAAAATGACAAGAAACAATAAAATATGAGCAAGCAAGTGGATGCAATGAAAAATGAAAATGCAACTATATGAAAGTTTTTTTTTGTTAAGGATTGAAATCAATGCAAAACCTGAATGCACCATTTGCTTTATTACAATGAATTAACGTGCCATGAGGTGTTTGTTGGCAATTTGAGTTATTTTGTGTTGTCATTGATGTCACATGGATCACATTGAGTTTTGGTGGCAAAAGCACTTCATAAATAATCATTTATGATATTTTGGAGAGCATGGATATATACAGGGTTTTGTGGCACAAGAGGCATATAATATTTAATTTTTAAATATTATATTAATGGTTTTTATTAAAACCAATGGTAAAGGTTTTTATTAAAACCAATGGCAAGGGTTTTTATTAAAACCGACGGAAAGGTTTTTAATTAGACCAATGGAAAGGGTTTTTATTAAAACCATTGGAAAGGGTTTTTCATTAAAACCAATATGCTAAGACTTCTCCAAATGATGATGGATGAAAAGGTTTTTTCAATTAAACCTAAGTGCAAAAAGTTTCATGGCAAAATTCAAAAGAACGAAGGAGATATCCCATTTCAAAGATAAGAGATGAATTATTAAATATTTATTTAATAATTCTAAGGTCTAAGTTTAAATCAAATTATCCGTCGACGTGCAAAAGTTAGGGTGGCAAATCAAAGTTTGCCGACGTCATTCGAAGGCATTCGAAGGCATATAAAACAACGAAAAACTTTGGTTATTTCGTTTTGCGGAGAAGAGAGAATAATTAGCGCATGAGAGAGTCGTCGAAAGGAGGCAGCGGAGAGGTAAAATAAAGTATTGAAATCGAGGGCAAAGATAAAATAGGAAGCCATCGGATCTGACGTCACACTGGATAGGCAACGCAGTTGGCAGGGCATCATCTTTGCACAGGAAAGGTCTGCGTTCGAATCCCGCCAGGAGCAAAAGTTTTTGAGAGAGATTATTTTCGTTTTGACAGTCGAGCGCAAATATTAAAGGAAGTGTTTGGGATTAAATCCCAATGTGGGCCAGTGCTCACGTGGTAAGTGCTTCACAACGCTAGCAAGGAGGAACAGAGTTCGACTCCCACGGAGGTGTGAAGGCGCATTGATTTTTGGGCAAATCGTTGACGAGTTCGAAGGTGATAAAGGCGCATTGATTTTTGGCATAAGCATTAACATTTTTAAAGATTGCAGAGGCTACGATCTACGTAAAAAGGTATTTATCTCTAGCGCATGGTAATATTTGATATTGCCAAAGTTGTGGTGCATTAAATCATTTCTGCCAAAACTTAGGGAGTCATAAGGTATTTGTTGGAAATAAATTATTGTTGTGTGTGCTTAGGGAGTTATAAGGTGTTGAGATATTATTTGTTATCTATGTGTACATAGGGAGTTATAAGGTGTTGAATTAAATAATTGAAAATTGTTGTGTGTACTTGTGGAGTTATAAGGTGTGAAATTAAATAAATAAAAGCATAGGTGCTTGTTATTTATGTTAATGAAATTAGGGAGTTATAAGGTTGTAAAGTGTTGAACATGTATATGTCCTAGTGCATGGTTTGATTATGAAATTAAACTAGGAACTTGAGATCTAGTTAATTGTTATCTTGAGTTAGAAGACTTGCACATGAGTTAGAGTTTGAAGTTGAAGACAAATTGCTTGATTATGTGCCTTGGCTATTGAGAGGAAGTGGATGGATAAGAAAATCAATTTTATGGATAAAATTGATGCTTGAGTTTATAATTGCTTTAGTGGAGTTCATTGAGAGTATTGCCACTATTGAGGAGGTTTTTGCTATTGCTTTGAGGAGAGTATTGTTGGTTACTTGTTGAGTACATTGCCTCTATTTGAGACCATTGAGGAGATCTTTTGCTAGTCACTTGTGGAGATCATTGTTGGCTATTTGAGAGCTCTTTTCTTGAGGGAGTTGTGCTAGTTTCTTGAGAGCTTATTGAAATTGCATGAGGAAGATATTATTGAGAACCTATTGCTATCACTTGTGGAGATTGTCCTTGGTTGGTTGAAGTTCTCATTGTTATTGCTTGGAGAGTTTTCATTAGAGAGCTCATTTGCCATCCATTTGAGAGTACATTGTTGAGCATTGTTGTCATCCATTTAAGAGAGTATTTGTCATACATTGTTGAGTACATTAGTGAGCGTTGTTGTCCATTTTAGAATTTTTTTTCTTTTGTGGATTTTTTGAGCATTGTTGTCATCCATTTGAGAGAGTACATTGCCATTCATTGTTGAGTTCATCATTGAGCCTTGACTTCATTGATGTGTGGTTGATATTTGAGTGCTACTTGTAGAGTTTTATATGATAGGCTTTTGTGGAGAAGACTTTTGGTATTTGGACAGATTTGGGACAACATTTGAGCATCATTGCTTGAGCCTTTTGTGAAGGCTTTGAGGAAATATTTGGGACAACATATGAGCATCATTGCTTGAGCCTTTTGTGAAGGCTTTGAGGACATATTTGGGACAGCATTTGAGCATCATTGCTTGAGCCTTTTTGTGAAGGCTTTGAGGACATATTTGGGACAACATATGAGCAGGATTGTTTGAGCCTTGTGAGAAGGCATTGAGGTATATTTGTGAGCAGTGAAAGAGATAGAACAGAAACATAAAAACTCATCAACATTAGTTGCCTAGCTGAGAATATTAGTGGAGTAGCCTAGCTGAGTAGATCAATGGAGTGCCTAGCTAAGCATATTAATGGATAGCCTAGTGAGCAGATTAGTGGAAGTGCCTAGCTGAGCAGATCAGTGGATAGCCTAGCTGAGCAGATCAATGGATAGCCTAGCTGAGCAGATCAATGGAGTGCCTAGCTGAGCAGATCAATGGATAGCCTAGCTGAGCAGATCAGTGGATAGCCTAGCTGAGTAGATCAATGGATAGCCTAGCTTTGAGCAGATCAAATATCTTTTGGGATAAGGATCCTTATTTATTTGTGAAATATTATAAGGAGATTATCTTGTGGACTACCCCACATTGGGGGAACCACGTTAAATCTTGTGTCTCAATTGTGTGTGATGATCTGTGCACTTGCTTACTATTGCTATCTATGTTATTAATGCACACTGCTATATTTGGTAATTGCAATTGAGGACACTAATTGATATTGGTTTGGAAAGAAAGTAAAAGTGGGTGCTATACTTTTCACCCCCTCTCAGTATAAGCTTGTGTTCTTCAATTGGTATCAGAGCGGGTTCCTTCGAAAAGGCTAACATCTTGAGGGTAGATTCTACAAGAACATAGATGGCTTCACAGAATGGATCATCTACAAGTAAGGCTCCACTATTTGATGGTAACAATTATGCTTTCTGGAGCATGAGAATGAAGAACTACTTGATATCACAAGGATATGAGGTATGGCAGATGGTTGCAAAAGAGTATAAGGTTGAAGGTGATCCCGAGATAGATAAGACTATCAAGAAATTGGTTGAGATCAATGCAAGGGCAATGAATTGTATTCTCGAGTGGGCTACGTGAGACAGATTTTGCAAAAGTCATGGTATGTAATTCAGCTAATGAAATGTGGACCAAGTTGCGGAATACCTATGAAGGAGATTCCAAGGTAAAGTTGGCAAAACTACAAACTCATAGAAGAAGATTCGAGGAATTGAAAATGGAAGATTCTGAAGATATTACAAAGTTTTTACTTAGAGTTGATGAGATTGCTAACATCATGAGAGGCCTAGGATTTGAGATGAAAGAATCAGATGTTACTCAAAAGGTTTTGAGATCACTTCCCATGAAGTATGATGCAAAGGTTTCAGCGATAGAAGAAACAATGGATATTGACAAGCTAACAATGGAAGAACTACAAGGAACTCTCACAACTTATGAAATGAGGATAGAAAAGCATCAGGCTAAAATGAAAGAAATTGCATTCAAGACTTTAGAGAAAAAGAAAGGGAAATATCCAAAAATAGATAGTGATTCAGATAATGATGAGGAAGCTAACTTCATCAAAAAGAAAAAGGTCTTCAAAAATTATAGGGATATGAAGAAAGTCAAATGCTACAAGTGTGGTGATTATGGTCACTATGCAAACAAGTGTCCACATGAAGAAAATAGTGATGATGAAAAATAGGGTCACAGTAGAAAAGAAGAAGGAAAGCATAAGCATGACAAATATGACAGGTACAAGCAAAGCAAGCATGAGAAGAAGAAAAGTTTTCATAAGACAAAGAAAACTTTCTACATTGAAGAAGCAAATGATAGCTCAGATCACAACGATAGAGACAAGTCAGATGATGAAAAGGAAGAACATCTATTCCTAGGAATAGAAGGTGAAAGAGAACAATGTTTTGTGTGTGGTCAAAGAGATCACAGATCAGGATATTGCAATGGTTTCAATGATAGTGAAGATGAAATGACACATCAAGGAAACAGGCATGGTCAAAGAAATCATGAGAGTTTGTTTGCTATAGAAGATGATAATGATCTCAATGATAGTGAAGATGAAGAAGGGTTTTTCTATGGGTAATAGAAAAAGTAGAGGATGAGCTTCCACCAAAACAAGAGAATTTAAACAAGAGGATATTTCAAGAAAGATAGATGTCTCAGTTGATCTAAAAGAAGACTTCAATGATATCCATGAGCAACTACAAGAGGTTAAGGAGAATCTAAAATAATTGAGATGCTTTATACTTGAGAAGGTTGATCCATCACATGATTCAAAAGGCCAAGATATTTTCACTAAGAAGGAAACATGTATTTAAGAGATAATAGAGATGGATGTCAGTTTACTATTTGACACAAATAGAAGAAAAGAACAAGAGGAAGGTTCCAAAGCACCAAAGGTCTCATATTTTAGGTTTAGGGAATCACACTCAAAAGGAAAGGAAGTTCTAAAATATGAAAGCAAGGAAGCACCTAAGATTCATGAAGAAAGTTCCAAAGCTCCTATGGCTCCAAATATCCAGTTTGGATCTTGTTTTGAGATAGGTGAATCAAGTTCAAGAGGCAAAGAAATTCTTGAAGAGGAAAGCAAGGAAGAAGTTAAGGAAGAGGATTTAGATACTACAAGGAAGGATCAAAGATACAATGCACAAGTCAAAGATGATCACAAGGATAATGGTCAAGAAAGGTATGAGGAACCAAGGCATGAACAAAGGGCTTTTCAAGGACATTGTTTTTCTTGTAATGGATTTGGACATAGGGCTATACACTACAGGGTCTATGGATCAAAGAAGTTTGATTTTTCTAGAAGGAACTTCAAAGGAAGAAGGTATGTTTTTCAAGGACACTACTTCTTATGCAACAAGATTGGTCATAGAGCTTCTCAGTGCAAAGAAAATGAGCAACATGGTTTTGGTCTTAGAGCTACACAATTCAGAGGTCATGGTCATAATGATTATGAAAACAGAACCTCACAATACAAGGTTTAGGAAAGGAATGGATATGGAAATGATTTCAAGAAAGAATTCAGAACATGGGCACCATCCAAAGGCTACAATATCAAGTGTTTTAAATGCAATAACTTTGGACATATTGCAAAATGGTGTAGGACTCAATTCCAAACAGGTTCAAGGCAAGAAGTTCAAGCAGTCTCAAGGCAAGAAGGTCAAACAGGTTCAAGACAAGAAGATCAAGTAACTCATCAAGAAAAGGATATCAGAAAGAAGTGGAAGGAAGTTGACAAAGGAAAGGAACAATGTAATATGGGAGTAAAAATACTCCCACCCCAAAATTAATCACCTCAAGAGAGAAGGTGGTGGAGGGGCTAAGCTTAAGAGTCATATCTTTTAGCCCCATAGGTGTCCCTTTTGCCATTGATGTCAAAGGGGGAGAGATTTGAGTAAGGGGGAGAGCATTGAGTTAGGGGGAGCAGCCTCCAAAGAGAGCATTGAGATAGGGGGAGCAACCTCCATAGAGAGTATTGAGTCGGGGGAGCAACTTTGATTCTCAGAGATGGTTTTTGTAGTGATTGTGGTGTTTTGCATTAGAGGTGTTGCCATCAATGACAAAGGGGGAGATTGTTGGCAATTTGAGTTATTTTGTGTTGTCATTGATGTCACATGGATCACATTGAGTTTTGGTGGCAAAAGCACTTCATAAATAATCATTTATGATATTTTGGAGAGCATGGATATATACAAGGTTTTGTGGCACAAGAGGCATATAATATTTAATTTTTAAATATTATATTAATGGTTTTTATTAAAACCAATGGTAAAGGTTTTTATTAAAACCAATGGCAAGGGTTTTTATTAAAACCGATGGAAAGGTTTTTAATTAGACCAATGGAAAGGGTTTTTATTAAAACCATTGGAAAGGGTTTTTCATTAAAACCAATATGCTAAGACTTCTCCAAATGATGATGGATGAAAAGGTTTTTTCAATTAAACCTAAGTGCAAAAAGTTTCATGGCAAAATTCAAAAGAACGAAGGAGATATCCCATTTCAAAGATAAGAGATGAATTATTAAATATTTATTTAATAATTCTAAGGTCTAAGTTTAAATCAAATTATCCGTCGACGTGCAAAAGTTAGGGTGGCAAATCAAAGTTTTTTGATGTCATTCGAAGGCATTCGAAGGCATATAAAACAATGAAAAACTTTGGTTATTTTGTTTTGCGGAGAAGAGAGAATAATTAGCGCATGAGAGAGTCATCGAAAGGAGGCAGCAGAGAGGTAAAATAAAGTATTGAAATTGAGGGCAAAGATAAAATAGGAAGTCATCGGATCTGACGTCACACTGGACAGGCAACGCAGTTGGCAGGGCATCATCTTTGCATAGGAAAGGTCTACGTTCGAATCCCGCCAGGAGCAAAAGTTTTTGAGAGAGATTATTTTCGTTTTGACAGCCGAGCACAAATATTAAAGGAAGTGTTTGGGATTAAATCCCAATGTGGGCCAGTGCTCACGTGGTAAGCGCTTCACAATGCTAGCAAGGAGGAACAGAGTTTGACTCCCATGGAGGTGTGAAGGCGCATTGATTTTTGGGCAAATCGTTGATGAGTTCGAAGGTGATAAAGGCGCATTGATTTTTGGCATAAGCATTAACATTTTTGAAGATTGCGGAGGCTACGATCTACGTCAAAAAGGTATTTATCTCTAGCGCATGGTAATATTTGATATTGCCAAAGTTGTGGTGCATTAAATCATTTCTACCAAAACTTAGGGAGTCATAAGGTATTTGTTGGAAATAAATGATTGTTGTGTGTGCTTAGGGAGTTATAAGGTGTTGAGATATTATTTGTTATCTGTGTGTACATAGGGAGTTATAAGGTGTTGAATTAAATAATTGAAAATTATTGTGTGTACTTGTGGAGTTATAAGGTGTGAAATTAAATAAATAAAAGCATAGGTGCTTGTTATTTATGTTAATGAAATTAGGGAGTTATAAGGTTGTAAAGTGTTGAACATGTATATGTCCTAGTGCATGGTTTGATTATGAAATTAAACTAGGAACTTGAGACCTAGTTAATTGCTATCTTGAGTTAGAAGACTTGCACATGAGTTAGAGTTTGAAGTTGAAGATAAATTGCTTGATTATGTGCCTTGGCTATTGAGAGGAAGTGGATGGATAACAAAATCAATTTTATGGATAAAATTGATGCTTGAGTTTATAATTGCTTTAGTGGAGTTCATTGAGAGTATTGCCACTATTGAGGAGGTTTTTGCTATTGCTTTGAGGAGAGTATTGTTGGTTACTTGTTGAGTACATTGCCTCTATTTGAGACCATTGAGGAGATCTTTTGCTAGTCACTTGTGGAGATCATTGTTGGCTATTTGAGAGCTCTTTTCTTGAGGGAGTTGTGCTAGTTTCTTGAGAGCTTATTGACATTGCATGAGGAAGATATTGTTGAGAACCTATTGCTATCACTTGTGGAGATTGTCCTTGGTTGGTTGAAGTTCTCATTGTTATTGCTTGGAGAGTTTTCATTAGAGAGCTCATTTGCCATCCATTTGAGAGTACATTGTTGAGCATTGTTGTCATCCATTTAAGAGAGTATTTGTCATACATTGTTGAGTACATTGTTGAGCATTGTTGTCATCCATTTAAGAGAGTATTTGTCATACATTGTTGAGTACATTTTGAGCATTGTTGTCATCCATTTGAGAGTCATTGCCATTCATTGTTGAGTTCATCATTGAGCCTTGACTTCATTGATGTGTGGTTGAGATTTGAGTGCTATTTGTGCATGATTGGTTGAGCCTTTGAGAAGGCTTTTGGGATAAATTTTGAGAGACTTTGTGCATCATTGGTTGAGCCTTTGAGAAGGCTTTTGGGACAACATATTTGGGACAACATTTGAGCATCATTGCTTGAGCCTTTTGTGAAGGCTTTGAGGACAGATTTGGGACAACATATGAGCATCATTGCTTGAGCCTTTTGTGAAGGCTTTGAGGACAGATTTGGGATAGCATATGAGCATCATTGCTTGAGCCTTTTGTGAAGGCTTTGAGGACAGATTTGGGACAACATATGAGCAAGATTATTTGAGCCTTGTGAGAAGGCATTGAGGCAGATTTGTGAGCAATGAAAGAGATAGAACAAAAATAGAAAAACTCATCAACATCAGTAGCCTAGTAGATATCAGGAGTCCTAGCTAATAGGAGTGCCTAGTAAGATATCAATGGATAGCCTAGTAGAATAATGGTAGTGCCTATAGAATTAGTGGATAGCCTAGTGAGCAGATCAATGGAGTGCCTAGCTGAGTAGATCAATGGATAGCCTAGCTGAGCAGATCAGTGGATAGCCTAGCTGAGCAGATCAGTGGATAGCCTAGCTGAGAATCAATGGATAGCCTAGTGAGTGGACCAAATATGGATAGCCTAGCTGAGCAGATCAGTGGATAGCCTAGCTTTGAGCAGATCAAAGTAATCATTTGTATTGGGATAAGGATCCCTATTTATTTGTGAAATATTATAAGGATATTATCTTGTGGACTACCCCACATTGGGGGAACCACGTTAAATCTTGTGTCTCAATTGTGTGTGATGATCTGTGCACTTGCTTACTATTGCTATCTATGTTATTAATGCACATTGCTATATTTGGTAATTGCAATTGAGGACACTAATTGATATTGGTTTGGAAAGAAAGTAAAAAGTGGGTGCTATACTGTTCACCCCCTCTCAGTATAAGCTTGTGTTCTTCAGGTGTTGGATCAAAGATATCCCCAAGGATTGTGTTTTGTCGATGATGAAAAGCATGATAAAGTTCTTCCAAGGCTCTTATTTTAAGATCCATGGCATAATAATCGCTACATTTTCTAACAACACCATTTTTATTAGAAAAAAAGACATTATAAAAGACTTCCCTTTATTTAATACAGAAGCAAATTTACCTTTAGAACAGGTAGAACCAATAATATTACAAAAAATTATCTTAGAAGGAAAAGAAGAATCAATGTTTTTATTATCATCTATCGACAACTTTTGATATTCCATATATTTTGCATAAGTCATAAGATGATCATCATCCTCAAAAGGTGAAGGTTCATTTTTATTAGGTATAAACCTATACCACATCTCCCAGGCCAAATATCAACATCCAAGGATTCTTGAATACCCTTATGTTGTGGTCCTAATCCTTTACCTGCATATCTCATATCGGATAGAATCTGCTTAGGAAAGGGATAATCATTAGTGAGATATCATTGAGCAAAAGAGCACTCATTGAGAGATGGGTTGCTACCATGAAGATTTTCTTCAAAAGCCATACCCACAAAGAGAAAATTACACATGCCAAAGTGTATATTATCACCTTTATTATGGGGCAATCCCATAGTTCAAGGTGAAGGTGGTTGCTTAGCTAGATACAAAAGATACTCTTGAAGAAACTGATTATCATGATCCGAGGAGAAAATATGGGTCCTATGTTCCTCACTCACTTTTAAACTTTGAATATGCTCAAAAATTTGAGAGAAGGAACATGAGAAAGTTGTTGAAGAAATAGGACATGAATAAGAATCTATTTGGGCTAGCTCTATATTTGAATAGAATTCAAATGGTCGAGGGTCACCTGGAATGGTGATGACTTGATTCTTAAACTCAAACTTGAGATATTGATGAAAATTAGAAGGGACGACCTTCATAGCATGAATCCAAGGTCACCCAAGAAGAAGATTAAAATATGTAGGAAAATGTACAACATAAAATAAAGTATCCAATATCCTTGGTCCCACTTTTATCATGAGAGATATGACACCACATGCCTCTTGGGACTCATTGTTGAAAGCTTTAATTATGATATCATTTTTTTGTTAAATATTCCTCTTTTAATCCAAACTTTTGAAAGATTTGATATGTACAAAAATTGAGGGTTGAACCATTATCAATAAACACTCACTTGACAAGAGTATTCCCAATAAGTGGGGTGATGTAAAGTGATGAATCTCCATGTAAGTTTGAGGAAGGTTTATCATCATTTGAGAATGAGACATGATGTATCCCAAAAGAACCTACAGAGTCAACTATGGCATCAAGAGGGATGTCTGGAGAAATTTATTGCTACTGTAAAAATATTATTAGAGCATTCTTGTGATCAGGAGAAGTCTATAAAATTTCTAACACTGATATCTATATTGGAGTACTAGCTAACTACTTTTGAAGATCAAATGAAAGTTGTGATTATGGCCTCAATACTATAGGTGGAATCCTTGTAGCTGAATATTTTCTCTGGATTTCCTTTGAAACTATATTGGGCTGAGATACTAAATTTTATCCTTGCTAATGTTGCTGATTTTGAGCCTATTTTCTTGTGGTTACCTCAAAAATACCAAACACATTGCTATGGCATGGGGAATCATCTTTATGAGCCACCTAATTGGCTGCTTGTTTCTCATGCTTAGGTAACGGATCCTTAAATATTACCATATCTTGATTTGTTGTTGGATCTTGTTGAGTAGGATGTTTACTACTTGTTGGTTAGAGATTTCCTAAATAAATGCGTCCTGCGTTAATTAAATATTGAACCAAATGCTTCAATTTCTTACAAGTGTTCATCCAATGTCCTTCTACTCTATCATAAGTGTAATACTGACATGCCTTATACTAATGAGTTGTAGTATCTGGTTGCCTTATAGGAGGTAACTCTATTGCTTTAACATCTAACAATTACTTTAAAATTGATTTCATAGGGACATTGAGTCTTGTGAATTTCCTTTGAGGAAATTTCTTAAGCACAATATTCTGTAGGCTGTTATTGACATTATTAATAGGCCTACTATCACTATTACCTCCTATATATTTATTCTTAGGTTGAGACTTAATTGGCCTATATTCTTTAATCTTGATTTGAACTCTATTGATGAGAGCTTATTCCACTTTTATTGCTAATTCAATTGCTTGATTTAAAGATGTGACAGTAGTAGTTTCTGAAGCATAAGATAATTGTTCTTATAAATTTCTTGTAAATATATAAAGCATATCCTTCTGAGATAGAGGTTGTCTTAATAGACCAACTAAACCCCTCCAACGAGCTAAAAATTCTAAAAAAATATCTTTAATTTACTTTAAATCATATAAATCTCTCAATGTCACTTCCTTTTCAATATAAGCACTAAACTGATGAACAAACATCTTTGTAGTCTTCTCAAAGCTTTTCAAAGAATAGTTGGGTAAGTGATAATACCATTCTACTAGCACTTCAAAAATATTGTTTGGGAATATTTTCAATAAAAGCATATCATCATAAATAAGATCATGGTAAGCTATTATGAATCCTCTCAAATGCTCTATTGGATCTTCAGTCCCTTTATAGATCGACAATACTGGCATGGAAAAATACTTAGAATAAGGCCTGGCAGTAACAATAGGATCCAATTTTTGACTACACATATCCCTATAGTTGTATGTAAACCATGATGGTTGAATCATATCCATTCTTGAAAATAATTGATTCACAACACTTGTCAAATTTTGCATCTTTGGATTGCCATGTATTTTTTCCAGACTTCCCAGAGGAGGAATGTATGTATGTTGAAATCCTGGTGTTGAATTTAAACTTAGGATACCTTGGTTGTATGTGGAATTTTAAGGACAACTAAAATTTGGTGGAACAAAAGCAATAGTGTTTATGTTATAGGATGTAGGAGGAAATTAAAAATAAAATTTTGGGCCACTACTAGTTAGAGGGACTTGCAGATTCCCTCCAACATTGGTGGTATTAGTATTGGTACAAGTCACCTGGTTCTTAAAATTATTTTGATGCAAAAATTAAGATGTAGGAATATCATGATGAAGCAAAGGAGGCCTATTGGGAGGGGAAGGAGTAGCATCCTCTTTCTCAAGACAAGCTTCTAGCTTCTCGTTCCACATATTCCAATAGTTTATCCTTATGATCTTTCATGAATTCCAAAATGTTATCAAATTATGAAAAAACATAACTCCCATTAGGTTCAATAAAAGGATCAGAATTGGTTTTAGTTTCTATGTCTACCTCTTCTTGCTCTTCTGGATCTACATTAGGATTTTCCCTATCAATCTAATCATCTTCCAAAGGAACATAATTAGACTCTAATCGTTTCCTCTAAATTTTAAGAAAAGGAGCCATTAGAAGTAGTGAAAAACAAATAGGAAAAATACCAAAAAACAAATTCTTAATTACTTAAATATTTTCCAAATAGAATTAATGATCTTGCTTAGTATTTAAAAATAAAAGGAGGTGTTCACATCGGGTTCACAAAATATTTAGAGGGGAAAATTTCCTTACCGCATAAAATTCTCAAACAAAAGGGTTGGATCCGCAAGGAGGGAACCCTTTTGTGGGGTGAACCACAAGGGTATGTTATACTCTACACTTGGTTCTAGGGGGAAGGGTTCACCAGGAACGGTTTTAGAACTCACTCCAAGTCCTCAGGATATTCAGGATTGTTTGATGTATTCTATTTTTAGACAAACACCTAAGTTTAGCCTTTCTAGATCTAAAATAGAAAAGATAAAGGACAATGCAAAAAATAGAATAAGATATCTAAAAATAGAATGTGGGCATACAAGAGCTATCCTGGAATGATTATTTCTTTTGAATGCACACTAACTTAGATTTTATTTTAGAAAACATTTAAAGCAGATATATACACAAGATAAATGCACAAAAAATATCCCTAAATGAAAGCTAAATGCTTTTCACTTTCAGATGCCTAAGAATCAACAATGAAACCAAATTTTTAACCAATGGAATTGATAGAGCACTTATCTAGATTGGTGGTTGACTTAGCTTTTTCTACCTCTTGTCCAATGATATCAAAGATTCCTATTCCTACAAGATCACTCATGAAACACTAAAAAATAGAATTAGTATTAGGGGGCTTGCATAGGCCATTGTATGATAGATCTAGTAGCAGTCAAGCCCCCTAGGTCCTTTTAGATGACCTTTTAATACAAAAGCGAAAATTAACCTTTGAAGAATTAATCATAAATAAAAAAGACAACAATATAAAATAGAAAGAAAAGTACAATAGTATGATCTAGAAATAGAATGGAATACAATAGTGAAAATAGAATCTAGAAATTAACCCCAGTGTGTCCTAGGGAAAAATTGTGCCTCGCCTAGAGCAGGTGCAATATCACAACAACAAAGTCATGCCTTGTCTGGATGGGGTGCAATTTCACTTCTGTGAATAACTTTTCCCTAATTAGGGCAAGCAAAATTGTGCCTTGCTAATGCTAGGCACGATTTTACTGTAGATTAAAGAAAAATAAGAAGCAAATGCAGAAGGCAAAATAAATGTAGATAAAAAAATAATCAAACCCTAATGGACGTCAAAAAAGTAGGCAAAAGAGAGCCAAGTACCCAAATGGATACTCTATCTCTCTAAGCTACATTGTGGATCCACCAAGTCACACAGCCAAATCAATTAAATCCACACAATATAAGATCAATTTAAAATTCACACTTTGGGGGTTAGCTTGTAGTAGAGAAAGTAAATAAGAATGAACTATAGATTTCAAGCTTAATCAATTCGCATAGAGATCGCACAAAAGTTTGCATGTCACACTTGCACTTAGTCCTATTATTGATTAAGAAAAGACATATTTTATTTTGTAGATAAAATTAGAGGAAGAAAGCGGGCACAAATAAACTCAAAGCCGACACCAAAACACATGAGAGGGTTTAAACCTAGGTCTAAGCAGGCTTAAAAATAATAAAATAAAAAAATTAAAAAAAATAGTTTAAACAGCAAAGTCGCGCCCTGTCATGATGGGGCGTGATATCGCTGGTGTGAAGTCACGCCTCATAAATATGAGGTGCGATTTTTTTAAAGGGTAAAAAAATTAAAAAAGGGATGCAGAGAGACCTTCATTTGCTCTGGGTAAGGGTTGAGGGCCTCTTAGGAACACTAAGGAAAATTTCCCACTCAAAGTGGGTCAATTTTTTGTGTCCACATGTGTGTTTATACTCTTGCTATGTCTTTAAGTTCATGTGAGAAATGGTGTATTAAATAAGTTTTTATTAAACACCATTCCCTAAATTGGTATTAGAGCCACCACTAGGAAATTATATGAGGTATGAGAGAAGGGAAAATCATCGTCATCCGACAACATACCTTTAAATTTGTTTAATAAGTGTAGGTTTTGATTATTATGTGAGTCTTGGTGTTTAATAGGAGAAGCAAAAGAGTTTAATGGTTGTAGATGTTTGTGGGGAATATATACCATAAAAATTGGTTAAATAAAGAGCCCATGTGAGAGGAACTCGGTGAAGTACAACTCTATGTCTTCTAGTGTGTAAGGTATTCAAGTTCCATCGAGTTAATTTTATTTTTTTCTATGGCCCAAGAAATATTATATATGTTATGTGATAGCATTAAGAACATTCTATTGTTTTTATTCTCTCTTCCCATTGTAGTTTAGTTACATTTAACTTCAAATGTCAAGTATACTTTGATCTTTCCCTGAAATGTTTGCATGGAGTATTTGAGTTATTATATGATTAAATATTTTGAATCCTGTGAATCAGTCTATGACTAAATCCTCCCTTGAATATTTTCTTGAGATATTTAAGTCATGTTATTCTCCATGGAATATCTACTAGGATGTTGAAGTTATCCTATGCGTGAGTGCAACCAAAATGCTTGCCTAAAACCCTACATTTATTATTTCATATGGTGCTTAATATAATGATTGACATAGCCTACTAATATAATATTAAAATATAATATAATATAATATTATAATATAATTATGGGTAATTCAAACTTCAAGTAGATCAGGAATGAGTGAGTTGAGGTTTAGCAGGTGTGACGAGAGTGAGGGTTTGAATTTTATGGGTAGGAATCTCAGCCAAGGCGGTAGAGGTAGAGTAGGTATGGAAGGGGCGGGTGGGAACCTTGAGCATGGATCAAGTGAGGATCCAGAGGAAGGTGGTCAGGCTATGGAATATTTGGAGGTGGGCATCACGTGGGGGCCCGACCCTCCTCAGAAAGACCCCGACAAAAAATATACGAAGGACAATGTAGGGCCCAAGAAGTGGTTGTCTTATGCTAAGACTCTTAGAGGAAAAATAAAGGAGGTTCTCTCTCTTCCACCCCTAGTTCCAGTAAATAATAAAATTTCAGCCTCGGCAAGTTCCATGAGCCATTTTATTTCAATGGAAGAATTCTCCCTGGTAGGCAAGTTTTTGGGAGGTAGGTCGGAGATGGAGACTATCAGGGCTTGGATGATGGGTAAATGGTGATCGATAGGTAGCTTGGAGTTGGTAGCTCTAACTTGAGGGTTCTTCATTATCTGTTTTAACAATATGGAGGATGCTAACCACATTTTAACAAGAGGTCCTTTGTTTTTGGGCAAAAGGAGCCTTTTTCTCAGACGATGGGGTGAAGATTTTGACCCTGAAAAGCAAATTATTAACATTGCCCCTATTTGGGTTCATCTCTCGAGTCTACCTGCCTAGTTCTTCAATGAATATTGGCTGCAGGGTATAGCTAGAACTATAGGGGACCTGATCTCCATTGACCATGCGACCTTGGCCAGGACAAGGATGACTCATGCACAAATATGAGTAAATGCTAATTTGGATAATGAATTGCCAAGGTTTGTGGAGATAGAGTATGGAGAATACTATCAAAAATAGCCAATAGAATACGAGAATAGACCAAAATTTTATGCAGAATACAAAAATCAAGGACATCTATGCAATCAGTGCCCTAACCTGGCAATGAATAGAGAAAAGTAGCAGCAGGGAATGCTAGACAAAGGAAATTTGAGGAGTTTCCCTGGTAGAGGCGATTTCAATCAGGAAAAATATGTCTACAAAAAAAAGAAAAGAGAGGGTGCAAGGTCCCAAAAAGACAAAGGAAAAAAATAGGTTGTTGGCAACCGAAATGCTCAAGTAAGTTCCAATCCTCTAGTTTCAAATAAATTTTTAATTCTATCCAATATGGGAGTAGGAGGATTATCGAAAGACATGAAAGCGCAAAACCTTCATGCTAACCTTTATGACTCTCTAGAATTCCTATCCAAGTTAGGATCCTCAAACCCTAATGCTGAAATTACTATAAGCCCCGTGGGCATCACAAAGCCAAACCCTAATGCCCAATCTCTAGAATCCCCATCCAAGTCGAGATCCTTAAACCCCAATGCTGAAAATACTTCAAGCCCAGTGGGCATCCCAAAGCCAAACCCTAATGTTGAAGAACTTAGGAAGAAAGTTGAGGCATTGAAAATAAAAAATATCATATCCCTAACATCATCACTAGGATCTAGGTGAATCCTACTAAGGGGCCGTCCCATAGACCAGGGGAATATAGGAAAAAAGGAGAAGATTTAGATGTAGGGATGGAGATATGTGAAACTATTTAGACTGAGGAATATGACCATCTGGTTCTGTAACAAATTGCCTCCCCCCAGTTTAGTCCTAAATAAACTAGGAGCACTGTGAAGTCTATTGAGCAAGGTGTAGCGACAGTATTGTCATTGTTGTCAACATAGTCAGTTAGATCGGTTGATGCAGTGGATAGGAGTTCAGAGGTTATTCAGAGTATGTACAGTGATGTTAAATTATTATGAGGATGTTTACCCACCTTTTTGCATATTTTCCAAGAATACCGAAGTGGCCCATATGCTAAAGATCAAAGAAAAAGCAAAACACCGCAAAGAAAAAAAAGTGTCGCGATATCGCGACATGTTGCATTTTCGCGGTCCAAAGAAAAGAGAAAATGCAAGGAGAAAAAAGTGTCGCGATATCATGACATGTTGCATTTTCATGGCCAAAAGAGCAAAGAGAAAAAAGTGTCACGATATCACGACATGTTGCATTTTCGTGATCAAAAGAGAAGAGCAAAATCAAGGAGAAAAAAGTGTCGTGATATCGCAACATGTATTTTTGTGGGCCAAAGCAAAGAGAAAGAGCAAGGAGAAAAAGTGTCACGATATCGCGACATGTTGTATTTTCATGGGCCAAAGCAAAGAGAAAGAGCAAGGAGAAAAAGTGTCGCGATATCGCGACATGTTGTATTTTCACGGGCCAAAGCAAAGAGAAAGAGCAAGGAGAAAAAGTGTCACGATATCGCAACATGTTGTATTTTTGTGGGCCAAAGCAAAGAGAAAGAGCAAGGAGAAAAAGTGTCGCGATATCATGACATGTTGTATTTTCGTAGGCCAAAGCAAAGAGAAAGAGCAAGGAGAAAAAAGTGTCGCGATATCGCGACATGTTGTATTTTCGCGGTCCAAAGCAAAGAAAAAGAGCAAGAAGGAAAAAGTGTTGCGATATCACGACATGTCATATTTTCGTGACTCAAAAAGGGCAGGCAGGCAGAGAAACAAAAGTATCATGATATCACGACATGTCACATTTTTATGACTCAAAAAGGGCAGGTAGGCAAAGAAACAAAAGTGTCGCAATATCGCGACATGTCACATTTTCGCGACTCAAAAAGGGCAGGCAGGCAGAGAAAAAAAGTGTCACGATATCAAGACATGTTGCATTTTCACGACTCAAAAAGGGTAGGAAGGTAGAGAAACAAAAGTGTCACGATATCGTGACATGTCACATTTTCGTGACTCAAAAATGGCAGGCAAGCAGAGAAACAAAAGTGTCGCGATATCGCGACATGCTGCATTTTTGCCAAAGGAACAAAGTAGTTGACAGTGCATCTGATATTAGTGATGAACACCAGGATGGTGAAACTAAAGACTGCATAGTGACGTGGACCCATAAGGAATCTTTAATGATTTGAAATCATTTAAGATGGTCGTTACACATGGAAAGAAGCGGACACATGCCCATGTGGAGAAAAGGAAACGAAGGGCCTCAAAATAGAAACGAAAAGCCTTTTTTGGAAACCAAAACACATGTATGCATAAGGGAAGGAGAAAAAAAACAGTCATCGAAGGAGAAAATGAACAATCATGCAAGGAGAAAATGAACAATCATGAAGGAGAAAATGAATAGTCATCAAAGGAGAAAATGAATAGTCATGAAGGAGAAAACGAACAGTCATCGAAGGAGAAAATGAACAGTCATGACCAAGAAAACGAACAGTCATGGTAGGAGAATATGGTGTCAATTCTTTGCATGTGACATGTTTGACGAAATGCCTTCTCAATATATACAAAAGGAGTTACATAAAGAAGGAGTTACAATTGACAAGTGGCATATGAGAATATGAAAGAAGGTGTTACAATTGACAAGTGGCGTATGAGAATATGAAAGGAGTTACAACTAGAGTTACAAAGAGAAAGGATAGTTATAAAAGGAGTGTTGCTTGGAGAATTTTTGAAGGGGGATTTTATTTTGTGAAGTGTGATGAGTGTGTGTGTTTTGTGAACTGTGGTAGACATTGGGTAAGCAATAGACCAATCAGGGTCTTGTAAAAGTGAAGGCATTTTTATGTCAATCTTCTAGTTTCAAAATTGAAGTCCAATTTGGTGCCTGGCATCAGGGGTTGGTGCTCCTTCCAGTTGATGCTTGTAAATTAGGGGTTGATGCTCCTTCTAGTGGGTGCTGGTAAATTGATTGTAAATTTTGTGCTTTGCAAAGGCTGGATTTGGATGGGAGTCCAAATAGTCATTTTGAGGAGTAGCCAAATTGGTGAACCTCGGTACATCTTGTGTTGTGTGATGTTCTCTTGTTATACTTGATTTATTTGGTTTTAAGTTTTCATTGTTTTGGCTTTAAGAGTTGAAGATTTAAGTTATAAAGAGCTACACTAATTCACCCCCCCTCTCAGTGTCATTGTGAGACTAACAAAGTATCCTATAGATTTTGGTAGTGAAAAAATAAGAGGGCTAATATCAAATGTTGAGCATCAAAAAATTAAAACTAATAATGACATTGCCAATGGAAAATAGAGAACCTTGTTTTAACAGGTTATTTCGGGCTCTGAAGACAACAAATTAGGAAAACCCCCTCAAGGGAGGGGGAGAGGAAGAAATACCAAACAATCTAAATGAAGTTCCTCTCATGGAATTTGAGAGGCCTCAATGGCCTACCGAAAAATAGGGAAGTCAATGCAATAAGAAATCAAGTGAATCCAACTATTATCATGTTGCAAGAAACAAAAACTGATGAGATTCAGTCAAAAAAAGTAGCAAAAAAATCTAGAATCAAGGGGAGATGGTTTGCAAATAATCCAGAGGAGTGTTTGGAGGCCTTATGACTTTGTGGGATCCCCGAATAGTAGAAGACACCATTATTCAAAAAGATGACAGGGTTCTTAGTATTTTATTTAAGGAAATAAATGGCAACAAGTCATGGATCCTTTCAAATATTTATGCCCCGACTTCAATTCAAGGGAGAGATCTACTGTGGAAGTATTTAGGCAATCTGAGTGAAATATTCCATAATGTCCCCTGGATTCTGGTTGGGGATTTTAACACTCCTCTTTACCTTTCAGACAAAATGGGTGGAAATGGACCACCTATCAGGAGCATGGATGAGTTCAATGACTTTGTGAACTCCAACATGTTTATGGATGTAAAACTTAGAGGAGCAAATTATACCTAGAGCAATCGGTGGATAGGGTGTCATCTCATTCAAGAAAGGCTTGACAAGTTTTTTCTATCAAAGGAGGCTACAACTCTATTCGATGATTCTACCCTGCAAGCCCTTCCTAAAATTACCTTTGATCATAATCCCATTTTGTTGGAGATCCCTAACTCTCTGTCCTTCAAGAAATATTTCAGATTTCAATCTATGTGGATCAAACATTCCAGTTTCAGAGATAACTTAATTCAGTGGTGGCAGCAGCCTGTCAGGGGTAGTGCAACTTTTAAACTTGCTGGCAAGTTAAAGTTTTTAAGGAAAAGCTTCAAACTTGGAATAAAGAGATCTTTGGGAACCTCTTTGAAAATAAAAAATAGGTTTTTGAAATTTTGAAGATAATTTATTAGAGGATTCAACATGGTGATGCTGATGAAACTAATAGGCAGGAGGAACGAACAAAACTAGCAGAGTTTCATAACATTTTGGCCTTTGAGGAAATATAATGGAGGAAAAAATCAAGGGCTCTTTGGTTGAAATATGGAGATTCAAATTCCAAGTTTTTTCACGTCATCACGCTTAGAAACATAAACAATAACAAGATAAAATTTTAAAAAAATTAGATGGTTCTATTACTCAGGACTTAACATAAATAAAAAAAGAGGCAGTAACTTATTTCAATTCTATCCTTGGTCAGGAATCACAGTGTAATGAGGAGGCCAAAGATATTCTCTTGCAATCCATTCCTAGCATAATAAATGAGGATATAAACCTTAAGATTCTAGATCCATTTTTTGATGAGGAAATTAAGGAAGCCTTGTTTAGCATGGAGCCAGACAAAGCCCCGGGACCCGATGGCTTTCCCCCTTGTTTCTATCAAGCTTTTTGGGACATCGTAAGTGAGGATGTAATTTCTGCTATCAGAGAATTCCAAGCAAGCAATCATATCCCAAAATGTCTCAACTCTACTTTTATTTATCTAATTCCTAAGAAGCAAACCCCTGAATCTATGGTTGACTTTAGGCCAATCAGTCTGTGTAATATTTCATACAAGATCCTAACTAAATCCATTGCAAATAAAATGAGATATGTTCTACCCCGCATCATAGATCCGTGCCAGGGAAGTTTTGTCTAGGGCAGGTCAATCTTGGATGGAGTTATCACAGTTCATGAAGCTCTGCACTCTGCTCATAAGACTAACATGTTTGTTTTTGCCCTCAAGATTGATATGAACAAAGAATTTGATAGGCTAAATTGGGACTTTCTGATTGTTGTCCTCCTTAAGTTTGGTTTTCACCACCAATGGGTTAATTTGATCAAATAATGCATTTCTAAAGCATGGTTATCAATTATGGTTAATGGAACAACTACTGGTTACTTTCAAAGTCGTAGAGGAATTCGGCAGGGGGACCCTATCAACCCCATGTTATTCATCATTGTGGTAGAAGATTTAGGTAGAACCATAAAAAATGCTTGTAGTTCAAGGCTAATATCAGGAATCAAGGCAACATCTCTCACTAGGGCTATTTCTCACCAACAATTCATCGATGATACCCTTCTATTGACTAAGGTGTCGATGGTTGAGGCCAAAAGAATTAAATACATCCTGCAACTCTACGAGGATGTTGTTGGTCAGAAAGTTAATTTTAGTAAAAGCAAGTTATATTTCTTGAACACCCCCATTCAGAGGCAAGGAAGGATTGCAAAAATTTTAGGGTGTGATATAGCAAACCTCCCCACTTCATATCTTGGTCTCCCTCTTTTCATTGGTTCTCCGAGAGAGTCAATGTGGGACAGGGTTATTGAAAGAATTAAAAAAAAACTTGCTGGATGGAAAGGTCATCTTCTATCTCAAGCAGGAAAGTTGACCCTCACTAAGGCCTCTCTTTAGAGCATTCCAGTCTATTTCCTCTCCATTTTCAAAGCCCCTGTGAAGGTTTTCCATAAAATTGAGAAACTCCAAAAAGAATTTTTATGGACTAGATCAGAGGAGAAAAAAAGGATACACCTTGTAGGATGGACCAAAGTGTGTAGACCCAGGGAAAATGGGGGCTTAGGTCTGAGGATAATTGCTCATATGAATTTAGCTTTACTAGCTAAGCAGGCGTGGTGCCTCATTTTTGGTGAAGAAAATGAATGGATAGCTATCATCAAATGAAAGTATCTTCAAAATATGGAATTTCTAAGTGACTTAGTTCCAATCAGAGGTTTTTCTTTTTGGAAAGCAATTCTCAATTGTAATGAAATCATCAAAAAAGGTTTAATATGGGTTTTAGGCAATGGTGAGAGGATAAATTGCTAGAATGATAGGTGGGCTAAGGACGAACCACTGAC
This sequence comes from Wollemia nobilis, assembly GCA_028583015.1. Classification (NCBI taxonomy): domain Eukaryota; kingdom Viridiplantae; phylum Streptophyta; class Pinopsida; order Araucariales; family Araucariaceae; genus Wollemia; species Wollemia nobilis. The sequence continues at coordinate 243,910 of JAQPPZ010016670.1, forward strand.
GCAATATCCTAACTTAGCCCGAATCAGAGATATCATGGAAGAACTCATTGGTAGAAAAGTCTCCGATTATATGGTTGAGGACAGAGGCAGAATGAAGTGGAAACAAATAAGGATTCAGGGATTTCAAGTGGAATCAAATGATCTTTGTAACATTCTCGGGCAATAGTTTATCCCCATGAGACCCAAGGAAGATCAAGTGACCTGGGCTCCTACAAAAAATGGGCAGTTCACTGTTAAATCAGCTTACAAGCTTATGCTTGATGACGAGGATTTTGTCCTCCAAAAGGACTTAGTTTGGATAAAAAATTTAATTCCAAAAATTGTAGTCTTTTCATGGTTGGTTATCCAAGGAAGAATTCTAACCATTGATAATATGATGCGTAAAGGTATTTGTATCACTAATCAATGTTATCTGTGTAGGGCTAATTGGGAGACCATTTATCACATTTTCCTTGAGTGCCCTTTTTCCTTGACTGTCCTAAGTGGGGTTTTTTAGGCCTTCAATATTTCTTGGGTTAAACCAGCCATCGTACTTGATTTGTTCATCCAGTGGCCTTGCCCCTTTTCAAGCCAAAGACTTAGATACATGTGGAAAATTTGTCTCAATCACTATCTTTGGCAGGTGTGGTTAGAAAGGAACCATAGAGTCTTTAATGAGTCTATCCATGATCATCAAACTATCATTGCCAAGATCCTATCCTTTGCCAACGAGAATGTGAACCTTATCCCTTTTGATAGCCGTAAACCTCATCTACAGGAGACCACGATTGCTCAATATTTAAGCTTAACCTTGTTAGATGAGTCTATGCCTAGGGTAGTCAACCCCAGAGCCAATGTTAAGTGGTCCCCACCTCCTATGGGTTGGTTTAAGCTTAATTTTTATGGAGCGGCTAAGGAAAATCCTAGCAGAGTAGGAACTGGTGGCATTGTGTGAGATCATAATGGGAATATGATGCTTGAATTTTCTAAATATTTGGGAACAAGGACGAACAATGAAGCTGAAGCTAGAGCTATGTGGAGAGGCCTTCAAATGACTCAAGACTTAGAAGGCAATTTGATCGTAGAAGGAGACTCTATGCATGTTATAAATCTCCTCAATAATTGGAAAACACCTCCTTGGAGGATTAAAACAATTGTTGAAGAGGCTAGGATCCTTTTCCAAGGAAGACAGGATAGAAAATCCCAACATGTCTTTCGGGAAGCTAACAAAGTTGTTGATAAGTTGGCCAATTTGGGTGTCGATGGTGACGAAATTTTCAAATGGGAACATGGTGTCCCAAGCAAAGTAGAGGAGCTTATTCAACAAGAATTCCAAGAATGATAGTCAAATTTACCAATAGGGAAGGCACTGTAAGTTCGAAGGCTAGGAGTATTCTCGTCTCTTTTTTGAAATGGACTCACAATAAAAATTATTCGAGTTGTCAGTCTTGGTGGATGCTGCTTGGAAATACCACAAAGACTAATGGGGATAGTCACATGTTAGATAACATGGCTCCTAGTCATATTAGTAATTTGAGGTTGGTTGATAATCACAGGGCAGGAAAGAAATGACAATATAAGACTTCGAACCAGAGCCACATGGACCACCAGATAGCCACCGCCATAAATCTAGCCAGCAGGTTCACTTCTCCAAGGCTGATTGGCCAAGACGGGATGTGGTCCCAAAGCATGTCATATATGAAAGAAAGAAATTACCAAAGAATTATTAAGAGTAACTATCAATACAGAGCTTGTGGGAGTTTTTTTCAGTACTCTGCTATGTGTGTCTGCAGATTTTTGTTTCTCCACTGTTTCAAGGAAGGGATATGTGTCTGTTTATTTTTTTGTAATTATGATGCAGGTGTGTTTTCTCGGGGTATACCCAAAATTTTGTATGGGAAGTTTCTTTTTGATAACATGCTATGTGCCTTACCGGATGTAATGGCTTTGGCGACATGTAGATTTTACATATATAGGATCCTTAGTAAGGACATGTTCATCAACAACCCTAGGCTGATTTTTGTAAAAGGTTTTGGGTCAACCTGTAAAACCCGGTATTAATGCTATAGTATCTTATCTACCAAAAAAAAATATTATGATTGACATTACAATTATTATACCTACAATTGTAAAGCATGTATTAGGTTTAGAAGGCTGAGAACTATTATTTCAAGGTTATAAGAGGTTACAATGCATGTACAAATCAAAACACTATGGATTGACTTGTGTAACTTTTAAAAGGTGGATAGTTTGCAAAAGGGATCAATAAGCTAATAATGTTTAAATCTTAGATCATCATCAATGAGATGATACACTAGTTAGCTCTTGTGATTTGGGCATCTGGAAGGGAGAGGTCATAGGTTCCAGTCTCTCTACTTCCTTTTGGAATATGCAGGTACATTAATTTCATCTTTAAAAAGTTTGTATTTCTTGCATGAGTTACATTATACTAGAGGGGGTAATGGAATTTAAGATGTATTACTTTTTTTTGTTAAAGACAAGAAATAATTTCAAAACTCATTGGGCACATGGTTAAATAGTTCAATTTTGCATAAGTTGAAACCAAGCATTTGCAAGAATATTTAAATATTTTTTGAAGGAAATAAGAAAAAAATTAAAGGTTTTCTTTAAGATTAGGGAGTCAAAAGGAATTCATTAGTCTTTTTGTTAGTTGGAAAAGTGAAGTGTATTTAAATAAAAAGAGGGACAAAAAAAAGAGTTTGTATTTTTAAAGAAAAAAAGGAGAAAGGGGATTATTGTTATCAAAGAAAGGAGTAAATTAAGGGATATTTATTTTAGGGAGTTATAAGATATTCAAATATATGTGGGAAATTTTCTAAAAAGGGATATATGTTTGAAAAGTTTTGAGGTTCCACATTCATTTGTAAATATTTGTAATAAGGTGTATTTTTTGTTAGTAACTGACACCTTAATTCTTCTGGCTTCTTGAACATAAAAATTAAGAAAAACACAAGGAATCCCATCCAAGTCAAATACAAAAATATTTCTCCCAGAATCTTAGTTATTTAAGGGACCAAATTTTTATTGGAAAAATTAAATGAAATCAATACTTATAGTTGAAAAACTTTGGGATATAGTTATTGGAGATGAAATATATCCTAAATATGTCTCAGGTAAAAAAAAATATAAAGAAGAGAATTCCAAATAACTTATGTTAATTATTTTTGGGGTGTTAGATGAAATACAAGCACATATAAGAGAGGCCAAAACTTCAAAAGATGCTTGGGATATACTCTATACCATATTTGAGGGAAGAAATGAGGCTACTATTCTTCACCTACAATCACAATTATATTCATTAAAATTCCAATATAGTGAAAATATAGAACACTTCTTAGAAGGATAACAAAATTAAAATTTTGTGATGAGGCTTCTAGTTTAAGTTGTACGTAGAGCACTTCCTGAATGATTTAAAATATTGGTCACATATCTCCAAGTATCAAACATAAATGTGTCATTTAATAAATTATTTAATATTCTCCAACAATATAAATTAGAAAATCAATTAAGAGATGATTTATCTAACAATGCCCTTATATAAGCAAAGAAATCATAAAGTAGCACAAAAGTTCTACTTCATCACAAAATCAGCCATAATGGAGAAAAATTTAATGGATATATGTGTGAAAGAGGACATGTCACCAAATTTTGTAGATTTAATCTAAGGGAATATAAACAAACACAAGGGAAATCTCAATATTAAGGGATAATTAAAAAAAACACATTGTTCAAGAGGTAAAAAAATCAGAAGAAGGATGTGAAGTTGCACACAAGACTCTTATGGCAAGAAAATCAAAATTGTATGTCATCAAATAATGAAGAATTCATAAAACTAAGATCCTATTTGGACTTAATTCTAAAGAAAGCTAATAAATGATACGTTAAAGAAGGTGTAATGATATCTAGAAATTATATAAGGAAAATATATATGACACTATTTACTCTAGAGATCCTAGAAGTACAATGTCAAAAGCAAATTGAATTTATTGAGGAATTGAATAAGAAGCTCAAGATGACAAATAGTGACTTGAAACCCATGATAGTAAATGCATGTTGTGACACTAAGAGAAAAGATATAGCATGTAGCACAAGATATTTGAATATAGTTCATGATTGTACAAAAAGTGCTTGTAAAAGTTATATTGTTAGAATTGATAGTGACAACAATAGGGATTCAGATGATGACAAGGATAGTGATAGTCTAAGTTGTGTTGAAATTGATCAGTGTGATGATGAATTTGGTTATTTTGAAAGGCATACTAAAGGGATTGGTTCAAATTTTTTAAATAAAATAGGATACAAAGGTTTAAGTTTGAAAAACTATGAACAAGGCATGAAAGAGCCCATAATACCAAAAATAAGCCCAAAACATGGAGGCCTTGGATATATAGGACAAATTAGTGAAATTATGATAGGGATCACTAGTACCAATTTTACAATCGGTAACAATGAAGGAAAAATAGGTAATTGTGAATCAAGGAATGGTAAAAGCAATTTTGTAATAGACAAATTCATGACAGATAACAATGAATGTATAACAAGGAATAATAAAACCAAATGTGTGTCAGACATTAGTCATAAAAAAATTGTTAAAAAGGAAGAAGTTAAAAGGAACAAAATTCACAATGTGAATAATTGTTGCTATTGTGGCAGATATGGATATGTGATAGAGAAATGTTAGGACCTCCATTGTTGTGAAATTTGTGGAGGAAATAATCATTCTAAAAAATATTGTCAATATAAAGAAAAGAAAATAATAAAATAAAAATACATTTTGGATGGAAAAATGTGACAAAATGGATTAAGATAAAGGAAATATTAATTGTTTTTATAAGAGGAAAATAAGTTTGTTGAATATAAAGAATAATATAAGTTTTCCCATGGTGAAATGTATTGGGAAACTTGATATAAATAATATTAGTATCATAATATTATGATCCAAGTAGTTTAGAAGATGACCTGTAGTGATAAGGACTTGCAGAAGAATACTCATGTGGAAGATTTCGAGGATGTGGATGGTTCCAAGGATATGTTTCAAAGTGGAAACCTAGGGAAATTATAGTAGAGAGGTGACCTTAAGGTAGAGGACCCAAAGTTATTGACCTAGAGATAGACCCAAATAGTTCATAGAGGTAAAACTAATGGAGGTTACATAGATCCAACTAAGCCAAAGCTATAGGAGCCAAAGCTAAAAAAGTAAAATTCAACCAACAAATGACAATGACAATACCAAAGATAGAGCGAGAGCTAGATCCATAGAATTATATTTATATAAAATAATGTAATACAAGGGGGAGTTATAATATATTACATTATTTGGCATTATGTAATCATTAGGTGGATAATTATTAGTATTATTATTTGTCATATGAAAATAATAATAGGAACATGAGAGACATATCTCCCATGAGATTGAATATGAAGATGAAAAGATAGTTGAAGGTGAAATACCAAGAGTTGCAAATATTTGAGTCTCCCGAATGTGAAGGGACTCCATGATATATAAAACTATGGCTAATAAGAGAGAAATGTGGTAGAAAATATGTATCAAATGTGAATCAATGTGAAGTGTAGTTTTATTTTATAACCTGTGTGTTTATATTCTATTGTGTCTTTATATTTAATTTCATGTGAGAAATGGTGTATTAAATAAATTGTTCTTAACCCCTATTCCCAACAAGCATTCATGTTATAGTTGCTATAGTTAGCAGTCAGCTATAGTAGTTATAGTCATCAATCATGCTATAATATCCATAGTTATAGTCAACAGTCATGCTGTAGTTAGACCACAACCATGATATTAGTAGAAAGATGCAACAATATTGTTAATTAGAATTTATGTTTTCTATTTTATCAAGGGATACTTTAGATATTATTACAATAGAATTATTATAATTTGGGAATCTACTTAGAAAAGAATATTCTATAGGAATAAGAGGAAAAGAGTTGTTGCTCTTAACCTAAAATAGTTGTAGTTTATATGGAAATTGTAATCATCTGGTTATAGGATAAGAAACATGATTCTGATGGGATTCTATTCTATCCCTATAAATATTCTCCAATAATTGTAAAGATATTACTCTCCAACTAGCCAAAGGTATATACTAGAATTTCAATTTGAAAAGTAGTTTAATTTTCATATTTTGTGGAATAAATTAAGGATGTGTTGATCTCCTCATATTATATCCAAGGAAGAGCCCTGTTGTTTGTATAAGAAAGAGGTATCCATAATTCATTAGAGTAGATGCAATTTATTTCATATTTTTTTCCTTTTCTTATTTCCTATATAGGTTAGAACTAGATCTTCCTTATAAATTGGTGTATATAGCGCCCACCTTGGAATATATTTGTACAATCCCAAATTAAAACTTTATGAAGGATTATGTTGGAATATATTACATTACTTGGTACATGCTAATGTACCACCTTGGGTACATCTTTAGATTAGGAGTGTGTCTTAGATTAGGGTGTGAGTATTTAATTTATGCAATGTAATAAATGCACAAGTATTATTAGAATGTGCAATGTATTCAATAATGTAAATGTGAATAATAGTCCATGTGCACATGAGTCCATAGAATAGAAAGGTGAAGACTCATAGGAAGATGGAAGGTCAAGAGTCACATTCCATTATATATTGGTCTTTGTGTGAGAATATGAAGAGACACAAGATAGAGAAGAAGTAGAGAATAAGGTAGAGATACAATGTAGAGAATGTATAAAGTATGGAGATTTTGAGTTCTCTATTCTATATCAAAACACTATTTTCATGAGCTTTTGTTAATGGTAGTTTTCTAAGTTATTGTAGAAGTATTTCATAAGTTCTATATAATTTAAATATTGCCATTATCTTATATTTGATATAGCATGCTTATTATAGATATTGTGGTTGTTTTCTATTAAGTATTTAGTATCAAAATATAATAGTGGTATCAAAGCCACAAGGGATATTGAGAGGATATAGGGATAACCACAAGAGATATTGAGAGGAGATAGGGAGATTTCATTTTCAAAAATTTTAAAGTTATTTTTTGGCTAGTGTCTTTCCATAGGCTTTAACTCATGAAGACTAGGACTCAACAAATATTGCTTTCCTCTAGATTAAAGAATAACTAGTGAAGATTATTGATTTTTAGAGATCTAGATATTTAGATGCATTTGATTGCTGCTATCTAAGTTTTTGTTGCAAAAAATCAGTTCTCAAAAGTTAAGAAACTTCCTACAATGGATAGAGAAGAATTTCATATTTGATTTTCTAAAAGTCTATGTTATTTCCTTGTATAGGGATTAGTTTTTGTTTGCAATAAAAGAGTAGACATTGAATATTAAGGAATTCTAATAAAAAGATCCCATTGGAGATTGAATATAGAATATCAAGGAGACCTAAGAAGGAGGTCTCCATAGAGGATTGAAGACTACATATTGAATATTGAAGGAAGGAGAAAGAAGCCAGAGAATCTCTACTGAAGATTGAGGAGACCCAAGAAGGAGATCCCCATAGAAAATTGAAGAGTTGCAAATTTTGAAGACCAAAGAGAAGAGGTCTCAAGCAAACTTGGAAGGAGAAATAATAAGGCTAGATAATTCCTATTTAAGAAGTTGAAGAAGTGGACATTAGAGGAGATTTTAATAAAGCTCAAGGTAGAAGATTGCAATTAGGAGAAGCTCATAACAAGAAGAATTTGGTACAATTGTTTCTATCCAACAACAAGCCCAAAAGGAAGATGGATTTGGCAAGAAGTTTGTCAAATTTTAGAAAGTACTTTTGAAGACCTCAAGACATTTAGATTCTTGAGGAAGAGGCTAGCCAAAGAGGTCATATTTGAAGTGAGATCTAAAGAGGAGAAAGAGGATTGAAGAGGCCACCGATTTGAAATATTTGAAGACAACCATAAAGGATTTGAAGGTTAATTTGTGGAGGAGAATATTGTTGATTTTTGTAGTATAAGTTGAAGTCATAGGACAACAAGTTGAAGGCGACATAGAGCTACAAATTGAAGAATAATTGGGCATATTTTGAAGTGCCCTTGAATAGCCAATTGAAGAAAGGCTTGATAGAAAAAGAAGGTAGAAAGTTGGAGGAATTAAAAGAAGATTCTTGGATAACAAGATAAAGTAGGAGAAATCAGCTTTTGTAAGCAACACTTTAAGAAATTTGAGCTGTGAATTTGGGCAGTATTAGAAGGAGAAAAGAGAGCTGCATTTTGGATAATTTCGGTATAAATTTGAGAGAAATTTTAGACAATGATAAGGCAACATTTGAAGGAGGATAATTGCTGCAAATTATAAATACATTTGGACAAAAATGGGAGAAGAAAATCAGCTACAAATTTTAGAAAGTTTGGGCAACAAGTTGGAGATAGAACAAGTCTTGAGGCAACATTTTTAGTAGAAATGAAAGCTGAAAACTTTAAGGTATAGAAAAACAAGTTTGAGTAGCAAGAAAGGAAAGGAGATGAGCTACAAAATACAAGCAAAGAGGTTTGAAATTAGGTGCTTAAATGAGTATTTCATTTTTATGAAAAAGCTGTTTTAATTCAAGTTTATTTAGCACCATATTAGAGTTAAATCAGAAAAAAGAAGTTTGAGTTAAAAGTCTTCAAGCCAAGAGAGGAGGTAGCATTTTCATCTTAGAACCTACACAATACAACAACAAATATTGGAGTTAAAACTTGCTTGAAAGGGAGTGATAAGAAGAAGTAGCATATGCTATTTTTATAATTAAAGTACAAATTTTTTATAAGTCTTATTGAGTAAGAGAAAGAGATCTAATAGTGATCAAAGACAAGGTATATTTAAGGTGTCTAAAGATACCAAGAGGAGTGCTAATAATTGCATAAAATATTGGTGAAGACAAGTCACCAAAGGAGTGGAAGAACCACCATACTAAATAAGCACCACCGTATTGAAGGAGGAAACACCAAGGAAGAGCCACCGAAGTTGTACAACTAGCTTGAAGTGGAGAAGTAAAAACACCACCGAAATCAAAAGAAAAATTTAAGAAATAGAGGTTGCAATATACAAACATGCAGCAAATGTAAAACTTCAAAAGGTAAGTGCATAGGAGTTAGAACATTGATGAAGGATGATTTAGGGTGAGTCAAGTGTCAAAGCTTACACCATCCAAGTGGACGAGATTGAGAGTAGAAGATGCCATACATTAGATGAAACACCCAAGATATCATAACATGAAGAATATTTCACTATGGAGCATTACATAGTAAGAAGGTGCAAAGGAGGATTTGAGTGCTCACTTGAAGAGAAATAGATACCATCTGCCACCTGGTATTTTAGAAACAAAACACCAACCACCTTGAGGGGAATAAAAACATCCAAGGTACCTATTAATGTATGGGCATTCTTTGAGGGAGAAAGAAAAAATTTGAATTTTGAATTCAAATATTAAAGGGTAACATAGAACAACAAAGACGTAAAAGCCCATTAGCCAAAGAAAAATATATACGTGAAGAGTATTGAGAGCTCTAGAAGATCATACGTGGAGGATTTGAAGAGTCTCAAATCCATTTGTAAGAGGGAGTGAAGAATATTTGAAAATGAAGGTCGAAAGAGGATGAGCTAGGGCAAAGGAAAACAAACTCCAAGAACCAAGGAATCGGATGAACGTTTGAGGGAAGCCACTTGTCAAAAGTAACACCCATATCATCATAACATCACCAAATTGGGTAGAGTAACATAGAAAGAAGAATATTGGAAAATAGAAATGCCTAAAGAAGCCAATAATTAAGCATTGTGCAACTTGAAGATGTAGAAGATATTGAGTGCCATATGACACATGAGAAGAGGAATGTCCACAGGCCTGGAGGAGCCCAAATATTTTCTAAATGGGTATTAAGCACTTGATGGTCAGAGAAGCTAGAGAGCATGCAGAAGAGAGTGAGTCTTAAAGACAAAATATAATGAGTGCCATACATGAAGGAGCATTAAATACATTGGAGAGAGAAAATATTTTTGGAAGTTTGTTTTAGAGTGCAGGTTGCAGAATGGAGAAGAATCACAAGAAGAAAGCTGAAATATAGCGCACCTTATTAAAGGAGGTACATGAAATATTTAAATTAATTTGCTTTCTACAAAGGTTTGGGATACATAATCAATATTATTACTAAGGTTAAGATTGAATAATATATTATTCTTGAGATTAATTGAATGAATGGATGTAGAAGGTAATGAATTGACAAGTTATAACCTTAGAAAAATATTGAATGATTTAGAATATTTTGAAGTGAGGAGAATCTAATTTGAAAGTTTTTTAAACTACTTTACTTGAAATTCAAGCATAGAAATACTTGCAAATTATTTGACTTGGAGGAATAAGGATTTCTACATCAAAATAGGAATATTAAATTTGCAAATATATTTGTTTTCTAAATTTATAATTAAGGAGTTATAAGGAATTCAACACCAACTTAGGTTATTCTAATTTAGAAACCATACTATTGAAAATTGAAATATATAAGAAAAATAACATAGAGTTGTTTGAAAGTTGGAAAATTACATTGGTATTAGTATCTTTCTCAAATTAATGAGATATAAGGAATCCAACTTAAAGTTCTTGAAAATAGAGAATCTTATCAAAATTGAAATTGCATCAAGATTATCTTTAGCTTTCTATTCATAATTAGGGAGACAAAAGGGATTCAACTCAAAGGAAAACTTAGAAATCTAAGTATTTTATCAAAGCTATCTTATATTCAAAACACTGGGGAGCTAAAATGAATTCTACATATAGATTTGAGAAATTAAATCTTTTTCAAAACCATTGTTTAATAATTAGAAATTACAAGGTATCCTAAAAAATATGAGAATTGAAAAGAGTTTATCAAATTTGATTATATACTCAAAACTAGGGAGTCATAAGGTAGTCAACCTTAATGGTTTTAAAATTTAAAATATTCTATTAAAACTATTGTCAAATATTTAATACTAATGATTAGGAAATATGTCTACTCCAAAGAGTTCATTGAATAATGAAATGGAAAACAAAATTAGAAAAGGAAAAGTAAAAGTTATAAAATATGGAATCAAAAATTTGATTGAAAAATCTAAAGGGAAGTTAGACTTAATTTTAAATTTCATCTATAAGGAAGCATTAGAAGAAAATTTTGAAACATTGAAATGCTATTTGCATGTGAGATTGTATGAAGCAATTGATAATGATAAAGATAGTGTTATGATTTCTTTGAATGTTACTAGTATAATATATATGGCATTACTTACACTTAAACATCACAAAGAGAAGAACTTGAAACAAAAGGAGTTGATTGAATCCCTCAAGAAGAAAGAAAAATTAGATGAATTATTTTTGGAAAAAGTATTTCATTCTTCATATAATATTGATGCTTCAAGTTCATCTAATTTAGGATCTTACCATGATACTATAAATGAATACTCATAAGGTTCTATACTGAAGAAGACTTGTGATATGAAGGACAAAGGCAAAGAGAAAATGTTTTTGCAAGAATCTAATGACAATGTGATATCTTTTGAAAGCATAAAGACAAACATCAATGATGAAGATAAGAAAAAGGAGAAAGAACCTAATCAAGAAGGCATACAGTGCAAAGTGAGTTGAAGTACTTATGAAGACCCATATTGAAGACTAAAGTCTTAAATAACCAAATAATTTTATACATGAGGGTATTGGAATATATTACGTTATTTCGTACATGCTAATGTACCACATTGGGTACATATTTAACTTAGGAGTGTGTCTTAGATGAGGATGTGAGTGTTTACTTTATGAAATGTAATAAATGCACAAGTATTATTAGAATGCACAAAGTATTCAATAATATAAATGTGCATAATAGTCCATGTGCACATGAGTCCATAGAATAGGAAGGTGAAGAGTCATAGGAATATGGAAGGTCAAGAGTCACATCCCATTATATATTGATCTTTGTGTGAGCATATGAAGAGACACAAGATAGAGGAGAAGTAGAGAATAAGGTAGAGATACAATGTAGAGCATGTATGAAGTATGGATATATTGAGATCTCCATTCCATATCAAAATACTATTTTCATGAGCTTTTATTAATGGTAGTTTTATGAGTTATTGCATAAGTCTTTCATGAGTTTTATATGATTTAAATATTGCCATTATATTATATTTGATATAACATGCTTTTTCTAGATCTTGTGGTTGTTTTTCATTAAGTATTTAGTATCAAAAGCTAATATATTACACATTCAATAAGTCAAAGTGCTACAATAACAAAGATTATACTAACCAATTGATGGATGAATTGTATATCTGCAATACTTTTGCATGGAATCTTTGTATTATTTTTAATATATGAAAAATTATAAATAAGGACTTTATAATCTAGTAATAATGGAAATCTAGAAAAAATAATATTCTTGAGTTCTATCTAATTACAAATAAATCCTTTGGGTAACTATTTAGACTAAGAAGAAGTAGTACCTGTCAGTTTCAATAAAAAATTTAATAAACACATCCTCATGATTCATAATTAATGTACTATAAACTATCATATATGATTTGAGATAGTCCTACCATTTTTATTTCAATGAGTTTACACAAGTTTTTATGAGGGGTCCTAGTCCCCTCATACTGAGTGGGGTTTGAACCTTGGACCTCTCAAAGGGAGGCCAAATACCTTACCACTATAGTAAGATTGTAGCTTAGATAGTCCTACAAATTGACTATTCCATCTTTGAAAATATTTGAGATACATTTATGATATCCATAAGGAATATCATGAGTGTAGATAGTAAAAATAAGATGGATTTGGTTTCCTCATGCCCTAAAAAATGGTTGAAGAGGATTTTGATCCATTGGGATATCAAATATATTTGGAGGCTTCCAAGGAAAAAATATTGATATTTAAATCTTTTAAAAATTAGGAAAAATACAAGGTAGCTATAAAAGCGAAGTCTTGGGTCTTATGTCCTTGAAGAGAAAATTACCATGTATTAGGGATACTAGCAATAAAATTAGATACCTTGGATATCCTATGATCAAGATTTAACTTTACATGGCTACATAAATAAAATGAGAATCAAATACTGCTTGATAAACCTAGGAGCATGTGAATTCTCAATGACAAGATAACTTCTTCTTGGGTTGTTATTTTCCATTAGTGGTTGGACCAGATTTATGTGTATAAATCTCATGCCATATATTCCTCTTAACTAAGGACTACTTCAAGTTGATGGAATGAGAGAGGAAGGATGCATGAATGATCCCAAAATATAGCCCTCAAACTTCACATCAATAATGTTAAGATCCAATTGTATTATATGGATGGGATAGGTATAGTCATGTTCATACCCCACTAGAGGAACCAATTTCTATTAAAATAAAATTTTATGATTTTAAGTAAAAATAGATTATTTTAATTTAGGAGAAACATTAAAAACTCTCCATATATTTTATAAGGGGTAGATTGCTTATGATGATATTTTTTTGTATACTTTTCTTATTTGAAGTAAAATGAAAAATTATATTTACTATCCCTATAGGGACACCCCAATGATATGTTGTTGGTGGTTTTATCTCAATGATCTTCGAATCACGGGGAGGGAGGCCCCTTGTTTCTATGCCCCTAGGGAGTGTAAACCCCAGTTGTACCACTTGTTTTACTTCGTATTACTTCAAAAAAAATTATATTTATAATCAAATTTGAGAGATAAAATCCATGCTTGTGTGGTTTTATAACAATTTTATAGTGAAAAGAGAATTTTAAAAAGTAAAGATAAATATATGGAAAAATACTAGAAAAATACAAATCCTAATAAATTAAATCAAATACTCCTATACATTTATTTGCTCAATATTTAATGATTCGTCAAGGATTGATATGAAATTAAAATAATTAATTAAAACAACACATAAAATGACTGCACTCTAGAAATGACAAAAATATTTTCTTTAATAGCAAAATCTATTAGAATTCATAATACTTTCCATGAACATTCTGAAACATACATTTAGCATAATCATATGCAAAAAATGTCTAAGAGCGAATTAGAAGGGCACATAAACAAAAATAGAGAAATATATCACAAATCACCCCCATGATCCCACATATCACAAATTGATGCAATGGATTAGAAATTGAGGGTATTTATAGTGATGCCAAATCCCTAGTTAAATGTTAACTTCAAATCGACATGACTTGAAGGTTAAATTATAATATAATAAATGTAACCAACGTTAACCATAGAGGTGGCTTAAGGTTTTTTGCTAAGGGTGAATACTTCAAAATTTCCCATAGGGTTACATCAAGATGCTTGTAACATAGAATAATGTATATAGCCTTAAATAAAAGAATGCTCATAGTCTTAAATAGAAAGATGCATGTAGGCTTATATAGAAAACATCTAAAGGATTACATAATACTTGCCTGTAGGCTATATTAAGAGAACTCATAGGTACTTCATTGTTGTTAGCATTGGAATAATTAGGCTAGATTACATATATTTTAACATCATTACTCTTAGAAAAATATGCTAAAGAAATTAAAAAACATCATTTGCATTCCTTTTGATTCAAAACTATACATGCAATTCATACTTGATTATAAAGAATAATAATGCTCAACTTTTACAAAATGTGGAACCCCTTTTCATTGACTTTATTTTTTAATACTAGTGTATATTGGTTATGAGACATAACCAACTCCTAGTTGTAATTCAAACTAATTAGTATTTGTTTATATAATTATAGCTAAATCAATTTAACTAAAGTATTTGCAAAATATGCTAACATTGTATGAAATATTAAAACTCTTATTTTTCATAATGGTGATACAAAGGATAGGCCATAAGATCACTATTGGGCATCTCCAAGTCTATGTTTTATTTTATTCTATTCTTACTTGGAATATAAATTATTCCAAATATTTATCTACTTGGCAGTCCAATTGATATCATGCTATTTGATATTTAGGGTTCTCGTGTTGAAAATATTCTTCATCTCTTGACTAATGTCACCATATTCCCATGATTCTTGGACTAATTTGATGAACTTGTTATGACTATTTATGATTTAAGAATAGGTATTAATATTTTTCTCATTATAATACTCAAACTTGAGAAATATCTTGCAATATTTTTCAACTTATTTGATGGCTTTATCTTTTGTCTTATCCACAAGATCAATGTATTTTACATTTAATGTTAATTCCATTTCTCTTGAGGGGTGTATCCACTATAAACACTTACTAATTTATCTTATTAACCCATCTAATGTATATATTTTAGCATCCTAAAGCAACTTACTCTCTTGAGTTAAACTTGAACCCTCCATACAAAAGAATTTCCCTTATTATCTAAATAGTTAAATTTGATTGATTTACATTCCTATTAATGTACTTTTGATAATATTTTCAATACTTCCAAATAGGGATGATACATATGTGCTTCTTCTTTAGCTTTATATCTCCCCTCTTTCAATTGATTAATAAACTTGAGCTGTTTTATATTGACCATGAATTTATTAAGATTGGTTTCACTTATCTAAAGATCTTCTTGGCATAATCTATGATTTTTCTTTTTGTAGTGGTGGCTCTTTCCAATACATAAAAACTAACTTGAGCATCAATTATTCATTTAGTGGGGTATTCCTCTCTTCCTTTTGGATTTTTTTCTTTTCTTGAACTAACCTCCTTATCTCTTTTAATTACCATAGGCATTTGTTTTTGTGGTTTGCAATTCTATCATTATGACCAACCTAATATTAGTTTATATTATAATAGTTTATTTGGTAGATTTCCCTTTGATGATATTAATTTTGATCTCCAAGTTTTCAACCAATTTATTTCATCCTCAATCTCAAAAATCTTATCTACAATGACTTTCATGTTATCTTGTATCACAATAAATTTGGATCTCATCATGCTCATATTTCCTTACTGGTGAAAGGATGACAAATCATTGGATGTAAATATAGTCTTCTTTAGTAATTTTGTATTAATTAGCATCTCTATATTTAGATTTTCTTGAATAATTACCAAACTCATTTCTCTTTATGGATCTTTTGCTTTTGAACATATTTGTATTGAATAATATAGATATAATCATGGTTTTGTTAATTTAGGCTATGTATTATTCAATTTAAAAAGGTTTATTCAATATATCATAAATATTATAAAAGGGTACCTTAAAAATATCTAGTGCTTTTCCATTTTACTTCCCCTCATTGGCTAGATATTTGATATTATCAACAATGTCAGGTTTTTTCTCCAAAGTATCCTTTATATTTGAATCTTTCTTTGTTTTTTATTCTTGGTACTATGTTTTTGCTTAACCCTTTTCTTCTTATTTCTATATTCACTTCTAATACCTTCTCCAATCATAATGGGGCCTTGTCATTTCATTAGAATACCTTTATCATTTTTATTTTGGTTAGACCCTCCTCCAAACCATAATTATTTTAACCATACACTCTATTGCATATATAATCCTCCTAGGATTTAGGTGAAGGTGTTATTAAATTTATAAGTGTTGAAGGTATTATCTAGTTGAAGATGAGAATACATATATAGTTTACCATTTTTAGTTATAGAAAAAACTTTGGTTATTACTTGTACTCACACAATAAATTGAGCTTCTTCATAGGTGTGTTTAAGTCCCTTGAAATCTATGTCTACACTAGTTAAAATTTTGATCCTTGATGTTACCTTATTGGTACTTTTGATTCTTTATATTAAGTTTTTCATAAGGAGATCCTTGTTTTTAATTCTATTTGTTATTTCTCATTAAATTTAGCATCTTTTGTCTCCTTCCTATTTTCTAATTTGACTGAAGTAAATCTAATGCATGTAATGGGATGCTCTTTTACTCCTATATTCTCATAATAGTTTTCTCATTGGTCCTTATCATCAAGCTTATTATCAAACAAAATTTTCAACCTATAATTATATAAGAACTTCATCGTTCCATTTTTATTGTAATACTCTTTCTCCATGTAAAATTTGAATGAAAAATCTTGAATTTTAGCCTTAAGGTTATTGGCATCCCTCATAGACTTGCATGTATACTTTGCAATTGAAAAATGGAATCAGACTAACCCTTTAAGACATTTTTTAGTATATTTTATATGAAATGGAATTATTAGCCTATTGAAATGTATTGGGATAAAATAATCAATGTATCTTATTGAAATAACATAATATTTACTCTTATGTATAAAATATAGACTCATGGACATGCTGATCACAACCTATATTTTTATAAAATTTCAAGTGGAAAATTTAAATTTTATTAAACATAAAATTATTCATGATTAATTGATGTTGAGTCACTAATCATATTTTATGAGATAATATTTAATTACCACCATGAAACATGTCTAATTATAAACTTATTTTGGAGTGTTTGACAAGGGAATCATCAACTAAGAATATGACAAAGAGTATCATCAAGGAGAGATCATCAAATGTTGACCAATAGCATAAGTAGAAAAATCAAGCTTATACACACACTATCAATAAAATTAATCTATGCATAATAGGCATGATTGATTGAAAGTTAAATGGAATGCACTGGATTTAGTAGTTTTGTCTCATTGTAGATATGTTAGGAGATTGTATGCTCTACATAAAAGCAATGTGTTTTAGTTCAATTCATAGCTTAGTCCTTTATGAACACATATTGTTAATTGTATTTTCCTTTATGAATCATATATCACATTAAGAAGCTTTCAAAAGGGATAAAATGGAGGTATATTTATTTTAGAGAATCATAAGCTACTTTGTTAATAAAAATAGAGGGAAGTATCCAACATGATAACACTGCCATGGAAAAATAATGGTAAATTATATTTTTTTGTGTGCTCAATTGCGGGTTAGTGCCAAAACCTTAATTATCTCCATATTAGACAATTCTATTTTTGGAGGAGTCATTTTAGGCTACAAATTTAAGTAGAGAGGGGATTCAACTAAGAAAATAACTCCAAATATCAGTTACATGTTTCCACCCTAAATTCTTCTTGGATGCCTCATGGAATTTTTTATTCTAAGATGAACCACCAATTTGGAGAAACACCTACGAAGGGATTATTATTAAACCCCATCCAAAACATGAAGGAGATATGATAGGAAAGAAGAGTATACCGAGCCAATAATTTATAGAAGTAAATATAGAATTAAGGAAAACTTTGATAGATAAAAATCAATATTCAAGGGAAACATAACACCATTTGACATTCATCGTGCATATGATAGAATTTGTGAAAGGTACCCTGTCATCTTCTCTAAACCTTGACTAAAAAATTAGATGTCTGATCAATTATGTTTAGAGTTGTTTGCATATTTCTTGTAAAATTATAAAACATAATCATTAATATTTTATTTGAATGAAATTTCTATGACATATTCCAATTGAGCTTTTCAAATATTTATAACCCAAAATTGAAGCATCCTCTAAATTTTTTAAATTTTTATAATTTAGGAAAAATGGTAGAAAAGAATTGTTATTTCCCTCCTTTAAATATAATTTTGGGTTTCCTTGAATAATAGCAATAAAGAAATGGGAAAACACTTATCTATGACTATGATTTTTATTTTTGCTTTTAGAAAGACATCCTATGGCTTTTTGGTATATTTATTTGAAACATGTGGGTATCCCTTGCAATTTTGGGAGTTGGTTAATTTTTTTCTATTAAAAGGAAGTTTTATTGAATATCTCTTGAAGAACCAAGCTATAGTTATTTAATGATAGTGCTTTCTAATTATGACTACCTTTGGATATAGTACTAAGCATTATAGTAAAGTGTTATCTTTCTTACTGGTTAAACTCTAAGAGTAGGGTAAGAGAATACCCCTAAGAATAAATAGAATAGAGGAGGGCTTCATCAATCTTAATCCACAAAGAAACTTATCTTAGACTACCAAAATGGTGTTAAATAAATACCATTGGAAGGGAATTGAACATAGTGTCATGTCATATGGACCCCATCCTAACTACTCAATGGGATATGCACACACATTTACCTCTATATAAATCAATGTAAATCTCTCTCTATATTCATGACAACCCTATTTGGGTGATTAAATAATAACATCTAAAGCTTCATATAAAAAATTCTACCATGACCTACTAGAGTTGGTCTTGTTATTATATAGAACTAGTTAGTGGCTCTAAAAGCTCTTTCAAATATTATTAGTCATTATGCTTGTGTTTGAAAATATTTCATAGGGTTATTATATGGAAGGAAGTGCATCTATATTTTTCTTGTTGTTACCATAGTGGGTAATAGAGTCCCAAGAGTCATAATAGTTATTTCAATGAGTAGTAAATATCAGCTATAGTAGTATCTTATTAATGAACTTCCATAGTGGAACTACAAGGTCCCTTTTTAGCTTGAAAGAGAACTTGATATTGCTTAAAATCCACAATCAGCATGAATAACTTATTAGTAGCTAAAACCCTTGTCATCATGAATTAGATTGACTTAAAGAATTTTAACAAGGACTTGTGTCTTATCATGAAAATATTGAACTTAACCCTAGATAAATTTATGCATATAGAATATTAGGAAATGGTTTTTCTAATATTAAAATGATTTTACTAGTGTACCATGCATTGATCCCTCAAAAGGACCTAATATTAAACTACAACTTGATTTGGTTAAACATTAGCAAGATATTTTACACAAAGGTTGTTGTTCTTTGAACTATGGATGAATTGGACCAAGTGCTCTCTAAATTAAAGGTCTTTTTCTTGAATTGATAATTTCTATAGTCTACTATACATGCTTTTGTTATTGTACCTTGACTTATGGACTAGGAATATCTTGTTAAGATTATTGTAAGTTTCTTGTCTGAACTTAGCACTAAACCTAAATTTGATGTTACAGTCTAAAGGCTTGTGCATACATGGTAAAGTCTTCCTTACCTTCCCACGCTCAACACACGATTAAGCACACCGAACATAAATATAACAATGAATATAGAAGACAATGGAAATATAAACACAATTCAGCGATGAATGATTTTACTGTAAAAGAATATAGCCACTAGGAGGGCAGATCTCGCCTTTAAGGCACAGCGCGAATACGCAATGAAAGAAGATAAAAACGATAAGGTGATTTTCAATAAAATATCTACTCTAATAAATATGAAATATTTGCATATGGAGAACCTAGCCGGCGGCTAGGTTTGGTATGTAACATGACTCCCCTCCTCGAAAAGCTTTGTCCTCAAAGCTGGAAATGTCTGGAAAATACTGTCAGGTTCCCATGTGGCATCCTCCTCTGGTAGGTCTTGCCATTTGATGAGAAATTCTTGAATCTGGTGCAACCGTAGTCTCCGTATTCTATGTTGTAAGATTTCTTTAGGTTGGAGATATATGCGTCCTTCCTCATCGAGCACTGGTAATTCTGATTGACCTTGCACTTTCTGACCAATTACTTTTTTGAGACACGAAACATGAAATACCGGGTGTATTCTTGATGATGAGGGTAGCTCTAATTGATAGGCTACTTCTCCAATGCAGCGCACAATTTTGTAAGGACCATAGATTCGTGGAGCCAAATTTTTACTGGACTTTATCCTTAACGATGATTGTTTGTAGGGTTGCAACCTTAGGAAAATCCAGTCCCCAATATTAAAAGTTCTCTCTGATCGGTGCGAGTCTTGTTGTTGTTTCATATGATTTTGTGCTTGGACTAAATTCTCTTTGAGGATGGTGAGTGTAGACTGCCTTTGTTGGAACCAATCATCCACTTTGGCTACTTTGGATGACCCTTGTACGTAATCCGCTACTATTGGAGGCTTGGTTCCATACAATGCTTCAAAGGGAGACATCTTAATTGAGTAATGGTAAGAAGTGTTGTACCACCATTCTACCAATGCTAGCCATTGGCTCCATTGATATTGTTTATCTTGAATGAAACATCTTAAGTATGTACCCAAACATTTGTTAACTACTTCTGTTTGACCATCTGTCTGTGGGTGGTAAGCCGAAGACATTCAATTTGGTGCCACTAAGTCGAAATAATTCCCACCAAAAGTTACTAGTGAATATGGGATCTCTATCACTTACAATATATTTTGGCATACCATGTAATTTGAAGATGGAATCCATAAATACCTTTGCCACCTTGCTTGTGAAAAACGGATGTTGTAAAGCCTGAAAATGAGCATATTTGGATAAGCGATCGACGACTACGAAGATTACTGTCCTGCCTTCTTATTTAGGAAGACCATTAATAAAATCCATGGATATATGTTCCCACTAATGCTCAGGGATGGGTAATGGTTGTAAAAACCCTAGTGATTTTACTATTTCTCCTTTATTGCGCTAGTAAACTTCATATTCTGCTACCCATTATTTGAATTCTGCTTTTAATCCTTTCCAACAAAATGATTGTTTGAACCTTATATATGTCTTCAAAAATCCTAAATGTCCTGCTGATGGAGAAGCGTGCGATTCGTCGAGGATATTTGATTTGAGTTTTGAATTGTGTGGAATGTAAATGCGGTTCTTCTTCCTGAAGATCTTATCTTCATAAGAGAATAAAGGGTATTTAGAGGACCCTATAGATAATTCTTGAATTATCTGAGTAGTTTCGCTATTGGATAACCATTCATTTTGTAATTGATTCACCCATTGGGAGCAAGGGCCCAAAATAGCGTTAATGACTACTTCGTATTTGTATTTCCTGGAGAATGCATTAGTGGCTACATTTTCCTTCCCCTTATTATACTCGATAACAAAATCATAACCCAATAGTTTGGTTAACCACTTATTTTGTTTCGGATAGGAAAACCTTTGCTCAAGAAAATGTTTGAGACTACTATGATCTGTTTTTATAATGAAGCGGTTGCTTATTAGATAGTGTCTCCATTTTTCTATTGCGTGAAGTATTGCCAAAATTTCTTTTTTGTATGTTGATCTTCCCAAATTTTTTCCCGATAGTTGTTTACTTTTGAATGCCAACGGATGACCTTCTTGCATTAATATAGCTCCAATTCCTGTGCCTGACGCATCACATTCAATAAAAAATGGTTTGTGAAAATTTGGAGTTGCTAAAACTGGAGTTGTACACATGGCCTCCTTAAGCGCTTTGAAAGCTTGAGTGGCCTCTTCTGACCAATGAAAAGCGTCCTTCTTTGTGAGTGTTGTGATAGGTGATGAAATATTACCATAATTATGTACAAACTTGTGATAGTAGCCCGTGAGACCCAAAAAACCACGAAGTTTCTTGATGGTTTTAGGTAAAGGCCACTCTTGAATTGCCTTAATCTTATTGGGGTCGACTTTGATGCCTTCATGGGAAACTATATGACCAAGATACTTGACTTATTGGACCCCAAATGAACATTTGGAATGTTTGACAAATAACTTTTCTCTGTGTAAAATGTGAAGGAACTTATCCACATGATTTAAATGATCCTTCCATGTTTTGCTATATATGAGAATGTCATAAAAAAAAACTAACACAAAATTATGGAGGAGTGGATGAAACACTTGGTTCATGAGACTTTGGAATGTGGATGGTGCATTAGTGAGACCAAAAGGCATGACAAAAAATTCGTAATGACCTTCATGAGTACGAAAAGTAGTTTTGGGAATATCTTCTTCTCTGACACGAATTTGGTGAAATCCTGAGCGAAGGTCTAATTTTGTGAAAAATTTTGCACCATGCAACTCGTCTAGTAGGTCATCTATGACAAGAATAGGAAATTTTTCCTTGATAGTGAGTTTATTGAGGGAATGAAAATCAGGACACATACGCCAAGAGTTGTCTTTTCGTTGGGCCAGAACTACAGGTGAGGAATAAGTGCTAGTGCTATGACGAATGACTCCATGGTCTAGCAGATCCTGAATGATCTGCTCGATTTCTATCTTTTGTGGTTGAGGATAGCGATAAGGACGACTGTTAGGTGGAACACTCCCTAGAATAAAATGGATGGCATGGTCATGAGATCGTTTAGGGGGTAATCCTTTAGGTTCTTGGAAGACCTCTTCATAATTTGCTATGATGTCTTGTAAATCTAGAGCAGTAATATTCAAAGTTGCTTGAGATTGCTTTTCCAAACAATTAATTTGAGCTATGAATCCGTATCCACCATTTTTTAACATCTTCTCCATACTATGAGAGCTCACCATCTGTGATGGAGTAGTAATGCCTTGTAAGCAAATGACCCGTCCGTTTTCCTTCCATTCTACAAATAATTTTTTTAAATTGAAGCTAACCGTGTCTAGTGTTTCCAACCATTCGAATCCCAAAATGACATCAGAGTTCCCTAAATTCATTACGAAGAGAGATCCATACCATGTATAAGTTCCCATTTTAATGGAAACTAGAGATGTTCTCCCAACACATTGAGCATTCACCCCGTTAGCTACTAGAACTTGGAATTTGTCTTTGTTGGAAGATTTAATGAATAAGTTCAAAGCTTTTGCTGTTTTGATGTCGATAAAATTGTGGGTACTGCCTGAATCAATTAGCACATTCACATTTTTTTGGTGGAGAAATCCCGATACCTTGATTGTATGGTGGGCTGTTAACCCCATGAGGGCATGCACAGAAATAGCCATTGTATCCTCCTCCTTCTCTTCTAGAACACTTGATAGTTCTTCTTGCATAGGTTCTTCCTGGTGGTATGCTTCTTCCTCTTCTCCTTCATATTGATCGCATTCAATATGAAAGTTTTATTTCTGTGCACATGCTTGTTCCTTGGGATGGTGATTGTGACATTTATAGCAAAAGTATCTTAATGGTTGATCATTTCTGCCAAAGGAGTTGTTGCGATATGAAGGACGACTATAAGTTTCACGTCGTGTAAAAATTTGAACTCTCTTCTCAGCAAGCTTGGCTATTCTTATGCAATCATTCAATGAGGTTGGATTTTGAATGTCCACCTCAACCTTAATATTTTCTTTCAATCCATTGTGAAAAGCTCCTACCACGATTATACCGGATCGAGGTGTAATGTATACGGTAGTAAACTGGTGAATTTTGAGATGAACTCACTAACCAATCCTTCTTGTTTAAGAGATAACAGTCTTACTGTGTATGATGATGTAGCTCCTTCATCAAATCTTTCTAAAAAATAGGTAGTGAAATTATTCTAGTAAATAGTAGCTCCTTTCTCACGTTTAAGCCATACGAACCATTGGTAGGCCTCAGTGCCTAATTTTGATGCAGCGAAAGGGACTTTATCAGAATCCCTAATTTGGTATAAGTCCAGAATGCCTTCCATCTTTGCTATCCAACCACGAGGATCATGACCTTCAAAAGTGGGCATATCAATGCATGGAAAATTATTAGGACCTCTTGGTTGGTGATAACCTATATCCCTATCCTGATCTTGGTTATATCTTTGTTGATGAAAGCGATTCCTATAATTATTCAGATTTCCTCTTTGCTGCTCCCAATTTTCATCCTGGTCATTATTTTCCTCTTTCCTTTGTTCATGATAGTGATTATGGGAATTAGTGTTGGGATTAGGTCGATTTTGTGTGTCCAACAGTTTAGATATGTTGATATTAAGTTGGACCATACCATCTAGTAAGTGTCGAAGAGCTTCATCAGTGGTAATGGCAGAGTTGCCTAATTCTCCTTGTGTGACGTTGTCGTGAGTTGGGGAAGGGTTAGCAGCCATGGGATCAACCAATGGATGATTCGGATTATAACTGCCAATTTTGAAAGGAGGAGATTTTTTTTTACCTTGGCTTTGATGAGGTATTCTTATGTCTTTGTTGGGTGTATTCGAGCTTGATAGTCAACCGTCAGGTCCTTTGGTCCACCTGTTGCTCATGCACCTTCCAGAATCGCTTGCTTAAAAGTTCTTGAGCTTTGAGTGATATACACGACAGTGACTAAGACCGACAATGTGTCACGACTGATCAAGACATGAGCAACACGTATATGACATGATGTAATATAGACTAGACTGACCAACAACATCACAAAATTAACATGACCGACGAGACCCTGACACGATAGTACACGAAGGATCGGATATGACAAGACACGTGAGAAGATCAGACACGACAGGACATGCGAGTAGATCAGACACAACAGGACATGAAGGACCGAGACTCGAGCAGATCAGATAAGACACGACAACTAGACCACAAATCGACATAGAAGACTGGACAGGAGACCGTGATGCAAGCAGATAGGACAAGACACGACATCTAGATCACAAATCGATGCAGAAGATTGGACAGGAGACCATGACCCAGTGCGAAACCACTGGACAAAAGACACGGAGGATTGGCTATGGAGAAGCCCACTAGACTACGCACAAAGGAATTCCCAACGTGTGACCGAAGTCACACCGTAGAAGGTGTGACTTATGCTTTTTAAAACCCTATACAAACTTTATACACTAAATGTGGGATAAATATTTAAACCCAATGCAACGGAATTTTTTATCTGATGTCAGCAATTTAAATTAAATGAACGACCTTAGATTTGCCCAAATTATTGAATATTTTCATGAATTATGATTGGTTGACGGCTTCCCTCGTGATTTAATAGAACATTGATCAGGTAAAAGAAAATTTCGATACGTGAATGGCGACTGCGACTGTGTTATACTCATCATAAGTTTTTTAAGCGAACCACTGAAAGACCTATTTTGAAACCTACGTTCTCCCAAGGTTTGGCTAGCTAGCCTGTGATAATCTGAGTTGCTGAAGACGTGTTTGGCACCTGCTGTGTCTTGCGATTGGAATATTTGCTGCTCTCAAAATTGTTTGAAATTGCATAAGGCCTTGCTTGGATTGAAGGCAAACTGATACCACTTGGTAAGGTCTTCCTTACCTTCCCACGCTCAACACACGATTAAGCACATCGAACGTAAATATAACAGCGAATATAGAAGACAATGGAATTATAAACACAATTCAACAATGAATGATTTTACTGTAAAAGAATATAGCCACTAGGAGGGCAGATCCCACATTTAAGGCACAGTGCAAATACGTAGTGAAAGAAGATAAAAACGATAAGGTGATTTTCAATAAAATATCTACTCTAATAAATATGAAATATTTGCACATGGACAACCTAGCCGACGACTAGGTTTGGTATGTAACAATACATGAGTTATAGTGAAGGGAACATTTCCATGTCATAAGTTATTATTGTTTTAAAACCACTGCTAGTATAATCTTGTTGTATCCAACTGTGATACCAGTATTAAATCAATTTTTTTTTTATACTTTGCAGTTAACATAACACAAGGATTTTGTATTGAGTAGTTATACTTCCAAAGGGATAATATTTTGGTTATAATTGAATCTTCTATGAAGAGCAACCTTATCTATCCAAGTATGGCTATAG
Organism: Wollemia nobilis; assembly: GCA_028583015.1. NCBI lineage: Eukaryota > Viridiplantae > Streptophyta > Pinopsida > Araucariales > Araucariaceae > Wollemia > Wollemia nobilis. The sequence continues at coordinate 270,202 of JAQPPZ010016670.1, forward strand.
ATCTACTTGTGTTACTTGTAAACTTGACTTTCTTGACTTGTTTGCCTTCACTTATTAAAGATTGACTACTTGGGCATTTTAATTTACCTCTTAAATAAAAAGAGACAAAAGTAGGTATGATACTAAGTTAAACTATTTGAATTTATATCCAAATATTTAAACTATTTTATTCAATGTGACTATAGTTCTACTTTTTGTTGCTTGTGGATTAATTTTCTTATCATGCTTGTATTTATTACTTGAAGATGATTGAATAGATAATTAATAACATAAATCATTTTATTTTACCTCTTGATAAAAAAGGATAGTGGTTAGTATGATTTTTAATGAGTAAGACAAACCTAACTTTGTGTTTGCAACTTTACATCAATGACTAGAAGTGAATCTCAAAGCCATAATAAGAAGTAATAACTTTAAAGTTTACCTGGTGATATGGTAGGGATGTACAAAGACAAGAGGACATTGATGAAATTGTAGATATATACAATTTAGGTCCTATATAGGTTAACTTAAGGGTGGCATGTAAAATTATGGGAAAAGATAAATATCAAGATAATTTATGATAAATTATGTCCCAAGGAACCAATTTGGAAGATTGTTCTATCAAAATTTGGCCAAAATATGACTAAAGTAATCGTTATGTTCTTGGTGTGCATAAATTAATTACTTCAATTAGATAGGATGCACTGAGATGATTGCATGAATATGTGTGTTTAAAATTTATTGTTTTTACAATACATAATCTGTCTTAAGTTGCATGGTATGTGTGACATCATGTATATAGTTTAACAAATCCATGAATTGATTTTTGATATATTAGTGCCTTGTATCTAATCTCCTCATTGAAGGGTTTATTATTTACTGTAGGGAATGGAACTAAGAAGAAATTATAGGTGATAATTCCTTGGTTGGGCATTAATTTATTCAATGATGATCCCCCTCCACCTATCATGCTTAATAGATAAAGGTCAATAAGAATCATCGACAACTAGATAGATCATGAAATATTTTATATAGGATTTGAATTTATTAACAATAAACACTAGATAATATCATTGAGAAGTTATACAAGCTAGGGCTAACTATCAATAATTGTAAATCCAATTAGAATGGAACTTGGACCTTACCATGTATGTCTTAAAGTTGTGATGACAAACTTTGAAATGCTTCTTTGTTGAATAAAAATATTTTGATGTTAGATTAAATACTTCAAGGAATTATAAGGTTCATATGTACTTTACGAGCATAATCCTCGTGTGTGTAAAAAATTAATATACTATTATTATTTTTTGAGTACTTGCTCTAAGAGATTATCCTCCATGTATTGAGCACTTGCCTAGTAAAGATAAACTAAAATTTTGTATAGTTGAATATTGAACTACTAGATAAGATTATATGGGACTGAAAGTGTGGTTGTGTATTGTTAAATATTGTATGTAATGTTGTTCATGAAGGATGTAGTTCTTTGATTGATGATAGTCACTTGTGAATTGTGTACTTGGTTGAGTTAAATATTTCTCTAGAAATACAATAAGGAAAATGATTTTCAGTTGTTGGAAACCATGTTTGCATCTAACTTTAGTGGTTCTAAAATAGGTCCATGTATTTATTGTTTTGATAAACTCTAACTATAGCACTATTTTAGTCTTATATTGTATGCATTGCATAATTTAATGGAGAACAAAGTGGTACCTACGGTTGTAAATCCTCTTAATAACAAGTTATGAGATTATATGCTAAATTTATTTATGAGTGTAACATAATATAACCCACTTTATATTTAGTCAAGTGCTTACATTTGATGTGCTACTAATTTTTCCATGATTATATAATATTACAGAATAGGAAATGAATTCAATTATATGAATTTTATTTCTATACTATCCTAATGATAAATTTTAATAAGCCTAACCTATGTCATTAGTGTGATGTCAATGAGTAGGTTTAAAATATTTTTTCTTATTACTAACATGTGTGTGGTCCTATGGGTACAAGGGTTGAGTTTAATTATAAAAGTAAATAATGCAAACTCTTCATAAGGTATAACAAACTATTTGCTAAATTGAATGTTGTTTTCGAGCAATCAATGAATGCTTGATGATGGTTGCTATGAGTACAAGAAATTATTTTACTACACTTAGTTTTAAAATGAGCTATGGTAGTGCAGTGATATTTGGATAGCATGGTTTATATATGGACCATTTTGGTGAATTTAAAATGGACATTTTGATATTTACCCACATGGATAAGAAATATTTAATGTGTTGTAACACACTTTTAAAAATATTGATCTATTGAAATAACTTAAAAAAATATAGCAATCGTAGTAACAACTCAATAATACATGAAACATTCACTTGAGTAGTAAATCAAATTCAATAGCAAAAATCAATAATACAAGTAACAAATTCCATATTCTAAAACATTACAAACTCATAGAGAGGGCAAAGTCTCATACATACAACAAAGGAAACTTAATATAACAAATATGATGATGTATCAACTACAACAAAATTCCTCTATTTATAGACTAAATCAAATAGTAACTTTAATACTAATGCTCAATGGTTGACTAAAGATAGTTTTTGTGGCTATATTGGAGCTACTACATGGATCTACCCTAGAAAGATTTATCCTAAAAGTTAAAAATGACTAGAAAATGCTCTTAGGATCACATGTTACATATTCTTTTAAAAGATCCTGCCACTTGAAGAGGTACTCCTGAATCTGGTGAGATCACAAATTATAGAATTGGGATTGCAACACAAATTTTGGTTGGATAGTGATATGACATTTTTAATTGAGTACTAGAAGCTCTATTTGGGATGAAGCCTTTGGTAAACAACTTTTTAAGATAAGAAACATGAAAATAAGGTGGATTTGAGAAGCCAATGAGAGCTTCAATTGATATGCCACTTCCCCAATGTGACACACCACCTTGTAGGGACCATAAAATTGATGGGTCAACTTCTAACTATATTTGGCATTCAAAAACAATTTCTCATAAGGTTTGAGTAACAAAAAGACCAATTCACTATTGCAAATTGTTTCTCAAAGCAATGAATTTACTACTAATGCTTTCATGTGGCTTTGATATTTGAATAAATTGTATTTTAGAAGTTCAATAAATTATCTAATTGACCATATTAGAGGATATTGAAACATAGTCTACCACTAATGTAAGTTTTTGAACATATTGTGATTCAAATGGGACATCATGAGGGGAAAATGGCAAGAAATGTTATACCGCTATTAGGTTAAGTAAATCTAGTGAAACCATTTACATTTTTTATCTTGAGCAAAATAGTGAAGGTAAGTACCCAAATATTTATTCACAATATCTATTTGAACATCTAACTAAGATGATAATAAGAAGATATTCTATTGAGTACTACTGAAAGTGAACAATTCCTTCCAAAAAATTATGATGAAAATATGGTCACTCATTGACAATAGACTTGGGCATGTCATATAATTTAAAAATAGAATTGAGAAATAACTTGACAAACTTATTGTCCATGAAAGGATGTTGTAGACCATAAAAATAAGCATGTTTTGAAAGGTGATCCACCACGATCAAAATAACCATTTTACCTTTATATTTAGAAAGACCCTTAATAAGGTTCATAGAGGAGTGCTCCCATTAATGTTTAGGACTAAAAAGAGGTTACAACAAGTTAGGAGACTTAATATTTTTCATCTTGTTTCACTAACATAGTTCACATCAGTGAAGATCTAATTTTAATCCTTTACAAGAAAAATATTTCTTTAGTCAGTGGTATGTTCTTAAGAATCATGAATTTCTAGCCAAATGAGATATGTGCAACTCTTGTAGAACACTAGACTTGACAATTGAAGACATAAGAAGATAAATGTGATCCTTCTTAGTAGATCACTCCATTAACATATGAGAACAAGGATGGAGATAAATATACAACCTTCACATCACAAATTATGTGAATGGTCTCTATTTATAAATGACATTCTTCCTAAATTTATGAAATCCATTATGGAAGAGGATTAGAGATAACATTAATAGTAATGGTATCCTCACTTAATGAGATGTAATAGAACCATCTGATTTTTTTAAAATTTTTATCTTGTTATTACTTTTGTTTCTAAGCATGGTGACGTAAAAAAATTTGGAATTTGAATCTCCATCTTTCAACTAAAGAGCCCTTGATTTTTGCCTCCAATAGATTTCCTCACAGGAAAAAATGTTATGAAACTCTGCTAGTTTTGTCTGTTCCTCCTGCCTAGTAGTTTCATCAGCATCACCATGTTTATCCAGGGTAGGTCAATCTTGGATGGAGTTATCAAAGTTCATGAAGCTCTACACTCTACTCATAAGACTAACATGTCTATTTTTTCCCTCAAGATTGATATGAACAAAGCATTTGATAGGCTAAATTGGGACTTTTTGATTGTTGTCCTCCTTAAGTTTGGTTTTCATCACCAATGGGTTAATTTGATCAAATAATGCATTTCTAAAGCATGGTTATAAATTTTGTTTAATGGAACAACTGCTGGTTAATTTCAAAGTCATAGAGGAATTTGGTAGGGGGACCTTATCACCCCCATGCTATTCATCATTGTGGCAGAAGCTTTAGGCAAAACCATAAAAAATTCTTGCAGTTCAAGGCTAATATTGGGAATCAAGGCAACATCTCTCACTAGGGTTGTTTCTCACCAAAAATTCGTCAATGATACCATTATATTTACTAAGGCGTCGGTGGTTGAGGCCAAAAGAATTAAATACATCCTGCAACTCTACGAGGACGATGTTGGTCAGAAAGTTAATTTTAGTAAAAGAAAGTTATATTTATTAAACACCCCCATTTAGAGGCAAGGAAGGATTGCAAAAATTTTAGGGTGTGATATAGCATACCTCCCCACTTCGTATCTTGGTCTCCCTATTTTAATTGGTTCTCCGAGAGAGTCAACGTGGTACAAAGTTATTGAAAGAATTCAAAAAAAACTTGTTGGATGGAAAGGTCATGTTCTATCTCAAGTAGGAAAGATGACCCTAACTAAGGCCTCTCTTCAGAGCATTCTAGTCTATTTCCTCTTCGTTTTCAAAGCCCCTGTGAAGGTTTTCCAGAAAATTGAGAAACTCCAAAAAGAATTTTTATGGACTGGATTAGAGGAGAAAAAAAGGATACACCTTGTAGGATGGACCAAAGTGTCCAGACCTAGGGAAAATGGGGGCTTAGGTCTCAGGAGAATTACTCATATGAATTTAACTTTACTAGCTAAGCAGGCGTGGTGCCTCATTTTCGGTGAAGAAAATGAATGGACAACTATCATCAAATGAAAGCATCTTCAAAATATGGAATTTCTAAGTGACTCAGTTCCAATCAGAGGTTCTGGTTTTTGGAAAACAATTCTCAATTGTAAGGAAATCATCAAAAAAAGTTTAAGATGGGTTTTAGGCAATGGTGAGAGGATAAATTGTTGGAATGATAGGTGGGCTAAGGATGAACCACTAACACAATACCCTAACTTATCCCGAATCAAAGATATCAAGGAAGAACTCATTGGCAGAAAAGTCTCCAATTATATGGTTGAGGATAGAGGCAGAATGAAGTGGAAACAAATAAAGATTTAGATATTTCAAGTGAAATAAAATGGTCTTTGTAACATTCTCGAGAAACAATTTATCCCCATGAGACCCAAGGAAGATCAAGTGACCTGGGCTCCTACAGAAAATAGGTAGTTCACTATTAAATCAGCTTACAAGCTTCTGCTTGATGATGAGGATTTTGTCCTCCAAAAGGACTTAGTTTGGATAAAAAATTTAATTCCAAAAATTGCAATATTTTCATGGTTGGTTATCCAAGGAAGAATTCTAACCATTGATAATATGATGCATAAAGGTATTTGTATCACTAATCATTGTTATCTGTGCAGGGCTAATTGGGAGACCATTTATCACATTTTCCTTGAGTGCCCTTTTTCCTTGACTATCCTAAGTGGGGTTTTTTAGGTCTTCAATATTTCTTGGGTTAAACCAGCCATCGTACTTGATTTGTTCATCCAGTGGCCTTACCCCTTTTCAAGCCAAAGACTTAGATATATGTGGAAAATTTGTCTAAATCACTATCTTTGGCAGGTGTGGTTAGAAAGGAACCATAGATTCTTTAATGAGTCTATCCATGATCATCAAACTATCATTGCCAGGATCCTATCCTTTGCCAATGAGAATGTGAACCTTATACCTTTTGATAGTCATAAACCTCATCTGTAGGAGACCATGATTGCTCAATATTTAAGCTTAAACTTGTTAGACGAGTCTATGCCTAGGGTAGTCAACCCCAGAGCCAATGTTAAGTGGTTCCCACCTCCTACAAGTTGGTTTAAGCTTAATTTTGATGAAGCTGCTAAGGAAAATCCTGGCAGAGTAGGCATTTGTGGCATTGTGTGAGATTATAATGGGAATATGATGCTTGTGTTTTATGAATATTTGGGAACAAGGATGAACAAAAAAGCTAAAGCTAGAGCTATGTGGAGAGGCCTTCAAATGACTCAAGAATTAGAAGGTAGTTTTATCATAGAAGGAGACTCTATGTATGTTATAAATCTCCTCAATAATTGGAAAACACCTCCTTGGAGGATTAAAACAATTATTAAAGAGGCTAGGATCCTTTTTCGGGGAAGATAGGACATAAAAGTCCAACATGTATTTCGGGAAGCTAACAAAATTGTTAATAAGCTGGCCAATTTGGCTGTCGATGGTGATAAAATTTTCAAATGGGAACACGATGTCCCGAGTGAAGTAGAGGAGCTTATTCAACAAGAATACCAAGAATGATAGTCAAATTTACCAATAGGGAAGGCACTGTAAGTTCGAAGGCTAGGAGTATTCCCACCTCTTTTTTGAAATGGACTCACAATAAAAATTATCCGAGTTGTCAGTCTTCATGGATGCTACTTGGAAATACCACAAAGACTAATGGGGATAGTCACATGTCAGATAACATGGCTCCTAGTTGTCTTAGTAATTTGAGGTTGGTTGATAATCACAGGGTAGGAAAGAAACGACAATATAAGACTTCGAACCAGAGCCACGTGGACCACCAAATAGCCATCGCCATAAATCTAGCCAACAGGTTCACTTCTCCAAAGATGATTGGCCAAGATGGGATGTGGTCCTAAAGCATATAATATATGGAAGAAAGCAATTACCAAAGAATTATTAAGAGTAACTGTCAATACAGAGCTTGTGGGAGTTTTTTTCAGTACTCTGCTATGTGTGTCTGCAGCTTTTTGTTTCTCCACTATTTCAAGGAAGGGATCCGTGTCTATTTATTTTTTTATAATTATGATGCAGGTGTGTTTTCTCGGGGTATACCCAAAATATTGTATGGGAAGTTTCTTTTTGATAACAGACTATGTGCCTTGTCATATGTAATGGATTTGGAGGCATGTAGATTTTACATATATAGGATCCTTAGTAAGGACATGTTCATCAACTACCCTGGGCTGATTTTTGTAAAAGGTTTTGGGTCAACCTATAAAACCTGGTATTAATGCTATAGTATCTTATCTACCAAAAAAAATACCATCGATCAACATATTCTCACTTTTGTTCTTGTACTCAGTGGACACATTATAATCCAAGAGATTGGTTAACCATTTATTTTGTTTAGGATAAGAGAGGTATTTTTCTAGGAAATACTTGAGGTTGTTATAGTCAATCTTGATAATGAAGTGTGATCACAACAAATAAGACCTCCATTTATTTATGACATGTAAAATGGATAACATTTTCTTCTCATAAGTGGATGGACCTAGATTCTTATAAGTGAGATGCTTTCTTTTAAAATTTAGCTTTTGATAATGTATGATATGGGGGAAAGCAATCATAAGGTAGAAAAGTAAGATAATGGAATTCTACAATAAGACTAAAATACGCTATTAATGGAAAGTTACCAAAATATTATAATGCAATGTAATGAAGAAAATGAACACTTCAAAAATTTAATTGAAACTACATTGTACCTACTCACTACTCTATAGTAATCACACTTTTGCTCCACACTTCATCTTCTATTCACTATGGGGCCTATATATAAGAAGATAAATTACTTGGCCCTAAATATTCCTACCTACCTTTCATATGACTCATGTACAAGTGGACTCCTTGTACATTTAGATCATTGCACATTGACACTTGTGCATTTATTACTTCTTCCTCAAGTAACCTATGATAAACTCCTAATCTAAAAATGTACCCAAGGTGGTACATTGACATGTACCTAAATAATGTAATATACTCTAACATCCACTTGTATTATATTATTTGGGTATTGAAGACTTTTAGTCTTCAATATGGATCTTCCTCTTTTGAATAGTATTCAAATCGATTAGGTCCTTCTTCTTCTTCTTTTGTGGTTTGTAGATGACTAAGTAGAGCATAGTGTTATTGTCCTCTCATCCTTTTAATTTTGAATCTTCTATTTTCCTATCTACTTTTATGATATATGGGTTCTTTGTTGTTTGCAACCTATTCCTCAAGAAATATATTAGTATTATTTTGAAATGCAACAATGTCTTGTGAGTTCTCAATTGAGTCTAGAGCATATGTATTTCCATATATTGATCCTGTAGCTTCTATCTCATTTTTATTCATGATGAGACACATATTGACTCCATTTAAGTATCTAAAATCAACCATCCTACTACTCTCCACTAACTTACTGAAATAAGATTGAATTCTAATCTAGGAACATACATTACTTTTTGTAGCAAGAAGTTTGGAAATGATTTACTAGGTGTTACACGCCCATATCCATGTATAGGATGTCTTGCTATCTGTAATTCTCAACCTGTAACTATTAGTAATTTTAAGGCAATTAAACCATTGTATATTTCCTATCATGTGGTGATTGGAACCTGAGTTAATATACCAAATGTTCTTATGCTTTGTAGAGTTTTTTTATACTAGAACTAATTTTACATTTGTGACATGACGTATTGTGTGTATATTGTTCTTGCATTCTTTTGTGATAATATGTTCTTCTTTCCATTTGTAGTATGGAGCTCTTTTAGTATTTTGAAAATACTTTTAATAGAACCTTTGTAGTAGTCTACCTTATGACTCCCTAGTTTGAGTATGATGAATTTGATAAATCCTTTCAAGATTAGGTTTTGTAGAAATATTTATCTCTCCTAAAAGGATTGAATATATGATAAAACTTGATAAATCCTATTATTATCAAGTTTTGTAGAATTCCTTGTCTCCCTAGTAGAATTAGAATATGCTTGATAAAGTGCTTAGCTAGTGATTAATTCTCCTTTTGAGTTGATTTTGTAATGTTTTGAGAATAATAATCAACCTTCAATTTTACCTTATCTCTCCTAATGAAGTATGCTCTAATGGAGTTCTTATAGTTGGATTTATTTTTGTCTCCTTAGTATGAGTATGAGACAAGTGTTACCAATTAGTTCCAACTCTATATGTAAGCAATATATTTGCTTCTCTATTCAATAATTTAATTTTCTAAATTTCAAGTATCTATAGTTTGGTGTAGTATGCCTTATAACTTCCTACTTTTGGAATGTTAGAAAATAATGATAATAGTATTTGCAAATTTATATTTTATTTTACCAAGGTTGACAACCTTATATCTCCTACTTGGTTATTTGTAAATATTATAATATTATAATGTACTTCAATTATAATGCCTTGAAATGGACTTGCTTTATAACTTACTAATGCTTGGTTAATGCTTGTTATTCCAACACAGTAGTAAATTTGACCATATATGTAGCACCTTATAACTCCAATGTTACTTTAATTAAAGCAAGCAAATTTAATATCAAAATTACCTTAGTAATGCAGTATGTTGGGTTTCTTAAGACTTCACTCTTCTCAATGGCTCTTTGGGCGTTGTGTTCATTGTATGAAGATGAGCATTCAATGCTCTATTCCTCCTCCAATGGTGCTGGTCTTCACTTATGGTATTGAGCATTCAATGCTCTTCTCAGCAATGTTGGTGGATGATAGTCTCTTGCTACCCCCTTTGACTCCAAATAAAGCACTCTTCTATGTGCTCTTACTTTGTTGTATTTCCCTTGGACTTCACTGTGTTTCCCTTGGACTTCATTGTGTTTCCCATATGTCGTTGTTGAGTGCTTAAGTAGCTTTGAGCTCCTTTGGATGACTTTCACGTGGCTTAGAGATTTTGAATAACACTTTATCTTTCTACCTTCTATAACCTCCAGACACCCACATGGCTTAGAAAATGTTGTAATGCTTCTCCTTCCTAGCTATGATAATGATGCCTTTGTAACATCTAAATGATTATTCTAACACTCAAGGAGTGAGTATTTTCTTTCTTTGAAGGTGTTGGGGAATATATGGGTGCTTTATCAGTTGTGACAAGTGGCAAGCACTTTTATTTGCATGAAATACTTCCCTCAAATGTATATTATATACTCCTTTGCCAACATATGCCCAACTATTTTCTTGCTCTCAATGCTTCCTTCAGGTGAAATAAAGTGCTAATATTCTCACAAGTTGTTGGCTCTCGTTCGATGGTGGTTCTAGGTGCTTCGATGATGGTTCTATGGTGCTTTGTTTATGATTGCTAGTGCTTCCCTTAGCTGGAAGTTTATCCATGATACAACCTGGTATAGCTCCTCCTCAGTGGATGATTTCTCCAAGCTAGGTCTTGGATATTGCACCTTGAACTCTATCTTGTACCTTATGCCTTTAATATGCTATCTTGTGTGTTACCTTGCAATGTGATGTAGATGATAGCTTCTAGCTCATGTTATGCAATAGATAACAACTCATTTATGTGGTTATCTTGTGCTTTAGGTTGCTTTATATTGATACCCAATTTAATGATCGATGGGGGTGTCTTTAGACACCGTAATGTGAGCCTCTTATTGGCTCTTCAACCTTGCTTGGATAGTGCTCTTCTATTAGCCACTTTGTGATGGTTCTTGCTAGTATTGGATGTGTCCTTGAGACACTCAAAATTTGTCCCCTTTTGTTACTTGGGATAAGATATTATGGTGCAAGAAACTAATGTAAATAGCTTTATAATAGATAGAATATAATACCTTGATTTTGCACCTATATATGAGATCTTCAAATCTCTTTTGTAAACTTTCTTTCTGCTAGTTTTTATGGCAAATTATCTATACTAATCATTGTAGGCAAGGTATGATTCAATGTTGTCTTCTTTATTTGACATCACTCTCATTTGCTTAGATAACTTAACAATGAATCCAAGCTAATAATCATGCAACTAATATGCCCTTAAGGTGGCTTAATCTTGCACTAATTTTTACTTTCACTTAGTGCACTTCTAATAATATTTAAGAGAAACTAATATAGTGCAACTACAATCTCCTTATTACTCCTTAAAAGTAACTTATAATATGCACTAATGATAACAATTAAATAAATCTTAAATTCTTCTATAATCTTTTCAACTTAATGTAGTCTTCTCTTTTGTAACTAGATAATAGGAAGATGATATTTTTCTTTCTTTCAAAATATATCTAACTCCTATTTTAATGTGCAGGTAATAATATTAAAAGAACCTTTATGCACTTCCCTTTAAGAATTTAAAATGCAAAATTCTTCTTGCAACATCTAGATTCTAATAAGGTGCTTAATGAAGCTAAGTAATGAACTAAATATAAGTGTTCAAGTAATGAACCCTTTGCACCTAAGTTGCATACCTTTAATGATATTTGAAGATGATGTAGATCTTGGTGTTTTGATTCACCAAGTTGCTATCTGGAATGGTAGTAAATCATAGCTAAGATTTCCTTCAAGAACCCCTTTAGTATTTTGTTGTAGATTTAGCAAACCCCTATCTCCTAAATGTGCCTTCTTAGTTATGAAAGACAATCTCCAAATCTCTTGGATTTGGTAGACTTCTTTTCTCTATGTTATTCTTCAACCTACTTATTGAATTATAGCTTCAATATGGGACTTATTATCAATAATATATAAGTCTTGAGATCTTCACTGGTCTCATCCAAAATTTGGAAAACTACTTGCCAAGTATTTTTCATTTGGGCTTGTTTTTGGATTGCGCAATAATTGTCCCAATTCATTCACTATCAGGAGCTTCTCCTTGGTAGTGGATTTATCCAATGAGTTATTCTATTAAATCCTTTAATGGATCCTTAAAACTTTACAATAAGGGTCTATAAGCCTTCTCATTATTTCTCCTTGAGACCTCTCCAAGGTATTCATCGCTTCTCTGGCCTTCTCAATGAGACATTTCCTTCAACCTTCTACTATGGAAGTATTGGCAATGAAATATCTTGGATCTCTAGAATCTGCTACTTTTGGAATCTGGAATAGGAACTTGCTAGTCCTTATTCACTTTTACAATCTTTAGGTTTCAATAGAGATAACCAAACTCTAATCTTCTAGAACTAGTTCTTTAATGGGACCTTCTATGGGTCTCTTCAGCTTCTTCAGGATGATTTATTAAATCTACTATATATAGTCTTTGATGAAGATCACCAATCTACTATATTTTTTTGGACTCTTCTTTGGAGTCTCTAGGATCAACAATAAGGCTACTATGGCCTTTTCTTCTTATGCAATGTGCAGGTCTACAACAGGACTTCCCTCAGGTTCCTAGAATCTCCTCTTCTTTTGTGTGTTGATTTTGTTGTTGGATTGATTTTGAAGATGATATTCTTCCTAGCTCTCTATAGTAAGCTTCTCAAATTTCTTCAAATATTATTTTTCCTACAACAAAGCATTAGGATTTTAATGGAATAAATTCTGAGTGATGAATCTTCACTAGTTGATTTGTAAATCTAGTGGAATGAATATTGAGTCCTAGTATTCATGAGATTTTATGCAACTCTGTGGAAAGACTCTCTTATCAATCTATCTAGAATTGATATTTGCTTCTCTCTTATCAATCTATCTTGTGGCTCTCCCTATTCCTATCTGATTTACCATAAATCTTATACCACTGTTAGATTTTGATAATGTATGATATAGAGGAAAGCAATCACAAGATGTAAAATATGTAGAAAAGTAAGATAATAGAATTCTGCAATAAGACTAAAATATGCTATTAATGGAAAGTTATAAAAATAGTACAATGTAATGTAATGGAGGAAATGAACACTCCAAAACTCTAATGTAAACTACATTGTACCTACTCACTACCCTGTAGTAATCACATTTCTACTTCAAACTCTATCTTCTATTCACTATGGGGCCCATATATAAGAAGATAAGTTACTTGGCCCTTAATATGTTAGGAGGGAAAACTGTAGGGGATTGATAATTGATAAAAATAGGTTACAATATATAGGCATAAGCCTATATGATGAACATGACACTTGTCAATGAAACTGACAAGTGTCAAACTGAAGGCATAGTGCACTTTAACTCTAACATTCCCCCTTAAAGTGCACTATCCTAACTAAAGAAAAAACAAAGCAAGTCAACATTAAGTAACATTCCCCCTTAATGTTGACTTCTCGAAAACAACCTATCATCCTCTTTATTGCTGATTTGGTCTTAGGCTCGTGCTTTGTGCTCTTGGCTCTCCAACTGTGAATAATGCTAGATTCACTGTGTATACATCTCGGTCTATTGCCTCAGGGTCAGCCACTTCCATGGGTCTGTTGCCACTGGGTCAGCCGTCTAAGTGCCTTAGGGTCAGCCACTTCTGGGTCTGTTGCCTTTGCAGGTCATCCTCAGAGGATGTTGCCTCTCGTAGGTCACTGACTAGATTCACCATGAGTATGAAATCCCTCCTCATGGTGAAATCAATCTAGAAGGTGTCGGTCTCTGTCGAAAATGCACCTAATGAAAGGAAAAACAAGCTATATAAGAGTGTCGGTCTCTACCGAAAATGCACTCAATACAATAAAATGAGCCATATATCCAAATAGGAGGAGAGAAGAAGAAAAGAAGAGAATCTTCTAAAGTGTCTTTGTCTGTAGTCTTCAAAAGTAGATCCGAAAAAAACCTCGGATAGAGTCTAGGGTGTCTTTGTCTGTAGTCCCTAGTATAAGTGTCCTTATGGTGACCATGTCATCCCACCGAAATGCATGGGTAACCAGCTACTGCATTCGCCAAGTGTATAGAAAAGATCACTAGGTACAAGGATCACATATAAAATGACCTTGGGAGTGTCGGGTTCAACCGAAAGTGCACTCCAAGGTAGAAATACTTTGAGGCTTATAAACTAAAATGAAAAAGCCTCAAAATTACAATATGACACCTCCATTGTGTCCGTCGTGAAAAACCGTTTCCAACGACTATAAATACCCCTATACTCCATTATCAAAGGGGCCTTCATCATAATGAAAAACAACATGCCTATCTAAGGCAAAAAAATACAGCATCGCTCAATTGCGGCATCGCTCTCAGGAAGAAAATCACATTTGGGATGTTCATGATGTCAATATTCAATCATCGATGGTAGAAAATTTTGGGAGGCCTGTGAAATTTGAGAAACAAAATAATCAACTTGCATTGTCATCTTCGTAATCGTCGATGCATTTGAAAACTTTGAGAAGACCACTTTTCGCTCGAAAAATAGTCAACCCCCAACCGGGGAAAATTCTCCTACACCAAAAACCTGTTCGACAAAACATTCTCGTCCACGTGGAAAACATTCACCAAATCTAGCATGCAGCAATAAGTACATGCAAATATTATGCTGCAGTGGAAGATCATTGTAGTGGGTGTTGCACGTGTCTTAGAATTCAATTTCTTTCAACGGTAGCAAATTGTGATCAAAGGTGACAGCCTCAGATGTGTAACATTTGCATCTAAATAAACAAAAAACTCAACATGATTTTAAATGAAACTGGAGAAGACTCGATCATTAGACACACGTTCTCTGCCAATCAGTCATCCATCCTTTTCAACGTGCCTGAACTCTCTTTGGTTGAATCAACACTATGACTTCCTCCGTAGCAATGAAAATCAACCGCCTCTAGGAACAACAAATAACAAAGCCTTGGCTAAATGCGGCGTCGTCCAAATCATTGGCCAATACCTAGAAATACACCACTACTTCACCGATGCCCGCAGCGGCCTCGCTTTACGTCACCATGTATCATTTCCACTGCTTGTCACATCCAATACAAAGTAGCACCTTTACACTACGCTCCAAGAAACTTACTTGATTGGATTTAAAAATCTTCAATAACGTCAGTCCAGCCACGATTGGAAACTGCTATTTATAGCCATAAAATCACAACCCGTCTCTGTCGCCTCCGATGCAAGAATCATTGCTACGCTTAGATTCATGGCTGTTGTGCCTGCCAAGACGAAGTGACCTGCAACATCAACGTCGTGGATGGCAGGACGCAACCATGAGAGCAGGGGACCCCGTGGATGCATTCTCAAAACTTCTTTCACCACTGCTAAATAATGAAGCTCAACAACATTTGACCAAACTATCACAAGGGTCTTGTGTACATTCTGTTCTTCTCATGAATATCGTTCACCAAGCAGCCTAAAAAATGCTGTAAGTTAGGTGAGATTCTTTCATCGGTGGGCACAAAATCCATCACGACGGTGTCGCCATGTTCATCCTCCAATTGTTTTATGAATCAAGAGCTTGCCTAAACCTCCACGACCACCTGTGCAGATAGCTCCAAGAGCGGGGTCAGGGACCGGCAAGGGCACGATGTAGGGCCTTTCTGAGGCGAACGTAGTGAAGCTCCTCAAGGCCTTCCATGCCATGCCACGGGATCGAGAAGAGAAGTCATTCCTCTCTGTCCGCAGTCTAAAATATGGAGTTACCTGTTTCTCTGGCTGAGTCTGAAGACACAGAATTTAAAGAGCCTTCACTTTCGGACCGCACATCTCTGACGGCTTGATCATAAAAACAACCACTAAACAGCTTGCTGCACATCATCGACGACAATGGAAAAGAATATGGAATCATGCTCCAATTTCACCAATGTTGAAGAGGCACTATGGGGAACTTTGACTGCACCAGTGAAGATAATCGTCGAAGATCCGTATGAAATCAGTGGGCCACAATGTTTTTCCTCCGATGGCTTTGCCTCCCGCGCAGTGGATCTTTGAAAAACTGGAACTAAAACTCTCTACTCATTGTCATTGCAGCTTCATTTTTCTTTAGCAGAGGACAAACAAATAGCCATGCTAAAGGATGCGGATGAAGTTCACATAAAATCTGAAAACTCCGAACGCAGTCATCCTCGACATCATGCCGACAGACTGCTACAATGCTAAAAAAACCCAAAATAGCAGAAAACTACTCCAAGAGGCTGAAAAAGCCAAAACAGCAGTGAGGTTGAAAAAACCTTAAGCACACTGCTTCCACCTTGAACTGTGGGAAAAAAAAAAATGAACCGGAACAATATGGCAGGCGTTTTGCAAATCCCATAAAAAAAATGGCAGCCATGAAAACTTCTGGTTTCTGATCCATCAAAGATGGAGAGCATACTCCCTCAGTTTTAAAAAATGGCCAAAGGGAAATAAATTGAGGGGGGAGGGAGGATTTCCATGAGGGAAATCCCCCCTCAAGGGTTTCACAAGCAGGAGAGGGAACCTGCTCTGATACCAAATGTTAGGAGGGAAACTAGAGGGGATTCTTATTGATAAAAATGTGTTACATATATAGGCAGAAGGCCTATATGATGAACATGACACTTGTCAATGAAACTGACAAGTGTCAAACTGAAGGCATAGTGCACTTTAACTCTAACATAATCTTCATAACTACCTTTCCTATGACTCATGTACAAGTGGACTCCTTGTACATTTACATAATTGTGCATTGAAACTTGTGCATTTATTACTTTTTCCTCAAGTAACCTAAGATAAACTCCTCATATAACAATGTAATCAAGGTAGTATATTAACATTTACCTAAATAATGTAATATAATATAACATTAAAGACCAAAAGGCGTCCATCCTGCACCAAAACAACTCCAAAAATGGTACTTGAAGCATAAAATTCAATGATAAAAGGTTTGTTAAAATTAGGAGAACCCAAATTATGGGCGGTACACATAGCCTCCTTTAGGGCATTGAAGGCTTGAGAAGCTACTTTGGAGCAAAAAAAACATCCTTCTTAGTGAGAATGGTGGCTAGGGATACAATATTACTATAGTTGTAGACAAATTTTCTATAATACCCAATTAGACCTAAAAATTCATGAAGCTAATTAAGGGATTTAAGATTAGAAAAATATTTCATGGCTTTGGTCTTGTTAGGATACACCTTGAACCCATCCTAAGTTACTATATGCCCTAATTATTCTACCTTATGGACCTGAAAAGGACACTTAGACCTCTTGAAAAATAGTCATTCCTTATTTAAGAGGTGGAGAACTTGATCAACATGAACTAAATAATCTTCCTAGGACTTTCTATAAACTAACATTCATAAAAAAACACTAGCACAAACTTACAAATAAAATGATAAAAGATAAAATTCATGAGGATATAGAAAGGGTGAGTATTAATAAGACCAAAGGACATGACTGAGAACTCATAATGACCCTCATGCATGCAAAAAATAATCTTGAGGATATCCTATTATTTAACCCTAATTTGAGGGAGCTTAGAGTGCAAGTTAAGATCAACAAGGTATTTAGTGCCATGCAATTCATCCAAAATATTATCTATAACATGAATAGGAAAATTATCTTTGATGGTGATATTATTGAGAAATAAAAAATTAGGATGCATACATTAATAATTATCCTTATTCCATACCATGACCACTAGAGAGGAATAAGGACTAATGATCAGATAAATAATTTCTTGCTCTAACATCTACTGAACTAGCTTCTCAATCTAAAAAATATGGGGTTGTAGATAGTGGTAAAGACACTTGTTTAGAGGTTGAATTCCTAATATTTGATGAATATCATGATCCTATGTGCTCTTAATGGTAATACCCATGGGTTAACCAAATATATAATCTACATAACAATCAATAATAGTTTATAAATATAATAACAAATTTGGAAGAAGTGTCTAGAAGACTAAACTTCCATGCAATTGACAAGGGTGAAGAATCTATGATTACATTTATTTAGTATATTTTTCATACTATGTTAGCTAACCATATTAGAAGGAGGTTGAATTCCCTAGAGACAAATATCCTTGTCTTCTTCTACCCATTTGATATACAACCATTGAAGATTAATATAAATATCACCAAGCGAGGAGAACCATTGTACTCCCAAGATGACATCTTCACTCCCTATATTCATGGAAAAAGATGGCCAAAGTAAGTATAATATCCCATATAATACTAACCTTTTTCATATCACCCAAAATCGAGCCATACCCCTATTTGTAATTAATACTTGGAATTTTTCTTGGGTTATAGTATACATATAGTCCCAAATATTCCAAATATTTTATTGTTTTGATATTAATAAAATAATGTACTACCTGAATCAATGAACACATTGACACTCTAGTATTTGATGAATCATTGAACCTTGATGGTATGGTGATCCTGTATCACCATTAGGGAAAATAAAAATAGAGCCATGGTATCAACCACATGCTAAAAATCTACTGATTTAGCTAATGACCACTGCTATGAAGAATCTTGATCTTCATCCTCTAACACTACTAATTCCTCAAATTCTACTAGGAAGTTACATTATTCTTCATAAGCCTAATATCAGGAATGACAAGAATAATATTTGTAACTAAAGAATCCATGAGGATGATTTTCATTATTTTTATTGAAGTGATACCATTAAGCACTGAAATCATGTCAAGGTTGGGGATGGGACAATTGGGGCTTCTTTTCTACCATTGTGGCCATATGTTAGCCTATTCAAGGGTGTATGGATTATGCATATCAAACTCCCACTTGATTTCATATTTAAGTCCATGTAAAAAGGATGAGACATCCACTTCTAGATCTAATTGAGTAGTCCTATGAAATCTATGTAATAATCCTCAATCAATCATATTTGCATGATTTGCATCAAGCATACCACATATGAAGTGGAACATTCCTTTTCAAACTTACATAAGAATATCACTTTGAACTCTAGTCATAAAATATAATGCTCATGTCAATGAAGATCCCATAATAACTACTAATAAGCATAGGTTTCCAAATTAATAGTAGCCAATATGACATGACCTTCTTCAAGCATATGGTATAGATGGATGATGCTATCCATATTGGGTATCCAACCAAGTGGATCCATGCCCTAAAATATCAATATGTCAATGTGTGGAATAGGAACATCATGAATCCAAGTAAGTAAATAAATAAAACCTCCTATAGAGGGATAAATATTAGTATCAAAGCTTGAGATAAAGCCATACATACATAGAAGAGTGCTCCTAGTAGCAAAAATATCCATGTGATAACCATGGGATTTTAGAGGTCTATTCCCAAATGGAAATTTCTAGTAGATGTCAAATTTCTAATACTAGTAGCCACTATGGCTATTATACAAAGACTTGTTAGAATTCATGGTCAAGGGAATGTTCAATATAAGTAGGATCTAAATGTAATTGATTGAATCTAGGACTACCTACATGCTGATATGGATGTTCTTCATGGAGGACACCAAATTCAAGGTTGGAATACATGTTATCCTAGGATAAACTATTGATGTATATACCATTATTAATTTAATTGGACAAAGTACTACCAACTGGAGGAGTGAAGGGATAGTGGGATGAGGCATAGCCCTTGTTCCTAAGAAAGAAAGGACATACAAGTCAAAGTTATTGATACCTATATGGATCTTATGATTCTTATCAAGAGTTATGAGTTAACATTTATTTCTACTCATGCATATATACTTAGGCATACTAATGCATTGCAAAAACCCATTGATTTAAAACCAACCAGTAGAAGCAAAGGGTTTTTTCATACATAAGGAACGAAAGTGAAACCCTAAATATGCATTTTGATCCTTCCAAAAAAGTTCCTAGATATACCCCTTATTTTTACTTGCTTGAAGAGGTAATTATGATGATATGGGCTCCATTTCTAAGGTATTCTTATCCTTGATACTATATTTTGATTTAATCAAGTTTTAGAAAATAAAATAATAGTGACTAAATCATAATACTATAGAAGAAAAATGCACTAGAATATGGAGCCTTAAAAAGAATGTCAAAATTTACTGAGATAACTAGAAGCAAATTTGAATATTTGAAGATTTAAAATGGTTCACATGCCCTTCTACATATTTTTTGCATCACTATGTGGAACCTGATAGATTTATAATCCTTATACTACCACAAAATATGACAGGTTAACTTGAAAAGTATCACACAGATCCCAATATAAAATAGCCACAGTAATAAAGGGCAAGATAATAATAAGAGTGTAATAATATGAAAAAAATAATATGTATATCAAGTCTTATAATAAATCAAATAACATTCATTTATATACTGAAATATGAATGTAAATAGCCCGAATCATTCATGTACTATGCATGAAGAACAACTTACAATATTAATTGCTCAAAATGTATACAATCTTTATTGCTCCTCTTTTATGTTACAACTTTGAATATAGATCCTTGATTCACTGTATTTCTTCTATGTATTCTATGGATCATTGTATCAATAATATAGCCATAGTAATGTGCCTCTTCATATACTTGACTATTGCTCTCCATATGCCAAGTCTCATGACTCTTGGCTTATCAACTTACCACATGCATACTTGATGAACACTTAACTCTATAACATTTGCACACCTTTACACGAATCTTAAAATTCTACTGGAAATCTCTAATATAATACACTTGTGCACATATTTAATTTATATATTTTCACTCTTGCATACAAGACACTTGTGCACATTTACTCAACCTACACTTTCACTCTAACTTACATGACACTTGTGCATTTCCTGCACATTACAACTTTACATGACACGTGCATTTCGTGCACATTCACACTTACATAAAGAGAGAAATATAACTCACACTCTAAACTATGACTCAACCTTAATCTATTATTTATAAATATACCATGAAGGTACCATGGAGGTACATTAGCATGTACCAAATAATTTAATGTACACCAAAAAAGCCAATATCGATGATTTAATATCACTTGTAATAAAAAACTTTTAAAAATATGGCAACAAAAATAGAAACTCAATAATGTGCAAAAGGAAACATTTGCTTGAATAGTAAATTAGATTAAATAAAAAAAATAAATTATGCAAGTAATAAAGTATAAATTCTAAATTAGTTCAAATCGTAGACATTTAGAGAGGGTAAAGTCTCATAGCCACTTGGAGAGAGCAAAGTCTCATACACAAAATAGATATAAATTAAGATAACAAATATGGTCTCAACTACAACATATCTCCTCTATTTATAGACTAAATCAAACAATAACCCTAATCCTAATATTGAAGCTCAAATAACTTAATCCTATAGCCCTGGCTAATATTAATAAATATAGCCAACATGGATATACTAGATCTAGTAGAATTGAGCTAGTTCACATAACAATATTTTTGATGACTTGATTTACTCACGTATATAAGGTATAGAAGGATCTAATTGCTCAATATCCTCCAACTAGATATAAACCTACTCTACTTGTTTTAAAGTTGGGTAAACAATTTTCTCAAGTAGTTAAACTTGGTTATGCTTGCTTATTACCTTCACCTCTAAATGTTACAAATGTAAGAGTATGAGGATTTCAAAAAGCTGCCTCATATAGGTAAGTACATTTATTTTTAACTAATATTGAGGAGATTCAAGGTAACCAAGGGTTATTTGGAATGCCCCATAAACCTATACCATCTTATTGGTACCATGGTGAAGTGGAAACATGATAACTTACAAATATCACTAATCTATACTTACTCCTCAAGGAGGTAAAATAAATCATTTAGAATTAATCCAATAGGAAATCCACATATACTTGGTAAAAGTGATCAAGAGGTATGGGTAGTAACTCTCTCACAACTATTAGATTAAAGTTCACAAACAAATAGATAAATCAATTTTATTTTAGGTAGAAGTATAATCACTACTCTTAGAGAAATCGATATTTATGGGTGTTCAACTAGACATAGATAAATTAGAGTATAATGGAAATGCTAGGGTTGTAGCCTATTCTATAAGCTTGATAGACAATTATCAAGTTCTCAAAGCCAATGATCGATTGATTACAATATGGCGTTTGTTGATGTCATTGTATGTGAATAACTCCTTAAAAAATACACTTGCATGTACTTACATATGTATGATTGTTGAACTTAGCTAGGTGGAGGGTCATCAATGAGAATGAATAGGTATAATTTATGAAGTTAAAATATATATTATTTTTCCAACCTAAGGAAGGGGGTTATGACATGTGGTATCAAACCATAATTAAAAAATAAGGGACTCACTAGACTTATCAATGATAACTAATGTGTATTTTTGTTGCAAGAAAGAAAATAGTTAACACTAGAGAAGTAGGTTGCTCTAGTTGCAAAAACCCTATTAAAGGAGCTAAGAATAAGGTTAACCAAAATTTGATCCTATGTATTAAAGCAAGGAATAAATCAGATGCCCTTGAGAAAAATGGAAAGAAACGTCAATTGAATAGGAAGGGAAAGATGAGGACATGGATGCAATTCTAAGACTCGAGGAAGTGGTCAAAATGCAAAAGGAAATAAATAGAAATACATACAAGTAAACAAAAGTGCAAAGAAGGGTGAGTGTAAAAAGGCTTTCCTAGCAAAATATCTATCCAAGGATTTCAAAAATATCACACCACCAAAGTAAGTTGATAAAGCCCTAGGGTATGGAGTCAAGGCATGGCTTATTGAGATGAAAAACATTTTGAACTTTAGGAATTTATAGAATATACTAAAGCAATTTGGGCTATATAGAAACTCTTGGGAGAAGTAGCTTTCTATGGGAAAACCTAAAATTTAAAAGAGACATAGTGGTAGGAAATTTCACTTGGGAGTAATTTGTTGCACTATTTTGACAACAATGGTTGTTGCAATTGTAGACAAGAAATGACTAAGTTCTAAAATATTAAGCAAGGAGATAATACTATAACCTAGTAATAGGAGACCTTTATAAGACTCATGAAGTACATTATTTAATATAAAATGGATAAAAATATTTTTTATCAAGAATTTCATCATGGGTTTGGACCCACAAATAGGAACTAAAGTGGATGTCCATGAACCAACAACCATGGAAGAAGTTGTTGAGAAGATTAAAAGTAGGAATAGAAGTTACAAGTGATAGTTTATTATCAAAAAGAGTTCAAATATAAGGGTATACCGTATCAAAAAATGACACCCCCTTTCAAGAAAAAATTCTAAAAGGAAAATATACAAATGGGAATAAAGGGAATTATGGGAAGGAAAACTTTAATAAGGGCATCTAGCAGTAGAATTTTCAATAATACGTATCTCTAAATAAGGATGGAGGTAATTGGGTCAAGAAGGGTCCAAGGGATGGATTTTTTTTCTATTGTGGAGATCATTATTCCAACCAATGCCTTCATTAATAAAATATAATAGACATAAAATAACCCTCATATTCTAACTAGCCCTAAAATTGCATTCATGTTGCAATGGATTACTATCAAGCAAAATATTAAAATAATCTTATTTAGACCTCATGTAAAATAAATAGGTGCCTTAATTATTTTAATAGATACTAAAATAAATGAATATTTTGTGATTTACACATCCTAAAAAAGATTAAGAGAAAATGTGGGTTCATGAAGCACACATGGACAATTCAATATGAGAAACTAGGATGAGAAGAGAGTAGAGAAATTTTTGGGCATGAATTAGTTGGAATCTCACAACTTCACCATGGACGTAGACATGTATGTGTCCCCTCTAGGATCATATGATATGATCATTGGAGTCAAATAGTTGTGATAGTATAGGGCAAATATGGACTACTATGCTAAGGTGGTCAAGTTCCTAGATGACAAAGGGTATAATATCATCATTCAAGAAATATTGAAATATATTAGTTTGAGGTAGATTTTAGCTATACAGTTGAAGAAAGATCAATAAAATGGATGCACATTGTATGTAGTGCATATTGATGGCTTATAAAATTAAAATAAACCCTCTTTTCAAGCATTCATTTTTTTGAATAAATTTTAGAATGTTTTTTCTAAGGAGATTATAGGCTTGTGTAGTGAATTATAACTACACCCGAGGGAAACAATGCCTTGGAAAACTTTGGTAAAGGAGTCTTCGATGGAAGGCAAGCTACCCGTAATATAGATGGAAGCTGATGCAAGAATAAATGTGCATGAACCAGATTGCATAGGAAGAATTCAAGCAAAGACAAGTACAAAATCCTAGCAACCAGACCTTCAAAGTTAGAGCTAGTAGCAAAGTGAAAAAATAGAGCCCTAATAAAGTTTGAGACATCACTATGCATAAAATATTTATATATGCATAAAATATTTATAATTATAAAGATCGACTTGGGCATACCCACAAAATCAAAATACCCAATAATTCTTGAACCATCGATAATAACTGGAGCACCAAACAAGAACAAAAGTAGAGTCATCTGCAAGGAATGCTAATTGGAATGGTAGATATGCAAGATGTAGGAACTAAAAATTTGACTAGAATAAAAAAACTATGTTCAAAAGAGTGGTGGTTCAAATTATGATCAAGCTTGCACCACCCAGGCTTCAATATTTGTGTTGAGATGTTCGATATTTTAGGGTATACAATATTTCTCCTATAAAGAGGTACAACATTAAAGACATCAGCCTAGGAACCATTGAGGAGAAATCATAGACCTTATGGCATTAGTGATGAGAAATATCTGCAATAGATCTCAAACATGGGAAACAAGATCTCATCCTTAATAGCTCTAGATCTCAAGACCCATGCACAATCAATGAGAAATCACCTGAGCAAGATTTTTAATTTTGGAGGTAAAGCTTTCCAAAATATTATCTATAGATACTATTGTATTCTTCATTGTAAAGGAGAAAGAATTATTTTTGTGCCTAGTATATAGCCTTATGAATTTTTTATTTTTATTTTTTATATTAGTCTGGAATCAAGCCTTGAGTCACTACATGTACATGTCACCGAGTCTCTCTCAATTCTATGTGATTGTAATTTCTCTATTGATATGAATGCAAGGAGTTGTGACTACTTCAATTTTTATCTTGGTCTATGTGCATATATATTTCTATGGAGGTTAATGACTAGTATCTATCTTGGTTTTTATAGTAGATCATTTGATGTACAATCATATAAAATTTTGACCGTGTTCACTTTTAACTATTGTGTTTTGAAGGTCCAAGGTGTAGACCAATTGGTTCATCCAAACCCCATAAGGGGGACAAAGGTCCAAGGTTCAAATATCGGGCCTCATCGGATTGAACGCTTGTCCATTTCCTGGTGCTTTTAGTGGCGTAAAAGGTTTAAAATGATTATGGTATGGTGTTTATAGGGGTGGATTGCACGAAGATCTATGTGGTGGCTTCCAGGGTGGAAAACATAGAATACTATGGCGGCCATAAAAGCTGGATAGCCTGCCCGGATTCGTGGCGGCTACCGATTCCACCATGTTAAAAAAAAAAAAACTATTGTGTTTTGATGCATGCGTTCATTAATCCCATCAATTTACAGAATGGATTTTGTAATCTTTGATGCATTTCCACCCTTATTTTAGGCTAGTTAGAGTAGTTGGTTTTTAATAATTTTTCTCTCTCCCTCTTCCCTAGAAAAGATCCAATAGACTAGGCTAACCTAGGAGGAAAGAAAGTGTGTCAAATATTACATCCGATAAGGATATAACCATGGTAAAAAAAACTTATAGGTCATCTAGAGGAGTTGCATCCCACACTTCTAAAAATTTCCAAATGGGTGCTCCATATGAAGCACAAGCATTGAAAGCACCCGACGAAATTCATGCAGGTGGTCACAAAACTGAAAATATAAGGACCAAATTTGGTTCCCAACATATTGACTAAAAAAAAAAGTTTTACGTTTTGATAAAATCCCTTGTATGGGTTGAGCCACAATATAAGGATCCCTAATAAGTGATCATCATAGAGTTATTCAAACTTAAGATGCAACTATGAATTATTATCAAAAAGGTTGATTCGACCAAGTGTATCACCAAGGGGTGCACTAGTGATTTATGTGAAGAAGAAAGACAAATCCCTTAGGTTGTGTGTAAAATACCATATGCTAAGAAATATAAAAATTAAGAATTTATACCCTCTTCCAAGAATTGGTGGTCTATTTTATCAAATGCAAGAGACAACTATCTTGTCAAATGATGATCTTCATTTGGGATATCATCAACAATGAAGAGAACATACAAAAAATAGATTTTAGGACTCTGTATGGGTGTTATGAGTTTCTTTTGGACAAATAAATTATCCTATTGCTTTTATGAACTTGATGAATAGTGTATTCTATTATTAGTTAGATAAGTTTATTTTATATTTTTGTATGATATCTTGATTTACTCTTGTAGTGACAAAGAGCATCTAGAGCATATATGAATGGTAATGTAGAAATTGAAGGAATAGGACCTATATGGGAATTTATATGAATGCACCTTTTTTTAATTGTAATCCAAGGGTATATTATATCTACAAAAGATATCTATGTTGATCCAACAAGAATTAAAGCCACTATGGAATGGCCAATTCCTCAAAATGTACATTAAATCCAAGATTCATGGGTTTATATAGATATTATAAAAAGGTTTTTGAAGGATCCTCTAGTATATTCCATCCATAACCTTACTTCAAAGGAAAGGATAAAAGTATATTTAGTCTAAGAAGTCTAAGGAGGCATTTTGGTTATTGAAAGAGAAGTTGACAATAACATTGATTCTTAAGGTACCTAATCATAAAATGGAATTGATTATGATTATAGATGAATTAAGAGGAAGCTTAGGGGATTATTAATGCAATAAGACCTAGTTGTAGCCTACAAGTTAAGAAAACTAAAGATGCATCACCAAAACTATGTACCATATGATTTAGAGTTGGTACTAGTTGTTCACCTTTTATAGATGTGGAGATACCACTTCTTAGGAAAAACCCTTTAAGTTGAAGCATGATTTCTAAGGACTCAAATATTTTTTGATTAGCATAACTTAAATTCCCATCAACGATGATGATTGGAGTTACTATGTGAGGATGACTTTGACATCATCTACATTAAAGGAAAAAAAAATAGGTAGTCAATGTTCTCAGTCACAGGTGGAACATTTTTGCTATGGATGCTCTATGATGCATATTTAGAGATAGCATTTTGAACCATGTGGATAGATATGAGTATGATAAAAGAGTGAAAATTACCCTAAAGATATATGCCTAGGATATTCCCTATGAGGATAATCAACTGGAAAGAGATAGGCTTTTGAGATTCAAAGGTTGTATATATGTACTAGATTATGATAATATGAGGACCATAGTCCTTAAAGAAGTATATTAAACTTCTTATTCTAGACATCCAATGATGAAAAACCTTGTATTATGCCTAAGGCCATTGTATTTTTCTAGGACTTAAAAACAATGTAGTGAAATAGTCTCATTTGTCAACGAGTCAAGGTTAAACATGTGCATATAGCATGATTGCTATATTTGCATGATATATCATAATAAAAATGGTAAGTGATAAGAATGGATTATGTTCAAGGATTACCAACTATGGGATGCCAATAGGTGCACATAGGTTATGGACTTTAATTTTCCCCAAAGGGTCATCCACACTCAAATGAGAGAGCCATGTTTCTAACTCATCATAATTGCACTACATGTTATATTTGGTGAGGGGTTTAGGTTCACCAAGGGATTAAAGATTTTCCTAAATTTATATTGATGTGTTCAATTTTGAAAAACACCTAGTTTTGTTCTACCTTAGGAGCTAATATGCAAGATGCTAAAGATGCAATGTAATATGAGGATAAAATTACAAATTATAAAATGATATCCTATATGCAATTTAGATTTTATGAGTGCTAGTTAAGGTAAAAGTTGCAAGAAAAAAACTTTTATTTTATTTATTTAATACAATGGTGTAAGAAGGATGCAAGCATACAAGTTATCCTAATGTAAATCTAAATACAAATTGTGATTTGGATGCCTAGGAAAACAAAATAAAATGCTAAGCCAAATTGAAGGTTTCTTTTGATTTTCCCTTTTATATGAGTTCTAGAACAAAAAAAAAAACACATACAAACAAAAAACAAAAAACAACCTATAGTATTAATCAAAATTAGGATAAAGAGGCTATACTTACATGTTTTGATGGTTGACGCAGATAAATTGCTTATGCTTGAATTGGCAACCTGACAAATACACTGCCTATAATATTTCTAGCTAGAAAATTTATTGAAACCTACAAAAAAGGAATAGAAGGTGGATTAGAGTTTAAGGGTCTACCAAATAGTAAGAAGTGTAAATATTCCTAATTGGCATAGTTAGACCCCTTGTTTATATATAAAAATTAAAATTTTTAACCTTGGTAATGGATGTTGTAATAGTTGTGACAAATTCACTACTTGAAAGTTCTATAACCTATGAATTTGATAAAATGGTAGAGATAAATTATCAAAGGGAAGAAATGAATATAGGGGATATCAAGGATGATAAGAAGAAGTATAGGGGTATATTAGATAGGCTAGGTGATGGGTTGTTAAAGGTACCTAGGGTTGTGTAGGTGGGTAACAAATACACCACCTAAATAAGTTATAAGTGGAGTATTTACTTCTGTGATAGAAGAGGAACAATGGATTTTAGATCAAATTCCAGTGATTATGACCATATAGAATGAATATGTCACCTAGAAAAGGTATAAAAGGTAAATTCACTCTCAATGGCAAAAAAATAAGATGATAGACTTACAGAGGCTACAAAGCCCTACTGTGGATGCTTAGGGAACCTCAGGGAAAATTCTCTATCCTGTAGGCCTCTTGAGATACCTACAAAAGGCTAATAAAATGCTTAAAAATACAAGAGATTTGTTAGATGCAAAAATAAAAGAGAGATGAATGTATGCAAACAACTAATCAAGAATATGGATACCCCTGCCTCCTTGGGTCTTACTCGAAAGTGGCATCCCTTTTGGGATGTTTTCCACAAATAAAAAAAAAACTAATCAAGAATATGACGATGAATGAAAGTAGAGATAAATGGATAGGAAGAATATCATCAGAATGTATTATGTGAATTGTTAGGAATGAAATAGATGAGATCTATTGATACAAAAAAGAGAACAATATATAGGTAGAAGGCCTATATGAAATCATGACAAATGTCAATGAACATGATAAGTGTCAAAACAAAAGGCATAGTGCATATTAATATTCTAAAATTCCCCATTAATGTGCACTATCCTAACTATAGAAAAAAACAAGTCAATATTAGGTAACACAGGGGGAAAAAATTAGGGAAAAATGAGGGGGAGATTTCCATGAGGGAAATCCCCCCTCAAGATCATAAGGGCAGATAACACCTAGAGCTCTAATACCAAATATTGGGAATGAACAAAAGATGAGATATATTATACAACAAAAGAGTATAATATATAGGCAGAAGGATTATATGAAATCATGACAAATGTCAATGAACATGACAAGTATCAAAATAGAAGGTAAAGTGCACATTAATATTCTAACATTTCCCCTTAATGTGCACTATCCTAACTATAGAAAAAATGTCAAAGAGAATGACAAGTGTCAAACTAAAGAAGGCATAGCACACATTAATTCTAACATTCCCACTTAATGTACACTATCCTAACCATAGAAAAAAACAAGTCAAAATTAGGTAACATTCTCCCTTAATATTGATTTATCTAAAAGGAACATCCTACTTTATTACATTATTTGGTCTAGGCTCATGCTATTTGTGCTTGGCTCTCCAACTATGAATAATGCTAGATCAACGATGTATACATCTCGGTATGTTGCCTCAGGGTCAACCACTTCCTTGGATCTATTGCCACTGGGTCAGCCATCTAAGTGCCTCAAGGTCATCTTGGGTGCCTCATGGCTAGCCATTTCCATGGTTCTCTTGCCTCTATAGGTAACCCTCTAGGTATGTCACCTCTCATAGGTCACTGACTAGACTCACCATGAATGTCATCCTCCTCATGGTGAAATCAATCTAGAAGGTATCGGTCTCTGTCAAAAATGTAGCTTAATACAAAATAAATATGAGCCATAAATTACAATATAAGATGAGCCATATAATCCAAATGTGGAGGATAAGTAGAAATAAGAGAATAGAATATTTTGAAGTGTCTTTGTTTGTAGTCTTCAAAATTAGATCTGAAAATGACCTTGAATAGAGTCTAGGGTGTCTATGTCTATAGTCCCTAGAGTAGGTGTCCTTATGGTAACCATCTCATCCTACCAGAATGCATGGGTAACTAGTCCCTGCTTCTGTCGAATTTAATAGAGAAGGTGACTAGATACAATTATCACATACAAAATACCTTGGAGTATCGGGTTCAACCGAGAGTGCACTCCATGATACAATACTTTGAGGCTAAAAAACTCATGCCAAACCACCTCAAAACTAAAAAAATATACCACCGTTGTGGTCATATCAAAATTTTTTTTTCGACAAATATAAATACCCCTATGTTCTATGGTCAATGGGGCCTTCATATGAGGAAAAACAACATTAGGAATATTCTCCTAGCATTGCTCAATAGCGGCATCACACTCTGGTGGAAAAAAAGAATAGTTTTCAAATTTCCCTCACAAGGGAATTACATGGGCAATGTGGCATTTATCTTGGAATTTTGAAAAACTACAATAAAGTGCTTGTGTGGACCTTCCACTTCCACTCTCGATGTGGAGAAAAGTAAAAAATTTTCAAAGAAGACCATACTGTCCGTCATTTACAAATATCACAATTAAAAAGAATAATTCCTTTTTAAATACCCCATCCTTGAATAGTCCCATCAAGATGATTTTAAATACAAAAAAAATTGGGCCATGCATATGTAACCATCATGTGGGTGGCCATATATTAAAAAACATGCCACGAGAAGCAGAATCCTGTCTCCTCAACTTTGTGAACTCCACAACATCAAAATAAAAGTAGAAACATTGAAAAAAATGATCATTCTTAAAAAAAAAAACATATGAATAAAAGAAACAACATTCCTGGCCATGATATCAGACCCCCTCATATTTTTTAGCACATGTATGCCACATGCAGAGACTACAACGAATTGCAGAGAATGAATTACACGCATGCAGCTATATGCGAATCAATGAGACTTTGACAGCATTCTAGATGGATGCTAGAAATTTCTCATCGAAAAAAGATAGATTCTCCACCTGCAAATCATTTGCAGCATTTAAATTTCAAATAATCATGATCTTGAGCCTCCTTCACACCAAATAACCTTCAAAGCCGCTACTGCACGTAGGACCATGACCACGACGACTGCTCCAGTTCAATGATACAAGAAAAATTAGCTCGAAATCCTCCAACATGTACCAAAAATCTTAAAAAAAGAGTGTCGACCAAAAAAATATGCTCAAAATGTGATGACCAGAAGGTACTACCATCAAAAGGTAATATCCATCCATTATAAAAAAATTCATGGCACATCCACTAATTTAATGATCCATCCACCAATTTTTGACATCATTTTCTACAATGTGCTAGGGCTGTGAATCATCCTACATTATTCATATGGGAAGCAAAAACAAATCTCGAACTCCACATAAATGCGGGTGCTCAATAGCTTTAATATGTGCATCATTCACACCAAAAACAACAAAATTGTAGTGCCTAAAAATTTATTTTGACGTTAGTGGCTCAGTCCCTTCCAACGAGTATGCTTTTGTCAAATGACTATGAGGAAGCAATGGGGAGAAAGAATTGGGATGGTGTACATGCGTCAATAGCAAGTGGCACAAGACATAAAATGTGAATGGTAGAAACATTATGTTCAATTCTGGCGAACCTCCATGATCGTTGTCATGACAACAAAAAAAATCATGAATATCCTCCATTTGCACGATGTATATCCATGTTCTACTGGAGAAAGCACAAACTTTATAGTACCGCTTGTTAAAAAAACCTCCAAATTCTAATATATTCCTTCCTCGTCATGGAACAACTTGCATGGATCGATGAGTAGAGTAGAAAATATCCACAAAGAGGATTAAATCAAACTGTACCGCACTACATTGATCACTTAACATAGATCATGCTAAAAGAAGAAGCTGACTGTTTTGGATCTCTGCCCCTCGTTTCACAAATTTTTAAAAACCTCATACCCGACATTTACTCACTTGTACAAGCCAAAATTATATTCCACCAGACTTGTAGAAACATCTTCAACTACAACCTCCAATGTTATTGTGTGTCCTTGCACTCTATAAGCCTAAAAAAATCTTGCTTCAGCTCCATCTCACTACTTCACCCATAAAACTCGTGATGTAATAAAAACAATAAGATCCGCCAGATGTTATCAAAAGTAATATGAAGATCTGAGAGCACAGTTGTGTGCTTGCATTGAATACCACAAGCCACAAACAACGCCCAACATGGCAAACAATCATAGTGGATGACAAATGATTTTTTATAATGGTGTCGCATTCCATTCAGCACCACCCCATAGAAATCTGGAGAAAAAAATATAGTTAAAAAAATATACTGACATATTCAAAATATCTTCTATGGCATTCCATTGAATGCAGTTGCACAACATCTTCACTCTAAAGTGGTCATATCTCTTCCTATGATAAATTCCATTAGAAAGCTATGATCTCTCTCGGTGCAGGGTTATCACCATCAC
This sequence comes from Wollemia nobilis, assembly GCA_028583015.1. NCBI lineage: Eukaryota > Viridiplantae > Streptophyta > Pinopsida > Araucariales > Araucariaceae > Wollemia > Wollemia nobilis. The sequence continues at coordinate 302,953 of JAQPPZ010016670.1, forward strand.
CGACGCAACATTCTTAGTGTGGTAATACCTCCATGCTCTCTAGGATGTGAAAAACTACAGATAATCATGTACAATGATCGACAAAAAACTTCCATGGAGCATAATGGTCTATGGCAATGTTGAGACAAATAACTTATTAGTCATCACTTCAGTCCACAATCATGATCCAAGGAGAAAATAGTCATCAAAATCGCCTCCTACGAACCAGATCCAAGAAATTTGTGCATCTCCCAGGAATGAACAATAGAAATGCCACATTACTTCTTGTAGTGTATAGGAGGGTCAGCTTACATTCTTCATCATCATGCTGGCATGTGGTTCATAGCCCAACATCGCATACAATAGGTGGAAAAAAGATACCACATTTTAATTCATGGTATTTCTACTCGTACACTAGCACTTCATAGATCATGTGTAGCATCATGAACGCGACTTTCATTTGAAAAAAAACTGGGTCCAGGTAATAAAAATTGTAGGCTCTTGTGGTGGTAGAAGATCATGGTTTTCCCAGAGATATGGAATCACAACATCAAGCAACATCAAAAATAAAGAAACATGATTTCATTGTTGATGAGGCCTGGAAATGCCTCAATCATAACATGTTTTGAACACTGAAATTGCCTATAAACTCTTATGTTTAATCTAATATGCTAGTTAAGTTAATTCAATATGTTGTGTATTAACTATTTGCATGATGAATGTATCTGAAATACTATATTCTGATTTTTACAGCTTTTTGTATAAGTTTTATGTTGTTTTGTTATGACTTGCTAAAATGAGATATGCTTAGATTAATAACAACATTTCACTAATCATGTTTTGATATGTCTCAAGCATTCATTTTACCTAAATCTGCAAACAGTTCAAGAAAACTGATTACTGTGCAGCAAAAGCTGGTTTTTCCCATGTAAATTCTAGCCACTGCCAATGAATGGCAAGGCATGGAATTCACATGTGGAAAGAGATGAAGACCATTGGAATCTGATCCTGAGAAGTAACCCACATGAGAAATGCAGAGGAAATCATTTAAGGAGCCCACATTTGTTCATTTCGAAGTCTCTTCGGAATGAACAGATATCTTCGAAATGAGAAAACACAGTGTCTTCGAAATGAGCGGATCTTCGAAATGAGAACTGTAGTATCTTCGAAATGAGCGGATCTTCAGAATGAGAACTATAGTATCTTCAAAATGAGTGGATCTTTGGAATGAGAACTGTAGTATCTTCAAAATGAGCGGATCTTCGAAATGAGAATTGCAGTATCTTTGAAATGAGCCACTTATCTTCGAAATGAAAATAGAATGTGCTTTTTGACTTATTGACCGAATTATGACGATGGAAAAAGGGAAATAAAGATTGAAAAGGGTAAAGGGAAATATCTCAGATCTGAATTTGCCATCCTTGCCGACCAAAGCCACCATTTATGGAAAGATCAAAGTGTGATCTTCTTCTAGGATAAAACCAGGAATTGTTGCAGCATAATAGGATTAGATCTTTTGAGATATTCTCAACTTGTTAGTAAATCTTAGGACATCTATAAATATGGCTCCCATTCAGGTTGAGCTAGGAAGTAGAGAGAGTAAGGGGAGTAGAAGATAGAGAAATCAGAGAATAATAGGTGATAATCAGAAAGTGACTATTACAGTCCTGTAATAGTTTTCAGCAGCATTATTGTAATCATGTGTTTGAATCAATAAAGTATATTGTTTCTATTTCATATTGCTTGTAAATGAGTGTGAGTAAGATCTAGAGAGAGAGAGACTCATACCTTCTTCTGGACAAAGAGGTTGGCCACTTCTAGACCTAGGAGGAGGACTAACAACAAGTTTTTATTCTGATTTTGTTGTAGCAGAATGAGTTGTAGAACTTGTCATTTCATTCCTTTGTAAACAACTAATGATATTTGCAATCTTAGCTTATTTTATGTTTTGTGATTAATGATTTGGTTGTAATCCCCACTTTCAACAAAGCTTTCAATTTATTGCAGACTTTCATTTCCAGAATTTACTATTTTTTGTAATTTCTTGCATTTTTATGTTTTGTTGTCAACCCCTGCATAGAAGATTGACAACCTTCTATTACAGAGCCTTGACAGTTTCATTTCCATGTTAGAAGTAGATTTTCATTGCTGCAAAAGTAAATAGATTTCCTTTCTGCAATTAGAATCAGACTTTCAATTCTGCAACTGTTATTTCTGCAACATAATTAGGTCTCATTCTGCAATTGTAATTAGGACTTCATTTCTGTAGTTAATGATTAGTTTCCAATTCTGCAACTTAGATTAAGGTTTAATTCATGCAATTTAGAGATAGGAATGTCCTAAATCCCCCACACAATCGGTTTCACCAATAAGACCTGTTGCTCTAGATTGACCTAAGTTATAACCCTGTTCACCCCTTCTTCCATAGATAGCCTTGTACACTACCCTGGATTGACAAATTCATTGAGAATTAATGATGTGTATAATGACAATGCATCATTTTGGCACCGTTGCCGAGGAATTGTGTTGCTAGAAGGTAACAACAGTCCAATAGCTATTAATTAGACTAGACTATGAAGATTCAGGTTAAAATCTGAATAGAACAACTGGTTAAAATAACAACTATTGACCTATAATTTATGTCATTTTAGAGTAAACATGAATGAGTAAGTCTAGGGATGAAAAAGGTAGAATTACCCAAAAGGATCCCTGGCTTGTTCCATTAAGGAGATCTTCACGCCTAAGGGGTGAATCACCTGTGTTTGAATTACCAGAAATATTGAAAGAAAAATCACCAGTCTCACCATCATTAGAACATTCTGAGAAAGGAAAATCACCAGTTTCACCATCATTAGAACATCCTAAGAAAGAAGAATCATCAGACTCATCATCAACAGAGGGTCTTGGACCTCTTGAGAGTGAAATTTGGATAGGGTTAACTATTCCCAGAGAACAGGAAACTATGGCAGAAAATCTGGATAGAGATGGCCAACATGGCTATGTCCATAATGAAGGAGATGATCAGGATATGCCCCAACCTTCCAGAACATTTGAATATCCTATCCGTTTGAACCCAGCACAAAACTCTCCCATGAAAACCATTTCACCTTCAGTACTTCCAACCTTTCGAGGTGTTGTATCTGAAGATCCTGATCAATTTTTGTTTGAATTCAAAGTAGTATGTCAAACCTATGATTATGTAAATGACAATCAAAAACTTAAGGTCTTTCCCTCAACACTCAAGGACTCAGCATTACGTTGGTTCATGAGTTTAGAGCCAAATTCCATCCGAACTTGGGATCAAATGGAAACTATGTTTTTAGACAAATATCAGGAGTATTGTCATGTAAGGAACAGGAAAGATGAGTTATTTAGGATTAAACAAGAAGATGATGAAACATTAGAAGACTATCTTGATAGGTTCTCCTTTGTTCAAAGGAGATGTGGACTTGTAGAACCAGAGTTATGCAAAACCATCTTTTTGAGAGGATTGCAAGATGAATCCAGAGACGTATTGGATTTGATGGGAAGAGGGGATGTAAATACTCTCAGTAATGAGGAAATTATGGATCTCTACAGGAATTACTCTCGCAATAAGCAAGGAAGAAGAAAAAAATACAAATGGCACTGATGTGAAGGAACTAATAGAGGAACTTGCAAATTTTAAAACTGATATTCTAGTGCAATTAAACACAACTTTGGGGGAAATGTCTACAAAAGCAAAAAACATAGAACCTTTGGCAATTTATTGCCCAAGATGTAGAAATAAACATGCTTTGCAGGAATGTCCTTTGAATAAAACATCTATCTCAGCCATTTGTAGTATCTGTTCAAAGAGGCATTCAACTGATCAATGCCACCTGCTACCACAACTCAAAACTGTGTTAGAAAGTCAGATCGAGGAACTCAACTATATTGGACCAAAACAAGGGGGAAATTTCTCTCAATACCAAAATCCCCCTCATTTTCCTACAAATTGGGGGCATAATCCTGGTACTATGCCTTGGGGACAATCAGAACCACCCCAACGTCCTTGGAATTATCCTCAATGGACAAATTCCCAAGAATGGCCACAAACAAATTGGAGTAATTCAGCCTAGAATCAGAATCAAAACAACCCATCATGGAATCAAAACAACCCATCATGGAGTCAAAACAACCCATCATGGAATCAAAACAATCCACCCTGGAATCAGAATCAGACTAATCCACATTGGATGCAAAATCAACCATAGTGGAATCAACAATACCAGTCCTATCCAAGGCAACAAAGAAATCAAGGTCAAAATCAGCATTTGCTGCCTGCACCTAATCAAAACTTTCAAGAAAAATAGAACCAACCACAACAAACACAACAGGTGAAACAACCTCAACTTCCAGCTCAATCAGTCACTAATCCAAAAGCATGAGACAGGCATCCCCTGTCTATGTGGTGAAGCTGAAGAAAATGTTGAAATCAATGTTATTGATTGTAGTAACATCCAACTTCGTTCAAGAAAAGTTGTACCTGAACCTATTTCCAATAAAAGCAAAGAAAATGAAGAGCAAGAACCTTTGGAACCAGTTATAGTGGAACCAACAATAGAGAAAGAAGAAGAAAAAATAGAACCACAGGCAGAACAATTACCTTCATCAAGGATAATTCCATATCCTGAAAGATTCAATACCACAGCAAAAAATTCTGAATCAGACCTGGTCAAGGAACTTAAAAAGTTAACTATATCATTGCCCTTATTGCAAGCCATTAAGGATATACCAATGATTAAAAGTACTATCCGATATTTGTGCATTAGAAGAGCAGGAAGAAAAAGAAAGCATTTCCCAAGACTATTCAGGTTGAAGGAAAGATAGTTGATCTCTTATCCGAAAAACTAGTACCTCCAAAGTATAGTGACCCAGGAAGTCCAGTTATCATAGTTACTATAGGTTCAGTACCAATATCAAATGTCTTAGTAGATCTAGGAGCTGCAATAAATGTCATGACCAAGGATATAATGAAACAATTACAGCTCAAACATCTCAACCCCACATTTACAGTTTTAGAAATGGCTGATAGGTCAGTTGCAAAACCTGAAGGTATCATTGAAGATGTTCCTATAGAAGTTTCTTCTTGGGAATTCCCTATAGATTTTTTGGTTTTACAACCAAGAAATTCAACACATGGATATCCCATCATTTTGGGAAGACCTTGGCTTGCAACTGCAGCAACCTTCATAGACTACAGATCTGGAAAAATGACTATTTCAAATGGTATTGATCTAAAACAGATCTCTCTGTATCCTCCTGCAAGACCCTCCAACAATTTTTTAGGTCAGTTATGGTTTCCTGATTCAGATGAAGAATCAGAGGAGGTTATTTCCACACTAGCCACCTTGGTAGTAAGGGAACACACAGAAGACCTCCATGACACAGAAAACTCAGAAAATGAAACTATCCTAATGAATGTTCTGCATGAACAAGGGTTAGAAGAGGAAGCAGTAAATATCCAACAATTGTTAAGGAATGAGGAGAACCAAAACTTTGAAGGTGAACCATCTGTACTATCACAGGAAAACTCTGTTTCACTACCACATGGGTGGCACCATCACTTGATTTTTCCTTCTCACTGTTCCATACAAGATATGCTTCCATCAAAAAATAATGAAACAAAAATTTCTTATTTCCTCCCATCTCAGTAGTGTCCTCTTAACTCCCTAACCACCAAGTATGAAGAAGTGAGTTCAGTCCTTCCAAATACAAAACAAATAGAAGTCCAGCCAGGAAAATTTTTGAACATTTACAGCTGGCTTACTAGGGAAGAGGAAGACAAATTGATAGTTGTCTTGCAGAAGCATGTTCATGCTTTTGCTTGGGACTATAAAGATATGTCAAGAGTTCACCCTGATATATGTACCCACAGAATTTATACTGAAGAAGTCAAGCCAGTAAGACAACCCCAGAGAAGACTGAATCCTGCCCTAAGGGATATTGTAAAGGAAGAAATTGAAAAACTTCTGGAGGTAGGATTCATTTACCCAATTTTTGATAGCCAATGGGTCTCTCCATTGGTTATAGTTCCTAAGAAAAATGGAAAAATGAGAGTATGTGTAGACTATAGAGAGCTGAATAAAGTGACATACAAAGACCATTTTCCATTACCTTTCATAGATCAGGTGTTAGATACCCTTGCTGGAAAAAGATACTTTTGTTTTCTTGATGGATTTAGTGGATATAATCAAATTCAGATTGCACCTGAAGATCAAGAGAAAACAACCTTTACCTATCCATGGGGAACATTTGCCTATAGGGTTTTACCTTTTGGTTTGTGTAATGCCCCAACAACATTTCAACGAGCAGTTTTAGCAATTTTTTCTGATCTGACTACCAACAATGTTGAGATATACATGGATGATTTCACAGTATGTGGACAGACTTTTGACTTTACATTAGAAAACCTTGACAAAGTTTTAACTCATTGTGAAACATACCAGTTATCCTTGAATCCAGAAAAATGTTTTATGATGATGAAGGAAGGAATAGTTCTTGGTCATCACATCTCTCTTCAAGGGATCCAAGTTGATCCAAAGAAGGTGGAAATTATCAAGAACCTCCTTCCTCCTAAAACTCAGACTGATGTCAGAAGCTTCCTAGGACATATTGGTTTTTACCGTAGGTTTATTCCTAGCTTTAGCACAATAGCCAATCCCATGTTTGCCCTATTGACTAAAGATTCTAAATTTTCCTGGACTGCAAGATGTCAGGAATCATTTGAAGCTCTGAAAGAGAAATTAGTAACTCCACCTATGTTAAGAGGCCCTAATTGGACATTACCATTTCACATACAGGTGATGCTTCCAATACTGCAATTGGAGCAGCATTAGGACAAATTGACAATGGTGAACACTATGCCATCTACTACATTAGCAAGAATTTGACAGGAGCTGAGAAAAATTATACCACAACTGAGAAAGAATTCTTGGCGGTAATTTATGCCATCAACAAATTTAGGCATTACATCACAGGTTATCAAATATTTATTCACACAGATCACACAACCATTAAATATTTGATGAATAAGCCTATGGTAAGTGCAAGAATTATTCGTTGGTTACTATTGCTACAAGAATTTGATATCACTATAATCAACAAACCAGGAAAAGCTAATGTTGTAGCAGATTTCTTGTCCAGATTACAGAACACAGATGAAGGGGAATTAGTTGAAGACACCTTTCCTGATGAAAAATTATTTGCTATATCAGTCCAATCACCTTGGTTTGCAGATATAGCCAATTACTTGGTCACAGGGAAAGTTCCTCCACATTTCACTTCAAAATAGAAAAAACAATTGATCAAACAGAGTTCTTCTTTTGAATGGATCAAGGGTATACTTTTTAAGTGCAGTCCCGACCATGTGTTACGTAGGTGCATCCGAAAGGATGAGGTGTATGATATCCTTAGGGCTTGTCATGATGAACCCTCAGGTGGACACTACTCCGTAAAAAGCACAATTAGGAAAATCTTAGGGACAGGATATTATTGGCCATCTCTTCACAAGGATGTGAAAAAGTACATCAGGCATTGTGATGCATGCCAAAGAATGGGGAAACCCACTCATACAAATGAAATGCCACTGCAGCCTCAATTGGTTTTAGAGCCATTTGAGAGGTGGGGGCTTGATTTTGTAGGACCTATTGATCCACCTTCTCAAGGAAAGGTGCATATTCTAGTATGCACTGATTACTTGACAAAGTGGGTAGAGGTGCGTGCTTTCAAACATGCTCATGAAGAGAAGGTCACTGATTTCTTGTATACTCAAATTTTTAGAGATTTGGAGCTCCTCGGTCTATCACCACAGACCAAGGACCCCAATTTGCATCTAAAGTCATTGAGGCATTTACAGAATTATATGAAATCAAACATAGAAAATCATCACCTTATCACCCACAAGCAAATGGCCAGGTTGAGGTAACAAACAGGGAACTAGAACGAATTTTAACAAAAATAGTAGCTTTTCATAGGAAGAACTGGCTAGATAAATTACCTGAAGCAGTATGGGCTTACAATACTACTTGGAAATCCACTACTGGATTCACACCTTATGAACTAGTCTTTGGTAAAAAGCCCCTCTTACCTATTGAATTTGAGCTACTAACACTATGCACAACATTGGAAATTGGAATTGAATTGTCACAGGCACATAGACAGGATTCTGAATTGAATGCATTGGATGAACTTAGGTTGGATGCTCTGCACCAAACTAAAGTAATTCAGGAGTAGAGGAAATTATGGCATGACAGTCACATTCAGCAGAGGAAACTTCAACAAGGAGATTGGGCTTTACTATTTGATTCTCGCTATGAAGACTTCCCTGGAAAGCTGAGAACTAGATGGCTTGGACCTTACCGGATTGAGGAGGTATTTGACAATGGAGCAGTCCATTTATCTCCTATTGATGGGTCACAGAGAAAGTTGGTAGTGAATGGACATCGCCTCAGGGTGTACCATACACCTCTGACTAAAGAGGAATTCTTGCAGTAGCTTGACAGTTTGGATACACAACAGGTGGAAGAAATTTCCTCTTCCACTTCAAAACAATCAACATGATCATGGATTTCAAGAAAAGATAGAAAAATACAAAAAAATAAAAAAAATAGAAAACAAAAAGATGAATAAATTCTGATTATGAATTCCTTCATGGGCATGATTTCAGGGAAATCATGAAATTCCTTCATGGGCATAGTCAGAATCAAGAAAAAAAAAGAAAAGGAGAGGTAAAAGAAAAAAAAGAGAAAAATGAATAACTCAATAGTGAAAACCTTTTTCAAGGCACTACTAGGTTGGTATGCATGAAAACCAGTTTTCTGGCATGCATAACCTTGAAAATTTTTGAACCATCATTGTACAAATTCACCAACTGCACTTGTTTTGAAATGTTGCAGAAATTCTCAGTAGAACATCAACAGAAGCAGTCATATTTCAAAAACTTGCATTAACTTGTTTTAATCGGTATATATTTCTTACATTTCTTCATTGTAAATGATTGGTATATAGTATATAACAATTAACCATTAGCATAAAAGATATCCATAAGAGTTGGCATACTTAAAACATGTTTTGAGAATGGGAATATTGATTTTTGCCTAATCTTCGAAACAAGAATGCCAAAAATAGTGCCTGCTATCTTCTTCAGACTAATTGTTGTGTTGTCTTCGGATTGAAATTGTCTTCGGAATGACAGCAGATTGTTGCACTTTATCTTCGAAATGACAATTTGTCTTCGAAATGAAGCTTTGTCTTCGAAATGACAATTTGTCTTCGAAATGAAGCTTTGTCTTCGAATGACGATTTGTCTTCGGAATGAAGCCTCATCTTCGAATGAAGCTTTGTCTTCAAATGAAGCAGGATTTGTCTTTGAAATGAAGATTTATCTTCAGAAAGAGGATTTATCTTCAAAAAGAAGATTTATCTTCGAATGAGGATTTTACATTGCAAAGAAGCATGATCTTCGAAATGAAGACTCGTCTTGAATGAATATAATCTTAATGAAGCTTTTGAATGAAGTCATAATCTTCGGAATGAAGTTTTGTTTTTGCAATAAATTATAATCTTCGAAAAGAACATTCAATGTAATATCTCCACGTGGCATCCAAGGAAGGAAAGAAATACAATCAAGTGAAAATTATTTTGACAACATACGATAAAGGAACACGTGTCAGTCAGAATATGGTTTGTTTTTGCACCCATTTGGAAAATACCAGAATCACGGAGGACGTGACCAACCGTATGCCACCAATTTTTGATGCTAATAAACATGCACGTGAGAGTCTACAGGAAAAATAGAAAAACTAAAAACGAGTAAGGTGGATCTGACGGCAAGGACATCTACGCAATCATTGATGGACATGTGTTCGAAGAAAAATAGAAATGTGTGCCACTCTTCTTTTTGAAGACATATTTGCTAACGCAAAATGATTACGAGGTACAGTGCTCAGATTACGGTTCATTTCGAAGAACAAAAATAGAGAAATTGAAAACCCTGCATGACACCAAACCCTACAAAGTTGCAAACACCAGAAACCAGAGATCCAGCAGAGGAATAGCGGTAGAAGAGAGCAGTTTGTGATGAACCAAGACAGGAAAATGGGGCAAAAAACAAGAATGGAACCAGCAGATACCACCCATCTCCGAGAAAATCTAGAAGTGGTGCAGATTTTTGAAGATGGAGGGCTTATGCCATTTTTGGATAAATTTAATGGGTCCTCTGAAGACTTGGCCGGCATGTTCACCCACACGTTCAGAAACAACCGGGCACACGTTAACGACATGACTATTGAGGTAACCCCTGAAGTTTTGAGTCAAATTATTGAGCTGCCATTAGAAGGTCTTCCAATTTCTAGGTCTAGCAAAAATACATTGGTAAACACAGTTAATCAATTTCTGGAAGAAAATGATAGGGCACCTGAGTATTTAACACATAATAACACATGCAAGGGGGTAAAAAGGGCCAGCCTACAGGAACCCTGGGATGAAGTAGCCACATGGGTAATCAAATTTCTAACCTGTGAAGGGCAGTATGTACTATTGTCAGGGCATCATATAAAAATTTTAAATCATCTCAGACATGGTAGGCAACAACCAGAGGTTAGGGTAAATCTTCCCCTATACCTGCACCAAGAATTAAAAAACATGGCAAAAAGATATCAAGAAGGAAAAGGGAGTCTTCGCCACCATGGTCTTATCAAACTAGTTTGCCAGCACCATTTTAGAGGAAACCCTAGGAGCTTTGAGAGGTTTTACTCTACCTTAAATGATGTAATTTTTGGAGATGAGGATGAAGAGGAAGAAACAGATACTACTGATGTTGTTGTAGAAGAAGAAATAGCTGCTGCAGAAGATGTTGTAGAAGATGCTATAGAAGCTATTGCAGAAAAAGAAACACACCCAACAGTAGCAGCAGAACACCTTGCTCCAGAACCTTCAACTTCACAAGCAAAAAGGCAAAAGAAAAGAGGATCTAGAACTAGAAGCAGAACAGAAAAATAGAAGAAGGTCCATTTTTTTGAAGTTGCAACTGATTTGTCAGAACAAAGAAATGAAGCACCTAGCCCAACAGGGGAAGAAACAACAAGGGAAACAGAAGCATCTGAAACTAACCCCACAACCCCTACTGTCACCCAAAAATAGAGCAAAAAGAAGAAGTTTGCATCTAGAACTAGGAGGTCTACAAGACTCCACTTGAGGGAAATGGTGGACCAGGTCATAGAACAAGAAGATGGACAAAGCAGTCCAGATGTCACAGAGATACAACCAGCCCCTGAAAACTTCCTAGAATTCCCTGAACAGATAATTGAGGAAGAGGTTGGGCAAGATAATCTGGAGGTGGCTACAGTTCAACAAGCCATAGAAATAGTAGATGCAATTATAGACAATTTCATAGAGCCTCCTGAATAGGAGCAAACAGATGTTGCAGAGGAAGAGCCAGTTGTTGAGCAGCCTGTTGTAGCTGACTTGTCTGCATCTGATTCTGAAGCAGAAACAGAGGAGGAAGATATCACAGAGCAGTTGAGAGCAGCAAGGAGTGTTGTCAAGACACAAACCAGATGGATTTTAGAGAAAGAAAACATCATTGAGATGCAGGAAAGAAAAATTGTAGAGTTACAATAGGAAGTGGCAGAACTGAGAGAGAAGTTGTCACAGTCTAAAAAATAGCCAATTGTATCCAATGATGAAGATGATTTGGCTCAACTGCTTGTGGATTTATCTAGGGTAGATGACTCTATTGAGGTAGACATAGGAGCTCATTCTGAAGAAGCACCTTTTCATTCTAAAGATGTGCCTTCTCATTCAAAAGCACCCTTTCATTCTAAAGATGCTTCAGAATTGGCAAAAAGCATAGCAAAAAACATTGGAGATGAGTCACCAGCACAAGAACAGTCCAAGCAGCAACATGAAACAGATCAAGTAAGTACTCCTATTGATGTCCCTATATTTCAAACTGTTACACCATCAGTAGAAGTAGCAGATAAGGGGGTGCAAGTAGAATTACTATCTGATGACAACCCAATAGAAATAGCAGATAAGGGGGTGCAAGTAGAATTATTGACAGATGAACAACCAGTGGAAGTGGCAGAAAAAGGGGTTCAGATAGATCTGCTACCTAGAATTCCACCTGTAGTCAGACCACCTAATACTATGTCCTTAGAACAATACAATGCAGACATAGCCAGCTGGATGATTAGGTATGAGAAGCTTGCCACTAAGACTAAAAATTTCAAATTAGAAGCAAAACAACTAGAGGCCAAGGAAACAAAAATTTAGGCATTGAAAGAAAAGGTGTCTGATTTATGTCAAATTGCTGAATTTTTAGTCCAATTCAGATGGCCAGCCAGATTTTACAGTCTTATTCTGAAGGAGAAATACCTCAGATGGCAGGTCATGAGGATTAGTTCAGGTCTTCCATATAAATTGGACACCACTACAGATTTCCTGGAAGCATACTTTGACAACCCTTTTGAGCAGAAAAATCTCCTGTGTGAACTATTTTTACATAGTTTCTTTATTCCAGAAGAAGTAGAGTTTCATCCATAGATCTACATTGGAGATGTTCAATTGAGGGCATTCATGTCCACCTTGCAGAATCAGTTTTATTGGGACCAAGAAAAGAGGCAGAATAAGGAGATTGAAACAAGAGCTGAATTGTTAGTCAGAGCAATTCAGCCAAATCACCCCATTATCACAAGACAACACTTCACCATGATGAACAGGGATGATGTGAAGAGAATGTACTTGACAAACTTGAGGGACTGTGTGAACAGATTCCATAATTTTTGTAATGACAATTTTGTGCCAGCATTATCAATCTATAGAAACAGATGGGCTGAACTTTCCATGTCTTTGCAGAAAAGAGAACCCATTTCCCCCATCAACTTAGAATGGTCCAGAAGAAGGGCAGAAGGAGTAATACAGTTGATTGAACTCATGCAACATAATTGGATAGGTCTCAGATTTAGGCCTCCAACCATCATCACTCCAGTCCCATTCTACTTTGAAGAAGATGCCCAACCTGATGAACAATTTGAAGAATGGCTCAGGGACCTTTAGAAGAACAAGGGATTTTATATAGGCAAGAAGTTGTTCTACAAGTCATGGAATTTGACCATGGACATATGTGATTCCATAGCCCAACAGAATGCATGAGGACATGCATCAATATAAGTTGGGGGAAAATGATGAGGCCTGGAAATGCCTCAATCATAACATGTTTTGAACACTGAAATTGCCTATAAACTCTTATGTTTAATCTAATATGCTAGTTAAGTTAATTCAATATGTTGTGTATTAACTATTTGCATGATGAATGTATCTGAAATACTATATTCTGATTTTTACAACTTTTTGTATAAGTTTTATGTTGTTTTGTTATGACTTGCTAAAATGAGATATGCTTAGATTAATAACAGCATTTCACTAATCATGTTTTGATATGTCTCAAGCATTCATTTTACCTAAATCTGGCAATAGTTCAAGAAAATTGTTACTGTGCAACAAAAACTGGGTTTTCCCATGTAAATTCTAGCCAGCTGCCAATGAATGGCAAGGCATGGAATTCACATGTGGAAAGAGATGAAGACCATTGGAATCTGATCCTGAGAAGTAACCCACATGAGAAATGCAGAGGAAATCATTTAAGGAGCCCACATTTGTTCATTTCAAGTCTCTTCAGAATGAACAGATATCTTCGAAATGAGAAAACATAGTGTCTTCGAAATGAGCGGATCTTCAGAATGAGAACTGTAGTATCTTCGAAATGAGTGGATCTTCGAAATGAGAACTGTAGTGTCTTCGAAATGAGTAGATCTTCAGAATGAGAACTGTAGTATCTTTAGAATGAGCGGATCTTCAGAATTAGAATTGCAGTATCTTCGAAATGAGCCACTTATCTTCGGAATGAAAACAGAATGTGCTTTTTGACTTATTGACCGAATTTTGATGCTGGAAAAAGGGAAATAAATATTGAAAAGGGTAAAGGGAAATATCTCAGATCTGACTTTGCCGTCCTTGCCGACCAAAGCCACCATTTATGGAAAGATCAAAGTGTGATCTTCTTCTAGGATAAAACCAGGAATTGTTGCAGCATAATAGGATTAGATCTTTTTGAGATATTCTCAGCTTGTTAGTAAATCTTAGGACATCTATAAATATGGCTCCCATTCAGGTTGAGCTAGAGGAAGTAGAGAGAGTAAGGGGAGTAGAAGATAGAGAAATCAGAGAATAATAGGTGATAATCAGAAAGTGACTGTTATAGTCTTGTAATAGTTTTTCAGCAACATTATTGTAATCATGTTTTTGAATCAATAAAGTATATTGTTTCTATTTCATATTGCTTGTAAATGAGTGTGAGTAAGATCTAGAGAGAGAGAGACTCATACCTTCTTCTGGACAAAGAGGTTGGCCACTTCCAGACCTAGGAGGAGGACTAACAACAGGTTTTTATTCTGATTTTGTTGCAGTAGAATGAGTTGTAGAACTTGTCATTTCATTCCTTTGTAAACAACTAATGATATTTGCAATCTTAGCTTATTTTATGTTTTGTGATTAATGATTTGGTTGTAATCCCCACTTTCAGCAAAGCTTTCAATTTATTGCAGACTTTCATTTCCAGAATTTACTGTTTTTTGTAATTTCTTGCATTTTATGTTTTGTTGTCAACCCCTGCATAGAAGATTGACAACCTTCTGTTATAGAGCCTTGACAGTTTCATTTCCATGTTAGAAGTAGATTTTCATTGCTGCAAAAGTAAATAGATTTCCTTTCTGCAATTAGAATCAGACTTTCAATTCTGCAATTGTTATTTCTGCAACATAATTAGGTCTCATTCTGCAATTGTAATTAGGACTTCATTTCTGTAGTTAATGATTAGTTTCCAATTCTGCAACTTAGATTAAGGTTTAATTCATGCAATTTAGAGATAGGAATGTCCTAAATCCCCCACACAATCGGTTTCACCAATAAGACCTGTTGCTCTAGATTGACCTAAGTTATAACCCTGTTCACCCCTTCTTTCGTAGATAGCCTTGTACACAACCCTGGATTGACAAATTCATTGAGAATTAATGATGTGTATAATGACAACGCATCAATTGTGCACCTAGTAGTGCACCATCCACATTGATTTCTCACTGATGTGCATCTCCTTGTGTGTTGGTGAAAAAACATGTGCATCCATAAGTAGGAGGTCACCTTCCATGTGCACGCATTCCATTCTCTTGTTCTTGCACACCCCAAAAAACTTTCATGTATCAAAACATGCTATGTCAAATTCTTAGCGATTAAAAGCTCTGAGGGTAAAAAAATTCTTACTGTAAAATTCTTGACATGTGGTAGTAGATACAATGGGATATCTATGTCTACAGCTGCTTAGAAAAAATATTCTCGAATGAATTTATGTACGTGTGGGAAAAATATTCCCAGTTGAATCATCCAACCTGATGCAGACATCTCTACCACCAACAAATTCTTCGACCATGCTTTTTCTCCACCATCAAGCTCCAATAGCAAAAATGGCATTCTTTCCTCTCGATACAGACGAGCTAGAGTTTCTTCAGCAAGGATCGACTTAACAAATGCATCTGCATCATTTTCTTGAGTGATAGCTACTATTGACAATTTTGTCACATTGCACAAGGGGTAGAAAAAAAGAAATCAAAATTTTGTACAGTCTCTCTTTTGTAAAGTATTTCTTTAAATTCATGCATTTGTTCCCTTGCTTTTAGAAACAACATTTTCAAGTGTTGCAGCAATTTTGGCTTTCCTTGCCACCCCCCTTGTACATAAAAAGGAAGAAGAAAGAGCTTCACTGCCGAATAAGCTAAGGAAGATAGCTTCGCAAAGGAAATCACTAAGGATGGGATCTACTTCGGCCCCGAAGCATTTCAAGAAGCTACTTCGGGAGAAAATCTTGCGAAGTGGCGTTGCCGAAGAAGAATTCAAAAAAAGAGCTTCGCACCCGAAGCATTTCCAAAAGCTACTTTGGGCAAAAGTTTTGCGAAGCGGCATTCAAGCGACAACTTCACCAAAGGAAAATCGTGGTCCGAATTGGCTAAGGCAAGAAAACTACTTCGGCCCCGAAGTCCCTCAAAAAGTTACTTCGGGCGAAAGTTTTGTGAAGCGATGTTGCCGAAGCAAAATGCAAATGTAGAGGGATGAAAACTACTTCAGGTCCGAAGCATTTCAAAATGACACTTCGGGAAAGAAACTTGCGAAGCAGAAATTGAAAAGGGCAAAATACTTCGCCAAAAGGCCGCCGAAGCACTCACTTCGGGCCTTCCCACCAGCGAACCATTTCTACTTCACCAAAAGTCATTGCGAAGCATCTTCTTTGGCAAACCTTCATGCGAAGTACTTTCACCCGAAGTAGGATAGCTAAATGCAACATCTTTTGAAGGCAAAATGAGCTTCGGCCAAAATACCTTCCGAACCATAGTTTTGAAGAAGGATCACAGCGAAGCATTTTTAAGCTCATCAAGTATCTACTTCAAGGCCTCAGCGAAGCAATTTTGTCACAGAAAGTAGCGAGAAATGAAGAGCCCCATTTTGAGGAAGAAATATACTTCGGCACTCACCACCCTCGAAGCAGTTTTGCGAAGCTCCATCATGCGAAGTACAAATCAAGGAGAATTTGCTTCAGCCCGAGTCCATTGCGAAGCAAAGTTGCAATCGAACATCTTGCGAAGCGCTTCAAAAGGCACGCGTTCCAAGCCGGGTATTTTCCCGAGGTGATCAATTGCCTCATAAATGCATTTTTACGTGCCCGGTAAGACCGCTGCTCATTTTTGGCAATTGGAAATGAAGTATCAGTCCATGAAGGAGAGCCCGACGAGCATGGCGGTCACTCGAGCACCGCACCCGAAGACCGAGGACATCCAGGCGGCTCATTAATGCGTATTTCCCCGGTTGACCCGATCACAGCTGTTAATTTTGGCAAAGGATATGAAAGCTCAGTCACGAGAGCCGCGGAGGGCCAACTTCTCAGCTTTCGAGGATGTACTTCTCCATTTTGTGTAATAATGACTCAGAGGGTCGGGTCCTCTATAAAAACCTAGGCATTGTAATGAAAAAGGGGGGGAACTTTCTGCTAGAAAGCTACTGTAACTTGATGTCCTACGATTAATACTAAAGAGCTTTGGGCTCAATTTCTCTCTTTTATGTTGCCTTTTGTGTTTGATTCTTTTGTCTTTCTTCATTTGTATACTGAGACTCTGAATCCTGAATCCGATGTGCGATTGGGGACTGTACCCTAAAACTTTCCCGAAGGATACATAGGAGAGGAAAAATGCTATATTGGTTTTCTTTTATGCTGCCTGGTGGGTTGTGGTTTCTGTTATATTCGCTTGTCCTAATCGTCTTTACTCTGAACCCTAAATTTTGATGAAAGGGAGAAGGAGAATCCTGGAGCTCTCCCAGAGGATACATAGGAAGGTTAATGTGGCGTTTCTTTCATTTATTCTTGGTGTTCTTTGCTGCTATTCAAGTTGTTAGTTAGTGATCGTGCTTCCTATTCTCTCCCACTTTAAATTATTGATCTCTCTTCCCTTACCCCTTTTTATTTCTTTCTCTAACCCTAACTCTTTTTATCTCTTTCCTGCATCCCTTATCTCAAAACACCAAAGTAGTTTAGCATAGGAGCCGGCCTTTCTCCAGATATTGGCATGAGGGGCATCTCTTCCCTTCGGCATTTCAATGTTGGTCCAGGTCTAGGGTGCATACATTTACCCAAAATCCTTTCCTAGGCAGATTTGATGACCAACAGTTTTTGGCATGCCCGATGGGACCAAGGTCCCATATTTTAAGAACGCAAATCTCAAACCCGTCTTCACCGGGGCCAATAGTTCTAACCAGTTCTCGGTGTGACCCGATCAGTCTCACCTGACTAGTGGTAGTGAGAACCGATGCTCTCATTACCGAAAGACTCTTAGCATCTGGCGACTCTATTTTACCCGAGAATCTTTAAGTCGAAAATACCGGTACCAAAGTCTGTGTCTTCATGCAAACGAGATGGAGAGTTAGGAATAGAGGAGAGGAAACCGAGTTCTTTGAGCTAGATATTGATGCCTTTGGGGAGCGATCAAGGTTGGTCACCCCCGAGTCACTATTACGTGGAACATCCTCGCAAGAGGCTACTGTTGATGAACAAGGCCTAACTTCTGATAGCACAACATCTAGTTTTCCTCCCAATCCTCCCAACTCACCGAAGCATCCTAGTGCCTCCATTCCTATTAGTCATCCTATTAGCAATCAAGGAGGAGCTTCGAGGATTCCTATTTCTCAAAATCCAGGAGCAAGTATGGCACAACAACAACAACAACAACAACAACAAATGCAGCAGCAACCACCACCCAGGTTGTTCCCAGCATGGGATTCTTTGTCACCGCTAAATCTAGCGGGACAAGGGCAAGTGCCGCCTGTTGCTGTAAAGAAGATCCCAACGTTCGATGGAACTGGGAAGACTGCTCTGGAGCACATCCAGGACATAATCTCTCTAGCGGCGATCCACGACATCACAGAGGAGCAAGTTATGGTAAAGCTTCTGGTTCTTTCCCTTAGAGGAAAACTCCTCTATTGGTATAGATCTTTACCACCCGGTACTATTACGGGATGGGACCAGTTAGTCGGGCAGTTGATGGGAAGCTTCAATGAGTCCTCCGATCCTACCTCTCTCCTGCATCAGTTCACTTCAATCCAGAGACATCCACAAGAAGAGATCGTAGACTTCAATGTTAGGTTCGCTCGAACCTGGCAGAGAGTACCAGTTGGACTTCGGCCAACCGACGAAGCTGCAACATATTATTTCCTTCGAGCTTTCAACCCTGATATCAGTATCATGGTAAGATATTCTAACATCAATACTTTTCCCGAATTATATGAGTTAGCCAAGAGGGCGGAAATGGATTTGATAGTTATGGGCAAGCTTCCCCAAAGGATGTCGATGCCCATACTTCCCGAATTCCCTCAATCCCAGTATGCGAGTGCGACCGCTTCGTAGATCTCTGTAACCCCTACATACTCGATCTCATCTTGGAACCCGAATCCTATTGTGTCTCAAATCACCACTCCACAAATTCATTTTCCCACATTTTCAACTTCGTAGCCCACTGTCACTTCGGCATTCCCCGCCCTGCCTCCAATACCGACGATGGCTTCATTGCCACTCATTCCAAAAGTCGATGATATGCAAGCTAAAATTCTACAAGAGATGCAGTCTCTGAACTCCATAGTTCAGACGTTGTCCAACGACATGACCATTGTGAAGAAGAAGCAAGCGCAACAAGAATTTCTACCAAGAAGGTCTTATCCTACACCTGCGCTTACCAAAGACCAAGCAGTCCAACAAGGGAAGGCTTCGACGAGAAATGTTACGATTGATGAAGCTCCGAGCACTTTCGATTATGTATATTGGTGCTCTACGTGCAATGATCCGCATGAAGAGAATACCTGCATGCTGCACCAACACTATGTACAAACGTTGGTGAGCAGTAGTCATGGTGGTCAAGTCAATGTCATCAGGCAAATGAGTCAGAACCTGGCGATTGGCGAAGAAGAGCCGGTTGCAGTGCTTACCAGAGGAGGAAAGAAGGTGATAGAAGTGGATGCTACTCAGATGGCTCCCTTGAAAGTGCATGCTCGACCCGAGAAGGGACAATCATCTTCTTCGGCCCCGAACGAAGCTCCTCCGCCTGCACCGATCAAAGAAAAAGCTCAAAAGGCCTCTGTCGAACCACCTCAAGCAGAAACCAAAGAGCAGGCTAGGGAAAAGCTCAAGTTTCCTTCACTGACTAAGTGACAAAGAGTTGAAGCTACAGAGCAGTATCGCACCAGATATGAGCCGAGAAAGGAACCCGAGGTGCTCAGTTCCCTGGCGTACAACATTGTAGAGGAGTTAAAGAGGATTCCAACCAAGATCAGCTTGTACGATGCACTGCAACTACCTGGACAAGTGGACCTGCTGCAAGAATCATTGAAGATGACTAAAGCAAAAAAGGTAGCACCGCTTGCTCTTGTGCAGACCCTATCCACATCCATTACGGGGAAGAACAGACCACCTCCATTCTACCTGTCTCTACAGATGGAAGGGTATATTGTACATAACTGTATGATCGACTCTGGGGCCGCGACAACAGTCATGCCGAGAGCAGTCTACGAAGAAATAGGGATGGAATATACGTGAAGCAGCCAAGGCGTACTCCAGTTGGATGGTACCCCAGTGAAGACTATAGGAGTGATCAAAGACATTCCTATTCGACTACATAAGATGCCTCAGATCACGGTCATACAAGAGGTAGTGGTCGTCGACCTGGAGCCATACTTCAGCATGTGCTTGTCAAGGGAATTCACAGCAAAGCTGGGTGGATATCTGTCTATGGATTACTCTCATCTGGAGATTCCATTCAAAGGAAAGAAGGTGAAAATCTACAATGAAAAGCCTTCTTCCTTCCTTGTACAGAAGATGTCCGAAGAAGAGAGCAACGATCCAGTGAATGCAATAGTGGAGGAAGTAGAGCAGGTGGACCTGGTCGAGGAAGCTCTTGCGCAACTAAGTTATGAAGATGAGTTCTCATTGGCAGACTTTAATGCCATGGTAGAGACCGAGATGGGATGTTATGCGATCGCCAAGCCTGAGAAACACACCCAACCAGAGAATAGAACAAGTGCCCAAGAAGGACTATGGAAGTTGTTCTTCGATGGTGCCCGATGTAAAAATGGTGTTGGGGTAGGGATTCTTCTAGTTTCACCATCCGGAGAGCAAAAGGAGTATTGCTACCGGTTGATATGGAGCTGCACCAACAATGCAGTAGAATATGAAGCATTATGCCTAGGACTCAAGAAAGCTGACAAGTTAGGCATAAAGCACCTCCAAATCTTTGGAGATTCTAAACTGGTATGCAACCAGGTCACAAATAGGTGCACTTCAAAGAAGCATTATCTAAAGTCATACCGCAATAGGGTATGGGACCTGTGTGACCAGTTCGAGTCTCTCAATCTGTAGTTTATCCCATGAGAAAAGAATCGACATGCTGATGTTCTGGCATCCATCGCAGCCAAGTACTCTCCCATAGAAGACATGGTGCACAAGCCCAAAGCTGTGAGGATGATCTACAGACCCTCTATCCCGGACAGAGACCTACATTGGCAAGTCTTTGACAATGATGAGCAGATTGTAAATTTCATGATTCAAGAAGCCGCCACAATCGAAGACAGAAGCCCTGACGAAGAAGAATATGAAGGGCTGGTTCAATTGAAGAATAACCACGTTCCCAAGGGACTGATCACTCTTGAAAGCCTCTTTGATCAGAATGATCGAGCACTCTCTCACATGATTAAAGTCAATGAAAAGCAGTATCAAGATTTAGAGCTTGAACCTAGAAAAGCAATAAAAGTTGGAACCGATTGCACTTCGAAAGAGATAGAACAGATCCAGACTCTGTGCAGGAAGTATCCCGACATAATTGCTTGGTCTTATCAAGACCTCAGGGGATACGATCGACAGCTGATCCAGCATACAATTGAATTACAGGAGGGGGTCAAACCCTTCCGACAAAAGCAAAGGCCGGTTAACCCGAAGATCGAGGTCCTGATGAAGGCCGAACTCCTAAAAATGCTCGAGGCGAAGATCATTTATCCCATCAAGCATTCTTCTTGGGTAGCGAACCTAGTCCCTGTCAAAAAAAAGAACGAAGATATACGGTTATGCGTGGACTTTCGCAACCTGAACCAGGCTTCTCTCAAAGACCACTATCCTCTTTCGCAAATCGATCAGATCTTGCACTCGGTGGCTAGGGCTCAACGCTTCTCCCTGCTCGATGGTTTCTCAGGGTACAATCAGATCTGGGTCAAGAACGAAGACCAGCATAAAACAACGTTCACCACCAAGTGGGGGACATTTGCTTACCAACGAATGCCATTTGGCCTTTCGAATGCTGGTGCCACTTTCCAGAGGGCTATGGATCTAGCTTTTGGTGAGCTTCTGAATAAGGTAATCATCATCTATCTAGATGACATGACCATTTTCTCCCGAAGAAGGGAGGATCACCCTGTACACCTGCAACAAATTTTTGAAAAATGTCGAGAGTTTGGCATCTCAATCAATCCGAAGAAGTCCATATTCGTAGTCAGCGAAGGAAAGTTGTTGGGACATGCGATATCAGAAAAGGGCCTCGCTGTAGATCCCGACAGAGCCGAGGCTCTAACGAAGCTCCCACTCCTAGCAGACAAGAAAGGACTTCAATATTTCTTCGGCCAGATCAACTTCGTGAGGAAGTTTGTCCCCGATTTCGCCCAAGTCATCAAGTCGATGTCCAAAATTTTGAAGAAGGGCACCGAATTCATCTGGACGGAAGAAAGAAAGGAGGCATTCGAAGAGATTAAGGCCCGAATCGCTCAGGCGCCGGTCTTGATCAACCCTGACTACAGTCAAGATTTTATCCTGTATGCCATAGGGGAACCCGAGAGCTATGCTGCGGTCCTGACACAAAAGGGAGAAGACGGTGAAGAGCGTCCCATCACGTTTCTGAGCTAGGTGATCAATCCCCATGAAGAGAAATACAATTTCATAGAACGTCAGGTGCATGCAGTAATGAAGTCTCTCAAGAAGTTCAAGCAGTTCATCTCCCAAAGTCGGGTTACGGTCTTTGTCATTCACCCCGACGTGCGCAATTTCATCATCCAAGGAGAATTGGGAAGCAAGAGAGCCGGTTGGGTGAACAAGATACAGGAATTTGACATTGAGATCAAGCCCACAAAACTGGTTCATGATCATGCATTGTGTCAAGAACTGGCGAAGAGCGCAGCGGCCAAAGTGACAGAATCTCAATGGGATGACTCGCCAGTCGAAGGATGCCTCGTAAACCAGGAAGAGGATGAGCAGGACTGGGTCAGTGAGATAATCAAGTACTTCAACACCGGTAGATGTCCTTCACATCTGAACGCTTCATAGCGAAGGCATTTTAGGATGCGGTCCTCCCGATATACTTTGCGCCCCGAAGGCCTATTTTTTAGAAACATTGATGGCGTCCTTCTCAAGTGCATAAAAGATGATGATAAAAGAAGGGTCCTGGGAGAATTCCATTCAGGATTATCTGGAGGTCACTTCATGGGAAGAACAATGACACTAAAGATAATCAAGGTGGGTTATTATTGGCCCACACTCTTCGTTGATGCCTTCGCGGTCTGTCGTCGATGTGAGCAGTGTCAGAAGTTCATCGGTCGAAGCAGAAATGCTTTGATGCCTCTCCGACCGATACAAGTTGAATCACCCTTTCAACAATGGGGGTTGGATTTCATAGGGGTCATATCGTCGAACTCCTCCGTGGGACATAAGTTCATCTTGACTGCAACTGACTACTTCACCAGGTGGGCCGAAGCGATCCCTACGAAGCATGCGGACCAAGAGACTGTAATCGCCTTCCTAGAGGGTTTGATCACCAGGTTCGGCATTCCCGAAGCAATTATTACGGACAATGGTCCCAATTTTTTAGGTGCCAAAATCAATGATTTCTTCTACAAACATGGGATATATCATAAAGTCTCCTCCAACTACTATCCACAGGGCAATGGATTGGCAGAATCCACCAACAAGACCTTGTTGAGGGTGCTGAGAAAGCTTATAGAGACAAACAAAAGGACTTGGCATCTTCTGCTAGATCGGGCCTTGTGGGCCGATCGAATTTCAGTCAAGAAGTCAATCAAGACTTCACCCTATGCCCTGGTCTACGGTAAGGAGGCCATCTTACCTACCCATATAGAGATCCCTGCATTGCAGCTGCTAGAAGAAGATGGAGTTAGTCCAATGGAAAATAGATTAGCTCAGCTATTGCAGCTAGAGGAAGATCGCGAGGAAGCCTACCAGAACTTCGCTAAGCATGCTCAGGTCACCCAAGATTGGTTCAAGAAAAAATCATCCAATCGCACATTCAAAGTGGGAGATCTGGTATGGAAGTGGGACTCCTGGAAAGCCAAGCCTGGAAATCATGACAAGTTGGATGCCTTCTGGGATGGGCCATTCAAAATTGTGAAGGTGAACTCGGCCAACTCTTTCATCCTCAAAGATGCAGATGGCCAGGTCTTGCCGATCTCTATCAATGGTCTTCATCTGAAGACTTTTCATCGCTGAGGTAAAACTCATGCAAAAAAAAAAAAAATGTGTATGTACTCTTGTATATATTCTTTTTCATTTGTGTATATACATCTTGTTTCGAGATTGCAAAAGCTAAGTAGTACACTTCAAAATCTCCTTCGGGGACTTTCAATGCGAAGTAACGGTTGCAAGGAGGTTCGCAGCGAAGCACTTTACCCTCAAAAGGGGCCGAACCAAAATTCAAACAAAGGCACGAAAAGAGCTTCGCACCCGAAGCATTTCAAGAGGCTACTTCGGGCAGAAATTTTGCGAAGTAGATTTTAAAAGGGCCCTTTGCAAAGCAAATTTTCAAGAACACAAGCTTCGGTAGGCGGTCTTCACAAAGCAAAGTGGCAGCGTGGCAAAGGAGAAGTACTTCGGGCCCGAAGTGTCGAAAAGCAGCCCGCACCAAAGGTTCACCGTGAAGCATTTTCAATGCTGATTTCGACTTCGCCGAACCAATAACGCGCGAGTCGGGAGAATTTAAAATGTGCCTCGAAGAACGTGCAGACAGCAACCATGAAAAGAGTTCAAAGCGGGTGAATTTAAGGCAAAAAGTGGTGGAGCACATCCCGAGGCGATTCGGTTAGGAGAAAAGCTCGCGCCCAGGTACGAGGTGGCAACGGTTGCTTCTCCAATACAAGGCATAATCATCAAAGCATGTGGCCCCGCGTACCACGTCGTTGCAGAGCCAATCAAAGGACACGGTGACCTCCTCCATCCGAGGTGTAAATTTAATTTTAGTAGGTGCCATAAATTCAGGTGGTTGCCTTTTAAGGCTATAAAACGCGAAGCTCTAGCAAGAAGGAGGTTATTTATCCATCAGTTCGCGCTAGACTAAGAGCCTTCGGTTACTCTGCAATTCTCCTGCCCTTTGCATCTAAGCCCTTCACATCAAAGCCCTCTGTATCAAGGACTCTGCCGCCATCATTTTCAACATGGGGAAGAAAAACTCCAAAGAGAAGGGGAAAGAGCCCGAAGTTGCAGGCCCTAAAAAAACAAAGAAGGGCAAGGAAGAGAAAAAGCATACTCCAAAGAAGATAAATCTCACCCCTCACCTCGAAAAGCAGTCGATAGAAGAAGGAGATGACTCTGAGGAGGAGCAGCTTGTAGAACCACCAATCGATGGGTGGGAGAAAATTAGAGACACGGAGCTCTCTAAGGGTGTGTCCGACCTCCGACGCACTATTGAGTTTATGGTGAGCAGACTCACCCCAGAGAATAAGAGGGTTGTTGCCTATTATTCTCAAATTTACTGGTATTTGACCCCGCCTGCTCACCACTGTCCAGAGTTAATCTGTGCTATCACGCAGAACTACCAACCTGCATCCAGGCAAGTGTTGGACGCTTCGGGTCATAAATTGTTTTCCATTCTAAAGGAAGATGTACAAGCAGCCTTCGCGCCACTGCAAGGTCCGCCCAAGGGCTATTCCGTTCGCAACGTCATTCTGAGCGAACAGATGGAGAGGTTCACATCCAACAACCACATATTGAAATTCCTACGTGAGAACCTCAAAAGCGGGCTCCCTTCAAACAAGCTGCCCCAGATGCCTTTACCCTTGGCGGCCTTCAAGAACATCGATATTTTCTCCATCATTGCATGGGTGGCGGGCCTGTCGACAGATGCTTCGGTGCAGCCCTGGCAGGTGTCTTTGGCCGAATGTATTTCAAGAGGGGAATTCTATGCCCCTGATGCTTCAAGACCAAGTACAAACCCAGTTTTCTTTGATTGGGCAGAATGGGTGGCCCGAACCTTGCATACACGGCTCACCAGTATGAAGAATTCGATGACAGGCCAGTACTTCGCACCCTGTTCTTTCCTTGTCTGGTTGTTTTTCTACCAAGTACATAAGCGATTCCCCCATATCGCCATTTCTCCAAGCGGCGAGGATGGAAATCCTCTGCCGGTGTACCAGTGGACTCCCCTCCTATTGAGGACGGAGTCCTATTATTCTTTTAATCAACAATTTTTGGGACCCGCTATGCATTTGTTGAAGGGTTCTTGCCCTCGGGTGCCCCTCAGTTTGAGAGATAGAGTGGTGCAGGAGAAGAAGGGAGATGTTTTCCAATTGACACAGGGACTGGTGATTCACCTTTTTGGCTTCACAGGGAAACCCTTCCTGCTACCAGTCTACCCCTCCGAGTACCAGTTCGCACTGGAGGTCGCTCGACAGAGCGACGCAACCAACGCCGTCTACGGCCATGGTCAAAAATGGGCACATACCTGTGACTTCCCCTTCAGGATGGGAGTAATCGAAGTCTTTGCCTTAAAACAGAACGTCTTCCTGGAGGAAAAGCTTGCCAATTTTGGCCTGCTCCAGATTCCTCAGCAATGGCTCTATGATCCCTTGGGAGTAATGAGGGATCACTTAAAATTTAAGAATTTCCACATCTGCCCCCACCCTAAAATTGTGGAACAAAGGAATAATCCCAATGGGAAGGATCTGGAGTGGCATTTGGAGAGAATGAGGACATTGCCTCCCTGGCATGAGTTCTACCCCATGGAGGTCGAGTTTGACCCTGACCAGTACCCCCTCCCAACTCCAAGCTCCACATTTTGGAGAAAAGCAAAGGATGATTTAAAGGAGGAATTGAAGAATTGGAGTGAGGAAAAACTTCGGGAGTGGTGGATAATGAGAGTCCATCACCAAAAGATGAACTCTTATGGACTCTTGGCAGCAGATAAAGACTTCGCAATTCTTTATGAAGCCAATGTTGAAACTTGGAAGTCTATATCCTTTGCTGACTTTGTTCCTCCAGCTACCCCAGGATCGGGCGAAAGCCCAAAGGGAGCTGAAGATACCTCGAAAGAAGAGGAAGAAGCCGAAGCTTCACCAGCGGCACTACCACAGGGACCATCAGAAAGCCATGACACAAGCACCGAAGAGGCAGAGCAACCATTGGAGAGGAAGAAAAGAAAAAGGCAAGAACAAATTCAAGTGCCTCCTAGCCACCCAAAGTGACCTCGCACAAAGCTCGCAAGTGCTCCTACCGAACCACCTGCATCAGGCCCGACCGAAGCAAATGTCGAAGATACGGGGCCACCAAGTGCTGAGACGGTCCCAGACATAGACGTCATTGATGTGGAGGAACTCCTCCAACAAGAGGGAGACCCCAAAATAGAAGTTGTGGAGGTTGGGAGTGCCGAAACCCAAAAGGAGCAGGACCCTATTACTCAAGAAGTCACCACGGCCGCTTTGCCAGAAGGGCACGCAGGTACGCATTCTCCACCCTTTGCCTTAGTCTCTCACATGTCTACCATAGTCTCGACCAAGTCTCCCCATCAGTCTCCCCTTCCCTCACAAAGTCAGTCGCCTCCTCACGCATTGCCTCTTGCCACTGATCCCATCAGCCCCACTCCACTCGAGTCACCAGGCCAGGACAAGTCTGTTGCCACCACTTCACCTAACCCTGTCCTTCACTCCCCTGCATCACAGGGCATTGTTCCACTGGTCGAAGCTTTAGTCACACCATCCATCGAACCTTCTGGTGAGGCTTCCCCCATCAATTCTTTGTATTTGTTTACCCCTTCGACTGGAGATCCAGCCTCATTTGAGTCAGAACTCTCCATGATAAAGGAATGCCCTCTTGCCGAGAAGCTACTCCTAGCTCGACAAAATACAGAAAAAATGTTGAAGGAGGCAAGGAAGAAGAGAGGGCGCTCTCTGGCTCAGACTGAAAAATGCGTTGTCTTCGATTTGAAGGCTGGAAAGCTGCATAAGGTGAAGAAGGTCCCTAAGGTCCAGAAGCCTCTGGATGAAATGACTCCAGCAGATTACGACTATCAGGAGAAGACCAAGGACCTGGAACACTTAAACATAGACAATGAGTCTGTGTCTATGCATGTCGGGATTGAGACTTTTCGAGCGCACGCAAACATCGCTAATCAGCGTAGGTTTGAAGCAGAAAGTGCCAACATCAAACTAGAAGAGGAGCTAGCTAGAATCTGCTCCAAGCTGGAGGATTCAGAGGAGCAGTGTAAGCTGATGAAAAAGGAAACGCATGCCCTCAAACAACAAATACTACAACTACAGTGTTCAGCTGAGCACCAAGCGCAGAGACAGGCCAAAAATGAGTTGAAGGCCAAGGAACTTGAAAGCAAAATCTTGCAGACACAGTAGTAGTTGTTCGAAAAGGCAAACCTAGAGCTGTTTGATAGAGGTAGAATCAAGGAGATTCGCTCGCACTTGCTCAAAAACTTTAGGTCTCGGGCCTCCAGTGCCCTATCAATTTTGATCTACACCACCGAAGCACAGCAGGCCACTACCGAAGGAAGGCCAATCATCGATGAAATCACTCAGAAAGCTAGAGGCCGACTCAAATTGGCTTTCGATGTCCAAAGCGCTAAATATCAGGACTTGCAGGTCCCTGCAATGAGTCGGATAGCTAGAGATTGGTCTACAGCTAAGGCCATAGTTCGTGCCTTCTTCTCCAAGGTGAGGAAAGCGTAGAAAGTGAAGGACCTCCTGGATGCGTTCGAGGATGAGCAACGTGCATCAATGGGCTATTTCCAAGATCTCTCTTCCTTGGGTTTCCCGAGCTTCATGGATGATGATGGGAACCTTCTCACCAAAGAAGAGATTAAGCCGGCATGGCTTCAGTTTGAGGGTGACGTCTCAAAAATAGATGAATGGGCAGAGCCTATAACAAAAAAATAGGTCACAGATTTCATTCTGAGATACTGCAAGATCGCGGCCTACCTGAACGATCTGTATACCAGGGCCCAACATGCTGATATCGGGCAGATCGATCGGTTCCGCATTTTAGTCAAGGCACTACAGGATCAAGAGCCTTTTTCGAAGGGTGCCTAGGCTCATGTCCATCGAACCATGAGAAAAATCCATGATCGCCTTGCCCCATCGCCGCAACATGAAGCCGCACCAGAGGAAGCCGCGCCAACAGAAGAAGCAGAAGAAGAAGGCGAAGGAGAAGAAGAGGGAGAACAAGCTATGGAAGCACCCCGAAGGTGGAAAAAGGAGAAGGGTCTGGAGGTGACTCTGGCCCAATGGATCAAAGCTGAGGGTTCTTCCACCGAGACGAGCTCGTTGCCCCGCGAGCCACCAAGAATGTTGACAATTTTTGTCACATTGCACAATGGGGAAGGAAAAAATCAAAACTTTGTACAGTGTTCTTTGTTGTAAAGTATTTCTTTTGGTTGTTTCTTGCTTTTAGAACAATATTTGTAAGTTGCAGCAATTTTGGCTTTCCTTGCCACCCCTTTGTACATAAGAAGAAGAAGAAAGAACTTCGCTACCGAACAAGCTAGGGAAAATAGCTTCACAAAGAAGAAATATAAGGATGAAAAGATTATACTTGGCACCCGAAGCATTTTAAGGAGCTACTTCGGGAGAAAATTTTGCGAAGTAGCGTTGTCCAAGAAGAATTACAAGAAAGAGAGCTTCGCACCCAAAGCATTTCAAAAACTACTTCGGGAAAATTTTGAAGCGATTCAACAGCTTCTCGAAGGAAAATCACGGTCCGAATTAGCTAAGGCAAGAAAACTACTTCGGCCCGAAGTCTTCAAAAGCTACTTCGAGCGAAATTTTGCGAAGCGATGTTGCCGAAGGAAAAATGCGAAGGAGAAGAATGAAAACTACTTCAGGCCCGAAGCATTTCAAACAGCTACTTCGGGCAAAATTTTGTGAAGCGAAATTGAAGAAGGAGCAAACATTGAAAATACTTCACCAAAAGGCCATCGAAGCACCCACTTCGGGCCTTCCCACCAGCGAACCATTTCTACTTCGCCAAAAGCCATTGCGAAGCATCCGCTTCGGCAAACCTTCATGCGAAGTACTTTCACCCGAAGTAGATAGCGATGCAACATCTTTTGAAGGCAATTGCTTCGACCAAAATACCCCCAAACCACAGTTTTGAGGGAGGATCACAGCGAAGCATTTCTCCAAGGTCACAAGAATTTTAGAAGTAGCGAGAAATGAAGAGCCCCATTTTGAGGAGGAAATCTACTTCGGCACTCACCACCCCTGAAGCAGTTTTGCGAAGCTCCATCATGCGAAGTACAAATCAAGGAGGAGTAGTTGCTTCGGCACAAGTCCATTGCGAAGCAAAGTTGCAAATGAACATCTAGTGAAGCGCTTCAAGGGCATGTGTTCCAAGTCGGGTATTTTCTCGAGGTGATCAATTGCCTCATAAATGCATTTTTACGTGCCCGGTAAGACCGTTGCTCATTTTTAGCAATTGGAAATGAAGTATCAGTCCATGATGGAGAGCCCGACGAGCATGGCGGTCACTCGAGCACCGCACCCAGAAGCTGAGGACATTCAGGTGGCTCATTAATGCGTATTTCCCTGGTTGACCCGGTCGTAGCTGCTAATTTTGGCAAAGGATATGAAAGCTCAGTCACGAGAGCCGCGGAGGGCCAACTTCTCAGCTTTCGAGGATGTACTTCACCATTCTGTGTAATAATGACTCAGAGGGTCGGGTCCTCTATAAAAACCCAGGCATTGTAATGAAAAAGGGGGGGAACTTTTTGCTAGAAAGTTGTTGTAACTTGATGTCCTGCGATTAATACTAAAGAGCTTTGGGCTCAATTTCTCTCTTTTATGTTGCCTTCTGTGTTTGATTCTTTTGTCTTTCTTCATTTGTATACTGAGACTCTGAATCCTGAATCCGGTGTGCGATTGGGGACTGTACCCTAAAACTTGCCCGAAGGATACATAGGAGAGGAAAAATGCTATATTGGTTTTCTTTTATGCTTGCTGGTGGGTTGTGGTTTCTGTTATATTCGCTTGTCCTAATCGTCTTTACTCTGAACCCTGAATTTTGATGAAAGGGAGAAGGAGAATCCTGGAGCTCTCCCAAAGGATACATAGGAAGGTTAATGTGGCATTTCTTTCATTTATTCTTGGTGTTCTTTGCTGCTATTCAAGTTGTTAGTTAGTGATCGTGCTTCCTGTTCTCTCCCACTTTAAATCATCGATCTCTCTTCCCTTACCCCTTTTTATTTCTTTCTCTAACCCTAACTCTTTTTATCTCTTTCCTATCCTCTGCATCCCTTATCTCAAAACACCAAAGTAGTTTAGCATAGGAGCCGGCCTTTCTCCGGATATTGGCACGAGGGGCATCTCTTCCCTTCGGCCTTTCAATGTTGGTCCAGGTCTAGGGCGCATACATTTACCCAAAATCCTTTCCTAGGCAGATTTGATGACCAACAACTACTTTCTTATATTTTAATGGGTAAAATCCGAGAGGATATTTTTCTACATGGAGTCGATTCCAGCTCCAAAAGATGCAGTCAAACTGGTCATTTTCAATGACATTTTCTCCACCAGCAAGATGCGATGGATTTTATACCACTAAAAAATGGAGACGGATGCTGTTATGGCATGATGTCTCTGAAAGTGATTTCTATGCTATAAGGGAGACATGACTGTGTCGTCTTTGGGTGCCTGGGAACCACTGTAGTGTGTCTAAAAAAATGATGGTCTACCTCCTTAGACTTGCTAAATAAAATATTTTTTGCTTCTAAAAAATAGCTTCTCTCAAACCAGGCGATGCACAACCTGCAAAAAAAAAATATAAATAAAACCCAATAGTCTACCTTGTATCTCGTTCTTTATTTCTTTTTCAAGAAACTACTTCTATGGTCAAATACATAGGAATGGACCTCTCAAAAAATGACAGTCATTAATCTCTTAAACTTCTGATTTCTGATCCATTGTATACAATGGAGAGCACACTCCCTCGTTTAAAATAAAATGAAAAAATGGTTAAAAAAATTAAATGAGGAGGGAAAAAAATGGGCAGGGGATTTCCATGAGGGAAAGCCCCCCTCAAACCAACATGGCAGGGGCAACCTACTTTGATATCAAATTTTAGGAATGGAATAGATGAGATCTATTGATATAGAAAAGAGTACAATATATAGACATAATGCCTATATGAAATCATGACAAATTTCAATGAACATGACAAGTATCAAAATAGAAGGCATAGTGCACATTAATATTCTAACATGAATTGTCTCCTTTCCTTCAAAGTTTAATAAATTACTTGAAGATGACCTCATAGGGAATTTTTGATAGCAATTCGATACTTGGTCAAAATGATCCAAATTTCTATAGAGTTTCAATGTCCAAGTATGTATTGTCCTACAAAATATTACTAGCAATTTGATGTTAAAACAAGCCAATCAAAATGCCATCTCAAGGGGCCAATTTATAGAATTGGTCCTTTTGTGAGTTTCACAAAGGGAAGGGGTGAGGTGTCTTACTCATGAAGGTTTATTAAGGGCTTATTTGGTTGATTGAATTGAGTGCAATCAGTTATCCCCATGATTGGGGCTGATTTGGGTAGGTGAAGAAGAGTTAGCCACCTTGCTCCCTGCTTGTTGATTGCTTGTGATGATAGAGGGGCCAAGTAGAGCAAATAATTCCTTGATTGGTTGTTTTGGGTGGGGTGATATGCTTGTTGCTTATCAGAAATGAATACAATTCTTGAAAATATGCTACTAGCATATTTTATTAGTCAAGAAATTCATGAATTTGGCCATTACACATAATTTTGCAAGGGGCTGGAAAATTTGAACAAGGTGCAAATACATCGATTGGAAGTGGATTCTTATGCTGGCGAATTTGCTCTAAGATGAAGTATTCACTACTGGTGGGTTTTGGCTGCAAGTTTTGGGGTTGAATTAGTCATGATGGATGAGTTGACCATTAAATATGTTTATAGCAAAAGTGGTCCAAGTTAGGTGGTCCAATTTTAGGTGTCTAAAATTATCCCTTTTTATACAATTAAAATAAATGCAACAAAAATAGCTATAGATGCCCCCAATTTTTAGGAGAATAGGGTCATCAATATTTAATTGATCCATGTGGGATGGAATGTGTAAAAATCTACTTGTAAAAATGCAAAAAATTACCCAAGGTTTTATTGGGTAATATTCTCACCATGGTTAAAATAAGGGTTTAAATTGACTTTGCCCCCACCCTAGGTGGCCCCTCTAGTTTTTGAGGGATAAAATGGGTTCTTGATGGAACTCAAATAGGATGGGTATGAATTTTTTATAGGAATAGGGTAAAATATGGGGAAGAGGTGGGAGAAGAAGTCATTTTCACCACACGTGAGGGAGAACAATGCTTTGGAGACAAATCTAGGGCTTGGTGAAATGGCACAGTAGATGACCAATTCACAAATTGGACCTAGTACAAGGTGGAATAGAACCAATTAGGGCCCAAGGATAGGTATGAGCCAAATCCATTTATTAGTTTTTTATTTTTTTGTTGTTTTACAATTAAGATGTTGCAATCGACGTATTCGCTCAATGCAATATGAATACACTATAAAAAATTCATCACATAGGTGATGTATTTGCAATATTTTGGTTTCCTACAAATTCACAACTGGGCAACAAATTTTTTAGGAGGAAAGTTTACAAAGGAATGGAAGGAGCTAAAGATTTTTAATTTTTCGAAAAAAATCTCTCTATTTTTTTGCTTTTTTATTCATAAAAATTCTAGGTGTGCTAGAGTGTTGGGATCGATGATCTTGTACCCTACAATTAATAGTAGATGCCATGATGTAGGAAAATATAGTAGTTTTGGCTACCATTGGACTAGGGTATTTGGTTATGATGCCCTATGTCATGCTTAATCATGCTTTGCAGATAGCATTTGTAGAGTGGTGGCACTCAAAGTATACCACCTCCGTTCTACTGATAGGGGATATGTCGGTAAAACTAGATAATGTTTGGAGGATCCTTCATGTACCTATTCAAGGTGCCCATATCTAGATGAACTAGGATCAAACTTGGGCTCTTCAAATGATTTATAGGAAGACCTAAATTCCAATTGAGGAGGTACACAATTAATATTAATATCATATATTTGGTCATACTATTAGAGTAGCTTACAACTCTTATGTGTCTTATAGTTTTGGTATTGATGGTGGGAGATACCAACAAGATATTCCTACACTAGATATGGGGTAAGACTATCACTTGAATGAGGTATGATCAGGTTTAGTTTGCCTTGGGTTCTTTAATTTTGCATAGGCTTACCAAAATATTTACTAGGTCATATACAAGAAGGGGAAGATCTTGGTTTATTGTACACTTCAACATCTTTGGGCATGAGAGTACTAATATTCCTAGATATCTTGATGATGCATGGGATCCAATTGGTTTTTGGTGGGATTATGCCCATGAGATAGGTAGGAGGTAATTTTTAGGGGTAATGATGGTAGCACAACGGATCATTTATGACCTATAAGTAAATCAAGTGATTTGGTACCCGTGGAGAGGGCATCTAAGATGAGAAGAGGATGGCTTTCACCTAACCCAAGTATAGAGGATCAGGTGGCTATGAGGGGCTAATGGATATTTTTAGTTATACTGAATAGACATGATTCAATGGTAGTTTGGTCTTCCTTAGGACATGGAAGAGAGGGAGAGGTTTCAGAGTCCTCCCTAATCCAAAGAGATTTGTTGAGGAGGATGCATATGATCCTTGTTGATGGTATTACATTATTTGATATCTTGAGTACCATTGTAAATATTTAGATTAGGAGTGTGTTTATTATTTATGTCAATAGTATGTGTCAAGTTGTGAAGTGTGTTTATGTGTCATGTAATCAAGTGTGAGTTATGAGTGAAAGATGTCATGTGTGTAAGTTAACAGTCATTAGTGAAAGGTGTCATGTGTGTAAGTGAAGAGTCATGAGTGTGAGGTGTCATATGTGTAAGTAAGAGTTATGAGTGTGATGTGTCAAGATTAGACATATGAAGTTATGTAATCATATTATATATTATATTTTATTACAAATGGACACATCCCTTCACCATTCACACCTTTTAGATATATGTAAATAGGACAAGGAGGATGCTCCAAAGATCATCGAAGAACATTAATTTATTATATTATGGGTTTTTCAATACAAACTGTGATTCTATTCAAACAATGATTCTTTTCTGCATTCAATTCATATTTCAAGTTGCAGGTTCATAACAACTGGATTAGAGCTAAAATGACCTGAATTTTTTTCCCCACCCTGCTCTAGTTACTGACAAGCCATTACTCGGCAATGTTTTATTTTCAGCACACATTCTAACCATTACTGACGAAACTATTACACAGTAGGCCACAATCACCAGCAAAGGTAGCATACAAAATTTTTTGGATAGCATCACACATTATCAAAGTTAGAAAACCCCAACAACAAGTACAGGTGAGGAAAATATCATTCGATGTGAACAAAGAGCAGCAAGTACGTAAAATTAAACATGGCGGAGACAGACAATTTTTTTCGACAAAACTAATTTCTGCATATTCAAATCACTTATAAACCAACCACACCCTAAATGGCCAAGGGAAGATGATCTCAAGACACAATGAAGGAGATTGCGAAGGAGGTTTCAAAAGAAATTACGAAATAACTCTCGTAGTTTTCCAAGGAAATGAGAGACATGATGCAAGGAATGGCATTTTGGCAAGAAAATTTAGAAGATAAAATCGCTACCAAAATAGCAGACCTAACCATAAACATCACCAACTCGAGTACAGATATATCCACTAAATTGGATGCTACAACCCATTCCATGGACCTAGTACAACAAAATTTGTTGCTCATGCAAAACGGACAACAGAACACTATGCCACCACAAAAAACATTAATAGGGGGACCACATACATCAATCCTTCCCCGTACCACAAAACTAGATTTTCCAAAATTTTATGGAGGCGACCCCAAAAATTGGATATATAGGGTAGACCAATATTTTACCTTATATCAAATTACGGAGATTCCGAAAGTCCGTATCGCATAATTTCACTTGGAACAAATTGCTACCCAGTGGTATCAATGGTATGAGAAAACAAAAGGTTTGCCCACATAGACCGAATTCACAAAAAATTTAATGTTGCAATTTGGCCCCACTAAATTTGAAGACTTCACAGGAGCCCTCACTAAACTGTGGTAAACCTCCACCGTAAGGGAATACCAAGCACAATTTGAGAAATTGGTGAACCTTACAATAGGACTAGATGCAACATTCTTCCAAAGTTGTTTCATTGGTGGCCTAAAAGAATACATTAGAATGGAGGTACAAATACAAAATCCTATCGATATGATGCATGCAGTGGCATTAGCACAAATGATAGAAGAGAAGAACAATAACCAAATGTGAATAGGAAGAGTTTTTTTAGGAAAACACCAAATACCTACACTAGCCAAAAACTAAATAAGGTCATGTCAATTAAACAAATTAGCCAAGAAGAGCTAAAAGAAAGATGAGAAAAGGGCCTATGTTTCCACTACGATGAAAAGTTTACCCCCAACCACAAATGCATCTCACCAAAATTATATATTTTGGACATAGTTGATTGCACTCCCAAAGAGGAGGATGACATAGAAGTATAAGTAATAACTGAGGTTGCAGAAGAAAACCAAGAAGATAAAACAAAAATATCCTTTAACACATTAGCAGGATACTCGATTCCACAAACAATGAAGGTAAAAAGGTATTTTAAGAAACAAAACCCTATTGTGCTCTTAGAATCTGGTAGCACTCACAATTTTATAGACCCCATTTTGGCCAAAAAAGCTAATTGCTTTATATATCCCTGCAATAACTTCAAAGTCATGATTGGCAATGGAGGAAAAATTGCATGTAAAGGTAAATGCAGGAATATCAAACTCACAATGGGGGAATATAACATGAAAGCAGATATGTATGTACTACCATTAGGAGGATGTGATATTGTTTTAGGAGTACAATGGCTACAAACACTCGATAAAATTCAATGGGACTTTGAAGAGTTATGGATGCAATTTATACAAAACAACCAAACATACACAATTCAAGGTTTAAAAATAGGTCCCACACAAATTGTAAGTTTCCATAGAATGGAAAATATTCTTTGAAAATGAGGAAGATGCATGGTTGCCAAACTATTTTCCTTGCAAAACACCATCGAAGAGCAACCAGAGGCACCCAAATTAATAGAACTCCTAGAGAAACATGATAAAATATTCAAAGAACCAGAGGGATTACCTCCACAATGAAACCATGATCATGCTATTCAATTACTTCTAGGACACCAACCTCAAAATATTAGACCTTATTGATATCCATACTTACAAAAGACGGAAATAGAAAAATTAGTACAAGACCTCCTCCTAAGGGCAGGGGTCATTCGACCTATTAGAAGTCCCTACTCTTTTCCAGTCATACTAGTAAGAAAAAAGGATGAATCATGGCGTCTATGTGTGGATTTTTGTGCTCTCAACAAAATAATTATTAAAGACAAATTTCCTATTCCAGTCATTGATGAACTACTCAATGAACTAAATGGAGCTGCATATTTTTCTAAACTCGATTTACGATCAGGTTACCACCAAATTCGAGTTAAGGAAAGCGATATACCCAAAACTGCTTTTTGTACCCACGAGGGACATTATGAATTCTTGGTGATGCCTTTTGGCCTCACCAATGCTCCATCCACATTCCAAAGTCTTATGAATAAGGTATTTTCTCCCTTCCTTCGAAAATTTATTTTAGTTTTCTTTGATGATATTTTGATTTACAGCAAGACATGGGAAGAGCACTTAACACATATAGCGCAAGCACTCAAAATATTGGAAGAAAATCAATTATACACAAAGAGATCAAAGTGTTCCTTTGGGAAGCAGGAAAATGAATATCTTGGACATATTGTCTCCAAGGAAGGAGTTAAAGTAGACCCCCAAAAAATTGAAGATGTGGAAAATTGGCAAATTCCAAAAACTCTAAAAGGTTTGCATGGATTCTTAGGATTAACGGGCTATTATCACAAATTTGTTAAATATTATGGGAAAATAGCAGCACCCTTAATATCCCTACTTAAAAATAATGCCTTCATATGGTCTCCAAAAATGAATGAAGCTTTCATAACTTTGAAAAACACCATATGTACCACCCCCATCCTAGCTATGCCATATTTTTCCCAACCATTCATTATTGAAAGCGACGCTTTCGGATTGGGAATGGGAGCGGTGCTCATGAAAAATGAGAAGCCCTTAGCCTTTA
Source organism: Wollemia nobilis (assembly GCA_028583015.1). Lineage (NCBI taxonomy): Eukaryota > Viridiplantae > Streptophyta > Pinopsida > Araucariales > Araucariaceae > Wollemia > Wollemia nobilis. The sequence continues at coordinate 341,103 of JAQPPZ010016670.1, forward strand.
CTAGTAAAGCATTTTCCAAAAATAATTTAGCACGTTCCACTTATGAAAAATAAATGTTATCTATGGTCAATGCTATCCAACATGGGAGACCATACCTTATTGGAAAAGATTTCATTATCCACACCGACCACCATAGCCTAAAATACATTCTTGAACAATGGATAATCACTCCAGAACAACAAAAGTGGTTAACAAAACTATTAGGCTATGATTATGAAATCATATACAAAAAAGGGAAAGATAACATGGTTGCGGATGCACTTTCTAGAAAGTTCGAAGATACTTCATAATTACATGCTTTTTCTTGCCCCATCCCTACATGGATCGAACAAGTCAAGGATGGATGGTATGCGGACCCTACTATAAACATCATAATTCACAACTACAACAAAATCCCATGAGTAAACCCCAATACTCTTGGCAAGGTAACATGCTCTGTTACAAAGAACGTCTGGTCCTCTCACCTACATCGATTTATCGTCCAAATATTCTACATGAACTACACACTACACCTATTGTAGGCAACTCTGGATTCCTAAAAACCTACAAAAGAGTGACTAAATCATTCTATTGGCGAGGGATGAAAAATGATATCAAGAAGTTCGTCAATGAATGTGAAACATGCCAAATAAATGAAGGTGAAACAGTGGCAACACCGGGCCTTCTTCAACCTCTACCCATACCAACCAGGACATGGGAGGATATTTCAATGGATTTCATTGAAGGTCTTCCAAAATATGCAAGAAATATGATGATCCTAGTAGTGGTAGATCGTTTATCTAAATACACCCATTTTTTTACAGTAGCTCACCCCTATACCGCTAGTACTATTGCTCAAATCTTCCTTGAAAATATTTTTAAATTACATGGCATGCCTTCTACTATCATTAGTGATCGTGATCCCACTTTCACTAGTAATTTTTGGAAGAAATTATTTAAACTCCAAGGTATGCAACTTCGGATGAGCTTCGCTTACCACCCACAAACGGATGGTCAAACTAAAATTATCAATAAGTGCTTAGAAACCTATCTTCTATGCTTTATTTCCACCAAACCCCTTCACTGGGTTAAATGGCTTCCACTAGCTAAATGGTGGTATAATACCACATATCACACAACCATAAAAATGACCCCTTTTGAAGCATTATATGGCCGATCACCCCCATATCTAACCTCTTATCTTCCAAGAAGTACAAAAGTACCAGTTGTAGAGATGGAGCTGGTCACTCAAGATAATATCATTCGTGCTCTAAAGGAAAATCCACATATCGCTCAACACCACATGAAGCAACAAGCGGACCAACATCGGACTGAAAGGGTTTTTCAAGAAGGGGATATGGTATTTCTCTGCCTCCAACCATATCGTCAAACTTCATTGAAAATAAAAGGGTCACAAAAATTAGCACCAAAATTTTATGGCCCTTATAAAATTCTACAACGTATTGGACCTATTGCATTTAAACTTGAATTACCAGAATCTTCCAAAATCCATCAGGTATTTCATGTTTCTTGTCTTAAAGCTGTAATAGGCACTAACATCATTACGCAAACTCAACTTTCAAAATTTTTAGATAATGGAGTTCTCATGGTTGAACCAGAAGCTATCATAGACCAACGTATGCGCCACCTCCGTAACTGCACCATAACCGAGGTATTGATTCAATGGAAAGGTCTACCTCCAGAGGATGCTATGTGGGAGACGATCCACTAGATTCAACAATAATTTTTGCAATTCCAGCTTTGAGGACAAAGGTTTTTCAAAGGAGGGTGGCATGTTAGGACCCTCCTAACATAACTCTTAATCATATTATATATTATATTGTATTATAAAGGGACACATCCCTTCACCATTCACATATTTTAGATAGATGTAAATAGGACAAGGAGGATGCTCCAAAGATCATCGGAGAACATTAATTTATTATATTGTGGGTTTTTGCCTTTCAATACAAACTGCGATTCTATTCAAACAATGATTATTTTTTGCATTCAATTCATATTTCAAGTTGCAGGTTCATAACAGTAGAAGGTCATTTTGATGGGTCATGATGGTAGCACAATGGATCATTTATGACCTATAAGTAAATCAAGTGTTTTGGTGTCCATGGAGAGGGCATCCAAGATGAGAAAAGGATGGCTTTCACCTAACCCAAGTATAGAGGATCAGGTGGCTATGAGGGGCTAAAGGATATTTTTAGTTATACTAACTAGACATGATTCAATGGTAGTTTGGTCTCCCTTAGGACATGGAAGAGAGGGAGAGGGTTCAGAGTCCTCCCTAATCCAAAGAGATTTGTTGAGGAGGATGCATATGATACTTTTTGATGGTATTAAATTATTTGATATCTTGAGTACCATTGTAAATATTTAGATTAGGAGTGTGTTTATTATTTATGTCAATAGTATGTGTCAAGTTGTGAAGTGTGTTTATGTGTCATGTAATCAAGTGTGAGTTATGAGTGAAAGGTGTCATGTGTGTAAGTGAAGATTCATGAGTGTGAGGTGTCATATGTGTAAGTAAGAGTTATGAGTGTGATGTGTCAAGATTAGATATATGAAGTTATGTAATCATGAGAGACTTTGTCATTATATAAGAAAGACATATGAAGGTTACATCTCCCATGAGTTTGAAGAGAGTAAAATTTAGGTGTATTGAAGAGATTCATGTAAGGCTATATATTGATGACAAAGCTCTATAAAATGTGAAGGAGTATAATGAATTTAATGAGATCCAATATTTATTAAGAAATTTTTTTATTTTGTACAATATCAGTGTTATTATAGAATGAGATTATTTGCATATGATTAAATGATCCTAAGAATTATAGACCTATGATATTTGGGTTCACTTTGCTAACAATCCTTCTATTGTGAATCCCATGGGATGATGTTGGGACCATGCCTAGTTATTTATAGTGGTATAAATATATTCATACAACATGGGTTACCCTAGTTATGAAACAATATTAAATGGTATTAGAGATAGTATTATGGCCTATCATCACCTCTAAGTAGTGAGGAATAGGATGAGGTAGAGGTTTGGATATGGGTTAATGCATGGGAGAGGTTTTATTTTTCCTCTCTTAAGCATTGTGATAGGAACTAAGTTTAGGATGAGCAAGATAGCAAAGAAGGTGGCCTAGCAAGAGAGGGATTTCATGGTGAGGAATATCTAACTTCTTTAGACCTAGTTAGACTAAGCTTGGGTAGAGTGGGACACAACTATTTTAGAGAGGAATGAGGCCTAGATAGAGAAAGACCAAGCGAGCTTGAAGAGGGGTCAAATAAGAATAAATAGAGATCATATAAGGAAAAAAAGATGTATTGTCTTGGTGAGGGCCACAAAGATATGGTCTAGGAGTAGTGACATGGCTATTAGAGCCATAACAAACCTTTTATTCTAGGCACAAGCTCAATTGGCTAAGGTGCAATCCAACTACTTAGTAGATATGGAGAGGAGCAGCCACTATAGGGATTTATACCATGCAATAATCCTTCTAGACTAGAGGTACCCATTACCATGAGGATAGGATCGTGTCTCACTCTTGGATGAGTTTGATGGCTAGGGCATCCCAGAAGTTTATGCAATTTACTACTCAACATTTTGAGGGTGGATCAAAAAGTTAGACTTAGTTTTTTAGACTTGGTTAAGGATTTTGTCAGCCATGAGTGGTATGAAGGTACAAATTTTAATTGTTATGTATCTCAATCAAATGGATTAGTTTGATTGTACCATTTTGAGTAAGTGTGGTGGACCAAACAAATGTATGATAGATGTTTGATATGTATATATATTGAGTATTTATTTATGAGATGTGTTGATATTTGTGTTTATTTTTTATGTGATATAAGATTCTATATTAAATATCATTGAGAAAATGGATGTTGTGATGAGTCAATGATGTTTGATGATAGATATAGTTGGAATTTTTTAGTACATATTTGATTTTAAAACTGATTTAGAATTTTTAGCAAATTATTTTGATTTGGAGAATACTAAGTTTTGAAGGTTAACATGAATTCAACATAATTTTAAAATGAATTTTTCCCAAGCTAAATGTGAAATATAGACATGATAAAATGAATGTAGGTCAATGAAAAAGGTTTGAGGTTTATTTGGAGAGTTTTAGACATCATTCAAGATGATTTCAAAACTTTCAATTTTGTCGTGTTAATGTTAAGAATTGCGATTTTGGAATAGATCGATTAAATTAGAAATTATTTGATTTTGTGATTGAAGGTATGAATTATGTTAGTATATGTACATTAATACTCTTGGGTTGGGTTTTCTAAGGTCAATAAGAAGAGGTATTTATCAAAAATTTAATTTATTTGCAAAAAAAAATGTTACTACATGCATCCATATTTGTATTTTATTGTCCCTTTTAAAGTCATTTATTTAAAAGGTACAAGAATGTGCTCATTAAAGAGCATCAATTTTCCATAATCATTTTTAAAATGCCTAAAAAAATTGTGTTTGTTATTTTATATTTTTGATGTTGTTAATCCCTAGGCAGTGGCCTATCAACCTCACCAATGGACAAGTGCTTAGGCAACTGTGATAAATTGCTTTTAGGTAGTCTATGCCTTGAGACAGATTACGCCCTTAAAATTTTGGTATATCCTAAGTGGTGGCTATTCTATCCCGATTAATGGACAAGCACTTATGCAAGTTACTATTTTTAGGCAGTCAATATCTTTTAATGCCTTGGACAGTCTATGTCCATATAATACAATGCTAGGGATAGTCAATGTCCATATAATACAATGCTAGGGGAAGCCAATGTCCATATAATACAATGCTAGGGATAGTCAATGCCCATATAATACAATTCTAAGGACAATCATGTCCATATGATACAATGCTAGAGATGGTCAATGTCCCTATGATATAATTCTAGGTACAATCAATATTCATATGATACAATGCTATGGTACTCTTTGCTTATTGGACAATTTATGTCCATATTTTGCTATAGTACTTGGACAATTAATGTTATTATTATTTTTTGTTGGTTAGACTACATTCTTATTGATTTGTTATGTTGGATAGTCTGTATCATTATTGATTTACGATGTTGTACAATATGTCCTTATTGATTTGTTATGCTTGATGCCCCCGGCTAGGAGGCTTATTCGTATGATTTTTATGGGAAATATATTTATAGAAATTATTTCCATCGATAATATTGATGACATAGGATATTTGTCATATGGTGTATTTATAAATTGTGATTATTTCAAGTGGTTTATCAATCTCTAAGAAAATATGATACCTTTTTTCCATTCACTTGTATTTTAATGGAGTAAAATGGGACAAATTTGTCTAATATTTTTCTTTATACCCTCATTAGGACTCATGAGATAATGGAGTGTGCTTATTCCATCACCTGGTGGATACTAATAAGAAGGGTCATGTGAAGAATTCAAGATAACTAAGATTTTAAAGATGAAAGCTATCCTTTCTTGTGACTTAAGAGAATTAGATATCATTTGGCAACACTGTGATGGTGTTTATAATATGATTGATTAGTCTTTATAGGGGATATATGTGAAAAATAAAAACATGTAAGTTTCTTGCTTGTGATAACTATGGATTACTTTTAGCCAATGATAGGTACATATCCATCATACGCTAGCCAATGGTTAAGAACAATCAAAGTTCTCACTATCAAAATATGAATGCTAATGCATACATGGATTGATCCATAGCAAAAATAATCAATGCAAATATGAAAACATAGAAGACAATATGTATTTTAGGAAATTACCACTAGTATTCAATACCTAAGACATATAGTTGTATGTATAGTTTAGGTTCTTTACTACATCATGATGACTTTCTATCTTATTTTAGCCATGGAAGCTATTTTTATTGAGTATAATAATGTTGTATTTTTTTGACAAACCTACTATTATCACAAAAGGAGTTCCTAGGGAAAACAAGTAGAATAGAAGTGATTTAAACAATTAATTTGTTTATCGACAACCTGACAAATAGCATATCATTATTTCTAATATTTAGGATACGTATAAGTGTTATGCTAGTATTTTCAAAGTTACTAAAGGGGACAAAGTCGATGGACTAAATCAATGTATATTAATCAATATTGCAAGAGTGAAAAAAACAAATCATGCGCAATAAAAATTGATCAATAACACAACACACATATGATACTAAAGGTGGAGATCCACTAGCATGAGAGACCTAGTGCAAATGCAATGCAAGTTTATGCTATCTTGACTAGTTATCATCACATTATTAAAAAATCCCATGATTCTATATGCATAAAGAAATCATACAACTATGAAAACATGCAACCATGAAAGTAATAGTTATGGAAAAACCATAATCAATTGTAAACATGAAATGATGTATATGATATGGCTAAGAAGAATGTTTAGTTATGATATATGTGCAAGCAACAAATAGCTTATGCATTTTTGAGGAAGGAAGATGATGAGAGTTATTCCTTGTAAGCATTTTTATGTCACATGCTTGTGTATAAAAGCCATTAATCAAGAAATAATTATTATCATCCCCATCCTAAAAAGAATAGGTTAGGGAGGGATATGCATAATAAGAAAAAATACGATCAAAATCCATTAGCACATGATTCCTGATATAAAGGTAATAGTTGCATATTAGCGTTGAAATGAAAACTATATACTAGGAAAGACCAAGTACTAAGGGTGGAGATCCACTAGCATTAATGACCTATTGTAATATTAATTCATATGAGCTAACCTAACTAGTTGTCATCATTGTAGAATTCCCTGATTCTATATCCATTAATCAATCAAGCATACATGCAACATGCAAGAATGTAATATATGCAAGCAATCCATCATGTGTGTGAGATTATCAATAATTAGGAATATCTAGGAAAAGTTTGGTTTGGTACTTATAATTAAGAATTAATAATATAGGATTGTCAATGATCCAACCCAATTATCCAATATTGTTCGGTGTATTGAACACTTGTCAGGTATTGGGTAGTGTAGACACCTAAAACACGTCATGCCGAGGTGACTACTCATATGGGACATGCTAGAAGACCATATGGAAGACCTTTGGACAAATCCAAGGTATAGCAATGGTTTTTACCACTCATTTTGGGCACCTTTGCCTAGTCAGTGCTAGCCACTGCTGACACCCATGGTTAGCAGTGCTGACCGCGCCTGTCACCCACGATTAGGACTGAAAGTCAGTTGGCCTTCATCTGACCCCAAAGTTGGTTGCAACGGCCAATTGGTTGCGGATTGGAGCGGTTTGAGCGAGGAAGGTTCCGTATCCTTCCATCCAACAAGCTCAACCGCCCAATCTTGATCTTAGCTTCCTCATGAAGCTACCCCTAGCCCTTGGACAAATGCTATAAAATCCCCCTCTAAATTGGGGAAAAGATATAGAGAAGATTTCAATTGAACGCAGTGAAGCCCTGTCGAATTGCATACCCATTCACATGCATTGAGAGGGACACTTTTGCTACCCAATTGAAGATCAAATTGCCATGGAGGTCCTAGGAGGATAGGAGAGCCAAGAAATGCTAATCTGTGCAATCCATGCACTCACTGAGCAATTCAACCACCAAATATATCAGAGGACATAAGGGTGACCCTTGACCATCAATTTTCCCAAGGAGAATCAAAGAATTGGCCCTGATTTGGAGAGCAAACTTACTTAAGCTCAGTCATGGCTATCAGCCATGGTGAATAGTGCCCACCGCTTGAAGGACCCACGGTTAGAGGGTAATCCCTGATCTCCCTATTTTCTATTTTGCAATCTATTTAATTAGGTTAGATTAATCATATTATAGGTTTAATTCAATATTTTAGAGATTTTTGACCGATATATTAGGAGTTAATTGCAATTTCCTTTCATTATTGTAGTGTAAGTAGAATGAATATTTTTCATGCTTTCATGTCTTTAATTGATTAATTAGGAGCTTAGATAGATGCATCTTAGTTTCTTTTATGTTTCTAATGGTAGATTATCATGATTTAAGTCAATTTACATGCATTTAATTCATTTCTTGATTTCTTGTTATCATGTCATTCTTTATGCAAGATTCCTCTAAAAGCCTCATCAAGAGAGGCCTCCTTTGTTTCTAATGTTTCTTGTTGTTTATTGCATGCAGGACTAACAGGGTTTTGGGATGCAAGGCAACAAATACCTCTAATCATGGAGAAGAGGGTCATCGACACCCTAGAGCAGTTCGTGTCATCCTCAAAGGCATTTTGATCACACCTACCCTTGAGAGGGAATTCAATATATATTGTATTTATTGTATCAAATGGGTATCCCTAAGAGGGATGTATTTGTAACTTGGCTTCATTGAAATTAATAAAAGATTCATCATTTTCTATTCATTTCTTGTTGTCAATCTTATGCATTCTTATTTGTGTTATCTTTGATTATTGCAATAGATACATTAGGTGTGAGCCTTTTTGGTGGTTACAGAAGGTGATCATGATGGAACTCCACATTTTTAGCCATGATTTACTGACTATGGTCTATGTTTTTATGGTAGGTACTCACCGTGGTTGATAGCCATGGGCAAAAAGTTGGCCCATGGTTGATAGGCATGGGCAACAGTCGCAGCCACGCATCAGAGCCATGGTCAACAATAGACCAATCATAGAGTAGGAGTAAAAAGCTAAATCAGATGAGGACCTGAGGTAGGCCCTTCTAACATCCTCTATTTCTATTTTCTATCTCTGTATTTTTCCAGAACATCAAAAATGAAACCTAGCTAGGATAAGGATAAAAAGAACAATAAAATGAATTAGGTCCTTAGGGTTTCTATTTTTGTGCTTCTACTAGTCGCTGCTAGGAACAATGGGCCTCTGAGTGCAGCCTACCCTAGTCTCCAATGGTCTAGGCCATTTGAATGTTAGATTTTGCTTGCATGAGGCCCAATTAGTGGCCAATTAATCATACTAGTTGCATTCTCTGAACATCACGTAGTGTAGTGTGCATATATCTCTGAATATCAAACGTTCTTTATTGCATATCATGTAGGAAATGATCATGTTAATGTTGTATTATGCATATTTCTTTTATGCAAATTAAAAATAACCCACACACACCACGTTTCACATTAAACGCTAGTGAGTTGGAAGTCACATCCAACCACTAGTAGGGTTTCAATGATGGTGGAGGTGATTTCCATCCGTTGGCCCAACTCCCTCGTACCTTATGTTACTAGACCAATACCAGATCCAAGAACCTTTCATAGCCTAGAAAATTTGCATATACTCCTCTTCAGAGGGTATGACGTTGATTGGGTGAAAACGGGTGAGGATCTGGGAGGACCTATGCTCCCTGACCGTGTGTGGACTTCATTACCACACATTATAGGTTGGATTACGTGACTTGGAGTTCATCGCCAAGTTGTCGAGCTATGAGTATACAGGTGAAATCCATTAAACAATTGAGAAAATCATCAACATATTGCAAAACACGATGAGAGTTCCATACTGATACAACAAAATTGAAAAACACATCAAACAGTTTAGGGCTCACTTTAAAATTGTAAAGGAGATAATCATCATTGTATTCTTTGTGTGCTAATAAAATTTAAATCTAGACATAGGATACACATCATGGTGATTACACGGAGTGGCCGATCCGGTCATAGACTCGAGATCGAAGCCCAAGCTCCACCTAATGCACAACACAATGTAGAACACCCTCAATCATAGAATCCTCCTGAACGATCATTCAACGAGCATTAGAGGGGATAATTCTACATGTGGGGATTCCATTGAGAATACCCCAATTAGAGGAAGTATTAAACATTCCTCTAGGCATAGATCAGAGCTTGGGGCTTCCTAGCATGGGGGTTCCCAACATGGTAGCATTTACCATGATCACATTCCATGTGCATCTATAGGCTCTGCTGAGGAGTATGTCATTGAGGGATCCAGATTGGTACCCCTTCGACCTATATCTAAGGGAGGCTCACGACCTCCACCATCCAAGTATAGATAGGCTCGAGATCCACCCATTCAAGGGCAAGTAGATAGGGCCACTTTCGAGCGTAGGCCCAACTCAAACTCCCTACAGAAGTGAACCTTGTAAGATCACCATTGATATATCTAAAGTGGGAGCTAATGGCATGCCACCTCATGAGCCTTGGCATAGCAAGCAATTAGATGGTTTAGATAGAGTCCTAGGATAGTTAGGCTACAAGCCTACTCCTGCACCTTCTCATCCTATGAGTGTGCATAGTGGTAGCACAATTAGGACTATCCAAGAGCCTGGAGAATGCTCCAAGCATTCTCGTGACATGCGTGCTCCTGCATCTCATGCAGGCATCGAGTATAGGAGATAGCCTGATGCAAATGCCATATTTATAGATAAAGGCAAGAGCATGGTAAATCAATCCATTGGAGGACATACCCATAAAGTCACTTGAACAAAGTGCACACACCAGAGGCCTCAAATGATCGATCACATAGATAGATCCCATAGATTGGTGTCTGAGCAAAGATGACAGATCCTCCAAGATCAATTGGAGGATGTTCATGTAGAGTGAGAATGCCTTGAGAATGAGAATGCTCAGGGGTAGAGGCTCATAAGGCAACGCTTATACGAATAGCGCATGCATGAACAATGCATCCTTGATTAGAAGGAGCATGTTGAGAGAGAGGATCAATTAGCTAGGGTTGGCTTACATCCCCCTAGTGAGCATAGGGAGCATGTCGATAGATGAGTGGCTTCACAACCTGAGTTATACCCTGAACACATAGACACACATACTCATCATGTATCACAACATAGAGAGTGGCGTCCAGCATTCACACAACATGAGCATAGATAGTATGAGGAAGAAGTGGGAGAGGAATTAGAACAAGAATATCTTGAAATCTCCCAAGTCGAGGGGTATGATGAGCCTAGTCCTCCACCTCGATAGAGGAGGAATTTACCTCCGAAGCCACCTCCAAGGCAATCTAAAGAAGAGGAGATTCTCTCTTCATAAGCCTTTAAGGCCTTAGCAGAGAAGGTTCAAGCCATAGAAAAGCAAGGGATGACTTATCAAAAGCCTACCTTGAACAAAATTCATAATGAACCTTTATGCCCATCGGTGCCTATTCTAGCTTATCCTGAGCATTTCAAGATGCCTAGGCTGGAAAAGTTCAAAGGAGAGGAAGACGCACAGGAGCATGTGACTAGTTTTCTAGATATGTGCTTCTAGATTGAAAGCAATGATGCCTTGCTCTTGCGCACCTTCATCATGACCCTCTTAGGCCCAGCTCGAGAGTGGTTTAACCAACTTAAGAGGCACAACATCACTAGTTTTGAGCAATTAGCAGATGCATTTCTTGAATGCTTCTCCTTTGGCATCAAGAAAAAGGTAAATTTATCCGATCTGGCTGCTTTATTACAACATGACGATGAGCCAGTGATGGATTATGGTAAGTGATGGAGAAAAATGATGGCGAAGTTGCCATTTCCCATCCCTGCTTCTGAGTTGACTAGAATGTTTATGAAAAGTTATGCAAAGCACATTTTATTATTACTATAGTTGCAGTAATACCAAACCTTTGAAGAGGCTTTGGTGCAAGCCAAAGTAATTGAGGATATCAAGTTACAGGAGGGTAACTTGAAGCTCTAGAATAAGAAGGAATGGAATAAGAAGGGCATCGAGAAACAACTAGTCCAAGCTAGCTCATGTTAATCAGGTGGTGTTAAACCTTCAAAAATGGGATAAGGGGCAACAACAACAAAATTATCAAGCCCAACCTCCTCCTACGTAGTATGAAAAGTGCAACAATTACAAGGGTAAAAATAAATAGCAATGCCCACCTCACGTATTCACTCAGTTATCGAAGTCATTGGCTTTGATTTTTCATCAGTTATGTGAGGCTAAGGCCATAAACTTACCCGAAGTAAAATTAATGGACCCTAATCAACCTAAGCCTAAAGGGTACAAAGATGATCAATATTGCATATTTCATCGATTGAAAGGCCACGACATCGAAGTATGTTGGTCCTTCAAACATCTTGTGCAAAATATGATCGAAAGAGGTACGCTTCTTGTCGACAACCCGCAAGAGCCTAACAATAAAAATATAGGGATTTTCAAGAATCCTCTACCCAACCATGAGGTACCGAGGAATAATGTTGGCCAAGTCAACCAAGTGTGCATCGAACCACCAACCCATGGGTTCATTGGGATGGTCAACATTGTTACAAGGAATGTGAGGTATGAGAGACCAGCTCAACCTCTGGTACCTATTAGAGTCCAAGTTGTGCCTCCTCCAAGGCCAGCCTAGAATATGCTAGGCCCACCAACTAGACCGGTGGTGACCATCAGAAGTAGGTTGGTTCAAAACCTACAGACAACTCCAATGAAGTTGTCAATCTATGAGCTTATTCAACAGTCTCCTAAGCATAGGGAGATGCTTATGGACATTTTAAGGTCCATAGAGGTATAGTCCCAAGATCTTGAAGCATTTACACACTTTGTGGGACATGTGCAATAGTTCTAGGAGGCAAGTCATTCAATTTCATGACCATGAAGTCAAGATGGTCTCCACTATTATAGTAGACCCACCACTACATATTATTGCATGTGTGAATCACATACCATTCAAGTGGGTGTTGATCGATACAGGATCATCGATCAATATTATTACAACCAAGGTGTTAACTTACCTGAAGTTACCAAAGATGCATATCGTACCTTCTACCTTCACATTGAGAGCATTCAATGATGCATTATGCTCAACTGTCGATACTATAGTTTTACCTATCCAGGTAGGACTGAAGACCATCCCTATGATGTGTCATGTCATCGAAGGTGCTATGCAATACAACATACTTCTAGGTAGACCTTGGATCAGAGAAATGCATTGCATCCCTTCCATTTTGCACCAATGTATCAAATATGTGCATGAGGGACAAGTTCACGTGGTGCCTTCAGATGAGGAACCCTTCAAGTATGTGAACTTAGCAGATTTGCCAGGGGATTTTGTGCTCCCCTCAACGCACCTGGATATTCGCTACATCACCGATCCAAAATCTAGGAGGTAAAGTCAAAGAAGTGTGTGCAAATCCTACAATATCCGTATCACAATGATCGGAGCACACGACAACTGCTTCTACTAGACCATCTACATCCAGGATGCATCGGGATGATGAGAAGCTTAAAATAAATATGGGCAAAAAGGAGATGAATCATGCACCCAAACCAATTATCATTGAAGCCCCTACTCCCATGGAAGTAGAGGAGATTCAAGGAGAAGTCGAGGAGGCACCTCAACCTGCTTCACCTGCATCTTCAGTAGGGTCATCTGCACCGTAGGTGACCATCCATTTGGTTAATCCTAGATTGGGGGAATACATTATGTAGAATGTGATATTCACATCGATCATTGAGACTGCATAGGATATGGGCTGACCACGAGCCCATCGCATTCCCATAGGGATGGTGGTACCACTAGGGGTGCCACCTAACCAAACCAACTTCATCTATGGAGGGCTCGATCAGTTAGCTTCTCGCACGCCCATGGATGAAGATGATGATGAACCTTTTGCTATAAATGTTCATTATCTTTCCAACCCTGAATACGCCATGCGATACTTTGAGCATCACCATTGGCATGGTTACGGCCTCAGACTATTCGAGCAGGGGCATAGGAGACCTATCGAACCATGATATCAGTTACCTACTGATAGGTTCGATGTAGGATTTTACAGTGGAGGATAGGATGAACTCCTCACGACATCTCTAGACCGCTTGTACCTCAGTCTAGGGGGTGAAGTTGATTTTAATCCTTATCACCCTAATCCCTCCACTTTTCAAAGGGATAACCGACTAGTGTCTTATGTCACTATAGAACCACCCGAAAGATACCATGAAAACATCTTGGTGGGAACCGATCCAGAACACATTCCAAGAGCCAACTTGGATAATAAAATTCATGGAGCTACCGATGACATAGGTATGCATATCCAGAGTCTAGATACAACTATAGACACCAAATTAGAAGTTGCTTTTGAGGACATGCATGCAATATCCATCATCAAAAATGATGGACCAGACTACAATTCTGGAATAGATGACACTGAGTTATCCTCAAACAATGAGCAATATGAGGATGAAACTAAGTTGGCCTACCTAGGCCCTCTCAACCTACATCATCTATTACCCATGGAACAAGTAGATGAGATCAAAGAGTACTTCATAATCGAGAGTGATTATGAGGATGAAATAGAGTAAGCCTACCTTGGGCCTCATATTATTGATCTCCCAATTCCATTGGGTAGGGGTAAGAGATTTATTTATGATAGTGACTATGAAGATGAGACGGAGAGAGCCTATTTAGGACCTCTTCACTTACGTCATCGTAATGCACCATATATGACCGAGGACATGTACAGAGAGATCAATCTCCATCCTCGCCTTAGGGGAAGACCATCGAATATCGATGTGATTTATCATATGGTGTTTCTCGATCCATCAACTTATATGGAGCTCCTCGAGCCCAATGATCCCATATGACAGTCTATTTATAGACCGGATCTAGAGATCCCCATACCCCTAGAACCACATCTTGGGGATGGAAGTTGCACACATGTAGAGTCACACACGTGGTCCTAGAGACATGATCCATTCCATCAATATGATCTCCATTTATTTGACCACTCCACTCCACAATCTAGCTGATCCATCCAAACCATTGTATCTTAATGTAGATGCTATTGATTGGGATCGCATTGATTCACCCCTAGAGCCTAAAGATTTCTTCCCTAATGAAGAAATGTTGCAACCATTTCATTTTGCACCAGGCTATGCTTATGATGTTTATCATGCTGAGGATGCTTCTGATGTGGAACCTATAAACCCAGATGATGACATCCATTTGATCCCTACGCCTCATCAGCTTGAGGAGGGATCCCATATGTTAGTAGAGGAAACCTTCGAAGTGGACATCAACGATGATCCCACCAATCCAAGGAAGGTTAAATTTGGAGAAACTTTGACTCCTGATGAGCGTGCCAACCTCATCCCTCTACTGAAAGAGAGACCTAATCTCTTTGCTTGGACTTACAAAGATATGCTAGGTCTAGATCCAAAATTGGTTACTCATAACCTTTCGCTAGATCTGTCGAAGAAGCCAATCAAGCAAAAACTTAGGAAGATGCATCCAATAGTAGCCTTAATGGTTAAAGATGAGTTGCAAAAGCTATTGGATGTAGAGTTTATCATTTCCATCGACTATCCAGAATGGGTATCCAATATGGTGCCTATAGGAAAACCTGATGGAAGGATCCATATTTGTATGGATTTTAGAGACCTAAATAAGGCAACACCAAAGGATTCATTTCTATTGCCGAATATTGATGCTCTTGTAGATGCAACTGCAGGTCATGAAATGCTCTCCTTAATGGATGGTTTTTTTGGTTACAATCAAATTTGGATTAAGCTTGAAGACCAGCATAAAACCATGTTCATAACGCCATGGGGGACATTTTGCTATAAGGTTATGCCATTCGGTCTTAAAAATGTTGGTGCTACATATCAGCGGGCTATGACATATATCTTTCATGACTACATGCATAAGATCCTAGAAGATTATATCGATGACTTATTGGCAAAGTCATTATTGCATTCAGAGCATGTAGAGGTCTTGAGGAAGGTCTTCGATCACCTGATAGAGCATAATGTCAGGTTGAATCCTAAGAAGTGTGTATTTGGCATAACTTCAAGAAAGCTCTTAGGATTCATCATTTCAAAATGAGGCATCGAAGTTGACCCAGCAAAGGTCAAGGCTATTTTAGAAATGCGTCCCCCCACAAATATCAAGGAATTAAGAAGCCTTCAGGGCAAAGTAGCATCCATAAAGTGATTTATCACACAATTATCGGATAAATGTTGACCCATGAATCGATTACTACACAAGGGGGTCCCATTCAATTGGGATGAGGATTATCAAGCAGCCTTTGCTGAGATTAAGCAATACCTAGTGACGCCACCAGTGCTAGCTCCACCAAGACTAGATGAGCCTTTTCTGCTATATATATCGATGACCGACTTTGCATTAGGAACCATGTTAGCCCAAAATAATGTGCAAAACAAAGAACAAGCCATATATTACATTAGCCGAACCTTGGTGAGTTATGAGCTAGGATATGCATACATGGAAAAGTTGTGTTTAGCAATAGTGTTCGCTACCAAGAAATTGTGGCACTATATGTTAAGTCATACGACGTATGTCATATCAAAACAAAATCCTTTGTAGTATATGATGAGCAAGACATATCATAATACATGTAATGCAAAGTGGATCATGCTATTGATAGAATTTGATTTGGAATTCATTAGCCAAAATTCCATTAAGGGATAAGTCATAGTTGATCAACTAGTTGAGGTGCCTCTCAAGAATAGTAGGCCCCTCACCATAGAGCTTCCTGATGATGCAGTCTTCATCATATCAGAAGCACCCAAACCCGAAGAACCAGATAACAAAGTCGATATGACCTTGTTCTTCGATGGTTCGAAGTGTGAGCAAGGGGGTGGTGCAGGAATAGTGTTGTTCATGCCACAAGGTGCTCCAATGCCCTTGTCATTCAAGTTGGACTTTCCTTGCACTAACAATAATGTTGAATACGAAGCCCTAATTTTGGGCCTCCAAATAGCTATCACCATGAAGATTAAAAGGTTAAATATCTTTGGTGATTCCCTTCTCATTGTCAATCAAGTGAAGGGATTATTTCAATGTCGATGTCCTGATATTGAAAGCTTACAAGGATCTTGTTGACACTTATCTAGCTCAATTGGAGTGGTATGACATCGAGGCAATCCCTCGTTCATCAAATAGATTTATAGATACTATGGCATCTTTGGGATCCTTAATCCCTCAGAATCCTTCTACCGATTTTACTACCATCCATGTCAAAATGTTGTCACATTCTACTGTGCAGCGCGAAGCTTTGGATAACAAAGAGTCAATCAACATGATCCATATAGAACCAAATCATGAATGGTTCTACAAGGCCAGAGACTTTCTCAAGAGAGCGCCCTGGGGGTCTATGACTTTGCAGGATCCGATGGGGAGTGGTACTACCATTCACCATAAGGTTGTTTTCCAGTCTACATTCACAAATGTGGAACCATAGGGGGAGCATGTTGTCTTGTCAGTTGAGGTTGAAGCTTACCAGAACTGGATGTCATAGATTTATGACTTCCTGAAGCTTGGTATAATCCCACAGGGATTGTCGCATGCCACAAAATGCACATTTAAATAGAAAGTGACAAAGTATGTCTTTCTAGGAGACATTTTATACCATAGAAGCTATGATGGAGTTCTCCTTCATTGTCTTGAGCCCCAAGAGTCATCTTGGGCAATTTTGCAAGCTCATGATGGTACATGTAGTGGCCATTTCAGTGGCATGGCTATCATCAAGCGCATCCTTCGCATGGGTTATTATTGGCCCACTATGGAGAAGGATTGCAATGTGTATGTCAAGAAATGCATTAAATGTCAACATCATGCTAATCTTATGCACCTGCCATCATAGGCCTTATAGCCCATTCAAGCGGCTTGGCCATTTGCTCAGTGGGGATTTGGATCTCATCGGTAAGATCTCTCCTCCATCATCGGGTTGGCATACTTTCATTATTACGGCTACTGAGTATTTTACAAAGTGGGTGGAAGCCATTCCCTTAACAATGACAACTGGAGCATGTATTGCTGAGTTCATACTCACCAATATCATAAGTCATTTTGGGATACCATCCAAGATAATTTTAGATAATGGAACGTCATTTAAGAACAAAACTGTGAGAGCTTTGACGTCTAAGTATAGAATCAAACATAGTTTTGTGACTCCATACTATCCATAGGCAAACGGGCAAGCTGAGGCTTCAAATAAGATAGTGGTCTCCATATTGAAAAATATGGTACAAGAACACCACAAATATTGGCACATCCAACTACCCCTTGCATTATGGGCTTATAGGACTAGCATTCGGACACCCACTGGGGCAACTCTATTTTCACTAGTATATGGCATTGAGGCCATTATGCCCCTAGAGTTAGAAATTCCAATGTTGCATATCGCATTGAAAGAGTTCATCGATGATGACACTACGTGACAAGCTCACCTAGATCAATTGATGCTACTTGATGAACATCACGTGAATGCCCTTGAGCATCTCCACATTTATCAAGAATGTTTAAAATGAGCTTACAATGACAAATTCCATCTAAGAGACTTTGAGGTTGGTGATATTATGCTGAAAGAGAACCAACAGAACTCAAATTTACCACAAAAAATGTGAGATAAATTCGTTACTAATTGGTTAGGTCCTTACATGATCTCTGAGAATATTAGACCTGGGACATATCACTTGACATCGCTCGAAGGAATTGAAGAGCTTGAACCTCTCAATATCCTTCATATTAAAGTGTTCTATGCCTAAAACCAACAAAAGGCTCCAAGGGTTTCTCAAAACCACTTGGTCAATCCCAAAAGGCTCCAAGGGTTTCTCAAAACCACTTGGTCAATCCCAAAAGGCTCCAAGGGTTCCTCAAAACCACTTGGTCAATCCAAAAGGCTCCAAGGATTCCTCAAACCCTTGGTCAATCCAAAAGGCTCCAAGGTTCCTAAACCCTTTGGTCAAACCATAAATTAATCAAAAAAACAAAAAAAATAAAAAATAAAAATTCCATAAAATATTATGCATTTCATTTTGCATCATTGCATTTCATTTCCCACATGCATTTCATTTTGCATTACATTAGGCATTTACATCCATCACACTTGCATTAGAATAAATTGTGTTTACAATCTTACAAATGACACCACGTTTGTGTTTCAATCATGCATATATGCATTATAATTATCATCCATTCACCCTTGTGAGTAATTATATTTTTCAACACAACCCATATTGTTGCTATGAAGAATATACTAGGGTTTTTTAATCATTCAACCATACCTAGTGGTCTTATCAAGAGTTGATAGAAAGCTTACTTTGCTTTTGTAGATGAGGTCTAGTTTGTATAGCCCTTAGCATATCAAAATCCTATCACTAATCAACAAATTAAACAATCCTAATTAAGGACTAGGGAAGATGAATGCCTATGAAGTGGACCAAGTATCCTAGAGGTGAAAAGATTTATTCTTGCTTATCCCCCCCCGTATGACAGTCTAGGAAATTTTGTAATTGGCAAAAGGAAAAGTATTCCCTACCCCATAATAAATCCCCTTGCTTACAAATGAAGGAGCAAAATCCTGAAATTTAAAATTACATCAAATCAAGTCCATCCCATGTTCAATTTCAAAAGTAAAATTCAAATCCCTTGCTCAAAAGAAAAAAAAGAGTACAAAATAAACAGTGATTTTTATCACTAAAGTACAAAATAAACAGTGATTTTTATCACTTTATATGAGCAAGTATCCCAAAAAATTGAAGAAAAGAAGGGGAGAACTTGAATCCCTAGAATTATCATTATTTGAACCATATATCCTCAATGATACATATACTAAATAATCTTTCTTGTCATAGACAAATGTTTGAATGTGGAAGAGCTAGCTTCAGGTGTCTTGTATCACCTAGTGGTCTAGTCCAATTGAATCTAAACCTAGGATTGGATAGACATTTGAGGATCCCCAATCTTAGCAATGGGCTGAAAGAATCCCGCCTGACATCGGGGTATGCTTATGTCTTATCTAATATACTCATTTGCACACACAGGGGTAATGAATAGTTAGGGCCTATCCTAGCGAAAGCCTTATGTTTCAGAAGTCTAGTATGGTTAGTATACAACTTTTGATAAGTCAACTAGGGTGTTTGAGTCTCATGGAAAACCTCAAAAATTCCCAAATAGCAACAATACATTTGCAACACAAATCATCAAAATTATTTTTATGAGAGTTTGTTTATTATGAGGTGTTCATGATATAGGTTAGATACCGGATGGATATCAGCAATGATATTTAGACGACCACTGACTATGTTATGCATATCTTTTAATTTACAAGATTTTATAATAAGATATATTAAATCATTCATCTCATATATTAAATCATTATGGCATAATCATATCATCACATTTCATATATGGGTGATTAATTGATTAATTCTTTTATAAGGATTACCAATTATTTTTCATGATTATTATACATTATGTGGTGTCATCCATTAGATTGTTAAACACATATTGCATTCATTCCTTATGTTTTAAGTGATTAAAGCATACAGGTTCATTTACATTAGATCATGATCATGTACATAGTGCATTACCATACATTGCATTATCATATCATAACATCATCATAAATTAAATGCATAACAATAAATCAAAATTAAACATGCATTTAAAATAAACATCGCATCCATATGCATCCATCATAAGTAGTCCATCTACACAGTAGATCACATAGCATCTAATCATCTATCACATAGCTAGCTAGTGCATGTCATCCATACATCACATCAATATAAGCATTACATCCATATGCATCTCATAAAACATAAACATAAAACACATAAAAAGACAAGTACACATAATGAGTCATAAATGATCCATATCATATATAAATATGTGTTAATAAGTACATAGGGATATATCAAAATACCCATAGGCTACATATGTGTAGGTCCTCGACCTTACACTCAAAAATGGTACAATGACATCTCTCAGATCAGTACTAGATAGGGCCTATACCCCTAGTCTATGAGGCACCATCATCGCCTCCACCATCCCTATGGGTCCTCTGTGAGCTGGCATTATGAGTACTCAAAGACCTATGAGTCCTCTCAGTCCTATACATCCTATGGTTGGAGCTAGAAGATTATTTCTTTGTCTCTCTGGTGCTAGACCTACTCCTGTGGGTCCTTGTAGTGTGAGTATCCTCTGGAACCTCCCCATCTAGCAGCCTAATGTGACCCTCTAGTTGGGCTATGCAAGATACATTCATTGTATACTGATCATTACCCTCCTCCATGAAGGCATGTAGCTACCTGATATCTGCCATAGGGTCACAACCTCCTGGAAATAAATAATATGGTATTGCAAGAGGTTTCATGATAACCTATGAGGATGAGGGATCTCCTCTGACTGCCTTGAGCAAGTCCCTCTCAGTAGTCACTACACTCAACTATGCCTATGCCAGGTCCTGCTCACTAGTGAGCTCCTTGATCTACGTGTCTACCATACTAAACTATGCCTAGAGAGTTGCTCTCTCCTCCTCATACTCTCACCACTACCTCTGACCATGAGCCAAATTCACCTCTAGAGTGGTGATAGAAGTATCCCTATGTAGGAGCTGGGTGTGAAGTCTCCCCACATAGCTCTAGAGGTCGAAAATCTATGCCCTAGCTACCCAACCTCACTATCTGGTGCTGCCTCACCCTCCTCAAGAGCCTCCTCCTCTACCTCTACCTATGGGCCCTCCTCTCCCTATGCCCCATGTGCCCTCTATCCTCTAGTAGGTCCTACCCCCATGAGGATCCACCTCTACCCCTCTCCTATCAAATCCATCAGCTGATCAGCCTAGAGGACCCTCTTCATGCCACTAGAAGTCAGCCCACCAGCCATCATAGTCTGGAGTAGTGCCTATGTCTGCTAGCCCCAACTCCTAAAAGTCATCATCCTCATCCCCTAGTGGAGTCACCTAGGGCTAGGTCAAGTCCCTCTCTAGGACCAGGCATCTATAAATAGTAGGCATATCTGAGATATCCTAACGAATCCCAAACTACATCAAGATGTGAGAGAAGTACTGATACTCATGCTAATCGGCCTTGCGGTCGATGATCCATCTATCTCTGCATGCTCGATGCAGGTATCTGGCTACCTCTATCCAAGGTGGGTAGTCCATGTAGGGTCACCACTAGATATCCCTAGGGTGAAGCTATGCAAAGCGACCAATGTAGTGATCTAGGTCTCCTGCATGAGACCTACTCCTGAAGCCCTCCTACTCCTAGGGCTAGCAGGTGGTATAGCACTATCGATCATTAGCAAGGGTAGTGATCTATAGGGGTAAATCGATAGGGTACTCTATCAAAATGTGTTGCCAGCCCTAGATCTATAGAAGGAGGTTACAATCGATGCCCACTCTACTATGGTGGGTGATATGAAATAACTCATGGTAGAGCTATGCTAAGAGAGTGCTCCCCCAGGATAGGATCAACCGCTCGATCAAACTAACCATAACATCTCTAGTTCGAGCCAAGAGGTTCCAGGGGAACCTCACACCTGAAGAGTCTAGGAGGACTATCTGAATGATAAGATGCATGAACATAACCTCCCTCTATGAGAAGAATCTAGCCTCGTACCACTCCTGAACGTGGATGCCTCCATGGTCAATGCGGCCCTATGCCTCCATGCTCCATCTCCTGAAGATAGAATCAAATATGACCTTCCTCACCATGGTAGGAGAGGAGGTGATGGGCTCACCATCAATGGGTAGGCGAAAGATGTGGTACACATCCTCCAGAGTGATAATCATTTCACCCATAGGTAGGTGAAATGTGTTGGTCCTCGCATCCCAACGATGGGCCAATGTAGTAAGGTATGCCTGGTCCACTCGGATAGTGGGGAGGTCCAAGATGTATCCAAACCCCATGATAGCAAACCAATCCCGCTCCATGGTAGTGAGAGTGCGGTGAAGGTTGCGAAGGAGATCAATCTCCCTCACTATTTTTATCAAGGACTGAATAAAAGTAATAAAATAAAAATAGAAAAAATAATTAAAATCATTAAAAAATGAAAAAACAAATCATAAAATATCATAAAAATGCAAAAACATGCAAAAACATGATCAAAAAAAAAATTAAAAGAGCACTTCAAAACAAAAATAAATGGCATTAATTGCCTAGAAAAACTAAAAAAATAAAAAAATTGAAAAATTCTAAAATTTGGGCACCATGGGTCAGAACCACGGTCGACCCAACGGTAAAAAATTTGACCATTGGGATTTGAATCCCATCGTGGATGATAGCCATGGCCCCCAATATACCAATTGGGGACCACGACTGCCACCCATGGCTAGGGAGCGAGACCCTTTTAGGGCCCGTCCTTCCCGAAAAAACCCTAGAAAAATTAAAAACCCACCCAACTAATCTAACCTATGCTAAAACCTAACTATAGTGAGGTTCATTACCGATAGTTTAATGTAGTTCATTTATCGATTACTTAATGTGGTTAATTTTAATCTGGTAATTAATAAGCGTGGTCTCGGTTTGTGTGTTACCTTAGCGGCATCGACTCCTCTGCTGGTCGAGGCCTCCGGTTGGTCGACCATGAGTGAGGAATGTAGGTAAGCAAGTACAATTTTTAGTAGCATTCCATGTTATTTTTACATTTTTACCTCTCAGATCTCTAAAGTTAACTATCAACGTCAGGTAAAAATGAAAAATTTTCAAAGGGTAACCCTTTTTTATATCTTTTTGAATTCGGGTCAGCCCAAGGTTGACATCAATAGTCCCCAAATTAGGGTTTTGTGCCCATGGGTCCTAGCCACGATTAGCGAAACTGCTCATAGTTGAGAGCCGCGGTCAGCAAGTTGCATAAAATATTCCTAATTCCCCCTAAGGAAAGCTATTAAATGGTAAATTAAACATACCAACTAAACCAGATAATTCAAAAAAATACAAAATAACAAAAAAATCAAATAAAATTCAAAGCCAAATGTGCCTCGTATTTAGTTATTTACCCTATACACTTGGCGGTTGCAACGACTGGCACTCCATGCAATTCGATAAGATGAGTAAATTACCATAAGGACATTTGGGGTAAATTCATCATCGTAGAATTGCTATGCTTCATTTCAAACCCTAAGAAGGCCTACACAACTGGACTGCTCCAGGGGAACGAAGTATTCATCGCAATTCTCCTATGATATTTTTAGCAGATCATCGACAATATGATTCAACATAAGCCTAATTGGAATTGCTTTCATTTTGATTCCCTAAGAAGGCCTTCATGGTTGGACCGCTCCATGGGATAGAAATGGGCAATTATCATGAACAATTGCAATCATAGCTGATTAGGCCTTGCCAAGTATTCAAATGCTAAATCCTTAAATTGGTTCAAGATCTTTCATAGTGGTCAAGCGACCTCATCGCTTCATTTAATTGTCATTACCCTCATCGACTCGTCACTTGAGGGGGTAGTCATAATATTAAATCATAATCAAAATCAATAGAAGATCCCTTGATCTTGTCAAAATTATGTTCATCTTACGAATCATTGCCAAAGACTATCATAAGCTTACCCTTCTACTGGGGCAAATAGCATACATGATAGTTTTTTTGTAGCTCTCCTCCTTTCGGTTATATAGGCCTAACTCCTATTGTAGCACCAAAGCTACCCGAATGCCTGATGATGAGTGCAAACCCTTTCAAATTTAAGCCTTCCAGTTGGAAGCAATGATTCTAGGATGCACATCCTTTTGCTGGACCTGGGGCATCTAATGTTGATCAGATCAATGATCATCATTCAACCTACGACATCATTTTAGGAGGTCTAGTTTTTCTCAGCGTTGTTCAATCTCACAACGCATCTCAAAAGGGGCATCTGTAGACACCTAAAACACATCATGCCGAGGTGACTACTCATATGGGACATGCTAGAAGACCATATGGAAGACCTTTGGACAAATCCAAGGTATAGCAGTGGTTTTTACCACTCATTTTGGGCACCTTTGCCTAGTCAGTGCTAGCCACTACTGACACCCATGGTTAGCAGTGTTGACCATGCATATCAGCCATGGTCAAGACTGAAAGTTAGTTGGCCTTCATCCAACCCCAAAGTTGGTTGCAATGGCCAATTGGTTGCGGATTGGAGTGGTTTGAGAGAGGAAGGATCCAGAACCTTCCATCCAACAAACTCAATTGCCCAATCTTGATCTTAGCTTCCTCATGAAGCTACCCCTAGCCCTGGGCAAATGCTATAAAATCCCCCTTCAAATTGGGGAAAATATATAGAGAAGCTTTCAATTGAACGTAGCGAAGCCCTATCGAATTGCATACCCATTCACATGCATTGAGAGGAGCACTTTTGCTACCCAATTGAAGGTCACATTGCCATGGAGAACCTAGGAGGCTAGGAGAGCCAAGAAATGCTAATCCATGCAATCCATGCACTCATTGAGCAATTCAACCACCAAATCTGTCAGAGGACATAAGGGCGACCCTTGAACATCAATTCCCCCAAGGAGAATCAGAGAATTGGCCCTGATTTGGAGAGCAAACTTACTTCAAGGCTCAGCCACGGTTGTCAGCCGTGGTGAATAGTGCTCACCGCTTGAAGGACCCGCGGTTAGAGGGTAATCTCTGATTTCTCTATTTTCTCTTTTGCAGTATGTTTAATTAGGTTAGATTAATCATATTATAGGTTTAATTCAGTATTTTAGATACTTCTGACTGGTAGATTAGGAGTTAATTGCAATTTCCTTTCATTGTTATAGTGTAAGTAGAATGAATATTTTTCATGCTTTCATGTCTTTAATTGGCTAATTAGGAGCTTAGATAGATGCATCATGCTCTCTTTTATGTTCCTAATGGTAGGATTATCATGTTCAATATAGTTTAACATGTTTCATTCATTTTCTTGATTTCTTGTTATTATGTCCTTCATTATGCAATATTCCTCTAAAAGCCTCATCAAGAGAGGCCTCCTTTGTTGCTAATTGTTTCTTGTTGTTTATTGCACGTAGGACTAATAGGTTTTTGGGATGCAAGGCAACAAATGCCTCTAATCATGGAGAAGAGGGTCATCGACACCCTAGAGCAGTTCGTGTCACCCTGAAAGGCATTTTGATTGCATCTACCCTTGAGAGGGATTTGAAACTCTATTGTAATTGATGTATCAAATGGGTATCCCTAAGAGGGACGAATTTGTAACTTGGCTCCATTGAAATTAATAAAAGATTCATCATATTTGTTTATTTCTTGTTGTTCAATTATGCAATCCTATTTGTTTATCTTTCATCAATTGCAATAGATACCATAGGTGTGAGCCTTTTTGGTGGTTACAAGTAGTTATTTCATTGATCCATTTTAGGTATAAAAGTGGATTCAATAAAGGATGATATATATTATCACTTATTTTTTTTATAGACCCCTATATTGAATAAGGAGACATAATCATTCCTCATTTTTTGGTGTGTAGCTATGCTAAACACTTATCAAATATCAAATGATTCTCCCTACCTCATTTCTAGGTATAACTATGAATCAAACTGATCAAGTGTTTGGAGATGGTTGTTGATGAGGTTTGATTCATTTGATGAAACTAATGTAAAGAATATGATTTGTAACCTTGATTTATGATTCTTATAGTGATGACAAGATTGAAATATTGATGATTTTAAAATTATTGATAGATCCCTACACAGAGGAAAAGCATTTTATAGAATAATCCAATGTTGATATATGCTTTAGGATTTATAAGCACTTTTTAGTCATTGAATGATTCTATCATTCTTATTTTCCTAGATGTAGAGATGAATTAGAAAATATATGAGAATATTGTGATAGAATATGTATAATAGAAGAAATAAAGAGAACTTGCTAATGGAGGAACTTGCTAGCTCAAACATCCTTTTTTATATGCCATGTATAAATTTTCTTTATAGTATAAATATCATCATTAAGTGATAGCAAGATGCAAGAAAATATGATGCAAATGAGATAACAATAATGTTGAGAAAGCAATGAGTTGTACATTCATAAAAGAGTCACTGGAGATATTTGCTACCTTAGCTACCTAGATAGAATAAAATCTATGATAAGACATATCCAAACTAGGATCATCACATGTCATGGTGAATATCTCGACTATATATGCAAGAAACAAGAAAGCAACAAGCAAATGAACCCAAGCAAGTGAATTAGCATTTGGTTATGCAATAAACAATTGATGCTAATAGGAACATGATCAAGCAAGCAATGCAACCCTCCAAGAATTTTGGAATATCAAAGGAGAACCTAAGGATTTGATGTATAGTCATGGTTATGATTGGTGACTACTTTTAAGAATTGTGTCATCAATACCTCAAATTTCTTCCAAGTTCCAAAATATCAAGAGGACAAGAAGGATTTTGAGGAGTCTTTGAGGAGTACTACTAGCTCAATGATCTAGCAAATGCAATGCAAGTGACTCTATTTTCTAGCTAGTATCATCATTACCTCAGCACTGGCTTCCCCTCATGATATTATGGGATGAACAAAAAACTCAAGCAAACATGCAATAAAACACATAAGATCAAGAAAAAATGTTTTACAGGTAACTGTATAAGGAATTAGCCATGTTATCAATCACATGAGCATGAAAACATGTAAATTCAAGCATAATATATTTTTAGATGCATTATATTTATAGGTTCTTTATATTATTTACCATCTAATATGGTCAAGTGATATGTGCTTGATCCATATTTAGCTATCACTATGAATGGACCTAGCCAATTAGGCTCAAATTTTCCTTTTACGTCCTCTTTAGAATTAGTGTTATTTTGGTTATCCTTAGTAACTAAGTCATCTATTCTGAAGGAACAAGGTTGCACTCTTTTTCCATAGGCTTTCTTAAGTCACAGGTGATAGACCCATAGGTGCTCTAATGCATGGATCCAGTTTTCATCAATAAGTTCCAATTAACTAAGACATGTGTGGCAATATTCATCACCGATAGAAGCATCCTTCAAAAGGATTCGAAGAGAAAAAATTTCTATTTTTTTTTTTGAATTTACATGGTTGAATTGGTAGCTACCACGAATCTGAGTAGGCTGTCCAACTTTTATGGCCACCATAGTATTTTGCATTGTCCACCTTAGAAGCTGCCACACAGATATTCATGCAGTCTACCCCTATAACTACCATGCCACAATCATTTTAAACCTTTTAGATCGTTGAAAACATCAGAAAAGGGATAAGCATTCAGTATGATGAGGCCTGAGATTTGAACCTTGGACCTCTGCCCCCCTTATAGGATTTGGTTGGACCAATTGGTCTACACCTTGGACATTCAAAACTTCTAATTTGAAAGTGAAAATGGCATCCATTCTATAGACTAAGGCATAGGGTGTAGCACTAGTTGTAGTCCTAATACTAGTATGATAAGTCCATAAGGAGAGATATAGTTGCAAATGTCAATCTCAACCTATTTTTATAATAAGCTTATTTCATATTTTTATTAAAGTTTTGTTAGATGCTTCATCTTGGCCATTACCTTGTGGATAATATGAAATTGACCATTTATGCTAAATTTTAAACTTATGCAAATCTTGGAAATATCCTTGTTGAGGATACCTAGGCTTATTTATTTAAGCCTAAGTTATATTCATTATTATTATGTCTTATTTATTTTACACTTTGTATGCACGTGAGGCATAGTATGCCCACATAAGACATAGTTGTTAGCATTTTTTAGATGGTTGTTAACTATTAGAGATCTCCTTTATCCTCTTGCAGTTAATGGACATCCCTAATTAGCATTTGGTTAACTAGTAGTTAAGTGGTTGGCCATGTTTGGCAGATTATTGCAACCACTTAACCACATAACATCCTATTGTATTGCTATATATTAGATGCATTTGAATGAATAAAATAGCTTCATAGTTTGTATCTACATCAATCCTTGTTCTTAAATGGGGCACCATTATCTGAAATGAGCATATTAGGGATACCATATCACAAGAGGATATGGTTCAAGATAAATTTTGAAACCTAAACTCTAGTTCAAGAGGATAAGGGTATAACCTCTACCCACTTTGTGAAGTATTCAGTTGTGGTAATGATAAATTTATATCCATTGAATGATATCATATTTATCTTTCCAATGATATCCAACCCCCAAGAGGAGAAGGTTCAAGGATATGTCATGGATTGAAGCTCTTGCAAAGGTGCATGGATAAGATTATCATGTTTTTGGCACTTTTTGCATTTTTGTAGAAAATTACAGGTGTTCCTTCCCATGGTTGGCTAGTACTATCCCATTTGAATGAGTTTCTTAGCTATGGAACTTCCATTGAAGTGACCACCACATGCTCCCTCATGGAAATATTGGACTATTCATTTGGCTTCATCAAAATTTAGGCATCTAAGAAGGATTCCATAGAAGGAGAGTCTATACAAGATGTCTCTGATTATCATGGACCTACAAGCTTGTTGTCTTGTGTTATTTTATTTGTTCTAATTTAGATCTTCAAGCAAGATGCCACTCTCAAGGAAGGTGTAAATATCTTTATACCAAGGGTCAATGATAGAAGCTTGTTCTATTGTGAATATTGTTGAGGGTTCTTGGATTGATTATGAAGTTGTTGGTTGCTTTATTTTGTAGATGATAATTGTCACTTGTTCATCCTTCAACTTTAGAGGTATGAATGAGGCAATGATGGCCATTGCATATGATTGATGATTACTAGATTATGGGCTTGTGTCAATGGTGACTTTGTCAAAGGAAGTCGTTAACTTATCCATAATGTCCTTATATGGTTTGAGTTTATTATATTTAATATGATAACATCCATTGATTTAGTTGACTATTAGCTATGAATCTCCAAATATGGAGAGGGTTGTCACATGAAAATTACTTTATATTTAGTCATGTTGTTGGTACATGAGAATTAAATATTAAAGTATAAAGAGATGACAATATGCTAGGGTGGAACTAGGATGATTCCTACCCTTATGCCTTTGGCACACCATGTGTCATAAAATTAAAGGGTCCAAGAATCTTTTTGTTCCACCTCAAGGCTATAGAATATTTCATTTGGATACTCGATTACTAGGGGATGATTGGCAAATAGATGGGTTGGTGCCAATTGATTGGCTATCATTTGTATTTTTAAGAACTTTTGGTCAATAAATTCAAGGTCAAAATCATTAAGGTCCATTACCCATTTAGTTGTCCTACCCGAGAGATATGGCTTGGAAATTAGGTATCGTAAGGGATCAACCTTAGCTATGACATACATTTTATGACTTAACATGTAATATATTAGATTTTGGGAAGTAAATACCATTGCTAAGCATAGTTTTTCTAAAGGAGTGTATCTAGTATCATACCTAATAAATGTTGTATTAATATAGTAATTTCTCTTTCCCTACACTGATCATCATATTGTGCCAACATGGTACCTAAGGCATGAACTATTGCTACTATGTATAATAACAATGGTTTAAGAGTATTAGGCAAGACATGCACCAATAGAGATAGAAGATATTTCTTCAAGGCATGAAAATTCTTTTGACATTCTTTGTCCCAAATGAATTCAATACCCTTCTTCAAAGTTTGGAAAAGGGTTTACATTTATCCTCTAATTAAGAGATAAAAAATTGAGTAGATTGCAATCTACCTTGTAGGCTTCAAAGTTGGGTTAGGTTTTTAGGTGATGGTATTACGATGATAGAAAATACATTATTTGTTTCTACTTCAATGCTATGTTGACAGACTATATATCCTAATATTTTCCAAAAGTTACTCCAAATATAAATTTTGAGGGTTTTAGGTAGACTTTGTGTTCTTTGAGTAACTCAAAGGTACACCTTAAGTCCTTAACATGATCTTATTTTATGGATTGTTCTATAAGTTCATTGACATAATCATCAATGATATATTTCATCATATCATGAAATATATATGTCATTGCATGTTGATAAGTTAATCTTGAATTCTTCAAATCAAAGAGCATGACACCATAGAAAAAGGTCCATCAAGGGTAGTGAAGGTTGTCTTAGGATGGTCTTCTAGCATGATTAAAATTTGATTATACCCCCAAAAACCATCCATTAAAGATAACATTCCACAACCTGTAGTGAAATTGACAATCATGTCTATGTTCGACAAAGAAAAGTCATCTTTTGGGATAAGCTATGTTTATGTCCTAAAATTCAATGTAGACATGCACAACACCTTCCTCTTTGGCTACATGGACTATGTTAGAAATTCAATCAGAATAGTCAATTGCATTGATAATTTTAACCTTCAAAAGTCTTTGGAGTTACTCTTTAACTAGTAAAGCAACTTTAGGATGCATTTTCTCAATTTTAACTCTACTGATTTAGAATCTAGTTTAACAACCAAATTATGGAATACCAAGGACTGATCTAATCTAGGCATGTTTGCATAATACCATGTAAATATCTAGCAAAATTTTGTTTAAATATTTGTATACTCTTCATGCTCTTCTAGATTTAGGACCTTTCCCAACTTTATAATCTTTGGAACCTATGTTGATGCCAATAGTTTCCTCTACCAAGATGTAAGATTCCTCTTCTAACTATGGAGAGGCAAGCAACACCCCTAGAATTTCAATCCCTTTAGGACCCAAAGTACATTGCTCAAGATTTTATGACTATGAAGGATGTGCAATTAATGAAATAGACCCTTTATTAGGGATGTCTTCCTGATTAAGACCATTACTGTTATCATCCATGGGAAGGATGTGTGATAAAAATCTCACCTCATAGTCTTCAATATTGCTAAGGGATTTTCTATTGGTTGAAGGAGAATGCTTTCTTTTGTTTGAGTTAAAACTGACTCATTTTGATTTTCAAGGTTGATTTCAAGGATTTCATAGGAATCTTAGCTATTTTATTTGATAAGTTTCGGATGCATAATGCTTATCATGTTTATGTGACTAAATTTTAAAAAATGTCAAAAATTTGAAGAGGATCAGGTTCAATATCCTCATCCTCATCCCAATCCAATCCTTCTGTCAAGGTGATCTCACTTTGAGGTTCAAGAGAGAAGAGGCACACCTTATCATAACTACTATTTGAGGGTTAAGGTGATATTTAATTAGGGTTGAGGATGTGTCCTAATCCCCAAAGTCCTATACAAGATTTAGGTTCCAAAGGTGTTATGATTAAATAATAACAAAATTACGAGCAATAAATACACAAAAATAAATCACAGAAAATAAAGCAAAATAAGAGAGACAAAGATTTATATGGTTCATCCAATATGGGCTACGTTCGTGAATAAAATAACCAGGTCTTTTTATTCCATCCAAAAAAACTGAAGGGATACAACCTACAATAGATATGTTGTAGCTTCATCTTATTTTCTACCACCATCAAATTACCATACACAGTGGCACACACTACAATACATTATAGTCACTGTACATCACCCTCTTATAAAAACACATTACAATTTTAGGGTAAAAAAAATGCATTACAATTTTAGAAAAAAAAGCGTGTTACAATTTTAGGGCAAAAAATCCTGCCTAAAATCCATCGTTTGATCTATGACCTAATAAATTTTTTTCCAAATTTACATAAAGAAAAACACATCTATTTCTTTTGCTGCAACTGGTCTTTATACATGACTTTCTCATTGAATACCACATCCCTAATCCTAATGATTTTGTGATTTTCATAACCCTAAAAATGATAACCAAAATCATTAACTCTATATCCAATGAAAGTACACTTCTTGGATTTTGCCTCAAGTTTAGTTCTATTTTCTTTATCAATATGCACGAATGCTTCACAACCAAAAGTCTTAAAAAATGAGTAGTTAACAAGTTTACCTATCAATGCCTCTTCTGGAATCCCACCATCCAGGGAACTTGAAGACCCTCTATTTATTAAATAAACAATAGTATCCACAACATATGTCCAAAGTTGTAAGGGCAATCCTACATGTAATATCATACACATAGCACGTTCCATGATAGTCTTGTTTATCCTTTCTGACACACCATTTTGTTGTGGAGTTCTTGGAACCATATTCACTCTTCGAATTCCATGGTATGAAAAGTAACTATCAAAATCTTTGTTGTAGTACTCACCTCCATTATCTGATCTGAGACACTTCAACTTGTTTCCTATCTCATTCTCAACCAAATATTTACATTTATTAAAAGTATCAAAGACATCTGATTTCTTTCAAATATAATAAACCCAAGTGTTTCGATTTGCATCATCAATAAATGTAACATAATAATAAGAGCCACGTAGATATGATACCTGAGTTGGTTCCCATACGCCTGTATACACAAGTTCTAGATTTTCACTCTTCTTTTATTTCCCAACTCTGAGAAATCTGACTCTTTTCCATTTTCCATAAATAAAATGCTCACAAAAGTCCAAATTAAAATACTTCAAACTTGGAAATAATTTCCTTGAGTGGAGAATTTGCATCCCCTTCTCACTCATGTTCCCAAGCCTATGACTCCATAAACTTATATCCTCTCTTTTAGATGCTAAAGAAATAGAAATATTAGTATTACCAGTACATACATATAGTGTACCCGACTTCTTTCCTTTTGCTAATATTAATGATCCTTTAACAACCTACCATGAATTTGCTAAAAATGTAACTGTACATCCTTCATTGTCCAACTACCCTATGGAAATTAGATTTCTTCTCAAATTATGAATATGCCTTATCTCTTTCAAAAACCATTGGTTTCCATTCGATAATATTATCTATATCTTACCCTTTCCAATGATTTTACATGGTCTATCATTACCCAAATAAAATTATCCAAAATCACCTTGAATGTAATATAGAAAATATTTCCTATGGGGTGTGGCATGATATGAAACCCCTGATCCTAGCACCCAAAAATCATTAATATTATCCAGTGAAAGGATTAAAGCATCTTGTAATACATAACCTACTATGTTTGATTCTTGATTATCCTATTTTTCATCTCTCTATTTTTATTTTAGAGACCAATAGTCTCTTTTTAGGTGTTCTTTCTTCCTACAATGCCAATATTCCAATTGCTTCCCTTTGGATTTGGATATACCTTTCTTTGATTTTCCATGTTTTCCTAGACTCTTTCCTCTCTCCTTTTGTATTTTCCTATTTTCCATAGTCAATGAATTACCTGATGTCTCACCTATGCTTTTATGTCGTATTTTCTCTCTAAGGATAACACTAATAACATCATAAAATTTTAAAGTATTTGCATTGGAAATAAAATTAATCACAACCATGACCAAGCCATTCCAACTTTCTAGCAATGATCACAAGATCAAAAGAGTCCTAACCTCATCATAAAAATTTACTCCAATATAATTTAATTGATTGGTAACCATGTTAAACTCATTTAAGTGATCGGTAACAGACCCACCTTCTGACATTTATATATTAAATAAATGCTTCATAAGAAATACCTTGTTCGAAGTTGAGGGTTTTTCATACAATTTGGCCAATGCCTTCATTAGATCCTTTGTTGTCTTTTCCTTTGAAATATTGAAGGCCACCGACTCTGCTAGGCATAGTCGTATTGTTCCTAATGCCTTTCTATCAAGAACCTCCAATTATTCATCTGATAGCTTCACCAGATTCTTTGCTATGCCACCTAATGGTAGGTAAAGATCCTTCTAATATAGATAGTCCTCCATTTGCATCTTTCATAGCTAGTAATTTTATCTGTTAAAATTATCAACCCTAAACCTACCTTCTTCTACCCTAAACTTATCAAGTGTGTTTTTCAAACCCCAGGCTCTGATACCAGTTGTTAGGATTAAATAATACCAAAAATATGAGTAATAAATAAATGCAAAAGAACAAATGCAGAAGACTTCCTTTATACCTTATGAAATCTTAGCCCCTTTCCTTGATAGCCAAAGTTACAAAGAACTTTCTTGGGTAAAGGATAAAGGTTGGATAAATAATATGAGGTATACCTCCATAAATTATTTCCTCGTGGGTTATACCCATAGAATTGAAGGTGAAACTTCCTATCTACATGATAATTAATTTTTTGGAGGGCAACCCTAAATGCAAGGTGATGGGGGTAGCCTTACTAGGTGTAAAGATAACAACTAATTATGTCCATTGTTGAGGTTAATGTGATTAATGTCTTAGGACTCAATATTTTCCTTACCCTTTGTTATGGCTTGAATATTGGTTTTAACTTTTTGGCTGGTACTTATTCCCTTAGATGGAATAAATATTAAGGTATCACCTATGAAAGGATGACAAACATTCAACAAAGGGAAAATGTGAGCCCTTGGGTTTTTTGAGATGGATTGATAGTAATAAAAAGGATATTTGTCAATGATAATGCTATACAACCTACCTTGATATTTGAATTTCAAATATTGATGGTAAGTTGATGGCATGATCTACATTGCATGGATCCAAGTTTCCCCTAACAGGATGTTGTAGTTTAGATAATAGGGAAACATATAAAACAAAGTGTTTAATATTTATGATCCCAAGTTTATTGGAAGAACTATAGTTCCAATAGTTTTGCACTCCTCATTATCATAGATTTTATGACAATATCAAATTTCTCTAGATATTCCTTGCTAAGCCCTATCCTATTAATGAACTTAAGGCTACAAATATTTATAGCCAAACCATATTTATAAGGACCATTTTAATTCATTGCTCATCAATATTACATATAATCTACAAAGGGAACTCTTCTATCATAGAAGAGGGTGGAATATCATCCTTAAAGAAGGATATAGTTGATGGTTCATGCTAAGGGACCCTACTACATTAGCTAGATTATTGAGGATAAAATTTTAGGGATGATTTGCTCACTTAAAAGCTTAAACAAGTTTTCTCTATGACTAAAAATAGTTCTCAACAACTCAAGTATAGATATTTTGGTTGGTGTGTCCTCAAATTATTGTTAGAGGTTGAAGGTCATCTTGCCTTTGTCTTGAGGCTTTAGAACCAAAGCTGGTTCTTTAGGAGAGACGATGCATCTAGGCTACAAGACCAAAGGAGTATTAGAGGTGGTTTTGAAGGTTGACCTCTTTCTCTAGTATGTTGTCTAGTAATAATGCTAACTTGAATCATCCCTACCATATTATGATCTAGTGAGGAAACATTCCTCTATTGAACATGGTTAGTAGTATTTTTCTCATGTTTAGGTAAGGGGTCCTGAAAGATCCCCATATCTTGGTTAGAGGATGTTGCTTGTTCAGGACCACTAACCACTAGATGACCTTCATTGATAAGGTCTTGTACCACATGCTTAAGAGTGATACATTTATTTGTATGGTGACCATTTATGTGATGGAAAGTGCACTATTGGTTGGCCTTGAACCAATGAAGCTTTTCCTTGTCAGGGTCGAGTGTTCTTATAGGTGGTAATTCTATCATATTAGCATATAATAACTAGTTTAAAATTGAAGATAGTGATTAGTTTAACTTGGTAAACTTCCTTGAGGATTTTTTTGAGCCTTAGCTAGAACTAGTTTTTGTAAGTTGATATAAATTATCTACTATGTACTTTAAGATTATTAATGGGGTGAGAGTCAATTACACCATAACTCACAACATGCTTGTTTTTATACTCTCATTTTGTGTTAGAGGAAGAGGACTTATCCTCCTCTTTCTTAGTCTTCAATTTATCCCTACGTTGAAGATCAACTACTACTTGTTTAGCTAGGTCTACCGCATATTGAAAGGAGGAGATGTGGGTCATTTCTAAGGGGTATGAAAGTTGCTCTTACAAATTGTGTCTAAAAATACACAATAGATCTCTTTGTGGTAGAGTAAAAGAGAATTTCCTAATAAAAGCATGACATCGGGTTAAGAAATCAGTGAAAGACTCATTTTTACTATGTTGAAGTTGATATAAATAGTCTACTGTGCAATTTTCTATGATGTAGGTAGAGAAATGTTGGATGAACATTTCTATAAAATCACCAAAGCTCTTGATTGAGTGGTACGATATTTGGAAATATTATTATAATACCTTTCCAAAAGGGCTTTTAGGGAATATATTTATTAACAATGCCTCATCATAGGCAATGTCATGGCAAGTGGCTTGGAAAACTCTAAGGTGATATGTCGGGTCACCTTCTCCCTTATACATTCAAAACTTTAATGCTACAAAGTTTTGAGGATAAGGTTGACTAACTAGAGATGGATCTATGGGTTGGCTGTAGTAATTATTCTAGGAATACTTCTTTCATATAGCTCCTTGGATAAAAGCTAATTGTTGTTTAGATTTTAAGTTTTCTTTAACCAATTGTTCTTAGTATTTTGTAGATTCTTAAAATTAGACCATATAACTTACAATAATTCTTGATGTAAACCCACAAAAAGATCAACTCAGCCATAACAATTGACTCAACCTCAAAATTTGTAGTCAAAATCCAATAGTAGCAAATTTGTTGCCTTAGATCAAATTCGCTAGAAAGAAAATATGCTTTTTAGTTGGCATATTCACATCCATTCTAAATTCTCTAGATCCCTACCAGATTTGATTATTAATAATAAAATTTACAAATATGTAAATTTAAAAAATACACTGGTGGCATATTCATGTTCAACATTCAAAAATATTAATCTCACCTATAGTAGCAAGTAAGGGCATAAATCACCCCTTCCTACCTCTCTACCACTATAGGCAATCAATAGGTAAGGAGGAAGGTGGATAACTTTCCTCCACCTTCCTCCACTTGCCCAAACTAGCCCCAATCAAGCGGGTAACTAATTCTAGGCTATTTCAACAGCTAGTCAACCACTAATCAATTGTCATTCAAATCCTAATTAGCAACCTATCAACCTATAATTAGCCACCTCATTCCTCCCTTTTAAGAAACCTCCAAGAGGACCATTTTATATAAACTGGTCCCTTGGGATGGCACTTGGCATGGATAGAAATCATTATGAACTAAAACTCTATTAAATTTTAACATTGTAATCATGTAACAAAGT
Organism: Wollemia nobilis; assembly: GCA_028583015.1. NCBI lineage: Eukaryota > Viridiplantae > Streptophyta > Pinopsida > Araucariales > Araucariaceae > Wollemia > Wollemia nobilis. The sequence goes on from JAQPPZ010016670.1 coordinate 378,720, forward strand.
ACTAGCAAAATTCTTCCATGAATACATCTTTTTTTTTTTTGGTAATTAAGGTACAATTTCATTACTTCCAGGTTTTCCAGGTTAACCCAAAACCTTTTACAAAAATCAGCACTATGCTATTACGGATCAAAACCTCAATAGGGACAGTCTGTCCTTCGCTACTAGTACCCTTATGAGGCCACCCTGCCAAGAAAGAGCACAACCCCTTACACATATTTAACAAACACCTTAGAACACAGGCAGCGGCCCACCGCATTGCTTTCTTGCTTCCCCAACCACGAAAATGCGACCTGTCATGAAATCACGACATCCTTAAGTCTTCTCCTTCATTTGCTCTGGAGAGTCACAAAACGGTGACATGTCACGAAAATGAGACATGTCACGAAATCGTGACATTCTGCCTTCGTTCTGCTCCTTTGCCGCTATAAGTCACAAAAATACGACATGTCACGAAAATGAGCCATGTCGCGAAATCACGACATTCGTCTCCCATTTTGCACTCTTTCTGCTTCCAGCCACGAAAATGCAACATGTCACGAAATCGTGACATCCTTAAGTCGTTTCCATATTTTACTTTGGATAGTCACAAAAATGTGACCTATCACAAAAAAGAGACATGTCGTGAAATCATGACATTCTGCCTTCGTTTCACTCCTTTGCCTCTGCATGTCGTGAAAATGCGACATGTCGTGACAATAAGACATGTGAAATCGTGACATTCGTCTCCCATTTTGCACTCTTGCCGCTTCCATCCACGAAAGTGCGACATGTCACGAAATCACAACATCCTTAAGTATTTTATCTCCATTTGCTCTGGATAGTCGCAAAAATGCGACATGTCGCTACAATGAGACTTGTCGCGAAATCATGACAATCTGCCTTCGTTCTACTCCTTTGCCACTACCTATCGTGAAACTGAGACATGTCACAAAATTGTGACATTCGTTTCCCGTTTTGTTCTCTTGTCGCTTCCAGCCGCGAAGAATTGACAAGTCACGAAATCTCGTCGTCCTTGAGTCTTTTCTTGCATTTGCTTTGGATCGTCGTGAAACTGTGACATGTCGAAAATGCGACGTGTCGCGACACCGCGACACTTCTGTCTCTTTGTCCTTTTTTTGTTGCTTTTGGACACAAAAAGGCAACATGTTGCGATATCGCGACACATTCGCCTCCTTGCTCCTTTTCTTGGATTTTGCCCATAAAAATCCAACATGTCGCGATATCGTGACACTTTCGCCTCCTTACTCTTTCTCTTCTCTTTTGGTCGCAAAAATGCGACATGTCGCGATATCATGATAATTTTTCCTTCCTACTCTTTCTCTTCTCTTTTGGTCACAAAAGTGCGACATGTCTAGATATCGCGACATTTTTCCTTCTTACTCTTTCTCTTCTTTTTTGGTCATGAAAATGCGACATGTCATTCAAGCAAGGGGGCATCTCATGTTTTTCATTGGATTTTGATGATATCATATTTAATCATCTAGTTTTAATAATAATTTAATTATTAGCATTTATTTTTGTAATTGTTTTATATGCATTTATATTTATTTCTATATTCATCTAACATTTTGCATTGTCAAGCCCTTTTTATCATTTTGTAGATGTTTGAGGAGGTCTATAGGCTAGGGAATCACCTTTAGTTTCTTAGGATACCAGTGGAAAAGGATTTATGATTTAAATCAATCGACTATTTTATTTTTCTATCATCTTACATGAATTTCCAACTATACTTGAGATAGATGACACATTTGCTATAGGCACCTAGAGCTTGTATTTCATCACTTTGCACCCTTTTTGTCTTTTAATATCTAAATTAAATACGTCACCTAGGATTTTTATAGGTAGCGTATTTGTTTCTCTTATTTCTCCTAGTTAGTCCAACATCTAGTCCTATTACCTTTACCTTTAGGTATTCCTTTATCACTAGAAATAAAATTTAAAGCCTATTTTTCTCTTTGATCATCCAATTTATCACCTTAATGAGTTTACCTACTATAGAGCTTTCAAGTGGCAAATTTGCTATAGGTACAACAACATCAAACTCCAAAGGCTATTCATGTCAAATTTGTGTATTAGTAGGGGGTCTAACTTTTCAAATCAGGAAGTTGTATTCTTCTTATTGTTTAGTAGACCCCCAAACCATAATCCATCTATTATTTTATATTTTTTAGAGGTTAGTGAATTTTTCGAGTGCATGATCTACATGTGGCATATTTGACATAAGGTAAATTCAAAAATAGACAATGTATTTACTTTGAACATCAAAATAGGTAGGTACCTCTAATCCTCTAGTTGTTAGTTTATATGCATAGGATGTTTTCTTATAGTTTACTTTAAATTTTTATTTCTAAAATATATGTAAAAGGAAAATGAAAGAACCTTAGCATAAATATTTTGTTTCATTTTTCTAGTCATTCAAATCTGAATCACATATATTTTGCATTAATACAAATTGTATTCTTGCATATTTCTTACACCACTACCTCTTAAAAGAAAATAAAATCTATTTCCTTTAGCATAGATCACATAATTAAAGTGAAATTACATATAGCTTAGCATATTGTGTATTACATATTGTGAAATTACATCTCTGTTCTATAGTGCATTGTATTAGAATCTTATGCATTAGTTCCTAGGATAGACTATAAAATCTAGATATTTGTCAAGTAAAATAAAAAAAATTACATTAGGAAAATCTATAGGCCCTTGGTGAACCTGAATCTCTCCCCGCAAAAGATAATACATTGCTCAAAAGCATAGTCCCAATGATAGGCTAGCAATATCACTCTCCCACCCGAGTGTGGATGAACCTCAAGGGAGTGCATCTAGGGCCAGTACCCCATGCATCAAACATCTTAGGAACCTAATGTGAACACATCACATGGATTCCTATCCAAAAAAAATTACTCAGGACCTTATCCTTAATCAAGATAAAATAAATCTCACTTTAATCAAGATCACTTAATCTTGTTTGCTTATTTAAATCACATTAAATTAATATAAAAATAATATAATCGAATCTTAGTCCTACTAGGGGAAGGTTAACGAGCTCTTGAGTAACTTGATGTACAAAACTTGGGGGCTATCTCTCTTGGCTAGTATATTACGGGGTTCTAGCTAGAGTCATAAGGAGGGCTACTTTTCCAAGATGACATAAGGATATCAAACATATTATCTTCTTTGCTATAAGAACTCTCAAAATAAAATTTAATAAATTGAACTCCTTTCCTTCTTTGACCATGTTAGAACCTCATTATATCACTTGGAACATTGTGTTACAAATGGAGTAAAATCCAAGCACTTCATTTGAACTTCCAAACAAGCAACCTATGATAGAAAATCCAATGTTTGAGGAAGAAGAGGAAGAAAATATTCCTTCTGGAACTCTTTCTCTTGTTCATAATGAACTAAAAGAGGTAGTGTTTAAATCTATGGATCATCAAGATGCTTTCCTATGAGGAAACAAAGAAACCATGGAATTCATATTAAGGGCAAAAGAAATACCTACTTCTACTATAGAAGAACTTCTCTTAGAAATTTTGAAACAATCAAGGCCTAGTTCCATGAGTGCTCAACAATGATATTCAATCATTACCACAACCTTAGGAGGGAGGTCATCAAGTACCCCATATTCTTCGAGAAATTTATGATCTTGCCTCCCAATATAGATCCATTTAGGCTAAACCCTCCTCTCTTAGCATATAATTCATCCATAAATTCAACATGTGAACATATTTTCTAGTAGGCCTAATCCTTCAAATGTGATTGCTCTAAATCCATACTTTAGCATACATATTCTTGCTAATATCCCCTCTACTAACTTTCTCATTCAAAATAATGCTAGAATTAATAACATGATGATCCCTTTTAGATCATCCCATCCAAGTGCTTAGTATTACCCTTTAGCCAATACTCAATATCAATCCATAGCACCATTAGTTCCTTATCCTGGATTATAGGATATAAATGCTAGGCTAGAAAACTTAGCATAAGAAAACAATGATTTTAAGAAATAGTTATCCCCTATTCAAGGAAGAACACCAAAAAATTATTCTTATAAATATTTATGTAATGAACCTATAGATCCTACCTTAAAAAATATACCTTATCCTCCAAACTTTATATTACCAAAATTTTGGATGTATAAGGGAGAAGGTGACCCCATAGATAACATTTGAGTTTTTCGAGTTGCATGCCACAAATTCAAATATTATGAGATTTTGCTATTGAAGATATTCCCTAAAATCCTTGGTGGCGAGGCGTTATAATGGTTTTACCAATTGCCTCACCATTTAGTCAGCAATTTTTCCAATATGGCTAAAATTTTTATTCAGCTTTTTGTTGCCTATATTGTAGAAAAATGCACAATTGATGACCTATATCAACTGAAATAAGGAAAAAAATAATATTTTAATGAATTATTACCCCAATAGTGAGCATTGGTTAGGAAAACTCCTTTTTATCTTCCACCTAAATATTTATTATGTATCTTCATATGCAATTTAAAAGATAATCTCTCATATCCCCTAGAGATGACCTATGTGTTAGTCTCACAATGACACTGAGAGGGGGGTGAATCAGTGTAGCTCTTTTAAAACTTAAATCTTCAACTCTTAAAGCCGAAACAATGAAAACTTGAAACCAAATAAAGCAAGTATAACAAGAGAACATCACACAACACAAGATGTACCGAGGTTCACCGATTTGGCTACATCCTCAAAATGACTATTTGGACTCCCATCCAAATCCAGCCTTTGCAAAGCACCAACTTTACAATCAATTTACCGGCACCCACTGGAAGGAGCACCAACCCCTGATTTATCTGCACCAATAGAAAGGAGCACCAACCCATGATTTATCTGCACCAACAGAAAGGAGCACCAACCCTGATTTATCTGCACCAACAGAAAGGAGCACCAACCCCTGATTTATCTGCACCAATAGAAAGGAGCACCAACCCCTCTACCAAGCACCCACTTGATTTTGATATTGATAATAAAATGACATATATGAATCTTCTCTTCTCACATAAAAATTGACCGTTCTCTTAGCTCATTTTATCAATTACTAAACGCTTTATGGGTATTGTGCAGAACTCTGTCTATGACCTCCTCTCAAAATTTCAGCCAAAAATGATATCGTATGAGAAAGTTATGCCCAAAATACTAAAGTGACATTTTTCACCTTTTTCCCAAAAACACGGATTTTCACTCTTTATTTTTCTCCACACACTCTTCTCTCCGCACAAAATAAAATCACACTCTTCAATAAAACACTTCTAACTTAAATGCACACACTTGCATTCCTTTTCACTTTTCACTTTCTCCAAAGATCTTTATTTAATGAAACTGCTTAAAATAATATAACTCCCTTTTTTTATATTGAGAAGGCATTTCGTCAAACACGTCACATGCAAAGAATTGACACCTTACTCGTTCTCATACTTCGGAGCCACGTGACAACTCAAACCAAAAACAAAATATGATCTATTTGATGCCTTGAAGGTGTAACAACACTGAAACTGAAACTATGGCGACTCTTCAAGGTCGAAACGGCCAACTAAAGGATTTTGCCCAAGTGGCACAAATTGACATAAAAGAGACCTGTAACGTTTTTGCAAAAATCATAACTCTCACCTCGTAACTCGGTTTTCTCTGAAATTTGAAACGTAGAATATTTGCAACACTGAATATGTCCAAACCAAAACTCACTACCTAACTCCTTACGGTTCACCTGTACCACTTCCACAAAAACTGCTACTGACACACTTTTTCAAAAAAGAGCATTTTTGTGACAGTCTTGCAACGCTTGTAAAATTCGCCTCGTTTCTCCGTTTTCATTGAAATTTGGAACACATGTTCTTGAAGATAACGACCACCTCCAGTTCAAATTTTTCTGCATAAATCCTTACGGTTTGTTCATAGTGCTTCTGACAAAACCTGCACTTTTTCAGCCTGTACAACCACTTGCCAAATCATCCGCCAAGATACCGGAAACACCACCGATCACTCCAAAAACTGTGCTGACATCTCCAATGCTATTCTGGACTATTTCCTGACATGTTGGCATGTTCCAAACTGATCCATCCTATCCAACTGTGCCCGTGGTGACTTTTGCAACTTTTTGACTATTTTGCTGCTTTGACAACTTTATGACGATTTTTTCAACTTTTGCAAATTTGCACAAACAACCTGTAACAACTTCACCCAAACATCAAAAACATCCTCATAAGCATTTAACATCATTGTACATACTCTGAATAACCTCTGAACTCCTATCCACTGCATCAACCGATCTATCTGACTGTGTTGACAACAATGACAATATTATCGTTGCACCTTGCTCAACAATCTCCCCCTTTGGAATTGTTGGCAACACACGTGCAATTTCCTGTAACTCTTCTCCCCCTTTGAAAACAATACCAAAGGGCTACTACAAACTCCCCCTGAGTCCATGCACAACATTCTCAGGCAAAAATTATTACACTTAGCAAAAATCACAAACATGAGCAAAAAGATAAACAAATACACAAATGCTCCCCCTGAGAATGTGGTCCCGATAGCTAGTCAATTCTTGGGAAGCGTGACCACTCCCAATTTATTGTGAAGGTACTCAAAGACTTCCTTGGGCAATGGTTTTGTGAAGATATCCACTACTTGCTCTATTGTTGGAACAAAATCCAACTTAACCTCACCTTCCGCAACTTTCTCCTTCAAAAAGTGATATCGGATAGCAATATGTTTTGTGCGAGAATGCATAACCGGATTCTTTGAGATGTTAATGGCACTGGTGTTATCACACTTAACTAAAATTGGCTCACTGAAGTTAATACCAAGATCTTTCAAGGTTTGTTTCATCCATAATACCTGCGTACAACACGTTGTCGTTGCAATATATTCTGCCTCTACTATGGATAAGGAGACTGACTCTTGTTTCTTACTATGCCACGTGACCAACCTGTCTCCAAGATAGAATGCACCTCCATTGGTACTCTTTCTGTCATCTACACATCCTGCCCAATCTGCATCTGAATACGCAATAAGGGTGAAGTCCTTACCTTTCGGATACCATAACCCATACTCCATAGTACCCTTGAGGTACCGAAGAATCCTCTTCACTTCTGTCACATGAGTCTCCTTGGGACTAGCCTGAAATCGTGCTACCATGCATACTACCTACAAAATATCTAGTCTAGTAGCTGTCAAGTACAATAAGCTCCCAATCATAGATCTGTACATGGTTTGATCAACATGTGGAGATTTGTCATCCTTGCTCAACTTGCAACCTGTCGTCATGGGAGTGCTAACTGGCTTACAATCCTCCATTGTGAACTTTTTTAGCATCTCTTTCACATATTTAATTTGAGAAATAAATATGCCCTTCTCATTTTGATTAACTTGCAACTCGAGGAAATACGAAAGTTCACCAATCATTGACATTTCAAATTCTTTCTGCATCTTATTTGCTAAATCTTTACACGACTCATCTTTGTTGCTGCCAAATATGATATCATCTACGTATACAACAAGAACAATAAGATGGCCATTTTCTATTTTGACATACAAATTACTATCCACCATACCTTTCTTGAACCCTTGTTGAGTAAGATAGTTGTCTAGCCTTGCATACCATGCTCGGGGTGCCTGTTTTAAGCCATATAATGCTTTCTTCAACTTGCAAACCAAGTTGGGATCATCACCAAGTTGGAAACCATCTGGCTGCTCAATATAAACCTCTTCTTCAAGTTTCCCATTCAAAAATGCTGATTTCACATCCATTTGATAAACTTTGAAATTCTTGTAAACTGCTAAAGCCAGAAACATTCTAATTGCCTCTAGTCTAGCCACGGGTGCAAAGGTTTCCTCAAAGTCAATACCTTCAACTTGTGCATAGCCTTTACATACCAATATTGCTTTATTCCGACTACATGTCCGTACTCATTCAATTTGTTTCGAAAGACCCATTTAGTACCGATTATATTTTTATTTGCGAGGTCTTGGTACTAACTCCCAAGTTTTGTTTTTCTCGATCTGATCTAATTCTTCATTTATTGCCTTCATCCAACTTTCATCTTTGCTTGCGTCAACAACATTTTTGGGCTCAATGTTGGATAATAGAGAGTAGTTACTTACTACTCTTCTTCTTGTCTGAACACCAACTGTGGGGTCTCCAATTATTTGCTCTCTAGGATGATCTTTCTGCCAGCTGCCTATTTTGAATTTCTTATTTTCTTCCACTTTTGAATCACTGTTTGAATCATCTGAGTCAATTTTTTGTTTCTTTTTCGTTTCCTTTTCCTCATCTCCTTCAATAACCTCTTCATAAATTGGGTAGTTCTCTTCATAGCTAATTACTCGTTCCCTACCTTCATCAACTTTAACATCGACACTATCCACAATTTTCCTTAGCCTCTTGTTGTAGCATTTGTAAGCTTTGCTTTTTGACGAATAGCCAAGAAAAATACCTTCATCCGCTCTATCTTCAAACTTACCAAGGTTTTCTTTAGTTCTTTTGATGTAACACTTGCTGCCAAAAACTTTAAAGTATCTTGTTGTTGCCTTTTTACCGAACCACAACTCATAAGGAGTTTTGCTTTCATGCGTCCTCAACATGCACCTATTTTGGATGTATACCGCAGTATGGACTGCCTCTTTCCAAAATCTGTCTGCTACTTTGCTCTCAGTCAACATAGTCCGTGCCATTTCCTGCATTGTCCTGTTCTTTCTTTCTACCACACCATTCTGTTGAGGTGTCCTGGCTGCTGAAAACTGTCTCCTAATACCATATTTTTCACAGTACTCTGTAAAATCCTCTGAAATGAACTCTCCTCCTCTATCTGATCTTAAACATTTAATCATTTTTTCTGTTTGATTCTCAACTTGGTTTTTGAAAACCTTGAACATCTCAAAAGCTTCTGATTTATGCTTCAAAAATAGTACCCATGTCATCCTGGAATAGTCATCTATACACAACATAAAATATTTGTCACCATTTATGCTTTGCGTTCTCATGGGTCCACATAAATCGGTATGTATTAGTTCCAAAGGTTTGCTTGTGTAGTACTCTTTTGTTTTAAATGAGACTCTAGTTTGCTTCCCCTTTTGGCATGAAGCACAAATGCTATTTGATGGTTTTCCAATGGTGGGAATATCTCTCACTGCCTTTTTTGAGCTGATTTTTACTAGATTGTCAAAGCTGATATGACCGAGCCTCTTGTGCCACAACCAATTTTCTTCTTCCTGTCCAATCAAGCAAGCTCCTTCTGAAGTCTCTGAGAGAGTGTACAGGTTTCCAGATGTCCTCGATCCAGTTGCTATCAACTTTCCACTATTTGCTTTTCTGACTTCACAACCCTGCTTCTTAAAAATCACTTCATGACCTCTATCACAAATCTGACTTACGCTCAACAAGTTATGCTTCAGACCAACCACAAACAAGACTTCTTTTGACTTGATTTTTCCATCACTGATCTTAAGCTGAACCTTTGCCAACTATCTTAGCTCCATCATTATTTCCAAATTTTACTGAACCACCTTCATATTGCTGTAACTTCTCAAATTTATGTTTGTCACCTATCATATGATTGGAGCATCCACTATCAAGTATCCATGGTGCAGATTTATTATGTGCTTTAAATGTTGTTTGTATGATCAAGGATTCCTTTTCTTCCTTAGATCGCTCTTTTTCTTTCCACTCTGGTTTGATTACAATTTTGGGCTCTTGTTTTGACTTTTCTTTTTCAGTAGCTTGTGCATGTTTTTTGAGAAATTTTCTATTTTGTCTCATTCCATTTGGTTGAAATTTTCTTCCCTAAAATTGATTTGATGCAAATGTACTTCGACAATTTCTTGCAATGTGCCCAAAATTATGACAGTTATAACATTCTACTTGCATAATCCATCAAAGGTGAAAAAACATTTCTACTTGGTAAAATTCCTTGGTCCTACATTATACTTGCAATCTGAAATCTTATGTCCATAACCATTGCATTTAAAATAGTAACCGAGAAAAGAGATGATTGAACCTGGGTGATGGTCTTTGCCATGTTGTCGTAGGAGCCATAAATCTTCTTCTTCTTTGATGTGTGACATTGGTGAATCCATCATTGTCAATTCTCCTTTCGTGCCTTGCATTATTGCTTTCTTTTGCATGAGTCAATTTTTCTTGATCAACCTTGTTTCTTATCTTCATTCTTTATGGATTCTTCATTTATGGCCTTTGATCCATTTGATGATTCTCCTTCGTCAAAGCCCAAACCAAATTTGATGCCTGTAGTCTTTTGGTTATTTATGATCTTATCTAGCTTCATAGAACTTTCTTCACGTTTGTGATAACAACTAATTTTACGATTCATCTCTTCTATCTGCATCCTTAAACCAACAGTCTCTTCTTCTAGCTTGCTGCAATAATCTATTTTCATGGTTATTTGCACTTCGAGATCTTCAGATATTTTCTTGGATTCTTCTATCTGTACTTTCAAACTGGTTATGATTTCATTTGCATCCTCAAGCTTTCTTGAAATTTTCTTATTCTTTTTTCTTTCTATCTTCAATTCATCCAGAGCTGCAATTAGTTCCTCTTCCAAATTTACTTCTGCATCAATTTCTTCTTCATCACATTCCTATTCTTTTTCTATTTTTTCTTCTTTGAGTGCCATGAAAAGAGCTTCACCTGTTTCCTTTTCAGAATCCTCACCGGAGCTGTCTTCTGATGAACTGACATTCTTGGAGATGAAACTTTTCTTCTTGAAGTTGCCTTTTCTAAAATTTGTTTTTTTCTTCCAGTCACTTCTTTCTTGGTGCGATCCTTCATCACTTTTGTTCTTCTCATTAAGTGGACATTTAGCTGCAAAATGCCCAATGCCTCCATAATTGAAACATTTAAATGGTAACTTTCCTCTGTATTTTCCTTTTCCCCTTTTTAGTTTTCGAACAAAGTTTGCTTCCATTTCATCTGATGTCTCTTCTTCCTCGGATTCTTGTTTTGCTTTCATATTTTTATGGGCTTTAAAAGCAGCTTCTCTCGTCTGTGGGTTTAGATTTTCCTATTCTCATCTCATATGCAGTCAAAGAACCATGCATCTCATCCATACTAAAAGAATTTAGATCTTTAGCTTCTTCTATAGCTGAAACTTTAGAATCAAATCTTTGGGGAAGAGATCTTAATACCTTTTTCACGATGACAGAATCTTTGATTTCCTCGTCGAGTCCTCTAATCGCATTAATGACTTCATTAACTCTCAGCATATATGCCTCTATGTTCTCATCGTCATTCATCTTTAATACTTCGAACTGAGCTCGATGTGTTTGTAACTTGGCCTCCTTGATCTTAACGTCTCCTTCATGAATGCTCCTCAGTTTGTCCCATATTTCTTTTGCCATTTTACAACTCATAATCTTTACCAGTTCATTGTCCACTAATCCGCACATGATAGCATTCTTTGCTTTTGAGTCATTCTCAAATAGTTTCTTATCGACAACATCGGTTGGAGAAGTGGTGGGTATTGTGTATCCACTATCTACTGAATCCCAAATGTCGTATCCCAAAGCACAAAGATATGTCTGCATCCTGAGTCTCCAAAATGCGTAATTAGTTTCATCAAACAATGGTGCTTTGTTTGATGAGAAGCCTTCACCACCTGCCATTGTGTCACTTCCAAGATCACCCTAGCCGGTTAAGCTTGTTCAAGAACCTCGCTCTGATACCAATTGTTAGTCTCACAATGACACTGAGAGGGGGGGTGAATCAGTGTAGCTCTTTTAAAACTTAAATCTTCAACTCTTAAAGCTGAAACAATGAAAACTTGAAACCAAATAAAGCAAGTATAACAAGAGAACATCACACAACACAAGATGTACCGAGGTTCACCGATTTGGCTACATCCTCAAAATGACTGTTTGGACTCCCATCCAAATCCAGCCTTTGCAAAGCACCAACTTTACAATCAATTTACCAGCACCCACTAGAAGGAGCACCAACCCCTGATTTATCTGCACCAACAGAAAGGAGCACCAACCCCTGATTTATCTGCACCAACAGAAAGGAGCACCAACCCCTAATTTATCTACACCAACAGAAAGGAGCACCAACCCCTCTACCAAGCACCCACTTGATTTTGATATTGATAATAAAATGACATATATGAATCTTCTCTTCTCACATAAAAATTGACCGTTCTCTTAGCTCGTTCTATCAATTGCTAAACGCTTTCTGGGTATTGTGCAGAACTCTGTCTATGACCTCCTCTCAAAATTTTAGCCAAAAATGATATCGTATGAGAAAGTTATACCCAAAATACTAAAGTGACATTTTTCACCTTTTTCCCAAAAACACGGATTTTCACTCTTTATTTTTCTCCACACACTCTTCTCTCCACACAAAATAAAATCACACTCTTCAATAAAACACTTCTAACTTAAATGCACACACTTGCATTCCTTTTCACTTTTCACTTTCTCCAAAGATCTTTATTTAATGAAACTACTTAAAATAATATAACTCCCTTTTTTTATATTGAGAAGGCATTTCGTCAAACACGTCACATGCAAAGAATTGACACCTTACTCATTCTCATACTTCGGAGCCACGTGACAACTCAAACCAAAAACAAAATATGATCTATTTGATGCCTTGAAGGTGTAACAACACTGAAACTGAAACTCTGGCGACTCTTCAAGGTCGAAACGGCCAACTAAAGGATTTTGCCCAAGTGGCACAAATTGACATAAAAGAGACCTGTAACGTTTTTGCAAAAATCATAACTCTCACCTCGTAACTCAGTTTTCTCTGAAATTTGAAACGTAGAATATTTGCAACACTGACTATGTCCAAACCAAAACTCACTACCTAACTCCTTACGGTTCGCCTGTACCACTTCCACAAAAACTACTACTGACACACTTTTTCAAAAAAGAGCGTTTTTGTGACAGTCTTGCAACGCTTGTAAAATTCGCCTCGTTTCTCTATTTTCATTGAAATTTGGAACACATGTTCTTGAAGATAACGACCACCTCCAGTTCAAATTTTTCTACATAAATCCTTACGGTTTGTTCGCAGTGCTTCTGACAAAACCTGCACTTTTTCAGCCTGTACAACCACTTGCCAAATCATCCGCCAAGATACCGGAAACACCACCGATCACTCCAAACACTATGATGACATCTCCAATGCTGTTCTGGACTATTTCATGACATGTTGGCATGTTCCAAACTGATCCATCCTGTCCAACTGTGCCCGTGGTGACTTTTGCAACTTTTTGACTATTTTTACTGCTTTGACAACTTTTTGATGATTTTTTCAACTTTTGCAAATTTGCACAAACAACTCGTAACAACTTCACCCAAACATCAAAAACATCCTCATAAGCATTTAACATCATTGTACATACTCTGAATAACCTCTGAACTCCTGTCCACTGCATCAACCGATCTATCCGACTGTGTTGACAACAATGACAATATTGTCGTTGCACCTTGCTCAACACTATGTCGTATCTTTTGACAATGTGGTTGATCTTGTGAAACAAATGGAATCCTACATTTTGTGTAGAGAGAAACTAAAAACTAAAAAATAATATGAGAAGCCATATTCTTCAAACACTAAAGGGTAGTATAAAAATAAACATGTTATGGATGATTATGCAATTGACTCTTTTCCCAACAACAATCCTAATATAGACAATGTTAGTACCACTACAACATTATATAAACTAATTCTAGCTAAGCCAAGAAAAGCTTCCCATAAAATTTACTAAGTTAAACCAATTCTTATCTTCTATGCTAACATAACTACTAGATGCTAATATGATAAAGCTACCTCCTATAAGGTAGCATTACCATCATAAGGAAAATATTTCTTGGTTCATAGCTGACCAAAAATGTACTTTTTGTCACACAAGAAATCATATTACAAAAAAATATATAACTCTTAAAAATGTGGTACAAGACCTCATTGATGAAGGTCATCTTGTGGTCGGTGGTCCTAAAAAAGTATCATAATTTAACCAATATTGAGAATATTTTAGGACCCCTTATCCAAACATGGAAAAAATTTTACTAATCATGTCCAATACATGAATATCCCCCCACCAGATTAGAATATGGTAGGGATGATTTATTTTAGCATTGTGACTAGACAACAAGCTAGAGGAAAGGGTTAAACTTATAAACCACCACTTGAGCATCATTTTGTCTAGTGACATAGACATGTTGCTACTCCTAAAGAACCATATTTGGTTATTTAACCTAAAGATAAAAGCAAAAGATACTTTAACCTCAAACAACAATTACATGATACACTAGCTAAAATCTCCATACTCGAGTTGTTGTGAACCTCTTCGAGCCATAGAGAAAACATATTCAAGATTTTAAGTGAGTAGACGATACCTAAAAATGCTAGCCCTAATGATCTAGCTAATGTGGTAGGGTCCTTAAGTGAGAATCATGCCACCATATCCTTTTTCAAGGATGACATTCCACTTGCCTCTATGCTTGGGGATATCCCCTTGTATATCACTTGCAATATTGGTGAACAATCTATGAAAAGGATTCTCATCAATAATGATTCATAAATTTATATCTATAGCCTTATATTCATCCATATAATAGGGATCAAAAAGAAATATTTAGAAAAATTAGACATAGTCATAAAGATCTATAACAATGAAGAACGAGAAACTACTATAACTATAGTTATTTTGATAAAAGTAGGTCATAACATTTAAACATGTTGTTCTATGTGTTTCCCTATGAGTTGAACTATAATATCCTTTTAGGATGACCTTGGATCCATGCAATGCAGGTTGTCCCCTCAACTTACCATCAATGTGTCAAATTTGAATATTAGGATAAGTTGTATAGCATAGTAGTTGATAGATATACATTTTCCTATTGCTAGAATATCCAATTAGAAAAAAAAAATATTGATTGTGCCTTTCATTGAATGCTTATTGTCCCTTTATAGATGATACCTTAAGGTCTGTTGCACCTAAGGAAATAATCATCAACCAAGAAGAACAAGCTGGTAGTCAAGCCCTAACAAAAGGTAAATAAATGGTTGAGGACATAAAAAATATAAACCTCAATAATCAATACCGTGAGCTTTTATCCTTAGACTCGGTCAAGTTACCCTCACCACATTTGCTTAAGGATTTCTTTCTAGGTGAGGAATGGTTGTACAAATGGGAACTTGCACCTTTGTTTCCACAAGAACAACTAATGAGGAGAGAATATGTGGAACTAATCCACGACCAATAAAGTGGAGATATTCTTTGTTTTATCTCTCTAATATTTACCCTATCCCTAAGAAAATCCTTTATAACTTTGAATACAAATAAAAGGGCCTAGGACTTTGAGAACAAGGCATCGAGCAGCCCTTAGAGTCTAAAATTTAGCCCTAACATTGTGGGTTAGGATATTTTCTCAACCATAATGAAAGAATATATTTCTCCTCTTTGGAGAGTGGTGACAATGATAAGGTGTACCTTTTCTCATATGAATCTAAAAAAGACATAACCTTAACAATAAGTTTAGACTAGGATGAAGAGGAGGATGACAAACCTTTCTCTTTTTATTTTTTGATTTATTTTCACAATACACACAAATCAACACCATAAGCATTGAGCCTATTGAGGATATTGGAAAAATATCCAATGATAGCCTTGACAATAAGCATATATTAATTTAATTATAAGAATATAACATTATGACATCTCAATCAATAGCAAACCTCGTATCAAAACTATATATAAATGATTATAAGGTGAAAATATTACCCCATAGCTCTCCTAGGGATAATAGCAACAATATCCCTCATCATGAATATGTACCTATTGAAGAGCCTCTTTCTTTAGTCACACATCCCTCACAATCATCCAACATTGAACAATGGACTTTGGATGCTAATAAGCTTCAAATTTTGGGGGTCTTACCTTTCCCTCCATAATATGAAGATGACTAGAATATCCTAATAGAAGAGACCATAGATGTTAACATAGGAAAATATGATAACCCAAGGATAATAAAGTCAGGGAAGGTTCTAACTTTAGAATAAAGATAATAGTATATGAAACTCTTAATCAATTTTTATGATATCTTCACACGGTCCTATGTAGACATGCTAGAATGAGATCCATCTTTGGTTGTTCATCACTTAGTAGTCAAGACTGATGCTAAGCCAATGAAACAAAAATTATGCAATATGCACCCTAATATTACTCTGCAAGTCAAAGAACTCTAAAAGCTTTTGGAGGTTAAATTTATTAGAGCTATTAAATATTTTGATTATATCTCAAACATAGTTATAGTCACCAAGAAAGAGGGTATTGTGTGAGTATGCATAAAATTTTGAGACATCAATAAAGCCTATCCTAAGGATAATTTCTCTTTGCCAAAAATTGACATGATAGTCAACTTCACAACCAATTATGAATGCTATCCTTGATGAATGGATTTTTTGGTTACAACCAAATTCATATAGCACTAGAAGATCAAGCCAAAAGAACATTCACTACTCCTTAAGGTACCTTTTGTTATGAAGTTATATCCTTTGATTTGAAGAACTCTGGCACAAATTACAACATGCCATGACATATATTTCATGATATAATGTATGATATCATGGAATATATGTCATGGCATGTTGTAATTTGTGCCAGAGTTCTTCAAATCAAAGGATATATCATGGAATATTATATTGATGATCTTCTTGGATGATCAATGAAAAAAGATCATGTTAGACTTAAGGTAAATTTTTGAATGATTCAAGGAGTATAAAGTTCATCTTAAGCCTTCCAAATGTATATTTGGGGTAACATACAATAAATTATTTGGTTTTATAGTGTCTAGACATGGTATTGAGGTAGATACCAATAAAATATTAGTAATAATAGATATGCCACCTCCTCAAAACCTAATTAAGCTTTAAAGTCTACAAGGCAAACTCCAAGCCATCCAAAGATTCATTGACTAATTGGTAGATAAATGTCAACCCATTTTGAGATTATTACAAGAAGGGATCAAGTTTTATTGAAATGAGGAATTTCAAAAATATTTTGATGCTTTAAAAGCATACCTACTATATCCACCAGTCCTCATTCCACTAGATCCCCTTAAGCCATTATTGCTATACATTACAATAATAGTCCATTCCTTAGGTGCTATGTTAGCACAATACGATAACCACCATAGATAAAGGGTTGCCTACTACATTAGTAGGACCCATATTAGTTTTGAAACTAGAGGTACCCCTTTAGAAAAGATGTGCCTAGCAATGGTCTTTGCTTCTCAAAAGCTTAGATATTACATGTTGAGCCATAAAATATTGCTATAGCTAAGGTTCATCCACTGTGACACCTTATGTTTAAACCCTACCTTTTGGGTAAGATAGCTAAATGGGTTATGGCCCTTAATGAGTTTGATATTAGATTCATTAGTCAAAATTCTATTAATGGATATGTGATAGCTGACTAGATAGCAGTGTTCCCTTTACTAACTAGTCATACCATAGAAATTAAATATCTTGATGAGACAGTGTGCACTCTTAAAGCATCACCACAATATTATTGGACTCTTTTCTTTGATGGTGTGAGATGCATTAGAGTGGGATCAAGAATCCACTTGGTCTCACCATAGTAAATTGCAATTCACTTGTCTTTTAAGCTTCTATTCTTGTATACTAGTAACATAGTTGAATATGAAGCACTCATCCTTGGGCTTCATACAACCCTTGCTTTAAAATTCTACTCTCTCCATATTTGGATATTCATAATCAATAGTTAATAAAATTTATAGACTTTATCAAAATAAATATGATAAACTCAAACCATACAAAGACATTGTGGATAAATTGATGGCTTATTTTGAGAAGTTAATCATTGATACTATTCCATGCTCTAGCAATTGGTAAGCACATGCGATGGCTACAACTGCATCTCTTATGCCTCTAGAGTTAGAAAAAACAAGTAAAAATTATCATATATTAGATAAGACAACCTACAACTTTGCAATCCAATTGAGAACCATTAGATATTTTTTCCATTGAACAAGCACCCATCCTTGATTATTGGTACAAGGAAATATATGATTTCCTTAAAAGTGATGTTCTATCTGAAGGACTAGATAATAATGAGTGAAAGAACCTCAAGCAATGCACTTGTCAATATGTGATAATTGGGGATATCTTAAATAGAAAAATATTTGATGGCATTCTTTTAAGATACCTAAGTTTAGATAAATATAAGACATTAGTTCAATACAAACATAACAAAGCATGTGTTGGACACTTTAATGGAAGTGCCATCACTAGAAATATCTTTCACATGGGATATTACTAGTTGACTATGGAAATATATCTACGTAATCACATGCACAAGTGCAAGAAACACAAAATATATGATAACCTAATTCATGCACCATCCCAAGAACTTCAATCCATTACATCTCCTAGCTCTTCACTACTTGGAGGCTAGATATCATCAGGAAAATAAATCTGATGTCATTTGTAACCAAATACTTTACCAAGTGGGTAGAGGCCATGCCCTTATCCTCTTGTACTTGTATCCAACTTTCTAAATTTATCCTAAACCAAATCTTATCATGATATGACATTGATAACATGATTATATTGGATAATGAAACTCCTTTAAAAAATAAGGATGTTGCTAAGATTTGTGCTAAATTCAAAATTTGGCATAAGTGGTCAATACAAGATTACACCTAGGGTAATGGTCAAGCCAAAGCTTCCAATAAGAATTAACAAAAATCTTAAAATAAACTTGTAACAAAAATCTTAAAATAAACTTGTAAGAAAAACTAGTAGGAATTGGCATTTATACTATATCATGCCCTATGAGCATATCACATCGATGTAAGAACTCAAACTGGAGCTATGCCCTATGCCTTGGTTTATGGAATCAAGTCTATTTTCTCTCTGAATTATAAGTTCCATTCCTTATAATACTTCTAAATGATGTGTATTGCCATGCACGTCTTAGCCAACAGTATTTGCTTGACAAAAAGTGGGTCCATACCTCAGAACATGTATAATTTTATCATCAAAGACTTAAGAAATACTATGGGAAGAGGGTATGACCTCATTCCTTTGACATAGGAGATTTGGTTCTTAAGGAGAATATAAAAAACACTAATGCAAAAGAGGATCTTAAGAGAAAATTTGAACCCAACTAGTTATGTCCCTTCATAATAACAACTTAGTATGAGTTAGGTGCATATTTCTTGGCTACATTAGATAGTAAGGAACACAAAGAACCTATCAATATAATGCACTTAATAAGATATTATGCTTGAATATGTATATTTGCCTACTCATGTGCTTTTAGAATATATTACATTATTTGTTATGTAAGTCAAGAGTCACTTGAGGTAGACCAAAGGTCATTTGTAAAATCTATATTATGGGCTCTTAGTTCCATATTTTATTGTACAAGTTTATACAAGTAATATCAAGCTATGTGCATTTGTTCTCATGTGCTTTATTATTCTTTATCTCATTAGTATATAAAATAAGTAATTGTGTTTCTTTATTAGATTGAATGCTTCAAATTCCATCAGTGGTATCAGAGCCACAAACAAGATTCATAGGAAATAGGGAGATTTCATTTACAAAATTTAAAATTTATAGTTTTTCAAAGCAAAATTTGAAGAGGTTTTTACTGCAATTCAAGGCAGCAAGTGGAAGGAGATAAAGTTGTATTTTTAAAAGTAATAAAATAGCATTTTGGGCAGCATTGAGAGCTACAAATTACAAAGTTCTGGACAACATATTTGGAAGAAGATAAGAGCTCAATTTGGACATCATTTTGATAAGGAAACAAATTACGAGTTTTAGAGAATTTGGGTAGCATTTGATAAGAGAAAGGGTCAAATTCTTAACAACATTATTGGAGAAAGAATAAGTTTTTTTGGATGGCAAAAAATTAAAAGGAAGTGAAGCTGCAAAATTTGTAAATTCAAGACAACAAAAAGGTGAATCAAATCACCAAGGAGATTAGCTACAAAAGGAGGCAAAAGAGGTTTGTAATATTGGTGCTATAAAAGTTTATTATTCAAGCATTCAATCAGCTTATTATAAAGTTTTTTGAAAGTACCATATTAGATTTATTATAGCTAGAAAAATATAGTCTAAGCTAAGTGTCTCCAATCCAAGGCAGGAGACATCATTATCATCCTGCAAAACACACAAAAAAAAAGTAAAGTTAAAGATTGCTTGAAAGGGAGTAATAAGGAGAAGGACAAATCAATATATATGTTGTTTTTCATAATCCAAGAAAGTGCATATTTTTTAAGTTTTATTGAATAAAATAAATAAATTGAATAGTGCAAGGTAACGATAGGGTGTCCAAAGATACCATAAAGTACAGGTAAAAGATTCTAAAAATATTGGTGAATAAAGTTCACCAAGTAAGTGATAGAAACACCAAGCACAAGTGGAGGTGCCACCATATTGAAGGAAGGGCCACCAAAAAGTGAATTTTAAGCGATATAGGAGAGAAGCCAAAGTGTTGTTATAATGAATATGAAAAAACATAGAATAGGGGGATAAACATTCAAAATTTTCCTAGGAAAAGCCATTGTATGGAGGAGAGCCATTGTGCAAGGTAGAAGAGCCACCGATAAAGGAGGAGAAAGCATAAGTGTTGATAGGAGTTGAATCATCATTTGTGATAAGACTGAGTGCTTCTTGAAAGGATTTGAAGGGATACTAGAAGGAATCTAAGAGACACAGATGAAGGGCCATAAAGGAGGTCAAATATCTAATTTTATAATAGTTGTATAATGAGGAGGAATATGAAGAGTGTGTTGTTGAGGAGGCCAAGCATTGAAGAGGAAGCTGGATTATTGAGGAGAAAGTTGAGCGTTATTTAGGAAATCAAGCATTGAGGAGAAAGCCAAGGGAGGCATTGAAGAACAAATATCAAGAAAAAAGAGATATTACTAAACCACGTGCCATTGGGGAGAAATCCAAGGGAAGTTTTAAGGAAGAAGAGCTATTTGCAAGGAGGAGAAGCACCAAAGGAAGACGTAACATATTCTATGCATACCAATAATCAGAGTGACATTTATCAAACAAGATTTCTAACCATAACTAAGGGGGATCAAAACATTTCATGTGCACCATTAATGCATGAGAGACAAGTTTAGGGTGACATATTTTAAATTTCTTGAAGAACATGAAGCGCATCATAAAGGAGAGAATATTAAAGAACAAAGAGGCCAGTGAATCTGTGGAAGAAGTTCAAATACTTGAAGTCCCAATATTGGAGGATAGAGAGGCTAGCAAATACGTAGAAGGAGGTCAAATATTTGAAGACCAAAGATTAGCATGCCATATACAAGGAGGTATAGAATATTTGAATTATTTTAATCCTTTGCAAAGATTAAGGAGGTATAAGGAATAATATTATTAAGGTAAAGAATAATTAATCTATTATACTTGAGATTAATTAAATGAATGGAGAAATAAGGTAATTAATTGATGAATTTTAACCTTAAAATATTTATTGAATGATTTGGAATATTTTTGAAGTAAGAAGTATTTAATTTTAAAGTTTTTGAAAGTATTCTATTCTTTTTTTAAATTCAATTTGCATAGAAATATTTGCAAATAGTTTAACTTGGAGGAATAAGGATTTATACATCAAAATAGGAATATTAAATTTGCAAATATCTTTGTTTTCTAAATTTCTAATTGGGGAGTTATAAGGAATTCAACACCAACATAGTTTATGAAATTTAGAAACCATATTATTAAAATTTGGGAGATAAAAGGAATTCAACCTAGAGATTTGAAGAATTGAAACTTAGTATTTGATCATATACTCAAATTCAACATAAAATTTAGGAGTTAAAAAAGCTTTATCAAGGACAATACATTCAAAATTAGGGAGTCATTCATAAAACTAGAAAATTGAAAGTTTTATTTAAATATAAAATAATTATGGATTATTGGTACATAGATTCAATAGCAAGTAAACATATGATTGAAAAAAAACAATGGTTTGACTTTCTACAAGGAAAAAAAGAGAAACTAGTTGCTAAAGCAGATAGTAAGACTTATGAAGTAAAAGGGATAGAAAATATCCTGATCAATTTAATAAAGGGAAAAGTAATATTTAATAATGTGTTATATGTTCCTGGATTGAATACCAACCTTCTTTAAGTTTCTCAACTCATGGATCAATACATGGTAGTAGAATTCAAAGTTATCAATAGAAGAAAACAATGTCATATTATCAAACAAGGAAAAAATATAGCTTCAAGTTCCTATAAAGATAGTCTATTTGTTTAGGATACTACTATCAAGATTTGATGTCTCACTTTTAATTTATCAATCCAGTTTAGATTTAAAGAACAAAAACCATGTATAGATTATTCCCCAATTCTTAATCATTGACTTTATTCTGTTTTCTTAGTTTCGTTTGTAGGAAATGAAAGTTTTCAATAAATGAAATTGAAATGAAATGATGTTTAATTCAAAAGATGCAATTTATGATTTAGACTAAGTCTATGTGTGTGGATCCACATATGATATAATAATGCAACAATTATTTAATATATTTTATAATTCTATCTTATGCAATTTTAATTAATTCTATGCTCTAATACTTATTCTATATTCTAACTAATCCTACTATAATTTAGGAGGAAGAGAGCAAGGGACTGATTGTTCAGAGTGGGCCCTACCTCTTAGAGGTCAGTGTTATTCTCTTCTCCTTTCTACTCTACTTTACTTCAGCAAATAATATTTATTTAAACTAACTTAATACAATTTAAATCAGGTGCGCAGGAAAAGAAAATGGAAGTTATAGCAACAAGTAAAACATGAAGAAATTACAAGATACAATTACCAAATTCATTGGAGAAAATGTTGTTACTTTATTGCTTGACTTCAGTATTCATTCATACTATGTAAATGATAAGTTATGCAGAAAATAGACTATTCAGATGGTAGACCTTTTCCAAGGTCTTTACATTGTAATATATAGCTTTTACATCACTCCTTCAATAGAAGTCTTCAACCCCTTTACATTACATCTCGAACGGTTGAAGATTTGGTTGCTAATATTACATAACAAAATAATCTAATATTAAGATAACCTAAAAAATACTTTTGGAATTATTATAAATAGATATTTCCAAGTGGCATAATACGTAACAAAGACCTAAAGTTTGAATAACTCACTAACAAAATGAAACAACTTTTTATCCTCTTCCTTAGGGAAGAGACAAATTAGGACTACATTCGGATTACGTAAATCTCTAACAACTAACAAATTAATAAATTATATTTTAATAATGAATTACATAAAAAATATTGGATTATATTCGAAATATTAATGTCTACATGACGATGACCAGGTTGACTGTGCATTACACGTGTTGGCTGAGATGTCAATATACATGGAAATTCCACCGCATCAAATAGATTTACACAATCAACTATTTTTTGTAACACATTTTCATAGGTATTTTCCATAGGTGTTTTCCATAGGTAGTATCCGTAGGTGGTATTCGTAGACGGTATCCACATATAGCTTCGTAACCCATTCTCAACATGCTTCCTCGCAAGCTAGTTCATTTGTATTCAACCTGTATTTGGTTGTAATGTCTCTTGTAGACTACTTGTAATATCCACCCGTTGAAAACACATAAATCTTGCACAATTTTACATGAAATTTCTAATATATATCACATATTATCCCATGGAGAAAATTTATCAAAAATAATGTAAATAATGTAAATTACACATGACATTCATCAAAATCACATCCATAATCATCAGAGTTTGCATCTAAAAACCAGATAAAAACTGCATAATATAATCACATTTTAATGCTCATAATTTCCCCCCAAACTGAAGGGAATGCATGTCCCCATGCATGCAAAATTAAAGCTACAAAACTTTGAAAGAAACAAGTCATACAAAAATATATAAATATGCAAGTGTTTTTATAACCAATAACATTAAAAATTCAAAGGTTTTTGGATCTGATCCAAGAGGAAACCCGGGTTGGAATAGGTAGATTTTAAACAACCCTCAGTTTCTCTTGCTTGATTTTCTAGATCTACACTTTGGTTCTACCTTGGTTTGGTGACTTCTTAATAGCTATAGTTTTCACATATGCAACTTCTTCTGGTTCTTCTCCTATATATTTTGTTCCATACGATGAATTTTGCTTTTCTAGTAGAGATAATTTTTTCAGTGGGTGTGATGACTATGTTGATCACCTTATCCACTTCAATCGAGATCTCTATATCCAATTTTGGGGCTTCCTCTTGTGTGCCACATGGATACCTTTAAAATTTATACTTTGACAAGATGGGTGAGCTATCCTCAGTAAATGTGTGAGTTAACATGAAATGCTAGATAAAGTTTACCAATTTTCTCATCTCTTTCCCATCTGTCGAACTCTTATTGGGTGATACACTGGTGATCACTATTTGAGACTCTGGTTTGGCTAGTTTGGCCACCTTTGCAACTAACTATCTTAGGAGACCAGACTATGTGGAGAGATTTTTCTCTACCAATGCTGCATGTTCTAAAAATTCCTTCTTGAGATTATCCAACTTGATTTACATAAAATTTGTTGAAGTTGAATTTGGGCTAATGTTTGGTTAGAAGGATTTGGGGTAGGTGAACTCATATGAGGATTGTACATTTCTTATTTTCTTTATTTTTGGGACTATACTTCTCTAATTGGATTTTTATTGCAGGTGAAGGAGGCTTGGAGGTTTTAGTAGATTTGGTTTGGGTGGACAAATTATGCATAGGAGACTCCTCAACTTCTTGGCTATCAAATTTGATGCTCTCCTTTGATGCAATGGCCTCACTAGACTCAGAGTCACTTGGTTCAAAATATTGCACTGATAGGCTTACCTCCTCCATGACTTTATCCCATGCAATTTCAATTTCTGAGACTTTGTATAAGACAAGTAGTATGGGTGATTAAATGTAACTTGGGTCCCATCCCAAAATTTTTAGATTGAACTCTACCTATTATAGTCTTTAGATATTTATAGAGAAAGTATGGGAGGTTAATGACATAGCCCTTCTATTCAAGGAATTTGAGGTTGAGCAACATTTTTAAAAGATATCCCCCACACATTGACAGTATTCCTTCCACTATAAAAAAAAATTATAATTATAGTAGCAACCTCTTACCATCTCAAATAAAGAGACGTGGTTGCAAATCCCTTGATCCATCCCTTATGGTCTCCTACAACAGAGTAATTTTTACCTAGTTTGTCAACCAACTGGGTGACTCCTTTTTTGGTAGTCTTAAAGTACTTTTGGTCAATTTTGGAAAGGCTCAAGACCTCAAAGATTAGGCTCGAGGTGAATTTGACTTCTAGCCCATCTACATTGGTGACCATGGTTGTGGGGCCACATCATGCCATTGAAATTATGTTAGGACTTCCCACCATTTGGCATTTTGAAATGGATTCTTGATAAAATCACTGGGGTTCTAGGTGTTTATAGAAGATGGATCATTGTATTTATGGAAGGTTGGTTTTTGCAAGGTGACAAGGTTTTGGTAGATAGAAGGATAGGGATTTTAAAATACAATGGGATTGGCTTGATTTCTCAAATTTTAGTTGTAAAACAAAAACTTGCAGAGAGAATTCTCAAATATATACATGCATCGTTTATTATCATGCAAAGATAAACACTCAAAAAATTCCAATGCTTTAATCTTATGCAGAGAGAACATATTTTGAATTTATGCAACTAAAGCACAACATTTCTTTAGATTTCATGATATTTCGTTATACGCATTTTTGTGACTCTATATAATTCTTTAAATAACAAAATATTTATTACATCTCCCACAAAAAAATTCATCATATTTTAAAATATTTCGGTACATTTATCTTGTATTTTTTTTACAAATATTTCATTATGATTTTCTTATATTTTTTTTAAGAATTCAAGCACTTACAGTTCTAGTTTCTCCCTTTGTTTTTGGTTTTCTATCGTTATCTAACCTCACTGCTCTTTCTTTGACATTCGACTATGATTCGCCATTTACCTGAATCGAAACCACCACCAGCTTTGGCTTCATCCACTACACAACATTTTTAGCCTAATTGTAGCGTAAATTTTGCTAAGTTTGATTATTGATCTACATTGATTTTTCCCTAACATAGATGAATTTTGAATTTTAGGGATTTTTCTATGTTTTTTCATTGTGTTGAGATTAAATAAACATGGCCATTGATAAAAATTTTGATTGATGGTCCTTGTGCTCAATTTGCATCACTTACCTTCATTGATCCATGTGGCCAAATGTTGTTGATCAGCTTAGCCTTGCAGGACAGTCATATCACTCAAAAATGGGTGTTGCATGCTTAACATAGCATGCTAACGAGTCATGTTGATGAATCACCACCTTGCATGGTAATGTGCTATCGAAATATGATGCTAACATGTCGACGTCTGTCGAAGGATAAAACATAGGGTAACATATTTTTTAATTTTAATCGACTTTGGTTGATGATCCTTAAGTTTGTGACTTATTATTTAATAAAAGTTGTGATTTAATTTTTCCTTTTTAAATTATGTTTAATGATCTCACTCCATGGTTTATGTTTATGGGTGATTTAAAATTGAATTAGTCTTCCATGATATACAATTTAAACCTTTGCTCTCCTTGTGATATGTAATTAAAAACCTTTGCTCTCTTTGTTTGACGTTGGCTTTCAATTATCCCATGCTTTAGTTGCATACTCGTGTGAGGAGAATGTATTTCCAAATCCATGCTATCATCATTGATCAATCGACCCCTTCTCCAATGATGCACATTCATGCCCAATCATACCTCACAAGCATCCATGTCATCGCCCATGTTTTGGGTTGTGCTCTCGATGATTTCTATGCTAGATTCATGCGTAGGCTAAAATTTCTATCGATTTTATTGACCTGTGTTGTGCACAATTTCCAAATTCAAACCTACAATTTGATTTTTGCACCATAGCTCATGAGGCAAGGATTCAAATATTCACATGAATTCTTTTTTATGCCAAAGCTTCATTAATACTGATCGAAAATAATCACCTTGTAACATTTTATCCTACCTTGACATGTGTCCTATGCATGAATAAAAAATTAGTCATACACTTAGAAAAATTTCATGAAATTTTGCCTACGGAAATACACTACATAAAATGACTATAGAAAGTAACTACAAAAGTTATGGAAATATACTACGAAAAACAACTATAGAAAATAACCACAGAAAATAACTACAAAAATCTAGTTATAGAAACATAGGAATACTTTACCTAATTTCTTTTCCATCATTTTTTTCTTTTCTCCCCCAAACTATATTATAGAAATTATTGTATTAATCCTTTGCTTCTCCCCCCAAACTGAATTTTTGGCTATATAGCCAAAATAAGACTAAGGAGAGAAATTTTTATTCATGAGGGTCTTTATAATAAAAATGTATATATATTTTATTTTTAATTTTTTTTCTTATTATATATATATATATATATATATATATATATATATATATTAGGAATATGGGGGTTTTTACTTATTTATCAATCATTTATTTTTAAGCTAAGTCATCAAATAAGATTGTAGGCTAATAAATCTTCTTTAGAATGGAATTGTTTGTTCCCAATAGCAAAGATGTTATGCAAAATTATTGATGTCTTCCTTGAATTTTTAATAAAATATTCCATGGATTTCATAATAAATATTTCTAATGTTTTAGAGAGATCAATTTATTTGTTCTACTTCCCTTGGCATCATTGAGGAGTCCTTTGTGAGAGAAAAATCATAATGATCTTAAACATATATCAATCAACAATACTTTGGTTTGTAGAAATAGGTCTCATCAATGGTTGGACATACTTAAACTTGTTTTGGAAGAAGAAAGTAAGATAGTCATTTTGGTATCATTTTGTTTCATCATTTTATTGCCCATTTTTCTCACATACATATAGATATAATTTTAGGTTTTAGGGGTGCAAAGCTTTGGGGAGTCGGACTATATAACCATCTGGATGGAAATGTAATCCTATCCTTACTACTCTATCCCTTTAAGTAAGAAGAGTTAAGGCTTTGGGGAATCAGACTACATAACCATCTAGATGGAAATGTAATCCTATCCTTACTACCCTCTCTTTTATTTAGGGAAGAAATTAGAACTTTGGGGATTCGGACTACATAACCATCTAGATGGAAATGTAATCCTATCCTTACTATCCTTTCCTTCCTTTTATTGCTTGTGGGCTCATATGAAACAAGGTCTTTTACTTCCTTACTTTATTAATTTTTGTGATACCATCATGACTATATAACCTCCTTTTCGTGGGGTGAAAATATATCTTCCCACACCGAATCTGACTTCTTCCTTAAAAACTGATACTATGATTGAAAGGTGATGAATGATAAGATGAATAAAACATTGTATGATAGAACTCCATCATGAAATAAAGGAAGCATATTTTAAATAATATTGAGTGATCTTTTCCAGTTTATTTTCAAGAAATATTATTAGTCCATAATAACCTTCTTTCATTGGTCAAGTAGTGTAAATATTTTTGCCATCCATCTTATTTACTGGTACTTATACATCCAAACAAGAGGACTGATTAGACTACATTCTTTTTAATGACTACACTTATTTGTTTAATATATATTAGATTATAGAGCAACAAATTATTTAGTAGATAGTATTTTGTTGCTTAAGATATAAAAGAGAAGTTCTTATTTAATAGAAGTTGATTGCATTTCAGAAATGCATTGCAAATCAACTTGTTGCTTAAGATGGTTTATAAAATCTTATTTAGATAATGGCTTCCTATAGATATTAAGCCTATGTCCATTAACTAATAATATTATTGTTGAATCATCAATAGGCTTAAGTTTAACTGTACCATTCCCAAATATTTCTTCAATCTCATAAGGTCCAAGCCATCAAATCCTTAGCTTTCCTTGGAAGTCTTGGTAGCGGGAGTCAAATAGCAAGGCCCAATCTCCTGGTTGAAATGTTCGTGGTACAATATGTTTATCATGCCATTTTTTCTTTGTACTTGTGTTAATTTAGTCATGTGTAATACCTCTAGTCTTCTTTCATCTAGAATGTTTAATTGTTCCAATCTAGCTCTTTGTGCTTGATCCAAATTCATATTAAGTTGTACAATTGTGCGAAGAGTTTCTATCTCAAATTTAATGGGTATGATAGCTTTCTTCCCATAGACCATCTCATAAGGTGATAGTCCTATGGTATCTTTCCAAGTTGTATTATATACCCATGTAGCTTTGTTGTATTATATATCCATGTAGCTTTGTCTAGTCTTTTGGTCGAATCAACCCTATTAACAACTATAGTTTTTGTTATAATATTTTCAAGTTCTCTATTTGTAACTTCTACTTGTCCATTAGCTTTAGGGTGATATGGTGATGTTTTTCTATGTTTTATTTGATAGATTTTAACAAAATTCTCAATCACTCTGGAGAGAAATTGAGATCCATGGTCTAAAACTAATTCTCTAGGTGCTCCAAAGCATTGCATGATATGTGTGTAAAGAAAATCAGCTACAAGCTCAACTTGTGCTTGTGGTAAGGCTTTCACTTTATCCCACTTGGTGACATAATCTATGCACACAAGTATATGTTTATTTCCTTTGCTTGGAGGATCTATTGGTCCAACAAAATAAATTCCCCATTTCTCAAATGGTTCAAACATTATTTGTGGTACCAAAGGCATCTCCATGGTAGGTGTAGGTTTACTAGCCCTTTGACAAGCATCACATCTATCAATAAACATATGGGCATCCTTACGTATGGTAGGCCAAAAATAACCTGTTTGAAATATTTTACTAACTATTCTTTGGGTGGCATAATGACCTCCACAAGGTTCTTCATGTGCTGCCCTAATGATGTCATATACATCATCTTCTTGCACACATCTCCTAATTATATGGTCAGGGTAAGACTTAAACAAAACTCCATTAATCCATGTATAAGGGGCACTTTGATGAACTAACTTTCTACGCTCATACGGTGTGAAATTTTGTGGTATTTTTTCTGTTACCAAATAGTTTACAATATCAACATACCAAGGAGTAAAAACAGAAAGAGCAAACAAATGTTCATCTGGAAAATTATCAGGAATTAACTCATCATCATCAAATATATGCATATGAGACAAATGATCTACAATGACATTATCTTTACCTGCTTTATCTACAATTGTGACATTAAATTCTTGCAATAAGAGAAGCCATCTAACCACTCTTCCTCCTACTGTAGATTTGTTCATTAAATATTTAATGGCAGAGTGATCAGTGTGAACAAATACTTCATACCTTGTTATATAATGTTTGAACTTATTAATGGCATGAACTACAACTAAGAATTCTTTTTCAGTAACTATATAGTTAAGTTCTACCCCATGCAATTTTTTTCTCACATAATAGATAGCATAAGGTATTTTGTTCTCAATTTGCTGAAGTATTGCTCCTATTGCATAACTTGAAGCATCACAATGTATATGAAAGGGCAATTCCCAATTTACCCCCCTTAAAATGGGAGCGGTAGTCAATTTATCTTTTATAATTTCAAAGATTTTTTGACATCCTTCTATCCAATTAAATTCACTTTTCTTTGTTAAGAGCTTAAGCATAGGAGAGGTAACTTTACTGAAATACTTAATGAATCTACGATAATACCCTGCATGTCCCAAAAAACTTCTTACCTCAATTTGTGTCTTTGGAGGTTGAAGGGATTGAATAACTTGGATCTTTGCAGGATCTACTTTAACACCTTCCTCAGATATATAATACCCTAAGACAATTCCTCCTCTCATCATCATGAAACACTTTTCATGACTCAAGGAAATATTTTGCTCTTGGCATCTAACAAGAACTTTTTGTAAGCTCAACAAGGTTTCTTAAAAGGCGTTATCATAGACTGTGAAGTCATCCATATAGACTTCTATGCATTCATTAATCAAATTGGCAAAAATAGCTAAAACCCTTTGAAAAGTAGCAGGTGCATTGCATAATCCAAAAGGTAAAACTTTGTAAGCATAGGTACCTACATGATATGTAAAAATTGTCTTCTCTTGATCTTCTTCTGCTATTGAGACTTGATTGTACCCACTAAAACCATCCAAAAAGCAAAAATATTTCTTTCCAGCCAAGGTATCAAGAACTTGATCAATGAAGGGTAAAGGAAAATAGTCTTTCTTTGTTACTTTATTCAATTCCATATAATCTACACATATTATTCACTTACCATTATTTTTAGGAACTATCACAAATGGTGATACCCATTGGCTATCAAAAATTGGGTATATAAATCCTGCATTCAATAGCTTAATAATTTCATCTTGAACTATGTCTTTCATAGCTAGATTTAGTCTTCTTTGAGGTTGTCTTACTAGATGAAAACCTTCTTGGATGAATATACGGTGGGTACAAATATTTGGATGTATTCCTTTCATATCCTCATAGTTCCATGCAAATGTTGTTTGATGTTTCTTAAGCACATCTATCAATTGTGATTCTTGTATGCCTATGATTGCATTATTGATGTTTAGATTCTTTCCAGGTGTGATATCTATCTGCTTGCAATTTTTAGTATTTGCATCTATTCCCATTATTTCATGTTCAAGAACATTTAATTGATAGTTATAAGGTACCAATTGATGAGATTGACTTTGTACTTGCTCCATCATTAGACATGGAAAATTTAAGTGGAAAACTAGTGTTTTGATCTTGGTCTTATTCCTTCTCATCTAGAAGTAGTCATAGTGGTCCTTCAATATCTTGTTGTAAATTTTCACGGAATACATTAAATGATAAATTTTGAATATCATACAAGTCATCAGGAAAATCATACCAAAGTTGCTTTGAAAAATCTTGGTCTAATGTTGACTTAGGAAATAAGCTTATATTTTTAGTGTGCTTGCCATTGGAAATAGTCATATTTCCATATCTACAACTAAATTAGGCATCATATGTTGCAAGACATGGGCATCCTAGAACCAAGGGATATCCCCCTAACTTCTTCTTTGGCTGCAAGACTACGAAGTCTACAAGATACTCCCATGAAATTACAGAAACTATAATATCCTCTAACTTTCATTTTGGTTTAATGGTAGATCTATTTGCAAGTTGAAGCACTATAGAGGTTGGTTGTAATTTGTGTACCCATAAATACTTTGTTGTTTTCTTGGTCATAACATTGATGGAAGCCCCTAAATCTACTAAGATATTATGCAAGGTTTTATTACCAATATGAACTGTGAGTATAGGTATTCCAAGATTCGTATATTTAAGCATTACCTTTCCTCCAGTTATCTTAGATAATTATCCAATAACTTGAATAGTTTGATATTCATTTTTCTTTTTCCTTCTTGAATTTGTTGTGCACATACTCTTTATTAATTTAGAGTAAATAGGAATATCATTGATAGCTTACAAGAGAGGAATTTTAATGGTAATATTTTCTAATTATTAAAGGAAATTGAAAGCTGGCTTGGAGGGTTCTTTAAGTATTACCAGTATTTCAGGAAATGGGATTTCCATTTTTTTCCTTTGAGGGATTTGAATCTCTTTTTTCTTTGCTAGAATATTTTCTAGTGAGGTTTCTACCCAATCTTTAGGTTTTTCATTTTTGTCTACTTTTTCAAAAAAAATTGGGTGGGTTTCTCAATTTCTATGAACGTCACTTTACTATTTTCCAACACCTTTCCAGAACTTAGATGGATCTATTGGCAAGGTACCATAGATGTTGAACATTTTTCATTATTTTCATAGACTTATTGAACTATTTTTTTGATATTAGGATTAGGTACTGGTTGAGCTGGTAAGGGTGGTTTCTTAGGAGGGTTGTTCATATTATTTGGAGGTGGGAGAAGTCTATTTTGAGGCTTATTTGAGGGGCTTGTCCTTTAAATTGATTTTGAAAGTTTTGTTTTTGGGTGGTCCTTGAGAACAACTAGATCCTCCTTGATTATATTGACCATTCATATTCCACTTAGATATAAATTGACCTGATATTCCTTGATTCCATGGAGATGGACTCTCATATGATTTTGCCATAAATTGAGCCTATGGAGGTATATTCCATTCTTGATTGTTTGGGTATGGATTCTAATTTATCCAATTTAATGCATTTGACCACTGGTTAGATCTTTTTTGGTTGGAATAACTAGAATTTGACCAATTAGATGGACCATTGAATGGGTCACTTCTTATTTGGGCTAAAAAATAAACATCTTCTACCTCCTCAACTTCAGGTTCTTTTATAGTAGATTTCACAGCTGAAATATACTTGCAATTTTTAGTACTATGATTCTTGTCACATATTATACAACTAGCAGAAACATTGGAGATATTTGTAATATGAAGTAGTGTTGGACATTTTGAGTCCCTAAGTCAAAGTTGTCATTGATGTCACCATTGATGCCACCAGATGGAGTCATCATTAATACCAAGATTTTAGCAGAAAATAAAGGCAACAAAGATGGTCATTTGATATTCAGCAAGAAGGCAGAAGTTCAAGTGAAACAGTGCAAAAGACAGAAGTTAGAAAGGAGTGGTAATATTTATTTTATAAATTATTTAAATTCAGGATGAATTTAAATTTTATAAATAAATATTATAATGGTTAGAAGTGCCATAGTGAAAACCCAAATAAAATAATTGTAATTTTTATTACAATATTTTATATTGCCAAAGTGGGTTTATAAAGTTTGAAAATATCTAAACCCAAAGGTTGGGTTTAAAGGTTTAAGACCAAAGATTATTTTAATAAATCCAAAGGTTGGATTTAGAGTTTTAAAACAAGGCAAAGTTTATTTCCAAAGGGAAGCGTCGACGTCATAAAAGCCAAAGGGGAAGCACCGACGTCATAAGCCAAAGGGAAGCACCAACATCGTTTGATTTAATTGAAATGCATATTAATACCTTGCCAAAGTTGTTTCCGAAATTATCCTTGCTCGATTTGATAAATGATGATATACGAATTAATGCAGAGCTCGTGAGATAAAGTTATGGAAATCGTGTTTGATTTGATGATGAAAGGGAAACAAACAAAAGGTATTAAAGTGATTAGTTGGAAGCCACCAAGGTGCTTTGGCCTAGTGGCAAGAGGGCTTACATTTTTGGTGTGCATGGTGGTTGGTGTTCGAACTTCGGTGGAAGCATTTCGTGGACGTGTTGAAGGCGCCAAAACTTTAGGCGCATCCATTTTGCAAGGCAAGAAAGGACAAGGGTGTTGAAGCACGTGGTGCTTCTTCATTTCCAATGAGCGTGTAGCTCGTGTGGTGGTTTGCATCATGGGCAAAGACATTTGTGTGGGCTGCGTTGAGAGTTCGAAACTCTCCAAAGGCAAAGGTACATTTTGTGTTTTATTTTATTAATGCCTAAGTTGGAGGTATAAGGTATTTGGTGATTAAAGTCTTTGCATTGTGATAAAGGTTGGTAGTTGAGAAATATTGTTAGGAGGTATAAGGAGAATTCTATTTTTATTTTCAAGTCTTAAATTTTGCTATTGTGGAATATTGGAAGGTTAAGACTTTGTGGGTGTATTTGAATAAAGGGTTTTTTATTATTGTGAGGATATTGCTTATTGTTTAAGTTGGAGTGATAAGGTGTAATTGTGATATTATTTTTGTGATATAAAAATTATCCTCTAACCCTTATTGAGTTTGTCAAAGAAGTAATTGTGAGTGTGGCAGATTTGTAAGGACAACTACTCTTCAAGAAAAGGTATGGGTAAAATTCTTCTTTGTTGAGTTAGATGGTTGGCTTGATTGAAAATTAAGTTTGGAGTGAAAAGGATTTGATTAGGGTTTCCTTTTTTAAAGTGGTTGAGTTAATGCTTCAAGGTTTTTTGGATTGTGAGTTGTGATTAAACCTTGTTTGATAAGCATTGTTGTTTAGACCATTGGTTGAGTGAAGTACTTTGAGTTTATGCTTCAAGGTTTTCTGAATTGAGAGTTGTGATTAAAACCTTGTCTTATTAGCATTGTTGTTGAAGCCAATGGGTGATGCAAAGAACTTGAACTTGAGTTAGAAAAGAACATGAGTATCATTGTTATGTGAGATTTGTTGTTGAGCATTGTTGGAAACATTTTGAGTTGGTTGATACATGCTTGGACTAGGGTTTGTGAGAAAGGGTTGTTCCTTGAGGTGATTGGTTGAGTAGAGTTGATTAAGCCTAGTCAAGTGGATGCATGAAGTGGTTGTTCAAGTTCCATGAAACAAACTATTCTATATTCTGATTGAGTTGAGATTGAGCTTGAATAGAACATATTGAGTCTCTACAATTCTCTTTATGCTTCTATGAGATTGATTTGAGTTGAGATTGAGCTTTGAGAATAGAACATATTGAGTCTCTAACAATTCTCTTTATGCTTCTATGAGATTGATTTGAGTTGAGATTGAGCTTTGAGAATAGAACATATTGAGTCTCTAACAATTCTCTTTATGCTTCTATGAGATTGATTTGAGTAGAGATTGAGCTTTGAGAATAGAACATATTGAGTCTCTAACAATTCTCTTTATGATTCTATGAGATTGGACAAGTTATGTGGACTTGTTAAGCTGATTTGAGACAAGTCTTTGAGAAGGCTTGTGGACTGATTTTGTGTGAGCTTTTGTGGAAGCTTGCAATGTAGATTTGAGCAAGTCCTAGAGAGGACTTATTGAGCAAATTTGGACAAGTTCTGAGTGAGCTTGTTGAGAAGATTTGGACAAGTTCTAAGTGAGCTTGTTGAGCAGATTTGGACAAGTTTTGAGTGAGCTTGTTGAGCAGATTTAGACAAGTTCTAAGTGAACTTGTTGAGAATATTTGAGTAGGTTCTGAGTGGACCTATTGAGAAAATTTGAGCAGGTTCTGAGTGGACCTATTGAGCAGATTTGGATAGGTTCTATGTGGACCTATTGAGCAGATTAGAATAGGTTCTGAGTGGACCTATTGAGCAGATTTGAGAAGGTTCTGAGTGAACCTATTGAGAAGAGCTTTGGAGGTGACAGAGTAGAGAGGACAGAGTCTCCAGTGGATAGAGATCCATCAACCAAGACATTGAGGATAGGTCTTCTGAGTGAGGACAAGAGTCTTCAAGTGGAGAGAGATCCATAGTCAATGCAGTGGAGGTAGTCTTCTAGAGGATCACCAGCTAGAGCATAGGAGAAGGAGTTCTCCTGTGGATAGAGATCCACAAACTATATTTAGGGGATCAACATCTCCTTTGGACAGAGGTCCATAAACATTGTAATTGGGAAGGATTCCCAAAATATTATTTGAGAAATATTTAGAAGAAATATTTTCTCTATGGAGGTAGCCCACATTGGGTGAACCACGTTAAAATTTATGTCTCTATTGTGTATGGTGTTTTGTGCATTGCTTTGATTACTGCTATTGATACTGCTATCTATACATTGCATAATATTGAATTGAAAAGAAAAGTAAAAAGTGGTCTTATACTATTCACCCCCCTCTTAGTATAAGCTTGTGTTCTTCAATTGGTATCAGAGCGGGTTCCTTCAGAAGAGTTTGATAGCTTGAAGGAAAAGTGGTCTAAGAACACAATGGATCAAAAGGATCAAAAGGATGGGTCCTTCAATAATGTAGTACCAATATTTGATGGAAGTGACTTCTTGTATTGGTGTGTGTTGATGAGATTTCACCTGATGGCACTTGGCAATGAAGTTTGGGATGCAGTGGAATTTGGATATGATTCAACAACCAATCCTCCTACAGATAAAGAAGGTAAGCTTCTAATGCATGCAAATTCAAGAGCTATGAATGTGATTATAAAAGGATTGTGTAGATCAGAATCTATGAAGGTTATGGATTGTAAAATAACAAAAGATATGTGGGAACTATTGCATACCATATATGAAGGAGATAAAGGTGTCAGAAAAGCTAAAATCAGAAATCTCAAAGGAGAGTTTGAAAATTTAAGAATGAGGGATGATGAAAACATTCATGACTATCTCAGTAAGATTGATGAACTTGTACATGAGATGAGAGGTCTTGGAATGAAGGTTGATGAGTCTGATGCTTGTGATAAGATCTTGAGAACTCTTCCAAAAAGGTATAGTGAAAAGGTTTCTGCTATAGAAACATCAATTGATAGTGATTCTTTGACAAGGAATTCTTTGCTTGGCATGCTTACTACTTTTGAGATAAGAACAAAAGATCCTATTCCTCCGAAAGAAGCTGCATTCAAAGTGGACAAAAAGAAAAAGGGTAAGAAGACAGAATCAAGCAATGAGTCTTCCAGTGATGAAGAAGCAAATTATGGTAGAAGAGATAAAGGTTCCAAAAGACCCATAGATCTAAGATCTGTTAAGTGTTTTAACTATGGAAAGTATGGACATTATGCAATAGAGTGCAAAGAGCCAAAGAGCAACAATGATGAAGAAAAATAGGATCACAGGTACAGGGAATCAAAAAAACATAGGTACCAGAAGAAAAGCAAGGATGGACAAAATAGACAAGGGAAGAAGTTCTTCCAAAGGCAAAAGAGAAGCTACTATGCGGATAATGCAAGTAAGTACTCAAATGATAGTGATGCTAGTTTTTCAGACAATGATAGAGATGAAGTCCTATTTATGGTTGAAGAGAAAGAACCAGTTAAGAGAAAGACTCCAATTATTCTCAAGTGTTTTAGATGTGGTAGATTTGGACATCTTGAAGATGATTGCACAAGGGATGGTTATAGTTTCAGTGATGATGATTTTGAAGATGCACTTGATAGACCAGATGAAAATCTTCTAATGGCATTAGAAGATGAAGTGAGTGATCCTATAGAAGACAAGCCAAAAGAAATAAATGATATGGACAAAGGCAAAAAAATAGAGGATTATTCAGTAGAGAATGGCTATGATCTCAAGGGAGAACTTATCTATGCCCTTGACATAGTAAAGAAGGTAAGAAAGCAACACTCTAAGCTTGAAAGTCAGTTTCAAGAATGTGATGAAGAAATATTATTGCTCATAGAGGATTTAGAAAAGTCAAAGGCTAAGGCAAGCAAGTTCAAAGATAAGTTAGAAGCAAAGATCTTGGAATGTGAGAAGTTAACACAAGAAGTGGCCCTACTAAAGGAATATTTAGAGGATTCCAAGAATAAGCTATACAAGTATGTAAACAAGTGCAAAGAGTGTGGATAAAATAGTCAAGATACAAAGAAGAGCAACAAACAAGACAGGTCTTGGTTCTAAGAAGGTTCAAAAGAAAAGGGAAGAAGAGTCTACTTCAAGTCCTGAAGAAGAAGAAACTTTAGAAGAAGATACATCAGAAGAAGATAGTGTAAGTGGGAGTGAGACATCAGAGGATGAGTTGGACAACAAAGAGTTCAACAAAGATAGGAACAATGCACAGAGAAGATACAGATGGAACAACAATCAGAATAGGAGACCAATGAGGTCGAGACAAGGAAGCTTCAATGGAAGATGTTTTTCATGTCACAGGTTTGGGCACATGGCTTCACAGTGCAGGACACATGAAAGATAGGAATATGGAAAAGGATAGCTTTTCCAAGGGTATTGCTACTCATGTAATGAGTTTGGTCACAAGGCAATGAATTGCAAAATTCATGACAGAAGAGGATATGGCTTCACTAGGAGAAGTCCTAAGATAGTTGCACCTCCAAGGAATAATAACATTAAGTGTTATAAGTGCAATAATGATGGTCACACAACAAGATGGTGTAGAGAAAATATTCCAGAATCAGGCATGAACAGGAATAGGAATATGAACAGGAACAAAAATATGAATAGGAACAGGAACATGGGCATGAACAGGAATAGGAACATGGATGAGAATAGGAACAGGAACATGGATGAGAACAAGAATAGGAACAGGAACAGAAGTGATGATAGGAACATGGATGATGACTTGGGAAAGAGGATTCAAAAAACTCATAAAATAAGAGAGAAAGATAAAGGTAAAGAACAATGCTTTCAGGGAGTAGAAATACTCCCACCCTAGAATTAACCACCTCATGTGGAGGTGGGGGAGGGGCTAAGCTAAGAGGCTCATTCTTAGCCCTGAGCCCCAAAGGTGACCCTTTGCCATTGATGTCAAAGGGGGAGAGATTTGTGTATTGGGGAGAGATTTGATATTTGAGAGAGCATTGAGCCAGGGGGAGCAATGTCCCAGGGGGAGCAGAAGAAAAAGAAAGGTCAGATTTTAGTAAAAGGATATGGGTTGCCATCAATGACAAAGGGGGAGATTGTTGGACATTTTGAGTCCCTAAGTCAAAGTTGTCATTGATGTCACCATTGATGCCACCAGATGGAGTCATCATTAATACCAAGATTTCAATAGAAAATAAAGGCAACAAAGATGGTCATTTGATATTCAACAAGAAGGCAGAAGTTCAAGTGAAACAGTGCAAAAGATAGAAGTTAGAAAGGAGTGGTAATATTTATTTTATAAATTATTTAAATTCAGGATGAATTTAAATTTTATAAATAAATATTATAATGGTTAGAAGTGCCATAGTGAAAACCCAAATAAAATAATTGTAATTTTTATTACAATATTTTATATTGCCAAAGTGGGTTTATAAAGTTTGAAAATATCTAAACCCAAAGGTTGGGTTTAAAGGTTTAAGACCAAAGATTAATTTAATAAATCCAAAGGTTGGATTTAGAGTTTTAAAACAAGGCAAAGTTTATTTCCAAAGGGAAGCACCGACGTCATAAAAGCCAAAGGGAATCATCGACGTCATAAGCCAAAGGGAAGCATCGACGTCATTTGATTTAATTGAAATGCATATTAATACCTTGCCAAAGTTGTTTCTGAAATTATCCTTGCTCGATTTGATAAATGCATGATATACGAATTAATGCAGAGCTCGTGAGATAAAGTTGTGGAAATCATGTTTGATTTGATGGTGAAAGGGAAACAAACAAAAGGTATTAAAGTGATTAGTTGGAAGCCACCAAGGTGCTTTGGCCTAGTGGCAAGAGGGCTTACATTTTTGGTGTGCATGGTGGTTGGTGTTCGAAATTTGGTGGAAGCATTTCATGGACGTGTTGAAGGTGCCAAAACTTTAGGCGCATCCATTTTGCAAGGCAAGAAAGGACAAGGGTGTTGAAGCACGTGGTGCTTCTTCGTTTCCAATGAGCGTGTAGCTCGTGTGGTGGTTTGTGCCATGGGCAAAGACATTTGTGTGGGCTGCGTTGAGAGTTCAAAACTCTCCAAAGGCAAAGGTAACATTTTGTGTTTTATTTTATTAATGCCTAAGTTGGAGGTATAAGGTATTTGGTGATTAAAGTCTTTGCATTGTGATAAAGGTTGGTAGTTGAGAAATATTGTTAGGAGGTATAAGGAGAATTCTATTTTTATTTTCAAGTCTTAAATTTTGCTATTGTGGAATATTGGAAGGTTAAGACTTTGTGGGTGTATTTGAATAAAGGGTTTTTTATTATTGTGAGGATATTGCTTATTGTTTAAGTTGGAGTGATAAGGTGTAATTGTGATATTATTTTTGTGATATAAAAATTATCCTCTAACCCTTATTGAGTTTGTCAAAGAAGTAATTGTGAGTGTGGCAGATTTGTAAGGACAACTACTCTTCAAGAAAAGGTATGGGCAAAATTCTTCTTTGTTGAGTTAGATGGTTGGCTTGATTGAAAATTAAGTTTGGAGTGAAAAGGATTTGATTAGGGTTTCCTTTTCGAAAGTGGTTGAGTTAATGCTTCAAGGTTTTCTGGATTGTGAGTTGTGATTAAACCTTGTTTGATAAGCATTGTTGTTTAGACCATTGGTTGAGTGAAGTACTTTGAGTTTATGCTTCAAGGTTTTTTGAATTGAGAGTTGTGATTAAAACCTTGTCTTATTAGCATTGTTGTTGAAGCCAATGGGTGATGCAAAGAACTTGAACTTGAGTTAGAAAAGAACATGAGTATCATTGTTATGTGAGATTTGTTGTTGAGCATTGTTGGAAATATTTTGAGTTGGTTGATACATGCTTGGACTAGGGTTTGTGAGAAAGGGTTGTTGCTTGAGGTGATTGGTTGAGTAGAGTTGATTAAGCCTAGTCAAGTGGATGCATGAAGTGGTTGTTCAAGTTCCATGAAACAAACTATTCTATATTCTGATTGAGTTGAGATTGAGCTTTGAGAATAGAACATATTGAGTCTCTAACAATTCTCTTTATGCTTCTATGAGATTGATTTGAGTTGAGATTGAGCTTTGAGAATAGAACATATTGAGTCTCTAACAATTCTCTTTATGCTTCTATGAGATTGATTTGAGTTGAGATTGAGCTTTGAGAATAGAACATATTGAGTCTCTAACAATTCTCTTTATGCTTCTATGAGATTGATTTGAGTTGAGATTGAGCTTTGAGAATAGAACATAATTGAGTCTCTAACAATTCTCTTTATGATTCTATGAGATTAGACAAGTTCTGTGTGGACTTGTTAAGCTGATTTGAGACAAGTCTTTGAGAAGGCTTGTGGACTGATTTTGTGTGAGCTTTTGTGGAAGCTTGCAATGCAGATTTGAGCAAGTCCTAGAGAGGAATTTGTTAGGATCCTCAATCCTAACATTATTAGTTAGTATTATTAATCATTTAATTATTATATTATTAACTTATAAAGTGAACCATCACAACCCTTCATAACGTGAACCATCACATCTCTTCATACGTGAACCATCATGTCCCTTCACCAACGTAGCTTTAGGGTAGATATATATATTAGGTTGGCCATCCATATTAAATCATCCAAGAAGAAGAATAATAAGCATAGATTCTAAGGAGGGAGCCCCCTATAGTGGCAAAGCGATTACAAGGGAGCCCCCTTTGAGTGGCCTGCGATTACATTTACATTAATTTGTTAATAATTTTATAGTAAGACCTTGGGGTCTTACCATTTGGTATCAGAGCCATGTGGGATCCAACCATGTGGTATTTTCTCAAAGATCTTCATCAAATCACTTATGTGCATGAGTATCAAACTCGGTTTGAGGATATCACCAAACACAACACAAGATTGGATGAATCAATTCTCATCAATGGCTTAATTAGGGGATTAAAAGAGGAAATTAGAATGGAGGTGACAAGGTTCAATCCCTATACCATGATGCAGACCTATGGATTGGTAAAATTAGCTGAAGATAAAATCAATGCACAACAACGATTAGGGAAACCACTTATGGAAAAAAATTTGACCACTTACATCGCTCCCAAACCTATGCATAATGGAAGGGCACAAAGCACTTACACAACCCCCAAATCTAATTGAACTTTATGAATTAAACATCTTAGCTTTGAGGAGATGAAGGAACGACGAGCAAAAGGACTCTATGATAATTGTGATGAACAATTTGGACCCCACCATAAATGTGCTACACTAACATTATATTTATTGAAGGAAGTTGATCCCTGTCTCTCCATAGAGCAAGTAGATGAGGTAGTTGTGTCCGAAGTGACCAGTGCACCTACTCACCGCAATGAAGACAATGAGGTCGATGTGCAAGAAGTGATTGATGTACCAATAAAGGATGAGGTAGACATACCCAAAGTGATCAATGCTATCCAAACATACACTCTACAAGACCTACACATACCTTCCTCACCAATAGTGAGTTCTTACCATATGACCAAACCTATTCGGAACCAATGCAGAGTGACTACACACTCCTTCTTCATTGGCTCTACCAAGGAACCAAAAAAGGATATGAAATCATTACCATCACTTTTGATGCATCATTCTGAAGTATTTGAGGAACCCCAAGGGTTGCCCTCCCATCGTCATCATGATTTTTCTAAGGAAGATTCTACTATTGTTCTTGGCAACCCCCGCTAATGCTTCATCCTTCTCGATATCCCTACCTATGAAAGGATGCCATTAAAAGAGTCCAAGAACTTACACAAATCCTTCTTGGAAAACAAAGGATAAAGCTTCTCACTTTGAGCTTTGAGGACAAAGCTCTTTTTAAGGAGTGTGGCATGTTAGGATCCTCAATCCTAACATTATTAGTTAGTATTAGTTAGTATTATTAATCATTTAATTATTATATTATTAACTTATAAAGTGAACCATCACAACCCTTCATAACGTGAACCATCACGTCTCTTCATACGTGAACCATCATGTCCCTTCACCAACATAGCTTTAGGGTAGATATATATATATATATATATATATATATATTAGGTTGGCCATCCATATCAAATCATCCAAGAAGAAGAATAATAAGCATAGATTCTAAGGAGGGATCCCCCTATAGTGGCAAAGCAATTACAAGGGAGCCCCCTTTGAGTGGCCTGCGATTACATTTACATTAATTTGTTAATAATTTTATAGTAAGACCTTGGGGTCTTACCAGACTTATTGAGTAGATTTGACAAGTTTTGAGTGAGTTTTTTGAGCATATTTGGACAAGTTTTGAGTGAGCTTGTTAAGAAGATTTGAACAAGTTCTGAGTGAGCTTGTTGAGAAAATTTGGACAAGTTCTAAGTGAGCTTTTTGAGCATATTTGAGAAGGTTCTGAGTGGACCTGTTGAACAGATTTAAGAAGGTTCTAAGTGGACCTGTTGAGTAGATTTGGACAGGTTCTGTGTGGACCTATTGAGCATATTAGAACAGGTTCTGAGTGAACCTATTGAGTAGAGCTTTGGAGGTGATAGAGCAGAGAGGACAAAGTCTCTAGTGGATAGATATCCATCAGCCAGGACATTGAGGATATGTCTTCTGAGTGAGGACAAGAGTCTTCAAGTGGAGAGAGATCCACAATCAGTGCAATGGAGGCAGTATTCTAGAGGATCACCATCCAGAGCATAGGAGAAGTATTTCTCCTATGGATAGAGATCCATAAACTAGATTTAGGGAATCAACATCTCCTTTGGATAGAGATCCAAAAATGTTGTAATTGGGAAGGATTCCCAAAATATTATTTGAGAAATATTTAGAAGAATATTTTCTCTATGGAGGTAGCCCACATTGGGTGAACCACATTAACATATGTATCTCTATTGTTTATGGTGTTTTGTGCATTGCTTTTATTACTGGTAGTGATATTGCTATCTATACACTGCATAATATTGAATTCAAAAGAAAAATAAAAAGTGGTCTTATACTGTTCACCCCCCTCTCAGTATAAGCTTGTGTTCTTCAAGTAGCAGGTGCATTGCATAATCCAAAAGGTAAAACTTGGTAAGCATAGGTACCTACAGGATATGTGAAAATTGTCTTCTCTTGGTCTTCTTCTACTAATGAGACTTGATTGTATACACTAAAACCATCCAAAAAGCAAAAATACTTATTTCCATACAAGGTATCAAGAACTTGATCAATGAAACATAAAGTAAAATAGTCCTTCCTTGTTACTTTATTCAATTCCCTATAATCTAAATAGATTCTCCACTTACCATTCTTTTTAGAATCTATCACAAGTGGTGATACCCATTGGCTATCAAAAATTGGGTATATAAATTATGCATTCAATAGCTTAATAATTTCATCTTGAACTATGTCTTTCATAATATATTTAGTCTTATTTGAGGTTGTCTTACTGGATGACAACCTTCTTGGATGAATATACGGTGGGTACAA
This sequence comes from Wollemia nobilis, assembly GCA_028583015.1. Taxonomy (NCBI): domain Eukaryota; kingdom Viridiplantae; phylum Streptophyta; class Pinopsida; order Araucariales; family Araucariaceae; genus Wollemia; species Wollemia nobilis. Next base: position 423,287 of record JAQPPZ010016670.1, read on the forward strand.
ATGTTTGGATGTATTCCTTTCATATCCTCATAGTTCCATGCAAATTTTGTTTGATATTTCTTAAAAACATCTATCAATTGTGATTCTTGTATGCCTGTGAGTGCATTATTGATGTTTAGAGTCTTTCTAGGTGTGATATCTATCTACTTGCAATTTTTAGTGTTTGCATCTATTCCCATTATTTCATGTTCAAGAACATTTAATTGATAGTTATAAGGTACCAATTGATGAGATTGACTTTGTACTTGCTCCATTATTAAACATGGAAAATTTAAGTGGACAACTAGTGTTTTGATCTTGGTATTATTCCTTCTCATCTAGAAGTAGTCATAGTGGTCCTTCAATATCTTGTTGTAAATGTTCACATAATGCATTAATTGATAAAGTCTAAATATCATCCAAGTCATCAGGAAAATCATACCAAAGTTGCTTTGTAAAACCTTGGTCTAATGTTGAATTAGGAAACAAGCTTAGATTTTTAATGTGCTAGCCATTGGAAATAGTCATATTTCCAGATATACAACTAAAGTAGGCATCAACTGTTGCAAGCCATGGGCATCCTAGAACCAAGGGATATTCCCCTAACTTTTTCTTTGGCTGCAAGACTACAAAGTCTACAATATACTCCTATGAACTTACAAAAACTATAATATCCTCTAACTTTCATTTTGGTTTAATGGAAGGTCTATTTGCAAGTTGAAGCACTATAGATGTTGGTTGTAATTTGTATACCCCTAAATACTCTGTTGTTTTCTTAGTCATAACATTTATGGAAGCCCCTAAATCTACTAAGACATTATGCAAGGTTGTATTACCAATATGAACTGTGAGTATAGGTATTCAAGGATTTATATATTTAAGCATTAAATTTCCTCTAATTATTATCTTAGATAATTATCCAATAACTTGAATGGTTTGATATTCATTTTTCTTTTTCCTTATTGAATTTGTTGTGCACATACTCTTTATTAGTTTAGAGTAAATACGAATATCCTTGATAGCTTTCAAGAGATGAATTTTAATGGTAACATTTTCTAATTCTTAAAGGAAATTGAATGTTGGATTGGAGGTTTCTTTAGGTATTATCAGTATTTTAGGAAATGGGATTTCCATTTTTTTCCTTTAAGGGATTTGAATCTCTTTTTTCTTTGCTAGAATATTTTTTGGTGAGTTTTCTATCCAGTCTTCAGGTTTTTCATTTTTGTCTACTTTTTCAAACAAATTTTGGGTGGGTTTCTCAATTTCTATGAACGCAACTTTACTATTGTCCAACATCTTTCTAGAACTTATATGGATCTATTGGAAAGGTACCTTAGATATTGAACATGTTTCATTAGTTTCATAGACTTATTGAACTATTTTGTTGATATTAGGATTAGCAACTGGTTGAAATGGTAAGGGTGGTTGCTTAGGAGGGTTGTTCATATTATTTGGAGGTGGGAGAAGTCTATTTTGAGGCTGAATTTGAGGGGCTTGTACTTTAAATTGATTTTAAAAGTTTTGTTTTTGGGATGGTCCTTGAGACAAGCTAGATCCTCCTTTATTATATTGTCCATTCATATTCCACTTAGATATGTTTTGACCTAACATTCCTTGATTCCATGGAGGTGGACTCTCATATGAGTTTGCCATAAATTGAGTCTATGGAGGTATATTCCATTCTTGATTGTTTGGGTATGGATTCTAATTTGTCCAATTTAATGCATTTGACCACTGGTTAGGTATTTTTTGGTTGGAATAACTAGAATTTGACCAATTAGATGGACCATTGAATAGGTCACTTCTTCTTTGGGCTAAAAAATAAACATCTTCTACCTCCTCAACTTCAGGTTCTTTTATAGTAGATTTCATAGCTGAAATATACTTGCAAATTTTAGTACTATGATTCTTGTCACATATTTTACAACTAGAAGAAATGTTGGAGATATTTGTAATACGAAGTAGTAGGTGCATTGCATAATCCAGAAGGTAAAACTTGGTAAGCATAGGTACCTATAGGATATGTAATTATTGTATTCTCTTGGCATTATTCTGCTAATGAGACCTGATTGTACCCACTAAAACCATCCAAAAAGCAAAAATATTTCTTTCTAGCCAAGGTATCAAGAACTTGATCAATGAAGGGTAAAGTAAAATAGTCCTTCTTTGTTACTTTATTCAAATTTCTATAATCTACATAAATTCTCCACTTACCATTCTTTTTAGGAACTATCACAAGTGGTGATACCCATTGGCTATCAAAAATTGGGTGTATAAATTCTGAATTCAATATATTAATAATTTCATCCTGAAGTATGTCTTTAATAACAGGATTTATTCTTCTTTGAGATTTTCTTACTAGATGATAACCTTATTGGATGAATATACGGTGGGTGCAAATGTTTGGATGTATTCTTTTCATATCCTCATAGTTTCATGCAAATGTTTTTTGATGTTTCTTAAGCACATCTATCAATTATGATTCTTGTATACCTGTAAGTGCATTATTAAAGTTTAGAGTCTTGCTAGGTGTGATATCTATCTACTTGTAATTTTTAGTATTTTCATCTATTCCCATTATTTCATGTTCAAGAACATTTAATTGATAGTTATAAGGTACCAATTGATGAGATTGACTTTGTATTTGCTCCATCATTAGACATTGAAAATTTAAGTGGATAACTAGTGTTTTGATCTTGGTATTATTCCTGCTCATCTAGAAGTAGTCATATTTTATTATAAATGTTCACATAATGCATTAATTGATAAAGTATGAATATCATCCAAGTCATCAGGAAAATCATACCAAAGTTGCTTTGAAAAACCTTGGTCTAATGTTGAATTAGGAAACAAGATTATATTTTTAGTGTGCTTGTCATTGTAAATAGTCATATTTCCATATCTACAACTAAAGTAGGCATCAGCTGTTGTAAGCCATGGGCATCCTAGAACCAAGGTATATCCCCCTAACTTATTCTTTGGCTGCAAGACTATAAATTCTACAAGATACTCCCATGAACTTACAAAAACTATAATATCCTCTAATTTTTGTTTTGGTTTAATGGTAGATCTATTTGCAAGTTGAAGGTCTATAGAGGTTGGTTGTAATTTGTGTACCCCTAAATACTTTATTGTTTTATTGGTCATAACATTGATGGAATCCACTAAATCTACTAAGACATTATGCAAAGTTGTATTACCAATATGAATTATGAGTATAGGTATTCTAGGATTTGTATATTTAAGCATTACCTTTCCTTTAGTTATTGTCTTGGATAATTATCCAATAACTTGAATGGTTTAACATTCATTTTTATTTTTCCTTCTTGAATTTTTTGTGCACATACTCTTTATTAATTTAGAGTAAATAGGAATATCCTTGATAGCTTTCAAGAGAGGAATTTTAATGGTAACATTTTCTAATTCTTAAAGGAAATTGAATGTTGGCTTGGAGGGTTATTTAGGTGTTACTAGTATTTCAAGAAATGGGATTTCTATTTTTTTCCTTTGAGGAATTTGAATCTCATTTTGCTTTTCTAGAATATTTTCTCATGAGGTTTCTACCTCTTCTTCAGGTTTTTCATTTTTATCTACTTCTTCAAACAAATTTTGGGTGGGTTTCTCAAATTTTGTGAACATCACTTTACTATTGTCCAACACCTTTCCAGACCTTAGATGGATCTATTGGCAAGGTACCATATATATTGAACATGTTTTATTAGTTTCATAGACTATTGAACTATTTTGTTGATATTAGGATTAGGTATTGGTTGAACTGGTAAGGGTGGTTGCTTAGGAGGGTTGTTCATTTTATTTGGATGTGGGAGAAGTATATTTTGAGGCTGATTTTGAGGGGCTTGTTCTCTAAATTGATTTTGAAAGTTTTGTATTTGGGGTAGTCCTTGAGACTAGCTAGATCCTACTTGATTATATTTGCCATTCATATTCCACTTAGATATTTTTTAACCTGACATTCCTTGATTCAATGGAGGTGGAATCTCATATGATTTTGCCATAAATTGAGCCTATGGAGGTATATTCCATTCTTAATTGTATGGGTATGGATTCTAATTTGCCCAATTTAATGTATTTGACCACTGGTTAGGTCTTTTTTGGTTGGAATAACTAGAATTTGACCAATTATATGGACCATTTAATGGGTCGCTTCTTCTTTAGGCTAAAAAATAAACATCTTCTTCCTCCTCAACGTTAGGTTCTTTTAAAGTAGATTTCATAGCTGAAATATACTTGCAATTTTTAGTACTATGATTCTTGTCACAAATTTTACAACTAGCAAAAATGTTGGAGATATTTGTAATATGAAGTAGTAGGTGCATTGCATAATCCAAAAGGTAAAACTTGGTAAGCATAGGTACCTACAGGATATGTGAAAATTGTCTTCTCTTGGTATTCTTCTGCTAATAAGACCTGATTGTACCCACTAAAACCATCCAAAAAGCAAAAATATTTCTTTCCAACCAAGGTATCAAGAACTTGATCAATGAAGGGTAAAGTAAAATAGTCCTTTGTTACTTTATTCAATTCCCTATAATCTACATAGATTCTCCACTTACCATTCTTTTTAGGAACTATCACAAGTGGTGATACCCATTTGCTATCAAAAATTGGGTATATAAATTCTGCATTCTATAGCTTAATAATTTCATCCTGAACTATGTATTTCATAGCTAGATTTAGTCTTCTTTGAGGTTGTCTTACTGGATGACAACCTTCTTGGATGAATATATTGTGGGTACAAATGTTTGGATGTATTCCTTTCATATCCTCATAGTTCCATGCAAATGTTGTTTTATTTTTCTTAAGCACATCTATCAATTGTGATATTTGTATGCTTGTGAGTGCATTATTGATGTTTAGAGTCTTTCTAGGTGATATCTATCTACTTACAATTTTTAGTATTTGCATCTATTTTCATTATTTCATGTTCAATAAAATTTAATGGATAGTTATAAGGTACCAATTGATGAGATTTACTTTGTACTTGCTCCATCATTAGACATGGAAAATTTAAGTGGACAACTAGTATTTTGATCTTGGTCTTAATCCTACTCATCTAGAAGTAGTCATAGTAGTCCTTCAATATCTTGTTGTAAATTTTCACGTAATGAATTAATTGATAAAGTCTAAATATCATCCAAGTCATCAGGAAAATCATACCAAAGTTGCTTTGTAAAATCTTGGTCTAATGTTGACTTAGGAAACAAGTTTAGATTTTTAATGTGCTTGCCATTGGAAATAGTCATATTTCTAGATCTACAACTAAAGTAGGCATCATCTATTGCAATACATGGGCATCCTAGAACCAAGGGATATACCCCTAAATTCTTCTTTGGCTACAAGACTACAAAGTCTACAATATACTCCCATGAACTTACATAAACTATAATATCCTCTAACTTTCATTTTGGTTTAATGGTAGATCTATTTGCAAGTTGAAGCACTATAGTGGTTGGTTGTAATTTGTGTACCCCTAAATACTTTGTTGTTTTCTTTGCCATAACATTGATGGAAGCCCCTAAATATACTAAGACATTATGCATGGTTGTATTACCAATATGAACTGTGAGTATAGGTATTCGAGGATTTGTATATTTAAGCATTACCTTTCCTCTAGTTATTATATTAGATAATTATCCAATAACTTGAATGGGTTGATATTCATTTTTATTTTTACTTCATGAATTTTTTGTGCACATACTCTTTATTAATTTAGAGTAAATAGGAATATCCTTGATAGCTTGCAAGAGAGGAATTTTAATGATAACATTTTCTAATTTTTAAATGGAATTGAAAGTTGGCTTGGAGGTTTCTTTAGGTATTACCAGTATTTCAGGAAATGGGATTTCCATTTTTTTCCTTTGAGGGATTTTAATCTCTTTTTGCTTTGCTAGAATATTTTCTGGTGAGGTTTCCACCCAATCTTCAGGTTTTTCATTTTTTTCTACTTTTTCAAATAAATTTTGGGTGGGTTTCTTAATTTATATGAACATCACTTTACTATTGCCCAACACCTTTATATACCTTAGATGGATCTATTGACAAGGTACCATAGATATTGAACATGTTTCATTAGTTTCATAGACTTATTGAACTATTTTGTTGATATTAGAATTAGGTACTGGTAAAACTGGTAAGGGTGGTTGCTTAGGAGGGTTGTTCATATTATTTGGAGGTGCGAGAAGTCTATTTTGAGGCTGAATTTGAGGGGTTTGTCCTCTAAATTGATTTTAAAAGTTTTATTTTTGGGATGGTCCTTGAGATCAGCTAGATCCTCCTTGATTATATTGGCCATTCATATTCTACTTAGATATGTTTTGACCTGACATTCCTTGATTCCGTGGAGGTGGAATATCATATGAGTTTGCCATAAATTGAGCCTATGGAGGTATATTTCATTCTTGATTGTTTGGGTATGGATTCCAATTTGTCCAATTTAATGCATTTGACCACTGGTTAGGTCTTTTTTGGTTGGAATAAATAGAATTTGACTAATTATATGGACCATTGAATGGGTCATTTCTTATTTGGTCTAAAAAATAAACATCTTCTGCCTCCTCAACTTCAAGTTATTTTATAGTAGATTTCATATCTGAAATATACTTGCAATTTTTAGTACTATGATTCTTGTCACAAATTTTACAACTAGCAGAAATGTTGGAGATATTTGTAATATGAAGTAACAGGTGCATTGCATAATCCAAAAGGTAGAACTTGGTAAGCATAGGTACCTACAGGATATGTGAAAATTGTCTTCTCTTGGTCTTCTTCTGCTAATGAGATCTGATTGTATCCACTAAAACCATCCAAAAGGCAAAAATATTTATTTCCAGCCAAGGTATCAAGAACTTGATCAATGAGGGGTAAAGTAAAATAGTCCTTCTTTGTTACTTTATTCAATTCCCTATAATCTACACATATTCTTCACTTACCATTATTTTTAGAAACTATCACAAGTGGTGATACCCATTGGCTATCAAAAATTGGGTATATAAATCCTGCATTCAATAGCTTAATAATTTCTTCTTGAACTGTCTTTCATAGCTAGATTTAGTCTTCTTTGAGGTTTTCTTACTGGATGACAACATTCTTGGATGAATATATGGTGAATATAAATGTTTGGATGTATTCATTTCATATCCTCATAGTTCCATGGAAATTTTAGTTGATGTTTCTTAAGCACATCTATCAATTGTGATTCTTGTATGCCTGTGCGTGTATTATTGATGTTTAGAGTCTTTCAAGGTGTGATATCTATCTACTTTCAATTTCTAGTATTTGCATATATTCCCATTATTTCATGTTCAAGAACATGAAATGGATAGTTATAGGGTACCAATTGATGAGATTGACTTTGTACTTTCTCCATCATTAGACATGGAAAATTTAAGTGGACAACTAGTGTTTTGATCTTGGTCTTATTCCTACTCATCTAGAAGTAGTCATAGTGGTCCTTCAATATATTGTTGTAAATGTTCACGTAATGCATTAAATGATAAAGTATGAATATCATCCAAGTCATCAGGAAAATCATACCAAAGTTTCTTTGAAAAACCTTGGTCTAATGTTGACTTAGGAAACATGCTTAGATTTTTAGTGTGCTTGCCATTGAAAATAGTCATATTTCCATATCTACAACTAAATTAGGCATCAACTATTTCAAGCCATGGGTATCCTAGAACCAAGGGATATCCCCCTAACTTCTTCTTTGGTTGCAAGACTACAAAGTCTACAAGATACTCCCATGAACTTACATAAACTATAATATCCTCTAACTTTAATTTTGGTTTAATGGTATATCTATTTGCAAGTTGAAGCACTATAGAGGTTGGTTGTAATTTGTGTACCCCTAAATACTTTATTGTTTTCTTGGTCATAACATTGATGGAAGCCCTTAAATCTACTAATACATTATGCAAGGTTGTATTACCAATATGAACTGTGGGTATAGGTATTCCACGATTTGTATATTTAAGCATTACCTTTCCTCCAGTTATTATCTTAGATAATTATCCAATAACTTGAATGGTTTGATATTCATTTTTCTTTTTCCTTCTTGAATTTTTTGTGCACATACTCTTTATTAATTTAAAGTAAATAGGAATATCCTTGATAGCTTTCAAGAGAGGAATTTTAATGGTAACATTTTCTAATTCTTAAATGAAATTGAATGTTGGCTTGGAGGGTTCTTTAGGTATTACCAGTATTTCAAGAAATGGGATTTCCATTTTTTTCCTTTGAGGAATTTGAATCTCATTTTGCTTTTCTAGAATATTTTCTCATGAGGTTTGTACCTCATCTTCAGGTTTTGCATTTTTATCTATTTTTTCAAACAAATTTTGGGTGGGTTTCTCAATTTTTGTGAACGTCACTTTACTATTGTCCAACACCTTTCCAAACCTTATATGGATCTATTGGCAAGGTACCATATATATTGAACATGTTTTATTAGTTTCATAGACTTATTGAACTATTTTGTTGATATTAGGATTAGGTACTGGTTGAACTGGTAAGTGTGGTTGCTTAGGAGGGTTGTTCATATTATTTGGAGATGGGAGAAGTCTATTTTGAGGCTGATTTTGAGGGGCTTGTCCTCTAAATTAATTTTTAAAGTTTTGTGGTTGGGTGGTCCTTGAGACCAGCTAGATCCTCCTTGATTATATTTGCCATTCATATTCCACTTAGATATATTTTGACCTGACATTCCTTGATTCCATGGAGGTGGACTCTCATATGAGTTTGCCATAAATTGAGCCTATGGAGGTATATTCCATTCTTTATTGTTTGGGTATGGATTCTAATTTTCCCAATTTAATGCATTTGACCACTGGTTAGGTCTTTTTTTGTTGGAATAACTAGAATTTGACCAATTATATGGACCATTGAATGGGTCACTTTTTCTTTGTGCTACAAAATAAACATCTTCTGCCTCCTCAACTTCAGGTCCTTTTATAGTAGATTTCACAACTGAAATATACTTGCAATTTTAAGTACTATGATTCTTGTCACATATTTTACAACTTGAAGAAATGTTGGAGATATTTGTAATATGAAGTAGCAGATGCATTGCATAATCAAAAAGGTAAAACTTGGTAAGCATAGGTACCTACAGGATATGTTAAAATTGTCTTCTCTTGGTCTTCTTATGCTAATGAGACCTGATTGTACCCACTAAAACCATCCAAAAAGCAAAAATATTTCTTTCCAGCCATGGTATCAAGAACTTGATCAATGAAGGGTAAAGTAAAATAGTCATTCTTTGTTACTTTATTCAATTCCCTATAATCTACATAGATTATTCACTTACCATTCTTCTTAGGAACTATCACAAGTGGTGATACCCATTGGCTATCAGAAATTGGGTATATAAATTTTGCATTCTATAGCTTAATAATTTCATCCTGAACTATGTCTTTCATAGCTAGATTTAGTCTTCTTTGAGGTTATCTTACTGGATGACAACCTTCTTGGATGAATATAGAGTGGGTACAAATATTTGGATGTATTCCTTTCATATCCTCATAGTTCCATGCAAATGTTGTTTGATGTTTCTTAAGCACATCTATCAATTATGATTCTTGTATGCCTATGAGTGCATTATTGATATTTAGAGTCTTTCAAGGTGTGATATCTATCTACTTGCAATTTTTAGTATTTGCATCTATTCCCATTATTTCATGTTCAAGAACATTTAATGGATAGTTATAAGATACCAATTAATGAGATTGAATTTAAACATAGATTCAATGAAATGATGCTTAATTCAAAAGATGCAATTTATGATTTATACTAAGTCTATGTGTGTGGATCCATGTATGATCTAATATTGCAACAATTATTTAATAGATTTTATAATTCTATCTTATGCAATTTTAATTAATTCTATGCTCTAAGACTTATTCTATATTCTAACTAATCCTACTATAATTTAGGAGGAAGAGAGCAAGGGATTGATAGTTCAGAGTGGTCCCTACCTCTTAGAGGTCAATGTTATTCTCTTCTCATTTCTACTTTACTTTACTTCAAAAAATAATATTAATTTAAACTAACTTAATGTCATTTAATTCGTGTGTGTAGGAAAATAAAATAGAAGTTATAATAACAAGTGAAACATGAAGAAATTACAAGATACAGTTACCAAATTCATTAGAGAAAATATTAATACTTTATTGCTTGACTTCAATATTCATTCGTACAATGTAAATGATAGATTATGCAGAAAATAGACTATTTAGATGGTAGAACTTTTCCAAGGTCTTGACATTGTAATATATAGCTTTTACATCACTTCTTCAATAGAATTCTTCAACCCCTTTACATTATATCTCAAACGGTTGAAGATTTGGCTACTAATATTACATAACAAAATAATCTAATATTAAGATAACCTAAAAACTACTTTTGGACTTATTATAAACAGATCTGTCCAAGTGGCATAATACGTAACAAAGACCTAAAGTTTGAATAACTCACTAACAAAATGAAACAACTTTTTGTCCTCTTCCTTAGGGAAGAGACAAATTAGGACTACATTCAGATTACATAAATCTCTAACAACTAACAAATTAACAAATTACATAACAAATATTGGCTTACATTTCAAATATTAATGTCTACATGACGATGACCAAGTTGACTACACATTACACGTGTTGGCTGAGCTGTCAAAATAAGTGGAAATTCCACCGTGTCAAATAAATTTACACAGTCAACTATTTTTTGTAACACATTTCCATAACACCTTTCCATGGATACTTTTTGTAGGTATTTTTTGTAGGTAGTATCCATAGGTGGTATCCGTAGATGGTATCTATAGATAGCTTCATAACTCATTCTCAATGCGCTTCCTTGCAAGCTAGTTCATCTGTGTGCAGCCTGTATTTGGTATTAAAATATCCTATAGACTACCTAAAAAATCCACCTATTGAAAACACAAAAATATTGCACAATTTTACATGAAATTTCTAGTATATATCACATATTATCCCATGGAGCATATTTATCAGAAATAATGTAAATAATACAAATTACACATGACATTCATCAAAATCACATCCATAATCATCAGAGTTTGCATCTAAAAACTAGATAAAAATTGCATAATATAATCATTTTAATGCTCATCAACTACTACACATTTGACTCTTTTAGTTAAAATATCAGGAATAAAATATCTATGGCATAAACATCTGGGACATACCAGTGTATCATATATAAATGAAATGGTCAAATATCAAATGGTTAAAGGGATACCAAATCTATTTTGGGAATCTACTATTTGTCCAGAATATTTGGTAGGAAAACAACATAGAATTCCTTTTGAACTTCGTCAGCATAGATCTCAAAAACCATTAGAATTAATATATACAAATTTATGTGGTCCAATGAATGTTACTAGTATTGGAGGACATAAGTATTTTCAACTATTTGTTGATGATCATACCCAAAAAATATGGGTATACTGCATGAAGTACAAATAAAAAATATTTAGTTGTTTTAAAAAATTCAAACTTCAAGTAGAAAAGGAATCGAGGAAAACTATCAAAATTATTTTTTCAGATAGAGGAGGTGAATTTGTATCAAAAGAATTCAATATATTTCTAGAATAAAATGGATAAAAGACAACTCACTATAGTGTATTCACCACAACGAAATGGAATTGTAGAAAGAAGAAATAGGTCTATATTGGCAGAGCAAAACCTTAACAATTCCATTGATCTAATGACAAAATAAATATTACAATGAGCCTTAGAATAGCCCAAAAAAATTGGATCTAAGAAATAACTTAGTACCCAAAATAAAATATATGCTAACCATAATATTCTTAATTATATACTAACAAACTATTAATCATGAAATAATGTGATAATAGATACCTAGTTAACCTAACATCCCTCCTTATTACATTATTTTTTAATATAAAGAGAGTTGTGAAACCAATACAATTTGACATGTGCAAGTGCCTTAGTGAAAATATTCGCAACTTGAGCATTGGTGGGAACGTATTGAAGCTGAATTTTGTGCCTTGGAACTTTGTATTGAATGAAGTGACATTGTGTGTCAATGTGTTTGGTTCGTTCATGATGCACTAGATTCTTAACGAGTTTCAAAACACCCTGGTTGTTGCAAAACAAGTGAATTGGATATTTGGATGGAAGACCCATACTTTTCAAGATGTGATGCAACCATATCATCTCACAAACTGATTCATGTATGGTGTGATACTCTACCTCTGTAGATGAAATAGCAACCACCTATTGCTTCTTGTTGTGCCAAGAGACATGACCGAATCCAAGATAAAAAATATATCCTGAAGTTGACTTTCAATCATCATATGATCCAACATAGTTAGAGTTCGTGTATTCTTATAAGAAGAATTTATCATTCTTCTTGTACTCTAGGCCATACTCAATAGTACCATGAACATAGTGAAGAACACATTTTACTACTTTCCAATGAGTGACCTTAGGCTCCTACATGAACCTTGAAATATAGTTGATAACAAACACAATATCTGACCTAGTGTTTTTAGATATATGAGACTCTCGATCAGTTGGTGATAGAGAGTACCATCTATCTGAGGTGAATCATCATACCATGATAACTAAAGCCCTAATTCCATCAAAGTTGCCATTGGCTTACAATCATTCATGCGATACTTTTCTAATAATATCTACTTTTTTTGTGACATCTTGATGTGGTGCATCTTCTGGTTCACTTCCAAGCCAAGATAATAGTGGAGAAGTCTACAATCTGTCATCTCAAAATATTTGCACAAGTCACTTTTGATAGCAGTTATAAAATTTTTTGAGCTACCTATGATAAGCATATCATCCACATAGAGTACAAGCAACACTATTTCAAAACCTTATTTCTTGAAATAGAGGTTTACATCTAAATGACTTCTCTTAAATCCATGTTGCAGTAGGTGATCATCCATCTTAATGTACCAAGCTTGTGGAGCTTGTTTCAAACCGTACAAGGACTTGACCAATTTGCACACTTTTTTCTCTTGGTATTCCACTTCAAATCCTTCAGGTTGTGACATATAGAATTCCTCTTGGAGATCACCATTAAATAAGGCACTCTTGACATCCATATGATGTATCTTCCACCCGAACTGTGTTGCCATAGCACAAAGAACTCGAATGGTAATCATTCAAGTAGTAGGTGCAAAAGTTTATTCATAGTCGATGCCTTTCTTTTGTGCATAGAATTTTGAAACAATATGGGCCTTATGCTTATCAATTTTTCCATTTGCCTTGTACTTGACTTTGTACACCCATTTTTAGCCAATGGGCTTCTTTCCATACGATAGATCAAGAAGCTTTCAAGTCTAATTTTTCTTCAAGGACATGTACTATGCATCCATAGAAGCCTTCCATTGTGGCTCACTAAGATCATATTGTAATATGGTGGGTTCATACTCATCAAGTGAAGACATAAAACCTAGTCATCATCCACTTCCATATCCTCTATTTCTCTCTTTGTATCTATAAAAAGCTCCTCAAAATATTGAAAAAAAGTTCATCAACCTCAGTAGTCTCTACTACAAATTTATCTTATCGAGCCATACTACGAGTATGAGGTATATTCAAAGTCATATTTGGTGGTGTGGATATCTTTGAGTCTCTGATAGTACTTGTATACCACTTAGGAATATTTTCTATGGTGAATAAGGAGACTTCTCAATCATAGACTCCTCAAAATTAAGGTGTACGTTGGATGTGTTTTGTGATGTGAAAGCTTCATAAAAAACATCTCTACTGATATGAATCTTCTTGGTCAAAGGATAAATCAATCGATAACCCTTAGAATGCTCATCATATCCAAGAAGAACACATTGCAAGATCTTCTCATCTAACTTTTTCCTTTTCTCTTTTGGTATATGCATAAAAGCCTTATATCCAATAATACGTAGATGAGAGATGGAGGGTTTCTGACCACTCCATGATTCCTATGGAGTTATTCCCTTTAGGGCCTTTGTGGGTGCCCTATTTAGTAGGTATACTACTATGGTGATAGCTTCTGCCCAAAATTGTTGCTCTATATGGGCTCCTATGGGCATACAATGAACCATTTCCATGATGGAACGGTTTCTCCGCTCAGCAACTCCATTCTGTTTTGGATTATAAGTAGTAGTGAATTTTATCTTGATCCCATGTGCAGTAAAATATTAAAAAAATTACTTAGAGGTGAACTCTCCCACTTGATCTAAGCGGAGGGTCTTTATAGAAGTCCTTGAATCCTCAACAGATTTCTTAAATTATTGGAAGTAACTAAAAGCTTCTGATTTTAGATGAATAAATAATACCCACATCTTTTGTGAGTAGTCATCTACAAATAACTAAAAGTACCTCTTCCCCCCACAACTATTGGGTGTGAAAGGATAGCCAAATCGGTTTGAATTAACTCCAGAGGTTTCTGTGCTCGTGAATAGCTCTTTTCAAATGGTACTCTATGTTTCTTCCCTGCTAAGCAATCAGAGCACATTGGAAATGTAGAGCAAAGGGAGGGAAGGCCCTTTACCATCTCATATTTACTTAGCTCAAGTAAATATCTAGAACTTAGATGCCCATATCTCTTGTACCAAATTGAAGTTACCTCCTTTGTAGAGATTGCCATGGCAACATGAGGGGTGGAGATAGCATCTAATGCAAATAAGCCATGCTTGTATAAAGCTATTGTGATATGTTTACCCCTCTTAGTGATATAGCAACACTTCTTTCCATCCTCAACATGAAAATCAATAACCATATCCTTATCTAGAATTTGAGTGACTGACAACAAATTGGTTTCCAATCCTGGAACATAGAGGACTCTATCAATATGACATTTTCCATCTAGAAGATTGATTGAAATTGTACCCTCACCCTAAACCTTGTAGATTTTATCATCAGTAATAGTGATAGGTTTACCTTCCTTGGCTTCATATGTATCAAACCATTACTTGTCGCCAGTAATGTGCTTACTGGCACCAGAATCAACATACCACATAGGATCCTTTGATTTGGAGGTTGTGTTAGTCATGAGCACCTTGTGTGCCCACTCAAAATCGAAGTTAGATTATTCAACAACAACATTCACCTTGGGTTGCTTGTTTTTGTTTTGTGGTTTTTTATGGCCCTTGTTTTTAGGTTGTTTATTTTTGTGTAAACATCGATTGGTGTAATGAGTATCTTTCTCATAAATTTTGTAATATTTCTTCAGTTGTTGAGGTTTTTTTCTCTTGGAATCCTTGGAAGAAATTCCTCCCTTCTAAAAATTACCCTTCTTCTTAGAACCATTCTTTTTGGAATAGAGAGATGTATTATAAGCTTCATCTTTGTGTAGTTGGTGAGCCTCCTCTTCCTGAAGCAAATTGACCAACTCAACAAATGTAACTTATATTTATGACACTTGAAGAGAAGTTATCAACATTCTATATGAATCAGGTAAATCTCTCAACATCACTAAAGTGAGGAGCTTATCTTCTATAGTCTCTCCCATAGAATTCAACTTTGACTTTAACTTAGCTACTCTGCAAAGAAATAGTTCAATTGTCTCTCCATGCTTTATACTCAAACTATGAAGTTGATATTGAAGGTGAAGAATGGTGGAATCATTCTTACCCTCATAGATGGTCTTAAGGGCATCCCATGCCTCTTTACCATTGTCTTTTTTAGCTATGTGAGGTTGAACTTCATCTAAAATAGCAAGCAATATGAGCACTCTTGCATTATCGTCTTTCTTATCAAATGCAATCTAATCTGTAGTTGGTGTTGTAGGTTGACTAGTCGTGTTGGCTGGTGACTTAGGTCTTGTTTTTGTACCCGAGATAACATCCAAAAAATCTTCCATTTATAGAATAGCTTTAATTTTTGTTTTCCATAGTGTGTAATTAGAACCTTTTAGTAACTGAGTGTCATTCAGGTACTTATGGATAGCAGCCATAATGAGAATTCCTTATAACACCAAATGATCCTCATTTCTTTATACCTTTACTAGGCCTTTATATCGAACCTCTCGATATACCCTCCCTTACGTGAGGGAGACTATAAGTACATGAGAGCAGAACAATAAGTGGTACATAGGCGGTACTAAAAGGGAATCATTTTGTTTATGAAACCTACCATAGAAGGTCTTTCCTCATGCATGGGGTGTAACTTCCCCTAAACACTTTGGAAAGCACTTCATCAGGATTTATGTCTAACAACAATAACGATTAGGATAGTGAATGGAGTGAAAAATAACAAAATGGTAAACTTATATCTCCCCAAAAATTTATAGAGAACAAGCTTAGATGTTGTTGCAACTATGTTAGGTGATAGATACAGTAGCCCAAAGCATGACAACATTACCTGTAAGTGTGGGCTAGAGGTACTGTGTATATCAATTGCTGCTATGCAAATGAATTGCATAGATGGGTTCTATTTTTGGAGACTTAATAATGCTTGATTTTACTTAATGATGTACAAAAATAATAATAAAATATAAATGCAACTATCAAAAAAAAGTGCCCACAAAAAATGAAATTTTAGGTGTCGGTTTCCACCGAAAATGCACCTAATTACAATGCCAAATTGCTTTTCAAATTTGAAAAAAAAAATCACTCGCTATTCCCCCTCTTTCATCCTAATTTGAGAATTTTGCAAGAAATGGACTTGAAAAAAAAATCCCCCCCTTCATTTTGCAAAATGTAGGATAAAAAATGTTTTGAGGTGTGCTCTTCAAAGGTATTTAAAATTATGATTTGGAAAGCAAATATTAATTAAAAAAATTCTTAATTAAAATTTTGTAAAAAAAATAATTAAGAATAATATTTAATTAATAAAAAGCAAAATAATTAAAAATAAAAGCTTTTAAAAAATCAATTAAAAAAATGTGTTTACCTTTGTGAGTTTCGATGGGGTTTGAACCCCTGACCTAGAGTCCCAAGCACCTTAGCGCTCGACTGCCAACCAGCCGAGCCACCTACTTCAGCAAGTACTAAAGAGGAGCAACCCGTATTTGAAGACCTCTGGGCAGCATTGCCTCCAGGCGATGTTGCCTCCTCTCTGATGATGCTTCCTTCAACGGGTGGTATCTCTTCCTCCTATAGGGATGAATTTGTCATAAATTTTAAACTCTCATATGAATTTTTTAAACCATCGCAAAAAAGAATCGTGGCTAGCATCCACATCCAGGATCTTGTTTATTGGTGTCTCCTAAAATATGAATCAGGTCACATGTTCAATCCACACTCACTACACTAGCTTGAAAACTATGAAATAATATGATCTCTAAATTTTTTTGACACAAACAATCACCTTTGTAGTAAGATCAAAATCCAATCATGAAAGGCTTTCATCATGGTTAGGTTTATTATCAATTCTCTATGGAGACGGGTTGACATTTTTGGGAGTGACAGGTCCACCATTGTGTATTGGAGTGATCAAGATCGATGAGTGGGATCTGAGACCAGCGATCTATCAAAGAAAAAATCTTGATCTCAGATGTCAAAAATTGTGTGATCAAGTTTTATGATTCAGTGTTCTAGCATCAGAATGCATCTGCAGTGTTGGGATCATCATATAGCAAAAAAAATTGCTCGACATGACGTCCAAACGAGATTGAAACACTTCTTTGACCACACACATAGAATACGTGTTGCAATTGATAGGTTTTTTAAAAGAGAAATGCAATATCCCACATGAGGAAGGTCGTGGGTTACAAGGTCCTTTATAAATAAAAAATGCCAAGATGCATAATTTCCACCTTACAATGGACAAACCTCTTGCACTTATTTTTACCAATGGACCCATCTTCCTCACTAACCACATCAGGGTCCAATATTTGTTAGGAGGTCGAATCACATCTAGTTAGCCTGAGTCATATCTATGTCTCAAGAAGTGTGTACAGTAAGTTCACTTCAACTTAGGGTTGAATCATGTACAGTCAACTTGAGTTATATCCATGTATCCATATCAACATGTCCAACACATCAATCTATGATATCAACCTCTGTGCCAGGTCCAAGTGCCTCAGGAATCGCATCCAGGTCAGCCTAGTGGTGCTCTATCAAAGCTACAAAGAAAATCTCAAGCCAAGACGAATGATTATCTTTGATATCATATTGGCAAAGCAAAACCTTAACAATTCCATTGATCTAATGAAAAATAAATATTACAACAAGCCTTAGAATAGCCCATAAAATTTGGATCTAAGTAATAACTCAGTACCCAAAATAAAATATATGCTAACCATAATATGTTAACCATAATATTCGTAATTATATGCGAACAAACTATTAATCATGAAATAATGTGATAATAGATACCTAGTTAACCTAACAGAGATGTATGATAAAAGAGGCTCATCTTGATCATTAGTATTAGATAGAAGTAATAAAAATAGTAGTATACTTACAAAATGGATTACCTACAAGGATACTTAAGATTGTTACACCAGAAGAAGCATGGTCAAAACAAAAACCAAATATTGAAAATTTAAGAATATTTGGATGCAAAAATTATATGCATATTAAAAAATAGAAAAGGATAAAATTAGATGAAAAAACTATGGTTGGTATATTTATTAGCTAGGATGATGAATATGCAATGTATAGAATAATTGATCTAAGTACAAAAAAGGTATATATAAGTAGAGATGTAGTTTTTGATGAAAAATCAAGGTTGAAACTAAAAAACAAAGTAGTGATACAAAAGTTCTTTTATATTTATTTGAGAAATACTTGGAAAATGAATATACTGTGAGAATACCAAGATGAACAAAGTGAATGCATAGAAATTTTCATTATTACTCAAAGAAAGGAACCAATATGGCTTAGAAACACACTCTAGGAATCAAATTTGGAATAAATACCAGATCTTACTACTACAAGACCTCAAAATCATAGGTAAAGTAGAATTAATAGAGAATTACTAAGCATTATAGTAGAGCCAACGTCAACACTTCAAGATCTAAATCACTCATATTGTAAGGCAACTATGGAATATGAATATTCATCACTACAAAAGAACAAACCATGGAATCTAGTAGAAATACCTCCAAGAAAGAAAATAGTGGGTTGCAAATGGGTTTACAAGATTAAGTATAAAGCATATGGGACACTTGACAAATACAAAGCTCAATTAGCGGCCAAAGGATATACTCAAATAGAATGAATTGACTATGAAGAAATTTTTACACCTACAACTAGAATGACTACTATCAGAATAGTATGTGCTTTAACAAATCATCAAGGTTGGAAACTTCATCAAATGGATGTAAAAAGTGTATTTCTTAATGGTGACTTAGAAGAGGAAGTATACATGTCACAAATAGAAGGATTTGTTGTTAAAGGCCAAGAACATAAGATTTACAAATAAAACAAATCCATATATGGTTTGAAGCAAACCCCTAGAGCATGGAACATAAAAATTCATATTCATTTATTACAATATAGTTTCAAATGAAGTACATCTGATCCAAGTCTGTATACAAAGAAAATTGGAAATGATATATTAATTCTTATAATGTATGTTGATGATATAGTGATTATTGGAATATTTGGAAAACTAATAAGTGAGATAAGAAAGGATCTTGAGAAGGCATTTGAAATGATAGATTTAGGATTGATGAATTATTTTCTTGGTCTAGATATTCATAAAAAAGAAGATAATATTACAATTACAAAATCAAAATATGCAAAATATCTACTTGAGATATATAAAATGAATGATTTTAATCCTAAGGATACACCTATGGAAAAATGGATTCAATTATCCAAAAATGATGGAACACCTTTAGTTTCAACTACAAGGTACCACCAATTAATTGCAAGTATTTTGTAATTGATAAATACTCAACCTGATCTAGTTTTCACTGTAAATTATATTTCAAGATTCATGTAGGAACTAAGAGCAATTCATTGGAAATCTACAAAAATAATATTGCAATATGTTAAGAAAAATATAGATTATGGAATATAACTTGTATGAATAATGTTAAAGTTTTTTGTCTACACGAATATTCATATTCTAATTATGTTGGTTCTATTGATGATAGAAAATCTACTTCAGGGTATATTTTTTATCTTGGGTTAAGACCGGTATCTTGGCATAGTAAGAAACAAAATACAATAGCACAATCATCTATTGAAGTAGAATACAGAACAATGAGAGATACAACTTGTGAAGCTTTGTGGTTACAATATATATTATCTAATATGGGAGTCAAACGAACTCCAACCCTAATACATTGTGATAATCAAGGAGTACTCAATTTGATAAAAAATCCAAATTTTCATGAATGAACTAAGCATATAGAAGCACAATGTCATTTTATTAGAGATCATTTTTAGAATTGTGATATCAACCTAAAGCATATTACTATAGAATAATAGCTAGCAGATATATTTACAAAATCTCTAGGTCAAAACAAGTTTCAAACATTCAAAGATCATTTATGTAGACCAAGAGAAGTTCATCCCAAATAATGTAATACAAGGGGTGTTAGAATATATTACATTATTTTTTATGTAAGTCAATAATCACTTGAGGCAAACCAAAGGTCATTTGTATTTTCTATATTATGGGCTCTTAGTTCCATATTTCATTGTACAAATATATACAATTAATATCTAGATATGTGCAATTGTTCTAATGTGCTTTATATTCTTTATCTCATTAGTATACAAAATAAGTAATTGTGTTTCTTGATTATATTGAATGCTTCAAATTCTATCATGTGCTTGATTGCATAAATGATTGTATGTATGATTACCTGAAAAATAATTGTGCTTGCTTTCATGTTATTTATTATCTATTTTCTTATGTCTTCTAGTTCATCCTATAAAGTCATGAGGGGGAATCCTAGAATGAAGTAATGATGATCGTAACTAGAAAATAGTGTCACTTGCATTGAATTTAAAGCAGGTCACTGAGCTAGTGAACCTCCTTAATGACTTCCCAAAATCCTTTCTCATCCTCTTGATATTTTAAACTCTAGAAAGGAAGTTGAGGTGTTTATGGCATACAATAGTCACCAATCATGATATAATTACATTTTAATGCCTTGGCTTCTCCTTATAGATTTAAAATTTCTAGAGGATTTGCATGCATTGCTTTCTTGCTCATGTGTTTTCTTATTGTATAAATAATTGTCAATTTCACTTGCTTGTGTTCATATGTTTATTGTTTGCATATGGATTCAAGATAATTCATCATGACCTATGATGGTCCTAGTCAAGATAGATCACATTATAGATTTACATCTTAGTTAGGTACCTGAGGTAGCAAATCTCTTTAATGACTCTTTCTAGATGTACATCTCATATTTTCTTCAACATCTTATTTTTCTTATTTTTCATCATCATTTTCCTCTAAAATTTAGCAATCAATGATGATGTTGACACTACAATGAAGACTTGAGGGTGGCATATAAAATGGAAGTCTGAGCTAGAAAGTTTTTTCCTAAGCAAAACATTCTTCTCCACTCTCACAATTAGCTTTTATCATAACATCTTCTTTATTCATATTTACACCTAGGAAAAGTAGGTGATACAATTATTCAATGATTGACAAGTACTTTAAAATATTAGAAAACATCGAACAACATGGGATAATTCTATCAAATAGTTTTCTCTATGTAAGGATCTATAAAAAAATTCAATTTAGCAAAATTTCAATATGTTCATCAAAGACTCTTTCTCAAACATCATTTCATTAATTTGTGATTTATTCTTATATCCAAATAGAAGGTGGGATAAAATCATTTTATGCTTGGTAAGAATTAGGATTCCTATACATCCAACAAGTAAGGAACAATTTTATCAAAATTTCTTCCTCAGTATAAGGTTCTATCACAAATTCAAATTTATCAATTATCGAATTTATCATTATACCTAAAATGAATGAATGAGATAGGATTACCCAATACCTAACAAGTGTTCAAAGCACCTAATGATATTGGATAATTAGATCAGATATCCTACCCTGGTATAAGCCTTTATTAGAATTATCATACAACCTTCTTTTACAAAATCATGGCAATATGATGAAGTGTAATCACTGATAGCCCTATGCATCATCAATTGTCAAATCACAAGCATAAAACAAATTTGATTCAAGTATTTTTAATCATCAATAATATTATATACATAATGCATTTCTTACCTAATTTTATATAATGATATGTTGTATATATTCATAGTTTACCTATCATAAATCATGTCTTTTGGGGGTTAGAATATGTGAATTATCTTTTGATCAAATATTTTTTATTTTAAAAAATTTACAAGGAATAATTATCCTATTACCTCCTATAAATACCTTGAGATATTGACATATCATTTCACTCTTATTTTCATAATTGCATGACTTTTTGATCATTTAAAATCAAGGGATATTTCTATGAAGTAATGATGGCAATAGTTAGGTTAGCTTGTATGCGTTATACTTACACTAGGTTACTGATGCTAAATAGATGCTTGCCCTTAGGAGTTTCGTTCTTGTGCATTGTATATCTTACTCTATTGATAAGCAATGATTACCTTTTTATATTATACTATAGATTATGTGCTAGAAGACTTTACTTGTATTACATAGCATAGTTTTTTGATGAGGAGATTATGAGGGTTATTCTTTGCTTGATGAATTTCACTCATCAATACATAAAATTAAGAAATGGTAACCTTATTTTTTATTTACTTCCCCAAAAATGTCTAATCTCATAGATTCTAAGGATGGGATAATGAGAATTATTTCTTGCTCAGATGGTTTTTATAGCTTTGAAAACATTTTACAAGGAACAATTTTTGTTCTCCTCCTTCACTCATAAGCATTGAGATATTGATCGTATGTTATATTTTGCATAATTATTATTATCATGATTGCATGCTTGCATTTATGAATTGACTATGTGTGCATGTAGAAATCAAGGGATTTTACAATGAGGTAATGATGACCACTAGTTAGGATAGCATACACTTGCATTGCATTCACACTAGGTCTTTGATGCTAGAAAATACCTACTCTTAGGATCATATACATGTTTCACATTTTCCATCAATCATTATTTTAGCATGATTTGTGTGTTTACACTTTAGCATGATTGAACATCATACATTGATTTACTTTGTTGGCTTTATCCCCTACAATAATTTTAACAAAAATTTAGCATATATAGGGTGTTATTTGTTAGGTTGTTGTGGGTGGACAAAATCATAACTTAAAGCAACCTAATTCTATATCAATATCCTAAAACACTCTTATTGTGGTAATAGCTTGTTTGCTAAAATTGATTCAACCTTGTTATACTCCCAAAAATAGTTTTCATGAAATGGAATCAGATACACAACCATCAAGATGTAATAAATAATCTAAAATATACATACAATAATAGGCATTGGGTATCGAATGCTAGTGGTAAATAAATTAAATACATATTGATTCTCATGTTTGCATACTTATATTAGTTGTTTGATCTATGAATTAATTCATATATGCATCAACTATAAAAGATAACTAGCCTTGGTTTTGACCATTGATCAACATATAAGGTATATATGCTTATCATTGGTTAGGATCAATCCATAGTTCTCAAAAATAATAAGTTGGAATGACTTTATTTTCTAAAAAAGACTCATAAATCTTGTTAATCCAAAAACTATATCCTACTTGCCAAATGATGTCAATCCCCAAGTTGCAAGGAATGGATGAATTCTTATAAATCCATGATTAAATTCTAAAAATCTAATTTCAAGCCTCTTATTAACACCTACCAGGTGATGAGTGGAGCATACTTCATTTTCTTACGAGCCCTAATAAAGCCCTGAAGTAATGAAACTTAAACCATAAAATGACATCTTGAAAATTTCTTCATAAAAATAAGTCAGATGATAAAAATTCTGTGACATCAATATCACTGATGAAAATATCTCCATTCAAAGATATTAGCTACATAAGCCCTAAAACTAGGGGTATTAACATTAGCAAACATGGTCATAAATTGTACAAATCCAACAACATGGGCATAAATTGTCCAAATCTAGTAATGTGGACATAAATTATCCAAATCTAGAAAATATGGACATAAATTGTCCAAATTTTTTTTATCATATGGACATAAGCTATTTAAAATCATCATATAATATGGACAGAAACTATCCAAATCCAACAAATATGGACATAAACTATCCAAAATATTTAAATAATATGGACATAGATTGTCCAAAATCATTGTATAATATGGACATAAACTGCACAAATCGGACATAAACTATCCAAAATATTTGTATTATATGGGCATAGACTGTCCAAAAGCATTGTATCATCTGGGCATAGGCTACCAAAATCTTTGTATTCTACAAGCATAGATTCCTAAAGCATTGTATCATATGGACATAGACTGTCCAAAATATTTGTATTATATGGGTAAAGATTGTCCAATAACATTGTATCATATGGAAATAGACTATACAAGAATACCCAAAAGCATTGTATCATATGGACATAAATTATCCAAAATATTTGTATTATATGGACATAAACTATCTAAAATCCTTGTATTATATGGGCATAGACTATCCAAAAGCACTGTCACTGTATCATATGGACATTGACTATCCAAACATAAAAGGGCATTAACTTCCTACAAAAGCACTAATTTGCCTAAGCGCTTATCCACTAATGAGGCTAGAAGAGCCACCAACTAGTAGCAAGTAAAAATATTTTAAGGACATGAATTGTCCTACGTATGGATTCAATAAAAATGCTATCAATCATAGTCACCTAAGCGCTTGTCTATTTATCATTCTAAGAGGCCATCATTTAGCGTCTATTGATGGCACACAAATAAAAATCAGTTTGCAAAGTACTATTAAATTAGTCTTCTCAAACTGATAGACATAATGTAAAATTACTTGTTTACAAAGTCTTGACTCTAAATCATATTTGGATGTTTCCACTAACCCTTCTTTTTCACAAACAAAATAAATTTGTGAAAAAATGCTTCTTCCCTTTCTAACTCATGATAAATCATGCCAAGGGTATCCATCAACATATTTTAATACAACACACATCTCAAAACTCAAAAATCAAGTCATACTCAAATTTTAGTCAATTTATTTTGAACTTTGACTTTTGCATCAATCCAACTAATCAAATCACATTTAACATTGTTATCGCCTTCTAAATAAATTATATAATTATTTATTAACTTATTTTCAATCAATCATACTTATTTTCAAATCATTAACTAGTAGAAATTTATTTTTAAAATTATGCCAAATTCCCATCTAACTTTCAATACATAAAATTTTTCAAATGAAAATGAATTTGTCCAAAATTCTAAATAAACCTTGCAATAAAATTTATATCCACACAGATACACCATATTTATCATAAAACATTATCACTTTATCATACTATATATTTTATCATCCATACAATTAATACAAAATTTCACAAGACATCAATCCAATCCAACACAGTATAAAACAACCATGAATCAATAAATAATTGATATACATATATACATCATTCAATCATATGTTGACTTGGTGTACCATAATCAATCGAAACTAATACACTCAACTCTTGTCATCTAGCTAAGGCACCTTATAAAAAATTGGTGTCCTTATCTCATCATAACCAAAAATATACACAATACGAAACTAGCCTTAGGTCTTTGACCTGCTATTAGCTGGATAAGGAGGAAAATGAACTAATTATTTTGAGGGTCATGTCATTGATCTCATCCTAGAGTGGAAACAAGATTGAGTCCTTAAAATAAAATGTTGTCTCTAGGTTTTAGGAACAACAACATAGTAAAGTGATATGTAGTGAGTGCTCCTCAATACCTTTGCTAGCTTAAATAAATGATATATGATCAATTAAACCTTTGATGGTAGTATCACTACTACCAATAACCACTATGATTTCAATTTCTATGACATCATTCCTCTTAATCCTCAATTAATCCCTCTCTGTTGTCACCCAATTTATCTCAGTTTAGGTCTAATATCTCTCAGCTTTTGCTTGGTCCCTCTCCATGAGAGTTGTATCCTATGTTGCTACTACCTATTCTAGTTGTCCTTAGAGAATCTCTATCATCCTCTTCATAGCATCCCTCTCATGTTGGTATGCATCCTCTATTTTCCTATTAGCATCTACCTCAATATCATGAGCTATAGTGAGAGGGAACACAATCAATGCTTATGATGGTGCAAATCCATCTCTCAGTATCCACCTCAATCTCTCCTATGCCATTTGGATATGATAATGAGTCATCCTGCTTAATATTTGCCCCATTCATGGCTGCCTCATCATTGGTGTAACCTATGTAGGATAAATCTATTGGTACCACTAAAGATATCCTAGAGAAACCCTTGTATCAATATCCTAGGATCTACAATAGGAGGATCATCTACATCCTCCTCAACAAAATTCTTAGGTTTTGGAACATGGCACCATTTAATGTTAACAAACCATTAACCAAGATCATAATATTATGCATTGAAACATAAATAAACACATTAAGATCACACATGAAATATAGACACAAATTTATATCACAAAAGAGAGAGCTTCATTGTATTATTCTTCTATATTCAAGGTATGATACAACAATGTAGAGTTATCTCCAATATAACATAATACATGACTTTTCAGTCCTCAAACTGTTACTCTCCTCTACAAATCCAAGAAATGCAACCTTTCACATTCTTGTCACTAAGATAATATTTCAACATGCCACATGTCAATGTGACTCTTCACACTCCTCTCTTTTGACACATTGTACTTTAACAAGGTGACACATACATTAGACCAAATAATGTAATACTCACAACATCCCCTTTAGTACATTATTTTGTAAAATACTTTTACATTTTTTTATGATTACACATTCCCCCTTCATCAAAATTGTCTTCATTCTCTATGTGCCACTATCTCTATATCTTATTAACTTTTGATCATACTTGGTTTTCTTTTTAAGAAACCATACAACATTCCTTTTAGCTTATCCCAAGCATTCATATCAATCCATTCACAATTCATTTTTAATCTACATTATTTACTTTATTTTTGTAGATAAAACATGTGTGAATGGTTATGTCCTCCAAAACATTTACAAGAATAGAGATTCCAACATTTCTCTATCCTATGACCATATTTACCACAATGCTCACATCTCTTTTCTATCACCAATTTTCTATCACTATCACCTATTACAAATTTTGTACTTGAATCACTTTGATTCACCTGTCCTATGTACCCAAGATTTTCACATTTTGGTCTTACTATTGGTATAAATGGTTCTTCCATGCCTTGTTCATACTTTCCTAAACCTTTCTATATGTAGCCCATTTTTTGTAGCAATTTAGAACCAATTCCCTTAGTGTGCTTCTCAAAATGGCCAAAACCATCATTACATTGCTCAACATAAATTTGAGCATCACTATTTCTATCATCATTTGAGTTTGTGTCCTTATAATTACAATGGCAAAGGCTCTCTTTGAACAATCATGAACCATGTGCAAGTCACTTTCATTTGGAAAGGAATCACAACATGCATCTTTTTCCTACTCACAAAGATCATTAGTATCACAACATTCATCCACCATTATGGGCTTCAAATCATTAGTGTCACAAACAACATCCTTCATCAATGGCTTATTTCCTTGTGCTTTGATTTTGGAAACATTAAGAGTAATTATCCCCTTGTATATTATCTTCAATAAACAAGTAGGTATAGTGACAATTTTTTCATGGAATTCATTTGCATCATTAATGAATCCTTGTATGCATTGTTGTAGTAACAAAAATTATCCTTTTTGAAATTCTTAAAGAATGGGACTTAATTCTTTTATCACTTTATTTGAAACAAATTTTTCTTCTTCATTAGATTCTTGACAAAAATTTTGTAACAAAATTTGTTTCTTATTTTTTGGTATTTGTTTTCTTGTTCTTTCTCTCCTTTGCTTTAATTTTTTCTTTGAGTAGAAAACATTTTACTCCCAAAATTAAATCAATTCAAGAAAAAAAAAATTTAATTCCTTTTTTTTGTAATTACTTTTTTTTCACCTTTGAAGTGGGATACATTTTATCTCCCTACTTAAAAAAATCAAATTTAAAAAAAAAAAAGAACTTATACCTCCCTATTTAAAACTGTTTTTTTTTCTTCACAAATAAAATTTTCTCCCTTTTTTATTTTCCTCTCAAAAACTTTATATATAAAAAAACTCCCTTATAACTCCTAACTTAGGGTCATATTACCTCAATTCTTGGTAAACGATGGTCAACTCTGCATGTCTTTGAATATGGTGCTCCTCTATCTTGAGAACTCTTTCCCATGCTTCAGTGTTGCTCTAGAATCAATGTTAAATATTTAGCTCCTTCCAAACATTGTTCTCTAATGCTTGGCATTAATTTTACCTTCTACCTCCATGCAGGAATTACACGCATCCTTAGTTTCCTTCCACATTACAATACTCGGCTTGTCTTATTTATCCACGTAGGACTTACTCTCTTGATTTTATTCCATATCACAATGTTTTGGCTAGTTCGGGTTTGAAACACTCTACGAAATCTATCAAATATCCCTCATTTTTGTTGTCAAACATAACTCTCAATCTTCCCTTGCATTCAATATACATTTAATTATCTTTTGTACCTACTACTGCCTTGTATTTATTATTGTATGAACTCTATTTCATTGAATGCTTGAGGTTTGTGTTCTTTCCATCTTCCACTTGCCAAATAGCACTTCGAACATTACTCTATCAAAAATAGCACTCTTATAATGTTGTCTCTCTTCCAAACCTAGCACTATTACACGAACGCTATTCTTTAAGCGTTACACAAGTGTTGCATGAATTGTAATGTACCTCTGCCCACTTTTCACTTGCATGTAACCTTATCTCTCCAAATTTTGATGCTCAACCTCTCCTTTTGTATTCCAATCACTTTGCCTTCTCTTCAAAATGTTGTTTCATCTTATTTTTGAAATGACGAGTTCATTTTGGATCATGGGTGACTTTATTTGTTGGTGGCTCTTTTGTACTACATAGCACACTCGATTGTGATGTCCCTTGGCTCGATATCCATGGCTGTGTTAGCAATTGCTTCCCTTGGTTTACGTAGTGCTTGGGTGTGGTTGTTCTTGCACATCGTTATCTTTTCTTTGGTGCTTTCTCAACACACTTACGTACGTACATTTCTTGGGTGATGGTGGCTCCAATAGTGGCTTGCTTCCTCCAAGCAATGCCCTTATTTTTCTATGTTGGATACTTGGTATATTTAGACACTGGAAATTTTGGATTATGTTTAACTGTTTGTATTTTTATTACCAACGTATTCACAATAGCCTTTACCCGCTTTCACAAAAATAACAGTGATTGCACAAAAAAATCATTATGGCACTCATGAAGAACTATCTCTTATGGGCATGTTGTTGGATGGCAATGATTGTCCCAAATCTATACAACTGACCTAGCTATCTGGAACCAATTGGCTCACTAGTTTTCCTTAGCTCTCTATGTATCTTTTTCTCTCCATAGATCTAATACCATGTTGGAACATGACACTATTTCATGTTAACAAAACATTAACCAGGATCATAATATTATGCATTGAAACATAAATAAACACATTAAGATCACACATGAAAGATAGACACAAGATATTGACACAAATGTATATCACAAAAGAGAGATCTTAATTGTATTATTATTCCATATTCAAGGTATGATACAACAATGGTGAGTTATCTCTAGTATAACACAATACATGACTTTTCAATCCTCAAATTGTTGCTCTGCTCTACAAATCTGCGAAATACAACCTTTCACATTCTTATCATTAAGACAAGCTCTTAACATGCCACATGTCAATGTGACTCTTCACACTCCTCTCTCTTTTGACACATTGCACTTTCATAAGGTGACACATACATTAGACCAAATAATGTAATACTCACAACATTTGGATTTGGAAGATCACCAAATTCTCTTCATCTCTCTCAAGTAATCCACTAAAACCAAAAATCTCCCATCATTGGGATACCTTGAATGAGGTCAATCTACCTAAAAATCCTATTTGGGTGATAGAGTTGGAACTCTCCATGAGATCCTCACAACCACCTAATCCTCTATATCTAATCCAACTAAACACTATCCTCGACTTATCATGGTTGCCCTCTCCATGGGTTCCATATCACCTAGTCTAGTTGTAGGTCATTAATGGCATTTCAAGCTACTATTATCACTCCTCTGAAAGATATCCTAGACAATACCATATGAACCTCATCAAATCCTATGCATCAGTAGGGTCTATGGATAGCCCAAGTTTTCATTTGATAGCTATATGCTCCCATACCCAAACTTGAAGAAGAGTGCAACAAACTAGACTCTTCCCATCCTTACAGGAAACAAGATGGAGATTTTAGTATAATCTATGTAAGATAAAAAAACTAAAGCAAATTGTATCTTCTCATCTCTTAGGTAGGAAATAATCTCATTCCATTCCTAGTGCAACAACCTCTTACTGGTATCTCCAACTAGCAAGCCTAAAACTATAGCACATAGTAGTACCGTAAGTCAATCTAGTAACCTAG
The DNA here is from genome assembly GCA_028583015.1 of Wollemia nobilis. Lineage (NCBI taxonomy): Eukaryota > Viridiplantae > Streptophyta > Pinopsida > Araucariales > Araucariaceae > Wollemia > Wollemia nobilis. Next base: position 453,860 of record JAQPPZ010016670.1, read on the forward strand.
CTTGATACATAGTATTGATATCAATATTGTACAATCTCAATTGGAATTGTGGGCCAAAATTTAGTCTTTGGATAGCCTACATTTGATCATGAATCATCTATATTTAAGCACCTCAAATAGATACCCAAAGGATCCTCTAGACATCCTCCAATATCATTGATATCTTAGCTATTCACAAAAGGAAGATAACATGTTCTAAATACCACCTCTTTGCCAATGCAATCAATAATGCATGATCTAAATCATTATTAGGCATCTTCACCATATACCCCAGCTCCACCACATCTAATACTTCTTAATATGCTGGTGTCATGGTCTCTACTATTGACCATAGGGTACATGAGTGTTAATCTCAACACTCTAAAACATACAACACCTACATACATAAAAAAAAAGCAAAAATAGGGTTATATTTCTCTATAAAAATCATGTAATTCATCTTTTCTTATCCCTTCACAAATTTACTAGCTTAAGAGGAATCCTTTAAATTGTAAATTTGTTGGGTAAAATAATTTTTTTGACCTACCAAAAATTGTGAATACACCACCTTCCTAGCGAATTTGAGATGACTATTCACACCACATAGAGAGAATACATCGATCGTGGCATCATGTTCCTAAAAAGCAAAAAATTGAAAAAAGTAATAGATAGAAAACTCCATAGTTGTCCCTGGACCACACCTGGAACTATCCCACCATGTACTAGGTCTAGTCTATGCATTGGACATCTCTTATGTGTTATTTAAAAAAATCCTAATTTTTCTCCAATGCACATTTTCCCTCCTCGCACATGATGAAAATGACTTTTACTTGCACCCTTTTACCTTATTTTACCCTATTTAGGTAAAACAATTATCTTCCCAAATTCTTACCCAATCTATTCTAGTTCCTTTGGGACCCCATTTTGTCCTTTAAAAACTTGATGGGGCACCCAGGATGGGGGTAAAAACCAATTTGAACCCTTATTTAATTTTGACAAAAAATTATCTATTAAAACTCTTTAAAAAATTGCTTCTTCTACAAACAATCTCTTGATATGTTTTACCCCATATCTTTTATTCAAAATCCAATGATCACATCTCTTTAAAAATTGGAGGCATCTACACCTATTTTCAATGCATTTTAATGATTTTAAAATGCATCAAAAAGGGAACAAATGTAGATACCTAAAATTGGACCATCTAACTTACACTAATTCTTGATGTAAACCTAGAAAAATATCAACTAAGCCATAACAATTGACTCAACCTTATAATTTTCAGTTAAAACCCAATAGTAGAAAATTCATTGCCTTAGAGTGAATTCACCATAAAGCAAATATGCTTTTCAATTGGCATATATGAATCCAGTTCAAATTATCCAACTCCCTATTGGATTTGACTTCTAATGATCAAATTTATGAAAAACTTAATATCAACTATAGTAGCTAGTAAAGGTACAGATCCCTCTTGCCTACCCCTCTACCACCATAGGCAATCAACAAGTAGGGAGGAAGGTGACTAACTTTCCTCCACCTTCATCCACTTGCCCAAAATAGCCCTAATCAAGGGGTTATATGATTGTAGGCTATTTTATAAGCTAGTCAAATCCTAATCAATAGCCAATAAATCTTTAATTAATAGCTAATTAGCCTCTAATCAGCCACCTCATTCCCCTTTTAAAAAAATCCTTGAGAGGGTCAACTTCTATAAATTGGCCTTTTGGGGTGGTGCTTAGTATGGGTGAAAATATTTATGCACTATAAATATATCAAAGTTTAACATTACAATCACGTAATGAAGTGCTACCAAAATTTTTCCATAAAGATATCTTCAAGCAAGGGACATCTCATGTTTTTCATCGAATTTTGGTGATATCATCTTTAATCATCTAGTTTTGATAATTGTTTAATGATTAGCATTTATTTTTCTATCTATTTTGTATGCATTTAACTTTCTTTCTATCATCTAATATTTTGCATTGTAAAACCTCTTTTGCTCATTTTGTAGATGCCTAAGGAGGTCTACAGGATAGGGAATCACCTTTAGGTTCTTAGCATACTAGTGGAAAAGGATCTATGATTTTAATTAGCCGATTATTTTATTTTTTTGTCATCTTATGCGAATTCTCCAACAATGCTTAAGAGAGGTGATGTATTTACTATAGGCACCTAGAGTGTAACAACCCTCCTTGGCAGGACTTATTCTTAACATTGATTTATGTATTGGTGTGTGGATATCTAATGCATAATCTCAGTTTGTGATACCATTATGTGTTGGTAATTGCACTTTATGTTTGGTTTAGAATATGGTACTGCTAATGGATCTATGGTTGTAGGACCAGGTACTCTCATCTATGGATTTCTAGGGAACAACAACCCAGAGATGAGAGATAAAATTTTAGGAAATGATGGTTGATGACTTGTTCACCGATAACTCAAGGGTAAAGTATACCCATCATATAGATGCATTGTATTTTCTTGTTGTTTGGATAAATTTTTGGACCATGAGATTACTATGACACAGGATTCACCCTTAGTAATATTGGGGATAATATGCTAGTTATCTTCAAAAGCCACTCCTCAAGGATAAAGCAATATAATGTATCATGAATTTGATTAAGTCCTTGTTTTACTTATTTTGGAAGCATAGTTTTGATTAATTAAAACCTTTAAAGTATTAATATGGTTAGTAATATTAGTACTCAAGATATTAGTATCAATGTTAATAATTAATATTAAAAATTGATATTAATTGGTGAGTGATTAACCCAATTACTTATTGTAAGCAATTAGCAATAAGAGGAAAAGGGGTGTTCTAAATGAGTGATTGGTTTTATAATCTTGTATTTGCTTTATGCTTTAAATTAAAAGAAAGGAAAAGATAATCAACCTTAGCCTTTAAAAATTAATATTAGAGCTTTTAATATTTCTTAAAATATAATTATGGAAATGATTTATTTAAAAAAATTAATATTAGGGCTTTTATAGATAATGCTTTTTAAATTTGAGAAAGATGGTGCTTGAGTGAGTTGGACATATTGGTAACGTAGGATACATTAACCTCATGCACCATGGATGGATGTGCATGGGCACCTTCATGAGAGAATGAGCATATGGACCTCAAATTAAATGAAGTAATATTTTTTATGTAGTGTAGTTGATGAGAGCGAAGAATGGCTGAAGCAGATGAAAGGAACTCAAGAAAAGGAGGAGCTCTAGATAAGAGTTTTGAAATTAGTGCTATATGGATTGACTAATTTAGTATTTTTTTAAATTTCCTTGGGTGCTTTGTATGGCTTGCTGGTTTGGTTCTTTTTGGACTAATTTTATGCTTTGGAGGCATTTCTTTGTATATTCAAATCAATCTATTGCATGTCTTTGTTTGGCCTTAAGTGTTCATCCACAGTGGGATGCATCCATTGCTTTCCTTTATTGTGGTGTTTTCCATAGACTGTTGTGAGGTCAATAATAGGTGTAAACCTCTTATCTATGTATTGATGTTGTTTTTTATCTAGTTTTTGTTAGTAGCATCTGTTTATGTTGGCATTATTTGTGTTTTTGGTCTTTGCTTCCTCAGATCTAAGTCTAACTTTAGTAGGTGTGTTTTCATTCCTTTAGCTCTTTTCTACCTTTCATGATTAGCTTGGATTGCATGGTTGAATTTGTTCTATATATAAGAACTTTGGTAGTGTCTTTTACCTTTTTGTTATTGTCTCCTGCATAGGGAGCTAGCACCCATGGTAGACTATAGTGTAGAGGATGTTAAGTGCCTGTTTGATTTTCTCTTGTGTTTTTCCTTAAGGGAGTGTCTACCTTTTAGAATGCTTTCTTCTGGAGTAGCCATTGTTTTGTGTATGTGATTCACCTTCTTTGGAGTGGCACTCAGGTTCTTTATAGAGAAGAGAATGGTTTAGTTTATTAAAGAATTAATTTGGATTTTCTTCCAATAGAATAACATTGAATAAAAGTGTGATTATAAGATTTGCTTTGAAATGGTTTAATTATAAGACTTTAGTTTGTATTAAAATAATATCATTCTTATTTATTTTGTAGAGAAAGTTAGGGACCTTTTTATTTTCCAATGGCTAAATAATGTAAGATTATAAAATAAGGAAGGAGCCTTGATTCTTGGAGAATATTCTAATGATTTCCTGAGACTTGAGTAGGTAGGAAAATCATTAGAGGGAGAGAAGTATGGGATTCTCTCCTTGGTTGTTTAATTTGTAATTGCATGGTTGCTTGCCTTTATGCATTGAGCATTGTAGTTGCCTATTTTTAAGTGCAAGTAGATATTTGTATTTTGTGCAAAGATACAATAAAGAAATAAACTAGTATTGATCTCTTTAAAAGAAGTTATCATTATGAAAAGAAATGGAAATCTATATTCTAGCTTTATCTAATGAGGTTGTTTTAAACTAAATAGATATTTTATATTAGCATTATGTTAGAAGTTAACATTATGATTACTTTTCTCATGCTTTAAAATATAGCTAGATGTTTCTTTTGTACTAGCTTAATGTGGTTATGTATGAGCTATTTCATTTTAGATTTAGCATTGTGTTATAACTATGCTCATTATTTTTGTTATAGCACTTTATTTGCTTAATCATGAGAGAGATGTTAATTATTGTTTAAGCATGAATATTGGGAGGGATTCTTAGGCTTTAAAATAGACTTCTTTTAGGACCTTGAGTCATAGAATGAAACCAATCCTGGAAGGAGTTATGGTGATGCAATTACTAGGTAAATGTAAGTCCTAGAAGGAGTTGTGATGATGCAATAGCTAGGCAATCATAAATATAGGAGTTACAGTGATGCAATATCCAAATTATTATGATTGATACACCTTGAACAGTGAGGATCGGGTGTTCCACAACTTTGAGTTAATGGAATCAAATATGAGATAGCTATGATGGTACCTTAATTTGTGATTTTTAGGTAATAATTCTCATTACCATGTGATTGGTGATGTCCTTATTTAGTTGTATAGGTGTGGTAACTAAGCACCAAGGTTTTACGTTAGAATAACCTACATAGATGGGCTTATGGATAGGTTAGGGAATTTGCTTCCCCCTATAGGTGTTATGGGCCTTAAAGGATAATCCCTACATTATGGTTAAATTGTACTATACCAATAAGGGTATAGGAAAGGGGGGGACCACTTTGGCATCATTCTAAACGATGATATTTAGTAAGGTGAACCCCATAAAATATGGGATGTTGGCCACTCTTGTCCACTGAGTGTTGTCTACAACAAAATTAACCTCAAATGTGATGAAGCCTTGAGAATGCTAAAAATGATATTGGGACTCTTTCTAAACCTACTTGTGTAAACAATTATATATCTTTCTCTCGATTTGGTTTTGGTGGGTTGTTAAATAGAGTTTACATTTCATCACTTTGCACCTTTTTTCTTTTAGTCTTTAAAATGAATATGCCACCTAGGATTGTTAAGAAAATGTATTTGCTCCCCACTTGAGAATCTTATTTCTCCTAGTTATTCTAGCATCTAGTTCCATTACATACATTTGCCTTTAGGTATTCAAATATCACTAGCAATAATATTGAAACCTCATTTTATTCTCCAATCATCTGATTTATCACCTTAATGAATTTTCTTGCTATAGATCTTTTAGGTGGTGAATTTGCTATAAGTACAACATCATCAAACTCCAAAGGTTATTCATTTAAATTTTATGTATCAATAAGGGACCTAACTATACCAATCAGTAAGTTGCATGCTTGTTGTTGTTTTACAAACACCTAGATCATAATCCATATATTTTTATCTATTTTATAGAGGTTAGTGAGTTTGTCAAATGCAATATAATTAGGTGGTATATTCAATAGAAGGTGTATTTGCATACAATCGATGTAACACCGAAACCTATATGTACCTCTAATCCTCTATTTTTTAGTTTATAAACACAAGTTTTTGCTTATTATTTACTTGAAATTCATATTTTTAAAACACATGTAAAAGTAAAATCAAAGAACCTTAGCATAAATATTTTGTTTCATTTTTCTAGGAATTCGAATCTAAATCACATATAGTCTGCATTAAGACAAGTTTTATTATGGCATCTTTCTTGCACCCTTGCATCTTAAAAGAAAAATAAAATAAAATAAAATAAAATAAAATTTTATTTCTATAGCATAGATAGCACATCATTAAAGTGAAATTTAATATAGCTTAATGTCTTATATTTTATATCTTTATTCTCATAGTGCATTGCATTAATATTTTATGCATTAGTTCCTATGATAGACTATAAAACCTAGGTGTTTGTTAAAAAAAACACAAAAAACTAGATTAGGTGTTTGTTATTTCATTATTATATTGGCCTGGTATAAATTCATGTGAATCAAATTATAGATTTAGAGGGTGAAGACATTCCTACCTCAATAAGGGCAGTTTGGGAATCAAATTACGTAAAATTAATGAAACAAAAAAATAACAGAGTTTAAGATCAATGATTTGGAGGAAAGGTTTGCTTCTTGAATTTTTTTTAATCCATGATATTAGTAATATATTTAGGGTTTATATTTTTTCATCTTATAGGGGTTATAAAGGTACCCAATGTAGGAGATTTTGTAATTGGTTTTAGGACCCAGTCACAATATCATTACCATGATAAAAAAATAGCGTAAAAAATTAGAATTGAATTACAATTTGATATTCATATATAGTATGGATATGCTATTGTTTGGTAGAATTCATACTTGAATTAAATTCTAGTTGATATTCATATTTAATTGATATGCTATTGATTAACAGTAAGAACACTTGAATATTTTTTGAAAAAATGAAAAATATGTTATATTTATAGAATTTGTATTACAAGGTAAAATGAGATGGACATGCATCAAGGGAGAAATAAAACCCTCTTCCAGTCCCTCCTGGCTCAAAAATTATCCATAAAATATTACCATACATAATGCAGATATCCATACACCTCAACACTACCATAGTTGAATTCCAATTTATCCAATTTATTTGAATTTCATAAACCATCCATTTATCTTCATGTTGTGTTGCTCTATGGCCTAACTATGATAGATTCATTAGACTCACTATATGCTCTTCCTATTCTTCTATCTTATTGTATCACCTCTCGCATCCCTTGAATTATTTGGCACCATCTTATCTGATTTTTCATCTAAGAGTCCACATATTGCCCTTCCTCCAGATTTTTCTCAATTTTGCTAAATAGATTACCACCCTATTTCCCTCTCGCTTGATATGTGTAATAAAAACATATTGAAAAATCTATTAGATCTTATTAACTACTTCCACCTTCCTTCTCTCTCCAATTCCTAGCACTTGAAAGGGCCCTATTAGATCCAAGATTCCAGACCATACCTCAGAGTATATCTCTATCCACATCTTATGTAACTGTAGATTTTTAGCTATCACTAATGTTGAAAAGATCGCTTGTCCTTTCGCTTCATTATTTTTTGCCTCCCCCATGTCTTCTGCTCTCTAGTGCACCTATTCTCCTTTCCAATTTTGCATGATAATATCAAAATCAACTTTCCTAGGGTTTTTAGTAGAAGCCCCATCTATGTTTGCCTTCACCCACTCTCTAGGAGGTAGCCTCCACTATATGTTATTTAAGGAGATCTCACCTATGTATCCATCCCTAAGTTATTTCTCTATTACAGTTATTCCAAGGCTCCGTAGAATAATCACTTCATTTTTATGTTTGTTTCCTCCTATAATTTGATAGATAGTGTTTCTGTTACCTTGCTCATAATCCTCTCCCATACTTGCTCCCTTGTTCTATGATCTGATCTAAATATATGTGCATTTCATTCTAGCCATAAAATCTAGGTCTTAGTTTCCATGCCATTTTCATTATTTTAGCCTTAAAGCTGCATTATTTCAATTTCTCATAAAAGCTTTCCTAGCTCTTAAAAACTTTCCAATGTTGTCTCATCTGCCTCCACCAATTGATCCATATGTCTTTAGAAAAAGAACACCTAAAAAATAGGTGATTTGAGGTCTCCTCTACCTTTCCACACAAAAAATATTTGGAAGGCCCGAAGAAATCTCTTTTTATCAAATTATCAAAAGGCAAGCACTTTCTATGGTTAATCAGCCATGGGAAAATGTTAACTTTTGGCCATCCTTCCTTTTTCCAAAAAAATGTATATGGAAGTGGTGTTGGGGTAATCTCATATCCATAAACTACCTTGTATCCGTCCTTTGTCTTATAAATTCCCAACTTACTTCCTTCCAATCCAAGTATATCCCTTTTAGAACCATCCTAAATTGGGTGTCTTTGGAGATGTCTCCAAATTTTCTCTATTATTTCCTTCGTCCTCCTCATTGGCCATTCTTAGGGATGTTTCCATTGTAGTAAGTCTGGCACATTTTGATTCCATGATTTCATATAGTAAGAGGCTTTCCACAAGCCTACTTTTTGAAGCTCTACTTTCCAACTCTTCATCTCTGGGAATGTCTAAATAATTGGTTGAGATTGATTCCATGAATCCTCCCAAAATAGAGCATCCTTTGCATCCCCTAATTGCCAATATAGGTATGGCCTGGTTTACTAACATTGTCCTCCATACTGTAGATCCCTCTTCTTCCACTCTGTGTCTTGGAATATTTTTCTCAATCAATCTTGGGTGATATTTGGCTTGTAAGATTCTAATTCATAAACCCCTAGTAGTTGTAATCAATCTCCAATATATCTTCCTAGCTAGTACCTTGTTGTTGTGGGTTGTCGATATTATCCCCAATCCTCATTTTTTTGGTTGGCATATCTTCTCCCGACCGATTAGTGCTATTTTTTGTTCTTCCCTTACACCTAACCACAAAAATTTCTTGTGTGTTTGTCAATATCTTTTAGAAATCTCTTTGGAGCTTGAAGCACGAAAAATTTATAAATTGGGAGAGCTTGTAGCATAGCTTTAATCATTGTAAGCCTTCCTCCCAAGCTTAGCCATTTGTGAGTCTAGTTGCTTAGATTAGCTTGAAGCATGTACATAAACCCTTTCCACTCTTTGCTTTTTATTTTCTTTGCAGATAAAGGTACTCCTAAATAATATATGGGTAAAGGAGTTTCTATGAATTTCAACAATTTTATAATTTTATCTCACCCTCTTCATTGTATTGAAAAAAATATTTGATATTTTTTAATTAAAATTTTACCCAATAGCTTGAGTATACCCATCTAAAAATTATTTTATGTTTCTTGCTACTATGAGATTGGCTTGATTAATAAGAGCAGTATCATCCATAAACTAGAGGTGATTTATCTCAATTTGAGAACTTATTTTCAGGCCCCTTAGCCTCCCCTCTTGTCTCCCTTTTTTTAACAGTCTCCCAAGACCCTTTGCGTAAAGGATAAAAAGGTAAGGGGAGAGAGGGTCCCCTTGCCTCAACCCCCTTCCTACTGTGAACATGGGAGAGGGACTACCATTTACTAGAACTAAGAATTATTTAGTCTGTGTACAGGCTTTTACCCAATCTCTCCACCCCTCTACAAAGCCCATTTTTTCTAAAATCCTTTGCATAAAGTACCATTTTACATTATCATAGGCTTTAGAAATATCTAATTTAATAAACATACCTGGGTCCTTTTGTTTTGATATTTTGTGTATCACCTCCTAGACTACTACTATTCCATCTAGAATTTATCTACCTTCAAAAAAACCACCATACTCACTTGAAATTAGATTTGGTAAAAAATGTTTTAACCTTTCTGCCATAAGCTTTGTTAATATCTTGTATACTACATTACATAGTGAAATAGGACTATAATTATCAATTATTTTACTAGGTGGACCCTTATGAATCAAAGTGATAAAAATATGATTCAAGGCTTTTAAATTTTCTTACTCTGTCTGATTTCCTCCAGTGCCTCCACCACTACTTGGTCCAAAATTTCCTAGAAATTTTGATAAAATTCAATGGGGAATTCGTCTGGTCTTGGAGTCTTTCTTGTTTGCATTTTTGTATGATCTACAAGGTTTCTTCCAAAGAATTTTACTCCTTTAATAATTTGTTGTGTTCAGGTTTGACTAATTGCAGAATTACCTCTAATATCTTCTTTTGCCATATTGAATTCAAATTGTTATTGCTGCTAAAAAGAGTATGGAAGTACTGATTTGCTATAATTTTTATTTCACTTCCACTGGTTTTTACTTGACCCATCATATCTATAAGACCTATAATTCTATTTTGTTATCTCCTGGATGTTATCTTATGAAAGAATATTTTGTTTTGGTCCCCCTCATTTAACCATGTGATTATGGCTCTTTGCCTCCAATAGATTTCTTCTTGTTCCTCCAAAGCTTCCTCTCTCCTAATAATTTCTGCCTCACATTGCAATAGTTCTTCCATAATAGTTTCTTATCTTATCTCCTAAGAAATATTTTCCTTTTGATCCTTGATTTTGTTCTTTTAGATTTTAGTTATTTTCTTCTTCTGTTTCCTCCACTCCTTTAGTTGGATACTTACATATTTTAGTTTTTTGTAGAGCTTGAATTGGCCTATTCCAAACCTTGGTTTCCCTAATTTAAACCATTCCTTTATATGGTCTTCCAACTCCTCATATTTCAGCCACCATATCTCAAATTTAAAATTTCTTGCAACTTTATGATTATCTTCTTCTATGGTTAGGCTTATTGGAAAATGATCTGAAGAAAGCCTATCCATGACCATCTCTTGATGCTTGGTATGCAAATATAATTCCTCCCCCATGAAGAAATTATCCAAGCAATATTTTACTGTCTCTCCTTCCTTTCTTCTATTTGTCCAGGTCATGGAGCTATCCATAGTTGGGATATCTATTACATTCATTTGACATGTTATTATTGAAAAAATCTATCCTTTTCCTCCAACATGGATTTGCCTCCTTGTTGTTTTACTATAATAAGATTTGCATTGAAGTCTCCTCCCACAATTTATTGGTCCTCTAGATAGTTTTCTTTGAAATTCTATATGGCTGCCCATTGATCCCTCTGTAATCTATCTATCTATGCTCCATAAAAATTAACTATAGTCCAAATTTTTCTAGTTTCCCTATTTTGTAACTAGACCATCAACACCCCTCTCATAAAGGCTCCCCCTATATCTAGGAATAGTTAGTGATTATACATAGTGGTCAATCCACCTGATTTCCCCTATTCCAATTGAGTAAGGATCTCTCATTTTTGCCATATCCTCCTTTTTTTATGTCTTCTCCTTGTATTTTGATTTCCTATAACAAAATTATATCTGGACTCATATCTATGATAATATTATTTTTGACTGTATTTTATTTGGGGCAACTGCCTAAACCCCTTAAATTCCTAGTGGTTAATATCATTGAGAATTAGGAGAGAAAAAATTAGCCATCGATTTTACCTTTTTGTTCTAGCTCAAATCTCTTCATTGTTCCTCCATATTTTTCTTTTTTGACTTCCTCCTTGTAGATTGGTTCGGTTTTTGTTTCTTCTCCACTTAATGAATACCTAGAGTAAGGATTTATTTGTTCGTATTTCCTTCTTTCATCTCTATTTCATGTGTCAAAATTATCCTCTACTCTATTTCCCCTCCTATGGTATCCCTCATGGGTTGAATCTCCTCTTCCATGAGAGAGGTTGTGTCTGGTTTTGCTCCTTGCTTATTCCTTAACACTAGATTAGAATATTGTTCCTAATAAACTATTGTGACTTGCTAAGTATCCTCCTCTAACCCTTCCATTTAAAAATTTCCTTCTATTTCCAAGTTTCCTAGTTGTTTGAATATCGCATATTTGTTGTTTGTTCTTACAACTTTTTCTTCTTGTCTCTGGTTACTATGTTGATTTATTTTTTTTTACCTTATTATTACTTTTTTAAAGCCCTTAGAGTCTTTTGGGACTTTCCTTTCCTTATTATTTCTCTTTTGCTGAAGATATTGACCCACAATGCTAATATTTTATTTTGTCCTCTCTTATTCAGATTGATGATCCTTAACTATTGGGCACATTCTAGCTAGATGTCCATAAGTGTGGCACACCCAACATCTGAATGGAATAGCCTCATAATCTAGTTGATGGTTCTAGACAAAATCCCCTATTTTTATGTCTATCTCTATTGGAGAGATTTTTTGAGGTCCATTTCTACACAAACCCTAACAAACATCATCAATCCTCCTAAAATTGTTTCTCTTGATCTACCTTGATAATGCCCTAGTAAGTTGCCTATTGCCTCGAGTACCTCCTATTTCCAAAATTCAAGGGGAAGGGCAAATAATATTACCCATATTGGTACTACATTTGGTTCCACCCTCAGGTTGAATCCCATATTCCATGGCTGTAAGAATAGTCTCATTGACCCATGATGATACGAATCTTCCTCAAATACTTTTTGTTGATCTACCATCGATGTGAACTCTAAAAAAAATACCCATTTAGGAGAGTTAGAATTTTGTATTCTCCTTCTAGATGCCATTGTTTCCTTATCCACATGTGTAGGAAGTGCATGGATGGTCTAAAACCCATGAATTTTTCTATCAGGTTATGTTTTGACTTATAAACAATATCCTCAGCTATCCAGTCCTCAACTATTTTCAATATTGGTATTTCTTTTGCTTGTGGTAGACATTCGTTCACCCTCCTAGGAAAAGAATCCTTCTTTTTTGCTTCCCCATGGTTTTTATAATTTTCTTTGCTTGTGTTTGATAATCCTTGAAGCTATCTTAGGTTCAACATAGCTTATCCCATAATGAGATTCCTTTGTTTGGAGGATTTGGTATTGAAGTACCTATATCTCCCATTTTTGGTAGTGATCCTTACTGTTGATAGACCTCTACCCTAGCTTCTGAAACCCTAGTTTGATTCCTCATATCTCCTCCATAAGAACACTTGAATTTTAATTACTATTGATATGAAATTTTATGACAACATACATATTCAAAATTTGTACATTTGATTTTTGTGCTATTATGAATAATTAAAACTGAATTTCTGATATGTCACTGTTGATAACATGAATAGTAAAATAAAATAAAAAATTGTTTGATAATCAAGTAACACAGTGCTATATAATGGATCCCAACTATATGTTTTGTTGAAGTTTTATGGTTGACTAAACTTATGTATGAATAGGTATTAAATGATTATTTATGAATGTATTTGTAAAAAGAGCACTAACAACTTTGTAAGTGATGGAGAGTCTCATCCTCCTAACATGGGATAGGGTTTGACTAACTTTGTTAGACATTGGATAGAGAAACCGTTAGCAACATTGAAAATGGTTTGGGATCCCTTTCTTCACCTAGTTATCATATTTTAGTCATTTCTAACTGTAACTGAAATAAGATGGTTTTTTACGGTGGTAAAAAACTACCCTAATAGATCCTAAGAGGGTTATTTAAAACCACTCTCTTAGACCATCTCACTTAAAAAAAATAAAGGATGCGGGAAAATAAAATTTGTAATGTTTCTCTTGGAAAGGACATGTGGGAAAATATTTGGCATTTTCCTCTTCTCTTGGAAAGGATGTGTGAGATGATATCTGAAGTTCTGTAGGGGTCATTTTATGTGTTAAATGCAGTGAAAGTGGTGGGATTTCAAAAATATGGAAGCATTGGAGTGGAAACCTACAAACACTTAGGAAAATGAAAACACTCACTCGATGATACTTTTAAGGATAAATTTGCATATTCTTTGGAGTCTCTCCATCCCTTTTCCATTTGATCTAAACCTTGCAAATTTAACAAGGTGTAGATGCATATAACTACCCAAAAATGGTATATTTGATAAGGTTTTTAGGGTTTGTAAATTCTACTTAAAAAAGATAGAGAGAAAGAAATGTGTAGTTAATGTTTTTTAGATCAACAACCTTCTTGATTTATTGGCAATTATAATCTTTTATAATGGGTTTTTTTTCTTTTTTGGGTTTGGTAAAGAAAATAGAAGGTAAAAATAGTTATTTTCAAAGTTTTTAGGGTCTCAATGGAATACCCAAAAGGCCCTATAGTTAAAGGTGATCTCAAAATTTGAGGCACCTCAAAGTTGTATTCACTGATCATATTTTTGGATGTGTAATGAGTTTCTAAGATGGACCTTTCTGGTGGGAGTATCGCGGGAACATTCGGGTCTTGTTTTTAGGATTTATGAGAAGGATATATCTATGCTTTTTTGTTGTTGTAGAAGGTAAGGTGGATTTGATAATCTGTAGAGCGGTTTACTTATGGTGGAGATGTTTGATACAATATTTGAAGTCGTAAATTCATATGTGAAGCCTTATATAAGTACAATTTATCAAATATCAAAGATTTTATTTTAAAATTAGTTTTGAGGCAAATATCTTTTTAAATTTTGATGGTCTTTTTTATCTTTATCTTAAAATTAGCTTTGAGGCAAACCTCTTTTTAAAATTTGATGAGGGCACAAAAATTGCTTTGATATTTCATTATATTTTAAGTATTATGTCATTGGGTCTTGAATCATGTTCCACCAAATACGCTCGGGCTAACACTATGGGGCAAATTTTATTTTAAATTTGGATTTTGATTTGATTTCAAAATTGGATAATATTTTTTTAAAGAGGTAGAAAAATCCCACTAGGTTTTAGTTTTCTGACAATATTTGGGATTTTATGTTATTAAGAGGTGTGCTTCTGGGGTGATTTTTGTGTATTTGGATTTGGGTAAAGGGAAGAGGTCCTTTTTGTTGGAGAAGATGCCTCGGACAAATTCATGGTCACCATAATACAAGAGAAGGTGGTCTCCATCACTTGTGATTCACAGGCATAGCTAGAGAAGTAGGCAGAACAAAAGTCATTCTCCTTATACATCATGCTCCCATCATAGGTGTGTGTTTGCAAGCAACTTACATCTTACACACAACCCTTGTACCTTAATTTTGTGCAATAATTTTGGTTTATGAATCTATTGACTTATTTTAAAGCTTTCATGCATTTTATAGCATAGAATTAATGAGTTCATAATGTTCATTAATGGTTATTTGCATTGAAGGAGAGTAGATCAGGGTATTTTTATGTTTGTTTTCTTTTGGATTTGCCTACTGGTGAAGTGTTTTTTTTTTGTTTTCCAAAAATTAGATTTATTAGTTAGGAAGTTTTCCAAAAATCAATTCAGCAATATATATTTTTAAATATAATGTACAAGATGTTGGAATTTGGAGTTGTAACAATGGTGAACACTATCTATTGTTCATCTTTTAATTTTTGTTTTATGTAATATTTGTATGTATGTGTTGTCTAGAACAGGGGGTGTAGGATTAGTGGAACTTTAATCTAATCATTGATAATATTCTTAGTGTGTTTTTTTTTTATGAAAGGCCATTTTAATTATAAAAATAAAAGTCCTTTACAACCAAAAAAGTGTAGGTGGAGAAAAATCACACCTTGAGTGCCACTAACTTATCCTAATAGTGGATAAATAAATAAAAATGTACCACACAGGCACCATGGTCATCAACAAAAAACTAGAAATATTCTACAACCAAAAAGGATTTAAATAAGGAAGCTCGTGGTAGACAGAACCTTATCCATTTGAAGTGGGTGGTTCCCCCCACCCATCAAAGTGCTCCTCACCCTAATTTGAAGCATGAGTAATTAGAGAAGAAGGATGGTACTAGCCAGAAATATGCCTATGGTTGCCTGAAGCCCCCAACCATCATTAGGTATAATAATAGATTGTAGAGTGATCACAACTGCAAAATATTGGGAGGTGTACACATTCGACTACTGTAGCAGGCCTCCATAGTCACAAGATCTGCTTCGAGGAGGCTAACACCTTGCATAATCAAGGCGTCAATGCAAACAGGATCTAGCTAGGTGAGGAGGTGAATTATCAAGGGCCTCCCTACTGATAGCACAAGGGGTGTCACCCTAATATTTTAGCAAAGCCTACAAATAGTCTAGCTCCATAGCCACCTTTTTAGCCTAGTCATAGATCTGAAACCACACATCATGAAAAACTTCGAGCTTGTTAGCAAATGAAAAATCCTAAGATGGATCAACCTACTTGAAAATAATCTTATTTCTATATTTCCAAATGTGAAATAGGAGGTTGAATCAAAATTTTTGCCACACTTCCCTCAGTGGGAGAGAAAACTGGATGGGATCATCCAAGAGGACATAATATCAAGAAAGTTACAAGGACATAAATAGGGTAAAGAAAGAACCCACCCAACTCCAAGTGAGACTGGACTTTCTACATACCCAAAAAAGATACATACAAGACTTTGGTTCTTGATATAATGGGCATCGGGGCTCAGGCACCCCCATATAAAAAAGTCTGTGACCAAGGGGTAAACCTTGACACAGTAAGCTCCACGCAAAAAAATATTTCTTTGCCTCTAGATAAGATGCCCAAGCTGAATGAAATTTGGTTTTCCACCTAGAGGGAGATAAGAGAAGGTCCTGTTTGACATTGAGTTTGGGTACCGTAGGGGTAGTTGGCGTAAGCCAATCATAACCCTGATTGGCTCTGTAGCTGATCAAGGAAGTGCTCTTATACCAGGCCCAATATTTCCACCAGGGTTTCTAGGATCTAACACCTAATTTTTACCATAAGGAGAAAGGTGTATGATCCATAACAACATCATATGTAGCCTTGTCAATGTTGGACAAGCGAAACATCCTTTTAAAATCATTACAAGGAATCTAGTATCTATTTTCCCTAGAGTAAAAATTTGCAATGGTAGCAATGCCCCGCTTAAAAAAAAAATTGGGCATGGACCCAGGTAACTTGGCCTAATGGCTTACCTTGAATATTGAATACAAGGGACCACAAGACATTGATAATATTAATGGAAAGGCCTTTATGTGAACGAACCCCCTTCTAAACAATCCAAGGGTTTAATTGTTGCCAAGCCTTCCATATGCTTTTGATGAAAAAGGATCTAGGGATTTTAATGAAAACTAGGGCCATCACTAGAGAGGGCAAATCCATTTTTGCCCAGGTTTGATGGTTGAGGGGAAGCCCAGCCGAGATACAATGTTTGATAAGAACTTTCCATGCTTTAGGTCCTTTGAGAGCCCGTATAATCCATTTAGCATAAAGGACTAACCCTTGATGCTTACAGTACAACAAACCTATACCCCCTACTTACCGTGGGAGATAGAAAATATCCCAAGCCACTCTTTGAAAGCCCTTTCACTCAGACCCACTAGACCATAAAAAATTTTGTAGTAATTTTTCAAGCCATTTGTAACAAGCCTGGGAAGGAACCCAATAAGACGAGTAATAAACATGTGTGTAAGCCAACACTTTCAAGAAAATTTGAAATTTACTAGCAAGAGACAACTTCTTAGCAATCCAATATTCTAGCTTGCTTTCCACTTTGCTTATGACATAAGACCATAATTAGTATGGAGAGCCTTGAAAGGTAAAATAATACCCAATAATTTTAAGACTTTATTAGGTTGAATCCAACTCCACTGCACATGCTGAAGCTAGTGGGGAAGAGGCTACAAGGATTACCTGTAACAAGAGGTTTTCTTCCATTAGATATTAGACCCAAAGGCTTTGCAGAAAATATCAAGACAAGATAAAGCTTCAGAAAGAGACTGCTCATCCTCATTCAGAGTAAGAAATGAATCATCAGCAAAGTGGTCATTAATGAGTTGAACAGAATTACCAAGAAGAGAAATACATCGAAGCATCCTAAGAGAAGCACGATGAGCCAAAAGATAACCAAAGGCTTCTACTGCTAAAATGAATAGCAAGGGGGCTAAAGGACAACCCTGTCTTACTGACCTATGCAAGCCAATAGTATCAATTTGAAACTTGTTAAGAGAAAGCATAGTTGACGCATCCTAAAAAAATATTTTAATAGAGGAAATAAACTAAGGACCAAAACCAAGAGCTTCCAGCATGAAAATAATGAAAACCCACTTAATTCGATCATAAGCCTTTTCAAAGTCAAGCTTGAGGAAGAGGGCCTATTGAATGGACCTGCTAGCCCATTCTATCCCTTCCCAAATAGTGAGAACATTGTCTAAAATATACTAATTTTGGATAAATCCAGTTTTCTCAGGCCTCACAATAGAGGGAAGTAAGGGCCTAATATGTAAAACAAGCACTTTGGCAATGATATTCTAGCTGATATTAAGCAAAGTTATTGGTATCCAATTTGTGATGATTTTTGGATCCTCGAACTTTAGGATAAACTTGATATTGCCCTTATTGATAATAGCACCTAAGGAGCCAAACTGTAAGGCTTCTAAATATACTTTATGCAATTCAGGACCAAAAAAATCCTAGAAAGTTTTGTAATATTCATAAGGGAAGCCATAAAGCACTGAGGCCTTAGTGTGTACCATTTGAAATAGGGCATCTACAATATCTTGATCAGATAGATGTCCTTCACAATCATTCTACTGTGCTGGGGAGATGCAATTTGGGATAACCTCTTTTCAATATTGAAGGGCTAATTCTCTTTTAGGAGTGTACAGCTGAGCAGCAAAAACATGAGAATAATATCATGTAAATTTAGCTACTATCTCAAGAAAAGAGGTGGTGCAAACCCCTTTAACCAATAAAGCTTTGAATTGAGTGGAGTGATGTAGAGATCGGAGCCTCTAGAAAATTTCTTTAGAAACATGGTCATCCACTTTGAGCCAATGCATCCTGGCTTTAATATAAGCCCCTCTAGCCTCATACACTTTAGAAACTTTGAGCTCATGCTGAAACTGAGTGACATGGGCTTGAATGGCAGATTCAAAATGAGAGGCCTCAATATGGAAGGAGGCATGTGCAAGCTCATTACATAGAGCAGTATTAGAGTAACAATGCAGCTATGCCACCTTCTTCCCTAGGATTCTAAGTAGAGCAGTGGCACAAAAAATGGCATCATTCCACAACTCAATCCATCCTGAATATCCATTGGGTCTGGGTACAATGTTCTAGATCCTTTGGATGTGGCAAACAGTGGTATCATGTTGCAAGAAAGAAGTGTTAAGAAAAAATTGAACATGAGTAGGCCATTGATGGGTGGAGCAAACATGAACAGAGAATATTATGGGGGAATGATCAGATGAGATCATACCAAGAATGGTTTCAATAAAATGGACTGAAGGGAGATGACAAGAAGAATAAAACTTACGTTGGTCTAACAACATAGTCCTGTCCAACCTTTTTAAAACTCTTATGAGGCATGACTGAAAATTAGACCACATGAACCACAAATTCTCGAGAAACTGACCCACAAAGAAACAATCATTGGGATCAAATATCCCCAGTTTATTTTTCATAAAATACCAAGCATGTCGCTCTCCTTAGGCCCACCTATTAGGGATCTGACCCATTTTATAATGAGGCTTCTCGACCATATTGAAATGCCCACACATCAGCAAAACCGTGGTAGGTAAGGATAAAGCTCACCATCTCCATAGTGCACATCTATCTTGGACCTAATTAGAGGTGTAAATATTAATAATCCCAAAGGAAATACCGTCGACTTCAAGTAGAATCCAAATCATGTGGTGAGGGGTCAGAACCCCATGTGACAAAATTTCTTACCTACCTATTATTAAGCAAAATGATAGCACCTCTACTACCAAAATTGTGGGCCGTAGCATACATCTAATTGTTAGACCATAACATATTACAAGAAAATTATAAATTAAAACCTGCCACTTTGACTTCTTGTAAACACACAAAATTTGGATGACCATAGAGACTGGAACTGGTAGTGAGTTCATCCCAAACCATGTAACGACAAATAGGGTTCATCAACCCATGCACATTCCAAGAGAGAAACAACATTAAAAATATTCAAGTTGCATACCCCCACTGGCCTTAGTCACATTATCCTATAATAGGTGATAGGGGTTATTCCTAAAGATGTCCATGGTGGCAGAGGAGAGAGAAGTTTGTCATCGCTTGTCTAAATGAGCAAGTCTCTCACCTCGCAGGGGGCTATAGTATCGTCATCCTAAGTTTTGAGAGAAACTTCCTTTAGCCCTTGCCTCATCTGTAGAACCCAAGGGTACAGTGGAATGAATTCCTTCATAGTGGTCGATAGACTCGATGGCCAGATGAGGAGATTGGATAGGGGCTGACTCCATAACCGACGGCTACATGGGAGGCTTAGGTGCTAGGGACTAAGCATACGCGGCCACTATGTGCCTTGCCTAAGTGGGCTTACCACCTTTCTCTTTCTTATGCAAAACCTCCATCCATTTACCATATTTTGTTGGAGGGTGTGGGATAGTGGGAGATAATACAACACCAGTTTTCGGGGTAGATGCCTTGGCCTTAAATTTTTTAGCCATCAAGGGGTAATCCTTAATGTGATGGGAGGTTGAATGGCAGTGGTAACATGTATTAGGGAGGTTGATATACACCACCTATTGATGAATACGGGTAGAACCAACCTGAATGTCAATATACTCCTTTAGGATTTTAGCTAGGTCAACCTTGATACACATTCTCCTGCTAGGGCAGATTGACATGAACCAAGAGGGTTCATCACAAACAAATTCACCAAGGGTAGACACTAAATTTTTTAAAAAAGACCTACCATGTAGTGGGGAGATCCAGGAGTTCTACCCAAATAGGAATGACCAAGGAAATAAAATTAGAAACCGTGAAATCCTAGCTCCATGGCTGAAAATGAGCAATGAACTATTAATGTAGCTAGGACCCTTATTGAGGACCTTCTAGGCTTGGTCTGGACTACCAAATTTGAAATGAAAAAATCCCTTAGAGATATTTTGGACATGGTCAACTTGAATCTCATACGAACATCAATATTGCTCAATCCAGCTCCTAAGTACATGCTTAGGGGGAATCTGACCCAAAAAATACCCTATAAGAGTATTGTTTTCAAACCAAGAACATGCCTGATTGAATTCATGTAGAGGAATCATAAAATCAGGTTCAAAATTACCTCGTCATACACCTTGGGAATAAATTTCATGGACTGTTTTTTCACCTCCAAAGCCATTCCTCTCACCGCCAGCTTCAGATGAAGCCGAGGGAGGAGAATTGAACATAATAACACCCATGAAGCAAGCACAGCATGAAGGCTAACACAACCTTCCATAGAATGAACAAAAACTTTCTTAGTGTGGTTTACATTCTTAAAGCCCATTGCTGGAATCAATCACCTTGTGTCTAATAAATGGAATCATAGCATGTGAGAAAAAGAAAAATATTAACCTGAGGGGCATTTTGGGTACAAATTTGATAACTTTTTCACTAGGGATTTGAGTACCAAGGAATGAAATAAAATTTTGTAAGAGACCACGCAGAGGTTGAAAATCTCAATATCACAAATATCTGATAGCAAATTGCAGAGATTTAAAAATGATGGCTATTGATGTTTTATAAATCCAATTTTTATCTTCGTACCTATCCTTGAAAAATATTTTTTGAATTTTGTGTTTTGAAGCCTAACATTTTAGCAAGGTGGATTTAGAGAAATACAAAAGACATTGGGAATCACCGAGTATTTTACACATAAATCTTTAGTAAATATTTATATAAAATCATCAATAAATCATAGACATTTCAAACCTACTTCTCAAACCCCTCACTCTATTACCAATCAATTTTAATAGTATTCAGTGTGATGCCCAAGTACCTGCATTAAATCTAGAACATCAAATGGTTTTTCCTTTCACACAAACACAAGGTTGGAAGCAATAACTAATTAACTAAGTTGCATAAAATACAATTGGGAACTCAAAATGGGCAGAAAATGAGTATTAAATGAACCAAGGAATCTCAATATTCCCCGTCCATGTGGGAAGGAATGGGTGGTGGATGCTGATTGATTAGAAAATTCCAGACTTGGTGTGATAAATATGGAGCACACAAGGGTTAGCATAACTTCCAAATGGAGGTAACAAAAAATGTTATATTAAGAAATTGATGTTGTGATAGATTGTCTGAAGACTTATGATATTATTTGTTGTTGTGTCATCATATATTATGTTTTTCCCCCTTAAATTTTTATGTTTTTTTATTTTGGTAGGTATAGAAACCCTTCATCTTCTCACTCTCATAGACATAAAAGTCATTTACCATCTGAAAGGCAACAAAAAAGTCATTCACCATCTGAAAGGCAATGTAGAATTCGTTCACCATATGAAATATGGCATAAGAGACATAGAACTAGGAGCACATTAAAATCTCTTGTTCAAAATTCTAAAAGTCCAAGCGTTGGTGTATTTGAGCGTAAGTGGGCTATTGATAAACTTTGGGAGGAAGAATAAGAGAAGAAAAGGTAGTATACTTCCCTCTTTGAGTGTGTCTTAGTATGCACTTGTTCTATCCCTTGTACTTTGTTCACTATTTGTTTAATTTATCTTCTAAGTTGATATTCATGTGACATGTAGGTATGTCATGCAATTTGAGTATTTCAAAGAAGCAAATATTTTTGTTATTCTACTCTTCTTCACATTTTCTTTGTTATCAAAAAATGTTCTATCAAATGTTTTTGTATTCTAATGTAACATGCATTATTTATATATATATATATATATAGATATATATATTGTTCTTGATATGAAGGATGTACTTTTACACAATTCAATTTATGTATTTTTCTACTTTTGCATTCGATTGGTGACTTAAATTAATGTGGTTTTTTGTGCTAAATGCATATGGTAAAATATGTGTTTGTATTTCATATTATCCACTTTCAAGTAAATTAGTGGTGCTTTTATCTTTGTTGATATTCATAGTCTTAACGTGTACAAATATGCGATAGATGTTATTTTGTGAAGCCATTAGATTTTTTTGTTCATTATTATTATTATTATTATAAGCTATTTTTTCCTTTATCCATTACAAGTGCTTTTGATCTTCTTTATCTCTCACCTAACCTTGGATCTCTATGCAACTTAGACATGTTGATATTATTGTCCCAGTTCTTTGAATATGTTGTTGCCTAAAACTTTTGGTGTTGTACCCTGGATGAATTCAGACAAGCATACATGAGTGTCATAATATTTTCTTCATTAGTATGTCTTCAACATAAATTCCTTCTGATCAATTCAAAGGTAGTTGTCTTGGTGGTCTAAATGTCTATTGACTTGATGACATTTGGTGTGAAGCAAAATATTTTCACTATTATATCATGAATTCTAATATTTTTACATGTTGACTCTAGTTTTTGAAGAAGAATTTGGTATCTGGCAATTTGGGTAAAATAGATGAAAAACCTATGTAGTAATTTGGTGTAAGTTAAAAGTGCACAATGTTATTATATAATGATAAGCAATGTAAAGTATCAAACCAAAGATCCAGGAAATATATAAGCCAACAAAATATCTTTTTTGGGTGATTTCATTTAGTTTACTCTTTGCATCTATATGAAGTAGTGGTAGATTTGTGGGAAAAAAACCAAGTCAAATTGGTGAGGCTCTTATGCATTGCAAGTTTGAATGGAATATCATTGGGTGTATATATAAATTTGGCTCCGATAGAACTGTTTGTGAATATGGCTGCTCAAAAATTGAGAATAGTTCAAGTGGTTTCCCTATATTCCCTTGTACAAGCTATGGCAACCAGATTTTATTTTATGTTTTTAAGTGTGTGGAAATATTTGTTTTCACATCATTCTATGTGTTAGAATTGAATATATTTCATGCTTACATTTAGATATGTCCCACAAATTTATTTGACATGCTTCTCCGTAGGCATTTATCTGAAGGAAGGTACTGCTTAAGTTGCAAGTTTTTATATTTGATGATCCAATTGCTACATCGTTTATCTACTGTTCATGAGTTTGAAAAACCATTTGTTTAGCTCAAGTATCTGGTAGAGGTATGCCTTAAAATCATAAAGCTTGTATACAAATTACTAGGTGTCAAAGGTTACATTTTACACTGACAATGAATCCAATTTAAAGCCTGTGTATGGCTTGTCAGAATTTTATATAAGCATGCAAATGTTTTGAAATAGATTTCGATTAGAAAAGTTTAAAATAATAAAATTAGCTTTTCTTGTTTTATATATATATATAAAATAATAATAAGAGGGCGGTTTAAAACTACCCTCTTAGGTTTTAATATATTTTAAAAAAAAGTAGTAATAAGAGGGCAGTTTTAAACTGCCCTCTAAGGTATAGACCTAAGAGGGTGGTTTTAAACTACCATCTTAGGCCCCTAATTGGGTGTTTTTTAACCGTCATTGTATGACGTAGACTTTTCATAATGCCCTCATAGAGGGTGGCTGAAAATCCACCCTTAAATACCCTTTTTGGTGTATTGTTTTTCTTACTAAATTTTTCAAATCTCTAAAATAAGGATAGAGGTATATTTAAGGGACATATTTACATGTGTTTCCTGAAGCATACATCCTAAAGATTAATGGTCCTTTGATTGCCACTTTAAGTTGTGATTATTATTGTGGATTGATTTTTAGGTTTTTTGATATATCATCATGATCCTAGTGTGTTTTTATACCTAGGGTTATGAAGACACATTGTTTTAATTGATAATTATGATTTTATATCTTTGAAAAGAGTGTAATCCAATATTTGACCACAAAAATAAAAGGTATTTATCCCTATGCTATAAATACCCATTTCATCTCCTTATTTTTTTTTGGTAAGTAGATTAATTTATATACAAAACGGGTTTTTTAAGAGGATCCCAAAACCTTATAACAAGAGAGGTCATAGCCTTTACCATTAGAGAGAGCCCCTTGGGCTAATACATTAGGTACCATATGAAAACTTCCCAAAAAAACACAGTGATGCCCGTGAGGGCTACATCAAACCCTCCCAACGGAGGTCAAAAAACAACTGAAAAAACCATAAAAAACACATAAGCATCCATTATATAGATCGCTACCACCAGACGACAAAAAGGAAACCATCCCAGGAAACTTCCTTACACGTTTGGATCCTCCTGATCCTTTTGGGTCTCATGCCCCTTAAGGCACTTGAGGATCCTCACCATTGCATTTGTAGAGGAGAGGATGTTGGTCATCATGTCTAACAAGAACTAGGGATACAAACCCTCTACTTCACTCTCAGTGTCATATTTGATTTGCTACGGAGTCCCTTTCTCCTTCTTCACCTTCTTAATTTGTAGAGATGATCGGGATGGGGTCGGGGCATCAGTTTGCCCTCTCTTGGGTGGCTTGCTATGGGAAACTCTTTAGAGGGACACAGGATTGGCCATCTCAGGGAGGCTGCTTTGGATGGGGTTGGAAGTCCCATCCTCTTGAATAAAACCATGACTACCCGGGGCTTGGGTAGCAATAGGAAGGACCACCTGGGGTAGAGGACAATTCACAGTGACATGGCGAAAGATGACACTCATTAACCCCTGGTGGATGGGAGGGTATGACGATTTCTTATTTTTTTTTATAGTGAGGCCAAGGGATTAGACAAGATAGTCGAGAATACAGACCTGCTTGGCATCCCTCAGATGGT
Organism: Wollemia nobilis; assembly: GCA_028583015.1. NCBI lineage: Eukaryota > Viridiplantae > Streptophyta > Pinopsida > Araucariales > Araucariaceae > Wollemia > Wollemia nobilis. The sequence goes on from JAQPPZ010016670.1 coordinate 479,188, forward strand.
TTACAAAACTAATGTGGAAACTATGCAAAGGCTTATCGGGATCATCGCAAGTAACATACTGAAGGATAGGGATGATGGAAATATTCCAAGGTTCAGGGAGGGCAGAGCGAAGGAGGGTCAACTTATCCCACCCAAGGTTTCATCCTTTGTCAAGGAATTGCTCCAATTCCTCTTCCCAATTGTGAAGATCGTGTCGAATGTTATGACCTACCACCAAAAACCTAGTGACCTCACTCATAAGATCAATGGAGATTTTAAAATTTAGTGCCCTCACAACAACCTCGCCTCGGTTCCAATAGTCCACAAAGGCATGGGTGACACCGTCTTCGGGCCCTTGGAATTTCTAGAGGAAAGGGAGCATACCCTTAGCCTTCATAAACATCATGGCTTCATCACACAAGGAAAGTTCAATCGGCTCGATGTAAGGAGAAGCGATGGATTTAGGAAAAAAACATGCCAGGAGGGAATCCAGACAACTTTGCACCACACTCCAAGGGACACCTTACACCAAAATACAAGGCTTGCCTAAAACACCACTAAATTAAATAGGTTTTCTTTGGATATGAGCCTCGCATGCATGCATAGAGAGCCATCATTACCAAAGATAGTGTTAGATCCAGGATGGTGGCAATAATTGATGATGAGGTGGAAACACAATCTTCGAAGGTGCCATGCATTGCCGAAGGTAGTGGCACCTTTGGTAGTTATGTCTAAAGAGGTGGTGATGGAGAGCCAAATTTTACAATAAGATAAAACTCAATTTTTATTTAGAGAACATGGAAAGATTACAAAGTATAGAAGAAAATACAGTTGCAGTCTCAATCTATGTCTCTCCAGCCTCTCGAATCCTTCAAAAAATCCCCTTTTATCATCACGGCTTCTTGTTGCAATCGCCGTTCGTAACCGTCTTAACGGCTTCTGGAACTGCCACATGTAACTGCCTTAACGGCTTCTAGAACTGCCACTTGGAACTGCCTTAACGGCTTCTGGAATCGCCAACTGTCGTTCTGTAACAGTCCACGAAAAACCCGCCTTCTCTTTCTTAGCCAGGTCGCGAAAACGCGACATGTCACGATTTCGTGACACTTTTCTGCCCTTGGCTCTCTTTCGCCAATGTGTCGCGATATCGCGACACTTTTCTGCCTTTGGCTCACTTTCACCAATGTGTCGCGATATCGCGACACTTTTCTGCCTTTGGCTCTCTTTCGCCAATGTGTCGCGATATCGCGACACTTTTTTGCCTTTGGCTCTCTTTCGCCAATGTGTCGCGATATCGCGACACTTTTCTGTCTTTGGCTCTCTTTCGCCAATGTGTCGCGATATCGCGACACTTCTTTGACTTTTGGCTTTGTTTGCCAAAGTGTCGCGATATCGCGACACTTCTTTGGCTTTTGGCTTTGTTTGCCAAAGTGTCGCGATATCGCGACACTTCTTTGGCTTTTGGCTTTGTTTGCCAAAGTGTCGCGATATCGTGACACTTCTTTGGCTTTTGGCTTTGTTTGCCAAAGTGTCGCGATATCGTGACACTTCTTTGGTGCCTGTCGTTCTGCTATTGGTGTCGTGATATCGTGACAACTTTTATGTCGCGATATCGCGACAATTTATTTTGCGCTCGCCACGGTTCTAAATACGTCGTGATATCACGATGACTTTTGTGTCGCGATATCGTGACACATTGTAACACTTAGAACTTTCTTTCAAACTTAGAACTTTTTTTCTTGTTTCTTTTGTTTGTATTTTTTTTCGGTGATGCAAGATTGTTGTGCTGCCCTGGATGCTCCTACATCAGACACCCGGGGTAGATTTTTTTTTTAGAAGTGATCCTCACTTCTGGGCGGTCAGAGGAAAACCCAGACGATCAACCTCTGATTTGGACAACCATGTGGCATCTTCGACAGGTCGGTTCTTCCACTTGACCAAATACTCCGAATATTGCCTATTTTGGGTACTTCTGCCTTCGTGAGTGTCGAGTATGTCTTCAATTTCTTCTTTGTCTAGAGTGGATGCAGGAATGTTCCACAGATCCGGACTGGGTGGTTCGCTACAACTTCCTGCATGATATTCAACCAAGTCTAAAATATTGAAGATAGGTGAAATATTCAGCTCACTTGGTAGATCAACTTCATAGGCATTGCCTGAATCTCATTTACCTATGATCCGGCATGGTCCAAACTTCTTCATCTTCAACTTATTGTATGTTTTTCGAGGAAAACGTTCCTTACGCAAATGAACCATGACTTCATCCCCTACCTGGAATTCTTTGAAACGTCACTTCTGATCTACTTTGGCTTTGTACGTAGCATTCATTTGACTGATATGCTACTGTACCTCTTCATGTAAAGTCTTCATGTGTGCTACAAAGTCTTCAGCTTCAGCACTGCACTTGTCTGCTTTATCCATCGGTCTCAACTCAGAAGCGTTTCTCGGGCTGTACCCATGCACAATCTGGAATGGTGATTTACCAGTACTGCGATTGACAAAATTATTGTAAGCAAACTCTGCCTGTGGTAAAATCAGATCCCATCCCTTGGGTTTATCTCCTACCAGACATCGTAGAAGATTACCCAAACTTCTGTTGACTACTTCGGTCTATCCATCAGTCTATGGGTGGTATGCAGAACTGAATTTCAAGTCTATTTTTAGCTTCTTCCACAGGGTTCTCCAGAAATAACCCACAAATTTGGTATCTCTGTCCGAGACAATGCTTTGGGGTAGACCATGAAGTCGTACTACCTCCTTGAAGAACAAGCCGACAATGTGAACCGCATCACTTGTCTTCTGACATGGAATAAAATGGGCCATTTTCGAAAACCTGTCAACAACAACAAAAATGGCATCATTTCCACGTTGTGTTCTTGGCAGACCAAGAACAAAATCCATGCTGATGTCCTCCCACGGTCTCTCTGGTACAGGCAATGGCTGGTACATTCTTGTATTTTGGCTGACCCCTTTTGCCATCTGGCACACTCTGCAACCCTGCACAAATCTGGTCACATCCGGCTGCAACTGCGGCCAATGGTAATTCTCACTAATGAGAGCAATGGTCTTATCTCGACCAAAATGCCTTGCTAGTCCTCCGCTATGTTTCTCTTTGATCAAATTTTCCCTCATGGAACTTCGTGGAATGCACAACTGGTTCTTTCGAAACAGCATCCCATCTTGGATCATGAAATCCAACCACTTAGTGCGATCCACAGTAGTAGGAGACACACATGCTGTCCATGCCTCTGCAAAATCTGGATCTGCTGGGTATAAACTCTTGAGTTCATCAAACCCAACAACCTGCACTCTCATTTCTATCAACAAATTATGCCTTCTACTCAAGGCATCTGCAACTCTATTAGATTTGCCACTTCTATGCTTTAGTACAAAGGTATAACTCTGCAGGAATTCAACCCACTTCAAATGCCGTTGGTTAAGTTTACCTTGACTATTTATATACTGCAAAGCTTGATGGTCAGTATATAAAACAAACTCTTTGGTTAGCAAATAATGTCTCCATTTCTTAAGAGCCTGAATTATAGCATAGAATTCTTGATCATAAACAGAGTATTTCTTTCTAGCATCATTCAATTTTTCACTAAAGTATGCAACAGAGTTTACCTTCTTGGCTCAACACAGCTCCAATGGCATCGCCACTTGGCATCACAATCAACCTCGAAACACTTTATTAAAATTCGGAAGTGCCGGAATGGGCTGTTCTGTCACTTTCTTCTTCAATATGTTCATACTTGGTATCTGCCTTGGCAGTCCACTTAAATTCTCTCTTATCCCCTCTCATAGTTTCTGTTAGGGGTGCACAAATCTTGCTAAAGTCTCTAATAAAATTTCTATAGAAACTTGCAAGACCGTGAAATGATCTTACCTCTGTTACATTCCTTGGGGCAGGCCATTCAAGGATAGCCTTCACTTTCTCAGGATCCATTTTTAGACCCTCCTCTGAGATGACAAATCCCAGGTATATCAACTCTTTCTGTACAAAACTGCACTTCTGTATATTTATCAATAACTGCTCCTCACGCAGTTTTTCAAAAACTGTCCGAACATGCAACAAATGCTCGTCCAATGTTTTACTAAAAATTAGAATATCATCCAGATAAACTATCACGAACTTTTCCAGGAAGTCACGCAATACCTCATTCATCAGCCTCATAAATGTACTGGGTGCATTAGTCAATCCAAATGGCATAACTAACCACTCATACAAACCCTCTCTGGTTTTAAAGGTTGTCTTCCATTCATCACCCTCTCTAACACGTATCTGATGATATCCGCTCTTCAAATCAATCTTAGTGAAGTATTTAGCTCCACTCAAGCAATCCATTATATCATCCATTCTGGGTAATGGAAAGCGATATTTAATGGTAATTTTATTAATGGCTCGGGAATCGGTGCACATTCGCCATTCGCCATTCTTCTTTGGTGCAAGTATCTGCTGGCACTGCACAAGGGCTCAAACTTGCTCGAATCAAACCCTTCCTCAACAATTCCTGAACTTGTCGGTTCAACTCTTCATTCTCTACAGGAGACATTCTATGGGCTGCCTTGTTGGGTAAGCTAGATCCTGGCATTAAGTCAATCTGATGACTAATCTTCCTCATTGGCGGCAAACCCTCAGGCACATTGTCTGATATAATATCAGGAAATTCTGCTAATAGATGTTCAACTTCTACTGGAATGTCAGTAGTATCTTCTCTCTTTACAGTAGGAATTAATGCATAACACATTGAATCCCTCTTTAAACCATCCAAAATTTTTTGGCCATCTACTAAACAAATTCTAGCATTATTGCATACCTTTTCCTCAACCTCCTTCAATGGCTTCAGTTTGTGGCGTACTCCATATTTTGTCAGGGAATAGGTATTTGCATGTCCATCATGCGCTGCACGTCTATCAAATTGCCATGGTCTTCCAAGCAACAAATGGCAAGCATCCATCGGCAAAATATCACACAGGACCTCATCCTGGTATCTTCCAATTTGAAACTTGACCAAGCATTGTTCACTGACCAATGCTCTATGATCCTTCTGCAACCACGCAATCCGGTATGGATGCGGGTGCTGTCTTCTTTCTAGCTTTAACTTAGCTACCATTTCCTCAGAAACCAAATTATCTGTACTACCATTATCAATAATAATATTACAGATTTTACCTGAACATTTGCACCTCGTGCGAAATAGGCTTTTCTGCTGATCTGGTTCCTTCTCTTCATTCAACAAGGTTCTCCTTGTGATCATCACTTCTCCGTGCTCTGCTTCTTCAGAGTGCTCAGATTCAACACCATCCTCAACAACTGCAGCTCTGGCATTACCTTCAGGCCTTTTGTTCGGTGTTTCTTGGTGTTTGGGACACTCATATGATCGATGCCCCTCTTCTCCGCAATTGAAACAGGTTCCACGGAATCTGCCTCTGCCATATCCGCGTCCACCTCTACCTCGTCCCCTTTGATAATCATTGTTCTGATTACGGGGTCGGTAAGCATTCTCCTCCTTCTATTCCTGGTGATTGCTGGTTTCACCAGTCTGCTTTTGGTCATCATATTTACCTCCACTGGTTCTTCCACCAGTTCTTCCACCATGACCTCTTCCTCTTTGTTTGCTGTCAAATCTACGGTTCAGTTTCTCTTCCACTTTTAGAGCAAACTGGTAAGCATCTTCAATGTTGTTCATTCGAACCAGACTCAATTCTTCTTGCACGCTGGTTCTTAACCCATTAATGTAACGGGCTACTCTCTCTTTATTTGCTTTCGTATGACCGGTTCTAATAGAAATTTTAAAAAATTCCTCTGTATATTCTTTAACGGACTTGCTGGACTGGCGCAAACTCTGCATTTTTCTCAGTAGATCTAATTCGTAATCTGCCAGAATAAACTGCCATTTCAATTTTTCAACCATTCGATCCCACTTGGTGATCTTTTCTTTTCCTCTACGGTTTCTTTCCAGTTGCACTCCTTTCCACCATATGCCAGCATGGCCTTTCAACTTTGTTCTGGCAAATTTAATTCGATTTGGATCTTCAACTTCCTCATATTCAAAATATTCCTCCATGTCATTAATCCAGTCTATCAATTCTTCTGGATTTAAATTTCTAGAATATGTGGAGACGTCAATCTTTGGCCTTTTCCCAATTTGCGAAATAGCTTTAATCATTCGAGATTCTGCAGCACTCATTGCTTCTTCTTCTTCTTCAGACGGGTCTTCAACTCCGTCATCATCGCTGTGGTCTTCTCCTCTTGGCTCTACTCCTCTACGCAATTCTTCCTGCAAGGCCTGCACTTGCCTCTGCAATGCTCGAAAGTCTCCTTCAGGAACCACGTTCCTTCCAGCACCATGATTTCTTTGCGGTGGCATTCTGCTTCACTGTTTCTTAGAACCCGTAACCCTAGATCCTGGTGCAAGCTGCCTCACGTTCGGCGCTCTGCTCACACACTCAGAATCTTGCTGCTCTGATACCACTTGATGGGGAGCCAATTTTAACCAATTAAAATCATAAAGAAAAAGACGCAATTTTTATTCAGAAAACATGGAAATATTACAAAGTACAGAAGAAAATACAGTTGCAGTCTCAATCTTCGTCTCTCCAGCCTCTCGAATCCTTCAAAAAATCCCCTTTTATCATCACGGCTTCTTGCTGCAATCGTCGTTTGTAACCGTCTTAACGGCTTCTGGAACTGCCACATGTAACTGCCTTAACGGCTTCTAGAACTGCCACTTGGAACTGCCTTAACGGCTTTTGGAATCGCCAACTATCGTTCTGTAATAGTCCGCAAAAACCCGCCTTCTCTTTCTTAGCCAGGTCGCGAAAACGTGACATGTCACGATTTCGTGACACTTTTCTGCCCTTGGCTCTCTTTCGCCAATGTGTCGCGATATCGCGACACTTTTCTGCCTTTGGCTCACTTTCACCAATGTGTCGCGATATCGCGACACTTTTCTGCCTTTGGCTCTCTTTCGCTAATGTGTCGCGATATCGCGACACTTTTCTGTCTTTGACTCTCTTCCTCCAATGTGTCGCGATATCGCGACACTTCTTCGACTTTTGGCTTTGTTTGCCAAAGTGTCGCGATATCGCGACACTTCTTTGGCTTTTGGCTTTGTTTGCCAAAGTGTCGCGATATCGCGACACTTCTTTGGCTTTTGGCTTTGTTTGCCAAAGTGTCGCGATATCGCGACACTTCTTTGGCTTTTGGCTTTGTTTGCCAAAGTGTCGCGATATCGCGACACTTCTTTGGCTTTTGGCTTTGTTTGCCAAAGTGTCGCGATATCGCGACACTTCTTTGGCGCCCGTCGTTCTGCTATTGGTGTCGCGATATCGCGACAACTTTTATGTCGCGATATCGCGACAATTTATTTTGCGCTCGCCACGGTTCTAAATACGTCGCGATATCGCGACGACTTTTGTGTCGCGATATCGCGACACATTGTAACACTTAGAACTTTCTTTCAAACTTAGAACTTTTTTTCTTGTTTCTTTTGTTTGTATTTTTTTTCGGTGATGCAAGATTGTTGTGCTGCCCTGGATGCTCCTGCATCAGGTGGTATGGAGCATCCTCTCAAGGTGACCTGGGAGAGGGCCAACGGTGATCTTTTCTTGGGCGTACCAAGCTCGTCCAAATCTCTACAGGGGAGATGAACCAACACCCACCTATCTTCAAACTTTTCCAAGCACGAGGGACAACATCGGGGATCTGCTGGACCACCTTCCAAGGGCCTTTGGAAAAGGATCATTCTCGTTATGCCTACCACAAACCATCATGATGGGTGTGCCAATTGGGATCGATGGTGCAGGTGTCATGGCTCTCCCTGAACCCGTCCATCTAGGCCTGGTCATTACATCACGCTTATGTAAAGACATTAATAATATTCTGGCTGGTGATCTTCTTAATGTCCATTGGGAAACCCTAACACCACACCACAATACATATGGACTTTAAATATGTGTTTGCTAAGCGGTCAGCTAGACCATTACCCTCCCTATAGGTATGCTTGAACTGAACCCGGTTCCTTCGATGTAGGATGCTTCTGGCCTGAGTGATGATATTGTAAACCTTCCATGCCGAATCCTTGGAAGTTTTCATGTAGTTGATGATTTTCAAAGATTCCCCTTCATCAAACAAGGGATGGGGATCCTTTGTCATGATCTTGAGTCCTCACAACAGTCCTCTAGCCTCTACGACATGATTGGTTTAACACCCTAAGTTTTCACAGAAAGCCATTACCAGCTTTCTATTATGATCTCAAACTGACCCACCCACAATGGTTGCCCCTGGGTTTCCACGAGATGCCCCATAAAAATTTAGCTTCAACCACTCGTGAGAAGGCCTGACCCACCTGATGTTCTTCTTGGAAACCCGTGGATCCTCCCGCTCCTTACTCTCCCTAGATAGCTTTAAGGAAAACAAACCTTCTTTGAAAACATGTTTGGGCCAAGGGCTGGGGATAAACTTGGGATTCTCAATGGCAAATGCGATGGCCCTATGAGCGAATGAGGGAGGATCCCTAGGGGGGTGACCAAAGATTCGACCATTGCATTCCAACCATACCTACCATAAAAAGTGGAGGTAAGAATTCCACAGGAAACAAAGCTTAGGGTTTTTAAAAGGATTGTCCCATTGGAAGAAAGCCTCCTTGATGGTCTTGGGGGAAACCCATTGGATTTGTAAGGTGGAGAGGATGGTGCCAAGGACCGACCTAGTGTAGCCACAGTGTAGGAAGAGATGGTCAGAGGACTCACAGGCAGACTCGCACAAGTAGCATCTATTGGCTAAAGCAAACCCCCTCTTGTGAAGATTGTCAATAGTGAGGGATTTGTTCTGAAAAGCAATCCAACAAAAGAAATTTACCTTTGGGATAACTCCTTTTCTCGAGATCAAGTTTTAAGGAAAGTCAAAAATTAGCCCTTTGCACTGAATCCCATAGGCAGTTTTTACAGAGAAACCCCCATCATCGATCCCCCTCCATATCAATCTATCTAGTCCTCTACTAGTGGGTATGATGATTTCATTGAGGATGGAGGATAGGAAGTCAGCCTTCGACTCTAGCCCTTCTGTGTTGATGACTTTCCACTATAGGGAGCCATTTATCCATTCAATGAAATCGACCACCTTATGCTCAACATTGTTATCCAGGAAACTTTTAAGTTGAGCCAACCCGGTCTGTTCTGACAGAGGATCCTCTAGGGACCACCTGTCCTTCCAGAAGTCTATACTTTGACCATCCCCAAGGATCCACCTGATGCTATTTTGGATCAACTGTCTGGATTGGTCAATGGCTTTCCAAAAATCAAACCCCCCGATGGGAATTCCATCATCAATAATGGGAGTGTGGTTGAGGTATTTCCTCTCGATAATCCTAACCCATTCAATTGGTTCTTTGACTAGGATCCTCCAGGTGTGCTTGGAAATGAGTGCTAGGTTCATCATGGCCATTCTTTTGAGCCCTAATCCACCTTGCTTTTTGCTTCTACACACTTTGTCCTAGGCTACCAGAGGGATCCTAGACTTATCTTCATTGCTTGACCAAAGGAAATTCCGTTGAGCCTGCTCAATATTGAGAAGAACTGATGAAGGCAATCTAAAAATAAACATGAAGAAAGTCAGAATCCCTTAGAGGTAAGACTTGGTAAAGGTTGCCTTGGTAGCTTGGGATAGAATCTTGCCTTTCCATGACACCAATTTTTTTGTGGATCCTCTCAATCAACATATTCCACATCCCTTCTTTTGCACACCCATAGAAAAGAGGGAGGCCAAGATAGGTGGTGGGAAGGTAGTCAATAGAGAAGCCTAGGATCCTTGCAATCGGAACTTGATGCCTGGTCAAGGTGTTGATGAAAAATATCTTGCTTTTGATGTAATTTACTTTTTGGCCTACAGCCTTCTCATAGAGTCCAAGGATTCATTTGATGGATTTATCTTGAGCTATTGACGCAATGGTGGACAGAAGTGTGACCACCGAAAAGTCTCACACCTATTGATGTCCTATGGTAATAATTGACAAAAGCATAACATGGATACAAGAACAAGAAATTGACAATAGATGAATCAATAAAACACGCTTTATTCCATTATATTCAAAGTCAAAATCAAATTACAAGTACATCCCTCTTAGGGATAATCATCTTGATACAATATTACAATAGGAGTGTGTAATTGTTTCCCTCTTAAGGGTAGGTGTGATCAAAATGCCCCTCAGGGTGACACGAACTGCCTTGGGGTAGAGCTAACCCCCTTCTCCGTGATGTGGAAGGATTATGATATAGGCTCCTTTTTGCACTTGTCTCCCTACGAACAAGAAACAACAATGCATGATTATATAGATTGATAGCCTCTCATGATGAGGCCCTTTAAAGGATTATACATGTAAATGCCATCAAACTAATGAAACAAGAAAGCATAAAGAAAGGTTCTACGCTATTCTAATTGTATCAAGAATTACACTACAATATACAAAACATGAATAAAAACATGATGCATTGAACAAATATTGAATTGAAAGCAATAAAGCATCAAAAAGATTCAATGTACTTCTAACCACTACAACACGTAAAATGCCTAATTCCTACGGTCAGAGTTTCTCTAAAAGTGCAATTTAACCTATGAAAGAACTAATCTGACTAACCTATGCAGTAAAAAGTAGATTGAGTAAGGTGATCTCTAACCTATTGCAAACCGTAGCTGTGAGGGGCGGTCATGCACTGTAAACCATGGCTGACAGCCATGGTTTGACCTCTGATGTGTTTGCCCTCAGAATTAGGGGCAGTGGGCTTGACCTCCTTGTCCGAATTGATGTTCAAGGGTCACCTTTGTCGTCTTCTGATAGATTTGGTGGTCAAATCGCTATGAAGGGCCTTCGTTCACTCGAATTTGCATTTCTTGATCCTCCTAGGCACCTAGGGCATCCATGGCTAATTGATCATTGAATGGATAGCAAAGGGGCTCCCAAATGCACAAGGTCATTATGCAATTTGATAGGGCTTCGCTGCTCTCTTGATCAACTAGTTTGCTCGACAATTCGACAGCGCTTCGCTATGCAAATTATCTCTCCTCAGTCCTCTCTTCCCCATTGAAAAAGGGGGGTACTTATAGCATGCCCCTAGGGCTAGGGGTGGCTTCATGGAGAAGCCAAGATCAAGAAGGTTGGTTAGGTCAGTTGGGATGGAAGCCTTTGGAATCTTCCATCCTCCAACTGCCTCCTTCTAGATCTCTTGGTCGTTCCAACCGATTTGGCTCGGATGGAAGGCCTAACTGAACTCCAGTTCAAACCATAGGTCACAGCTATGGTCCAGACTAGAGACCATAGGTGTCAACCATGGTTCAGACTAGAGACCATAGGTCTGGGCTATGGTTCAGACTGCTTAGGCTAGAATGCCTAAATTGAGTGGTTAGAACCATTGCTCTATCTTGGAGTCTATCCAAGATCCTTCATATGGTTTTGTAGCATGTCCATATGAGTAGTCACCCTCGACATGGCATATTTTAGGTGTCTACAGATGCCCCTTTTGAGATGCATTGTGAGATTGAACAATGTTGAGAAAAATAGACCTCCTAAAATGATGTCGAAGGTTCTATGATGATCATTAGTCTGATCAACATTAGATGCCCATGGTCCAGCAAAAGGATGCGCATCCTAGAATCATTGCTTCCAATGTGGGAAGGCTTACATTTGAAAATTTTGCACTCATCATCAGACATTCGGGTAGCTTTGGTGCTACAATAGGAGTTAGGCCTATATAACCGATGGATGAGAGCTACAAACAAAATTTCATATTTGCTATTTGCCCCAAGCAGAGGGGAAGCTTATGATAGTTGTTAGCAATGATTCGCAAGGACGAACACAATTTTGACAAGATCAAGGGATCTACGATCTCTGAGATCTTCTATTGATTTTGATTATGACATGAAATTATGACTACCCCCTCAAGCGATGAGTCGATGAGGGTAATGACAATGTCTGAAGCGATGAAATCGCTTGACCATAATGAATGATCCTGAACAACTTTAGATTTGAGATGTTTAATGCCTTGGCTAGGCCTAGTTCAGCTTATGATTGCAACGCTTAGTAGTATTTGCATATCTCTCTCCCATGGAGCAGTCAGGCTATGATAGCCGTCTTAGAGAGTCAAGATAATACAAATTCAAGAAGACTTGTGTTGAATCATATTGTCGATGATTTGCTAAAAAATGTCATAGAAGAAATGACAATTTTACCCCAAATGTCCTTATTGTGATCTACTCATCTTGCCGGATTGCATGGATCGCAAGTCGTTGCAACCGCCAAGTTTATAGGATAAATCACTGAATACGAGGCGCATTTGGTTTTTCATTTGTTTGATTTTTTTTGTGTTGAATTTTGTATTTATTGGATTAATCCTGGTGCTTTTAATGTCACCAAATTTGCAATTTTGATCATTTATTTTGATTTTTGTCCACTGGGAGTCATTAATTTACCTTTTCAGACCTTCCCACGGTGGGTTTTTAGCGCATTTATTACTAATTGTAGACCGTGGGTACGGTCGACGGTTTCCACTACCAAATTTTGGGGACCGCAGGTCAGACCTACGGGCGAAAAACCCTAGTTTGCGGACCGTGGGTGTCAGCTACGGTCCACAGTGACTAGGAGAACCTATAAATTGAAATTTTATTTGCAATTTGTCATTATTTTCCTGCAACCTTGAGCAATTTGAGAGCTCTAAGAGAGAGAAGACATTCCCTGATACGGAACGTTGTCCAACTCCACAACTTGTACACTCATTCTTCCCTGATGGCAGATCCTGATCAGCCATCTACTAGCCGAGGGCAGGGTGCGGGCAAGGTAACTCAAAACCGAGACCTCACACTTAATAACAGTAAAATAAACCACACTTAATAAATGCAAAAATTGAACCTCATTAAACTGTCGATAATGAACCCCACTAGTTTAGGCTAGATTAGGATTTTAATTTTATGCATGAGTGGTCTAGGAGGGTACCCTAAATGGGTGCCACTCCTAAACCATAGTTGGTAGCTATGGTTCCCAGTTAGCAAAATGGGAACCACAGGTTTTAGCTACGGCCCCCAATTTGCAAATTGGGGACCGCAAGTTGTAGCTACGATTCCCAATTTGCAAATTGGGGACCACAAGTTGCAGTTGTAGGCTGCAATTGCTTGTGTTTTTTTTTTTTTTTTTTTAGCTAGATTTAGCTTACAGTATGTATTTTTTTTCTTTTTAAAAGTTGACGTCTAGAGCGTGGGAGCCTGACTTGATGAAGACTCTCCATGAGGCCTTATCAGATGATGACCGAGCATGGTTTCGAGCCATTAGGTTTGGTTATGTCATGGATCTACCCACCATTAGGGTAGATCAAGCCTATATTACTATGTTGGCCTGACGCTGGAATGCGCGGACCAACACATTTCACCTACCTCCTGGTGAGATGACTATCACACTAGAGGACGTCTACAGGATCTTCAGGATCCCTATCGATGATGAGGCTATCATTTCCTCTACCTACATGACAAAGGATGTCATATTTGCTGCCATCTTCGATGATCAGAGTGCCGATGCATAGGATGATGCAGACCATGGAGGGGTGCACATCGGGGACTGGTACCGGGATGACGTCTTCTCTGCTCGAGAGGCCCTATTCATGCACCTCATCATTTAGATTGTCCTTCTAGACTCCTCGGGTATGAGGATTCCCTGGAACATGCTAGCCCCTACTTGGAGGGTGCTTTAGAGCTCGATGGAGGAGCCACTACTGCTAGCCTAGGGGAGCACTTTATTATGCTAGCTCTACCAAGAGTTATACCAGATCATAGAGTAGAGCCATAAGGGCATCAACTATAGCCTTTTGCTATAGATCTAGGGGTGGCAGCATATCCAGATCGAGCATCCTACTGACCTACCTCTATGCATCACTACCCTAGATGCCGCTCATCAGTGCTATGCCACCTGCTAGCCTCATGCTGAGGAGGGTGTCCATAATAGGGCTCATGTTAGGGATACACAACATTATATCATCAATTTTGTGGCACTTGGGCCAGGGGACGTCATCTGGCACCCCTACATGGATTGTCCTATATGGCCGGAGGTGGACGAGTGGCTGCGATGGGCCCACCGAGATAGATGGCTCATCTGGCATAAGCCAGAGGTGAGAGAGTACCAATTTTTCTCTCGCATCCTACGATAGTTTGGCATGGTGCAGGACCTACCAGATATGCCCCTCAGGTACAGATGACTGGCTCTAGAGAGGGATCTCCCACTGATAGTTCCTCTACCACTAGGGGATGCACCTGATGACTTCCAAGAGTCGAGGGTTGAGACTGTTGGGACCACACCCGACTATGATGGGTGGTGGTCTCTTTTTAGATGGCATGATACCGGGCCTCTGGGCCGAGAGCCAGCAGAGGTAGAGGTAGAGGTAGATCCTGATGGGGTAGGGTGTGCCAACATACTGAGGGTGGTTGGGGCATAGAGGCCACCACTGAGGACCTACCAGAGATCGACCCTAAGGAGGATGCTCCAGAGGAGGGTGAGGTCCCTCCTGACAGCATAGAGGGACAGCTGCTAGCATAGGTTGCTGACTTGTAGAGTCAGATTGGGTGATTCCATACGTAGCAGTGGGAGCGAGATACTACCATCGCCACTCTAGAGGTGAAGGTGACTGATAGGGAGTGTGCCTGACTGAGGTGTAGGGCCAGATATAGGAGCTCATGACTCGAGCTACTGACGTAGAGGCCTAGGTGTAGAGACTATAGACTACCCTAGAGTTGGCATAGGCATAGTGGACTATAGTAGAGGTAGAGTGAGATCTCACTCGAGCAATGAGGGGAGCTACTATGGGGCCTCCTCAAGCTATTATTGGGCCTCCTATGATACCAAAAGTAGGTACACTAGTGATGTAGGATCCGACTACTGAGGTGACATGACTACGTGGTATGGTCATGAGGACCAATGAGATGCATGTAGCTCGGCTTGCCCACATTGATCAGCTGGTCGACTATATAGAGATGTAGGGGCTACCGATTCCTGAGGATCCTTTTGTCATAGAGTCATAGCATACTAGATCTAGGACTTCAGGGTAGTCCATAGCTAGCTCGAGTCATAGGACTCACAGGACTGAGAGGATGCATAGGTCCTCTAGCATGCATACAATGAGGTCACAGGCTAGGGCTAGAGATCTAGGGTAGACATCAGGGGCCTCCAGCTAGAGGACTAGCCTACTATAGCTACCAGTTTCTCATGTGTTAGGTGCATTAGGGTTTGGAGGTAGGTAGGATCCATAGGATCCACCATAGGTGCCAGGTCAGCCAGGAGAGTAGGCTCTAGAGCATAGTGTAGAGGGAGGTGACGAGAGCTCCAGTACAGGGGGAGTAGCCTAGATCTATTTTTTTAGCACTTGCCTACTATAGTTTGATGTATCATTTTGTGTGTAAGGTCGAGGACCTACATAGTTGTAGCCTACAGGCATTTTGTACTCCCTATGTACTCATTTGGACACATATATATATGATATGATCTTTCATGGCTCATTATGTGTAAATGTGTATTTATTAATTTTTGATTTTATGTTTATTTGATGCACATGGATGCAATGCGTATTTAAATGCTATGTTTATATGATGCAATGTATGGATGTCATGCACTAGATAGCTACTATTTTTTATGATGATGATATGCAGTGATCTAGATGATTAGATGTGCGACATATGATGTATGTAGATGGATGCGATGCTTATTTTTTTAATGCATATTTATTTTTGCTTTGTGGGCATGCGTATATTTTATGCAGTTTATGATATGCTATGCAATGTATGGTAATGCATTATGTACAGAATCATAATCTAATGGAAATGAACCTGTATGCTTTAATCACTTAAAACATAAGGAATGAATGTAAACTGTGTATATCAATTTTTAAAATATGACACCACAGAATGTATAACAATCATGCAAAATAATTGATAATTCTCATTACAAGAACTTAATCAATTAATCACCCATATATGAAATGCAGTGAAATGGATTGGTAAAATGCTTAATGAATGATTATGTCATTTCGTACTATATAATCAGTGGTCGTCTAAACATCATTTCTGATCTTCATGCGGTATCTATCTTATATATTTGATTGTACTTTGTAAAATGCATTTTGATTAATGAATGACTCATATTTCTGTAGTCTAATGATATTTGATATTTTGTTGCTATTGGAGCACCTTTTTGGGTTTTTCCTTGAGACTCAAACACTCTAGTAGACCTCTCCAAAAATCACATACTAACTATACCAGGCTTATATTGGACAAGGCTTTTGCCATGACAGACCCAACTATTCATAATCCCTGTGTGTGCATGTGAGTATTTTTAGATAGATCGTAAGCATACCCCGTATGTCAGTCGGGACTCTTTCAACCCATATGTGAGATAGGGTTCCTCATACGATCGTATCATCCTTGTTTCAGCTTTGATTAGACTTATACAGCTAGACAATCCTAAGTACCTAGAGCTAGCTCATCTTGCAAATTTATCAGGGCTACCCCTCCAAATGCAGGCGGGACTCTTTCAACCCATTGCTACATTTGGGGATCACCCAATAGAACTACCCCTCCGATTGCAGGTGGGACTCTTCCAACCCATTGTTGCGATCGGGGATCACTCTATGGCTTTCAAAAGGTGTACAATCCAGGGATTCAAGTTCTCACCCTTCTTACTTGCTCAGATGTAGTGATAAAAATCACTGTTAGTCCACGTGTTATCGCTTTCTTTGAGCAAGGGATTTTTATAGTGCTTTTGATTCACTATGTCACTTTATATTTTGAACTTGAAATTTGTATATATTATTTTTTTGCACTTTGTAACTTGGGATTTAACTTTTGTGACTTTGGGATGTATAGGGGAAATTCTTGTCCTTTTGCCAAAGTACACCTTTCTAGACCGACTATTTGCAAGATAAGCAGGTCGTGAGACCCATCTCTCTAGAGACCTAAGACTGCTTTCATGGCTTTCATCCTCTCTCGTCTTAGCAGGATTTTATATTGTTTTGCTTAGTGATGGGATTCTGATATGTCGAGGCACTATCCCAACTAATGACCTTGTCTATAACAGCAAAGCAAGCTTTCTACAATATCTGAAGAACCCACTAGGTATGGCTGAGTGACAGGAAAACTTAATACACATAGGTCTCCACAATAGGTATCATGTACGAATGCAATGAATTATGATAAATGCAAGGGTGCATGATTGTCATACAAACGTGTGACTATTTGTAAAACTTTGATAAATGCACTACACTCTACTATGGAATGCAATGGATGACAAATGCCTAAATGCAATATGATGATGTGAATGCATGTGTGAATGCAGATGAAAATGCAAATGCAAATGTTTTTGGATTTTAAGCTTTATCAAATTTTTTGGACTTTTATATATTTTTCTTGATTTTTATAGGTTTTTGAGCTTTCATATTTGACCAAACGATGAGTACATGTCCTTGGAGATTTTTAGGGTTGACCAAGCGATTTTTAGAAATCCTTGGAGCCTTTTGACTTGACCAAAGGTTTTACAACCACCTTTGGAACCTTTTAGTTGACCAAACTCTCAACAAGAGGGCATGGAGCCTTTTGGGATGACCGAGAAGTTATAGGAACTCTCGAAGCCTTTAGGTTGACCAAGCAATTTTTGGGAATCCTTGGAGCCTTTTGACTTGACCAAAGGTTTTCTTAATCGGAGCCTTTTGGGATGACCAGAAGTTATACAGAAACCTCTCGAGCCTTTGGGTTGACCAAGCGATTTTTGGGAATCCTTTGGTGCCTTTTCTTGACCAAGCTTCTTAATCAGATAGCTTGGGGCCTTTTGAGATGACCGAGAGTTTAGACAAAACCTTTAGGGATTTTGGGTTGACCAAAGGGCTTATAGATGCCTTTGGTGCCTTTACTTGACCAAGCTTCTTAATCAGATAGCTTGGGGCCTTTTGGGGTGACCGAGCGGTTTAGACAAAACCCTCGAGACTTTTGGGTTGACCAAAGGGCTTACAGATGCCTTTGGTGCCTTTACTACACTCTTAAGCATAGAACGCCTTAAGATGGATGATATTGAGAGGTTCAAGCTCATCCACACCCTCTAGCGATGTTAGGCGATAGGTACCTAGACCAATATTTTTAGATATGATGTAAGGCCCTAGCCAATTAGCCATAAATTTGTCTCGCATGTCAGGCGAAAAATTTGAGTTCTATTGGTTTTCTTTTAGCACAAGATCCCCAACTTCAAAGTCTCTCTGGTGGACTTTGATATTGTAAGCTCATTTTAATCATTCCTGATAAACATGAAGATGCTCGAGGGCATTCACGTGATGTTCATCAAGCAACGTCAATTGATCGAGGTGAGCTTGTCACGTGGTGTCATCATCGATGAACTCTTTCAATGCGATGCGCAACGTTGGAATTTCCAACTCTAAGGGCATAATGGCCTCAGTGCCATATACTAGTGAAAATGGTGTTGCCCCAATGGGCATCCGAATGCTAGTCCTGTAAGCCCATAGTGCAAGGGGCAGTTGTATATGCCAATCCTTGTGGTGTTCTTGCACTATCTTTTTCAAGATGGCTACCATAGTCTTGTTTGAGGCCTCAGCTTGCCCGTTTTCTTGCGGATAATATGGAGTTGCAAAACTATGTTGAATGCGGTATTTAGACGTTAAAGCCCACATAGTTTTGTTCTTAAAAGAAGTTCCATTATCCAAAATTATTTTGGATGGTATCCCAAAATGACATATGATATGCTCGAGAATAAATTCTATGATGCGAGCTCCAGTGGTCATTGTAAGGGGAATGGCTTCCACCCACTTTGTAAAATACTCAGTAGCCATGATAATGAATGTATGTCGGCCTGACGATGGAGGGGAAATCTTGCCAATCAGATCTAATCCCCACTGAGCAAATGGCCAAGCCGCCTGAATGGGCTGTAAGGCCTATGATGGCAAGTGCGTAAGATTAGCATGATGCTGACATTTAACGCATTTCTTGACATACACATTGCAATCCTTCTCCATAGTGGGCCAATAATAACCCATGCGAAGGATGCATTTGATGATAGCCATGCCACTGAAATGGCCATCGCACGTACCATCGTGAGCTTCTAAAATTGCCCAAGATGACTCTTGGGGCTCAAGACATCGAAGGAGGACTCCTTCATAACTATGTCGATACAAAATGTCTCCTATCAAGACATACTTAGTCACTTTCTATTTAAATGTGCATCTTGCGGCATGCGACAATCCTTCTAGAATCATACCAAGTTTTAGGAAGTCTTGGATTTGCAACATCCAGCTTTGACAAGCCTCAGCTTTGACTGCTAAGACGGCCTGCTCCCCCTACGTATTTAGCTTTGCAAATGCATACTGGGAAACAACCTTGTGGTGAATGGTAGTACCACTCCCCGTAGGACTCTGAGAAGTCAATGACTCCTAGGGTGCCTGCTTAAGAAAGTCTTCTGCTCTATGAAACCAATCAGTTGTTGGTTCCACAACAATCATGTTGACTGACTCTTTGTTATTAAAGGTTGCACGCTCCACTGCTGGGTGTGAGAGCATTCTAACATGGATGGTAGTAAACTCGGTAGATGGATTCTGAGGGATCAAGGACCCCAAATATGCCATGGTGTCTACGAACCTATTTGATGAACGAGGGATTGCCTCGATGTCATACCATTCAAGTTTAGCCAGATAAGTGGCAACAAGATCTTTGTAGGCTTTCAGCATGGGACATCGACACTGAAAGAGCCCCTTAACCTGGTTAACTATGAGCAGAGAATCACCAAAAATGTTTAGTCTTTTAATACCCATGGCGATGGCTGTGTGGAGGCCCAGAAGTAGGGCTTCATATTCAGCATTATTGTTGGTGCATGAAAAGTTTAACTTGAATGACAAGGGCATTGGAGCTCCTTGTGGCATGAAAAACACTATTCCTGCACCACCCCCTTGCTCACACTTCGAACCATCGAAGAACAATGTCATATCAGCATTATTCTCTGGTTCCTCGGGTTTGAGAGCTTCAGATATTACGAAGACCGCATCATCTGGAAGCTCAATGGTTAGAGGCCTACTATTGGATAGTGGTGCCTCAACCAGTTGATCAGCTATGACTTGTCCCTTGATGGAATTTTGGCTGATGAATTGCAAATCAAATTCTATCAATAGCATGATCCACTTTGCAGTACGTGTGTTATGATATGTCTTGCTCATCATGTACTGCAAAGGATTCTATTTTGATATAACATATGTTGTATGACTTAGCATGTAATGCCATAATTTCTTGGTAGCGAACACTACTGCTAAACAAAGTTTTTCAACATATGCATATCCTGACTCATAACTCACCAAGGTGCGACTGATGTAATATACGGCTTGCTCTTTGCCTTGCACATTCTTTTGGGCTAACATGGTCCCTAATGCAAAGTTGGTTGCCGATATATATAGCAAAAAAGGCTCATCCGGCCTTGGTGGAGCTAGTACTGGTGACGTTGCTAGGTATTGCTTAATCTCAGCAAAGGCTACTTGGCAGTCCTTGTCCCAATCAAATGGGACCCCCTTGTGTAGCAGTCGATTCATGGGTCGACACTTATCCGATAATTGAGCGATGAATCACTTTATGGATGCTACTTTGCCCTGAAGGCTTCTTAATTCTCTGATATTAGTGGGAGGATGCATCTCTAGAATAGTCATGACCTTTGTTGGGTCTACTTCGATGCCTCACTTAGAAATGATGAATCCCAAGAGTTTACCTGAAGTTACGCCAAATACGCACTTCTTAGGATTCAGCCTGACATTGTGCTCTATCAAGCGATCGAAGACCTTCCTTAAGACCTCCGCATGCTCTGCTCATAGCAACGACTTAGCTAGTAAGTCATCGATATAATCTTCTAAGATTTTATGCATATAGTCATGAAAAATATATGTCATAGCCCATTGATATGTGGCACCAACATTTTTAAGACCGAATGGCATAACTTTGTAGCAAAATGTCCCCCATGGCGTTATGAACATGGTTTTATGTTGATCTTCGAGTTTAATCCGAATCTAGTTATATCCAAAAAAACCATCCATAAGGGAGAGCATTTCATGACCTGTAGTGGCGTCTACCAGAGCATCGATATTTGGCAATGAAAATGAATCTTTGGGTGTTGCCTTGTTGAGATCTCTAAAATCTATACAAATACGGACCCTTCCATCTAGCTTTCCTATGGGCACCATATTGGAAACCCACTCTGGATAGTCGATGGAGATGATGAACTCTACATCCAACAACTTTTGCAACTCATATTTTACCATTAAGGCTACTGTTGGATGCATCTTTCTAAGTTTTTGCTTGACTGGCTTCTTCGACAGATCTAGCGAAAGGTTATGAGTAACCAATTTTGGATCTAGACCCGACATGTCTTTGTAAGTCCAAGAAAAGAGATCAGGTCTCTCTTTCAGTAGAGGGATGATGCTATCATGCTCATCCAGAGTGAGACTCTCTCCAAATCTAACCTTCTTTGGATTGGTGGGATCTTTACTGATATCCACATCGAAGGTTTTCTCTACTGACATATGTGATCCCTCCTCAAGTTGGTGAGGCATAGGAATCAGATGGATGTCATCAGTCGGGTTCACATGTTCCTCTTGGGAAGCATTCTCGATGTGACAAACATCATGAGCGCAGCCTGGTGTGAAATGAAATGGTTGCAGCATTTCTTCATTTGGGAAGAAATCTTCAGGCTGGACTGGCGAATCAACATGATCCCAATCGATAGCATCCATGTTCAGATGCAATGGTTTGGATGGATCTGCTAGATTATGGAGTGGAGTGGTCAAATCGATGGAGACCATATTGATGGAATGGAATTGATCTCTAGAACCACATGGATAGAACTCTATCTCTGAAGCGTAGCTTTCATACCCAAGATCTGGTTCGGATGGTACGGGCACAAATGGATCCTCTCTATGGGATGCCCATATAACTGGATCATCCCGGTGCACTAGCTACAGAATGGGATCTCTCAGCTCAAGGAGCTCCGCATACGTAGGTAGATCGGGAAAGAGTTCCTGATACCTCTCTTCGAGCTCTCTTCTTTCCCTCAGGCTACGATGGAGATTGATCTCTCGATGCAAACCTACAGCTATAATAGGTGGGGGACCTCTAGGTGGAGGCCTATTGCGTAAGTGGTGAGGTCCCAGATAGGCCATCTCCATCGAGTCCTCATCATCATTATTCAAATACAATCCATCACTTCCCTCATCTTCTAAGGAGGGATTAGGCAGATGTGGTCCCATGTATCTGATCCTACGATCGCTATCATCACTATCCAAATAAATCTGATAGAATGATCATATATACGATACTACCATATAAACTGGTGCTACTCCTTCCTCAGAGCACTCAATGTTGGGAAGGACTTCCTCCATAACATGCTTTGATTCCCTAGGCAATAGATATTGTGGATACACGAGCCTAGAATCGATCCTCTCATCTACATCACTATGGTCATTACCATGGATGGGCCACTCTATTGTGTCTATGCATAGTGGGAGATCCACTGGGTGAGGCTTTAAGTAAGCCTCCTCTATTTCATCTTTGTAATCACTATCGACTATGGAGCGCTCGTTCACCTCTTCCACTTGTTCCATAGGCAGTAGATGGCGTATAAACGCCAGACCTAAAAAGGTCGACCTGATTTCCTCCTCAGATTGATCATCATTTGAGGACTCATCATCTGCATCATAACTAGGTCCACTCATCTCGGAGGTGGACTCCTCTCCATCATCATCACAAAGATCTCCTGATTTGAGATCGCCTACAGCATGGGGGTCATGCCCCTGCATACCAGTGTCATTGGTAGCACCACGGATTTGGTTACCCAGGTTGTCTCTGGGGTTGTCCTCTAAGGGCCCATCATGGTATGAATCAGGTGGCCCTATGGTAACAAATGATACCATCTAGTGAGTCCTCCAATAGCTGGAAGGATCAGGGTGATATGGATTAAAATCCACATCATCCCCTAGACTCAAGTACATGTGATCTAAGGATGCAACAAGCAAATCATCATGACCTTGTACTTGTAACCCTAACCCGAACCTATCAGTAGCCAACTGATAATGAGGTTCGAGCGGAGTTCTTCATCCTTGTTCAAAAATACCAAGGCCGCGCCCATGCCAATGATACGACTCAAAAATGTGCATGGCATATTTTGGGTTGGACAGATAGTGCACATTCATAGTGAATGGCTCATCATCATCCTCATCTATGGACATTCTGGTGGGTGCTTGATCCAGCCCTGCATAGACGAAGTTTGTCTGGTTGGGTGGCTCACCCAATGACACTATGGATCCAATCAAAAATCGATGGGCATGCGGTCGGCCCATCTCTTGCATAGTTTTTAGGATAGGTCCGAAAGTAACATTTTGCACAAGATACTCACCCAACCCCATGCTGGCCAGATGAACGGTCACCTACGGTGCAGATGACCCTACTGAAGATGTAGGTGAAGCAGGCTGAGGTGCCTCCTCGACTTTGTCTTGAGGTTCTTCCACATCCATGGGAGTGGGAGTCTCATTGGTGACTGATCTGGGCACATGATTTTCCACTTTCTCACCCAATTTTACCTTTAGCTTCTCGACTTGTCGGTGCATCATCGATGTAGTCGACTTTAGAGAAGTTGTAGTTGTGTGCTCAGATCTATGTGACATAGATGTCGATGGTTGAGCATGGGCTATTGGTTTGCCTATTGGAATCTTAACCGATGAGACAGGTCGGATATCCAAGTGCATCGATGGGAGTACAAAACCCCTAGGCAAATCTGCTAAGTTCATGAACTTGAATGGTTCTTCGTCTGAGGACACTACGTGAACTTGTCCCTCGTGAATGTATTTCACACACTGATGCAAGATAGAGGGGATGCAATGCATTTCATGAATCCAAGGCCTCCCGAGTAGAATGTTGTACTGCATGGTACCCTCTATCATGTGACACATCACAGAGATGGTCTTGAGTCCCACCTGAATAGGTAGAACAATTGTACCAACCATCGAGCATAGCGCATCATTAAATGCCCTCAATGTAAAGGTGGTAGGTACAATGTGTGACTTGGGTAGCTTGAGGTGGCTCAGTGCCTTGGTTGTGATTATGTTGATCGAGGACCCAGTGTCGATCAAGACCCTTTTGAAAGGCATGTGGTTAACACACGTGATAATATGCAAGGTGGGTCAGCCGTAATAGTAGGAACCATCTTCACTTCATGATCATAAAATTGTATCGTGGGTTCTCGACACTGTTGTACATGTCCCACAAAATTTGTAAATGCATGGGCATCTTGGGACTGTACCTCAATGGACCTCAGAATGTCCATAAGAGTCTCCCTGTGTCTAGGGGACTGCTGAATAAGCTCGTATATTGACAACTTCGTAGGAGTTGTCTACAGGTTCTGAACTAGCTTGCTCCTTATGGTCACCACCGGTCTAGCTGGTGGGCCTGGCATGTTCTGAGCTGGTCGTTGATCCGACGTAGCTTGTATTCTAATGGGAGCATGAGGTCGATTCGGTTGGTCGTACCTCCCATGTCTAGTAACAATATTGACCATGCCTACGAACCCCTGGGTAGGTGGTTCGATTCGCACTTGATTGACCTGGTCGACATTGTTACGAGGTACCTCATGATTAGGTAGCGGATTCTTGAAAATCCCCATGTTTCTATTGTCGAGTACCTATGGGTTGCCTGGTACTACCAACTCTCCTTTTTCTATCATGTTCTGCATGATGTGTTTGAAAGACCAACATGTCTCGATGTCATGACCTTTCACTCTATGGAATATGTAGAATAGATCATCTTGATGCCACTTTGATTTTGGCACATTCGGATCTACTAATTTGACCTCAGGCAATCGTATGGCCTTGGCCTCGCATAGTTGATGAAAAATTGAAGTCATCGATTCCATCAAGGGTGTGAACTGGCGAGGTGGGTGCTCCTCTTTGTTTTTGCCCTTATAGTTGTTTTTGTGTGTCTCATAACGCGCAGGAGGAGGTTGAGCTTGATAATTAGGCTTCTATTGTCCCTTGTCTTCTCCTTCGAGATTTAGCACTACTTGATTCACGTGGGCCTGCTTGCCCTGTTGTTTCATAGTACTCTTTTTAAACCCCTCTTTCCTAGTTTTGAGCTTCAAGTTGCCTTCTTGCAACTTGATGTCCTCGATCACCCTGGCTTGCGCCATGACTTCCTCGAATGTAGGGTACTACTGTAGCTGCAACAATAGTGAGATGTGCTTGGCACAACTCTTTGTAAACATTCGGGTCAGTTTAGTCATAGGAATAGGGAATGGCAGCTTTGCCATTATTCTATGCCATCTCTTTTCGTATTGCTCGATGGGCTCATCGTCGTGCTGAGCTAGCACAGCCAAATCGGAAAGGTTGGCTTGTTTCTTGATGCCAAATGAATAGCATTCAAGAAATGCATCGGCCAACTATTCGAAACCAGTAATACTATGTTTCTTCAGTTGGTTGAACCACTCTCGGGTCGGGCCAAAAAGTGTCGTAATGAAAGTGCGCAACAACAAGGCATCCTGACTCTCTATCTAGAAACACGCATCCAGAAAACTCGTAACATGCTCTTGTGCATCCTCATCACCCTTGAATTTTTCCAATCGGGGCATATCAAAATGCTCGAGATATGGAGGTGTAGGCACCGAGGGGTCTAGAGGTTCATTGTGTATCTTCCTCAGTGTCGGCTTTTGCATAGCCATGCCTTGCCTCTCTATTGCTTTGACCTTATCGGCCAAAACCTTGTACGCCTTAGAAGACAAAAAGTCCTCCTCCCTAAGCTACCATGGAGGCGGTCTAGGAGGTAATGCCTTCTTCGAGGGAGGTGGAGGACATGGCTCTTCCTCCTCCTCAACCCGAGAACTCTCAAGGTAGCCCTAATCATATCTGTCTGCATCTATGTGCTCATGCTACCTCTATCTAAGATCATTGAGTGATGGCAGTCGCTCCCTCTATTGGGCACTAGCATGAGTACGAGCATCTCTTCGCTCCTCATGCATATCGGCTAGGGACACAACCCTTCTATGCACATGCTCTCTATGGTCCTCGAGAGGGTATAGGCCAGCCCTGGCTAGCCGATCCTCCTACTCTATGCGCTCCTTCTGAGCTAGAATACGCTCTTCATGCATGCGTTGCTCATATAATCTCTATCATAAGAGCCTTTGCGCTTGAATATTTTCATCTTCAATATGTTGCCTCTCTAGGTGAGCATCATCCAATTGATCTTGGAGTAGCTGACATCTTTGCTCGGACACCAGTCTATGTGATCTATCGATCTGGTCAACCATAGGAGGCCTTCGATGTGCGTGCTCTATGCGAGCTACCTTATGGGTTCTGTACCCATCAGATAGATGTGTGGATGGTGGACGTGTGACATGAGGGCGCTTAGAAGCCTCTCCATGCTCTCTAGTGATCTTGATACAACTATCGCTATGCTCACTCGGAGCATGAGTGGGTGGAGCTATAGGCTTGTAGCCTAGCTGCTCAAGAACACTACCTAGACCATCTAGCTGTCTAGACCTCCATCGCTCATGCGGTGGTGTTCCATTAGCTCCCACCTTTGATATATCAATGGTGATCTTGCATGGTGAGCCACATGCAGGAGTATGGGTGGACTTATGCTCAAAAATGAGCCTATCCTCTTGCCCCTGAATGGGTGGATCTCTGACTCATCTATACTCTGACGGTGGAGGGTTAGAACCTCCTATGGACCTAGTACGTATGGGAACCAACTTGGTCCCCTGCACCACATATTCCTCGATCGATCCCATGGATGCACGTGTAGTGCGGTCTCGATAATGGCTTTGGGGTAGAGCATCCTCATGTTGAGAAGCTCCATGCTCAGTCCTATGCCTAGAGGAGTGTACTAAAGCTCCTCTATCGAGGGTCCACTCAATGGGATCTCCCCGTGTCGAGTTGTCACCTCTAATGCTAGTCGAACGTCATTCGGTTCACTCATGTGTATGAGGACTCGACACATGCTACTGTGAACCAGTTGGGGGTTGATCATGGGCATCGGTCCTAGACCTTTGTCGATCACCTCGTGTGTTCACCATTTGTGTTCCTGACGTCTAGATGTATTTTATTATGCAGACAATGTAAACAAATGGTGATTATCTCTTTTAAATGTTTGATTGTGAGCCCTAAACTATTTGATGTTGTTTTCAGATGTGTTGTATCAGTGTTAGAAACTCTTTGCATGTTTTGAAATATTATTGGATTTTAAACTCAGTTAAATTGGCTTTCACCTATATACTCGCACAAGCCGAATATGGTAATGACATCCATACTCAATGAAGTAGCATAGGTACTACCAACCCTCACCCAACACACCGTACATAATGATACACCCTTTCGAGGAAGAGTGCATGCTATTTTGCATGGATAGGATAGTTCTTGGGTCGGCCTTGGCAATGAGCGGGTCTCGATAGTACAATTTCAAATGAGCCAACCAAGTGGTAATAACATCCACTGTTGGTCTCAATCAAGCGGGTTGGATGTGAGAGCCCAATGCCACTGATGTTTAAATGATACGTGGTGTGTGTGGTTCTTTTTATTTTGTGAAAATGACAAATGCATCACAGAGCACAATGACCATTCCTACATGATGTACATGAAAGGAAAAAGGAACGTTTCGCATTCAGAAATAATGCATGCTAATGTCCTACATGATATTTTGATGATGCAATTATAATGACATGGCCGTTGATTGGACCTCAAGCATGCAAACGACACACAATACTTATCAAGGTCATTGTATTTAGGGGTAGACTGCACTCAGAGGTCCGCTATTCCCAACAATGCCTTCCCACTGAATGGAAATCAAATGCAAATTAGGACTTATTCATTGACCCCTTATCTTTTGTTCCTAATTTGCAGTGATTCGATGATCTCTGGAAAGATACAGAGCAAAAATTTGAATACAGAAGGTGAAATTAGGACCTACCTCAACTCTTGCTCTGTTGCCCACTGATTTCTTTGTTGTCTGCTTCTTCCTCTATGAACCGCAGGTCCGACCTACGGGCTGCAGTGGAGACCGCAGGTTACAGCCATGGGCCAAAAAATAACCGTAGTTGAAAGCTGCGGTTAGCACCTGTGGATAGAAAAAGCCAAGAATAGTTAGAATTCGAGGCTAAAATTGTGGGGTGCCACCGTGATCACCATCTGTGACCACCGAAAAGGCTCACACCTATTGATGTCCTATGGTAATAATTGACAAAAGCATAACATGGATACAAGAACAAGAAATTGACAATAGATGAATCAATAAAACATGCTTTATTCCATTATATTCAAAGTCAAAATCAAATTACAAGTACATCCCTCTTAGGGATAATCATCTTGATACAATATTACAATAGGAGTGTGTAATTGTTTCCCTCTTAAGGGTAGGTGTGATCAAAATGCCCCTCAGGGTGACACGAACTGCCTTGGGGTAGAGCTAACCCCCTTCTCCGTGATGTGGAAGGATTATGATATAGGCTCCTTTCTGCACCTGTCTCCCTATGAACAAGAAACAACAATGCATGATTATATAGATTGATAGCCTCTCATGATGAGGCCCTTTAAAGGATTATACATGTAAATGCCATCAAACTAATGAAACAAGAAAGCATAAAGAAAGGTTCTACGCTATTCTAATTGTATCAAGAATTACACTACAATATACAAAACATGAATAAAAACATGATGCATTGAACAAATATTGAATTGAAAGCAATAAAGCATCAAAAATATTCAATATACTTCTAACCACTACAACACGTAAAATGCCTAATTCCTACGGTCAGAGTTTCTCTAAAAGTGCAATTTAACCTATGAAATAACTAATCTGACTAACCTATGCAGTAAAAAGTAGATTGAGTAAGGTGATCTCTAACCTATTGCAAACCATAGCTATGAGGGGCGGTCTGCACTGTAAACCATGGCTGACAGCCATGGTTTGACCTCTGATGTGTTTGCCCTCAGAATTAGGGGCAGTGGGCTTGACCTCCTTGTCCGAATTGATGTTCAAGGGTCGCCTTTGTCGTCTTCTGATAGATTTGGTGGTCAAATCGCTATGAAGGGCCTTCGTTCACCTGGATTTGCGTTTCTTGATCCTCCTAGGCACCTAGGGCATCCATGGCTAATTGATCATTGAATGGATAGCAAAGGGGCTCCCAAATGCACAAGGTCATTATGCAATTTGATAGGGCTTCGCTGCTCTCTTGATCAACTAGTTTGCTCGACAATTCGATAGTGCTTCGCTATGCAAATTATCTCTCCTCAGTCCTCTCTTCCCCATTGAAAAATGGGGGTACTTATAGCATGCCCCTAGGGCTAGGGGTGGCTTCATGGAGAAGCCAAGATCAAGAAGGTTGGTTAGGTCAGTTGGGATGGAAGCCTTTGGAATCTTCCATCCTCCAACTGCCTCCTTCTAGATCTCTTGGTCGTTCCAACCGATTTGGCTCGGATGGAAGGCCTAACTGAACTCTAGTTCAAACCGTAGGTCACAGCTATGGTCCAGACTGGAGACCGTAGGTGTCAACCATGGTTCAGACTAGAGACCGTAGGTCTGGGCTGTGGTTCAGACTGCTTAGGCCAGAATGCCTAAATTGAGTGGTTAGAACCACTGCTCTATCTTGGAGTCTATCCAAGATCCTTCATATGGTTTTGTAGCATGTCCATATGAGTAGTCACCCTCGGCATGGCATGTTTTAGGTGTCTACAAGAAATGTGTCATCCAAAAACTGTTGATGGGTGATCGCATCACCCTCGGAGGCAGGAACGATACCTGTCACCTTCTTTCGATGTTGGCTATCCTTGAGAGCTCTTCCCAATGCTTCTGCAAGGATAATGAAAAGGATGGGGGATAGAGGATCCCCTTGGCGTAAACATCTTGAGCTTTGAAAGAACCCGGTGGGAGAGCCATTGACTAGGATCGAGAACCAGGGAGAGGAAATGCAGCCCTGGATGAGATCGACCCACAAAGGGTGGAAGCCAAACTTGAGAAGGATCTTCTGAAGAAAGCATCTATCAACCCTATCGAAGGCTTTGTTCAAATTCAACTTAATAAAAATAGCAGCCTTCTTAGACATTAAGGCCGAATGCAGTGTTTCATGGATCGAGATGACCCCATCCAGGATTTTCCTCCCTTTAACCGAGCTGCCTTGGGATTGGTCAATGATGAGGGGAAGTGTGGCCTTCAGCCTATTGGCCATAACCTTGGTCAAAACTTTGTAAATGACATTGCATAGGTTTATGGGCCTATAATCAGAGATGGATTTGCAAGCAAAAACTTTTGGGATGAGGGCCAAGAAGGTGGAATTGAAACTGCGAGGGACGACTTTGGTTTCCTGAATTTCTCTAATAGTCTTACAAACATCATTCTCCACAACATCCCACATAGTTTAGAAGAACCTTGGAGAGAACCCATCCATTCTAGGGGCTTTATCAGGTTGCATTGAAAAAAAGGCCTCTTTAACTTCATCACGGGTGAAGGGATCCACCAGTCTGGAGTTCAAGTCCTGAGGAATTATGCTAGGGATATTAGCAAGGAGAGTATCTTGAGCTTGACTGTCATCCTCCGAGGCACTTCCCAAGAGGTTATGGAAGAAGGACACTGCTTTGGTCCTGATCTCCACAATGTTAGTGGACAGTGATCTGTTGCTACACATGATCTCCTTGATCTTGTTGAATGCCCTGTGCCGCATGGTGGAGGCATGAAAGAACCTTGTATTTTCATCGCCTTCCTTGACCCATAGGTCTCTTGACTTTTGCCTCCAAAATGTTTCCTCTTTGGCCAATATATTATGGAATTTTGCTAGGAGGTTCCTTTCCTCCTCCCTAGTGGGGCTGTTGTGGTCCCCTGCTCCGATTCTCCTTTCTATCTCCTGAAGTTTCTCGGTAATAGCTTTCTTATTAGCAAAAAGGTTGCCAAAGACCTCCCTATTCTAGATTTTTCAAGTTTTCTTTGACCATCTTCAACTTCTGAGCCAACTGAGAAGAGGCAGACCCTCTGACACATTCATGCCACCAAGAGGACACTTGATTTTTGAAATCCTTGTGTTGGTTCCACATGGCTTCGAAACGGAATGGAGTTTTAAAGGAGGGAGGCCTACCATATTCAAGGAGGATGGGATTGTGGTCTGATCCGATCCGAGGTAAGACCAGTAGAGTGGCATCACCAAACCATGGAATAGCTTCTTGAGAAATTAGGATCCTATCCAACTTGACCTGGATGAGTCCGTTATCAATCCTCCTGTTGCTCCAAGTAAAAGAGGATCCTTTGAGTTGAACATCCATGAGCTTATTGGTATTGAAAAACCCTCTGAAATCCTCCATGCTTTTGCTATAAGAGTCATTGCCTCATCTCTTTTTAGATGGATGCAAAGGACTGTTGAAGTCTCCTGCTAAGATCCAAGGAAAAGTGTTAAAGGTGGTCCTCATTTGTGTTACTATTTCCCACATCACGGCCCACTCACTGGGTGAGTTTGGGGCGTAAATATTTGACAGAATCCAAGACTGCTTGCTGGTCTTGGAATGAAACAATATGTTTAGGATCCTATTTTATGATGACAAAAGCCTTCCTTCAACCAGGATAGAATCCCAAATACACATAAACCCCTCGATGTACCTTGAGCAGGACTGATAAGACAATCTCCACTGGCCCAAATGGCCTTGGCAGCCTTTCGAGAATAGAATTCATCGATTTTGGTTTCTTGTATGATGAATATGGAAGGATTAATCATTTTCCTTAGGTCAGCCACTAACCTCTACTTGGATGCCTCATTTAGGCCCCTCACATTCCATGAGAGAACCTTCATCTCAAGGGTTTAGGGTTTTTCTTGCCTCCCTTCACCAGCTGGAAGGGGGGTTTGGTTCCTTGCTTATCATTGTCGGACTCGTCAGAAAAAAGCATTGACTGGGTCCCATTTGTGATATCCTCTACTATTTCCTTGTTTCTTTTCTCATTGTCAAAGGGTCTCCCTCTTTTCCTTTCACTGCCATAGTCTATTGTCTATTTCCTGCTCCTGGTGTTCTTGGGGTTGATCCTTCCCAAGAGAGAATGGTCTTCTTTTTCATATGAAGGAGAAGGGGGTGCCTCTCCCCTATTCGAGCAATTTGGGGATTTTTTGTTGCTCACCACCAGGTACTCATCCGTATGAGAATTTGGACATACAATTTTAGGAGGGGTCTGTACCTGGGCCACTAGATCCTCTATGATGGGACTGGTGAGAAATGAAGATTTTGAGAGAGCCTCTTGCTCCTTTTGGCCTGGTATTTATCCTTCTCCTTGCTCACTGGTTTGCTTGCCTTGTTCTACAGTGGCACTCTGGCCAGCCTCCTCAGGTGCTAGGTGAGCAGGATAATGCATGATGTGTCTTAGGCCTACCAGCGGTTCCTTGTTGATAGGGGGGATACAATGGTTTCTTTGCATACCCTTGGTTGGACCTGCTACCTTTTGGTTCTCGGTCCTCAAACCAGGGCACTGATTTGGTATATGACCTTGGGTGCAACAGTGAGTACAAAAGGTAGGCTTGTTTTCATACTTAATGGGTTGCCTCCTGAACATATGGGATCCTCTATACAAATTTATGAAGGAAGGTAGCTCTATCTCCAAGTAAGCGGAGACACAGAAGCGAGCATGGATATTACTGGATCAGACTTTGGTGGAGGGATCGATGGCAATGAACTCACCTATGGAGTGGGCTATCCCTCGAATGACATCCTTATGACAAAATTAAAAAGGGAGGTTTGGCAATCGAACCCATAGAGGAGCTACATTTATGTTTTGATTTTTGGGGTTAAAATCATCCCCCCACTTTCGAAGAAAGATGCTTTTGCGTCCGAGGAACCAGGGTCCCCTAGCTAAGCTGTTGTAGTAGTCATCTTGAGTATTGAGTCTGATGGCGAAGAAACCTTGAGAGAGAGCAATGATTTCCATGTTTCCACTAGTTTTCCACTTGGAAAATACCCATTTACAAATGGTCTCCATGTCTGGTCTCCCTCCTACAAACTTGCCAATCAGAGTGAAACACTCAAGATCCATGTAGCTATCCATTAGGTCTTTCGAGATAACCAGGTATGTTCCACAAGGAAGTAGTTCCTGGGAGGGTTGCTTTGATGATGATCCTGGCCTCAAGACCTAAGTGTAGGACCCTTTTTGGTTTAGGTTAAGCCTACCATTTTGTCCCTCCTTTTCAGGAGGGTATTTTCCACTCCTGTCTGACTCGTCCACCTGGGTCCCTGATGCATCAGCCACTGCCCCATCAACCATGCCATGACTGGTCCCTTCTGGACACTCACCTGACCATCCTACCTCCTTTCTACTATATCCTCCCGATCGCTCTCCATCCGTCGCTCGATCGCTACCTTTCCCGCTCTCCATCCTCCTTCGATTCAGGTTTTTTTATGATTACCTCATAACTTGGGGATTTCATCTCCTTATTTACTTACCATATCACCATACATTCACTTATAAATCATTTCTACTACCTTTAAATTATATTTACTACATTTTTTACTACCACAACATGTGATATTTTTTCTCTTTCTATTTTTATTTTGTCCTTTAGGTGAAACCAAAGCCATTCACCACTATTTCACTACCTTCCATGGAGGAGGATGGTACTTTCCATCAAAATTTAAAGTTAAATATTGAAGCTACAACTTGGGGACCAATTTCTAATGAATTTTGAATCCCCTACACTAATCCCATGTGTGGTTTCTCCTTGATATAGTGGTAATGTTGCAAGTAAGATATAATAGTATTGAGTACTTTATTATGCTTATTTATATTCATGCATGTACATGAATTATTTTGGCCATTTACACTCATATTTGATATTATAAGTGAATGTTATTTCATTATTATATTGGCCTGGTATAAGTGTATGTGTTTTTATCCTAATGCAAATATACATGCAATTTGTGATTTAGATGCCTAAGAAAACGAAATAAAATGCTAAGCAAAATTGAAGGTTCCTTTTGATTTTCCCTTTTTTATGAGTTCTAGAATGAAATAAAAACACATACAAAAAAAAAAACCTATGTTATTAATCAAAAGCAAGAGGAAGAGTATATACTTGTTTCATTAATTTACATGAATACGTCACTTGTGTTTGAATTTGCCACCTGATGAATACGTCACATGTGATCTTTTAGTTGGTTAATTCACTAAAACTTGAAAAACAAACAAAATAGAAGGTGGATCAGAGTTTGGAGGTCTAAAAATAATAAGATTAACACTTCCTGTTTGACATAGTTAGACCCACTATTTATATATAAAATTTGAAATTTTAAACCTTGGAAATGGATGTTTTAATACCTACGATGAATTTACCACTTGAAAGTTCTATAACCAACAAATTTACTAAGATGATAGAGACAAATTATCAGAGGGAAAAAACAACACAAGAGCTATCAAGGGTGACAAGAAGATGCACAGGGGTATATTAGATAGGTTGGGTGTTGGGCTATTAAAGGGACATAGGGTTGTATAGGCATGTAATGAATATGTCATGTAATATAATTATAGGAGGCATATTTGATTCTATACTAGAATAGGGTCAATTGGTTTTAGATCACAATCCAATAGATTTAACCGTCTAGAGCGAATATGTTGCCTTGACTATGTATAGGTAGTGAATTCACTATTAATGGTATAAAAATAAGATCATATATCAACAAA
The DNA here is from genome assembly GCA_028583015.1 of Wollemia nobilis. NCBI lineage: Eukaryota > Viridiplantae > Streptophyta > Pinopsida > Araucariales > Araucariaceae > Wollemia > Wollemia nobilis. The sequence continues at coordinate 513,896 of JAQPPZ010016670.1, forward strand.
GGTCATAGAGCCCTATTGTGGATTCTCAAGGAACCCTGGGAGAAATTTTCTATCTTGTAGGCCTCATGAGATGCCTACAAAATGCTAATAAAATGCTTAACAATACAAGATATTTTTTAGATGTAAAAATGGAAGATAGATGAATGCATGTAAATAGTTAATCAAGAATATGATGATGAATAAAAGTAGAGATAAAGATATAGGGAGCATATCACCAAAATAACTTATGTGAATCATCTCCTTTCCTTCAAAGTTCAAATAGCTACTTTAAGATGACCTTGTAGGGAAATTTTTGCAACAATTTGATGCTTGAGTAAAATAGATTCAAATTTCTATAAAGTTATGATGTTAGAGTCTGTATTGTCCTGCAAAATTTTGATGGTAATTCGATGTTAAAATGAGTTGATCCAAATTCCATCCCAAGGGATCAATTTATAGAATAGGTACTCTTAGGAGTTTTCTAAAGGGGAGGGGTGAGGTTTTATACTCATGAAGGTTGATTAAGTGTTGGTTTGGCTGACTATATTGAGTGTAATCAACAACCCCTAGATTAAGAATAATTTGGGTAAGTAGAGGAAGGTGGAGGAAAATTTTCCACCTTCCTCCTTGCCTATTAATTTCCTATGGTGCAAGAGAGGTTGATAAAATTAAATCATGCCTTGATTTTTTATTGCAAGTAGGGGTGACATGTTGGATTCATGTCAAACATTTATACAATACCTATAAATATGCTACTAGTGTATTTTCTTAGTAAAAAAATTCATGGATTTGACCATTATAGATCAAATCCAATGGAGGGATAGAAAATTTGAATAAGGCATGAATACATCAGCTAGAAAGTAGATTCACTTGTAGGTAAATTCTCTCTTAGATGTAAAATTTGCTATTACTAGATTTTATCTACAAATTTAGGGGTTGAAGTAGTCATCATGGCTAAGTTGATTATTCTATGAATTTGTAGTAAAAATGTTCCAATTTAGGTGATCCAGTTTTAGGTGTCTACACCAGCATTCAAAAACAAGCATGAACTAATCCTTGTGGTGGTTGACAAATTGAACAAGGTAGTGCATTTCATTCTTTAAATTTTAAGGATGGTGTTATGGTTCTAACATTAAGGTTTGGGTGGAATTTTTTCCAGTTGTACTAGATGCCTAAAAGGATCATATTTGATAGGGACACCAGGATCACATCATAATTTTGGTAGACCTTAACAACTTCTTTGTGAAGTAAACTCAACATAAGCTTATTATAGCACCCATAGAGCAATAGTTAAACTAAGATGGTAAATTAAGTCTTGAAATATTTCATGGGGATGTAATATATGGATAAATAGTCTAGGTGGGAGGAATACCTACCCTTGGTGGAGTTCTCCTATGATAACTCTTACAATTCCAACTTGGGAATGGTTCTATTTGAAGCACTTTATCAAAACAAGAACATAACTCCTCTTAGTTGGGATATGGTTGAGGAAAAAGTAGTTATAGATCTAGATATAATGAAATATATGGAGGATCAAGTAAATATAATAAGGAAATGACTTAGGAAATCCATTGATATCCAAAAGAGCTATGCTAACTAGAATATAATTGTCAATAAAATTTCTATAGCATATAAAATGTTTCTCAAGGTAAAACATTAGAAGATCTATATAAAACTTGGCAAGTCACCTAAGTTAGCTCCAAATATGTAGGACCCTTCAAGGTTGTGTAAATGGTTAACCCAATTGCTTATTTACTTGATATATCCCCCAAATCTCCCCAGATCCATGATGTGTTCAATGTATCTTTATTTAATAAGTATCATGTTCATGTATCTTACATCCTTGATTGACAATTATTACATGTACAAGATGCAATAGTGGTTTAATTTGATCCAATTAGGATCTTGGATACATTTAAATTACATTTATGCAATAAGAAAATAAATCAAGGTAAGGTCCAATTTTACCAATACATTGAGTAAAGTGCTACATGGGAAGATGATGAAGAATTTCAAAGGCATTATCCTCATTTGTTTGACTAAGAGACAAAATTTATTTAATTTTATTTTTAACCATTTTGAAATAACTTAAGACCTTTCCAATGAAGGATGGGGTTCCCTCCATTCTAGTTAGTGATATTGTTACAACTAGGCATATGTTAGATTTACAAAATACCCTGATCTACAAATTCATGGGAATGTGGCCAAGTCTAATAGCTTTGAATAATTTTATAAGAATTGAATGGGATTTTAAAGGAAATATTCTATCACTTTGATTTTAAATGGTTTCTTCTTGGTAACCTTCACCAAAGAGTAAAACTATGATCGAGTCTAATGGGTGGACCCTAGTTTTTGGGTAATATTGTCTATACATGCACTGCTAGTTGTTGGGGTTTAACGCTCACATTAAATTTATTACAAAGTTTCCACTATGGAAATGGTTTTTTAGTCTTCCCTTGGAAATTTTGACAAAGGATGTCTTTAAAAATATTAGAAATGCTTTAGGATAATTCACCTTGGTAGCCCCCATAACTACAAATAAAGTCCAAGCTATTTTAGCTCACATCTATGTGATGATAGACCTACAAAAAACCTTTATTAAAATGATAGGTTATGTTTCATGTTTAGTAAAGTACCATTAGGGAGGCTAGCCAATAGAGGGGTTTTAATGAAAAATAATTGTACGAATGTTAACACCAGAAATAATCATGGAGACGTTTTTTGTAGGACTGCCCAAACTGTCGAACTCATTCTGGCCATATCTCACTCATTCCGACTAAGATTGAGCTGAAATTTTGAGGGTAGATGCCTAAAAAACCCTAGAACATATCCACCAATTTTCATATCATTTAGAGCAACACAGATCCTAGCATATCCCTATGTGTTAATGACATATTTTGCAAGCGGCTATGTGAGGGTTTCATTTGGGTTGAGTGCAAGCAGCTCTAGAGGTTGGTTTTTAGGGCCTTCGGGCCCTAGTGGCCAATATTTTTGTGGTTTATGCTCAATATTTTAGCAAGAAATGTTGCAGGGGATACAAGATGGGTTAGAAATTTGTCTTTCAACAGATCATACTATGAACTTGAGTGACAACGACTTCCAATTTGTTGCACAAAAGAAAAGTGAAAACCATACATTTCCATGGCATCTAGGGCAATGAATAAAGAGATCACAAAACAAGTTTCAAGCAGTTAATCAAAAAATGGCTCATATCTCAAGTGAATCTGGTGCTAAGGTGCACCCACAAAATAATTCTACTATAAAAACCTCGATCAAAGGTAAGAATTTCAAAGACTCAGTCCCAAAAATAAATTTTAGGGATGCCCTTCATGGTGGACAGCCTCAACCCAATGCTAATATCAATATTAGGACTTCCCATAAACCTCTAAGAATGCCTAATATTGATCCCAGTAAAACGGGAGTCAGGATGTCTTAAAGAAGCTGATGGAACTCCTATTGTTAAGCTTGATATGGGTAACATTCAGACTAGCATTGAATATTTGGGAAAAAGAGAACTAATTTGTCGGTTCAGGGGTTTTCATTCGAGTCTATTTGATTTCAAAGTCTGGGCTACAAAAAGTTAGAAAACTAAAGGTGAGTTACAAATCTCTATTTATCCAAATGGTTATTTTCTTGTTTTATTTGCTAATAATGAAGATAGAGAGAAAAAATTTCAAGGGGGTCCTTGGTTTTTTGGAAGGGCGGGGCTTTTCATGAAGCCCTGGCATACTAAATTTAAATCGAAGAAGAGATGCCTTCTATAGCTCCCGTGTGGGTTAGACTCTTTGGCCTCCCTATTGAATTTTGGAATCCTACTATTTTTTCTTCAATTGGAAACTCTTTAGGAACTTTTATGATGACTGTTGTGTTGAGAAGCAACACACCCCCACTGAAAAATGAGATTCCATCCTCTTGAAAGCCCTGAACTTCCATTTTTGCAGCAGGGACCCTCTTGATAATTTTCAGGTTTTAAATCCAAATTTGCTTGCCTCCTTTTTAAAGTTGTGCTTTTTCTTGCATTCCAGCTGTGTTATCCAAGAATTCACTTTTTACATGCTAGAATCATTCATGCACAAATAAAATCTTGCACCAGTACCGAGAAAAATCCAGAAAACGAGTTGCATAAATTCATGAAAAATCAAACTTTCCATTTTTGGTAGTGTCGCGATATCGCGACACTTCCATTTCGGAAATGTCGCGAAATCGCGACAGGTAAATCAAAAAGCAGCTAAGTCATTTTTGTGTAGCGAAATCGCGACACTTTCCATTTTTGGAAGTGTCGCGATATCCGACATTTCCATTTTTGGAAAGTGTCGCAAAATCGGCGGAGGAGAGAGAAAGAAAACGTACGGAAGGGCGCGATTTTGCGACATGTCGCGAAATCGCGACATGTCGCATTTTCACGGTAGGAGAGAGAAAGTGGGCTGCAGAATAAAAAAATTGGCTAAGTATGAAAATGGTCGCGATTTCGCGACATGTCGCGATATCGCGACACTTTCGATGAGAGAAGGAAAGGAGACGAAGAAAGAAGCCAAGTGCAAGGGTAGGCGCGATTTTGCGACATGTCGCGAAATCGTGACATGTCGCAGTATCGCGACTGTTGGAGCAGAAAGTTGCAGTTGACGGAGAAGGGTCGCGATTTCGTGACATGTCGCGAAATCGTGACATGTCGCGTTTTCGCGGTCGACGGGGGAAGAAGTTGCCGATGAGCCGGGGACGTCGCGATTTCGTGACATGTCGCGAAATCGTGACATGTCGCGAATCGCGATAGGAGAGAGAAAGTCCTCAAATGGCCGGAAGTGCATTCCGAGCGGGAAACAGAAGGCATCCTGGGGTAGCGACACGTGTCAAAGCGTGAGGCAGACGAGCAGAAGCCGACATGCAAGCTTGCTTTAGGGTTTTTAGCCTGATTTAATCTGTTTTAACCTTTAAAGCTTCTGATTTAATGTTTATTAAAGTGCTAATATAATCTTTTTGTCTTTCATGCAGGATTCCATCTGGCACTTGCGGGACAACCGGGAAAGGCCATAAAGTCAAAGTTAAAGTGCAGATTTGATCGAGGACCGCCATGCTAGAGGAGAAGATGCCGGTGAGAGCATTCAATGGAGATTTATTGCAGAATTAATAGCATGGAGATCATTTCATTTGCGGAGATCAAATTGATGGAGAAGTGGTGACTCATCCGGCTCACCAGCAGAATTAATGGAGGCATTTATTTGCAGTTGCGGATGAATGCAAGTGGCTTTAGATTTTATCTTCTCCATTTATGGCAGCTGACTGCATAGATTTGCCGAAGGGTTAAGTTCTATCCGGACTTTGATTTTAAATGGATTTTTATTGTAAAACCCGGGTCCTAGGGTTTAGAAAGATAAGATTTGCAGTTTGAGGAAGAAGATATTTCTGAAAAGATCGGGGTCTGTCACGAGTCTATAAATACTTCTTCTCAATGTAATTGCGGGAGGCGGAGACTTAGAAATAAAAGGCTTATAAGCAATTTCTTGCAAATTTTGTGAAATTCTTTGTTTATGGACTTGGAGTTGATGTGCTTTAGCTTTTACGTGATAGCATGGCCGGGGAGCCTAATCTTTTGCAGAGTGTGATAAGTGTATCTTCTTTTGTTATCCGTTCCATTAAAGTTTGTTAGATATATCTTGTAAATCTGCCATTATCAAGTTTAAATATCGTTGTTAGGCTTCAGTTGTTCTATTGTCTGCTAGGGAAATTACAGATTTGAGGTTAAGTTTGTTCTAATTGCTCTGTCTTCACTGTGTGAGCTAGGCTGTCGGTGAAAGATACCAGTTTTAACCAGCTGCCCTTGGATTTATAATTTTTTGCTAGATCTATTTCACTCTGCCTTGTGCTCTTAGTTGAAAGTGATCTTAGGTGACTGGACACTTTCTTCTTTGATTTGTTCTGTTGTGAAGCTGATAGCATAGATAAGATTGATAGTTTAGGGTTTTACAGTTGATGTTCGATAAACTTCTCTTTCTGCCCTACCCTACCCTCTCTTTGTTTTCGGTGAATGATCCATTTTTATTTTCTTTATTTGTCTTTTATTTAAATCTGTTGACCCATGAGAGCTAGATCAAGAATTCAAGTTAAATATGATAAACAACTTCTGCAACTACTGAACAAGTTCAAGAACCCCCTGTAAGGTAACAGAGCGGTCCATATTGAAATCTATTCCAGAAGTGGAAAAGAGTGAATAGCCATTCGACCCAACTCTGTAACTCGCACCTTGGATAACCAGCTAGATCCTAAAGTGAGTGGGATCCGTCCCGTGGGTGTCTCCGGGGCTTCCTGCCCATCCTTTCATGGGGGTGCGTATGAAAGCCGGACCAACACCTAATTGGCGCTAGAAGGAGGGCTGTTGAACTCAGTTCAAGTATTGTAAGTTTGTGAGTGCTGATTTAAAATTCTGTGGTTAGAGTTTTTGCCTGAACAGCGGGACTTAACACCAACATTTTAAAACGTCGGTGAAATCGGGCGATTGTAAGTTGTCGGTACGATTTTTAAAATTGCCGAGAGAAGACCTCAAGTTAAGAACAGTTTTATCTCCATTGCGAGTTATCCAATTACAACTCGAGAATATCACTTGTCGGCCAAGTAATAATGGCAAATTGGTTGGGCCCCACTGCTTTGAATATCCCGGGTATAGCCCATGACTTGCCCAGAAATCCAGAAAGGTATCTCCCTAGGTATAAACATGATGGGACAAGAACTGCAGAAGAACATCTGCTAGCTTTCAAAAATGCTTTAAAATTGTTAAATATACAGCATGAAGATGTTGCCTGCAGATTGTTCCCGTTCACTCTCCAGGAGGGAGCTTATGACTGGTTTTTAAACCTCACCAGCAATTCCATTACTAGCTGGGATGACCTAGAGAAAGCTTTTATATCACAATTTGGGGAAGTGATAGACCCCGAGTGTGTTATACCAACAATTTTCCAGCATCAAGAGAGAGTCGGGAGAAAGCGTCAGGTCTTTCAATATGAGGTTCCAAAGAGCTTACGGTAGAATGACTGGCCATTACATCCCAAATGCAAATCTGGCCTTAGAAATCTACAAGAATGCATTGGATTCGGTGACCTCTATTTTCCTCAAGAGAGACATCAATATCACAACCATGGCAGGGGCTTATAAAGAAGCCTTAATTCTTGAGAGACAGTTAGGGCCTCAAATTATGAGCAGTCCTTTGATATCCTATGTTACATAGAACATGCCTATTTTGAATCCCATTCCACATCATGAGTTAGTGCCAACATGTCATGCTCTACCCAAGGAGACTCCGTTAACTGTGACATCCACTCAGCATGTGCAAAATACAGAGAAAAGTTCTGACAAATTCAAAGTGCAGGTGCTTGAACTGAACAGTTGTGATCTAGCATTACCCAAATCTGAAGTTTTTCCTGGTGAGTTAAATTTTCCTAGAAATCAAAGAAATATTGATATTTCTAGTTCACCCAAAAATAGTACAACCGGGGTTTAGATTCTTTCACTTTTCTCGAAGAGACGAGAAAGTCTTGTAGAGACTCCTACGGATGAAATGCAAGATTTTCAACAGTTCAAAATAGACAGTTATAATTTGAGATGTCAGAGTCCAGAACCTAACAATGATCCTTCCTCATCAGAGGATGATGAAAGTGAGATTCAATGTCACTATGCAGAAGTAACTGAGGAGGATAACATCATTGAGGATATGAGGGAACTTAAAGCTGACATCACCCTCTATGAGCTGCCTCAGATTGTTGAACAAAAGGTTAACTTGATTGAGGCTTACTCTGGACCACCTGTTGAATTTCAAGAAAAGGAGGAAAAGATAGTAAATATGAATGTGGTCAGCCAACTTGGAATTGATGAACTGTCTCAACATAAGCCTGCAACTTCTCAACATAATATCAAAGAAAAGGCTATAAACTGTGTTGATGCGGATATTGGATCTTATAATTTGGCAACTGAAAAGGTGGGAACGATTCTGACTCTAATCAATCACAACAATGATGTTTGGACATTGCACATTGATGAGGTTAAATCTAAGCAAGGCTCGGGTGAAAAGGAAAATTGTAAACGATTCTGCTAGAGGGATAAAAATTGAAGTCCTGGATATTGAAGCGGTACGACAACCACAAAATGTTCAAGTTGTTAAGAACCGGGGCATACGAGATAAAACATGATTTCTTTCGGTTGTCACATAATTTTGAAGATGTGGTGGTGCAGGTCTGTCAAGATTTTAAGGTATTTGATCCTGGGGGTTTTTTACATTCGAGTCCTTTTGAAAGAACTACTGCAAACCCTTCAATTAGAAGCATAAACATGTTATCATATGATTTGTTATTATATGATTTGTTTAATTTGAAGGAGTTGCAGATTTGTTTTTCAAATGGGACGGGGAAGACGATAAACACAAGTCTTTCCCAGGATAGCAAATTTTTGAAGCACGGTGCGGAGTGCATTTCGTCAACGGGACACTGAAAGGTAATTTTTCTAAATTACTTGCACATGGTCAAAAATTTTTAAGGCACCATTTCTCTGCTTTCCCAACTGCTGCATTTTTTGAGTATGAAGGGAAGTTGTAACATATGTATACATTGTAAGTAAGCTTTGAAGTTTTTCAGTTTTATTTCATTGTCTGTACAGTTTTAGCTTGTGCGGTTTATTTCTTTTGTCAGTGCTTTTTATTTCCTTTCTTTGTCTTTTTATGTCAACTTATCTTTAAGTCTGTACTAGTCTTTTGTTTCAGTTTTATTTGCTTTATCCTTTATTTATTTCAATTGCTTTAGTTTATTTCATCTTTGCGTTTAGCTTTCTTTATTCAATTTTAGTTGCTTTGCTTCGATTCTTTTAGTTTATTTCTTTTATTACTTTAAGTTTTATTTTCTTCTCTCAATTCCTTTTCTTTTTTCTTACTTCATGCTTTAGTCTATACAGTTTTATTTTGTTTTGCTTTAAGGCCTGTCTGTACTTGAAACTGTACAAAGTCCTTTAGCTTTTGAAATCTGTCCTTTAACCTTTGCTGAGCAATCAATGAAAAGTCGACCTCTGAAAATTGTTTTATTCAGTGATCAATCCACAATCCAATGCCCATTATGTTCATTATTCTAATTGAGATAGTCTGCTTACTATGAACTGTAGAACTATTTTGTTATTCAGGACAAAGGTAGAGAGATGATGGGATCTTGTGTCTTACTTGCCACGGTTGTTTTAATAATAGAAAAACTGCTATATTTGTTTGGTTGGAGGAACTCCAGGGAATCCAAGAAAAGTTGGTTATAAGAGGGGACTATGATTCTTGTGATTATTTGGGTATCCACAGAGGCTATCAATGCCTAGACTGAAACAGTTTCAGATTGATCAAGTGTTAAAAGAAAATTGCAATTTCTCTAAGGGTCTTCGAGATAGTGATATATTTCAAGAAGAGAGATAAAAAAAAAAAAGAAAAGAAAAAAGAAAGTTATATAATGAAAGAGGCGAGCCAATACTTAGATTACTGCCCTACGAGTTGTAAATTTGGGTCGTGTAAATCTAAAGGGTAACTCTGTCTAGAGGTGTAAAAGGCTAAACTAGTAAACAGAGCTCTACTCGGTTTCCCCTTTTACAATCTAGAAAAGTTGATCGATCCAAAGTTTATCATTCAATTCGAGTCATCCTTGAAGAAAGTTTTATACCCTTTGTAATTGCACATCAGAAATCTTCCTTGAAGTAATTCAGCCTAGTATGTCCTTGGGAAATTTTAACGACTTAGCGGTTAGTAGTCAATTTATTGTGAAGAATGTCCGTGGCAAGGCATGATGCATGGTCTTTTTGTTTTGAAACCGGAGTCTTGGGTTCTAAAATAGTGCTACTATTTTACCCACAGATATCGCCATTTGTTGAGAAGCAACACACCCCCATTGAAAAATGAGATTCCATCCTCTTGAAAGCCCTGAACTTCCATTTTTGCAGCAGGGACCCTCTTGATAATTTTTAGGTTTTAAATCCAAATTTGCTTGCCTCCTTTTTAAAGTTGTGCTTTTTCTTGCATTCCAGTTGTGTTATCCAAGAATTCACTTTTTACATGCTAGAATCATTCATGCACAAATAAAATCTTGCACCGGTACCGAGAAAAATCAAGAAAACAGTTGCATAAATTCATGAAAAATCAAACTTTCCATTTTTGGTAGTGTCGCGATATCGCGACACTTCCATTTTCGGAAATGTCGCGAAATCGCGACAGGTAAATCAAAAAGCAGCTAAGTCATTTTTGGAAGTGTCGCGATATCGCGACATTTCCATTTTTGGAAAGTGTCGCAAAATCGTTGTCGACCGGAGGAGAGAGAAAGAAAACGTACGGAAGGGCGCGATTTTGTGACATGTCGCGAAATCGTGACATGTCGCATTTTCACGATAGGAGAGAGAAAGTGGGCTGCAGAATAAAAAATTGGCTAAGTATGAAAATGGTCACGATTACGTGACATGTCGCGAAATCGCGACACTTTCGAGAAGGAAGGAGAAGAAAGAAGCTAAGTGCAAGGGCGGCGCGATTTTGCTGACATGTCGCGAAATCGCGACATGCTTGGAACAAAGTTGTACGGTCGACAGAGAAGGGCGCGATTTCGTGACATGTCGCGAAATCGTGACATGTCACGTTTTCGCGGCCGATGGGGGAAGAAGTTGCCGATGAGCCAGGGACGTCGCGATTTCGCGACATGTCGCGAAATCGTGACATGTCGCGGAATCGCGATAGGAGAGAGAAAGTCCTCAAAAGGCCAGAAGTGCATTCCAGCGGGAAACAGAAGGCATCCTAGGGTAGCGACACGTGTCAAAGCGTGAGGCAGACAAACAGAAGCCGACATGCAAGCTTGCTTTAGGGTTTTTAGCCTGATTTAATCTATTTTAACCTTTAAAGCTTTCGATTTGATAATTTTATTAAAGTGCTAATATAATCTTTTTGTCTTTCATGCAGGAATCCATCTGGCACTTGCGGGACAACCGGGAAAGGCCATAAAGTCAAAGTTAAAGTGCGGATTTGATCGAGGACCGCCATGCTAGAGGAGAAGATGCCGGTGAGAGCATTCAATGACAGATTTATTGCAGAATTAATAGCATGGAGATAATTTCAACTCAGGGATGGCTTTGCGGAGATCAAATTGATGGAGAAGTGGTGACTCATCCGGCTCACCAACGAGAATTAATGGAGGCATTTATTTGCAGCTGCGGATGAATGCAAGTGGCTTTAGATTTTATCTTCTCCATTTATGGCAGCTGACTGCACTGATTTGCCGAAGGGTTAAGTTCTATCCGGACTTTGATTTTAAATGGATTTTTATTGTAAAACCCGGGTCCTAGGGTTTAGATGTGATAAGATTTGCAGTTAAGGAAGAAGATATTTTTGAAAAGATCAGGGTCTGTCCTGAGTCTATAAATACTTCTTCTCAATGTAATTGCGGGAGGCGGAGACTTAGAAATAAAAGGCTTATAAGCAATTTCTTGCAAATTTTGTGAAATCCTTTGTTTACGGACTTGGAGTTGATGTGCTTTAGCTTTTACGTGATAGCATGGCCGGGAGCCTAATATTTTGCAGAGTGTGATAAGTGTATCTTCTTTTGTTATCCGTTCCATTAAAGTTTGTTAGATATATGTTGTAAATCTGCCATTATCAAGTTTAAATATGCTGTTAGGCTTCAGTTGTTCCATTGTCTGCTAGGGAAAATTACAGATTTGAGGTTAAGTTTGTTCTAATTGCTCTGTCTTCACTGTGTGAGCTAGGCTACCGGTGAAAGATACCAGTTTTAACCTGACTTCCCTTCAGTTTATAATTTTTTGCTAGATCTGTTTCACTCTGCCTTGTGCTCTTAGTTGAAAGTGATCTTAGGCTGACTGGACACTTTCTTCTTTGATTTGTTACGTTGTGAAGCTAGTAGCATAGATAAGATTGATAGTTTAGGGTTTTACAGTTGATGTTTGATAAACTTCTCTTTACTGCCCTACCCTACCCTCTCTTTGTTTTCGGTGAATGATCCATTTTTATTTTCTTTATTTGTCTTTTATTTAAATCTGCTGACCCATGAGAGCTAGATCAAGAATTCAAGTTAAATATGATAAACAACTTCGCAACTACTGAACAAGTTCAAGAACCCCCTGTAAGGTAACAGAGCAGTCCATATTGAAATCTATTCCGAAGTGGAAAAGAGTGAATAGCCATTCGACCCAACTCTGTAACTCGCACCTTAGATAACCAGCTAGATCCTAAAGTGAGTGGGATCCGTCCCGTGGGTGTCTCCGGGGCTTCCTGCCCATCCTTTCGCGGGGGTGCGTATGAAAGCCGGACCAACATGTTGATTGTACTCAAAATTTTGAACATATTATTTATGCTCAAATTTGTGTTTTAATGGATTTTGACAAACCCCTACCTAAAAATATCACATTAAAATTTGGGGAAGACACTTGGGAGCAAGTAGTGGACTATGAAAACATTCCTTTTCGTTGTAGAATTTGCCATGAATATGGTCATTTGGCTAGTGCTTGACCAAATAAAATTCCTGATCAAAAGAAAGAAGATATAAACTCAGCAGGTTTCCAAATACCTAAGAAGAACACTCAAAAAAGACCAGTTATGAAGGATCAATCAAATTCATCTGCTAATATGTTTGAAATCCTTTCCATAAATGATGTCCCAAGTGGGGAAGAGGAAATAATGGAAAATAAAATCTTAGAAACACAATTTAAATATGAAGGGAAGAACTTAGAGACAAACCAATAAATCAAAGGTTTTCAACAGAAAAAAAGGAGAAAATTTACACAAGAAAAACAATATTTCAAATGTCAAAACTTCAAATAATGCAGGTCCCAATATAGACTCTATTGAACCATCTAGTAAAATTTTGGCTGTGTATGAGCATTCTTCAAGGTTAGAAGCCATCTCAGATTCAATTGGAATAAGTCAAGAAACAAGGAAAAAATATTGAAGATGGATTCTAATGAAAAAGTAGGTCGCAAGACCAATCAATATCATATGGTAAAAGAAGGTGAAAATCTTGTAGAGGAAGGTAAGATTAATGCCCTTCCCAAATTTTTTAGCCCTAGTATTAATGAAGATCATCACTTGGAATATTAGAGGACTCAAAGGGAGTCTTTCAAAACAAAATGAAATTAGAAGAATGATTCAGGTAAATCATCCACATCTTGTTTTCCTTCAAGAAACAAAGATGTCAATGGAGGATATGGACTTAATTGCCGAGAAAATTTGGCCATGCTGGAAAAGTGGTTTCCCTCGGTTCCCAAGGGACTTCGGGTGGCATTGCTTGTCTTTGGGATCCAAAAGAGGTAGTTATTCACCATATGGTTGGCAGTTGGGGTTTATTGGCTATAGCTATTCAAAGTAGACATTCCAACCAGATTATGCTCTGCATTACTATTTATGCTTCGACTTCTTTGGAGGAAAAAAGAAGACAGTGGAAGGATATTACTCATATTATCTCTCATTTTCCTAAAGCTTGGATCTTGATCGAAGGAGATTTCAATACCATCCTCTCTCTGGATGAGAAAAGGGGGGAAATAGAAATTTGGACAAAAGCACTGACCTCATGAGCGAATATATTGCAAACCTCCATCTTGTGGATATCCAACCAGATAATGGCCTTATGACTTGGTCTAATAGAAGGCAAGGCTTAGCTTGTATAATGGAGAGATTGGATAGGTTTTTGCTCTCTAAAAATTTCTTAATCCATGGTCACATTCCTAAAGTGAAGACTCTTAATAATGTTGGTTCGGATCATTGGCCAGTCATGGTGGAAATGTGGAAAACCAATGTGAGTTTCTCTCCTTTTCATTTTCAATTAATGTGGCTTAGAGACATTTCCTTCAGACCTCATGTGCAACAATGGTGGAAGGAAGGTAAACCTAGGCATGGGACTAAGATGTTCTATTTTTCCAAAATACTGCAATACATTAAATCCAAAATCAAGACTTGGAACTGGAAAGAGTTTGGGGATGTTCATAAAAAAAAACATGAAGTTATTGCTCATCTTGAAAATTTGAATAAGAAAATCCGTTTAGATGGCCTCATAGAGAAGAGAAGTGCGAATGAAATTAAACTCACAACTCGGTTAGAGGAATGGGAAAAAAGAGAAGAAATCTTATGGAAGCAAAAATCTAGAATTCAATGGCTCAAAGAAGGAGATCGAAACACAAATTTCTTCCACAAATCTCTTCTAGCTCGAAGATCTCACAACTTTATTTCTTCCTTAAAATCAGATTCCGGAGATGTTGTTTATACTTGGGATGGCATGAACTCTATTGTTGTTGATTACTTTTCCAATCTTTTTGTTGCTACTCCCCTTGACTTAGATTCACAATATAATGTTCTTCAAGCAATCCCTTCTCTTATCACTTCTGAGGAGAACTCTATTTTGACTGCTCCTGTTACTATCAATGAGCTTCAACAAGTAGTTTTTAAAATGCAAAAAGGGAAAACCCTAGGTCCTGATGGTTTTCCTATTGAGTTCTACCAAGAGTTCTGGGATATCCTTCATGTTGATTTATTAGAGGTGGTGGAAGAAGCCAGGAAAGCCAAAGAATTTTTGAAGGTTATCAATAAAACTTATATTACTCTTGTTCCAAAAGCTCAAGAGGTTGATCATATCTCAGCTTTTAGACCTATTGCTTTATGTAATGTTCTTCTCAAAATCATTACTAAAATCATGGCAGAAAGGTTGAAGCCTCTTTTGCATAAGATTATTTCCCCAGAGCAAGGGGGTTATGTGGAAGGATGTCAAATAGTAGATGAGATAGTTCTTTCTTAGGAAGCCATCCATTCCATGGATATGCAAAATTCTCCTTCCATGTTCATTCGGTTAGACTTATCCAAAGCTTATGACAGAGTGGATTGGCACTTCCTTATCAAAGTTTTGAGGCAATTTGGTTTCTCTAAGGATTGGATGGATTGGATTATGGGATGTATCTCTTCAATTTCCTACTTAGTTCTTATCAATGGCAGGCCTTCTCAGTATTTCCTAGCTTCCAGAGGTATTAGGCAAGGTGACCCGCTATCCCCTTATTTATTCATCATTCTTGTTGAATGCTTGGGTAGGACTATAACCAAAAAGAGGGAAAACAAAACCCTTGAGGGAGTTACCATTGCTCATGGAGCTAGACCTATCTCTCATCTTCAATTTGTGGATGACTCTACTCTTTTAGGTAAAGCTACAGTTAAGGAAGCTTCTAATATTAAGCAAATCATTAGCTATTTTTCTAAGGCTACTGGGTAGTTGATCAATGAAGACAAATCTAAAGTTATTTTCTTTCACTGCTATGCTAGACAGGAATCCATGGTCTTGGATAAACTAAGATATAAGAAGACCTCTCTTCCAATCACTTATTTAGGTATTCCCATAAATATTCAAAGGCAGAAAAATAAAGATTGGAATTGGTTGTTGGACAAAGTCAAGAAGAAAATTGGAAAGTGGACCAACAAGTGGCTTTCTTCTAGGGGTAGAATCACCTTGGTAAAATCAGTCCTTCAAGCTATTCCTATTTATGTTTCTTACATTTTGAATATCCCAAAGGTTGTTCTTCAAGAATTGGATCAAATCAGTCATCGTTTCCTTTGGAGTGGTACTAAGGAGAAAAGAAAATGGGCCTTGGTGAAATGGGATACTTTATGTCTTCCTAAGAGTGAAAGGGGGGTTAGGATTATGGTCTTCAATTAATAACAACAAAGCTTTAGCTGCTAAATTATATTGGAGGATGTTGCATAACCCCAATGCTCTTTGGGCCAATAATCTTCGTGCTAAATATGCTTGAGAACAAAAGTCCTGAAGACCTTGTTCGCTATCAACTTCCTACCAAAGGTTCTCCCATTTTAGTAGTTCTTAATACTGGTGAGGATTTGATAAAGAAAAAATTATTTTGGATCATTCATAATGGTCAACATGCAAATTTTTGGACAGATTCTTGGGATGGTCACAAGCCTTTGATAACTCAGTTTCTCGATTGGAGGCCTTGGATGGAGGAGCTTCACCGAGCTAATTGGATAAAGGTGGCTAATTATTGTCGGTACCATATTGGTAATTCAAAGGTTGGTAGATATTGGATCCCTATTGAGGGCTGGCCTATTCAAATCCCAGAAAGGCAAAGACAAGATATCCAAGGCATCCTTCATATGAGATCCCTCTCTTGGTCCCATGAAAAAGATTGTTTTGGATGGAACAACACTACTAAGGGTGAGTATTCAGTTGCTCAAGGTTATTTGACCTTATGCCATAATAATCCCAACCATTCTTCTGACATATTTTCTCGATTGTGGGCTCAAAAGCTCTGGCCTAAGGTGAGGTTCTTTAATTGGCTTTTATTGCATCGTAGGGTGCTTACTGGTGAGCAACTTATGAAGCGTGGTTTTCATGGCCCTTTTAGATGTGAAATGTGTGGAGAGAATGTAGAAAATATCAACCATATTTTTATTGAGTGTACTTTAGCCTCTGAGTTATGGAGGAGAATGGCCACTTTACTTGGCTTACAGTGGTCCAATTTTTTTACTTTTGAACAGCTTTGGAGGGATTGGCCTAATCAAGAGGGTGTTGATCATTTTATTAGGCAGTTAGTTTGGATGGGTTCTACCATTCTTCTTTGGAATATTTGGAATGAAAGGAACAACCGAATTTTTAATCAAGATAGGAAGGATATTCACTATATTTGGCAAAATACCATAGCCAAATTAGTTGAATCAGTCCATCATCTCCTTAATCACCCCCAAAACTCCCACCAAAGATGGGATCAAGTGATGCAAAGATTGAAGATTAAACCTTCTAAGGGCAACCAACTTAAAGGGAATGTGAGTATTAGTAAGATGGATAGGAATAGAAATTGGCAACCTCCTCCTAAGGATTTTGGAAAAGTCAATCCTGATGGAGCCTCTAGAGGGAACCCTAGAAAATCCGGTGTGGGAGGAATTGGTAGACTTTCGGATGGCTCCCTAGTTTTTACTTTTTCTGAGAATTTGGGTATTCTTTCCAATAACTTTGTTGAGGGGTATGGTATCCTTAGAGGCCTTCAAGAGGCTACTAAGGTTGGATGGGAAAAAGTGTTAGTTGAGTTTGACTCTCAACTTATGATTAATCTCTTGAAGAATCCTTCTAAGAATCATAAGGTGGATTGGAGAATAAAAAGAATTATTGAGAAGATTCAGTTAATCCAGGATGGGATTTTTGAAAGTTGATTACAATCATGTGGTTAGAGATCAAAACAAGAGTGTTGATGCTTTAGCTAATTGGGATTTGGACAAAGGTGATCTTACTTGTTATGGCCACCCTCCTATATGGTGGGCTTCTCAAATTAGGGAAGCTCTTCTTTCTATCATTTCTTTGGATGGCTCCGGTTCGAAGGTACCTAGTTTCTTCTTGTTTTTTTTTTTTGCTTCTCTTTGGTTCATTCAGTTTTTTTTAGTTCCCTAGCTCATTCTATTCTTTATTTTGTTTCCTCTGTTGATTCTTGCCTTAATAGTCTTATGGTCTAGATAGGTCATTGTTTTTGTTCATTTTTATTTATTTTTT
This sequence comes from Wollemia nobilis, assembly GCA_028583015.1. Lineage (NCBI taxonomy): Eukaryota > Viridiplantae > Streptophyta > Pinopsida > Araucariales > Araucariaceae > Wollemia > Wollemia nobilis. The sequence continues at coordinate 531,400 of JAQPPZ010016670.1, forward strand.
CTTTTTGTTTTTTTTTGTTTAGTTTTTTAAGGTGGGTGGGCTTTTTTATTTTGTTTTGTTTTTGTGTTCTTTGTGTTGTTTTTTGTTGTTCTTGTGTTTTTGTTGTTTTTTTTTTTTTTTTTTTATGTTTTTTGTTATTGTTCTTGTGTTTTTTTCGTTCTTGTTCTTGGGTTTCTCTTTGTTTGTGTTATTTCGTGTTTTTATGTGTGAGTGTTTTCTATGTTTTTTGTTTTTGTTTATTGTCTGTTGTTGGTTTTTTTATTTTTATTTTTATTTTATTTTTTAATTTTTTAGGTTTTGGTTGTGTTTATTTTTCATGTTTTTTTTGGGTTATGTCTTTGTAGTGTTCTATTGTTTTTGTCTTGTTTGTGTTTTGTTATGTGGTTCTTGTGTTTTTCTATGTGGTTTGTGTTGTGGTTTCTTTTATCTTATTATGTGTGTTTGGTTGTGCTTTTGTTTTTGACACACTCAAGGAGCATGTTTTTTATTTTATTTTATTATTTTTTTTGTTATTTACTTATTTTTAAATTGGTTTTGTGTGTTTGTTTGCTCCTTGAGTATGTCAAAGGTGGTAGGCCAGGTCCGAGTCCTGGGCATTTTTGGCGGAATGGATACCCCTACCTCCTTGGGTCTTACCCGAAAGTGGCATCCATTTTGGGATGTTTTCCACAAATAATAATAAAAAAAAGTAAAGTACCATTAGGAGATTAACTATAAAAACATACCCTTTTTATATTACCTCTACCATGCAAGCAGGCACTTGGTAAGATTTTTCCTAGTGAATAAAAAACCACTAAAAGAGGACCCTTAGGGATAAATAAAGAAGTTACAAGACTCATTCGCCATGGATACAAACCTATAAAATTAAATGCAATAGACAACACCAAAACAAAAATAATAAAAATGATAGGTTTTGGAAATAATAGAAGAGGAGGAAATAGTTTCAGATACATAAGAGCCCAACAAAGGTCTAAAAGAAGAAAAAAGCAAAGCAAAATATGAAAATGTTGAACAAGTGGAAATCATGGAGGAGGAGGCCCAAGAAACTTTCTCAAAGAAATCTAAGGAACTGAAATAGGTGAAAGAGGTGAAATCTATGAGGATCAACTTTCTCATAGAGTGGGAAGAAGCACTTTATTAAAATTATAATTTGATTCATGGCCAATACCAACATTGTGCAATGTATTTGATAGGCCTAAGGATATTTTATTGTATAGTGTATTAATTATTTTCTAATATCTTATTACATAAGCTATATAGGCCATGGTTAACCTTGTTATGGCTAAACCCTACTTGTAACTTGTAATTAACCTAAAGCACTCTTGTTATTTTGGCTTAGGTTAATTTTATGATGTAATTGAGGTTTTGGTATTACTATAAATATCCCCCTTAGACTCAGTTGATTATCAAAGTGTTATGTAACATTATCTATGGATATAGTGATTATTATTTTATTTTTTATTTGTGGAAAACATCCCAAAAGGGATGCCACTTTCGGGTAAGACCCAAGGAGGCAGGGGTATCCATTCCGCAAAAAATGCCCAGGACTCGGACCTGGCCTACCACCTTTGACATACTCAAGGAGCAAACAAACACACAAACCCAATTTAAAAATAAGTAGATAACAACAAAAATAATAAAATAAAATAAAAAACATGCTCCTTGAGTGTGTCAAAAACAAAAGCACAACCAAACACGCACAATAAGATAAAAGAAACCACAACACAAACCACATAGAAAAACACAAGAAACACATAACAAAACACAAACAAGACAAAAACAATAGAACACTACAAAGACATAACCCAAAAAAAAACAAGAAAAATAAACACAACCAAAACCTAAAAAATTAAAAAATAAAACAAAAATAAAAATAAAAAACAACCAACAACAGACAATAAAAAAAAACAAAAAATATAGAAAACACTCACCCATAAAAACATGAAATAACACAAACAAAGAGAAACCCAAGAACAAGAATGAAAAAAAACACAAGAACAATAACAAAAAACATAAAAAAAAAACAAAACAAAACAACAAAAACACAAGAACAACAAAAAACAACACAAAGAACACAAAAACAAAACAAAATAAAAAAACCCACCCACCTTAAAAAACTAAACAAAAAAAACAAAAAGGAAAAAAGAAATAAAAAATGAACAAAACAAAGACCTATCTAGACCAGAAGACTATTAAGGCAAGAATCAACAGAGGAAACAAAATAAAGAATAGAATGAGCTAGGGAACTAAAAAAAACTGAATGAACCAAAGAGAAGCAAAAAAAAAAACAAGAAGAAACTAGGTACCTTCGAAGCTGGAGCCATCCAAAGAAATGATAGAAAGAAGAGCTTCCCTAATTTGAGAAGCCCACCATATAGGAGGGTGGCCATAACAAGTAAGATCACCTTTGTCCAAAGCCCAATTAGCTAAAGCATCAACACTCTTGTTTTGATCTCTGACCACATGATTGTAATCAACTTTCAAAAATCCCATCCGGATTAACTGAATCTTCTCAATAATTCTTTTTATTCTCCAATCCACCTTATGATTCTTAGAAGGATTCTTCAAGAGATTAATCATAAGTTGAGAGTCAGACTCAACTAACACCTTTTCCCATCCAACCTTAGTAGCCTCCTGAAGGCCTCCGAGGATACCATACCCCTCAGCAAGGTTATTGGAAAGAATACCCAAATTCTCAATAAAAGTAAAAACCAGGGAGCCATCTGAAAGTCTACCAATTCCTCCCACACTGGCTTTTCCAGGGTTCCCTCTAGAGGCTCCATCAGTATTGACTTTTCCAAAATGGATGCCTTGGATATCTTGTCTTTGCCATATTTTTCATGGGACCAAGAGAGGGATCTCATATGAAGGATGCCTTGGATATCTTGTCTTTGCCTTTCTGGGATTTGAATAGGCCAGTCCTCAATAGTGATCCAATATCTACCAACCTTTGAATTACCGAGTATGGTACCGACAATAATTAGCCACCTTTATCCAATTAGCTCGGTGAAGCTCCTCCATCCAAGGCCTCCAATCGAGAAATTGAGTTATCAAAGGCTTGTGACCATCCCAAGAATCTGTCCAAAAATTTGCATGTTGACCATTATGAATGATCCAAAATAATTTTTTCTTTATCAAATCCTCACCGAGTCTTAAGAACTGCTAAAATGGGAGAACCTTTGGTAGGAAGTTGATAGCGAACAAGGTCTTCAGGACTTTTGTTCTCAGCATATTTAGCATAGAGATTATTGGCCCAAAGAGCATTGGGGTTATGCAACATCCTCCAATATAATTTAGCAGCTAAAGATTTGTTGTTATTAATTGAAGACCATAAACCTAACCCCCCTTCACTCTTAGGAAGACATAAAGTATCCCATTTCACCAAGGCCCATTTTCTTTTCTCCTTAGTACCACTCCAAAGGAAACGATGACTGATTTGATCCAATTCTCGAAGAACAACCTTTGGGATATTCAAAATGGAAGAAACATAAATAGGAATAGCTTGAAGGACTGATTTTACCAAGGTGATTCTACCCCCATAAGAAAGCCACTTGTTGGTCCACTTTCCAATTTTCTTCTTGACTTTGTCCAACAACCAATTCCAATATTTATTTTTCTGCCTTTGAATATTTATGGGAATACCTAAATAAGTGATTGGAAGAGAGGTCTTCTTATATCTTAGCTTATCCAAGACCATGGATTCCTGTCTAGCAGAAGCGGTGAAAGAAAATAACTTTAGATTTGTCTTCATTGATCAAGCTGCCCGATAGCCTTAGAAAAATAGCTAATGATTTGCTTAATATTAGAAGCTTCCTTAACTGTAGCTTTACCTAAAAGAGTAGAGTCATCCACAAATTGAAGATGAGAGATAGGTCTAGCTCCATGAGCAATGGTAACTCCCTCAAGGGTTTTGTTTTCCCTCTTTTTGGTTATAGTCCTACCCAAGCATTCAGCAAGAATGATGAATAAATAAGGGGATAGCGGGTCACCTTGCCTAATACCTCTAGAAGCTAGGAAATACTGAGAAGGCCTACCATTGATAAGAACTAAGTAGGAAACTGAAGAGATACATCCCATAATCCAATCCATCCAATCCTTAGAGAAACCAAATTGCCTCAAAACTTTGATAAGGAAGTGCCAATCCACTCTGTCATAAGCTTTGGATAAGTCTAACCGAATGAACATGGAAGGAGAATTTTGCATATCCATGGAATGGATGGCTTCCTGAGCAAGAACTATCTCATCTACTATTTGACGTCCTTCCACATAACCCCCTTGCTCTGGGGAAATAATCTTATGCAAAAGAGGCTTCAACCTTTCTGCCATGATTTTAGTAATGATTTTGAGAAGAACATTACATAAAGCAATAGGTCTAAAAGCTGAGATATGATCAACCTCTTGAGCTTTTGGAACAAGAGTAATATAAGTTTTATTGATAACCTTCAAAATTTCTTTGGATTTCCTGGCTTCTTCCACCACCTCTAATAAATCAACATGAAGGATATCCCAGAACTCTTGGTAGAACTCAATAGGAAAACCATCAGGACCTAGGGTTTTCCCTTTTTGCATTTTAAAAACTACTTGTTGAAGCTCATTGATAGTAACAGGAGCAGTCAAAATAGAGTTCTCCTCAGAAGTGATAAGAGAAGGGATTGCTTGAAGAACATTATATTGTGAAGCTGAGTCAAGGGGAGTAGCGACAAAAATATTGGAAAAGTAATCAACAACAATAGAGTTCATGCCATCCCAAGTATAAACAACATCTCCAGAATCTGATTTTAAGGAAGAAATAAAGTTGTGAGATCTTCGAGCTAGAAGATATTTGTGGAAAAAATTTGTGTTTCGATCTCCTTCTTTGAGCCATTGAATTCTAGATTTTTGCTTCCATAAGATTTCTTCTCTTTTTTCCCATTCCTCTAAGCTGAGTTGTGAGTTTAATTTCATCTGCACTTCTCTTCTCTGTGAGGCCATCTAAACGGATTTTCTTATTCAAATTTTCAAGATGAGCAATAACTTCATGTTTTTTTTATGAACATCCCCAAACTCTTTCCAAGTCCAAGTCTTGATTTTGGATTTAATGTATTGCAGTCTTTTGACAAAATAGAACATCTTAGTCCCATGCCTAGGTTTACCTTCCTTCCACCATTGTTGCACATGAGGTCTAAAGGAAATGTCTCTAAGCCACATTAATTGAAAACAAAAAGGAGAGAAACTCACATTGGTTTTCCACATTTCCACCATGACTGGCCAATGATCCGAACCAACATTATTAAGAGTCTTCACTTTAGGAATGTGACCATGGATTAAGAAATTTTTAGAGAGCAAAAACCTATCCAATCTCTCCATTATACAAGCTAAGCCTTGCCTTCTATTAGACCAAGTCATAAGGCCATTATCTGGTTGGATATCCACAAGATGGAGGTTTGCAATATATTCGCTCATGAGGTCAGTGCTTTTGTCCAAATTTCTATTTCCCCCCATTTTCTCATCCAGAGAGAGGATGGTATTGAAATCTCCTCCGATCAAGATCCAAGATTTAGGAAAATGAGAGATAATATGAGTAATATCCTTCCACTGTCTTCTTTTTTCCTCCAAAGAAGTCGGAGCATAAACGAGTAATGCAGAGCATAATCTGGTTGGAATGTCTACTTTGAATAGCTATAGCCAACAAACCCCAACTGCCAACCATATGGTGAATAACTACCTCTTTTGGATCCCAAAGACAAGCAATGCCACCCGAAGTCCCTTGGGAACTGAGGGAAACCACTTTTCCAGCTGGCCAAATTTTATTGGCAATTAAGTCCATATCCTCCATTGACATCTTAGTTTCTTGAAGGAAAACAAGATGTGGATGATTTACCTGAATCATTCTTCTAATTTCATTTTGTTTTGAAAGACTCCCTTTGAGTCCTCTAATATTCCAAGTGATGATCTTCATTAATACCAGGGCTAAAAAAGTTGGGAAGGGCATTAATCTTACCTTCCTCTACAAGATTTTCACCTTCTTTTACCATATGATATTGATTGGTCTTGCGACCTACTTTTTGATTAGAATCCATCTTCAATTTTTTTTCCTTGTTTCTTGACTTATTCCAATTGAATCTGAGATGGCTTCTAACCTTGAAGAATGCTCGTACACAGCCAAAATTTTACTAGATGGTTCAATAGAGTCTATATTGGGACCTGCATTATTTGAAGTTTTGACATTTGAAATATTGTTTTTCTTGTGTAAATTTTCTCCTTTTTTTTCTATTGAAAACCTTTGATTTGTTGGTTTGTCTCTGAGTTCTTCCCTTCATATTTAAATTGTGTTTCTAAGATTTCAGTTTCCATTATTTCCTCTTCCTCACTTGGGACATCATTTGTGGAAAGGATTTCAAACATATTAGCAGATGACTTTGATTGATCCTTCATAACTGGTTTTTTTTTAGTGTTCTTCTTCTTAGGTATTTGGAAACCTGCTGAGTTTATATCTTCTTTCTTTTGATCAGGAATTTTATTTGGGCAAGCACTGGCCAAATGACCATATTCATGGCAAATTCTACAATGAAAAGGAATGTTCTCATAGTCCACTACTTGCTCCCAAGTGTCTTCCCCAAATTGTAATGTGATCTTTTTAGGTAGGGGTTTGTCAAAATCCATTAAAACACAAATCCGAGCATAAATAATATGTTCAAAATTTTGAGTACAATCAGCAGTCATCATAAAAGTTCCTAAAGAGTTTCCAATTGAAGAAAAAATAGTAGGATTCCAAAATTCAATAGGGAGGCCAAAGAGTCTAACCCACATGGGAGCAATAGAAGGCATCTCTTCTTCGGATTTAAATTTAGTATGCCAGGGCTTCATGAAAAGCCCTGCCCTTCCAAAAAACCAAGGACCCCCTTGAAAATTTTTCTCTCTATCTTCATTATTAGCAAATAAAACAAGAAAATAACCATTTGGATAAATAGAGATTTGTAACTCACCTTTAGTTTTCCAGATTTTTGTAGCCCAAACTTTGAAAGCAGATAGACTCGGACGAAAACCCACGAACCGACAAATTAGTCCTCTTTTTTCCAAATCTTCAATGCCAGTCTAAATGTTACCCATATCAAGCTTAACAATAGGAGTTCCATCAGCTGCTTTAAGACATCCTAACTCCATTTTCCTGGGATCAATCTTAGGCATTCTTAGAGGTTTATGGGAAGCCCTAATATTGATATTAGCATTGGGTTGAGGCTGTCCACCACGAAGGGCATCCCTAAAATTCATTTTTGGGACTGAGTCTTCAAAATTCTTACCCTTGATAGGGGTTTTCACAGTAGAATTATTTTGTGGGTGCACCTTAGCACCAGATTCACTTGAGATATGAGCCATTTTTTGATCAACTGCTTGAAACTTGTTTTGTGATCTCTTTAATCCTTGCCCTAGACGTCGTGGAAAGGTATGGTTTTCACTTTTCTTTTGTGCAGCAAATTGGAAGTCGTTGTCACTCAAGTTCACAGTATGATCTATTGAAAGACAAATTTCTAACCCATCTTGTATCCCCTGCAACATTTCTTGCTAAAATATTGAGAATAAACCACAAAAATATTGGCCTCTAGGGCCCGAAGGCCCTAAAAACCAACCTCTCGGAGCTACTTGCACTCAACCCAGATGAAACCCTCGCATAGCCGCTTGCCAAATATATCGTTCACACATAGGGATGCGCTAGGATCTATGTTGCTCCAAATGATATGAAAATTGGTGGAGACGTTCTAGGGTTTTTCAGGCATCTACCCTCAAAATTTTAGCTCAATCCGAGTCTGGATGAGTGAGATATGACCGAAACGAGTTCGGAATTTTGGGCAGTCCTGCGAAAAACGTCTCCCTTGATCCTTAAAATTTACTTTATTGAGACACAACATAATCATGGATATAGTGATTATTTATTGTGCATATGGTTTCCTGTTAAATCTCTCTTTCTTGTTCTTCTTTTCATTTTTGAATAATATTTGAGTGCATGGTTAGCTTCTGTTCATTTCTAAAAATATTGTGAATTTTAACATGGTATTAGAGTGAATATAGAGATATCTCACTTGGTCATGTGAAAACATTGCTTAGTGCCTCTAATTTTTCTTTTGAACTAAAGGATGAATCTTTACTTTTTGATCTTTCTTGTTGGTTTTGCATGAGAAAAAAAGAGTCATCTTCAAAAAATTATACACCTCTTCAAAGGACTCATAGTATCTCTTCTTTGCTTCAAAAATCTAGTTTTAGAGATTAAAAGCCAAAATTTATATTGCGGAAGGAGTTAAAGGACTTTCATTTAGGGGTTATTTTATTTTTTCTATAAATTGAGCATGCATTTTTTGAATTCAAAATGCAACCCTTTCACATGCCAAGACTTTGTCTTGGAATCCACATCATAAGGGGTACATATAGCCTTTTCATAGTGGGAGAGAACATGTCTCTATCCAGCATGTAAGGTGGTCATTGTGGCTAGATCTACGCATACTAGAATGTTGTATCCTAGAGGAATAGATTTTGAGTTTGTGTACGTGAGTAAGATAGCATGTTGTTCTAAGAGGCCTTAAAATATTGTTAATGTTTATGGAACTAGCCATTCATGTTTGAGCATGGTCATGACATTATGGTTTGGAGGTTGCTTTTGAAGGACTATGGCACAAGTTTGAATTATGCTCATCCCCTCTTTATGTGGATATAATTGTAAATTTTACAAAATTATTAGCCATTTTCTTGCTATAACATCCACTCTCTAAGTGGATAGTAGGGGTTCCATAACAAGTAGAGAGAGTACATTCAAATCTTGTGGTAGTCATTTTCTCTAAAGATAATGGTATGACTAGCAATCAAAGAGGGCTTGTATGCTTCCAATATGTGGAATGGATAAATTGAATAGTGCATGGTAATTAGCTTGGGTGAGACCTTAGTTTAATCCTCTCTAATTCCCTTTGGGTATTTTAAAATATTTTTATAGATATGAGGCCAACGTGGCCTTCTAATATGCCATGTTAATCCATTTTTGCTTAAATATGTGTGTGATCTACAAGTGAAGTGGATACAAGTGGTAGTGATCAGGCAAAGAGTAAGAGCTAAAGTGGTAAACTAGTATTAAATCATAGCAAAAAATTTGATTTTATAAGTGGAAAGTTAGAATTGGCACTTGAAGCCCTAAATTTTGAGCATTTAATTTTTTATTTTTTGGGTTCCACTAGGGAAATTTTTCTAGAGGCCATAACTTTTGCATACATAAGTGTTTTATACCTTTTTTTAAATTGTATGGTTTTCTAGGCTCTACACACTAGTGGTATCAGTTTATGGACCTATTGTAGTGTTAAGTAATAGATTGTGTAAGATGGACCATAAATCCCTAGTTACTCGTCTCAATGGGTGAAAATATAGTGGTTGGTTAACTCATATGATTGGCCTGCTGAACCTATGGTGCATATTTCATGAGGATAAAGTAGTGGTTCTTGATGATAAAAATTTCCATCAAAGGAAATAAGAGGTTGTTAGACTATTTTTCATACTAGTTGAACTAGATTTGCTTTCCCACATCAAAGAGGAGAGTGACCCTATCAAGGTATAGTCAAAACTATATGAAAATTTGGGGAAAGTTAATACTACTAAAGCAAGTCACTGGGAACTAGAACTTTATTCAATAAGCCTAGTTTATTGATAATGTTAAGGACTATATTGTGAGATTCAAGGCTTTGAGGGTAGAAGCTACATCTTTTGAAGGCAAATATAAAAATAATGTAGAATACATAGAACTTATTCTTGTTAATATCTCCCCCTATTTTTAGATGTTGAACCTAATGGATTATATGATTCCTATGTTTTTGGATTCTCAAACGACCCTTGCTCTTAATAAGCTCTTTTCTCTTCTAGTTAAATTTTAGGTGGCAATGTGAAACTATGGTAGAAATCACAAATATAAGCTCATTCAAAAGAATTTAAATCCAAGGAGGCTAATACCCAAGGGCTTAAGGGTCAGGCTAAGTATTCAAAGAAAATAAATACCACTTATGGATACTATAAAAGGAAGAGAAATCCAATGAAGATTCACTTACCAAAGCTACAAATAATTAAATTTGAGTTCTTGAAGTTAGGTAAATGTCTTCCAAATGATAAGAAATATTCTAAAGGATCTTCCTCAACTATAGAGGCCCACTAAAGCATCCATTATACAAGGGAAGATATTATTATCACTAATGTCTTATCTCATTTTCCCCTTAGTTTAGATTATAGGGGATGTTAAAATTATAATTTTATTAATAGCCAAGGCCAACATTGTGCAGAGTATTTGATAGGACTAAGGGCATTTCATTGTATAATGTATTAATTATTTATAATAATCTATTATGTAAGCCCTATAGGTTTTGGTTAACCTTGTTATGGTCAAACCCTATTTATAAAAAAATTATGTTGACTTAGGTTAAACTTTATTATGTAATTAATATTTTGATATTGCTATAAATACCCCCCTCACACTCATTTGATTATTAGTGTTGTGTAATAGTATCTACAAATATAGTGATTATTTATGGTGCCTACATGTTGCAACCAAATCTCTCTGTTATTTGTTTTTTTATTTTTATTTTATAATAATTGAGTGCATTGTTATATTCTATTCATTTTTCAAAATATTGTGAATTCCAACATATTTGCAAACAAGCTGACACAACAGGATCTAGACAAGGAAGGGGTGATCCTCAAGAAATACTTTGCGAAGTAGGGAAGAAAAAAAAGTAGTAGATGGAAAATAGATTTGTCTTGTTGATGCATTCATAGGGGGACCCAAACCCCTAGCCAAAGGTAGAAAATAAAATTATTATCCTAGAATGTGAGGGGTCTAAATGCCCTAGCAAAACATAGAATGCTAAAATAATATATTGATAGTCTATATATCAATATAATCTTATTATTGGAGATGAATTTAGGAGAAAAGAAGTTAGGAAAAGTAGGTAGGAATATTTGGAGTAGAAGCAACTTCTTGGGATCTCCAATAGAGGGTTATTTGGGAGGTTTGCTAACTCTTTCGAACATAGATATCTTTGATGGAGAGATAGTTGATCAAAACTAGCATCACCTTATAATCGAATTTGAGAATAAGATCATAGGTGAATGAAACACATACCTGGGATTGCAAGATTCTATAAATATGGTGCATTCATCTACCTCCTACCATAGGGTGTGGATAGTAAAAAGTATATGAGAGTGGATTACATAGAAATATACAAGAAAGGGGTGGTATAAATTGAATATTGATGGATATTCCAAAGGGAATTCCATCCTCGTAGGAGGGGGAGTAGTGAGAAATGATACAAGAAAAATAAGATCAACATATATAGTTAACTTCAATGAGACTACTAGTAATATGGTGGAATCCAAGGTGCTATTCATAATAATTAAGTTGACAAGTAAAATGGGCATAAGAAAATTAGAAGTGAAGTGTGATTCAAAAGTTCTAGTGAATCATTTAAACAATAAGAATAAATGCAACTAACAAGTGATGGATATGATAGAAGATATTTTGGCTCTACTAAGTGGGTTCGAGGATACTAGGATTCAACATTCCTTCCATTAAGGGAATGCTTTAGTAGAAATTAGAAAATAAAGAATTTTTTGAATACGAGAGCTAGATTTAGAGGGTGAAGAGATTCCTACCTCAATAAGGGTAGTTTGGGAATCAAATTAGGTAAAATTAATGGAACAAAAAAATAACAGAGTTTGAGATCAATGATTTGGAGGAAAGGTTTGCTTATTGAATCCTTTTTTATCCATGATATTAGTAATATAGTTAGGATTTGTATTTTTGTATTTTATAGGGCTTAGAAAGGTACCCATGTAGGGGATTTTGTAATTGGTTTTAGGATCCAGTCACAATATCATTTACCATGATAAAAAATAGCATAGAAAATTGGAATTAAATTACAATTTGATATCCATATGTAGGATGGATATGCTATTGTTTGATAGAATGCATACTTGAATTAAATTCTAGTTGATATTTAATTGATATGCTATTGATTAACCATAAGAAAACTTCAATTTGAATTACTATTGATATGAAATTTAATGACAACATACATATTTGAAATTTGGACATTTGATTTTTGTGCTATTATGAATAATTGAAATTGAATTTTTGATATGTCATTGTTGATAACATGAATAGTAAAAAATAAAAAATAAAATGTTTGATAATCAAGTAGCACAGTGCTATATAATGGATGCCAACTATATGTTTTGTTGAAGCTTTATGGTTGACTAAACTTATGCATGAATAGGAATTAAATGATTATTAATAAATGTATTTGTAAAAATAACACTAACAACTAACTTTGCAGGTGATGGAGAGTATCATCCTCCTAACATGGGATAGGGGTTGACTAACTTTGTTAGAAGTTGGGTAGGGCAACCATTAGCCACATTGAAAAATGGTTTGGGGTCCCTTTCTTCACCTAGTTATCATATTTTAGCCATTTTTTCTTGTTTTTCTTACTAACTTTTCCAAAAATCTAAAATAAGGATAGAGGTATAATTAAGTGACATATTTACATGTGTTTCCCAAAGCATTCATCCTAAATATTAATGGTCCTTTGATTGCCACTTTAATTTGTGATTATTATTGTGGATTGATTTTTAGATTTTTTGATATATCATCATGATCCTAGCATGTTTTTATACCTAGGGTTAAGAAGACACATTTTTTTGATTGATGATTATGATTTTATATCTTTGACAAGAGTGTAATCCAATCATTTACCACAAAAAGAAAAATTATTTCATCCCTCTACTATAAATACCCATTTCATCTCCTTATTTACTTACCATATCACCATACATTCACTTATAAATCATTTCTACTACTTTCAACTTATATTTACTACCTTTGTTACTACCACAACATGTGACCTTTTTCCTATTTGTATTTCTATTTTTTCCGTTAGGTACAACCAAAGCCATTGACCACTGGTTCACTACCTTCCATGGAGGAGGATGGTACTTTCTATCAAAATTTAAATTTAAATATTGAAGCTACAACTTGAGGACCAAATTCTAATGAATTTTGAGTCCCCAACACTAATCCCATGTGCGGTTTCTCCTTGATATAGCGGTAATGTTACAAACAAGATATAATAGGATTGAGTACTTTATTATGCTTATTTATCTTCATGCATGTACATGAATGATTTTGGCCATTTACATTCATATTTGATATTATAAGTGAATGTTAATTCATTATTATATTGGCCTAGTATATATATTTGATTACTCTTATATATAATTCTACTCTTGATTATTGATATTTTGACCTCTAATATTGTGGTTTAATTCTAGTAGGACCTGTAATATTTTGATATAGTTAGGCTTAAAATTCAACATATCCTACTTCAAACCATTTTTTTTATGACCTTCTACTCTCTTGTACATATACTCTTCATAGGATTTATATAAAGGTATTATTAGCTTCAAAATTTCAAAGTGATTAACTAGGTGATGTTGGAACTCTATAGATAGTTAACCTTTTTTAGTTGTAGGAAAAACTTTAACAATTACTTTGTACTTCCTCACTAAATTCAATTTTTTCACATGAGTCTTAAAGGCTCTTGAAAGTTTATTTTAAATTAGTTAAAAAATGTATGCTTGATATTATACTTGTTGATACTTTTGATTCTTTAAACAAGGTTTTCCTTGAGGGACCCCTAGTTTTTATTTCTATTTACACTTTCTCATGAGAGTTGTCATCTTCTATTTTATCATTTTGATTTGCTAATTTGATTCAGCAAGGAAATCTAGTACCTCTAATGGAATTCCCTTTTAATGTTTTATTCCCATCATATTTTTTCTGACAATCCTTACCATAAGGCTTATAATCAAAGAAAACATTTGACATGCAATTATATAAGGACCTAGTCACTCCTATTTTATCATAATTCTCTCTCTTATTATAAAATTTGAATGAAAATGATTGAATTATATCCATGATGTTATTGAAATCCCTCATAGACTTGCATGTATACTCTTCAATTGATAAAGGGAATGGGAATAGTCCTTTAAGATATTTTTTAGTGTACCTTTTATGAAACGACAATATTGGTCTATAAGAATCCATTAAGACTTAAATCATAAATAGATTTTATTGAAAGAGCATAAGGTTTAATCCTTTTTCCAAATGCTCTTTTATATGAAAATGTAGACATGAACATATGAATTAGCATAAGGATGGATATATTTCATGGTAGTACCTAAGAACCCACTGCTAGGGTTCCTAGTTGAGGCTTCCATCACTATTTTGATGAAATAATCATGCATTAAAGATCCATCACAATACTTAGGATAGATTATTAAGAATAATTATGATTTTGTATCCCTTATCAATTTTATTTTGTGCTCTAATAAGTCTTACATTAAGATGAAAATTAATAACATAAATAAGATATATAATGGTATAAAATGTCTTCACTAAAGATATGATACTAGACAATTAGCTTTTTATCCATGAATATTAACTTAATAAAAGCAAACATCCATGGTTTAAAGTATTTGTCTTCTTTCTCCCCATCAATACAATTGAGGATGATTGAATCACTAGTTTTCTTAATGAACTCAATCATATAATCATTAATATTTCTTGGAGATGTATAATTTTCTCTTTGAAAAACCAATACATACCAATGTATCAAAGGAACTTCTCCTCACTATTTTCATAACTCCAAGCATTGTGTTTTATTCATTGTTACTACATCATCTATTAATGGAAGGAGTTATGGCTAAGATAGTAAATATTTTGACATTAGTATAGGTTTCTTTTTTACAAAGAAAATTTTCCCTATATTAGGATTCAAATATTTGGTGCACCATAAGATCGATTATAGATAAGAAAATATTTTTTTTTAAATAGATACATTAAAGATCTTGAAATTATTTATTTTTTGATATCTTCTTTTTAGAAAAACATCTTGTACTAGCACTTCATAAACCCCCATGACCATTACTATATTGCCTATTTTTTATAGTAAATAATGGACTTTAGTTGATTCCTTGGATTGTATTTATATTTTGTCCTTCTTTATTATTTTCTCTCTGGGATAAGGAAATGGTAAATAATATTGATATACTCATGTCTAACACATGAAAGAAGCAATATTGGGTACTTAATATCATAAATAAAAATGGACACTTATTCAAATTGGTTATATGATATATGAGTCATAACATCTTTCAAGCACTAACATCTTTAGAATGTTTAGTATTTTTTGGGATTATGGAGTAATAAGTTTCTATAAGGCACAAAGTGTGGGACAAGAGTAACAAGAAGTAAGATGGATTACAATAGGTTGATTTACCTCTATGATCCACAAAAATGGAATCCCTACAAGTAAAAAATAAGGTTAAGTTTTTAATTCAAAATATAAGGCATGGAATGAAGATAAAAACTTACAAGAGAACTTTTACTTTACAACATAAACTTCCTAAACCATAGAGCTTATGCCTTATGAAACACTTAGCTATATTTAGAAACCCTGATATGTAGAAACTACATGGGTAGGAAGGAGATACATGTAATTAACAATAGGTAAAAGAATTTTGATGGATAAGCATATCTCCACATTTTGTATAGAAAAATATTACTCTTCTTTACACAATATGAATCAAAGTATAGAGAAATAGGTGCAAGAGTGTTTCTTATGCATGGTTTTGGCTTTGTAACATATGAAAAAGAAAGTTCCACATTTTATACTTAGGATTTTTCTTTTATAGCTTGCAGAGCAATTATGGATTATGAGCAATAGGTTGTAAGAGAATGGATAACATGAAAATTACAAATTATACTTATATTTTTTAGTTGTAAGGTCAATTGCTCTATTAAAAAAAAATTACAAGTAGGACTAACCTTCCAACTTGGATTAGTGTGGATGAATCTAAGTGCCCTTGTAAACTAGTAGTTCAAGCAAATTTATAGGGAAACTTTCAAATATTTGAGAGGATAAATTCTAATTAAAATTCTTACCCCTAAATTCTCAATAAATCAATTTTATTAACAAGATAATTCTTATGTAAAATTGGTGAGAAACTAGGAAAAAATACCTTTGTACATGTGACCAAGATAAGTTGACCATAGGGGTAAAAATGTGTAAGTAAAACCTCAATGAGTGATAAATTTATATGTATAGATTAATCAAAAGGGGTATTTATATTTCACATACAAGATAAGTAGGATAAATAGAGCATTTATGACCTAAGAAACATTGGTCTCTATGGGTGTCATGTATGCATGGGCTAAGTAGGTTGTAAGGTATATAGTGAAGAGAGACACATGACCATGCATACACAACTTATAGATTTTATCTATTACCTATAAACATGATACATCCATAGGTATGAAACATGCCAAGTGTTGGAAATCTTGTGTGAGTATGGTTTCCACTAAGGTGTCATATTTAGGATGCATTTGACAATTGCATAAACTTCATGCTAGTTTATCTCTACAATCTACAAAAGGAAAACCTTATAGTTGGTATTCTAACTAAGTATTTGTGTGTTCATCACTCCTAAAAAGTGTAGGATAAAAGTGATGGAATTCACAATGCTTTCTAGAAATGAACAGAAGCAAAACATACACTCAAATATTATATAGAAATCGAAAAGGACCAAAAATATTGGGGTTCCTATATGCACCATATGTTAGAGTTAATGTAATGTGCACTATGCCTTCCTTGACACTTGTCAGTTTATACTGACACTTGTCAGTTTATCATATAGGCCTTCTGCCTATATATGTAACACATTTTTATCAATAAAAAATCCCTTCAGTTTCACTCCCAACATTTGGTATCAGAGCAGGCTTTCCCTGCCCTGTGAAACCCCTTGAGGGGGGATTTCCCTCATGGAAATCCTCCCTCCTGGATTTTAATTTTATTTTTTCCTTTTGGCCATTTTTTAAAACTGAGGGAGTATGCTCTCCATCTTTGATGGATCAAAAACCAGAATTTTTCATGGCTATAATTCCATTCTTATATGTTTAAAAGTCTACAAATTCTGGCCTTTTGAAGTTCGTGGCTGGGTAGTGTTCTTCAAATCCGTCATGATTTTTCACGAAAACCTCGCGGGATCAACAGTGCACTCCAGGGCAACTTTCCAGATCTCCTCCACAACAGGTTTTGATCCTACGACTTTCCAGTTGGGGAAGCTTTTGAAGAGCCAATACTTTGATTCTCAGTCCCTTTGGCTCTGATTTCACGTAGTTCTATGCAGAGCTTCGTTACGGAGGTCACAAAGAGCTAGTGTAGTATTACAAGATGGGGAGGTTATCACTGGCAATGTCGGCTTGTAACTATACATTTTGGACAATATGGATGTGGAGTTATATGTCCAGAGTGCGAGGTCGGAGACGAAAGGCGAGAACACGCATCTGTGCAGACCGACGCTTCTGTTAAGAAACGGAATCCGGGGGTTTGGTCCGATGGGTTTGATGCAGTTGAGGCCGCAGAGCGGAGAGACATTGGAGGGGTCGAATTGACCAGCAACTATCCAAGACCTGGACGCAGATACGGAAATCAGCTGAGCGCATAACAATACCAGACAGTTAAACAAATTGAAATCCATGTGAAGTCCACGAGAAGGCCGTGTGGGCTTAAAATTTCTGAAGCCCCATCTCTGTCTGTTTCAAATCTTGCAGCGATACCTCCAACGACTGAAGGCCGCCTTGTTTACGTTAGAGATATGTTGAGATCCTCTACGATATTAAGAAGGCAGAGAAACTTAGACGGAGATGCTCATTATCGGTGCAGGATCGATCCCTGGCCCTAATTTCGGCGGATGTGATTTTCGGTCGGGTTTATGTGGCCGGGTTGTTGTGTGATTTTTGGAGAGGACAAATTCTGACCACAGGCGACAGGCGGAGGCGGAATTGCCCTTCTTCCTGTGGACCTGGTGGACCGTTGCCCTGGTGCTAGCCAAAACAATTTACAGATCTGTGTGCTAGATAGATAGTTGAGGTCGTAGCGCATAACCACACCTAGAGGCAGGCACGTATCATTCTACTTTAATTCGTAGCTACGCAGGGCAAAACTCGGAGGCTGGGAACTCTAAATCTCTGGGTTTGAAGGTGAAACGTGCTTGTCACCTATTTCAGTGGCATCTGGTTCGTTGCGGGAGTCGTGATTGCCAGCGAGGGGGAACCAAATTTACACCCCACTGGAGTGAATGACGGTGACTTGGAGAAGACGACATCCACTACTCCAACCGGTCGTCTTGCACATTGTGGATTTCCTTTCAATACACTTCACCAAATTCATACTCACTGTCTCCTCTGAAGCAGCACCCCACGCAGATAAATTACGCCAACTTGCAGCAAAACAATGTCATTCATCCGGGGTCAAAGGTCATTTGTATCCGCCAATGCAAATTTGTTTTTTAGATGGACCTAAAAAAATAGGTGGATGCTTAATTAGCTTGTTGAATAGTGGGGAGGGCCCACTCGTTTGATTCCACTATGAGATTTAATATAAAGTCAAAACTTTATATTAAAGGGGTCACTTTAATTTAAATTTTTTAAAGGGAGCATTTTATAAAGTATGGGGGCCACTAAAACTTAGTAGTTTCCACATGGAAGTGGAGGGCCACATGGCCATGTAATTTTCCTTAATGGAATTTTTTTTACGGTGGAGAGTAGTATTGGTGACAAGCCCACAGGCCAAAATTTTCAAAAAATGTAATTCCCCTACGAGTATTATTGAGTCTGTTTTTTTATTCCGCCACAGTGCGATGCCAGGAATATGATATTCCTGAGTTTTTTTTTGCTGCCTTAGATAGGCATGATGATTTTTCCACATGATGAAGGCCCCTTTGATAGTGAAATATAGGGGTATTTATAGTCGTTGGAAATGTTTTTCCACGACGGACACAATGATGGTGTCATATTGTAATTTTGAGGCTGTTTCAATTGAGTTTTTTAGCCTCAAAGTTCTTATACCTTGGAGTGCACTCTCGGTTGTACCCGACACTCCCAAGGTAATTTTATATGTGATCCTTATACCTAGTGATATTTTCTATACACTTGGCGAATGCAGCGGCTGGTTACCCATGCATTTCGGTGGGATGACATGGTCACCATAAGGACACTTATATTAGGGAGTACAGACAAAGACACCCTAGACTCTATCCGAGGTTTTTTTCGGATCTACTTCTGAAGACTACAAACGAAGACACTTCAGAAGATTCTCTTCTTTTCTTCTTCTCTCCTCCTATTTTGATCTATGGCTCATTTTATTGTATTGAGTGCATTTTCAGCAGAGCCCGACACTCTTATATGGCTCATTTTTCCTTTAATTAGGTGCATTTTCGGTAGGGACCGACACCTTTTAGATTGAGTTCACCATGAGGAGGGATTTCATACACATGGTGAATCTAGTCAGTGTCCTACGAGAGGCAACATCCTCTGAGGATGACCTATAGAGGCAACAGACCCAGATGTGGCTAACCCTGAGGCATCCATGATGATCCCGAGGCACTTAGACGGCTGACCCAGTGGCAACAGACCCGTGGAAGTGGCTGACCCTGAGGCAACAGACCGATATGTATACACAGTGAATCTAGCATTATTCATAGTTGGAGAGCCAAGAGCACAGAGCACGAGCCTAGACCAAATCAGCAATAAGGAGGATGATAGGTTGTTTTCGAGAAGTCAACATTAAGGGGGAATGTTACCTAATGTTGACTTGTTTTTTTCTTTAGTTAGGATAGTGCACATTAAGGGGGAATGTTAGAGTTAATGTAATGTGCACTATGCCTTCCTTGACACTTGTCAGTTTATACTGACACTTGTCAATTTATCATATAGGCCTTCTGCCTATATATGTAACACATTTTTATCAATAAAAAACTCCCTTCAGTTTCACTCCCAACACCATAAATAATCACTATCCATAGTAATATTACACAACAATCCAATAAGATATTAGGAGTGTGAGGGAGATAATTATAGCAATACCAAAACTCCAAATTACATCATAAAGTTTAACCTAATACAATATAAGAAGTGGGATTTAGGTTAATTAAAAATATTAAATGAGGTTTAACCATAACAAGGTTAATCATAGCCCATTAGGATTACATAATAAAATATTACAAAATAATAAATGCATTGCATGATGAAATACCCTTAGGCCTATCCAATACATTACATAATGTCAACTCTTGGTCATAAATTATATTATAAATATAACACCCCCCATAATCTAAATTGAGGGACCAAGGCGAGGAGACATTAGTGACCATAACATCACCCCCTATAATGGACACTATAGTGGACCTTCGTATTTTGAGTCATTTGGACCTCACCATCATCTAAAATCTGCTACTATAAAAATATTTATTTTATGAAAGTCTCCTTAGGCTAGACCGTAGTCACCACTTCCATTATTAGACACTCTTATGCATAGCCATAAATTACTTTTGCTAGGACTTAAAATGAATAAGAAGAATCAAAATCACCACCTTCTTTGAAGATATACTCTTTCAATCTTCCATTGGGACATAAGGTATGTCTTGAAGGCACAAATTTTCCATTCATAGCATACATTACCCTATTTGAGGACTTTCTCTTGCACATGGGCCACCTAAGTTTAGTCACTAAAAGAGGATTTGCATGATCCTACTTAAAATATGAGATGTAATATCCTCCAAGATTATGTGGACAAAGAATAGAAGAAAATATATTTTATTAAAGATCATATTTTCATGAATAACTTGAATCAATCGGTTGAAGTAAGAAGAAGAATTGACTAAAGCACATCCTAAATCCTTTTCTTGCAAGCCTCCAAAAGACTCAAAATATGTTGCAATTGTCATAAATCAATCTAATTATCCTTAAAAACTAGGCCAAAGATTCTAATTACATAGAAAAGAGTAATTTTTTCCTTTCAAACAAGTGCAATAAATCTTGAGGACTATTTTACATGATTTTACCCCAAACATAGGAACAAGTCCATAGTCTAATGGCACCAATGCATAGAGCTCAAAAATTATATGATTTCAAAAAAATGGGCTAAAATTGCTTCTATATGCAAAATTTATGGCCTCTAGAATATTTGCCCTAATGGACCCCAAAAAATAAAAAATGAAAAATCCAAACCTTAGAGAAGTTATATCCAACTACCTGTTGCCACTTGATGATTTATGATTTGCTAGTGCCTTCCACTTATCATTTATCACTTTAGTACCTCTAGACCAATGTTATTTTAACACTTGGTTGTATATAGTTGGTTGGGTTGGTTATATAAATATAAAAAATATTGGTTTATGTGGCACATGAAGGCACCATGTCAATCACCAAATTGGCCAACACTTCATTGCAATCAATTTATGTTTCTACCAAAAAATGGATTAAATCCTTGGTCTCACCTATGTTAGGGACTTTGGGCTAACCAAAGTGTTGAATGAACCTTTGACCATCAAGTTTCCACATATGCCATACAACCTTTTGTTTACAATGGTTAGATAGTAGAACTTGCTAAAAAACACATCATCCAGGAATTGACCTTGGATCTCTAGAGGAACAAGCACCTTGGTTAAGGCAAAGTGACCAACCAAGCTATATTTCTTACTAAAATCATTGTATATTCTGTATAGAAAATTCCATTTGATACAATAGGGACACCTTTTTCTATAGAAAAGTGGGGTTCAAACCTTGAACAATATGCCATATAAGCCTGTTTTTCTAGCTAGTTGTCCAATAAACCATTACATGTCATCAAGTCATGCATCTAAGGTCCTTGGATTGGATTGATACATACTATATCTCAACAAAATAAAATATTGGGAATCAATTCCATAAAATCCTATTCATGATGAATTATCTCTCATTTTGCTACCCATTATGGTGCTATTGCGACATCGTCCAAAGAACAACCCCCCATAGAGGAGCTTGTTGGTATTGCATTTTTTGTCTATAGTGATTGCAATCGATGCATTCATGTAGAATTTAGGGCACACCAAAATTGTGGTGTCAAACATATTTTCAAATTCAAAATAAGTTTTTTCACTTGCTTCCTTACCACAATTCAATGAAGGTTTTGGAATAAAATTTATTATGGAATTACTGATGAATGAAGAAACAAATTATTTTATTCTCCTTATGCCAAAAAATATTATGAAGCTTCAAACAATATTTTTTTCAAATATTTAGAAGAAAATTTGGAGGCTCTAAATAAAATTTCAATATGACCAAGTAGTGTTGCTCCATACCTGCTTTGATACCATGATGTAATTTACTATGCTTTCTAGAAATGAACAAAAGTAAAACATACACTCAAATATTATATAGAAAGTACAAAGGACAAACAATATTGGGGCTCTCATAGGCAGCATAAATAATCACTATCCATAGATAATATTGCACAACACTCTGATAAGAAATGAAGAATATGAGGGGGGTATCTATAGTAATACCAAAACCTAAAATTACATTATAAATTTTAACCTAATTTGATATAGAAAGTTGGCTTTAAGTTAGTTACAAATATTAAATGAGGTTTAACCATGACAAGGTTAACCATGACCCATTGGGCTTACATAATAAAACTTTACAAAATAATAAAAACATTGAACAATGAAATGCTCTTCATCCAACATAGATGCCCTTTGTTTTTCACCCATATGATGTTGGCCATTTTATAATTCGAATTATCTTCAATATCTTGGTGCTCAAATATATATATAAAAAAAACTATATTATAATAATATTATTATTATAATATTGCTTCTTTTGTATCTTGCCTTTATAATTAATATTATTGCCTTCAATAATATTAATAATATTAATTCTTTTGAACCTTGCCTTCATATTTAATATTATTACCATCAATAATATTAATTATTTTGAACCTTGCCTTCATTTTAGACCATTGTTCCAAAGAGCCTTTAAACCTTTTGTCCTTCATTATAATATTCAAAATATAGATATTATAATACTTTTCTTCAACCAATATTATAATAATAAATATTATAATATTATCAGTGAAAAACACTGACATCTTCTCTTTTGACATCAACCTATGACATCAATGACAACACACTATACTCAAAATTTCCAACAATCTCCTCATTTGTTATTGATGGTAACCCTTTCTGAAAATTCCTTTTCCAACCACTGGATTCCAAATCTGCTCCCCTGAGAAGTTGCTCCCCTTGACTAAATGCTCTCCCTCTTACTCAAATCTCTCCCCCTTTGACATCAATGGCAAAGAGACTCATTTGGGGCTAAATATAAGACTCTTAGCTCAACCCCCTCCCCACCTCCTTTCCTTGAGGTGATTAGTTTTTGGGGTGGGAGTAAATCTACTCCCAACTTTCTTCTAATATACTCAAAAGTTTCCTTTAGAAGTGGCTTAGTAAATATGTCTACAATTTATTCCTTTGTAGTAACATATTCAAATTTGACTTGCTTATCCATCACCTGTTCTCTCAGAAAATGATATTTAATTGGAATGTGCTTAGTCCTTGAATGCATCACTAGATTCTTTGAAATATTTATGGCACTTGTATTATCACATAGTATGAAAATGGGATGATCATACTCTATCTTAAAGTCTTTTAAAGTTTGATTCATCCATAAAACTTGTGTACAATAAGAGACTATTGCAATATACTCTACCTCTATTGTGGATAAAGATACTGAAGCTTAGTTCTTGCTCAGCCAAGAGACTAAATAATCTCCAAGAAAGAATGCTCCTCCACTTGTGCTTTTTCTGTCATCAATACTGCCTGCCCAATATGCATCTATATACATTGTTAGAGTAAATTTGTCACTTCTAGGATACCAAATTCCAAAATCCATAGTTCATTTTAAATACCTAAGAATTCTCTTTACTGCCAGTACATGTGTTTCCTTTGGTGTTGCTTGAAATATTACCACTAGTCCCATTGCCTGCATTATATTTGTTCTTGTAGCTATAACATATAGTAAGCTACCAATCATAGATATATACAATATCTAATTTACCTTAGGATATTCATCATATTTAATCAACTTGCATCCTGTAACCATGGGGGTACTCATTGGTTTGCAATCCTCCAATTTAGATTCTTCAGCATTTATTTTATATACTTGGTTTGTGAGAGAAATACACCCTTTTCTAATTATGAAATATGTAGTCCAAGGAAGAAGGACAACTCACCAAGAATTGACATTTCAAATTCACTTTGCATACTCTTTGTAAATTTTTGACACATCTTATCATTACTGCCTCCAAAAATGATATCATCCACATAGACAACCACAATCAACAAGTTGTTTCCTTCATTTTTGATGTAAAAATTATTGTCAACTATTCCTTTTTGAACCCTTTTTCTTGAAGATACTTATCCAACCTTGAATACCAAGCTCTACGAGCTTGATTTAGTCCATAAAGAGCCTTATTTAATATGCATACATAATCTAGCATATCAATTAAGCTGAACACCTCAGGTTGCTCAATGTAGACCTCTTCTTCCAAGAATCCATTGAGAAAAGTTGATTTTACACCCATTTGATATACTTTGAATTTTTTTGAATATTGAGAAAGCTAAAAATATCCTTATGGCCTCAAGTCATGCAACAAGGGCAAATTTTTCATCAAATTCAATCCCTTCAACGATTGCATAGCCTTTGCATACCAATCTTGCTTTGTTTCTAACTACCTGACCATATTCATTTAACTTATTTCTGTAAACCCATTTAGTGCCAATTATATTCTTGTAATTTTGTCATGGGACAAGTTCCCAAGTCTCACTTTTTTCTATTGGATCCAATTCCTCATCCATTGCATTAACCCAAAATTTATCTTCTCTTGCCTCATTGAAATCCTTGGGCTCAATTTTAGACAACAAGGAAAAATTTACATGTTCATTTGTTCCTATTATCTTCCTCCTTGTTTATCTTTCATCTAGATTTCCAATAATCAGATCTCTTGGATGATTCTTTTGCACATACCTAGATGGAGTCTTAGGTGATGTTATTTGTGCTTCATCTTCTTTTTATTCTTCACCTACTTATTCTTGGCAACTTTCTTCTTCTTGATATACAATTTCTTGAGCTAGTTCTTTTGACCCTGTTTATTCTCCAACTGTCACATTTATACTTTCCATAATTGTATGTGTCCTCTTATTATATAATTTATAGGATTTGCTCTTAGTGGAATACCCAAGGAAGATACCCTCATCACACCTTGAATCAAACTTGCCCAAGCCTTTTTCTTTCCATCTGATATAGCATTTACTTCCAAAAATTCTGAAATACTTTATAGTAGATGGTCTTCCCTTCCTAAGCTCATAGGGATTTTTATGATGATTTACTCTCACCTGAGCTCTATTGATGATATAGATAGTTGTATGAACTACCTCTCTCCAAAAACCATCTAAAATCTTAAACTCGTTTAGCATAGCTTTGGTCATATTCTCGACAGTTCTATTTTTTATTTCAACTACTCCATTTTTTTTTGGAGTTCTTTTTGCTGAATATTCTCTTTTGATTCCATGTTGTTTACAAAATTCTATGAATTCACTTGAATTAAATTCTCCTCTATCTGATCCTAGACACTTTATCTTTTTACCTGTTTCATTTTCTACTAACACTTTGAATGCCTAGAATTTCTCAAAGTCTTCTGACTTTTTTTTTAAGAAAGCTACCCAAGTCATTCTGGAGAAATCATCTATTAATAGCATGAAGTAACTTTCACCTTGTAAACTCTTTGTCCTTTTAGGACCACATAAATCAGTGTGAACTAGTTTCAATGGTTCAAATGAAGTAAATTATTTTGACTTGAAACTTGTTCTTGTTTGCTTTCCATGCTAACATTGTGCACAAATTGTGCTTTATGGCCTTTTTATCTTGGGTAAATCTCTAATTGCCTGTTTGTTGCTTATTTTCACTATGTTGTCAAATTTTATATAACCCATTATTCTATGTCATAACCAACTCTCATCCTCTTGTGATAAGAAATATTTTTCTTCCTTAATTTCACTAAGTATGTAGAGAATGTTTGTAGTTCTACTGGCATCTGCAATAAGCTTTCCTATCTTGGATTTTTTTATCTTACATCTATTTGGATGGAAGGTGATAGTGTGCCCCTGTTCGCAAATTTGAATTACACTTAGTAAATTGTGCTTCAATCATTAACATACAATACATTTTCTATCTTTGACTTTCCATTATCTAAACTCAAAGTCCCTTTCCCAACAATTTTTGTTTAACCATTATCACCAAATTTTACTGATCCACCATTGATTTCTTTAAGTGCAAGAAATTTACTTTTTTCACCTATCATATGACTTGAACAACCACTATCAAGAAACCATTGATTTGTCTTATCTTGTGCATGAAGAGATGTTTGTACCAACATTGACTTCTTCTTTTATTGCTCTTTTCTCTCTTCCAAACTTTTGAGGTTGTATTATTTTGAACCTTTTGATCCTCCTTTTTTCTTGCTTCAAAAAGTACTATTTTACACCATTTGGCCTTGTGCCCAAAGTCATTACATTGTAACAAATTATATTGTTTTCCATGAGAGGTGCAAATAAATTAAAATTTCTATCAACATTATTTCTCATACCGACCATGCAATGTATAGCTCTATGACCATATTTGTTACATAAAAAACAATAATCATGGAAGAAATTTTGTAACCTGTTATATTGCCTTGAATAATATGGTCGCATGCTTCTTCCTTTGTCGTTTCTGTAATTGATTTGTTTCCATGAAGCTTCTATGTTTTCTTCCTTCTTTATGTTTTTTCCTTTCAATACATTAGCATAGGTTATGAGCTCTTATTTCTTTGATATCTTTGTTCCTTTGGAGCTTGACTCCTCTTTCTGTTTTCCTAACTTTATACTTGTTGTAACTTGTCTTTAGACTTTTCAACTTCCTTTCTTAGAGAGACAATTTTAGACTCCATCCCTTCACATTCTAACTCTTTTGCCTTTAACTATTCTGCCATATCCATTTCAATTTTCCTTGCCTTTTCAACTTTTACCTTTAGCTTTGTGAGATTTTGTAGAAGTTTCATCTTTGCTTCCTCATCCTCTTGAATTTAAGCCTTCAAACTTGAATTCTTCTTTCTAGTTTTTTCCAAGTTTCTAAGAGTAGCAATAAGTTTCTCTTTCATTTCGATCATGGTTTTTTCTCCATTTTCTACTATCATGTATGTTCTTGTGGGATCTTCCTTCAAGTTGTTAGACTTTTCATGAAGGAACCCGTTCTGATACCAATTGAAGAAAATAAGCTTATATTGAGAGGGGGTGTGAACAATATAATATAAAACATTTTACTTTTCAACCCAAGTGATAACAACAATAATATCAAAGCAGTAAATAAAGCACACATAATCACACACAATCATACAATAAAAATTCTTATCACACCTTATTTCTCCTTCTAAATAGATTTTAAATTATAATATCAAAAACCCTTTTCATACCTTATTTATCCTTAAAAAATATTTAAATTATAACACCAAAATACCCTTTACACAACTTATTTCTCCAATATCAAATGTGCAAATATTAAATACCGAATTAACCTTATAACTCCATAAAAATAAAAATACAAATTATAATCTGCCCTCAACGAGATTTGAACCTCTCACCTCGTGAGAGCAAATCACCCAACAAAGCGAACACAACCGACTATGCTAGCACAGCTCATGAGAGATATAAGGAACAATCTACCTTTCATCCTCTTCTATCATGTGCTTTACCTGAACTAAAATAAAATATCTACAATGGTTTTCGAACTCAAAACCTCCTCCTTGCAACATCGTCGTGTTAGCTCAGCCACCAGTTGGTCTAGCTGGTTGGACGAGTTTAGAATGCATACTTGCTTGAATATGATGCCTCCACTTTCGCCTCAAAGGACTGTGCTTCCTCTTCTTTCTTCTTCTCTACTAAACGCATGCACCAAATGCCGAGCGGATTATACATAAAATTTTCACACCTTGCAAATGACCTTAGGCAATAATATTTATATGCTTTATTTGGTCTTTGTCCAACGTTAACACCCTTTGTTTTTTTCACCCATATGACGTCGGCCATTTTATAATTTGAATTTGTCTTCAATTTCTTGGTGCTCAAATATATATATATATATATATATATATATATATATATATATATATATATATATATATATATATATAATTATATTATAATAATAAAATTATTATAATATTGCTCCTTTTGAACCTTGTGTTTATAATTAATATTATTGTCTTCAATAATATTAATAAAATATATTATTTTGAGCCTTGCCTTCATACTTAATATTATTGTCGTCAATAATATTAATTCTTTTGAACCTTACCTTCATTTTAGACTATTTTTCCAAAGATCCTTTAAACCTTTTGTCCTTCATTATTAATATTCAAAATGTAGATATTATAATACTTTTCTTCAACCAATATTATAATAATAAATATTATAATATTATCAATGACAACCAATGACATCTTCTCTTTTGACATCAATGACAACACACTATACTCAAAATTTCCAAAAATCTCCCCCTTTGTCATTGATGGCAAACCTTTTTGAAAATTCCTTTTCCAACCACTGGATTCCAAATATGCTCCTCCTGAGAAGTTGTTCCCACTGACTGAATGCTCTCTCCCTTACTCAAATATCTCCCCCTTTGACATCAATGGCAAAGGGACTCCTTTGGGGCTAAATATAAGACTCTTAGCTCAACCCCCTCCCCACCTCCTTTCCTTGAGGTGATTAGTTTTGGGGTGGGAGTAAATCTACTCCCAACTTTATTCGAAGATACTCAAAAGTTTCCTTTGGAAGTGGCTTATTAGATATATTCACAATCTGTTCCTTTGTAGTAACATATTCCAATTTGACTTGCTTATATGTCACATGTTCTCTTAGAAAATGATATTTGATTCGAATGTGCTTGGTCCTTGAATGCATTACTGGATTCTTTGAAATATTTATAGCACTTGTATTATCACATAGTATGGAAATGGGATGATCATGCTCTATATTAAAGTCTTTTAAAGTTTGCTTCATCCATAACACTTGTGTACAACAAGCAACTGCTAAAATATACTATGCCTCTATTATGGATAAAGATACCAAAGCTTGTTTCTTGCTTAGCCTAGAGACTAAATAATATCCAAGAAAAAATGCTCCTCCATTTGTGCTTTTTCTGTCATCAATACTGCCTGCCCAATCATATATATACACTATGAGAGTAAAGTTGTTACTTTTGGAATATCAAAGGTCAAAATCCATAGTTCCTTTTAAATACTCGAGAATTATCTTTACTGCCAGTGCATGTGTTACCTTTGGTGTTGGTTGAAATTTTACCACTAGTCCCACTACCTACATTATATTTGGTCTTATAGTTGTGACATATAGTAAGCTACCAATCATAGATCTATACAATATTTGATTTACCTCAATAGATTCATCATATTTACTCAACTTTCATCTTGTAACCATGGGGGTACTCGCTAGTTTGCAACCCTACAATTTGAATTTCTTCAGTATTTCTTTTATATACTCTATTTGTGAGAGAAATACACCCTTTTTTATTGTGAAATCTATAGTCCAAGGAAGAAGTACAACTCACCAATCATTGATATTTCAAATTCAATTTGCATACTCTTTGCAAATTGCTGACACATATTATCATTATTGCCTCCAAAAATGATATCATCCACATAGACAACCACAATCAACATGTTGTTTCCTTCATTTTTGATGCATAAATTATTGTCAACTATTTCTTTTTTGAACCCTTGTTTTTGAATATACTTATCCAACCTTGAATACCAATCTCTAGGAGCTTGATTTAGTCCATAAAGAGCCTTCTTTAATCTACATATATAATTTGGCTTATCAGTTAGGTTGAATCCCTCAAGTTGCTCAATGTAGACCTCTTCTTCTAAGAAGCCATTGAGAAAAGTTGATTTTACATCCATTTGATATAATTTGAAGTTTTTGAAGCTTGAGAAAGCTAAAAACATCCTTATGGCATCAAGTCATGCAACAAGGTCAAATGTTTCATCAAATTCAATCCCTTCAACCTATGCTTAGCCTTTGCATACCAATATCGCTTTGTTTTTGACTACCTAACCATCTTCATTTAACTTATTTCTATAAACCCATTTAGTGCTAATTATATTCTTGTCCTTTGGTCATGGTACAAGTTCCCAAGTCTTACTTTTTCTATTTTATCCAATTCCTCATCCATTGCCTTGACCCAAAATTTATCTTCTCTTGCCTTATTGAAATCCTTGGGCTCAATTTTAGACAAGGAAAAATTTATATATTCACTTGTTCTTATTATCTTCCTCCTTGTTTGTCTTTCATCTAGATTTCCAATAATCAGATCTCTTGGAGATTCTTTTGCACATACCTGGATGGAGTCTTAGGTGATGTTCTTTGTACTTCATCTTCTTCTGATTCTTCACCTACTTCTTCTTGGTAATTCTTTTCTTCTTGATATACAATTTCTTGAGCTGGTTCTTTTGACCCTATCTGTTCATCAACTATCACATTTATACTTTCCATAATTGTATGTGTCCTCTTATTATAGAATTTATAGGATTTGCTCTTAGTGGAATACCCAAGGAAGATACCCTCATCACACCTTGAATCAAACTTACCCAAAAAAATTTATTCCTATCTAATGTAGCATTTGCTTCCAAAAATTCTGAAATACTTCACAGTAGCGGGTCTTTCCTTCCAAAGCTCATATGGAGTTTTATGATGATTTACTCTGACCTGAGCTCTATTGATGTTATAGACAGTTGTATGAACTACCTATATCCAAAAACCATATGAAACCTTAGACTCATTTAGCATAGCTCTAGTCATATTCTTGATAATTCTATTTTTTCTTTTAACTACTCCATTTTATTGTGGAGTTCTTGTTGTTGAATATTCTCTTTTGATTTCATGTTGTTCACAAAATTCTATGAATTCACCTGAAGTAAATTCTCCTCCTCTATCTGATTTTAGACACTTTATCCTTTTACCTATTTTATTCTCTATTAACACTTTGAATGCATGGAATTTCTCAAAGGCATATGACTTTTCTTTTAAGAAATCTACCCAAGTTATTTTGGAGAAATCATCTATAAATAGCATGAAGTAACTTTCACCTTGTAAACTCTTTGTCCTTGTAGGACCACATAAATCAATGTGAACTAGTTTCAATGGTTTAGATGAAGTAAATTCTTTTGACTTGAAACTTTTTCTTGTTTTCTTTCCATGTTGACATTGTCCACAAATTGTGCTTTATGGTATTTTTATCTTGGGTAAATCTCTAACTACTTTTTTGTTGCTTATTTTCACCATGTTCTCAATGTTCAGATGACCCACTCTTTTATGCCATAACCAACTCTCATCCTCTTGTGATACGAAATATTTTTCTCCTTTAAATTTACTAAGTATGTAGAGATTGTTTGTAGTTCTACTGGCATTTGCAATAAGCTTTCTTGTCTTGTATTTTCTGATCTTACATCTATTTGGATGAAAGGTGACAGTGTGCCCCTGATCGTAAAGTTAACTTACACTTAGTAAATTGTGCTTCAATCTCTTAACATACAATACATTTTTTTTCTTTGACTTTCCATTATCTAAACTCAAAGTCCCTTTCCCAACAATTTTTGATGAACCATTGTCACCAAATTTACTGATCCTCCATTGATTTCTTTAAGTGCAAGAAATTTACTTTTTTCACCTGTCATATGACTTGAACAACCACTATCAAGAAAGCACTAATTTCTCTTATCTTGTGCATGAAGATTTTTTTGTACCAACATTGACTTATCCTTTTCTTGCTCTTTTCTTTCTTACCAAACTTTTGAGGTTGTATTATTTTGAACCTTATGATCCTCCTTTTTTCTTGCTTCATAAAATATTATTTTATACCATTTGGACTTGTGCCCAAAGTTATTACATTTGTAACAAATGATATTGTTATACATGAGAGGGGCAAATGAATTGAAATTTCTATCAATATTATTTCTCATACGTACCATGCAATGTACAACTCTATGACCATATTTGTTAATGAAAATAATAACCATGGAAGAAATTTTGTAACTTGTTAGATTGCCTTGAATAATATGGTTGCATGCTTCTTCCTTTGTCATTTATGTAATTGAATTTTTTCCATGAAGCTTCTCTATTTTCTTCCTTCTTGATGCTTTTGCCTTTCAATACATTAGCATAGGTCATGGGCTCTTCTTTCTTTGATATCTTTGTTCCTTTGGAGTTTGACTCCTCTCTTTTTTTCCCTAACTTTATATCTTGCTACGACTTATCTTTAGAATTTTCAACTTCCTTTCTTAGAGAGACAATTTTAGACTCCAGTCCTTCATATTCTAACTCTTTTTCCTTTAGCTATCCTACCATATCCATTTCAATTATCCTTACATATTCAACATTTACCTTTAGCTCTGTGAGATTTTGTAGAAGTTTTATCTTTGCTTCCCCATCCTGTTGAATTTGAGCCTTCAAACTTGAATTCTTCTTTATAATTTTTTCCAAGTAATTAAGAGCAGCAATAAGTTCCTCTTTCATGTCAATCATGGCTTCTTCTCCATTTTTTGTTGTCATGTATGTTCTTTTGGGATCTTCCTTCAAGTTGTTAGGCTTTTCATGAAGGAACCCGCTCTGATACCAATTGAAGAACATAAGCTTATACTAAGAGGGGGTGAATAGTATAAGATAAAACTCTTTAATTTTCAACCCAAATGATAACAACAATAATATCAAAGTAGTAAATAAAGCACACATCATCACACACAATAATATAATAAAAATTCTTATCATACCTTATTTCTCGTTCTAAAAAGATTTTAAATTATAATATCAAAAGTCCTTTTCATAACTTATTTCTCCTTTCAAAAGATTTAAACTATAACACCAAAAGACCCTTTACACAACTTATTTCTCCAATATCAAATGTGCAAATATTAAATACCAACTTAACCTTATAACTCCACAAAAATTTAAATGCAAATTAAAAATTTAAATACCTCCTTATAATCTAACCTAAACGAGATTCGAACCTCTCACCTCATGAGAGAAAAGTGCCCAACCAAGGGGTCACAACTAACTGTGCTAGCACAACTTGTGAGAGCTCTAAGGTGCAATCTACCTTTTATCCTCTTTTACCATGTGCTTTACCCAAACCAAAACAAAAGGTTTGTGATGGGTTTCAAAACCGAAACCTTCTCCTTGCAACACCTTCATGCTAACTCAACCACTAGCTGGTCTAGCTGGCTATATGGGTTTAGAATGCATACTCACTTGAATATGATGCCTCCACTTTTGCCTCAAAGAACTGTGCTTCCTTTTCTTTCTTCTTCTCTGTCGAACGCACGAATCTCAAGTGAATTATACACAAATTTTTCACATCTTGCAAAAGACCTTAGGCAATAATATTTATATGCTTTATTTGGTCTTCGTCCAATGTCGGTGCCCTTTGTTTTTCACCCATATGACGTCAACCATTTTATAATTTGAATTTGTCTTCAATTTCTTGGTGCTCAAATATATATATATAAACTTTATATTATAATAATAAAATTATTATAATATTACTCCTTTTGAACCTTGCCTTCAATAATATTAATTCTTTTGAGCCTCGCCTTCAAATTTAATATTTTTTTTTTTTGATTGGTTGAAATGGTGTTGAAAGGTCCCTGAACCTTGTACAAAATAGCCATGGGCATCCGAGGAGGGAGGCAAAGAGGAAGAACGACGGTAACAGAACGAGACAGCCTAAAAATAGCAGGGGCCACCTAAGGTAAAGGCACCCAGAGGAACCAACTAGAAGAACTAACTAAAGGGAAACATGACCAGAGGCTAATCAGAAAAGGGAAAGCGAAACTTAAACAGAGAAATTCACCATTTGGAGGTGTTGTGGCTACTCCACAACGTACCCCAAAATTGGGGACCCATTTTTTTTGCATGTTTTCCAAGAAGACCGAAGAGGCCCATGTGCTAAAGATCAAAGAAAAAGCAAAACACCACAAGGAGGAAAAAGTGTCGCGATATCACGACATGTTGCATTTTCGCGGTCCAAAGCAAAGGGAGAAAGCAAGGAGGAAAAAGTGTCGCGATATCATGACCTTTTGCATCGTCACGGCCAAAGGAGGAAAAGGTGTCGCAATATTGCGACATGTTGCATCGTCATGGCCAAAGGAGAAAAAGTGTCGCGATATCGCGACATGTTGCATCATCGCGGCCAAAAGAGAAAATTTGTCGTGATATCGCGACATGTTGTATCATCACGGACAAAAGATAAAAAGTGTCATGATATCACGACATGTTGCATCATCGAGGCCAAAAGAGAAAAAGTGTCACGATATCGCGACATGTTGCATCGTCGCGGCCAAAAGAGAAAAAGTGTCATGATATCGTGACATGTTGCATCATCACGGCCAAAAGAGAAGAAGTGTCATGATATCGCGACATGTTGCATCGTCGCGGCCAAAAGAGAAAAAGTGTCGCAATATCACGATATGTTGCATCGTCGCGGCCAAGGGAGGAAAAAGTATCATGATATCGTGACATGTTGCATCGTCATGGCCAAAGGAGGAAAAAGTGTCACGATATCACGATATGTTGCATCGTCATGGAAAAAGAGAAAAAGTGTCACGATATCATGACATGTTGCATCATCGCGGCCAAAAGAGAAAAAGTGTCACGATATCACGACATGTTGCATCGTCACGGCCAAAAAATAAAAAGTGTCACGATATCGCGACATGTTGCATCGTCGTGGCCAAAAGAGAAAAAGTGTCACGATATCGTGACATGTTGCATCGTCATGGCCAAAAGAGAAAAAGTGTCACGATATCACGACATGTTGCATCGTCACGGCCAAAAGAGAAAAAGTGTCACGATATCGCGACATGTTGCATCGTCGCGGCCAAAAGAGAAAAAGTGTCACGATATCGCGACAT
This sequence comes from Wollemia nobilis, assembly GCA_028583015.1. Taxonomy (NCBI): domain Eukaryota; kingdom Viridiplantae; phylum Streptophyta; class Pinopsida; order Araucariales; family Araucariaceae; genus Wollemia; species Wollemia nobilis. Next base: position 566,355 of record JAQPPZ010016670.1, read on the forward strand.
GTTGCATCGTCGCGGCCAAAAGAGAAAAAGTGTCATGATATCGCGACATGTTGCATCATCACGGCCAAAAGAGAAAAAGTTTCGTGATATCGCGACATGTTGCATCGTCGCGGCCAAAGGAGGAAAAAGTGTCACGATATCGTGACATGTTGCATCGTCACGGCCAAAGGAGGAAAAAGTGTTGCGATATCGCGACATGTTGCATTTTCACGACCAAAAGAGGAAAGTGTTGCGATATCGCAACATGTTGTATTTTTGCGATTCAAAAGGGGCAGGCAAGCAGAGAAACAAGAAGTGTCACGATTTCATGACATGTTCAATTTTTGGGCACAGGAGTTGATGTTGACTCTGATTTTGAATAAACCCTCCCTGAGAATGTCATGGAAAGACTCCGTGGTCGACAGGCAACGTGCAGACCAACTGATCGGGTTCCAACTATCCTCAATCTGGAGATTATTGAGATGCTTGTGGATACATTTGTGGATGGGATTTTCCAGTGTGGCGTAGGTGATTAGAGCATCAACAGACCATACCAATCCCCTTGGCAATAGCTCACATTGTGCAAACATTAAAACTTGTAGGATCGTTCCTTAGGCCAATGGGGAAGGAGTCTCTCCACACTTGAATGTCAGATTCGCCGACTCCCCTATTAGCTAGCCAGTTCACAGCTTTGTTTCCTTCCCGATACTGATGCTTAATGACTAATTTTGGGTAATTTCCAACTAGAGCCTTGCATTCTTGGAAAATCGAAGCTAGGGACCAGGGAGGCTTAGTTGTACCTTTGATGCAGTTGATACAGTGCAATGAGTCTCCTTCGATGATAATTTTATTGATGGTCAACCCTTCCATGAGGATCAAACTTTGGAATAGAGCTCGAGCCTCTGCCATATTGTTGGATTGAATTCCCAGGTTTTGGGCGAAGGCCAAAATTATTTCTCCCCTGTGGTTTCTGAGAATTCCTCCTCCTCCAGCCGCTCCTGGTTTGCCTTTAGCCGCACCATCGAAATTGAGCTTATGGCACCAGTAGGTGGTAAGACCCACTTGATGATAGACTTGTCAACAAAATTATGAAGTATAACAGAGATGTTAGACAAATTGAAAATTTTGGCTAGATCTTATTCTAAGCCAGGAGGGGGGGGTTTGGAGAAGAAACAAGAGAGGCATTCTTCGTAGATAGGGCCAAGATTTTGACAATGATAATCTTCTTATCAGTGGCTTGATTTTTGAAAATTATGGCATTTCTCTCAAGCCATATCTGCCACAGGTAAAGGTGAAGGCAAGCTTGCCACATGAATTTTAGTTGGTTTCTCTTGAAAGGTCGGGGCCATTGCTTAATAAGGAGGGGAATGGAAGGTGGGAGGGCTATGGAGATGCCAAAGGTGTTATGGACCTATTTGAGAACTGCTAAAGAGAAGGGACATTCCAAAAAAACATGTGAAATTGACTCACAGACGTTTTTGCATAGGATACACCAATTGGGAATGAGTAACCCTCTGATTATCAAGTTGTCTATGGTGAGGATTCTATTTTGGGTGGCCAACGAGCAAAAGAATTTGACCTTGGGAATGATCTTGGGAACCCAGACCTGATTTGATAAGTCCCATCCATCTGTGGGAGTTTCTTGACTGTAGTAAGCTGATTTGACAGTGAAATTTCTAGATTCTTCAAGGTTCCAGACCATGGAATCATCTTTGTGTGAGCTCGGGATGATGCAAGTCCTCAACAAGTTTTGTAACCGCTTGAGAGCCTCGGTGATATGCCTGGGCTTGTTAAGAGCCAGGTGTTTCCATTTATGTCTTGTAGGACCTTGGGTAATGAAGTGACACACCTTATCTCTAAAGGTGGATTTTGTAGTTGCCTTGAGCACTGCAAGATGTGGATCTTGGCTGAGAGGTTTATCACGGATCCACAGGTCATCCCAAAAATGGATGGTCATTCCATTTCCTAGACACCACCTTAAGCCTTCCATGATTATTTTCCTTGTTTTGATTACGCCATTCATTTTTTTGGCAGATGGTAGTTGGAGCTTTGAAGATAGATAGGAAAAAAATGGGGATACTTTGAAGGCAAGCTTGTACCAGAGTAGCTTTGGTTGCCTGGCTGAAAATTGAGCTTTTCCACCCCGCTAGTTTCTTGTTGAGGTGATCTAAAATAGGGTTCCACATAGCCGAGACAGATCTATCATGGAAAAGTGGTAATCCAAGATAAGTAGTTGGAAGACTCCCAATGTTGCACCCAAGGATCTCAGCAATCCTATTTTGTCTGAGTGGGGGTATTGAGAAATTACAACTTGTTTTATGGTAGTTGACTTTCTGACCAGCCGCCTCTTCATAAGAATCAAGAATGTTCTTAATGATTTTTGCTTTGGGAATGGAAGCATAAGAGGTTAGAATAGTATCATCAACAAACTGTTGATGGGATATGGCTTTGGATGTTGAGGCTAGTTTGATCCCGGAAATAAGACCCCTATTACAGGCAGCTAAAAGGGTTCTTCCAAGGGTTTCGACCAAAATGATGAAGAGAAAGGGACACAGAGGGTCCCCTTGACGGATGCCTTTAAAACTTTGGAAGAAACCTGCAGGTGAGCCATTGATTAGAACAGAGAACCAAGCATTCGAGATACATTCGTGAACCATATTGATCCATTCTTTGTGAAACCCAAACTTTTCTAGGACTTCGAACAGGAATTTCCAGGAAACATGGTCAAAAGCCTTGTTCATGTCAAGCTTGAGGAACATGCTGGGTTTTTTATTTTTAGATGCCGAGTGGGCCAGTTCATGGACGGTTATCACTCCATCCGAGATGAGTTTGCCTTTGACCAAGCTCCCTTGGCACTAGTCGATAATGGAGGGAAGGATGGCTTTCAACCTATTTGCCATAACTTTGGTGATAAGTTTGTAAATGACACTACAAAGGCTAATCGACCTGAAATCAGAAAGGGAAGCACAATCGTTGGACTTGGGGATTAAAACAATGAAAGTGGAATTGGCCTCTCTCGGCATATTTTTGGCTCTCTGGAAGAATTTAACTGTAGCAAAGACATCTTGGCCCACGATTTCCTAGAAGTGTTGAAAAAATCAGGGTGGGAAGCCATCGGGTCCGGGGGCCTTATCAGGTTCCATTGCGAACAGAGCTTCTTTGATCTCATCTTCAGTGAAGCTTTCAAGAAATTTTCCATTATCATTGTTAGACACCATCTTTGGGATGTTCTGTAGCAGAGAACTTGAGGTGAGGGATGGCAACCAGTGCTTAGTACTAAGATTTCCTGGAAGTGGCAAACAGCTTCATGTCTGATTGCTTGGATGTCAGAGACAATGGATCCATCTGCCTTGGTCAGCTTAGTGATTTTATTAGAGCCTCTATGATGCATGGTGGATGCATGGAAAAACTTCGTGTTGGTGTCTCCTTATTTGAGCCAGAGGTTTCTATATTTTTGCCTCCAATATGTCTCTTCCTTAGCCAAGGCATTGTGAAAATTTGAGGGGAGGCTCTTTTCTTCAAGGAAAGTTTTGGCCCTCAGATCTCCTCCCTGAATCAAATTTTCCACCCTTTTCAGCTCATCCATCAGATGCTTTTTCTCACTAAAGAGGTTGTCGAAGACATCCTTGTTCTAGCATTTCAGCTTGAATTTGAGCACTTTCAGTTTGAGGAACAGATTTGTGAGAGGGTTTAAATTTTTAGCTTTTAAGCCTTACTACCACAAAATATTACAGGTTACAATATAAAATAGCCACAATATTACAGGTAAAAATAATTTTAAATATATATATATGAATACCAATATAATAAAGAAAATAGCATTCACTTATATAATCAAATATGAATGTAAATGGCCTAAGTCATTCATGAACTATGCATGAAGAAAACTTACAATATTAATTGCTCAAAATCTATATACAAGTTTTATTCCTTTTCTTCCTGTTACAACTCTGTAATCTGATATTCGGATTATATTCTCATGGAGTATTGTCTCCATAATATAGCCATAGTAATATGAATCTTCACATACTTGACTATTTCTCTCCATATGATAAGTCCCATGACCTTTGGCTTATTATCTTGCCACTTGCATACTAGACTCTTCACTTTCTTCTTACATGCACACCTAATATAAGAAACTTTTGCACATCCTCACATTACATATTTGCACACTTACACACATGAAACTTGTGCACATTCTCTCAATCTACACTTGCACTCTAATTTACATGAAACTTGTGCATTTCCTGCACATTGACACTTACATGAAAGGGGAAATATAAAACACTTGTCTAAACTAAATAATCATCCCTAATATATTACATATTTACAATTGAACCATTAAGGTACCATGGGGGTACATTAGCATATACCAAATCATGTAATATAACTCAACACCTCCCTATATTACATTATTTAGTTATAGAGGACTTTAGTCTTCAATATTGATCTTCATATTCAATCTCCATCTTCGTTCTTTTATCTAGATTTGCAGCAAGTGATCCATCAATATCTTGATTTTTATTTATATCTATTTATGCTTTCTTCTTTAATACTTTCTTGATCTTATTTTTCTATTTCTTTATTCTATTCTTTTCAGTTCTGGTCTTGATCTTACCTAGTCATCTTTTTGGAGTTTCTCCTCTTGTATCCTGATGTTCTATAGGAATTGTAATAATAGTATCTTTAAAATTATTTTGAATAAATGCATATTCAAAGAGTTTTACTATATGAGCTTTGAATTCATTTCTTTCATATGCTTCTTCTAATTCTTGTATTTCGTGAATTTATTGAGCTAAGTTTCCTTTTTTTCTTCTCTAAATTGTAGTTGAGGTTGTTGTTGATGTCCATATTGATACTAAGGATGACATTGACGTTGTTGATATTGAGATTGAAATCATTGTTTTCATTAAGGATTATATTGATATTGATATTAATTCCTTGATTCATATTCATCAGATTTTCTTGATTCTAATTTCCTTGGTTATATCTACAAAAAATTGCACTATCTCCTTTTTTCTTACATATATGACAAAATCTTGAATTTCATTTAGATATGTACCTTGAAGTTGTAGCAATATTACCTGGTGTATTATCTTTAGATACCAAGGAATTATTAGTCATTTCATCTTTGACTAAATTCTCTACTTCGTATTCCTGAAGAATATTGACTAAGTCATAAAATGTAGTCTCCTTGATTAGGACTTGCAAAGAAGTAACTAAATGCTTGTAACTCTCTGGAAGTGCCCTTAGTGTTACTTGAACAAGAAATTTATCTTCTTATTTTTCTCCCATAGTTAATAGTTGTGCTTTTATATCTGCTACTTTTTGAAGAAAGAGTTTTATACTTTCTCCACTATTGATCTTTAAGGAATACAATTCGGATTGTAAGTTCAAAATTGTAGCTTTATTTTTCCCTTCAAATATTTTGCATAATGTATTTCATGTGTTTGTCGAAGTTTCTGCCCCACTTAAGTATGGTTGTATTTCACAAATTATTCCAAATATTATCAACCTGAGTGCCTTTGCATCACCTTCTTCAAGTTTTTGTATTTCTCTTTCATCCTCACTAGGATTATTCTTTGTTCTGCTTACTATATCCAATAGTTTTTCTACAATAAGGATTAATTTTATTTTGTTCTTCTATGATGCAAAATTTGGTCCTTTCAAAAGTTGAGATTCAAAAAGGAAAATTTTATTATTTGACATAATGAAACTCATTCAAATTTTTGAAATCTTTTGAGGTAGTAAACCTTATAACTCCCAAGTTAAGAAATAACTCAAATATGAAATTTGCAAATTCTAAATTTTATAATACTTTGATGTTGAAGACCTTTTAACTCCCTAATTAAATTTGCAAAATTTCAAATTTTAAAAATTCCAAATATTTCAAAAAAATCCAAATTTCAAAAACCCTAAGTTTTTAAAGTTTTCAATTTTTTCTAAAGAACTTTAAAAACTTTCAAATAACTTTAAATCTTCAAAATAAAAAACTTAATAACCTTAGCTCCTTATAACTCCTTCACTTTCTAATTTTCAATTGTTTCAAATATTAAAAAACTCAATAAACAAAAACTTTAAATAACCCTTATTACTCCATACCTTATAATATAATCTTTAAAAACTTTAGCACTTTAAATTTTTGAATGATTTTCAAACTTTATTTACTCCCCTCCAAAAATAAGCATCGAATGTAAAATTCATACCTTACCTATTACTAAGTCGACAAAAATGTAGCTGATTATTATCATTTTCAATGTTTTGTCCTCATTGCAGTGAAATATTTGATGTTAGGTCTTCTAATGTTCCTCACCTTATTCACTCCTATGAAACATTATCTGGTTACACTCTGCTTCAAAATGGAACCTCTTGCATGGACATCTCCTAGTTTGAATTTAGGATGCTTGTCCTCCTTTCAAATTTTCACGCATTTGGCTATTTATCTACAAATGGCATTGGTCTAGTTCTCTTTTCCTCAAGAGATTTGTCTGATGTCCATACCTCTCTTCCTTAAGTAATTTGTCTGATATCCTAAGTTGTTACTAGGATAATCTATGTGGTTGAGATTAACTCAGTTAGTTATGATCCAATGGATCATATTGTATGCCTTTGCTATTTAAGCAAAGCCTCTCAATAGAATAAACATCAAGTTATTTCATTTTTCCAACATGGTATCAGAGCAGGCTTTCCTTGCCCTGTGAGCCTGAGGAGCTTTTCCTCATGGGGGGATTTCCCTCATGGAAATCTCCCTCTCTTTTTTCCCCTAATTTCTTTTACCGAGGGAGTATGCTCTCCATATTTTGATGGATCAGAAACCAGATGGTTAAAAAAAAAATAGTTTGGGAGTTTTTTTTAATTTTTTAGTATTTTGGGTTTGTAGTCTTATACTGCAGACCTAGATTTGCGAAAGCAGTTTTTTTATTGGACCCAAATGTTATGTTATAGCAAATCTAAAGAATGCTATTGGTGTGGAGAGTTTTAAGGATTTCACTATCATTTTTTGGGAGGCTTTTTTCTTTTTCCTTCGCCACCGAGGGTTTTCATTTGTAGACAAACCAACAAAAGCATATTAAAGGTGGAGGTGCAGTGGTATTTTCTCACAGTTGTGGTAGGACTTTCATCAAAAATTAGGGCCCTACTTTTTTTTATCACCCTGTGCTTCCAGATCACCAAAAACAACACCTAATGTTTCCACGAGGACAAATCTACCATGATTTCTCTAGTACAAGAGTACCCTGGTGTAGTGTAAAAAGCTTGCTACTACATTTTCTTTTATTGGTTACTACTGCTTTTTCAACTGTATTTTTATAGTCTTGAAAAGGGATTGAGGACGTACCAGGCCAATGGATGAATACGTGCATAGAATGGAGGAATAAGAAGAAAAAATTTCATCTTTATAGACCCCTTTAATTTGTTCGATTGCCTTAGCTTCGACTTCACGAATATACTCGCAGTTTCCCAATCTTCCATCGTAGAAAATTTGGCAATATTTTTTGTTAACAGGATACAGTTGTTGTTTTTTGACGATGGAGCGATAGATCAGGCTATGATAGGGAAGAATTTTTTTTGGCATGATGGAGGATTGAATTTTCTAAAATTTGGCCATTGTAGACCACAAACATTAGAGATCTCATTCCCAATAAGACGCAGTGACTATGAGTTGGCTCCTACTACCAAGCGATGATTGTGGAGGCTGCATAGCTCCGTGAAATTAGCGTTGATTGAGGAAAATTTCCAATTTTAATTTTTGGATGGTGGACATAAGCGTGATGCAGGCAGGGATAACAAAAGTGCAATTAATTTTCCAATGATTCTTTCATCTATTCCATCTTCTCGATGAGCATATATTGTTATTCCACATTCAACACTTCGATCAAAGCCTTCTCTTTTCGGATGATGGCCATAAGTGCTAGCGTCCACCATGGAAATTTTGTGAACAAGATGGGTTTCATGGGTTGAATGAGCAATCGTGTGTAATGTAGTGGAAGTGGGAATGGGTCTGTATAGGATCCTTTACATGGTGGCAGATGCAATGCGCTAGAGACAAGCAGATGAATTAATCATAGAGAGCATCATTCTCATGTGGATGGTTTAATCATAAATGGAGACCTCCTTCCTATTCATTTTTCTTGGGTCATCGTCAACCTATGCAAAGAGTTAATTCAAAGCATTTTTTGGCTTCCTGTAATATTTTGGTGATGACTCATGCCCATGTGACCTAACTGGATGTGATCCTATTTGCTTCCACAACTTGAAGTTTTTTTATGATTTTTTTTGGCTTCCCATGGTGGCGATGGAACAATGCTACGATGGTTTCATGATGGTACACTAGGTAATGAAAAAACAATAATAGCATGTCCACCAAAATATTGCATGTTGGGATCGCTAGGGCTACGACGTTCGGATCAATTACCCCCCATAAATTCATGCTCTACAGTCTCTTTGGCATTTTTTTCAACATTTGATCTGTTCTATCTTTGGATGGAACATGGATAGACTATGATTTGTTCACTAGGATTATTCTCTGTGTTTTTTTTGGACTTCTTTATGGCAGATTTTGAGGGTTCAAATGGTGTACAAATCGCTAGTATTTTTCTCTGAGCGCCCGTCTGCCCACCTGTAGCGAACACAACATGATAAATCCTCAAAAAATCTCAGCATGAACAAATGCAGTGAGTTGGGAGAAATAACCCAACGAGATTGAGTCAAGAAGGAAGCTTTTGATGGTGGCACAGATATTGCCAATTACGAGATATGTTGCATAGATATCCACTTAATGATTGGAGAATGTTTTTTTTTGTGGTGAAATTTGCCCTCTTGACTAGTCCTCGTCACAAAAAAATCTCTTTCATTTTATGTGGAAGGTGATATCAGGGCTTTCCCAAGAGCAGTATTGACGACGTTGGCTTCTTCCAGGGTGGTCGTTTTCTTTCTCTGATAAAACCAGTGTTGTTTTAAGCAGTGTGTGATTAATAGTCATAGCATGGTGGTGCTCAAACTGAAGTATGCATGTGGGTGTTCCTCTTGAAGTAGGGAATGAATGTAGCAGTTATGGGTGGGACTCATGCAACGTCTATCAGCTCAGTCCTAGCCATCGGCTTCCTCCTTTTTTGACATTATTTTTTGTGGAATGAGAGGCTATACCGATGGGATTTTCTGATTTGAAATAATAGATACTGGATGAGCTATTTGATGAGCCTGTTGACACTATCATATTGTATATTTCCCATTCTTTCATCGATGGACTGCAATATCATGAAGAGGAGAACCTACATCAGTTTGCTGATATTACAGGCCCGTATGCTATGTGTATGCTAATAGAGAAAGGGAGTGGGCCAATAAGAGGAACTGTGCTCACCTTAAGATTTTTATTTGTAAAGTTCTTTATTAAAAAAAAAGGTGTGGGGGCCATTTTCTTTTTATGGGCTTTTATACATTTTTTTTAGGTATAACTTTATTATATGGTGGACATAGTGGTTCCATGTGATTTTGATTGAAAAACCGAAGGACCATATATTTTTTCTAAGGGAAAAGTTTTTTAAACAAACACATGCTTTATTCCAATGTTCCATAATATTCCTTTATGAAAAAAAAAAAGAAGAAGACTATTGTTTTTCCTGCAAATGAAGACCTCATTGACACCTGATTATAGGGGTGTTTATAGTCATCAAAAAGGTTTTTCTAAGCTGGATAATATGGTGCAATCCATTTTCAATTTTTGAAACTTTTTTCTATACTTTTTTGTGTCTCAAATTTTGGTGTATCATGGAGTGCAATCTCGATTGAAACCGATACTCCCAAATCTGTGTAAGTGATCCTAGTATCTAGTCATCTCCTCTATATCACCTAGCGGTTGTAGTGGCTAGTTACCCATGCATTTCGATAGGATGGGGAGGTCACCATAAGGACACGTTCGAGTGGTGCTTCATTTTTATTCCCTTGTTTTTGTTGTTTGTTCAAAAGTTTTTGGACCTTGTTATCATCCCATTGTGTTCATATAGGTGGAAACCACATACTTATGCTTGTGGAGTCATTTTGGACTATCCTTGCAATTTTTGTGGTTATTTTTCCACATTATATTCACACTCTCCTTTTGTGAGATACTTTGGTGTAGCACCCTAAAATTGGCGCAGTAAACCTTAGCAAATAATTAAAATTACCTTAGTAATAATTCAAATTCAAATTTTAAACCCCAAAACTGCTCCCAAACCGCCTGCTACCCGTTTCCTCATTTTCCATGCCATTTTTAGAGTTTGTTTCATCCGTTGGACGATATCGTCTCCGATCAGACGATATCGCCTCAGATCGGACGATTTCGTCTGGAGCAGAACGTCCAGCCGATTTCGTCCCAAAACTGATTTTTCATAATTAGCTTTTGTTTCAACGACGTCTCTAATCTGGGCAGAAGCGTGTCTGCGCCGTTAGAGACCTCCCCCATTGGAGATCTTCCAGATTAGGATGATCTCCAACCTCCTAACCTCCCTCCTAAGCCTATTTAAACCTTAGGACCCCCCTTGACATCCCCCTGGCTGAATTTTTTTGCACTTCGAGTTTTACATGCATTAGAATATCCTAGACCATTGTTTGCCTTTGTCTCTTTTCGAATTTTCTTGCAGGAACTTTGTTATTCTTCAGCCGGAGCAAGCTCAGATCGTCGCAGATGATCCTGTCCAATTCGAGACGATTTCATACCAATCCGAGATGATTTCGACTGCAGTCAACATTGGGGGCAATCAGTGCCTTGAGTTTGCATTCTTTCTCCATTTTTTACTGTTTTGCTTTGCATTAGTTAAACTTATTATTATTTTGCATCCCGGAGTTCACCCATATAGTCTTAATGCATAATAAAATCATAAATTGTCATTAAATCATTGTAATGCACTCGTGTTTTTGTTTATTATTATCATTTTAACATTATTACTGTCATTCTACATCATTGCCCTCTGTTGGCATAGCTGCATTTTCTGTATTTTGTATCTATTTCTCTGATTGCAGGTCTCTGACGAATTCGTCTGATGAATTCGTCAGATCTCAGACGATCCTGTCAGATCGGAGACGATTCTGTCAAATTCCAGACGATCTTGACTGCTTCAAAAATCAGAACCTCCATCAGACATCCGAAACCAGGTATGGATCTCTTCACTTAATTATTCTCTGTGTTTTCTGTTTAAATCTATTTTTTGTCTTCATTTAATTTGCATTTTCATAATAGAACAACTTAGATTCATCTGGCCAAACCTAGGACTTGGATGTTTAAAGCTAAAATTGAACACATCAAACACATTCCCAACCTAGGCGTGGAAACTGCCACTAAACGTTTCCTGGTGAACCCCACCATCCGTCGAAAAATCACCTTAATACCCCTCCCCCGAGAGGCGGGACCTTCAAAGGGCCTCTCAGTCCGAGGTATTGTCCCATCCTTTTCCCATCCTCCTTCCGGGCATGGATCCTTTAGCCTGAAGGTAAGGATGCGAAAAATTTGGAGCGATACATTTTGGTGAACCCGACGTGAAACTAAAACCTTTTGAAAACAAAAAAAAAAAAAACAAAAACATAGATGCATTTGAAATCATTAGAAAACTACTAAGTTGCATATCATGTCTAGATGGTAGCTCCTAAGAAAAGACTAGTTGTCACTATAAATGTTGAAAACCAATTAGCAGCCATAGAAGTTAATTATGTGCTTAGTGTGCCTGAAACAGATAGAAACCAACTTTTGTGGAAAGAACTTGATAGGAGGCTAGGTATCATTTCATCTAGATCAATACAACTTAAACAAATCAAGAGGTTTGCCCTAGATAGGATCCTGGATCCTCATCAACTCATTTTTTATCATGAACTTCAGAGAGCCTCGCCATAGGTGGTTAGCTTATAGGAGAGCTCTTGTGTCTTCAAAATTGTTCACCTTCGAGGAATACCTCGAGAACGCAGCTGTTATACACCAATTCCTAGGTCATGTAGAAGATCAAGAGGTCGTTCTTACAGATAGGGAAAGGTGGAGGAGAGTTCCTAGAGCTGTGTTATATCGAGAGTATTGCCACGAACTTTATTTCTACCAACCAGAATCTGAGACAGATAATATCACTATAGCACTTTTTGTTAAATTCTTGAAAGAAAATTTTCAATTTGAAGAAGAACACTTCATGACTCCTGAAGAACTCGAGCCCATTAATGATATTTATAAATTGTTTATAGAAGACTAGATCATTGCTTTCATTATTATTATTTCTTGCATTTAGTGTGTTGTTTGTTATCTTTATAATATTGTTACAAAAACAAAAAAAAACAAAAAAAAAAAACAAGAAAAACCAAAACATAACAAAACTAAAACATTTTATTTCAAATACTATAGTAGGTATATAATTAAAATATATACCTCTTAAGCTTGTTGCATATATATATATATATATATACAAGTATATATATATTTGCTGAAATCTAAATTTAAGCACAATGCCTAGACTTAGGAATGGTAAACAAACTGAAGAAGAAGAAGAAGATTGGTTAGGAGACAAAACAAAAAACCCAAATGTCCTTCCTGAGGAATCAATTTCGGAAGGAGAAACTCTAGAACAGCTAGAAGATGAGCTGGTTGAAGAAAATGAACAACAAGAAAATCTTAAAGAGGAAGGATCCTCATCCCCTAGAATGGCTCCAGATGGAACTATTGCTTTTGATAACTTAGATCATTTCTGGAAATTTTTCAATAATAACATTGGTGCTCTTAATATGGCAGTTCGTATTGATAGAGGACAAATTAGTGACACTCAAGCAGCCATGGAAGATATGTTTAACATACACACTAATCCCTTGTCCTTTGTTGATCAAGAAAGTGATAAGGCTGGACCATCCAATAGAGATATGGTCACTATGATTCAGAACATGCAAAAACAACAGGTTACCCAACCCCCTAAGGAACCTGTTATTGAGCCTAAAATCATTCCCACACAAAAGAAACCTTCATTCACTGCTTTATTTCGCCAAACTATTGATCAATATGCTTCAAATCGACAAAAACCTAAAATAAAGCCAAACACCAATTTTCAACAATCGGGGATACAACATAATACAACTTCAAAACTTCTTCATAACACCCTTCCTACCAACAATTTACACAATAGCAACATAGCATCTAATCTTCATGTCCCTCCATCATATGTTCACAAATCCCATATTAATGCCCTACCGAATCAATATGGTGGGCAAACCAGTAATCTGGAAGCCATGGTGAAACAGTTAGCTTCGCGTATGGACCGAGATAGATCCCTACCGTCCCTCGTACAATTATCGAGAGATATGTAGTCAACCTCTTGATCCCATAGTTGTAGCACAACCATACCCTAAACACTTTCCCATGCCCGTCCTGCCTATATATAAAGGAACCGAAGATCCCATAGAGCATCTTCGCATGTTTAGGATAGCATGTCATGATATATCACATGATGACTTGCTATTACTAAAAATGTTCCCAAAAAGTTTAGGAGGAATGGCATTGGAGTGGTACTATCAATTGCCCACTCATTCTTTGAGAAATTTTGAAGAAACAACTGAATCTTTTGTCCATCAATTTAGTGCCTACATCGAGAGGCATGTCACCATTAAAGATTTATACAACTTAAAACAAGACAAAGATGAATGTTTTGCTGATTTCTTAGCTAGATGGAGGCAGTTGACAGGAAAACTGCACTTTGTGCTACCTTATAGGGAAATGTTGGATATTTTTATCAATAATTTGCAAGAACAAATATCTTATGAGTTATCAATCTGCTACCTTAACCACCTTCGATCAAGCTATAGACTTAGCTCGAAGGGTAGAAGATGCTCTCATTAGGAGAGGTCAGCTCAAAAAGAAAGATGATGAGAAAACATCCAAAAATCAGTATAAAAACAAACAAGTTGTAGGTGACGGAGTCACTGATAGTAGAAACGTTGCTAATATCAATACAACGAAGACAACAAAAAAATTTATATTAAAACCTCCTGATAAACCTCCTCGAGAATTTACTAGATTGAATCAACCTTTATCAACCATTCTACCTCAATTACTAGCACGAGGCTTGATTCAATTACCAGCTATCCGAGAACCTGATCCAACTCTACCCGAATACAGAGCTGATTTACATTGTGATTTTCATAGAGGACCTGGACATGCTACAAACTCTTGCAAAATATTGAAACATAAAATACAAGATCTGATTGATAATAATGAAATGGAGGTGCAAGCTTTCCAACCTAAACAAAATGCTCCTAATAACGCTCAAAAGACCATTCCTCAAAATCAGAATCAGAATGCCAATCAATCATTAGATATATTTCAACATCCTTTACCAAACCATGGTAAAGAAGTGGCTAATCAAATCGAACATCATAATGTTCCCCCTCCTACCCGATATGTAGGGACTATTAGCGGACAATTACCTGTTCAGGATCCTCAAATATTTGGCACAACTTTATCCATAGTCACGACCAGGCCCCTACATAATATTCAAACTCCCGATCCTAGTGATGTAGAATCGGATACTGAAAGTGAAGTAGACATCACCTCAAACCAATCGAATAGTTCTGAAAATGAATCAGATCCTATTCAACCTATCACAGATGCTATGGTTCCAGAAGAACCATTTCCTAGAAGAGTTACTACTCGACCCTCTTCTAATCAGTTCCTTCCTAATGAACAAGCCATAAACGCTCAACCAAGACCAGTTCAGCGTCTTCAATATAACATTGTAGGTACCATCGGAGTTGTTACCAGACAACAGGCTCAAAACTCTCAACAGGATCAAACTCAGAATGATGGATCAGCTCCATTTGTTTTGAAAAATCCCAATAAAGGGAATCATATGTCTAATGTTCAACCTAAGCCTCCTTACAATATTAATGAACAATTATCCAATACTACAGCCAGAATTTCCCTTTTGGACTTGTTAAGATCTTCTCCTACCCATAGAGATGAATTAATGCTCACATTAAGCCAAATGATGGTGCCACAAAATATTCAACCCGAAGCCATGTCCAATACTATCATCACTCGAGAGGTCGATTGTATTGACTTTCGGGATAAAGATATCCCACAACATAGTTTACATAAGGATAACCCCTTATATATTACTGCCCTAATTGGAGATGTAGTCGTTAAAAGAGTCTTGATTGATAATGGTTCATCTTTAAACATATGCACTTTTGACTTCTACCAAATATTTGGCTTTAGAAGTGATGAAATGAAAAAAATGGATATGATTATCAAAGCTTTCAATGACGAGACACAAGAAACGTGTGGAGTCATTACTATACCCTTGCAAGTTGGTCCTCGAACCCTAGATACAACCGTGTTTATTGTACATTGCCCAACATCGTACAATATACTTTTGGGTCGCCCTTGGATCAATGCGATGCGAGCGGTTCCCTCCACTTTACATCAGTGTGTTAAATTTGAATTTAAAAATCAGTTGGTCACTATCCATGGTGACCCTAGACCCTTTGATATGTGTGCTTTGGCAGAACCTCGTTGGAGTGCAATTTTGCCCCGCTCTGTCATCCACACATCCTAATTCTTATTTTTCATCTAAACGTGTGAAACACACACCCATAACATCATCTACCCCATCAACTACACCTATACATTTACCTCAACCATCTTCTCGAACAAACCACACTAGAACCTCAACAGGATCTTAAATCCACAACCAATCCTTCATGTTCCATCCCTATAATTTCAAAACCTATAGACCCATTTATTAACACCTCCACATTATCTACATCTATCATACCTTCCACATCTAAAGATATAGGGAATGATCCTTCTACATCTTATGCTCTTTCTGATGAGCTTTTACCGGATTTATCTAAAATTTTAATATAAGAAAAAACAAATGCTTTTATGCAAAATTCAATTCTTTTAAATAACTTGCCGCCATCTCCTCGTACTTTGGGCCTCCCACAACCTATGGGAAGTACTTACCAAGTCGGGAGTTGTGCTTTTATTTATAAAGGATATGATTGGGGAAGAATACCCCGAAACATCAAGACGCATTGTGATGGATATGCTCGATGCTATTTTGCTAATGAATATATTAAAGCTAAACCTATAATGCTTAAAATGGGATATAAAGGGAAAGGCTTGGGACCTTTCCAAAATGGTATGAAAGAACCTATCGAGGTAGAACCATGGCCCGCCCGATGTGGTGTGGGCCTGTTTCCTAGTAAGGGTCAACCCTTCCCTTTTGAAGGTGATGATCAACTCATATGTTATCAAGATTATCTAGATAAACAAGATTCTTTGTGTCCAAAGAATAATCCCTTTACATGCAATATGCTATCCATAGCTTACCCTGAATTGATTGTTGAATCCGATGATGAGTTGGAAGGAGATATTTTCCATGATGTCTCCGTTGAAGAGTTGTTACACAATGGTTTTTATTTTGATGGTTCTATACCTACTATAGCCCAGCTTGAGGCCACGACTCCTCAAGATGAATTCTCCAAGTTAACCTTAAAATAATTACAAGAATTGGGCGTTTCACCCGCCCCACCTAATTTTGAAAGAGATCTACACATGGAAGTAGAAAACGTCATTAAAGTTAACATTGGAACTGAGGATAATCCTCACATAATCAATATTGGATCAGAATTAAGTCAAGAAAAACAAAATGAATACATTGCATTTCTTAAAGATTATGAAGATGTCTTTGCTTGGACATATGAAGACATGCCAGGTTTGGACCCTTCTGTAGTCATGCATCATCTAGTAGTCCATCCGGATGCTAAACCTGTTAAACAGAAACTTAGAAAAATGCATCCCAAAGTGGCCTTGCTAGTCAAAGGGGAGTTAGAAAAACTCCTGAATGTTGTTTTTATACAAGCTATTGATTATGCTGAATGGATCTCAAATGTAGTTCCAATCACCAAGAAAGAAGCTACCAAAGTTAGGGTTTGCACAGATTTTAGAGATATTAACGTTGCATGCCCTAAAGATGATTTTCCTCTTCCAAACATGGATCAAATCATTGACTTTACTGTCGGGAGTGGAATGATGTCCCTAATGGATGGATTTTTTGGCTATAATCAGATCAGGATAGCTCCTGAAGATCAGGCTAAAACAACCTTTATTACCCCTTGGGGTACCTTTTGTTGGAAAGTGATGCCATTTGGTTTAAAGAATGCAGGTGCAACATATCAACGAGCTATGACTTATATCTTTCATGATATGATGCATGATATCCTACATGATTATGTAGATGATATTATAGCTCGCTCTATTAAAGAAGATGATCATTTAGATGATTTAAGAAAAGTATTTAATCGGTTAAGAGAATACCTTATTCGATTAAATCCAGCTAAATGTATATTCGGAGTCAAGTCCGGTAAACTATTAGGGGTTTTAGTTTCTTTACGTGGTATCAAAATCGACCCTCTCAAGATTGTGGCTATCACTGATATGCCCGCACCTACCAATATCTCTGAGTTACGAAGTTTACAAGGTAAGCTTCAAGCCATCCGTCGCTTCATCGATAAGTCGCGGACAAAACCGGTCCCTTTCTTAAGCTCCTTAAGAAAGATGTCCCTTTTAATTGGGACGATGAATGTAAGGAAGCTTTTGAACTTCTCAAACAATACCTCCTTAACCCACCTGTGCTTTCACCGCCTAAATCTGATCGTCCTTTTATCTTGTACATTTTTTCTTCTGATTCTGCCTTAGGAGCTATGTTAGCTCAGCTTGATGATGAGAAGAAAGAACGTGCTAATTACTACATTAGCAGAACCCTCATCAGTTATGAAACCCGTTACACAACATTAGAAAAATTATGTCTAGCAGTCGTATTCTCTACACAAAAACTATGCCATTATATGCTCAGTCAAAAAACCTATGTCATTGCCAAATATGATCCCTTGCGGTATCTCATGAGTCGACCTTATTTATCGGGTCGTACAACAAAGTGGGTTCTTGCTCTAAGTGAGTTTGAACTCACATTCATAGGACAAAAGTCTGTTAAGGGTCAAATCATAGCAGATCAGTTAGTTGTTGCACCCTTAGAGTCTACCCATCCCCTCATCATTGAGTTTCCTGATGAATGCCTTCAATTAGAGGCAGACCATATTGAACAATGGTCCTTATACTTTGATGGAGCCCGATGCATGAGTGGGGCTGGTGCGGGCATTATTTTAATATCTCCACAAAAACACATCATTCCTTTGTCCTTCAAATTAACATTTGCTTGCACCAATAATACTGCTGAATACGAGGCTCTAATCCTTGGATTACGAGCTGCCTTGGCATTAAAAATCAAACATCTGCTAGTTTTTGGTGATTCTCAACTTGTTATAAACCAAATTAATGATGTTTATCAAACCAGAGATGATAAATTATGCCCATATAAAGCATATGTTTTGCAATTGTTATCCTTGTTTGATAAAGTCACTTTGGAAGCTATTCCTCGAACTAGCAACCGTGCAGCTGATGCTATGGCCGCAACTGCATCTCTTCTGCCCTTGGAGTTAGATGACGAATATGCCACCATCATTATTCGTCGACTCCAGGAACCCGCTTCAAATAAGTCATGTTTAGAACCTTTGGATGTGTTTCTAATCAATGAAACTACTCCTGAACCTTGGTATACGGAAATATTTGATTTTCTTCAAAATGGGACTTTCCCTATCAATTCTAATAGAAACCAACATCGGTTATTACGTAGACGAGCAAGTCGATTTGTAATAATTGGCAATACTTTATATAGGAGATCTTTTGAAGGTATCCTATTGAGATGTTTGAATCTAGAAGAATCCAAATCAGCTTTAAGTGAAGCCCACGATGGATCTTGTGGAGGACACTTCAGTGGTAGTGTCATTGCTAAAAAGCTCCTTAGGATAGGCTACTTTTGGCCTACCATGGAAAAGGATGCACATGATTATGTGCGCCATTGCGACAAGTGCCAGAAACATGCTGACCTTGTCCATGCGCCTGCACAAGAGCTGCAGGCTATTTCATCTCCTTGGCCCTTTTCAAAATGGGGCTTAGACATTATTGGCAAAATTAATCCTGTGTCATCCGATGGACACAAATTCATCATAACCGCCACTCAGTATTTCACGAAGTGGGTTGAAGCTATGCCTTTAGCTTCCTGCACTGGAACACAAGTCTCTAAATTTATTTTTAATCAAATTATTTGTAGGTTCGGAATTCCTGCAAATCTCATCTCAGACAATGGAACTTGTTTCAAAAATAAAGATGTTAAGAAATTATGCCAAAAATATAAGATTCAACATCGCTGGTCCACTCCCTATTATCCTCAGGGTAATGGTCAAGCGAAGCATCTAACAAAACCTTAATCAAAATTCTTAAAATATTGGTCAATAAATCTGGCCGCGACTGGCACATTCAATTATATCCAACTTTGTGGGCATATCGCACTAGTGTGCGTACTCCCACAGGTACTTCACCTTTTGTCTTGGTTTATGGCGCTGAAGCTGTTTTTCCCTTTGAATTAGAAGTTCCTTCTTTGGCTCTACTACTTCAAGACACCGAAGTAGGAGATGAATATCGAGCTGGCAGACTCAATCAGCTGGAACTCCTAGATGAAAAGTGCATCAATGCTTTGGAGCATCTTCGTGCCTACCAAAACAAGCTTAAAAGATCATATGCCAAGAAAGTTCGTCATCGATCCTTTGAGATCGACGACCTTGTTTTAAAGGAAAATCAAAAAAATACTAATGCAACTAAAGACCTTAAAGGTAAATTTGAGCCCAATCGGCTTGGACCATATATTATCACTACTAAATTTGAATCAGGAGCATACAAATTAGCTACCTTAGATGGTAAATATTTAAAAGAACCTATGAATATTATGCATCTTAAGCGATATTACGCATAAAATTTGGTTATTCCATCATTGTATATATTTGTTTTGTATATTATTTCCTTTTTTCTCTTATATAAAAAGTTTCAAAAAAAAAAACAATCACATTGTATTTCTTTCAATTCCTCAATTAAGATCAAAATACAAAAACATCAAAATTATCAAATTCCTCAAAAATATTTGTTGTATATATTTCTTCTTAAAGTATTGCAGTTATATTTTCAAATTATTTTTGGATAAATTAGCATTTATTTGGAATCCCTCACTATCACAAACACAAAAATAAATATCTTGATTTTATCTGGCATGATTACTAATCTCTCTTATATCAAAGTCCACAAAATTTAATTAAATAAAGTTTGAGCATAGAGAATTGATCTTGTTATTTACTTAAACCAAGCATATCTTTTCACAATAAAATGATTATATTTGTAATGTCCATACTATGCTACATAGTAGAAGTGGTTTCTTGAGCGAAAAGTTTCCCCTGCTATCCTATCATGCACATGGTCTAGAATCTTTGAGAATTGGCAAAAGGACAAGCTCACCCCTACCCGGAATAAAAATCCCTTGCTCTACAGCTAATCCGAGCAAGTATCCCTAGCATAGGAAGAAAAGAAAAGTTCAAGAAAAAGAGAAAAAGAAAAAAGTTATTTCAGCGTTATCTCAAATATCAAGCCAAAATACAAAAGTACAAAAAAAAAAGAAAAAAAGAGCAAAAGAGAAAAGCAAAAGCAAAAGCAATAAAATCCCTTTCCCTACCCATTGAAAAGAAAAGAAGGGTTGATGAGCTTGAATCCCTGGAATTCTCAATTATTCAAAAACTGTGAGGTAAGCCCCATAACAGGTGGTTTGTGCCCAACCCGCTTGGCCTTGGGTAACTCCTAGCGTGGTGATATGTCTGTCACATTAGCGACCTTCTTTTGTACAGACCTATGTCTGCTTATGGATTAGCTAGCTCTTGATAACCCGACCTACATAGTAGTCTAGTATGGTTATATGCATCTAAATCATGGTTAATGAACACTTATTTGGTTCATTCAAATCACTTGTATCAAATTATCTTGCTCAAAACTGGTAAATGAACAATGCAATTGCACACACATTTGTATTTGAGAGATTTTGTGTATCATTATGATAAATCAAGATTGGTAATGAACTCACATACGCACATGGGATTCCTTATAAATCTAACTTTTGTCTTTAAGATACTTTGAAATATTTTTGCAAATTGTTTGGAATAAATTCATTTTCTTCTTTGAAGAACAGTTGTTTAGTATAAAGACAACTACATGCATTATCAAAAATCAAAATCATTTTCAAAAACATGCAATCAAGTTACATTTATATATAACTTTTGACTTTCGTGACGATGGTATAGTTCCAAAACCAAAATTGGAATTTTATGACTAGCGCAAGTCCTCATCTTCATATTTTTTGACTATTTTCAAAAATTAAAAATCAACCATGCAATAAAACTATTATTTTCTTCTTTGGATTTCGCGATGATGGTATAAGTCTATACCTAAATATTCTATGCCTAGCGCAAACCATTGTACCAATTTTATTTTCCATTTATTTAAAAGCATCAAAACATGTGACTTAAATCATTATGTTACACAATTATGCTTTAAAACAAACAAACACTTATTCTATTTCATGTCATTATGTCAAACTTCAACTTTGCAATGATGGTATAATTCCTAGGGAATTATTCAAAAATTTTATCACACTTAGGAATTTATGCCTAGCAAAATCATTTTAAAATATTTCATGCATAATATTTTCATGGAAATCTGAAAACAAATCATCATCATCATCATCATTTGCATCATCACAACAAAGTCTTAAGACAGTCTCTTAAGCACTCTTTTACTTTTAGCAATATTTCTATACCAGGATTAGCTTGACGACCGAGTGAGCGGCGACTCCATGAAATGGTCTATAATAGCGACAATGTCCTTTGAAATTATTGTTAAAAGTCCCCTTTTATTTTTATCAAATTATCACATCACAAACAACCAATTTGTTTACATCAGATTATTTCATTTAAATTTTACAAGCATGACATTCAAACCATAATATTTCCAAACGACATAATTACATGAATCATCAAATCAAACAAATCAAAACATTAAAGCATCATACAAACACATAAGACAAGTCATATGATCAAAAATATCTCATCTATATATATATCAACAATATATACATCATCTCAAAACTGGATCGGTATGCCACAATCTGTACCTCGGCATACTCAATCCCCTATCAATAATAATAAGCACTATGTATCAATCGTGCAGTGCAATCTGTAGCAGCTAGCCTCGAGAACCCCTCGAGCTCTCAGCCTCATCTCCTCCCCGCCCTGAGGTGGACGAGGTGGCCCCATCGTAGTCCGTGTGGTGCTATGAGTCCTGGACTCTGATCGTGATGATGTCCTCGATGACCTCATCATGATAGGCTCCGCAATATGGGCCGACAGCGGTAACCTCTGCCCCTCTGGCACCATATGGTGGTATAGTGTCTGATAGAATGTGACCTAGGCAATAGCCCATGCTAGGTCCCGAGTGCTCGCCCCTCCGCTCCATGCTCTGAGGCGTGCAACCTCATCTCTGAGCTGTGTAGCCTCAGCTCGGTGGCGTGTAGCCTCATCCTGTAGAGTCTGCACCTGTGCCTGGAGACGGACAGTCTCCACCCGGAGAGTAGCCATCTCACTACTCTCTCCTGTGTCCACACCCTTGCCCTTATCGGGCGATGGTGGCCTCTCTCTCCATGGAGAAGGGGGTCTCTCCTCCCTCCTCTCCCACTGTCATGGCCTCTACTGAGCCTGTGGCCTCCTCTGCTCTCTCCCACTGTGACCCTGTGCCACCTCAATGGCCGCCTGGCACCGCCTCCCCATCCGATGCACAACTACATGAATCGGACCCTGAGCCCTCGTCATCCGAGGAGGGCGGATGCCTGTGTACCAGGCATCATAGCCATCGGCTACCCCTACATCATCCCCATCCACTGGCTGGATCGGGGCATCATCTACGTCCTGACTCCAGAAGCGCTGCATATCTGGAGCCCCGCTAACTATAGTGTTATCCCGAATGGTCCGAGAAAACTCGTAGTCTCTGAGAGATGGGATCCCCTGCTGTAGACCGAACTACCTCAAAACTTGATCGTAGTGGTGGAGCTCCACCTCTCCCCTCTCCATCCTCAGCCAATAGGTTCGCCTAACGTGAGCCAGCTCCTGTCCATCCTCGGCCCACCCTGGATGATCTCTCCAAGGCCTCCAGGTGATCTGGTCGGAGACAAGGTCGTCAAGTAGTCTCCGGGACATTGGTAGATCTATCCGCCGTTGTGACCCTCTTCGGAGCCACCAGTAGAAAGCTTGAGGCCTCTCCCCATCAATCCCTATCAGTGGGAGCCCTACCGGCCTCCGCACCATGATGTGCTCCCAGCACCAAACTTGTAGTAGTGATGTCATAACCAGACATCGATCGCCCTTGTATACGACCCCATGCAGGATCCTATACAATCGGCATAGTACAAAGCTCCCCCAAGCAAACCTATACCCATGGTCTCTCATGTCGTAGACCACATCTGTCAATAGCCATGGTACTCTGCATCCACTACGATGGCATAAGCGAGACCACCTACAACCCCACCAAAACTTATGTCAGTCTAGATGCCCCGAGCATCTGGCGTAGCGACTCGATGTTCACTCCGCCCTTCTCCAGGGCGAAGCTCGGATCTTCGCACAGTCGCATCATCACGTGGCCCTGATTGGCCATGGGAGTTATTAGCCATCCTTGTATGGGGATCCTCAAAATCCTCCATACATCCTCCAGTGTGGGAGTCATCTCCCCTATCGATAACCAAAAATAGGAAGAACCCGGATACCACCTCTCTGCTAGGGCTGTCAATAGCCCCATATCTATAGAAACCTGTGGCATATCTGCCACATGCTGCAAGCCGACTTGAGCCAACTGATCTCGCTCTGCTTGAGATAGAGCGGCCAAGTCATCCCTCAGCCCATCGTATTTCCATTCTCTGCTCTTTAGTAATCCTCTCT
The DNA here is from genome assembly GCA_028583015.1 of Wollemia nobilis. Classification (NCBI taxonomy): domain Eukaryota; kingdom Viridiplantae; phylum Streptophyta; class Pinopsida; order Araucariales; family Araucariaceae; genus Wollemia; species Wollemia nobilis. The sequence continues at coordinate 590,247 of JAQPPZ010016670.1, forward strand.
GCAACATAAACAACAAAACAATAAAAATCATTAATCAAACAGTGATTAAAAATGCAAGTAACACAAGTTCAATTTGAGCAAATTCGTCTCCGATTTTGCAAGCCGAAATCGTCCCTTATTTGATGAAATCGTCCCCATTTCGTCGATTTTGCCTCTGGACGAAATCGGCGATATCGAGACGATTTCGATGAAATCGAGACGATTTCATCCCGACGACGTCGATGGCCCAAAAATGGTCATGATGCTCAAAAATCATTTAAAATTAATCTAAAAAGCATAGAAAATCAAAATTAAAGCATTCTAAACTAAGTTAGACTCTTACCCGTAGCCCGCGTCGGACCTCTGTCGATCTGTGCGCTGTCTCGACCATTTTGTTTGCAGAGCTCCAAAAACCAGAAAATGAAAATGAACAGTAACAATGAATTAGGGTTTTTCCCTATTTTTCTTAATTTTATTCAAAAACAATTAACAACATTTTAAAATTTTGCTTTTCTACGTTTTTACCTCAAACGTTCGATTTGGGTAAAAACACGGAGGGGGCACCATAATAAGTTGTCGTACGATTCGACCAAGAATCGTCGCCTAAAAATGGGAATAATTTTTGCTTTCTCGTAGATCGAGAAGAACTCATCTTTAACGCATTTTCCTCAAAAAATTCGCTAAAGAGGGGGCAAAATGTAGCACCCTAAAATTGGCGCAGTAAACCTTAGCAAATAATTAAAATTACCTTAGTAATAATTCAAATTCAAATTTTAACCCCAAAACCGCTCCCAAACCGCTTGCTACCCGTTTCCTCATTTTCCATGCCATTTTTAGAGTTTGTTTCATCCGTTGGACGATATCGTCTCCGATCAGACGATATCGCCTCAGATCGGACGATTTCGTCTAGAGCAGAACGTCCAACCGATTTCGTCCCAAAACTGATTTTTCATAATTAGCTTCTGTTTCAACGGCGTCTCTAATCTGGGCAGAAGCGTGTCTGCACCGTTAGAGACCTCCCCCATTGGAGATCTTCCAGATTAGGATGATCTCCAACCTCCTAACCTCCCTCCTAAGCCTATTTAAACCTTAGGACCCCCCTTGACATCCCCCTGGCTGAATTTTTCTGCACTTCGAGTTTTACATGCATTAGAATATCCTAGACCATTGTTTGCCTTTGTCTCTTTTCAAATTTTCTTGCAGGAACTTTGTTATTCTTCAATCGGAGCAAGCTCAGATCGTCGCAGACGATCCTATCCAATTCGAGACGATTTCATACCAATCCGAGATGATTTCGACTGCAGTCAACATTGGGGGCAATCAGTGCCCTGAGTTTGCATTCTTTCTCCATTTTTTACTGTTTTGCTTTGCATTAGTTAAACTTATTATTATTTTGCATCCCGGAGTTCACCCATATAGTCTTAATGCATAATAAAATCATAAATTGTCATTAAATCATTGTAATGCACTCATGTTTTTGTTTATTATTATCATTTTAACATTATTACTGTCATTCTACATCATTGCCCTCTGTTGGCATAGCTGCATTTTCTGTATTTTGTATCTATTTCTCTGATTGCAGGTCTCTGACGAATTCGTCTAACGAATTCATCAGATCTCAGACGATCTTGTCAGATAGGAGACGATTCTGTCAAATTCCAGACGATCTTGACTGCTTCAAAAATTAGAACCTCCATCAGACATCCGAAACCAGGTATGGATCTCTTCACTTAATTATTCTCTGTGTTTTCTGTTTAAATCTATTTTCTGTCTTCATTTAATTTGCATTTTCATAATAGAACAACTTAGATTCATCTGGCCAAACCTAGGACTTGGATGTTTAAAGCTAAAATTGAACACATCAAACACATTCCCAACCTAGGCGTGGAAACTGCCACTAAACGTTTCCTGGTGAACCCCACCATCCGTCGAAAAATCACCTTAATACCCCTCCCCCGAGAGGCGGGACCTTCAAAGGGCCTCTCAGTCCGAGGTATTGTCCCATCCTTTTCCCATCCTCCTTCCGGGCACGGATCCTTTAGCCTGAAGGTAAGGATGCAAAAAATTTGGAGCGATACATTTGGTTTCAAGGGATTTTCTTTAGTGACCTTTTTTCATGGTTCACAGCCTTGATCTTTATCATAAGCACCAGTCTGGGAGTAATATTTCATTCAGTTCGATGACAAGGCTTCTCTATATTTTTTAGGCATCTGATGGATCCTTCGCAGGCTTCTTGATGGAAGTTGTCCTAGGGGGGTTTTAAGAGGACATATTCCTTCCTCTCCATCCTCCTTCCACATCTTCCTTCTTCTTCTTCTATTCTAGCAGGTGGTTTTCTCCCTTATGGTTTTTCATCATCTTTTAGCAAATATTTCTTATGGATATATTGTACATGAGTACCTTATCAGGCCTTGTTGTTGGGACTCATACTTGTGGATATGCCACTTGTTTTGATTTTGTTGTTTTTCACTACCTCTTAGTATCACTTAAGGGGGGTGTTAGTATATCCTAGTATCACTTAAGGGGGGTGTTAGTATATCCTAGTATCACTTAAGGGGGGCATTAGAATAATATATCATATTCTAAGTTGTTACTAGGATAATTCATGTGGCTGAGATTAGCTCAGTTAGTTATGATCCAATGGATCATATTGTATGTCTATTCTATATAAGCAAAGTCTCTCAGTAGAATAAACATCAAGTTATTTTAATTTTCCAACATTTACCTCTTTCTCAAGTGACTAGTTTTCCCTGGTTCATCTCTTTCTCAGGTGACTAGTTTGCCCTGGTTCACCTCTTTCTCAAGAAACTTGTGGCATGTTCTCCTTGGTTTACCTTTTTCTTAGTTGATCAATCTGCCCTAGTTTACCTCTTTCTCAGGTGATCATTTTGCCCTGGTTTACCTCTTTCTCAAGTGATTGGTCGACCCTGGTTTACCTAATTTTCAAGCAACTTATGGTTGGTTTTCCCTGGTTCACCTCTTCCTCAGGAGGCTTGTGGTTGATTCACCCTGATTTAGGTGACTTGTTACTAGTTTGCTCTAGTTCATCTCTTCCTGAAGCAACTTGTTCTTTTCTTATGTTATATCTTTATATCATATTCTAGATATTTGACTCTTTAGTAACTTGTATTATATTTAAAAACTTCTTCTTCTAGCATCGTATACTTTCTTTAGCACCTTACATGCACTTTCTCTAGCTCTGTTATGTGTGCTTTCTCTAGATATTTATTACGTGTGCTTTCTATAGCTTTGTCTAGTTTCACATGCTTTTTCTAGTTATGTGTGCTTTCTCTAGTTTTATGTGTAATCTATAGTTTTGTGTGCTTTCTCTAGCACTATAGGCTTTCTCTATGTGTGCTTTCTCTAGCACTGTATGCTTTCTTTAACTATGTATTATTTCTCTAGTTTTATATAAAATATTCTACAAATACCTTACATGAGCTTTAATGCAAGCCATTTGTGAATCTTCTCTTATGTAAACCTCTTGAACCTCTTCTACAATGTAGGCCTCTTAGGACTTTTCCTTCAATGCAGGCATCTTAAGCCTTTTTCTTCAATGCAGACCTCTTGAGCCTCTTCTTCAATACAAGCCTCTTGGAACTCTTCTTCAATACAAACCTCTTGGGTCTCTTCTTCAATGCAAGCCTCTTGGGCCTTTTCCTTCAATTCATACTTCTTAATATCTGCTCTATAAAACTTTGTATTTTTTCTTCAATTTTTTTTGTACCTTTATCTCTATATTATGTTGTCTGTTTCTTAAAAACTCTATAAGCTTTGAATGCTTCTCTATCCTTGTAGAAATGTTGCTCTTCTATTGATTTGAAATCTTCAATATCTTAGATCGCACCTAAGAACCCAATATGATTCTCCTCATTACTTAATAACCCAATATTAATGTCAAGGTAACTTAGAATGTTTTTGAATGACCAATTTTCTCTTGAGTTGGTTCTTCCTCAATCTTAAATATCTAAATTTTCTTCTGAGTTGGTTTCCTCTATCAAATTATCCAAATTTTCTCCTAATTTGGCCCTTTATATCAATATAGTTGAGTCCTAGTCTTCAATGGTTTTCCTTCAACCAAATGTAAAGACCCTAGCATCCAAATTAGGGTGACTATTCCTTGTCCTCTCAATATCTACTCAATTAAACCTTTAAAAATAGAGTCCAATTCTGCATGCCTTCAAAGTGGATAGACTCTAAATTAACTTTATCAAAAGTGGACAAAGTTAAATATTGATAATGGTGGATTAATGTACTCTATCAAAATAAATAGAGTCAAGTGGTAGTTTTGATACCACTATTGGCTTTTTAAGCCTTACTACCATAAAATATCATATGTCCCAATATAAAATAACCACAATATTAAAGGTCAAAATAATAATATAATGAGTAGAATAATATATAAGCAATTTAATATGTATATCAATACCAATTTAATAAATAATTTAGCTTTCACTTATATAATCAAATATGAATGTAAATGTCCTGATTCATTCATGAACTATGCATGAAGAAAACATACAATATTAATTGCTCAAAATCTGTATACAAGCTTTATTCCTTTTCTTCATGTTACAACTTTGTAATTTGATATTTGAATTGCATTATCATGGAGTATTATCTCCATAGTATATCCATAGTAATGTGAATCTTCACATGCTTAACTATTGATCTCCATATGACAAGTCCCATGACCTTTGGCATATTAGTCCCATGACCTTTCAAGCAAGGTTTATGTATTGTCTCCATAATATAGCCATAGTAATGTGAATCTTCACATGCTTAACTATTGCTCTCCATAGTTAACAAGTCTCATTACCTTTGGCTTCAGGGTGTGACCCTAGGATCTTTCAATTTCTTCACTTTCTTCTTACATGCACCCTTAATCTAAGACACTTTTTCACATCCTCACATTACGTATTTGCACACTTACATACATGAAACTTATGCACATTCTCTCAATCTACACTTGCAGTCTAACTTACATGACACTTGTGCATTTCCTACACATTGCATTTTTACATGACACTTGTGCTTTTCATGTACATTGAACTCTTACATGACACTTGTGCATTTCCTCCACATTGACACTTATATGAAAGGAAAAATAATAAGCACTCATCTAAACTAAAGACTCAACCTACAAATAAAAACACTCATAAAACACTTACATGATATATGTGTTTGATGCATGGACCTACAAACAAAACTATCATTTTATAAATAGATCTAGAACAACTTCTAAATCTAATTGAAACTTGTTGTAGCCTTGATAAGATGTATATATGTATGTTAACTTGTATGGTCTTATTTTGAGAATAGAGTTTCTATTTTTCTTTTTATTAGATAAAATAAGATATTTTGAAAGGGACCCCAAACCTTGATACAAAAATAAATTGAAATATCCTAGGGTCACACCTTGAAGCTCAATCAAAAGAGACACAAACCGAGAAGGAAAATCGCCCAACCCAAAGGTAGTCCAACAACAACAAATAGAAGGGAAACTAAAACTCATAGAAATATTTGGATGTCAGTCTAGAAAACAAGACCATAAACATAGCCAAAAAACCTAGACAATTAAAGAGGACAGCTAAATCCCCATAGACATTTTTCTTTGCTGGTATATTTTCATCTAAATCAAATATCTCCAGAGATATTGAGAGACTTCTATCTTCATCACCTTCTATGAGAGGTACTTAGAGCGATGTATTCAACCCTTGTTGGTGCCATTGGGGGAAGCTACCATTTTGATTGTAGATTTAGCTTTTCCTTTCATGAAAGATAAGGGAGTCTTGAAACCATCTAACTTAGAATCATACGATTCACTTGAGGACTCAAAAGACGTCGAAGGTGTATCAAAGGTTGAGGAGATTTTTTGAAAATCAATATTTTCCAATGCCTCATCCACTACAATTCCCCTAGATTTAGCCACATGTTCAAACATCAACAAAATCGGGCCTTGATGGATAAGGTCCAACCCTTTCCCTCTCCTCACATCCTTCAAAGACTTTACCAAAGAGTTATAAAGAAATGAAGGAATATTCATGAGCATTTTACTTTTGAGTTGATTTAGAAACATCATGTGAAAGCTTTGAATCACCTCTTTGCTCACATCTAAGGTAAAGTAATCCATAATCACAAAAATGACTCAATCCTTGGGGGCTTTGATTTCCTTGGCATCGTAGCCATTTTGCAACTTTGGAAGGTAATTCCCAACATCCAAAGTTTCTATTTTAATCAAAAATTAAGGATATGCATTAAATATATCAACCATATGAGGTTGTTTTGATGCTTGCTAGAAAAATCTTCATGAACCTTTACTAAGTTTAACAGAGATATTGGTTGAGTTAACACCTTATTTTGAGGTTGAATTCAAACAAGTTTTATTTTATCACTATGGAATATAAATATCTAATATTGTTGTTTTTCTTATTCAAAAACTATGTATTGGACCTATTGTATAGTTGAATGATAAAATTGTAGATAAACTATTATGTACCTTCTAAAAAACCAGTTGTATAGTCTCTAAATCTCATATGAATGAATGAATATATAATTAGTATAATAAGAGTGATACCTTGTATAGTCTATTCATTTTTTATGAAATAATGTGGCATTAATGATCCATGTAAAAATAAGTATGTTTATTATTATTCAAACCATCAGTTGTACTCTTTATGAAATCTTTAAAATGGTGGTTTCATATTTTTTTGATATCATAGAGAGAAATGTAGGTGCTTGTAATTGTGATGTGATGACATGATAATGAATGTACAAGTTCATATTAATATAGGATAAAATAATGGTATAATTATATTTACATTATGTTGAGTAACTACTTGATTCTTTTGTTGATCAAAATATGACTCACCTTGGATGGCATAACCATTGCGTTACAAACTAGCCTATTAAACCTAATTGTATGATTCTTGTATGGAGATGTACTTTACTTGATAAATATACTTGTAGTCATTCTCTTAATCACATAGTGATATAGAAAATACACATATAAATGTGCAATTGGATAAACATGTGTTGTTTACTTGTGACAAAAGGATATGGTGAATCAAGTTATGAGCAACTAGTAAACTATTTAGTAAGACCTTATTGATTTATGCATAAACAATAGGTCTAACTTTTTTTAATTCATGTATCTATAGCATATTCTTAAGGTGCATAATTCCTCATTAATGCATAAACCTACTAAGAATACTATGATAGTTTACTTAAAATTAGGTCTAACCTAGTATACTTATTCATAGTTGAAGTACTATTGGAAAAAGAGAATAAGGAAAAAATTGGTCTTGAATGTTCTTGTCTAACTTTGATGTTAAAGAAAAATAATAAAGTTACTTTATATTCTCTAGTACTCAGAATAAATAAGAGAAACCCTTATAGTGTTGTGGATTTATGATTAACCCTATTCTCAAGGTTAAATTCAAAATCTAAAATAAAGAACTCATTTAATTATTAGGTGAAAATAAACTTGTAACAACCTAATAAGAACCTTATATTTGGGTTTAGTGAACCTCAAACAAGTTTTATATGGACTATACAATCCCACCTAGTTTCTAATTTGGATGGAAGGCCTTAAATTGAATTATCACAACTATAAACTATGGGACTGAGTTGATTTGTCTCTCCTCCTTAATAAGATAGATGGATTTGAATAATGAATTCATCACAAACATAACAAATGAAATTACTATTGTGATGAATATATGGTGAATATATTACATATCAGTATTAAAAGGGTAGTTTTAAAGATAATGGACCTGCAATACTTAAATACTAGCAATATTGGATAGTTGAATAGACTGTATCCAGGCCAGATAAATTAATGGAATGAAAGTGGATTGAATGTAATTGATGAATACTTTTAGGACATGTAATATGGATGTGTTTAAATGTTAATGTAATATACTTTGTTCAATGGATTATAGTCTATCAAATGGTAATTATATATATTGCTTCCATTTATGATGAAAATTTAATTAAATATAAAAATAAAATCATGTTATTTTGACCAACTCTAGTATGATTCATTTGCCCACACTTCAAGATAAAAGATATTATTTTGCATTGATAATAGTATGTTATCTTTAAATGGTTGGTATATAGATTTAGGTGCTTCCCACCACATGAGCATGCATAAGAGTGTTTTAAAAGAAAATAAGGATGATAAAAATGGAGTGATCATTTAGACAAAAAATAACAAAGGTCTTAAAGTGAGAGGGACTAAGAATATGAAACATAAAAAGGGATATATTTAAGATGTCCAATATGTTTCAAATATTGGTATGAATTTACTCTCCATCTACTAATTTATTATGAAAATAAATTTGAAAGTAGATTTTGATGATAATAAGGTCTATATCAAAGACAAAAAAGAGATCTATAAGATGGTTGTTATAGGGGTTATGGATGGGAAGGCAAATATCTACAATTTTGATAAATTTTATGATCTAAAGATATGGAAGGATTTGATTGCTATAGATGATGATAATAGCTCAAGGACTTGTCACTTATAGTTGAGGCATCTGAAATATGGGTTATTAAGGTTTATGTTGAGGAAAGGGTTCATGAAGACTTCATTATTTTATCCTCCTAACAGTGTGTATGATGGATGTATGCTTTGAAAACATCATAGTGATGTGTTTCAAAAGTGGAGTGCATATTTAACTTTAATATTTTTAGATTTTATCTATTAAGATTTGTGTTGTTCCTCTGCATGTGCCCTCATATGGTGGCTTAGGATATATTCTCACATTCATTTCTGACTACTCTAAATATATATGGTTTTACTTTTTGAGGTTGAATAATAAAGTTCTAGAGTATTTTGAGGTCATTAATGCAATGGTTGAGAAAAATATGGGAAATGTATTAAATCTATAAGGACTAAAAATGGTGGAAGTACATGAGTAATGATTTTGATACGAATAACAATGAAAAGATAATGTTGTGATTGAGCAGTGGCATCTGAGGGTTTTGTGGAAAAAATTGAGCAGATGTAAGAGGATTTTTATGGAAAGTTTTGAGTAGCAGTGTTATAGGGTTTGTGTGAAAAAAATCTAAGTAGCGGTATCAGAGGGTTTTGTGAAAAAATTGAGTAGTGATGTAAGAGGATTTTCATGAAAAAAATTGAGCAACAGCGTTAGAGGGTTTCTATGGAAAACAATTGAGCAGCGGCATCTGAGGGTTTTGTGGAAAAACTTAGCAGTAGCGTACGAGTATTTCTATGAAAAAAAATTGAGCAGCAATGTTAGAAGGTTTCTATAGAAAAAATCTAAGCAATGACATCCAATGGTTTTACAAAAAAAACTGAGCAACGGCATAAGAGGATTTTGTGAAAAAAACTGAGCAACAATGTAAGAGGATTTTTTAGGAGAGTGTTTGTTCGAGGTTGCTGCCACTACCATACCAGGTTATGGTTGATCCATCGTCATAACTATCTAGTAACAACTCAAGACCCATATACAATTTTGATGAAATCTTGGACTATGAAGGATGTAAGCATTCCTCTTTCTTACATTTAAATTTTCTTTGGAATAAGTTTATCGGTTGTAATCATGAAGTGCATGCAATGAAGTTAGGGTTTGCAAAGTGAAGTAGAGAGGAACTAATTTGAATGGGTGAAAGGATTTATTTTGCTAGGAAAGAATATTTCTATGCATGTGAACAACAATTTTAATAATTTTATTTGGCTAGAACTATGGAGTACACAGTATAAAGCTAGGGTTTACAAGTGAAGCACACAAAAAAGTAAAAAACATAAGAAGTGGCAGTATTTTATTTTTCCTAAATCTATAATGTACTCAAATATATTTATGTGAATAAAATGAAGGTGGATCCTATTCTTGACTAATATATTTAAAAATAATGACACAAGAAGCAACATCATTTTTTTTAAAATAGAAGTGCGCTCAGATTTGTTCATGTGAAGAAAATGAAGTCTAGACAACTTACTTTCTAGATTCAAAGCATGCAAAAGGTGAAAGGATTTAATTTAATAGGGAGGAATATTTTTGTGCATGTGAATGGTTGTTTGAAGAAGTTTATTGATTGGAATCATGAATTTTATGCAGCAAAGCTAGGGTTTGTAAAAGGAAAATATTAACTTTTGTTTTTATTTGGTATTTTAAAATGGCAATACAATTTGGAAAATTGGTTTCTCAATGTTTGATGGAGAATGAAGAGGAATTTTTGGACTTCTCAGAGGACACCTTTGAGGGGCAATGCATATTTTCAACTCCAAGGGCCAAGGGTCCCATTTTTGAACACAACTTAGAAGTTGAGAATTGGGGGTCCTTGGGTTTTTTGACTGATCAGAATAATACTACAAGTTATCAAACTTTAGTGAACAGAGGGGATTCTATGTCAAAAGGTTCATAACAACTTAGTTGTCCTATTGATTTCTCACTCTCATTTGTCTCAAAATACTCTACTCAAGTGATGGGTCTAATGAATGAGCAAGCATTTCATTGCAGGGAAGAAAACCTTGAGCAGGCTCCAAACAACCCAAACTCACTTTGTCATATAGAGTTTCCTTTGTTTGGTTCAGGTTTTATTGGTAAAAGTCTTGATTTAGAGGCCCTAAGTGCAATGCGTCTAAACTTTCAATGACCACAGTATACAACTCTAGTTACTAAAGTGTGTAAGGCACAAAAAGTGGTTGAAAACAAAAGGTCAAAGATCAAAATGGTACTTGGGGAAGACTTGAGGATGGAACAAGTTTTGGAGTTATTTTGGAAGGCCCTCATTGGAAAGTTTCATGGACGTCAAATAGTTGATAATACACTAAATGAATGGTTGCAAAAGGTATGGGTCCCAATTTTAGGATATGGGCCAATTTTTTACTTACTTACCAGAGGATGGATAGGTTTCCTTTTTTGATCTAAGGAAGATGCATAGAAAATTCTGGTAGGTTGCTGGTATTGGGAGTCTTATTTTTTGACTTTGAAGGTTTGGACAACTTACTTTGATCCTAGGACTAAAGTTGCTAGTAGAATCCCAATATGGGTAAAACTTCCAGGTATGCCAATGGATTTTAGGTCAAAAAGAGCTTTGAAAGAAATTGGAGATTCATTAGGTAAAACCTTGGATATAGATATTTCTTTCAAATCTAGTATTTTTTGGTCTATAGCTCGGGTTTTGGTTGAGATGGATATTAGTGAAGGCTTACCAAATTGTATGGAGATAGTTATGGGGAATATAGTTCATAATAAAATCTTGGATTATTTGAAGACTCCCTTTAGATGTGTTCATTGTCATGTTTATGGACATATTGCTAAGGAACTTTTTCAAGCTTTCACACAAAAAGTATGGAGGATAAAACAAATGACTAGTGGGGACTTCAAGTCAGCTAACAACAATCAAGAGATACCTATTTTCCAAAGCTCAATAGTGCTCCTTTATTTGGCACAAACAAGAAAAAATAATGTTGTTGAACCTAGAACCAAAACTCTAGAGAAGGAGAAATAAATTTTAGGCCTAGCTTTATCTTCATTTCGTTGTTCACAAGGTGTTAGAGAAGGAGACATAGTCATAAAGAAAACTATGAAAGGATTGGAAACTAATACTGTTAAATTTGTTGATCAAACATCTAAGCCTTATGATAATTATTGTCCAATACATGAGAATAATATGGACTTAGGTAATAAAGAACTTTGTACATTGCCTTATGAATCTTCGAAGAGAAGTCCTAGGGACAAGGATTTTTCTAAGATTTTGGACAATGGACCAGTAACCTCAAACATATTGAATAGGGATTGTGATCCAAATATTTCTACTATTAGGGGAAGTATTGTGACCTATCAGGTGAATCTTCTAGGGAGGTATCTATTTCAAGGGATCGTTTGGAGATAGGCTCCTCTTGCAGATATTTGTTGTGTTCTAAGAAAAGGGAATCCGAGCTAAAAACTTGTGCAGTTGGTGGAAGGTTAGGGTTAGATATGGACCATATAAAGGAATATTCCACTACTTTAGGAGGAAGGAAATCATTTTTGTCTCATGCATAGGATAAGTCTTTGAGGTAAATTCAACAGGGTAAATAAAAATCTATCAAAGGGGTCCTTAGAGCGGGACAAAACCCCTCTAAGATGTTTAAATGATCTTATTATCTCTTAATATTCGAGGTCTTGGTAGTCGCTCTAAAATACTTGCCTTAGCTAAGCTGGTGGAAATTCATAATCTGAATATTATCCTTCTACAAGAAACCATGGGGGTAAGCACAAAAGTCATTGAAGGGTTAAGTAAATTGCTTAGGGACTGGGATTTCTTGGCTCTAGATGCTACCAAAAATTTAGGGGGTATTTTGACTAGCTAGAAGAACTCGGTATCCTTAATTAATTCTTCCTTTATGGTTTTAGGCTTGTGGACAAAATTCTTTTTTTAAGACTTGGGTTTGAGTCTATGAAAATAGCAGGTCTTCTAGAAATATATTTTCTCCCAAAAGTGTGTTAGGGATGATATAGTTATCATTGGTGGGGACTTAAATTTTACTATGAATAGAAGTGAGGTATGGGGAGAATCTGCAAGACTTGATAGACTTGCAAATTACTTCAAGCATAAGATTGAAGAAGCTAGTTTAATTGATTTGGAACCAATAAAATTAATGCCTACATGGATAAATAATAGAGTTGGCAAAGCTAGGATCTCAAAGAGGTTGGATAGATTTTTTATATCAGCATCATTATATAATGAAATATATAGAAAAAAATCATCGGTTGATATTGGAGGTGGCTCAGATCATTCTCCCATACTTCTTCAATTAGAAATTCAAGAGGAAAAACCTGCCAATCCTTTTAAGCTCAATCCAATTTATTTGGAGAAAGAAGATTTTTAAAAACTGATTAAAAAAGAATGGATTGCTTATGACCAGAGTTCTAGGTCATCAACAAGTTTTCAATTTGTTGCTGCTTTAAAAAAATTAAAAGGAGTTATGTCATCTTGGATTGCAGTTAAAAAGGAGAGTATGGATAGAGATCTTAAGTTGGTGGAGAAGGAAAATTTAGAAATTCATAAAAATAATGAGGTTGGTTTGTTTGAAGAGGAGGAGAAAACAAGACTAGTTGAACTAGAAATTAAGAAGAACAAATTTTTTGAGTGGAGGAAGTTGAATGGAGAATGAAAAGTAGAGTTGTATGGTTAAAAAAAGGGATGAAAATACTAAAAATTTTCATAATTTTTCTAATCACAGAAAGAAAGTTAACACTCTCTGAGATATGCAAAATGAAGAAGGGGCTTTCATTAGGGGTTTTACTGAGTTAGTAGATTTGGAAGTAAAACATTTTTAAACTATCTATAAAGAACCTGATAGAGTCAATATTGGGGAAATTTTGAAATTTAACTACTTTCTTCCCTAATTTTGTGATAGAGGAGGACAATAACTTACTTTTGAAGGAGGTCACAAAGGAAGAACTAAAAGCTTTCCTGACTTCTTTCAAAAAGGATAAAAGTACAAGGCCTGATGGATGGCCTGTGGAGTTTTTCCTAGTTTTCTATGATCTAGTTGAGGAGGATCTTCTTAGAGTAATGGAGGAAGTTAGGTTGAGTGGTCAAGTTTTGGGGGCTTTTAACTCCACTTTTTTAGCTTTGATTTTGAAAAAGGAGAAGCTTTAAACCTTTGATGAATTTAGACCCATTTCATTGTATAATTGTATCTATAAAATCATTGCAAAGATTATGGTTGTTATATTGAAAAATATTTTCTTTGAAGTTATTTATTAGGAGCAGTTTGGATTTTTAGCAGGTAGACTGATTTTTGAAGCCATAGGAGCTGCACAAGAGGGCCTTCACTCTATTAAAACTAAAAATCTTCTTGCAATGGTCTTTAAACTAGATCTATATAAATATTATAATAGAACTAGATGGTTGTATCTCATATTGATGCTCTTACATGTGGGTTTTAGCTATCCGATAGTAAAGTGGATTATGGGATGTATTTCTTCTATATCTTTTGATGTTCTTATCAATGGATGAGCTTCCATATTCTTTAGATCCTTGAGAGGATTGAGACAGGGATGTCCTTTATCTCCTTTACTTTTTTTACCAGTTGTTGAAGGATTGAGTAGAGTTGTTTTGGATGAAAAGAGGGAAGGATCCTTGACTAGGATCAAAGTGTAGGTCCTTTATTTATCTTATTTATCATTTTTTGATGATGTTAAATTGTTCACAAATGGTAGTTTAAGGAAAGCTATAAAGTTGAAGGAAATCTTGGACACTTACAGTATTGCTACCGACATGGAGATAAATTTTTAAAAATCCTATATTTGCTTTAATGGTCTAGAGAAAGAGATTGAATGGGATCTAACTAGATTTTTTCCTTTTAATCTCTTAAATTTCTAAGAAGGCTTTAAGTATCTAGGTTTTGTATTGAAGCCAAATACTTACAGGAAGAGAGATTGGGGATGGCTTTTAGAGAATATTGAATTTAGGATTAACCATTGGTGTAATATATGGTTATCTATTAGTGGGATATTAACACTTGTAAAGTCGGTTCTTTTGGTAATTCCTATGTTTTGGCACTCCTTGACCTTCATTCCCAAAGGAGTTCTAGAGAAAATAAGAAAACTCTAATTTAGATTTCTTTGGACTGGATGTAAGGAACATGAAGGTATTCCTTTATTTAAGTGGCATAGTACTGCTAGGCCAAAGGAGGAAAGTGGCTAGGGTCTTAAAAATATTCATATTTTTTGTTCTTCTTTGGCAGAAAAAAGTTTATGGAGGATTTTGACCAAAGAAGGATTATGGAAGAAGATTATTGAACAGAAGTATATTTGTCCAAGGACCTTTATGGATTGGATCAGAAGTCCACAGAAAAGCATTAAAAATATTTTAATTCAATGGAAGGCACTAGTACAAGCCTTTCCTATGATTGGAAAATATTTGGCTTGGAAAGTGGGTAATGGTAAACAAGTTAGAATAGGGGTTGATTATATTTTGGGTTGTGGAGAAAACATTTTGTTACTGGAAGCTATGATAAGTTCTTTACAAGAAAAAGGTTTTTTCTTTCTTCTTCAGGTGGGGAATTAGATTTTCTAGTATTTGGACCCAAGGTTGGAAGCAGTATTAAGTCTTGGGTCTTTTTTATGAGCAAGGTATTTTTTAGAAGGCTTACATTAATAGTCTTAATAAGAGTCATATCAAGTTGAGAGTTGAACCAAATACTATTGCTTGGGCATACAAAAAATATGGTGGTCAATATATGACTAGACTTGGTTACAAAGCAAGTTTTGACCCTCATCCTCAAGGGCCTACTTGGTGGTGGAAGCTATCTACCCCAAAAAAATAGTTATTTTCATGTGGTTAGCTTTGAGAAATAAGGCTTTGACTTGGAAATTTTTACAGAGGATAAGCAGACAAGGTCCAAGTATTTGTATGTTGTATTAGTCAGAGGAGGAAAACATCACATATTTGTTAATCAAATGCCCTTTTTCTCAACAGGTTTAGTTAAAAGCTAAAAAAATAATTAGAGTAAAAAATATTTGGGAAGGAGAAATAATGGAGGTATGCTTAAAGACGGTGGTTTTTGAAAAAAAATTTGAAACAGTTTCTATCGTTACCATGTATTATATGTTGCGGTATATGTTTGGTATGAAATGCAATTGTAGACACCTAAAATGCGTCATGTCGAGATGACTATGGGACATGCTAATATATCATATGAATGATCTTGGATAGCTCCAAAGTGAAGCAGTGGTTTTATCCATTCAATTTGAGCAAAGTTGGCTAGCTCAGACTTAGCCATGGCTGACACCCATGGCTAATAGAGTTGGCCACACCTCATAGCCATAACTAGCATCAAAACTATTTTGAATCCTGGACCGAGCCAAAATTTGATTACAACGGCCTGGGCAATAGAGATTCAAATGGTTTAGGGTGGATAAGCTTTGAGATTTTTCCTCCCAACTGATCCAACCTCCTGGATCTTGATCTTAGCTTCCCAAGTGATCCAAGATTAGAGTTTAGGAGTCCAATAAGACCCCCCTCCAAATTAGGGATAAGTTTGGAATAATCTTGATTTGAAACGTAGCGAAGCTCTACCGAAATAGATATCAAATTGATAACCCCTTGAGGAGAGTCAAAATTCTACCCAATTATGGAGTGACAAGTATAAATTCATCAATGGAGCTTCCAAAGGACTAGGAAACACAATCGCACAATCAAGCCAATCGAACGTGAATCTCATCAAATTTGATCACCAATTCATCTTAGGACACAAAGGTGGCCCTTGATCATCAATTTCACGAAGGGAATTAGAATTCAAAACCCTAATTACAAGAGCAAGAGCATTTACACCTCAGCCATGGTTGTCAGCCACGGCTAATAGTGCCCACCATGCCTTAGACCCGTGGCTAGGATTTGATCCCTAATTTCTTTTGTTTTAGCATTAGATTTACATTTTTAGTTTTGTAATTAGTTTAATCTAGCATAGATTTATAGTTTAGCAGACATTTGACCGATTAATTCTAGGATTTAGTGGTAGATTTGCTTCCATTTCCTTGCATTTGTCAATTTAGCATAGTTTCTTGTTATTTCATGCAATTCAAGTTTATAATGGCTAATAAGGTTGCTCATTACCTAGATTACATGCTTTCTTTCTATGCTTCATAGTAATTTGATGATTTTATGCTAATCTTCATAGATTTACATGTTTCTTGTTTTCACTATCATCATTTATGCAAGTTTCCATCAAAAGCCTCATCAAGAGAGGTCATATTTGCCTTTAATCCTTTCTTGTTGTTTCTTGAATGTAGGGTTTACAGGATCCATTCATTTCAAGGCATTCAAGGCAACAAATACCTCTTTCATGAGAGAAGAAGGTCACCATTGATCTTGAGCAGTTCGTGTCTTTGTGGAAAGCCTACGAATTACACCACCCCCTCATTTAGAGGGTCTTCAATACTGTATTAATTGTATCAACATTGAGTATCCCTAAGAGGGATGTACTTGTAATTGGATTTGACAAAATATTTAATAAAAGAAACTCTATCTTTCTTGTTGAAGTTACTATTGTCAATATTTTATGCTTTAATATTTGATATTAATTGATGCTTTAGCTAGGTGTATGCTTTCTACAAGGTTACATATGGTGATCATGACAAAATCCCCACAAATTCTGTAGTAAATGATGTATTTCTTATGTTCTATTGTTGCAGGTGTTATTCACGGTTAGCATCAAAGTAGAAAATAGGCAGGAAGCAAACTTCCTCTTCCTCTCCATCAAACAAGGACTCTAGGTAATTTTGGCCCTCTATGTTTTTGGTTTTTTTTGTATTTCTAGTTTTTAGCTAATTAAAATCACATAGAAAATAGTAAAAGGAAAAGAATCATGAAAATTTCATGTTGTCTATCAGTCGTGGCTGACAGTCACGGCTAACACTGTTAGCTGCACCTATCAACTGTGGCTAAGATCTTAGCCTGTGGCTCTGTCCTGTGGTTAGCACTATTACCTGCAACTTTGTCCTGAGGCTAACAGTCATAGCTTGTTTGTAAATTTTACCTATTGTGGCCCAATCAGAGGCATGTTAGAACATTTTACTATGCATTCTCTAAAACAACATTTAGATCAATCAGATGCATCTTTCTAAATATTAAATGCTTTTATCATTAGACATTTAGGAAAGAGCATTGCATGCTTGGTGTTGCATTTCTACTTTCATGCAAAATCTAAAATGAACAAACACACACCACGCACTATCTAAATGCTAGTGAGTTGAAAGTCATATCCAACCACTAGTAGGATTCAACGACGATGGTAGTGATTTCCATCCGTTGGCCCAACTCCCTCGAACCCTGTTACCAGACCAATACCAGCTCCAAGAATCATTATATCCCATGGAAAATTTGCATGTATCTCTCTTTAGATGGGTATATCACTGACTGCAAGTGAACTGGATGAGGATCGGGAGGACCTGTGCTCTTTGACTGTGAGTGGACTTCATTACCATACATTATAGGTTGGATTACATGGCTTACACTTTCATTTCCAGGTTGTCAAGCTACAAGTATACAGGTGAAAACCCCTAAAATATTGAGTATATCATCAATAATTTCAAACATGATGAGATTAGTTTAATTTTATAACAAATCTCAAAATACATCAAACCAGTTAGGGCTCACAAAGAATATTTAAAAGAGATAATCATCATTATTTTATTTGTTTGCCTTAAAATATACATACAAGATAATACAATATCATGGTTAGAACACGGATTGGCTGATCCAATCATATAACTGAGGTCAAATATGAAGCTCCAAGTAATGCACAACACAACGTGTAGAACCCTCAATCACAAGATCCTCCCGAATGACGTTCGGTGAGCATTAAAGGGGATAACTCTATGCGCAGGGATTATCATCAGAATACCCCACCTAGAGGATGCAATGTACATGCCTCACAAGATATATTTGAGTATAGAATATCCCAACATGGGCCCTTCGAACATGGGAGTATTTATTGTGATCATACACCTCATGGATCCACTGGATTCGTTGTTGAGTACATCGTTGAAGAGGGAAATATAACTAAGTTAGTGCCCATTTGTACTTGAGATAAGGGAGGTTCTAGGCCCCCATTAGTTTAAAATAGACAAGTAGAAAATCCACCCATTCAGGGGCATGAAAAGAGGGTTTCTTCAAGGCATAGACCCTCACAGACTCCAAACAACAATCAACCTGGCAAGTTCACATTTGACATGTTTAAGGTTGGATTCAATGGTATGCCACCACATGATCCATGGTGCACTAGGCAATTGGATGGTCTAGATAGATTCTTAGGGTATCTAGGGTATAAACCCTCAATTACGCATTCTCATTCTACGAGTTCTTATAGTGAGAGCACACGTCGAACCATTCGAGATCCAGGAGAATACTCCAAACGTTATCATAGTATAATTGCCCCATAAACCCACACAGGAATAGAGTATAGACAACTCCAAAATGTGAATTTAATCTACACAAACAAGGGCAAAAGCATAGCAAACAAGTCTATTGAAGGTCATACCGACAAAGCTGCTCAGATAGAATAGATACACCAAAGACCGCATACGGTTGATCTTATAGATCGATTGCAAAATTGGTGTCAGAAAAACGGTAGTAGATTATCCAAGATCAATTGGAGGATGTTTACATACAGCATGAGCACCTCAAAAAAGAGGATACTTAGATATAGATGTTGCTAAGGCAATACCTTTTTGAGCAATGCGTCCTTGATCAAAAGGAGTGTGTTGAGTGGGAGGATCGATTGGTTCATGCCAAACTATCCCCTTGTAGTGAGTACAAGGAGCACACTCATAGATGAGCTGCTTCACAGCCTAATTTCCACCCTGAGCATATTGAAAACCATACTTTCCACATGGCCCAAAACATGATACAGCACCAAGCACTAGAACATCATGGGCATATGCAGTACGAAGAAGAAGTGGGAGATGATCAAGAACAAAAGTATCCTAAGATCTCCCTAGTATATGTGGAGGATGATCCCATTCCTCCACCTCATTCAAAGAAGAATTTGCCTCCAAAGGCTCCTCATGGACCTCTTAGATAAGAGGAAATTTTGTCTTCAAAGGCCTATCAGGCCTTGGCAAATAAGGTTCAAGCTATAGAGAAGCAAGAGATGACTTATCAAAAGCCGAATTTGAACACGATTCATAATGAGTCTTTATACCCGTTCATGCTCATTCCAACCTATCCCAAGCATTTTGAGATACCAAAGCTGGAGAAGTTTCAAGGTGAGGAAGACACTCAGGAACACGTTACAATATTTATGGACATGTGCTTTCAAATTGAAAGTAATTACACTATGTTGCTAATAAAATTCATCACAACCATTTTAGGCCCTGCCCAAGAGTGGTTTAATAAACTTAAGAGGTACAGCATAACCAGCTTTGAATAGCTGGCTAATGCGTTCCTTGAACGCTTCTCCTTCAACATCAAGAAGAAGGTGAACCTATCTAATCTGGTTGCATTAATACAACATGATGATGAGCTAATCATGAATTATGGTAAAATATGAAGAAATATAATGGTGAAGTTGTCATTTTCCATTTCTACCATCGAACTAACTTGGATGTTTACCAAGAGTTGTGTGAAGCACATCTTGTGACTGCTATAGTTGCAATAGTATCAAACATTCGAGGAGGCCTTGGCGCAAGCCAAGGTAATAGAGGACATGAAGTTACAGTAGGGTAACTTGAAACTTAGGAACAAGAAGGAATGGAAAAAAAATAACACCCACAATCAGAAGGAACTGGCCAAGCTGACCCATGTCAACCAAGTGGTGTTAAAACTTTAGAAAGGGGATAAAGGGAAATAATAGAACTTTCAATTCCAACCTCCTACGTGATACGATCAGTGCAATAATAACAAAAATGGTAAGAATAAAGAACAATGCCTGCCTCACTAGTTCACACCATTGTTAGAATCGATGACTTTGATATTCCATCAACTGCGCAAGGACAAGGATCTCAACTTACCAAAGATCAAGTTAATAGATCCTAATCAATCCAAGCCAAAGGGGTATAGGGATGATTTGTACTTTGCTTTCCACAGGGTGAAAGGACACGACATCGAAGGATGTTGGAGTTTCAAACACGTAGTATAGAACATTATTGAAAGAGGTGAGTTAATTATGGATAACCCTCAAGTGCCAGACAACCAAAATATGGGGATCTTCAAAAACCCCTTACCAAATCATGAGCCATCGAGGAACAATGTCGATCATGTGAATCAAGTGCGGGTTGAATCACCAACTCAAGGATTTTTTGGCATGGTTAATGTTGTCATGATACAAGGGAGGTATAAGCATCAAAATCCACCTCTAGCTCCCACTAGAGTGCACACTATGCCTCAGAAAATGCCAACACAAAATATGCTAGGCCCACCTACAAGATTTGTGGTGACCATTAGGAGTAGGCTAGCTCAAAGCTTGCAGATAACTGTAGTGAAGTTATCGATCGATGAACCAATTCAACAGTCTCCTAAGCACAAGGAGATGCTCATGGATATTCTAAGATAAATCGAAGTTCAGTCCCAAGACCCTTAAGCATTTACAAACTTTTTGGGACATGTGCAACAGTGAAGTGCATTCCCTTGATCTTACATTAGTGTATAAAATATATACATGAGGGATAAGTTCACATCGTACCTTCTGACGAAGAGCCATTCAAATATGTGAACCTAGCTGATTTGTCGAGGGACTTCATTCCCCCTCAATGCATTTGGATATATGGTTGATGTCATATATTATACATCCATAGGGTAAACTCAAATGAGTGTGCACAAGGTCTTCCATGACCACACCGTAGCTATCAAAGCACACTACAACAGCTTCAACAAAACCTACAACATCCAAAATACCTAGGAATGACAAGAAGCTTAAGGCGGTTATGGATGACAAAGAGTCAAAGCAAAATCCCAAAGAAGCAACTATCGAGGGTCCTACTCCCATGGATAAATGGGGCACTCAAAATCAAGTCAAGGAGGCACCTCAGCCTGCCTCGCCTGCTTCTTCAGTAGGATCATCTGCATCGCAGGTGACCATACATTTCATTAACCTTGGATTAGTGGAGTATATTGTGCAGAATGTGACGTTCATGCCATTTATAAAAACTGTACAAGACATAGTCCGACCTCAAGCCCATCGCTTTCCCATAGGAATGGTGGTACCACTGGGGGTGCCACCCAATCAAATAAACTTTATTTATGGAGGGCTAGATCAACTGACAAATTGCATGTCCATATATGAGGATGATGATGAACCATTCATGGAAAATGTTCATTACCTGTACAACCTTGAATTTACCTTATGCTACTTCGAATGTTACCACTGGCATAGTTACAGCTTGAGCTTATTTTAGTAGGGGTGCAGAGTTCTTATAAAACCATAGTATCAGCTACCAACTGATAGGTTTGGGTTAGGCTATCATATCTAAGGGCAGGATGAGTTCCTAGTAGCATCTTTAGATCATTTGAACCTTGCTTTAGGGGATGATGTGGACTGCAATCCTTATCACCCCAACCCTTCTTATCTACGAAGGGATAATAGGCTGGTAACCTATGTCTCAAAAGCACCACCAGAGATCTATCATGAGCACATTGCGATAGAGGTAAATCAAGGAGACAATCCAAGAGCCAACTTGGACAATGAAAGGCATGGAACTATCGATAACACAGTTACGCAGATCTAGAATCTAGGTGTAGTAGAGTCCATCGTCGAAAGTGATGGACCAAATTGTGATTCTAGAATAGATGATGATGAGCTATCCTCACACAATAAATGATATGAGGATAAAACTAAGTTGGCCTACTTAGGCCCTTTAAATTTGCATCATCTTCTACCCATGGAACAAATGGGCGATATTGAAGAATACTTCATGGTTGATAGTGACTATGAGAATGAAATAGAGTGGGCCTACCTTGGGCCCCATCTTGCTAATCGCCCAATCCCAATGGGTACGAACAAAGGACTCATATACAATAATGATGATGAGGATGATACTGAGAGAGCCTATCTTAGGCCTCACTATTTGCATCATCATCATTATGAGTCGGTTGACATCAATGAGATGTATCAGTGCGTCTATTCTAGTTCGTGCCTCAGAGGGAGACCACCCAATTTGTATATGATTTATCATATAGTCTTCCCTGATCCTCCAATGTACATGGAGCTCCTTGAGCCTAGTGATCCTATTTTTGAGTTTGTTCTTAGACCAGATTCAAATAACCCCATACCCCTAGATCCACATCTCGAGTATGGAAGTTATATCAACGTAGATTCACACACTCGTGGTCCTGTATATCTAATCCATTTCGTCAATATGATCTTCATTTATTTGACCACTCCACTTCGCAATCCAACCGACCCTTCCAAGCCATTGTATCTAAACATAGATGCTATTGATTAGGATTGTGTTGACTCACCACTGGAGCCTAAATATTTCTTCCCTAATGAAGAAATGTTGCAACCTTTTCATTTTGTGCTAGGTTGTGCACATGATGTTTATCACGTTGAGGGAAATTTTGATGTAGGACCTTTAAACCCAATTGATGACATCCACTTGATTCCTATGCCTCACCAACTTGAGGAGGGATCACACATATCAATAGAGGAGACCTTTGATGTGGATATTGGAAGGCAATGCCTTCTACTTATCTTTAAATGGAATTAATTATTATTATTCAACCATACAACCAGAACAAGTAAATCAATCGAATACGGAATGCGAGGAATATGAATGTAATTAATTAAAATCAATTGCCACTAGGAGGGCAGATCCCGCCGTGAAGGCAAAGTGCGAATACGCAGAGATAAAATAGCAAAGATGAGATAAATCAATTAATTCAACAACTACCCTAATAAATATGAATTTATTATACACTTGGAGAACCTAGCCGACGGCTAGGTTTGGTATGTAGCATGACTCCCCTCCTCGGAAAGCTTTGTCCTCAAAGCTGGAAATGTCTGGAAAATACTTTCGTGTTCCCATGTGGCATCTTCCTCTGGTAGGTCTTGCCATTTGATGAGAAATTCTTGAATCTGGCGCGATCTTAGTCTTCGTATTCTATGTTGTAATATATCTTCAGGTTGGAGATGTATGCGTCCTTCCTCATCGAGCACTGGTAATTCTGATTGACTTTGCACTTTCTGACCAATTACCTTTTTGAGACATGAAACATGAAATACCGGGTGTATTCGTGATGATGAAGGTAGCTCTAACTGATAGGCTACTTCTCCAATGCGGCGCACAATTTTGTAAGGACCATAGAATCGTGGTGCCAACTTTTGACTGGTCTTTATCCTTAACGATGCTTGTTTGTAAGGTTGCAACCTTAGGAAAACCTTGTCACCGACATTAAAAGTTCGTTCTGATCGGTGCAAGTCTTGTTGTTGTTTCATGCGATTTTGTGCTTGGAATAAATTCTCTTTGAGTATGGTGAGTGTAGACTGCCTTTGTTGAAACCAATCATCCACTTTGTCTACTTTGGATGAACCTGGGACGTAATCTGCTACAATTGGAGGCTTGGTTCCATACAATGCTTCAAAGGGAGACATCTTAATTGAATAATGGTAAGAAGTGTTGTACCACCATTCCGCCATTGCTAGCCATTGGCTCCATTGATATTGTTTATCTTGAACGAAACATCGTAAGTATGTACCCAAACATTTGTTAACTACTTCTGTTTGCCCATCTGTCTGGGGATGGTAAGCTGAGGACATGTTTAATTTGGTACCACTAAGTCGAAATAATTCTCGCCAAAAGTTACTAGTGAAGATGGGATCTCTATCACTTACAATATTTTTTGGCATACCATGTAATTTGAAAATTGAATCCATAAATACCTTTGCCACCTTGCTTGCGGAAAATGGATGTTGTAAAGCCTGAAAGTGAGCGTATTTGGATAACCGATCTACCACTACGAAGATTCTTGTCATGCCTTCTGACTTTGGAAGACCTTCAATAAAATCCATGGATATATGTTCCCACTGACGTTCAGGGATGGGTAAGGGTTGTAATAACCCTGGTGATTTGACTGTCTCTCCTTTATTGCGCTGGCAAACTTCGCATTCTGCTACCCATTGTTTGACTTCGGCTTTTAATCCTTTCCAACAAAATGATTGTTTGATCCTTAAATATGTTTTCAAAAATCCTGAATGTCCCGTCGATGGAGAAGCGTGCGATTCGTCTAGGATCTTTGATTTGAGTTCTGAGTTGTGTGGAATGTAAATGCGGTTCTTCTTCCGGAGGATTTTATCTTCATAAGAGAACAAAGGGTGTTTAGAGGACCCAATAGATAATTCTTGAATTATCTGAGCAGTTTCGCTATTGGACAACCATTCATCTTGTAATTGATTCACCCATTGAGAGCAAGGACCTGAAATAGCGTTAATGACTACTTCGTCTTCATATTTCCTGGATAGCGCATCGGCAGCTACATTTTCCTTCCCCTTCTTGTATTCGATAACAAAATCATAACCCAATAGTTTGGTTAACCACTTATTTTGTTCCGGATAGGAAAACCTCTGCTCAAGAAAATGTTTGAGACTACTATGATCTGTTTTGATAATGAAGCGGCTATTGATTAGGTAGTGTCTCCATTTTTCTACTGCATGAAGAATAGCCAACATTTCTTTTTCGTATGTCGATCTTCCCAAATTTTTCTCGGAGAGCTGTTTACTTTCAAATGCCAACGGATGACCTTCTTGCATTAATATAGCCCCAATTCCTGTTCCTGACGCATCACATTCGATAATAAATGGTTTGTGAAAATTGGGGGTTGCTAATACTGGAGTTGTACACATGGCCTCCTTAAGAGCTTCGAAGGCTTGAGTAGCCTCTTCCGACCAACGAAAAGCATCCTTCTTTGTGAGTGTTGTGAGAGGTGCTGCAATCTTACCATAATTTTGTACAAACTTGCGATAGTAGCCCGTGAGACCCAAAAAACCATGAAGTTTCTTGATGGTTTTAGGTAAAGGCCACTCTTGAATTGCCTTAATCTTATTGGGATCAACTTTGACGCCCTCGTGTGAAACTATATGACCAAGATACTCGACTTCTTGGACACCAAATGAACATTTGGAACGTTTGACAAATAACTTTTCTTTGTGTAAAATGTGAAGGGCTTTATCCACATGATGTAAATGATCCTTCCATGTTTGGCTATATATGAGAATGTCATCAAAAAAAACTAACACAAACTTACGGAGGAATGGACGAAACACTTGGTTCATGAGACTTTGGAAAGTGGATGGTGCATTGGTGAGACCAAAAGGCATGACCAAAAATTCGTAATGACCTTCATGAGTACGGAAAGCGATTTTGGGAATATCTTCTTCTCGGACACGGATTTGGTGAAATCCTGAGCGAAGGTCTAATTTTGTAAAAAATTTTGCACCATGCAACTCATCTAGTAGGTCATCTATGACGAGGGATAGGAAATTTGTCCTTGATAGTGAGTTTATTGAGAGAACGAAAATCGGGACACACACGCCAAGAGTTATCTTTTTGTCGAGCCAGAACTACAGGTGAGGAATAAGGGCTAGTGCTGTGACGAATGACTCCATGATCTAGCAGATCCTGAACGATCTGTTCGATTTCTGTCTTTTGTGGTTGAGGATAGCGGTAAGGACGGTTGTTAGGTGGGACACTCCCTGGAACCAAATGGATGGCATGGTCATGAGATCGTTTAGGTGGTAATCCTTTAGGTTCTTGGAAAACCTCTTCATAATTTGTTACGATGTCTCGTAAATACGGAGCGATAATATCCGAAGTTGCTCGAGATTGTTTTTCCAAACAATTAATTTGAGCTATAAATCCATATCCACCCTTTTTTAACATCTTCTCCATACTATGAGAGCTCACCATTTGTGATGGAGGAGTAGTAATGCCTTGTAAGCGAATGACTCGTCCGTTTTCCTTCCATTCCACAAATAATTTTTTGAAATTGAAGCTAACCGTGTCTAATGTTTCCAACCATTCAACTCCCAAAATGACATCGGAGTTCCCTAAATTCATGACGAAAAGGGATCCAAACCAGGTATAAGTACCCATTTTTATGGAAACTTGAGATGTTCGACCAACACATTGCGCGTTCACCCCGTTGGCCACTAGAACCTGGAATTTGTCTTTGTTGGAAGAGTTAATGAATAGATTCAAAGCTTTTGCTAGTTTTGATGTCGATAAAATTGTGGGTACTTGCTCGGAATCAATTAGCACATTCACCTTTTTACGGCGGAGAAATCCTGGTACCTTGATGGTATGGTGGGCGGTTAACCCCATGAGGGCATGTACGGAGATCGCCATTGTATCCTCTTCCTTCTCTTCTAGAGTAATTGGTAGTTCTTCTTGCATAGGTTCTTCTTGTTGGTAAGTTTCGTCCTCTTCTCCTTCATATTGATCACACTCAATATGAAAGTTTTGTTTTTGGGCACATGCTTGTTCCCTGGGATGATGAGTGCGACATTTATAGCAAAAGTATCTTGATGGTTGATCATTTCTACGAAAGGAATTGTTGCGATATGGAGGACGACTATAAGTTTCACGCCGTGCATACAACTGAATTCTCTTCTCAGCCAGCTTGGCTATTCTTATACAATCGTTCAATGCGGTTGGATTTTGAATGTCCACCTCCACCCTAATATTTTCTTTCAATCCATTGCGAAAAGCTCCCACCACTGTGTCGGGGCTGAGGTCTAATGTATATGGTAGTAAACTGGTGAATTCCGAAACAAACTCGCTAACCGAACCTTCTTGTTTAAGAGATAACAATCTTACTGTGTATGACGATGTAGCTCCTTCATCAAATCTTTCTAAAAAGTAAGTAGTGAATTTTTTCCAGTTAATAGTAGCTCCTTTCTCTCGCTTAAGCCATACGAACCATTGGTAGGCCTCAGTGCCTAATTTTGATGCGGCGAAAGGGACTTTATCAAATTCCTTAATTTGGTATAAGTCGAGAATGCCTTCCATTTTGGCTATCCAACCACGAGGATCATGACCCTCAAAAGTGGGCATATCAATGCGTGGAAAATTATTAGGGCCTCTCGGTTGGTGATAACCCATATCCCTTTCCTGATCTTGGTTATACCGTTGTCTATGATAGCGATCCCTGTAATTATCCGAATTGCCTCTTTGCTGTTCCCAATCGTCATCCTGAGTGTCATTTTCTTCATTCCTTTGGGCATGGGAGTGATTTTGGGGATTAGTATTGGGATTAAGCTGGTTTTGTGCGCTCACTAGGGTTTTTAGGTTGGCACTAATTTCTTGCATACCATCTATTAAGAGTCGAAGAGCTTCATCGTTGGAAATGGCCGAGTTACTTGAGTCTCCTTGTGTGATGTTGTCGTGAGTTGGGGGAGGGTTAGTAGCCATAGGATCTACCAGTGGATGATGTGGATTATAACTGCCAATTTTGAAAGGAGAAGGAGAATTTTTTGTACCTGGGCTTCGATGAGGTCTTCTTGCGTTGTTATTGGTCGTTTTCGAGCTTGATAATCGACCGTCAGAACCTTTGGTCCACCTTTTGCTCATGCACTTGTTAACATAACCTGCTTAGGATTCCGCTTCAACTGCTGCAAAATTTGGTTGAATTTAGCAAAAATGTGGATTCCGCTTCAACTGTCGCTCCAACTGCGATGCGGATTTGAATTTTATTGGCTCACCTCCTTAACAGCCACTTTTGACGACTTTCAGCAATTTTGATAATGTTGACAAGTTTTAGACGATTTGGACAACTTTGGACAATTGCTAATACCGACAGCGACTAGACCAAGACACGACGCGGCACGACACGACTGGTAGCGATGGCACGACGAGACACGACAGGACTTATAGTGACGACGAGGAGGACGAAACGAACAACTGGATGGCGATGATAGCACCGAATGACATGACTAAGGATAGCTCGAGGACACAACAAACATGGAAAACCACTCGACACACAGCTCGAGGACATGACGAACATAGAAAACCACTCGATAGCACAGACATGATGCGGACAGCAAGGACGAACACATGAACATGACGCGGACAGAGGACAGCAAGGACGACACGACAGCACGGACATGACACGGACAGCAAGGACAGACACATGGACACGATGCAGACAGAGGACAGCAAGGATGGACATGACGCAGATAGAGGACAGCAAGGACGAACACGACGCGGACAACTACGGAGGAGCTCCTAATGTGTGATCGAAGTCACACCGTAGAAGGTGTGACTTAGTTTTTTTAAACCCTTTTTTGAACTGTGTACCCCAAATGTGGGATAAAGAATTAAACCCAACGCAGCGGAGAAATTTATCTGACGTCAGCAAATAAAAATAAACCGACGACCTTAGCTTTCCCAGTTAATAAAAATATTCGCGATTTATGATTGGTTGACGACCTGCGAACCAGTTTATGCGTTTTGCGGAGTAAATTCTCGACGGATCCGTGAGCGATTTTTTGATTTCCTTCAGACGCGTGAGTAGATTGCCCAAATCAAACTCTTACTGTGTATGTACGCGGGATTTGGCGGCACTGCTGCAACGAAAGGTCGTCAATTGAAAACGCAGAATTTGCACGGCTTCGACGAATTTTCGGCCAGTGAGAACGCAGAACTCCGCAGCGTCTGGGACTGCGTATGTCAATCGAATTGTCTCCCCAGGTGTGTTGGATCGTACCAACCTGATACCACTTGGAAGGCAACGCCTTCTACTTATCTTTAAATGGAATTAATTATTATTATTCAACCATAAAACCAGAACAAGTAAATCAATCGAATACGGAATGCGAGGAATATGGATGTAATTAAAATCAATTGCCACTAGGAGGGCAGATCCCGCCGTGAAGGCAAAGTGCGAATACGCAGAGATAAAATAGCAAAAGATGAGATAATTCAATTAATTCAACAACTACCCTAATAAATATGAATTTATTAAACACTTGGAGAACCTAGCCGACGGCTAGGTTTGGTATGTAGCAAGATATCAATAATGATCCCACTAATCCTAAGAAGGTCAAATTCGGAGAGAGTCTATCTCCTGATGAGCGTGCCATACTCATCCCTCTACTGAAAGAGAGACCTGACCTTTTCACTTGGACATACAAGGATATGTCGAGACTAGATCCAAAATTGGTTACTCATAACCTTTCGCTAGACCCTGCTAAGAGACCTGTCAAGCAGAAGCTCAGGAAGATGCATCCAATAGTCACTTTAATGGTTAAATATGAGTTGTAGAAGTTGTTGGATGTAGAGTTCATTATCTCCATCAACTATCTAGAATGGGTATCAAACATGGTACCTGTAGGAAAACCTGATGGAAGGATCCGTATTTGTATGGATTTTAGAGACCTCAACAAGGCAACACCAAAGGATTCATTCTCATTGCCCAACATAGATGCTCTTGTAGATGCAACTATGGGTCATGAGATGCTCTCCCTTATGGATGGTTTTTTTAGTTACAATCAGATTTAGATTAAAGTCGAAGACCAGCACAAAACCATATTCACAATGCCATGGGGAACATTTTGCTATAAAGTTATGCCATTCGGCCTTAAAAATATTGGTGCCACATATCAATGAGCCATGACATATATTTTTCATGACTACATGCATAAGATCTTGGAAGATTATATCGATGACTTGTTGGCAAAGTCATTGTTATGAGAAGAGCATGTTGAGGTCCTGAGGAAGGTCTTCGATCACCTGATAGAGCATAATGTCAGGTTGAATCCCAAGAAGTGCGTATTTGGCATAACTTCAGGAAAGCTCTTGGGGTTCATCATTTCAAAATGAGGCATCAAAGTTGACCCAGCGAAGGTCAAGGCCATATTAGAAATGCATCCTCCCACAAATATCAAAGAGTTAAGAAGCCTACAGGGCAAAGTAGCATCCATAAAGTGATTTATTGCATAATTATCAGACAAATGTCGACCCATGAATCGATTGCTACACAAGGGGGTCCCATTCAATTGGGATGAGGACTGTCAAGCGGCCTTCACTAAAATCAAGCAATACCTAGCAACGCCACTAGTGCTAGCTCCACCAAGACCAGATGTGCCTTTTTTGCTATATATATCGGTGACCGACTTTGCATTGGGAACCATGTTAGCCCAAAAGAACATGCAAGACAAAGAGCAAGCGATATATTACATCAGTCGCACCTTGGTGAGTTATGAGCTCGGGTATGCATACGTGGAGAAGCTGTGTTTAGCAGTAGTGTTTGCAATAAAGAAGTTGCATCATTATATGTTAAGTCATACGACGTACGTAATATCCAAACAAAATCCTTTGTAGTATATGATGAGCAAGACATATCATAATACACGTACTACGAAGTGGATCATGCTATTGATAGAATTTGATTTGGAATTCATTAGCCAAAATTCCATCAAGGGATAGGTCATAGCTGATCAACTGGTAGAGGTACCTCTCAAGAATAGTAGGCCTCTCACCATAGAGCTTCCTGATGATGCGGTCTTCGCATTATCAGAAGCACCCGAACCCGAAGAACCAGATAACAAAGCTGATATGACTATGTTCTTCGATGGTTCGAAGTGTGAGCAAGGGGGTGGTGCAGGAATTATCTTCTTCATGCCACAAGGTGCTCCAATGCCCTTGTCATTTAAGCTAGACTTTCCTTGTACCAACAACAATGCTGAATACGAAGCCCTAATCTTGGGCCTCCAAACAACTATCACCATGAAGATTAAATGATTAAATATCTTTGGTGATTCCCTTATCATAGTCAATCAAGTGAAGGGACTTTTTCAATGTAGGTGTCCCATCTTGAAAGCTTACAAGGATCTTGCTGACACTTATCTAGCCCAGCTAGAGTGGTACGACATCGAGGCAATCCCTCGTTCATCGAACAGATTTGTAGACACTATGGCATCTTTGGGATCCTTAATCCCTCAGAATCCATCTTCTAACTTTACTACCATTCATGTAAAGATGCTATCGCATGTCGCGATGCAACGTGCAACTTTTGATAACAAGGAATCAGTCAACATGATTCATATAGAACCAAACCATGAGTGGTTCTATAAATCTAGAGACTTTCTCAAGAAGGCATCCTGGGGGTCTTTGATCTCGTAGGGTCCTACGGGGAATGGCACCACCATTCACCACAAGGTTGTATCCTAGTCTGCATTCATGCACAACGAAATGCTAGGGGAACAAGTCATCTTGTCAGTTGAGGTAGAAGCTTATCAAGATTGGATGTCACAATTACATGACTTCCTCAAGCTTGGTTTAATCCCATAGGGATTATTGCATGCTGCAAAATGCACATTCAGATAGAAAGTGATAAAGTATGTCTTGCTTGGAGATATTTTGTACCGTAGAAGCTACGATGGAATTCTCCTTCATTGTCTTGAGCCCCAAGAATCAGCTTGGGCAATTTTGCAAGCTCATGATGGTACATGCAGTGGCCATTTTAGCGGCATGGCCATTGTCAAGTGCATCCTTCGAATGGGTTATTATTGGCCCACTATGGAGAAGGATTGCATCGCGTATGTCAAGAAATGCGTCAAATGTCAGCATCATGCTAATCTTATGCACTTGCCATCATAGGCCTTACAACCCATTCAAGCGGCTTGGCCATTTTCTCAGTGGGGTTTGGATCTAATCGGTAAGATCTCTCCTCCATCATCGAGTTGGCATACATTTATTATAATGGCTACTGAGTATTTTACAAAGTGGGTGGAAGCAATCCCTTTAACAATGACAACTGGAGCACGTATTGCAGAGTTTATACTTCACAATATCATTAGTCATTTTGGGATACCATCCAAGATAATCTCGGATAATGGAACATCATTCAAGAACAAAACTATGAAGGCTTTAACATCTAAGTACAATATACAACATAGTTTTGTGACTCCATACTATCCGTAGGCAAACGGGTAAGCTGAGGCTTCAAATAAGATAGTGGTAGCCATCTTGAAAAATATGGTACAAGAAAACCACAAATATTGGCACATCCAGCTACCCCTTGCATTATGGGCTTATAGGACTAGCATACGGATGCCCACTGGGGCAACCCCATTTTTGCTAGTATATGGCATTGAGGCCATTATGCCCCTAGAGTTGGAGATTCCAATGTTGCGCGTCGCATTGAAAGAGTTCATCGATGATGACACTGCATGGCAAGCTCACCTAGATCAATTGATGCTTCTTGATGAACGTCACGTGAATGCCCTTGAGCATCTCCGCGTTTACCAAGAGCACTTAAAATGAGCTTACAATAGTAAAGTCCACTTGAGAGACTTTAAGGTTGGTGATCTTGTGCTGAAAGAGAACCAACAGAACTCAAACCTACCACCGCACTTGCGAGATAAATTTATGGCTAACTGGTTAGGTCCTTACATCATCTCAGAGCAGATTGGACCTGGAATGTATCACCTAACATCGCTTGAAGGGGTTGAAGAGCCTGAACCTCTCAACATCCTTCATCTTAAGGCGTTCCACACATAATAATTCAAAAACTTAAAAATATGGAAAATTTTCAAAATCCATAAAAATCAAAAAGCAATAAAATCTAAAAACATTGCATTTCATTTGCATCATGCATTTTCATTTTGCACATGCATTTCATTTAATTGCATTGCATTAGGCATTTCCATCCATCGCACTTGCATTAGGATAGGTTGTGTTTGCAATCTTACAAATGACACCACGTTTGTATTTCAATCATGCATCTATGCATTATCATCATCTTCCATCACCCTTGTGAGTAATTGTGTTTCTCAACACAACCCCTCCTGTTGCTATGAAGAATATACTAGGGTTTTTCGGTCATTCAACCATACCTAGTGGTCTTCTCAGATTTAGTAGAAATCTTGCTTTGCTTTTGTAGATGAGGTCTAGTTTTGATAGCACTTAGCATATCAGAATCCCATCACTAATCAAACACATTAACAATCCTAATTAGGGTAAGGAAGGATGAACATTACAAAAGTGGTCCGGGTCACCTTAGGTGAAAGGTTTTGTTACTTGCTCATTTTGTGAGGCGCAATGGTCTAGAGTAGTGGTCATTGGAAAAAGGACAAGTTTACCCCCTACCCGAATAAATCCCTTGCTTACAAAAAAGGAGCAAAATCCCAAAAATCAAATCAAATCCCTTGCTCAAAACAAAAGAAAAACAAAAATACAAAATAAATAGTGATTTTTATCACTATATATGAGCAAGTATCCCAATAAATTGAAGAAAAGAAGGGGGTGAGCTTGAATCCCTAGAATGATCAATGCTCGAAAATCATAGGGTGATCCCCAATACAAAAATGGGCTGAATGAATCCCACCTAGCATTGGGGTAGGTCTAAGCAATTTACAAATGAGCTAGCTTTAGGTGGCTTGTATTGCCTAGTGGTCTAGTCTAACTAAATCCAAACCTAGGATCGGGTGGACATTTGAGGATCCCCAATACAACAATGGGCTGAATGAATCCTGCCTAGCATTGGGGTATGCTTATGTCTCATCTAATATATTCATTTGCACACATAGGGGTAATGAATAGCTTGGTCTTTCATAGCGAAAACTTTATTTTTCAGAAGTCTAGTATAGTAATTATACAACTTTTGATAAGTCAACTAGGGTGTTTGAGTCTCATGGAAAACCTCAAAAATTCCCAAATAGCAACAATTCATTTCAAATCAGTCAATTATCAACTTCTTTTTATGAGAGTTTGTTTGTTAAGGGGTGTTCATAATATAGGTTAGATACCGGATGGATATCAACAATGATATTTAGATGGCCACTGACTATGTTGTGCATATTATTTTAACTTACAAAAGCTTATGAATAGAAACAATACATCATTTCATAGCACATATGGATGTTTAATTGATTAATTCTTATGATAAGATGTATCAATTACATTTCATGATTATTATACATTCTGTGGTGTCATCCATTAGATTGTTAAACTCATATTGC
Source organism: Wollemia nobilis (assembly GCA_028583015.1). Classification (NCBI taxonomy): domain Eukaryota; kingdom Viridiplantae; phylum Streptophyta; class Pinopsida; order Araucariales; family Araucariaceae; genus Wollemia; species Wollemia nobilis. The sequence continues at coordinate 624,646 of JAQPPZ010016670.1, forward strand.
ATTCATACATTATGTTTTAAGTGATTAAAGCATACATGTTCATTTACATTAGATCATCATCATGTAAATAATGCATTACATACATTGCATTCATCATATCATAACATCATAAATTAAATGCATACAAGTAAATTAAATTAAACATGCATTTAACATCAAATAGTGCATCCACATATGCATACATCATAGTAGTCCATCTACACATCTAGATCACAATATCTAGTCATACATCCATCATCTAGCTAGTGCATGTCATCCATACATCACATCATATAGCATCAAATCAACATCACATATAAGCATTGCATCCATATGCATCTCATAAACATAAAATAAATAAATGTACACATATAATGAGTCTCATAAATGTCATATCATATATATATATGTGTGTGTCAAAAAGAGTATATAGGCATATGTCCAAAATACCCGTAGGCTACAACTATGTAGGTCCTCGACCTTACACTCAAAAATGGTACAAATATCTATCAAGATCTATGCTAGGCAGTGCCTACACCCCCAGTCTATGAGGCTCCTCCATCACCTCCACCCTCCCTATGAGTCCACCTAGAGCTAGCACTAGAGGACCTCTCTATCCGATGAGTCCTGTGGCTAGAACGAGCTGAAGACTACCCTATCTCTCATGTCCTAGTCCATTGAGACTCTGTAGCTATGGATCTCTCTAGAAACTCATCGCCTAGAAGTATGATCTCTCCTACAATAAGAGATATGTAAGATGCATCTACTGACTACTTTGTATGACCCTCCGAATAGGCATGCAATCTATGATCTCTACATCCAGATCCAAACCTATCATCCTGGTACAACTAGAGCCATAGGAGCAACCTGAGGAGTCGAGGGCCTCCCCTCTGCACTCTTAGATAGAGTCTCACTCATGAGTTGATAGCACAAGTAAGACTTGTAGAATATCTCTTCAAGTGTACCTTCTCTATCTCTATAGTGGCACTATCAATCTATGCCAAGGGAAGAGTCCTCTCCTCCTTGAATCCCCACCACTACTCCTATCCCTATCTCAACTGATCCTACATAGCTCTCAATTATGCCTATAGAGTAGCCATGGAAGTGTCCCTCTCTAAAATCTACATCTGGAGGGTCCCTACCCATGTCTGTAAGCTAGCAACCTAGGCCCTGAGCTAGGACACCTCATCATCAGGCTCCTCCTCACCCTCCTCTACCTAGGGCTCCTCCTCAGCTGCAGCCTCACCCCATCCACCCTCTATCCATTGGTGCACTCTACACCCATGAGGATCTACTCCCTCTAGATATGCCTCCTCTACCTCTACTACTACCGCACCATCTATAGGTCTACCTAGTGGGCCATCACCCCACCACAACCTGGTAGTCCACCAGGCATCATAATCTATTGTAGTCCCTACATCCTCCAATCCAAACTCCTAGAAATCATCATCCTCATCCCCTAGTGGAGTCACCTGAGGCCATGCCAAGTCCTTCTCCACCTTAAGGTGATAGATAGTGGGAGTGGGAGGAATATCCTAGTAAATCTTGAACTGCCTAGTCACACGGGAGAAGTAGAAGAACTCTCATATCTTGAGCTTGCACCCGAGAAGCCATCTATCATATCAAGTCCTCCTCAGGTACCTATCTACCTTCGACCATGCTGGAAAATCCATGTAGGGCCTCCATAGCACCTACCCAAGCTGTAGTCATGCAAGCTGATCAATGTAATACTACACATCCCCTACTCGAGACCTACTCCAAAATCCCTCAAACTCTCGAGGCCAACATGAAGCATAGCACTAGCTCTCCTCAATAATATCAATAATCTGGAGGGGTAGTGGCATGGGGTGCTCAACTATGATGTGCTACCATACCCAGATCTATAGTAGGAGACTACAACGACTCCCACATGGCTCCTCCATGTGATCCGATACAACTCATCATAGAGCTATGCAAGTAGAGCGCTCCCCAAGATAGGATCAATGGCTCTCTAGTGTTGCTCGCTAGCACATCTTGGGTCCTCACCAAGAGGTTCCAAGGGAACCTCACTCCTGATGTGTCTAGATAGCATAATCTAAACTATCAAGTGCATAAGTACAGCTACCCACCATGAGAAGACATTCTCATGGTACCAATCCTCAATGTGGACCCCATCGTGGTCTGAATCTGCCTACACCGTAGCACTCTGAGCACCAAATATCTATCGAAAGACAACATCCTTCACCTCTATGGGTGAAGATGTGATGGCCTCACCATCGATCGAGATCTGAAAGATGTGGTAGACATCCTCCAAAGTGACAGTAATCTCACCTATGGGTAGGTGAAAGGTGTTGGTCCTCGCATCCCAACGATGGGCCAAAGCGGTCATGTAAGCCTGATCGACTCTAATAGATGGAAGTCGTAGCATGTAGCCAAATCCAATGGCTCCAAACTAGGCCCACTCAGTGTCATTAAGGCCATTGCAAAGGGTACGAAGGATATCTGATTCCCTCACCCTCGCGATCAAAGTCTGAAGAGAGACATAAATAATAATACATAAAATCAATCAAAAACATCAAAAAATGACCTTAAAAAGTCAAACAAATTCAAAAAATATTCAAAAAGATAAAAACATTCACAAATGCATGCAACACATTCAAAAAAATCAAGATTGCACTTCAAACATTCAAAAAAAATCAATTAAATCAGACAAAAACTCAAAAAATTAAATTTTTTTCTAAAGTCGGCTAACCATGACTGGGACCCATGACCGATGGCAACGGTCAAATTTTTGATCATTGGGATTTGAATCCCACCATGGTTGACAACCATGGCCCCCAATTTACCAATTGGGAATCATGGCTACCACCCATGGCTAAGAGCAATGACCTTTTTAGGGTCACTTCCCATCCCGAAAAATCCCAAAAATTAAAATCCCACCCTCTAAGCTAGCCTATGCTAAACCCTAACTAAGGTGAGGTTCTTTATCGATAGTTTAGTGTGGTTCAATTAACCCATTAATTAATAAGGTTCATTTTAATTGGGTAAATCAAATAAGAGAGTTGTGTGTGGCTACCTTAGTCGCACCGACTCCGCCACTAGTGGATGCATCCATTGGGTCCACCATGTAGGTGTTTCATGAGGTTTGTGATAACATTCCATATCAAAATTTTAATCTCACCTCTCAGAGCTCTCAATTTTACAAGTTGGCAGTTGAAAATAATGACATTGAAAATGATATATTTTCTTTTATATTTTCAATTTTACCCTCAATCACGACTGACACTCGTGAGCACAGAATTAGGGTTTTTCGACCGTGGGTCAGAGCCATGACTAAGAAAATTGTAAAAATTGGTTACGTCTGACAAGCGCAGCTAGCATCCAATAATAAATACCCTCAAAATTTCACCATGAGGGGCTTCAAAATGCAAAATTAAAAATATCTAATGGTGCAAAACCCTCAAAATTTTCAAAATAACAAAAAAATTCAAATAATTCAAAATTTCAAATGCGCCTCGTATCCAATTATTTACCCTATACACTTGGTGGTTGCAGCGACTTGCGATCCATGCAATCTGACAAGATGAGTAAATTACCATAAGGCCATTTGGGGTAAATTAGTCATCGTTGAATTGATATGCTTCACTTCAATCCCTAAGAAGGCCTAGACAGTCGAACTGCTCCATGGGAATGAGGTATTCATCTCAATGCTTCTATGACATTTTTAGTAGATCATCGAACATTATGATTCAACATAAGCCTAATTGGAATTGCTATCATCTTGATTCCCTAAGAAGGCCATAACGGTCAGATTGCTCCATGGGATAGAGATGTACAATTACTATTAATAGTTGTAATCATGGCTGAATTAGGCCTTGCCAAGTAATCAAAGTGCTAAAATCTTCAATTGTTCAAATCACTCATTGTGGTCAAGCGACTCATCGCTTCATTAAATTGTCCTACTCTCATCGACTCGTCGCTTGAGGGGGTAGTCATTATATCAATTATCATAATCAAATTCAATAGGAGATCACTCGATCTTGTCAAATTGTGTTCATCTTACGAATCATTGCCAACGACTATCATAAGCTTACCCTTTGTTAGGGCAAAAAGCAACTATGATAGTTAAGTTAGTAGCTCTCCACCTATCGGTACTATTGTAGCACTGAAGCTACCCGATCATCATTGGAGCTTGCAAAAGCTTTTTCAAATTTAAGCCTTCCCTCAGTTGGAAGCAATGATTCTAAGATGTGTGCCCTTTGGCAGGATTGGGCATCTAATGTTGATCAGATCAATGATCATCATTCAACCTACGACATCATTTTAGGAGGTCTATTTTTGCTCAATGTTGTTCATTCTCACAATGCATCCCAAAAGGGGCATCTGTAGACACCTAAAATGTGTCATGTCGAGGTGACTACTCATATGGGACATGCTAACAGACCATATGAATGATCTTGGATAGCTCCAAGGTGAAGCAATGGTTTTAACCACTCAATTTGGGTAGAGTTGGCTAACTCAGCCTTAGCCACGTGATTGACACCCATGGCTAATAGAGTTGGCCATGCCTCAGAGCCATGGCTAGCATCAAAACTATTTTGAATCCTAGGTCGAGCCAAATTTGGTTACAACGGCCTGGGCAATGGAGATTCAAATGGTTTTGGGTGGGGAAGCTTCGAGAGTTTTCCTCCCAACTGATCCAACCTCCTGGATCTTGATCTTGGCTTCCCAAGCAAGCCAATATTAGAGATTAGGAGTCCTATAAGACCCCCCTCCAAATTGGGGAGAAGTCTAGAGAAATTTTGCATTTGAACATAGCGAAGCTCTACCAAAATGGATAGCAAATTGATAACCCCTTGAGGAGAGTCGAAATGTTACCCAATTGTGGAGTGACAAGCATGAATTCATCAATGGAGCTTCCAAAGGACTAGGAAGCATAATCACACAATCAAGCCAATCGAACGTGAATCTCATCAAATTCGACCGCCAATCCATCTTGGGACATAGAGGTGACCCTTGATCATCAATTCCATGGAGGGAATCAGAGATCTAAGCCCTGATTACAAGAGCAAGAGCATTTGCACCTCAGCCATGGTTGTCAACCATGGCTAACAGTGCCCACCATGCCTCAGACCCATGACTAGGGTTTGATCCCTGATTTCTTTTATTTTAGCATTAGATTTACATTTTTAGTTGTGCAATTAGCTTAGTCTAGCATAGATTAATATTTTAGCAGACATTTGACCGATTAATTCTAGGATTTAGTGGTAGATTTGCTTCCATTTCCTTGCATTTGTCAATTTAGCATAGTTTCTTGTTATTTCATGCAATTCAAGTTTCTAATGGCTAATTAGGTTGCTTATTACCTAGATTACATGCTTTCTTTCTATGCTTCATAGTAATTTGATGATTTTATGCTAATATTCATAGATTTACATGTTTCTTGTTTTCTTTATCATCATTTATGCAAGTTTCCATCAAAAGCCTCATCAAGAGAGGCCATATTTGCTTTTAATCCTTTCTTGTTGTTTCTTGAATGCAGGGTTTACAGGATCCATTCATTTCAAGGCATTCAAGGCAGCAAATACCTCTTTTCATGAGAGAAGAAGGTCACCATTGATCTTGAGCAGTTCGTGTCTTTGTGGAAAGTCTGCGAATTACACCACCCCCTCATTTAGAGGGTCTTCAATATTGTATTAATTGTATCAACATTGAGTATCCCTAAGAGGGACGTACTTGTAATCGGATTTGACAAAATATTTAATAAAAGAAACATTCTCTTTCTTGTTGAAGTTATTATTGTCAATATTTTATGCTTTAATGTTTGATATCAATTGATGCATTAGTTAGGTGTATGCTTTCTACAAGGTTACAAAAATTATTTTTTAAGGGAAGTTAATACCCCCATTTTAGGTTATTTTTTAGGTGAGGACTTTGGTCTCAATCAACAAACGGCTTGACAAACATAAGAAACCTCAACAAGTAGGTGATTTATTCATTGAAAAGTCTCAACCATGGGGTTTTTTTGTTGGGGCTAGTCAAAGACAGTCAACTTTTAGTAGTGCAGGATGCATTCTATACTTCTTAAATACCCATTATATCAAATTTAAAGTAGGTCTTAGGATAGATTCCAAAAATTTTGCTAATTTTTAGATATTGAGATTGCTAATGAAGTGTGTTGTGGAGAGAAATGTGAAAAATTTACAAATTTTTGGAGATTCTACTTTAGTCATCAACTAGATGAATAGATCCACTCAATTAAAAAATAATTAGCTTAGACCAGTGGGAGTTGAACTATTGAATGTGATTTCCCTTTTTGAAAAAATCTCTTTTACTCATGTTTATAGGGAATTAAATCAAGAAGCATATAAGCTATCAAAATAAGGTCAACAAGTTCCAGAAGGTTTCTTGCAAATGGAAGAGAACAAGGATAGAGTTTCTTATTTCATCCACATATCATACCCCTAGTTCCTATGCTAGCTCTGTGTTTTACTGTGGGCTTGTTCATTTGATTAGAGCTTTATGGCAATTTTTAATGGTTTTCTTTCTTCTACTGGTTTCTTTTTCACTAATTTCTATATAGGTTTTGGACATGGAGGTTATTTGTATGATTAAGTATTGATATATAGGGATATTTATCCTTATTATCCCTATGCTATTCTGAAGATGGGTTTTTTTCCTCTTCGATCTACCCGACTGTAATTATATCTTGACTCCCAGTAATTTGTTTTTATTTGGGGTTTTGTTTGTGCTAAGGCACCTGAGAAGTGTAATTTTATTTCATTATTGAAATAAAATTACGATTTTTTTCTTGTAAAAAAATGATTTTGATGCCTTTGACAAGGAATATGAGATCATCCATTAAATTACTATGTCCTACACTCTCCACTAAAATGGTGTGGTTAAAATGAATAATACGGTACTTGTGGAGATGGATAGGACTATGTTATATGTTATGAGTCTTGATTTAAAGTTGTGGAGTGAAGCAATTAATTGTATATGTTATACCATTCACCATTCACCAACAAAAGCATCAAAGTATGACTCCTAAAGAGAAGTGAGTGAGGTGAATCTAATATGGAGCACTTGCACATGTTTGGACATGATCTTAGGGTCCATATTCCAAATAAAAAGAAGACTAAGATTAAGGCCAAAAATAAGAAGTGCATATTTTTGGCGTATTTTGAAGCTTCCAAAGGTTATAAAATTTTTAATCCTCTCATAAAGAAGGTTGACAAAAGTATAGATTTGGTGTTTTATGAGAAACTACCTACTCTCATGGATAGATCTTTTTCTAAACTTCCAGTTTTTTTAATGAGGATAATTTTTTTCTTCAAAGGATAGGTTGCCCTCTTATTCTGAATTTGACTATTTTGATGATCATTGTGAGATATATTCTACTCATAGTGTACATTATGAAGCACATATTGAGGATATTTATTATGGACGCTTTAACCATGTTGAAATAGAGGTTGATGAGTATGATCACTCAATTTTTTTGTGGCATATGAGTGGACCTTTAATCCAAGTGAGAAAGCAATATTTTTGAGGTTGTCCCTAAGGATTTATTAGATCTTCATCAAGTGGATGGAAAGAATCATCAAAAAATTCCAAAGTGAACATGCCCCATATAGCTAATATTGAGAGAGAGAATAATCCTTCTAAATGTAATCAGGCTCATTAGAAATAGTAATGGAAATTTTTAATGAGAGAGGAATATGATGCCTTGTTGAGGAACAACACATGGGATTTAGTTTAGAAGCCTCATGGAAATATTATTATAGGGTGTAAATGGGTCTACAAAACTAATTATACTTTGAGGGTGAGGTGGAGAAGTATAAAGCTTTCTTAGTGGCCATTAGAAGTTTTTCAAGACGAAGGTGTTAACTGCAACAATACTTTTGCTCTACTTGCACGAATGGACTCTAGTAGAGTTATTTTATCTATGGATTCTTATTTTAGATAGGAAGTGCATCAAATGTATATGAAGAATGTGTTTCTCAATCATGACTTAAAGGAGGATACACACACATATAGAAAGAGAAAAATAAAAACTTCATGGATTTGAGAAGGATGGTTCTACTTCTCTTGTTTGCAAGTAAAAAAGTCATTGTATGTGCTTAGGTAAGCTCCTAGAGCATTATATGAGAAGATGAATAATGTTATTCTCACTTTTAGATTCAAAATATGTGTCCATAACAAAATTTATGTGGTGAAGCATGATGATGACATCCTCATTATTGTCCTTTATGTGGATGATTTGGTTCTCATAGGAATTTCACCCAAGGATATTATTAGCATGAACAATAGGCTGAAGAATAATTTTGAGATGACAAATTTAGATCTTCTACACTTCTCTCTGGGATTGCAGGTTTGGAAACTAAAGGATGGTATTATTTTGTCTCAATCTAGATATGCTTTGGATCTTTTGAGAAGATTCAAACTTGATGAGTGTAATCCAATTAAGACTTATGGCTTCAAGCATGATGTTGATTAAGGATAATCTTGATTATACAAAGATAGATGTTACATGGTTTTTATCTCTTGTGGGTAATTTTTTGTATTTTTCCCATAGTTGATTGAGTTGTATTTCTATCATTGGTTATATGTATCAATTCATGGAAGACCCACTGGAAAGACACTATTTATGGCTAAGAGGATTTTGAGATATTTGAAAGGTATTTTGCATGTGTAAGTGATCTATGGTATGGATGACATACCAAAATTGGTTGGATACTTCAATTATTATTGTGTTAGAGATGAGAATCACTAAAACTTGGCTTCAAAATACATCTTCACATATGATGGTCATCCAATTGCATGGATAAACAAGAAGCAAGATGTTTTTTCCATGACTTCTATGGAGAATGAATACTAAATTATAGCTTAAGTGGACAAAATTTATAGTGTTTGCATTCTCTTCTCAAGATGGGCCATACCATATTTGGGTAGAGAATTAGAGTTTTATCAAAAAACAAAAAAATCTAATGTTTCCCCAAAGGTCCAAGCACATTAAGATTGATATTTGTTGGATTTGGAAGAAAATGAAATATGATGAGATTGGTGAATAATATATTTTTTAACATAAGATCAGTTGGATTACATCATTACCAAACCATTGGTAGAGGGTCCATTTTTTTACCTTCATCTTATAAACAAGAAGTGGGATGTTGTCATTAAGGGAGAGTGTTCAAGTGATGACACCTTTAACTCCTTAAAACAATAATAAGAGAGGGTATTGAGGGTTAATATTGAATTGTACCTTGTGCTTTATTAACACTTTATATGGTTCGTCAATTCTCTTTTTCATATTATATATTTTGTAATATTTTATTGTAAGTAATATTTGTTCACCCTAGTGGTTGGGTAATATACAATCAACATTGATTTAGGCACATCTGTATGGATTATTCCTTGGTTGAATTGTTTATAAATACACCAATCAACTAAATATTTGTATCATCTTATGATATTCATTTATTATATCATAAAGTTTTAAAGCTACAACATATCATATTCATGTCTCTCATTTCCTTATTTTATTTATTTTAGTTTCTTGTAGTATTTTCTAAGGTGCTTGATCTTATGGCTTAAACTTATTCACATCATAAAATATGATATATTTTCATCCTATAACAAGTCATTAAACAAATACTACCAATAGAAGGAGCTTAAAATTTTATATGATTTAAGAAAATGCTCAAAATGCTTTCCTATGCAAAAATTATGCCTCTAAAAAGTTAACACTGTTAATCCTCAAGACAAAAAATATTATAGTGGCCTAAAAAATTATAAATGAATTAGACACCCATAACTTGCCACTTGGTACACCCTAGTTTATAAGAATCAACAACTAATGTTTTGCACCAATTTATAATTATACATCATCGGTGAATGAATATCATTTGTCCTTGTTTGATTGGTAGAATACCTTCATCTATATATAAAACATATTTTTGAAGTCCATGGAAACACCATGACAATTTTTAAATCAACAAATAATATAACCAAGCACCATAGCATAAGCAAAGCGATCATGAGAAATTGAACCTATGACCTATATGTTGTGGGTATGCTAGGTGAGCTAGGCTAGTTAGGACCCCACATCCTTCATTAGGACTTGGAAGGGCAACATCACTAGATAAACAAGTGGAATCCCCCATGCCAAAAGGATAAATGTGTCCAAAAGGTAAGGAGGAAAATAGAACCCATGGCCACCCCAATTCAAGAACCATAAACCATCTCTCTTAGCCATTACAACCCACAACACCATTGAGATAAGGTATGTTAGGGCTCCTTGAATACCTTGGAATGATGGACCCAATGATAAAGATGTGAAATCCAAGTAAAAGGGGGACACCAAGGAAGTTAAATACAAAACCTATTCCTTCCAAATGATAATACCACCCTTGGTAACCAACATAACCATGTCGCTTGATGACTAAGGTAGCTACAATGCTCCTTGACATCATTTTTGGTCTTTATCACAAAGCAAAAGAAAGAGGGATAGGTATATTTTAACTCGGGACTTCCTATCCATGGAACCAAAATACTTTACACTAACCATGAAAGCAAAGCAAACCATCAAGAACGAAAACTACTATGCTCCTTTAAGAGATAAATCATTGGCACCAAATAAATATGAGAGAAGAGCAAGGAATGAGTTCAAACACGTGATGTCAAGGAGAGAAGAGAATATGCATAAGTGGACTATGTATGCTAGGGTCTCGGCCAACACAAATGAAATGTTATCTAGTTCGTTTAGAATAATGCATATCCTCCTTCAAAGAAGTAATAATTTTAAATTTAAAAACTCAAAATTCCCACCTAATGCTTGGAGATACATGGTGAAACTTGTGATGAAGAAAATAATGTTATAAAGCATGCTAAAAGAAGCTGTCCATGATTCTTATATCATAAAGATGCCTTATGAAACACCTATAATAATTCACTTTGATTGGAAGAAGAAATCGAGGCTATGAAACAAAATCTTTTGCATGATCAAGCAATGTTGCTTTAAATATACTCTTATACCATGTTAGATTTTACAATGATTTATTAGAATAAACAAAAACCATCATTACTCCAATCTCATAGTAAAGAGGAATATAGAGTGAAAAGAAAAAAATAATGAGACATGATAGATGTCATTAGGCACCCACATAATCAATAATCATAAATATCACACATCAATGCAATAAATCAATCCAAGAGGTGTATAAACACCCTAATAAATTACATTTTGATTACATAACCCTTAATCAATATATAATAATGATTATGACACAATTAATTATATGGGCTTGTAGGCTTATACAATAACTTCATCTCACACTATACACTGTTAGCCTCTAAACTTGCATAAGAGTTTATATTGTACAATATCGACTTTATCCTAGAAAGACATATTGCACATTTCAACAACCATATAAACAATTCAAATTTGAACTCTTATGAATGTAAAGTCCTTATACATAAATTAGCAAACAATACAAATTTGACTTAGAATTATGTTTTATAATAATAATAAATTATTATTAAACTCTTATGAATGTAAAGTCCTTATACATAAGTTAGTAAACTTTAAAAATTTGACTTAAAATTATATTTTATAATAATAATAAAATTACTGTTGAAATATATATCTTAACCAAATAAATCTAAATTAAAACAATAACACTTTATGTCTTAGTCATTAATGGAATAAAATCTCAAGAGAATAAAAAAGATTTGGAAGCCATAAAGGAATCACCCTTAACTAAATTTGAAATTGTGAGTATGATCTATCTTCCATGTAAGAAGTAAATTTATCTATTTTATATAACAAGTTGTTACACAACTCTAAATGGAAAACTTACTAAAAAGACCATTGAAAATATTATAGTATAATGGTTCAAACCGTGGCATGGGTGAGTGGATGAGTGTGTGAGGAGGTGGGTGTGTACAACTGTGTGTTTGATCCCTATTGATAAATTCAGCTCTCACCCTAATCAGAGATCATGGTTGGGATGAGGATGCCCAATCTTCAGTGATAGGGTTTTTCACACTAATCTTATTAAGAAAATATTATAATATAATTATCTTAATGACACTAGTTGGAAGAAATTAGAAGACTATAAAGTAACATTAGTTCAATTAATTATATTCCAAGTTCAACTGATATATATATATATAATAAACATTTTAAAATAATACATATAAAATCACATGCACACCAAAAACTAAGAAGAAGTAGTAAAACTAAGAAGAAGTAGTAAAGTGAAACTAAATTCCAACATAAACTATTTTGAGTGCAATGAACCATAATCAAACCATAAATTTAAAATCGTTTTATTATATATATATATATATTTTTTTTTTAATTAGAAAAACAAATAAGCATTTTCCAAAAAAAACATAAAATCACATGCACACCAAAAAAAACTAAGACCATGTTGAATGCAATGAACCATAATCAAACCATGAATTTAAATTGGTTGGCGTGAACCAAAAATAAAATTCTCTACCGACGGGTGAAATTCGTTTCAAAAAGCAAGTGGCGACGTTCTTCCAAGAAATGGGTTTAGGTCCTCCATAATTATGTTGACCAATCATTTTTTTTAATGTGCCGTATCCACTACCATGTGCCCATACATTTAATCATGAAACAACAACACCACCACCACCTTTAATTTCTTGTGCTCGTCATAGTTGGCACAAGAGAATATCTAATAATCCAACAAAAAGGAAAAGGTATCAATTGACTAAATATCAATCGATCGTTCAAATGTTGGCCACCACTAATATAAATTGCCTTCTAATCTAACCTAAGCCGTAATATTCCAACTTACTTTATCCCAACATTATTAAATACCATCACTCACTATTTCAGATAACCACACCCACAAACAATCGGCTCCACCTAAATATAGAAATTAGAGCACGTACGTGAGCGGTGATTTAGATACCATGTGTTTGTTAGTTCTCCTCTAACTTCTTTTGGCCATGATAATCACAGCGATTCCAATGATGTAAGGGATGACATCTAACTTAGCTACATCTTCCTCCTTGTCCACAACCTTTATTTTCAATTTTCAATTTTTTTTTTACTTTGATTCCCACTACTTGCGCACCAAACTCTAACATCTTTTTAATATTTTTATTTGCAGTTCCATCAAAATGAACAATACCAAGAAATCCGTGTTATAGTTGGGAAGAATACGTAATGATGTGATAATAGAAAAAGATTCCTCTCTAAGCTTTGCAATTTGTGTCCTAATTTTAGAAGAATCTCTCAACTACTAGACCTCTATAATTCCATACCTCTATGCAAGTTACAGCAACTAAATCAAAATAGGTTAATTTGACATGATACGGTTTACCAAACCCTAAAGCAAAATTTAAAGCTAGGTGGGTGGTCCACAACACCACCACCATCCTCATCATCTCACTATTTATTTATTTTTATTTATTTTTTTAGAATTTTTTTTAGAGGAAGTAAAATCTAAAGTTTCTTATTTGTGAGAAGTTTTTATAATACTTGGGATTGAAGACATTTACTTGAAAAACGGTTTCACCTATGTCTAGCCCAAAAGTTCCAATAATTTTGCGGTTTCACCTATCTGACCCAAAAGTTTCGATAATTTTGTGTTGGCTAGACATCCATATGAGCCAAAAGTTCCAATAATTTTGCGTTGGTATCTAAGTTCCAATAATTTTGCGTTGGGTAGATACCCATCTGGCCCAAAAGTTCCAATAATTTTGTGTTGGGCAAACACCCATCTAACCCAAAAGTTCCAATAATTTTGAGTTGGGCAGATATCCATCTGGTCTAAAAGTTCCAATAATTTTGTGTTGGGCAAACACCCATCTGACTCAAAAGTTCCAATAATTTTGCGTTGGACAGACACAAGACTACCTGGTGCCTAGTGTTACAGTTCTACACTGTTTCTAGTTTATTTTGCTATGCCTAATTATGTTGTGTATTCACGCTTTTAGGGCTCTTTCTTTGAGAAGTTTTTGTAATTCTTAGAAAGAGAAGTTTTTGTAGTCCTTGGGACCTTGACAAGGGAAAGAAACACTTTACTTGAAAAAACGGTTTCACTCATCTGGCTCAAAAGTTTCAATAATTTTGCGTTGGGTAAACACCCATCTATAATTTTGGTTTGGGTAGATATAAGACTACGTGATGCCTAGAGTTACAGTTCTACATTGTTTCTAGTTTATTTTGCTATGCCTAATTATATTGTGTATTCACGCTTTTAAAGGTTGTAACTGTAACTTACAGGATGTTGAATAACTGTAATTTGTTTGTTTAGGTCTCGATACCTTTACACATGATATGTTTTACATCTTAAAAAACATATCAAATATTTTTACAGACATATTTCTTTCAACAAAGTTTAATCAAAAGGAGAAACCGAGAAATTCAATAGTCAACTATTGTATGTATTTAGTTTTAAGGGACGGCTAAATTTTGTAAGAAAATTCCCATGAAAATTACATAGGGGAGGGGAAGTTGATGGGAAGGCGGGTCGTTGGATCATACAAGTGGCGCGAGAGGGGGTGGACCGGTCAAATTGGCCGATTCCACGCATGGAGGACCGCCAAATTGGCGAGGGAAAGCGGTTGTACCGGCAATAGGAGAGCAAACGGGGGGTAATGGGGAGGGCCGGCCTGCCTGCCAGGCTATAGTGGCCGCTGATTATTTTTTGCGTAGGTGAGGCGTGACGCATTCCGCCACTGTCCTTCCGGGCCGTGGGGCCCAGGGGGGTTTTGGCGAATTATCGATAGTAATTTGCGGGTTAATTAATTAAGAGTGGCAGAGACGATGGCGTGGCGTGGAGGGGAAGGAGATCACACAAGGGCAGAGGTATCAGTCCAAAAACAGAATCATGAGCACACGCGTCGCGATTGGGGCCGTCGGATGGAAATGATGCACGGACGGATTGATTTAAAGAAAAGCAAAGGGGGCAGGGTGGAGTAATGGGAGGAGGGGCCGTTTTTGGGAGGGTGATTATTTTTTATTTTTTATTATTATTTTTTTAAGATTTCCCTCTTTTCAGAAAGCGCGGAGTGGCATGGCATGGCAGGCAGGGCCGACCAACGCGTCGGACCGTCCGGCCGCGAAAGGGAATATTATTTTTTGAAATTTATTATTATTATTCATTATTGTTGACGTCGTTAATTCTCCGTCAAGGCGAAGGAGGGGATTGATTAATTAAATTTTACTCGACTCAAGGTTCGAGTTACGTGGAGAAACCAACGGAGGATTAGGTGGTTTTATTGGTGGCGGATATGATATATTTCCGTCGAGTGACGTGGAATCGGGGTAAAAAAGATGCGATGATTTGTAACAGTAAACGTGGGATGTGGATTTGGACGATCAAGGCAAGGCCGCGCGGCGCCGCCCTCGTGCAGTCAGAGGGAGGCGATGATGATTACGATGGTTTTCTTATTGGTGTTGGTGTTGTTGGTGTTGATCACGATGACATCTACGACGACGATGGCATTGGCATTGCATAGTTTGCATTGTTGTGTTGCATTCCATGGCGTTCATAATCGTTGTATTATGGATGGATGAGGATGACCATGGATGCCTTGCCTTGCGTCTCCTCTCCTGACGTGTGTGGTGTGGCGTGTTGTGTGGTGTGGCGTGGTGTGGGGTGGGGAGATGTTAACATGGCCAGATGCTCCCCTGTCTTGTTGCGCTGCGGGACATGGCATCCATCTGGAATAGTCCCCGTCCTAATGCTAAGCTACTTCTTCTTCTTCTCATCCTCGTTTTCCTTCCTTTCGTGTTGGTTGGACTTATTCATTCGTAGGGGCATGCAATGCATGATGTTCGTCGTGTCGGAGTGACCCCGCGTTAAGAGGGAAAGAGGGTTGCCGGTTTTAAGAGGCTGCCTTCTTATCTTTATCTTTTGCTGCAGCTCTTGCTCTTGCTTGTGCTTGGGTTTGCCCCACCCCTCTCCTCTTTAAGAAACATCTGTTCTCCTTCCTAATCAATCCTTCGTGGGTGAGATTTTTCTCCGCTTTAGAAGAACGTGATAGGCCACAGCCCAAGAAATGGCCGTCCAAGCACAGTATCCTTCAAACATCCTGTTACCTGATTTCAGAAGCAGCAGGTTTGCTTGTCTACCTTCCTTTTCTTTTCTTTATATTAAGCATTCTACGCAGACATACAGGAGTTGAATGAAATCAAGCCGAAAAGTCTGTCTCATCCTTTCAATTGATCATGTTGGGTTTTGGCAGAAGCGGGCAGGAGCATCGGAACGTATTGGGACTTGGTTTTGGAACGGACCATCAGATGCCCCCGCAATCATTTAATCAGCAGCAGCCCCCGCTAACTCCTCAAATGTTCAATACAGGTAACGTCTTGCGCCTATTTAAAATATTAAATCTTTTCGATCGATATCCAGAGACGAATTCAATGAATTTCTGAGTGTAACGATCTATCTACATGCCCAAATTGATGCTACTGTCTAATACTCTTGTATCAACCTGCCCATGTAAAAAGTAGCAGGAACTCCATTGTGAAAATCCTCACAGTTTTCTAGCTTGTGGGTTGTTCATCTGGGCAATATGTGATTACGCTTTATCCTCATTTGATACAAGTCTGTTTCAGTGGAGCCTACGCCCAAATCAATTGAATAACGCAAATCCTATTTCTAGTTAGGCATCCGGACAAGTGAGAGATTGGGATTCAAGGGATCATGAGGCTATTGGTCTGGGCTTATTCTTTTAGTAATTCTAATCCCAAGGTCACTGCAACCCTTCCATATGCTATGCTCGAGAGTTTGTCGGAAGCCAAGCTCTTATCTAGATGACCTGGTAGGCATGGGCTGCAGATTGAGGGCTGGGCCTCGTTAGCTCAAAATCAAAATTTTGAAGTACATGGGCATCTGCTAATAATTCACTCTTAGAAATTCGGAACCCATCCTTTATCCTTGGCACCCACACCTTGATTCTAGGCTCTGCAAGATAGATCATAAAATGTGGGTTTCAGATGTGCCTTGAAATGCCTAATAGGGTTGAACTTGGAACCGATAAATAAATTGAAACTGCACAATTGATGACCTTTTTGTGTTTGTATAACAGGTCCTTACCTAAAAATGAAATAAAAAAACACAAGGATGAAATTGAGCAAATATATCTGACATGCCAATGTTGAATTTTGCAGTGCACGGTCAGCAGGCTCCATCCCCTAATGGAGCAATGTTCCATTTGCCGGAGGAACCATCATCGCGAAAGAGGCCAAGGGAATCTGCAGATCATATTTCTTTGCAACACCAGAGACATTCTTTCATACATTTGAGTGATCTGCAGCAGCAGCAAACCACTCCAG
This sequence comes from Wollemia nobilis, assembly GCA_028583015.1. Taxonomy (NCBI): domain Eukaryota; kingdom Viridiplantae; phylum Streptophyta; class Pinopsida; order Araucariales; family Araucariaceae; genus Wollemia; species Wollemia nobilis. Next base: position 641,930 of record JAQPPZ010016670.1, read on the forward strand.
GTATTGTTTCGCACTCCGTGGGAACAGTGTCCACAGGCTTGCGTTTGGCTTTTGAGGATGAGCAAGCCAATACTTCAACAAAATTTGCAGCCAGAGGCGATACAGCTTCCACCTTTTCTTTCTTTTCAGAGGATATGGCGTCAAAGTTGCAAAAACAGAAGGAAGAAATTGATCAATTACTGAGGGTGCAGGTGCATATTTATCTATTTCCTCTGCTTGTACGCTGTTTGATGTGATTGACTGTATGAGTATGGGCTCATTGTTTTCTACTTTTTCTTTTTATGACATATCCATCAAATTGCAATCACACTAATTATAAGACATTTATACTCATGTTGTCGTTATTAGGAACCCTAAAATTTGTTTGTTATTCAGCTTAAGGACCTTAACAAATTGTTGTGCATATATCAATTTGCAGGGAGATCAATTGAGACAAGCTCTTGCAGAAAAAAAGCAAAGGCATTCAAGGTCTCTGCTGTCTATCATAGAGGAAGGTGTTTTGAGGCATATGAAGGAAAAAGATTTGGAGATGGAGAAAATAAATCTTAGAAACATGGAACTGGAGGAGCAGATAAAGCAGATAAAACTTGAAACTTGCATATGGCAGAACAAAGTTAGGGCTCAGGAAGTAATGATGGCAAACTTGAGAAGAAACCTTCAACAGGCTCTGGGACAGGTCAGAGAACAATGCAAGGAAGGATGCGGGGATAGTGATGCAAATGATGCAGAATCGGCACACGTAGATCCAAATGCACGGCCCTTGAGAGGTAGCAAGGCGCCAAGGGATCAGAGAACCTGCAAGGTCTGTCACAAGAAGAGCGTATCCATTCTTCTACTCCCTTGTCGACACCTCTGCATCTGCAAAGACTGTGACACTCAAGTGGATACCTGCCCTCTATGCTATTGTATGAAGAATGCAAGTGTGGAGGTCTACATGTCATAAGCATCTGCTCAAAATGGATGGTTTTATGTCACTTATTGCTAAAAGCTGCGGATTTGAGTTAGTTCTGATGTGCATAATGGTGGAAAAATTCTGCTAATTCAAATTATTATTCATTCGTTGTATTTATCCTCAGAAGCAGAAGTACAACAATTTCACCAATGGTGATCTTCAGTTAAGGAGGTCAGGAAGATGGCAATGTGTTCATTAAAGATTCCAGGATGCTGTAAGGAAGCAAAGCATTGTCTTTATATATCTCTTGAACAGTACATTGTTGTAGGAAAGCCCATGTCAATATATTGAAAACAGATAAACTTCACAGTCAATGGGAGGTACCCATTGCATATGCAGCATCATGGGAAAGAGAAACCATACAAAATGAGGAAAACAACAGTAAACTACAGGAGAAAGTTCTTGCATATATCATTCCGCCAAATATTTCTTTATTTTTTGATTCTTTGAATGAACACAACAATTTTATTTTTTCTCCTCTGTTTGTATGGTTCTCAAAGAACCCATTTGAAAAATCCTAAGATATTAAGGTATCTATATCTATATAGTTACGAGTGTATATACAGGTTTCTATCTCTAGAAACACTGGCCCAATCCTTCACAGTAAGAAGCACCAGCTCTCGTATAAAATGACTTGTGATTCTTTCATCTAATGCCAACGATTTTATAAATTTGTTGTGTACATGGTTTTTGCATTTCTCTTATGAATGGACTTAATTTAGCTTGCAGCAGATTGAGACAGATCTTGGCCGGTTTAGTTCAGTTATATGAGAGGAGAGATAGGTCCGTGAGGGATGAGATAGAAGGTAAGGTTCCATGAATGGATTAAATTGGATATCACTAGTGCTTTTATAAAATATTTGGTGTTTTTTTTATCCTTTACTCAGTCCAGGCTTGTAAGCAAGTAAGAAACAATGGTATCCTTGTGAGTTTAGCAATCTATTTTAATGAGTAAATCTACAATAGAAGCAGTGATTCAACTGTGAGCTAATTAATTGATTCTACGAAGAAATCTTATTTCCGGGTGGGTAATGTGTGTGGAAAACTTGTTTGTTGTATTGGCTTGATGCTAAGTTTGTTTTAGATGACTGCTCTCTTTTTTTTGGATGAATGTGGAAGGATCTTCATAAGGTCCTTTTGTAAGTAATCAGGAAACATTGGAGAATATCATGTTGAGGTTCTTGGAAGATTGGAATGCCCTCAACATTGCTGATTAATTAAGGTAGGATATGCTAGAGAGGTTAACATAGTAAGGTGCTTAGAGCATTAGATTGCTTTTGACTTAAGATGATTAGTCGCTTAAGGCACATTAGACTTCTATCCATCTTTGCATTTTTTATTTGACAGCTTCAGGTTCTGGGACAGGTCAATGGAGGAGAAGAATTTGTGTCACAAGAGGATTTTATTTATGCAATGCTTGCCGCTTTGATCGTGAAGCTTTCTCCTGTTGCCTCTCCTACTAAGGATATATTGACTAACCTTTTTGGGGAATCAGAGGTTCTTTACTTCTGTCTTCCATGAAACACCAAATTACATTAAGGTTTTGATGCAAGAAAACAAAATGTAGATTCATAAATTCAGTCTTAGTGTAACGTTTAGATCCATAAAGATATATTAATTTCATTTGCATTGTAATTGTGTTTTCGAGGGTAAACATATTACTATTTTATTTTACCCTTCAAAGAAGGAAAATTAAAAAATTTGTCCACAAAAATATAAATTTTATTCTTCACCCTTTAACTTTGAAGTGAAGGAAGTATTTTTACTTTTTATTTAGAGGGTAACTTAAAAGTTCGTTCTATCTAAAACTAATATATATCTTAATATTAACTATTATTAAGAAAAAAAACTAATCAATGTACATTGCAATATAATTGCACAATTAGCAACTCACAGGGAATATATGAGATAAAAAGTGAGCAAGGAGTGCCATTTCTTGTTATTTCTTAAGATAAACTAAAAAATTAAAATATTTATGTGAAGAAAATTTAGGTAGGGCAAGAAAGTTGTTTTTAAAAATCATTTTTTAGAAGTAAGGATGACCTAGTAAGAAGTATAGATGCCCTAATTATTGATAAAATAAAGAATAAATCTTTGGCAAACTCTATCCAAGTAAATACTATACCATAATTGATTATCAAGGATAAGATGATTGAGCATGATATAATGGTTTTAAAAACCAAAGGGTTAATATGTAAGTTCCATGGATGTTGACCAAGTTTTTTAGATTCAAAATTGGATCAAGCAAAGTGGGGTTTGAATTCAAATTACTTCCTTACATTTCTTCCAAAATGATTTTTCCTCTTTATTTTCTCCAATTCAAAAATAAGGGATAAAATAATGGATGGTGGCCCTCGGTTTAGGGGCAAAGATGCATTATATTTAAGACCATGGAGTGAGAATCTGTCATAATGGATGGTGGTCCTTGGTTTAGGGGCAAAGATGCATTATATTTAAGACCATGAAGTGAGAATCTTTTTGCGTAGACAATGGATGGTGGCCCTTGGTTTAGGGGTAAAGATGCATTATATTTAAGACCATGGGGTGAGAATCTTTGTGTGGACAGAGACTATTAAAGGCTTTTGGTATGGGTTAGGCTTTTTGGACTTCCTTATCAACTATCAATAAAGAGGGTTGGAAGAATATTGGCAATGCAGGGACTATTAAAAGGCTTTTGGTGTGGGTTAGGCTTTTTGGACTTCCTTATCAACTTATCAATAAAGAGGTTTTGAAAAATATTGGCAATGCTTTAAGGAAGTTCATCTAGGAGAGACCAACAACTACAAGGAAGACATTGTATACACTCGAATATGTGTTGCCATGGATATTTCAAAACCTTTACCGTGGTTCATTAGGATTAATTTTGAATCAAGAGAGTGGGATCAACAAGTGGCCTATGAAAACATTGCATTTTGATGTCACAAATGTTATGAGATTGGACACATGCCAATAGGTTGCAAAATGAAAATGATGGAGAAAGAAATGGGAAATTTTGGGCATGAGACAAACTTCAATATGGAACATGAGACAATGCTAGGTCAAATCAAGGATTTTTCATTTTTAAGAATGTGATAAGAAAGACCCCTTTGTGTCATCAATGGCAAAGGCCATTATAGTTCACTCAAATCAACCACTAGAAGAAAAAGATGACACAAGGGATGAGGAAGTAAAATGGACAAGTTTAAATACAAAAGGACTTAAAGGTGCAAAGCAATATGGGGAGGCAAATTTTAAATAAAATAAGATAAAGGATGTGAAGGTAAATCTAGGTAAATCATTTTGATTTCCTCAAGCAGCATAAAATCCTCTCCTTAGAATAAAAACGAAAGTAGTATAGAGTGTATCCATTGCACTTTAGGGTTTTAAAAGTAGCATAATAAAGAAATACATATAGACAATATCCATGGAAATTCAAAATTTCTAGGATAGCATACTAAAATAATTTCTATTGAGGAGGATCATCCTTGCACTTTAGGTTTATTGGGGCAACATAAAGAAGAGTGTGTTTATGAACCTATTCCTTGCAATTCATATTCCTTAAAGTAGCAAAAATATTTAGAAGATAAGTCTCATTTTGAACAATATGAAAAAATAGAAGAGATTCATGAAGATGAAAGTGTTGGTGGGAATGAAAAAATGAGAGGAAGGAGATCAAAGCATGAACAAAAAGAAAAAGAAACTCAAAGTGATATAGATTTGGGAAGCCAAATAAAAATATAATAGGTGTTAATAAGAAGTGGGACTAAGCCCACTAATAAAAGTAAAAACTGATGATGAAAATGATATCACGAAATATTAAGGGTATGAATAAGACCCATAAAAAATTAGTATTAAGAAATTAATAGGTTATTATAGTCTTGCTGCCTTTGAGTTTATTTTAGTAAAAAAACATAATTAAGTACTAAGGAATGCAAGGATGCTTTTAAAAAAAAATGGAAGATGGGTGATTGTCAAGGAGTTTTTGCTATAAGAGCTTTAGGAGGTATTGCAACAATATGAGACAAACAAAAATGGGATAGACAATTGTTAGAAGAAAAAAATAATTGGGTTGCTAGGCTATTTTGCAGGAAAGAGGAAAACATCGAAGTTGAGGTTATAAATGTATATGCTCCAACTATAGTTACTTCTCATGAAAGTTGGAAGGACCTTAGCATATTTTTATCAAATACAATGATGATACATAATTATGATCTATGGATTATTGGGGTGACTTTAACAAAGTTCTATCTCCTTTGGAAAAGAAGGGTGGTACTCTGGGATGGTCCAAATTAGTACAATATTTTACTTCATTTATCAATGCAAATGGTGATGCAGGACTGAGATTACACGCAGAAAAACCACCAATTTTTCATTAACAGCTTTCAAAATCCGAATTACAGAAGTTACAATTGGCCAACCCCCTTACAATGTATGAACTGCCTCTTATAGCGGACCCGACCCCCTTCGGACATCATTACACAGACTGCGGAGTTTTTTGTAACCGCCTGCACGAATGTTCTGTCGTCGCTTGCATCCTGTTGCCAGGTGCCTTGGATCATCATGGCATAGAGTGGTGGAGTGCTCTGCAGCCACCTGCCCATCGACCCTCTGAGTCATCATTCCCGGGAGTGCTCTGTAGCCACCTGTATTTTGCTGCCACGTGCCCTTCTCGCAACGACCTCTGCAACCGCCTGCCCGTCTGGAGTCGTAAACGACCTGTCGCGATATCGTGACATTTTCGCTTCCTTGCTCTCTCTCTCCTCTTCGGTCGCGATATCACGACGTTTTGGCGTTCGGCCTCTATTCTCTCCTTTGGGTCGCGAAACCGCGACATGTCACGAAATCGCGACGTCTTTGCCTTTCGCACTTGTCTTCTGTCTTCGGGTCGTGAAACCGTGACATGTCACGAAATCGTGACGTCTTTGCCTTTCGCACTTGTCTTCTACCTTCGGGTCACGAAACCGTGACATGTCACAAAATCGTGACGTCTTTGCCTTCCGCACTTGTCTTCTGCCTTCGGGTCACGAAACCGTGACATGTCACGAAATCATGACGTCTTTACCTTTCGCACTTGTCTTCTGTCTTCGGGTCATGAAACCGTGACATGTCATGAAATCGTGACGTCTTTACCTTCCGCACTTGTCTTCTGCCTTCGGGTCGCGAAACCGTGACATGTCATGATATCATGACATCTTTGACTCCTTGCCTCTTCTATCAAACTGTCGCGATATCGCGACAGCTTCTCCCTGCTGGCTTCATTCTTCGCTTGTGTCACGATATCGCGACACATTTCCAATTTAATGTCGCGATATCGCGATGACTTCTCCCCTTGGTGCCTATTCTTCAAATGTGTCGCGATATCGTGACACATTTTCTGTCGTGATATCGCGACAACTTTTCCCTTGCCAACACTTAAATTTTTTTTTTGGATGATGCAAGATTGCTCTGCCACCACCGGATGCTCTTGCATCAGACACCCGGGGTGAATTGAGAAGTGACCTTCACTTCTGTTCTGTGTGAGGTAGACCCAGGCGGTCAACCTCTGCCTTCGACAACCAAGTCGCATCTTCTACGGGTCTGCCCTTCCACTTGATCAAATATTCAGAATATCGCCTATTCCTAGTACTTCGGCCTTCACGCGTGTCAAGGACTTCTTCTATCTCATCTGCGACTGGGGTGGCTGCTGGAATGCTCCACAAATCCGGGCTTGGGGTCTCACTGCTACCTCCTTCATGATACTCGACCAAATCCAAAATGTTAAAAATGGGTGAGATGTTAAGTTCACTCGGCAACTCCACCTCGTATGCATTGCCCGAATCCCATTTTCCAATGATTCTGCATGGCCCAAACTTCTTCATCTTCAGCTTGTTATAGGTCTTGGCAGGAAACCTTTCTTTTCTTAGATGGACCATGACGGCATCTCCCACTTCAAATTCTTTAGGCCGGCGCTTCTGGTCTGCCTTGGTCTTATATTGAGTATTCATCTTAGTGATCTGCTTCGTCACCTCTTCATGCAAACTTTTTAGGTGCTCTGCAAAGTCTTCGGCCTCAGCACTGCACTTTTCTCTTGTATCCATCCTCCTCAACTCAGAAGCGTTTCTTGGGCTGCTCCCATAGATTATCTGGAATGGAGATTTGTTGGTACTCCTGTTGATAGAGTTGTATGCGAATTTCGCCTACGACAAAACTAAATCCCATCCCTTGGGCTTGTCTCCTACCAAGCATCTCAATAGATTGCCCAAACTTCTATTTACCACCTCTGTTTGGCCATCTGTCTGTGGGTGGTATGCAGAACTGAATTTTAAATCCGTCTTCAGTTTCTTCCACAGGGTTCTCCAGAAATACCCTACAAACTTGGTATCCCTGTCCGACACAATACTCTTTGGTAGACCATGAAGTCATACCACTTCTTTGAAAAATAAGCCTGCCACATGGACCGCATCACTAGTTTTCTGGCAGGGAATAAAATGAGCCATTTTTGAAAACCTATCAACCACCACAAGTATGGAGTCGTTTCCCCTCTGCGTCCTGGGTAAACCAAGAACAAAATCCATACTGATGTCCTCCCATGGCCTCTCGGGTACAGGTAGTGGTTGATATAAACCAGTATGCTGCCTCACACCTTTCGCCATCTGGCATATTCTACAACTTTGCATGAATTTTGTCACATCTTGTTGCAATTGTGGCCAGTAGTAGTTTTCATTAACAAGGGAAATGGTCTTGTCTCGACCAAAGTGTCCAGCCAAACCTCCACTGTGTTTTTCCTTGATCAGATTCTCCCTCATTGAACTCCGTGGAATGCATAATTGGTTTCCCCTGAACAACATTCCATCTTGGATCAAAAAATTTAACCACTTAGTCCTGTCTAAAGTAACAGGCGCAGAGCAGGCCTTCCAAGCTTCTGCGAAGTCGGGATCTGCAGGGTACAAACCCTTAAGTTCAGCAAACCCTACAACTTCCACCTTCATTTCCATCAATAAACATTGCCTCCTACTTAAGGCATCCGCAACTCTGTTGGACTTTCCGCTCCGGTGCTTCAGCACAAAGGTATAGCTCTGTAGGAACTCAACCCACTTCAAGTGCCTCTGATTTAGCTTTCCTTGACTGTTAATATACTGTAGTGCCTGATGATCAGTATATAGAACAAATTCCTTTGGCAACAAATAATGCCTCCATTTCTTCAGAGCCTGAACTATAGCATAGAACTCCTGATCATACACTGAATACTTCTTCCTGGCATCATTGAGTTTCTCACTAAAATAAGCGACAGGCTTACCCTCTTGACTCAATACAACCCCTATGGCACTACCACTAGCATCACAGTCTACCTGAAATACCTTATTAAAATCTGGAAGTGCTAAGACAGGTTGCTCTGTGACCTTCTTCTTTAACATAGCAAAGCTCTTGTCTGCTCCGGTTGTCCACTTAAATTCCTTCTTATTCCCCCTCATTGTCTCTGTAAGGGATGCGCAAATACTGCTAAAATTTCTAATGAACTTTCTATAAAAACTGGCTAGACCATGAAACGATCTTACCTCAGTCACGCTTCTTGGAGCAGGCCATTCTATGATAGCCCTCACCTTTTTTGGGTCCATTTTTAGACCGTCTGCTGAGATGACAAATCCCAGGTATACTAACTCCCTTTTCACGAAGTTACACTTCTTCAGATTTATCAGCAACTGCTCCTCCCGTAGCTTCTCAAAAACCCTCTTGATATGCATCAGGTGTTCCTCTAGGGTTTTGCTAAATATCAAGATATCATCCAAGTAGACAATGACAAATTTGCCTAAAAATTCTTTCAATACTTCATTCATCAGCCGCATGAATGTACTAGGTGCATTGGTTAGCCCAAATGGCATGACCAACCACTCATACAAACCCTCTCTGGTTTTGAAGGTTGTCTTCCACTCATCCCCTTCTCTAACATGGATCTGATGGTAACCACTCTTTAGATCAATCTTCGTGAAGTACTCAGCTCCACTCAAACAGTCCATAATGTCATCCATCCTTGGCAATGGGAACCTGTATTTTATAGTGATCTTGTTAATTGCCCGAGAGTCTATGCACATTCTCCACTCTCCATATTTCTTGGGTGCTAGTACTGCAGGTACTGCACATGGGCTAAGACTCTCCCGAATCAACCCCTTCTTTAACAACTCTTGAACTTGCCTATTCAGCTCCTCAGTTTCCATAGGAGTCATCCTGTGTGCGGCCTTATTGGGCAAGCTAGACCCTGGCACCAAGTCTATATGGTGACTGATCTTCCTTACAGGTGGTAAACCCTCAGGTACATTATCTGACATGATATCTGGAAATTCTTCTAACAAGCCCATGACTTCTACTGGGGTATCCTCGCATTCCTTTTCCCTAACCCTAGGGATTATTGCATAGCACATATGATCTGGCTTCAGGCCATCTAAAAATCTCCTTCCATCAACTAGACAGATTCGAGCACTGCTACATACCTTTTCGTCCACCTCCTTCAGGGGTTTCAACTTATGGCGAACTCCATTCTTCGACAAGGAATACGTGTTGGCTCGACCATCATGTACTGCACTCCGATCAAACTGCCATGGTCTCCCAAGCAACATGTGACATGCATCCATAGGCAGGATGTCACACAGGACCTCATCACGGTAAGTTCCAATGTTAAATTTCACCAGGCATTGCTCATTGACCAAAACCCTATGGTCCTTCTATAACCACGCAATCCGATATGGATGCGGGTGTCTTCTTCTCTCTAACTGTAACTTGGCAACCATCTCCTCAGAGACCAAGTTATCAGTACTACCATTGTCAATAATGATGTTACAGACCTTGCCTGAGCACTTGCATCTCGTGCGAAACAGGCTGTTCCTCTAGTCTGGCTCCTTTTCCTCATTCAACAAGACTCTCCTTATGACCATCGCTTCTCCTCATTTCGCCTCCTCAGAGTGCTCAGATTCGACACCTTCATTAGCTACAGTAGCCCTGGCTTGACCCTCAGGTCTTCGATTTGGCCTCTCTTGGCGCTGTGGATAGTTGTATGCCCGATGCCCTTCTTCCCCGCAATTGAAGCAGGTTCCACGAAATACACCTCTCCCATACCCATGCCCAGGCCTACCTCTTCCTCTCGGGTAGTTGTTGTTCTGATTGCGTGGGCGGTGGGTATTCTCCTCTTTCTCTTCTTTCTGGTTTTGGCTACTGCTTGTTTCACCAGTCTTCTTCAGATCTCTGTATCTTCCTCCACTGGTCCTTCCACCAGCTCTCCCACCATGATCCTTTCCTCTCTGCTTACCCTCAAACCTCCTATTCAGTTTCTCTTCCACTTTTAATGCAAACTGGTACGCATCCTCCATCGTGCTCATCCGAACCAGACTCAGCTCTTCTTGAATGATGGTTCTCAATCCATTGATGTAGCGGGCGACCTTCTCCTTATTCACCTCAGAATGGCCGGTTCGAATTGAGATCTGGTAGAACTCCTCCGTGTACTCTTTGATAGATTTACTCGCCTGCCTTAGACTCTGCATCCTCCTCAACAGATCCAACTCATAATCTACGGGGATGAATTGCCTCTTCAATTTCTCAACCATCCGATCCCACCTGGTGATCTTTTCTTTTCCCCTCCTGTTCCTTTCTAGTTGTACTCCTTTCCACCAGATGCTAGCATGTCCCTTCAACTTTGTTTTTGTGAACCTGATCCGATTTGGATCTGAGATCTCCTCATACTCGAAATATTCCTCCATGTCGTTGATCCAATCTATCAACTCCTCGGGGTTGAGATTCCCAGAATATGTGGAGACGTCAAACTTCGGCTTCTTCCCGATCTGGGATATGGCCCTATACAGCCTAGCTTCTGCTGGATCCAATGCTTCTTCCTCATCAGATGGACCCTCGTCTTCCCAAACTTCATCTTCACTGTGGTCCTCTCTTCTTGGCTCAACTCCTCTTCTCAATTCCTCCTGCAGGGCTTGCACTTGCCTCTGCAAGGCTCTGAGATCGACCTCTGCCCCCTATTCCTCGCACCACCATGGTTTCTTCATGGAGGCATCCTGCTCACTTCCTCACAACCCCCAACCATAGATCCTGGCACAAACTGCCTCACGATCGACGATCTGTTCGCGCGCTCAGAACCTTCTAGCTCTGATACCACTTGACGCAGGACTGAGATTACACGCAGAAAAACCACCAAATTTTCATTAACAGCTTTCAAAATCCGAATTACAGAAGTTACAATTGGCCAACCCCCCTTACAATGTATGAACTGCCTCTTATAGCGGACCCGACCCCCTTCGGACATCATTACACAGACTGCGGAGTTTTCTGTAACCGCCCGCATGAATGTTCTATTGTCGCCTGCATCCTGTTGCCAGGTGCCTTGGATCATCATGGCATAGAGTGGCGGAGTGCTCTGCAGCCACCTGCCCATCGACCCTCTGAGTCATCATTCCCAGGAGTGCTCTGTAGCCACCTGTATTTTGTTGCCACGTGCCCTTCTGCAACGACCTCTGCAACCGCCTGCCCGTGTGGAGTCGTGAACGACCTGTCGTGATATCGTGACATTTTCGCTTCCTTGCTCTCTCTCTCCTCTTCGGTCGCGATATCGCGACGTTTTGGTGTTCGGCCTCTATTCTCTCCTTTGGGTCGCGAAACCGTGACATGTCACGAAATCGCGACGTCTTCGCCTTCCGCACTTGTCTTCTGCCTTCGGGTCGCGAAACCGTGACATGTCACGAAATCGTGACATCTTTGCCTTCCGCACTTGTCTTCTGTCTTCGGGTCGCGAAACCGTGACATGTCACGAAATCGCGACGTCTTTGCCTTTCGCACTTGTCTTCTGCCTTTGGGTCGCGAAACCGTGACATGTCACGAAATCGTGACGTCTTTGCCTTTCGCACTTGTCTTCTGTCTTCGGGTCACGAAACCGTGACATGTCACGAAATCGTGACGTCTTTGCCTTCCGCACTTGTCTTCTGCCTTCGGGTCGCGAAACCGCGACATGTCACGAAATCGTGACATCTTTGACATCCTTGCCTCCCCTATGAAACCCGTCGCGATATCGCGACAGTTCTTCCTGCTAGCTTCATTCTCCATTTTGTGTCGTGATATCACGCCACATTTCCTGTCGCGATATCGCGACAGCTTCTTCCGTTGGTTTCCTTTCTCTAAATGTGTCGCGATATTGCGACACATTTTCTGTCGTGATATCGCGACAAATTTTCCCCTTGCCAGCACTTACAAAAAAAAAAATTTGGATGATGCAAGATTGCCCTGCCACCACCAGATGCTCTTGCATCAAATGGTCTTTGGGATGTTATTCCTTCAAGTTTTCAATATACATGGGACAATAGATGCATTGTACAAACTCACATAGCAAAAATATTGGATAGATTCTTGTTATCCAACATGTTGTTGCAAACACAATATAGAATCTCTTTATATGTTTTATTGCAAGAAGGATCGAATCACAAGCCCATTTTTTACTTGTGATTTACCCAATAAAGATCATCCAAATCCATTTTGCTTCCAGATTGTGTGGCTTCAAGACTCTAATTTCTTCTAGATGGTTATGATATGGTGGGATGAAGCAAATTTTGAAGGATCATGTATGTACAAGTTTTTTCAAAAGATGAAATATCTAAACAAGCAAATAAAGATTTGAAATGCCAAATATTTTGGAAACATCTTTAAAGAAAAGAAGGAAAATGAATCCAAGCTCAAAAATTTAAAAAGACATTAGAAATCAATGGCATGGACTAGGATTTTTATATGAAAATAAATAATGCATTGAAAAAGGAGTCATATTGGTTCCAAAAATCTAGGGAGAAATGGCTCAAGGAAGGAAATAGAAATACAAACTTTTCTCCTGCTATAACAAAAATAATTTTTTTTATCACATCAAAAATATTTTAACTCCAAATAGAAGAAATATTGAAGAAGATCTCAATAAGGAAGCAATTAATTATTTCAAAAATATTTTTTCAGATACCAAACAAGATAAGGAGGCACAATGTAAGCTTTTGCTAAATATTCCATCAATCATCACACAGGGACAAAGTGAAAGCTTGATGAAGAAGATATCTATGGAGGAGCTACCTGAAGCAATTTTATTTTTCCATCCTAACAAGCCACCTTGCCCCAATGGATTTCCTACAATTTTCTATCAAACATTTTGGGATTTATTGAAGAATGATATGTTGGTTTTAGTTAAAGAGGCCTAAAAAAGGAAGGCTACAATAAGTGAGATCAATACCACTTTTATAACATTGGTTCCCAAGAAAGGTGAGAAAATACTTTGATAATTTTCTTCCAACAATTATTTGTAATATGATTTATATGATCATTTCAAAAACTATGGCAAACAAGTTGAAAGATATTCTAGATTGTGTTGTCTCATAGGAACAAGGTGGTTTTGTTCATGGCAAAGAAATTCTTGATGATTTAATCATTGCAAAGGAGGTCATACATTCTCTTCATTCCATGAAAAAAATGTATCCTTATGAAATTAGATTTGAACAAAGCATAGATAGGTTTTTCTAGAGTTTTCCACATGATATTCTCAAAAAGTTTGGTTTTGATCACAATTGTTATAAATGGATTAAATATTGTTATAGCACTTCAAGATATTATATTTTGATCAATGGTTCTCGTGCTTTAAGTCATTTTGTGGACTCTGCCAAGGTGATCCACTATCTTCTTATCCATTCATTATTCTTGTGGAGGCATTAGAGAGATATTTCTCAAAGACAAAAGTGGAAGGAAAACTTAAAGATATTCAGATTGTAAAATTAGTCTCTTTGAATCTCATCTACAATTCGTTGATGATACTTCTCTTTTGGACCATACCTTAATCAACGAGGCCATCGAGTCTAAATCAATTTTATCATGCTATGAGAAGGCTACTAAACAATTGGTTAATACTACAAAATCTAGGATTTTTTCATTAGCATTGCTCTATATTTACAAGAAATTATTGTGGATATTTAGGGTCTAAAATTGAAAATTATTCATCAACCTACTTAGGTATTTCTTTGTCTCATAAACAAAATTAAAAAGAGATTTGGATCTCTTGTTTTGATGGAATGAATGCTTGTTCGGTAGATTGGAAAGGTAAGTTCTTAACTATGGCAAGAAGGCTACAACTTATAGAAATTCAACTCCAATGGCAACTCTTATAGAAATTCAACTTATAGAAATGGTAACTTTGATGGAAATTCAAAAATCTATTTTTTTTCAAATACGATGACTCTAATAATATTCAAGTAATATTTAGAAACTTGAATTTAACCTTGTATGTTCATCTGCCATAGGAAAAATTATTTAAGGCAAATTTTGACTGTGTAAAATGGAAAGTGATTCACTCCAAAATGGTAAATTTTTTCTAAGACAGAGCTAGCAAGTGATTTGCTCGAGGTCCAAAAAGGGAATCGTTAGAAAATACAAGATTCTTCCTCCCTCCTTCATGGAAAGGTGATTCACTCCAGTCTCCAAAGCGATTCACTCCAAGTGATTAGCTTGGGAAACCTTCTCTCTCTAATTTTTTTTTCTAAGTTTAGATATATGAGGGAATCACCGATAAATTAGGTGAATTACTTGATTTTTCAAGTGAATCGCTTAATTTTTTAACATATTAGAAAATTGTATCTTGCTAGCAAATTATTCAATGTTGTGAGCAAATCGCTCAATAGGAAAAAAAAAATGAATTTTGAAAATTTAATCCCAAAACTCTATCTATGTAGGTACATACATTAAAGGATCTAGGATGATAATTTTTATTGATAACTTTAGCAAAATGAAGTGAACAATTTGCTTATAAAATCCAAAAATACAAGTTCTACTCTTATCTTCAATATTTTTCAGCTTCAAACGACATTATGGAATTTCAACCATGGGGGAATCCTCAAATAGTACAAAATGTGTCATAGCCTCAAAGTCTTCAAACACCTCAATGCCTACAAATTTCACAAGGTCAACAATAATATCTATAGAATTTATAACAAAATATTTAGCTACCTTGGAACCAACAATGGGTTTACCAAAATTTATTGCCTCACTACCCACTACCTTATTATCCGTCATATCCATGTCCTCCATGCCCTACATATCCACCTTATGGCTATGCAAAGTACCCCCCTCCTCAACAATAATATCGTCAACCACCTCCTCAATAAAACACTCTATGAGTGCCTCTTATGCCACAAAATCATTTCCTTGATTAAAATTACCAAGAAACTCTAAATTTGGTGGTATGTTCTCCTATTCTCTTAGTATCTATGAAATAAATATCTACCTTCTACAGGAATGGGAACAAGACAACACTAGACCACCTTAGTGGATTGTATATTCTTAAGTTAATTCTCTACATCCAAGAAGAGGACATAATGGTACGCTTATCGATCTACTCTCTCTGTGATAAGGCTACCTTATGGTAAGGGGATTACCAGATAATTTAGTTACTAGTTGGGCATCAATAATGGAACCATTTTTGTGTAGGTTTGGTAACACGAGAAATGTTTACTTGATTTTATTTCAATTAAGTGCAATCCAAAGACATCCTTAGGAAGATATACATGATTTCAATACTAGATTCTTGAGGACCTTGAACTTAATCCCATAAAATGTTAGGCCAAAAGGATAATGTCATTACCATATGATATCAAAGGTTTACAATCTAACTTAGATCAAATGGTTTGCAATGCCTATCATCAAACACTAGCTACACCATTCAAAGAAGCGACTAGAGCAAAAGTTCTCATTTAAGTAGGAAATACACCCCCTACTCCACCAATGGCCTATGTAGCCCATATTTCCCAAAATATGCCTATACTTATCTTTACACCCAATATTTTGCCTATTCCTAGTCCCCAACCAAACAATTGTGTTCATCCTTCCACATCAACATACATTATTACTCATCCTATAAGTCAAAACACATCATCCACTATAGCCTTTCAACCATAACTTCCATCCCTCCCTACTCCATTCAACCTAGGCAATGAGTCCAACAATGATTTCACAATAAAAAAAATAATAGAGGTGATCAAGACTTTGGTAAATTAAAATAATGTTGCGAAGCAACAATGGCAACAATCATAGAAATGGTAATCCCAAAGAACTTCATAATTGATAAAATATCAGGTACCTCATCAAGGTATTGATCAAGGAGAAAATCAAACTCACAATCACATTCTTAACACCAATATGAAGATGGAACCAATATGGTAAATTCCTTGTAATAATAAGCATGATCCCACAGTGTGCATTAGAGCCATCAAGCCTTCTTAGACCATTTAGTATAATCAACAATGTTAGGCTCAACATGATTTCATAACAAGTTAAGTGGTCCCATAGTTGATCCAACCATGTACCAACAACCATAGGCTCCACCATTAGTGCCAACCCTACCCAATCTCAATGATGAAATTTTAGCTTCATAGATATAGGTGAGGATTTAGTGTTCAAGGATGACTCCATATGCCTTAATCAACAAGGGGTTGAAACTAGAAATAAAAAGAATTTTTTTGAAGAGTAATCCGTTAATAAGAAAACCAAAATTGAAAAGGGTGCAACAACCCCAAGAAAGGAAAAACTACCTTTGTACTTAAAGGATGAAAGACCTATTATGACACAATAGGAGAAACAAAAGGAGAGATATAACATGGACAAGAAAACAAAGGATGAAGAAGATCATGGATTGATTGATCCTTACTCAGATACAAAATTAGAGTCTATAGAAGAATGTGAAGTGTTTAATTTTCCCTTGGAAGGATAAGAGTATGTGATGGAGGCAAAAATCAAGCCAAAATACAAGGGTTTGGTTCACTTTTTTAGGATGACATACCTACAGGTATAACAAGGGCAAATATACAGTTAGTTCATCAAGCAACAATACCTCCCACAAGTAACGAATTCAAGTATAATTGAGATCAAATATAAAGAAGAAGGAGACACTACAAAGTCTAAGGAATCAACATGTGAATCACTTTTCATGAAAGTATTTTACTTTCTTGACAAAGAAATTTTAGAAGACTATCAAGTTCCTAATATTCCATGTGAGATCTAATTCGTTGCAACACCTGAGGCACCTCAAAAGCCATTTTTCTATCCAACATGTCATCATGTGTGATCTTCATAATTCATCAAAGGATAGTAAAATATTTGTTCTCGTAGAACATAAGACTTTGATTTCTCTTTAAGAAGATATAATCCTATAGTGGAAGTGAAGGAGATCCTACAACTAAAAATGAGATATTTATATAGGAGGATGAAGACAAAATAGAAGAAGTTAAGCCAAAGTATAAGACATACAATTTTATCTTGGAGAAATCTAATCTTATAGGGTTTGGAGAAACGTTATGGGGATTCTTTTGTGAATAAGTATCCCTCTTTTGGGATGAGAGCCTAGAAATAGACTTTATTCAACTAATGGATAAGGATTCACCTACAATTTTTGAGATTATTTAAGTGATTCTATATAAGTGGGCTACATTGAGTAATATAGAAGCCATGATCCTAGAAATGGATAATTTTCCTACAATCCAAGGAAGTACAACTAAGGTAAAAATTGTACCCCCAATAGTTTTATGCTTTGAATGGTGATATTGAATTGGTTTGGGGACAATAACAAAAGAAGCCATTATTGTCAAGTGATGTTATGTTTCCTAGTTGCATGAATTTAGTTATCCAACCCGAAGATCACCTTCAAATTTGATCATGAAATGAGGTAAAAGGTAGAAAGGTTATCATACTTGTACAAATTCTAATACACGCCTATACTTCCCACCACTTTATAAGTAAAGGTAGGTATCAATTCCAATATAATTGACATCAAAAGGAATATCAAGAGAGAATAATAAGAGAAAAGATTGTTCTAACTCCCTGATCATGACACCCACTCAAGATTTCGATTATTTTGGTGAAGAAACATACTATCTCCCAAAATGTCCCCATGAGGCTCTAAATTGGGGAAAGCCCCTTAGCAAAGGCCTTTCATATGAATCATTAATGTTATCTAACTTACTATGTTTACATAGGTGTTGGAAAATTCTAAGCTAAAACAATGGAATCAGAAGGGGTAGGTAGTTATTTTCCTACGCCATTGAATGGGATTGTCTTTAGCTCAAAGAGATAGTTGTTTGTTTCTATAAATTCTATCCTACCAAAAAGAGAAAAAGAAGAAGAGAATACCCATCTCACCTAGTTGAAAATATTTTAAGAGACACTTGGGTCCCCATTTCTTTACATCCCTTTCTTCCAAGAATTAGTTGAAAATATTTATAATACTAATGTTTTTTTCCACAAAGCTAATAAGATGAGATGCCCACCAAGAAATACGATGATAACAAGGTAAATTCTAGCTTTTTAGGGTAAGTAGTAGTTACTATCCTTCTAACCCTACAACCCAATGGATGGGGTAGAGTCTAAGATAGACCTTGTTGAAAGTATAATCTTAGAAATGATTTTTGACATGAGTATTGGTAAAAATAGATCATTACACAAGAAATTTCACGACTCAGGAAAATGAAGAATAAAAGGATGAAGAGAAATTATAACTAACCCTAAAGAGAAAGGCTTCAAAGAAAAATATTTAAAAATAAATTAGAAAAAAAGTGGCAAGAATAGGAGCTACTAATCTAAAACTATAAATTTCTTCTACCATCTTCACTTCACTTCCACCCCATTTTCCTCTACTCCCTTCTCTATTTTCTCTTTCCCTATTATTTCTTCTACTCTCACTTATTTTATCCCTTTAAATTATTTTATTGCACCCATATCATCCTCAATTAAGAACAACCCTATTCTTAATATCACTAATATGTTTGCCTATTCAATATGTAGGGTCGTTTCATACATTATATCCACTCTAGCTTACCTTACCATTATTTATGTCATCACCTGCTATTCCATCCATTGGTCCCCCATGTTTCAAGTGTTATTGTGTCACCCCATGTGTCGTCATTTCAATCCCTCTCATCATTCGTTACCACACAGTCTATGTTATCACCCATGTCATTGTGTCAAATGGATATCCTTGTCTTCATTGGTCCATTGGTTCCCATAGGTACAATTATACTCTTCCCCATATAGCATCAAATATTTTTAAGGTAATTGACATAGTGAAAGAGCACCTTACCCTTAATGTCTATCAGTCTTGTCCTCACTTTGTAAAAATAGATATTTTGAGAGAAAAAATAGAGACTAACTATCAAGCATCGTGTAAGGGATAAGAAAGTAGGTTGACCAAGATAAAATCTATGAAAGAGATTCAACGTCTGTTACACTCGTGATCCACTAATTTTAACTAATGAAAGAAAGAGGGGAGTTATTAGTCATCAAGGCACTTTCAATGCAAAATATGAAAGTCAAGATCATCATGGTGAATCAAGAGGAGTTCCTTTGGTACCATGTGCACTAAGGCACACCCAATATTTCTTAGATCAAGTCCCTTAGTGCTAAGGTACATCCCACATATATAAATGAGTATGATGTGGAATTAAACTCTAACTGAGTGTTTATTAATTAGTAAACATTAAATAGATAAGCAAATTGCCTTATTACAACAAAAGGATAATACTTGAAATCTCAAGAAATGTAAGATTTAGAACAATACAAGTTGCAAGCTTACTGCAATGGTAAGAGCTTTGGCCTCTCTTTGAGAGGTCCAAGGTTCAAACCCCACTCAATATGAGGGGATCAAGACTCCTCATAAAAATTTGTGTAAACTCATTATAAAAGATTTAGAAGAGTATAAAATCAAGTTGTAAACCAACAACTTAACTTAGGAGTGTAGCTAAAACAACTAACAACCTTACTACTAGAGGTTAACTAAAGGATTTGTAACTAATCCTATCTCTAGAAGCCCACATAAGGATAGAATATCACATTTTTACATAGGAATAATATAATAAATAAGCCTAGGTGTAATAAAACAAGTAAGCCTAAGCCTAACTAGATGTCCTCACCATACCTCCCATAATAGAAGTATTGGACTCCACTGCTTTTTACAATAGAAGAACAATTGTCCTAATGTGTAAGAACTTGATCAGTATTAGGAAAAAGTTGCAAATCATGTACTAGGTTGATAGGAGGATTTATGATGTCAAATATGCCAAGAAGTGCCTTGTCTAGAAGATAACACTTGGTCAAAACTCTATCATTATCCCAAGAAGGAGGAAGTAGATGAGGACCCATGTCCTATTATTTATTGAGTCTGCAAAATAGAAACCTGTCAGGATGAAGAGGGCTACAAGGAAGATGTCCACTTGATGCCAAGAGGAGCAAGAGGTGCAAGAAGAGGTGTTGGTGGTGAAGGAGTTATTGGCTCCATGCAATAAGGAGGAGCTGCAGTTGTTGCTAGTGTATCCTATGGCCTCCTAAAGATGAAAATAATTTGTTGTGATTGATTGGAATGGACCATAAGTGTGGTGTTCTTGATGCAATGGATGAGAAATATTTTGTTCTCATTAGGTAAGGTGTAAGTGTTGTTAAAAGCATCATATCGAGCCTTCCTATCGTATTGATAGGGTTTGCCAAGAAGTAGACCACAACAGTCCATCAGAGTCACATCATAGGTGGCTTGATCCATAAAACACAGGCCAATGGCAAAGGACACCATGCAAGTCTATGTGATGTATGAGGTGAAACCATTATCCTTCCATACAAATGAATATGACTATTTTGTGGTGGTTCCTCATTATGAGGTTTTACAATTAAATTTGTTTTCTTCCTAAATCATACTAATTCCTTATGACCTCTCCTATTACAATAAGTACAAACTTTTTTTATACTAAAAGAAAGTTTTTGAGAAGGAAAAAAAAAGAAGAAGAGGAAGAAAGAGGAGGAGGAAAATATAAAGAAGGATTTTTTCACCTTGAATGGTTGTTGTTATGAGTTAAAAGTCCCTAATGATCATGGACCCCTCTGTTAAGCGATAAATTTCTCTTCGACCAACTATGCATAATTGTAGGTAACATCTAGTGTGGCAAGGGGTGTACTTCAACTCTCTATATAGGTGATCCTACAAGCTACTCTTGAACTTGATGATGAGTTTTGGAGCCACATCTACCACACCAAGGAGAATTCACAACCTATTGAATTAGAAAATATAATCTTGCATAGACATGTTACTTTGCCTTAAGCAAAACCATTTTACAATTAGATCTTGCTCATAATTTGAAGGATAGAAAGTTTTTTCAAGGTTCTAATGAGATCGTTCCAAGTGTGGAGTGGGTTTTGACCCTCCTAACACTTCATCACCAGAAAAATTTCTAATTTGAAAAGCTTGAGTTTAGCAAAAGGAACCCTCTCCTCATCTAGAATTTGAGTATAGGAGAATCATATCTCCATTTCAAGGATCCAACTACTCAAGACATTTATATCTCTTAAGCCATCATACATCTTTATTTTGCACTTTGCCTTGGAGTGAAAGTTATTATTATAAATTTTTACATCGCTATATCATTGACCTTATCAATGAAGGCACTTATAACATAGGCTAAATCGACCACTTTTTAGCCAAATTTGTGGCCATGGCTGAACAAGTAAGAGCCAAGAGCAAAAATATAAAATATGCCTAAGGTGACTAAGGTTTTAAAAGATTTTCTAATTAAAAGAAAACTAGTTTACTAAGTTTATTTCAATAATTTAACTTAGAAAATTTAATAATATGTGCATGATTGGCTTTGATATGCACTTAATAAAAGAGTTAATTAATTGATCAATTTTTTAATATTTGATGAATTAATTAAATTAATCAAAATTTCATTACCTTAGTGCAAAATTTGTTATGTAGTTTCAAATGTGCCAACGATCACCAATGTTGATTGTTCATCACTGGTCATGAGGCACTTGATCCTCAATGGTTAGTTTACAATTGTCTGCCAACCACTTGAGGTCTGCCATATGTCACACATGACCTAAATATCTTGTTAAATCATGTCACCATCTAAGTGTACTATCACCACCCTCTAAAACTAGGCAATGAATTTGGATGTCAAATTGCATTGACATGATATTTTTACTAAACAACAAGAAGATTGGAAAAATATGACAACCGCATCCAAGATCCAATCGACAAGGGCCTAAATACTAGTCAATGAGTTGATTGTACACAAAATGGTCAATTGGTCAAAAATCTCCTCTGACCACTCCACAAGTTCTTACTTCATAGCAAGCCAATCATTTGTGTTGACCAAACACTATACTTTTTTCCATTAAGGCAAGTAACTAGGGCTTTGTGGTTTATCTTACACAATTTGACCCCTAACATTGTAGTTGGTCCATAAAGTGTTGCCACCAATGCATAAAGCTCAAAAGATCATACAATTAGAAGAAATAGGGGCTAAAAACAATTATGTATGCAAAAGTTATGGCCTCCAAAATATTTGCCCTAATGAACCCTAAAAAAACAAATTTTAAATGCTCAAACCTTAGGGTTTCAAGTGCCAATGTTGACCTACCACTTGGAGAAATGTGATTTGCTATTGCACTCCAATGTAGGTTTATCGCTTCAACTCCTATGATATTACCAACATTACCACTTGTCTTCTCTTTATTGGTTGAGTTTATATATATAGGTAAAAATGATTAACATGGTGCAATAAAGGACCACATCGATTATATATCCATAAAACAGTTTTAAAGTATCCAAAGGAACTTGAATGGGGTTTAACTCAGGTCTCCCCAAGCTAAGGGCCATGTGTTATCCATTCTAGCCAAGCCATAGATGGAATGAAAAAGCTTGCACGCATTTTTAGATTGCTAACTATACCTTGTTCTCTAGCAAAAGTGACTAGTGCATGATCCAATCACATGTCCTTTGGAATCTAATACACCCTTGTTGTCTACTTGGATAGTGTGCACTACAAGAAGAAAAGAGTCAAATCTTCTATAGAATGAACTGGGATGGGCATGATTCAAACTCATGCCTAGTCTCATCCAAAGCAACCTCCAAGCCATGATGCCATGACATCACTCAGATAGGAATGACCAATTATAGAGACATTGAGGCTATTATTCTACCCTCCAAAATAGGTACCATTATTCCTTACTACAAAAGTCAACACATGTATGAATTTCAAATTGGGTCCTTGAGGCTACAACATACTAGCATGCATCGACCGCAATGGTCACCCTATGTGTTGAATGGAGACACATTCTCTCCTTGTAGGGAGAGGCTATACGTACCCATTGACATGTGGGTGCTAAGTCAAAACCTTGGCACACGAATGGTCCATGTTTAAAACTCAAAAAATATATGCCAAATTCTTGGAATAGTGAGAGGTATTTGATCGAAGGGTTTTTAACGTGCTCAAGAGTAAAAACCCTATATTTAAATCTTTGGAATTGGATTTTTGAAGCAAAGCAAATATACTACAAAATATTCAAAAAAGTGGATAAATTTTTTGAAAGAGGCTCTTCTTGTCTCCAATTCAAAATCAACAAAAGATATCAAAAGGATTAATTCATCGTTTGGTTCAGAAGAAAAACTAGAGATACCAAACAATGTTCTTGTATGACCTAATCATGAGGGGGGTGTTTATAGCAATACCAAAACCTTAAATTAATCACAAATTTTAACCATAACAAGGTTAACCATGGCCTATAACACTTACATAATAAAATATTACAAGATATTTAATATATTGTACAATAAAATACCCTTAGTCCTATTCAATACATTGCACAATGTTGACTCTTAGCCATGAATCAAATTATAATTTCAACATGACAAGATAATCACATACAAATGCAGGCATCTTCAAGGGTATGGCAAAGAGACCAAAGAGGCATATGAAATATCAATGTTTACCCAAATAAAAATCCCTATTTGGTCACTCTTTTAATTTCAACAAGTTTGTGGCCTCTTCAAATAGCCTTGGTATCCTTCCCTTTAGTTTTAGCATTATTGAGTGGTGCATCACATCATATAATATGTATGAGGTTTTTCCTTCTTCTAGGTAGGGCATTTCCATGTAATCCATGATAGGGATAGGTTTTTCATTGTCCCCCCACTTGGTCTAGTTGTAATAAGTGGAACCACTCCTTTTGATATAAGATGAACCATACTAGGTAGGAAGTGAAAGTAAACTTCTTGGATTCATTTATATCTAGCACAATATATCATCTAGGAGTGGCATGTGTAGTTTTCAACTACATGCAATAGTGTAATATGCTCTTCATATATTCTTACATCCATTTTATCTCCCAACATTGTAGCTATCCTAGAGGGCACCAAATGGACGTCATTTTTAAATAGCTCTAAATGTAATAGGACATTGAAGGCCAAGGTCTTATTTAGGTCTTTCAAATGTAGCATAAGAAAACCCTCCAATGGTGGTAATCATACTTGTAATAGTAGTCTTTCTAGGCTTTGGAATTGCATGTTACCCACATAGTTAGGTTATCAATCACATTTAGCATCCACTTGATATATTTCTCCTTTATGTAGGACCCTTCTTCCCATTATGGTGGTCTTATGCTCTTACTTTCAAATAATACCTCTCGACACATGCCTCAACTAACTTAGGACAATTCTAGACTTGAGGCACTACTTTCATTACTAAACCTAATATCCAAACTCAACTAATACTCCAAGAATTTGTGTCTAGTCCTAAATCAAACCTCCTCAATGTTTCCTTTCCCACTTCTATAGGAGAATATTTGAATTTTCCCTCCTCTACCTATCTATATGGTTTATTTTTCTCAGGGCTCTTTAGTGGAAGAGACAACTTCTTCTTCTTAGCCCTTTTATTCCTATTTCCTTTTGATGAGCTAGCCTATGAGGTTAGAATTTGGATTTGGATGAGTTGCATGGGGGTTGTAACTAGAGAAGTGGCAAAGGTGGTAGTGGCCTTATAGGGTTTACTTTGGGCGTGGTAGGGTTGTTAGATGCAAAGGTGGTATCTGTAATGCTTATGGTGGAACACTCTCTTTTTACAAAAAATGAAAAACAAATCCAAGTTATGGAAGGTGAAGCACTTCACTCGATAAAGTGTAATGAATTACTTAGGAAATATGAGTGAATCACTAACTTGAAAAGACTTAGGCAAAAGCTAATTTGGGTAAATTAGTTACCTTCAGAGGAGCAAATTTCTTAATGAGAGCAAGCAGATCACTCGTTAAGAGAGACTTCAACAATTTTCTGGTCAAATTTGGTTGATTGCCTAGCCTTAAGGATCATATCGCTCCTTAAGAACATAGTTATTTTTCTAATTCAGGTGCATGTGCAATTTGCTTAACATGTAGCAAATCACTACCCAAGCCGAGACTTCATAAAAAGATTTCCTTTCCCAAATTTGATGACATGAAGTGCTTTGACGTGGCATAAAGAAGGGTTTCATGGAAGAGGAAAAGGGATTGAATAACTTGTCAATGTTAGGGAAGTCTTTTGAGTTAACAAAAGGTATATGGGCCCACTAGAGCACAACTTGTCTATTGTTGTCATGGTGGATTTAGTAAAGCCTGGGTAATGTCAAAGGTAGTTGTCAAACCTTTTAGCTCCAAGTTTATTAATGGTAGCATTATAAGGGGATAGTAGGTGTCAACAAGGGTGATGTTTACCATTGTGAAAGTTAGAGGCTAAATATTTCCATGGTAAAATTAACAAGAATGACATTAATAATGGCTTTAAACTCCCTTACTCTATAAGTATCATGATTTATCATAAATACCTTGAAAAAATGTTTGGCTTGAAAAGTTGTCCAATTTACCTTGTTATTTAATTGTTGTCATCATCTGCTTTGTGGAGTTATTTGCTCCATAGGTTTGAGCAATTTTCTCCTATAGGCAGAGTGGTTTTCTAAATCATTTTTCTTTGGATAAAATTTGAAAAATAAATTACAAGACAATGTTTTTAGCAATGGGAATAAAAGAGGATGTTCAAGTCGCTTTTTTAGAGTATTCTTTTGGAATTAAATAAAAAAATCATTATATTATTTTTTTGGACTTCTTATTTTGTTATTTTTTTGTACTTTTCCTTGAGAAAGAAAAAATAGTAGGTACACTAGCCAAGAAAATAAATGGAAAGCAAATCAGATAAATAATAGTCATGAGAAAAATATAAAAGCACTATGTACATATCTATATTTTTCTTTGCTTTGGGACTCCCTTTTAGATGGGCCTTAAGTATTACCTATTAACTAAAATTAATAGTCATCTCTCATCCATTATTACAAGTTTGTACACATTTAGCCCTACAACTTAGAGAATTTAGTACGCCCATTCCAAAGTGATCAAAATTTCCATGTATACCAAGCTTCACTCTATATTTATCCCATTTAATACCAAATTGTCTTCTTTGTAATCCATTTTGGTGGCTCTATTATCAAGCCATCTCCTTACTACCACCTAATGTTGTATTTATCACTTGAAGGGTTTATTCATTTCTTCTTTTAGAGCTAATAAGACATTTAGTCATATTTGCATTATCTCAACATCAATATCTTCAAGCTCCAACTATTGTGATATTTGTAAAGAAGGGAGTTATAGGTTGACAGATAATACTACTTCATTTCCAAAGATAAGTTTGTAGGATGATGATCCTATGGAAGCCTTAGGTGTTATCATTTCCTCCCATAACATCTTATTTAGCTTGGTACGTTAATCTCTTTGTAACCTAGTTATTATTCTTTTATAAATTCTCATATTCTTATTTGTGGATTCAACTATGTCATTTCCCTAGGGGTAGTAATTAGACATCATTTTGAACACAATATCATACTCCAATGCAATCTTCATTACCTTGAACCCTATGAATACTATGGCATTGTCAATAATTATTTTGTAAGGAGATCCAAATCTAGTAATGTTGTCCTTTAAAAGCTATATAATTACTTATTGATTCATGGACTTTATTGATATGGATTTGACCCACCTACTAAAGTAATTTGTCATAATTGGAATCCACTCATATCTTGTGCTTGATAAAGGATTGATATTGTCAATAAAATCTAGGCCCTAGTGTTCAAGGGATTCAATAAGGACGATGGGCTTTAGGGGCATTAGCACTTTTCATCTCCTACCCATGAAAGTATAGCAAGCTTTACATTCTTAACCTCATTGGAAGCAGGTTGAAAAGATAGTAGGCCAGTACTATTCTACCCTTAGGATATCAAGATTTGTAGCTTGGGTAGAATAATGTCTTCCTTTGTTGCGGTATTCTTTGATTAGGGATTTCATGCTTTCTTCTTTGAGACATCATAACAAAATCCCATCATATCCTTTTCTTTGAGCCATGTATAATGCATGACCTTTTGTCTAAATCTAGCCCTTTTCGTAGGAATCAAACCTTTCAAAAATTATCATGATAGCATGTATTTTTTGATGTCTCCCATACAAATTAGTTGATCATCAAGTTTGATTTCTTCTATCAATGCCACCTGGTCTTTGGAAGTTGACATAGCTATATTTTCACATAAATATCTACCCCTAACAAGTTTGTTGGGTTTTAAGTCAGTGTCAAGTTTTAAAATGTTGTTTGTCCACCCTACTCTCTTTTCTTCCAATTCGCCATGTAACACGATGGATCTAACATCAATATGTACTACAAAGACAATGGTCTTGCTTTGAGACAAATATACTTGAATTTGCTTAGGTTGTTCATCATTTCAAACACGTGTTTTATGATGAAAGTATACATTTCATCATAATTATGGAGCACTTGACTCGTGAAGGAGATTAGATGTTCTTCTTTTTTATCCTTTTGAGTCCATCCATACCAAATACATACAACCTAAAATCCTTAGAGAAATTTAGGTTGATGAGGATCAAGGATTTCATGTCAAGTTTTGAATTTTTATTTTTCCACCTTGCTCTCTTTTCTTCCAATTCATCATGTAACACTATGGATATAACATCAATATGTACTACAAATGTATTGGTCTTGCTTTAAGACAAATATACCTAGATTTCCTTAGGTCGTTCATCATTGTAAACACCTGTTTTGTAATGGAAGTATACATTTCATCATAATTATGGAGCATTTAACTCGTGAAGGAGATTAGATGTTCTTCTTTTTTATCCTTTTGAGTCCATCCACACCAAATAAATACAACCTAAAATCCTAAGCGAAATTCAAGTTGACGAGGATAAAGGATTTCATGTCAAGTTTTGAAATTTTATTTATCCACCCTACTCTCTTTTCTTCCAATTCACCATGTAACACGATGGATCTAACATTAATATATACTACAATGATAGTGGTCTTGATTTGAGACAGATATACCCAAATTTCCTTAGGTTGTTCATCATTGCAAACATATATTTTTTATGAAAGCATATATTTCATCATAATTATGGGGTACTTGAATCGTGAAGGAGATTAGATGTTCTTATTTTTTATCCTTTTGAGTCCATCCATACCAAATACATACAACCTAAAATCCTTAGAGAAATCCAAGTTGATGAAGATCATGGATTTTATAATTGCATATTTATATCCTTTAAAAATTGTCCTACCTTCTTTAGTCTATATAAAGTTGGCATCTTTCTTTAACATATTGGTTATTAGTTCAATTAGATGCAAAAAAATGGTTATAAACTTAGCTACAAACCTGATTTGACCTACGAACGACTTGATCCCTTTGATGGATGTAGGTAGAGGTAACTCTTAGATTGCTTTTATCTTATCAAGATTTATTGCTAGACCATCTTTAGATACTACATTCCTTAAGAGCTTTCCATCCCGAACCATGTAGATGGAATTTTTGGAGTTAGTTAAATAACATACTCCCTATACCTCTTAAAGATAAACTTTAAATGTTCAATGTGCTTATTTCTTACTTTAAAAAAGATGGTTAAATCGTCTAGGTATATGAGTATGACTTTGTCTACAAAAACTACAATGTCTATGACCCTTTGGAAGGTGGCCTAATGTTTGATAACCTAGAAGACATTCTTTGGTGTGCAAATATCTATCATTTGGTTGTGAAAGTCATTTTGTGTTGGTCATCATCTTTGGCATATATTTGATTGTACCGAAGAAGCCATATAGTAGTGACAACATTTGTAACTAGACTACCATTTTTAAGATCTAGTTTATAGCAAGCAATGGGCAATGTTCCTTTAATGATGCCCTATTCAAGTTTATAAAATTATAAAATAGCCTAATATCACCATTTTTCTTTCAAACTAACACTAGATTACTCAACCAAGTAGAATAATTAATTGGAAATATGATTTAAGCATGTATAACCTTTAGGTTCTTTCTTCACAACTATTTTAATTTTGGGATTAACATGTCTTTAGTTTTGTTAAAAAGGCTTTACACCTAATTCCAAATCTATAGTGTCCTCAATAATGTTTTTGTCATACAAATTCAAATCATTACAGGACCAAGCAATGATATCACCATACTTTCCATAAAGTTAGTTATACCTCTTCTTCAATAAATCCTTTACCTAAAAACATGTTTTTGCCTTCAATAATTTGAAATGAGTGGTAAGAGGATGCTTTGATTTTTATGTTGGATTTCTTGGAACTATCATCAAGGTTCAATAGGATTTCTTTTATGATTAGTCCCTTTAGCAGTTGATTAGTCTTTAGTTAGATTACTCTACTTTTTATATCATCTCTCTACTCATTTTTATTTTGAGCTTGTTTTATGAGAAATTCTAGAATTTGCTCATCATTATTAAATACTTGCCAATGATTAAATTTATCAAGGATAGCAAGCTTGAAGATTACCTTCAATTCCTTTAGTTTATCCCACATATCTAAAACATGATAAAACTTTGCTACCATTGAACCTAATTATCTACTTTGGCATTTAGTTCTTGAGGGATTGCCTTGATCTCATATGTACTAAAACTCTCCATCATTTTCCGCACTATGTGCTTATATGATTTGAGGTTCTTGTTTTAGTTGCACATTTAAATTGATTCACAACCAACTTAAATCACCAACTACCTCTCATAAGGAAAGCATGATAGTAAGGGTAGTTACCAACTACCTCTCACATGAAACATGTCATAACCAACTTAGAGTGTTATTGTCAACTTCACAAGGACCATGAGTCCAAGTAGTTACCATCCTCACATGGATGGTGGTTAAGCCATATTTGGCAAATATATGTATTTAAATACTCATGATGAATAATGCAAGAATCAGAGAAGTAATTTATAACATGTGGTATTAGAGTAGGTAGAAGAAAGAAAAACTCTCCTTTTGGCCCTTCTCTAGATTCAACATAAAGAAGCTGTAAAGAGCACTCTATTTGAGAAAAGAAGTTTCAAGGGTAAAATTACATAAGATTTTTTAAGACAAACCTCAAAAGAAAGGTAATCATTTTCGTGAAGAAAAATCTATGGTAGATTCAAAGGCCTTTAGGTGAAAAACCCCTACCAAAGACCTAAGAGGCAAAAATCCTTCAAGTAGTAAAAAGGGTTTCAACCCTATCAAAAAGACTAGTAAGGTCGTATTTTACAAACAACAACAAAGTCAAGTTTAGCAAGAAAATAAATAAGGTCATAATATCCCTTACAAAATAAAATTCCCCATTAAAGGGACCAAGGAAGTCATTTAAGCTTCTTAGAAATTACAAGAACTCGATAATAGTCAAAAAAGCAACATTGAAGAAATAAAATTGCTAAGTTAAGAAAAAAATGGTGTTGGACATACACCCAAGAGATACATGTTTCAAATTAACACAAATAATCGGGTTGTAGGCTCAACAATTTTAAAGTCATTTATATCAAGTACAAATAATGTAGCAAGTATTGTTCCTATCAAGGCAACACCACAATCATTATAATTGGAATAATTGTTGAACAATAGAAAAGTAGACTTTGCATGAAAGTGAATGCTCAAACAAAGCATCTAAATGTAGCAAGTTTATCTCTATTTGTATCAAATGAAAAGAAGCAAAAATAAAAGACCAAATGAGTTGAACTCATGAATGTTCACATTTGAATGACAAAGTGCAAGCACCTCGTGAGAGGTTTAAAATTAGAAATTTTTGTAGCACCATTTTAGAGATAGAGAGAGAGCTCTATATTATTGAAGCAAAAGAAGAAGAGATGCATAAATCATAGATTGCTAAGATATCCAAGGTGCTATAATAGAAACAATGTCAGGCACCAAACATAGAGCAAAGCATATTTTGGTTCAAGAAAGAAGCCAATATTAATCTAGATAAGGTAGGATATTGGTCCAAAAGAGATATCATTTTACAAGACTGCAAAAGGTATACAAAGGATCCTTCGAGTACACAAATTGTCCAAGGAAGAAGATAAGAAATCTACAATAGAAGATTTATTTGAAATGCAATGTAAGAGCATTGTGATGAGTAGAAAGGAAAAGCTCAAAGTAAACGATCTCAAATTGAAAGTACTGAAAAAGAAGATGTTTGACAACTTCATAAGCCTCAAATGCAGACACTCAGTCCAAAGATAATTCTGGAATTAAACATATATACCTCAAATGCAAGGACTTGTTGAGTCTAAAGATAATTTCATAATTGAATGGGATATTGAAGAGGCCATCAACTTTATGGTACTCAACACAAGAACTCAAATAATTTCAAAATAAAACGATGTATTGCAAAGGAAAATAAGTCACTAAATTTATGGACATCAAATCAATGAGACAAAATCAATTAGATAGAAGGCAACCACCTTTAAAATAAATTCAAATCGTGCAATCGAAGCATTGAGTTCTAACACTTGATCCCTATCTTTTTGAATATTCTTAATTCCATGCAAAGTTCTTCCTATTCAACCATATTATTGGTGTGATTTAATAACAACCTACAAGCATAATGCATCTATGTACCTTATGGATCGATGAACTAAATACTATCTCCAACTCCATTTATGTTTCTAGCAT
The DNA here is from genome assembly GCA_028583015.1 of Wollemia nobilis. NCBI lineage: Eukaryota > Viridiplantae > Streptophyta > Pinopsida > Araucariales > Araucariaceae > Wollemia > Wollemia nobilis. The sequence continues at coordinate 673,662 of JAQPPZ010016670.1, forward strand.
TGTTGAAATGCATAGTCCATACCCCATTAGGTCCTTATGCTTGTTGGTTATTCAAGGATGAAGTACTAGCAAGGTCTTCAAATATTAGGTAATTACCAAGCTTAGTTTGATCAAAATTTACCTCTAAGTCTTCATCATCCTAGAGCACATTGATGATTATGTTGATTTCTGACATATGGTCACCTTTAACAACCTCTTCATCGATGAATTCAAATGACTAATTCAAATTTACTACGTTGGCATATTGAGATTATGCAGTACGTAATTACATGGTGTTCATTTTATATCCTAATTATATTTCCATCTTATGGTACTTTTGTATGTGTGTAGTCCACAGCTAATTACCCGTATCCAAACAATTTTTGTATTGTTCTCTTTAAAGCAACAACTTAAAATACGAAAGAATATTGCTAACTATGACTTTTTGAATAACTACTAGCTTAAGATGCTTTTCCACAATCATGATTAAGTCCTTCAAAACTCCTATGATATTTATCCTAGTGTTATTCATTTGGATTGGGTTTCTGGTAGGTTTAGTATATGATAAGGCCATTTCTTTACAAATGATCTTAGACATCACTATAATTGCGACCCTTGAATCTACTATGCAACTTCTCAAAAAACAATCTTCAATTTTCAAGGTACTTACAATGACGATGGTTTGAGATTTTTTGGCTTTAAGGAACTAGGTTAGAAACCTGGATATGCTTGGAATAGACTATGACTTACGGGAGTGTGGATAGTCTTATAGAAATGTTGGATATAAAGTAGACTCTTATCCCACATTTGAGGGTAGTTATATTTATATATTTAAAGAAGATGCACATGTATTCTATTGACCACCATTATTTATCCATTTATTTATGGAGGGAAAGTGATGGAATGTTGGAGCTTGGTGTCTAATAATTCCTAGATATGGCACCAAAAGTTGTTTAAGAACCATGAATCCCTAACTAAAAATATCAAGCTAGGTAGGTCGAAGTGTACATAAAGCTTCTAAAGTAACAAATGTTTAATCTCCATACCATATATGCATTTGTTTCATGATGTCATCATATCCATCTTGTTAAAGTTATTAATGACCATAAAAATACAATTATGTTGGTCCTCATTGGTTAATAACCTTAAGATAAAATCTATATTTGATGGATTCCCAAGGTCTAGAAAGAACCTATAATGGTGTGTACAACCATAACTTGCTATTTATATGTTTGGTGATGTTATATGGTGCACAAGAATGAACATAGAGCTCGACCTCTTGGTGCATATGTGGCCAATGAAAGAACTACTAAAGTGTTGCAAGTATCTTACTAATGTTAAAGTGCTCAACTACCTTAGAGTAGTGCACTTCCTAGATGATTAGTTGACATGGTGTACCAAATGACACAAAGCTTCACAATATGGTACACTAACCTATTATAGAGGTGGTTATAAAAATGCTAACTTAACTTTTGTTTGTTAACAATGGGTGTAAACAAAGCCAAAGTTTGTAGGTTATAATACGCACCAGTCATTGGCGCTATATCCTATGGTGTTGAAAACTAACAACAAAGTTTGTACTACTAGGTGTCTTAAACAACCTACTAGCTAATTATCCTTTCACTTGTGGTGTCTTATCATAAGGTGAAATTATTGTGGGTAAATCATACATTTCATATGCGTGGCATTCTCTATTTTGCTTTATGAAAAGATAAATTACAAAGGCCTATGATAAGAGTGTATAATGATTTCCTTACCCATGATGTAGTGGTGCCATTATCGTATAATTTCAATAATGGAATATAATTCATTCTCATAAGTAGAGTAGTGTTAAGTTGTGTCATATATCATCTTAGAATGGTATTCCACCATATACCTATTACAAATCAATATGGATCTTAGTGCATAGTCAAATGCATTAGTCACAAGATTGAATGGCTAAGTGATGTCTAACATCGCTAACACAAGTATTTTTTCAATGAGTTTACATAGGGTTTTATGAGGGGTCATGGTCATCTCATACCGAGTGGGGTTTGAACCTTGGACCTCTCAAAGAGAGGCCAAAGCCCTTACCACTATAGCAAGCTTGCAGCTTATCACTAACACAAGCATTGAACAAAGACATTACTTCAATTCTTCAACCCCTATTGTCGTTGTGAAGTCTGCTCAAAGTTCATCTTCCCACACATGACCTAGTTCAAGGGCCATAAGATATGTGAGAAATACAAGGTGAACCTATGATAGAAGTTAGATAAGGTTGAGGAAACATTTCAGCTCTATCAGGTTCTTGAGTTTTGGCCACTCTTAGATGATAGATCTTTTATGGATATATGTGTATTACTTGTTCATCAATGACATAGCCTAGGTATGAGAAATGTGAGATGCCAAAAGTACCCTTGTTGAAGTTTACTTGAAGCTTATGTTAGTGTAAAGTGTTTAGAACTTGGCACATGTGCTATAAATGTTCTTCCTATATACTATGAATACAAAGATGTCATCCACCCAAACTATATTTTTTTTTTAAAAACAATTTAAAAAACTTATATTAAAACAAAGACCATTTACAAGTTGGGATGAGACTTCTCCTAGCCTTAGCGAAAGAGAGCACATGTTTACAACAGTAAAAGAAGATTTGCATTGGAGAAAAATCTCCTAAACCATATTTCTACAATGGTTGTTAACCTATTTACAACTGCAAAAGATCTACATTGGAGCATAAAACTCCTAAACCATATTTCTAAAATTGTTGTCCAAATTAGCTAAACGCTGGATTTTCTCACCAACCTGCCCAATCCTCTCATCCTCAATATCCATGTCACTATGCCACTGAACCCCTACCTCCTTCTAAGTACCCATCTTAGCCAGGAAGTCTACCACTTTATTTAGATCTCTACTAACATAAATTGGAATCACATCATCTAATTCCCTCCACAATTCCTTAATTTGAGTGACAAGAATACTCAACCTCCATATCTTCAAAGTAAATTTCCTCATGCAATCCAGAGCTCCTACCATTATTTGAGAATATGATTCTAGGATTATCCTCCTGTAACCTTGTTTTATTGCCCAAATAGAAGTAGATTTGATAGCTAAGGCTTCTGCTTCATTGTTTGTGGCCCTTCCCAGGCCTTGCAGTTCCCAATAGAGCATTGTTCCAACATGATTTCTACAAACAACTCCAATTCCATCTCTAACCGGATTGCCTTTTATAGTTCCATCAATATTAATTTTAATCCAACCTTCTGGGGTGGTCTCCAACTAGCTCTGTCCTACCCCTGTGGTACTTCAACTTCCTTCTCCATTGTCCCAATAACAACCCAAGTTTCCTCTTTAGCATATACTGCCATAGTTTTTGTGACTTTGCTCCAAATGACTTTTCAAAATCCATCTAAATATGAAAATGTTTCTCTAAAAAATATACCATTTCTCTCCAACCAAACTTGCCACCAAATGAATTTTAATCCAAACTCCCAACCAATACAAAGATCTTTAGATTTAAATCTACCCCTCTTCCATCTTTCCCAAATATTAATCCTATTCAAATCACCATTAGCTCAAATTTTATAAGATAAAAACCATATCTCCCAGATTTGGTGCATGAATGGACACTCAAACATCAAGTGATCAAATGTTTCATCACTCTTGTAGCATAAAACACATTGAGATGGATCAATAATTCCCCTACGTCTAAGATTATCAAAAGTAAGAATTTCATTATGCATGAACTGCCAAGCAAAAAAGTTTACTTTTGGCCAACCCTTGGATTGCCAAATATTTCTCCAATCCTCAACTTGATATGCATGAGGAGGCTTTGGAAGGATCTTATCATATCCATCCTTCACTATGTAGACACCAAGGCTCCCATAGCCCCAAGCTAATTCATCCTCCTCATCTCTACCTGTGAGAAATCTTTCTGCCAAGATTTTAGTCATGATGGGTGTCAATTCCAAAGGGATTAAAATTGGCCACTCATCCAACTTCTTAAACTGCTTAAACACATAATTCCCCAGCTGACTAGTGTTGAAATAACTTTCAATTTGGACCCAAACCCTGGTTTCCATGGTCGTTTTTATTGGTTGTAGTTTCAAGAATTCAACAATGATAGGTGGGTATGGATCCCATGAATCTACCAAAAAACATGCCTTCTCCACTCTCCCCACTTTCAAAAATAATTTATCTTTCACTACCTGAGATCCTAACTTTAGAGCTTTCCACACTAAGGATCCATTACCATCCAAAAGGAAACGACCCATCTCATTTGGGTTTACCTGTCCCAAATATTTACTAGTTAAAACTTTACTGAATAAAGAAGTTGTTTGGGAAATCCACCTCCAGTAAAGCTTTCCAGCTAAAGATTTATTATTTAACTTTGATCTCCTCAATCCCAAACCTCCTTTTGCCTTAGGTTGGGTTACTTTCTCCCAACCTACCAAGTCCCATTTCCTCTCTTCTTTTACTCCTCCCCATAAAAATTTTCTAGCCATCTTGTCCAACTCTTTCCATATGGTATGTGGGGCAGCAAGGATAGAAAATTTATAAATTGGCATGGCCTGAATGACTGGCTATAAAAAAGTTAATCTACCCCCATAGCTTAACCATTTGTGAGACCAATGATTAATTCTTTCCTTGATACAATCCAAAAGATTCCTCCAGATATCTATTTTTAGTTTTTTAAAATGCAAAGGGACCCCCAAGTATACCACTGGGAGAGAACTCCTCGTGAATCCCAAGATCTCTAAAATTCTATCCTGAAGCCTTTGATCAAGATTGAAAAAGACCACTTTGGATTTTTATTATTGATGACTTGGTTGGTGGCCCTAAGGTAGACATTAAGTGTATCTCTAATAATTCTTGCTTCCCTGAAGTTGGCCACTCCCACTAATCCTGTGTCATCCACAAACTATAGGTGAGTCAAAACTTCCTCACCCACCTTGATTACTGTTAGCAAATATTGTTATCTTCTCCTCAAGATGAGTCTACCCAAATATTCAACCAATATGAGAAAAAGATAGGGGGAACAAGGATATCCTTGACGAAGGCCTCAAGTAGCTCCAAATGGTTGTGAAGGAAGACCCTTGATTAACACTGAGTATGTCAGAGTAGAAACACAACTCATGACCCATTCTATCAAATCTTGAGAGAAACCAAATGTTGCCATCATCTTTCACAAGAAGCTCCACTTCACCCTATCATAAACCTTTGACATATCCAATTTTATGAACATTCCCCTTTACCAGATTTTTGCAATGAATGGATTGCCTCCTGAGATAGAACCACACCATCCAAGATTTGTCTGCTCTCTACAAAACCCCCTTGATTCGAGGAGATAATGCTATGTAGAAGAGGTTTTAGTCGCTCAACCATTACCTTTGTGATTATTTTATATATGACATTGCATAAGACAATAGGTCTATAATATGAAATGTGCACCCCCTCCTCCCCTTTTGTAATTAAGGCAATGAAAGTATGTTTTAATGCTTTAAGCATTCTTTTACTACCTTTGGACTCCTCTATAACAACCATTACATCCTCCTCCAAGTTGTCCCAGAAGGCCTGAAAAAGCTCAATTGGAAAGCCATCTGGACCTGGTGTTTTTTTGGTGCTCATTCCAAAGACTACTTTCTTCAGTTTCTCTCTATCAATAGGTTTAAGTAGGGCTTGATTATATTTCTAAAAAATAATAGAGGGTATGACAACAAGAACTTCTTTTTTAGCCTCTTCATCTTGCACCATATTTTCCTTAAATAGTTTAGAAAAATTCTCTATTGAATGGAAATGCATACCTGGAATTGTATCAAAGGAGTGTTCGTTCTCATCTTGAAGAGGTTCCATGTTGTTCGTCTGTCTCCTAGCACAAGCAACCCGATGGATAAAATTGGTATTTTGATCACTTTCTAATAACCAAGTGGTTCTTGCTCTCTATTTCCAGTAGGTCTCCTCTTGGTTGTCAATGTCCTCAATTGCTTTTTTTTTTTTTTTTCCCCAAAAAAATCCGTAATTTCTATTTCACCAGAAAAAGAAAATTACATTGTGAAGTTGCCCAAGGCAAGCTGGAATAACCAGGCAGGAACACACAGGCTGTCCCCAACTATATTTTCTTCGTACCATCAAGGAAAAGCTAAGAGTTAAAAATTTCTCATAAGACCTCTACACAAAGGTGTCTATAATGCTCAGCTACTTTGTCTACAAGAGAAAAACAGAAAGAAAAAGAAAAGCGTTCGAGAAACAACCTCCCGAAATTATTATTATTATTATTATTTTTTTTTTCAATTGTCAAGCAAAGAAATCGTTGTCTCTTGGATAGTCACACCATCCTTTATTTCCACCAGATCTCATCTTCCTTGCGCCAGCTGTAGACCTTCCTTTGACAAAGCATCCACCCCAGAGTTGAGTTCTCTGTAGATATGAGTATAGGATATGGGGCTTACGACATCCGCCAAAATGTTTACCTGTTGAAAAATTGGCTGCAAAGTTAAGTTCTCCATTCTGAACATTTTCTTCATCCAATTGATGACCAACAAGGAGTCTCCTACAACTTGGAGTTGTTGAACATGGTGGTCCAGAGCAATTTTCAAGAGAAGCTTCAAAGCAATTAATTCGGCATAATTATTTGTGCCCCCTCCTAGACCAGCCTTAAACTGAATGAAATGATAATCCTTAAGAAAGAGGATTCCCCCTGCCCCACACATAAGAGGGGTGCCCTGACAAGCACCATCAAAAAAACCCCAGGGAGCTGTTTGGTTGACATTGGCAGCTTTCGTTTTTCTTGGGCCTTTTTGCACAGAAGGTTTCACAATATCAGCAATGAAAGACCGGATCTGAGTAGCAATTTGAAAGGCAATGTCCTCAATTGCTTTACGCAATACATCATCCTCTTCTTTGAGCTTCTCTATAATTGTTCCTTCCCTGAAGTGTTTTTGAACCTCATCCCATTTGGCCACCAATGAAGCTCTTTGGACCTAGAAGTCTGTCTTGTTAGCTCGCCTCCATTATTTTAGTTGATCCTTGACATAATGAAGCTGCTTGTGGAATCTAAATATTGTTGTCCCATATGTTGGGCGACCCTCTTCCCACCATTGTGGAATTTTCTTTCGAAGTTTCTCTTTTTATAACCAAAAGTTTTCAAATTTAAATGGTTTGTGATACTGCATTGTTTTGATCCCCCCTTCTAGAAAAATGAGAAAGTGATCTAAAACTAGACCTTCCAAAATTTGAAATTTTATATTCCATTTCACAAATGCCTCATATAAAACCAAAAAATGATCTAACTTCACCTTCCTGCTATGTGGCTCCCTCCTCTTATTAGTCCAAGTATAGTTGGTTCTAGGGCATTTAATATCCACCAAGTGTAATGCCTGGACTTGGGCAATCATAAGTCGATCCCTTGGGTCCAAAATTGGGGTTCCCCCTTCCTGATCTCTAGAGGATAATTTAGCATTAAAATCTCCAACAATAATCTAGTCGAACTCCTCCCTTCAGACTCTCATGTTATGCATAATTTTCCATTGATGCATCTGACCATCTAGGTTTTGAGCCCCATAAAATTTTGTGATTAAAACATGCTCAACTGTCACATTATTCCTAAAATGTGATGTGAGGACACCCCTCCAAGCTATATGTTCTATTGCTATCCATTCAAGAGAGTTACACAAAGTAACTATCCCCCTAAGGCCCCTTAAGTAGCGACTTCCATATGACCAACACCCCTCCAAAGTCTATTTACTGTTTTACACATAAGATCCAACGATATTTTTATCTCCTGGATAAGCAAAAAAATATGTTGTACACTTTTCTAAGAGTCTTTGAATAGCAGATTGATGGGTTCTACTATTTAAATCCCTGATATTCCATGATTGTATAATCATTGGTTACCTTGAGAGCAGTAAAAATCTATTGGCCTCACCGATCCTCGAGTGATCAGTTTGTCTCCTTGAACTACTATCAATTCCTTATTTGATTTTCTACCCACTCCTTGAGAGCTGATATTTTTTTATCTCTTTTCCACCCAAGTTATCCCTAGAGTTGGTCTTTCTCTATTCTTTTCTGCTATACCCATGATGACATCCTTAATTATCGACTGTTCTTGGTTATGCACTATCAATACCTCTGCAATCTCTGATTGTGGTAACTCATTGGACTCAATTACCTACTCTAGGATGGGAGGAGGTGAAAGAGGGGCTTGAACATGGTTGTTATTATTTTTATTATTCTCATCCACTTCTTCCATGAATTGTTCTTCTTCTTGGTCCACTAGTGTCTTGAAGATCTCATACCTATTAGAGGGTTTGAGTTGGGTTTGCTATTTACCATCTATTTTATTTTGACTTCTCCTTCTTTTGTGCTGTTCAAAACCATCTCCCTGTGCTTCTTTGCCCTGAGAAATATTGGTTGTTTCTTTATTGATTGTTGACTTACCCTCCATAAGAAGATGACATTCCCAGAGGAACTTCCATTTTAATGTTCATATTGTTTGGGAAAGATCATGCCAAATGCCTATATTTGTGGCAAACTCTACACCTGAAGGGCAATATCTCATAATCCAGTTGTTGAATCCAAGATAATCCTACAAGTTCGAGTTCAACCTCTATCGGCAAAGGCTGGCTAAGATCCATTTCCACACATAATCTAGCATAAATGATTGTGTTTCCTTCTATTGTGTCTTTGAAAACACCCAAATGTCTTCCAAGGGAATTACCGATAATTTTCAATACCTGCTCACTCCAAAACTCCATTGGAAGTGCATATAAACGGATCCAAACTAAGACACCAATGAGTTCATTTCAAGGATCAAATCCCACTCTCCAAGGCTGAACAAATAATCCTATCGGACCACAATTCCTCTTTTCTAATTCAAAAACCCTATTTCTATCGACAAGTGAAGTAAAACTAACAATAAAATATCCATTGCTAATAAACCACAAAGAATACTCACTAAGAGGCTCCCAGTTTTACCTGACCCAGGAATGCAAAAAGTTTAGGGTAGGGTGAATACCCATGAATTTACATATCAAATAATGATTGACTCTATATAAAACCATTTCTTCTAGCATCCTTTGCTCAATGACAATCTTTGGCCTTGATTTTGACTGTGGCAAGCATCCATTAACTTGTTGAGATGTTGATCTATTTCCAACAACCGTAAAAAGCATTTTTATTGTAGTTTTTTGTGCTTCTTCAGTCTCTGTTGGAGATTTATCCTTTAAAAAATCTGCAAAAGAACTGTGTCTCTCTGAAAGAAGATCCGGAGGTGTCCCCATTAGGCCCTCATAGGGCAACAATCTTGTCTTCAATTCTACAACAACCATAAATCTCTTAAACTACCCAACTGATGCCCTAGTTTTCTCTTCTGCACCCAAACTATATTACAACCATATAACCATGATATTTTGACAAATCACAAAATAAATATTATAACAATAATCTTAACAAAAACACATAATAATATTCTAACATTTCACAATGGTATTACAATAACATTTTTGAATATATATATATATATATATATATATATATATATATATATATATTATTTACTAAGATTTAAACCCACTTTAACAAGTTAGAAGAATGGACAAACAAATTTGGGGGAGAGGGTGTGCATTTAGCCAAATATGTGGTAAAACTCCTCATGTATGCAGATGATGTAATTCTTGTGGCCAAAACAGCCAAAGATCTAGAAGATCACCTTCAAGCTCTAGAACTCTTTTGTAAAGAAGTTGGGATGCAGGTGAACACGAGCAAAACAAAAATTATGATTTTTTCAACAAAAAAGAAGAAGCAACAACTCAAATTTCATTTTGCAGGAGAACCGCTTGATGTAGTAGTAGAATACAAATACCTGGACATAGACTTTCATGACAAACTTAATTGGAATACATGTAGGATGAAAAGAACTCAAAGTGGTTGGAGAGCACTATATGCACTTCAAAACAGGTGTAGGAATGCCGAGTTGTGGGGCTGGAAGACCACCAAGGTCTTATTTGGCCTACTTGTTACACCGGTTCTGTTGTATGGTTGTGAGGTGTGGGCTAGTGGCACAAAAACGCAAAATGGAGGCAAATAGAAACGATTCAAAAATATCTAATCATAAACTTTCTCAAAATTAAGGCCACAACCCCTTATGAAATTATTTTAGCTGAAACTGGAATGTTCCCTTTAGAAGCAATTGCTATGACCAAGTTGTTATGTTACTTGAAAAAAACAGAAAACATGACAAATGATAGATGGCCTAGGGCAGCTAGGGACGAAGAGTTGCATAGGCGAAAGAATACATGGATGAAACAAAATCAGAAATGGATGAAATGTTGGGAAATCAACATAAATGAATGCCCAAATGTCAACAAAGACAAAAAATTATGTGAATGAAAAGTTCAGAAGTGGAATGTAGGAAAAGATAATATTATATTGCAAATTTTAACCCAACGTATGACCACAAGGAAAAAGCGTATATAGGCGCTGAAATCAAGTGGAAGGAAAAACTACTCATTGCTCAGATAAGGACTAGCTCTCATAGGCTTAGATGTAAAACAGGGAGATGGACAACGCCCAAAGAACAATGGGAAGAAAGGATATGTACTCTATGCAGCATAGGGGCAATAGAGATAGAGGAACACTTCATCTATAAATGCTCGAGTTTTTCAGATAACCGTGACAAATACAAAGAAACACTTGGGAACGAGTTTATGGCAGATTTATTTGAAGACAATAAAATAAAAAAAGTTGAGGAATTGCTAACACAAATCAACAGGAGAAGGAACAACCTTCTCAAAGATATTAAAGATCATATGATATGATTTGAGTAATTGTACTTCCATATTTGAGGTCCCATAGACCATATTTGGGTCTCGCGGACGTAATTAAAATATTTCATTTCATAACATGATATTAAAAAAAAAAACAACACAATATAATAATAATTTTGATAATTATAAGTATATCACCTAATAAAAATTAAACCCTTAAATTTAAAGTCAACACAATTAACAAATTAAATTTCTACAATCTTATGATTAATATATTAAACTTATTTAATTAATTTATTTTTTAAATCAAAAGAGCTTAGACAATCTTATAATTAATATATTAAACTTATTTTTTAATTTATTTTTTAAATCAAAAGAGCTTAGACAATCTTATGATTAATATATTAAACTTATTTAATTAATTTATTTTTTAAATCAAAAGAGCTTAGACCTTTTCTCAAGAAATAAAAAATTAACTAATAAATTATAAATAGACTTTTGACTTCATAAGTTGCTAGACAAGTTTAAAGTTATGCTAAATTGCGAGGTAAAATAGGCAAAATGTATTTTAATGGTATGTTATTGATATATTATTGAAATTTTATCTTAAATAACAGGGAAGAAGGTTTTCTGTGACTATACCCCTTGGAAGTGTACTTCACTTATACCACCTGTTATAATTAATATTACTTTAAAAAAATTGGTAAATTTGTATTTATGTTTTTTAACTATATATATCATTAATATCTTAATGATATTTTATCTTAATGACCTAAATTTAAATGAAGGTGGAAGAGATCCTTCCTCACTTTAACTATACCCCTTGAAAGTATGCTTCACTTATACCACCAAAAATTGATAAATTTGTATTTAACTTTTTAGAGATCGCTAAAATTTCTAATAATATTATAAAAAAAAAAAACCAAAAATCACCCACCACCATTCTCCACTACTCAAAAGTTCGAAGCCGTTGTACCCATTTGCTGTAAGATATTCCAAACGATCGAATCCCTTTCACGCATTCACATTAAATGAAAAGAGAGGGCGTTTCCCTGCCAGAGATCAGAAACTGTGAATCTCCTAAACGGTACTTCACTCTGTAATCAGGGATTAAATACAAACAAATAAAAATACATATAAGTTATCAATGCTCAAAATTTCTTGTTCCAATTCTGCACATTGATCCGAAACCGATCTGTGGCGTTGCAATAGCGGATCGGTGCGAGGAAACCCAGAAATTGGGTAGGTAATTGAGGCGGAGGAAGCTCGAAGGAGAGAGAGAGAGAGAGCAGAGATGAAGATCACAGCTCTTGTTGTGATGAAGGGCAACGGGAGCGCCAGCTCGTCCGGATCGCAGCCGTTGTTTCTCACCATGGCCTCTGATTTAACCCAGTTCGGTTATTTCCAGCGCAGCAGCGCCAAGGAATTCATCATGTTCGTCAGCCGCACTATCGGCAGCAGAACTAACCCAGGGCAACGCCAATCCGTACAGCAAGACGGTAAGAACCCACAATTTTTCTTAGAGTATTTTTCTTTTAAATGATTTCAAGGGGATTCGGTCCTGGGTCACGCCCTTGTGAAAAGGACCCCTTTTTTATTCCATCACAAACCTTGGAGATTTTAGGGAAAAAAATTAATTTTTATTCCTTTTGGTTGTCGTTGTTCATCGAATTAAGCAGAATTTAGGACTGAGGTGTGAAGCTTTGCCCCAACCTTCAAACCCTTCCACAGCCGAATGGCGGTATCAGCCATGGAGTTTCTAATTGTTGTGAATTGCAATTTGTAGACGTGATCAGCAGGATTGGAACGTTATTTATTTAAAAAAAATATTTATATGGGACACCCATGTAATTAGGGCTTTGGGCTTTCTTGCATGTGTGAGTGAGCTTGTGTACAAAAAAATGCACTCGTATTACATCACGGTCTTGAGTACCACTTTGCAAGATTTCAACCCTGATCTCGCCCTAGTCACGCATTTAACCAGTTGAGTTCCTGCCGTTTGATTCTTTTACTGTAATTTACTTGAGTTTATTGCTTGCGCTTTTTCGGTTTTGTTTCCCAAATTGCGTGTATTTGTTTACGAGAGTGCGAATGACCCATTAGATGCACATTCTTATTGATGTAATTGTACGATAACTGAATTACGTGTATTTGTTTGCAATGAGAGTGCGAATGACCCCATTAGATGCACGTTCGTATTGATGTAATTGTACGAGAATTGAAGGAATTATGGGAATGGCTTGAGTTTTTGGAACATATAAAAGCGAATACCCTGCAATGGCGTTATTTACATATTTAGTATTTGGGACGGGGAATTGTTAAAAATATAGGTAGGTTAAGGGGCTGCTTATTACTGTGGCGTAAATGCATGCTGGTAAGGAAAATTCACTTGTCAGGCACACAGAGCTGAGACTAGGGTGCTTTTACCATTACCAAGGTTATGGTGATTCCTTGTAATACTTGTGCGTCACCATCACTGCGTGCTTGCATCCTGCACAATCAGCTTAAATTGAAAAAGAAATAGTTGATAGTATTTAATCCTGTATGGTGCATTCAATCAAGGATAACATTGTTATGGAATAATTACAGATTGTGAACTATAGTCAATAGGCGTTTGTGTACACTTGTCCTCATGCCAGCAGAAGATTACCTGTGCTCATGTCAATGGAATTTTTTTTTCCTCCCCATTTCTGTACCTAGTGTAATTTCTCCACCCAAATTTAAAACATTAGAGATCCTACATGATCCACATATGGATAAAGAATACTTTAGCAGATTCGAATCCACAAGCAACCATGAACTCTAATGATTTCACAAACCAACTAAAATTTTCCATTTAGCAGTGTTCCTTATGCAATCAAGAGGGGCTTGCCTTCACGGCAGGAAAAAAATTGAAATGCCACAGAAATGGCCATGCTGTGTATTAGTGTCTGCTTAAGCAACCTCTTCTTTAGTCTTCTCCAATTAGAAAGACTTGATGATGGTTAGGGGGTGAAATTTTTTACAAAAGAAATAGGGGAATGGTAGTGCCTTGTACTAAAAAAATGAATTGATTTGGCAATTAAAGCGGCATTGCAAGTTTTTTTAATATTTTATGCCTATAATTTGGAGCCTATAGGGATGGTTATGTATAATTTCATGTGTTACAAAACAAAGCTTGTAACTATGAGCAGATTGGCCACACATGTTTTTGTGAATTCATGCTTCTGCCAGTTTTCATTAGCTTGTTACTGGTTGAGGTCAGTTTTGACCTAAAAGGAGTATGAAGTTGTGGGAAACATTATTGCTATGTTTCTTTTTGCTTGTGATCTGTAATGTAACATTAAAAGGATAATGTAAGAAGCTCTCATTATTTGTGTCTTTAGTTAAAGCAATTGTTTTTTTGGGAAAATTCATAATATTTACTGTACTACTTTTTATTGCATTGGAGTTCACAACATTGGAACTTGCAATTTGAATTGGGTGGTAAATGTCTCAAATTTACTTAACACTTCTTCCATTTTAATTATATTTTATCATGAATAAAGTTTCCAGTATTGCATTTCAATATGGATAAATACTAATATATTTATTTTAAAGCACATATTGCACCCTTCTTATGATCTAATAAAACAAATTAAGAAAGAGTATTACTCATTCTTTATTATTTTGAGCCACTGTTTCATTGTTCTAGCTCGGTATGCTTTTCAGCAATGGTATTTTATGCATTGTTTTGGCTTCTGGATGCAGATTATATGGTGCATTGTTACAATAGAAATGGCTTATGTGGGGTAGCATTCATGGATAATCACTACCCTGTACGAAGTGCTTTTTCTGTTATCAACAAGGTAAATTTTACATTTGATATTAGTCAGAATACTTATAAATGCCTGTCTTTGCCTTGGAAGACTCTAAATGCTTCTGCGAGTAACAGAGGCTTGTGATTTTGATTTGAGTGGAATGTTTGTGTTTGTTTCCTAGCAATAAACTTGAATGACAAATTTTATAAATTGTCTTTGAGTTCCAACGACAAGTAGGACGTTGACTCAAGCTCTTGTGCATATGTAACCATAATTCGCTATATCCTACTCCTTACAAAAGGAGTTGTGGGTTTACACGTTATCTATTTATGATTCTGACTCCAAAGATACAAGTTATTCACTTATGCTTAAATCCTCATTCCATGCATCTTTTTAGGTGCTAAACTATTTTAACGAGTTCAAAATAAGGGTGATATTTGAATTATTTGAAAGCTGTTTTTCTCCAGATTTATTTCCTAATATTCTACTCCATATAAAATAAAAGCAAGGCATGTTCAACAATTCTTAATTAACAGCATGATTGATAGTCATTTGTGATTAGAACCTTATTACATGTACTCTCTTTTATGCTAAATAATTGTGATGGCTTGAATTTGAGGGAAATACTAGTTTGCTTTGACTTTTTAAAATATAAGAACAATATTACACGAGATAGAGGCTTTATGATTGTCAAGACATTGGGACATATTTGACTTTTTGTGCATACAAAAATAATCCTCTAAATCATGTTTTCTACAAAATACAGGCCAATAAATATAATATTTACATGATGACTTTTTTGAGAATTTGGTAGGTCTTCTTGTGTTTTAAATCTTAGTACACAAATCATTTGTATTGCAAGAGGAAATTCGTTCAATGTCCTGGGTACGAGCTGTAACAATAAGAAAAGAAAAAGGAAAAAGTATGCGAAAACAGGCCTTTAGCCAAAGCTGATTATTCTTTTTTTTTTTGTTTTAGTTTCTTGGCATTTGCTAAAGGAGTGAAATCAAAATGCTAAGCAACTGAACCAATGTTAACATGAACATAATGCTTGACAGAGGTAGAAGTGTCATGGAAAGGGATTGAGCAAGCCCCATTCTCCCCTGAATCACATACTCTAGAGATGTATCTTTTGGAGAACCATATCTTTTTGCATCTCTGTATGGTCCTGCACTTTTTATTGCCTTCACCACCTTCCTATCTAACGAGTAAACTAATTCTATCATGTTTCTTAGGTCATCGAAAAAAACAACAATATTTCATCATTATTCCTATTGCTGTTTTTTGCAATGACCTAAGAACCTTGATGTTATTAGATTAGTCCATCTGCCTCTCTTAGTAATTACTTTCCTCTAAAAAGTGCTTCTTGGGCTTGAATGGTTAAGATGCCTTGATCTCCCTGGTCCCGTGAAAGAGCCACCAAGCTCCTTTCACCAATTACTTGATCCAAAGAAAGACCATATCTAGCCTTATAACCTGAGATGTGGAAGGCAAGAAGACTATTAGATATGCTCTGCTGCTAGGATTTATCAAGACATTAGTTCCCAGCGAGAGATCAAGACTATACAGGTTCATATCTTTCAACTTTAAACATTGCGACTGATCTGAATACCATTAAAATATCTAGTTGGTTTCCTAATTGACAATACCTCTATACATTATTTGACATTCTTAGGCCTCGTTAAGAGTTTGACCTTGAGGTATCAGGTTAAGAATATATCTTGTTATCATAGTCTGTCATGAGAATAAATGCAATATTAAATATTTATTTTATTTCTTTCCATTCGTCAAAGAATATCATGGGCATTTAATGCATAAACAATTCATAGAGTAATGACATCGGTAACTTTTCATAGGCTACTAACTGGAGCAGTCTAGTTGTACTCAAGAACAGAAGATGATATAGTTGAAAATAACTCAAAAATTATCATACAAAGCAGAATAGAGATTGACATGTCTAAATGGACTCTGGTGATACACCTTTTTATTTTATTTCAAAATAAGCTATGTGTGGCTTCTATGGGGGTCACTCTGATCAAAATAACAAAACATTACATTTGTTGTCATGTCAGCTGAAACTGAACCATATCCAGCGTGCCTTTTTAACAAAGATATTCTTTCATCCGCGTTTTTATCCAAGATATTCATCTGCCTTTCTATCAAAGATATTCTTTATCTTTCTCAAATCACTATGTTTCTGCAATCAATTCATTGATATCATTTTGATTAAGAGATTAAATCTCAGTTGGCCAGTTGTCTTCTAAGATTTGAATTTTGCCAAGAATAATAATAATATGTTTGATCCAATCCCCACATCTATATTTCCTGATAGCATTAATAATAATTTGTGAATCACCCTCAATTGAAATATATTTCCATCTTTTTCCAATGACAATTTTGATCCCTGTAAGAAATGCCCTAGCCTCTGCATAGTTAATTGAAGTTCCAAAATTTTGATACACCTTACCGTTGCAGATAAATTTCAATAAACGACATTGTGACAATATTTTCTGTCAACTGTACGAGCCTATATTGTTACATGTTGTTCTACTAATGGTTGGTGAAGTTGAATATTTCAATTAACAGTAATTGTAATTTTGAGAATGAGGTAAGATCTTGAGAGTGAACTTACTACTTGACATTGGGTGCATGGTGGTAGGGTACCTAGGAATAAATATTTGAGGATATATTATTATATTGTATAAGGGTTCTTGCTGCATAACTTTATTATTATTAACATAAACCATTCACCAATATGCAAAAATATCAAATCATTCATCCACAATACATTATCCACAATAACAATCCACAAATGAGAGAGAGATAGATAATACCCTTAAGGTAGGGCAACACCAATAATAATCCTTAAGGAAGGAATAACTCCACAAGATCTCCCAAGATGAGAGGCCACTTCGTGGGCACGACGATTACATAAGATTCTTCTTCAATGATATGAATATTTACAATGACAAATATCTCTTCTTTATATATCCATATTCTTATTCTACTTTGGAGAGCCTACTACTAATATAATATTATATTATAATATGATATAATATTATAATACAATCAACCTTGGGTTATGTGTGGCCCATGCCAACCCTTATACAATATAATAATATATCCCCAAATATCTATTCCGAGGTACCCTACCATGCCACCCTCCTTACAAATGTTTCGTCCTCGAAACATATGAAGAAACCTGATAGTATGATTTGCTAAGCAATGTTAGCAATTGGTACCAATCTCGATTATCCATCCATCCAAGTGAAACCCGATGATGCTGGTACGCCATTTTGTTACTTGAGTATCCAAATCTGCTTCGTTGGCTCCACGCTTCTGCTGCTGTATTTTGATAACTTGAATGATGGGTCCACTTGTTCCTTGATGTTGATGAACCATGTTGAAAACCATGATCACTATGCTTTCTTTGCCAAACACTGCCATAGTTGGTGCCCTTCTGATTACATGTAGAACCATAATATTGTTGCCTTGAACCATGCCTCCAATATTGTTTTCGCTCATGGTGGTGTGGATGGTGATATGGTGCAACCTTTACTTGATGTTCTACCTTCTTTGACTTTTCAACCTTTGGCTCCATTGTTTTAAATTCTTCTACACCTTGTTCTTTCATGTTATCTTTGTTTGGTGTGTCCTTGTGCTCTTCTATCAAAGCTTCCTTGGACTTTGTTACTGTTATTTCCACTGAATTAGTTACTGCTACTTCTCTCATGGACTCTATTGCTGCTATCGCCTTCTTTGATTCTGTTTCATGTTCTTCAATTTGTTCTTTTACAACCACTTCTTGATTTTCTTTGTATCCTTGCTCCTTAAGCTGAGAAATATCCTGCAATGTTATCTTCTTTTTCCTGTACCATAACTTCATAAACTTCTTTTCCACATTAGTGTTAATAGTACCCAAAGAGTCTAACCAAGGATAACCAAGAACAATATTCTCCTCATCCATCTCAATAGCATAGAAATCTGAATGTAAAACATATTTATCCATAGTGATATTCAAATCTTCAAAAATCTGAACATGCTCACCCTCTAGTTGTATGTCCTTAATTTTTGTTGCTTGAACTTGCAACTTCTTAGCCAAAGGAATATTAATAAAATTATATCTGCTACCAGGATCAATGGACATAATAACCTGTTCCTTTTGAATGCTTCCATGAACCTGCAAAATAGACTTTTTAGATTTAAACAAATTCCTTTGTCCATTTTCTAATTTATCTTCTACCAAAGGTATGGTTTCCTCTATCTGCATACTGACATCTTTTTTATCTTCCCTGACCTTTTCCTCTTTCTTCTTGAGTAATTTTATTTCTTTTTCATAGTCTTCATTCTGTTTCTTTAAAACTTCCCATTCTCCTTTTATTGCATTTCGCTCATTTTGAATTCCTTGTAGTTTCTTTTCAAGATCTTCGTTGAATTCGTGAAGAAAGGTTGTTTTGAAAGTATCCCAATATAATGCATATTGGGGCTCCTCATGTTTATACCATGTAAACCATTGATAAGCTTCAGTGCCAAATTTGGTTGCTACAAAAGGGACTTTGTCCTTATCCTTGAATTGATAGAACTTGAAGATGTCTTCCATTTTGGCTATCCACCCACGTGGATTCTGACCTTCAAAGGTAGGCATGTCAATGCGTGGATAATTAACTCCAGTAGGGCCTCTTGGTTGGTGGTAAACTTCGTGTCTCTCTTGGTCCTCATTATTCCTCTGTATCTGGAGGCGATTTTGGGTAGATCTACCAAAATCCGCGTGTAGTATCATTGTTCATGCCCCGAACTAAACAAATTTCGTTTTTCAAGAATTTCGCGATTTGAAAATTCGTCACTTTCCTTGTTCCAGATGGCTGACTTCAAAAGGTCGTATCTCCCTCAATACTGCTCGGATTCCTTCATATGACCACTCATTTTAAAGCTCTTCAAATGCTGCACAATCTGATCCAAGAATCGCCTCAATCGGATTAACTGTCGCAAAGATACGGCTTCTGAAAGATGAGACGTTTTTCCAGAAAAAATCTGCGAAATTCGTCATTATCTTTGTTTCGTATGACTAACTTCAAAAGGTCATATCTCCCTCAATATTACTCAGATTCCTTCATATGACAACTCATTTTAAAGCTCTTCAAAATCTGCACAATCTAATCCAAGAATCACCTGAATCAGATAAAATCGCGCAAAGATATGGCTTCTGAAACCTGAGGCGTTTTTCCAGAAAAAATCTGCGAAATTCGTCACTATCCTTGTTTCGGATGACTAACTTCAAAAGGTCGTATCTCCCTCAATACTACTCGGATTCCTTCATATGACCACTCATTATAAAGCTCTTCAAATTCTGCACAATTTGATCCAAGAATCGCTTGAATCGGATAAAATTGCACAGAGATATGGCTCCTGAAAGATGAGATGTTTTTTCCAAAAAAAAATTTGCCCTAATTCTAGGGTTTCACACAAAAATCCCCACTTTGCCAAAATCGTTGCTCTGATACCACTTGCTGCATAACTTTATTATTATTAACATAAACCATTCACCAATATGCAGAGATATCAAATCATTCATCCACAATACATTATCCACAATAACAATCCACAAATGAGAGAGAGATAGATAATACCCTTAAGGTAGGGCAACACCAATAATAATCCTTAAGGAAGGAATAACTCCACAAGATCTCCCAAGATGAGAGGCCACTTCGTGGGCACGACGATTACATAAGATTCTTCTTCAATGATATGAATATTTACAATGACAAATATCTCTTCTTTATATATCCATATTCTTATTCTACTTTGGAGAGCCTACTACTAATATAATATTATATTATAATATGATATAATATTATAATACAATCAACCTTGGGTTATGTGTGGCCCATGCCAACCCTTATACAATATAATAATATATCCCCAAATATCTATTCCGAGGTACCCTACCACATGGTAATTCTACTTGAAGCTGTTGTTGGCAGAGTTTGTTGTGATGAACTACACCTTGACCCTTTACCAATAAGAAATTTTAAACATAATTGTATTAGTTTGATGCTAATGAGATACCTGAAAGACATGTTTTGATGATGATTCTATTCCAGGTTTGATATGCAAAATGTTTGTTAAAATCTGTAAGTTAAATCTACCCCTTACCTGCTTTGCGCTGTGAGGGCCCAGGATGGTGGCATGGAGGACAACTCCCTGGCTCATTTGGTAAGGTTGAATGAGTGACGTTTTAGAGTTGTGTTGTACAACAAAGCAATATACTTCCTTAAATGTCAATGCATTAGATGGAAAAGATAAATAACAAGGAGAGATGATTAGGAAAAGTGCAGGGAAATCAGAAAGTATGTAAATAAATGAAAAGCTTTATTTATAGATAATGCAAATGGAAACGAATAGCAAAATACATAGCACCGGTGTAGCAGAAATGGCAAGAATACCAAACCTAGGCTAAGGTTGCAGGCATTGGGCTGCAATGGAGTGTTCTATGAAACTCAGAGTGCTGAATGAAAGAGTCCTACTTAGCTTTCCTAATCCCGACTGCAAGATCCAATGCTGTTCTTTGGCTGCATGAATTGGGCTGAGTCCAAGATAGCCGTCTAAATTGAATACTACGTTTTATGCAGAAATGTACAATACAATTTTAGAAATCTTGCAGAATTGGAAGCCATTCAACTTTCGGCAGTACGATGAATTATGCTACAAGCTTCTGCATGTCTTCCTGTGGCGCCAAGTGGAAGTTTAGGCTAATGACATCATTTGACAGTTGTTGCAAGTTTTTTGGCGCTCAATGTGTGGAGATGCTTTTGTAGAATGTGGTTGTCCCAATATGGCTCTAGGCATTGGCATCTAGCCCTTGTTTGCATGTAGGCCTTGGCACAATGGCAATGTTGGTGTTAGCAATTGTCGCTTGATTGGAGTTTGGCACTTCATGTTTTAGAGAGATGCTAGTGCTGCTTGGTTTGGGCTATGACATTGATCTATAAGGTGACCATGGTGTTTAGGTTTGTCTTTGCATTGACATCTTTTCAGGTACAAGAAGTTAGTTATTATGAATCATAGTATAGGATTTTGTATGTCTTCATGTGGTGTCTAGGTAGAAGAGTGAATAGATGGCGTGATTTGACAACTATTACAAGCCTCTACCTTTGGATGTTTAGAGACGCATCTGATGGAACATGAGTGTCTGAATTTGGTGCTAAGCATTGGAGCCCAGCATATTGGTGACATTGGCATCAATGACGAGTGATGGTGTTGGCGCTAGACTAGAGTGTGGTGTTGGTGGTTGGAGAGAGATGTTGGTGTTTCCATTGATGCTAGTTCAAGTAGGGATGGAACATATGGTTTGAGAAGCTTAGCGTTGAAGATTGAATGCATTCCCAAATATGGTGCTAGATTGAGAATGAAGGCATTCTCTCCTATTATGTACAAAATTATGTAAATACCATAGCACAAGTGCTTGATATTTAGTAGGAGTGGACAAGCGTTCCTTTCAAAGATGGATCCCAACCCAATATCCAACTTGAAAGTTGTGAGGCATGTGGTGTTGATCGTGACACTCCTTGTATACGTATTGTTTGTGCTCAATTATCTATTGAACTTGGTGATGTATATGCAGGATGTGTTGCACGGAACACTCAATTTTGTCCACTTGGTTTGAGCTATCATCTGTGTTGGAAGGCACTTAGAAGGCAATGTCTAGGGGAGGGCTAAGTTGGAACCCGAGACATGTTTGGAAGGGTTTGATCTATGAAGCTGTATAAGGCCAGATTGTATGAACATCTAATGTAGGGCATATTGTCATCCTAGGAGCATGAATGGTCATGATTGTACATTTGGAGCAAATGTACCAACATCCTCATAACTGCCTTGTATTGTCTATGTGTCTGTGGATGGAAGGTATTCAAGCAATCTAGGCAAGTGTTAAGCATATCGCACAAGTGTTTCTACAACAAATTGACAAACCTCAAGTATTTGTAAGAAGCATTGGATTTTGAAATGTTGAAATGAATCCATATATGGGGGAAAACAGTTGGGTGGTCTATGCTATGTTGACACCCTTCTTGCATGGTACCATGATTGCCATCTTTTAAAGCTTGTCAACCACGATAAAGATGCGATCATTCTATCACTTTGTTGAAGGTGGACCCAATAGATAATCCTTGCTGAATGATTTCCAAGGCTTGGAAGGAATTGGTATGGTGAGTAGTGTGCAAGCTTCTTGTTCCTTGGATTTGCGATGTTGTATGGAATTTTTTTTTGATGTGGAGTTGTATATCTTGGTGCATATGTGGCTAGTAGACATGTTGTTGTAGCACTGCAAGGTGTTACTAGTGCGAAAGTGTACGACTACTTTGGAGCCATGGGCATCCATTATTGGTATGAGCATTTGGATTGATAGGTGCCGAGACAATTAGCTGCTTGATTCTCCTAAGCCCATTCGATGCTTGAACACAAGATGGAATTGTTAAAGATAAGTCATCCACTTTATGTGGCATGCATTCTCCAACTTGCTTTGAATGTGGAAAACTTGAAGTAGCTTGTGATTAGAATGAATAATAATCTTAGACAATGATGGTGTGCAATTCCTTCTCACAGGTGGAGTAGCATTGCATAGTGTCGTTGAAAGTCTCTGAATGATAGGCGGTTGGGTGATCCAGGCTTGTGACCTTTTTGGGACATGGCTTTTTGCTTGAAAATGCTCAAAAATCTTATTTTTTTTTAAATTCTAACTACATTGTCAGGGGCATAATTTTGTGCTCAGGACTCCGTTTTGATCCTTTCAAGAAGCATTGGAAATATTAGAAAGAGAATAACAAATTCTGAAGGCAACTTTGTAAAAAATGCTCTAGAGGCTAAAAATAGTAATATTTTATTATTATTTTTCTGTAGCCAAAATGCATCTCTAAGAAGACAAAACACAAAAGGACAAGTCATATGTATGTAATTTTCAATATAATACACTTTGCAACTCGTGGAAGCTAAATCACCACATTTTCATATGGGTGACCTTCTAACTCATGGAAGGTGAACCACCATGTGGGTGACCTTCCATATATACGGTGGATTTCCAACACACCAAAATATCATATAAAGACAGATGCACCCTTGACTGTAAAAGGCACGAATAATGGATGTAATGTTATGGCCTCATATTTCTTCTCAAAGATTACTTGCATTGTATTGTGTTTTTTGAGCAATAAAATTATTATGCTATTTTGCTTATATAATTTTGTGTTCTGGTTTGTTATACTATGTAATTTATGAATTGCACTCTTTCTTCATATTGTTTAACTTGAATTTTGAGTTTTGGATCAGTGGTATCAAAGCTGTTTTTCTTTTGATTTTATGTCCATAAACACAAGATCAGGATATTGAAAGTTCGGGTATTAGACGTAAGATCCCTCTGATTACCTCCCTTGTTGTTCCAAACAATCTCAGGTGAGAACTAGAATGGACAACATTGAGATAGTCAATCCTTTCAAGGAGTCGTTGAACGAAGCCCTCATGAAATAGAGGAATGAGATGATGGATCAATTTGCTCAAATTTTTCAATGTCTTCTTGTTGCAAATTTTTCAACCTCCTTCGCACAATCTCTCATTGTCCTAGCAGCACACCATTCAGTGCTCCCACACCTTTCAAGGTGTAGGTGAATTTTGATATTCCTACTTTTGAAGGAAAAATTAATGCTGATGCACTAGAAAATTAGTTAGATCAATTATCTTCATACATCTCTATAAATAATTTCACAGATAGCGAGAAAATCACTTTTGCTCTTTTGAAAGCTTCATTACTTGTTTGAAATTGGTGGGAAGCATATTGTAATAGGGTTATGGAAGAGAATGAAAATGAAGTAGTGTTCACATGGGATTATTTCATGGAGGTTGTCAAGGAAGAATGCTATCTCATGGGAGCCTATGAAGACATATGCAATGGCAACAATTGTGTCAAGGTAAAGATCAATCTGTTCAAGATTATACTCATGTTTTCCACTCC
Source organism: Wollemia nobilis (assembly GCA_028583015.1). Taxonomy (NCBI): domain Eukaryota; kingdom Viridiplantae; phylum Streptophyta; class Pinopsida; order Araucariales; family Araucariaceae; genus Wollemia; species Wollemia nobilis. The sequence continues at coordinate 698,162 of JAQPPZ010016670.1, forward strand.
ATGGAAGCAAAACTAGGTATTCAAGATACCGAAAGGCATCAAATCCTCAAGGACCATAGTGTGTTGCAATGGTACATTCGAGAGGACATGGACCTCCTCGAATTCATGACATTAGGAGAGACATATAAACTTGCTGTCAAATTAGAGCAGAGGCACAAAAACAAAAATAGAAAAGGATGATGAGCAAATGACAAAAACCAGAACACTAAGTGCCAACCAAAGAAAAACAAGAGTGACTCTCCAAAGAATCAAGATGAAGGGGCCCAACCTCAAAATCAGAATTGGAAGTGGAAAGAAGACTCCCAAGAAAAGAATCTCTTGAAGGCCAAGAGTGGCAATTGGTGTGATTATCACAAGAGCAAATGACATTCGAGGGAGGAGTGTCGAGCAATTCAGTCATTGTCTAGTGAGTCGCAATCCTCTACATCCATTGCACCATCACCTCCACATGCATAGGCTGAGGATAGAGGGGAGCGAATTATGGAAGCCAAACCAAATGTGACCATTGCTACCACACATGATACACCGAAGGAGCTACCAGAGGAGGAACGCCTGTTTCACTCACAAATGTGGATCAAGGGGAAGCCATTACATTTCATTGTTGATAATGGGAGGAGTCAAAAGAATTTGATTTCTACGTAGATGGTGAAGGATTTGAGTCTGCTTGTCACACCACACCTGAAGAACACAAGCTTATACTGAGAGGGGGGGGTGAACAGTATAAGACCTCTTTTTACTTTTGCCTTTATATTACAAAACAGTAAAGCAATATACCCACAACAATATCAAAACAATGCACAATATCATCCACAAAGTGACACCAATTTTTACGTGGTTCGCCCAGAATGGCTGGGCTACGTCCACAAAACTTTTCTCTAAAAGTTATCTCAAAGTTCTTTGAGAATACTTCCCAATTACAATGTTTATGAGCCTCGGCCCAAAGGAGATACCTTCCCCCAATCTGAATTTATGAGCCTCTGCTCAAAGGAGATACCTTCCCCTCCGCTCTCGGAAATGATCCCTCGGAAGATCAATCGTCTCTACCTCTTGCCGGCATGTGGAACTCCTTTCCACCAAAGACCTCCTCTCCTCAATGCTTAGCCTAAGAGACCTCTACTTTCTATGATCACGTCCACGGCAGTTCAAGCAACTCTGTACCAAACACGGTCAGTCGGTCTAGCACAAGTCTTCCTTCGTCCGACGGATCTGTCCAACACTTGAACAGATCAATCCTCCGCACACAAGCCTTCTCAAAGACTTGCCAAATCTGTCCTCGGGTTCTTCTCAAAGAACCAATGCACCTCTGTCCTTAAGCAGCAGCACTTCGCATTCGTCTTTGCCCTTGTGCTCTCTACGCCTTCTGCTTTCTTTGCGCAATCACACTCGCACTTGATCGAACTTCAACCTTTGCACCTCTGCGCAATCACAGCAGCACCGTCTTCGCACACTCTGCTTCCTTTGCGATCTTTCACCCTTAGAATGATTCGACGAAATGCACTCTGCACACTACGATCGAATTTTGCACTCTGCTCTCGGCGATCGAACTACTTGCTCTGCGCACTAACTGCGAACGTCGCACTTGAACCACACATCGATTCGCCAAACAGCCCTCCTTTTATAACAAAATTTTCATGATGAAAACTTTAATCTTAGTCGGCTGTTGTACCAAATGCAAACCCTAATCTTCGTCGGCTGCAAGCCCTAATCTTCGTCGGCTAAAATTTAACTTTGTCGGCTTCACTGCCTCTGTAACTCTTCTATAGCTTCTGCCGCGAAACTACATGTCGCGATATCGCGACACTTTTGCAACCGTTCACTTCCTTTTGGCTTTTGTCGCGATATCGCGACACTTTAGCCTTTGTCGACTTCAACTAAGCTCTTGTCGCGATATCGCGACACTTTTGTCTTTGTCAGCATCAACTTTGCTTTTGTCGCGATATCGCGACACTTCTTCCTTCGTCGACGTCCTTTCTGCTTTTGTCGCGAAATCACGACACTTCTCCTATAGAAGACCTGCTTTCAGTTTCTGTCGCGAAATCGCGACACTTACGCTTCCTTGCACTCTTTTCTGCTTTGTACTAGCGAAAACGGAACATGTCGCGAAATCGCGACACTTTCGCCGTTGAGCTCTTCCTTCTTGAACTTGTCGCGAAATCGCGACGCTTCTTCTTCCATGCTCTTTCGTTTTGCTTCTGTCACGAAATCGCGACTCTTCTCCTGTTGAAGGCTTGCTTTCTGTTTCTGTCGCGAAATCGCGACACTTCCTGCATCCGTACGCTTTCTCTTCAACCTGTCGCGAAATCGCGACATTTCTGACTCGAACATTCTCTCTCCTCTCTGAGTCGCGAAACTGCAACATGTCGCGATATCGCGACACTTTTCTAACTTGCTTTCTCTCTCCTGCTTAAGTCGCGAAAATGCGACATGTCGCGATATCGCGACACTTTTCTAACTTGCTTTCTTTCGAACTTGTCAAGCCGTAACCTTCATCAAAACAAATTATTTTACATCAAATCAAATTCCTTCAAAAGCTTCTTGACATCAATGACAACTTATACACTTGAGCAAAGACAATGTACCCAAAGTACCCAAAATTGCCAACAACACCCACAACCATATAATGTTGGATGGTTCCAACAAGGGAGAGACATCTGCATCACTCAACAATGTCTCCTCTCTTGTGCCATCAAACCCTTCAAAGACGAAGTTTTGTGTGATGTTGTACCCTTGGATGTTTGTGATGTGATTTTGGGCCAACCATTTATGTGGAAGAGACATGGTGTTTATGAGTCTAGGCCTCGAAGTGTCATCATCACTATTGGAGGTCAGTGTTATAGGATACCAGAGGTATCTCCTCCTACCTCTGTTTCCTTAATCAGTGCTAAACAATGCAAAAAGATGATAGCCAAAACAAGAAAATTCATTTTTTTGATGATCAAGTCGCAAAGTAGGAGGATCGTTGCTATATCAATTGTAGGCCTTGCACAACAGAAGCAAATGGACCAGATTGTAGTAGAATATGATGACTTGTTCAAGTCACCAATTGGGGTTCCACTTCATTGTGAGGTAAAGCATTCCATTGATTTAGTTCTTGGTTCTCCTTTGCCTAATGCGCTTGTTTATCGTAGATCAATCCTTGAAAATGATGAAATCAGGAGGCAGATCCAAGAATTGATTCAAAAGGGGCACATCAGACCAAGTGCTTCACCATGTGGCAGTCCAATTGTCTTGGCTCCAAAGAAAGATGGAACGTGGAGACTTTGTATTGACTACAGAGCTTTGAATAAAATCACTGTGAAGAATCATTATCCACTCCCTTGGATAGATGACTTGTTGGACCAGCTCCGTGGTGCAAAGTTCTTCACCAAAATTGATCTCAAATCTGGCTATCATCAAATACCCATAGAGCCCACTGACATATGGAAGACTGCATTCAAATCCAAGGAGGGTTTATTTGAGTGGCTGGTTATGCCTTTTGGCTTGACCAATGCACCTGCCACATTCATGAGGATGATGGATGACATCCTGCGTCCCTACACCAACTCATTTGTGGTAGTCTACTTAGATGACATTCTCATCTATAGTAAGACATGGGAGGAACATCTGCAACATGTTCGATAGGTACTTCAGACTCTTTGAAGACACAAGCTATATGCTAATTTGGAGAAGTGTTCATTTGGCATGACGAAGATTCAGTACCTTGGGTATATTGTTGACAAAGAGGGAGTCCATGTTGATCCTGAGAAGATTCAGGTAATTAGAGATTGGCCTACCCCAAAGACTCTAACAGAGCTTCGCAGCTTTTTGGGTCTTGCCAATTTCTATCAAAGATTTGTATTGGGGTTCTCACACATTGCTTGGCCACTACACCAAGTGACCAAAGGAGGTTCCAAATCCAAGTTCCATTGGGGAGATACACAACAAAGGGCATTTGAGAGGTTGAAGGACCAATTGTGTTCAGCTCCTACACTTTCCCTACCTGATTTGCATCAACCTTTTGAGGTAATGATTGATGCATCAGAGTACGCATTGGGAGTTGTCCTCACACAACATGGGCATCCAATTGCCTATCATAGTGAAACATTCAATGAAGCAGTTTGAAAATACCCCACATATGACAAAGAGCTCTATGCCATTGTCCAAGCATGTAAACAATGGAAGCACTACATCTTGGGCAAGGAAACCATCATCCATACAGATCATAGACCTCTAGAGTTCATTCAGATGTAGAGTAAGCTAAGGAATGAAAGACATCAAAAGTGGGCCACATATCTATAGCAATTTCATTTGATCATCAAGCATAAGAAAGGGAGTGCCAATTCAGCAGCAGATTGTTTGAGCTGACTTCCAATCATAGCACTCACCACCATTCTTGATTCTTGTGGGCATGATACTTCCAATTGGTCCACCTTGTATGAAGTAGATTCTGATTTTGCAGATGCATACCAAGCTCTTCGTGTGGGTAAGCATGTTTTTGATTTTTATTTGCAAGATAACCTCCTTTGTCACATGGGACATATTTGTGTACCAGCTAGTGAGTGCTCAAAGATGATTTGGGAAGCACACTTCAGCAAAGTAGCAAGTCACTTTGGGGTGGAAAAAATGTTGGCAGTTCTTCAAAAGTACTTCTATTGGCCCAAAATGAGGAATGATGTCGAGAGGTACATCAAGTCATGTACCCCATGCATTGTTGCCAAACCAACCAACAAGAAGCAGGGACTGTATACACCATTGCTAGTGCCATCCAAGCCTTGGGAATCTATCTCCATGGATTTCCTCTCAGGTTTGCCCACATCTAAGCATGGTAATGATTGTGTTTTTGTAGTAGTTGATCGTTTTTCAAAAATGGCTATCATGATTCCTTGTAAGAAATCCATTTCAGCTGAGGAGACTGCTAAGCTCTATTTTAGTCATGTGTGGCTCAACTTTGGCTTGCCAAAGTCCATTGTATCTGATAGGGATAGCAGATTTCTGAGCATTTTTTGGTCCACCCTATGGAGCATGATGGACACCAAGTTGACCATGTCCACAACCTTCCATCCTCAGACTGATGGCCAGACAGAAGTTGTGAATCGATTGATTGTACATCTTCTTTGAATGTACAATTCCAAGCATCCACGCACATGGGATGAGAGCCTCCCCTACATTCAACATGGGTACAATCGAGCTCTGCATAGCTCTACCAAACACAACCCATTTCATGTCTGTTTTGGGTTCCAACCCTTGGCACCCATTGATGTAGCTCTCCTTGTGCAACCCATGGAGTACTCACCTCATGGACAAAAAGAAGCAGAAAAGGCAGCACGGTTTGTGGAACAGATTCAGCATATCCAACAACAGGTCCATGACCTCTTGGAAAAGACAAATCAGAAATACAAGCAATGCCATGACCAACATCGGGTCCCACATCAATTCAAGGTTGGAGATAAGGTATGGTTACGTCTTCAGAAAGAGAGACTTGTAGGACCCCATAGGAAGATCAGACCTCTTTGCTATGGACCATACACCATCACCAAGAAGGTGGGAGAGAATGCCTTTGAATTGAATCTTCCATCTTATCTTGGTTTGCATCCAATCTTCAATGTTGAACTTCTCAGGCCCTATCATCCACCTCTGTTGGACACTTCTATAGTAGCAGAACAGTTGGACATTGAAGAACTCAATCCAGACAGTTTAGCACCAGTGGAGGAGGATCAGATTGTTGACACATGGACTAAGACCACTAGAAGGCAGTCCATTCAGATGTACAGAGTGGTCAAGGCAGGACAACTTGGTCACCAAGGGGAATGGCTCACAAAAAATCAGATAAAGAAACAATTTCCGCACCTGATGTCAAAAGTTGATGCAATGGGGACCATTGCTTTTCAAGGGGGACGAATGATCCAGGCATGTGACCTTTTTGGGGCATGGCTTTATGCCTGAAAATGCTTGAAAATCTATTTTTTGATCCTAACCACATTGTTAGGGGCATAACTTTGTGCTCGGGACTCCGTTTTGATCCATTCAAGAAGCGTTGGAAAGATTAGAGAGAGAACAACAATTTCAGCAGGCAACTTTGTTGCAGACAACTTTGTGGAAAAAATGCTTCGGAGGCCCTAAAAAATGCAAAACAAAATATTTACTAAAAATAGTAATTTTCTATTTTTAGATTTTCGTAGCCAAAATGCATCTCTAGCCATGTTGACACATCAGTAGAAGACAAAACACAAAAGGACAAGTCATATGTATGTAATTTTCATTTAATATGCACTTTGTAACTCATGGAAGGTGAATCACCACATTTTCATATGGGTGACCTTCTAACTCATGGAAGGTGAACCACCACATTTCCATGTGGGTGACCTTCCATATTCAATACGGTGGATTTCCAACACACCAAAATATTGTATAAAGAGAGATGCACCCCTGACTGTAAAAGGCATGAGTAATGGATGCAATGTTATAGCCTCACATCTCTTCTCAGAGATTGCTTGCATTGTACTCTGTTTTCTGAGCAATAAAATCATTATGCTATTTTGCTTATATATTTTTGTGTTCTGGTTTGTTATACTCTGTTATTTCTGAATTGCACTCTTTCTTGATCTTCCTTAACTCGAAATTCTGAGTTTTGGAACAGTCGAAATTCTATATTCTGGATCATTGGGTGCCCATGTTGAATGAGGATGGTGTCAAGGGCATAATTTTATTAATCAATCTCAATCTTGAAAGACCAAGTGATGTTTGGTAGCACTAGCACTATATAGAGGTGCTTCTTTAGCTCTTCAATGTTGTTGTTGAGTGGCTGTCCACTTGGAGGATGATTTCTCACACTTGATTTGGTTAAGAGGCTAGGAAACATGCAAGAACACAAGGAAAGGGTGGTAGAAGTTGGCTAGGCCCAAGAAATTTATAAGCTTAGTAAGGTTTGATAGAACAAGACATTCTTGGATGACTTTAATCTTCTTGGAATCTACATTTATGCTATGGTTGTCAATGATATAGCCTAGGCCAAAAGTACACATTGTCGAGTTAGCTTGCAACTTGTGCTGGGGTAGGACATTTAAGACTTGACCCACATGTTCAATATGTTTCTCCCATGTCTTACTATAGATGAGAATGTCATCTAAGTTGACAAAAGAATTCGTGAATGGTCTTAGAATGTTGTTCATTAGGTGCATGAATGTGGTTGGCGTGTTGGACAGATTGAAAGGAATTACCAGTTACTTAATTGTTGGAAGTTGTGATACTGAATGTGAGAAAAATTAGGACAAGGAAAAATTAGAATTGGAAAAAATTAGAGTTGCAATTGAAAATAAAAACAGAAAAAGAAAAAGATTTTCTCACCAAGATTTGGAGAGAATGTGAATCATCAAGAGTCTCTTGAGACAACTAAGAGACATTCTATTCATAGTTGGAAAAATTGCAGGTCCACTTGGAGGATGATTTCTCACCCTTGATTTGGTTGAGAGGCTAGGAAACATGCAAGAACACAAGCAAAGGGTGGTAGATGTTGACTAGGCCCAAGAAACTTCGAAGCTCAGTAAGGTTTTGATGGAACCAGTGTTGTTAGACTCGGCCCGAGTCCTGAGTACTTGGTCGAGTCCGAGTTGACTCAGCCGTGTTGAGTCCACTCAGACTCTTTTTTTCCCGAACTCGGCCAAGTCCGAAACAAGTTCGAGTCCAAGTCCGATCGGGTTTTGGCCTCGACTGGGTTTGGGCCGAGTCTAAGTTTCATCGGGACTTGGCCTGCCCAAGAAACTGGAAAACCTAAAATAGGAACTATATATAATTTATAATTTATTCAATCCGGTTGACGAGTCATGTATTTAAACTTTAAAAAATACGGGCAGGGCAAAATTATTTAAAAAATGTTCAGTTGGTTAAATGGATGCTACGTGGTCATTTGTTTTAATTTAATTTTAATAAGACGATACAAGTTTTAATTAATAAGATGATACAAGGTTTAATTAGAAATATGCCACATGAAAACATTGATTAAACACCACTTTTTGAAATTAAAAAAATAAATATGATGATTGTTACTGAGATTTCATTTGATCTAATTTTTTCTTTTAATTATATAAAAAATTGATGGCAACCGATTATTTATTCGGTTTTTAAATGTTGTCATTGTACTGTATTTGATTTGTTACACAGATAAAAAAAATTAACATCGCAATATGCGAGGAAAACAGGTCTTATAAATTATAAAACAAATTTGTACGCCATAGTGAATGCCCGCTTGCAAATGTATCATCAACTATCGTCGTAGGTGATATAACTATCTTATATTCCATGTATTTTTTAGTGTTAAAAAACACAGGAAACTGTTGGTCACAAATCTGCCACAGGAAAGGATTTGCATGTATACGTGCCCTGGACCTGGACCAACATTGAAAGGCCGGAGGGAAGAGATGCCCTCCGTGCCAATCTACGGAGAAAGGCGGGCTCCTTTACTAAACTACTTGGGGTTTTAAGCTAAGAGTGCAGGAAAGAGATAAAAAGAGTAAGGGTGCAGGAAAGAGATAAAAAGAGTAAGGGTGCTGGAAAGAGATAAAAGGAGTAAGGGTGCAGGAAAGAAATTAAATAGCTGGGTATTGTGGTGGGAAAGAACCAGCAGCACGATCCCTAACTAATACCTTGAAGTAGCAGCAATAAATATAAAGAATAAAACATAAATGAATACTATGCTAGCCTCCCTATGTATCCTCTGGAAGAGCTCCAGGATTCATCTATTTTCCTACGCCTAAATCCAGATTTCAGAATTACAGCAGTTGGGAAAATACATGAATATAGCAGAAACACTAACCACAGGCAGCATACAAGGAAACTAACACAGCGTTTTCTCCCCTATGTATCCTCCAGGAGAATTCCAGGGTTCTGTCCCCAATCACACACCTAAATCCAGGATGCAGAATTACAGTATGTAAATGAAGACAGAATAGCAGAAATAATCACAGAAGGCGGCATACAAGAGAGAAATGAGGCCCAAAGTTCTTAATATCAATTGCAGAAATCAAGATACAACAATTTTCTAGCAAAAGTTCCCCCTCTTTTTACATTACAATACGTGGGTTTTTATAGAGGACCCAACCCTCTGAGCCATTAATGCGCTGGGCTTGCAAGGACCCCCCTGGCGGCTGAGAAATCCGCGCTCGTCTTTCTATGAGAATGAAATTTCACATCCATTTCTATAATTAGTTACCCTGGCCGCGTTAGTCGGAGAAACCTGCATTTATGAGCCGCTGACCAGTCCTGGGTCACTCCGGGGCGGGGTGCTTGAGTGGCTTCACAAGTTGCCCTGGCTATTCCCTGCAACTGATAATTCACATCCTATTGCCTCAAATGGGCACCGGGTCTTTCGGGCAAGAAAAAATGCATTTATGTGCCGCACAAATGCCTTGGATAAATACCCGGTCTTAGAATGCGTGCCTCTCGGGAGAAGCATCGTCGTCAAAAAGGTTTCGGAGAAGCCTCGCCGAGAAATTAGCCCGAACTGGCAGTTCGTTGGATTTTTGGCCGACTTGGTCTCCTTTGGCTGATGTTGGGATTCTGGCCGACGTTGGGATTCGGGCCGACGTGGGGATTCGTGGTCGATGTTGGAATTATGGCCGACATTGCTTTGTGGCCGACTTGAGCTTCGCGGTCGACTTGGAGCTTCGGGGGCGAAGTGAACCTTTTGGCCGACGTTGGAAATTTTTGGCCGACATTGCTTCGCTGGCAGACTTAGACATTTTGGCCGTCATGAACTTCGCGGCCCACATGAGCTTCGCTGGCGAAGTGAAGTTTTTTGGCTGACTTAGAGCTTCGCTGGCGAAGTGGAGGATTTTGGCCGACATTTAACTTCGCGGCCGACATGAGCTTCGCGGCCGACATGAGCTTCGCGGCCGACATGAGCTTCGCTAAAGTGGAGGCCCGAAGTGGCAGTTCGGCCAAATTCTGGGCGAAGTGCCCCTCTTGCCTTAAAACTTTTTTTTGCCAACTGGAGGTTCGCTAAAACTGTGGCCATAGTGAATGCTTCGCTAAAATTCTAGCGAAGTGACCCCACTGACTTAGAAAAATCCGGCAACTTACAACCGCAGCTTCGCAACTTTTCTGCCCGAAGTAGGTGCTTTTCCAGCTTCGCGAGCGAAGCTCCTTCCATGCCTTAGAAATTTTCCGGGCTTGAAGTTAGGCTTTCCTGTCCCTTCTTTGCGAAGCTGCCCCTTTCCTTCTTTTTGTTCAGCGAAGCTTCTTATCTTACCTTGTTTTGCTGGCAAAGTGACCTGCCAACCTTAAACTTCTTTCACCATCGGGACGGGGAGGTTCGTTGGAGTTGGGGCCGAAGTGGAGGTTTGGCGACCAAAGAGCCCGAAGTGGCAACTTCGGCAGCGTTCTGGGCGAAGTGCCCCTCATGCCTTAGAATTTTCTTCAAGCCCGAAGTGGACTTTTGTTGGTTGTACTTCCCGGGCCATAACTTTTGATCCGTTGACCCGATCACCTATTGTAATATATCGCCGGAAAGCTTGCGAAAAGATCTGCAATAATGAGACATCAAAAGATCAATTCATCCACTTTATCATCCCCGTTTAGGGCCCGCTAAAATGCCAACACCTCTGCATGCTCTTTGCTGCTTTCAAGCTCCATACATAGGCAAAATTTTGTCAAAAAATTTAATGTGGCAGAAATGCCAACAGAAACCTGAGAAGCTTTCCTAGAAGCTTGATTCTTCACCTAGGGATTCTACAAGGCTTAAGCTTATTGATATTAAAAAAGAAGGCTACCCATGTGTTAATTGGATAATTCACGCATGGTTTAAGCTCGAAATATTATTCTTAGATATTCTATTGTCATCAATTTCACGGTAGACAAATGTGTATAGGGGGCTTGGGGCTACAGTGTATTCTAGTGATCATAGGGTAGGGTACACTAGCGGATTGTTATTATTATTTAAAATTTAAATACTTTTCAGTGAATATTATGTGAAGAGTCTGAAGACTCATAGAAGAAGTCAGATCTAGGTTTTCATTTCAAAGGACCTGTTTCATCCTAATAGACACTAGTAAATCGACAAATGGTCCAAATATTTTAAATAAATAAAAAAACAACCTTTTGACGCACTTGAGTAAAAGTCAGTTACATTTTTTGTTTTTTTCTAAGTTGCAGTTTTACCAGAAACGTTATCTTCAATTATGAACTACCTCCTCCTTAGAGAGGGATGATAATATTAATTTCAAATAAATTTATAAGGGTATTGTTGGAAAGAATGGAGTGAGGATTCTTATTATTTATGGATATTTATATTATACTATATTTCTCGTATTTTCTTTACGATTATATATATAATTTATTTATTATTTAATAACATTTAAAATAAATTTATTTGTAATTATATTAAGGATGAGACATCTTTTATGGTATCATTTGTGTTCCCTGTATTATGGTATAAGTGCCATCTATATTACTAGCGACCAATTAAATTTTATCATGTATTTAAGATTATAATGCAAATCAATTAAATTTTTTAAGTTTAAATAAAAATATTTATAATTAATTTGGGGGGGACAGCGCAAACATTGGCTCTTCTTTGGGAGGTCCAAGGTTCAAACCGAATTCCCTATTGATAAGTTTAGCTCTCACCTTTATGAGAGGTCATGGTGGTCGGTCGTAGGGGTTTCTCAACTTTTATTATTTATATTGTTTTTATTGCTTATATATTTTATCTCATTTTTACAACATTTTGATAAATACAAGAAAGAATATGCCCCTTCCTCTTGTTAATTTCTTATTTGTATAATGTTGAATGTTGAGTAAGTGTGTTAGAAGATACTAATAAGTAATATGCATGAAAAAACTTATTTTTTCAATGAAAAATTGTATTTTTCATTTTTTTTGCCGAGTTTTGTCGAGATTTTTTGCCTAGTTTCGAGTCCGAGACGAGTTCGAGTTTGACAACTATGGATGGAACAAGACATTCTTGGAAGACTTTTATCTTCTCTGAATCTACATTTATGCTATGGTTGTTGATGATGTAGCCTAGGCCAAAAGTACACATGGTTGAGTTAGCTTGCAACTTGTGCTAGGGCAGGACATTCAAGACTTGGCCCACATGTTCAATGTGTTTCTCCCATGTCTTACTATAGATGAGAATGTCATCTAAGTTGACAAAAGAATTCGTGAATGGTATTAGAACATCGTTCTTTAGGTGCATAAATGTGGTTGGTGTGTTGGACAGATTGAAAGGCATTATCAACTACTTAATTGTTGGAAGTTGTGATACTAAATGTGAGAAAAATTAGGAAAAGGCAAAATTAGAACAGGAAAAAATTAGAGATGCAATTGAAAATAAAAACGGAAAAAGAAAAAGATTTTCTCACTGAGATTTGGAGAGAATGTGAAGCATCAAGAGTCTCTTGAGACAACCAAGAGACAATTGCAGGCTTCTTGTGTTTTTGCGAGATTGCAGGCCGCGATTTTTTTATAAAATTTCTCGATGTTGAGAAAATGGCTGACTCACGATGATTTTTCTTGTATTTTCTCATTGAAAAGTCGACCAAAATTCACAGTCTGCAAACAGCAAATGAACTTTTTAAAAGCAAATTTGGCCCCATTTTTCCATTTTTTCTTTTCTTGCTCTTAAGGAAATTTTCTTAGAGGTCAAACACCAACTTTAAACCACTTTTGGAGATCGATTGGACGAATTTTACAAAATAACAAATGTAAATTAATAAGCTGTTTTTTTTTTAAAAGATATATGTTTGAAGACTATGGTTCAAAAACACCTAGTATGAGGAGAGGATGGCCATCCACATCTTGAGTCAGCCTTGTAGCTCTTCTGGGTGTGAGCGCTATTGGTCTCTATTTGAGATAGTACACACAAAGAAGCACAATGGTTGATGTAGGAGTGCCTCAATGACCTTGTGTTCATACAGTACAATCTTCGGTCTCGCACCAAACAAATGGAGGCGAATGAATTGTATGATGTGGTTGACTTGGATGAGCTAGATCTACTATCAGATTGGATTGTCGAGAGTCCACTAGATACTGAGTCAAGGAACTAGGGACAGAAGCAGAACATTTGAGAGGATTGGAGGAGATATACCATGATGATATCGTATCCGAGGAGCCTCCAATTAAACCACCTGTCCAAAACCAAGTCCAACCATCTAGTTCAAGGGGAAGTAGGGGAAAACAAAATGCAGTTTAAAAACAACTTTAAATTTTGAATATTTGAATTTGTATGATGTATTTGGTTGAATTTCATGATCAAGAATGGTAATTGTACTATTTTTTATGAATATCTAATATAAAACTAGCTTTTTGGCTCTCCAATTATTATTTAAGATGTATTTTTTTGATTGAAATATTTTCTTCGTTTTTTTTTGCCAAAGTTTTTTACCGAGTTTTCCCAAGTTGTTGATAAAATTTCCAAAATTAGGGTGCCCAGTTTAACTCGAGTTGCGATTTTTCCAACTCTGATTCTTCTATATGTATATAAGGATAGTGCATTTTATTGAAGTTGTATGTAAAGATTTGAAGAGTAGAAGTATTTTTTTGGGGTTTTTGTGCAAATTTGTTTTCTGATCATGTTTTTCCTATGCTGTGGTAATGTCTAATTTAGAATACCACCACATACCACATACTAGCATTAGAACTTGGAGCTTGGAGATTGGAGAAGTGGAGAGCTTGAGGGTTTGATTCTCTTTAACTAGAGAATTGAGAATTCAAGTTTGTGGTGGAAAACTTCATACATTTTTGTTGTAGTAGTCGTGGCTTACGGTAATGCTTAACTGCCTATTGCAAATTTTAAAGGAGAAAGTTATGATTACTGTGCATAAAGATGACAACTTTGTTGATGGCCAAAGAAGTGTGGAGTGTTGTGGACAATGGATATAGAGAACCTGTAGATTGGAGCATTTAATGAGCCATAGAAAAAGCAATATGTAGAAAGCACAAGAAAAGATGCCATGGCTTTGTATCACATACATGCACCTATTGATGCAAGCATTTTTCCAAAATTGCAAGTGTCAAGACTGCCAAAGGAGCTTTGGGAGACCTTGAAGACAATCTATCAATTGTTTGATCAAGTGAAGTTATAGACATTGAAGAGAGAATATGAAAATATGAGAATGAAGGACAATGAGGTGGGAAATAATATGTAAGGGTGCATGACATTGTGTACAAAATGGGTTTCTATGGTGAAGAACCAACATAGAGAGATGTTGTCAGGTGTTGATAATATCGATACCAAAGTGGAACAGTTGTTCAATGATTATTAAAGAGAGCAAATATTTTAAGAAGTTGGAGTTTGTTGAATTGGTGGTATCACTTATGTCTTATAAAGAAAGAATTAAAAATAGTTAAGAAGAAAAGTTGGAGTAATCTTTTGCTTCCAATTTGGTGTGTCAAACAACGACACCAACTCAAGCTCCAATTTTTTAAGGACTAACAAAATCAACATTCTATTATAGTAAGAGTCCAAGTTAGAAGAGGAGGCCATAGTGGAAGAGGTAGAGGCAGATTTGTGGATAAGAGGAATGTTCAATGTCAAAATAGTAGAAGGTATGGCCGTTATGAAAGAAAATGTAGAATAAAGGCAATCAATGGAGGAGGGAATAAAAACAAACTTTTCACATGAAGAAGTTGAGAGCACAAAAAGTATGTTCTTGTCATGTAATGTAGCAAAAGTTTCAACTAAAGAGCCTTGGTACTAGATTCCTGTTGTTCAAATCATATGTTCGGTAATAAGGAGTTGTTTGTAGGGTTGGATGACATGTACAAGAGCAAGGTGAAATTTGGAGGCAAAAAAGCATTGCAGGTTGAAGGAAAAGGAACCTTACGAATTAATACAAAAGGTAGAAAAAAAAATATCCTAAATACGTACTTTACACAAAGCCTAAAGCACGATTTGATCAATGTGGGGCAGCTTGTACATAAGATAAGATAATTCTATTAATGTCCACATATGGGCAAAGTAGGCTAATGAGACTCATTGAAAAGAGTTGCTTCTAATTTCAATGCATTGTAGTAACCACAAACTACTACGAAAATAAGCTAAACTAGAGTAAAGAATTGGTAATAAGGTATGGCCACTATGAAAGAGAATGTAGAACAAAGGCAACCAATGAAGGAGGGAATAAAAACAAACTTTTCACATGATGAAGGTGAGAGCTCAAAAAGTATGTTCTTGTCATGTAATGTAGCAGAAGTTTCAACTAAAGACTCTTGGTACTTAGATTCCTTTTCAAATCATATGATCAATTATAAGGAGTTGTTTGTAGGGTTGGTTGACACATACAAGAACAAGGTGAAATTGGAGGCAGCAAAGCATTGGAGTTTGAAGGAAACAAAACCTTGCAAATTGACACAAAAGATGGAAATAAAAATATCTTACTTACTTTATACCAAGCCTAAAGCACGATTTGATCAGTGTGGGGCAGCTTGTAGATAAGATAATTCTATTAATGTCCACAGATGGCTAAAGTAGGCCAATGAGACTTATTGAAAAGAGTTGTTACAAATTACAATGCACTGTAGTAACCAAAAAGTACAACAAAATAAAGCTAAACTATAGTAAAGAATTCGGTGTAAAATATTATAATGTGGAACAATTGTATGGCATAAAATTACATCCTTGAGGGTTACCCAAAATGGATACTCTAACATGTTAAAATTAATGATTAAGAGATAGCTAGATGTCGAGGTATAACATAGATAGAAAGGAGGTCCAATGGATCCTAGTGCCAACATTAATCTATAGTGGGATGTAAAGTAGAAGCATTGTTGTTGTCATTACCAACTATTTCAAAAGGGCCAACATAGGATCTAATGATGTTCCTAGGAGAATGGCCAAGACTAAGAGGGCCAGGTTGGATAGTCTTGGGAAGACATGGAGTTTGACCTCTTAAAACTATTCTAGAATCCATGGTTGTGGAACCAATAGAAGAGGACAAGGAAATGGTAAGTTGCATCTGTTTACAACTCCTCGGTATGTGAGGGGTGGTCAAAACCTGATGTTGAATAATTGCAGTCAAGCCCTGTCCCAAGCAAGAAGATAGAACTAAATCTCTAGTAGCCACTTTTGTACACAGACAAGGGCTCATAGATCTGTCATACAAAGATAGAGTGAAAGAATGAGGTGATTGGACGAGTAGTAGTTTGTCTCCCTTGTAATAACTAACACCAAAGAGTGATAGCTTCCTTGAGGTAGAAAGCCAAGTATCTTTGGTTAGGATAGCTGAAAAAAGTGGTAAGCGATCCACCTATGTCTCTACACAAGCAATAGTACCTCCCTCAAATATCATAATAAACAAGACACTTGAAGATGAATTGTTCTTCAGTATTCACCTCTCGAATAGAGCAAATATGACATATCCTATCCTCTCGAGGAATATGGTGGTTTGTCTCCACTCGCAATTGATTTGAGCATAGTTTGAGCCGACAAGAGGAAACCTCAGTCTGTGTTTCCAATGTTTCTCGACATAATTAGGAGTAATAATGTCTTTCTTAATCCTCATGAAATGATAGTGTAGAAGGCCATCTTAGGACTAAGAGATTGAGATGGAGCAACTCAAGTGATTTGAATATATTGTTGATAAACATCATCTCTGATAGTTTGATTAATCACCCTCTTATCAAGAAGAAGGCAGAGAAGAGCATTTAAAGAGTATTTGAATGGAGGCAACTGGTTTATGGAGATACCGACTGACTAAAGAAGAGAAATAACTTCCGAGTACCATCCACGATGATGACCAAAAGAGCACCTATGATTCTAAGGCGATGAAGCTGAAAAATAATTTTGAAGATATCTCGAGGCGAAGAGGATGAGGGCTCATCAATGTAGATCCCAAAGAGTGAAGGAGAAAGAGGACAGCCTTGTTTGATGCCAATGGTGCTTTGGACATCCTTTGAGAAACCAAATGTTGTCTGAAAACAACCAACAACTGCCTCATATAGTCTTTGATGGTAGTGATAAAGAACTCCAAGATCACGATGTCATGTAGTCTTTGAAATAAAAGATGCTTAGGAATGGTGGAAAAGGCCTTTCAAAAAACTACAAAGTGGTGTTTGAGAATAAGGAGTGCATCATCTATGAAAAAGCAAATGGGAACCAAGCAATGGCTATTGTAGCGATGACAAAATAGAATGCTTCCTTTGAAGCTTGAAGAAGAAGAGAGCAATTTGTGTCATACAACCATCGAGGACAAAATCTGGTTATGGCACCAAAGGTATGGTCACCTAAATTTTCAAGGGTTGTATGTGTTGAATGCTAAAGGAATGGTCCATGGACTGCCTTGTGTAAAAGCAAGAAATGAAGTGTGTGAAGGTTGCACAATGGGAAAACATCATAGAGAGAGCTTACCAAGAGGAAGGGCATGGAGAGCATCATATCCATTGCAGCTGACTCATTCATATATTTGTGGTCCAATGAACACACCAAGTGTTGGTAAATCTTCAACTTCATCAATTTTATTGATGATCATACTTAAAAAGCTTGGGCATATTTTTTTGAAGAATAAGAGATTCTATAGCTTTAAAGGTATAGTGGAGAATGGGAGCAAAGATAGAATCAAAAAATTAACGATTGATCGTGGTGGTGAGTTGTATTCCAAGAAATTCAATCAATTTTGTGATGAGCATGGGATAAGTAGACAATTGACAACAACCTATACACCTCAGCAAAATGGAGTGGAAGAAAGAAAGAATAGGACAATCATGGAGATGGCAAGAAGCATGCTACTAACAAAAGGTTTGGGCAGGCATTGTAGGCTGAAGCAGTTGCAACATCAATGTACGTCCTCAATAGAAGTCCCACAATTGCGGTGGAGAATGTGACCCCTCATGAGTCATGGTATGGAAAAGATCCTTAAATAAGTCACTTGAGAGTGTTTGGTTGTTTGGCTTATGTTCATATTGAAGATAAGAAAAGGTAGAAATTAGATCCAAAGAGTAAGCATGCATTTTTGTTGGTTCTTTTGACAAAAATCTAGACAATGCATTGTGTCTAGAGATGTGATTTTTGATGATGGACAACAAGTAGAAAATAATGAGAAGATCACATTTGAACATGTTGGTGTATTGCAAGCATCAAGTGGAGGCACAAGCATTTCTCCAAAGACAAGCACAAAAGGGAAGAGAACATTACAATCACATCCAAGCTGCAAATGTTGGATCAGAATTTTGATGAGAGGTTCAATAAAAGCCAAGTAGAAGCCCTAGAACAAAGGCAAAAGGAACAAGCAGATGAGATGATGAAATATGCACTATTGTCCAAGATTGAAGTGGAGCCCTCAAGTTTTAAAGAAGCAGCCCAAAGCAAGCTATGGACCAAAGCCATGAAAGAAGAATTGAATGCAGTTGAGAAAAAATGATATTTGGGACTTGTGTGAACTTCCAAAGAACAAAGAGATAATTGGAGTAAAGTTGGTGTTCAAGACCAAGGACAAGAGTGATGGATCAATTAAAAGGCACAAAGCAAAGCTATTGGCAAAGGGTTATATACAACATATTGACATAGACTATGATGAGACATATGCACCTGTTCCAAGGCAAGACACAATAAAAATGCTCTTAACCTTGGCTGAAGAACACAAGCTTATACTGAGAGGGGGGGGTGAACAGTATAAGACCACTTTTTACTTTTGCTTCAAAACAGCTTTCAAATCAGTATTATGCAGTGTATAGATAGCGGTATTAAAAGCGGTAATCAAAGCAATGCACAAAACACCATCCACAAAAGAGACACAACAATTTACGTGGTTCACCCAATGCGGGCTACTCCACGGATAAAATTTCTCTCTAAATTTTATCAACTCACAATCTGGGAATACCTTTCCCGATTACAATATTTATGGGCATCAACCCAAAGGAGATACCTTCCCCTAGCTCTGCTCTTTAGTGGTGATCCTCTAGAAGACCTCTACCTCCTCTGCCCTTAGCAAGTGGAACTCTATCCACAGAAGACACCTGTCTTCCCTGCTCTGGCTGGAGATCTCTGTCCTCAACTCTATCACCGCAAAGCTGGTCCTCGAATATGCACCAAACACAGTCCTTCGGTCTGGCACAAGTCTGTCCTCTTCCTCTTTCTCTGGTCTGCACCAAACACAGTCCTTCGGTCTGGCACAAGTCTGTCCTCAATTCCTTTTTGTTCTGTTACAGCCGCACTTGGTCGAAGCCAACTTTTGCACTGAACGCGCAAACACAGCAACACTCGATCGAACATCAACTTATGCACCTCTACGCAATCACAGTAGCACAGTCTTCGCACACTCTGCTTCTCGACGATCGAACTTCTCCCCCGCACTCTATCTACGAATATCGCACTTCGAACGCACACTTCGATCGATTCGACACGACTGCTCTTTGCGCACCTGGACTTAACTTGCGCAATTTTGATACACATTCGATCCTTTCAAACTCGAAACAGCCCTCCTTTTATAGTATAAATTTCAAGATCAAAACACTCAATCTTGGTCGGCTGTAACCCTATACTCCGTCGGCTGCACAACCCTAAACATCGTCGGCTCAAAGTTAACTCTGTCGGCTTCAACCGCCTCTACAACTCTCCTGTAGCTTCTGTCATGAAACTACAACATGTCACGATATCATGACATTTTTGCAGCCGTACACTTTCGTTTGGCTATTGTCACGATATCGTGACACTTTTGCTTTTGTCTGCCTTGACAACGTCCTTGTCGTAAAATCGTGACACTTTGACTTTTGCTGACGTCATCTTCACTCCTATCGCGAAATCATGACACTTTAGTCTTCATTGCCTTCTTCTCTGCTTTTGTCATGAAATCGTGACACATCTACTTCTGCTGACGTCATCTTCAACTCTGTCATGAAATCGTGACCCTTATGACTTCATGGCCTTCTTCTCTGCTTGCACTAGCAAAAATGGAACATGTCACAAAATCGTGACACTTTCGCCTTGAGCTTCTCTCTCTGGAACATGTCACAAATCGACGCTTTCGCCTTTGAGCTCTTCCTTCTTGAATTCATCATGAAATCATGACGCTTCTTCTGTTGAAGACTTGCTAACTATTTCTATCATGAAATCGTGACACTTTCTCCAACTGAATGCTGCCATCTCAACCTGTCATGAAATCGTGACACTTTCTGCATTCGCAAGCTTTCTCTTCAACCTGTCATGAAATCGTGACACTTTCTGCATCCGTACAACTTCTTTGTAGCCTGTCACGAAATCGTGACGCTTCTCATTTTAGACTCTTCCCCTTTGCTGCATGTCACGAAATCATGACAGTTCTCTCTTCGAGCTTTTCAGCATGTCACAAAATCATGACAGTCCTCACCTCGACCTCTACAGCATGTCGCGAAATCGTGACATTTTTCATGTAACTTTCTCTCTCTTCTAACTTGTCACGAAATCATGACAGTTCACACTGTGGACTCTCTTTTCTGCATTATGTCACGAAATCGTGACACCTTTTCATCCATACAACTTTCCTGGCAATGTGTCATGAAATCGTGACACTTTTCCTTCTCTGCCTTCCTGCACTTTCCGAGTCATGAAAATGCGACATGTCGTGAAATCGTGACACTTTCCATCTTGCTCTCCTTCTCTGCCAACATGTCACGAAATCGCGACAGTTTTGCCAAAACTTTCTCTCTCCTCAAACATGTCGCGAAATCGTGACAGTTTTGCCAGCACTTTCTCTCTCCTCAAACATGTCACGAAATCGTGACAGTTTTGCCAACACTTTCTCTCTCCTCAAACATGTCACGAAATCGTGATAGTTTTTCCAGCCAGCGGCATACTTTTTCTTACTTGTCTTTTTCTTGATCTTTTGCAAATGGGCTACTAAGAACTTCCTGGAAACTCACTGATCATGCTCTGAATAACCTTCAACAAAACAAATTCCTTGACATCAAATCAAATTGCTTCAAGAACTTCTTGACATCAATGACAACATCTACACTTGAGCAAAGGCAATGTACCCAAGGTACCCAAAATTGCCAACAATCTCCCCCTTTGTCATTGATGGCAAACCTTTATTGAAACACATCTTAGGAGCCAAAACTGAAACCAACTGTGCCAACAACTGAGAATCTCCTTTTGAAGTTTTGCTCCCCCTGACTTGAAGCTTTCCTCTTCACATTGAAGCTCTCCCCCTTACTCATATCTCTCCCCCTTACTCAAATCTCTCCCCCTTTGTCATCAATGGCAAAGGGTCACCTTTGGGGCTCGGGACTAAGAATGAGCCTCTTAGCTTAGTCCCTCCCCCACCTCCTGATGAGGAGATTAAAACTGAGGTGGGAGTGAAACTCCCATTAGGCACTGATCATCATCAGTGTCTATAACTTCCTTGCCGGGCCTTCTCTTGAACTCTTTGTCAATATTTCTGTTCTTGTCACTGTTCTTGTTCTTGTTCTCATCCCTGTTCTTGTCCATGCCTTGATCCTTGGACCTGTTTATACCACTGTTCCTGTTCCTATTCCTGTACTTTGGAAGATCAGCTCTACACTGTCTAGCTGTGTGGCCTGCATTGTTGCACTTATAACAAGTAACACTGTTATTTCTGTTCGGCATACCTGTTCTTTGAATCCGCTTGTTATGACTAACCGTGTTCCTGTAATTAGTCATGCAAAAAATTGCCTTATGCCCGAACTGTTTACAAGAGTAGCAATACCCTTGAAAGAAATTACGGCCCTTGAAACTGTCATTTACCTTCCTTACTTGAGTCATGCAATGCGAAGCCATGTGGCCAAACCTGTGACACGCAAAACATCTGTCATGAAATTTTCTTTTATTTGACCTCTTGGGTCCCGAAAACTTCTTCTTCGCATTCAGAATTCTGTTTTCTATTTCTACGCATCTATCACTCATGGACTCTTGATCTGAAGTACTTTCTTCATCAGAACTCTCTTCCTTTTGAAATCTCTTACTAGATTCCCCAACCTGTTCCTTGTGTGGTTTAACAAAACCAAGGCCTGTTTTATCTGTTGTCTTTCTTTGACCTTTGATGAGAGACTTAACCCTTTTGGAGCTATCTTGAAACCTGTACAGCTTATCCTTGTACTCTTTAGTTTCCACTTCCAAAGAAGCCATTTTCTGTTCCAACTCATTATACTCAAGAATCTTAGACTCTAACTCATCCTTGAGTTCTTGTGTCTTAGCTATAGAGAAGTCAAGACTTTCTATAAGATCATCTCTCTCCATACAACATTCATCTAACTTATCCTTGAGTCTAGCATTCTTCTTTCTTTCCTTTTTCAAAACACTAAGAGCATTAGTAAGTTCACTTTCAAGATCCTCTATTTGTTTGCTTTCCGAATCCTCAAGGCCTTTTCCAGATTTCTTATCACTAGAGGTGCTACCTTTTTCAAAAACCATACAAGCATCTTCTTGATAGTTTTCTGAAGCATCCTTATACATACTGGAAACCAAATCATTATTTGTACAATCATCCTCAAGGTGACCAAAATTTCCACATCTAAGACATTTCATAATAATGAATCTATGTTTCGGTTCTTCCTCTTTTTCTGATATGAACAACATCTCATTTTCCTCATCACTTGAAGAGCTTTCACTATCATTGCTAGAACACTTACTTGCTTTGTCTAGGTAGAAACTCTTCTTGTTCTTGTGTGAATACCTCTTTCCTTGATTGTTGTGCTCATCTTTGTTCTTTCTGTAATACCTGTGCTTTTCAGAATCCTTGCTCTTAACATCCTGTATCTCTTCATCACTTTCATTCTTGGAAACAGTACGATCAGTAGCATAATGACCAAACTTTCCACAGTTGAAACATCTTATATTTTTCTTGCTTTTGTGCTTTCTAGAGAACTTGCCTTTCTTGCTGTAATATGCCTCTTCATCACTAGAAGACTCATCACTCTCTTGAATCTGTTTGCCCTTTGATTTCTTGGTAGCTTTGAAAGCTGCCTCTTTCTTGACATCAACTTTCACTTGAGTTCTCAACTCAAATGCTGCAAGTATACTATGGAGCTCATCCTTTTTCAACTTATCTAAATCTTTAGCTTCCTCAATAGCAGAAATATTTTCACTAAATCTATTAGGAAGAGATCTTAAAATCTTATCACAAACATCATTTTCAGCAAGCTCAAGACCTAAGTCTTTCATGGAGTTAACAACCTCATCCATACGAAGCATGTAGTCACTAATATTTTCATCATCATTCATCTTGAGTTGTTCAAACATACCTTTGAAGTGTCTCAACTTGGCCTTTCGGACATTTACATCACCTGTGTGAACCACCTGCAGTTGTTTCCACATTTCACTAGCTGTCTTGCAGTGAATCACCTTGGTAAGATCTGCCTTCTATAAACCCTTCAAGATTGCATTCATTGCTTTTGAATTGTTGTGATGTAGGAGCCTGTCTTCTTTAGTATAAGGACCATTTTTAGGAATAGTGTACCCATCTTCAATCACTTCCCAAACCTCATTACCAAGTGCCATTAGATAAACCTTCATTCTTGCACTCCACAGGACGAAATCTGATCCATCAAGAATAGGTGCTTGCATTGCCACTTGAATAATCCATTGTGTTCTTAACCAGTTCTTCCTTCAAGCTGTTAAACCTTTTCGAAGGAACCCGCTCTGATACCAATTGAAGAACACAAGCTTATACTGAGAGGGGGGTGAACAGTATAAGACCACTTTTTACTTTTGCTTCAAAACAACTTTCAAATCAGTATTATGCAGTGTATAGATAGCAGTATTAAAAGTAGTAATCAAAGCAATGCACAAAACACCATCCACAAAAGAGACACAACAATTTACGTGGTTCACCCAATGCGGGCTACTCCATGGATAAAATTTCTCTCTAAATTTTATCAACTCACAATCTGGGAATACCTTTCCCGATTACAATATTTATGGGCATCAACCCAAAGGAGATACCTTCCCCTAGCTCTGCTCTTTAGTGGTGATCCTCTAGAAGACCTCTACCTCCTCTGCCCTTAGCAAGTGGAACTCTATCCACAGAAGACACCTGTCTTCCCTGCTCCGGTCGGAGATCTCTATCCTCAACTCTATCACCGCAAAGCTGGTCCTCGAATATGCACCAAACATAGTCCTTCGGTCTGGCACAAGTCTGTCCTCTTCCTCTTTCTCTGGTCTGCACCAAACACTAGTCCTTCGGTCCGGCACAAGTCTGTCCTCTTCCTCTTTCTGTTCATTACAGTCGCACTTGGTCGAAACCAACTTTTGCACTGAACATGCAAACACAACAGCACTCGATCGAACATCAACTTATGCACCTCTACGCAATCACAATAGCACAGTCTTCGCACACTCTGCTTCTCGATGATCGAACTTCTCCCTCGCACTCTATCTACGAATATCACACTTCGAACGCACACTTCGATCGATTCGACACGACTGCTCTTTGCGCACCATGGACTTAACTTGCACAATTTTGATACACATTCGATACTTTCAAACTTGAAACAACCCTCCTTTTATAGTATAAATTTCAAGATCAAAACACTCAATCTTGGTCGGCTGTAACCCTATACTCCGTCGGCTGCACAACCCTAAACATCGTCGGCTCAAAGTTAACTCTGTCGGCTTCAACCGCCTCTGCAACTCTCCTGTAGCTTCTGCCATGAAACTACAACATGTCACGATATCGTGACATTTTTGCAGCCATACACTTTCGTTTGGCTATTGTCACGATATCGTGACACTTTTGCTTTTGTCTGCCTTGACAACGTCCTTGTCGCGAAATCGTGACACTTCTAACTTTTGCTGACGTCATCTTCACTCCTGTCATGAAATCGTGACACTTTAGTCTTCATTGCCTTCTTCTCTGCTTTTGTCATGAAATCGTGACACATCTGCTTCTGCTGACGTCATCTTCAACTCTGTCATGAAATCGTGACCCTTTTGACTTCATGGCCTTCTTCTCTGCTTGCACTAGCGAAAACGAAACATGTCACGAAATCGTGACACTTTCGTTGCCTTGAGGCTTCTCCCGAGAACATGTCCAAATCACGCTTTCGCCTTCGAGCTCTTCCTTCTTGAATTCATCGTGAAATCATGACGCTTCTTCTGTTGAAGACTTGCTAACTGTTTCTATCATGAAATCATGACACTTTCTCCAATTGAATGCTGCCATCTCAACCTATCACGAAATCGTGACACTTTCTGCATTCGCAAGCTTTCTCTTCAACCTATCGCGAAATCGTGACACTTTTTGCATCCGTACAACTTCTTTGTAGCCTGTCACAAAATCGTGACGCTTCTCATTTCAGACTCTTCCCCTTTGCTGCGTGTCACGAAATCATGACAGTTCTCTCTTCGAGCTTTTCAGCATGTCGCAAAATCATGACAGTCCTCACCTCGACCTCTACAGCATGTCGCAAAATCGTGACATTTTTCATGTAACTTTCTCTCTCTTCTAACTTGTCGCGAAATCATGACAGTTCACACTGCGGACTCTCTTTTCTGCATTATGTCACGAAATCGTGACACCTTTTCGTCCGTACAACTTTCCTGGCAATGTGTCGCGAAATCGTGACACTTTTCCTTCTCTGCCTTCCTGCACTTTTCGAGTCGCGAAAATGCGACATGTCGCGAAATCGTGACACTTTCCATCTTGCTCTCCTTCTCTGCCAACATGTCGCGAAATCGCGACAGTTTTGCCAGAACTTTCTCTCTCCTCAAACATGTCACGAAATCGTGACAGTTTTGCTAGCACTTTCTCTCTCCTCAAACATGTCGCGAAATCGCGACAGTTTTGCCAGCACTTTCTCTCTCCTCAAACATGTCGCGAAATCGCGACAGTTTTTCCAGCCGGTTGCATACTTTTTCTTACTTGTCTTTTTCTTGATCTTTTGCAAATGGGCTACTAAGAACTTCCTGGAAACTCACTGATCATGCTCTGAATAACCTTCAACAAAACAAATTCCTTGACATCAAATCAAATTGCTTCAAGAACTTCTTGACATCAATGACAACATCTACACTTGAGCAAAGGCAATGTACCCAAGGTACCCAAAATTGCCAACATTGGCAGCCCAAAAAAGATGGAGTGTACATCAACTTGATATAAAGGGTGCATTCTTGAATGGCGAGATTGTAGTGTATGTGGAACAACCATAAGGATTTTAAGTGAAAGGTAAAGGACATATCTGCAAGTTGAAAAAGCATAATATGGACTCAAACAAGCAAGAAGGGCATGGTATTCAAGAATTGATGCATTACTTCTTGAAGTGTGGATTTGTGAGAAAGAATGAGCCCACATTGTACTACAAAAAGGAAGGTGATGATAGTTTGATTGTTGATTGTTTATTTGTATGTTGATGATCTAATTTTCACAGAATGTTCATCAAGAATGAAGAGAGTTCAAGCAAGCCATGATGCAAGAATGTGAAATGATGATTTGGATTTGTTGCATTTTTTTCTTGGCATGGATGTACATCAAATACATGATGGGATCTTCATTTACCAATCTAAATATGCATATGAGATGTTGAAGAAGCTTGATATGGAAAGTTGAAAAGATGTTGCTACCCTACTAGCACAAGGTGAGAGAATGTACAAGGATGAAGTGGAAGAGTTAATGAAAAGTATAGAAGTTTGATTGAAGCCTTACGTACTTGACAACAACAAGACCAGATATTGCATGTGTAGTCTCATTGGTTTCAAGATTCATGAGTGAGCCATCAAAAGATTATATGAGAGAAGCTAAGGGAATTTTGAAGTACGTGAAAGGAACTTTAAATTATAGAATCCATTATACGTAAGCCAATAAGATTGAGTTGGTTGGATACAATGATTTAGACTGGGGAGGCTCAATTAATGATTGGAAATTGTTTTCCATTGGCAAATGGATTGATAACTTGGAGTTCGAAGAAACAAGCAATGGTTGCACTCTCAACAGCAGAGGCAAAGTATATAGCAGCTACATCAGCAAGTACGCAAACAGTATGTTTGAGGCAGATCTTAGATGACTTGGGTGAAAAGCAAGAAAAACCAACTATTTTTTTTTGTGACAAGATGAATGCAATTCAGATGACTAAAAGTCCTGTTTTTCTTACAATATCAAAGCACATTGAGTTGAGACATCTTCTTTTAGGGACTTGGTTCAGAAAAAAGGAAGTTGAATTGAAACACTGCAATTCAGAAGATTGGTATGCAGACATTTTTACAAAGGTTGTGGTAAAGAATCAGTACTTAGAGATAAAATGAAAATTTCCCCATTCAGTTTCAAGGAGGAGAATGTTGGGAGTTGTAATACTAAATGTGATAAAAATCAGAACCAGATAAAATCAGAGTTGCAATAGCAAATTAAAAAGAAAAAAATAATCATTGTTTTAAGTTTTGGAGAGAATGTGAAGTGTCAAGAGACAACCAAGAGACATTCCGTTATATGTATACAAGTATATTACATTGTGTTGAATTTGTATGTGAAGATTTGAAGAGATGTGTTTTTTTAGGGTTTTTTGCAAATTCATAATTTGTGTACTTGGACGTGGGATCAGGTGTGTCAATTTCCTTTTGATACCATGAACATGTGTAAGTGAACATTTAGCAATGGAGCATATTGCAAGGCTTTAGATTAGTGCAAAGGAGTGGCAAGCAGGAAGAACTAGTGTTGGTGACTGCAAAGACAAAAGGGAAGAAGATTGTTTTAATACCAATGATTTGTGCGGAGGGTGCCCATGATGGTGATGTGGAGGACAACTCCTTGATTTGGCTGGTGAGATCACATGAATTATGCTTCAAAGTTGTGCAACAAAACATGCTACAATAGGTATTTTCTCAAATTTCGATGCATTAGATACAAAATAATAATGAGGAGAGATGTTGATCAAGATGAAGTCAAGAAAAGCTAGAATGTATGTAAATAAATGAAGAACTTTATTTACAGGCAATGCAAATGTAAATGAACAACAAAATACAAAGCATTGGCGTACTTAGGCTACAGGTTGCAGATGCTAGGATGCATTGGGCATTCTGTGACACTGAGAGTGTAGAAGCAAAGAATTTTATTTAGCTTTCCTAATTCTGACTAGAAGATCTAATGCTACTCCATGGTTGAATGAAGAGGAATATTGGGATGAGTCTAAGAGAGCCATCTATATCAAATACTATGTTATACATAGAAATGTACAATACAATTTCAAGAATCTTGTGGAGGTGGAAGGAGTTCAAATTCTAGCAGTTACAAGAAGGTAGTTATGATGAATCGCGCTTTAGGCTTTTGCATTTCTTCTTGTGGTGCAAGGTGAAAGAGTGTGTTGACGATGTGATCTGACAACTGTTGCAAGTATTTTGGTGCTGGATGCATGGAAATGCTTCCGATAGAATGTGGGCGTTGAATCTTGTACTAGGCATTGGCGCCTTGTATTGGCATCTAGTACAATGGTGACGTTGGCATTGACAACTTGCACTGTCTCTTTGTGTTGGTTGTTGCTAGATCAAAGTTTGGCACTGGTAGATGAATAGAGATGCTAGTGCTGCTTGGTGGCAGGCAATGTCATTGATCTTCAAGGTGGTGCCATGGTGCAAAAGTTCTTTTCTTGCACTAACATCTGTTGGAGCTTAATGCCAGTATGGATGACCACTCAAGTCGCCCCTGGTTTGCACCAATCATTAATGGCAATGACCAATGGCAATAGGGATGCAAAGTACTTGTAAGTTTTGATACCAGTATTCCCAATCATTATCACAGAGAATTGTCAATGAGGAGCATTCTTTGGTGAGCCCTGGTGTTGCTTCTGAACATAAGTTTTATGTTGATTCATTTATTGAATATGTTTAATGATTTAATTCAGTATTGAAAAGCCAAAATTTGATTTCCTTTTTCAGTCTGCACAAGGATCCTTCCCAAGTTTTGGAATCTAAAGTCTACACTAATAATGCTAATCAAGATTGGATTTAGATTTTTGATGTTTGAAATGCAGGATCCCTATCAAAGCGAAGTTACTTGACAAAATTAAACCTAGATGCAAATTCAGTTAGATCTTATTGAATCGACGTCAATCCCTAGGTTCAAACCACATTCTAAATAAATTTGAAATTCAATTTATTCTAAGGTCAAAGAACTATTTGAACTGATGATTGAGCCCCAAAAGTCTCACATATTTGAGAGGGTAAATGTATGAGTATCATTTACAATGACTGAAAGAAGCAATCTATGAATTAGACTATCAGTACTGGTTAGATACATCACCTACCCTATCAATATGTTTTGTTGATTTATACTTGTCAATCATTAGTGTTCTCAATATTTGCAAGTTGACGCCAATTTAATGCCGGTTATGGAGAAGTGCATTCTGATGAACAAATTACTCTGTATGAAAGGTTACATAACAGTGATAATCTCTTAAGTCTTTCAACTTAAGCTATACTCTTTTGTAATTTTGATTTCTTTTTTTTGGGGCGGTTGGACGGTTGTCTAACCTCCATTTAAATTTAATCTTTGGCTACAAATAAGGTTTATAACAAACACATATAATGGCTTATGAATCGGTAAAATAAATAAGGTCTTGTGGACAGGCCCAGTAAAATTCAAATATGATACAAAGCCTAAATCTAGTCTTTAGAAGAGGATCAATCATTGAGTTGGCAAGTATATAAAATATTTCAATTCGTGTGCTTCTGTCAGTGACAATATTTTTGTTAGGAAATGAGCATATGTCCACATTAATGTAAAGATATTTATATTGTGAAGGCATGTTGAGCAGGCGTTATTGTCCACAGTTCATTTTCTCAACAAATCATTCAAATGATCTCTGGCATTTGGAATCAACAATACATCACTAGATACTATGGATTTTCAACCATGCATTTTAAAGCCAGACTGCTGTCAAACTATTTCCATATATACAGACAAACATGGAATCATTATGAACTCTTCCTAATAATTCTGCTACTGAACTGAGAATTTTGATTGCAAATTGAAAGCATGTGAAAGGTAAGCTATTAAAAGAAATGAAATGGCAAGCTGTTGAACTGTTCATTTATTTATTTGTCTTTAATTGGTTATATGGGATTGAAATGGACCCCACCCATATTATATCGTGAACACAGTGGTGTTACAACAGCGTTTTTGGCAATTATGCATATATCTCTGGGCAAGATTTGAACCTGGGTCTTCTCCTTGAAAGTTGAGGTATTCAACTGGTTGAGTTCATGCCATCTGATTGAAATGTTAAGATACACCTATGGGATTTGAACCTTGGTTTAGAGTTTGAAACTCCTCATTCTTCAACAGTTGCTCTGAACTGCATGGGCAGCTAAAAATATTATTGTTGCATGATAGGTTGCACCAAATGTTCAGGTGGGTGTTCTGTAACAAAATTCTCGCCACTTAATTATTTTGAATTTTCCTTCTCCTATAACCCTTGCATCATTGGTGGTACTATGAGCATTCTGTGAGGAACTCAAACTATTGCCAAGGCTTGACATTCCTAGCTTGGATTTGATTGTCTCTGATCCACTTCTTATAATCATCAAACAAAAAGTACTGGAGGAATTGGGGAAAAATGAAGACACTAAAATTTTATCAGGAAATAGTGTGAAACACCAGTGTAGGATGGTATCCTCTTGAGGCGTAGAAAGTGGACCTAAGATGTGCTTCCTACCTTTTATCCCTAAACTGCAGTGCGGTTTGATTATCACAATAAACCAGAACACAAGAACCCATCTTGTTTTCTTCTATATTTCTTTACTGGTAAAGAAGGGATTCATTTCCATTTACTTGACTCACTGGTGCAACACTAATTGTGTGGCTTCCTACTAAAACTTATGCTGTTGGTTATAGATGCCTGTCACTAGAGAATAGCAGATGGGTCCTGGAGGAATTGCTGCCTTCAATGAGGTTCTTTATTATAGATTCCTGGTAGTTAGAATAATTGTATATATGGCTGAACTATGTCAATCAGTAGTAACTGAATCCCCAAAGCAACTGGGAGTTGCACTGTTCCCCGTATTTATTGTCTGGTGAACTTTTTGCTATATTATTTACCAGCTGTCTTCTTTACAACCTGCCGTGTCTTGTGGAAGATCATTGTTTTCTGTCTAGGTATAAGCATGATTTCTACACTCTGAATTTGTTATTTTTACAGATGGGTTTGGACTATAAATTTTTTTAATGAATAATCTACTTAACCAGTTTTTCGTAAAACATATTATGTAGTGTGAAGTTTGCAGAACACAGTGGTAACTAAGTAATTTTTACTTTAACAGATACTGGACGAGTACCAGCAGAACTTTGGAGATTCCTGGAGGACTCTGCAGTCTGATGCAAATCAATCTTGGCCTTACTTGAATGATGCTCTGACTAAGTTTGAGGTAACATGCAACTGTTGTTTGGGTTACTATTAGGAATTCCCTTTGTTCTTATGCCTGATGCCTGTGAGATGTTTTATATTGGCCGGTCATACAAAGCTTTGTATTGTTGACCTTGTATTATTAAGAAGCTGAAATGACAAACTTGATGTTGCTTCGATGCCTGTTATGTTCTTCCAGGATCCAGCAGAGGCTGATAAACTTTTGAAGATCCAGAGAGACTTGGACGAAACCAAAATCATTCTTGTGAGTTTTGAACTCTTGTGTTTGCCTTAACATTTTTGTAGTTCTTCTACACTTAAATGTGCATCTGACATTGACCCTTAGAAACTGATCAAATGTCATTACTCTGTAGTTTCTTGCATGTCACGTGTAAATGAATGAATTTCATCAGTATAGGTTTGGAGACCATTTATTTTGATTTAAAAAGGAGGTTGGTACCCATGCAGAAGTGTTAAAGCTCCATTCTTGTGAATAACATGGTATTTGTATTGATTCCCAGGTTGGATTTGTATAAAACTATGATGTTCATTTGAAATCATGTGTTGTATTTCAAAGTACAACATCTTGGAGATGGACTTTGATGCTTGTCAAATTTAATACACAGGTTCAAGTATTTGCTTCTATGCATGGGGTGGATGTATGTGAGATTTGGCTATTTGTAGGTATAATGAGATGTCCAAAATTTAAGAGGTATTTCCCTTGGATCACATGAGGTAGCAGACTCCCGTAAATTAATTACATAGGTGGAGGTTGATCCATAAGAGTCCAATATGGTTCCTTTCAGATTGAAAATGGTTATTGTTTCTCAATCCAGGGAGCTAGCTAGAGGAAGGTTGGTACCATACCCCACATAGGATCAACAATTTTAGGTGGATATGGGTATGTTGGCCTCTCTGAAATAATGTCCTTAAGCATGGTTAAAACTCAAAATGAGTACTTTTGATGCCCATCTAATTAAGGGTATTTGTTTCCAAAATTGATAAGAAATAAAATGATGCATTGAACTCCCTGAATTATTATTACAAAATGAGACTTGATTCATGTTGAGGCCACACTATTTGTATTGATTAACTAAGTGTGCACTAAAATATGGATCGCCTTGAAAACTTGTGCTGTGTTGAAGTATAATTTGTATGTGTGACGAGGTGGTGGGGTGGATGTATGGTAAAATTTGGTGATATGTAGGTATTAGGAATTTTTTGAAACTGTAGGACACATTGATCTAGGCATGTGACCTTTTTACAGCATGGATTTATGCACAAAAATGCCTGAAAATCTATTTTTTTGATCCTACCTGGACTGTTAGGGGCATAACTTTGTGCTCAGGACTCCGTTTTAATCCATTCAAGAAGCATTTAAAGAGTAGAGACAGAACAACAATTTCCGCAGGACAGAGTTGCCAACATGTTCGTGGAAAAAATGCTCTTTAGGCACTCAAAAATGTAAAACACAATAATTACTAAAAATAGTAATTTACTAATTTTAGTTTTTCATAGCCAAAATGCATCTCTAGCTATGTTGACACATCATTAGAAGACAAAACACAAAAGGACAAGTCATATGTATGTAATTGTTCATTTAAAATGCACTTAGTAACTCATTGAAGGTGAATCATCACCACCACCTTCCATATTCAATACAGTGGATTCCATCACACCAATTCTTGTTTAAAGAGAGATGCACCTTACTGTAAAAAGCATGACTAATGGATGCAATGTTATAGCCTTGCGTCTCTTCTCAGAGATTGCTTGCATTGTACTCTGTTTTCTGAGCTAAAAAATCATTATGCTATTTTGCTTGTATACTCTTGTGTTCTGGTTTGTTTATACTCTATTATTTTTGAATTGCACTCTCTCATGATCATTCTTAACTCGAAATTCTGAGTTTTGTATCAATCGAAATTCTGAGTTTCAGACCACAGATAATGCTCTTAAATTATATGAGGTTGCAGGCTCCTGTAAATTCATCGCATCTCTGATTTTGTGGAGGTTGATCAATAATGTACTCAACAGAGTTTCCACAGGCTTCTCTTTTGATTGAAAACATTAGTTCCTAACAATCCACACTGGAACAGACAAATACTGTTGTTATTAGTCCTGCTGTCTCATGCCATTTCCGTCCTGGAGACTTCATGAAACATGTCCTTTACACCAAATTGGGCTTTAGGACCTATCAGACATGTCTACGTGGTTAGAAGATTGTTTCTGTGAGCATTATGCTGTAAAATAGATTTGTCAAGTTATATTTGATCATTTGGATATAAGGTTTCCTGTACTAGGCGAGATGTCAATATAATTGAGGCTAATAATGTCATATAGCAGGCAGGTTAGGAAGAAACATGTTTTATCCTCTATTTCATTTAGAACACAAACTCAGTAAATTTTCTGTTCTCGAGGAGTCTTTAGCTGCGTTCATGTACCAATTTCACCGAGCAGTTTATAAGAGTTAGTACTTGATTTTGCTGTCATGAATATTTTTGACATCTACCATTACTTGATTTTGCTGTCATGAATATTTTTGACATCTACCATTGACTGATTTTATTTTTCTGTTATGGATTGAGAAAGTTCAGTTTGCAAAGGACATATCATTGTTCTGTAATTTGGACAGTTGCAATTGCCTTCAGCTTTGTGGATGGGAACAATGGAATATATTATGAAGAATATTTGGTCAACAAAGTTTTGCTGGTCTCTTTGGAACTATATTTTCAAGTTTCATTGAAATGAATGTGCCAATTGGCATACATTCATTTAGAATTTGTATCCCATAGTTGTTTCGAATATTGACAGGAAGAAATTGATCAGTCAAGGTCTTTGAATCATTATCATAAAGTGAACAAGATGATGTTCCTGTCTATTTGTTCGTTGTAAGCCCTCCATGTGTTAACACACTGTTTTGAACTGCCAACCAAAGAAAGTTTCTGATTTTTTACCAAGCTGAGTATACCGATATATGTATAATGTAAAATCTGTTAAGTACAATGCAAAATTATTGGATCTCCTTCTGTGAATTACCTTTTCCTGTTACCTCCATGTTTTTATCATTTATTTATAAATTGGTTAGATGGAATTGAAACAGACTCCACCCAAATTTCATCATGATCATGTTACCATGGTATTTCACAGAACCACATAGCATTATTACAACCTGTATTATCATGGCATCTATTGGAATTGAACCCTAGTGGGCTCTTTGTGAGCCAAACATTCTCATAAGTTGGACTTCCACCCGATGGGCCATGTTACCTCCATGTTAAAGGCTCTTAATGTGGTGAATAATGCTGTCATTGACAACATATTTATTGCAGAATGAATTTATAACTGGTCACAAATTTGCTGAAGCTTCAGGTCAAAAACATTCCTGGTTACACTACTGTATGTTATCAGATCAATTTGGTATGAGTTTTATATTATCACTAGTGTAATTAATCCCTACAACATGTCCATGTGACTATAGTATGTTTTGAATGGGATGCCATTCAAGATGCTGCATTAATGGAGGAAATTCTTTTATGCATGTTTACAACAAAAGAATAAGAATTGCGCCTTCCTCTTTTTCTTTTGAAAATGGGAAACAAGCTGACAAGACTGCACAAATAACTGTGGCGAAGATGGCAAGGTTTGTGGTGTAATTTTAGAATACATGTCTATCTTTTCTAAGTCATTAAATATTCTTCAATAACTTTTGTAATGATGTTTGATGACATATCATATCTCATTGTCTTTGAGATGCCAAGGTTTTTTTTGGGGAATCTTAGAGCACATGTTTCTCTCTTTTAAAGCTTGTTAAATTTTTGTCTTGAATATTTTTTGTATGGATGTATCATGGCGTATCATATCTTGGTGTCTCTGAGAAGTTGTCATATCTATATCCACTTTGTATTTAAGTAATGCAGCCATCAAAATAGTGATTTTGTTTGGGTCGCTAGATCCACACATCTTTCCATGATGTTTATATTGGTGTAGAAATCAGGAATCCAGAAATTTAAATGGATAAACTCTTTTTGAAAGGTTGGTAAGGCATTTCCATGATCATTTGGTTTTGTCAGAAGTAATAATGGGGAGGTTAGTTTCCAAATTTTGTTTTTATTGCTTTTTTGATTTGAGATTTGAGACACAGGAAAGAAGAGTGTTGTTTTGGCAGCTTTTGTTGCTTACTCAAGTTCGTTTTAAAAAGATTCACATGTACATGCACTCAAAGCACAACATATTTCAGTTTTCAATGTATGCTTTCAAAGGTAGACCTGACATTGTGGACTTTGTGAAATGGTGCAGCATAAGACCATTGACAGTGTGCTTGCAAGAGGGGAAAGATTGGATTCTCTTGTGGAGAAGAGTTCAGATCTGAGCATGGCCTCCCAGGTAATCTACTTCTAGATTTAGAAACCGTTATTAGTGTTCATGTGAGTGAAAGAACAGGTTTATATTGTTCACATATTTCTGTTTTATTGCATCCAATTTGATTTCAAAAGTTTTATATTTAAGACCTTGAAAAATTCTTTTCTTGGGCTTGAAACAGCTATTTTACAAGCAAGCAAAGAAAACCAACCAATGCTGTACAATATTGTAATATGCGGGCGCTGAGCTGTTGCAGTTCCTGAATATGCATCAAGGTCCGGGCATGACCAGTTCCCATTGTTTTGATCATATTTGAAATAATGATTAATGATGTGTAGAAAGCTCACTGGATGAACAAGATTTAGGTTAATTATATTTGTTTAGATTTTAATTTTTGCAAATTTGTCTTTGGGGATTCTACATGTTATCAATATTACAAGGCAGAGTGTTGGTTTGTAAGCATAATGCGATCTATTAATATCTTTAGCTCAAACTTGCAAGAATATTTTAGTTCTCTTGCTTTTGAATTTATAAATCTTATATCATTACATTAATTAGCAAAATATTAAGTTCATATCAGCAGTGACTAGCTTAAGGATTCTAGCATAACATAGTCTCTTATATATATATAAAATTCCATTCGAGTTTTTCATTTTTTCTAGTTCAATATAATGTGTTTTTGTATACTAAATGAAACAACATTTAGTATACTAAAACCGTTTAAAAAATGTGTGGGGAAATGCAAAGGTATTTTGAGAATGAACCTATAACAATGTACCGAGGAAAAAACTCAGAAAGTGGTGTTCTAAATTGTTTAGAACAAACATTGTCCAGGAAAGAAACATTCCTGTTGTCTTGGTGGGCTGGGCGTTCTTTCCTAACTCCCATGTGGATTTTGGTGGAAGAGTTGCCCTTCAAAACTTTTCATCTAATCCATTGGAAGTTAAGTTATTTTTGCAGTCATCTAGGTAAGAAAAGCATTACGACGTATATTTGTAGATGCGGGCCCTACTCATATTACATCATCACCACATAGTAGTATTACAACAAAGTTTGGATATTATCCATGTATCATTTTTGGCAAGATTCGAATCTGGATCTTCTCCTTGAAATGTTGAGGAATTTAACTGGTTGAGTAATGCCACTTAATTTTTTTAACGAGTTTACACAGGTTTTCATAAGGGGTCCCTGTCCCTCATACTGGGTGGGGTTTAAACTTTGGACCTCTCAAAGAGAGGCCAAAGCCCTTACCACAGCATTAAGCATAGAGGCAAACATCTTTTTGTAACAGAAGTGGACATTTAAAAGCATATTCTTTTGTCAAATGGTAATTGCATTGTTAGTGAACTGCGAGGCTCCAAATTCTCCCTGGATCTGCTGTTTTACTATTATATAAAGATACGCATGCTTGATATCAGAGTGCTTGTAACTGTTTTAAAGTTGTATAGATTTCACCATGCAGAGTGATCATTATTTACCCATTATATAAAGGTACCCATGCTTGATAACCATACCCATGTTTGATATCAGAGCGCTTGTAACTGCAATTGACTATTAAAATCACACAGCCTACTAATTATATATGAAGTTTAAAGAAATCAATGACAGTTTTGCATCACAACATGGTAGTTGTTGCAGCCTTAAGGCATAGGAAGAGTTCTTATATATAATGAAGTGTAATCAATTAGCAAGGAAGTTATAAAGGTTAAGCCAACATTAGGTGTTCAGCCCATATACTCGGTTTATATATCATACCAAACAAGGCAAGAAAGACTCAATTAGAAGAATGGTGACAGACAATGGATGTTAAATTTTCAGTCATAAAAATATATTTTTGTTAAGTATGACGTTTGCCTACTTGTATGGCAATGACAAAATATTAATAAAATTTATTTATTAGTGATATTAAGAGTCAAATCAAATTTTTATTGAAGTATGAAAAATTAAAATTAAATGCTTTTTTTTTTAAAGGGTTATATGGGATTGAAAGGGGTCCCACCCATATTACAACACGACTGCACAGTGGTGTTAAAGCAGCTTGACAAGATTTGAACCTTGGTTTTCTTCTTGAAAGTTGAGAAATTTAACCAATTAAACTAATGTCATTTGATGAACTAAATGTGAATTTTAATTTATAAGCATTTTATTGGAAAAAGAATCTTAGAAGTATAATGATATATATGTTTTGATTAGATATAGAAGGGGTTTTGAAAGGGTCCTTGAACCTTTTACAATAGGAGAAGCCTTGCAAAACTTGGTCTAAGACCAGCAATACAAGGACAAGAACATCTATAAAGCACTACAAAGGCAACATCTATTCGACATCGACCAACCTATTTTTTTTTAGATTTTCAATGGTCAAAATCTTATTCCGAGTTGCCAACCAGAAAAAGATATTCACCTTTGGTGTTAGACCCTTAAGCCATACTTTGAAAGGTGGGACCCACGGAGGAGTCTTGACAACTAGCAGATTGTAGGTGGACTTGACTGAAAAGGATCCGTTATTTTCCCCTGCCCAGAAGATCTCATCCTCTTCATTTCTCTGTTTAATGACCTAAAACTTCAACTTATTAGCAATTAGAATCCAAGCTTCAAGTTCAACATTGTTGAGAATAGACTGGTCTAACAATTTTCAAACCTTCAGCCCATTGACCACCTCGATAAAGTCAGCCACCTTAGACCCAAAGACCAATCTGGTCCTAGGCTCCAAACACACCAGATTTGGAATCTGCGCAAGGGGCTAGTCCATCAGCCAAATATCTTTCCAGAAATCAATCTTGAGTCCATCACCCAACCTCCACCTGCAACCTTTGGAGACTAGCACCCTTGACTTTTGCAAACTCAACCAAAAGGCTGAACCAGAGGTCGATAGAGGATCAACAAGCAAAAAATTCTCCTATCTCAAGTATTTGGTCGACACAATGTTGACCCAGCTAGTTTTAGTTTGATTTGCCAACTTCCATCCCTGTTTTGCAACCAGAGCCTTATTCATCTGCCTGATGTTACGGAGACCTAAGCCACCATCCTTTTTAGGTCTGCAGACTTGCTCCCAACCAAGTGAAATTTTTTCTTCTCATCAAACCCAGACCAAAGAAATGACTTTTGAATATGTTCAATCTTCGATAAAATCTTGTTAGGAATTCTGAACATAGATAAGAAGAAGGTTGGAATGCTTTGAAGAGTAGACTTTACTAGGGTAGCCTTTTCGGCTTGATTGAGGAGGGATCCTTTCCACCCGACCAACTTCCTCTGCAATCTTTCCACCATAGGTTCCCAAAGCGAATCCCGGATCCTGCCTTTAAACAAAGGCATTCCAAGGTAAAGAGACGGGAGGGCAGCCACCTCACAACCCAAGATGCGAGCAATTATCCTCTGCCTTGCTAAGGGGGTATTCAGAAAGAAGATTTTGCTTTTTATATAATTTATCTTTTGCCCAACTGCAATTTCAAATACCTCCAAGATTCCTTTTAGCACCTTTACTTGGGGAACTGAAGCAAGGAGGGAGAGCAGAACATCATCTGCAAATTGGTGATGAGAAATAGGATCCACCGACAAAGCAGGCTTGATACCTTCCACAAAGGGTTCTAACTTGATAGCCCTACCCAGAGCTTCTGCCACTAAGATATAGAGGTAAGGGGACAAGGGGTCCCCTTGGCGAATGCCTCTCAAACTTGAAAAATAACCTGTTGGGGACCCATTTATTAAGACCAAAAACTTGGCAGAAGAGATACAAGCATGGACAAGTTTTATCCAACTTTGGCAAAAACCAAAATTTCCCAAAACCTTTAACAAAAACTCCCATGAAACCCTATCATAAGCCTTGTTCATGTCTAATTTGAGGAGGAGACCAGCTCTGCCACTTTTATCAGCTGAATGAAGGATTTCATGGACAACTATGATACTATCCAGGATCTGTCTCCCTGGCACGAATCCACTTTGGGCTGAATCAATCAAGGCTGGAAGAAAAGGTTTTAATCTGTTAACAAGGGCCTTTGTCAAAATTTTATAAATAGTGTTACATAAGCTGATGGGTCTAAAGGCACCAAAGTCCTTTGCACCAACAGTCTTGGGGATCAAAGTTAAAAAGTAGAATTCACTCCGAACGGGATATGATTGGTGGTTTGGACCTCCCAAAGGGCATCAACAATATCCTTCCCCACAATATGCCAATACTTCTGGAAAAAGAGGGGGAAACCATCAGGACCCAGAGCCTTCATTCCTTCCATCGCAAAGATAGCAACTTTGACTTCCTCATCGCTAAAGGGAGAGACAAGGGCTTGGTTCATATCAACCGTGACAAGGCTAGGAATACTACCAAGCAACTTATTTTGGGCTTCCTCATTACAAACCTCTTCCACCTCGATGAGATTTCTAAAAAAATCCACAACCTCAACTCTTATATCCTTAATGTGAGTAGCACTGGATCCATCAACTTTTCGAATTTCTCTAATCCTGTTGGCGCTTTTGTGCTTCAAGGTCGTGATGTGAAAAAACTTGGAATTTTTATCTCCCTCCTTTAGCCAAAGTGCCCTGGACTTCTGTTTCCACAAAATTTCCTCCTTGGCAATAGTGTTATGAAATTTGGCCAACACCTCCTTTTCTCTATATCTGATCTCTTGAGATTGATTTCCAAGTTCTATCTCAGATTCAATAGCTTTCAGTTGACTTTTTAGGTCTTTCTTCTTTTGCAAAATATTCCCAAAAACCCTTTTATTCCATTCTTTAAGGCCGCTTTTAACAACTCTAAGCTTCATCATAATTTTGGAAAGGTCGGAGCCTTGGACCCTTGTCGACCACCAGTTTTTTATTTCAGCTTCCAACTGAGGATGAAGGCACCACATTGCCTCAAACCTGAATGGCCTGGGGAATCTGGTTTCTTCCTGGTCCACTTCAAAACATAAGGGGTTATGGTCGGAGCCAATTCTGGGTAGAGAACAGAGAGATAGATTCCCAAACAACGGAAGGCACTCCTTGGAGACAAGAACCCTGTCCAACCTGATTTGGATGAGTTGGTTACCCACTCTCCTATTGCTCCAAGTATACCTTGAACCCTTCAACTCAACATCCAATAGCTCATTGCCATTCACAAAATCTGCAAACTCTTCCATGCTTTTCGAGATTGGGGAGTTCCCTCCTTTTTTATCCAAAAAAATAGAGGGGAATTAAAATCCCTTGCTAGGCACCAGG
Organism: Wollemia nobilis; assembly: GCA_028583015.1. Lineage (NCBI taxonomy): Eukaryota > Viridiplantae > Streptophyta > Pinopsida > Araucariales > Araucariaceae > Wollemia > Wollemia nobilis. Next base: position 738,935 of record JAQPPZ010016670.1, read on the forward strand.
CTTCTTGAGCAAAAATCCTTCTCATGGAACTCAGAGTTTGCCACAACAGGTTTCTACTAGGCCCAGAGTTTGGCGCATACACATTAGTCATAACCCACCTTTTATTACTTTCTTTGTTGCAGAAGAGAATATTAATAATCCTATCCGAGGAAGAAATTACAGAGCCCTCAAACTTGTTGGCATCCCAGAGACAAAGGAGTCCCCTAGAGGAACCATTGGTTGGGCTTGTAGCAAAATGGGCTTCTTTCCAAATCCTTCTTCTAACAACTTCTATATCCTGACCATCCAACTTGGTTTCTTGCAAGAAAAAAATATCAGGCAAAATTTCTTTATGCAGGGAAGCGACCACCCATTGTTTAGAAAGCCCATTCAGGCCCCTAACATTCCAAGAGAGGCACTTCATTTACGGGATTTGGAATTAGATTTCTTTCCCCCAGACACCCCATGGTTACTCTGGCAGAAAGATTCTAGCTTTAGTTGTCTTACTCCTACAACCTTCCCTTTTTCAAGTTTGAGTAGAGCTTGAGATCCATTCGCGATCTCAGAATCCGTTTCCCTCTTCCTCACAGACTTGTTAGGGGGCTTTCCTAACTTCTTCTCAACACCCACATCCACATTGCCCTTCCTTTGTCTCCGGGTTTTAGGACCCGAAGAACCTTTCTCCAGATAGGTCTTTGGGGAGCTAATCGGAGACCCTACCTCAGGGGTCGCCAACTGAATCACAGGCTCCTCAAGAGCAGAACCAATACAAAGCCCATCAAAGGAATTATGAAGAAGAGCCTTAGAAACAATGGTTTTAGAAATGATATCCGACTGACATACCTCAGTAACACCAAGCTTCGAGGCTACGTTCTTCTCCTTAGATGCCTTCTCAATCACCACCAGGTTGGCTAGGGTCAATTCTGAGGGTTGCAAAATCTCCTCCGCCAGAGCCTTCAACTTCTGAACCTCATCCATCTGGGGTTGAGCTTCTCCTTCCCCCACCTTTGAGGAATTACCACCCAAATCCTTCGAGGGGACTCGACTCGAGTTCTCCTTCTGGATCCATTCCATTCTTGCAGATCTCTTTTCCTTCTCTACTTGTGCCTTGAGGGGACATTGGTTCACTTGGTGACCCAATTTTCCATAGCCAGAGCATCGGGTCGACCTATTTTCATAAACAATGGGCTGGTCTCAGTACCAGGAATGAGATAAGCTTGATAGAAGAGGGAAGATCCACCTCCGGATCTGCCATAACACACATTCTTGCGTACACCATTCTTGATTTGGCTCTGGTTACTGGATCAATAAGGAGATCCCCCACAGCCTTGGCCACACCTCTCAACACATCTTCATGCCAAAGATAGTAAGGGAGGGCAGGGAGATGAACCCACAGAGGCACAAAGTTAACCCTTTGTGTATGAGGATTGAAATCAGGTTCCAGCTTCGCAAAAACAAACCTCTTTTGCCATAGAACCAGGGGCCTCCCCCTAGGATACGATTTGCATCTTCCATGCAGTTTAATCTGATATAAAAAAAGGCTTTAGGGGCCGCTACAATTTCCATGGAGCCCAGAGGTTTCCACTTCGCTAGCGCCCATCTTCGAATTGAATCTAGGTCTGGCCTCACCCCTTGGAACTTTCCCACAAGGTCACAACCGCCATCACCCATGGTGAACTTAACCAGTTCACTCGGGATGCTAATGGCATTTCCCACAGGGGATATGTTGCAAATAGGTTTTGAGGTCTCCCTCACACCTTTAGACGTCACCGCAACATACGAAATACCAAGGCTTGAGTTTTTAGGGGAAAACTATGGGCCATGAGAATGGGACCCAACCTCCAGCTTATCGTTTGATGGCCCATGGCTTCTCGAAGGACCCGTGAAGCCAATACCGGGACCTCCTGTAGACACACCATCTGGCCGACCCAGAACTACCACATTCGCATCCAAGCCAGCCGCCACCTCCACATCTTCCGAGAGCTCCCACCGCCCTTTCACAAACCCATGCAAAAACCAGATTCAAAGTCTCCCACTCCCACCCTTTCCCACCCTGATCGCCACCATTCAAATTCTAGCTCTCGCTCCTCCATTGAACCCTTGTACCTCCACTCCATGCACCTTTGATGCTATTGCTCAGATCTCACTCCTCCCTTGGAACCTCCACTCCATGCACCTTTGTCACTACTGCTCCGCAAGGGTTTTCGAAGCCACTCGATATTAAGTGTTTTAAATTTAAATATTATAATAATAAAAATAATTTCGAAGCCGTTGCTCAGATTTCGCTCCTCCTGTGGAACCTCCACTTCACGCACCTCTAACGCTGCTACTTAGATCTTGCTCCTCTTGTGGAACCTCCACTCCATGAACCTCTGGCGCTGCTGCTTGAATCTCGCTCCTCCCTTGGAACCTCCACTCCGTACTAAGATCCTGCGTATTGTTTAGGTAGTCCACAACTGCAGCTCTGAAAGCTCTCCACAGTCATAGCTCTAAAAATCCTAGCTAAAAAAAAAACCTCCACAGCCACAACTCTGAAAGCTCTCCACAATCGCAACTTCGCAGCTTCAAAAACCCTAGGCTCTAAAAGAAAAACCTCCACAAACGCAACTCTGAAAGCTCTCTACAGTCGCAACTTCACAACTTCGAAAACCTTAGCTCCAAAAAAACCTCCGCAGTTGCAACTCTAAAAGCTCTCCACAGCCGCAACTTTGAAAGCTCTCCATAATCGCAACAGATTTCAAACAGTTTTTCTAAACTTCGTTCATACACTCGACTCTTATTTTTGTTTATAAACAAAGTTTTACCCATATGCTTAGTTGGGTTCTACTTGTATGCATTTTTATCAAAAGCAATAATGTATAAAATTCAATGAGTTTACACAGGTTTTTATGAGGGGTCCCGGTCCCCTCATACCGAGTGGGGTTTGAACTTTGGACCTCGAAGTATAATGATATTATTATTATTATTATGTTTATATTTGATTTAAAAAAGAAGAAGAGAGAAATCATAAAAGGTATAATAATGGGTGTGTCAAGCATATTTGTAAGTAAAAACAAATTCTTAAAATTACCGAGAAATAAATTAATTAAATTATGTGCATGCGAAGTGATATTTACATGATGACGAGAGAAACAAGAGTATTTGTTGAAGGAAACAAAATAAAAAAATAAACTAAGAAGCAAAAAGTCTACAATATTAATACCACGATACTAGAAAGCTTGATAGCAAATGCAATGTGGGAGTGAGTCTCATATTTTCTAGTTTAAATCCTTGGACAAATATAGGGAGTGAATGCAAGGGGTGAGCCTTACCATTTCTTGTTTTAGGCCTTTGGGAAGATTAAAAAATAAAGGATTCTTATGAGGAAAAGCTAGGTAGTAGGAAAGAAAAGTCATTTATGAAAACTCTTAATTGGAAGTAAGGATGTCACAACTAGAAGTATGGATACCCTTGTTGGAAACAAGAGAAAGAACAAGTCTATGATAATCCTTATCCAAGGAGAAGATGTTACACCAGTAGCGATTATCAAGGATGAGATGATTGATAATGACAATGAATCTTAAAAGTAGAGGGTTAACTTTTAAGTTTTACAAATATTGGCCAAGTCTTTTGGAGATTCAAAATTAGATTATGGAAGTGGGGATTGAATTCAAATTACTCCATGGCTTCTCCTCTAGAAGGATTTTTTGTCATCATCTTCTCTAGTTTGGAAGGGATAAAATACTTGGTTGTGGCCCATTGTTTAGGGGGAGAGATGCCCTATATTTAAGACCATGGTGAAATTTTATAAGGTAGAAACAATTAAAAGGCTTAGTGTGGGTTAGGCTTTTTGGACTTCCATATCAACTTATTAACAAAGAGGTTTTAAAGAATATTAACAATCCCCTAGGGGAGTTGACTACTAAGGAGCGAAAGCTTGCTCTATTTAATAGGATATATGTTACTCTCTCTCTCTCTCTATATATTTCAAAACCTTTGCCACAATCCATTAAAGATCAAATATGAATCAATATAATGTGATCAACAGGTGGATCATGAAAACATTGCATTTTGATGATAAATGTTGAGACTAGATGAATTCAAATTACTCCATGGCTTCTCCTCTAGAAGGATTTTTTGTCATCATCTTCTCTAGTTTGGAAGGGATAAAATACTTGGTTGTGGCCCATTGTTTAGGGGGAGAGATGCCCTATATTTAAGACCATGGTGAAATTTTATAAGGTAGAAACAATTAAAAGGCTTAGTGTGGGTTAGGCTTTTTGGACTTCCATATCAACTTATTAACAAAGAGGTTTTAAAGAATATTAACAATCCCCTAGGGGAGTTGACTACTAAGGAGCGAAAGCTTGCTCTATTTAATAGGATATATGTTACTCTCTCTCTCTCTCTATATATTTCAAAACCTTTGCCACAATCCATTAAAGATCAAATATGAATCAATATAATGTGATCAACAGGTGGATCATGAAAACATTGCATTTTGATGATAAATGTTGAGACTAGACACATGACAAGAGATTGCAAAGTGAAAATAATGGAGAAAGTGATGATTTTTTTAGTCATGAGATAAAGTTCAAGATGAAGCAAGGAGAGCATATTGAAGTAGAACTTGGATTAGATGAAGGATTTTCACTCCCAAATAATGGTAAAGAAAGCCCCTCTATGTCATTAGATGGTGAATGCCATTATGGTTCACTCAGATCAACCACTAGAAGAAACAAAGGACACAAGTTGAGGAAGTACATTGTTCAAGTTCATATTTTGAAGGAATTAAAGATACAAAGGAAGATGTGAAGTTTTAAAATAAAGAAGGTAGAAGAGGTCAAGGATAATCCAGACAAATTGCATTAATTTTCCTAAAGTAGTATAAAACTTTATCCCTATAATAAAAATAAAAGTAGTGTAGATTTATTCCTTGAATTCTAGGGTTTCAAGAGCAATATAAGAAAGAAAGAAGTGTGGAGGATATCTATGAGAATTTAGGGTTTTTAGGGTAGCATAAGAAAATAAGTACTATGGAGGATGGTCCTTGCACTTTAGGGTTTCTAGGGCAACATGAAGAAGAAAATGCTGAGGCTACTTCTTACACTTCATATTCTCTAGGGAAGAGTTCATCTATTATTCCTTGCGTTCTAGGGTTTCAAGAGCAACATAGAAAAGAAAGAAGTATGGAGGATATCTATGAGAATTTAGGGTTTTTAGGGTAGCATAATAAAGTAAGTACTATGGAGGATGGTCCTTGCATGTTAGGGTTTCTAGGGCAACATGAAGAAGAAAATGCCGAGGCTACTTACACTAAATATTCTTTAGGGAAGAGTATACATAGAGAGGATAAGTCTCATCATGACTAATTTGGACAAATCAAACATAATGATGGAGATGAAAGTGTTGTTGGGAATGGAAAAAGGAGAGGAAGACCAACCTTAAAGCAAGAACAAAAAGAGAAGGAAACCCAAAGGGCTATTAATATAGAAAAACAAAAAAAAATATCACATGTTAACAAGAAGTGGGGTTAAGTCCACAAATAAAAACAAAAAGTGATGATAAATTTGCTATCTTAAAATATTACAGGTGTGGATAAGACCCCTAAAAATTAGTTTTTAGGGAATTTGTAGGCTGTTATAGTTGAGTTTGTTTTAATAGAAGAAACTAAAATAAGTAGTCGTGAATTTAAAGAAGCATAACAAAATATTTGAAAAATAGGGGTCTGTCTAGTGACTTTTGCCATGGCAACTTCAGGCAACATTGCAACAATATGGGACAAACACAAATGAGATGGATAACTGCAAGAGCAAAAAGTGAGGGGATTGCTCTCTTTTTACAAGAAAGGAAAATATCAAAGTTGGTGTTATAAATGTATATACTCCAACTATTATTGCTCCTCATAAAAGATGTTAAGACTCAATTTATTTGCCAATTCCAATGTTTTTTTTTGTAATTATGATCTATGGATTCTTAGAAAGGCTTCAACACAATTATGTCTTGTGGAAAAGGAGGGTAGTACTCCTATATGGTCTAAATAAAGGGAGGATCTTGCTTCATTTGTCAATTCAAATGGACTTTGGGATGCTATTCCTTTAAACTTTCAATATACAAGGGATAATAAACATATTGGGCAAACTCATATAACAAAAATATTGGACCAATTTTTGCTATCTAATATATGGTTGAAAACAAAGTATACAATCTCTTCAGACATTTCTTTGTGAGTAGGATTAGATCACAAACCTATTCTTTTGATATGTAATTTACTCAATAATGGTCATCCAAAGCCATTTTGATTTCAATCTATGTAGCTTCAGGACCTTGAATTATTTGAGATGGTTATGTTATGGTAGGATGAAGCAAGAATTAAAGGATCATGTATGTGAAGGTTTCTTCAAAAGATGATATATTTTAAGGGGCAAATGAAGGTTTGAAATGCCAAATATTTGGTAATATATTTGAAATAAAAGATAAAAATGGACCACGGTGCTTACATGTAAGAATCAAATTTTGATTATCATAATGTATTTAAAAAGGAAGATCCATATTGATCCCAATAATATAGGGAGAAATGGATTAAGGGTACATAAATATTAATTTTTCATGCTATAGTGAATACAAATTTGTATTTTGGTCAAATAAAAAATATTTTAGTAAGAAAGCAAATTTGAGGAAGAAGATATTGGGAAGCATGTAATTATTTCAAAGATATTTTGTCAAATGTTAGGTAAGATAATGAGGCTTAAAATAAGTTTTTGCAAAATATTTGATCAATTATTACACAGGGATAGAAAACTTGATAAGAAACATCTCTATTAATGAGCTATAGGAGGCAATTTTCTCTTTTACCATAATATGGCACCTAAAACCTGGCCTCGATTGATTTCCCACAATTTTCTTTCAAATTTCTTGTAATTTGAAGAGTGATATGTTGTTTACAATTGAAAAGGTCAGGAAAAAGAAGGCTACAATAAGTGATATCATTGCCATATTTATTGCATTGAATCTCGAGAAAGGTGAGAACATGTTATTATAATATTTCTCTAATAAGCCTTTGTAATATGATTTATAAGATAATCTTGAAATTCATTAAAATGTATTCCATATTATATTATCTCAAAGGAATAAGGTCGTTTTATTATTTTTATAATTAGGATCCATGGGATCCATTCTAAACTTCTGGCATTGACAAAATCAAAGCTACACTTGTTTGAGTCACATATGGTAACTACCCTTGCTTCTTTTGGAATAATAAGAAATTGATGAGACTTGCACAAGAGGCCATACATTCTCTTCATTCCATGAAAATACTAGGTATGTTTGTAAAAGTAAATATGAACAAAGTATGTGATAGGGTTTGTCAAAGTTTTCTACATGATATTCTTAAAAAATATGGTTTTAACATTGGTGTGAATGGATTAAATGTTGTTGTACCACTTCAAAATATTCTATTTTGATCAATGGATCCCGTACTAGACACTTTGAATCATCTTGTGTACTCTAGTAATTTGAAACTAAAAATTTTTAGCTAAGAAATATTAAAAAAGAGTACAATTAAAAATAACACTATAATATCAAGTGGCATTAGCTCAACCGATTAGATTTCTCAATATTTAAGGAGGAGACCAAGTTCAAAATTTGCTAAGCGATACATGGATAATATCCAAGCTTTTTTGTAATACCACTATGTGGTGATGATGTAATATGGGTGGGGCCTGTTTCAATCCCATATAACCAATTGAAAAAAAATAACACTATAACAAAATATAACACAAAAATATAGGCAAAATAAAAAAATGATTTTATTACTCAAAATATAGAGTACAATGTAAACAATCTCTGAGAAGAGATGTGGGGCTATAACATTGCATCCATTAATCATGCTTAACAAGCAGGAGTGCATCTCTATTTATATAATATTTTTGGTGTGTTGGAAATCCATTGTATTGAATATGAAAGGTCATCCACATGAAAATGTGGTGATTCACCTTCCATGAGTTACCAAGTGCATATTAAATGAAAATTATATACATATAACTTTTTCTTTTGGATTTTGTCTTTTATTGATGTGTCAACATTGCTTGGCATTTTGATTACACATCTAAAAATAAAAAATACTATTTTTGGTAAATATTTTGCTTTACATATTTATGGACTTTTAGGGAATTTTTTCCATGTAGTTATTGGCAACCCTATCTATAACAAGATTGCATGCTAAAATTGTTGTTCTCCATCTGAGCTTTTCAATGCTTCTTGAATGGATCAAAATAGAGTCCCAAGCATAAAGTTATGTCCCTAAAATTGTGGTTAGGATTAGAAAACATTTTTGGACATAGAGCCATGTCCCAAAAGGTCACATAGCTAGATCATTTATTCCTCCTTGAAAAGCAATAGTGTTAATTGCATAAACTTTTGACATCAAGTGTGGGAATTGTTTCTTTATCTGATTTTTTATGAGCTATCCCCCTTGGTGACCAAGTCCTACCTTGACCACTCTATACATTTGAATGGACTACCTTTTGGTGATATTAGTCCATGTATCAACAATTTGATCCTCCTCCATTGGTGCTAAACTGTTTGGATTGAGTTATTCAATGTCTAACTATTTTTCTACTATAGAAGTGTCTAGTAGAGTTGGATGATAAGGCCTGAGAAATTTAATATTGAAGATAGGATGCTAATCAAGATAAGATGGAAGGTTCATTAATGAAAAATGAAACATGGCGAAGCAGTACTCTAAAAACGTAAACTAGTTTCTGATTCACCAGATCACATATGTGCAAGTGAAGAGCATACTCCTAGTGCTGCAAGCTTTCTGGTTCACCAGATCACATTACGTGCAAGTGAAGAGCATAATACCGACAAAAAAATGTATTAGAAAATAGAAGGAAGAAAAAGAGGGATTATAAACTTAAAGAAAGAGACGAGTTAGGAAAGGAACAAAAAACATTTGATTGAATTTTTATTCCATTAAAAAGAAGTGATACATCTACAAAACTTCGAACGCGTTTCGACCTACAGGTCTCATCAGCGGAGTGAGTTTCAAAGAGGTACAACCTCTCTTTATAAAGACCTAACTCTAGGGGGGAGCTAAAGAGTAATGCATGTGGGATAAAAACACCCAAGCATTAATACAAACCGTAGGTTTATAGACCAAGACGGTGAAAAGAAGAGAAGTCCCAAGCTCAACCCCCAAAAAAACACCCACCCAAAAAGAGAAGAAACACATTAAAAATGTGAAAATACAAGGTGGGAAAGATTCCCTTAAATAATTTTATTTTTACACAGATAAGTTCGAAGAGGTTTTTGGTTCCTCCAACAAATGATGCCTCGAGCAATGTGCTTGAGCTCTCTATATTTTCTCCATTTTTCAAACATTGGAGAAATAATATCTGTGCCGATTCGAAGATCTCTGACAAAATTGCAGTTGTCCAACTTCAAAATAAGAGGAATTATTTTTATTTTGGATCCATGTCTACATGTTGCTCGCTCCAAAAATCTAGCCAAAAGTGAAGGCCTACCATCAAATTTAACTTTCTCAAACAAAGGCAAGAGAAAATTAATTTGATATCCCCTAGCTTTGAGTCTATTAAAAAAATTATTTTTAACAGAAATAAATCCATCCCTGGAGCTTTCTCTAACCAGAAATATGTTGAGTTCACTCATGATAAAGGTCTTTTTTTGATGAACTGGATGATGGGAGGAAGCAGGGATGTATTGATAGGCATTCATCGACTTCTAAAATAATTTGGTGCAAAGAATTCTAGTCTGAGCAAAATCAGGCCCCTTAAAAAACATAGTATCCAGAAGTGTTACTTCACAATCAGAAATAAAGGAAGTAATTTTAATACTGTCATAGAAGGAACCGTAGGCAACAAGAAAACCATTAAGATCCTCCTTAGGGCCATGCCAAACTCCAATGGCATCATCAATGTATCTTTTATAAAATAAAATATTTTCCACAACAACATTATTAAATACTTGTTCCTCTAGATGATAGAGAAATAAACAAGCATAAACCACAACAAAATTACTTCCCATGGTTGTTCCTCTTATCTACCTGTATGTTTTCCCTTTGAATTCCAAGTAGTGTTGTGTTAACACTATCTCTGCAAGCCTTACCACAAAGTTTGTCTTGGTCGGATCAAATTCATTCCTCAAAAAATGATGAAGGGCTGCCAATCCTTGAGAGGTGGGGATGCTGGGATAGAGGCTCTCAACATCAAAAGAGAAAAGAATAATATCTTGAGGAAAAGTATGACCATGCAGATCTTTAATTAGAGATATGGAATCCAAGAGATGATTTTTTTGCTTCAACAAAATTGGCAAGAGCAGATGATGAAGCCATTTGGAGGCAGGTTCGAGCATGAAACCACAGTAGGAACAGATGGGTCGACCGAAAAGCTTGGGCTTGTGGATTTTGGGGAGTAGGTAAAAGACACACACTCTGGAAGAGGATGGTGTTACCTGGAGCATAAATTTCCTATGGTTTTCTGAAAGCAGATTCCTCCTAAAAGCCCAGTCAAGCAAGTCTTGGAGCTGATAAAAAATATCCTACCAGGGGACTCTGTTCACTTCAGAGTAAACATTTTGATCTGAAAGCTAGGAAAAGCCTTCTAAAATGTACCAGTCCATGGACAAAATACAAACACCCAAGTTTTTATCTACAGGCCTAATGACAATGGATTTGTCATTGGCAAGGGAACAAATGGCAGACCAGATATGGGGTGGAAAGGCACGTTGGCGGGTGGGATTGACAACAGATAATTTTTTATTGAGGAATATTTCACCCATGCCAATAACTTCTTCCAAAGGCTTGTAAAACTATGAGGGATTAAAACTTGGGTTGGAAACATGAAAAGGATCAATGGGCTTAAGTGGTTTTGGAGGGCCACCTCTTGGTCCAAAGAACCATTCAAGATGAAGACGTCTACAAAAAGTTGAAAACTCCTATTTTAGAACCTCTTTGGCCATGGGAGGAGGAACAAGGAGGAACTTTAAACCCAGGATGAGGGCCTCAATTTCATTATGGGTAAGTTTTTTGGAGGAAAAATTATGGACAACAAGATTTGTGATTTTGCCATCCATAGCCCAAACAGGACTCCTATAAAAATACCGATGACCAAAATCCTGTGGGCTGAAAATTATGGACCAAGGGGTTATTTTTGGTTTTCACCACCATTTTGGTGATGGAAGAATCCCTGCCCTTGCTACTTCTGAACAAATGGGGCAAAACCCTTTCTTGGATTCTCGAAACCAGAGTTGCAGAAATTTCTTCCATTATCCTATTGCAATTGTTGCTGCACATAGGAAGTGTGGTTCTAGAAGTTTCTCCCCTTCTTTCATATTTTTGGAGAAGGACCCCAAAATTTTAAATTATGCCCCTATTGTTGTTGTTGCCTTTGTTGTTGTTGTTTTTGGTTGTTTATTCCTTTGTTGTGGTTGCCATTGTTGTTTATTTCTATGTTGTGGATGTTGTTGTGATTGCCTTTTCTATGTAGTGGAGGCTCTCTAGTTTGGCCCTCTATTGTGACTTCTATTCTTGTTGTGTTGTGCAAGAAAGTTCTTTTGTGCACCTATGATTAGTTTTTCTAGATGATCAATTTGTTGCTTGATTTCTCTTTTAACCAAGTCGGCTACACTTTCTATAGCTTCTGACATATTAACTTATGGGACTTTTAAAGCAACATTCTCTCGAGAAACTTTAGCTTTCTCTTGCATATATTTTTGGATTTGCATTTCAACTCTCCAAGCCTGAAGCTTTCCCTCAAAAATCTCTTTAATTTAGGATTCCCATTCCAAAGCAATTTCTTGAGAAATTATCTTATGTTTATTTACAGAATCTGCAAGAATTTCCTTAATTATAGGTAATAAAATATTGGGAATATAATCATTGGCATGAGTAGCTAATTTATCTGTATATTTTTTGAAATTATAGATGTACAATTTAGCCATTTCCAAGCAAAATTTTTCTATGAGTGCCTTCGACTCATCAGAAAACTATTTATTAATATCTTCATCTAGAAGTTGAAGACGTGGTTTTTCCATTCATAGACTATGGGGAACAATGCCTTTGCCCAAATTCTCTTCAAGTCGGGCTAGCCTGGAATGGCATTTTTCTACATTTCTACTCAAAATCTTGAATTCTTCAAACCTTATTTCCAACAACTTGTCCAAAGACTCTGGTCATGGAGGAACACCATGCATTGCACCAATTCCATCTATGAAGGTCCTTCTATCCTATGTACAAGGAACTCTTCCATTCTAAGCAAAAACTTATGTTTCTATTAGACCTCTACAAAACTCTTCCATTTTATCTATGCCGAAGACCCATTCTTCAAGCTCCCAAATTTGTTGTCGTGAACCCTCTTATCATAGACGCTTGCGAGGAAGATGAATAGGGGAACTAGGGGGACTATCAAGAACTATGGGAGAGGATTCAAAATATGAAAGGTCAATAACTAGTAGAGCAGCGTGCACCATTAATGGGTAAACTCATTAATAAAAAAGAAACATGGCGAAGCAGTACTCTAAAAATGTAAACTAGTTTTTGATTCACTAGATCACAGATATGCAAGTGAAGAGCATACTCCTAGTGCTGCAGGCTTTCTAATTCACCAGATCACATTACATGCAAGTGAAGAGCATAATACCAACAACAAAAACATATTAGAAAATAGAAGGAAGAAAAATAGGGATTATAAACTTAAAGAAAGAGACGAGTTAGGAAAGGAACAAAAAACATTTGATTGAATTTTTATTCGAAAAAAGAAGTGATACATCTACAAAACTCCGAACGCATTTTGACCTACAAGTCTCATCAATGGAGTGAGTTTCAAAGAGGTACAACCTCTCTTTATAAAGACCTAACTCTAGGGGGAGCTAAAGAGTAATGCATGTGGGATAAAAACACCCAAGCATTAATACAAACCATAGGTTTATAGACCAAGACGGTGAAAAGAAGAGAAGTCCCAAGCTCAACCCCCAAAAAAACACCCACCCAAAAAAGAGAAGAAACACATTAAAAAATGTGAAAATACAAGGTGGGAAAGAGTCCCTCAAACAATTTTATTTTTACAAAGATAAGTTCGAAGAGGTTTTTGGTTCCTCCAACAAATGATGCCTCGAGCAATGTGCTTGAGCTCTCTATATTTTCTCCATTTTTCAAACATTGGAGAAATAATATTTGTGTCGATTCGAAGATCTCTAACAAAATTGCAGTTGTCCAACTTCAAAATAAGAGGAATTGTTTTTATTTTGGATCCATGTCTACATGTTGCTCGCTCCAAAAATCTACCCAAAATAAAAGGCCCCCCAAAAAAATTAAATTTCCAAAAAAAGGGAAAAAAAAAAAAATTTGATATCCCCTAGCTCTGAGTCTGTTAAAAAATTATTTTTAACAGAAATAAATCCATCCCTGGAGCTTTCTCTAACCAAAAATCTGTTGAGTTCACTCATGATAAAGGCCTTTTTTTGATGAACTGGATGATGGGAGGAAGCAGGGATGTATTGATAGGCATTCATCGACTTCTGAAATAATTTGGTGCAAAGAATTCCAGTCTGAGCAAAATCAGGCCCCTTAAAAAACACAGTATCCAAAAGTGTTACTTCACAATCAAAAATAAAGGAAGTAATTTTAATACTATCATAGAAGGAACCATAGGTAGCAAGAAAACCATTAAGATCCTCCTTAGGGCCATGCCAAACTCCAATGGCATCATCAATGTATCTTTTATAAAATAAAATATTTTCCACAACAACATTATTAAATACCTGTTCCTCTAGATGACAGAGAAATAAACAAGCATAAACCACAACAAAATTACTTCCCATGGTTGTTCCTCTTATCTACCTGTATGTTTTCCCTTTGAATTCCAAGTAGTGTTGTGTTAACACTATCTCTGCAAGCCTTACCACAAAGTTTGTCTTGGTCGGATCAAATTCGTTCCTCAAAAAATGATGAAGGGCTGCCAATCCTTGAGAGGTGGGGATGCTGGGATAGAGGCTCTCAACATCAAAAGAGAAAAGAATAATATCTTGAGGAAAAGTATGGCCATGCAGATATTTAATTAGAGATATGGAATCCAAGAGATGATTTTTTTGCTTCAACAAAATTGGCAAGAGCAGATGATGAAGCCATTTGGAGGCAGGTTCGAGCATGAAACCACAGTAGGAACAGATGGGTCGACCAGAAAGCCTGGTCTTGTGGATTTTGGGGAGTAGGTAAAAGACACACACTCTGGTAGAGGATGGTGTTACCTAGAGCATAAATTTCTTGTGGTTTTCTGAAAGTAGATTCCTCCTAAAAGCCCAATCAAGCAAGTCTTGGAGCTGATAAAAAATATCCTGCCAAGGGACTCTGTTCACTTTAGAGTAAACATTTTGATCTGAAAGCTGGGAAAAGCCTTCTAAAATGTACCAGTCCATGGAAAAAACACAAACACCCAAGTTTTTATCTACGGGCCTAATGACAATGGATTTGTCATTGGCAAGGGAACAAATGGCAGACCAGATATGGGGTGGAAAGGCACGTTGGTGGGTGGGATTGACAGCAGATAATTTTTTATTGAGGAATATTTCACCCATGCCAATAACTTCTTCCAAAGGCTTGTAAAACTATGAGGGAGTAAAACTTGGGTTGGAAACACGGAAAGGATCAATGGGCTTAAGTGGTTTTGGAGGGCCACCTCTTGGTCCAAAGAACCATTCAAGACGAAGACGTCTACAAAAAGCTGAAAACTCCTATTTTAGAACCTCTTTGGCCATGGGAGGAGGAAAAGGGAGGAACTTTAAACCCAGGTTGAGGGCCTCAATTTCATTCTGGGTAAGTTTTCTGGAGGAAAAATTATGGACAACAAGATTTGTGATTTTTCCATCCATAGCCCAAACAGGACTCCTATAAAAATACCGACGACCAAAATCTTGTGGGCTGAAAATTGTGGACCAAGGGGTTATTTTTGGTTTTCGCTACCATTTTGGTGATGGAAGAATCCTTGCCCTTGTTGCTTCTGAACAAATGGGGCAAAACCCTTTCTTGGATTCTCGAAACCAAAGTTGCAAAAATTTCTTCCATTGTCCTATTGCAATTGCTGCTGCACATAGGAAGTGTGGTTCTGGAAGTTTCTCCCCTTCTTTCATATTCTTGGAGAAGGGCCCCAAAAGTTTAAATTACCTGCCTTTGTTGTTGTTGTTGTTTTGGTTGTTTATTCCTTTGTTGTGGTTGTCATTGTTGTTGTTTATTTCTATGTTGTGGATGTTGTTGTGATTGCCTTTTCTGTGTAGTGGAGGCTCTCTGGTTTGGCCCTCTATTGTGACTTCTATTCTTGTTGTGTTGTGCCAAAAAGTTCTTTTGTGCACCTATGATTAGTTTTTCCAGACGATCAATTTGTTGCTTGATTTCTCTTTTAACCAAGTCAGCTACACTTTTTGTAGCTTCTGACATATTAACTTTTGGGACTTCTGAAGCAGCATTCTCTCGAGCAACTTTGGATTTCTCTTGCATATATTTTTGGATTTGCATTTCAACTCTCCAAGCCTAAAGCTTTCCCTCAAAAAGCTCTTTAATTTGGGATTCCCATTCCAAAGCAATTTCTTGAGAAATTATCTTATGTTTATTTACGGAATCTGCAAGAATTTCCTTAATTGTAGGCAATAAAATATTGGGAATATAATCATTGGCCTGAGTAGCTAATTTATCTATATATTTTTTGAAATTACAGATGTACAATTTAGCCATTTCCAAGTAAAATTTTTTGTGAGTGCCTCCGACTCATCAGAAAACTATTTATTAATATCTTCATCTAGAAGTTGAAGACGTGGTTTTTCCATTCGTAGGCTATGGGGAACAATACCTTTGCCCAAATTCTCTTCAAGTCGGGCTAGCCTAGAATGGCATTTTTCTACCTTTCTGCTCAAAATATTGAATTCTTTGAACCTTATTTCCAATAACTTGTCCAAAGACTCTGGTCGTGGAGGAACACCACGTATTGCACCGATTCCATCTATGAAGGTCCTTCTATCCTGTGTAGAAGGAACTCTTTCATTCTAAAAAAATTTTTTTCTATTAGACCTTTGCAAAACTCTTCCATTTTATCTATGTCGAAGACCCATTCTTCAAGCTCCCAAATTTGTTGTCGTGAACCCTCTTGTCGTAGACGCTTGCGAGGAAGACGAACATGGGAACTAGGGGGACTATTAGGAACTATGGGAGAGGATTCAAAATCTGAAGGGTCAATAACTGGTAGAGCAGTGTGCACCATTAATGGGTAAACTCATTAATAAAAAAAGAAACATGGCGAAGCAGTACTCTAAAAATGTAAACTAGTTTCTGATTCACTAGATCACAAATGTGCAAGTGAAGAGCATACTCCTAGTGTTGCAGGCTTTCTAGTTCACCAGATCACATTACGTGCAAGTGAAGAGCATAATACCGACAACAAAAACATATTAGAAATCAGATGGAAGAAAAATGAGGGATTATAAACTTAAAGAAAGAGACAAGTTAGGAAAGGAACATAAAACATTTGATTGAATTTTTATTCTAGAAAAAAGAAGTGATACATCTACAAAACTCTGAATGTCATATGAATAACTTTAAAATGAGTGGTCATATGAAGGAATCCGAGCAATATTGAGGGAGATACAAACCTGTGAAGTCAACCATTTGGAACAAGGGTAGTGACAATTTTTCAAGTCGCGAAAAACGAAATTGCAAATATTTGTCAGCTAGGGTTCGAATGATGGGAAGAGCAATGAAGGGCTAGGACTTCAATGAGGCAAGACATTCTATCTGGACAAAAAAAATTTCAACTAAGTTTTTTTTCCCTTTCTTTATCTTAGAAATTGTGCATGAAAAATTTATAAAGTTTTTATCAAATATTATATTTGCTATAGGACATTCAGATAAATTTCAATAGATTTTGAGTTTTACTTTCCTTTCCATGGACCGATTTATAGTTAAATCCTTAGAATCATCTCTAGTGGTAGAGGTTAGTGAGCGCACCTCAGAGAGATCCTCATTGCTCCAAGATAGGGTAGTTTTTGGTAAATTTAATGGGTATTGGCCAGGGGCTTCAAGCCTTGAGAAAATGGATTGATAGGAGTTGGAAGTCTCCAGGAGTGATTCTATCATTTCTTCCCAAAGGTTTCTTCCTAGCCATTTTTTGTTCTAGGGAAGAAAAATTCCTAAAAGGGGGTCCTTGGTTTATGGGAAGAGCAGGACTCTTCCTTACCCGCTAGTATGAAGGCTTTTCACCTGAAAAATGTAAATCTATCCCTAGTACCAGTATGGGTTAGGATGTTTGGGTTACCCATTGAATTTTGGGAAATAGATACCTTCAAGGCAATAGGCAACACTCTAGGAGAATTCCTTGAGATTTTAGATACGACGAAAGATGGATTCTTGGCTATTTATGCTCGAATATTGGTCATGATTGATATAAGTAAAGCTTTACTAGAATCAATCATTCTTAAGTATGGGGATAAGATGTGGACCCAAACTATAGATTATGAAAACATATATTTTAGATGTAGAAGATGTCATGAGGTGGGGCATATTGAGAGATCATGCCCTAAGAAGAGCCCAACATAATCATATGTAGAAAACCGCAAGAGGAACTTACAAATGGTTATGGATGAAGATGGTTTTCAACTTCCAAAAAATAGATCTAGAAAATAATAGAAAATAAACAGTGGAGACCAATAAGGAAGGATATTGGAAGAAATACCAACTCTTTTGAGGCTTTAGCCTATGAAGAAAAAGTAGATCAAAACTTAGAGGACACAGTACAACAATTTCAACATATTAACAAGGAACCGTCTATTCAGTATGATCCTGAATTAAGGAAGAACATTCTCGATGAACCTAAGGAATGTGTCTCATCAGATTTTGAAGACTCTCTTGAAGTTCCATGCACCATTCAGGAGGAAAAAATTGGTAAAGAAAATGTAGTTTTAGAAGTTAATACCTCTGTCATTAATAAGGAAATACCAAAAAATGAGCAAGACAAGTCAAAAGCTTCTATAATAGAGCCAAGAGAGGATAAATATGATGAAAAACAAAATTGTGAAAGAATATTGAGGAATAGAATAATAAGACCTACTCTTGATATAGGCAAGGCAAAAAGAGGAAAACCCTCAAATTATCAAGCAAGATCCAGGGAAGCAAGAGCAAACATAGAGAAAGGAACACAAACTAAGTTGGTTGAACTTCTCTTTACCAAACAACAAAATGATATTGGTAATACGTAGGAGGGGCCAAAAGCCCCTAATGAGACATGATTATCATCTCATGGAATATAAGGGGTGCTAATGCCCCCTCAAAGCAGAGGTGTATTAGGGACCTATGTTTAAGTAATAAACCTGATATTCTTTGTATCCAGGAAACTAAAATGACAAAAGAAGAAGTTTCAAAAACTATGAAAGCAGTATGGGCAAGATGTGAATGGGATGCTATGGATTTTGAAGGAGCGTTAGGGGAATTCTAACTTGTTGGAATCCTTCTAGAACCTCTTGTGTAACCATTCATAAAACTAGGCATTGGATAGCCTCTTTAGTCACTTGCTTCTTTGCAGATATTTGTTTCATCATTATCAATGTCTATGGACCTACAACTCAGTCGAGTAGATTAGAAGTTTGGAGTGGGATTGAAGCCTTTATGAGAAGTAAAGACCAAGAAACCCGATTCATGATCATTGGAGATTTTAATGCCATAACCAAGCTGGATGAAAAATTTGGGGGAATTAGGAAATTGACCCAAAGTATGAAAGATTTCTCAGCTTTTATTCAAAACAATAATCTATGGGAAGTTGAGTTTGAAGAAGACAACTATACTTGGACCAACAATAGGAGAGGCCAGAACCTAATAGCAAAAAAATTAGACAGATGCATTCTCTCAGATCATTGGCTAGATGAAGGAACTTGTGCTAAAATTAATACCTTAACAAGGATTGGTTCAGATCACTGGCCAATAAGAGTTAAAATGGTGGTAAGTGAATTCAAAAAAAGATCATATTTTAAATATGAGCAGATGTGGGAAGACCATCCTCAATTTGTTGATATGATAGCTCAAACGTGGAATTCTTTAGGTAATGGTGGGTTGTATGCTCTTCCAAATCAAATTAAATCTATGACATCTAGATTAAAAGAATGGAACAAGAATACCTTTGGAAATATTTTTGAGAAGAAAGAAGAACTAAAAGATAAACTTTCAAAATTCCAAAAAGGTGATCATAATAATCCAAGCTCAGAGGAAAGAGAGTTGCTTAGTGAATATCATAATATTTTGAGTAAGGAAGAGAAATTTTGGAGATTAAAATCAAGATAGACTTGGTTAAAAGAAGGAGATAAAAATACAAAGTTTTTCATAGGATGGCTATAGTACAGAGATCAACTTCCAGAATTAGTAGAATTAAATCAATAGAAGGGGTTTGGATTGAAGATCAAAGTGATATTAGAAAAGAGGCAAAGTATTTTTATCAGAATATTCTAGGTTCAGAGGAGACTGAAGTTCTTAATGATATTCTTCTTCAAGATGTTCCTTCAGTTATAACGAATGAAGACAATAGGAAACTGATGGAGCCTATTACTCTAGAAGAAGTTCATTTAGCTCTTTTCTCTTTTAATAAGGATAAATCCCTAGGTCCAGATGGGCTCTCTACAACTTTTTACCAACATAATTGGGATATAGTGAAGGATTCTTTATTGGTGGTAGTGGAACAGTCTAGGGTAAAACAATACATACCTTATAAATTAAATGCAACATATCTTACCCTAATTCCAAAAAAGAAGGATGCTGAATTGTTTGATTCTTTTAGACCCATAAGCCTATGTAATATGGCATATAAGATTATTTCCAAAGTGATGGTGAATAGATTAAGACCATTATTAGACAAAATTATTTCAGAAGAGCAAGGAGGATTTGTGAAAGGAAGACAAATTCTGGATGGGATCATAGTTGCTCATGAAGTTATACATTCAACAACTTCAAGAAAAGAGAAAGCAATGATCTTAAAACTTGATATGAGTAAAGCCTATGATAGGGTTAAATGGGTTTTTCTTTTTGCAGTTTTAGATAAGTTTGGTTTTGGGAAGAAATGGGTTAGATGGATTAAAGCTTGTGTCTCTACAGTTTCTTATTCAGTGTTGGTCAATGGGTTAGTGACATAATATTTTAAAGCCAAGAGAGGCCTTAGACAAGGAGATCCTCTATCTCCTTATTTGTTCATTATTATGGCAGAAGTTTTGAGTAGGAACTTAAAGAAGGCTTACAAATATGGGCTTATAAGTGGACTTAAGGTTAGTAATAACATCGATAACATCACCCATCAACAATTTGTAGATGATACAACCCTTTTTGGAAGGGCAAGGATAAATGAGGCCAGAGCTTTGAATAACTTTTTAAAAGAGTACGAAAGAGCTTTAGGGCAAAAATTTAATAGGACTAAATCCAAAATTTACTTCCTTAACACTCTTGCTAATATCAAAACAAGAATTTGCAGGTTGCTTCAAATGGAGGAGGTAAAGTTACCAACAACTTATCTAGGGATGCCTTTATTTGAGGGGAGAATGAGGATAGATTTATGGAATCCTATTATTAGTAAAGTTCAGAATAAACTTCCAGCTTGGAAAGGTAGATGGTTATCGTTAGCAGGAAGAGTGCAGTTAATTAAGTCAGTCTTACAAGCCATTCCAACATATTATATGTCATTGTATTCTATGCCAAAATCAGTTGAAAAAAGTTTAATCTATATTATGCGATCCTTTTTATGGTCAGGTTTACATGATAAAAGAAAATTTCCTTTGGTGAAATGGAGCAAGTTGTGTGATGATAAAACTAGGGGAGGTCTTGGTTTAAGAGTTCTTACAGATGCAAACTTAGCTCTTAGGGGAAAAGTTATCTGGAGATTGTACAAAGAGAGTCAAAGACAATGGGCAAGAATTCTTCTAAGTATGTTGATCCCAATGACCCAAGTTTAATATTTATTGCATTCTCTCTACCAAATGGTTCTGCTCTTTGGAATGGTTTAAAAAAATCTATTGATCTTATGATTAAAGGTTTAAGATGGGTGGTGGGAACTGGAGAAAAAATTTCTATTTGGATGGATACTTGGTGTGATAAAAAACCACTCAATTTAGATCCAATTTTGAAACCTTGGATGAGATTGCTTCAAGACAAATATGGTGATAGGGTTTCAAACATTTTGTACAAGGATCGAGAAGGAAGATACAAATGGAAAGAAGATTTTTTTACAAGTATACAAGACATTGATGCTAGGAGGCATTTGAGTAGAAATATTACAACCGTGATTATTCTGAGGGGAGCCAAGGATAAATTGATTTGGGAGTTGAATAGCTCAGGAGAATACACAACAAGAAGTGGATATAATGTACAACACCAACAAAATAATAATGTCACTAGAATATGGAGAGATATTTGGGATAGCCCAAGCATTCCTAAAGTCAAAATGTTTGTTTGGCTAGTAGGTCATAGAAGAATTTTATCCTGGGATAACCTTATGAAAAGGGGTTTTCATGGCCCCTCTCAATGTGTTTTTTGTAAAAAGGAGGAGGAGAGTATAGACCATCTCTTGGGACATTGCTCAATAGTCTGGAATCTATGGCAATGGATTCTAAATATGTTTGGTAAATGCATGGTGATGAATAGAAAAATTGAAGATTGG
The DNA here is from genome assembly GCA_028583015.1 of Wollemia nobilis. Taxonomy (NCBI): domain Eukaryota; kingdom Viridiplantae; phylum Streptophyta; class Pinopsida; order Araucariales; family Araucariaceae; genus Wollemia; species Wollemia nobilis. The sequence continues at coordinate 760,579 of JAQPPZ010016670.1, forward strand.
TTAAAGCAATGGCAGAGCACTTATAAAAGTGAGGCTTTATAGACAATATGGGATATATCAAAAGATACAATTCTTTGGACTATATGGCTAGAAAGGAATAGAAGAATATTTAAAGGAAAGGAAAGCAATTTAGAGGTAATGAAAAAGAAGATATGTTTAGCCATAGAGGAGTCTAAACCAACCCTATCAACTCACCCAATCCCTAATTTGGAAGCAGAGAGCCTTGATAGATGGAGTCAAGTCATTAAATGGAATCTTGATGTTGGATACAAGAGAAGCAAAAAGAAGGCAAAGAATATAAAGTGGAAACCACCAGATGTGGAGTGGGTTAAATTGAATTTTGATGGAGCATCTAAAGGAAATCCAGGACCAGGAGGAGGAGGAGGAATAATTAGAAATAATAGAGGAGAGATTTTGTCTCATTATGCTTTCAATAGTGGATTTAAGACAAATAATGAAGCTGAAGCTTGGGCGGCTTTAGAAGGGTTAAAAATATGTAAACAAATGAAATGGAATAGAGTATGGATGGAAGGTGATTCTCTCATAGTAATAAATGCAATTTTGAGGAAAGCAAAGGCTCCATGGAACATACAAGAGATAATTGTGGAAATTCAAGATCTTGCTAAAGAGTTTGAAGAAATCAAGTTTACACATATTTTAAGGGAAGGAAACAAATGTGCAAATAAGCTTGCCAATAGAGGGGTTTTGATTGAGGATCATGAAGTTAAATTCTCCTTTCCATGGTTAGAGGAAGTAGAAAGTTTAGTTGAAGCTGACAAAAAAATGTTGATTGCCTGAATCAATTAATGATTAAGATTTACTTTAATGTTTTCCATTAGTAATATCTGCTTTATTTTGTAACAATAATGTGTTTTCATTTAGACTATTTATTATAATTTTTGTGGTTGCACTTGTGTTTCAGGAAGGAAACTAGCAATCCAGATTTGGTAAAGCGGACTATGATAGTGCGATTTTTTGGAAATATTACTCTACTAAGATGCAAGGCATAGATAGTAGAGGTGAAGTTTTGGCATTGTGAAGGTTGCTAAAGGAAAATGTCAAGAAAGATGCTAAATTTTGGATTAATTGTATTCATACAAAAAATTGAAAAGATCCAAAAAATGAAAATCAAGAATTCATATATTTTATGTAAAATGATGTAGGTTTCTAGCTATAGCATCTCAATTGAGATGAGAAGTGTATCTATTTGTAAACTCTCAAAGAAGAGAGATGTAATTTGTCAAGGGTGGGGGACCCGAGTACAACCCTTTATTATCCAGAAAAAAAAAAAGATAAGATGGAAGGCTTAATTCAAAAGCATTCTCTCCCACCTTTGATGGTGTATGGTCCATATCAAAGGGGTCTAATATTCATATAGGGTCCTACTAGTTTCTCTTTCTAAAGATGTAACCGTATCTTATCTCCAATATTTATTTTAGATGAGACATGATGTGGTCATGGTGTTAGTTGTCTTTCTAATTTATATCCTCCAAGAGGTCATGGACTTGTTGTTGGATATGCTACATTTGTTCCACAAATTGTACTGCTTTTTTCTACTTTTTTTCCATGAGGTGAGTACTCCATGGGTTGTACAAGGAGAGCTACATCAGTGGGTGCTAAGGGTTGGAACCCAAAATAGACATGAAATGGGTTGTGTTTGGTGGATTTGTGCATAGCTCAATTGTACCCATGCTAAATATAGGGGAAGATCTCATCCCATGTGTATGGATACTTTGAATTGTACATTCAAAGAAGATGTATAGTCAATCATTTTACAACTTCTGTTTGACCACTAGTCTAAGGATAGAAGGTTGTGGGCATGGTCAACTTGGTGTCCATCATGCTTCATAGGTGTAGCAAAAAATACTTAAAAATATGCTATACTTGTTAAAGACAATGAACTCTAGAAAGCTATATGTGAGCCACACTTGACTAAAATAGAGCGTAGAAATCTCCTCAACTTCAATTGATTTCTTACAAGGCATCATGATAGCCATTTTTGAAAAAAAACTATTACAAAAATACAATCATTACCATGGTTATATGTGGGAAAATCTGAGAGGAAAACCATGGAGATAGATTCCCAAGGATCGAATGGCACTAATAATTGTGTATACATGTCCTTGCTTCTTGTTGGTTGGTTTGGCAACAACATAGGGGTATAGAACTTGATTTATCACTTGATGTCATTCCTATTTTTAGGATAATAGAAGTACTTTTTAATAACTACCAACGTATTATCCATCCCAAATTGACTTGCTACTTTGCTGAAGTGTGCTTCCCAACTCACCTTTGAGCACTTAGTAGTTGGTGCACAAATATGTCCTATATTATAGAGGTCATATTGCAAATAAAAACCAAGAACATGCTTACCCACACAAAGCACTTGATATCTATCTACAAAATCAATATCTACTTCATACAAGGTGTACCTATTGGAAGTATCATAACCACAAGAATTAAGAATGATGGAGGCTACTTTGATTAGAGGGTATACCATAAATCGACTGCATAATACGACTACAACATTATTCCTTTACCAAAGTAAAGTTACACTATTCCAGAAGTAAATAGATTTTTTATTCTATGGTAAGATATGCCAAAAAATCACTCAGCATAGATCAACTCTTATCAACATGTAAATTTTATCAATAACAGAGGCCGACTCTCAAAACAACACGTAGTGTTTATCAATATCATCCATGCACCAATGTAAATCTCATAATATCATTTTAACCACACACCACTATAAAATTACGTTCTAATAGAAGCATAAGTAGCAGTTTTTCAATGACACATCTCAACTATGACTGAAACATCATATACAACATAAACATTGAAAAGACCAGTAAAAATCAATGCTAGCTGTTGTCGACTTCCGCCTAAGGAATTCTACGTAATCTAGCGAATAAAGTCAAATTTTATTCCTACCATTTGGACATTAACACAGATGAATTTTCCATACATAGGAATCCACAAGTATGACAACGATCCTTTAATACTTGTTAACAAAACAACTATTCATTTCCCTCATTATCAGTTCCAAACACCATAATCCAATCTATAACCCAATCATTAGAAGTCACCTGATTACCTGTTTGGTTAACATACTTTCTCCACTCGTTTTAGTGATTTCTTCCTCCTATTTTCTTTCTCTGCAACCCTCACCGATCCTTCTCTCCCTTATTTTTTTTCCCACCTCTTTCCCTCAACGCTCATATCCATTACTCCCATACATTGCTACTCGGTCCCTGTTGCGGTAAATTATTAATCCTCTCCATCACTATCCACACCTTCCCTTCCTCCACATGAAAGGGGAGAGATTCTATCCAATGTTTCGGTTAGGTCTCATCAACGCTCCACTACAAACATGGTTCACAACCTCACTCGAAGTTCCCTACTTCTAACTAGTCTATAAACGAGTAACAATATTCAATAACAATAATATAGCACCCATTTCATTAATTTTCTTTAAAATCTTATTGTTCCTATCTTTTATTATTCAACAATACAAAGAAGCAAACATCCATTCTTTTCATTAAAATGTTTTTCTTTTCTTTTCAAACAAAATTCCTTCATAAGCAATTATTATGCAACTAAAAACTCAAAGCAATTTAATATTTCTTTTCTTATGCAAATCATGTTATGCATCTTCATGAAAGGGGTATTCATCCATGTTGCCTCCTTAAATATTTTGACAAATAACCCATCACATCATTTCCCCAAGGCAATCTTTCTCTCGGTGGTTAATTCTTTCTGCCACCATGAAGAGACCTATTCCTGCAAAAGTGCACTTTCATTAGCAGCATCATATTCTTACATAAAATGTAGGTTTTCACAAAACCAAACATGGAATTATCCTACATCCCACAATAAGATTCACATTCCATTTTTCAATAAGGAACAAATATTTTGCATAATAAAACTGAAATATTCAATCATTTCATCCATAAACCATATAGCAAAACATAAATCCATCAAAATGAAAATTTTGCCAAGGAGTGGGTCATGACATCATCCCCCTTAGGCTTAACATAGTCCTCTATGTTTAAAATATTATAAACATAAAATAATATTTACACAACATTTTCAAACAAAAATGGAAAGTGTTTTTGCATATCTGCTACTTTTTCCCAAGTAGCATTTCTTTTAGAATAACGGTCCCACTGAACTTTACACTGCTCCAAAGTTCCTTTCCTCATCGATTTAGATCAAAACTCAAGGATTCTTACTGGTTGAACCTCTATAGCCTCTAGATTCACCATCTACAAATTAGAAAAGTCCCACACATGCTTAGGATTAGAAACATACTTTTTAAGCAAAGAAATATGAAAAGTGTTGTGAATCTTGGATAGATTGGGTGGTAAGGCAAGTCGATATGCCATAGGACTAATCTTCTCTATGATTTCAAAGGGTCCAACAAAGCGAGGATCTAGCTTTATGGACTTAATTGCACTCTTTCTTGGCTTTACCCTCAAAAACACTCTATCACCTACAACAAACTCTTTTGGTGATCTCTTAAGATCGACATAACTTTTTTGATGATCTACAGCTTCCTTCAACCTCTCTCTGATCACCCTCAACTGTTGCTCCATTTCTTTGACCATGTCTGGTCCAAGCACAATCTGATCTTCTAGATTATCCCATGACAATGGTGTCCTACACTTTCTACCATACAAAGCTTTGAATGGAGCCATGCCTATGGTCGAATGGTGACCATTATTGTAGGTAAATTCTACTAAATGTAAGTAATCCTCCCAATGAGTTTTTTGATCCATACAGTACATGTGAAGCATATCTTCTAGCACTTGATTCACTCTTTCAGTTTGCCCATCAGTTTTTGGATGGTAAGTAGAACTGATGTTCAATCTAGTACCAATGGCATGATGCAAGGATTGCCAAAACTCAGATGTGAATTTTGGGTCCCTATCTGATATGATTACCTCTGAAAAACCATGAAGCCAAAATATTTCTTTGGAAAATCTATTAGCCATAGCCACGACATCATCCTTGGTGTTCCTAGGTATAAAGTGTGCAACCTTGGTCAGTCTATCGACCACTACTAGAATTGTATCATGTTAAAACCTATTTTTAGGTAGCCCTACAATGAAATCCATTGAAATCACTTGCCATTTTTGCATAGGTACATCATGTGGATACAACAATCCAGTAGGATGTCTATGTTCTACTTTTACCTTTTGGCACTTGAGGCATTGAGTGATAAATTCAGTTATGTCTCTCTTCATTCCTAGCCAAAAGAATATCTTTTTCATATTCTCCCTCATCTTTGCTCCTCCTAGATGAGAAAAATATGGAGATCTATGTGCTTCATTCATAATCATCCTTCTCAAATTTCTAGTCTCAGGAATTACTACCCTATTCTTAAAACATAAGAAACCATCCTTGATGCCAAAGTCCTTATTTTCATCAGGTTTCCTTTCCATCCTTTCCCAAATTTGGTTGTAGTATGCATCTTGATTTTGTATTTCCTTGACTTGTTCCATCAAGTTGACATGGATGTGAGACAAAACTGCTATATGTCTCCTCCTACTCAGTGCATCAATGACTTTATTCTCTTTTCCCTTTATATACTCAATGCCAAAATCATATTCTACGAGAAATTCCATCCACCTTCTTTGCCTAGCATTGAGTAAAGGTTGAGTGAATATATATTGTAGACTCTGATGGTCTATCCTTAGCTCAAAGGGTCTCCCAACTAGATAATATCACCAACTCTTGAGAGAAAACACTACAATTGCCAACTCTAAATCATGGGTTGCATAATTAACCTCATGTCTTTTCAGTTTTCTAGATCCATAGGCTACCACTACTTCTTCCTGTGAGAGCACTCCTCCCAAACCTTCTAATGATGCATCAATACAAACAGAGAAACTTCCCTGAGGATCAGGTACTTTTAGTATAGGAGGTGTGGTAAGCTTTTGCTTAAGCAAATCAAAGGCTTCCTCACATTTATCTATCCACTTGAATTCTTTTCCTTTTCTCTGAAGGTTAGTTATTGGTGAGGTGATCTTGGCATAGTCCCTCACATATCACCTATAGTATCCAGTTAAGCCCATGAAACTTCGAACTTCTATCACATTTGTAGGTGGTGGCCAATTCAAAATGGCTTCTATTTTCTTAGGATCCACTATGATCCCTTCAACCAAAACAATGTGTCCTAAATATTGCACTTCTGACACATAAAATTCACACTTGGATAAATTCCCATACAACTGATTTTTCCTTAATAGCTCTAGCACAATCCTGAGGTGCTCGTCATGCTCTATCTTGTTTTTAGAATATATCAAAATATCATCCAAAAATACCAGAACAAATCTATCCAAGTACTTCCTGAAGATGTTATTCATCAAATTCATAAATATCATTGGAGCATTTGTTAAACCAAAAGGTAAGACAACAAACTCATAATGTCCATAACGAGTTTTAAAGGTTGTCTTGTGAGTATCCTCCTCACGGATTCTCAATTGGTGATATCCTGATTTCAAATCAATCTTTGAAAATATTGTGGCATCTTTGAGTTGATCGAAGAGATCTTCGATTCTCGGTAGAGGATATCTATTCTTGATAGTTGCCTTGTTCAACATTCTATAATCTATGCATAATCTCAAGGAACCATCCTTCTTCTTTACAAATAGTATTGGTGCACCCCAAGGTGATACACTTGGTTTGATCAATCCTTTCTCTAGTAACCCTTGCAATTGCACCTTCAACTCTTGCATTTCTATGGGATTCATTCTATAAGGAGCTCTATGGATGGGTTCTATTCTAGGTTGAAGCTCAATAGTAAATTCAAATTTCCATTTAGGGGGTAATCCAGGTAAATCCTCTAGAAAGACATCCCTAAATTCTTGAAGAATTGGGTGTTTCTCAAACACCTCTTCCTTCTTCTCTTTATCAATTTCATTTATCTTAACTACATAGACCATTCCTCCTTTCTTTATGGCCTTCTTAAGTTGCATTGTCGATAGGATTTGAGGTTGAAAAGCCCCTTGTAGGCTATACACCCTTCGCACAACACCCCTATCTTCTATATACTCAATCCATCTATCCTAAAATTTGAGTACTACCTTATGCGCTTGCAACCAATCCATTCCTAGGATTATATCAAAAGCATGCAGAGGTGCTACATACAAACATCCTACTATTATTCCACTAGGTAAGGTGATTTCTACCATAGGGTAACATTGATTAACAGAGTAGGTTTATCCTGAACCATACTCGACCTTCCACCCATGAGCCAAGATTCTTAGTCTTTCTAAAATATCTTTAGCTAAACTAGTGGAAATAAAACTATCTGTAGCACCACTATCAATCAAGATTTTAACATTCCTACCAAAAATCTTACCTTTAATCAATAGTGGCATGGCTTGACCATCAAGATTCTAGTTTCTTATAGCTGCATAAATCTTGTGCATGGGCTCTTTAGGTGCAGTTTCTTTGTACATTGGTTCTTTTCCTTTTGAACTCATTCCTGCTCTTTGTGGGTAATTATTAGCATAATGTGGTCCTCTACAAAGATAACATCCTTCTTTCAGTCCTGGATGTTCTTTCCATTTTTGTCCCTCTTCTACTTTATCTACATGTGGAGAATTAACCTATCCCTGTGATGGTCTATTGTTTCCTTTGTCACGGTTGTTGGAAGTATGATTCTTTCCTTGGAACCTTCTTCTAAACTTCCCCTATTTTTAGTCATTCCTTCTATCATGCTTAGAGGAATCTTTGTTTTCTTATTATTTTTCCCACTTAACAAAACCTGTACTATTCCTTTTCCTTAATGCTTCCCTACCCTGCTCATCTAACCCTTCATAGTCAAAATAGGGTTTGAGATATGTTTCAGCTTTCCTAGCCAAATCATAGGCCTTTTATAGAGTAGTAGGTTCCCTCATATCTACTTCTTACCCTATTCTAGGATCTGCTCCTAGTATAAACTTGTGAATCTTCATTTTCTCATTATAAGCAGGCACATATTTTAGCAACTTGACAAATCTTTGATAGTACTTCTCCACTATTCTAGTTCCCTATCGAAGCTTAGTGAACTCCTCAAACTTCTAGGAATAGAAGTGTTCCATGAGAAATCTATCTTTGAAGGCTTTTACAAATTCATCCCATTTTAGATCGACTACTACTGCTAGTTTTTGATCTGCACTAAGAGTTTCCCACCAATCCAAACCATCTCCTTGCAAATGCAATGTGGCATAGGATGTCCGAGTACCCGAGGAAAAATTCTTCATATTGCAATAGGTTTCTATTTCCTTCAACCATACCTCAGCCTTATCACCATCTTCCTCTCCATTAAACTTGGAAGATTTCAAATGTTTCATCTCTTTGCCCAACTCGGCCTCAAATCGAACCCTAGCCTATTGTGCCTCGGTAAGAGGTTCATTTTCCTATCTCACTCTAGAGTTACCTACCTATGTTTCTCGACTCAACATGGCATCCAACAACTATTTTTGTGTTTCTACCTATTCCCGAAGTAGAGCCACTATCTCAGTAAGATTCTCATTACTAGGAATCTCCCTTTCATCACTAGGGTTCCCTGAACCCACATCTGGATTCCTATCCTCCACATTAGTCTATCATGTCTACCTTGTTGATGGGGCAACACTTCCTCTTCTTCTCTTTGGTGGCATTGTCCCTAGCCACACACAAAAGAGATAGTAAGAATTCATTAGCAATTAGTCCTTCAAATTGCTCCTCTTACTAATAATTATTTACCCAATCATCTCAAGTAATTCAGGCAAATTTACTTCTAATAGGTATTCTATTGGTAAGGTTCAATTCCTTCATAAGTATATTTTCTATTACATATCAAAACTAATTTTGCATAGTGAACCTATCCCACTATGAACCATGCTCTGATACCAAATGTCAACACCCTCAATTTCCAATCTAAAATAGAATCCATTTTTTTTTGACTAACCAATAGAAGGTTTATTACTAAGAGGTACCCCTCCCAACATTCCAAGGTACTACCTCAACTACACACACATTAGTCTATCAATGTAAGTTCATTAAGGTTTCAAGATTCACCCATCTCTATACTTGCATTTGTCCATCAATGCAAATATACTAGGTATAAATAAACACCCATCCTTATACTTACACTTGTCTATTAATGTAAGCACTTTAGGTGTAAAGGTTCACCCATCACTATACTTACCTTTGTTCATCAAGGTAGTATACTAGGTGTCAACCTGTCTCTTTTAAAGTCAATCAGAAAGATAGTGACATCCACTACACTCCACATAAATCCTTTAATGTGGGTGCTTATCACTTCAACTACCTCATTAATTCTTTAGATAAGATAGTCATTCCTATAAATGTAGTTACCTGACATAACATACCATTATCCTTTTGTAGTTACCTACTCAAAGCATTCACTTGCTTCATCTAAGACTACTATTCGATTTAAGTTAGATTTGGACTTCTAAAAGTCGATACTAGCATAACAACGACGTTGGTAAGTAATTTTCCAAGCCGCTACTCATTCACTAGAATTTCTTGCTATTGTTAATTATCAAACTCAACAAAAAGTTTGAATCGACCAAGCGCCAACACTCATTTAAAAGACGATACACAAAAATAGACATCCGTTTTAAAAATATGTTTTCCCTGAACAAGGCACTTACTCAAGTTTGTTAATAAAAATTTAACATTATTTACTTATAAAATAGCCATCACTCATATCCGCGGTGCAACTAATCATTCAAAGAATTATCCTTCAATATCTCATACACGTACCAAATTAACCACAATTCACTAAAGTAACACATTAAGTAATTATCTCATATAAACGTTCATATATTCATTTCATCACAATCTAACATAGTATTAATATATATTTTTTTCATGGTGGAATCGATAGCTACCATGAATCCGGGCAGGCTCCAGCTTTTATTGTCGCCACATTATTCTGCACTTTTTGCCCCGAAATCCGCCACACAGATCTTCGTGCAGTCCGTCATGCCACAATCATTTTAAACCTTTTATGCCACTCAAAGCACCAGGAAAGGGACAAGCGTTCAGTCCGACGAGGTCCAAGATTTGAACCTTGGACCTCCGCCTCTTATGGGGTTTGGATGAATCAATTGGTCTACACCTCGGACCTCTTTCCTTCAACGTAGTATTAATATTTGATGCCAACATATTCTGTAATAAAATAAAACGTTTACAGTGCTCAACCGAGCATTGATTGTTCTCATCAATAATTACAGTATCCTCTACAAACACATCAGTAAGTTCTCAATTTAAAACTCAAAGCACATCTCAACTCCTTCTGGAACACCAAATGGATATGTTCATTAATTTCTCTCACCATTCCAATAAGAATTGATGCTCTATAACTCTGGTGCAATTCTTTAACTATCGAGAAAAGGATTAGCTTGTGATGGGATCGGAGACAACTCCAAAAACAAAGGTTCCACATAGCTTAAAGCATGCATAATGGTTTAAATACAAATCTATGTGTAATAAAAAGTAATTGAGCATTCCAACAAATATACCAAGTTTCAATGAGAATAACAGGAGTAAAAGAACATCATTCTTCTTTTTCATATTATGATCCATTACAGACTCTATATCCCAAATCTATCTCAATCCTAGAATAAATCATTCACTAAATTTACAAGCAACAAATATATGTCTATAAATATATTAATTGGTTTGGGTCTTACATCCTTTGCCCACTAATTCTTTCCACAAGCAAATACAACAATCAACAACCCAACCACTAAAGACAACGAATACATTTATCACCTCTGGTAACAACTTTGGAATCCAAAAGATAGCACATACCATAAATCGACTGCATAATACATCTACAACATTATTCCTTACCAAAGTCAAGTTAACTATTCCAAAAGTAAATAGATTCTTTATTCTATAGTAAGATATGCCACACAATCACTCAACACGGGTCTACTCTTATCAACATGCAAAGTTTATCAATAACAAAGGTCGACTCTCAAAACAACACGTAGTGTTTGTCAATATCACTCATGCACAAATGTAAATTTCATGATATTATTTTAACCACACACCACTAGAAAATTTTGTTCTAATGGAAGCATAAATGTAACATCCCCTCTTTTTGGTTAAATATTTGCTTGAAGAATGTGATACAGCTAAAGATATTTGTGAGTGCAGGTGCAAGTTTTTACTCCTTAGCAAGCAGGCCAAACGAGTATAGCACCCACCCCTAGCGGAGACAATGATTGTATGCGTCAGGTAAGGTGGGATATGGTGTCGTGCTTTATGCACCATGGCCCGTGGGTACATAGAAGCCCACTGAAAATAGTTCATGTAGGACATTCTGCTTGTTGCTGCATTTTGTGTATATGTTTGATTGTGAAAATTTGAATGTTTTTTGCGTTTTGGGTGGAATTGGTTTTATGTGGTGTTTCTTTTCTTAAAAATAAAATTATTATTCTTATATATATATAATTATAATCGAAAATATTAATTAAGAATATAAAATATATAAAATAAAATTTAATATTATAAAATAAAATAATTAAATATATAAGACATATATTAAAAAAAATGATGATTTTCTTCCATTCATCGGATGAACAAAGACATTTACACCTGGCAACCTAAAAGAGTAACCATAGTGCATGGAAATTTTGAGGTGTCCTCATTAAAAACACATTCGAATTCTTTAAAAATGAGATGAGACAATTAGTTCTAGTCATTTCGGATTTGCATCTTATTATCGGCGTTTGTTGTTCAGCAGGATTCACGACCTGTTTTCCATAGCGGCTAGTTGTGTTCTCACTCAACTCATTTCCAAGACAGACTCTAAACTTTAATTGAGTTTGTGTTCATAGCTCTGAAAATGTTCTTTTGGATGTTCATTTCCAAACTATTGTTTGTTGTGCTGAATTAAATTAGAATTTTTTTTTTTTTTAAAAAGCGCCTTTAGATCAATCGCTATGTGAGCATTTTTACTATGTGAAACCAATTAGAAGGCTGGTGTACAAATTAAATGGAAAATTCATAAACACAATTTGATTTGTAGAACCTGCGCAAAGACCCACATTAAGATGTTATAATTAAAAGACGTGTATAAAAAAAACTCCATGCATTTAAGTAGTGTTTATTTTTATGCACTGCATTATTGTCTTCATGTTGTAGTATGCATTCATAAGTGGCCATGCTGACCCAAATAACATTCAACCTATTGTCTCTTGCCATGAAAGGGGTCGAAGAAAGCTTTGTTTGTTGGACATACGACTTGCTGGACGTTCTGTTTGATGAACTGTTAAATGATTTCGTGTTGGTTTGTTTTGACATTGAAAATCTGAACCTTGATGAAGTGATATTTGTCAAGGACTGACAGAAAAATTATATTGAACCATGTAATTAAAGGAAAATGTTTGCTGAACTCCGAGTTATGTTTGATATTATGTAAAAGAAAAAACTCTTTTTATGTTGTGAATCACCAGTATATTGAAATATTTTCTTTATGTACGAGATGAAGGGAAGTTTTTTTTTAACCAATCTTAAATCTTGTTAGCCATAAAACAAAATATTTTAAAAACAAAATATTATACCATAAAATGTAGATATGCATTTCCACCATGATGTAGTCAATTAGCCATAAAGCAAAATATTAAAAAAAAAAAATATTATACCATAAAATGTAGATATGCATTTCCACCATGATGTAGTCAAGCTTTACCATAATTCATTTATAATAGTAGGTAGTTACTTCTTGGAACTAGTCCCAAAACTCATTTGTCACTGCGAATACCAAGTGTTTGGAGTCTTATCAAATAAGTCCAAGTTGACAGTTTGAAATATTTAGAACTACTGTGTTAAGACATCGTCTATAGTAATATTTTATTTTAGAAAATAGAGAATGAACCCCAATACAAATACATTTACATAAACTTGACTATGATGGAATAATACATTGGAATGAACCACATGAGTATGTGGATAAAGAATCCATTGAGGAAGAACCTATTTGAAAAATTGATATGATCATAGGTGTGCTTCAAGAAGATGATTATCTGGAGGTAATTTTAAATATATGTGGCTTCATAACTACTTATATATTAAGGGTCCACCAATATTTCAACATTGACAAATAAACAGACTCAAGGATTATATGGTACATGGATCGTGCATTTTGATGGCATAAAGACAAAAAAATGGAACAAGCATTGACATTAATTTATTGATCTCCAAGGAACTCATCTAAATTAGGCTTACAAGTTGTTCAATAATACAAATAACATGGCCAAGTATGAAGCACTTTGTACAAGCTTGAAAAAAGCTAAAAATATGGGCATTAAGAACATCAAAGATTTTGGTGACTTTGAATTGGTCATAAATCAGGTCAATTTAGAGTGTGTAATGAAGAACAAGTACCTAAAATCTTGCAAATATAGGGTGAAGTACCTAAAATCTTGCAAATATAGGGTGTGGAACCTATTTAGAGAGCTCCAATACCTATGGAATCATGATAATCCCCTAGGAATTGAATGCCGTAGATGAGCTACCTTCAATGGCTGCTAAATTTGACCCCACCATAGATATGTGGAATATGTTGAAAGAGCTTGAGGTTGACTGATGACCTACTATTCATGATAATTCTGATTACTAGGAATTGAATGCCGTAGATGAGCTACCTTCAATGGCTGCTAAATTTGACCCCACCATAGATATGTGGAATATGTTGAAAGAGCTTGAGGTTGACTGATGACCTACTATTCATGATAATTCTGATTACTGATAGGTATTTGTTCAATTGTAAAAATAATGTGGCTAGGTATGAAGCACTTTGTAAAAGCCTAAGAAAAGCTAAAAATATGGGCATTAAGAACATTAGAGCTTTTTATGACATTGAATAGGTTATAAATTAGATCAACCTAGAGTGTGCTATTAAGAACAAGCACATAGAATCATACAAACATTGGGTTTGGGACCTATTAGAGAGCTTCTATACTTAATGAAATCAAGATAATCTCTTAGAAAATGAATACTTAAGTAGATTTTGTTGTTAAATTTGACCCCACTACAAATACGTGGAATAGGTCAAAAGAGCTTGAGGTTGTCTTTTGAACTACTATTCTTAATAATTTTTATCATTTAACAATGATGAACAAATTATAGAATTTCTCATCAAGGAAATGCAACATATCAAAGACAAAAATGAATACATGGATAACATAAAAGATAGGGTGATCCAACTTAAGGTCAACCATTTACCAAAAGATTAATCACACTAGAAATTATATTCAACCTTGCCAACAATTCCAAGAAGCCTAGAATATAGGTAAGGTCATCCTCTTACCATCCAATTGAGTTAGTTGGAGGAAAGAATCTACCTCTAGGAAATTGGTGTACTATAGAAGGAAAGAATCTACCTCTAGGAAATTGGTGTACTATAGAAGAAGTAAGACTATTAAAATAACTATATGGAAAATATGAAAATGTTATTGCTTCATCTTACAAATATTTAAAATTTTATGATAGAAGTATCATCAAACATACCATAGAGTTAGATCCTAGAGTAAAACCTTTTTGGTAAAGTAGAGGCTATCTAATCCTAAAATTGAAGCAAAGTAGAGGCTAGTTAATCCTAAAATTGAAGCATTTATGGAGTTCCTTAAGCTTCTTCAATCCCAAATCATATTCCCTATGAAACACTTCACATGAGTCGCTAACTTGGTTATTATATTCAAGAAGAATGAAGATATGAGATCACATATCAATTTCAAGAATCTAAATGGGCCATCCTTGAGAGACCACTGCTTGTTTCTAGCCATAGATTAGATTTCGTAATAAATGATGGGGTCTCAGATGTTATAATTATTAGATGGTTTTTCAAGGTATAATAAGGTCTAGTAAAAGATTATGAACAACACAAAATAACCTTTATAGAAAAATAAGGAACCTCCACATACCAAAGTATACCTTTTGGTCTATCAAATACGAAGACCACATTCCAATGAGCTATGGATTCTACCTTTGTGTGTTTATAGATGAAATCATGCTCATATACTTCGATGATTTTACTATATTTTCTAAGGAAATGAATAGCCATATTCCATCTCGAATCCATTTTCAAAAGGTGTAGAGAGCATTGAATATCATTAAATCTATAGAAGTTTATATATATGGTGCAATATGAAAATATCTTAAGTCATACAGTGTCTAAATATGGCCTTGTAATAGACCTCGATAGGATTAAAACAATCCAAGAGTTGCATTTGCCTACACCATTAAGGGAGTTAGATAATTCCTTGGGAAAATTATTTTGTAGCTAAATTTATAACAGAATTTGCACATAAGATTAGGCCTATAACTAAAATATCAAAATAGGACACCACTTTTATTTGGACTAAAGAGGAAAATAGGCTTTCAAATATAGAAAAGATACAATTACCAAGGTCCCACTCTTCATTAACCCAAACTTTTCTATAGGCTTCAAGATTTATATGTTTGGTACTGATGAATTAACTTAGAATGATGATAAATAGGAAGAACATATAATATCATTCATGAGTCATTTGCTCTGCAATTATGAAGAGATGTATACTTTATAGAAAAGTAGGTGTTTTTAATGATGAAGGATCTAAGGAATTTCAAGTATTACTTATCTCAAAGCAAACTACTATATTTGTAGTATTGTTGGTAGTTTTGCCACACTAAATTTTATTGTAAAAATTCCAAGTATAAAATGAATGATGTGTTTTCGCTGTGGTCTTTTTAATATTTGTTGATTTTTGCTCTCCCTTTTCAATGATTTCACTATTTCAAATAAAGAAGAATGATTTTGCCCATGGAATTAAAGAGCAAGTGTTTTCCAACAAGGGAAAGATCAAATGGTTTTACCGGTAGTTAAAAGCTAAACTCTAGAATGACGTTTGTTGAAAAGTATATTTTTTTTGGTGAAAATAATCTAAGAGGATGGCACCAACGACAATACTCTAGGACAATTTCGTGGGCAAAAATATAAGAAAGAGGTTGTGCCATCGAAAATAGTCTAAGAGGAGTTCGCCCAAAAAATGGAAAAGGATAAGTTAAGATGTTTTCACCCAAGTGCATCCATTCCAAGTAGTCAAAAGTCAATTTCACCCTTCTTTTGGGTGACTTGCTATTTTCAGTTAATTTCGAGGTGAAAGTAATGGATGAGATTTCAAGGGGCAAGTCAAAGTCAAATTCACCCAGAAATGAGTGAAAACAATTAGTGAAAGCATCTACCAAGTGCTTTCACCCTTTTTTCTGGCAAACTAGATGATTTCACCCAATTTGGAGTGAAAGTAATGAAAGCACCCAATTTGGAGCGAAAACAATAAAAAAGGCATCTTCCTGTGCAAGTCAAAGTCAATTTCGCTTCTCTTTTGGGCGACTTGCTATTTTTGGTTGATTTTGGAGCGAAAATAGTTGGTGGACGTCATTGGAATAAAAACATAAGCAAGTCAAAGTCAATTTCACCCCAAGTGGGGACGAAATCTATTTTCGCCCTCCTTTGGCAGTGAAAGTAAGTATTTTTGCCCTAGTTCCTAGCAAAGGTTATTTTCGCCCCACTTTCTAGAGAAATCCCCTCAGATGGAAAAACATAAGCAAGCAAGGTCTCCTTTTGGGTGAAATTAATCAAATTAATGGTGAAAGTACATGCTTGGGTGAAATTGCCAGTGAAATTCTATTTTCACCCCACCTTAATCACGAACTTCATCTACGCTCGACGTCTCAGTGAAAGCAATGTTCAATTGAATTTTTGGGTGAAATTATATTCTCAGCAAAATTCCTTGGTGCAATTCATCCTTACCTTTTCCTCTTGCTGAATTATTTTCTAAGAACATTTTCAATGTAGATCATTTTCGAGAAATACCAAAGGCTCACGAATTTAATTCTTGTGGTGAAGAAATTAATATTTCTAGAATTATTGCTAGAGGGTTGTTGAGTTTTGTGTGATCCTGTTCATTCTCGAGGTACCATCCATTAATTTCACTCCTTCTCCAAGCAAAGTTGATTTTCGTTGAGTCTTCCTAGCAAAAATAAAATTTTGAGGCACAAGATGATGAAGTGGCAACCAAGATTTAATGTTCGAGCTCCTAATTTTTGCATGATATTATTATGTTTCAATGCACCGATATCTGGAATGATTTTCCATCATCCATTCTTACTGATTTCCTAAGTACTTTCCACCAAAATGAGATCACTACTTCCAAAAGAATGCACTGATTTGTGCATTATTATTGCCAAGGAGAAAATTGTTGTTGTTTGATCTTTGACTAGCCAACATTTTGTTTTAATGTGCATTTAATTACAGAGGTGCAACCCTCTATAAATACTAAGCATTTTGATGTAAAGAAGGAGGATAGACACTCTACCAAAAAACACTTTGAGTTCTCTACATCAATTGAAAGATATTTGGCTCTGGTTCCTGGATCAGTGGTGTATGCAATTACTTTATGCCTATCATTTATATTATGTTCATGATCTTTGTTAGATAAATTTAAATTTTGCATTTTGAATTTAATTCCTGATAAAGAACTGAATGCTGAAATGTTTATTGGAAGTTATCTCTGCAAGTTGTGAATGGTTCCTATGCTTTTATTTCTATTACATGCTAATTAAAACTTGATTTGGATTTTAGCTGCTAGTTTATCCCCACCTTACGTTTCTGGCTCATAGCCATATTTCCCATTCCTTTCTATCATTTCCCATCTCTTTCTGTTACCCTAAGCTTACACCGATTGTTAGATTAGTACAGGAACCAGCCCTCTCTAGAGATTGGCCCGAAGGACATCTCTTTCCTTTGGCCTTTCAATGTTGGTCGGGTCTAGGGTGCACATATATTTTGTACTTAGGTAGATTCATGACCAACAATTTTTGGCATGCCTGGTGGGACATTAAAAGTTCCACTTTGAGTAGTATTAAGGTTTGATGTTCATATTTTTACTATCTGACTAGAACATCTGGTGACTCAATTTTACCTAGAAGCCTCCGAACGTGAAGTGAGCGAAAGCTTTACTTCATGATCACAAGATCGAAGGCCAAAAATTTTGAAAATCTCATTGAGTTCTTTGAGCTTGACACCCAAATTTTAGGAGAGCATCCTAGGTTAGTCACTCCGACTATTCCATCAGTCGCAACATCTTCATAGGTAGCTGGTGTGTTTTCTATTCCTTCAAGTCCCGCTAGCACAGCCACTAGCTTTCCTCCTCCTCAAGCAAACACTCCAATCCAAATGGCCCAAAATCTACCACCACCACCAAGATAGTTCCCAGCCTAGAATCACTTCGAAGCTTTGAATCTGCAAGCTCAGAACCCGATTTCGCAAGCAACATTGAAGGCTTTGCCTACTTACGATGGTATGGAAAAATAGACTTATGAGCATGTCCAAGATGTGGCTTCTCTGGTGACCATTCATAGCATCACGGATGAAGATGTCATGGTAATATTGCTCATGCTCTCTCTCAGAGGGAAGTTGCTTTACTGGTACCGATCTTTACAACCTACCACTATTACCACCTAGGACCAGTTGGCTGAATTATTGATAAAAGGTTTCAATGAACAAGTGGATCCTTTCTCTCTATTGCATCAATTTACCACCATTCAGAGGTATCCATAGGAGGAAATTATTGACTTCAATATCAGGTTCACCAAAATTGGTAGAGAGTCCCCGATGGTCTCCGACCGACTCTCAAACAAGTCACATTCTATTACCTCTAAGCCTTCAATTCTGACATTAGCATGGCCATCCATCAGTCCAATATTGATACATTTTTGACCTTGTACTCTACCATGCAAAAGGCTGAGGCTGATCTGATTGCTATCGGTAAGCTTCCACCGAAGATGATGATGCCTATATTTCTTGATCTCCCATAGTATTTGTATTCCAATGCATCTTCTCAATCCCTACCAATGTCCCCCATGTATCCAATCCCTTCATGGAATCCAAGTTCATCTCAAACCATGATGATAATTTCTATCCCACAACTGCCTACTCCATCCATTCCATAACTACCCACTCTGGTTCCATTCCTAGCACTACCATATCCACTTGTACCACTTCCATTACCAACTCCTCCAACACCCTCAAATCTTGATCCCCAAGAGAAGTTGCTAAAAGAGATGCAATCAATGAACTCAGCCATAAGAGCGATGAGCAATGAGATCACGATGATTAAGAAGAAGTTGAAAGAGATTTCTAGCCTAGGATATTTCAACCTCTACCAATCACCAGGGAGCAAGCAACTTCAACCAGCAAGGTGCCTGAGAGAAATCTGATCGTATTGACAAATGAAGAAGTTGGCCCATCAGACAAAGCATATTGGTGCTCTACCTGCAATGATCCACATGGCGAAGAAACTTGCATGGTTCACTTGAACTATGTGCAAACATTGGTAGAAATATCTTTCGATGGTCAGATCAACATGATTATAGAAGTTGATCATAATTTCATGGTCCCTTCTGAAGAACAAGTTTCAGTTCTCATGAGAGCTGGAAGAAAGCCCGTCATAGTGGACCCAGCTGAAATGGAGCCATTGAAGGTACCCATTGACCCAAAGGTGCAAAATGAGAAAAAACAAGCACCAACGAAAGTGCCTATTCTAGCGCCCAAGCCAGATGCACCTATCCTATTAAAATATCTCTTGCCTCCATGAGCGAAAGAAATATTGTAAGAAAAGGCTTCAACTTCACAAGCGAAAGCTGAAATAGAGGAACAGGCTAGAGAAAAGCTCAAATACCCATCCTTGACCAAGCATCAGAGGGTAGAGGCTACACAATAGTATCAAAGCAAGTATGAGGCTGCCAATGAAGGGAAGGAGTCCAACGCATCTACGTACAACATTGTTGAAGAGCTCAAGAGGATTCCTACCAAGGTTAGTCTCTATGATGCATTGCAATTGCCTAGACAAGTCGACTTGTTGCAAGAATCATTGAAGTTTGTTAAAGATAAGGGAAAGAATCCTACTCAGACTATTTTTTCTCAAACGCTAACCACTTCAGCTACTAGAAAGAATAGACCACCCCCTTTCTACTTGTCTCTCAGGATGGAGGGTTGGATTGTGCATAATTGCATGATCGACTCTGGCACTGCGACAACTGTCATGCCAAAGGTAGTTTGTGATGTTATGGGTATGGAATATACAAGAAGCAGCCCTAGAATTTTGTAGTTAGATGGAACCCCTATGAGAATAGTAGGGGTCATCAAATACATCCCCATTGTGTTGCATAAAATACCTCAGATCACTATGATCCAAGAGGTGGTTGTGGTTGATCTGGAGTCATATTTCAGTATGTGCCTCTCAAGAGAGTTCACTACCAAGTTGGGAGGCTATCTTTCTCTAGACTATTCCCATCTAGAGATTCCTTTCAAAAGGAAGAGAATCTGAATCTATAATGAGAAGCCTTCTACTTTTCATATAGAGAAGATTGAAGAAGAAGAAAAATCCATGAATTCTGTCAACATGATGACTGAAGAATTGGAAGAATTAGATTTAATGGAAGAAGTTCTGGATGAGCTTCGAACAGAAGATGAGTTTTCAATGCTTGATTTTAATGCCATGATGGAGACTGAAATTGGTTGTTACACCATTACCAAGCCTAAAAAAGCTGAAGTGAAGGTGTCTGATGATCAAGATCCTATTCCAGATCAATTGTGGAAGTTGTACTTTGATGGTGCAAGATGCAAGAATGGTGTAGGAGTAGGGATCATTCTCATTTCTCCTTCTAGCATACAGAAGACTTATTCATATCGGTTGACCTAGAGTTGTACCAATAATGTTGTCGAGTATGAAGCATTATGCCTAGGCTTGAAGAAAGTAGAGAAGCTTGGGATTAAACAACTATAGATTTTTAGAGATTCTAAATTGATTGTGAATCAAGTAATGAACAAATGTGTCTCCAAGTAGCACTACCTGAAGGTGTACCACAACAAATTTTAGGACCTATTTGAAGCTTACACAACATTGAACATCCAAGTGATCTCATGAGAGTAGAACAAACATGTTGATCTCTTGGCATCCCTTGGTGCTAACTTTTCTCCAGTTGAGCACGTGGTGAGAAAACCCAAGACTGTGAGGTTAGTTTACAGACCTTCAGTTCCTGACAAAAATATCTACTAGCAAGTGTTCGAAAGTGATGAGCAGATTGTAAATTTCTTGATAAGAGAAGCTAGTACTATGGAAGGAAGAACACTTGATGAGGAAGAAGTTGAAGGATTGATCCAATTGAGGAATAATCATATCCCAAAAGGATTGATTATGCTTGAGAGTCTCTTTGATCAAAATGATAGAGCAGAAAAGCATAAGATCAAAGTGGATGAGAAGGAGTACACTGAGCTATAGTTGGGACCCGAGAAGTCAATCAAAGTTGGTACCGATTGCACTCTAGAAGAGCTAGAGTAGATCAAGGAGCTATGCCATGAGTTCCTAGATATTATCGCTTGGAGCTACCAAGATTTAAAAGGCTACAACAAGGATGTGATCCAACATACCATTGAGCTATAGGAAGGAGTGAAACCCTTTAGGAAAAAATAGAGGCCAATCAATCCCAAGATTGAAGCCTTGATGAAAGTTGAACTACTGAAGATGCTATAAGCCAAGATCATTTACCTGATTAAGCATTCTACCTGGGTAGCGAATCTGGTCCCTATGAGGAAGAAGAATGGAGATATTCACCTATGTGTTGAATTTCAAAATTTGAATCAAGCATCCCTGAAGGATCATTATCCTTTACCTCAGATTGATCAGATTCTTCACGTAGTTGTAGGAGCTCAGAGATTTTCTCTATTGGATGGATTCTCTAGCTATAATCAGATTTGGGTCAAGGATGAAGACCAATATAAAATGATATTCACCATAAAATGGGGAACGTTTTCTTATCAATGAATGTCATTTGGTCTCTCGAATGCTGGAGCAACTTTTCAAAGAGTGATGGATGTAGCTTTTGGTGAGTTGTTAAATCATATCATTGTAATTTATTTGGATGACATGACTATCTTCTCTCACAATAGGGAGGAGCATAGTTTACATTTAAGATAAGTGTTCGAGAAATATTGAGAGTTTGAAATATCCATCAATCCGAAGAAGTCCATATTCATAATAAAAGAAGGAAAGCTCCTGGGCCATGTCATTTCAGAAAAAGGTTTAGCTATTGATCCAGCTAGAGCTGAGGCTCTTCTGAAGCTTCCATTGCTAGCCAACAAGAAGGATTTGTAGTCATTCTTTGGCCAGATTAACTTTATTCGAAATTTTATTGTAGATTTTGCCCAAGTGGTAAAACCGATGACTGAGCTTTTAAAGAAAAATGTTGAGTTCAAATGGACTGAGTAGAGGAAGTGAGCATTCAGAGAAATCAAAGAAAGAATTGCTCAAGCCCCAGTTCTAGTAAACCCTGATTATTCAAAGGATTTTATCCTGTATGTCATTGGTGAACAAGAGAGTTACGCAATGGTGCTCACGCAGAAGGGAGATGATGGAGATGAGTATCCAATCACTTTCTTAAGCCAAGTCATCCAACCGCATGAAGAGAAATATAATTTCATTGAGAAGCAAGTATATGTGGTAATGAAGTCCTTGAAGAAGTTTCGACATTTTATTTCCTAGAGAAAAATAATAGTTTATGTTGTTCATCCAGATGTCCGAAGTTTCATCATCCAAGGAGAGCTTGGAGACAAGAGAGTTAGTTGGGTTTCCAAAATCTAGGAGTATGATGTTGAAATCCGACCAACCAAGTTGGTTCAAGGTCGAGCACTATGTCAGGAGCTTGCAAAGAGCGTTGCTTCCGAATCCATGGTTTGCCAACTTGAAGATTTAGTAAGTGAAAGTAATTTCGCTAATCACTCTACAATTGATCATGATTGGATAGAGGACCTTATCAAATATTTCAATTCAGGAAGATGTCCTTCACATCTCAATGCTTCATAGAGAAGGAGATTCAGACTACAGGCCCTCAGGTATGTGATGTTGCCAAATGGATTGTTCCACAAAAATATTGATGGAGTACTTCTCAGGTGCATCAGAGAATCAGAGAAGTAGAAAATCCTAGAAGAATTCCATTCTGGATTGTCAGGAGGCCACTATGCAGGGAGACCCATGGCATTGAAGATCATCAAAGCAGGTTATTTTTGGCCCACTCTCTTTGTAGATGCTTTCAAATTCAATCAAAGTTATGATAAATGCTAGAGATATGTCGGTAGAAGTAGGAATGCATCATTACCCCTTCATCCGATTCAAGTAGAAGCACCATTTCAATAATGGGGCTTAGATTTCATTGGGGTCATTGATCCTAATTCATCCATAGGCATAAGTACATTCTAACTACAACTGACTATTTCACTCGATGGGCTAAAGCAATTCCAACCAAGAAAGCCAACCAAGAGGTGGTCATCTCATTCCTTGAAGGATTGATCACTCGTTTTGGCATCCCAGATGCAATTATAATAGATAATGGAACTCCATTCATCGATGCTAAAATCAGTGAGTTCATAGGTAAGTATGGTATTTATTTAAAAACCTCATCAAATTACTATCCATAGGGAAATGGCTTGGTCGAATCCACAAACAAGAATCTGCTCAAGATTCTGAAGAGGACTCTTGGAGATAACAAGCGAAGTTGGCACTTGCTCTTGAACCAAGCCTTATGGGCCGATCGCATCTCAATGAAAAAATCTATCAAGACATCCCCCTATTCCTTGGTGTACGACAAAGAAGTAGTCTTGCCCATTCATATTGAATTATCGACCCTTCAATCCTTGCACTTACTTGATGGTGAAGATGATGAATTCGATCCCATGAGCGCAAGGTTGGCTCAACTTTTACAATTGGAGGAAGAGAGGGAGAAATCGTACAATGCCTTCATGGAACATGCCCAGATGACGAAGAAGTGGTTCGGTAAGAAGACTTCTGAGAAGGTGTTCAAGGTGGGTGATCTGGTGTTAAAGTGGAATGAGAACAAGGTAAAGCCAGGCAAGCATCACAAGTTCGAGGTGATTTGGGAGGGCCCTTTCCAGATTTTGGGTGTGAATCAAGTTAACTCATTTTATTTGCAGGATATGGATGACCATGTGTTGCCAATTCTAGTAAATGGTCTTCATTTGAAGGCCTATCATCAGTGAAAAATTTTAGACCAAGTATGTAAATATGTATATAGTTTTTAAAATGATTTTTCATTTTATAATAGCTAAGTATTCAAAAAAAGTAGTTTTCGAGAATTTAATTTCCCCAGAGGTTTTCCTAACATTCCCTAAAAATTTTTTTCACCCAAATTTAAAGCCTTTGATCTTTTGGGGAAACATTAAAAAAAAAGCCCTATCATTATAAAAAAAGAAAAGAAAAAGAAGAAAGAAAAATAAAAAAAAAGGATTTTCGCCCAAAAAGCGTTTCCCTATGCATATTTTAATTTCGAGGTGAAATTCCTCTTAACTTCATAAAAAGATGTTTTTGGAGTGAAAGCTTGAGTTAAGAGAAGAAAAATTCACATGCTTTTTCGAGTACTCCAGGTGGCAAAGTTTAGTATTTCAGATGGAAGGGGGAAATTAATTTTACACCTTGCTTTTTCAAACTCTTATAAAAGCTTCTTTTTGAATAAAGTTTTTGGGGGATGATAAATTAATTTAAAAATGCCAAACAGGTAGTTTTCGGTAGTGAAAGCATGGGAAGGTATTTTCGGAGCTCTAGTTGAATGAAACCATCAGTTGCAAAGGGTTATTTTTGCCCTAGTTGACATCTCTAGAAAAGCAAGTCATCCAAAAAAGCATTCTTCATTGGCATGAGCTAATTTTAGAGTGAGCTTCAGTTAAGTGCATGAGATCAAGCTAATTTCACTAGTGAAATCCTCCAAAGATATTTTCAGCATCTAAATTCAATGAATTTACTAATTTTACCTCAAAAAGTGCTTCCATCATGCGTATGTGGCATTCATATTTCTAAAGTTAGCCGTTAAATAACCAGATTGCACCCTTCAAAGTAGAAAAGTGGTTGGGCATGATATTCAAAGAAGATTTACAATGCAAGGGCATTATTGGCAGTTAAAAATCATAAAAAAGTGTGTCGAGTGAGAGAACCAAGGAGCACGTTCACTCGGATTTCTCAAGGTGCACCACATGCATTAAATCGGGTAGTTGGAGGTAAAAATTATAAATAGGGTGAACCGAAAGCTTGCAGATAAAGAAATATCAAGAGTATTTTCTCTAGAGCATTGTAGGATCATCACTCAACTTTGCTGAATTGTTGCTTCATTGCAGAATTGTTAGAGTGTTGAAGTAAAATTACTAAAGGATGAAGATGGGGAAGAAAGTTATCGAGACAAAGAAAACGTAGAAAAAAGTAAGAGGCAAGAAAGTTAAAAAATCTAGGTGAAACGAAGATGAAGAGCTTGATCCGTATTATGATGCATTGGCTTAGATTGGTGACTGCATCATTTCGAACAAGGGCATGGAAAAATTATGCCAGGATGTAGAAGTTATTATCAGACAAGGCTTGATGCCAGAAATCCCATTAACTATTGTGTATCATGCATAGATTTTTTGGTACCTATGTACACCTATTCATGCTTACCCAAAACTAGTGCTGGCTATTTCAAAATTTTATAACCCTACCACAAGAGTTGTTCAAAATGCAAAAGGAGATAGATTATTCAACATTTCATCTAACATAGTCAGAGAAGCATTCGCTTGTGGGGTTAGGCCTCCTCCAGATGTTATGTTCAGAAAGTTAAATCTCAAGGAGCAAGATGAGAGGTACCAGTCGACTATGGCATTGCGCTAGTTCATGGAGAATCAGCTGATAAAAATACCATAATTTGGAGAGTTGTCAACTTTTCCAAAGCCTCTGACAGATTTTAAGAGTCCAGACATATTTTCTATGTTGGCCTGGGTGATTGGTCTTCCTACCAATTCTATAATGCATAAATGGCAAGCGACACTTGTACAATGTATTTCGTAGGTAGAATTCTATGCTTCGATAACAATGATAATGAGCATGAACCCAATTTTATTTGATTGGGTGGATTACGTGGCTCGAAGAATGCATACCTAATTGGAGAGAGTGCAGAGTGGAGAAGAGGTAGTGTTCAGATATTCTTCATTTTTAGCATGGTATTTCTTTTTCCACATGCACCAATGCTTTTCATTTATAGCTGTCAAGCAGACTGATGTGGCAGACAAGAAGCTGCCAGTTTATTTATGGACTCCGAGTTTGTCCAGAAAGGAGTCATATTATAATTTCAACCGAATGTTCTTGGGCCCCACCCTCGAGCTTATTTTTGGCACATGTGAGAGAGTGCCAAGGGCGATGAGAGAGGAGGTCATCACGAAGGAGAAAGGTGATATTTTCTTGTTGATGCAAGGCATCATTGTACGAATTTTTGGCTTTACTAGCAAGTCGTTTCTCCTTCCATATTTTGCTACAGAGCACCTTTTCGCATTGGAGGTTGCCCACTAGAATGATTTCATTAATCACATCTATGGGGTGGGTCGAGGGAAATGAACCACATGTACAATACCCTTTTGCTTCGATGATATTGAAGTAAGCCAGGTTGGACAAAATTAGTTGATTACAGAAACCCTCTATGACCTCGGCTTGGTTGAGTTGCCCTAGTGGTGGAAATATGACCCTTTGGATCATTTCATGACATTGATCAAAGCAAAAAGTTTTCATTGTTATCCTAGAGTAGATATTGAGCAATAGAGAAATAATCCAGAGGGGCATGATCTCGAATGGCACATTGAGAAGATGATGACATTCCTACCATGGCATAACTTCTATGAGATGGAGGTCGAATATAATCTTGAAGTCCACAAGCACTAGATTCCTCCTCCAAGCCTATTTAGTAAAATGAAAGGTCAATTGCCCACTTGGTCTGAGGAGAAAATCACCAATTGGTGGGTTATGAGGGCCCACCGAGGAAATATCGGGTCAGCCTATGGCTTGGCGATGGATGAAATATTTTCAGATATATATGATGAATATTATGACAATTACCAGCCGATCTCTTTCGCTAAAATTATACCTCGAAGCTTTCAAAGATCTGACAGTGAAGAGATCATGGCTGGAAAAGAGCTACTTATGGCTGAGGAAGTGCCACTTGTGGAAGAAGAAAAATAGTCATCACCAAAAAAGTAGCCCCAACATAAGAAGAGGAGTACACATGAGGTACTTCCTTTTCTAAAAATCTCCAAGAAGCCAAGGACTGGTGTAGTCTCTTCATCTAGTACAAACCCTCCTCCTACAGTTGCAGCTACATAGACTAATATTTCAGAGACTATTCCTTTGGTCCAGGAAGAGCAGCTTGGCCAGAAGATGGAGATCATAAATCTTGAAGAGGAGATTGAGGAAGAGTTGAAGGAAGATCAAGCCAAGGAACAACCAGCATTGCAACCACCCTCATCATCGACTCAAATGGTGTCGAAGCTCGAAGGTACATTTTCCCTACCTTCTTCCCTTACTCATGAGCATTTGGTGACTATCACACCCCATTCTATAGTTGTCACTTCCATTTCACCCCCATTTGGTATACCTTCCACTTCCATTCCACCTCCTAGTCCTCAGTTACCGATCACCAATGCTCCCTCTTCTTCTATTCCCTTTTCTTCTGTTTCCCTTTCTTTCAGTTCTTTTGCATCCGCACCCAATCCATTTTTGCTCCCTCCATCCTCCATTCTAGTAACTTCTACCATGGCTATAAGTACACAAGCTCCTCCTCGAGTAAGTATAACTATAGTTGAACCCCTCACTTTCATTCCCTCAACCATCTCCATTCCATCAACTATTCCCATTTCTACTTCCCTTCCCAAGCCAAACCCTCAATAGGCTCATTTTCCCTTTTCTTCATTTCTTGAGTTGTAAGTGCTACCAGAATCAGAGATAGAAGTTGTGCCAGAGCATCCTATTGCAACAAAAATAAGTCGAGCCCACCAGAGTTCATCATAGTGGCTAAAAATCCATAAGTGAAAAGAGGCTCAAGCTCTAGCAAAGACATTGAAGAAGGTCTCCTTTGACCCTAAAGCTATGGAGTCCCACACTATAAATATGATTCCCTAGGTCCAGAAGCCCCAAGGAGAGATGGCTCCAAGAGATTATGCTTATGAAGTCATTACAGAGGACCTGACGAAGATTGATACTACAGAGAAGATGGGGAATATTCAGGTGGATATGAGCTCACTTTACTTGCATGGTGAGCATTACAAGAAGATATTTTTTGAGGCTGAGGTGAATATCATTGAGTTAGAAGAAGCTCTGGCTAAAAATAGGGCATAATTAGAGACAACAAAATCAGAGGTAGAGCATTGGCAATGAAAAGTGAAATACTTGGAGAAAGCAGTCGAGGAGCATCAAAAAGTATAAGAAGAAGCTAAACAATAGGTGCAGACATTAACTACCCAACTAGAATCTTTACAGAATCAGCTAGCTAAAAAAGCCACACAATCAGTGGGGTTCTCCAAGGAGAAGATCAAGGAAGCTCACCATATTTTGACTAAAGACTACACAAAATGGGTAGCGAAAGCGCTCTTGGTTCTACTGTATCTTCAAGAGGTACGAATAGTAATAATATTTGGTGAGGAAGCATTACAGTATGTTGAGGAGCAGTTAGAACCAAAATTAGAGATGGCACTAAAGATTCAAACATTAGCTAACGTCACCCTCCAATGTAAACCAATGAGTGGGATGGATCGAGCTTGGTCTAACGCTAGGATAACATTGCACAACTATTTTTCTAGGTTGGATCTAGCAAGAGAAGGTCGTAAGCTGCTTGATATGTATGAGGAGTGATATATTTCACTCATTTACTTTGAGGTTGTAGTTGATGTCGACTTCTCGAGCTTCACTGATGATCAGGGGAGATCTTATCAAAGAAAGAGTTGGAGGCAGCATGGAAAGAGTTCACAGAGGATACCTCTGAGATCGATAGTTAGACAGAGCCAATTATAGAGGAGCAAGTATTGTCATTCATGAAAAGGCTCACCCGCATTGAGTCATCCTTGTAGGAACTACGCTAGAGAGCCAATCACATCAGCTTGGACCAGATCTAGACATTGTACTTCATTATTAATTCACTCCAGTATCCTTCGATGATCAATGAAGATTCTTGGGTCGAGGTGGTTGTAGTATATGAGACTACCAATGTGAGTCTCATAGAGCAAGAAGAATAAGCAAGGGAGAAAGAGAGCAGAAAGAGGCTACTGAATCAAATGTACCATCTGATGCAACTAGTGGAGGTGAGAGTTGAGCCCAATGGATGAAGGCCTAGGGTCGATTGCATCCAGATGAACTGAATACCCCGAGAGCCACCAAAAGTGTTGGCAATTTTGCCACACTAAATTTTCATTGTAAAAATTCTAAGTATAAAATGAATGATGTATTTTATGTGGTCTTTTAATATTTGTTGATTTTTTGCTCTCCTTTTTAATATTTCTATTTCAAATAAAGAAGATGATTTCACCAATTAAAAAGCAATGTTTTCCAAAAGAAATATCAATGTTTTAGAAAATAAAATTAAACTAATGTTAAGTATTTTTAAAAATAATCTAGTAATTTGAAATATAAGAAAAAATTAATAGTCTAAGAGGATTTTACAAATGGAAAAGAAAAGGAGGTTTCACCCAAGCATCCATTCCAAGCAATCAAAGTTAATTTCACCCTTTTTGGGTGAATTGCTATTTTTAGTTAATTTCGGTGAAACTATTAAACCAATTAGTGAAAGCATCTACCAAGTACTTTCACCCTTTTTCTAGCAAACTAGATGATTTCACCCAATTTGGAGTGAAAGTAATGAAAGCACCCAATTTGGAGCGAAAACAATAAAAAGGCATCTTCCTGTGCAAGTCAAAGTCAATTTCACTTCTCTTTTGGGCGACTTGCTATTTTCGGTTGATTTTAGAGTGAAAATAGTTGGTGGACATCATTGGAATAAAACATAAGCAAGTCAAAGTCAATTTCACCCCAAGTGGGGATGAAATTTATTTTTGCCCTCCTTTGGCAGCGAAAGTAAGCATTTTTGCCCCAGTTCCTGGCAAAGGTTATTTTCACCCCACTTTCTAGCGAAATCCCCTCAAATGGAAAAACACAAGCAAGCAAGGTCTCCATTTGGGTGAAATTAATCAAATTAATGGTGAAAGTACATGCTTGGGCGAAATTGCCAGTGAAATTCCATTTTTACCCCACCTTAATAATGAACTTCATCTGCGCCCGACGTCTCAACGAAAGCAATGTTCGACCAAATTTCTGGGTGAAATTATATTCTCAGCAAAATTCCTTGGCACAATTCGTCCTTGCCTTTTCCTCTTGCTGAGTTCTTTTCCAGGAACATTTTCACTGCAGATCATTTTTGGGAAAGACCAAAGGCTCACGAATTTAATTCTTGTGGCAAAGAAATTAATATTTCCAGAATTATTGCTGGAGGGTTGTTGAGTTTTGTGCGATCCTGTTCATTCTCGAGGTACCGTCCATTGATTTCGTTCCTTCTCCAAGCAAAGTTGATTTTCGTTGGGTCTTCCTGGTGAAAATAAAATTTTGAGGCGCAAGACGACGAAGTGGCAACCAATATTTAATGTTCGAGCTCCTAATTTTTGTGTGATATTGCTGTGTTTCAATGCATCGATGCCTGAAATGATTTTCCATCATCCATTCTTGCTGATTTCCCAGGCGCTTTCCACAAAAATGGGATCACTGCTTCCAAAAGAATGCGCTGATTTGTGCATTGTTGTTGTCGAGGAAAGAATTGTTGTTGTTTGATCTTTGACTAGCTGACATTTTGTTTTAATGTGCATTTAATTACAGAGGTGCAACCCTCTATAAATACTAAGCATTTTGATGTAAAGAAGGAGGATAGACACTCTGCCAAAAAACACTTTGAGTTCTCTGCATCAATTGAAAGATATTTGGCTCTGGTTCCTGGATCAGTGGTGTATGCAATTACTTTTTGCCTATCATTTTTGTTATGTTCATGATCTTTGTTAGATAAGTTTAAATTTTGCATTTGAATTTAATTCCTGATAGAGAACTGAATGCTGAAATGTTTATTGGAAGTTATCTCTGCAAGTTGTGAATGGTTCCTATGCTTTTCTTTCTGTTACATGCTAATTAAAACTTGATTTGGATTTTAGCTGCTAGTTTATCCCCACCTTACGTTTCTGGCTCATAGCCATATTTCCCATTCCTTTCTATCATTTCCCATCTCTTTCTGTTACCCTAAGCTTACACCGATTGTTAGATTAGTACGAGAGCCAACCCTCTCTGGAGATTGGCCCGAAGGACATCTCTTTCCTTTGGCCTTTCAATGTTGGTCGGGTCTAGGGCGCACATATATTTTGTACTTAGGCAGATTCATGACAAAAAATTACATCCTAACATAATATTTGTAATGTTACATGATGATTTGAGAGAGAAAAGAGTATGTTGGATAAATGAATTTCAAGAATTTAACATAAAATTGAACCAACCAAATTAGTCAAAGATAGGGATCTATACAATATTATTTCCATGTCAACTCCTAAGGAACAAATAACATTAGTAGAAGAAATCAAACATGAATATTAACTGGGATGGGTTGGAGGCATTAAGAGGTATGTAGTATTAGAATAGGTTCTAGAATATTTAATATTGAAGGAGAGATCTAGGCTCTAGCAAAAGATAATGTACTCTACCAGGCTAGACAATGTGTTATTTTGAAAAGGATACAATGGAGTACTGCTATGATGCATAGAGGAAATCAAGGAGTACCATGATAAAGGAGTGCATAATTCTACCCAAGCCATAGCTCATAAGATCCTAATAGTGGAATATTACTAGCCCACCATAATTTTTGACTACTTTCAATGGATCAAAGAGTGTTCTGCCCATTAAAATTTCATGTGTAAGAGAAGAACAAAATCAATTCCTTCAAAATCAATTAATGCCACTATATATTTTCAACAATGGGGTCTCAAAGTCATCAAAAAAATCAACCCCTTATCAAGTGTTGGGCATATATGGATTTTAAATCCCACCAATTACTTTACTAGATGGACTGAAGTAATGCTAGTAAAGTCCGTAAAATACAAAGTAATGATACAACTTTTGGAAGACATCATCACTAGATTTGAGACTCCTTCGATAATTATAACTAATAATTATATTGCCTTCATAGGGTTCAAGCTAATAAAATTTACACTTTAGTATGATTTTATGTCAAAGATGACATCCAATTATTACCCTAAATGCAATGACTTGCCAAAGACAACAAATAAAAATATTGTAAGAACATTGAAGAGGGCTATAGTTGAGTCACAAAGGAATTGACATACAAGACTAAAGAAGGCATTATGGTCTAATAGGGTGACACCTAAAATTTTAATGGGATCATCGCCATACAAGTTAGTATTTATAGAAAGTAGTATTACCAATCAATTTGGAGCTCCATTCCCTTTAAATATTCCAATAAACGGAGTTGGAAAATATGAATATTGACCTATGCAAGTGCAATTGAATGTATTACTAGCTCTAGAAGAAGAGAGAGAAAAAGGCTTTTAAAAGGTTTTTCTAACACTAGATGGTAGTCAAAAGGTGGTTCGACAAGAGGACAACCAAAATGGAATATAAGTAAGGTGACTTAAATTTAAATGGGATGAAGACACACATATCTTGGACGCCATAGAAAGTTCAATTCACTCTATAGTAGGCCATATTAAATCCTCAAGATCATAGACCTAAATGCATAGACTTGTAATACTTGGTGGAAGACTATTGCCTATTTGGGTCAATGGGTTGCACTTATGCCCTATGTAAGGAGTCTAAAAAGAAGAAAATAATTTAAATATGTTTATAACACTTTTTCTACTTTTCTTGACTTTTATTATCACTTCTATTTTTGTTTTCCAAAATAAAGAAAAAAAGTAAAAATAGAAAAATACAATAAAATAAGAAAATAAAAAATGAAAAATATTTGAGTTTAAGTGAGAACCTTGGAAAAAGGTTCTTAAACATCCCACTTCTATTCAAATTTGCAATTCTTTCTAGAAATATTCTAAAATATACATTCACAACCTTGAAGTCTAGAAAAGATACAAGAACAATTTGAATATAGCAATGGTAAACAAAAAGAGAGACATACAACAAGAAGTAGAATGTGGGTTCCCATAGGCATCCTAATATATCACATTTTATTCACACTTATAATACAAATGATTTCTCATTGAGAGGTATTTATAATGATATCAAAACTCTAATGAGTGGTTAACCTCAATCTAACATTTACTTGACCTTGAGGTTAACTTCAATAAAATAATACTAAATTACACCTTTCAAGTAAGGTTAACTATAAATATGGATTAGACAATATCACTAAGGGTTAAATATGAAAGGTTCCCTTAGGATTACATGAGCATGTCCATAGTATTACATAATCACATGGTCATAGACTACTTTAATAGTGCTCATAAGCAATTCTTTACACTTTTGGTCTTGGCCTAACAAGATCAGATTACATGTATTTCAACACCCCCCACAATATAAATTGAGAGGGCTAAGAATAGGTAGCATTAAAGACAACACCTCCCCCCATAATGGATGCTCTGGTGGAACTCCACTTTTCCATCCTCATCCTTATCTTCACCATTAGAAAGCTTGTTTCCAACCCTAAAACACACTATCTCAATCTTATTCAACCTTGTAATGTAATTTTTGATGGAGTTTCCTTCTCTTTTATAATATTCACAAGTATTTAAATTATTTGAAACCTTAGCCTTTCTCTTGGGCAACTAAGCCTTAGATTCCATTGATTTAAAATCTTTTGGATGAGCCTATGTATGAGAAAGAGCTCCACAATTTTAATTGTAACTTCATAATTAATTTGAAGCTTGAAAAATCCTCAAGAGAGAGGGGTTGTGGATCCTCAATAGGATAAATTTTCTTTCTGATCCGGAAAAGTACATCTAGTTCCACTAACATGAAAAAGAGTCCAAGAGCTTCTTTGTTTCTCTTATCAAGTTCATGATCTCTAAGACCTTTTAATTCATTATTAAAGATAAACTAGAGATTCTTGCTTCTAAATAATCCTTCCATTTGAATTGATCAAATGTTGTAAATTTTCCCATTGAGATGATAAAACACCCTAGGAAACATATTTTGTACATAAATATTACATAGAACTCTAACAAATATATAAATTGATGTTACTACTATATAGAGCTCAAAAAATTATGCAATCTAGGAAAAAATGGGATTCAAATGATTTTATATGCAAAAGTTATGGCCTCCAAAATATTTGGTATATTAGTGCTTAAATCAGAAGAAAAAATCAAATCAAACTTTAAAACCTTAGAAAAAACGTCACTAAATTAAAATTTGCCACTTGGAACAATTAGTCTAGATACTGCTCTTTCAATTGATGATCGAAAAGTTATTTTTTGATTGACTATAGATACTCATACATACATACATACATACATATACATAAATATATACATACATACATATATACATGTATGTATGTATATAATTCGCATTTTGAAGGGTTTGAAGTCAACAGGGCTTGAACCTAAGACCTTGCCCAAGAAAGCGGGTAACCCTACCAACATGCTATCTGTGCAATTTAGATGTTAACCTATAATTGCCTTGTATAAAAGACTTATTTTTGCTAAAAGGTAGGAGCATTGGGTTTTTAAATCCTTCACCTAACAACTATAATTGAGTGCTCCAACTACTACACCATACCACTTGGCCTAGCGTCTAGAGCAAAACAAATAGGTTTTCACATTACTGGGATCATGATGTGTATTGTGACCTTGACCCATGAGCATATAGTAACAATGTCAGCCCTTAAAAAAATACCTCCAAAATATTCAAATTTGCACCATTCTCTCAATAAGAAAAGTGACTAGCCATTACATCAGACACATAGTTTAGAGATTGGATGAACAACAACTATCATGTAAACAATATATATCTTCTTAAGTGGTTATAAAATAGGTGTTCTCAAGAACTAAACCAACAATGCTTGGTTATCAATGCAATAATCTAACCACTTATCCATAGCTTTGCATTGTCTTTTCAATATAGGGTATTCCATTTTAAGGGTCAACAAAGGCACATACACCAAATCTCACATCTAATGTGAGATATGCTCTCACAAAAGAATACACCAAAAATAGTGCTATTGATGATCAAAATGCAACCAATGACCTGTCATCATAATGCCTAACCACTGCATTGCTCTCTCAAATGTTGGGGAGGGTGGTTGAGATTCCAAGAAGGAATGACAATGGAGTGGAAGAAAAGGTGAAAAAATTTGTGTAGAGGACATTGAACCTACAATATCAAGTAAATAAGAAAGGGAACAAACCATTGTGTCCTTCTCTATGCACAAACTGAAGGTAGCACAAAGGACATAAATGCAATGAATACAAAAATAGAGGACAAGCACATACATGGAAGTGCATGCAAACAAACTAAATATAGAGGAAAAAAGGCTTGGAGCCCTTTTTGAAAATTTAAAAATATTTAAAAAAAAAAGAACAAACTCTAAGAGAAAATTGCTCTTCTTTATCTTCTGAGAATATTTTCTCCTTTGAAGTGATGGAGCTCTGTTCTTCGCTCTAATACCATGTTCAGATTTGTAATACTTTCCAGAAATATTTTGAAACATACATTCACCACCTTTAATTCCAAAAACTATGCAAGATCAATTTGAAGCTAGCATTGCTAGAGAGAGAATAAAACATAAAATGATATATTAATCTCATACATTTTCAGTGTACATTTGCAAGTATATAATAATTTTTACATGTGAGCCCCATATGGAAAGAATCCCATAGAGGCAGTTAAAGCAATGGGATAACAAGAAAATTTAACTAAAAACTTCTCGATATTTATTGGAATATAATACTGAAGGTGTTATACAAAAATAGGACTTTATGAAAAACTCTATGAAAGTATAGCCTAACATGCCCCCATTATTAGGTTCGAGGTGTAGACCAATTGGTTCATCCAAACCCCATAAGGGGGGCGGAGGTCCAAGGTTCAAATCTCGGGCCTCGTCGGACTAAATGCTTGTCCCTTTCCTGGTGCTTTCAGCGGCGTAAAAGGTTTAAAATGATTGTGGCATGGTGGTTATAGGGGCGGACTGCGCGAAAATCTGTGTGGTGGCTTCTAGGGCGGACAGTGCAGAATACTGTGACGGCCATAAAAGCCGGACAACCTGCCCGAATTCATGGCGGCTACCGATTCCACCATATAAATTCAAAAAAAAAAAAAACATGCTCCCCTTATTACATTATATGAAGAAACAAATGATGGAATAACCGCTCTTCCTTAATCATAGAGGTAAAAATAGTTGACTTTGTCTCAGACTCTAACATTGACTTTGTTATTTTTGTATTGTCAGTCATCTCTGTCATTTACCTTCTTTATGTTTTCTTTAAGGACTACCTTTGGATCAATAGAATACAATTTTCTTTTTCTTGTCGTCTCTCTGGATTACCTTTGGGTCAATAGAATACTAGGTTTTCTTTTATAGCGTCCATAAAAAATCCACTTTATCTGATTCCATTCATTGATATTCATCCATTCACAATTCAATTAGACATTTTGTGTAGTTTCTTTGAGGAATATTCCAACATTTTTTAGATATATGTCCATAACATTTGCAATTGCTTATATGAGAAGACATGTTGTTTTGTGGAATCAACTAATAATTTTTTTTTTCTACTTGTCCTGAACATAAACCTATTCCTTGATAACCCATTTATTTTATTATGTTAAAGCCAATTTCTATTAATTGCTCTTCACAATGCGAGTCATCAATCTGTTCAATCTAGTTTTTATCAATGCTTATATAACTACTTTTTGTTCCAATGCTATCTTTTCGAACTATGTCACACATGAAATCCTCCTTTTCGATATTGATTGTATTACAACCAATTTCTTCTTGTTTGATAAGATCATTAGTATCACAATAAATATTTTCTATAATGGGATTCAAATTTTGAGTATTACAACAACTATCTGTCATCACAGGTCTCAAATCATTTGTATTACAAGACACATATACTCTTTGAAGATCGTTGTTATCACAACATATGTCTTTCATTATGGGTTTATTCTTCATCCTTTCAATTATTTCTTCAATATTTTTACAATGCTCCTCAAGAATGTTAAGATTCATGTACATACTCCTCACATCACCGATAGAGATTGTAACACCATCTTCAAAGTAATCTTCATAGGTATCAACTTTTATGTGAATTGATTGTAAAAGATGCCTAAGTATTGAAATTTCTCCTTCACCATCCTCTTGAAAAATAATATTTGGACCTTGATTACATTTTGGTGATGTATATTTTTGAATACCAGTAGCTTGCTTCTCTTCTTTTTCACTTGTTGTTGATGACCCACATTGTTGAATTTTTGTCTTTACCTACTTTTTTACTTGCTTTCTTTTTGCCTTTTCCATGTTATGCTGTTTTTCAAACCTTTTGGTTTGATAAAATTTGGGTTGTTTATGAACATATTTAAAAAATGCTCATTTATGAATATTTTTTTAAAGGTGCCAAATATATTATATAAAAATAAAATTATACACCTTTTTTCTCCTTACTGCATATAATACTAGAGTGGGAATATTACCAAATTAATGATACTTTATACACCTTATCACTCCTAGATTTTTATTTCTATAGTTCAAAAAGGAAAAACAAGTAATATTTATTTTAAATGCCTTATATCTCCTTAAACAAAAACATTCTTTTCTTCTTTTTATAACTATAGAAAATGATATTTTTCCTTTAAAAAAATGCTTTTAATAAAATAAATTATGTTGATTTTTTTGTTTTAAACAAAAAATGCATTTGTTGCTTAATCCTTCTAAATATTCCTTATTCCTCTTATATATTCTTTACAAAAATTATAAATATACACTCATACTTTATTAGAGAAATTCCTTTTGTTTTTCCTTCAAAAAAAAAAAAAAAATGAACCTTCACCCTTACATGTAAAATTTTAAAACTTGATGTGCTATCCAATAATTCCTTTTTTCCTTTTGCAACTTAAAAGGAATAAATGTACCATTTTTTAGGTATTGATAAAAAAGGGGTTGAAGGACCCCAACCCTTTACAAAGAGCTCAAAAGATGTACAACAAAAAAATAAGAGAAGATCAGACAAATGCAAGATAGCCCTATCTTAGTAAAATAAACAAACTTGGACTAAACTTGTTTATGAAAAGCTGCAAAAATATCCATCCTGCTATCCTCCTATTTGACAAGGCTTATGCATTGCTCAATGCTTCACGTGACTGATAAATAAACTACTGACAACAATGTAATTTAGTGTGCTCAAATCCTATCCTTCATCACATGATCCTAATAACTATTCTACTTTGCTCTACCCTCTTTATCTGCTAGCTTCATTATCAAATTCTTATAATCTCTTTCAATTCTATGGGAGCCTATGATGAGACCTTGAAATTCTCATCGTCATATTCACCATTTTATCGATAGCTTTGTTTCCCTCTCTATAAATATATTTAATTCAACTTTCTTCTTAAATTTCCAAAATAATCATGTCATCTCTAATTATATGAAAAATACTAAAATTATTTAACTCCCTTTAAAAAGGAAATTATAATATTCTTAGAATCCCCTCAAAAATAATTATCCTAAACTCCAAATTCACACAGCAACTTGAAGTAAACATCCCTTACTTCAGCTTGGTGATTCCTACATCCTAATGCACCTTTTATTTTGAAGGCACCAGTTTTAAAACACTTTCCAAGTTCATGAAGTATTGCAGCAGTTCGAGAAGAAAACCATTTATGTCCTTTGAAAAATAAATTTCCCGCACAACTTTGAACCTTAAAAAAATACTTTGATGCGTAACTTTTGTCTCTAAAACAAATATATCTTTGCACACTTTCTTTTTAAAAAAAAATATTTCTGTGTCCAGGTATGCAATGTATCTCAACCCTCTACCTTTATAAAATTATTGATGTCTCTTCGTAAACAGATGGTCCTCTATTGGATGGGCGTTCTGGAATGCCGTCTCATCAAACTTTAACATTAGAATTCAGAATGAAAAAGATTTTAAACAGCAACTCAAACCTCAAGAGTGCATTTTGTTTTCTTCTACCAACACGTCAAGGATTTCAAATGGCTGGATTTTTTTTTTTAAAGCGGAAAAACTCCTTGCGGAGCCGCCATGGTTTGAGAGACCACGAACAAGGGGTTCTACACCATCAAAGTTACCCGGAGTCGCACCCGACCCTGTCCGTAGGCTCCTTGGTTTGAGAGACCACAAACAAGGGGTTCTACACCATCAAAGTCACCCGGGAGTCGTGCCCGACCCTGCCGGCACCAACATTATCAATTGGATTTTGGATACCCAATTCAACTTTTTGGTAGGGTAGAGATTTGAACCTGAGACCTCCATTGGAAGATTGCACTCTCCTCTCCAACTCACCTACAACGGTGGCTTGCCTGAAAACTCTAATTTTACCTGGATATGCAAAATTAATTCACCCTGCTTTAGATAGTTCCTTGGTATTTTGATTGCACACATGAGCTCAATGACTTTTTTACTCAGGCATTCTTCTTTAGAAACAACATTTCCACATATGCTTTGCTCAGGCGCTCTTTTGTCTACTCTTAAAGGCTTAAAACAATGTTTTCACATATGCTTTACTCTGGTACATATGTTCAAGCAATTATTTATTCTTTGCTTAAAATATTTCCAAGCATTCGTTCTCTTATAAATGGATTTGCCCATATCTCCTTTGGGCTCTCGAGAATAATTATAAAAAAAATTCGTATGACTTTAAACGTGTAAGCAATTATCAATAAATCAATTTTGCTTGCTTAATATTTAGAATGATAAGAATTTTTTTTTTTCAAAAATTTGAACTTCTTGCTTGCATTCAACCATATAAACATTTCCAATGCAATTAATCTTAAATCAAATAATATGTTCAATCGTCTTAACAATACATAATCTTCCAAGTAGAGATATTAAAGAATCTTTCATCCATCTTAACCAGATTTCAATCATTTCAACCAGATGTAATCTTTGAAGCAAAATACTTATAAAAATCTTTCACTTCACCTGTTTCAACTACACAAAATTTTCCAGACAAATATTTAAAAACTTTTACTATACTTTTAGACAGTCCGTATTGCATTCGGGTTTATTTATAAAAAAACTTCAAATTTATTTGTAAAAATACCTTAAATTTGATGGTATGAACACTAGCATAGACCTTCTACAGCGCACACTTTGTTTATGGGTCTTCGTTCAGAAACTTTCACCACTAAACAAAAAATTGTTTCTAACAAATTTTCTCTCCATTCATGGTTTAGGAACTTCTGCTACGATAGCAAAACATAAAATTATATATTAATCTCATACATTTAAAAGTATATAATGATCTTACATGTGAGTCCATAGGGAAAAAATCCGGTAGAAGCTATAAAAGTAAAGATAACAAGAAAACCTAATTAAAAGTTTCATGTATTTACTTAGTGAAACATAATATTGAAGGTATTATACAAAAATAAGACTTTATAAAATTATAGCCTAACAAAAGAGAAAGAGAGGATAAGAAGTAGAAGTAGAAGGTGGTACCTATATACAAGATTTTATTTATATTTATAATACAAAATCCTAATGAGTATTTATATTGATACCAAAACCCTAATGAGTTACTTGACCTTAAGGTTAACTTATAATAAAATAATTATTGGTTTACGATCTGCCTAGTATATGTTTTATGCCCTAGACCATGGATCAATATTGGATGGATTAGAATTGCTTCTAAGCCAACCTCTAGAGAAGGTCGGTTCCTTATTTATGCTACAAAAATAAAGGGTATAAGACTAAAGATAGAAATGAGAGAGTGAGGTAAAAAGGAAAAGAAGGATAAAAATGGATCGAATAGTGGCCATAAACTAGGTAACAATAAGAAGTTTGTAATATGAATATTCTACAACTTAACTACAAACAAAGCCTAATAGACCAACGACCAAGTGAAGCATCACAAAATCTATTTCTAGCTCATATCATGCATTATCTAATACTCCAAGCACTCTATAGAAGATAATCCAAACAACAATCCAAGCCTGACATAATTTGCTTAAAAACATTTATCCCATACAAAGCATGAAAAAAAAAGTTTAGAAATGCATAAATAACATACACATTGTGATTACTAATGCATCCATTGGTAGAGACCAAACAACATTTGATTGTATTAACAACAAAGTATACAAAGAGCTTACAATAGGCAAACCTTGAAAATGCCAACCCTCTTTTTGATGAGACTTAAGCTATTTATAACTCTTACAATGAATTCAGTTAGCTTAATCATTACATTGATAGCCTAGTGTAGGTCGGGCATGAATAGGGACAACTTGGTTCAATTTGGAGCTCATGTGTGATCAACACAATTAAGAAGAGTGGATGTCGCTTTCTTGCCCTACCACAACTAGGGCTACAAACTTCGCCTAATTGTCTTGATCCAGGTGGTTGATGGATCCAATCATAATCCTAGTAGCCACGTGTTTTTTATTTTCACCACTATGCATTCTTGCCATGTCATATGTCAATCTAGGACTCCTATAGGTTCTTCTATCCATGATTACTAATTGTAGTTATCACTTTTGCAGGTTCTAGAAGACTGGGTATCATTTTCTTGTGCTAGTAGTTGTAATTTTAGCTTAACTATTTTAATCTAGATGGTTGAGAAGTGTCTAGGTGGTCCTGATTTTTGACATACACAACTCTGTTGAAAGGGACATGTTTGAAAGTTTTTTCTTTTATCACCATCTATTGGCAATTTTTTATCTTGTTGTCGAGGCTTTAGATACTTGATTGAGACTTTTAGGAGGCTTGGCTGACGTTATCATGAAAAACATCTAACTACTAATGCTTTTTGGGCTAGTTTTGCTTTGTTGAGTGTTAGTGGACCTGTTCAAGACTTTTGAGCACTTATGTTGATGTCATCTTGGAAAAACCCTAGCTAGACCTGTTTGGACTCTCGCTTGTTCAAGATGCACCACTAAGCTATCTGGGGATTTTTAGGTGTGCTACTTACATCATCTTGGAAAAATCTTGACTAATTATTATTTCAAACTCTTGGTTGCCAAGGAATTTTGAGTACTTATGCTGATGTTATCTTAGAAAACACCTAGCTAGTGACTACTCTAGAGTCTTACTTTCCTAGGACTTTTGTGGTGCACTGCTTACATCATCACTAAAAATTCCCAACGACCCTAAGCCTTGTTATGGAGGTATCTAAGAAGAAGTGTCTAAACTTATTTGCCTTAGAAATTTTTGGCCTAAATAGATGTATTTGGGATCTGACCAGTTATATGTAAAAGATATTAAGCTCGATGAGGTTTACTTGCATTTTAGCCATAAAAGCGATAGTATTACCTAACACAGTTTGCAAGGACTTATCTATGTGGGCAATTACATTGGCCCATATTATTGGCACCTTTGAGGAATTTTTTCTTGTAAAATTGAGAACCCAAATAGCTTTATCTATTGGGCAATGGAGTCACAAGATTAGAAGTAAGAAAAGTAAGAGAAAATATTGAGATGTGAAGGAGTTATGTAGTTGGGGCTTGAATGAAATATGGAACTCTAGTAGGATAAAATTTCCTAAGCTCCAACAGCTTCTCTTTGCACTTCCTTTGTTCTCCCACCATTGGGTCCTTTTCCTAATAAACTTTGTTTACCTCTTGGTCAGTTATCGTGCCTCACTTAAGCCATAATATTTGGTAAGCCATTTCTCAAGACTACTTTGATGGGGTCTTGAATATTTATGCCTTATTATGGGTAACTATCAATTGATAGATCTGTTTATAAGATGGGTTTGGATATCTCCTTGATAGTTCCTATACTTTATAATTTCTTATGGCTAACTTATTGAAAAATACAAAACAACTTCTTTGATAGGTTTCGACCATTGATCAAATTCCTCCACATTACTGCCCATGAGTTCAAACTTTGGTTTGATCTGCTCCATAGTATAAAAGTTTCCATCTTCATCCCAAAGACAAGGGAACCCAAGGCCAATGATCTCCTTAAATAGGGTAATTATCCTATCTTATGTGGCACTTAATGAAATGGTGAGCTCCCATATTTGCAACACCAATTGATGCCACTTTATGAAGGTATTAGCCAGTTGCACTATTTCACCTTTCTCTGCTCGTAAATGTTACAAGCTATGGCTCAATTTTTTTCAAATTTTTAAAATGCTTTCTTCTTCTTGCACCCTTTCTGCTATTGAGCTTTGTATAACCTGGAAATGATTTTGGGCTATGTTGATAGCTTACAGGCTGAAACTTAAGAATTCCATGACTGGATGCATAAACATGGTTGCTTAGAAAATTTATCTCTAACTATATTTATTTATTTGCACCAATACATCCCTAGAGAAGTGGGGACCTTATGATTTTTGTCTTTATTCAACTAGATCCAATTATACCTTCTCTAAATTTTCTTCTAGGGACTGAATCTTATCATCCCTTTCTTGCAACGATGCTTAAGTTGAAACTTTATCAAGGATCTGCTACAGTTTCTCAACTTGAATTTGCAGTACCTTATTTTTAGCCTTCTCCTCATATAGATATTTGGATAGGTATTTTATCTTCTCCTTC
The DNA here is from genome assembly GCA_028583015.1 of Wollemia nobilis. Lineage (NCBI taxonomy): Eukaryota > Viridiplantae > Streptophyta > Pinopsida > Araucariales > Araucariaceae > Wollemia > Wollemia nobilis. The sequence goes on from JAQPPZ010016670.1 coordinate 804,193, forward strand.
TCTCTATGGTACTTTGTTGTTATCTAGACTGTCTTCATATACATCACATCAATTGATGAGTGAGTTATATGGTTATTGTTTTTGGAGAATATTACATTGTCTGGTACATGCTAATGTACCCCCATGGCACCTTAATGGTACAAATATAAATATATAATAGATTAGGGTGAGAGTATATAGTTTATAAGTGTGATTTATATTTTCTCTTATGTATGTGTCTATGTGTAAGATGTGCACAAGTGTCATTTAATTATGTGTTCAAGTATGAATATTGAGAAAGTGCACAAGTATCCTATAATAATTTGTGCAAGTGTGCACAAGTGTCATGTAGTAAAGTGTGAAAGTGTGCAAATAGGAATGTGCAATTGTCATAGAATAAAGTGTGCAAGAGTAAATAGATAGTTAAGAGTCATGTATACAAGTGACAAGATGAGAAGCCAAGAGGCATGAGAGGTTTATCTTATGAATGGAATATGAAAGGTTACATCTCCCAAATATGTGAGGAGATCAGTAGTCATAGAGTCTAAGATTCACAATTCTAAGGTTATATTTTGGAGACAAAGCTCCAAGAAATGGATCAAGAATGTATGATTAAAAAATCATTGATTGTTGAAGCTCGTATACAATTGGAGGAATTTTATTGTAAGTTCTCTCTATGTCATTTCATGAATGATATTGGCCATTTTACTTCATATTATTGTTAATTTACATAAAATTTATGTTCATTTATATTAGCCATTTATATTAAATTGCTCTAATATTTCAGACTACTCAAGATCTTGGATATTGGAACCTTTGGTAATCTGGCTAAAAATCCAAAAGTGGTATAAGAGTGATATTTCAAAGACTGTATCAGAGCTACTTCGAGTAGTTTTTATTGCTAGCATCAGAAAGAGAGTTTTTGGTGTGAATATTTGATTTTGGAGTGATAAGATCCAGAGCTACTATGAGTAGTTTTTTAAAGCTAGCACCAACCTTAATTTTGATGTGAATATTGAAGAGCTAGCATTAAAGGAAAACTTTGATGTGAATTTGGAGGAAGAGTCACATGAAGGAAATGTAGGCCAAAATAATTTTGAATTTTTTTTGAAGATTGATATTATGCAGGCAAAAAATATAGTGCCCATTGAAGCCACTGAAGAGCATGGGTTGATTGAAGTTACATTGGTTATTGGGGGGAGAACCTAAGAGAAGAAAAGGTTCAAAGTAGCAAACATATTTAAGAAGGCCTTTAAAGGCCAAAGGAAAGGAAGCTTGCAAAGCAATCTTATACTATCGTGAGCATAGGTCTTTGTGAAAGATATAATTGAAATAGAGCAATAGAAAGATGCTTAAATAAGGAGACATTAAAAAGAAATAAAGATAGAGTAATTTAGAGCTTTCCAAGTTGTGAGATAACCAGAATTGATAGGTAGCCATTAAGAGCTACCCAAGTTGTGAGATATCCAACAAAGAAGCATGGATACAAAGAAAGGGAGCATTGAAGCATCCTGTGGTTGCATATTGAAGATGATATAAAGAAAGTGAAAGCCTTGAGATTAAGACAGATCCAAGAGCATATATAATAGTGAAAAATAGAGTTGTTAGAGGATGAGAGTCATCCAAAGATAAATATTGAGTGCCTAAGCACCATTACATTCACTTGAGTGCCAATACACAATAGAAGCAGTTGAAGGTTGAAGTGTCATAGAATACTGAGTGCAAGAATAGATTGAGCACCTTAACATCATTGAGTAGTAGCAGAACTAGTTGTAAGTTAGAGAACCAAAGAAAACTAAGCACTAGAATCGATTGAGTACCTAAGTATCATTGCATTGTAGAAGCAACTGATAGATTTAAGAACCAATGAAACTTAAGCTTTGAAAAAAAGGATTAAGTGCCAAAGATATTTGAGTGTTGTAAAACTTGAGAGCACCTCAAGTAGAATTAAGATATTGGAACCTAAGATATTCATAACACTTTTCAAGGAATTGAAACATATCAAGTTTCATACAAAGTTGGTAGAATGCTGAAGACAATTCAACAACAATGATTGCAGAGCACCTTGGCAATTCAGACACCACCTAATGCATTTTATAACGTCCAAAGAATTTTGCATAGTGTTTCATAAGGTATGATTTCAAATACTTATATTTTGGATGAGTGATTAAGTGAAATTAAAATTGCATTGAGTTTTAAAAGTGCTTAAGGGGGAGCAATAAGGTTTTATACTTTTTTTGAAAAAGAATTTTTAATTGAAATGATTTCAAATTTTTAATTTTTTAAAAGTTGAAAAGTTAAAATTAGAGAGTTCAAAGGAATTCTACATTTGATAGAATTTTTTTATTCCTAAAAATTAATTAAAAAAAAAAAAATGAAATTGATTTAAGTTTGGAGAGATAAGGAAATATACTCCAACATAAAATTTAGAATTTTGATTGATTAAAAATTTGCAAATTATTATTCTTTATTTGAGATTTGGGAGCCATAAGGTTTCCAACTTTAAAGGAATTGGTTTTTTGAAATTTGAAGATTGAATAATTTTTAGAAAATTTTATTTGAATTGAAATTTGGAGTAATAAGGATTTCTACTTCAAAGGAATTTATTTTTTTGAAGAAATAGGTAGATGGAAAAGAAGAATGAATGCATATCAGCATTTATATAATAGGAGAAAATTTCAAAATTCATATAAATGGCCAAATTCCATGAGAGGAAGATTTCAAAATCAAATATTTTATCAAGACCATGAAACTAGATTACTTGAATCTCATCAAAACATGCAAAAAAGAAAATGATGCATGGTAACATATATTTAGATTCTAGTCATCATATGACTAGAAATTTGCAGTTGTTTGACTCGACAGAAGTTAGACCTAACATTTCACTAAAGAGTGCAAATGATAATATTTACATGTTTAGGGAGCTACAAAATTTATACCTAGCATACCATTTTATTATTTTGTGCTAGATGATGTTTTATATGTTTTGGGATTATCAATCACTCTTATCTTAGTTGCTCAATTTGTTGAAAGAGATAGAACTATGAAATTTAAATATACAAATGAACATAGAAAGTGCATTATCAAGAATCAAAATAGAACAGAGGCTACAAGTTCCATTAAGAAAGGAATTTTTGCTTTAGATACAATGGGATTTTTAGAAAAAAAATTAAACCATCTTATGCCTCAAGAAAGGACTAATGATGAATTGTTTGATTTATCCCAAAGCCAAGAAATAAGAAAATGGATATGGCATAGTCCAAGATTGTCCAGCAAGGACAACTAACAAAGATAGTGAATGAATACAATAAGATAAATAACAAATGCAAGAATCATAGATTGAAGAGTAAAGTCTTCAATAATCAAATAATGTAATACATGGGGGGTGTTGGAGAATATTATATTATTTGGTACATGCTAATGTAACCCCATGGCACCTTAATGATACAAATATAAATATGTAATTTATTAGGATGTGAATCTATAGTTCAGGAGTGTGATTTATATTTCCCCTTATGTATGTGTCTATGTGTAGGATGTGCACAAGTGCCATGTAATTATGTGTGCAAGTGTGAAGAGTGAGAAAGTGCACAAGTATCATGTAATAATGTGTGCAAGTGTGTGCACAAATGTCATGTAGTAAAGTGTGTGCAAGTGTCATAGAATAAAGTGTGCAAGAGTAAATAGAGAGTCAAGAGTCATGTATACAAGTGGCAAGATGAGAAGCCAAGAGGCATGAGAGGTTTATCTTATGCATGGAATAGAAAAGGTTACATCTCCCAAATATGTGAGGAGAGCAATAGTCATAGAGTCCAAGAGTTACCTTTCTAAGGTTATATTTGTTGTAAATTTGAGGTAATTTGAGGCATTTTATGTTGTCATTGATGTCACATGGATCATTGATGTCACATGGATCACATTGAGTTTTGGTGGCCAAAATATTTCATAAATAAGCATTTATGATATTTTGGAAAGCATGACTATTTACAGGGTTTTGTGAAAACCAAGGCAGGCAAAATAAGAGGTTTTATTTAAAACTATGGATGGTAGATTTGAAATAGGTTTATCTTAAAACCAAGGTTGGCTTTTCGTTTCATCAAAAAAGGTTCCTCGGTGAAGGAGATAATTAATTTTAAATATTTAAGTTTAAATTTTAATCATTTAAAATTAAAATTAAAATTAATATTTTAATATTACCGACGTCAAAAAGGAGGCAAATAATATTAAGTCATAGCCAACATCAAAATAAAAAGGTGGGCATATATAAATATGCCACTAAAATTTTTATTTTCCCTAAGTTCTCGATGGAGATAATCTGTTCGAAGCGCTAAGGGAGCAGAAGTGTCGTATTCATTTGAAAACTAGCGAAGAGAAGAGGGAACAAAGGTAAGGGAAGTTCCTTACCTATCACCATAGCACTTATGGCCTAGCGGTAAGAGGAAGGCACGTAAGGTGTTTAAGCGCCAGCAGATCCGAAGTTCGAATCCCGTCGACGCTGGTTTTTGCAAGGTAAAAAGGGAGAACCTTTTGCGCACGTGGTTTTTTGAGGGCAAGTTTGGAGGAAGCAATAAAGAGGTCTTGCGCTCTTGGTTTCTATGTGAGAGGTTAGCTCACGTGGTTTTTGGCATCGTAGTTTGAGTGGTGCAGGGGCAATGACAGGGGATTGAATCCCGCTGAGGTTAAAGACAAGTTATTAATTTTTCAAAATATTTTATTTTTCTAAGGTTGCCCTAGGAGAGTTAAGGTTTGTGGTGCATGTTGTGAAAAAGAAATATTTCTGGTGATTTTCCTTTTAGACGTATATCATATTATATATCGTTGGAAAGCTTATTTCGAGTACTATTTGATTATTTTGTTTAGAAGGAGAAATAAGATGCACATAAAGAGATATTTCTATTTTTGTAAAAGGGTTCAAGTGAAGGTTGTTTTGTTCTTTTCAAAGTGTGTTGAGTGTGGTAGATTTTCCAAAGGGGTTTCTTCATTTTCATAAAAGGTATGGGCACATTCTCCTATTGAATGTCTATGGTGGTTATTTCTGAAATATCATTGGAGGGAAAAGGATTACTTGTGGTTTCCTTTTTGAAAGTGGTTGGTTGCTTCAAGGTTTTCTAAATTGAGAGTTGTGTTTAAACCTTGTTTTATAAGCATAGTTGTTGAAGCCCATTGGTTGTGAAAGAACATGAGTTAGAAAATAACATGAGTATCATTGTTATGTGAGATGTGTGGTTGAGAATTGTTGGAAATATTTGAGTTTGTTGATACACACTTTGACTAGGGTTGTGTGAGGAAGAATTATCCCTTGTGGTGATTAGTTGAGATTGAGTTTAGAACATATTGAGTCTATAACAATTCTCTTTATGCTTATATGAGTTGAGTTAATTTGAGTTGATATTGAGCCTAGAACATATTGAGTCTCTAACAATTCTCTTTATGCTTCTATGAGTTGATTTGAGTTGAGTGGATTTGAGATCTTTATGGATCATTGTTGTCATCAATTGAAGAGTACATTGCCATTCATTGTTGAGTTTATATTTGAGATTTACCTTGATATATTTGTGGATGATATTTGAGTGCTACTTGAGCATGATTGATTGAGCCTTTGAGAAGGTATTTGTGGAAAATTTTGAGAAAGCTTTGTGGATAGTTTTGGGGCAGATTTATGGGTAGATTTGTGGACAAATTTAGGATAGTTTTGGGCAACTTCTTGGTGATTTTGTTAGAGTAGATTTGGATAAGTTCTTAGTGAGCTTGTTGGAGCATTTTTGGGCAAGTTCTTGGTGATCTTGCTAGAGAATATTTGGACAAGTTCTTAGTGAGCTTGTTGGAGCAATTTTGGGCAAGTTCTTGGTGAGCTTGCTAGAGCATATTTGGACAAGTTATGTGTGATCTTGTTATTTAGTTTTGGACGAGTTTTGTGTGAGCTTGTTATTCAGTTTTGGACAAGTTCTATGTGATCTTGTTATTCAGCTTTGGACAAGTTCTGTGTGAGCTTGTTATTCAGATTTGGACAAGTTTTGTGTGAACTTGTTATTGCCTAGCTTTGAGCAGATCAAAGAAATCATTGTATTGGATATTTTTGTGTGATATTATAAGGAAATAAGCTTATGGAGTACCCCACATTGGGGGAACCACGTGAAATATTGTGTCTCAATTGTGTGTGGTGACTTGTGCTCTTGCTTACTACTCCTATATGAGTTATTAATGCACACTACTATATTTGGTTATTGTAATTAAGGATATTAATTGATATTGATTTGGAAAGAAAGTAAAAAGTGATCTTATACTGTTCACCCCTCCTCTCAGTATAAGCTTATGTTATTCAATTAGTATCAAAGCAGGTTCCTTCGAAAAGGCTAACAACTTAAGGGCAGATTCTACAAGAACACAGATGGATTCACAGAATGGATCATCTACAAATAAGGCTCCATTGTTTGATGATAACAATTATGCTTTCTGGAGCATGAGGATGAAGAACTACTTGATATGGTTTAAAAAGAGTATAGGGTTGAAGGTGATCCCGAGGCAAATAAGACTATCAAGAATTTGGTTGAGATCAATGCAAGAGCAATGAACTATCTTTTGAGTGGGCTTCGTGAGACAAATTTTGGAAAAGTCATGGTATGTACTTCAACTAATGAAATGTGGACCAAGTTGCGGAATACTTATGAAGGAGATTCCAAGGTAAAGTTGGTAAAACTACAAACTCATAGAAAAATATTTGAGGAATTGAAAATGGAAGATTATGAAGATATTGCAAAGTTTTTACTTCGAGTTGATGAAATAACTAAAACCATGAGAGGCCTAGGTTTTGACATGAAAGAATCAGAAGTTACTCAAAAGTTTTTGAGATAACTTCCCATGAAATATGATTCTAAGGTTTCAACAATAGAATAAACAATGGATATCAACAAGCTAACAATGGAAAAATTGCAAGGAAATCTCATAGGTTATGAGATGAGGGTAAGTAAGCATCAGGTTCCAATAAAAGAGATTGCATTCAAGGCTTCAAAAAAATAGGAAGAGAAAGTTTCATAAAAAAGTAGAGTTCCAGATAATTATGAGGAAGCTAACTTCATCAAAAGAAATAAGGACTCAAGGAATTTTAGGGATATAACGAAAGTCAGATGCTACAAGTGTGGTGATCTTGGTCACTATGCATACAAGTGTCCACATGAAGAAAATAGTGATGATGAAAAACAGGGTCATAGAAGAAAAGAAGATGGAAATCATAAGCATGACAAAGATGACAGATTCAAGCAAAACATGTATGAGAAGAAGAAAATTTTTCATAAGGCAAAGAAATATTACTACATTGTAGAAACAAGTGATAGCTCAGATCATAGTGATAGAGACAAATCAGATGATGAAAAAGAAGAACATTTATTTCTAGGAATAGAAGGTGAAAGAGAACAATGCTTTGTGTGTGGTCAAAGAGATCACAGATCAGGATATTGCAATGGTTTTAGTGATAGTGAAGATGAGATGACACATCAAGGGAACATGCATGGTGAAAGAAATCTTGAGAGTTTGTTTTCTATAGAATATTATAATGATCTTAGTGACAATGAAGATGAAGAAGGGTTTTTCTATGGGATAAGAAAAGTAGAAGAAGAACATTCACTCCAAATAGAAGAAGTTATACAAGAGGATATTGTAAGAAAGATAGATGTCTCAGCTGATCTAAAGGAAGACTTCAATGATATCCATGAGCAACTACAATAGGTTAAGGAGAATCTAAAAGAATTAAGATGTTCCATACGTGAGAATTTTGACCTATCACATGACTCAAAAGGTCAAGATATTTTCACTAAGAAGGAAACTTGCATTTCAGAGGCTATAGAGATGGATGCCAATTTTCTACTTGACATAAATGAAGAGAAAGAAGAGGAAGATTCCAAAGCACCAAAGGTCTCATGTTTCAGGTTTGGGTAATCACACTCAAAAGGAAAGGAAGTTCTAAAATATGGAAGCAAGAAAGCTCCTAAGTCTTATGAAGGAAGCTTCAAAGTTCCTATGACTCAAAATATTTAGTTTGGATCTTGGTTTGAGATAGGTGAATCAAGTTCAAAATAAAAAGAAACTCTTGAAAAGGAAAACAAGGAAGAGGATTTAGATACTACAAAGAAGGTTCAAGGTTACAATGCACAAGTTGAAAATGATCATAAGGATAATGGTCAACAAAGGTATGAGGAACCAAGGCATAAAAAAATGGCTTTTCAAGGACATTGTTTTTCTTGTAATGGATTTGGACTCAGGGCTATAAACAACAGGGTCCATGGATCAAAGAAGTTTGTTTTTACTAGAGGAAACTTAAAAGGAAGAAGGTATGGTTTTCAGGGACATTGCTTTTTATGCAACAGGATTGGTCATAGATATTTTCAGTGCAAAGTAAATGAGCAACATGGTTTTCATTTTAGAGATACACAATTCAGAAGTCATGGTCATAATGGTCATGAAAATAGAGCTTCACAATACAGGGTTCAGGAAAGGAATGGATATGTAAACTATTTTAAGAATGAATTCAAGACATGGGCACCATCCAAAGGCTACAATATCAAGTGTTTCAATTTCAATAACTTTGGGCATATTGTAAAATGGTGTAGGACTCAATTCCAAACAGGTTCAAGGCAAGAAGGTCAAACAGGTTCAAGGCAAGAAGATCAAGTAATTCATCAAGAAAAGGATATCAAAAAAACATGGAAGGAAGTTGATAGAGGAAAGAATCAATGTAAGATAGGAGTAAAAGTACTCCCACCCCAAACTTAATCACCTCAAGAGAGAAGGGGGTGAGGGGGCTAAGCTTAAGAGTCATATATTTTAGCCCCATAGGTGTCCCTTTTGCCATTGATGTTTAGAAGGAGAAATAAGGTGTACATAAAGAGATATTTTATGTTTTTGTAAAAAGGTTCAAGTGAAGGTTGTTTTGTTCTTTTCAAAGTGTGTTGAGTGTGGCAGATTTTCCAAAGGGGTTTCTTAATTTTCATAAAATGTATGGGCACATTCTCCTATTGATTGTCTATGGTGGTTGATTTCTGAAATATCATTGGAGGGAAAATGATTATTTGTGGTTTCCTTTTTGAAAGTGGTTGGTTGAATGCTTCAAGGTTTTATGAATTGAGAGTTGTGTTTAAACCTTGTTTTATAAGCATAGTTGTTGAAGCCCATTGGTTGTAAAATAACATGAGTTAGAAAAGAACATGATTATCATTGTTATCTGAGATGTGTGGTTGAGCATTGTTGGAAACATTTGAGTTGGTTGATACATACCTGGACTAGGGTTGTGTGAGGAAGAATTGTCCCTTGTGGTGATTAGTTGAGATTGATTTTAGAACATATTGAGTCTCTAAAAATTCTCTTTATGCTTCTATGAGTTGAGTTGAGTTGATATTGAGCCTAGAACATATTGAGTCTCTAAAAATTCTCTTTATGCTTCTATGAGTTGATTTGAGTTGAGTTGAGTTGAGATCATTATGGATCATTGTTGTCATCCATTGAAGAGTACATTGCCATTCATTGTTGAGTTCATATTTGAGCTTTGCCTTGATAGATTTGTGGATGAGATTTGAGTGCTACTTGAGCATGATTGATTGAGCCTTTGAGAAGGCATTTGTGGACAGTTTCGAGAACTTTGTGGACAGTTTTGGGGCATATTTGTGGGCAGATTTATGGACAGATTTGGGATAGTTTTGGGAAACTTCTTGGTGAGATTGCTAGAGTAGATTTGGACAAGTTCTTAGTGAGCTTGTTGGGGCAGTTTTGGGCAAGTTCTTGGTGATCTTGCTAGAGCATATTTGAACAAGTTCTTAGTGAGTTTGTTGGAGTAGTTTTGGGCAAGTTATTGGTGAGCTTGCTAGAGCAGATTTGGACAAGTTCTGTGTGAGCTTGTTATTCAGTTTTGGATGAGTTATGTGTGAGCTTGTTATTCAGATTTGGACAAGTTCTATGTGAGCTTGTTATTCAGCTTTGGACAAGTTCTGTGTGAGCTTTTTATTCAGCTTTGTACAAGTTCTTTGTGAGCTTGTTATTCATATTTGGACAAGTTTTGTGTAAACTTGTTATTGCCTAGCTTTGAGCAAATCAAAGAAATCATTGTATTGGATATTTCTGTGTGAAATATTATAAGGATATCAGCTTGTGGAGTACCCCACATTGGGGGAACCACGTTAAATCTTTTGTCTCAATTGTGTGTGGTGACTTGTGCTCTTGATTACTACTGCTATATGAGTTATTAATGCACACTGATATATTTGGTTATTGCAATTAAGGACATTAATCAATATTGATTTGGAAAGAAAGTAAAAAGTGGTTTTATACTGTTCACCCTCCCTCTCAGTATAAGCTTGTGTTCTTCAATATTATGAAGATAAATATCCAAGAAATGAATCAAGAATGCATGATCAAAGAATCACTGAATATTAAAGCTTGTATACAATTTGAACAATTTTATTGTAAGTCTTCTTCATGTTATTTCATGAATGATATTGATAATTTTACTTCATATTATTGTTATTTTACATGAATGTTATGTTAATTGGTATTGGCCATTTATATTAAATTGCTCTAATATTTGAGACTACTCAAGATCTTGGATATTGGGACCTATGATAATTTCTCTAAAAAACCAAAAATTGTCACTTAGTGGAACTTGGGTAACATCCATCTCTTGCACCATATTATTATAATTTGTTGCTATCAACTTAGAGGTAGGCTTGTCTATAGTGGGGTGAAGGTTGTTAGTGTATATTTTCTTTTGATTGGGCCAAAACACCCATCATCCTTGTTGGTGATTTCTTCAACTCAATCCTAAGCATCATCTCATCCATCCACTTTTGAGCATTGGCTAAGCCTATTGAAACTGGATCAGAAAATCCAGGGTTAGATAGCTTGCGAGGGGAACAACAACAAAGTAAGATTGAAGAAGGAAAAATGGAGAAAATGAGGCTTTATGGATTATGTAAACACCCTTAGTAGTTAGAGGTAGTGAGATTCTAGATGCCTACATATTTTCTAGGAGTGTGGTAAAGGTGATGTTTTTGGTGGGTGATTGGGTATGGGCTACCTCTTGTGGAAGTTGCTTGGGAGAGGAGGAAGATGACAAATATGGAAGAGATGAAGTTGGATTAGGGTCAAGAGAATATGTACCTTCTCCTTAAGCTCTGAATTGCTCCTAGGCTACTGGAATAATGTCTTGGGTCTTAGCCTTCTTTGCTCCTTCATCTGGCTAATGCAATGAGGAAACTTTCCTTTTTGTTTTTTCTTAACATTCTGGCTATGTTGAGGAATGATTGGGCTTAGATAGATTGAGCACAAATTAGGGAACCTTTTATTTTTCATTTGAATGAATTTGGTCATTGATAGCTCCAAGTCCCATTAGACCTCCTCTTGATTTCAATTGGAAAGGTTCAATCAGACTTGATGAGGTCTTACCAAGGCCTCCTTTGGTATAACCCATCTTTTGTATAATTTTTTCTCTAACTGAATACCTCTACCTCTTGTGGTGATGGTGATTGACCCTCTTGTTGCCAAGCTAATACTTCCTCCATCTGCTATTGTTTGCCCAAACCTGTTTCTTTTAAATTTTTGAATCTTATCTTATAATTCCTATGGAACTTGATCTTCTTCTAAATCATCCTATTCTAGAGCCCACTTGTATTGCTCTTGGTATTCAACTTCCTTCTCTAGGTGGTATTATTTGTAGTTTTGTTCTTTGGATTCATCCTCCTCATCATCTATCCACTTATATTCATCGAAGTATTTTTAAAATTCATTGTCTATATTAAGAAAATGACCTTTTTTTGTATGCTAGCCTCACACCTGAAAATCCACTATTCCTTGAATTTTTTTATCACTTATTTTCCATCATATCTCTCCTTTTATCACTCAATATGTGGCTTTTGTTTCTATCAGGGCCATATTTTGTTGTTATTTCATAAAATGACCTCCAAGGAGGCATTTTATTCTTAGAATTCATATCTATATCAACTTCTTCATCTTCTAACTTATTTTGGTGTACTTCTATCTCTAGTCTTTGTACATGTGGAAAAGCATGAGGTTTTTTGTTTATCACTTTTAGTTTATCCTTCATAACACCATCTGGATCATATTTCCATCTGTTTGAGCCCATCCTCAACTTAAGGCTCTAGAGTTTATATTTTAGCACTTTAATTTTCTTTCGGGCCCTCAAGGAAACTGGCCCATAATTTAGATGTAGGACATATGTGAAGGCTTTATTTACTCTTGACTAAAACTTACATCCGTGCAGTCTATTCAATGATAAAAATCCATTCCAAAGACCTAATCAATCACATAGTAGGGAAGCAAAAGGGGTTCCTCAATAAATCCATATACTCTTATTATTGTACCCCTTTTCAAAAAATACCAGTTTCCAATTTCCTAACTAGGGGTCCAAATATTAAATTTTACTTTTTTGATCAATCGAGGAGTTTCTCTATAAATATGGGCCAAAGGAGGGCTAAGTTTTTTTGTTGAAATTCATATGAGTTTGATGTTCTAAGAGTTGGTGTCCAATCCACCATTGATAATATCTTTCCCTCTAGGGTTCACCTCCTTATTTCTAAATTCAGGAAATTATCTACTCTAAAATACAAAAATAATCATGTCAAGTAGGAAGGCTATCTAAACATCCCATATTCATTTTGCTTAAACTCTACTAGCTAGGAATGCATCATTGAGCTAAGGTATTGGACCTAGTCAAAATAGATAGGGTTTAGGAGGTTGGTCATGGCATATGACATAGCCACTTGGTAGTCAAACATATTATTATCACTATCTAAAAAAAAATGATGGCTAACATGGTAAAAAATATTGCAAGTACTAAAATTCAAAAAGGTGGATAGGACCTTTAAGAAGTTAAGGGATGTGTTGGTGCAGTTGTTTGTTGAGCCAATCTTACATCTTATCATTATAATAGGCTATTTGGCCTTCCTTATAAAAAGGTTTATGGATTTTGTCAGGGTGAGAACTAGATATAAATGCCATTGTAAAAAATTTAGGCCTAAGGGAGAAAAGTACTTGACCTTTGCAATCCCACATCATCTTGTTTTTTTTGTTGTAGTTGTCTGCAATTGCTTTGACCAGCTTTGGGCAAGGGTGTACATGCCTAGGCATATACTGTGCCAATAAGGAATTCTAGGAAACTATAGTCGGATGGTCTGACAAGAATTTGATGGCTTTCTACTTTGTTGCATCTCTTAGGATTTTAATCTTGATAGTGAGCTATGAGTCATGAATATCCGCCATATGGTCCTAGAGATCAAGCTTTTTGATTTCCATAGTTCTCAAGCTTGCTTTCAGACTATAATTATGCTTACAAATTTACTCAATTTTTTATTTCCTAGGCACTATAGATATTGAATGCTCAACTACTTAGCATACATACAAAGTCGTGGGAGCTTGTAATTATAGCCTTTTGTTAGCAATTGACATTATTAATATCATAAAGTATGCATGCCCTATTTTATTACCAAAATTGCTTATTAGCCCATGGTACATATGAGTACCTTAAGTGTTGTTGCTTTTTATGATAATAGTATTTTTACATTTCAAAATTGTTGTGTGATACCTATTACCTTCCCTGTTCTTATTTATACATACTTTTCTATGTACATGTTAGATTTTGATGAAGTATGCTATGGGAGATAGCAATCACAAGATGCAAAAAGATAATGAAGTTCAGGAATGATACTAAAATATGCTTTTAATAGAACTCATGAAAATAAGGAACTTAATACAATAGATAGAAACCTACTCTACGAGTGCATGCTGAGAGCAATGCACTCTCTCTCTCACACACACACCATTCACTATGGTCCTTTATATAGAAAATAGGTAACTTGGCCTTTACTCTTCCTAACTACCATTCCTATGACTCATGTACAAGTGGACTCCTTGCACATTTACATTATTGCACACTAAAACTTGTGCATTTATTTATTCTACCCAAAGTAATTCCTAATATAATAATGTACCCAAGGTGGTACATTGACAGGTACCTAAATAATGTTATATACTCTAACACCCACTTGTATTACATTATTTAGGTATTGAACACTTTAGTCTTCAATATGGATCTTCTTCTTGAGAATAATCTTTTGCTTCATAAGGTTCGTATTTCCTTGTTGTTGCTTTTTAGCTTGATCTGATTCTTCTATTAATTCACCTTGCACTGTATTCCTCCATGGTCTGGTCCTTCATCTTCTTCTTCTTTGGCCTTGCATTTGGATGCAGTTTTCATACTTTCATAAGTGGTTGTACTGCAAATTGATTCTTGTAAAGGTATTTTTCCTTCTTTGTCCTTGATGTGTATAGAGGCTTCCAAAAAAACACTCAAAGCATCATGATAAGATCTTGAATTAGTAGAACTTGAAGTACCAATACTACATGAGGATTGAAATATCTTTTCTAAGTATGATTCACTCAATTCTATTTTCTTTTTAAGAGCTTCTATCAATCCTTTTTGTTCTACATTCTCATCCTTGTAACATTTGTATATAAGTAATGCCATATACAATATGCTTACAAAGTCTAAGGAAAGTGGAATGTCACTTTTCCCATTATCAATCACTTCATTAAGTCGTGCATGTAGATAGTGTTCCATAGTATCGAAGTTATCTTCTAAGGCTTCACTATGAATCACCTTTGAAGTAAGATCTAAAATTTCTTCAAACTTTATAAGTAGGTTCATGATCCCAATTTTTATGGCACTTGCTCTTTCTTTTCTAAGAGAGTTGTTCATATTATTGTTAGTTGTATTCTTAGAAGTAGACATCCTTATAGCTCCCTAGTTTAGATTATAAAGTGCTTTGGTAGTACCTGTATGAGATAGAGTCTTTTGAGTAATCTTACCTTATAACTCCTTAGATAAGAGTATTAAATTTAGATTTTGTAGAATCTCTTATTTCTCCCTAGTTTAAGGATTGTGAACTAATTTGATGAAACCTTTCTTGAATTAGGTTTTGTAGGCTTCCTTATATCTCCCTAGTAATTTAGGATATGCTATAGACTTTAATAAATAGCTTAGCAATATTTAGTTCACCTTTTGGATTGATTTTGTAATGTTTTGAGAATAATAATCAACCTTCAATTTTACCTTATCTCTCCTAATGAAGTATGCTCTAATGGTTGGATTTCTTTTGTCTCCTGAGTATGAATGTGAGACAATTGTTATCACTTAATTCCAAATTTCAATGAGCTTCTTTCTTCTATCTTAAGTAATTTGATTTTATAAATTCCAAATATTTATGGTTTTGGTGTAGAAAGCCTTATAACTCCCTACTCTTGGAATATTAGAAAATAATTGTATTTGCAAATTAGTATTCAAATTTACTAAGGTTGTCAACCTTCTTTATTTGAAAATATCCTCCAATAATAATATTTTAGAATGATCTTGCTTGATATATTACTAAATCTTGGTTTAATGTTGGTTATTCTAATGCAATAGAATGTTTGAATATATCACCTTATAACTCCAACATTACCTTAATGAAAGCAAGCAATAATGGCTTTACCTTAGTGCTTGTAGTACGTAGCTTGTAGCTTGTGATGTGGTTGGAGACTCAATGTGTCTCCATTGGATTGCTCAACATTGCTTAACATTCTCTTCCTTTAATTGCTATGCATGGTTTTACTTCAACATTTCTTCTCTTACATTTTTTGTATGGCTTGAATTCAACGTCTTATTTTCTTATATGCTTTGTGTGGCTTAAGACCTAAACATATCTCTTCTCTTATGTGCTTTGTATGGCTTGAGTTGATTGATGCTTCAATGTCTCTGTTGGCTAGTTAGGAATGAGCATTCAATGCTCTCTCTCTCTCCAAATATATAGTGCTTGGTTGGTGCTAGAATTCCTATGAAAGTGCTAGTTTATGGTAGTCTTTAATGCACCTGCGCTTCTCCTTCAATCTTGCTTACACTCCTCTCTTGAAATTCATTGTTCATGCTTCCAATGTTTTGTGAGATCTTTAATGCAAATTTATTAATAGAGATCTCCTTCAACGTTGATTCCTTGAGACGTTATGCTCTTCTTCATGCTTCAGATAAGTAGTAATTAGATTGGTTGCAGTTACACCTTTAGTTTCAACATTCAAGATGTAATGATAAATATGGCATTATTTCTTAGCTTGCATTCCTTTCCTAACACTCCAATATGGATGTTACTCTTTGCTAGGCGCTTGGATGCTTCAAGACAAGCATTATATTCTTGTTGGGCTCTTACATGAAAGGTGTAACATCCCTTTTCTATGTGCCAAGTGGTAATTGCATGCTCAAATCTCAACGTCCTTCTTGAAACCTATAACTCCTTTAGTGAATGCAAGTTGTTCACTTCTTTTCTCCAATGCTTTTCCAGTGAATGCTAGCTTGCACCTCCAACAATGATCTCCTTCCAACATTAGCTCCAACGTAGCTTCTATGTGGATGATATGACACCTTTTGATTCGACATTTATATGCTTTTATGGTTCTCTTATTTGTTGACTATTAGGCACTTGAATGAGGTAAATTTTCATGGCTTTCCCTTGGCTATACACATATTTCCAAGTTGTTACTCTACCTTGCTTTGTGATGGTTGTAATATCTTTTATTTGACTGCAAACTAGATTCATTTGAGGGTATTTCTCTGATGATTTGAATGGTGTTTTTGGACACCTAAAACCCGATGCTTGTGAACCCTAGATTCATTCCTTTTCTACCTCTCTTGTTTCACCAAGAGTAGACATAGGATTTTTGCAGTGTTAGTATCTTCAAGACACTTGATAATCTATCCTATTTTAGAGGTATTATGGTGCTCCAATGTAGTATGAATAATAGACTCTATTTTGCACCAAATCTTAGTGTGCTTCTTGTCTCTTTTGATGCTATTTATTTGATTTGATGGCTTCAATGTTGTATAGATAGATTTACACCTCACTTAAAATCTTGAGGACTTATGTAAGATAATTTAAAGATTTCTTTTGGATTATTGGATATAGCCACTACTTGCTCTATTATTTTGAGAGCAATGTATTGTTACCTTTTTTTTAGACAACACTAGAATATCACTCTTTTACATGGATAGTTAAGTAACAATGAATCCAAGTTGATAATAATATAAGCAATATGCTAGAGAGATTAGTATTTACACTAACCTTAACTATAACATTTAGTGCACTTCTAATAAGATTTAAGAGAATTAATATAGTGCAACTCAAATCACCTTATTACTCCTTAAGGAACTTTGTAATATGCACTAATACTAACTCTTAAAGAATGCTCAATAATTTTTGCAACTTAATGTAATCTTTTTTTCTGTAAGTAGATAATAGGAAGAATGTATCTAAATCCTATTAATATGTAAGTAATAACCCTTAACAAAAACTATAATTTGCTCTTTCTTTGAGGACTTAAGATGTAACCTTTTATTTTGCAACTCCTAAATTCTAATAAGATGCTTAATGAACCTAAGTAGTAATCCAAATAATTTTTCAAGTAATGAACCCTTTTGCACCTTAAATTGATTATCTTTAAAGGCTTCTGAAGATGGTGTAGATCTTGATGATTTAGTTCACCAAGTTGTTGCATGTAATGGTGGTTTCTTGCAGCTAGTAATGCTATATTTATTGTTGCCTTCTTAGTTGTGAAAGGTAATCTTAAAACCTCTCAGGTTTGGTAGCAATATCTGGTTATTTT
This sequence comes from Wollemia nobilis, assembly GCA_028583015.1. Lineage (NCBI taxonomy): Eukaryota > Viridiplantae > Streptophyta > Pinopsida > Araucariales > Araucariaceae > Wollemia > Wollemia nobilis. The sequence goes on from JAQPPZ010016670.1 coordinate 821,857, forward strand.
CTCCTTATCGAACTATGACTTTGACTATGATCTCCTTATCAATAATCTGAGTGTCTTGAGGTCTTCAATATTATTCTTTGGAATTTGACATTCCTTGTAAAATTCTTCTTCTGTTAGGCTTGTTGTCGGATGGAAACAATTGTCCCAAATATTTCACTATCAGGAGCTTCTCCTTGGTAGTGAATTTCTCCAATGAGTTCTTATAGGAACTCCTTCAGTGATGCTTCAATGAGCTCTACAACAAGGCTCTCCAATAGTTCTCCTTGTTTCTCCTTGAGACCTCTCCAAGATCTTCAAGAGGTCTTCCAAATGAGACCTTTCCTTCAACATTCTATTATAGAAGTGTTGGTAATGAGATCTTCTTCTCGGATCTCTAAAATTTGCTACTTTTGGAATTAGGTATAGGACCTTGCTAGTCCTTCTTCAATCTTCCAATATTAGAAGTTCTTTAATGGGACCTTTTGTGGGTCCTCTTTGAATTCTTTTAGAAGAAGTCTTCAATCTACTGTCTGTAATATTTTATGGAGATCACAAATATTCTATCTTCTTCTAGAATCTATTATGGAGTCTCTTCAATATGAAGTAAGGTTTCTCTAGCCTTTTTATTATCTTCTGCAATCTACAAGTCTTCAGCCTTCTATGGAGATTGCCAACCTCAAATATTCTAGAACTCTTCTCTAGAGTATCTTCCTCAAATTTGGAACAAGGCTTCTATGGCCTTTTATTTTGGAATAAGGTATTTATGGCCTTTTTCTTCAGGATCAAGGCTTCTAGGGCCTTCTCTTCTTATTCAAGGATTATAGGGCCTTCTCTTCTACAACTTGCATGTCTACAATAGGACTTCCTTCAGGTTCCTGAAATCTCCTCTTTGCTTCAGGTTCTAAGATAATTATAAGATTATATTCTTCCCAACTCTCTTGTAGGAATCTTCCCAACTTTCTTAAATCTCCTTTTTCTATAATAAAGTATAAAGAAAAAAATTCGAAATCTATCAATGACAAATATTCACTAGTTGATTTGTCAATCTAATGGAATGAATGTTGAGTCATGGCCTTCACGAGTTTTCTATAACCCTATAGAAGACTCTAGCCAAATGCAATCTCAAAAATTTTGGAATTGAGATTTGCTTCTCTTATCTATCTCTCTTGTGGCTCTCCCTGATTATATCGACCTGCCATGGCTCTGATACCACTAGTAGTTTTTGATGAAGTATGTTATGGGAGATAGCAAACACAAGATGCAAAAAGATAATGAAGTTCAGGAATGACACTGAAATATGCTATTAATGGAACTCACAAAACTAAGAAACTGAATACAATAGATAGAAATCTAATTTACCAATGCATGCTGAGAGCAATTCACTCTCTCTCTCACACACACACCATTCACTATGGGCCTTTATATAGAAAATAGGTAACTTGGCCCTTACTCTTCCTAACTACCATTCCTATGACTCATGTACAAGTGGACTCCTTGCACATGTACATTATTGCACATTGACACTTGTGCATTTATTGATTCGACCCCAAGTAACTCCTAATCTCATAATGTACCCAAGGTGATTCATTGAAATGTACCTAAATAATGTAGTATACTCTAATAGTACACTATAATACAAATTGGTGCATTTTTCTATGCAAAGTATTTCAAATATTGGCTATTTATCGATATTGGAAAAATATGGCTATTGGTTGTAGCTAATTCAAATGCATTACACTCATGCTTATTGATAATTTGATAGATTCCAAACCATAGGGAATCATTATAATGTTTTCCTGCTTGGCCCTTTCTTCATCCCATTTTAGTACCAAACTGCCAATCCTAAATTCTTGTAGAGAGGTATTTTTATCAAACTATTATTTTACAGTGTCTTAACATTATCGAAATCTTATAAATTATTTCTCCCTATGTTCCTCCAAAAATAGTATCTCAACCATATTTTTTTCCATTGGCTTTATGTTCATGAAGTCCCATTGTCTCAAAAAATTTATCGCAAGCAATTCCAAATGCAATGGTAATACAACTCCCTTACATTAAATCAATGAGTATAGAGACATATTTAAAGCCTTTTTTATTGTGATATGGTCAACCCATAAAGCTTGATATAGCATCTAGTACCAATTTATTTGGTTTTCTCCTACTATCCTCTTGATAATTCTCAACAAATTCTTATTTGTAGATTCTACCACACCATTGCCATATGGATAGTAATTATATGAGGTCTTCAGATAAATGTCATATTTAACTGTAAACTCCAAGACTTTAGCACCTATCAATATAGGCCCATTATCATTTACAATCATGATTGAAATATCAATCTTGGTTATTAGTTTTTCTAGGAATTTAACCATTGTCTCCTAATCTATCTTTTTGATTGCTATCACTTCAAAAAACCTAGTGAAAAATTTGTTGCAGTTAAGATAAATTTGTGTTCAACTGATGAATTTGGGTTGATCACTCCAATGAAATCTAGTCCCCATTATTAAAAAAATTTCTCTACTATTGTCAAATGTGAGAGGAGTGTTCCATTCCTTTGTCTCCCTACAAACTTCTAGCATGCTTCATAGCTTCTAGAAATGTTGAATGCATCTACAAATAGAGCTGGTCAATAGTATGTAACCCTTAGTATCTTTGTTGTAGTGGTTTGGCCAGAATAATATCCCTCAAAAAAACCTAAATGATTTTCTTTCAATACATTTTTTTGTTCTTTATGTTGGATGTCATGGAGAAGAAATCCTTCAAATTTCTTTCAGAATAAGCCCTCCCAAATTAGAACATAGTTTGAGGCTTGCAACATATATAGTTTCCTTTGTGAGGCATTCATACCATCCAAAAATCTTCTTATATGAAGATATTTGGTCATGTTTGATACACAATCTATGATTTTTCTTAAGTCATCCCTTCCAAACTATAGCTCGAGGTAATATTCAAGAAACAAGTTGTGTTATCCTTATGTTGAATATGGTAGTTGCTTACATAAAGCTCCTTCTCTAACCAATTTTTTTTGTCTGATTTCTATGTAATATTCCTATATCTTTGTGACACATCTATCTGTTTTCTCACCCAATTCCCCTTGTAAAATAAAATTTTAGGCATCCATATGCACCACATATACAAGATTTCTACTATGCAAAATTTAATGTCTAAGATTTTTAAGAGAATTCATAAGAGCAAATACTTGTCTTTCTATGATGTTGTAATTATTTTGATAAGCATGTAGTATCTAGCCCATGAAGGCAATTGGATGTTCTCCCTCCTTTTCATCCTTCTATGTAAGGACAACAATAATGCTTTCTTCTTCCCCATAAACATACAATATGAAATATTTCTTGTAGTTTGGATTTACTAATACAAGAGTTTGAGCTATTGCTTGTTTTATTTTCTCAAAGGCTTATCTCCTTTCTGGCATCCAAATGAATAGCAATTCTTTTTTTAGGAGCTCAATCACGGGTTTGACTATTTGAGAAAAATATGAGATTAATTTCCAAATAAAATTTATTGGCTGAAACAAGGATTGTAGTCTTCTTATTTTTAGGGATGGGTAATGCTAGAATTTATTTAGCCTCGTTTGAATAGATGACTAACCCTTGATTTGAAACAATATGCCCCAACAACTTTCCTTCGTGTACTTCAAAGATGGACTTCTTAGGATTTAAGGATATCCCAGATTCTTGACATATTTGAAATATCATTTTCAAATGAGTATGATATTGATCCTTATCATGTGATAATATTGTCATATCATCCAAATATATGAGGATTACTTTGTTTACCAATTCTCCAAAAGCAAGATCCATGGCTCTTTGAAATGTTGCTCCAGCATTATACAAGCCAAAAGGTATTCTTTGGTAAGCAAATATACCCCACTTGGTAGTGAATGTTATTTTCTACCAATATTCATCCTTAAGCCAAGTCTAATTGAAGCTATAGAATCCATCCAATGGAGAGAATCTCTTGGATCCAAACACAATTTGAAATATTTGATCTATTTGAGGAAGTGGATAATGATCTTTCAAGGAGGCCTTATTCAGATTCCAAGAATCTACACACAGGTGGATATCTCCACTATTTTCCCATATTGGGACCAAGTTAGCCACCCATGTGGAGTTCTTGATTGGATATATGATTTTGCGTTGAGCAAATTCAATTCTTGTTTCATCAGGACCTCAATTTTTGGATTTACTAGTCTTTGCTTATACCTGAATGGCTTAACATTGGGCATCAATTATATGGTGTATTGAATGACTTCCTTGTTGTAAACTTTGAGATCATCATAACTCTAGGATATATATCTCCATATTCTTTTCTGAATGCAATGATCTTATTTATTTCCTTTTTGGTGCACCTTATTCCAACTTTTAATATTTTTTTGGTCTCAATATAAATTTTTTTGAACTCTTGCTCATCAATCTTCATTCTCTAGCCTATCATCTAATAATTATTATAAAAAAGGCTTTATTGGTAACTAGACCTTTAGAAATATGATTATTTTTAAATTGTATCACATCCTCTAGATCGATATGATCTTGAATTTCTTTTGGCTGAGTTGAATATACAACTTCTCGAGTCAAGAATCTTACTATCTACTCATCATTATCTAAAACCTTCCAAAAGCTATCTTTATTTAGGACTAAATATCTAAAGGTTAGTTTAACTCCTTTTGAATTTCTCCAATTATTAGAAGCAGGATTGAAATTTGCTCCTTGTGAGGCCAATGCATTAGCTGGCATGCTTTCACTTCTAGGTATTATTTTTATATTGATCGCCTCAAATATTTCCATAAGGTCCCAAACTTTATTCCAGTAATCCTTAATGTAGTGGTGCTTATTGCTACATTATTCTATGACCTTATTTACTAGTAATTCTAAATCAAATGGTCTAGTGCTATTCCATTTGAGATAAATTTATCTAGCCATGGTTTCAGAGTGGGAAATATCAAGTAATTCTTGAGATAAAGCTTACAAAGGGATAAGACTTTAAACAAGAAAAGCATGAACTAGAAATAAGGATTTGTCTAGTCTTGGAATTCTATATGCTAGTAGGTCCATAAATTGTAGTAGTTCCTTTAGCTTTTTGGATTCCAATCTTATAATCATAATATTATGGATAAAATAACAATAAGTTCACTATTAGATGATTATTAGAAAGTAGAATTGCCAAGTGATCTAATTTGTTGATCTTGAGGAGCAAAAACTTGATCAAAATTCTACTCTATCATATAAATAGGATATCTTCTACATGGGAAAAACTGATGAAATCCATCGCATCATGGATGCCAAAAACTCTTGGTTCATGATCCATCTAGTATGTGTTTTACACCCTAGACCATGGACTAAGATTGGTTGGATCATAATTGTTTCTGAGTCAACCTCCAGAGAAGGTCAGTTCCTTATTTATGCTATAGAAATAAAGGGTATAAGACTAAATATAGAAATGATAGTGTGAGGTAGAAAAGGAAAAATGGTAGAAATTTATTGAGTAGTGGTCAAAAACTAGGTAACAACAAGAAGTTTATTATATGAATATTCAACAACTTAACTACAAATAAAGCCTAATGGACCAGTGGCCAAGTGAAGCATCACAAAATCTATTTCTAGTTCATATCATGCATTACCAAACACTCCAAGCAATCTATAAAAGATAATCCAAACAACAATCCAAGCCTAACATAATTTGCTTAAAATAGTTTATCCCATACAAAATGTTGGGCAAAACATTATTTAATTTTCTATGGTTTAATTCATTGCCTCCATTTAATTGTCAACCCAGGATAACTTGTAAACTTGTGAGTGTCATGCACAATATATGCCTGTAGTGTGGGGAATGAATTCCTTTGTACCTATTTAGTTTGGTGGGGGTGTTTGTTCATTTTTATTTCAGCCAAACCAAATAAAATAAAGTGTAGAAAAATAAATAAATAAACTAAAACTAAAGCTGAAATTAAAATGCTAAAATAAAAGTGCAGGAAAATAAACACACAACTAAATTAAAATAAAATAGGAAAATAAAGCAAGAAACTAATCTATTGAAAATAAATAACAGAAATAAAAAAGGGGAGGACTACTGCAAGGAGTGGACCTAGGTTCCCGTAGATAGTCCACCTGACTAATTATGTAAAACTTACTTCAAGAAAATAAGAGTATTTGTAACTCTGTAGAATAAAAGAAATATAATTATTTCATTGACTATGTAAATCAATCCTCCAATCTCTCCTTTCGTCTAGCTTGTGTTCTTATATAGAATACAACTAGATCCTATTACAATAATAAATTGATTTATTTTCAATCACATAACGTGATTTGTTACAATACGTTTACACACAGATATTATTATCCTATTTAAAAGCATGTTCGTTCACCAAAAGGATAAATATAGTAATCCTTAGGTGTACATAACAATCTAATCCTAAAAATAATGTTTTAAAAGCTTACATGGTCAACTGGTCAACCAGTCAACTTTTAATAATTAGAATAAAAGTGTTTTATTCTATTATAATCATAAAAATATAATATGCATAAGAATATAAATATTTCTCCTTTATATTTTGTGCAACAACCTCCTTCAAAAGTGCATGGTCAATTGGTCAACCGATCAATGTTGAATTGGTCAATCGGTCAACATTGACTTGGTCAACCACAACTTGTAGTCGAGAGGCAGGCACCACCAATAGTCGAGAAGCAGGCACCACCAACAGTCGAGAAGCAAGCGCCACCAACAGTCGGGAAGCGGGTGCCACTAATAATCGAGAGTCGGGCGCCACCAATAGTTAGGAGTCAGGCACCACCAATAGTTAGGAGTCGGGTGCCACCAATAGTCGGGAGTCGGGAACCTACTTTCACCATTTATCGTTGTTCTTTTCAAGATGTCTTCATGCATTTCCAAGCCCAAATGGGATGTAGACTCAAAAACACCATATTAGTAGCAAAAACCTGCATTTACACACACTTTCCACTAAAAACACTAGTCAAACATAATACTTCATTTTATACCAATTATATGCAAAAGCTATATAAAAATACATTTCAAATGCTAATTAAACCAATAATGATACCCTTAAAAAGTGTATGTAAAATGAACATTTATGGTGCTCGTCATTCCACCATGCCAAAGATTTGATATGCCCTCGTGTCACAAACCCGCAGTATAGACTTTTTTTATATGGGAGTTAGGTGCCTATATATATGGGAGTCAGGCACTTGTATATATGGGAGTCAAACACTTATATATGGGATTCAAGCGCTTGTATATGGGAGTCAAGTGCTTGTATATGGGAGTCAAGCGCCTATATAATGAGAGTCAAGTACTTGTATATGGGAGTCAAGTGCCTATATATGGGAGTCAGGCACCTCCCCACACTTTTTTTTTTTTTTATTATGTTCCTGGGGTAAAGAAAATTTTCTCACGTCTGAGGCATGCCATGTGGCTGAATTCTAATGGGAGAATTATTAAAGAGAAAGATGGGGGCATTTACTAGTTTTAACATAGAAATGATTTTTAAAATAACTATGCAAATAATTAATGGAAAACTCAGTACATACCTAGGTGAATTTCACGATCATGATATGTACAATGTCTGATGGTGTGAAGCATTTGCATGCGGCTTGAAATCATGATGTTCCAAAAAATGAAGTTGTTGTGACATTGATGTATCTTGGAGATAATTTTTTTCTCTCACTTTCTCTTTTTTTTTCTTAGCCCATCATCTATTCCATGGGAGGAAGCATGACTAGAACAGATCTTCCATTGAAACCAGGATGCGGACAACCAGCACGGTAGGATATTCAAGTTGACTCATGCGGTCCACATCTCTATCAAAGCTTCTTCAGGTGGTTGCATTTAACAGTGGGTCCAAAATATTTTGAACAAAACTGTCACTCCATCCACGTTGTTTTCTCCATGCACTGCACCAAACTAGCAATTTGAATGATCATTCCTAGATGCCATCACTACAGCCAAACAGTCAAATCATAGCCTATGTAGAAAATTATGAGGTTTTTTCTCCTCTAGAAATTAAATTCGCAGGCATCAACCAGAACTGCATTAACACAATGCCTGAAACTGATTTCATGTTTTCCCAACAATTTTCCTCTAATAGCATTTTCCAGAATTCTTCTCCAATGACATTTGAAGAATTTTCCAGTATTTTCCAAAAAAAAATTGAATTTTCCAAAAAAAATCTTCAATGAAATTTTTCAGAATTTTCTAAATTTTCCAGAATTTTTCTAGAATTTTTCTAATTTTTTAAAATTTTTAAAATTTTCCAATTTTTTTTTAATTTTCTAAATTTTTCTGAATTTTCTAGAATTTTTTCTGAATTTTCTAGAATTTCTCCAATGACCTTTTTCATAATTTTCTGAATTTTCTATAATTTCTCCAATGACATTTTTCTGAATTTTCTAGAATTTTTCCAAAATATTTTGAATTTTCAAAAAAAAATTGAATTTTTCAGAATTTTCAAAAATTTCCAGAATTTTTCAAAATTTTCAAAAATTTCCAGAATTTTCTAAAATATTTTTGAATTTTCTAAAATTTTCCAGAATTTTTCTCCAATGACCTTTGAAGAATTTTCAAAAAAAATTCTCCAGAATTGTTCTTCTACCAGGTCATCATTGGGAGTGAAAATTCCAGCAATTTTACTTTCAAGTGCAACAACTCAGGCTCTTGGATTGTCTTTCCATTTGGAGTTGAAATTATATCACCAGGTTACATACCAATGCCACCAATCATGTTTTCACATGCAACAACAATCAAATGAACCTCCACTCATGTATCAAGAGCCACTACATACCTGACTGTGTTGCACTGGATGTATGGTGAAATTGCACTTGTATTTTCAAACTGATTATCAACAACATCAGCCCCAAAATGTCTCTCCATTGTTCTTGTGTTGATGATGTTTGTTCAGCCCCACTATCCAATTTTAACAATTTGATCAGATATCATCATCTAAAATTTTCTCTTTAGTGGAGGTCCCATCATTACAACTAATTTGCTCTTCACAACTTCACAACTCAGAACAAATAATGTTGACTAAGCTAGTTTCCATCTCAACAGCCCTTGGCAGTTAATGAAGACATCATTTTTGGTCTGTAGTTTGGTGAAGCATACACAGATTTAAAAAATTTGCAAAGCACCAAGCCTTTTAATAATAAATGCACAACTCCCACTTTGATGTAGATCTGCAGTAAAATATCTCCACTTTTGTTGGTGTTGATGCGCAATGCTAATTCTCCAGTTAAGGGATATTTCTTATTCTCCTTCTGAACCAAGCTGGTTCTAGGGAAAGAGGATACTCTTTACCAACAAGTAGCAAAAAATAAAGTACTCCTTTTAGATTTGCACTCAATTCTCAACATAAGATTCTGGTTGGCTAAAAAATAGGCACTGTTTTTTTTAGGCATCACTTCTTCCTGGTGGAAGATTGACACCATTTATTGATGCCTTCCTCCAGGTGGGAAGAAGGCACTTCTACACTGGTTTGATTGTAGGCACTATCTCCTTGGTGGAAAATAAGTACCTTTTTCCACATTGTTGCACTCCTAGCAGGGCATAAGATGTTTATATATGTTAAGCCTAGTTTAAGCGGGCTGCCTACAGATTATACTCAACATCGTGTCCTGCAAAACTAAACACATGAAAGCAAGAAAACATGAATCTTGGATCTTGTGCCTGATAGGCCTAGGTTTCCCAAGCTCCCTATAGATTGCATTTAGGGCATGATTTCCTCTAAAGCAAAAAAAAACTTCAAAGCAAAAGAAAAACTATGTTAAGCAGAACAGATTCCATACTGTTTTTTTAACCATTTTTTTTTGGATTTGTAAAATAACTCCCAGCCATAGGGAGGATTCACACAGTTCTCTTTTTTTCATGTATCCTTCTATTTATTTTTTCACAATGAATGTGTGAACATTCATCAAAAATATTGGTATGGTATGGGGTCTCCCCCATGCCGATGTTTGATCCAATATCGCAAATGTGAGGTGGTTGTAAATGGAGCCCATTTAATATTACTTGAGTATTGTATTGGTACTCTACTCCGCTCTTAGTGTAGCATCTCTGGTTGTGTCTACCATCTACTCAGGCTGTAACAGTCACACGCTTTTGTAGCAAAATTTCCCCAAGTTCCACAACCACCTTGGGCTGGAAGCCTTTTGCTTGATCAAGGTTACTTAGCCTACCTTCGGGTGCCTATGTTTCCAAGGTAAAAATCTACTTGCTTTCACCTGTTTGGACTATATGCTACACGATTGAGGTACACAAGATGGTTTGTATAGTGCTATTATGAACTCCACGTATAAATCTCACTTTACGAAATCTTCATAGACAACTCCTTATTTATCTACATTGCACTTCATGATGTCTTGCAAAACATAAAATAAATCTAAACTAAAGGCATTAAAATAAAATTCTAAACTTATGACATTAAAATAAAATTTTAAACTTTTTTTTTTTTTAAATTGAACACTATGAACAACGTTCATTGTGTTGTTGGTGGTCGTAATGGAGGTGGGGTCTCCCCCATGCCTACAACTAAACTAGTCTCTAAAAATCATCCATTTCTTCATCAACTAGTATGATATGTTGTAGCATGAGAAGAGCATGGTCTAAAAAAATTCTTCCAACTCATTGGCAAATTGTGCAGGTAGATAAATGACTACTTTTTTAACATGGTGTAGTAGTATTCTAAAAAATACATGCTAGTTTCTGATTCACCCGGTTGCCTTAAGCACAAGTGAAGAGCATACTCCTAGCAAGATGTTCTTTTTTTTTAAGCAACCCTTGTGGGGCCGCCTTGGTTTGAGAGACCACGAATAGGGGGTTCTATACCGTCAAAGTCACTCGGGAGTCGCACCCACCTTGCCCACACCAACATTATCAATTGAATTTTGGGTACCCAATTCAGCTTTTTGGTAGGGTGGAGATTTGAACTTGGGACCTCCCTTGGAGGATTGCCCTCTCCTCTCCAACTCACCTACAACACCTGGGTTGCAAGATGTTCTTTTTAAATTCAACTTTTTTTCATCATTTTTTTCTGCTACTAATGTCATTGTTAAAATTTACCAATGTGTTGAGAACTGTTAAGCCTATAATTTTTTTATCGTTAAAACTAGGCTTCTTGAGGCATAATTCCCTAATGGTTTCTATGTAAATAGACACATCCCTAATAGTTTGACAATAAAAAAAAATTCAACTGTTTTATAATATCAAACGCAGGTTGTGTCATCTCTCTCTAATTTCATGAAACCATTGAGAATACAATGGAAATCCTTCATTGCCTAATTTTTCTAATTTTTCAACAACACGATTTATTTCTACTTCTACACTTAATATGGTACATTAGATTCATTCCTAGATTTACCTGATAAGCTGGTAAATTTAAACTGTTGCCAATGGGATTCGGCTCTGGTTTTTTCGATAACTATTTTGGCCTTATAAAAATGCCCTTGGTGGACTCATGCTTCTCAGGTAGAGGATCTATAGGTAAGGTTATATGAATGTAATTTTCAATTTGATTGACCTGTGGATCATAACTCTACAGTTTTGACACTCCCCATCAACGGTGCCAAAATATTAAGTAAAACATTGGTTAATTTTCTATGGTTTAATTCATTACCTCCATTTAATTGTCAACCTAGGACAACTCGTAAACTTGTGAGTGTCATGCATAGTATATGCTTGCAGTGTGGGGAACTAATTCCTTTGTACCTATTTAGTTTTGTGGGGGTGTTTGTTCATTTTTATTTCAGCTAAACTAAATAAAATAAAATGCAGAAAAATAAATAAATAAACTAAAACTAAAGCTAAAATTAAAATGCTAAAATAAAAGTGTAGGAAATAAAAGTACAATAAAATAAACACACAACTAAATTAAAATAAAGCAGGAAACTAATCTATTGAAAATAAATAATAAAAATAAAAAAAGGAGAGGACTACTGCAAGGAGTGGACCTAGGCTCCCGTAGATAGTCCGCTTGACTAATTACGTAAAACTTGCTTCAAGAAAATAAGAGTATTTGTAACTATATAATAAAAGAAATATAATTATTTTATTGACTATGGAAAATGATCCTTCGATCTCTCCTTTCATATAGCTTGTGTTCTTATATAGAACGCAACTAGATCCTATTACAACAATAAATTGGTCTATTTTCAATTACATAATGTGATTTGTTATAATACGTTTACACACAAATATTATTCTTCTATTTAAAAGCATGTTCGTTCACCAAAAGGATAAATATAGTAATCCTTAGGTGTACATATCAATTGGTCAATCGATCAACTTTTAATAATTAGAATAAAAGTGTTTTATTCTATTATAATCATAAAAATCTAATATGCATAAGAATATGAATATTTCTCCTTTATATTTTGTGCAACAACCTCCTTCAAAAGTGCATGGTCAATTGGTCAACCGGTCAATGTTGAATTGGTCAACCGATCAACATTGACTTGGTCAACCACAACTTGTAGTCCGGAGGCAGACACCACCAACAATCGAGAAGTAGGCTCCACCAACAGTTGGAAAGAAGGCACCACCAACAATCGAGAAGCAGGCTCCAACAACATTTGGGAAGCAGGCACCACCAACAGTCAGGAAGTAGGTGGCACCAATAGTCAGGAGTCAGGCACCACCAACAATCGAAAGTCGGGCACCACCAATAGTTGAGATTCAGGAGCCACCAATTGTCAGGATTCAGGCACCTACCTTCACCATTTATCATTGTTCGTTTTAATATATCTTCATGCATTACTAAGCCCAAATGGGATGTAGACTCAAAAATACCATATCAATAGCAAAAACGTGCATTTACACTCACTTTCCACTAAAAGCACTAGTCAAGCATAATACTTCATTTTCTACCAATTATATGCAAAAGCTATATAAAAATACATTTCAAATGCTAATTAAACTAATAATGATGCCCTTAAAAAGTGTATGTAAAATGAGCATTTCTGGTGCTCATTACAAAACACGAATAAAATTATTGAGAAATGCATAGATAATATACACATTGTAATTCTCAATGCATCCATTGGTATAGGCCAAATGACATTTGATTGTATTTAAAATAGATCATACAATAGGTAAATCATGAAAATGTTGACCTCTTTTTGACTTAAGCTTTTTATAACTTTTACAATGAATTCAATTAGATTAATCATTACATTGATAGCCTAGTGTAGGCTAGGCACAAATAGGTAAAAACTGGATCAATCCAAGACTCATGTGTGATCAACACACTTAAGAAGAGTAAATGTCACTTTCTTGCCCTATTACAGCCACATCTAAAGCCTTTGCTTAACTATCTTGATCTAGGTGGTTGATGCAGCCAATCATGATCATAGTAGCCATACGTCTTTAGCAAGATAAAAATCTTTAGCATGTTGTGATTTTCACCCCTACACATTCTTGCCACACCAACTATCAATTTGGGACTCCTACAGGTTCTTCCATCCATTATTAACAGGGACAACTACTGCTTTTATAGGTTCTAGAAGAGTGGTTATCACTTTCATGTTCTAGTAGTTGTAGTTTCAACCTAACTATTTTGATCTGGATCATTGCGAAGTGTTCAAGTGGTCCTAAATTCTGATATACATGATCTCTACTAAAAGGGGCCTATCTGGAAGATTTTCTCTTTTGTCACCATATGTTGAAAGTTTTTTAGCTTACAATTGAGGTTTTATATACCTGGTTGGGACTTTTAGGAGGCTTGGTTGACATCATAATGCAAAACCTTTGGCCACTATTGCTTTCCTAGTTGCTTATGCTTTGTTGATTATTAGTGGACCTATCTAGGACTTTTGAGCACTTATGTTGATGACATATTCGAAAAACATTGGCCAGATATGTTCACACTTTCCCTTGCTCAAATTGTACCACTAACCTATCTAGGGAATTTGAGGTGTGTTGCTTACATCATCTTGAAAAAAATCTTGACAATTTATTATTTTGAACTCTTGGCTACCTAAGACCTTTGAGCAATTATGTTGATGTCATATTGGAACAAACCCAACCAGTGACTACTCTAGAGTCTTGCCTTCTTGGGACTTTTGTAATGTGTTGTTTACATCATCACTCAAAAGTCCCAACAATCCTAAGCCTTGCTAATGGAGATATCTAGGAAGAAATGTCTAGACTTCTTTGCCTTAGAAAATTTTTGGTCTAACAAGATGCATTTGAGCTCCATCTAGTTATATGCAAAAGATTTTTTTTTTTTGGTAGATAAGATACTATAGCATTAATACCGGGTTTTACAGGTCGACCCAAAACCTTTTACAAAAAATAGCCCAGGGCTGTTGATGAACATATCCTTACTAAGGATCCTATATATGTAAAATCTACATGCCACCAAAGCCATTACATCCGGTAAGGCACATATCCTGTTATCAAAAATAAACTTCCCATACAACATTTTAGGCATACCCCGAGAAAAAACACATGCATCATAATTACAAAAAAGAAACAAACACGGATCCCTTCCTTGAGACAATGGAGAAACAAAAAGTTGCAGACACACATAGCAAAGTACTGAAAAAACTCCCACAAGCTTTGTATTGATAGTTACTCTTAATAATTCTTTGGTAATTGCTTTCTTACGTATATGACATGCTTTGGTACCACATACTATATTGGCCAATCAACCTTGGAGAAGTGAACCTGCTGGCTAGATTTATGGCGGTGGCTATCTGGTGGTCCACGTGGCTTTGGTTCGAAGTCTTATATTATCGTTTCTTTCCTTCCCTGTGATTATCAACCAACCTCAAATTACTAAGATGACTAGGAGCCATGTTATATGACATGTGACTGTCCCCATTAGTCTTTGTGGTATTTCCAAGCAGCATCTATGAAGACTAACAGCTCAGATAGTTTTTATTGTGAGTCCAATTCAAAAAGAGATGGGAATACTCCTAGCCTTCGAACTTACAATGCCTTCCCTATTGGTAAATTCGACTATCATTCTTGGCATTCTTGTTGAATAAGCTCCTCTACTTCACTTGGGACACCGTGTTCCCATTTGAAAATTTCGTCACCATCGACACCCAAATTGGCTAGCTTATCAACAATTTTGTTAGCTTCTCGAAAGACATGTTGGGATTTTTGTCCTGTCTTCCCTGGAAAAGGATCCTAGCCTCTTCAACAATTGTTTTAATCCTCCAAGGAGGTATTTTCCAATTATTGAGGAGATTTATAACATGCATAGAGTCTGCTTCTACGATCAAATTGCCTTCTAAGTCTTGCGTCATTTGAAGGCCTCTCCACATAGCTCTAGCCTCAGCTTCGTTGTTCATCCTTGTTCCCAAATATTTGGAAAATACAAGCATCATATTCCCATTATGATCTCGCACAATGCCACCAGTGCTCGCTTCCGCCAGGATTTTCCTTAGTCGCTCCATCAAAATTAAGCTTAAACCAACCCATAGGATGTGGAGAGCACTTAACATTGGCTCTGGGGTTGACTACCCTAGGCACAGACTCATCTAACAAGGTTAAGCTTAAATATTTAGCAATCGTGGTCTCCTGCAGATGAGGTTTACAACTATCAAAAGGGATAAGGTTTACATTCTCGTTGGCAAAGGATAGGATCCTGACAATGATAGTTTGATGATCATGGATAGACTCATTAAAGACTCTATGGTTCCATTCTAACCACACCTACCAAAGATTGTGATTGAGAAAAATTTTCCAGATGTATCTAAGTCTTTGGATTGAAAAGGGGTAAGGCCACTGGATGAACAAATCAAGTACGATGGCTAGTTTAACCCATGAATATTGAAGGCCTGAAAAACCCCACTTAGGACAGTCAAGGAAAAAGGATACTCAAGGAAAATGTGATAAATGGTATCCCAATTAGCCTTGCACAAATAACAACGATTAGTGATACAAATACCTTTATGCATCATATTATCAATGGTTAGAATTATTCCTTGGATAACCAGCCATGAAAAGACTACAATTTTTAGAATTAAAATTTTTATCCAAACTAAGTCCTTTTGGAGGACAAAATCCTCATCATCAAGCAGAAGCTTGTAAGCTGATTTAACAATGAACTGCCCGTTTTTCGTAGGAGCCCAGGTCACTTGATCTTCCTTGGATATCATGGGGATAAACTATTTCTCGATAATGTTACAAAGATCATTTGATCCCGCTTGAAATCCCTGAATTCTTATTTGTTTCCACTTCATTCTACCTCTGTCCTCAACCATATAATTGAAGACTTTTCTACCAATGAGTTCTTCTATGATATCTATGATTCGGGCTAAGTTAGGATATTGCATCAGTGGTTCGTCCTTAGCCCACCTATCATTCCAACAATTTATCCTCTCACCATTGCCTAAAACTCATCTTAAACCTTTTTTGACGATTTCATTACAATTAAGAATTGCTTTCCAAAAAGCAGAACCTCTGATTGGAACTGAGTCACTTAGAAATTTCATATTTTGAAGATACTTTCATTTGATGATAGCTGTCCATTCATTTTCTTTACCAAAAATGAGATGCCATGCCTACTTAGCTAGTAAAGCTAAATTTATATGAGCAATTCTCCTCAGACCTAAACCCCCATTTTCTCTGGGTCTGCACACTTTGGTCCATCCTACAAGGTGTATCCTTTTTTCTCCTCTGATCCAGTCCATAAAAACTATTTTTGGAGTTTCTCAATTTTTTGGAAAACCTTCACAGGGGCTTTGAAAACAGAGAGGAAATAGACTGGAATGCTTTGAAGAGAGGCCTTAATGAGGGTCAGCTTTCCTGCTTGAGATAGAAGATGACCTTTCCATCCAACAAGTTTTTTTTAATTCTTTCAATAACCTCGTCCCACATTGACTCTCTCGGAGAACCAATGAAAAGAGGGAGACCAAGATACGAAGTGGGTAGGTTTGCTATATCACACCCTAAATTTTTTGCAATCCTTCCTTGCCTCTAAATGGGGGTGTTCAAGAAATATAAATTGCTTTTACTGAAATTAACTTTCTGACCAGCAGCGTCCTCGTAGAGTTGTAGGATGTATTTAATTATTTTGGCCTCAACCACTGATGCCTTAGTCAATATAAGGGTATCATCGACAAATTGTTGGTGAGAAACAACCCTAGTGAGATATTTTGCCTTGATTCTCGATATTAGCCTTGAACTACAAGCATTTTTGATGGTTCTGTCTAAAGCTTCTGCCACAATGATGAATAACATGGGGCTAATAGGGTTCCCCTACCGAATTCCTCTACGACTTTGAAAGTAACCAATAGTTGTTCCATTAACTAGAATCGAGAACCATACTTTAGAAATACATTCTTTGATCAAATTAACCCATTGGTGGTGAAAATGAAACTTAAGGAGGACAACAATCAGAAAGTCCCAATTGATCCTATCAAATGCTTTGTTCATATCAAGCTTGAGGGCAAAAACAAACCTGTTAGTCTTATGAGCAGAGTGTTGAGCTTCATGAACTATGATAACTCCATCCAAAATTGACCTGCCTTGGACAGAGCTTCCCTGGCATGGATATATGATGCAAGGCAGAATATCTCTCATTCTATTTGCAATGGCTTTAGTTAGGATCTTGTAAGAAATATTGCACAGACTAATTGGCCTGAAGTTAGCCATAGATTCAGGGGTTTGCTTCTTAGGAATTAGAGAAATAAAAGTAGAGTTGATACCTTTTGGGATATGATTTCTTCCTTGGAATTCTCTGACAGTAGAAATTACATCCTCACTTACGATGTCCCAAAAAGCTTGATAGAAATGAGAGGAAAGTCGTCGGGTCCCGGGGCTTTGTCTGGCTCCATGCTAATCAAGGCTTCCTTAATTTCCTCATCAAAAAAGGGAGCTAGAAGCTTAATGTTTATATCCTCATTTATTATGCTAGGAATGGATTGCAAGAGAATATATTTGACCTCCTCATTGCACTGCGATTCCTGATCAAGGATAGAATTGAAATAAATTAATGCCTCCTTTCTGATTTCTGTTAAGTCTTGAGTAATAGAACCATCTGATTTTTTTTTAATTTTATCTTATTATTGCTTCTGTTTCTAAGCGTGGTGACATGAAAAAACTTATAATTTGAATCTCCATATTTCAACCAAAGAGCCCTTAATTTTTACCTCCAATACATTTCCTCACAGGCCAAAATGTTATGAAACTTTGCTAGTTTTGTTCGTTCCTCCTGCCTAGTAGTTTCATCAACATCACCATGTTGGATCCTCTAATCAATTATCTTCAAAATTTCAACAACCTGTTTTTTATTTTCAAAGAGGTTCCCAAAGACCTCTTTGTTCCAAGTTCGAAGCTTTTCCTTAACAAACTTTAATTTGCTAGCAAGTTTAAAAGCTGCACTACCCCTGACAGGCTGCTGCCACCACTGACTTAAGTTATCTCTGAAACTGGAATGTTTAATCCATATAGATTGAAATCTGAAAGGTTTATTAAAGTACAGAGAGTTAGGGATCTCAAACAAAATGGGATTATGATCAGATGCAATTTTAGGAAAGGGTAGAATCACCAAACAAAGTTGTAGCCTCCTTTGATAGAAAAAACCTATCAAGCCTTTCTTGAATGAGATGACACCCTATCTGTTGATTGCTCCAGGTATAATTCAATCCTCTAAGTTTTACATCCATCAACATGTTGGAGTTCACAAAGTCATTGAACTCATCCATGCTCTTGATAGGTGGTCCATTTCCACCCATTTTGTCCAAAGGGTAAAGAGGAGTGTTAAAATCCCCAGCCAGAATCCAGGGGACATTATGGAATATTTCACTCAAATTGCCTAAGTACTCCCACAGTAGAGCTCTCCCTTGAATTGAAGTTGGGGCATAAATATTTGAAAGGATCCATGATCTGTTGTCGTTTATTTCCTTAAATAAAACACTAAGAACCCTGTCATATTTTTGAATAATGGTGTCTTCTACTATCCGAGGATCCCACAAAGTCATAAGGCCTCCAGATGCTCCTCTGGATGATTTGCAAACCATCTCCCCTTGATTCCAGATTTTTTTTGCTATTTTTTTACTGAATCTCATTAGTTTTTGTTTCTTACAACATTATAATAGTTGGATTCACTTGATTTCTTATTGCACTAACTTCTCTGTGTTTGGGTAAGCCATTGAGGCCTCTCACGTTCCATGAGAGGAACTTCATTTAGATTGTTTGGTATTTCTTCCTCTCCCCCTCCCTTGAGGGGGTTTTCCTAATTTTTTGTCTTTAGAACCTGAAATAACTTGTTGAAACAAGGTTCTTTATTTTCCATTGGCAATGTCATTATCAGTTTTAATTTTTTGATGCTCAGAATTTGATATTCTCCCTCTTCTTTTTTCATTGCCAAAATCTATAAGAGACTTCACAATGCTCCTGGTTTGTTTAGGACTAAACTAAGGGGAGGTAATTTGTTGCAGAATTGAAATGCCATATTCCTCAGTCTAAAGATTTTCACATATCTCCACCCCTACATCCAAATCTTCTCCTTTTTTCCTGTATTCCCCTGGTCTGCAGGACGGACCCTCAGTAGGATTCACTTGGCTCGTAGTGATGATGTTAGGGAGATGAGATTTTTTATTTTCCAACGTCTCAACTTTCTTCCTAAGTTCTTTAGCATTAGGGTTTGTCTTTGGGATGCCCACTGGGCTTTAAGTATTTCCAGCATTGGAAAAAGAATCCTGACTTGGATGTGGATTCTAAAGATCGTGCATTAGGGTTTGAATTTGTGATTCCCATAGGGCTTATAGTAATTTTAGCATTAGGGTTTGAGGATCCTGACTTGGATGGGGATTCGAGAGAGTCAGAAAGGTTAGCCTGAAGGTGTTGGGCTTCCATGTCTTCTGATAATCCTCCTAATCCCATATTGGATAGAATTGAAAATTTATTTGAAACTAGAGGATTGGAACTTACCTGAGTATTTTTGTTGCCAAAAACCTGTTGTTTCTATTTGTCTTGCTGGGACCCTGCACCCTCTCTTTTCTTTTTTTGGTAGACATAGTTTGCCTGATTGAAATCACCTCTGCCAGGAAAACTCCTCAAATTTCCTCTGTCTAGCATTCCTTGCTTCTGCTTTTCTCTATTCATTGCCAGGTTAGGGCACTAATTACATAGATGTCCTTGATTTTTAAATTTTACATAGAATGTCGATCTGTTCTCGTATTCTATCAGCTATTTTCTATAGTATTCTCCATACTCTAGCTCCACAAACCTTGGCAATTCATTATTCAAATTAGCATTTATGCAGATTTGTGCATGAGTCATCCTTCTCCTGGCCAAGGTCGCATGGTCAATGGAGATTAGGTCCCCTATAGTTCTGGCTATGCCCTGCAGCCAATATTCATTGAAGAACTGGGCAGGTAGACTCGGGAGATGAACCCAAATAGTGTCAATGTTAATATTTTGCTTTTCAGGGTTGAAATCTTCACCCCATCGTCTGAGAAAATGACTCCTTTTGCCTAGAAACCAAGGACCTCCTATTAAAATATGGTTAGCATCCTCCATATTGTTAAAATGGATAATGAAGAACCCTCGAGTTAGAGCTACCAACTCCAAGCTGCCTATTAGTCGTCATTTACCTGTCGCCCAAGCCCTGATAGTCTCAATGTCCAGCCTACCTCCAAAAAACTTGCCTACCAGGGAGAATTATTCCATTAAAAGAAAAGGTCTCATGGAACTTTCCGGGGCTAAAATTTTATTATTTACTGGAACTAGGGGCGAAAGAGAGAGAACCTCCTTTATTTTTCCTCTAAGAGTCTCAGCAAAAGACAACCACTTCTTGGGCCCAGCATTTTCCTTCGTATCTTTTTTGTCGAGGTCTTTCTGAGGAGGGTCGGGCCCCCGTGTGATGCCCACCTCCAAATATATTTTAGCCTGACCGCATTCCTTTGGATCCTCGCTTGATCCATGCTCGAGGTTCCCACCCACCCCTTTCGTACCTGCTCTACCTCTACCACCTTGGCTGAGATTCCTGCCCAAAAAATTCAAACCCTCACTCCCACTGCACCCGCTAAACCTCATCTCACTCATTCCTCTTGCTGAAGGAGAGCCATATGCAAAAGATATTAAGCCTAGTGAGGTTTATCTATATTCTAGGCATAATGTTTTTACAATATTGATAGTCCAACATAGTTTTCAAGGACATAGCTATGTGGACATTTATATTGGACCACAATAATAATAAATTACATTCTTTAAGTAAGGTTATCCATAAATGTGGATTAACCAATACTATTAAAGGTGAAATATGAAAGGTGACCTTAGGCTTACATGAGCATGCCCATAGGCTTAGATAAATGATGAATGATTGTAGGCTTACATAATACTCATAGGCTACATTAATTATGCTTATAAATACTTCTTCACACTTCTGGCCTTAGCCTAGCAAGATCGGATTACACATATTTCAATAACTTATTTTATTTTCTCCCTTTTCATTCAAAATATTCCTTGGAAAATATTGTAATTATTTTTGTGTAAGACAAAAGGAAAGAAGAGATTTTCTCCTTAAATATGAATTTCTCTAATTTTAAGAGTGACCCATTCCAAATATTAGAGTGAATTGGTGCAAAAATAAAAAACCACCAAACTTTATTCAAAGCAACAAAGGCATAGAAAATAGAGTGAATCACTCATAAAGTGTAGTAAATGAACATGGAGAGTAATTGGTCACATGCACAAGGGGGTTAAAGCCCCATAAACCTCACTTTAACAACTATTTTGACCATAGTAAAAGCCTTATTACCTTCACCTTCCCTAATCCACTAGTAGCTTGTATGCACCGGCCTTTGCTCTCATAACTACTTATAATAGTTTCCTCACTATTTTAAATATGATTGAATCATAAATTGTCAATCCCTTTTGCCTTAAAATCTTCTTCTCTTGCTAAAGTTATATTGTGTTATAGTACAAGTAAGCCCCCCACTCCATTGCCTTCAGTCAATCATGCCATGATGCTCCATTTGAAGAGCCCCAAGTTTGATCATTTTAGCAAATGTTTTGCAAGTGTGACCCTTGGGTAAATATTTGATCCAAGTTTAATGGAACACACTAATCCATATAGAACTTTGCTTAAGATCTAGGGAATATTTCACTCTATCAAGACTAGGAGATTCACCCATCCTATGAAAAAATAAAATATGTGTAAGTCCTTCCTATTGAGAGATTCACTCCATATACCCTAGCAAATTGCTTTACATACCTAGGTGATTTGCTCCACCATTTAATAAAATTTCTAAAGGCAAACATGCAAATTTTTTTAGTCTTTCTAAAAGAGCCCAAATATCCTCTAAACTTTATGATGGATACTTTTGTTGCTTCGATCCCATCCATGACTAAATTCAATCCAACAATTCCTTTTGCCACCACTACCACCATGCTCATCACAACACTAGTTGAAATGGTGTAAATTTAGATGTCATCCATACGAGCAAGCACATCAAAATTCAAAGTCAAAGACAAGGAAAATAAGAAGCCTCTTACCCTACCTAGGAATCTTGAAGTCATTTTTGATGAACCCTACAAGAGAGTTATAGAGCTTAAGTATAAGCACTTACTCATAGAAGTTAGGAAGGAGGAATTAAGGTGTTATAATCTAGGACTAGGTATTGACTCTTGAAGCATCAACCAAATATGGACTTTATGGATCACCATAAACATGGTAACCATGAACATGGTGCCTTTGGTTCATAATTTTCTAGAAATTTTAGAGGCCTATGCAAAAAGGTATGATTTTAAAATAAAAATATATGGCTACTTCATTAGAAATAAATAACATTCTTCATTTGAGAAGAAGAAATTAGAAATATGTAAAATTTCAAGGATAACTTGACCACGTGATTCACTTGCAATATAAAAGCACAAAGGGAGTATTTTTATCATTTTGAATACAACTATTAAGGAAATTTCTTGGTACTTCTCCTAAGCATCTCTTTAAAGATGATTTCCAACTAGTTTTACTTAATATAGCTTCATCCTTGGGAGAAATAATGGATGAGCTCATGTATGAGAACATATGACACTCCTACATGTAGTTGATATGTACCCTAAGAATTCATAAATGCTTGAATCTATTTTAAGTATATCGTCAACCAAATGAATAAGTAGCTATAGGCCTTCAAGGAGATAGGAAAATTCATGTATACCTTTTACTTGATTTGGTTGTCCTACTAGAAAAAAACAACGTTTCCAAAAAAATCCAACTAGAACAAATGGGGCCTAACAATAAGCCTTTGCAAATAGTGGAATGTATTGATGTACCCTATAAATAAGGGCTAAATTCCTATGATTTTCATGACATAATATATCATTCCAAAATTCAAAATATGAGGGAAAAGGTGCTAGAATTATCAGAAGAAATTAAATTCGGACAAATAGCCAAATGGTGATTTCTACCTTGGAAAGCAGAGATCCTTCATATGACTTGTTGATTTCTCTATAATACCATTTGAGTTGCCCCTTCATGCCTTATTACTTCTTCAATTTGGAATGTGTGACAACTAGGTTACATGGATTTTAAGTACTTAAAGGGATATAAAAAATAAATTTCTACCCCACTAAGCAATTGATCATGGCCATTACACCAAAGTTGTAGGGTTTTTTCACTATCATAGAAGAAAATATGAGGAGGATGGTGTTAGAGCAATTAAAATCTTTATGGTCATAACACAACAAGAGGTACTTCAAGATGAAATTAGAGGCTAATGGGCTACATACCTTTTGCATCCATGAATAAAGGTATAGGATTGAGATAGAGGTCAACTCGTTAGAAGAAATAACCATATCTAAACTAGGGAGCACATGGATATAAATATGAGATTAAACATTAGTATGCACACCCTAGAATGGTTTTCCATCTACATGGATGCCAAATTCAATAATGAATTTGATCCTAACCATAAAATTAACCACTAGACTCAAATTGCCCTAAAATAGCATAAGTACACTATGATAAAAATCCTTGTGTGGAAAAATATGAGATATAAAATTGGAACATTGAAGAGACCAGTGCACCAAGGCATATTTGATGATCATTTTTTGGCTATTTGGGATTGAAGACATAAGAAGTCACAAAAAGGGGAAAGAACTATTGAAGGATCCCTTGTTGCCTTCCTAGAAATTTTTAGAGGATCCTCTAGTACTGGACTAGACAATATCATTTTAGGTACACAATCTACATTGGGCATGATGAGTAATGTAGTATAAGAGAAGGCTAGGGAGCATATGAACAAAGGTGAGAAGGATCTTCATGCATCAATTTTAGGAGATGAACCCAAGAACTGAAGTAGCACTAAGCACTACCTCAAATGAATGGGAATCCCAACTTAAGTAGGAGAAATCCCTTTAGAAAGACCATGTCTCAAGGTAGGGATAGTAAAATCACAAAAGAGGGATTTTTGAGATTTTTTTGTTGGCATAAGCAATAAATAATCAAATGAAGGATGATACATGTCAAGAAAGGAGGTGATAAGATAAGGCCACTATAAAAGGAGTTGGTAATGCCATTAAGATCAATAAGTGCCTAATCAAGACCATAAAAAATGTAAAAACTACTAAAACATATATTCCCCTTTGCAAGGGATCTCCATCTCTCTCTTATCTTCCTACTTTTCCACCTACTTCTATCTTTTCACCTTCAATCCCCTCTACCTCTTCTATTGGACTTCTCTCCTATTTTATAAGTGAAATCATAGGTACTCTTGAAGGTAGACCATATATCACATATAGTTACATATCCAAGGTTTCCATTACACCAATCACATCATTCTTGTCCCCCACATAAATCCACTACCACTTGTCTACTGGTCACCTATGCTAAAAGTCTATCTTCATCTCCATTAGTGTCACCACTATCCACTTTGTTGAGACGAATAGATTCTAAAGTTTCAATAGATACCTCATTGTTCACCACCATCACTACTCAATTCACCCCATATATTATATCATACTGTCCACTACTTCCACTAAGTGTCCTAGTCTTGAGACCTCTATCATAGATAATGATATCATAAGCACAATTTTAAATGACTGAGTTTGCTTGAACCATCCAAAAAATAACAAGCTATTAAAGAACCAAGACAATAATATGTTTGGAAAATAACCAACACACTTGGAGTCAAAGATACATGATAAGTATTGAACTAATTATAGGAAGAAGAGAGAAAGTTTAGGGAAGAGTGCAATCAAATCAAGAAACATACTCCAAGGGCACTAGCGATTATGCAATTACAAGTGGTTGAAGGTGGAAATAAGTTCTTGATAACTAAAACTCTAAGGATAGATCCATCCAATCCCTCTATAGGTCCAATTGATTTCATCACCATGGTTTTAGATTTGAATCTTACCAAAATAGATCCATACTAGATGATCCAACTATACAACCAACTATCACTTAGGGCAATTATGTAGTATAGCAAGTTTGTAAAGAAAAAATATGGTCAACAAGAGGAAATCCCAAGATAATGCCCAAGAAACAACCCAACTTGCAACCAAGAAACTCCATTTTTAGCAAGAAATAGAGGCCCTTAATCAAGACACCTCCAAAAGAGCCTAGTTGCACAAGCAAGTCCAAGATCTACAAAGTAAGATTGCTAAAAACAAGCAGTAAATGAAGTAACTAGAGGATATCTTTGTATAAGCTCACCCATGAAAAACTCAACTTCAATAGGATCTCAAACAAGAAAAATAATATCTTGAGCTACAAATTAAACAAATGTGAATCGTCTAGCAAGTAAATTATCATGAAATCACCAGGCTCTAGGATAAAAATGAATAACTAAATAAATGAGTGATAATACATCAAGCGTGCACCTCAAACATAGAGCAAGTGAAATCCCTATGGGATGACATCAAGGATGAGGTAATGAATTGAAAGATATATTTTCAATTTGTGGCTAGCATTAAGGCCATCCTACATCAAACTACAAAAGTCATTCAACAAATAGAGAATGAACTAGTCATGAAGAAGTATTAGGAGGCGCTAACACAATTGGCCATAAGGACAAAAACATAGGTAAAGTAGTTGGGGATAGATAGAAAGGATATGGTCAAGCAACTAAATATAATCCCCGATGTCAAGTGATAACTATAGGTCTACAAAGATATATATGCCACCTTAGTGAACCTAGTCCAAGAGATGATAATAGAAGTACACAGGTTATTAAATGCTATATTATCTTATATATTCAATGTCAAAAGAAACTCCTTGACAAAGATGCAATACAAACCATACTAGAAGAGAAATACAAAAATTAAGTAGAGGTTGCACTTGAATAAATACATAAGTTGAAGGTATTGTTATCTAAACTACAAAAACTTATGGAGTAGTAGGATCATCTATCCATATGAAGGTCTTGTAGGAGACATTGAGAACTTAATAGACCTAAGGCTACCTAGAGATAATGAATGGGATATTTTGCTAAGGATAATTTCATAGGAGAATAGGAAGCACCAACAATTTTTTAATGCTATTGTAGAGCCATCCTATTTTGTAGACTTTATGCCCAAGAAGAATGACATAAATTGGGATCTTATACCAATCGAGATTGGCATCCTATGAAGTCACCAAAAATGTAGTAACTTGATTATTATGTTAGGGTTCCTTATGCTTAGAAGACTTAAAAACTAAATAATTGACCATTAGAGTATTTAGGGATCCAATTTTGCAAGATCAAATCTAGAGATACAATCTATTGTAGAAATGTGTTTGGTCTAGTAAGAGTGGATTACTACCCTTTTAGGAGCGAGTTGCTCATTGGTAGACAAAATAGGACAAGTGTGGATAGATACCAAAGAAGAGTTTTAGAAAATGGTTTTTTATCTCATAGTAGCATCCTTAACCATATTTGAAGGCTTCTAAGCCATTTAAAATTGTATTTAGAGGCATGTAACTTTTGAGGGTGCATCATTTTACTAAAGATGCCCTCATATTGTTACTTCTTCTAGAAGTAGAAATTTATCACCCAACTTAACTTAGGTGTGAATTCCTTCTAAAAATAGGAGTCATGGGCTCCATTATAAACATATTTTGGTCTTGAAAGAATTAGAGCTACAATTTACAAGTCTTACATTGTAATTGCTCATTTTGAAAATAGTAAGAGATTGTGCAAGACTTTTTGCTTTCCAATTGTGGAACTGCTCTTTTAGATTGTGGAATGTATGATAATTGTGGTATTGGCCTTTTGTCCTCTTGGCATTCCTTGTTATTCCTATTTTATACAGATGGGGATAAATTGTTGTTGTTTGATTTTCTTGTGTGTTGATTGATCACATGCTATTCTTGCTATGATTATAACTGTATTTTATTTTTAAATAAGTTGCTTTAATTTCTTACCCCCTAGAACCTTTAAATATGAACTTTTATGTATTTAAATTTTAGAATTCACTTTTAGTACTTAGATTAAATTAGACTAATTTAACAAGGATGGTGGGCAACCAACTTGAATATGGAGGTCAAAGGAAACAATATCTCCCTTCTTCCAATTCTCAAAATAGAATTGTGAACATAATAAAAGTTAGGCATTTCCACAATTCCACGAGTACTTCAAATAGGATATCTAAAGTTCAAATTTGAAACAAGACAGGGTTTATATACCAAGTTTAGATATAAACAATATATATAGGGCCATGGTTTCAACCCATACAACCAACTAGAATTTTGACTTTAAAGAGGTAATATTCATGGACGAATTTTAAGTAGCTATAATATAAGGGGCTTGTTTCAATCCCGTATAACAAACCAAATTAACAAACCAAATTTAGTCTAATAGGTTTGAGAAAGTGACCAAAAGTGAAAAACTTTAAGCTTCGAATACCCTTAATATTTATAACAATAATGTGGTTCTTTGAAATACCACTATAACATGTTCATAATCTAATAAGGATGGACAAAGCTTTAATTTATATATATATATATATATATATATATATATATATATATATAATTTACATGGTGGAATCGGTAGCCGCCACGAATCCGGGCAAGTTGTCCAACTTTTATGGCCGCCACAGTATTCTGCGTTGTCCGCCTCAGAAGCCGTCACACAGATCTTCGTATAGTCCGCCCCTATAACCACCATGCTACAATCATTTTAAACTTTTTATGCCGCTGAAAGCACCAAGAAAGGGACAAGCGTTCAGTACGACGAACAAAGCTTTAACATTTACCACACTAATGTGGGTTGTTAAAATACCGCTATAACATAGTCATAAGCTAATAAAGATAAGACTCATTTTCATCCTATATAACAAAAAAAACATAATAAAATATAACAAGTTTATACAACATTAAATGTGGTAAAAACTTTATCAATATGAAAATGATTATAAAGTATAAGTCTTTAGATTAATATGGTGTCATCTTCCTTCTCTTTAATATTAAAATCACTTAAAATATTTCAATACTTCAAAAATCCATGTTAAAAAAATATATATAATAAAAGAATCATTACCAATAATTACTCCTAATATAAAACTAGTATTTAAAGGACTAAAAAATCCTATATACTTTTTCTTAAAAAACATTATGATGGTTGACATAAAGTATTTTCAAGATAAAAATATTTAAAATTTTAATGAACATCGAGCTGATATTTAAGTTAAATAAATTATTTTGATTTTATTTGTTTGGTGGAGGACAGAGCATAGACATCCTTGGGACTAGATACCTCGAGACCACAAAATCAACTATATAAAAAGTCAAACAAAAATCTTTAAGATTGATGTTTAAGGTTGAGTATTTTCATTTTAAACATGACTTCTTTTAAGGTAGATAGCCTATCAATAGAGGATTAACACACAGCCACACACCTCGCGATTTGTACCTTACACCTTTCGAAGAAGAATCAAACCCTGAACCGTTACAATCTTCCCTCATGTTAACTAGTCATTTTAATTTTAAGATACACAAAATTTGTAATATATATATTTTAGAGTGAGAAACCTCTATGAGGGTTGGACATCCCTATCCCACCATGACCTCTCATAATAGGAAAAGCTGAGCTTATCAATAAGGAATTTAACACACAACCACACATACACTCAATTTGAACTTTCAACCTCCTGAAGAAGAGCCAAAGCCCGAAGAGTTGCGCACTCTCCCTAAACTAAATTTGTACAATATCATTATTATAAAGATTCATTGTGAACAAAAAAAAATCAATATCATTGATAATCTTAATAAAGATTAGGCAATCAGGTATTAACGTGAAAGGAAATTCCAATCATGAAATATGCCACTAGATTATTAAAAAAATAAATTGCATTTATTAGAGAATGTTAGAGACATGCCAAAAGCCATTTGCATATACCCTTGGTGTAGGTTGGTTGGTAGCAGTACAGAGCTTATCGATAAGCTGCCTCAGTTAGTTCGATTCTCTAGATGGTTGAGGTTTCGTTGACCTCGTTTTTATCCAACGGATTATGGTTTATAATAACAATGTCATAATTTGATCTAAAGTCATGTTCTTCATATTTCAAAATGTGTTACCCATTCCTTTAAAAAGAAAACATTTGCATATCAAATTGCACAAAAAAAAAAGTGCATATAATAATATTTCTTCTAAGAATACCAAGGGATAGGTGGATTGGTAAGTGAAGGTGTGGTTGAGCACTTACCAAGAAGAGACTTAGGTTCAAATCTTGGGGAAGTCAACCTTTTACAAAGGTAGTAGTCTGCTTTGAATCTTCTATGTGCGTCAAATCGACGAAAATGGTATGAACTCCAAGCGACCAGTGGTCCCCATATCAGGTCGATCAATAAGAACGAGACAAATAGGTTTGTTGGGAGTAGTTCCTGTGGTTTGAATTCTGAGTTGGCCAGTTACTAAAAACCAATGGTTGTAACCAACTCTTCTATGTAATAAAAAATAATATATATCTCTTCTAAGAAAACTTTTTTTTTTGTATATACTAGAAAAATCGGTAATTCATTACATTTTTTTTTTGTTTGAATCTTACTTCTTGCTGCTACTATAACCTCCAGTTACGTGGAGTAAACTAGTAAACTTTTAACGTAGTTGTCGAGTAATCTTACTTCTTGTTGCATATAATAATATCTCTTATAAGATTTTATTTATTTATTTTGTATATACTAAAGAAATCAGTAATTGATTACATTTTTCATCGTTTTCTTTTTCGAATCTTACTTTTTGCTGCTACTATAACCTCCAATTACGCCAAGTAAACTTTTAGCGTAGCCATCGACGCTGGTGCAACATATCCTCTGATTCTATGAAGCCTAAAAAATTCGAACCATAGTCTCCACCTCCCAAAAAAACACTTTAACTAGCAGATAGAACCCTCCGACCTATTTAAGAAAAATATTTTATTTTATTTATTTTTTAAATGTTGGTTGTTTCATTGTTTCATCGTTAAAGCACATGATGGTCTCCACCTCCTAAAAAACACTTTTACTAGCAGATAGAACCCTCCGACCTATTTAAGAAAACTATTTTATTTTATTTATTTTTTTAAATGTTGGTTGTTTCATCGTTAAAGCACATGATGGTCTCCACCTCCAAAAAAAAAACACTTTGACTAGCAGATAGAACCCTCCGGCCTATTTAAGAAAACTATTTTATTTTATTTATTTTTTCAAGTGTTGGTTGAAAAAAAAACACTTTGACTAAGATAGAACCCTCCGGCCTATTTAAGAAAACTATTTTATTTTATTTATTTTTTTAAATGTTGGTTGTTTCATCGTTAAAGCACATGATTTCATTAAGTGGGTGGATAAACACACCTCCAATAGATAGGGTCCCTAATAACTATTACATAACATATCCGCAACATATGGGAGGAAGAGATTTGAACCTGGGACCTCGTCAACACAAGAGTTTCAACTGCCTACTTCTGCCCACTTCTCCCAACTCTCCCACATGAACGTGAAAAAACCACTTTAATTCCTCGTTTAATGACTCATTTTAAACAGTTGGATAAAATACGATTCTCTATTTTTTGAGTGCCCATGCCTTCGCCCATATTTGATGTGCTTTAAGGTAATACACCTAAATTGTCTCTTTGTATGGGGCCCTTCGTCTTCAATATTGAGACACACATCTCGGCAGTGGTGACAAGATGTAAAGCACTTGTACCCACTTGTACCTAGTGCTTTCACAGCCATACCCCAACAATATGGTGTAGGGAGTAATTATATATATATTAATATTTTTAAAATTTTATTTTATATATAAAAGGATTTAAGATTATAGGAAAAGTTATTATAAAATTTAAATCTTTTATTATAAAATGTTCTTAATTATTATTCCAATAAAACCTCAATTTAAGATGGTAACTTTAAGGAGTGCACTTCCTCTTAGGTACAAAGTTTGTGATATTCGAAAATGATTTTGCAAGATTGTGAAACTTTAGTGAGGTCATTATATAATACTCCCATGTTGAGGACAGAAAATTCGAGGAAATGGGTATAAAATAAAGTTATAAAGGATAAAGTAGTTTTTAGTATGTATAAGTGTTAGTTTCGAGGGTTTAGGTAGACTGGTAAGTTCAGATGTTTATTAAGAAGAGATCTAGGTTCAAACTTTGGGGTATGTCTGTTTGTAAAGGTAATTGGTGGAGAACAGATCTTGCAATAAACAGAAAACCAAAAAAACAAGAGCCCAAGATTTTGTATTCAATACTTAGGAAGAAATTTTACAAGAATATACAGCCAAACTGCCATTTGCCAACCCCCTCTCATTACAATCCATGGGTTTTTATTGAGGTCCCGATCCTCTGTGCTTTTACACTTCCCACGATCTACAATTGCCACTTGGAACAATTCTGGAAAGTTGCATTGATGAGACTCTGGGTGAGGTGCGCGACTGGCTGCCATATCCAACGGAATCTTCTTCTCGATCTCGTCGCTTGTTGTTAGTTGCTTTAAACGCGTCTTCCAGATACCCTGCGCGAGTGGCCAACATGCCCGTTGGAATCCTTCTTTGGAACAGCTGCTTCACTGCCTCTAACTTGCCGCGCACGAAGGGATGTCTTTATGAAAGCTGGAGTGCGTGTTTTTCTGTTTGGTCGCGATATCGCGACCATGTCGCGATATCGCGACCATTTCCCTCCCCTTTCTCTCTCCGTTTTGGCCGTGATATCGCGACATGTCGCGATATCGCGACATTTGCGATATCGCGACATGTTCTCCGCCTTTCCCTCCGTTTTGGTCGTGATATCGCGACCTGTCGCGATATCGCGCCATTTTCGTCTGTCGGCCTCCGTTCTCCTGCTCTGGTCGCGAAATCGCGACATGTCACGATTTCGCGACCATTTGGCCTCCGTTCCTCGCCTTCCCTGCTTTGGTCGTGAAATCGTGACACGTCGCGATTTCGTGACCTTGTGCCTTCTGTGCCTTGTCTTCCCTGTAGTGGCCGCGATTTCACGACATGTCGCGATTTCGTGACCCTTTGTCCCTCGGCCTTGCCTTTTCCGCCTTGGGTCGCGATTTCGTGACCCTTTGTCCCTCGGCTTCGCTTTCTCCGCCTTGGGTCACGATTTCGTGACCCTTTGTCCCTCGGCTTCGCTTTCTCCGCCTTGGGTCGCGATTTCGTGACCCTGTGCAACACTTAGAAAACAAACAAGAAAATAACTTTGCCACTTAGAAAGAAATAACAACAAAAGTTTGGTTGATGCTCGATTGCTTTGTTGCCCTCGGATGCTCCTGCATCAGACACCCAGGGTGGATTGAGAAGTGATCCTCACTTCTGATCTTTGGGAGGAAGACCCAGGTGGTCAACCTCTATTTTTGATAACCAAGTTGCATCTTCTATAGGTCTGCCCTTCCACTTGATCAAATACTTAGAATATTGTTTGTTCCTTGTGCTTCTGCCTTCACGAGTATCTAATATTTCCTCTATCTCTTCTTTGGTTGGGCTAGACGCTGGAATGCTCCACAATTCTGTGCTTGGTGCCTCTGTACTATCTCCTTCATGGTATTCCACTAAATCAGATATGTTAAAAATAGGTGAAATGTCAAGCCCACTTGGCAATTCCACTTCATATGCATTGCCTGAATCCCATTTTTCCAGTATTTTGCATGGCCCAAACTTCTTCATCTTCAACTTGTTGTAAGTTTTGGCTGGAAATATTTCTTTTCTCGAGATGGACCATGACTTCATCTCCCACTTCGAACTCTTTGAACCGCCGCTTTTGGTCTGCTTCTTGCTTTATACCGAGTATTCATTTTTGTAATTTGTTTCTTCACTTCTTCATGCAGGCTTTTCATCTGTTTTGCGAATTCCTCAGCCTCTGCACTGCACTTTTCTCCTTTATCTAATTTTCTCAACTCAAAAACGTTTCTCGAAATGTTTCCATATATGATTTGGAATGGAGATTTGTTTGTACTCTTATTGACAGAATTGTTGTATGCAAATTCCGCCTGCGACAAAACTAAATCCCATCCCTTGGGTTTATCTGCTATCAAGCATCTTAGCAAATTACCCAGACTTCTATTTACCACCTCTGTCTGTCCATCGCTTTGTGGGTGGTATGCGTAACCGAACTTCAGATCTGTCTTCAGCCTTCTTCCACAATGTTCTCCAGAAATACCCAACAAACTTTGTATCTCTGTTCGAAACTATGCTTCTTGGTAGACCGTGAAGTCGTACCACTTCCTTGAAAAATAACCCTGCAATGTGAACTGCATCACTTGTCTTCTGGCAGGGAATAAAATGTGCCATTTTGGAGAATCGGTCAACCACCACAAATACAGAGTCATTTCCCCTCTCTGTTCTCGGCAATCCAAGAATAAAATCCATGCTTATGTCCTCCCACGGCCTCTCAGGTATAGGTAACGGCTGGTATAATCCTGTGTTTTGCCTTACGCCTTTTGCCATCTGGCATATTCTGCAACTTTGCACAAACTTTCTCACATCTTGTTGAAGTTGCGACCAGTAGTAATTTTCATTCACCAGGGCAATGGTCTTATCCCGACCAAAATGCCCAGCCAGTCCTCCGCTGTGCTTTTCCTTGATTAAGTTCTCCCGCATGGAACTCCTTGGAATGCATAATTTACTTCCCTTGAACAACATTCCATCTTGGATTAGGAAATCTAACCATTTTGTCCTGTCCACAGTAACAGGTGCCAAGCAAGCCGTCCAAGCTGCTGCAAAATCAGGATCTTCAGGATAAAGACCCTTCAGTTCTTCGAATCCTACTACCTCCACTGTCATTTCAATCAGCAGATTCTGCCTTCTACTTAAAGCATCTGCAACTCTGTTTGATTTCCCGCTCCTGTGCTTTAACACAAAGGTATAGCTTTGGAGAAACTCAACCCATTTCATGTGCCGCTGATTCAGTTTTGTCTGGCTGTTGATGTACTGCAATGCCTGATGATCGATAAATAGAACAAACTCTTTTGGCAACAAGTAATGCCTCCACTTCTTCAGAGCCTGAACTATAGCATAAAATTCCTGGTCATAAACTGAATACTTTTTTTGAGCATCATTGAGCTTTTCACTGAAATAAGCTATAGGTCTGCCTTCTTGGCTCAGTATAGCCCCTATTGCACTGCCACTGGCATCACAGTCGACCTGAAATACTTTGTTAAAGTCTGGAAGTGCCAAAACAGGCTGTTCTGTGACCTTTTTCTTTAATGCATCAAAGCTCCTTTCAGCCCCTAAGGTCCACTTGAACTCTTTCTTATCCCCTCTCATTGTTTCTGTGAGGGGTGCACAAATGCTGCTGAAGTTTCTTATAAACTTCCTATAAAAGCTGGCTAGACCATGAAATGATCTTACCTCTGTTGTGCTTCTTGGGGTAGGCCATTCTATGATAGCCCTCACCTTCTCTGGGTCCATTTTCAGACCTTCTGCTGAGATTACAAATCCTAGGTATACTAACTCTTTCTTGACAAAATTACACTTTTTTAGATTTATTAATAACTGCTCCTCCCGCAGCTTTTCAAAAACCCTCCTGATGTGCATCAGGTGTTCCTCCAGGGTTCTGCTGAATATTAATATATCATCTAAATAAACAATGACAAACTTTCCTAGAAACTCCTTCAGTACCTCATTCATCGACCGCATGAAGTTACTTGGTGCATTGGACAGCCCAAATGGCATGACCAACCACTCATACAAGCCCTCTCTTGTCTTGAAGGCTGTCTTCCACTCATCTCCTTCCCTGACACGGATCTAGTGGTAACCACTCTTGAGGTCAATTTTGGTGAAGTACTTGGCTCCACTCAAACAATCCATTATGTCATCCATCCTTGGCAAGTGGAAATCTATATTTTATTGTGATCTTGTTGATGGCTCGAGAGTCTGTGCACATTCTCCACTCTCCATCCTTCTTGGGTGCTAGTACTGTAGGTACCGCACACGGGCTAAGACTCTCCCTAATCAATCCCTTCTCCACAACTCCTGGACCTGCCTGTTTAGTTCTTTAGTTTCTACAGGTGTCATTCTATGTGCAGCCTTATTGGGCAAGCTTGACCCTGGCACCAAATCAATATGGTGACTCGATTTTTCTTATCGGGGGTAAACCCTCGTGCACATTATCAGATATGATATCTGGAAATTCCTTCAACAGCTCTTGGACTTCTGCTGGTGCATCTTTGCATTCTGTATCCCTGACTCTAGGAACTAATGCATAACACATATGCTCATGCTTCAAATCATCTAAAAATTTTCTTCCGTCAACCAAGAAAATTCTTGCACTGCCACATACCTTTTCTTCCACCTCCTTCAGGGGCTTCAACTTATGACGCATTCCATTCTTGGTCACGGAATAGGTGTTGGCTCGGCCATCATGAACCGCACACTCGTCAAACTGCCATGGCCTTCCCAACAACAAATGGCACGCATCCATGGGCAGTAATGTCGCACGGAACCTCATCACGGTAATTTCCAATGCTGAATTTTACCAGGCATTGTTCATTGACCAAAACCTTATGGTCTTTCTCCAACCACGCGATCCGATATGGATGCGGGTGTTTCTTTCTCTCCAGCTGTAGCTTTGTAACCATTCCTTCTGAAACTAGGTTATCCGTGCTACCGTTGTCAATGATAATGTTGCAAATCTTACCCGCGCATTTACACCTTGTGCGGAATAAGCTTTTCCTCTGATCTGCAGCTCCCTCTTCATTCAGCAGGACTCTCCTTGCAATCATTACTTCTCCTCTCTCAGCTTCTTCTGAATGCTCAGACCCAACATCTTCATCCACGACTGCTACTCTGGCATTTCCTTCCGGCCTTCGATTATTTCTTTCTCGCTGCTGTGGGCACTCATATTGGTGATGTCCCTCTTCACCACACTGGAAGCAAGTCCCTCGAAACCTTCCTCTTCCTTGTCCACGTCCAGCTCGGCCTCTTCCCCCTCGGTAACCATTATTCTGATTACGGGGGCGGTCTGTATTTTCTCTCCTTTGTTCTTGATTGCTGCTACTTTCTCCATTTTTTTGAGATTCTTCATTTCTTCTTCCACTGTTCCTTCCGTCGGTCCTTCCGCCATGACCTCTTCCTCTTTGCTTGTTTTCAAACCTCCTATTGAGCTTCTCTTCAACCTTTAAAGCAAATTGGTAGGCGTCCTCTATGGTGGTCATCCGGACTAGACTTAGTTCCTCCTGAATGCTTGCTCGTAACCCATTAATGTAACGGGCTACCTTCTCCTTGTTGGCCTCTGAGTGGCCTCGTTCTAATCATTATTTTATGAAACTCTTCTGTGTATTCTTTCACGGACTTGCTTGATTGCCTCAATCCTTGCATTTTCTTCAGCAGGTCTAACTCATAATCACCAGGGATGAACTGCCTCTTTAGCTTTTCTGCCATCCGTTCCCACTTAGTTATTCTCTCTTTCCCTCTTTTATTTCGCTCCAGCTGCACTCCCTTCCACCAAATGCTAGCATGACCTTTCAGCTTGGTCTTTGCGAATCTGACCCTATCGTGGTCCTCAACCTCTTCGTACTCAAAGTACTCTTCCGGATCGTTGATCCAGTCGATCAATTCCTCTGTCTCAAGGTTCCCAGAATATGTGGAAACCTCCATCTTCGGCCTCTTCCCAATCTGGGATATGGCTTTGTATAGTCTGGCCTGAGCCGGATCTACCGCTTCTTCTTCTTCCTCAAGTTGGTCTTCTTCTTCATCATCTTCCTCTTCACTACCTTCATCTCTTCTTGGCTCCAATCTTCTGCGCATTTCTTCTTGCAGAGCTTGCATTTGCCGCTGCAAAGCTCGAACATCTTCTGCTGCTGCCATGCCTCTCCCACCAACAGGATTTCTCCTTGGAGGCATTCTGCTCACCCGATTCCAAGCCCTTCCACAGGTCTTGGTGTAACTGCCTCTCCTTCGACGATCTGCTACACGCTCAAGAACTACTGGCTCTGATACCACTTGGTGGAGAACAGATCTTGCATAAAACAAAAAACCAGAAAAACAAGAGCCCAAGATTTTGTATTCAATACTTTGGAAGAAATTTACAAGAATATACAGCCAAACTGCCATTTGCCAACCCCCTCTCATTACAATCCATGGGTTTTTATTGAGGTCCCGATCCTCTGTGCTTTTACACTTCCCACGATCTACAATTGCCACTTGGAACAATTCTGGAAAGTTGCATTGATGAGACTCTGGGTGAGGTGCGCGACTGGCTGCCATATCCAACGGAATCTTCTTCTCGATCTCGCTGCTTTTTGTTAGTTGCTTTAAACGCGTCTTCCAGATACCCTGCGCGAGTGGCCAACATGCCCGTTGGAATCCTTCTTTGGAACAGTTGCTTCACTGCCTCTAACTTGCCGCGCACGAAGGGATGTCTTTATGAAAGCTGGAGTGCGTGTTTTTTCGTTTGGTCGCGATATCGCGACATGTCGCGATATCGCGACCATTTCTCTCCTGCGCTTTCTCTCTCCAGTTTCATGTCGCGATATCGTGACATTTTCTCCGCCAAGCCCTTTCCCTCCGTTTTGGCCGCGATATCGCGACCTGTCGCGATATCGCGCCGTTTTCGTCTGTCGGCCTCCGTTCTCCTGCTCTAGTCGCGAAATCGTGACATGTCGCGATTTCGCGACCATTTGGCCTCCGTTCCTTGCCTTCCCTACTTTGGTCGCGAAATCGCGACACGTCGCGATTTCGCGACCTTGCGCCTTTCGCGCCTTGGCTTCCCTGTAGTGGCCGCGATTTCGTGACATGTCACGATTTCGCGACCCTTTGTCCCTCGGCCTTGCCTTTTCTGCCTTGGGTCACGATTTCGCGACCCTTTGTCCCTCGGCTTCGCTTTCTCCGCCTTGGGTCGCGATTTCGTGACATGTCACGATTTCGCGACCCTTTGTCCCTCGGCTTCGCTTTCTTCGCCTTGGGTCGCGATTTCGCGACCCTGTGCAACACTTAGAAAACAAACAAAAAAATAACTTTGCCACTTAGAAAGAAATAACAACAAAAGTTTGGTTGATGCTCGATTGCTTTGCTGCCCTCGGATGCTCCTGCATCAGTAGTAGTCTGTTTTGAATTCTTTGAGTGCACGTCAGATCAACTATGACGGTATGGACTCCAAGCAATCGGTAGCCCCTTTCACATTAGGTCAACAACAACGAGGTAGTATAGGATTTTTGGGAGAAACTCTTGTGGTTTTAACCCGTTACTAAAAATAATGGTTGTAACCAATTCTTCTATGTATAAAAAAATTGTAAGTGTTTTCGGTTATATGAGACAGGTTGAGATAATAAATAAAATTATAAAATGAATATAAATAAAGTTGTTTAATAGTAAGGGATAAAAAGGTCATGTGAGACTCTTGTAGACAAGAAAATTTTATAAAATGAATATAGAATAAAGTTGTTTAATAATAAAGGATAAAGGGTAAAGTAGTTTTTAATGAAATAACCCATGTTTTACTTAATATATGTTTTTTTCCTTCGAAAAAAAGTCATAATTTTATATTAAGCAAATATGAAATTACATTCTTCAGATGCCTCTTTGGCATTTCTTCAAAGTTTCAATAATGACCTAAAAATTAGGTCGCTTATACATCATAACTAGCTATCTCTATCAGGCTAAGTTCTATCCTTAGACACCTTCCCAATTTGTCAACCAGTATCCTTTAAATCATTGACTTTTGAGTTTTTTGAAAAAGTTGCTTTAATTGTGCTTGCTTTAACTAGAGTGAATTAATCCCCCTAGATAGAGATATGGACCAATTGTAGTGCATTGCCCTCATTGAATTCTTGTACTAAGCATGTACCTGGTTCAATATGAAGTGCCTCCTTTGAGAGTTCATCTGCTTCCCTATTCAGTTCTCTATAAATATGCCAAAAAGTAAAAGCTTC
Source organism: Wollemia nobilis (assembly GCA_028583015.1). Lineage (NCBI taxonomy): Eukaryota > Viridiplantae > Streptophyta > Pinopsida > Araucariales > Araucariaceae > Wollemia > Wollemia nobilis. The sequence goes on from JAQPPZ010016670.1 coordinate 861,083, forward strand.
ACTTCGATCCACAACTTCTTTTATTTGAGAAGAAAAATGGGTTGTAGAATCATGTTTTCCATCCTAAAAACACCAAGCATCCAATTTATTACCACCTGTGAGTCTCCATAAATTTGGATTTTTTGTATTCCTTTTGATTCTGCCAACTGAACCAACAATTTGAGTGCCATAATTTCAGCATAATTATTAGAACCTTCTCCTAGTCTAGCCTTGAATTTAAAATAATGAGAGTAAAAAATATATAGTAATCCTCCTGCTCCACAAACTCTAGGGACCCCCTATCTAGCCCCATCAAAAAATCCTAGGCCCCTAATTTATCAATCTTTGGAGGGATGATTTATCTATTTACCTTTGTTGTTGTCAAAACCTTATAATTATTGAAACTTTCGATGATTTGGGAGGAGACCTGCCAAGTAGGCTTCTCCTAATCCTAAAATATTCTTATATTCCTAGATAACCATACTCCCCAAGACACAAACAATGGGAGAGCTATAAAACCTTTGTATGACCTATTTTCAAACCAATATTTTAAGCACTCTCCTAAGGAATCTTCTTGCCATCCTATAGGAAGCTTTAACTATACTATAACCTCCCTCCAAACATATCTAGTAAAGGAGCAAGCTACCAATAAATGATCAATTATTTCATTGTCTAACTTACATAAATGGCACCTTCCTAGACCATTCCAATTCTTCTTCTATAATACCTCCCATGTCAGAACCTTATTTTTCATGGCAAGCCATAGGAATAATCTTATCTTCAACAAGGCTTTATGCTTCCAGAGTGTCTTCCACCACCATGCTGGATCATCATTGCTATCTTCCAATAGAGTCTTATACCCCAACTTTGGAGTGTACTCCCTCATAGCTCCATTATTTATCCAAACCAATTGATCAATTTCCTCTCACAACTTGATATATCCAACTTTAAGTCTCCCCACATATTCTTCCCACTAGTGTGCCTCCTAGCCTTAAAGCCCTAACATTGTTGCTTCCTTCCATCCCTAACTCCAATTTGTAGAAGATTTTAGGTCAACTACTTGGGTGAGAGTTCCAATCCCTTGAGCTCTTAGGGTCTAAATTACATTATTTGGTAGTCTATGCATATCACCACAACCAATCCAAGGGTCTAAGCCTAGTCTTATCCTTGAACCATCCCCTATTTTCTAAGTAAGCCAATCACCTACAATATAAAAGGCCTGAATCATTACCTTCCAATAAATTGAAACATTATGGGTTTGCTTCATTAGGGCCCTTATCCACTCCTCAACTATGAGTGGCTCTAAATACTTTTCATGTATGATCTTATTCCATAAGCCTTCCTTTGATATTATCTTCCAAACACACTTTGTTGCTAGAGCCTTGCTAAATAGGAAGATGTTCTTAAGTCCCCATCCTCCATTTTCCTTGGGCTTGGCTAAGGATTTCCATTTAACCAAGGGAATACCTTCCCTTTCCCTTTTCCTATCCATAAAAACCTATAGCTTAACTATCTAATTTTATCCAAAACTCCTTTTGGTATATGAGCCAAAGATTGCCAATATACTAGTATTACCTCCAACATAGACTTGACCAAAGTCAATCTCCCCCCAAAGAGAGCCATTTGTTGCACCATATATTAATTCTTCCTTCCACCTTCTTTATCAACCAATTCTAATCTTGTTTAGTGTAGTCATTGGGTTTCAAAAAGAACCCCAGATATTTAAACCCCTCTTGAAGATCAAATCTATTAAAGGGGAAAAGTTGACCTATTAATATGGTATGATCCTAATCCACATAATTAAAAGAGATGCTTGAATTATATGCATTAATATGCATACCTATTTCCAGACAAAAAATATCTAAATATTATTTTAACTTCTCTACAACTCTTACTATTCCATCTATGAAAAGGAGAACATCATCTACAAAAAGTAGATGGGTGACTTCCACTATTCTACCTATTCTAATTCCCTTTATTACTCCTTCCCTCTTGGCTTCTAAAATGCACCTACTTAATCCCTCAACTACCAAAAGAAATAATAGTGGTGACAAGGGGCAACCTTGTCTTATCCCCTGAGAAGCTTTGAAGAACTAAGAGGCTGACCCATTAACCAAAACTACAAAAGAAATAGAACAAAGACATCCCATAATCCAGTTCACCATCTACACATAGAACCCAATATGAGTAAGTATCATTCTTAAATATAGCTAATTTACTCTATCAAAAGCCTTGGAGAGATCCAACTTCATCACCATTGCTAGTAATTTCTTTGATTTTATGGTATGAAGACTTTCCTGAGCAACACCAATTGCTTCATGAATCTGTCTACCATGCAGGAAACCAAATTGCTCAATAGATATAGAAGCAGAGAGGAACCTTTTAATTCTTGATGCAATTAATTTTGCTATGATTTTGTACACATAATTACACAAATAAATGGGCCTAAAATCATCAAAGGAAGAAGGATTGTCCTTTTTTGGAATAAGAGCAATGAAGGTAGAGTTGAAGACTGCATTTACCCTTCCTATTTGCCTAGACTCCTCCACAACCTTGAGTAGGTCAGACTCCAAAAGGTCATAGAGCCCAAGAAAGAATTCCATAGTCCACCCATCAGGTCCTAGACTCTTATATTTCTGGAAGGAGGTTAAAACAACTTTGAGCTCCTCCTTTGAGACTTCCTTAATCAACTCACCATTGGCTTCCTCATCTATAAATATAGGAAAGAGAGAAGTTATTCTGACTATTTCAGCTATATTAACTTGACCAAGATCCTTGTATAGTTGACCAAAATGCCTTACTCCCATGTCTATTATTCCTTTAAAGGAGGAGACTTTACTTCCATCTTGTCCTTGTAGCTCCCAAATTGTATTTTGTTGTTTTCTATGATTTATGAAGCTATGAAAAAATTTAGTGTTCTCATCCCCACTTGCAATCCATAGTGCTCTACTTTTGAGCCTCCATCATGCTTCTCTCTCTACCAACAATCTTCTCTTCTCTTATTCCAAAATTTTATACTTAAGCCTTATTTCCTCATCCAATTCTTTTTCAAAGTCATCTGCTAGAAACACTACAAGCTCCTCCTCAATCTCCCTTAGTTTTTGCTCATCCATCAATTTCTTTTTATAGGCCCACTAAACCACTATTACCTTAACCCTTTTTAGATTTGTTACAAATTGAATACTAGCAGATTCTCTCAGACTAGGATCAAACTTCACCCATTCTGATTTGACTAGAGTTACAAAGTTATCCTCTTTTAGCCACTCAAAATTGAATTTAAAAGGACAATGTGGTTTTTTCTCCTCTTTTGTTATAAGAAGCATGATGGGGGAGTGATCAGAGTCTCCTCTGACTTCAACCCAAGACTTCAATCTATAAGTGCCATTTACCAAACTCTTTACTACTAAGAATCTATCTAGTCTCTTAGAAATTCTATCAACTCCTATCCTCATGTTTCTCCAAGTTGGGATAGACTTTATAGGTGCCAGGTCTACCAACCCCTTGGATTCAAACTTTTGGATGAAGTAATTAGCTAATGGATCAATTCTAGCAGCAATACCCCACACTTCACTCCTAGAAAGAGTTAAGTTTAAATCACCTCCTAAAATTAAATTATTAACTTCTAAAAAATTTTGATCCATAAGCTTATCCCAATATTGCATCCTATCTTTATAGGGGCCATAAATGTTCACCACTATCACTATTTCCTCGAGCTCCACTAAAAAGAATTTAGTCCCTACTCTTGAGTCAAGCAATGCAAATTTGGTTAGCCTAAACTGATTTGCCTTCCACCTTATGGCCACTCCTCTCGAGGCCCCTACAACATCAAGGGCCAAAAAATCCCATCCTTTAAGCAATTTACTAAGATCTTCCATCACTTTCATAGCTAACCCTTTTGTCTCTTGAATTAGCAAAATCTTTAGATTATGAATTTCTACCAACCTACACAAGAGCAATTTTTTTGTAGAGCTGCCCATCCCTCAGATATTAAAGGAGAGTACTTTCATTGATTAACTATATCTGAGATCATCCTTGCTCTAAGGATCCCATTTAAGGATGATTGCTTGCCTTGTTGAACTTCATAGAGGCTTTTATTCTTAGCCAATGAAGTAAAATATCTTCTGCCCCTCCTACCAGCAAGACTTCTATCCCCCATGTCTTTACTGAGGCCTCCCCCAAATCCTTCTTCCCTTAGTCCTATTCTTCCTTTTAAGGATCGTAGGGGATACCTATGGGTTTCTGGGGACACAAAACCTTCCTGACCATAGGCAAAATGAAGTGGGGAAGCAAATTCAAAGTGATTTACTTATGAAGCATTACTAAAAAACTTACCAGAGTCTAAACCAAGGTCTGGATCTACTTCCTTCAAGGAAGAGGAATTTGAGGGTCCTCCTTGCCCCTCAACTCCACCCTTACCTTCTTCTAGGGGAGACTTTGTTTTACAGACTGGTAAATCTGGCCATTGGTTAGTTGAGGGACTCAAAAGAGAATTACCTATAATCCCATATGAGAAATGAGATTTGGCAATAGTTTTGCTTTGAAAGCTTGTATCTGGGTCCAAGAGCATGACATCCAAATTTTGCTCTGAGAATCCTAGCCTTACTTCAATCTGAGATGATTTTGAATCCATCACTTGATCTAGCACAAAATGTTTTATCTCCACCTTCTCTGCATCTTCTATTTTTTCCCTTGATTTCTCTAGCTTGTGTTCCTTATGCATTGATTCAATAATATAATTAATCTATAAGTTATGTGCCTGAAGGGAAAATTGCATCTCATTCTCACCCTTAAATACCCCTTTGTCTTCCTTATGATACCAAACCTTCCTTGAAAAATAAGAGAACAGTCCCTTGCAATATACCCATAATTATGACAATGTGCACACCTAAAAGGCACACCAATATAGTCCAGGGTTTGTACATGCATCCCTTTGTTGTACTTCAACACAATTTCCCCCACCAATCCATCTCTCTAATCCACATCAACAAGAATCTTAGCCACTATCCTCAAGCATGAGGACTGATACCTCTCATCCACCTCCAAGAAAGAACCAATGTAGTTGCCTATGGCTTGGAAAACATCTCTAGACCAAAATTCTAATGGCAACCTTGGTAACTTTACCCATACAGGGTGAGTAGGTATTCAAGTGGTCCTAGGGTCAAAACAAGGGTCCCATAGTTTGAGAATTAACAAAGTTGACCCCCAAAACCATTTCTCTAACAAAATATTTGCCACATCTTCCTTAGTCCTAAACTAAAATGACAACCACCCTCTTACTAGAAGTAAAAAACTAGGCACATACCCTAGGACTTCCATCCATTCCCTAGCCATCCAATCTACCAAGGATTTTTTAGAAATTGCATGCCCATAGAACCTCCCAATAAGCATTTTCTCTAAGAGTTCAATGACTTCCCCCATTTTCACATCTTCTCCTAGGACTAATTTTGCTCTATTACTCTTCCTTCGAATGCACTTGGTTGCCTTTTTACATGCTTCCAAGGGATTCTTCTTTGGGTTTTCTCCTTCCAAATTCTTGTGTTGTCCCTCATAGCCCTGATCAGAGAGTTGTGGCCTATTTTGAACTTGCTCTAAAGAGGACATATCCCAATCATCACTCTTATCCAAGAGTTGCATGTCCTCCTATAAAATTATCATCGACTCAGGCCCATTCTTGAACTCTTCTAAAGGAGACTTCCTTCTTTTATACTTCCTTCCACTATCAAATATGGAGACCTCCTCATAAGGATCCATCGAATAGTCCACTACTTCTTCTTCATGACCTTGTTCCAAAAAAACCCTTAAACCTTCCTTCCCTTTCAAAATCTTGCATTCTCCTTATAGCCTCAAGGTCGAGGGACTCTCCATTAGCATTTGCATTAGCAAACCTAGCCTCGACAAAGAATGTCCCATTATCTTTACCACCCTCCACTTCACTCACCATGGTGGTAGTCTTGTTAGAAAAACTCTAAAAATATATCCTCTTAGCCCATGTCTTTACAACCTTAGGTTTAAGATACATCATGTGACGATGACTCCATCCTTAGTGGCCATAGCCCTAGTCTATTCTTCTCAAATTTTCCCTCCTCACCCATTGCTCTCTTTTGCACTAAACTCACCAACAAACCCCTTGCAAATACCTCCTTCAAACCCTCTATTGAGTTGCTACATCTTGTTGGTGATACAACCTGGAACCAAGGGTTATGTGATGGATCTGACAGGTGCGATGGTAGTTGTAGTAGTGACCCATCCTTCTCCTTGTCCTCTTTGTATCCCCTTGACCCCTTCTTCATTGTCAAAGTTGAAATCCTAGACACCTTTGACATCCATCTGCACCTTAATGCAACATCTCATACTATTTTTCAGGCAAAAGTGTAACAATTTTAATATATTTAAAAATGTTTGATTCTCTTGCAAACTATTGAAGGCCCTCTTCTAGTACAAATTGTTCTTCTACCATCCATTCATGAGCAAGCCCCAGGTTGTGCTTTAGGGCCTATAAAATCCTAGTGTTGTTCTCCATCTGTATTTCCATGAAATCCTAACTTGCATAGATTGTCGCCTACCCAAATGACAAGTACTATGAAGTTTTAACAAATTGAAAACTTGTTCTTCTTTAATGGCTACCCAAACCTTTTTATTAAAAAAAACCATACACAACTTCAAAAACAACTTTTACTTTCATCTAGAAAAGTAAACACTAGAGAAAAGTACATATCAAGACATCCATAGCTTTCCATAAACCAAAAATTTCACAGTATCTCTACAACACCTAGATATTCTAAAGTTGATCCAGTAGATGGCTGAATTTGAATGCTTGACCTCCATGTGCATTACAACCCAACAAACCCTTCCAAGGCCTTGTAGTCTTCCTCCACCACAAAACCCTAACTTGCATAGTCTATCACCTATCCGAATGGCCAGATCTGTGAAGTTATTATATCCTCCAGATCTAAAAGTGATAGATCCTACTTTTTCCCTTGGTGTCACACCCCTCTCCTCACTTGCTTCAAAAAATATATTGCCTACCTCAGAAGAAATTCATCGCCTGCTTCCTTGCACTAGGGTTTGATCTCCCCTACCTTTTAAAAAAATATGTCACCTGCTTCAAAAAATTGTTGTTTTTCTTCCATGTACTAGGGTTTGAAATCCACCACCTGCTTCAAAGAATTGCTATATATTTTTTCTTTTTCCTTTCCTCGCACTAGGGTTTGATCTTCATCGCTTGCTCCAAAAAATTTGTCACTTGCTCCAAAAAATAAAAAATAATAATCAATATATAGCTATCTGACTATTTTATATTATTGAAGTATTATATACAACCCTAGCCTACAGTATTCAAACCGTGGACCTCTACTTAGAGTTCCAAAGTCTCCACTGATATGATCCTCATGAAGGATGTTGTTTACCTTATATATAGTTATTCAACTATACTCTAGTTATCCAAGCACGTGTACAATATTAGTTCCCCCTAGGATTCAAACCTTAGACCTCTATTCAGAGTTCCAAAGTCTTCACCGTTAGGCCACTCGAGTTGTACATGAATATAAATATTTATATGATAAATTTCATGGTTTGTGAAACAAATACGTATTAGCTGTTAATGAGCAGTAATAATAAATGATTTAAATTTTTTAAAATTAATAATATTTTATTAAACGATATTTTAGTTTAAATGGTTAAATTCTTTGATCTTTAAAGAAAAGATCTAGAAACTTGTTAAACTATCTATCTATAACCAAAGTCATATAGTTATAATATAGTACAAATGAGACATGTTTCAATCTCACATAACTAATTTAAAAACATTGATAATGTTCATTATTCTTTTAAAATTACGATGAATAACATTAGTCCTTAAATAAGACGTTATTATTTCATTTAAAATATTTGTAAAGTGAGAAAGCCATAGTATTAAGAGGATTTTATTTTTTTAAATTTACCTAGGAGTTACAACTAGCCTCATTCATTTTTTTGATCCATAACTATGTTTGTATTGTCATGGGAGCATGGCCAATGCATATCAAATAATAGTTCTTCTTCTAGCAATTGCTCAGTATTATAATATTTTAGGTAAATTTAATGAAAATTATATAGATTATCTTATTTTTTAAAATTAATTATACTTTTACATGTTAATTTCATTTTAAAACAAACTCATGTTATTAAATGTTTTAAAAAAAAATTAATAGTTGTGCACATAACATTAATATTGTTCTAGATTTATAATAAATTTTTGTGAATAGTTTAGAGTTTAAAATTGAAAAATTTTCTTCAACCTACTTGGGTATTCCTTTGTCTGATAAAGGAAATAAAAAAGAGCTTTGGATCTCTTTTTTGGTTAGAATAAAAGCTTGCTTGGCAGGTTGGAAAGGTAAGTTCTTAACCATGGCAGGAAGGCTACAACTCATAAAGACTACTTTGCAATCCATTTCTATTTATATGATGTCACTTTCAAGATTGCCATCAAGTATTGCATCAAAAATTGATAAAATTCAAAGAGACTTTCTTTGGAAAGGTTGTGAGAAAAAATTTAGGTTTCCTCTTTGTAAGTGGGATAGGGTTTGCAAAGAAAAGAATATTGGAGGAGCAGGCTTGCGAAATTGTAGACTTATGAATATGGCATTAGGAGCAAAGCTTGGGTGGAGATTATTCAAAGATCAAATAAAGAATTGGGTAAAAATATTACTTCAAAAATATATAGGTTTTATTGATGCAATGAAATTGTTTAGAAAAAGATCTCTACCCAAAGGATCTCCAACATGGAACTTCATATCAAAGAGTTTGCAATTGATAAGGAAACATATTAGATGGTTAGTCAATGAGGGGAGATATGCAAATTTTTGGTTTGATGCTTGGTTGAAGCCTTATCCTCTTATATCTGACTCAAAATGGAAACCATTGGCTCAGACGTTCCCAGCATGTAAAGGTCCAAAGATCAAATATTATATTATTATGAGCAAAAACTCCAAATCATGTATTTCTTTTAGTAACCTGGTTGAAGGAGAGGAACTTAAACAAATTGTAAATAAAATTCAAAAGATGCTTCAAGAGTTTTGTTTACTGATTTTTACTCGAAAGGATGAGTTGGTTTGGAATTTATCAAAGGATGGTGGATACTAGGTCAAGTTGGGATATGAGAATTTAGAACAATAAAAAATTCCTTCTCCCAAAGATTTTTCTTGGAAGAACGTTTGGTCATTAGAGGCTCTCCCTAAGGCCTCAATATTTCTTTGGTTAGCAGTTCAAAGTAATATTATTACAGGAAAGAGTCTACAAAGAAGAGGATATAATGGACCCTTCATATGTACCTTGTGTGAGAAGGATTTAGAAACATCGGACCATTTACTTCTTCATTGTCTGTTTGCTCACACCATTTGGGATTATTTTTAAAAAAATATGAAATTATATCGGGTAGCTGCATCAACATTTAAAGAGTTGATAAAATGTTGGATAAATTATTTTAAAGCTAAAGCATTATGTATTCTTTGGAGATTGACCTGCCATTGTTTGTTGGAAATTATGGCTTGAAAGGAATAACAATTTTTTTTTAAATAAATATCAAAATCATGCCCAAGTTTGGAACCGTATTAGTGCCTCTCTTGGAGAAATTTACAAATGGTTATGGATAAAGATGGTTTTCAACTTCTAAAAAATAGATCTAGAAAAAAACAAAATGAACAATGGAGACCAATAAGGAAGGATACTAGAAGAAATTCTAATTCTTTTGAGGCTTTAGCCGATGAAAAAAATGTAGATCAAAACTTAGAGGGCACAGTACAACAATTTCAACATATTATAAAGGAACCGTCTATTCAGTATGATCCTAATTTAAGGAAGAAAATTCTTGATGAATCTAAGGAATGTATCTCATCAAATTTTGAAGACTCTCTTGAAGTACCATGCACCTTTTAGGAGAAAATAATTGGTAAAGACATTGTATTTTTAGAAGTTAATACCTCTGCCATCAATAAGGAAATAACATAAAATGAGTATGATAAGTCAAAAGCTTCTATAATAGAACTAGGAGAGGATAAATATGTTGAAAAAAAAAATTGTGAAAAATATTGAGGAATAGAATAGCAAGACCTACTCTTGATATAGCCAAGGCAAAAAGAGGAAAACCCTCAGAATATAAAGCAATATCCAAGGAAGCAAGAGCTAACATAGAGAAAGGAACACAAACTAAGTTGGTTGAACTTCTCTTTACCAAACAACAAAATGATATTGGTAATACGCAAGAGGGGCCAAAAGCCCCTAATGAGACATGATTATCATCTCATGGAATATAAGGGGTGATAATTCCCCCTCAAAGCATAGGTGTATTAGATACCTATGTTTAAGTAATAAAATTGATATTCTCTATATCTAGGAAACTAAAATAACAAAAGAAGTTTCAAAAACTATGAAAGGAGTTTGGGCAAGATGTGAATGGGATGCTATGGATTCTAAAGGAGTAGCAGGGAGAATTCTAACTTGTTGGAATCCTTCTAGAACCTCTTGTGTAACCATTCATAAAACTAGGGATTAGATAGCCTCTTTAGTCACTTGCTACTTTGCAGATATTCACTTCATCCTTATCAATGTCTATGGACCTACAACTCAGCTAGGTAGATTAGAAGTTTAGAGTGGGATTGAAACCTTTATGATAAGTAAAGACCAAGTAACCCAATTCATGATCATTGGATATTTTAATTCCATAACCAAATTGAACGAAAAAATTGAAAGAATTAGGAAATTTAACCAAAGTATGAAATATTTCTTAGCTTTTATTCAAAACAACAATCTATGGGAAGTTGAGTTTGAATAAGATAACTATACTTGGACCAAAAACAGGAGAGGCCAAAACCTAATAGCAAAAAAATTAGATAGATGCATTCTCTTAGATCATTGGCTAGATGAAGAAAATTGTGCTAAAATTAATACCTTAACAAGGATTGGTTCAGATAATTGGCCAATAAGAGTTAAAATGGTGGTAAGTGAATTCAAAAAACATCATATTTAAATATGAGCAGATGTGGGAAGACCATCCTCAATTTGTTAATATGATAGCTCAAACATAGATTTATTTAGGTAATGGTGGGTTGTATGCTCTTCCAAACCAAATTAAAGCTATGGCATCTAGATTAAAAGAATGGAACAAGAACACCTTTGGAAATATTTTTGAGAAGAAAAAAGAACTAAAAGATAAACTTTCAAAATTCCAAAAAGGTGATGAAAATAATACAAGCTCAGAGGAAAGGGAGTTGCTTAATATCATAATATTTTGAGTAAGGAAGTGAAATTATAGAGATTAAAATCAAGAAAAACTTGGTTAAAAGGAGATAAGAATACAAATTTTTCATAGGATGGCTATAGTACATAGATCATTTTCTAGAATTAATAGAATTAAATCAATAGAAGGGGTTTGGATTGAAGATCAAAGTGATATTAGAAAAGAGGTAAAGTTGTTTTATCAAAATATTCTAAGTTCATAGGATACTGAAGTTCTTAATGATAAACCTCTTCAAGATGTTCCTTCAATTATAACAAATTAAGACAATAGGAAACTGATGGAACCTATAACTCTAGAAGAAGTTCATTTAGCTCTTTTCTATTTTAATAAGGATAAATCTCCAGGTCCAGATGGGCTCTCTGCATATTTTTACCAACATAATTGGGATATAGTGAAGGATTCTTTATTGGTGGTTGTGGAACAGTCTAGGGTAAAACAATACATTCCTTATAAAATAAATGTAACTTATCTTACCATAATTTCAAAAAATAAGGATGTTGAATTGTTTGATTCTTTTAGACCCATAATCTTATGTAATATGGCATATAAGATTATTTCCAAAGTGATGGCAAATAAATTAAGGCTATTGTTAGACAAAATAATTTTAGAAGAGCAAAGAGGATTTGTGAAAGGGAGACAAATTCTATATGGGATCATAGTAGCTCATGAAGTTATATATTCAACAAATTCAAATAAAGAGAAAGCTATAATATTAAAACTTGATATAAGTAACACCTATGATAGGGTTAAATGGATTTTTCTCTTTGCAATTTTAGATAATTCTGGTTATGGGAAGAAATAGGTGATATGGATTAAAGCTTGTGTCTCTACAGGTTCTTATTCAATATTGGTCAATGGGGTAGTGACATGATATTTTAAAGCCAAGAGAGGCCTTAGATAAGGAGATCCTATGTCTCCTTATTTGTTCATTATTATGGCAGAATTTTTGAGTAGGAACTTAAAAAAGGTTTACAAAGATGGGTTTATTAATGGACTTAAGGTTAGTAATAACATCGATAACATCACCCATCAACAATTTGTAGATGATACAACCCTTTTTGAAAGGGCAAGGATAAATGAGGCCAGAGCTTTGAATAACTTTTTAAAAGAGTATGAAAGAGCTTTAGGGCAAAATATTAATAGGACTAAATCCAAAATTTACTTCCTTAACACTCCTCATAATATCAAACCAATAATTTATAGGTTTCTTTAAATGGAGGAGGCAAATTTATCAACAACTTATCTAGGGATGCCTTTATTTGAGGGGATAATGAGGATAGATTTATGAAATCCAGTTATTAGTAAAGTTTAAAATAAACTTCCATCTTGGAAAGGTAGATGGTTCTCATTAGCAGGAAGAGTGCAATTAATTAAGTTAGTCTTACAAGTCAGTCCAACATATTATATTTCATTGTTTTCTATGCCAAAATAATTTGAAAAAAGTTTAATCTTTATTATGTGATCATTTTTATGGTCAGGTTTACATGATAAAAGGAAATTTCCTTTGGTGAAATGGAGCAAGTTGTGTGATGATAAAACTAGGGGAGGTCTATGTTTAAGAGCTCTTACATATGCAAACTTAACTCTTAGGGGAAATTTATTTGGAGATTGTACAAAGAGATCCAAAGACAATGGGAAAGAATTCTTCTAAGTAAGTATGTTGATCCTAATGACCCAAGTTTAATATTTATTACATTCTCTCTCCCAAATAGTTCTGCTCTTTGGAATGGTTTAAAAAAATCTATTGATATTATGATTAAAGGTTTAAGATGGGTGGTGGGAACTGGAGAAAAAACTTCTTTTTGGATGGATACTTGGTGTGATAAAAAACCACTCAATTTAGATCCATTTTTGAAACCTTGGATGAGATTACTTCAAGACAAATACAATGATAGGGTTTCAAATATTTTATACAAGGATCGAGAAGTGAGATACAAATGGAAAGAATATTTTAATACAAGTATACAAGACATTGATTCTAGGAGGCAATTGAGTAGAAAGATAACAACTATGATTATTCCGAGGGGTGCCAAGGATAATTGATTTAGGAGTTGAATAGCTCAATAGAATACATAACAAGAAGTAGATATAATGTTCAACACCAACATAATAATAATGTCACTAGAATATGGAGAGATATTTGGGATAGCCCAAGCATTCCTAAAGTTAAAATGTTTATTTGGCTAGTAGGTCATAGAAGAATTTTATCCTAAAATAACCTTTTGAAAAGGGGGTTTCATGGCCCCTCTCAATGTTTTTTTTGTAATAAGGAGAGTATTTACCATCTCTTGGGACATTGATCAATAGTTTGGAATATATGGCAATAGATTCTTAATATGTTTGGTAAATGCATGGTAATGAATAGCAGAATTAAATATTGGTTAAAGCAATCATAGAGCACTTATAAAAGTGAGGTTTTACAAAAAAATGGGATATATCAAAAGATACAATACTTTGGACTATATGGCTAGAAAGGAATAGAAGAATATTTAAAGGAAAGGAAAGTAGTTTAGAGGTAATAAAAAAGAAGATATGTTTATCCATAGAGGAGTCTAAACCAACTCTATCAACTTACCCAATTTCTAATTTGGAAGCAGAGAGTCTTGATAGATGGATTCAAGTTATTAAATGGAATTATGATGTTGGGTATAAGAGAGGAAAAATAAGGTAAAGAATATAAAGTGGAAACCACCAAATATGGAGTGGGTTAAATTGAATTTTGATGGAGCATATAAAGAAAATCCAATACCAACAGGAGAAGGAGGAGGAATAATTAGAAATAATAGAGGAGAAATTTTATCTCATTATGTTTTTAGTAGTGGATTTAAGACAAATAATGAAGTTGAAGCTTGGGCAACTTTATAAGGGTTAAAAATATATAAACAAATGAAATGAAATAGAGTATGGATGGAAGGCGATTCTCTCATAGTAATAAATGCAATTTTCAAAAAATTTAAGGCTCCATAGTGATGAGCCCTGAAAACGCTCATTTTTGTACAAAATTTACAAATATATTGCGGCATTTATTTTAATATAAATATATGTTTTATGAAAATTTTATATATATTTAACATTAGATTATGTATGTTGTCTAATATTTGTTTTTGAGTGAATTATGTGCAGATTCAATGGATTTTACAGTATTTTAGCATGACTAAGTCGAGGTCCCATTTGGACCTGGCACTTTTCATTTTATGATGGTAAAAATATCTACAAAAAAATAGTGATGAAGTGTTAAGTCAAGCGCCCGACTCCATTTTAGGCATCCGATTCCCATTTGACATTTGATTATCAGGTGCTCGATTTCCATTTGGCGCTTAACTATCGGGAGTCTAATTCTCGTTAGGTGCTTGATTCCCATTTATGTGTTCGACTCCCATTTGACGCCTGATTCCCATCTTCTACATATAAGGTGTCTGATTTCCATTGACACAGAATTATAGTGCAACCCCTTTATTGATAGAACAGAACAAAGATTTCATCGATGGATGTGGATGCGATTTCAACGAAGGATGCAGACCAAGGACAACGTCAACGACCATATGTCATCTATTTTTTAGCAATCACATAAAAATCAATGTAATTAGGTAGAGTAAAATATCAGACGTATTATGTTGTAATATAGAATACGTTGAATATATTTTGAGTTTAATGTTTTGCTTTATCTCCTTTATTCTTGCATATTGTTGTAACAAAATAATAAAAAATCAATTTGCTTAAGAATGTAACAAGGTATGGTTGCATATCTTATAAATATGCAGGCCACCCTTAAAAAATAGATCTTAGATTTTCTTTGTATTTTTCCACTACAAATTTCAATACAATACATTTGAGTCTTTTAATCAAACTCAACTAGCATCCGGTGAATGTATTAATGCGGGCATAATCTACTGGAAGCTTGGGCCCACTCTCAATAGTATTCCTCCCTTATTTTCCTTGTTTTCTATTATTTTAATTTATTTTCCCATTTTCTGTAGTTTAGTTCAATACTGTAATTTCCCCTAATTTCTGTAAATTTCCAACAAGTGTGTAGTTTTGATTTCAAAGCATTTCAATTATTTCTTTGATAATGCAAATTAGATTAGTGGTTTGGAAGATAAACGAGAACTCCAATGAAATAACAACACCCCCCAAACCATATAATCTAATGGACTTATGTGATTAAAGGGAGATTACAAGCATATACTATGCAGGGTTATAAGTTTACGAGTTGTCCTAGGTTGAAAATTAAATGGAGGTAATGATTTATACCATAGAAAACTAACCAATGTTTTGCCCAACATTTCAGCATCGTTGTTGGAGAGTAGCCAACTATAATTTTCTATTCTAAAGAAAGTATGTTAGAGGTAGTTTAGGTTACTTTCTATAGAACCTCCATTTGAAATTTTGTATGAGTCTGCCTAGAATTAGAGGATCAGATGGCCGTTTTATCAAGAACATAAACATTATTTCTCAAAAATCCTATATTTTAGTTATGGTAGATCCTGATACTGAAACCTCTCCATCACTGTCTCCACCTATGCATTGGAGTCAACACCCATTGTTTGCACAAGATCCTTCTGAAATAGACCAACAAAACCTTAGGGAAGGATTTGAGATAGGAAGAGTTCAATCTAAGGAATATTTACTAAACCTTCAACGTTGGCAAGTAGTTGAGGAAGGGACTATTTCAAATACTAATTTAGTAATCCTTCTAGAGGATAAAATAAACGATATAGAAGCCTTGAAAGCTACCCTAAATGCAGTAGGTGTAGAAATCTTGATAGCAGACAAGATGGCTAAAACAATAGAGGGAGCATTGATGAGGATTGATGTTAGATCTTTCATATGACCCCTCTAGTAGTTCCTAGCTAGGTTTGCATAGTTTATTTTCTAGCAAATTCATATTGTAAGTGAGTCTCCTTCTCACATGCACTTGTGGGCACTAGTTGTCTTCTAGTTGTCATTTAGAGTGTTAGTTAGTAAGTGTGAACTCAAAGTAGGAAGTGTGTACTTCAAGATAGCTAAAATGGATCTTCTAGTTAGCAATCTTAACTTAGAAGTTTACGTGCATTCTCCTTTGCACATTTGTAGCTTTTGGTTAAGCGTATTGAATCAAATCCATGATTTCATGGGTTGGTTATGTATTTTGGGCCATTAGTGCCTATATATTGATTTGTAAATAATAGAACACTTAGTTGGATTTTCAATCCTTTTCATTGGTATCAGAGCTTAGTGATCCTTCAAGATCGGGCTCATTGCATTGGCAAATTCAATTTTGATTTTCGCTTCCTATTGTTCCAATTGGAACCTGGTCAAGCTTGGATTCCATTTGGCACCTGGTCAAGCTTGGAAGCATCTGTCGGCCTCTGTCAAGTTAAGCAGTGGCATTTGGTGATAGGCATTCCACCTCTACCCTATGGTAGAGGCTATTTGCTCAAATTTTTTGTGTTATTCCCATTTCCCTTCAGACACACTGACGACTGTTTGTAGGTTTTTGGCTACCGCACAGAACATTTTCTGGTCATGGATCAAGATATTGCAGACAACAGCCACATGGATTATTCGCAAGGTGATATGTTGTCGTGCGTAATCTATAGACGATGTTGGCAGAGTGCGAACACGATGTGGATGGAGTTTAGGGAGCGGATGTGATCAAGTTTGCAAGCCATCCTGGAGACAGTCAGATTTTGTTCAAATCTCTATCCAATCTCGCTGTTCAATCATTGTACATTGCAACTGGCGATTTCCTTATTGTTAAATCAATGAACACGAACCTTGCTGGTAGAGGCACTTGAAATACGAAATATTTTTGGTGGACAGTGAATGGACGTCACCTGGAAATTGACCAATTTTCCCCTTTCTATTGGTTACAAGCGAATTAAAAGCGAGGGCCGAATAAAGGCCAATCTCACTACTTTTCGCATCACGAAGGTGAAGGCACAGGAATTACAGCACACGGGATAACAAGAATTGTAGCATGCCTTTGTAGATAAAAAGAATTAAATTCTTCGGCCTTGTCTGTGGGGTGCTTCCACCATGACGACATTGTAGAAACCATCTTGGTTTCCATTGTTTTTTAGCTTCGTCTACCGCAGGTGAAGTTGCATTACAATTTTATTGTTAAGACTGCATATGACGGATGACGATCTGTTAGAAGGAGGAGGCATTGTCACGGTTCAAATTGCAGGCTGAAAGGTCACCAAGGCCATGTGATGGCCATGATTGGTTTACTCCTTACAACAACCAAGACACCGGTGATCATACAAAACCACTAAAATATTCGACGTCAACTTTGGCAGATGCACCGAAAAGGCGCTACCAGCCCAAATGAAATAGCCAATCGCTGGCTATGCACCTGTTGATCGTAGGAGGTTTTAAACATCTTTCTTGGTTTTAAACTGTTGTTATTTACCCGTTTTATAGCCTATGATCAGATTCGGTGGTCAGGCGGACACCGTGAGGTGGTCGTTGTTGCTCACCAGTTCCCTACCTGTAAAGTTTCAGGCGGGCAGGTTTGCCACTTGGCAGATCTATCGAGTGCACATTATCACCACCTTACTAAGAAGCACTGTTAAGCCCATGAGGATTATTTTTGCAAAATGTTTGTAAATCTCCAAGCATTGCGGAATGTGATTTTGAAAATTACCTAAGAGGTAATCATTGTAAAAAGCAACATTGTATTGCTTAAATGCTTGAAAAACATAGCATATTGTATTGCCCTGCGAGGCAAATATTGAAGACCTTTTTGGCTTCAAAGAGTGCTTGAAACTCATAGCACCATTATGACCTTTCAGAAAACATGTTTTTGTAGGTATTTGAGGAGTTAAATTCTCCTCCCATTTTGGGATTTCAAACCTTGGTGGATTTGTATGGAGTGCATTTTGGTGGTACCCAAAATTCTCCTTCTATAGACCACTTTATCCCACATGGGCTTTATTGTACTCATTTATTCGAGACAATCTGATAGCCTTTCTGGTTTACACCAACGAACACAAGGCTACTTTATAAATTGATGACTTGGCCAAGCTAGCTACTATGATTAGTTTCATGGCCTTCAAGGACTTTTGTCCTTCTCAGGTGGTCATTCATCTTTACAGGATCAAATGGTCAGGCTAGCTACTATGATTAGTCTCATGGCCTTCAGGAGCTTTGTCCTTCTTAGGTGGTCATTTTCCCTTCTTCATCAAGATGTTGCTTTCTTCTGCACCTATTGTTGTTCCACCTTGAGCACTGCAACGACCGCTTCACAGGTTCTAGGTTTTCAACATCATATGCAGAGCAACAGGTCTTTGCTCCTTGTCTTTCCTTGGCATTGGAGTTTTCTTAACGCTCTATCTCTACACTGGCATCCCAGGGTATCCAGGATGATTTTCCGCCCAGTTCTGAGCCTTCTTTATAGTGATTGGTGACTCACCCTTCCACTCTTATTGTGTATGCATTGGAGTCCAATGCTACTTGAGTGGGGAGGTATGATGAGGGCATCACATTCCTAGGTTAGGTTTTCTTCCATTTTTCCTAGGATATTTCTTTTTGCCCCTTTCCACGTGAGGCTTCCCCTCACATAGGATATTATTTGGCAATTAATTGTTTATTGTTAATAGGTTAGGTGGTTGGCTTGATTAGTGGGCATCTTCCTCCCTATTTATGGTCTCACGTGCTAAGGGTATATCATGCGTGATTTGAGGAATTCTATTGTATTTTTGGCACTAAAGGCCTATTTAAGCCTTAGTTATGAATGTAATTATTTAGCTTGAGTTTAATTTATGCTTACGCTCTAGTTTTAACTTCCCCATATAAGAGGCAAGAGGAGACCACAAGATGAAACATATCTCTCCTACCCACCTTCCAATATTTAGAGGATTTCAATCAAAATATCCTAACTTGTTTCTCTTAAAATTTGACATTCTATGTAGGTCGGTAGACTATAAAAATGATGCTAAAAAATTAATGTTATTTCCATCAACTCTTGATGATGGAGCCTTGTGCTGGTTCATCATTTTAGGACATAGAGAGATAACTACCTAGGAAGATATGAAAAAAAATCTTCCTATATCGGTATCAATACTTTGGTAGGGCACATGATTCTAGAGAAGAATTCTTGGATATGACACAAAAGGAAGGAGAATCATTAGAGGAGTATTGGGATAGGTTTAAATTTAATTTGCAGATATCTCCCCATGCAAGACTAGGAGACAGGTAGTTAATAAGTATCTTCTTAAAGGGGCTTACTAATGAAGCTCTTGAAGCCTTAAACATGATTTCTAGAGGGGATATTTATCAACACCAAATGTTTAACATTCGATAGTTGTGTCGAAACTTTTCAAGAAGGAAAGGTAAGTTGACCCCAAGAATATTAAACAAACAGCCAATATCACTAAAACATAAATAAAGAATATGCTTGAATACCTCAAAAGTGAGATGTCATCTCTTGCACTCCAAATGGACACCTTTCTGATTCAAAAAAAGAAGTAGGAGAATGAGGTAACACTAGCTTATTTTTTTCCTAAATAAAGGGGAAAGCACCCTAGAAACGAATGTCCTGAGAATAAAGTTAGAGTGTGTGTTGTGTGTCAAAAAGATCATAAAACTAAGTTGTGTTCGTAGTTATCAAAATATAGAGAGGAACCTGAATTAATGGAAGTATACTTTATGGGTAATAGGAGAAATTGACAACAGTATCCTATGGTATATATGTTAGTCTTACAATGGCACTGAGAGGGGGGTGAATCAGTGTAGTTCTTTAAACTTAAATTCATAGCTCTTAAAACTGAAATAATGAAACCTTAAAACCAGATAAAGCAAGTATCACAAGAGAACATCACACAACACAAGATTTAACGAGGTTCACCAATTTGGCTACTCCTCAAGAATGACTGCTTGGACTACCATCCAAATCCAGCCTTTGCAAAGCTCCAACTTTACAATCAATTTACCAGCACCCACTGGAAGGAGTACCAACCCCTTATTTATCTGCACCAACAGAAAGGAGCACCAACCCCTGATTTACCAGCACCTACTGGAAGGAGCACCAACCCTTGATGCCAAGCTGCAACCTGGACTTCAATTTTGAATCTAGAAGTTTAACAAAAAAAATACCTTCACTTTTACAAGACCCTGACTGGTCTATTGCTTACCCAATCTCTCTCACTGTTTATGGAACAGACACATCTTCTGTGATCTACAACCGCACTTCGCCTTCTTTGAGTCGCTTCTCTACGCACCCTCTGCGCACTGTCTTCGTACACTCTGCGCCCTTACAGCTGCACTTTGCGTTCGTCTTCGCCCTTTGCACTCTCTGCGCCTTCTACTTTCTCTGTGCAATCACAGCCGCACTTGGTCGAACTTCAACCTTTTCGCTCTCTGCGCACTTTGCTCTCTCTGCGCACTCACAGACGCACTTAGGACAATTCGACATGACTCTTCGCTCACTTTGCGCACTTCGCCATCATCTCGCCGCTTCTGAGCTTTTTGCGCTCTTACGACCGCATTTCACACTTCGACACGCATTCGACGACTTATTCAACAACACTACAATTCTCCAAACAACCCTCCTTTTATAACAATATTTTCATGATGAAAACCCTAATCTTAGTCGTCATAACAAATGTAAACCCTAATCTTAGTCGGCTTTCATAACAACTGTAAACCCTAATCTTAGTCGGTTGTCATCGGTCTTAGTCGGCTTCAACTCATGAAGATATTCGGTAATTCCACCGCTCGAAGATTTCATTCGGTAACAGTCCTTGTAGCCGCCGCACTGACTTTTGTTCACTCTTCATATTTTAGCTGCATGAATTCACTCTATAGCTGCCCCTGTAAATGTTGTAGAGATGTCAGTCCACTGTCATACTTCTCATTTTAGTTGGGTTCTTCTTCTTGTCTTGCGCACATACGACTTCTTTCTTGAGTCACGAAAATGCGACATGTCACGATATCGCGACACTTTTGTTACTCGCTCTGCCCTTCTTGAGTCATGAAAATGCGACATGTCGCGATATCGTGACACTTTTGTTTCTCTTCTAGCCTGCCCTTCTTGAGTCACAAAATGTGACATGTCGCGATATCGCGACACTTTTGTTTCTCTTCCTCTCCTGCATTTTGTGAGTCGCGAAATGTGACATGTCGCGATATCGTGACACTTTTTCTTTCTCTCTTTCTCTTTTTTGAGTCACGAAAATGCGACATGTCACGATATCGTGACACTTTTTCTTTCTCTTCTTTCTCTTTGCTTTGCCCGAAAATCGACATGTCGCGATATCGCGACACTTTTTTCCTTTCTTTTTCTCTTTGCTTTGGCCCTCGAAAATACATGTCATGATATCGTGACACTTTTTCTCCTTGCTCTTTCTCTTTGCTTCGCCCCAAAATAACATGTCACGATATCGCGACACTTTTTCTCCTTGCATTTTCTCTTTGCTTTGCCGCGAAAATACAACATGTCGCGATATCGCGACACTTTTTCTCCTTGCATTTTCTCTTCGCTTCGGACCGCGAAAATGCAACATGTCGCGATATCGCGACACTTTTTCCTCCTTGCATTTTCTCTTCTCTTTGGCCGCGAAAATGCAACATGTCACGATATCGCGACACTTTTTCCTCCTTGCATTTTCTCTTTGAACATGTCATGAAATCGTGACACTTTTTCCTGCTTGCCCTTTCTCTTCCAACATGTCACGAAATCGTGACACTTTTTCTTCCTTACTCTGCATGTCGTGAAATCGTGACAGTTTTTCTTCCTTGCCCTTTTTCTTCCAACATGTCACGAAATCGTGACAGTTTTTCCACTTGCCTTTTTCTCTTCCAACATGTCACGAAATCGTGACAGTTTTTCTTCTTCTCTCTCTTCCAACATGTCGCGAAATCGTGACAGTTTTTCCACTTGCCTTTTTCTCTTCCAACATGTCACGAAATCGTGACAATTTTTCTTTCTCTCTCTTCCAACATGTCGCGAAATCATGATAGTTTTTCCTTGCCTTTTTCTCTTCCAACATGTCACGAAATCGTGATAGTTTTCCTTGCACTTTCTCTCTTTTCCAACATGTCACGAAATCGTGACAATTTTTCTCTTCTCTCTCTAACATGTCGCGAAATCATGATCAGTTTTCTTGCTCTTATATGTCGCGATATCGTGACACTTTTCTTACTTGTCTTTTTCTTTGATCTTTTGCATATGGGCCACTTCGGTCTTCTTGGAAAATCACTGTACATACTCTGAATAACCTTTGAACTCCTATCCACTACATCAACAGATCTATTCGACCGTGTTGACAACAATGACAATACTTTTGCTGCACCTTGCTCAACAATCTCCCCCTTTGGAATTGTTGGCAACACATGTGCAATTTCCTGTAACTCTTCTCCCCCTTTGACAATAATACCAAAGGGCTACTGCAGACTCCCCTGAGTCCATGCACAACATTCTCAGGCAAAATTTATTACACTTAGCAAAAATCATGAACATGAGCAAAAAGATAATCAAATACTTAAATGCTCCCCCGAGAATGTGATCCCCGTAGCTAGTCAATTCTTGGGAAGTGTGACCACTCCCAATTTATTGCGAAGGTACTCAAAATATTCCTTGGGCAATGGTTTTGTGAAGATATCTGCTACTTGCTCTGTAGTTGGAACAAAATCCAACTTAACCTCACCTTTCGCAACTTTCTCCTTCAAAAAGTGTATACCCCGTACAACATGTTGTCGCTGCAATATATTCTACCTCTATTATCGATAAAGAAACTGACTCTTGTTTCTTACTGTGCCATGTGACCAACCTGTCTCCAAGATAGAATGCACCTCCACTGGTACTCTTTCTATCATCTACACATCCTACCCAATCTGCATCTAAATACAAAATAAGGGTGAAGTCTTTACCTTTCGGATACCATAACCCATACTCCATAGTACCCTTGAGGTACCGAAGAATCCTCTTCAACCTGTCACATGAGTCTCCTTGGGATTAGCCTGAAATCATGCTACCATGCATACTGCCTACAAAATATCTGGTCTGGTAGCTAGTAAGTAAGCTTCTAATCATAGATCTGTACATGGTTTGATCAACAAGTGGAGATTTGTCATCCTTGCTCAACTTGCAACCAATCATTGATATTTCAAATTCTTTCTGCATCTTATTTGCTAAATCTTTGCACGACTCATCTTTGCTGTTGCCAAATAAGATATCATCTTTCTTAAACCCTTGTTGAGTGAGATAGTTGTCTAGCTTTGCATACCATGCTCGGGGTGCCTATTTCAAGCCATATATCTTCAACTTACAAACCAAGTTGGGATCATCACCAAGCTGGAAACCATCTGGCTGCTCAATATAAACCTCTTCTTCAAGCTTCCCATTCAAAAATGCTGATTTCACATCTGTCAAAAAAATTGTCAAGTGACTCACACTTGTACCAACTTTTGTCCAACACTGTACCGACACTGCAATTTTACTGCCAACTCTGTGCAAGCATCAAACACTGTACCACAACACCAACCAAATCCCTTTTTACATTTTCAACTTGGTCTATGTTTTCTACAGTCACCGCTGGTCACACCTTACTTTCAACTGTTCGAATCAGGAGACAACATTTTGTCAAACACTTCACGGCCAACTATAGTGCACCTTACTCAAACTCATACTTCTGGACCTCGGATAGGTATGATTCACAAAGCAAAGTTGCTCATCTTGATGAGCTAAACATGAATCAATAATCAGACTTCAATATTTTTCACCACAGCATCATAATAGATCTAACAATCTTCACGTCAATGTGTAGTTCAAATACACACTGCTTTTATCGAAACACATATATGCGGCTAGGGCAACATTCTTTCACTAACCAAATTATCTGAACTGTTATAATCCTTAACTTTGGACAGTGGCAGTAAGAACCATCAACAGTACAACAATGACATATAGCAATACTACCAATAATGACAACTCTCAATTTAATCACCACCCTTCACGGCACTTCCACAAACAACTACATGAACTGAAAACACACTTCGACAACTATACGACAACTTCCCTGACTACTTGCCTTTCATCCTCAGGTAATCAAACAAATACATAGGAGCATTAAAATGAAACTTCAAGATTGCTCCCCCTGAGGATGTGCTACCTGGAGTTGCTTAGTGCAATAGCGGAGTAGTCTCCTTCAATCCAAGGAGACACGATTTCCTTTCTTCTATCTTTCTCCAAACTTTCTTGAACTCGGGCTTGGATTTTTCAACTACATCCCTATTTTGCACCTTTTCGTGAACTCGAACATTTCTCTTGTGTGGTTGTCTCTTGTGCATCCTTGATGAATGATTATTTTCCTTTCTTTTATGTACATGATTTATTCCCTCGTCTGTGTTGCGTTCTTTGCGTCCGATGAAATCTATTGTTTTGCCTTAGATTAGATACAAAAGTGCTTGGACAAAACCTTGCTATGTGCCCATGACCATTACATTGAAAACATTGTACATAGTGTTCACTCAAAAATGCAGATGTATTTCTACCAGCATAACTCTTTGATTTATTATTCAATCCACAATAAATTGCCTTGTGACCATACTGGTTGCATCCGAAACAATAGCCATTAAAAGTATTATTATGAATAGAGTGAGAGTGATAGAACCTCTTTTGTTGTGGTTGCTTTGTTGTAGATCTCCTTTGATATTTTCTTCCTTTTGAAGATTCAGCTTCAAACTTTTCTTGCTTCGATCCTTCAACAGTGAACTTCTTCTTCTCTGCAGAGTTGGAAGATGAAGGTTGTTCAGCTTCATATCCAAGACCACGCTTATCCGTGGAGCTTCTTTGTTGGCTTATCATTTTATCTAGCAACTCTGTGCTCTTCTCGAATTTGAGATTTGTATTGGCCTCTTCTAGTTGTTTCTTCAATAAAACAATCTCTTCCTCTTGTTTGCAAGCAACCAATCTCTTTCTCATTGATCTGTGACCTGAGAGTTTCTTCAATCCTTTTGAATTCTTCTACCTGTACTTTCAAACTGGTTATTATTTCATTTGCATCCTCAAGCTTTCTTGAGATTTCCTTATTCCTTTTTCTTTCTATCTTCAATTCATCCAGAGCTGCAATTAGTTCCTCTTTCAAATTTATTTCTGCATCAATTTCTTCTTCATCACATTCCTGTTCTTTTTTTGTTTCTTCTTCGAGTGTCATGAAAAGACCTCCACCTGTTTCCTTTTTAGAATCATCCTCTAGGACTTCATTAACTCTCAGCATATATGCCTCTATGTTCTCATCGTCATTCAACTTTAATGCTTCGAACTGAGCTTGATGTGTTTGTAACTTGGCCTCCTTGATCTCATCGTCTCCTTCATGAATACTCCTCAGTTTGTCCCATATTTCTTTTGCCATTTTACAACTCATGATCTTTACCAGTTCACTGTCTACTAATCCGCACCTCATAGCATTCTTTGCTTTTGAGTCATTCTCAAACAGATTCTTATCGACAACATCGGTTGGAGGAGTGATGGGTATTGTGTATTCACTGTCTACTGAATCCCAGATGTCGTATCCCAAAGCACAAAGATATGCCTGCATCCTGATTCTCCAGATCGCGTAATTAGTTCCGTCAAACAAAGGTGCTTTGTTTGATGAGAAGTCTTCAACCTTTTCTGGTTCAATTTTCTCTTCCACAGGAACTGAAACTGACTGAGATGCCCTTTTGGAGGAGGATCTATTCTTCTTACCCATTGCGTACTAATCCAAGATCAACCCTGACTGATTTAGCCTCAGAAGGGAACTTGGCTCTGATACCAATTGTTAGTCTTACAATGGCACCGAGAGGGGGGGTGAATCAGTGTAGTTCTTTAAACTTAAATTCATAGCTCTTAAAACTGAAATAATGAAACCTTAAAACCAGATAAAGCAAGTATCACAAGAGAACATCACACAACACAAGATTTAACGAGGTTCACCAATTTGGCTACTCCTCAAGAATGACTGCTTGGACTACCATCCAAATCCAACCTTTGCAAAGCTCTAACTTTACAATCAATTTACCAGCACCCACCGGAAGGAGTACCAACCCCTTATTTATCTCGCACCAACAGAAAGGAGCACCAACCCCTGATTTACCAGCAAACCTACTGGAAGGAGCACCAACCCTTGATGCCAAGCTGCAACCTGGACTTCAATTTTGAATCTAGAAGTTTAACAAAAAAATACCTTCACTTTTACAAGACCCTGACTGGTCTATTGCTTACCCAATCTCTCTCACTATTTACGAAACAGACACATCTTCTGCGATCTACAACCGCACTTCGCCTTCTTTGAGTCACTTCTCTACGCACCCTCTACGCACTGTCTTCGTACACTCTGCGCCCTTACAACTGCACTTTGCGTTCATCTTCGCCCTTTGCACTCTCTGCGCCTTCTGCTTTCTCTGTGCGCAATCATAGGCAACCCCACTTGGGTTCGAAGCTTCAACCTTTTTGCTCTCTGTGCACTTTGCTCTCTCTGCGCACTCACAGACGCACTTAGGACAATTCGACATGACTCTTCGCTCACTTTGTGCACTTCGCCATCATCTCACCACTTTTGAGCTTTCTACGCTCTTACGACCGCATTTCACACTTCGACACGCATTCGACGACATGTTCAACAACACCAATTCTCCAAACAACCCTCCTTTTATAACAATATTTTCATGATGAAAACCCTAATCTTAGTCGGATGTAAACCCTAATCTTAGTCAGCTTTCATAACAACTGTAAACCCTAATCTTAGTCGATTGTCATCGGTCTTAGTCGGCTTCAACTCATGAAGATATTCGATAATTCCACCGCTCGAAGATTTCATTCGATAATAGTCCCTGTAGCCACCGCACTGACTTTTGTTCACTCTTCATATTTTAGCTGCATGAATTCACTCTGTAGCTGCCCCTATAAATGCTGTAGAGATGTCGGTCCACTATCATACTTCTCATTTTAGTTGGGTTCTTCTTCTTGTCTTGCGCACATACGACCTGTCTTTCTTGAGTCAAAAATGCGACATGTCGCGATATCGTGACACTTTTGTTACTCGCCTCTCCTTCTTGAGTCACAAAATGCGACATGTCGCGATATCGTGACACTTTTGTTTCTCTTCTCCCTGGCTTTTCGAGTCCGAAAATGCGACATGTCGCGATATCGTGACACTTTTGTTTCTCTTCCTGCTGCCTTTTCGAGTCGCAAAAATGCGACATGTCGCGATATCGTGACACTTTTTCTTTCTCTTTCTTCTTTGCCTTTGAGTCGCGAAAATACGACATGTCACGATATCGTGACACTTTTTTCCTTCTTTTTCTCTTTGGTCCGATAATCACATGTCGCGATATCGCGACACTTTTTCTCCTTCTCTTTCTCTTTGCTTCGGCCCCAAAATACACATGTCGCGATATCGCGACACTTTTTCTCCTTGCTCTTTCTCTTTGCTTCGCCCCAAAAATACAACATGTCACGATATCGCGACACTTTTTCTCCTTGCATTTTCTCTTTGCTTTGGACCACGAAAATACAACATGTCGCGATATCGCGACACTTTTTCTCCTTGCATTTTCTCTTTTCTTTGGCCTGAAAATGCAACATGTCGCGATATCGCGACACTTTTTCTCCTTGCATTTTCTCTTTTCTTTGGCCGTGAAAATGCAACATGTCGCGATATCGCGACACTTTTTCCTCCTTGCATTTTCTCTTTGAACATGTCACGAAATCGTGACACTTTTTCCTACTTGCCCTTTCTCTTCCAACATGTCGCGAAATCGTGACACTTTTTCTTCCTTACTCTGCATGTCGTGAAATCGTGACAGTTTTTCTTCCTTGCCCTTTTTCTTCCAACATGTCGCGAAATCGTGACAGTTTTTCCACTTGCCTTTTTCTCTTCCAACATGTCATGAAATCGTGACAGTTTTTCCTGCTTTCTCTCTCTCTTCCAACATGTCACGAAATCATGACAGTTTTTCCACTTGCCTTTTTCTCTTCCAACATGTCGCGAAATCGTGACAATTTTTCCTGCTTTTTCTCTCTCTTCCAACATGTCGCGAAATCGTGACAGTTTTTCCTTGCTTTTTCTCTTCCAACATGTCATGAAATCGTGACAATTTTCCTGCTTTTTCTCTCTCTTCCAACATGTCACGAAATCATGATAGTTTTCCTTTTTCTCTCTTCCAACATGTCGCGAAATCGCGATAGTTTTTCTTGTATATGTCACGATATCGCGACACTTTTCTTACTTGTCTTTTTCTTTGATCTTTTGCATATGGGCCACTTCGGTCTTCTTGGAAAATCATTGTACATACTTTGAATAACCTTTGAACTCCTGTCTTCTGCATCGAATAGCTTTTGAACTTCCTGTCCACTGCATCAACAGATCTATCTGACTGTGTTGACAACAATGACAATACTGTTGCTGCACCTTGCTCAACAAAATAACATGCCAAAAGGAATGCCATCCTATGGGGGCAGCAATTATCAGAACCAAGGTCAAGTTCAGCCACCCAACATGGGCTGGTGGGGACAACAACCTTGGACTCAATTTCCCCAAGGAGAAAATCCTTACAATCCCTACCCATGGATGCCATACCAGTAGCCTGGACAACAGTGGAGAAATCAGAATGCTTGGAGCCAAACTCCACAACATGCTGCACCAATCCCACTATAGCCAAGTCTACCAGCTTCCCCTGCTTTAAGACCTGCTCAACTGCTGGTACAACCTACTTCTAATCCAAACAACAAACCACAACCAGCATACCAGATGGAGAATGAGATGTACCCCATGTATAATATCAAAGTAGATTGTAGTCCCATACAATTAAGGTCAGGTAGACAGGTAGGTGTAGAAGTAGCTCCTCTAGTAGAAGAGGAGGAAAGCATAGAGTTAGAAAAAGAGGAATCACCTCTTATAGAAGAAGTAGAAGAAGAATCAACAACTATAAATAATAGAGAAGGGGTTCCACATTTTCCAAAAAGGTTGTAGGAACCCAAGAAGCCAATACAACCAAAATTTGATATTCTTTCTAGTTTGAAGAACCTGACAGTCACAATTCCTCTCTTTCAGGCCATCAGAGATATTCCTATCTATAGCAAGGCCATAAGAGAGTTGTGTCTAAGAAAACTAGGAAGAAAACCAGCACAGGCAATCAATTTGGTAGGACAACTAGCTGATCTTATGCTAGGAAATACCTATAGCCAAAAATATTTAGACCCAGGAAGCCCTGTTTTAACTATGAAAATTGGGGGCTATGTTTTACCCAATACATTAGTAGATCTAGGGGCTACCATTAATGTCATGCCCAAGGAAACCATGTAGAAACTCAGTTTAACCAATCTGAAGCCAACCAAAACTATCCTTCAATTGGCAGATAGGTCAACAGTGCTCCTTGAAGGAATACTGGAAGACATAACTGTCACAGTGGATGCATGGGAGTACCCAACAGATTTCTTAGTGTTACAATCCAAGTCTGGGTTGGGTGGTTATCCACTCATCTTAGGTAGGCCTTGGATAGCAACAATTGATGCCTACATAAGTTGTAGAAATGGACAAATGACCATTTTTGATGGTCAAAATGTAAAAAATCTGATCATCCATCCACCTGCATAGTCTGTAGATTTATTGGGAGAACCTGAATGTGAGAACCAGAACATGAGTGGTTTATCAATGATTCAATCCATCATGGCACTTGATGAGTTGGAGGATGAGAGTGATGAGGATAGGGTGATATCAAACTTTTTCCAAGGAGAACCCTCCTGTCCTCCTCTAGAGTTGCCATTAGTGGGAGGTAAAGATCACCATATTCAACAAATAGAAGTTGCACCTAGGAGAGTATTAAATATAAATGATGGGTTGACATCTGAACAATAGACCAAACTAAGAAAAATATTAGTCAAACATCAAGGTGCCTTTGCTTGGGAGTATTCAGACATGAGAGGAATAGCTCCTGAAACCTGTACTCATCGAATATATCTGGAAGATGAAATAAAATTGGTAAGACAACCACAACGTAGGATGAATCCAACTATGAAGGAGATTGTTAAAATAGAATTGCAGAAACTCCTAATAGTTGGGTTTATCTACCCTATCTCAGATAGTGAATGGGTATCACCTTTGGTGGTGGTGCCCAAGAAAAATGGAAAGTGGAGGATCTATGTTGATTACAGGTCACTGAATAAAGCAACCAAGAAAGACCACTTCCCCTTACCTTTCATAGATCAGGTCCTTGACACCTTAGCAGGGAAGAAATACTTTTCTTTCCTGGATGGGTTCAATGGATATAATCAGATTCAGATTGGGGAAGAGGACCAAGATAAGACCACATTCACTTGTCCATGGGGAACCTTCGCTTACCGAGTTTTACCCTTTGGTTTGTGCAATGCACCTACCACATTTCAAAGGGTAGTTTTGAGCATCTTCTCTGATATGATTGGAGAAACTATGGAGGTATATATGGATGATTTCACTGTATATGGTGAAACCTTTGAAGAAGCCATAAAAAATTTGGAGAAAACACTTCAGCGGTGTGAGGAAACCAATCTATCCCTAAGTAATGAGAAATATTATATGCTAATGCAGGAGGGGATAGTTCTAGGACATCATATCTCTGCAGATGGGATCAAGGTAGATAGGAAGAAGATAGAAGTTATCCAAAACCTACCTACACCCAAAACTCAGAAGGATATCCATAGTTTCCTTGGATCAGCTGGTTACTATAGGAGGTTTATAGCAGACTTTAGAAAAACTGCTAAACCCCTAAGCACATTGTTAGAAAAGATATAGAGTTTGTCTAGACAAATGATTGTGAACAAGCATTTAACATTTTGAAAGAAAAACTGACTTCTACTCCAGTCCTAAGGGGTCCAAATTGGACCATCCCCTTTCACATATATGTAGATGCATCCAATAATGCGATAGGGTCAGTTCTAGGATAAAAATATGGTGATGATTTCTATGCCATCTACTATGTCAGTAAACATCTTACAGGTGCTGAGTTCAATTATACTATCATAGAAAAGGAATTCCTTGTAGTCATACATGCTCTTAACAAATTTTACCACTATATTATAGGTTATCAGGTTTTTGTGCACATTGATCATTCAACTATCAGATACCTGACAAACAAACCTAGAATTAGTGGTAAAATTATCAGATGGTTGTTACTTCTATAGGAGTTTGATGTGACAATTGTAGATAAACTAGGTAAGGACAATGTGGTAGTAGATTTCCTTTCTAGATTGACACCTCCTGATCATTCAACCATAGAAGATCAGTTTCTAGATGAGCATTTATTTGCTCTTAATGAATAGATACCATGGTACGTAGATATGGCTAATTATTTAGCCATTGGTAAAGTATCCCCTACACTTTCACCACGTGAGAAATAAACTTTAATTGAGAAAAGTGTAGACTTCTCATGGATTGATGGGTGCCTATTTAAAATAGGGCCTGATCAGGTCATGAGAAGATGTGTTGCTGATAATGAGATTGTAGAAATACTGAAAGCTTACCATAATGAACCTTGTGGTGGCCATTTTGTAGGAAAAAGGACTGCATTCAAAGTATTGTAGGCTGGTTATTACTGGCCTTCACTATTCAAATATGCAGCCAAGCATGTGAGCCAATGTGACCAATGTCAGAGGATGGGTAGACCTACTCTCAGAGATGAAATTCCACTCCAACCACATGTGCACATAGAGCCATTTGATAAATGGGGGATGGACTTCGTAGGACCCATTAATCCATAGTCAATAGGTAAGAGGTATATCTTAGTTTACACTGACTATGTGACCAAGTGGGTTGAAGTGTAGGCATTGCATGATTCTAAAGAGAAGACTATAGTAGACTTCCTGTATTCATCTATTTTCACCAGATTTGGGGTTCCAAGGGAGATCACAACTGATCAAGGGCCTCAATTTACTTCAAATATGATTCAAGAACTCATGCAACAATATAAAATTAGGCATAACAAAACCACTCCTTACCATCCATAGGAAAATGGGCAAGTAGAGGTAACCAACCATGAACTGGAGAACATTCTCACAAATATGGTACAATAGCATAGGAAGGACTGGGCCACAAGATTACCAGAAGTAGTGTGGGCTTACAGAACCACCTGGAAAACTACTACTGGTTTTACACCATTCCAACTAGTATATGGGAAGAATGCTATGATGCCCATAGAATTTGAGATTAAAACTCTTAGAACTGTAGTAGATTTAAATTTGAATCTAGATGAGGCACAAAAGGAGAGGATTCAATAGCTTAACCAACTAGATGAATACCAAAGAGATGCTCTACATCGGACAGAGGTCATCCAAAAATAGAGGGCCAAGTGGCATGATCATCACACCAGGCCAAAGTAGTTAAAAGTGGGAGAGTGGGCATTATTGTATGACTCTCAATTCCAAGAAAGGAAAGGTAAACTTATGCAACATTGGATGGGGCCATATGAAGTGATTGAGATCATCAAAAATGGAGCTATGAGGATCAAAACAATTGATGATAGCAACATTACATTAATAGTCAATGGTCATCGACTGCATCCATATCATGTGTCTGAGACTTATATGATGAAGTCCAGATTAGGCATGGGGGAGACCCTAGTTGATTCTAGTTTTAAAATGAGTCAGTAATATGTGGACATTGTCCACATGGTCCAAAAATAATTATTCTTTTAAAGTTCTGCAATTTTTCTTTCTTTAGTTGTATTTCTATTTTGCAGGAATGATGCCTTGAGTGCAACTATTAGGCAGCCTGGGAAACCTAGGCCTAACAAGCACAGGATCCATGAACCTGCACAATCCCAGCTTTCTAGGAGATTAAATTCTAGTAGAAGTAGCTCATCCCCACTTGGAGGGGGAAACCATATCTGAACAAGTGTTTGGGTGTTTGTTTTTGGTCTTCATGAAGAAAAATACCCGAATGTTGGTTCAGGTAGCGGATGTTGATTCTATCCCTATTCTTCAAACCAGAATGCTGAAGGCCTGATCAACTATAAGCGTACACTAGTGGACACATCAAAAGATATTGAAATAAAGGAGGAGCACCTACTTTCCATTTTCTGAAGAGGAAGGCACTCGATTCCCATTTTCTAGAGAAGAAGGTACCCGACTCCCATTTTTATGGAAGACGATGCCCGATTCCCATTGTATGGTAGAAGGTGCTTGATTCCTATTTGTATGGTAGAAGGTACCCGACTCCCATTATGTCAAGGAAAAGGTACTTGAGTCCCATTTTCTAATAGATCGATGCCTGATTCCTATTTTTCATAAGGAAATGGTGCCCGACTTCCATTTTTTGGGAAAGCGACACCTAATTTCCTGGACATAAAAAAATGCTTTCTATTTTTAAGTATGGCACCCGATTTCCAATAAAAAGGTGTCTACTTTCTATTTTTTACTTTAAGTACGATGCCCGATTGCCAACAAAAGGTGCCTGCTTTCCATATTAAGCACGATGCCCGATTGCTAACAAAAGGTATCTACTTTCTATTTACCAAGCACCTGCATGCCTTGATTCGAAAGAAGGCGCCCGATTTCCATGTAAGGAGGCACCTGCTTTCTATTTTCATGGGCATTTGTGCCTCGTATGAATAATCTTCAGCATTGGAAAGTGGCCCGAGCCATGTCAACATTTCACCCACGTGCATAAGTCAAACTTCATGGATGAAATTATTTTAATTTTTCCATTGGAGATTTATGCACATTCCAAGGTCATCAATGAACAATTTCCAAGGGAGGGATGTTTGTCATCCCGTGAAGACATGTTTTTCTAATATTTTCTTGAAAATGTGCAGGAATTCTCAAATGTATCAAATTGCAGCAACCGAGAACCAATCAAAATGGAGAGAAATTTATCGCATGGGAAATATGCCTATCATTATTTGTTTTGATACATCTAGTCACCATAAAGCAGCCAATGCTAGTGCACCATGAGTGTCTACGCATTATACATACACGAAACATAATATGGGTACGTGCTTAATTTTTTATTTATATATATTGTTTTCATAGGCATATGTTTCTATAAAATAGTGTTGGCACAATCCCCATTGAATTACCAGCCACCCATTTCTCTCCACTTGGCATTTTTCCATGTGTCACTACTCTGATTGGGGAAAACACTCATGGTCATCATCTACGCAAAATCTGACACACGCTTTAACGAGATTTTGCATAGATAACCATAATTATTTCTAATTACGATAATCAGGCACCTACATTCATGGATGTAGGTGATTTAAAACCATGCATTGGCAAAAATCTATGCAAGAAAATAATAGAGTGCCATAGAAAAACTAGGGTGTGAGAAATTATTGCAAGTAAAACTCAGAGCCAAGAAAAATTTGAACTTTGCCATGGGGGAAAATCGACCAACCATCTATTGAAAAAGAGTGAGCCTACAGATTGTTCAAGCATTAGTGAGGATGTACAAGCACAATTCAACACCATCGGATGGTTGGAATACTACCATCTAGTCAGCCAAAACCAAGATGTAGAAGTAGCTAAAGAATTTATAGCATCTATGAGGGACGAAGTTGTTCGCATGCGAGGACTAGAAATTCTAATCATCAAAGAGTACATTATCAGGGTAATAGGCCTTCCCCAAATAGGAGAATACACGTATAAGGAGGACAACCCCACACTCTACATGCAATGATTCTTTGGGCACCCAACACAATACCTAATGCACTGGTTTACCAAAGTAGTACATCCTCGAACTCTAGAGATCGATCTTCGAGCAGATTATTCAATTCTTCACTTGTACGGGTAGGCTTTCCAAACTAAACTCTAACCATTTTTATTTCCTCAACCATTTACTACATGGGGACAAGATCAATATCCCCCATTATCTTACATGTGCACTCAAGGATGAGGCCAGCCAGTACCAGGTAGGCACAACATCTACCCTAGCTCACCATGGCCTGATTTTGGCCTTGGTGCGACATGTCGAGTCACACAGAGATGTAACGATTGAGGAAGATGAAGGAAATAATGTAGTTCCTAAGGTAGAGGAAGAAGTGGTGGCACCAGAATAGACTGACCAATCGATTGATAAGATGATAGAGCAAATAGAGATGGTGCCTACATCCTAACCTGAGGAAAATACATGGGATGCAGGGCAAGCCTCATCCCCTATTTTTCCTCAATTTTATGAGGATGCAGGATAGGCTTCATCCCCTATTGACCCTCAATTTGAAGATGAGGTAGGGCATGGTCCGCCAAGCCCTACTTACATGCCGATTTCCACCAGAACCAGAAGCAGGAGGATGAAGGCATCCATGGTGGTTTATAGCTCATCGGATGATGATGCAATGATTGATGAGTTGAATAAGGATGAGTTCATGGCCCATATAT
The DNA here is from genome assembly GCA_028583015.1 of Wollemia nobilis. Lineage (NCBI taxonomy): Eukaryota > Viridiplantae > Streptophyta > Pinopsida > Araucariales > Araucariaceae > Wollemia > Wollemia nobilis. The sequence continues at coordinate 896,644 of JAQPPZ010016670.1, forward strand.
TATAAGACTTATCCAAGGGAAGTACTCCTCAATAGGAAATATAGATGGAGGATCTACAATAATAGCTATAGATATTGAAAGAATAGGCCTATACTTGGGAGGCCAAGTATAAGGAGGAGCAAACTCTTTTTCAAGAGTCCAAAAAAGTAGCTATAATAAAATTGTAGGAGTTGTATCAGACCATCCATCAACTATAGAAGATAATATTGAAGTTATAGTCATAGACCCAACAAACTAAGGTTGAACGGCCAACCAGGGTAGATGCGATAGTACAAACTGACTGGGCTATGGAAGTGCCCACTACCTCTCTAAACTCTAAGGAGAAAATAGCCTCCTCTAGCCCTTTTCGATCAGATGCAAGGAATTCTAGCAAAGAAGCTGAGGTAGGGGACCAATCAATGGCTTCTACTAGATATATGTCTACATAGGGGAGCCCTAATTCTTGGGCAAGGACCCCTACAATTATTATAGAAAGTGCAACTAAAGAATCCTCCCAAAAATCCCATGCAGAAGTAGAGCAGGAAACAAATGAAGCAATGGAGGTTGAACAACCCCATTCACCAGCTCACTCTATAGAACAGGGGCAATATCAAGGTCCTAAAGTTGATATGGGATAGTCCCCAACATCTTCTTCCTCTATAGATACAGAGGTAAACCAAGAGGATGAAATTGAGGTCGAAGAACCTCAAATTTTAACAAAATCTACAGAGGAAGACACAAGATAGGAAGATGAAATTGAGGTTGAAGAGCCTCAGATTTTAGATAAGGTTATAGAGGAGGATCAGGGGGTTGCAAAATCTCAAGAGTCTACTCACTCTATAGGCCAAGAACCAGAAGGAGATGCAAGGGCTGAGCCTGAATAACTTTAGGTAGAAAAAGGGACTTCAATAGAGGAATCACCTACTGCACAAAATGTGACTGAAGGGTCACCTGAGAAAATGCCTACAGAGTAGGCACAAGAGACTCAGAAGTCTCCAAATTCTGAAGATCAAGAAAAATAGTAAAAATAGTAGAAGGGGAAATCCCCTATTTTAGATATACCTACAGACCCTACAAGATAGCCCAAGAAGTTGAGAAGGAAGAGAAAGGTTGTAAGGGGACCTCAAAGAAGACCCAGGACCAGAGCAAGGACTACACAACTAAAATAATCAGGCATGAATTCTGATGAAGAATGGGTAGAGACTTTAAAGTTATTTGATGAGAAGAAAAGAAGTTCGAATAACTCAAGGTAGATATCAAGGTAGATAAGGAGTATAGGAAAGCCTCTAAGAGAGTGGCCAAGGAAACTAGAAAAGAGGCCAAAAAGGCATCCAAAGCTCCTCGTAAGAAAATTGAATTTGCTTGACCAACATAGTTCTAGGATTTGTATGGGTCAATAGGTGATCAACCTTCAAAGATGAAGGTATATTTCATGAATATGGGACTGCTAGGTCCTGTACCACCTATAGCTCAAGCAACAACAAGCAAAGCTCCCCTAGTGGAAGAAGTAGAGTCTAAAGATGATGTTAAACTTGAGCCAATGATGGCCAATTTACCCAAGGCCAAGGTTGTTGAGAAATCTAACATTCCATTTGGTGATGAATCTATAGTGCTAGTGGGAGAACATTTACCCCCTCACCATGAATACTAGAAGCAGGTTGAGCCAACATTCCAGAAGGATACCTCCACTTTTACTGGCTACTACTTGAGGAATGTGGTAGGGAGGAAAGTTTGGACAAAGGAACAGCCAAGTGAAGGAGCAGGACCAAGTCAGCCAACTCGGTGCAGTAAGCACCTAAAAATAGCAACAGGAGGTAGCCACCCCCAAAACACCAAAAGGGTGAAAACCCAGAGATAAGGAAAAAGCCAAGGCCACAACCAAGAAAAGGAAGGAGAAAAATAGGGCCTATTAGAAGGTTGTAAATGAAACTAGTAATTACCAGTTTAAAGTGGCATAGGGACGTGCCAACCCTTAAGCATGGGGGGATGATGAGCCCTAAAAATGCTCATTTTTGTACAAACTTTCCATATATATTATAGCATTTATTTTAATAGAAATATATGTTTTATGCAAATTTTATATGTATTTAACATTAGATTATGTATGTTGTCTAATATTTATTTTTGAGTGAATTATGTGTAGATTCAATGGATTTTACAGTATTTTAGCATGACTACATCGAGGTCCCATTCGGACCTAGCACTTTTCATTTATGATGATGGTAAAAATATCTTCAACAAAATAGTGATGAAGCGCTAAGTCAAGCACTCGACTCCCATTTAGGCGCTCGATTCCCATTTGGTGCTTGACTATCGAGTGCTCGATTCCCATTTGGTGCTTGATTGGTACTGATTCCCATTAGGCACTCGACTCTCATTTGGTGCCTGATTCCCATCTTCTACAGATAAGGCACCTGATTCCCATTGATGTAGAATTACAATGCAACCCCTATTGTTGGTAGAATAGAATGATGATTTCAATGATGGATGCAGATGTGATTTCAATGATGGATGCGGACCAAGGACAACGTCAATGACCATATGTCATCTATTTTTTAGCAATCACATAAAAATCAATGTAATCGAGTAGAGCAAAATATCAGACGTATTCTGTTCTGATACAGAATACGTTGAATATATTTTGAGTTTAATGTTTTGCTTTATCTCCTTTATTCCTACGTATTGTTGTAACAACAAAATCAAAAATCGATTTGCTTTCAGAATGTAATAGGGCATGGCCGCATATCTTATAAATATGCAGGCCACCCTTGAAAAATAGATCCCATATTTTCTCTATATTTTTCTGCTACAAATTTCAATACAATACATTTGAGTCTTTTAATCAAACTCAACTAGCATCCGGTGAATGTCTTAATGTGGGTAGAATCTGCTGGAAGCTTGGGCCCACTCTCAATAGTATTCCTCCCTTATTTTACCTATTTTCTATCATTTTAATTTATTTTCCTATTTTTTGTAGTTTAGTTTAATACTGCAATTTCCCCTATTTTCTGTAAATTTCCAGCAAGTGTGCAGTTTTGATTTCAAAGCATTTCAGTTATTTCTTTGATAATGCAAATTAGATTAGTGGTTTGGAAGATAAACGAGAACTCCAACGAAACAACAACACCCCCCAAACCATAGAATCTAAGGGACTCATCTGATTAAAGGGAGATTACAGGCATATACTATGCAGGGTTACTCACAAGTTTACGAGCTGTCCCGGGTTGACAATTAAATGGAGGTAATGATTTATACCATAGAAAACTAACCAATGTTTTTCCCAACACGTGGAACATACAAGATATTATTGTGGGAATTCAATATCTTGTTAAAGAGCTTGAAGAAATCAGGTTTACACATATATTAAGGGAAGGAAACAAATGTGCAAATAAGCTAGCCAATGGAGGGGTTTTGGTTGAGGATCGTGAAGTTAATTTCTCCTTTCCATGGTTAGAGGAAGTATAAAGTTTAGTTGAGGCTGACAAAAAATGTTGATTGCCTAAATCAATTAATGATTAAGTTTTACTTTAATGTTTTCCATTGGTAATATATGTTGTATTTTTTAACAATAATGTGTTTTCATTTAGACTATTTGTTATAATTTTTGTGGTTGCACTTGTGTTTCAAGAAGGAAACTAGCAATCCAAATTTGGTAAGCAAACTATGATAGTGCGATATATTAGAAATATTACTCTACTAAGATGCAAGGCATAGATAGTAGAGGTGAATTTTTGGCATTGTGAAGGTTGCTATAGGAAAATGTCAAGAAATATGCTAAATTCTGGAGTAATTATATTCAAACAGAGTTTTGAAAATATCTAGAAAATGAAAATCAAGAATTTAGACATTTTATGTAAAATGATGTAGGTTTCTAGCTATAGCATCTCAATTGAGATGAGAAGTGTATCTATTTGTAAACTCTCAAGCTCTAAATAAGAGAGATGTAATTTGTCAAGGGTGGGTGACCCAAGTACAACCCCTTATTATCAATAAAAATATATATATTTTGATATTTTGATGGGAGTGACCCCAATAGAAGCCACATATAATCTAAAAAAAATAGTTGTGCACATAATTTTAGGGATCTACTTCAACACATCAAAGCCCTATAAGAAATTAAATTTGTTACAATGTATAGTGCTTAAGTGTAGTTATGACAATTTTGTGAACTTAAGAAATTTAGAAAATGTGGGGACACATGACATACACTTTTGTGAAGATGTTGGAGCTTTATTTAAAATTACCTCAACCTCATCTTTTAACACTTCATTCGCTATCAGTTTATTATTTCGATCACTACCAATATCTCCTAACCGACCTATCCCTTTTGGATTGCAATCAATGAAATATTACAAATAAGAAGAGATGCATTCATGCATGGAATACATGGGTGACACTACTTCCTCCTCATGCATGCTACCTAAAAGAGCACGTCCACTCCATTCATTAAACAACTTAGAGGTCTTATTCATATTTTTCCTTTTACATATAGATGGGTACCTCTTCTTGTTTGTATTGACCTATCCTCTATTGTAAATCAATGATCATATTCAATGCTTTACTTCACAAAAAAATGGTTATGGTTGTGAACAATGCATTCTATAGTATTGGATCTCCTCTCATCATATATTCAAGTTTTTATATCAATTTGATAACATTTAAGAAGAAATTGAATACATATTTTATGACTATATGTTAATTAGTTGAGGGATGTGTTCTTTATCACATCATTTATGATATATAATTTGAACATCTGCTCATGCATGCTACCTAAAAGAGCACGCCCACTCCATTCATTAAATAACGTAGAGGTCTTACTTGTACATATTTCTTCCTTTTACATATAGATGGATACAACTTCTTGTCTTACAATTTTGTATTGACCCATCCTCTGTTGTAAATAAATTATCATATTCAATGCTTTAATTCACAAAAAAGTTATGGTTGTAAATGATGCATTCTACAGTATTTGATCTCCTCTCATCATATATTCAAGTTTTTAATTTCAATTTGATGGTATTTAAGAAGAAATTGAATACATATTTTATGACTTTATGTTAATTAATTGAGGGATGTGTTCTTTATCACATCATTTTATGATATATAATCTGAAAATCTCCTCATGCATGCCACCTAAAAGAGCACACCTACTCCATTCATTAAACAACTTAGAGGTCTTACTTGTACATATTTATTCCTTTTACATATAGATGGATACCACTTCTTGTCTTACAATTATGTATTGACTCATCCTCTATTGTAAATCAATGATCATATTCAATGCTTTACTTCACAAAAAATAGCTATGTTGGTGAATGATGCATTCTACAGTATTAGATCTCCTCTCATCATATATTGAAGTTTTTTTATATCAATTTGATAGTATTTAAGACGAAATTGAATACAAATTTTATGACTTTATGTTAATTAGTTGAGGGATGTGTTCTTTATCACATCATTTTATGATATATAATTTGAAAATCTATCTTGGAGTGTAAATATGTATATTGTTAACTCTTACACAATAGAATGTGGAGAGAGGTTTGGGAAAGTATCCTTCAACGTACAACTTTGTAACTTGATTATATTTTATGTTTAGTTTTTCATATGTTTATGTTTTAGTTATTTAAGTTTTATTTTTAATGTATGATAATAATGTAATAAATCTATAATTGTATTTTATTTTTATTAAAAATAATAATTTTGTACATATTTATTTTATAAAAAAAATTAATTTATATGCTTTATCATTGATTAAATTTCACTAAAATATATGAAGGTTCACTTTTGTTAAAGTTAAAAGAAAATATTATATTTTAGTTTTTGCTAATAGATAGGGCTAGTTATTAAATGGAAAATAAGAAAAAATCTTAACGAGAATTAATATAATATTCATTCACTTAAAATAGGTCATTTATAATAATTTGACTTACGTTTAAATATTTTCATCACAATTATTAAAATAAGTGTTAAACTTCACTTGGAGACCATCAACTATTTTGTATATGATCTATCAACCCATGAGCACCTTGTAAGGTGATTGATTTTTATTATAAAATAAAGTAAATTTTAATGCTTATTAGGCCATAGGTCATATGAGACACCCCTTCAGGATGATGTTTTTTTGCAAGATTCGAATCTTCGACCTCTATTTAGAGTTCCAAAGTCTCCACCATTAGGCCTATTAATTGTTGGTTATTTAACCTTGACTATGGATAGCTTGTATTATGGTAGTATTTATACATCCACTTGTCCAATCATTTATTTGTCAGTTGGAGATGATTCTTTTTTTACAAATAAGATTGTGTCTAAGGGAAAATTTCATATCTATATTTATTTTTCTTTGTTGAGTAATGTGTTCATTCCTTTCATCCTTAAATATATTGCAATTTCCAACATTGTCTAAGTGATGAGGAATAACAGGTTTTTCCTCCTCAATAAGAGTGAGAAAATCTCCATTACTCGACCTGGTAGCCCAATCTCTTATGACAATTCTAGAAGAGGTATATTTATTAAATGAGTTGGTAGGTAGTGAGTTGGTTGATTGCCATTGTTTTATAAGAATTTTTTAAAAACCCTCATTGGATCTTGTATCCCAATGATCTTGCTATGCTACCTCAGAATTTCTATAATCAAGGAAATTTAACTCATAATAAATATTCGCCAATAGGTTCCATCATATTTTTCTCTTATGGATATTTAACCCTTTGGTTGGTTGATTTCTTATGATGGCTCATTCAAGTGAATTTAAAGGGATAACTATGCAATACAAAAATGGATTGTATTTTTTAAAGTTTCTTTTAACAAATCTTAACTTCATTTTAGGCTTTTTAAATAAAAATCCGTATCTTTTAGTCTATTAGATTTGTCAACGTTGATGTGTAATAAATGAGAGGATGACTTAACATCAATAAGTACAAATAATATGTTGAACAAATTATGACCATATCCAATTACTAAAAAAATATAGGTTGAAATCCAATGCATTACAAAGAACTAAAGATTTGATTCCAAAAAATATTGCTTGTTCGATCCACTACTTTTGTGGAGCTTTAGCAAAGGAAAAATAGTATACACTTAGTTTTTAAAAATTTAGTTGTACAAGACCAACTATGTGAAATTTAAATATTTTTGGAATCCTTGCAAAAGTTTATGGGAGTTATTATATTAGTATATGTTCTACTTTTGGTGTTTAGATAATTATTGTTTTGTAAAATATCCTTTCGTCCTCTACTTTAAAATTTTAAATTTTGATAATTTGAATTTCAATACCAAAGTTCTTGTAGAATTTTGGAGGGAAAAATATGGTTTCTTGGTTAAGGATGGGCAACATGTTTCACTTCTATTATTTTCCACGAGTAGAAGCTATATTCTTTGGTGCATTGGCAAGTTTCTTATAGATTACAAAGGAAGTTTGTGGGTTTGAGCTTGGATGTACCCATTTTGGCATGAGAGGAAGGATGAAAGACAAGGTATATGGGCCTCCCTTTGCACTCAATTATGGGTATAGAATCCACAATTAGCTTAATATTGCTAAGTATTTGGATAGAGAATAAATAAAAGTTTGAGTGTCATCCTTCCACTAGATGATACTTTATGTTTTAGGTTTACGTGTTGGCAGTTAGATCTTATAGAATTAGTGCATTTGAGGTTTCAAATGGGTTGTGGTTGTATTGATTGGTTGATCCAACACAAGGGATTGGTGTAGAGGAGGTTTTATGTTCAAGTCTCTTTAGGATATTTAAAGGGATATTCAACCATTTTTTATGGATGGTAATTTGGTTGATGTAATGGGCATCGGGCCCTTGGTTAGACCAAGGGGCATACAAATGCAAGGTCATTGGTTTGAATTCTTTCCCTTAGTGCTAATATGACTTGATATGTTCCATACAGTCCAAATGGGTCCATTATAATTGAGGTGGTGCTAAATCAACCAATGTAGTTCATTTTTTATAGATAAAAATATTTGTTTGTAAAAAGGGGTGTTTCCCTAACCAAAACATGCAATTTTTAAAAGACAATTTGATATTTTCGTAGTTAGTAGTAGACTTAGCAAAAACATACCATCCTTCAATTCAATCCTCACCTAGGATTTTTGGTGTCGTGTGGAAGTTCTTAGAGGCTTGATGTAAATACAAATTTTTGAATTCTATTATTTTTGGTAGCATTTTTTGCTACAAAAAGGAATTTATTTTTGAGGGTATAACTCACTCATACAAAAGTATTTGGATCCCCCTAATCACATGGTTTTTTAATCTCTTCACATTTGTGTTGGCATTTATATCCTATCTTGCTAGTAGAAGAATGAATTTATGCAAGGATAGCATAGAGCATATACCATAAGTGTCTATTCTCAATGGGAATTATTTCATGGAAGATCAAGATAGAATATCATTTTTGAAGTGAAGGATTATGAGGATTTATTTTGAAGATTCTAATAAATATAAATCTAAAAGAAATGAATGACCTTATTTATTTTAAGAGGGAAAAATATCTTGGAGCTATTATCTTATATGTGAATAAGGATCTAGAAAATTTTATCATCAACAAATAAGATACTTCAACAATGTTGGATGCTTTAATATAGCTATTTGATAAAGTCTATGCCAAAAACGTTAGCCATTTGGAATTCAATCTTGCTACCTTGAATATGGTTAATTTTTACATTGTTGAAGAGTACATCAATCGTTTCAAGAAATTATAAGGGAATATTCATAATATAGGTGGGGCTACCAAAAGTATTGAATACACCTCAACATGGTCCTCAATAATGTTTCAAAGAAATATGACCTGATTGCCACATTCTTTACTATTCTCTAGTTATTTCCAACATAATATAATCCTTAATTAGATACTACTTTTACTTATCTTGTTCATCACTAAGATAATTGAGTCATTAAAAGATAACTTTAGCCTCCAATAAGACATATCTTATAATAACTCTAAAGGAATAACTTCAAAAGTTAGAGAATAAGAATAGGCTAAGACAATGAGAGCATAAGTTCATCAAGAAATCGTCTAAGAATTCTACTTGTGGTTTTTCGATAAAGAGGATAAAAAATCTGAGTCTTATAGCCTTCAAATAAATAATCTCATGGAGGCAACTAAGAAAGTTAGAGATTATGAATTTATCTTTATTGGATAAGGTGATGATGAGAATGAGGCTAAGACTTTGTAGACACATGTAGAGGTTGACTTAACATATTCGACTTCCATATCTTTAGAGGAATAGATTGTATATTGTGAAGCATGTTGGAATTATTGAGTTATCATTGATGTCAAAGGTTGATTTGGTTGCATGATTGGGTAAAGTATTCAAGACAAATATATTCTTTCATGGGTAATAAGTTTGCTTATGAGTTTGGGCAATATCAAAGAAAGTATTCAAAGCAAATATATCTCCAAGGATGATTTAATTATATGAGTATGCTTTAATATTTAAATTAAAAATTTAAATATTAAAGTGATGTTATAATATGAGTATGCTTTAATATTTAAATCAAAATATTTAAATATTTTAATTAAAGGTTTCAAATTTAATCATTCAAATAGTGAGGGCCAACCCCTTATCGCAAATAACAAGAAAGTGAACGTTTGCATATAAATTAAAGGCCAAGAGTTCATTTAAATGAGGTTGATAAAGTTAAATACCTTCGATATATATCTATTGCACCAAATACAAAGAGGAGAGAAGAACGAAACAGGAGATTGAATTTTTTACGAAGGTGTAGAGAGGAGTTTTACAACATTGACGAATATCTTTGACAAAAGCGAACAGAAGAAGCTATCTCATAGCACGACGATCAGAGAAAAAGACATTTGATGTTGGAAGAATTTGAAGGTTCGCAAGGCACACGAGCACATGTGTTGAAGGCGTCATTGGAGTGTGCTCTTTGTTGTATGAACAAGTTGATTGGTAGATTGGAACATAGCACCCAGGTACAAATTTGTTTTGTTGGAATATCTTGAAATATCTACTGCAAGTTTCTATACCAGACCAGGTTCCACAAGATCATTAAATGGCAAGAGGAGAAGAAGGTGGTCCAACATGACGTTGAAGGATATTTTTCGTAGTGGCAAAGGGGTACCAAATTTTTTAAATATTGTGTGGTGAAGGCACGTTGATGTGGCACCTGAGTAGCACATCTGTTAACAGTACCTTGAGTGTCACATAAGGAGAAGCAGTATCGTCAGATTATCATTGCTATGTGCACCAAATAAAAGGGTGTCATCAAGGGAGGAGATATCCTATACATTCATCGTGCAGAAGAAGACATCCAGAGGAGGAAAAACCAAGCATAATACAACAAGCATCAAATTGAAAAGAGTTACGAAGCACATATTGAAACAATCAAAACCCTACATCACCACGTCATTAATACAATCATCTATTTTAGATCACACGCACTTTGAGGATCATCTATAGATGGATAATTTAAATGCAAGCCATAGGCAAAAAGGATTTGCATCAACAAGGCTCAAATATTTTTCGAAGAACCATGACGTGAACACCAACGACTTGTGATTTTTCCAACAGATGGGTTTCTTCAGTAGGGTTGTTCTTTATAAAATAAAATGGGATATTATCTCACATTGATCATGTTTGAAGCACAACAATGTTTATAAGCATTGATAGGTACTAAGGTGATTGTGACCACCTAGGTTGGTAACATTGCACCCACACATGGGAGGCTCCCAGTGGTTTGGATGTATGGTTCTTGAGGCAACATAGGGGTCAGTTGGCGGCCTTGCCATAATTGTGGTAAAAGTGACACTTGGTAGCATCTGGTGTAATTGTTTATTTTAGAGATCATTGACATATCAAGCACTCATTGATTGCACTATACAAATATTTTTGAACATGAAAAGGGTGTTAGAAAAGAGTTTGCTATACACGTAGTTGCCACAAGATGGAATTCATTAGAGATTGTGGAACAAAGTAACAAGGAGCGCAAGTTTTGAAGTGGCACAAGTTGTCCATGATTTTGCAAAAGTAAGGTAACACTTTGCATAATATCTTGTAACCCTTAGATAGGAGATATAAGTGAAATGTTTATTGTCTAAGGAAGAATGAATGTTACTATATTGTAATTTTGATATCCAAGTGCTTTAGCAAGTTGAAGAAAGCAAACTCAAGAAAAGGGAATAATTTAAAGAGTAAGAGCAAGGTACAATAGGGATTATAATGAATAAATATTGATCAAATTTTTGAGCAGACCAGAGTAGAGTTTTGGACTAGATTTATGAACATAAAGTTGGTGCCTTCAGACTTGAGGTTGGTGCCTCAAGGAGATCGATGTCTCTTGTGGGTTGGTGCCCACAAACTTGTATAAGAGGATTGGTGTCTCCTGTGGGTTGGTGCCCATGAACTTGTATAAGGGTATTGGTGTCTCTTGTGGGTTGGTGCCCAAAAAATTGTATAATGGGATTGATGTATCCTATGAGTTGGTTCCCATAAACATGTATAAGGGGATTGATGTCTCCTGTGGGTTGGTCCCTACAAACTTGTATAAGGGGATTGGTATCTCTTGTGGGTTGGTGCCCATGAAATTGTACTAGGGGATTGGTGTCTCCCGTGGGTTGGTGCCCATGAACTTGTATAAAGGGATTGGTGTCTCCTGTGGGTTGGTGCCCACAAACTTGTACTAAGGGATTGATATCTCCTATGGGTTGGTTCCCATGAACTTTTATAAGGGGATTGGTATCTCTTGTGGGTTGGTACCCATGAACTTGTACTAAGGGATTGGTTTATTTTGTGGGTTGGTGCCCATAAAATTTGTTGAAGAAAATATAAGTAATATTTTATCATGGTTTTCTCCCAAAAGGGTGTTTCCACATAAATAATTATCTCTTATGTGTGTGGTGATTTGTGCATTGATTTATTCATATTATTACAGTTATTATTTTGGAAATAAAAGAGAAATTTTTTATCTTATACTGTTTAGTCTCCTCTTAGTATAAGCATGTGTTTCTACAATTGATATCAGAGCAGGTTCCTTCGTAAAAGCCTAACCGATTGAAGGAAGATCTTACAAGAACACACATGGCTTACCAAGAAGCTTTCTCCTCAAATAAGGCTCCATTGTTCAATGGGACTAACTATACCTTTTGGATCATGAGGATGCATACCTATTTTATGGCACATGGCTATGATATATGACAATCTATTATGGATGGGTTCAAACCACCTACAACCCCTCCCACGAATCAAAATGGTAAGAAACCATTTGAACATAATGCCAAGGTAATGAATGCAATACTAAGTGGGTTATGTGAATCATAATTTGTGAAAGTCATGCAATTCACCTCAACAAAAAAATATGGGACAAGTTTCAAAGAACATATGAAGGAGACGATGATGAGCACCAGGTATTCTAATATTATTGTATATGTACTAACAGTTTTTGCATGGCAATATATCACGAGTTGTATATTTTTATGAAATATTATGTATTTGTTTAATGAAATCATATGTATTATCTAATCCATGCGTGAATTGTATTTTGTGTAGTTATTTCCCATATTTTGTTGTCTTTTGCTCAGTCAAGGTCCTACATGGACCTGGCACGGTTTCGCTCAATCAGATGAAGGTATACAGAGGTAGGCACCTTACTGAAGTAGGCGCCTTACTAAGGTAGGTGCCTTACTGAAGAGGGTGCCTTACTGAGGTAGGCACATTACTAAGGTAGGCATCTTACTAAAGTAGGCATCTTACTAAAGTAGGCACCTCACTGAGGTAGGTGCCTCACTGAGGTAGGCACCCTACTAAGGTAGGCACCTTACTCAAGCGAATACCTAGATCATGTACGTTGACAAAACGGTTGGAGAAGGACCCAATTGACCATCGTTCCACGTCATCTATGGGAAACCGCTGATGAAAGAGGTGTCCTAGCCAGGGTGGATAAATGCGCAACCATTCTCGAAGCAAAATCATAATGAAACGAAAATCGCTTGATTGTAAGGAAACGATGAAGAAGTTGAACATCGCGCATCGGCTACAGTTTCCAAATTGTCCCAATTTAGACTAAAATGGGGACACCTGTTGTAACAAAACTACAACAAGAAGTTCTGTGTGGTATATAAACACACAGACTTCTTTGTAGCAAGAGAGAAAAAATTTAGAGAACATCACCTCATGTAATATTTCATTGCATTATTAATAAAAAGATTAGCGTTCTTTATCAACGAGTTGTCTATGTGCTTTGTTGGGTGAGATCTATTGGAGCTCAGGCCCACTCCAAGCTAGTATTCCTCCCATGCCTCTTAGTTTTTTTTCATATATTTAATTATGCAAAGTAGTATATTCATTTCCTAGGTTAAAGTTAATTATTTTAGAACTATGTTCTTCTTTACGATAGGCGTGTTATTGCTTTCAGTGTGGTGTGTTTACTTCTGAGCATTTTATTTATGTTTAAGTTTTCTTGGTGTGGATGAATCAACCGTTTTTTTACAAACACCCCCAATGGTAGTTAATTGGATTCATCTCAGAAGTGGTAATGTGATTAGTCTCAATTGTGGCTCTTGTAAAGTCTACGAGCTCCCGGGTTGACAATTTAAATGCGAGTGTTGTGAAAAATTTAGGAAATAATTAACCAGTGTTTGGCACCCAACATTTTGGTGTCGTTGTCGGGTAAGCATCACTAGTAGACAGATTAAATTACCCCTTAAAACCTTCTGCTTGACCTTGTATGAGTTCGTCAAGAAAAAGAGAACCTGATAGTTGTTTTATAAGACAAAGCCCATCATAAAAGTCTAAGTCAGCCGACGACCTAGAATTTAAATTATATTCTCCCGACTCATCACCAGTAGTCCACTGGAGTGACCATCCTTACTTTGTGCAAAGTGCCTCCTCATCTAAACCCATTATTTTAAATAACACCCTCGAAGGAAACCTTGCTATGGAAAGTCGTAGAGGATCAGACTGTAACACCAGTTGACTTAGAGGCTCTAATTCAAAAAGTCCTGAGCGACCGAAAGGCCATAGAAGCCACATTAAAGACCACATTTCCTTAAAAAAATGGCTGAAGAATTCTCATCTGGATTCAAATTCCTAATAGAGGAAGGAGCAGGGGAAACCAAAATGAAGAACATATCCCCTGCCCATATTCCTACCTTCAAAGGATACCCAATTAAAGACCCTAACTTATTTTTGTTTAAATTTTATGTACTATGTAGGTCTGTCGACTATGCTGGATGTGTCTCATTCTTTGCAGAGGAATTATTGTATGGTAGGCCCCGTGATATTCAGGCTCCTAATTTTTTAAAGATATTATCAGAGCTATTTTTGGAGGTGTTGGTGGGATTTCCATGATTTGTGGGTATGGGTGGTTTTAGCCATGGTATTGTACCCACGATATTCTAATACCACATTGTGGTTTAGGGTTGTAAGATTTTCCTTTATATTGATTGTAATGTCCCATTACGGGCAAGAGAGTGAATAATAATATCAAAGGAGGTATGGCTCTTGTTTGCTGGAGTAGCCCATATTAGGTGAACTAGGGTAAATCTCGTGTGTTCTATGTGCATGATTTATTATGAGTTGTTTTATTCTGAGTTATTTTTTTATTAATTATTTTGGAATAAGTTTGGGTAGAACTCTTCAGACTATAAGTCAGACGCTCAAAGGCTAAAACTCTTTCCATCGATAATAGACGACTCAGCTCTATGATGGTTTATTGGGTTGGAAAACAAGCAGATCACTACGTGGGAAGAGATGAGGAAGCTCTTTCTAGAGTAGTACTAGGACTTCGATAAAGTATGGGATTCCAGGGAGGAAGTCCTCAACATGACATAGAATAAGGACGAGTCCCTAGAATAATACTAGGAGAGGTTCAATTTCAACCTGTAGTCATATACTCATGCAAAGCTAGGAGATAAGTCTCTCAAGAGCATTTTTTTGAGAGGAATCAACAACAAGTCGATGGAAGTGCTCAACATGATTTCAGGAGGATATGTTTACCAGCATGCTATGGAATACATCTAGCAATTATGCTGAAATTACTCATGAAGAAGAGGTAATCCCACCTCCATAACAGTGAAGGTGACTTCATCGATCACAAAGATGGAGATAGGTAACATGTTGGAATATTTAAAGAGTGAAATGCTATCCTCTCTAGCACTATAGTTGGACACGCTCTTGCTAGAGAAGAAGAAATAAGAGAATGATGCAATGTTGACCTATTTTTACCCAAAATGCAGAGGAAAGCACGCTAGGAATGTGTGCCCAGAGAACAAGATCAGAGTATGCATGATTTACCAACAAAACCATAAAATTTGACTATGTCCACAGCTACCCAATTCCAAAGAAGAGGTTGATGTAACAGAAGCCTATTTCATGGACAATAAAATAATTTTGCAGCAACTCCCTATGGGGAACGTGCCCATGGGGATGCCGCCCTACGGAGGAGGACCATATATGTCATTGTTGGAATATGTAATGCAACGTTGTGTAAATTATTCTTAGACTAAAATATAAAGTCTAAAGAATAATATTTGAATTAGAAAATAATTCTATTTTATGTAAAAATATTCCCACCCAATTAATAAATAAAATAAGGGTGCTAGGAATATTTAATTTGTGGGAAAAAAGTTATTTCCTCTTTTCTAGCAAATATTAGAAAGTAACTAATCACTTTCTAATATTTGATAGATGCCACTTATCACATATCTCAAAGATTAGATTGTGATAAAATTAGAAAGTAACTAAAGCACTTTCTAATATTTGATAGATGCCACTTATCACATATCTCAAAGATGAGATTGTGATAAAATTAGAAAGTAACTAAAGCACTTTCTAATATTTGATAGAGATTGTAAATTGAGATTGTGATAAGATTAGATTGTGATAAGATTTAGGGTTGTAGTAGAAAAGCTTCTCTTTAAATAGGGGTGTTGTCTACTACATCTTATCATATCTTGTCATATTGACTTGTGTTGTAATATCATGTTGATGCATATTGTTGCATAACATTGAAGCATTCTTGTATTGTTGAATCAAATGAGTAATATAGTGAGCTTCATAGTGGATGTTTCCCTTCTTCATTTGAAGTAGGGTTTTACCACTTAATATTGGTGTTGTGGGTTTTCCTCTTTTGTGTGTGATTGATCTTGTGGAGCATTCTTCGATCTTGGGGAGACTTTGCTTGTCTCACATTTGGTATCGGAGCGGTTGGGATCTCCATCAAGTGTCTTCAATCCTTTGAGGTGAAAAACCCATTAAGGTATA
Organism: Wollemia nobilis; assembly: GCA_028583015.1. Taxonomy (NCBI): domain Eukaryota; kingdom Viridiplantae; phylum Streptophyta; class Pinopsida; order Araucariales; family Araucariaceae; genus Wollemia; species Wollemia nobilis. The sequence continues at coordinate 912,848 of JAQPPZ010016670.1, forward strand.
TTTTATTTTGCATGCATTTGATATTTGGGTATTTTATGTAAACTTATTTTGCAAATCTGCCATTAGGGTTTATAGATTTATTATGTTTTTAGATCTAGTTGTTAGATCTTTTGCAAATAATATTTTCATTTTAAATCTATAAATTTTTTTTGGCATTAAGCTTTTTCTGGAAGGGTTTTGGAGCCAAACGGACCCCATGGTTGCGTCCGGAAGACCCAAAAACCCCTATTTCCATATATAGTCATTTTTTAAAAAAAATTATTTTATATATATATATATATATATATATATATATATATATATATATATATTTTTTATAAAAAAATATTACTATATAATCTAAAAACTTTTAAATTTTTTTTTAAAAGTTTTGCTTTATAAAAATCTTTAAACTTTTTCATACCATTTTTTTTATTAATTATTTAATAAAATAAATTTTATTAATTTAATTGCATTTTTTTAAGCAATTTTTTGTATTAAAAAATTATTATTATTCTCCTTAAAATGCAATATTTTTTTGTCTCACATTAACAATGGTTGTTTGTGAGTTTGCTTGTTTTGCAAGGTTATCCAAGTATGTTTTGGAGTATACAAGGCAATTTCGGATCAACTTTTTCACTCTCTTCCCCTATTTTTATTAATTTCTTCTAATCTCTCTCAAGCATTTGCTTGAAGCATAATGTAAATTAATGTAACTTGTATCTCTCATAATGAAAGTAAAAGAGAATGAAAGTGAGAGTGAGAGAGAGAGAGAGAGAGAGAGAGAGAGTGTATTTGTGTTTTGCTTTGTGTCTCCACTATCTCTTGTTCATATTTCTTACATTTTTTTTCATCTTTTGCATTTTGCATCTCAACTAATCTAACTACTAACTTACTAACTTGCTACTAAACAATCTACTAACCAACTAACTTGCAATTTACTAATTTTCATATTAATCAAGAAGGTTAAAAATGAATCAACTTACTAACCACAACTTTAGTATTTGATTAAAATTTACTTAATCTTGCAACATAGTTTATATTTGCTAAACACCTATTGAATCCAAAAGAATCCGCTCTATCGGTAGCAAGTCCTTTTCGGGTCCTCGTACCCGTACCCTTTTGGGTAGCTTGGTTGACCTTGGGTGAGATGAATTGGCAATTCATTAGGCTATAGCAAAACCTTAAAATGAACACTAACTTACTAACTTATTGACTATCTAACATTTAACAAATATTTTATGGTTCAATTCAAGTTAGTTTATTTTGTTGCAAGATGATTGTTATGATTAGTTACCTTCTTATTGCAAGTTAATCTATTGCAAGTTGATCTTGGTTTATTTCCTTTATTCAATTGCAATATGGTTATAGTTGTTTATTGCAAGATGGTTATAGTAGTTCATGATAATGTTGATTATCTTTCATGATGATGCTTATCTCTCTTAATGATGCTTAATTTTGATTATCTTTCATGATATTTTATCTTTGATGATTGAAAAGTAGATTACTTGAAAGTTATGTTTTTTTATATATGCAAGTATGTTTATCTACTTTCTTATTGCATCATTTATTTCCTTTGTCAATGCATCTTATGTTTTGATTATGTTCACTTTCTAGAATGGCTGATCATGGAATCTCCTTCACACCTAAGCACATCCTTGATGGATCAAATTTTGGAATATGGGAACCAAGGATGAGGGCTGAATTTCAAGCAAGAAAGTTATGGCCCATTGTGAATGGAGATGAAGCAATCCCAACCCAGGCAAGGGCACTTGAGACATACAACAACAAGAGTCACCTTGCACTTTCCATGATTATCAATAGTGTGAGTGATGAGATATTGCTCACTATAAGCCATTGTGAGCATGCTAAAGATGCATGGGATTTGCTAAAACAAGTCCATCTAGGGTCCAACACATCAAGGAAATTCACTTTATTGTCCAAAATTCTTAGCACTATGCAAGGTGAAGAAGAAAGTGCCTTGATCTTCCTCTCAAAGATGAAAGACATGAGAACTCAACTATTGGCTTGTAATTGTGATTGGATAAGTGAGAAGCTCTTAAGCTTTATCATTTTGAGGAACTTGTCAAGCAAGTTCAAGAATTTTGTCACCATTATTGAGACTAGGCTAGAGCAAGAAGAGGATGGCATTCCTCTCAACACTCTTTCACAATTATTGATTCAACATGAAGAGTCTCTTAATAGAGACAAAGTGAATGGTCAAGTTGTCAAGGAGAAGAATGTTGCCTTGAGTGCCACTAAGGCTTCCTTCAAGAAGAAATACAAGGGAAGGAAAAATCAAAATTTCCAACCCAACAAGCCTAGAGTTGATTTCACTTGCAACTTTTGTGGCAAGAAAGGCCACAAGGAACAAAATTGTTTCAAGAAGAAGAAGATTGCAGAAAAGGAAGAGCAAGAAAAGGCTAAGGGACAAGGACCTAAGAAATGGTTTGGCAAGGGAAAGAAAAAGAACAACAATGTAAAGCAAAATTCTAATAAAAATGCCTTTGTTTGTGCCCTCTACTCCATTGACTCATCTACTTCTAATGAATGGGTGTTAGATTCTGGATGCACTAACCATATGTGTTTTGAAAAGGATAAGTTTGTGGACTTTCATAAGCACTCTTCAGATTCAGTTGTCATTGGTGATAATACTAGACTTCAAGTAGAAGGTGTTGGCAATGTTGTAATTGAAGGGAAATTACTTGATAATGTCCTATATGTGCCTAACCTTAGGAGAAATTTAATTTCAGTTTTGCAAGTTGCTAGAAGTGGTCACACTATTGAGTTCAATGCAACTTCATGGAGCATTAGGAAAGGCATGCTACCAATCATTACAGATTATGTGAAGAATAATATTTATGTGTTAGGTGATGCTCCTCCTAAAGTGTGTTTAGCAACTAATGTTTCTCCTAGTAGCAAGCTTTGGCACTTAAGGTTAGGCCATACAAACTATCAAAATATTCAAATGATGAAGTCCAAAAATTTGGTTGAAGGCTTGCCTAACATTTCACCTATTCATGGTTTGTGTGAAACATGCATCTTAGGCAAGATGAGCAAACAAAAGTTTGCAAAGGACAAGTCAACAAGGGCCACACAAATTCTTCAACTCATTCATACAGATATTATGGGTCCATTACATGTTAGATCACTTGGTGGTGCATCCTATATTCTCACCTTTATAGATGATTATTCAAGAATGATCTTTGGGTATCTACTTAAGAATAAATCAGATTGTTTTGAGACATTCAAGGAGTTCAAAGCTTTGGTAGAAAATCAAAAGGGAGCAAAGATCAAAATGATTAGAAGTGACAATGGAGGGGAGTACAATAGCAATGATTTCAATGAGTTTTGTTCTTCTCATGGGATCAAAAGGCAGTTTACTTGTCCATACACTCCTCAACAAAATGGTGTTGCAGAGAGGAAAAATAGGACAATCATGGAGATGGTAAGATGCATGCTTGGTGACCACTTACCTCAATTTCTTTGGGGTGAAGCAGCCAGTACAACAATCTACATTCTTAATAGGTGTCCTTCAAAATCAGTTGAGGGGAAGACTCCTTATGAGGTTTGGAATGGTAAGAAGCCAAATTTGTCACACTTAAGAGTGTTTGGATGTGATGCATTTTCATATATTCCTTTAGAAAAGAGGAAGAAATTGGACAAAAAGTCTCAAAAATGCATCTTTGTTGGCTATGATGCAGAACATAGGGGCTACAGGTTATACTCACCTTCTTCACGCATTGTATTTGTTTCAAGAGATGTCAAATTCAATGAAGACCTTCTTGAGTTAGAAAAGGGTGGGCCTTGTGTCAAAAGGACCAAGTGGTTGGATCATTCTAGGGGTCCTAAAGAGCAGAATTCAGTTAGCCAAAGGATAACTAGAAGTATGACCCTTAACATGTCTCTTCTAGCTAAGATAGAGAATGATCATGAGCCTACTTCTTACCAAGAAGCTTCACAACACTCTTGTTGGGTTGATGCCATGAAGGTTGAGATGGATTCTCTTCTAAAGAATAAAACTTGGGATCTAGTGCCTTATCCTAATAAGAGAAATGTTATTGGGAACAAGTGGGTCTATAGAATCAAGTACAATTCTAATGGAGAGATAGAAAAGTATAAGGCTAGATTGGTTGCTAAGGGTTATGCTCAAAAACATGGCATTGACTATGATGAAACCTTTGCACCAGTTGCCAAAATGCCCACCATTCGGCTTCTCATTGCTATTGTTGCTGCTCAAGGTTGGCAGATTTTTTAGCTTGATGTGAAAAGTGCCTTTCTAAATGGTGATTTGGATGTGGATATCTACATGAGTCAACCACAAGGATTTGTTGTACAAGGTAAGGAAACACTTGTGTGTAAACTAAAGAAAACCTTGTACGGTCTGAAGCAAGCACCTAGAGCATGGTACATGAAGATTTCTGGTTACTTCTTGTCTCTTGGTTTTGATAAATGCTATTCAGATACAGATCTCTATGTGCTTAGGAAGGATAACTTGGTCATTTTAATTGCTCTATTTGTTGATGACCTTGTTGTGACTGGAAATGAGAATGAGGCCATTTTTTATTTCATCTCCAAATTAAAGTCAGAGTATGAAATGACTGACCTTGGTCTTCTACACTACTATCTTGGCATGCAAGTTTATCAGCATGAGGATTGTACCTTTTTGAGTCAATCCAAGTATATTGGAGATCTTCTTAAGAGGTTTGATTTGGAGGATGGCAATCCTACTTCCATTCCTATTTCTATAGGGGTTAAGTTGGAAGTAAGTACAGAATCTCAGTTGGCTGATGCTACATTGTATAGGCAGCTCATTGGTAGTCTTCTTTATGTTACCATCACAAGGCCAGATATTGCTTTTGTAGTTGGTATGATGGCTAGGTTCATGCAGAAACCTTATATTGAGCACTTACAAGCTACCAAGAAGATTCTGAAGTACCTTTCAGGTACTAGAGATTTGGCACTCAAGTATTCTAGGCTTCCTTCCTTTGCTCTTTTCGGCTATGCTGATTCTGATTTTGGAGGGGATAGAATAGACAGAAAGTCTACCACAACATATGTTTTTAGTATTGGGTCTGCAACTATCTCTTGGTCTTCCAAGAAGCAAGATACAATTGCTCTTTCTACAATGGAAGCAGAGTATAAGGCTACGACAACAGCTGCACAAGAAGTGGTTTGGCTTCGTACCCTCATGAAGGAAATTGGCTTTGAGCAATTTGGTCCTTCACGTTTGCTCTTCGATAATCAATCAGCTATTGCCTTGGCTAAAAATCTTGTAATGCATCAAAGGACAAAGCATGTTGAAATCCAAGCCCACTTTATCAGAGAGAAGGTATTGGATGGGACTATTCAGTTGGAGTATTGCCCATCATCTTCTAATTCTGTTGATTTGTTCACCAAACCTCTTCCCAAGGAGCAGTTTTGTAAGTTGAGGGACTCACTTGGTTTGGTGAAGTTGTCCTCAAGGGGGAATGAAGTGTAGTTACACTTGTGTGATGACAACTTCATCCTTATGAGGTGTTTTGTGCTATATATATGAGTTGATATTTGGTGGTATAATTGCTTTTTGCATCTCTTTTGAACATGGTACTTTCTTGTTTGCCTTGTGCAACTTTTGTACATGTTACTTTGTAGATGGCATTGTGCAATTATGGTATATGATGCAATTGCTTTATGCGACTCTTTTACATGGTACTTTCTTGTTGCCTTGTGCAACTTTGTACATGTTTTTATGTAGTTGGCATTATGCAATTGGTTTATCATGGTACTTTCTTGTTAGCATTTATGCTACTTTTGTACATGATATTTTATGGTTGGCTTTATGCAACCGGTGTGCACACTTTATTATTTTCATATACCTTATGCAACTCTTGTACATGGTACTTTTTGGTTAGCCTTGTGCTACTTTTGTACATGGTACTTTAGAGTTTGCATTATCATGGTACTCCTTGTTTGCTTTATGCAACTTTGTACATGATATTTTTTGATCAACTATATAGCACGTGACTATAAGTATGGCTTGGCATCTTTTTGTGATGACTTATAGTTCACTATTTGTTAGATCAGTTTTGTTATCATCTTTGGATATTCATATATGTTGTGGTGAATATATTTATGATGATGTATCTAACTGATCTTATGTTGAGCTGCTTGTAGCTTGTAGGTACTTCCATTTGGGGTTTTGTAGGCTTACTAAAGACACCCTTGTGATGTTTTCTTCTTGTCATTTGCAACCACTTGTGGTTGATGGATGGCTTTGTAAGTTGCTTGTATCTGAAGCTACTCCGTTGGGGGCTTGCAGTCTCATTTTGGCCCATTTTGTATTGGTGCCTTATTGTAGACCATTCTTGGTCATAGAAGCTCATTGTAACTATATTACTCATTTGATTCTCATCCCCATTTGTATCTTTAGGGGGAGAATGTTTCTTTGTTTCATAATTCCTTTCCCCAATATTGCATTAAGGGGGAGTGTTGGAATATGTAATGCAACATTGTGTAAATTATTCTTAGACTAAAATATAAAGTCTAAAGAATAATATTTGAATTAGAAAATAATTCTATTTTATGTAAAAATATTCCCACCCAATTAATAAATAAAATAAGGGTGCTAGGAATATTTAATTTATGGGAAAAAGTTATTTCCCCTTTTCTAGAAAATATTAGAAAGTAACTAATCACTTTCTAATATTTGATAGATGCCACTTATCACATATCTCAAAGATTAGATTGTGATAAGATTAGAAAGTAACTAAGCACTTTCTAATATTTGATAGATACCACTTGTGACACATCTTAAGATTAGATTGTGATAAGATTTAGGGTTGTAGTAGAAAAGCTTCTCTTTAAATAGGGGTGTTGTCTACTACATATTAACATATCTTGTCATATTGACTTGTGTTGTAATATTATGTTGATGCATATTGTTGCATAACATTGAAGCATTCTTGTATTGTTGAATCATTGAGTAATATAGTGAGCTTCATAGTGGATGTTTCCCTTCTTCATTTGAAGTAGGGTTTTACCACTTAATATTGGTGTTGTGGGTTTTCCTCTTTTGTGTGTGATTGATCTTGTGGAGCATTCTTCGATCTTGGGGAGACTTTGCTTGTCTCACAACCACAAGGGTAGCCACAACCACCCAATATGGGATGGTGGGGACCACCACCTTGGATGAACGTGCCTCCAAGAGCTGCATTTCCCAATCAACAACCATGGATGCCATATCAACACCCTGGGTAGCAGTGGAGGAACCACGTTCCATGGAACTCCGCTCCACAAAACATGGCACAGGTTCCACCTCAGCAAGGCTTACCAGCCCTACCTATGGTGAGACCTACGTAGTTACCAGCACAACCGACGGTGAACCCGAATAATAAGGTAAACCAGCCAGCATACCAAGTAGAGGGAGAGATGTATCCAATGTATCATATTAGTTGTAATCCTATTCAACTTAGATCAGGCAAGTAGTTAGGAGTAGAAGCACCTCCCCTGGTAGAAGAGGAGGAAGAGGTAGGAGATTCCCCTCTGATAGAAGAGGTGGAGGTAGAGAAAGTTGTTGAGAAAATAGAGGCTCCATTCCCTAAATGGTTGCAGGAGTAGAGGAAGCTGACACAACCAGAATTTGATATCCTCTCTAGCCTGAGGAACCTTACGGTCACTATCCCACTATTTCAAGCCATCCGAGATGTGCCCATATACACCAAGGTGATAAAAGAGTTATGTCTGAGGAAACCAGGATGTAAGGTGGCACAAACCATCAATATCATGGGAAAATTGGCTGATTTGATGATGGGGAATGCATATCATCCCAAATATGTAGACCCAGGTAGCCCAGTGCTGATGGTAAAAATAGGAGGGTACTCACTGGCGAACACCTTAGTTGACCTGGGTGCAGCCATCAACGTGATGCCGTAGGAGACCATGCAGAAGCTAAAGCTTACGAACCTGAAACCCACCAAGATGGTGTTGCAACTGGCCGACCGATCAACCGTAGCACCAGAAGGGATGCTCGAGGACATCATCATAATAGTTGATGCATGGGAATACCTGATGGACTTCCTGGTGCTACAATAAAAAATAGGACTGGGTGGTTACCCACTCATCTTGGGGAGGCCATGGTTAGCTATGGATGATGCCTACATCAGCTATCATGATGGACTCATGACTATTTTGAATGGATAGAACGTCAAGAGATTGACAATCTCTCCCCTTGCTTAGTCCATGGACACGTTGGGTGAACCCACGTTGATCGAGAAGAATGATAATTCATTGTCCATGCTCCAGCCGATGATGGCATTAATAGAGTTGGAGGAGGATGCCGATGAGGATGGTATTATAATAGGATTCCTGCAAGGAGAATCCTCCCTCACAGTTCTTGAGTCACCATTGGTCGATGCTCAGGACCACCATACCTAGAAAATTGACATTGGGCCTGGAAGAACATTGAATATCAGTAGTGGGTTGACCCCCACATAGTTGATAGAATTAAAAGAGCTCCTAACCAAGCACCAACGAGCATTTGCCTAGGATTATTCAGATATGAAGGGAATCAGCCCTAAAATCTGCACACATCGGATATACCTCGAAGAGCAGGTGACCCCAGTCAGACAACCATAGAGAAGGATGAACTCGACCATGAAAGAAATCATCAAGGTTGAGCTACAGAAGCTCTTGTCTATAGGGTTCATCTACCCGATCTTCGATAGTGAGTGGGTGTCACCACTTGTGGTGGTCCCCAAGAAAAATGGGAAATGGTGAATCTGTGTTGATTACAGATCGTTGAACAAGGCGACTAAGAAAGATCACTTCCCACTTCCCTTCATTGATCAGGTGTTGGACACACTATCCGGGAGGAAATACTTCTCCTTTCTAGATGGATTCAGTGGGTACAACCAAATCCAGATCGGGGAGGAGGACCAAGACAAGACAACGTTCACCTGCCCATGGGGAACGTTTGCCTACAGAGTGCTACCCTTCAGGTTGTGCAACGCACCAACCACCTTCCAAAGGGTGGTGTTGAGCATATTTTTAGATATGATGGGGGAGGCAGTAGAGGTATATATGGATGACTTCACCATTTATGGAGAAACATTCGAAGAAGCGACAATGAACTTGGAACGTGTGCTCCAGAGATGCGAGGAGAACAACTTATCCCTCAACAATGAGAAGTGTTTTATGATGATGCGTGAGGGCATAGTGTTGGGACATCATCTCTCGATAGAAGGGATTAAAGTAGATCAAAAGAAAATAGAAGTGATTAAAGATCTACCCAGCCTAAAAATGTAGAGGGAAGTGAGGAGTTTTCTTGGCTCTATCGGGTACTACAGGTGATTCATCATCGATTTTAGCAAGATCGCCAAACCGTTGCACAACCTACTAGTGAAGGACGTAGAATTCATCTAGATGGAGGACTATGAGCAAGCATTTTAGATGCTAAAGGAGAAGCTGATTTCTGCCCCAGTGTTGTGGGGTCCAAATTGGGCTATTCCATTTCACATATATTGTGATGCATCCAATAATGCAATTGGAGCGGTCCTCGGGCAGAAGGATGGCAAAGAATTCTATGCCATTTATTATGTCAGTAAGAATTTAGTAGGGGCTGAGCTCAATTACATGGTAACAGAGAAATAATTTCTCATAGTGGTACATGCCATCAACAAATTCTGCCACTACATCACTGGGTACAAGGTGTTCGTTCACACGGACCATGCGGCCATCAGATACCTAATGAGTAAACCAACGATCAGTGGTAGGATAATCAGGTGGCTTTTGTTATTGTAGGAATTTGACATCACCATAGTTGACAAGCCCAAGAAGGACAACGTAGTCATGGACTTCCTATCCAGACTAATCCCAACAGATCATGCAATGGTAGAGGACCAGTTCTCGGATGAACATTTGTTCGTCATCAATGAACAGACGTCATGGTATGCGGACATCACCAATTATCTAGCCACCGGTAGAACATCCCCTACTCTTTCATATAGAGAGAAGCAAGGGGTGATTGAAAAGAGTACTTCCTTTCAATGGATTGATGGCCTCCTATTCAAAATAGGGCCCGACCAGATCATAAGGAGGTGCGTAGCAGAGCATGAGTTCCCAGAGATACTCAAAGCCTATCACAATGAGCCATGTGGAGGACATTTCTTAGGGAGAAGGACTACGTATAAGGTATTACAAACTAGGTATTTTTGGCCCACTCTATTTAAATATGTAGCCGCATACGCCAGCAAGTGTGACGAATGCCAAAGAATGGGTAGGCCGACCCACAGGGATGAAATACCCCTTCAACCTCATGTACACATTGAGCCCTTCGATAAATGGGGCATGGATTTCATGGGACCCATCAACCCACCTTCAACTAGAAGGAGGTATATTCTAGTCTACATAGACTACGTTACCAAATGGGTCGAAGTCCAGGCACTGAGAGATTCTAAGGAGGGGATGGTAGCCGAATTCCTATTCACCCATATTTTCACAAGGTTTGGAGTGCCCAGGGAAATTACAATGGACCAAGGACCCCAATTCACCTCCAGGTTAATCGAGGAACTGATGGAACAGTACAGGGTACGACACAACAGAACTACCCCCTACCATCCATAGGTGAATGGGCAGGTGGAGGTAACCAACAGGGAGATAGAAAACATCCTGATGAAAACCATGCAGCAGCACAAGAAGGATTGGGCTACAAGATTACCGAAGGTAGTATGGGCGTATAATACAATATGGAAATCAACCATCGACTTCACACCCTTCCAACTGGTATACGGGAAGGATGCAATGATGCCCATCGAATTTGAGGTTAAGACGCTCAGAACGATGGTAGAACTAGACCTGAGCCTAGATGAAGCATAGAGGGAATGAATTCGATAGCTGAACCAGCTGGACGAATTTTGAATGGATGCCCTCCAAAGAATAGAAATCATGCAGAGGCAAAGGAAGCAGTGGCATGACCACCACATTAAAATAAAATAGTTCAAAGAGGGAGACTGGGTACTATTGTATGATTCCAGATTCCAGGAATGGAAGGGAAAATTGATGCAAATATGGATGGGACCATACGAGGTGGTGGAAATAATCAGAAATGGTGTTGTGTGGGTCAAGACAATTGATGGTAGCAACACCATTCTAACAGCCAATGGCCACCGGTTGCACCCATACCACAGGTCTGAAAGCTTACTGGTGGAATCCAGAGTAGGCATGGGGGAGACCCCATCCAAGTAAAACTTTGCCAGAATTCTCAACAACATGGTGGATGCAGAGGTGTCCACCAAGAATAAATTAGTATAGTTTCCTATTTTTCTTTAGCTTACGGTGTGTTTTGTAGGGACAACACCCGCATGCAAGTTGTAGGCATCCTGAGAGCCAGGGCCTAACAGGCATGGATTGCGTTTAACTACATTTTTATTTTTTTTTCATTTTCTTTTTGTAGGGGAATGGCCTGATTGCTCGAACAATAGGTATCTCTGGGAACAAGGCCTAGACCGGCTCAACATCCATGAACCTACGCAATAGGAGGATAGTGTTGATCCAGGCATAGGGTGGGCACCAATTACCCGCAAAGGAAAAATTATGCACCCCCATGCCTGGACGAAGTGGACGCTGACATTGTACGAGGAGAATTTTAGGAGGCTTGATCAACCTCACATCAATAGACACGTCAGCCATTGAATTTTCAATGATGGAGGAACAAACGACTCCGAAAGGGAGGTGCCTTACTTCGATGCCTTACTCCGGAGGAAAGGTGCCTTACTCCGAAGGAGCGGTGCCTTACTCCACCAAGGAGGCACCACCCCAGAGCATTCTTCATGGTCAAGTAGGCGCCTTACTCTGGCACCTTACTTCGTAGGAGTGGTGCCTTGCTCCGCCAAGGAGGCGCCACCATCGGAGCATTTTATCATATATATATAAATATTTCCAAGGGAGGTGCCTTACTCTGGCACCTTACTCCGGAGGAGCGACACCTTACTCCACCAAGGAGGCACCACCCTGGAGCATTCTTCATAGTCAAGAATGCCTTACTCAAGTAGGTGCCTTACTGAAGTAGGCGCCTTACTCAAGTAGGTGCCTTACTGAAGTAGGCACCTTACTCAAGTAGGTGCCTTACTGAAGTAGGTACCTTACTCAAGTAGCCTTACTGAGGTAGGCACCTTACTCTGGTACCTTACTCAAGTAGGTGCCTTGATTGACTCAAAAACACATGTGCAACTTGGCAGTACGTGGAGCAACCGAAGCCAACACCATCATCTCACGTGATGGAAATCTAGAAGCACCCAAAAATATTTTAAAATCATTGGGTAGGATCTCTGCACGTCCCAAGGCCAACCATCGAGGAGATATGCATCCCAACCTGAACCAATAGGATCCACCACATTTTTAGCATAGGACCTCGAGCGAACCAGGAATGCAGTACCCAAGGTGATGTAATCAGCACATGGGAAAAATATTATCAAGTACCAATTCGGCATACTCCATGTAGCACGAAATGACCAATTAGGTATGTGCATGATTTTATTTAGATATATACATAATTTTTCATATGATATGCTTCTCTAAAAATAATGTCGATGCAAGAATTGAATTCACCCCTCATGCCTAATACGTCGTGCCAGAAGTTAATTCGGGTGGCGTACCCTACCAACCCCAATGCGGAAATAATTTCTAGAGTTAGGCGCCTGAGTTTATAAAAAGGTGCCTTACTGAGGGTAGGGCATCAAACCAATCGAAACCAGTAGGGAATTCACCATGGGTGGATGATCGAAGAATCATGCGCTCAAAAAGCATGAGCCCAATGGCACTAAGGGGATTAGGGGAGAAGTTTGCATCGGTTCGAAGCAGTCGGGTGGATGAATTACTATCGCCTGGTCAACCAAGACCAGGACGTAGAAGCAGCAAAGGAGTTTGCTACCATTGTGAATAGAGGAGTTGCCTGATTGCATGGACTAGAAATTCTAGTCACTCTAGAGCACATCGCTCATGTCACCAGCTTCCCCTTACTAGGGAATGCACGTATAAATATGGCATGGCAAAGAAGTGCGCAGAAGTGTTGCTCGGACAAGGAAACATCCCATGCGACCAACATGGGCTCCCAAAGTAGAGACTCCCGATGCACCTGAGGAAGCTCTTTGAGTAGGTTGTGAGATACTTCACATGCACCAGGAAGTATTCACACCTGAATGCGAACCATATGCAATTTTTGAACCATCTAGTGCATGAGCAAGAAATTAACATCTCATTCTACCTAGAAAATGCCCTGTAGGATGAGGCATCATGATATCAGAGAGGGGCAGTCTCTACCCTAGCCCACCATGGGCTAATTACAGCCCTGATACACCATGCAGAGGAGCACAAGGGAAGCTCATCGATGGTTAGGGCTGAACACTCTAGTGCATGAGAGCAGGTAGCGATCAAACCAGAGCAAGAGGTCAAATTACGAGGGATGACCGAAGAAGTTAGGGCCAAACCTTTCGATGCATCAGAGTAGGTGGAAATAAAGGTAGAATACGATGTCAAATTGGGGGAATGTCCAAAGAAGAACACCCCTAATTCTCACCAGATGCTACAGAGGAAGGGCAGAGTTCTCTACCCAATTATACGGAGGAAAGGCCAGAATCCTCTAGCCTCGAACCCACAGTATGGTGGACAGAGCACATACATGGTCGGAGATGACTACGATGCCTAATCCTCTCGAGTGAGGAAGAGGAGGAAGATGCAGAGCTCAGCTTCATGGCCCAAACCCTATAGAATTTGGTCGCTCATAGCCCGCAAGACCCGTAGTCCTCAATGAGCCTACAATAGCAGTCCGAGGTACCGATGGAAGAGGACCGCACTGAGAAGAGTGAGAAATCCATGATGTAGGCATTATTCAATGAATATAAGGAGATGACTATGAGAAGAATCCAGAGGCAAGAGGCCACCATCACCCAATTTTAGCAACTGATCCAGCAACTCAGGGCAGAAAACCAACAGCTGCAAGTCAGGGTGATCGAAAGGTGGGATGCCTCTACCCAAACTGATTGGGCAATTGAGGTGCCCATGAACTCTCCAACCTCACCAGAGAGAGTAGTCTCATCCGAGGTAGTCAGGTCAGATGCCCAAAATGAGGAATTAGAGGTGGGAGAAGGTTCATGCACCTCTAATAGAGGAATTACAGAGGAACAGGGGAATTCTATTTTTCAAATAGAAACCCCTATTATCAACATTGATGATGATGAGGAGCCTTCAGGGTAGATCCAAGGGTAAAACCCTAAACCCGAGGCCAAGAAGGATTCTCTAGAGCACTAGGGACCCAAAATTGAGGGACCACTACCCGAAGAACCAGAGGAGTAGGCATCGGGAGACCAAGAGACAGAGAAACAACCATAGGGGGCCTAAGAACAGAAGGACAGATCCCTAGATCCTCTAACAGGGAGGCAACCTCCATGGGAAAGGAAGATCTCCCCACATAGGCCACCACAATACCAGATAGGAGAAAGGGGAAGGCACCTCAAATGACATAGAAGAGGGCCAAAAGAAAGGCTAGAGTGACATTTGCCAAACCGAACCCCCACTCGGACGAGGAATGGGAAGAAGGCCTACAGGCCTTCACTGAATAAAAATAAAATTTTGAAAATATCCGAGAGGAGTTCGAGGTGGCAAAGGTAGCTAGGAAAGCTACCAAAAAGGCCGAAAGAGAGCCAGGCATCTATGTGGACCCTACTGTAGATGATCATTTTTGGGAGATCTATGGTTCATCGTAGGGTCGACCCTCTAAGATGAAGAAATGGCTAGAAAAATAGGGGTATATGGACCAGAGGCAGAGGCGGCAGTGATCATAGAAGAAAATATTGGCCTCACCCCCAAAGAACTTTGGTTATACAAGGCCAACGTGGTTGTACGGAAGAGGGATGACTTCGACATTCCCTTCGGAGAGTTACGCCCCCAACATGCTGACTTATGGTAGGAAGCAGAGGCAGCCTTCCAGAAGGGAGCAATGACTATGGTAGCAGCACCCAGCATAGGTGCTGGGCCAAGTATGATAGGGAGGTAGAGCCAGCATAACAAGAAGCCGATGCAGAATGAAGGCCAACCCAACGCATCGAAAGCTAGCATAGCCGAAGGGCAGCACAACCTAAGGATGCCCCACAACAAACTAGGGCCCCTCAATAGAAATGGAAGCCTCAGGATGGAGAGAAAGCCAAGGCCACCAACAAGAAAAGGAAATGAGGAACAGTGGCCTACGTCGAGGAGGTGATTACCGATTTTAGGTGCCACGAGGGCATGGCACATATTAGGCATGGGGGGATGATGAGCACCAGATATGCTCATATTTTTGTATATGTACTAACAGTTTTTGCATGACAATATATCATGAGTTGTATATTTTTATGAAATATTATGTATTTATTTAATGAAATCATGTGTATTATCTAATCCATGCGTGAAGTGTGTTTTGTGTAGTTATTTCCTAGATTTTGTCATATTTTGCTCAGTCGAGGTCCTACATGGACCTAGCATGGTTCCACTCAATCAGATGAAGGCATACGGAGGTAGGCACCTTATTGAAGTAGGCACCTTACTAAGTAGGTACCTTACTGAAGTAGGTACCTTACTAAAGTAGGTGCCTTACTGAGGTAGGCACCTTATTGAAGTAGGTGCCTTACTAAGGTAGGTGCCTTACTGAAGTAGGCACCTTACTGAAGTAGCTATTTAGGCACCTTACTCGAGTGGATGCCCAGATTATGCGCGTTGACCAAATGGCTGGAGAAGGACCCCGTTGACCATCGTTCCACGTCATCTATGGGAAACCACTGATGAATGAGGTGTCCCAGCTAGGGTGGATGAACGTGCAACCATTCACGAAGCAGAACCATAATGAAATAAAAATCGCTCGATTGCAAGGAAATGATGAAGAAGTTGATCATCGTGCATTGGCTACAGTAACTGAACTATCCCAGTTTAGACTATAATCGGGATGCCTGTTGTAATAGAACTGCAATAGGAAGTCCTATGTGTGGTATATAAACACATGAACTTCTCTATAGTAGGGGAGGAAAAATTTAGAGAACATTACCGCATGTAATATTTCATTGCACTATTAATAAAAATCTTTAGCATTCTTTATCAGCGAGTTATCTATGTGCTTTGTCGGGCGGGATCTGCTGGAGCTCGAGCCCACTCCAAGCCAGTATTCCTCCCCTACCTCTTAGTTATTTTTTCATAGATTTAATTATGCATAGTAGTATATTCATTTCCTAGATTAAATTTAATTATTTTAGAGTTATGTTCTTTTTATGTAAGTGTGTTATTGCTTTCAGTGTGGTGTGTTTACTTCTAAGCATTTTATTTATGTTTAAGTTTTCTTGGTGTGGATGAATCAACTGATGTTTTATAAACACCCCCAATGGTAGTTAATGGATTCATCTCAAAAGTGGTAATGTGAGTAGTCTCAATCGTGGCACTTCAAAAGTCTACGAGCTCCTGGGTTGACAATTTAAATGCGAGTGTTGTGACAAATTTAGGACAAAATTAACCAGTGTTTGGCACCCAATAGCTGACAAGGTTAAAATGGCAAAACTTCAAACCCACAAGAGGAAGTTCAAAGATTTGAAAGTGAAATATGACAAAGATATTGTCAAATATCTGCTCTGTGTTGATGAAATTATCAACACCATTCATGGACTTGGAGAAAGTATTGATGACTCTAATATTGTTCAAAAAATCCTAAGGTCACTTCCTATTGGGTTTGATGCAAAGGTCTCGACGATTGAAGAAATGAAGGATATTAAAACCTTAAACATAGATGAGCTACACGAAATTCTTACAGCCTATGAGATGGCGACTAAAAAATATCAAACATCCAAATGGGAGGCTGCATTTAAAGCTTCAAATAAGATAAATAATAAAGAACTAGAGTCAAGTGAAGAATCGAGCAGCGAAAAAGAAGCTAAATTTATGTAAAGACATAAGAAAGGACCAAGAAAACACAAAGGTAAGCATACTATGAAATATTTTAATTGTGGTAACATTGGTCACTATGCAACTTAGTGCCCACAAGATGGAATTAGTAGCAGTGAAGAAGAAGACGAATACAAGAAAAATAAGGAAAGAAAATTTTATCATGAAAAGAAAAGCATGCACGGTCAAAGCAAGCATGAGAAGAAGATCTTTCAAAGGTATAAGAAAAGTCTTTATATTGAGGAAGAAAGCAGTTCTTCCAACAGCAGTGATGAAAGCCTCTCTCTTAGTGAAAGAGAAGAAATCCTATTTTTGGCTATAGAGGAGAAAGAAGATGCTCCTATTGTCAAAAACCAAGAAAAAGTGAAAGATCCAAAATACGAAGAGGAAGCCATAGTTGACATAGAAGAGGAACATGTTTTGATCTTGACGAATTGAAGAGGATTAGAAAGAAGAATTCAAGATTGAAGACTCAAGTACAAGAGGATGAGAAGACAAAGGTAAATTTTTCAAGAACTCATTGACTTAAAAGTTAAAATTGAAGAGGCAAAGTGAATTGAAGAAGTTATGACTGAGAAGTTAAAGGCAAAAGAGTTGGAATGTGAAAAAATAGAATATAAGGTTATCTCTCAAAGGAAGAAAGTGGAAAAATTTAGCGATAAGTTATAGCAAAATATTAGGTTTGAGAAAAGCATAGAAATCTCAGATGATATTATCAAAGCACATAGATCTTCAGTTATAAATACTGGACTTGGTTTTGAAGAAATTCAAAAGACTTAAAAGCGGGATTCAAACTCAAAAAGAATAAAGGAATCAAAGAAAATAATTGAAGAAGAGCCGAAGACCTATGCTAATGTGTTTAGAAGTGGAAGCATTAAGGAGGAAGAAAACAAAGCATCATCAAGGAACAAGTTCCATCACAGAAACAACAATGAGAGAACCATGCAGCCATATCCTCCAAGGCAATCAAACAAATTTCAATATTACTTTCGAGGTTATTGTTTTTCATGTAACCAATTTGGTCATAAAATTATACATTACAGGGTTCATGCTAAAAATGATTTTGGCTTCAACAAGAGGAATTTCAATTCATTTGCACCTCTCTTATACTACAACATCATTTGTTACAAATGTGATAATTTTGGGCATATAGCTAAATGGTGTAGAACGGTGTTCATTGAACTTTCGAAATCAAGTAAGAAGGAGGATGGTCAAATTGTTCAAAAGGATATGTCTTCAAAAGTTTGGAAAAAAAAATGGAACAAGAAAAGGAGCATTATAATTTGGGAGTAGATTCACTCACATATCATCATGGAAGTATCAAGTAGAGCAGTGAGTAAGGGGACATTGTCAAGTGTCTTATCCTTAAATCTCGAGTATCCTTTGCCATTGATGTCAAAGTGGGATAATTTCAGTAAGGGGGAGCAGCTTGTTAGGGGGAGCAGTTTGTGATCTGGTTGCAATAAAGGACAGTTTCTTCGTAGGGCTGTCATAAATGACAAAGGGGAGATTGTTGGAATTATTTAGTTGTCATTGATGTCAAAGGTTAATTTGGTTACATGATTGGGTAAAGTATTCAAGACAGATATATTCTTTCATGGGTAATAAGTTTTCTTATGAGTTTAGGCAATATCAAAGAAAGTATTCAAAGCAAATATATCTCCAAGGATGATTTAATTATATGAGTATGATTTAATTTTTAAATTAAAATTTTAAATATTAAAGTGATGTTATAATATGAGTATGCTTTAATATTTAAATCAAAAGATTTAAATATTTTAATTAAAGGTTTCAAATTTAAGCATTCAAATAGTGTGGGTCGACCCCTTAGTGCAAATAAAAATAAAGTGAATATTTACATATAAATTAAAGGGCAATAGTTCATTTAAAAGAGGTTGATTAAGGGAAATGCCTTTGAGAGATATGTATGTAGACACTAAAATGTGGTTAATCTTATTAAGAACCCACAAACAATGATCAAATTGGCATCATATGGCCCCTTGGGCAACCCTCAGGAGGCTCACAATGGTTCTAGCCACTCCGTAAAGGTTTTTGGAGGCTACTAGCCCAATTTTAGGAGGTTTTGGCCAAAAATTCACCATTGTACCACCCTAGTATGATGGTATATTCCCACCATCCCACCCTGGTATGGTGGTGAGCCATCGTTCCAGAGTGGGACGGTGAGCAGGTTTGACCCAGAAAAAGTCAAATCTGGGACATTTGGCACGCAGAAACTACCATTTAGCACGCCATATGGAGCATGCGGGTCAGAGCGCACTAAATCCTTATGAAACACTTCTTAATGGAGGCCCAAATTGGATATTATCTTCCACAACCATTGCATGCCTCTCGTTTGACAAGTAGCACCTCCTGCCATGCATGCCCTTGCATGCCTTTTTGCACATGAGACCTTTTGGGCTATAAAATGGATTCAATGTCCACACAAAAATAGATAAAGGAGTTCTAGGATATGAAACAGAGTGCTTCTAAGATTTCCCCTCACCTTATTGCACCTTTTTGCCCTTGAAATCCCTCTTTTTCCAAGGAGGTTACCGGGTGACTTCAAGAAGGTAATCCGAGCATAACTTTTACATACGGGTGAATTTCTTCACCAAATTTGATGAAAACACACCTTATATTTTTCAGGAACATCTTATAGTGATTTTGGTAGTAAAACATGGTCGGAATTAGTGGGTATACCCTCCCAGGGTGCCCCCCAAATAGTTGCAGTCACCATCGTCCCCCTTGGGACGAGGGTAAATTCTTACACAATTTTGTTGAGCAAGGTGTAGCAAACAGTATTGTCATTGTTGTCAACATAGTCAGACAGATTTGTTGATGCAGTGGACAGGAAGTTCAACAGCTAGTCAGATGTAGAAGACAAGAGTTCAAAGGTTACTCAGACTGTACAAAAGCTAGTCAGATGCAGAAGACAAGAGTTCAAAGGTCACTCAGAGTATGTACAGTGATTTTCCAAGAAGACCGAAGTGGACCACTTGCAAAAGATCAAAGAAAAAGACAAGTAAGAAAAGTGTCGCGATATCGCGACATATACAACAGGCAAGAAAAACTGTCGTGATTTCGTGACATGTTGGAAGAGAGAGAAGAAGAAAGAAAAACTGTCACGATTTCATGACATGTTGGAAGAGAGAGAAGAAGAAAGAAAAACTGTCATGATTTCGTGACATGTTGGAAGAGAGAGAAGAAGAAAGAAAAACTGTCGTGATTTCGTGACATGTTGGAAGAGAGAGAAGAAAGAAAAACTGTCGTGATTTCGTGACATGTTGGAAGAGAGAGAAGAAGAAAGAAAAACTGTCGCGATTTCGTGACATGTTGAAAGAAAAAAGACAAGTGGAAAAAGTGTCGCGATATCGCGACATGTTGGGAAGAAAGAAAAACTGTCGCGATTTCGTGACATGTTGGCAAAGAAAAAGGCAAGTAGAAAAAGTGTCACGATTTCGTGACATATTGCAAGAAAGATTGTACGGAAGAAAAAGGTGTCGCGATTTCATGACATGTTTCATTTTGGCCAAAGCAAAGAGAAAGAGGAGAGAGAAAAAGGTGTCGCGATTTCGTGACATGTTGCATTTTCGCGGTCCGAAGCGAAGAGAAAATGCAAGGAAGAAAAAGTGTCGCGATATCGTGACATGTAGCATTTTCGCGGTCCAAAGTGAAGATGAAGGCAGAAAAGGAAAAGTGTCACGATTTCGCGACATGTCGCGTTTTCGCGACCCGAAGGCAAGAAAAAGTGCTAAGGAGAAAAAGTGTCGCGATATCGCGACATGTCGGGTTTTCACGACTCGAAGGCAAGAGAAAGCGTACGGATGAAAAAGTGTCACGATATCGTGACATGTCGGGTTTTCATGACCCGAAGGCAAGAGAAAGCGTACGGACGAAAAAGTGTCACGATATCATGACATGTCGGGTTTTCGCGACCCGAAGGCAAGAGAAAGTGCCAAGGAGAAAAGTGTCACGATTTCGCGACATGTCGCATTTTCGACGACCCAAGAGAGAGAGAAAGCAAGGAGGCGAAAGTGTCATGATTTCATGACATGTGTGTTTTCGTTGATACAAGCCAAAGAAAGAGGCAAGGAGGTGAAAGTGTCACGATTTCACGACATGCTATGTTTTCATGGGTACAAGCCAAGAAGAGAAGCAAGGAGGCGGAAGTGTCGCGATATCGCGACATGTATTTTCACGGGCCAAAGCTAAGAGAAAGCGTACGGAAGAAAAAGTGTAGCGATATCGCTACATGTTGTATTCTCGTGGGCCAAAGCTAAGAGAAAGCGTGTGGAGGAAAAAGTGTAGCGATATCGCTACATGTTGTATTCTCATGGGCCAAAGTTAAGAGAAAGCGTACGGAGGAAAAAGTGTAGCGATATCGCTACATGTTGTATTCTCACGGGCCAAAGCTAAGAGAAAGCATACGGAGGCGAAAGTGTCATGATATCGTGACATGTGTTTTCGTGGCAACAACAATAGAAGAGTTACAGGGGCAGTTGAAGCCGACGAAGACCGATGTTAGCCAACGAAGATTAGGGTTTATAGTCGACGAAGATTAGGGTTTGCAATCGACAAAGATTAGGGTTACAACTAACTAAGATTAGAGTTTTTCATCATGAAAATGTTGTTATAAAAGCAAGGCTATTTGGAGAATTGAAGAGTGTTGCATATGTCATTGAATGCAAGTCGAAGTGTGAAATGTGGTCGTAAGAGCGCAGAAAGTGTAGAAGCGGTGAGATGATGGCGAAGTGTGCAAAGTGAGCAAAGAAGTTGAGTTTCTAAGTGTGAAAATTTGCAAAGGAAGTAGAGTGCGCAAAAGGGAGAAGATGATCGTGAAGCTCGACAGTGAAGCAATAGATTGTGCGAAGTGATTGCGCAGAGAGAGCAGAGTGCGCAGAGAATGCAAAGGTGAAGCAGACCAGTTAGGGTCTTGGAAAAGCAAAGGTATTTTATCATCAAACTTATAGATTCAAAATTGAAGTCCAAGTTGGTGCTTGGCATCAGGGGTTGGTGCTCCTTCCAGTAGGTGCTGGTAAATCAGGGGTTGGTGCTCCTTTCTATTGATACAGATAAATCAGGGGTTGGTGCTCCTTCCAGTGGAAGCTGGTAAACTATTTGTAAAGTTGGTGCTTTGCAAAGGCTGGATTTGGATGGTAGTCCAAGCAGTCATTCTTGAGGAGTAGCCAAATTGGTGAACCTCATTAAAATCTTGTGTTGTGTGATGTTCTGTTGCTATTATTACTGTATCTATTTTTAAGTTTTAATTGTTGCTATTTTAAGAGCTGTAGATTCAAGCTTAAAGTACCACACTGATTCACCCCCCTCTCTAGTGCCATTGTAAGACTAACAATTGGTATCAGAGCCAAGTTCCCTTATCAGGCTAAATCAGCTGGGGTTGATCTTGGATTAGTACACAATGGGTAAGAAGAATAGATCCTCCTCCAAAAAGGCATCTCAGTCAGTTTCAGTTCCTGTGGAAGAGAAAAGTGAACTAGAAAAGGTTGAAGAAGTGAATCCTGAAGTATATGATGAAAACCTTGAGGCTGAAGTAGATCTAGAAGGTGAGTTGATCGCTGCACTTGAAGAATTGAATATAGAAAGGAAAAAGAACAAAAGACTGTCCAAGAAGTTGGAAGAATATGAGGATGATATTGAAGATCTCTTCTTACAAATTCATAAAGCCAAGAAAAGAGAAGAAGCTTTGAAGTCACACCTGGATGATAAAGGCGATGTATGCAGAAAACGTGAAGAGGAATCTAACAAAGTTATTAGTGATCTAAAGTTGCAAGTAGAAGAGTCCAAAAGGACTGAAGAAACTCTCAGGTCACAGATCAATGAGAAAGAGATTGTTTGTTGCAAACAAGAGGAAGTGATTGTTTTATTGAAGAAACAACTAGAAGAGGCCAATACAAATCTCAAATTCGAGAAGAGCACAGAGTTGCTAGATAAAATGATAAGCCAACAAAGAAGCTCCACGGATAAGCATGGTCTTGGATATGAAGTTGAACAACCTTCATCTTCCAACTCTACAGAGAAGAAGAAGCTCACTGTTGAAGGATCGAAGCAAGAAAAGTTTAAAGCTGAATCTTCAAAAGGAAGAAAATATCAAAGGAGATCTACAACAAAGCAGCCACAACAAAAGAGGTTCTATCACTCTCACTCTATTCATAATAATACTTTTAATGGCTACTATTTCAGATGCAACCAGTATGGTCACAAGGCAATTCATTGTGGATTGAATAACAAATCAAAGAGTTATGCTGGTAGAAATACATCTACGTTTCTGAGAGAACACTATGTACAATGTTTTCAATGTAATGGTCATGGGCACATAGCAAGGTTTTGTCCAAGCACTTTTGTATCTAATCTAAGGCAAAACAGTAGATCTCATCAGACGCAAAAACCGCAACACAGACAGGGAATGAATCATGTTCATAAAAGAAAGGAAAATAATCATTCATCGAGGATGCACAAGAGACAACCACACAAGAGAAATGTTCAAGTTCATGAAAAGGTTCAAAATAGGGATATAGTTGAAAAACTCAAGCCCAAGTTCAAGAAAGTTTGGAGAAAGAAAGAAGAGAGGAAATCGTGTCTCCTTGGACTAAAGGAGATTACTCCTTTATTGCACTGAGCAACTCCAGGTAGCACATCCTCAGGGGGAGCAATCTTGAAGTTTCATTCTAATGCTCCTATGTATTTGTTTGATTACCTGAGGATGAAAGGCAAGTAGTCAGGGAAGTTGTCGTAGTTGTCGAAGTGTGTTTTCAGTTCATGTAGTTGTTTGTGGAAGTGCCGTGAAGGGTGGTGTCTAAATTGAGAGTTGTCATTATTGACAGTATTGTTGTATGTCTTTGTTGTACTGTTGATGGTTCTTCTGGCACTGTCCAAAGTTAAGGATTATAACAGGTCAGATAATCTGGTTAGTGAAAGGATGTTGCTTTAGCCGCATATGTGTGTTTCGATAAAAGCAGTGTGTATTTGAACTACACATTGACGAAAAGATTGTTAGAGCTTTTATGACGCTGTGGTGAAAAATATTGAAGTCTGTTTATTGATTCATGTTTAGCTCATCATGATGAGCGACTTTGCTTTGTGAATCATACCTATCCGAGGTTCAGAAGTATGAGTTTGAGTAAGGTGCACTATAGTTGGCCGTGAAGTGTTTTTCAAAATGTTGTCTCCTGTTTCGAACAGTTGAAGGTAAGGTGTGACCAGCAGTGACTGTAGAAAACATAGACCAAGTTGAAAATTTAAAAAGGGATTTGGTTGGTGTTGTGGTACAGTGTTTGATGCTTGCACAGAGTTGGCAATAAAATTGTAGTGTCGGTACAGTGTTGGACAAAAGCTGGTACAAGTGTGAGTCACTTGACATTTTTTGACAGATGTGAAATCAGTGTTTTGAATAGCTTGAAGAAGAGGTTTATAATGAGCAGCCAGATGGTTTCCAGCTTGGTGATGATCCCAACTTAGGTTGTAAGTTGAAGATATATGGCTTGAAACAGACACCCCGAGCATGGTATGCAAAGCTAGACAACTATCTCACTCAACAAAGGCTTAAGAAAGGGTGCAAGTTGAGCAAGAATGACAAATCTCCACCTGTTGATCAAATCATGTACAGATCTATGATTGGAAGCTTACTGTACCTGACAACTATCAGACCAGATATTTTGTAGGCTGTATACATGGTAGCACGATTTCAGGCTAATCCCAAGGAGACTCATGTGACAACATTATGGTGATTGATTTCTAAAATATCATTGAAGGGAAAATGATTGTTTGTGGTTTCTTTTTCGAAAGTAGTTGGTTGATACATACTTGGACTAGGGTTGTGTGAGAGAGAGTTGTCCCTTGTGATGATTGGTTGAGTTGATTTGTTTGAGCCTAGTCAAGTTGTGTGTGAAGTGATCTTTGAAGTTCTATGAAGTGGATTTGATTTGAGATCGCCATTCTTTATTGAGTTCATTTTGAGTACTTCTTGAGCATGATTGATTGAGCCTTTGAGAAGGCCTTTGGGAAATATTTGAAGACAATGCTGGGACAGATTTCTAGAGCAGATTTGGACAAGTTCTATGTGGTGTAGATTTTTTATGAGCTTGTTATTTAGCGTTGGACAAGTTCTATGTGAGCTTATTGAGCAGGTTCTTAGTGAGCCTATTGATTGAGCTTTGGAGGTGACAGAGTACAGAGGTCAGAGTCTCAATGGATAGAAATCTAGCAGCCAACACAGTTGAAGATAGATCTGAGTGAGGATTCTTCAAGTGAAGAAGAGGTCCACCAGTCAGTGCAGCAGAGAGACAGAGTCTTCTATAATATCACAAAGGTACTATGGAGTATGGGTTATGGTATCCTATAGATGCAGATTGGGCAGGATGTGTAGATGACAGAAAGGGTACCAGTGGAGGTGTATTCTATCTTGGAGACAGATTGGTCACGTAGAACAGTAAGAAACAAGAGTCAGTTTCCTTATCCACAGCAGAGGCAGAATATATTGCAGCGACAGCATGTTGTACGTAGGAGAAAGTTGCAAAAAGTGAGGTTAAGTTGGATTTTCATTCCAACAACAGATTGTGGAGTGGTCACGTTTTCCAAGAATTGACTAGCTATCGGGATCACATTCTCAGGGGGAGCATTTGTGTATTTGTTTATCTTTTTTCTCATGTTTGGAATTTTTGCTAACTGTAATAATTTGTGTCTGAGAATGTTGTGCATAGACTCAGGGGGAGTCTGCAGCAGCCCTTTGGTATTATTGTCAAAGGGGGAGAAGATTTACAAGAAAATTGCACATGTGTTGCCAACAATTCCAAAGGGGGAGATTGTTGAGCAAGGTGCAGCAAACAGTATTGTCATTGTTGTCAACACAGTCAGACAGATTTGTTGATGCAGTGGACAGGAAGTTCAACAGCTAGTCAGATGCAGAAGACAAGAGTTCAAAGGTTACTCAGACTGTACAAAAGCTAGTCAGATGCAGAAGACAAGAGTTCAAAGGTCACTCAGAGTATGTACAGTGATTTTCCAAGAAGACCGAAGTGGACCACTTGCAAAAGATCAAAGAAAAAGACAAGTAAGAAAAGTGTCGCGATATCGTGACATATACAGTAGGCAAGAAAAACTGTCATGATTTCATGACATGTTGGAAGAGAGAGAAGAAGAAAGAAAAACTGTCATGATTTCGTGACATGTTGGAAGAGAGAGAAGAAGAAAGAAAAACTGTCACGATTTCGTGACATGTTGGAAGAGAGAGAAGAAGAAAGAAAACTGTCACGATTTCACGACATGTTGGAAGAGAGAGAAGAAGAAAGAAAACTGTCACGATTTCACGACATGTTGGAAAAAAAAAGACAAGTGAAAAAATTGTCATGATTTCGCGACATGTTGGAAAAAAAAAAAAGAAAAACTATCACGATTTCGCGACATGTTGGAAAGAAAAGAAGAAAGAAAAACTATCATGATTTCGTGACATGTTGAAAGCAAAAAACAAGGAAAACAACATGTTGGAAAAAAAAACTATCGCGATTTCATGACATGTTGGCAAAGAAAAAGGCAAGTAGAAAAAGTGTCACGATTTCGTGACATATTGCAAGAAATATTGTACGAAAGAAAAAGGTGTCACGATTTCGTGACATGTTTCATTTTCACGGGCCAAAGCAAAGAGAAAGAGGAGAGAGAAAAAGTGTCACGATTTCGTGACATGTTGCATTTTCGCGGTCCGAAGCGAAGAGAAAATGCAAGGAAGAAAAAGTGTCACGATATCGTGACATGTAGCATTTTCACGGTCCAAAGCGAAGATGAAGGCAGAAAAGGAAAAGTGTCACGATTTCATGACATGTCGCGTTTTCATGACCCGAAGGCAAGAAAAAGCGCTAAGGAGAAAAAGTGTCGTGATATCGCGACATGTCGGGTTTTTGCGACCCGAAGGCAAGAGAAAGCGTAAGGATGAAAAAGTGTCGCGATATCGCGACA
Source organism: Wollemia nobilis (assembly GCA_028583015.1). Classification (NCBI taxonomy): domain Eukaryota; kingdom Viridiplantae; phylum Streptophyta; class Pinopsida; order Araucariales; family Araucariaceae; genus Wollemia; species Wollemia nobilis. The sequence goes on from JAQPPZ010016670.1 coordinate 939,728, forward strand.
TGTCAGGTTTTCGTGACCCGAAGGCAAGAGAAAGCGTACGGATGAAAAGTGTCACGATATCACGACATGTCGGGTTTTCATGACCCGAAGGCAAGAGAAAGCGCCAAGGAGAAAAGTGTCACGATTTCATGACATGTTGCATTTTCGTGACTCAATGAGGAGAGAGAAAGCAAGGAGGCAAAAGTGTCATGATTTCGTGACATGCTGTGTTTTCTGATGCAAGCCAAGAAAGAGGCAAGGAGGCGAAAGTGTCACGATTTCGTGACATGTTGTATCTTCACTGGTACAAGCCAAGAAGAGAAGCAAGGAGGCAAAAGTGTCGCGATATCGTGACATGTATTTTCATAGGCCAAAGCTAAGAGAAAGCGTACGGAAGAAAAAGTGTAGCGATATCGCTACATGTTGTATTCTCACGGGCCAAAGCTAAGAGAAAGCGTACGGAGGAAAAAGTGTAGCGATATCGCTACATGTTGTATTCTCGTAGGCCAAAGTTAAGAGAAAGCGTACGGAGGAAAAAGTGTAGCGATATCGCTACATGTTGTATTCTCGTGGGCCAAAGCTAAGAGAAAGCATACGGAGGTGAAAGTGTCGCGATATCGTGACATGTTGTGTTTTCGTGGCAACAACAATAGAAGAGTTACAAGGGCAGTTGAAGCCGATGAAGACCGATGTTAGCCGACGAAGATTAGGGTTTGCAATCGATGAAGATTAGGGTTTGTAGCCGATGAAGATTAGGGTTACAGCCGACTAAGATTAGAGTTTTTCATCATGAAAATGTTGTTATAAAAGGAGGGCTATTTGGAGAATTGAAGAGTGTTGTCAATGTCGTCGAATGCATGTCGAAGTGTGAAATGCGGCCGTAAGAGCGCAGATAGCGTAGAAGCGGTGAGATGATGGCAAAGTGTGCAAAGTGAGCAAAGAAGTCGAATCATGCTAAGTGTGAAATTTGCAAAGGAAGCAGAGAGTGAAGCAACGTAGTGCAGAGAGGGAGAAGACGATCATGAAGCTCGACAGTGAAGGAGATGTGCAAAGTTAAAGATTAAGTTATTGAAAAAAAAAAAATTTATGAAGTAGATTGTGCGAAGTGATAGCGCAGAGAGAGCAGAGTGCACGAGAATGCAAAGGTGAAGCAGACCGGTTAGGGTCTTGGAAAAATAAAGGTATTTTATCATCAAACTTATAGATTTAAAATTGAAGTCCAGTTTGTAGCCTGGCATTAGGGTTTGGTGCTCCTTCCAGTAGGTGTTGGTAAATCAAGGGTTGGTGCTCCTTTCTGTTGATACAAATAAATCAGGGGTTGGTGCTCCTTCCAGTGGAAGTCGGTAAACTGTTTGTAAAGTTGGTGCTTTGCAAAGGCTGGATTTGGATGGTAGTCCAAGCAGTCATTCTTGAGGAGTAGCCAAATTGGTGAACCTCGTTAAAATCTTGTGTTGTGTGAATGTTCTTTTGCGATTCTTGTTTTATCTGTTTTTAAGTTTTAATTATTTTAGTTTTAAGTGCTCTGAAGTTAATCTTAAAGTACCACACTGATTCACCCCCCCCTCTCAGTGCCATTGTAAGACTAACAATTGGTATCAGATCCAGGTTCCCTTATCAGGCTAAATCAGCTGGGGTTGATCTTGGATTAGTACACAATGGGTAAGAAGAATAGATCCTCCTCCAAAAAGGCATCTCAGTCAGTTTCAGTTCTTGTGGAAGAGAAAAGTGAACTAGAAAAGGTTGAAGAAGTGAATCCTAAAGTATATGATGAAAACCTTGAGGCTGAAGTAGATCTAGAAGGTGAGTTGATCATTGCACTTGAAGAATTGAATATAGAAAGGAAAAAGAACAAAATACTGTCCAAGAAGTTGGAAGAATATGAGGATGATATTGAAGATCTCTTCTTACAAATTCATAAAGCCAAGAAAAGAGAAGAAGCTTTGAAGTCACACCTGGATGATAAAGGCGATGTATGCAGCAAACGTGAAGAGGAATCTAACAAATTTCTTAGTGATCTAAAGCTGCAAGTAGAAGAGTCCAAAAGGATCGAAGAAACTCTCAGGTCACAGATCAATGAGAAAGAGATTGTTTGCTGCAAACAAGAGGAAGTGATTGTTTTATTGAAGAAACAACTAGAAGAGGCCAATACAAATCTCAAATTTGAGAAGAGCACAGAGTTGCTAGATAAAATGATAAGCCAACAAAGAAGCTCCACGGATAAGCATGGTCTTGGATATGAAGCTGAACAATCTTCATCTTCCAACTCTGCAGAGAAGAAGAAGCTCACTGTTGAAGGATCGAAGCAAGAAAAGTTTAAAGCTGAATCTTCAAAAGGAAGAAAATATCAAAGGAGATCTACAGCAAAGCAGCCACAACAAAAGAGGTTCTATCACTCTCACTCTATTCATAATAATACTTTTAATGGCTACTGTTTTAGATGCAACCAGTATGGTCACAAGGCAATTCATTGTGGATTGAATAACAAATCAAAGAGTTATGCTGGTAGAAATACATCTACATTTTTGAGAGAACACTATGTACAATTTTTTCAATGTAATGGTCATGGGCACATAGCAAGGTTTTTTCCAAGCACTTTTGTATCTAATCTAAGGCAAAATAGTAGATCTCATCAGATGCAAAAAATGCAACACAGACAGGGAATGAATCATGTTCATAAAAGAAAGGAAAATAATCATTCATCGAGGATGCACAAGAGACAACCACACAAGAGAAATGTTCAAGTTCACGAAAAGGTTCAAAATAGGGATATAGTTGAAAAACTCAAGCCCAAGTTCAAGAAAGTTTGGAGAAAGAAAGAAGAGAGGAAATCGTGTCTCCTTGGACTAAAGGAGATTACTCCTTTTTCGCACTGAGCAACTCCGGGTAGCACATCCTCGGGGGGAGCAATATTGAAGTTTCATTTTAATGCTCCTATGTATTTTTTTTATTACCCGAGGATGAAAGGCAAGTAGTCATGGAAGTTGTCGTAGTTGTCGAAGTGTATTTTCAGTTCATGTAGTTGTTTGTGGAAGTGTCGTGAAGGGTGGTGTTTAAATTAAGAGTTGTCATTATTGATAGCATTGTTGTATGTCATTGTTGTACTGTTGATGGTTCTTCTGGAACTGTTCAAAGTTAAGGATTATAATAGGTCAGATAATCTGGTTAGTGAAAGGATGTTGCTTTAGCCGCATATGTGTGTTTCGATAAAAGTAGTGTGTATTTGAACTACACATTGACGAAAAGATTGTTAGAGCTTTTATGACGCTATGGTGAAAAATATTGAAGTATGTTTATTGATTCATGTTTAGCTCATCATGATGAGCGACTTTTCTTTGTGAATCATACCTATCCGAGGTTCAGAAGTATGAGTTTGAGTAAGGTGCACTATAGTTGGCCGTGAAGTGTTTTTCAAAATGTTGTCTCCTGTTTCGAACAGTTGAAGGTAAGGTGTGACCAGCAATGACTGTAGAAAACATAGACCAAGTTGAAAATTTAAAAAGGGATTTGGTTGGTGTTGTGGTACAGTGTTTGATGCTTGCACAGAGTTGGCAGTAAAATTGCAGTGTCGATACAGTGTTGGACAAAAGCTGGTACAAGTGTGAGTCACTTGACATTTGTTTGACAGATGTGAAATTAGAATTTTTGAATAACTTTAAGTTTTTAATTATTATTATTCTAGACTATCATATTATTCTTCAGTTCAAATTTCATGCAATTTGGAGTTAAATTTTCCAAGTTATAGCATTTTTAAGTTTTTGCAGGTTCGTAGGGCCCATCCGGGCACCCCAGTTGCATGCAGGTGGATATGGGACCTAATTTTGAAAATATAACCACATGGGTTGTCTTAAAATGTCTATTTATGCATTATTTCCAAATTTCATGTGTTTTGGACATGTTTAGGTTTGGGATTTGCTTGTCTTGGTCTTCGTAGGTTGTAGGCGAGCGGTGAAAAATTGAGGGGTCTACGGATGTAATTTCAGATATTTTTTTGGTTATATCCCCTAAAAACCTCCTATTTAACATCCCCATAAATTTTCAAGTCATTCGGAGTTGATTTGATATATTTTTAATATATATGCCCTTTTGCCCCTGTGGGGATTGCATGTTTTCCTCCATACACCCTTGCTATTTGACCCCTTTTGCTTCCTTGTGTGTAGGTTCAGGTTCTTAGAAGGCATTGGGAAGGAATATCAGACATCAAATATTGAAGATACAAGCAGCGGCGGCATTGGCCCGCCCACCTCGATTGTGGGTATGAGGAAAAGCACTGGATGTGCACCCTGATTCCTTGGAGGAATTGATCCTTGGGCACCCCAAAATTTGTAACAATTGTATCACATTTTGAGTCCTCAAGGGGACTATTATGTAACCTTGGATATTATCCACCAAATTAATAATAAGATACTCTTTCATTTCATATCTTTATTGCTTGGTGATTGCTTCCATTTTCATATGCATGCTTCCATTTGATGCTCATATGCTATATGGGATAGATACATATATTTTTTCTCATAATTAGGTGCACCTATTTTCCCTACTTCAGTGGTGATCATGGTGGGACCCTTGTCCCTTATGCTTTGGGTGAAAATTTGACCTCAATTTTACAATTTTTGCCCTTTTTGTGTTGCAGGTGCTCCCCTCCCCACCCTGGAATGGTGGCAGAGCCTTTATCTGGCTCACCCTGGGATGGTGGCTTCACCGTCCCACCCTGGGATGGTGGTGAGGCTTCTAATCCTCCCACCCTAGAGTGGTGGTGAAACAGAGAGATTTATGCCCAAAAATTCAAAATTTGGAGAGCTCAAAATGGACAAAGTGAGTGCCTAAAACCTCTGTTTTTCTGCTACATTTTTAGAGACTGTCAAAAATTAGTTTTCTTGCTTCATTTGTTTGCATATAAAGGTTAAAAGTCATATTTTTACTTTTCTTATAACATAAAATAGCAAAATAAAGAAGAAAAATCAAAATAAATTTGAAGTAGCAATGCATCTTTGTGGCTTACCCAATGGGTAAGTTAGCATTTAGGATTTGCATTCATAAGTTACATTTGTAGGTTCTTTATCCTAACTTTCTGAAAGTAAAACGCACTTATTTGCATGCATTTAGTGAAGGATCATCGAATGCTTCTTTGCTTACTTTCTTGGGATGAAAAGGAACCCCACACATCACGTTTCATCTAAACGCTAGTGAGGTGGGCTCTCATTACCATCCACCTAGTAGAGCAAGTGATGGTGGGTGTCATCTCCACTCCACTTGGCTCAAATCCCATGAACCCATCCATATTGCCAAGGCCGGTTGCCCAAGATCCATCATAGCCCATGGGTTATAGCATGCATCACCCTTTGGAGAGGTGTATCGCAGACTATGGGTGTTGGGTGAGGATTGGTAGGACCTATGCTCCCTGGCCATGTGTGGACCTCATCACCACACATTATAGGTGGGATAACGCAACCTAGAGTTCATATCCAGGTTGTTGGGCTACGAGTATATAGGTGAAATCCATTAAACATTTGAATACATCATCCAACAATATTTCAAATACATGACACAAGGTCATTCTTTACAAAACAACACATCTGAAACACACAAAATAGTTTAGGGATTCACATTTAAAAATTAAAAGAGATAATCATATTTCTTATTGAGTGTTTCCTTTCTTGTGTTTTTTTCATTAAAAAATTATAAATAAGATAATCACTTGGGGAAATAATAGAGGAGCGTGATGGTGCGCACCTATAGTCAAACCTAAACATGGGTGAAAGCTATGGAGAATGGATTAGGAGATATGAATCATCTTTGATATAGCCCTAGGGACTTGGTTATACCTCCCTAGTGAGCTTCTACTCCACCTAGCCCCAAGACAGTAGGGCATGAGCCTCATATCCAAAGGGATCCTCTCCAAGACACCCCGAGGGATGATGAGCATTACTTGGGAGAGTGTTCCGAGTATGTAGATATTTCATAGGCCTTCCTTGGTGAAAGGCAACTGTGCATCGAGGTGCTAATAGACAGAGTGGTGCCATGCATCCACGTACCCATTAGGGCTAACATGCCTAATCATAGGTAGGAGCATGACTTCACACACTGGCCGGAGCAAGTCGATACGACTTTACCTCCATGTCGCCTTGATAGGATACAACAACTCATGCAGTGTGATGGGGATGACACTCATTGGTTGGGGTGAGCCAATTTTGCCCTACCTTTCCTCGTCTAAGAGGGAAGACATGAGGAGATCCTATATTTTCCTCAAGAACAATATTTTGTGCATGCCCGATGTGCCTCTGCACTAGCTGAGTATAATGAACATATGTTCCAACCCGAACCTCGAGTCAATGCGATGAACCTCGAGAGAGGTAAGTACCCTATGGAGACCACAGAGTACCTTGGACAAGGTCGGCCCTAGGGTGAGACTCCTAGGCCCCCTAGGCCTCACACTATGGATCAAATTAGGCAAGCGGTTACAAGATATACAGAATTCCAAGCTCAGTTCAAGCAGCTTCGATGGGATAAAGAGCAATTAGACCACTTGCACCAGCTTGAGAAAGAAAGGATCAAATGGTAAACCAATGAGCTGTTCCAGAAGACTTTGAGAGAGAGGGTCCCTACCCCTAAGACACATAGGTAGGAAGTCCACCCGAGGCAACCCATGCTCATTCGAGAGAGGTCCCCGAGACCTTATCAAATGTTACCTCCATGACCTCGTAGGCTAGATCGAGAGATGCCTCCTAGGCCAAACATAGGGTGCCCACTACGGGTGGATACCCCCATTTATAGACTAGCTCGAGAGATACCTTACGGGGCCTATACTGAGCATGAGCTAGAAGTAGAGTATGTGGAGACACCTTACCAAGGTAGGGGGTGACTTACCACCGCCTCACCCTAGGTTGGAGGATCCTAGACCTCCATCGCAATATGTGAATAAGGATGAGGAGATCAAGTCCTCAGGCCCTTATAAAGCATTGCTAGAATACCTAGAGTCAGTTGAGAACAAGACCTCTGGGTCGGGATCTCAAAATCCCACTATGCACCAATTGCGTAGTCAACCCATCCATCCATCAGTACCTACGCCTCCCTATCTAGAACAATTTAAGTTGCCTCAATTGGCCACCTTCAAGGGAGAAGAGGATGCACAAGAACATGTCACTAGGTTCTTAGGTCAATGCTTTGGCATTCATGATGATGATGCTTTGCTTTTGAGGATATTTATGACTACCCTCGTTGGCCCCACCTTCGAGTGGTTTTACTAACTCCCTAAGCATAGCATCCATAATCTGGACCAACTTGTGGATGCATTCCTAGAACGCTTTGCCTTCAATACCAAGAGGAAGGCAATGTTGGCCGATGTAGCTAGGTTGAAATAGTATGATGATGAGTCAATAACAAACTATGGCAATAGATGGTGAACCCTACTCACCAAGCTGCCTTATCTTCTCCCCATGTCAGAGTTGACTCAGATGTTCTCCAAAAGTTTCTTAAAGCCAATCTCCTTATTGTTCCAATTACAACAATACCCCACTCTTGAATATGCCTTCGCACAGGCTAGGATCATCGAAGAAATCAAGATTCAAGAGGGTGATATTGTGAATATTTACAAAAAATAATGGAACAAGAATGCTAAAACACCCCAATGCAACTTAAGTCAGTAGTAGTAAATCAAGTTGCCATTAGTGTCCTAGGGCCAATGCAAGTCGTGCCACCTCAAAAGCCTAATTATCAGGCCACCCCTGGGAACTATACCAAGGATAACCAGAATGGTCAAGGGAAAAATCAATAGCATCACCCCAAGCGAAAATTCACACCCATTGTAGAATCTATGGACTCAGTGTTTGATCACCTCTTAGCGGCCAATGTGATCCATCTACCTGAGAGTCGACCTATCGACCCAAATGCACCTAAGCCCAAAGGATACAGAGAAGACCTATATTGCAAGTTTCATAGGCAAAATGGGCATGATGTGCAAATGTGCTACAAATTCAAACACTTGGTGCAAGACCTAATTGATAGGAATGCCCTCCAGGTAGACAACCCTATCACACCAAAAAACCAACAGATGGAGGTCTTCAAGGACCCCTTGCCTGCCCACACGGAGAAGGCCAAACTAGTGCCCTAGGTGAATGAGGTTCACCATGCCCCTCCTAAGGAAGGGTATGTTGGTATGGTCAGTATTGTGACAATAAATAGGTGGTATCCAAGTCCAGCCACACCACCTATGGCTCAGAGTGATGTCCCTTCGACATCGTAGCCTATACCGCCTCCTAGGCTAAGCCTCCCACCTAGGCCTGTAGTCACCATTAAGAGTAAGCTCGCTCAGAGTTTAAGAACAACATCTGCTCGACTCTCCATCTATGAGCTCATCCAACAATCACAACCTCATAGAGAAGCCTTGATGGAGATCCTTAAGGTAATTGAGCTTCAGCCCTAGGAGTCTAACTCCTTCAACAAATTTGTGGGGCATGTGTGGTAATGCACAGAATCGATGATTACCTTTCGAGAAGATGAACTTAAACCGGTTCCACATGATATGGTGGATCCCCATTTACACATTTTTGCATGTGTGAATGGAACACCATACAAGAGAGTGTTGATAGACACTGGGTCTTCGAGCAACATCATAACTACAATAGCTCTCAAGCACCTGAAGCTCCCAACATCTCATATTGTCACATCTACCTACACCCTTCGAGCATTCAATGATACCATATGCTCAATGATTGGTACAATCATCCTACCTATTCAGGTAGGAGAAAAGATCATCCCAATGATGTGCCACATCTTAGAGGGTGAGATGGCATACAATATCTTGTTAGGAAGATCATGGATCAAGGACATGAAGTGTGTCCCTTCCATCGCTCACCAGTGCCTCAAGTACACTCATGAAGGGGAAGTTCATGTCATCCCCATGGACCTAGAGCCCTTCAAGTACTACAACATGGTGCAGTAGTTACCCGAGTCAACCTTACCATCGACACATCTAGATTTTCAGTAGAATAAATCTAGCCGAGGTTTGACCCTGCCGCTACCACATACCATGCCATCCTCATTGTTTGTTCCATCCTGGACACCTAGTACACTAGTGGATCCTTTGCCTAGGAACCCAAAGAAGTGGCCCATTAAGGAGGACCAACCAATCATATCCACTATCTCTACAGAGGAGATACCTATCTTGAATGATGAAGAGACACCACATGAGGCAAACGATGAGCCAGATCAAGTCTCACTCTCATCCCTCTTCTATCCATAGCCCTAGGTTATAGTGCACCTAGATTCTACCAGATTGGGAGAATACATGGTTAGGAATATCACCACTAATCCTGCTTTAGAGTCAATGCAAGACATGGGTAGACCCCATCTTCCCATAGGCACTATCGTACCTCTTGGTATTCCCCCTAATAAAACAAATTTTGTCTATGGGGGCCTTGACTATGGCATCAAACCTTACCAATAGTAGGAGGAGGATGAGGAGCCTTTTGGAGAAGACATTAACTACTTGTCTAACCCTAACTTTGCCCTGAAGTACCTTGACCTATGAAATTGGTATGGTTATGGGTTAGGCTTGTATGAGCAAGGCACAATAATCCCTTATCAACCGTAGTATCAAATACCCTATGATAAATCGGGAGTGGGACACAACAATACCTTGCCTCTAGATGTCCTCATGGATGGCCTAAATCACTTGAATATAGGCTATGGGGACGGGTTGGCCCAAGACCCTTATGCCAATCCCAATACAGTCTACTCCCTGGGGGACTACTTCCCATGGCTATATGGGAACCCCGTGATCCCCAATGACATTCCCCCACATTTTGAGAGAGGGGAAGGTTCACGAAGTTGTCCCCATGTCTATGATGAGTCATATCAAGGCACCTCATATGAATGGACCTCAGATGATGAGTCGGGTTACGAGGTGGCACCATATGACCCTTTTGAGTCGGATAGTGATCATTCGCAAGTTGTTCCCATTAACGACCAATAGGAAGACCTCCTGCATATGTTCCCTTTCCCTAATCCTATCTAGTGGTAGCTCCTTCCTCCTGAAGAGCCGATTTACCCATAGGAAGCTAGACCTCCTGGGGAGGGTGCAATTAATTTACTTGAGTAGTTGGATCCTCGTGAGCCTGAGGCACTATGAGATGAGAATGAAGAAATCCTCATCCATGATAATGATTATGAGGAACTAGCATATATGGGACCACACCTACCTAATTTCTTGATCCCAAGGGGTAACAATGAGATTCCCATATACGATAGTGACTATGAGGATGAAACAGAGAGGGCATACCTTGGTCCTCATTACTTGCATCATCTTCATGAGCCCATCGACATAGAAGAAGTCTATCATCAGTTGCATGTTGGCCCATGCTTAAGGGCAAGGCCTGTCAATTTAGGCCAGATTCACCATGAGGTCTTCCCTGACCCACCCACACACATGGAGCTCCTTGAGCCTAATGATCCCATCCTGCAGTCTGTTCCCAGATAGGATCCGAAGATCCCCATTCTCCCAGAACCACATATGGGGGTGGGAGATGATATCAATATACAGTCACATGCCCGTGGTCCTGGAGAGCAGACACATTCCATCAATATGATCTCCATTTATTTGACCACGCCACTTCACAACCCAGTTGATCCTTCCAAGCCATGCCATCTAGATCTAGATGCTATTGATTGGGATCACGCTAATTCACCCCTATCACCCTTTGAGTATTGGACTTGCGATGGGTTTTTTCACTTCTATATAGGGCTAACTCATGATGTCTTCCATGCTTATGAGGAACTTGAGGTTCCCATCGAGGATTTAAATCTAGCTTATGATATCTATTTGATCCCTACTCCCCACCAGTTGGAGGAGGGGTCGCATATGTCAATCGAGCCTACGGTTGACAAAGATATCGGCTCAAATCCTAAAAACCCACAATGTATCAAGCTAGGGAAAATCCTATCCCCCGAAGAGCAAGCCAATTACATAGCCCTTCTCACGGAGAAGAAGGCAGCTTTTGCATGGTCTTACAAAGACATGCCGGGACTAGATCCAAATCTGGTCACCCATAATCTAACGCTTGACCCCAAAGTCAAGCCTATCAAGCAAAAGTTGAGAAATATGCACCCAAAAGTGGCCTTGATGGTCAAAGATGAGCTACAAAAACTATTGGATGCCAAGTTTATCATTTTTATAGACTATCCACCATGGTTGTCCAACATGGTCCCCGTCAAGAAGCCAGATGGGAGGATTTGCATTTGCACTAATTTTCGAGACCTAAACAAAGCGAGTCCTAAGGATGATTTTCCTTTTCCAAGCATAGATGCCCTGGTAGATGCCACCGCAGGACACGAAATGCTCTCCCTTATGGATGGCTTCTCTGGGTATAATCAGATTCGTATCAACCCTGAAGACCAACTCAAAATGGTGTTCACAATGCCTTGGGGAACATTTTGTTACAAGGTCATGCCATTTGGCCTTAAGAATGTTGGTGCCACCTACCAGCGTGCCATGACATATATCTTCCATGACTACATGCACAAGATTTTGGAAGATTACATGGATGACTTATTGGCTAAATATTTATTACGTCATGAGCACCTAGATGTCTTGTGCAAAGTCCTCGATCGCCTTATTGAACATAATGTGAGACTAAACCCCAAGAAGTGCGTCTTTGGCATCACATCTGGAAAGCTCTTGGGATTTATAGTTTCCAAACGAGGCATCGAAGTGGACCCTAACAAGGTCAAGGTAATCCTTGAAATGCCTCCCCCGACTACCATCAAGCAGCTTCGTAGCTTGCAGGGGAGGATTGCATCCATCAAATGCTTCATAGCACAATTATCGGACAAGTGTCGACCCATGAACAAAATTTTGCACAAGGGGGTCACATTCCACTGGGACGATGAGTGTCAGGATGCCTTTGACACAATTAAACAATACCTGGCTTCGTCACCAGTGTTAGCTCCACCTAGACCAGGGGTGTCATTCCGATTATATATCTCAGCTACTGAGACTGCATTGGGCGCCATGTTAGCCCAAAACAATGAATTGCACAAGGAACATGCCACATACTATCTCAGTCGCACCCTGGTGAGCTATGAGATCAAGTATGCATACGTTGAAAAGTTATGTCTAGTGGTGGTTTTTGCTACCAAGAAGCTATGACACTATATGCTCAGCCACACTACATATGTTGTATCTAAAGAGAATCCATTGTGATACATGATGAGTCATACTTATCATAGTAGTCACATGACAAAATGGATCATGTTGTTGACAGAATTTGACCTAGAATTCATAGGACAAAAGTCAATCAAAGGCCAGGTCATTGTTGATCAACTTGCAGAGGCTCCTCTCCAGGAGGATCAACCTCTTAGCATGGAGCTTCCCGATGATGGAGTCTTCCAAATATTAGAATCGCCTGATTCTGATGAGCCTGAGTCATAGGCGGATATGACTCTTTTCTTTGATGGCTCCAAATGTGAGGAAGGGGGTGGCATAGGGATCATGTTTTTCACACCGCATGGGGCTCCCATACCCTTGTCATTTAAACTCGATTTCTTGTGTACCAATAATAATTCTGAGTACGAAGCCTTGCTCATAGGTCTTCAAACGGCTATCGCCATGAAAATCACCAAGCTCAATATTTTTGGTGACTCCTTGCTCATAGTGAACCAGGTCAAGGGAATCTTCCAGTGCAAGTGCCCAGTTTTGCAAGCCTACAAAGCCCTTGTGGATAAATCCCTAGCAAAATTTGAATGGTATGACATCGAGGCACTCCCTCGATCGTCTAATCATTTTGTGGATACAATGGCCTCTTTAGGATCCTTGATCCCACAAGACCCCATAGGGGAGATGACAACCATTCAAGTCAAGATGCTATCGCAATCAGCGGTTGAGCGTGAGAGCACTCAAGCCACGCCAGAAGTCCACTTGATTCAAATAGAACCTCATCAAGAGAGATTCTCACACATTCACGAGTGCTTGAATCATGCCGCTTGGGGGACTTTGTTCCCCCAAACCCCTTTTGATAGCAGCACAATGCTATTCTTACAAGTTCTATCCCAATAAGCATTTGCTCAGGATGAACTTCACGAGGGATAGGTAGTTCATGCAATCGAGGCTTCCACATAGTAGGACTGGTCCACACCAATTAGAGAGTACCTAAAGCTTGGTAACCTCCCTCCTGGATTATCGCACGCTACCAAAAGGACATTTAAATGGAAGGCAACAAAATTTGTCTTGTTAGGAGACATCCTATACCATCGGAGCTACGAAGGAATCCTCCTTCATTGCTTAGAGTATCAAGAATTGACTTGGGCAATGGCCCAAGCACACGATGGTACTTGTGGTGGCCATTTTAGTGGCATAGCCATCGCAAAGCGCATTCTTTGCATGGGCTATTATTGGCCAACTTTAGAGTGATATTGTTGTGCATATGTGAGGAAGTGCATGAAATATCAACACCATGCTAACTTGACACATGTACCTTCTCAGGCCTTACAACCGATCCAATCGGCTTGGCCATTTTCACAATGGGGATTGGATTTAATTGGGAATATCTCCCCTGCATCCTCGGGCCATCACACATTTATCATCATGGCTACCGAGTATTTTACAAAGTGGGTGGAAGTAATCCCCCTTACCACTACGATAGGATCCCGCATAGCGGAGTTCATATTGCATAATATCATTTGTCATTTTGGTATTCCATCCAAGATCATTTCGAATAATGGGACATCATTCAAGAATAAATATGTGCGTGCTTTGATAGCAAAGTATAATATCCAACACAGCTTTTTGACACCCTATTATCCACAAGCAAATGGGCAAGCAAAAGCATCAAACAAGACATTAATTGCCATATTGAAGAAAATAGTCAAAGAGAATCATACCGATTGGCACATGCAAATGCCGCTTGCCCTATGGGCTTACCACACTAGCATTCGGACGCCCACTAGGGCAACTCCATTTTCACTAGTGTATAGCATTAAGGCAGTCATACCTCTAGAGCTAGAAATCCCATCATTGCACATATCCATGCAGGAGTTTATTGATGATGATACTACGTGACAAGCTCACCTAGACCAACTTATGTTGTTGGATGAACATTGCATTAATGTGCTTGAGCATCTACGTGTGTATCAAGAGTGGCTCAAAAGAGCCTACAATATGAAAGTCCATCTCAAAGACTTTCAAGTTGGTGATCTTGTCCTGAAAGAGAACCAACAGAACTCTAGCTTGTCGCCCCACCTATGGGACAAATTTATGACAAACTGGTTAGGTCCCTTTGTCATCACTAGTCAAATAGGGCCTGGAACTTATCACCTAGCTTCCCTTGAAGGTGTCGAGGATCCTGAACCCTTGAACATCCTTCACTTGTGGCCATTTCATGCTTAGAGAGCACCAAAAGGCTCCTAGCAGGTTTTCACCATCTAGGTCAAATAAAAATGCTCCTAGACTATCTACAATCATCTAGGTCAACCCTAAAAGCCCCAAAGGTATCCATAAGCCCTTTGGTCATAGCCAAATACCCCTAGGCAGTCATAGACACTTTTTAAGTGCCATTGACCATCTAGGTCACCCAAAAGGCTCCTAGCGGGTTTTCACCATCTAGGTCAAATAAAAATGCTCCTAGACTATCTACAATCATCTAGGTCAACCCTAAAAGCCCCAAAGGTATCCATAAGCCATTTGGTCATATAAAAATACCCCTAGGCAGTTGTAGACACTTTTTAAGTGCCGCTAACTATCTAGGTCACCCAAAAGGCTCCTAGCATTTTTCATCGTCTAGGTCAAATAAAATTTTTCCTAGACTATCTACGATCATCTAGGTCAACCATAAAATCCCCAAAGGCATCCATAAGCCCTTTGGTCACAGCCAAATACCCCTAGGTAGTCATAGACACTTTTTAAGTGTCATTGCCCGTCTAGGTCACCCAAAAGGCTCCTAGTGGGTTCTCACTATCTAGGTCAAATAAAAATGCTCCTAGACTATCTACGATCATCTAGGTCAACCCTAAAATCCCCAAATGCATCCATAAGCCCTTTGGTCATAGCCAAATACCCCTAGGTAGTCGTAGACACTTTTTAAGTGTCATTGACCGTCTAAGTCACCCAAAAGGCTCTAGCAGTTTTTCATCATATAGGTCAAATAAAAATGCTCCTAGACTATCTGCGATCATCTAGGTCAATATTAAAAGCCCCAAAGGTATCCATAAGCCCTTTGGTCATAGCCAAATACCCTAGGTAGTCCTAGACACTTTTTAAGTGCCATCGACCGTCTAGGTCACCCAAAAGGCTCCTAGCGGGTTCTCACCGTCTAGGTCAAATAAAAATGCTCCTAGACTATCTACAATCATCTAGGTCAAACCTAAAAGCCCCAAAGGCATCCATAAGCCCTTTGGTCATAGCCAAATATCCCTAGGTAGTCATAGACACTTTTTAAGTGCCATTGACCCTCTAGGTCACCCAAAAGGCTCCTAGCAGTTTTTCACTGTCTAGGTCAAATAAAAATACTCCTAGACTATCTACGATCATCTAGGTCAATCCTAAAAGCCCCAAAGTCATCCATAAGCTCTTTTTTCATATCCAAATACCCCTAGGTAGTCGTAGACACTTTTTTAATACCATTGACCATCTAGGTCACCCAAAAGGCTCCTAACAATTTTTCATCATCTAGGTCAAATAAAAATGCTCCTAGACTATCTACGATAATCTACGTCAATCCAAAAAACCCCAAAGGTATCCATAAGCTCTTTGATCATAGCCAAATACCTCTAGGAAGTCTATAATAATTTTTTAGTATCATTGATCGTCTAGGTCACCTAAAATGCTCCTAGGCAGTCAACAATCGTCTAGGTCAAACAAAAATGCTCCAAGGATGTCTACAACCTATTTGGTCAACCTAAAATGCTCCTAGACTATCTACAATCATCTAGGTCAACCCTAAAGGCCCTAGAGGCATCTGTAATCCCCTTGGTCATCCCCAAATGCCCCAATGGCCTCCAAATAAGCCCATTGGTCACATGTATATACATATCAATCAAAAACTCAAAAACATCATTTAAGCATTTAAAAATACAAAAATATTGCATTCTCATCAAATTGCATCCCATTGCATTTTATCTCACTTAAATTAGGCATATTCTTCATTAGCACATTTCCATTTTAGAGTTGCTCATGCATGTCTAGCATCAATATTGTATACTAGTCATAATTCAAAATCAATGTTGTCAAGGTCATCATTCACCTCATTCCATAGTTACTTATCATTTCCATATACATTTCCTACATTTCTATACTCATGTCTATTCCCTTCACTTAGCCATGTATTTTAGAATGTTAATAGGGTTTTCAATCACTTAGCCATATCCAGTCTCTACTCATAGTTTGTAGAAGGCTAGTGATATTTTTAGGAGGTAGAGTCTTGCTTAGATTGTGCCTCGTATACATAAAATCCCAACACATTAAAAAATCCAAGTTTTGCAAAAGGAAAGATGAAATCCATGTATTTTTCTAGATTACCTTAAGCAAAAATGTCATCCTTATCATCCCCCTATGTGAATGGTTCAAGAATGCTGAGAGTTGGCAAAAGGACAAGTTCTCCCCTACCCAATTCCCCCATAATAATAAGTGGTTTTTCCCATTTTTTTAATCAAAATCCCATATTTTCACATATTTGCAATAGTCTAAATTTGCAAACCCCCACAAAGCAAAAATCCAAATTACAAATACCAAAGTACAAAATCAAAAATTGCACACATCAAAAAGCACAATAAATAATGATCCCCATCACTCAAAATTCAAATCCCTTGCTCAAGAGAAAAAGAAAAAACTCAAAATAAATAGTGATTATAGTCACTAGAAAGAGAAAAATAAACAGTGATTTTTATCACTATATATGAGAGCAAGTATCCCAATAAAATTGAAGAAAATAAGGGCGCTTGAGCTTGAATCCCTAAAATTCTGAGCATTTGACAAACCATCTAGGTTATCCTCATTACATGTTTGGTGGATAGCCTACCTGGAAATGGTGGTATCCTAAACACATGACGATATGTCTACCACATTAGCTTTGTGTGTGTGTAGACCAATGTTTGCATGTGGATGAGGTAGCTTTGGTCACCTAGATTACCTAGTGGTCTAATCCAACTGAGTACAAAACTCTGAATTGTGGCATTCATAGAGTGATCCTCATTATAGGTTTGGTGGATAGCCTATCTAGAAATAATGGTATATTTATGCATATTGTAGAAATGAACTCACTTGCACACATAGGTATATTGAGTATCTTGGTCATCCTAACAAATTCATACCTTGTCAAAAAAAGTCTTGCATGGTTAGTGTACAACCTTTGATCAATTGACTAGAATGTTTGAGTCTCGTGAAAACCACATAGACATCCTAGAAACATCATGTCATTCATATCACTTTACTTCATCCATTTCAGTTACACTATTCACAAATCCATTATATAGTCTCATGACAACATTACATATGAGTTTCTGCAATATATATCATCTATAGTGCTAGCATAATATATCATATAGTCTACACATTTCATCCTATAAATTAATAAATCATCCATGCCACCATACATCCATACATGTACAAAATTAATCAAATCACATTACAACATATGCATACAGGATAGACATCCATCATCATCTCATAAATCAAATTACATACATTTGCATAAATTTCATAAAACAATATACACATGATGATAAACCACATAAAAAAGTTCATATATATGTGTATATGTATGGGACAAAAAGATACATCATGTTACTCGTATGCTGCAATAGAGTGATTACTTAGACTTCGCATTGCTAAAACATCCAAAAACACAAAAATAGTCATACGAGTTGCTACCATGATCATGCAAGATCGATACTACGACTCACACTCCCACCTACAGTCAAAGTCCTTTGTGAACTCCCATACCTACTACCACCTGTCCTATCAGCCCTACCCTAGACTTTGGTGTCTCCATAGTAGAGGAGAACTGCCCTGTCCTACTATGGTGAATCTAGTATGACCCATTGGTAGTTGCATCATCCTTTAGATGCCTTCCAATGCATACTACCTCAGTCTCTAGCTCATTCGCATAGGCCTGACCCTATCATAACCATGCCTGGTAAGTCTCCACCATAGAATGGAGTCATGTCACCTCTACCTGTATCTTGGCCACCTCCCACTGTTGGAATCCTTCCATGTAGAGCTTTGAGATCATAACTGTGCTAGAAGAGATGATATATCATCTTGAGCCACCTATACCTCGACTCGTTGTGCTGCTAACTCTGCTTGTACATCATGCACCTATATCTATAGGATATATCTCTCCTACCTAACCCTGATTAGCTCATCTCATAGATCTACCTTTATATCCTCCTGTGCCATCGATGGTACCTACACCTCATAATCCCTAATAGCATCATCCCCAAAGTCACCATGATCTCCTAAATCCAGGAGAACTACATGCTCCACTACCATGTATCCCTACCAATCACCTTCTTCACCTTGGTCCTTATTAGAAACCTCTTGATGTACCTCCCTAGCTACACCCCTCCCCAGTGGCCCCTCTCCATGCGATTGGCCTATCACCCACCAGGCATCATACTTCATTGTAGTCCTAACATCGTCCACATCTAGAATGTCTACTATAGGATCGGCATCCTATGCCATTGCCTCTACTATTGGCCACTCCAATGCCCTATCATCATCATGACTTTAATAAGGCACTGACTCACTGGGTACCCCCTGGTGCAACCTAAATTGTTAGATCACCCAAGTAAAAGGGATGTACTCCTGATTCATGGCATGTCTTCCAACAAGCCATCTACCTTGTTGCACCCTACAGAGCTGTATAGTAGCATCTACCGACTCTGGGTAATCTTTTTTTAGCCTCCAAAACACCTAGCCTACCTCGATTCATGAGAAAATATCTGCATAGTAAGCCACATTTCCTGCAAATCATTGAATTTGTCCCCTCTCCTGAGCCCTCTGCCATAGGACACCATATCCTATCTTCTTGTCTGCTAGTTGTGATTGAGTCATCCATGGTAGCCCATGTGGTCACCCCAAAACTATGTGTTGACATCCCCAACACTACAACAAAAAGCTACACCCCACATCCTTTCGTCGACGTTAGTAGATCTCATATAGCTTTTCATAGAGGTGTGCCAGTAGTGTAGTACCCCATGCCATCACTAGTGGCTTCTCCATAGTACACCTCACCAGCGTAAACACCATCTCCACCAGGTTCCATGGGAACCTCGCTCTAGAAGAATTAGGAAGTAGCATATTAGAGATGAGCATCATGAGTAGTGTATGCCTCACCCCCAATACCTTCGCCTCATGCCAGAATCCTACCAGCATACCCCCCTTCAAGTAGTCCAGCTCTGTCGTCTCTAGATCATAATTGAAGTACCTCTCGAGCACTGCCTGTCTCTGGTATCGTGGTGTCGTGTGGATTGACCACCCTTCTATAGAAATTCAAAGAATATGATAGATATCCTCAAGCGTCATCATCATCTCCCCAGTGGGTAGGTGGAAGGTATTGGTGCGCGGATCCCACAAATCAATCAGGATAGTATCCCACAAATCAATCAGGATAGTCAGATATGCACGATCTCTCAAATTCTATCGTTTATCTCTTTTTTTATTCTTTGTCTATATGCTTTTCTTTATTATTTTGCATATGATTATGGTGAATGGAATTTTGATATATTTTTGGAATTTTTTTTGTGAATTATAACATGATATCCAAAATGGAGCAACTTCACTCAATCACACAAAAAGGCTATTCATGGAAAACCATGGCAAATATGGATGAACTATTTGTTGTTGGATTCCTTGTAAATTTTAGGGGGGTCCTAGTTTAACACTTTTTTAGATTTTAACACTAAGAGATCTACTTTTCCTTAAAAAATCTGGTCATTTTCCCCCTAGAATTTGAAATTTAAATTTTTGAACCTAGAATATTCTATGGAATATTCCAGATGCAGGGGAAAAAACCAGCCACATAGGCAAATGAAGGCAGGTATTTCAAGGAAATATTTTTAAAACAGTGTTTCTCACTAATAGGAAAATTATTTTGGTCTTTTTCAAACCTTATCGATGAGTGGCAATGCAATGGTAGCATGCCAATGTTGGAGATGGAAGGTCCCATGTTTGAGTTTGTGAAGTTGAATTCTATTTGTTAATAATGAATGCATTATGGTGCAAAAATATGATAAAGTTTTTTAAATTTATCTTCTAACATTTTGCTATGGCAAAATGGTCAATCATTTCACTCCATATGGGAGGTATTATGTTTAAAACATAATATCTTATTATGTTTTCTTTTATGCATAATTCTTGTTGATTATGTGGAATCAAACAAAAATTATTGCAGTCAATAGCTAATGGTACAATGATAAGTCATCCTACCAACACAACATAGCTACTAGGATTGAGTCTTGGTGGCATCATTTTTTTACACCTGAGTTTGCTATGCATATGGGGTATCCTAACATTAAAGGGGAAGTGCCTTTATTTTTTGACATAACTGCATTGATGGCACAATGGTAAGGGCTCTCTAATGTGAGTCATAGGACTCATGTTTAAATCTCTCTAGTGTTAATATTGACCTATTTTTAAACAATCAATAAAATATTTATATATATGGATGTCAACAAACCCTATTTTGCCAAATGCCATCACCTTTTTCACTATCGTTGTCTTATTTTGTGATTCTATTAATGATTGACATCAATATATGTGGCACCTAGAGGTTACAAGTGGTGACTTATAATTGGTTGATTTTCTCCTAAGGTTTATCATTTAATTTTTTGTTTTCCTTTAAGCTTTAATATGCCCAAAATTTTGAAGGCCATAAATTTTGCATATAAAAGTGTTTTGGACCCGTTACTTTTCAAATTGTATAGTTTTTTGAGTTCTACAGATTGATGATATTAATTTAAGGAGATACTATTTTTTATGGATTTTTTTGTACAAAATAGACCTAGTTGACAAGTTCAAATCTAGATCATGTATAATTTAAACATTCTTCACAAGAAGGTCAAAGGTTCAAAATCCTTCTCTTATTTCTCTACCATAGTAGGTTTGATGTCTTCAAAGAGTACTAAAAATCTAACTCTAATTAATCTTGATGGTGTAGTGGTTGGTTAATTGTACTATATTTGAGATATTTCAAAATTCATGTGTTCACCCTTCTCTTTCCTCGCAGTAAATGTTTGATCTAACTCATGCAGCTATTTAGTGTGGTGATTGGTAATATTTTGGAGTGTAATAGGAGTAGCTTTTGGATTATCAATGCAAGATATGCCTTATTTATATGGGCCCTTTCCAGCCATTGGAGTTAATCATTTAGATACTTGCCTATTGCTTCATGATTCAATTGCCTTCTATTGATATTGGGAGATATATTATGGTCACCATAGTGCATGTTAAAGATCTTATCAGAGAAAGCTCAACATATTGAACTAGAAGATAGAATTATAGCTTCATGTTTGGGATAGGTTGATCCAATTCACATACTTTTTAAAAAATAAGATAGCAGGATCCATTAGCCTATATAAGCTTTCATTATGGGGGATATGTATCATCTCTAATATCTTCTCTCTATGGCCCCTCAACTCAGATTATGAGGGGTGTTAAAATATTTGTAATCTGATCTTATTAGGCCAAGGATGATAATGATGAAGTACCTACGGGTGCTCATGATGTAGCTTGAGGAAAAGTTCTATGTAAGCCTTCATCCATCTCTATGTAAACCTATGGGAATTCTATGTATAATCCTATGGACATATCTCTACGTGATCCTATGGGTATTCTTCTATGTAAGCCTATGTACATCTTCATGTTAGCCTAAGGGTAGCCTCTTGTATTCACCCTTAGTGGTAACTATTAATCCACATTTATGGATAATCTTGATTAAAGGGTATAATTTATTATTATTTTATTATTGTAAGTTAACCTCAAAGTCAAGTTAATGTTGGCTTGAGGTTAACTACTCATTGGGTTTTTTTGGTATCACTATAAATACCCCCCAATGATTGATCATTTGTAATATATTGTGATATATAAAAATATTGTGGGTGTGCCTACAGGAACCCATCATTATTCCTTCTCTCAAATCCTGTCGTATATCTCTTTTCTTATTTTCCATATATACACTCTTCTATTTTCCTCTTCTTCCTTTTTTTGTGTTTGATTGTGGTGAATGGATGTTTTAGGATGTTTCTAGAAAATATTGTGAATTCTAATAGTTTTTTGGAAATCATCATTGCAAATATTTTTCAAAAGAAAAATCTCATCATGGTTCTTATCCCTTGGTGATTATTCAAAATGACATTTATAGACTTACAACAAACCATTTTCTTTCTAACAACAAGTACTTTCTTACTTTTATTGATTATTTTCTAGGTATCTATGGATATAAACTTGCAACCAAGGATTAGGCCTTTGAAATTTTTAAAATTTTCAAATGTCTGGTTGATAAGTAGAGTGAGAAATAAATGCCTAATGATCAATGGAGAAAAAGATTTTTCTAGGGATACCTTTTAATACTCCTCGGCAGCTCATGGCATTACCTTACAATAAACCTTTCATTACATTTTTTTAGTAGAATAGGGTGGTTGAGTGGAAGAATATTATTTTGGATATGGATCATTATTTGGTGCATACCAATTAGATGAAGACCAAATTTTAGATTAAAGTAGGAACTTGTGTAGCACATATCTTGAATAAAATACCAACTTGGGTAGTTAAAGGTATACCACCTTTTGAGAACTTGATAGGGATGAAGATTTTGGTTTATTTTACATTAGTGGTATGGTATTATGTTTGGAAAGGGAAGGAAAATAAACTTTAGGTGAACGATAATTAGTGTATTGACATGGGCTATGGTGATGGGTCTAAGAACTTTTATCTTTATGATCTTGTTGATCAAGAGATCCTTATTCAAGTTGATGTGAAGTCTAAGAATATTCCTTCTTCAGGACCTTTTGGTCAACTTTTATTTATTTTGTAGATTCTTATTCCACTCCTATGGATCCTTCCATTACTCCAAATTATTCTACACTAATTTTAATATTTTGTGAGCATAATCCTAATTATATATGTGGATATTTGTGGATGTTCTTCTAGTCCTCTAGATCCTATTAAGGTATTGTATTTATCTTCTATTTTGGATCCTTTTTCAGATGACTATAATCCTTCTAGACCTTGTGCTAGTATGTTGGATGATGTATCGGATATTGTAGGATGTATTAATTTCTTCAATATCTATTTCCATTAATGTTCCTCAAATTGTTTGGTATTCTTATTCTATAGATCTCCCTATGCCCAAGTTGGCTTAGACTCTTCTTTAGGATGTAGAGCCATATTATAATAGGAATATTATCAAAAGTCTCCATCTTCTTGAGATTTTATCTTTAAGGTGGATAACTTTGAATATCCTTTAACTTATTCTTAGGCCAAGGAATTCCTTTAGCAGTAATATGTTATGTAGATAGAGTTGATTCTCTCATGAAGAATCAAAATTGGGAGTAGTTCCTCTATCTGAGGGAAAGAATGTGGTTGGTTATAAATGGATTTACAATACCAAATTTTATGTAGATGGATGGATTAATAGGCACAAGGTATGCATTGTTGTTAAGGAATTTTCTCAGAAGGATGGAATTGACTATTCAAATATTTTTTTCCCTTTGGATCACATGGCTTTGTTTAAAATATTCTTTCTGTTGATACTTGATATGGATAGGAACTTTATTAGGTGGATTTCAAGAGGAATTTTCTTCATGAGAATATTTAGGAGGAGATATACATATAGTAGTCACCTGAATTTATCATGAATGGTCTGATTGAGTGATCGATGGTAATTAGCCCTCTTGAGGGCAATTCCTTTTGTGAATTGACCACTAGTATAATTAGAAGTTTATATTTTATCCTATACAACCTTAGATATGGATGGATTCATGAAATACTAATATACAATGATCATGTAAAAAGAAAAGGAAGGAGAAACTATACTAACATATAGAGTGAGAAAGTATAGAAATTGCTCTCTATAAATTATAATATGTAAGACAAAAATAACTGTAATTACATAGAAACTAAAATAACTAAGCATACACTTATGTTGTCACCTTTCTCATAGAAGAAATACTCCAACCTATAAGAGGTATCTCAATTGATACAACAATGGATAAAGTAAAATAATATTGATTACATTAAGCTTTCAACAAGCTAAGAAGAGTTAAAATATAAATGGACTAGCATAAGGAAAAGTACCAAATGACTAGCACACAATCCCAATTACTATTATTATTCTATAAGATGCATCTCATACAATTAAACCAAATGACATGCAATCATTGAAATAATATTCCCATGTATAATCTTAGCATAACAAAAAATCTTATAGGTGAAAACACGAATATATATATTGCTTTAAACATAAAAAAAAAAAATCATCTTACATTATGAATTCACTCGATCTTTACAAATTAAAGTTTTATAGAATCTCCCAACAAAGGGAGACATGAGAGAGAAAGACAAAGGCTCATTTTCTATGCTCAAAGGCATTTATTTATAGCAATAAAACCTATCCAAATCTAAACCTAGGTAGTAAAATATTACCAACTATGGTTAAAACTAACCTAGACCATTTGAAATTCATAGCTCCTTATGTTCTCAATGAATATCTATTCTAGTTACTATTCTACATCTCTACT
Organism: Wollemia nobilis; assembly: GCA_028583015.1. NCBI lineage: Eukaryota > Viridiplantae > Streptophyta > Pinopsida > Araucariales > Araucariaceae > Wollemia > Wollemia nobilis. The sequence continues at coordinate 964,430 of JAQPPZ010016670.1, forward strand.
TAATAAATAATTTTGAATCCTTGGGACTGATGTAAATCTCTTGTAAATGAGATTCATTCTCTTCTATAATTTTGTCTTGTTTTTCGGAAAAGGAGTTTTGTTGTTTAACATAAATCCTCACGATCTATGTTTTATGTCAAATATGACTATTCCTCAGGTGTAATAGTGCTCTATTGATTTTCATGTTTGAAATTTATTTTATGTTGATAGGATTAAAAATATTGAACCTTGATACTTTTTTCTCCTATAATTATGATGTAAATAAAAGATTAGATATTATTACATGGTTGTGTTGTACAAACCCTAGTTCTTTAATTGTGATTTGAGTTGATGATGTGGTTTTGGCTTTTAAGTAACCACTTAGAGTTGTGCTAAGAACTAAAACCAACAATTTTAGAAGCTAAAAGTGCTTTTGAAAGAGTTCTTTTATGAATTAAAATGCTTGTTGATTGGTAACTTGATGCCTTTCTTGATGTCAACTACTAGGCTATGATAGATATGTTGGATTATAATAATCTTTAATAAGATTTAGGTGGAGACATGTCTCAAATCTATAGTTTAGGCCATCTTTTTGGGAACTTTGGACCTTGGAGCCTAAGTTTAGGCTTAAAGCCTTTACATTTGTCTAATTTTCTCATTGATTGGTTGGGTATTTACTTGTTACTACAATTAATTTAGGCAAAAGTATTTTCTTTGAATGACTATATGCACTTGATACTTTAAATGACTTGATGTACACTATCATTGAGTAGTTCAAACATTGAAATGATCTTTCCTATTTGAAAGTTTAGAGGATTTTTTAATCACTTTGATTTTCCACTACCTTATAATCCTTAGAGATCATGTATATATTTGAGCATCCAACTTGCTTGCTAAGACAAATCTTGAAGCTTTAAGCTTACCTTCTACTTGTATATCCACTTTTAAAACCATTCTAATTATTTTCTTAAATATCCAATTTGATTAGGGTGGTCAATTCTAAATAAATTGATCGACTCACTTTTAATATTTTTAAAAGAATAATTTTGTCAAACTTATAATGTCCATTATAAGAGTGAAATCATAATGAAGGTACTTAATAAAATTAATAATATTTTTAGTAACTCTTTGTGTTAGCATTACTACTATGATGATCAAACCTATATGTCTTATCCATCACACCAAGTTATTTGTAGAAAGCACACATTTTTATAGAGTCCTTATTTAGATGCAAATTAGTACCTACTATGTATGAGATAATAGAAAAATAGTGATACAAAATATGGTTTATAAATCCATTCACTAAATGAGCAAAATTGTTATCCTTTTTATAGGTTCAATACCCCATGCTAAAATCTTGAATACAATATGAAATATAGGAATATAATTCTTATAATATGGCTCTTTTTTACTATATTCTTTAATAGTAGGCTTTGCATCTTCCTCTACAATCTTATTCCACACTTGATATGCAATGAAATTAAGGTTCTCAAATTGATTGCAATTTAGTTATTATTGTTGTTATTTTTAGATGGATCACTTGATTGTAGAAAACTTGGTTTTATCAAAGCCTTATTTTCTAAAACTATAGAGTATCACCCCTTTGTAAGCTTGTAGAAATCTATGTTGTGATCTATAGGATTCTCATTCTTATATTATTAAAGCTACATTATGTGTTTCTTCTATGGAAACAACTTGGTTTCTTGTTAATTATATATTGTACCCTCTTATTTTTCCTCAATAGTTTGTAAGATAACTATATCTTCTAATTTTAAGTTTGTGTCTATCAATCCTGTTGGAGAAAATTACATTATTTGGTACATGCAAATGTACCCCCATGGTACCTTATGGTACAAATGTAAATATGTAATAGATTAGGGTTTGAGTCTATATTTTAGATGAGTGGTTTCTATTGTTGATTTTTTAAGCCTTACTACCACAAAATATCACAGGTCCCAATATAAAATAATCACAATATTAAAGGTCGAAATAATAATAGAAGAGTAGAATGAGAAAATTAATATGTATATCAAGGCCTATATAATACTAAAATAAACATTCATTTATATAATATCAAATATGAATGTAAATGGCCTATGTCATTCATGAACTATGCATGAAGAAAGAACTTCAATATTAATTACTCAAAGTATGTATACAAGCTTTATTCCTTCTCTCCTTAGATAATAGAATTATAATTGAATTGTAACTTGGATTATCCTTGGATTGATTTCTTATGGAGAATTATCTCCATAATATAGCCATAGTAATGTGACTCTTCATGTACTTGACATTTGCTCTCCATATGACAAGTCTCATGACTCTTGGCTTATCATCTTGCCACTTACATACTAGACTCTTCATTTTCTTCATGCACTCCTAATCTAAGACACTTGTGAACATCCTCATATTACATATTTGCACTCATACATACATAACACTTGTGCACACACTCTCAATCTACACTTGCACTCTAACTTACATGACACTTGTGCATTTCCTACACATTGATACTTACATGAAAGAGAAAATATAAATCACACACCTAAACTATAGACTCAACCTTAATCTATTATATATTTACAATTGTACCATGAAGGTACCATGGGGGTACATTAGCATGCACCAAATAATGTAATATTCCTCAACACCCCCTATATTACATTATTTGGTTATTGAAGACTTTAGTCTTAAATTTTGATCTTGATCTTCAATCTCCATCTTTGTTATTTTGTCTATTTTTTCAGCATGTGATCCATCAACCTATTGTTCATGTGCTTGATTTTGATTTGTGTCTCTTTTTGCTTTATTCTTCCATACTTTTATAATCTTCTTATTTTATTTTTTTATTATATTATTTTTAGTCTTGGTATTTATCTTGCCATATCATCTTTTTGAAGTTTCTCCTTTTGTATCCTGATGTTCTACAAAAATTAAAACATTAGTATCTTTATAAGAGATTGAATAGTCTAGTATACAAGTGGCGAGATGATAAGCCAAAGGTCATGGGAGTTGTCATATGGAGAGCAAAATTCAAGTACATGAAGATTCATATTTTTTTATATATATAATGGAGAAAAATATACATACAATGTAAGGGAAATGGTATGTAGCGATCACCATAGCAAGCATTCATAATAAAGCTTGTATACAGATTTTGAGCAATTTTATTGTAAGTATTATTTATGCTTGTACATGAATGATTTTGACCATTTACATTCATATTTGATATTATAGTGAATTTTATTATATTTATATTGGCCTGGATATATATTTGATTTCTCATATATTTAATTATACTCTTGATTATTGATATTACAACCTGAGATATTGTGGCTTATTTATATTGGGACCTATGATAATTTGAAATATTTTGGCTTAAAATCCAATAATGGTATCAGAACTACCACTTGATTCTATCCATTTTTGATAGAGTTATATCTCAGAGCCACCATAATATTGAATTTTATCCCCTTTAAAAGTAGTGAATACTTGGACTCTATTTTTAAAGGTCTAATTGAGTAGATATTGAGGGGATATATAAAAGTCACCTTGATTTGGATGCTAGGGTCTATCCACTTGGTTCAAATAAAATCAATGAAGATAAGGACTCAACCATAATTGATTAAGGGTCAACTTAGAAGAAAGTTAGATGTGAGGGGACATTCAAAGTCATCCTAATAATATTTTTGGATTATCTAGAAAAGAGGAGAATCATATTGTTCTTAGGTTTGACCTAAGACATCAAAGATAGATTATAAAATATTGAGAAGCATCAAAGATTCCAAAGATAGAGAAGCATCTAAGCTTCCTAATAACATATAAGAGAAGCAATATAAGCTTCCTAAGAATAGATAAGAAAGAAGCAATATAAGATTCCATAATCAGAGAAGAAAAGTACATAGATAGAAGGAAGCATCATAAGCTTCCAAAGGTGAAGAAATATTGGAAAAGTTGAATTTCTAGTTAATAAAAAAAACAAAAGGATTAGGTTGATTGGAAACTCTACATGCATTTTAGTATTGGCCTTATAATTAGTATTCTTCAAAGTTTTTTAAAAGGTATTAAGTGAGATTTTTGAAAGTAAGAAAGAAAGCTACCAGATAACAATAAGCACTATCACCCAAAGGCTATTATAAGTGATAAGGGCTATCAAGAAGCACTATCATCCGAAGGTGAGCAAGAAACTATAATAACCATTACGGAGTGTTGTCTTTCAAAAACTACAACAAAGTTAAGAGTGTTGCTATCCAAAGCACCATTACCAGAGGTAATCATAACAATAAAAGAGTGTTTCTATCCAAAGTACCACCACTAGAGGTAATTAGAAAGTCAAGAGCATAGCTATCTAAAGTGCCACCACTAGATATAATCAGAGTGTTGCTATCTAGAGTACCACTAGCAATAATATTTATATTGAGATACATATGCTATTTAGAGAACCCTTGGTGATATTTGAATAGGCATTAAAGCACTACCAAAGATGTTCGAACAAGCATTCGAGCGCTATCAAGAATGACACCAAAGATATTTGAATAGGAATTTGGTAAGACCCCAAGGTCTTACTATAAAATTATTAACAAATTAATGTAAATGTAATCGCAGGCCACTCAAAGGGGGCTCCCTCCTTAGAATCTATGATTATTATTCTTCTTCTTGGATGATTTGATATGGATGGCCAACCTAATATATATATCTACCCTAAAGCTACGTTGGTGAAGAGACATGATGGTTCACGTATGAAGATATGTGATGGTTCATGTTATGAAGGGTTGTGATGGTTCACTTTATAAGTTAATAATATAATAATTAAATGATTAATAATACTAACTAATAATGTTAGGATTGAGGATCCTAACAGAATTCAAGCGATATCTAGAGCACCATCAAAAATAGTCGAACATGCATACAAGCAAGAACTATCCCAAGGAAGACACATGAGAGCTAACAAAGATACAGAGAGCAGTGAAAGAACGAGTGAGCAATAAGAGAACATCCTTCACAAAAAAAATAATGAGGATATAGAATGTACTTCACAATAAAGAGAATGAGAGCACAGTAAGAGAACCTAAGAATTATAACAAATACAAGGAAATCCAAGCGCCACTATGCAAATACAAATATGAGCATTGGAGCAAGAGGAATAAGACATTAACTTTGTATGTTGTCTAGCACGTGGACTATCGCAACATTAAAGGAGGAGCTAAATCATTCGATCATCAAAGATAATGTTGATTAATAGCATTCCAAATTTGGTGCATCAATTACCTTTCATTTTGGAGGGAAAAATAAATTTGACTTGTTTAGAAGATATTAGGTGGGAGTTATAAGATTTTCTACATTATTGATTTTTGAAATTTATTTCTGCAATTTAGTTATTTTTCAAAAGTTAATTTTAAAAAAAATTAAATTTATTTAAGTTTTGGAGTGATAAGGATTTCTACTAGGATTTAAGTTTTTGGATTTGAAATTGGATTTTAAAGTTTGAAGAGTTAAGAAGATTTAATATTTGAAGTTATTTAAAGTTTTTTGAAGAATTAAAATTTTAGAGAAAATTTAAAATTTGAATATTTTTGAAAATTTGCAAATTTAATCTAGTAGGGAGTTAAAAGGGTTACTACTTCAAAGGTTTAGAAAAAATAAATTTTAGAAATTTGAAAATTTACAAATTTCTTATTTGAGTGGTTATTTGAAGTTTTTGAAATTGTATTTATTGAACTTTGGAGATAAAAGGATTTCAAATTTAAAGGAATTAAATCATTGAGTCGAATCACTGATTATCATGGAAGAAATTATTAGAAATACATTCAATGAAGATAGTGAAGAAATGGTGAACAAGTTAAATTTTTATTCTTGATAGATGATTTTGATGGAAAAAATAAAATATCAAAATGGTTTAGAAATACACTTGAGGACTCAAAGCTAGAACAAATTTCAAATTTTACTATTACGAGACCATAAACTTATAGTTTAACAAGAATAAATTCTATAACAGAACCTACAACTACTCAAATTGCCATGACCTATGAAAACATGTGACTTATCTATAAATAAAATAAAGAAAAATGGCTTTAATAGTGCATCGATGGTTGTGTTGCTTTCTTAAGAATACAGATGATTATAAAGTGTTAACATTGAAGCATAGATCAAAAAAAGGATATTATTTTCATTTGAAGTGTAATTATTGCAATAGAATTGGGCATGAAGAAGTTATTTGTTTTTTTTGAAAATTTTGAAAAAACTTGTATTAAAACAAAGATCAATTACAATATGGGAAGAGACTCTTCCCAGCCGAATTCAGAGAGAACACATGCTTACAATAGTAGAAGAAGATTTGCAATGGAGCCAAATCTCCTGAACCATTAACTAGCTAGCAGGGGGGTCGGCATGGACAGTTGATGCAGCTTGTCACGAAATCGTGACACTATTCTTCTCCTTAGGCCGCGAACATGCAACATGTCGCGATATCGCGACACCTTTCCCCTTTGGCCGCGAAAAAGCAACATGTCACGATATCGCGACATTTTCCTTCTTTGGCCGCGAAAATTCAACAAGTCGCGATATCGCGACACTTTTCTCCTTTGGGCACGAAAGTGCAACATGTCGCGATATCGCGACACTTTTTCTCTCTCGGCCGTGATGAAGCAACATGTCGCGATATCGCGACACCTTTTCTCCTTTGGCCGTGAAAATGCAACATGTCGCGATATCGCGACACCATTTCTCCTTTGGTCGCAAAAATGCAACATGTCGCGATATCGCGACACCTTTTCTCCTTTGGCCGTGAAAATGCAACATGTCGCGATATCGCGACACCTTTTCTCTCTTGGCCGCGAAAATGCAACATGTCGCGATATCGCGACACCTTTTCTCCTTTGGCCACGAAAATGCAACATGTCGCGATATCGCGACACCTTTTCTCCCTTGGCCACGAAAATGCAACATGTCGCGATATCGCGACACCTTTTCTCCCTTAGCCGCGAAAATGCAACATGTCGCGATATCGCGACACCTTTCCTCCCTTGGCCGCGACGAAGCAACATGTCGCGATATCGTGACAACTTTCCACCCTTGGCCCCGACGAAGCAACATGTCGCGATATCGCGACAACTTTCCACCCTTGGCCGCGACGAAGCAACATGTCACGATATCGCGACAACTTTCCACCCTTGGCCATGACGAAGCAACATGTCGCGATATCACGACAACTTTCCACCCCTGGCCATGACGAAGCAACATGTCGCGATATCGTGACAACTTTCCACCCTAGGCCGTGACGAAGCAACATGTCACGATATCACGACAACTTTCCTCCCTTGGCCGTGACGAAGCAACATGTCATGATATCGTGACAACTTTTTACCCTTGACCGCGATGACGCAACATGTCACGATATCATGACAACTTTCTTCCATTGACCATGATGACGCAACATGTCATGATATCATGACAACTTTCCTCCAGTGACCGCGACGACGCAACATGTCGCGATATCGTGACAACTTTCCTCCAATGACCGCGATGACGCAACATGTCACGATATCGCGACAACTTTCCTCCAATGATCGCGACGGTGCAACATGTCGCGATATCATGACAACTTTCCTCCAGTGACCGTGATGGCGCAACATGTCGCGATATCGTGACAACTTTCCTCCAGTGACCGCGACGGCGCAACATGTCGCGATATCGCGACAACTTTCCTCCAGTGACCGCGACGGTGCAACATGTCGCGATATCGCGACAACTTTCCTCCCTTTGCTTTTTCTTTGATCATTGGCTCAAGGACCTTTCCAGACCCTGTCTAATCACCTCATCCTCAATATCCATGTCACTGTGCAACTGAACTCCAACCTCCTTTTTCGCACCCATCTTAGCCAAAAAGTCAGCCGCTTTGTTCAAATCTCTACTCGCATAAACTGGGATCACGTCCTCCAATTCCTTCCATAATTCTTTAATTTGGGTAACAAGAGCCCTCAACCTCCAAGCTTTCAGATCAAAGTTCCTCATGCAGTCTAGAGCTCCAACCATTATTTGCGAGTCTGATTCAAGAATAATCCTGCGGTGGCCATGTTTCACTGCCCAAATAGAAGCAGACTTGATGGCAATGGCTTCGGCTTCATTGTTAGTGGTTCTTCCTAGGCCTTGCAATTCCCAATAGAGCACAGTCCCAGCATGGTTTCGGCACACCACTCCAATTTTGGCTCTACCCGGATTGCCTTTTGCAGCTCCATCAGTATTGATTTTAATCCAACCTTCAGGGGGAGGTTTCCAACAATTTCTGTCCTGTCCCTCTTGCAGTTCAACGCATTCTTCCATAGCTCCAATGTCAATTTGAGCTTCCTCCTCAGCATGAATAGCCACAGTTTCGGTAACCTTGCTCCAAATGGTCTGCCAAACCCCGTCTAGAGCAGTAAAAGTTTCTCTAAAAATTTTGGCATTTCTTTCCAGCCATACTTGCCACCAGATAAAGCTTAAACCGAGCTCCCAGCCAAAACGAAGAGCTTTAGATTTGAATCTACCTTTCTGCCATTTTGCCCAGATATTCATCCGGTTCAGGTCACCACTTACTTGAATTTTAAAGTAAGCAAACCAACGCAGCCAAATATGTCGGGTGAAAGGGCAACCAAACAACAAATGGTCAATAGTTTCCTTGCTCTTGTAGCATAGTACACATTGAGAAGGGCCGATGATACCTTTTGATCTGAGATTATCAAAAGTGAGGATTCCATTGTGCATGCACTACCTGAGCAAAAAAGTTAACTTTCGGCCAGCCTTTAGAGTGCCAGATTTTCCTCCAGTCCTCAACCTGAAAAGTATGAGGGGGGCTCTGGGAGAATGTTGTCATATCCGTCCTTTATCGTATAGATGCCAAGACTCCCAAAGCCCCAGGCTAATTCATCCTCCACGTCTCCCCTGTAAGAAATATTTCTGTCAAAATTTTAGTCATGATGGGAGTCAAATCCGGAGGGATTGAAATGGGCCACTCATCCAACTTCTTGAACTGCTTAAACTTACACTCCCCCAGCTGAGTAGTTGTGAAATAACTTTCAATACGGATCCATCCCTTGGCTTCAATGGCTGCTTTTATTGGCTGTAATTCTAGAAATTCAGCAATGATGGGTGGGAACTGATCCCAAGAATCTATCCAAAAACGAGCCTTCTCCCCTCTTCCCACTTTCCAAAATAAGCGGTCTTTAACAACCTGAGACCCTAACTTGAGAGCCTGCCAAACTAGGGACCCAATACCATCCAAGGGGATGCGAGCTACATCGATTGGGTTGGCCTGTCCTAGGTATTTGCTAGTTAGGATTCTACTGAAGAGGGAGGTGGGTTGGGAGATCCATCTCCAATACAGCTTTCCAGCCAAAGCTTTATTATTCAACTTAGATTTTCTCAAACCCAGCACCTCCTTTAACCTTGGGCTGGGTAACTTTGTCCCAGCCCACTAAGGCCCACTTTCTCTCTCCCTTTGCTCCTTCCCATAAAAACTTTCTAGCCATCCTGTCCAACTCTTTCCATATTGTAATCGGGGCAGCCAGGATAGAGAATTTGTAAATTGGCATGGCTTGAATGACTGACTGTAAGAACGTTAATCTGCCACCATAACTTAACCACTTGTGAGACCAGTGATTAATTCTGTCCTTGATACACTCCAACAGATTCCTCCATGTGTCTAATTTTAGCTTCTTAAAGTGCAAGGGGACCCCCAAGTAAACCACTGGGAGAGAAGTCCTTGTGAATCCCAGGATTTCTAAAATTTTGTTCGAAGCCTTTGCTCCATATTAAAAAAACCACTTTGGATTTCTTGTCATTAATGACCTATTGAGTAGCCCTGAGATAGACATTAAGAGTATCCCTAATCATTCTTGCTTCCCTGAAGCTGGCCACTCCCACCAAACCAGTGTCATCCACAAACTGTAGGTGCGTTAAAACTTCGTCACCCACCCTGATACCCAATAATCTACCTTGCTGTCTTCTCCTCAAGAAAAGTCTGCCAAGACCTTCAGCCAAAATGAGAAAAAGATAAGGAGAACATGGATCCCCCTGGCGCAGTCCCCGAGTAGCTCCAAATGGTTGCGAAGGAAGGCCCTTGATTAGCACAGAGTAAGTCGGGGTAGAGACACAGCTCATGACCCACTCTATCCAAATCCTGAGAGAAACCAAAGGCTGCCATCATTTTAGCCAGGAAACTCCATTCAACCCTGTCATAAGCCTTTGACATGTCCAATTTTATGAACATCCCTTTATTACCAGAAGTGTGCATTGAATGGATTGCTTCCTGGGCCACAACCACCCCATCCAGAATCTGTCGTCCCTCAACAAAACCCCCTTGCTCAGAGGAGACAATGTTGTGAAGAAGAGGTTTTAGGCGCTCAACCATTACCTTTGTGATTATTTTGTACAACACATTACATAAGGCAATAGGCCTATAATCTGAAATATGAACCCCCTCCTCCCCTTTTGGAATTAAGGTAATGAAAGTGTGGTTTATAGCTTTAAGCATTCTCTTATTTTCTCTGGACTCTTCTACAACAGACCTTACATCTTCCTCTAAGTAGTCCCGAAAGCCTGAAAAAACTCAATTGGGAAGCCGTCTGGACCTGGAGTTTTACCAGTGCTCATTCCAAAGACCACAGTTTTCAATTCATCTCTATCAATGGGTTTGAGGAGGGCCTGATTTTCATCCTCAGAAATAACAGCAGGTATGACAAAAATAACTTCATTTTGGGCCTCTACATCTTGTACCACACTTTCCTTAAAAAGCTTAGAAAAATAATCCATAGCATGGGAATGTATACCTGGAAGTGTATCAAAGGAATGACCGTTCTCATCTTGAAGGGCCTCCATCTTATTCATCTGTCTTCGAGCACAAGCAGTCCGATGAAAGAATTTTGTATTTCTGTCCCCTTCTAATAACCAGGTGGTTCTTGCTCTCTGCTTCCAATAGGTCTCCTCCCGGTTGTCAATGTCCTCAACCGCCGTACGCAAGGCATCATCCTCAGCTTTGAGCTGGTCTGTAATTACTCCTCTGAACTATTTTTGGACCTCATCCCATCTGGCCACCAATGGAGCTCTTTGGGCCTGGAAGTCTATTTTATTAGCACGCCTCCAATACTTCAACTGAGTTTTGACATATTGTAGTTGTTTGTGGATTCTGAACATTGCTCTCCCATAAGCTGGGCGGCCTTCTTCCCACCACTGTGGAATTTTCTCCCGAAGTTCTTCTTTCTGAAGCCAAAAATTCTCAAATCGAAAGGTTTGTGATGCTGCCCCATCCTAGTCCCGCCTTCCAACAGAATGGGACAGTGATCTGAAACTGGGCCTTCTAAAATCTAAAAATTTATATTCCATTTTACAAACGCCTCCTCTGAAACCAAAAAATGATCTAGCTTAACCTTCCTGCTATGTGGCTCCCGCCTTTTATTAGTCCAAGTGTAGTTAATGCCAGGACATTTAATGTCCACTAAGTGCAAAGCCTGGACTTGGGCAATCATGAAACGGTCCCCTGGGTCCAAAAATGGTGTTCCCCCTTCCCGGTCTCTAGAAGATAATTTAGCGTTAAAGTCCCCCGCTATAATCCAGTCTAGATCTTCCCTTGAGGTTCGCATGTTATGCACAACCTTCCACTGCCGCCTCTGACCATCTAGGTTTTGAGACCCATAAAAGTTTGTGATTAGAACGTGTTTCGCAGTGACATTATTCCTAAAAAGAGAAGTGAGAACACCCCTCCAGGCAAGATGTTCTATTGCAGACCATTCAAGAGAGTTCCACAGAGTAACAATCCCCCTGAGGCACCTTGGGCAGCCACATCCATATGACCAACACCCCTCCAAATTTTGTTGACTGTTTTGGACATAAGATCTAATGACATCTTAGTCTCCTGTAAAAGCAAAAAATTAGTATTACGATTCTCTAAAAGTCTTCGAACAACAGATTGATGGGTTCTGCTGTTTAAACCCCTCACATTCCATGATTGTATAATCATTGGTTACCCTGGGAGCAATAAGAGTCTATTGTCCTCACCGATCCTCCCGTGATCAATTTGTCTCCTTGGGCTGCTAGCAACTCCTTATTGGATCTTCTACCTACTCCCTGAGAATTGCTGTTTTTTGATCTTTTTTCTACCCGGGTTATCCCCAAAGTTGGCCTTTCCCTCGTTCTTCTCTCGCTATTCCCATGCCGACATCCCGAGATACTGTCTCGCTCCTGGTTATGCACTACTAAATCCCCTGAACACACTGGCTATGATACCTCACAGAGTTCAACTACTTGCTGTATGACGGGAGGAGATGAGAGAGGGAGTTGCCCGAGAATATTAGAAGTTTCCTTATTACCCCCCATGCCCTCCATAAATTGTTCCTCTTCGTCAACCAGTGACTTAAATATCTCATACCTATTGGCAGGTCTGAGATGGGATTGCTCCTTTCCCTCTTTTTTCTTTGTCCGTCTTTTTCTTCCTGGGCTGTTCAAAACCCTCTCTCTGAGCTTCCTGGCCCTGAACGGTGCTATTAGAATCTTTATTAAGTGTTGCCTTATCCTCTTTAGGCAGGTTTGGCATTCCTAAAGGGGCCTCCATTTTAGCATTCATATTATTAGGGCAAAAACGGGCCAAATGTCCATGTTTGTGACAAACCCTACATCTAAAGGGTAGGGCCTCATAGTCCAGTTGTTGAATCCAGGAGAGTCCTGCCAATTCAATTTCCATCTCTACCGGCAAAGGCTGGCTGAGATCCATCTCCACACATATTCTTGCATACACCGCCATGCTCCCTTCAATTGTGTCTCTCGGCAACACCCAGATGTCTTCCAATAGAATTGCCAATCCTTGCCAACACCCGCTCACTCCAGAATTCCATTGGAAGAGCATATAGTCGGATCCATACTGGGACAGCAATAGGTTCAACTCGGGGATCGAATCCCACTCTCCATGGTTGAACAAATAGCCCTGTCGGGCCATGATTTTTCTTCTCTGACTCGAAAGCCTTATTTCTATCGGCCAAAGATGAAAAGCTAACAATAAAATATCCATTGCTAATAAACCACAATGAATACTCACCGTGAGGCTCCCAGTTTTGGCGGATCCAAGAGTGCAAAAAATTCAGGGAAGGACGTATACCCATGAACTTGCAGATTAAATCGTGATTAGCTCTGTAAATGACTGATTCTTCAACCATACTTGGCTCGATGACAATTTTTGGCCTGGTTTCGGCCTACGGCAAACATCCATTCACACGATGTGTTGTCGACCTATTCCCAACAGCCGTGAAGAGCATTTTATATGCCATTTTTTGAGCTTCGTCATTCTTTGGAGGAGAATTTTCTTTAAACAAATCTGCGTATGAGCTGCTACTCCCTGGAAAAGGAGCCGGAGAAGTCCCCATTGGACCCTCCTAGGGCACCGATCTAGCCTTCAGATCCACCGTACCCCGAAGGCACTTCTGCAATCCAGCTGATGCCCTAGATTTTTTGAAGTTCCAAAAACCCTAGTTCAGAGGAAAAAATCGCCAGAGCTCATTTTCCCGCCAAAAATTATATCATAATCGGATGAACCAATCCGTGAAGAAGTTATTTGTTGGAATCTTTATCCATGTAAATTTTGTGAAATAAATACTCATTCTCCATAATTTTGTTGGTACAAAAGAGAATATTATGAGAGTTTTAAAAAATGTTATTATTTAGATTAGATAATTTTCTTCAAAAAATTATTTCTGAAGCAACTCCCAACGTTATGAAAAATGGAAAAAAAAATTATATTTCAAAGATCAAGATAAAATTGAAAAACAATAAATAGGGAAATGGATCAAGTATGGTCCAAATTTATCCTATAGAGTAAATATGAAAAAAGTACATGAACTAGAGGCCAAAGACGAAGGAAAACCTCAAGCAATTCATTAAAAAGATAGTTAAGAAGCAAATATTAAAGAACCAAAGAATGAAGATGAAGGAGAACTCATAGCAAAACTCAAGAATGAAGTTGAAGATAAATCTCAAATAGAGGTTCATGAACAATGCAAGGTCATATAAAGATAAATATTGAAGATGAAGACAAAGATTGAAGACTAAAGTCTTCAATAAATAAATAATGTAATACAGGTGGTGTTGAATAATATTACATTATTTGGTACATGCAAATGTTCCCCCATGGTACCTTTATGGTACAAATGTTAATATGTAATAGATTAAGGTTTGATTCTATAGTTTAGAAATAGGAAAATGGATCAAGTATGGTCTAAATTTATCCTATAGAGTAAATATTAAAAAAGTACATGAACCAGAGGCCAAAGACAAAGGAAAAGCTCAAGCAGTTCATGAACAAGATAGTGAAGAAGCAAAGACTAAAGAATCAAAGAATGAAGATGAAGGAGAACTCATAGCAGAACTCAAGAATGAAGTTGAATATGAATCTCAAATAGAGATTCATGAACAATGCAAGGTCATATAAAGATAAATATTGAATATGAAGATAAAGATTGAAGACTAAAGTCTTCAATAACCAAATAATGTAATATAGGTGGTGTTGAATAATATTACATTATTCAGTACATGCAAATGTTCCCCATGGTACCTTTATGGTACAAATGTTAATATGTAATAGATTAAGGTTTGATTCTATAGTTTATAAATAGGAAAATGGATCAAGTATGGCCCAAATTTATCCTATAGAGTAAATATGAAAAAATTACATGAACCAGAGGCCAAAGACGAAGGAAAAAGCTCAAGCAGTTCATGAACAAGATAGTGAAGAAGCAAAGACTAAAGAACCAAAGAATGAAGATGAAGGAGAACTCATAGCAGAACTCAAGAATGAAGTTGAAGATGAATCTCAAATAGAGGTTCATGAACAATGCAAGGTCATATAAATATAAATATTGAAGATGAAGATAAATATTGAAGACTAAAGTCTTCAATAACCAAATAATGTAATACAGGTGATGTTGAAGAATATTACATTACTTGATACATGAAAATGTTCCTCCATGGTGCCTTTATGGTACAAATGTTAATATGTAATAAATTAAGGTTTGATTCCATAGTTTATATGAGTGATTTATATTTCTCCTTTATTTAAGTATCTATGTTTAGGATATGCACAAGTGTCTAAGTAAGATTACAAGTGTGTATTGAGAGCATGTGCACAAGTATCATGTATATAAGTGTGTTCTTCCATTAGAGAAGATGCCTAAGTAGCCTGCATCATAACAGTCTTGATTGTGGATAATTTTTTTGAAGCAGGTTCTTCAAGGTAGACACTTACTACAATAGTGAAGGAAAGAGGACTACATCAGTAAAGGAAGTTTAAGAGGTCTACATAATAGAAGAGGCTCAAGGGGTCTACATCATAGAAGAGGCTCAAGAAGCCTACATTAGAGAAGAGGCCCAAGTGGTCTACATCACAAAAAAGGTCCAAGACACCTATATTAAAGAATAAGCATAAGTTGCCTCTGATTAATAAGAAACAAGAGAATATTAGTATAAAGAAAATGAGTTATTAAGAAGCTAAAGGTATCCATCCTAGCAGCATATTACTAAGTAGCAACGCTAGAAAAAATAAGAAGTAAAGAGTTGTTATTCCAGGAAGGTCAATAAAAATCTCTTCACAACAAGGAGCTATCTAGTAAAAAGAAATATGATTCATTGTAGGGCACTATTCAAAAGCACATCATCAAAAGGTATGTGTTACATCCAATAAAGTAGCATTTGGTCAAGCAAATAAGTTAATAGAGAAGCATTCAACCAAGTGTAGAAGCTAACAAAGTAGCATTTAGCTAGGGAGAAGCTAATATAGAAGCATTTGGCTAGGGAGAAGCATTCAAGAAGCTTTTGGCTATTTCACTGGTAAATATCCAATATAGACGTAATCACCAAGGAGAAGCCTGAACGTCTCCATTGGAGACACATTCAAGCATCGTATAAAGATAGTTCTAAACAACAATAAGACATCCCTTGAGAATAATAATGAGATATTCCTTGAGAACAAGAAAGAGACACATCTGATAACAATAGTAAGACATCCCTCAAAACAGCAAAGAGACATAGCTTTGGAACAAAAGAGATACATAGCTCGAAACAAAAAAATATACTTCACTTAAGAATAAAAGAGAGACATCATTTGGGAGCAACAAAGAGATATAGCCCAAAGGTAGCAAGGTAGTCAAAATACATTCAAAGAAAATGGGAATTGAAATAATTTCCAATGAACATTAGCATGCATAACAAATATTGGACTGATTAGCTCCAAATAATATTCATAGTGTTACATTCTTTTTTAGGTGATTAGGAGGGAAGTAAAATTTGAATTGGCATATTTGAAAAGTCAAAGTGGAGTAATAAGGTTTAGCTTTATTAATTAAAAATATTTAATCTTTAATATTTTCTAAGATATGGAGAAATAAGGTTTGCAACTTAGGATTAAATATTAGAAGAGTTAAAAGATTACTTAGAGTTAAAAGGGTTTAGATTTTTTTTTTAAATGTTTTTAAGAGTGGAGTTTAGTGCTTAGAAATTATTTAAAGTTTTTGAAGTTATTTGAGGGAATTTTTGTAACTTGGAGTTATTTAAAGTTTTTAAAGACTTGAAATATTTTAAAGTATTTTGAAGTTTTTTGAAAATTTTGGAAATTGAAATTTAGCAAATTTAATTTATTTGTGAGTTAAAATGTTTTCTACATCAAAGGTTAGAAATTTAAAATTTGAAATTTTCATATTTGAGTTATTTCTTAATTTGGGAGATATAAGGTTTACTACTTAAAAGGAATAAAATTGATTCATTGAATTGCAAACTTTGATCATCATGGAAGGAAATATGGAGCTCATAATAAAAAAGAAAAGACCAGAAGTTATAAAATTTGGTATTGGAAATTGATTGAAAAATCTAAGGGTAATCTAGATATGGCATTACAATTCATCTATAGAGAAGCTATGGATGAAAATTTTGAAATATTTGAATACTATTTATATTCAAAACTTGTTGAAGCAATTGATAATTCAAAGGATGATATTATGATACCTCTAGATATAGGTAGAATAATGTATATGGTATTTCTTTAACTTGAACTTCATAAAGATAAAAATATGAAACAAAAAGAGTTGATTAAAACTCTAAAAAGGAAAGTAGAGATTGATACAATTGAATCAAGTGAATCATCTCTAAAAATAGTGTTTCATTCTTCATGCAATATTGACATTCCAAGTTCATCTAATTCAAAAAATTATTATGATGCTCTAAGTGAATGTTTAGAAAGCATAGGACAATATCAAGATTATAATAAAACTAGATCAAATGAAGTACATGATATAGATATTGAAGACAAAGGAAAAGCTCAAGCAGTTTGTGAACAAGATAAAAAATACAAATATTGAAGACCTAAAGAATAAATATGAAGGATAATTTGGAGCAAAATTCAAGCAAGAGGATGAACCCAAGACTCAAGATGATGATGAATATTTCCATAAAGAACAAAGGTTCATGAATAATGCAAGATTACATGAATATTGTAGATTGAAAATAAAGATCAAAATTGAAGACTAAAGTCTTCAATAACCAAATAATGTAATATAAGGGGGTGTTGAGAAATATTACATTATTTGGTACATGCTAATGTAACCCCATGGTACCTTCATGGTACAATTGTAAATATGTAATAGATTAGGGTTGAGTCTATAGTTTAGGTGTGTGATTTATATTTCCCCTTTTATGTAAGTATAAATGTGCAAGAAATGCACAAGATTCATGAAAGAGTACAATATGTAGTAAATGCACAAGTGTCATGTAAGAGTGCAAAGTGCAGGAAATGCACAAGTGTCATGTAAATTAGAGTGTGTAAGTGTAGATTTAGAGAATGTATGTAAGAGTGCAAATATATAATGTAAGGATGTGCACAAGTGTATTAGATTAGGATTGCATGTAGAAGTGCAAGAGTCATATAGACGTGTCATAGAGCCAAATGTGTATGCAAGAAGAAATTGAAGAGTCTAGTATGCAAGTGGCAAGATCATAAGCCAAAGGTCATGAGACTTTTCATATGGAGAGCAATAGTCAAGTACTTGAAGAGTCACATTAGGATGGCTATATTATGGAGATAATACTCCACAAGAATGTAATACAAAAATTATTTTAAGAGTTGTAATAGGAAGAAAAATAATAAAGCTTTTATACAGATTTTGAGCAATTAATATTGTAAGTTTTCTTCATGCATAGTTCATGAATGACTTAGGCCATTTACATTCATATTTGATTATATAAGTGAATGTTATTTTTAGTATTATATAGGCCTTGATATACATATTAATTTTCTCATATATTATTCTACTCATTATATTATTATTTTGACCTTTAATATTATGGCTATTTTATATTGGGACCTATGAATTTTTGTGGTAGTAAGGCCTAAAAATCCAATAGTGTGACATCTTTAAAGACGATGTCCAACTGGTTTATTTAATATAACTTCATCTTTGGGAGAAATAATGGATGAGCTCATGTACAAGAACATATGACACTCTTAAATATAGTTGAGATGTACCATAAGCACTCACAAATGCTTGACTATTCCAAGTATATAGCCTACCAAATGAATAAGTAGCTACGAGCCTTCAAGGAGATAGGTAAATTCATGTATACCTCTCATTTGATTTGGTTGTTTCTCTGCCAAAAAAAAATAATGTTTTCCAAAACTCCAACTAGACCAAATAGGGCCTAACAACAAGCCTTTACCAGTAGTGGGATGTATTGATGTACCCTATCAAGAAGGGATAAATTCCTATGATTTTCATAACACAATATATAACCCCATAATGCAAAATGTTCAAGGATTTTCAAAATAAATTAAAGTAAGAAAAAGAGCCAAATGATGATTTCTATCTTGGAAAGCAGAGATCCTTCGTATGACTTGTTGATTTCTCTATAATACCATTTGAGTTGCCCCTTCATGCCTTACTACTTATTCAATTTGGAATGTGTGACAACTAGATTACATGGATTTTAAGTACTTCAAGGGATAGAAAAAATAAATTTCTACTCCACTACGTAACTGATCATGGCCATTACACCAAAGTTGTAGGGTTTTTGCACTATCATAGAAGAAAATATGAGGAGGATGGTGTTAGAGCAATTAAAATATTTATGGTCATAACACAACAAGGGGTCCCTCAAGATAAAATTAGAGGCTAATGGGCTACATACCTTCTACATCCATGAATGAAAGCATATGATTGAGATAAAGTCCAACCCTTTAGAAGAAATAACATAGCTAAACTAGGGGACACATGGCTATAGATATGAGATTAAACATTAGTATGCACACCCTAGAATGGTTTTCCTTCTACATGGATACCAAATTCAATAACAAATTTTATCCTAACCACAAAATCAACCACTAGATCCAAATTTCCCTAAAAAAGCATAGGTACACTATGAGAAGATTCTTGTGTGGCAAAATATGAGATATGAAGTTGGAACATTGAAGAGACCAGTGTACCAAGGCATATTTGATGATCATTTTTTGGTTATTTGTGACTGAAGATAGAAGAAGGCATAAAATGAGAAATAACTATTGAAGGATCCCATGTTGTCATCCCAAACATTGCTATAGGATCCTCTACTACTGGTCTAGACAATATCATTTTAGCTACACCATCTACATTGGGCATGATGAGTAATGTAGTGCAAGAGAAGGCTGGGGAGCATATGGACAAAGGTGAGAAGAATCCTCATGGATAAATTTTAGAGGAAGAACCCAAGAAATGAAGTAGCACTAAGCGCTATCCCAAATGAATGGGAACCTTGATTGAAGAAGGATAAATCCCTTTAGAAAGGACATGTCTCAAGGTAGAGGTAATAAAATCATAAAATTGCACTTTTTGAGATTTTGTTGTTGGTATAATCAATGAAGTAATCAAATGAAGGATGATATATGTCAAGAAAATAGGTTCTAAGATAGAACCACTATAAAATGAGTTGGTAATACCACTAAGATCAAGAAGTACCTAATAAATACCATAAAAAAAAGGTAATAACTACTAATATATATTCCCCTTTGCAAGGGATCTATGTCTCTCCCTTCACTTCCTACTTTCCCACCTACTTCTTCTATCTTTGCCCCTTCAATCCCGTCTACTTCTTCTGTTGTACTTCTCTCCCCTTTTAAAAATACAATCATAGGTACTCTTGAAGGTACACCATACCTCACATATAGTCACACCTCTAATGCTTCCATTACATCAATCACATCATTATTATCCCCCACATACAAAGCCACTACCATTTGTCTACTGGTCACCTATACCAAAATTCCATCTTCATCTCCACTGGTGTCACCAGTATCCACTTTGTTAACACAAATAGATACTAAAGTGTCAATATATACCTCATTGTTGACCACCATCACTACTCAATTCACCCCATATATTATATCATCTTGTTCACTGCTTCCACTGATTGTCTTAGTCCTAAGGCCTCTATTATGGATAATGATATCCTAGGCACAATTGTATATGACCAAGTTTTCTTGAACCACCCAAAAAATAACAAGCTATTAAAGAACCAAGACAATAATATGTTTGGAAAATAACCAACACACTTGGAGTTAAAGATACATGATAAGTATTGAACTCCTTGTAGGAAGAAGAGAGAAAGGTTATGGAGGAGTTCAATCAAATCAAGAAACATACTCTAAGGGCACTAGTGATCATGCAATTACAAGTGGTTGAAGGTGGAAGAAAGTTCATGATCACTAAAAATAGGAGGATAGATCCATCCAAGCACTTTATAAGTTTAATTGATTTCATCACCATTGTTTTAGAGTTGGATCTTACCAAAACAAATCCATACTAGATTATCCAACTATCCAACCAACTATCACTTAGAGCAATTGTGTAGTATAGCAATTTGGTAAAGAAAAAATGAGGTCAAAAAGAAGAAATCCTAAGATAATACCCAAGCAATAACCCAAATTATAGCCAAGAAACTCCATCTTTAGCAATAAATAGAGGCCCTTAAGAAAGACACTGCCAAAGAAGCCTAATTGCACAAGCAAGTCCAAGAGCTACAAATTAAACTTGTCAAAAATAAGCAGCAAAGAAAGTAACTAGAGATTCTCTTTGTGTAGCTCACCCATGAAAACTCAAATTCAATAGGATGTCGAACAAGAAAAGAAAGATCTTGAGCTACAAACTGAAGAAATATGGGTTATCTAGAAAGTAAATTATCATGAAAACACTAGGCTCTAGAATAAAAATGAATAACTAAAGAAAGAAGTGATATTAGATCAAGTATGCACCTCAAACATAGAGCAAGTGAAATCCGTATGACATGACATCAAATATGAGGTAATGAATGGCAATATGTTATTTTCATTTGTGGCTAGAACTAAGGCCATCCTAGATCAAACTACAAAAATTATTCAATAAATAGAGAATGAACTAGTCATGAATAACTATTAGGAGGTACTAACACAATTGGCCATAAGGACAAAAACACAGGCAACATAGTTGGGGTAAAGGATTTGGTCAAGCAACTAAAGATAAAACCTAATGTCAAGTGATGATTATAGATCTACAATAACATATATGCCACCATAGTGATCCTAATCCAAGAAATGATAATAAAATTACAAGGGTTAGTAAATGCTATATTGCCTAATATATTCAATGATCAAAGGAAACTCCTCAACAAAGATGCAATACAAACCATAATAGAAGAAAAGTACAAAAATGAAGTAGAGGTTGCACTTGAATATATACATAAGTTGAAGGTATTGTTATGTAAACTACAAAAACTTATGTAGTAGGATCATCTATCCATATGAAGATCTTATAGGAGACATTGAGAACTTAATAGACCAAAGGCTACCTAGAGATAATGAGTGGGATATTTTGCTAAGGACACTTCCATAGGAGGATAGGAAACACCAACAATTTTACAATATTATTATAGAACCATTCCAATTTTTTAGACTTCACTCCCAAGAAGATAGACATAAGTTGGGGTCTTATACTAATTGAGCTTGGCATTCCATGAAGTCACTGAAAATACAGTGACTTGATTAGTATGTTATGGTTCTTGATGCTTAGAAGACTTACAAAACTAAATAAATGACCATTAGAGCATTGATCCAATTTTGCAAGATAAAGTATAAAGATACAATCTATTGTAGAAGTGTGTCAGGTCTGGTAAGAGTATATTGCACGGTTATGCACAGGGGCGAATTTCACAATTTAGTGTGAATATTTGGATTTTAACAATTTTAATTTTATGAATTTTGGGACCATAGAGGTTGGCTCGTTCGCCTGAAAATTTTGGGATCAAATTTTTTTTAGTATAAATTCACCCCGTTATCATAAGGTTTCCCGCCTAATTTTCATCTTAAATTTGTTAAAAAAAAATATCCCACCCAATTTGCCCCTTGTACCCCATTATATATAGCTAACCCTGATAGCTACTCTCATACAATTACAACATTAATTTTTTTGGATAGCGAGCGATACAAAGCAAACGACTGACACAACATGACTGAAAAAAGACAACTGATAGAAGGTGATTGATAGAAGGTGACTGACAGAAGGTGACTAGTAGAATGTGACTGATGAAAGGTGACTGGCAGAAGGCGACTGATATAAGGCGACTAACAGAAGGTGACTAGCATTAGGTGACTGGTAGAAGGCGACTAGAAGAAGGTGATTGGTGGAAGGCGACTGGCAGAAGAAAAGTAGCATAAGGTGACTGGCATAAGGTGACTGGAATAAGGTGACTAGCATAAGGCAACTGGAATAAGGTGACTAGCAAAAAGTGACGGGCATAAGGCGACTAGTAGAAGACGACCGACATAAGGCGACTGGTGGAAGGCGACTGGCAAAAGGTGACTAGTGGAAGGCAACTGGTAGAAGGTGATTGGCAGAACGTAACTGGAATAAGGCAACTGGCATAAGATTACTGGAAGAAGATGATTGGATTAAGACAACTAGCTTAAAGCGACTAATAGTAGTTGACTGAAATATAATGATTACCATTTACTGGTAAGTTTCTTTCACCATTAATTTTCCTTATTTAATATTTTGTTCATGGACACTCAATAAGGAGGTTTTCATATTTATTGGGGCAGCAATCTCAAGACTGCTTGGGACATATTATGTTGTCTCTAGTAGTAGTTCTCTTTTTTACCAGTTATTTTCATCTTTAAAAATGATGTTCATTGTTCATGTTACTCTTCTATTCATACAAGTAAAATATCACCTATTGGCAGTGGAAAGAAGGGAGGCCAGTCTTTCGATAAAAGGAGTATCCTCAAATACTTTCATAATATTTCAAAATCTAGTCAGCCATCAACATTTGTACAAACTAAAGGTATGAACGCCTTTATTTACTAACCACTTAATTTTTGTACATTGTTAATTTTATATGTAATGTCTTCATTCATAAAGAAGTGTCATTTTGGTTGATGGCTTTGCCAATGGTTTATCTTTATTTTTTAATAGAAGGTATGCTTTTTAATGCCATAATGATAATGACCCTACTATTGACACTAGTATTATCTCTACAGAAAACACGGTTGACCCTAATATGCCTCCACTTCCACATATCAAAGTTAATGAAAATTCCACATATGAAAATATTCTTAATTAGATTAAACAACAACACGAAGATATTCTTGAATCTAACACGCCAAGTAGAAAATAAAATAATAGTTCTTATGTAGTCCCTACTTCTGGAGAATCTTCTTCTAAAAAACATAAACATGCAAGGTTATCTAGGTGGATAATTAACATATCATTTCAACCTAATTAGATATTAGAATTTCCATTTATTGAGCCAGTATTACCAGAAACATAGTAGTGAGGAAATAACAGAATTGAGATACATAATTTACAGCTGGAAACACGAAAATGATCATAGATTGCAAGTTAAGAAAGATACAATAGAAAAACATTGTAGAAAGGTTTATATCAAAACAAAATAAGGTGATCAACCAATACCAAAAAATTATAGGTGGAAGGATGCATCAAAGTGCGCACATATAAGATATGTGCAAGAATATGATAAAGAAATGAAACAAAAGCAAACTTTGGTTGAGAAAGGTGCAACGATTCAAGCCCAATTTCGAAAAATAAATAAGTTAACTTTAGCTTCAAAAGTTTGCATTTTGATGTTGTATTCACTATTCTTAAAAAGGGTAGACCTATGTGTGATTTCATTTATTATAAATATCTATTTAAACTAGCTAATGTACAAAAATTACTCAGCGTCCATTGGTCAGATTGAAGTGGTTGGGAAATGGTAAAATGTCTCTCATTGGTTGAGCAGGATGACCTCAAAGAGAAAGTAAAAAAGGACAAATTCATTTCACTTTAAATTGATGAGGTGACTGTTGTTGACAATACATATTGGATTTGCATGCATGTTTACACATTGGAAAATCATATAAGGCAACCTCATTTACTTGCATTATGCAAGATGGTGGAAAATTGCAATGCAAAAAAATTTACAATGTTGTTTTTCTAGTTTAAAGGAAATAGCAAGAATGAATGAAATGGAAATAGCCACTAAGTTAATATGTGTCGGAGCTGATGGTGCTGCTACAATGCAAGGACACAGGAATGGCATTTGTGTTAGACTACAAATATTTGTTTCCCCATATTTGATCCCTATTCATTGCATGGCTCACAGAATGAATCTTGCATACAAAATTGTGGATACATTTACAAATTTTGCAAGAGTAGAAGAGCTTGTCCGTGAAATTCATGATTATTTTTTGCGTAGTCCAAAAATATTTTTAGAGTTTCAACAGTTTGCACTAGGAGTTATTGAAGGTAAAAAACTGTTAAAATATGTAGATACTATGTGGATTTCAATGTATCAATCGACATTTAGAGTTTTCAAAGGATATCAATCCTTGATAGGGTTTATGTATGCAAATCGTAGGGCAGTTGATAAGGCTAAAGATTTACTATTTCAAATGAGTGACTTTGAAACACTTCTCACATTGTGTGGTATTCTTCCAATGTTGGAAGAAATGAATACTTTGATCAAAATTGCACAAGAAAGATCAATTTATATTGTAGATTTTATCAGGGCGAGAAAACAAATTTGCATGCATATTGATATAATGTACACATCTAGTCAAAGTTTCATGGATCCCATTTTTGAGAGTTGGAGAGCATTAATAAATATGAATTATCCTTAGAAATTTTTTAAGTTCAATATAAATGATCATTTATGTATTAATGTGCACGGAAAGAAAAGACCTTTATATTGTTTTGGTCAGTGAATGGATATAGCTACAAATGAAGTTGAGTAAATGCCCATAACCTACAACAGATTTCATGTAGTTGTACATGATACAAAAATTAAACTAAAACAAATAGCAGAATCATTGACAAAAGAAATAAGAGACCATTCTCAAAGATATGAATTGCTTGAGGCTATGGGTGTGGTTAATCCGATGTTTTGGGATCCTTGTAATGAATACCAAAATATAAATTGTTTGTTTCTCAAATACATGGGTATTCTTGCTAGGCATTTTGGTAAACGTGTGGTAGTCAATGGTATTGAAATCAATGGTATTCTCAACAAAGATATTTGTGATAAAACAATAAAACTATTTTGGAACAACAATGTCTACTCAAGTTTCACAATTCTCTAACCGTCATGAAACAGGTTCTATTTCACATTTGTGGAGAAGATTACATCCCAGTATTATCTTACATCATACTATGAGTGAATATTTTCATTTATATAAATTATGTGAAATGATGATTTTAGGATCTGTGGAAGATGAAAGGGTATTCAGTGCATTATCATATGTAAAATCTAAAGTTTGAAATAGGTTGGACAAAAATTTGGAATTTTTTTTGAGAGTATATGTGTCGACCTATGAGGTGGAGAAGTTTCCTTATGAAAGAGCTTTGTCATACTGGAAATCTATGGTAGAGAGAAGAGGTGTAACGAATACTGAGGATGATGAGGATGATGGTAACACTGATCAGATTGTGATGATAGAAATTTTAGGTATGAGTGCAGATGATTTTGTACAATCTGAAAAGAGTTTGTTCTAGCTTCCAGCATTATGATGCAAGGATGCTTTCATTTGATTTGATTTGATTTTAGCATTATAGTGAAAGGAATATTGAGATTATATTGTAATTTGATACATGTAATTTTGATGTCATTAATCATATAATATGATATTAGAAATGCCATT
Source organism: Wollemia nobilis (assembly GCA_028583015.1). Classification (NCBI taxonomy): domain Eukaryota; kingdom Viridiplantae; phylum Streptophyta; class Pinopsida; order Araucariales; family Araucariaceae; genus Wollemia; species Wollemia nobilis. The sequence goes on from JAQPPZ010016670.1 coordinate 990,606, forward strand.
GGATACTCTGTATAATTTTGATGTTATTAATCATATAATATGATACTAGAAATGCCATTGGATACTCTATATATCATATGCCTCTAATTTGATTATGTATATTTGAATGAAATTGGATTATTTGATTACACATATGTGTTATTTGATATTTTGTATATCATTTTACATAAGCCTTGTTATTGAATTATCAGTCTAAAGTTTCAAATTTTTTAGTATATTTGTATTGTATAAACCATTTATGGCAATTTGGCAAAGTAAATATTTGTGTTGCATTTCCAATCATTTCAAATTATTTCATATAACATAAAAGAACATTTTTTTGCATCCACATAATTCAAAATTACTTAATGCATCAACACAAATAATCAAAACATAACAATATTTAAAACAAAATTTCAAAAATATAATACAAATTTTTTGAAAATTATCTCTTTCATTGATTTCAAAAAGATACCATTCTTTTACAATTTACAAAAAACAATATCCAACATTTTTTGTTTCACTTCAAATAAAAACAACAAACTTCTATTATTTATGCATGGTGGCTAAAGTTCCAGCTTTATCTATCTCAATATCCTTTGCTTCTAATGCATCAGCCCTAACCAAAATTTTAGTTGTAGTGTTGATCCCGATAACAATAAACCTTCTTCCTTCACTAAATCCTCTTTAAATGGTGTATTAAACTCTCTCATTTTCTTTCAATACAACCTTGACATCTAGGCCCTTGAAGAACACAAGCTTATACTGAGAGGGGGGTGAACAGTATAAGACCACTTTTTACTTTTCTTTCCCAATCAATATTATGCAATGTATAGATAGCAATATCAACAATAGTAATCAAAGCAATGCACAAATCACCACACACAATAGAGACACCAATTTAACGTGGTTCACCCAATGTGGGCTACTCCACGGAGAAAATATTTCACTAAAATTTTCTCAATCAATCTCTTGGGAATCCTTTCCCTATTACAATGTTTATGGACCTCTATCCAAAGGAGACACCAATCCCCTAATCAAGTTCATGGATCTCTATCCATAGGAGAACTCTTTCTCCTTAGCTCTGACTGGTGATCTTCTAGAAGAACTATTGCCCCCACTACTCTAGCTAATGGATCTCTATCCACTGAAGACACCTATCCTCACTACCTTGGCTAATGGATCTCTATCCACTGGAGACTATCATCCTCTATACTCTATCACATTCAAAGCTCTATCTCAAATCTGCACTAAACACAGTCCTTCGATCTAGCACAAATCTACTCAATCTCTATCTCTAGTCTAGCACAAACCTATCCTCAAATCTGCACCAAAATCTATCCTCAAATCTATACTAAACAATCCTTCGATCTAGCACAAATCTATCCTCAATATCTATCCTCTATCTACACTAAACATAGTCCTTCAATCTAGCACAAATATATCCTCAATATCTATCCTCAAGCCTTAACACAAAGCTTGACTTAATCTCAAATCAACTCTGCTAGATCTGCCCCAAACCTTAACTCAAGGTTTGAACAAATCAATCAATCAAATCTGCTCTCAAGTCTTCTCAAAGACTTATCTCAAATCTACCTTGTAAGCTTCCACAAAAGCTCACACTAATCTATCCACAAGTCCTCTCTAGAACTTGTCCAAATCTGCTCAACAAGTCCTCACTAGAACTTGTCCAAATCTCTCAACAAGTCCTCACTAGAACTTGTCCAAATCTACTCTCAATATCTATCCTCAAACTGTATTGTAAGCTTCCACAAAAGCTCACACAAATCTATCCACAAGTCTTCTCTAAGACTTACCTCAAATCTGCTCAACAAGTCCACACTAGAACTTGTCCAATCTCATAGAAACATATAGAGAATTGTTAGAGACTCAATATGCTTCACATTCACAAAACATATAGAGAATTGTTAGAGACTCAATATGCTTCACATTCACCACAATGCTCAATCACTTTCAATCACTCTTTTTACCACAGAAACATATAGAGAATTGTTAGAGACTCAATATGTTTCACACTCACAAATACTCAACCTCTTTCTCAAATCAATTTAAGAATATAGAACAATTTGTTTCACAGAACTTGAACTATCACTTCAACACATCCACTTGACTAGGCTCAACCAACTCTACTCAACCAATCACTCAATGAATTAATCCTTGCTTACAAACCCTAGTCCAAGCATATGAACACTCACTCAAATATTTCCAACAATGCTTATCAACCAATCTCACATAACAATGATACTCATGATCTTTGCAAACCCTAGTTCAAGTTCTTCACTCAACTAATCACTTCAACAACAATGCTTATCAAACAAGGTTTTATCAACAACTCTCTATTCCAGAAAACCTTGAAGCATTAATTCAAAACACACTCAACAATGCTTACCAAACAATCCTTTTCACTCCAACTTTGCATTCATAACATTCAACAATCACTCACTAGGAAGATGTGCCCATACCTTTTTGTTTGATGTAGAAGTGCCCTTAGAAAACCTGTCTCAATCACAATTTCCTTCTTTCCAATTTCAATGGTTAGATGACAAAATATCACTCTAACACTTTCTCAAAATATTCCTTAGACACAAAAATAATCAAAGCTCAAATATACCTTATTGCTCCTTCTTGAAATTAGCATCCATCAAATCATACATGAAAATAATTATTTAGATACACCTTATAATCTCCAACTTAAAATAATATCCAACACCACAAAATCTCAAACAATCTTCCTTAAACACCTTATTACCCTTTTCAACCACTAAAGCAAATATCACCAAAATTATTTTGCATCAACCTTATAACTCCCCTTAAAACCTTACAAACCAAATAAACTATGCAAAAATTAAACTTTAATAGCTCAACTTAATTCCTCCAAAATTTTGGCATCAACAACAAATAGCATACCTTTGTCCTTTACCCCAAAAGGGTTTCAATGAGTTTCGAACCACCGTCTCCCCAAGCGCCAAGCGCCTTAGCACTTTGGTGCCCACCGCATGGGCTATAGGCACCCACATGAAGGAAGGGAAGCCTCCTTCCTTTTAAACCTTTGTCCACCATCAATTCCAAAAATAAAACACACTACCATGGATTCGAACCTCCACCACTCACTGCCCTACGCTTTGCTTTCGCTATGGTTGCCAACTGCGCTACCAACGCTTGGTGACCAAGGCACCAACCTTGGTGAATCAAAAACTCTACCTCCTCTTGAAACTTAAAAAATAAAATCCTCTTTGATCATATAGCACAATTCACACATTTTCGCATAGCATGGAGATTAATATCGAAGGCATATATTTTTTGGCTAAGGTGGAGGAGTCCCCTTTTATACACATAATTATTTTACTCCCCACGTCGGTGCTCGAATTCAAATTCAAAATTCAAATTTTGATTTAATAACCCACCTTAGGGTTATTTAAAATTAACATAAATTAACTTATAATTAATATTAAAATTAATTAATAATTAATTTAAATAACTTATAAGTTAAGTAAATTAATTAATAAATTAATTTATAATAAAAATTATATTAATTAATTTATAATTAATTTAAACTTCCTTTATAATATTATAAATAAATATTATAATATTATTCACTTGGGCTTCTTCTTTGCACTTTGGACCACATCTGACTTCCTAGAACCGGGTCTTGATCAACTGAAAATGGACTATCCTTTTGCACTAATTGGAGAACCTAAAACTGATGTTACCCACTAAAACTACCACTAACTAGTGCTGAAAGCTTGACATCAATGACCACTCACTCTTGACATCAATGACAACTCATCTACTCAAAATGTCCAACAATCTCCCCCTTTGTCATTGATGGCAACCCAAATTCTTTTTACCAAAACTTGACCTTTTTCCTATTCTACTCCCCTTAGGAAATTGCTCCCCTGACTCAATGCTCTCTCCTTAAACCAAATCTCTCCCCTTACTCAAATCTCTCCCCTTTGACATCAATGGCAAAGGGTCACCTTTGGGGCTCGGGGCTAAGAATGAGTCTCTTAGCTTAGCCCCTCCCCCACCTCCTCTTGAGGTGGTTAATTCTGGGGTGGGAGTATTTCTACTCCCAGCAAGCACTGGTCTTTACCTTTGTCCTCTTTCCTTCTCATCTGATCCTTCTGATTCCTTTGACTATTCTTGTTCATGTCCATGTTCCTATTCCTATCCATATTCTTATTCTTATTCATGTCCATATTCATATTCTTGTTCATGTCCATATTCTTGTTTCTATTCCTATTCATGCTTGATTCTGGAATGTCTGCTCTACACCACTTTGTTGTATGTCCATCATTATTGCACTTATAACACTTAATATTATTATTCCTTGGAGGTGTAAATATCTTGGGATTTCTCTTAGTGAAGCCATATTTATTCCTATCATGAACCCTACAATTCATTGCCTTGTGACCAAACTGATTACATGAGTAGCAATACCCATGAAATAATTGCATATTCCTGAAGTTCCCATATTCCTATCTTTCATGTGTCCTACATTGTGAAGCCTTGTGCCCAAATCTGTGACATGAGAAACATCATCCATTGAAATTTCCTTGCCTTGACCTCATTGGTCTCTTAGTCTCTTTTTCTTTGTGTTGGTTCCTGTTCCATATGTTTCTTCTTTGTGCATTGTTCCTTTCCTTGTTGAACTTTCTATTATCCAACTCTTCCTCAGAAGTCTCACTTTCTCTCACACTATCTTCTTCTAAAGTTTCTTCTTCTTCAGAACTTGAGGTTGACTCTTCTTCTTGTTTCTTTTGAGCCTGTTCAAAACCAAGACCTATCTTGCTTGATGTAGGCTTTTGTGACTTGATAATCTTATCCAAATTCTTTGAACTTCTTCCAAACTTGTGTAGCTTATCCTTAGACTTCTCTACTTCTTCCCTTAGTAGGGCTACTTCTTGTTCTAACTTTTCACATTCTAAGACCTTTGCTTCTAACTTATCCTTGAACTTCTTTGTCTTAGCCATTGACTTATTTAGATCCTCTATAAGCTTTCCTCTCTCTTCATCACATTCTTGAAACTGAAACTCAAGTTGGGAGTTTTGCTTTCTTACCTTCTTTAAAGTTTTAAGAGCATAAATAAGCTCTCCCTCAAGATCAACTTCTCCTTTTTTTGATTCTTCCTCTATTTGTTTACCTTTGAGAACATCTTCATTCTTTTCTGACTTGTCTTCTATAGGATCACCTCCTTCTTCTTCTAGTGCCATTAGAATATTCTCTTCTGGTCCTTCAAGTGTATCTTCATATTCATCATCACTGAAACTAAAACCATTCCTTGTACAACTATCTTCAAGATGTCCAAAATTACCACATCTAAAACACTTGAGAATTATTGGTGACCTTTTCTTAACTTCTTATTTTTCTTCTATCAGAAATAGAACTTCATCTTTATCATTATCTGAGAAACTATTATCACTATCACTTGAGTACTTACTTGCCTTGTCTGCATAGTAGCTCCTCTTTTGTCTTTGAAAGAACTTCTTTCCTTGTCTGCCTTGTCCATCCTTGCCTTTCTTTTGGTACCTATATTTTTTTGATTCCCTGTTCTTATGATCCTATTTTTCTTCATCATTGCTATTTTTGGCTTCTTGAAAATCAGTTGCATAGTGACCATACTTTCCACAATTGAAACATCTAACAGATTTTGCATCCTTAAATCTTCTTGAATCCTTATTCCTTCTGCCATAATTTGCTTCTTCATCACTGGATGACTCATTGCTTGAATCTGACTTCTTGCCCTTTGTCTTCTTAGTAGCTTTGAAGGTTGCTTCCTTCCGGATATTAGGTTCCTCTTTTGTTCTTAACTCAAAAGTTGTAAGAATACCAAGTAACATATCTCTTGTCAAAATATCACCATATTTTGATTCCTCTATAGCAGAGATCTTTTCACTAAACCTTTTTGGAAGAGATCTTAAGATCTTATCACAAACATCAGATTCTTCAATCTCAAGTCCAAGTCCTTGCATGGCGTTAACAACCTCATCTACCCGAAGTAGATAAGTACTAATGTTTTCCTCATCCTTCATTTTTAAATCTTCAAATTATCCTTTGAGATTTCGTATCTTTACCTTTTTGACACTTTTATCTCCTTCATATATGCTTTGCAACTTATCCCAAATTCCTTTTGCTGATTTGCAATGCATAACCTTTATGAACTCTGTTCTATGCAAACCTCTCAAAATTGCATTCATTGCTTTTGAATTGTAATGATGTAGAAGCTTACCATATTTATCTGTAGGTGGAGTAGCTGGTGGTGTGTATCCATTTTCAACTGCTTCCCATATTTCATTGCCAAGTGCCATCAGGTGAATCTTCATTCTCATACTCCAAAATATATAATCACTTCCATCAAATACTGGTGTTGAATTATCTGAGGACCCATTCTTAGAATCCATTGTGTTCTTGTAAGCTTTTCCTTCAAGCTGTTAAACTCTTCCGAAGGAACCCGCTCTGATACCAATTGAAGAACACAAGCTTATACTGAGAGGGGGGTGAACAATATAAGACCACTTTTTACTTTTCTTTCCCAATCAATATTATGCAATGTATAGATAGCAATATCAATAGTAGTAATCAAAGCAATGCACAAATCACCACACACAATAGAGACACCAATTTAACGTGGTTCACCCAATGTGGGCTACTCCACGGAGAAAATATTTCACTAAAATTTTCTCAATCAATCTCTTGGGAATCCTTTCCCTATTACAATGTTTATGGACCTCTATCCAAAGGAGACACCAATCCCCTAATCAAGTTCATGGATCTCTATCCATAGGAGAACTCCTTTCTCCTTAGCTCTGATTGGTGATCTTCTAGAAGAACTACTACCCCCACTACTCTAGCTAATGGATCTCTATCCACTGAAGACACCTATCCTCACTACCCTAGCTAATGGATCTCTATCCACTAGAGACTATCATCCTCTATACTCTATCACCTTCAAATCTCTATCTCAAATCTACACTAAACACAATCCTTCGATCTAGCACAAATCTGCTCAATATCTATCTCTAATCTAGCACAAACCTATCCTCAAATATACACCAAAATCTATCCTCAAATATATACTAAACATAGTCCTTCGATCTAGCACAAATATATCCTCAATATCTATCCTCAAATCTACACTAAACACAGTCCTTCGATCTAGCACAAATCTATCCTCAATCTCTATCCTCAAGCCTTAACACAAAGCTTGACTTAATCTCAAATCAACTCTACTAGATCTACCCCAAACCTTAACCCAAGGTTTGAACAAATCAATCAATCAACTCTGCTCTCAAGTCTTCTCAAAGACTTATCTCAAATCTACCTTGTAAGCTTCCACAAAATCTCACACTAATCTATCCACAAGTCCTCTCTAGAACTTGTCCAAATCTGCTCAACAAGTCCTCACTAGAACTTGTCCAAATATTCTCAACAAGTCCTCACTAGAACTTATCCAATCTACTCAACAATCTCTATCCTCAAACTATATTGTAAGCTTCCACAAAAGCTCACACAAATCTATCCACAAGTCTTCTCTAAGACTTACCTCAAATCTGCTCAACAAGTCCTCACTAGAACTTGTCCAATCTCATAGAAACATATAGAGAATTGTTAGAGACTCAATATGCTTCACATTCACCACAATGCTCAATCACTTTCAATCACTCTTTTTACCACAGAAACATATAGAGAATTGTTAGAGACTCAATATGTTTCACACTCACAAATACTCAACCTCTTTCTCAAATCAATTAAGAATATAGAACAATTTGTTTCACAGAACTTGAACTATCACTTCAACACATCCACTTGACTAGGCTCAACCAACTCTACTCAACCAATCACTCAATGAATTAATCCTTACTTACAAACCCTAGTCCAAGCATATGAACACTCACTCAAATATTTCCAACAATGCTTATCAACCAATCTCACATAACAATGATACTCATGATCTTTGCAAACCCTAGTTCAAGTTCTTCACTCAACTAATCACTTCAACAACAATGCTTATCAAACAAGGTTTTATCAACAACTCTTTATTCCAAAAAACCTTGAAGCATTAATTCAAAACACACTCAACAATGCTTACCAAACAATCCTTTTCACTCCAACTTTGCATTCATAACATTCAACAATCACTCACTAGGAAGATGTGCCCATACCTTTTGTTTGATGTAGAAGTGCCCTTAGAAAACCTGTCTCAATCACAATTTCCTTCTTTCCAATTTCAATGGTTAGATGACAAAATATCACTCTAACACTTTCTCAAAATATTCCTTAGACACAAAAATAATCAAAGCTCAAATATACCTTATTGCTCCTTCTTGAAATTAGCATCCATCAAATCATACATGAAAATAATTATTTAGATACACCTTATAATCTCCAACTTAAAATAATATCCAACACCACAAAATCTCAAACAATCTTCCTTAAACACCTTATTACCCTTTTCAAACACTAAAGCAAATATCACCAAAATTATTTTGCATCAACCTTATAACTCCCCTTAAAACCTTACAAACCAAATAAACTATGCAAAAATTAAACTTTAATAGCTCAACTTAATTCCTCCAAAATTTTGGCATCAACAACAAATAGCATACCTTTGTCCTTTACCCCAAAAGGGTTTCGACGAGTTTCGAACCACCGTCTCCCCAAGCGCCAAGCGCCTTAGCACTTTGGTGCCCACCGCGTGGGCTATAGGCGCCCACGTGAAGGAAGGGAAGCCTCCTTCCTTTTAAACCTTTGTCCATCGTCAATTCCAAACAAAAATAAAAACACACTACCGTGGATTCGAACCTCCGCCACTCGCTGCCCTACGCTTTGCTTCTGCTGTGGTTGCCAACTGCGCTACCAGCGCTTGGTGACCAAGGCACCAACCTTGGTGAATCAAAAACTCTGCCTCCTCTTGACACTTAAAAAAATAAAATCCTCTTTGATCGTATAGCACAATTCGCACGTTTTCGCATAGCATGGAGATTAATATCGAAGGCATATATTTTTTGGCTAAGGTGGAGGAGTCCCCCTTTTATACACATAATTATTTTACTCCCCACGTCGGCGCTCGAATTCGAATTCAAAATTCGAATTTTGATTTAATAACCCACCTTAGGGTTATTTAAAATTAACATAAATTAACTTATAATTAATATTAAAATTAATTAATAATTAATTTAAATAACTTATAAGTTAAGTAAATTAATTAATAAATTAATTTATAATAAAAATTATATTAATTAATTTATAATTAATTTAAACTTCCCTGTATAATATTATAAAGAAATATTATAATATTATTCACTTGGGCTTCTTCTTTGCACTTTGGACCACATCTGACTTCCTGGAACCGGGTCTTGATCAACTGAAAATGGACTATCCTTTTGCACTTATTGGAGAACCTGAAACTGATGTTGCCCACTGAAACTGCCATTGACTAGTGCTGAAAGCTTGACATCAATGACCACTCACTCTTGACATCAATGACAACTCATCTACTCAAAATGTCCAACAACCCTTATCTTTGATAAACTTCAATCAATTATTTTCTCTAACAGTGTATTGTAACCTCTTCTTCACTTCAATAGCATTATTAATACTAATTTTTGCAGTTTTGATCAATATTTTCATTGCACTGATCTATTGCTTTAAGTTCTGACAATTAGACTGCAAAATACAAGTAAAAAAGGTTAAAAAAAACAAGTGAAAGGAGACAAAGATCTAATGTTATAAACAAAACATATTTAAGAAAAAATGATTTTTTAGTTAGATGTAAAACATAAATTAGCTGTAAGTCATGCAATTTCTGCAACTGCTACTTTCTTCTAATCTAGTGCCCATTCATTAAAATATGCTTGGGCCTCTGCATTGAGGTTTTCCAAACAATTCGGAACAATGGCCATAACTTCATTAGTGTATGTAAACCTGGCCTCCATAGTGTCAGATTCAGCTTTATGTAGCAAAGCATCGAGCTTTTGGGGCTCATTCTCAACCTTTAAAAAAACTTTTTTCTCTTTGAAAATTTCTTATACCGGCCATTTATTGCTTTTATTAAACATTGGCCTGATATTCCCATTCTTTCAATTTATCAATATCTAAAAGAAGAGTATTATGAACTGTAGCTTTACATCTATTAGCTAATAAAATATTTTCAAAAAAAAATTACTTTATCATCATCTGTTAGATGATGGGTGGCGAATTTCTAGGGGGGAGAGGAAACTTCGATGGCCTCTGCTTCAACTTTCTCTTCTTGATCATTGCCCTCTAAATCTTGAAGCATATCACTTATCTTTAAAGGGATATTTTCAGGATTCATACCCTGCTAAAGAAAATCATCATCTAGATTTTTCGAGGGCATTTGAGACGCACTCTCAACATTTGAAAATTTCTCTAAGGTTAAAATTGGTAAAACATAAACATTAGATTCAGACATAGTGTGTGTCTGGGTAACACTTCTGGTATCATGTGACGACGATGTGAAGAACGTTTTTCCATGCATGCGTGATTGGTTCCTCATCGGTGGTACCTGCTATGGACGGACAGGAACTTGTTGTGTTGATGGTTTTTTACTGCGTTTGCAGTTGGGCAGATGGTGGAGGCATATTTTTCAGTCTTTTGAATATAGCAGGTGCATTTGCAAAATTTCACACGAAAATATAAATTTAATCTTGTGTAAATAATAATATCATAAAAAGAGATTTATTTTTACCAAACATACCAGACTTAGACTCTGCAGCCATTGATGATGCAACCATTTACCCTTTCTCTGAAAAATATTTAAAATACATCAAACTAAACATAATTTTAAATCATTAGAATACATAATTTAAAATAGTACTTTTGAATAATAAGGTTACCTTGTTGCCTGGAGGAAACTTCTTCGACGTCGACTGTAACAATTCCATAAGTAATATGAGTCACAGGTGTATGTTGAATATGATCACCATGAGACATCGCACGTTTGGAGGAAGTTACTAGTGATGACTGCAATTGCATGTCAAAATCACCAGATGCTTCTTGAATTCTAAATGCGACATCTCTTTTACTAGAAGACTGAGATGTTCTTCTTTGTTTTCCAAACAAAATTATAAAATAACAAGATTGATTGAAAAAAAGAAAATAAGGATATTCCAAAAACATATATTTACCTATATTTCATTCTCATTCATGCCAATAGCCAAAAAACTAGGGTGCAATGTAGTGGGAGGATTTCTTTGTTGAAGATTGAAATAAGCTTCATGAAAAAGACAAAGAATAAAGTTTTTGGTTGTCATTGTATATGAAGATTGAATATTTTGGGCACTCAGAAGGTCCTATTTCAGGTGGTTGGAAATGTGCATGGACCAGTCAAATATTTTGCCACCAATACATCAAATCAATAAAGACAATGCCCAAAAAGGTATTTCTATAGGTCGCCCCTACAGAATAAGCCTTGCCTGAAAAATTTCAATGCAAGCATAAAGAAATTTGTCTCCAACGTTGGAAATGTTTAAGCCCCTTTTGGACTTAGAAGAATTAGCTAAAATAAGAGAGAACATTATTAGAAAAAAAAAGTACAATAAGGAGAACGTTATTAGAGAATGAAAACTACAATACATCAATATTTAATGTTAAATAAAACTAAATTTTAAAAATATACCTTTCAAATTATCTGAATGAACAGAGTAATCGATTGCTAGGGTGGATTTGTCATCTTCGATCAAGGCGTACTGGTTGTTCACCAGTACACCATCCAAAAATGGTAGCCCTGTTAGTCACTGCACATCCGAGGGTTTAACAGAAAAACAATGTCCTTGTTATCCACTATGATCATAACAGTGAACACGTCATGATTGTAACAACTAACAATTTGTTGCAATAACTGAACGTTAATGTTCACCTGTGGCATCTTCAATACACCAGCAAGTCTGGAGGTGTAAAGCCATTGTGAATCTCTTCCAAGAGTGCTAAAAATATCTTGATGTTGGGGTAGTATAAGCTCCTGAAGTTTACTTTAGAAGGAAGAGGAGAGGAAGAGCTAACCATTTCTGAAAATAGGTAGGAAAATGTTCTGAAACACCCAGGAAAATGCTCTGAAACACCCTGTAAAACACTCTAAAAACACTGTTAAAACCTTTTGAAAATGGTGCCAAAACCTTTTGAAAATTCTATCAAAATGCTTTGAAAATGCTCTAAAAAGCGTTTGAAAAGGTTCTAAAACCATTGTGGAAAACACTCTGAAAATGTTGGACAAAGCTCTGAAATTGCTTTGGAAAACATTGTGGGAAAGGTGAAAAATGACCCTGCATATGTATTTATAAAAGTCTGCATAGCAGAAGTTAATAGATGCATGACATGTGGTAGAGGAGATTATATGTGGTACCATATTATTGATGATCTTTGGCGGTCACCTTTTGCCAGTCACCATCTGTCACTTGCCATCTGACACTCGCCTTATGACACTCACCATCTGCCAGTCACCATCTGCAACTCCCCATTTGTCACTCACCTTATGACACTCGCCATCAGCCACTCACCATCTGCCACTCGTCATTCACCACTCGCCATCAACCACTCACCATCTACCACTTGCCATCTACCACTCACCATCTACCACTCGCTATCTGCCACTCACCATCTGCCAATCACCATCTGCCAATCGTCATTTACCACTTGTCATCTGCCACTCCGTATCTGCCACTCGCCATCTGCCACTCACAATATGTCACTCACAATTTGTCACTCGCCTTCTAATAGTAGCCATACATTTTATTGATAATTTTTATGCAAAAATTCAAAAAATCGCCATATTTTGATAAATTTTCTACAAAATTTTGAAAATTTTGCCCCAAAGTTTATACACCATTCACCTAGATTCACCCCGATTTTATATTTAGTTTTTCTATACTACCCCTTATGCATAACCCTGGTGGATTGCTCCCTTTCAGGAGTGAGTTGCTCATTGGTAGACAAAATGGGACAAGTGTGCATAGATGCCAAAGAAGATCTTTAGAAAATATATTTTTATCTCATAATAGCACCATTAACCATATTTGAAGGCTTTTAATCCATTTAGAATTGTATTTAGAGGCATGTAACTTTTGAAGGTGCATCTTTTACTAAATATACCCTCAAATTATTACTTCTTCTAGCAATATAAATTTATCGTCCAAGTTTACTTAGGAATGAATTCCTTCTAAAAATAGGAGCCATAGGCTCCATTATAAACATATTTTGGTCTTGAAAGAATTAGAGCTACACTTTCCAAGTCTTACATTGTAATTGCTCATTTTAAAAATAGTAAGAGATTGTGCAAGACTTTTTGCTTTCCAACTGTGGAACCATTCTTTTAGATTGTGGAATGTGTGATAGATGTGGCACTGATCTTTTGTCCTCTTGTCATTCCTTGTTATTCCTATTTTATACAAGTGGGGATACATTATTGTTGTTTGTTTTTCTTGTGTGTTGATTGATCACACACTATTCTTGCTACAACTACAACCATATTTTTTTTTATGTAATTTGCTTTAATTTCTGGCACCCTATAAACTTTAAATATGAACTTTTATGTATTAAATTTTAGAATTCACTTTTTATACTTAGATTAGATTAGATTAATTTAAAGATGATGGTAGGCAGTCAATATAAATATGGAGGTAAAAAAAACACTATCTCCCTTCTTCTAATTTTTAAAATGGAATTATGGATATGTTGATATGATATGAATATGGAGGTCAAAGGAAACACTATCTCCCTTCTTCTAATTTTCGAAATAGAATTATGAACATAATAAAAGTTAAACCTTTAAATAAGAGATAGAAGGTTCAAATTTGAAAGGAGATGGGGTCTATATATCAAGTTTAAATATGCGCAATATATAAATATGGGGCCATGGTTTCAACCCCATACAACCAACTAAAGTTTTGAATTTAAAAAGAGTAGGATCCATAGACCAAGTTTAAGTAGATATAATATGAGGTTTGTTTCAATCCAATATAACAAACCAAATTGTGTCCAATAGGTTTGGGCAAGTGGACAAAAGTAAGAAGCTTTACACTTTGAATACCATGAACAAACCTTTAACATTTACCATGATAACCTAGTTCATTAAAATACCACTATTACATGTTCATAATTTAATAAGGATAGACAAACCTTTAACATTTACCAAATATCACTATACATGGTCATAATCTAATAAAAATGAGACTCATTTCAATCCTAGATTAATGAAATATAACAAGTTTATACAACATTAAATGTGATAAAAAATTTATCAATTTAAAAATAGTTATAAGATAAAACTCCTTAAATTAATGTGATACCATCTTCCTTCTCTTTAATATTAAAATATATAAAATAAAAAAACCATTACCAATAATTACTCTATAATAATTAGTATTTATAGGACTAAAAATCTTATATACTCTCTTTAAATAAAACATTGTGATCGTTGACATAAGGTATATTTAAGATAAAAAGATTACGAATTTTAATGAGCATAGAGACCTTATATATAAGTGGTAGACGTTGAAGTTAAATAAATTATTTTGATTTTATTTGTTTGGTAGGTAAATTGTTTTTTTATACAAGGACAAAGCATAGACATCCTTGGGAGTAGAGACGTCTAGACCACAAAATCAGATATAAAAGAGAGTCATGAGCAAAGACAAATATAATCCTATGACTGTTATTTTAATTTTATTATAAACAAAATTGGTAATAAATTATTATAAAAATTTATTGTGACGTCTAGACCACAAAATCAGATATAAAAGAGAGTCATGAGCAAAGACAAATATAATCCTATGACTGTTATTTTAATTTTATTATAAACAAAATTGGTAATAAATTATTATAAAAATTTATTGTGATTTTAATTTTATTATAAACAAAATTGGTAATAAATTATTATAAAAATTTATTGTGAATTAAATAAATTAATAAAGATTTTTTTGATTAGTTTGAGAAATTTCTATGATCGACGTACAAGATTATTAAAAAAAAAATTGTATTTTTTTTTTTTGGCTGAAATTAATAAAGATTATTAAAAAAAATGTATTGATTATAGAATGTTAGAAATATGTCAAAAGTTATTTGTATATATATGAAAGAGATAGGTTGATTGGTAGTGGTCGAAAATTTGTCATCATCCTACCTTTTTTGGATGGTTGGGATTTCCTTAACTTCGTTTTTATCTAACAAATTATGGTCTATAATGATAACGTCAAAATTCTATAGGAAGTCATGTTTTACATCCAACAAAAGTGAAATTGTCATTGATTAGAGAATGTTAGAGACATGCAAAAGCCATTTGCATATACTGAAAAGATGGGTTGGTTGGTAGCAACCGAGAATTTATCATCAAATTGCCTTCTTTGGATAGTTGAAGGATTTTCTAAAAAAAAATAATAATAATAATATATGTTTTATAAAAACAACCTCAAAATTTTATACAAAGTCATATCCTACATCCAACAAAAGATGCTACCCATTCCTTTATAAAAAAACATATTCATATCAAATTTCAAAATTATTTAAGAAAACCACTTCAATTTTTCTTTTAATGATTATATATATATATATATATATATATATATATATATATATATATATATATGAAAATGGGTAATTTCTCAACTTCTAGCCGAATGGCATTTGGTGTAATGGCAGTTGCCTAGTAATTATCATCTAGGGTAATTTCTCAACTTCTAGCCGAATGGCATTTGGTGTAATGGCAGTTGCCTAGTTATTATCATCCATGTGGTTGTGAGGTCGATTCCTCTTGTGTTTGCTCGAACAAACGCTGATATTTGTAAACGATGTTCAATAAAAACTTCTCAACTTCTCTATCTCTATCATTGAATCCAGAAAGTTGTCATTATAATCGCATGTCATAGAAAGTTATCATTATAATCACATGTGGCAGAAAGTTATCATTATATTCACATGTAGCACCTCCTTGAACTTGTATTTTAAGTGAGGGGACCATAAAGAGACTTAGGATTAAAATAAATCTACCACTATAACCACCCGTCCCACTTCCTATTTTAAGTGAGGGGACCATAAAGAGACTTAGGATTAGAATAAATCTACCACTATAACCACCCGTCCCACTTCCATAAACTTGTACTCCTAGATAATTATTTGGCCCACTTCCATAAACTTGTACTCCAAGATAATTACTTGCCATACTTGTAAACTTGTACTTCAAAATAATTACTTGTCCCACCTTTGTAAACTTGTACTTCAAAGATTTGGGATTAGGAACCACCAACTTCAAGCTGACAAATACTTAACAAAAATCCACCCGTCCACTACTTCCACTAGTTTAATAACTTATTTTAAAAGATTCTCAATTTTGTGAGTGCCCATGCCTTCGCCCATATTTGATGTGTATTAAAAGGGTTAAGGCCATACACCCAATTAGGGGTCCTTGCTCTTCAATATTGAATGAAACACATCACATCATGGCAGCGGTGACAAGATGTAAAGCACTTGTACCTAGTGCTTTCACCCATAGTGGCAGTGGTGAAAGATGTAAAGCACTTGTACCCACTTGTACCTAGAGCTTTACCCCAACAATATGGTGTAGGGAGTAATCTAATATATATTATTATTTTTTTAACTTTATGTTATATATGCAGATTTAAGATTATAGAAAATGTTAAAAGTATTAAAATTTTTAAATCAATAAATTTCCTAATTTGTGATATTCGAAAAAGATTGTGAAACTATGAGGTCATTCATAATGATTTTGCAAGATTGTGAAACTTTAGTGAGGTCATTCGCATAATACTTCCACGTTGGGACAAGAAAATTCTAGAAAATGGGTATAAAATAAAGTTGTTTAATAATAAAAGAAGGATAAAGTAGTTTTTAATGTTTATAAATGTTATAGGTGGTATAAAATTATTCTAGATTAAAAAAAATTATAAAATAAATATAGAATAAAGTTGTTTAATAATGAGTAAAAGGTTATGTGAGATAATTCTAGACAACAAAATTCTATAAAACAAGTATAGAATAAAGTTGATTAAAAAAATTTATAAAATAAATATAGAATAAAGTTGGAGTAAAAGATTATATGAGATAATTCTAGACAAAAAAAATTCTATAAAATAAGTATAGAATAAAGTTGTTTAATAATAAAAGATAAAAAGTAAAGTAGTTTAGTCTTCTTAAAAAAAGGTTATAAGTTAAAAGAGATATTCAATTTTTTTTGTTATAAGTTAAAAGAGATATTCAATTTCTTTTTTTTTTTTGGAGGGGGTGAAACAATCCATGTTTTATGTTGGTTATTCATTTTTTTTTTGGTGGGGGGAGGAGGGGCAAGGGCTAGGTAGCTAGGCACTTATTAGGAAGAGACCTAGGTTCAAACCTTATGCCTGTTGTAAAGGTAGTAGTCTAATTTAAACCCTTTGAGTGCGTATCAGACCGACGACAGTACAACTTCAAAACGAACAGTGGTTCCCCTTACGTTGGATCATCAACAACAAGGTGGTATAGACTTGTTGAAAGTAACCCGTGTGGTTTGAACCCTGTACTTGGTAGTTACTAAAAATAGTGTGGATGTAACTAACTTTCTTGTGTATTCAATATAGATATTCAACTACTTTTTTATTATTGAAGTATTATGTACAATCTTACCTGCAATATTCAAATCTTAGACTTTTATTTAGAGTTTCAAAGTTTTCGCAAAGACAATCCTCATGAAGAATGGTGTTTACCTTATATATGGTTATCAAACTATAACTTGCAATGATGTGTACGATTTTAATTCCCCTAGGATTTGAACCTTAGACCTCTATTCAAAGTTCAAAGTCTCCACTATTAAGTCATTCAGATTGTACATGAATATAGACATTTATATGATAAATTTATATTCATGGTTTGCAAAACTAATACATATTACTGGTTAATGAGCATGACAATGAATTATTTAATTTTTTTTTTTTAATTTTAAAAATTTCTAATATTTACTAAGTGATATTTTAATTTAATTGGTTAAATTCTTTGATGTTTAAAGAGAAGATCTTAAAAGTTGTTAAACTATTTATCTATATATAACCAAAATCTATCTATATATAACCAAAGTTATATAGTCATAAAGTAATACAAGTGAAACATGTTTCAATCTCATATAACTAATTTAAAAATATTGATAATATTTTTTATTCTTTTAAAATTAAGATAAATAATATATTCGGTCATGTGTCAATCTCCATGGTGGATGTTTATAAGAAGTATTACTCAAAAAAACAATAATCTTTAAATAAAAAATGCTATTATCTCATTTAAAATATCTTTAAAATGAGAAAGTCATAGTATTAAGAGGATTTTCTTGTCAAAATTTACCTAGGAGTTACAACTAGCCTCACTTGTCCACAGTTATAGCACAATTGGTTTTCACGACATGGCACCAACACTAATAATGGGAGGTCAAGTAACCCTTTGTGCTCTTCCAAGTGTAGTTGGTTTCTGAAACATGGTCCTAACACTAATAAATGAGATGTTCAATGTTTGAACTACCCCTATATTGTCTTTGCTGATAAAAAAAAATAGATAGTGGTATATCCATATGGATGACACTCTCAGCTACTAAGAGTGGCTTTGAAGATTTTTTCTACCCAAGAGTTTTAATCCTGGGGAACATCTTCGAGAAGTCTAAGGTTCAAACTACGATGTGTGTGAGTGTGTGTTAATTCTCTATCGATAAGCTTAACTCTTGACTTTATGAAAGATGAACATGCTCAACCTTAAACACTGGTTGTAGAAGTTTCTCACATTATTCAAATTTAAAAAAAAAAAAAACTAGCGTCACTCATTTTTTGGTCCATAATTAATGCATATCAAACACAAGTGCTCCTTATAGCAATTGCCGAGTCTTATAATAATTTTAGGCAAATTTAATTAAAAATTAGATATTTTTTTTTTATTAATTGTACTTACATGTTAATATCTTATTTTAAAATTAAGGTTCAAACCGTGGTGTGGGCGAGTGTGTGAGGAGGTGGATGTGTGGTGGCTTTGTTAAATTCCCTATTGATAAGTATAGCTCTCGACTTTACGAAGGGTCATGGTTAAGAGGAAACTGCTCAGCCTTGTACGGCGGTCATAAAAGTTTCTCACATGAACTAAATAAAAAATATATATAATTTTAAAACAAACTCATGTTTTTAGTGTTTAAGAAAGGAAAGTGAACTGCACCTAACTTTAGGGGTCCACTTGCACACATCGAAGCCCTATAAGAATAGTGCTTAAGTGTAGGCATGACAATTTTGTCAACTTCGAACATTTAGGAAAATGGTGGGACACATGACATACACTTTTGTGAAGATGTTGGAGCTCTATTTAAAATTACTTGAACCTCATCTTTTAACAATTCATTCCCCACCCCACCGTTTATTGTTTGCAATGAATGAAATATTACGAGTAAGAAGAGTTGAAGCTTGTATGAATGAAATATTTTAAAGAATTATATTTTTAATTTATGAGAATAGTGTTATAAATCTATAATTGTATTTTATTTTTATTAAAAATAATAATTTTGTATATGTTTATTTTATAAAAAAAATTATTAATTTATGTGTTTTATTATTAATTGAATTTCACTAAAATATATAAAAATTCGTTTTTGTTTTTAGTGAAAAGGTTATTAATAGAATTTATAATATATTAAAAGGAAAAAAATTCTTTTTTTAACTGCATAAATATTATTACCAAAGAGCCTTATAGCTAGGAGAGGATTTTTTTGTTGGCTTTCTCTTCTCATCCTGTCATTATCTCTTTTTTATTTGTAAAAGGTACTAACATATTTAATCATCTCTATTCGATGTTGTGTTATATATGGTATCTTATTGACCTTGGATCTAAGTTATTTATGTTGCTTCTCTCCTTAGAGTGTTCTATATTGCTTCCTCCTCTTCACGATTCTAAGATTTTTATGATATTTTTGTCTCTAGGGTCTCTGTTAGCTTCCTTGTTAAGGTGTTCGAAGTTCTCTCCATTGGTTTATAGTCTTCTCAAAAGTTCTTCAATTTCTCTCCAACCACAATTACCACCATATAAAACCAATATCTAGATCCTAGGCACATTTGATTTTTGTGGATGTGAATCTATTGGCTTTTGAGTAGTTCCAAAAGGATTCCATGGTTGGGAGTGAGGTCCCTTGTTGGTTGAAAGTTTCAAACCACTGGTGCTAGATCATTTGGGCATATGGGCATGTAAAGAGCATGTGGGGGATTGTTTCCTCTTCACTGTTACACATTATGCATCGTTTTGGACCTTTGAAGCCTCTCTTACATAGTTTATCTTGAATCAGGATGATTTTGCGAGCCACCTGTTAGGAGAAATAATTGATCTTTGTGTAACCTTTGGGTTACCACAACTTTGGTCAAGGGAAAGTATTGGAGGATTGAGAGGCTGAAGAGATGGATCTATAACCCTCTTAGAATGAGTAAATACCAAGGGTGCCAAAACCCCGGGCTATTTTATCTTATTTTGCTTTCTTCACCCAAGTTCTTCTGGTCAGGATTTCCTTCAGTTCTACCTTCTTTGCTTCCCATCCTTCACATGGTCATTCCTTTGGAGGGCACCATAGGTGGTGCCCCAAGGATTGGTTGTTCAATGGTTTGAGGTAGTGGCTCACATTAACACATCCATGTTCGTAGAATACCAGTTTCACAGCAGTTAGATGGGGATATTGAACATCCATGGGGGGTTAGCATTCCAAAGATTCATCCTATAATCTAGTTTTGCTCCCATCTCCAATTCTCCAAAATAAGCTCTTCTTAGTGATAGGAGCTTCTTTCTTTAGTGTTTTCTAAAAATTTTAACCTTTTTCCTATTATTGGGAGTTAGAGAAGGTCAAATCTTGTGTGATATGGGTAGTATTATGCTAGGAGAACCTTAGACTAGAGATGGTTTGGGAGGGATAACCATCTCTAATAGATTTTATTAGTAAGAGATTGGTTATTTGTTACTACCGCTTGGATTCCAAGGTCTCCATCCTCTTTTGGATGATACTTTTTCCAAGTGATCAAAGTCATTTTCTGACTCCCTTTGACACCAGACCATAAGAATATTTGTATTATTTTTTTGAGGTCCTTTAACACGTCTTTTGGGACCGCTAGGACTGAGAATTCGTACACATGCATTGCTTGAAGGATTGCTTTTAGTAATGTAACTCTACCTCCAAAACTTAGCCATATGTCTGTCCAGTGATTTAGCTTAGAGAAGATTCTATCTTTTATTGTTCTTTAATCCTTAGCTTTTAAACTTCTTTCTAAGAGGGGGATTCTTGGGTATTCCAGAGGAGGAGAAGCTTCCTATAATCTTAGGATTTGGATAATCCTTTCCCAAACTCTCTCTGTAACATTAAATAAAATAATTTTGGATTTATGGTCATTTATGAGTTATCTAGTGGCCTTTATATAGAAATCAAGGAGGTTTCTTATGCTAACTCCTTCCTGGATTGTAGCCTCCCCCAAAATTCCAATATCATTCATAAATTGGAAGTGAGTAAGATTAATACCAGGGCTGATACATATTCTTATAATGATATTCTCTGCCTTCTTCTATCTGATATATCTCCTTAAGCTTTTCACATAAAGAATGAACAAGTATAATGACATATGATCTCCTTATATGATCCCCTTGGAGTCTTGGAAGGGTTGGGATGGAACTCCATTGATGAGGATTGAAAAGGAAGCCAATGAGACACATTCCAACACCCACAAAATTCATTCTCTTTCAAAATTGAATTTCTTGAGGATTTTGGCCATGAAGTCCTAGCTAACCCTGTCATAATATTTGGAGAGATCAAGTTTTAGAAATTTTCATTTATTCTATTTATTGATGAGGGAGTGGAAATATTCCTAATCCAAGATGATTCCATCTAGAATCTATCTTCCTTATACAAATGCTATTTGTTTAGGAGATATTATTGTTAGAAATATTTTTTTAAGCCTTTCTACCATCATTTTGGTGAGGATTTTGTAGATCACATTGCAAAGAGCAATGGGGAAGAATTTTACAATATCCTCCATGTTTTCACCTTTTGAAATCAAAGTTAGGTTGGTGTGATTGAGGGCTTTGAGGATCCAACCATTGGATCTGATCTCTTCTAATGTTTTTGTAACATATTCTGCTATTGTATCCCATAAATATTTGAAGAATTTGGTAAAAATACCATCTAGTCTAGCTGATTTATCAATTTACATATTGAATATAGTTGATTTGACTTCCTCTGTAGTTATTGCCTTGAGAAGTTCATTTTGATATTAGGAGACCAAAACTGGGATACTGTATAGGATCTCCTATTGGTGGGTTAAAGATAAATTTGGATCTACAGTAAACAAAGTACTAAATAAATTCTTAGTTATTTTTTGCATACCTGGGTAGTGTCATGTCTTTAACCTTGGTCATCGAGAAGAGCATTCATCAGGTTATGAATATTATGGGTGGTTGAAAAGTATAGGAATAATTTGGTATTTTGGTCTCCCTCTCGTAACCATGTTATCTTTGCCCTTTATTTTCAATAAGCTTCTTCCTTTTGGTCTATTTCCTCTCTTTTTTCAAAAGGTCTTCCTCCTAGGAAAGAAGCTCTTCGGATATCACCCCTTCCCTAATTTTGGAATCCACCTATTGCATTTCTATTATGATCTTTTCTTGTTGCTTTTAAAAGTTAGTTCATTGGAGTCAACTCCAATCTTTCAAGTTTTGTCTTACGTGCTTGAGTTGTAAGTGGAGTTAAAATTGGATCATCCCATGGGACGGTTTCCCTTGTTGCCATCATTGACTAATCAGATCTGGAAGGTCTTGACTTTGAAGCCAAAAATTCTCAAATTTGAAAGACCTTTTAGGATTATGCTTTCTTTTTTCTATGGCTAGACTAACCAGGAAGTGATTGGAGGTCAGGTGGTTAAGAATCTCTTATTGACATGGCCATCGATGGAATGCTTCCTCTCCCACTAGAAATCTATCTAGCCTAGAATTTATTATGCCCCCCTCTTTCCTTTTGTTTGTCCAAGTATTTGTACAACTTGGAGGAAGAATTTGAATAAGCTCTAGTTGATCTTCTTGGGTAATGAGGAGTATATCCTTGTCATTCAATTGCGATCCTCCTCCATAATTATTCATTAATATTTTAGCATTCATATCTCTACCCGCTATTGAAAGGTCGTCTGGGTAGGCTTCTCTAATAGCCTAAACTACTTTCCGTTGTATTTTCTTATCTTTGATATCCTTCATCCCATATATGTTAAAAATAATATGTATTTCTCTTGTATACCTATTCTTAAGTCTTATCATAAAAAATCCTTTGGCAGCTACCAATATGATTTCCTAGAAAGTATTTCGGTACCACAATATTAGAGAGCCTCTTGAAAAGCCTTGGGATACTTGGGATGTGTATTCATATTGCTTCCAGTTTCTACTTGATATGATTATTATTGTTTTGAGATAGGTTTTAGTTTCCTATAGTAACATAACATCCGACTTAGTTTCTAATAGAACTCTTTTGACGACCAATTGTCTAGGGTAGGCATTGAGTCCCCTTAAATTCCATATGTGTACTATCATTGGGAATCAATGTTGTAGAAAGTTGTTATTGACTTGACCAATCTTATTTCTCTTAGTTGTTCTCCTTATTTTTGAATATTTTCTTTGTTTGTTTTTCTTCCTGCTTCCTACAAAGTTGCATTATTCTATCTCTTCTCAATTTGGATGATCTTGGGAGTTGGTTTTTCTCTAGTTTTCTCAAAAACTCCTATAATCACATCCTTTGGCTGGTGATCGTCTTGGTTGTTGACCACGATGACCTTAGATAAATCATGGGATAAATATGGGATGAGAAAGTTATCTTGATCAATTTAGGAACAAATCGATTGAAGTGTGTTATTGGGATGGGGACAAAGGGATTGGCTAGGGTCAACTGAATCTGCTAGATTGGATTCCTTTAGTTTTGGAGGATAGGGAGGGTTTGAAGAAGGATGACTCAAATCTACGGCTATCAGATCTGGATTGGGAGTTAGTGGGAACTCTGCCAAGTATTCTTTGTCTATTGGGTTATCAAGCCTAAGGAGCTTGTATTAGTTTTACGGGGCTCTCCCATTTGAGTGGTTGTTTGGGTTACTTGGTTTTGGTTGGCTTCTTCCTCTATCTTTGATGTGAAATTTTGTATTTCTCCTCAAGATGATTTGGAAACCTTCATGATTTTCCTTTTGTGTTGATTGGGTTGTAGTTCATGGGTTTGGTTGACTTTGTTCCATGACCATCATCGTTAGATTTGGGTATTGTCTTACTAAGTGACCATATTCATGACATGTTCTACATCTGAAGGGGATTGGTTCGTAGTCCACCTATTTCATCCAGGAAATCCTCCCCACCCCTAGCTCACTTTCAGCCATAAGTGGTTTACCTAGATCCATCTCAACATAAAATTAGCATGCACTATCGAGCTTCCTTCTATTGTTTCTCTAGACCACCCTATGTAGGTTCCTAGAAGATCACCTATCATCTTAAGGATGTCATCTCTCCAAAATTCTAGGGGTAGAGCAAAAATTTTGAGTCAAATGGATGTTGGAGATGGCTCAATGCATGGGTCAAAAATCAACTTCTAGGGTTGCATGAAAATGCCTACTGGACCAAATATTATAAGGGCCCCCTCAAATGCCTTATCTCTATCTACAAGCATAATGAATTTCACCATAAAATAACCATTGGGTAGGAGAATTATTTCAAATTCCCCTTGAGGGTCCTAGTGTTTTCGAGCCTAATTATAAAGGAACTTGTTTGAGGGTCTTAGACCTACGAATTTGCAAATAAGTGCATGGTTAGATGAAGAGATCTACAAAAACTTATTCCAGAAATAATGTAAAAATAAATAACTTAAAATAAATGACACCACACAATGCACATATGACACACGAGATTTACCCTGGTTCACCCGATGTGGGCTACTCCAACAAAACAAGAGCCACTCCTTGATATTATTATTTTCCTTTTATTTTCGAAAATGGGACATTACAATAAAATATAAAGGAAAATCTCACAAACCCAAACCACTATGTGGTATTAGAATACAATGGGCACAATACCATGGTCTAAACCACCCATACCCTCCAACCACCCACCAGTCGTGGGAATCCTGGCAATCACTCCGCCAATCACTATGGAAAAAGGGGAAAAAATAATTTTCGATGTTGCCGAAAACTGCCTTCGACGTGGCTGGGGGGGACCGGACCCCCCCGGTACCCCTGGGGAGGGCATCGCCCTCCTCATGAGGAGATCTGCTACTCTTACCCTCTCATTTTTGTCGTACAGTATTTCCTCGACAAAGGATGAGACACATACAACATTCTCCCACTTGTTGAATACTTTGGAAAACCCATTTCAATTGTACAAAATCTGAACTTTTTTGTGCTAACTGCCTTGGTTAAAGCATCTGCAACATTTTCCTTTGTATCCACTTTCTCCAGCAACACTTTCTTCTTTTCAATAATGTCCCTACTTAAATGGAACTTTGTATCAATGTGCTTCATTCTGGAATGGTAAGTAGGGTTCTTTGCTAGAAATATAGCACTCTAACTGTCACAATTTATCTTCACAGCTCCTTGAAAGAACCCAATTTTAGCACATAGTCTTTGTAGCCATACTGATTCCTTACTGGCATCAGTGGTTGCCATGTACTCAACTTTAGTGTTTGAAAGAGCAACAACAGTTTAAGTTTTGCTCGTCCAACTAACAACTCCTCAAAACAAATTGAATACATAAGCACTAGTAGATCTTCTATTGTCCAGATCTCCAACCCAATCTGCATCAACAAACCCTTCTATATCCAAGGATCTATCTTATTTACCTGTACCCTCATAACAGATTGAAAAATTAGAAGTACCACGTAGATATCTAAAAACCCTTTTCACAGCAGTCCAATGCTCTTTACCAGGTTTGGACATATATCTGCTCAAAACTCCCACTGCATGGGCAATGTCTGGTCTAGTACAGACCATGGCATACATTAAACTACCTACAACATTTGCATAAGGAACATGGGACATTTCTTCTACCTCTTCTATTTTTGGACATTGTTTAGTAGATAATTTTTCCCCCAAAGGAATAGGTACCTTCACTAGTTTGCAATCCTGCATATTGAATCTCTTTAATACTGTCTCAACATATTTTTTCTGATCCAGCCATAGATTTTTGTTAGAATGATCTCTGTTTATTTTGATGCCCAAAATAAAATTTGCAGGGCCAAGATATTTCATATCAAACTGTGATGCTAACTGAGACTTCACTTCCCTGATCATTTTCTTACTATTTCCAATTAGTAACATGTCATCAACATGCAAAACTATAATGACAAGTACATTACCAATTTTCTTTGAATATACACAGTGATCAACATTGCTACGAACAAAATCAATTCCTAAAACATAAGTATCAAATTTTTGATACCACATTCTAGATGACTATTTTAGTCCGTACAGATATTTCTTTAACTTACATACAAGATCCTTCTTTCCTGCAACAGTGAAACCTGCAGGTTGTCTCATATAGATTTCTTCCTCCAAATCTCCATGAAGGAATGCAGTCTTTACATCCATTTGCTCTATTTCAATATCAAAAGTAGTAGCAACAGATAACAGAAATCTAATTGAGGTTAGCTTTGCAACAGGAGAAAATACTTCACCATAATCAATTCCCTCTACCTGAAAATAACTTTTAGCCACCAAGCGATATTTGTATTTCTCCACTTTACCTTCAACATTCTGCTTCTTCTTGAAAATCCATTTACAACCTATTGCTTTTCTTCCACCAGGTAATTTCACTAAATCCCATGTTCTGTTATTTTTCAGGGCCATCATTTCCTCATCCATGGCCTCTTCCCAAAGGTTTACCTCTTCAAAATTTATAGCTTCTCTAGCAGTTCTAAGATCTTCATCAGTAACAGATAATACAAAAGAAGTAGGAAATGCAGATGGACTATACCTTTCAGGTTGCCTTCTTTCTCGTGTTGATATTCTTACCATAGGTGTATGAACCTCTTGTTCATCCTCATACAAATCCTCATCCAGATCCTCATATTTTTGCTCCTCTACCAGATCCTCTTCTATGTGATCTTCTTCCATGAGATCAAATTGGACCTTTTCAAGTTCTTCTTCTGTTACTTCCTTCTTGTGATCACTTTTAGTTTCCCTAAACACCACATCTCTACTGTACACTGTTCTTTTAGTTTTTGGATTCCAAATTTTATATCCTTTAACACCGTATTTATAACCAATAAAGATACATTTAACAGCCTTATTATCAAGCTTACTTATTTTCTCCTTTGGAATGTGCATGTATGCATCACAGCCAAAAACTCTAAGATGTGAGAGAGGGTTTCTTACCAAACCATGTTTCAAATGGAGTTTGATATGGCAATGTTGATGTAGGAGATCGATTTCACAAGTAGCATGTCGCACTCACTGCCTCAGCCTAGAATTCCTGTGTCAAACCTACACCACTGAGCATACTTCTAGCCTTTTCCATCAGAGATATATTCAATATATTTGCAACTCCATTTTTTTGAGGTGTATATGGAGTAGTCTTCTATCTTGCAACACCACACTGCTTACAAAAATCCTCAAATTTATTTGAACAATACTCTCCTCCATTATCACACCTCAACACCTTAATTCTTTTATCAGTTTGATTTTCAACAAGTGCTTTAAATTCTCTAAATTTATCAAACACTTCATATTTACTCTTAAGAAAATAAATCCATGCATATCTTAAAAAATCATCAACAAAAGAAGCATAATATCGTGATTTTCCAAGTGATGGTATAAGGACAGGACCAAATATATCACTATGAATCAGATCTAATATCCTTGTTGCTCTAGCAACACCAGATGGGAAACTCACACGATTCTGCTTTCCATAAACGCAGTGTTCACAGAAATAAAAAACCATTGAGAAATCATGGATACCATGAATCATACCTTTTGTGTGCAGGGTATGCAATCCCTTTTCTCCAATATGTACCATTCTTTGATGCCAGAGTGTTGAGCTTTTATTTGATTCAATCTCAAAAATAGTTGAGCTATTGCACTCATTTGTCATAGTTCTTCCCAATATCTTGGACAAAGTTCCAATACGAACTCCTCTTGCTAACACCATTGATCCTCGAACCATTTTGCATGAATATTTGCTAAAACTAGCATTTACTGCTGCATCAACCATTTTGCTTACAGAAATTAAATTTCTAACAAGGCCTGGAATATGCATCACACCTAGAAGGGTATTAACCCTACCATCCTGCAATAGTATTTTTACCCTTCCATGACCAATGATCTTAAGTGGTGAATCATCTCCCAACAGTACCTCCCCTCCATAATATTTTTCATATTCACTGAACCACCCCCTTTGAGGAGTCATATGAAAAGAGGCACCAGTATCGATCAACCAATCATTTTTATCTGATCATGTGGAGTAGGATGCCAGATATACATCCCCTCCTTCATCAGTAGATTTATGTGTCTCTATGGAAGTGGATTCATCAGACCTCTTTCCAGAATCAACATTCTTTGATCTGCAATCCTTCTTCATGTGACCAGGCTTACCACACTTCCAACACTTTCTCTCAAACTTTCCACGAGACTTGGATCTACCTCTAGACTTAGATCTATCATCGTATCTTGTTTTATCCTTTTCCTTGGCACACCCTCTCACTATTAGGGCTTCCTTTGAAGTGCCCTCCATGGCTTTTCTCCTCATATCCTTTGATATTAGAGATGCCACAATATCTTCAAACTTCAATGTAGATGAAGTTGTACTACCAATTGCTACAACTAGGTTATCCCATGAATCTGATAAAGAGCATAGCAAGGTAATACATTTATCTTCCTCACTTAACTTAATATCAACAGATGTAAGCTGACTTACCACTGTATTGAATGAATTCAAATGATCTTCTACTGAATCTCCTTCATTCATCCTGAGATTGTACAATTTCTTTCGGAGGAACAATTTGTTCACCAGGGACTTAGATTGATACAAAGCCCCTAATTTCTCCCAGAGATCCTTTGCAGTAGCTTCTCCAAAAACGTTGATTAGGACTGAATCTGCAAGACACAGTCGAATCAGACTCCTTGCTTTCTAATTCATATTTTTCCAATATTCATCGGATGTTCTTGCAAGTTTCGTTTGTTCAGAAATAATAACCCACTGATCTCTGTCCACGAGCAGATCCTCCATCTTCAACTTCCATAGCTCAAAGCTTTTTCCATCAAATTTCTCGATCTCTATCCTTGAATGATTTCCTATCATTTTCCTTCAAGCTCCTTCTGTGAAAAAACTCACACTTCAAAATAGGTTTTCTCTCCCTCCTAAAAACCCTAGAAACCCTTCAAATGAAATGAAACCCTAGCAATAAAGGCGTCCCCCTATGGCTAACAACCTAGATCTAATACCAAATGAAGAGATCTATAGAAAATTATTCTAGAAATAATGCAGAAATAAATAACTTAGAAGAAATGACACCACACAATGCACATATGACACACGAGATTTATCCTAGTTCACTCGATGATGTGGGTTACTCCAGCAAAATAAGAGCCACTCCTCCTTGATATTATTATTTTCCTTTCTTTCTCGAATGGGACATCACAATAAAATATAAAGGAAACTCTCACAACCCTAAACCACTATGTGGTATTAGAATATAATGGGCACAATACCGTGGGCTAAACCACCCACACCCACCAACCATCCACCAACCGTGGGAATCCTGATAATCGCTCCAAAAAAGGGGGAAACAAATTTTTGACGTTGCCAGAAACTGCCTTCAGCGTGGTCGGGGGGGGCTACTGCTCATGGCATTACCTTACAATAAAACTTTCATTATATATGGATACCAACCAACCCTATTTTTCCAAGTGCCATCACCTGCTTTATTAACATTGTCCTAGTTGGTAATTCTATTAGTGACTAACATCAATAGAGGTGGCACCTGGAGGTTACAAGTGGTGACTTATGATTGGTCAATTTTCTCCTAAGGTTTATTATTTACTTTTTTATTTTCCTTTAAGCTCTAATATACCCAAATTTTTGGAGGCCATAAATTTTGTATATAAAAGCATTTTGGACCCATTATTTTTCAAATTGTATAGTTTTTTGAGTTCTGCAGAGTGGTGATATTAATTTAAGGAGTTGTTACTATTTTTTATGGGATTTTTCTATACAAAATAGACCCAATTGATAATTTTCTTCGCATCCAGGTCATGTATAATTTAAACATTCTTCTACAAGAAGGTCAGAGGTTCAAAATCCTTTTCTCTTATTTCTTTACCATAGTAGGTTTGATGTCTTCAAAGAGTACAAAATATCTAACTCCAATTAAGCTTGATGGTGTAATGGTTGGTTAACTATACATGTGCTTATCCTTCTCTTTTCTCATAGTGGATGTTTTATTTAACTCCAATAGCTAGTTAGTGTGGTGATTGGTAATATTTTGGGTTGCAAGAGAAGTAGATTTTGGATTATCAATGTAAGATATGCCTTGTTTCTATGGGCCCTTTCTAGCCATTGAAGTTGAACATTTAGAGACTTGCCTATTGCTTCATGATTCATTTTCCTTCTCTTGAGATTGAGGTACATATTGTGGTCACCATAGTGCATTTTAAATATCTTATTAAAGAAAACTCAACATCTTGAACTAGAAGGTGGAATTATAGCTTCATGTTTGGGATAGGTTGACCAATTCAAGTAATTTTAGAAAAAAATAAGATAGTAGGATCCATTGGCCCATATAATCATTCATTATAGGGTAGATGTATCATCTCTAATATCTTTTCTCTGTGGATCCTCAACTCAGACTATGAGTGGTGTTAAAATATTTGTAATCTGATCTTATTAGGCCAAGGATGATAATGATGTACCTACCTTTGATCTTGATGTAGCCTAAGGAAAAGTTCTGTGTAAGCCTTCAGGCATCTTTATGTAAGACTATGAGCATTCTATATGTACTCCCATGGGCATATTTATATGTAAGCCTATGGTTATTCTTCTATGTAAGCCTACAAGTATCTGCATGTAAGCCTAAGGACACCCTCTTGTATTCACCCTTAGTGATATTGGTTAATCCACCTTTATGGATAACCTTGATTAAAGGGGGTTTAATTTATTATTATTATATCATTGTAATTATACCTAAAAACCAAGTTAATGTTAGCTTGAGGTTAACTACTCATTAGGATTTTTTTGGTATCAATATAAATACCCCCATATGATTTATCATTTGTAATATATTGTGACATGAAAATATTATGGGTGTGCCTATGGGAACCCACCCCTTATTCCTTCTTTTAAATCCTATCGTATATCTCTTTTCTTGTTTTCCATCTATACACTCTTCTATATTTCTCTTCTTCCTTTTTTTGTTTTTGATTGTGTGAATGGATGTTTTAGGATGCTTCTAGAAAATTTTGTGAATTCTAATAGTATTTTTGGAAAGTGTCATTGCAAATATTTTTCAAAAGAAAAACATCATGATGCTTCTTAGCCCTTGGAGTTTATTCAAAATTAACTTGATGGACTTACAATAAATCATTTGCTTTCTAACAACATGTACTTTCTCACTTTTGTTGATGATTTTATAGGTATCTATGGATATACACTTGCAACCAAGGATTAAGCCTTTGAGAAATTCAAAAATTTCAAATCTTTTATTGATAATTAGAGCGAGAAATGTAATAAGTGACTAAGGATAAATGGAGAAAAAGAGTTTGGTAGGTATACATTTTAAGACTCCTCGACATCTCATGGTATTACCTTACAATAAAACTTTCATTATATTTTTTAGTAGAATAGGGTGGTTGAGTGGAATAATATTATTTTGGATATGGATCATTACCTTACAATAAAAATTTCATTATATTTTTTAGTAGAATAGGGTGGTTGAGTGGAATAATATTATTTTGGATATGGATCATTATTTTATGCATGCTAAGTAGATGAAGATCAAATATTAGATTGAAGTAATAACTTGTGTCGCACATATCTTGAATAGAATACCCACTTGAATAGTTAAAGGTATGCCACCCTTTGAGAACTTGATAGGGATGAAGCTTTTGGTTGTATATTTGTGCATTAGTGGTATGGTCTCATATTTGGAAAGGAAAGGGAAACAAGTTTTAGGTGAAAAATCATTAGTGTATTGACATGGGCTATGGTGATGGTTCTAAGGCCTTCTATATTTATGATCTTGTTGATCAAGAGATCCTTATTCAAGTTGATGTGAAGTCTAAGAAGATTCCTTCTTCATGTCGTTTTGGTCCACTTTTATCCCTTTTATAGAATCTTATTTCACTCTATTGATCCTTCCATTACTCCAAATTATTCTACACTAATTTTTAGTCTTTTGCGAGCATAATCCTAATTATATATGTGGATATTAGTGGATGTTCTTCTAGTCCTAGATATCCTCCTAAGGTATTGCTCTTTTCTTTTGTTTTGGATCCTTTTTTAGATGACTATAATATTTCTAGGCCTTTTTCTAGTATGTTGGATGATGTATCAAATATTAGAGGATGTATTAATTTCTTCAATACCTCTTTCCATTAATTTTCCTCAACTTATTAGGCCTTCTTCTTCTATAGATTACCCTAAGCCCAAGTTGGCTTTGACTCTTCTTTAGGATGTAGAGCCCATATTATAATAGGAGTATTATCAAAATTCCCCACCTTCTTAAGCTTTTATCTCTAATATGGATAACTTTAAACATCCTTTAACTTATTCTTATGCCAAGGGATTCCCTCAGTGGTAATATATTATGTAGATAGAGTTGATTTTCTCATGAAAAATCTATGATGGTGTGAACTAAATCTAAGATGGTGTGAACTAAGATGGTTTGAATTTTTTCCTTCCATATAATTTTTGCATATATGTACTTGTTTTAGTTGTGTTCATAGTTTGGGTTGAACTCATTGATGTATAACTATTTTTTCCTTCTTAAAATTTTAGTCCATATGATAAAACTAAATTTTTCCCTCACATACTATTTAATTTATTTATTGGAGTTTGGGACCACATGAAATTTAATGCTTCATTTTTCCATCCATTTATTTCTTTCATCTGTGTGTCTTTTCTTCTATTTGACATTTCTTTTATTACCTATTTTGGCAATATGCTTTTATTTTATTATACTAAAGGAAGCGGTAACTCATTACAATTTTCTACGCCTCTTTGTGGGTTTAAATCTCGCTCCTTGTCATCACTATAACCTCCAGTTGCATAAAGTAAACCTTTTACGTTGTATTTTGGCAATTTGCTATCTTCCAATTCTTTCTATTTATTTTAGGTACACCAATAGTTTCACCATAGCTTCTACTTCTAGGGAAAAACCCCTAATTTAGCAAGTGAAATTTTATATGGGATTGATGCTTTAGTTCTAAAATTATTTGTAACATGTTGCTTTTGAATTCTTTCTATTTGTCTCCATTTACGGTTTGATGTATTGTTAGCCCACACCTCACACTCATATAACACCAATGGAATTATTACTAACCCAAAAAGGATCCTAATGGTTTTCCAATCCCACTACTCTACTTTTCTACCCCTATTTAGCAATGAGTAGATTGTCCTCCATCTTGATTGTATTTATTTCATCCTACATATTGCCTAGTTGAGTTTGATTTGAAAATCTAACCCAAGGCATTTCTATTTTGTTACTACCTCTAATAAATTTTCTTTAAATAAAATATATGAATGATTTTCCTCTTTGCAAGTAGATAAGACCATAATTTTAGTATTGCTAGTGTTTACTTACATCCTTAGTTCTTTACAAAAATTATCTAAAACTTTTAAATGTTCTTTTAGACTTTCCAGTGTCTTGAAAATCAATATGAGATCATTATCATAAAGGATAAGTTTCACTATATACTTAGCCAATTTTATTCCCTCTCCACCCATTCTTCCCACCCATTCCTCCAATCTATCAAATATAAAGGCCAAATAAAATAGGTGATAATGGACAACCATATTTCACCTTGATATCACTCCCAAAAAAATTTGATAGTCCTTCGAGAGTTTTAATTATTGCTACCACCTACTCATAAAGTCTGTCTACAATTGCTCTATAGTTGGTCGGTATACCAATTTTTTCCATCATTTTCCATAAGTTACCTCTAGGTATTGTGTCAAAATCCTTTTTAAAGTCCACAAAACAATAATAAACTTCTTTTTCATTCCATGTTGATTACTTTGGTCTAAACCATGCTTTCCTTATTGCCCTATTTCCTTTATCTTTTTCCATTGACTAGTTTTGCTTTCTATGATACTATAAAATAATTTTGCAAATAGAGGATTAATCATGATGATGCACTGATTTGAAGTATTATTGGAGTCTTCATTTTTATACAATGGTATGACTAGGTTTGTTATCCATTCCAATGGGAAACCTCCTAAATGATATTATTTAAAATATTTTGGATGTCTAGTGCTAAGATGTCAACCACATACTTGAGATGTTTAACTTACAGACCATCTACATCTTGATCTTTACTTATTGTAATTTTCTTAATTCCCTCCTTCACATATTTTATAGAAAAAAATTCCTCATTTGTGTTAATTATAGGAAGGGTATTTTTTTCTTGGTTTCTCTTATATAAGAGCTTTACCAACTACAACCATTGTTTTCTTGTGATATTGTTTTTATGTTCTTTTGTTTCATTGTATCTCTTTCCATAATTGCCTTAGGCTACACTTTGCAATATATATCAACTCTTTTTGCCTTGATTTTGTGTATTCTACT
The DNA here is from genome assembly GCA_028583015.1 of Wollemia nobilis. Classification (NCBI taxonomy): domain Eukaryota; kingdom Viridiplantae; phylum Streptophyta; class Pinopsida; order Araucariales; family Araucariaceae; genus Wollemia; species Wollemia nobilis. Next base: position 1,025,383 of record JAQPPZ010016670.1, read on the forward strand.
TTGCTTATTTTCATGAGTTGTTTATATACGTTGATATTTATTTTCTCTTTATCTGGTTCTCTTAAGGTTCTCCTTACTACTTTGCATTCTTCATCATACCATGGATTTACAGGGAAGCATTCATATTTTATTTTTTGGGGATTTTAACTTTTTGCATGATTCAAAAGATTCTTTAATTATACCCATCGATTTACTACTATCAAAAGTATAGGTTTAGAAAATATTTGTCCTCTTTCTTTCCTCTCTTTGCATAGTCTGATTGAGTGATGTTTTAAAAGTTTATTTTTATTTTTTTGCCATAGAGATGTCTCATGTCGTATTTTCTTTGGTTACTTCAAGATGTTCTTCTTGACCACTTACTTGCATTTGGATATTTATGGATATTAACATAATATAATATTTATTACATTAGGATTTCACCAAGCTAAGTGTTACACTACAAAAATAGTAACCGAAAGGAGACGACAATGACTAGGTTACAATCATGATATTAATGCTTTTCTATAAGAGGCATGTCATATGATTAAATTAAATGATGCATAGTCAGAGAGGCACTAGCCCCATGCATGATATTAGCACAATATATATATATATAGGTGATTTCACCAATATATATTTTGTTTCAAACATAGAAGAGTTGATCTTACATCATAGTTTCACTTAATATACATATACTTCTATTATGAATCAAAGCATTATGGGATATCCCAACAAATGGATCTCTAAAATTTGAAGACAAAGGTCGATTTTCCATGTCCAAAGGTAATTATTTATAGCCACAAAGTGTACTTGACTCTAAACTTAGGTGGTAACAACTTACCAACTATGGGTAAGAATAGCGTAGCCTATTTAGTAGTCATAGTTGCTTACATTATCAAAGCATATATATTCAAGTTACTATTCTAGATCTCTACATAACAAATGATTTCAACTCCTTGGGACTAAGGCAATTCTCTCATAAATGAGGTTTATTCTATTTTTTCATTTCACTTTATCCTTTATTCCATATACTTGTTATTTAAGAGAATTCATCACACAATATGTATGATCTTATCACTAATTTCTTATTTCTATGGAATCTATGCTTTTTGTTAGATATGATTATTCCTCAAGTGTAATAGTTTTCATGCTTGACCTCTATTGCATGTTGATAGGATTACAAATATTAAACCTTGGCACTTATTTCTGATAAAATGATGATGTCAATATAAGAGTTTAAATATCATTGCATGGATGTTGTGTTGGATAGACATTGGTTTTTCATCATAAGTTGATATGATGATGTGGTTTTGGTTTTCAAGTAGCTACAAGAATGTGCTAAGAGCTAAAAAAAGTACTTTGCAATATAAAAACACTTTTGAAAGGGTTCTTCTATAAATGTGAAACACTTGTTGATTAGAAGCTTTAGGCTTTACTAATATCAGATAACAAGATATGAGAGATGCCTTGGGTTCTAAACATATTTGAATGATATTTAGGTGGAGCCACATATCCCAAAGCTATGGCTTAGGCCACATATTTTAGTACTTTGGAGCATTGAAACCTTAAAAATTATGGTTTTCTCATTAGTTGGTTGGACATTTTCTTGTTACTATAAACACTTTAGGTAAAAAATATCTTCGAATGGTTGCAACCTTGATACTTATAATAACTTAATTTTTTTTATCTTTGAGTTGTTTAGAAACATAAAATGATCTCTTATATTTGAAGGCTAAAAAAACTTCAAACTCACAATCCTTGGAGATCATTTATATCTTTGAGCATCCAATTTGATTGTTAAGATAAATCATGAAGATTTAAACTTAAATTTTGGTTGCATATATGATTTTGAAACCACTCTAAACTTGTCTTTTGCTTATTCTTTTAAAATTTACATATGAAATTTTTAAATGTTTTATGAAGGAGGAGCAAGCTTCATTGCAATTCATCAGGTTTTCTTTATTTTTAGCTTTAGATTACACTATTATTAGTAAAGAGCAATTTTCTAAACTTGAATTTTTTTGCAAAGTTTCTATCTGATAGGTGATTCACTACTTCATAAAGTAAAGTTGTTTGACTATAGAAACACAAAAATTTCTTCAAGTGATGAAAAACGAATCTCTTATTTTGGAAAGCAAATTGCCTGTAAGAAAACCAAAAACTTTCTAAGCATTTTTTAAGTGAATTACCTACTTTTGGAGAGTAAATAACCTATTTCCAAAAGGAAGTGTTTCAATTCAATTTATTTATGAAATTTTGTTCTATTTTATTTATGCAAATTTTTCTAAGTATTTTTTAAATGATTTGCTACTTGTCAAGCAATTTTTGGCTTCTCTATTGAATGTTTACATGTTACAACCCAAAAATGTTATCCATATAGATACAAACATGGTGTAGATTAGGCTTATAAATATGCACTCAAAGACACAGTAGTATAGTACAAAATATAGCTTGGTCAAACTCATATAATATCAAAGAATGAATTCAAAAGGGAAAAAGAAGGCAACTACTTGAGATTATGTGAGGACAATGAGCCCAAGCTAAATCCATCTCAATAAAAGGAAAAGGTTTCAATTGCTAATCCATTTAATTAAGGTTAGAATACTTCATCCACATTCTCTTTATGGTCACAAGAATTAAATTTCCTTAATTATTCCTTGACATATGAATATACTTTTCTTGGTTTCATTCAAACATGGGCTTCCATAAGACCTACCATATAAAATGTAATTACAAACCCTTTGAATGAAATAACTCCAAATATCACAATCCTTATTGAACACATCATAGCCTATTGTCTAAAAAAGATTTCCAACTAGACAGTCCACTAGTATGACAAGTTCTCAAAATAGTAAAAAATTTCAATCGCTAATAGATTCAAGTTACCAAACTAGAGTGAGTTAACCTCCATCATCCTCAAGTTCAAAAAACCACCCTTTTATAGTCATACCCTAGGTTAAGTTAATAAGCAAATGTTTAAAATATGGTAATCCCTATAAATCAACCTCCATCCTAGGGTAAATTGATCCCACATAACACTAATCTTAGTGATATTTTAGTCTAAATGAACCCTTTAGTATTAAGACAATAAATTATGTATAATTGACAAACATCACTTAGTTAAATGACGATATGAGAAATTTAGGTAACTACTCCAAATCAAATGCTACCCCCAACAAATTAGCCAATGCAAAATCTATAGCAATATATGCCTCCACTTAATCAACAAATATTTAGTTTGGATTGTTAATGTCTCCACCTATGCTTAACTTACAAGAAATACCTAATTAGAATAAACCTTGTCCAAATTCATCCTTGGTCCAAAATCCAAACCCTTAGTTTCCACTATAATATTATGTTGCTCCACTAAATCCATAGGGTTTCCAATAACAAATGGTCCAATACATTCTTCCATGTCAGCATACACATCCCTACCATAATGGAAATACATTATCCATCGCCAATGCAATAAAATTAAACCCCTAAATGCTACCAAGTGTCTACACTATCTAGACCCCAAAACCAACTACCCAATTAGACTTATAAAAGACCTCTATCTAGACCCCAAAATCAACTACCCCATTGGACTTATAAAGGACCTCTAAACTTGATGGTTTATTTTCTCATCCTAGCTATCACTATGAAGTCATTGCCTACCTTTGACAAAAATATGAGTAAGATAGAATTGGATCATCTCAATGATCTATCTACTTTAAAATTAGTACATCACATTCAAGAGAAGGACATCATGGTATGCTTACTCATGTATTCATTAAGAGATAAAGTTGCTTTATGGTACAAAGGTGTGCTTGATAATTCTATTAATAATTGGGATTCTATCATAGAACCTTTTATAAGGAGGTTTGGTAATTTAGGCAATTGATATTTAGTTATTTTCTAATTAAATTCCATGCGAAGAGACCCTCAAGAAAATATTCATGATTATAATACTAGGTTCATGAGGATATTATACTTAATTTTATCTTTTTCTGGTAGGTGGTAGAAATTATATTATATGGGTTTTAACTGGTGCCCAAAACCAAAAACATAAGCATATGATGAAAAGTACGTAGAGAAGCACAAAACAGGGTGTCTACACCCTAGCCGCTCCATGAACTAGACTAGAGAAAAAACAGACCCACGCAGGGGTTGTTTAACAAAAAAAACAAAGATCGAAAGAGAGAGCCCACAAAGGGTCTAAGGAGAACATAAAGCAAAATCAAACCAGTGCCCACACAAGGGTCAAAATATTAGTACCAAAATTCCCACGTAGGGGAACAGAGCTCGAAAGATAAAACAAACCAACTATAATCATTAATAATTTTTAGCTACAGAGCTCTTTTGCCCATGTTTGTGACTAACGGTTTTAGGGAGTCGTTGATGCTATCCATGACACTGATGATGCTACTAAGAATGGTGTTGTGGAAAAATTTGAAGATGGCCATCGAAGAAGTAGTACTGTCACTCTCATCATCATACTTTTTGAGGCGAGCATACCTCTCATGGTCGGTTGTGCATTTCCAAGTCGACAGTAACAACATTAAGAATATTTTGAGGGAAATCTTGGTGCTAGATGGAAATATTCCTGTGACTAACCCCAACATTGGTGAGCAAATCAACAAACTTGTTAGCTTCCCGATACACATGGCAGGTTGTAGTGTTGCAAAAATTCTGCATCAAGACCTTAGCTTCCTGAATAACAGTGTGCACTTTCTATGAAGGAATTATGTCGCTGATGATAGATTTTGTAACATTCATGGAATCACCTTAAATTTATAAATTTCTCATGTAATCTATGAGAACTTCTAGCCCTCTATTTTATCAAATGTATGTCCTAATGAGAAATAAACTTAGTCATGTTACATAAAAGCTTTACAATATGATATATAATTGATGGTTTGCAATGCTATTCATGTTACTTTAGCTATATCTTTGGAAAAGGAATCCCATGCCAAAATGTGTTTATTTGCATAGGAAAGTTACCTCTTGCCTCACCTATGGCTTATGCAACCAATGTAGCCCAAAATCCACCAATTCTAGGGCCTCCTCCTACCATGGCACCAATACCAAATTCCCACCCATCCCCCAACATGACTATCTATACATAAACTAATTATACCTACATGACCACTCTTCCTAGGGAAAACACACCTTCCTCTATCACTTTCTAGCCCCAATTGTCTGCTTTACCAAATTCACCCCAAAATAGCACCAATATCACCACTCATTCCTAGAATTGAGATGGCACATGCAAAAGTCAAATATCCAAAATGATGAAACCACTTGTAAATTATACCAATATGGAGAAAATATAAAGTAATGGTTTGATATAAATGAATAGTGGTTGGTAGCAACTATATCGGTAGTAATAAAGAATCTTGTTTCTCCCAAAAGACCAAGTCCCTCAACAATGTACTAATCAATCAAGTAATCAGACGGAGAATAACATGGTAAATGTAAATTTGTAGATCAATAATTTATGCTATGTTTCTTGCAATGCTAGAAATTACCCCATAAAATATGCTATGGCTATAAGAATCACTCAGATTGAGATCTATAACCAATAGTATCAAGTGTAATAGATTGCAATATTAGAGCAAGTAATGTTAGTTACAAATCAATAAACCCTAGAAAATCTACCAATTTATCATCCACTAGCTTTCGTCCAATAATTAGTCCTAACAATGACAAATCTAAATAATGCAATTTTTATAAATAATTGCCTTTTAGAAGGGGGGTGAGGAATTTTCTTCTAAAGATAACATAATCAATAACAATGCATTGGGGCTAGGATAAAAAGGAAGACAACTATCAAACAAAACCATATAAAAAGAAACCTAAATTTGGTATCAATGCAATAATGTTAATAAAGGAATGATCATATTTGCATGTGAAATACAATGGGCCAATGAGATTTGAGCAAATTTCTACTTAGAAAAAATGTGTAGAAAAGAGACCAACAACTCCATCAACTGGTACTACACCAAAAAAGGGAAGGAAATCCAAGAGGAGGTAGTGATAGCCAATAAATAAAAATAAAGGGATAATCTACAATAGGAAGTTGAAAATTGGTTAAAGTGCCCATCCCTAGCTAGTAAAGGATACATACTCACAATAAAATAGTACAATATTTTTCTTGAGTAGTGAAAGAAGCACTCTTGAAATTAAATTCAACAATGTTTAGGAACTGATGAGGACATTAGCTAAATTTAGCATGTTAGAAGATCTAGCATTGCCTAGATAGAGATATTTTCTTCAAGAATCCCTCAAAGAACAAGAAAGAAAATATGCTAAAGCTAAATCTATAACACAATAGCAAGCACAACCTAGTATGGTAAATTAGCAAAAATTGATAACTAAAGATCCATTATGTATTTATGTAAATATGGTTGACATATTAAACACCCCTAAACCAACGACATTGAAGCTACCACCATTCTATGTCACAAAAAAATAAAAAACTACTTGTTGACAAGCTATATAGTGGATTTAAGAATAGTTTAACGATGAGACCAAAGGTTATTTGTGAAGAGATGGGGTTTCCATATACTAAAACTAAGAGGAATACAATTCAAATGGGTGGGACCAGGGTAAATGTTATGGGAGACTTAAAATATTTGATCATGATAGTGATAAAGCACCAAAATCTAGTAGTTGTTCAAGAAGTTATTGTGTTTGATCTCCCTTATTACCATGGGATGTTACTATCAAGAGAATGTACTAAAATGTTAGTAGGGAATTGATATTTGGTAATGGAATACACATGCATGAAGGTGCCTAAGGATGAAAAAATCAATAGAATTAAAAATGATCCTCAACACAATTATCTTTTGCATAAGCTTGATGATGAGAGGGTGGTAAACTAGAATGAACTTCCTAATTTTGTAGAGGAAGAACCAATCAAAGGGGGTTGATGTTAGAGCTTTATATGATCATATTTTTCCTCCAAGAAGATAATTATCCAAAGGTAAAGTTTGAAGAAACTAATCGTAGAAAATACCTAATATCTGAGGACCCTATTACCATCCCATTCCTAATAAACAAATAAGCTTAAGGATCCAATGGTACATGGATGATGCATTTTGATGGTGCCTAAACAAGGAATGGAGATATCAATAGTATTTAGATAATTTATTCTCAAGGTAACCAACTGAACTATGCATGCATGTTATTATTCAATTACATTAATAATATTGTTGAACATGAAGCTCTGTGTACTATCATGTGGAAGGCTAAAAATATGGGTGTTAAGAACATAAAATTTTTCGGTAACTATGAGTTAATCATAAATTAGTTTAACTAAGAATGTGCCACCAAAAATAAATTGAATGGGATAAGCTACAATAGGAAGTTGAAATTTGGTTAACGTACCCATCCTTGACTAGTGAAGGATACATACTCACATTAATATAGTACAATTTTTTTTCTTGTGTAGTGAAAGAAGCACTATTGAATTTAGATTCAACATTGTTGAAGAAATGATAATGAAATTAGCTAAATTTAGCATGTTAGAAGCTCTAGCCTTGCCTATATAGAAATATTTTCTTCAAGAAGCCCTCAAAGAATAAGAAATGAGCTATGCTAAAGCTAAATCTATAACATAGTAGTAAGCACAACCTAGTCTGGTAAATTAGCATAAATTAATAACTAAATATATATATCTAGGTAAATATGGTTGATATATTAAACACCCTTAAACCAAATATATTTGAGCTACCACCATTCTATGTCACAAAAAATAAGAAACCACTTGCTGAGGAGCTATATAATGGATTTAAGAATAATTTTAATGATGATGCCAAAGGTTATTTGTGAAAACATGGGGTTGCCATATACAAAAACTACTAAAAACCCAATTCAAATGGATGGAAACAGGGTAAAGGTTGTGGGAGTCTTAAAATATTTGATCATGATAGTGATAAAGCACAAAAATTTGGTAGTTGTTCAAGATATTATTGTGGTTGATCTCCCTCATTATATTGGAATGTTACTATCAAGGGAATGAACTAAAATTTTACTAGGGATGGATATTGGTAATGGACTACACATTCATGAAGGTGCCTAAGGGTGGAAAAATCATCAAAATTGAAAATGAGCCTCGATACAATTATCTTTTGCATAAGCTTGATGATGAGAGGATGGTAAATTATAATTAACTTCCTAATTTTGTAAAGGAAGAACCAATTAAAGGGGGTTGATGTTTGGCCTTGATATGATCATATGTTTCTTCCAAGAAGATAATTTTCCAAAATTAAAGTTTGAGTAAACTAATCTTGGGAATTACCTAATATTCGAGGACCTTACTACTATCCCATCCCTAATAAGCAAACAAGCTTAAGGATCTGATGGTACATGGATGGTGCATTTTTATGGCGCCTAAAAAGTAATGGAGATATCACTAGTATTTAGATAATTTATCCTCAAGGTACCCAACTGAACTATGCTTGCATGTTATTATCCAATTACATTAACAATACTATTGAATATAAAGCTTTGTGTGTTGGTTTGTGGAAGGCTAAAAATATGGGTGTTAAGCACATAAAAAATTTTGGCAGCTCTAAGTTAGTCATAAATTAGGTTAATTAATAATGTGCCACCAAAAATAAAATTAAAGGGATAAGCTACAATAGGAAGTTAAAAACTAGTTAAAGTACCCATCCTTGACTACTGAAGGATACATACTCACAATAAAATAGTACACTTTTTATTGTAGTGTAGTGAAAGAAGCACTAATGAATTTAGATTCAACATTGTTGAATAAATGATAAGGACATTGGCTAAAGTTAGCATGTTAGAAGCTCTAGCCTTGCCTAGATAGAGATATTTTATTCAAGAAGCCCTCAAAGAACAAGGAGTTATGCTAAAGCTAAATTTTATAACATAGTAGCAAGCACAACTTAGTCTAGTAAATTAACAAAATTTGATAATTAAATATCCATTATATATCTAGGTGAATATGGTTTATATATTAAACACCCCTAAACCAAAGACATTGAAGCTACCATCATTCTATGTCACAAAAAAATAAGAACTAGTTGTTGAGGAGTTATATAGTGGATTTAAGAATAGTTTTAGTGACGATGCAAAAGGTTATTTATGAAGATATGGAGTTTCCATATACTAAAAATACTAAAAATAAAATTCAAATGCATGGGACTACGGTAAATGTTGTGCGAGTCCTAAAATATTTGATCATGATAGTGATAAAACACCAAAATTTGGTAGTTATTCAAGAAGTTATTGTGGTTGATCTGCCTCCTTACATTGGAATGTTACTATCAAGGGAATGGAATAAAATTTGAGTAGGGTATGGATATTTAGTAATGGACTACACATGCATGAAGGTGCCTAAAGATGGAAAAATAATCAAAATTAAAAATGAGCCTCGACACAGTTATCTTTTGCATAAGCTTGAGGATGAGAGGGTTGTAAACTAGATTGAATTTCCTAATTTTGTAGAGGAAGAACCAATCGAAGGGGTTTATTTTTTAGCTTGATATGATCATATGTTTCTCCCAATAAGATAATTGTCCAAAATTAAAGTTTGAAGAAACTAATCTTGGGAATTACCTAATATCTAAGGACCCTACTATTATCTCATCCCTAATAAGCAAATAATCTTAAATATTTGATGGTACATGGACGATGCATTTTTATGGTGCCTAAAAAAGGAATTGAGATAGCTCTAGTATTTAGATAATTAATCCTCAAGGTACCCAACTAAAATATGCTTGCATGTTATTATTCAATTATATTAATAATGTTGTTGAATATGAAGCTTTGTGTACTGGCTTGTGGAAGGCTAAAAAGATGGGTGTTAATAACATAAAAATTTTTGGTAACTATTAGTTAGCTGAAAAATAGGTTAATTAAGAATGTGCCAAAAAAATAAACACCTAAATCCTATAAACATAGATACTGGGATCTATTAGAAATATTTAATACCAATGAAATCAAAGCAACTCCTAAGAACCTAAGCACCAAATTATATGAGTAGATTTCATGGGTTGCTAAACTCGATCCCTCCACAATCATGTAAGATAAACCAAAGGATATTGAAGCATTATTTAGACATATTATCCTTGGTAACTCTTATCATTGGAAAGTATTTAACAATGATAAACAAATGATAGAGTTCTTTGTCAGGGAAGCTCAATGTGTAGAAAATAAGAATGAGTGCAAGGATCATATTAAAGATGAAGTGATCCAAATAAAGACCAATAATTTGCCAAAAGGGATAATCACAGAAGAAAACTTATTCAACCATGATGAAAGTTTCATAATATCAAGCACCAAAGTGCAGGCATCTTCATACCATCTAGTTGAAATCTCCAAAGGAAAGAGCTTGCTTTTAAAGGAGGAATGTATCAAAGAAGAAATATGTCTATTCACATATATCTATGGAAAGTATGGAGATAGCATTGCATATATTTACAAATAACTAAAGGTTCATTATATGACTATACTTGAATATGTTGTCGAGCTAGAACCTAGGGATTGACCATTCTTAATAAACAAAGACCTCAAGTTATCGCAAGCATAAATCATAATTCCCATCAATCACTCTACATGGTTGGTGAACCTCATTTATATGTATAAAAATAATGATGACATATGATTATGCATTGAATTTAGGAACTTTAATATGTCATCCTTAAAGGATAATTATACACTGTCATCCATTGACCAAATTCTATAGAAAGAGGTAGGGTCTTAAATATTGTCTTTGCTTGATGGGTTTTCTAGATAGAATTAGATGTGGGTCAAATATGAGAATCAATACAAGATGATCTTCACTATCACATGGTGAAACTTTGTTTATCAAATAATTTGGGTTATGTAATATAGGATCCACATTTCAAACAACCATGGATATCACACTTAAAAGGATGATATATAAGATCATACTTATATACCTTGATGTTTTGACTATTTTTCTAAAGAAAGGAGTAAACACATTGAACATCTAGAATCAATTTTTAAAATATATAGATTATGGAATCTCCTTTAACCCTAAGAAATCAATTTTTATTGTGCAAGAGAGGAATCTCCTAGGTGATGCAATATCAAAAGAAGGTATTATCATTAATATTTTTAGAATCAAGATGATCCAAGACTTGTTTTTACCCTCATCGATCAAGGGTATCAGATCATTCCTTGGGAAGATTCATATTGTGGCCAAATTCATAACTAATATTGCATACCAGGTTTGACATATAACCAATACACTAAAGAAGGATAACACCATTGCTTGAACCAAAGAAGGCAAATAGGTTTTCTAAGTAATAAAAGATGTTATTTCTAAGGATTCAATCTTAGTCAACAAAAAAATTCAAAGATTTTAGATTATATGTTTTTGATATTGATGAAAGTATAGTTGTTGTGTTGACTCAAAAATATGGGAAAGAAGAAGATATTCCCATTTTTTCATGATTCAAACACTTCATAATTACAAAGTTATACACTTTCATAGAAAAATAAGTATTTTCCATGATGAAGGCTTTTTGAAAATTTAGATACTATCTATCCTAACTATTGTCTTCGTGGTTTATCCAAACATGAGGTCTATAGTATTGTATGGTGAATTAGGAGAAAAAGAGGTTAGGATGGATAAAAATTTCTAAAAGCTAACCTAGAAATTAAACTAATAAAATTGGTTAGATGATGGGCCTTATATGCAAACCTCTTCATGTCATCCCCAAAGGAACACATAGGACTAGTGGAAGAATTTGATCCATAAGGACAAGCAATATGGATGGGTGATATCAAAAAGTATATGACAATTAGACAAGTCCCAAGGCATTAATACCAAAAAAAAGAACTAGATATAGGCATAATGTAATCCGTTAAACCTAGATAAATGATGTTTTTTTCAGAAATCCTATGATGGTATACTACTAAGATGTGTGGAAGAAGAAAGAATAAAATATTTGATCAAAGAATACAATGAAAAAGGCAACAACTATTCCACATAAACCATAACTTACAAATTTTAATAGTAGGGTATTACTGGACAACCATATTCATTTATTGCTTTCAGTGGATAAAGGATTATAAAGCTTGTTGTATGTTTATGGGTAAAAGAAGAAAAGCAATTATACCTTTGAAACCAATAATTGTCACTGAACAATTCCAACAATAGGGCCTTGATTTTATTGGAAAAATTAGTGCTTTTTTTAGTGTTGACTACAAGTGGATTATAACTTCCACTAATGATCTTACTTGGTGGACTGAAGCAATGTTAGTTAATTTAGCAATCCAAGTAGTTGTCATATAAATTCTAGAAGATATCATTACTAGATTTGGGATGCCTTCAACCATAGTAACTAAAAATGCCAAAACTATTACGAGGATTAAAGTAATGTGCTCTGCACTTGAATATAAATTTATTTTAAAAAATATATTCCAAATACTATTTCAAATACAATAGTTTAGGAGAATTAATTAATAAGAACATTGTCAAGAAACTAAAGAGAATGATTCATGAATCGCAAAGGAGCTAGCATATTAATCTAAAGAGAGTATTATGGGTAGATAGAATGACAACTAAAGCTTTCATTAAATCATCCCCATACAAACTCATTTTTGGTAAAGAAGTAGTGTAGCTTATTAATTTAGATCTTCATTCCCTTCAAATGTCTCAACATTGGAGCTTGTCTAAATTTTCTATTGTCATTAGAAGAAGAAGAAAAAAAAAAGGGTCTTCCAAAGGTTAGTCTAACATTTGTTGGCAATAAAAGGAGGTTAAATAAAAAAGCAACTAAAATCAAGCTTAAGGAAGGAGATCTAGTTTTCAAATGGGATGAATATTGGGTAAAGCCTACGAAACATAAAAAGTTTAATCCCTCTAGAGTAGACTCTATCAAATAACATAAAAGTTTGATTCCCTCTAGAGCAAATTGTATCAAATAGTAATAGTTGTAGGACTCAATGCTTATAGGTTGATGATACTTTATGGGATGTTCTTGCTTATCTTAGTTAATGGGCAAAACTTAAAGTCCCTATAAGAGTCTGAGAAAGAAAAAAGCAATTGTAAATATGTGTAAATTATTTTTCTTATTTTCCTTCTCATCTGTTATTCCCACTTCCATTTTTCCTTTTCTTGAATAAAAATACAAAATCAAAAGATTAAAAAAATGGAAAAATAAGAAAAAAAGGATTAAGTTATAGTGAAAACCTTTAAAAAGAGACTTAGATGCCTCGATTCTTTTTTTTCTCCCTATTTACTTCAAAAATAATTGTTGCAAAAGTTTTGTAATTTTGTTTAAGTGAAATAAAATGAAATGATTCACTTGGTAAATAGTGAATTGATTTAATTCAAAAAGTGAAACACTTTGATTCAAGAAACAAATTGTTGAATTTTACAAAGTGCCACAAATTTTATCATGAGGCGGTAAAGGCAAAAGGTAATTAGTGAATCACTTCCCAAATGGAAAGCAAATCACTTTGCATAATAAATGTATGGGTTAAGACAATTGGATACATAGGGAGGGCTTTGAATCCCCTTTCATCTCATTTCTACCATAATTTGTTATTGATTATAGTGGTAGAAATCCTTATGAGCCATTACAAGCATTGGGAATATGCTATCAAACTATCATACAGTGCCATTTCTACTCTCAAACTAATCTTAGTTGAAGGTTGTGTCATTTTCATTAATTCTCATACCAAGGGTCCTAAATAAGACTTTGACCATAATATTCTAGTTGCTTGTTAAAGTTACCTTATTTGTTTGTATCCTTTGAAAGGGTCATCAACACTTCAAGAACTTTATTCCAAGTCCCTATAAACAATTTATTCCCCCCTTTCCTAGTCATCATCATATCAAAATCCTTTAAAGGGATTAGATTTTTGGGGTTCAGTCTCCATTTATACAAGTTTAGGTCATGAATAGTGAATCACTCCCAAGGGAGAAATTGCTCAAACTCACATTTTAAAAGTTTGTATAAGTTCTCAAAGAGTGATTTTCTCAACAAGGCTGAATGATTTGTTCAATTTTAAAAATTAAAAGAAAATTTACCTTACTGTTCAATAAGTGACTCAACCCATCAATTTGAGCAATTTGCTCCAAAAATAGTTAATCACTCCTCTACCCCTAACTTGACAAAATTTCTTAATTTTTCTAAGTTTTCACAATGGACACCAATTTAGCTACCATAAGTTCTTCCATAGCTAAATATAATCCTATTAGTCTATCTATACTTATCGCCATGACACTTGTTGATATTCAAACTCAAGTGGTGCAAACTTAGGTGCCAACTGCACAACCAAGTAAGTAAGAGCAAGAAGAATAAATCTCCTCCAAAATCCAAGAAGCCAAAGAAAATATTTGATGAACCATGACAAAATGTGGTAGAGGGGAAGTTTAAGCACTTTCTTATAGGTGTGAAAAAGGTGGCATATATGAGGTATAATATGGAATCAAGGATAGATTCATGGAGTATCATCTAAACTTGGACCTTATGGATGGAGATGATTTGGTGCCAAAAATTTTGGATTGTCCAAAAATAATAAAAATATGTACCAAAAGGCATGACTATGAGTGAAAAGTTGTCAGACCATATGCTTTGGAGGAGATGGTGTTCTTCATTAGAAAATAAAAAATTAGAGAGGTGTTGAACATAGAGGACAATTTAGAGACATAGATGACTTTCAACGTAAATGCATAAAAGGAGTATTATAATAGGTTTGGCTATGACTACTAGAGAAACGTTTTGGCACCCCATCTAAAAGATCCTAGGGAATCCCTAAAAATTTTTGGAGTATATTACATTATTTGGTACATGCCAATGTACCACCTTAGATACATATTTATATTAGGAGTGTATCTTAGAATAGAGTGTGAGTATTTACTTTAAGCAATGTAATAAATACACATGTATTATTAGAGTGTGCAAAGTATTTAATAATGTAAATGTGCATATTAGTCCATGTGCACATGTGTCCTTAGAGTAGGAAAGTGAAGAGTCTCAAGAAGAGTGAAGGCCAAGAGTAATCCATATGAAGAGACATCTCATTATATATGTGTCTATGTGTGTGTATTTTAGAGATACAATGTAGAGTGAGAGTGTGTGGAGGTATGGCGTATTTGAGATCTTTATTCTATATCAAGATACTATTTTCATGAGCATTTATTAATGGTAAATTTATGAGTTGCTGGAAAAGTTATTTATGAGTTGTATATGATTAAAATTTTATCATTATCTTATATTTAATATAGCAACTTTATTTTAGATCTTGTGGTTATTTTACTTTAAGTTTTAAGCATCAAAAGCTAATAGTGGTATCAAAGCCACAAGGGAGATTAATAGGAGATAATTAGAGCCACAAGGGATATTGAGAGGAGATAGGGAGATTTTATTTAAATAATTTAAAATTTGCTATCTAGCTAGAGTATTTCCACAGGGTTGCAAGAAAACTCATGAAGACTAGAACTCAACATAGATTTATTTCCACTAGATTGAAGAATAACTAGTGAAGTTTATTAATTTTAGAATTATGGAGATTTGGATGTATTTGGTTGCTACTTTCTATGTTTTTGTTGTAAAAAATTATTTATTAGAATTTGAGAATATTCCTACAATAGATAGAGAAAAATTTCACCTTTGATTGCCTAAAAGTATATGTGTTTTCCTTGTGCAGGGATTAGTTTTGAGTTGTAACAAAAGAGTAGACATTAAAGATTAAGGAGGTCAAAGAAAGAGGCTCCATTTATAATTGAATATTGAGGAAGACCCAAGAAGGAGGTCCCCATAGAAAATTGAAGATTGAAGATTGAGGAGACTCAAGGAAGAGGTCCCCATTAAATATTGAAGACTCCAGATTGAAATAAGAAGAGAGTAAGAGGCCAAAGAAGGCCTATTAAATTTTGAGGAGGAGACTCGAGAGAAGAGGTACCCATTGTAGATTTGAGAAATGATATAAAAGATTAAGGAATTTGAAAACCCAAGAGAAGAGATTTCAAGAAAATTTGGAAGAAGAAAAAAGGAGAATAGAGAAGCCCCTTTGAGAAATTGAAGAAGTGGTAAATGGAGAAGATAGAAGATTGCTATCTCAAACTTCCTTCTCCTTGAAGGAAGTTTGAGATAGAATATTGCAAGGATAAGAAACTCCTAAAAAGAGGTAATCACATCAAAATTGAAAAAATTGTTGTCATCCAACAAGTCCAAAAGGATATGTGAAACTGATTAAAGGAGAAGAGTTTTGGCAAGAAGTTTTCCAAATTTGAGAAAGTATGTTTGAAGACTTAAAGACATTCAGATTCTTGAAGAAGAGGCTAGCAAAGAGGCCAAATTTGAAGATAGAATTCAATGAAAGCTAAGGAGGAGAAAGAATATTGAAAGAGGCCACAAATTGATATTTTTGGATATAGTATTAAAGTTTTGAAGGCTGATTTTTAAAGAAGAAGATTGCAAATTCTTGGGATGGAATTTGAAGAGTTTTAGGATAGCAAGATAGAGGAGAAGAAATCAGAATTTCATAGCAGCATTTGAAGAGTTTATGACTACGAATTTGGGCAACATTAGAAGGAGATAGAAGAGTTGTGAATTGAAGAAGTTTTGGGCATATTTGGAAGTGTTTTTGGATAGTTGTTTGAAGGAGGAATTGACAACAATTTAAGGTAGATAATTGAAGGAGACAGAGGTAGTTTTTGGACAACAAAAAGGTAGTGTATTGGCAGCATTTGGAGCTACAAAAATACGGTTTGCAAACAACAAAAGACCACAAGTTGAAAGAGATAGAGTTGTATTTTAGATAGCATTTGAAGGAGAATTTGAGCTAAAAATTTTAGAGTCTTTTGGAAGCATTTTTGGAAGGAGAAAAAGAAGCTTTGGACAACATATTTTGGAGAAATAAGAAGTTTTTTTATAGCATAATTGAAAGGAAAGAAATTTTTTTGAAGAATAAGTTGAAGGAGAGGAGAAAGAAGAGTTTGGGTAGCAACTAAAGCAAACAAATTACAACACATTTGAAATTTTTGTGCATCAAAATAGTGAAGGAAATAAGCAAGTATAAGGCAACAAGGAAGAAGGAGAACAAGTTGGTTGAAAGATAAGATAGCAAGGTAGAGTTGCAGTTATAGCATAGGGGGTCAAGTACCCAAGATTTGCCAAGATTGAGAGTAAAACCACTGAGCAAGAAATGGAGAAGCCACCATGTAGAGGAGAAAAGCCACCGAGTGACCAAAGGAGGAGTCACTGCATAGAGAGGCAAATCCACCATACAAGCAGATAACAAACCACCAAAAGAATCGAGGAAGAGGTGCATTATTTTAGTTAGACATCGAAGGTTGGAGGAGCCACCAGAAGCTCCATTTTGAGTAGAGGAATAATTTCCTATGTACATTGGAAAGTGTTTAATTGAATAGATTTCGATTGGACATCAAAAGGGAGTGGAAAAGACAATCGATTCATTTGGCATTGTAACAGTTAAAGAGGAGGCAAATGTTGGCTTTCATAACTTCCAACATGTTGTAGAGCACATGGCATTTGGTGCATGGTGAGGTAGAACAATCTGTTAGAATAAATATTTAGTTCTCTTAAGTTATACTAGGATAGTATAAACTTGATTTACCACTCTTCCATGAGGTAAGTGAACTCTTAGTTTAGACTAGTTCAGATTTGTTGAGTTGTTGTAATCCAACGACTCACATTGATCAACTTTCCTATTTATACAAAGTTGATCCCATGGAATAATCAATCAGTACTTGATATTTTAGTAATGCTTTGCATATCTTGTGTCAATATTCCTACATGGTACCAGATCTAGGCTAGATTTTGCATGCATTCAGGTTTTCAGAGAGCTGGTTCATTGTCTTTGGATAGTTTTTTTTCTAATGCAGCTTCTTAAAGTTAAAGTAGTCATACTTTTATCCACAAGCCACTATTTTTTTTCTTCTTTTCAACAAAATACCTTATTTTATTTTGTTGAAAGAAGTTACAATTCCATTTGGTACGCATTATCAAACATGATAGTCAATATTTTATAATATGCTAACTTTTCAGAGCCTTATGTATCTTATTTGAAATACTTTTAAGTGCATATGTTTTTATAATTTGTAAAATACCTATGTGGTATTTACAATTAGCATTTACGCATGTTTTTAGTCATGCGCAAGGCCTTCATAAAGTCACGCTTCCTTTAAGTGTACATCAAGCACCAAAGCTTCCCCACTCGAGGCCAACGCTTCTCCTTGGATGCGCAACTCGGGTTTTCATTACGGCACACATTGTTTTTAAACAATTTTCTCACGTAGGAAATATTCTTCACTGGTGCCTTTTTTACTACAGAGTTCATCAACTTTGGCCCCAACGTTGAGCATATGAAATAAGTTGGCATCATTTTTATTGGTTGGCATGTGCGCTAGATAACTCCACTTTCAGTGTTGTTCGTCCTTTACTGAATTCACCACACTGTCCCAGTTTTTTAATGTAGTATTGAGTGTTGATCACCCTCCATCGATTTCAAAATTGTGTCCCACTCCTTTACTACTGTGTTGGGCATAATTCTCAACATTTTGAAACTCGACGCCCATCCTAACGGTCAGCTTCAAGCTCGCCTTCCAACCTGTTCGTCTCAAGCCTTTTCGCTTCATATCAAATATCATCAAAGCTATCTGCCAGTCATGGATGTAGTTTCAATAAGAGCGCCAATATTTGACGCTATATTACCAGCCTCCTCCTCTTGTGTTCTATCTACCAAGAGTGATAAGTATCTCATATACTTTTTGTGCAAAGTTTTGTTTACAGGGAGCCTTCTGTTTGAAGGTCTACGAGGCAACTAAGGAGTGACGCCATCGCAACGTATTCATGCTGCTATTTTGTGAATCTCTCTCGAGCAACGTCTCCTATAGTGTTGGTAATGTATTTGTAATATTTTTTTGCCCTAACACACCAAGCTCACACATGCTTATAGGTTGTGAATATTACGCCCACGTGAATCTAAGTTGCGTTAGGAAGGTTATCATGAGTTGAAGGACGTGCATCATCCCAAGCTCATGGTATTAGGATAAATGATGTTATCCCTATGTCAAGTGAGATAGTGATTTAGCATCCAATGTTGATAGTCTGATGACAAAATATCGCTAACTATTTTTTTTTTAAAGAGGACGTTGCCTATGACGTTGTCTGTGTTTTCCAGAGGAAGTTGTCTGTGACATTGTCTGTGTTTTCCATAGGAAGTTGTTGGTGTTTTTTCAAAGAGACGATATTATATTTGGTGTTGATATGATGTCAAATATTGTATTATTATTTTCCTACATATTCTAAAACAAAGCTTTGTAATAAAAAACTCCACTTTGAACCCCTCTCACTATTTCCCTGCCTATTGTTAAAGGCAATTAAAAGTGATGGTTATCCTTGTAAGATCATAAATAAACAAATAAATAAAATATTTTTTGGGGGGTTTTCTTTTGGTGGTGCTACTTCTTGCACCCACTTGTGAAGACTTCAATTAGGGGGGTTATTGGTGTGCCTTCTTGCACCTATCTTGTCTTTGGATTTTTTCAGGGGAGTTCTTCTTTTCTACTACAGCATTCCTTGTGTTAGCAAAATTTGGAGGACAATTTGGTGGTGGAGTCATTTTGTGGCACTCTCTTGGCCACTTAGTGTTGTTGCTTGCATCTCACTCTTTCAGAATCTTCTACAAGTTCTAGTTGCATATAAGTGGGTTTTCTAAAACACTTCATCATATGATAATTCAAGCAAGCAAACATTAAAGCACTCCCAAACTATGGCCCATATATTTTAATTATTTCCTATGTTCCACGTATCATTCTCCTCATATACCCATAGTCTTCCTCACATTAGGGTGGGTCATTGAGGATATTCGGTATAAAGGTCTGGCAGGTTATTCTTCTTCAAATTGCCTATGTTCCATGTATCACTCTCCTCATTTACTTATAGTTTCCCTCACGTAAGGACAGGAAAATTGAAGAGTTTGGTATAAAGGTCTGGCTTCAGCTACCTTGATTCAATAGGAGTTTTTTTCGCTATCATTGAAGGGGGGTACATCATTGTCTTCTCTAAAAAGTACTTGCAATTAAATGGGGAATACTGGTTCACTCCAATTTTTTGGTAAAATGAATACAATTTACCCACTCACCCCTCATAACTATCACACATGGAAAACAAAAATATTAAATCTCATTTCTCAAAAGGGCTCACACACTTGCTAGAAAAGAAGCAACCTGAATTTGAAAAGGAATATGAAATATTTGTTCATAAAGGGAAGATGTATGAAACAATGGGTATTATAAGCACAAATGTAAATGAAATCTTATGGTTTCACATTTCATAATGTAAAAATCTATTTGAGAGTTGGCAAAAACTAAAGAACTTGTTTGGTAAAGTGGATCAAATAAGGTCAATGCAACTAGAGGCAGAGTTAACAACATTATCTCCTGAAGACTTTAGCAATATTTTTTACTTTCTCACCAAATTTAAATAAGTCCTCACTCAATTAAAAGGCAGTGGAAAGAATAAAATAGAAGAAGAATGCATCTATCTTATTCTTTCTAAGTTAAATGGAGTATTTCAAATTTTTGCAACCATTTTTTTTGTCTACAAAATATGCTCTTGGTACAAGTTTTAAAATGCCCTCTTTAGAGGATTTTTGTGATAGGCTAACTAGAGAGGAAACGAAACATGCAAAATATGAGATCTCTCCATCTTCCTCAAAAGCATTAGTAGCATCTACCTCCGCTAAAGAAAATTTCAAAAAAGAAAGAAAGAGGCCCTATAACTTGTACACATTGCAAAAAGGATGGTCATTCTGTGAACAAATGTTGGAAAAGGCTACAAAAACTAGAGGCAACAATGAAGGATCCCAAAATAGACATTAAAAAGCAAATATGAAAAACCTTAAATTTTCAAGGTAAAGCTACAAAAACTTCATCAAAATATTGGGTTCTAGATTCAGGGGCAACTCATAGAAGTTGGTTCTAGCTCAACTTGTAGCTTAGAAGTTGGTGACTCATCATTTATCCTGATCAAAGGAAAAGGTGACATATCCATTGATGGTGGTTATATCAATAATTTTTCTATGTCCCAAATATAGCTACAAATATCCTCTCCATTTATTAGATTTTTACTTCTACAAAGGGTAAAACAGTGCTATTTTCGCCAACAAGAGTTGAGATAAGAGACTTTCAAGAACCAAAATCTCTCATAGAAAAAGGAGATATTGATCATAACACTCACCTATTTCACTTCAAGGGATTCAAAAATTCAGATGGAGCCTCCTGTTTTGTTGCACATGGATATCTTGAAAGCAAAATTTGGCATGAAAGGTTTGGACATCTTAGTTATAGCTATCTAAAGGAATTGAATACTCATGAAATGGTAACAATGTTGCCAAAAATCTCTTCTATTGATGGAGTTTGTTCTGGATGTGCTCTTGGAAAGCAACATCAAGATCCTTTTCATCCAAGTAGTTCTCAAAGAGCCTCATCCCCTCTAGAGTTAATCCATAGCAACTTGATGGTCTTCCTAGAGCCTTATTTCAAAGGAGCAAGATATACCTTAACCTTCATTGATGATTTCTCAAGAAGAACTTGGGTCTACTTTCTAAAATACAAAAGTGATGTTCTATCCCACTTCAAAATCTTCAAGGCCTTAGTTGAAAATCAAGAAAATTTGTACAGATAATGGGGGGAATACTTCAGTAATGAGTTCTCCATATTTCTCTCAACTCATGGTATAATTCATCAACATTCAATCTCCCATAATCCACAACAAAATGACATTGTAGAAAGGAAGAACAGAACTTTAAAAGAAATGGCAAATTATATTCTCCACTCAAGAGATCTTCCAGCAATTTTTTGGGTTGAGGTAATTAACTACGCAAATTATATTCAAAACCTTACACCTCATAAAGCTTTTAGCCATTTGACTCCCGAAGAAGCATGGACTGGCTCAAAAATTGATATCTCTTTTTTCAAAAAAATTGGATGTACTACTTGGGCACACATCCCAAATAAAACGAGGAAAGATCTAGATAAAAAAGCAAACAACTTATCTTTTTTGGTTATTGTGAGGAAATGAAAGCCTACAGGCTCCTTGATCCCACAACTCATAATGTATTTTTTCATAGAAATATTCAATTTAATGAAACATTCCCTTATAAAGATCCTCAATCATATTCTTCCAACATTTCTCTTGAGTCGTCTCCAATATTTAAGCCTCAATATAATGAAGATCCCATCCTTGAGATGGATGACCAAAATGAGGATCCTATACTTCAAACTCCAACTCAAAGTCTAGCAACACCCATTACTCCTTCCACAATGCCAAAATGGGCCTACACCATAGTTCAAGAGGCCACTCCTTAAAGCCAAAATATTCCATCATCCAGATTAAGCAACTCCATGGGTTTTGGTCTTGTCTGTCAGTCCATTTCCACAGATCCTCAATCCTTCAAAGAAGCAACTGGTATAAGATAATGGGATGATTCCATGAAGAATGAACTTTCTTCCTTAATCAAAAATAAAACTTGGGATCTAGTCGCTCTACCTAAAGGAAGAAAATTGGTTCACTGTAAATGGATTTACATAACTAAGTATGGACCTGATGGAAAAATTGACAAACACAGCTCGCTTGGTAGCTAAAGATTTTTCACAAATTGAAGGCATTGATTATTCTGAAACCTTTGCACCAGTTACAAAAATGGATTTTGTTAGGCTGGTACTTGCACTTGTTGCTTCCCAAAAGTGGCCAGTTTTCATATGGATGTTAAAAGTGCTTTCTTGCATGGTGACTTAAAATATGATATATTCATGGAACAACCTGCTAGATTTCTTCAAGACTCCTCCCTTGTTTGTAGACTAAGTAAATCTCTCTATGGTCTCAAACAAGCTCCTAGAGCTTGGTATGAAAAAATGGACTCCTTCCTTCTTTCCTCAAGATTTTCTCATTGTGAGTCTGATGCAACAGTCTACAAAATGGAGGGATGAAGAAAACATCACCATACTTGTTCTCTATTTTGATGATCTACTACTCACTGGTAGTGCCATTTATCACATCCAGACTATCAAAGACTCCATTTCTGAGAAATTTGAGATGGCTGATCTGGGTTTAGCTCATTACTTCCTTGGATTTCAAATAACTCAAACAGATGCAAGAATTTCATTGTCAATAGAAATATAATCTAGATCTTATTCAATGGTTTAAGATGACTGATTGCAAGCCTTATTCCACACCCTTTCAATCTGAAGTCACTCTAACTACTTCCTGTAAGTCCCTTCTATGTGATGCTACTCTCTATAGACAGCTTGTAGGAATTTTATTATACCTCACTCATATGTTGTGGGCTTAATATCTAGATTCTCACATCAACCTCATTTCAGTCATTGGAAAGAAGCAAAGAGAATCCTCTGCTACTTGCAAGGAACTACTCACTTTGGGATCTTATATGAGGGCAGATCCATGGATAGCATTGGTTACATAGATTCTAATTGGGCAGGTTCAGTGGAAGATATATGTTCCACCTCAAGCTATGTTTTTTGTCTTGGTTCTTCACCTATTGCTTGGTCATGCAAAAAAAATAGGTAGTAGCACTATCATCTACAGAGGCAGAATACAAGGTGGCAGTTTTTGCCAGTTAGGAAGCACTTTGGCTTTGTCATATAATGAGGGAATTTGGTTTTTCCATGACCAACCTATTACCCTTTGGTGTGATAATTAGAGTACAATTCATATTGCTCACAATCCAGTTGAGCATCAGCGCACCAAGCACATTGAGATTCACATGCACTTCATTCGACAATATATTCGGCAGGGTGATCTAAGCCTGGAGTTTATTCCTATAGAAAATCAAATTGCATACATCTTCACCAAGTCCTTTGCTTCTCCACGTTACATTCAGTTGCATGAGAAACTTGGGATAAGGCAATTGCATTGAAATATGCACAAAGGTTTTCACCTCTCCACTCTTATTCTTCTTCTTCTTCTTCTTCTTGGAAGATGGTTTTTTCCCATGTGGTTTTTCACCATCTCTCCATTTACATTGTACATGAGTACCTAATAAGACCTTATTTTTGGGACTCATTTTTTTGGTAGCACCAATATTTGTACATGAGTACCTCATCAGGCCTTGTTGTCGGGACTCATCTTCTGTTGTTACTTTCACCCCTAGTATCACTTAAGGGAGGTGTTAGAATAAATCTTTAGTTCTCTTAAGTTCTACTAGGATAGTCTAAACTTGAGTTACCACTCTTCCATGAGGTAAGTGAAATCTTAGTTTAGACTAGTTAAGATTTGTTGAGCTATTGTAATCCAACGACTCACATTGATCAACTTTTCTATTTCTACAAAGTTGATCCCATGGAATAATTAATTAGTACTTGATATTTTAGTAATGCTTTGCATATCTAGTGTCAATATTCCTACACAATTGTACAATTGATTGAGAATTATTTTTTGAAAGGATTCACAGGAGTTCGAATGCAATCTGAGCAATATCAGAGAATGAGCATTCAAAAGGAGGTAAAGAGTCATTGGAAAGGTGGTTGAAGATTTTTTTGTCACTTGGCATGAGGAAGGAGGAACACCAAGGGCCATTTGTGGAAAAAATAATACCTTACAAAGTGCATTTAATGCATTGAAGGAAAATACATTGAGTGCAAGTTTGAAGAGTGAAGCGTCCGAAGGAAAGAGATGTTTTAGAGCGTAGAGAAGCTAAAAGAGTGAGGAATTCAAAGTTATTGCTAAGTTTGGAGAAGATTTTTGAGGAGGAAACCAAAAGTCTCATAGCCTATACATGGAGGAAGTTGAAATCTTTAAAGCCCACACATGAAGGAAGTCTTGTGGAGAACAAAGGAGCTGAATACTTCATGGAGCATTATGTCTAAGTGTGGCAGAGTGGAGAGAAGTGTCATACATGCAGCAGAGGAGTGATATTTTTTGTAAGAGCACCATTCAAAGGTAGATCAAAAGTCTTTGATCGAATATTTCGTACCTCAAGTTGGGAGGTAAAGCAAGTTATTTAAAATTTGATTATTTACCCAAGTTAGGAGTTATAAGGTTGGGTAATATTATTATTTTTCTAAGGTTGAAGGAAAATTAATCTAGTTGCTTATAATATTAATTTAATTATTGGAGAGATAAGGTATAAAAGTGAAATTTGAAACCTTAGAGACTTTAATAGTTATTATTAGAAATTTTTGAGAAGCCTTGAAATATTTTTGAGAAATTTTGGGAATCCATTTCAAGTTTTGAGAAGATTTTATAAAGTTTTGTAATTGAATTATTGAAGCATTTTTAATATTTTTAATATTTTTATATTTGGAGAAATAAGGTTTCCTACATCAAATTAGGAATAATATATTTGCAAATACATTTTACTAAAGTTCTAAATTTCTAATTTTGGATTTATAAGGAATTCAACATCAAATTAGGTTTGTGAAATTTAGAAACCATATTATTGAAATTTGGGAGATAAAAGGAATTCCACCTAGAGTTTTGAAGAATTGAAATCTTTGTCAAAACTATTGTTTGATCATATATCCAAACATTAGAAAATACAAGGTATTCATCTTAAAAAGTAGAAGTTGAAGATTATATTGAAATTGTTATTTAAAATATTAGGGAGATATAAGGTAGTCTACAAGTGTTATCATGACAACAAACAAATTCTTTCTTTTAGAATCCCAACTTCTTAAAGGTCCTAATTACACTTCATGGAAAAACAAAGTGAGGTCAATATTGATAGTAGAAAAGCTTTGGGATATTGTTAAAGGAGCGAAAACTAAACCTACTGAAGATGCTAGAGAAATTCAAAAGTATGAAGAAGATGAAGCAAAAGCACTCATGATAATAATATTTACAATTACAGATGATATACAACCATACATTAGTTCAGTAGTAACTTCTAAAGAAGCCTAGAATACTTTAGCCAAGATATTTTAAGAAAAGAATAAAGCCACTATCTTGAATCTTCAAACCCAATTGCATTGTCTAAAAGTTAATAGTGGTGAAAGTATAGATTTATTTCTAAGAAAAGTGGTAGATATAAAAGAAAAATTAGTAACCTTAGGAGAAAAGGTAGAAGGCAAGTTTCTTGTTCAAGTGATTCTAAGAGCACTTCCATAAAGCTACAAGCATCTAATCACATAATTACAAATTCTAAGTAAAGATTCATTGTTTGATGAGTTAGTCAATATACTACAAGAGTATGAGGTAGAGAATTTAGTCAAATATGAAATGACTAACAATGCATTAGTCTCAAAAGATAATCCACAAGGAAATATTACTTCATTCTCAAGGAATAGATCAAAATGGAATAATAGATATTGTCAAGTATGCAAGAAAAGAGGACATAGTAAAAATTATTGTAGATTCAATCCAAGAAATCAGTATCAAGGGAATCAAACAAATTTTGGAAGTCAATCAAATAGGTCATTTCAACCAAGACAATATCAGAATCAATATAGCCCACATCAACAACAATTTCAGCGTAAATACAATCAACCTCAACTATGATATAGAGAAGGAAATAAAAAGAGACACTTAGTTCAAGAGATCCAAGAAATTTAAGAGCTGGAAGAACCTGCAAGAAAACATGAAGTTAAAGAACTTTCAGCAAAGATAGTATTTTATGAAGATACTAATAATTTACTTGAACAAGATACAGATAGGGAGTAGAATGAAGAAAGCAGAAAAAGAAGAGCACAAGTACCAAAACTAAGACAAAGACCATATTGAAGACTAAAGTCTTCAATAACCAAATAATATAATATAGGGGGTGTTGGAGTATATTACATTATTTAGTACATGCCAATTTACCACCTTGGGTACATATTTAGATTAGGAGTATGTCTTAGAATAGAGTGTGAGTATTTAGTTTATGTAATGTAATAAATGCATAATTATTATTAGAGTGTGCAGAGTATTTAATAATGTAAAAGTGCATATTAGTCCATGTGCACATGTATCCTTAGAGTAGGAAAGTGAAGAGTCTCAAGGAGAGTGAAGGCCAAGAGTACTCCATATAAAGAGTCGCATCCCATTAAATATGTGTCTATTTGTGTGTGTTTGAGAGACACAATGTGGAGTGAGAGTGTGTGGAAGTATGGTGTATTTGAGATCTTTATTCTATATCAAGATACTATTTTCATGAGTATTTTTTAATGGAAATTTTATGAGTTGTTGTAGAAGTTATTTATGAGTTTTATATGATTAGAAGTTTATCATTATCTTATATTTAATATAGCAACTTTATTTTAGATCTTGTGGTTATTTTACTTTAATTTTTAAGCATCAAAAGCCAACAAAATTTTAGTTATCACTTAGAATAACTAAAATAATCTTCAAAGGGTGAGATGCCTTTGTAGAAACTCCATTAGGAAAGGTCTTCCTATAATACTTTTCCAAAATGCATGCCTCAAAAACATGACTTGAAGGAGATATGCATGGAAACCTAATAGCCATCTCATGTTGACTCATGTATCTCAAGGAACCATAATTGAGATATCCATGCCTATGTTACCACTTCTGACTCTCATCATCAACATGTGCTATCACTACAACAAAGTTCTTCTTGCTAGAAGAGGAAGTGGGTTTTTCATCCAAATTATACATATTATCAAATTCATCACAATATCCAAAATCAAAAGTCCTAAATCCATTGTCTATATCCTTAATCACCTATCTATTAGGCTAAAATTCTACTTTCTTGTTTGTGTGAGTAATGTGATAAATAGACAAAATATTAGGACCAACATTAGGAACATGAAGTACCTCATCAAATGATGAAGATCCAATAGTGATGTCTCCACTTCCTACAACCTATAATGAAGAGTCATCTCCAATCACAATATGTTCCCTTGCATGATTTTTGTTATAGCCTTGAAGAAGGTGCTTATGATTTGTCATGTGCCTAGTAGCCCTTGAATCAACTATCCACTCATATGAAAAAGTGGATTTCTAATATGTAAAATGAACTGCAATATGTATTTGAGGTTTATTCATCAAAGCTATCATCACCTAGTACATAGAAGAAAGCAACATCAACATCCCCCTTTATTTTTTCTTCCTCCAATTTCTTGATCCAAATTCTATAAATTTTACCTTATGTATTTCCTTTTGCATAACTCACAAGTAGTCTTCTTCAAATTCTTCTTGAACTTCAACAAGGGCACATGATGATCTATAACTATTCTAACAAATTTTTAAAAATCTTCATGCCTTTGTGACTATAAATAACAATATAAATATAGAGAGCTCGAAAAATGTGTGATTAAAAAAAAAGGGGGCTCAAAATACTTCCATAAGCATAAGTTATGGACTTGGAAGTTTGGCCCAAAAGTCACAAAAAATTGACTTAAAAACCTTTGAAAATATTTTATTTTTTTAGTACTTGTAGCGAATGGGAGGCCACCACATGTCACTATGTGATTGGTTAAGAGGGTGGATATTGTGCACTGAATATGTTGCATGTCAATGTATCGTGTGATTCTACTTATCATAATCAGATTGTTGTCTTCTCTATGAGCCACATTATACCACTTGTCATTGTCTAATTTGATTCAAAATTTGTGTATTACCAAGTCTACTATTGATTATACAAGTTGTTTGTCAAGTTTGATGAAATGGAAAAATATCGATCCCATTTTTATAGATACCAAGTGGTACACAAACTACCATGTTGACCACTGTACATATAACCATGCTAGTCCAATCATATTATGTCGTGTGTTACCTCAAGATTTGTGCACCATCTAGCACATCACCTATATGGGCCACCACATCAATTGACATATGTTGTCTTGAGATGCATGCACCTACCAACTCGATTGTATGGACTACCACATGTCACCTTAGGATGTATACCACACATCACCTGAAGATACATGCACCTACCAAATCAACTGTATGGATTGCCATGTATTAACTTAGTATGCATGTCATTGCCAACTCGACTATACGGACTACCACATATCACCTTGGTATATGTACCATGTGTTGCATAAGGATTCATGCCACTTCATCACCCAAAATAGTTGCCACATCATCTGTGTAGGAATCAAATATACATATGCTTACATCATAATCTAAAAGGTTGGGAGTCCAAACTCAAAACCTCCCCCATAAATTAACTTAGCCTCCAATGCACTAACCATCCTCCCAAGCACTTGGCTTAAGAGGGAGAAGAGAATAAGTTCCATAAGAACCCTCAAAACACATGCACACACCTTTTTCCTACCTACATGATGTCAGCACACATCACAATGATGTGAGCACATCCAACAACATTCTTTTTTCCATAAATAAAAAATGCCCTATGGAATATTCCTTGTTTTGAATTCAATTTTTTTTAAATAGAGTAAAATTAACAAAACTTTCAAGTACGAATTTGGAGCACCTAAAGATAAAATGATAAATATTGTTGAACTATGGACCCTTGTGAAATTTCACAAAGAATCCAAAAAATTTGATAGTTCATCCATATTTATTATGGTTTGCCTTACACAACCATTTTTTTGAATGTAACCAAGGAGGCCCTCCTCTCACGCTTGTGCAACAAAAATATTGCCAAACCATTTTTACAACTTTTTCAAGTGGCTCAGAGGTCTTTGCTAAGCACAAAATCCTACCCATAACTTTTTTGGTACTAGGGATTTATATAAACAAATTCAACCTCAAGATGCATGCACTAGCGAACTCAACTACATGGGCCATTGTGTATTTCCTTGGGATGCATGTCATATGTTGCACTAGAATGCATGTCATTGCCAACTTGGTTCTATAGACTACTAGGTGTCACCTTGGTATGCATGCCACATGTCGCATTAGGATTAATGCCACTTCATCACCCAAAATAGGTGCCACATCATCATGTGTGTAGAAGTCAATTATGCATTTACTTATATCATCATCTAAAAGGTTGGGGGTTCAAACTCAAAGACTCCCCCATGAATTGACTTAGCCTCCAATGCACTAACCATCCTCCCAAGCACTTGGATTTGGAGGGAGAATAGAAAAAGTGCCATAAGAACCCTCAAAACACACACACACACACCTTTTTCCTACTTGTATGATGCTAGCATGTGTCACGATTATGTGAGTGCATCCAACAAGATTCTTTTCACCATGAGTAGGGATTATTCTATGGAATATTCCTTGTTTTAAATTCAAATTTTCAAAAAATAGAGGAAAAATAACAAAATTTTTAAGCACGAATTTGGAGCACCTAGAGGCAAAACGATAAAAAGTGTTGAACTACGATCCCCTATAAACTTTCAAAAAGAATCCAAAAAATATGATAGTTCATACATATATATTCTGATTTTTCCTACACAACCATTTTGTCAAATGCAACTGGTTAGGTCATCCTCTCACACCTATGCAACAAAGAGCTATTGAGCCATTTTTACAACTTTGTCAATTGGCTTGGAGGTCTTTGTTAAGCATGAACACCTGCACATAACTTCTCTGGTACTAGGGATGTGTCTAAAAGAATTCAGCCTTTTATTTTCATCTTTAATGGAAGCCAGACAGTCTCTCCTCTAATCAATATTACTATTGGTCATCAAAAATTGAAAGAGAAAAAGAGATGGATTTTTTCAAAAAATTTGTAAAAGACAAATGAGATTTTCAAAAAGCCTTGAAAAACTCAATCCTAAAATTAGGGTATTTGTCTGATAAAAAAATAAGTAAGATTGAGTGCCAATAAGAGGAAAAATTAAACTTGTAAGTGAATATTTATCTTAGAGCAAATTTGATTATTCCAATGAGATCCTCGCAATCCAAGTCCACTAGGGTTTATGTTAGAAGCCCTTCTTCAGGTTATGTCGTTAGCTTCAAAAAAAATTCTCAACAAGCCCCTACAATTATCGTCCTTAATAGAAGTTGGAATAAAAACCTAGTGCTAGTAGAAGCAACTGAATAATGAAGATTCACACACTTTCTAATATCATGTCAGATTTCATAGTAGTTTCTATAAATGAATGAAATAAAGCATTACTTTAGTATTGTTTATCAAATAAAATACACAACGTATAAAAAACATAATATATGACAGGGTGTTTGTAGAAATCAAAATATTTTCACTTAAAGAGAATCAAAATTACACTCAAAGTGTTGATAAAATGACTAGTGAGGAGGGGTATTTATACTCAATTACATGTTGCCTTTAAGTTAAGGTTATGAGATCAACCCCTAGAAATAAAATATTGAAAAATTACAAAAAACGCATTTTTCAAGGTTTACATAGGCCCCAAGGGTAAACATATCAAAAAGTTGACCATCATCTTAAGAGAAGCTTAAGCACCACATATTTCAATAGGGAAAACTTGACAAAAATGGCTTGTTTATTTACACATGCGGCAAGAGAACTCATGGTTTATCAAGGGATTGGGTGTGATTAGTGATGTTTGCTTCTTCCTTGTTATGTACCTTGATAAAATTAATGACCCTAACCTTATTAAGGTTTCCAACTATAGAAAATTTTGACAAGGGCCTATGAAAATAGTTACTTTGGAATTATTGTTGTTGTTAAAAGTAGGCTATGGTTAAATTTCAAAATACTTATGATATGGAAATAGATTTTATAAATATTCAAGTTTATATTTTGTTGTATGAGAGAACCATTATAACCAAGGAGAAAATTAGAAGTAAGATTGAATTAAGAAAGAATTGCCTTGTAGAACATTTTTGTTTGTTCTTAAAGTAAGAAGGAAAGGAAATGGTTAAAGTCTTTACACTAGTTGTTGTCATAACCTTTGACCCAATATAATGCACATTCCTTACTTGGTTCAAATCAAGAAGGGGAGGTCTAGTTTATACAATAGTTAGGATTTTACTAATAATAATAATGTTGAATAGATGATTGTTATCATTGTTGTTTAGGATAATAATGTTGTCAAAATAAAATGTTAAGTTAATATATTTGTTTGGTTTTAAAATATTTAATAAATATTTATATTAAACTTAAGGATGACATATTCATATAGTTTATACACTAATCAAATAAACTATGTAAATATAAATTTATATCAAATCAGTAGCTGACCTATATGATATAGTTTATACACATATCAAGGAACTATGTAAATATAAATTTATATGAAATCAACAATTTATGGATAGATTGCTCTTAGGACAACATAAAAATTGTATAATAAACAAAACTCGTCATAAATTATATATTTTTGCACTATACAACTTATATGGACCGCATTTGAGGCCTTTAAAATTTAGTGTTAAGTCCATTTGGAACACCATTGTGATTAGGGCTTTGGGATCTCTTTCGAGAGATCCAAGTTTAAACCACAATAAGGTGTGATGCATATGCATGAGCTTGAGAGGAAAATAAATAAATAAATAATATTACTATTAATTTTGAATATAAAATAGCATAATAATTAATATATGGGCCCAAAGGGCAAACATATCCAAAAGTTGATCATGGCCTTAAGAGAAGCTTAAGCACCACATACTTCAAAAGGGAAAATTGACTAAAATGGCTTGCTTATTTATACATGCTGCAAGAGGACTCATGGATTCTCAAGGGATTGGGTGTGAGTAGTGAAATTTGCTTATTTCTTGTTATATGCCTTGATAAAATTAATGACCCTAACCTTATTAGTGTTTTCGACTATAGAAAAAAATTGATGAGGGCCTATGACAATAGCTACTTTGGAATTATTGTCATTGTTAAAAGTAGGCTATGGTTAAATTTCAAAATACTTATGATATGAAAATAGATTTTATAAAGATTCAAGTTTTTATTTTGTTGTACGAGAGAACCATTATAACCAAGGAGAAAATTAGAAGTAAGAATGAATTAATAAAGAAGAGCCTTGTGGGAATATTTTCCATCATCATACTTGGAAATTACTTTGTCTAATAAAGGAAAGAAAAAGGAGTTTGGGTGGATCTTAGTAGAGTAATATTTCCAAAACATTGGAGGATTAGACGTTTTTCGCAGGACTGCCCAAACTGCCGAACTCGTTTCGGCCATATCTCACTCATCCAAACCCGGATTGAGCTAAAATTTTGAGGGTAGATGCCTGAAAAACCCTAGAACGTCTCCACCAATTTTCATATAATTTGGAGCAACACAGATCCTAGCGCATCCCTATGTGTGAACGATATATTTGGCAAGCGGCTATGCGAGGGTTTCATCTGGGTTGAGTGCAAGCAGCTCCAGAGGTTGGTTTTTAGGGCCTTCGGGCCCTAGCGGCCAATATTTTTGTGGTTTATGCTCAATATTTTAGTAGGAAATGTTGTAGGGGATACAAGATGGGTTAGAAATTTGTCTTTCAACAGATCATACTGTGAACTTGAGTGACAACGGCTTCCAATTTGCTGCACAAAAGAAAAGTGAAAACCATACCTTTCCACGGCGTCTAGGGCAAGGATTAAAGAGACCACGAAATAAGTTTCAAGCAGTTGATCAAAAAATGGCTCATATCTCAAGTGAATCTGGTGCTAAGGTGCACCCACAAAATAATTCTACTGTGAAAACCCCTGTCAAGGGTAAGAATTTTGAAGACTCAGTCCCAAAAATGAATTTTAGGGATGCCCTTCGTGGTGGATAGCCTCAGCCCAATGCTAATATCAATATTAGGGCTTCTCATAAACCTCTAAGAATGCCTAAGATTGATCCCAAGAAAACGGAGTCAGGATGTCTTAAAGCAACTGATGGAACTCCTATTGTTAAGCTTGATATGGGTAACATTCAGACTGGCATTGAAGATTTGGAAAAAAGAGGACTAATTTGTCGGTTCGTGGGTTTTCATCCGAGTCTATCTCGCTTTCAAAGTCTGGGCTGCAAAAATCTGGAAAACTAAAGGTGAGTTACAAATCTCTATTTATCCAAATGGTTATTTTCTTGTTTTATTTGCTAATAATGAAGATAGAGAGAAAACTTTTCAAGGGGGTCCTTGGTTTTTTGGAAGGGCAGGGCTTTTCATGAAGCCCTGGCATACTAAATTTAAAGTCGAAGAAGAGATGCCTTCTATAGCTCCCGTGTGGGTTAGACTCTTTGGCCTCCCTATTGAATTTTGGAATCCTACTATTTTTTCTTCAATTGGAAACTCTTTAGGAACTTTTATGATGACTCGTTGATTGTACTCAAAATTTTGAACATATTATTTATGCTCGAATTTGTGTTTTAATGGATTTTGACAAACCCCTACCTAAAAATATCACATTACAATTTGGGGAAGACACTTGGGAGCAAGTAGTGGACTATGAGAACATTCCTTTTCGTTGTAGAATTTGCCATGAATATGGTCATTTGGCCAGTGCTTGCCCAAATAAAATTCCTGATCAAAAGAAAGAAGATATAAACTCAGCAGGTTTCCAAATACCTAAGAAGAAGAACACTAAAAAAAACCAAGTAATGAAGGATCAATCAAAGTCATTTGCTAATATGTTTGAAATCCTTTCCACAAATGATGTCCCAAGTGAGGAAGAGGAAATAATGGAAACTAAAATCTTAGAAACACAATTTAAATATGAAGGAAAGAACTCGAGAGACAAACCAACAAATCAAAGGTTTTCAACAAAAAAAAAAAGGAGAAAATTTACACAAGAAAAACAATATTTCAAATGTCAAAACTTCAAATAATGCAGGTCCCAATATAGACTCCATTGAACCATCTAGTAAAATTTTGGCCGTGTATGAGCATTCTTCAAGGTTAGAAGCCATCTCGGATTCAATTGGAATAAGTCAAGAAACAGGGAAAAAAAATTGAAGATGGATTCTAATCAAAAAGTAGGTCGCAAGACCAATCAATATCATATGGTAAAAGAAGGTGAAAAGCTTGTAGAGGAAGGTAAGATTAATGCCCTTCCCAACATTTTTAGCCCTGGTATTAATGAAGATCATCACTTGGAATATTAGAGGACTCAAAGGGAGTCTTTCAAAACAAAATGAAATTAGAAGAATGATTCAGATAAATCATCCACATCTTGTTTTCCTTCAAGAAACAAAGATGTCAATGGAGGATATGGACTTAATTGCCATAGAAATTTGGCCAAGTGGAAAAGTGGTTTCCCTCGGTCCCAAGGGACTTCGGGTGGCATTGCTTGTCTTTGGGACCCAAAAGAGGTAGTTATTCACCATATGGTTGGCAGTTGGGGTTTGTTGGCTATAGCTATTCAAAGTAGACATTCCAACCAGATTATGCTCTGCATTATTGTTTATGCCCCGACTTCTTTGGAGGAAAAAAGAAGACAGTGGAAGGATATTACTCATATTATCTCTCATTTTCCTAAATCTTGGATCTTGATCGGAGGAGATTTCAATACCATCCTCTCTCTGGATGAGAAAAGGGGGGAAATAGAAATTTGGACAAAAGTACCGACCTCATGAGCGAATATATTGCAAACCTCCATCTTGTGGATATCCAACCGGATAATGGCCTTATGACTTGGTCTAATAGAAGGCAAGGCTTAGCTTGTATAATGGAGAGATTGGATAGGTTTTTGCTCTCTAAAAATTTCTTAATCCATGGTCACATTCCTAAAGTGAAGACTCTTAATAATGTTGGTTCGGATCATTGGCCGATCATGGTGGAAATGTGGAAAACCAATGTGAGTTTCTCTCCTTTTCGTTTTCAATTAATGTGGCTTAGAGACATTTCCTTCAGACCTCGTGTGCAACAATGGTGGAAGGAAGGTAAACCTAGGCATGGGACTAAGATGTTCTATTTTTCCAAAAGACTGCAATACATTAAATCCAAAATCAAGACTTGGAACTGGAAAGAGTTTGGGGATGTTCATAAAAAAAAACATGAAGTTATTGCTCATCTTGAAAATTTGAATAAGAAAATCCATTTAGATGGCCTCACAGAGAAGAGAAGTGCAGATGAAATTAAACTCACAACTCAGCTTGAGGAATGGGAAAAAAGAGAAGAAATCTTATGGAAGCAAAAATCTAGAATTCAATGGCTCAAAGAAGGAGATCGAAACACAAATTTCTTCCACAAATCTCTTCTAGCTCGAAGATCTCACAACTTTATTTCTTCCTTAAAATCAGATTCTGGAGATGTTGTTTATACTTGGGATGGCATGAACTCTATTGTTGTTGATTACTTTTCCAATATTTTTGTTGCTACTCCTCTTGACTCAGCTTCACAACAAAATGTTCTTCAAGCAATCCCTTCTCTTATCACTTCGAGGAGAACTCTATTTTGACTCGCTCCTGTTACTATCAATGAGCTTCAACAAGTAGTTTTTAAAATGCAAAAAGGGAAAACCCCGTGTCCCGATGGTTTTCCTATTGAGTTCTACCAAGAGTTCTGGGATATCCTTCATGTTGATTTATTAGAGGTGGTGGAAGAAGCCAGGAAATCCAAAGAAATTTTGAAGGTTATCAATAAAACTTATATTACTCTTGTTCCAAAAGCTCAAGAGGTTGATCATATCTCAGCTTTTAGACCTATTGCTTTATGTAATGTTCTTCTCAAAATTATTACTAAAATCATGGCAGAAAGGTTGAAGCCTCTTTTGCATAAGATTATTTCCCGCAGCAAGGGGGATATGTGGAAGGACGTCAAATAGTAGATGAGATAGTTCTTGCTCAGAAGCCATCCATTCCATGGATATGCAAAATTCTCCTTCTATGTTCATCCGGTTAGACTTATCCAAAGCTTATGACAGAGTGGATTGGCACTTCCTTATCAAAGTTTTGAGGCAATTTGGTTTCTCTAAGGATTGGATGGATTGGATTATGGGATGTATCTCTTCAGTTTCCTACTTAGTTCTTATCAATGGCAGGCCTTCTCAGTCTTTCCCGGCTTCTAGAGGTATTAGGCAAGGTGACCCGCTATCCCCTTATTTATTCATCATTCTTGTTGAATGCTTGGGTAGGACTATAACCAAAAAGAGGGAAAACAAAACCCTTGAGGGAGTTACCATTGCTCATGGAGCTAGACCTATCTCTCATCTTCAATTTGTGGATGACTCTACCCTTTTAGGTAAAGCTACAATTAAGGAAGCTTCTAATATTAAGCAAATCATTAGCTGTTTTTCTAAGGCTACTAGGCAGCTTGATCAATGAAGACAAATCTAAAGTTATTTTCTTTCACTCGCTTCGCTAGACAGGAATCCATGGTCTTGGATAAATTAAGATATAAGAAGACCTCTCTTCCAATCACTTATTTAGGTATTCCCATAAATATTCAAAGGCAGAAAAATAAAGATTGGAATTGGTTGTTGGACAAAGTCAAGAAGAAAATTGGAAAGTGGACCAACAAGTGGCTTTCTTCCGGGGGTAGAATCACCTTGGTAAAATCAGTCCTTCAAGCTATTCCTATTTATGTTTCTTCCATTTTGAATATCCCAAAGGCTGTTCTTCGAGAATTGGATCAAATCAGTCATCGTTTCCTTTGGAGTGGTACTAAGGAGAAAAGAAAATGGGCCTTGGTGAAATGGGATACTTTATGTCTTCCTAAGAGTGAAGGGGGGTTAGGATTCCGGTCTTCAATTAATAACAACAAAGCTTTAGCTGCTAAATTATATTGGAGGATGTTGCATAACCCCAATGCTCTTTGGGCCAATAATCTCCGTGCTAAATATGCTGAGAACAAAAGTCCTGAAGACCTTGTTCGCTATCAACTTCCTACCAAAGGTTCTCCCATTTTAGCAGCTTCTTAAGACTCGGTGAGGATTTGATAAAGAAAAAATTATTTTGGATCATTCATAATGGTCAACATGCAAATTTTTGGATAGATTCTTGGGATGGTCACAAGCCTTTGATAACTCAGTTTCCCGATTGGAGGCCTTGGATGGAGGAGCTTCACCGAGCTAATTGGATAAAGGTGGCTAATTATCGTCGGTACCATACTCGGTAATTCAAAGGTTGGTAGATATTGGATCCCTATTGAGGACCCGGCCTATTCAAATCCCGTAAAGGCAAAGACAAGATATCCAAGGCATCCTTCATATGAGATCCCTCTCTTGGTCCCATGAAAAAGATTGTTTTGGATGGAACAACACTACTAAGGGTGAGTATTCAGTTGCTCAAGGTTATTTGACCTTATGCCATAATAATCCCAACCATTCTTCCGACATATTTTCTCAATTGTGGGCTCAAAAGCTCGGCCTAAGGTGAGGTTCTTTAATTGGCTTTTATTGCATCGTAGGGTGCTTACTCGGTGAGCAACTTATGAAGCGTGGTTTTCATGGCCCTTTTAGATGTGAAATGTGTGAAGAGAATGTAGAAAATATCAACCATATTTTTATTGAGTGTACTTTAGCCTCCGAGCTATGGAGGAGAATGGCAACTTTACTTGGCTTACAAGTGGTCCAATTTTTTCACTTTTGAACAGACTTTGGAGGGATTGGCCTAATCAAGAGGGTGTTGATCATTTTATTAGGCACTTAGTTTGGATGGGTTCTACCATTCTTCTTTGGAATATTTGGAATGAAAGGAACAACCAAATTTTTAATCAAGATAGGAAGGATATTCACTATATTTGGCAAAATACCATAGCCAACTTAGTTGAATCAGTCCATCAACTCCTTAATCACCCCCAAAACTCCCACCAAAGATGGGATCAAGTGATGCAAAGATTGAAGATTAAACCTTCTAAGGGCAACCAACTTAAAGGGAATGTGAGTATTAGTAAGATGGATAGGACTAGAAATTGGCAACCTCCTCCTAAGGATTTTGGAAAAGTCAATACCGATGGAGCCTCTAGAGGGAACCCCGGAAAAGCCAATGTGGGAGGAATTGGTAGACTTTCAGATGGCTCCCTGGTTTTTACTTTTGCTGAGAATTTGGGTATTCTTTCCAATAACCTTGCTTGAGGGGTATGGTATCCTTAGAGGCCTTCAGGAGGCTACTAAGGTTGGATGGGAAAAGGTGTTAGTTGAGTCCGACTCTCAACTTATGATTAATCTCTTGAAGACTCCTTCTAAGAATCATAAGGTGGATTGGAGAATAAAAAGAATTATTGAGAAGATTCAGTTAATCCGGATGGGATTTTTGAAAGTTGATTACAATCATGTGGTCGGAGATCAAAACAAGAGTGTTGATGCTTTAGCTAATTGGGCTTTGGACAAAGGTGATCTTACTTGTTATGGCCACCCTCCTATATGGTGGGCTTCTCAAATTAGGGAAGCTCTTCTTTCTATCATTTCTTTGGATGGCTCCAGCTTTGAAGGTACCTAGTTTCTTCTTGTTTTTTTTTTTTTTGTTTCTCTTTGGTTCATTCAGTTTTTTTAGTTCCCTAGCTCATTCTATTCTTTATTTTGTTTCCTCTGTTGATTCTTGCATTAATAGTCTTCTGGTCTAGATAGGTCATTGTTTTGTTCATTTTTTTTTTTTTTGTCTTCTTTGTTTTTTTGTTTAGTTTTTTAAGGTGGGTGGGTTCTTTTGTTTTGTTTTGTTTTTGTGTTCTTTGTGTTGTTTTTTGTTGTTCTTGTGTTTTTGTTGTTTTTTTTTTTTATGTTTTTTGTTATTGTTCTTGTGTTTTTTTCGTTCTTGTTCTTGGGTTTCTCTTTGTTTGTGTTATTTCATTTTTTTATGTGTGAGTGTTTTCTATGTTTTTTGTTTTTGTTTATTGTCTCTTGTTGGTTGTTTTTATTTTTATTTTTATTTTATTTATTTTATTTTTTAGGTTTTGGTTGTGTTTATTTTTCATGTTTTTTTGGGTTATGTCTTTGTAGTGTTCTGTTGTTTTTGTCTTGTTTGTGTTTTGTTATGTGGTTCTTGTGTTTTTCTATGTGGTTTGTGTTGTGGTTTCTTTTATCTTATTGTGCGTGTTTGGTTGTGCTTTTGGTTTTGACACACTCAAGGAGCATGTTTTTTATTTTATTTTATTATTTTTGTTGTTATTTACTTTTTTTAATTTGGTTTTGTGTGTTTGTTTGCTCCTTGAGTATGTCAAAGGTGGTAGGCCAGGTCCGAGTCCTGGGCGTTTTTGGCGGAATGGATACCCCTGCCTCCTTGGGTCTTACCCGAAAGTGGCATCCCTTTTGGGATGTTTTCCACAAATAAAAAAAAAAAGAGCCTTGTAGAACATTTTTGTTTGTTCTTTAAGCAACATGGAAAGGAAATGATTGAAGTCTTTAAACTAGTTGTCATAACCTTTGATCCAATATAATGCACATTCCTTACTTGGTTCAAATAAAAAAGGAGAGGCCTAATTTATATAGTAGTTAGGATTTAAAAAAATAATAATGTTGAATATATGATTGTTATCATTGGTGTTGCGGATAATAATGTTGTTGTCAAAATAAAATGTCAAGTTAATATATTTGTTTGGTTTTAAAATATTTAATAAATATTTATACTAAACTTAAGAATGACATAGTGATATATAGTTGCAATCTTACTACAATGATAAGGACTTTGGTCTCTCTTTGAGGGAGGTCCAAGGTTCATATCTCACTCAGTATGAGGGGATTGGGACCCCTCATAAAAACCTGTGTACATTCATTAAAAAAGTAATGACATATTGATATAGTTTTTACATGTATCAAAGAAACTATGTAAATATAAATTTATATCAAATCAGTAGCTGACATATATGATATAGTTTATACACGTATCAAAGAACTACGTAAATATAATCTTATATGAAATCAATTGCTTATGGACAGGTTGTTCTTAAAACAATATAAAAACTGTATAATAAACATAACTCGTTATAAATTATATATTTTTGTACTATACAACTTAGATGGACCATATTTGAGGCCTTTAAAATAGTGTTAAGTCTCTTTAGGATATTGTAGTGATTAGGGCTTTGGGCTCCCTTTCGAGAGTGTAATGACCCGAAAAGCCAACCAACTCGCGAGAGAATTTTTTTATATACACTCGTTAGGGGTCTATATCACCCACCTTACATAAGTCATTCTATGAAGGTGTCTATTGATGTGAAGCCTTATGATTAAGCTATATGTCTCATCTCCATGATGAGCTAACTTAAGTTATCCATCTCATCTCAATGATGAGCTAACTTAAGCTATCCATATCATCTCAATGATGAGCTAACTTAAGCTATCCGTCTCATCTCAATGATGAGCTAAATTTTCCCTTTTAATATGTCAAAAGGATACACCCATCCCTACACCATACATAGGTCTATCTATGTAGGTGTACTAAGCATAACGACATAAGATTTCATTGCTTCCTTTACCATACATAAGTCCATCTATGTAGGTAAGTTTTAGTTGTCTGTCTCATCTAAGTGATGAGCCAACCAAAGCATCTATCACTTCATGTGATAGTTCATTTATTGACACAATAACCTAATTGTTGCCTTCCCACAACTATCTAAGGTTAGGTCATTTAAGGAGAAGTTGTGAAACTAGGATTACCCAAAGTTTCCTTCTCAAAGGGACCCCATAATCCCTTATTAACTCTCTCTAACTTCTAATGAATAAAAGTCCTTCTTGCTAACTAGGAGAAGATTCCAAGTATCACTAGCATGTGTAAACACTTCACATCTTAGTAGGATACTTCTAATCCATAAGCATTTGATAGATGTCATTTTTCCAAACATCTATAATTCATTAGACCATTCATAAAGATCTCCCAATCTCTCTTCCTTAAATGGGGATGTAGATAATTCTATCTATTTAATTTAAACATTAAATAACATCTATAACTTCATCAATAAGAGGTCACATAAATAAGATGTTATCCTTATTTAATTCCATTATCAAAATATGATAATTTACAAAACCATAGCATCATAGATCTTGTATCAACAACAAAGTAGAAGATATTTTTCATTTATCTAAAATTCATCAAATGCAAGATCAAAAGATGAGAATAATTGAAACATACACAACACATCATATATCCTGGAAAAACCTTATAGGAAAAACCTTATATGAAAAACCCAGCTTCGAACATCCTTTTTATTGCATAAGTTTAGTTGTTACCAATACAACTATTTGAAGGAATCTCATAATTACTTTTTACAAAACTTCAATACCAATGTAATTACATAAGAACCCTATAATCCTTATGTCCACAAAACATGAATTGTCCTTTAATTCACATTTCCAAACTCAATGTGGGAACCCCATAATTCCCTCGAATGAATTCCACATTCATTCTCCTAAAGATGATCTCTTCTAAATACATAAGAATCCCATAATTCTTATGTTCCCAAAATCATGAATTGTTCTTTTAATTCTCATTATAAAGTCAATGAGAGAACCCCACAATCCCCTCGAATGAATTCCACATTCATTCTTCATTTAATACTCATTTTCCAACCCAGAATAGTTCTTTCATCAATCACATAAAAGTAAATTCAACATTCAAAAGTGGAAGTCATTTATTATTTTACAACACATAGAATCATCCAATATCTACTTCTATTCAGATTTCATAGAGCATACCAAGAGAAGCCCATACTTCTCCTAAGAATAGATAACCTATCTAATCTTTAACCATACATTCAAAAATTAAATATAACTCTTCATTTCAAAAGTCTTCTTTTCATATAATATTCTCTTTTCCCATACTAGCATACTTTTTCTATTAATCACACAAAAGTGTATTCATTATCTAAGAATAAAATTCATCTATCCTTCATCTCATCATAAAAGTAGAGTCATTTTATCCTTTAAAAATGAAAGTCGTTTATCATTTATCAATGTCTAATTAGTTAAAAGCCCATACTTTTAACTAATTAAATACTCATAAAAACCATTTCTTTAACCAATTAAAAGCCTATACTTTTAACTAATTAAATACTCCTAAAAATCATTTTCTTTCGTTTATCATTTATCAATGTCTAATTAGTTAAAAGCCCATACTTTTAACTAATTAAATACTCATAAAAACCATTTCTTTAACCAATTAAAAGCCTATACTTTTAACTAATTAAATACTCCTAAAAATCATTTTCTTTAATCAACCAAAAAGGTCTATCTTTTGAATTAGAGAAAGGGTCTATCTTTCAATAAATCAAATACCAGTGCGTTCATTCTTTTAATCAATCACCAAATACCTATTAATCAAAGGTCTATCTTTTAAAGAGGACCATTATTTTCCCAAAAATATTCGTTCTTTTGAATTTAGACAAGAAGTTATTCTTTCCAAATACATTCATTCTTTCAATTTTAAACAAAAATCTTTCTTTCAAAATACATTCATTCTTTCAAATTTAAACAAAATTCTTTCTTTCAAAATACATTCATTCTTTTGAATTTAAATAAAAAGCCTTTCTTTCAAAATAAATCAAATCTATTCTTTCAAATATAAGTCTATTATTTAAAAAAAACACATGTTTATTCTTTTAAACAAAAAAAAAAAAATTAATTCATCAAACGGAATCATAACCAAAAAAAAATCTAGATTTAAACCACAACAAAATATAATATATGTGTGAGTTTAAAAAAATAAAAATAAATAAATAAATAATTTCAATATTAATTTTAAAAATAAAATATTATTTTATATAAATATATATATTCTCGCATAACACCCACCATATGACATGAGAACGCTAAAACTTACTCTGGCTAGGATGGCACTTCACACATCATAACTATTCCTTTTCTTTGACATCTATGTAAAGTTCTTCACGATATAAAATAGTAGTACACTTTATGACATTCACAATTTAAGGAAACTTTTTTAAGTAACAAATATCAATGTGCATAGCAAAAATATCTCTTTTCTCAAAGATATTAAACATCATATGATATGATTTGAATGATTTGAGTAATTGATTCACCTATTCAATTATTTTCTTATTTTATGAGATATGTCGGTGAGAACATTGTGAATATTATATTATATTATTTTTTTAATATTATTTTTTTCAAAATAAAGTTATAATTGATTTTAATTGTTTA
Organism: Wollemia nobilis; assembly: GCA_028583015.1. Taxonomy (NCBI): domain Eukaryota; kingdom Viridiplantae; phylum Streptophyta; class Pinopsida; order Araucariales; family Araucariaceae; genus Wollemia; species Wollemia nobilis. The sequence goes on from JAQPPZ010016670.1 coordinate 1,069,137, forward strand.
TTTTAATTATTATAAAATATTATTATAATTTTTTTCATATGAGAATGGTAACATCTTTTGCTTGAGGGGCGGAATGATTTTCAAATCAAACATTACTATTATAAACTTTAGTGTAAAGATAAAGTCAACAACACTCTCATTGTTAAGGAATCAAACCGAGACATCCCATCAACAAGCATTTGGTCACTACCAACCAACCTATTTTTTTGGATTTAAAATTTTAAGGTAAAACACGGTTTTTTAAAAGCGTCTGTCTTTTTGGCATGCCCCCAAAAACTAGGTGGATTGGTAATTGTCTTTCTAGCGAGACACTTACCAAGAATAGACTTAGGTTCAAACCTTGGGGGATGTCTGTTGTAAAGTCAGTAGTTTGATCTGAATCCTCTAAGTTTTCGTTAGATAGATGACGATGGTACATCAAATTATTGGTGGTCTCCTCCATATCGGATCAACAATAACGAAGTGGTATAGGTTTGTTGGGAGCAACCTCTGTGGTTTGAATCTTACACTTGACAATTACTAAAAATATGTATTAAAAAAGCATCTCAATCTCTTGTGCAATGGTTTGAATCTGGGTAAAAAAAAAGCATCTCAATCTCTTGTGTAGTGGTCTGAATCTAGATCTTCTGGGTGAAACCCAAAGTTATACCACTAGGTCTTTTGGGTAAAAACCCAAAGTTACCTGCGTGAGTGTGGTCTACCGACAAGGACGCCACTTGCATTCTCGGTGATGTGACCCGGATTCAATCTCCACGATAGATGTGTATAAAAAGTATTACTATATAAATAAAAAAACCAAAGTTATACCACTACTATGTTTCAATGGGACAAAAAAAATTAAGGTAAAGAAGAGTTTTTAATGTTGGTTCCCAAAATCCAGTTAATAATGTTGTGCGATCAGGGTTGGACGCAGCAACTTCTAAGTGATTTTAACGGTGTAGAATCCCATGGTCGTGGTTTCTCAGACTAAGGCAGCCCTCCAAAGGGTTTTTCGCTACATTCAAAAAAAAATACAAGATTTTGAAAGGGTTTTGGTCGTTTGTAGTGGTTTGAACTTGGATCTCTTAAATTAAACTTGGGTCTCCTAAATAAAAACCCAAAAACATACACTAATACATCCTAACTCTTAAATATTTTTGAAAATCAAATTTTTAATCTTTTTATATTACAATTTTAAATAAAAATTTAAACTTTAAATCTTGTTAACAATAAATTTTATATTAATATTTAAAATATAATTAAATAATTTTATATTAAATAAATAACATCAGAGGTTGATTCTTTTATGATTTTTAAAACACTCATTCTTTTCCAATTGTATGTATTCTATTTCTTATGGTTTTGGGGAGTGTTGTTAGCTTGAAGGAGTGATTTCAATTTTAATTCTCTCTAAATCTTTCACTCAAAGTACTCAAACTAAACATTTAAAAAGATGAAACGGAAAATAAACACACAAACTAAACATTTAAAAAGATGAAACGGAAAATAACCACACGGTTAAAAAAAATACAATTGACGTTTAATGAGAGATGCGTTTCAAGTACAACTTCCAAGATAGCACATTTATCTTTACAAACCGGTCTCTACCTTCCTTATTTGGAAGTGTTAATGTAGTCCCTTAGGGCACAATTTTCTTGGAAATCATGAAATTTAAACCTTCCCAACTAAAAGTTAATTGCTAAACATAGTTGCACGTGCAATCCTAACTAGTTGTTATTTGTCTTTAGGGCTAATTGATGCTTCATTCAATGTGGATTACATCATCCGTTCCACTTATAACTGTTTGCACATGGAGGTGGTTCCCAATAACCAAACACATTATATATAAGTTTCCTTCTTGCAAGCCAGCCAGTTGTAAGGGAATATACAAAGTAATTTAATCAAATAAAAGTTCAAAAAGCTTGCGTCTGAGTTTCAGGCTTTATGATGCTCATCACCGTTTAAGCCACCCACTCTACCATATTAAAAAATAGAGATAATTTATATAAATGTATTACAAAACTTATTTTTAAGCATGGATGTGTTAATGACATAACTGACTTCATCAGAAGAATAAATGTGCGATTTTTTTAATGATTTTTATTAGGATTATTTTTATTAAAATATTATATTTGTTGTTAGTATAATTAAATTATGTTTAGTTTATTTTTTTATTAAATAAATTTATTAAGTTTTTTAAAATGTTATGTTTCCGCAATTATTTTTTTGTCATCGTTTTATTAAGAGATAAAATTTTGATTGGTAAATTTTCTTCTAAAATTTAAATTTTATTGAGATAAATATTAATATCATGATTGATTAAATTATCTGCTATCTAATTTTCTTCTTTATATATATGTTTACATTTCCAAGAGATTGCCTCCAATAAATGATAGACATCTGAATTAGTATTAATTTATATTTAATCACTACATCTATTTTTGTTAATAGCATTTATGATAATTTGTGAATCCCTCTTAGTTGAAATATATTTTTGGTATTGAATAATTTCATTTGATTAAATTTGGAAAGCACAATATAAAAAGAATAGCCTAAGGGCTTACCACTAATATGTTCATTTTTAGACCATTTCTTGGTTAATAATTCCCTAGGATCAAAATGTCAAAAAAGTTCAAAATTCATAGCGCAGAGTCCTCAATATAAAAACTAAGAAAGGAATCCTCAATGTAAAAAATAAAAAAACGTTAAGCTATGCTCAAGCAGCTATTGAACACATCTTGCAGTTGATGAGCCACCATCAGGATCTCCTTGAGGATTTTCATTTTACATGGGTCATCTCCCTAGAACTCCAGCAAATGATGAAGATGCTCTACCTCCATCTACACCTTTTGAGCTTGTATTGAAATATGTAATTTTAGGGAAGAGATAAGGCCTAGAACATCTTCCTTTCTAAACTGATATTGTTTATTTTTTAACATTATTTTATTCTACAATTCCATAGAAAAAAAAAGAATTTCAATTTGGTTATGTACCAACACTTAAGCTTGTGCCATTTCTAAGAGTCATCCATTCTTAGAATGACCATAGCCAAAGTAATTTGAGGGTTTTTTCAAGTTTAGATAAAAATTTGACACCATTCCTAGAACTGAGAGGTCAATGAGCAAGACCAAAATATATGCATTGGATTTTCCATCTGCTAACATGCAAAGCAGACTAGGGAAGCAAGTCCAAGTTGGTTGAGACAACTTCCCATTGGGATACCTCCCAGTAAAAGAGATCATACAAAAACCACCTTCTTTGGCTCAATTGGTAATAGCCATACTATGTGTATATATTTCATCCAAGTTTCCTAAGAAGAAAAATTAACTTCCCAATACTTGTTAAGTCAGGGGATTAAGCTTGGGGTTGAATAGAGCCATTTTCAGGCTTCTTTAATAGAGGGTGTAGCAAAATATTTATGATTATGCCAATTCTAGTCTTGAGTCCACTCATAGTTTGATATAGATGGGATAAGGTCTTTAACAAAGTTTAGGAGAGAGTATTTAATAGCATTAATACAGTAAGATCCTTGTTAATCACCTTATAGTGTTGTTTAAATTATATTTTTGAGAGTCATTTTCTTGTATCTATGTTTAACAAATTAGCCAAAAATATCATATACTTATGCAATATTTTTGTTGGGATATCACTATTAATGCTAATTAATCTAGAATTGTTTGTGAAATGCAGAGACCACCATAGACTTTGAGAAATATTTGGAAAAGCTTTTTTTGGAAGAGAATCCCCCCATTATAAAAAAAAAAACTAATTTTATTCCAAGATCGTCAAATGCTTTGGTAAATAAAGGTGCCAAAAATATTTATTTGGCCTGGCCAAAATAGAAGAGTCTGAAGGACAAGGCCTTTCCATGAAGATAATCCTTTCAAATGGCTCTTAAGAAGTGTATTCCTAAGAAACCACTTCCATGGCTCATGACCTATAGCCATACAAACCACCCATTTTGTAGCCAAGGTCAATCCTTATTTTTTGATATCAATCAAATCCAATCCCCATGTCTTGAGGGGTACATTAAAGGTTCCTATTAATTCTATAAAAACTAATATTGCTATCATTTTTAGCCCAAAGAAAAAATCTTAAAATTTTCTCTATATTTTTATAGGAGGCCTAGGAGCCTACCCAACAAGATGAATAAGGGATATGAGTACTAGCCAAAAATTTAGAGCAAATATGAAATTTCCTAACCAATAAGAGTGGTTTAGGCACCCACTTCAACTTGGCTATAACTTTCTCCATCACATTACTCCATAAATATGAGGGATGACATTCAAAGGCCAAAGGAATTCTCAACTTAAAAATTTGGCCTAGTTGTAGCTAGTTCTAATATCTACTTTGCATCCACTAAGGCATTGAACCTTTACTAGTTCTATAGGCACAAACCTTACACCATTGGATCATTGATCTTAAAAACTTACAATATATATCCATGCATATTTCACTTGTTTTAATATGGTCTTGACTTTCCTCAACAATCATAAATGTGTCATTAGAAAAAAAATTATAAGTGAAAGAATGCTAGAGGTTATCTAGGTATGGGATCCCCTCAATTATTGTTTTTTCTATTTGAAATTGTAGTAAGTATTCAAATGTATCAGTAGTAAGAATGAAAAATGATAGTGTCATAGGGTAACCTTGATAAACAAATTGCAACTAAAAGAAGCTTCTGGAAATATGATCATTGATATTCAAGGTTGCATTAGAATTAGCAAAAGGAGAATTTGTCATGGTATGAAATGCACAACCAAAACCCAAGGCTTACATCATTATGTCAATGAAGTCCCATTCAATTTTGTCATATGTCTTAGCATAGTCTAACTTAAGAAAAATCATATTGATATTGATGCTTTATGCATAGTGGAGCCCCGCCCACACAACAAGTACATTATAAAGAATATATCTACCTTTCACAAGTCTTGTCTATTCAATATGAATGACATTTGACAACAAATTGTATAGCATTAAGGCTAAGATTTTAGCAAGAATTTTTTAACACACATTAAGGAGACTGATGGGCTTCCAATTTTTCGAATCATATTTATTTTCCCTTTTTAAAATGAGCTTGACAAGACCTTGAATGATACACTTCCTAAGGGATCATCTCATCAAGGCTTCTTTATACACTCTCAATATATCTAGTTCCACAAAATTCTATGTGGCTTTTTAAAATTCAAGGGTAAGGTCATCCACACCTAAAGATTTATTATTGACTATACTAAAGGATGAGTTTTTTATTTATTTAAGAGTGATTGGTTGATCAAGATTATCCCAAGCTTCCTAGATAAGTTTTGGTGTGACATCAATACACTCTTGCATGGTCACCCTCCATTCCTCCATCTACCCTTGCGATGTGAAAATATTTTGATAGAAATTTTAAAAAGTTGATTCAATCACCTCCTAATCTCTGACAATTTGGCCATAAATGTTTAGCTAGAAATTTTTCTCATCTCTATATTTTGCTTTAATAAATGAGAAGTCCTTGGAGACTCAATCTCTAGTCTTGAGCTTGTGCAATTGAGCTCTTATTCTTCCCCCATAGCCTTTACTTATTTATCTTCTAGAATTATGAATGAAAGATTAGCAACCTTCTGCAAAATTCCTTTATCATAAGGTTTCTTCCTAAAGCTCAATAACAATCCCTTTGAGGCTTTCTTCAACACTTGCCAACCTATCTCTTATATCCAAGGCAATTTACTTACCAAAATTCCTAAGGAATATTGTTACTTAACTTAGGACTATTTTCAACTAGACAATCCACCCTGAAGAAGATTTGGGTTTAGGCAAAAAAATTCATAAATATTCTATACCATTGATACAGGTCAAGTTATTTAGATGTGAGTAGTTAAGATGAAATATGGAGTGAAAATCCCTTCTATTCTCCTACTCCTAGGTATAGACAAACAAAACAGGGTGGTGGTCTAAACATCCAAGGTTTAGAATAGTTTGAACTAGCCAAGAATTACCTTTTTTTTAATAAGGGAGAGTCGTAAAAGAGCATGCCCGTATCAAATCATTTGAGGACATGTATCACACCCACCCTATGATTAGATTAGGTATATCAAATTCCCTTGAATTCTTACCTTTTGAATTCATTTAGGATAGATCTTCTAAATACATTCTAGAAGAACGCCTAAGTTCAATGTTCCCTCTCTATTAGCCTCACTGGAATGAGAGCCACTTTATATTCTTGTCTATCCACCATGTTAAAATCCCCACAAACTAGCCAAAATTTGTCTTGGAGATTTCAAAAAAAATATTCTCATAGCTCAACTCTCTCAGTCTCATTGGGAGCGTAAACATTGAGGACTTCCAAGAGCAAGTTTTCAACATAAATCTAAACTAGAACTATCCTATTGCAAGGTTCATAATCCTAATTTACCACAATCCTTATAATATGGGGATGAACCACCATGGTGGCACCACCATGACATCTAGGGTGGTCTCTCTCTACCACTATAGATTTTTTCCAAAGATTTCATTGTCATCCTCGAGTACCTCAAACCTATCAAGGAAATAACACTACGATTGGATCGGTTCAGATATTTTTCCAATAAAATTAGGGTTCATGCTTTCTTTTTATGACCACTCATAAGTAGGCTATAGTGATTTTACAACTTAATACAAGTATGCCTTTGTGCATTCATAGGAATAAAGCTCTAATATTTTCTAGGGGCTTTTCATGGTTGGGTCCTGAAGATTTTGCTAGACTAAAGGAACTAGCTACTTGAGGCCTACCAATTACTTTGTTGGCTTTAGAAACTAAAGAAATTTAGGGCTAGAAGTCTAACAACCATAATTAATGACCAAAGAAGCTAGCTTAGGGTTTTTCTTTCTTACAACCACTTGGGTCCAAGTATCATTTTTTTAATTTAGAAATTATCCAAATCTTTTTACATCATAGGACTCACTTATGATCAATTCAACAAAGGACAATATTTGGCCCGGTGCTTCATACATTAGCACCAAAAGTAGACAAAATATTGACATATTGAATAGCTTGACAATAGATTTTACCATCAAGCCTAAAGTATGTTGCATCCTTTAGGTCTTTGGAAAGTGAAATGTGCACATAGGCCCTAGGAAATGGTCGTGGCTAGAACTAGCAAGAAGCTTCCAACCAAACAAATTATCCAAGTTTATCATAAAGCTAAGGGATAAGATCCTTGAAATACATGGCTAAACTTAGAAATTTGACCCATACTAGGTAGTGAATACCCATTTTACCATCAACTATAAATTTTGGGTCATAACTAAACATGACTAAAAACGACCAAAATAAGTCCATATTTTTACCTCATAAATGGCTCTAGCTTATTTGACTAGTCCAAGGGAAAAGGAATAAAAAAACCTAGACAAAATCTTGACTTTAGTAACTTGAAGTCCCAACGACTTCCATACCTCCTAGATCCAATATTGGATGAGCGATCGAAGGAGCTTGGTCGCCCATGATATATCCAATGATAATCCTATTTTGAAAATCTTGTAATACTTGAGAAAAAATATTGTAATCTACCTCAACCAAAATATTTGGATCAAAATCAGGAGGGAACTCAGAATTATTACTTCAAGTAACATTTGGGGATGAATTTCCTAGGTCACATTGCACGTGACACCATTCTTAGCAGAAACCCTTTTCATAAAATTATGAATGGAGACTTGTTATGTCCATGGATTTAAAAGTTGAGGTATAAAGCTAGGTGGAAAAATTAGCAAGGAACCACTAATGATGGCCTTAATAATGGTTGAAGCACAACATATTTTATATAATAACATTCAATCGGGATCTTTAGTTAGAGAGCCCACCAATTAGTATCTTCTATTTCCATCCTTTTCTAATTGTAATTTTAATCCTTGTAAGAAGAGCCCTGGCCTCTACATAGTTTTTAGTTGAATTTTTTTATAAATTTTAGTACGTGAGGAGAATTTTGCCTTCATTATTTTGAAAAATGCCACCTTCATTGACTTTTCCCATATTTCCTTTGGAAGCTCCATTATAATTAATTTTGATAAACCCAATTTTTAGACATTTCTATTTTACCATAGATTGAAGTAAATCCTTTGTTTTAATGCCATTGTTGTAGATGACTCTTCCATGTATACTCAAATCTTGTAACCAAGTGGCCAACACCTCCTTTTGCACACTTGAGACTTCCTAGATGAGCACCATATTTATGAATATTTTGCAAGAGAGGCAATAATATGGCTCTAAACTTAGGCATGATTTTGAGATTTAATTTTATAAGTTCTATTATTTCTTTCAAGTTATAAATTTTAAGAAATAATGGCAAGACCAATCCTCTACATAATACATAATTCTTTAGCCTTGAAATAATTAGTCCAATATTTCATAAACTCTTTCAATGTTAATGGAGCTACCCAATATATTCTCATATTTTTTAAAAAGCAACCCCAAATGGTGTGAGTAAAGGGAAAATGAAGAAGTCAATGATATCCTCTTCTTTGTAGAATCTCTCATATAAGAATCTTACTTTGAATTGATAACCCAAAGAAATGTTGAGGCCTTAGGGAGAGTCTCTAGTGGCCAAAAAATATTCCAAGGAAAATATTTAGGAGTAGGAAATTTTGATTACTCTAAATCCTCGTATTTGAACTTGATCGAGTATCAACTAACTTTTGATAAATTCCAAACCAATGCATACTTTCATATAAAAATAAATAAATAAAACTCTTAAAGCATCTTTTGAAGCTCATATACAATTTGTTTGAGTTTCTCTCCTTCAATTAGGTTGCTAATATAAATCCATGATCTAGAGTGGTTGCTCACATTAATATAATATCTGATCTTTGGACCTTTATAAGATAGACATACTAGAGCCAATGATTGCCATTTTGAATAAGAGATAATAGAATAAGGCTTAAACCAGATATCAAACCATTAATTTACATAATTTCCCTCATTAAATGACCACCTAATATGTTTCTTGATCAATTGCAAACTATTTGATTTAAGTTCCATGTTGGTGATTTTTTGGGTAGGGTTATTTTCGTAAATAATGTCATTGTATCAAGATAATCTATATATTTTTTAAGTAGCATTTTTGCCCAACTCTTTCCTTGATCTCTAAACAATCTCCACCCAAGTTTTTTCCCTAAGTCCAAACTCGTAAGTATACAATTCTACAAACATACCCCTCCAATATTCTTTCCTTTGCAAACCATATCCCACTTACAAAGAGGAAACATAATTTTTTTTGTGCATCCTTTCCAAATAAAGTCTTTTTGAATTTTATCAATTTTTAATGCTCTACCTACTAGTAATATTGAAAGTAATACCATATAAATAGGGGTGGATTGCAATGTAGTCTTTATGATTTATAGCCTTCTCGCCATGATTAAGAACATATATTTCCAATTTGCCAAATAAGCTTTCATTCTAACCAAACAAGAGATCCAAAGATCCTTTTATTTTCTTTATGAGACAAAGGAATACCCAAGTAGGTTGGTGGAAATTTTCTAATTTCAAACCCTAAAATATCCATAATAATTCTTTGTAAACCTAGGGGACTACTAATAAAAATCATGTATTTTGTAGTATCCTTCTCATAGCATGATAATATTGATTTAAAATTTATGGCCTCACTAATTATGGGATGTCCCAAAATAAAAGTATCATCAACAAATTGGATATGAGATTCAAAGGGACTTTTTTATGCAACTTGTCTATCTTTGATTTTTCTTCCATTTTTACCTTTAAGAAATTTTTTTCTAGTGTATTCAAAAGAATAATAAATAGATAAGGAGATAGTGGGTCACCTTGGCAGATTCCACAAGATGATTTAAAGTAACTAGCAGGATAATCATTGATCAAGATAGAATATTTTGGAGTGCTATAACAACATTTAACCCATTTACACCAACCTTGATCAAAAATAAACTTTTGATAATATCATGTAGAAAACTCCAACAACCTCTATTGCATGCTTTGTTCATATCTAATTTTATAAGCATACTTTGTTTTTTTATGGAACGAAGAGAATGTATGTCTCTTGTGCATTTATTACACAATCAAGAATTTATTTACCACAAATAAAACCACCTTGCTTCTCCAAGATAACACAATCTAGAATAATTTTCAACCTATTTTCCATAATTTTTTAAATGATCTTAAAAATTATTTTATAAAGACTTATTGGATGAAAATGATCAAAATAGTCTCTCTCCTTTCTTGGGAACCAATGTGATAAAAATGGTATTGATCTCACTTGTTCTAGATTTCCTTTTTGGGTCTCTTCAATCACAACCAACATATTACTCTTCAATAAATTCCAATATTTTCGAAAGAAAATAATAGAAAATCCATTATGGATAGGTGCCTTGTTTTGATGGAAAGAGAAAACTACTTCATGTACTCCTTCATAGATATCTTCTTTATCAATAATTTATTTTGTTCATGTGTGATAATTTATGAGTATTTTACAAAAGCTTACCTTGTGCTTCCTTATTTTGACCAGTATCTAACAAAATATCTTTAAAATAATTAATTGATTCTCTCTTGATATCTTCTTCTTCCTCGATATTTCCTTCATCCAGAGTTAAATTATTTTTGATGTGATGAAAATAATTTATTTGTTGTTAAAGCATGAAAAAATTGGTATTTCTATCTCCTTCCTTGAGCCATTTCTTGCTAGAATTTTAGAACCATTTTGACTCCTTTTTCAATGATTTATGATAATAACAAAGTAATTATTTTTCTTATACATAAGAATCCTATTCTGCTTGCTTGTTTTCTACTATCTTTTGTAAAATTTTGAGCTTAGATTCAATTTTCTTTATTTCTTTAAACATATTACCAAAATATTTAGATTCCAAATCTTCATTTGGCTCTTCAGATATTCCATAGTTTGAATAAACATATACATACATGATCCTTCAACTTTTACTTCATACCTGCATAACATAACCATTTGGAAGAAATCAAGGTCTTGGTGTCACATAAACTAGAAGTGAGATGGATTTGGATGACCATTATTGAGCAAATTATAAGTCAAACGATTGGGTTAGTGATCTAATATTGATTGTAATAAAACATCTAAAGATATTGTATACTATATTTGCAACCATGTGTTAAATAACAATAATCTATCCAATATTTCTATTGTATAATTCTTTCTAATGCATCTATTATTGCATGTATAGTGAAAACTTGAAGGAATAACATCTAAAAAATAATTTGACTTGACAAATGAAGCCAAATATTTCATTTATTTAGATCATCTAGGAATACCATCCCTATTTTCCAAATGAAATAGAACTATGTTGAAGTCACTCCCAAGAATCCACGGATCATAATTATGAATCATAATTACGAATAACAAAAATATTCTAAGGTCCTTCCAAATGTATTCATGAGGAGTAACTATTGTTGGAGCATGTACATTTATAACTCCAAATTTGATATTTTTTTCTTTCTCAAAATAGTCCAACAACCCAATAACTTTTTGTTTTTAACAATTATCCATACCATAGGTCCGAGGTGTAGACCAATTGGTTCATCCAAACCCCATAAGGGGGCGGAGGTCCAAGGTTCAAATCTCGGGCCTTGTCGAATGAACGCTTGTCCCTTTCCTGGTGCTTTCAACGACGTAAAAGGTTTAAAATAATTGTGGCATGGTGGTTATAGGGGCGGACTACGCGAAGATATGTGTGGCGGCTTCTGGGCGGACATCGCGAGAATCTTTGTGGCGGCCATAAAAGCTGGACAGCCTACCCGGATTCGTGGCGGCTACCAATTCCACCATGTAAATTCAAAAAAAAAAAAAATTATCCATACCATTTGTATTTGTCCCATATGGTTGCAATGCCACTAGAATTTCCTATAGAAGAAATTACCATACAATCCCCTATCTTTCAAATCTTAGCATCCTTACATTCCTCACTACTTAATTTTATTTCTTGTTTTAAAATAAACTCAGGACTATAAAAACATACTAATTCCTTAATAACTCTTTTTTAGGGGTCTTATTCATACCCCTAATATTCCATGATACCATTTTTATCATCACTTTTTATTTTTATTAATGATATTAGCCCCACTTCTTATTACTGCTTGTGATATTTTTATTTGGCTTCCCAAAACAACATCCCTTTGGGTTTCTTTTTATCTGTGTTCATGCTTTTATGATCTTCCTCTCATTTTTCCATCCCACTAACACTTTCATCTTCATTAATCTCTTTTAATATTCTATATTGTTCATAATATGACTTATTTTCTAAAGATGTATGTTGCATTTCTTTATTTTGGTGCTCTTGAAACCCTAAAGTGCAATGGATACACTTTGTACTACTTTCTCTTTTATTACAAGGAGAGGATTTTATGCTACTTGAGGAAAAATGAAGATATTTTACCTAGAATAACCTTGACCTTCTTCAATTCATTCACTTTAAAATTTGCCTTTCCATCTTCCTTTTCACCTTCAATTCTTTATGAACTTAACTTGCACATTATACTTCCTCATCCCTTATGTCTTTTTTTTCTTCTAATGGTTGATTTAAGCAAATTGTAATGGCCTTTTCCATTTTATGATACATATGGGTTTTTTGCCACTTTCCTTAAGAGTGGAAAATCCTTGACTTGACCCAACTTATACTATAATATGATCATCTTGTTTCATATTGAAGTTTATCTTATACCCAAAATTTTCCATCTCTTTCTTCATCATTTTCACTTTGTAATTTATTACCATGCATTTGATATAATAACATTTGCAACATCGAAATACAATATTTCCATAATATATTGGTTGATCTTATTCTCTTGTAATCCTAATGGATTGCAGTAAAGATTTTGAAATATCCATGGCAACACACGTTCGAGTTTATTCAACTTGCCTTCTCTCCTTATATCCAAGTGTATACAAAGTGCCTTCTCTCCTTAGTACTTGGTCCCTTGTGGATGAAATTCCCTATATTATTGTCGATATTCTTCAAAACATCCTTATTGATGAGCTGATAAGGAAGTCCAAAAATCCTAATCCACATAGGAAACCTTTTAATATTTTTTGTTGGTATAAAAAAAATCTCACTCCATGGTCTTAAATATAAATAATCTTTGTCCCTAAACAAAGGGCCACCATCCATTATTTTGTCCCTTATTTGTGAAATAGAGAAGATAATGAGGGGAAATAATTGGAAGAAAAGTTATAAAGTAATTGGAATTTAATTCCCACTTCCACTTAATCCAATTTTGAATCTCCAAAAAACCTAGTCAGTATCCATGGAATGAACATATTAACCCTTTGTTTTTAAGAATGATTATATCATGTTTAATCATTTCATCCTTGACAATTACTCTTGGTGTAGTATCTGCTACCTAGATAGGGTTTGCCATAGATTCACTCTTCCTCTTATCGCTAACTAGGACATTCATACTTCCAACTAGGGCATCCTTACTTCCAACTAAGTCATCCTTACTTCTAATAAGGACTTTCAAAAACGACTTTACTATCATGTTACGTAGATTTTGTTCACATTAATCATTTAGTTTTCATTTTATCCATAGATATGGAGCAAGAAGAAGTGGTGTTTGCTTCTTGTTTACACTTTACTTCCTACTCGTACTCGTATCACTTGCTTGCTTTCTAAATAAGAAAAAGGTAAAGCTCACTCCTAACTTGCACTTACTTACAACTCTCAATCATGCTTTTATTTTTTGAATAAATGTGCATCTATTGCATCAAACATTTAATTTTTTCTAACAAACAACAAAATCTTAGCTCAAATGGCATACCTTGTTCAAAATCACTATCTAATAAATATTTAGGATGTGGTAATTAATTCACATTTCCTATAACAAATATGGAAGAGGTTAGATTTATGAGAAATTATTTATGTTAGATAGTCCTCGATTTTAAATATTGTTCATCAGTTAAATGATTTAGGTTTTGATAATAATAAAATAAAGTCATTGTGTTATTATCTATCACATAAATAATGTAAATAATCCTTCTTTCACGAAGCACTTTAATTTTTACTTGGTTGTGCATTAAAGATTTCAAATTTCATTAAAATAGGAGAAGGTCCATTGTTATTGTTATGTAAACAACATTATTAAACATGATTATTATAAATCTTCCACCTTTATCCAATAAAATTAATAAGATATACTAAATTAGTGATAGGTTGTACTAACCATTTTTTTAACCATAAACTAATGACAAGTATATAAATAAAGGAATTAAATTATTAATATTTTAAATTTTATATTAATTATTAATATATTTTTAATCTTTAGAGTGTAATAAATTTGTATGTAATATATGGACAATAATTTTTCAAATGTCTAGCTATGGTAAAAAATATATATAATCTATTATCCAAAAAAAATATTTTAATTGGAAGAAAAATATAATCTAAAAGCCAAGAAAATATGGATAACCTAATATTTAAGAAAATCAAATATTATGACTTATATGTGAACCAATTTATTATATATGTAATCTATTATATAATAAATGTTGCGTAGTGGCTAGGCCCTCATATGGCAATGCATAGTATAAGGTTGATTTTCATCGCTAGGTAGGAAACTAGTTGATCATTGTTGTGCATGTTGTTAATAATATATTTTTAGCATAATGTTTTTCGTGACAAGAAAAACACTTTGTAATGGTTTAGTTTAGTAGAGAATGGACACCATCAAATTGAAACTGTAAAATACATTCATATTTTTAAATTCTTAGGATTTGAAATGAAGGTGAATGACCTGCTTCATGTCATATCTAGAGAATGGACACCATCAAATTGAAACTATAAAATACATTCATATTTTTAAATTCTTAGGATTTGAAATGAAGGTGAATGACCTACTTCATGTCTAGGGAATATTTTTTATATCATCTTAGTCGCCTTAGGTTTTTACATATTTTTTAAATAAATATTTAAATGATTTATATTGTTTAATTATTATGTAAAAATTAAAATGATGCCCTCTTGTATTTGATTATCCAATTTGCTAACATCATAGTTAAATAATGTCTTGTTCATTGATCAAACCCTTAAAGCAGATGTATATCACAACATATTGTGCTAAGCACATATAGTCATGTAAATATCAAGATGATTACATATTTATATAGAGAATTATTCAAAACACAAGTACCTCCTTTGATAATTACACTTAACATTATAATATAAGTACATAACATTATGTTGGTTGTTTCCATTAACCTGGGCATAAGCGGAAGTACATTGGCTAAATATGAAGTCAAATGTACAATTTCACACTTACTAAGGGTTAAAAGTTAAAAAGACCTATGTTCTTAGTAAACTCTAATTCATGAGATTCACTTTAATGAAATTTATGTTAAAGATATTAAATTACTCTTATTTTTTTATTGTCAACCTCTTAAGTCTTATGGTAATGTATTCCAACTATAGATAACTTCATAAGATTATTAAAGATAATATTAATTTTATATGTTCAAAGTGGGCAATAGATTAGCATTATAATATGTGTGACAACTAACTTTCATTTAGGAAGAGGCTAGATTATAAAGCAAAATATAGTTTTGCCTAAACATAGGTAGGTGTTGTGTGTATTTTACTTGGCTTCCTCATGTGTTGTTTTTGAAAAGATCTATAAACTATGGAAAAATTCATCAATGAAAGACAAACATCAAAATTATTTGACATTATTTGAAGTGTAAATTAAGGAAATCTAAACATTAAACTTTTTAAAACACATTATTCTTTTATTGATATTGTTTGAACCTCTCTACAAATTAAAGTATGGAAGCAAAAAAACCTACATGACCATTTAGATTAAACCAAAAATAGAAGACAAACTTTTAGACTTTTAGGTATGCATTGATGGTAAGGACATATTTTAATTCCTTGAATGAAATATTAAAAATAAATTATACATTTAAGATATTTTTGATCTTAAATACACAACAACAAACTATTTAACACATCTATATATGAGATACCATTTATGCCACAACAATAGAGGAACTATTATCATGGAAACAATCTCATTTGATGTAATGATACACTAATTTGATGGAGCAAAATTTTACTAGTGTCGGCTACATGTTGCTTTTTTTGCTAACTAAGCCACACATCCAATCCCTTCCCTCCCATTTCCCTCCCCTACCTCACATTGTTGTTGAAACCAATCCTTTCTCTTTTTTTATAAATTAACCTTGATGTGTTGTGGCATGCTACTCTTTTCTATGACCACTTCTTAGTCAAAGAGCTATGATCTCTCTTCCCTAAACCTCTATTGCCCCAATGTAGGGCCTTGTTGCATTACTTACCTTTATTTTCACCTCAATTGTATCAATGAATTCCTTGGATCCATGGCAGGGCATGACACTACATCCCTTGGCAATGTTGATCATGATGCACATCCTCTTTTGGACGATTTACTTAGGTACATGTTCAATAATGTTCATAGGTTCCACTCTCTATCCCTCCACTTAGCTACATCATTGTTCACTTTGGCATTGATATCTACTTTGGTGGATCTCCACCTACTATAGGTCCTTGATCATTTGGTAAAGTAGTTTGTAGTCCAAAGGCACTAGGTGTAGTAAAATGATTTGAGGAAGAAAAAATATAGTTGGAGATGGAGGTTACTATTTTCAACATGGATTCTTGAGCCATACAATTTTTTGTAGCCACATCATTGGTGAAAGTACGAGCAACAACAATCCAACCTATTGATCTTGAAAAGGTAGGTGGTGATATTAGAGGTATTTGTGCTCATGTATATCATATCTTTTCTTCTCTACATGGGCAACCCCAAATCATAACGATAGTCATAGACTTGATTCACCACCACTACTTCGCTTTCTACCATCACTTATGCCTACTTAGGTGGAGGAGGAGATGGCGACAATGTAGATATCAGAGTTGGGTACCTACGAGTGGGATTAAAATCAATGATATGGAAGGGGAGGACATGAGGATGAAGATCAATAGAGTAAAGACAAAGGGGATATATGTCTATTTATATGTATTTGTGGCTATAGTTTTACAAAATACTAGTGGCTATACCTATAGTTTTAAAATACCATCAACTATCCCTTATCCTTAATCATGCATTGTATATTTAGAAATTATTAGTTGAAAAACCTTTCCAAACCCTACTCCAAATTAAAAAATTATTTCATCTAATTCGTGGATGAATTCTCCTGCCCTGCTAAGTCTTATTAGTCAATAGCTATAATCCCATAAGGGGGTACTAAGAATATGAGATATAATTGTTCTATCAAAGTTATAGTACACTTTAACCAACTTTGTGGACGCTGTTTAAAAACATCAAAGACAACAAAGTTTAGACAATATCTACACAATACATTTGTGTCACCATTATCTTTACTAGGTTCTTAAGGAAATAAAACCTCTAAATGTTCATTAATTTTTGTTTACCTCTTGCTTGACTTTTTGTGTAAACAAATTACCTCTTCTCACATGAAATTAATATTTTTAATGATGGTATATTTTAATATTAGATTTAGATCATTGATGTCCTTGCAATTATCCTCTAGTTGTTTCCTCTTGAATTCCACTTATTTATGAAATTTCACATTGTTATGTTTAGAGGATCCACTTCTTGAGAGGTTTGTACATCATGTTGTTCCATATATAGCATAAATTCTTGATCTATTTGCCTCCTTATTGATATTATTACATAGAGTCAAAATTTCTCTTCTTGAGAAAAATAGCCATGTGATTGTCATAGAAAATCAAAGGTCTATGCCTTAACAACAACTATTGTAGATGCTTGTGTCCTTTGAATTTGGTGCTTGTTTCATACCCATTGGTTGCTACCCAATGACTTACTGAAACTCTTGGTCAAAGGAATGCTCAATAGGGGTAATATTTAGAATGTTTTAGATGACCTCTAGGGTCTTCTTTATTTTAGCTTGAGATGCAAAGATGGAGTTAACCACTTTTTCTTATTGCTCAAGATAAGATCGTAGGTTAGAGTCAATTGTATTGGGTAGAGTATTATTAATTAGAGGAGTAACACGAGTGATAGAAGGAGGTGAAGACATGACATTTAAAAAAGAAAGGACACAATGGTCAAAACTATTAATTTTTGGTGAAGTGTTGTGATGGTTACCAAGATTTTGAGGTTAATGTTTCTTTATACTCATGCACATATCCTTTGGATGACTAATGCACTACAAACAATCATTTATTCACAACCAACTAGTAGAAGCAACTGGTTTATTCATACACTAGGAGTGAATGTAAGACTTGAAAAAATCCTCTAGAGCACTTCTAAAATATGTTATGAAAAAATACTCCCTACTTTGATCGGCTTGAAGAGACAATCGCAATGAGATGGATCTCTCATAAGGGTCCTAGCATGCCTAATTCTTGAAAAAAAATTCCTAGAGATACCCCTTATTTTGACTAGCTCAAAGAGATGATCACAATGAAATGAGTCTCTTACAAGAATCTCGATAAACATGACACTTTTAATCAGGTTCAAATAAGAAACAACAAACACTAACTCATAATATTACAGAAGAAAAATACCTCAAAAAATTGAACCAAAAAAAAAATTAACAAAAATTTACCATGTAACAAGAATCAAAACTTGGAATTAAACATGAACCATTACTGACCATTTTTAATCTGTAGAGAATACCGAGAAGAGCGAACTGGAGAAAACTTTTGGGCAAAAAAACTAGGGCATCGGTTGGGTAGCCGAAGAGATTTCTGGTTACGATGGATTTGAAGACAAGATTGTTGCCCCAGGAGGGTCTAATGGGGACACCTCCGGATCCTCTTCTAGAGAGACATAGTTATTATGCAGATTTGTTAAAGGATAAATCTCCATCAACGACTGAAGAAGCACAAAAAACTACATTAAAAATGCTCTTTACGACTGCTAGAAATAGATCAACATCTCAACGAGTTAATGGATGCTTGCCACAGTCAGAATCAAGGCCAAATATTGTCATTGAGCAAAGGATGGTTGAAGAAATAGTTTTATATAGAGCCAATCATGATTTGATCTGTAAATTCATGGGTATTCGCCCTACCCTGAATTTTTTGCATTCTTGGGTCCGGAAAAACTAGGAGCCTATTGGTGAGTATTCTTTATGGTTTATTAGCAATGGATATTTTATTGTTAGTTTTTCTTCACTTGTCGATATAAATAGGGCTTTCGAATCAGAAAAGAGGAATCATGGTCTGGAAGGATTATTTGTTCAACCCTGGAGAGTGGGATTTGATCCTCGAATTGAACCCACTGCTATCTCGGTTTGGATCCGTTTGTATGCACTTCCAATGGAGTTTTGGAGTGAGTAGGTATTGGAAATTATCGGTAATTCCTTTGGAAGACATTTGGGTGTTTCCAAAGACACAATAGAAGGAAACACAATTGTTTATGCAAGATTATGTGTGGAAATGGATCTTAGTCAGCCTCTACCGGCAGAGGTGGAACTTGAACTTGCAGGACTATCTTGGATTCAATAGCTGGATTATGAGGCATTGCCCTTCAAATGCAGAGTTTGCCACAAACATGGGCATTTGGCCCGATCTTGCCCAAATAATATGAACATAAAAATGGAGGCTCCTCTAGGAATGTCAAATATTCCTAAGGAGGGTAAGTCAACAATAAACAAAGAACCAACCAATATTTCTCAGGGTAAAGAAGCACAGAGAGATGGTTTTAAACAACCCAAAAGAAGGAGAAGGCAAAAGAAAAAAAGATGGTAAAGAGCAAACCCAACTCAATCCCTCCAATAGGTATGAGATATTTAAGACACTAATGGACCAAGAAGAACAATTCATGGAAGGAGTGGATGGGAATAATGAAAATAATAACATCCATGTTCAAGCTCCTCTTTCATCTCCCCCTGTCATAGAGCAGGTAGTTGAGTACAGTGAGTTACCGCAGTCAGAGAGTGCAGGGGCATTGATAGTACATAACCAAGAGCAACCAATAATTAAGGATGTCAACATGGGAATAGCAGAAAAAAATAGAGAAAGGCCAACTTTAGGGATAACTCAGGTGAAAAAGAGATAAAAAAATAGCAACTCTCAAGGAGTGGGTAGAAAATCAAATAAGGAATTGATAGAAGTTCAAGGAGACAAACTGATCACTCGGAGGATCGGTGAGACCAATAGATTTTTATCTGCTCTCAAGGTAACCAATGATTATACAATCATGGAATGTTAGGGGTTTAAATAGTAGAACCCATCAATCTGTTGTTCGAAGACTCTTAGAAAAATGTAAAACAGATTTTTTGCTTATCCAAGAGACAAAAATGTCGTTAGATCTTATGTGTAAAACAGTTAACAAAATTTGGAGGGGTGTTGGTCATATGGAAGTGGTTGCCCAAGGTGCCTCAGGGGGGATAGTTACTCTTTGGAACTCTCTTGAATGGATTGCCATAGAACATATAGCTTGGAGGGGTGTTCTCACATCACTTTTTAGAAATAATGTCACAGCTGAACATGTTTTAATCTCAAATTTGTATGGGGCTCAAAACCTAGATGGTCAGATGCATCAATGGAAAGTTGTGCATAACATGAGAGTCTCAAGGGAAGATTTAGACTGGATTATTGGTGGGGATTTTAATGCTAAATTATCCTCTAGAGATCAGGAAGGGGGAACCCCAATTTTGGACCCAGGGGGATCGACTTATGATTACCCAAGTCCGTGCATTACACTTGGTGGATATTAAATGCCTTGGAACCAACTATACTTGGACTAATAAGAGGAGGGAGCCACATAGCGAGGAAGGTGAAGTTAGACCATTTTTTGGTTTCGGAGGAGGCATTTGTTAAATGGAATATAAAATTTCAAATTTTGGAGGGTCCAGTTTCGGATCACTTTTCCATTTTGTTGGAAGGAGGGATCAAGACAATGCAGCATCACAAACCATTTAAATTTGAAAACTTTTGGTTACAAAAAGAGGAACTTCGAAAGAAAATTCCACAGTGGTGGGAAGAAGGTCGCCCAGCTTATGGGACAACAATGTTTAGATTCCACAAACAACATTATGTCAAAGTTCAACTAAAACAATGGAGGTGAGCTAACAAGACAGACTTCCAGGTCCAAAGAGCTCCATTGGTGGCCAGATGGGATGAGGTTCAAAAACACTTTAGGGAAGGAACAATTACAGAGCAACTCAAAGAAGAGGATGATGCATTGCGTAAAGTGGTTGAGGACATTGACAACCAAGAGGATACCTACTGGAAACAGAGAGCAAGAACCACTTGGTTATTAGAAGGTGATAAAAATACCAATTTTTTCCATCGAACTGCTTGTGCTAGGAGATAGATGAACAACATGGAAGCTCTTCAAGGTGAGAACGGACACTCCTTTGATACACTTCCAGGTATGCATTTCCATTCAATGGATTATTTTTCTAAACTATTTAAGGAAATTATGGTGTAAGATGAAGAGGCTCAAAAAGAATTTATTGCTATCATACCCTCTATTATCTCTGAAGAAAAAAATTAGACCCTACTTAAACCCATTGATAGAGAGGAACTGAAGAATGTAGTCTTTGGAATGAGCATCGGAAAAACTCCAAGTCCAGATGGCTTTCCAATTGAGTTTTTTCAGCCCTTTTGGGATAACTTGGAGGAGGATGTAATGGCTGTTATAGAGGAGTCCAAAGGTAGTAAAAGAATGCTTAAAGCATTAAATCATACTTTCATTACCTTAATTCCAAAAGGGGAGGAGGGGGTACATATTTTATATTATAGACCTATTGCCTTATGCAATGTCATATATAAAATAATCACAAAGGTAATGGTTGAGCGGCTAAAACCTCTTCTACATAACATTATCTCCTTAGAGCAAGGGGGTTTTGTAGAGGGTAGGTAGATCTTGGATGGTGTGGTTCTAGCTCAGGAGGCAATCCATTCAATGCAAACATATGGTAATAGAGGAATGTTCATAAAATTAGATATGTCAAAGGCTTATGATAGGGTGGAGTGGAGCTTCTTGTCAAAGATGATGGCAGCCTTTGGTTTCTCTCAAGATTGGATAGAATGGGTCATGAGTTGTGTTTCTACTCCAACATACTCAGTGTTAATCAAGGGTCTTCCCTCGCAACCATTTGGAGCTACTCGAGGCCTTCGTCAAGGAGATCCTTGCTCTCCCTATCTTTTTCTCATATTGGCTGAAGGATTCGGTAGACTTATCTTGAGGAGAAGACAACAAGGTTTGCTAACAGGTATCAAGGTGGGTGAGGAAGTTTTGACTCACCTACATTTTGTGGATGACACAGGATTGGTGGGAGTGGCCAGCTTCAGGGAAGCAAGAATGATTAGAGATACACTTAATGTCTATCTCAAGGCTACAAACCAAGTCATCAATGATAAAAAATCCAAAGTGGTCTTTTTCAATCTTGATCAAAGGCTTCAGGACAAAGTTTTAGAGATCTTGGGATTCACAAGGACTTATCTCCCTATGGTATACTTGGGGGTCCCTTTGCATTTTAAAAAACTAAAAATAGATATCTGGAGGAATCTTTTGGATTGTATCAAGGATAGAATTAATCATTGGTCTCACAAATGGTTAAGCTATGGGGGTAGATTAACTTTTTATAGTCAGTCATTCAGACCATGCCAATTTATAAATTTTTTATCCTTGCTGCCCCACATACTATATGGAAAGAGTTGGACAAGATGGCTATAAAATTTTTATGGGAAGGAGTAAAAGGAGAGAGAAAATGGGCCTTGGTTGGGATAAAGTAAGCTAGCCCAAGGTAAAAGGAGGTTTGGGACTGAGAAGATCAAAGTTAAATAATAAAGCTTTGGCTGGAAAGCTTTATTGGAGGTGGATTTCCCAACCAACTTCTTTATTCAGTAGAATCTTAACTAGTAAATATTTGGGACATGTAAACCCAAATGAGGTGGGTCGTTTCCATTTGGATGGTAATGGATCCTTAGTGTGGCAAGCTCTCAAGTTAGGATCTCAGGTAGTAAAATATAGATTATTTTGGAAAGTGGGGAGAGGGGAGAAGGCACAATTTTGGACAGATTCATGGGATCAATACCCACCTATCATTGTTGAATTTCCTAAATTGCAACCAATAAAAATAGCCATAGAAACCAAGGGATGGGTCCAAATTGAAATTTATTTCAACACTAGTCAGCTGGGGGATTATAAGTTTAAGCAGTTTAAGAAGTTGGATGAGTGGCCAATTTCAATCCCTCCGGATTTGACACCCATCATGACTAAAATCTTGGCAAAAATATTTCTCACAGGTAGAACGAGGAGGATGAATTAGCTTGGGGCTATGGGAGCCTTGGTGTCTACACAGTGAAGGATGGATATGATAAGATCCTTCCAGAGCCTCCTCCTCATACATATCAGGTTGAGGATTGGAGAAAGATTTGGCAGTCCAAGGGTTGGCCAAAAGTAAACTTTTTTGCCTGGCAGTTCATGCATTATGGAATTCTTACTTTTGAAAATCTCAGATGTAAAGGAATCATTGGTCCATCTCAATGTGTTTTATGCTACAAGAGCGAGGAAACAATTGATCACTTGATGTTTGAGTGCCCATTCACGTGCCAAATTTGGGAGAGATGGTTTTTATATTATAAAATTCAAGTTAATGGTGATTTGAATCGGATTAATATTTGGGAAAGATGGAAGAGGGGTATATTTAAATCTAAAGCTCTTTGTATTGGTTGGGAGCTTGGATTAAACTTTATTTGGTGGCAAGTGTGGTTGGAGAGAAATGCTAGAATTTTTAGAGAAACTTTTTCTTCTTTAGATGGAGTTTGGCAGGTCATTTGGAGCAAAGTCACAGAAACTTTGGTAGTCTATGCTAAAGAGGAAACTCAGGTTGTTATTGGGGCAATGGAAAAGGAAGTTGAAGTGCAAGAGGGACAGGACAGAGCTAGTTGGAAACCACCCCCTGAAGGTTGGATTAAAATTAATACTGATGGAGCTGCAAAAGGCAATTCGGGTAGAGCTGGAATTGGAGTGGTTTTTCGAAATCATGTTGGAACAATGCTCTATTGGGAACTACAAGGCTTGGGAAGAGCCACAAACAATGAAGCAAAAGCCTTAGCTATCAAATCTGCTTCTATTTGGGCAATAAAACAAGGCCACAGGAGGATAATACTAGAATCAGATTCTCAAATAATGGTTGGAGCTCTAGATTGCATGAGGAACTTTGCTTTGAAAACATGGAAGTTGAGGATTCTTGTCACTCAAATTAAGAAATTATGGAGGGAATTAGATGATGTGATTCCAATTTATGTGAGTAGAGATCTAAATAAAGTGGAAGACTTCCTGGCTAAGATAGGTGCTGAGAAGGAGGTAGGGGTTCAGTGTCATAGTGACATGGCTATTGAGGATGAGGTGATTAGGTAGGGGGTTGAAAGGTCCCTGAACCTGGTACAAAGCAGTCGTGGGCCTCCAAAGAGGGAGGCAAAGGGGAAGAATGACGACAGCAGACCGAGATAGTCTGAAAATAGTAGGGGCCATCTAAGGTAAAGGCGCCCAGAGGAACCAACTAGAAGAACTAACTTTTTTTGCATGTTTTCCAAGAATACTGAAGAGGCCTATGAGCTAAAGATCAAAGAAAAAGCAAAACACCACAAGGAGATTGGTGTCGCGATATCGTGACATGTTGCATTTTTGCGGTCCAAAGCAAAGGGAGAAAGCAAGGAGGAAAAAGTGTCGCGATATCGCGACATGTTGCAACGTCGCGACGAAATGAGGAAAAGGTGTCGCGATATCGAGACAAGATGCATCATCGCGGCCGAAGAAGAGAAAGTGTCGCGATATCGCAACATGTTGCAACGTTGCTGCCAGAAGAGAAGAAGTGTCGCGATATCATGACATGTTGCATCGTCGCATCCACAGGAGGAAAGGTGTCGTGATATCGCGACATGTTGCATCGTCGCGGCCAAAGGAGAAAAAGTGTCGCGATATCGCGACATGTTGCATCGTCACGACCAAAAGAGAAAAAGTGTCGCGATATCGCGACATGTTGCATCGTCACGACCAAGAGAGAAAAAGTGTCATGATATCACGACATGTTGCATCATCGTGGCCAAAGGATAAAACATGTCGCGATATCGCGACATGTTGCTTCATCGCGGCCAAAGAGAAAAAGTGTCACGATATCACGACATGTTGCATCATCACGGCCAAAAGAGAAAAAGTGTCGTGATATTGCGACATGTTGCATCGTCGCGGTCAAAGGAGGAAAATGTGTCGCAATATCGCGACATGTTGCAACATCGTGGCCAAAGGAGGAAAAAGTGTCGCGATATTGCAACACTTTGCATTTTCACGGCCAAAAGAGAAAAGTGTTGTGATATTACGACATGTTGCATTTTCGCGACCAAAGGAGAAGAAGGAAAAAGTGTCGCGATTTCGCGACAAGTTGCATCAACAGACCAAATCGATCCCCCTGGCAACATCTCACATTGTGCAAACATGGAAACTTGTAGGATCGTGCCTTAGGCCAATGGGGAAGGAGTCTCTCCACACTTGAATGTTAGATTCGTTGACTCCCTTGTTAGCTAGGTAATGGTTTAAGAGATTTGGCTCCATTGCAAATCTGCTTTTACTGTTGTAATCTTGTGTTCTCTCTGACTAAGGTTGGGAAAAGTCTCATCCCAACTTGTAAATGTTCTTTGTTTTAATACAAGTTTTTTCAAATTTATCAAAAAAAAAAACAAGAATCAAAACTTATATCAAATGGCATTAGCTCAAGCGATTAGATTCCTCAATATTTAAAAGAGGAGACCAAAGTTCAAATCTTGCCAAGTGATACATGGATAATATCCAAGCTTTGTTGTAATACCACTATGTGGTGATGAAGTAATATGGGTGGACCCATTTCAATCCCATATAACCAATTGAAAGAAAAAAAACAAAAATCAAAACTTATTATCAAAATTTTTAGATTGGTTTGTGGGCCCTTCTATTGACTTTGTTTCTTTAATGTTATTATCCCACTTTATCTTATTGTTACCCTCTTAAGGGGCATCTTGAACTAGTTTGAGTATCCAGAGCATTTTAAGGACTTAATCTTGAAAGAATATAAAAGAATCGCTATCAAATGATCCATGTACAAACAAAACAAATCTTATAATCATCACCTTAATATTAATTTAACTATTCAAATTAATACCAAACAAAAAATGACTTTCCTTACCTATCTTATTAGTTTAAATATCTAAATTGATCCCAAACCAAGATCGAATTAGCTTAAATATCTAAATTGATCCCAAACCAAGATCCTATTAATTTAAATATCTTAATTGATCCCAAACCAAGATCCTATTAATTTAAATATCTAAATTGATCCAAACCAAATGATAAATCCCATGTATGATTCTTGGAGAGAGCTCCCACATTGTTTGGCCTAAAACTACTTTTTCCAAATTCCAATATTATATATATATATATATATATATATATATATATATATATATATATATATATATATAAACTTCTAAACAACCACTTCTTGTAATAAAAAAAAAATTCCTATAAATTTAACCTTTTAAAATTAAATAATAATAATAATTTTATTTGGTTAATTTGAGAAACCCTTGTGACCAACACTTAAGATTGAGAATCTTCATCTTATTTTTTATTATATTTTAATTAAAAGTTAATTTCATTTCTATAAATTTTTAAATAAATTAAATCTTTTAAAATTAAATATTTATTAAAAAACAAGATTCTCTTAAACAAATTCAAGTTTTTTTCTATAAGAAACCTTTATAGGCTCTAGTTTTTTTTAGATAAACAAGTTTAATCATCTAAAAAATAGAACCAAGGCAACTTATTAGCTAGCATGCGACTCCTACCAACCCACCTATCAACCCACCTATCCCTTTGGGGTTAAAATGTTAAAGTAAAAAAAAAGTTTTTAAAATAAAAACTAAAAAACCATACCATTACAATATTTCTTACTAGATTTTTTTTTTTCAAGATTAATATTTATATCCCTCTCTCCCTTCCAATTCTCATGATGGTCACTTTCCAAAAAAAATTAAAAATTAAAATTAAAAACAAACATACAAATCTTTAATACCCAACTAAATTCCAATCATAAAATATAACATTAAAAAGAAAAATAAAAATGGTTACGATCGAGTTTACAAGAATAGCCGGCGTACAAATCCCTTTCCTCCATACTTAAATATAATAATGTATAACCGGCGTACAAATCCCTTTCCTCCATACTTAAATATAATAATGCATGGAGAAATACTTGAGGTTGACAATATTTCGTATTTGTTCGTTGATTTAAGGTTCGAATCTAAGTACACTTAAAATCGACACATTTCCTAATACACATTGTACATTGTCCAAGACGAGTTCCGAGGTCGAGGCGTGGAGAGAGGTAAGCCGCTAATAACAATAACAATAAACTATCAATCAACCGTAAACATGACGGTCACTCGTGCGACGCTCGTTTGAGCGGGGAATAATAAAGGCAATCCGCACACCTTTTTATGAATCAGACACGTGACAACGACTCGTAAAGCTACCACGCTCTGCCAAATCATATATTCCCTTCCAATCTACGAACGTAAAAAAAGCCTGCCGTCCCCTTACGGAACTTACGCTTTCACCTACCCCCTCCCCTCCCTCGTAAACACCACACCACAAACGCCACACCTCCTATGAATTCACATACCATGTTTGCTCCCCCCTCCCACAACCGACCTGTCGTACGTGTCCCACCTTTACGGTACACGCACAGCTTGCGCCTTTAAACCTTTTTGTTGTTTTCTTCCCACCGTTCTTTGAAAACCGGGCAACTTCGCCGATATTTCCCAAAAGTTGGTAGGGGTTTAATAAAGCTTACTAAAAAAATGAGATCGAGGGCTTTGCCGGAAATAACGGAGGCCTCGAAGGCCGCGCTATCTCCCGGCAGAATCGGGAAAAAGGGGAAATCATTTTACCGGCGTACGTGGGCCCGCCCGCCAGCCCTTGATAGGGACACGTGTGTGGTTCGGAAGGTCTGAGCTGCCCTGGGTTACTGGAGTTGAGTTGGACGGTACGTCGCAGTGGAGACTTGGTTTTGCTCACAGTATGCGCGCAGTATTTTACGAGGCTGCTACTGGAGGCCTATTCATGGGGTGGGCTGCTGCCATATTCTGCTGCAACTTGCACGTTTCTTATAAATTACAAAGGCTAGGGCTCTAAATTTATGGTTTGATTTCCAGATTGGGAAGTTCTGCTGCTTCAGATCGAAGATTAAGTAGTTTGGGGAAGTTTGCAGGCAGGAGATTTGTGAGATTGGGGAGTTCTGCTGCTTCAGATCAAAGATTTAAGTAATTTGGGGAAGTTTGCAGGGAGGAGATTTGTGTTTTTGTGTTCTGGTTTTTTTTTTTTTTGGCGGGGGGTTTTAGCGGCGTTTGGGAGATATACAAAGAGACTGGGTCTTAAATGTTGTCTTTGCTCAATGTTTTTTCTAGATATACTAGATATGGGTCTTCACCATCTAATGGGGGAACCTTGGGGAACCTTTGCTTATCAAATTATTTTGCGATATCTGATATAGGGCCACATTGCAAACAACCATGGATATCACATTTAAAAGGTTGATAAATGAGATCATACTTATATACCTTGATTTGACTTATCTTTTGTAAAGAAGGGTAAACACATTGAACATATGAAATCAATTTTTAAAATATGTAGAGTATGGAATCTTCTTTAATCCTAAGAAATTAGTTTTCATGGTGCAGGAGGGGAATCTCCAAGGTCATGTAGTATCAAAAGAAGATATTGGCATTGCTCTTGATAGAATCAGAGTGATCTAAGAATTGTTTTTACCCTCATCAATCAAGGGTATCAAATTATTCGAGGGCAAATTTAGATTGTGGCCAAATTCATAACTAGTATTGTGTAGTTGGCTCGACCTAAAACCAATACACTAAAGAAGGATACCACCAATGTTTGGACCAAAGAAGGTAAATGGGATTTCTAAGGGATAAAAGATAATAGTAGTTGGTTTGACCTAAAACCAATACACTAAAGAAGGATACCACCAATGCTTGGACCAAAGAAGGCAAATGGGATTTCTAAGGGATAAAAGATATTAGTAGTTGGTTTGACCTAAAACCAATACACTAAAGAAGGATACCACCAATGCTTAGACCAAAGAAGGCAAAAGGGATTTCTAAGGGATAAAAGATATTATTGATAAGGATTCAATCTTAGTCAATCAAAATTTTCCATCAGTTTTAGATTTTTTTTTGTTTGATATTGATAAAAGTATCATTGTTATTTCGACTCAAAAACATGGGAAAGAAGAAGAGCATCTCATTTATTTCATGAGCCAAACACTTCATAATTAAAAAGTTGTACACTTTCACAGAAAAACAAGTGTTGGCCATGATAAAGGCTCTTTGAAAATTCAAATACCACCTATACCAACTACTATCCTTATGGTTCATCCAAACATGAGGTCTATAGTGTTGCATGGTTAATTGGGAGAAAAGAGGTAGGATGGATAAAAATAAAAATAAAAAAGTTTAACATAGAAATTAAACCAATAAAATTGTTTAGAGGATGTGACTTATATGAAAACCTTTTTTGTCATCCCCAAAGGAACATATAGCACTGGTAGAAGAACTTGATCCATAAGGACAAGCATGATGGATGGGTGATATCAAAAAGTATATGACAACTAGACAAATCCCAAGGCGCTAATGCCAAAATAAAGAGTTAGATATAGGCATAAGGTAATCCATTACAACTAGATAAATGTTGCTTTCTTCCAACAAAAGCTTTGATCATAGAATACCATAACAAAGGCAACAATTATTCCACATAAACCACAACTCACAAAATTTAAGAGTAGGGTATTACTGGACAACCATCTTCATTGATTGCTTTCAGTGGATAAAGGATTATAAAGTTTGTTGTATTTTTATGGGTAAAAGAAGAAAAGTATTGATGCCTTTGAACCCAATAATCGTCACTAAACCATTCCGATAAAAGGGTCTTGATTTTATTAGAAAGATAATTGCTTTGTTTATTGTTGTATACAAGTGGATTTTAACTACTATTGACAATCTTACTTAGTGGACTAAAGCAACGTTAGTTGAGTTAGTAATCCAGGTAGTTGTTATACAAATTCTAGAAGATATCATCACTAGATTTGGACGTTGTCAACCATAATAACTAATAATGCCCAAACCATTACAAGGTTTAAACTAATATGCTTTGTACTTGAATATAAATATATTTTAAAATATATATTCCAATTACTATTTCAAAGACAATAGTTTAGGAGATTTAACTAATAAGAGCATTGTCAAGATACTAAAGAGAATGATTGATGAATCATAAATGGATTGGCACATGAATCTAAAGAGAGTATTATAGGTAGATAGGATGATAATTAAAGCTTCCATTAAATCTTCCTCATACAAACTCATATTTGGTAAAGAAGCAGTGTAGCCAATTAATTTAGAGCTCTCTTGCCTCCAAATGTCTCAACATTGGATCTTGAAGACACTAACATTGTCCCCATGTAGGCTTATCTAAATTCTCTATTGTCATTAGAAGAAAAAATAAATAAAAATAAGGTCTTCCAAAGGTAGTCTAGCATCAGTTGGTAGTAAAAAGGAGGTTCAATAAAAAAAAAACTAAAATCGATCTTAAGGAAGGAGATATATTTTCAAATCGGATGAAGATAGGGTAAAGCCTGGGAAACATGAAAAGTTTAATCCCTCTAGAGTAGACTCTATCAAGTACCAAAAACATTTGATTCCCTCTAGAGCAAACTGTATCAGATAGCAAAAGTTGTAATACTTAATGCTTATTGGTTGATGATACTTGATGGGATGTTAATTTTTATCTCAATTAATGGGAAGCACTTAAGGCCCATATAAGAGTTTGAGAAAGGGAAAAAGCAATTGTAAATATGTACGTTTTTTTCTTTTCCATATTTTATTCTCACTTCTATTTTTCCTTTTCTTGAATAAAAAGATAAAATAAAAATATTAAAAAACAAAAAATGGAAAAAAGAAAAAAAAAATTATGTTAAAGTGAAAACCTTGAAAAGGACACTCAATTGCCTTGCTTCTTAATTTTTCTTCCTATTTATTTTGAAAATTTTCTTGCAAAAGTTTTGTAACTTTGGTTAAGTGAAAGAAACTGAAATGATTCACTTGGTAGATAGTGAATTGCTTTGATTCAAAAAGTGGATTGCTCTGATTCAAGAAGCAAATTGTTGCATTTTACAAAGTGCCCAAAGAATCATCACAAGGTGGTAAAAGCTAAAGTTAATTAGTGAATCACTTCCCAATGGCAAGCAAATCACTTTGCATAATAAATCCATGGGTTGAGACAATTGGATGCATAGGGAGGATTTTAAATTCCTTTTCATCTCATTTCTACCATAATATGTCATTGATTACAATGGTAGAAATCCTTATGAGCAATTACAAGCACTGGGAAGATGATATCACACTATCATAGAGTACCATTTCTACCCTCAACCTAATATCAATTGAAGGTTGCATCATTTTCATTAATTCTCATATCAAGGGTTCTAAATAGGACTTTGACCATAATATTATAGGTGCCTATGAAATTTACCTTAGTTGTTTGTGTCCTTTGAAAGGTTCCTTACCACTTTAAGGAATTTGATCCAAGTTCCTATAGTCAATTTGCTCACCCTTTCCTAGTCATCTCCATCTCAAAGTCCTTTAAAGGGATTATATTTTTGGAGTTTGATCTCTATTGATACAAGTTTAGGTCATGAGTAGTGAATCACTCCCAAGGGAGAAAATTGCTCAAACTCATATTTCAAAAGTTTGTATAAGTACTCAAAGAGTGATTTTCTCAACGAGGCTGAGTGATTTGCTCGATTTTGAAAATCAAAAGAAAATTTACCTTACTATTTAGTCAGTGACTCACTCCATCAATTTGAGCAATTTGCTCCAAAATTAGTAAATTGCTCCTTTACCCCTAACTTGACATAATTTTTCAATTTACCTTAGTTTTCACAATGGGCACCAATTTAGCTACGATAGGTACTTCCATAGCTAAATCTAATCCCAATAGCCTATTTATACTTATCATCATAACAATTGTTGATACTCAAACTCAAACAATGCAAACTTAGGTTCCAATTGGACAACCAAGTAAGTAAGAGCAAGAAGAATAAATCTCCTCTAAAACCCAAGAAGCCAAAGGAAATGTTTGATGAACCATGGTAAAAGGTGGTATAGGGGAAGTTTAAGCACTTCTTTACAAATGTGAAAAAGGAGGCATATATGAGGTATAATATGGGATCAAGGATAGATTCATGGAGTATCATTTAAACTTGGACCTTATGGATGAAGATGAATTTGGTGCCAAAAGTTTTGGATTACCCCAAAATAGTGGAAAGATGCACCAAAAGGCATGACTAAGAGGGCAAAGTTGTCAGACCATATTTTTGAGAGGATATGGTGTTCTTCATTAGACAAGAAGAAATTAGAGAGATGTTGAACATAAAGGACTATCTAGCAAT
The DNA here is from genome assembly GCA_028583015.1 of Wollemia nobilis. Classification (NCBI taxonomy): domain Eukaryota; kingdom Viridiplantae; phylum Streptophyta; class Pinopsida; order Araucariales; family Araucariaceae; genus Wollemia; species Wollemia nobilis. The sequence continues at coordinate 1,101,590 of JAQPPZ010016670.1, forward strand.
GTAGATGGCTTTCAACGTAAAGGCATAAAAGAAGTATGGTAATAGGTTTGACTATGACCAATAGAGAAACTTTTTGGCACCCTGTATAAAATATCCTATGGAATCCCTAAACGTTTAGTTGTCACTTAAAATTGATCAATTCAAGGATGATATCCTATCGATACTATTAAGTGTACCCATAGGTCCATAAATGCCACTATGAATAATCTCCATGAGATGCCCTTGTAGCAACTCCATTAGGAAATGTCTTCCTATAATACTTTTCCAAAGTGCATGCCTCACAAACATGACTTGGAGGAGATATGCATAGAAGCCTAAGCCATCTCACGTTGACTCATGTACCTTGAGGAACCATAACTGAGATGTCCATGCATATGATACCACTTTTGACTCTCATCATCAATATGTGCTATCATTGAAACAAAGTTTTTCTTGCTAGAAGAGGAAGTGGGTTTTTCATCCAACTTATACGTATGATCAAATTTATCACAATATCTAGAAGCAACTATTCTAAATCTATTGTCTATATCCTTAATAACCTATCTATTAGGCCAAAATTTTACTTTCTTGTTTGTGTGAGTAGTGCGATAAATAGACAAAAGAATAGGACCAGCTTTAGCAACATGAAGTACCCTATCAAATGACAAAGATCCAATAGTGATATCTCCACTTCAAAATATGCTCCCTTGCATGAGTTTTGTTATAGCCTTGAAGAAGGTGCTTACGCTTCGTCATGTGCCTAGTAGCCCTTGAATAAACTATCCACTCATCTTAAGAAGTGGATGTCCAATATGCATAATGAACTACAATATGTGCTTGTGAGGTTTCTTCATCAAAGTTATCCTCACCTTGTGCATAGAAGAAAGCAATATCAACACCCCCCCTTTTTTTATTCCTCCAATTTTTTGATCCAAATTCTATAAATTTTACCTTATGTCTTTCCCTTTTGCATAACTCACAAGTAGTCTTCTTGAAATGCTTCTTGAACTTCAACAAGGGCACATGATGATCTATAACTATTCTAACAAATTTTAAATATCTTCATGCAGTTGTGACCATAAATAACATAGAGAGCTCAAAAATGTGTGATTTAAAAAAAAAAGGGCTCAAAACATTTCCATATGCAAAAGTTATGGACTTGGAAGTTTGGCCCAAAATCACAAAAATTGCCTCAAAAACCTTTGAAAAGATTAATTTTTTTTTAGTACTTGTAGCAAATGGGAGGCCACCACATGTCACTATGTGAGTGGTTGAGAAGGTGCTTATTGTGCACTAACTATATAACATGCCAATGAATCGTGTAATTCTACTTATCATAATCGGATTTATTGTTTTCTCTATTAATCACACTATACCACTTGTAATTGTCTAATTTGCTTAAAAGTTTGTGCATTTCCAATTCTATTATTGACTATACAAGTTATTTTTCAAGTTTGATGAAATGGAAAATGTCGATCCCATTTTTATAGATGCCAAGTGGTATATGAACTACCACATTGACTGCAATATGGATAGCCATGTCGATCTAATCATATTGTACCATGTGTTTCCTTTGTATTTGTGCACCATCTACCACATCACCTATATGGGCCACCACATCAGTTTCCATGTGTTGTTTTGAGATGCATGCATCTACCAACTCGATTGTATGGACTAACACATATCACCTTGGGATGCATGTCACACGTCATATAAATATGCATACACCTACCGAATCAACTATATGGACTACCATGTATTGCCTTAGAATGCATGACATTGCCAAATTGGCTATATAGACTACCATATGCAACCAAGTAGACCCTCCTCTCTCACCTTGGTATATGTAATATGTGTTACATAAGGATTCGTACCACTTCATCACCCAAAGTAGGTGTCACATCATCATATGTGCAAAAGTCAAATATGCATATGTGTACATCTTAATCTAAAAGGTTGGGTGTCCAAACTCAAAACCTCCCCCATGAGTTGACTTAGCCTCTAATGCACTAACCATCCTCCCAAGCACTTAAATTAGGAGGGAGAATAAAAAAAGTGCCATAAGAACCCTCAAAACACACACACACACACACATCTTTTTCCTACCTACATGATGCTAACGCACGTCACAATGATGTGAACGCATCCAACAACATTCTTTTTGCTATAAATAGGAAATACTATGTGGAATATTCCTTGTTTTGAATTCAATTTTTAAAAATAGAGGAAAATTAACAAAACTTTCAAGCACAAATTTGGAGCACCTAAAGGCAAAATTACAAATAGTGTTGAACTATGGACCCCCATGAAATTTCACAAAGAATCCAAAAAAGTTGATAGTTCATCCATATCTATTATGATTTACCTTACACAACCATTTTTTTGAATGCAACCAAGTAGACCCTCCTCTCATGCTTGTGCAGCAAAAACGTTTCCAAATCATTTTTGCAACTTTATCAAGTGGTTCAGAGATCTTTGCTAAGAACAAAAGCCTACCGATGACTTCTTTGGTAGGAGTGGTCTGTTTAAACAAATTTAACCTCAATATGCATGCACTTGCCAACTTGACTACATGGGCCACCACGTATTTCCTTAGGATGCATGCCATGTGTTGCACTCGGATGCATGTCATTGCCAACTTGGTTGTATAGACTACCACATGTCACCTTGGTATGCATGTCACATGTTGCATCAGGGTTCATGCCACTTCATCACCCAAAATAGGTGCCACATCATCATGTGTGTAGGAGTCAAATTTGCATCTACTTATATCATTATCTAAAAGGTTGGGGGGTTCGAACTCAAAGCCTCCCCCATAAATTGACTTAGCCTCCAATGCACTAACCATCCTACCAAGCACTTGGTTTGGGAGGGAGAATAGAAAAGTGCCATAAGAACCCTGAAAACACACACACACACATTTTTCCTACCTATATGATGATAGCATGTATCACAATGATGTGAGTGCATCCAACGAGAATCTTTTCAACTTGAATAGGGAATATTCTCTGTTTTAAATTCAAATTTTCATAAATAGAGGAAAATTAACAAAACTTTTAAGCACGAATTTGGAGCACCTAGAGGCAAAATAACAAAAAGTGTTGAATTGTGATCCCCTATAAAATTTCACAAAAGAATAAAAAAAAGCTAATAGTTCATACATATGTATTATAGTTTTTCCCACACAACCATTTTTTCGAATGCAACCAAGTAGGCCCTCCTCTCAAACCTGTGCAAAATAAAATGGTTGAACCATTTTTACAACTTTGTCAAGTGGCTTGCAGGTCTATGTTAAGCACGAAAGTTTGCACTTGACTTCTGTGGTACTAGGGATTTGTCTAAAAGAACTCAACCTCTTATTTTCATCTTTAATGGAAGTCAAGTAGTCTCTCCTCTAATCAATATTACTATTGGTCATAAAAAATTGAAAGAGAAAAAGAAATAGATTTTTAAAAAATCTATAAAAGACAAATGATATTTTCAAAAAGCCTTGAAAAAATTAATCCTAAAATTAGGGTATTTTTCTAATAAAAAAATAACAAGCAAGATTGAGTGCCAATAATAAGAAAAATTGAACTTGTCGGTGAATATTTCTCTTAGAGCAAACTTGATGATTCCAACGAGATCCTCGCGATCCAAGTCCACTCTTGTTTCTATCATAAACCCTTCTTCAGGTTATGTCGCTAGATTCAAAAAATCTTCTCCACAAGACCTACAATTATCGTCCTCAACAGAAGTTGAAAGAAAAACCTAGCACTAGTAGAAATAATTTGATAATGAAGATTCACACCCGCTTTGATACCAAGTTAGATTTCATAGTAGTTTCTAGAAATGAATGAAATCAAGCATTACTCAATATTATTTGTCAAAGGAAATACATAACATATAAAAAACACAATATATGACGGGGTGTTCATAGACATCAAAATATCTTCACTCAAAGAGAATCAAAATTACACTCAAATTGCTGATAAAATGACCAGTGAGGAGGGGTATTTATACTCAATTACATGTTACCTTTAGGTTAAGGTTATAAGAGCTACCCTTTAGAATACTATATTAAAAATGATTAAAAAAATACATTTTTTCAAGGTTTATATAGGCCCAAAGAGAACATATCAAAAAATTGGCCATGGCCTTGAGAGAAGCTTAAGCACCACATATTTCAATAGGGTGAACTTGACTAAAATGACTTGCTTATTTACACATGTGATAAGAGGATTCATGGATTCTCAAGGGATTAGGTATGAGTAGTGATGTTTGCTTCTTCCTTTGTTACGTGCCTTGATAAAATTAATGATCCTAATTTTGTTAGGGTTTTCGACTATAGAAAAAAAGTGATGAGGGTCTATGACAATAATTACTTTAGAATTCTTCTTATTGTTAAAAATAGGCTATGGTTAAATTTTAAAATACTTATGATATGGAAATAAATTTTACAAAGATTCAAGTTTATACTTTGTTACATGAGAAAACCATTATAACCAAGGAGAAAATTAGAAGTAAGATTGAATAAAGAAAGAAGAGCCTTGTAGAACATTTTTTTTTGTTCTTTAAGCAACATCGAACGGAAATTGTTGAAGTCTTGACACTCGTTGTCATAACCTTTGAACCAATATAATGCACATTCCTTACTTGGTTTAAATTAAGAAAGGGAGGTCTAATTTATATAGTAGTTAAGATTTTAAAATTAATAATGTCAAATAAATTATTGTTATCGTTGTTGTTGAGGATAGTAATGTTGTTATCAAAACAAAATGTCAAGTTAATATATTTTTTTGGTTAAAAAATATATTGAATAAATATTCATACTAAACTTAAGAATGACATATTGATATATAGCTCCAAACTTACTATAGTGGTAAGGACTTTGGCCTCTCTTTAAGAGGTCCAAGGTTCAAACCCCACTCAACATAAGGGGTCTGAGACCTCCCCTCGTAAAAACTAATATAAACTCATTTTAAAAAATGACATATAGCTTATATACGTATCAAAGAAACTATGTAAATATAAATTTATATCAAATCATTAACTAACATATATAATATATTTTATACAAGTTTCGAAGGACTATGTAAATATAATTTTATATGAAATCAATTGCTTAAGCATAATGTTCTTACAACAACATAAACATTGTATAATAAACAAAATTCACCGTATATTAGATATTTTTGCACTATAGATGGACCACATCTAAGGCCTTTAAAATAGTGTTGTCCCTTTGAAACACCGCAGTGTCAAGGTTTAAGGTTTTCTTTTGAAAATTATAGATTGTTGTCCCTTTGAAACACCGTAGTGTCAGGGTTTAAGGTTTTCTTTTGAAAATTATAGATTTATATAACGAGAAAGTATAATATATATACATTAGTTTCAAAAGAAAATAAATAAATAATTTTAATATTGATTTTTAAAATGAAACATTATAAAAATAGATTTACTTTCTCACATAATACTCACCATATTATATAAGAACTAAGAACACTAAAACTTACTCTTAACTAAAATAACATTTTACACAGTGAAATCCCATAAACCATATTTGAGTCTAAAATCTTTTATTTCATTTCATTTCACATCATAACTATTTCTTCTTAGATGACTTTATGACACAAATGTAAGGAAACGTTTTTATATGACAAATATCAATGTGCATGGCAAAAATATCTCTTATCTCAAATTTTTTTAATATAAACTGATGAGTATAAAATTGTTGAATATGTAAATCCCACAACTCCACTAGTAAACCTTATTTAGCTATTCAGGTCCTTCCTCTAGACTTTATTCAGCTATCTATCCAATTCCTTTCCTCTTGTATGATATGTCGGTGAGAGTTTTGTGAATATTATATTTTTTTTTTGAAAAAAAATGAAAAAACTTGTATTAACACAAAAGACAGTTACAAGAGGGAGAAAGGGCATCCCAACCAAGCGCAAAGAGACCAGAAGTACAAAGGGCGCGAAAACGCGACATGTCGCGAAAACGCGACATGTCGCGAAATCGCGACACAAAACCAAACAACCGCCGCGCCACAACACCCAGTCGCGATAACGCGACAAGTCGCGATCGCGACATGTCGCGAAATCGCGACATGTCGCGATATCGCGACAAAAAGCGCCGGAACCACAACACCCGAAAAAGGTCGCGAAATCGCTACAGAGACAAAGACCAAATCACCCAAACGCCAAAAGTGTCACGAAATCGCGATGAGAAAGCCTTAAAGCATCTGCTTCCCGAAACTGTTGCGAAATCGCGACGAGGACCCCTTTGATCAGCAACTTTGAGAAAGTGTCGCGACATCGCGACGACTTTTCCTTGGAGCCCCACTTGGCCGGAAGTGTAGCGAAATCGCGACAAGAAAACCAATGGGCGCCCCATCCGTAAAAGTGTCGCGAAATCGCGACATGTTCAGCCCCGAGGTGCCCATTACCAAAACAAGTCGCGATATCGCGACGTTTTTCCTGCAAGTTGTTTTTTCTCCAGAACTGTAGCGAAATCGCTACAGGTTTGCCCCTGTGCTTCCTTTCCATAAACATGTCACGAAATCGCGACAAGTTATCCATTGGGAGGCTTTTCTCAAAAAGGTCGCGATAACGCGTCGGTTTTTCCCCCTTAACTAAATTTTGCTCAACACATCTCAAAATCGCAACAAGGATGCCCCTATGAGTCCCTTCCTCAAAAAAGGCACGAAATCGCGACGGATTTTCCTTAGAGTAGCTTTTCACACAGATTGTCGCGATATCGCGACGGTTTTTCCCTTTCATGCAGTTTTTCTCAAAGCGTCGCGATATCGCGACACTTTTCCTCCAGCAGCAAAACCTACCAAAAAGGTCGCGACATCGCGACACCTTCTCATCAACGACCACGACGACGCAACATGTCGCGAAATCGCTACAATAATCCTCCCAAGGCCACAAAGAACTGTAAGGGTAGCGAAATCGCTACGCTTTTCCAGATAGGTCGCGACAGAGCAACAAGTCGCGACAGAGCAACAAGTCGCGACAGAGCGACATGTCGCGACAGAGCAACATGTCGCGATAGAGCGACATGTCGCGACAGAGCAACATGTCGCGAAATCGCGACAGAAAACCAAACAGGGTCACGACGACGCAATATGTCGCGATATCGCGACAGAAACAAACCTTAGTCATTTTTGAGCTCATGGATGTAGAGATCGTTCCAGGCCACTCCGAATCTCTTCATCTATCATAGGCATATCACCGTGCAACTGGACACCTACCTCTTTCTCAAGACCCATCTTCGCAAGGAAGTCGCCTACCGTGTTCGTATTTCTACTCACATACACAGTGATGACATCATCTAACTCCCTCCATAACTCCTTGATTTGAGATATCAACATCCGCAGCCTCCGTGCTTTTAAAGAGAAATTCCGCAAGCAATCTAGAGCGCCGATCAGACTTGAGAATCGTATTCAAGAATTATCCTCCGATGACCCCGCTAATGCACCCGTATAGACGCGGACTTAATGGCCAAGGCTTCGGCTTCATTGTTCGTGGCTCGCCCAATCCCCGCAATTCCCAGGAAAGAACCGCACTCGAGTGATCCCGACAAACAACACCAATTCCTCGCGTTGCCCGGTTGCCTTTTGCAGCCCCATCGTATTGATCTTGATCCAGCCTTCAGGGGGAGGTTTCCAGCATGATCTATCTTGCCTCTCAAGACCCTCAACCCCCTCTTCAGGATGCCCAAGAGTAGCCTGATTCTTTTCATTGGCAAAAGTAGCAACAGTTTCTGTGACTTTGCTCCAGATGACCTGCCAAACACCGTCAATCGAGGAGAAAGTGTTTCTAAAGATCCGGGGTTTCTCTCCAACCAAACTTGCCACCAAATGAAGAGAAAGCCTAACTGCCAGCCAGTTCGGAGAGCTATGGAATTGAACCTGCCCCTTTTCCATTTTTCCCAAATATTGGTACGATTGAGAACACCATTAGCCTGGAGTTTAAATTGCGAGAACCAGCGTTCCCAAATCTGATGAGTAAAAGGACACTCAAAAAACAAATGGTCTCAGTTTCCTCATGATGGAGGCATAAAGCACATTGAGAGGGGCCATTGAAACCCCTACGTCTGAGATTGTCAAAGGTGAGAAGACCATTATGCATAAGTTGCCAAGCGAAGAAGTTCACTTTCGGCCAACCCTTTGAATGCCAAATCCTTTTCCAATGCTGAACCGGAAAAGAGTGTGGGGGAGGCTCAGGGAGGATCTCTTCATATCCAACCTTAACTGAGTAGACCCCAAGGCTTCCATAGCCCCAGGCTAATTCATCTTCCTCATCCTTCCCCGTGAGGAACCTTTCTGACAATATTTTTTGCAGGATAGGCACCAACTCCGGAGAGACAGTAGTTGGCCACTCCTCCCATCGCTTAAACTTTTTAAAAGTATACCCCCCCAAATGACTGGTAAGAAGATACTTATCAATAAGGATCCAACCCTGGGCTTCTAAGGCGGTCATGATAGGTTGTAGCTCGGGGAACATAACAATAATGGGCGGATGCTGGTCCCAAGAGTCTCGTCCGTAAGCGAGCCTTGTCTCCTTTCCCCACTTTCCGTAATAATTGATCTTTGATAACTGGGACCCAAGCTTGAGAGTCTCGCCACACTAAAGAACCAGGACCTTCCAAGGGAAAGCGACCCACCTCATTGGGATGGACATGCCCCAAATATTTACTCGGAAAGAATTCTCGTCGAAGAGAGAGGATGGCTGAGAAACCCACCGCCAATACAGTTTTCCAGCCAAAGCCCTGTTATTAAGCATAGAGCATCTCAAGCCCAGCCCTCCTTTATCCTTAGGCTGGGTAACTTTGTCCCACCCAACCAAGGCCCATTTTTTCTTCCCTTTTGCGCCTTCCCATAAAAATCTTCTAGCCATTTTGTCCAACTCTTTCCGTATGGTATGAGGGGCAACAAGATTGAGAATTTATAGATCGGCAAAGCCCCGAATAATCGATTTCAAGAAGGTTAATCTACCCCCGTAGCTTAGCCATTTATGGGCCCAATGATTCATTCTGTCTTTGATGCCTGCTAACAGGTTCTTCCAAATATCAACATTTAACTTTTTGAAATGAAGGGGAACCCCCAGGTAAACAATTGGAAGAGAGGTCCTTGTGAAGCCCAGGATGTCAATAACACGCTCCTGAAGCCGTTGGTCGAGATTGAAAAAGACCACTTTGGACTTCCTGTCATTAAGAACCTGATTTGAAGCCCTTAGGTAGACATTCAAAGTATCTCTGATTCCTCTAGCTTCCCGAAGAGTGGCCGCACCAACCAGACCCGTATCATCCACAAATTGCAAGTGAGTCAGAGTTTCCTCCCCAACCTTGATACCAGAAAGCCGACCTTGTTGCCTTCTCCTCAAAAAACAGTCTTCCCAAACCTTCAGCCAAGAGAAGGAAGAGATAGGGAGAACAAGGGTCTCCCTGGCGGAGCCCACGGGAGGCGCCGAAAGGAAGCGAGGGAAGGCCCTTAATGAGAACAGAAAAAGAGGGAGAAGAAACACAACTCATAACCCATGCAATCCATTCCTCGAGAGAAGCCAAAGGCAGCCAAGCATTTTCGACAAGAAGCACCACTCCACCCGGTCATAAGCCTTGGACATATCCAGTTTAATGAACATGCCTTTGTTGCCCGAAGTTTGCATTGAATGGATGGCCTCCTGGGCCAAAATCACCCCATCCAATATTTGTCTTCCCTCAACAAAGCCCCCCTGCTCAGGAGAAATGATGCTATGAAGAAGGGGTTTAAGCCTCTCAGCCATTATCTTAGAGATGATTTTGTAAATCACATTGCATAAAGCAATAGGCCTGAAATCATAGATATGAGTCCCCGCTTCCCCTTTCGGAATTAAAGCAATGAAGGTGTGATTGATCGCCCCGAGCATTCTTCGATTGGATCCGGATTCCTCAAGAATGTACCTTAACATCCTCCTCCAAGGTATCCCGTAAAGCCCGAAAAATTCAATAGGAAAGCCATCTCGGACCAGGAGATTTTCCAAGACTCATACCAAAGACCACATTTCTCGCTCATCCCTTTCAATGGGTCTAAGCAGGGTCTGATTGTCCTCTTCAGAGATAATAGGAGGAATAACATTAAGAACTTCGTTCTGAGCCTCAATATCTTGCTGCATACTTTCCTTAAAAAGTTTAGAAAAGTAATCGATAGCATGGGAGTGCATACCAGGAATAGTATCGAAGACATTTCCCTGTTCATCTTTGAGAACTTCCATATTGTTCATCTGTCTCCTAGCACAAGCTGACCGATGAAAAAATTTGGTATTTCTGTCCCCTTCTAATAACCAAGTATTTCTAGCCCTCTCGTTTCCAAGTATAACTCCTCTTGGTTGTCAATGTCCTCAACCGCTTTACGCAGCTTCGTCATCTTCGGATTTGAGTTGCTCAAGAATTGACCCTTCCCTAAAAAGTTTCGAACCTCCTCCCATCTAGCCACCAAGGGAGCCCTTTGGGACCGGAAATCCGACTTATTTCCTTTCCTCCACTCGTTTCAATTGAAATTTGACAAATTGAAGTCGTTTATGAAATTTGAACATTGCTGTCCCAAAAGGTGGACGGCCTTTTGTCCACCATTGAGAAATTTTTTGTCGAAGGTCCTCCTTTTGTAACCAAAAATTCTCAAATTTAAAAGGCCTATAGTGCTGTCCTCTCGAAGTCCCTCCCTCAAGCAAGATGGGAAAATGATCCGAAATAGGGCCCTCCAAAATCTGGAACTTAAAAGTCCATTTAACAAAAGCCTCCTCCGAGACCAAAAAGCGATCTAACTTGACCTTCCTGCTATGTGGCTCCTTTCTCTTGTTTGTCCAAGTGAAAAAAACACTAGGGCCTTGAACGTCCACTAGATTAAAGGCCCGAACTTGGGCAATCGAAGCCGATCCCCCGGGTCCAAAGTAGGGGAGCCACCTTCCCTGGTCCCGGACAGATAATTTTGCATTAAAATCCCCCGCAATAATCCAGTCATAACACTCCCTGTTTGCTCTCATATTGTGAACAACGTCCCATTGGAGCCTCTGGCCTTCAAGATCTTGGGCCCCATAAAAGTTGGTTATAAGGATCAGCTCAGAATTGAAGTTATTTCTGAAAAGAGAAGAAAGAACACCCCTACAAGCTACATGTTCTAAAGCAGTCCAGACTCGGAGGGTTCCAAAGGGTAACAATTCCCCCTGAAGCTCCTTGGGCAGCCACGTCCATATACCCAGCTCCCCGCCAGATTTTAGTAGCGGTTTTACTCATAATATCTAAAGACATTTTGGTCTCCTGAAGAAGCAAAAAATCTGTTTTTCGGTTTTCTAAGAGTCTTTGAACAGCAGATTGATGGGTTCTACTGTTTAAACCCCTAATATTCCAAGATTGAATAATCATTGAAAACCTTGTGAGCAGTAAGAATCAATGGACCTCACCAATCCTTCATTGATTAACTTATCTCCTTGGGCTATTAGTAATTCCTTATTGGATTTTCTTCCCGCTCCTTGAGAGTTATTGTTTCTTGATCTCTTTTCCACCTGGGAAATCCCTAAAGCAGGCCTCTCTCTGTTTTTCTCTGCATTTCCCATGGTAACATCTTTTATAGCCGACTGTGTTGGGGAGTGTATAACCAAGGCCCCCGGATTCTCTCGATCGCAGGTACTCACCGGCACACCACCTGCTCTACTACGGGAGTGAAGGAAGGAGAAACAAGAGGTGGAGTGTTGACATTCTCACCATTCCCAACCACTCCTTCCATAGATTGGTCCTCCGCATCCACTAATGACTTGAAAATTTCATACCGATTGTTTGGCTTGAGTTGTACCTGCTCCTTGCCATTTTTCTTTTTGTTTCTCTTTCGTTTCACCTGTTCAAAGCCATCCTGTTGAGCATCAGGACCTGGAGAATTGCTAGAGGGTTCATTGACCGGACTAGACTTACCCTCTCTAGGGCGGTTTGCCATTCCACTCGGAGCCTCCGTTTTTGTGCTCACTACGTTTGGGCAGAACCTTGCCAAATGTCCATGCTTATGGCATACTCGGCACCTGAAAGGTAGGGCCTCATAGTCTAACTGCTGGATCCAGGGTACTCCTGCTAGCTCAAGTTCCACCTCAGCTGGTAGAGGCTGACTAATGTCCATCTCTACACATATTCTAGCAAAGACAACAGAATTGCCCTCTATGGTATCTTTGGAGACTCCCGTAAATCTGCCTAGGGAATTACCTATTAATTCCAAAACCTGCTCACCCCAAAACTCCATCGGGAGAGCGTACAGCTGGATCCAGACCGGGACAGCCGTGGGTTCGATGCGGGGGTCGAAACCCACTCTCCAGGGTTGGACAAATAACCCTGCCGGTCCATGGTTTCTCTTCTCTCGATTCAAATGCTCTGCTTCTATCTGCTAAAGAAGAGAAACTTATGATGAAATACCCATTGCTTATAGGCCATAGAGAGTACTCACCGTGTGGCTCCCAGTTCTGACGAACCCAGGTGTGCAGAAAATTCAGAGTGGGCCGGATGCCCATGAATTTGCAGATCAAGTCGTGATTAGCTCGGTAGACGATTGTATCTTCGACCAGCATTGGTTCTATTACAATCTTAGGCCTGGAGGAAGATTGTGGGAGGCAACCATTAACGCGGTGAGCATGTGGGCCATTGGCAACAGTCTTGAGTATCGATTGAAAAGCATTCCGCTGAGCTCCGTCCGTGGAAGGCGAGGGAAAATCTTTCAGTTTCTCAAAGATATGAGGTCTTTCTCCCAAGCAGGAGAAACAGGAGGAGACCCCATCGGGCCCTCCCGAACCACTACGTAACCTTCAAGGCGAAAGCAGAAACAACCCCCCAAAGCCCTAGGCAAGATCTTCGGGCCAGAGTCCCTCGAGCAACACCAGGCGTCGTCACAGAAAATTTCCCGCCAAAAGCCAAATCGCCAGAGCCGAATATATTTTTCAGCTTTTGATTAATTAAAAGAATATTTATTCTTTGTGAATATTATATTAAACTATATTTTTTATTTAATAATTTTTTTAAGATTATAATTGATTTTATTTGTTTATTTTTAATTGTTTTAAAATGTTATTATAGTTTTTTAAGAAGAATGATAACAACTTTTACTCGTCACTATAAATCTTAGTGTAAAGACAAAGTCAATAGAATCTCATTGTTTAAGGATTCAAATCAAGACAAGCTACTATAAACCTTAGGACCCCACTTTCTAAGGAATCAAATCTAGGCAACTTGTTAAAGCATAGATTTTTGAAAGTGTCTTAATTAATCTCAGAGCTATACCACTATGGTGTTCCAATAGGACAAAAAAATTAAGGTAAAGTATAAGTTTTTGAAAGGGTTCTTTGTGTAGTACTTTCAACTTGGGGTTTTTTAGATTGAATTTGGGTCTCTTAGACGAGAACCCAAAAAAAACATACATTAATGTATCTCAATTCTAAAATATTCTTGAATATTGAAAAGATTTAAATTCTTAATTTTTTTATAATACAATTTTAAATAAAAATTTAAAATTTAAAAGGATTAAAATTAAATTGTATATTATAATATTTAAAATATAATTAAATAATTATATATTAAATAAACATCATCTCTTAATATAATTTAGAGGTTGATTCTTTTATGATCTTTAAAACATTCTTTGTATAGTTTTTATAATTTTATTTTAATGTTTATCAACTTAAAATTTTCAATCTAAAACTCGAAATAAACATTTAAAAAAATAAGTATAAGTTGCTTTGAATGAGAGATGCACTCAAATAAACACAAATTGGTAGGAAGTGCATTTCAGGTACAACTTCCAAAATAGCACATTTATCTTTACAAAACCAGTCTCTCCCTTAATAAGGAAGAGTTAATGTACTCCCTTAGGGCACAATTTTCTTGGAAATCATGAAATTTAAACCTTCCCAACTAAAAGTTAATTGCTAAACATGGTTGCACGTGCAATTCTAACTAGTTGTTATTTGTCTTTAGGGCTAAGATGCTTCATTCAATGTGGATTACATCATCCGTTCCACTTATAACTGTTTGCACATGGAGGTGGTTCCCAATAACCAAACACATTATCTCTAAGTTTCCTTCTTGTAAGCCAGCCAGTTGTAAGGGAATATACAAAATAATTTAATCAAATAAAAATTCAAAAAGCTTGCGTCTAAGTTACAGGCTTATGTTGCTCATCACCGTTTAAGCCACCCACTCTACTCTATTTAAAAAATAGAGATAATTTATATAAATATATTACGAAGCTTATTTATAAGCAGGGACGTGTTAATGACGCAACTGACTTCATCAGAAGAATAAATGTGCAATTTCTTTAATAATTTTTATATGATTTTTATTACATCACTTTTATTACGCAGAGAGGCGTTCTTATAATGACAGATAGGGGTGGAAGGCAAAGAGATCATGCGTGTCACGTCGTAAACAATTTTTTTATTTATTAAAAAAGCCGACATTAACAAAAACATTTAAAATATTTAAACTAGCTTAAATATAAAGGATATATATCTAAAAACTCAGAGAGATATCAATGAGATAAGCGCCTAGAGATTGATAACTCTGGGCGTTTTTAGATATATATCCTTTATATCTAAGCTAGTCAAAACTTTAATGTTAGTAATTATGTTTAGTTTTTTTTATTATTATATGTATTCATTATGTTTTTTAAAGTGTTACATTTTCATAATCAATTTTTTGTCATCATTTTATTAAGAGAGAAAATTTTACTTGTCAGTTATCTTCTAAAATTTAAATTTTATTAAGATAAATATTAATATTATTATAGACTAAAATATTTGTTATCTAATTTTCTTCTTTATAAATATGCTTACATTTTCAAGAGATTGTCTCATGAAAGACATCAGAATTAGTATTAATTTATATTCAACCTTTACATTTATTTTTGTTAATAGTATTTATGATAATTTGTGAATCCCTCCTAAATTGAAATATATATTTTTTGTATTGAATAATTTTATTTGATTAAACTTGGAAAGCGCAATATAAAAAAAGAGTAGCCTAAGGGCTTATCACTAATATGTTCATTTATAGATCATTTCTTGGTTAATAATTTCCTAGGAACAAAATGTCAAAAAAGCTCAAATGTCATAGTGCAGAGTCTTTAATATGAAAACTAAGGAAGAAATCCTCAATCTAAAAAATAAGAAATCATTAAGCTAGGCTCAAGTAGCTATCGGAACACATGTTGCAGTTGATGAGCCACCATCAAGATGTCCCTGAGGGTTTCCATTTTACAAATGTCATCTCCCCATAAATCCAACAAATGACGAAGATGCTCTACCTCCATCTACACCTTTTGAGCTTGTACTAAAATCTGTAAATTTAGAGAAGAGATAAGGCCTAGAACATCTTCCCTTCCAAACTCATGATGTTCATTTTTTAACATTCTTTCATTTCTACAATTCCATAGAAAAAAAGAATTTCAATTTAGTTATGTGCCAAGACTTAAGCTTGTGCCATTTTTAAGAGTCATTCATTCTTAGAATGACCATAGCCCAAGCAATTTAAGGGATCTTTCAAGTTTAGAGAAAACTTTGACACCATTCCTAGAATTGAAAGGTCGGTGAGCAAGACCACAATATATGCATTGGATTTTCCAACCACTAACACACAAAGCAGACTAGGGAAGCAAGTCCAAGTTGGTTGAGACAACTTCCCATTGGGAGACCTCCCAGAAAAGGAGATCATACAAAAACTACCTTCTTTGGATCAACTGATAATAGACAAATTATGTGTATATATTTCATCCAAGTTTCCTAAGAAAGATTAACTTCGCAATACTTGTTAAGTCAAGGGGGTACGCTTAGGGCTGAATAGAGCCATATGCAAAATTTTTTAATAGAGTATGTAGCAAAAAATTTATGATCAATCCAATTATAGTCTTGAGTCCACTTATAGTTTGGTATAGATGGGACAAGGACTTTAACAAAGTTTGGGAGAGAGTATTTAATAGCGTTAATACAGGTAAGGTCCTTGTTAATCACCTTAAAGTGTTGTTTAATTTATATTTTTTAGAGTCATTTTCTTGTATCTATGTTTAAAAAATTAGCCAAAAATAGCAATATTCTTCTTATGTAATCTTTTTGTTGGTATATCACTGTTAATGCTAATTAATCTAGAATTTTTTGTGAAATGCAAGGACCACCATAGACTTTGAGAAAGAGCTGGAAACCCTACTTTTATCCCAAGCTCGCCAAATGCTTTAGGAAATAAAGGTGCCAAAAATATTTATTTGGCTTGGCCAAAATAGAAGAGTCTGAAGGTGAAGGCCTTTCCATGAAGATAATCCTTTCAAATGGGCCTTAAGAAGTGTATTCCTAAGAAATCACTTCCATGGCTCATTACCTATAGCCATACAAACCACCCATTTTGTAGTCAAGGTTAGTCCTTTTTTTTTTATATCAATCAAATACAACCCCCATGTCTTGAGGGGTACATCAGAGGTTCCTATTAATTCTATAAAAACTAGTATTGATATCATTTTTAACCTAAAGAAAAAATATTAAAATTTTCTATATCTTTTAATAGGAGGCCTAGAAGCCTATCCAACAAGATGAATAAGAGACATGAGTACTGGCAAAAAATTTAAAGCAAATATGAAATTTCTTAGTCAATAAGAGTGGTTTAAGCACCCACTTCAACTTGGCTACAACTTTCTCCACCACAATACTCCATAAGGATTAGGGATGACATTCAAAGGCCAAAGGAATTCTCAACAACTTAAAAATTTGACCTAGTTGTAGCCAATTCCAATATCTACTTTGCATCCACTAAGACATTGAGCTTTTATTGGTTCTATAGGTACAAACCTTACACCATTGGATCATTGATTTTGAAACTTTATGGCATGTATCCATGCATATTTCGCTTGTTTTAATATGGTATTGACTTTCTTCAACAGTCAAAAATGTGTCATTAGAAAAACAACCGTAAGTGAAAGAATGCTAGAGGTTATCTAGGTATGGGATCCCCTTGATTGCTCTTTTTACTCTTTGAAATTGTGGTAAGTATTCAAATGTATTAGTAGCAAGAATGAAAAGTTATAGTACCATAGGATAACCTTGATAAACAAATTGTTTCAAAGAGAAGCTTATGGAAATATGATCATTGATATTCAAGATTGCATTAGCATTAGCCAAAAGAGTAGTTGTCATGGTACAAAATGTATAACCAAAATTCAAGGCTTACATCATTATGTTAATGAAGTCTCATTCAATTTTGTTATATGCCTTAGCATAGTCTAACTTAAGAAAAAATATATTAACATTGATGCTTGATGCATAGTGGATCCCTACCCACACAACAAGTACATTATCAAGAATATATCTACCTTTCACAAGTATTGTCTATTCAAGATGATGATATTTGATAACAAATTGTATAGCCTTAAGACTAGGATTTTAGCAAGAATTTTGTAAGACACATCGAGGAGAGTGATGAGCCTCCAATTTGTCAAATGATATTTATTTTTCCTTTTTGAAATGATCTTGACAAGGCCTTGTGTGATCCACTTCCTAAGAGATCATCTCATCAAGGATTCTTTATATACTCTCAATAAATCTAGTTCCACAAATTTCTATGTGGCTTTTTAAAATTCAAGGGTAATACCATCCACACTTGGATATTTATTATTGACTATACTAAAGGAAGAGTTTTTTATTTCTTTAAGAGTGATTGATTGATCAAGCTTATCCCAAGCTTCCTAGATAAGTTTTGGTGCAACATCGATACACTCTTGTATGGTCACCCTTTGTTCCTCCATCTACCCTTGCCATGTGAAAAGGTTTTGATATAAATTTTAAAAATTTGATTCAATCACCTCCTAATATCTAACAATCTAGCCATAAATGTTTAGCTAAAAAAAATTCTCATCTCTATATTTTGCTTGAAGAAAGGAGAAGTTCTTGGAGACTCAATCTCCAGTCTTGAGCTAGTGCAATTGAGCTCTTATTCTTTCCCCCTAGCCTTTACTTATTTATCTTCAAGAATTATGGTTGAAATATTATCAACCTTCTAGAAAATTTCTTCATCATAAGGCTTCTTCCTAAAGCTCGATAAAAATCCCTTTGAGGCTTTCTTTAACACCTGCCAACCTATCTCTTCTAGCCAAGGCAATTTGCTTACCAAAATTCCTAAGAAATATTGTTACTTGACTTATGGTTATTTTCCACTAGACAATCCACCTTGAAGAAGATTTGGACCTAGGCAAAGAGATTCATAAATATTCTATACCATCGATACAAGTCAAGTTATTGAGATGTGAGAAATTAAGATGAAATATGAAGTGAAAATCCCTTCTATTCTCTTACTCCTAGGTATAGACAAACAAAATAGGGTGGTGGTCTAAACATCTAAGGTTTGGGATAGCTTGAAATAGCCAAGAATCTCCTTTTTATAAAAATAAGGAAGAGTCGTAAGAGAGCATGTCCTTGTCAAACCATTTGAGGATATTTATCTCACCGACCCTATGATTATATTAGTCATACCAAACTCCTTTGAATTATAACATTTTGAATTCATGTAGGATAGATGTTCTAAATACATTCTAGAAGAGCACCTCAGCTCAATGTTCCCTCTCTATTAGCCTCATTGGAATGAGATCCACTTTATCTTTTGTCTATCTACCATGTTAAAATCCCCACAAACTCGCCAAAGGTTGTTTGGGAGATTTCAAAAAACCATTCCCATAGCTAAACTCTCTCAACCTCATTGGGAGAGTACACATTAAGGACTCCTAATAACAAGCTTTCAACATAAATCTAAACCCAAACTATCCTATTGCGAGGTTCATAATCCTAATTGACCATAATATTTATAATATGGGGATGAACCACCATGGTGGCACCACAATGACCTCTAAGGTGGTTTGTCTCTACCACTATAGAGTTTTTCCAAAGAGACTTGAGACAAAAATTTAGTTTACTATTTACAATTTTTACTTCTTGAAAACAAATAATTGAAATAGATTTTTCCTTTCTACAAAAATCCTTCACAAATCTTCTTTTTTTCGAGATAGATATACCCCTAACATTCATAAGAGATAACTTATCTAGTTTATTGACATTCTTCGAGGGTGTCAAAAACTATATCCATATCCTCTCTTCTATTTTCTACATCTTCAACTTCATTGTCACCCTCAAGTACCTCAAACCTATCAAGGAAAAAGCACTACCATTGGATTGGTTCAGATATTTCTCCAATAAAACTAGGGTTCATGCTTTCTTGTTATGATCACTCCTAAGTAGGCTAGCGTGAGTTTACAACTCAAGATGAGTACGCCTTTGTGCATTCATAGGAACAAAGCTCTAAGATTTTCTAGGGACTTTTCATGGTTGGGATCCTGAAGATTTTGGTAGACCAAAGGAACTAGCTACTTGAGGCCTGGAAATTACTTTGTTGGCTTTAGAAACTAAAAATAATTAGGGCCAAAAGACTAGTAAACAGAATTAATGACCAAAGGAGCTAGCTTAGGGTTTTGCTTTCTTACAACCACTTGGGTCCAAGTATCACTTTTTTAATTTACAAATTATCCAAATCTTCTTTGATCACAAGAATCACTTGTGGTCAGTTCAACAAAGGACACTCTTTGACCTGGTGCTTCATACATTAGCACCAAAAGTAGACATATAAAATATTAACATATTTAATAGTTTGACAATATATTTTACCATCAAGCCTAAAGTATGTTGCATCCTTTAGGTCTTTGGAAAGCAGAATGCACACATAGGCCCTAGGAAACGATCATGGCTAGAACTAGCAAGAAGCTTCCAACCAAAAAAATTATCCAAGTTTATCATAAAGCTAAGGGGCAAGATCCTTGAAATACATGGCTAAACTTGGATATTTGACCCATACTAGGTAGTGAATACCCATTTTACAATCAACTATAAAGTTTGGTCATAACTAGACATGACTAAAAACAAACAAAATAAATCTAAATTTTTACCTCATAAATGGCTCTAGCCTATTTGACTGAACCAAGGGAAAAGGAATAAAAACCCTAAACAAACTCTTGAATTTAGTAAATTGAAGTCCCAATGACTTCCATGCCCCTTAGATCCAATATTGGATGAGCAATCGAAGGAGCTTGGTTGCCCATGAAATATCCAATGATAATCCTATTTTGAAAATATTTTAATAGTTGAGAAAAATGATTGTAGTCTACCTCAACCATAATATTTGAATTAAATTTAGGAGGGAGCTCATAACCATTACTTCATGTAACAATTGGAGATGAATTTCCTAGATCACATTGTAGGTGATGTCATTCTTAGCAGAAACCATGTTCATAAAATTATGAATAATGACTTGTTATGCCCATGGATTAAAAAGTTGTGGTATAAGACTAGGTGGAAATATTAACAAGGAACCACTAATGATGTATAATGACTAAAGCACAACATATTTTATAGTATAAAATTCAATCAGGATCTTTAGCTAGAGATCCCACCAATTAGTATATTTTATTTCCATCCTTTTCTAATTGTAATTTTAGTCCTTGTAAGAAGAACTTTGACCTCTACATTTTTAGTTTATTTATTTTATAATTATCAGTACGTGAGGAGAATATTGCCTTCGTTATTTTGAAAAACACCACCCTCATCAACTTTTCCCATATTTCCTTTGGAAGCTCCATTAAAATTAATTTTGATAAACCCAAATTTTGGACATTTATATTTTACCATAAATTGAAGTAAATCCTTTGTTTTAATGTCATTGTTGTAGATGACTCTTCCATGTATACTTAAATCTTGTAACCAAGTGGTCAACACCTCCTTTTGCGCACTTGAGACTTCTTAGATGAGCACCATATTTATGAATATTTTGTAAGAGGAAATAATATGGCTCTAAACTTGGGCATGATTTTGAGATTTAATTTTATAAGTTCTGTTATTTCTTTCAAGCTATACATTTTAAGAAATAATGGCAAGACCAATCCTCTACATAATACATAATTCTTTAGCCTTGAAATAATTAGTTCAATATTTCAACTCTTTCCATGTTAATGGAGCTACCCAATATATTCTCATATATTTGAAAAAGCAACCCGAAATGGTGTGAGTAAAGGAACAATGAAGAAGTAAATAATCTAATATTTTTAAATCATTCTTACATAAGGCACATCTAAAAGGTCCATGATATCCTCTTCTTTGTAGACTCTCTCCTATAAGAATATTACTTTGAATTGATAACCCAAAGAAATGTTGAGGCCTTAGGGAGAGTCTCTAGTGACTAAACAATATTTCAAGGGAAATCTTTAGAAGCAAAAAATTTCGATTGCTCTAAATCCTCATATTTGAACTTGATAGAGTATCAAATCTATTTTGATAAATTCAAAACCAACTCATACTTTCATATAAAAATAAACAAATAAAACTCTTAAAGTATATTTTGAAGCTCATCTACAATTTGTTTGAGTTCCTCTCCTTCAATCAAAGTTACTAATAGAAATCCATGATCTAGAGTTGTTGCTCACATTAATATAATATTTGACCTTTCGACCTTTATAAACTAGACATGCTAGAGCCAATGATTACCATTTTGAATAAGAGATAATATAATAAGGCTTCAACCAAGCATAAAACCATAAATTTACATAACTCCCCTCATTAAATAACCACCTAATATGTTTCTTGATCAATTGCAAACTATTTGATTTAAGTTCCATGTTGGTGATTTTTTGGGTAAGGTTCTTTTCCTAAATAATGTCATTGTATTAAGAGAATCTATATATATTTTTAAGAAACAATTTTGCCCAACTCTTTCCTTGATCTCTAAATAATCTCCACCCAAGTTTTGCCCCTAAGGCCAAACTCGTAAGTCTAAAATTCTACAAACATACCCCTCCACGATATGATTTAAAGTAACTTGCAGGATAATCATTGATCAAGATAGAACAACCCTGATCAAAATTAACTTTTTGAGAATACCATGTAGAAAAATCCAACAACCTTTATTGCATGCTTTGTTCATATCTAATTTCATAAGCATACGTAATTTTTTCATGGAATGAAGAGAACATATGTCTCTTGTGTAATGATTACATAATCAAGAATTTGTTTACGACAAACAAAACCACCTTACTTCTCTAAGATAACACAATCTAGAATACTTTTCAACCTGTTTACCATAATTTTTTAAATGATCTTAATTTATAAAGGCTTATTGGATGAAAATTATCAAAATAATTTCTCTCTCCTTTCTTGGGAACCAATGTAATAAAAAATATTTTTGATCTCACTTTTTCTATCTTTCCTTTTTTGGGCCTCTTCAATCACAACCAACATATTACTCTTCAATAAATTCTAATATTTTCGAAAGAAAATTATAGAAAATCCATTATGGGTAGGTGCCTTGTTTTGATGGAAAGAGAAAACTACTTCATGTACTCCATAGATATCTTCTTTATCAATCATTCATTTTTTTCATGTGTGAAAATTGACGAGTATTTTGCAAAAGCTTACCTTGTGCTTCCTTATTTTGACCAATATCTGACAAATATCTTTAAAATAATTAATTGATTCTTTCCTGATATCTTCTTCTTCTTCGATATTTCCTTTATCCAGGGTTAAATTATTTTTTTATGCGATAAAAATAATCTTTTTTGTTGTTATAGCATGAAAAATATGGTATTTCTATCTCCTTCCTTGAGCCATTTATTGCTAGATTTTTGAAACCATTTTGACTCCTTTTTCAATGCTTTATGGTAATAACAAAGTAATTATTTTTCTTATACATAAGAATCCTAGTTCGTTCCATTTTTTTCTACTATCTTTTGTGAAATTTTGAGCTTGGATTCAATTTTCTTTATTTCTTTAAAAATGTTACCAAAATATTTGGATTCCAAACCTTCATTTGGTCTTTCAAATATTTCATAGTTTGAATAAACATATACATATATGATCCTTCAACTTTTTCTTCATCCCACCATAACATAACCATTTGGAAAAATCGAGGTCTTGGAGCCACATAAACTATAAGTGAAATGGATTTGGATGACCATTATTGAGCAAATTATAAGTCAAAAGAATGGGTTAGTGATCTAATCCTAATTGCAATAAAATATCTAAAGATGTTGTATACTCTATTTGCAACCATGTGTTGGATAACAAGAATCTATCCAATCTTTTTGTTGTATAATTCTTTCTAATGCGTCTATTATTGCATGTATAGTGAAAACTTGAAGGAATAACATCTCAAAAATAATTTTAAAAGAAACTGCTATACAATCCTCTATCTTTCAAATATTTTTAAAAGCATCCTTACATTCCTCACTACTTAATTGTATTTCTTGTATTAAAATAAAATCATGATTATAACAACCTACTAATTCCTTAATAACTCTTTTTTTAGGGGTCTTATTCATACCCCTAATATTCCATGATACAATTTTTATAATCACTTTTTATTTTTATTAGAGAGATTAGCCCCACTTCTTATTATTGCTTGTGATATTTTTATTTGGCTTCCCAAAACAACATCCCTTTGGGTTTCTTTTTCTCTATGTTCATGCTTTGATGACCTTCTTCTCATTTTTCCATTCCCACTAACACTTTCACCTTCATTAATCTCTTTTATTCTTCTATATCGTTCATAATATGACTTATTTTCTAAAGATGTGTGTTGCATTTCTTTATTTTGGTGCTCGTGAAACCCTAAAGTGCAAGGGATACATTTTACTACTTTCTATTTTATTACGAGAGGATTTTATGCTACTTGAGGAAAAATAAAGATGATTTACCTAGAATAACCTTGACCTTCTTCACCTCATTCATTTTAAAAATTTACCTTTCCATCTTCCTTTGCACCTTTAACTCCTTATGAACTTAACTTCCACATTATGCTTCCTCATCCCTTATGTCTTTTTTTTTTCTTCTAATGGTTGATTTACGCAAATTGTAATGGCCTTTTTTATTTGATGATACATATGGGATTTTTTATCACTTTCCTTAGGAGTGGAAAATCCTTGATTTGACCTAGTTTATACTGTATTATGATCTTGTTTCATATTGAACTTTATCTTATGCCCAAAATTTTCAATCTCTTTCTTCATCATTTTTACTTTGTAATTTATTACCACGTGTTCGATATCATAACATTTGCAACATCGAAATGTAATATTTCCATAATCCATTGGTTGATCACATTTGTTTGATTCACACTTAATCCTAATGGATTGTGGTAAAGGTTTTGAAATATCCATGACAACACATTTTTGAGTTTATACAACTTGCCTTCTCTCCTTAAGTGTATACAAAGTGCCTTATCTCCTTAGTACTTGGTCCCTGTTGGATGAACTCCCCTATAGTATTGTCGATATTCTTCAAAACATCCATATTGATGAGCTGATAAGGAAGTCCAAAAGGCCTAATCCACACAGGAAACCTTTTAATATTCTTTCTCTATAAAAAATCTCACTCCATGGTCTTAAATATAAATCATCTTTGCCCCTAAACAAAAGGCCGCCATCCATTATTTTATCTCTTATTTTTAAAACAGAGAAGATAATGACGGTAAAAAAATAGAAGAAAAGTCATGAAGTAATTGGAATTTAATTCCCACTTCCACTTAATCCAATTTTGAATCTCCAAAAAACCTAGCCAGTATCCATGGAATGTACATATTAACCCTTTGCTTTTAAGAATGATTATATCATGTTTAATAATTTCATCCTTGATAATTACTCTTGGTGTAGTATATGCTACATAGATAGGGTTTGACATAGATTTGCTCTTCCTCTTATTGCTAACTAGGGCATACATACTTCCAACTAGGGCATCCTTACTTCCAACTAAGTCATCCTTACTTCTAATAAGGGCTTTCAAAAATGAATTTACTCTTATGTTGCGTAGATTTTGTTCATATGAATCATTTTGTTTTTTATTTTATCCGAATATATGGAGCAAGAAGAAGTGATGTTTGCTTCTTGTTTACACTTTGCTTCCTACTTGTACTCGTATCACTTGCTTTCTAAACAAGAAAAAGGTAAAGCTCACTCCTAACTTGCACTTTCTTCCAACTCTCAATCAGACTTTTATTTTTTGAATAAATGTGCATCTATTGCATCAAACATTAAATATTTTTTAATAAATAATAAAATCTTAGCTCAAATGGCATACCTTGTTCAAAATCACTATCCAATAAATGTTTAGAATGTGGTAATTACCTCACATTTCCTATAACAAATATGGAGTAGTTAGATAGTCCTCAATTAAAAATATTGTTCATTAGTTAAATGATTTAGGTTTTGATAATAATAAAATAAAGTTTTTGTGTTATTAGCTATCACATTAATAATGTAAATAATCCTTCTTTCATGAAGCACTTTAATTTTTACTTGGTTGTGCTTTAAAATCTCATTAAAATAGGAGAAGGTCCATTTTGTGTAAACAACATTATTAAACATGATTATTATAAATATTTCACATTTATCCATAATTAATAAGGCATACTAAATTAGTGATAGGTTGTACTAACCATTTTTTAAACATAAATTAATGACAAGTATATAAATAAAGGAATTAAAATTATTAATATCTTAAATTTTATATTAATTAATAAATATTTTTTTAAGATTTGGAGTGTAATAAATTTGTATGTAATATATGAACAAGAAATTTTCAAATGTCTACCTATGGTAAAAAATGTATATAATCTATTATCCAAAAAAATATTTTAATTGGAAGAAAAATACAATTTAAAAGCCAAGAAAATATGGATAACCTAAAATTTAAAAAAATCAAATAGTATAACTTATATGTGAATCAACTGATTATATATGTCATCTACTATATAATAAATGTTGCATAGTGGCTAGTTCCTCATATTGCAATGCACAGTATAAGGTTGATTTTCATCCCTAGGTAGGAAACTAGTTGATCGTTGTTGTGAATGTTGTTAATAATATATTTTTAGCATAATGTTTTTTGTGACAAGAATATCACTTTGTAAAGGTTTAGTTTAGTAGAGAATGGACACCATCAAATTGAAACTGTAAAATACATCCATATTTTTAATTATTGGGATTTGAAATGAAGGTGAATGACCTACTTCATGTCTAGGAATATTTTTTATATTATCTTAGTCGCCTTAGTTTGCCAAGAGATATTTCCATACTTTTTAAATAAATCTTAAAGAGATTTGTATTGTTAAATTATTATGTAAAAATTAAAATTGTGCCCTCTTGTATTTGATGATCCAATTTTCTAACATCTTAGTTAAATAATATCTTGTTCATTGATCAAACCCTTAAAGCAGATGTATACCACAATCAACATATTGTATACTAAGCACATATAGATATGTGAATATCAAGATGATTACATATTTATATAGAGAATAATTTAAAACACAAGTACCTCCTTTGATAATTGCACTTAACATTATAATATAAGTACATAACATTATGTTGGTCATTTCAATCAACCCAAGCATAAGTGTAATTATATTGGGTAAAGATGAAGTCAAGTGTACAATTTGACACTTGCGAAGGGTGAAGATTTAAAAAGAACTATGTTCTTAGTAAACTTTAATTCATGATATTAACTTTAATGAAATTTATGTTCAAAATTTTATAGTACTCTTTATTTTTTATTGTCAACCTCTTAAGTCTTATGGTAATGTACTCCAAATATAGATAACTTCATAATATTATTAAAGATAATATTGATTTTATATGTTTAAAGTGGGCAGTAACTTAGCATTATAACATGTGTGACAACTAACTTCCATTTAGGAAGAGGCTAAATTATAAAGCAAAATAAAGTTATGCCTAAACATATGTAGGTATCGTGTGTATTTTACTTGGCTTCCTCATGTGTTGTTTTTGAAAAATATCTATACACTATGGAAAAATCCATCAATGAAAGACAAACATCAACATTGATTGACATTCTTTGAAGTGTAAATTAATGAAATCTAAACATTAAACTTTCTAAAACACATTATTCTTTTGTTTATATTGTTTGAACCTCTCTACAAATTAAAGTATGGCAACACAAAAACCTACATGATCATTTAGATTAAACCATAAATAGAAGACAAACCTTTAGAATTATAGGTATGCATTGATGGTAAGGATAAATTTTAATTCCTTGAATGAAATATTAAAAATAAATTATACATTTAAGACATTTTTGAGCTTAAGTACACAACAAAAAACTATTTAACACATCTATATATGAGATACCATTATGCCAAAACAATAGAGGAATTATTATCATCAAAACAATCTCAATTGATGTAATGATCCATTAATTTGATGGAGAAAAATTTTACTAGTGTCGGTTACATGTTTCTTTTGTTGCTAACCAAGCCACACACCCAATTCCTTCCATTATATTTCTCTTACCCACCTCACATTGTTGTTGAAGCTAATCCTTTATATTTTTTATGGATTAACCTTGATGTGCCATGGCATGCTACTCTTCTCTATCGTCTTTTCTTAGTGGAAGAGTCATGATCTCTCTTCCCTAAACCTCTATTGCCCCAATGTAGGGCCTTGTTGTATTACTTACCTTTACTGTCAAGTCAATTATGTCAATGAATTCCTTGGATTCATGGTGGGACATGACACTACATCCCTTTGCAATGTTGATCATGATGCACATAATCTTTTGGATGGTTTACTTAGGTACATGTCTGATCATGTTCATAGGTTCCACTCTCTATCCCTCTACTTAGCCACATCATTGTCCACTTTGGCATTGATCTCTACTTTGGTGGATCTCCACCTACTATAGGCCCTTGATCATTTGGCAAAGTAGTTTGTAGTCCAAAGGCACTAGGTGTAGTAAAATGATATTTGAGGAAGAAAGAAAAAATAAAGTTAGAGATGGATGTTACTATTTTTAACATGGATTCTTGAGCCATACAAACTGTGGTGACAGTGCGTGCAACGATAATCCAACCTATTGATCTTGAAATGGTAGGTGGTGATATTAGATGTATTTGTGCTCATGTATATCATATCATTGCTTATCTACATGGGCAACCCCAAATCATAATGATAGTCATATCCTTGATTAACCACCACTACTTACATTTCTCCCATCACTTATGCCTACTTAGGTGGAGGAGGAAATGACGATAATGTAGATATTAGAGTTGGGTTCCCACGAGTGGGATTAAAAACAATGATATGAAAGGGGATGACATGAGGATAAAGGTCAATAGGGAAAAGACAAAGGGGATATATGTCTATTTATATATAGTTATGACTTTAGTTTTACAAAATACTAGTGGTTATACTTATAGTTTTAAAATACCACCAACTACCCCTTATCCTCAATCATGCATTGTATATTTAGAAATTATTAGTTAAAAATCCTTTCCAAACCCTACTCCAAATTAAAAATTTATTTCATCTAATTTGTGGATGACTTTCCCTACCCTACTAAGTCTTATTCGTCAATTGTTATAATCCCATGGGGGTAATAAGAATATGAGATATAATTGTTCTATCAAAGTTATACTACACTTTAACCAGCTTTATGGACATTGTTTAGAAATATCAAAGACAACAAAGTTTAGACAATATTTGCATAATATATTTGTATCACCATTATCTTTACTAGGTTATAATAGCATGAACTTCAACAAAAGATCAAAATAATTAATAATAAGGAAATAAAACCTTTAAATGTTCATTAATTTTTGTTTACCTCTTGCTTGAATTTTCATGTAAACAAATTACCTCCTCTCACATGAATTTAATGTTTTTAATGATGGTATATTTTAATATTAGATTTAGATCATTGATGTCATTGCAATTATCCTCTAGTTGTTTCCTCTTGATTTCCACTTATTTATCAGTTTTCACATTGTTAGATTTAGAGGATCCTTGTTTTTTGGTTAACTTTAGATATGGCTTTACTCTTCTTGAGAGGGTTGTACATCATGTTGCTCCATATATAGCATAAATTCCTGATCTATTTCCCTCCTTATTGATATAATTACATAGAGTCAAATTTTCTCTTCTTGAGAAAAATAGCCCTCGCCCTTTAAAGAATAACAAATTTATCACTAATAAAAACTCCTACAATTATTAACTTGTTATGTCTTGACACCCATATTACAGCTATTTTAACAAACTAAATTATTGTCATATTATAACAAATCATATTATCATGGATCACCTTATTGTAAAAGTGCTCATCATAAAGCAAAAATTTGAACTAAAGTTGTGTTCATAAGATTGCATCTCATCAAAATTTTATCCACAACACCTTGGGAAAATATAATGGGTTATATGGGTGAAAATATTTCCACCCATATTATGTCTATTTATGTTTGATGGATATATCCCATTTCCTTTCAAATTTGAACGTTAAATATCTTGTTTAGAGCACTCAATCCTTTCTTGTTAGGCCAACTCAAGCTGTATGAAAGCTGCTACCATTTTTGCCTCCTACGTTCTAATGGTTTTCTAGAGTTGGCCTTTTGATATTCATCTCACTTTGATGAACCTTTTAAGATAACTTTTGAGTTATTCCTAAATGCATCAATTCTCATGATATACTTATTATTAGAGTATATTTAAATAATCCATTGATTGTTCCAAAGTAGATTCTTTTTGTTTCAAAAAAACTCTCTTAGAGAAGCTTAGAAATTTATTCATAACCAATAACCAAAGAGTTCTTGAATAGTGTTGAAGATATTGAGAAGCAATGGTAAATAAGATATAATCATATGAGTTCAAACCAAGTTCAAGTCCATGTATTATGATGGATGCTCTTATGATAATGTGACCCATGATAATACAAATTTTTTATAATACCACAAATATGGTTTATTAATACCACAAATTGGGTGTATCTCGTTTTCAACTTGATATAACTAATTTAAAAAAAGGATTCTTGAAGAGTGAAAACATTATAAAACTAACAAAATATATGTTTGTTAATATGAGAGAGGCATGTTTAACAAAAACATGTTCATCTTCAACTTCTTACATGTGTACATATTACACATTTTCCTATCCCATTGAAATTTTGGATTAGTCTAACTTCTTTTCTTGATATGAATATCATGGTTGTTGGCCTTATTTTTAATAATATGCAATTTCTTATTAGACTAGAAATATTAGAAAAATGATTTTGATGTTTCATGCCAAGGTAAATGATACATTTACTACTTCAACTTAAAGATCAATCGAGGTAAAAACATATCAAATAAGAGTTAAATAAAAAATATTTTAAAAAATTTATACAATATATTCCGAAAAGGATATATCAAACTATGATAAAATATACTTTCATCATTGAATCATATATCTTTGTATATCTACATGTAGTAAGAAATGAAGAGACACTATTGGGCGATCAAATGATTTGACTTACAATAATACAATCATTGATGTTAGACTTGTGCTTATGTAGAAATGTCTATACTTAGTATTTATACAACTTGACTTTCAAAAATAGTTTTTTGATGATGCAACTCCAAATAATATGGCTCAAAATTATGTTGGAAAAATACTATAGGTAGAATGTGATGAACAAGGAATGAAATTTGTTTGAATCCTAAAATCTACATTAAAGGGCATAAAATTTATAAGATATGATATTGATATTAAAAAGTGACATGTACAAAGAAATATGATATTATAATATACACTTGGGTTTCAAAATAGTCAATATATGATATGCATTTAACCCTACTTTTATTTTATCGAGTCATTATGTTAGTCAAATGGTCAAAGGTTAACTAGTGGGGGGATGTAATGAAACAACTTTTAGAAATACGGTAATAACAATAACAATTCAATAATGAGCAAAAGTAAAGATCCACTCAAAACAATATTTAAAATTCAATGTCAGAAAATCAATAATACAAGTAACCAATTTCAAATTCTAAATCAATACAAATCTTAGCCTTAGTCACTTGCAAAGGGTGAAGTCTCATATGTGCAACAAAACAACTAAGATTCAAATATGAATGATATATCCAAGTAAAACATAACTCTTCCTATATATAGACTATAAATCAACATTAACCTAACCCTAATGCTCAAGGGATGACTACCTCATCCTAGGGACTGAGCTAATAATAATAAAGATAGTCAACATGGCTCTCAAGCTCTTACATAGCATCTTCTTCTGGAAGATTTTGCCACTTGATGAGAAACTCCTATAAATCTAGTGAGACTACAAAATACAAACTTTGGACTACAACACTGTTTTCGGATAGAGAGTAATTAAACCTCCTTTATCAAGTGTTGGGAGATCCATTTGGATTGCACCTTATAGCCAATAACCTATTTAAGACAAGAAACATGAAATATATGATGGATGTAGGAAGATTATGGGAGCTCCAACTAATATGCCACTTCACCAATGTGATGAACCACCTTGTAGAGGTCATAAAATTGAGGATCCAACTTTTGATTAGACTTGGTCTTTATGCACAATTGCTTATAGGGATTGAGGCACAAAAGTACCATATCCCCCATGGCAAATTATTGTTCAAAATGATGAAAATCCTATTGCTGCTTCATGTGGTTATGGTCATGGGTCAAATTATATTTAAGAAATTGTAGCACAAGTCATCATTGTTGCAATAAATCATCCACTTGAGCCACCTCAAAGTATCCTAGAATACAAACTACCATTAACAAAGGTTTTTGACCATATAATGCCTTAAATAGGGATATATTAAGGGAAGAATGGTAAGAAGTGTTGTACCACCATTAAGCTGAGAACCAATTAATCCAATGATATTGCTTGTCTTTAAAAAAATAATGAAGGTAAATACCAAAACATTTGTTTATAATCATCATCAGTCCATCTAATAGAGGGTGATAAGAAGAGGACATATTCAACTAAGTACACTATGATAGAATAATTCATTCCAAAAATTACTAGTGAAGACATGGGCATGTCATGCAATTTAAAAAAAATTGAGGAACACCTTGGCATCCTTGTTGGCTAAAGGGATGATATAGTACATAAAAATGAGTATACTTGGAAAGGCGATCCACTACCACAATGATAACCATTTCCCCTCAATCTTGGGAAGGCCTTCAATGAAATCAATAGAAATGTACTCCCATTGGTGGTCAAGAATAAGAAAGGATTGTAACAAAATAGGAGATTTAATAGTTTTCCCTTTGTTTTGATAACATACCTCACATTCATCGACAAAGTCTTGACATCTACTTTTAATCCTTTCCAAGAAAAGGATTACTTCATCCATTGGTGTTTTTTTAAGAATCTAAAATGTCTAGCCAAAGGAGATGCATGTCATTCTTGCAGGACACTAGTATTAACAACCAAGGATGGAAGAAGATAAATGTGATCTTTCTTGGGGAGAACCCCATTAACGTATGAGAAAAAGGAAGACATCAAATATCCAAGATCCACTTATTAAATGGTGTTAGTTATCTTTTGGTCATAAAGTTAGTCCCAAATCTAGAAAAGCCATTGTGGAAGAGGACTAAAGATGGCACTAATAAGAACAACATTCTTATATTTATGAGACAAAGCATCAACCACCACGTCCTCTTTTGTATTATTGTACTCAATGAAAAAATTATACCCCAAGAGCTTTTTCAACAATTTATTCTATTCTAGGAATGAGAGATGTTGTTCTAGGAAATGCTTAAGTATGTTATGGTCGATCTTAATGATGAAGTATCACCCCAAAAAATAAGGTTTCCATTTCTCTGGGATATGTAAAGCAACTAATATTTCCTTCTCATAAGTGGATAAACCTAGATTCTTGTTGGAGAGTTACTTGTTTTCAAAGGCCAAGGGATATCCATCCCACAAAAAAAATTCCAATACATATGCCTGAAGTATCCCACTTAATGACAAAAGGTTTCTTGATATTATGTATGGCTAAAATAAGGGTGGTACACATAGCCTCCTTTAGGGAAATGAAGGCTTGAGAAGTTGCTTTAGACCAAAATAAGACTTACTTTTTAGTGAAAGCAATGAGAGGAGTAGTAATCTTACCATAGTTATAGAAAAAATATTAAAGTACCTTCTGATACCTAAAAGTACATGGAGGTACTTAAGGGATTTGGGTAAGGGCCAGTCTTGCATGGCTTTGATCTTGCTAGGCTCTACCTTGACTCATTCCTAAGCAACTATATGTCCCAAGTATTCTACCTCATGGACCCCAAAACGATACTTGGATCTTTTGACAAAGGTTTTTTTCCTTCTGTAAGAGGTGAAGAACTTGGTCCACATGAGCTTCCTAGGATTTACTATAAATTAATGTATCATTAAATAATAGTAGTACAAACTTGGGAAGAAAAGGATGAAATACAAAAATCATGAGGCTTTGCAAAGTGGAGTTTTAACAATACCCTCTTCTCTAACCCTAATTTGATGGGACCTAGAGCATAAGTCCAATTTATTTACTTCCATACAATTCATCCAATAAATCATCTATAACAAGGATAGAAAACTTATATTTGATGGTGATATTGTTGAGAGGTTAGAAATTAGGATACTTGTGCTAAGAGTTGTCCTTACACCACACCATAACCACCAAAGAGGAATAAGGAGTGATGCTTGGATAAATAATTCCTTGGTCTAACATTTCCTAGACCTACTTCCCAATCTTAGTCTTTTGAGTTTGGAGATAGAGGTAAGGACGAACATTAGAAGGATGACTTGTCAGAACTAGGTGGACGACATGATCATGTGTGCACTTAGGAGGAAAACCCATAGTCTCACCAAAGACATCTGAATAATGATCCATAATATTCTACAAGTATGAAGGAAGAGCCAAAATAAGTGGTTCCAGAGATTAAACTTCTATGCAATTCATCTAAGCGAAGAATCCATGATTATCTTCAATATATTTTCCATGCTACGGGAACTAACCACCTTGGAGGGAGGAGGTTGTATTTTTTGGAGACAAATAACCTTTTCATGCTTCATCCATTTGATATATAGTCATTATATATTAATAGTAACATTCCAAGTTGGGATAGCTATTGTGCTCCCAATATGACATCAACACTTTCTAGATTCATGGTGAAGAGATTGGTAGACCAACTATAATCACCCATTTGGATGTTAACCTTGGTTGTTCGACCCACACACTGAGTTGTGACCCCATTTGCAATCAGTACTTAACATTTTTTCTAGGTCAAAGTAGTGATATACAATCCCAAAGACTGTTGTTTTCCTATCAATAAAGCTACGTGTGCTACCTAAATTAATCAATGTATTGATGTATTTATGTTTGATAACTCCTTGGATCTTGGTGGTATGGAGAGCCTAGAGTCCCATAAGTGAAAAAACATAGAGAGCTATGGTATCATTCTTGTGCTTTAAACTAAGTACTTTTAGCTAGTGTCTTCTATTGTGATAAATCTTCATCCTTTAACACTATTACATATTTACCTTCCACTTGAACGCTATGACATTCTTCAAAGGATTGGTCCTAGGGGTGGCGTAAATGACATTTGAAACAAAATAATTCTTGGGGGTGCTTGTTATTGTTGTTATTAAAGGTCATTAAGGGTTGAAGTCATACCGAGGTTGGCGACAAGACAATTGGAGCTTATTTTTTTGCTACTAAAGCTACATGTTTAACATCCTTGAGGGTGTATAGATTGAGCATATCAAATTTTTGTTACATTTCATCCTTAAGGCCATTACAAATGGCTAAAACCACCACCACCAAATATAATTGATAAGTGTAGGTGAGTAGACTTAAGAACTTTGTGTAATAATCCTCAAATTGATCTTGTATGCTTGGTTTGCATCAAATGGACCAAATATGATGTGGAAGATCTTGTGTCAAACTTTTAGAGGAATAACTTTTTTAACTCAGGCCACATTAGAGAGGTCCCATATTAGCAAAGCTCCTATAACAACTATTAATGAGCATGGGTTCCCAACTTAGTAATAACTAATATAACACGACCTTCTTCAAACATATGGTTAAGTAGATGACGTTATCCATCTTGGTCAACCACCCATGTGGATTGGCACTCCCAAAGGTTGGGATGTCAATGCATGAAATAAGAACATCATGACGTCAAGAAAGGAAATTAGAAGCACCTCCTCTAGAGGGGTCAATATTAGTAGCAAAGCCTAAGTTAAAAGTAACCATACCTGGAAGATTACCCCTAGTAGCATAGGGAGCCATGCGATTGTCATAGAAAATCAGAGGTCTATGCCTTGACAACAACTATTGTAGATGCTTGTGTCCTTTGGATTTGGTGCTTGTTTCATGTCCATTGGTTGCTACCCAATGACTTATTGAAACTCTTGTTCAAGACTCAAGAGAATTCTCAATAGGGGTAATATTAAGAAAGTTTTATATGACCTTTAGGGTTTTCTTTATTTTAGCTTGAGAGGCAAAGATGAAGTTAACTACCTTTTCTTATTGCTCAAGATAAGATCAGATTCAATTGTATTGGGTAGAGTATTACTAATTAGAGGAGTAACACGAATGATAGAAGAAGGTGAAGACATGGCATTTAAAAGAGAAAGGACACAATGGTCAAAGCTATTAATTTTTGGTGAAGTGTTGTGATGCTTACCAATATTTTGGGGTTAATGTTTATTTCTACTCATGCACACATCCTTTGGATGACCAATGCACTACACAAAACCATTGATTCACAACAAACTAGTAGAAGCAATTGGTTCATTCATACACTAAGAGTAAATGGAAGACTTGAAAAAATCCTTTGGAGCACTTCTAAAAAGGTGTTATGAAAAATACTTCTTACTTTGATCGGCTTGAAGAGACAATCACAATGAGATGGGTCTCTCATAAGGATCCTAGCATGCCTAATTCTTGAAAAAGTGTTCCTAGAGATACCCTTTATTTTGACCAGCTGAAAGAGATGATCATAATGAAATGAGTCTCTTACAAGGGTCTCGATAAATCTGATACTTTTAATCGTATTAAAAAAACAACAAACACTAACTCATAATATTATAGAAGAAAAGTACGTCAAAAGATTGAACCAAAAAAGAAATTAACAAAAAATTCCCATGTAACAAGAATCAAAATTGGGTCCGAGGTGTAGACCAATTGGTTCATCCAAACCCCATAAGGGGGGCGGAGGTCCAAGGTTCAAATCTCTGGTCTCATCGGACTGAACACTTGTCCCTTTCCTGGTGCTTTCAGCGACGTAAAAGATTTAAAATGATTGTGGCATGGCGGTTATAGGGGCAGAGTGTGCAAAGATCTGTGTGGCGGCTTCCGGGGCAGACGACGCAGAATACTATGGTAACCATAAAAGCTGGACAGCCTGCTCGGATTCATGGCGGCTACCGATTCCACCATGTTAAAAAAAAAAACAAGAATCAAAAGTGATTATCAAATTTTTTAGATTGGTTTGTGCGCCCTTCTATTGTTTGAATTTTTTTTAATATTATTATCCTACTTTATCTTATTGTTACCCTCTTAAGGGGCATCTTAAACTAGTTTAAGTATCCAAAGCATTTTAAGGATCTTAAACTAGTTTAAGTATCCAAAGCATTTTAAGGATCTTAAACTAGTTTAAGTATCCAAAGCATTTTAAGGACTTAATATAAGAGTCACTATCAAATGACCCATGTATAAACAAAACAAATCTTATAATCATCACCTTAATATTAATTTAACTATTGAAATTAATACCAAACAAAAAAAATAACTTTCCTTTATATTAAAATTGACCCCAAACCAAGATACTATTAATTTAAATATTCAAATTGATCCCAAACCAAAATCCTATTTATTTAAATATCTTAATTGATCTCAAACCAAGATTCTATTAATTTAAATATCTAAATTAATTCTAAACCAAAATCCTATTAATTTAAATATCTAATTGAGAGACCTCCCACATTTTTTTGGCCTAAAACTACTTTTTCCAAACTCCAATATTATATATTATATATATATTTCTAAACCGCCGCTTTTCATTTATAAAATTAATTTGTTTTTATAAATTTAATCTTTTAAAATTAAATAATAATAATTTTATTTGATTAATGTGAAAAATTCGTGTTGAGCATCTCCATTTTATTTTTTATTATTTTTTAATAAAAAGTTAATTTCATTTTATAAATTTTTAAATAAATTCAATGTTAAAAATTAAATATTTATTAAAAAACAAGATTTTCTTAAACAAATTTAAGCTTTATAAATTTTAGTCTTTTAGGTAAACAAGTTTAATCGTCTACAAAATCGAACTAAAGTAATCTATTAACTAGCATGCAACTGATATCAACCCACTTATCTTTTTGAGATAAAAATATTAACTTAAATAATAAAATTTTAAAATAAAAACCAAAAAACATACATTTATATCCCTTCCAATTTTCATAATCCTTACGTTCAAAAAAAATTAAAAACAAAACATACAGACGAACTAAATTCCGATCATAAAAGATGCTATTAAAAAGAAAAAGAAAAATAAAAGTTGTCACGATCGAGTTTACAAGAATAGCCGGCCTACAAATCCCTTTCCTCCCTACTTAAATTTAATAATTTATGAAAATATAGTCGAGGTTGACAATATTTCGTATTTGTTCGTTGATTAATGGTTCGAATCTAAGTACAAATAAAATCGACACATTTCCTAATACACATTGTCCAAGACGAGTTCCGAGGTCGAGGCGTAGAGAGACCTCAGCCGCTAATAACAATAAACTATCAATCAACCGTAAACATGACGGTCACTCGTGCGACGCTCGTTTGAGTAGGAAAAATAAAGCCAACCCGCACACCTTTTTATGAATCAGACACGTGACAACGACTGGTAAAGCTACCACGCTCTGCCAAATCATATATTCCCTTCCACTCTACGGACGTAAAAAAAGCCTGCCGTCCCCTTATGGAACTTACGCTTTCACCTACCCCCCCTCCCCTCCCTCGTAAACGCCACACCACACACGCCACACCTCCTATGAATTCACATACCATGTTTGCTCCACCCTCCCACAACCGACCTGTCGTACGTGTCCCACCTTTATGTACTCGCACAGCTTGCCCCTTAAAACTTTTTTGTTGTTTTCTTCCTACCGTTCTTAGAAAACAGGGAAAACGAAACCCGGAGACTTCGCCGATATTTCCCAAAAGTTGGTAGGGGTTTAATAAAGCTTACTAAAAAATGAGATCGAGGGCTTCGCCGGAAATAACGGAGGCCTCGAAGGCCGAGCTGTCTCCCGGCGGAATCGGGAAAATGGGGAAATCATTTTACCGCCGTACGTGGGCCCGCCCACCAGCCCTTGATAGGGACACGTGTGCGGTTCGGAAGGTCTGAGCTGCCCTGGGTTACTGGAGTTGAGTTGGACGGTACGTCGCAGTGGACTTGAAATTACTGGGTGGTTTTGCTCACAGTATGAGCGCAGTATTTTGCGAGGCTGCTACTGGAGGCCTATTCATGGGGTGTGCTGCTTCCTTATTCTGCTGCAACTTGCACGTTTCTTATAAATTACAAAGGCTAGGGCACTAAATTCATGGTTTGATTCCCATATTGGTGAGTTCTGCTGCTTCAGATCGAAGATTTAAGTAGTTTGGGGAGTTCTGCTGCTTCAGATCGAAGATTTAAGTAGTTTGGGGAAGTTTCAGGGAGGAGATTTGTGTTTTTGTGTTCTGTTTTTTTTTGTTTGGGGAGAATTTGGTGGCCGCCTCTAGCGGGGGGTCACGGAGAATGCTGGGCAAGCGACCTCGGGCTCCGATGAATCGCACCACCAGCATGTCGCAGCTCGGCTCCGGTCTCGTACTCGAATCAGAATCAGGGCCAGGGGCCTTATCGGAAGGGCCAAGGCCAAGGACTGCGCTCGGTCACATGGCTTTTGGGGGACCGGGGGCCTTTTCGCCCCGATCTGAGAAGGACTGTCATTACGATTCTGTGAAGCCTGCTCATTTCCTCGACGTCTGCAGCCTCTGCAACCGCCGCCTCGGTGATGGCCGCGATATTTACATGTACAGGTAGAGCTTTTTGTTTTCTCCCCTCTTTTTTTTTTTAATTTTTAGGTGCTAATTTGGCTTAGGGTTTATGTTTCTCCGTTAATTTGGAGGGCTAATGGCTAGGTTTTGAGTATTTTGCAGAGGCGACAGTGCGTTTTGCAGCGAGGAATGCCGGCAACAGCAGATTACTATGGATGAGCGGATGGAGAAAAGCTCCGCGGGTGTGACGGGCTTGAAGAAAGGACAGGTGCCGTCGCCGAAAAATAGCGGTAACAACAAAGGAAACTTTCAGGCACGGGCAGGGACGGTGGCGGCCGCGTGATGCCGTTGCCTTGGATTTGTAATAGTAGATCCGCCATTTTGGGCCTTGATTATCTGGCGATCTAATTCATTGACTTTTGGTGGTATAATTTTTGTTGCTATGGGTTGTAAGGGCCTGTTTTGATTGTTTGCAATTTTTTACAGGTGCAAGCAATTTTTGGCCCTGCTATTTTTTGGGACATTAGGTTTTATTATTCCAAAATTGCTGAGAATGAGCGGTTCTCGGCGAATTTTAATGAAATGGGATCGGTGCCTTAATAAGACGAATGGTCCTATGTCGTGAATATAGGCCCAAACCTAACGTTGTTTTTATTTTCTGAAAAACCAAATGGATGCGTTATGCCTTATATTTAGAAAATCTTAAAGCCATTTTTATGCTGCTGCCTGCTTCTAGGTATTTATTGGAGCATAGGCCGTATAACCCATCTATCACCAGGAGAAGGGAAACGAAATTGGATTTCATTTCCTTTTTGGATCTGTTGTTTCATACATGTTTGTTCAATTCAATTAAAGTTTGGTTACTTATCATGGTGTGTACTATTCTATCTGAACTTTTCATTTCAGTTTTCAGTCCATGAACCTTTTTATTTGGAGTTTTAAGATTCGAACCCTAACTTTTAAAGTCTTATCAATTGAATCAAATTGAATTTGGCTTTTCTGTAGTAACCCAAACATTTTCATGATATAGATTTCAACCTGTCAACTGTGATAATACTTTGATGAGCAATTCATAATGGTTTCAGACGGCAAGGCGCTTGATAAGGAATGCATATATATTTATTATATCAAGGCAGTCTGACATCCATTGCTCACATGTTGGGTTGGGTTTCTGGGTTCGGCCATTATTTACTTTTTGAACCTGAGTTTTGTTCAGTTTAACCAGTCAAAAGTCCAACCAGGCAAGAAAATACAGCCTTCACCTCTAGCCAGAAAATTTGGACGTGCATCCATGTTTTTGATTCATAGGCCCGTCATATTGGGTTAGTATTGGGATTATGCATCATATATCAATGATTTTGATAATGTATAAATGCGATTGAAATGGATTTCAACTATTTAAACAACTTCATACGTTTGTTTGATCTTGATAATGTATAAATCATTGATATATGTATAAATGCGATTGAAATGGATTTCAACTATTTAAACAACTTCATACGTTTGTTTGATCTTGATAATGTATAAATGGAATTTCAACTATTTAAACAACTTCATACTTTTGTTTGATCTTGATAATGTATAAATGGAATTTCAACTATTTAAACAACTTCATACTTTGTTTGATCATATTATGCATATGATATATATAGGGGTCCTCTGATAACGTAGAGATTCATTGGAAATGCAATTCAACCATTTCAACCTCTTCATACTCGTTTTATTATAAAGATATTTTAGATATTTTTGACAAGTAATGTAACATCTACTTTTTGGCATGTAATTTGACCTTGGCATTTTTGCATTCTATTGATGTTATAAGATATTTTTAGCATGTATCTTAATCCCTCCATCACATCACTTCCTACCAAGCCTCCTCCACCTTGAAGATTTATATAGGGTATTCAAAACCCATGATTAAATAACAAATTTAACATTGCGTAGAAACATTTATATCTGTATAATTAATGAAGATATGTTATTGTTGAACTTGCTTAAAGGTCATGTTGACCCGGGGAATTGTGGTAACCTTTAATTAGGAATTTGCACCTCCACTTTGAGTTTCTATAATTTTGGAAGGGATTTTCAATGGCTTTTCTCAACCTCGGGTTTAGGTGGGGTTTAAGTTG
Organism: Wollemia nobilis; assembly: GCA_028583015.1. Taxonomy (NCBI): domain Eukaryota; kingdom Viridiplantae; phylum Streptophyta; class Pinopsida; order Araucariales; family Araucariaceae; genus Wollemia; species Wollemia nobilis. Next base: position 1,142,572 of record JAQPPZ010016670.1, read on the forward strand.
ACTAACTTGCATCAGAGATTTATGCAAAATATGAGTTTTAAACCATAATGAGGAATATGTGATCAATTAATGTATGAGAAGTTATATAACATTAATGTCTACTTATTCATTAGATTATAAAATTGATAAGCAAATGATAAAATGGGGAACCATAATGAGGTATATGTGATCAATCAATGTATGAGAAGTCATATAACATCAATGTTTATTTATTCATTAGATTATAAAATTGATAAGCAAATGATAAAATGGGGTAGCATGAGAGATTTATCTAAAATATGGGTTTAGCAACATAATGAGGAATGATAAAATGGGGTAGTATGAGATTTACTAATAATATGGGTTTAGAACTATAAGACGAATGATAAAATGGGATAGTATGAGACATTTACTAAAAATATGGGTTTTAGAACCATAATGAGGAATATATATGATCAATCAATGCATGTGAAGTCATATAACATCAATGTCTACCCATTCATGAGATCATGAAATTGATAAGCAAATGATAAAATGTGCTAGAAGGGGCATGTCATAATTGACGTGCACTTAACAAAACAAACGAGTGGTGCCATTGAAGGAATGCTTGTGCACTTAACAAAACAAAAGAGTGGTGCCATTGAAGGAATGCTCAAGGACTTGTCAATTTCTTACAATTTGAAGAGGATAAAGCACAATCTAGGTTTCACAAAGTGTAGCTTTGAATTTTTATGGCTAAAAGATGATTACAATGATGGCCTTAGACTTCTATTTATAGTAAAGGTCTACTCTCAAGTTACTGGGGGTGAAATGAGGGCAACTTTAGCAAAATGTTGCACCACCAAATATTAATTTCCTCCTTTAACATGTTAGAAGACTTTAAAATGATTTAGTGTGCCATTACATATAAAAATGTCACTTTCTAAAAGATTTGCTTTGGGATTTGTGCCTTCAATTGACCTTTGTGATTGTTCCTTGCCATCATGCAACTTTGAAACTGAGGGAAGTAGTTTGCATTGGCTTGCTTGTTGAGCAAATCACATGTATTTACAAGCAGATCAACCACTATTGTTGAGCAAATCACTTTGGGCCAATTAGACCATTTAAGCTAGTGAATCAACACTTGGAGCTAATTGTTCAATTTTTGTAAGTGGATCAATCCTATCAAATATTAAGAATTTTGGGATGCCCATGCTACTACCTAATCTCCTCTATTGTATTTTTCTTCAAAATTTGAAAAAGTTTACAAGGTACTACCCAGGTATTACATTTATCATGACTTTATGGGGGCATCAAGCTCGATTATCATATGGTCCCAAATCTTGCTTTTTATCTTTAGGCATGAAGTCTACCAAATTGGGACCTTCATGACAAAAGTGTCAAAATTGTTGGTTCTTATTTTATCTTTTGTGCTAGCAATCCCAACAATTTTTGCCACTCATTACCGTCTTACAACGACACTAATACAAGGTCTTCTGCATCCCCCATTAAGTCTTTGAAAGGATATTTTTGATAATTCTTCTTGCTTGGAAAGTAGCTCTTGCAGCTTGGCATGTATTGGTTCTAACCTCATAGATTTTAGCTACATCCACTTGATCGGCTTGGCTCTTTTTCTTCTCGAACATAACACTTATGATATCACCATCCATGATGTGTTTTCTTCATCGATAATCAGGTTTACTTTCAATAATCAACCCTTGAATCTCTTTGTCCATTTTTTGAATCTCGGTTCTCAAAGATGCCAAGTTATCTTTACAACTTTGAAGGTTCCTTTGGACATCTGACATTTCCTTGATTTTTTGACCAAGTCCTTGTGGTCCATCCCTTACTATTGAGCTTATGCTATCATCATTGAAGTGAAGAGTTTGAGGACTTCCTGATATTCACCCCTTGCAGATAATTGCCCTTCCACATGTTTGATGGTTTTATCATCTTGTTTTAGGCTTTCATCTGCAAAGGAGGTCAAACAATGTACTCAAGCATTTTTTCGTGTCTTGATCTTGTCCCAAAGAGACTTATCTTTTGAAAGTCTGAAGTTGCCTTTGGGTCTTACAAATGCTTTTGATGGCTTTGAGGCTATGAAGTTTGTAATTTGTTGGTCTTTAGTATTCAGGGTGGTGTAAATCCAGCTGAAAGAGGTTAGAACAAGAACCTCCAATCACATAATATTGTGATAAAAAGAAACAAAGCAAAAGATAAAATTCCCAATCACACAAAAGTTACAATAGATGGAAATAATATGATAAATGTTTTCTTTCTCATTCATGGATTTCACCCCTTTACAATGCGATACCAAGGGAATATATATCCCAAAATAAACCCTAAAACAAAACCCTAAATCTTAAGCCTAAAAATAAAATAAAAAATATATATATATTTTTAAATTTATTTTTATTTATTTTATTATTTTATTTTCTAGGCTATTTCGTCTTTAGTGCCAAAACCTTAATCACCCAGAAAAACTCGGATAGCCCTCAAAGTTGATATGCATCTTCGTATCATCTATATTAAGCCTTCTAAAAAATCTCAACACCTACCCATTGCCTAAATAAGAAGTTATTCCATATCTGTTTTCGTCCAAATTTTCAAAAAAATACTAAATCCCATTTTCAGGGCACTAGATGAAGGAATTAGAACTTGAAAAAATCTTGAAAAAACAACTAGACGACTAGAGTGGTCTAGCCCATGGCATGTCCACCTCTTTATCTAACTCCTCGTAAAATTTCAAGCCGATCGAACGGTCGGATCAAAAGTTATGCCCTCCGAAAGATAGGCTCCTGCATCACAAGGTCTCTTGGAGTCGACTCTATTCTTCTATTAGTTGTTGCACGAGGTATTCAAGCCCTTGTGACGAGGCCAAATATTGCCTCATTTTTTATTATTTTGGACATCCTTAGTAGACCTTTTTGATATGTTTTAATGTTAATTTTGTTGATGAAATGCAATATTTACTACTATTTACATATTTGACTGTTTAGAAGCATAATATTCTGTTTTTACTAATTTTTTGTATTTTCTGCATAAGTTTTGTTGATAAATAATGATTTATTGTGAAATATGTTAAGTGCAATCACGTGTGGAATATATATCATTCATATCATGCACTCTGAAGTTGTCAAATGCAGAAAATAGCACTAAAAACAGGTCAAAACTGCAAGCTGTGCAAAACTGTTTTTAACTGTTTTGACTTGGACAAATTCCGGCCAGATTTGCAAGGCTTGGGATTTGGTCAAATTCAACTTAGGAAAGCGTGTGACCGAGGTTATTGAAAGACTTATAAGTCTGGTCCACCCAATGCTCGGCCAAAGAACCGCAAACGGTGTTGAAAACGAGTCATTACAGCGCTGCTCTGGAAAAAACAGGGATTACGCTCCGGAATAACGGAGTCGCTCCGGAATAACGGGGAAATGCACAGTTTTGACCAAAACAGCTCAAGAAAGACAACAAATTGCAGGCGAATGATAGGGATAGCTATGTAAATCTGTTATGCATCTTTTTCAACGCAGAAGACCTCTAGCAAGTGTGCAATGAATAGATTTCATATGTAACCATATTCTGCATTTTAGGAATGCAGTTTTAACGACATTCCTAAAATGCACGAATTTGAATCATTCCACATCTGATTTAGCTGTTTTTAATATAAATAACTGGCTCCCATATGGGTTGAGCTATGTAGGAAGAATTAGGATTGCAATTAGTGTAATTCTGAATATTGTGAAATCAGATTTCTGTAGCAATAATATGCAGAATTTTTCTGCATGTTTTTAAATCAATAAAAAGTGCAGTTTTTATCAATTTTATTTTATGATTGAAGGAGTGATTAGGTAGAACACCAGAGCTACTTCTTCACCTTCTTCTGAACCAGGGAGCAAGGGCCACTCCCGGGAGCGAGAAGAAGGTTCATATCGAGGTTTTCTTGTTTAATTATGTCACGGCGAGAATAGCGAGAAACTTGTCATTTTTCTGCATTTTCTTATTTTGCTGAATTTATTTTCGAGTTTTAGAATTTGTAGTTACATTTTCATTTACGAGTTTATTTCTAGATCTGTTCTTTTATTTTGCAAGATAGTTAAGTTTATTTTACTGCAATTCTAATTTCAGCAACTTTCATTTCAGCAATTTTACTTCGAGTTTTTGAGTGCATTTTCAGATTCAACAAGAGTAAATAGGTTTCTTTCACTGTCATTTCATTTATGTAGTTTTATTTCAGCAAGCATAATTTAGTTTATTTTCAAGTTATAGGGTTTAGAGTGACAGAAGAACCCCCAGCAAATATTAACTGTTCTACCAATAAAGCCATTTTATGAATGGAGTGTCTTACACCTGCTGAATTGACTATAAGTAACATAACCTTAGGACACCTGCCCGGATTGATAAATAATGATCAAATGATGAATTAAACGACACTCATCATTTTTGGCGCCGTTGCCGGGGATCATGGTGTTGTTAGTCAAATCTAAGTAGGTCAAGAACTGTAGGCTGGATACAGAAAATAGTTCTTGCAAATTCTACAGTCTGTTTAGTAAATGTGCATGAATGCATAGGCTGAGAGACGACAGAGGGAGGTTTATCCGGAGTGGCTCTGAGCCACCAAAGAGACCTACTCGGTGCGATGAAGAATTGCCTTCATTTGACATCAACGAGGAAAAGCCGGACATACCTTCTTCATCAGAAGAATTGTTGGCAAAATTAGAAAAGGAGCTTTTTGAAGCACTAGCTGCTAAACACTCCCCTACGACTAAACTATTTCCAGCATCCTTTAGAAAGAAGACAACTATGGCTGCAGCAGCAGCAGCAGGAGGATATGTTGATCCTGATGATGCTCCTAAAACTTTTGAATATCCTATTCGGTTGGATCCACTTCTAGATGCCCCCATGAAAACAATCTCCCCATCTATATTGCCAATCTTTAGGGGAACTGTTGCAGAAGATCCTGATCAATTTCTGTTTGAATTCAAAGTGTTATGTCGGACTTATGACTACATAAATGATAATCAGAAATTGAAGTTGTTTCCTTCTACACTTAAGGATCGTTGCTCTCCAGATGGTTCATGAGCAATCTTGAACCTAACTCAATTACTACCAGGATGAGATGGAGGCTGCATTCTTAAATAAATATCGGGATTATTGTAGAGTAAGAAACAGGGAAAGATGAGTTGTTTAGGATCAAGCAAGAAGAGGATGAGAGTTTAGAAGATTATCTTGATCGCTTTGCCTTTGTCCAAAAGAGGTGTGGTTCTGTAGAGCCTGATTTCTTAAAGCCTATTCTCTTAAGAGGATTACAGGATGAATCTAGGGAAGTGTTAGATTTAATGGGAAAAGGAGACATAGATCAACTTGACCTTGATGAGATTGTGGAGTTATGCAAAAATTATTCCCGTACACATCACCGAAGAAAGAAAAAGAATCTTGGCAATAATGGTATGAAAGAGTTGATGGAGGAAATGGCCAATTTAAAATCTGATATCCTTGTTCAACTTAATACTGCATTAGGTGAGAAAAACACAAGAAATAATTCTACACCACCTTTAGCAATTTATTGCCCAAGGTGTAGGAGTAAGCATGCCTTGCAGGATTGCCCCCTAAACAAAACTTCTATTTGTGGAATTTGTTCCAAGGAACATTCAACGAGATAAATGCCCTTTGTTGCCTCATCTAAAATCTGTTTTGGGCACCCAAGCAGAAGAACTCAATGCTATTGGGCAAAGACCTGGTGGTGGTTATGCACAATATCCCAATGCTCCTAGATTTCCAAGCTGGGGACAATCTCCTTGGAATATGAATATGCCATGGGGACGAGCGGAAGCTTCTGCACAACCTTGGAATCAACCTTGGACAGCTCCTCCAGTTGGTCACAATGCGGATGGATGAACCCACCTTGGCATACCATGCCTCCACAATGGACACAACAAGGACAAAGATGGGGACAGAAATATCAAGGACAACCATTTCCACCACAACAATATCACCCTTATCAAAGCCAGCAATATCAGTCCCATCAAGGACAGCAAAGGTATCAAGGCCAAACTCAAAATTTGCTGCCAGCTCCTAATCCAAATTTTCAAGGAAGAACACAACATCAACAAGCACAACCGGTAAGACAACCTCCACTCCCGGCTCGGCTGTGACTAACCCCAATAATGTCGGACAAGCGGCCCCTGTTTATGAGGCTGAGTGCGAAGATACTCGTTGCAGTTCATGTACTTGAGTGTGGTAACATCCAATTACGCTCGGGGAAGGTCTTACACGACCCTGCTCCACCTACGGTTGAAGAAATTCCAGAAATTTCAAGTCCAGAAAAAATACAATCGGAGCAAAAGAATGCGAGAAAACTTACAAAGAAAATCCGAACGTGTCACATCGGATTTACCATTTCTTGAAAGGTTTGATCATCCCATCACTACCCACTGAATCGGGAGTTAATCACGGAATTAAAGAAAATGTCAATCTCACTTCCTCTGTTGCGGGGCAATCAAGGATGTACCATTGATTAAGAAAACCATTCGGGATTTATGCATAAGGAAACCTGGCAAGAAGAAGAAAGCCTTTCCACAAAGCTGTACAAGTGGATGGAAAGTTGGGTGATCTTCTCTCCGGGAAATTAGTACCTCCCAAATATGGTGATCCGGGAAGTCCGAGTAATCACCATTACTTGTAGGATTGGTTCAAATTCCCAATGTACTTATTGATTTAGGAGCTGCAATTAATGTCATGACCAAAGATATTATGCAGAAATTGCAGCTCAACGATTTGAGTCCTACGGCTACGAGTTTTGGAAATGGCAGATAGGTCAGTTGCCAAACCAGAAGGACTTTTGGAGGATGTTCCCATTGAAGTATCTTCTTGGGAATACCCTGTAGATTTCCTAGTATTACAACCTAGGAGTACAGCTAATGGCTATCCTATCATCCTGGGACGACCCTGGCTTGCTACTGCAGCCGCTTTCATAGACTGTAGATCAGGAGAAATGACTATTTCAAATGGAGTAGATCTTAAGAAAATTTCTTTGTATCCACCTGCTAAACCATCATCTAAATTTTCTGGACAGTTATGGTATCCTGAGTCCGATGAAGAACAGGAGCCTCTTGTTACCCTTGCCACCATTGTAGTACAGGGAACACATTGAAGAATTGAATTCACCAGAGAGAGAAATTTTTGAACATGAAAGCAGTCTTGGTGAATACATTGCATGAAGAAGGCCTCGGGGGATGATCAAGTTCCGGTCAATCGCCTATTATGGAAAGATGATGAACAAGTTGCTTAACATTTACCATCTATTCCACTTCATGAAATTTCCTTTACATTGCCACATGGGTGGCATCATCATCTTTTGACTTCTTTCACTGTCCTATGCCAATGCTTCCATCAGGTATTGCATTTAACTCAGAATCAAGAGTATTTCATGATCTGCAACCACATCATTGTCCTTTAAATGCTTTGATCAGCAAATATGAACATGTTAACTCTGTTTATCCCGGAGTCAAGCAAATTGAAATTCAACCAGGAAAACCTGTAAATGTTAACAGTTGGTTGACTGACGATCAAGAAGCCAAACTATTTGTTGTTTTGCAGAAACATGTTCAAGCTTTTGCTTGGAATTATACGGATATGGTTGGAATCCACCCTGATGTATGCACACATAGGATATACACCGAGGATGTCAAACCAGTTAGACAACCGCAGAGACGTCTGAATCCTGCTTTAAAAGACATTGTTAAAGAAGAAATTGAAAAATTGTTGGAAGTAGGATTCATTTATCCAATTTCAGACGAGTCAATGGGTTTCTCCATTAGTTATTGTTCCAAAGAAGAATGGAAAGATGCAAGTGTGTGTGGATTACGGGGAATTAAACAAAGTCACACACAAGGACCACTTTCCATTACCCTTTATAGACCAAGTCTTTGGACACTCTTCTTTGGTAAGAAATATTTCTGTTTTCTGGATGGTTTTAGTGGGTATAACCGGATCCAAGTGGCACCAGAAGACCAGGAAAAAACAACTTTCACATGTCCTTGGGGGACATTTGCTTATAGAGTATTACCCTTTGGATTATGTAATGCACCAGCAACATTTCAACGAGCTGTCTTGGCCATCTTTTCTGATTTAACCAATGAGAGTGTAGAGATTTACATGGATGATTTCACAGTGTTTGGTGACACATTTGAGTATACATTAAAGCAACTTGAAAAGGTTCTAATACGTTGTGAAGCATATCATTTATCTCTTAATCCTGAAAAATGTTTCTTGATGATGGAGGAAGGAATTGTTTTAGGACATCATATCTCTGCTCACGGTATTAAGGTTGATCCTAAGAAAGTAGAGGTCATCAAGAGTCTTCCTCCTCCGAAATCTCAAAGCGATGTCCGTAGTTTCTTAGGACATATTGGCTTTTATCGCAGATTCATTGCGATTTCGAGTACCATTGCTAATCCAATGTTTGCATTATTAATGAAAGATTCTGAATTTGTATGGTGCGATGATTGCCACAAGTCCTTTGAAGCTTTGAAAGAAAAGCTAACCGGTCCGCGAGTACTAAGAGGACCTAGCTGGGGCTGCCCTTTCATATTCGAGTGATGCCTCCAATACTGCTATTGGAGCCGCACTAGAGGCAGATTGAAAATGGACAACACTATGCCATTTATTATATTAGCAAAAACTTGACGGGAGCTGAAAAGAATTACACTACAAGCTGAAAAGGAATTCTTAGCTATAGTATATGCCATTAACAAGTTTCGACACTATATCACGGGATACCACTGTATTCATCCATACGAGATCATCTTTGCTATCAAATATTTGATGAATAAGCCTTTGGTTAGTGCACGAATTATTCGTTGGTTGATTTTACTGCGGGAATTTGATATTACTATAGTAAATAGACCGGGGAAAGGCTAATGTAGTGGCAGATTTCTTGTCAAGATTGCCAAATGCGAAGCGAAGAACTAGTTGAAGACGCATTCCACTGATGAAAAATTGTTTCCTGTCTCTGTTCAAACTCCATGGTTTGCGGATATAGCTAATTATTTAGCTACAGGGAAGATTCCACTTCATTTTACCTCAAAACAAAAAAAACAGTTAATCAAGCAAAGCTCTTCTTTTGAATGGATAAAAGGAATATTGTTTAAATGCGATCCTGATCATGTTTTACGCAGGTGTGTTCGTAAGGATGAGATATATGACATTTTGAGAGCCTGTCATGATGAACCTTCAGGAGGGCATTATTCAGTAAAACATACCATTCGAAAGATTTTGGGTACTGGTTACTACTGGCCATCATTGCATAAAGATGTAAAAAGGTATATTAGAAATTGTGATGCATGTCAAAGAATGGGTAAGCCTACTTTCAAAAATGAAATGCCTTTACAGCCTCAATTAGGTGTAGAACCGTTTGAGAGGTGGGGGTTAGATTTTGTAGGACCTATTGATCCACCCTCCCAAGGGAAGGTGCACATCCTAGTATGTGTTGATTATGTAACCAAATGGGCAGAAGCCCGTGCCTTTAAGCATGCCCGAGAAGACAAAGTAGCTGATTTTCTGTATTCACAGATTTTTCTGCGATTTGGAGCCCCACAGTCTATTACTTCTGATCAAGGACCTCAGTTTATTTCAAAGGTTGTTGAAGCCTTTGTAAAATTATATGAAATCAAGCACGGGAAGTCCTCTCCTTATCATCCACAGGCCAATGGTCAAGTTGAAGTGACAAATAGGGAATTAGAGAAAATATTGACCAAAGCTGTAGCGAGTTCATAGAAGGAATTGGGTAGAAAGGTTACACGAAGCAATTTGGGCTTATAACACTACTTGGAAATCCACTACGGGATTTACCCCTTTTGAATTGGTTTATGGTAAAAAACCCCTTTTGCCCATTGAATTTGAATTACTAACTCTTGAACTGCTTTGGAAGTTGGTATTGATTTGTCACAGGCACAAAAGGACCGGATCCTGCAACTCAATGCATTGGATGAAATACGAAGAGACGCTTTGCATCAGAACGAGATGATTCAAGCACAACGTAAAATCTGGCATGATAAGCATATCCAAGAACGAAAATTCCAGCAAGGGGATTGGGCATTACTGTTTGACTCCCGTTATGAAGATTTTCCTGGGAAGTTGCAAACAAGGTGGCTTGGACCATACCAGATTGAAGAGGTTTTCTCGAATGGAGCGGTTCGTCTCTCACCAATTGATGATTCGCGAAGGAAGTTAGTGGTTAATGGACATCGTCTCCGGATTTACCATAAGCCACTAACTAAAAATGAATTTTTAAAACAAATAGAGCACTTGGATGTGCATTTAATGGAAGAATTCCCTTCTTCCACTAAAGCAGCAGTAGTATAGTTTTTGTCGAAAAAAAAAAAAAACATTTAGTTTACATGAAAACCAGTTATCTGGCATGTTTACTAAGTCCCATTCCATCACCATCCATTTCATCACTATCCATTCCATCGCCATTCATTCCATCACCATACATTTTCCGCCATTGTCATTCACCACTGTTGTCATTGCCATCACCCATTTTGTTTGTGTTTTTCAGGATTACATTACTGCACTTGTCGACGAGACAAACGACAAAGCTAATCAATTGTATGAAATGTAGAAAGGTAGTCAAGGCAGGTATGTGTTTCTTTACATTTTAAATATTGTAAATAGTTAAAGTACATAATGTATAGATTCACTTGATTAGCATTTAAAGCATTCATAAGGTTTAAATTGGGGATGTCTAAATTAGTCAATGAAAAGGGGGGAATGACATATGCTCGGGAATGACATATGCTTCAGAATGAAGTTTGCTTCCGAATAACCACTGCTTCGGAACAGCAAAAGCTCCGTAATAGTTGTGCTCTGGAATGGGTAATGACAGTTGTGCTCCGGAATGAGAATTGACAGATATGCTCCGGAACGACAAAATAACGACATGTGCGCAGTGCATCGGAATAAGTTGACGTTTCTTAAAAAAATTCATGCAGGGACACGTGGCAAACGATTGTGGAACACGTGATTTTCGAAATTTATGATATTTAGATATCATAATTTCGTGATACGCGTAATCATGGCACACGCCTCAAAGCACACCGAAAACAGATTTTGTTTGCCTTGAAAAATTCACATCAAATGCATGAATGCCAACTCAGCAAACCGTAATCGTGAAATCTGCATTGGCATTAATTTTTTTCGCGTTGTCAGCATATTCCACCGGTTTTTAAAATAATGAATTAACAAGTCGGTTTTACATGCTCTGTTCCGGCGCACAAACTATTATTCCAATGCATGTACGATAGAATTGTCATTCCAGTGCATGCATGCTAAGACTGTCATTCCAGCGCTTTCGAAACATAGTTGCAAACAGAACAAGGAAAAATGGGCGGTAGGAAGAACAGGAGCGAACCAGAAAATGCCAGTTTCATACTAGAAAATTCCATGCTGCTGCAGATTTTCACCGATGCTGGTTTGATGCCGTTTCTGCAGAAATTTGATGGGAACTCCGAAGGGTTGGCTGCAGAATTTGCACGAACCTTCAGAAACAACAGAATCAACATCAATGGCATGACAATCCGGGTAACTCCGGACATTTTGAGCCAAATTACTGAATTTCCTTTGCAAGGAATTAATCTTGGGAAAATAGCTAGAAATACCTTAAGTGAATTGGCCAACCAGTTTAGGGCGGAAAACGATAAACCGATTGAATATGTCATGAGCAAAAATGTTTGTAAAGGAGTTAAAAGGGAAAGTCTGGAATCTCCTTGGGATGAAGTAGCTGAATGGATGATTAGATTTATCACTTGTGAAGGTCAGTACGCTGTTTTATCAGGGCATCATATGAAGATTTTAATTTATTTGAGATATGGCCACACAAACCCTGAATTCCAAGTTAATTTTCCCCTGTATTTTTATGAAGATTTAAAAACTATGGCCAAGAAATATCAGGAAGGAAAAGGAACCCCTAGGCATCATGGTTTGATCAAAATAATTTGTAAACATCACTTTAGGGGTAATTTACAGAGCTTTGACAGATTCTTTGCTCCATGGGACGAAACTAGAAGCCCTGCATTTGCAGATGAAGCAGAAGAAGTTGAAAGCCCTAAGTCTGCAGAACAAGTTGAAAGCCCTAGGTCTGAGCCAGTGGTTGAAACAGAGTCTGTCCAAGAAGCAGGTTCATCCTCTCCACAGGGACCTCCCTCTTCTAGAACTAGAAGGCAAAGAGAAAAGCATGCTAAAATAGACTCTGCTAAAAAACGCAGAAAAGTGTCATTTTCAGCAGACGTAACTGTGTTGCAGTCCAATAGCTCTGATGATGCAGAACCAGAAGAAGCTGTTCAGAAAATGCCCAAAACAGGAAAAATAAAATCTCCTGTTCAAACCTTACGAAGGTCTGCAAGACTTCAAAAGGATACAACATCATTTGACCAAGGAGGTCAAGAGGCAGTAGCAGCAGAGCCAGAACCTGCAGAATCACCAGAACCTGTAGAATCAACAGAACCTAAATCCAGCCCTGCAGTGATCTTGGTGGATTATTCAGATTCCGATTCTAAGGGAAGAGGTAGAAGAAGAGTCAGAGACAGGAGAAAAATCAGAAATAGAAGAAGAAGCGAGGAGGAAGAAGAAGATATCCAAGCTGCGGCTATTGACGGCAAGAAGTGTGGTAAAAACACAAACGGGATGGATAGAGAAGTGTGAAGCTTCTATTTCGAGAAAAGATCAAATGATTGCAATGTTGCAAAAGGAAGTGGTAGGTTTAAAAGCAAAAATTGCATCTTTAGAGCCACAACCTGATGAAAGTATACATGACACTCAAATGGTTGACATCTTGTTGGAATTAGCAACAGCTGCACAGGCAGTAGAATCACCAATCAGGGAAGAACTTATAATGGATATTGAAGGAGAACAGGGACAGGAACAACTTCTGATCTCCTCAATTCCTGCTGCAGATATAGAACTATATGAACCTCTCATAGTCACACAGGACATGGGAATTCAAACTGAATTACCTATGGCAGAAATAGAAGAAAAGGAAACACAAACAGATTCTGTCAGGATTGACATGACTGATAAAGAAGTACAGGTTCATATTGTTCCTCAAATGCAGCAGCCTGTTCGCAATCCCCTTATGGTTCCACTTGAGGAATATAATGCAGATTTATCAAAGTGGATGATGAAATGCCAAAAGTTGGAAGAAAAGGTTTTAGCTTTGAAACCTTTGGAGGAAAAATGTGAGGCTAAAGAGGCGAGAAATAACCAAATTGAAAAACCAAGTGCGGGATCTCCGTCGGAATGAGAGTGTTTAGTCCAGTGCAGAAGACCTGCAAGGTTTTACACCTTAATCCTTAGGGAAAGATTTATCCGTTGGCAAATTATGAGAATCCACTCTAATTTGCCATACAAAATGGAAAATCCTGAAGAATTTGTGGATACCTACCTGCACAGCCCAACAGAACAGAAAAATCTGCTGTGTGAGTTATTCCTACATAATTTCTTTATGCCTGAGGATGACACATTCCTACCTCACATTTTTACAGGGGATATTCAGTTAAGAGCTTTCCTGTCCACTCTGCAAAATCAGGAATATTGGGAACAACAGAAGCAGATGATTAAGGATAATGAGGCAAATGCAACATTGTATCTGAGGCCAATGCATGGTGATTACAGGGGTGCATCCAATCAACATTTCACTATGATGAGAGAAGAAAAGGTGAGAAAACTTTATGAAACAAATCTTCAGAGATGTTTAGTTGATGTTCAGAATTTTATTCACCAGCATTTTAATAGTGCCTTAGCAGCCTGTAGAAATCGTTGGGGTGAGTTACCTCTTTCCTTGCAGAAGAAAGAACCTATCTCCCCCAATAACTTGCAGTGGTCAAAAAGAAGAGCTGAAGGTATCATGCAAGTTATTCAGCAGCTGCAACATCAGTGGATAGGATTAAGATACAGATTGCCTATTGTAATCACCCCTGTTCCATGGTTTTTTGATGAAGACCCCCAACCAGACGATCAGTTTCAGGCATGGCTCAAGCAGATAAAAGAAATCAGAGGGTTTTACAAGATTCCTGGTCCAAAGTTCAGCTACCAAGAAAGAGTTATGGACAAGGATCTATGTTCTATTGTAGCCTCACAGAATGCATGAGGACATGCATCAGAATAAGTTGGGGGGGATGATGAGGCCAAATATTGCCTCATTTTTTATTATTTTGGACATCCTTAGTAGACCTTTTTGATATGTTTTAATGTTAATTTTGCTGATGAAATGCAATATTTACTACTATTTACATATTTGACTGTTTAGAAGCATAATATTCTGTTTTTACTAATTTTCTGTATTTTTTGCATAAGTTTTGTTGATAAATAATGATTTATTGTGAAATATGTTAAGTGCAATCACGTGTGGAATATATATCATTCATATCATGCACTCTGAAGTTGTCAAATGCAGAAAATAGCACTAAAAACAGGTCAAAACTGCAAGTCTGTGCAAAGCTATTTTTAACTGTTTTGACTTGGACAAATTCCAACCAGATTTGCAAGGCTTGGGATTTGGTCAAATTCAACTTAGGAAAGCGTGTGACCAGGTTATTGAAAGACTTATAAGTCTGGTCCACCCAATGCTCGGCCAAAGAACCGCAAACGAGTGTTGAAAACAGTCATTCTGGCGCTGCTCTGAAAAATAACAGGGATTCTGCTCCGAAATAACAGGACTGCTCCGGAATAACAGGAAATGCACAGTTTTGACCAAAACAGCTCGGGAAAGACAGAAAATTGCAGGAGAATGATAGGGATAGCTATGTAAATCTGTTATGCATCTTTTTCAACGCAGAAGACCTCTAGCAAGTGTGCAATGAATAGATTTCATATGTAACCATATTTTGCATTTTAGGAATGCAGTTTTAACGACATTCCTAAAATGCCTGAATTTGAATCATTCCACATCCGATTTAGCTATTTTTAATATAAATAACCGGCTCCCATCCGGGTTGAGCTATGTAGGAAGAATTAGGATTGCAATTAGTGTAATTCGGAATATTGTGAAATCAGATTTTTGTAGCAATAATATGCAGAATTTTTCTGCATGTTTTTAAATCAATAAAAAGTGCAGTTTTTATCAATTTTATTTTATGATTGAAGGAGTGATTAGGTAGAACACCAGAGCTACTTCTTCACCTTCTTATGAACCAGGGAGCAAGGGCCACTCCCAGGAGCAGAAGAAGGTTCATATCAGGTTTTCTTGTTTAATTCTGTCTGCAGCAGAATAGCAGGAAACCTGTCATTTTTTCTGCATTTTCTTATTTTGCTGAATTTATTTCCAGTTTTAGAATTTGTAGTTACATTTTCATTTCTGAGTTTATTTCTAGATCTGTTCTTTTATTTTGCAAGATAGTTAAGTTTATTTTCTGCAATTCTAATTTCAGCAACTTTCATTTCAGCAATTTTACTTCAGTTTTTGAGTGCATTTTCAGATTCAGCAAGAGTAAATAGGTTTCTTTCACTGTCATTTCATTTCTGTAGTTTTATTTCAGCAAGCATAATTTAGTTTCCTTTCAAGTTATAGGGTTTAGAGTGACAGAAGAACCCCCGACAAACACTAACTGTTCTACCAATAAAGCCATTTTCTGAATGGAGTGTCTTACACCTGCTTGAATTGACTATCGTAAACAGCCTTAGGACACCTGCCCGGATTGATAAATAATGATCAAATGATGAATTAAACGACACTCATCACCTTGTTGGCTTTTCTTGGCTTTAACAAGTTTGGATTTAAGGTCCTCAACTTGCTACAACATTTAGAGGGAAGGGGCCTCTAAGTTGATTGACAACACAACTTCCTTCACATAGACCAACTTGTAAGGGGATGGTCTGATGAATATGTTTGGTGTCACTATATTTATCCATAATGTCTTAAAATAGTTTAGTATGTCAATTCCTTTGTGATTATAAGATGGTTTTTTCAAATTTCTTATGATGTTTTTGTCGGTTGACTTGGCCAAGCCATTACCCTAGTGATAGTAATTGGATGATGAGCAAGAATTGGTACTCTAGGCCAAATTTCATCATCTTAGCCCCTTGAAGTAGGTGGCATTATCTATGACTATGGTAGAAGGTGCTTGAACTTGGTGATTATATCTTCTAGTAATTGAACCACTATTTCTTGTTTAGTTGTTGTGGCTAGGACTTCTTCAACCTATTTGGTGAAATAATTTATAGCGATGAGGATCCATCTATGTCATGCACCTAACAATGGATTAATTTTTCCTATAAAATCTAGGCCCCATTTTTGAATGGGTTTAGTCACAATGATGGGATTTAGGGTCATTGGAGCTCTTCTTTTTCTTCCTTTGAACATACAATAATATTTACAATCTTTGACTCATTGGAAGAAATCAACAAAAATGGTGGGCCGATAGTACCTTGCTCTCAAGATCTTGTAAGCTATTGTTGATGCAAAGAAGTGCCATATTTATTATGATATTGCTTGATCATGACCCCTTTCTTTTCCTTTTCTTTGCAATAGAGTAGGATGCCATCATATATTTTCCTAAATAAGACACCATATAGCCAGTGATAATATGTTCCATTTTGTTTGAATTAGGTTATTTCCCTAGTTTTGAACCCTTTCAATTTATGCCCTATATTCATGTATCTACACATATTGCTCGTACACCCAATCCTGCTCTCCATATCTATTTCTTCTACTAGAGTGACTTGATCTTTGAAGATCGTCCTTACCAACCTTTTACGTAAAACTCTTCCCTTGATCAATTTGGTAGGTTTGATCTCAATATCAAATTCCTAAATCTTATTGATCCACCTGATCCTTTCTTTTATTTTGTTGTGTAACACTGTAGAATGGACGTTAGGATGTACTACAAAGACGATAGTCTTGCTTTATTATAGATAGTAATTAAACTTCTTGAGAATATCTATGATGGTTATTTATTTTCATAGTTGCGAAGAGATTGACTCATCAAATA
This sequence comes from Wollemia nobilis, assembly GCA_028583015.1. NCBI lineage: Eukaryota > Viridiplantae > Streptophyta > Pinopsida > Araucariales > Araucariaceae > Wollemia > Wollemia nobilis. The sequence continues at coordinate 1,159,509 of JAQPPZ010016670.1, forward strand.
GATGGGATGCTCCTCATATTTTTTGTTCTTTAATGTTAACATGACCACCATGCTTTCATTTATACCAAAAACGCAACTTGAAATCTTTGGAGAAATCTAGGTTGATTAAGAATGAAGCATTAGTGATGCCATCTTTAACATCCTGGAAGGCTTTATTTTCTTCATGAGTCCAATCTAGAGAGGCATATTTATATTTGGTGGAAAGCTCTATTTTAGCCCGATCTAATAGAAGTATCTTTATGAAGATTTGCAATGGATATAATCATTGAAAGGGGTGCTACCCCCGTTACTATGGGTGTTGCCAAACTTGTAGTGTCCAACATTAAGAAAATTTATGCATTATTATTATAGGAATATGGCCATATTTGTACTCATTGTAAAGCTCTTTTTAATTCCATTCTAATGGAAGCATTTGCTTGTAAATTTATGAAGATTTTAATAAGATATTAATGCTATAAAAGGTGCCATTGCTTTCAGGAGCAGGGTTATGTGTAATGGGTCAAACCTTAAATGTATTTATAAAAATGAGGTGAATTAGTTTCAAATTCAAGGTGAATCGTGTCCAAACTCATGTGGGAGACATGGCGAATAGCTTTTTTTTCCACCATAAATTATAAAAGTGTGGCGATTTTTTCAGTCATGACGATCGATGCCACACTGTTTTTGATAATCTCTTTCCTACAGACAGTTAGAGTATAGACAATAGACTCTTGACTATAGACAGCTATGCTTGACGATAGAATCTCAACTACAAACAACTATGCTTGACGATAGAATCTCGACTATAGACAACTATGCTTGATGATAGAATCTCGACTACCATCAACAACACAATGATGATAGAATCCCGACTATAGACAACTATGCTTGATGATAGAATCTCGACTATCATCAACAACACAATGATATTAAATTATTGACTACTTGCAACAACATTGTGTCGATAGAATCTTGATGATTGGTTACAACCCTACTAATATTTTGAATAGAGATGTCGATTGATGATAGGTTGCAACAAGATGTCGATTGATGATCGATTGCAATAGAGATGTCGATTGACGATCGATTGCAACAAAAATATCGATTGATTATTGATTGCAACAATGTTGTCGATTGACGATCTATTACAACACATGATTGTTTGATGATAGGTTGCAACAAATATGTCAATTGATGATTGATTGCAAGAAGGATGACGATTAATGATCAATTGCAACACTAATTGTTTGATCATAGGTTGCAACAAAGATGTCGATTGACGATCGAGTGCAACAAGTACATCGATTAACGATCGGTTGCAACAAAGATGTCCATTGATGATCAATAGCAACAATGTATACTTTGATGATAGGTAGCAACCAAACTAATAATTGATGATTGGTAGTGTTACCTACTCCAACTAAATGTTGATGTGTCAAACCCGCATTTAATTCATGCATGCAAATGGCTATAAAAAGGTATGCATATTTATTTTTCAATATTTTTCATATGTAGAGCACATTAGAGTAAACTAGACAACACCATATACCTTCCACTTGTTACGTTGCACCTTACACCCTGATCCTTCCAACCTTACCCAATTTTCTAACAAATACAACAATGGCGAGCTCTTCCTCCCCTATTCTTCAAAAAATCCTTTCAAAAGCTTTATTTGCCTTCTTCTTTCTAAAATATTAACCACACCCAGATATGACATGTCATAGGTCCAAGACTCTAGTTTTTATGGTTTAGTGTCAATGTCGTAGTATAAAACAAACAACAATTTGTTACTAAAAATTATTAACTCGTACGATAATGATGGGTTTATTGTCAAAATCACAATCGACAACAAGAATCTCTCTTTCACTATCAAACCCTCAAATATCGAGAGATTGACCGGTCTTCCACACAAGGATGTTGAAGCCATCACATCAAAGTTTATTTTAAGTGATGATGACAAGGCATACCTAGAGACCAACTTCGAAATCTCTTCAATTTTTTTGACAAGTATAACTCTCCATATTTCTAGTCTTGATTAAAGTTGAAATTCCTAATTTCTTAAATAAATACTAATTTTTTATATATTTTTTGTAGTTTCCTCTTCTAAGTCTAGAAGGGACTTGACTATTGCATCTGTTGAAGACAAGTTTCTTAAATCTTGTATTAAATTATTCAAAGCATGAGTTGTTCTGCAAGGAAGAAGGATGTACATTATGTTATGGGCATTGGCCTATTTGGTTCGGTATCTTGATCACACAAAATTCTATTAATGTACCTATGTTGCGAACCACATCAGAACGGATCTCTACAACATCCAAATGAACATTGTTACCTCTGTCTCCACATGTAATTATATTCTTTCTTTTTTTATGAATCTTATTATAATGTGTAGAATACTATAGTACCGACCTCACTACACCCAAACCTAGCAACTATTGGCATGTCAGTTGAACAGGTACAAGTAAAAATAATTATTCAATTAAGTAATAATTTTTATATACAAATATTTTTATCATTTTTTTATTTATATTCAAATGCAGAGAAGAGCATCCTCTTCTGCTACAATAAGGGATGCTGCAATAAGGGGTCATATGCCAGAAAGCCATTGGAGATTTTGACACACCGTTGGAATCAACACCATTAGTTAAAATATCTACAAAATGTTTGAGGTCTTCTACTTCTCCTATTTCTCGTCCACCTCTACATGCACGTCATGTGCAAACTGATACTGAAGAAGTTAGCCAGACCACACCTACAACGCATAAGCATATTATTTCAAGCTTTGGTTCAAGTAATTCATTTAGTTAAAACTATAGTTACTTTTATTGATTTTTTTTATGTTTTTAGAGCAAGATGCACCAATTTGCCTTTACATATTGAAGCTACCTATTAGATCTCATCTTCACCTGGTAAGTGTAATTAACTTAAATTAATATCTATTTAGTTAATTAAATATTATTGCATCACTTTTTACAAAAAAATTAACAAAATTTTATTGTAATATTTTTTAGGGGTGTCGTTGCCACCTCCACCTCAAAGAAGACAATGATGTTGCTGCCACATCCACCATGACATCAATTTATTAGAGGTCAAAAAATGCATGGAAAATAATTATTTCCTACAAGGATGCAAGGAGCACCAAGCCAAACTATCAAATTTTTCTTTTTTTTGGAAATATTTCAAGTATGCAGGGAATTTCAGTATTAGATAATCCTCCACTTGATGAGGATTTTCTTTTATAGGGCAAAATTCCTAGCTATTTTAAAGCCATTGATATGCTTCAATATCCAAATAAAGAAGCACAACAAACTGTAGAATTAGCTGCTACTCCCCAGACCTCATCCCCTCCCCTTCAAAGACCCCAATATCAAGACTAAAAAAGTGAACACATTGTTCACTAGTTGACTACAAATTTTGTTGTATTATAGTCAACAATTTTGTACAATATAATGATATCTTTTGAAATTAATAAAAAAAACATTTCCATAATTTGTGTATTATATTTCTTAATTATTGTTTCCCAATATACTTGTGTACTAGTTTAAAATTGATGATAATGCAATTATGTTTACTATTGGACTTTATATTTACAAAATAGATATTTGCTATTGGTTTAAAGTTGACTGCCCGATATAGTATAGTTATTTGCAAAATAGATGTACTTAGGGGGACTTTAAATGTACATTAGACAAATATCCAGTAACTCAATTGAGCCAAATAATGCTTTCTACAATGCATATAGGAATTTATATAATACAAATATTTATGAAGGATACATGTATGCATAGGTTTAAATTTATTCAAATTCAACCATTGTTTACAATGCTCAATCAAGCAAAACAAGGCTATGATATAAAACATAAATTTTTATGAACGTAGACAAATAATTCAATAACAAGGCTATGATATAAAACATTAAATTTTATGAACAAGGCTATGATATAAAACATAAAATTTTATGAACATACTATTTTTTTATACTTTTAGTAAACCAAAAAGCCAATTTTGATAACCCAATAGACAACAAATGATAACAAATACTGTCAAATATATCAATATTTTTAAATCTTAGAAATATTACAATGGAGGAAGCTGAAATAAACACTTCTTAACTTGTCCAAAATCACTTGTACGCATAGTAGATCTGTGTGTCTCTATAATATGATCATTGCATATATCATTATCCTCATTATCATGAGTATTAATGATACCTCTTTCGTTTGCTAGAGATTTTCAATATGCCAAAGTTTGGTCATAAGGATACTTGTTTAGCTCAGAATATGGCATATATACTCTCAAACAACTTTCTAAATTTTTGTCCAACCTATTACCAACCTTATATTTGACAAAATATAGTGCACTAAAAACCCTTTCATCTTCCATAGATACCAAAATAATTGTTTGTACAAAATTCATATAAATAAAAATATTCACTAACTGTAACTTATAAGACAGTACTTGGATATAATTTTTTCACAAACATGTAATAGAACCTGGCTCATGAGGGTTACTCAAATGCGATATTTGACCAACCATTGTCAATCCAAAATGGTCTGATTGTTTTGTCAAAAGTTCTTTGTTGAGAATACCATTGATTTCAATACCATTAACTTACACACTTTTAGTGCAATGTTTAACAAGAGTGCCCATATATTTTATAAACAAATCACTTGTAGTATTGTAGTCAGTACAAGGATCCTAGAACATGGGGTTAACCACACCCATGGCCTCAAGCAACTCATCTATTTGAAAACAATCTCTTATTTTCCTTGTTAATGTTTTTGCTATTTTTCTCAATTTAATCTTTGTATTATGTAAAACTACATCAAATATGTTATGTGTTATGGGCATTTGTTCAACATCATATATAACTATATATGATCGCTTTTCAAAACAATATAAATGTATCATCTTTTCGTGAATATTAATACAAAGATGATCGTTGATGTTGAACTTCAAAAATATTTTTGGATCATTGATGTTAGTTAAATTTCTCCAACTATCAAACAAAGTATCCGTAAAATTTTCTCTAAACAAGTATAACCTATCAATATGCATACATATTTGTTTTTTCATCCTGATGAAATTAAATAAATCTTTCTTGTACAAGTTTAATAAAAATATTTATTTCTTGCAACATTGGAAGAAATACCATAGAATGTGAGAAGTGTTTTCAAGTCAGTCATACGGTATAGCAAATATTTTGTCTTATCAACAACCCTATGATTTGCATATATAAACATTTTTTAAGGATTGATATTTTATAAAAGATCTATATACAAGTTGAAACAATGAAATCCACCTAGTATCTACATCTTTTAACAATCTTCTACCTTCAGTGACTCCTAGTGCAAACTGTTGAAAATTTAAAAACCTTTTTGGATTGCATGAAATATAAACATGTATTTCACATATGAGTTCTTCCACTCTCGCAACATTTTCAAATGTGCTCACAATTTTGTATGCAAGGTTAATTCTATGAGCCGTGCAATGAATGAGGATCAAATATGGTGTAATTGGTGTTTGAAGTTGAACACAAAGGCCCTTCTTGTATCCTTGCATTGTAGCAGCATTGTTAGCTACAACACATATTAACTTTGTGGCTATTTCTATATCATCCATTCCCACTATATCCTTTAAACTAATTACAATAACATTGTAAAGGTTTTTCACATTACAATTTTCCACCATCTTATATAGTGCTGGTAAATGAGGTTGCCCTAAATGATTTTGGAATGTGTAAACAAGCATGCAAATCCAAGATGTGTTGTCAACAATAGTTACCTCATCAATTGAAAGTGAAATGAATTTGAAATGTTTTGCTTTCTTTCTCAAGTCCTCCTTCTCAACCAATGATAGACATTTTATCATTTTCCAACCACTTCGATATGACCAATGGGCACTGGGAAGGTTCTACACATTAGCTAGTTAAACTAGGTGCTTATAATTAATAAAATCAGACACAGGTCTAAGCCTTTTTAAGAGTAGTATATACAACAACAAACTATGAACTTTTTAAAGCTAAAGTGACCATATGAATTTTTTGAAATTGAGTTTGAATCGTTCCACCATTATTAACAAGAGTTTGTTGTTGTTTCATTTCTTTTTCATATTCTTGTGCATATGTGATATGTACATATTTTGATGCATCCTTCCACCTAATTATTTTTTTAGTTGTTTCATCACTTTCTTTTACTATCAAATAAACCTTTCCATAATGTTTTTCTATTGTATCTAACTTAAGTTGCATCTTATGATCCTTTCCTAGTTTTCAACTATAAATTATGCATCTACATTATGTTGGTATGTCATTATTGTTCTTTGGTAGCACTAGCTCAATAAAGGGATATGTTGATGACCATTCAAGATGAAATATCCTTCCAATAGTCCACCTGGTTAACTTTCTACATTTAGGTTTCTGATTGGAAGATTCCCCAGAAGTCTATATTTTATTTTAATGATCATTTTATTTTTTGATTGGCGTGTCAGTTTGAGGAATCTCTTCAAGTGGTTGTTGCATGTCATTGTTAAGAAAAATTTCATGTGGAGGCATCTCATCCTCAAGAATATCTTCAAGTGTTGTCATATCAAGGTCAATAATATTTTTTGCATACAAAGGTGTTCTATATCATTTTTTGTAATAACTTACAAAAATTAATTGTTTAGTAGGTAAAATGTGTTTATACCTTGAATTTGTGCAAATGTCGATGGCTCACTCAATTTTGATATATGGCTAAAATATTTTAGGATACTCTTTTTAAAAAAAATTGGCCTCCCTTCTTTCCATTGCCAGTAGGTGCCATTGTACTTGTAAAGAAAAAAAAATTGATATTAAAAAATGAATATGAGGTTGAACAAACTTGTGAAAATTCTATAACTTTTATAAGGCAATTTGTGATATACTACCTATCATAGGACATCTATTTCTTGCACTGCTCGTTTGCTCTATCCATGATTTTTGCAGTTTGTTATGTTCTTGTCGATCGTCTCCTTATTTTCCTTGATCAGTAGTCGTTGCTCTCTACCAATAGACTACCCCTCTACAATTGATTGTCTTCTTATTTTCCTCCATTGATAGTCCTTGCTCTTTGCTGACACATTGATTCTCTACAACCGATAGAATCTTCTCCTTTTTCCTATCAATAGACTAATCCTTTACAACCAATCGACTCTTCTATCGATAGAATATTATTTTTTGTCGATAGACTATTCTTATGTCGATAGACTGCTCCTCTAAAATCGATCAACTCTTCTATCGATAGACCTATCCTCTATAACTAGTTGACTCTTCTATCTATAGACTACTCCTCTACAACTGATCAACTCTTCTATCAATATATTGATACATTACAATCGATCACCTCTTTTATCAATAGACTAATCTTCTATAATCGATCGACTCTTTTGTTTATAGACTAAACCTCTACAATCGATCATCTCCTTATTTCTTCAATTGATAGTCCTTGCCCTCTATCGATAAAATAAACCTCTACAACGACTTGTTTATTGATAGATTGAACCTTTGCAACCGATCGACCCTTCTATATGTCGATAGACGGATCCTCTATAACTGATCGTCTATATTTTTTCTACAATTGATCATGTAAGGATTTTTACTGCTATAGGTTATTTTTCAAGGAGAATGAATATTTTAGATGTATGAGTATCGCTTTCGCATTAGATATATATATTGGTGGTATAAGAGGTAAATTTAGCGAGTTAAATAAAATTATTTATAATTTTAAGGTAAAAATATCTACAATTTAGGCGAGAGCGTTGTCAATTTAAAAATAAAAATGATAAAATTATTATCAATGTGGGGTGAGCCGACCCCAAAAAAAATTGCACCCGATAAAGGGTCCCCATATTCATCAATTTCAAATTTTAAAAATCTTAATATTCACGAATTAATGATGATTCATTGCTATGCATAACCTTGCTCAAGAGCAATAAATGCTCTAGAATATGACATGAGGAAGGTGAATGTTACTTGATTTATTAGTGGGCTAAGATGCACAAAATTGGATCTACATTTTACCTTTTTTTATGCATTCATTGTATAATGAATGTGTCAAAAATTGATGTAGATACCCCAATTTTGCATCAGTGCTTAAGGTGGATGAAGGATGCAAAGACCGTTCATTTAAAGTATTGTTAAGGATTATACTTTGGGTAGTGTTAAATGCTACCTTGCCCTAGTGTGCCCCCTCAAAATTTATATGGAAAACTAGGATGGATTGAAGAAACTCAATTTGGTTAGAGTAGGAGCAATGATGAAGAAATGGAGAATGAAGATGAAGTATGAATTTGATTAAGATGGTCAAGAAGGATGGATTGGATGATTTGATTGATTAGGGATTAGATAAAGTTTGGGATAATTGTTGGCTAATTTTATATTAGATATGGGAAGTTTGTTTAAATATGAAAATAAAAGATGAGAGGGACATGATTGGAGATGAGGAAAGATGAGTGTTTCCAAAAGTTTTACCAAAGTTTTGATGATTGATGATTAAATGATTAAAACTAGATGATCAAAAGTTGGATGATGAAAATTTGATGATAAATTATTTTATGATGGTTGAAATTATGGAGTGTAAATTATTGAAGTGATATGATTAAAATTAGTTGATTGAAAATTAATGATTTAAAAGCATATAATTGCTACATTTATGTATATATTAGTCCATTTAAGGATGCATATTTAATTGGTCTATTTAAGGGTACATAGTTGATTCATCCTAAAGCAATGGCCTCTTGGCATGAGTATTGGACAAGTGCTTAAGCGATGTGAGATATGTCCAAGAAGACAAGACTTGTTCAAATAAGATTTACCACTTTTAGCATGATCATTATACAAACGCTTAGGAAACTTCAAGATATGTCCAAGAGGACATTCTATTTGCAAATAAGATTTAGCCCTAAGTAGTGGCCTTTTAGCTTGATTATTAGACAAACACTTAAGCGGATAAAAAGATACATTATCAACCTATTTAAAATAATAAAATTGCTTGATATATGTATAAAGAAGCCTATTTAAAGGCACATACATAACTAAATTATCCATCCCTAAGCGGTGACCTCTAAGCCTAATTATTAGACAAGCACTTAGGTGGTTTGAGATGATTCAACCTATTTAAAGGTACATAAGATGTATTTAGTTTTTATTTAACCCTAAGTGGTGGCCTCTTTACTTGATTATTAGACAAGCACTAGCAACTTCAAGATATGTCCAAGGCGACATGTTATATATAAAAAATATTTACCCCTAAGCAATGGCCTCTTAGCCTAATTATTGGACAAGCACTAGCAACTTCAAGATGTGTCCAAGGAGATATGCTATATACAAATAAGATTTATCCCTAAGCAGTGGCCTCTTAGCCTGATTATTGGACAAGCACTTAGGTGGCTTAGAAAGATGTATGATTGGCATAATTAAAGGCTTGTATTCAAGTTTATTAGTTTATTTAAGGACATATTTGAGTTGATTTATCTATTAGCCATAGGATGTTTTGATCAATGGCCTTACAGTGCTTTAACTAAAAAGGTGCCCCTTAGCCTTAGGAAACTATGATTTAGATTTATCCCTTAGCCTTAGGGCACCATGATTTAGATTTACCCCTTAGCCTTAGGGCATTTTGATTGGAAGGTGCCACTTGGCCTTGGGCACTATGATCTAGATTTACCTCATGGTCTTAGGCCATTTCTATTGGAATGTGCCCTTGAAACTTGGGTACTATGATCTAGACTTGCCCTAGATATTAAGGTATTTTAACCTGATTTGCCTCCTAATGAAGTGACATACAAGATTTATGTTAGATTGGTAGATTTACGAATGATGACTCTAATTGCTAAGATATTTTATTACTAAGAACTTGCACCCACACATACAATATTGAGTGGGAGGACATTAGATGTGTTGATGGGACTATCATCATCATGGATTATCATGGAGTCAATCATGTAGCCACTGATGGGATAAAATAAGATAATTTGACAATATTTTATTATCAGTTCCTACGGTATACTTAGATCGATAGAGCTATAAGATTAGGTTGATAGGGATAAATTATGAGAGTGAAGATTTGAATTGATTGATAGATAGATTATATAGGTTACATTAATGAATATGAATATATTTAGCTAAATAAATGGGTAGGAAGGCAATTAAATTGATAAATATAGGGTGATGAATATAGATAATTGTTAAGTATGGAGTGATTGCATGAACCTTGGTTAGATTCATAAAGGTGTGAACCAGGAGGATCCACTTGCATAAGTCACCTAGTTGAAGTGCAATGCAAGAAATGAACTACCCTGACTAGGATCATCATTTGCATCATCATGGATCTCCTGACAAGATATGCAATAGGCAATCCAAAAAACGACAAATACATGCATACAAGTAGGTATGAAGGCAAGAAAAATGCAAGAAGACAACATGCATACAAGCAATTGGATGAACAAGTTTTTTATGCAAACCCATGTGTAGATTCAAATATTATGTTTGGAAAAAGCTGAAGTTAGGAGTTTCACACTTATTAAGATGTGTGAATTGAAAGGAGCTAGTACCTAGGAGGAGCAATGGCTCCTTATCCATCTCACCCCAATTCAATATGTTTATAGAAACAATGTTGAAAGAAAATATTGACTTCATCATCGTTGGTAGATGAAAATCAAATAGGAATAGGCTCATTATCCCACAATTGTTTGATCAAATAAGGGTTACCACATGTTCATCACTGACAATAACGACACAAATAAAAGAGCATATTTCCATTTGAATCATTTGACCCTTCCTAAAGGATAAGCCTATGATTTAAAGAGACAAAATATGTTTGGATAGGTCCAAGAAAGAGTGGTCTCTATCTTGCTCATTATTCTTAAGGTGGGTTTGATCAACAATTTTAGGTTGATTATTTATGTTTATTTAATTGTGAGTTTGATTTTTAGATTGATCGTTAGGCTGATTAGATCGATTGTCTAAAGTGAAATACCTTAATGCATCATCAATTTATGAAGAAGACAAGGTAACTAATGAAGTTGGATTGTGAGAAAAGCAAAGACTAACCCTAGGATTCCCTACTTCAATCACCTTATAATAGGTAGATGACTTTGGGTGATCAGAAGAATAGACCATTCCTACTAAGTTTTGATTTGGGGGTGGTACATTTCTATACTAAATATTATCAGATACCTTTTGGTCATGGTTTGGCAGTAGATATTGAAAGAATGCAAGATCTTGGTTTAAGGAAGGTTGAGAATCAAAGTTTCTAAAAACAACTTGACCATTGTCTATTAGCTCTTGGATGAGGCTTCTAATATTATTACATCTATTGGTTGAATTACCATTAACACAACGAAAATCACAATGCTCCAAAGAGGGGAACCAATGAGGCTTATATTTTTTAGGATCGACTATAGGTTTGATAGGTGGGAGTTATACCATATTGGCTTTAAGAAGTCATTTTAAGTTGGTTGAAGGGGGTTGGTATAATTTAGTAAATTGTCACCTAGGTTTTTGTTCTTTGACTACAAGTTTTTGAAATGCTTCTACAACATTCACATGGCTACAATCAGTGACTCTATCACCTATAAGGTGCTTATTCTTGTTCCACCCCTTTGGGTGTGAGGAAGGTTTTTCCTCCTCCTTGGGATTTTTGATTTCCAATTGCCCCCTCTTGTGAAGGGTTGTTTCTACCCTCTTGGTCATTTCTATGGATCTTCAAAGGAAGACACATTGGTTGTATTAGGGTAGAAGGCTAGTTGTTCATTATAAATATGGATAAAAGGTCATTTGGTAGGGGACATATTGGAGTCTCCTCACCGAGGCTTGCCACCTTAACAAGAAGTTGATAAAATTCTCATATTTTACTTGTTTAAACTTAAAAAGGTCATTAATTGTGGCCTTTTCTTTAATGTAGATGAAAAATTGTTTGAAAAACATTTTGATAAGTTTTTTGAAGCTTTTCCTCTTCTTTGATATACATTTGAAACTTATGGGGTTTTAAAGTTAGGGGGAAGGAGATGACTAACTATGATGGGATCTAAGGATTGATTGCACAAGTCCTCATAGTAGTACTTGCGGTTGGAAGATAACCCTTAGATGAAGTCCATTTATTGCTTTAGTTAATACAATAGTGAGGTTAAAGATTGAATTTTGATAGAAATAGTGTTAGATGGTACATGAGGTATGTGCAATGGGATAAAAGGACCTTGATAAGAATAATGTGGAGATATTGAGGTATATGATATTGAGTATGGTATTATATGGCTCATCCCTAAGTTATTTGGACTAAAAGGTTTAATAAATGTAGGATGAGTGGTGGAAGGAATAGAGTTTTGAGAAAAACTCATATTCACACTAATGGGATAAGAAGTGTTGATGAAAGGATGGGATGTTGAAGTACTAGGGGATGTATCCAAGTTAGAGGTGTAAGTTGTACTCAGTTGTTACAATGCAGGACAACTTACTTTGACTTTTAACAACTCAATAGGAGATAAATATGGATGGTGTCTCAAAGATGATGGGATATCTTGCATCCCAACACTCTTGGAAGTAGTGATGAAACAAGAAGTGGAATCAATTGTTGATGCATTAAGATTTGTGTTTGCTTAATTAGAAGATGAGGGATTGGGATTAGGTTCCAAGGGATGATCCATGAGGGATTCCTTCCCTAAAGAAGTGCTTTGCTTATTTTTATCACCCTTAGGTATGACAGGGACAACGTCCTTATGTTGTTGCAAAGAAGGTACCATGTTATCAAAGGACCTAAGGACCACTCTATTTTGTCCATCATGTAAGGGGATCATAGAACCCAAGGGTGCAACACCTTCATCCTCACTCTCAAAGTTAGAGTTCTCAAGGGTGAAAGTATCTTCATGATCCGCTAAAGGTTTAGGATGAGTGGTCATTTGATTGACTACCTTATGAGTCACAACATATTTGGCCACTAGAAAATTTTGAAAGAGAAAGAGGATTAATTTCAATAAGTTTCTAAAGTTTAGAGAGATGGCCATTGGATAAGGACAAACCAAATTTAATTAGTTATGTTTTGTTTAAAGAGTTGATTAAAGAAAAGGAAGAAATTGTTTTTGACTCCTTATATCTCTTTCTCTTAATATATCAATTTGATCAATATTACTTAGGGGGCCTCCCTATATACCAAAACCTTTATATATACCCGTCCTTCCTATATATATGTCGGTACATGGAAGAAGCTAGTCCTATCAATATATGTGGTTGTACATGAGAGAGACTTTAAGGTATATGAAAGAGAAATCATACATGAAAATGACCTCCTAGGTACGTGACCCAAGATCATACACGAGAGGTAATATAAACCCTCCTTATGGATCCCACTAGTCCACCACGTTATACTCTTTAGGAGGCTTAAAGTATGTATGAGACTGTATATGAGAGGCTAATGTCATGATCTCATAATATGCCCACTTTAGCCTCAAAATTTATATAGTGGTTACTCAAAGTATCATATATGATCCTTAGTAGGACTAGCAATTGGTCATGTTCTTTACTATTCTTGATTAATGTGGGCTAAACTACATAAACAAAAATTTAAATGGTTTTTCCTTGAGTTTAAATGATTTTTTATCTTGTTAGGCGATGTCAAGGTCACGGAGTCTTTTGGGACCCATAGAGGTGTTCATGTTGGGTTCACCAAAATGTAAGAGAGATAAAAAATACTTGTTTTACCTCAATAAATGTATGATATATGTATAAGTTTTGAGCTATGTTTGACGTGTATATTTTTTAAAACATCTATATTTTCATCTAAGATTCTTGATCTACATATTGTATGCCTAATCTCATGAAAAAATACAAACAAGCAATATATACAATAAACATATTCTAAACTATATGATTTTCCACTTTTGTATGATTTGAAAACCGAAGAATTTCTTTTCTTTTTCAAAGCAGAAGCTCAAGGAGTCGATACAACAAACAAATTCTATTCTAATGCAACTATATGAATTTGAAATCTGATGTCTAAGGTGTTCCTTTCTACACGTAAACTATGCTAGATTCATTGATTTCACCTTGATAAATTGGAAATAGCAGGAGCCTTGATGATATCAGACAACAAACAAAGTATGCTATAAAAACAAAAAAACAAGGCATGGAACAACTGCACCTGGGTTTAGTTGGTTGGGTGAGTTCACTATTACACCTATTAGCCCTACAGTAGTAGTTGTTTCACTCCGCTATTAAAAAATTCACGAAGTCCTACAAAACAAATGAAAGAACAACATATAAAGGAAAATAGAGATTATAGTAGAGGGGTTTTCCAAAGCCTAAGAAAAATATAAAGATACCTTCATCAGTTAGACCCTTATTGATTTAAGACAATGTAAAATCAACAATATAAAAATACATGAATATAAGAGATTTTTTTTAAATCCTACAACAGTCTTACTTCTATGAGCAAGACAAGTAGGTAGGGGCTGAAAATTGTTAAAGTATGATGTGAAATGTGCCAAAGATTTTTTGGTAGAATAAAAATCTTGAGATACAGTAGGCTGCAGTGTGAACAAGTGACCAGGTCAAAATTCTATGAAGAAATATGGCAGAATGCAAACATGCAATATAAGAATAGTTGGACTTAGCGTAAGCATAAAAAAAAAAGTTATTGGTTGGGTGAAACACCTCAAGATGCTAAGATGTGGTATCTATGATAATATAAAGCTAAAAAACTGAGCACAAATAGACAAAGAGATCATGAAGCTAAATGAAGTGGACGCTTGGAAAACAAAATTGCTTAAAACTCAAATGTTGTTATCAAGAAAAATTATTCGAAACAACAACAAATCAAGCCAACATACACAAATGAGGAATAGAGGAAGGACACAACCCAGGCATAAAATCATTCCTTCTCCTTTCTTATCATAAAGTCCCCCAAATCTAGACGACGTCAATACTGTATTGGTTGTTTATTTGAGTACACAGATAAAATTGGGTTGCTGAAGAAAACCTTGATTGCATAAATATTTTGGCAGCATTTAGGTAGTATCTAGTTTTTCCTCCGTTATCTCTTTGCCAAGGGTTGTATTTATAAACACTTAGAGGAACCGTTTCAGGCATTCATATGTGACCTTCACAGGGTAGTATGGGTTTGGAGGATATGGTCCATGCAATCAACAAATAAAAACTTGCCATGGAGGACTTAGTCGACTGAGAGATCGAATGGGGTTGTTGAGTGAGCATGGACAACTGAGAAAACACAATTGCAACTCAGTGGGTGCATCAGTGGGTGTGAGATGTAATTGACTAGCAAATTCCTTAAACACTATTTAATTTAATTTAATTTATTTTCATTTAATATGTTTTAAATTTATAAACAGAATTCAAGTTAATTTAGTTTAATTTAATATTTACTTAAATTTGTTTTTAATTTGAAAACAAAACTTAATTTAAATTTGGTCGTAAGTTTAATCTTTTTTAAATTCATGAACAACATTTTATTTAATTTTCCTCTTGGGATTTTTTTGGTTAATTTTAATTTAATTATAATCTATTTTGGATTTAATAGAGTAAATATATTTTTTTGGTTGGTTTTCAACTGGATTTTAAAATTTTGAGCACCATACAAAACAAACTATAAACCTGTAAAAAATAGATGGGATATTAGAGTAAATAACAATTGATATTGATATTAAAATTAAATATTCTAGGAGAATTTACCATGTTCATGATGTTGATCCAATAGTCCTTGTGCATTGACTTTTACAATTCTTCCTTTGCTTTGGGATATTTTGGTGATCCATAGTTGGGGGCCTCATCTAGATCCAAGAGCAAATCTCCATTGAAGTAGTCCTTGAACTTAGTCATATTATCGTCATGGCTACTCACATCGTTGGTTGTGGATAATTTCTTTGGCGAGGAGATGAGAGGAATATTGAAGCTATATTGACTTGTAGCTAATAAACATTGTAGAGGTAAGTCCACAACATTTGGTAGTGAGGATGAGTTCCCACAATGACTAGACGTGGAGGATGAGAGCTTGTGACATTTAAACTAATTTAAGGCATCAATATTTATTGAAATATACGTATATTAATATTTTTTGAAAAGCTTTTTTTGCATTTGATCTAATGAAAATATTTTTATAAATATTTGTAGCAGATATAAGCACTGAAAGGGACGTTGCCTCTGCTGCTATGGGCGAAGCTGGACTTGTAGTGTCTGAATTTAAGCAAATTTGAGGTATTATTATTAAAGGAATATGGACATATTTATACTCGTTGGAAAGCTTTTTTTAACCCATTTCAATGAGTATTTGATTTCAAATTTATGGATATTTATAGTAGATATTAATGCTGCAAAATATGGCATTGCCTTTAGGAGTAATAAAGGCTCTAGAATCAAGCATGAGGAAGGTGGATTTTGCTTGGTTGATTAGAAGGATAATGGATAAGAGTTATAGTGGACTAAGACGTATAAAATTGGGTGTCTCCAAAAATAATAATTACTATGCTTAAATGTGGGAAAAACTAAGAGAAAATCCATAGAGACATATTCCCTAGGCTAGGATGATACTAGCAATGGTGTATAAATCCTTGCTTCTCGTTGGTTGGTTTGGTAATAGCATAGGGGCTAATATAAGTACTTTTAAAGTACTACAAATATTTTTTCCACCCCAAAGTGATCTACTACTTTGTTGAAGCATGCTTCCCAAATTATATATGAGTGCTTACTAGTTGGTACACAAATACATCCCATGTGGCAGAGGATATTATATTGCAAATAAAAATAAAAAATATGTTTATCCACATTCGGAGCTCTATATGCATTTGTAAAATTAGAATCTACTTCATACAAGGTGGATCAATTCAAAGTATCATACCCATAGGAATAAACACTCCCTTTCTTATGGTAATCCTCTTATGGATATGATACTTCCAATTAGTCGACTTAAAATTAGAATCTACTTCATACAAGGTGGACAAAGTGTTATGATTGGAGACTGACTCAAACAATTTGTTATTGGATTAGCATTCCCTTTCTTATGCTTGATGATCAAATGAAACTGCTATAGATATGTGGCCCACTTTTGATGTCTTTCATTCCTTAGCATACTCTATTGTCTAAACAAACTCTAAAGGTGTGTGATCTGTGTGGATGATAATTTCTTTACCCAATTTGTAGTGCTTCCATTATTTACATGCTTGAACAATGGCATAGAGTTCTTTGTTGTATATGGGATATTTTGGAACTACTTCATTAAATGTTTTATTGTGATAGGCAATTAAAAGACCATGTTGTGTGAAAACTACTCCTAATGTATACTCTAATGCATTAGTCATTGCCTCAAATTTTTGATGCAAATAAGGTAGGAAAAGTGTAGGAGCTGAACACAATTGGTCCTTCAACCTCTTAAATACCCTTTGTCATGTATCTTCCCAATGGAACTTGGATTTGACACCTCATTTGGTCGCTTGGTGTAGTGGCCAAGCAATATGTGAGAATCCCAATACAAATATT
Source organism: Wollemia nobilis (assembly GCA_028583015.1). Lineage (NCBI taxonomy): Eukaryota > Viridiplantae > Streptophyta > Pinopsida > Araucariales > Araucariaceae > Wollemia > Wollemia nobilis. The sequence goes on from JAQPPZ010016670.1 coordinate 1,176,985, forward strand.
CAATAGAAATTGGCAAGAACCAAAAGCTACAAAGCTTTATTAAAGTCTTTAGGGTAGGCCAATCTCTAATTACCTAATTTTTTTGAGGATCAACATGGACTCCCTCTTTGTCAACAATATACCCAAGGTATAGAATCTTCATCATGCCAAATGAAAAATTCTCTAAATTAGCATATAGCCTATGTTTTCAAAGAATCTGAATTACCTATAAAACATGTTGTAGAAATTACTCCCATGTCATACTATAGAAGAGAACACCATCTAAGTAGACAACCATAAATGAGCTAGTATAGGGACACAAGATGCCATCCATCATACTTATGTTTGTTGTAGGTGCATTGGTCAAGCAAAAAGGCATAACCAACCACTCAAATAAATTCTCCTTGGATTTGAATGTAGTCTTCCATATGTTAGTGGTATTGTTGGAGATTTTTCTTGCATCCTTGGGATAAGCTGTTACGCTACAAGAAAAACCAATTGCCAACGAGCAATTACAAGCTTTGGTTGACCTGCCTCTTTAACCTAGGAATAGAGTTCTATATATTTTCTAGACAAACCAAGTTTTGTAAGGAAATGTTTGAGGTGAACTTAAAGTTTTTAACATTTTATGTTCATGCTCTTCCAAATTTATGATGGTGAGTTAAGGTTTTATAATATTTACCAAGCTTATACAATAAAAATTCAATTATAGCTTATGTGTATGACTGGTGCCTTAATCCTTTGGATTATTATAGCAAGATTTAATAACTCAGTTAAAATAGAAAGAATGGGGAAAAGGAAGAATTGGTGCAATTACATTCATTCGAATATCTAATAAATATAACAATTGACCAACAAAGGAAACGTTCATTATATGTTCAAATAATGTAACCCATAATGAAGACACACACAAAACTGATTACAAAGATATGACAAGAAAGAAGCCCAAAATTGTTTTAATATCAAAATTGATTACATGAAGAGTTGGCTTGAATTTGCCATTGAACTCTTGAAATATTAATACAATAAAAATCCTCATTCGAATATCATAACAAGGAATTTTCACTCTCCCATTCTAATATGGTAACAGTCAAGTCTCTAGACCTCTAGCTCGATAATCTGGAAATAATATCAGCTTCTTGGGGACTTTCCTATCAAAACCTGCACAACAATGGGAATAATAAGGGATGGAAAAGAAGAAATACACAAGGGAAATACAATAGCAAAGAATAGGGCACTCAAGTATGCCTCTTAGTAAAAATATGCTAAGTCAAAATCTTGATGTGTTTTCTAGCTATGGATGTCCTTCTTATAGCTGTGGCAACTCTGTAATTGTCAAAATTGCTTCAATCTAGACCTTCCACTTGGTGCCATCGCCTTCCCTATTATTGGCTAGGTGTAGTACAACTCAATATTACCTGTTAAAATTCAAATTAATTGTTAGTATACCAAAATTTGGCCCCAATTGTCATCCATCTGGATTCACTGCTTAATTTTGCCCTGCAAATTTTCCTTTCCCATTTTCTCTACTTGTCCTAAAGTGAGCTCCTTCTTAACCGAGTGTAAGTAGGTTTAATTTTAAACTATTTTATGATCTTTCCATTGATTATTACTACATACACATGAAGATATTGTAATTGGGACTTGGTGTTTCGTGGTCGATCGTTTTGATCTTTGGACTGATAAGACCAATGAAATTGACCACCTCACCTCAGAGTCGATGTATTTTTTAACAAAAAGGAGACTTAAATGCTACTCCAAGTATAAATTAAGGGGTCTTATACAAAACTTTGATAATCTGCATCCTCATGAGTGGATGTAAGACAACAACACTACTGTGCTGGGAGGTGGAGGTAGACAAAAATAGAGAATTGGAAGTACACAAATTAAGGAAACCACTAACAACATGGTACTCCCATAACTATATTCCATCAGGGTGACACCTCCATAACTATATTCCATCGACACCCAATGATCTTTCTGAGGTGACCATCTATCTGGTTTATGTCCGAATTTTTTTGCCACTCACGAATGGGAGTTCCTTGAATCATCTACCTCTTCTTTTGAAACTTCCCATTAGTGCACTTTGATCCATCTTGTCCAAAATTTGACTTTGATTTTAGAATGAATGACTTCTCTATAAAAGGATGAGCTAGGGGGGACTATTTCATCAATTGATGACTTTTGAGTCAAGTTCAGTTGATCTGAGAATAATTCAGTTTACTTTGAACTTGCATCAGCTTAGTTCTCTACTTGTGTCATTTGGCTCACGAACTATCCTTAGTTTGTTTAGTTCATGATGATTCACTTCATTTCATTGGCTTCATCCTTACGACATGCCAATTTTATTGGTTCTAGCTCATCCTGATTTTGGGTTCTCTTGTGCTTAAGTGTGACTATTTTTTGCTCATTGTATTCGACACTGTCGTCCCTATATTTACTTTACTTATCCTCCCACCTCACTCTTTACAATGGACCAACCTGTTGTGGATTAATTTACCTTTTTAGTGGATTTGCATAATTTGGTCATCGGATTAAACACCTGTTTGAATTTAAATCAGTTGATTAGCTTATTTTGTCTTAACATGTATGCCCATATGGATCTAGAGTAGAGTTCGTGTGTCTGCAACTCCTCGATTGACCTCTAGTTGTGTCAGTGAGTTCATAAATGCCCTATTGGCTTTTCTCATATGGGGATCCACAAGATTTTACTTTAGTGTGGTGCCACTCCAATCCTGTGATCAATCGATTAATATCCATCATGGATTATAGGTTAGGCATGCATCTATGACCGTTGATAGCTAGTCGATCGATCGATGCTTTAGTTACTTTCATTGTGAAGGTTTTTGATCAATGGTCTCTTGTGATTTGGTTGAAATATTTTCGTTCGTTGATTGTAATTCGATTGATTGATCTTGTTTGTTCATTAGTTTTCGACCGATGGCCCTTAGGGTGTTCCTATATATAGACGTTAGTTGATCAAATTTTATATATATAAATTTAAACTTTGTGCGTACCTTTGACCTTCATTTGGTTGACTTTACCTGATCCACCTCGATCGTCCATCTTGTTTGATCAATACTTTTTGATGGTTGTGATCCGCTCGACTGATGAATTCGGGCCTTTATCCCCTTTCAGTCGACTAGCCTTTCATCTTTCGCATGGGTCTTAGGTTATGAATCATAAAATCTCTTCGATTGAAACCTGTTAGCTATGTTTGTTTAGCATAAAAACTTTAGTTAGGTTTAATGAAAATCTAAACCTAGAAAAAAAGAGGGTGAATGTGTTGAGGACCCTCGAGATATTTCATTAAGGTGGATTATGTACTTTAGGCCATAAGGGTTTATTCATATTTTTCGCTTAACTCTCTCTTTTCTTCCCATCGATCAATGAATCCTTGACGTTGATCTCTATTGATCGAAAATATTTTGACAACTCTAAATTTTCCACGTCATGTCCTTTCTTGGTCGAGCGGCCTTAGCTTCATTGACTTAGCCGACCAATAAATATTGCTTTTCGACCGAATGGCTTTCCTTTGGAATTCTCGTGAATCAATACAAAGAATTTAGGGGAGGGGTAACATTATCATAACCCTTATGACTAAACCCAACCTAGGGTAATGATTTTATTTTATTTGGTTTAGGTTTAAAGCTTTTAGGTATTTTATGCACATGTAGCCTTCTTAGGTAGCAATCTCAAAAATTAAAAGTGGGTCCTAAGGTGGTAAGTTCAAATTTAATAATACTAAGGACCATGATCTATCTCAAGAATATAAACCAATCACGAAGCTAACCTTATGACCACAAAGCAATACCTTAGGTGGCATTTTGGTCTTGATCGGGGGATTTGATCATATTTTTGACTGATCAACTTTGGGATGATGTTCGCTGACCATTGAACTTTGTTGGGTTTCGATCAATCGTTTTGGGCCTTTGATGTGCTTTCGATCGATAATCTCTTTTAGTGCCAATTCGGTCAGTCGATAACTTCTTCTCTTCAATCGAATACTTCTTTGCTTCAATCATTAACCTTTGGGCTTTTGACTTTGATTGGAATCTTTGACTTTTATTTTGGTCGATAGAATTTTTGGTTGGTGGCTTTTACTGAGCTTTCTATTTTTGGTTGATCAGGCCATTTTCTTTACTTGTAGTGGGCTCAGCTTCGACCAATGCCCTATGAACATATGCTTAAGAGAAATGATCAATAGACTTGTTAGGACTTAGATTTAACTTGTGTAAGGTAACTCATGGGCAATTCTTAAATCATTATTCTTTGAAAATTTAAGAGATTAAGACTTAAATTATGCTTAAGATGATGGAAAAGGTGTGAGCTTGGTTTGGTGAGATCTTTTGTAAGACACAAAGGTATTCTTTTGAAAATTGACTTCTCAAGGTGAAAGGCAGCTTCATAGTTCTTTGCAGCTTAGACAGTTACATGAAGGATGATAACAAGAATGTCTGGAAATGAGTGATTTAGGTATTTGAAGGATTTTATTAAGACTTGAAATAGAGAATCCATTGTAATCTTTTGAGATGCTTTACCACTTTAAAACTCAAGATTTGACTTGTTCATTAAAACATCACAAAATCTATGGACCTCTAATGACCTTCAAAATTTTGAAATTAGGGGTACTTTCATGTTGGATCATTTTAGGCTACAACATAGGCTTTGATTGGGACAAGTGGTGAAAACCTAAGGCACTTGAGAACTCTAGACTCTTCGATTATTAAAACAAGACTTCAAAGAATTTATCTGAAGATCTATTTCCAGATGAAGTTGAAAAGAAAAAAACACAACATGAAACAAAAATAAAAGACTATCTAAAACCTAAAAAAAAATGACATTGCTCTTAATCAATAAAATTAGAGGATCTAATCTAAAGCCAAATGAAATTTTGCTTATAAAGCCTAGTTGTCTAGCAATATCTTAAGGTGGAGTTAGACAAAATCAATCAGAGGTTACTATCACATCATGCCTTGGCTTGGAGTGTGTGTTTGTGTATTCTTTTTAATTTTCCTGATCAAACAGAATTTCATCATCTTGGAAGGAGTTAGGCCTATTAATGATTTCACTCTTAAAGATATTTGCCTTGTCATTGCTCCACTACCAATCAAGCATTTATAGCTCTGGTGGAGATGACCTTGATCCCTTTGGACCTGCTCTACTACCAATCAGGCATCTATAGCCCCGGTAGAGGTTATCCAGGTAGCCCAAGCACTTGCTCAATTTGCATTATTAATATTTTTCTTCTTAAGAAGAATTTTGATGAATTGCAAAGTTTTTAGAGTGTGCTTTCTGGGTTAAGGATCTGTAAGGCTAAAGTAATGAGTGTAATTGTTTTTGGCCTAACTGTTCTACCAAAGTTGACTTCATTCTCTGACCCTGAAATAACTTTTAAGGTCATGACAATGTGTAGCTTTGGCCTAATGTGGTAGTATTTCTAATTTTCATCTGTGTTGATTCCAACCTTATAAGATAATTACTAAGCATCCAGCTCTATGAGTTGTTAGCACATCTATATTTAATCCAAATCCTCCTTTCTTAGGTGACTAAGAACAAGTCTCAATAGGAAAGACAACACAAACATTGGCAGGGAAACTAACAACTCTCTAACACTCTAAGATTATTGAAAATAAAGTGAAAATGACACAAATGAAAACTTCTAATTAAAAAACTAGCAAAACATTTTTTCTTATTATCACATGTATTTTTTTGTTTATTCTCTTCTGACCCCATAGCAGGGGTGATATAGTTTCAAGTGTTGGCCATTTATTGGAATTTTCATCAGTTCACCTTCCAAGGTCTGTAACCTATAAGTATTTTGACCAACAACCTGAACTACTTGATAGGGGCCTAACCACTTAGGTTCAAGCTTACCTTTCTCTCCATGTCTTTCATTTTTGGGGTCCTAGTAAATGACTATATCTCCTTCAAAAAATGATGTACCTTTAGCTTTCTTATTAAAAAGTTGCATTATCTTTTGAGTTTGTTCTACCATTTTGTTCAGTGTATTTCTTCTCTCTTCTTGCAATTGTGCAATCTGATCTAACCTCCTTTGTAAAGCATTAGGGCTTTCATGATCTTGGAGTAATAAGGATAGGGCTATTATTTCTATGTGAGGGGGTAACAGGGATTTTTCTCTGAATACCATTTCATATGGAGTTTTACCTGTATTCCTTTTAATAGATAATCTATCTACCCATAGGGCAAATTTCAATTCACTATCCCAACCCTTTTTATTTTTACCCAATGATATTTTAATTCTTGTTATTAAATTTTTATTCGATGACTCAGCTAGGCCATTGCCTTGAGGGTAATAGTTTGCAGAATGAGAAAGTTCTATGCCATATTTTGCATAAAAATTTATCATTTCAAAGGAGACAAAGTACTTCCCATTATCAGTTACTAATTTCTTTGGGACTCCAAATCTAGTTAGAATGTTTTCCTCTAAAAAATTTATGACTACCTTAGTTGTTGAATTTCTTAGAGGGGCTGCTTCCACCCACTTGGTAAAATAGTCTATTGCGGTGATGATCCATTTATGTCTACCTAAGGAATTTGGGTTTATTTCACCAATGAGGTCAATTCCCCATTGCATGAAAGGTGCTTCTATGATTACTAGCTTAAGGGGTATTGTTGCTAATTGTTTCTTTCCTACAAATACTTGGTAGTTATGACAACTTCTCACATATTGGTGAACATCTTTGAATAAAGAAGGCCAATAATAACCTGCTCTCATAATTTTATTTGTAGTGGCTTTTGGGGCAAAGTGACCCCCACAAAATCCATCATGAAATTCTTTTATTACCTCAAGGGTTTCTTTTTCAAATAGACAGAGCAATAATACTCCATCTAGATGCTTCCAGTAGAGTTTACCTTCTTGTGTGTAATATTTCTATGCTTGTTGTTTAACTGACCTCATTTTGTTTGCAGACATACCTCTAGGGAAAGATAGGGTTTGAAGATACATTAAGATATCATCATACCATTTGCATTCAACATTGTCTATTCTTCTGATCTCATGCATTTCATCAACTATGGCAATGTTATGCATGTCTTCCCCTTCTTTGTTGGCCAGATATTTAGCTAAACCTTATCCTCTAATGATTTTTATAGCTTTAAATTCCATGTCATATTGTAGTAACTTGACCATCCACCTAGCAGGACTACCTATAGGTTCTGGTTGGGTGAAAACATCTTTTATAGCTATGAAAGGAATACAACATATAACCTTGTTTGAGCCAAAAATACCTTTAAAATATTCAAGTGCTTGTATTATAACATAAGCTTATTTTTCAATCATCTTGAATCTTAGTTGAGCTCCTTTAAGTCTTGTACTCATGAACGCTATGGGTATTTCATTATTTTCATCATCCTTTTGGGAAAGGACTACAACAATAGTGTGCTCAAAAGCAAATGAGTATATGTTAAAACTCTTAGAGTAATCAGGATAGTTTAGCACTAGGGCAGTGGTTATGGCATCTTTAATTTTTTGGAAAGCTTCAAGGTTTTCCTCTATCCATTTAATGTCAACATTCTTTTTAATCATGTTATTAATAGGTTTGGCTATTTCAAAAAAATTTGGCACAAACCTTCTTACAAAGTTAATTTTTCCAAAGAATGATCTGACTCCTTTCAGGTTCTTAGGAGGAGGTATCTTAGCAATAGCTTCTACTCTCAAGGGATCAATGCTTATTCCTTTTTTTGATACTATATGTCCTAACAGTTTACCTTGTGTTGCTCCAAATATACACTTTTTTGGGTTCAAAGATATCCCATATTCTTTGCATCTAGAAAATATTGTGGCTAAATGTTCAAGATGATCTTCTGGGTTTTTTGAAAATACTGTTATGTCATCTAAATAGACAACAACTATCTTGAACATTAGACCCTTAAAAGCAAAGTCCATGGCCCTCTGAAATGTTGCTCCTGCATTCATTAACCCAAATGGCATTCTCAAGTATTCAAAGGTTCCCCAAGGTGTAGTGAAGGTAGTTTTATGTCTATCTTCAGGGTTTACCTGAATCTGGTTATATCCTGAGAATCCATCTAGTAATGACATTCTAGATGAGCCAACTACAACTTGCAACAATTGTTCCATATTGGGTAGAGGGTAATTATCCTTGAGTGAAATTTTATTTAGGTTTCGAAAGTCAACACAAAGTCTAATTTCTCCATTTTTCTTCCTTACTGGTACTAAATTTGCTATCCAGGAAGAAAATCTTACTTTTCTTACTATTTTTGCATCCAATAGTTTTTGAACTTCTTTTTGCATGACTGGATGCAAGGTGGGGTTGAATTTCCTCTGCTTTTGCCTAAATGGTTTTGCATCCTCTTTGAGAGGGATGATATGAGTCATGACATCAGTTTTGAATGTCTTTAAATCTTCATAACTCCAAGCAAAAGATTCTTTATTTTTCTTCAGAAAGTTGATATATTATTCTTTTTCTTCTTTTGGCAAGGCTTTATCAATTTTGACCAATCTGGGCTCCTCTTTTGTTCCAATGTTTATATCATCAGCTTCTGTTTCTTTGAGGAGTGGTTTATATGCCTTATCAAAATCATCAAATAGGCTTTCTAAAGAAACTAACCCCTTTGGGATTCTATTTGTTTTAAGTTGAATTACTTCTACAGGTTCTCCAATTATATCTTTCAACTTTTCTTCATCCTCCTCTTCACATAGAACATCAACATAATGGTTTTGGAGGGTCATGAAATCTCTAATATCTACATCATCCTGAAACACTTGTAGATAGACAATATTGTCAGGTACAGAAGGTTTGTAGACAAAAATAGTGGGAAATATTTCCATATATTCTATGTCAATTTTTGGATAATCTGCACCTGAAGCATTTATTGCTAATAGGTCTGCAATATGATTATGCTCTCTAGGAATGTAAGAAATGTTGAATGCTAGAAATTTATCAATTTCATCCAAGACTGCAGATTTATATTATTTTAACCTGGGATGTTTAGTTTGATACTTACCTTTGACTTGTTGGATAATCAATTCTGCATCACCAATAATAGTCAAGAAATTTATGCCTAATTCTTTTGCTTTTCTTAGTCCTAACAGTAAGGCTTCATACTCGACAACATTATTGGTGCATGGGAACTCTAGTCTATAAGGGATTCCTAGATAGTTACCCTTAATATCTGTTAAATTTATTCCTACACCTGCTCCTATTTGAGACTTTGCCCCATCAAAGGACATGGTCCACATTTCTTGGGTTAGAACTCTAGTAGATTCTGCATCCACTAGTTCTCTAGTTTTAGGATCCATATCTTTTGCATCAGGGACTTCTATTAGAAAAGGATTATGCCAGATTGAATATACCCCCATTTCATTTTCTTCTATAGAGTTTACCAAATTAACCATGGTATCATCTGGTCTTATCAGTTCTACTGAGTATTTGTTAAATGGTTCTCTCCTAAGAGTTACATTTTCTTTTCCTAAAATAGGGATTGTGGCATAAGACCAATCTAATTGTATAGAACCACCCAACTATTCTACCTAATGTCTGCTCAAAAGTAATGAGAAGAAAGGATCCACATCTACTACTACAACATCCATTACTATACCCTTCTTGGGATATTGATCTAGATAGACAAGTAAGCTAGTAATTATTCCTACACAAGGTATCTGCCTACTATCCATTACTAACACAGGTGGAGACTCCCTTGTACAAATTAGTCCTAGCTGATCTGCTATCTATTTAGGCATGATATTATGGGATGCACCACTATCAAGCATACAATTGTGGATGACATACCTTTCTCCTTCATCTGAGTTATATCTAAGGGATACATAGAATGGTCTGACAGATGAGGGTGTTCTAGTCTCATGATTGGTGGGTTTGATTGTATTACAAGACTATGTTTCTTTTTGTTCAACCAAGCCAAAAGCTCTACAAACTTGTTCTCTATATTTCTAGATATTCATTAATTCACCAAAATTTATATTAAATTTCTAGCTTACTTAATTCTGAACCAACATCAAATTCTATTTTCTTGACATCAAGTATTTTTGTACATTCCTCATTTGGTAATTCTTCATCTATCTCTACAGTTTCAAGAATAGTTTTGTTTTGATTCTTTTCTATTTTTTCTTTATGTGTATTATTATTTACAATAGACTATCCTCTAGTTTCCTTGTTTGAGGCTTTATCAGTTCTATTAGGTACAATTCTATTTCTCAAATTTAAGGCATGAGTTACCTCTAGCTCTTCTACTTCTTTAGCTATTGGGATTAATTTCCCTTGTTTCATTTTTTTATACCTAGTTTCTTGTGGTCTTTGTAAGATCTTCATATTTTCTGCTACTAGGATTTTAGGGTGATGGTTTGAGGTATACAGATCCATATTTTCTTCAAATAGCCTCTCTCTAGATTCATCCTCATGAGTCCAACATGCATTAATCCTGATATCTTCTTCAGATTCATCATCTAAGTCTACATTATTATGCATACCTAGATATATTCCACAACAATATAGGTTATGAGGAGCATCACAAGCTGAACAATAATAAGGGAAATTTTTTATAAGATTAACAGAAGGTATAGGATTTGGGATAGAGTCTTGATCTTTCTCAATTTCTCTCTTCCTCCAACCATTTCCATTATTCCTATTTCTATTTCCTTCATCAGAATTGTTGTTACCCTAATTTCTATTAAAATTCCTCCTGAATGGTGGCCTATTGTCATTATGTTGTTTATCAACTTGAGGGTGAGAAGATTCACCATTATTTTCTTTATTTCTCTCTATCCTGGCTAACCTATTGTTCATTGTATTAAACATTTCTATCATTTGATTGGCTAATTTTTCCATAGGATCCTATTCAGTTCTTCTTTGTAAATTGAATCCTACTTTCTTAGGTTTCCTATCAGGTTGATTGACCTCTAGAGAGTATGGTTTCATTTTTCCACTATCTAACATGTTTCTTTCAATTTCTATGGCTTTATCCATGCATGCATCTATAGTATCTACATGTTCCTATCTTAATTCATAGTTGAATTCTCCTGGAAAGGTATTCTTATAAAAATAGATAGATTGTATATCATTTGGTCTTAAGTCAGTGGGGATTTTATTTCTAGTTTTAGAAAATCTTCTATTAAAATCACTCACTATTTCATTTTCTTTCTTTTTCATGGTTGCCAAATCTGTTAGTAGTGATTGTTCATTCTTCCTCTCTCCAAACTTTCTTAGAAAAATAGTTTCCATTTTAGAAAAATTAGCAATGTCATTATTTGGAAGAGTGTTAAACCATTCTCTAGCATCCTTCTCTAAAGTTTGAAGAAATAATCTTAAAACTACATCTTCATATTCTACCTCAAGACTATCCATAGCATACAAGAAACTTTTAATATGGTCTTCTCCTATGACTGCATTATTTCCCTGGAATTTTGGTAAATATTTATGAGCTTTACTAGGGAGATCATGCATGACAGGAGGTAATTGGAAAGGCATGTATCTATTGGTTCTCCATAATTGGACATTTTGATTATTTTGAGGAGGAGGGTTGGCCATATTAACTACTGGGGGAATTTTAATGGGTTTTACAATGATAACAGTAGGTGGTATAATATTAATTCCACTAGGAATAGTAGAGGGTGTATCAAATATATTTTCTATAATAATAATATATGTATTTTCTCTAGAAATAGAATGATCTTGATGATGAACTAGAAGGATTAGTTCTAAAAAATACCTTTAGATTTGAGAAATTTTGGATATAGCTCCCAAGTGGTTCTTCTTATCTTACACTAACATATTATGCTCCTCCTTTATTTTTTTCTGGGTTTCAACCAATTAGAGTCGCCAGCACAGAATGGGTGCAGAAAGAATAGACTTCTAGTCAAGATTGCTCGACCTATATCACTCTCAATAACTCAAGGTATATTTTTTTATGGTATAATATTTTTCAAGAATCAAGAATCAAGAATCAAGAAAATCAAGAAAATTATATGACCATTGGTTTCTTGAAAAAAGGAATTGGAAAATGTGGATGTGGGTGGGAAATAGACACAAAAGATTCAATATTGAACACTGGGTAATTTTGGTTTCCTCTAAGTCAACTATTGCCAATTAAGATGAGAAATTGGTCATTGGAAAGAATATTAAAGATTCTATCCCTACAATATTTACATTACTATTGGTGTTTCAAGTAGGAAAAATATAGTCATAATTAAACTTGGGGGTCAACCTTAAAATTATTGAATTATGAAGATTGATTCCTCAAAATGATGCCATTAAATTGTTGGAGATTTTTCTTGCATCCTTGGGATAAGTTATCACGCTACAAGAAAAACCAATTGCCAATGAGCAATTACAGGCTCTGGTCGACCTACCTCTTTAACCTAGGAATAGAGTTCTATATATTTTCTAGATAGACCAGGTATGGTAAGGAAACCCTTGAGGTGAACTTAAAGTTTTTAACATTTTATGTTCATGCTCTTCTAGATTTATGATGGTGAGTTAAGGTTTTATAAAATTGACCAAGCTTAAATAATAATAGTTCAATTATACCTTATGTGTATGACCGATGCCTTAATCCTTTGGGCTATTGTAGCAAGATTTAATAACAACTCATGAAATAGAAAGAATGGGGAAAAGAAAGAATTGATTCAATTAAATTCATTCGAATATTGTAATAAACATAATAGTTGATCAACGAAAGAAATGTTCATTATACATTCAAATAATGTAACCCATAATGAAGACACACACAAAATTGATTACAAAGATATGATAAGAAAGAAGCCCAAAATTGTATTAATATCAGAATTGATTACATGAAGAGTTGGCTTGAATTTTCCATTGAACTCTTGAAATATTAATACAATAAAAATCCTCGTTCAAATAATGTAACAAGGACTTTTCACTCTCCCATTCCAATCTGGTAACAATTGAGTCTCTAGACCTCTAGCTCAATAATCTAGAAATAATCTCAGCTTCTTGGGCACTTTCCTATCAGAACCTGCACAACAATGGGAAGAATAAGGGATGGAAAAGAAGAAAGACACAAGGGAAATACAATAGCAAATAACAGGGCACTCAAGTATACCTCTTAGCAAAAATATGCTATGCAAAAGCTTGATCTGATTTCTAGTTGTGGATGTCCTTCTTATAGCTTGCAATGGCTCTGTAACTATCAAAATTGCTCCAATATGGACCTTCCACTTGGCGCCATCTCCTACCCTATTATTGGTTGGGTGTATTACAACTCAATATTAGCTATCAAAATTCAAATTAACTATTAGTATATCAAAATTTGGTCCTAGGTATCATCCACCTAGCTTCACTACTCAATTTTGCCCTACGACATTTCCTTTCCCCTTTTCTCTACTTGTCCTGAAATAAGCTCCTTTTGAACCAAGTGTAAGTAGGTTTACTTTTAAACTATTTTATGATCTTTCCCTTGATTATTAATACATATACATGAAGATATTATATTTGGGACTTGGTGTTTCACGATTGGTCATTTTGATCTTTGGACTGATAAGACCACTGAAATTGACCACCTCGCCTAAGATCCGATGTATTTTTAACAAAAATTAGACTTAAACGGTACTCCAGGCAGAAAGCAAGGGGTATTATACAAAAATTTTATAAATTGCATCCTCATGAGCAGATGCAAGACAACAACACTATTGTATTGGGAGGTGGAGGTAGACAAAAATAGAGAATTAGAAGTATACAAATTAAGGAAACTGCTAACAACATGGTACTCCCATAACTATATTCCATTGAGATGTGATGATCTTTCTGAGACGACCATCTATCTGGTTTATATCTTCGGATTTTTCTGCCACTAGCGAATGGGAGTTCCTTGAATCATCCATCTCTCCTTCTACAACTTCCCATTAGCCAACTTTGATCCATATTGTCCAAAATTTCACTTTGATTTTAGAATGTATATCTTCTTGTATAAAAGGATAAAGCTAGGAGGGACTATTTCATCAACTGACGACCGTTGAGTCAGGTTCAGTTGATCTGAGAATGATTCAGTTTGCTTTGAACTTGCATCAACTCAGTTCTCTGCTTGTGTCATTTGGCTCATAGACTATCCTTAGTTTTTTTAGTTCATGATGATTCACTTCATTTCACCAGCTTCATCCATGTGACATGCCAATTTCATTGGTTTTGGCTTGATCTGATTTTGGGTTCTCCCATGCTTAAGTGTGATTTTTTTTGGCTCATTGCATTCAACACAACCATCCTTGTGTTAATTTACTTATCCTACCACATCACTCTTTACAATGGACCGACTTGTTATGGATTTCTTTTCCTTTTCAATGGGTTTGCATAATTTGGCCATCGGATTAAATATCTGTTTGGATTTAAATCACCTGATTAACTTATGTTATCTTAACACATGTGCCCGGATGGATCTGAAGTAGAGTCTGTGTGTCGACAACTCCTCAATTGGCCTCTAGTTGTGTCAGTGAGTTCATAAATGCCTTGTTGGCTTTTCTCATATGGGGATCCACAAGATTTTTCTTTAGAGTAGTGTTGCTCCGATTGTGTGATCGATCGATGAATGTCTACCATGGATTTTATGTCACATGTGCATTTGTGATCATCAATAGCTGGTCGACCAATTAGTGCTTTAATTACTTTCATTGTGAAGTTTTTCGGTCGATGGTCTCTTATGAGTTGGTTGAAACCTTTTCATTCGTTGATTACAATTTAGTTGATTGATCTTGTTCGTTCATTAGTTTTTGATTGACGACCCTTAGGGTGTTCTTGTATATAGGTGTTAGTTGATCAAATTTTATATATATTTATATTTAAACTTTGTGCATACCTTTGACCTTAATTCGGTTGACTTTACCTGATCCACCTCAATCATCCATCTTGTTTGGCCAATACTTTTTGACAATTGTGATCTGCTCGACCAATGAATTCAAGCCTTTATTCTCTTTCGATCGGCTAGCCTTTCATCTTTCGCATGGGTCTTAGGTTATGAATCATAAAACCTCTTCGGTCAAAACCTGTTAGCTATGTTTTTATAGCATGAAACTTTGGTTAGGTTTAATAAAAAATTGAACCTAGAAAAAAAGGGGGTGAATGTGTTGAGGAACCTTGAGATATTTCATTAAGGTGGATTATGTACTTTAGGCCATAAGGGTTTATTCATGTTTTTCGCTTAACTCTCCCTTTTATTCCTCTCGATCGATGAATCCTGGATGTTGATCTTTGTCGATCGAAAAGACTTTGACTACTCTAAATTTTCCATGTCATGTCCTTGCTCGATCGAGTGACCTTAGCTTCATTGACTTGGTCGACCGATCAATATTACTTTTTGACCGAATGGCTTTCCTTTGGAAAACCCATGAATCAACACAAAGACTTTAGGGGAGGGGTAACGTTATCATAACCCTTATGACTAAACCCAACCTAGGGTAATAATTTTTTTTTATTTGGTTTAGGTTTAAAGCTTTTAGGTATTTTATGCGCATATAGCCTTCTTAGGTAGCAATATCAAAAATTAAAAGTGGGTCCTAAGGTGGTAAGTTTAGATTTAATAACACTAAGGACCATGATCTATCTCAAGAATATAAACCAATCACGAAGCTAACCTTATGACCATGAAGCAATACCTTAGGTGGGATCTTGATCGAGGGAGTTGACCATATTTTTGGTTGATCAAATTCGAGCCAATGTTTGTTGACCATTGATCTATGTTGGGTTTCGATCAATCGTTTTGGGCCTTTGGTGTGCTTTTGGTCGATAGTCTATTTTCATGCCAAGTCGGTCGATTGATAATGTCTTCTTATTAGTAAAATACTTATTTTATTCAATCATTGACCTTTGGGATTTCGACTTTGATCAGGGTCTTTGAATTTTATTTTTACTGATAGAATTTTTCGATTGGTGGCTTTTACTGAGCTTCTGATTTTGGTTGATTAGACCATTTTCTTTCCTTATAGTGGGCTCAGCTTTGGCCAAACGCCTTATGAACACTTAATTAAGAGAAATGATCAGTAGACTTGGCATAAGTTAGGCCTTAGGCTTAAATTATGTAAGACAACTCATGGATAATTCTTAAATGATTATTCTTTGAAGACATAAGATATTAAGACTTAACTTATGCTTAAGATGATGGAAAATGTGTGAGCTTGGTTTGGTGAGATATTTTGTAAGACATAGAGGTATTCTTTTGAAAATTGAATTTTCAAGGTGAAAGGCAACTTTGACAGTTACATGAAGGATGATAACAAGAATCCCTAGAAATGAGTGACTTAGGCATTTGAAGGATTTTATTAAGACTTGAAACATAGAATCCATTGTAATATTTTGAGATGCTTTACCACTTTAAAACTCAAGATTGACTTGTTCATTAAAACATCACCAAATTTATGGACCTCTAATGATCTTCAAAATTTTGAAATTAGGGGTACATTCATATTGTATCATTTTTGGCTACAACAAGGATCTATGAATATTTTTTGATAGCTAGATTAGGGATAGATTTTGGTGAACTTTGCATGTGGAGGTAGTCTACCAAGTCATCTATTCAAGAGATTGGATAAATGGTTCTTTAGAGTGATTTTATTCAAAGCTCTATAGTCAATATAAAGTCTTCACAATCCATATTTATTTTAAGTTAAGGCAATTGAAGTGCCACATGGTGAAGCACTTAGTTTGATGTACCCTTTTTTAATCAAATATTGAATTTACCTCTTGATTTCATTATTTTTAGGGATTGATCTACAATAGATAGGCACATTAGATAAAGAAAAACCAATATCTAAATCAATTGAATGATTTACCTTGCAATGAAGTGGAACCCTAGTCGATGACTCAAACAAGTCTTCATATTCTGCTACAATTCGATCCATTTGATTTTGCTATGTAGGGCCTACAATTGAGTAGCAATGGTCCTCATATGTTATGGCTTGATCATCAACAAAATGAATTTTTTATTTTGGTTGTCATCTTTGTGCATTGTTTAGCACTATTTAAGGAAATAGAGGTAGGAGGAGATACCTCTGAGATCCTATAGTATTGATCTTTAATAACGATGATGAAACTTTGGGGCCTACACTCATATACATCATACCTTTTCCACCCAAATGGTTGGCCCAAAATCACATCATAAACATCCAAGGGTACAACATCACACAAATTTATCTTTGAAGGGTTAAATGGCATAAGAGAGAAGACATTATTGAGTGACATGAACGTCTTTCCCCTATTGTAACCATCCAACATTATATTGTTGTGGGTGTGGTGTAACAAGAAGATTCCAATCCAATTTGAGCAAAAAATAGATTCTTTTGACTCCCACTATCAACAATGAAATGTAATGGCTTACCCTTGACCTACATTTGTGAGTGAAACAAGCATTCCTCCTCTTTTAAATCCTCTAGAGACATTATTTCCTCCTGTATCAAAAGTATTTCAGTCAAGAAAGACAACACTTCTATTATATCAGAGAAACCATCGACAAACTCAAAGCTTTTCTCTAGCATTTGTGTCCCCTATTTATTAATCAACATCAAGAAAGAATTAATATGCTAGATTATGGTGGCAATGGCCATATTTGGTTTGGCTTACATGATTTACTTCCTTCTATCCTTAGCCTATGGATGTGTAGATGATGGTGCAATAAACATATAGGGTTACAACTCAAAAAAATAGTGATTGAATTGCTTAATACTCCTCCCTTGAATGTTGATTGCTCTTGTGATAATCACACCATTTTTCACTTTTGGTATTCATGGGATTCTTTTCTTGGGAGTCTTTTTTCTATTTCTAATTCTAATTTTGGGGTTGACCCCCTTTATCTTGATTCTTTGAAAAGTCACTCTTGCCTTTTTTTAGGTGGTAGTTAGTATTCTAGTTTTTGTTATTTACACTTCCTCCTTTTCTATTTTTGTTTTTATGCGTATAATCCAAGTTGACATTAAGTTTATATACCTCTCCTAAAATCTTGAATTCGAAGAGGTCAATGTCCTCTTGAATGTACCATTATAGACCACTATGATACTTGAGGATATGATACCTTTTGGTATCTTGAATACCTAGATTTGTTTCCATTGAGTGGAAAGCATCAATATAATCTTGAACAAATTGGTCTTTACCTTGATGTAATTGTTGCCATTACATGTATTGGTCTTCATAGGCTCCCATGGGATAATATTCTTCCTTGATAGCCTCCATGAAATTATCCCATGTGAACACTAATTCATCTTCATTCTCTATTTTGACCTTGTTATAATATGCTTCTCACTAATTTTGAACAAGTAATAAAGCTTTCAAGAGTACAAAAGTGATTTTCTCATTGTTAGTGAATTTATTTATAGAGAAGTATGAAGATAACTAATCCAACCAATTTTCCAGGTATCAACATTAATTTTTTTCTTCAAAAGTAGGAATATCAAAATTCACTTGTACATTAAAATATGTGGGAGCATTGAATAGTGCTAAGGTAGTGAGAGGTTGTTCAAAGAAGGTTGCAAAATTTGCAATGGGAAGTTGTTGAAGAATTTGAGCAAATTAATCCATCATCTCATTTCTCTATTTCATGAGGGCATTGTTCAACATATCCTTGAAAATATTGACTATCTAGGTGTTGTCCATTATAGTTCTAGCTAAGATAACTTAGAATGACAAAGGAGGTAAACAGAGGGATCTTACATATGATACCTAAACTTATGATATCATGATCTCATGTTTATGGACATACACTCAAAATACAGATTGCTCTAATACCACTAATCAAAAATGCTATCCTCGTGAGTGTGGTCTACTGACAAGGACGCCACTTGCATTATCGATGATGTGACCCGGGTTCAATCCCCATGGTGGATGTTTATAAGAAGTATTATTTCAAAAAAAAATGCAAAATTTTTACTATTTTAAAACGTCTAATTTTGAATTAAGGAAGATCATAAAAGATTGTAATTAAAAAATAATAAAGTACAACAAATTAGAATACAATATTATACAAGCAAAATAGCATAATGATTTTATTTCTCAAAAATTTGAGTATAATGCAAGCAGTCTCTAAGAAGAGATGTGATATGATAACATTGCATCCATTACTCATGCTATTTACAGTTAGGGGTGTATCTCTCTTTATAAAAGAATTGGAGTATTGAAATTTATTGTATTGAATATGGAAGGTCACCTAGATAAAAATATGGTGATTCATCTTCCATGAGTTAGAAGGTCACCCACATGGAAATGTGGTGGTTCACCTTCCATGAGTTAGAATGTCACCCACATGGAAATGTGGTGATTCACCTTCCATGAGTTACAGAGTGCATATTAAATAAAAATCATATGCATATGACTTTTTATTTTATGTTTTGTCTTCTAAAGATGTGTTAACATAGCTAGAGATGCATTTTGGCTATGAAAGAGCATTACTATTTTTAGTAATTATTTTGTTTTACATTTTTTAGGGCCTTTAGAGAGTTTTCATAAACATGTTGACAACTTTGTATATGATAGAGTTGCTTGTGAAAATTGTTGTTCTCTCTAATATTTTCAATGCTTCTTGAATAGATCAAAAAGAAATCCCAAGCATAAAATTATAAGCCCTAAGGATATAAATATATATATTTAGGTATTTTTGTGTATAAAGCCATGTTGTAAAAAGGTCACATGTTCAATTCATTATGTGAATATATAGCTATATAATAATTTATAAGTCCAATATACCTAATTTAGAAACAATTATATAATATTCATATTGATATAATAGAAAAATGGTATTATTCTTAAAAGCATCTCTATTTGATGAAACTACATTTTCTAATTTAGTTTTCCTTTATTTTCAAACAAAAATCATATTTGATTCTATATTTACTTTCTTGTATGACTATTTATAAGTAAACTGTAACTATTTTAAAATTAATGATGTTCACATACCTACATGAAGAAATTAATACATGACCTTAAACAAGGTTCATAAATGTTGAGTCAAAATGACAATGGGCATGCTTCTTCTTAATAAATAAAATATAAATGCTTGATGCCATCTTTAGAATTGGTAAAATAAAATAATAAAAAATAAAAAATGAAGAATATTTAAGGGAAGACTGTTAAAATTTATGTAATCTGATCTTGTTCAAGCCAAGACCAAAAGTGTGAGGAAGCACTTATGAGCACTATCAATATAGTTGACAAGCATGTGATTATGTAAGCTTATGGTCATTCATCATTTATGTAAGCCTATAGACCTCTTTCATATTTCACCCTTAGTGGTATTAGTTAATCCACCTTTATTAAAAACCTTGCTTAAAATGGTAATTTATAATTATTTTATTGTAACCTTAACCTTAAGGTAAAGTTAATGTCGGTCTAAGGTTAACCTCTTATTGGGTATTTAGTATCACTATAAATAGCCCTCAATGAGGATCCATTTGTATCATAAGTATAAATAAAATGTGATATATTGGGGTGCCCACGGGCACCCACCTTATACTTCTTCTTGTCACCTCTCTTTATCTATATTATTTCATTTATTATTGCTATATTCAAATTGTCCTGTAATCCTTTTTGAACTTGATGGCGATGAATGTATATTTCTATACATTTCTAAAAATTATTGTAAATTTGAATATGGTATCAAAGAGAAGGATGAAGTTGCTTCACTCAAAAGAAAAAGGAAGAATTTTTCTAAAGGTATTCAATTTTTTTAATTTTCAAATTTAAAAAATGGCACCAAGCCCTTTTCCTCCATTCCATTGCACATACATGTGTCTGTGTGTGCACAATATTTTTAGCTTGTCATTACATGATTATGCGTCCATACATGCACCTCCCTTCCTTCCTCACTCGGTAACCTTATCCATCGATTTATTGTCTATGTGTAGAGCAACAATGCAACAACTTATGTCTATATTAGCTCACCTAGCATCATGGATTTGACAACCTTCTTATGCATTTTTTTGGACTAGTATGTGTCTTCTTGCGCTTTTAACGACCTTTCCTAATATTGAAGACAATAACATGGTGGTAGTAGAATGTGGTTGCAGTTTTCCATTCCTAAGAAGGGTTCCTTTTAATGCAAACTCCTAAGAGGGCATATCCCATGGGAGATTAGGGATTTGATGAAAGCATAATCATTGACTCATAAAATAGAGTAGTCATCATTTAAGTAATTAAACAAAGGTATGGCATAGTGGTTTGAATATTAGTTTGGCAGTCAGACATCACCGATTTGATTCTTGGGAACATGTTTTTGTAGTAGTATCAAAAGATCTATAGTATTTTATATTTACCCCTCTTCACTATCTATAGTTTATGCTTGTGATGTAATGGTTGATCACCTTATTTGGACAACATACATCTAAGGATAAAATCCCTCATAAGGATTTTTTGATAATAAGAATGAATACTGCTACATGATCATGGGCCAAAGTTTTGTTGTACATAGTTGACTTCTAGTATTTATCCAGTTTATTTTACGTTAATCTCGATGCTAAGTGGTACATAGTGGTTAGGGTGGTCCTTTGTATTTACTTGGTATTTTTAAAGGTAGTTGTGGCTTCTATATTGAAGTACACCTACAACACATTAGTAAAATTACCCGTTCTCTTGGGCAAGGTCCAAGGTTTAAGCCTCATTGACTTCAACACCTTTAAAGTTCATTTATATATATATATATATATATATATAGAGAGAGAGAGAGAGATATGTGTGTATGCTATGAGGAACTACAACCAATAAAATTAATAATATTTTCAAATTTTGATTTGTTGATTAAAGAGTGCACCAAGTGGCATTTTTTATTTAGCAAGGTTTTTTAAGGTCTTGCATTTAATTTTATTTTTTTGATTTGAGTGTTAATAAGCCAAATCCTTAAAAGGCCATAACTTTTTCTTACTAAAGCATATAAAACCCATTTTTTTCTAGATTGCATATTTTTTTGAGCTCTACACTATGATAGCATTGATTATAGATTTTTTATATTTATAATTAGTTTTTTATGCAAATATATTCCTTAAGTATGTCACTCATCTCAATGGGTGAAATTATAGCACTTGGTCAGTCCAAATGGCAGGATTACTCAAGGAGTAAAAATGTTTGGTTCATCTTCAATAATAAACCAAAAGGTCTCAATGATTATAAACTCAGGAATAGAAAGGAAGAAGCTCTTGGACTCTTCTTCATGTTAGGGGAATCAGATGTACTTTTCCACATTAGAGAAAAATAATCCTATTAAGGTATGGTCTTCTTTGAAATATCTCTATGGAAACTTAAATGTTAGAGAAGTCAACAAGATAGAGATGGAGCTCTTCAATCTTAAGATTTTAGATTTTAGTAATGTTGAAGACTATATCTCACTTCAAATATCTAAAATCTTATCTAGCTATGGCAAGAGGTAAGTTAAAGAGTGATGAAGAGTATGTCAAATCTATTACTTCCAATATTTCTCCTTCTTTTTATATAGTTGCATTAGTTCTTTATGTGAATGCTATGACTATCAAAGAGCCACAACCCATCTCTCTTGAAGTAATTTTAAAGCTTCTAATTCATTATGAAGTGGAAATGAAAAATTATGGAGCTCTTTCTCATACACAAGCTCATCCAAATGACTTAAATTCAATAGAATCTAAGTCTTGGGTTCCTAATGGGAAGTCTATGGTTTCAAAGAAGTTAAACACTTATGAGTATTATAAAAGATAAAGATACTCCATCAAGAATTGGATTACAAGGATGAAGAAGAATGATACTAAATTCTTAAGGGTTAGACACAAGTGTTTTGATGATGAAAATGAAGATGGAGGAATAGTGGAGGCCCAATAAAGCATCCATTATGGAGGAGGTGTTACCTCTAATGACTTCTCTCCTTGGGCCTCTTAGATTAGATTATGGGGGTTTTGAAAGTTGTGTAATCTAATCTTGTTTAGGCCATTGCCAAAAATGTGAAGAAGTGCTTATGAGCACTATAGATGTAGGCTACGAGCATGTGATTATGTAAGTCTATGAGCATTCATTATTTATATAAGCCTACATACATGTTCATGTAAGCCTATATGTCCCTTTCATATGTCACCTTTAGTGGTATTGGTTAATCCACCTTTATAGATAACATTATTTTCAATTGGTTACATGGGATTGAAATGAGCTCCACTCGTGTTGAATTATCACATAGTGGTATTACAATAGCTTAGATATTATCTATGTATTGTTTAGAAATATTTGAACCTGGGTCTCCTCCTTGAATCTTAAGGAATCTAACTGATTGAGTTATCATCATTTTGATAAAAAATTTAGGGTAAAACATGGGGTTTTGAAAGGGGTCTTTGTCTTCTTGTATTAGGGTTTGAACTTGGATCTCCTAGATGAAAACCCAAAGACATACCACTATGGTATCCCTCACAGACTCAAAATTTTAGGGTAAAGCATGGGTTTTTGAAAGGGGTCCTGGTCCCCTTGTACCAAGGTTTGAACTTGGATTTCTTGGATGAAAACCCAAAGAGATACCACTATGGTATCCCTCAGAGGACATAATTATGGATAACCTTGGTAATTTATTATTATTATATTATAGGGTTAATATCAAGGTTAATTTTATGTTGACCCAGGTGTTGTAGGTGAGTTGGAGAGGAGAGGGCAATCCTCCAAGGGAGGTCCCAGGTTCAAATCTCCACCCTACCAAAAAGCTGAACTGGGTATCTAAAATCCAATTGATAATGTTGGTGCGAGCAGGGTCGGGTGCAGCCCCCGGGTGACTTTGACGGTGTAGAACCCCCTGTTTGTGGTCTCTCAGACCAAGGCGGCTCCGCAAGGGGTTTTTTGCTTTAAAAAAAAAAAAAAAAGTTTATGTTGGTTTGAGGTTAACCTCTCATTGGGGATTTGGTATCACTATAAATAGCCCTCAATGAGGATCCATTTGCAACATAAGTGTGAATAAAATATGATATATCAAGGTTTTGACATGCACCCACCTTATATTTATTCTCGGCATCTCTCTTTATCTTTCTTCTTTCATTTATTATTGTTATATTCAAATTGTTTTTAAATTTTTTATAGACTTAATGATGGTGATTGTATGTTTTAATATATTTCTAGACAAAATTTTCCACCTTATACTTATTCTTGCCATATCTCTTTATATCTCTTCTTTATTTTATTATTGCTCTTTAATCCTTTCTAGACTTGATGGTGGTAAATGTATGTTTTGATACATTTCTGGAAAATATTGCAAATTCGAACAAACAAGGTCAAATTATATGCACACCAACAACAAACAAAAGAAATATCTTCTGTAAAAACTTGGACAATGTGGTACCAAATTTAGGTTTATAAAATCAAATAATGGCAACCATATAAACACCATATCAAATATGCAAAAATTCAACTCCATGAGCACATTATCATTATTCAAGAATATTGAAGCATGAATTAATTTATAAATAAATTCATGTTTTAGTCCCCATCGCTTCTTGGGCCAAGTTCATGCAAACTCATTGATAGTTTTAGAAATGACTAAATTTCCTCTCATAAATACAAACATGCACAATATGTCAAGAGTCACATCTAAGAACTCAAATTAAATCTACACATGGAATTAGCATATGCAACAAGGAAAGGTATGGTAATTGATTTTCAAAATAGGATAACATGGACCTGTTGCCACATTTGGCACGGGTGCCATGTTTTCAGTTTTTGTAAGTGACCTGCTCTTTTCCTTCCTTCCTCTCTTTCCCTTTCTTCATTTCTCTCTTTCTCCTTCTTCTTGGCAGTCTCATTCCTCCATCTTCCTCTTTAACTTCCCCCAGCAAATTTTCCAGCAAGTGTTCGTGAAAATGGTTGTGTCAGGGCGCACCCCGACTTCACAGTGAAGTCGGAGTGTGCCCTCTAGTTAGAGCGTAGTAGGGAATGCAAAGTGCGCAGGTAGATAGATACAGGCAAAATTTGACTAAGTGTCAGGGTGCACCCCGACTTCGCGAAGTGCGCAGGTAGATAAAAACAGGCAAAATTTGACTAAGTGTCAGGGCGTAACCCGACTTCGCTGTGAAGTCGGGGTGCGCCCTTCTTCCTGGGCGCACTTGGAGAGCAATGTGGCAAAAAATTAGCTAAGTGTTGGGGCGCACCCGACTTTGCCCGACTTCACAGTGAAGTCGGAGTGTGCCCTCTAGTTAGAGCGTAGTAGGGAATGCGAAGTGCGCAGGTAGATAGAAACAGGCAAAATTTGACTAAGTGTCAGGGCACAACCCGACTTCATTACGAAGTCGAGGTGCGCACTTCTTCCTGGGTGCACTTGGAGAGCAGTGTGGCAAAAAATTAGCTAAGTGTTGGGGCACAACCCGACTTCATAGCGAAGTCAGGGTGCGCCCCCCCTTTTGGTGCGTAGTCCGAATGATAGTAAAACAACAAAGTGTTGGTGCGCAACCCGACTTTGCAGCGAAGTCGAGGTGTACCCTCTGACCGATGCATAGTTGGGCAAGCAAACCCAAAAATTGACTAAGGCACGAAGGCCTCCCAAACTGTGCTATTTTCTATCTGCACAACCCGATAGCGCTCTGATCCTGGGCAAAGTTGGATAAACTACCTTTCAAGGCAGCATGTGTCACTCATTCACATCCGACAAGTGTCCAACTTCAGGATTCGAGCCAAGACATGACCGAGAAAAGGACAAAGCATGGGCTGCACTATCTACGTCAGCTGTCATCATTTAAAGCTGATAAGAAGTTCCATCTGCCACAACTACCCGCATTCCTATTGACCAAAGGTTTGACCTGACACACCACCACATAGCTGTACATATTTCAGGGAGACCATGCCGCAAGTACAATCCTTCCCGATAGAAGTCAGCATCAACAGCTCTTCAACCGCTTGTGTCAGCTAATGTTTAGTCTGGGACTTTGTGCCCAAGAATGTAATCGAGGGGAACTTGAAGCTATAAATAGCCATCCAATTCATTATAAAAAGGGTGAAGGGGAATATACTGCTAGGGAACCATTGTAGCTGTGCCTTTGCCTCTAATACAAAGCATATACTTGGCTCTGCTTACTATCTTTTAACTTGTATGCTGCCTCTCCTTGTCATTTTTGCCTCATGTTTCTTGTATCATTGCTTACTGTTGTACTGAACTCTGGACTCTGGTATTTGATGATCAAGTATTCCTAGAATGCATAGATAGAGGATACATAGGATGAATGATAGTTGTAGTTTCAATGTGTGTTTTGTATATGAATGTTGTTAGTAGCGGTGATTGATAATTATCGTGCTGCTTATTCCCCCCACCCAACTCCAATCACATTTGGATTCTATTTTCGCACTTATCTCTTTCCCTGCACTCTTATCCTAAAACACTAAAACCCCACAGGAAGTCGGCCTTCTCCGGAGATTGGCACGGAAGGCATCCCTTCCTTTTGGCCTTTCAATTTGGTGGGCGAATCTAGGTGCAATAACATCAAATCCTTTCCTCATGGAATATTCATAACCAACAGTTTCTCTGGCACGCACGATGGGACATGGTAGTTTCCCACCCCCAAACAAAATTGAAGCACGAGTGCTCGCTTCATTGCTGTTAGAAATCAGAGCACCTGGCGACTCTGCACAAACCTGAATACTCTTTGAGTCCGTAAAGACCAGTCCTAACGCCTTCATGCAAACAAGAAGGTGGTGAGCAAGGAATCCGAGAAGCCTGCCTGACTTTTATGAAATTGATATTGATGCTCCAAGCGAGTGTGTCAGGCTGGTTGATCAACAAGCTCGTGTAGAAGAGCTCGAGGCTAAAATCGAAGAAGCCAAGGCTAAAATTGAAGAGGTCGAGGCCAAAGAAGAATCTACATCTTCAGACAGTACCGATATCGAGTACACTACTGGGTCAAAAGAAGACATGGCTGCTCAGCAGAATGACGATGACCTCTTCCCGACGGTGGACTCTACGGGGCCCTTGGCCCTAGTCAAATAGTAATTTGTGCCCCTTGCTACCTTAAAGTCTATCCCTATGTATGACGGCTATGGCAAGACAACGTATGAACACATCCAAGACATTTTGGCCTTGGCTGTGCTACATTCCATCACTGACAAAGGTGTGAAGACCCATCTACTAGCCCTTTCCCTAAGGGAAAATTTTCTCTACTGGTGAAGATCACTGCCAGAGGGATCTATCACAGGGTGGTGATAGTAAGCTGGCAGGCTCATGAAAGGATGCAACGAGTCTGTTGATCCCTCTTCTTTGCTACATCAATTTCAAAGTATACAGAGATACCCCCAAGAGGAGGTTTCGAACTTCAACATCAGGTTTATGAGGTCTTGGAAATGAGTACCTCATGAACTCTGACCTTCAACAAGCCGGGCTGCCCACTACTACCTGAGATTATTTAACTCAGACATTTGCCTACTGCTGAAGATAGCCAGAATTGACTCGTTCCCTGCTCTATATGAGGCTGCCCAGCAAGCTAAAATGGACATCATTTCTATTGGTAGACTCCTACACAAGGTACAGCCACCTATTTACCCTAACTTTCCCTGATCTCAATACCCATCAACTTTCGGTCCAGTGTTGTCCACTTCAGGACAACAACCCCAGCAGTAATGGAATTCGATGTCGGTCGTGAATCCTTATGGCCTGCCACAAATTCATTATTTGCCTCCTCCTCCTCCGCATTTTCTAGCACTCCCTGCTCCCCCGCAGTATGCACAATATTCTACACCTCCTCCATTGGTTACATTACCTCCTATAGCTCATTTTCTGCCTCCTGACAATGATATTCAGAATAAAATCCTCCAGGAGGTACGAGCTTTGGCCTCTGGATATCACACCATGTCCAACGACATGACCGTTCTAAAGAAAAAACAGGCCCAGATGGACCTTGTTCCAAGGAGGCCATATCCACCCTCGACACTAACAAAAGATCAAGCCCTAAAGCGATGAGATCAGAGGTGTCCACCTCTGAGAAATGCTACCATTGAAGACCAACCTGGTACTTCTAACCAGGTCAACTGGTGCACTACGTGCAACGACCCGCATTATGAGGATGACTGCACACTGCACCAACACTACCTCTAGACCTTGGCCGAAAGCACAATAGAAGATGAAGAACTCTACATGATCCTGGGCGATGAAAGCAACTTCGTCATCCCAGAGGAAGATCCGTTGTCACCCCCTGCCAAGGAAAATAGAAAGTCTGCTGAAGCCGCTGCAAAGCCCTTGAAGGTATACGCTAGGAGAGATAAGACACAACCTGCTGGGCTACCACATGATAAGAGGTTATGGCCTTACACATCCAAAGAAAAGGCTACTGCAGTCAAGCCTCCCATAGTGAAATCTCTCGTGCCTAAAGCTCCCGTTGCTCAACCTCCAGTTGAAACCAAAGAACAGGCTCAAGAGAAGCTGAAATATCCATCTCTGACCAAGAGACAAAGAGTTGAGGCCACTCAGCAGTACCGGATGAAGTATGAGCCAACAAAAGAAGCAGAAGGAGCTAGCACCTCGGGCTACAACATAGTAGACGAGCTGAAGAGGAACCCCACAAGAATCAGCATGTATGATGCTCTTCTGCTCCCAGGGCAGGTTGATCTACTACAGGAATCTCTGAAAAGCATGAAGAATGGCAAGCAGATATAGCCCGCTATTCTGGTGCAACCCCTAACAGTCTCAACCACTAGGAAGAACATACCACCTCCCTTCTATCTATCATTATGGATGTGAGGGTACATAGTACACAATTGTATGGTGGACTCTAGAGCTTCCATGACCCTAATGCCAAGAGCTGTCTACGATGAAATCGGGATGGAGTACACAAGGAGCAGCCAAGGCGTGCTACAACTGGATGGCACCCTTGTCAAGACAGTCAATGTCATTAAAGACATACCTATTTGGTTGCACAAAGCTCTTGACATCGTGATCATCCAAGAGGTCATGGTCGTCGACTTGGAACCCTACTTCGACATGTGCCTCTCCAGGGAGTTCACTGCAAAGTTGGGTGGGTATCTGTCTCTAGACTACTCACACATGGAAGTGCCCTTCAAAGGAAGGAGACTGAAGATTTACAATGAGAAGCCTTCCACTTTCTTAGTAGAGAAGATACTCGAAGAAGAGTCGCAGGACTGCATGGTTCAGCTGACGAAGGAAGAACTGGTGGTGGTGGACATGACAGAGCAAGCTCTTGAGCTGCTGCAAGTAGAAGATGAATTCTCCTTGCAGGACTTCAACGTCGTGATTGAAACTGAGCAAGGCTGCTACACTGTTGTTCATCCTGAGAGGCTTGACAAGTCAACCAAAAGAGAAGTGGGACCTACACCAGAAAAGTTGTGGAAGCTTTTCTTTGATGGTGCACGATGCAAAAATGGCACCGGTGTTGGTGTACTTTTGGTTTCCCCAACCGAGATCCATAAGGACTACACCTACAGGCTGGCCTGGAGCTGTACCAACAATGCGACAAAATATGAAGCCCTGTGCTTGGGTTTGTGAAAAGTGGAGAGGTTGGGGATTAAGCATCTGTATATCTTTGGCGATTCAGAGCTGGTGTGCTACCAGATTAGGAAAAAGTGCGCCTCCAAGAAGCATTATCTCAAGGTATATCGTAATCGGGTCTGGGATCTGATGGAGTCATTCGACTCATTGAATGTCAAGGCTATATCACATGAGAAAAACAAGCATGCTAATATTCTAACGTCTGTTGGAGCCAGGTACATTTTGGCTGATGAAATTGTCCAGAAGCCAAAGCCGATTTGTACCATTTACAGGCCTTTTGTGCATGATAAGGACACCCGTTGGCAGGTGTTTGACTGTGACGAGGAGATCGTCACATTTTTGGTTAACGAAGCATGTTCAATCGAAGGTAGAGACCCTGATGACGAGCAATATGAGGGGTTGATATAGCTAAAAAATAATCATGTCCCAAAAGGACTGATTACACTTGAGAGTCTATTTGATCAAAACGACAGAGCAATATCACATCGGATCAAAGTAGACCCGAAGTAGTACTTCGACCTGGAGCTTGAACCTAGAAAAATAATCAAGGTCAGGACAGACTGCACCATAGAGGAACTTGAGCAAATCAGAATATTGTACCGAGAGTTCCCTGACATAGTAACCTGGTGCTACTAGGACTTGAAGGGGTAGGATAGAAATATAATTCAGCATACCATTGAGCTAGAAGATGGTGCCAAGCCATTCTGGCAGAAGCAGAGGGCTGTAAATCTAAAGATCGAGGCCATGATGAAAGTCGAGCTCCTAAAGATGCTAGAAGCCAAGATCATCTACCCCATTAAGCCTTCATACTAGGTTGTGAACTTGGTCCCCGTGAGGAAGAAGAACGAAGACATTCGTCTTTGTGTGGACTTCAGAAATTTGAATTAGGCCTCCCTCAAGGACCATTATTCGCTTCCCCAAATCGATCAGATCCTCCATATAGTTACTGGAGCACAAATATTATCCCTCCTAGATGACTTTTATGGGTACAACCAGATCTGGTTCAAGGATGAGGACCAGCATAAGATGGCATTCACCACCAAATGGGTAACGTTCGCCTACCAGCGCATGCCTTTCGACTTATCCAATGCTGACGCCACATTCTAGAGAGCCATGGACCTGGCCTTCCAAGAGCTGCTCAACAAGGTTATTGTCATCTACTTGGATGACATGACGATATTCTCTCACAAGAGAGAGGACAATGTTCCCCACCTGCGGCAAATATTTGAAAGGTGTCGTGAATTCGGCATTTCCATAAACCCGAAGAAATCTGTCTTCACGGTAAAATAAGGTAAGCTACTAAGGCATGTCATCTCCGATAAAGGCCTAGTCATGGACCCTGATAGAGCAGAAGCCCTCCTTCGTTTGCCCGCCCCAGTTGACAAGAAGGGGCTGTAGTCCTTCTTTGGCCAAATCAACTTCATGCAAAATTTCATACCGAACTTCGCATAGGTAATCAAGCCCATGGCTGAATTGCTAAAAAAGAATGTTGAATTCTTATGGACTGATGAAAGGAGGCAAGCCTTCAAGGAAATAAAAGCTCGAATTGCACAAGCTCCGATGTTGATCAACCCGGACTACTCCAAGGACTTCATCCTGTACATGGTGGGAGAACCCGAGAGTTATGTCGCAGTCCTGACCCAAAATGGAGACTATGGTGAGGAATGCCCCATAGCATTCTTGAGCCAAGTAATTAAGTTGTATGAAGAAAAGTACAACTTTATAGATCGATAGGTTCACGCAGTCATGAAGTCTCTTCAAAATTTTAGGCACTTCGTCTCCCAGAGCAGAACTACCGTCTTTGTGATACACCCGGACGTCCGAAGCTTCATCATACAAGGAGAGTCGGGTCATAAGAGAGCAGGATGGATTGCTAAAATCCAAGAGTTTGACATCGAAGTGCGGCCAACCAAGATTATCAAAGGCCAAGCCTTATGCCAGGAGCTGGCTCGAAGCGCAATAGCCCAGATATCCACCTGTAAGTGGGAGGATCCAGCAACAAACACCAACCTAGCCAACTCCTTACCCGAGGAGTGTGACTGGACAGATGACCTAGTGAAGTATTTCTACATCAGGAGTTGTCCAAACCACCTGAATGCCTCTCAAAGAAGGAGGTTTCAGCTAGGTGCACTGAAATACACTCTTCGCCCCGAGCATATTTACTTCAGAAACATTGACGGCATCTTGTTACGGTGCATCAAGAAAACAGACCAGCCCAGGGTCCTCGGGGAATTCCACTTCGGGATGCCTGGGGGTCACCATTCTGTAAGGCCTACGACCTTGAAAATAATAAGAGTTGGGTACTATTGGCCCACTCTCTTTACAGACGCGAATGCGGTCTGTACAAAATGTGATCAATGCTAGAGATTTGCTGGCAGAAATAGAAAAGCACCCATGCCCCTTCAACCAATCCAAGCCGAGACTTCATTTTAGCAATGGGGTTTGGACTTTATTGGGGTTATTACGTCAAACTCTGCTGCGGGGCAAAAGTTCATTCTTACCACCACCGACTACTTCACGCGGTGGGTAGAGGCAATCCCCACAAAGAATGCAGACCAAGAGACGGTCATCAGGTTCCTCGAGAGCCTCATTACTCGCTTTAGTGTCCCTGAGTCAATAGTGACGAACAATGGTCCGAGGTTCGTAGGTGTCGTACTCATGGAGTACATCGACAAATACGACATTTATCACAAAATGTCTTCCAATTACTACCTGTAGGGGAATGGTCTTGCCGAGTCCACCAACAAGAATATGCTAAAAATCATCAAGAGGACAGTAGATTAAAACAAGAGGACTTGGCACCTACTCATGGATTAGGCATTGTGGGCGGATAGGATATCCCTCAAGAAGTCCATTAAAACGTCCCCCTATGCGCTCGTATATGACAAAGAAGCAGTCTTGTCGATCCACATCAAAATTCCTGCTCTCTGGATGCTTGATGAAGAGAGAAGCAGCGGAGATCTGGTAGATGACAAACTTTTCCAGCTGTTGCAGTTGGAGGAAGATAGAGAAAAAGCGTACCAAGCCTTCACCAAACACACTAAAGCAACACAAGGCTAGTTTATAAAAGGTACCACTGCCTGAGTTTTCAAAATCAGGGACCTGGTGCTGAAGTGGGACTCGTTGAAAGCGAAGCCGGGTAACCATGGCAAGTTTGATGCCCTATGGGAGGGCCCCTATCATATTGCCCGGGTAAATCAGTTTAATGCATTTGTGCTCTGGGACATAGAGGGATAGCTTCTCCCCATTCCCGTCAACGAGTTCCACCTCAAAATTTACCACCACTGAAGGCGCCCAGATGGGTCCTTGTACAAATTTCCCTTCTGCATTTTTTAGTTTTCAGAATGTATATATTTCAGCATTCAGTTTTTCAGTTTTTAATTTTTCAAAGGGCCCAAGTAAGACCTAGGGCAAACCCCGACTTCGCAGCGAAGTCGGGTAGCGCTCCTTGGGCAGTGCGAAGTACGGAGCAAGGCAGCTGAAAAGAGGAGCTAAATTAACTAAGTCTGGGTGCGCAACCCGACTTCGCAGCGAAGTCGGGCTGTGCCCCCTCCAAAGGGCAAAATTGGGAAACAGACAATGACAAAAAGGCTAAGTGTCAGACTATGCAAGCAAATTTGGGCAAAGTCGAAGTGCACCCATTTTTTGGGCAAAGTCGGAGTGCGCCCATTTTTCAAGCGAAGTCGGAGTGCGTCCATTTTTTGGGCAAAGTCCGAATAACCTACCACGGAAAACATGAAAATTCCTAAGTGTGGGCCCAGGGTGAAGTATGGCACAGGGTAAAGTTGGGTCAAGGGGTCATAAATTCTCTCTTGTAAAGTGTGCCCAGGCGGCAGCGATGACGTCAGCAATGGCACGATGCCCAAGGAGGTTTAATGATTGCATATCTTTCAAGAATGATGCATTAAAAAATCAAGGTGTGTTTTGGACCAACGACTACTAGGGTGCACTTTTCAAAAATAAACCCATGCACAGCCGCCAAAAAATCATAACGCCTCCACCAACTCCAAGTTAACTGCCCTAACTCCCTCCCTCGTGCCATTAATGTTGTAGTCGTTGTCTACAAAAAGGGCCCTAGTGCAACCAAAAAATTCAAATCGTTCAAGATGATTCCTTGAATGCAAGGAATAAAGCTGACAAACTCAGAAGCCGTAACTCCTGCCTTTGCTATTTCAAAAAGGATGGACAAGTGGAAAGCGCCCGTACAGGCGCAATCCAGTGAAGAACGAAGCGAAGCTGAGGAATCACCAGAGTCAAGCGCTCATGAGAGCGAAGCACTGCAGAAGGACCAAAAAATAAAATCTCGAACGAAGAGGTGCGTAGTTGGGCAAACTCCGTCACCACCAGTTAATCGCCTATCCGGGTACAAGGACGACTCTTTCTCCATCAGCCTCACCAAACTGTGGCTAAATATTACAAAGTGGGTAGACAAGGTTTCGCCCTCACATCATGTCGATGCTGCATATAAATCGAACCTATACTGGTTCTTGTGCCCTCCTACTCACCAGTACCCGAAGCTGATCGAAGCAATTGCAGAATATTACAAACCAGCTGCCCGACAAGTCTGTGACAACAAGGGAAAAGTGTTGTTCACACTCTTCCGGGAGAGCGTCCAACAAGCATTCGCCCCGGGGCTGCAGTACAAGCCCGACGCAATTCTCAAAAGGGTGAATTTGGATGAGCAGACCGGTAGATTTACGTAGACAATGCGGATGAGAGAGTTTCTTGATTCGAAGTTGAAGACTCCGTTGGCAGCCGAACAATGGCCGACTGGCCCCATACCCTTGGACAGATTTGAGAATAAATACATCTGACTCTGACAAAGTAGTACGATCGTACCATCTGGAGTTGGTAGAATGTATCCTACACGGAGAATTTTATGACTCTACAGCGTAGAAGAGTGGAAAGCGCCCTATTTTCTTCGACTGGGCGGACTGGCTGGCATATGCAATACATTCAAGTCTGGTTAGGCTGCAGAAAAAGCAGACAAAAGATTTCTGATTTTGTTCCTTCCTCGCATGGATGTGCCTGTATCACATGCATTATCGAATAAACATTCCTGACCTGAGGAAAATAAACAAAAAAGGAGAGCCGCTACCCGTGTACGAATGGACTGAGATTCTGTATAGGAAAGGCTCATTCTACGAATTTAATCTCAAATTTTTGTGCCAGGTCATGGGGTTGTTCAACCGTAAGGCATGTCGCCCATCGAAAGTCATGACAAAGTACCTATGGAAGAATGAGTACGGGGACACCTTTCGGCTGACTCAGGGCATCATAGTTAGAAGCTACGGGTTCAAGGGGCAGCCATTCCTACTGCCCTACTTCTACACTGACCACCAGTTTGGGATGGAAATTACAAGGCAGATGGACTACGTTGAAGAAGAATTTGGCCAGGGCAAAAAGAAAGGCCATATATTTTAGTATCCCATGACCTGGGCGAATACCCAAGTGTACGAAATCGGGCAGCACGTCTACCTCGAGCGGGAACTCATTGATATGGGTCTAATAATGCTGCCTCAGCATTGGAAGTACGACCCAATTGAGGTCAGAGGAAAGTTCATGCATATCTATCCCTGAACTGAGATCATACAAGAAAGAACAGGACAGGTGCAGACCTGGAATGGCACATCAAGCAAATGAAATCATGGCCCCCATGGCATGAGTTTTACTGCGAAGAGGTGACGTACGATCCCGAGCGAAACCCGGATCACCGGATGGAGTCTGCGGGCTTCAAAAAATTCCTCGCCAAGGTGTCACCCCTCAACTGGCATAAAGACAAAATCATTGAATGCTAGAAGATGAGGTGTCGCACATAGCACGATAAATCCAACTAGAGGAATCTGGTCATTGACGATGAATTTTTGGCACTATATGACCAGCATGTTGCCACTTGGCAACCTTTTGAATTCCATAATTGTGTCCCCCGAGGCGCTAAGAAAAGGTATATAAAGAGGCCCTCGTCCCAGCAATCGTCAACTCCGACAACTTCCAGCGTAACTCCGACGAGTAGTCAAGTGGGCCCGATGCATCCTGTAGCTTCTGAGACAGTGCTCAAAAAGGTACAAAATTCAGATAAGTCAACCCCAGAGGTGGCCCCTCCAGCTAAAAAAGTGCCTGCGCTGCCAGCTAGCAGATCGGCTATGGCGAGCATTCTTCCAACCAAACCCAGGTACAAGTTTACCATGGGAACGTCAGCGCCTGCCACCCCGACATTATCTCTTTCCTCTGGACCAGCCATGGCACCAGAAGAAAAGAAGAGGAAGAGAGTTGAAAAGATAAAGTGGCCTAAAGAGCCTGTGCAGCAATCAATCGTAGAGTAGTCGGGAGCAGTAATGCCAGAAGTTGTCTCTTTAGACAGCCCTGAACCAGAGGCAGACACCCGGGTTTCAAGCGTCCATCCAACAGCGGCTCAGGTAGAGCCTGTAGGTATGTCCATTGTTTCTCTTCCCCAAGTCCCAGTTGGCCCTACCAAATATCCCTCTCCCATTTCATCAGGGCAAGCCGTAGTTGCGTCTTCTTCCTCCTAAGCTACCCAGCCCTATAGCGGCTCACATTCCTTCAACCAGTTTGCTCAAGATCCTAACGCTTCCAATCACTAATTCAAACCCTAGAACCCTCCCCCGCAACCAGTACTAAAGTTTCTCCTTCGTCGCTCCTCACCCCAGCCATCCAAAACCCTACAAGCACCATCCACCCAGCCGCCCATTTCTCCTAGGACCCGGTCGCCCTCAAAAGCGGCCACTCCTTTTGGGATACCTTTCGCATCACTGTTTGCAAGAAAAATGTCGCGACAAAATCCAATGCTGGAGGATCTGGACTTCATGGGTGAACTACAGAGCATTGGTGACCTGCCTTTGGTAGTAAGCGCCTCAGGATGTTTCACCTCATTTCTCCAAGGCATGAAATGAAGGAGAGCCGAAGAGATATCTACCCCGATGAAACGCATGAAGTTCGACCTAGATAGGAGAGTGCTGACAACCAAGAAATTGATCCCAAAAGTAAAGAAGCCTCTCTGGGAGATGACCGAAGCAGAATACGAACTTCAAAGGAAGGAGAAAAGCTTTAACAACATCAACAAGGAATACAAAATTCATGGTATTCGTCGTAGGACAAACAATCTCCTCGTCAAACATCTTGAGACCCAAGAAGCGTTGTTCTAGATGCAGAATAACACAAGGTAGCTTGAGGAGGACCTGGCTAGGGCCATCGCATAGCTAGGGTCAGCACAACAGGATATTGATGAGCTTAAGGCTCAACTGGTTGCCTCTCAATAGGAGGCCAAAGCATAGAGATAGACAATCGAGCTACTGTCAGAAGAGAAAAGAGTTGCGCTGGAGCAGGTTTTGCAGCTTCAAGATTCGTTGAAATAGACACAGTCACGGCTTGTAGAGAAAACATTACAAGCAGTGGTCTTTTCAAAGAGCAAATCCAAGGAGATGTGGGCTAGTCTGCTACAAGGTTGCAAGCCCAACCTTGTCAAGTCCTTGTCAATTCTGAACTTCGTGTCCAGGATTGAAGAAGTATCTACCCAGGGAAAGCCTGTGGTAGAGGAGGCTGAACACCAAGTGAAGCAATGGCTAGACCTGGCTATGAAACTTGAGCAGTTTGAGCGCAAAGGCCTCCAATTTGCACCTATGTTCCAACTTGCCTCAGAATGGGCAGATGCAAGGGTAACCTTGCATATTTATTTTGATAAGACAGAGAAAATTAGAACGGTCAGGAGGATGCTGGACACCCTAGAACATGAAAGGAACATTATCCTGGCCCCCTTTCACACTCTGTTTGAGCACGGGTGCCCGAGCTTTGTCAAGGATGGCAAATTTTTGACCTTGGACCAGGTTAAGCAGAATTGGCTATCTTTTGAGGCAGACACAGCGAAGATTGATAGCTAGGTAGAGCCGATTCAGGAAGCTCAGGTCACCCAGATGGTGTCTAAATACTGTAAAATCAACTCCTCCCTAAAGGAATTGGGAAGAAGATATAACACCATCGACCTGCACGCAGTTGCTGCATTTCATGCAGCATTGAGAGAAGTCAACGACCTTAGGCCCTTCCAAGCAGCAGTCTGGGACCAATCCAAGGCTGCATACCAATGCATCAGCGAGTGGGAGGCTGATAGTGGAGAACATTCAGGTTCATAAGGAGAGACTGAGGAGGCAACTACCGAAAGTGATCCTGAATAAGAACAGTTGCCCAGAATGAAGCGATCAGAGCAGTAGAAAGCAGGGGAAGGAAGTTCCTCTGCACCCAATGGATAAAGGTGTGGTTCTGTTGGTCACGAATCTGCCACAGGAAAGGATTTTTACAATTGCGCCCTAGACCCGGCCAACATTGAAAGGCTGGAAGCAAGAAATGGCTCCCAGACCAATCTCCAGAGTGGGCTGGTTCCCTTCACTACTCTAAAAATGGGTTTAAGATAGGGTTGCTGGAAAGAGATTTAAAAGGTTGCAGAAAGAAATGGGAAATATGGCCACAGGCCAAAGTGATGGGATCGAAAAATAACAGCAGGAAATTTAAAGTGCAGTAACAGCAAGCAATAAAAGTTATCAACCTAACTTTCGCACGATGTACGCAGAGAAACCCTCCAAAATCACATTCCGAGAATCATACTCTCACGGAAGTGCATAAATCCAATATGCAGAATTTAAATGCAACAACCATTAAGACATACAAATGCTATTAGAAATGCAACATAAACAGAAAGGAAATCACTAATGCAAACGCTTGAAAAATAAAAGCCAATCCTTTATTCCCGCAAATGCACTTCGGTTTCTAGCAGCAAGTTTTTCCAACCTTTGCAAATGAAAATTACATTGGTTTTTATAGAGGTCCGTCCTCTTTGCAGCATTAAAAACGTAAAACCAACTTCCTCGTGATCTACAATAATATCTTGAAAATCAGGAACACGACCCCTTAATAGCGGCCTCGAGGAAATAAAAATTAAATACCATTAATGTTCGCGGCCCTTCATTAAATTCGATTTTTCAAACATGTGCATGAAGCCGTTAAAATAATCCACGAACCAATACTTTGAACCAATAAATCCTTTAATTTTGGTGACCTGGGCGCTTCTTCGACTTTAACCGCATCGGAAATCCGCAAAATATTTAATTCGGGTTATCATTAAATCCTCGAAAATCGAAAAAACCCTTTCGGCCGTTCATATTGCACTTGGCGGGAAAAATGCGACGGGTCGCGAAATCGCGACGGGTCGCGAAATCGCGACGTCTTATCATTCAGTACGCTTTGACCACCGTTGACCCGCGAAAATGGAACATGTAGCGATTTCGCTACATGTTTCCGCCGTTGGCTCCTCCCTGCGCTCTGCCCCGCGAAATCGGAACATGTCGCGATTTCGCTACATGTTTCCATCGCCGTACCAATCGCCATTTTCTGTCGCGATTCGCTGACATGTCAGCGACGCGCTGCAAGTTTTCACCTTTTGCCTTCGACGCTGCCCGGGTCGCGATTCGCTGACATGTCAGCGAATCGCTGCATGTTTTCAACTTAGTGCTTTTTCTGCCCGCCGACCCGCGATTTCGGAACACGTCGCGATATCGCGACGGTTCCGCCAACCTGCCTGCGTTGACTGCGTTGACCGCGATTCTGCGACATGTCAGCGCATCGTCGCAGCTTTCGGACTTAGTCATTTTTTGCTCAAATTTTCTCCTTTTTTCGCCCAAGCCGCATCAATCAAAGGTCAGATCCCCAACAATACATCAATGCATTCATCAATGAGAATCAATGTGGCAAAAATGCCAACATTCTTGGCGGCTCGCGGGGTATACAGCTCGCTGTATGCAAGAATCCAAGCCTTAGTCCATTGGGCACAGAGTCATATTGGAACTGTAAACAAGCTGCTGCAAAACATGTCAGGGGACTGCTGCAATCATCTTCTGTTGAAAAAGCTGAAACTGAAAGAACCTGCATATGACTGGTTATGAAATGCGACAAATGGAATGCGATAGTGGAGTGAGCTCTTGCGATTGCGCAAGCGGTGAATGCAATGGAGTGATGACAATAATGAAATGATAGATTGACAAAGCAATGTGGTAGACACAATAGCAGAATGTTGTTGTACTACCATCTACAATGGATGGAATGAAAGTGAATGAACGGATGGAATGGAAATGGAAATATGAATGTTGTGGAATGAGAATGAACTCGAATCGTAAATAAATGCGTAAAATGACGGAACTTAGAAGAAAGCGATAAGAAGGAACGGGGAAAAACAGAAAGGGAAAAGAAACAACAATTGTGGCTCATTTTGTTTTAATGCAGAAGAAACAGAAGGAAGAAGATGAAGAAAGGAAAGAGAGGAAATGGGGAAGGGAAAAGAAGAAAGTGCTAGAAAGCCACCAAACTGTTGGGAGGAGAAAAACAAAGGAAAAAAAACAAGCATCTACGGCTCGCAGCAACAAGAACCGAGATGAACAAATAAAAACAATACCACTCTTTTTTTTTTTTTCTCTTCTTTTTCTATTTTTTTTGTGTTTTTTCAAAATACTATATACAATAAGTCACGACATGATTGGCATGTCGTCACCAGACACCCAATCTCAGAATGTTATCCGGTAAATCTGCAATGTCCCGACCAGATCTGATCATACTTAAGTCGGTCCTTGAAATTGGGCTGGCTCCTTCCTGAAGTTCTCCATGGTGCTGATACTGGCAAGTTATCATACATGCCAAGACCTACACAACTGACAAATACTGCGGAAAAGAAACCCCACCATCTTGAAAAGTTCTCTGACTGTGGACTGAAAACAGGTTCCTCCAACTCCTGGATCCGATCACAGGAATTGTCCAGCAACAGTTCCTTCTTCAGGATCTCTTCAGACTCTACCTGTTGATCTGACATATTTAACAGGTTCTGACTAAATGCTTGCATGTCATGCACAGCTATGCCTTCTTGGTGCTCAGGTTCTTCTTCTTTGCTTATATCCTCTGGATCCATCTCCTTATGAAAACTGCAAGCAACCATATTGTTCATTGCCAATCCTTGGCTTTGGATGAGATCTCTCCCTTGAGCTCCACACAACGACATCTCGTGTTTCGTACGAGATAAGGGAGCCGGCATGAATGTGCGGGGTAAACAGAGCAAGCAACCATCGGAGAAGGTAATGGAGTTTCCCCCCACGGTAACTTTCCTGATAAGTGCAACATCTGTTTTGCTCGCACTGCTTCCTCAAAGATTTGTGGGAAGCGTTGTTCACCTGACTGCAGCAAAAAGAGACCTATGTCAGA
Organism: Wollemia nobilis; assembly: GCA_028583015.1. Taxonomy (NCBI): domain Eukaryota; kingdom Viridiplantae; phylum Streptophyta; class Pinopsida; order Araucariales; family Araucariaceae; genus Wollemia; species Wollemia nobilis. Next base: position 1,217,608 of record JAQPPZ010016670.1, read on the forward strand.
ATTAAAAGCGCGAACATAAAAGAGGTGGGCCCGGGTGGGTGATGGACGGATCTTCTCTGGAATTCTCTGCCAGCTTCTCAAGAATCGGACATTGAAGTCCGTGATGCTTTCTTGAGGTGCTCTCTTGATGTACATGAAAAATTGGTAGAGATCCAAAGAACTATAGAAAGGATCTTCATCAAATCTTTTGATCAGTGCTCCCGCGAGATCATCCCATGAGCTGATGCTTTGACGTTTGAGCAATCTGTACCATTGCAATGCTCTTCCTTCCAAAGACTGAACCAGAAGTCGGATCATAACATCCTCGTGTTCTATGACATGGATCATGGACAGAATAGCAATATCTTCAACATGTGTCAGAGCCATGCCTTCGGTACCATCATATTTTGCCAGGTTCTTCAGGGCACCTTCGGGAATTTCATGCCGAACTTGCGATTCGGAGGGCCGGGATCATCCCATCTAGAAAAAACCCTCGCCTTTGTGGCGTTGGTCTCATGGAATCACGGCCATCGCCATTAAGTCAGAGTCGCCAGAAAGAACATTCTTTGAATTTTTTTTTTTTTTTTTTTTTAAAACAATAGGCGTCCACGAACAGATCTTCAACTCAGCAAAGTCGCGGATGAACTTACAAATCTCCGCTGTGAGGCCAAGACAGCTCATCAAATCTTGAGACCTCCGGGTGTTAAAACGTGCCAAAACTGTTGGCACCGGTGGGGTTATCACTTTGGAAAATTATGCGTATCCCACCGATTATGAATTCTTGGAGACAGAAACAGTCTGTCCCACCGGGCGTGCCAAAAACTGTTGGTCACGAATCTGCCACAGAAAGGATTTTTACAATTGCGCCCTAGACCCGGCCAACATTGAAAGGCTGGAAGCAAGAAATGGCTCCCAGACCAATCTCCAGAGTGGGTCGGTTCCCTTCACTACTCTAAAAATGGGTTTAAGATAGGGTTGTCGGAAAGAGATTTAAAAGGTTGCGTAAAGAAATGGGAAATATGGCCACGAGCCAAAGTGATGGGATCGAAAAATAACAGCAAGAAATATAAAGTGCAAGAACAACAAGCAATAAAAGTTATCAACCTAACTTTCGCACGATGTACGCAGAGAAACCCTCCAAAATCACATTCCAGGAATCATACTCTCACGGAAGTGCATAAATCCAATATGCAGAATTTAAATGCAACAACCATTAAGACATACAAATGCTATTAGAAATGCAACATAAACAGAAAGGAAATCACTAATGCAAACGCTTGAAAAATAAAAGCCAATCCTTTATTCCCGCAAATGCACTTCAGCTTTCTAGCAAGCAAGTTTTTCCAACCTTTGCAAATGAAAATTACATTGGTTTTTATAGAGGTCCGTCCTCTTTGCAAGCATTAAAAACGTAAAACCAACTTCCTCGTGATCTACAATAATATCTTGAAAATCATGAACACGACCCCTTAATAGCGGCCTCGAGGAAATAAAAATTAAATACCATTAATGTTCGCGGCCCTTCATTAAATTCGATTTTTCAAACATGTGCATGAAGCCGTTAAAATAATCCACGAACCAATACTTTGAACCAATAAATCCTTTAATTTTGGTGACCTGGGCGCTTCTTCGACTTTAACCGCATCGGAAATCCGCAAAATATTTAATTCGGGTTATCATTAAATCCTCGAAAATCGAAAAAACCCTTTCGGCCGTTCATATTGCACTTGGCGGGAAAACTGCGCAGGTCGCGAAAATGCGACGGGTCGCGAAATCGCGACGGGTCGCGAAATCGCGACGTCTTATCATTCGAATACGCTTTGACCACCGTTGACCCGCGAAAATGGAACATGTAGCGATTTCGCTACATGTTTCCGCCGTTGGCTCCTCCCTGCGCTCTGCCCCGCGAAATCGGAACATGTCGCGATTTCGCTACATGTTTCCATCGCCGTACCAATCGCCATTTTTTGTCGCGATTCGCTGACATGTCAGCGACGCGCTGCAAGTTTTCACCTTTTGCCTTCGACGCTGCCCGGGTCGCGATTCGCTGACATGTCAGCGAATCGCTGCATGTTTTCAACTTAGTGCTTTTTCTGCCCGCCGACCCGCGATTTTGGAACACGTCGCGATATCGCGACGGTTCCGCCAACCTGCCTGCGTTGACTGCGTTGACCGCGATTCTGCGACATGTCAGCGCATCGTCGCAGCTTTCAGACTTAGTCATTTTTTGCTCAAATTTTCTCCTTTTTTCGCCCAAGCTGCATCAATCAAAGGTCAGATCCCCAACAATACATCAATGCATTCATCAATGAGAATCAATGTGGCAAAAATGCCAACAGTGTTCTTTGCATCAAGGCAAGCTCGAAACCTCACGAGCCACCAAGAATGTTACCACATTTGGCATGGGGTGCCATGTTTTCAGTTTTTGTAAGTGACCAACTCTTTTCCTTCCTTCCTCTCATTCCCTTTCTTCATTTCTCTGTTTCTCCCTCTTCTTGGCAGTCTCATTCCTCCATCTTCCCCTTTAACTTCCCCCAGCAAAGTTTCCAGCAAGTGTTCCCTGAAAAAGGTTAAGTGTCAGGGTGCACCCTGACTTCACAGCAAAGTCAGTGTGCCCTCTAGTTGGAGCGTAGTAGGGAATGCGAAGTGTGCAGGTAGATAGAAACAAGCAAAATTTGACTAAGTGTCAGGGCGCAATCTGACTTTTCTGCGAATTCGGGGTGCACCCTTCTTCCTGGGTGCACTTGGAGAGTAGTGTGGCAAAAAGTTAGCTAAGTGTTGGGGCGCACCCTGACGTCGCTTCGCTGTGAAGTCGGGGTGCGCCCTTCTTCCTGGGTGCACTTGGAGAGCAGTGTGGCAAAAAAATAGCTAAGTGTTGGTGTGCAACCCGACTTCGCAGCGAAGTCGAGGTGCGCCCCCCCTTTTGGTGCGCAGTCCCAATGATAGTAAAACAGCAAAGTGTCAGGCACGCAACCCGACTTCGCAGTGAAGTCGAGGTGCGCCCTTTGATCAGTGCGTAGTTGGGTAAGCAAACCTAGAAATTGACTAAGGCACGGAGGCCTCCCCAACTGCATTGTTTTCTGTATGCGCAACCTGACAACGCTCTAATCCTGGGCGAAGTTGGATAAATTGCATTTCAAGGCAGCATGTGTCACTCATCTGCATCCGACAAGTGTCCAACTTTGGGATTCAAGCCAATACATGACTGGGAAAAGGACAAAGCATGGGTTGCACTATCTACGTCAACTGCCATCATTTAAAGCTGATAAGAAGTTCCATCCACCACAACTACTCGCATTCCTAATGACCAAAGGTTTGACCCGACACATCGCTACGTAGTTGTACATCTTTCAGGGAGACCATGCCGCAAGTACGGTCCTGCCTGACAAAAGTCAGTATTAGCAGCTCTTCAGCTAATGTTTAGTCTGGGACTTTGTGCCTAAGAATGTAATTGGAGGGAACTTGAGGCTATAAATAGCCATCCAATTCAATGTAAAAAGGGGGAAGGGGAATATACTGCTAGGGAACCATTATAGCTGTGCGTTTGCCTCTAATACAAAGCATATACTTGGCTCTGCTTACTGTCTTTCATCTTGTATGTCGCCTCTCCTTGTCATTTCTACCTCATGTTTCTTGTATCATTGCTTGTTGTTGTACTAAACTCTAGACTCTGGTATTTGATGATCAAGTATTCTTGGAATGCATAGATATAGGATACATAGGATGAATGATAGTTGTACTTTCGATGTGTGTTTTGTATATGAATGCTATTAGTAGCGGTGATTGATCGTTGTCGTGCTGCTTATTCCCCCCACCCAACTCCAATCACATTTGGATTCTCTTTTTGCACTTTTATCTCTTTCCCTGCACTCTTATCCTAAAACACTAAAACCCCACAAGAAGTCGGCCTTCTCCGGAGATTGGCACGAAAGGCATCCCTTCCTTCCAGCATTTCAATCTGGTGGGCGAATCTGGGCGTAATAACATCAAATCCTTTCCTCATGGTAGATTCGTAACCAACAGGACCTAGGTGAGCAACCATAATGTTGATAGCTAGAAATAATCCAATATTGCAAGTCATAATTGCACAATGAAAAAAATACAAACATAGTGGTCAAACCATTAACTTCCATCAATACGTCACCTTTACTGTAAATAGTCTTCCTTAAAGAATATAATGTATCAACATATATAGTCATCAAAAAGTAAGGTTCAAATCAAAAGGTACGATTGCCTTATAAGCAAAAATGGTATTCTAAGAGCATTGCAATTTAAAATTAAACATGACAAATACTGTAGAGATATTCAACTTGACCATAATGTCATTCAGGCATCACTAGAAATACTAATGTATATTTCTATAATATTGTGACATGTCTGTTGGAGATATTATATTATTTGATCCCCTTGTAATATTAGTTTGGTAGATGATTTATATTTTATAATGTATGTGTCAATATGAGAGAAAGTGCAAAATGTCAAGAGAGAATGAAGAGTCATATTAATATGTGGCAAGATGATATTTTTATCTTTATGAGAGGTGTTAAAAGTGAACATGACATTGATACAATATTAAGAGAGTTAAACATAACAAGGAGCAGCAAAATAAAGATGCAAACATAAAATAAGAGAATAACAAGGGAAACCCCCTTGGAGGATGTCCAAACATTCCATTTTTTTTCCATTAGCAATCTCAAATAAATACTACATTGCATCTTCTACAAGGTAAACCCTAGCATCTGTCGCTACCAACTCACATGTGCATGCAAGGTGATACCTCATCCTTAGACTTTGACCCATATTACAAATGCATGATTATGTAGGATTTTAATGCCAATATTTCCTTTTAATGACATATTTGTAATTCTGTAATACAAACAATGATTTTTTTTACACAACCTTTCATGGGCACAAGTTAAAACCAGTCCTTCCAAATACAAGTAGCTTTAACCCGATTACTACTAGGCTCTAGACCTATAACTTCCACCAGCTATATAATTCCAAGACCTAGCCATCCTACAAGGTACCTCCGACCTTATAAACACATTAGCTTCACCTGTTACCCTTAGCCATATATCGAAAAGGTAACAAAAAATTCCAAAAAACCACTTTTAAAACATTACAAATATTATTGGAGCTAACTCTGAGAACATTACACTAGGAAACCATCACTAGCATCCATACTAGTCTATTTTGGGTACAACTACACTAGTTACAGTATCATTAATAGCCCCACAAGCTACATTGATTACAATAGATAATAATTTAACTACACCAGTTACAATAACTTCTTCAGGTACAAGCTACACTAGTTACAGTAGTTAATACTGAAGAGACTTACTCTAACTTAGTCCAGGATAATAGTGCAAAAACTAAATGATACAAAATAAAATAATGACTCACAATAAACATACACATATAACACAAGAGATTTACCCTGGTTCACCCAATATGGGCTAATCCAGCAAACAAGAGACACATCTCCTTTGATATTATTATTTTCACTCATTACCCGAAATGAGACATTATAATCAATATAATAGGAAACTCTCACAACCCTAAACCACAATGTGGTATTAGAATACCATGGGCACAATACCGTGGGCTACAACCGCCCACACCCACCAACCGCAGGAAACTCGAAAACCATTATGTAAATCACCAGATCTGCCACTATCAAAGCTCACACTCACATAAAATAAACATTTGAATATTGATAAATCATAGTATCATTGTCAAAGCTCACCAAGTTTGTCGTTGTCAGAGCTCACCAAATTTTTCACTGTCAAAGCTCACCAGATTTATCACTATGAAAGCTCACCACATCTGTCATTATTGAATCTCACACTCACAAAAAATAAATATATAAATACAGATAAAACATAGTATCATACCCAGGTGTTGTAGGTGAGTTGGAGAGGAGAGGACAATCCTCCAAGGGAGGTCCCAGGTTCGAATCTCCACCCTACCAAAAAGCTGAATTTGGGTACCCAAAATTCAATTGATAATGTTGGTGTGGGCAGGGCTGGGTGCGACCCTCGGGTGACTTTGATGGTGTAGAACCCCCTGTTCGTGGTCTCTTAGACCAAGGCGGCCCTACAAGGGGTTTTTCACTTTAAAAAAAAAACATAGTATCATTATCGAAGCTCACCAGGTCTACTACTATCAAAATTCACCAAATTTGTCACTGGTGAAGCTCACCAAATGTGTTGTTATCAAATATCACCAAATCTATCACTATCAAAGCTCACCATATATATCACTATAAAAGCTCACCAGATCTGTCATTATCGAAGCTCACCAAATTTGTCATTGTAGAAGCTCAACAAGATTTAAATATCAAACCCTAGGATGAATGGTCCTTAATCCATATTTGTCGCTATCAAAGCTCATAAGATTTACTGCTATTAAAACTCACCAGATCTATTACAAGTCATAAAACCTTACATCTCTTAATATAATACCATAAACTACCCAGGTTCAAGACCATAGGCTCTGATACCAAATGTTAAAACTAAACATGACATTGATACAAAATGAAGAGAGCTAAACATAACAAGAAGCAAAAAAATAAAGATGTAAATAAAAAATAAGAGAATAACAAGGGAAAAACTCCCTTGAGGGATGTACAGACATTTCATGTTTTTCCATTAGCAATCTCAAATAAATACTACATTGCATCTTCTACAAGGTAAACCCTGGCATCTACCGCTACCAACTCACATGTTCATGCAAGGTGACACCTCATCCTTACATACACATTGACACCTCATCCTTGGACTTTAATCCATATTAAAAATATGTGATTACATCCAACAATAAAAATATGAAAGGTTGCATCTCTCAAATGATAGAGGAGAGCAATAGTTAGAGTACTGAAAAATCATGTAAAATGATATATTGGAGGTAAATCTCTATGCAATATGAATCAATCTGTATTGTTATCGTAATATTGTGATATTATGTATATTGTGTTATATTTGTGAGATTTTATTGTTGTTTCAATATTGAGATTCATTTTTAGTTTGATTAATGGTATTCATTTTATTTATTCTTGATCTTGGATAGAGCTTTCTATGAGTTAACCTATTCAGAAAGCTAATAGTGGAATCATAGCTAGCAAGCTATGGAGTTTTGGGACAATTGTTGCCATCTGACAACATACCCATAAGAGCTAGATCTTCGTAAGTGCCATAAGAGATAATCTAAAGGAACTAAGTGTTGGCATCCATGTGGAGACATTTTTTCTTGATATAGAGTTATCTACGTCTTAAACATGAAATATACTGGGTCTAGTTGCTTGCAGCCACCTAAGAATGGATGATCTCATAAAGAAGCTCAAAAACCTCACCTAAGAAAGTATGCTCTCTAGAAGCATGAAAGCTTCGTCTACAAGCTTCGTCACCAAAGAACAAATGACCTCAAAAAGGAGCATTCGTAGCCAATGGAAGAGGTACCCACAAAACCATCTCTACGACTTTCAGATTTGCTTTGGTAAATCTACCCATATGGAGGGTGTTTTTAAAGACTCTTACCCATCATATCGGAAGCATCATTTTCTAAAGGAATTGGTTAAAGATCCACCATTCTCTTGATAGCTTTGTGAGAGAAACAAAAATAAAATACACGTTTGTGAGAAACATAGGTAAATACTTCACTTTTAAAATGGTTGGCCATCGAGGGTATATGTGTATAACATGTAAAAGGAGAGAAAATTTCTAATAGTGGGTGCTAATGGTTATATTGGTAGAAGTTAAAACATTTGGTTGTTGAATACATTTTTAAAAAAGTTAACGGTGACAACGTTGGATTTCGAGTGCAAGTCCTTCACATACTCAACGATGAAACATTGAAATCTCTAGTGCCAAGTTCATCATGCAGTGATACGTTGCAATCGAGGAAGCCACTAGAAGTGGAAGGTGAAGCCGATGTAGACCCACACGCAGCCGTGCGAGGCCAAACTAGGCTATGCAAACTGAAAATTGATCACTGTACGCACATAGGCAATAGAATTTCTAACGTGGTAGTGATAATGCGAAGGTCATAGATAGTCTAATGGGAGCGAGATGACAAAATATCCCACATAGATCATGGGAGGGTTGTAACAACAACTTAAAGGGTAGAGGTGTCCCTATTGCATTGATCACGTAACGATGGTTAGGCCAACTTTCACGTAGGGTTGTCTTTGAAGCATCAGTTGTTGGCGTAAGCCTTTCGACACATGGCGAGCGCATGATCTCTAGCTATCTTTGGAAAGTAGTTTGACTTGTTGATTACTTGCATTTTCGGGGTTGTCATTTGTGTCAAGTTAGTGCCCACGCGATCAACAGGTAAAGTTTTTTTTTTATTTAAAATTTTTATTAGGAGGTATAAGGAAGTTGGAAAGATTAAAAAGAAAAAAAAGTAATAAGGAATTTAGGAATTATTTGAAAAAATTATCATTTACTTTTTTAGAGAGTTATTTTTTAATATTTGAAAGTTTTATTAATTGAAATTCAAAGAATCATAGAATATTTGCAAATTATTTAATTTTTAAGAGATAAGGAAGTCTATTTCAAACTTAGAACAATTTAAATTTACAAAATTCTAAACTTTAGTTGGAGTTATAAGGTTTATTTGAAATTGGTTTGTTTCTTTGAATAGAAGATTATTTTTGCAAATTAATTATTTGGGAGTCAAAAGGTTTACAACATCAAACTTAGGAAATCAAATTTGCAAAACTTAGTTTCTAACAATTTGGGAGAAAAAAATCTAAACTTCAAATATTTTGAAATTTAATTGGAATATTTGAAGTTTAGAACATTTGAAAATTAAATTAGAGAGACATAAGGAATCCTACTTCATATTTTTTTGAAAAATCTTAGAAACTTGAAATCTATCATTCAAAACCTAGGGAGTCATAAGGTAGTCAACTTCAAAGGAACATGTGAATAAAAACAAATGAAAAAGAAAACAAATGATCAAAAAATAGAAATACAAAAAGATGATATGTTAAAAATAATTGAAATAAAAAATTTATGTTTTTAGGAAGAACCAATATACACTGAAGATACTCATTAGAAGAAACTAAGAAAATGTTGCAAAAATTAAAATGTTGGACTCAAAAAATGATAACAAAAATTGAAAGTCAAGAGAATACATCAATGAAGGAAAAGAGGGTCTTGCAATCAATCATGAGAGAAGCCAAAGATGAAAGTTTTTCAATGCTAGAAAATTATCTAAATTCAAAACTTGATGAAGCAGTTAAAGACTCTAAAGATGTTTTCACATTACCTAATGATATAGGAAAGATAATGTATATGGCATTACTTTCTAATGAAGTTCTAAAAGGTAAGAATAGAAAGCAAGAGGAAATGATTGCAGATTTGGAAAATGAGCTTGTTGATATTATTAGTGAAGCAGAACAGGGAGAATTTCTAATGCTTCAAAAATGCATGCAAAGTGTTCTTAATGATGCTAATGATTATTATAAAAATATTGTTATTGTACCTGTTAGTCTATGGAGAACAATCTACAAGGGAATAATCAATCAAATGTTTCCAAGATAAGAAAGTAAGGAAAGGCTGAAGAATTAGGAAATAAACCAATGATAAAAGATGTTTGTTGTGATACAAATGATTTAAGGCCCATGATGATAGATGCATGTTGTGATACTAGTGATCTTCATAAAAAAGAAAAAGATACATTTTGTGATTCTCATAAAAATGAAAAGGAATATTGTGATGCAAGCAATGATACTTGTGATTTAGAATTCATGACAAATATAGAAGAATCTATTACAAAAATAGATACTATATGTGATATAAATGACTTGAATATAGTTTGTGATTGTTCATAAAAGGATTGATGTTGACATAGATTCAAATGATGATAGAGATAGTGATGCTCATAATTGTATTGATATTGATAGAGATCAATCTAATGATATTTTTGGTTATTTTGAAAGGTATACTAAAGGAATTGGTTCAAAATTGTTAAGTAAAATGGGATATAAAGATACAGGTTTGGGAAAATATGGACAAGGAATAAAAGAACCAATTATATCAATAATAAGACCAAAATGTGAAGGTCTTGGATATACAGGACATATGAGCAACAAGGAATCAAGAACTAAATTTGTGATAAGAAATAGTGACATCAAATCTATGACAAGGACTAATATAATCAGTGACAATAAAGGACAAAATGATAAAATAAATTTTATAATAGAGAAAAAATGTAATCATTGTGGTAGATATGGACATAAGATAAATAAGTGTTGGAATCTCCATAGTAGTGAAATTTGTGGAGGACATAATCATTCACAAATATTTTGTGTACAAAAGGAAAAGAAAGCCTACAAATTGAAAATAGATTATGGATGGATAAACATGAATGAATGGAAAATATAAAAGAAATGTTGCATGGTTTCTACAAAATGAAACCAAGTATGATCAAAGTTTGCTAAGGATTATTACCACTAGGTTGAAGAACAACCAGTGAAGATTAAGGATTTAGATTTTAGAGAACCAACTCAAGAAGAAAATTTGGTCATTGTCATTTTGCTTCAAATATTGGAAGAAGTTTCATATTGGATTCTTAGGTAATGCTAAATAAAGTTATCTAAGATATTACTACAGTGAAAATTTGATCTTTAAAAGTTAAGAAGCTTCCTACAACAAATATAGAAAAAATTCATCTTCAATTGCTTGAAGACCGAGAGCTTTCCTCATGTAGGGATTGATTTGAGTTGCAGTCAAGTATATTTCAGGTCATTAAGATATTGACCTTGATAAGATAGATTGAGTTTACCTATTCCAAGAAATCTATTCGAAATAGAAGGCAATCTATAAGATTGATTCAGGTCTTGAAGATAGACCTTGATATTAAAATTAGATAAAGGAGACTCATTATAAGAGGTCCCATTAAAGGCAAATTAAGGAGAACCGTGAAAAGAGGTCCCATAGAAGACAGAAAGAAAGAAGAACCGAGTAAGGAGGTCCATCATAAGTATATTGGTCCTTAGTAAGAGAAGAGACCATTAATCTAATCTTGTTCTATAGAGATAGAAAACATTTATAGTGATGATCCTACATATATGATAGTCATATAGATGTTCTAATGGATAACCTAGAGGTAGAGTTCCAGAGGCAGTGACCTAGAGGTATTTATCTAGAGGTAATGATCTAGTGGCAGTGACCTAGAGGTAGAGACCTAGAGACAATGATCTAGAGGTAAATACATTGGTAGTGACCCAATGGTCGTGATCCAGAGATAGAGACCTTGAAGTGACTCAAATACATTGATCGAGATGTAAACACATAATTTATCCAGAGGCAAACACATATTATCTATCCAACCATGATAGAGTCAACTAAAGAATGAAGAGAAAGAGGAATCAAAGATTAAAGGTAAAAATACTTCTTACCAAATAATGTAATATGGGGGATGTTGGAGATATTACATTATTTGACCCCTTTGTTATATTAGTTTGGTAGATAATTTATATTTTATAATGTATGTATCAATATGAGAGAAAGTACAAAGTGTCAAGAGAGAATGAAGAGTCACATTAATATGTGGTAAGATGAGAGTTTTGTCTTTATGAGAGGAATATGAAAGGTTGCATCTCTCGAATGATAGAGGAGAGCAATAGTTTGAGTACTGAAAAGTCATGTAAAATGATATATTGGAGGTAAAGCTCCATGTAATATGAATCAATCTGTATCATTATTGTAATCCTGTGATATTGTGTATATTGTGTTATATTTGTGAGATATTGTTGTTGTTTTAATATTGAGATTCATTGTTAGTTTAATTAATGGTATTCATTTGATTTATTCTTGATCCTAGATAGAGATTTCTATGAGTTAACCTATTGAGAAAGCTAATGATGGAATCATAGCCATCAAGCTATGGAGTTTTGGGACAATCGTTGTCATCCACCAACATGCCTATAAGAGCTAGTTCTAGACAAAAATTTCCACCTTATACTTATTCTTGACATCTCTCTTTATCTCTCTTCTTTCTTTTATTATTGCTCTTTAGTCCTTTCTAGACTTGATGGTGGTAAATGTATGTTTTGATACGTTTGTAAAAAATATTGTAAATCCAAACAGACAAGGTCAAAGTATATGCACACCAACGATAAACAAAATAAATATCTTCTATAAAAACTTGGACAATGTGGCACCAACTTTAAGTTTATAAAATCAAATAATGACAATCATACAAACACCATATAAAATATGCAAAATTTCAACTCCATGAGCACATTATCATTATTCAAATATATTGAAGCATGAATTTTTTTTTAACAAATTCATGTTTTAGTCCCCATCACTTCTTGGGCCAAGTTCATGCAAACTGAGAGATAGTTTTATGAATGACTAAATTGCCTCTCATAAATACAAACATGCACAATATGCAGGAGTCACATCTAAGAATTCAAATTAAATCTACACATGAAATTATTGCTTGTAGCATATGCAACAAAGAAAGGTATGGTAATTGATTTTTAAAATAGAATAACATGGACCGAGGTGAACAACCATAATGTTGATAGCTAAAGATAATCCAATATTGCAAGTCATACTTGCACAAGGAGACAAATATAAACATAGTAGCAAAACCATTAACTTGCATCAATACATCATCTTTATTGTAAATAGTCTTCCTTAAGGAATACAAGATATCAACATTTTAGTCATCAAAGAAACAGGATCAAATCAAAAGGTACGATTGTCTTGTAGGCAGAAATTGTATTATAAGAGCATTGGAATTAAATAAAACATGACCATAATGTCATTCAGGCATTGTTAGAAATACTGATGTATATTTCTATAATATTATGACATGTCACCATAAACAACATAAAGAATTCATTCATAAACACAAAAATAAAAAAATTACAAGATCAACAAAAAAAATCATAATTTATGACATATTTACCAAATAAGAAAAATAAAGAAATTAAAAACTTCCTCAAAATAAGAAGAGAGACCAATAAATAAATAAATATATATATATATATATATTCAACTTAACCATAATAGCATTATAACATGGTTAAAAATATTAATGTATATTTCTATAAAATTATAACATATCACCACAAACAATATAAATAATTCATTCATAAATATAAAATTCAGAAGATCAATAAAAATCATAATTTATAACATATTTACCTAATTAAAAAAAGAAATAAAGAAATTAGAAACTTCGTCAAAATAAGAGACATCAAAAAAAAAAAAACACTGTGGAATGGCCCCGCATCAGCACATTACCCATGAAAAAATATAACAAAAAAGGATTGTACGATACGCATTTCCATGTCTCTTGCCAGCAAGTAAAATTACGCTTACATAGACAAGGATGAAAAATATTTTCATGTGTGAATATGTATTTGATGAGTTACTAATGACAATGGATTTGGTAGCCTCAAGTTTTGGGGCTTCCTATTGGATCTCTTGATGGGTTAAGGGAAGAGCCTGACCGATCCTTAGAGTTTCGAAGGGGCTACAGCACCCCGCAGGTTGCACCGCCTACTGTTAAAGGACAAGAGAAGAGAACCACATATTGGAGTCAATTATTCAAAGCTTGGGTCTTATCCTAGATAAAAATTTCTAAATTAAATTTTAGAGGTGGTTTGTTTGTAAAGACGGTAGTCTGATTTGAATCTTCCATGTTGATAGTGTGAATCTTCAACAATCAGTGATCCCCTTTATGTGGGGTCAACAATAATAAAATGAAATAAGTTTGGTAGGAGCAGTCCTTATAATTTGAACCCCACTTGTCAGTTACTTAAAATAGTGTGGTTGTAACCAACTTTCTTATGTAACCAAAAATAAATAAAAATGAACAATCAGTGATCCCCTTTATGTGGGGTCAACAATAATAAAATGAAATAAGTTTGGTAGGAGCAGTCCTTATAATTTGAACCCCACTTGTCAGTTACTTAAAATAGTGTGGTTGTAACCAACTTTCTTATGTAACCAAAAATAAATAAAAATGAACAATCAGTGATCCCCTTTATGTGGGGTCAACAATAATAAAATGAAATAAGTTTGGTAGGAGCAGTCCTTATAATTTGAACCCCACTTGTCAGTTATCTAAAATAGTGTGGTTGTAACCAACTTTCTTATGTAACCAAAAATAAATAAAATGAACTAACCTAACCAACAGCTTGAGACTAGTGAGGTACAATAACTGCCATCATAACTCCTACCTTACCTCCTTATTAACAATCGTGCGAATCTCCAACAATCAGTGATCCCCTTTATATGGGGTCAACAATAATAAAATGAAATAAGTTTGGTAGGAGCAGTCCTTATAATTTGAACCCCACTTGCCAGTTACTTAAAATAGTGTGGTTGTAACTAATTTTCTTATGTAACCAAAAATAAATAAAAATGAACTAACCTAACCAATAGCTTGAGACTAGTGAGGTACAATAACTGCCATCATAACTCCTACCTTGCCTCCTTATTAACAATCGGACATGAAAGAAACCACTGGTGAATGGTGACTGGGTTAGAACTGCCTTAATTTAATTAACAACACGATATGAAAGAAACCGACTGAAGACTCGGGTTAAAACTGCCTTCTTTAAACTAGCACACATTCAAAAGATTCAAGACAATTTACCACTTCCCAAAAATGCTAAATACTAGTCCACTTCATGACCTTGTGCGCCAGTTATACTTATTATTTAAAAAAAATAAATTCAAACTTCGAAAAGTTCGAGGAGGTCCGTTGAACTGCTACCTCGTTCCCAATTTTGAAGGATCCGCCTGCGCTCCTGCAACCAAAAATAATTAAAACAAAAAAAATTGCTTAACATCTGTTGTTTTCTTGAACACATCGTGGCGATAATGTCCGCCATGTCAACGACGAAAGAAAGAGGACGTTGCTCTTCTCTTTGTTTGATGATTTTTAGGAAAAAAATCTCATCTCGAGCATTTCAAAGACGACGGTATATTTTTAGAATTTTATCTGTTAAAAAAGATTCGTACAAAATAAGGCGGAGAATTCAGTTCTCTGTTATTGATAGGACACATCCACCTGCTTAGTTCGCAGTTTGTATAACTCTTCACCTCGAGGTTGAACTGATTTTGCAGAGTGTAAATTTCTACAGACTGGCGAAACATAGACAATATTTGATAGAGAGTGGAAACGGGGAATTCATCAATTCAAATTAATTCAGTCAGAGAATCGGTTTACTGTTAAAGAAGAGAAAACCGGTAAAATCTTGAGCAGCTAAACCGGTTTTCCAGAAGAATTTTGGGGAAACCTTTAGAAGCTTCCCTCTTAATGGCTGAGCTCACTCTTCAATTTCAGGAATTGGATGGTTTTGCTTATATTTTTTTGCCTGAACCTGAATTTTGACCGGTTTCTTTAGGTTTTGCTCTCGCAGAGACTGAAGGCTTGCAATATTTTTGAATTCCTTCTATGGAATTCGTTGAAGGAGAAGGCCGTGGCGCCTTGTCTCCGTCACTTTTGGACTGTTTATGTGAACAAAGCGGAGACGTAAGTTTTGCCGGTAAAGAAGACGGCACAGGCGCTAAACCCTTGGGAAAGGAAGCCAATGGAAGCTTTCAAGATATCCGAAATGGTAATGGACGCACAAGCAAGGCGGTAAAAGAAGAATTAAGGATCGCTAAAGATAAGCCGGAATTTATCATTCGAGATAGTAATGGTTGGCAAAAAGCTTTGGAACTTCATGAGGAAGAACAGACTTCGGACTCTGCTTCCCGTTCTTTCAATTTTGGTTTAAAACTGATTAAAGATTGGAGAAGCTTAGATCGTTGTATTACCGCTGTTGCTAAGGGTTTTGCCATCGGAGCGGGCCTGAACGGTGTTGTTGCTCTCCTTATGATATTGTTGAGGCTGAAGAAACGGAGGTCCTCCTCGATCAGGTGAGAATTTAAAATCGAGAAAGCTTTGCTACCCTAGCTGCGTAATTGTTACTTCATTCCTTCATTCATGGCGGAGAAATTCGTGGTTTTGATCCATAGGATGGCGGGTATGAAGGCAATATCCACGGCTTTGAAGGAAGCTCTTCGAGGCGGTGCGTTTCTTGGAACATTTGCGGCCATCTTTGCCACGGTGGATGAAGCCGTCGCCGCTCTTGGAGGACGTACCAGGCATGGAATATCCGCTAGTTCTTTCTCATTTCAGCATTTTTTCTTTTAAAAAGGTTACGCACACGCACACATACGGTTAGATATGTATGCTCAAAGGATTCGAACCTATAACCCATTCTCAGGCTCGGCCCACTTCTTCCCTTCTGTCTTTCTTTTAGCTTGCCTAACCTATAAACTTTTCACAACGATCATTTTTTTATCTATACTTTTAATAGATATTAGGGTTCCATTATTGATAATGGAACTAGCATCTTTACATATGAATCATTCAGCTTATTTAAAATAAGTTTTTATTTTCCTTCTTTGCTAACAAAATTTATAATACATATAATGGAACTAGCATCTTTACATATGAATCATTCAGCTTATTTAAAATAAGTTTTTATTTTCCTTCTTTGCTAACAAAATTTATAATACATATAATGGAACTAGCATCTTTACATATGAATCATTCAGCTTATTTAAAATGAGTTTTTATTTTCCTTCTTTACTGAAAAATAAAATAAGATGAACAAAATTTATAATACATATCCTTACTAATAGACACACGGATCATTCTGTTTATTTGGAATGAGTTTCCTCGTGTTTTTCTTCCTTATAATACATATAAAATTAGATGTCGTGTTTTTCTTCCTTATAATACATATAAAATTAGATGTTGGAAAGAAAATTTGAAAATTGAAGAAAATAAATTAATTTTAATTTAAAAATTTGTTTAAAGGTGTGGAGAATTATAGAAAATGAAAAATTTAATGTTCTAAATTAAAGTTTTAGTATCATACATAAAATAAATAAATAAATATTTATTTATTTATTTATTTATTTTTAGATACGGTAAAATTTGAGTTTGTGAAAGGGTTTAAACAATTTCTACATGTTTAGATTGGTTTGTTTAATCTTATTAACTAAAATATCTCATCTTCAAAGGTTATATGCATTCAAGGTATTGTACTATCTTGTTTCAAAACTTTATAGATTTGCATTTATTTCCAGTCTATTTACATTTTTTAGATGTCTCTTTGACATTTCTATAAAGCTGTCATTTATACATCATAGCTAGCTATCTCCAAGAGACTAAGTCATAAGTTCTAACATCAATTCTCCTCCTGTAAACCACCACCCAAAAGAAAATCTCCTCACAACTCAAATGGGGTGCCAAAATTCAATACTTCCCAAAAAACTATCATTAAATTTAATGCTCTATGAGCTCCCAAACCCTTGAAGCTTCCAAAGGGTTTTTAAATTTCTCTTTGGCCTTGTAGGTAAATTCTCACAAAAAATTATCGCTAGGCCTCTCATTTTAGCTCCTTATTTGGAATAAATATTCCATAACAAAGTTTCTTCTCGCTTGCTTGCTCAGACTCACTTCTGCTTAGCCTTGGAAAATCCATAGCATTGATAACAATGGCCAGAAATCTACACCTCTCTACCTTTCTCTTGTTAAAATTTTAAAGGGAAAATGTAACAACCAGAAAACTTCAACTCTTTGTCATTCTTTGCCAAGAATCTCATTTTTAGCTCTTGATCTAGAATAAAAAATAAAAAATCCACATCAAAGGTTCTCCTCATCTGCATGCTCATGCCTACTCCTGCTTAGCCTTAGAAATCCACAGCACTGGCAACAATGGCCAAAAAATTTAACTCTTTGTCCTTCTATTATTGTCATTTTCTCTACTCTAAACCCCCTTGGAAAATCCACAACACTAGCAACAATGACCAAAAATCTGCAACTCTTTAGCCTTCTATTGTTACTATTCTCTTTGCTCTGAACCCCCCTCGAAAAATCCACAACATTGATAATGACGTCTTGAAATCCACAACTCTCTGCCCTTCTCTTTGCTCTAAACCCCCTTGGAAAATCCATAGCATCAATAGCAACGATAAAAAATCTACAACCCTCTATCCTTCTCTTATTGAATATTTAAAGGAAATAAGTAACAACCAGAAGTTTACAACTCTCTATCCTTCTCTACTAGGCCTCTCATTTTAGCTCCTGATCTGAAATAAAAATTCCACAACAAAGATTCTTCTTGCCTGTATGCTCATGCCCACTCCTACTCAACCTTGGAAGATTCGTAGCACTGGTAGCAATGGCCAAAAATCTGTAACTCTTTGTCATTATCTTGTTGATTATTTACATGGAAAAAGTAAAGATCAAAAATTTGTAACTCTTTGCCCTTCTCTGCTAGGGTTATTATTTTAGTTCTTGGTCTAAAATAAAAATTCCACAACAAAGTCCTATTTCAAACTTTTATCCAATGAATTGACTTTCTATATTTCCTCCCTTCTTTACCACTAATTGAAGTACATCTGGGTGGATCCCATCTGGCAGTATTAATATTTTATCTCTCTCTAAGAGATCCCTAATTGGCTAGTCAATTTGTACCTCATTTACTTCTCTATACACATGTACCACCTCAAATTCTTCTGTTGAATTCAAGGATCTTAGCGTATCTATTACTATGTATGCTACTCTCCAACTCGTCACTATCCTTTTATTGAGGCACTTAAAAATATTCAATAAATCTCCCTCAATTATTAGTTTCCTAGCCCTCAACTAAACCATCATATTTAATCTAGCCAAGACCACCATAGCTTCAGCTTGATGACTGGTATTAATGCCCACGTACTCACTTATTGCATTGATCAACATTCTTGGGATATTCCTTAGCACTCCTCCTCCTCCATCCTTCCCCAGGTTTCCTTTAGAAGCCCCATCAAAATTTAGTTTTTTGTCATCCTTCTTTCGATGGTTTCCACTTAATCATGCTCCTCAAATCTCCTCAAGGATTATCATTCACCCCAATTGGACTTAGGTTCTACTATTCATTTAATTTTGCTTCCTTTGACTTTGGACTCTCATGCAATTTTAATGCTTTAACATTCTCCACTATGGCCAATATGATGTGTTCTCTATTCCTAGCTATAGATTTATTCTTCCCTTTAAAAACCATTATATTTTTCTCTAATCAAACTCCCCATGCATAATGAAGGAGAATCAAATTCTAAATTTGATTCATTCCTAAGATCTCAAATGGTTTCTCCCACTGTTCTATCCTACTTATCATGTTATTAGGCAACACCCACACCACCCTCTTCTTCTTTATATATCGTATAATATTTTGAGGGTATAATTACATTTCAATATGATGTGACTCATTGATTCCTCTCCTCCTATAGTCAATCACTCCCCATATTCCCACAATTTTGTTCCATCTCTACTCTAATACTCATCCTTCACTAATGGGTACTTCTCTAGCCATGCATCTTACCAAAAGTAGACAAACCTATCATTCCCTACCTGTTGACGGTATTACATTATTTGGTACCTTGTAAATAATTTAGATTGGAGTATATTTAATGTTTTAGTCTATAGTAGGTATCAAGTTATTAAAGTGTGAGTATATATCAAGTAAATAAGTGTGGAGTTATATGTGAAAGGTGTCATGTTAGTAAGTGTGAGTTGTGTGTGTAATCATGAGAGACTTTTTCTTTATGTAATATGTGAGATTTATTATGTAAGATAAGAATGTGAAGAGTTGGATCTCCCGTAAGTTTGAGGAGAGCAAAGGTCAAGAGTCATGTGCATATGAAGAGTCTCATGTATGTATATATTGAAGACAAAGCCATGTAATAGATTATCGAATAAGCATTGCATTTATGCATTGCTTATAGTAGATGTATTTTTAATAAATATTTCAATGAGTTTATTATGAAATTTTTATGAGGTTTATTAAATGAATTGTGTCTAGAAATATTGAGAGATCTCATGTTATTTTTATGTGGTAAAATAATATTATATTGCCAATAGTGGTATTAGATCCACCTTTTGTGTGTGCTTAAAAAGAGCCATGTTGAGTGTGATAGCAATAGGAAAGAACATGTGATAGAAATAGTTGGAGGAGAATGAGAAAAGAGAGCAAGCATGAAAGTGTTGAAGGAAGAACGTGTGGAAGTTTAGAGGAGGAAGATTAGCAAAAGTGAGAGTGTTGAAGGAAGAATGATTGCAAGTTTGAAGGAGATATTTTTGGAGGAAGATAGCAGGAGTGAAAGCAATGGAGAAGACAACCTTGGAGAGAGCGATGAAGACAACCCTGGAGAACATGATGGAGAACACATAACAAGCACTGTAAAGAAACTAGGAGAGCACAATAAAGAATGTGGAAAAGAAAAGTGAGAGGAGCACAAGAATTTTGAATTAATTGAAGATGAATAAGATACATTATGTGAACGATTCCAGTTCGTAAGGAGTCCTTGTAGAAGCTACAGTCAATGGATAATAACATTGAAGAAGAACGAGGAAATTTGAAGTAAAGTGTTGAAAAGAACACTGAAGAAGTGGACAACGTCTATGCCTACAAAGAGCATTTGGTTTGAGCTTGGAGGTCTATGTATAAGGAGATTGTCTGGTTTGAGCTTGGAGGTCTACATTTGAGGAGAGAATTTGGTTTGATCTTGGCAATCTATGCCTAAGAAAAGCATCCAAAACATCAACAATATTTGCATCTAAGTAAAAGGTATTCGAAATTCTCTTTGTAAATTATTTGGCTATTGAAATTATTATTTTTTTCGATGAAAAAAGACTAAAATTTATTAAACAAAAACCAAATTACATAGTCGCAAGGCCTTCCATACATGGGTCGCAGCCTGGAAGTGCCTCCAGATATACATGCCTATAATCTTATGGAGGCTAAATGCCCAATTAGAGAATAAACAAAATTTGCATAAAAGAGCATTGCTACACCTAAGCATTTAACGACATATTAGAGGAGGACTCCTCAAAATTGTAATAAGATAAACCATTGATTTATTTTCCTTGTATTTAACATATCCTCTCAAAACTGCATTTGATAGGTCTTCATTTCCAATGTCAATTATAAATTCCTACAGAACCACCATCTCATCCTACCAATATCCGTTGTTAATTGTTTGTCCTATCTCCACCCTCCCACATACATAGAGATTCGAATAATTCCTAATCATGAAATACTTAGGTCTTCATTCTTCGTGTGCACAATTACTCCCTCCTCCCAGGAGTTGCCACATTGGTACTATTTCCCCATCATTGGGGTATCGACTATTAAAATTATTAAAGTTGGAAAGCTTTAAAGTTTTAAAAAGGGTTATGAGATTTAGAGGGGATTAATTTTGGGAGAGATAGAATTAATTAATTTGGATAATTTAAATTAATTAGAAGTTATAAGAAGATTAAGGTAAAATTATTATTTAAATTTGAAAAATATTAAATAATAGAAGAAATGAAGAAATTGAACTATTGTGAGAAGAAATTAATTATCGGGAGATATAGGAAGATAAATAGAAGAAGAATAAGAAGTGAAAATTATTTGAATGAGAAAGTAATTGAATTGAAGGAAAATTTAAAATTGAAAAAGCAAATTGAATTAAAAAAAAATTGATTGAATTGAAAGAAGAGATAAGAAGTTAAAGATTATTTAAATTTGAAAAAAGGACAAGAATAAAGAAGATTGATTAGAAATTGAATTGAAGAAAACAATGAAAGAATTTAAAGAAATTGAAGATTGAAAAATGAAATTTATTCTATTATGGCAAACACAAATATTTTCCTTTTTAAATCTCAACTTTTAAAAGGACCTAATTTTACTCCATGGAAAAACAAGATGAGATCAATACTCATAGTTGAGAAACTTTGGGATGTGGTAAATGGAGAAAAATACATTCCAAAAGATACAGTTGGAATACAAAAATATAAAGATGATGATGCAAAGGTTCTTATGTTAATTATATTTGGTATATCAAACGAAATGTAGGCACACACAAGTGAGGTAAAAATTTTGAAAAGTGTGTTGGAAAAGTTATGTATAATATTTTAAGAAGAGGGAGCAACCATTTTACACTTGCAATCACAATTGTATTCTCTAAAAGTTCATGATGGAGAGAGTATAGAACATTTTCTTCAAAGGGTAGCAGAATTAAAATCTAAATTACAAACTATGGGAGAAAAAGTGGAAGAAAAGTTTCTTGTTCAAGTTACATTAAGAGCACTCCCAAAAACATTTAAAACTTTAGTCACTTCTCTTCAAGTGCTAAACAGAAACATATCCTTTGATGAATTGGTCAATATACTCCAAGAATATGAAATAGAAAATCTAGCTAGAGATGAAATGACAAATAATGCTCTTATGTCAAAGAAAAAGGTATCAAATAATATTGCTACATCATCTCAATATCAACCTGAATGAAGGAAAAAATATTATCATTTATGTAATAAGGAAGGTCATATCACAAGTTATTGTAAATACAATTGATGTAGAATCAAACGTGAAGCTATTTTATTCATTCCAATGCATCTAATATATAGTATTACATAGGGATGTTACGTGGTTAAGTGGTTGCAACAATCTGGCCAACCACTTAACTACTAGTTAACCAAATGCTAACTAGGGATGTCCACTAACTGCTAGAGGACAAAGGAGATCTCTAACAGTTAAAAAACATCTAACAAATGCTAACAACTATGTCTTATGTGGGTATACTATGCCTCACATGCATACAAAGTGTAATCAATAAGACATATAATAGAATAATGAAATATAACTTAGGCTTAAATATATAAGCCTAAGTATCCTCAACACTCCTCCCAACCATATAAGCATTGGACCCCAATGCTCTCAACAAATGTGGAAATTCATGGGCCATCTCATGGTGAGGAATCAAGTGAGCCATGTGTGGAAAGTGACCGTGACGAGCGACAAGGTATGTAGTGGAAGAATCTTGTCCAGTATGATAAGTCTTCATCTCGAAAACTCAATCTGAAATAAGTGGAAGCTAACGATCAGGTGCCATTATTGTTGGAGGGCTAAAAACAGGATCAGGTACCAAAAGAGGGTCCTAAAATGGTGTCTCTGGAAAGCGGCGCTCATCCAAAGGAACCCAAACTTTACCTCCAACCTGTGGTGAGTGAGGATTGTGATGCTTTCGCACCACTCACTACGGAGTCTCCTGTAAGTCCTGTGGTATCTTGCCTAGAAGGCTCTACCGGTGCTCAATGAAGGAATTAACCTTAGCTTGCTCCTCCATGTGTGCAATGGTGGGAGTGGGAAAAACCAAAGGTAACTTCTATGGAACAAGTGGTTCTGTAGCTATAGGTGTACCTTAAATTATGCCAATGGGGTGAATGGCATCTTTCTCATGAGTGAGAATGGTGGGTTACTTAACCACTTGCTCTTGTGACTGTTCATTATGTGGGAGTGAAACTTATTCCTTTGCATGTTCCTTAGGTGGTGCTTGTTCTTCATTTTGTGTGGAACTAATGCTAGTAGGAGCCAAAATGAGTGCTTGACTTAATGGCTTCCTTACTTGCCTACAACTCAACATCAAATTGGAAGTAGGTGTAGTGCTTTGTATCAAGTAGGTTTTACCATGCAACTCCAATGTGTAGGTGTTCTTTTTAGCATGATAAATAGCATTCCTATCAAATTGATAGGGTTTACCTAGCAATAGTCCACAACAATCCATATCTATGACATCACACCTAAATTTATCCATAAACTTATCACCAAAAGCAAAAGTCAAGGTGCAAGTGTGGGTGATGTTGGATGTGGAGTCTACATCTTTCCACCCAAGTGCATAAGGTTGGTAATGTGGTTTGATGGGAAGTTTCAACTTCTCCACAACGGACTTCGCAATGAAGTTCTTTTGTCTAACCGTTATCAATGATACAATCAACATAGTAATCATGCGTAAGGTGGGCTCTAGTGACAAACAAATGGTCATGCCCCCCTTGAGCAAATACATTGGACATAAGGGTAACTTTGTTCAGTTTACCCTTTAAAGCAGGATATTCTTCTTCTGTCCTTGTAGCCAAAATGGTTAAGTGGTTGGCCATATTGGTTGGCCATATTGTTGCAACCACTTAACCACATAACATCCCTATGTAATACTATATATTAGATGCATTGGAATTAATAAAATAGCTTCACGTTTGATTCTACATCAACAATTCTCTTAACCAGTGGAATCAAATGAATAGACATTTCCAAAGATACCAACTGAGACAATATTAGTCTTGATACCCATCGGTACAACAACAATATCTAAAATGGGAAACTCAAAAAGGAAACATGGTCCAAGAAGTGCAAGAAATAAAAAATTTTAATGAGACAGAAAATAAAACAATTCATAGAGCTCTCATGGGAAGAAATTTAGATTTTTCTATACTTGACAATACAAAAATAAAAGTATAGATCATATTGAGAAACAATGTGATAAAGATAATAATAATAGCCATTCAAAATTTCTCATCAATAATGGCACTAATAGTATTGATGATAATACAAGAGTTGTTGGAAAAGAAACAAGGAAAAAGAACAAAAACATAAACCAAAACAAAAATGATCCATGCTCCAAAATTGCAAAATTTGTGAAAAGAACAAACCAAAGACTTATCAGGAAAAAGAAAATTAAATTACATTATGGACAAATTAGTAAATCAAAATGGATCAGAATTATAAAAAAGTTAAATTTTTTAGAAGAATAAAATAAGTTTGACAAGCATATAAGAAGAAAATGGAGGTGACAGGTTAATGGGACAAATATAGTGTTAGAATCTCAAGCAGTACGAAAGCTAGAGCCAAAAAACCAAGGCAAGAATAAGATCCTAAAAGTACATGAAGGCAAAAGGTCTTCATACCAAATAATATAATTAGGGGGGTATTGAAGGTATTACATTATTTGGTACCTTGTCAATAATTTATATTAGGGCGTGTTTAATTTTTAAGTCTATAATAGGTGTCAAGTTATTAAAGCGTGAGTATGTGTCATGTAAATAAGTGTGGAGTTATGTGTGAAAGGTGTCATGTTAGTAAGTGTGAGTTGTGTGTGTGAAGTGTCAAGTTTAGAAGTGAGGAGTTATGAGTAATCATGATAAAATTTATCTTTATGTAATATGTGAGATTTATTATGTAAGAGAGGAATGTGAAGAGTTGGATCTCTTGTGAGTTTGAGGAGAGCAAAGATCAAGAGTCATGTGCATATGAAGAGTCTCATGCATGTATATGTTGAAGACAAAGCCATGTAATAGATTATTGAAAAAGCATTGCTTTTATGCATTGCTTATAGTGGATGTATTTTAAATAAATATTTCAATGAGTTTATTGTGAATTGTTTTTTAGATTTATTGTATGAATTATGTTTGGAAATATTGAGAGATCATGTGATATTTTTCTATGGTAAAATAGCATTTGATTGCCAATACTACCTTCCATTGAATGCTTTTCCATAGCATCTCTCCATCCTTTACTATGTGGTTCCATAATGACTATCCCCAATAAGGCTCAAAAGTGGTAAAAAATTTGCTATCCTCTTAGTTATCAAGGTATTTATCTCTTAGAATTATTTTCCATAAGGTATGGCCCTCCTTCACTAGCCTCCATCCTCCCTTTATTGCCAAAGCCTTGTTCATGTCCCTTATTCTTCTAAGCCCAAGTCGTCTGCTTGATTTATCATTGCATACTCTCTCCCATGCTACAAGCAAAACTTTGCTACTCCTCTGGTCTTGACCATAGGAATCTTCCTGAATACTCTCTACTATATTAATTGTTTTAAGTGGGATCTTAAACACCAATAAAAAATACAGGGATTACTTGGAGAGTACTCTTAAGTAGTTGTAACTAACCTACCTAACTTAGAAAATTCCTCTTCCATGTAGTTAACTAACTCTATGTCCTATCAATCAACACATTCCATAACTGATCCTTGCATTCCCCTATGAACATTGGCATTCCCAAGTAAACAAAAGAGATTTGAAACACTACATTCAAGCTTTGTTACTATTCTTCTCTACTAATTCTTTATAGTGTTTATAAAAAAAAACTTACTTTTCATATTAATCATTTGTTGGAATGCTTTTTCATAGATATTTAATATCCTCCTAAATTCCTTTGCCTCAACTACAAATGATCTCCCCAATAAAATTGTGTCATCCATAAATTGTTGAGTAATACCTTTTATGGAAATAGAAGGTTTAAACCCACTTAAAGCTCCTACTTGAATGTACCTTCCCAACACTTTGGCCATTTTTATGAAGAGATATAGAGATAATAGGTACCCTTGCCTTAAGCTCTTGCTACTTCTAAAGAATCCAAGCAAAGAATTGTTCATTATAACCAAGAATTTAGGATCTCTATAGCAGCTATTCACCCACCTTATCCAACGTCTATTGAAGCCAAATTTCTCTAGAACTCTATCCAATAAATGTTATGAGACCCGATCATAGGATTTGTAAATGTCAAGTTTTAACACCATTCCATACCTTTTACTAATTTAAACTTAATGCATGGTCTCATGGAGTGAGATTACCCCATCCAAAATTTTCCTACCCTTCACAAAGCCCCCTTATTTCTCTACAATGATCTTTGGGAGAACAAACTTTAGCCTTAACACAATTACTTTTGATATTATACTATAATGGTGTTACACAAACTAATTGACGTAAAGTCTTTATATCCCTTCAGTCAATGCTTCTTTGGCATTAGCACTAGGAAAGTGTTATTGTATTCTCTTAACATTTTACCTAATTGATGCAACTCTCTTACTGCTACAATTGCATCCTTACTCACTATGTTCCAAAAACCTTGGAAGAAAACTACTTGAAATCCATCATGCCTTAGAGCTTTATTTTTTTCGAATGAGAAGACCACTTCGTTGACCTCCTCCTTACCTCTTTGACAAGTTTTGCATTCATATCTCTAGATAGAATCCTTAGGATATGATGATTTTTTTTCCATAGTTTCTTGATCGTCTTCCTTGTCTTTTGTTAGCAATAATCTAAAGAATTTCACTTCCCCTTGTCTAATTTGATCTTCCTCTCTTATTACTTCTCCATCCTCTTTTTGAATTTTAGTTATCCTTGCTACACTTTTATATATTATAGTAGAGACATGAAAGAAGCTTGTGTTCCTATCTCCTTATTTTAACCATTAGTTCCTTGAATTTTATCTTCAATACATATCCTCCCTTACCAATATTATATGTAATTTTGGCTCAATAAATTTCTCTATATTATAAAGAACCTAGTCTATCTGTTAGAGTATATTACATTATTGGGTACATGTCAATGTACCACCTTGGCTACATTTATAGATTAGGAGATTATATTAGATTAATGTGAGTTGATACTTCAAGCAAGTAATAAATGCACAAGTGTACAAATATGTAAATGTGCATGTAGTCCACATGTACATGAGTCATAAGATAGGTATATGAAGAGTCATAGGTAGAGTAAAGGCCAAGGAACATATCTTCCTATATATATATGCCTTGAGAGTATGAGTTAAAGGTGAGAGAGTGAATAGAGTGAGAGGAATGATGTCATGGTAGTGAGTAGGTACAATGTAGTTCTTCATTGAAAATTCTGGAATGTTCATGTCCTCCATTATTTTGCATTGCACTATTTTTGTGAGCTTTTATTAATGGCATATTACTGAGTTATTGCAAAGTTTATCATCTAGTTTTCCTGCATATTATAGTGCCATTATCATATAGTTATCATAACTTACTTATTTTACATCTTGTGGTTGTGTTTCCTTTAATATACATCCTCAAAAGCTAACACTATCCTATTTCTGCTTATTTCTTAATTTTTACCTTAACTGCTCCTTTTGCAAGAAGATATTTCTAAAGGCGTCTTTGTTCCACTTTTTTACTTCCCCTTTTACATGTTTCAATTTCCCAACAAACACAAGCATATTGGATCCTTAGACCGGATGCATCCACTATCTTTTCAATTCCTCAAAAATGCTTGGGTGTTGCAACCACATGAATTCAAATTTGGAGGGGTTATTTTTCTTTCTATCCTCCAAACTACACCAAAACACAAGAGGGTTATGGTTTGATCATGTTCTTGGTAATGGTTGCTAATGTATGATCGTAATTTTTCTCAAACCATTCTAAGGATAATAGAACCCTATCCAATATCACCTGGATCAAGTCCTCCCCTAACCTCTTATTAATCTAAGTGAAAGCATTGCCACTCAAATCAATATCATAAATACTTGATGTTGATATGGATTGGTAAGGTTCTTTTTACTCTATGAATCCTTAGGATATCTCTTTCATCTCATTTGACCTTAATGAAGTGTTCAAATCTCTTGCTACTATCCATATAATCCCCCTGATCTATTGACCCATTTGTTCCAATTCTTTTCAAAACTCCTTTCTCAATCTACTTACATTTGGAGCATAGATATTTGTAATAAGGAAAACCAACTTTGAAGACTTAGTTGGGATAAGAATAGTCAATTGTTTTTCACTTTTAGAGATAACTTCTCACTCATAGATGTTAGAGTTTTATAGAGTTAAAAAACCTCTTGAATATCCCTTGGATCCCACCTAACAACCCTCACCCTTCATCCATATTCCATACTGGATACTTTCCTAACTTGCACAAGACAATCTAGTTTCCTACAATAATACTATTTTAGGTTGGTGGTCCTTCATCATGGATATCACTAATCTATGTGTGTTAGGAGCATTCATTCCCCTAACATTCCATGATATGATTTTCATTTATTACTTCTTGTAGTGGGATTCTACCCACTCAAGACTATGGTCTTCTACTTCCCATCTTTGAATTCCTTCTATATTTTCTTTAAGCATTTTTCCTTAAAAGTTTTCCTACCCACCTTCTTTACCTCATTTACTCCTACATGTAGGAGCTTCTTAGCACTCCTTGTCATCTTTAAGAATGATACTTTCCCTGAAAGCCCTTCATCAACTTCTTCCTAATTAAATATACACGACATACCTTCTAGATCCAATTCTCCATGGGCCTCCATCTACCTTGCCATTTATTTTTCCTTTTCTTCCATTTGATCCATATTTTCTTCATCCTTTTGAGTCATCTCATCTCATCATCTTGGAGAGCTTATCCTTAATGGAGTGTCTTAGCTTTCTACATTTTTAGTTTCCTCTCCTAGGATCAATATTTCACCTTCTTCCCAGTTTGTGAGATATAGGCTAGATTTACCCATAAACCATGGCCCCCCCTAGAATATCTCTATGTAAATATTTCTCATTGTTAAAAGAGATGAGGAAAAAACATTTTGATAAAAAGGAGAATTCCACATGTCCTCTAACTTTCCAGCAGTTAGTCATCCACTTCTTGATTTGTAGGAGGAGCTATCTATGAGGTAATATGGTTAAGTCACATCTTGTCAGGAATGAGAATTTTGTAAAAGCAACTAGCAATCCTAAGTTGTGATAACCAAAGAGTTCTCTAACTTGTTTGCAATCTAGTTTTCATAAGCGTGCAAAATACATTGAATCTTATTGCCACTTCATTTGTAGGCATGTTCAAGAACACAAAATATAACTTCAATTTTATCTAACTATAGAGCAACATGCATAAATTTTCACCAAGTCTCATGCACATATTAAGTTTAAATTTTTTTAAAATTTTCTTGTATGTACTTTAATTGAAAATTGATGTAATAAGAGGGAATGTTACAAATATTATGTCTTAAGGTGTTATGATGATGTAATCATGTATTTGGTTATAAGGGTTAAAGTTTGTAAATTTAGTTTTAACTAGAGACCTCTCCGTTCTTCATCCCACTTGTATATATACACACCTATCACATAAATGGAAATTTTATCGTAAATAATCTACATTCATAACTTTGAGGGAGCAACATAGCATCTAAGAAGGATCTAGAGGTATACACAGTCATTTATCATGTCCCACACTAGGGAGATGATGACTTCCATGTACATGTCATGGTGGATGAGGACCATGTAGTGCAACCTATCATAATGATTTTGTATCACATATGTAGAATCCTTGTCAAAAGCATTCTAAAACTTACATAAAAGCTTAAGATCAAAGTATCAAGATGCTCGTACAATCCATGCTAAATAACAAAGTGATACACCTTCTACTCATAAGACATAATCCTTTGTCTATTTGAGTTTACATAAGAAGGCTCATGTAGAGAAATTAACAAAGAATCATGGTGTGCAAGATTGATCCTTGAGACCTATTAGACCATATTTATATTAAATCGGTCCATTATTTTTTTAGTACAACACCAGGCTTATTCACTATTGAGTCATAACAAGCAAGGATCTGTTAGGAATCATTTTTATTTTAATAAGATCTAGAAGTATAATAGTTAATGGTAGGAGCATGAATTCTAATATTGTAAAGGAAGTTGATGCAAGGGATATTCTATCTAGATTTTTGCATAAGACCATAATTATATCCCTAGACAACCCTATTGGAATAAAGCCTCAATATTTGATGGAAATATAAAGATAGTGAATGCTATTTTTGCATATCCAACAAGACGTAATATCATGATTTTTAAAGATTTTTGATTGAGTAAGAGGGAAGGTAGTAATATGGCTTTTGTTAGCCGGAGCGATTATGGGAAGGTTGTCATTATTGAATTGATTAAGAGGTGCGATAATTTGCTACATGAAAGGGCAAGAATTGATGAGAGAGATGAGTTTCAATCTAAGGTGGTTGAGGTAACATATAGCCCTAGTTGGATAGGAGCCAATGTTGTTTGTAGGAAGTATTAGAGACAACATTGTGTGTGGCAAAGAAGGTATAATTGTGGGAGGTCAGCTCTTTGATACAAAGGTAAATTTGCATTAACAATTAACATTAGGTTACAAAGTTTAAATAAACATTATAATAACCATGCTATAGAAAAGGGGGGATAGGAGAAATTAAGGGAGAAGAAAATACAATCAAATTCTCTTGCCGCCCAAAGATGCTGCCGTCCAACTGCCGTCCAGGTAAGGTAAAAGGTAAGTAATCTTACCCAAGGTAAAATACATTTTTTTAACCTTTTACCAATGGTAATTTTCCAACATTCTCCCCCTTAAAGTTGAGAGGACTGACTATACAGTCTCTCAACTTTATAAATTGAGCTTTAGCCATGCCTTTGGTGAAGATGTACTGCTAGATTATCCAAAGTGTTGCAGTATTGAAGCTCAACTATCTCGTTGTTCCACCATATCTCTTATGAAGTGATACTTCATATCAAAATGTTTTGACCTTTTGTGGTGGATCGGATTATATGCCAACTCGTATGGCACTAATATTATCACAATTCAGTTTGGTTGGACCAATTTGTTTTTCGCCAATCTCTTCAAGGATTTTCCTCAACCAGAGGATTTGAGTACTAGCATGGGTAATGGCTATATACTCAGCTTATGTAGATGATAATGCTACAACAGATTGCTTCTTGGAACTCCAAGTTATTAGTCCTGAACCTAGACTAAAACAGTTCCCTGATGTAGATTTTTTGTCATCTATATTATTGCCCCAATCGTTGTCACTATAACCAACTAACTTCACAGAGTTAGACTTGTGGTAATGGATTCCAAAATCCAATGTACCTTTTACATATCGTAAAATTCGTTTGGTTGCTTGAAGATGCAGCTCGGATGGGCATGCCATAAACCTTGATACTAGAGAAACAACATATTGTATATCTGGCCTAGTGTTGGTGAGAAACATTAAACTCCCAACCATGCTTCTGAAATTGGTCATGTCAACTTTTGGTGCTCCATCATCTTTGCTTAGCTGGATTCCATGTCCTGTTGGTGTTGCAACTGATTTGCACTGCTGCATAGCAAATTTTTGAATCATGTCACGAGCATATTTCTGTTGACATATGAAGATCCCATTCTTTGATTGATGTACTTCCATTCCTAGGAAGTATCTCATTAATCCGAGATCCTTCATCTCAAACTGATTCATCATGGAGTTTTTGAACTCCATATTCATTTTATTATTACTACCCATAAATATTAGATCATCCACATATAAACAAACTATGAGGATATCTACTCCATTCTTCGGGTAGTATAGAGTTGGTTCACTCTTGCTTTTTGTGAAACCATACTTGCTGAAATAGCCATCAATTCGTGAGTACCACGCTCGTGGTGCTTGCTTGAGGCCATAAAGTGCTTTTTTCAATTTATAAACAAGGTTCTCTTTTCCTTGTTCTTGGAAACCTTGAGGTTGTTGAACATACACCTCTTCGTCGGGTATCCATTTAAAAATGCACTTTTCACATCCATGTGTTGAATGTTCCATCCTTTATGGGCTGCCAAGGAAAGAACAGTTTTGATTGTTTCTTGTCGAGCAACTGGAGCAAAGGTTTCCTCATAATCTATTCCATATTTTTGAGTAAAACCCTTAGCTACTAATCTTGCCTTGTGCCTTTCAATGCTTCCATCAGCATTGAATTTGGTCTTATAGACCCATTTACATCCAACACATTTTTTTCCCTTGGGAAGCTTCACAAGCTCCCAAGTATCATTCTTTTTAATTGAGGATATTTCCTCTTCCATGGCATCTTGCCATATACTTTCAGTACATGCTTTTTCATAGCTAGATGGTTCTAGTTGTGCGTAAGCCAACAAAGCATAATTGACTACATCACCCCTTGGTTCATGAGACTCATCATCTCCTGACATTTGAAGATTTTCAAGTCTTGACAAAATGTCGTCCATCTCACTAGCTTGACTCCTAGTGTATCTTTGTTGGAAATTCCTATCCAACATTTGAGAAGATGGATGACTCTGTAGTATGCGCTTTCCTTTATTTGTCTCTTTCCTTTGAGAAACTGGATCAATATCCATCGGACTTGGAGCGCTTACAGATCTATGAAATCATTTTGGAGAGTTTGGGGGTGCCAACAAAGAAGTCCCTCTTGGACTTGGTGTACCACTTGATGTACTTGATGAAGATTCTTGATGTGGACTTTGTGGAGGGGGACTTTTTCCACTACTTTTCTTGGGTTGTACTAATGTGGAACTTTCCGAATTAGAGTCTATATCAACAAATTTTTTATGACCCCATTCTCCCCCTTCATCAAAAATTACATCCCTGGAGATAATTATTTTATGTGTCTTGGGATTGTACAATCTATACCCTTTGGTCGATTCACAATACCCTACAAAAATACAAGCTTGACTCTTGGGATCAAGCTTCTTTCTCTTCTCCTCAGGAATGTGTGCATAAGCTAAAGAACCAAATACGCAAAAATGTTTGACATTTGGTTTCTTACCGTACCATCCTTCATAAGGAGTGATACCATCTAAACTAGAAGTCGGACTTCTATTTAGAATATATGCACTAGTTCTCACTGCATCCGCCCAATAGCTGTATGTGAGATGCTTTGTCTGAAGCATTGTTCGTGCCATTTCAACAAGGGTGCGGTTCTTTCTCTCGGCCACACCGTTCTGTTGTGGGGTATAGGCAGTGGTGAACTGCCTTTTTATCCCATTTTGCTTACAATAATGTAAAAATTCATTTGAGGAGTACTCTCCTCCTCTATCAGTGTGAAGACATTTGACATAGTAGTCACTTTGCTTTTCTACATTATTTTTGAAGTCTATGAAGCAATCAAATGCTTCATCTTTGTGTTTCAGAAAATAGATCCAACACATTCTAGAATAATCATCTATGAATGTTAGAAAATAAGAATTGTTTCCAAGGCTTTTTGTTTGCATTGGACCACAGATGTCCGAATGTACTAGCTGAAGAGGATAGCTTGCTCTCCACGCTTGGCCTCTTGGAAACTTCGTTCTGGAGTGCTTTCCCAAAGCACATGCTTCGCATACCTTCTTATGTTCTAGAATTTTTGGTAGTCCTGTCACCATAGCTTGTGATGTTAACATTTTCAAGCTAGCGGAATTGAGGTGACCATATCTCAAGTGCCACAATTCACTTGGATTTGTAATAGCAATGTTTGCAAGTTGAGCTCCCCCTGGCTCACCAAATTTTAGAGGGAATAACCTATTCTTTGTCATAGGTACTTCTGTGATGACTCGGTTACAATTGTTTTTATCAAGGATTGTACATTTTTTGTCATCAAAAACTAATTTGTAATGCTTCTCCATCATTTGGCCAACACTTAACAAATTGTGTTGTAGTTGTGGAGTATAGTATATGTCATTCACTTTTTTAAGGCCTTCTTTTGTTGGAACTTCCATAGCTCCAATGCCTTCAACTTGCAAAGAATTATTATCCCCTAACTTAACATGGGATTTGTAATTTGAATCTAATGTAGCAAAGAGATTTTCTTTGCCACTCATGTGGTTGGAGCAACCAGTATCCAAAATCCATGTATCTTTAAGATTTTGATCTGATTGTCCATAAGATAGAAAAATATTTGATGGACCTTCTTCTTCTCCATAGAATGAGCCATATTGACTGCTTTGATCCTTTGAAGACTTTGACCAGCAGTCTCGAGCGAAGTGTCCTTGTTTCCCACAATTGAAACAAGTTGTTTTAGTCTTGTTACTTCCTCGTCCTTGATTTCCACGGCCTGTAGTGCCGCTTTGGTTCTGATTGGCTCCTCTGTTTTGATTTCCACCTCTATTTTGATTGCCTCCTCTGTAGGAGTTGCTTTGGCCTTTGCCTCTTTGTTGTTGTCCTCTGCCTCGACCTCTTCCTTGTCCTCGTCTTGCAGCTTCATTCGAAGTGAAGGCTTTGTCATCACCTCCATAGCTTGTTGAAGGTGCTCCTTGAAGTCTCTCTTCATGTGATGTTAATGATCCAATCAAACTATCAAATGTAAGAGTAGAAAGGTCTTTGGATTCTTCAATTATGATGGCAATGTGATTCCACTTAGGAAGAAGTGTTCTCAACACTTTCTTCACAATTGTTTCAATTTTTGTGTCATCACCTAAAGTTTGCATCATATCAACTAACGCTTTGACTCGTACACAGTAGTCACCGACTCTTTCATTTTCCTTCATTCCGAGATTTTCAAAATCTCTTTTTAAGGTCTGAAGCCTGACTTGCTTCACTTTATCACTTCCTTGGAATCCTTCTTTCAAGGCATTCCATGCATCTGTGGCAGTTAAGAAAGATGCAATTCTAGGAAAGATACTTGGATCTAATGCCGCTTGAAGATGGTATAAGGCAAAAGAATTATTTTTCTGTGCATCTTTGAAGATCTTCTTGTCGGTTGCACTTAAAGTAGTCCAATCTGTTGGAGCAGTGTAACCGTCTTCAATACTATCCCATAGTCCTTTTCCTATGAGTAATGTCCTCATTTTGATGGACCAAGTACTCATAATTATCCCCACTGAATTCGGGGATTGGTAGATTGTTACTTGATCCCATTATTATCTAATAAAACAAGAAACCTCTCTTATATAGTCTTATTTCAAAAAGACTTTACAAACTATCAAGCCTTGCTTGATTTACAATCATAAACAACTCACTCTTGTTGTTGTGATTCAACAATTACAAAATTGTCAGCGACTTGTTCGTCGTCGTCACTGATCAATATAATTTCAGGAGAAGGAGTTTGTAGGATTTCAACTGAATTACTATAATGAGTATATTCAGATCCTTGTGAAGCAATCGCCACTGTGTCGGATTGTTCAAATCTGCTCCCAAAGGAGTTATCTTCTGAATCTGCTTCGTATCCTAGATCAGGATTTCTCTGTTGTGCAATAACCGCGTTTTGCAACTGTGAAAAAACTGTATTTATGCCTAGTGTTCTTACGTGCTCATCAAAGCTTTCAGCGTTTGTTCTCAGTAACAAACTGCAAAGGGCTTGGTAACATCCTTCCGATCTTATCATTTAAGAAAATTTCCCAGAAATTTTCTTTTACAAGGATTTCCTCTTAGGAAATTTTTCTAAATTTTTTACCTCTTAAAGCGTAAAAAATTTTACAACTATTTCCTCTTAGGAAATGTCAATCATCAACTTTAAATGATAAATAAAAACCTTTCAATTTTTTTTTTTTTTTAAATTTTACAGCTATTTCCTCTTAGGAAATGTCAATCATAAAAAAAATTTCTTTAAAGTTTTACAGCTATTTGAATTTAACTTAAAGTTTTTTTTTATAAATTTTTTTCCCTTTTAAAAAAAAAAAACTATTGAACCCCCGTCGAGGTTCGATCGTGCGACCTCGCGGGCGTCAAGGCAAAGGGTAGCCGCTGTGCTACCGGGCAGATCCGGGAGCTAAAGCAGGCTCCCTGCCTTTGTTGCTTTCGCAAGATCGCGCGAAGCAAAATAAAAATGACCCCGCCGAGGTTCGATCGTTCGACCTCGCGGGAGTCAAGGCAAAGGGTAGCCGCTGTGCTACCGGGCAGATCCGGGAGCTAAAGCAGGCTCCCTAGCCTTATTGCTTACGCGTCGAACGCGAAGCTATTATTGGCTTCGCGCTTCGACGCGAAGCAAGGTTTTTTTCTTTGGGACTTTAGTCCCACATCGCCTCTACGGCGATGTTTCTGCTCTTTAAAAAGAGCAAAGCACACTAAGTGCTTTGATTGCCTATGGGCAGCTGTGAACAACCTTTTGCCTCGGGCCGCGCGTAGGTCGCCACGTCAACGAACCTCGGGCTACGTGCCGCCTCGGACCGCGTGCAGGTCGCCACGTCAACGAACCTCGAGCCGCGTGCAGGTCGCCACGTCAACGAACCTCGGGCTACGTGTAGGTCGCCACGTCAACGAACCAGCTCCACCAGCGCCTCGAGAATCGCGTCGATCTGCTCCTACGGGCCGCCTCGTCCAGCTCCACCAACGCCTCGAGAATCGCGTCGATCTGCTCCTGCGGGCCGCCTCGGGATCCGTGTCGTCGCCTCGAACTGCGGGCCCCATCGCCTCGGGATTCGGGCCGGTCTCGGCTCTCGGCTCTGATACCAAATGTGGGAGGTGAGCTCTTTGATACAAAGGTAAATTTGCATTAACAATTAACATTAGGTTACAAAGTTTAAATAAACATTATAATAACCATGCTATAGAAAAGGGGGGGATAGGAGAAATTAAGGGAGAAGAAAATACAATCAAATTCTCTTGCCGCCCAAAGATGCTATCATCCAACTGCCGTCCAGGTAAGGTAAAAGGTAAGTAATCTTACCCAAGGTAAAATACATTTTTTTAACCTTTTACCAATGGTAATTTTCCAACAATAATAGAGATGGAGTTGACGAAAGTTGCCAAGGCTGCAAATACCCACAAATTCATTTCATAAGTAGTTTATATGGTCATATTCATATTTTATAATGTTAACTAAATATAAGAATCTATAACATCAACTATCTACAAATATTTTTTTGATGATGGTTACATCATCTAATAATTTATTTATGTACTAATAAATAATATATTTTCAAAGATGGTGCATGTGTTTAAAGGATGGATATAACACAAAAACGAGGGAGAAAGGGTTGCATATGTTAAGAGGATAGAATAAGAGAATTATTGTAGTGAGGGTCATCATAAAGATTCCAATCATTTTGCTTTTGGACAAGGTAACCAAAGCATTGGATGCCTAGTCTAAGAAGGTGGTGATGGATGAAATTTGAAGGGATCAAAAACCAAAGGAAGTATATTAGCCATGATTTGGTGGTGGTGAACAACATTTATTTTATATGGTTAGATAATAAGAAAGCAATGGTTGTGAGTAGTGTGATAGGGTATGTTGGGGGTATTCAACAAGATGATGATAATGGTAATGCATCTAAGATACAAGGGCATGCCCTACAGGAATACACAGACTCCATTTGGATAGTGGAGTTGTGATAGGTAGAGCACACCATCCTACTCATGGAGGACATTCAAATAATATATGAGACACAATTATTTGTCCATTATTGCCTCTTGGCAACACCCAAGCTTGCAAACACAAAGATCCATCATTTGATCATTCACCCCATGGTGGACCTTGGTGGTATCACATATAAGGTAATGGAGTACATTGTAATCACAATGCAACTTATTATATAGTGAATCTCTACAACATCGTTGTTATTATGAGGCTTCACATGACAACCATTTATGAGATGAAGGTGCATGAGCATGTAGGATGAGATCTAGAACATCACCAAGTTGGAGGTGAGGCTGACCACGAACCACGAAGACATGACAGCAGATGAAGTCAAGGATATGCATATAAAATTCTTTTCGTGATGGATATATGTATAATTTCCTTTGCATGACATGCCATTATAAATTCATTGAAAGTAACCATGTAGCAATTCCATAGAGCATGTAAAAGCATGTAGGCAAAGAATATATATGAGATATAGTTTACACTTAGAAATCCCACATCCCCACATTGCATAATGACTCCAAAATGAATAAGAACCTCCAAATAGACCTAAAATTTGATGTTTGGGTTTTCTTATCATAATAAATTGGGTTGATGTACCATCTCCAATTGTGTGCTTGCTTCATAATTGTGAGACAAAGACATAGGTGCTTTGTCCTATAATGTTATTCCAAATTGCTATGTCACCAAACCATTGATCAACCCTATGATTTGACCTTTTAGCAAATTTTAAATGATTATATAGCAAGCAAGATGACAACCAATGCAAAGTGTCTTCTGCCAGAGTGCAAGACAAAGTCATCACAAGATCCTTGTTAGTTCTTATAAACTATTGTGATCATGTAACAATTAGTTTATTTTTATCAATTAATCAAACATATTTTATTTAAAGTTACAATAAGCATTAAAAATTATAAATTAATTATTATATTTTTATGATATATATTAATATATATATATATATATATATATATATTAATTATTTTTTTTCAAATTTAGTTAGATAAAAAATGCTTGAAATTTACTTTCCAACACAAAATATTATTTTTTCAAATACAAACATTGTTGTCCCCGAGGGCTAAGTGGATTGGTAAGTGCTTGTCTGACCATGCACTTACCAAGAAGACACCCAAGTTCAAACCTCAAGGACAACCTATTTGCAAAGGTAGTAGTCTGATCTGAATCCTTTGAGTGCGCGCCAGATTGACGATGACGATATGAATCCCAAGTGACTAGTGGTCCCCTTCACGTCGGGTCAACAATAATGAGGTGAAATAGGTTTGGTGGGATCAGCCCTATGGTTTAAGCCTTGTACTTGTCAATTACTAAAAATAGTGTAGTTGTGATCAATTCTCCTATGTAACCAAAAAAATAGAAACATTGTTTTAAAGTGTTGAAATATTATATATTCAATCCTTATTGACACCTCTTATATGTCATTCAAGAAATACTTATTACTCCATTGACACATACTAACAAATGGTGTCAATTTCGGACCAGATGAAGATCATGTGAGATTGGAAGCATGAACCCACACGATATCATTAAGCCTTTAATTAAATAAATAATTTTATTGTAAAATATTTCCACAAATACGTACAAGCTTAATACATGTATATTAATTTGCTTTGAAATACACAATTTTAGATAGATTTATAGATTCAAATCTTATTGAATACATTTCATTTTATTTAGAAGGATTAAATATTTACTATCATTGCTTAAGATACATGATTATTCTTTGTAAGATCAACGAGCCCAATATTATTTTATTTTTTTAAATTATCTATTTCAGTTATAGTCAACTATTTCAATTATAGTCAATTTTTCGAAAGAATACTACAATAGAGGAGTATCATTATGGTCCCCAACTCTAGCGGACCAATGCACAACATTGGCACCGTAGAAGAGAATACATGCGATAATGGTTCCTCTCATTCAACTGTGCAGGTTTGTGTTGAGAATGGTCCACAAGGTAACCTTCGTTCTCCTGACGTAATTCTTTCTTTTCCTGAAGTTGATTCTGCATGTCACAATTTAGAATTTCTCACTCTTGTTGGGTATTTCTTTGGACGCATCCCTAATGAGTAATTCCTTAGGGCTTGGGTTAACACAGCTTGGACTCCTCATGGAGTCAAGCTAACGATGGTTCAAAACCTTACAAAGGGATTTTTTCTATTTCGCTTTGCGAAAACAACCCATGCTAAGGTGATTTACGAACATGGTCCCTGGTACATGAGAAGCTCTCTACTTGTTTTTTCTCCTTGGACCCATGACTTTTCTATTTCTAAGGAAAGATCTACCAAAGTCCCTATGTGGGTGGAATTCCTAGGACTCCCTCTACCTTTGTGGCCCTTTCTTAGTCACATAACAACCCCTCTTGGGCGTGTCATTTTGGTGGAGGTGGACAAATTTTTCCATGCACGCCCTCAAAAATGTGTTTGCATTGAGATTGATGTTTCTCGAGATCTCAAGGAGTCTATTGACATACAAGTTGACAACACTGTGTTATCCCAATGGGTCCTCTATATTAATTTTTCCAACACTTGTTTTTGGTGCCAATCCTCAGCACACAAGATCAAAGATTGTCCCTTGATGTCGCATAACAAGGACAAGCAAAGCCCCACCACACCGAGTGCACCCACTCCTCAACCTTAGGAGGATGGTTGGACGATTGTGGGAGGGCGTAAAAATACACATTTGGCTGCTTCTAAAGGTACACAGTCCAAGTCAACACATGTCTCACAACCGATAAAAAAGGATATGAAAAGGAAAAGTTGATCCTACAACTAAAACTGCCAACAATGAGGCTCCTCAATCTCAACAGAGGGTTGCAGTAGTGCTTGCTTTAGAGTCCTCTAGTACATTTCCCCCATCTAATGATAGGCGCTCCCGCAACTCGAGAAGGGGATCTGCAAAAGAAGATGCTGCTCCAAAGAAGCGACTTCATATGACCAATGTTCAGTTGGGCAACAACTACAATGTGTTGGAGTATCTTAACGACAGTGAGGATATGCCATTGGATGCAGATCCATCATCAATGGAATTGATAGTTCCTCTAGAGGAAGTAAAATCTAAAGTTTCCTCCCCTTCTGTGCGGTTTCGACGTTCTCGTAGTCCTCGACAAGGGAAATAAAATGAAGACTCTTTACCTAAAAATGGATTCTTCCATTTGGTCCAAATAATTCCAATAATTTTAGGTTGGGCAAACATAAGTCTACCTTACAGTTCTACAGTTTAGGATTTCTAGTTTATTTTGCTATGCCTAATCAACCATTTCTTGAACATTAAGCCATGACTCCACATTTGGGATCCAAGATGTTGAACTTCCAATGGGAAGATCTTCAACATGCAATACGGTGACCACAATCTATCCTCCAATCTCAAAATAAAATAATAAATTATAAAGCAATAGCAATATTTCCAAATAATCATCCACTATGGTTAGAAAGGGAGCTATAGGAACAAGGCATACCTTGCATTGATCATCTAAAACCTACTCTTCTTGCAACCTAAAAAATTCTACAAAATTGTAATAGGTTTTTTAACAAATATGACATATATAGTCCATAATGCTCTAGCAAAATTACCAAATTATGTTGGCAAAATAAAACAAAACAACTACAATGATTGTTAAGAGCTCAAAATTTTGTGTGATTTAAAAAAAAACTCAAAATGCTTTTAAATGCAAAAGTAATGGCCTTTGAAAGTTTACCCTTTCATGTATCGACAAAAGCCACCATTTTTTTAAATTAAAAAAAATCAAAAGAGATACCTGCAACTAATCTACATGTATAATGTGTCATAGAGTCATTAAAATTGCCACTTGTTCTAATTTTACTATTGACTGGTCAAATAATTGGGTATACAAATTTTCCATATTGCCACATATCTACATTTAATTGGATGGTATATAAAAAAAAATTGAGGTGTCCAACGAGGCACCACACCAGCCTCCACATCTCCAAGCAAGTCAAACTTGTGTCAAAGCAAAGCATCAAAGGCTCAAACCACAAACCTCCTCTACACTAAACCCTAGTACATATCCACATAGACAAAGAACCACAAAAATACTTTGAACATAAATCCTCTCCTCACATATGGGCAACCCTCAACACGCTCACAAGCACTCTTCATAAAAGGGCATA
This sequence comes from Wollemia nobilis, assembly GCA_028583015.1. Classification (NCBI taxonomy): domain Eukaryota; kingdom Viridiplantae; phylum Streptophyta; class Pinopsida; order Araucariales; family Araucariaceae; genus Wollemia; species Wollemia nobilis. Next base: position 1,259,434 of record JAQPPZ010016670.1, read on the forward strand.
AGACAAGTTTCAAACTCATGACCAAAAAGGACCAAAGCTTTTATGAAGGATACCTCATCCCCTAGGCCCTTGAATGTTGTTTGGAATTAAATGATCCCTTACTAGTCAAGTAAACAACCTCATTGGCATCATCATTCATGTTTGTAACCTTGGCTTTAAGATCCATTGTTGTCCAATGGTTGGGCAAAGAAATATGTTATCATTATTGCCCTTCATATTGTACATTATGCTAATGGCTTGCCAAAAATAAACTCCAAAAACCCCATTGTCTTAGTCCATATCTTCATAACCAACCCCAACAAAGAGGTAAAAGGAAGATGTGACCATTGGTGCTTGTGGGGCACTTACATCCAACTGACTCTAATTTTTCCTATGTCGATTGTGAAGAGCTTCCCTGCTATCAATGCATTCTAATAGGCTACACTTATCCAACGAATATGCCTTCAACAATAAAAGAGTCATTAGAGTGCCCAAGGCACCAAGAAATCATGTGTGCATATTGAAGTATCAATGCACTCTAATAGGCAACAATTATCCAACGAACATGCCTTCAACAATAAGAGCCATTAGAGTGCCCAAGGCACCAAGAAATCATGTGTGCATATTGAAGAAAAATAAATTCCATTGTGGTTGGAACACTTGACCTTTAGTCCACATGTGAAATGCCTAACCATTGCACCATGCCACCTATTGCAAACACCAATTTTTCCTTATAGGTAAAAAATGAACGTGCCCAAAGCACCAAAAATCATGTGTGCACATAACAAAAACTCATCCATCCTTTTCCACTACCAAAGGAAATATTTAACATAATATTCCATCTTCAAAATATCAAAATTTGGAATCCTGGAGGAAAACAATTAAACTCCTAAAACACAAAAACATAGATCAAAGTGATAAAATTGCCATAAATGTTGAACTAAAAGAATAAAAAAATAATAACAATTTATCCATATCTACCATGCTTTGTCCTTTACAAGCCTTTTTTTGAATTTAACCTATCAAGCAATCATCTTTTGCCAAAGCAACATAAAAAATTGTTGGACTAATCAAACAACTTGTCAAATGGCTTGGATGTCTTTGCCATGCATTGAAGCCTACCCAAGGCTCATCTGGTTGGGGTGATCTATCAAGTGTTTAGAATCTTCTTTTCAACTTCAAAAACCATATAGATTACCCTTTAATTTGTGTTGCAACGATGCTAAAACCAAATTTCAAGTAGAGAAGGAAATGAATTTTTTATAAAAAATGTAAAAGACAAATAATGTTTGTAAAAAACCACTAAAAATTTCAATCTATAAAATTTAGCAAAAACTATTTCCTCATGGCATCATTGAAATCATCCATAAAAAATAACAAATCAACAAAATAGATTAAATATCAAAAGAGGTTTCACAAAACAAAATAAATGTCAAAAGAGGAAAACTTGTGAATTTGTTGGTGAATGTTTCTCTTGATCCAATCAGTAAGGATCCTTACAATCCATATTTTTTGCAAAGGATTTTAAAATCAGAACCCTAAAAATTGTCAAACAAGATATTCCTCAAAATTGCTTAAAAAAAAATCTCTCCACATGATTGATTGAAGTCTCTTTGTCATCGCTCTAATACCATGTTGGATTTCATAATACTCTTCAAAAATCACATTAAGGGTAACATTCAACACAAGCTATATGCAAAATTATAGAAAAGCATAATAGAAAGATTAAATATATGAAAGATAACAAAATAGGAGTAGGTGTTTGTGGGTACCTCATAATATAATAAATCATTTACTCATAAAATAATTCAATGGATCAATGAGAAGGTATCTATAGTAAATATATAATCCCCAAATTACAATTATAATTACATTAACTAAGGTTAAGTCAAGTTACTAAACCTTTAATTAAGGTTAAGTAAAGGTTAATCATCTAAATGGTTTAACCAATTTACCATCTAGGTAGATTAACCAATCCCATAAAAAATGAATACAAAAATATTACTTATAAGTTACATAAAAGATTACCCTTAGGCTTTATCTTTTAACAAAATTACCCTCTACTGTCTCCAAGGGCTATTTGTCTAGCCATGAACTTACCCATAAGAGATATAGGTTTAAACCTTAGGGTCATGTCTATTTGCAAAGGTAGAAGTTTGATATGAATCCTTTGAGTGCACGCCAAATCAACAACGATGGTATGAATCCCAAACGACTGGAGGTCCTCTTCACATTAGGTTATAAAATAACAAGGTGGTATAAACTTGTTGGAGGTAACCCCTTGTGGTTTTAACCTTGCACTTGACAGTTACTAAAAAGAGTGTGGATGTAACCAACTCCCCTATGTATAAAAAAAAAGATTACCCTTGCTCTTTAGATTTATTATGAGTGGAAGGAGAAAGTAAAGATAAAATATTTTTTAATATTACAAGGTTATATGTAATATGAAATTATCTTCGTAAAAATTATTGTTTATATTATATATGTTTATCCATCTAAATAACTAAATATATAACTCTGATCTTTTTGGATTTAAATCTTAAACTTTTTAAAATAACTTTATATATATAAAAGATTATCTAGTGATGTTAACTGATTGGCTCTAGTTTACCAAATACCTTTCAAAATAATTGATCTATCATAATTTCCAACAAACTCTATTATCTTTTATATAACAAAAAAAATATTATTAAAATTTAAAGAAACTTTTTACAATAAATGTGTGTATTGACCACTCCATCTTATTGTAATAGAGCATATTAAAATGCTAAGTGTTCCATCCCTAATGCTTTAGTGGTTGTATATTTACTTATCACCTCATCTAACCCAATAAAAAAGCCAACAACTTTTTAAATATATTTGGTAAAATAATAAATGAATAAAAAACAATTTTGTAAGTTTAAAAGTTCCTCACTAGAATGACCTATTTAGAAGCTTATAGATAAAGAGTCATATAGACAGGTTGATGGCTTAAATATATATAACAAATTAATGCTGAGCAGAGTAAAGAATCTTATTACAAATTTATGGTTAGTAGTTGAGTGTTTGTCGTGAATTATTTTGGTTAGAAGTTTGTTTTAATTTTTGGGTTGCATTATTTTTAAATATATAGGAGAATCAGTTACAACCACAGTCCTTTTCTATTCTATCATTGTTGGTGTCGCGCTCACTGAAAAGAAATAAATGTCAAAAGAGGAAAACATGTGAATTTGTTGGTGAATGTTTCTCTTGATCCAATCAGTAAGGATCCTTACAATCCAAATTCTTGTTAAGGATTTATGAAATAGAACCCTAAAAATCGTCAAACAAGATATTCCTCAAAATTGCTTAAAAAATAATCTATCCACATAATTGATTGAAGTCTCTTTGTCACTGCTCTAAAACCATGTTGGATTTCATGATACTCTTCAAAAATCACATTAAAGGTAACATTCACCACAAGCTATATACAAAATTATAGAAAAACATAATAGAAAGATTAAGTTTATGAAAGATAACAAAATAGGAGCACCTCATAATATAATAAATCACTTACTCATAAAATAATTCAATGGATCAATGAGAAGGTATCTATAGTAAATACATAATCCCCAAATTACAATTATAATTACATTAACTAAGGTTAAGTCAAGTTACTAAACCTTTAACCCAGGTGTTGTAGGTGAGTTGGAGAGGAGAGGGCAATTCTCCAAGGGAGGTCCCAGGTTTAAATCTCCACACTACCAAAAAGCTGAATTGGGTATCCAAAATCCAATTGATAATGTTGGTGTGGGCAGGGTCGGGTGCGACTCCCGGTGACTTTGACGGTGTAGAACCCCTTGTTCGTGGTCTCTCAGACCAAGGCGGCTCCGCAAGGGGTTTTTCGCTTAAAAAAAAATTACTAAACCTTTAATTAAGGTTAAGTTAAAGTTAATCATCTAAATGGTTTAACCAATTTCTCATGGGGTGAATACATTACCATCCAAGTAGATTAACCAATCCCATAAGAAATGAATACAACAATATTACTTATAAGTTACATAAAAGATTACCCTTGGGCTTTATCTTTTGACAAGTAATCTTGGGCTTTATCTTTTGACAAGATTACCCTCTACTGCCCCCAAGGACTAGGTGTATTAATTGTCTGTCTAGCCAGGCACTTACCCATAAGAGACCTAGGTTCAAACCTTGGGGGTATGTCTATTTGCAAAGGTAGAAGTCTATTTTGAATCCTTTGAGTGTGCGCCAAATCAACTACGATGGTATGAATCCCAAGTGACTGGTGGTCTTCTTCACACCAGGTTATAAAATAACAAGATGGTATAAGCTTGTTGAAGGCAATCCCTTGTGGTTTAAACCCTGCACTTGATAGTTACTAAAAATAGTGTGGATGTAACCAACTCCCTATGTATATAAAAAAAAAGATTACCCTTACTCTTGAGGTTTATTATAAATGGAAGGAGAGTAAAGATATATATATTTTTAATATTACAAGACTATATGTTATATGAAATTATCTTATTGTTTATACAATATATGTTTATCCATCTAAATAACTAAACATAACATATAACTATGATCTATCTGCCTTTGTAGCGCAAGTGGTGAGGAGAAGGCGAGCTTGGCCCTGTTGAACAGGTCCACGGTTCGAACCTCGACGATACAAAGGAGGATATACGGTTAGATTAAAACCCAAAGAAAAACTCCCTGGTGGAGTTGTAAAAAAAAAGAAATCCGCCTTTGTAGCGCAAGTGGTGAGGAGAAGGCGAGCTTGGCCCTATTGAACAGGAGGTCCACGGTTCGAACCTCGATGATACAAAGGGGGATATACGGTTGGATTAAAACCCAAAGAAAAACTCCCTGGTGGAGTTGTTGGAACAGGTTGGGGGATTCCTGGTCAAAACCCCCACTTCTTAATATTAGATAAATTTTATCCGCCTTTGTAGCGCAAGTGGTGAGGAGAAGGCGAGCTTGGCCTTGTTGAACAAGAGGTCCACGGTTCGAACTTTAATGATACAAAAGGGAATATACGATTGGATTAAAACCCAAATAAAAAAACTCCCTGGTGGAGTTGTTGGAATAGGTTGGAGGATTCTTGGTCAAAACCCCCACTTCTTAATATTACCATTTTTGCACCTGGGGGTGCAGCGCAACAGTTTGGGCTTTGACTTTTTTTCGGGAGATCCAAGGTTCAAACCATAGCGTGGGTGAGTGTGCGAGGGGGTGGATGTGTGTTTCCCTGTGAAATTGTTGTAACAAGTTGAAGGATTCCTGATCAAAACCTCCATTACTTAATATTACCAAAAAAAAAAAAAAAAAAAAAAAAAATATATATATATATATATATATATATATATATATATATATATATATAATCTTTTTAAATTTAAATCTTAAACTTTTAAAAACTAACTTTATATATAAATTATGTATTGATGCTAATTGATTGGCTCTAGTTTACCAAATACCTTTCAAAATAATTGATCTATCCTAATTTCCAACAAACTCTATTATCTTTTATATAACAAAAGATAATATTAAAATTAAAAAAACACTTGAACTCTTTACAATAAATGTTCGTACTGACCTCTCCATTTTATTGTGATAGAGCATATTAAAATGCTAAGTGTTCCATCCCTAATGCTTTAGTGGTTGTATATTTACTTATCACCTCATCCACCCAATTAAAAAGCCAACAAATTTTTAAATATATTTGGTAAAATAATAAATAAATAAAACAACAATTTTGTAAGTTTAAAAGGTCCTCACAAGAATGACCTATTTAGAAGCTTATAGATGGAGAGTCGTATACACTGGTTCATGGTTTAAATATATACAATAAATTAATGCTTGACAAAGTAAAGAATCTTATTACAAATTTATGGTTAGTAATTGAATGTTTGTCTTGGATTATTTTGGTTAGAATTTTGTTTTAATTTTTGAGTTGAGTTTTTTTTAAATACATAGGAGAATTTGTTACAACCACAATCATTTTCTACTCCATCATCGTTGGATTATTTTGGTTAGAAGTTTGTTTTAATTTTTGAGTTGAGTTTTTTTTAAATACATAGGAGAATTGGTTACAACCACAATCATTTTCTACTTCATCATCGTTGGTGTCGCGTTCCTTAAGAAAGAGAAAAAGAAAAAAAGATCCAATCAATAAGGATCCTTACAATCCAAATTCTTGTTAAGGATTTTAAAAATAAAACCCTAAAAATTGTCAAACAATATATTCCTCAAAATTGTTTAAAAAACAATCTTTCCACATGATTGATTGAAGTCTCTTTGTCACTGCTCTAAAATCATGTTGGATTTCATGATACTCTTCAAAGATCACTTTAAAGGTAACATTCCCCACAAGTTATATACAAAATTATAGAAAAGCATAATAGAAAGATTAAATATATGAAAGATACCAAAATAGAAGTTGGTGTTTGTGGGTACCTCATAATATAATACATCACATAAAATAATTCAATGGATCAATGAGAAGGTATCTATAGTATATATATAATCCTCAAATTACAATTATAATTACATTAATTAAGGTTAAATCAAGTTACTAAACCTTTAATTAAGGTTAAGTTAAGGTCACTCACGCGCTGTAGGTGAGCTCGAGAGGGTAGGGCAAAACTTCAAGGGAGGTCCTTGGTTCGAATCTCCTCCCTACCAAACACACATTGGGTACCCAAAATCTAATTGATTATGATTATGCTGGTGCGATTAGGGCCAGGTGCGGCTCCCGGATGATTTTGACTGTGTAGAACCTCTTGGTTGTGGTTTCTCAGACCAAGGCGGTCTGGTAAGAGGTTTTTCTCTAAATTAAAAAAAAAAGGTTAAGGTTAATCATCTAAATGGTTTAACCAATATCACCCCGGTGAATACATTACCATCCAAGTAGATTAACCAATCCCACAAGAAATGAATACAACAATGTTACTTATAAGTTACGTAAAAGATTACCCTCTACTGCCCCTAAGGGCTAGGTGGATAGGTAATTGTCTGTCTAGCCAAACACTTACCTAGAAGAGACCTAGGTTCAAACCTTGGGGGCATGTGTATTTGCAAAGGTAGAAGTCTGATATGAATCCTTTGAGTGTATGCCAAATCGACAATGATGGTATGAATCCCAAACAATTGGTGGTTCTCTTCACGTCGGGTTATAAATTAACGAGGTGGTGTAAGCTTGTTGGACGCAACCCCTTGTGGTTTGAACCCTGCACTTGTAGTTACTAAAAATAGTGTGAATATAACCAACTCCCCTATGCATATAAAAAAAAATTACTCTCTACTCGTTAAATCTATTATAAGTGAAAAAATAAAAGATAAAATATTTTTTAATGTTACAAAGCTATATATCATATAAAATTATCTTCATAAAAATATTATTTATACAATATATGTTTATTCATCTAAATAACTAGACATGACATATAACTCTACTTTTAAATTTAAATTTTAAAAAGATTTAAACTTTCTTTTTAAAATACTATCTATTGATGTTAAGTGATTGGCTCTAGTTTACTAAATACCTTTCAAAATAATTGATCTATCATAATTTCTAACAAACTCTATTATCTTTTTATATTAAAAAAAAAATAGTATTAAAATTTAAAGAAACTTGAACTCGTACTGACCACTCTCCATCGTATTGTGATAGAGCATATTAAAATGCCGAGTGTTCCATCCCTAATGCTTTAGTGGTTGTATCTTTACTTATCACTCATCTAACCCAATTAAAAAAGCCAACAACTTTTTAAATATATTTGATAAAATAATAAATGAATAAAAAAATAATTTTATAAGTTTAAAAATCCTTATTAGAATGACCTATTTTGAAGAGTCGTATAGACAAGTAAAGAATCTTATCACAAAATTATGGTTAGTAGTTGAATGTTTGTTGTGGATTATTTTGGTTAGAAGTTTGTTTTAATTTTAGTTAGAGTTTTTTTAATACATAAGAGAATGGGTTTCACAGTTCTTTTTTACTTTGTGTTATTCTTCAGATTGTACTAACCTTTGCAATGAGTTGGTTTCTTTTAAGGTTTGAATCTAGGTTTTTTCTTAGTATGTGGTCAGCCACACCTGCAATTACTAATTGACTAGCGTTTTAAAATAGGTTAAATTATTTTAATTATATTCCTCAACAAACTACAAACTTAGTATGTGGTCAGCCACACCTGCAATTACTAATTGTCTTTATCAACAAACTACAATTTCGATGTTGAAGTTTGCATCAAGTCATCCAACAAATTTAGTGCTGTGAATCCGTAGATTCCCCACTGAAAAAAGATTACAGGTTTCAGGGAAAAAGGCTCAAAATCACCGAGAAAGACAAATTTATATGCCTCATTTATAGAGGGGTGGTTCCAACAAAGAAATAACAACGACCAGAGAATCGTCTTTCTTAGGTTGACACGTAGCAAATCGACATAAATACGAAGACGATGAGCTGCTGCTGTTCATCGAAATTTCGTGAAGGTCGAGCGGGAGGAGATCCAGGCGACTCTGCACTGCTTAAGAATTTCGAACAGTCCTCTGTCTCCTCCTCCCCAAAACCAAAGAAAATAACCGTCATCATCTGTTGACTGGTTGATTACTGTTATTATCATTATTTTTTAAAATAAGTTCCCGACACATCTTGCTGTTAACGTCCGTCGAATAACGGAACAGGGGAAGACTGGCAAACAACCTCTCACTCGTTGATTTCTGCGATCAGCTGAATTTGATTGTGGATTTCATTGTTACATCAATTACGGCGGGTTAGTGTTATAAAATAAAATAACGCAGTAGAAATTGGAGGCTGCATAGGCCATTTCAGTAGATTTAGTATCGTTTATTGAGCTTTGTTATCGCTTTCTTTGTTTTAAATTTAGAAGGTTGATGAAGTTGAACCTTGGGTGAAGTGACGTATCTGATTGGGACTTCGATGGTTCTGTAATGAATGTTCCCCAATTTTATCTTACCACGGTTTACATAAGACGTGCTTTTTGCCGCAATGGGGCGATGGAGAACTGTTATTTGAAACTTAAGATATAATTGGCTTAAATTTTTTCAGCGGGAGGTCTTTTTTTGTGATACGGATTGTTGAGGGCGAGGTTGAGCTGATCCTGCGGAGTGTAAATTAGGAATGGGGCAAACGTAGGTAGGGTTTGATGACACATTTGAATTGGTGATTTCTTTATGAAATTTAATTAATGGGAAAGTTAATCTGAGGATTAAGTATTGGTGAATGTTTAGCAGCTGAGCTAGTTTGTCAGGGGAACTTTTGGGAAAATGTTTGCAAGCCTTGGTGCTAGAATCTTGAGCAGCTAAGCTGGTACTTTAGGTCCAGAAGATGAGTTGAATATATGTATGTTTTGGGCCTAGACCCGATTTTGGAACGGATTGTCGGGGTTTAGGTTGAGCAGAGTCTCAAGGCTTCCTATATTTTTTAAATTCTTGACATGGATCGCCCGGAAGTTGAGGCCGAGGGTAATTTGTGTGCAAACGATGCAGAGTCAGGAGTTGCAAACGAAGAGAAGAGGGAAGCTGCACATTCTTTGACCGATGAAGACAATGGAAACTTAGAAGATGCTGGCAATGGATGCAGAGGGGAGGGGATCCGGAGGTGTGAGGAAGATTTGGAGATAGGCAAACAGAGGAGGGAATTTGACACAAATAATTGTAATGCAGACGATAATATTTTATTGGGAGATGAAAATTATGAACAAAGGAGGGTAGGTGAATGCTGCCGTGGAAAATGCTCGGAAAATAATGTCAAGGAAAATCACGGACAGAATTTGATTGAAAGGTTGTGTAGTGAGAACAAAAGTGATGGTTGCAGGGAGTCGGATGGTCCCCTTGCAAAAGAAAGCATCGTTAATGGTCGCGTCGATAGTGTTAGACAGAAAGAACAGATGTTAGATGCTTTCTGTTCTTCGCTAGGGTCTGGTTTGGGACTGCTCAAAGATTGGAGAAGTTTAGATCGCTGCGTCAGTGCTTCTGCCAAGGGCTTTGCGATTGGAGCAGGTCTAAAGGGAGGACTTGATCTGTTTGGAATATTGGTGAGGTTGAAGCGACGGTCTTCCAAAACCAGGTCAGAATTCAAGACAATGGTAGCTTAGTTAACTAGGTGCTTGGTTCAGTCATTGAGTTTCAATGTGGTTAAAATTACATGAAGAATCTTCTGTTCCTTAGGATGGCGGAGATGAGGACAAACAGTGAAGCCATATCTACAGCTTTGAAGGAAACTCTTCGATATGGTCTTTTCCTTGGAACATTTGCAGGCACGTTTGCATCTGTAGATGAAGCTATTGCTGCCTTTGGAGGACCAAAGAGGCATGAAGTTCTCCCCTCTTCTGTCCGTTTAATTTATTGCTATCTGTAAAAGTTGAACTGATTAGTTTGAAGTTTCAAGGTTGGTTCTTTTGATAAGGCAAAAACTTTAATTGAGTGAGACATACTAATTTAGATTCTTCAACACATCTAACACAGCATAAATCCTATAGAGTGAAGAAAACAAGGCTTTCAAAGTGCTAGTATACTTGCATTAATGAGTACATATGCGTACATGTGCCTTAAAATAAGTTAATTTGCATAATGCTAAGTGTTCTGAATTGCTACCCTTTTTCATGTTTTGTTATCAAGAATTTCTTCTGTTGTCTGTGCCAAGATATTATAAGCATGTTCCATGAAGAAACAAGACTTCAGTCTGCATTTACTCATTTTCATATTGTTTGTGCATATGTCCGAAAGGTTCCGTTGTTGAGTCAAACGTGGAGAATCAATTAAGTAGATAATTTCTTGACATGCTGCTGAGGCATTTAATGGTGAACAAGTTATTATATACAGCTTGCAAAAAAGTTTGCCAATGTGTTCTTTGTTGAGTAGTTTCTACATCGGTGTCTACAAGTAACATTATTGAAAGTGATAGCATTTTAGTTTCATTGAGATTTATCTTGACAGAGTGATTAAGTTATATACTTCCTAGAGAAATTGTTGCCCTTGAATGACTTTTTTTATGTATATCTTAGTTTCTGAACATTTCATAGATTGTGTTGTTCACAAAACCCAAGTAACCTGAATATTCTATGATTTGCAAGTCTACATCAGCAACTGGAACAATTGAAATGTCTTTTCTATTGGAGCTCTTGCCTGAGATTTAGAAAAGATAAATTATGCTGGGAGTCTGACTATTTCTTAATTTACTATTGTTATGAACTGTATGGTGACTATGAAAGTTGTTTATAAAGTTTTTCTTGAAACTTAATATTCTAGAATCTAGATTATACATGTGTATTACCATACACTTTAACTTGTTATAGGTTCAACATGACACATGCATGTAGTTCTTAGCAAAATCCCTCAGTTTTTCAAGTGGTATCTTTGGACACTATTTGTTAGGTTGTGATTCACTTCTGGATTGTGACATTTGGAGATAGAAGACTGCTATCATTTTTTTCGTAATTGCATTTTTACAAGTCTATGTGAGCATCCTGTGCATTTGAAATACCTCTCTCTCCTTTGGGCATGGACTCAATGACTTAACTGCTCGGATAGCATGTGTGTATAGGCTCAAACTGCTCAGATTTATTTGTTGAAACTATAATTTGATATGAACGCCTTTTTTTCTTTGTGGAATTGATTTTTTAGGTATTCCTAACATAACCTTCAGCTGTAACAAGTTTTTTGTAGCCTAGATAATTTCATAAACAAGTTCTTTCAGGATATTCACTGCAACTAATTGGTTGGCATATATCTACATTAAGGACTTATAGGTGGTTTTTGTCTTATATGAGAAAATATCCTCCTTATTGTGAGACATTTTGGGGATCATGTTACAGTATTAAGATGCTTTACTAGTAGTTTGAACTTGAATGGTGAGATGTGCAGTTTGAAGGAATCTTATCAGTTGATGATGTTAATAACTGTTAGGTCATTGATGATAAAACATTCACAAAATCATATAAATAAGGCTAAATACCAGGAGAATGATACACGTAAGCATGTAAAATTAATTGAATGATAAATACAAAATGTCAAAAATTGTGTTTGCTTGGTGAAATCTTCATGAAGGCAGGCCAAATCCAAGATGAGTAGAAAGGGAATATATATATTTGTGGCTATTTAATCTTACAATAGGAAACTTTAATGAAAGGTTAAGGTAAAGGTGACATTTGAGATCACAGATTCTCAACCAAGCCACACTTCTTCTGGGCATATGAGACCCCATTGTAGAAGCAATAAATGAATTGAAATGAAATATTATTAATGTTTGCGGTGGACCAAGATAAGACCCAAGGGACTATAAGAAAGGACAATAATGACTGCCAGCTAGCAGGCTAAAAAGCCCAACAAAGAAAAGAACTAAGATAAATACAAGATGAAACCCAACAACCGGGCCAAAGAGAAAGGGAAAAGAAAAGGGAGAGCAGAAGGGGGAGGACTACAGTCCAGGAGAGAACTTTTTCAGTTTACCTTCTATATATTAGTTCAATTGCATATCTCTTTGGCTTTGAATACTTTGACCAAGCTCATGGCAAGTCAAGGCTTTGCCAATCTGTTCAAACAGTCATGGCACATATCCATGACATCTATAGAAATTTGCAGAGTCATCAGATATGGAATGAGTGAAACACACTGAGAAAAAGTAGTGTCTTCATTCATATTCTTTGTAATATACATGGTCATCGAATATGGTCAAGTCTGACTTACTTGAAAGCCATTGAGATATGCACAGTCATCATATATAGAATGAACTAAACACACTGAGCAGTGGAGTGTCTTCACTGATATTCTTTGTAGTGCACACAGTCTCCAAATCTGCTCAAGCCTGATTTCATGAAGGCTATAGAAATATGCAGTCATATTTGGGTTTGAGCCCTTTGACCAAGCTCATTGTAATTCAAGTCTTACCAATCTGATACGACACTCATCGCATATACACATGAAAGCGATAGAAATATGCGGTCATCATATATAGAATGAACTAAACACGCTGAGAAAAGGAGTGTCTCCATCAATGTTCTTTGTAATGTACATGATCTTAACATATTCTCAAGCCTGACTCACATTTGGTACTCAATAGTCTTCAACTTGTAATGGGTTTCCAACTTGTTCATATAGGAAGTGGGATGCTTCCAAATACACACTCAATGATGTATGCATTCTTTTCTTAGAACTTGCTTCATTCATGGTTATCTACAATGATGACAATGCATGATGACAAAATCGTCTTCTACATATATACCCGCTTTTAGCTTTGCAACCTCTCAGTTCTTCCTAAATATTGCTTCCATTAATGCTTCTTGGCCTTCGACTTGGCAACATCTATTCTGAGCTCGTAGCCTTGGATTACCATTTAGTTAAGGCTGCTTTATATTGCTTTTCCTGATTGGTCAATTGGTCCTCTAATGGTGACAATGTTTTTTTGACTATTTATTTTCAAATTTTCATGTATTTCTTTATCCTTCTCTTGCAACTCTCTTTCAAGCGAACTAATATATAGCATTAATGCTAGCCGTTTATGTTCAGCCATGTATGTTAACATTCATTGACTCCCAACCTGATTCTCCATAGCAGTGATGTAATCCTTTTTGAGTTTTTGTGCTGTTCCCTTATACAACTTGGACTTTGTGCTCAAATAGGCAATCTGATCTGTCTGATGTTGCATGCAATTGTCCTTCATCTTCTTACCTCTGATCGTGCTTTGTCTAACTTTCCTGCACCTTGCATGCAATCATCCTTTATATTATTACCTGTGATTTTGCCTTTTTGAACTTACCTGCAGTTGCACATCCTAGTGCTTGGTACTTGAATTATAGACTCTACCGAAATATTCTTTGGGCTTGGTGCATGCAAAATTATAGAGTTCCCAAAATTGTGAAATGATTATGCCTCTGCACTATGTCAATAGTGTTAAGCTGCTGGCTAAAACTAATGTAGATCTGGGACATTGCTTGTGAATAGCTGCTACCTGGCTAAGTGATTGGAAGTTCCTCTGCTATTCCCTGCTGGCTGAAAGAAGTAGGTACTAATAGTATTTACACTTTGTTGGGAGGGGAAATTGTGGAAGGAGAGGAGTCTTAACACATTGAGTATCAACAGGTACCAAAACAAGTCTAGGTGGTGGCTGTCTAGTGTTCTTAACTGCATCTATAACTTGTAAAGAAGTCTGAGTGGCTGCAAATGCAATATCTTAGGTTGCATGTCAAGATTGACATTGACATCTGTGTTTGCAGGGGACATGAAATTTTGGCTGATGTGAACTAACCACATCATGAATTTCAACAGGAATCAAACTAAAGGAATCTTTCTTGATGAAGTCAACAAAATTAGTGGCATCAGAAAGTGTGATTCTTATCTTTAATGATGACTATCAATTTATTCACCACAAGCATAGGGCAAGAAACAAGGAATGCTGGCTATGATGCTGACTCTGTTGTACCAATGATAATACAGTATTCACAGAAGTACATGCAACGTAGTTGGTACGACCATTCAACATGATAGCTGCAAAAGAGATTGTATGAGGGGGCCCTTGAGAAACTAAATTTGCAAAAGAGTACCTAGATATTGATTGACTCCTCTATTGCTGATTGAGTCCAGGCGATGCCGCCTCATTGTTGGTCAAGTCTCGATCACCCTCGTCATGAATGCTTTCCTCTGACATATCATCATCTGATGGGGTCTTCTCAACACCATTATTTGCCTCTTCTGAACTGGAGGTATTCACTGCCTTGTCCTTCTCAACCACAACTTTAATGCAGTCTGTGAGGTATTCAAGCTTTATTGCATTATGTTTTTATTATTTTTTCGAAGAACATGATGTCCTTCTTTATTTCCTTGTAAACATAACATGTAACTGTTTAGTTATGAGCTGAATTTTGAATTCCTTGAATTTGATTTTCTGGCAGAGACCTGTCCCTAACAATATGGAGGGTCTCTATCACTCGATATGGTGAATGCTGGATGGTGTTCTAGCAACTATTTTGATTCTAATTACCACAGAACTTTTCATGAATGGCCATTACATCTTCCATGCTCCATTGATAAAGAACCACTGTGCAAGGCTTACTGAGGCCTTCTCAAGTCTTACAAGTTACTCAGGAATGCCCATCACATCTTCCATGAACCATTGATAAATAACTAGTATAAGCTTTGAGGTTCATCTGGCAATGGCCATATGAATAGATTTCTTGGGTAATCGTATTGTACGCTCCTAGGTTATTAAGGCTTTTAGTTGTGAAGTTTGATTAATAAAAAATTTAAAATATGTTTAATATCAAGAGTGTTAGGAAGATCATATCTCTCATGTTAGAACTCATGATGTCTCATGGCCTTTTTTTTTTTTTAACACAGTGGAATTGGTAGCTGCCACGATGATCCGGGCACACTATCCGTCTTTATGGCCGCCACAGCAGTCCGCCCTAGAAGCCGCCACACAGTACTGTGCGCAGTCTGCCCCTATAACCACCATGCCCCATTCATTTTAAACCTTTTACTCCGCTGAAAGCACCACGAAAGGGACAAGTGTTCAGTCTGGCAAGCCCCAAGATTTGAACCCTAGACATCCGTCCCCTTACGGGGTTTCGCCGCACCAATTGGTCTACACCTCGGACCTAAAAAATTTGAGTTAAAAACGTGGGTTTTTATGAGGGGTCCCAATCCCCTCATACTGAGTGGGGTTTAAACCTTGGACCTCTCCAAAGAGAGGCCAAAGCCCTTACCACTGCAGTAAGCTGGCAGATGAAATATCTCATGGCCTTTTTATTCTGTGGACTTGTTCTTGATTATTTCCAAATGAATCCAAACTCATATGAGAAGAGTAATCAATTTTTTTTTTATTTAACTCAAAGATATTATGTCATGTTCATAATTTTACTTGTGTTTATTTTTCTTCTCCTTTGTGTGTTTTCAGTTTTCTCTTTGTGCTATATTTATGTATCTATATAAGAGATGGGCATGCAGATAGTCCACAATGTCAAACTTTTATGTCATGTATTGTAAGTCAACTGAAATTCACCCCTTATAGATGTGTTGTTTCCTTCTTATTTCTTAATGTGACTACTTTTAAAACAGTTGGAAGTAACTACAGTTCTCTTTTAATTGGTTATATAGGGTTGAAACAGGCCCCACCTGTGCTACATATATTTCAACGAACCACTATTGTGGCATTACGACAAACTGTATAATAACAGGCTGCATCATTGCAGGAGTGTCCATCACAATGTGGAGATTTGAACTTGGGTCATACTCATGCGAGTGCATGATATCACTACAATTGACTGGGTAGAATCTATTGTATATTTGAATGTTAGAGTGGCCTAGAGCATTTCTCTACCGAACTTGTGAACTCAATGTGTTAATTTTTAAAAGAATCTTGGACTAATCTTAATGTAGAAAAATAAAACCAATGAGCACGTATGTGAACGATGAATAAAATGACAAAATCTGATATATCAAAAATTTTCCAGGGAATGAACTTATATGTTAAATTCATATCTTTTTAGTTTGTTTCCCAACGACATTTTCTGTGCTTTAACCCGTCAAACTGACGCCAACAGTTTTTTGGCGCCGTTGCAGGGAGGACTTGATAGAAAGATTTAATTATCTTCTTAATAGTTTTCTTTCAACGATTATTTTTAATCAACGGGCGACTAGTCAAAATAAAGAACCAACGTCTTTAATTTTACATTTTTAGTGTTCTTTATTTGTTATGTCCGTGATTCTTGTTTTAAAATTGCTGTTTGAAGTAAGTTTCTACGTTTCTTGATTTTCTTGAATTATCCCAAGAACCGACTCCCGTGAGGATGAGTGATAATATCAAGCATTCTTGATAAAGCATACGCTGTTCTTTCTGCACCCCGGTGCTGGCGACTCTGACTGAACGAATCCAGAATATAAAATAAAAAAAGAGAGAGCAGAACGTGCTGGCGAACACCAGGAGAAGCGGTAAGGAGCTATTCCCAGAACTCGAGAATCCAGAGGTATTTATACATAATCAGTAAACCCCACTTTTCAAGAGTACTGCTTATAATAGTAGATCGAATTCTAGCGGTAAAAAGTACATAAAGAAAAATCAAAATACTTTTACTGTTGATATCATTGTAGATAAACATTTGAATTCTGTTTTAGAAGATACATGTGATTATTCTCATTGTTCAATTAATAGTAATACAAAGGTAGATAATCCATTAGATTACATTCAGGCTACCCAGAACCATATTCTTGTAGGTATTGCTGCTGTGAATTTGAATCCTACAGTAACAATGGCCCAGGTTAATGTTCATTTATGGAGGACTAATAGATATAGGCCTTTTGTATTACCCGCCAATTTAAATGCCTTACCCAGTAAAGCTCACAAATACCTTCCAAAATTCTTAGGAAACAGTGCAGTAACTAGAGAAGATCATATTAAGGGTTTCTTGTATGCAAGGGATAGTCTAGAGGTTGAAGATGAAGATGTAGTATTGAGATTGTTTTTACAAACTTTAGAAAAAGATGCTAGAGAGTGGTTCAATTCCCTTCCTAACAATGATATCCCAAACTTCACCAAAATGGAAACTGTGTTTCTAAAGAAATATGGTGAAAGAAAAAATGAACAAACTTTGTTAACTGAGTTAGCCACTATGAAGAAAAAAGAGAATGAAGCTGTTAGTTACTTTAACACAAGATTTCCAAAAACTAGGAACAAAATCCATGCCAACCTTAGGCCTAGTGATATTCAGTCTATTTGTTTTTAAAAGAATGCCTTTCAAGGAGAGTTTAACTATGAGCTGAGGCAAGAACAAGCCACTACCATCGATGATTGTATCGAAAAAACAATGGATATAGAAAGAAATATGCTTGACAGTGGTAAGATGAAGCCCTATTCTCTAGAAGTCAACCTACCTGAGAGAAAACCTATAAGAGTGGCATTTGATATACAAAGAAGAACTAAAATTGATCCAATGGAGAAATTGACTAGTCACATGACTGAGATGTTCAATACCATGAACAACAGGTTAGCAATAATTGAAAGAAATAATGGAAATAATGGTGAATCTTCACAAACAGAGCGTCCACATGTTGACAACCGTTCTTCTTTCAAGAAAAATTTCAATAGGAATTGGGGAAATAACAATGGTTCTGAAGAAGGAAATAGGAGTAGGAATAATGGGAACATTAATTGGAAAAACCGAGACTCTGACAGAGATCAGAACAGTGTTCCTAACCCTATACCTTCTGCTAATGTAGCAAAAGGCTTTCCCTATTTTTGCTCTAATTGTGATGCACCCCATAACCTTGATGCATGTGGAATTCATCTAAGTGACCAGCGCAATGTAGATTTACATGCTGAATCAAAAGAGGATATAAGAATCAATGCTTGTTGGTCTGTTGAAGATGAATCCAGGGAAAGGTTGTTTGAAGAAGATATGGATAAGTATGCTTCAAATCATCATCCTCAAATTTTAGTAACTGAAGGAACCAAAATCTTGCAGAAATCACATGAGTCAAGATATGACAAGATGAAGCAAGGGAAATTAATCCCCACTGCTCAAGAAGTTGAAGAATTAGAAGCTACCCATACTTTGAATTTAAGGAACATGACTGTCCCAGATAGGGCAGAAAAAGTCTCTACAAGTGAAACAAGAAAACAAACTTTCACTAATAAGAATGTCAGTAAAGAGAAAACTGATAGAAACCTCAAAAAGATTACTCCTGAAGTAATAGAATTAGAGGAAGAGATTCCCAAAGAAGAAAGTAATAAAGCACTGGATATAAGGAAGATAGAATTTGATGCTGGGTCAGAACTTAGTAAGCAAAAGGTTAACATCACATTTGGAGAACTTGTGAAAGTTCAACAGTACAGAGAACAAGTCTGCAGAGCATTTGGGTTAGTAGAACGAAAAGAGGACCCAACTTGCCATGCTGCTAGACAAAATCAACATGATACAAGATCACCATCCTCTGTAAGACCCTTTTATGTATCACTAAGATACAATTCACATGAAGGAGAAAGATATGTCATTCATAATTGCATGTTAGACAGTGGAGCCTCACACAATATCATGCCCAAACTGATAGCTGATCAAATGGGATTAATCTGTACTAGAGATTATGCCCTTGTTTCAGTTATGGACAGCAGACAAATTCCTTGTGTAGAGGTAATAACTGGATTGTTGGTTTTTTTGGATCAACACCCCAAAAAGGGCATAGTCATGGATGTTGCAGTAGTTGATGTCGACCCATTCTTCTCACTATTACTCAGTAGACATTGGGCAGAACAACTGGGAGGTTCAATTCAACTGGACTGGTCCTATGCTACAATCCCCATATCAGATAAAGAGAACATAATCTTACGAAGAGAACCATTTAACAGCACTCCGTAGAGTTAATTCAAACTGATGAAACAATGATAAACTTAGTAAACTCTATGGAAGAAAAAGGAATGAGAGTATACTCCATATGGCACAACCCATTCCTGGTAGAAGCACCAGAAGCAAAGAACATGGATCCAGAAGTAATGAGAATGGTAGATGCTGAATCAGATAGATTATTAACCTAAGAAATGTGGACCATGTCTTTTGATGGAGCTAAATCCCAATCTGGAGCAGGTGCAGGTGTAAATTTGACTGATATAAAAGGAAATTACCTTGGTATTCCTTATAGACTGGAATTCCCTTGCACAAACAATGTAGCTGAGTATGAAGCTTTACTACTAGGGTTAAGGAAATCAAAAGAATTAGCCATTAATTACCTGACTGTAACAGGGGATGCAGAGCTTATTATATAACAAATCAAAGGAAAATATCAAACCAAGCACCCTAGGCTTAAACAATATAAAAATGCAATATTGGAAGAAATTGATAAATTCTTAGCTTTCAATATCTCTTATATTCCAAGAGAACAAAATCACGTTGCAGATCTTTTGGCTGTAAATGCCTCAGGTTTAGATCACCCAAAGATAACTACAGAATATATGGACGAATTCCCAACTATCTCAGTTTATAAACCTTTTGTGCCAGATAACATAGTCTATCTACAGGTCTTTCAAGATGATATAGATATTAAAGATTTTATGACTTTGCAAAATCAGTTTGCAGATGTGATCTGTGATGAAAAAGATGAAGATAAGCTAAAAGACCAAATATGAGAGCCAGTAGAAGTAATCCAGTTGAAAACTAATAGAATACCCAAAGGATTGGTTTCTCTAGAGAGTCTATTTGATGATTTTGACAAAGCTTATGAGCCTTTAAACAGAGAGGTAACATCTAAAGACATTAACATTGGTTCAATGAAATAACCTAGAATAGTGAAAGTAGACATGGCCTTACCTGCTAAAGAAAAAGCTGGATATATCAGTTTCTTGAAAAAGAACAAAGAACATTTTGCTTGGACTTATGAAGACCTTAAAAATTTCAAAACAAATGTAATGACACACATAATACCCCTGAAAGAAGATTCCAAACCATTTAGACAGAAACAAAGGAAGTACAACCCAACTCTGCACCCAATAATGCAAAAGGAAGTACAAAAATTGCTGGATTCCAAGATAATCAGAAAGGTAAGATTTTCTTCCCGGATATCCAATTTAGTACCGGTCAGAAAAAAGAATGGGGATATTAGACTCTCTGTAGATTTTAGAAATTTAAACAAGAGTTCATTAAAATACCTTTACTACTGCAGATGAACAAGAATTACAGATAGTGGCAGGGATGGGAAATATAGGAGAACAACTTGCAGATGAACCACAACTAAAAGCATCTGTGTCAGATATAGCAGAGATAAAACTTCCTGCCTTGCAAAACCCACTTGTCTTCAGAGTCAATGAGGAGACCGAGGGCTCGTCAGTACTAGGAAAAGAAGGTGAAATGGTCGAATTTGTCAAGGCAATGCAAAATCAAACCATGGACCAACTGGTCGAGAAAATTGCAGAATTAAGAAATCAATTGAAAAAAGAAGAGAAGGAAAAAGCTGAAATGAGTCGCTTAAAAAAAAAAAAGAAAAGAAAAAGCTGAAATGAGAGCATTAATAAATAAACAACAGAAAGAATTGGCACAAAAGGACACTACAAAGGCACAACCCCCTTCAGAGGTAAAGATTCAAAATCATGCCTATTATTTAAATGCAATGAAGAAGGACATGTCAATGAAAATACAAGTTCATGCCAAAGGGCTCACCGAGATGTTTAGGCAGATTAGGGTGACTCAGATAACTGCTTAAGGAATACAAACGTTGATACAAGAGAAGGAAGAAGTCTTCGAAGTCATTCGACCTACCCTTGATTTAATAGGAGGCAATTTTGAAGAGTTGCAGGGTCAAGAGATAATAACCAATGATGGCAGTAAGATCCAATTCAACATTGAGTTCTTGAAAGCAGCCATGTTTGGGGCAAACCAGGAAAGGTGGATCAATGTTGTAACTGAAATGGATAATCTGGTAGAAGATGCAAAAGTAAAATGGCAGATATTGGTCTATCCTTAGACAAATGCTTGGAAGCTCTCAGTATAGAAGAGCTACTCAGGCATACAATAGAAAAATTTGACTGTGAGTTAGATGATGATTCAAAAATGACTAGACAATCTACCTTGTTGGTGAATACTGTGGAGATGCTGCTCTTCCAATATGAGAAAAACAAGCCTGTTCTGGCCATACAGAAAAATAGAATTTTGCAGGAAATGAACATGCTAAGGTTTGCTGCAGCCTTTGACACAGAAGTTTGGGAACTAATCAGCAAACAAATACAATGGCTGCAACGAGGTCAAAAGGGAAAAAAGGTTGAAACATATAGTCAACAACTGGGAACAAGTTCAACTCTTCCAATTAAACAAGGACCTGTGTCAACAAAAAAAGTCTCCGAAGCAGCCAAAGAGTCAAGTGCTCAAAGAGGGATAGTTCAAGAAAGAACAGTTGAAAAGGAAGTAGTTGAAGAAAGAGCAGACTCTCCCAATACCACCATCACTGGTTAAAATAAGCCACTGTTTGAAAAGGTCAAAGAAGAGTGTACAACATAAACAAGAGGAGATAGTGGAAGCCAGCTGTGCCAGTTTTGAAGATCAACTCAGATGCTGACAAGTGTAAAGCCAGAAATAAACCAAAAATAACAGAATTAAGAAC
This sequence comes from Wollemia nobilis, assembly GCA_028583015.1. Lineage (NCBI taxonomy): Eukaryota > Viridiplantae > Streptophyta > Pinopsida > Araucariales > Araucariaceae > Wollemia > Wollemia nobilis. The sequence goes on from JAQPPZ010016670.1 coordinate 1,281,478, forward strand.
CAGCAACTATAAAAGGAAGCAGACAGGTTCATATTCAGGATCAAGCAATTAGAGAATAGCATTTTGCTAAGAGGTATACTTGAGTGCCCTTTAGAGTTGTGCTGTTGTATCTCCCCCGTGTCTATTTTTCTCAGTCATTCTTCTTTCTTCCCTATACTATGCAGGATTTTGATAGGAAAGTGCTCAAGAAGCTGAGATTATTTCCTGTCCTATTGAGCCTGGGATTTAGAGACTCTCATTGTTACAGATTGGAACAAGGAGAGTAGGAGAGACCTGTTACATTATTTGAACAGAGTCTTCTTCATTGTATTGATGTATTTTAAGAAAAACAGAGTTAAAAGGCATCTTGCCCACTCTGCATGTAAAATTTTATGAAATCAATACAATTCTGAGTTTCATTCCTGTTATATCTTTGTCTTGGTATTGTGTCACTATGTAATGAATTACATTATTTGAATGCATTATATACGTTTCTTTCTTTGGTCAACTTTTAGTTTTATTACGATATTCGAATAAGTCTAAGAGCGCCATTTTTTTTTTCCCCCTTCTCTCTGTTCATGTCAAAATTGTTGTTAAATTGCTATAACAGCCCAATGAATCTAGGCAAATCTAGGCACTGGTCTACACAAGGCATCACAAATGGTTATTTTCTTGTTTGGTCATTTTTAATACATAGTGTTATATTATTTTGGAGCGTGTAATCAACGTTTTATCAAAGAATTACCGCTGGGGTTTCCTTACCCGTTATGTAGTTTTCCTTTAGCAATAGCCGTGTTTGTCAAAACGAAGAGGCAGGTTGACCAGAACCTGTAATAGCTTGTTGGTTTCAAATGGATTTTTGCAGCGTGACAATCGAATCCTATGGATGCAAGAATTGGTTCCAACAGTTTTTTGGCACGTATGTGAACGATGAACAAAATGACAAAATCTGATATATCAGAAAATTTTGATAATATTGTTTTGTAAGCATAATGCAACTGTATGTTGTGAGTCAACTAATAATTTAAAAACTGATTGGTTTCCAATTTCCTGTTTAGTATAGGACAATTTAATTATGGGGATAGCTATAGGCCACTTTTGAAGTTTGGATTTACACGCTTAGATAATAAATATAATTCATAATTTTCATTAATAATGTTAGTTTATTTTTTAAGCAAAAAACCGCTTGCGGAGCCGCCTTGGTCTGAGAGACCATGAACAGGGGGTTCTACACCGTCAAAGTCACCCGGGGGTTGCACCCGACCCTGCCCGCACCAACATTATCAATTGGATTTTAGATACCCAATTCAGCTTTTTGGTAGGGTGGAGATTTGAACCTGGGACCTCCCTTGGAGGATTGCCCTCTCCTCTCCAACTCACCTACAACACCTGGGTATAATGTTAGTTTATTTGAATATATGTCTTGAAACTCCACTAAAAATGGAGCAACAAAAGAAAAAGGGTTGAAGGTTCAAGAATGATAGCCTCACTTCTGAATAACCTGCCTGACACAATTTAATATAAAATCTTTATTACAATAACTGGAAATATGGTCTTGTTGGGACTTGCTTGTGATTATTTTTTATTCTAATATTGGGGTTTCTGGTCATCTTCCATTTAAAAACTAGATAACGTATCTGTGTGTGTGTGGTCTATCGGCGAGGACACCACTTGCATAATAGTTGATGAGACCCGGGTTCAACTCCCACGACGGATGTGTATAAGAATTATTGATCAAAAAAAAAAAATTAGACAATGCTTGATTATCATCTCAATAATTTCTTCAATCCAAGGGACCAATAAAATACATTTTTCCATCTCAATTCCTCTATTGCACTAATTACTTTGCTTTTTTCAATTGGATACAGTCTGTGTTCAAAGAAATTTAGCATGAAAGCATTGATGAGACTGCTTTACCCTGCCAGTTAATTTTGATTGGTCACAAGCAAATTTGGAAGTAATTTTTGTTTTATGGTTCTAATAATGTTCTTTGTCTTCTGGGATCAGGACTGCAAGGTGGAGATCGCTTCTTGCTGGGGGGATTGCAGGGCCTTCAATGCTTCTGACAGGCTTGAACACACAGCATAATAGTTTGGCGGTATATATTTTGATGCGAGCGGCTGTCCTTGCAGCTCGATGTGGGATAAAAAGTGAAAAGTTTGGATCTCTTTGCAGGCCCTTGACATGGACATATGGTGATGCTTTTCTCATGTGTCTATCATCCTCCCAAATTCTGTAAGTGTTTCCAAATTCCTCTTTCTCTCCCTCCTTTCCTGCCTCTCTGCTTCCAAGATTTGATAGTTTAATATTCTATCTACAAAAGTGGCATTTCTTTACTAATTCTGTTTCATTTGGCATTGAATGAGGTAATTTCATTAGAAAAAGCTTTATTCCAAATCACTCTGGATTTCTTGTTTTATAAACAGATAAGGCGGTTGATATATTGCTTCATATTCACATCAAGGCTGGTTTACTTTTTGACTGGGCCTGTTAAAAATTTGGTGTAAAATGAATGAAATTGGATTTTCAAGAGATGTTTTCCCTTTTTCTCTGAGAAACGCTGAGATGTATATTGTCTTTTACATGGAGAAAAACAATGTACATCAAGAAGAGTGGAGCATCGTAGACCTACCTCTTCCTATCTAAGAAAGGCAAGCAAGAATATCATATTACTTGTGAAAATTCTATATCCCAATATGTTTTCTAAGCTGAAAGAGTTTTGCATGAACCTGATTAGCTTGGCCAACTTGAAACCTATGTTGTCCAGGTGCGTGAACCTGGCATTTTTGGCTTGCACCTGAGTAACATTCCTATTGGGTACACCAGTAGGGGTGCAAAACAGAATACTCCCTCCTTGAGTTGAGATGCATTTAGTGTAGGGTGGTGCATCTGGTACATTAACCATCATTTAGGCACACATCTGAGTCAAATCCCCGAACCAAAAAAAAAAAAGCAAAAAAGAAAGAAAGATAAGGGAGAAACTAAACTTACCATCCACCTCTCTTTTGTGTACTGGAAAGATTTGTTCCAGCCCTGCTCAAAGTCTCTACAACTCTCGTATTTGGATTTGGTTTATCATTTTACTGAGGTTTGTGCTGATCTTATGTTTCAACTTTACAATTTCATTACAACATATTCAAGTTCATGTTTGAACTTTATGATTTCATTACATCCTATCCAACTTCATGTTTCAACTTTACGATTTCATGAAAACATACCTATTTTTCTGAGGTTTTCCCCTGTCACTTCCCTGCATCCACATACCCTAGTTTTGGGGGTCGACACCAAGTGCTTTATGCCCACACTTGGCATACCTCCACATACAACTTTGGTTAAAATATAATGAAAATCCATGTTATGAAAGTTCCTTATGGAGCTTGCGTAAGTGGTTTTGCATTTCAACATGTGAGGAGAAACATAGCACATACCTGGATCGCATATCAAAGGACCCATGCTAACTGTCTAGGACCACAGATCATCCAATAAGACTGTCCTACAATAAGTATGCTGACAAAGACATGTCTGGCTGATTAGTTAATACTGAGCTACACTGTATGGAAAGCTTGCGATCCGAAAATGATATGCTGTAAGTCCTGTTAGCTGCTAAATTGAATCCACAATCAATGGGAAAGACCAGTACTGGTTAATATGTATTCGTCAAGAGAGATTTTCTTTGTCATGACATGGAGTTATACTAAGTGTGCTATGTGGCTTTAGGAAAAATGGTTTCTTTATGTGAGAAATATTTCTACATATTCAATTGGTAGTTCCAAACTTTGGAGTTGCAGTGAATTATAGCATCAGACACCACATAAAATTGGTAGAAATGTGGGTTGACACGGAGAGATCCAGTGCTTTATTCTGGAAGTCAAATCTGAGGCATTTTTCAGCTAAAGCCAATTTTTTTCCTATCAATGTAGAGAGTTTATTTGTATGTCAGGCTAAAAGATTTATGTAAGGCTAATGCATGCTAGTCAATGTTCACATTAGTGCCCTTGTGGTTTTGAGAGGGTAACAAGAAAGGCTATAGAAACATCTGTGCTATATGTAATTGAGTATGGTATTGAAGAAGAGGTGTGCTGCATATATAATATGTAATGTAAAGAGATATGATATGTGAAAGAATATCTATAGCTGAAGTTAATTGTCATTAACTATCTTCAAGATTAACAAGACTTAACATGCAAATTTTGTGAAAGCAAAGTCTATACGGGAGATAACAATAACTACCAATGGATTGAAGATGACAAATCAAAGTGTCTGAAGTTACAAGAGGGGGAAAAAGTATCCTATTGTTGTAAATGTTGATGTATGCCACATAAATATGGTTGTAAGAATTGGTTGAGATTCCCAACTCAGGCTACTTATAAGGATGAATTTACAAAGGCTTAGTAGGTTGGTTGTGGGCCATGGAATTTATTGCTCAAGGCTCATTTGACGTTACTTGTATTCTGTTGGTTGGTTAAGGCTTAATCAGGCTTCATTTGTGCTATTGATTGGTTAAGGCTCAGTAAAAGTTGCTTGCAGAATATTCATTGGGTTTGAGGCCAACTCAAGTTTGCTCAATGTCCATTGTTTGATCTAGGGCCAATGGAGTTTGTGCAACTAATGAAAACACATAATAAGTAGCTCATGGGGTATTGATATAAACACTGACATTGAATTTAAGCTACTGGAGATATATGGAAGAGAACAGAAATATAAAGGATGTTATGAATAAAAAATTTACATCTCAAAGTGATGCTGTAAAATTGTTTAGGCAGTGTTTAGGATTAGAACAAATTGGTAACACAAAAAGAGTTGGGAAAGAATAAGAAATATAACAGCTAGACAACCTGTTCTCATTGAAAAATGTGAAAGACTTAGTTTCTTAGAGGAACAATTACAAATACAGGAAAATCACCGTTCCTGTCTTGTATATGACTTCTTTGTATGCATATATTAGGAGGCTATTTAGCTGAGAATGTCCTGAAAATTTCAAGTTTCATGGTAATTTCCTTTGCAGGTAGAATTTTAAGGTGTTCATCTTTGTTGTACAATGTATTCTGACCAAATCATATGCAAGGTTGCCAAAGAAATGCTCATATCCATATTGGATGCCATACCTCTATTAGCCATGTCCATGCATGTAACTTGGATTATTAAAAATAAAAGAAATTAAGAAACATGTTTATGACGAAGTGATCAACTTAATTGCATGTTATTCCCTTTTCTACAGTTTAGTTTAGGATACTGTCTCTTGCTACCGCATGGTTTATATTGTTCTCAAGAAAAGGCTCTTTATCTTTTTCAATATTAACATTTTGAAAGTTACGACATCATATTTATTCCTAAACTTTTCTGTGCGTGTTTCATAATGATTTTGCATATCCATTCTAATAACGTCATAAAGAGTAAAGACACATGCCTACATAAAGGAAGATTTTAAATTTAAAACTAATTTGGTCTTGGCTACCATATTTCACCTAATTGTGTGCACCTCTTGAGAAGTAGTTGGTCTAAATTATGTCGTTTGTTGACAGTTATCCTCAAAAATACAGCATGAATGATTTTTGCATAGTGCAATGAGTTCTTAACTTCATGTATGCAATATTTTGGAATTCATTATTTTTGACATGAATACAAGGGATTTTAAAGTAAAAGAATGAATTTTGTGTTTCTTCTCTTTTGTTAGTTTTTTTTTTTTTTTAATATGTGATTGAAACAGGCCCCACTTGTATTACATCATGACTGTGTTACCAGGGTATTTCAACAAATTACATAGTCATAATTGACACTTATGCATATATTGCCTTGCAAAATTTGAATGTCTGTCTCAGCCTTGAAAGTACACATTTTTAACCACTTGAGCTCATGTTATTTGATAGAATTTGGTTAGTTATATGGGGTTGAAATCACATGGGCCTCACCTGTATTATATCAATTTAAATTTGTGTATAATAGTTCTACTCTGTTCTGGATTCAAACTTTGAATCTCCTCTTTAGAGTACCCAAGTCTTCATCGTTAGGCCCATTTAACTTGTACACATTTTAAGGTTCACCCATGTAATTGGAACCTTGATTTGTGGTGTGAAACTCCTCATTCCTCACCCCCCAACACTTGCCTCAAACCCATTGAGTCTTAAAATGTTAAGATTCACCCATGGGATTGGAACCCTGGACTATGGTGTAAAATTCTTCATTTCCCACTGCTTGCCCCAAGCCCCATCGGCAATATGTTAAGGTTCACCTATGAGCTCTTCCCTTTTGTTAGATATGATCCATGCTTATTCATATTTTTGAACATGTTGATTTAGGTACAGCGAATATTGTAGAATGTACTTTGTTAATAATTTCGAACAGCTTTGAAATTTTACATGCTGCCTAAATCCTGAAAAATAATGTAGACATTTGCTTTTTCAGCTTTTGCCTTTCTTGAACAGCTTAAAAATAACAATTAGATTCATTGAGGTTTATATGCATAAGGTCTGTTTATGGGATATATTTTCCTCTATTTTGTTTGACAGGTCAGCTTATATTTTGAAACAAGATAGCTTGCCTTCCACGTACAGATCTTTCCTGAATAAACATGGGGGAAAGGATTCTATAATATTGAAGGGAATAAAAGAACTTGCATCTTGCGTGCCTCTAACAAGTTTGGCAGATATAGAGAAATACTACAAGTCTAATGGTGTTGACATCAAACTCAATCCTAACATGAAAGTTCCATGTCCAGTATGGTTTCTCTACTTTCTTTGTTCTTGGTATTTTAATTTTTATTCTTGTATGCTGCCGTTGAATAATTTTAATTAATTAAGTTGGAAAAGGGATGTATTTATGCTTGCTTGATCCATCAGCTTTGTTTCTTTTCTTCTAGTTAATTCAATTCAGTAAATGTGGTTGGTTTATTGGTCTGTTCTGTATCCAGCATTGAAATATTGGCAAAAATTGAAGTTTGATATACTAGATGAATTTAATATGGGTACAAATAAGGTTGGGGTCATGTCCTATTAATTTGAGAAATGAATGTTGAGAAGTGGGAACTTTCTATGTAGAGTAAATTTGAGATTTGAACATACCATGAGGAAAGAATATATTGTTATACATACTGAATCAATGATAGGGGTGCACAACTATATAACAGGGAGGATCAACCATAGAAGCAATTGATGGTATTGTACAACTACATACATGAATCTAGGTTACACAAATGAAGACATAAGTGAACAGGTAACTGTGGGAATTCCTTAGGTAGTGAATGATTGCTTCCCTGTTTGACTGACTCACATTGCAGTGAAGGTTATTGTTCCTGCATCTCGTGGGAAGCTCATTGATTTGGTTTGTAAGCATATCTGATTAGAAGGGCTGTATTTTCCCTTTTCAATATGTACTAAATTCTATTGCACAATCATTATTTTTTTGCAGATTGTACATGGAAACCAAACTTGTGCTGGACATGCCATTTCGTTCCTTGTTCAAGCTTATTCAAGAGCATTGCCAGTATACCTTCCAGTTTATTTCATACCGGCTCTCATTGTTCATAGGCAAGGACTTCTAAAAGAGTAAGTAATGGATTTTTCTCTTTTATCATCCTCAAATGCCCTATATTTTATGTTTGCATTGATTTTTGGTGACTGCAGGGACTATTAAAAACAATCTGAAAATGAAAAGAAAAAAATATTTACTATTTAGTTTGTCATTAAATAGTAATCTTAAGCAATCAGATCTGATTGGAAATAAAGGCAATATTTTCATAAGAGAAGAGGATATTGGACGAGCAAAGGCATTAATGTCTATCCATTTTATTGTCTGCTCACCGTACGAGCAGAGGGATATTCAGTTTAAACTGCAGTGTCGGAATTGATTCTTTTGCTTTTCCTTACCTTACCTGCAAGTCATGTAAAATTACAACTTGTTTTTTAGTTGTTTCCATGGATACCTTACAAGATTATACTCAGCAGCTTTTAGTGTTTATAGCCTTTCTTAACTTGTGCAATCTTGTAGATATTAATGCAGTCACATAAGACATATTTTATTCTCAAAGATTGATCAAATGCTAACGGTGTATACTTTCAAGCGACCTCTTCAGTCAATTCCTATTTTACTACTGTTGTTGCTGAAGTATTTTAGCTACCTGACTTGACTTATCATCAATGTGTGTGTGTATAGTGAGGGCATATTACTTTTCATGTCAGGCACTATAATTTGCTTGTAGGGTATATGACACAAAATCTGTTCTAATGGTGTGTTTTACTGTCCAAATAGGCCTCTTAGCATTTTGGGCAAAAGCTTGTTTGGGACAGCAAGGTCAAGTTTGTTTCTCTCTGTGTATTGCACTTCAGCTTGGTATGTTGTCATTCCTCATCTACTGATCTAGTTTGAATGGTTCAAATTCATTTATCTTGCATAGAACAAGATTTCAGTTTTCTGAATTTCGTGTTGTGCTCATTGATCTTCATGCATGATGATTTTGATTCTTAGTATTGTGCTCAGCTTTTGTATAGGTTTAATTATGTTATTTATTAGGTGACTAAGTCTTGCATGTTTTTCTACCTTACAGTAATAATCTCCATTTGTATTGATGTTTATATATTGCCCTTCTCAATATTCGCAAACAGTAACAAAATACAAATATAGTAAAATTAGTAGAGAAACCTGAGAGCTTTAATGCAGAGGAAGACCATCAGTCCATCACTAATGTTAGGGTAAAATAAGGTAGTGTATTGCATTACACTACGTGGGGTTATTACATTTACTTTTCTATGTAATTACCATGAGATATTTTGCCTCATGGTTAAACTAGGTAAGTACCTAAATATCCTATGTCGGATATTTAGGTTAGTGTTATGGTTAGAACTCTCTACCTAGGTTAGTGGTTAGCATCACGCAACTCCCTCCCTATTCTATTGTTAGAGGGTAGTTAGCGAGATTCTCTACACTATTGGTTATTAGTCTATTATTTAAACATAGACTATTGTATTGATTAGGTTAATGATTCAATATATTATTTTGTCTCTCTTCCTGGACCTACATTGGTATCACTCACTGGATTTGGGGAAGACGAGCTTCGCTCATTCCAAATTTACTGGACGGACTCCCACGGAGCAGCTGAGGTGCTCGACGCGGAGAGTCCCTCACGGAGCAGCCGCGGCGCTCGACGCGAAATCATTCCTACGGAGCAGCCGCAGCGCTCCACCTTTGGCCAAACAGTCGACGTGATAGGCCGACTCGGTCGACATCGACCAAGGGCCCGTAGACCTGGCCGACTCAGTCATCGCCGACCAGGGCCCGCGATCTCCTAGACCGACCGTGGTCGACGTCTGGAGGCATCACAACCTCGGCTCCTGCGCCGGCCCAGGGCCCGTAGAGCCACGTAGGCCAAGCAACCACGTGGCCCACGCTCGGGAGAGCAGAGAGGGCAGGAGCGCCCTCCCCTCCCCGTGGAACCTAGACCCTGCATCGGGATCTGAGAGGGCAGGAGGCCCTCCAATCCCTGACTGACGCGTGGCACAATTCTGTGCCTAAACTGTTTGCACCGAGGTGCTACCTAGACAAATCAACTCGCGCCACGTGGCTCACTAGCCAGCAGGACGTTGACGTAGACAGACCGGACGCGACGCTGACTGGACAGACACGTGGCACATCGCCACCGGACCGACGCTGACCGGACACGACACCGACACGTGGCACATCGCCACAGGACCGAGACGGACTGACTGGCCTACCCCTGATGCCACGTGGCGGTGTCCAAAAGGGCAGGCGACTCTGGTCGATTACCCGAAGGCAATCGATGATAGACGGGAGGACTCAGGATTATAAATCCCTTTGCATCCCACTGCGGGATGCATGTGGGATAAAAGTCCCGAGATTAAAAATTTTTTTCATGGACTTCAACATCAACTGTTCTCCGTTCTGATCTCAAAGCAGGCGGGTGGTCTATTGGCTAAGGCAATCCGTCATATCTGCAAGGTCGCGCGATCGAACCACCCACGCCCAAACAAGGTATTTTACTTAAATTTTTTTTTGTATTGTTTATTAAAATTTTTTAGATTTTTTAATAATTTAATACAGGATTTTTTTAATAAAAAGTCATTTTTTTTCACAAATTCAATGATTTTTTGTTTTAAAACGTATTTTTATTATTAGATTATTCTTCAATTTTGATAAATTTATACATTGAAATAGAAAAAAAAAAGCCAAACCTTTACATATCTTTTGCAACTATCGCCTTAAAATTCTTTAGTTTTCTTCACCCATTGGAGATAAAAAGACAAAGAAACATTTTTTTTGGCTGCAAAACAAAAGGTGTTCTTCAACAAAATTTTGCAATACCCTCCTCAAAAGGCCTATAGTTTATTCTTCATCATTTAGGAAGACATAGACCTTCAAATTTCTATTGCAAAACACATACCGTGAAGTGAATTAGGGAGCAACAAAGGTCATCTCAAATTTTTCAAAAACAACAACAAAATTGCTTTTGTTCTCTCCTTCAACAAAGGGGACATAAAAACATAAAATAGCAACATTATTTTTGTTGACAAAACTTGAGATACAAAACCATTTTTCTTGCTCCTACATGTGACATTGTTGAAGACAAAAACTGGGTCGTGTGTCGACTAGTTCTGGAAGCCTTTCAAACGCGGGTCGTGTGTCGACTTGTCTTGAAAGGAGTGCTCGAAAAATTTTTCAATTTTGTAACACATTAAGGGGGGATAGAAGTCATTTTTTTGCTTCTATTATTTGCAAAATTGTAAAGAACAAGGGGGGATTCTACAAAACAGTAAGAAAGGTGCAATTTCGATTGTACTCGACACCTTTCTCTAAAATTGACTTTTTACTAGGTGCATTTTCGGTTGAACCCGACACCTATAGTGATAATAATGTGGGTTGCTTTCATGTTTTGATTATTTGCACTAACACTCATGTTTCTTATGTGCACTTAAATCATTCACAAAACAACATTGGCAGAAGCATTTTCAGAAACCCATATTTCACTCAAAAACGTGCTACACTTTGCACAGGTTGAACAACAGTCAATTTTACTTACCCCCTCCAAAGGTCAAAATTCAAAACACACCTTGATTAACTCTCTTTGTTTGGCTTAATTTCCTCCAACTTCTCATCCTTCTTGAAGGGTGTTAAGGCAGGTGCCATTAAATATCCTAGAGAGAACAATCACAAGTCTGTCAACCAATCCCTTTTCATTTGCTCTATCTTGTTTGGCTTAAATTCCTCAAACTTCTCATCCCTTGTTAAGGGTGTTAAGGCAGGTGCCATTAAATATCTTATAGAGGCGAATTGAAAACAACTTCCATATACTCTTTTGAGGGTATAGTGCAAGATACAACCATCTTAGTCCTATCAAATTTGAAACCTAAACCATGGCCATGATACACAAGTATCTCACCGAGAGCCAACTGCTCAAAGGTTCAAATTATTCAGCTTGGAAGACTAAGATGAAAGCTATCTTAAATGTAGAGGATTTGTGGTCAATAGTGGATGGAAGTGTCACTAGACCTCAATCACCTGGAGCAGATCAAACAGAATTTGATAAAAAGGATAAGAAACTATCCTTAATGATCTTGCTCGCTATTATTGATGATATCCAACCTCATATCAGTGAAGCTACGACTGGTAAGGCAGCATGGGATGCCTTAAATACCATCTATGAGGGAAAGAATCAATCAACGATTCTTAACCTCCAAACACAGCTTCATACTCTACATATGAAATCAGGAGAAACAGTAGAGCTATTCCTCTGCAGAGTCGCAGAATTGAAAACAAAACTGCTATCCTTAGGAGAGAAAGTGGAAGACCAAGTCTTGAACTCTATCATTTTGAGAGCTCTTCCTGACTCCTACCGAATGTTGATCACTTCACTACAAGTTTTTGGCAGGACAGTAACTTTTGTCGAGTTGGTAAACATGCTTCAAACAGAAGAAGCTAATCAACTCCAAAGAGATGAGGCATCCAACAATGCTCTTTTCTCAAAAAGACAAGGTGGTAAGAAAAAGTGGAATCAACAGAAAGGTTCTTCTTCTAATCAAGAAAAGGGTAAAGCCAAAGAGATTCCGAAGAAGAAGCAGTATTGTAAGATTTGCGACAAAGACACTCATGAAACCAAAAGATGTTGGTTTAAGAACAAACCGCCCAATGAACAAGGAAACAAAAAGGGCCAAGGCAAACCTAAGAACAAGAACAAACAACAAAAGGGACACATTGCAGCTGAAGATTCTAGTTCAGATTCTGAGAGAGCACACAAAGTGCTCATGACACATACAGATTCCTCCCACAAGGACTCTGTGTGGTACATAGACTCAGGCGCTAGTAAACATATGACTGGCGATAAATCTTGGTTTGCAACATTTGAGGCTCGAGAAGGTAGACCGGTCACCATTGCTGATGATCAGACCTATCGAGTTCAGGGAGAAGGAAGTGTTTCTGTCTCCCTTCCAGATGGAGAATGTAATATTCAAAAAGTTCTTTATGTACCAGGATTGAAAAATAATCTCTTGTCAGTTCCACAAATCCTGGACAATAACATGAATGTCAATTTCAAAGTGGACAAAGAAAAGAAACGTTGCTTTATCACTAAGAAGGGAAAACAGATAGCAACAAGTTCATACAAACATGGTTTGTTTGTCTTAGATGCAATTACCTCTACCCATACTGCATTGGCAGTAACCACAAAGGAGGCCACTTCTCTATGGCATAAGAGATTTGGGCATTTGAGTTCGGGATATTTACTAGAGTTGAGTAAATATCAAATGGTGAAAGGACTGCCTACTCTTTCATCTACTTTGCTAGTGTGCTCGATTGCTTGTCAGGAAAGCAACATAGAGTACCTTTTGAACCTAGCTCTTTTCGAGCTAAGGTACCTTTGGAGTTGGTTCACATAGATTTGTGTGGTCCCATGTCTACAAGTTGTGGAGGAAAAAGGTATTTTCAATTGTTTGTCGACGATCACTCACGAAAAATGTGGGTCTTCTTCTTGCAGTTGAAGTCTGAAGCATTTTCCTATTTTCAACAGTTCAAAAAGCTTGTTGAGAAGGAATCAGGATGCTTTATTAAGACCCTCCATTCAGATCGAGGGGGGAATACACATCAAAAGAATTTTCCTCATTTTTACAGACACATGGGATAAAGAGACAGTTAACAACAACCTATACTCCTCAATCCAATGGGGTTGCTAAGAGAAGAAATCGGTCCATTATGGAAATGGTTCGATGTATGCTTAAGGGGGCCAACCTTGAGCAAACTTACTGGGCTGAAGCTGTTCAAACTGCAGTATATCTTCTGAATAGGGCTCCCACAAGGGCTCTTGAAGGTATGACTCCTCAAGAATCATGGAGTGGTAGGAAACCCTCCATAACTCATCTACGGGTATTTGGGTGTAAGGCATTTATGCATATACCCAAGGAGAAAAGAAAGAAATTAGATGAGAAGTCCCTACCTTGTGTATTTCTTGGATATGATGAATTTTCAAAAGGCTATCGGTTGATAGACCCATTTACCAAGAAGATACATGTCAGTAGAGATGTAGTGTTTGATGAAGCTTTCACACCCAACACTACATCAATATACCTAGATGATGAGGAGGAACATCAAATTCCTTCTTCACAACAAAAAAAGCCACCCAAATGGTATACAAGCACAATGAAAGACTCTAAACTCACTTCCCCACCTGATCTTACTCTCAATCATCCAAAGACAAGAAGCATGACACAGAAAGAAAAGAATGAAGCATCCACTTCAGTTGATGATCTTTGTGCAGATTTTCAAGATCTTTCTGTTGATAGAGAGTTACCAAGGGAAGATGAGATGGAAATAGATGAGGAGAGGGTTTACTTGTCAGCATGTGATGAGAATGAACCTTCTACAGTTGATGAAGCACTTAGACTGCCTCAGTGGAAGGCAGCTATGGATGCAGAATATAACTCCCTCATAAAGAATAAAACATGGAAGCTAGTGGATTTGCCTAAAGGAAAGAAACCCATAGGCTGCAAATGGGTTTACAAAGTAAAATATAAGGCAGATGGCACTATAGATAAGCATAAAGCCCATCTTGTGGCGAAGGGCTATGCTCAAAAGGAAGGGCTTGACTATGAGGAAACCTTTGCTCCTACAACAAGGATGACCACCATTCGAGTGCTTTGTGCTATGGCAACATAGTTCGGATGGAAATTACATCAGATGGATGTAAAGAGCGCCTTTCTTAATGGTGACTTAAAAGAAGAGGTGTACATGACTCAACCTCCTGGATTTACAGAGGTAGGCCATGAGCAACATGTTTGCAAATTGGTCAAATCATTATATGGGCTAAAACAAGCCCCAAGAGCATGGTACATAAAAATGGATAGTCACCTACTGCAACATGGATTTAAGAGAAGTCCATCTGACGCAAATCTCTATATCAAGAACACAGGTTCTGAGATAGTGATTCTTGTGTTATATGTAGATGATCTGATCATCACTGGAAATTCAGAGAACTTGATTAACACCGTGAAAGATGACTTGAAAGAGTCATTTGATATGATAGATCTAGGACTTCTCCACTACTGTCTTGGCCTTGAGATAGAACAAAAAGAGAATCATCTTAGGGTGACTCAGAAAAAGTATGCCAAGACTTTAGTAGAAAAATATCGTATGACTGATTGTAAACCCAAAGCAACACCGATGGAATCAGGGCTACAATTATCACGATATGAAGACTCACCACAGGTAGATGGAACACTTTATAGACAGATGATTGGAAGCCTCATCTATCTGACTAATACTAGACCAGATATTACTTATGCTTTAAACTATCTCTCACGGTTCATGCAAGAACCAAAGGTCTCCCATTGGAAAGCAGCTAAGAGAGTCCTACACTACATTCAGGGTAGTGCCGATTATGGTCTAGAGTATAAGAAGAATAACTCATTCTTCTTACAGAGTTACACTGACTACGATTATGCTGGATCCATAGATGACAGAAAATCAACATCAAGCTATGTTTTTCATCTTGGATCTGGTCCTGTCTCATGGCATAGTAAAAAGCAACAGGTGGTTGCTTTATCTTCAACTGAGGCAGAATATCGTGCTGCACGTGGAGCTGTGTGTGAAGCGATATGGCTAAGTCGCATCTTGGCTACCATGGGCCTACCAAAGAAACTTCCCATTCACATGTTTTGCGACAACTCAGGTGTTTTGAACTTGGTCAAGAATCCAGTGCATCATGAACGAACTAAGCATATTGATACAGATTGTCATTTCATTCGTGATGAAGTTCCTAAGCACATAATCAAGCTCCAACACATTCCCACCGACGAACAGGTTGCAGACATTTTTACAAAGGCACTTGGACGTGTCAAATTTCAACTGTTTCGGAGCAAACTTTGTATATCAAAGTAATGTAATAAAGGGGGGATGTTAGGGTAAAATAAGGTAGTGTATTGCATTACACTACGTGGGGTTATTACATTTACTTTTCTATGTAATTACCATGAGATATTTTGCCTCATGGTTAAACTAGGTAAGTACCTAAATATCCTATGTCGGATATTTAGGTTAGTGTTATGGTTAGAACTCTCTACCTAGGTTAGTGGTTAGCATCACGCAACTCCCTCCCTATTCTATTGTTAGAGGGTAGTTAGCGAGATTCTCTACACTATTGGTTATTAGTCTATTATTTAAACATAGACTATTGTATTGATTAGGTTAATGATTCAATATATTATTGTTGATTTATTATTATTTGCATCAACTATCGTGCCACAGTATCGACGAGTATATAAGGACAGGTATTTGGACTGTCGGTATATTGAAAGGGTGACCATTTGGGAGTTACAAGGAACCCTCACCATGTAAGCATCAAAAGTTCTTATAGAATCCTAGCTAATCAAAGGTTCAAACTTTGGACCTTAGAAGACTATGATGAGAACTATCTTGGTAATTGAGAAACTTTGGGCCATTGTCACCGACACAGTCACTCGACCTGAAGAGGATGAAAATGCCCAATAGAAAGTTGATCATGGCCCCACATTCACTAGTCATTTCTAGCAGCAACTATTAAAGTTGAAAGGGACACAACTCAAGATGAGCTCAACACACCATTCACAATGGATGGGAAAATTGAAATTGTCAACAAGTTCTTAGAGACTTATCTACGTTGCTTTGCACTTGAGCAATTGACTCATTGGTTTAAATGGATTCCTTTGGCCAAGTGGTGGTATAATACTTCCTATCACTCCTCCACCAAGATGACACCGTATGAAGTCATTTATGGACATCAACCATTGTCACTCTTATCATACATTTCGGGTAGTTCCAAGGTTCAAGTAGTGGATTCCACTCTAAGGGAGCATGCACTTCTACGAAATCTCAAGGATAATTTGGCCATGGCGCAAAACCATATGCGACAACAAGCAGATCAACATCATTCTAAGCACAGTTTTAACATTAGGGACATGACTTTCCTATACCTGCAACCCTAAAAGCACTCATCGTTAAAACTTTGTGGTATTTAGAAGATAGCACCCAATCTCTATGGACCATATAAAGTGCTCTAGCAAGTTGGCCCCATGGCCTCCAAGTTAAAATTTCCGCCTTCTTCCACAATACATCTAGTTTACCATGCCTCATCTTTAAAGAAGGTCCTTGGCAATTGTATATAGGTCCAATCCACACTACCCTAGTTGGATGAGGAAGGTTCTATCATCTTAGAACCGAAGAATATTTTGGACTAGCATACACACACACTTTGCAAGGGCACCTTCACTGATGTCCTACTACAATGGCATGAACTACAACCAAAAGATGCTACCTGGGAGCCGCTCCCTCAACTACAACATCAGTTTCCTCATTTCAAGCTTTGAGGACAAAGCTTCTTGAAGGGAGAGGGCATGTTAGGACCCTATCCTAACACAACTATGTACTTGTCTATGTTTGCACCATGGGCGCCTAGTGTGCATGGGCCCATTATGATATAAGCTTTCCTTATATTGTAAGTAGGAATTAGTAGCTTGGGTGCCCACTTTCATGTGATTTGACCCTTGAGCATTAGGGTTGTGGCAAATAAGAGTCTATATAAGGACATGGGTTTGCATATCATATTTGAATCCCATTGACCTACTTTAGTCATGCATAGACATCAATAAAATTTCTTCTTTATCAATTGCAAGCTATCAATTTACATGCAGTATATCCCTATGGTACGATATTGTTCCACATGAATACCTCCTCTCTAAAATCAGTCTATGCTGCTCAACAATCTTGTAACACTCTCTTTGTTCGATATTACAAGCTAGTCTCTTTGACGTATTTTAAGTAATTGGAAATGTTGAAATGATTTATTTTCAGTTCATTCAAATTAACTAATTTCATGATGTGGAAAAGGGAGAATTCAAGCAAACTAAAAAGTGTGTGCATGTGTGTAAGTACATGTGTGTGCGTGTGGGTATGGGTGTGTGTGCATGAATGTGTACATGTTTTCTGGTTGCCAAACTTTTCTGGCATGCACATTAAGGAGAGAATGAGACTTGACTGTGAATGCTTGCTTACCTAGTATTATTTCCAGCATGTCCAGTTGAATAAGAAAGAGAAACTCTTTCGAGGTACAAATATAAAATTTCCCTTGGCCTTTGATCCACAACTGACATACCCACAACTCCTAGTTCCAATGTAAGTTGTAGAGGTTCCATATTGGGCTGGACTACAGGTTTTGCCTGTAAGACTGCCTCAACATCCTTCACTGCTTGTGCATTTTCTGCAGCGCTAAGCCTTTCCTCAGGGTTCCTTTTGTCCTTTTGTCGTTTGATATGACAGATCTAGGACTTCTCCACTACTGTCTTGGCCTTGAGATAGAACAGAAAAAGAATCATCTTAGGGTGACTCAGAAAAAGTATGCCAAGACTTTAGTAGAAAAATATCGTATGACTGATTGTAAACCCAAAGCAACACCGATGGAATCAGGGCTACGGTTATCACGATATGAAGACTCACCACGGGTAGATGGAACACTTTATAGACGGATGATTGGAAGCCTCATCTATCTGACTAATACTAGACCAGATATTACTTATGCTGTAAACTATCTCTCACGGTTCATGCAAGAACCAAAGGTCTCCCATTGGAAAGCATCTAAGAGAGTCCTACACTACATTCAGGGTAGTGCCGATTATGGTCTAGAGTATAAGAATAACTCGTTCTTCTTACAGAGTTACACTGACTCTGATTATCTTTGGATCCATAGATGACAGAAAATCAACATCGAGGCTATGTTTTTCATCTTGGATTTGGTCCTGTCTCATGGCATAGTAAAAAGCAACAGGTGGTTGCTTTATCTTCAACTGAGGCAGAATATCGCGCTGCACGTGGAGCTGTGTGTGAAGCGATATGGCTAAGTCGCATCTTGGCTACCATGGGCCTACCAAAGAAACTTCCCATTCACATGTTTTGCGACAACTTAGGTGTTTTGAACTTGGTCAAGAATCCAATGCATCATGAACGAACTAAGCATATTGATACTGATTGTCATTTCATTCGTGATGAAGTTCCTAAGCACATAATCAAGCTCCAACACATTCCCACCGACGAACAAGGTTGCGGACATTTTTACAAAGGCACTTGGACGTGTCAAATTTCAACTGTTTCGGAGCAAACTTTGTATATCAAAGTAATGTAATAAAGGGGGGATGTTAGGGTAAAATAAGGTAGTGTATTGCATTACACTACGTGGGGTTATTACATTTACTTTTCTATGTAATTACCATGAGATATTTTGCCTCATGGTTAAACTAGGTAAGTACCTAAATATCCTATGTCAGATATTTAGGTTAGTGTTATGGTTAGAACTCTCTACCTAGGTTAGTGGTTAGCATCACGCAACTCCCTCCCTATTCTATTGTTAGAGGGTAGTTAGCGAGATTCTCTACACTATTGGTTATTAGTCTATTATTTAAACATAGACTATTGTATTGATTAGGTTAATGATTCAATATATTATTTTGTCTCTCTTCTTGGACCTACAACTAATTCATGTGTTCATGTCCACAGATGGGCATGCATTAATGTTCTTTGCCATTAAGGCTCACTAATAGGGGACTCCAAACAACTCGTCTCTCTACCCCTTTATTTAAGGGAAAAAGGATGGATCACTAAAGTTCTATTCATGTGAACTATCTAAACATCAGTCCATGTTACCTCTATGTTTTTTTTGCTTCTGCTCTTCTTTAAAGACAGCTTAAAGCATCAAAACTTGGTATAAGACAGTGCAATCCATAAACAAACTAAAGAAGAGAATAAAACGAAATAAGTGATGAAAAAGGATGATTTTAAAAATCTCCATCTATATTGCACTTAGTTAACAAAAGATCAGAAAAGAAACTAATTGGTGTTTAAGCTTCTGTTACCATTCCTTATTGGGCCTCCAGACTTTGCTGAAAGATAATGAGTACCTTGGGAGTCACTTGCAAGAAGTCAAAACTGGTGTAGAGCGTAAATATTCGATAAACAAGGAGCATAGAAGAAGCACAAGTAGCAGTGATTAATGCACATGTAAGAGAAGTAGTTGATGTATCAACTGATTCTGGCTACATGAAGTACCAGGAATACAGAGAATAAATTGGTACACAAGTTGCTAAACCTAGTTTATCTCTAATCATAGTTTATGTCATCTCATAGTGATGACGATCCATTGGTTACTTCAACACAAAAACTTGTGCCATCTTCTAAAGACTATAACAAAACGTTTAACATTCTCCCCATGGAATACATATGGGAATGTTCCTTGCTTACATGTTTATTTTGCCATTTGGGTCTATCATATGATGGTTACCTCTAGGGAGTCAATTTGTTGTTAGCAATCTAGTAGGTACCAAGTTCTAAGTTATTTTTTGTATGGAGAATAGCTGTTCCTCAGTGAGAATGAAGAATATGGTCCATATTAAGTTGTTAAAACTGAGAGACAACATGCAGACTGAGAAGTTAATTTTAGTAAACCTCATTTCAAGCAGCAGCCAACATGATGCTGATCAGGTTTCTGCAGTCTGTATGTAGTAAAATTTCATTTGAATAGCAGTTGTCAAATGTTCAGAACTTTATAGGTTTAGCACTGTAATCGTTTCATCAATAAAATTGCTAAAATCACTGGTAGTTATCATTGAACTGATATATCAGGTATTTCATATGCATACTATTTGTCAATTTGATGATTTAGTTATAACATTTAATTTCCTATATGGTTTTTGGATACTGGTAGATTTTACTAGAGCAATTCTGATTTACGATATTGTGGATGTGAAAGAGAGTCCCTACATGTATTGTCCAGTAATTAATAATGAATCTGCTGACAGGGTGTGGACATGTATATTATTCCGTATAATAAAAAATTGTAGCATTCCTGCAGTTGCTGCTGGAACTGTAAGTTATTTTGATCATATTTATTCTATCAAGTCCATATACGTCCTTTGACACTTCAGTTAGTGTTTGACCACACTACATGTTGTTTCTTACAGTTCCCAACTGGCCTTGCACTGTTGATTGAAAAGAAAAGTCGGCGAATGGAGATAGCTCTATACTGCTTTGCCCGTGCCCTCGAGAGCTTTTTCACCACTGTTGCAGATGCAGGCTTGCTACCTCATGCCAACAAAATGAAAAGAGTTGATGTGATCCTATTTAGTCTATCAACCGCTATTATCATGCATTGCTATGCACAAGAAAGAGATGTATTCCGCTCAAAGTACTTGAATGTTCTTGACTGGGTCTTTGGTGTTCCACATGGAGCCGAGCATAACATGGAGCAAACCAAGAGTAAGGTTCATAATCCCCAGAAGCCAGAACATACACCCCAACGCTCTTCTGTGGGGTTTACTCATCCATATTAGAGTTTCTATGGAATTTTTTTGAAGGTTTTGGGGAAAACAAGTATTTTCCAGACAAGTAGGAGTAGCGTCTTATGGCAAAATTTGAAATCTGTAATTGGGGAGCTGCATTCATTTCGGGATGTCTTTCTCTCTCAAAATTTTGGCTAGTTTGAAATAACTTCGTTATAAAGAGACTGAAATTAGGCTGAAACAGGATGTATAAGAAGTAATAATGAAGATTGAAACTGATTTTTTTATAGGGAACAGCCAGTCCTGAAGCTTTGTTAATTCCTGTAGTTATTTTAAATAGCACTTAGTTATAATATGTGCTAATAAGATATTCCAAATAAGGACTGATTTATTTATTTATTTCAATTGGTTATGTGGGATTGAAAGGGTCTCACCTATATTACATCATCATCTAGAGGTATTACAATAAAGCTTGAATATTATCCATGTATCACTTAGCAAGATTTGAACTTGGGTCTTCTCCTTGAATGTAGAGGAATCTAACCGGTTGAGCTAATACCATTTGTTAAGTAAAAACTGATTATTACTTTGTAAACTTGGATATTATTTAAAGTTGGATAATGTACCTTAATACCTGACACTGTGTGATTGCATATGTTGGTATGTCCCGAACTTTAGCTGCACTTTGTATAATTTTTTCAAAATTCAGAATGAGCATTAACAATTATACCAATATTATGATCATTTATCATCAAGTTGCCTTGAAGCTTGCATTCTCCCAGATAATCTCCAAGAATGTGGTGTTCTTTTAAGTTTTGGATCATCTCTTAGGCTTTATAACTAGGGGTAACTCAACAAGGTCTTTTTGTTGTATCTCTTGCATCTCTTTATGCATAGAAGATAGTACTTATTATTAGGTTTTATTTGTTTCAAGGATCTTCCTAATTTCAAGGAAAAGGAAAAGTGTTTGTGAATGTAAATCAAGTTCTTTGCCGGATAGCCTTGACAAGTATACAATAGAATTGTATATATTCTTTTAGGTCATGAATTATCCTAGTATAATCAAGAACGACCAATGTAACTTATATCAATTATAGATTATATGGCTTGATAACCATAGTCCGATACTACTACATGTTGTGGGTATGAGGTAATGTTGTATATCATGTTTTTTTTTTAAATTTTTTCGATGTTATGATAATACTATGGTCGCTTTTTTGTATTGTTTTAATGTTGATGTATTGATGATATAACATAGTTTTTTTTTTGGTTAATATAATGTCCAAAATGCAATGTTAGTGTAAGCCTAAGAAACTAGAAGACTGCACCACATTACAAAGATCTAATTGATATTTTATTTCAAAATAAATTATCACTAAATATTTTTCCTGCTTGAGAAAAAGGGGTTGTACTCAGATCCCCCACCCTTGACAAATCACTACTCTGTCCTTTAGAGCATGAGAGTTTACAAACAGATTCAATTCTCATCTCAATTGAGTTGATACAACTAGATATCAACATATTTTTTTGTAAAATGTTTGAATTTTTTATTTTCATTTTTTGGTTTTTTAATTTTCTTTGTAAATAAAAATATTTTTAGTAGAGTAATGTTTCTAAAACTTCGTGTAATAATAGTTTACTTTATCGATTGTGGATTGTTAGTTTCTTTTTGAAGCATAAGTGCAACCACAAGAATTGTAATAAATAGTTTAGTAGTCTCAAAAAGTTGAAAGTTCATGATTAAATATTATTAAGGAATATATGCATAAAAACTAAACTATGGCCATTATATAATACAATTGAAACTAATTTTAATCTCAAATAATTAATTAGAAAACATTTTATCATTTTAACGAGTTATGAAATGAATTTCATTAATATTATAATGGTATTTTAACAAATCATGATGATATAAAAGTAATAAATAGTTTAACAATCTTAAAAAGTTGAAAGTTACAATCAATACTTTGAACCAATTAACAACCAACAACTCAAATAATACATTCAATTTTGAAGTACATTTGATATGATCTTCTTTTGGTTCAACATACAAAACTTCTACTAGCTTCATGAAATCATAGTTCACTTTACCAAATCTAGAATGTTGTTTTCTTTTAATGCATTGCTTTTAAAATGGATCCTTGAAACATTTTGTAATCATTTAGAACATCATTTTGAATTTGCTCCTTTCAGATTTTTCTTGCCAACTTTAGCTAAACTTACTACTTCCTCTAACCAAGGAAAAGAGAATTTAACTTTACAATCCTCTATTCCTCTATTGGCTAGTGTATCTGCATATTTGTTCCCTTCCCTTAACGAATGTGTAAACCTGATTTTTTCAAACTCTGTAGCAAGGTCTTGTATTTCCACAATGATCTCTTGTATGTTCTATGGAGCCTTTGTTTTCATCAAATTTGCATTTATTACTATTAGTGAATCTCTTTCCATCCATACCCTTTCATTTTATTTGTCTAAATATTTTTAATCCTTTAAAAGTTGCCCAAGCTTTGGCCTCATTATTTGTCTTAAATCCACTACTAAAAGTGTAATTGTGACAAAAATCTCACATTTATAATTTTTTATTATTCGTCTTTTTGCTTGTCGTAGATTTCCTTTAGAAGCTCCATCAAAATTCAGTGACCTATCAAAATTCAATTTGACCAACTTTGCTTTTGGTGGTTTCCACTTTATATTTTTTGCCTTCCTTTTGTTTCTCTTGTACCCACTATCATAATTCCAATTGATGACTTGACTCCATCTATCAAGGCTCTTTGCTTCAAGATTAGGGATTGGGTTAGTTGATAGGATTGGTTTAGACTCCTCTATGGCTAAACAAATATTCCTTTTCATTACCTCTAAACCGCTTTCCTTTCCTTTAAATATTTTTTTGTTCCTTTCCAGGCATACAGTTCTAAGTATTGCATCTTTGTATCCCAGATTGTTTGTAACACACCACTTTTAAAAGTGCTTTGCCATTGCTTTAACCATTCTTCAATTAAGCCATTCATCACCATTCATTTTCCAAACATATTAAGAATCCATTGCCATAGTTCCTAGACTATTGAGTAGTATCGCAAGAGATGGTCTATACTTTCCTATTTACATAGAACACATTATTTGGGGCCATGAAAACAACTTTTCATTAGGTTATCAAAGGATAAATTTTTCTTGTGACCTACTAGCTATACAAACATTTTGACTTTTGGAATGCTTGGGCTATCCCAAATACATCTTCACATTCTTGTGGTACCTATTTTGTTGGTGCTTTACATTATATTTGCTTCTTCTTGTGTATTCTCCTGAGCTATTCAACTCCCAAATCAGATATCCTTGGCTCCCCTTAGAATAATCATTGTTATCTTTCTCTTCAGTTGCCTCTTAGCAACAATGCTGGTATACTTGTAAAAGAATCTTATTTCCATTTGTATCTTCCTTCTTGATCCTTATACATAATGCTTCAAATCCTATCACCATACTTGTCTTGGAAGTAATCTCATGCATGATTTCAAAATTGGATCTAGATTGAGTGGTTTTTTTATCACACCAAGTATCCATCCAAATAGATTTATTTTCCAGTTTCCACTATCCATCTTAGACCTTTAATAACTAGATCAAATGACTTTTTAAACCGTTCCATAGTGCAGAACCATATTGTAGTGATAATGCAGTAAAGATTAATCTTGGGTCATTGGGCTCATTGTAATTAGAAGAATTCTTGCCCCTTGTTTTTGACTCTCTTTGTGCAATCTCAAAATTACTTTTTCCCTTAGAACTAACTTTTCATCTATAAGAACTTCTAAACCGAGACCTCCCTTAGTTTTATCATCACACCCCTTGCTCCATTTCACCAAAGGAAATTTCCTTTTATCATGTAATCTTGACCACAAAAATGACCGCATAATATATTTTAAACTTTTTTCTATCGATTTTGGCATAATGTAAAAACATAATATGTTGGAATGACTATAAGACTAATTTAATTGACTACACTCTTCTTGCTAACAATAACCATCTAACTTTTCATCTTGGTAGTTTATTCCGAACTTCACTTATAACTAGATCCCATAATTCTATCCTCATTCTACCCTCAAATAAGGGCACCCCTAGATATGTTGCTATCAAATTTGCCTCCTCCATTTGAAGTAACATGCATATCCTTACTTTGCTTCTAGATGGATTGTTTGGGAAGTAAATTTTGGATTTTGTCCTATATAATGTTTTTCCAAATGTTCCTTTATATTCCTATAATAAGTTATTCAAATTTTTGGCCTTGTTTTTCCTTGTCCTCCCAAAAAGGGTTGTATCATCTACAAACAATTAATGGGTGAAGTTGATGTTACTAAAAAGCCTTAAGTCTACTTATTAGCCCATATTTGTATGCTTTCTTCATGTTCCTTCACAATACCTCTGCCATAATAATGAACAAGTATGGTGATAGAGGATCTCCATGTCTAAGACCCCTCTTGAATTTAAATGATCTTGTGACTAGCCCATTGACCAACAATGAATATGATATTGTAGAGACATAGGCTTTAATCTATCTGACCCATTTTTTCCAAATCCAAAATTTTCTAATACTACAAAATAAAATCCCATTTAACCTTATCATAGACTTTATTTATATCAAGTTTTAAGATCATTGCTCTCTCTTTTCTAGAAGTTGTTGAATGCATTACTTCATAAGCGACCCTGATCCGTCCATAATCTATCTCCCTTTCACAAATCCTCCTTGCTCTTCTAAAATAATTTGGTCTAATAGTGGTTTTATGATGTAAGAGCATCCAGACGATTACCAAAAGGGTAATCGACAACCACTTATAATTGCCATTGTTGCATAAAAAAGGAAGACAAAAACACATAAGAAGAGGATAGGAATCGACAAGGAGAAGCAGAAGGTGAGAAGGTGAAGAGGAAAAGAACACGATGAGTAACCACCTAGACTATGTAGAAGAGGAAGTGAAAAGGATAGAGAAAAATATGGAGAAACAAAAAAAAGGATGGGAGAAGAATCGCCAGAAGGAAGAGTAATGAAGAGGAAGAGAAAAGGAAGTGAAGAGAAAATGATAGGGCAGAGTAAGGGAAAAGGAACATGAAGATAAATAAGAGGAAGAGAGAGAAAGAGATTTGAAACAATTGGAGTAGAAGTTTGGAAGGATCAAAGAGAAATAAACACAATAGGGTGTGTACCCAATCGTGAACGGGGTAGGATATTATGGGATATCCTTGTAACATGATTATCTTGTTCTATGTATCCTGTGGACATATTAGCAATATAATAATAATATTTCTTCCCTAACTTTTTTGTGTAGATGAATGCTCCATATTATTGGTATTGTATATTATAGTCGGGCACGCAGGTGGTCAGCTATTTGGGTGTCATTTGGATTTAGAAGAATCATTCAAGCAAGAAAAGAACCGCCTAAGAAAATGTCATCTCGAGGAATCGTAACGTTTGAGACCTTACCATCTTTGTTCATACCGTCTTAAGGAAGTATTGCTTGCTATCTTAGCAAACTATCATCTTGTAACTTTGTCGTCTTGAAGTAATGCTATATCAAACAAAGTAGTTTGATGCATAAGATATCACCATGATAGGAATGAAACAACACCGTATCATACGACGCTGCCAAACAAGACTGAAGGAGTGTCATCTTAGGAAAGCTCCATCGTGTAAGTAGGGTGCCATCAAATATTTATCGTCGAGAACTTTGTTGTCACAGGAGTTGAGTCATACAATGTAGATTACCATACAATGCATGTTTCCATACAATGAATATGACCATACAATGAGTGTGTTTGTATAATGAAGGTGGTCATACGATAAGGAAGACATTGCCATACAAGGAGATTTTCCATCTTGAACCTTGAGGATTGCATGTGTGATTATTGTGCATCAGTTGGTAATTAGTTGAGTGGATAATTTACTACTTGAGAAGGTCGTTCATAGGACTCCCTTCTCTCATTTACATCATCTTAACTGATTTTCCATCACTTTAAATATTATCTTATATTCCATATTACATAGGCTTATCAACTGAATGAATCAAACAATTATGCATCCTTCACTATTACCCAGTTATGCTGATAAAATGCTAGAGAGAGTTCATTTGGACATGGGGATTTATCCTTATCAAAAGAGAAAAGAGCTGAATGAACTTCTTCCATAGTAATAGGCTCCATTAGTTTGCTATTGTCTTCATTTGTTATAACTGAAAGTACTTCTTGCATTAGCTTATCATTAAGAATTCCAGTCTCCTCCGATCCTAGAATATTATGATAAAAACACCTTGCCTTATTTTTTATTTTGCTTTGGTCTTCAATACAAACTTTTTCTATTGATTTAATTCTACTAAATCTAAATGTTGATCTCTATACTATTGCCATCCTATGAAAAAACTTTGTGTTTTTATCTCCTTTTAACCAAGTCTATCTTGATATTAATCTCAAAAATTTCTCTTTCTTACTCAACATATTATGATATACATAAAGCAACTCCCTTTTCTCCAAGCTTGGATTATTGTGATTATCTTTTTGGAATTTTAAAAGTTTCTCTTTTCGTTCATTCTTATTTTTTTTTAAAAGTGTTCTTGTTCCAAACTTTTAAACTAGATGTTATTGATTTAATTTGTTTTGGAAGAGTATATAGCCCACTGTTTCTTAAAGAATCCTATGTTTACGCTATCATATCAACAAATTGAGGATGGTATTCCCACATGTACTCATATTTAAAATATGATATTTTTTTAATTCACTTATCACCATTTTAACTCTTATTGGCCAATGATCTGAACCACTCCTCGTCAAGTTATTAATTTTAGCATAAGTCCCTTCATCTAGCCAATGATATGAGATTATGCATCTATCCAATTTTTTTACTATTAGATTCTAGTCTATCCTATTGTTGGTCCATGTATAGCTATCCTCTTTATAATCAACCTTCCATAGATTATTGTTTTGAATGAAAGCTAAGAAATATCTCATAATTTGGGTTATTTTCCTACTTCCCCCAAAATTTTAACCCAACTTGGTTATGGCATTAAAATCTCCTATGATCATGAATCAAGTTTCTTGGTCTTTACTTCTCATATAGAATTCAATCCCATTCCATACTTTTGATATGCCTGATTGAGTGTAGATCCATAGACATTGATAAGGATGAAACAAATATCTACAAAGTAGCATGTGACTAATGAGGCTATTCAATGCCTAGTTTTATGAATGGTTTTACAGGAGGTTCTAATTGGATTTCAACATGTTAGAATTCCCCCTACATCACCTTTTGAATCCACAATATCCCATTCACATCTTGCCCATACTGATTTCATAGTTAAAATTCTTCCTTTGTCATTTTAGTTCTTAGATATAAAGAATAACGTGATTATTACTTTAAAAAATATCCTTGATACACCTTTGATTTGAGGGGGCATTATCACCCCCTTATATTCCAGGAGATGGTAATCATGTCTCATTAGGAGTCACTGGCCCCTCTTATGAATTACCAATATCAGTTTGCTATTTGGTAAAGAGAAATTCAACCAACTTAGATTGTGTTCTTTCCCTATATTTGTTCTTGCTTCCTTGGCTCTCGCTTGATAATTTGAATGTTTTTCTCTTTTTTCCTTTCTAGTATCGAGGGTAGGTCTTATTATTCTATTCCTTAATATTCTTTCACAACTTTTCTTTTCATTAGATATATCCTCTTATGGCTTTGCTAAGGAAGCTTTTGACTTATCTTGCTCATTTTTTGGTATTTCCTTAATGGTAGAGGTATTAACATCTAACTTTACATTTTCTCTACTACTTTCCTTCTCATGAATGATGTATGATACTTCAAGAGAGTCTTCAAAATTTGATGAGGCACATTCCCTAGGTTTAGCAAGAAAGTTCATCCCTAAATTGGGTTTAGACTAAGTAGATGGTTTCTTGTTAATATTTTGATCATGTTGTACCTGTTGACAATTTTGTCACATTGTCTAGAGGGGGTAGTAAAATAATTTTTTTTGAAAAGTGTTTCTTTTAATTTCATGAATTTGTTCCCTTGTTTTTTTAGAAACAACATTTTCAAGTATTGCAACAATTTTGGCTTTCATTGCCATCCCCCTTGTACATAGAATGGAGATACAAGTGCTTCACTGATGATCAAGCTAAGCTTAAAAGCTTCGTAGGAAAAGGAAGATGGCTTCACTGAAGGAAGTAGAGAATGAAAAGAGCTTCATGGCCGAAGCAGCCCAAACAGATGCTTCGGGCAAAATTTTTGCGAAGCATCTGCTTCGGATAGCTTTCATGCGAGGCGCTTTCATCCAAAGCAGTCCAAACATGGAAAACAACTTCGCCAAGAGAAGGAAAACATGGAGAACAAGGCATGAGAAGAGCTTCGCACCCGAAGCAGCCCAAACAGATGCTTCGGGCGAAAACCCTGCGAAGCGGGATTTGAAGAAGTGCAAACATTGAAAAACTACTTCGCTAAGAAATTCGTGAAGTACCCACTTCAGACCTCCCTACTGGCGAACCATTTCTACTTCGCCCAAAGTTATTACAAAGCATCTGCTTCGGATAGCTTTCGTGCGAGGCGCTTTCACCCGAAGCAATATCGGCCCGTGAAGAGCAGAACACTTTTCCAAGGCAAGAATGTACTTCGGCCAAAAACTACTCGAACCATAGTTTTGAAGAAGGTTCGCAGCGAAGCATTTTGACAAGCCCATCAGCGAAGCATTCACTTCAGGGGAAGAACCTCGCAAAGCAAATTTTGACATACCTTCCCGATGAAGCAGTAAGAGATGGAGATCCCCGTATTGAGGAGAGAAATCTACTTCGGCATTCTACATCCCCGAATCAGTTTTACAAAGCTCCTTAGTGTGAAGTGCATAACCAAGAGAGATGATCTGCTTCGGCTCACATCCATTGTGAAGCAGGGGCGTGAACTAGAAATTGACGAAATGCTTCAAGGGCACGCACTCCAAGACGGGTATTTTTTCGAGGTGATCAAGTGCCTCATAAATGAGTTTTTATGTGCCCGGTGAACTCGCTGCTCATTTTTGGCAATTGAAAAGGAAGTATCAGTCTCAGAAGGAGAGCTCGACAGACACGGCGGCCACTCGATCTCCGTACCCAGAAGCCTAGGACGAGTCAGGCGGCTCATAAATGTGAGTTTCCCCGGCTGACCCGGTCGTAGCTGCTAGTTTTAGAAAAGGATTTGAGAGCTCAGTCACGGGAGTCGTGGGAGTCGACTTCTCATATTTTCGAGGATGTACTCCTCCATTTTGTGCATTGATGGCTCAGAGGGTCGGGTCCTCTATAAAAACCCAGGCATTGTAATGAAAGAAGGGGGGAACTTTCTACTAGAAAGCTGCTGTAACTTGAATTCCTGCGATTAATACAAAAGAGCTTCGGGCTCAATTTCTCTCTTGTATGTTGCCTTTTGTGATTATTTCTGTTATCTTTTCTTCATTTGCATACTGTAATTTTGCATTTTGGATTTAGGTGTGTGATTGGGGATAGAATCCTGGAATTTTCCCGAAGGATACATAGGGGAGAAAATGTTGTATTAGTTTTCTTGTATGCTGCCTGTGGATAGTGTTTCTGTTATATTCACTCATTTCCTAGCCGTCGTAATTATGAATTCTGGATTTCAACGTAAGGGGAAGGGTAATCCTGGAACTCATCTAGAGGATACATAGGAGGGCTAGTATCGCGTTCCTTTCATTTTATTTTGGTATTTCTTATCGCTGTTTCGGGTTATTAGCTAGTAATCGTGCTACTGGTTCTTTCCCACTTTAATTCACCAATATTTCTTCCCTTACACTTTTTTATTTCTTTCCTACACCCTTACTATTTTTATCTCTTTCCTGCACCCTTATTTTTTTCATCTCTTTCCTGCACTCTTGTCTCAAAAACACCAAGTAGTTTAGTAAAGGAGTCGGCCTTTCTCTAGAGATTGGCACGAGAGGCATCCCTTCCTCTCAGCCTTTCAATGTTGGTCCAGGTCTAGGGCGCGTACACTTCCCAAAATCCTTTCCTGGTTTTTGGCACACCCGATGGGACCCAATCAGTCTCACCTTGTGAGTGGTAGTGAGAATCGATGCTCGTCTCATTGCCGAAAGACTCTTAGCATCTAGTGACTCTGTTTAACCTGAGAATCTTAAAGTCATAAGAGACCGATACTTAAGTCTGTGCCTTCATGCAAACACGATGGAGAGTTAGGAATAGAGGAGAGGAAACTGAGTTCTTTGAACTTGATATTGACGCCTTCGGAGAACGCTCTAGGTTGGTCACCCCTGAGTCACTGTTACGTGGAACATCCTCACAAGAGGCTACTTTTGATGAAAAAGGTCTAACCTCAGATAGCACAACAACTAGCTTTCCTCCCAATCCTCCCAACTCACCGAAGCATCCTAGCGCTTTCGTTCCTACTAGTTGTCCTGTTAGCAATCAAAGAGGAACTTCGGGAATCCTTGTTTCTCATAATCCAGGCACAAATATGGCACAACAACAACAACAACAACAACAAATGCAGCAGCAGCAGTAGCAACCATCGTCTAGACTATTTCCAGCATGGAATTATTTTGAACCGCTAAATCTAGCGGGACAAGGACAAGTTTCGCTTGCTGCTATGAAGAAAATCCCAACATTCGACGGAACTGGGAAGACTGCTCTGGAGCACATCCAGGACATAGTTTCTCTGGCGGTGATTCATGACATCACAAAGGAGAGAATCATGGTAAAGCTTCTGGTTCTATCTCTTAGAGGGAAACTCCTCTACTGGTATAGATATTTACCACCCAATACTATAACGGGATGGGACCAGTTAGCCGGAAAATTGATGAGAAGCTTCAACGAGTCCGCCAATCCATCTTCTCTTCTGCATCAGTTCATAATGATCCAGAGACATCCACAAGAGGAGATTGATGATTTCAATGTTAGGTTCGCTCGAACCTAGCAAAGGATACCAGTTGGACTTCGGCCAACTAGCGAAGCTGCCACATACTACTTTCTTCGACGTTCAACCCTAATATCAGTGTAATGGTAAGGTATTCGAATGTCAATACCTTCCCTGAGTTGTATGAGTTAACCCAGAGAGTGGATATGGATCTAATAGCTGTGGGTAAGCTTCCCCAAAGTATGTCGATGCCCATACTTCCTGATTTCCCTCAATCCCAGTATGTGAATGCAGTCGCTTCGTAGATCTCTGCAACCCTCGTGTACCCGATCTCGTCTTGAAACCCGAATCCCATTGTATCTCCGATCACTACTCTGTAAATTAATTTTCCCACATTCTCGGCATCACAGCCCACTGTCTCTTGGACATTTCCTGTATTGCCAACACCACCTCAATACCCCGCCCTACCTCCAATACCAACGATGGCTCCATTGCCACTTATCCCCAAGGCCGATGATATGCAAGCCAAAATATTACAAGAAATTCAGTCCCTGAACTCCACAGTACAAAATTTGTCCAATGACATGACCATTATAAAAAAAAAGCAAGCGCAGCAAGAGTTTCTACCAAGAAGGTTTTATTCTACACCCGCGCTTACTAAAGATCAAGCGGTCCAGCAAGGGAGAGCATTGGCAATAAATGTCGTGATTGATGAATCTCTGAGCACTTTGGACTACATACATTGGTGCTCCACATGTAATGACCCTCACGAGGAGAATACTTGTATGCTGCACCAACATTATGTGCAAATGCTGGCAAGCAGTAGTCATGGTGGTCAGGTCAACATTATCAGGAAAATGGATCAAAACCTGGTAATTGGAGAAGAAGAGCAAGTTGCAGTCCTCACCAGAGGAGGAAAAAGATCAATAGAGGTAGCTACTGATCAAATGGCTCCTTTAAAGGTGCATGCTCGCTATGAGAAAGGACAACAACTTCCCCAAGCCCTAAACGAAGCTTCTCAGCTTCCGCAGTAAAAGAAAAGGCTCAACAGGCCCCTGCAAATCCACCTCAGGTGGAAACTAAAGAACAAGCTAGAGAGAAGCTTAAGCTTCCTTCGTTGACCAAGCGACAAAGGGTCGAAGCCACTGAGCAGTATTGCACCAGGTATAAGGCGAAAAGGGAATATGAGGTGCCCAACTCCCTGGTTTACAATATTGTAGATGAGCTGAAGAAGACTTCGACCAAGATTAGTATATATGATGCACTATAGTTGCCCGATCAAGTGGACTTGTTGCAAGAATCTTTGAAGATAACCAAGGCAAGAAATTCAGCACCGCTCGCCCTAGTGCAAACCCTGTCCACGTCCATTACAGGGAATAATAGGCCACCTCCATTTTACCTATCTCTACAAATGGAAGGGTATGTTGTACACAACTGTATGATTGACTCCGGGGCCACAATGACAGTCATGCCCAAAATAGTGTGTGAGGAAATAAGAATGGAGTACACCCAAAGCATCCATGGCGTGCTTCAATTGGATGGTACTCCTGTGAAGACTGTGGGTGTAATTAAAGATATACCTATCCGACTACACAAGATGCCTCAGATCACGGTTATACAAGAGGTGGTGGTCGTCGACCTTGAGCCATATTTCAGTATGTGCTTGTTAAGAGAGTTTACAGCGAAGCTGGGAGGATATCTATCTATGGATTACTCGCACTTAGAGATTCCATTCAAAGGGAATAAGGTAAAAGTCTAAAATGAGAAACCTTCTACCTTCCTAGTACAGAAGATGCCCGAAGAAGAGAGCAATGATCCCGTGCATGCGATAGTGGAAGAGATAGAGCAAGTGGACCTGGTCGAGGAATCCCTTGTGCAGTTAAGTTGTGAGGATGAGTTTTCATTGGTAGATTTCAATGCCATGATAGAAACAGAAATGGGATGTTATGCCATCACCAAGCCTGAGAAACACACCAAGTCAGAAGATAAGATCTTTGCCCAAGGAGAATTATAGAAATTGTTCTTCGATGGCGCCCGATGCAAAAATGATGTTGGGGCAGGGATTATTTTAGTATCACCATCTGGAGAGCAAAAGGAATATTGCTACCGATTGGTATGGAGCTGCACCAAAAATGCAGCAGAATACGAAGCATTATGCCTAGGACTCAAGAAAGCAGAAAAGTTAGGCATAAAGCATCTCCAAGTCTTTGGAGATTCGGAATTGGTATGCAATCAAGTCACCAAAAAGTGCGTGTCAAAGAAGCACTATCTCACGGCATACCGTAACAGGGTATGGGACTTGTTTGATCAATTAGAGTCTCTCAATCTGCAGTCCATTCCCTGTAAAAAGAACCAACATGTCGATGTATTGGCATCCATCGCAGCTAGGTACTCTCCAGCAGAAGACATGGTGCATAAACCTAAGGCTGTGAGGATGATTTACAGGTCCTCTGTCCTAGACAGAGATCTGCATTGGTAAGTTTTTGACAATGATGAGAAGATGGTGAATTTCATGATTCAAGATGCAGCCACAATTGAAAGAAGAATCCCGGATGATGAGGAATATGAAGGGCTATTTCAATTGAAGAATAATCACGTTCCCAAGGGATTAATTACTCTTGAAAGCCTCTTCGATCAAAATGATTGAGTAGTTTCTCATAGGATCAAAGTCAATGCGAAGAAATATCAAGATTTGGAGCTTGAACCTGGAAAAGCAGTAAAAGTTGGAACATATTGCACTTCAGAAGAGCTAGAACAAATCCGATCTCTGTGCAAAAGGTACCCCAACATAGTGGCATGGTCTTATCAAGACCTAAAAGGATATGATCCGCAACTGATCCAGCATACAATTGAGTTGCAAGAGGGGATCAAACCCTTTTGAGAGAAGCAAAGGCCTGTTAACCCGAAGATCGAGGTCCTGATGAAAGCTGAGCTCCTAAAAATGCTTGAGGCGAAGATAACTTTGTTGGCAATTTTGGGTACCTTGGGTACATTGCCCTTGCTCAAGTGTTGATGTTGTCATTGATGTCAAAGAGCGGAAGGGTTTTTGTGAAAACCAAGGCAGACTAAATTATAGGTTTTGTTTAAATCCATGGTCAACAGTTTTGAAATGGGTTTTTCTTAAAACCCAAGTTAGCTCTTCGTTTTGTTGAAAAAGGTGCTCCGATGATGAAGATATTTAATTTTAAATATCCAGTTTAAATTTTATTTATTTATTTAAAAATTAAATTAATATTTTAAAATTAAATTAAAGCTGTTCATCGGCTTATTTTCAAAGCCGACGTTGCTAGGGTTTTGCAACGGATCAATTAGGGTTTCCTGCTGACAAAGCAAGGTTAAGCAACTAAAAAATTCTAGGGTTTCATGTTGACCTAATTAGGGTTGCAGCCGACGTGTTTGAGAATGTTTTTATGGGATATTCTCTTCTATAAAAAGGTGGGACTGTTGCAAGGTTTAAGAGGGGGTGTAAAAGATAAAGTGCGAATGCGAGCATAGTGTTTGTGAAAGTGAAGTTCGTGTTGAGCAGAGAGCAGAATGTGAAACGACACGAGTGTGCGAAGCGTGTGCGTAGAGAAAGTAGAGTGTGCAGAGAAGCGCGAAGGGCAAAGTTGATTGCAAAGTCTGGCTGTAGCAGTGCAGCAAACTGTGTGAAGTGATTGTGCAAGAGAGAGCAGAGTGCACAAAGATTGCAAAGGTGATGTAGACCAGTTAGAGTATTGCAATAACAAAGGTATATGTCAAACATTTTTTTTATTCAATATTGAAGTCCAGTTGGTGCTGGCAAATTAAGGGGTTGGTGCCTCTTTCCAGTTGGTGCTGGTAAACAATTTGTCCGATTGGTCGTTGGCAAATTAAGGGGTTGATGCCTCTTTCCGGTAGGTCTTGGTAAAATAGGAGTTGGTGCTCCATTCTGTTGAAGCAGATAAAGTTAAGGGGTTGGTGCTCCTTCTAGTTGGTGCTGGTAAAGGATTATGTAAAGTTGTAGCTTTGCATTGACTGGATTTGGATGGTAGTCCAAGCAGTATTTTTGAGGAGTATCCACATACGGTGAACCTCGTTAAAATGTCGTGTTATGTGTGATGCTCTTAGTACTTTTATTATTTTTGTTTTAATCTACTGCTGGTTTTTATAAGTCTAAATTGCTTTTAAGTTTTTAAAGAACACACTGATTCACCCCCCTCTCGGTGTCATTGTGATTGTAACAATTGGTATCAGAGCAAGGTTCCCAATTTTGGCTAAATCAGTCAGGGTTGATCTTGGATTAGTACACAATGGCTAAGAAGAATAGATCCTCATCCAAAAAGGCATCCCAGCCAGTTTCAGTTCCTATGGTTGAGAAAATTGAACCAGAAATGGCAGAAGGAATGAACTCTGAAGTTGAAGAAGTTGAGGCTGAAGTTGATTTAGAGGGTGAGCTAGTGTCTGCCCTTATGAAATGGGAATCGGAGAAAAAGAAGAATGAAAAATTGTCAAGGAAACTTAAGGATGCAAACAACATTATTGCCAGTTTAAAAATACAGACTGAAGAATACAAGAAAATGTCTGAAGATCTAGAAATACAAGTATCCATGAAGATAGACCACTGCAGCAAATTGGAAGAAGAAAATGTGAGTCTTCGAATACAGATACAAGAGCTGGATCGAAAAATCAACTGTCATGTAAAACATGAAGAAAGATCAATGAAATTGGACAAAATTTTGAGCGATCAAAGATCCACAGGTATCAAATTTGGTCTCGGATTTTCTGAAGGAGAATCATCAACTGGACCAAAAGCAAGCAATGTTGAAAGTGAAAAGAACAAAGACAAGAATCAGGCAAAAGAAAGATATAATGCCAGACACTGAAATAGCGGTGACAATGATGGCTTTACTAAGGTCACACATCAAAAGAATAGAAGATCCAAGGCTCCAACAACAACCTGGCCAAGACCATATTTCAGGTTTAATCATTATTTCTATGGTTTTTGTTTCAAGTGTAATGTTTATGGGCATAAAATTGTTGACTGCAAATACAACGTAGGTCCAAGAAGTTTCACTAGTAGAAATGCGTTTGCTCCTTTAATGAGTTATGCAGTAGAGTGTTTTAAGTGTCACAACTTTGGTCATATTGCCAAAAATTGTCGTAGTATGTCTGTTTCATATCAACCTCATGAAAGCAGATTTCAACCGTATAGAGCAAAACAAAATAGAATTTATACTAAAGGATATGTGCAAAATTCTAAAAAGGGGAAGTCACAGCTAGAACCCAATACCACAGTTAAAACAGAATGGAAACAAAAAGAACAGCTCAGGAAAGAACAGGATTCTTTAATAGTGCAGACAACTTTTAGAGCTCAGAATAAACATGTTCCTTGGATTCTTGATAGTGGTTGCTCAAGTCATATGACAGGTGACAAACAAAAATTCGAAAATCTACAAAAGTATGAGGGTGGTTCTATAAAATTCGGCAACAATGACGGAGCCAAAATAATAGGTAAAGGAATGGTCAAAATTAGTGAAGGAAAGATCAAGTCAGAGGAAGTTTTATATGTGGATGGTTTGAAACATAATCTATTGAGTGTGAGTCAAATCTGTGACAAAGGACATGAAGTAGTTTTCAAGAAGCATGGTTGTGAAGTCAGAAAAATAAACGACAAGAAATTAATAGCAACCGGCTCAAGGACGTCCGGCAATCTGTACACACTCTCGAGTTTTCGGAAGGTATGTGCTTCATGGGACAAGAAGAAGAGAGCTGGTTGTGGCATAAGAGGCTTGGACACATAAGTTTTGATAATCCGGTAAGAATTAGCGCTAAACAAGCGGTGAGAGATATTCCAATCATTAAAAAACCTGCAAATAGTATGTGTGCTTCATGTCGGAAGGGTAAACGAGACCGAGTTTCATTTAAAACAAAATAACATCACACTAACAGGCTTGGTCAAAACAGGTTTAGTCAGAACTGGCTTAGTCAGAACATGTGGATTCAAAGAACAGGTATGCCTAAAAGAAACAACACTATTACTTGTTATAAGTGCAACAATAAAAGTCACACTGTCAGACGGTGCGAGTTGAAATTCCGGGATATAGGAACGAGGAATAGTGGCATGATCAGGTCCAAGGATCAGAACAATGACAGGAACAAGAATATGGTCAAAGAGTTCAAGAGAAGACCCGGCAAGGAAGTTATAGACGTTGATGTTGATTAGTGCCTAATGGAAGTTTACTCCCACCCCAGAATTAATCACCTCATCAGGAGGTGGGGGAGGGACTAAGCTAAGAGGCTCATTCTTAGTTCTGAGCCCCAAAGGTGGCCCTTTGCCATTGATGACAAAGGGGGAGAGATATGAGTAAGGGGGAGAGCTTCAAGTGAAGAGGAAAGCTTCAAGTCGGGGGAGCAAAACTTCAAAGAGATTGATTTCAGTTTTGGCTCTTGAAGATGTGTTTTTAGTAAAGGGTTGCCATCAATGACAAAGGGGGAGATTGTTGGCAATTTTGGGTACCTTGGGTACATTGCCCTTGCTCAAGTGTTGATGTTGTCATTGATGTCAAAGAGCGGAAGGGTTTTTGTGAAAACCAAGGCAGACTAAATTATAGGTTTTGTTTAAATCCATGGTCAGCTGATGATGAAGATATTTAATTTTAAATATCCAGTTTAAATTTTATTTATTTATTTAAAAATTAAATTAATATTTTAAAATTAAATTAAAGCTGTTCACCGGCTTATTTTCAAAGCCGACGTTGCTAGGGTTTTGCAACGGATCAATTAGGGTTTCCTGCTGACAAAGCAAGGTTAAGCAACCGAAAAATTCTAGGGTTTCATGTTGACCTAATTAGGGTTGCAGCCGATGTGTTTGAGAATGTTTTGATGGGATATTCTCTTCTATAAAAATGCGGGACTGTTGCAAGGTTGAAGAGGGGGTGTAAAATATAAAGTGCGAATGCGAGCATAGTGTTTGTGAAAGTGAAGTTCGTGTTGAGAAGAAAGCAGAATGTGAAACGACACAGAGTGTGCGAAGCGTGTGCACAGAGAAAGCAGAGTGTGCAGAGAAGCGCGAAGGGCAAAGTTGATTGCAAAGTCTAGCTGTAGCAGTGCAACAAACTGTGTGAAGTGATTGTGCAAGAGAGAGCAGAGTGCACGGAGATTGCAAAGGTGATGTAGACCAGTTAGAGTATTGCAATAACAAAGGTATATGTCAAACATTTTTTTTATTCAATATTGAAGTCCAGTTGGTCCTGGCAAATTAAGGGGTTGGTGCCTCTTTCCGGTTGGTCTTGGTAAACAATTTGTCCAATTGGTGCTGGCAAATTAAGGGGTTGATGCCTCTTTCTAGTAGGTCTTTGGTAAAATAGGAGTTGGTGCTCCATTCCGTTGAAGCAGATAAAGTTAAGGGGTTGGTGCTCCTTCTAGTTGGTGCTGGTAAAGGATTATGTAAATTTGTAGCTTTGCATTGACTGGATTTGGATGGTAGTCCAAGAAGTATTTTTGAGGAGTAGCCACATACGGTGAACCTCGTTAAAATGCCGTGTTATGTGTGATGCTCTTAGTACTTTTATTATTTCTATTTTAATCTACTATAGTTTATTTAAAAGTCTAAATTGCTTTTAAGTTTTTAAAGAACACACTGATTCACCCCCCCTCTCAGTGTCATTGTGATTGTAACAAACTTATCACATAAAGAATTCCTCTTGGGTAGCGAATATAGTCCCTGTTAGAAAGAAGAACGGAGATATATGACTATGCATGGATTTTCACAACCTGAATTAGGCTTCGCTCAAGGATCATTACCCTCTCCCACAAATTGATCAGATCTTGCACTCAGTGGTTGGGGCTCAGCACTTCTCCCTACTCGATGGCTTCTCATGATATAATCAGATATGGGTTAGGGACGAAGACCAGCATAAAACCGCATTCACTACTAAGTGGGGAACATTCACTTACCAGCGAATGCCATTCGGCCTTTCAAATGCAGGGGCCACTTTTTAGAGGGCCATGGATTTAGCTTTTGGCGAACTCTTGAATAAGGTCATTGTTATCTATTTGGATGACATGACCATTTTCTCCTGAAGAAGGGAGGACCATCATTTTCACCTACAACAGATATTCAAAAAGTGTCGAGAATTTGGCATTTTGATCAACCCAAAGAAGTCCATATTTGCAGTCAATGAGGGAAAGTTATTGGGACATGTGATATCAGAGAAGGGTCTCACCGTAGATCCTGATAGAGCTGAGGCTCTATTGAAGCTCCCACTCCCGGTGAATAAGAAAGGACTACAATCCTTTTTCGGCCAGATCAACTTCATAAGGAAGTTTGTTCCAGATTTTGCCCAGATCATTAAGCCAATGTTCGAACTTTTGAAGAAGGGCACTGAATTCATCTGGATAGATGAAAGGAAAGAAGCAGTTGAAGAGATCAAGGTCCGAATTGATTAGGCTCCAGTCCTAACCAACCCTGACTACAACCGATATTTCATCCTATATGTTATAGGAGAACCTGAAAGCTATGCTGCAGTCTTGATGCAAAAGGGGGAGGACGGCGAAGAACGCCCTATCGCATTTATAAGCCAAGTGATACACCCTCATGAAGAGAAATATAATTTCATAGAAAGGCAGGTGCATGCAGTAATGAAATCCTTGAGGAAGTTCAAGCACTTCGTTTCTTAGAGTCGAATTACAGTGTTTGTCATTCATCCCGATGTGCGCAACTTCATTATTCAGGGAGAGTTGGGTAGCAAAAGAGCTGGTTGGGTTAGCAAAATATAGGAGTTTGAAGTTGAAATCAAACCCACAAAATTGGTTCGTGGTAGCACACTATTTCAAGAGCTTGTGAAGAGAATAGTGACCGAAGTAACTGCTGGTTAGTGGGATGCCTTGGCAGCAGAAGGATGCTTCGTAAATCAAGAAGAGGATGAGAAGGAATGAGTCGGTGAGATAGTTGAATATTTCAACACTGAGAGATGTCCTCCGCATTTAAATGCTTCGTAGTGAAGACAATTTAGGATGCGGTCCCTCCGATACACATTACACCTTGAAGGCCTATTTTTTAGAAATATTGATGGTGTTCTTCTCAGGTGCATAAAAGAAGATGATAAAAAGAGTCCTAGGAGAATTCCATTCAGGGTTATCTGGAGGTCACTTTGCAAGAAGAACAACAACGTTAAAGATAATTAAATCTAGTTATTATTGGCCTACACTCTTCGTCGATGCCTTTGCGGTCTGTCGCAGATGCGAGTAATGTCAAAAGTTCACCGATCGAAGCAGAAGTGCTCCTATGCCTCTTCGACCGATACAGGAAGAAATGCCCTTTCAACAATGGGGGTTGGATTTCATAGGGTTTATATCGCCAAACTCCTTCGTAGGGCATAAGTTTGTCCTGACTACAACTGATTACTTCACCAGATGGGCCAAAGCAGTTCCCACGAAGCATGCCGATCAGAAGACCGTCATTGCTTTCCTAGAAGGTTTGATCACCCGGTTCGGCATCCCAGAAGCAATCATAACAGACAACGGTCTTGGGTTCACTGGGGCCAAGATCAACGAGTTTCTCTACAAATATGTGATATATCATAAGGTCTCTTCCAATTACTATCCACAAGGTAACAACTTGGCAGAATCAACTAATAAGACTCTGTTAAGGGTACTGATAAAACTCATGGAGAAAAACAAAAGAACTTGGCACCTCTTTCTAGATCTGGCATTATGGACCGATCGGATTGTCAAGAAGTCAGTCAAAACATCACCTTACGCCCTGGTGTATGGCAAGGAGGCCATCCTGCCAACCCATGTGGAGATCCCTGCATTGCAGCTATTGGATGAGGAAGAAGAATTTAGTCCTATGGAAAACATGCTAGCTTAGCTACTGCAGCTGGAGGAAGATCGTGAGAAGGCCTACCAGAGCTTTGCTAAGCATGCTCAGATCACCCGAGAGTGGTTCAAGAAAAAATCCTTCGATTGCACGTTTAGAGTGGGAGATCTTGGATGGAAGTGGGACTCTTGGAAGGCCAAGCCTGGGAATCATGATAAGTTAGATTCTTTCTGGGACGGACCGTTCGAGATTGTGAAGGTAAACTCAGCCAACTTTTTCATTCTCAAGGATGCAGATGGCCAGATCTTATCGATTTCTATCAACGGTCTTCATTTGAATACTTTTAATCACTAAAAAAAAAAATGGTTCAAGTTTTACTTTTGTATGCAAGATTTTTTATCTTTGTAAATACCCTGTTTCAAGACTGCCAGAAGGTTCAACTTCACACTTCCATAGCAACAAGCCCCAGCTTCGCTGGACTTGGCAAGAATCTCCTTCAAGAACTTTGTGTGCGAAATGACTGATGCAAGATGGATCGCAGCGAAGCGCTTTGGCCTGGAAGGAGTCCTCAAAAGAAACGAAGTTGTGAGAGATGCTTCTCAAAAGGAGTTTGAGCAAAGCAGTTTTCAAAAGAAGTTTGAGCAAAGCAGTTTTTGAAGGGAATAAGCTTCAGAGGCCAATCTTTCGCAATGCAAGCAGTGACGCGATGAAGTAAAAATACTTTGGGTCTGAAGCATAGAAAATCAGCTCACATCGGAGGTTCGCTGTGAAGTGTCTTCAGCGCCAGCTTCAAATTTGCCAAATCAACAACACATAAGGCAGGGGCATTTAAAACATGCCTTGAGAGACGTGTCGACAACTACCTAGGTAAACATTCGAGGTGGGTGATTTTAATGCAAAGGTGGTAGAGCACATCCCTAGAAGATTCAATTAGGAGAAAAGCTCGCGCCCAAGTATGAGGTGGCATAAGGTTAAGTTTCCAATGCTGGGAAAATCATCAAACCACATGGGCCCGCGTACCACGCTGTCGTGAAGCCAATCAAATGGCAAAACGACCTCTTTTGTTGGAGTTGCGAACTTAATTTTGGCAGGTGCCATAAATTGAGGTAGTTGCCTTTTAAGGCTATAAAACGCAAGGCTTAGCGATAAAAGGGGTGTTCGCCAACTGTCAGTACAAATATTGAGAGCTCTCGTTGATAGCCTGCATTTCTTCCACCCTTCACATCAAAATTCTTCGTGTTGAAGCCCTTTGCGCCGTAGACTCTACTACCGCGTATATCCAGAATGGGGAAGAAGAACTCTAAAGAAAAGAGGAAGGAGCCCGAGGTAGCAGGCCTAGAGAAAAAAAAGAAGGGCAAAGAAGAGCAAAAGCACAGACCTAAGAAAGTCAACCTCAACCTCCGCTCCAAAAAACAAGCTATAGAGGAAAGGGAGGATTCAGAAGAGGAGCAAGCTGAAGAGCCACCAATTGATGAGTGGGATAAAATAAGGGACACTGCACTCTCAAAGAGCGTGGCCGAGCTCCGATACACTATTGAGTTCATGAAAAGCCGACTCTCCATAGAAAATAAGAGAGCCGCTGTGTATTATTCATAGATTTATTGGTATCTGATCCTGCCCATGCACCATTGTCCTAAATTAATCTGTGCCATCGCGCATAACTACCATCCCTCCTCTAGACAAGTGTTGGATGCTACAGGCCATAAATTATTTTCAATTTTAAAAGAAGATGTGCAAGGAGCTTTCATGCCACAACAAGGGCCGCCCAAGGGTTATTAGGTTTGCAATGTCATCTTGAGTGAACAAATGGAGAGGTTCACCAACTCCAGTTATATCATAAAATTTTTGAGCGAGAACCTCAAGGACGGGCTCCCTTCAGGCAAGCTTCCCTAGATCCCTCACCCCTTGAAAAATTTCAAGAGCATGAACATCTTCTCCATTATTGCATGGGTCGCGGGCCTGTCAACTGATGCTTCGATGCACCCCTGGCAAGTGTCTTTGGCCGAGTGTATTTCATGAGGGGAGTTTTATGCCCCAGATGCTTCAAGGCTGAACACGAACTTGGTCTTCTTTGACCGGGTGAAATGGGTGGCCCAAACCTTGCACACGCGGCTAACCAGCATGAAGAATGCTGGAACGGGCCAATACTTCGCACCTTGCTCTTTCCTTGTTTGGTTGTTTTTCTATCATGTGCATAAGCATTTTCCCCACATTACCATTTCTTCAAGCAGCAAGGATGGAAATCCTCTGCCTGTGTACTAGTGGATTCCCCTCCTGGTGAGGACGAAGTCATATTATTATTTTAATCAACAATTATTGGGCCCTGCTATTCATTTGTTGAAGGGTTCTTGCCCTCGGGTGCCTAT
Source organism: Wollemia nobilis (assembly GCA_028583015.1). NCBI lineage: Eukaryota > Viridiplantae > Streptophyta > Pinopsida > Araucariales > Araucariaceae > Wollemia > Wollemia nobilis. The sequence goes on from JAQPPZ010016670.1 coordinate 1,325,272, forward strand.
CAGTCTAAGGGATAAAGTGGTGAAGGAGGAAAAAGGAGACGTATTTCAAATGACACAAGGGCTTGTGGTTTGCCTATTTGGCTTCACAAGGAAGCCCTTCCTGCTGCTCGTCTACCCCTCTGAATACCAGTTCACATTGGAGGTTGTTCGGAAGAGCGACGCGACAAACGTCGTATACGACCACGGCCGAAAATGGATGCACACATGCGAATTCCATTTAAAAATGGGGGTAATTGAATTTTTGCCCTAAAACAACATGTATTCTTGGAGGAGAAGCTTGTCGACTTCGGTTTGCTACAAATTCCTCAACGGTGGTGTTATGACCCCTTGGGGGTAATGAGGGATCACCTACAATTCAAAAATTTTCATGTCTGCCCTCACCCAAAAATTGTAGAGCAAAGGAATAATCCCAATGGGAGGGATTTGGAGTGGCATATGGAAAAAATGAAAACCTTGCCTCCCTGGCATGAGTTTTACCCCATGGAAGTCGAGTATGATCCAGTTCAACACCCTTTCCCGGGCCCAGACTCCACATTCTGGAAGAAAATGAAAGATGACTTGAGGGAAGAATTGAAGGGTTGGGGTGAGGAACAATTGAAGGAGTGGTGGATAATGAGAGTCCATCGTCAGAATATGAAATCATACGGACTCTTGGAGATAGATAAAGACTTCACAATTGTTTATGAAGCCAACGCTAGGACTTGGAAGCCCACATCCTTCATTGAATTTGTCTCCCCAAGTGCCCCAGGTTCGGGTGAAAGCCTAGGGAGAACTGATGATGCTTTAGAACAAGAAGAAGAGGAAGAGGCAGAAGCTATGCCATAAGAACCGCCTTAGGAACCAGCGAAAAGCCATGACACGAGCCCCGCAGGATAGACGCAACAATCATAGAAGGGTGAGAAAAGAAAAAGAAAGAATATGGAGCAAGCCCAAGTGCCTTCAACCCACCCGAAGCGACCACGTACAAAAACTCCAAGTGCTTCTAGCAAACGGCCTGTGATGAGCTCAACTGAAGTAAATATTGGAGAGACAACGTCGCAAAGGGATGAGGCAGCCTCAGACATAGACATCATCGATGTGGAGGAACTCCAACAAGAAGGAGGTCCTAAAGAAGAAGTCGTGGAAATCAAAAGGGTAGAAGCTAGAAAGGACCAAGAGCCGATCACGCAAGAAACCACTACTGCTCCATCAGGGGAGCATGCAGGTACGCACTCCTCACTCATCCCCTTGGTTCCTCAAGTCCACAATGGTCCCAGCCGTAAATCCCCATAAGTATCCCTCTCTCACGAAAGTTCAGTCACCTCATCACTTGCCCCTCGCCACCTCGAGTTCGCCTCATGATCCCATTAGCCCCACAAGCATATCTACCCCTTTTGAGTCAGTAGGCCGGGACAAGTTTGTCAATACTACTTCGCTCGCCCACGCCACCATTCCCTTGGTTTCTAGTCAGGGCGAAGGTAGTACTCCAACGCCGAACCCCGTCTCCCGCTCCCTTGTCACGCACGACATTGTCCCTCTTGCTGAAACTTCCACCACACCCGCTGTCGAACCCACTGGTGAGGCATCCCCTGTACGATTATTGTATTTGTTCACCCCTTTGGCTGGAGATCCAGCCTCATTTGAAATAGAGTTGTCCATGATCAAGGAACGCCCCCTGGCAGAGAAGTTTCTCCAGGCCCGAAAAAACACCGACAAGATGATAAAGGAGGCCAAGAAAAAGAGGGGGCACTCTCTGGCCGAAGTAGAAAAATGCACTATTTTTGACTTGAAAGGTGGAAAGCTGCATAAGGTAAAAAATGTCCCTAAGGTCCAGAAACCTTTGGATGAAATGACTCCAGCAGATTACGACTATCAGGAGAAGACTAAAGACCTAGAACACTTAAATGTAGATAATGAATCTGCATCTATGCATGTACGGATAGAAACATTCCGCGCACATGCAAATATCGCCAATCAACGCCGATTTGAAGCAGAGAGCGCCAACATCAAGTCAGAAGAGGAGCTAACCAGGACCCGCTCCAAGCTAGAGGACGCAGAGAAGCAGTGCAAGCTGATGAAAAAGGAAGTAGACGCCCTGAAACAACAAATAGAACAACTACAAGGTACAACTGAAAGTCAGAGCCAAATACAGGCCGAAGCTGATCTGAAGGCCAAAGAATTTGAAAGCAAAATCTTGTAGATGCAGCAGTAGTTGTATGAAAAAGAGAGCCTGGAGCTGTTCGACAAAGGCAGAATAAAAGAAATTTGCTCGTACCTGCTCAAGAACTTTAGATCTTGGGCCTTTAGTGCCCTGTCAATTTTAACCTACATCACCAAAGCCCAGTATGCCACTGCTCAAGAAGGGCCAATAGTAGATGAGATCATACAAAAAATTAAAAGCCGACTCAAACTAGATTTTGAGGTCCAAAGTATCAAATATCAAGACCTGTAGGTCGTTGCGATGAGCCGAACAGCCAGAGATTGGTCCACAGCACAGGCCACGGTCTGCGCCTTCTTCTCCAAGGTGAGGAAAGCACAGAAGGCGAAGGACCTCATGGATGTATTTGAGCACGAATAGTGCACGTCGCTGGGCTACTTTCAAGATCTCTCTTCATTAGGTTTCCCTAGTTTTACGGATGAGGATGGGAACCTTTTGACTAAGGAAGAACTCAAGCCAACTTGGCTCCATTTTGAAGGCGACATCTGAGAGATAGACGAGTGGGAGGAGCCCATTACAGAAGGACAAGTCACAGATTTTATTCTAAGATATTGCAAGATCGCGGCCTGCCTGAATGATCTAAGCACAAGAGTCAAACATGCCGACATAGGGCAAATTGATCGGTTCCACGTTCTGGTCAAAGCACTACAAAGAGCCTTTTAAGAAAGGCACCTAGGCTCATGTTCACAAAACCATGGAACGCATCCGCAATCGCCTTACCCAATCATCGTAACAAGAAGCCTTGCCAGAAGAGGAAGCAGAGGAAGAAGAAGAAGAAGCTGTGGAAGCACCCTCAAAAAGAGAAAAGGGAGAAGGGTCTGGAGGTAACTCTGGCCCAATGGATTAAGGCTGAGGGTTCTCACACTGAGGCAAGCTCGTTGCTCCACGAGCCACCAAGAATGTTGACAATTTTGTCACATTGCCTAGAGGGGGTAGTAAAATCAAAATTTTTGTAAAGTGTTTCTTTTAATTTCATGAATTTGTTCCCTTGTTTTTTTAGAAACAACATTTTCGAGTATTGCAGCAATTTTGGCTTTCATTGCCATCCCCCTTGTACATAGAATGGAGATACAAGTGCTTCACTAATGATCAAGCTAATCTTAAAAGCTTCACAGGAAAAGGAAGATGGCTTCACTGAAGGAAGGAAGTAGAGAATGAAAAGAGCTTCGCGGCCGAAGCAGCCCAAACAGATGCTTCGGGCGAAAGTTTTGCGAAGCATCTACTTCGGATAGCTTTCGTGCGAGGCGCTTTCATCCAAAGCAGTCCAAACATGGAAAATAGCTTTGCCAAGAGAAGGAAAGCATGGAGAACAAGGCATGAGAAGAGCTTCGCACCGAAGCAACCCAAACAGATGCTTCGAACAAAAACCCTGCGAAGCGGGATTTGAAGAAGTGCAAACATTAAAAAACTACTTCGCTAAGAAATCCATGAAGCACCCACTTCGGACCTCCCTACTGGTGAACCATTTCTACTTCACCCAAATTTATTGCGAAGCATCTACTTCGGATAGCTTTCATGCGAGGCACTTTCACCCGAAGCAATATCGGCCCGTGAAGAGCAGAACACTTTTCCAAGGCAAGAATGCACTTCAGCCAAAAACTGCCCGAACCACAATTTTGAAGAAGGTTTGTAGCAAAGCGTTTTGAAAAGCCCATTAGCGAAGCATTCACTTTAGTTGGAGAACCTCGCGAAGCAAATTTTGACATACCTTCCCGGTGAAGCAGTAAGAGATGGAGAGCCCCGTCTTGAGGAGAGAAATCTACTTCAACATTCTACATCCCCGAAGTAGTTTTACAAAGCTCCTTCATGTGAAGTGCATAACCAAGAGAGATGATCTGCTTCGGCTCACATCCATTGCGAAGCAGGGGCACAAACTAGAAATCGGAAAAATGCTTCAAGGGCACGCACTCCAAGTCAGGTATTTTTTTGAGGCGATCAAGTGCCTCATAAATGAGTTTTTAGGTGTCTGATGAACTCACTACTCATTTTTGGCAATTGAAAAGGAAGTATCAGTCTCAGACGGAGAGCCCGACGGACATGGTGGCCACTCGATCTCCACACCCAGAAGCCTAGGACGAGTCAAGCGGCTCATAAATATGAGTTTCCTCGGATGACCCAGTCGCAGCTGCTAGTTTTAGAAAAGGATTTGAGAGCTCGGTCATGGGAGCCGCGGGAGTCGACTTCTCAGATTTTTGAGGACGTACTCCTCCATTTTGTGCATTGATGGCTCAGAGGGTCGGATCCTCTATAAAAACCCAGGCATTGTAATGAAAGAAGGGGGGAAATTTCTGCTAGAAAGTTGCTGTAACTTGAATTCCTGCGATTAATACAAAAGAGCTTCGGGCTCAATTTCTCTCTTGTATGCTGCCTTTTGTGATTATTTCTGATATCTTTTCTTCATTTGCATACTGTAATTCTGCATTCTGGATTTAGGTGTGCAATTGGGGATAGAATCCTGGAATTTTCTCGAAGGATACATAGGGGAGAAAATGCTATATTAGTTTTCTTGTATGCTGCCTATGGATAGAGTTTCTATTATATTCACTCATTTCCTAGCCGTCGTAATTCTGAATTCTGGGTTTCGACGTAAGGGGAAGGGTAAATCCTAGAACTCGTCCAGAGGATACATAGGAGGGTTAGTATTGCTTTCCTTTCATTTTATTTTGGTATTTCTTGCTGCTATTTCGGGTTATTAGCCAGTAATCATGCTACTGGTTCTTTCCCACTTTAATTCACCAATATTTCTTCCCTTACACTTTTTTATTTCTTTCCTGCACCCTTACTATTTTTATCTCTTTCCTGCACCCTTATTATTTTCATCTCTTTCCTGCACTCTTGTCTCAAAAACACCAAGTAGTTTAGTAAAGGATCCAGCCTTTCTCCGGATATTGGCACGAGGGGCATCCCTTCCTCTCGGTCTTTCAAGGATTCACGCCCTAGACCTGGACCAACAGTACCATGTCCTCTAAGCTCTAATTTGGTTTTTCTTCATAGGCTAAAGCTTGAAAATAAATGGTGTTTCTTTCAACATCCTTACTAGTATCCACTATTTATTTTCATCTGTTTGGACCTAGTTTTCAGAAATTGAAAACCATCCTTGTCCATATTCATTTGTAAGTTTCTCTTATAATTTTCTACATATGTTTTTGCTAGACTCTTCTTAGGGCATGGTCTCTCAATATGCCCCATTTCATGACATCTACATTTGAAATATATATTTTTATAATCCATGGTTTGGGTCCACAACTTACCCCCATACTTAAGAATGATTGATTCTAGTAAAGGTTTATTGATATCAATCATGACCAATATCTAAGCATAAATAGCCAAGACTCCATATTTTGTAGTTTTTGAAATCTCAAGGAATTTTTCTAGAGTGTTTCTTATTTACTTGAAGGTATCCATTTGCCATAATTCAATGGGCAGTCATACTTCCTTACCCATATTAGTATTGGGAATAGATTTACATTTTTAGGTGCAAAGCCTTCAAACCAGTGGGTAAGGAAGAGTCTTGCTTTTCCCATAAAACAAGGACCCTATTTCAATATTCCCTCTTTCCTCTCTGGAATAGAAAATAGCTAGGAAGAAATCTTTGGGAAGAAAAGATAGACTCACTCCTAAAGACTTCCATCTTCTATCAATCCATTTTCTCAAAGGCTGAAGCCCTTGGCCAAGGCCCATTAAATTTACTAATGTCTAGCTTATATTTCAACAATGAGGATCACCACTTTGTGAGGTCCTCCATAACCTCTACTACTAGGAATTATTCTAAGGATTTAGCTATGAATTGATCCATGGAAAGGATACTATAACTCAATATCTACTTAAATTTACTAGTATATCCTATATTGATTATAATATTTGAAAATAAACCTACAATAATATGTATGCAAAACTAAAAAAAGAAAGAATAAATGAAACTTAGATAAAAAATTTGTACACTTAGACAAAATTTTCTACCTCATTAATACCCCAGCCCTTCATTGCTCCTCCCATCATCTGAACCTTGGTTGATAGATATCTATAATTTTGTTTTCCCATGACTTGAAAAATTGTCACTACACTTGTTCTGGATGGATGAATTCATAGGGTTATATCTCTTTCAATACTACTCAAATTCCTTTATATGACCACTCATTTTAAAGGTCTTCATATTTTGCAAAAATTGGTCTAAGAGTCATCTAAATCATGTAATCCTTTACAAAGATATAGCTCCTCAGAGATGAGACTTTTTTTTGGAAAAATTTCCCTAACGCTACCCTTGTTTCAGGTGATTGTCTTCACATGGACATATCTCCCTCAATACTACTTGGATTCTTTCACATAACCACTCATTTCAAAGCTCTTCAAATTTCACATTATTAAATATTTTTAAAAACAATGATTGTTATTTTTATTTAAATAATATTATTATAAGTTGATTCTTGTTTATTATCTACTATGATACTTATACATCTAAAATTAAGGTATATAATCTAAATTTACAAAGGAGAAACAATCAAATGAATATATAAAAACTAGATTTTAATTTAATTACTATACAATACAAATACAATTGTTATAAATAGAAGTTACAACCTTAGAAGTTACTAGATTTGAACTAGCTTATCCATATCTGTCTAGATGAGTGTGATACAAACCCTTAGTCATTTTACAAATTGATAACTCTCAACTTGCTATCCAAGCACACCCATCTAAACCATTTAAGAAGTGTAGTATTATTTACCTATTCAGTCTTATGTTTCGTTAAGCAAATACTTGACAACACGAGGTTTAATCCTCCTTTAAACTAGATCATTACCATCCCTACCTTTATCTCCTTTTTAAAGAGAGCACAAATTAAGTTTGGTCACATACTTTTAAATTACTTAAATTACTGCTTTTAACCATCAATATAAAGCTTTGGTCACAACCACATTTAAGTCTTTAGCACAATAATATTCCTTTAAAAACAATTTTAATTTTACCAATAATTATCCTTTATCAAGGAACATAAGAGTTTTCATTTTCCTCTACCACCTTAATAAATTAATCAACTCATATAGAAGCTCACAAAGGAAACCATATATAATGTAAATATTCACTTAATATTTGAACCAAATAAAATCACACAAGTCATAATCGACACATGGTTTATCCTGGGAGAAATCTCTTGGGGAAACCCAACCTCAAACAATCCATTATTTATTTATTATTCAATCTATTTTCTTACATTGCAAATGGACAACCCATATTATCCGATATTTAACCAGTGAAACTCCTATCTTAACATTCAAGTCCCCCTTTATGAGATAGTCCATCATCACATAGGGTTTTGTGCTATCTACGTCTTGGACCTCGTTCCTATATCCCAACATGTCGTTGTGGTAAAGATGAAATATATAGATCTCACTTGGCGAGAGCCCAAGGTAAACCAGAAGAATCTTATCTTTCATCCTAGGTCATCACTTGGCTAAATAGGTCCATTAATTAAAGGTACATCAGTTGCAACAACCGATTGGCTCCTGTCCTCCGACAAGCCCAATATGGTGACTCCTAATTAGAAGTCCTTCTCTAACATGGGTGTAGTCATTTTTACCCCCCAATCGAGACTACCATAACATAAGTTCTCTTAACTAACCAAGAAAAATGTAGAACTAGAACTAATATCTGTTTTCACCAAATCATTTACATACTATATTCATGACTAAACTAGAATGCAATCAATTCTTACGTTCATCTACGTTATCCAACATAAAGAGACTGGAAGCAAATAACCATTTCATAGCATAATATAGATGTTATCCACCATATAGCAATTTGAAACAATTATCCATTTCTAGCTACATTTATGCCAACCTCATAAAGAACGAATGTAAAATCAATTCATAAATCTTTCTGCTACCATATAAAAACTAGGAATGTGAATCATTCCTTACATTCACCTATGCCATCCATATAAAGGAATCAAACATAAAAACAATACCAAATATTTCATGCTATCATATAAGAACTTGGAATGCAAATCATTTCTTATATTCATCTATACCATCCTCATAAAGGAATCAAACATAAAATCAATACCAAATATTTTATGCTATCATATAAAAACCTAGAATGCAAATCATTTATTACATTCATCTATACAATCTATATAAGAAGAACATAAAATCAATACCATATATTTTATGCTATCAAATAAAACCTAGAATGCAAAACCACATCCTACAAGGGCTTTCCAAAATTACTTAGTTCCTAAGTGGTATAAGGCCACAACACAGACTTCCCTACAAGGTACAAAATGAATTTTATCATTAAGGACGAAGGTCAACAACCAAAGTATGGTAGTAGTGGTACTTTCCAAAGGTAATTGGTGTCCGAAAGAAGGCGTTCGACGCTAAAGATAACTCTTCACAACATTTACAAAATCTTAGACGTATAAGAGTAACATTTTTCCATCCCACAAGAACCCCAACCAAAATGCATGTAGCAGTTGAATATCTCACACAGGAAACTCCTCCTTAACGTCCAAAAGACGATCAGTCGAACTACTACCACACCTCATGGAGAGACTTGATAGAAGTAAAGCCTAACAATAATTTTATCAACTTGACCAAGCAAACTCTAAGGTTTCTTCCCTAAATAAATAAGTCATCTCTTTGGGTCGAGCACACACCATTCGTTGGAACAATGAGTGCGGCTAGCACTTCTATCAAAAGCTTTATATTCTCTTCCTCAACCATAAGAAAAAGATAAAATAGTGGTCTAACAAAAGTAAACCTATCGATGATCAATAGATGTACAGTAAACCAGTCATTCACTCGGCGTCACTTTCCAGCTCCTCCCACAGAGCATCTATTTTTTCTCTCTTCCCCACACTCTCCAAGAACCAAAAAACCACTTCCTCTGCCTAGCTTTCCTTTTTGGGCATCGAGAATGGAACCGCCCAACCCTGCACTACTCCACTACTCCATCACCTTACATCTCAGGAGTCCAACATGGGTTCTCAACTAGAAAATTACATTAAGTTCTTTCATCTTGTCTACGTTGGGTTCCACGTCTTCCAACCTAGCAACAATATTCTTTTTTTTTAAACAAACATTAATTTTATACAAAAGGGAAAGCCAACCAAAATATATAGTCTTACAAATGAAATGATGGAAACAACCTCATTAAATCATGCTTAGCTAGAACTTCCCTTTGTTCTCTATTTTTCTTTTTCTTTGAAGGGATAATATTTAAGAGCATAGTAAGACTTAACATAACCACTAAAGGATTTATGATCAATAATAATAAAAATAAATTTGAACTACTTTCTTATGAGAAAATTATGCTTTAGTCACTTTGTGAGAAGAGAGAATCTATCCAACTGCTCTTCTTCCAAGAATATACCTTTTTATAAGACAACTCAATCCTGCAATAATACAAATTTGTTAGCAACATAATACTTTATCATTAAAACCCATACTTACAGAAATTGAACATCCATTTGTCAATCATTTATTTGGTTAGAAAAAGGTATATAGCTGAACTAGAAGTATCCATCTTACATATCTTTAACATTCTACCAATCAAAAGAAGTTTGCCAAGAGAGGGTCATGACACTCTAGGTATTTTTTTTTTTTAAACCACTTTGTATCTCTTTATTTGTAATTCAAGAGTAATTTATGTTTCATATTCCATTTATTATACATAATAAATGAAATGGTTTTTTCAATTGGTTTTATGGGATTGAAATGGGCCCCACTTATATTACATCATGACCATATAATTGTACTACAATAATTTCACAATTATATATGTATCACTTGGCAAGATTTGAACCTAGGTCTCGTTAAAAGTTGAGGAATATAACTGGTTGAGCTAATACTATTTGATCATAATAAATAAAATGGTATGTCTAATAGATATACTAATTTTATCAAAATACATTTTTAATAAAGTATTGTGTTAACTTTCAATGTTTACATGTCTGAAAATAGTTGTGGCAAGATTTATTCTTTCCAACCAATTAATCATAGTTAACCCATTTACAACCATGGCATTATAGTTCTTTTGATGACTATCTTCATTGACTACATTTATTATGTTTTCTATTTTTGTTGACAACATAACTAATTTATAGTCATTTTGTATTATTTTATGCCATATTTTAATTGGAATCTTCTTATCCTCAGTACTTAACTGTACTATAATAATATTACTAACTAATAAATACATAATATAATTGAAATATAAAGTGAATATAATATTAAAATAATAATAATAATAATCGTAGCTAGCACCTTTGGTCACAATTAGGGATTTTTTTTTGTGAAAAATATCTCATCTTTCAAGAGCCATTTGTAGTCAAAATTCTTTGCAGATTACTTTGCCTACATTCACAAGTCCAAACATACAAGCCAAACTTGTCAAATTATTTGCTTCTAAAGCTTGAAGAGCCTTTTTGGACTCATCATTCTTTTAACTTTATTTTAAAACTCACAATTCTAGAAAATCCTTTCTTTCATTACTCAAGGGAGCATTTATAGGCTTAATCCTTTTGCCTGCACTTATTCTTCAAAGCCTATTGGCATTTTAGCCAAAGTGTCATAGGTACCAATATCTAGGATCTTGAGTAGTCTCAAATATAAGAGCAATCACTATATTAAATGGAAAAAATAATGAACATAACATTCATTTTTTAAACAAAAAACTAAGATTTATATTTTTGGAAAAATAAAAATACAAAGCAATCGAGGGAGAAAACTAAGCCTCACATCCTACATGGAAAAAAACAAGTGCTACAAAGAAATTATTTTGAAACCTGGGTCATTATGAATGGCTCGTTGTTCAATCTCACTCCTTCATGAGCCTGTTTGTCTACTTCAAAATTTAGAATTCTTGGAATATGGACATTCCCCATCTTAGGAATTTTTCCAATAGCTCTTTCGCCTCCTCATAAGAGTCATTAATTAAATCACCCTATGGAGACCATAATTGTTTCATGATGTTGAAAACCAGCGGGGAATCACCCCTTATAACCACATCCTTCAACTCAAATTGAATAACAATTCTTAGTCCCCGTATTAGACCTCTGAATTCTGCAATATTATTTGTGTTGCAACCTATTCCTTCTTTGAATAAGAGTTTTTTGGGTAGAACCAAATAATTCTGCCTCGTGCACTCGCCTGCCTCATATTTCCTTTGGAAGCTCCATAAAAAAACACATGTTTTACCTTTGTCAAGATGTATCTTCTCAACTTCAATTGGTTCTGCAATTTTTAAGTCAATTTATCCTTGTCTAGATCTAGCATCTTTAGAATTCTAAGTTCCAAGAATTATTGGAAGCTACCACACTTCTATTTTGGGCTCTGAAATGTTCCTCCATAGCTCTCAAAATTTTCTTCCAAGTTCCTTCAATTGTGACTATTTCATTGTTAAAACAAACCCTGTTCCTACAAAGCCAAATGTTCCAAAATATATTTATCAAAAGTAATAGCCATACACTTCAGATGACTTCATTACATTTGTCATTGCTCACCACACTATTCCATACAACCATGAAACCTTTTATTGATTGTTCGGTCAAAGCAACATTGATGTCTTTGCCACACATGTTTGCACAGTTAGAACACAAAATTTTTATGAATGGATAGTGAATAAACACATGGATACATACTTTATTATTTTCTTTTCATAGGTAGCAAATTGTTGGCCCAACATATCCTCTTTTTTGTCTATTTTATTCAACTAGAATCACCAATCTATTTTCTTCAACGTAGATTTTGGAGTGGTGATAGAAATCCAAACCAACCTTGTAGCCTTTTAAATCATGCTAACTGTCCTCCCATCTACTGAACTAACAATCCAGAGTACCCTCTCTTAATAGTATATGCCACCAACCTGTCCTTTTAAACCCATCTAACAATGTCTTCGCCTTTTATTAAAAATATCGATCTATATTTTAATAACATTAATCATTCCATGTAAAGATGTTGGAGGCAGATAGGAATATTCGGTTCTTCAGTTTTTTTCCAACTATGATCTGTGTCAAGCAATGCAACTCCTTCAAGGTCTTTAACTCTGTTGTATCCTATGTTCCTTAAAACTTTAATAACTTGAGTCAGATCTCTATGTTGTACTATTGAGAATTTTCTAGAAAATAAATTAGAGAAAGCATCTACCTCTCCCTCCATGATCACCCAAGAATAATTTACTTTAAATAGTTCTAGACCTTCTAGAATGTATCCCCAAATTTTTATTCCTTTTCTATAGAGATTCACTTTGAACAATAGGTTTTTTGGAGGACACCCTACGCCATACTTGCTCAACAAGACCTAAACCTAGAGGTTGCTTACATTCTGAAGCATCTGCCACACCAACTTTGTTGCTAGGGATTTGGCCATAAGGTATGGATTTTTAATACCTAATCCACATTCATTTTTAGGATAAAAAATTGTGGACCACTTTACCAAAGGTAATTTTTTTTATCCATGTTTCCCTCCCAGAGAAATTCTTTTATTTCTTTCTATTTCTTGCATCACTAATTTTGGGGCAGCCATTAGAGAAGATCAAAATATAGGTAAAGGGGACAAAACTAATTTGAGCAATGTGGTTTCAACACCTAGGTTTAGGAATGAAGAAGTCCAAGAATCTGTTTTGTTGATTATCTTATTTAGAAAGAAATCCCAACCTGCATATTTGGTGACATTGGAGGATAGTGGGAATCCCAGGTATCTAAAACTTCCTTTGGTGTTTTCCAATTGGAGATTCAGTACTCTCTAAGTTTTATTTTGGAGCTTGATGATGTTGTTATAAACGAAGACATGACATTTTTCATAGTTCATATTACCTCCTCAGGTTATTAAAAACATGTGAAGGATCTCCTTGCAAGCTCTAGCATTAGAAATGGAAGCCTTGCCCATCATAAGATTATCATAAATATATCATCAACATAGAGATTATTGTTGATAGATATGACCTTTGAGGATATTTTTACCCCTTCTAAAATTCCTTCATCTGCTTTGGCTTTGATAACTTTTCTAAGATAGTTAGCCACCAATGCAAATAAATATGGGAACATTGAGTTTCCTTATCTAATCCCTCTGTTGGATCCAAAGAAACTTGTCGGAACTCCATTTATAAGGACAACAAACTAGGAACTATTTATACATGCATGGATCCACTTGATCCAATTCTCACTGAACCCATATTTTTACAAAATTTTAAGAATAAATATTTGGTTAACTTGATCATAAGCAATGGCCATATACAATTTAAATACCATTAACTTTTTCTTTTCATGAATGCAATGCTTCTTGAGTCAAAATTACTGCCTACAACAAAGGCTCCCTGCTGCTCTAAAATCAAATTTAGTAGAATGTATTTTAATCTATTTGTCATTATCTTTGCTATGATTTTATATCTTATGTTACAAAGAGATATCGGTATGAATCTAGAGAAGCAAGTTGCATATCTATATTTTGGAATAACTACCAAAAAAGTGGAGTTAATGGTCTTGAGGATCTCACCCGAGTTTCTTGCTTCTTCTACCACTTCTAATAAATCTCTTTTCAAATTTTCCCAACTTGTGTAAAAATTGACTTGGAACCCATCTGGACCAGGGGGCTTGTCCTTTTTCATACCTTTTACTATGGTCCACAACTCTTCCATTGATATCTCATTTTTTAACTCTGTTTTACTCTTTGTTAACCACCTTGTCTATGTATTTTAGGACTTCCTCCTAAGCTAGAGTCTTGTCAACCGGTTATTGTAAAATATTTCCAAAAAAATTAAGAACCTCCGATTTGATGTCTTCCAAGTCTATCACTAGGTTATCATTCTCCATCTAAATACTTTTTATGTAGTTATGATTTCTTTTTTGGAGTATGAACTTGTGGAAAAAATTGGTGTTCTGATATCCTTTCTGTAACTAGATCATACTTGATTTAAGTTGGTATAGCTCTTCTTCTTGATCCAATTTTTTTTCCAACTTTGTCAATAAATTTTGTTCTTTGCAAGACAACTCTTCCTTGTTTCCTTCATCCAAAATTGTTTTATAGATTTCCTCAAGTTCTCTGTTCAAAGTTTCTTTTTCCTTTTCCTTTCTTTTTTGTGTCTATTTTGCCCATTCTTTTAGCTTTAACTTTTTTTTTTTGGTAAGTAACAAAATATTTACAGCGGGTTTTTTGTTGAAGGATCCCAAAACCTTAGTTACATAGGAAGCCGTGGCTACAATTGCGAGTAAAAACCGGGGCTGCGCCCATGGGCAACAGTCCGGGGCCCAGGGCCCTAGTGCCTACAAAAATACAGACTAGCTATGAGACCAGCACTACAAACTTTGGTCTGTGGCCACCAAAACATGGAAAAACCGCAAAACAACAAATGCCAAAAATGCAAAAACCTGCTCGCCGTCGCTCCGGGAGGCCCTGTGGCCGGGCCTGGCCTGGACGGGGCCCGACCTGACAGAGCAGCTCCTCTCCCTATCAGGGCCATTGCCCAGCCTACGACGGGTTCGGCCAGGGCATTGGCCGCTGAGGAAGCCGCTTTGGGAGCCAATCGTAATGTCAAGGAAGGCCCTGGTCGTCAAATTCTGCATCTTGCTGTCGGAGTCAGAACTGACTTCGGTGGCCTTCGAGACCTCCACCTTGGCCTTCTTGGAGCTGCCAGTAGCCCTGCTACTGCCTGGGGCCGGGCCTTTGTGACTTGAGCAGGAGTCGGGGCCCCGCCTGGGCCCTGGACCGGAGTTCTGCATTTTTGGGTGGGCCAACGCCTTTTCGGGGAAGGGGAGCCTTCGGGGGAGGGGGTCTCCTTGGATTTGGAAGCTACAGGGGAAGCACGGGGCGTGGCCACGCATCTTCGGGGCCCCGACATGGGGTGGGCTAAGCACCTGGGCCCTCATCGATGCTGGAATTGTCTTGCGATACTATTTGGGCCAGAGCTTCAGGGAAGTTCGTGGTCCAGGTAGTGAAATCTTCTGCTGCGGTGGCCTGGTTGGCCATGAAGTCGGCTGCCCTGTTGCCTTCTCTGTACACATGCCGAAGGGCATGATCAGGGAGCCCTTGGAGAATGGTGTGGACTTCCTGGATGGAGTTGTGAATGCGCCAAGAGCAACTTCCCGGGCTGCGGGCAGCTTTGATTATAACTTGGGAATCGCCCTCGATGATGACTTTTGGGGCGGACTCCTTGAGGGCAGTCAGCCCGCTGAGGAGAGCTGCTGCTTCGGCGAAGTTGTTGGTCTGGATGCCAAGCGGAGCAGCGTACGCCAAGATCAGGGCCCCGTGACTATCGCGGATGACCCCGCCCGCACCCGAGGGCCCGAGATTTCCTTTAGAAGCTCCGTCAAAGTTAAGTTTGACCCATCCGGGAGGGGGGCAGTCCACCTGGTCGCAGAACTATGGGAGGGGGCGGGGGGGCCGAGGGGGAAGCTGAATTCTGAGGGAGGATAGGAGGGTGGCCTCGCCCAGTCATCGGGGTGCCTCAGTCAAGGGGATGGAGCGGGAATTCTCAAGGGCAAAGGTCACTGCCTTGGTCGCTATCCACTAGGGGGAGCGGGCCGGGGAGGAGAAGGCTCTGCTATTGTGCTCCAGCCAGAGTTGCCAAAGCATATGAGGAAGGCAGGAGCCCCAGAGGAAGTGGATGAAGGGATGGGCAAAGGGGTTGGGCCACTGAGATAGGAGGTCAGATATGGAGTTGGGGGCCACCCACTGGATAGAGAATTGGGAAAGGATGAGGCCCAAGACTTCGGATGAAAAGGGACAATTGATAAAGAGGTGATTAGTGGACTCCCAGGCAGCACAACAGAGGAAGCATCTATTCGAGATCTGAAAGCCCCTCCTGATCAGATTCTCGATCGTCAGGATCTTGTTTTGGACGGCCGCCCAAACGAAGTGGCTGATTTTGGGGATCAACTTCTTGGCCCACACCTGTCGGGTTGGAAAGGGAGCCTCATCAGGGACTCTTTGGAGATTGTAAGTAGATTTGATAGAAAAGACTCCATTGGGAGTACCATGCCAAATGCATCTGTCGATTCCTCCGGAGGACGGGATGACAGTCACCTTGAGGAGGCGCTGAAGCCTGGCAGCTTGGAGCGGGTGCCTGGGATCTAGGATGGGTTTCCAGGTAGCCCGCCCCTAGTTCTGGGTAAGATAGGCCGACACTCTGGGCCCTCTATCCGCAAGCCCTGGTTTGAGGACGAGAAGCTCTCTGTCAGTAGTCAGGGCCTCATCATGAATCCATCTGTCTTCCCAGAAGTCGATCTTGGCTCCGTCCCCGAGGATCCATCTGGTCCCTTTCTAGATTATGTCTTTGGTGAAGATCAGGGACTTCCAAAAGGCTGATCCATCTCGAGGCTGAGCTTCACTGAGGAAGGGGTGGTTATGACAGTATTTTCTATGCACGATGCTGACCCACTCATCAGGGGTATTGGTGTGCACCTTCCAGGCGTGTTTGGACAAGAGGGCCTTGTTCATGAGGACCACCCGCCTGAGCCCGATCCCTCCCTCACCTTTGGGGCGGCAGACCAGGGGCCAGGAGACCAGGGGAATCCTCTTCTTATCTTCGCTGCCCGACCAGAGAAATCATTTCTAAATTTGTTCGATGTGAGCTGCAATGGAGGCCGGGATTCTGAAGACCGACATGAAATATATAGGAATGCTTTGCAGGACTGCCGCCAAGAGGGTGGCTCTGCCAGCCTACGAGAGGAGGTGACCTTTCCAGGGGGCCAGCTTCCTCTGAATCCGCTCAATCACCCCGCCCCACAGGGCCTTGGAGGATGCACCTGTGAATAGGGGAAGCCCGAGGTAAGAGGAGGGAAGGGAACCAGGGGTGCAGCCCAATATCCACCCGATTTTGATCTGCCTAGCCAAGGGAGTATGGATGAAGAAAATCTTGCTTTTTCGGAGGTTGATTTTTTGCCCGGCCGCCTCCTCGTACAGGGTCAAGATACGCTTGAGGGTCTTGGCTTGAGGGATTGAGGCAGAGGTGGCGAGGATGGTGTCATCCATGAACTGCTGGTGGGACACAGGGGGTAGGCCCGATGCAGGCCTGATGCCCAAAATGAGACCACGGGTCACAGCACCCGAGATGGTACGCCCCAGGGCCTCAGCCAGGATGATGAAGAGGATCGGGGATAGGGGGTCACCTTGGCGGAGGCCTCTGGAACTGGGGAAGAACCCGACAGGGGACCCATTGACGAGGATGGAGAACCACGGGGAGGACACGCAGTTGCTGATGAGCCTGACCCAGGAGGGGTGGAACCCAAACTTAAGGAGGACCTTGGACAGGAAAGCCCAGTCAACCCTATCAAAGGCCTTGTTCATATCCAGCTTGAGCAGAAAGGAGGCTTTTTTGGATAGGACGATCGAGTGAATGGCCTCGTGCATGATTATAACACCGTCTGTGATCAGTCTGCCTTTGATCGAGCTACCCTGATAGGGGGCAATAATCAGGGGAAGGATATCCTTAAGGCGGGAGGCCATGGATTTAGTCAAGATTTTATACAGGACATTGCACAAGCTGATGGGGCAAAAATCTGAGAGGGATCTGGCTGCCTGGGTCTTGGGGATCAGGGCTATGAAAGTGGAATTGATACCTCTGGGGATGGAGCTGGCAGTCTGTAGGTCCCGAATGGCTGCACACACTTCTTGCCCGATGATGTCCCAAAAATATTGGAAGAATCGAGGGGGGAATCCGTTCGGGCCCGGGGCCGCCTCAGCCTTCATGGAAAAAGTGGCAGCATGGATTTCAGAATCAGACAAGGGCTGCACAAGCATCTCATTTGCCATGGCCGAGACGAAAGAAGGAATGTGTTCCAGAAGGGATTCAACTACTTTTGGGGACATGGGGGGGCTGTCACCCAGGAGCTCCTGGAAGAAGTGGGTGGCTTCAGCCCGGATGTCCTCTTCTTCCTTGATGATTCTACCATCGTTGCCCACCAACTCAGCAATTCTGTTGGAACCCCTGTTCCTGAGAGTCGACGCATGGAAGAACTTAGTGTTTGCATCACCATCTTGGAGCCACAGGGATCTCGACTTCTGCCTCCAAAAGGTTTCTTCCCTGGCCAGAATGTTGTGATACTCACTGAGAGCAAGGCGTTCCTCTTCCCTGAGCCCCGGGTCTTGGGAGCCTGCTTGAAATCTGGACTCGAGGTCTTCGAGCTTATCTTTAAGAATCGCTTTGTTTTCAAAGATATTACCGAACACCTCCTTATTCCAAACCTTGAGTTGCTCTTTGAGGCATCTCAGCTTGTGAAAAACTTGTTCAGCGGGGCGTCCAGGGACTGGGGGAGCCCACCAATGGCCTACCTGGGCCCGAAAGTCAGGGTGATGCAGCCACATGGACTCGAACCGAAAAGGCCTCTTTGGGGAGGGGCGATGGTCGGTTTCGAGGAGGAGGGGGCTGTGATCAGACCCAATTTTGGGGAGGGCCAACAGGGTGGCATCGACAAACATGGGAAGGGCTTCCTTGGACAAGAAAACTCTATCTAGTCTGACCTGTATATGATTTTCTCCCGCTCTTCTATTGGACCAAGTGAACCTGGCTCCTTTTAGATTGACGTCCATGAGCTCATTGAGGGCGGTAAAGGCTCCAAAGTCCTCCATGCTCTTGCCCTGAACCGCTGAGCCCCCACTTTTATCAGAAAGGAACAGGGGGCTGTTGAAGTCCCCGACCAGGATCCAGGGTAGGGGGGCAAAGGCTTCTCTCATCAAGCTAATCTCCTTCCATAAGGCTACTTTCTCGATGGGGTTGTTAGGAGCGTAGACGTTGGACAGAATCCACGAGCGCCTTGACTTCACGCAATGGACCAGAATGTTGATTATTCTGGGAGACGAAGATATAAGTCTTCCCTCAAAATACCGGGGGTCCCACATGCACAACAAACCCCCGACTGAGCCGACCGTCGGGGTAGACAGGGACTCACAATTGCGCCAGGTAGCTTGGGCTACACGTCGGGCAACAACGTCATCTATTTTGGTCTCCTAAAGAAGGAGGAAGGACGGGCGGTGATCCCTACGAAGTTGGCCGAGGATCCTTTTCTTGGGGGCCCCATTTAGCCCCCTGATATTCCAGGTGATGAGCTTCATTTGACACCCTTGTGGGGTCGCTTGCCCCCCTTCCCGGCCTGAGCGGGGGGTTTGGGTCGGATGGCGTCCATCTTGGAGAAGCTTGCGCCAACGTCAGAGAGAGTTTCCTGGGAGCCATTGGCTATGTCATCTTCAGTGAACCTTGTCCGCTGGTCGCCCAGGGTGGGCCGCCCTCTTTTGAGTTTGCTGCCAAAGTCTATGGCAAAAGTCCTGCTCCGGGTCATCTTGGGGCTGACTTCATCGGGCCCGGACGGAGAACTAGCTTCGATCTCTTCATCTGACCTCTCATATCCGCACTGCAAGGGAGGAAGCCCAGTAGGGATCACCGAGAGGGGCGAGGGGGGTCAAGGGGGGATAGCGAGAGTGGGGGGGAGAAGGGGGCCCCGACAGAGGTGGGAGCCGATGGGGAAAGGAGCCCGGGCAGCTCGCATGCCTGGAGGGGGGCGCAAGCAGGGGCCTGCGGGGCGGGATTCGAAGCGGGCAGGGAGGGAGAACCTGGGATCGGGGCCCCGAAAGATGACCCAGGGGAGGGAGCAGCAGAAGGGGAAACCTGGGGGAGACCATCCTCCAGATCGGGGTCCACATGAGAGTCCTTTGGGGTAGGAGGGGGAGCCTCCTTGCTGGTCCAGGCCTGGGATCTATGGCCATCGTGAGGGGGCCCTCGAGACGGGGCCCGACCTGATCGGGAAGGGAGTTTGGGGATAGGGCCATCAACCTTTTTGGAAACCGGGCATTGGTGGGGGAGGTGGCCCTGAGTGCAGTAGGTGGGGCAGAAGGCAGGTTTGTTTTCGTAGATCAGGGGCTGGTGCCACAAGAAGGACCCAGACGAGATGGTCACCGAAGAGGGGAGTTCAGATTCGAGATTGGCATTGATGCAAAATCTGGCATGCACCATACGGGATCCTGCCTTGGTAGCGGGGTCGAAGGCCACCAGGTCCCCGACCGACTGAGCAATGAGTCTTAGGACGTCTTCGTGCCATAGGTGAAAGGGAAGGTCTGGGAGACGAACCCAGACCAGGGCGAAATTGATGCTTTGGGTGCTGGGGTGGAAGTCAGCTCCATAACGCCTGAGGAAGAGGCTTTTGCGCCCTAGAAACTAGGGCCCGCTCGACAGGATCTTTTCGGCGTCCTCACTGTTATTTAACTTGATGATGAAGAAACCCTTGGTCAGGGCAACCAACTGAATATGCCCGGACACCTTCCATTTGGTAGCCGCCCATCTGCGGACGGTTTCCATGTCTGGGCGCCCTCCCAGGAATTTCCCTACCAGGGAGGCAGAGGAACCAGCTACCAAGGAGGCGTAGACCTCCTCCTGAATAGAAATGTGGGTGCCCTCGAGGGAAAGCCCTAACCCCAGGGCCCGGGAAGGGGCCCTGGTGCCCGCCAAGATCTACTGATAGGAGGGTTTGTTCCCTCCGAGACAGAGCCCTGCCCAGGATCAGGGGGATTTTTCCCTAGGCCTGCGCTCGCATCGAGGCTGGCCTGGGGGCCAGGGCCCAAGATGCCATCCCCACCCTGGCCGCCAATCAGATCAGGCACAGAGCCATCCTCTGGGCCCGTCGAGGGTCCTGCTGGCCCGGGACCGGGCCCTGACGTGCCTGACCCCGATCCCGAACCCGATCCCACCCAGAAACCTGCACCGTTCTCTGAGCCTGTCCCCAACCCTGCATTTGTACCTTCTCTTGCTCCTGCTCCTGCTCTCACTCCCGCCATATTCCTCTGGATTGAGATGATTTTTGATGCATTCTTTTAGCCTTAACTTTATCCAAAGCATTTTTTGTGAAATATATACATGGTTGTTCCATGTTCTAGTTCACCTTCCTACAACCACCTCTTGATTTCTTCTAAAATTTTTAGGTTTTCAATCCAAATGGGGTTGAACTTGAAGAGAACATTCTTTGCAATTATGACTTGATCTACCTGTAGAAGCACTGGCTAGTTACCCGAGTGAGTTCCCCTTAAGGTTCTTGTTTTGATCACCTTATTGTAAGAAAACAACTCCTTAGAGATTAAAAATTGATACAACCTCTCTGATATTGCCTCTCTCTCAATTCTTCTATTTGTCCAAGTAAACCAATTTTTTTTTGGGCATAAATCTACCAAAATTAACTCATCCATACCAATTTTATTAAACTTATAATATGATCTTATGAGAAGACTTCCCTTTATTATCTTGAGGATCTAGTTTAGTATTTAAGTCTCCTCCAATGATAATATTTTGATTGTTATCCTTTCTGATTTCACTCCACATGGAGTTCCAACATAGTAACCTGGTTGTCGTTGAATTGGGGCCATACACATTATAAATCACATAAAATTTGGGATCATTTGCTAGCTCAAACCTAATTTTTATCCAATTTAGGTTTGTTTTACTCTCTTTTACCTATACATGTTCTTTGGACCATAAGAGGAAAAGACCCCCGACTGTCCAAAAACATCAATCTTCAGGAAGTTACAATCTTTCCACACCAGTATTGCAATTATGTCAGCTTTATCTGCTCCTAACTTGATCTCTTGAATGCATACTATCCACAGTTTTACCTCTAAGATCTTGTTTTAAGGATATTTTGTTTATGAGAGGTTCCCAGTACCCTCACATTCCATGTCAAAATATTCATTTGGAGGCAGACTTAGCCTTGGCTAGAGGTATCCAATCTATGCGCTTTTGAATACCAATCTTGATATCCTCTTTAGCCTTTGCATTTCTCAACTCTTATTTTTTCCTACCCGCATTCTTACTGGTCCCCACGTCTAAATTACAAGATAAGAACTCTTTTGTCCTGAATCTCCATATTTTGAATATTCTAAGTCAAAATTTGATGGTGTGCCTTTGTGTTGATTTTTAGCCATAGATTGAATAAATATATTTTAATCTACAGTTTCCAAGGTTGAATATGCTATTTTGATATTTTTGTTCTCTTTTTGAATGAAGAATCTCCAATTTTGGTAGGGTACCGAAGTGGATATGTGTGAATGGATGAGCCCTACATAATGACCCCACATTTTATATTCGATACCCCTGTATTATCTTTTGGTTCTCCTTTTGATGTGATAGAATCTATATTATTCAACTTTAGAGTGCTACTCCTTGGAAATTGATGTGTCCAATGAATTATTTTGATGATAAAAAGCCTGATCGACTTTTTTTACCCCTTTATACTCTAAGACCCCATATGTAGAATGGATTTCTTGCTTGGTTCTTTGGCTGTTATCTCCTTATTATGAAGGATTTCTAGATTTAAAAGTTCATATTTCATCAGTATTGGATAAATATTTAGCAATCTCTGAGATCATATTTTGTGCGTTGTTGCTCTCTATTTCCAGTGTTCAGAGCATTTATTAGAGAGGCCAGTGAAGTAATATCCTTAGTAAAACTTTCCACTGTATTTTCTTGATTTAAGATCTCGAAAGAGTTATAGAGAGTTTTTTGGTCTTGGTATTGAGTTCTTCTTCTTGGGTTATTTCTTCTTCCTCTAGCCTATGTAAAACCATCATTATTTTGTTTATCCTGAGTTCCTGTGGAGTATTTACAGGACATACTCTTACGAAATGATCATATGCATGGCATTTTGTGCAATTGAAGGGAATACTTTCATATTCCAAATTTTGTAAATATTATTTAGTTATTAGTTTGTAAGCTTATTGCCTACAGTAAACCTTGGCTCAAATTCACCTTTACACATATTCTTGTGTAATCCACCATTGACCTGGATTTAGTCCTCTTTGAGATATTAACAAACTTACCTATCTGGTTGCCAATGCCTCCCATAATATTTTCATTCTGCTAAAACCATGGGAGGAAATGGATTCTAACCCACATAGGAATTTTATCTGGTATCTCTTTGAGAGGATTAAATTCCTCAAACCAATGGTTCATGTTCAAACCAGTTGATCCTAAAAATTGAGGATCCTTGTCGAAGATTACCTCTCTCTCTTTTTGCGTACTAGAAATAGCTAAGAAGTAGCCTTTGCCCATAATAGAAAGCTCAATTTTACCTTTAATATACTGATCCCAATTCTTACTTATCCACACTTGGATATTTCTTGGCGTTGGCCAAATGTTAGATAATTGGCAGATAAGAGTAGAATTTTTAAGCCTTTGAACTTCGAGTGTAGCCTTCAAGTAGTGGATTTTAAGCACTAGAATAAAGTTTCTATTTTAATAAATCTAGATAAACTTGAGATCATTGGACCCTTACCTAAAATTGAATTTTTAGGGTTGGAACCAATCATTCCATCTACAGAGGGGAGGGGCAAAGCCCCCCCATATGGTTTTGTATCAGGTGCCTTTCAAAACGAAAAGCTAACTTGCTTCCTATGAGGATGAGACCTGCTATCACTATCGAAATGTCATCTCACGTTCTCTACCTGCACATCATCTCCCTTAGCATAGGCTCAAACTTCTAGATTTGTCAACATAACATTCATAATAATAACATTAATTTGAATAAAATGATCAATATTATTCATGCAATAACACGAAGAAAAACTATTAGTATATTTCTCAAATTGTATACAAGCTTCTTTGTATGATGCTTGAAATACATATATTCCTCAATGATACATTACATGGATCTTTATCTCCATAATATAGCCTTACAAATATGACTCTTCAATACTTGACTATTTCTCTCCTCACATATCCAAGAGATGCATATTTTCCTATTCCATGCATAAGACAAATCCTCTCATGTCTTTTGGCTTCTCATATTACCACTTGTATACATGACTCTTGGCTCTCTATTTGCACACTTTATTCTATGACACTTGCACACTCCTATTTGCACACTTGCACACTTTACTATATGACAC
Source organism: Wollemia nobilis (assembly GCA_028583015.1). Lineage (NCBI taxonomy): Eukaryota > Viridiplantae > Streptophyta > Pinopsida > Araucariales > Araucariaceae > Wollemia > Wollemia nobilis. The sequence continues at coordinate 1,349,326 of JAQPPZ010016670.1, forward strand.
ATTGCACACTCCTACATCTATACACATGGATACTTGTACACATTCTCACTCCTCACACTTGCACACATAATTACATGACACTTATGCACATCCTACACATGAACACTTACATAAAGGGGAAATATAAATCATACTCTAAACTATAGACTCACACCCTAATCTATTAAATATTGGGGGCACATTAGCATGTACCAAATAATGTTATATTCTCCAATATAGTTGAACTTATAAAAACTTAGCAAACCAAAAATATTTTGCGCTGATGTTAGCAAGGAGCTTCAAAATATTTGGCAAGGTGAAGAGTGTTCAAGCTAGTAAGGTAGCTAGACAATTTTTTTGTGTGGTGACATTAGCATAGTATTTCAAAAAAATTTGACCCAACATAAGATTAAAACCCTGGTATCCGGTCAACAACCTTTTATTCTTACAAGTCCAAAAACCATTCAAAAGCTAGGAGAGAAGAACGCCAAAGCTTTTTCCTATTGATGTCAACAAAGTTCTTTCAAAGCCTCAACATGGCCAATAATCACTTAGCCTTTGAGCTAAATTCTGAAAAGCAATAACATGCCAATTTTTTTTATAGTGACATCAACTTAGGTTGCAAAACATTTTGACCTATAAAAAAGGCCACATTAAATATGAAATTAGCCTAGAGCACAAGATAGAGGAAAGTAACATCTTGGAATAGAGGTTTTCAATATAGAAGATGACATTAACACCAAGAATGTCATACATGTTTAAAAATCAAGATAGATTTAAGGAAAAGACACTTGGTATTTTTTGAACAAAGAAGTTAAGCCATAGTTGCAAGAAAAAGATAACCATATTAACAAATACTAAAAATCACAAGAATACTGCTAGAGAATATGCTAGTAATTCTTAGTGATGCCAGATCAATCCTAATTTTGCATTATTATTTTGGCTCATGATTGTACACATGCGTCAGCTCAGAAAACTATATATAGGGGAATACCCCTCATTGTAAGGGTTAGATATTCAGATTTTTCCTTTTGTAAGCTAAAATTTTATGCTATATTAATTCAATCAAGGGTTATTTGACTTCTCATTTGAAGTGTGTAAAATTATTGATTATTTTGTAGTCTATTAGGCATTTCTTGTGATTGATGGTTGATGCTCCTTCAACTAAAATTTGTGCTATTATCTGAGACCTAAATATATTTAGTACCTTTCTATGCTATCTCCTTTCCCAATCCTATCTTTTTTCTCAACCCTACCCTAATTTTTGCTTTTTATATTTTACAAAGTAGGATTTAGACAATAAACCAACCTTCTTTAAAGGTTGACTTAGAAGCAATTTCTAAGCTATCCAATCTTGACCTCGATCTAGGGCATACATTTTATTATAGGTATATTTAAGTATCAAGAGTTTTGGTATGCCTAGTGGGATAAACCACTCAATAATAATTCCCATGACTAATGTATGATCCAGATTATGGTGAAGATCTTGATCTATTGAACAAATAAAGAATTCATTCACTTGACGACTCTACATTCGATAACCTAAGAGTAATTAGAAACTTGGATGAAAGTAAGCCCTATAATATTATGATTACAAGATCAAAATTCAAAAAGCTAAAAGAACCCCTATTTAGGGCATCTAGAAAAGTAAAGTCACTTTCACATGTTCGATTCTTTTTTGTCCAAATTCCAACTCCTTCATAGACCATATTTCTAAAATCACCTAATACTTCCCTACCTAGGACCATGGCCTCATAAAATTTCCCTGGCTAAAACAATGTTAGACCTCTTAATCTCTATAGTATTCATGACGTTCCACAAGCATATCTCAAAGCCTAGTGGGAAAAATGCTTATGAATACTGTTAAGATATAGCTACCTTGACTACTATGCGTAATACCAATTATGAGGATGTGATGGTGAGATTATTAGCTCTCTCTTAGAGGTAAGGTACTAGTTTAGTATTGCTTCTTAGAAGATAATAGCATCAATACATGGGATGAATTAGTTGGACCTTTTATTCTATAGTTTAATGATATAGGGGATTCCTTTTCACTCCTTACATAATTTAGTACAATACAAAGGCACCCACAAGAAAACATCACTGATTTCAACATCCAATTTAGAAATACATGGAAGAGAATCCCTTAGGAGGTGACACATTCCCAATCCCAAGCATACATCTACTACCTCTAGGCTTTCATTCCAAAATTTAGCTTACAAATGTGATAATCAAATGGGAGAGATTTCCTCAGATATTTCAAATTTTCATCATGGTGAAAAATGATTTCATCTTAGTTGGAAAGCTCCCTCTAAAGGTTGTGATGCCACATTTTCTAAAAATTCCTTATAAGAATCAACAAGCATTGCTTCTAACTCCCTCAACCCCTTTACTAGTTGCTTTACCTCCACCTAGGTAGTATCCTCAACCTGCCATATCGACCATACAACTATAATCTCTTATTTTTCCTAAGCCAAAAGTGTCTATGGATATGCAAGAGTTGAAAGTAGTTATCAAGAATCTCACAAATAAGATTACTATGATGGAATGATAAAATTATGAAAGATGATTTGAAGGGTACCAACAAAGAAGATACCCCTATGTCACAAAAGACCAAGGGGATTCAACTAGTAATGTGGTTAGAAAGCAAATTGCTATTACCAAAAGCTAAAAATGAGAGACATCTACAACCTAGGAGGATTATTGGTTCCTGGCTTGCATTGATCCTCATAATATTGATACTTGTATGGTCTATCAACACCAATGCCAATTGTCTATAGTTTAGAAAGCAAAAAGAGAATATAAAGTGCTAGTAAGCATACTTATGGATCTAGACCATAATTTATTAGATGAGTAACCTATAAGCTTTGAAATATGTTACATACTGACTAGATCTAGGAAGAGACCTCTCTTGGTGAATCCTTGAAAGGTTGATAGTTCAAAGGATTCCTCTCTACCACAAAAGGAACAAACCAAAGAATAGCCTGAGGAGCAAATACATCTAGAAGTACCCAAGGATAAACCAAAAGAAACCAAGGAATTGTTTTTAAATAAGTTGTAGTTCCCCTCAACCACCAAGAGATAAAATCAAGAAGCTACCCAATAGTACAAAAAATTATTTGATGAACTAGTCCAAAAGGATCCAAAGTTAGAAGTTTTTGGATGCAATATTGTAGATAATATAAAGAAGACCCCTTAAAGAGCAAGCATATATGATGCACTACTTATTTTAGGACAAATTGATCTACTCAGAGTAGCTTTGAATAATAAATCCTCAAGCATATTTGGTTGCCAAAACTTAAATTTGACTCAAGATCAATAGAACCTAGTATTGGGTAAGAATATGCCTCTACGCTTCTATATGTATTTGAGTATAGAAGGTTGGATCATGCATAATGACATGGTAGACTCTAGAGTTGCTACAATAGTCATTCCCAAAGTTGTATGTGATGCAATGGGTATGGATTATACCCAAACTACATTTATAGTGCTACAACTAGATGGAAATCCAGTTAGAATGGTTGAAGTAGTAAAATATATATCTATGGTGTTACACAAGATACAATAGATCACTTTCATATAAGAAGTGATAGTGGTTGATCTTCCTCCTCTCTTTAGATTATGCTTGTCAAGATAATTTACAACTAAGCTCAAAGGATATATATCCTTGGATTATTCTCATAGAAAATATGGAGGAAGAAGAGGTTAATTTGGGTATAAGATGATCCAAAATACTTTGAGGAACTGATAGAAGAGCTACAAAAAAAAGATAAGTTTTCTCTAGCAATTTCAAAGCAATAATTAATATTATATCGAGAACTTATTGCATACAAGAATTAGGTAGCCATAATATTTTGGCTATCTCAAATCATACACTCTAGAAGATAAAACATGGACAAAAAAATAGAGCCAGAGCTAGAATAGTTTTGCAATATCCTTCTGAAGGAATTTTTTTTTTTCATATAGATTGACTTGGAGCTGCTCTAATAATATTTCCGAATATGAAGCATTATGCCTAGGCTTTCTAAAAGAAGAAAAGGATAAAAAATATCTTAATCTATGGTGACTCATAGTTAGTGGTAAATCAAGTTACTGAGAAATGCAACATCAAGCACCACTATCTCAAAGCTTACCGAAATAAAATCTGGGACTTGCTAGAAATATGTGATGCTATTAATGTGAAAGCCTTCCCCGAGGTGAAAATGTAATATATGATGAACTGGCTTCACAAGGAGCAAAATTTAACCCTACTTTTGAGAGTTAGAAGGCATCAAAAGCAATCAAGTTGGTATTTTGGCCATCAGTCCTAGATAAGGATAACTTTTGGCTAGTGTTTGATAGTGATGAGTAGATAGTAAGTTTTTTAATCCAAGAGGCTTTATATGTTAATGATTCAGAGGAGATGCAAATAAAAAATAACAAGGAGATCATGATACAACTAAAGAATAATTATATCCATAAAGGTTTAATTACTTTAGAAAGCCTCTTTGATAATAATGATCGAATGAGAAGCCAGAGGATGAATATAGATGAAAAGAAGTTCAAGAAATTTTAAATGGAGCCTAAAAAGTGATCAAGGTAGGGACACACTGTAATTAAAGGGAGATAAATGACCTTATGGTGCTCTATAGAGAATTTTGATATGTGATAGCTTGGAGCTATGATGATTTGAAAGTGTACGATCAACACATCATTAACCACACTATTGAACTAATTCCAAAAATCAATCCCTTCTGATAAAAGTAGAGTTGTAAATCCTAAGATTGAGTCCCTTATAAAGCAAGAGTTGTTGGAGATATTAAATACAAATATTATATATCCTATCAAGTATTCCACTTGAGTAGCTAATCTAGTTCTAGTGAGGGAGAAAAATGGTGATATCCAGTTGTGTGTCAGCTTACAAAAATTGAATAAAGCTTATTTAATGGATCATTATCCTCTACCATAGATTGATCAAATATTACAAGCAATTTTTGGATCTAAGAGATTTGCCATGTTGAACAATTTTTTTGGCTTCAATCAAATTGGTTGAAATATGAAGATCAATACAAAATGACATTCACCACAAAATGGAAAATATATACTTATTAGAGAATTCTATTTGGTTTATCCAATGCTAGGGCTACTTTATAGAGATCTATGGATCTTGCTTTTAGAGATCTAGTAAACAAATTAATTCCCATGTACACAAATGATATAACAATCTTCTCTCATGACAAGAATCAACATATGGATCATCTAAAGTTGGTATTTGAAATATGCCAAGAGTTTGGAATTTTTCTAAACCCTAAGAAGTCTATCATTGCAGTTCATGAGGGAAAATTATTGGGACATGTCTCAAAGCAAGGTCTATCTATTGATCTAGACATAGTAAAGGAAATATTGTTGCTTCCTCTACCAATGAACAAGAAATATCTGCACTCTTTCTTCAGGTAGATTAACTTTATTTGGAAGTTCATCTCAGATTTTGCTCAAATTGTGAAGCCTATGACTATGTTTCTAAAGAAGAATGTGCCTCTTAATTGGACAATGGCAAGAAAATAAGCCTTTGAAATCATACAACAAGCAATTTTTATGGCTCTAGTTTTGACAAGTTTGGGCTATGATAGGGACTTCATCTTGTATGTGTATGGTGTTGAGAAAAGCATAGTTGTGGTACTTTACACAAAATAAAGAATATTAAGAAGAACACCCAATATATTTCATCATTCAAACACTATAGAACTATCAGTAGTTCTTAAACTTCATCAAGAAACATGTATTTGCTCTTATAAAATCTCTTAAGAAACTAAGGCATTATATATCACAAAGCAAAACCATTTTCTATGTTCTACATCTAGATGTTTAGAAATTTATTTTGCAAGGAGAATTGGGTGAAAAGAGGGTAGGATAGATCACTAAGATCTAGGAGTATGATCTAGAGACAAAACCAACAAAGCTTGTTTGAGGAAGAGCTTTGTGTGAACAACTAGCTAACTCAATAGGCGTGGAACAAAATCTATTATGAGAAGACTACACTGAGCCAAAACCAGAAGTAGATCAAATATTTTTGGATAGGTAAATATTTGGAATACCCAATCTGGAGACACCAAAACCTAGCCACTTGTCCTTCATCCTAGTTATTCTACCATCCACTTGTCCACCATACCCCTTTCCTGCCATTCAATTGGCCATTCCATGCCTTTCCCGCCATCCAATGCCCCACTTTAGCCCTTTCCTACCATTTTTCGACCCCTATTTGACTTATTTATGTTTATTTTATATTATTTATATTTAAATATAATATTTTATATTATATTATAATATATTTATTATAAAATATATATTTATAAGCCAAATTAACCTCAACCGTCCGATCTGATCTAATCTCAGTCGTCCATCTTCCATAATCCGTGTCACACCTAAAGTTTAATATCAACCTTTGGATCTGCTTTAATATTAGCCACACGATCAAAAGTGTTAAGCTAAAACCCTAATAAAACCCTAGGCTTGATAATAAATAGGAGCATTCTCAATGCTCAACCCCTAAATCCTAGAAAACTTGAATGTTGGAGCTCTAATTTACTTGTGAGGCCTAACCTTGTTGAGATATTGTTTCTTGTGAGTAGATTGTGCCCTAGCTTATCCTTCCCAAAAATCCTAGCTTGCCCTAGGATTTTTGAATTCCAACCACCTTCGCATCCCACTTCCACCACCACCATTGTCGTTCATCTACCAAGCCTTTCACATCCCCTTTATCTGCTTCTATAGATTTAGCCCTAATCCATAGGTGCAGTTGAGTGCCTGCCTCATCCTATAGGCGTAGCAGCGTGCCTGTTGTATTCTGTAGGCATAGAAAATCACCTACCATCCCTTCAGCCATAGACTAGAATTTACCACACAAGATCATCAGGTGCCATCGGGGCACCCTGCCATCAATCTGCAATGGAGCAACAAAACAACAAAGTATTTTATGCATTTTATTATTCGGTGTTATTTATATTCTGCATGTTTATTCACTCAAATCTAGGGTTTTTATTTTATATTTCTGAGGGTTCATACTAGAACTCTCCTTATGTTTTCTAATGGCTTTATGTTTATAATGTGTGCAGTATTAGGTAGCATTCATCAAGGATTGTTGAGTAGCTGCTGAAACTAGAGTGGCCCGATTATGAATAACCAGAAGCCCACTCACCCTATTGGAAGCAAGATACATTGAAGACACTACTTATTTTGTATCTAGGGTTTCGAAGAACCCTAGAATATGTAATTTTTGTATCAAAATAATTCACTTGAATGGATTAATTGTAACAAAGGAGTTTCTCAGCTCCCCCCTTTTATTGAATAAAATTATATTTTGTGCAATCTCTTGTTCATTGAAATTGTTTTACTTTATATTTGCTTTAGTGTCATATTTTCACTTCATGCAATCCATTCACAAATAAGGGGGTAGAGACTTCAAGATTTGAATTATGTCATCATTGACAAAATTTTACATTGAAAGGACTTTGATGGAGTTCTTAAATGCATCCATCCAAAGAAAGCAAAAATGGTAATAAACGGGTTTCACTTAGGATTCTTAGAAGAAAATTAGTGTGGCTAGACAAAAATAGCTAGAATATTAAGGGACAACTATTATTGACCAAAAAACTTTGAGGATAATTCCAAAGTGGCAAAGGCCTAAGAGACTTGTAAAAGATTTATGCGAAGAAGAAAGAATCCTACACTTGCTCTCCAACCAGTAACAATGGATGAGTCTTTCTAGCAATGGTGTCTTGATTTCCTTGGGTTTAAATCCCAAATTATTCTACCAAGTATAATTTCATCCTTACTACAACAAATTTTCACAAGATGGTCAAAATTAGTAGCTACAAAGAAGGCAAACCAACAGGCAATGGTACAATTCTTGGAGAAAATGATCATCAGATTTAGGATCCTAAAGACTATAATAACAGATAATGGGCTTGCATTTTTGGGTGTTGAGGTACTTCAATTTATCTCTAATTATAACATCTATTTAAAATATTTATTAAATTATTATTTGTAGGGTAATGGCCTAGCTGAATCAACAAATAAAAGTTCACTATAGATTATTAAAAGGATTGTTAGGGAATCAAAGAAATAAGCATTAGATATTGGATCAAACACTCTACAAAGATTGTATTATATTAAAAGGAGCCTTGAAGACATATCCATACTCTATGATTTACATTTAGAGCTTCCAAAAATGAAGTTACTAAGCCCAAACATTGAGCCCATGGAAGAAAGAATGGTTGAGTTGTTGCTTTTGTAAGAACAAAGACAAAAAACGTATAATATATTTTAACATCAAAAGATAACCAAATGATGGTTTGACAAAAAATCCTCTTTGCAAGAGTTTAAAATTGGAGACTTAGTGCTAAAATAGGATGAAGATAGAGACAAGCCTAGAAAGAATCAAAATCTTGACTCACTTTGGTCTTGTCCATATTAGATTACTGGAACCTAAGAATTTAATTCTTTTGAATTAACCATAACTAAAGGCTAGAGATTTCCTTAGTAAATGACCAATATTTAAAGCATATAGCGGGACAAAGCACTCTAAGATTTGTATCATAGTGTAAATAAACATTATGTAATATAATAAAAATATATCATTTAAATAAAATCTAGGCTATCAAAAGGCTATTTTTTGAAGAAGATAATAACAATAAAGGAAAAATCAGATTAAGGTGCTAGCACAAACCAAAGCTTTGGGAAAAGCAATTGAGTTATGGAAAAAGTGTTTGAATTATGACACAAAGCACATATGCATTAATTATATTATGGTGCTAATAATTAGAAAACACTTATAAAAGGCATCCATCAACTCCATCCAACTTACCAAAAGTATTCAAGCACTTAGTCATTTTGTGAGTAGAATCCAAGAGTAGTTGCCTACCTCCCTTGTTTCAAAGCTTTGCAATAATGGTCATGGAATCTAAGGGGATAGTTGTCCACTTAGGAAATGTTTTTAACCTAGTACTAACTAACAAGGAAAAGCATATGAGGAGCATAACAGAGTGGAAGTATACATAATTCTCAATAGATCATGTAGCTTCATATTACTGGTACTCCTTAGAACAATTCATTCCTAGGAGAGTGCATGCCTACATAGAGTTGGTCAAATTAGTAGCTAAACACTATGACACAAATCCAAGGACTATAAGGAATGTTGTTGGAAATGTACTATTTCTCTATTCATCTTGATAGCTTTACAAAAACTTTTGCTAGAACCATTCCCCCTTGTGTGCCTAAGATATTTAACAAAGAAATTCAAGCTACTTTTATTATAGATAGAATAAAAACATGGTTAAATAAACAATTAGACATATATGTAAAAAGTCTTCTTGAAGGTCCAACTCATATAGCTAATTTTCAACCCCATACACAAGATATTTTTTCTATGCTAGCTATTATTTTTAGTTTAGACTCAGATAGGTATATGCATGATTATCAAATAGCCATGACCTATGTAATAACTAACCCTTAAATACCCATTTATTTTGATTGGGCTCAATTCCTTAGTGACCAAATACATGAGCAATTACTAAATTTTGATAAGGGAGAAGTTCCCTGATATCCATCCTACCTAGCCTGGGTTTTCATATAATTTAAAGCAAATAAATTCCTGAACCTTCATATTCAAAAGTGAGCTAATGATGGAAGCATTCTGTCTATAGTAGACTAGATGCCAACTCTCCAGACATCCAATTCTTTCTTTGATTTCAATAAAATTTTCCTTATCCTCTTACTATCATGAATAAAGAGGCTTACAAATAAAGCAAAATATTACCTACAAACAACCAATCCAAAAATTGAATATCAGTATTTTATGCCAAAAGACACTATAATTAATGTATATGGCTTCACTAGAGAGCCAATTTTTCTATCTCATTACATAAAAAACTAGCTCTTCAGCCTAGAATTTTATTACCAGATGGACTACATTGATGCAAACCTTGGTGCTTACTTTATTTCCCTTGCATTTAGATCATGGGCTAATTATTCTCAAGTTCCAAAAGTTGGTTGATGTACTAAAGTAGAGGCTCCTAAATATCCAACTAAACATAGATCCATACAGGTGGAGATATGATCTAGATGGTACATAAAAGCCTCATACATTTGGGCACAATCCATTACCAAAGATAGAAAATTATATAAATTCATCATAAGTAGTTAACTCATTAGCTATAGAAGAAACAAATCTAGAAGAAGATTAATATGATCGATCTCCATGGAGGAAAATTGGTAAAAATATAGCAAACTATGATGTTGAGCATAATAAAATTCATGTGCTTAAGGAAAAGAGAAGAAAAAATTGGAATACAAGAAATGGAATGACAAGAAGATCCAAGAATGATGGATTTTTTGTTATGAGATCGACACACAAAGCCTTGGATTTGACACAAAATATTATCATGAGTTTGATGAAAATATTGATAAGGAAAATCCAAAGGAATAGAGAATTGATTCTTAACACTAGGATGTTTTAGAGGAATACTAGGAGGAAATGACTAGTTGCCCGAAACAAATAGAGCAAGCTCCAAAAGTTACAAATCTAACTTGGAAATAGGTTTTAGATGTTGTTTCAAGTTGGTAATAGGCCCCACCATTGCTTCCAAATGAGCAACTCCTTCAGTAAACCTACACTATAGGCATCAAGATAATTAAAAAATGGGTTATATTAGTGGTTATCTAGGTCCAATAGCTTCCAAACCAATAAATCCTCCTCAAGCACCACTTGATAGGGGCAAAGATAGGCTAGGTGCTAACATTTTTTAACCTTTCCCAATAAAATTCCTAGTCTTGAAACTCCTAAAGCCCCATGAAAAGCATCCAAAAAAGGGTAACCAAGCAAAAATACCAAGGTATCTTCTTGGGATGAAGGCTCTAAAAGAAAATAAGATCGAGGTGATGATACCTCCAACTATGGAAAAGCAATTCAAAGAACAAGCATAAGGACCAAGTATGTCATCTCTATCCCCTTTTTCTCATCCTCACTCTTATCAATCACTTCTTCCCCTCTTCAACCTATACCACCATCTTCTTCTACACCACCTTCTTCTCTACCTCAATCACCTCTACCACCAAAGGCATCCATTATATTACTTCCTAAAGTATTTACCACTTCACTACCACTAAATTCCCAAGCTCCAAACATCTCTCAAGCTCTCCCTTTCTTTGAAGCTCCCCAAACCATCCCACCCACATCCACACCAACTTCCACATATCTCCAACCTCTCTTACAAGATTTCCTTGCCAATCTCCCATTATTTGTAATGAAAATCTAGTTCTAGAAGGTACAAGCCAATGCATAAGCTTGGATTGATAGGAAGAGGTAAAAATTAAAGCTAGAGATTGTGCCAACAAGAATTTTAAGCATGTTGGACCCCAAGTAGAGGCAATATATTATACATTTCATGAATCCTATTGTGTCCAAGCTGACTTCTCAATTAACTAAATTTGACTATCAAATAACAATAAATATTATAGACACAAATAGGGTTGCAATAGGGGATAAGGCTTAGTTGGCACACATGTTAATCGACATGTTGTATATTGATGTAGTATGGATGATGGCCAAATACTACAAGGAGAAATAAAAGGAAAAATGCTTGGTAAAGGCCCTTGAGTAGGAAAAATCATAGTAGAAGTCCTTGAAAAATCAAGTACAACAATTATAGGTGAAGGATGTCGAGAGTCAGGATCTGAAGAAAGAAGTGTAAAACCTACAATAAGAGCTTATCATGGCCAAATAACAAGTACACGCCTCCTAGATATCCATAAAAACATGCTAGAGAATCAAAAAGAGATTATGGAGTCAAATTTTTAAAGCTGCTAAGACCCTATATCTAGTTGTGAAATTTATTGATTACTACTGGCTAACCACCAAATAAGGGCAAAATGACTTTAGTGCCATGCATAATAGTATAGCTAAAAAGGGACAAAAATCCCAAACCACTATTGATGCATTGAATAAATCCTATGGCCAAAAAATTTATTTAGTTAAGGATAGTGTAGCAATATACTAGATAGCGTTAGAAATTATTGAATGGGAGCAAATGACTAAACAAGGAATGAAGCCCTCAGCTCACTCATTACCATCAAAAACAAATTTTTGAGAAAAATGAACGAAATAATTAAAATGGACCTCCATATTTTTGGATACCATATTATCATACTTATTCTTTCAATGAGATTAAAAACATTTATGATAATATAGTTGAATATCCAACCAAGTTTTCAGATTGGCCAAACAATTTTGATGAAAAAAATTCTTTGATTTTTGAAATAAGATGGCTTACATGCATTATAAATCCCCTTCATACAATAAATCATACTACTTAGCATTATTTTATGAGAAGGCTAAAAGGTTATAGGACCCAATGCAACATGAACAAGATGTAGCTAAGCAGGTTTTAGGCCTGCAAGTTCAAGATCCTACAATTGACATAGAGAAGGGAAATGACTCTACATAAGAAGGAGATGATTATATATTGGTAAAGCAAGACTTCATATCCTAAGAATAAGGCCATCTATAATTAAAATTTTGTTAAGCAAATTTCACTAGAGGCACCAATAATGTAGTTAAAATTATTTACCTACATTCACAAGTCCAAACATACAAACCTGACTTGTCAAGTTCTTTCAATTCTTTGTTTTTGGACTCATAGTTCCTTAAATAATTTCTTTTGAATCTTAAGGAAGCAATTTTCGGGCTTCAACCTTTTTGGCTGTTCTTATTCTTTAGAGTCAAAAGTATAAAAAATCAGCAAGCTAGAACATTTTTATCCTGACATAAGCAAGGCACTTAAAAATCTCTAGCAAGGTGAAGAGCTTATAGGGTGTAGAGTATTCAATTTAGTATCTAGCCAAAATATTTTTGTGGTGATATTAGCATAGGCTTTCAAAAAAAATTGACGCAACATAAGGTCAAAACCCTAGGATTTGATAAAACATTTTACTCTTACAAGTCTAGAAATAATTCAAAAGTTAGGAGGGTAGCATGTTGAAGATTTTTCTTGTTGATGGCAGCAAAGTGCTTTCAAAACCCTGAATTGGATGATAATCACTTAGCCTTTGCACTAAATTCTAGAAAGTAATAACAATAGTGATGTTAGCTCAACTTTAAAAAAGTTTTGACATGGTGAAAAAACCTGCATTATGTTGCAAAACCACACAATTATTTTAATATCTGTAGCAACACTTCAATATTGAATTATTATTAACAACATGCAAACAATAATAATTTTGATTCAAATACCACGAACAATATGCAACATCAAATCCAATCTAGACAACAAGCAAATAATAAATCTGTTCAAATCAATGCCACAACAAATCCACAACCACTTGGAGAGGGCAAAGTCTCATAGCCACTTTGAGAGGGCAAAGTCTCTTATGCGTAGAATACATGAATTAAATCCAAATTCTTCAATGATACCTACTAAGGAATATTTCACCTTATTTATAAATAAAATCAAACCTAAATGCTCAAAGGCCAACTATTGCACCTAGGGGCCTAAGCTAATAATATTTAATAATTAAATATAGTCAACATGGCTATATTGGAACCATAACATGGCTCCCTCCCTCAGAAAGCTTTGTCCTCAAAGCTAGAAAAGACTAGAAAATGCTCTTAGGCTCCCATGTAGCATCTTCTTCTAGAAGGTCCTGCCACTTGATGAGAAACTCTTGAATTTGTCGAGATTGAAGATGATGCACTCTGGACCACAATATTGCTTCAGGTTGAAGAGTTATTTGACCTTCTTCATCAAGTAATGGAAGCTCTATCTAGGACTGCACCTTTTGACCAATAACTTGTTTGAGATAGGATACATGAAAAACTGGATGGATGTAGGAAGAGGGTGGAAGCTCCAATTGATATGCTACTTCACCAATGCGATGAACCACCTTGTAGGGCCCATAAAATCGAGGAGCCAACTTCTGATTAGACTTGGTCTTCAAGGACAATTGCTTATAAGGTTGTAGGCACAAAAATACCATATCTCCTACATTGAATTGTCATTCAAAATGGTGTGAATCTTGTTGTTGCTTCATACGGTTCTGGGCCTGGGTCAAATTATCTTTAAGAAGTTGAAGCACAATTTGATATTGTTGTAACAAATCATCTACCTGGGCCACTTTGGAAGATCCTGGAACATAGTCTGTGATTGATGGAGGCTTTTGACCATACAAAGCTTCAAATGGAGACATCTTAAGGGAAAATGGTAGGAAGTATTGTACCACCATTCTGCTAATGAAAGCCATTGAACCCAGTGATATTGCTTATCTTGAGCAAAACAATGAAGGTAAGTACCCAAATATTTATTAACAATATTTGTTTGACCATCAAACTAGGGGTGATATGAGGAAGACATACTCAACTTGGTACCACTAAGATGAAATAATTCCTTCCAAAAGTTGCTAGTGAATATAGGGTCATGGTCACTCACAATGGTTTTGGGCATACCATGTAACTTAAAAATAGAATCAAGAAATACCTTGGCCACCTTACTTGTCGAATAGGGATGTTGTAGTGCACATAAATGAGCATACTTGGAAAGGTGATCTACTACCACAAAGATCACTATTTTTCCCTATGATTTGGGAAGACCCTCAATGAAATCCATGGATATGTGCTCCCATTGGTGGTTAGGGATAGGCAAGGGTTGCAACAATCTAGGAGATTTAACTATTTTCCCTTTGTTACATTGACATACCTCACACTCAACCACAAACATCTTGACATCTACTTTTAATCCTTTCCAAGAAAATGATTGCTTCACCCACTGGTATGTTTTCAAGAATCTTGAGTGTCCCGCTAGAGGAGATGCATGCAATTCTTGGAGAACCTTTGACTTAATAGTCGAATATTGAGGAAGATAAATGCGATATTTTTTGTGAAGCACTCCATCCGAATATGAGAAGTAAGAATGCAATGATGATCCTATTTTTATATCTTGAATGATTTGAGCAGTCTCTGAATCAGAAAGCCAATCTTCTTGAAGTTGAGAAAGCCATTGTGGACAAGGACCAGAGATGGCATTGATAGCCACATCATCCTCGTATTTGCGAGATAAAGCATCAACCACCACATTTTCCTTACCTTTCTTATATTCAATGACAAAATCATAACCCAAGAGTTTGGTCATCCATTTATTTTGTTCAGGGCATGAGAGACATTGTTCTAAGAAATGCTTTAGGCTACTATGGTCAGTCTTAATGATGAAATGACTACTCAACAAATAATGCCTTCATTTCTCTATGGCATGTAAAATAGCTAGCATTTCCTTCTCATAAGTGGACCATCCCAAATTCTTGCCCGAAAGTTGCTTACTTTCAAAGGCCAATGGGTGACCATATTGCATTAAAACAACTCCAATACCTATGTTAGAAGCATCACACTCAATGACAAAAGGCTTGCTAAAATCAGGAGTGGCCAAAACTAGAGTGGAACACATAGCTTCTTTGAGGGCTTGGAAGGCCTGGGAAGCAACTTCAGTCCAAACAAAAGCATCCTTTTTGGTAAGGGCAGTGAGAGGAGCGACAATCTTGCCATAGTTGCGGATAAATTTTCTGTAATAACCTGTGAGTCCTAGAAATCCATGAAGTTTTTTAAGGGATTTGGGTAAGGGCCAATCTTGAATAGCTTTGATTTTATTAGGATCTACCTTGACTCCTTCATGAGATACTATATGTCCCAAATATTCTACCTCTTGGACCCCAAAGGCACATTTGGATATTTTAACAAAGAGTTTTTCCTTTTGTAACAGATGAAGGACTTTGTCAATATGAACTAGATGATCCTCCCAAGATTTGTTGTATATTAAAATATCATCAAAGAAAACTAGGACAAACTTGCAAAGAAAAGGCTGAAAGACATGGTTCATGAGACTTTGAAAAGTGGAAGGGGCATTAGTGAGACCAAAGGGCATGACTAGGAACTCATAATGACCCTCATGTGTATGAAAAGTAGTTTTAGGGATATCCTCTTCTCTAACCCTAATTTGGTGAAAACCAGAGTGCAAGTCTAGTTTAGTGAAATATCTAGCACCATGCAATTCATCCAACAAATCATCTATAATAGGGATAGAAAACTTATCTTTGATAGTGATCTTGTTGAGAGGACAAAAATTAGGACACATGCGCCATGAGTTATCCTTATATCGTACCATCACCATCGGAGAGGAATATGGACTGATGCTTGGATGGATGATTCTATGCTCTAACATTTCTTGGACCAACTTCTCAATCTCTAACTTTTGGGGTTGTGGGTAGTAATAAGGATGCACATTAGGAGGTTGACTACTAGGAATCAGATGGATGGCATGATCATGTGTGTGCTTAGGAGGTAGACCCCTTGGCTCACTAAAGACCTCCTCATAACTATCCATAATATTCTAGAGATCCATTGGAAGAGCTAGAAGAGATAAATCCAAGGATTGAACCTCTATGCAATTCACTTGGGCAAGGAATCCATAACCACCTTTCTTCAATATCTTCTCCATGCTATGTGAACTCACCACCTTGGAGGGAGGAGGTTGAATTCCTTGAAGACAAATGACCCTTCCATTCTCTATCCACTTGACATATAATTTTTGTAGATTAATAGTAACATCGTCGAGCTAAGATAGCCATTGTGCACCCAAAATGATATCTGAACTTCCTAGGTTCATAGCAAAGAGATTACCCATCCAAGTATAATCCCCCATTTGGATTGTAACTTTAGTTGTTCGACCCACACATTGAGAAGTACCCCCATTTGCAATTAAGACTTGAAATTTATCTTGATTTGAAGTATTGATATACAAGCCCAAGGATTTTGTTGTCTTACAATCTATAAAGTTGTGTGTACTACCTGAATCAATCAACACATTAACACATTGTTATTTAATGAATCCTTGTACCTTGATAGTGTGATGAGCTTGAAGACCCATAAGTGCATGAGCAGAGAGAGCCATGATATCATCCTCTTGTTCTGCTTCATCTACTTCTATTGGTTGTTGTCCTAGTTCTATTGATTGCTCTTGTTGTAATGAATCTTCCTCCTTAAAAACTGATGCATCTCCATATTCCAAGAGAAAGTATCTTGGGTATATTTAAAATAGAAAAATATTATGGAAAGCTCAAAATTACAATAAGGATGATGAGAGTTGAAGTCACGTCTATATGGAAGACCATAATCTTGGAGCTTTTGTTCAGCTGCCCAAGCAATACGTTGTGCATCATCAAGAGTATAAGGATCATGCATGTCAACTTCCTTTTAAATTTTATCCTTAAGACCATAGTGAAAGGCAGAGACCACCACTATTGGACTCAATTGATGGGTATAGGTGAGAAGACTTGTGAACTCAAAGCAATACTCATCTACTGTTCTTATTTGCTTAGTTTGCATAAGATATACCACATATGATGTGGAAGATCCCTTGTCAAATCTTTGAAGAAATCATTCCTTGAAGTCAGGCCACAAAAGAGGACCACCTTGTTGGTGGAGCTACCATAACAACCATTGATAAGCTTGGGTACCCAACTTAGAAGCTACTAATGCAACACAACCTATTTTAAGAACATGGTACAAATGGATAAGGCCTTCCATTTTGGCCAACCATCCTTGAGGATCATCACCTTCAAAGGTGGGCATGTCAATGCGAGGAACAATAACATCATGAGGCCATTCAAGGAAATTAGAAGCACCTCCTATCGAGGAATCTAGATCAGAGGCAAAGCCTAGGTCATAAGAGCCAAAAGTTGGAGGATTATAACTAGGTGGTGGTTGTGGAAGAACATGAGTATTTGGTACTTGATGAATGGTCAAAGGCTAGGGTCTAATAAAAAAAATTTATCCTTGGACAAGAGCAGGTGTAGTAGTGGATGGAACTAGGTTTTCATTGTATTTATGAAAGATGTCGATAATTTTATCAACTTTTTGTTCTTGTTGCAAAATATAATGATGCAAACTAGGGTCAATATTACTAGGAAGAGGAATATGACTTGGAGGGGTAGTGGGGGAGTAGGAGGAGAAGAAGAACCAGATGTGTTGGGTGGAGGTGAAGCCATAGCACTTAAGGAAGAAAGAAGATGTTGGTCAAAACTATTAATATTAATGGGAGTGTTATGATGCTTACCAAGATTTTTAGGTTGGTGCTTCTTTTTCTCATACACACATCCTCTGAAAAAACAATATATTGTAATCAACCATTGACTCGTGTCCAACCAGTAGCGGTAGTAGGATCACTCATGCACTTTGATCAAATTGAAGAGACGAACACCAAATGATAGGATTTTCGTAAAAAAATTGACAATACCTGATACTTCTCTCTTTTTCTTTTTTTTTAAGTTTATTTAAATTTTATTAATTAGGGAGAAAAGGTTTAAAAATGAGAAAGAGTGTGAGTGGGGTTTTAATAAAAATATGAGAAGTAGCGGGTGGGGTTGGGAGGAATTTAATAATTAAAAAAATTGAGGGGGATGTTTAATAATAATAATAAAACTATGAAACTGGGGGGTTTAATAAAAAATGAAATGTGAAACCATGGATAAAGGTAGAAGAATGGAAAGACAAATGACGAGGGGTGTTTAATAATTAAAAAAAATGAAATGTGAAAGTAAAGGGTTTAATAATAAAAATGAAATATGAAATGTAAAAGTTTGGGGGTGTTTAATAATTGTAGTGGTAAGGGTTTTGGCCTCTCTTTGAGAGGTCCAAGGTTCAAACCCCACCCAATATGAGGGAACAAGGACCCCTCATAAAAACCTATGTAAACTCATTAAAAAATATTTGGGGGTGTTTAATAATTAAAAAAGAAAAGAAATGTGAAAGTCGGGGTGGGTGTTTAATAATTCAAAATAATGAAATGTGAGATGGTGGAGATGTGAAGTGGAAGAAGATGCAACGGAAAGACAATGGAGATGCTTGCTCTCTCTATTAATAATTAAATTAAATTAAATTATTAATATAAAGTAGAGAGTTGTGCCAAATAATAAAAAAATCCCTAATTAATTTTGGGAAATATGGAGAACAAAAAGACAAATGAAAAGGGATGCTTGCTCTCTCTATTAATAATTAAATTAAATTTTATTTTATTTAATTTAATATAAAGTAGGGAGGGGAGTTGAGCCGAATAATTAAAAAAAACCCTAATTAATTTTGGGAAATCAAATGTACCTTTTCTTCTACGAAAAATTGAAAGCTTTATTTTTAGGGCACCAAATATCTTTGTTAATTTCCACTGGTTTTAGAATCGTGCTCTGATACCACTTGTTGCAAAACCGCATAATTATTTTAATATCTGCAACAACACTTCAATATTGAATTATTATTAACAACATGCAAACAATAATAATTCTAATTCAAATATTGTGAACAATATGCAACATCAAATCCAATCCAGACAATAAGCAAATAATAAATTCGATCAAATCAATGCCACAACAAATCCATAACCACTAGGAGAGGGCAAAGTCTCATAGCCACTTGGAAAGGATGAAGTCTCTTATGTGCAGAAGACACAAATCAAATCCAGCTTCTTCGACGAAAATCAAACTCGTCCCAAGGGTTGGGTGGATTAGTAAGTTTTGAGCGCTTACCAAGAAGAGACCCAGGTTCAAACCTTGGAGGTAAGCCTTGTTGGGATAAATGTAGTAGTTTGACCTGACTCTGCTAAGTGCACGCTAGCCTAACGATGGTGATACCAACCTTGAGCCATTATGGGGTCTCCCTCACATTAGGTTGTGCTTATCGAGGCGAGGTAGGGGTTATAGTGGTTATTCCAATGATTTAACTTGTGATCGGTGACATCTTCCCCAAGTATTTGACCATGTGACCAATAGTTAAAAATGAAGGGACGTTACCGATTCCCCTATGTACCAAAAAAATAAAAAATAAAATAAAATCAAACCTAAATGCTCAAAGGTTGACTATTGCACCTAGGGGCCTGAGCTAATAATTTCTAATAATTAAATATAACCGACATGGCTATATTGGAAACATAACACATTAAGTATGAAAATTAGCCTAGAGCATAAGATAGAGAAAAACATCATCCTAGACCAAAGGTTCTCAACAAAGAAGATAACATCAACACCAAGAATGTCCAATATGTTTAATAATCAAGATAACTTCAAGGAAAAGGTACCCAATATTCCTGAAAGAAAGCAATTAAGCTAGAGTTGCATGAAAAAGAAAATTATTTTAGCAAATCCTAACAATCGCAAG
This sequence comes from Wollemia nobilis, assembly GCA_028583015.1. Taxonomy (NCBI): domain Eukaryota; kingdom Viridiplantae; phylum Streptophyta; class Pinopsida; order Araucariales; family Araucariaceae; genus Wollemia; species Wollemia nobilis. The sequence goes on from JAQPPZ010016670.1 coordinate 1,369,523, forward strand.
AAGATTGCCAGTGAATATGATAATAACGCTTAGTAGTGCTAGATCATCCCTATTTTTACATAATTAATTTAGATCATGATTGTACACATAAGTCAACTTAGAAACCTATAAAGAGTGGAATATTCCTCATTGTAAAGAGTCGAATATTCAAATTTTACCTATTGTAAGCTAAAAGTTTATTATGTATTAATGCAATCAAGGTCTATTTGACTTATCTCATTTAAAGTGTGTAGAATTGTTGATTATTGTGATACTTGGACTTGCAACATTTTTGTTTATGTTTTATTTAAAGTATGATCTATTAGGCTTAAATCTATTTGACTTATTTAAAATAGAGTACTTGAAATGTTGGATGCTATGATATTTGAGCTTACTATATTTTTTGCATAAGCTTTGATTGAGGTGTAGTCTATTAGGCATTGCTTGTGATTGATGGTTGATAGTCCTTTAGATGAAATTTGTGCTATTTTTTGAGTTTTGGCCACAATTAGCACTTTTATATCTCTATCTTCTTTCTCAACTCTACCTTTTCTCTCAACCCTATCCTCATTTATGTATTTTATATTTTACACAACAAGATTTAGACAAATAACTGGACTTATCTAGAGGTTTACTTGGAAGCAATTTCTAAGCCATCCAATATTTTTTTGATAAGGGTTTTTTAATACAAGGACACAAAACCTATATTTACATATGGATCTTGCAAAAATGTTGCATATATATAGCAAATTTTTTAGCAATAATTACAAATGGATTTACAAAGTTACTGCAAAGTTGCAACAAAGATACAACAAAATAATAGAATAAAATATCCCAAAAATATGCAATCGTACTCATCAACACTAATATTTTTCATCAACATCTTCTTAGACTCTCTCTTCCTTCCATGTTTTTGCCATAACCTTGGAAATCTATGGCTCAAAACTTGTGCATTTTCTTAGCAATGGTTCAAGCCCCCCTTCCTTGATTAGAAACAAAACCTCTGAATCATTTTCAAATTCTACTAGATAATTTGGTTCTATCTTGTATAGATCTCCCCTATTGTGATTCATAGCTCTCCTCGTCTCTTGCTTTCTTTCCATCTACAACCTATTGCAACTTGATTGCATGCATAAGTGAAGTGAATGTGGGATTTAGTAACCCACATATCATCATCCCATTTGAGCAATCTAAACCTACAACCTATCAAGACACACAATTTGAGTAGTTTGGAAGGTGATGAGGTGTCATAGTGATTATGGTTCCATAATGTGGGGTAAATAATCGATAGTTGGGATATAATTTGGATCTTGAGGTTGATAATTAAAGTTGCTACCAAATCTCTTCCTCATGATGTCAATTTTTTATGATTTGGGCCCTATCCTTCATTTGGCAAGTTGGTAGACTCGTGTCTTCACTTCTATATTTTCCATGTATAGAAAACCATTGGAAATTTTCTGTTATTTCCTATATTTTATCCATGCTTGGGGAATATATGATTGAGAAGTTTTCAACTACATAGGCTTTGTCTATCAAATAACATTGCCCCTTGTTTTCTGCAACTTTTGAAGACCCTATGGTTTCTCTCTTTCCAAATTATCCAACAAAAGTATGGGAGGATAAGTCTCCATAGGTTATTTAGAACTTTCCTTATAGAGTTATGTTCCCATTAAAATATCAAACCATTGCCTATGTCAAAGCAATCATGTAATGACCACTTTTATCGCATGGTGTATAATTGTCTTATATTTCATGGTGGAATAGAGGATCCTAGAAAATAATTAGAAAACTTATGTTATAATGTGGAAGTCCAATGGGAAGATGAACAAACCATATCGGAGGAGGTTACTCCCTATGACATCATATGGAAATCCATGATGACATGCTTCTAAGCATGTTCAAATAGATGTAGAATTTAGGAGGTCTCCATCTAGTAAGTTTATGCGTAAGTATTTAACAAAGATTTTTTTAAATGTAGAAGGATTGTTGTACTACTTTGTCATAGCCTTGAATAGCAAGGATTTGAACATTTTTTTTCCTTGTTAATTCATAAACATTATTCCCTTATTGTTTCCTCCTTAAACATACTCATCTCATTTTTTTGTTGATTGTTATTTTTCATATAAGATATCAAATAACAAGATTTTTTGATTTATTATAATGCTAATAGATGACTTTGAGAATGAGTGTGACGCTAAGAATACACATCATGAGGTAAAATCATCACTATATATATATTCAACATATAAGAATATTATTTGAATGAGATATGTCATTAGCAGTATGGTTCATGAGAGCCATCAAAGCAAAGGAAGATAATAAATTTAGTTTGATACTTAGGCCAAACCCACCACACAACCATTGATATCATCTTTGAGGGTATCTCACATGATAATTTTAGAAAATTTTGTTGCTCAACGTTAATAAAAATGTTAAGAGGATTCTAAAATACTAGAAAGTGTAAAATTCCTAGACGAAATGAAAATGGAACTATAAACTTGATTGTAGGTGATAGGATTAAGCATATTATGGTGGAATGCAACAAGTTTGGTTCTATAAAATTAATAAAATCAAAGGCATATATCTTTAACTTAGAAATGGAATATGTACGCAAGAATTGAAACCAGTGGAAAATTTTGCTATTTTTTTCTTTTGGATGTTTTCTCTATAGTAAAGAATGAGAATAAAGCTAAAACAAGCAACTTGTCTAAATATAAACATAAATAAGGGTATAGCCCAAAATATGGAGTATGCCATTTCAATATAAAAGGCTATATTTTTAAGTATGACATGTTTGAGATTATGATACTGAATGAGATAAAAAATAGAACAAGACAAGAATAAGAAAAAAATCAAAACATAACAAGAATAAGAAAAAACAAAAACATAAAATTTTTGGAATTGTAAGTGAAAACTAAAAAACAAAAATTCATTATAATATTAAAAAAATGCTTAAATATTTAATTATAATATTTAAATTCATTCTGAATTTAAAATAATTATAATTAAATTATTATTTTTGAAATGCAAAGCATTCTCCTTGAAAAGAGCAAGTGAGCAAGTTTTAATAATATTAAAGGAGGCAAAGGTTAAATAATTTTAATTAAAATATTTTAACCTTTTGGTTAAAATTTTAATTCAAATTATTCTTGGTGCCAAAGTTCTTTTTGATAGATGGTGGCAAATCGAATAAGGGTCGATGTCTTCACATTTATCATATTGCATATAAAGAGGGGGTAAATTATTTCCCCAAGGTGATTATGCATTCGAAGTTTGAGTTGAGAAAAATATATTTCGTGCGAGCGCTTCGAGGGAGGAATCTTCGTGCGATTCAGAAAGGACAGAGGAGTGAGTGTTGAAATCAAAGTGGGCATGAAAACCCTACATGATGCGTTGGGTAGCGCAGATGGCAAGCAAGGCAACGATAAGACTTTCGTGGAGGCTAGGTCATGGGTTCAAGTCGCACGATCACGTTTTGCAAGGGAGAAAGGAAAGTTTTTGTTCGATGAGTTTTATGCGGAGATAAGGACAAAAGGTACATCGTGTGCCCTTGGTCTCAACCGGGCACGTAGCCCAGGTGGCAAGCCTAGCATTCACTAGGGTGCAACACTGGCAGTGAGGTTTTGGGTTTGAATTCATGCGGAGGCAGTTGTGTGGTGCACAAACATTTTGGTGCAAGTTCTAAGGTATGAAAAATTAATTTAATTTTTGCAAGGCCTATGTTATAATAAAGGGTGTTTTGAGGCATACATATTATTAAGAGGGCAGTGTTTGAAGTAGGGAGATATAAGGATTAAAATAGTTTATTTTAATTCTTTGATGCCTTGGAAATGAATTAGAGAGTGGAGTTAAAAGGTGAAAAAGGAATTTTATTTTGATCTTGCTTTATAAAAGGAGATAAAATAATTTGTCAATGCTTTGGGATATTTTGAAGTGGTGATTATTTTTCTTTTAATGCATTAAGATCTAGAGGGAGTGATAAGGTGTATTTGTGACATCTAACCTTTGTGATTGGCAAAGAGAGTGGTTATAATTGAGACAGGTTTTTAAGGATAATTTTTCATCAAACAAAAGGTATGGGCACATCTTCCTTGTGAGTGATTGTTGGATATTGTGAATGCTAAGTTGGAGAGAAAAGGGTTGTTTGATAAGCATTGTTGAGTTTGGTTTTCTGGAATGAAAGTTGATACTAGAAACCTTGTTTGATAAGCATTGTTGGAAATATTGAGTAAGCTTTCATATGCTTGAACTAGGGTTTGTGAAAGAACATGAGTATCATTGTTATGTGAAGTTGTGAACTATCCTGAACTAGGGTTTGTGCAAGATCATGAGTATCATTGTTATGTGAGATTGTTTGATAAGCATTATTGGAAATAAGTGAGTGAGTGTTCATATACTTGGACTAGGGTTTGTAAGCAAGGAGTGCTTTATTGAGTGAGTGATTGAGTGGAGTTGATTGAGCCTAGTCAAGTGGAAGTGTTGAAGTGATAGTTCAAGTTCTGTGAAACAAATTATTCTATATTCTAATTTGATTTGAGAAAGAGATTGAAAGTGATTGAGCATTGTTGTGAGTGTGAAGCATATTGAGTCTCTAACAATTCTCTATATGTTTCTATGAGATTAGACAAGTTCTAGTGAGGACTTGTTGAGCAGATTTGAGGTAAGTCTTGGTGAATACTTGTTGAGCAGATTGGACAAGTTCTAGTGAGGACTTGTTGAGCAAATTTGAGGTAAGTCTTGGTGAAGACTTTTTAAGAAAATTGGACAAGTTCTAGAGAGGACTTATGGATAGATTAGTGTGAGCTTTTATGGAAGCTTACAAGGTATATTTGAGACAAGTCTTTGAGAAGACTTGAGAGCAGAGTTGATTGATTGATTTGTTCAAACCTTGAGTTAAGGTTTGGGGTAGATCTAGAAGATTTGATTTATGATTGAGTCAAGCTTTGTGTTAAGGCTTGAGGACAGATTTGAGGAATAGAAATTTAGAATGAAAGACATGAAAGATAGAATGAATTTAGACCAAAGGACTATGTTTAGTGTAGATAGAAATTGGCAAATTTGTGCTAGCAAAAGAGTGTTTAGTGCAGATTAGAGGATAGATATTGAGTAGATTTGTGCTAGATCGAAGGACCATGTTTAGTGTAGATTTGAGATAGAGATGAGAGCTAGCTTTGGAGGTGATAGAGTATAGAGGATGATAGTCTCTAGTGGATAGAGATCCATTAGCTAGGGTAGTGAGGATAGGTCTTCTGAGTGAGGACAAGAGTCTTCAGTGGATAGAGATCCATAAGCCAGTGTAGTGGAGGTAGCAGTTCTTCTAGAAGATCACTAGACCAGAGGAGAAGGAGTTCTCCTATGGATAGAGATCCATAAACTTGATTAGGGGATTGGTGTCTCCTTTGGATAGAGGTCCATAAACATTGTAATAGGGAAAGGTTTCCCAAGATATTTGTTGAGAAAATTTTAGTGAAATATTTTCTTCGTGGAGTAGCCCACATTGGGTGAACCACGTTAAATTGGTGTCTCTATTGTGTGTGGTGATTTATGCATTGCTTTGATTACTATTGTTGATATTGCTATTGATACATTGCATAATATTGATTGGGAAAGAAAAGTAAAAAGTGGTCTTATATTGTTCACCCCCTCTTAGTATAAGCTTGTGTTCTTCAATTGGTATCAGAGTGGGTTCCTTCGAAAGAGTTTAATAGCTTGAAGGAAAATCTCACAAGAACACAAATGGATTCTAAGAGTGGATCCTCAGATAATTTAGCACCAGTGTTTTATGGGAGTGATTATGTATTTTGGAGTATGAGAATGAAGATTCACCTAATGGCACTTGGCAATGAAATATGGGAAGCAGTTGAAAATGGATACACACCACCAGCTACTCCACCTACAGATAAATATGGTAAGCTCCTACATCATTACAATTCAAAAGCAATGAATGCAATTTTAAGAGGTTTGCATAAAATAGAGTTTATAAAGGTTATGCATTGCAAATCAGCAAAGGAAATTTGGGATAAGTTGCAAGGCATATATGAAGGGGATAAAAAGGTCAAAAAGGTAAAGTTGCAAAATCTCAAGGGAATTTTTGAAGACCTAAAGATGAAGGATGAGGAAAATATTAGTGCTTATCTACTTCATGTAGATGAGGTTGTTAACTCCATGCAAGGACTTGGATTTGAAATTCAAGAATTTGATGTTTGTGATAAGATTTTAAGGTCACTCCCAAAAAGGTTTAGTGAAAATATTTTAGCTATAGAGGAATCAAAATATAGTGATATTTTGACAAGAGATGAATTACATGGCATTCTCACAACTTTTGAGATGAGAACAAAAGAGGAACCTATTCCCCAGAAAGAAGCAACATTCAAAGCCACTAAGAAGACTAAGGGTAAGAAGTCAGATTCAAGCAATGAGTCATCCAGTGATGAAGAAGTAAATTATGGCAGAAGGAACAAGGATCCAAGAAATTTTAAAGGTACAAAATCTGTTAGATGTTTCAATTGTGGAAAGTATGGTCACTATGCATCTGATTATCAAGAAGCTAGAAATAGCAATGATGAAGAAAAATAGGATCATAAGAATAGGGAAATAGAAAAATACATGTACCAAAAGAAAAGTAGGGATGGACAAGGCAAGCAAGGAAAGAAGTTCTTCCAAAGGCAAAAGAAGAGTTTCTATGTAGACAAAGCAAGTAAGTACTCAAGTTATAGTGATGATAGTTCCTCAGAAAATGATAAATATGAAGTTCTATTTTTGGAAAAAGAAAAAGAAGTGGTTAGGAAAAGGTCACCAATAATTCTCAAGTGTTTTAGATGTGGTAACTTTGGTCATCTTGAAGATAGTTGTACAAGAAGTGGTTTCAGTTTCAGTGATGATGAATATGAAGATACACTTGAAGGACCAGAAGAGAATCTTCTAATGGCATTAGAAGAAGAAGGAGGTGATCCTATAAAATATGAGTCAGAAAATAATGAAGATGTTTTCAAAGGCAAACAAATAGAGGAAGAATCAGAGAATGGAGAAGTTGATCTTGAGGGAGAGCTTATTCATGCCCTTGATGCATTAAAGAAGGTAAGAAAGCAAAACTCCCAACTTAAGCTTCAGTTTCAAGAATGTGATGAAGAGAAAGGAAAGCTTATAGAGGATCTAAATAAGTCAATGGCTAAGACAAGGAAGTTCAAAGATAAGTTAGAAGCAAAGGTCTTAGAATGTGAAAAGTTAGAGCATGAGGTAGCTTCACTAAGGAAGGAAGTAAAATATTCTAAGGATAAGTTACACAGGTTTGGAAGAAGCTCAAAGAATTTGGATAAGATTATCAAGACACAAAAACCTACATCAAGCAAGACAGGTCTTGGTTTTGAACAGGTACAAAAGAAACAAGGAGAGGAGTCAACCTCAAGTTCTGAAGAAGAAGAAAATTTAGAAGAAGAGAGTGTAAGAGAGAGTGAGACTTCTGAGGATGAGTTGGACAACAGAAAGTTCAACAAGGAAAGGAACAATGCACAAATGAGGAACAGATGGAACAGGAACCAACATAGGGTAAAAGAAACTAAAAGACCAATGGGGTCAAGGCAAGGTAGTTTCAATGGATGATGCTTCTCATGCCATAGGTTTGGGCACAAAGCTTCACAATGCAGGACACATGGAAAACAGGAATATGGAAGGTTCAAAAATAGGTAGCTTTTTCAAGGGTATTGCTACTCTTGTAATCAGTTTGGTCACAAGGCAATGAATTGCAGGGTTCATGATAGGAATAGATATGGCTTCACCAGGAGAAATCCCAAGACATTTGCACCTCCAAGGAATAACAATATTAAGTGTTATAAGTGCAATAATGATGGACATACAACAAAGTGGTGTAGAGCAAAAATTCCAGAGACAAGTAGGAACAGAAATGGTCAGAGGAATCAGAAGGATCAGATAAGGAGGAAAGTGGACAAAGGTAAAGATCAGTGCTTTCTGGGAGTAGAAATACTCCCACCCTAGAATTAACCACCTCAAGAGGAGGTGGGGGAGGGGCTAAGCTAAGAGTCTCATTCTTAGCCCCAAAGGTGACCCTTTGCCATTGATGACAAAAGGGGAGAGATTTGAGTAAGGGGGGAGATTTGAGTTAGGAGGAAAGCATTCAGTTAGGGGGAGCAGTTTCTCAGGGGAGCAGAACAGAAAGAGGTAAAAGAAATGATAAAAGGTAAATGGGTTGCCATCAATGACAAAGGGGGAGATTGTTGGAAATATGAGCAGGATTTGTTGTCATTGATGTCAAAGGAATACTAAGCAGATGTCAAAGGAATGTTAAGCAAATGGTTCATGGTTGATTTTCTAAGAGGTAAGGATATAATATTTAATTCAAATATTATATGGCCAAAGCAACAAAAAGAGAAGCAAGAAGGATAGCAATATTATAATATTTGGGCAAAAGAAAAAGGTTGAAAAGATATCTCCGTTCCATGGTGGTTGAAAGAAAATAATAAGGTTATTTTGCTAAGGTGAAAATGGCAAAAGGTTTTCCTAAAAACCTAAGGAAGATTATATTTAAAAAGGCCCAAAGGACATTTAAATATTTAATTATAATATTTAAATTCATTCTGAATTTAAAATAATTATAATTAAATTATTATTTTCGAAATGCAAAGCATTCTCCTTGAAAAGAGCAAGTGAGCAAGTTTTAATAATATTAAAGGAGGCAAAGGTTAAATAATTTTAATTAAAATATTTTAACCTTTTGGTTAAAATTTTAATTCAAATTATTCTTGGTGCCAAAGTTCTTTTTGATAGATGGTGGCAAATCGAATAAGGGCCGACGTCTTCACATTTATCATATTGCATATAAAGAGGGGGTAAATTATTTCCCCAAAGTTATTAATGCATTCAAAGTTTGAGTTGAGAAAAATATATTTCGTGTGAGCGCTTCGAGGGAGGAATCTTCGTGCGATTCAAAAAGGATAGAGGAGTGAGTGTTGAAATCAAAGTGGGCATGAAAACCCTACACGACGCGTTGGGTAGCATAGACGGTAGGCAAGGCAGTGATAAGACTTTGTGGAGGCTAGGTCATGGGTTCAAGTCGCACGATCACGTTTTGCAAGGGAGAAAGGAAAGTTTTCGTTCGATGAGTTTTGCATGGAGATAAGGACAAAAGGTACATCGTGTGCCCTTGGTCTCAACCGGGCATGTAGCCCAGGTGGCAAGCCTAGCGTTCGCTAGGGCGCAGTGCTGGCAGTGAGGTTTCGGGTTCGAATTCATGCGGAGGTAGTTGTGTGGTGCGCAAACATTTTGGTGCAAGTTCTAAGGTATGAAAAATTAATTTAATTTTTGCAAGGCCTATGTTATGATAAAGGGTGTTTTGAGGCATACATATTATTAAGAGGGTAGTGTTTGAAGTAGGGAGATATAAGGATTAAAATAGTTTATTTTAATTCTTTGATGCCTTGGAAATGAATTAGAGAGTGGAGTTAAAAGGTGAAAAAGGAATTTTATTTTGATCTTGCTTTATAAAAAGGAGATAAAAATAATTTGTCAATGCTTTGGGATATTTTGAAGTGGTGATTATTTTTCTTTTAATGCATTAATATCTAGAGGGAGTGATAAGGTGTATTTGTGACATCTAACCTTTGTGATTGGCAAAGAGAGTGGTTATAATTGAGATAGGTTTTTAAGGATAATTCTTCATCAAACAAAAGGTATGGGCACATCTTCCTTGTGAGTGATTGTTGGATATTGTGAATGCTAAGTTGGAGAGAAAAGGATTGTTTGATAAGCATTGTTGAGTTTGTTGTTTTTTTCTGGAATGAAAGTTGATACTAGAAACCTTGTTTGATAAGCATTGTTGGAAATATTGAGTAAGATTTCATATGCTTGAACTAGGGTTTGTGAAAGAACATGAGTATCATTGTTATGTGAAGTTGTGAACTATCATGAACTAGGGTTTGTGCAAGATCATGAGTATCATTGTTATGTGAGATTGTTTGATAAGCATTATTGGAAATAAGTGAGTGAGTGTTCATATACTTGGACTAGGGTTTGTAAGCAAGGAGTGCTTTATTGAGTGAGTGATTGAGTGGAGTTGATTGAGCCTAGTCAAGTGGAAGTGTTGAAGTGATAGTTCAAGTTCTGTGAAACAAATTGTTCTATATTCTAATTTGATTTAAGAAAGAGATTGAAAGTGATTGAGCATTGTTGTGAGTGTGAAGCATATTGAGTCTCTAACAATTCTCTATATGTTTCTATGAGATTGGACAAGTTCTAGTGAGGACTTGTTGAGCATATTTGAGGTAAGTCTTGGTGAAGACTTGTTGAGCAGATTGGACAAGTTCTAGTGAGGACTTGTTGAGTAGATTTGAGGTAAGTCTTGGTGAAGACTTGTTGAGAATATTGGACAAGTTCTAGAGAGGACTTGTGGATAGATTAGTGTGAGATTTTGTGGAAGCTTACAAGGTAGATTTGAGATAAGTCTTTGAGAAGACTTGAGAGTAGAGTTGATTGATTGATTTGTTCAAACCTTGGGTTAAGGTTTGGGGCAGATCTAGAAGATTTGATTTATGATTGAGTCAAGATTTGTGTTAAGGCTTGAGAGAGATTTGAGGACAAATTTTGGTGCAGATTTGAGGATAGGTTTGTGCAGATGAGAGATAGATATTGAGTAGATTTGTGCTAGACCGAAGGATTGTGTTTAGTGCAGATTAGAGGATAGATATTGAGTAGATTTATGCTAGACTAAAGGACTATGTTTAGTGTAGATCAAAGGATAGATATTGAGAATTTGTGCTAGACCAAGGGACTATGTTTAGTGTAGATCAGAGAAAATTAATTTTGCTAGATCAAGGACCATGTTTAATGCAGATTTGAGATAGAGCTGAGAGCTAGCTTTGGAGGTGATAGAGTATAGAGGATGATAGTCTCCAGTGGATAGAGGTCCATTAGCCAGGGCAGTGAGGACAAGAGTCTTTAGTGGATAGAGATCCATAAGCCAGTGTAGTGGAGGCAGCAGTTCTTCTAGAAGATCACCAACTAGAGTAGAGGAGAAGGAGTTCTTCTATGGATAGAGATCCATGAACTTGATTAGGGGATTGGTGTCTCCTTTGGATAGAGGTCCATAAACATTGTAATAGGGAAAGGTTTCCCAAGATATTTGTTGAGAAAATTTTAGTGAAATATTTTCTCCGTGGAGTAGCCCACATTGGGTGAACCACGTTAAATTGGTGTCTCTATTGTGTGTGGTGATTTGTGCATTGCTTTGATTACTGTTGTTGATATTGCTATTGATACATTGCATAATATTGATTGGGAAAGAAAAGTAAAAAGTGGTCTTATACTTGTTCACCCCCCTCTCAATATAAGCTTGTGTTCTTCAATTTTTCATGTAAGATATCAAATAGTAAGCTTTTATGGTTTCTTATATGCCTGAAGACATAATAGAGAGAGATTTCCAAAAGTAAGAGCATGGAGATCATTTTTATAGCTAACTTATTTAGATATTTGTGGTCTAATACATACACCAAGTGTTGGTAAGTCCTACTTTATCACATTCATTAATGATCCTATTAGGAAAACTTAGTTATATTTTTTGAATAATAAGAGTGATGCTTTTCAATTTTTTAAGAGCTTGAAATACATAGCAAACAATAAAGTGGATATTAAGGATTCATCGTGGGGATAAGCATTTTTTCAAAAAAATCAATCAATGTTGTGATGAGCATAGGATTAAAAATGATTTATCAACAACCTATACACCTTTGCAAAATGAAGTGGTATAAAGGAACAATAAAACAATCATGGAGATGGCAAGAATCATGGTATTCGTAATAGGTTTGGCAATAATTTGTGGGTTGGAGCAATTTCAATAATAGTGTACATCCTTAATAGAAGTCTAATAATTGAAATAATAAATGAGGAATGGTATGGCAATAAGCCTTTAGTAAGTCACTTGAGAGAGTTTGTAAATTTGGATTATATTCATGTTGAAGATAATAAAAGGAAGAAGTTATATCCAAAGAACCAAGTATGATTTTTTGTTGGTTATTGTAGTAAATTGTTTACTATGTTCAACTTTATGGCATAATTTATTCTAAAAATTATATTTTTTGATAAAATATCTGAAGAATGAGTAATCATTATCAAACAAGCTAGACCTCCTAGAGAAAACACCAGACATGATGTAGCACTGAATTCAAGTTATCAACAACAAAAGCAAACAAGAGGAAGGAGCAATACCTTGAGCCACTGGAACTCTCCTTTCAAAGGTAAGGTGCATTAGTAATTGTGAACTTATATCTACTACAAGTAAACCTGGTATGCTCTGTATCCTAAAAATGTACATTGGCTATAGTCATTAATTAATGTACCCTATTTTTCTCCTTCTTAACTCCATCTCAAAGGGAATTTTTAATTTTAAATTTTGGTACAAATATTATAAATACTATACCAAATACTAAGAGAGGAGAGATGGAATTTTTTGGTGTGTCTAACATCTAACCTATGGCATTTTCTATCTCCTTTTTCATTCTATTTATCAGTCTAGACTTGAGCCTTGGGCTAGCTACATGTATAGGTCATCAACCCTCTTTTGGTTATACATATATTGCATGTTTATATGGCCAAATCTATGTTCAAATTTATTTTCTTGCTTGGTTCATGTGTTCATTCATCTGATTGAGTTGTAAGATGGAAATTACATTCTCTTTCCACATCACCACTAGTAGATAGGCTAGATAGGTTTTATTTTTTCAATTTACATTTTAAGTTATTTCCCATTTTCTTTATTTACCTTTTCCCTAGAGAAACCTAAAAGAGTAGGCTAGCTTAGAAAAAATATATGAGCACTAAAATACTACATCTCAACAAGGATCTAGTCTTTGTAAAAAATCTTGGAGGTCATTCAAAGAAGTTGGATCCCATGCTTACTTGGACTTCCCAAGGCTAGCACCCCTCATGAGGTATAGGGCATTGGACACACCCCCTCAAATAAATGAAGAGTAAACTATAATCATGTAAATTCACAAAACCCAAGGTGTATGAGTCATTTTTGGCCTTCAATAGTTCAGACTAACAAGCTTTAAGTGACACAAATTGCAAAATTTATCTCTAATATAAAATTTGCACCATGGTCCTAGTGAATTCCATGGTCATCAACTTGTTTAAGCCTCCAAGAGATCCACATAGTGACTCTATTAATAAAAATAAGAATCATGAAGTTTTTCCCATTCTTGGACAAGGTTACGATGGGATCTGTTGGTCCGGCTTTCATACGCACCCTGCGAAGGATGAGCAGGAAGCTCCGGAGACACCCACGAGACGAATCCCACTCACTTTAGGATCTAGCTGGTTATCCAAGGTGCGAGTTACAGAGTCGGTTCGAATTTCTATTCACTCTTTTCTGCTTCTGGAATAGATTTCAATATGGACTGTCTGCTACCTTATAGGGGGTTCTCGAACTTGTTCAGTAGTTGCAGGAGTTGTCACTTGTTAACAATCAGATTTAACTTGATTCTTGATCTAGCTCTCATGGGTCAGCAGATTCAAATAAAAGACAAATAAAGAAAATAAAAATGGATCATTCACGGAAAACAAAGAGAGGGTAGGGTAGGGCAGAAAGAGAAGTTTATCAAACTTTAAACTGTAAAACTTAAAACTATCAATTTCATCTATACTATCAGCTTCACAACAGAAAAAATCCAAGAAGAAAGTGTCCGGATTTCTAAGATCACTTTCAACTAGGAGCACAAGGCAAAGTGGAACAGATCTAGCAAAAAATTATAAATCCAAGGGCATCTGGTTAAAACTGGTATCTTTCACCGACAGACCTAGCTCACACAGATGAAGACAGAGCAATTAGAACAAACTTAACCTCAAATCTATAATTTCCCCTAGCATACAATAGAACAACCGAAGCCTAACAAGATATTTAAACTTGATAATGGTAGATTTACAAGCATATATCTAACAAACTTTAATGGAACGGATAACGGGAAGAAGATACACTTATCACAGATCTATAAAATATTAGGCTCCTGGCCATGCTACCACATAAAACAGCAAAAGCACATCAACTCCCAGTCCAGAAAACAAAGGATTTCACAAAATTTGTAAGAAATTGCTTATAAGACTTTTATTTCTAAGTCTCCGCCTCTCGCAATTACATTGAGAAGAAGTATTTATAGACTCAGGATAGACCCTGATCTTTTCAGAAATATCTTCTTCCCCAAACTGCAAATATTATCTTTTTTTTAAACCCTAGGACCCGGGTTTTACAATATAAATCCATTAAAACAAAGTTGTGGATAGAACTTAACCCCTCTGCAAATCAGTGCAGTTAGCTGCCATAAATGGAGAAGATGAAATTCGAATGCCACTTGCATTCACCCGCAACTGCAAATAAATGCTTTCATTAATTTCTGTTGGTGAGCCGGATGAGTCACCACCTCTCTCAGATCTGATCTCCGTAAAGCCATCCCTGTGTTGAAATTGTCTTCATGCTATTAATTATGCCATAAATTTGTCATTGAATGCCCTCACCGACATCTTCTCTTCTAGCATGGCGGTCCTTGACTAAATCCGCACTTTAACTTTGCCTTTATGGTCTTTTTCAGTTGTCCCATAAGTTCCAGATGGATTCCTGCATAAAAGACAAAATATTAATTAGCTCTTTAATAAAACATAAAATCAAAGCTTAAAGGATAAAATAGATTAAAATCCTGAATTTAAACTTGCATGTCGGCCTCTGTTTGTCTGTTACGTGCTTTGACATGTGTTGCTATCCCAGGAAACCTTCTGTTTACAGCTGGAATGCACTTCAGGCCCTTTGGGGAACTTTCTCTCCTGTCGTGATTCTGCAACATGTCGCGATTTCGCGACATGTCGCGAAATTGCGACGTCCCTGGCGCTAGCGGCTCTTCTTCTCAATTTGGTTGCGAAAATGCGACATGTCGTGATTTCATGACATGTCACGAAATCGCGACATCCTTCCTGCCAACTGCGCTTCCTGTTCCAACAGCCGCGAAAACGTGACATGTCGCGATTTTATGACATGTCGCAAAATCGTGCCTCTCGCTGGCCGTCGTACATCTTCCTTGCTTCTTGTCGTGATTTCGTGACCCTTTCGACACTTAACATTTTCTCAAATTCTTCTCACCATGCCGCTATTTTGCTGCATACTTGTTTTGCAAGACTTCCTTAAAAAGGTGCAACGCATCGCTACCACTCTCACCCCTGATTTCGAAACACACAGCAGCGTCGGCAGTTTCAACACTTAACCCTTTTCTTTGATGCCTTAAGTCTTTGAAACATCTCAGCCTTAAAACATTTCACAACTGGAAAATGTGCAGCGCATCGCTACACTTTTTGGTTTAGAGCCTTCTTCGACAAATGCCCCGCGATTTTGGAACATGCCAGCATGTCGCTGCAAGTTTCTACTTGAACTCCCTTCTCCAAAACGTGCAGCACATCGCTGTAGTTTTTAGCACTTAAGCTCTTTTAGTTGATTTTTCTCTTGCACTCAGCGAAAATGCGATATCGCGAAATGTCGCCAAATCGTGCTCCTCCGTACAACTTTCTTCTCTCTCCTCCGGCAGACAGCGATTTTGCGACACTTTCCAAAAATGGAAATGTCGCGATATCACGACACTTCCAAAAATGGAAAGTGTCGCGATATCGCGACACTTCTGCGACTTAGCCGATTTTTTGAAAACCTGTCGCGATTCCGCGACATTTCCATAATTGGAAGTGTCGCGATTTCGCGACATTACTAAAAAAGGAAAGATTTGATTTTTCATGTATTTATTTGACTGTTTTCTGGATTTTCTTGGTGCCGGTGCAGGATTTGGCTTAAGCATGAATGATTTCTAGCATGTAAAAGCTAAGTCCAAGAAAACACAAGCTAGAAAGACAAGAAAAGCACAACCTAAAAAGGAAACAAGCAAAACTGGATTAAGACTGAAAAACATCTAGAGGGTCCCTACTGCAAAAATGAAAGTTCAGAATTTTCAGAGGGTGAAATTGATTTTTTTTCAGTGGGGGTGTGTTGCTTCTCAACAATATCTTCTTTTAGTTAAATAATCACCACTTTGTGACTTTGTTGCACAAGGAATAGATAAATCCTTAGAAAAGGTGGTTAAGGATAGACTTACAATTTCATGAGTATAAGACCTACCACCAAATTAGTAGTAAGAGAAAATCCTTAATTGCTCCTTCCCCCTCTAAATCTTATCAATCAATAAAGAAATCGACGATAAGATATGACTACCCTAGCTAATCAAAATCAAAGAAGGCACCCAACTTGGAATAATGGAGGTCCCTTGCAACCACCAATGGCACTTGCTACCTAGAATCAAGTCTTAACCTCTTTTGTTAATTCCTTACCATATTTTACTAGAGAGGATGCAACCAATCCAACAAAGCATCTCCAACATATGGTCAGTTTGTATGCACTTTATTGCATTGGAATATAGGACATCGTCATAAAACTTTTGGTAGCCTCCCTCAAGGAAAAAGCATGAGAATGGTATGTCTCTCTCACCCTAACTATATCACCAACTAGGACTAGCTTGCAAACCAACTTGTGGATCTCTTCAAGGATAAGACAGATGAGGTATATCATTGTTAGAACAATTGGAAATCATCAAGTGGATCCCTATGGAAGCCATGGATGATTTCAATACTAGATTCTAAAAGTCTTAGCACACAATCATATAATAAATTTAGCATGTACTAGGTATGGATTTCATATACTACCTCAAAGAAAACAATTATGAAATAGCCATGATGGTAAAAACTTGGGTGCAACTCATTATCAATAGCCTATGGGATAGCCACTCAAGCAGAAAAATATCTCATCCAAATTTTGAGGTTGGCTCATAGACCACCTACATCATTTTCTTTTATGTTTAGCCATCATATCAACCTTTTCCAACCTTTCAACCAACCACATTCCAACCAGATATCATTCCATATCAATCCCCTTTATCAACATCTCTATCTAATACTACCACTACCACCCCAACCTTACAATTCCTAGAAATGGAGTGGATGCAAAATGCTATGAAGAACATGAACAATAAGACAATATCCCTCAAGAACCAATCAATCTTCCAAATTTTTGGAAACCAAAACTATCTTCATCCCCATTTTCACTAAAACAATCAAGGATACTAATCTCCATTGAATGGATTTCAAAGGTTTCCTATCCTATTTGGTAGAGATTCAGGTTATTTCCAAGACCCTAGGAGACAAGTGGCACCTATTCTAGTTCCTATGCAACCAACCCCCACAAATATAGTAAGGGATATAATCCTAACCTAGAACAACTATATATGAGATTCATACGATTGGTCATATTACTACCTAGATTCCTATTATCCAAACTATGGGATGTTGCATCAAGAAACATGCCCAATTCCTCTACCCATATATCATAACAATGCTATCTAAGCACTAGGTCTAATCGTTCATAGCTTACCATCAAATATTCTTCTACTACCAAAAATCATAGTAAACCTTAGTGACATGGTATGAGGGAGAAGTCTACTCCATCCTTAGATGAACAAACACTCTATCGAATGAACAGAATCATTTCTAGTTTGATGTTCTCACAAGGAGAAATATGAGGGTGGTGGAGGAGGCTCAATAGTAGCAACAATTGATATCAAAATTCAAGAGATAAGGAAGTAAGCCATTGAAATATTTTAGCATGGTGAAACTTTTAGAAGGGTACATTGTACTATATCCCTATGGGATGTACTTATGATACTAGGGTAGATGAAAAAATTAGAAGAATATCTAAAAAATGAGGATCCATTGAGGAACCAAAATAAAGGAGAATCATGCAAAAGAATGCTCCTTGTTTTCGAGGATGAGAAAAAATGGCTATACCCCAAAAAGGAATGAGCAACCAATGGAGATCTCCCTACAAAAAAAAATAAAAGGAACAATGAGCAAGAGCCATGATAAAAAAAATGAAGCCCCCACTAAAGTTACAAATAAGCTAATAGATGAAAGGGTTATTGAATCATAGGATCTAGGCCAATATAACAAAATAAAATGAATGGGAATATGTACCTACCTGATATAAGATGAAATATCGGTCTTACTAGAGACCATTCTTACATAAGGAAAGCCAACCAAACTTTCTATACTATACTTTGATGGGTCAAGGTATAGGTTTGGGGCAAGAGCAAGCATGTACCTCATCTCACCTCAAAATAATAAGACTCTCTAGGATGTCTAGCTATAATTCAAATGCTTAAATAGTATGGCAGATTATGAAGCCTTAGCACATGGCCTCTAATTAGCATCTAACTGGGGATTTAAGGAGTTTTAGATATTCAAGGATACTAAGATCATTGTTAAGTAGGTAAGGTTCCTATGCATATCTAAAAATTGACTAATGAGGTTTTACAAAAATTAGATCTAGGATCTATTAGAATATTTTTATGTCATGAACATAATGGTGATTCCCCAAAACTATAATATAGAAGCAGTTCATATGGTAGTTATAGGAGCATAGTTTGACCCTACTAAATACCTATAGAAAAACCAAAATATATTAAAATTATCATTAGAGCTATAAATCATAAAAATGCGGTCTCATGGTAGGTGTTTGAATATGAACACATCATTCATTTTATTCAAGAAGAAGATGAATTTACTAAAATATGGACACTGAGAATACAAGAGGTATATGAGGATCAAATTATCCAACTCAATGATAGTAAGATACCTAAAGGATTTGTCACTTTGGAGTCTCTCTTCACTCTATATGATCACTATAAGAACAATAAAGGCATCATCATAGAAAAAAGTAACTACCAAGAGGTGGATACTGAGACCAAAAAGGTCTTACATATAGTGAATATCACCACTTGGGATGAGAGAAAATGTTTAATTTACCTATCATAAATATGCATAGGTAATGACCTAGAGCTATGAAAACCTGAAGGGATGTGATAAGGACATCATTCAACATACCATAGAACTTAATCCAGGCACCAAACCTATAAGGCAAAAGCAAAGGCCCATAAATCCAAATAATGAGCCTCTCATGAAGTAAGAACTTGCCAAGATTTTGGCATACCACCTAGGTATCTAATCTAGTCTCAATGAAAAAAATAATGGAGAAATACAATTATGTGTTGAATTTAGGGACCTTAACTAGGCTTCGCTCAAAAATAATTACCCATTGACCTCCATGGACCAACTTCTATAAACTGTGGCAGGATCAGAAAGGTTCTCACTTTTGAATGGCTTCTTCGGCTATAATCAAGTTTAGGTGAAGGATGAATACTGATATAAGAAAGTATTCACCACCAAGTGAGGTACTTATTCTTATCAATGGATACCTTTCAACTTATCAAATTTTAGGGAAACATTCCAAAGGGCTATGGATATTTCTTTTCATGACCTTAATAAAATAATCCTAATTTACATAGATAATCTTATAATATTCTCCAAAATAAAGGAAGATCAATTAGAGCACCTGGAAAGGATATTCAAGCACTACCAAGAATTTGACATCTATCTTAATCCTACAAAATGTATATTTTGTGTCCCATAAGGGAAGGTATTGGGGTATATGGTATCTAAGAAAGGTATAGCTATAGACATTGATAGGATAAAGACTATTTTAGGGTTATATTTACCTCAATACAAGAAATGCATCCAATATTTCCTCAAGCAGATTAATTTTGTTCAAAGGTTTACACCAAACTTTGCCTCCATTTTCAAACTCATCACCAAAATATTAAAAGGGGGATAATATTTTCAGCAAACCAAAGAGGATAAATAGTCTTTCAAAAGGATCAAACAAGATATCACAAACGCTCCAATGCTAGCCAACTTAGATTTTGATAAATATTTCATCCTCTATACTTATGGGGAAGAATCCAGTCTTGTTATGGTCCTCACTTAGAAGGATAATCTTGAGATGAGTATCACATATCCTTCTCTAGCTAGATCTTGAAGGATTATGAAGAGCACTATAGTTTCATCAACAGATAGGTTTATTATTTAATGAAAATCTTAAAATATTTTAGGCATATGATCTTCGATAGCAAAATAGTAGAAAATGTTGTCCACCCTAGTGTCAAGGACTATATCATGAATAAGGAAAAAAGTTATAAAAAAGCTAGATGGGTCACCCACTTCCTCGAGTATGATATTTAAATCAAATCCACCAAGTTAATAAAAGGTATGGCATTATGCCAAAGGTTGGCTCAAGAAGCAGGGGAACTAGAAGGAGAGAGAATACCTAGTCATTTTAGAACAAGGTGAATATTGGGTCCAAGATTGTGTCAAATACATTTGATACAACTGGTACCTACCAAGTCTAATCCATTCCTAAATAATTTTATATGGGTTGTAGAATACACATTACACACTCATCGAAGGGGTTTTGTTTCAAAGGAATTTTGTATGTACTCTCCTAAGATGTATGGAAATTGAGTGAGCAACCCCGTTGCTACAAGAATCTCATCAAGGATTCTTTGGTGGACACTATTCTACACATACCACAGTAATGAAGATAATAATATATGGTTATTATTGGCCCACTATGTTTAATAATACACACAAGTGGGTGTGGGGATGCGACCAATGTAAATTCTTCACCAAAAAGAACTAAAATGTTGCATTGTCCCTTAAGAATATTTTTTTATGAGCCCTTATCACAATAGGGGCTAGATTCTATAGGGGTAATTAATACACTTTTCAAAAAAGGACACCAATGTATCCTCACTACCATGGATTACTTTAAAAGATGGACATAAGCAGTCCCACTCAAGTAGTCCATCGAAAAAGTCATTGTCAGCTTCCTAGAAGAGATCATCACCTGGTTTAGAGTTCCACATACTATTATAATAGATAATGCATTCATGTTCATTGGTACTAATATGAGCCAATTTTATTTAAACTATGGTATGTATATGAAATCCTCTTCCAATTACTACATGCAGGGTAATGGTCTAGCATAATCCTCAAATAAGAATTTACTAAGAATCTTAAAATGGATAGGGATAGATAAATAAAGGTTGTAGTATCAACACATTTGCCAAGCATTATGGGTAGATAGGATAACCCCTAAAAAGGGATTTATTATTCCCATTTCTCCCTAGTCTATGGTCTAGAAGCTTGGTTACCCATCTACATTGCACTACCAGCCCATTAGTTGCTTCATCACCTCGAGCTTAAATAACATGATGCAATATCCTTAAGAATAGGGGAATTGATAAGGATATAAGAATAGAGAGAAAATTCTAGAGCCCACCTAAATAAATATCAAGAAAAGGTTAAAAAATTGTTCAATAAAAATACCAGCACACAACAATTCCAAATTAGCAAATTGGTGCTTAAATGGGATGAAAACCAAAACAAACCAGGAAAGCACACCATGTTTGACACCATGTGAAGTGGACCTCATGTTATCACTGAATTGAAAGAAAAAAATATTGTAGAAATTTCCAAATCGAATGGATAACCACTTTCAATTTTTATTAATAGAAGTCACCTAAAATAGTATTTTTAACAAAAAAAAAAGAGAAAAGAGAGAAATATGATGGGATGATAATAAAGGCCTCAAAAATACCATGGATATCATAAGATCTACCAACACGTAAGTCTAAAATAGACAATTGTCCCACAACCAACCCTAGATAGGAGAATCAATTAGAAAAAAGTGGGAGCCAATCGTCTACCCAAACTATAATGGTTAGGGAAACTAAAGCAGTCATCGACGTGGCAGTCATCACTACTAGAATCCAAAGATGCCTAGCCAACAAATTTCAAAATGAAACTATCATAATTAATCAACACACTATTCAAGAAATCTCTAGGAAAATAAGAGAGGTCACCTCAATGTCTAATCCAAGAGGATATAGAGAGGAAGGCATGCACGTGAAATAGGTAAACGACCAAAAAAAACTTATAATTCCAATTTTTAGGGACCATGCAACAAAGGATCCTACAATAGCCAAAGAGCTTGTTTGATACCTGTTGACAATATTGTCACATTCCACCAAGGGGTAGAAAAATTAAAAACTTTGTATGATATTTGTTTTGAAAAAAATTTTTGTTTATAAGTTATAGCAATTTTGATTTCCTATCGCCCCCTGGTGGACAAAATGAAAAGAAAAGAACTTCGGGCCCGAAGCGCTTCCAATCATCACTTTGAGCGAGAAGTTGGCCGAAGATACAAAGATAACGCTTCACACCCGAAACATTTTTGGCAGCCGCTTCGGGCGGAAGTTTTGCGAAGCGGCATCCAAACAACTTCGCCGAAGGAGAAAAGATAGCCCGAATCGGCTAAGGCAAAGAAAATACTTCGGGCCCGAAGTATTTCTAAAATCCACTTTGACAAGATTTCTCCCGAAGCGGTGCAAGTCGAGAAAGTGTTTCGATCGAAACTCCCCCAAACCGCCTTTTCAAAAGAAGATCGGCCCAAAGCATTTTTTCTCGACCCATCAGCGAAGTGGTCTTGCCCCCAAAGCAGCGAAGGATAGAAAAAGATCGACTTCGGCACTCCATGCCCCTGAAGTAATTTTGCAAAGCAAAAATCAGTGAGGCGCTTTCCAAGAACGCTTCCCAAGTTGGGCATTTCCCAAGGCAGTCAGAGAGCCTCATAAATGCATATTTTCTTGCTTGATAAGCCCGCTGCTCATTTTTGGCAATTGGATGCGAAGTATCAGTCTGAGAAGGAGAGCCCGACAAGCATGGTCACCACTCAAGCACCGCACCTGCAATCCAAGGACACCCAAGTGGCTCATTTAATGCATCTTTCCCTGGTTGACTCGGTTGCCATTGCCAGTTTCGGCAATCGATTTGAAAACTCAGTTGCAGCAGCCGCAAGGAGCCGATTTCTCAGAGCCCGAGGGTGTACTCTGTCGTTTTGTAATAATGATTCAGAGGGTCGGGTCCTCTATAAAAACCCAGGTTTTACAATGTAAAAATGGGGGGAACTTTCTGCTAGAAAGCTGCTGTAACTTGATGTCCTGCGTCTAATACTAAAGATTTTTGTACTCCATTTCTCTCTTTTATGCTGCCTTTTGTGCTTAATTCTTTTGTCTGTCTGCACTCATATACTAAGACTCTGAATCCTGAATTTGGTGTGCGATTGGGGACTGTACCCTAAAATTTGCCCTAAAGGATACATAGGAGAGGAAAAATGTCCCTATTGCCTTCTTTTATGTTGCCTGGTGGATCGAGGTTTTTGTTATTCCCTCGTCTTAATCGCTGTTACACTGAACCCTGGATTCTAGCGAGAGAGAGAGGAGAACCCTGCGAACCCGTCCAGAAGATACATAGGAAGGTCGGCACTGCGTTTCTTTCGTTTATTCTTGGTGTTCTTTGCTGCTATTCGAGTTATTAGTGAGTGATCGTGCTTCCTGTTCTTCCCCACCTTGAATCATCAATCTCTAATCCTTACCCCTTTTTATTTCTTTCTCTAACCTGAACTCCTTTTATCTCTTTCCTACACTCTTATCTCAAACCCCAAAAGTAAATTAGTATAGGAGTCGGCCTTCTCTAGAGATTGGCACGAGGGGCATCTCTTCCCTTCGGCATTTCAATGTTGGTCGCAGGTCCAGGGCACGCAAACCCACCAAAGTCCTTTCCTATGTGGATTTGATGACCAACAGTTTCTGGCATGCCCGATGGGACGTAAGGTCCCATATTTTTAACTCAATCCCATTTCACCAGGGCCACTAGTTCTAATCAGTTCCTGGTGTGACCCTATCAGTCTCACCTAACTAGTGGTAGTGAAATCTGATGCTCTCATTACCAGAAGACTTATAGCATCTGGTGACTCTGTTCAACTCAAAAATCTCCAAGTCGTAAAGACCAGTTCCCAAATCTGTGCCTTAATGGCAAAAGTCCCCATGTTTTAAGGAAGCCCGAGTTGGTGAATCTTTGGCTTGCCTCCATCTGTTAAAATCACCTGGCGACTCTGACTGAGCTGAAGATCCAGATTTCTTGATCGTAGGTGCCTTTCTAAGTTGAAAGAAGACATCTCGAAGGAATCAAGGTTCAATGAGTAGCCTTGACCTCGCAAGCGGAGAAAAGTATGTTCACCTGGATAGCAACAGCAACAATGATAGCAAATGCAGCAGCAACCGCCACCCAGGATGTTCCCATCATGGGATTCACTGTCACCACTAAATCTAGCGAGACAAGGGCAAGTGTCGCCTGCTGCAATAAAGAACATCCCAACGTTCGACGAAACTAGGAAAACTGCTCTGGAACACATCAAGGACATAATCTCTCTGGCTGTAATCTACGATGTCATAGAGGAACAAGTGATGGTAAAGCTTCTGGTTCTGTCCCTTAGAGGAAAGCTCCTCTACTGGTATAGATCTCTACCGCCCGGTGCTATTACGAGATGGGACCAGCTAGTCGGGCAGCTGATGGGAGACTTCAATGAGTCCTCCGATCCTATCTCTCTTCTGCATCAGTTCACTTCAATACAGAGACATCCACAAGAGGAGATCACAGACTTCAACGTTAGGTTCGCTCAAACCTGGCAGAGGGTACCAGTTGGATTTTGGCCAACTGACGAAGCTATAGCGCTCTATTTCCTTCAGGATTTCAACCTCGCTATCAGTCTCATGATGAGGTACTCTAACGTTAATACTTTTTTGGAGTTGTATGAGTTAGCTAAGAGAGTGAAGATGGATTTAATATCTGTGGGCAAGCTCCCCCAAAGGATGCCGACACCCATACTTCACGAATTCTTACAACTCTAGTATGCAAGCGTAGTCGCTTCGCAAGTCTCCACCACCTCTGCACTCCCGATCTCACCTTGGAACCCGAATCCTATTGTGTCTCAAGTCTCCTCTCCACAAATTCATTTTCCCACATTTTCAACCCCACATCCCGCCCTGCCTCCAATACCGACCATGGCTTCATTGCCATTCATTCCAAAAGCCGATGACATACAAGCTAAGATTTTGCAAGAGTTGCAGTCTCTGAACTCCACAGTTCAGATGTTGTCCAACGACATGACCATTGTGAAGAAGAAACAAGCACAACAAGAGTTTCTACCAAGAGGGTCTTATCCTATGCCTGCGCTTACTAAAGACCAAGCAGTCCAGCAAGGGGAGGCTTCGACGAAAAATGCTGTGATTAATAAAGCTCCGAGCACTCCCGAGTGTGTATATTGGTGCTCCACATGCAACGATCCGCATGAAAAGAATACCTGCATGCTGCACCAACACTATGTACAAACGCTGGCAAGCAGTATTCATGGCGGTCAAGTCAATGTCATTGGGCAAATGAGTCAGAACCTGGCGATTGGCGAAGAGGAGCCGATTGAGGTGCTTTCTAGAGGAGGAAAGGAGGCAATTGAAGTGAATGCTACTCAGATGGCTCCCTTAAAAGTGCACGCTCGATCCGAGAAGGGACAACCATCTTCTTCAACCCCATCACCCCAACCAATATTTTTTGCTCCTGTCTATCCTGCACAGTATTCATCATGGCAGACCCTTCATACCGAGCAGATGCCTGAGTTGCACTCGTTTGTAGCTCAAGAGGCGAGTTCCATCCAAGCCCAACAATGGCAATATGCAAGCTTTGCTTCGGCAATAAGCAATATGGTTGCTTGCATGCCTCATCAAGAAGCTGAGCCCAAGGAGATCCTGGAAGCAGATTTATCATGGGAAAAGCCCTATCATCGCAGCAAGGAGTTGGAGGAGCTCATATTCAAGAGTCTACAGTCGGTGGACTCTCTAAAATGGTGGTATCGGTTCCAGTCATCACCACAATCGGTACCCACAAAAGACCCCCATGCGACGAACTTCTTCGATGCACCATTCA
Organism: Wollemia nobilis; assembly: GCA_028583015.1. Taxonomy (NCBI): domain Eukaryota; kingdom Viridiplantae; phylum Streptophyta; class Pinopsida; order Araucariales; family Araucariaceae; genus Wollemia; species Wollemia nobilis. Next base: position 1,395,293 of record JAQPPZ010016670.1, read on the forward strand.
TCACTAGTATGGGTACTGGCAAAGGTGATAACCTGCCACGTTGCACTCTGTTTGCAACATGGACAACTTCGGGCAGAGGCCAGCCGGACTTCAAGGATCAGCTAAAGTTCAATCAGATCTGGTCCGGGCACTACAGGTTCATCGGATAAGCACCCGAAGCTGGTTTTATGGTAGCGGCATGCCAGCCATGTCACAAAATTTTGTGTAAATACTGTAAATAGCTCGGCTAGTAAATAAGTTTCGAAAGCACTAAGTGTTACTTGGGAGCTTAGGCACAAGCAAAAATATGCTATCAGTGGATGGTCAGAGAAGGAGATAATGGGAATGACTCCATTTCCCAATGGATAAAGGCCTAGGATCTTTGCATTCAGACTAGCAAAATGCCCCACAAGCTACCAAGAATGTTGACAATATTGTCACATTCCACCAAGGGGCAGAAAAATTAAAAACTTTGTATGATATTTGTTTTGAAAATTTTCTTTGTTTATAAGTTATAGCAATTTTGATTTCCTATCACCCCCTGGTGGACAAAATGAAAAGAAAAGAACTTCGGGCCCGAAGCACTTCCAATCATCACTTCGGGCGAGAAGTTGGCCGAAGATACAAAGATAACGCTTTACACCCAAAACATTTTTGGCAGCCGCTTCAGGCAGAAGTTTTGCGAAGCGGCATCCAAACAACTTCGCCGAAGGAGAAAAGATAGCCCGAATCGGCTAAGGCAAAGAAAATACTTCGGGCCTGAAGTATTTCTAAAATCCACTTCGGCAAGATTTCTCCCGAAGCGGTGCAAGTCGAGAAAGTGTTTCGGCCGAAACTCCCCTGAATCGCCGTTTCAAAAGAAGATCGGCCCGAAGCGTTTTTTCCCGACCCGTCAACGAAGCGGTCTTGCCCCCGAAGCAGCGAAGGATAGAAAAAGATCGGCTTCGGCACTCCACACCCCCGAAGTAATTTTGCGAAGCAAAAATTAGTGAGGCACTTTCCAAGAATGCTTCCCAAGTTGGGCATTTCCCAAGGCAGTCAGAGAGCCTCATAAATGCATATTTTCTTGCCCAATAAGCCCGCTGCTCAGTTTTGGAAATTGGATGCGAAGTATCAGTCCGAGAAGGAGAGCCCGGCAAGCATGGCCGCTACTCGAGCACCGCACCTATAATCTAAGGACACCCAGGTGGCTCATTTAATGCATCTTTCCCCGGTTGACTCGGTCGCCATTGCCAATTTTAGCAACCGATTTGAAAACTTAGTTGCAGCAGCCGTGAGGAGCCGATTTCTCAAAGCTCGATGGTGTACTCTGTCATTTTGTAATAATGATTCAGAGGGTCAGGTCCTCTATAAAAACCTAGGTTTTGCAATGTAAAAATGGGGGGAGAACTTTCTGCTAGAAAGCTGCTATAACTTGATGTCCTGCGTCTAATACTAAAGATCTTTGTACTCCATTTCTCTCTTTTATGTTGCCTTCTGTGCTTAATTCTTTTGTCTATCTGCACTCGTATACTAAGACTCTGAATCCTAAATTCGGTGTGCGATTGGGGACTGTACCCTAAAATTTTCCCTAAAGGATACATAGGAGAGGAAAAACGTCCCTGTTGCCTTCTTTTATGCTGCCTGGTGGATCGAGGTTTCTGTTATTCCCTCATCTTAATCGCTATTACTCTGAACCCTGAATTCCAGTGAGAGAGAGAGGAGAACCCTGCGAACCCGTCCAGAGGATACATAGGAAGGTCGACACTGTGTTTCTTTCGTTTATTCTTGGTGTTCTTTGCTGTTATTCGAGTTATTAGTGAGTGATCGTGCTTCCTGTTCTTCCCCACCTTGAATCATCAATCTCTAACCCTTACCCCTTTTTATTTCTTTCTCTAACCTGAACTCCTTTTATCTCTTTCCTGCACTCTTATCTCAAACCCCAAAAGTAGATTAGTATAGGAGCCGACTTTCTCCGGAGATTGGCACGAGGGGCATCTCTTCCCTTCGGCCTTTCAATGTTGGTCGCAGGTCCAGGGCGCGCAAACCCATCGAAAGTCCTTTCCTGTGCGGATTTGATGACCAACAATACCTTAAAGGAGAGAGTGCAAAAGGATAATTTTAGAGTACCATGGAGGCAACAAAGAAGGCTACCCCCTCCTAAAACACTGGGTTGAATACCAAAAGGGGAGGCCTCAAGGCACAGTAAGTAGCCATTTTTCTTATATATAAAGTAGAGAAGGTTACCAATTGTAGTACATCTACAAATACCAAGAGTCTAAAGGAAGGCACCTTCTATAGGTACCAAGATATTCTATATAGGACTTTCTCCACCCAAATCTAGACATCTTACTTGGCCCAATATATGGTACCTTAAGTACAAAAGTTCTCATAGTTTGTGGAAGCATTCACTACTAATTTTGATGCTCTATGGGGGGTGGTTCATAGAAAGTATGGGTATTTCCATATTTTCATTTCACTAGAATCCATACAAAATATGTTGATGGTTTCCCAAGTGTTGAATTTTGACCTTGTCATAGCCAACCAACTTTTTAGAAACATCCCAATCTTCTAAAATCCTTGAACAAGGAAATCCTCAACCAATACCAACTAAGTGAGGTACCTAGATTCCCAGTATCCTAGACTTTGTTTAAGGATAATACAAAATATAAATTGAGCATAGTAGTGTTCATATTCTAGGAAGAAGAGGCTAAGCTCGTAAATACAAAGGAATTGGGGTCATTTTTCATAAGGTACATCTCCTACGAGAGAAATTTAATATTTGACTTTAGTACCTATATATCTCAGTGGATACATGATGGGATGGAGGACTTTAATGGTATAATATATTTTTAGGTACCCATCCTACTTGGTGCATTTGACCATGTCCTAGAACCTAGGATTGTATCAAGGTCTGGACCTAAAGATATAATAATAATATGGTCAAAGGTGCCCTATGTCCCTTTGGATGAGAGCCTTTTTTTGAATATCCTCCTACTATACCTTCATAGATAGGTTCCTAATTTCATCCTTATGTGCCTTGAAAGGGATAAAATTATGGCATGTCTCGAAGGAGTGCTCGAATAATATGCGAGAGACTATAAAGAAGATTATTTTTCTTGGAAAACCACACTATTATTTGCATCCCCAAATTTGCCAAACTAGTGCATTTACTTCCCTAGTACTTACCAAAAATAGTATTTGCTTTAGAAATATTTTGGTAGTTGGACATTATGAACACAGCTTATGGAAGGAGATGGAGTAACTCCAATTATTACAAAGTCTCAATTCAATTGGGAATGATTAACTTGCTAAAGAGGAGGATTGCACCTTTTTTATAAGAAAATCTCAAGAGCCTAGAGCTCAAGGTATTATATGACCCATGGGTTTATCATCCATATGGTGTCTTCCAATAATGGTTATCCAAAAGCATGAATACAAAGAATTTTATGCCTCAAAGGTGACAAACGTTGGAATTCTATGAAAACCTAAAAGAAAGTGGCTACAAGCAACTACAAAAGAAATATTTTTTTAATTACCCCTTGGAGCTTGAACCCTAGTTTGATCTAGTGGAAGATGGGTAGCCTAAGGGTGTGGTAGATCCAAGAAGAAAAATATAAAATAATAAAGAGCAATGGCTATAAGAGCAAGACTATAATGATGACAAGATTCAGAGTTGGTGGATTTAAACGTAGATAATCAAAGGCACAACATCAATGCTAGGGAAGAACCTAAAAGATGAAAATTTTAGTGATTTATATGATGAGGTGAATGCATCTTAGGGCGACAATGACATGGAATAAGTTGAACAAGAGATGCACCATCAACAAGCATAGGAATAGACTGCCTCACCAACTATATTTTGAACTAGACTGCCTCACCAACTATATTTTGAACACCTTTGAAACTATCATCAAAAATAAATATGCTTGTATAAAAGTCTTTGGCCTCTACCAACCCAGATGAAACTGCCAAGGCTAATCAAGCTCAATCGTTAAATAAATAAACTAAGAAAAATAAGGAAAAGAATTCCAAAAAGAGGTAGAGGTATTCCTTGAAGGATAAGAAAGTAGATGAGAAAAATAAGAACAAAGCTCAAGCCAAAGAGATCTATTTTCTAGAAGAATACCCTCAAGGAAGTCCTTGGAATCCACTAAAAAGGGGAAAAACACCTCAAAGGTAGACCTAGAGTAGGATGTGGCTCCTGAGCCTACCCCTTAGCAAAACCTTATTTTCTCAATTATTCAAGCAACTCCCTATTAACTCCCTTCTACCATATCACCTATTTCATCTACCCCTATTACTCCACCTGTGTCTCAAAATCTCCCTTTCTTACAATCTGCCATGATCTTCACTCCAACATCAAATGACATGACCTACTCTACTATAGTATCCTTGGTAGAACCCCCAAATCCTTATTTTTTCATTAAATATTTACCATTACCCACTAAAATCCTATTGTGATTATCTAACCCTAAACCCATCTCCTCTATCCAGGAGATTATCTCATTTTTATAGCAAGACACAAAGCAAGATCAACACCAATTATACCAAGAAGCAAAATGGCATGCCTCCTAGTCTATCACTTCATAGAGTAGGATTACCTTAATCCCTTGAGGAGAGGGGTTATGGATGATTATTTTAAACCAATAATGTCCAAGGCACTAGGAAATATGCCAACCCAAGATTAATGGATATCAATAGTTGAGTTGACCTTTAGAGATGCATTATCGAAAGAGACCTCCAAATTTATTGAAAAAATAGTTAATATGATAACTAATATATATATTTTGGAGGCCAAAATGCTTACCTAAAATAAGAGATAAATTCATACAAATGTTACATAACTCCCAAGCCAAGGCCAAGACACTCAAAATTGAATTGGGATGCCTCTTAGCCAAATTTCAAGAAAAAAATACCAAGATAGAGGAGAAGAAGATGTGAATGGAAGAATTGGAAGAAAGACCCTATAAACTAGAACTACTCATAGAGGTCATTTAGGTTATTCAAAAAGGATTCATCCAAGAAGCCAAGGTTCTTCTTCCAACAATTGATGGTATTCAACCTATCTCCTCCTTATGTGTAAAAGCCAAAGAAAATTTCAAAAAAATTGAAGAGTTTGTTGGTGCCATATTCCTCGAGGTCTAACTCTTCTAGGCCATCCTATCCTAAGCGGATCATTGGCACTAGAATTCAATGGGGATGACAAATAAATACTTCATAATTCAAAGAGTCACAACAATCCTAGCTTCCTAGTAAGTGGCCCACAATTGTATGGGATAAATCAAGATCTTGGATTGGAAGGTGGATGAATGGAAAGGAAATATTTTTTCATTGGTAGTAGTTGGTATCCCTAGTCCTTTTGGTCTAAATGAGTATTTTCTACCAAAATAGGAGAACTGAGCATCTTGGTCAATTGGATAATGTTGAAATCTCATCGAATCTCTTCATAGAAGAGAAAGTGAATGTGGCAATGAATCCCGCTATCGCTCTAGAATCCCTTCTTTAAAAATCCCAACAAGATTATATATCTCATATCTTTGAAGGGTTGTGTAAATTCTAAAAGTGTTATTGGAACCATAATTGGTCTTAATTTCCACTAAAGAAGAACTTGAAGGTCATTGTTGTAATCAACAAGATTCAAGTGTGACTCCATACCCAATAGAAAATGCTACCACTATATGGTGTTCTACCTTTAAATAATTGAGGGTCCCCTAGAAGCTGCTATAACTATAGTAAATTATTTGCTACATTCAATTTTATGGTATAATTTATACCAAAAAATCTATTTTTACAAAAGAGTTGGAGTAGTTGCAACTAGACCAATCAGACCTCCTAGAGGAAACAACATACATGATGCAACATCAGATTCTATTTACCAAAAGTGAAATTTAGCAAGAGGAAGGAGTAATACCTTGAGCCATAGAGACTCTCCATTCAAATGTAAGGTGTATTAATAATTGCAAACCCATGTCTACTTCAAGTGAACCTGGTCCACTATATCCTGCAGATATACATTGGCTACATTCATTAACCGATGTACCTTATTCTTCTCCTTCTTCCCTCCATATTGAAGGGAATTTTTTAATTTTAAATTTTGGTACAAATATTGTAAATAGCTATATTGAAGACAAAGAGAGGAAATTTAGAATTTGTTGTTGTGTCTAGCATTTGACTTGTGGTATTTTCTCTCTCCATTTTTTATTCTAATTCTCATTCTAGACTCAAGCCTTGGGCTAGTTGCATGTATAGGCCATAGAGCCTCTATTGGTTATACATATATTGCATGTTTGTATGGTCAAATCTATGTTCAAATTGTTTTCTTGCTTAGTTCATGGTTTCATTCATCCCACTAAGTTGTAAGATAGAAATTGCATTCTCTTGGCACATCACCACCAGTAGATAGGCTAGATAGGTTTTATTTTATGCAATTTACATTTCAAGTTATTTCCCATTTTCTTTCTTTCCATTTTTCTAGGAGAAAACTAATAGAGTAGGCTAGCTTAGAAAAAATATATGAGTACCAAAAGAATGAATTTCAAAAAGGAGTCAACCTTGGTAAAAAGTCCTAGAGGTTGTCTGAAGAAGTTGCATCCCATGCTTCCCTAGACTTCTTGAGACTAGTCTCCCTCACAAGGTACAAGGAACTAGACACACCTACTCAAAGATATGAAGAGTGAACCACAACCATGGGGGTTCATGACACCTAGGGCATAGGGGTTTTTTTTTACCCCAATTATTATTATGAAGAAAGAAACGCATATGGGTGTTATAACCCCATACCTAGATATTGCATTATGTCTAAATATGTGACTTTTGATGAAGGGAAAGCACATAGACATCCTATTGAGAAGATAATCATAATTGAAAATGTTGGTGTGTCATCAACATCAAGAGGATAAATAAGTATTTTTCCAAATACAAGCACAAAAAAAAAAATAGATATTATACTGACATTTAAGCTTCCAAATGTTGGATTATAATTGTGATAGGAGGTTCATAAGAAGCCAAGGATAAGCCTAAGAATAAAGGTAAAAGGAATAAGAATATAATATGGTGAACTATGTACTATTGTCCAATAATCAAGGGGAACCCTCAAGTTTTGAATATGCATAACAAAGTAAGGTATGGACCAAAGCCATGAAATAAAAATTGAATGCAAATGAAAATATGTGAACTTCCAAGAATAAGTGGGTAATTAGAGTGAAAAAAATATTTAGGACCAGGTACAATAGTGATGTATCAATCAAAAGGTGTAAATCAAGGCTACTGTCAAAGGAGTATGCACAATAAATTTGTATAGATTATGATGAGACATATGCACTTATTACAAGGTAAGATACAATAAAAATGGCCTTAGTCTTAATAGCCCAAAAAATATGGACTATATATCAACATTATGTAAAAAGTGTATTCTTGAATAGAAATATTGAAGATGTTTTTGTGGGATGATGGGATTTATGAGTGAGATTGGTATGAATATTGAAATAAAATGTGGAGGCAAATAATAAAATATTATTAATCATTCAACTATAGCATAGGATAGCTATAGGGTTTAAGTAGGTTACAAAATAGGAATTTAACCATAGATCCAATATCCACGCTAACAACTAACGTGATAAGCGCCTAACCTACTAACAGCTAACTACGTAGTCAAATTGACTACGACTACTAACCTACTAACCAACTAGGTAGAATAGTTAAAAACAACCTAGTGGTAAAAAGTAATAAATTACTTTTTACCATACAGTAAATAATTTCTACTTAAGTGAGAAATAGGTAAATATCCCAAATGATGGAATATTACTCTAACATCCTCCCTTATTGCATTATTTGGGTAATGTATATAACTGTCCCAATATAGTGAAAAAGATGTCGATCTGTTGGTTCTTGCTCTATCACAGTACTTTGGCTGCTCCTAAGCAAAAAGTGGGTCATTCCTCACTTTGTCTTCACACCAACGAATGTCCTTATAGTAATCAATTCATCCAACCGAATTGCATGGGTAACCAGCTGCTGCAATCGCTAGGTGTAGTAGAGTAGATCACTTCATACGAGGTTCATTCATTTATAATATGAGTTTGCAAAAGATAAGGTAGCTAAGGTGTCGGTCGCTGCCAAAAATGCACCCTTATAAGTTCTCCCCTTCTCGTTGCAAAACATGTTGTAATTAATTTCTGAAATAAGTATGACTAAGGCGTCGGTCATTGTCGAAAATGCACCCTTATAAGTCTTCTTCCCTTTTTACAAAAAATTGTGAAGAAAAGAAATGTATATCCCCCCTTAATTGCAAAAAATATGTGCAACTCAAGAGTGTTGTGAAGGATTTTACAAATATTGCCTCCTAGGCAATTTTACACCACAAAATTCCCTCCTTTTGTTACAAGTACTTCAAACATTGAGAGTTTGCTATTTATGAAGCCTAAAAGAGGTACAATCACCCCTTATTGCAAGTACTTCAAACAAAAACTTATGCTATTTATGAAGCCTAAAAAAGAGAGAGGAAAATGGTGCTTTGCCCAAGGTGACACATGTGTTTTCCCTCTACAATATTGTTTTAGCAATGAGCACTCTGTGTGCTCTCTTTGAACCAGAATTAGAATGAGAATGAGAATGAGACACTTCACTAGAAACATGGCTTCTGTGATGTGCCTTTGCCATTTTAGTTTTGCTTGTTTTGAAACCAACACTGAATGGTGTCTTGGTTGTCATTTTTACAAGTTGTGCAAAACTATGTTTTCTAGGCAATTTTATCAAAAAATTCACCAAATCATCCTTCCTTATTGCAAGTACTTCAAGCATGGTTGCTATTATGAAGTCTAAAAGAAAAGATATGATGACATCTGCTTTTCTGATTGCCTTTACAAGTTTTATCTCCCTCTTGTCAAAATCTGTGTTTGAAGGAAGAAAGGAATTATCCCCCCTTAGTGCAAAAGAATTGCTACTTTCAAGGTTCCTTAAAAACTTGTTCTTTCTTTCACTCTCAAGAGGTATTTAATGGCACCTGCCTGAAAACTCTCTTGAAGAGAGATAATCAGTTGGAGGAAATTAAGCCAAACAAATAAGAGATGAAAGATAATTCACTCAAACAAATATTTAATGGCACCTGCCTGAAACTCCCTTTGAAGAGGAATAATCAGTTTGAGGAGTTTAAGCCAAACAAATAAGAGTGAATTAGGGGATTTGTTGATTTAGGAGAGAATATCAAGTGAAATTGGCTTTAAATTTGTGCATGGATTTACACAAATTTGTGAAATTTTGGGGTATGGAGTGTTCTTGATTCTATGACTTATAATTTCAAAAGAAATAATGCAATAATCAAACAAGAATGCCCTCAAAATTCTTATCACCTAGGTGTCGGATGCAACCGAAAATGCACCTAATTTGCCAATGAAGGTGTCGAGTAAAATCGAAAATGCACCTTTTTAATTTTTGCAACAAAATATGAATGTGTGTTGTGCAAAAAAAATGATATTTTATGTCTCCTCCTTATTTTACAATTTTGCAAAAGAAGAACAATGTTGTCTTCCCCCCTTTATTTTGCAAAATTAACAATTTGAGCACTCCTTCCAAGACAAGTCGACACACGACCCGCGTTTGAAAGGCTTCCAGACCAGTCGACACACGACTTTGGTTTTGATCTTTCAACAATTGAGCATGAGGAGCAACATGTGAATTGTTCTCAATTTTACAACAAAAAAAATTGCTATTTTATGTTTTATGTCTCCTTACTTGAAGGAGAGAACAAAAGCAAAGTGTTGAAGGGTTGTGAAAAATGAGATAATCGTTATGCTTCCTCAATCATGACATGCTATGTATTTTGCAATAGAATTGTGAGTCTATGTCTTATATCTCCAAAAAAAATGAAGAAAACTATAGAACTTCGGTGGAGGTTTATTGCAAAAAAAATGTTGAAGCAGGTTTTTTTTTTTTTTTGTTTAAAATTTGCGAAAAATTCCTATGTTTCTTTTGTCTCCAGGTGAGAGAAAACACAATTTTAATTTTGGAATATTTAAGGCAAAATTTTTGTTTTGGATTTCAAGGTCTTCTAAGTTTGATAAAGCAGAAAAAATATGTATTTAAGATGAAATTCTATAATTTATGAAAAATTTGGAAAAAAAATGGTCCAATTTGATTAAAAATTGAATATTTTAAGCCAATTTGTAAATAAATTATAAAAAAAATAAAAATATATATTTTAAAATGCTAAAAAAAAACTTTAGAAACTTTAAAATTATTGAAAATTTTGAGAAATCTTAAAAAACCTGTGCATTTTGGAGGCGTTGGGAATGGATCCGGGGCCTCCGCTGTGTAAGGCGGCCGCGCTAGCCAACCGAGCCACCGACCGGTTTGAAAAGGCTTTGGCGTGGCTGCACTTTAAGGAGGTCGTGGCAAAGCAAAGCCTTTGTGGGTTTTATCCCACATGCATCCCAAAATGGGATGCAACAGGCTTAATAAGCCGCGACAAGCACCTTAGTCATCGATTTCCTGTGGGCAATCGACGAGTTTGCCTGCCCTTTTGGACGCCACCATGTGGCGCTAGGGGTGGGCTAGGTCGAGTCCACGTCAGTCAAGTCGTGTCCAGTGGTTGTCCGCCACATGTCGAGTCTGAGTCAGTCCTCTGGTCCAGTCAGCATCCAGGTGGCACGTGGTCGTTGTGCCATGTGTCGCCTAGTCAGTCCTCTAGGTTGCACGGTTGTGCCTCGGGATTCATGTAGGCCAGAGATCGTGAGATCTCACCACTTATCACATCATGATTTGTCGGTGTCAGGGATCGGAGGGCCTCCTACCCTCACGGATCCCGTGGTTGTCAAGGATCGGAGGGCCTCCTGCCCTCACGGATCCCGATATCGACGGGGATCGAAGGGCGCGCCTGCCCTCTCAAATCCCGAGGTCGAGGCCTCCAGCTGGGAGGGGAGGGCGCTCCTGCCCTCTCTGCTCTCCCAACCTTGGGGGGTATTGGGGTTCCACGTGTGCGCAGGTTTTTGAGACTATGTCCCCTCGAAAGGCGTGCGGTCGACCACCGCATGGAGGGCGCTCCTGCCCTCTTGTGGTGGTCCTCCACCTGGGAGGGCGCACCTGCCCTCTTGTTGGCTGTGTCGGCCCTTCATGTGGTCGAGCCTCATCGGGGAGGGCACGCCTGCCCTCCTGTCAGCAGGTCTGAGGCAAGGATCCGATCGTCGGTCAAAGGGCATCGCCGGTTGCCGACCTGTCTTCGATACCGGTCCTACGGGAAGGGCGCTCCTACCCTCTTGTTGGCTGGACAGGTCTGACAGCCACCTGCTGTCAGATCTGTGGGCCTGCGGGCCCTCTCTCCCGTGGCCACTCGGTGCCCACGCAGGTCAATGGGCCTGCGGGCCCTCTCCCGTGGCCGAAGCTAGCCTTGCTGCTCAGGATCCACCTTGGGATCCATTTCAAGCAGCAGGTCAAGGGGGTCCCATCTCGAGATTTGTGCCCCTTGATCCAGCTCTACAAGTTTCGATCAACCAGTGGCTCTGATGCCAATGAAGTAAAATGTGGAGGCAAATAATAAAATATTATTAATCATTCAACTATAGCATAGGATAGCTATAGGGTTTAAGTAGGTTACAAAATAGGAATTTAACCATAGATCCAATATCCACGCTAACAACTAACGTGATAAGCGCCTAACCTACTAACAGCTAACTACGTAGTCAAATTGACTACGACTACTAACCTACTAACCAACTAGGTAGAATAGTTAAAAACAACCTAGTGGTAAAAAGTAATAAATTACTTTTTACCATACAGTAAATAATTTCTACTTAAGTGAGAAATAGGTAAATATCCCAAATGATGGAATATTACTCTAACAAATATTTGATAGTTAACATATTCAAACTTTGCAACCTACAAATATTTTGATTTGCAGGTTATCCTCCAAATTGATAAGGATGGGGGACCTTGGTTGCCTACCATCAACTTAAAAATGTTATCTGATTTCCACTTTTTGTTCATCTCCACATACCCAAGTTCTAGGTACTTTGTATTCATTGGGTAAGATTTCATCTTCTCTAGTCTATGCTATTAGAACTAGAGACATTAAGTGGACACAATTTTGACAGCACTCTACTCAAGTCCTTGTAAGTTTACACAATGAATTCCTTGCACTTTCATCAAAATATCGAATGTAGATGAAATAAGGAGTAGATAATAATAATCTTTGATATTTATCAATTGAGTATTCCCTTTTATCTTGATTCACTTGGGTCATTTTTGATCCATTTACGTGATTCTTCTTGAGATTATTGTCTTTGTCACCTAGTGATGCTTTGTGAGGGTTACTTTCTTTGATCTTTCATTTCCATTCCTCTTCAATATGTAGATAAAATCATCCTAAAGAACAAATCTGATTGGCCTCCATTTATAAATCGGATAAGCCACTATTAAGGTTTTTCTTGTTTTTTGGAATATTGTCCAACTTGAGGATGTCATTTGTAGGTGGATGAGTTGGAACATGAATGCATCAACTCATGAACCATTGAATGAGTTCTATATAGTCATGCTATATGACATGTATTGTGTATCATATATTTTGATATTATATGTGATGTAATAAATATCATGTAGTGAGTGGGGTATTTAATGATTTTATGTATACAAGTAGTTATATGGGTATGATAGTTTCCAACCACCTATTGGTTCTTGTGATACTTATATGTATGCCACCTACCTTGGTCAAGGTATATCTTTTGTGTGTGAGATAGTCGATATGGATATATTCTTGGTTTGTGTGATTTGTATGTTGTGTGTTCAACTAAACCATGATGTATTATAGATAATTGTAAGGGATACATGTATATGAGTACATGAACCATTGAATGAGTTAAAGATAGTTGTGTCATTTGATGTGTTTTATAGTGTGTTGTGGGGTGTTTAATGCTTTTATGTAAATAGGTAATTAGGTAGTCATCGTAGTTGCCAAACTCCTATTTGATCTTATGATACTTATATGCATGCCATCTACATTGGTTTAGCCATATTTATTGTGGAAAATGTAGTCGATAAGGATGTGTGGTTTGTATGTTATATGCTCATGAAAACCATGATATATTATAAAAAATTGGTGTAAAGGATACACATGTGTGAGTGCATGAACCATTGAATGAGTTATATTTATTTGTACTACTTGATATGTTTTATAGTGTGTCATATGTTTCAATGTTATAGCTGGTGTAGTCAATATCATGTAATATGTAATTGGGTTCTTAATGTTTTTATATATGCAGGTAGTTAGGTAGTCATGGTAGTTTCCAACCACCTATCAATTCCTATGATACTTATATATACTCCATATACATTGGTTAAGGCATATTCGTTATGTATGAGGTAGTAGATATGGATATTTAGTTTGTGTAGTTTGTATGTTGTATGCTCAACTAGACCATGATGTATTACAAATAATTGGAATGTAAAGGATACATGTGTGCTAATTATATATAGACTCAAGCAAGCACCAAAGGCATAGCATTTAAGAATTGATGCATGCTTCTTGAAATGTAAATTTGTGAGAATTATGAGTGAGTTCACATTATTCTACAAAAGGGAAGGTGATCATATTTTGGTTATTTACTTGTATATTGATGCTCTAATTTTCATAGGAAGTTTATTAGGAATGAAGGAAGGGTTAAAGCAAACCATGATGCAAGAACTTGAAACAAGTGTGTTGGGTTTGATGCATTCTTTCCTTGACATTGAGGTACATCATATACATTATGGGATCTTTATTTACCAATTTATATATGTGCATGTTATGTTGAAGGAGTTTAGAATGGAAAGTTACAAATATTTTGCTACCCCTTGCATAAAGGTGAAATATTATGTAAGGATGATAGAAGTGGAAGAGTGGATGAGAAGAATTATAGAAGTTTGATTGGCATCCTTACTTGACAATAATAAAATTAGATATTGCATATGTTGTTTCTTTGGCTTCAAGACTCATAAGTAATCCATTGGAAGACCATATGAGAGCAACTAAGAAAAATTTTAGGTGTGTGAAAGAAAGATTCAATTATGAAATCCATTATACTTTGTCCAATAATATTGAGTTGGTTGGATACAATGATTTATACTGGGGAGGCTTGATTATTGATTAAAAAAACCTACATCAAGGAATTATTTCTAATTGGAAAATGGGTTGAAATTTTAGAGTTTAAAGAAACAAGCAATGGTTTCACTCTCAAAAATAGAGGTAAAGTATATAGAAGCTACATAAACAAGTATACATTTAGTATGGTTGATGTAGATCCTAGAAGACCTTGATGAAAAGCAAAGAATAACTATCATTTTTGTGACAACATGAGTGTCATTCAAATGATTGAAGATCTTATTTTTTATATAAAGTCAAAGCACATTAATTTTAAGCATAATTGTGTCATAGACTTTGTTTGAGAAAAGGAAGTTGAACTGAAACCCTTCGAAATATCAATATGCAAATATATTTACAAATATAGTGGTAAAAAATCAGTTTATTTCACTCAAAGATAGAATGAAAATTTTCCCATTCAAGGAAGAGAATATTAAAACTTATGATATTGAATGAGATTAAAAAAAAAACATAATAAGACAAGAATAAGATAAAAAATAAAATAAGACAAAATTAAAATTGTAAGTGAAAATTTAAAAAACAAGAAAAGAAATTTTCTCATGAAGATTTGGAGAGAATATGAAGCAGTAAGAATATATTTAGACAACCAAGAGATATTTTATTATGTAGGGCATTGTATTGAAATATAATGTATAGATTTGAAGAATGATGAAGTGTTTTTTAAATGGTTTTTGTACAATTTTATTTTTACTTCATTTTCTCATTTTCATGTTGTGTTAATTCTTGTTTTAGAGTACCACCATATCTCACATTCAAACCCAAAATTAAGGATGACAATCATATATATGATGAAGGATGTTATCTAAATGAAAAAATAAGATGTTTGAATGATGAAGACAATTATTTGAGCAAGGAAGCCAACATATAATGAGGGGTTCAATTCATCCCAAAGTTTTAAGTCATTTAAGAGAAGGTCAATGTTGTTCAAATCCAAGGAATCTATATATGACCTCCCAATATTGTTTTCAAGGGTTAAGGGGAGGTTGTCTACCTTTTCTTGGTCATTTTACACATCATTTTGGAATTCAAAGAGATGAATGAAGCAATACGATCTCTCTAGAACAATATATTTAAGATATGGGAGATATCATTATTGGGATATTTGCCATCTATAACTTAAGCATTGTTATTTTGGTCCAACTAAATATCGACGATAGTTAGTTCTATCTACTACATAAGTTCCAAGTTCTAGGGTAGAAGATTTTTTATCTAGACTAAGAAGACTATCATATATAGTAGTTAGTTAGACATCTAGCTCAAAAATATTATCATTTGGGCTTATGAGGTGGTTTATGGAGCCTTGAAGATAGTTGTCTTACTATCAATAATGGTTACCATCCCTTGAGTTGTCATCAAGAGTAGAGATGTTGTTTGACCATATAACATAAATATGTTGTCTAAGTTTCCTAAACCTTATCAAATTTACGTACCATAATTGATGAAGGAATGAAAGTTTCTACATCATGACAATTATCTAAGGCTAGAACTTGGTCATTAGGTACAAAATAGCTATCACTTGGGCCAAAATGGGAGTCCTTTAGACTAGATTGAGGTTCATTTAGATTGAGTGAAAGTAATATGATGTAGCAGAGAAACCAATTGAGCTATGGGAGGTATCATATGGCCAAGGGAGGTGCCATATAGAATTTTGGAGTTGTCATGCAGACAAGAGCAAATGTTTTTTGAGCAAGGAGATAGACCATTGATGAAAGGGGTAGTCATCTACGCTATCTATAGAGAAACAAAAAATTGTTGGTATGTCTCCTTAATGAATTTGAGCTTCATCATCCAAGGTCATACCATCACTATTAGGAGAAAAAAAATTGTTGAAGAAGACAATAATAATAAGGGTATTAATGACAAAGCTATCACTTGGAGTTTGTTGGTCGTCCAATAAGAAGATCTTTCAATCATCCAACAAAGTAGTTATCTTGCAATGTAACAAATGGATAGTTGTATGGTCATTTAAAGGGTCCCAACTTGGGTGTTAAAGATACAAATGTGATCATATAGGGTTAGAAGTCGATCATTCAGGATCCTCTTATGAACTTTAAGGATAGAGGAGAGGTCATCTAGGTAAAGGAGGTTGTCATTCTGGTAGGTGGAGATGTCATGTCATTCTAGTAGGTGGAGATGTCATCTGGGATTGATAAAAATTATGGATGATAAGTTCCAACTTGTTAAATGGTTGGGACCATTAATTGGGATTTTTCAATCCAAAGGAAGACCATATAGGGGCATGTTATCTAAAATTTTATCATTCGGAGGAAAGTTATATGATATACCCTTATCTAAAGATATATTAGCTCAATTGGATTGTCCTAATGCTCCTTGATAGACAATGTGTGTAGACCTTCAACTAGCACACTCTTTTCCTTGAGTTGGATATGATACTAGTAATTCAATTACATTTAATCCACTATAAAATATATTATTTATTATTATGGTTTTTAAATGGCTTGGTCAACTTATCATGGTGTTTTAACAAACCACACAATAATATTTTAAAAATATTTATATATAATTTGGTAAGCCGTGAACATAATTATGTATCTTAGAAGTTTTATGTTTAACCATTTAAATTTGTATCATTTAATTAACATATTAAGGTTCATTGTTATGATTGAAATGATTTATAACATCAAACTCCTTGCTCCTACTTCTTACCCTAATATGACTCATATAAAGTAAGTACTTTTTAACCCATTCTAAGGGACATACCTATCCTAACAAAAGTGACAAGAGCCAATGTTTAATTACACCTAACCAAATTAAAAGGCAAACACCACAACCAACACCCACCCTATCAAAAGTGACCAAACCCCATGTTAAATTAGACTTGACCAAATTAGAATTTCGATGCCACAACCAACAATTAAGATTTGAATAATATTTAAAAAATATAAGTGATATTTATTTATTGATTTTTATCATAATTTAATTTTTTTGTTTGGATATCTTTTAATTTAACAATATTTATTTTTCAATAATTAATTATTAGGATAAACACTCAAGTCTAATGCAATGGCTCCTCTTGTTTACTTCTAACATTTCATTGATCTTCAAATGTAAAAGATTATATATTAAGTCATTTTAAAAGTAAAAATAAAAATTTAAAATATATAAATAAAAAATTATATTATTTCATTTTGTTATTTAACAAAAATATTCATAGAATTAGTTGTTGTAGTATTTATGCTAAAACATACTCTTACTAAATCAATCCTCATTTCTTCCCATATACTTGTGGCAATAACACCATATAAGATAGGCAATGTGTCCTACTAAAACATATATAATCAATTTTTCAAACTTACTTTGTGATATTTTGGTATCTTATCCAGTATGTCAATTGTGTAGGATTTTGAGAAAAAATAAATAACTAAATTATTAATCGTTTTCTTATATAATTAATTTAAAAAATTTAAAAAATAGAAAAAAAATTAAATCAAAAAATTAAATATGTAGAATATCCAATAAGATGAGGTTGAATTTGAGCATAAAAGTTGGGATTTTGATAATTAATAAAACAGTTGTAGGAAAATGTTGTCGATGTTGGCATTGGGATTAGAGCACTTGAGAATCTGCGTCTTTGCCATGAAAATGCATTTAAGGCAATGGAAAAGCAAAGGTTTTGGATTTATCATTTCTATAATGGTCCATTCTCTTCGATTCACCACTTATTTGGTAACAAAAGTGGAGGACCCAACATTTTGGTGCAACCATGCTAAAACAAGTTTCAAATTTTGATTAAAAGAGTGGCATTTCTAAACTTTATAGTACTACAAACATAGTTCACAACTTTGGCTTCTTTGGTTACATACATAGTCAATGCTACAATGGCATAAGAACCGGTGTTATATTAGCACTACAATAACACAAAGTAATGATATTATACTAATGCTAAATGGATGCTAAGATAGTGTAAAATAAAGTAATCACAACACCACTTTGGTGTCATTTTAATATTGAAAGAAGTTCTAAAAAAGAAAAAGTATAATTTTTGATGTTATAGTGATGCTAAAGTGGTGTTATAAGCAACACTACATTTATGATATGGAGTTCTTTGGAAAAGTAAATTAGGATCAATTAGCAAGAAAAAAGTAAAAGATGTTCCTTTTTATCCAATATTATTACTCCATCAAGGGACATTGTCGTTTCCTTCTTGAAAAAAATCATAATTCATTACTTCACAATAAATCAATCATTTGAGTAGCCTAAGTACTATAGTTGTTCCCATTCAAGTAGATGTTTTTCAATCTACTAAAATAAAAATATGGAGAACCTTCACATAATAGAAAAAGGTCACCATTATCTAAAATCAAAAACCTATACCATTATTTTTTTGTAATACACACAATGCACACCATTATACACACATGTCATGGTTTGAACCTTGGACCTCCCAAAGAGAAGCCAAATCCCTAACCATTGTGTTGTCCCTATCAAGACTAAAAATCTATACCATTTAAAAGAGGGTTAATAATGCTTTTTTATAACAAAATTTTGAACTCCTAAAGCAAATTTCTATTATTAGATCTTAAGCACAAAAAAATGAAACTCTAACCTTAGATTTTCCATAAAGTTTCAAGGATACCATTGGGAAAGTTAAATAAAGGTATTTGTCAAGCCAATTAAGCACTAGCACTTCTACACTTGGGAATAAAATAAATAGGTTAGAAAGAATGAACTTGTGTGACACAAATGGTTTTTGACCCGCAAAATGCACCACATTAGTCAAAAAGGACAAATTAACCATTAATTATGGGCCTCACAAAGATTTAAGGTCAAAATAAATATACAATGTGATGGATTAAATGTGTACTCTATGTGATCAGGAGGGAGCCAAACTAGCTAGGCCAAACCCTCGCAACCATATTTTTAACAACTAATTATCTACCCTTCTAATAAAAGAGGTTAATCGTTGTAGCAATCAAATGATGGTTGAGAGTAAATTGGATTTTTCATT
The DNA here is from genome assembly GCA_028583015.1 of Wollemia nobilis. Taxonomy (NCBI): domain Eukaryota; kingdom Viridiplantae; phylum Streptophyta; class Pinopsida; order Araucariales; family Araucariaceae; genus Wollemia; species Wollemia nobilis. The sequence goes on from JAQPPZ010016670.1 coordinate 1,414,348, forward strand.
TTAACTCATGTTTTCCTTGGTCTAAGAGCCTTTTGTTAAGGCCATCTCACCAAGTTTCCCAACATGTGGTTGATATAACAAAAAGAAGGATTGCAATGAAAAATCCTTTTTCACAAACATTCTAAAAAGCACCCAAGAGAGAACATAGGGGCCAAAATGAGATAAAAATTTGGACGTGCATTCGTAAAGGTGGCATCACCAAGTGGACATGTCCTTATGAATGTAAAATAAAGGCTATTGCAATAAACAATCCTAGATGCACAACTTAGACTAGATAAACAATTGTATTGCAAGGGGTATTTTTTTAATTTTACATTAGAAAAATCCATCTAGATGCACAACTTAGACTTTAAAACTGCAATAGAGAAATAAAAGGATCCACTAACTTGGACCCCCTCATTTCAAAATACAAAATCAATGAACCTTTCTCTAATAGAATCTTAAGAACTCAAACAAATAGATAGTTATCTAAATAAAATATATATGGATGTTGTTGCACTAGATAATTGAAACCAGTGAAGTATCCCTTATTTTCTTATAGAACAAATTTGAGAGTATCACTTTGGATGATGGCATATGTTTTGATAAGTGGTTAAATATCCTATATTTCACTTGTTATATTTAATGACCAAAATCTTCATACAAGTATTTATTATATGTTTAAACCCAATCTTAGACATATTTCCAAGTTGAAAACTATATTTAAAATTGTTTGTCTTAGTAAATACTTCTATACTTGCTTCTATATTTTAGTAACATTATAAAATCAATTATAAACAAAACTACTTAGTACTAACTATAAACCTAAGCGGTATATTTTTATGATGAGATTATATTTTATTACAAATTTAATTATAACCATAAACACTTGGGTAAACAATATAATAAGAAGATACAAGCTTTAATTAGTAGTAATGAATCCTTCTACTCTTCTTTTTTATTATATGAATGGATGATAGGCTCTGATCAACTTGTTTATATTATATTTTTATAGATATTAATGTTTAATATGGAATATCGAGGGAGATACGACCTTGTGAAGTCAACCATCGAGAACAAGGCAGTGACGATTTTTCAAGTTGTAAAAAACAAAATTGCAAATATTTGTCAGCTAGGGTTCGGATGATTGGAAGAGCAATAAAAGGCTAGAACTTCAATGAGGCAAGACACTCTATATAGACATAATTTTTTAGCTAAGTTTTTTTCCTTCTTTATCTTAGAAATTTTGCATGCAAATTTTTATAATTTTTTATCAAATATTATTTTTGCTATAGGACATTATGATAAATTTCAATATATTTTGAGTTTTAGTTTCCTTTGCATGGACCAATTTATAGTTAAATTCTTAGAATCATCTCTAGTAATAGAGGTTAGCGAGCGCACCTCAGAGAGATCCTCATTGCTCCAAGATAAGGTCATTTTTGGCAAATTTAATGGGTATTGGCCAAGGGCTTCAGCCTTGAGAAAATGGATTGATAGGAGTTGGAAGTCTCCAGGAGTGATTCTATCCTATCTGCACAAAGGTTTCTTCCTATCCATTTTTGTTTTAGGGAAGAAATAGAAAAAATACTAAAAGGAAGTCATTGGTTTATAGGAAGAGCAACACTCTTCCTTACCTGCTGGTATGAAGGATTTCCACCTAAAAATATAAATCTATCCCTAATACCAGTCTAGGTTAGGATTTTTGGGTTACCCATTGAATTTTAGGAAATAGATACCTTTAAGGCAATAGGAAACACTCTAGGAGAATTCCTTGATATTTTAGATACTATGAAAGATGGATTCTTGGCTATTTATGCTCAAATTTTGGTCATGATTGATATAAGTAAAGATTTACCAAAATCAATCATTCTTAAGTATGGGGATAAGATGTGGACTCAAACCATAGATTATGAAAACATATCTTTTATATGTAGAACATGTCATGAGGTGGGGCATATTGAGAGATAATGCCCTAAGAAGAGCCCAACAAAATCATATGTAGAAAATCACAAGAGACACTTACAAATGGATATAAAAGAAGATGGTTTTCAACTTCTAAAAAATAGATCTATAAAAATGAAATAAAATAAACAATGGAGACCAGTAAGGAAATATATTGGAAGAAATACAAATTCTTTTGAGGCTTTAGCCTATGAAGAAAAAGAAGATCATAACTTAGAGGACATAGTACAAAAGGTTCAACATATTAACAAGGAACCTCATGATTTAGGGAAGATCATTCTCGATGAACCTAAGGAATGTGTCTCATTAGATTTTAAATACTCTCTTGAAGTACCATGCACTATTCAAGAGGAAAAATTGGTAAAGAAAATGAAGTTTTAGAAGTTAATACCTCTGCAATTAATAAGGAAATACCAAAAAATGAGCAGGACAAGTCAAAAGCTTTTGTAGTAGAGCCAAGAGAGGATAAATATTATGAAAAAAAAAAATTGTGAAAGAATATTGAGAATTAGAATAATAAGACCTGCTCATGATATAGGTAAGACAAAAAGATAAAAACCCTCAAATTATCAAGTAAGGTCTAGGGAAGCAAGAGCAAACATAGAGAAAGGAACATAAACTAAGTTGGTTGAACTTATCTTTACCAAACAATAAAATGATATTGGTAATACGTAGGTAGGGCCAATAGCCCCTAATGAGACATGATTATCATCTCATGGAATAAAAGGGGTGCTAGTGTCTCCTCAAAGCAAAGGTGTATCAGGGACCTATGTTTAAGTAATAAACCTGATATTCTTTGTATTTAGGAAACTAAAATGACAAAAGAAAAAGTTTTAAAAACTATGAAAGAAAAATGGGCAAGATGTGAATGGGATGCTATGGATTCTGAAGGAGCAGCAAAGAAAATTCTAACTTGTTGGAATCCTTCTAGAACCTCCTATGTAACCATTCATAAAAATAAGCATTGGATAACCTATTTAGTCAAATGCTACTTTAAAAATATTTGTTTCATCCTTATCTATAAGAAACCTACTATTAAAATAAAGCTCACACACACAAAATACTAAAAAATAACTAAAATACATGTAATAACAAAATAACACTATGCAAAAAGTAATTTCATAATTGAAAGAATCTCACAAATAACTCAGAATCGTAGGCCTCTTTGAGGGGGCAACCTCCTTCAATATTTCATTAACTTGTAAAAGATACCTTCGTACATGGCTTCATGCCTTTTAAAGAGAAAGCTACATGCAATCCTACCTAAAGGCTCAAGAGTTGGCTTACATGCAAAATGCCACTTGAGCTAGAATATTCTACCAAACATTGGTTACAATCTTGATAATGGTTACATGTGATGGCACCACTTGGCTAGGTGCCTTACTTGCCACATACATTACAAATTATTACAAAATAAAATTATAATAGAATCCTCCCACGTTAGAAGTGGGTCATTACATAATAATGAGAATTACAAAATAATGTTAGGATGGGATCCTAACATGTCCTTCCCCTTCAAAAAGCTTTGTCCTCAAAGCTGAAGGTGAGGAAACTAGTGTTGGAGCTGATGGAGAGACTCCCATGTAGCATATTCTAGCTGGAGTCCACACCACTAAACAAGGACTTTAGTAATGGTGTGATTGCAGAGAGTGTGAGTCTGATGATCCAAAACTCTTCGAGCTCAAGTAAGATAAAACCTTCTTCATCTAACTTTGGGAGTATAGATTGAACCTGTACCTGATTTCCCACCAACTTTTTGAGAGAGAAAACATAAAAAATAGGATGGAGCTTGGATGTAGGTGGAAGGGCCAATTTGTAGGTTGTGGCACCAATCCACTATAAAACCTGGTAGAGCCCATAGTATTTCATAGAAATTTTTTGGCATCTACAAAGCTGGAGGGACAATTGTTTGTATTACTATAAGCAAAGGAAGACCATATCACCCACATAAAAACTACGATTGAAATAGTGTTGGTCAGCCTACTGGTGCATATGATTTTGAGCCGCATCCAAATTCATCTTTAGTTGATGGAGGACATCGGCATGCTAACTAAGGGTAGTGTCAACTGCATGGACCTTGGAGCTACCTAGAATGTAGGAGAAAGGCATGGGTGGAGGACACCCATAAACTGTCTCAGAAGGGGTAACCTTGGTTGATGTGTAATAGGAATTATTATACCACCACTCAGCCAAAGGAATCCATTTCACCCAGTGCATAGGATGATCAGGAGGTAAAGCAACGAAGGTAGATTTCCAAATGTTTGTTGATAATATTAGATTGGTCATCCATTTGCGGATGATAAGCTGGACTCATTTTGAGCTGAGTTCCCTGTAACTTAAACAATTCTTGCCAGAAGTGACTAGTAAAGGTTGGGTCACGATCGGACATAATGGAGGAGGGCAGACCATGAAGGTGAAATATAGAATCAAGGAAAATTTGGGCAACTATGGAAGTTGTGTAAGGATAGGAGAGGGAGCAAAAGTGAGCATGTTTTGAAAGAGGATCCACTACCACAAAGATGATAGATTTGTCTCCAGACTTAGGTAACCCTTCAATAAAATCTATATAAATATCCATCCAAACCTAGTCAGGAATGGGCAAGGGTTGAAGAGTACTCGAAGAATGCACCGTTTCACCTTTCATCCATTGATAGGTATCACAATCTACCACAAAATCTTGAATTTCCTTTTTTATACCCTTCCAAAAAAAGGTGCGCTTAAGCCATTCATATGTTTTGAGAAATCCTGAATGACTGGTAGATGGGGTAGCATGCAATTCTATCATGAGAAGTTCCTACAGTGGAGACTTGTGGGAAAAAACAAGGCGGTGGTAATACGCAAGCAGGGATATGAAGTAGGTTTAGTGTATAGGGAAGCAACCAAAATTTGTAATTCAAAATCTTGAAGTACCTCCTGGCATAAGGAATCGATCCATTGGGAAATTGGCAATGAAATGGCACACAACATACTAAGAGCCTCAAATTGATGAGAGAGAGCATCGACCACAATATTCTTCTTGCCCTTCTTATAGGTGATATCATAATCATAGCCCATGAGTTTAGAGACCTATTTTTGTTGTTCAGGGGTGGCAACCCATTGCTCCAAAAAGTATTTGAGACTTTTATGGTCTATTTTAATGGATAAATGATGCTCGATGAGATACAATCGCTAAAGAGTTACTGCATGTAAAATTCCCATCATCTCCTTAGCATAAGTGGATTTTTCCAAATTACGGTTGGAGAGAGCTTTACTAGTGAAGGTTAAGGTTCTCCCTTCTTGCATCAATATTGCACCAAGACCACGACCTGAAGCATCGCTTTCGATGATGAACGGTTTGGAGAAATATAGCATGGCCAAAATAGGCGTAGTGGTCATCACATACTTCAATTCTAGGAAATCCTGTTCAACAGGTCTCATCCAAGTAAAAGAGTCCTTCTTTAACATGGAAGTGAGGGGAGCTGCAATTTTAAGACCTTTGAGAGTGTGAGGTTTTATCCATTCCTGAACCTCTTGGATCTTCTTGGGGTCAACTTATATACCCTCCTTGATGATGATGTGTCCCAAATATTCTACTTTTATTAACCTAAAAGAATACTTGGAATGCGTAGCATAGTGTTGAAGTTGTGCCAACATCTAGAGAGACTGACTCATATGAACATGATGCTCTTCCCATGAGTGGCTATACACTAGAATGTCATCAAAGAAGACTAGGATGAATTTTTGAAGGAATGGATGAAAAATGTTGTTCATGAGGCTTTGGAAAGTGGAAGGAGCATTAGTCAAGCCAATTGGCATTACCAAAAACTCATAGTGATCTTCATGAGTACGAAAAGCGGTCTTGGGAATATCCTCATCTTTAAGCTTGATTTTATGGTACCCCGATCAAAGGTCGAGTTTGGAAAAATACATAGTCCCATGAAGTTCATATAGTAATTCATCCACATCCGGAATAGGAAACTTATTCTTGATGGTGAGTTTATTGATCTCTTGGTAATTGATACACAACTGCCAGGATCCATTTTTCTTGTGCACCAGTAAAACTGGAGAAGAGTAAGGTTTGTTGCTTGGTCGAATGACATCAATTTTTAACAATTCATGTACTAACTTCATTAAAATTTATTTTTTCCTAGTGTTATTTTTTCCTATTTTTGGTTTAAAAATTATTCAAACTAAAGTAATGATAAATCCATTACAACTTCATTAAAGCTCTGATTTGTATGATTTTTTATTTTTTGAGTGCATAATTAAAAAGTTGTAAAATATTTATTTTTACAAGTCTACTTGTGCAGTCAGTTTTTGATTTGGAGCTACAGTTCAAAAGTTGGGTATTATATCAACTACCTCTAATCTATGCATTTTGTCAACCGACCACCTTGTCACTGTCCTATCACTTGTACTATAGTTACTAATATTGTTCATGTCACTGACCTAGGGATTATTTGTACTATGTAGTTACTGACATTGATAGTTTTGTTTATGATCTTGACCACCTGTATTTTTTTATTGTTACTGTTGCTAACCTAACTATTACTATCAGTGACCCGACTGGTACTATCACTGACCCAACTATTACTGTCACTGACCTAATTGGTATTGTCACTGACCCGACTATTACAGCCACTGATCTGGATGATATTGGAATATTTCAGACTGTTATAGACACTTACAAACTATATCCTAACTACTTGTGCATGCAAAGTGTGTTCTTCTATGATAAGTAAGTCCTTCTTAGCATGCTCACTTTTTGGGATCGTGAATGTAGGTTCTGCAAAACAAGGAGATGTGTATTTTTGCAGGTTGAATTTTTAACAGAACTAGGGTATGCTAGGTAGAGGAGTATGTAACATCCATAGGCCCTCTGTTATACTGTAGTGACGAACAATAGTGCTCAAACCAAAACTGCAGACCACTACCCAAGGAGGATTTCACACATACCCTTGAGCACACTATCTACCTCTTTGACAGTATGAGAGGGTAATCGTTTGGGATGTTGTGTCCCATGGACTATGGATGATACAAGGCCAAAAATATTCCTACTGGATAAAATTTTGTTTAACCTAGAATGGTCTCTCGATACACCCAAAGATGCATGACAGCTCTATTTCGTATGTGAGTGCTATATGAGGCCTAGGTATTAGATCCTGATCATCCCTCACTTCACTAGATACTTTATGGGCTATCTAGCTTAGCCAATAACGACAACTCTTTTGCAATATTTTAAAACCCCCAACACAAGGTTTCTAACCTACTCAACTACTAAAAAATATATATACTATATTTTTTTGGTTTTTTTTTTGTTTTTGCAAAATTTTATATTTGGCTTTTTGAATAAAGGAAAATAGAATGAAAAACACACGAAAATTATACCTAACAAGCATAAATTACTGAGAAATAATTATCGTAATCATAGTAGAACTTGGCCCTGGAAAGCGCCTTGATACCACTTGTAAGGAAATTACTATTAAAATAAAGCTCACACACAAAATATTAAAAAATAACTAAAATATATGTAATAATAGAATAACAGTATGCAAAAAGTAATTATAAAATTGAAACAATCTCATAGATAACTCAGAATCGCAGGCCTCTTCAAGGGAGCAACCTCCTTCAATATTCATTAACTTGCAAAATATACCTTTGTACATGGTTCATGCCTTTTAAAGAAAAAGTAACATGTAATCCTACCTAAAGGCTCAAGAGTTGGCTTACATGCAAAATGCCACTCAAGCTAGAATCTTCTACCAAACATCAATTACAATATTGATAATGGTTACATGTGATGGCACCACTTGGCTAGGTGCCTTACTTGCCACATACATTACAAAGTATTACAAAATAATATTATAATAGAATCCCCACATGTTGGAAGTGGGTCATTACATAATAATGAGAATTACAAAATAACGTTAGGATAGGATCCTGACATTATCAATGTTTATGGACCTACAACTCAGTCAAGTAGATAAGAATTTTGGAGTATGATTGAAGCCTTTATGATAAGTAAATACCAAGAAACTCGATTCATGATCATAGGAGATTTTAATGCCATAACCAAGTTGGATGAAAAATTGGGGGAATTAGAAAATTAACCCAAATTATGAGATATTTCTCAACTTTTATTCAAAAAAATAATCTATGGGAGGTCGAGTTTGAAGAAGATAATTATACATGGAAAAACAACAGGATAGACCAGAACCTAATAGCAAAAAAAAAGACAAATGCATACTCTCAAATAATTGGCTTGATGAAGGAACTTGTGCTAAAATTAATTAGTTTAGATCACTGGCCAATAAGAGTTAAAATGGTGGTAGGTAAATTAAAAAAAAAATCATATTTTAAATATAAGCAGATGTGGGAATATCATCCTCAATGTTTTGATATGATAGCACAAGCGTGGAATTATTTAGGAAATTTTAGGTTGTATGCTCTTCCAAATAAAATTAAATCTATGACATCTAGATTAAAAGAATGGAACAAGAACACTTTTGATAACATTTTTGAGAAGAAAGAACTAAAAATATACTTTCAAAATTTCAAAAATGTGATCATAATAATCCAAGCTCAGAGGAAACGGAGTTGTTTAGTGAGTATCATAATATTTTGAGTAAGGAAGAGAAATTTTAGAGAATAAAATTAAGATAAACTTGGTTAAAAGGAGAAAAATACAAAGTTTTTCATAGGATGGCTATAGTACAAAGATCAACATATAGAATTAGTAGAATTAGATCTATAGATGGAGTTTGGATTGAAAATTAGAATTAAATTAGAAAAGAGGCAACGTATTTTTATCAAAATATTCTAGGATCAAAGGAGACCGAAGTTCTTAATGATATACTTCTTCAAGATGTGCCTTCAGTTATAATGAATGAAGACAATAGAAAACTGATGGATCCTATTACTCTAGAAGAAGTTCATTTAGCTCTTTTATCTTTTAATAAGGATAAATCCCCAGGTCCATATGGGCTCTCTACAACTTTTTACCAACACAATTGGGATATAGTGAAGGATTCTCTATTGGTAGCAGTGGAACAGTCTAGGGTAAAACAATACATTCCTTATAAAATAAATGCAACATATCTTACCCTAATTCCAAAAAATAAGGATGATCAATTGTTTGATTCTTTTAGACCCATAAGCCTACGTAATATAGAATATAAGATTATCTCCAAAATTATGGTAAATCAATTAAGACCATTATCAGATAAAATTATTTCAAAATATCAAGGAGGATTTATGAAAGGGAGACAAATTCTAGACGGGATCATAGTAGCTCATTAATTTATACATTCAATAGCTTCAAGAAAATAGAAAGCAATGATCTTAAAACTTGATATGAGTACTATGATAGGGTTAAATGGGATTTTCTTTTTGCAATTTTAGAAAAGTTTGGATTTGGGAAATGGGTTAATGGATTAAAGCTTATGTCTCTACAATTTTTTAGTCAATGTTGGTCAATGGGTTAGTAATAGAATATTTTAAAGCCAATAGAGGCCTTAGACAAGGAGATCTTCTATCTCCTTATTTGTTCATTATTATGGTAGAGGTTTTGAGTAGGAACTTAATGAAGGCTTACAAATATAGGCTTATAAGTGGACTTAAGCTTAGTAATAACAATGACAACATCACCCATAAACAGTTTGTAGATGATACAACCCTTTTTGGAAGGGCAAGGATAAATGAGGCTAGAGCTTTAAATAATTTTTTAAAATAATACAAAAGAGCATCATAGAAAAAGGTTAATAGGAAAAAATCCAAAATTTACTTCCTTACCACTCCAACTAATATCAAAGTAAGAATTTACAGGTTACTTCAAATGGATGAGTCAAAATTACCAACAACTTATCTAGGGATGCCTTTATTTGAGGAGATAATGAGGATAGGATTATGGAATCTAGTTATTAGTAAAGTTTTGAATAAAATACCATCTTGGAAAGGTAGATGGTTATCATTAGCATGAAGAGTGCAGTTAATTAAGTCAGTCTTACAGGCCATTCCAACCTATTATATGTCATTGTATACTATGCTAGAATCAGTTGAAAAAAGTTTAATCTATATTATGTGATCCTTTTTATGGTCAGGTTTACATGATAAAAGGAAATTTTCTTTGGTAAAATGGAGCAAGGTGTATGATGATAAAATTAGGGGAGGTCTTGGTTTAGGAGTTCTTACATATACAAACTTAGCTCTTAGGGGAAATGTAATATGGAGACTGTACAAAGAGAGCCAAAGACAATGGGCAAGAATTATTCTAAATATTTTGAACCCAATGACCCAAGTTGAATAGTCATTGCATTCTCTCTACCAAATGGTTATGCTATTTGGAATGGTTTAAAAATTCTATTGATCTAGTGATTAAAGATTAAATATGGGTGGTGGGAACTGGAGAAAAAAAATATATTTGGATGGATACTTGGTGTGATAAAAAACCATTCAATTTAGATCCAATTTTGAAACCTTGGATGAGATTGCTTCAGGATAAATATGGTTATAGGGTTTCAAATATTTTTTACAAGTATCAGAAAGGAAGACGCAAATGGAAATAATATTTGTTTGCAAGTATACAAGACATTTATGTTATGATCCTATTGAGTAGAAAGATAATAACTATGATTATTTTGAGGGGAGCCAAAGATAAATTGATTTAGGAGTTGAATAGCTTATGAGAATACACAACAAGAAGTGAATATAATATAAAGCACCAACAAAATAGTAATATCACTAGAAAATGGAGAGATATTTGGGATAGCCCAAGCATTCCTAAAGTCAAGATGTTTGTTTGGCTAGTAGGTCATAGAAGTATTTTATCTTGGGATAACCTTATGAAAAAGGGTTTTCATGGCCTCTCTCAATCTGTTCTTTATAAAAAGGAGGAGAATATAGACCATCTCTTGATTTATTTCTCAAATAGTCTGACAACTATGGCAATGAATTCTTAATATATTTGGTAAATGCATGGTGATGAATAGCTAAATTGAAGAATGGTTAAAGAAATGGCAAAGCACTTATAAAAGTGAGGCTTTACAAACAATATGGGATATATCAAAAGATACAATACTTTGGATTGTATGGTTAGAAAGGAATAGAAGAATATTTAAAGGAAAGAAAACATTTTAGAGGTAATGAAAAGGAAGATATGTTTAGCCATAGAGGAGTCTAAACCAACCTTATCAACTCACCCAATCCCTAATCTGGAAGTAAAGAGCCTTGATAGATGGAGTCAAGTCATTAAATGGAATTATGGTGTTGGGTACAAGAGAATCAAAAAGAAGGCAAAGAATATAAAATGGAAACCACCAGATGTGGAGTTGGTTAAATTGAATTTTGATGGAGCTTCTAAAGGAAATATAGGACCAACATGGGGAGGAATAATTAGAAATAATAGAGATATTTTATCTCATTATGCTTTCAATAGTGGATTTAAGATAAATAATGAAGTTAAAGCTTGGATGGCTTTAAAAGAATTAAAAATATACAAGCAAATGAAATGGAACAAAATATAGATGGAAGGTGATTCTCTCATAGTAATAAATGTAATTTTGAGAAAATAAAAGGTCACATAGAACATACAAGAGATAATTATAGAAATTCAAGATCTTGCTAAAGATTTTGTAGAAATAAGGTTTACACATATATTAAGGGAAGGAAACAAGTGTGTAGATAGGCTAGCCAATAAAGGGGTTTTGATTGAGGATCATGAATTTAAATTCTATCTTCTATAGTTAGAGGAAGTAGTAAGTTTAATTGAAGCTGACAAGAAAATATTGATTGCCTGAATCAAATAATGATTAAGATTTACTTTAATGTTTTCCATTGGTAATATTTTCTTTAGTTTATAACAATTGTTTTCATATAAACTATTTATTATAATTTTGTGGTTGCACTTGTGTTTTAGGAAGGAAACTAGCAATCAATATTTGGTAAAGCGGACTATGATAGTGCAATGTTTTGGAAATATTACTCTACTAAGATGAAATGCATAGATAGTAGAGGTGAAGTTTTGGTATTTTGAAGGCTGCTATAGAAAAATGTCAAGAATGATGTTGAATTCTAAAATATTTTTATTCATTCAAAAAATTGAAAAGATCCAAAAAATGTAAATCAAGAATTCAAACATTTTATGTAAAATTATGTAGTTTTCTAGCTATAGCATCTCAATTCAGATGAGAAGTGTATCTATTTTTAAACTCTCAAGCTCTAAATAAGAGATTTGTGATTTTTCAAGAGTGGAGGACCCAAGTACAACCCTTTATTATCCAACAAAAAAAAATGTTTAATATGATTTTAAAGGAATGTTTTAGGAACTAAATGTTAGTAGTTTTGACTTTGTTCTCTTATTTTTTATTAGATGAATGGATGATAGGATTTGATCAACTTATTTATATCAAAGTTTTGATAGATATGTTATTATTATTTTGAAGGAATGTTTTAGTATCCAAAATGTTACTAATTTTTGTCTTTGTTTTCAAGAACTGCTTTATATCCACTATCCCAACACCAATTTTTTCTTTTCTTTTCAAACTGCTTCTTGACAATTTGAAACCTTGGAATCATGCCACTTTACTTTGATAACTTTATCACTTGAGTTATGTCACTTCATATGGTGTTGTATGGTTGTTCTTTTTTTTAATTATTTGAAACTTTATTAGCACCTTGTTTGTTGGAAGAACTTCAATTAGTTCATTGTGTTTTGTTGTAGCTATAGCACGTGGTCACAAACTCCTTCATATCACAATAGAGGGTGGGCCACCATAGCCCTACCATAAGAACCTTCCTTGTGGTCACATTTGGCCCCATATATCCTCCTATCAACTCTTCATGAGCCTCCTCTAGTGTTGCTTTCACCCATTACGCATCTCTACAAAATTCCATTTAGTTTGCTTATATATAGCAACCCAACAATCAATTGGAACGTTGTTGACTTTATTATGATATTTTTTCAACCATCAACAACTCCTTTGGAAGCTCACCCATTGATAAGAATTCTCCAATATACTTATACCATGATAACAATGCAATGACTGAAAACAAATTAGCATCCAAAAATTTATTTGACACTCCTCCCTTTGCAAATTCTCACAAAAAAGTCCTTGATAATTGATCCACTATGATGTGTTTCTTCCCTAGTCTGATCACCACTTGAAACCAAACTCATAATGAGCCACCTGTTATATTATCCATAAATTGTTAGCTTATTAATTAAGTATATTAGTGCCTAATGATCAACATAGAAAGCAAAAGGATTTGTGAGCAAGTAATTTCTATTTTTTGTAATGCATACACCATACCAAATGATTCCCTCTTCATCATGTTGTAGTTCTACTCCTCCCTTGACAACATCTAACTTAAAAAATATATGGTCTAATCCAAATCATATTGTCCTTATGCCAGTTTGTCATCCAATTACAAAATTGGATGCATTCACATGGATATAAAATTCCTAATATTGAAACACCAAATTGAATGCGCAATCTAGCTTTACCTTCCTCAAAGGATTTTTGGTGCTCCTTTGTCTACCTAAAAGGAAAACCATTAGGTATCAATGTGTCTAGTAGATAGAATATATATACAAAAAATTTGATGGTATCCAAATATGCCCCAAGGACAACTTCAACAAACTCATGTTCTATGATTCCTCTATGCTCATTATGACACAAATTTTGTTGGGATATATCTTCAATCCTTCCTTGCACATGTCTAGCAACTTTCTATAAGGTACTAGTAGCTTACACTTCTTTGGGTTCAAATAAAATTAAATGTTAATGCATAGATTCATGCATTCCTCCAACGCCTTCAAATGTTCATCCTTCTTCTTGTACAATGACCATTCATATAGAAACACCTTGAACTTACATATTGACATTTGCTCAAATATGTAAAAAATGATCCTTCAAAATGTGGTTGGGTGTAACAACCCACCAAAACCAAATAAATATATATATACAAGTATGATTCACAAAGAAGTCCCAATAATTTTCAGCATTGTAAGGCATAACCATATTTTAAATTTAATGTCACTATAGATGACACTCAAGTGGACATGAGTGGCTTACTTCTTGTATTTCTAGGGTTCACTTTTCTAAACCTCATTGTTTAGAAAAGATGTCAATAGTTATCTCCTCCCTTTTTCTATACCCTCATTGGTGTAGGACAACTTGACCATGATGTAAGGATTATCCTTTAAGGCCCATAACACTTAAAGAGGTCTTCTTTTACTTAACCCTACATAAGTCTATTTATGTAGAATTATTTTTGTATAATGCCTTAGTGCTTGATTACCACACCTCTATGGGCTAAGGCCATTACCACTCACCTGGTAATGAGCATGGTCACTCGATCCTCATCGTTCAAGGTACCACCACTATACTATCTTGTGAATGATTCCAAAAGCCTCACTACTTTGGAACACCCAAGCCTCACCATTCAAGGTGTATCATTCATAATTATTTGGTTATTGCATCATCGCAACTCCTCCCAGATTTGCAAATACCTGGTTATTGCATCATCGCAACTCCTCCCAAGATTCACAACTGCCTGGTTTATTGCATCATTACAACTCCTTCTAGGATTGGGTTATCTTTTTTACTCAAGATTTTCTCTAATATAGCTCTAGATTCATGCCCAAAAACTCCCATACAAATCCCAAGAGTCATATAATAACAAAACAATAACATCTCTCAAAAGGAAATAAATTGCTATTAAAATTATAAATTCAACATAGCACATTGCTAACTAGTAATTTCAAATGAATTTCAATTCATAATACTAGCATTTAGCAATTCCTTTACTAATAATGAAAATAATATAACATATAAAAGAATTATAACCATGATCTAGGAATTATATCCCCTCATTCTTTTCGATAACATATACTTTCCATTTGACACATAATAAAAAAAAATCTAAAATTCTTCATAAAATAATAACATATAATCTTTTATTATGATCAATACTTGAAAATACTATAACAAGTATATTTACATTACATCTTTTCTTCATCAAAATATTTGCATAATTTCAATACAAATACTTTTCAAATATTTCTTTCCTCAAATACAATAATACATTTCAACATGATGGTCCTTAGTTCCATCTTTTTTTCAAGATATTTCTCTTGGTATATCTTTTCCACAAACTTAAGTAGAAGCTTAGGGATCATAGCAGCTCTAATATGGATATGAAAGTCTAATATGCACTATGCAATTTAAGCAAACAATAATGCACCATACAAAACAATCTCATGCAATAAATTGGAATGATCACATACTTCTTCCATATATGAATTTCTTGACTACTCAAGCCTCATCCATGCAATACGCCATTTCAAACAATTCCATGCAGAAGTTTTTGGATAATCCCATACTTCTCCTATATATGGAATCCTTGGCTACCCAAGACTTCTCTATATTAAATAATATATCTTATCATTCCAAAATCAAATTAAATAAAACATAAGCCCCACTATCTACTCCGCATATTAATATTAATAAAGCAAAAAGGTAATAAATTCTTCCCATATATTTAGTTAAAAGGCCATTACCATAATAAAGTCTAACAAAGCAATCACAATAATAACATGTTGCTAAAGATATAATTGTCATTAACATAAATGAAAACCATCCCTTTTCATTCAATTAATATATTAAATTAACTGTTAGTTCATTCTTTAAAATTCATAAACTAATAGTTAAAAATATATACTTGCTAACATAACAACAAAAGAATACCTAATCCAAACAAAGCACATAACAAGGGAATTAAACATGCAAAACGCAATATAGGTCATAGGCCCATGCAATCTCATACCAAACCAAGCACCAACCTTCACTTGGATGCACAAACCTGCTAACGGCCACACCAAGCAAATTTAAACTGGCCAAAGGTTAAAGGGTAATATTGGACGAAGATGCTCATGGTTCCCTAAACTTAATCTTAATAGAGAACCACAATCAACCACTTTGGTTACACCGTCTAACGCTATAAAAAGACCAAATCATCGAGCTCCCAAAATTGGACAAGAACAATAGAAGAGTTATACATATATCTTGGTGGAGCATCTAACCATGTATACACAAAATATTCCCAACTAGAACACCCACATCCTCAAATTCGAACAACATAGCCAAAGAAAACTTAAGGGAGATAAAAGCATCAACACATAACCTGAAAGCTTATGCCTCGGACTAACTTTTGAAAACTAAATAGTCAAAACAAAAGAAAAAGTTCTAGGTGCCAAGAAAGCATGGCTATAAAACAAGAGAAATAAGGTTTTTCACAAGCTAAGTTCTCCCGAGATAAGAGTCGCTAAAACCCATCTATTCAGTTGAAAAAATTCCTCAAGCAGCAAAGCAATACATTCAGCATATATTACAAATATATAAATGTTCTGTTAGAATAAATCTTTAGTTCTGTTAAGTTCTACTAGGATAGTCTAACTTGAGTTACCACTCTTCCATGAGGTAAGTGAACTCTTAGTTTAGACTAGTTTAGATTTGTTGAGTTGTAATCCAACGACTCACATTGATCAACTTTGTTATTTATACAAAGTTGATCCTATGGAATAATCAATCAGTTCTTGATCTTTCAGTAATGCTTTGCATATCTAATCGATTGTCTTTCAACCCTGCTTACAGTGTTTTTCTACATGGTACCAGAGCAAGGCTAGATTTTGCATGCATTCATATTTTCATAGATCTAGTTCATCTTTTTTTTGGTAGCTCTTTGACTAGAACAACTTTCTTGAAAGAGTAGTCATACGTTATTATCCATTAAGAGTATTTTTTGCTCATTTTTTACAAAAATAAGCAATTTTGTTTCAGCAAATATGAAAGTTGGTTTTTTTTAGAGCCTCTTTAATTCTCATCATTTTTTAAGCTTGAAAATAAAAAAAAAGGAATTTTTTTTCCTATTATTAGGTTCTTCCATTGTAGGGGGGATCCATTCAGCATTGTTTACGTGTTACTACATCGAAGACACTATAGTGTCGACATGCATTTCAATGCTTCTCCAGCATGCGTGCTCTCCAAAGTGTGCAACTTGCATAGTCTTCTTGGTGCAATTTGTAATTGTTGCCATATTTACTGGCGAGATATTTCGTATGTGCATTTCTTAAAGCACTATTTAGTGTTTTTTCAAGCTACTGCATTAGATGCTACTCTCCATGATTGAATACCATGGGTAGCCTCTCTTTTCATGCTGCCATGAAGACATGTTCATAGTGGTATCTCCAACATCTGCCATCTCTAGTGTGCCCGCTCTCCAAAGTGTGCAACTCGTGTAGTGGCACCCACTATGGGACATCTCCTTTTGGTGCGACTTGAAATTGCTTTCATGTTTTGAAACCTGCAAAAGTTTGAACTTCGTCCAACTACAGTATTTAATAAATGAGAGTTTGGTGAGTTGGAGTTTGGAGGTAGTATCCCTATTCTCCTACCGCATATTTTCAATGTTTGAAAAAGAATCAATGTGCACTTAAATAACAGCGATGTCCTCTTCACTTAAAGCTTCTCCCATCAATTACAAGGAGTCCATGGTACCTGCTTCTATTGACGAACTCTTCAGTTCATCCCACAATCAAGTGTCGTGTATAGAAACGTCTTCTTCCTCTTTGGAGATAATGATAACGACTATCCCTCAGTGACTCTCCTATTTATCTAGCTCGAACCTTCTCAGATTGCATTCTGCTCAAGTTTGATCTCGCTCAAACAATTAATCCCGCTCAATATTCAGGTTAAAAATATCTATGGGCCCTGCTAATTTTCTCGCTAAATTCGAGCTCGAACAAGCGGATTAAGGCGATGTTGCGATTGGCGCTCACTCTGATAGGCGATGCAACAAAATAATAGATATAATTCTTTGATTATTAGCACTCACTTTGATATAATTCTTTGATTATGAAGCCATCTTGCTAAGATTCGAAGCATTTCATTTTTTTGTAAGCCATCTTTTGTTCTCTCTTCACCTGTATGTTTTGAACCGATTGAAGGATTGCTCCTCTTGAAGGTTTCGTAGCATTGTCGCCACATAGACTTCACTGTTGAAGGATTGCTCCTACACAGTGAGCACATAGAGGGTAAAAATTGTTCAAACCGCTCCGTTGTTGTAACTATCACCTTCAACGTTGAACAAGTAAGCTTTGTTTCACCAGCGAGCTTTACAAATGTTTTTTTGTGGCTTTCCACAGCCACGTTGTTGCATTGAAAGTATTTTTCATTATATTCTAAGGCAGATGCTTCTTTATGTTTTTTCTTACTTCCTCTTAATTTTGGAAGGAAAATATTGTAACATAATCATCTTCCTTCTTTGATTCTACAATCCAATCCCATTCAACTTTTTCTAGGAAAAAACTTTGTAACTTTGAGACAATTTTTTTGACTCCTCTCACTATTCTCTTTATCCTGTACCATAAAGGCTATCAAAAGTGAAGAGTCCAATTGTAATTTCTAAATACAAAGTTCCTTTTTGGAGGGGGGGTTATTGGTGTTGATTCTTGCACCTTCTCTTTTTGTTGGATTCCTACAGAGGGGAAGCTTCTTCTTGTGTCTATGTTGCTGGTGGAGTCATTTTATTGTGGCAGTATATTTGCCACTTGATGGTTGTTGCTTGCATTTCCTTATTTAAGCTCCTTCTACATGTTATGGTGGCAAATGCACTTAATTGGAATTTTTGAATACAAGCAACAAACCACAATCTCATAGAGCACATCAAACATTGGCACTATTTTATCAAAAGTAAGAAAACCTTCTTTTTTAATAATTGCCTATGTTCCAAGTATTGATCTCCTCATATACCTATAGTCTCCCTCACATAAGATCGGGTCATTGAGAAGATTAGTATAAAGGTCTAGAAAATTATTCTGATTTCAAAACGTCTATGTTCCACGTATCCATATCCTCAAATACTTATAGTTTCCCTCACATAAGGGCGGGTATATTGAGGAGTTAGGTATAAAGGTTTGGATTTTGCTACCTTGATTCAAAATAGGTTTTTTGGTGGTGCTTCTTACTGCATCATCTTATCTGAAACTTCTTGCAGTTGAAGGTGGGAATATTGGTCACTACAGTATTTTCTTTGGCAAAATGAATACAATTGACCCACTCACCCCCTCATAACTATCACACATGGAAACCAAAAATATTAAATCTCATTTCCCAAAAAGGGCTCACACACTTACTAGAAGAGAAGCAACCTGAATTTGAAAAGGAATATGAAATATTTGTTCATAAAGGGAAGATGTATGAAACAATGGGTATTATAAGCACAAATATAAATGAAAGCTTATGGTTTCACATTTTAGAATGTAAAAATCTTTACATCCAAAATCTTCCATCATCCAGATTAAACAACTCCATGGGTTCTGGTCTTGTCTGTCAATCCATTTCTACAGATCCTCAATCCTTCAAAGAGGCAATAGGTATAAAAGAATGGGATGATGCCATGGAGAATGAATTTTCTTCCTTAATCAAAAACAAAACTTGGGATCTAGTCCCTCTACCTAAAGGAAAAAAATTGGTTCGCTATAAATTGACTTACAGAACTAAATATGGACCTGATGGGAAAATTTACAAACACAAAGCTCACTTGGTTGCTAAATATTTTTCACAAATTAAAGGTATTTATTATTCTAAAATCTTTGCACCAGTTGCAAAAATGGATTCTATTAGGTTGGTAGTTGCACTTGCTGCTTTCCAAAAGTGGCCAGTTTTTCAGATGGATGTTAAAAGTGCTTTCTTACATGGTGACTTAAAAGATGAAATATTTATGGAACAACCTGTTGGATTTATTCAAGGCTCCTCCCTTGTTTTTAGACTAAGGAAATCTCTCTATGGTCTCAAACAAGCTCCTAGAGCTTGGTATGAAAAAATGGACTCCTTCCTTCTTTCCTCTGGATTTTCTCATTGTGAGTTTGATGCAACAGTCTACATTTAGAGGGATGAAGAAAACATCACCATACTTGCTCTCTATGTTGATGATCTACTACTCACAGGCAGTGTCATTTCTCACATCCAAACTATCAAAGACTCTCTTTCTAAGAAATTTGAGATGACTGATATGGGTTTAGCACATGACTTCCTTGGGTTTCAAATAACTCAAAAAAATGCAAGAATTTCATTGTGTCAACAAAAATATACTCTAGATCTTCTTCAATGGTTTAATATGACTGATTGCAAGCCTTCTTCCACACCCTTTCAATCCGGAGTCACTCTAACTACTTCCTACAAGTCCCCTCCATGTGATGCTACTCTCTATAAATAGCTTGTAGGAAATCTATTATACCTCACTCATACTCACCCAGATATTTCATATGCTATTGGCTTAATATCTAGATTCTCATATCAACCTCATTTTAGCAATTGGCAAGCAGCAAAGAGAATCCTCCACTACTTGCAAGGTTCTACTCACTTTGGGCTCTTATATGAGGGTGGATCCATGGATATTATTGGTTACATAGATTCTGATTGGGCAAGTTCAGTTGAATACAGATGTTCCACCTCAGGCTATGTTTTTTGTCTTGGTTCTTCACCTATTGCTTGGTCATGCAAAAAACAACAGGCAGTAGCTCTATCATCTATAGAGGCAGAATACAGGGCAGCAATTTTTGCTAGTCAAGAAGCTCTTTGGCTTTGCCAGATAATGAGGGAATTTGGTTTTTTCCATGACCAACCTATTACCCTTTGGTGTGACAATCAGAGCATAATTCATATTGCTCGCAATCCATTTGAGCATCGACGCACCAAGCACATTGAGATTCACATGCACTTCATTCGACAGCATATTCAGCAAGGTAATCTAAGCCTGGAGTTTATTCCTATAGAAAATCAAATTGCAGACATCTTCATCAAGTCCTTTACTTCTCCACGTTACATTCAGTTGCATTAGAAACTTGGGATAAGGCAGTTGCATTAGAAACTTGGGATAAGGCAGTTGCATTAGAAGGGTGCACAAAGGTTTTCACCTCTCCACTCTTATTCTTCTTCTTCTTAGAAGATGGTTTTCACCATCTCTTATTTTTCATTGTAAATGAGTACCTAATAAGGTCATATTGTCGGGACTCATTTCCTTTAACAACACCATAATTTGTACATGAGTACCTCATCAGGCCTTGTTGTTGGGACTCATCTTCTGTTGTTACTTTCACCCCTAATATTACTTAAGGGGGGTGTTAGAATAAATCTTTAGTTCTCTTAAGTTCTACTAGGATATTCAACTTGAGTTACCACTCTTCCATGAGGTAAGTGAAGTCTTAGTTTAGAATAGTTCAGATTTGTTGAGTTGTTGTAATCCAATGGCTCACATTGATCAACTTTGTTATTTATACAAAGTTGATCCCATGGAATAATCAATCAGTTCTTGATATTTCAAGTAGTGCTTCGCATATCTAATTGATTGTCTTTCAACACTGCTTACAGCGTTTTTCTACATGTTCTTATAGCAAAAGGATTACATCTTCTCAAGCAATTTGGCTCTCCTCTTGAGTTGCTACCTTGCGAAATTCTTCCTCCAGCTCCTCCAATCGTCCTTCGCTAGCTCCCAAAACTGAGCTAGAAAGGCATTCAAATAATCCACCAGAGAAGGGAGATCAATAGCCAATAGTGGCATCCTCTACATGTTTTCCCATTTTGCAACAACGTAACGTTTTCAAGATACATTGCCACCATTCACCCTTTTTCCATAATTAAAACATAAGCTTTATTTAAATATGACCCCCTTTTCCTTATTAACAAGGTTTATTGTTGCTCTTTTTTAATTATTTCCTTTCTTAAACTAATGTTTTAAAAATTAATATATTTATTCCTTTCATTATCCCTTTTCTTTATAAAACCACTAATATCATTAATTAAATTAATTACTCACTTAAAAAAAATAAATTACTATCGAATGCTAATATTAACCATTAGCATCGATATCAAACAATATCATATACAGCAACATAGGGGATCTTTCTAAGTCATCCTTGCTTCACTAAGATGCAATTACGCATTTCTACAAAATTCCATTTGATTTGCTTATATATAGCAACCTAGCAATCAATTGGAATAGTGTTGACTTTATTATGATCTTTTTCAACTATCAACAACTCTTTTGGAAGCTCACCCATTGATAAGCATTCTCCAATATACTTATACCATGATAGCAATGCAATGATTGAAAACAAATGAGTATCCAAAAATTCATTCGACACTCCTCCCTTTGCAGGTTCTCCCAAACAAATCCTTGACAATTGATCCACTATGATGTGTTTCTTCCCTAGTCTAACCACCACTCAAAACACAAACCCATCATGAGCCACATTCTAACTTGTCCATAAATTATCATCTTGTTAATTAAGTATAATAGTGCCTAATGATCAACTTAGAAAGCAAAAGGATTTGTGAGCAAGTAATTTCTAAATTTTTGCAATACCATCCCTAATGATTCCCTCTCCATCGTGTTGTAATGCTTCTCCCTTAACAACATCCAACTTAAAAATATATGGTCTAATATGCTCATATTGTCCTTGTGCTAGTCTGCCATTCAATTTCAAAATTGGATGCATTCACATGGACATGAAAATTTCTAATCTTAACTTTGCCTTCCTCAAAGGCTTTCTGATGCTTCTCTGTCTACCTAAAAGGAACACCATTACGCATCAATGTGTCTAGTAGATGGGATATCTATACAAAAAAAATGATGGTGTCTATAATACCCAATATGCACAAGAACGAATTCAATAAACTCATATTCTATGGTTCCTCTATGCTCATCATGACATGAATTTTCTTGGGATCTATCTTCAATCCTTCCTTGCACACATCTAGCAACTTCTATAAAATACTAGCAGCTTACACTTCTTTATATTCAAATAAATTCAAGCATTAATGCATAGATTCATGCATTCCTCCAACACGTTCAAATGCTCATCCTTCTCGTACAATGACCTTTCATCTAGAAACACCTTGAACTTGCTTGTTGATATTTGCTCGAATATGTATAAAATGATCCTTCAAAATGTTGTTGGGGCATTGCATAAATTAAATGCTATTTGATTTATGTATAAATATCATTCTCTACAACAAAGGTTGTGTTCAACTTGTCCTTCTCGGGATACTAATTTGATTGTGGCCTAAAATGCCATCCAAAAAAGAATAGATTTTGTGCTTTGCTCCCTCTTCCAAAATAGAATCAGTGAATGGGATTGAAAAGGGATCCTTTATTGTCACTTTGTTCGAGCTCAAAAAATACACACAAATGCAGATCTGAATGCTCTTCTTCTTCAGAATCATGACGATGGGAAATACCCATTTTCTCATCGTCACTTTAAAAATTATATCCACATGTAGCATCTTCTTGATCTTTGTATTTAATAAGATTACATACTTCATATTCATCATGTATGACCTTCTCACAAGTTACATGCTTAGAATCAATAGAATGTGATGTATGCACAACTCAAGTGGAATCCTTGTAGACCTTTGTATGTTGATGCAAAAATGACCTTGTATTGCAAGAATATTTTAAAAGTTATCACTTTTAAAACTAGGTTCCACTCATCTCCATAATGGATCATCTTCTCTTCATCACCCCCTCATTAAGGTTTAACTGCACCATCTTTTACACCTTCATATTTGGTGTCAAGTTCTTCCATCATTCTTGTCGCATCAAAGGAATATGTTAGACTTTCATAAATATGTGTGTTTCCAACACTATATTCAGCAAAGTTCTATAGGAAAGATATCTTTTCCTCGACTTTTATGGCTAGTTTCGATATTTGATTGCATTCACCTACTTTGTAGGTGCTACGAAGTCCATCATCGTGGTCATCATCTTCCATGATTATGCACATGTAGGTTGGATGGAAGACCCCATAATCTTTCATCTACCGATGGAGTAACCCATTGTCTAAGTTTCCATATTCTATGCACTCTTCCTACTCCAATACATCTTCATTTGGTTCTCATCCACCCATCTGATCCTCTTCATCTGATGAATATTCACCAGACTCATCAAACATAGCCAACTCCTTGTTGATAGTCTAGTTCTTCAAATTAATGATATATTTATGTTAGCCTTTCTTGAATATTAGACGGTCCTCCAAGTCATGATTGACTGTCATCATGTGTAACCACCCCATCATAACAATACGTCATAGGCTAGCTTTTGCATGGAGATAACTACAAAATCTAAAATGGATATTCAGTCAACGATCTTTACCTTTTGTGCATTCAACGCACCCTTCATTTTGATGCCATATTGATCCGTACTATATAATTATAAATTAGGAGATCACAAAAGTGGTGCCCCGGGTTTTCTTAGACAACTACAAAATCCATAATGAGCATGTGTAACCACCCCATCACAACAATGCGTCATGGATTGGCTTTTGCATGGCGATAACTATAAAATCTAAAATGAATATTTGGTCAACAATCTTTACCTTTTGTGCATTCAATGCACCCTTCATTTTGAAGTCATATTGATCCATACTATATAATTAGAAATTGGGAGATCACAAAAATGGTGCCCCAAGTCTTCTTAGGCAATACATTTACACTAGAACCCTTGTCTACAATTATTTGCATTAGTTTATGATCAAGTGATTCGATGTGGATGAATGTTGGCTTCCATTTAGTGATCTTTAACAATGTCTTGTTGCAAGTTGGCAATGTGTTTCCATTGTGTTCTTGTTTGCATCAGTTCTCCAATCATCACGTAAAGCTTCAATATTGCACATAATAGACTAGACATTCTAATTATAGTGTTCTTGTCTAAGATTAACATTGTCAACTACTTTGTTGATGTCTCTTCTTCGACTACAATGGGTTCTTTTAATTTCTTTCTTTTGTCATTGGTCTTTTGCATTTCCTCTTCAAGTTGACCACGTGCCTCCCATCATTTCTCCTTACTAGAATTCGAGTACTAATCCATCTTTGCATGTGCCCACGTTACTACCAACACGTGTTTTTCTTTGTCCTTTTATTGGTATACTTGAGGCTCTTCAATGTCAATGAAACTGGAATTTTACAAGTTATTAATGCTCATTTTCTTTGAACAATCCATCTCCCTATGGTTTCTAAGTCTGCACCATCAGCACATCATTATCATGTTGTTCTTACTTCTGTTAGTTAGTGTGTTCATGCAATTACATGCAAATTATCCCCACTCTTAGCATCTTCAACATTGGATAATCGGATTATTGTCCAAATTGTATTTCCATCGGCCTTCATTGTTGCATCCACTTGATTGATTCCTCAATTGTGGTTATCTCCTCCCTTGGAAATTATTTTGATAACCACCACGTACTGCTCCTTGTTCATTTTTGAAAGCATTGGTTTTTTCTTCTTTATCCTCCTATACCATAAACGTAAGGTGCCTCGCACTTCATAAGTTAAACAAACATTTTTCAATTGCTTGTCCTCTAGCTTCACAAATGTTTAATACACCTTTTTTGAACAATTTGTGTTCATGTCCCTTCGATTTGCAATCTAAAGACCAAATGTCCATTTTCTTCTTCATCTTAGCTTTCATGTTGTCCTTTCACATTGCCTAGATTGTTGCACTGAGGTCATCTTTATCATTGCTTAAGTCGTCCCAATCATAACTCATACTTCCATTGATTGTTGTTGCTTTCTTCATTTCACTTTCAAGGTTTAGCACATGATCGAACGTTGCCTGGTTGGTTGTTGGTAGAACAACCTTTATCTTATTATAATAAGGTAGCAACCCATCTAGAAACCACCACTTCTACAACTAGTCAACGAGTTTCACCTACAGTTTCCCAATTAGTTCCTTCAGACATTGGTTGTAAGACTTTATGTTCTCGTCCTTCCTCTACTTCATGGAATAAATTTTGCCAATTATCTCCATATCATCCTAAAGCAGTCTCAACTCCTTGTTGAATTCTTCTTTGATATTTTCCCAACCAATAAAGGGTTATTCTCTCTTCAAGTTCCAACCAATTGTCACTCCATGTAATGTTGATGGGAAGTCACAACCATGCAATTTCATTTGTGACATCATTTTCTTTCCATATTGTCACACATTCCAATATGGTGTTCATTATCCTCCTCATCTTCAGTGAATTTAGGACATGTCTACTTGCCTATTTTTTTTTAAACCATCTTTGTTGTTAGTGGTGATTCATGGGATTTCTCATTGCTCAACAAACCTTCTGACTATTGGTCCTCTACAAACAATCGTCAACCACTCCCTACTATGCTTGCATTGAGCAATTTCCTTTGCAAATACATAAGTGTTGATTCTTGTTTTTCGAGTGCACTCCCTTGTGGTTGTCCTTGTGCTTGACTCACATCCTTTGCACCTCTAAGCACTCTCCCCCACACTTGTGTTGGAGTTACCAGTTGCTCCATCTTGTCTTGCGCATGCTTCATGTTGGTGCTTTCTTCACCACTTGCTCAAACATTCTCCTCAACATTATTCTAGTTTACTTGTTGCACCTCCACTTGTGCATTAAAAATAGTGTTTACTACCATTCAACTTGCTCTTCATCTAAGCTTCCCTCCTCCCAAGGGTTCCACACATTCCACTTTAGGCAACGAGACTCCAACTCTATCGCTATATTTTGCTCATATTTCCTCACCAACAAGTTTTGTCAACACTTTGGCAGTTTGTGCATCACCAACTTTGTCATCATGTAACTCCTTGCCAACTTGTCTCTTGGTTATGTAACTTCTCATTGTCATAGAACCCATCATCACATAACTCTCCATTATCACAACTCTATGTTGCAGGTTACACTTCGAGGAATTCTTCGTGTTGTTTGTTACACAATTCTCTGACTTCTATAGTCGGTTCTTCAATTTTTCTTGTGCTCACCCCACCTCATCTCTCACATCCTTGCATCGGGTTATACCTTTCATTTCCTCCTTTCAATTGTCTTTGTGGTCACTAGTTCGAACTTCAGACGAAAATACCACCAAATATAGGACAACAATGGTATTCTAGTTTTTAAGGAAAATAGAAGAGTAAATTACAAAAAATATTAGCAATAAATAACATTCAACATTTACAAGGCAAAGATATTCAGATTTGAAATGGAATAAAATTGCACATTGTACTTTGGATTATTTACGAACAATATACATTCATATACAACAACAATATTCTTCACTATAGATGCTTCTAGATAGATGCAATTACTATATTTGCACATAGATATACTCCTAGGTACAAATAGATGAATGAATGGATGCATTCAAAAAATGTGGGGTCTACTTATACTACTGGAAAAGAGGGAAGTAGTTGTCAACCTCTGCAACTTCCTCATACCTGACCCTAACTGTCGTTACATGACACGTCAAATTACATGACATCCTAATTACATGCACATGAATAATGTCTGATAATCATTTCGTCAAACACTTAGCATGCAAACTACAAAATGACAAAAACATTGTATACAATCAAAATTGTACTTGCATACTCATCTCCATACACTGTTGTTTACATTCAAGGTGGCACTTGAGGTGGTGTGACATCAAAACTGGCCACTATAAATCTTATAAATATATATCTTTTGAAGGATGTCTACAAATGCTATTAAATTACAGCAATAGTAAAGCATATGAGGAATCCCCAAACCCCTGCATGAACACATTCACCACTAATGCCCAATCCATGATTGTTTATGTGCCTAAGCCTTTGTACCACATGGTTGTCCTTCCTTTCAAGAATGTGTGCAAACGCACCAAAATATTCTCATATTGGATTTTACATATGGTTTTTAGCATAATCAAGTCTTGCAAATGCTCATAAGTCATTTTCTCGTTCTGTTGAAGGTCTACAATGCTTTCATTATTGTTGCAAGGATCTCAATTTAGTCTGCCAAGGATCTCAATTTAATCTTGTAAGTTTTATGGACCATGGTCATCCCATTGCAGGTAGTTTGGTTGGGCAGGTTGGATCAGTTGGGACCAAGGCTGGGTTGTCTAAAATTTATGTGAAAGGGATATAAACTGGATTTACGTTCTTGTTACAAGTGTTGACATGTTTTTTTTCTTCTAGTTTACTCAAAGAAGCTCCAAAAATGTTGCCAGGCCTTTGGTTTGTCGAGCCTAGGAGCACGTATACATGTTTTATGGGCCTTCTATGGAGTTAGCTTTAGGTTTTTGTGTCTATTGATCTTGACACAGATCCGATCCATGTGCCTACTAGGTGCCAAAATTCCAACCATTGATTTGTTTAAAGTTATTCTTACACACTAGACCACAATAAGGTTGGATGATTAGATTTACACCCAAACAACCTCCAATGAAAGGGTTGGCTCCCTGCTCTTATTTTGTCTTTAGTTTAAAGCAAAAAGCTTAGATAAGTCTGCAATAGAAGTAATATATGTGGAATGAAAGAATGATCCATATCAATAATAAAAAAAAACTCGCAAAAATAACAATTTGAGAAGTCTGCAATATAAGTAAAATATATGGAATGAGAGAATGATCCAGTTCAATGATCACAAAAAAAACGTAAAACCAACAACAATTCATTCATTCACCATCCACAAACTGTTGGAATATATTACATTATTTGGTACATGCTAATGTACCACCTTGGGTACATCTTTAGATTAAGAGTGAGAATCCTAGATTGGAGTGTGAGTATTTACTTTATGCAATGTAATAAATGCACAAGTATTATTAAAGTGTGCAAAGTATTTTGATGATGTAAATGTGCATAATAATCCATGTGCACATGAATCCATAAAGTAGGAAGATGAAGAGTCTCTCGAATAGTGAAGGCGAAGAGTGCTCCATTGGAAAAGTCACATTCCATTATATATGTATTTATGAGTGTGAGAAATACAATTGTAGAATGAGAGTGTGGAGAAGTAAAGTATTTGAGATCTTTATTCAATTGAGATAAAATTTATGTGAGCATTTGTTAATGGCATTTCTATGAGTTATTTCTGAAATTATTTATGTCTTTGGAAGAGAGAAGGCGAAAAGTGCTCCATGTGAAAAGTCACATTCCATTATATATGTATCTATGAGTGTGTGTGAGAAATACAATTTTAGAATGAGTGTGGAGAAGTAAAGTATTTTAGATCTTTATTCAATTGAGATACAATTTTCGTGAGCATTTGTTAATGGCATTTCTACGAGTTATTTTTGAAATTATTTGAATTTTATATGTTTGGTATTTTGCCATTATCATATATTTCATATTGCAACTTTATTTTGGATCTTCTGGTCATTTTATCTTAAATATTTAGCTTCAAAAGATAACATAAACAAGACATTTGGACATCCATTATCATACAAAAACACTAACAAAAAAAAGGAAGTAATCGCAACTTAACAACTAATTTCAATTTCAATTTGCACTCGCAAGAAAGCAAGCATAATTCACAAATAAAAATAAATAAACCATGCATAATTGTAGGCAAATTTAATAATGTTTGTTGCAAATGAAATTTGAACACAAAAAGAATTTGATGTTGAGTGCAATGAAGGCAAAAAGGATCCATTAATATACCATGGCCAAAAATGTTTAAACTTAATTAAAAATCAGAACTGGACTAATCCTCCAAATTTGGTAGAAAAATATTGACCATTAGATAGACTGGTTGTGAAATTTCCTCCTGTACAATGAATCTTTAGTTTTTGGCTCAAATGCATTTTATCTTCAGTTAGATGATATTCCTCTCCTTCAAAGCTTGGCTCATTCTTCAGTCATGATATTTTTCTTGTTCAAAGCTGGCTCATTCCTAATCTAGCTCAGACTTCCATGCTTCTACCTCAAAGTCCACACCCCGCGTGTGCCCAAAATAGGCTCACAAGCGTTGAACTGCGCCATTTTCAGTCCGTCCTTGGACAGACCCATTGCCTTTTATGCTCAACATCACAAATTGGTCGCCCCTGTCTAGTTTATACTGCAAATCAGCAAAACTTTCCCGCTCAAAGTCATCTGTCTTCTGGCTAATTGATCATCCTGATGATATCATCTTCACATCATCCTCATCTCCAAGTCAACGGTGCTCAGTCGTCCAAATTTGCTTTAGGTAGTTGTTCAGCTAGGTGGAGCTCAGTGGGATCCACAATTTCCTCTTCCATTGGATTCATCATTCCTCCATATCAATGGCTTGCTCGCCCTCCAACCTATCTCAACCAAATGATGTTCCTTGCATCATTTCTGACATCATACCCACGAATCAACATTCCTTGATTTCTTTCTTAGTCTGTTCATCCTTTGATTTTTATTGGCCGAATGACATCACGCTGATGCCATAGCTTCACTGATTGGTTACCGCGGATTGGCAATCACGAATGAGCAGACTACACATCAACCAATCAATAGTTCAACACTCGTTTTTTCTTTAAAATCCTGCATTTTTTATTTGGTAGTCAGCGGACTTTTGGGACTGATTTGATGCCTTGTGATCAATCCTTTTAGCTCTTTCACTCCCTTCGACTCTTTATTCCATTGATTTTGCTTCATTTTTTCTGATAAAATTCTGAATCTATTACCTAACAAGAGTGGAGTTGACCACTTATAGTATAAATTTAAAAAAACTAGCTCATAGGATTAAACATATCTGACAATAGTCATATCATGGAAATAGTTGCTATAACCCCTTTTGCTAGCATAATATGTATGACAATGGTAGTGACAAGGCAAGAGCGATATACTGAATGCAGTTAGAAAGATTCCAAGTCTCACACAAACTAACATGTCCATCAATATTATTACTGACTCGCTATTCTCACTATCAGCATGATAGCACAATGATCACTAAAACCAACATTGAAACCAACAACCACATGAAACACTCGTGAATGCAGAGTTTTCAGGATCAACGTTAAAAACAGATCCAAGATACTAGATTTTGTTGAATGCAGGCATAACAAACAAATTGAATTAACAAGCATCTTCAAGAAGAAGTCCAACAACATCCCTGATTTTGTTGCATTGTATTGCTCTCTATGCACACACTCACTGAGATTGAATAGACACAGCAAATATCTTTTATGATGCTGCAAATATAATGGGAGACTCTCTTACACCTGTTAGAATACACAGTCATCTGTCAAACAGATAAAGTCCTTGCTAAGGCAAACTACTTCCACCAAAATTCCTTCAAATTTGTGGAACTCATCAAATGTAAGAAACTAATCTATTGCTACAATTCAACAAATTAAACCAGGCAGTAACCACACAATTATAAGTATGGCTAGTCATCTGTAAAAGTGCAAGGGATTAGATGCATATGAGACAAGCATCTCAGGCAGAGCAATGCGAGTAGAATGCAGAAAACTGAAAAATCTATGCAAACAATAAAGTTATATACAGCACTTGTAATCTCAGTGTCATATAAGAATGAATTGACAGCAGAAATATGATACATTATGAGAGATGTCCATGGCTCAGATCAATTGAAATGCTGAAATCCAGATTCATTACTGAACCATCCCTCGAATAATATCTTGTTCCCAACAAGTGAAGACGAATATACAATTAGGCCTAAAATATCATTGACACTGTTTAGAATCTGTCCAACCACGTTGACACATAAAAAGTCCACTGAAAATGTAAAGTTGCAAATGAAAACTAGTAGAATGATAGCATCTCTAGACCTTGAAAAGCAAGGAAAAGAATGGCATGCAGGCTGATGGTTCATAATGAATCGCCAAATGGACTCCCACAAAATAAGAGGCTACTCTTACTACGAGGAGAAATTAAACCCTTCATTATCCTGCTTTAATCTGTGCAGTTCTAAGCTAGAAGCAGGTAAACAATTTGAACATATACCACCCAGATATACAAAAATAGATCAAATGACCTTTTGCGCCATGGAATCTGCTCAATAACTTCCTTTCATCTCTTTGGTTGGAGATGGTTCCCCCTTGATTTCAAATCCAAAAGCAAGCCAAACTCACTTTGCTCTGAAGATCCTCAATGAGCCTCACCACTAGAACCAGTTTTACTGGAACTGCCTTCACCAAGGGAAACAGAAGCTAGAGATTTTGACGCCCATGCTCTTGCATTCATAGCACCTTCTTGGAAGTTGCCTGCCTTATAAAACTTCAGTCGACTCTTGATTCTATTCATATTAAAGATGTATAGGATCCGTTCCATGTAAGTTGGAGAATATTCTCTTGAGGCTCCCACGTCTGCAGTACTAACATGCCTTTTCCATACTCGCTTCAGCCATAATAACACCTTTGGGAATAGGAAGTAAAGCATTCTCAAAACCAGAAACAGGATTGCCAATGTCAAATACGTATCCTGCTGAAGCAATTTGTCTGGAGATTTTGCCCATGAATATGGACAGTGCTTTCCATTCTCAATATCCTTGACTACATCAAGAGCCCTCAAAGCACTTACATCTACTGGTGTAACATAGCTGGGCGAAACAGGTTCAATACCTGCAAGATAACAGGTAAGTATATGTTGACTTGGAGAAATATAAACCTAGAAAGGTAACAAAACTCCAGAAAAAAATACTGACAAGAAAATCCTAAGTACCAAATATACCTGTAATATTTTTGTAGAAAGCAATAATTGATTCCAGCCTTCTGGATCCATTATATCGCACCCTCAATGTCTGGTTTTGTAGGAAAAGGGATGGGAAACTGTGAACTCCATATCTAGAAAGAACACTGCAAATGTTACATGATAGAGAGATTACAACTGCAGTCTCAGATGAATGTCAAAAAGACACTAAATGACCTAAAACAGTCTTTTCTATAAGGATCGTGACTCGAATGAACTCCTTAGATTGCACAAAAGAATTACAATAAGACATGTTTATCGTACCCTTACGCATAACTTAGAGCATAACAAGTAACAAATGAAAAACTTTCATCCCTACCTTGGCCTAATAGCAGACTCTTCAACAGCCACATGATGGATTGTTGGAAACATAGATGACAAAACACTAAAAACAGGTTGGCACAACTTTGAAAATGGACACCAGGATGCATAAAATAGCACTGCAATGTAAGTGCTACCACTTCCATGTAAAATATTTAATGCCCTCTCCAAAGAGACCTCGTCCAGCTTCACATACACAAATCAGATTGTTAATTATCAACCTTGCTCTGCAAACTATCAACCACTCAACACTCCCCTATCAACAAAAACTGTAAATTATTAACAGAAAACTGTTCTTAGAAACAAGGAAATCATTAGTTAAATCTTGTTTTGAATTCAGTTTAAGGGTAGCAATAGAATTTGTATATATATATATATATATATATATATATATATATATATATATATATATATATATCACATGTTCCTTTAGTCCAAGCATATAATTCAAATAGAAAGAGCTAGGATGATTCATAACAACATATTTAAAGAGAGTAGATGAGGTACTTGCAACCTTACATGGCCTAGGATGGCAATACATAAAGACAGATCATGACAACAAAAACAGTTTAAAGTCAGATGGACACGTTAATATATTAACTACTTTTCATTCCTTCAAATTAAAATTGCTGAGATATATATATTGAAATTTACATTGTCCTGTGAAATGCAAACACATGACCATTTAATTCCTGATAGCTATCACATACTCATATTTTGCCTACCTAATAAACAGGTTAAGACGTTTAATGCTTACAAAAAAATGGTATGTTCATTCTTGTACTTGCAACAAACTTAAACCTAAAAGGAGAACGCACAACTAAAAGATACTCATAAAACTTGAGTGGGCCTAACGGTGAAGGCTTTAGGTACCTCCAGGTAGGAGATCTAAGGTTTGAATCCGGAAGAAGATAGAGTTGCACATCAAGTTCATTTAAACATACGTAATACGGGTGGAACCCATGTGATTTCAACTCCCTATAACTAACCAAATTTTTGCCATGGATTGAAGGCAGACTGGTGAGAATCTTTGGCTCACAAAAAGCCCACCAGGGTTCAATTTCCGGTGACAAAATAATATTGTTTGTTGGAATACCACAATAATGTGATTCTTTAAAATAGCACAGTAAAATAGTTAAGATGTAATTCAAACGGGGCTCATTTCCATTCCATATAACTAATTTAAAATAATTAATGGAAAACATTTTACATATCTAAAGTTCAGACTGAAGAACATATGCACCTTCAGTTTTACATTACAAATTACACCCTTTAAAATCAGAACACACATTATCCATAACTTCCACCGTATGAGGAATTTGAATCAAATAAAGTCCCAGAGTGAAACAAATCAACAAGGTGAGTTTCATATTGAGTAGAAGAATATGGTGCTCCTGCTGTCATAAAGAACTCCTGAAAAGTTTCAGAGGGATTAGGTCACCAGTGTGGTCCATGCTTATCCAAAATGCAGAGAATTTACCAATTGGTGATAATGGGTTACAAATTACATGCCTCGGCAAAAATGTAATAAAAACTAACACTGATAAAGATGTCATCAGCGACTAAAGGGACTGCAATTTGCATGTAACCAAGAAAGTCAAATCTTACGTTTTCTATTTTAGCAATTTCCTTTCACTTCTGTTTTGCCAGGAATTTCCAGAAGCACTCCAGGTGAAACATCACATGCATAATATACCATACAACAAGCAAAGAATAATATCAATGATGGATAAAACCTGGCATGCTACACATCGCTTTAGTGGAAGTCCAAAGTTCTAATCCAGTAAATAGATCAAGATATAGGAGCTGTTTATTTTGAGAATTTTGTTCTCAAAAAAACCTACGGATGTTTTCATAAAAAAAAATATAATCTCATTGGTTGCAAACTAAGTCACCAAATTTGAGTTTGAGTTCAAATTTGATGAGGAAAGCAGGATATAAAAAAACATTGATAAAATTCAAAATATAATTTCAACAAAACAAAAAGAGATAACATTACGAACTCATAAAATTGCAATCTTTTTCTCTTACTAGACTTGACATTGTTAGGCTTCTTATGATCAAGGCCCTAAATCTAGTCTTTATAAAAACTTTTTACCTCTTCCCCTCTGCTAGATCTAGTCTCTACTCCCTCCAAGTTTCAGACTTGCCGCATTGGAGGATTAACACGAGGATCACTCCAGCAATAGAGTTGTTCATCAAATTGGCACCACATGACTTAATAGGTAGTTCTATAAGGTTCTAAATGCATTCTAGGTTTTTTTGCCAACCTTTGCTGCTATAGCTTCCTTGGACAACTATCAATAATACTGGTCAATACACAATAGATGAATTTTGGCTTCACCATGGAGGTCCCAGGGAAGGGATAAGGACATTTCATTGTCTCAATCAAGCTTTGATCCAATACAGATCATTGCAGTTAGGTTCCACGCTGGTCAAGATCCTATTTCCTCACCACCAAGTCTGCTGCAGATCCATTTCAAAATTTCTCTAAACATAAAGAAGTCATTGAACTGTTGCAAGAATCAATCAATACCAATTCCCTTGAATGGATTCTTTCCAATCAGGTAAGAACCAGATAAAGATCATACAGAAAACAATAAGAGCATTTCAAACAATATTCTTGCAAAATCAAGCACCAACAAATCCAACACCACAAATCACTTTTCAGCTTGAAGCAAAAGTCCAGATCCCTAAGTTTGACGGCAGCTAAGATGCTCAAATATTGGTTATGAGGTCATCAAGCATACACCCACACATGTCCTAAGATCATTCATGCAAGCAAGATGCAAAGGACCAAAGTTCATATGAAATAAACTGCCCTAGATTGGTGGCAGAATCCTCAAAGCAGAATCATCATAGTATGCTAGATGACCTCATAACCAATATTACATTAACCTATGGGACAACTTTAACTTTGTTGTGAAGAAGTTCTATCCTACAAGGCACAAAGAAAACAAGTGCATGATGGCTTCAACTCAAGCTAATTCCAGGTCAGTTCATCCAAAAATACATCTAGTGTATTTCCTGTTCAACCTGAACGAGCGAACAGGAAATTCTAGATCTGAAACAAGGGGTTACGATCAAGTTCATTTTTGGTTTATTTCCTAGTATTAGAAAGAAATAGCTATGTTCTATGTGGGTTCACTACAATAACCATATATAATAACCAAATAGCCATAAACTCCTAAAAATAAGCTTGAATACAAAAATTGACAAGAAAACTTCCAATTCCAAAAATACATCTAGTGAAGAAGAAGTTCTATCCTACAAGGCACAAAGAAAACAAGTGCATGATGGCTTCAACTCAAGCTAATTCCAGGTCAGTTCATCCAAAAATACATCTAGTGTATTTCCTGTTCAACCTGAACGAGCGAACAGGAAATTCTAGATCTGAAACAAGGGGTTACGATCAAGTTCATTTTTGGTTTATTTCCTAGTATTAGAAAGAAATAGCTATGTTCTATGTGGGTTCACTACAATAACCATATATAATAACCAAATAGCCATAAACTCCTAAAAATAAGCTTGAATACAAAAATTGACAAGAAAACTTCCAATTCCAACAAAACCAATATTTTGTACAGATTTAAGCCCTTTGCCTACAAGATTCAGTCAAACTTTATCGCACAGTCAAAGAATTCACACCAGCCATCTTAATTTCCCAGCAAAGGAAATAAATATTGTAATTGCCGTAAAAATTAAGGTCACTCAACCAAAGAATGCAGAGCTATTTAGGCGAAGACAGAGTCTACTGCTCTTCATACAGAATCAGATGATGCATAGATTGTTGTTAACAATCCAATTGCTCCAAATCCACAACTTAACTTGATGATCAGAAAGCCAATTCTTCAAGCCCGAAGGGAGCACTTTTCATCCAATATTGTCAATGCAGGATTGCTTGATTTTCCTTCTCACGGACAATGTCAGTTAGGAAAACCTAGTATCTCAAAAGTTAGTTTTGGATCTATAAATTCTAACAATCACCTGTCATATGGCCTATCATTTGGGTCAAGTCAAAGATGTTGGAAGTACAATGCCGGTAACACAATAATGTGCAATCACTTTTTACATCAAACCCTATATGAATACATTCAATGTGGCGTCACTCCACAACTTTTTTTTTTCAATCAGTTATATGAGATTGAAACAGGCCCCACCTGTATTACATCATGACCACATTGTGATATTACAACATTTTGGCAATTATGCATGTATCTCTTGGCAAGATTTGAACCTAGGTCTCCTCCTTCAAAGTTGAGGAATTAACTGGTTGAGTTAATGTCATTTGATAAATGTTAAGGTTCACCCATGGAATTCGAACCTTGGTCTATGGTGTGAAATTCTTCACTCCTGGCCAATTGCCCTATAAACCCCATAGGCATGGCTTGACTCCACATTACTATATAGTCTTTGCCCGTTTATACTTATCGACATGCAATTCAAGATAAGCAACACAATAATTACAAAATTCAAACGGACGGTAATGTATTTAGACTTGTGTCTTCTTCTTCCTCATCCAGCCTTGCTTTGCTCTCTAAAAAGCAATCAATGAAGCAGGTTAATATAAACAAGTACTTATTTACCCAACACTCCTTTGCTCTCTATAAAGGAATCAATGAAGCAGGTTAATCTCAATAAGTACTTAACACCATGTGTTGTATGCCAATAAAAATAAGATAACATAGGGAAGCACCCTCCTCTAAGTATTGAGACCATTCTTGATGTATATTCTAATATTTTTGAAGAACCTAAAGCCATTTGACTAGTCTTGGAACCATATGCCAAATCCTTGATTTAGTTCTAAGTCCTCCATTCCTTAAAATTTCCTACATATCATCCCATATTGCAAACCTATTGAAAGTGCCAAAAAGATTAATATTTGCTTTAAAAAACATCAGCTTGTGTTTCCTTGTCTTAATTATTCAGAAAAGAAAGGATTACCAAGCATTGAACTAGATACCTGTAAAAATCAGTATACAAAGCTCAAGACCAATGATCTCATGGACTAGCTAAAGGGGGCTAAATACTTCAACAAAATTGATTCGGTTGTTTGATATCATCAACACAGTAGGATCCATCTAATTTATATATGTGATCTTTATGAGTGGCTGGCCACGCCTTTGTAAGGTTGATCAATGATACATTTTGCTCACATATGTGGATATTCAAAGTAGTATATTTGGATGAATTACCAGTGTAGGAAGGTGATGGAGAAGAACATGTCCATGTTTAAAATACTCTTGATTTTCTTTGCTTAAATAAAAAACAAGCCAAAATGACAAGTCCTCTAAGCAAATTTTCATTTAGCAACTACAACAAAGAAGCAATCCTTCAGGCAAACCTCCATCTAGTATTGGGATTTTGTTATCGACCAAAATGGTCTACATACGGATCCAAAAGTCATGAAAGTTTTCAAAATTGACCTACTCCACTCAGTACTGTTTTCTTGGTGTTATGAATTTCTATAGAAAATACATTTAGGATTTATCTTATGTTGCCAGGACACTTCGTTAAATATTCAATCAAAACCATTTCTCATAGCATGCAAAATCCGCCAAAGCATTTCAACAGCTCGAATATGCCCTTTGCTCTGCTCCAATTCTTGTTCTTTTAGCTTTGCATCAAGCCCTTTGGGACAGAAACAAATTATACTATAGGTGTTGCCCATAAGCAAGGCAGCTACACAATTGTGTATCATTTTGAAACAATTTTGAAAAAAAGGGAAAGAAAGAAAAGTAACTGACACACAACAAAAAATTCTATGCATTGATTGAAGCACTCAAGCAAAGGAAGTATTTCATCCTTTGTAAGGAAAAATTCTTCATACTGATCATCAAGCTCCTATGTTTTTGGAATCACAATCCAAGATTCAAGTACAAAGGCACCTTAAATTAGCTACTTCTGTTCAGTGATTTCATCTTATTATTAAGTATAAAAAGAGACGACTAGTAATAGAGTTGCTAAGACATAAAGTCAACCTCCCCCCAAGGTTTTACATATTCTCATTGTTGCATATGAAAATAGAGAGTCACTCTGTTCCTCAAATCAATGCTTTGGACCAATGTTTGCCTCTTGACAACAACCTACAATAGTAACACAAACTTCTTTTTATTGATGATACATTATGAGATGATTTGCTGTACAAATTAAAACAGCCTTGTGGTGAGGCAAGTGTGACCAAGATCATTGTCAAGAAGTAAAAATCCTAGAGAGTATAGTTTTCTTATTGGGGA
This sequence comes from Wollemia nobilis, assembly GCA_028583015.1. Lineage (NCBI taxonomy): Eukaryota > Viridiplantae > Streptophyta > Pinopsida > Araucariales > Araucariaceae > Wollemia > Wollemia nobilis. The sequence goes on from JAQPPZ010016670.1 coordinate 1,453,332, forward strand.
ATGACACCTTGTGGTGAGGCAAGTGTGACCAAGATCATTTTCAAGAGAGAGATAATGGTCATAACTATATGGAACCATGCGGTGAGGCAAGTGTGACCAAGGTCATTATTATAAGAGTGATACTAGTCATAACTAAGATAAAACCTTGTGGTGAGGTAAGCATAATTGAGATCATTGTTAGGAGGATGTTAATTATCTAAGTTAGTTCATGGGAAGATATAACTAACCACTTGAAGTATTGTAGGGAAAAATTATGACTTATCCAACTTCTTTTGTGGATAGGAGATGTTCCACCTTGTTCACCATGCCTCACACTCATGAAAGAAACAGACTCCTCATGTGGTGGTCATTTTGCAATGTTGAAGACTTTGCAGCATTTACAAATATATTTGTACTGCCTTTTACGAGGATACATGTCAAAGATTTTAAAGCAAGATTTTCTTTGTGCAATTAATATAAATTTTCTAATAGAAGCTTGGTCTGTACAAGCCACTTACAATTCCCTCTAAAAGCTTTGAGAAAGAACAAAAATTAAAACCTATTAGTGGATTATCAATTGTTCTTTATTGTTGTATGTCAAATTTCTAAAATGGCTATATCTTATTCCAAAAAAAAAAATGGCTATATCTATTCCATGCAAGAAAACCATACATGATCCCACAGCTGTTATTTCTGAGCATGTACAATGTCGCTTTGGATTACCACTCACTATTGTTTATGAACATGGCTCTGGATTTGATAGACACTTTTGGACAACTTTGAAACTTTTAGGCTATAATTGAGGTTCTTCACATTGCTTAGCATGTACAATGTCACTTTGTATTGCCACTCACTATTGTTTATGATCATGGCTCCAAATTTGTTAGCCAACTTTGGGAAACATTGAAACTTATTGACCATAATTGAGGTTCTTTACTTCCTTTTGCCCAGGAACTGATGGTCAAAACATGGTTGTTAGCTCCTGCTTGCTTCATGCTCTCTGCATCTATTAAAACCAAATTAAGTAAAGGGGCACTTGTCTTGAATGTTGCATCATAGTTCATTGTAATACCACAATATGTGATTTCCTTGAAATACTGCTATAATAAACTCATGATATAATAGATTTGGGGTCATTTCAATCCCATATAGTCAAATACAATAAATTTTGCACCGTAGTTACAATAGAGCTGTCAATGTCTCTATAGGGCACCATCCATTGAAGTTTGCAATGGGAATCAACCCTTTGTTCCATACAAGATTCTAAAAGATCTTCCCATAACACATTTGTCTATCAACAATAGGATCAATATAAGGCTTAATCTTTTGCCTAACAGTTGGCTGAGCTCCATGTCAATGTCTAGAATCCGTTGTTGAAGACCCAAGCCAAATATAGAGAGCTTCAAGTTGGTGATAAAGTTTAGCTCTACTTGGAAAACTATTTAAATCTCAACATCATCAAAAGATCAAACCTACTTTATATGGGCCTTATACCATTTTGCATCGCTTGGAAAAAATGATTTCGGATTCTATCTTCTTTGTCAACTCACTCTACCTGATGATGCGAATTTGACCCAACTTATGCTCTATCAGTCGCCACATTTTGTTATAAGCATTAGGCAGATCTCAAGTTGAAACTTAAATATGAAGCTGAAATCTGGAATCTGAACTAAAATCAGTTAAAAAGAAATACGGAACATAACTTTTCATAAATGTTTGGGAATATGAAATCTGAATTCTATATGAAAATAGATCCAAATATAAATGTTCAATAAAACAAGATGTAGACGTCTATCCTGCTTACAACCAATGAAAACTAACACCTAAGCTTGCAAGTCGGTCACTCTCAAATTGAGAAGATAACCAATCTTCTCTCTTGCGCGAATACAAATTTTTCAGTCAAAATTCATCAACAAAATTATTACAATCACCATCTTCTAGTGCAGGAGAGTAGGAGATAGAAAGGAGGTTTGTTGGCAGCTATCTTCTTTGACTAATCAATAATCCCTGATTTATTGATTTAACAATATGCAGGAAATATTAAATGAATGTTCATTGTTCTTGATTTAAGAAATTTCAATGTGGTGATTTAACCATATGCAGGAAATCCTTATTGACAGCTAATCATCCTTGATTTTAGGAATCACATGCTGACCAAACACAAATTGATTTTGAATGCCAGATCATTATGAGTCCACCCCTTTGAATACGATCAGACCCAAATCATGCATTGTCATGGTGGGTGTTGCAGGTTATTGAGGATTTGCCATGCAGCATCTTCAGCAGGTAACTCTTTAAACTAAATTAGGTACTCAATTAAGACTTTGTTTCGCAATATCTTATCTTGAGTGGTAAATAGTCGATGAGAATAAATATCAACTTGCCCTCATCATTCCATGGGGTAAGCATTGAGGAAGCCTGTTATTGCTGTTGAACAGCCTCGTTCAATTAATAGACATGGAATGTGTTATGGGTTCTAGCTGATAGACATAATAGGAACCAGTAGACCACTGACCTTATCTTTGAAAGAACCATGAAGAGCCTTTGATATTTGGATTAAAAAAAAACGAAAGCCTTTTTCTTGAAAGAAGTCTATTTGTAGAGTTCCAAGTATAAGAAAAACTTGATTTCACACCTTTAGTTCTCTCTAGATGCGATGTTGACCACCTCAGCTTTAACTTTCCCTTGGCTTTCAAAAATTATTACATAAGCCTATACCTATGAGATGGATTAGTTGAAGTCCTACAATCTTACATGATTCAACTAGTGGGAAAAATAATTGCACAATGTGATCAGTCCTTGAATTGTTTACATCTTCCTTGCACCATCCACCAGGGGTTGTATGCCCTCATTCATGTACACACTTAACCAACAGTTGTGTTTCAACTTGCTCTTGTTATTATTCATACCAATTGACCATGTCTATGTTGTCAGGGTCGATGGCTCTAATATATCCGTTATAAGAGCCTAGGCAGATTGGAATTCGAAACTCACTTTGAAACTGATAAAACTAATATCTGAAATCTGAACTGAAAACAGTAAAATCCTGAGACAAATTTACTTATAACATGTGAAATATGAAATGTACAAGAAAAAGATTTGAAAACAAACTTCTAATAAAAACAAGCACATAAAAATATATTCTGCTTACAACTAATAAATGCAACAGCCCAAGCTTGAAGGTGTGGTACTCCCAATCTAAGTATATAACCAATTTTCTCTGTGAATACCAATTTCTCAGCCAAAATGCATAAACCGAAATTATTACAATCAACTTTCTTATAGCACAGGAGGGTAGGAAATATAAATGAAGTGTACTGGCAGTTATCTTCTTTGACCAATCAACCACCATCAAACTGCTGATTTAACTATGGCGATAACCCTCAAAAATCTTACTGAAGATCTTCATCTCACCATCAAGTTAAGAAAGGTAGCAAGTGCTAAAGGATACAGTGGTGTCAGTCAGCTCGAATATCCCTTCCAGAAATTGTTAGTAAACTATCACAGTCACTACTATCTATGGTTTTTCAAAACCCATGTAGTTTGTAAGGTTCATCACAAAAATAACTCCTAGTTGAGGTGCTTGCAACTAGAATGGATGGCAATAAAATAAGAGTATCTAGTTATTTGATCAACTATGACATAAATACAATCCTTACCAATGATTTTCAATAACCAAATGATGAAATATATACTAGTGGGTTCCTATTTTTCACTTAGAATAGGAGGAGGTTGTAGTGGTTCAGGGCTACGTATAGTTTTATCCTTGTTTCATTTGCATTATTAACATGATGAAGCAAGTTGTCATACATCACCCATTAAACCCTTGTATGTATTTCTGATACATGCATAAATTTTGCAGAATCCTAAATTTTCCGCCAATGGAAAACAGTGATTTCCAGCCATGACTTTAGATTTGAACTTTGTCTTAACTGTAAGAACCATTCTATTATCATCATAAATAAACCCATTTTTTAAGGTATGTCGTGGGTTGCTTGTGCCTCCTTTAATAATGCTGCCAATTCATCATCTTTCGCACGCTCAACTTCAGTCTTATAATGCCAATCAGGTAGAGCCAATCAGACAGCAGCAAGGCCTAAAATTCTGGGCAATGCATCATATGATACATTCTTCTGGCCCAACCAGCACTCGATGTCAATATCTTATGCATGATGCTTGATTACCCACTTTGCTTTCTGCTAATTAAGAGCATCTTGGAAAAGGAAATACTTCAAGCTGTTATGATCTGTTCTGACAGTGAATCTCCCAAAACTAAATATTAGTTCAATTTTGATAGCTCATGCATGAGCGCAAGGATTTCCTTGTCATAAATGAAGAGAAGCCTTTCCTCGTCATGAATTTTTGAACTCTCAAAGTTTATTGGCCTCCTTTGCTACATTAGGACTGCATCAATTCCCAAGCTTGAAGCAATGTATTCAATAGTTAAGAAAAGTGTGAAATTCAGTATAGCAAGAATCGAACAGATGGACATTAGCATTTTCCACTCCTTAAAATTCGTTCTATCTACTTCATTCAATTCAAGTCCAAGAGGGAAGTGGCTAATGTGAAAGCCCCTTAAAGAACCTTTGATGGTAGCTACACAATCTATGATAACTTAGTAGTTATGTCAAGTTCTTCAGTTTTGGCAATTCTCATATGACCTTGATTCTATGTGTCATCAATATGACCCAGTCATTCCTGATAATGCAAGATACAATAATTCATAAACAGCAAAGATGCATTTACTCTCTTTAGCAATGAGACTTTGAGTTTGCATGGTACACAAATCAATGTTCAAATGTTGCGAGTGTTCTTGCAAATTTCTACTATAGACCAAAATATCATCTAAGAAAACAAGCACAAATCTCAGTAAATAAAGCTGGAATACTTCATTCATGATGAATTGGAATATGGAGGGACCATTTGCCAATCCATATGTCATGACTAGGAACTCACAACCATGATATGTCCTGACAGCAATCTTGTGCATATCTTCTACCCGCATGCAAATTTGATGGAAACTTGACTTTTGATCAAGAAGATAATCACATCATGAAGTTCATCAATTAACTATTCAACTCAACAAATTAAAAATCAGCTGTTAATTGAGCATTTGTTAAGAGCACAATGGTCAATAGACATGCAAAAGAACCCGTCTTTATTTGCATACCGGTAGCAAGGGGCTGCACATGGGCTTTTACCTGGCATGATATGTCCTATTTCTAAAAGCTGCTGAATCATCTTCTCAACCTCATCATCCTTAAGTACTTTTGAATGTCAATAATGTGGGATCATGGTCAATTTGATGCCCCATTCTAGCTCCATGATGTGTTCATGACCTTTGTATAATAGCAGGCCTTTGGAAGGTCCCAAAACACCTATGCAAACTAATGTAATATGTCATGTACAGGTTGTGTACACCCCACTTTTGCTGAAATATTTGAACAATATAGTCCCTTAAGGTGTTGCAACGAACTACATAAACAGGGGTCCCTCTTTATCTCCTTTTGCATTTTATTTGCTAAAATCAGCTTGAATTTCAGATATTCGAACCCGTGAATTCGGTGTCATTTTAAATCCTGCAAAGATTTAATGCAAAGTTTGTGAAACTTCATGTTAATATCACTCCATATTCCTAACCAATGGATCCCTAAAATTACATCAACCCCACCCAATGGCACAATTTAAAGATCACATTTCACATGACATGTTCCCGTCAAAGGTAAGTCCTTTAACACATGCATGACACTAGAGTTGGAACCCATTAATAATCCTAAAGTCAAAGAGAGGACATATTATATGTGATCAATCCAATGCAAGATAAAATTTTGAATACTTCCAAAAACAATCAAAACTATGACCTTTTCTACATTTGATAAGACCATCCACGTTTAAGGTAGAGAGAAAAAAGATACCTCTCATAATTGCCAATTATGCAATGAATTGCTCCAACACTGGCATATCAGAATCCTCATCTTCAAATTGTGGGGAAACATCGACCACCTCAATCAATGAGGTCCAGTTTCTATGAGCATGCTTATAGTCTCAGCAATACAACTCCTTACATGAAAAGCAACATCCTTGCTTACAAAGCTCTTCTTAAGTCACCTTAGTTGGGTTAAGGCTGCTCTCTGTAAAACATTCACCTCATCTAAGATAGCTAAAATGAAAGGATTATTTTGCACCTTTGGAGTAACAAAGCAAGCATTCGTTTTGCCTTGGCTTTTAAAAATTATTACATAAGTCTATACCTATGAAGTGGATCCATCAAAGTCCTACAGTCTAAGATCTTTAATGTTAACTTTCAATTCCTCTTGTAGTCCATCCACAAACAAGCCTAAGGAGTGGTAGACATATCTTGAGTTTGCATGCATAATCTATGGAACTTTGTTCAATGCTATCCACGAACTATTGTTGTCTTTGATATAGATTTTGAAGTTCCAAAACCTTCTCATTATTCACATTTATGTTGAGAATAGTAGGAACCAATGTCGGTAAATTCTTGCCATGTGAATAACTCATTGCTAAAAACACTAGGAATCAACTTGGTAAATTCTTCCCATGTGAATAACTCATCATCTACCATCCAACACATCTCGTTCATAATGATGCCACCATTCATAGGCATCTCCCTTGAGAAAAAGTGAAGCAAAACAACATCCACCATGAGATGCCTTCAAAAATACATGTCCCATTAATGTAGACATGCTTCCAAAAGAATTTTCAACATACCATCAAAATGTTGAACATCAACCTTTGGCATGCAACATTGTGGACCCATTATGATACAATCTTGTCCACCAACATTGCCTCTCATTGTGCTATAGGCATCAAAATTATACACTACACAAAAGCCAAAAATGTTGGCCATATAATCCCTCAAGGCTTAGGTCCTTCTAGTGGGATCATCATTTAAGACTCAGATTTTTCATCAAGGGATCATCATTTAAGACTCAAGCTTGCCATCAAAGGTTCCATCGTGGAGGAGATGATTAATATTCTAGCCTTCACAAGTTCCAAGAGATATGGAGGTCAAACCCCGTTACATGATTCAACTCACGAGAATTATAGTTGTGCAAAGTGAGCAATTCTTGAGTTACTTGAGACATCTCCCTTGCACCATCCACTAGTGGTTGTATGCCTCTCGCATACACACTTAGCCAACAGTTGTGTTTCAACTTGCTCTTGTTGTTCTTCATAGCGATCAACAATGTCTATGTTGACAAAATTGACGACTCCGATACCTTTGTTGTAAGAGACTACGCAAATCGGAATTTGAAACTCTTACAAAACTAAAATTTGGAATCTGAACTGAAATAGGTAAAGACTTGGGACAAAAATTTTCTTATAACTTCTAAACTAAGATACCGATTCTGCTCCCTAGGATCCCCAGATCCTGGTACGGGCAGTTCTCAATCCGGTTTCGGGACCAATACGCTTGTGGGTCCACCAAGGTTCTGCCTGGGGGATCTGGATACGCTTGGGTTCGTCCGGGCCATACCCAGCCCGGATTCGAGTACGATACGCCTATGGGTTCGTCCGAGGTTCTGCCTAGGGGATCCGGATACGTTCGGGTTGGTCCTTGGATGAACCCAAGCGTATCCAGATCCCCCAAGCGAAACCCGGGGCAAACTCGAGGAGAACCAAACAAAAAAGAACTTTTAGAACTTTTTAAATGTTTAGAAGATGTTGCGAACCTAAGCATCGAAAGTTGTATGGTTAGACAGACTCCCAACGCCTGTGTAAACCTGTAAAGGTTGTACGTTCGAATTGGATTTTTACCAGAGGTCGTTTACATCTCAAAGGGGGAGATTTTGTAAGAGTTAGCACCCACTTGAATATCTCTTCCCAAGGCACAGGGATGCTACGTTTTGGCCGACAACAAAATGATGCCCTCTCCACAACACGGTCTCTTGATTTATCAATAAATGTGATTAACTTTCCTAATGCATTAAACGATGAGACTCAAAGCGAGAGCATGCGTATATGATTAAAGATCCCATTGAACTTGGCGTATCCAACATAGAAAATAAAAGCAAGTAAGAAAGGGTGGGAGATAGAGACAAGTCGAGACCCACTCACCAACCCCATGCGCCACTTGCTCATATACGCATGCTATCCCATTCCACTTAACCTCGACCCAACCACAGGCCACCCGGGCTTAACCCACAATTAAGCCAAGAAGATACATACCTTGTAGGTGTCAAGGTGCACTTTTCTATCCCTAATATATAAACACATAAAATCTCCTTTGACCGCGTCTCACTACGATGACTAGATAACAGACCCTTTATTTGTTTAAACGTGTGTATATAAATCACATAAAGGTTCCTCGTGTTGTCTTATTGTTGAAAAATAATAATTCTCGGTGTTAGTCAATATGCCACTATCAACGGCCATGAAAAATGCGATGACCAGCAAGTGTTTTTTATGATTGGGCTCGATAACATACAACTAGTGTTTGTCAAAACGTGTGGTTGGTGTGTTTGTTAAGACTTTGGACTTTAGAATCGCAGAAAAATTGTATGCAGGCTCCTCCAAGCCCTAGCTCGCAGCGATCTCCTCGGAGAAACTGTACGCAACTGATCCTATAAACGATGGTTTCGATGGCCTGTACCAAGCATCCAGCCATGCCTAGATATGCAGTTGTTCATTAAATTGCCTGTCACCAAGCTATTTCATAAAGACCGCCATTTAGCTCTGCTTTCGGAAGAAGTTGTTGTTTAGTTGATGAAAGAAGTTACAGCTTCGCTACTACTCTCGCTCATCTTCCCTACATTCTTCCACATGGCCCGCTTCACACCTGGATCGTGGCTTGCTCCATATGACCCTGTGGTCGCCCTGGTGCCAGTCTATCCGGTATGTTTAGCTCTTCCTTTATCCGAAGTGTGCTAAACCTTCTCTTTGTGGGCTCCCCTCCCTACAACACATTATATTTTTGTTTTATAAACAAACTTGTATTGCTTGATAATTCTGTATAACCATTCAGAATTCTTCTTTGTTCTTTTCATTAAGAACTGTGTAGTCAATGCAGTAGTTGAACTCATGATGCACTTTTGTAGAGCAACAGAACAGGGTTTGCATAAATGGCATATGTGTGAAAATCCAGGCAGGTGTTGCCTATAGACTCGGTCCATGTAAACATATCAATTTCATTGACAGACATGATTATGAACTTCTCTGCATTATAAATTGTAGCCTCATGTAATAAGTGGTTGTAACAATTAAATTATCTTGTCCGACAAGGACAACGCAATGGTTAGGGCTTTGGCCTCTCTTTGGGGAGGTCCAAGGTTCAAACCACGACATACCCAGAAAGGGATAGGTTGGATGGTAGAGGCCAAGTGTTTGCCAGTTGGTTGTCCCTGTTTGATGCCTTGGAGGGTCGGGGGTCCTATTGACTTCATCTAACCCAGCAAGCTAGGGTTTAGTGGCAGCAGCTAAAAATGTTACCAATTCCCCTATCTATTAAAAAAAACAATTACATTATCTTTTTAATTAACAACTTCAAACAACATCAGCATAACAAATGTAGTTGTGATTCACATGGGTTACCTATTTAAATTTTTTATATTTTATGGTACTTGTTAAATTATAAATCATTTACCAAGTATTTGAGAGTTTTTTTTCCTCTCACAGCTTGCTGACATTTTAGTTTTTTAGCTGTCACTGCTTATTTCAGGTTCAAAGTTCATCAAGTAAAGGTGTAAACTCATTGTTATTGCATTCCTAAGCTAATACAAGTGCCAAAGGTGACTAAAAGCTTGCAAATTTTCAAACTTTCACTTGCAGATTATAAATTAGAATGGCGACAAGTGCAAGCTCTGTAGGCAAGTCCCGATTTAGAATTGATCCAAAAGCCCCACTATGGAAATATGTCACTATGTTAGAGCATATTACAAGGGGTGGGGGCTACCTATGGGTTTGTAATACCTGCAATGTTCAATATAGCAGCTCATACAGCCGAGTGAAAGCTCATTTGTGTGCCATACCTGGCCAAGGCATCAAAGCTTGCCCAAGGTCAAAAGATGCACCAATGCCGACATATGTGATCATACAATATATAAAAGAAGAAGAAGACACAGATGCTTTAGATGCCTTACAGTCAAGTCCTCCTTTGGCAAAGAAAGGATCTCGATCAAAGAAGCCACCTACTACCCCACATCATGCTAGCAGCCTAATTGTAGTTGCACCCCATCCATTTTCAGCCACACCTTCCACACATGAAGAGGATTCTTCTCTTTCACAGAAAAGAACAAAAGGACCGTTGGCGAAAGCATTCCAAAATGAGTCTAGGGACATTGCAAATCAAATGATTGCGCGTTGTGAGTATGCCAACAGCTTGTCTTTCAATGTGGTTAGATCACCATATTGGCAAGATATGGTGAAAGCCATTAATGAGGCTCCAAAAGGGTACCAAGGCCCAGGTTATGAGAAGGTGCGCACCACTTTGTTAACAAAAGAAAAAAGAATGTAGAAGATTCATTGCAGCCCGTCAGAGATTCATGGGTTGAAACGGGGTTGTCCATTGTTTCTGATGGATGGAAAGATACAAAAAATCGTCCTTTGATAAATGTCATTGCAATATGCCCCAAGGGGGCAATGTTTTTTAGACCAATTGATTGTGAAGGACAAGTGAAAGATGCCCAATTCATTGCTAACATTTTGATTGAAGCAATCGAATCGGTGGGCTCTCAAAACGTTGTCCAAGTCATAACGAACAATGCCAAAAACTGTAAAGCAGCGGGGATGTTGGTGAAGGCGAGGTACGAGCATATATTTTGGACACCTTGTGTTGTCCATTCACTCAATGTTGCAAAAGTTGGGGAATCAAATTGAATGGATAAAAGAAATTTATGTCGAGGCCAAAGACATTCAAATGTTTGTGACAAACCATCACATGTCGCAAGCTATCTTCAGGCAATTCTCAAACTTGGAGGTGTTAAAGGTAATAATTTTGTATGATTATGTTTAGTTTGTTTTAAATTTTGAAAACATTTTTATTTTGTTGTTTTTTTTTTTTTACTAGGTTGTTGAGACTCGATTTGCCTCACACACAATCGTCTTCAAGCGACTTGTGCAAGTGCGAGAGACATTGCAAATTATGGTTATTAGTAACCTTTGGAGTATATGGTGGCAATCAAGCATTGAGAGGGCACAAAAAATAAAGATGTTGATCCTCAATGATGATTATGTTTAGTTTGTTTTAAATTTTGAAATCATTTTTGTTTTGTTGTTTTATTTTTATTTTTACTAGGTTGCTGAGACTCGATTTGCCTCGCACACAATCGTCTAGAGGTGACTTGTGCAAGTGCAAGAGGCATTGCAAAATATGGTTATTAGTAACCTTTGGAGTATATGGCGGCAGTCAAGCATTGAGAGGGAACAAAAGATAAAGATGTTGAACCTCAATGATGATTGGTGGGGTCATGTTGAGTACTTGCTCAATTTCACTGAGTCTATCATAAGCATGATCTGATACGTAGACATGGATCAGCCATGTTTAGAAGAGGTATACGATGAGATCGACTCAATGATTGAGAAGATCAAAGCCATCATCAATGCAAAAGAGCAAGATCCCCATGAGACATTTTTCAAACAAGTGCAATCATTTCTAATTGAGCAGTAGAACATTATAGCAGTGAAATCCTTTCTTTGCCCAGTAAAGTGACCCCATATAAAGATATTGAAGTTAGTGAAGGGTACAAGGCGGCATTCAGAAGGCTCTTGCCCGATCCTGAGATTGAGGACATAGTTTCAGCTAAGTTCGCAGACTTCATTTCCTCTACAAGACATAGCCTTAGCGCTTATCGTGACAAATACAAAAAGGATGCCATATCTGGTGGTATTTGCATGGGTAAACAACCCCAACCTTGCAATCTCTTGCAATCAAAATATTATCACGTCTGATTTTAAATTTTAAAATTAAAATTTATATTGTCTAAAATTTGAACTCTATTTTTATAGGTAAAATTTCAATTTTTTATTTTGCATTGGTTTTGAAAAAATTTCAGTTGTGATTTTCTAAATAGGTTGCAAGTTCATCTTCATCCGAACAGAATTGGAGTACATACTCCTTAATCCACTCGCAAAAGCGCAACAAGCTGGCAGCAAAGAAGGCTGAGGAGTTGGTCTACATGCATTCCAACTTGCGCCTTTTATCACACATGCAATCAGACTACAAGGAAGGGACAACAAACCATTGGGATGTTAGGGCAGAAGATGTTGATTTAGATGCTTCCCACTACAAGGAAGTGGCCAACATAGATGCTTTGTCTTTGCCAAGCCAACTGAGTGGTGTTAGTGCTAGTGCCAGTGAGAGTGGGAGTGGGAGTGGGAGTGCTAGTGCTAGTGCTAGTGCTAGTGCTAGTGCTAGTGGTTGTAATGAACCACATGTTGATGTTGATGATTCCGATGAAGACATTGAAGAGGAATATTTCAATATGTGATAGTGTTAATGCGATTCACTAGAAATGTTGGCAGCCCAATTGTGATATTGTTCGTACAAATGTGAAATGCTTCCGAATATGGTGATATTAAAGTTCAATTTGTAAATGTTGATTTAGTAATTTTTTTTTTTATTGAGTAAATACTGCTTATACATATACATATCCGCCGTGGGGATTGAACTCGGGTCACATCACCGATATTGCAAGTGGCATCCTTGCCGGTAGACCACAGCACGCAGATATGTTTATTTAGTAATTATTATGATTTTTATTAATTTTTATACGGGCGAACCCAAGACAAAAAAAAATTGCTGTACCAACGAACCAGGTTCTATGAATCCAAAACTGAACCCAAAACGAACCAGTAACTTAGCTTCTAAAATATGAAATCTAAATGGTATAAGTAAAAGATTTGGAAACAAAATTTTAATAAATACAAGCAATAGAAATCTATTCTGCTTACAACCAATAAATGTAACAGCCCAAGCTTTAAGGTGAGCTACTCCAGATCTAAGTAGATAATCAATCTTCTCTCCTATGTGAATTACCAATTTCTTCAGTCAAAATGCTTAAACAAAAATGATCAAAAAAAAATTTATAGCGTTGAAAGGTAGGAAACAAAAAGAAAGTGTAATGGTAGTTATCTTTGTTGACCAATCAATTACCATTGAAGTGCTAATTTAACTATTCACATGGAATCCTAACTGAATGCTAATTGTCCTTGATTTTAGGATTTTCTATCTTGTGATTTAACTATATGCAGAATATAGAGATCAAAAAACAATAAAGAAAGAAAATTTTGAAAAACCCTAGTTTTTTTTCCAAAACCCTAGCTGCTTTTGGAATTTTTGGGGGTTGAGATCATGGAGTTACCAATTTTCACTGAAAAGGATGACATTGATGCTTGAGAATGGTGGATGAAGTTTAGATCTCTATATTCTAGTGACCATTTTTGGGAATGTAAACTTTTCTATCTTTTAAGAGAGGAAGCTTATGATTGGTGGGCAATTCTTGCTAAGGAAAAGAATTTCACTTGGGATGAAATGGAGCATGCATTCTTTAGCCAGTGGCACCATATAAAAAAATAGCTAGTTTGAAGGTCACCATAAAAGGATATGAAGAAGAAATAAAAAGGCTTCAAAGGGAACTGAAAGAAATGAATAAAGAGGATATAATAAAAGGAAAAAATACAAATGACAATGTGCAAGTTCATGGTCGCATCCAAAAGGAAAAGCTTAAGAAGCAAGAAGCAGTTATGGCAAGGGAACAAGTTGAAGAACCATTTGAAAACTCAAAAGTGGAATTTACAATAGCAGTAGCAATAGTCCATGGAAGAAACAACAACAAAGTCCAAGGAAGCCTTGTCAGAAGTGCACAAGGATGCACCAAAAGAAAGGTATAAGAAAGAAGATTGTGATGAAGAATTTAAAATAAAAAACACAAATTGTTGAAGAATCAAAGGAAACAGAATGTCAGGCTAAGGTTGCAGCATATCAGCACCCACACCACCCTGAGCGGCAACAATCTTGGAGGCATGGCTTAAGGCATCAATATTTTAGATCTACATGGAGTCAGAAAGGCATCAAGTATGGCAGTGTTTGGCAGAAAAAGCATAATGTTTCTGGATTTCAAAGGGGTGCAGTAGCATCCATGAACAATAGGACCAACCGTCCGAAATATCATAGCAAAGCAGCAAAAGCATGGAGCCAATAGAGCAGTTATGGATATTCAAGTGGCACAATGGCAGCTTGGCATCATCAAAGACCACCACTAATCAAGATTTCACTTGGATGGATGGATGAACAAGATTGGAAATTGTCAAGAAAAAGGATGCTTAATATTTGTATTTACAAAAAAAATTGAAGAAGATCCAGAAAATGAATATCAAAAATTCAGACCTTTTATGAAAAAAGATGTAGGTATCTAGTTATAGCATCTCAATTGAGATGAGAATTGAATATGTTTGTAAACTCTCAAGCTTTACAGAAGAGAGTTGTGATTTGTCAAGGGTGGGGGACCCGAGTACAACCCCTTTTACTCAAGCAAAACAGAAAACTATATGCAGAATATCCTAACAAAATGCTAGCTGACCTTGATTTATAAAACTAAATGCTAATTGTGTTGAGTATTGATTTGTTACACATTTGGAGGCAAAGGTTGTTGTCTTTCATCCTAAGCACGCTATTCGTGAATGTTGGCCTCCTTTAGCTGAAGATACTCTTATTGATGTTTTGCTGCTGCAATAGAAGGTGCAAATCAACTACCACTTAATTAATTGCAAAGACTCATTGCAAACTCGAACTAAGTGCAGGTCAGACAGAACTTGAAAGAAGCTTTCCATATCTAAACCAAAATTTGATAAAACTTTCCTCTATGAAAGGATGAAATAATGCGACATAGCCAAATGGTGAAATGACGAAACATAATGATATAACTCTATCTTATTTTACTGTATTTAGATGTATACCCTCTGCACAGGTTAAAACGTTTTTATATAAATAATTTAGACGTTTCCTTCGCTTCTTTATACAAAAAGACTATATATTGTTCTTCACCTAGAAGCTTCCTTCTGTATATCCTTTGTACTCTTTATACACACATTATACAAATGAGTGGACAACATGTGCAACTGGGGCAATCTCTTTGTGTGTTTCATCACATTCTTCTTCTTCTTTATATATTATTTCTTTAACTTATGGCTTTTATATTTCTGTTAATTAGACATTTCCTTTTCTATTTCAATGTTTTCAAGAGCTTCAGGGGCTCAAGCTTTTAAGATATTTGCTTTTCAAAATGGCATGCGCTTTTGAGTTTCATGCAAATTCAATTCACACTAACCCTACAATGTAGATTGTTTACATTCACATGTTTTAGGTGTGAAAAGGAGGTCTCCATCTTGTTAAATAAATTTTATATCAAAAGATAAGCTAACAATGGTCACATAACATTTTTGGAAGCTTCTAAGTTGTTACCCCATTAAATACTCAAGAAGTGATTTCTCCTTTGTTAAAAGGCTGGAATATGTTTTAGATACGAAAAGAAACTAGCAACGGTGCCATGCCTTCAAGCTCTAGGTCACATAAGGGTCAACTTTTGAAGGGCACATCACAAATGGTTGTGCAAAGGGCTGAATAGTGACTTTCATTAAATCAATGATAGTTAACTTCATTTTCGTTGTTGGAAGTTCATAAGCGTATCTTTTACTAAATGAATATATTGACCTAGTAGTGGTTTGCTGAAAATTTGGAATCAAATCTTCAAGACGAGTGACAAAAAACTCCTCCTCCAAGTAACGTGTTTGTGAGACTTGTGCTCGTCCAAGTGAAGCCAAACATGGTTTACCAACTTGGAAAAAAAATGAGGTACTCGACACCCATCACTTAAATCTGCTCTGTGAATGTTGAAGAATATCCTAAAATTTGGCACGACGCTTTGCCAAATTATTAAGGAAGAAGCTTTATCTTGCTCTTTATGTCCGTGGGACGAATGTAGAGTTGGAAGAGCTGCTGGAATAGGGGCCAAGGGTTGAAAGCCATCATAAGCTAAAAGTTCTCTTTGCTTAAGAACAACATCAATAACATACTAATAAGGTTTTGTCTCGCATCAATGGCATACTGAGAACTGCTGGTCTTAAAAATGAATAATTGTTGTAAGTCAAAGGGATCAAGCATAGGTGCAATGCAACGAACATCTTCTCAAAGGATACAAAGAGTAAGAAATTTGTACAAATAGGCTTGCTTCACTATAGGTGTACCAAAAGCAAAGGATTAGAAGAAGTGAATTTATAAACTTCACCATCCTTTTGCAATGAGTAGCTCTTGTTAAAGTTGTCAAAAACAGCCTTACAATCATATTAATATGGTGCCACAAGTAGTGAATTCCAACAATCAAATGGAATGATATTGCATACCATTTTGTCATGGAATGGATCAATAATGTCATAGAACACTAACAAGTGACAAGAGTAGGCTGCCCTTCCTCCTTGACCAATCCCACAAAGTATGAGCATGGATGCCTTGTATTTGAAAAACGAACGTCATCCACCAACTTTTGGCAAATCAGGTTCTTTGGACAGCCATTATCAAGGATCAGCACCACAAATTTGTCCTTGATTTGACAATTTTTTTGTGAACAAAGCTTTCCAATTTTTTGCTTCATAGTTATTGGCCATGAAAGTTAAAACAAGTTGAGGATTTGAAGTGTCCGGATTTATTCCCTCAATCATTGAATCTTCATGTTGTGGCTGTGGCTATGATTATGACTATGATAGAAGGGCCTTGGCCTTCTTTGATTGCAAGACATGGCATCCTTCATTCTTCTTCCCATTGCCAAAACCCTTAATGGAACCACTTTGAGAAGAATTCTCATTTTTGGATAGGGTGGCAAAGGTTTGAGGAGTTGCTTAGGGTAGAAGTGTACTTTTTATGAGACAAACAAATCATTTGCATTCTTCTTTTGATTCCTAGCTTCCACCTTTAGAGCAAGGTCATAAGCATGTACTAAAATAAGTAATGGCCATAAGCTCTATCTCTTTTCAGAGATGAGAAAACAATTCGGCAACAAATTCGATGCAAAAGTGATGTAGGAGCATCACAAAATAATTATCAATTGTGTGCGGGTATTCAAATGTGTGTTATGTATTAAGTATGTATGGGTATTTAATGTGTTGGTGGCACATTAAATAGAAGTAGACAAAAGCTGGTTTTAGCTAATGGTTTTAAATTAGCTGTTTCTCTTTTATGGAACATGGATTTTTATAATGGAAGTCCTCTATAAAATAAAAACTGATGTTGGTTACAGAAAAGCTATTCTGCTATCTTTTTAAATAGATATATTTCTAAAGTTCATTTGTAAAATGTCTTCTTCAGTATCAGGCTTAAATCTCTGATTTTTGTTAAATCTGTGCATAAAATCATTAATCTGTTCTATTCTTGCTGTACCACTGCATTAAAAAGACTATCAAGTTCAACAATATCCAACTTGATAGAGCCAGTTGAACTCCTCAATGTACTATTTGACTGACTGGACAGATTTTTGACAAAGATGAAGCCACAGCCAATATCACCTCTGCATCTCCAATGAGATAAAAATACACTCAAAGAGTTGTTTTCAACTCTTTGATCGTAGCAATTTCCAACTGATTTGTTGCTTGCAGAAGCTTGACATTGGGTGCCACCAAGTGAGGACCTCATTGTCCATATGTACCTCAGCCACTATGATCCTTTGTGCCTTTGTCAGCTAGTGCTGCATCCTTAAGGCACAACTTTAGACTGCAAACCCAAGTATCCACTTTATCCCCATCAACTATGCCATCAAAATGAGGAATAGATATCTTGGTGTCCAACTTGAATTCAGATTGGGCAATTGGAACAGCTGAAGAGGAAAAACTGACAAACTGTTGTCCCATGAGAAGTTAAAAAATATTTGCTATTTGATCCACATTCTGTTGC
Organism: Wollemia nobilis; assembly: GCA_028583015.1. NCBI lineage: Eukaryota > Viridiplantae > Streptophyta > Pinopsida > Araucariales > Araucariaceae > Wollemia > Wollemia nobilis. Next base: position 1,471,210 of record JAQPPZ010016670.1, read on the forward strand.
TGTTGTTAATAATTTAGGTGTTTGGCCAGAAACTGAATAAAATTGGAGTTTGGTACAACAACTAGCCATCATTTATTTTTTAAGGTGAGGGGAAAGGATAATAAGAAAAAATGCACTACAACGATGTCTCCCAAAAAACATTAATTTATAGGAAAGCTATAGAAGAAAACATCCTCTACTTTGCTTATCTACTTTAAATGGCAAGGAAACAGTATTGCTGCTGTACGTGCCAAATATGGACCAGAAAAATAAACAATTGTTCAGAATGATACACCAAAATGCATGAAGAAGATTTTTTGCGAAAAGAAGAATGCTGGTTTGCAAGCAAAAAAAGGCAGTGGTTTGGGGAAGTAAATGTAGAAGCCACAAACTGAACCACAGGGCATGGTTCCACAACCAATCTCAACTTGAGGCTAAGCATAGAAATACTCAATAAGAATAAATCCCAAACCAACAAAAAAAATTATTTGGAGACCTCAATGAGGTTCTGATACCAAATGATATGAACCTGCAGTAAAATGAGACTAAGCAAAGATGTATTTGGAGACCTCAACGAGGCTATAATACCAAACAATATGAACCTGCACTAAAATTATAACAACAAAATGCAAGCTAAAATGTGGAAAGCTGATTAATACTCTTATTGGATGCACAAGGATTAGATGTCCTAATCCTTGGTAGATAAGACAACAAGTGGCATGCAAAAGATAATAATTAAAAAGATGTTCATTTACAAACTGGAAAGATGCTAATTTTTGCTCCTTGTATTTACTATTCCTATGCTACTATCCATTTCTTATGTAGAGGACATCTGGAAAAAATACCTAATCTTTCAAATTTTGAAGCAAAAAGTGATGAAGCGGACTGACCATTTTGGTAATTCACAGTACAGGGAAAGGACAAACAATGGAACAGGTTTTCCTCTGTGTGGGAATTTATGTTATGCTAAATTAAACCCCACAATCTGGCACCCAAAGCCATGAACTCAACGCACAGCATTTCATAATGGAATTTTAACAGCAATCTGACAACCTCAGCAGTCATTTCCTCCAATCATCTCCGGCTACTGCGATCCTACGAACATATCATAACACTTCTTTTTCTCTCTATAGAGTGACAGTCAAGTGCCATCTTTTGCTCCAAGATTAAGAAAAATTTTCATATCCATATGGTCAAAACAACCATGAGACATATCAAATGGCCTTAGTTCATGGGGTAAAATTCCTAAACTTTTAGAAGGAGACCCAGGTTTGAATCTTTGAATCTTGTCAAACAATAAATGCATAATAGTCAAGTTGTTGTCATACCACTATGGTAATGATATAATAGAGATGGGATGGGATTATACATACATAATTGTTAAGCTGTTGTAAATTTGTAATGCCACTATGTGATCATGATATAATACAGACCAGTGAGGTGAGGCCGTTTCAAAAATTAAAAAAAAAAATAAAAAAACAACCATGAGACATCAAAGCTTTTTTATTAAATAATATAATATCTTACTTATTCCTTCTATATAAATATCATCCACAAAGCCTTCAGCAATATGAAATGATATCATTTATCTATATACAAAGTTAGTATGGTATACTTCACTCAATAGAGTATTAAAGTTTCGTCTATAACCTTATCCCCTTTAGATTCCAGAACCTTCTATTACGAATTCCAAAGTATTGCATGACCTTCAGCTGAAGAGGACCCGTGGATAAGGGTTTCTATTACTCACAATAATATCACCATTTGCTAATTGTTCAAACAGCCAAGAAGTATTTGCAGCATCATATAACTGTCCTGATTCATAGAGAATGCACCTTTTAACTTAAATCACTCTTAATCCTAGAAGCAACGTCCAAGGAGTTCCTACGCCGCACATTATAACCATTTTAACTTGTTCTTTGTGCGGAAATTGTGCTTTAAAATAAATATACACATAACTGCACCATATACATGTGTTGAAGGGTTTCTATTTCTCCTCGTACAAATTCTTTGCAAATTATACAGAATCTATATACTTGAAAAAGAAAACCAAAAACATTTGCCCCTTATGGGCTATCTTTCTGTTTCTTTGGCTGGATAACTTACTTTCCATTTTAAAAAGTAAATCGTAATTTTCAATAATTGACATGATAAGACACATATCGAACCCTAAAAATTACAAACCCTCGATTGTTTACCCCTCTTGTTAAAGAAAATTTTCAAGATACCTCTGCAACCCTCGAAAGATGAAACCCCGGTGCGCCATGGGGCACGAAATCTGAGGGCGGAAAGTTCTCGAAAACAGCGTCCTGCACAGACGGAATTGTGCAAACCCCCGCGGGCTCCGCCATCGCCACTCGCACTTCCATCCATGTCAATTGCAGCAAAATCACCAGATAAAAGTAACGGCCCGCCATGGCCTTTATTAATTTCCTCCTCCTCCTCAAATTCCGTCTCGATCTAACAGAAATATGTCACCTGTTCCAGTGCCGACCTGAATTCGAAACTTTGCAGATGAGACAGCGTTGCAGTGTGAACGAATACGTAAACTTCGTCTGATATTCAATTAGCGGTGGGAATCCATTCTCGCCCCTGAGCTGTCCTTGTTGGACGTCTGTCGTTCTCCCGTCCCCTTAGCCGGTGTCCAGGGCCGCTGCTCAGAGTACGGCAACTGACGGAGAAATGCCAGGCATGCGGAAGTTTCCTTTTTATCTATCCTCCACTGCCTCTTCCCTCGAATTTTTTTAATTGTTATTCTTAATTTATTTATTGTTGGCATTTGTTAATGTCAAAAGTAAAATTTTAAAAACTACATGAACACCCCTCGGAGACGACGCGGCTTGCGAATCTTGAGAGATATTTTAAACTGTTGACGCACAAAATAAAATTGTTAGGGACCACTCAAAAAGATATGTCCTCCAAATTGTTTCGGTTTGATTTTTTTTTAAGTCTTCTTCATTTCCTTTTTTCTCAGTAAATTAAGGTTTTTTTTTGACTTTTTTTAATCTAAATTGTAGTGTTGATTTCGTTTTTAGCCAATAAACTAACTTTTTGTTGATTTTTTTTTTACCTTGAATGTAATATCTATTTCGTTTTTACCCAGTGAATTAAGGTTTATAAAGGATTAGATTCCTTGTTGAGGAGGTTCTATTGACTTCTTCTTTACCCAACCGACTAAAAGTTATAAAGATTAAAACAGCAAAAAAAAATAATTAATAACCAATATTAACTTTAAGCAAACTTTAAAATTCTAAATTAAAGTTTAAAACTTTAATTTTTATTTTATGATTGTGATTAGAGTTTCACATTAAGTTTGTGGTTTAATAATTATATATTAATTTTAAAATTTTATATACTAACTCTTAAAAAATATAAGTGTATGCATATGTTATTATTAATTATTTTTCAATTGATTATATTATCGTTAATATTAATATTTAATTATAAATTTAAAATTTAATAATGTTATTTTTATTGAGGTTAGTGTGAGAAATCCATACAATCCACGCATCTCAACCATGATCTTTTATAAGGAGGAGAGCTATCGATTTAAGGATGAGAGTTTAGCTTATCGATAAGGGTCAAACACACCACCATACATACACCTACCCCTCACCCATTCGCCCATACCTTGGTTTGAACTTTGGACCTCCTAAAAAAGAACCAAAGCATAAAATGTTACGATGCTTTCCAATCCCATGGGCTTGCCCATGCACAGACAGTAGCCCAGATCCGATTCCTCTGTGTGGTGCACTAGATTGATGACGACGGTGCAACCCCTGTGCGTCCAGCGGTCCCCATCTCACGTCGGGTTACCATGTACCGAGACGGTGGAAGTCTTGGGAGCCTTTGTAGATAGTTTGAACCCTACCAACTGTGCTGGTAGTTACTAAAAATCATGATTGTAACCATTGCTTCTATATACCAAAAATATATATATTTGATTTTCTACCAACTTAATCTTCAAGCTTGGTGGTACATGAGGATGCAAAGCAAACAATTCTTTGTCTGATATATGTTTTTCGACACTCTTCTTTGATGGTGCTTTTAAGTCCAACCCCGATCAAGCAGCGGTATGGGATTGATTCTTATAAAACCCCGTGAAATCCTGTTCAAATACATGATCAGCTTGAGAACAACATCTAACAACGTGGTAGAGGCTATTAGATGTGAAATCGGCTTAAAATTGATGGTAAAGCTTAAAATTGATGGCAAAGCAAAGAATGACTCAGATCAAAGTTTGCGGAGATTCTAAACTGATAATAACAATTATTGCCAAAAATAAATATTTTAGATCTTTACAATTGAAAATTATTTAAGACAGGACTAGATAACTAGATAGGATAATTGGTAAAATATCCTATCAACATATAATGCGAGAATTCAACAAAGAAGTTGATACACTAGCGAATCAGATAATAAATATAGTTTTGGTTATTGCCGCCAAATCATCAAGAAGCAGAAAAACAATAATGGTATGCAAGGATGACGAAGATTTCAATAATAAAAAAAAAAATGTTTTCATATTCTATTTTTTAAAATGATGTGCTTACTTTGATCTTTGATTAAAAAATTTTATACTTTTATTAAGTAAATAAATCTTTTCCTTTTAAAAAAAATAATATTTAATTTTACTGTGTTTATGTTTGTTTTCCTATTTTGTGGACTTTGTTGGTAGTCCAAGGATCATAATTTTCCTTCTTGGGGTTTATACGTTTGTTGGTTTAAACAAAGTGGTCCAATAATTTGCCAATCAATAGAAAACTTACATACACCAAATTTCTTTTTCCAATTAAGATAGATGAATTAATTAATTTTGATATTAGATTGACAATGTGTGGTATTAAAAAATTATTTGATAATTTTTATTTTTTTATAACGGTATTGTATGATTTATAAAAGATTTTAATTACGTCCGCGAGACCCAAATATGGTCTATGGGGCCTCAAATATGGAAGTACAACTGCTCAAATCATATCATATGATCTTTAATATCTTTGAGAAGGTTGTTCCTTCTCCTGCTGATTTGGATTAGCAATTCCCCAACTTTTTTTATTTTATTGTCTTCAAATAACTCTGTCATAGACTTGTTTTCAAGTGTTTCTTTGTATTTGCCATAAATGTCTGAAAAACTCGAGCACTTATAGATAAAGTGTTCCTGTCTCTACTGCCCGTGTGCTGCATAAAGTACACATCCTTTCTTCCCATTGTTCTTTAGGTGTTGTCCATCTCCCTATTTCACATCTAAGCCTATGAGAGCTAGTCCTTATCTGAGCAATGAGGATTTTTTCCTTCCACTTGATTTCAACGTCTATATATGTTTTTTCCTTGTGATCATATGTTGGGTTAAACTTTGCAATATAATATTGTCTTTTCCTACTTGCATTTTTCCACATTCCACTTCTAAACTTTTCATTCACATAGCTTTTGATGTCTTTGTTGAAATTTGGGCATTCATTATGTTGATTTCCCAACGTTTCATCCATTTCTAATTTTGTTTCATCCATGTGTTTTTCTGCCTATGCAACTCTTCGTCCTTAGCTGCCCTTGGCCATATGTCGTTTTTCATGTTTTCTGTTTTTTTCAAGTAACATAACAACTTGGTCATAGCAATTGCTTCTAAAGGAAACATTCCAGTTTCAGCTAGAATAATTTCATAAGGGGTTGTGGCCTTAATTTTGAGAAAATTTATGATTAGATATTTTTGAATCCTTTCTATTTGCCTCCATTTTGCCTTTGTTGTGCCACTAGCCCACACCTCGCAACCATACAACAAAACCGGTGTAACAAGTAGGCCAAATAAAACCCTGGTGGTCTTCCAGTCCCACAACTCGACATTCCTACACCTATTTTGAAGTGCATACAATGCTCTCCAACCGCTTTGAGTTTTTTTCATCCTACATGTATTCCAATTGAGTTTGTCATGAAAGTTTATGCCCAGATATTTGTATTATACTACTACCTTAAGTGGTTCTCCTGCAAACTAAAATTTGAGTTGTTGCTTCTTCTTTTTTGCTGAAAAAATCATGATTTTTGTTTTGCTTGTGTTTACCTGCATCCCAACTTCCTTACAAAAGAGTTCTAGAGCTCGAAAGTGATCTCCTAGATCTTTGGTTGTTTTGGCCACAAGAATTACATCGTCTGCATACATGAGGAGTTTTACCACATATTTGGCTAAGTGCACACCCTCTCCCCCAAATTTGTTTATCCATTCTTCTAACTTGTCAATGTAAAACCCAAATAAGTTAGGAGATAGAGGGCAACCTTGTTTGACACCTATGTCACTACCAAAACATTCATATAACCCTTCATGTGTTCTGATTCTAGCTTTTACATGCTCATATAATTTGTGAACTGTTACCCTGTAGTGAATTGGAACCTCTAGCTCTTCCATTCTCGCTCCATAATTTTTTCCTTGGCATTGTGTCAAATGCCTTTTTGAAGTCTACAAAACAATAGAAAGCCTCCTCTTTTTTGTCCCATATTTTTTCCACTATGTGTCCGAGTGTGATACAATGATCAATAGTTGAGTGCTTGGGCCTAAAACCTGATTGTCCCTTTGCTCTCTTTCCCTTTTCTTCTCGTCCATATACCGATCCTACGCTCTATCATACTCCCAAACAGATTTGCAAAGAGAGGGTTGATCATGATAGTTTGATAGTTTGAGGGATTATTTACATCTCCACTTTTAAACAAAGGAATGGTCAAGCTAGTTGTCCACTCGGTAGGGAAACCATTTTGTATGACCTCATTGAAAATTTCTTTGATCTACGGTGTCAAAATATCTACCCCATTTTATATGCTTTGCTTGAAGATTGTCTATGTCACGGGCTTTACCAGTTGCTAACTTTTTTATCCCTTGAATAATGTCTTCATTTGTGAAAAGTTATTTTTTGACAGTGACAATAGAGGGTGTCTCCTTCTGGTTACTATGCTGATACAATTGTTTTGAATACTCCAACCACTGATTAAATGTTATGTTATTTTTAGCTTGCATCCTTTTTATGCTTAGCTCCTTCCAAAATTTCTTTGGTTCGTGCTTCCCTAAGTAAATCAGTTCTTTCCTCCTTGTTCTAGTGTATTCTTCTTTTTTTGCCCTTACCAGCTTCTCATATGCTTTTCTGTTTTCTCTTGTTTTACTCGTTGGTTCCTTTAGTAATCTTCGCGTTTCTTTGCAATCTTCATCGAACCATGGGTTGGTTGGGAAGCTATTCCTTTCTTTCTTTTGAGGTTTAGCTCTCTTGCATTTGTTTAGAGCTTCTTGGATAATGTGCATTAACCATTCACTCTTATTGTAATCCCTGCTACTATGAGGTAGTTTTTCCCTTTCTTGTAACTTGTTATTTAATACTGCCCTAAAATTCTGTCAATTTTCATCTGTTAAGAGAATGTTTCCCTTATGAGGATATTTGTTTTGATTGCTTTGCAAGTGTTTTTCCCTTGGTTTGTCTCCTTGCATTCGAAGTTTCATAACAATTGGGTTGTGATCTGACTTAAGTTCCACTAGAGAATCTTCCACTTCTAGCTCCTCTATTTTTGGTATGTAATTTTGTGAGCATATTACAGTCTATTACACTTTGTCCTTTATATGTTTTGCATGTATACCTTCCTAAATTTTCCATTTGTTCATCCCATTGCAAATAATCAAGTTGTGTATGCTGCAGAGGCCTAAGAACTATTCTCCATATTGCGTGATAGCCCCATGCTCATCTTCTAAAGTCCTGGTCCACTGCTAATTTTCCTCTTCTGACATCCAAAGAGGATTCATCTCAATATCTTCACTTCCTTCTAGAATGTTAGCTTGCTTATTTGATGTCCTTGCATTAAAATCTCCAATTAATATAATCTCCCCAGCTTACTGTATATTGAATATCTCTTTTTAGGGAGGAGTAAGGATCTTCTATGTGTATTGATAGTGTTTGTGTATTTAAAGCTTTTTTTTTTTAAGGATTAAATTATAAAGTATGTGCACGATTTGTGTATTGATAGTGTTTGTGTATTTAAAGCTTTTTTTTTAAGGATTCAATTATAAAGTATGTGCACGATTTGAGGTTGAGTAGTCTCACGCATACATCTAAATATTTATAATGAAACTCAACCTAACTTTTTATTTTTTAATTTGACAATTTATTTAAAATAATAATAAGCTATGCAATTTGTATTGAAGGTCATTTTTTATCATAAAAAATATATTATATTTTTATTAAGTTAGTTAAATTATATTTAATTTATTTTTTTCTCAAAATATTTTTTTATTTGATTTTTTATCAAAAGATATTTTTCATATTATTAAGTTTCTATAATTAATTTATTTATATCAAATGAGATAAAATCTCACTTATACATATGTCTTTTAAAATGTCAAGATGAAATTCAATATCGCAAATGGTTAAATATTTAATGCCGAGCTTTCATATCTATAAATATATTATTTATAATAACATAAAAATTTCTTAATATATTTTTTAGGGTTCTTATTTATGCCCCTAATATCCTAAGATATTATTTTTATTGTTATTTTTTGTTTTCGTTTGTGGATTTAGTCAATTTTTTGTTAACACTCGAGATATTTGCTTTTGTTTTTCCATGTCAATAGTCCTTTGGGTTTCTTTTTCTCTTTGTTTTTGCTTCTTCGATCTTCTTTTTTTTCATTCTCATCAATACTTTTATCTTCGTCAATTTTTTCAATCTCCTCACATTACACATAGTAATACTTATCATCTTTAGGTTTGTCTTGCTTAAGGATCTGAAGTACAAGGGATAACCTCAAAAGCACATTCCTCTTTATGTTGTCACAAAAACCTTAACATGCAAGGACACTCTTCCATAGCAATTATCTTTTTATTATACCCTAAAAATCCTAAATCGTTATGGATTTCCTTCATCCTCGTTTCTTTATTATGTTGCTCTTGAAACCTTAAAGTGCAAAAAATAACCTCTACACCACTTTCACTTTTATTACCACGAGAGAATTCTATACTACTTGAGTAAAATGAAGATGATTTACTTGAAATAAACTTGACCTCTTTTGTCATTTTTGTTTTAGGTTTTTTCTCCACATCTTCTTTTGCACCTTTAATTCCTTCTAAACTTGAACTTACACATTGTACTTTCTTATCCCTTATGTCCTTTGTTTTTTTCTAACGATTGATCCAAGTGAGTTATGGTGGCATCTGCCAATATTGTAGATAGGCTTTTTTTGCCTCTTCTTTTGGAGTGGAATATCCTTGATTTGATCTAAGCTTCTATTACTATATGATTTCCTTGCTTCATCTTGAATTTTATCTCATGATCAAAATTTTATCTTTTTCTTCATAATTTTCACTTTGTAAACTTTTGTTATATGTCTACTCTCATAATAATTGTGGTATCAAAATGCAATGTTTTCATAATCCCCTTGTTGATCTTACCCCCTTGATTTAGATTTAGTCTTAATGGATTGTGGCAAAGGTTTTGAAATATCCATAACAACACATATTCGGGTATATATAGCATGCTTTCGCTTCTTAATGATCTTGATGAATTCCCCTAGGGTATTTCCAATATCCTTCAAAATATCCTTATTGAAAAGTTGATATGGAAGTCCAAAAAGCCTAACCCACACCAAAATATTTTTAATAATTTATCTTAATAGAAAAAAAATGCATTCCATAGTCTTAAATAAAGGGCTTCTCTCCCCCTAAGCCATGGGCCACCATCCATTATTTTAACCTTGATTTCTGAACTAGAAAATATGATAAGGAAAAAACCTTTAGGAAGAAAAGTTATATAGTAATTTGAATTCAATCCCCACTTTCACTTAATCCAATTTTGAATCTCCAAAAACCTTGACCAAGATCTATAAAACTTACATATTAACCCTCTACTTTTAAGAACCATTATATCATGCCCAATCATCTCATCCTCGATAGTCACTTCTTGTGTAACATTTGTTACCTGGATTGAACTTGCCATGTGTTTGATCTTTCACTTATCTCCAACTTGGGCCTCCATACTTCTAACTAAGGCATCTTGATTTATATTTAGGGCATCTTGACTTCCCATTAGGGTTTTCAAATATGACTTTCCTTCCATACTAGCTAGTGGAGCTCACTCCTGGCTCACACTTTCTCCTAACTTGCACTCTCAACTTACACTCTTTAATGTAGACTAGATGTAGGGGATCAACTAAACAACAACCTCCCCTAGCAACAAAGGATTTTTTGTTCATAAATATCCATAGTATAACATTTAGTTTCATTTTGATTTGCATGCCCTAGATGACAAGACGATGATGGCCAAGACAACAAGGGCAAACGATAATGATTTGATGTTATATGACGACAAGGCTTTCAATTCTATGCAACTTCCACTTATACAGTGTCATACAACTTCCACTTGTAAGACAACTTCTTATGATGACACTTCTTCATGACAATAATATCTCATTGCACAATATAACAAAGCTCGAGACGATAACACTCTTTATGGTGGTAATTTCTTGTGACAATAATGTCTTACTCCCTTATAATGATGACATCCTATGACAACAATCCTATGAGATGGTGATATTTCCTTCCTTATGACAACAACATCCTTTATTAATAATGGCAAGGCCCCTTGATTCCACGACTTCCTTTTGTGATGACACCTTTCATGATTACATTCTCTTACCCCCAACGACTTCCCTTATGATGATACTTTCAAGACAATGTGTGCTAGACAACATCTTACATGACGATGTTACCATGACATACCCCAAGATTGCACTTGCCATGTCATACTCCAAGGATGACACTTGTTAGATAGTTCCCTTCATATGACTTCAACTGAGTTATGTATCGACAATATTTAGATGGTAATTACCCTTCTTCTAGAATGGCTCTCTCATTGTTTCCCCTTGAACAAAGTTTTCACTTGGACTTGCACAATTTACCCTCACTTGGAATACTACACACCATTCTATGTATTGCACAACATACGATTTTAAGGGCATAGGACATTTGTCATTAACACATAATGAATTAAGAAAAAAGGAATGTAATCAAATTGTTGATATTCTTGCACGACTATTACAAAACAACAATGTCAATCATGAGATATCACCCTTTAACCTCACTATGCTACATTCATGTTGTCCTTGTATGCCTCTCATACTCTATTCCATGCTTTCCCATCCTTTTTCATCTATATATATTGGCTTTTTTATTGATTACTCTTCTTCAACCTCTTACCAGTTTCTCTTCCCCTTTCTCTTCTCTATCCTTATTTGTCACTCTTCCTCTTGTCAATTCTCTTTATCATCCTACACGAAGGATTTTTATACATGGTAGTGTTAGTTACATATGGTTGGAAGTCATCTTGCCTATAATCGTTTGGATGTTATCACATCATACTCACTAGGTAAGAGAAAATGTATCATGAGCTCTAGCTCGTGAACACAAATTGCTCTTCCAAGCTATTGTTATTTTAGCTTGGATTTCTTCACATGGCCACCTTTTTTGTCTTCTCCTTGCTTTCCTTTAAGAACAAAACCTCCTCTTATATAATGCTCTCAACATTCATTTCACTTTTTCCCATTCCATTACATCCATCCAACCACAATTAACATGTATTTTGTCGACTAATTTCTCTTGGTGCCAACACCTTTAGTTGGAGTGACTATATCATCCTCAAATCTCACAATAATATAGGTTTTGATACCTAGTTTATACATTTCCAGATCTTCCATACCAATTGCAGCAACCCATCTTAGGATCTTCATCCCTTGTACTAATATCTCTTCTCACAAATCTAGACTCACTACTTCTTGGTTGACATATGTATCCAAAGCCTTCATTCTTTGGCCTAATATATGGCATTATGGATATTTTCACAACTTACCCATATATTACCAATTCTTTGCCAGTATACCTCATTCTTCTCATTAACTTAGAGCCAATACCTTTGGTGTGCCTTTCAAAGCACCCAAACTCTTCATCCCCAACCTTTTCTTCAACAATATGGCCTTCATCACAACCATTAATGACTTGATGAGATTCATCTTCCTCTATTGTCTCTTTATCATTTATTTTCTCTTTCTCTTTCTCTTTCTCTTTCTCTTTTTCTACAATAAGAATTGTTACACCATCGTCTTCATCGTCACTAATATTGTTGACTTGGTTTATTTGCCTCTTCCTCGTGTTTATCTCTTACTTGTTTGTACCTTTTCCTCCATTGTTTTACAACTTCTCTCAACAATGCCTTTTCTTCCTTCATCTTGGTCTCATAACCCTCCAAGAATTGTTTTTCCATACTCAAGCATGTTATAGGACTATTGTCCACTCTTTTTTTTTTGTCCTTAAATGAACTTAATGTGTATCTCTTGCCATATTTCTCAATAGTGTAGGTGTTCATCCTACCATCATGCACTACTTTCCTATCAAACTTCCATGGCCTTCCCAACAAGACATGACAAACATTTATAGATATAGCATCACATAGTATATCATCCTTGTAAGAGCCAATTTAAAAGTTCACCATATATTGTTTAATTGCCAAAATGTGATGCCCTTTTTGCAATCATGAGACTCAGTACAAATTTGGATGCTCAATCCTCTTCAACCTAAACTTTTCTACCATATCCATAGACACTAAATTATCTTTACTCCTACTATCTACAAATACCTTGCAACATTTACCTCCTTACTAACAAATTGTTCCAAACATACTCCTTTTTTGTATAGGTTCTTGCACCTCCTTTACATATTTTAACAATACCCTCTTCGTCATAAGTGGCTCTCCTTGTTCTAGTTCCTCCATGTGATTTAGTGAAGCAATACTCTCTTCATATACTTGTGCAATTTGGTTACATACTTCCTTTCCACTCCCGCTAGTCTATTGTGCTTGAGGACACTCATATGTTTTATGTCCTGCTTCCAAGAACCGATAACATTTGCCAACAAAACCACGTCCTCTTCCTCTACCAAATCCTTGTCCTCTTGACAATTCATCATTTTTTAGGTACTTTAGTTGAAATCACTTTGAGAAGTGGTGGTTTTATAAACCTTATACTACCACAATATATCACAGGTTATCTCACACAGGTCCCAATATAAAATAGCCACAATATAATAAAGGTCAAGATAATAATATGAGCAAATTAATATGTATATCAAGGCTTATAATAAATCAAATAACATTTATTTATATGTTGAAATATGAATGTAAATAGCCTAAATCATTCATGTACTATGCATAAAATATAACTTACAATATTAATTGCTCAAAATGTATACAAGTTTTATCACTCATTTTCTTCAACTTACAATGCTTGATCCTTCAATGAATTACTTCCATTGGTTTCTTTCCTATGGAGCATTGTCTCCATGATATAACAATAGTAATGCAACTCTTTGGATAATTGACTATTGCTCTCCATATGCCAAGTCTCATGACTCTTGGCTTATCTACTTTCCACAAGCATACCTGATGAGCACTAAACTCTATAATACTTGCACACCTATACGTGACTCTTACACTTCTACTTGCACACCTAATACAGGATACTTATGCACATACTTACATTACATAAACATTTGTGCACATTTACTCAACCTACACTTGCACACTAACTCACATGACACCACGTGTATTTCTTGCACCCTACAACTTTACATGACATGTGCATTTATTGCACATTCACACTTACATAAAGGGGAAATATAGATCGCACCCTAAAATATAGACTCGACCCTAATCTACTATTTATAAATGTACCATGAAGGTACCATGGGGGTACATTAACATGTACCACCTAATCTACTATTTACAAATGTACCATGAAGGTACCATGGGGGTACATTAACATGTACTACCTAATCTACTATTTACAAATGTACCATGAAGGTACCATGGGGGTACATTAACATGTACCAAATAATGTAATATTCTCCAACAAGAAGTACTAACTTATCTTCTTTTATATGTTGCCCTCGACCACTATTTGATTGTTCTCTTCCTCTAAAATTGTTTTGTTTCTTACGAGTCAACTTCTCTTCCGCCTAAAGTGCATATTGATATGCATTTTAAGTTGTGGCCTTTGTTAATGTTAAAAGTAAAATTAAAAAAAAAAACATGGACACCCCTCGGAGATGACATGGATTGTGAATCTTGAGAGATTTTAAACTATTGATGCACAAATACAAATAGTTAGGGACCACTCGAAAAGGATAAATAGTAAAATGTTTGTCAATGGGTTGCACAATTCTTTTTGTGGTCATGTTGATTTCATTTTTACCCAATAAACTAGGGTTTATAGAGGGTTTCATTCTTTATGTGGTTGTGGTTGTGGTTGAGGTCCTATTGACTTCGTCTTTACCCAACGGACTAAAGTTTATAGAGGTATCCTTAGACAACAAAAAAAAATCATTAAGAAACGATGTTAACCCCATATAGTAATGAAATTTGAAATTCTAAATTAAAGTTTAAGGTTTTATTTTTTATTGTTGCGTGTGATAATCATATGTTAATTTTAAAAATTTATATATTAACTTTTTAAATATATATTATTATTAATATTAATATTTAACTATATTTGCTTATGTAGCGTAGTTGGTGAAAGTCTTGGGTGTTGGTAGAGGTCGACCTAGATTCCATTCCCTTTGTGTCCACCCTGCAAATACAAGGTGCGGTTGAAAATGTCCTATGTACTGGTAAAGGCCGACAAGGATCCATTCCCCCTGTGCCCACCCTGTTGATACCCAAATGGTTGTGTTATTCCCCAATTGACAAGTATAGCTCTCGACCTTACGAGGGGTCATGGTTAGGAGGGGACTGCTCCGTCCTATGTGTCGATCATAGGGGTTTATCACACTAACCACAAATAATTTAATCTGCTTATGTAGGGCAGTTGGTGAAAGTCTTGGTGCTGGTAGAGGCCGACTCAGGTTCCATTCCCTCTGTGTCCATATTGCAGATACAAGGTGCAGCTGGGAATGTCCTATGTGCTAGTAGAGATCGACAAAGCTCCATTCCCCCTGTACCCACCCTGTTGATACCCAAATGGTTGTGTGTTATTCCCTTATTGACAAGTGTAGCTCTCGGCCTTACGAGGGATCATGGTTGGGAGGGGACTACTCATACCTATGCGTCAGTACAACATTTTAATCTACTTGTGTAGCGTAGTTGGTGAAAGTATTGGGTGTTGGTAAAGGCCGACCCAGGTTCCATTCCCCCTATGTCCACTCTACAGATACAAGGTGCAGTTGGAAATGTCCTATGTGCTGGTAGAGACCAATAAGGCTCCATTTCCCTTGTGCCTACCTTGTTGATACCCAAATGGTTGTGTGTTATTCCTCTATTGACAAGTGTAGCTCTCGACCTTACGAGGGGTCATGGTTGGGAGGGGACTGCTCAACCCTATGCGTCAATCATAGGGGTTTATCACACTAACCACAAATTTTTTTAATCTGCTTGTGTAGCGCAGTTGGTGAAAGTCTTGGGTGTTGGTAGAGGCCGACCTAGGTTCCATTCCCTCTGTGTCCACCCTACAGATACAAGGTGCAATTGGAAATTTCCTATATGCTGGTAGAGGCTCACAAGACTCCATTTCCCCTATGCCCACTCTATTGATACCCAAATGGTTGTGTTATTCCCCTATTGAAAAGTGTAGCTCTTGGCCTTACGAGGGGTCATGGTTGGGAGGGAACTGCTCAACCCTATGCGTCGGTCATAGGGGTTTATTACACTAACCACACAAATTTAAGTTCCAGAGGACACAGCGCAACGTTTCGGGCTTTGGCTCTTCTTCAAGAGGTCCAAGGTTTAAACTGCGGCATGAACGAGTGTGTGAGGGAATGGGTGTGTGGTGGTTGTATGTTAAATTCCCTATTGTTAAGTGTAACTCCCGATTTTACAAAAAATCATGATTGGAAGGAAATTGCTCAACCTAATACGTTGGTTGTAAAAGTTTTCATACTACTCAAATCAAAAAATAAAAATAAATAAATAAATATTAGCATTTAACTATAAAATTTTTAAATTTAATAATGTATATTTTTTATGCTTTGTGGACTTTGTTGGTAGTCTCGTTCCCAAGATAATCATAATTTTCTTTCTTGGGATTTATAGGTTTGTTGGTTTAAACAAAAGTGGTCCAAGGATTTGGCTTGAAACGTAAGCAATAAAAAAACTTAACTAACACTAAATTTATTCTTCCAGCATAAATTAAAACATATGGATTAATTGAGTGTGACATTAGATTGACAATGTGCGGTATAAAAAACTTTAAAACGATATTGTATTGATAGTGCTAGTGTCTTTAAATTTTTTTTAAGGATTCAATTGTAAAGTATGTGCACGATTTGAGGTTGAGTAGTCTTTGGCATACACCTAAAGATTTACGAGGAAACTGAACCTAACTTTTTATTTTTTAATTTGATAGTTTGTATAAAATGATAATGCTATATGTAGTTCTTTTCAGAGGTTATTTTTATTATAAAAAAAAATATCACATTTTTATTAAGTTAATTAAACTTTTTCCTTTAATTTTCTATTAAGATATTCTTTATCTTCTTTAAATTATTAAATTTGTATAATCAATTTCTTTATATTGATTTTATTAAAAGATATAATCTTACTCGTATACATACTTTTTGAAATTTAAATTTTGTACCTCAAGGGCTAGGTGGATTGGTAATTGTAGGTGTGGCTTGTATAATCAACTCTTTTATTTAAATTTTGTATCCCAAGGGCATAGATGGATTGGTAATTGTCTGTTTGGTTAGGCACTTACCAAGAAGAAACCTAGGTTCAAAACCTCGAGGGCATGTGTATAATTAAGATTATATCTCTTAAGGTTGTATCCCTAGACAACAAAAAAAAATCATTAAGAAACGATGTTAACCCATATAGTAATGAAATTTGAAATTCTAAATTAAAGTTTAAGGTTTTATTTTTTATTGTTGCGTGTGATAATCATATATTAATTTTAAAAATTTATATATTAACTTTTTAAATATATATTATTATTAATATTAATATTTAACTATATTTGCTTATGTAGCGTAGTTGGTGAAAGTCTTGGGTGTTGGTAGAGGTCGACCTAGATTCCATTCCCTTTGTGTCCACCCTGCAAATACAAGGTGCGGTTGAAAATGTCCTATGTACTGGTAAAGGCCGACAAGGATCCATTCCCCCTGTGCCCACCCTGTTGATACCCAAATGGTTGTGTTATTCCCCAATTGACAAGTATAGCTCTCGGCCTTACGAGGGGTCATGGTTAGGAGGGGACTGCTCCATCCTATGTGTCGATCATAGGGGTTTATCACACTAACCACAAATAATTTAATCTGCTTATGTAGGGCAGTTGGTGAAAGTCTTGGTGCTAGTAGAGGCCGACTCAGGTTCCATTCCCTCTGTGTCCATCCTGCAGATACAAGGTGCAGCTGGGAATGTCCTATGTGCTAGTAGAGATCGACAAAGCTCCATTCCCCCTGTACCCACCCTGTTGATACCAAAATGGTTGTGTGTTATTCCCTTATTGACAAGTGTAGCTCTCAGCCTTACGAGGGATCATGGTTGGGAGGGGACTACTCATACCTATGCGTCAGTACAACATTTTAATCTACTTGTGTAGCGTAGTTGGTGAAAGTATTGGGTGTTGGTAGAGGTCGACCCAGGTTCCATTCCCCCTATGTCCACTCTACAGATACAAGGTGCAGTTGGAAATGTCCTATGTGCTGGTAGAGACCAATAAGGCTCCATTTCCCTTGTGCCTACCTTGTTGATACCCAAATGGTTGTGTGTTATTCCTCTATTGACAAGTGTAGCTCTCGACCTTACGAGGGGTCATGGTTGGGAGGGGACTGCTCAACCTTATGCGTCGATCATAGGGGTTTATCACACTAACCACAAATTTTTTTAATCTGCTTGTGTAGCGCAGTTGGTGAAAGTCTTGGGTGTTGGTAGAGGCCGACCTAGGTTCCATTCCCTTTGTGTCCACCCTGCAGATACAAGGTGCAGTTGGAAATTTCCTATATGCTGGTAGAGGCTCACAAGACTCCATTTCCCCTGTGCCCACTCTATTGATACCCAAATGGTTGTGTTATTCCCCTATTGACAAGTGTAGCTCTTGGCCTTACGAGGGGTCATGGTTGGGAGGGGACTGCTCAACCCTATGCGTCGATCATAGGGGTTTATCACACTAACCACAAAAATTTAAGTTCCAGAGGACACAGCGCAATGTTTTGGGCTTTGGCTCTTCTTCAAGAGGTCCAAGGTTTAAACTGCGGCGTGAACGAGTGTGTGAGGGGGTGGGTGTGTGGTGGTTGTATGTTAAATTCCCTATTGTTAAGTGTAACTCCCGATTTTACAAGAAATCATGATTGGAAGGAAATTGCTCAACCCTATAAGTTGGTCGTAAAAGTTTTCATACTACTCAAATCAAAAAATAAAAATAAATAAATAAATATTAGCATTTAACTATAAAATTTTTAAATTTAATAATGTATATTTTTGATGTTTTGTGGACTTTGTTGGTAGTCTCGTTCCCAAGATAATCATAATTTTCTTTCTTGGGATTTATATGTTTGTTGGTTTAAACAAAAGTGGTCCAAGGATTTGGCTTGAAACGTAAGCAATAAAAAAACTTGACTAACCCTAAATTTATTCTCCCAGCATAAATTAAAACATATGGATTAATTGAGTGTGACATTGGATTGACAATGTGTGGTATAAAAAACTTTAAAACGATATTGTATTGATAGTGCTAGTGTCTTTAAAGTTTTTTTAAGGATTCAATTGTAAAGTATGTGCACGATTTGAGGTTGAGTAGTCTTTGGCATACACCTAAAGATTTAGGAGGAAACTGAACCTAACTTTTTATTTTTTAATTTGATAGTTTGTATAAAATGATAATGCGATATGTAGTTCTTTTTAGAGGTTATTTTTATTATAAAAAAAAATATCACATTTTTATTAAGTTAATTAAACTTCTTCCTTTAATTTTCTATTAAGATATTCTTTATCTTCTTTAAATTATTAAATTTGTATAATCAATTTCTTTATATTGATTTTATTAAAAGATATAATCTTACTGGTACACATACTTTTTGAAATTTAAATTTTGTACCTCAAGGGCTAGGTGGATTGGTAATTGTAGGCGTGGCTTGTATAATCAACTCTTTTATTTTAAATTTTATTAAGAGATATAATCTTAATTATACACATACCTTTTGAAATTTAAATTTTGTATGGGCATAGATGGATTGGTAATTGTCTGTTTGGTTAGGCACTTACCAAGAAGAAACCTAGGTTCAAAACCTCGAGGGCATGCTTGATGCAAATGTAGTAGTTTGATCTAAATTCCTTAAGTGTGTGTTAGATCGACGATAACAATACGAATCCCAAGTGATCGGTGGCCCCTTCATGCTGATTCAACAATAACGAGGTGGTATAGGTTTTTTGGGGATAGCCCATATGGTTTGAACCTTGCACTTAATAGTTACTAAAAATAATGTGAATATAACCAACTTCCCAATGCATAAAAAAATTAAATTTTATTAAGATGAAATTCAATACCACAAATGGCTAAAATATCCATATCTATAAATATATTGTCTATAACAACCTGGTAATTTCTTAATACTTTTGTTAGGGTTCTTATTTATGCCCCTAATATCCTAAGATATTATTATTATTATTATTTGCTTTTGTTTGTGGGTTTAGCCCTGCTTTTTGTTTTGTTTTGTTTTTTTATTTACATGGTGGAATCAGTAGCCACCACGATTAATCGGACACACTGTTTTGTTTGCCTTAGAAGCTACCACATAGTACTTTGCGCAGTTCAACCCTATAATTTTCATACCACATTCATTTTAAACCTTTTACGCCACTGAAAGGACCAAGAAAGGGATAAGCATTTAGTCCAATGAGGCCCGAGATTTGAACCCTAGGTATTTGTCCCCCTTACGAGGTTTCCCAACATCAATTGATCTACATCTCGAACCTCAGCCCCACTTTTTGTTAACACTTGAGATATTTGCTTTTGTTTTTCCATATTAATATTCCTTTGGGTTTCTTTTTCTTTGTTTTTGCTTCTTGGGTCTTCCTCTCCTTTTTTTCATTCCCACCAATACTTTCAATTTCATCAACCTCTTTAATCTTTTCACATTGCTCATAGTAAGACTTATCATATTTAGGTTTGTCTTGCTCTAAAGGATTTAAAGTACAAGGAATAACCTCAAAACCACATTCTTCTTTATGTTGTCCTAAAAACCCTAAAGTGCAAGGACGCTCTTCCATAGCAATTACCTTCTTACTCTTCCCTCAAAACCCTAAATTGTTACAAATTTTCTACATCCTCATTTCTTTATCATGCTACTCTTAAAACCCTAAACTACAACAGATAACCTCTACACCACTTCTACTTTTATTACTAGGAAAGGATTCCATACTACTTGAGGAAAATAAAGATGATTTACTTGGAATAAACTTGATCTTTATTATGTTACTCTTGAAACTCTAAACTACAACAGATAACCTCTACACCACTTTCGCCTTTATTACCAGGAGAGGATTCCATACTACTTGAGGAAAATAAAGATGATTTACTTGGAATAAACTTGACCTCTTCTATTGTCTTTGTTTTAGGATTTTTCTCCACATCTTTCTTTGCACCTTTAGTTCCTTCTAAAATTGAACTTACACATTGTCCTTTCTCATCCCTTGTTTTTTTCTAATGGTTGATCCAAGCGAGTTATGGTGGCATCTGTCAATGTTGTAGATATGCTTTCTTTACCTCTTCATTTGGAGTGGAATATCCTTGATCCGATCTAAGCTTCAATTACTATATGATTTCTTTGCTTCATCTTGAAGTTTATCTCATGACCAAATTTTTATCTCTTTCTTCATAGTTTTTATTTTACAAACTGTCATATGTCTAGTTTGATAATAATTGTGGCATCAAAATGCAATATTTTCATAATCCACTTGTTGATCTCATCCTCTTGATTCAGATTTAATATTAATGGATTTGGTAAAGATTTTGAAATATCCATAGCAACACATATTCAGGTATATATAACATGCTTTCACTTCTTAATGATTAGTCCTTCTTTGATGAATTGATATGGAAGTCTAATAAGCCTAACCCACACCGAAATATTTTTAATAGTTTGTGTCTTAATAGAAAAAAATCATTCTATGGTCTTAAAATAAGGGCTTCTCTCCCCCCTAAACCATGGGCCACCACCCATTATTTTATCCCTGATTTATAAAATAGCAAAGATGATGAGGAGAAAAACCTTTGGGAAGAAAAATCATATAGTAATTTGAACTCAATCCCCACTTCCACTTGATCCAATTTTGAATCTCCAAAAACCCCGACCAGGATTTATAGAACTTACATATTAACCCTCTACTTTTAAAAACCATTATATCATGTTCATTCATCTCATCCTTGATAGTCACTTATTGTGTAGCATTTGCTACTTGGATTGAACTTACCATGTGTTTGATCTTTCACTTATCTCCAACTTGGGCCTCCATAATTCCAACTAAGTCATATTGATTTCTAGTTAAGGTATCTTAACTTCCCATTAGGGCTTTCAAATATGACTTTCCTTCCATACTAGCTAGGGGGGCTCACTCCTGGCTCATGCTCAGTCATCTCATCCTTGATAGTCACTTCTTGTGTAACATTTGTTACCTGGATTGAACTTACCATGTGTTTGATTTTTCACTTATCTCCAACTTAGGCCTCCATACTTGCAACTAAGACATCTTGATTTCTAGTTAAGGCATCCTAACTTCCCATTAGGGCTTTCAAATATGACTTTCCTTCC
Organism: Wollemia nobilis; assembly: GCA_028583015.1. Classification (NCBI taxonomy): domain Eukaryota; kingdom Viridiplantae; phylum Streptophyta; class Pinopsida; order Araucariales; family Araucariaceae; genus Wollemia; species Wollemia nobilis. The sequence goes on from JAQPPZ010016670.1 coordinate 1,492,992, forward strand.
ATACTTGCTAGTGGGGCTCGCTCTCGGCTCACACTTGCTCCTGAATCACACTCTCCACTTGCACTCTTTAATGTAGACTAGACAAAGGAGGTCAACCAAACAACAACCTCCCCTAACAACAAAGGATTATTGGTTCACTAACATCCATAGTATAACATTTAGTTTCATTTTTATTCGCATGCCCTAGATGACAAGACAACAATGGCCAAGACAACAAGGGCAAAAGACAATGCTTTTATGTTATATGACAACAAGGCTTTCAAGTCAGTGCAATTTCCACTTATACAGTGTCATGCAACTTTCACTTGTAAGACAACTTCTTAGGATGACACTTCTTCATGATGATAATATCCCTTTGCAAAAGATAATATCCCATAACACTTCTTAAGGACCACCCAAAAAGGATAGGTCGCCAAGTGTTTTCCAATGGATTGTACAATTTATTTTGTGGTCGTGTTGATTTTATTTTTACCCAACGAAATAGGGTTTATAGAAGGTTCAATTCTTTATGTGGTTGTGGTTGACTTCGTATTTACCCAACGAACTAAATTTTATAGAAATTTCCCTAAGCAAAAAAAAAAAAAACCATTAAGAACTAATGTTAACTCCATAGATGAACTTTAAAATTCTAAATTAAAATTTAAGGTTTTAATTATACGATTGTGTGTAATTAAGGTTCACATTAATCCCATGGGGACAACGCAACAATTCGAGCTTTAGCTCTTCTTTGGGATGTCCAAGGTTCAAAACGCGATGTGGACGAGTGTGTGAAGAGGTGGGTGTATGATGGTTGTATGTTAAATTCCCTATTGATAAGCATAACTCTTGGCCTTACGAGGGATCATGGTTGGGAGGAGACTGCTCAACCTTGTGGCTGGTCATAGGGGTTTCTCATACTAACCAAATAAAATAAATTAAGGTTAACATTAAATATATGATTAAATAATCATTTAATATATTAATTTTAAATATATATTATCATTAATAATAATATTTAACTAGTATCCGCACCCAGTACCTTACTGGCAAGTTCCCTCAATCCTCGAAAGGAGGTCCAAGGTTCAAGCTTGGCGGTCTGCGTCGGATACACAAACCCCACCCCCGACTAGTCTGAGGGGTATACTCGGATGGGACAAACCCTATGAAACGAAAAGTCCTGGCCATAAGGGGATACGGGGAACGGTTTTTCTTAATTAAAGTTTTGTTCCAAGGGGGACAATGTAACGATTCGAGCTTTGGCTCTTCTTCGGGAGGTCCAAGGTTCAAACCGCAATGTGGGTAGTGTGTGCAGAGGTGGGTGTGTGGTAGCTGTGTGTTAAATTCCCTATTGATAAGCATAGCTCTCAAATTTTGTAAGGGTCATAGTTGAAGGAACCTACCCAACCTTATACGTTAATCATAAAAATTTCTTACACTAACCACATTAATTTTATATATATATATATATATATATATATATATATATATATATATATATATATATATATATATATATATATATATATATAATCTTTAAATTTAATAATGTTGGATTTGAATGTGTTTATGCTTGTTTTCCCTGTTTTGTGGACTTTGTTGGTAGTCTCGTTCCCAAGAGGATCATAATTTTCTTTGTTGCTTTAAACAAAGTGGTCCTAAAAAAATTGCCTTGTCACGTAAGCAATAGAAAACTTACCTAATACCAAATTTATTTCTCCAACATAGTTCCAAGGGCTAGGTGGATTGGTAAGTGCTAGTCTGGATGGGCACTGGCTGAGAAGAGACCTGGGTTCAAACCTTGGTGATGCCAGTTTGCAAGGGAAGTAGTTTGCTTTGAATCCTTCAAGTGCGCGTCAGACCGATGATGATGGTACAAACCTCGAACGACCAACAATCCCCATCTCACACTGGGTCAACAATTAACGAGACATATATGTTTGGTGGTTGCAGTTCCTATGGTTTGAACCCTGCGCTGCCAGTTACCAAAATAGTGACTTTAGTCAACTCTCCTATATAACCAAAAAAAAAATGTTTTTCCAACATAAATTAAGAAGATGGATTAATTAAATGTGATATTAGATTGACAATGTGTGGTATAAAAAATTATTGATAATTTTTATTTTCTAAAACGATATTATATTGATAGTGCTTTTGTATTTAAAGAGTTTATATTAGACAAAATTATTTCAAAAGAGCCAAAAGGATTTGTGAAAGGGATATAGATTATGGATAGGATAATAGTAGCTCGTAAAGTAATTCATTCAACAACTTCTAGAAAAGAGAAAACAATGATATTAAAACTTGATATGAATAAAGTCTATGACAGGTTAAATTAATTTTTTTTTGCAATATTAAAAAGTTTGAATTCGGTAAGAAATGGGTTAAATGGATTAAAGCGCGTGTCTTTATAGTATCATATTTAGTGCTTGTCAATGGGCTAGTAACAGAATCATTTAAAGCCAAGAGGGGTCTTAGACAGGGATATCCTCTATCACCATATATGTTTAAGGTATAAGGAAAGAACTTGAAGAAGGCATATAAAGATGGGCTAATAAGCAAACTTAAGGCTAGTAATAGCATTGACAACATCACCCATCAATAGTTTGTAGATGATACAACTCTTTTTGGGAGGGCAAGGAAAAACAAGGCTAGAGCTTTGAATAACTTATTAAAGGAATATGAAAGAGTGCCAAGGTAGAAATTTAATACGAAAAAATCTAAAATTTACTTCTTAAACACTCAAGCTAGAATTAAAGCAGGGATATGTAGGTTACTTCAAATGGAGGAGGCCAATTTACCATAAACATATCTAGGAATGCTTTTTTTTAAGGGGATAATGAAGATAAAATTGTAAAACCTAGTTATAAGTAAAGTTTAGAATAAACTTTGGTTATCATTAGTAGGAAGAGTGCAACTAATTAAATCAGTCTTACATACCATTGCAAAATACTATATGTCTTTGTATATTATGCCAAAATTGATAGAAACAAGTTTAATCTATATTATGCAATCATTTTTGTAGTTGGGATTGCATGATAAAAGGAATTTTCCTTTGGTGAAATGGAGCAAGATGTGTGATGATAAAACTAGGGGAGGTCTCAGTTTAAGAGTTCTTATGGATGCAAACTTAGCTTGAAGGGGAAAAGTATTTTGGATATTGTACAAAGAGATTCAAAGACAATGGAAAGAATTCTTTGAAGTACATTGAGCCTAATGACCCAAGCTTAATCTTTACTGCATTCTCACTACTAGATAGTTCTGCTCTATGGAATGATTTTAAAAAATCAATTGATCTAGTGATTAAAGGTCTAATATGGGTGGTGGAAACTGGAGAAAAAATTAGGAAACACTCAATCGAGATCTAATTTTGAAACCATGGATGAGATTACTTCAAGATAATTATGGTGATAGGGTTTCAAACATTAGATACAAGGCTTATGATGGAAGATACAAATGGAAAGAAGAAAATTTTATAAGTATATCAAACATTGTTTCTAGGAGGAAGTTGAACATAAAGATAACAATAGTGATTATTCCAATGGAAGCTAAGGATAAGTTGATTTAGGAGTTGAATAACTTGGGAGAATACGCAAGAAGAAGCAGATTTAATGTAAATTACCAACAAAATAGGAATATTGCATGAATATGAAGATATATTTGGGATAGCCTGAGCATTCCAAAAGTCATAATTTTTGGACGACTAGTAGGTCACAAACATTTTGTACAATCCTAAAAATCATACACCTAACGTATTTGCATCATTATATCAAGCACAAACTCATGAAAGCATGAAAGACAATGAATTAACAAAACATAATGTCTTTTTTTATTAATTCATACTGAAATTAGATTACAAATAGATCCCTCTTAGGGATACCAAATGATTTATACAATGATTACAAATATGAAAAGCCCCTAAGCGGGGATGGTGTAATCTGTAGACTTATTATATTCGACATGAAATTGCTCAAGGGCTTATAGATGCCTTATTCTCACTTGCTTGGAGGGATTTGATGCCAAAGATGCTTTGAATTTGTCAAGAGCCTGTGATCTGTGTTCAAGAAACAACATAGAGCAATTAGTAGCATATGAGGCCTCTCTTGATGAGGCTCTTTTCATAGATTCACATGTAATATGATAAAGCTTGCAATAAAATATGAAAATAGGTAAAGATAAGCAAAGATGTATGAATAACTACAAAATCACTGTACAAATACAATGGAAAGGATAGATCTACTCTAATATAAGTTGGAAAAGTAGAAATAATAAGAAATCTATGCTTAAACTAAAGAAATGGTGCCTCAAACCTTAGCCACTATCGCTCAGAGTGGTCATGACTACAGGTCATTGTTGATGACAACGACCGCTAACTGTGATCTTTTGCCTCGAAAGCCAGGGGTTATGACACTCAATTCTTTATCTAAATTGATGTTCAAGGGTTACCTTAGTGTCCAGATATGGATTGGTGATGAAAATCATGGGGATTCACCTCAGATCAATGTGAATTAGCTTCTTGCCAGGTTGCAGGTTCAAAAATCTATAAATGGGCAGCACTTTGACTCTCCTCAAGGGTTGTCAACTTGTTGCTCACTCGAACAGGGCTTCACTATGTAAAAATTTAGATCTCTTTTGTTTTTAGGAGGATGTATATGTAGGCCTCCCAAATTTCAGATCTTGGCTTCCTAGAGAAGCCAAGATCCAGATTTGCATGTAACTGGTCGTTGGAGAGAAAGACCCAATTACATATTTGCATGGAAGTGGCAGTCAGGAGGACCTCTGGGAGATCCACATCAAAAACTGCTTGAATTCAATGCAAGTGTAGTCACCCTGCATGATTCAGTCCAAAATTCATGACCAGTTTGTGTTTCAGTGCTAGCCACTATCCAAAGCAACGACTAGCAGTGGTCGCTCTGAGCTTCAATGACCTGTGTTGGCGACTGCTCTGGTCGATAGTGGCCTCACTTGAATGGACCAAAACTACCCCTTGTGAGTGTTTAGAACCATTGCTAGCTCTTGGAGAGGTCCAATATTAGTCATATGGTTTGTGGATGTTCCCATATGAGTAGTCTCCTAAATATGATATGTTTTAGGTGTCTACAAATGCCCATTTTTGTGATGCATTGTGGGAAACACATCGCTGAGCAAAAATAGACCACCTAGGGCCATATTGTAGGGTGTATGATGATCATTTATCTGATCAAAATTAGATACCCCAATCATGAGAAAGGTGCACATCTTAGAATCATTGCTTCCAACAGGATGGAAGGCTTAAATTTGCAAAAGCTTTCACAAGTCCAACGGTGATCGATTAGCTTCAGTGCTACAATAGGTCCAATAGGAGGACAGCTACAAGCTTAACTGTCATATTTGTTTTTTGCCCCAAAAAAGGGTAAGCTTATGATAGTTGTTAGGAATGATTCATAAGATGAACATAATTTGACATGATCGAGTGATCCTTTTATTATAATTATTGATATTATGACTACCACCTCAAGCAATGAGTCGATGAGGGAAGGACAATGAATAAAGTGACGATTTGCTTGACCAAGATGATTGATTTGGGTGATTTAAGAGTTTTACATTGTTTGTTATATGACAGGTCTCATTATAGGTGTGATTTTAACCATTAATAGTAATTGTGCATCCTATCCCGTGAAGTAGTTCGACCACAATGGCCTTCTTAGGGAATCAAGATGATAGCAATTCCAATTAGACTTATGTTGAATCACTCGATGATATGCTAAAACATCATGGAAGAATTAAAATAAACGCCTCATTCCTGTGGTGCAGTCCGACCGCCCTGGCCTTCTTCAGATTGAAGTGAAGCATTGCAATTCAACGATGATTAATTTGGCTCAAATGACCTTATGGTAATTTACTCATCTTGTCGAGTTGCATGGAGCACCAGTCATTGCAACCACCAAGTTTATAGGGTAAATAACTAGATACGAGACGCATTTGAAATTTATTTAAGTTCTTTATGAATTTTGATGATTTTATAATTGTTTTTAAAATTTTTATTTTATGATTTTTTTGGTATTTTTGCAATTTTTTAATGATTCTGGACCGGTAGATGTGTTTATTTGTCCATTTTGATACTCCTCATGTTGAGAATTTTGATATATTTATTGTTGTTTTCTAGTCGCTATCAGCAATAACGGCCTTGGTTTATAATTCCGTGGCCGCTATCAGTGCCAACGACTAGAAAGTGCGGGCCACTAACGCCAGCAGCGACCGTGGCAAAACTAAAAAATATAAAAAGAAAACTAGGGTTTTAACTTTCATTATTTTCCAACTGTTATTTTGTAATTTGAGCTATGAGGTGAGAGAGATAATGACCCATGATGCTGCGTGATTATCGGACACCATGGCAGAGCAGGGTGAGGCTTCCACAAGCGAATGAGCCGGAGCTTTACGTGTATTTCTCCAAACCCTTTATGTTATTTAACTAGTAAAATGAACCACATTAAGAAATTTGGTAAACAAACCTCATTAAACCTGTTGGCAATGAACCTCACTGGTAGCTAGGTTTAGAATTAGTCTAATTTAGGTGGGTCTTTCTTAGTTTTCTATATACATATGCACTTCTTTCGACAACACATTCATAACAGGGACATATACTTCGACTATATTCCATTGAGAATCAAATTACAGACATCTTCACCAAGTCATTTCCTTCTCCGTGTTACCTTCAGTTGCGAGATAGACTTGGAGTAATACAATTGTAGGATATGTAATAATCCTCCTTGCACAAACATGGATTATAGGTTAAATTAATAAATTACATTTGCCATTTCCTATGGTTCTTTGGAATCACAATTAGCAATAGGTATTTTTGGATGTTGATTTGTTTATGTATGAATGGAAAAGTGCGCAAGAAGTGGATGATACATGGTGAGAAGTTACAAGGGAACAATAAGGCTTTTAGGAGACTCAAACACCCTAGGCCTCATTTTATGGGAATGAGGCCGAATTGAAGGATGTTACCATTATTTTTGAAAAGACCATTCTTAGCCTTTCCATATAGCAAGGTTTTGGGAGGAGTTATTGTACTGGCCGAAGCTCCAAAACAAGGCAAACTACACAAAAAACCAACACATGGGGGAGGGAGAAGATGAAGGAAAAACAAACAATGAAAACTAATTTTTGGTACTATAATATTTCCTTTAATTTCATGAACAACGCTAATTGGGAAGCCTCAATGATGGCAATGGATGGAGTTGGCAAAGGGATGAAGCCACCTTCAATGAAATATTTTAATGGAAAATTATGGGAGTCTGTCACAAACACACATGCTTTTGTAGAAGAGAAAAAACAAATATGGAGTAGAAAATACTACAACATTCTCTCTAATGGATGGATGGGTGTAAATAACCATACACTCAACTTCACAGTGGCTCTAGGTGGATCCATGTCAATTTTTTTGGTTTTTCTGGGCACGAGGGGATGTCGTTGGCATGCCGCCTCGTGGCTGCTGTCACTCAGGGTGGCCCCTAATTGGCAAAGAGGGGTCGTTGATGCCGATAGCGACTAGTTTGAATTCCAACGATCAAATTTTTGACCATTGGTGGCTAGCCGCTATCGGCATCAGTGGCCGTTGTCGGCGTGAGCGACCACAAAACTTTAGAAAAATTATTTGATTTTTTTTATTTTTGATGAATTTAATTGATTTTTTTAGATTTTTCAAGTGTAAATTTTAATTTTTTTGCATGTCATGGTGTATTTTATCATTGTGTTTGTAGCCTTGCTTGATTAGGGTTATTGTTACACCATATTTTAAATTTTGATTATGTTTTTTAGTTTAAGTGCATTTAATTAGGCATTTATTTTGCACTTTTAGCTCTTGTCTATGCGGGCTCGAGAGCCTGATTTACTTGGAGTGCTTCTACCACTCATGACATAGGCAGATTGGGAGTGGTTCGATGCTTGAGGCCTGATGTACGCTGCTAGGTTACCAACCATGATGTCGGACCAGGCTTACCTTACGATATTGGCTCATAGATGGGATTGTCGGACCAACACCTTCCATCTCTCGACTGGTGAGATGACCATTACCCCTGAGGATGTCTACAGGATCTTCAGGATCCCATTCGATGGATGGGCCATCATTTCATCCCCTACTGGATAGAGGCCAATAGTTTTTGATAGTCTTCGATGCCCGGGCATGGGAAGCATTGGGGGACATTCAACATGGAGGAGTCCCTATCACTCATTGGTATCACGAGCAAGTTTTCTCACGGTGCTAGGCCATTTTGATGTATGTTATCTACAATATGCTCCTCCTAGATACATCAAGAGTGAGGTTCCCATGGAACCTCCTAGCGATGGTGCAAGACCTTTTGGATAGCCATGAGCCGATCATTATGGCTTGGGGGAGTGCATTACTAGCACAGCTCTATGATGAGTTGTATAAGATTCAATGGTGAGGTCGGGCTAGAGTTGGCTGTAACTTGCTCCTATAGATCTAGGGTTGGGAGCATATTAGGATAGATCACCCAACTGGATTACCCTAGGATATTACTAATATAGCTATGGAGGTACAGTGCTATGGGTCTAGGTGGCCACGAGTCGTAGAGGAGCGATAGAGTCATCATCGCACAGGGGATCTAGCCCACTATGGCTATTTGACTGGGCTACAGGCTCGAGATATCATATAGAGGCCTTATGTAGATTTCCCAACATAGCCTGAGGTAGATAAGCTTTTAGCTCAGACTCAATGTGATCGATGGGTCATCGATCATAAGGTAGGCATTAGAGAGTACTTCTACTTCTCTTGAGTGACCAGACAGTATGGGATTCAATAGGACATCCCACTGGATCCAGTTTTGTACTGGAGATTCAGGTAGAGAGGGACCTTCTCATTCCTCATGTTACAACTATTATAGAGGAGGTAGATCCTCCTATAGTTGATGTTAGTATAGCAGATGTTAAGATGATAGAGGCGTATACCCAGTGGTGGGTTACATAGCTATGGTAGGGTGGTGACAGCTTGGGTCAAGCTAGGGATGAGGTAGCTCCTAAGGAGGATCCTGATAGGAATCGAGTGTAGGCCCGCATAGAGGAGTGGGGTAAGGCTATAGAGGAGCAAGCAATGGAGGAGCAGGTCATGCCCAAGGAGGAGGAGGATATTGCTCCTAAGGAGCAGGAGTCTCCCCTCTAAGCTCAGCTACATAGTGTAGAGGGTGAGCTACAGAAAACTCATCGATAGATCATGGAGTGAGACACCTCTATAGCTATGCTCCAAACTTAGGTTAGCTCATTACAGGCCCAAATTTTGATAGGCCAGACCAGATGGAGGGGCTTTGAGGAGGAGAGGACCACCCTCAAGACACAGGTTGACTCAGTGCAAATTAGGATAGAGCAACTTACTACAGAGAGAGATGTTGTGCGAGGATAGGTTGTACCCATTGCTCCAACTGCTCAAGGGCCAATAGGTTTAGATCCAAGGGTAGATACTAGATGCCTATAGGGTCTACTAGAGGAGTATGAGGCTCAGATATCGATAGATGTTGGGTATATTACCTCTCTATAGCTCCAGATTAGGTGGTTAGGTGATACTCCTCGGGAGAGGTCTACAGTAGGGGGCTCACAGCGAAGCAGGAAGAGTGAGTCAAGGCAGTCATTAGTGAGGCCCAGCTAGAGGGTAGGTGCACGCTTAGAGAGGACCGTAGGGACTAGCTCTAGATAGACTCACAAGGATGGAGCCGAGGGTGGAGGTGAGCCTAGGGACGCAGGCCCAGTATGATAGCCATGATGGCTTTGTATCATTTTTGAGTGTAAGGTCTGAGGACCTACACTATTGTAGCCTACGGTAATTTTGTACCTCTATGTACACTTGACACATATATATATGATATTATCTATTTTAGACTCATTATGTGTATCATGTGATTGTTTTTATTTTTATGTGATGCAAAATGGATGCAATGCTTATGATATTATGCTATATGATGTGATGTATTAATGACATGCACTAGCTAGATGATAGATGTATTGCTTAGATGTTATGATCTAGATATGTAGATAGAATACTTATGATGTATGCATATATGGATGTAATGATTTTTATTAAATGCATGTTTAATTTATTTTAATTGTTTATGCATTTAATTTATGTGATATGATATGATGTATGATGCATAATGTAATGCATTAATTATATGAGGAATGAACTAATGCAAATGAACATGTATGCTTTAATCACTTAAAACATAAGGAATGAATTTAATATGTGTTTACAAACTAATGGATGACACCACAGAATGTATAAAAATTATGAATGTAAATGATAACTCTCATCATAAGAAATAATCATTTAAGCATCCATATGTGAGATGAGATGATATGATATGTATTTGCTTTCTTTATAAGCTTCTATAAATTAAAAGATATGTACAAAATAGTCAGTGGTCATCTAAATATCATTGTTGATATTTATCCGGTATCTATCCTATTTCATAAACACCCTTTAATGAACAAAACCTCATAAAGAAAGTTGATGATTTGATTGATGAAATGATTTGTTGCTATGAGGGGATTTTTGAGGTTTTCCATGAGACTCAAACACCCTAGTTGATTAATCAAAAGTTGTATAATGACCATACAAGACTTCTGAAAGATGAAAGTTTTTGTTATGAAGACCAAGATATTCATTATCCCTGTGTGTGTAAATGAATATATTAGATGAAACATAAGCCTACCCCAATGCCAGGTGGGATTCATTCAACCCATTGTTGTATTGGGGATCACCAAATGCTCATCATGATCCTAAGTTGGACTCAGTTGGATTAGACCATTAGGTGATACAGGACACCTAAAGCTAGCTCTTTTTGCAAATTGCTTAGAACTACCCCAATGCCAAGGCAGGATTCATTCAACCCATTGTTGTATTGGGGATCACTCTATGGTTTCAAGTAGTGACCATTCCAGGGATTCAAGCTCTTCACCCCCTTATTTTATTTTGATTTATTGGGATACTTGCTCATGCTTAGTGATGAAAATCACTATTTATTTTGAATTTTATTTTATTTTGAGCAAGGGATTTGTGTAGTGATGATAATCACTATTTATTTTACCTTTGATTTTGCTTTATTTTGGGATTTTTCTCATTTTTATGAAAGCAAGGGATTCCTTGGGTAGGGGGGAGCTTGTCCTTTTGTCAATGATCAACACTCTAGACCATGCACATCACAAGATGAGCAAGTAAAAACCTTTCACTTAGGATGCCTAGTACCACTTTGTAGTGTTCATATTTCCCTTGTTCCAACTAGGATTTTAATGTTTTTAATTAGTGATGGGATTTTGATATATGCTAGGTGCTATCAAAACTAGACCTCATATACAAAAGCAAAGATAGCTTTCTACAAAATCTGAGAAGATCACTAGGTATGGCTGAATGACCAAAAAACCCTAGTATATTCCTTATAGCAACAAGAAGGGGTTGTGTTGAAAAACATAGTTACTCACATGGGTTATGGATGAATGAGGATTGAAAGATGCATGATTTACATACAAACATGGTGTCATTTGTAAGATTGAAACACAATCTATCCTAATGTGAATGCAATGGATGCAACATGCCTAATGCAATGCAATTACATGAATGCAAATGCAAAATGTAAGATGCAAATATTTTTGTATTTTAATGTTTTCAATTGTTTTTGTGTTTTATTTTTGACCAAAGGGCTTAAATACCTTTGGAGCCTTTTGTGAGTTGACCAAAGGGCTTATGATGCCTTTGGAGCATTTTGTGAGTTGACCAAAGGGCTTATGATGCCTTTAGGACTTTTGTGAGTTGACCAAAGGGCTTATGATACCTTTGGAGCATTTTGTGAGTTGACCAAAGGGCTTATGATGCCTTTGGGACATTTTTTGAGTTGACCAAAGGGCTTATGATACCTTTGGAGCCTTTTGATTTTGATGTTTTCTGATTTGTTTGGAATTTTATGATTTTCAAATGTTTTTGAATTTTTATTTTTATGTATTGTTTTTGGATTTTATTGCTTTTATGTGTAAAATACCTTCAGATGAAGAATGTTGAGAGGCTCAAGCTCTTCAACACCTTCTAACGATGTTAGGTGATATGTCCTAGGTCCAATATTCTCTGAGATGATATAAGGACCTATCCAGTTGGCCATAAATTTGTCTCATAGGTGTGGTGGTAGGTTTGAATTTTGTTGGTTCTCTTTGAGCATGAGATCCCCAACCTTAAAGTCTCTCAAGTGGACTTTATTGTTATAAGCTCATGTTAGATGATCTTGGTAAATGCAGAGATGCTCAAGAGCATTGATGTGACATTCATCAAGAAGGGTCAATTGATCAAGGTGAGCTTGTTGCGTAGTGTCATCATCGATAAACTCTTTCAATGTGATGCATAATGTTGGAATTTCTAACTCCAAGGGCATAATGGCCTCAGTGCCATATACAAGAAAAAATGGTGTTGCCCTAGTGGGAGTTCACACGCTAGTTCTATAAGCCCATAATGCAAGAGGTAACTGTAGATGCCAATCCTTATGATTTTATTTTACCATCTTCTTTAATATGGCTACGATTATTTTGTTTGAGGCTTATACTTGCCCATTTTCTTGTGGATAATATGGTGTCACAAAACTATGTTGAATGTTATATTTGGATATTAAAGCCCACATATTTTTATTCTTAAATGAAGGACCATTATCCAAAATTATCTTGGATGGGATCCCAAAGTGATAGATGATATTGTGAAGTATGAACTCCATAATTCTTGGTCCTGTTGTTGATGTTAAGGGGACCACTTCCACCCATTTGGTGAAGTACTCAGTGGCCATTAAGATAAATATGTGTCAGCCCAAATATGGGGGAGAGATATTTCCAATTAGATCGAAACCCCACTGAGAAAATGGCCAAGCCACCTGAATGGGTTGTAAGGCCTACGATGGTAGGTGCATCAGATTTGCATGATGTTGACACTTAATGCACTTCCTGACATACTCACAACAATCCTTTTCCATGGTGGGCCAATAATAACCCATTCGAAGGATGCGCTTGATGATGGCCATGCCACTAAAATGGCCACCATAGGTACCATCATGAGCTTGTGAAATCACCCAAGCTGATTCTTGGGGCTCAAGACAATGAAGGAGGATTCCATCATAGTTTTGATGATACAATATATCTCCTAGCAAGACATATCTGGTCACTTTTTGTTTAAATGCTCATTTTGTGGCCTATGATAATCCTTATGGGATGATTCCAAGCTTAAGGAAATCTTGTAATTGGCATAGCCAATCCTGATAAGCTACAACCTCAACAGATAAGATGACTTGTTCTCCCTATGATTCGATATGCACAAATGCAGATTGAGAGATAACCTTGTGGTGAATGGTGGTACCATTCCTCGTAGGACCCTACGAGATCAAAGACCCCCAAGGCACCTTCTTTAGAAAGTCTTTGGCTTTATAGAACCACTCATGGTTTGGTTCTATATGAATCATGTTGACTGATTCTTTGTTGTCAAAAGCCTCATGTTGCATCGTTGATTGTGAGAGCATCTTCACATGAATGGTAGTGAAATCAGTAGATAGATTCTGAGGGATCAAGGATCCCAAAGATGCCATAGTGTCTACAAATCTATTGGATGTGTGAGGGATTGCCTCGATGTCATACCATTCTAGTTGGGCTAGATAAGTGTCAACAAGCTCTTTGTAAGCTTTCAGGATTGGACACCTGCATTGAAATAATCCCTTAACTTGGTTAACGATGAGAAGGGAGTCACCAAAGATATTTAGCTTTTTAATATTCATAGTGATTGTTGTTTGGAGACCCAAGATTAGGGCCTCATATTCAACATTGTTATTTGTGCAAGGGAAGTCTAGCTTAAATGACAAGGGCATTGGAGCACCTTGTAGTATGAAAAACATAATCCCTGCACCACCCCCTTGCTCACACTTTGAACCATCAAAGAACAAAGTCATGTCAGCTTTATTATCAGGTTCTTTGGGTTTGGGTGCTTTCGATAATGCAAAGACTACATCATCAAGAAGTTCTATGATGAGAGGCCTATTATCCTGAAGAGGCACCTCTACCAGTTGATCAACTATGACTTATCCCTTGATGGAATTTTGGCTTATGAATTCCAAATCAAATTCTATCAATAGCATGATCCACTTTGCAGTACGTGTATTATGATATGTCTTGCTCATCATATACTACAAAGGATTTTGTTTTGATATCACATACATTGTATGGCTCAACATGTAGTGGTGCAACTTCTTAGTCGTAAAGACCACTGCTAAGCATAACTTCTCTATGTATGCATACCCTAGCTCATAACTCACCAAGGTGTGATTGATATAGTATATTGCTTGTTCTTTATCTTGCATATTCTTTTGAGCCAACATGGTGCCCAAAGAAAAATTGATAGTAGATATATAAAGTAAAAATGGCACATCTAGCCTTGGTGGAGCTAGTACTAGTGGTATTGCTAGGTATTTCTTGATCTCAGCAAAGGCTTATTGACATTCTTCATCCCAGTGGAATGGGACCCCCTTGTGTAGTAGTCGATTCATGGGTCGACATTTATTCGATAGTTGTGTGATGAAATACTTTATGGATGCTACTTTGCCTTGTAGGCTTCTCAACTCTTTGATGTTAGTGGGTGGGGCCATTTCTAGGATAGCCTTTACCTTTGTTAGGTCAAATTTGATCCCTCATTTAGAAATGATGAATCCCAAGAGTTTTCCTAAAGTTACGCCAAAGACGCATTTCTTGGGATTCAACCTGACATTGTGCTCTATCAAGTGATCGAAGACCTTTCTTAGAACCTCGACATGCTCTTCACATAGCAATGACTTGGCCAGTAAGTCATCGATATAATATTCTAGGATCTTATGCATGTAGTCATGGAAAATATATGTCATGGCCCATTGATATGTGGCACCAACATTTTTAAGACCAAATGGCATTACTTTGTAATAAAATATCCCCCATGGAGTGGTGAATATGGTTTTGTGCTGGTCTTCAAGTTTAATATGAATCTGATTGTAACCAAAAAAACCATCCATGAGGGAGAGCATCTCATGACCTACAATTGCATCTACAAGAGCATCTATGTTGGGCAATGGGAATGAATCCTTTGGTGTTGCCTTATTGAGATCTCTAAAATCCATGCAAATACAGATCCTTCCATCAGGTTTTCCTATAGGCACCATGTTTGATACCCATTTTGGATAGTCGATGGGGGTAATAAAGACTACATCCAATAGCTTCTATAGCTCATTCTTTACCATCAAGGTGATGGTTGGATGCATCTTCTTAAGCTTCTGCTTGACCAATTTCTTTGTGGGATCTAGCGAAAGGTTATGGACAACCAATTTTAGATCTAAACCTGACATATCCTTGTAGGTCCAAGCAAAGAGATTAGGTCTCTCTTTCAATAGAGGTATGATGGTGGCCTATTCTTCTAGAGATAAGCTTTCTCTAAACTTAACTTTCTTTGGATCAGAAGGATCATCACTGATGTCCACTTCAAAAGTTTCCTCTATTGACATATGTGACCCCTCCTCAAGCTGGTGAGGAGTGGGGATCAAATGGATGTCATCCATTGGGTTTAAAGGTTCAACTGAATCAGGGTCAAAACTAGCATGATAAACATCATGTGTGCATATCCTAGTGCAAAATGAAATGGTTGTAGCATTTCTTCATTGGGGAAGAAATCTTTAGGCTCTAAGGGTGAATCAACATGATCCCAATCAATAGCATCTAAGTTAAGACACAATGGTTTAGAAGGATCGGCTAGGTTGTGAAGTGGAGTGGTCAAATCAATGGAGATCATGTTGATGGATGGAATGGAATCTCTAGGACCATGTGGGTGTAACTCTGCATTATTGATTTACCTTCCATACCCAAGATGAGGCTCTAGGGGTATGGGGATCTCAGGATCTAATCTATGAATAGATGGGAAGATGGGATCATTTGGTTGAAGTAGCTCTCTAAATGTAGGAGGATCGAGGAAGACTATACGATGGATTACATCTGAATTGGTTGGTCTTCCCCTGAGGTGAGGGCCAAGATATACTCTATGATACATCTCATCTATGTCAAATGGTTCATTATGATGATGCAAGTAGTGAGGTCCAAGGTAGGCCCTCTCAGTTTCATCTTCATAATCATTATCATCTATGAAGAATCCATCATTCATACCCACTAGCGTTATGAGGTGACATGAATGTCGAGGCCCTAGATAGGCCATCTCTAAATCTTCTAACTCATAATCACTATCATCTATGATGTATCCACTCTCCATATTAATTGGCTCTATGAGGTGACATAAATGTCGAGGCCCAAGGTAGGCCAATTCAATCTCATCCTCATACTCACTATGATCTATGATGTATTCATTCTCTTCTCACTCATAACCATAGCCTGGTTCATCCTCCCATAGGATAAGTCCTGATGGGCTTGCCTCGAGAGAGAAATTTGGATGATACACAATAGGTGGTTCTATAGTAACCATGGTCACCAACCTATCATCCATGTAGCTTATGTTTGGGTGATAGGGATTCCATTCAATGTCTTCCCTAAACCCTAAGCTTAACCTATCTAGAGATGCTACTAATGAATCATCATAGCTTTAGATATGATATCCTAGGCCAGACCTATCAGTAGGTAATTGATATCATGGTTCAAATAGGTTTCATCACCCTTGCTCATATAGACCTAAACCATAGCCATGCCAATGGTTGCATTCAAAGTATCTTAGAGCAAACTCAAGATTGGAAAAGTAATGAACATTCATGGTGAATGGCTCATCCTCATCCTCTTCAATATTTGAAGCATCATGGGCACAATCCAACCCAACATAAATGAAATTGGTCTAGTTAGGGGGATCCCCAATGGTACCACTATCCCTATGGGTAAGCTTGGGACTCTTGGTCATCCCATGTCTTGTGCAGACTCGATAATTGGAGTGAAAGTAACATTATGCACAAGATATTCACCTAGTCCTATATTAGCTAGGTGAACTATCACCTATGGTGCAGATGATATTGATGATGATGCAGGTGAGGCAGGTTGAGGTACCTCCTCGACTATGTCTTGGGAATATTCCTCCTCCATGGGATTTGGAATTTTTGCTATTGCTATGGTTGGGACTTCCTTAGGTCTTTCCTCCACCAAGGGTGCTTTTAGTTTCTGAGAGTCTTTTGCCTTAGACGTTGTTGGTTTCTCAGAAGTGCCAATAGCTTTAGAAGCTAGAGGTGGCACCGATGTGGATGGGTCACCTCACACTGATTTGGATTTGCTTCTTAGATGTGTGGTAGGGGATGATGGCCTAATGTATAGGTGCATGGATGGAAGGACAAAATCCCTTGATAAGTCAACCTGATGAACATATTTGAATGGCTCTTCATCCGATGGTACCACATGTACCTATCCCTCATGCACATATTTAATACATTGATGCAAGATCGAGGGAATGCATTACATGTCCCTTATCCAAGGATGCCCTAGGAGGATATTATACTACATGGCCCCCTCCAATACATGACACATCATAGGGATGGTCTTATGCCCCACTTGCACAGGTAGGATGATTGTACCCACTATGGAGCATAATGCATCATTGAAGGCTCTCAATGTGTAGGAGGTAGGGATGATGTTTGACCTAGGAATATTCAAGTGCCCTATAGCCTTGGTTGTTATTATGTTAATCGATGAGCCTATGTCGATTAAAACCCACTTGAAAGGTATGTCATTGATACATGTGATGATGTGCAGAGGTGGGTCTGCTATGGTAGTAGGGACTACCTTTATTTCATGATCATAAAAATGAATCACGGGCTCTTGACACTATTGTACTTGCCCCACAAAGTTTGTAAATGCATCAAGGTTCTAGGGTTGTAGCTCAATTGATCTCAAGATTTCCATTAGGGTCTCCCTATATCTGGGAGACTATTGAATGAGCTCATATATTGATAACTTAGCCGATATCATTTGGAGATTCTACACAAGTCTATTCTAGATAGTTATCATAGGTCTCATTGGTGGACCTGGAGGATGATTTTGCATTAGCCTCTATTGAGGTGCAATCGGGATATGAATAGGAGCCACTAGAGGCTCTGGTTGGTTGTATCACTAATTTCTTATTGCCACATTGACTATTTCAACCATCCCAATGAATCCTTAGGTGGGAGGTTCAACTTGGATTTGATTTACTTGAGTGCCCTAATCTCTAGGGGCTTCATGGTTTGGCAACGAGTTTTTGAATATGCCCATATCTCTATTATCGGGTGCTAGTGGATTATCAACTTTTAGCTCACCCTTCTCGATCATATTTTGTACAATATTTTTGAAACTGATGCATGCCTCAATATCATACCCCTATTGTCTATGGTAAGGGCAATAATGATCATCCCTATATCCCTTGGGCTTGGGATGATTAGGGTCAAGAAGTTGTACCTTAAGTAATCTGATTCTCTATGCCTCACTCAATTGATTGAATATCGATTGCATCAATTCTAACAAAGGTGTGAAGTAGCGAGGTGATCGACATTCCCTATTTTGACCTTGGTTGTTATTTTGATTGTAATTGGTCGGGGAGGCTGAGCTTAGTAATTCTATGGTTGCTAGCTATTTCCTCCCTTTGGTACATTTAGTACAACCTAATTGACTAGAGTAGGCTTGGCCTACTTTTGTTGATTTTGATTGTTGTGGTTGTTGTTGTTCCAATATTTCTTATTGTGGAGCTTAAGATCTCCTTCTTCAACCTTGATGTCCTCTATCAACTTGGCTTGTGCCAAGGCTTCCTCAAATGTTTCATACTATTGTAGCTACAAGAGCAACGAGATGTGCTTAGCACAACTCTTAGTGAACATTCAAGTGAGCTCAATAGTGGGAACAAAAAATGGTAGTTTTACCATTATTTTTCTCCATATGTTCCCATAGTCCATGACTGACTCATCATCGTATTGCTTTAGATTAGCCAAGTTAGACAAGTTTACTTTCTTCTTGATGCCAAAAGAAAAGTATTCAAGGAATGCATTCACCAACTACTCAAAATTGATGATGCTATGCTTGGGTAGTTGATTAAACCACTCAGTTGTTACACCTGATAATGTCATGATAAATATTCTTAACATCAGGGCATCATTGTGTTCTAGATGGAAGCACACATTCATGAAATTGGTCACATGCTCTTGCACATCTTCCTCTCCCTTGAATTTATCTAACCTAGGCATCTCGAAGTATCTAGGATAAGTAGGACTTGGTACCGAAGGGCACAAAGGTTGATTGTGTATCTTGCTCAAGGTTGGCTTCTACCCAACCGTGTCCTGTTTCTCAAGAGACTTGACTCTCTCGATGAGTATCTTGTATGCCTTCGAAGAGATGATCTCTTATTCTTGAAGGTTTACTCGGGGTGGTCGGGGAGGTAACTCTACATTTTCCTAATCTGGGCATCTATATTCATCTCCCATGACTACGGATGAGGGTTCAAGATATGTCTACTCCTGATCCTCCATTTCTACCCATTCTTGTTCATGTTGTGCCTATTCTAGATCTAGGCACTATTGGTATTTTGAAGCATGATGTGATGTGTGGTGAGTGCATTCATCTCCTTATTTAGTGTATCTCTCATGCTGAGAAATGACACATCTATCAGATTAGTAATACTCACTACCCATGTGTAAGTTGGCTCGAGCCAACCTATTTGCTTGTTCTTCATGCTCTATTTGTTCCTCTCTCAAGCGCTGCTCATTTAGGTATAAATACCTTTTCCTTCATGCTTCCTCCTATTCGAGGATGTCTAAGTACTCTTGTTCTACACGCAGTGCCTCCTCCTTATCTTGGAGTAATTTTTTTGATATTGTGCATCTTCATATAACCTACGTACATGGTCAGATTGATCCACTACTGAAGGTCTATGACTCTATAACTCCGTACGAGGAGTCCTAATGGAGAGGCCCCTTGGAGAGGCTCCTACTATACTTTTGCCCTTGTCTATCAGGGCAACATGATCAATATACAATGACCTATATTCAGTACCCCCATGATCGAAAGTAGTGTGCATGCTATGGGGGTACTTTGAAGCTTCCCCTAGCTCATTAGTGTACCTCATTATTTGATGGCTATGTGAACTCCTAGAAATAGAATGCGTAGTAGCATTGCTTCTCTGATTTGGTCTCAAGAAAACTTGATCCAACTCATCAAGCTATCTAGATTTCCATGGTTGATCTCATGGAGTTCCATTGGCACCAATGAGATTAAGGTCTATTGCTATCCTACCATCTTCAGAGTGGCTAGGAGCTATGGTGGGTCGATGATTGGATGCAACCCTTGTGTTCTACCCCTTAGTGGGCTGATCTAGCCTATGTCTATCATGTGAATATTGGGGCCTTGAAGCTCCCTCATGTCTATCATGAGAAGAACCTAGATATGGTTCTCTAGCTAGGGTTTCTCGAGGAGTACCCCCATGGGTTGAGTTATCCCCCTAAGGCTCACTAAACTTCATTCAATGACATTGTGTGTGGGTGGCTCAACATCATTGTGGTTGGGTGGAGAGTTAGTTTCCACCTCGATGTTGGACCGAGGGTGGTTGCTCCACGTGAAGACCATGACAATGTGAAATTATATTTTGTGTAAATTTTAAGACACACAAACAAAGTAGACAAAATGTTTATCTCTTTTAAATGTTCTTGGTGTTCCTAAAATTGGTCTTGTGTGTTTCAGATTTATTGAAAAATTAGATCTAACTCTCATCATGTTTTACATTTCATTGATGATATACTCAGATTGTTTAAGTGGATTTCACTTGTATGCTCATAGCTCGACAACCGACAATGAAAGTCATGATCATGTAAACCCACCAAAGTGTGGAGATGAAACCCACACCCGATCAGGGAGCACAGGTCCTACCAGATCCTCACCCAATACTCACTTGGTCAATGTCATACCCTCCAAAGAGAAGTACATGCAAATTTTCCAAGCTACATCAGTTCTTGGATCCGCTATTGGCCAAATAGAATGGGTTCATGGGATTTGAGCCAATGGGTGGAGATGAATGCCACCATCATTGTACTCTACTAGTGGTTGGTGATGAAGTCCAACTCACTAGCATTTAAATGAAATATGGTGTGTGATTGTTCCTTTTAAATTTGCATAAAGAAATAGATGCATCATGAAGCACTCATGCTTTTTCCTATATGCCTAAAAAGAAATATTTCACTTTAAGAAAATGCATGTCTAAACAACTACATGATTTTTAGAGAATGCAATATTACTTATGAAGCAATGGCCTCTAGTTGGGCCCCAAGCATGCAATCTCTACAAACAATCTAGACCATTGGAGACTAGGGCGGATTGAAATCAGAAGTCCATTGTTCCTAGCAATGGCTAGTAGAAAACCTAAGAGAATTTAATCATTTTTCCTTTAACTTTCTCTATGTTTTCTAATTAAAATAAATTTCTCTACTACATTCTAGAAATTAAACACAGACAGAGAAGTAAAAAATTATAGAGAATCCCACCAACCTAGAATCCAAGTCTGTTGTTACTCAGGTTATCTATTGTTGCATGTTTTCTATCGATAGCTATCGCTTAGAGCGACTATGATAGGCCATTGTCTTCAAAAGTGGCTAAGCTCTGCTAGCCACTCATCAACCGTAGCAGTCATACCTACATACAAAAAACACTTAGTAAATCAGCAAAACAACATAAAATATGGGTGTCCCACCATGATCACCATCTGTACGATCCTAAAAAATATACACCTAACTATTTGCATCATTATATCAAGCATAAAATCATGAAAGCATGAAAGACAATGAATTAACAAAACATAAGGTCTCTTCTTATTAATTCATATTGAAATTCGATTACAAATAGGTCCCTCTTAGGGATACCAAATGATTGATACAATGATTACAAATATGAAAAGCCCCTAAGTGGGGATGGTGTAATCCATAGGCTTCTTAGATTCGACATGAACTTGCTCAAGGGCTTATAGATGCCTTCTTCTCACTTGCTTGGAGGGATTTGATGCCAAAGATGCTTTGAATTTGTCAAGAACCTATGATCTACATTCAAGAAACAACATAGAATGATTAGTAGCATATGAGGCCTCTCATGATGAGGCTCTTTTCAAAGATTCACATGTAATATGATAAAGCTTGTAATAAAGCATGAAAATAGGCAAAGATAAGAAAAGATGCATGAATAACTAGGAAATCACCATACAAATGCAATGGAAAGGATAGATCTACTCTAATATAAGTTGGTAAAGTAGAAGTAATAAGAAATCTATGCTAAAAATTGAAGAAATGGTGACTCAAACCCTAGCCACTGTCGCTCAGAGCGATCGTGCCTGTAGGCCACTATCGAAGACAGCGATCGCTAACTATGATCTTTTACCTCAAAAACCAGGGGTTGTGACACTCAATTCTTCATCCAAATTGATGTTCAAGGGTCGCCTTCATGTCCAGAGATGGATTGGTGGTGAAAATCATGGGGATTCATGTGGATCAGTGTAAATTAGCTTCTTGCTTGGTTGCAGGTTCGACAATATGTAAATGGGCAGCACTTTGACTCTCCTCAAGGATTGTCAACTCGCTGCTCACTCGGATAGGGCTTCGCTGCATAAAAACTTGGATCCATTCTTGTTCCTGGGAGGATGCATATGTAGGCCTCCCAAATTCTAGATCTTGGCTTCCTGGAGAAGCCAAGATCCAGATCTGCATGTAACTGGTCATTGGAGAGAAAGGCCCAGTTCCATATTTGCATGGAAGTGGCAGTCAGGAGGAACTCTAGGAGATCCACGCCAAAAATCACTCGAATCCAATGCAAGTGTAGTCACCTTGCATGATTCGGGCCCGCATTCATGGCCAATTTGTGTTTCAGTGCTAGCCATTATCCATAGCAATGACTAGCGACCTGTATTGGCGGTCGCTTTGTCGATAGCGACCATGCCTGAATGGGCCAGAACTACCCCTAGTGAGTGGTTAGGACCACTGCTAGCTCTTGGAGAGGTCCAAGATCAGTCATATGGTCTATGGATGTGCCCATATGAGTAGTCTCCTAAACATGACGTGTTTTAGGTGTCTACACATTTTATCCAAGAAAAAACCTAATGAAAAAGGGTTTTCATGGCCCTTCACAATGTTCTATGTAAAAAGACGGAGAGTATAGACCATCTATTGGGACACTGTTCATTAGTTTGGGAACTATGGCAATGGATTCTTAACATGTTTGATAAATGCATGGTGATGAATGGTAGAATTAAAGAATGGTTAAAGTAATGGCAGAGCACTTTTAAAAGTGAGACATTACAAACAATTTGGGATACATTGAAAGATACAATACTTTGGACTGTATGGCTAGAAAGAAATAAAACAATTTTTAAAGGAAAGGAAAGTAGTTTAGAGATAATAAAAACAAAAATTTATTTTCATAGAGGAGTCTAAACCAATCCTATCAACTCACCCAATCCCTAATCTTGAAGCAGAGAGCCTTGATAGATGGAGTCAAGTCATCAAATGAAATTATGATGTTGGATATAAGAGAAACAAAAGGTAGACAAATAATATAAATTTGAAACTATCAAAAGTGAAGTTGGTCAATTTTAATTTGGATGGAGCATCTAAAAGAAATCCAAGACCAAGAGGAGGAGGAATAATTACAAATAATAGGGGTGATATTTTATCACATTATGCTTTCAACAATGGATTTAAGATAAATAATAAAGTTGAAGCTTGGGAAGATCTAGAAAGGTTAAAAATATGTAGACAAATAAAATGGAACAAAGTATGGATGGAAAGCAATTCATTAATAGTAATAAATACAATTTTGAGGAAAGCAAAGACTCCATGGAACATATAAGAGATCATTGTGGAAATACAAGACCTTCCTGTAGAGTTTGGAGAAATCATGTTTACACATACATTAAGGGAAGGGAACAAATGTGTAGATAGACTAGCCAATAGAGGGGTTTTAATAGAGGATCATGAAGTTAAATTATCTTTTCCATGGTTAGAGGAAGTAGTAAGTTTACCTGAAGCTAACAAGAAAATATTGACTACATGAATCAAATAATGATTAAGATTTACTTTAATGTTTTCCATTGGTAATATTTGTTGTCTTTTATAACATTAATGTGTTTTCACATAAACTATCTATTATAGTTCTCGTGGTTGCACTTATTCTTTAGGAAAGAAATTAGCAGTCTAGATTTGGTAAAGCAAACTAATAGTAGATGTAGTGTGTAGACAATAGAGATGACATTTTGGTATTGTGAAGACTGTTGCAGAAAAAATGTCAAGAAGAAGGATGCCGAATTTTGGAATATTTGTATTTACAAATAAAATTGAAGAAAATCCAAAAAATAAAAATAAAGAATTTAGACATTTTATGAAAAAGATGTATATGGCAACTCAACTGAGATGATAATTGAATTTGTTTGTAAACTCTTAATCTCTAAAAGGGAGAGTTGTGATTTTTCAAGGGTGAGGGACTCAAGTACAACCTTTTTTCTCTAGCAAAAAAAAATATAAATACTTGATGTAGTAGCAAATGCTAAATGGAATTGCAAGCTTACTGCAATGGTAAGGGCTTTGGCCTCTCTTTAGGAGGTCGAAGGTTCAAACCCCACTCGGTATGAGGGGACCAAGACCCCTCATAAAATCCCGTGTAAACTTATTCAAGAGAGTTGTAAGTTTACTGTAGTGATACAACTATAGGGTTTTCATTCAAGAGACCAAGTTCAAACTCCACTTGGTACGAGGGGACTAGGACCCTCATAAAAACCCGTTTAAACTTAAAATTTTAATCAAGTGGCATTAGCTCAATCGGTTAAATTCCTCAATATTAGAGGAGACCAATGTTCGAATCTTGTCAAAGGATACATGGATAATATCCAAGCTTTGTTATAATACCACTATGTAGCGATGATGTAATATGGGTGGGGCCTATTTCAATCCCATATAACTAATTATAGCAAAAACTAAATGCAATTATCTTCAAACTATGTGATTGTAAAGTTTGTGTTATTGATGATAAATTAAAATTTTTGTTATGTTTCATGTTAAAATATAATATTTAAATATTTGAACAATATAAAAAGAAAGACAAATAAATTAATTATATAAAAAATAAAAAACAATTAGAAACCTGAAAACTATAAATATTATATTTATGTAACATAAAGACAATAATTAGTTACATGTTTTTAAATTTGATTATTATATGATGTATTCTATATACGGAAGAAAAAATAATAGAGGTAGAAAACTATGTTTATGTGTAGAATTGTGATACAAAATTATTATTCATGAATATATTTTGTATAAAGTGGCACTACTATTGCATGGTTGATGTCTGAATGATAATCTCTAACTTGCATGATCATTTTTCTTCCAAACTTATGCTACATAAACCAACATTTTTAAGTTTTGATCCCTATTTTATTTATCCTAATCTTATGCTTTCTAATTTTCTTGACAATTTCTATATTTTAACAAGTAAAAAAAATATTGGATAGGGTATTTCAACCTTTAAGTATTATTAGGATATTTTATTTTATTTTTATTATCTTTTAAATAAGACAATAATGTCCCATAAGATTCGAAAAATGTTAGCACATGTAATGGATTTCATGAGCAATAATAATGATCACCTAATGGCTAAGATAAAAATACCATCACATGATCATAAAGCTAAATGAAGACTTTGTAAAACCTATATTATTATGCAATTTTATACCAGCATAGTTGCTTGGAATATGCACATTTCAACAGTAGAAATGACAAGACCATTTAACACATAACCTGATTGTGAGTTATTACAACTACATTATTTATTGTTAAAAAAGTATGTGAATTGTCTCATATATAGGTTCATTATCTAATGATATCCTACATAGGCCAAAAGTATATCTAAGAGCAAAATTGACATATACACTATTAATTGGTATATTCTCTCTTGAACTAAATTTTAAATAAGATATCACCGTATCTCAAGTCATACAACACTATATAATTTTTTAGAATCTTCTAGTTCAAAATTCTTATTGTCTAGTAGCTTATTTCTTAAGAGAGATACTTATATCAAGCAACATATGCAACATAAGCAGTAACTTTGACCTTTCAACAATTGGAATTGTAATGCTATCACATGTGATTATCAAAAAGCTAATGAAATATTTTTGATACACATACTATTGGGTAATTTGTCAAAGGTAAATATAGCTTATAATTAATATACTATAAGCCTATAAATAAGTTAAGGGATATTGAGCACTCAATAAATAATGCAATAAAACATTCCAAATATAACTTATTTGATGTTTAATAAATAAATGATTTTTTTTTATACAGGCCAAAAGCGTGCCAATGAGCAGAACATACATTAGCACCATAAATTGACATTATTTTAGCTTGAGTATAAAAAATTAAAATATAAGTTTACGTTGAAATATTGACCAATTTCAACTTCCTTACATGGCCATTAATCTACATTTTTGTTGTATTCATAAGTATTTATTAGTAAGGATTGTCAAACTAGCAATAATAAAATCTATCCTTGAGATCAAAGAGCACTAACATTTGTTCTAATTTTTAAATTTCCTCCATGAGAATGCCCTGTTTTTTGTATAAAATGTAATTTAAAAAAATTAAAGATAAGAAGTGTTTTTTTTTTCAATTTTAAGACGAATCTACAACATAAAAACTTATGACATAGTTATTATTAATCTTTTCCTATTCTTATTTAAATTAAATCTTCCAAAATATGTTTTTAGATTGAATAATCATCTAGGAGACTACTAAAGTTGAATACATATAAAATATTATAAATTAAATGACTTTCTCTCTACAATTTAATCTTGTAATTTTAATTAGATCTATATTTTACCAGAAATAATCTTTTGTCCTATAGGGAAACCCTAGTGGTATGTCGTTGGACTGTTATCCAGGTTACCCAAGTTCAAATCACAAGAAGGGAGGTCCTCATTATGCTCTCGGGGAGTGTGGCCCCAGTTGTGCCACCTATTGTACTTTACCTTAATTCAACAAAAAAAACAATCTTCTAGAAAATGTTAGATACTAGTCAATATAGTTATTATTTTTCCATAGACAAGCATATTCTATTCAAGAAAATGTAAGAAAGGCAAAAGAAACCACCTAGTTGGATATATCTCTAAATTGGTGAATGATAAGACTTTTGTTGCTAATAAAACAATTCAAATATTGAATTACAAATGATCTCGTTAACAGTTCTACAATTTAGGAGCAATAGTATTAGTTGATATAATCAATTATAGATCACCAAAAGGTGTATCTTAATATTTTTAACTAAATTCAATATGAAATTTTATGAGGCGATTATATTAATATGTAAAAAACAATACCACATAATGAAAATGATGAAGCTTCAAAACTAAATGAGGGTTCAATATGCATACCTTAGGCCACTTTTATGAGTTAAACTTATCTTACATATTTCATAAATTATTCCACAACGCTACATAATTCCATAATGATGATTTAATGTAATTCTAGGATGGTTACATAGTTGATAGGCCCTCTCTAATCCATAGGCACCTATTGAGTGAGATGTCATCCTTAAATTGAAATGATAGATTTTCAAGCAACATCTATGTACAATTTGAGTTAAATGGATAACCTAATAAATGTTTGTCTTTAAATCCCCTAACAATAAAATATCATGGAAACTAAAACCATAATTTAATACAAATATCCAACTTAAGCATTTGGGTTCTTTATTGGAGTAAGATGCAATGAGATTTCCATGATTGATCAAAATGAGATACAATTCCCCCTTGTCAAAAAATTACTTTATCATTTTGTCCTTCATTCTTGTGACTTCCTTCCATGCTATAACACATTTGAGAAGTTTTAAAACCTTGGTGCTCATTGTCTTTCTTTTCTTCATGATGCCTCCAATGTCAAAAGCCTCCTTAAGCACTTCAAAAAGATTGAAATCATCAAATTTTTGGGAATAGATGCCTACACCTTACTCCACACTTTGTGTTGCAAATTAAATAAAATGATGCAATAAGAAGAGAATGGACAAGTTATCAAGTAGAGGTTGTCTTAACACCTTGTAGGTGATATCATTAATGTTATAGTCATCAAGGAGTAAATTATTGCCTATCATAAGGATCTTGAAGTGGAATTTGAGATGGAGTAATTGCATGATCATGATGGGGATAAGGTGTTGCTTTAATATGGATGACAACACCTACCAAGATTTAGTCATGGGATTACATGATAAGAATAACAATGATATTTTATACCATATATTTAGATTGAAGACACTTGCAAAATTAGGAGCATTTCTTCATCAAAATACTATGAATCATGATATGCATGGTGCTACTTGATCTACTAGATGCTCAAAAAATCTTTTGATAAAATAATCTTTACACAAGAAAAATAAATAGTCACATATAATAACATATGCATTTGTACTATAGGCTACAATTAATGGAGGTAAAGTGATGGTAATGCATGAGGAGAACTAGGGTTTGAGGTAAAGGAATGGCAAAATGGAAGGCTTAGGTTAGGACTTCTTTGCATAAAACTGTGTTCAAAATAATTGCAGGTACTTTTTATTTGTCTATTTTTCTCTTGGTGTGAATTGTTAGGGTTTTTTCGATTTTATGTGGTTTTCAATGGCCCCCAACCTTACTGGGCCATCAAATAGTGCTAGAAATATTGAGGAGAAGATAAGCAAAAATGGAACCCACATAACATCCCCAAAATTTTTTACTACTAATGATTCACAAGTCAATTAGGGAGATGTATCCTTCAACCAATGATATTTTACAGAAATAGTTAAGGGTAACAGTAGGAGAGAGATCCACATAAAGGCACAAGATGAAAAAAAGTGTAAGAATCTAACAAACAAAAATACACAAAACCAAAGCAAACACAGAGAAATGGGTGTTTTCCTCAAGCAAACTCAGTTCCTATCCTTGATATTGTAGAAGAATTAATTGTAGAAGACATCATGTACAAATCCACCCATGCTTTGATTTGTAAATTTGTGGGGTTGAGGCCATTCCACCATTTCTTATACAACTGGGCAAGGAAACATTGGGATCCCTAAGGAGAAGTTGATATTTTGCTTCTTTCAAATGGATACTTTGTAGCATATTTTATATTGGTTTCAGATAGGAACAAGGCTTTTGAAGGGAGACCACACAACATTGGATCGATAGGTTTATTTATACAACCTTGGCAACCTTCATTCCATCCTCATGTGGAGCCATCAACCACCCCAATATGGCTAAAGCTCTTTGCTATCCCGCTTGAATTTTGGAGAGAGGATATCCTTGGGATGATTGGTAACCTCTTGGGCACATATTTTGGAAGATAATAAGAATCAATAGAGGGGGGATCAAAAAAATATGCAAGGATATGTGTGGAGATGGACCTAGAAAAGCCACTCTTGGCAGAAATTGAATTGCGAGTGGGAAGAAATACATGGGGACAACATGTGGATTATGAATCAATTTATTTTAGGTGTAGATCTTACCATGAGTATGGACATATGGTAAGAAACTACCATAAAATAGGTAGAGAGGAGATGCATCAACCTAAAACCAATCCTCGAAACCCTCCCCCATAGAAAGAAAATGATGAAGGGTTTCAAACAGTAACAAGGAGAGTCCAAAGAAATAATTATCAAGCAAGAGGACGAAATCAAATTAAAGCAAGAAAAATGAACCAACACCTAGATTGGAGGGCATATTCTAATAAATATGAAATCCTTAAATTAGATGATCTAATGGAAGGGTAAGAGGATTCAGAGGTGGAACCGATCAATGATAAGGACCAACACCAAGGAGAACAACATATCCTTTGGGAGTACACCCCCATCCCATAGGAGACAAAACCCTCCCAAATTATAATTGTTCAAAATTTTAAAACTGGGGAGAGTCAAGAAAATTAGAAGATTATGACACAACAACAAGAATCAGAGACATTTAAGTCCCAACAAATTAACTTGTTAGGGGCTTGGAAAGAGCAACAATAAACACTAGAGATATCTATGTTTCAACAAAATGATATGGTAGGGGTAATGATAGTGCATGTACAAGATCAAAATCCATAAAATACATCATTATGAGAGCGGCAAAGAAAAACAGAGAGAAGCCAACACTAGGAATCAACCACATAGAGAATCGACCAAAGAATGCAATTTTATAAAGGGTGGGAAGAAAAACAAATAAGGACAAAATATAACAATAAGGAGAACAAATGAGAGAATTTGGATTGGTGAAGTCTATTGCCAACTTCTACAATACATACCCTCAATGATTATAAACACATGGAATGTAAGGGGTTTAAAAAACTACCCTAGATAATTGGTTGTTAGTAAAATGATTTTATAAAACAACTCATTGCTACAGGAAACTAAAATTTCCTTAGAATCTATGGAAAATATTGCCAAGAAATGTTGAGGGTAGGCATATTTTTTGGCCCAAGCCTCTCAAGGATTTTTAGGAGGAATTACCACTTTATGGAATGAAAATTGCTTTCAATTGATGGACTCAAATTTAGACAAAGGAATCCTCATGACCAAACTTAGGGAGAGGGACTCTAGGCTGGTTTGGATTATAATTAATTTTTATGGCATGATAGAGGTACGAGCTCAAAAAATCCAATGGAAGGCAATACAATAGTTGAAGGAAATCCATCCGAAAGACTTTTGGATAGTGGGAGGGGATATCAATGCTAATATGTTAGTGCAGGATCAAGAAGGAGGTTTGACCTAGATCAATGAGAAGGATAGGCTATTGTTGGCTCAATCAAAGTACCTAGATTTTATTGACATACCCCCACTAGGATGCAAAAACACATGGACTAATAAGAGAAAAGGAGCATTCACAATCAAATCTAGATTAGATAGGTTTCTTGTGGGGGAGAAAGTCTCCACCCTTTGGCACTATAAATCACAAATTTTGAACCGGTTAGCATCTAACCATTTTATAGTATCATCTACATAGGAAAAAAAGCCTCAGGTCAAGAATCATCCTTTTAGATTTAAGACTTTTTGGCTCCAAAATAATGACTTGCTAGAGCTAATGAAACAATGGTGGGAATAAGGAAAACCAAAACATGGGACAACACAATTTCAGCTTCACTCCAGATTAAAGTTTATCATAGATACATTAAAAAATGGAGAAAATCTCATCGGACAAATTTCTAGCAACAGAGAGCAAATATTTTAGTTCAAGTGCAAGAAATAGCAAAAAGGATCCACTCAAAACCTATCTCTAAAGAGCTTCTCCATGAAGAAAGTCTTTTGATGCAAGAGGAAGAAGAGTTAGACAAGAAAGAGAAAGCCTACTGGAGACAATGAGCAAGAATAATCTGGCTGTAAGAGGGAGACATAAATACAAAGTTTTTCCATCACTCAACCACAACACGTAATCACTATAATTGGATTGATGACTTATCCATAGGGGGTGGAAATAAGGAAACTACTACCCTAGGTATGCAAGAAATTGCAAATAAATACTTTTCAACTTTATTTATTGCAAATACACACCTTTCCACTCAACACCAAGAGGAAATTTTAGAAAGCATACCAATGTTAATTTTACAGAAACAAAATGAGGAGATATTAAGAGATATTAGAGAGGAATAAATTAAAGAAATAGTTTTTGATATGTAGACAGGGAAGGCCCAAGGTCCATATGGATTTCCAGTAGAGTTCTATAGAGCCTATTGTGATATAATTGCAAAGGATGTAACCCAAGCAATAGAAGAAGTCAAGACTAGTGGAAGAATCCTTAAAGCCTTGAATCACACCTTTTTGGCTCTCATACCAAAATGTGGAGATATGGAAAATCTCACTAACTATAGACCAATTTCTCTATGCAATGTGGTTTATAAGATCATAAGCAAATTGATGACAAATAGGTTGAAACAAATCTTACCAGGGTTAATCTCTCCAGAACAAAGGGGATTTGTGCAAGGTAGAAAATTTTTGGATGGAGTTGTGATAGCACAAGAAACTATTTATGAGCTTTGCCAAAAGGGAAACAAAGGTATGTTCCTTAAGCTAGATTTATCCAAGGCATATGACAGAGTAAGTTGGGAATTTTTAGCTCAAATACTGCTAAAATTTGATAATGAATTATGGAATGCATATCTACAGTTTCTTTCTTAGTGCTCATCAATGGTAATCCATACCAACCATTCAAAGCTTCAAGAAGAATCTGGCAAGGGGATCCACTTTCACCATTTTTTTTCATCATTTTGCAGAGGATTTAGGAAGACTCATACAAAATAAGAAAGCAGAGAATACTATTTCAAGGGTAAGGATAAGCAGGAACATAAAGATTACTCACCTCCAATTTGTGGATGACATAGGAATGTTGGGGGAAGCAACAATAAGAGAATAAACCAATATAAAAAAAATGTTGGAGTGCTACATAATGACTACTGGACAACTACTAAATGAAGAAATATCAATAGTGGTTTTTTAATGTGATTAAAAAATTAAGAGAACGGATAACCCACATCCTTAGATTCTTAGAGGCATCACTGCCCTAAGAATAGTTGGATATCCCCTTAATAGAGAAGGGCCTCAAAAATAAATATTAGAAATCAATAAGAGATAGAATCCACTCAAAAATTTTGCATTGGACCTATAGGTGGTTAAGTTTTGGAGGAAGAGTAACATTGCTTAAATCAATTTTACAAGCAATTCCAATGTATAAATTCTCCATTTTGGCTGCCCCAAAGAGCATCGTAAAATATTTGGACAAGATGATGAGACGCTTTCTTTGGTTTGGATTGCAAGGTAACCACACAAGGACACTAGTTAGTTGGAACATGGTTTGCAAGCCTAAGGAAGTTGGAGGTTTGGGAATTAGAACAACAATGACAAACAACCAAGCTCTAACAACCAAGTTGTATTGGAGATGGCTAACTCATCCTGACCAAATCTGGAGCAAAGTATTGAAAGTTAAATACTATCCCTCACAAAATATAAAATATCTTCATCTTCCAGTTTTAGAAGAGGGATTAGAGACCTGGAAAGCTCTAAAGAAAGGAGCATCACTTATCAAAGAAGGGTTATATTGAAAAGTGGGAGGTGGCAAAATTGCTAGATTGTGGGAAGATTCTTGGGAACATTTCCCTCCCATAATTGATAAGTACCCCCGCTTAATAGAACTCAAGGAAAAATTCTAGAGGAAAGGGTGGAATATTATAAGCCACTATTTTAAATGCCAAATCAACTACATGATAATCTTAGTCAGTGGCAAGTCCTAGAGGAGTTGAGGGAAGAATGGACCGAGGAGAAAAGAGAACTGAAAGAAATATTAGATAGACAAAAGTGGACAAGGAGTAATGGACCTGATCAAATTGGTTGGGGATATACCCAATTAGGAATTTATATTGTTAAATAAGGTTATAGAAATATTATCCAAAGCACTCAAATTGGTCCGAAGCCCCCTTGGTTGCAATTATGGCAACCCAAAGGATGGCCAAAGATAAATTGCTTTATGTGGATGGTGGTATATAACTGTATTATGACTCAGGATAACATGAGGAAACATGGATTTATTGGACCCAATTGGTGTGTAATGTGTCACCAAGAGGAGGAAACAATGGGCCACCTCATTTTTTTGTGTCCCTATGCCCAAATAGTATGGAGTTTATGGTACAATATTTTTTGTCAATTAAACAGATCCATTCTTACTAAGAACAAATTTTGGGACTACTAGAAGACCACTAGATTTAAATGAAAGACCTTGAAGATAGCTTAGGATTTGGGTTTGGATTTCATCTGCTGGCAAATTTGGTTGGAAAAAAAAATAGGATTTTCAACAAGGAATTTAGACCAGAGGAAAGAATATAGGGCACTCTAATTAGGAAAATTTTAGAGATAGTGCAAGCTAAAACCCAAGAGGACTCTTAGATGGTAGAGGATGAAGTAGATATATGGACACAACTCTAGAAACAACTGCAATATGGGAACTAAGAAAGGAAGGATAAGAATAGAAAGAGGGCTTTATAGACTTAGGATGAAGTCTATGGATTCAAAAGGAAAGGGTAAATGAAACACCTTTAGGGGTCATCTAGCAGGGACTAAAACTTCTAAAAGTTGGATAGTCAAAGGAACAGAGTTGTGCCACATTTTGAGCCTTGCCAAGAAAGGCAGGTTATCAACAGTAAATGTATAATTTGAGTTTTTTCAATAAAATTTTTACCTTAAAAAAAAAAACATATCCATTTGTACTATAGCTACAAGCTTACTACAGTGGTAAGGGCTTTGGCCTTTCTTTGAGAGGTTCAAGGTTCAAACCCCACTCAGTATAAGGGGACCAAGACCCCTCATAAAAACCTGTGTAAACTCATTGAAAAACATATGTATTTGTACTGAGAACTTGATGCTTCTTGATGGAGGCTTAGTACATGTTTATAGATGGTCAAATATGAAAAAAATCATGTTTTACAATGGACACAATAAAGAATAAAACTAAATGTTGTACCAAATCCAACAACAGTCACCAAAAGCATGGAATCCTAAGAAATTGGGTTAATGACATTGTTAAATTAATTTTTAACAAATTTTAACAATAATTTTCAACTTTTTTGTAGTCTATACTTCATTTATTTTGGCAACTTTATATTCATTATTTTGACATAGATGTTACCATTAACATTAGTGATGGAAAATTTTATTGTCTCTTTAATAATTAAAAAAAAAATATTAGATTCTACTTTGAAAAAATATATTCCCAAAGTCTTATCCATGAAAATAATAAAACTAAAGTCAAAATTTGTTGGAAAACCTTAAAAAAATCATGCTTATGATTGGTCAAAGCTATATGGAAGCAATAGTCATTTGCTTCGTAGGGAGTAGTAAATAATAAATAATAAACAAATAATTTATCAACTTTTTTTTTTGAGAACAAGGGGTTGTACTCAGGTCCCCCATCCTTGACAAATAAAAACTCTCTTCTTTAGAGCATGAGATTTTACAAATAGATTCAATTCTCATCTCAATTGAGTTGCTATAGCTAGAAATCTACATCATTTTACATAAAATGTATGAATTCTTGATTTTTATTTTTTGGAAGTTTTTCAGATTTTTGTGTGAATACAAATATTCTAGAGTTAAAAATTCTTCTTGACATTTTCCTATAGCAGACTTCATAATACCAAAACTTCACCTCTACTCTCTATGCATTGCATCTTAGTATAAAACATCACACTATCATGACTCACTTTACCAGATCTAGATTGCTAGTTTCCTTCTTGAAACACAAGTGTAACCACAAAATTTGTAATAAATAGTATATATGAAAGCACATTAATGTTATATAATAAAGTAGATATTACCAATGGAAAACATTAAAGTAAGTCATTATTTGATTCAGACAATCAATATTTTCTTTCCAGCTTCAGCTAAACTTACTACTTTCTCTAACCAAGGGAAAGAGAATTTAACTTCATGGTCCTTAATTAAAACCCTTCTATTGGCTAGCCTATCTGCACATTTGTTTCATTCCCTTAATGTATGTGTAAACCTGATTTCTTCAAACTCTATAGCAAGATCTTGAATTTCCACAATTATCTCTTGTATGTTCCATGGAACCTTTTCTTTCCTTAAAATTACATTTATAACTATAAGTGAATCATATTCCATCCATACTTTGTTCTATTTCATTTGTTTGCATATTTTTAATACTTCCAAAGCTGTCCAAGCTTCAACTTTATTATTTATCTTAAATCCACTATTCAAAGCATAATGAGACCAAATATCTCCTCCATTATTTCTAATTATTCCTTCTCCTCCTACTGATCCTCGGTTTCATTTAGATGCTCCATCAAAATTCAATTTGACCAACTCCACATCTGGTGGTTTCCACTTTATATTATTTATCTTATTTTTGTTTATCCTATCCCCAAAATCATAATTCCACTTTATGTATAGACTCCATCTATCAAGGCTCTCTGCTTCTAGATTAAGGATTGGGTGAGTTGATAAGGTTGGTTTAGACTCCTCTATGGCTAAACAAACATTTATTTTCATTACCTTTAAACAAATTTCCTTTCCTTTAAATATTCTTCTATTCCTTTCTATCCAAATAATCCAAAGTATTGTATCTTTTGATATCTCCCATATTGTTTGTAAAGCATCACTTTTAAAAGTGCTTTGCCATTGTAATAACCATTCCTTAATTCTACCATTCATCACCATACATTTACCAAACATAGTAAGAATCCATTGCCATAGTTTCCAAACTATCGAGCAATGTCCCAAGATATGATCTATAATCTCCCCTTCCTTTTTACAAAGAACACATTGATAGGGGCCATGAAACCGCCTTTTTATAAGGTTATCCTAGGATAATATTCTTCTATGACCTACTAGCCAAACAAACATTTTGACTTTAGGAATGCTTTGACTATCCCAAATATCTTTCCATATTCTTGTGATATTTCTATTTTGTTGGTGCTTTACATTATACCCACTTCTTGTTGTATATTCTCCTCAGCTATTCAACTCCCAGATCAATTTATCCTTGGCTCCCCTCAAAATAATCACAGTTGTTATATTTCTACTCAACTGCCTCCTAGCATTAATATCTTGTATACTTGTACAAAAATCTTCTTTCCATTTGTATCTTCCTTCCCGATCCTTGTATAAAATGTTTGAAACCCTATAACCATATTTATCTTAAAGTCATCTCATCCAAGGTTTCAAAACTAGATCTAGCTTGAGTGGATTTTTATCACACCAATTATCCATTGAAATAATTTTTTTTCTCCAGTTCCCACCACCCATCTTAAAACTTGAATACTAGATCAATAGATTTTTGTAAAGCATTCCAAACTGCAAAACCATTTGGTAGAGAGAATGCAATAAATATCAAGCTTGGGTCATTGGGCTCAACATACTTAGAAGAATTATTGCCCATTTTCTTTGACTCTCTTTGTACAATCTCCTGATTACTTTTCCCCTAAGAACTAAGTTTGCATCTGTAAGAACTCTTAAACCGAGACCTCCCCTAGTTTTATCATTACACACCTTGCTGCATTTCACCAAAGGAAATTTCCTTTTATCATGTAATCCTAACCACAAAAATAATCGCATAATATAGATTAAAAAATTTAATATATATTTTGGTATAGTATAGAAGGACATATAATATGTTGGAATGGACCATAAGACTGATTTAATTAGTTGCACTCTTCCTGCTAATGATAACCATATACCTTTTCATGTTGGTAGTTTATTATAAAATTTACTTATAACTGAATTCCATAATTTATCCTCATTCTCCCCTTAAATAATGGCATCCCTAGATAAGTTGCTCGTAAATTTACCTCCTCCATTTGAAGTAACCTACATATCCTTGCTTTGATTTTAGTTGGGGTGTTTAAGAAGTAAATTTTAGATTTTGACCTATTAACTTTCTACCCTGATGCTCTTTCGTATTCTTTTAATAAGTTATTCAAATATTTGGCCTAGTTTATCCTTGCCCTACCAAAAAGGGTTGTATCATCTATAAACTATTAATGGGTGATGTTGTTGATGTTATTACTAGCCTTAAGTCCACTTATAAGCCCATATTTTTAAGCCTTCTTCAAGTTCCTACCCAAAACCTTTGCCATAATAATGAACAAATATGGTGATAGAGGATCAACCTGTCTAAGGCCTCTCTTGGATTTAAATGATCATGTTACTAACCCGTTGACTAGCACTGAATATGAAACTATATCGCCCATCATTTCCTGAAGAATTCTATGTTTGTGCTATTATATCAACAAATTAAGGATGGTCTTCCCAAATCTACTCATATTTAAAATATGATATTTTTTGAATTCACTTAACACTATTTTAACTCTTATTGGCTAGTGATTTAAACCAATCCTTGTCAAGGTATTAAATTTAGCACAAGTTCCTTAATCTAGCCAATGATTTGAGAGAATGCATCTGTCTAATTTTTTTGCTATTAGGTTCTAGTCTCTCCTGTTGTTGATCCACGTATAATTGTCTTCTTTAAACTCAACCTCCTATAGATTATTTTTTTGAATAAAAGCTGAGAAATCTCTCATACTTTGGGTTAATTTCCTAATTCTTCTAAAGTTTTCATCCAACTTGGTTATGGCATTAAAATCTCCTATGATCATGAATCAAGTTTCTTGATATTTACTTCTCATAAAGGCTTAAATCCCACTCCAAAATTCTAATTTGCATGACTAAGTTGTAGGTCCATAGACAAGGATAAGTATGAAATGAATATATGCAAAGAAGCATATGACTAAAGAGGCTATCCAATGCCTAGTTTTATGAATGGTTACACAGGAGGTTCTAGTAGGATTACAACAAGGTAGAATTTCCCCTACCGCTCCTTTAGAATCCATAGCATCCCATTCACATCTCGCCCATACTGATTTCATAGTTTTAGAAACTTCTTTTATCATTTTAGTTTCTTGGATAAAAAGAATACCACACTTTTTACTTAAATAAAGGTCCTTGATACACCTCTAATTTGAAATAGAGGTGTATCAAGGACCTTTATAATCATGTCACATTAGCACTCCTTATATTCCATGATATGATAATCATGTCACATTAGGGGCTATTAGATCCACTTGCAAATAAACAATTTCATTTTATTGTTTGGTAAATAGAAGTTCAACCAATATAGTTTTTGTTCCCTTAACTATGTTTGCTCTTGCTTCCTTGGATCTTGCTTGACAATTTGAAGGTTTTCATTTTTTACCTTGACTATATCAGGAGTAGGTCTTATTATTCTATTCCTCAAAATTATTTCACAACTTTGTTTTTCATCAAATTTATCCTCTTCTAGCTCTGCTACAAAAGATTTTGACTTGTCTTGCTCATTTTTTGGTATTTCCTTATTAATGACAGAGGTATTAACTTCTAAAATTGTATTTTATTTACCATTTTTTTTCTCCTGAATGGTGCATGGTACTTCAAGAGAGTCTTCAAAATATAATAGGACACATTCCTTAGGTTCATTGAGAATGTTCATCCCTAAATCAGGATCATACTGAATAGACGGTTCCTTGTTAATATGTTGAACCTATTGTA
Organism: Wollemia nobilis; assembly: GCA_028583015.1. Taxonomy (NCBI): domain Eukaryota; kingdom Viridiplantae; phylum Streptophyta; class Pinopsida; order Araucariales; family Araucariaceae; genus Wollemia; species Wollemia nobilis. Next base: position 1,532,049 of record JAQPPZ010016670.1, read on the forward strand.
TTTTGTCCTCTAATTTTTGATCTACTTTTTCTTCATAGGCTAAAGCCTCAAAAGAGTTGGTATTTCTTCCAATATCCTTCCTTACCGGTCTCCACTATTTATTTACTTTCATTTTTTTAGATCTATTTTTTGGAAGTTGAAAACCAGTTTCATCCATATCCATTTGTAAGTTTCTCTTGTGGTTTTCTACATATTATTTTGTTGGGCTCTTATTAGGGCATGATCCCTCAATATGCCCCATATCATGACATCTTCTACATCTAAAAGAAATATTTTCATAATATATGGTTTGTATCCACATCTTATCCCCATACATAAGAATGATCGATTCTGATAAAGGTTTACTTATATCAATCATGACCAATATCCAAGCATAAATAGCCAAGAATCAATCTTTCATAGTATCCAAAATATCAAGGAATTCTCCTAGAGTGTTGCCTATTGCATTGACGGTATATATTTCCCAAAATTCAATGGGCAACCCATACATCCTAACCTAGACTAGAACAAGGGATATATTTAAATTTTCAAGTGAAAAGCTTTCATATCAGTAAGGAAGAGTCCTGGTCTTCCCATAAACCAAGGACCCACTTTTAGGATTCTCTCTTTCTTACCTAGAACAAAAAGTGGATAGGAAGAAACCTTTGGGAAGAAATAATATAATAACTCCTACAGACTTCCAACTCCTATCAATTTATTTTCTCAAGGCTAAAGCCCCTGGCCAATACCCATTAAATTTACCAGAAATTGCCTTATCTTGGAGCAACGAGGATCGATCCTTTGTGGTGCGCTTACTAACCTCTACCACTAGAGATGATTATAAGGATTTAGCTATAAATCGGTCCATGGAAAGGAAACTAAAACTCAAAATCTATTAAAATTTACCAAAATATCCTATAACAAATATAATATTTGATAAAAAATATTATAATAATTTGCATGCAAAATTTCTAAGATAAAGAAGTAAAAAATAAACTTAGCTTAAAAATTCTAAGCCCAAATAGAATGCCTTGCCTCATCGAAGTCCTAGCCATTCATTGCTCCTCCCATCATCTCAATCCTAGCTAACAAATTGTTACAATTTTGTTTTTCATGACTTAAAAATTGTCACTGCGTTTGTTTTAGATCCATGGGGAAAAAACTAAAACTCAAAATCTACTAAAATTTACCAGAATATCCTATAGCGAATATAATATTTGATTAAAAAATTATAATAATTTACTAGCAAAATTTCTAAGATGAAGGGAAAAATAAACTTAGCTAAAAATTTCCACGCCTAGACATAATGGCTTACCTCACTGAAGCACTAGCCCTCCATTGCTCCTCCCATCATCCAAACGTTGGCAGAAAAATATTTGTAATTTTGATTTTTTGAGACTTGAAAAATCATTAGTACCCTTGTTCTAGATGGCTGAATTCACAAAGTTATATCTATCTCAATATTGCTCGATTCCTTCATATGACCACTCATTTTAAAGCTCTTCAAATTCCACATAAAGTGGTCTAAGAATTATCTAAATCAGATAACCATTCACAAAGATATGGTTTCTACAATATGAGATATTTATCAACTTTGTTTTGAATAAACATATTAAAATAATATAAGTAAAAATATCATGATTATCGACATGACTTGAGATTATTTAAAGCTTATTTCTAAATTGATTCCTAATTACATGTCTTCTATAAGACTAATAAGGGCAAAATAAAAAAGAGTCCTTAAAAAAATTAAATTTTATTTTTTCCCTCTCAATCTTAAACTAGAGGGATTAATTCAACTTTTCATTTAAAAAGTAACTTAAAGTTTTTACCTATCATATAATATGCTCTAATAAAATTGATAGATAAATTTTAATAAATGTTAAAAATAAAAAATATAATTTTGAATCATTTCATGTTATTTAGAGCATCATAAACCTACAAATGATAAGTTACATTATGAATAATGCAAAAAATAAAAGAGATTGATGATGATGAAAGTTTTGGTGAAAATGGAAAAAGGAGAGGAGGACCCTCAAAGCAAGAACAAATGGAAATTGACCATCATCTAAGTTGTTTATAAGTTTTTTTTAAGGTAAGATAAAGGTGTACATTGTGGAGATTTGTAAGAGGACTTCATTTGGTGGTTTATCCATCATTTTTGGTGATTTAGCCATTAGGGAACAAGCTTTGTATTGGATTTATGGCTATGAAGATCTTAACAAACACACTAAACACTCAAATCTTAAGATTTTTTTTAATAAGCTTACTCAAATCATAATATTAACACATAGTAAAAACTCTAATTTAGAAAAAATATAGGGTTTCATGTCTAATTATGTTGTATCTTAATCATAAGATTCTAAAAGGTTCACTACTCAACAACAACAAGAGCTAGATCTTTGGTCTCAACTAGATCTAATAGAGTTTTGTCAATGTTTTCATGATTATTGGTGAAGTAGGTCTTTCACCAACTATGCATGCTTTTAATGATATGAAAATCAATAGATTAACCAAGGGATAATATTGAAAGCTAGGATTTGGTGCTTGTTACTGATAATTGACCCATCATGAAAGATAATAGATCTTATAAGCTTCATGACATGAGAAAGTCAAGTCGTTTGAACTTGGTCCTAGGCTAATTGAATGGTGGTAGTTACAATATTACTCTTAGTTAGGCCTTACATTAGCATTGAGGTAACCTTATACATATTTGGGTACCAAATTACTCATTTTCCCTAACCCTATTTGCTTCTTATGTCTATGATTCACATCCTTTCTCATGCTAGTTAATTGATCATCTTGTTTTTAATTAATCAATTTAGCCCATCTATTTTTGCACTTATCCATTCCTTAGTCTCCTATCTTACCCTTTTTTTATGCCCTTGTCCCTTCAATTTTCTCCCCCACACCTTTGATATGCTCTCTCCACCACCATATTTTGATTTATGCACCCTCCTTGAGCACATACCCCCAACACCCTACTCCACTTGATTTATTTCCTACCCCAAGCTCCCCTTGAATCACTTCTTTTAAACTTGTTAAAAAATACTAATAGTAATACTGATTAAAAAATATTAAAGTGGATATGTTCCCTTAGGCCATATTATTAGGGAAGAGGATAATTCAAAGGTTGCGAGTGGTGGAAGTGGATGATTTATAGGTCATGGAAACTACTTGACCTTTTGGGTTGAACGAAATAAGGCCCACTTTGCAAGTCAATTTGACCTCCACGAGAATGAACTTAAATGCATAGAAGATTAAGGCTAGATGGGGCCTCAAACCCTCCAATAAAGATCTAGATGGCCTTAATTATAAGAAATTGAGGGAAGCAATTGTCTAACAAATAATAAAGGATCCATTGCCTTTTTTAGGATGAAATACTACAATCTAAAATTGATAAACTCAATTAGAGGGTTTTGATAGGTAAATATTTAGGAAGAATTTATCTCCTCTAGACTTGGAGAGATGGATTAAACACAACTAGGGACCTATACTATAGGTGGGTGAATGTCCCCCATAGGAACAATAAGGATCTAATCTTGGAATGTTAGGAGATTGGGAAACTATAACAAACAATGTATGGTTTGTAACCAAATATCATCTTCTTGCCCAAATATTTTGTTTATTGAACAAATCAAGATAGAGGAGAACAAAATAATTGAATGACATGCAAAAAAGTGAAAGGGATAGATTCATAATAGCATTGGTGAACACAGAGGGACTAACCATATTTTGGAGACCTTCCTTGGTTTTAGCCACTTCACTAGAATCTGGTAGTTGTTAGAGTGTGATGCATTTTAAGAGTTACTCAAAGAATATGTAATCCATAGTGGTGAATTTCCATGGTTTACATACTCCCATATCCAAATTTTGGGTTTAAAATGAAGTAAATGCTGTTCTAGAAACTCACAAAGGACAACTTATCATACTCATACGTGATTTTAATGCCATACTAAATGATAAGGATAAATTACACAATATGGTCCTAGGGTTTTTTACTAGGCCATGAATTTCATAACTATCCAATGGCATGGGATTATGTCTATGATTTACCAATAGAGGTGGAGGTTTGACTTCCTACAAGTGATAAAAAAACACTTTAGAAATTATATATGCTTTACCAGAGCTATAGTGACAAGCACTACAAGTATTGGTCCTAAAATCTATTTTCAAGTGACACCTAAATGTATACTACCTAGAGCCATTACTATTTTTACTCTAATGGGATTCTTATCCCAATTTCTTGTTGGAAATTTGAGCATAATAGATTGTCATTGATGTCAAAATGGCATGGGCTATGAGAACACGACAAGGAAAATGTTGAAGGCCAAGTTTGAAGACTATATGCAAAAAGAGAGCAAGTGGAAAAAGACTAATATTATAATATTTAAATATTATAATATCCGGCCAATAGGGCCTTTCAAAAGGAAAAGAAAGCAAGTTTAAAAGAAATAATATTATAATGATTTGCATTATAATATATGGGACAAAGGTTAAAATATTCATTAAGAGGTGGCAAAATATTATCCTTAAGAAAAGACCCAAAAATAATGTTGATATTTAAATTATAATATTTAAATTCATTGAATTTAAATAATTATAATTAAAATATAATATAAATAAAAAAGCCAAATTTTGATTTTAATATGCACCAACGTCATAAGGTAACTCGAAGCACATATAAATATTTGAAGGTTTGCATTGGTAAAGTCATCCCATGAATTAAATCTCCTTCTCATGCACTCGATTGACTTTCCAAAGGGAGAAGAAGACAAAGGTTTGCACTAAGTTTAAGGCAGATGTTGCGGTATAAAAGGAGATGATGATACACTTAGTTTCATCCATGCTGGCTAGTGCAGACGGTAGTTGAGGCTTGGCTAAGGCATTCATGGAGGTGGGTCTCAATTTTGAATCCCACGCAGTTCATTTTGGTGAAGGAGGAAAGAGCTTTTTGTTTTTTGATGAACGTTGTGAGAAGCAGACATTGTATGGGAGAGAGTGCATGTTGATTCACGTGTGGACGCATAGCACAGGCGGTAGCCTAGCCTTAGCTAGGGCATTGTGGTGGCTAAGGTCACAGTTTCAATTTTGACGGTGGTTGTTGATGCACGTGCAAATATTTTTGTGAAGTGGGTAAATTATTAAGGTATGCATTTAAAAATTAATTTTTTCAAAGGTTTTGGAAAACGAAAATTGATTTGAGGCTACGTTATAGTGAAAGGGCCATGTGTGGAATTGTTTAGGGAGTCATAAGGTGTGTTAATTAAATATTTTATTTTGGGTGTTTTGGAGATTATAAGGTGTAAACAAGGAACTTTATTTTTTATGTGTGTTTTGAAAGTATTGAAGATTATAAGGTGTAAATAAGGAACTTTATTTTTTATGTATGTTGAATATTATTTTGAAAGCATTGGAGATTATAAGGTGTAAAACAAGGAACTTTATTTTTAATGTGTGTTGAATATTATTTTCAAAGGAGTGATAAGGTGTATTTGTGACTTGATATTTTATTGTATTTCTTGTATGGTGAAATATTTTTTGAAGTGAATATTCTTGTGGAGATTTTGTGATAGATTGTTGCCATCTAACCTAGAATTGGCAAAAGGATTTGGTTGTAAGTAAAACAGGTTTTGAAGACATATCTCCATAAAATCTAAGAGGTATGGGCACATCATCCTTTATTTGAAATGTTAAAATGAAAGTTGTGAATATAAGGTGGAGTGAAAAGGATTGTTTGATAAGCATTGTTGGAAATATTTGAGTGAATTTTTATATGCTTCATTGGTGAATGTTTAGAGAACATTTGAGATAGATATTGAGGATTATTTGAGTTAGGGTTTAAGACCCACATTGTGTACTTTTTTTGGAGAAGTATGAAAACACCTGTTTAGGGTTTGTGAGCAAGTTGTGTTTCATTGGTTGAATGATTGAGTGAAGCCTATTGAGCATTGGTTTTGAGTGATATTAAAATTGAATGTGTAAACATTAGAAATCAAATTTGTGAAAGTGAAAAAATTAATGATTGAGTAGAACATATTGAGTTTTTGATAGAGTACATCATTCTCTATATGTTCCATAGGTTAAACAAATTCAGGATATAATATGTCTAAACTAATTCAAGTTAAAGGAATTACCTTGAAGATTAGACAAAGTATTTGATAGCATTGTGTGCAAGATTTGAGATTGATTGAGCATATTTTGTGAGCTATTTTGAGCATGTGTTAGAACAGGTTTGAGCATATGCTAGAGAGATTTGAGCAAGTTATTGAGAGGACTTGAAGGTATATTTGAGCAAGTCTTGGTGAAGACTTGAGAACATGATTGAGCAAGTTCTTGAGAGGACTTGAAGGTAGATTTGAGCAAGTCTTGGTGAAGAATTGAGAGAAGGATTGGACAAGTTCTTGAGAGGACTTGAAGGTAGATTTGAGCAAGTCTTGGTGAAGACTTGAGAGTAATATTGAGCAAGTGCTTGAGAGGACTTGAAGGCAGATTTGAGAAAGTCTTGGTGAAGACTTGAGAGTAGATTTGTTTGATTGATTTGTTCAAGCTTTGTGTTAAGGCTTGGGGTAGATCTAAGTATAGTTGCTTGTTTTATTTGTTCAAGCTTTGTGTTAAGGCTTGAGGATATATTTGAGACAAATATTTGTGAGCAGATTTAGAGCAAATTTATACTACACTTGGGACAGAGGTTGGTGCAGATTTGAGATAGAGTTGAGAGTAAGCTTTGGAGGTGATAGAGAAGAGGACATGAGTCTCTAGTAGATAGATATCATTAGCTAGGGTAGTGAGGACAAAGGTCTTCAGTGGATAGAGATCTATTAGCCAAAGTAGTGGGGGAAAAAGTCTTTAAGAATATCATCAACCAGAGCAGAGGGAAAAGAGTTATCCTATGGATAGAGATCCATGAACCAAAGCAAGGGGAAAGAGTTTTCCTCTGGAGTGTGATCCATGAACCAGCTAGGAAGATAAAGTTCTTCTGTGGAGAGAGATCCACGAACCAGTTGAGGAGATAGAGGTCTCCTAGATAAATTTCTATGAACTAGAAAAAAGGGGAAAAAATTCTCCTGTGGAGAGATATCCACAAATCAGAGAATAGGGGATTGGTGTCTCCTTTGGATAGAGGTCCATAAAAATTGTACTACAAAATTTATTTCCAAGAAGATTTGTTGAGAAAATTTAGTAGAAATATTTTCTCTATAGAGTAGCCCACATTGGGTGAACCACGTTAAATTGGTGTATCTATTGTGTGTGATGATTTGTGCATTTATTTTATTACTGCTATTGATATTGCCATTGATATTATTGGATAATATTATTTGGGAAAGAAAAGTAAAATTTGGTCTTATACTGTTCACCCCTCCTCTCAGTATAAGCTTGTGTTCTTCATGTCTATAGTAATATACCCTTAAAACTTAAAGTAAACAAAGTAAGCATTGTAGTATAACAACCTTCACTGAATAAAATAGATTAAAGTATAGAAGGCCAAAAATCATAGAACACAACCAAGATAATTTTCTCAAGCTAAAGGAATATATCTTCATTGTATTTATGGAGAAACTAGTTGTCATTAATGGGAAAATGGCTCCATAAGAGATAGAACTAATATAATTAACAAAGGAGATATATGACAAAGAAGATCCAACTGGTGTTCACAACCTACTTTCAAGTCTTATGAGATCACCATTGACTATTGACCCATAAATAAATGTCCCTCCTAAACTAAATTTTCAAATCTAAATAAATCTTACAAGTAACACCCTCAACAAACTAATGTAGTTTCCTTGATTTTTGGCCAAAAACCTACGTTGACACCAAAGAATATTGGATGATATAGACAGGGAGAACTCTCCACTGGTAGGAAGGATAATTAATACTTTGATAATATATCCCTTAAATTCTAATAGAACTACTATATCAACACCCCTAGCCCCCAAGTGCAAAAATTGGCTCATAAGGTATCTTCAATACAATAAATTGATCACCACAAATATACAACGAACATGGGTTTGATCTCAAAAAAGAAAGGGCAACTATAAAAAACTAAAAAAATAGACAAGGAAACCCTTGAAGGTATTAACAACAATCAACAACTACAAATCATGATCTTCTATGCTCTAGGTGCATAAAAGTCCCCCCATAGGAACAATTAGGATCCACTCTTGTAGTGTTAGGAGACTAGGTAGTCCTACTAAACAATGTCTAATTTGTAACTAGGTATCATCTTACATAATTATTTTTTGTTTTAAAGAGATCAAAATAGAGAATAACAAAATAATTTAATGGTATACTAAAAAGTGGAAGGGATTGAATCTTAATAGCATTGGAAATGGACTAACCATATTTTGGATATCCTCCTCGGTTTTAGGCACTCCACTAGAATTGGGTAGTTTGTATGTGACACATTTTAAAAGTTACTCTTAAAATATGCAATCTATTGCGGTGAATGTCCATGTGTTGCACATTCTTGTATCTCAACTTTGAGTTTAAAATGAACTAAATGCTCTTCTTGATACTCAAAAAGGACAACTTATCATGCTCATAGGTTATTTTAATGCCATACTAAATAAAAAGGATAAGCTACACAACATGGTCTTAGGATAATTCACTAGGTCATAAATTTCATAATCATCCATTGGCATAGGCGTACCTCTATGAATTACCAGTAGATATGTGGAGGGTTCACTACCTATAGGTAATAAAAATGCTTTAGAAAAGTATATATGTTTTATTAGAGCTATAGTGGCAAGCACTATAAGTACTTGTGCCTAAATCTATTTTCAAGCAACTCCTAAATGTAACTACCTACGACCATTGCTATTTGTATTTTTATAGGAGGCTTCTCCCAATAATTATAGTAAGAAAACCTTGAAACTTGAAGTAAACAAATTAAGGGCCATAAACACCTTTTGGATACTTAAAGAAGAATGAAGTTTTACAAAAACCTTCATATGGTGAATAGAATAAAGTACGGAAGGCCAAAGCTCATACCCTCTTAGAATCTAAGGCCTAGAAGGAATATAACCAAGATCATTTTCTCAAGCTAAAGGAGTAATATATTTTCATTATATCTATGGAGACCTTGTTTGCCATCAATGGATAAGTGGTTTCATAAGAAGTAGGAGTACTAAAATTAACAAAGGAGATGTAGGGTAAACAAACCCAAAAAGGGGTAAGCAACATGCTATTAAGTGCTATTAGATCACCATTAACTATTGACCCATAATTCAATGCCCTCATGAACACACTTTTCAAATATATAAAAATATTGCAAGTATCACCCTTAAAAAACTAAGAAAAGTTATGACACCCAAACCAGTAAGGGTTACATAAAGTAATTTCCTTAATTTCTAGCCAAAATCTACCTTGATACCAAAAAAGGATTGGATGTTTCAAATAAGGAGAACTCTTGATTTGTAGAAAAGGTAACTAATACTTAGATTGATAATACCTTCTCTAACATCCAATATAATTACTAAGGTGACACCCCTTGCCCACATGTGCTCAAATTGGCTCACAAGGTAGCTTTAATGCAATAAATTTACCACCACAAGGATACAATCAATGTTGGCCTAATCTCAAAAAGAAAGGTAAACTATCTAAAAATACAAAAAGGGATTATGAATCCCTTTAAGATATTAACAATAGTCATCAACTATAAATCCATGACCTTATATACTCTAGGTGGATGAAAGTCCCCCCATAGTAACAATGAGGATCCAATCTTGGAATGTTAGGATATTGGGCACCCCTAACAAACAATATTTTATTCATAACCAATTATCATCTTCTTCCCCAAATATTTTATGCCTTCAATAGGAAAAAATAGAGGACAACAAAATAATTGAATGACATGCCAAAAAATGGAAGGGATAGAGTCTTAATAACATTGGGGCACACAAAGGTTTAAAGGGATTAACCATATTTTAGAAATCCTACTTGGTTTTAGGCACTCCACTAGAATTTGGTAGTTGTTAGAGAGTGACACATTTTAAGAGTTACTCTTAAAAAATATAATACATAGTGGTGAATTTCCATGGGTTGCACACTTCCATGTCCAAGTTTTGAGTTTGGAATGAAGTAAAGGCTTTTCTAGAAACTTACAAAGGATAACTTATTATACTCATAGGTGTTTTTAATGCCATACCGAATGACAATGATAAACTACACAACATGGTCCAAGGTTTTTTTTACTAGGCGATAAATTTCATAATCATCCATTAGCATGAGATTATGTCTAAGATTTACCAGTAGAGATATGGAGGGTTGACTACCTACAAACAATAAAAAAACACTTTAGAAAAGTATATACACTTTACTAGAGCTACAAATATAAGCACTACAAGTACTTCTCCTAATATCTATTTTCAAGTGAAACCTAAATGTATACTACCTAGAGCCATTGATATTTGTACTCTAATGGAATATTTCTCCTAATGTCTATAGTAATACACACAAAAACTTAAAGTAAAAAAATCATGCATCATATTACAACAACCTTCATAGGATAAAACAAAAGGAACCATGGGAAACCAAATCTTATACTCCCTTATATTCTAAGGCTTGGCAGGAACATAACCAAGATCATTTCCTCAAGATACAGAAATGCATATTCATTGTATTTATGGAGAAATTAATTGACATTAATAGACAAATAACTCCATGAGAGATAGGATTGGTATAGTTAAGAGAGGATATGCACAATATAGAAGCCCAAAAAGGTGTATACAACCTTATTTGAAATATTATTACACCACCATTAAATATTAACACATAAATAAATATCCCTCTTGAACTACATTTCAAATCTAGAGAAATATTACAAGTATCACCCTCAACAAACTAAGGGGTGTTGTGAGACCTAAATTAGTAAGGATTACAAAAAGTAGTTTTCTTGATTGTGGTTAAAATCCTATCTTAGCACCAAAATAGAATTGGATGATGCATATAAGAACCCTTAATTGGTAGGAAGAAAAAATAAAATTTATAGTATATTCTCTGACATCCAATAAAACTATTGGAGCAACACCCTTATCCCATGTGCACAAATTAGCTCATAAGGTAGCTTTAATACAACAAATTGACCACCAACCCTAGGTGCAGTCAAGCGATGGAACAAAGTAATAAATTTGGCTGTAGTATTCATGAAAGGGATGTAAATCCTAGGTGCAGTCAAGCACTGAAGAAAGAAGGTCGTTCACATACTATCTCTTCAGTTTGCGAGAAAGCCTCTTCGATCAAAAGAAATATCCCTCAAGGATATTTGGGTTTGTAGGTGGATGAACCTATGCCCTCTATTAGGATTTTAGAGGATGAATTTGGGTTGGATCTGATTGATCATGAAGCTCAAACAATTATCTGCAAACTCAAGGGAAAAATACTAGGCCTGGAGGAGCTTAAAGGATACATTAAAGACTGGTGGACCAGTACAAAATTCCAAGTAACTCTGCTACTTAAAAATTTATTTTTTGTTTTATTTTCTAATTTAGCGGATAGAGATAGGGTGGATTATAGATATAATTGGTTTTTCAAAAAAAGGGGTGTTTATATAAGACCTTATAATCCTACTTTCAATCCCTTTATAGAAGAAGTTAATGGCTTCCCAATATGGGTGAATCTTTATGCTTTCCATGTGGAGTTTTGGGGAGAGAAGATATTCACCAAAATTGGTAATACGATTGGTGCATTACAGTATATGGATACCAAAACAAAGAAAAATTTGTCCAGTAAAATTAATATGAGTAAAGCAAGATTTGCTGTTTGGATGGATGTTTTAAATCTTGGGCCTCAATCCATTACTATATCCTAAAGCAAAGGGGAATGGATCTAAAATATTGAATATAAAAACTTCTCCCTAAGATGTTATGACTATCAACAATATGGCAACTTAAATAAGAGATGCTTGATTATCTGATCATGCTTTGATTCCTCCTTGGTGGAGGAGAATGCCTTGCATGCGAATGATTTGAAACCTTCAAATATCCTAGATAAAAAGAAATAAACTATCCTCCAGATGCACCAATTGTCTAGAAAGAATCATGCAAGCAACAAAAGACTCAACCCCAAAAGGAGAATTTGAATCAGATCATTGATAAAAGCCAAATAATTACTAAAGACCATCTAGACGGTTCCATAGAAAATATTAGCACAAAAGATGGTATTCTTGAAGCTAATTATGAAATAATCAATGACGATCAATTTTCTAAAAATGAAGATACTACAAAATGTGTTACAACTAGATATTACCTTAGGAGTTTGAAGTGCAAAAATGCATTCTTAGATCTTGCCACTCTAAAGGAGGAAGAACCTATTCTACAGAAGAAAAATAATCGAATTGATTTCCTCTTTGATGGATGATTGTTATGTTTATTTTCCTTCTATCTGTTGGAGTTATGTATCATGTATGGGTTGTTCTTGTTGTTAGTTCCTTCAAAACAAAAAGTTGATTATGGAAACTTAGAAGTTTGAGGAAGATGTAGAATATCTTTGAGAGAAATGCAAATATGGGTATGCTTTAATTAAATTGTTGGAAATATAATGCGAACAATAGAATATATATATTTTTTAATGGGAGTGGCCCCCACTAGAAGCCACACATAGCTTATTAAAAAAAATACAACAAATTGACCACCACAAGGATACAACTAACATGCAATGTAATATATATATTTTTAATGGGAGTGGCCCCCACTAGAAGCCACACATAGCTTATTAAAAAAAATACAACAAATTGACCACCAAAAGGATACAACTAACATGTGTCTAATCTAAAAAAGAAAGACAAACTATAAAAACTTTAAAAATAAACAAGAAAACCGTCAAAGAAATCAACAATGGTCAATAGCTACAAATACATGATCTTATATACTCTATGTGGATAAAACTATCCCCATAGGAACAATAAGGATCCAATCTTGGAATGTTAGGAGACTCAACACCCCTAATAAACAATGTTTGGTTTGTACCCAAATATCATCTTTTCGCCCAAAGATTTTGTGTCTTCAAGAGATCAAAATAGAGGGCAACAAAATAATTGAATGACATGCATTCTAGAAAGTGGAAGGGATTGAGTCTTAATAACTTTGGTGCAGACAAAGTTTTATAGGGACTAACCATATTTTGGAGACCTTCCTTTATTTTAGGCACTTCACTAGAATCTTGTAGTTGTTATATTGTGATACATTTTAAGAGCTACTCCTAAAATATGTAATCCATAGTGGTGAATGTCCATGGGATGCACACTCCCACCTCCAAGATTTGTGTTTGGAATGAATTGAATGCTCTTCTAGAAAATTACAAAGAACAACTTACTATACTCATAGGTGATTTTAATGCCATACCTAATAACAAGGATAAGCCACAAAACATGCTCCTATAATTTTTCACTAAGCCATGAATTTCATAATCATCCATTGGCATGGACCTATCTCTATAATTTACCAGCACTGATGTCAAGTGTTAACTACCTATAAGAAATAAAAAAACACTTTATAAAATAATATATGCTTTATTAGAGCTATAATGACAAGCACTACAAGTAGTTGTCCTAAAATATATTTTTCAAGCAATACCTAAATGTCTACTACCTAGAGCCATTACTATTTGTACTCTAATGGGAGTATTCTCCCAATGTCAATAGTAAGAGACCCTTTAAACTTGAAGTAATAAATCAAGGCCCATAAACCCCTTTTGGATACTTTAGTGAGAATGAAGTAGTATAATAATCATCATAGGATGAATAGAATAAAGTATAAAATGCCAAAGATCATACCCTCTTAGAATCTAAGGCTTGGAAGGAACATAACCAAGATTATTTTTTGAAATTAAAGGACTATATATTCATTTTATTTATGGAGAAACTAGTTGAAATCAATAGACAAATGACTTCATAAGAGGTAGGACTGATATACTAAATAGAGGAGATGTAGGACAAAGAAGATTAAAAAGGGGTAGACAACCTATTATCAAGCTCTATTACATAACCATTAACTATTGACCCTTTAATCAATGCCCCTCTTGAACACCATTTTAAAATGTAGAGAAATCTTGTATCACTCTCAACAAACTAAGGAAGGTTATGATATTAAAACCAATAAGGATTACACAAAGTAGTTTCCTTAAATTTTGGCCTAAAACCTGCCTTGACACAAAAAATGAATTGGATGATGTAGATAAGGAGAAATATCCATTTGTAGAGAGGATAACTAAGAGTGATAATAGATTATTTAACATCCAACAAAAATACTAGAGAAACACTCCTAGCCCAAAGGTGCACAAATTGGCTCATAAGGTAGATTCAATACAACAAATTTACCACCACAAGGGTACAACTAACATGGGTATGATCTCAAAAAGAAAAGCAAACTATAAAAAACTATAAAAAGAGACAAGGAAACCATTAAAGGTAATTACTATGGTAAACAACTATATATCCATGACCTTTTATACTCCAGGTGGATGAAAGGATCGACATAGGAACAATAAAGATCCAATATTAGAATGTTAGGAGAATGGGCACCCTTAACAAACAATGCCTAGTTCATAACTAGATATCATCTTCTTGCCCAAAGATTCTATGCCTTCAAGAGACCAAATTAGAGGACAATAAAATAATTGAATGGCATGCCAAAAAGTGAAAGAGATTGAGTCTTAATGGCAATGGTGCACACATAGTTTTGAAGGGACTAACCACAATTTTGAGACCCTCCTTGGTTTAATGCACTCCACTAGAATTTTGTAGCTCTTAGAATGTGATACATTTTAAGAGTTACTCATAAAATATATAATCTATAGTAGTGAATGTCCATGGACCACACACTCTCGTCTCAAAGCTTCAGGTTTGGAATGAACTAAGGGCTTTTTCAACAACTCATTGAGGATAACTTTTCATACTTATGACATCTCATAAGAATAAACTACACAATATATAACATCTCATAAGCTCACACATAGATTTTAATGACTTTGTACTACAATCAACTCTATGGTATGTTCTTCCAAAATTAATACCTACACATGGACAAATAGAAGGAAGGATTTCATCACTATCACAAAATGCCTTGATAGATTACTACTAACAATACATTGGCTAGACTTTAATGTAGTAATTGAATCAACAATGGGTCAAGCATGTAGTTCAAACCATGTTCTATCTTCCTCCACATCAAAAAATGTTTACAACACAAAAAATTCCCATTTAAATTAAAATGTATATGGCCTCATGATGAGAACTTATACTCATTGATGAAACAATTATGAAAAGAGTCCCTTAAAATAAGTTTATCAAAAGTGTACAAACTTTTTTTTTATAAAATAAAGATACATTAAATAGGATAAAACGACTTTCAATAATATCCTTGCCCAAAAATGCAAGATAGAAGAGGCTCTATTGACACTCAACACAACATGGAAAAATTCAAGTATATTTGACGAGTTGCTAGTAAAAGAACAACTCAAGAGCCCTTTGGAAGAGATATATGCTAGGGAAGAATTTTTATTTTTTTGGCACTAAAAATCTCAAGAATTGTGGCTCAAAGAGGAGGACAAAAACATATGTTTCTCCACTAGTTCTTAGTGATTAGAAAATATATAAATCACATATCTTCTATCTTCTTGAGTGAGGGTTTTCTCTTAATAGATTCATCATACATCAAGTGGGAGCCAATTAATTATTTCAAATCAAATTTGATCATAAATATACTATATATTCAAAGGTAAGGCAAGAATTTCTCATCCATATCTCCAAGATGATGAGAAATTAATATTAGGAATGTCTTACAACCCTCATTTTTGCTTTGGAGGTACACAAGTACTTTTACTCAAGAACAAAGACAAGTCCATCGATCTCAATGGGTTCTATCTAATTTTTTTCAACACATATTGGAGATTATCAAGATAGGCATTTTGTTGAGCTCAATGAAAGTATAAAATCTCAGAAGATTCTCAAGGAATGAAATAGTACCTATATTGCATTAATCCCTAAGAATAATAACCCATAAACCTTTGGGTGTTTTTGACCCATCTCCTTATGCAACACAATCCTTAAAATATTAACAAAGATAATTTTAGAAAGGCTAATATCGATATTGTCCAATATCATCTCTATTAAACAAGGTGGATTCATTTATGACAAAAAATTCTTGGATAGAATGTTAGTGGCCCATGAATTGATCCATCTAGATAAACTAAGGGATGAAGCATATATGAACATTAATATTGATATTAGGAAAGCTTATGATCATGTGGACTAGAATTTTATGGATAAGGTTTTGGCATGTTTAATCTTTGAATAATGGTGGAGAGAATGAATACATAATTAAATTATAACTCATCATTTCTCAATCCTTATTAAAAAAAGTTTAAAAGGCTAATTTGCTTCTTCAAGTAGCCAAGAAAAGAGCATTGCAACTATCCATACCTATAAATAACAATCCAAATATTTGAAAAAAGTGATCACAACTATAAAGTACGTAGATTATATAGGAGTGAAGATCATCACTTTATTGGATGCACACACATAATAAAATTATGGATAACACATCATCTATGATGGAGCTATTACTAATAAAGTAAAAGGATATGTGGAACTGCTATATAGTTACACCAAAGTATTAGGATTAAGGATTAATGCAAACAAATCCTATGACTTCTTCCTTAACTCCTTAGTTAAGGTAGAAGGAAAATTGAAAAAAAAATTGTAATTCATTTTTATCAAACAAGTTTCTAACTAGTAACTCCATACCCCCTTATTCTATAGCAAGTGTACTAAATATCTTTGGAATAACCCGATTCAATATTTTTCCATTAAACTAGCCAATTCAAAAGGACAATTTCCTAGCATGACTAGAAAATCTATGCTCATCATCTCAATATTATAAAACATCCTAATATATATTTTTTCAACATTATAGATGAAATAAATAAAATCATGTAATATTTAGTAAGGTACTTTTGAAAACTTTAGAATCCTACTTGTAGATTAAAGATACAACGCCAAACAAAAGATAAAGAAATCACGATAAAAAGTAAGACAGAACACAGTTGTACAAAACAAATGATTTTTATTAATCAACGGAGTTTAAAAACTCCTTTTGAGTACAACAGGGCCTGTAACCCTTTTCGTGATACAAAAATTACAATTTGTGCTAGGGTTCTCCGAAACCCTAGCTGGCACAATGGGTGGCGTCTCCGAAGAATATATCTTTAACCCCAACAAGGTGAGTGGGCTTTGTTGTATCCTGTAGCTCGGACCACTCCAGCTTAAACAGATGCTATCAACACACCAGATCTGCCATTAAAATCCTGCACACATTAACACTATCAAGGAGTTAGAAATTAATAAGAGGGCTCCACTGTGTGAGCCCTCAGAAACAATTTAAAACCCTAGAAAAATAGAATGCAGGAATTCAACAACAGATTAATAAAAGAAAAGAAGTTACTTGCTTTAAGCTAATTTATACCTATTCTCTGTTAACGCGGCTAGACCAGGCGGCACCTGGAAGTAATGTGGCTGTCAAATCGGCTGCAGAAGGCGCCCTGGTGCACTCGCTGAACGCCCGCGTGCTTCTGAATCAGGGTTTTAGACGTCGGTCTGAGTCTGTGGCTGCGGGTAAACGCCCGTGGGCACTTGGTAACAAGAATGGGGAATTCTGTAGAGTACTGCAGAAGGGATGGCAGCGAAGTTGGCGACAGATGAGGCGATGGATGCGGCGAAAAGGATGCGGTGATGGATAGCTGAAGAGATAGATGAAATAGAAGAAATAGGTCCAAAAGATAGCAAAGATAGCAAAGATAGGAGAAGAAGATAAAGAAGATAGGGTTTGAGCCATCAAGGTGACTCAATTTATAATCCACTCTTAGGGCACACTTTAGGGTTTTAACGACACTTTGAACGTGTGGCTAAGATTAAAGTGGATCCAAGGGTAGAGAATAAATCTAGGTTGTGAAACGGATTAAGATGGATGGACGGATGAGATTAAATGAAGGATGGACGGCTCAGATTAAATCACTTAAAGTATCTTTATATATATATATTAAAATATATTAAAATATTAAAATATATATATAAATATTAATTTAAATAAATTTGGGAATGAAAAATGGCGGGAAAGGTGAAATTGGGCCAAATAATGGCGGGAAGGTGTGGATTTGGGCCAAATAATGGCGGGAAGGTGGATGACTGACACGTGGCTAACATGAAGGTATAGATGACTTACAAGTGGCTGGATTTTGGTGTCTACAGATGCCCCTTTTTGAGCTGCTTTGTGTGAAGACACAATGCAGCACAAAAACTTAAGACACCTGAAAAGCTGGATCAGACGCAACTCTCTCTCAAGACTAAAGCACAACTTTGAAGACCAAAGAATAAAAGAACATTTAAAATTTTATCAGCTTACCCCCTCAATTGGCGAGCGAGAATGGTTCTCACAAGCCAATTGGAAGAAATTTGGAAGAAAATGAACCGTTTTTGCCCCAACGGTGAAAAAAGGGGTTGGTGTATGAACCATCTGTTTATGTCCCAACAGGAAAGGGGTTGGTGTACAAACCAAGAAAAGAATATGATTGAAGACGATATGAGTGATGTGAAAGATGGACCGTTTTCTGCCCCAACGGTTATAAAGGGATTTTTGCCAAATTGTAAGTTCCATGATCATGTAAGATGAATTCCACTATAGGAAAATTAGAAATTGATAACGGATGCCCCAACTCCCGTGTGTGAATCCATACTCGTTAATGAAATTGCCTTGTTGGCGCCATTGATATGCAGAGATGAAAGATGCATGAAAAGAGTCCAGAACTCGGAGATGCTCCTAGTGACTCGTATGGATAATTCCTCGGGTCGGAACCAATCAACCTAGGTAGCCTCAATCTCTAGCAAGACTCAAAATAATGATGATATTAAAGATTGTCCATGTTTAAGGCCCCATGAACTAGGCCATCAATGACAACTGTTGAGCAAATTAATCTTGGTATGAGGTCACTTGAAAAGTAGAATACCCAAAATTGATTTCCAATTTTCAAACAAGTGAAATAATTGATGATGATAAATGGTAAGTGTCCTTATGGTGGTTTAATCCTCTTACCGAATTGCATGGATTCAAATCGCTGCAATCGCCAAGGTGATAGAATATACCACTAGATACGAGGTTTACTTTAATTTGATTTGGCAAAAATATGCATGATGAAAGAAGAATGAATGAAATTGATGATAGATCAGAAGAATTGATGAATGTGGTTAATTTTGTGAAGGTTTTGAATATTTTTAACCCAATTTGTAAAACAATGATGAATGATGCGCTTTTTGAGCGAAATGACAAAATTTGTGTCCAAAACTATTGTAACCTTCACAAAATGTTTTATTATGATAAGAAGAATGGATGAATTGAATTTGATGAAATTTGGAGGAGGTAAGCTTCAATTTTGCAAGTTTTGTTCCTTTATTCAATATTGACACCAAACGCCGGTCTGCATTTGTGGTTGGCAGAGACGCCCGTCGATGTTTAGGCGCTTCTGCAGATGCAGCACTGCGTCTGAATGCGCCATGAAATGCCCTACTACGTTTCAGGGTGCCAAAACCAGCTATTTAAACAGTTTTAGCGAGAATTTCGCTCATTTGTGCGTTCGAGCTTGAGAGAAGTGCGTCTGAGGGAGTGGAGTGAAAGGTTTGTGTGGGAGATTGAAGCACGTGGGAGCTATGGCGGAGATGGGAGCGGACGCGCCAGTGCAGCCAGCTGAGGTATTTGTTCATTTAAGCAAGTACTTATTATGTGTTTTTTTTTTTTTTTTTCGGAAAAATTTGTAACAAATTTTTGTTTTGTTGTTTTGCAGCTTAGGGTGTTAGAGGCACGACACCGATTCTCCCCTATCATTCCGGGGATGAGGAGGTCGTTGTCCCAGGAAGACTGGGATGCCCTGTTAGTTTCTCAGGAGGAGAGGATGGCCCAACTGTAGGCAGACTTGGATGGAGCGACCAGGGTGCCCCAGGATGACAGGGTGACGAGACTCCAGGAAGAGCTAGCGGGGAGCGACGCACGGGATAGACATAGCTAGGCTTAGGTCAGTGACTCGTACAATGAGGCTCGGAGGACACATTGTTTAGGCATCACATTGTGTTGCCTGATCCTCCATCCTCCTCTGTCTCTAGGCGTAGTGAGTCTAGGCACACCACTAGGTCTAGGGCTCCTACTAGGTCTCAGGGGTCCTCTTTTGATGGTTAGCTTAGTGCTTAGATGCACTCTTTATGAGCCTTGGTGCTCTATTGTATATTGTAGCCTTTTGGCATTCATTGTATAGTTTGTCCTTTATACATATATATATATACATGGCTTTTATTTATTTGGTGTTTTACTCTCTTTTGTGTGAATGCTTATGTTTTTGTGATGCATGTTTTTATATGTTTTAATGTTTTTGATGCATATGTGATGGAATGGAATGCAAACTTATAGATGATTAATGCGAGACTAAGTAAATGAAATATGCACTAAGAAGCACTCATACTTTTAGATAGTTAGATTTAGCCAATTGTTATCATAATTGTTTAATCAGGGGCACCGAACTTGGTGGCTTGTGAATGGATGACGTATGGAATGACATGAATATGGAAGAAGATATGGAGGGTGATATGGAGGTTGATATGGAGGAAGACTATTTTACAAAGACTCAAACATGCTAGTGGTATCAAACAAACTTACTAATACCGCCTAATTCAACTAGGACCAAATGTGTGTGCATGCGAGTTCATTAACCAAATCAGAAGCATGGTAGTGACTCTAGGCAATCAAAAACCTGTGTGTGCAAGTGTGTTCATTAACCTCATCTTGCATAAATTAGGTAACCCTGTTATGGAGAAGACCCCGAAGCTAGTTTGTCCGTATGAGCATTCAGAGGTCTCTTTTTGAGGAGAGACATGTCGCCACGCAATGAGTATACTCCACTGCCAATCAAGCGTCTATAGCCCCGGTGAAGGTTAACTCCATAGTCCATGTTGTTTTTGACCTTTGTAAGCCTTGGGGATGACTACCTATCCGTCCGATCTGGACAAGTAGTACGATCCTTACAACTTATTTGGGATCGGTGGTGTGTGAAAAATGTTCATTTCCTTAGAGCTTTGGGGAATCGGATTCTCAACCGAAGTATGATGAGAATTTTACCCTATCCTTACTACTCTGTTTATATTTATATTTTGTGATTGCTTGTGATAGTGGTAAGAACCATCTGTTTTATGGACTATGTTTGCATGATAGGACAAACGAGGATTACCCTTTTCACTTCAAGGCACAACCCAAGGATGGTGTTATCTCTCTTTGACACAAGATGTTTTTAAGATGTGAAAATGTGATAGGTTCAAGACCGCTTTTGAAATCATTTCCCAATACTCAAGATTTTATTTAGTGTAATTTGTGATATGGCCCTAGAGAACTTTGACATGCATTTCAAAGTTTGCTTAAAACACTAGGAATGGTTGAGTGATCGAAAACATTTTGGCAATGTAAATATGTGCAAATGGAAAATGGGTGTACGGATGACAATTCGGTTTGATGAATTTTATGAAGGTGCCCCTGATTAAGGCAACATGACTTTTGCTTGACCAAATTTTATATCCAAAAGATAGAATGATCTCTAACATGATATGCAACTATGGCTGAAAATGAAATGTTATGGTTTTCAATGAGATGTATGCACATGAAATGCAATGTTTTTGAATGAAATGTATGCAACTAATAATGAAATGCAAATTCTTTTTATTTTATTTGTTTTTTGTTTTTTTTACAAGCCATGTATATATGTACATATAAAATTCAAACTATGCGTAGAATGCCCTCAAGTGTATAACATTAAGTGGTTCGGGTTCTTGTTCCTCTGATGATAGACTTTTAGCCAATTTCACAATTTGGGTGCCATCTTGGTCTGGACTAAGGTCTACATCGATAGTTTCTTCAATAGACATGTGGGAACCTTCCTCAAGCTGATGGGGAGTAGGGATCAGATTTATGTCATCTAAAATGTCATCAAGCTCCTGTGCCTTGCTCTCGTCTATGTCTGCCTGGAAGACCTCTGGCTTAGAAGATGAAGGTGAATGTGGAGGTGAAGGAGGAATGTAGTTGGCGGAAGCCCTTAACAATTCCTCGGAAAGGATGAACTCTGAAATAGATGGAGGGGATGAAATCCGATCCATGTCAATCAAGCTTGGGTTGATCGGGATTGGCTTATCCGGATCATATGGATTATGGAGTGGTGTGAATAAGTCTTCAAAATTCATTGTCGACTTATGGAAGAAAGGATGGGCGGAATGGAAGGGAAAACCGGTGAAGACCTCGGAAGACCTGAGATGCAAAACAACATAGTTTTTGAGTTTTTTTTTTTTTGTAGTTTGAGTTTTTTTTTTTTTTGTAGTGGTGAAAACCACTATTTTAGTATATACATATAATACAGGTTTGGATTATGGCTTATGGATGTGGCGGAGGGGGTGGTTCACCTCGTTCTTATGGAAGAAACAAGCGAAAGATGGCTTCTTGGAGAGGGAACAATTGGAGATAAAACTCGTCTTGTTCAGTGAGGGTAACAATTGGCGCCGACTCTTCTTCAGATTCATCACCATTTGACATGACGTCAAATTCTTCATAGGCTTCATCTTCGGATTCGTCGAGGTGGAGGATTTCTTCTTCTGAATTAAGATTAATGCTTTGAAAAGCTCATTCAAAAGAAGAAAGGGATGGAAGTGGTTGGTAGCCCAGACCAAAATAATCAGTGGGTCTCTGATATGGCATATCGATGCGTTCAGTTACCCCTTGCTCGTATCGACCTAGGCCAAATTGCTTCCAATTATGTCCGTGGAAATAGCGAGAGGGAAAACCCTCCATCCTTTCGATATTGGCAGGGACTCGGATGCTTAGGTTCTAGTATGGTGGTAGGACTAGAAGATGACTCTATTCCCCCATATACAAAATTAATGGAATTTGGCATAGAACCCATGTTATAAACCGATCCAATGGATAAATGTTGGTCATGTGGACGACCAAAATCTTTAACTGTTTGCACATTGAATGGTGTGATGTGGACATCTTGAATGGCATACTCACCAATACCTGCATCAATGAGATGGACCTTGACTTGGGAGGGAGATGGACTAGATGATGGAATAGAAGAATGTGGGATAGAAGAATTGGAAGGATTTGGTTGGGTTGATGCTTCACTAACTTGTGAAACATCACCTGGTGATGGTTGGGAAGATGGAGGAATAATAGGTGATGTTGAAGAAGGTGTAGAAGAAGGGGGTAATGACGTGGAAAGAGATGATTGGTCATGGCCACATGTGCATGTGGTCACTGATGAAGAAGAAGGAAGATTAGGAGATGAAGAAAGTGGTGAATGAGATGGAATAGCGAAAGAGGAAGATGGTTGCGATATGATGGGTAGCTCCTCAGGAATGGGAGCTTTAGAAGAAGATGGTATAGAAGAAGTAGATGGGGTCAAGAAAAGATGAGTGGATGGCAACACAATCTCATAAGGATTTGAGACATAGTTGCAATGTTTGAAGGGTTCAATGTCAGCAGGTACACAATGAACTTTGTCCCTCATATACATACTTCAGACATTGATGCAAGTATAGAAGGGACACATCTCATCTCCCTAAGCCAAGGCCGTCCAAGCAATACATTGTATGCCATGGACCCTTCCAAGATGTGAAACAAGGTATGCAAAGTTCGGGCCCCTACCTCAATGGGCAAGATAACCGTGCCAACCGTGGAAGATAAAGCATCATTGAATGCTTTAAGAGTAAAAGTCGACTTTGTGATAAGGGATGGCGATGGCTTTAGATGACTCAACGCCGATGTTGTAATGATATTGATTGAGGAACCGGTGTCAATTAAGACTCTCTTGAATGGCTTGTGATTGATCTTGGCCATGATATGCAGTGGAGGATCTATACTTTTTGTTGACATAGGTTTGATTTCAAAATCATAGAAAGTGATGGAGGGCTCCATGCATGTTTGAATACTCCCCACAAAGTTGTTGAAGGCATTAGTATCTTGAGTTTGAAGCTCGATTGACTTTAAAATTTCCATTAATGCCTCTCTATGCGGGGGAGATTGTTGAATGAGGTCATAGATCGATAACTTGGCAAAAGCCATTTTTAAACTGGTAGTTAACCGGCTACTCAATGACATGATGGGTCGTTGGCGTTGAGTAGCATGATTTAGCGGTTGTTGAGAAGTACTAGCACGTCGTTGGGTCACTGTTACCTGAGGTGGACTGGGGGTTTGTACAGGTGGCTGTGGTTCAGCCCGATTTGGTTGGTTCGCCCTTTGACCCCGGGTTACTACGTTAATAGTACCCACAAAACCTTGGTATTGTTGTACATGGTTGACTTGATTAGGAGGAGTTACCTGAGTTACTCCCCCTGAAGTTGTTGGAGCTTCCTCTCGATGTGGAAGGGGTGTTTGAAATACACCAAGATTTTGATTTTGTTGGGCTAAGGGGCTATCCAATTTAATGGCTCCAATCTCAATAAGATCTTGGATCACATGTTTGAAAGCTGTACAATTATTGATATCGTGCCCATTTTGCCTATGATAAGGACAAAATAGGTACTCCTTGTAATACTTCCCCCTTCTAGATGGGTCTAAAGGTTTAAACTCAGGTAAAGTTAACTGATTAGTGCTATATAACTTATTGAATATGACCGCATATGGTTCATCTAAAGGTGTGAACTGTCGCTTGGGATGATTGTTTTGCCAAGGTCGAGTTTCCATGGTTGGCTCAGTATTGTGAGCTGGTTGAGGAGGGGCGGGTACCGCATGATAAGCAATTGATTGCGGTTGACTTTGCATTACTTGTTGTTGTTGAGCCATTACGGGCTGGCTCGCCACCACTTGATTAACTTGGTTAACATTTGAGGTCGTACTAGCCTGTGCTTGTTTGTTTTGGCCATAATTATTATTTCGTTGTTGGCCCTTTTGTTGCCATTCTTTTCTACGGGGTTTTAAAACACCCTCTTGGACTTTAATGTCTTCTATGATACTTGCTTGGGCCAAAGCCTCTTCAAAAGTCCTGTATTGTTGTAATTGGAGTAACCAAGAGATAGGTTTTAGACAACTCTGGGTGAACATTTTGGTTAACTCCTCCATTGGTAGGGAGAATGGCAGTTTATTAATGATAGCCCTCCAACGGTTTCCAAAGTCATAAACAGTCTCATCGTCATGTTGCTTGAGCTTGTATAAGTCGGACAATGAGACTTTCATTTGTACATTTAGGGAGAATCGTTCTAAAAATAGATTAATCAATTGTTCGTAAGCATAAATGCTATGGTGAGCTAAATGATTGTACCATTGTACAACATCTCCCCCTAATGTCTGAGGAAAAGTTCTGAGCATAAGAGCGTCATTATTTTGGATTCTAAAGCAAGCATGCATGAATGAGCTCACATGTTCATGAGGATCCTCAGTTCCTCGAAATTTGTCAAACTTCGGTAATGTGAAATCAATCGGATATGGCGGTGAAGGTACCGAAGGATGAATTGGTTGATTGATCAATGACCTTAGCGTAGGTTTCTGACTAGATGAGCCAGGCATGTTGAGCATAAGGTTGTCAATCTGTTGTTGCATAGCATGGAGTCGAGAATCTTCATGAAAATTTTGATTCGTTTGATGATTATGAGGATGCAATGGAGGAGTTGAAAAATGATGAGATGGGATGAAATTGCCTGGATTAGGCGGTGTGGAATGGACAAGTTGTTGGTATGGATGATACCGAAAAGAAGGTGATTGGTTTGAATGATGAACTGGATTGGGTTGTGAGAAATGTGGGGTAGGAATGGACACCACCGAAGATTGGGGTACCAGTGTGGGGCCCGAGCTAAGAAAAGTCGGGTCGGGTAGAAATTGGTTGGGGTGTAGGATTTACTACGACAGGTGGTTGGGCATTTTGTTGTTGTTTCTGAAGCAACTTGTTGAGGTACTCCCTAACCTTATTAATTTCTAACCCAAGGGATGTGGGATGATTGGATGAAGGTGGAGGGCGAGCTGCCATGGTAGTCACGAGGAGACTCGCGTAGCGAGGGCAATGAAGGTGGTCGAAGTAGGCGGTACCTGGGAAGAAACAGTAGACTGTGCCCTAAGTAGGGTGAAACCATAAATGGTTTGGGAAGAAGAGGGTTGAAATTGGTCATGGCTAGAGGAGGTTCCACTAGCCTCATAGAGAGAATTGGTGTACACCGGGGTAAATGGAGGAGAAAGTGGTCGGGAAGACACTACATTTGTCTCCAAAGGAGGACAATTGAGCATCTGGGAAGATGTTGGAGATGAAGTCGGCTGAGCAGATACAACATTAGCCTCAAAAAAAGGGTTAGTGTAGACCTGAGTGAAACCAGCGGGTATGGTTGATGCAATATCCTGCTGAAAAATAGAATCTTGCATAGGGGAATCTTGGATTGGCTCAAGGACATAACCAATGCCATCTCTTAAGTGAGTTTGCACTTGGGCCATATCAATGTGGGTAATATGACAGGAATTGTCTTCCTCCATGGGCATGGCCATGTGATAGACGGTAGAAGAGCGTGAAAGACCTGCAGGTGAACCTGCCTGAAATTCACTAGGATAAGTGGTCATGTTGGTGGTGGGGATGTTTTGTGAATTACCCATTTGATTATTTAGATTTAACATTTTAGATTGATTCCTTGTTAAGACCATAACGCAATAAATCTAAACAAATTCAGAAAAGAAGAATGCAAAACTTAAATGATAAATTTACACTAAAGAAATTATCAGAAAACAATCACAACCTAGGTTTCAACCAATGTGTCTTACCTGCGGTTAATTAATTATTTTATGATCTTAATCTGTAGTAAATTTTAAGTGTCCGATTTATGAGTTTTGCATGTGATCTAATCTTGAATTATTCACAAAAAAGGTAAAAACTATGGCTAGGAAAGGACAACGAGATTCTTACTGGTGATGAAATCCAGCAAGTTTGCTCGGGGGTGACCTATGGTGTCTAAGGTAGAAGTTTAATGGATGGAGATGAATTCCACCGTCACTAAACTTCAAGCAATATCTGGTGATGAAATCCAGATATTACTGTTTTAAATGCAATATGAAATGCAATGAATTTTATTTTAAGTGTTTTAGTTGTCTAATGTATACATACAAAGCTATAAATCAAAAGTTCTAATGATCTAAGCAAGAGGCCACTGAAAACATGCCATTTCCTCTGAAGAAGTGGAGTACACCGTTTAAAACCCCCTGCCTACCAATGATATCAGATATCAAAGGAGCAACCGGAAGGTTCGTCCACTTCTCTACCTGGAATCACCCAATGGCAGGAGTACTATTGACATCCAATCAATAGTCCTACTTAGATAACTAAAACAGATAATTCGTAGCTATTCTAATATGCAGCTAGGTATGCAAATTTTTTTTTTTTATGCAAGCAACAACCAATAATGCAATGCAAAAAAATGTAACTAAAAATAACTTATATTTTTTTTCAGATTACTTAGTTTTCGTTCATTTTAAAGCAATGATCTGAAAAAGAAACAAAATACGACAGAAAAACCAAAAACGTAAAAAGTACAGTTTAACAAAGAAAGAAAAACGCACTTACTCGGAAGCCTACGCTTTTCTGTAAAACTGCCTTCAAACGCCCACGGAGTCTGCACGAGTTGAAACGCACCTCTGCGTTTCGTATTGGACTTCCAGACGCCGCTCTGCGTCTGCTACGTTTTCTGCAAGCTCAGAAACCCTAGTTCGCTGTAACAGCGAATTTCGCGATTTCTGGAACCTGCAAAATAAAACAGAAAACAGGAATAGATTAGTAAAGCAAGTATTAAAAACATGAAACCCTAGGGGGTCCCACCGTGATTGCCATTTGTAGATTAAAGATACAACGCCAAACAAAAGATAAAGAAATCACGATAAAAAGTAAGATAGAACACAGTTGTACAAAACAAACGATTTTTATTAATCAACGGAGTTTAAAAACTCCTTTTGAGTACAACAGGGCTTGTAACCCTTTTCGTGATACAAAAATTACAGTTTGTGCTAGGGTTCTCCGAAACCCTAGCTGGCACAATGGGTGGCGTCTTCGAAGAATATATCTTTAACCCCAACAAGGTGAGTGGGCTTTGTTGTATCTTGTAGCTCGGACCACTCCAGCTTAAACAGCTGCTATCAACACACCAGATCTGCCATTAAAATCTTGCACACATTAACACTATCAAGGAGTTAGAAATTAATAAGAGGGCTCCACTGTGTGAGCCCTCAGAAACAATTTAAAACCCTAGAAAAATAGAATGCAGGAGTTCAACAACAGATTAATAAAAGAAAAGAAGTTACTTGCTTTAAGCTGATTTATACCTGTTCTCTGTTAACGCGGCTAGACCAGGCGGCACTTGAAAGTAATGTGGCTATCAAATCGGCTGCAGAAGGCGCCCTGGTGCACTCGTTGAACGCCCGCGTGCTTCGGATCGGGGTTTCGGACGCCGGTCTGAGTCACGTAGGTAAACGCGGGCACTTGCGTAACAAGAATGGGGAATTCTGCAGAGTACTGCAGAAGGGATGGCAGCGAAGTTGGCGACGGATGAGGTGATGGATGCGGCGAAAAGGATGCGGCGATGGATAGCTGAAGAGATAGGTGAAATAGAAGAAATAGGTCCAAAAGATAGCAAAGATAGCAAAGATAGGAGAAGAAGATAGCAATAGAAGATAGGGTTTGAGCCATCAAAGTGACTCAATTTATAATCCACTCTTAGGGCACACTTTAGGGTTTTAACGACACTTTGAACGTGTGGCTAAGATTAAAGTGGATCCAAGGGTAGAGAATAAATCTAGGTTGTGAAACGGATTAAGATGGATGGACGGATGAGATTAAATGAAGGATGGACGACTTAGATTAAATCACTTAAAGTATCTTTATATATATATTAAAATATTAAAATATATATATAAATATTAATTTAAATAAATTTGGGAATGAAAAATGGCGGGAAAGGTGAAATTGGGCCAAATAATGGCGGGAAGGTGTGGATTTGGGCCAAATAATGGCGGGAAGGTGGATGACTGACACGTGGCTAACAGGAAGGTATAGATGACTTACAAGTGGTTGGATTTTGGTGTCTACACTACTACTAAGTTGGCAGTGTGTAGATTGATTTGCACAAGAGAAGCAAGAATTAAAAACTTATCCAATATGAACATCGCTTTGGAAGCTAAAACAAAGTGGAGAATTTATCAAGATCACAATAATTATTAGGTCTAAATACATAGACAACAAATATGGGGAATGCATTTTTGTACCTAGTACTCTCCCTTAAGGCTCACACATGCAAGCTTTTCTCAAGTCCTGCAATGATCTATTTTGGAATCTATGCAATGAGAGGCTAAGGATGGGCCACACATTGCTAGAGGAAAATAAGATTCTTCATTCTATAATGTTCAAGGGCCTTGAAAACAAAGGACATAAAGTGTGTAACTATTGGGTTTTCTTAGCTAAGAATAATTTTCTATAAAGAATATGGATACCTCTCTCTAGATTGAGACATGTTAATAGAAGCCAAATTTGCTTCTACACAAACTTGTGTGGACCATAATAATAATAGTCATAACAAGAAAGAACACTCTCAAATGGGTAGTTGATCCCATTGGGATATATAAGGTAAAAAAATATTATTACATTCTTTCCCCCTCTTATACTTCTATTCACATGTGTCAATGGATTTGGATGTCAATGCTTTCTCATGGCTGGTATGTGAAGTAAAATTCTCACTTTTCATAATATACAAAAGAGAGGCTGGAAGGGACCTTTATAATGCATTATTTATAATAGAGAATTCAATATAATTGAGCATCTCTTGCTCAAATTTAATTTCAATTTTAAGGTGTGGAGCTACTTTTTTCAAAAACTATCGTTAGATCTGGCTTACTCCAATACTTTATAATTGTTATTTTAATTATCATAACTTTTTCAAGAAGTACATTTATTTAGAACATCATTCACCATTCTAATTTATGGACTCAGGATAGAGAGGAATCATTACATATTTAAAAATCAATCCCTTTCCTTGAAATAAGTTTATAGCAAAATTGAGTCTGTCATTTTGGAGAGGGATCAAATAATACTCAAAACCTATGAACATCCAACCTCTTTTCAACTAAAATAGATCATCAAAAATTGGTCTCTTATATCTCTACCTCCTCTATATACCAAATAACCTCCTTATAAGAGGCCTATAGTTCACAACAATTTATGGAATCCCCCTTCTGTATATGGTGAAGCTTAATTTTTATGGACCTCCAACGAAAATCTTGGAT
Source organism: Wollemia nobilis (assembly GCA_028583015.1). Taxonomy (NCBI): domain Eukaryota; kingdom Viridiplantae; phylum Streptophyta; class Pinopsida; order Araucariales; family Araucariaceae; genus Wollemia; species Wollemia nobilis. The sequence continues at coordinate 1,562,333 of JAQPPZ010016670.1, forward strand.
CATTGGGAGTAGGAACGATCCTCCATAACCATTAGGGAAGATTCATGTGTTTTTTTTATTTTCTATTAGTGTTGTCACTAATAAAAATATTGAAGTTATCATGTTTGTAGAAGGTCTAAGACTCACAATATAATTGGGCACCCATAAGTTGGTCATTTAAGGGGAATTTATGACCATAGGAGGACCAATATTTAAAGGATATTGTAAGAATAAGGACTATCTAATATACTCATGAAATCATGCCCTTTGAGAAGGGAATTACAAGGAATATTTACTTGCTGATTATAGATTGATAAAATGAGAAAATTGATTGGTACACTCTTTTGCTTGATCTTGTGTATTTGATTGAATTTGATAGATCCCACCTCTTTGATCAACCTTATCAGTGAATTATGACTAGGGAGTTGCTCTTATATTTACAATGGATAATACAATACAAGGTTCCTATTATTGGTGGAATAGAGGGATTCCTTGTCAGTATACTAGAGATAATTTTTCATTATAGGGAAGGCCTATAATACTCGATAGACCAAATTATGGATTTGAGACATTGAACAGAAGCAACTTCTTATCTATCATATCTTCCAATAGACTAAATTTCAAATATCTAACTAATACAAAAAAAAATTAATGCTTCCCTCTCTTTTACAAAAGAGAAATAAAACTAGTTTATTCTTTGACTATAACATCGATCAAATGTTATTTTTATCTTTTTAGGTATTGTTGGATTTTTAAGCCTTTACTACCACAAAATATCACATGTCCCAATATAAAATAGCCACAATATTAAAGGTCAAAATATCAATAATGAAGAGTAGAATAATATATGAGCAAATTAATATGTATATAAAGGCCTATATAATACTAAAATAAACATTCACTTAAATAATCAAATATGAATGTAAATGGCCTAAATCATTTATGAACTATGCATGAAGAAAAATTACAATATTAATTGCTCAAAAATTCATATAAAAGCTTTATTACTCATCTTTACAATAAGATTATTCGTTTCTACTGCTTGTATTTTTTCTCATGGAATATTGTCTCCATAATATAGCCATAGTAATGTGACTCTTCAAGTACTTGACTATTGCTCTCCATATGCCAAGTCTCATGACTCTTGGCTTATCATATTTCCACTTGCATACTAGATGGAAACTTGACTCTAAGACACTTGCACACATCTACATGACTCTTGCACTTCTACATGCATTCCTAATCTAAGACACTTGTGCACATTCTCACATTACATATTTGCATACTTACATACATGACACTTATGCACATTCTCTCAATCTACACTTGCACTCTAACTTACATGACACTTGTGCATTTCCTGCACATTAACACTTACATAAAAGGGGAAATATAAATCACACTCTAAACTATAGACTCAACCCTAATCTATTACATATTTACAAATGTACCATGAAGGTACCATGGGGGTACATTAGCATGTACCAAATAATGTAATATTCCTCAACACCCCCCTATATTACATTATTTGGTTATTGAAGAATTTAGTCTTCAATCTTGGTCATTGTCTTTGTCTTCAATCTTCAAGTGACACTCATCAAGTTTCTATTTTGGTATTTTCTTTTGACTTGTATCGTGTTTTGCTATCTTCTTTTGCTTCTTTATTTTGTTCTTTTTAGTCTTGGTCTTGATCTTCCCATATCGTCTCTTTGAAATCTCTCCTCCTACATCCTGATGTTATGCAACATTAGTATCTTCAGAATGAATATCATAATTTACCAAGAGTTTTACTGCAAGGGCTTTGAATTCATTTTCTTCATATGGTTTTAATTCATGAATTTCTTGAACAAACTTTCCTTTTTGATTTTCTTCTCTAAATTGTAGTTGAGGTTGTTGCTGACGATCATATTGGTATTTAGGATGATGTTGAAAATATTGATATTGAAATAGAAATTATCATTGAGGGTTCTATTGATGTTGAGATTTATATTGTCTTTGTTGGACTGGTTTATTCATTTGAGTCCCTTGATTTGTATTCATCTAATTTCCTTGATTATATCTACAAAACAATCATACTGTAACCCTTCCTCTTACATATATGATAGAATATCAAATTCCACTTAGATCTATATGTGGAAATCGAAGCTATATTACTTGGTATATTCTCTTTAGATACCAATGCATTATTAGTCATTTCATCTTTGACTAAGTTCTCTACTTCATATTCTTGAAAAATATTAACCAAGTCATCAAATGTAGTTTCCTTGATTAGAAATTGTAAAGAAGTAACTAAATTCTTATAACTTTATGGAAGTGCCCTTATATTTAATTGAACAAGAAATTTATCTTCTACTTTATCTCCTAGAGTTAATAGCTTTGCTTTTATATCTGCTACCTTTTGAAGAAATAGTTCAATACTTTTTCCACTATTAACCTTTAAGGAATACAATTGATATTGTAAATTCAGAATTGTAGCTTTGTTTTTCCCTTCAAATATCTTATATAATGTATTCCATGCATATGTAGAAGTTTTTGCTTCACTTAAGTATGGTCATATTTCATCTATTATTCTAGATTTTATTAACATGAGAGCCTTTGCATCTCCTTATTCAAATTTTTGTATTTCTCTTTCATCCTCACTAGGTTTTTCCTTTGTTCCACTTACTATATCCCAAAATTTTTCTACAGCTAGGATTGATTTCATTTTGTTCTTCCATGATGGAAAATTTGGTCCTTTCAATAATTGAGATTTGGAAAGGAATTATTTTATTATTTGACATAATGGAACTCATTAAAAAAAACCTTTGAAGTAGTAAACCTTATATATCCCTAGTTAAAATATAACTCAAGTATGAAATTTACAAAATATAAATTTTCTAATATTTTGATGTAGAAAACCTTTTAACTCCCAAATATTTAAATTTACAAAATTTCAAAAACTTTATAATATTTTTAATTTTCTCAAAATTTAAGAAAATAAATCTTCTATCTTAAAAAACTCCAAATATCTTCAAAAACTTGAAAACCTTTAAATAATCAAATAAACTAATCAAAAGTTGAAATCCTTATCACTCCATACTTATAAAAAACTCAAAAATAAAAAACTTACATCTAAACCTTATAACTCCAATTATAATCTCCTTTATTCTAACTTTTACCTTTATTTTTTGGTTTGTGGAAAACACCCCTTTCGAGGTTCCACTTTTGAGTAAGATCCAAGGAGGCAGGGGTATCAAAATTTGAGTTAAAAATGAGGGGCTTTATGAGGGGTTCCAATACCCTTGTACTAAGTGGGGTTTGAACCTTGGACCTCCCCAAAGAGAGGCCAAATCCCTTACTACTACAATAATCTTGTAGCTATTCTAACTTATAACTTTAATTAAAGCATTTGAAAAGCTTTAATTTTTTAGCTGGCCTTTCTTTTCTCCTTTATAAACTTGCGCTTGGATACGACTCTGCCTTGGTCAAATTTTTCTTGCTTACTAGATATGTTAGTTGCTCTACAATCCAAATTTAGTATCCTATGCCAGGATAAACCCTAACTCCATGTGGTATTCTGCATGCAATCAAATTATTCCATTGGCTTCTTACTATTGTAAATGCTTATGTTATTCCTACTAGCTAGACATTAGATCTTGTAGGTGAAATGCTCATGTTCTTCCCTAATGCTCGTCTCTTCACCTAAAACTTATCTCTTCACCTTATTTGGACTCTTCATTGGTATTCTCTCTATTATCCTCAATCTCTTGGTCTCCTCAATCAACGTTGTGAAGTGTTTTCTTCTCAGCTGGTTTCCTTAGTTGTTGTTGTGAAGCATTTGCTAGTTTCCATTGGTCTTCTCACTCGATGTTGGGAGGTGCCATTGGTTTCTTGATGCTGTGAAACTCCATTGGTTTCCTCATTTGATGTTGTAAGGCACTACTAATTTAGTATTTCTGGTTTTATTAACATTGACTAATGCCCTCTTATCATTTCTTTTGATGGAGGTGCTTAAACTAGTGTTGGTTCACAAAGACATTTTAATCCATATAATAATTATTTTTGCCACATTCATCTTACTAACTCTTTGGACTATGTTTTCACAATGATAGCTTCTTTGTATGCATGAATTCTTTGAATATTGCTATTCTACGTAGGAATGGATGCTTTGAATGTTGTGATTCTATGTATGGAACTTTTATTGTTATACTTTATTGTGATAAATGACTCTATACTTTTCCTTTTTGCTTCTTTTGTTGATGGTATGGCTACCTTTAGCTTCACTATGGCCCTTTTCCTTTATGCTTGTAGAATGTAGAATGTTGCTCTGGTTTCTATTTATCATAGGTAATGTTTATCCTTTCTTTAATATAGTCTCTTTGAGCCTCTTCTTTTGTATATAGGCCTCTTAAAATTCCTTTACTGATATAGGCCTTTTTCTTTCAATGTTGTAGTATGTGTCTACCTTGAAGAACCTACTTCAAAAAGTGATCCATGGCCAAGACTAAAATGATATAAATATATATTTATTTAGCCTAGTTCTTCAATGTATTCTAGGAAGCTATTTCCTTATTTTCTGCTCTGTGCTTTCTTCTTCTCTTTATTTTCTATCTCTACTTTATTATTCTATTTATTTTATATCTTTGCTTTCTTAGGAAGCTTTGGATGCTTCTCAATCAACTACAACTTTAAATATTCTTCTTCTCTACTTTATTATCTCTTTATTCTCTTATTGCTTCTTTATTTTTTCTTCTCTCTATCAATATAAAATCTTCAATGTCTTAGGTTGCACCTAAGAACCCAATATGATTCTCCTCCTTACTAGAGAACCCAATATCAATGTCAATGTGGCTCTGAATGTCCTTGAATGACCAAATATATTCTAATTTGGTTTTACCTCAATATTCAATAACGATTCTCCTCTTTCTCTAGAGAATCAAATATATTATCAAGGTGAATTTTTATGTCCCTCCAACTATCTTCTAAGTTGGTTTCCTTTATCAAATATCCAACTTTCTTCTAAGTTGGTTTCCTTTATAAAATGTCCAATTTTCTCCTAGGTTGGCCCTTTCTATCAATATAGCCAAGTCCTAGTCTTCACTAGTTTTCCTTCAACCAAGTGGAAAGACCCTAGCATCCAAATTAGGGTGACTATTCCTTGTCCCCTCAATATTCTACTCAATAAGACCTTTAAAAATAGAGTCCAAGTCTTCACTGCCTTCAAAGTGGACAAACTCTAAATTAACTTTATAAAAAATGACTAAAGATGATTAATAATGGTGGCTTAATGAACTCTATAAAAATGGATAGAATGAGGTGGTAGCTCTGATACCACTATTGGATTTTTAAGCCTTACTACCACAAAATATTATAGGTCCCAATATAAAATAGCCATAATATTAAAGGTCAAAATATCAATAATGAAGAGTAGAATAATATATGAGCAAATTAATATGGATATCAAGGCCTATATAATACTAAAATAAACATTCACTTAAATAATAAAATATGAACGTAAATGACCTGAATCATTCATGAACTATGCATGAAGAAAACTTACAATATTAATTGCTCAAAAATATGTATACAAGATTTATTACTTCTCTTCATCTTTACAATAATATTATTCATTTCTACTACTTCTATTACATTCTCATGGAGTATTGTCTCCATAATATAACCATAGTAATGTGACTCTTCAAGTATTTGACTATTTCTCTCCATATGCCAAGTCTCATGACTATTGGCTTATCATATTTGAAGAACACAAGCTTATATTGAGAGGGGGGTGAACAATATAAGATAAATTTTTACTTTTCTTTCCTAAACAATATTATCCAATGTTATCAATTGAAATATCTTTCCATAGTAGTGTTAACCCATATCACCAGTAGCAGTAGCAAAGCAATGCAAAAATCATCACACACATGAGAGACACAAATTTAACATGGTTCACCCAATGTGGGTTACATCTACGAAGAAAACATTTCTTCTAATTTTTTGCAACAAATCTCTTGGGAACCAATTAGCTATTACAATGTTTATGGACCTCTGTCCAAATGAGATCTCAATCCCCTATGCTCAGGTTCATGGACCTCTATCCACAGGAGACATCTGTCCCCACTACTCTAATTTGTGGACCTCTGTCCATAGGATAACTCTATCCCCTCTACTCTGATTCGTGGACCTCATTCCACAGGAGAACTTTATCCCCTCTGCTCTGGTTCATGGAAATCTATCCATAGGATACACCTATCATTTTCTTTAGCTTATGGAACTCTATCCATAGGAGATACCTCTCCTTTGCTCTGGTTTGTGGAACTCTATCCACATGAGACACCTCTCCTTTTATCTGGTTTGTGGAACTCTATCCACAGGAGACACCTCCCCTTTCTGGTTCGTAAAACTCTATCCAAAGGAGACATATCTCTTTTGATCTGGTTCATGGAACTCTATCCACATGAGACACCTCTCCTTTTATATAGTTCCTCCAAAGCTGTTACACACCTTTGCTCTAACTCTACTCCAAATCTGCACACATTACATGCACAAATTTGTCTCAAATCTATCCCAAATCTACATATTACATGCACAAATCTATCTCAACTCTATCCCAAATATACACACATTACATGCACAAATCTATCTCAACTCTATCCTAAATATGCACACATTACATGCACAAATCTGTCTCAATTCTATCCCAAATCTGCACACATTACATGCACAAATTTGTCTCAATTCTATCCCAAATCTGTACACATTACATGCACAAATTTGTCTTAATTTTATCCCAAATCTACATACATTACATGCACAAATCTATCTCAACTTTATCCTAAATATGCACACATTACATGCATAAATATGTCTCAACTCTGTCCCAAATCTGCACACATTACATGTAAAAATCTGTCTCAACTTTGTCATAAATCTACACACATTACATGCACAAATCTATCTCAACTCTGTTCCAAATCTGCTTCAAGTCTTCTCACAAGACTTGCTCAAATCTGCCTCAAACTTGCTTCAAGTCTTCTCACAAGACTTGCTCAAATCTACCTCAAATAACTTTGCTATGCTCTTCTCTAATACATGCTCAAATCTTGCTCATAACCCATGCTTTGATCAAAGTACCTCAAACATATTCTACCCAGATTTCTTTTTCAAGAACACATAAAATAATATGCAATATAATTTCAATATGTTATTTCCAAATATTACTCAAGCCCAATGCACAAATTGCTTCACAAAACTGATTTCTTAACACTTGCTCATTCACATTCAAAACCCCTCAAACTTGATTTTCACCATACAAAAATTACAATAAAAAATCAAACCACAATAACACCTTATAACTCCTACTTGTAAAAGACACAAATAATTTTCAATATCAATAATGTACCTTATAATCATCCAAAACCCTAAGTGCAGAATAATTTTAATTTTCCTTTCATAAACCTTATACCTCCTATTCTCACATGCAAAAATATCCCCTTTGTATTTTCTCTTTATGCTATTTGCAAAATAAAAACTTTATAAAACACATTTATAATTTCTATTTGCAAAATAGAAAGCTTTTATAACACATCCTTATAACTCCTTATTTGTAAAACAAAATTTTATTAACTCACACCCTTATGATTTCGTAATTGCAAAAACAAATCTTTATTAATTCACACCCTTATGACTCCCTAACTGCCAAACAAAACTTTATAATAAAATTTAGTGCCCTTACCACTTCTACCATCGAGGAGAGTCAAACGCGAAACCTCACGAAGCCCACGCTCTAGCATGAACTAGACTGCCAGCTAGGCCGACCCCCCCGCTAGAACCAAAGGTGCACGATAAATTTTTTATTAATATTTTCTTCTACCCAAACGTAGTTCAAAAATCAACTGTCACTGTGACTCGAACCAGAAACCTTCTTAATGTCAACGTCTTATGTAGGGTCTGTCTGCAACCTGAGCTAGTTGCCCAGTTGGAACCAATCGAGTGTTGCCTCCTATCTTGAGGTTTGTGCACTGTCCTCCTTACTTTAAAATTTGTGTGCTCTCCTTACTCCTCTCTTCCCTCGCATTCAAATTTGTGCACTCTCCTTACTTCTGCCCTCACGAATGGAATGAATGGTGCTTATACCTTTATCTCCACAACCTTTGCAAATTAATTTTATTTCCTCCTTATATATGCAATTCAAAACTTAGGAAGATGTCGACTCTCTTGCCACCATTTGAATTTTAAATTTTGGCATCAGTTAAAATTCAAACAGTGGCAAGAGAGTCAACATCTTCCTAATATGCAATTCGAAACTTAGGAAGATGTCGAATCTCTTGCCACCATTTAAAATTCAAATTTATTTTTATTATAATATTTAAACTTTGATTTAAATATTATAATTTATATTTTGTCTTTTGCTCTTGAAATTTTTTTCAACCTTGCAATAAATAAATATTTTTCAATGGAACCTTGTCTACCTTGTCTTTTTATTGCTAATATAACCATAGAGAACCTTACCTTTTTCTTGCAAACATAACAATGGAGAACCTTGTATTTTTCTAGCAAACATAACTATGGAGAACCTTTTTAACCAAATAACACCTTGTCCTTTTCTTGCACACACAACCATGAAGAATGCTTTTACCTTGACAATTATTTTCAACCATTTCACCTTTGACATCAATGACAACCAATATACTCAATATTTCAAACAATCTCCCCATTTTCATTGATGGCAACCCTTTCTAAAAATTTCTTTTTCAACCACTAAATTCCAAATATGCTCCCCCTTACTGATTTCTATCCCCTTACTAAAAATCTCCCCATTTGACATCAATGGCAAAGGGGCTCCTTTGCGGCTAAAAATAAGACTCTTAGCTCATCCATCTCACCACCTCCTCTCCTTAAGGTGATTATTTTTGGGGTGGGAGTAAATCTACTTCCAACTTACAATGCTCTTCTTCCTTTTCAACCTTCTTTTTCAACACCTTTGTAATCATACCCTTTTGATCCTTTTGAGTGTCCCTGTTATTGCTTGACTCTGGAAGTTCTAGAAACTCTGTTCTACACCACTTAAAGTTATGCCCAAGATTATTGCAATTGTAACACCTGATGTTGTCATTCTTGGAAGGTGCAAACGACTTGAAGTTCCTCTTGGTGAAGCCATAGTCATCTTTGTCATGAACCCTGTAGTTTATAAATTTATGAACAAAGTGATTACCTGAGTAGCAATGGCCTGGAAAGAAATATCCATCTTCGAATGAGTTGAAGTTCCTCTTATTGAAGCCATACTCCTTCTTTCCACGAACCTTGCAATGTATAGCTTTGTGACCAAAATGATTACATGAAAAATAATGCCCTTGGAAGAAATATTTATCTTGTCTTGAAAAATCTGGTCTCTTAGTCCTTTCTTTGCCTTATCTGTGATGATCCATGTTTCTTGTTTGTGCATTATTTTCTTTCTTAATGAAGCTTCCACTCTTCAACTTATAAGCTAGGTCTTAGGTTCTTCTTCAATCTCTTCCTCTGAAACTTCCTTTTCTTTTGAGCTTAACTTCTTTTATTGCACCTCTTGTCCTTTTTCAAAACCAAGTCCTGTTTTGATAAATGAAGATCTTTGTGCTTTGATAATATTATCCAAAGCTATTGAAATTTTCCCAAACCCGTGCAACTTATCCTTAGAATCTTTTGCTTCCATCTTGAGAGAAACCATTTAATGTTCTAATATTTCACATTCTAACTCTTTTGCCTCTGACTTTTCAACCATAACTTCTTTAAATCTCCTTGCCTTAACTTTTAAGTTTTTGAGATCTTGTAGAAGCTTTTCCTTTATTCCCTCATCTTCTTGAACTTGAGCCTTCAGTCTCGAGTTCTGCTTTCTAACTCTTTTCAACTCTTTGAGAGCAATAATAAGTTCCTCTTCTAAATCAACTGTGGCTTTTTTTTTCTTCTAAACCTTCCTCTAGGTCTTCAATTATAGGAGCATCTTCTTTTTCTTCTACTTGGTCTTCAATAGGAGTGTCCTTTTCTTCTTCTATTACCAAAAATAGAATCTCTTCTTTTTCACTATATGAGAATATTTTATCACTGTCACTTGAAGAACTGCTTGCTTCTTCAACATAGAAACTCTTCTTGTGCTTTTGAAAATTCTTCTTTTCATGCTTGCCTTGACCATACCTATTTTTCTTTTCATACCTGAATTGTCTTTCTTTGTTTTTCTTATAATCCAGTTTATCTTCACTGCTACTACTTCTAGCTTGTAGACAATTAGATGCATAGTGACCAAATTTACCACAATTAAAACATTTCATAGTATTTATATCTTTGTATTTTCTTGAGTCCTTATTTCTTCTCACATAGTTAGCTTCTTCATTACTGCTTGACTCATCACTTGATTATGGTTTCTTATCTTTTGTCTTCCTTGAAAATTTGAATGCTGCCTCTTTATTGGAATTTTGACCTTTTTTTGTCCTCATATCATAACCTATCAGAATTCCATGTAACTCATCCATAGTCAACTTATAGAGATCCTTCATCTCTTCTATTGCTGAAACCTTTGAATCATACCTCATAGGGAGTGATATTAATATTTTTTGAGCAACACTAAAGTCCTCAATTTCAAATCCTAGTCCACACATGGTATTAACAACTTCATCAACATGAAGTAAGTACTTAGCAATATCTTCCTCATATTTCATATTCAATTCCTCAAACCTCCTCTTGTGAGTTTGAATTTTTTCCAACTTAACCTTGCTATCTCATTCATATGTTTGTTTCAATTTATCCCATATTTATTTTGCTGATTTGCATTGCCTAAATTTCACAAACTCTGATTCATGCAATCCACTTAAGATTCCATTCAAACCCTTGGCATTATTTACATATAATTGTTTGCCATCCTTATCTATGGGAGGAGTAGCTATAGGTGTGAACCCATCCTCAATAGATTGCCATGTTTCATATCCTTGTGCCATCAAATAAGTCTTCATCCTCATAATCCAGAAAGCATATTTATTCCCATAAAACATTGGAACCTTTTTTGTTGAAGATCCATTATGATAAGCCATCTATGTTCCTATAATATCTTCCTTCAAGTTGTTAGACATTTTTTGAAGGAACTCGCTCTGATACCAATTGAAGAACACAAGCCTATATTGAGAGGGGGTGAACAGTATATGATAAAATTTTACTTTTCATTTCCAAACAATATTATACAATGTTATCAATTACAATATCTTTCCATAGCAGTGTTAACTAATATCACCAATAGTAGTAGCAAATCAATAAAAAAATCATCATACACATGAGAGACATAAATTTAGCGTGGTTCACCCAATGTGGGTTACGTCCATGGAGAAAATATTTCTTCTAAATTTTCTCAAAAAATCTCTTGGGAACCAATTCTCTATTACAATTTTTATGGACCTCTATCCAAAGGAGATCTCAATCGCCTATGCTCAGGTTCATGGACCTCTATCCACAAGAGACTTATATCCCAAGTGCTCTGACTTATGGACATCTATCCACAAGAGAACTCTATCCCCTCTACTCTTGCTCGTGGACCTCTATCCATAGGAGAACTCTATCCCCTTTGCTCTGGTTCATGGAACTCTATCCATAGGAGACACCTCTCCTTTTCTTTGGTTCATGGAACTCTATCCACAGGAGACACCTCTTCTTTACTTTGGTTCATGGAACTCTATCCATAGGAGACAACTCTCCTTTGATTTAGTTTGTGGAACACTATCCACATGAGACACCTCTTATTTACTCTAGTTCATGGAACTCTATCCATAGGAGACACCTATCCTTTACTCTGGTTTGTGGAAATCTATCCATAGGAGACTCCTCTTCTTTGTTTTGATTCCTCCAAAGCTGGTACACACCTTTGCTCTAACTCTACTCCAAATTTGCACACATTACATGCACAAATCTATCTCAAATTTATCCTAATATACACACATTACATGCACAAATCTGTCTAAACTCTATCCCAAATCTGCACACATTACATGGACAAATTTATCTCAACTTTATCCCAAATATGCACATTACATGTACAAATATATCTCAACTCTGTCCCAAATCTGCACACATTACATGCAAAAATATGTCTCAATTCTATCCCAAATATGCATGCATTATATGCACAAATTTGTCTCAAATTTATCCTAAATATGCACATATTACATGCAAACATATATCTCAACTCTATTCCAAATCTGCACATATTACATGCACAACTATGTCTCAACTCTGTCCTAAATCTGCACATATTACATGCACAAATATGTCTCAAATCTGTCCCAAATCTGCTTCAAGTCTTCTCACAAGACTTGCTCAAATCTACCTCAAAACTGCTTCAAGTATTCTCATAGGACTTGCTCAAATCTGCCTCAAATAACTCTGCTCTGCTCTAATACATGCTCAAATCTTGCTCATAATCCATGCTTTGATCAAAATACCTCAAACATATTCTACCCAGATTGCTTGTTCAAGAATACATAGAAAATAATATGTAATATAATTTCAATATGTTCTTTCCAAATATCATTCAAGCCCAATGCACAAATTGCTTCACAAAACTGGTTTCTTAACACTTGCTCATTCACATTCAAAACCCCTCAAACTTAATTTTCACCATACACAAATTTCAACCAAAAATCAAACCACAATAACACCTTATAACTCCTACTTGTAAAAGATGAATAATTTTCAATATCAATAATGTACCTTATAATCATCCAAAATCCTAAGTGCAGAATAATTTTAATTTCCCTTTCATAAATCTTATACCTCCTATTCTCACATGCAAAAATATCCCCTTTGTATTTTCTCTTTATGCTATTTGCAAAATAAAAACTTTATAAAACACCTTTATAATTTCTATTTGCAAAATAGAAAGCTTTTATAACACATCCTTATAACTCCTTATTTGCAAAATAAAATTTTATTAACTCACACCCTTATGAATCCCTAATTGCAAAAACAAATATTTATTAACTCACACCATTATGACTCCCTAATTGCCAAACAAAACTTTATAAAAAAATTTAATGCCCTTACCACTTCTGTCGTTGAGGAGAGTTGAGCGCGAAACCTCACGGAGCCCACGCTCTAGCACGAGCTAGAGTGCCAGCTAGGTTGACCCACCCGTTGGAACCAAAGGTGCGCAATAAAAATTTTATTAATCTTTTCTTCTGCCCAAACGTAGTTCAAAAATCAACTACCAATGTGACTCGAACCCGAAACCTTCTCAACATCGTCTTGTGCAGGGTTTGCCTACCACATGAGCTAGCTACCTAGTTGGAACCAATCAAGCTTTACCTCCTGTATTGAGGTTCATGCACTGTCCTCGTTGCTTTAAAATTTGTGTGCTCTCCTTACTCCTCTCTGCCCTCGCATTCAATTTTGTGCTCTCTCTTTACTTCTGCCCTCACGAATGGAATGAATGGCACTTATACCTTTATCTCCACAACCTTTGCAAATTAATTTTATTTCCTCCTTATATATGTAATTTGAAACTTAGGAAGACATCGGCTCTATTGCCACCATTTGAATTTTAAATTTTGATGCCATTTAAAATTAAAATTTACTTTTATTATAATATTTAAACCTTGATTTAAATATTATAATTTATCTTTTATCTTTTGCGCTTGAAATATTTTTCAACCATGCAATAAATAAATATTTTTCAAATGAACCTTGTCTTTTTCTTGCTAATATAACCATAGAAAACCTTACTTTTTTCTTGCAAACAATAACCATGGAGAACCTTATCTTTTCCTTGCAAACATAACTATGGAGAACCTTTTTAACCAAATAACACCTTGTCATTTTCTTGCACACACAACCATGAATAATGCTTTTACCTTGAAAATTATTGTACCCTCAAAGATATTTACTTTGCACTTTAATATTTCAGCCTTGAAGATGATTTTCAACCATTTCAACTTTGACATCAATGACAACCAATATACTCAATATTTCCAACAAGCTTGCCACTTGCATACTAGATGGAAACTCGACTCTAAGACACTTGTACACATCTACATGAATCTTGCACTTCTACATGCATTCCTAATATAAGACACTTGTGCACATCCTCACATTACATATTTGCATACTTACATACATGACACTTGTGCACATTCTCTCAATCTACACTTGCACTCTAACTTACATGACACTTGTGCATTTCCTACACATTGCACTCTTACATGATACTTGTGCATTTCCTACACATTGACACTTACATAAAAGGGGAAATATAAATCATACTCTAAACTATAGACTCAATCCTAATCTATTACATATTTACAAATATACCATGAGATACCATGGGGGTACATTATCATGTACCAAATAATGTAATATTCCTCAACAAATGGGAGCCTATAAATCCTACATTAATTTAACTAAAAATAGATTTTTTTCTTTTGAATTGGTTATATGGGATTGAAGGGGGTCCCACCATATTACATCATCACTACAAAGTGGTATTACAACAAAGCTTGGATATTATCAATATATCACTTGGAAATATTTGAACCTTGCTCTCCTATTTTTAAATTTTGAGGAATCTAATCGATTGAGCTAATGCCACTTGATAAAATTTATAACTTTACACGGGTTTTTATGAGGGATCCTAGTCCTCTCTTATCGGGGTTTGAACTTGGATCTCTTGGATGATAACCCAAGGACTTACCACTACGGTATCCCTCATGGGTCAACCAAAAATAGAAATTTAAAACAATTATAAAAAATATCTTTTGGATGAAATTCTTGAAGTTATGTGTTGAAAGCAAAAATTACAAAATTTTAATGTATTTGTACATTTTTTGGTAAAACTAATGTGGGTTATATAGGGGCCCATTCCTAGAGACAATAAAATTAATGGTTAAACAACATTACAAAGGCATTTGGAACTAACTACCATTATCATAATAAGTATAGAAACAATAATAGTTCATTTCAAATATGTTGTAGCACATTCTCTTTGTTTCAAATTCATATAGATTGCTTAGATCATTAACTTTCTACCTGGTAACTAAGATTTTATTAGATCTTGTTATAAACTAGATATCTTGGTAAGAGTTAGCCCTAGGGAGTATTTCACAATATTGATATGATATTTTAGACATATCAAACATCACAATAATAGAATCACCTTCCATAACAAGCTTATAGATGCCTAATTATATTGCAAGCTTAAGACCTACTAGTGCAATTGCTTTAGCCTTATTATTAGTGAGGATTCTTAGAGGAAGTGAGATAACTTCAATGAATTATCCTTCTTGATAATGAAGTACTATGCATGTTCCTACAAGGCCAAGATTATTCTTGGATACTCATGAAAATTAATTTTCACCATATGAGGAGCGGGTGACAACCATAAAATGTGGTGACCTTTAGCCTTCCTAGATAGAATTCTTTTAGAAACTTGAGGAGGGATAGATATAAGCATTAAAATTTTAATTATTTGCTATAGTTGATGTAATGTTAGATGATTATGGATCTTGAGAGTAGTCTGGGCCTTCTCTAAGATAAGATATTCTATCTTCTTATGAACCTGCTCTACAGAGAGATATTTTTCTTTAAATATACAATGATTCCTCTCTATTTAGATGCTCCAAATGAGGATCACTAGGGTGATTTTATAAAGGATTTATGATTTTGATGATGGCTAAGGCCAATATTCAAATCAAATATTTTTCGTATGGTTTTGGGCTAGGCTTACCTCAAGAGCAAATTTTTATAAAAACTTAACCTCACACATTATGACTAAAATTACAATTGAGGAGGATCTATGGTCTCTGCTTCATTATTCCAAAGGATGCATAATAAAGGCCCTTTCCAACTCATCTTTGAAATATTATTAGAATTTAGAATTTTTTATTTTTTTACTACCCATGAGAAGGTATTGGCCTTAGGGAGGCCATGTTAGACCTAAATTTATTGAGAAAGGTGAAGGTTAGAGACATAAAGAGAACATAGGATTTCATTGCCTTCCTTTGACATATATTTTTTATAAGATCAACTACCCATTTGAGAGTGTTCTCTCCCATGACCATAATAATTATTTTGGTCCACACTCATTTATATAGGATAAATTATTGGTCCCTAGTAACCAATCCCAATCTAGAGAATGCTATCCAACTTCTTTGTATAAATCCATTCATAGTTGAGGTAGTCTAATAGTCACATAATTTTTGTCCTATACTCTTAATGGTTTTATGCATAATAGGTTGGAAGATCCTATATTCAATTAGAGGCTTATGACCTATCGATCCATCTATCCAAAAAGTAACTTTGGCTCCATATCTAATCTCCCATTGTAGATGCCCCACAATAAGATCACAACATGATAATAAGAATGTTCACATATGTGAACCTCAAGGAAGAGTACTAGATATGAAAATTCTTTCCTTTTCACTATTATTTATGTATTTAAACTTTATCATTATGCTCTATTAGCCATTATGATCTTAAGAAATTATCCACACCATTTTAGCTCCCAAAGTTGTGTTCACATCGAATAAATTTATGATTATAGCACCTCCTACCCATTTTGTCCTGTACACACTCTCCAAACTCAACAATGGAAGACTCAAATCTATTAAATATTCCTTGTGTGAGAAAAAACCATATGATCTTATTTATTTTATCTACTACACATGTTAATGCCTTAAATGCTAAAACAATAGATTGATAGGGCTTGTAGGACTAAAATGATGAATGCAATCCTTCTAGTTTGACTTAGATACTTGCTTTTACAATTGGAAATGTTAATGTAGAAGTAATGGATCAAGTATTTCCATAAATATTTATTTTACATGCTTGAGAAGAGGGGTATGCTAAGGTATTTTTTGAGTTGTTTGAGAAAAATGCAAGATCACCAATTTTTGTTGTACCCTTACTGAGATATTGAGAAAGAAGATGTAAGTTTTATCTACTTTGATCCTTTGACCTAACGGTTTATAGTAATTATTGAGCAATTGAGTCTTATCCATTTTCTTCACTAAGTATATCTCTTCCATAGAGGATGATATTGTCTACAAATTGGTTATATGTGTGAGAATATATAGCATAAGTGATATTTGGTCCTTCAAAAAGATTAGCCTATTTGGTTATTATGATCAATATACCTAGAGATTTGGAACTAAGGATGAATAAATAGGGGTAAAATAATCCCCTTGTCTCATTTTTTGTGAAGAATAAAAGTAGCCTTTTAGACTTTCATTGTTAAGGATTGAAAATTGACAAGTTGCAATATAGTTATATATCCATTCTTCACCTTAAGCTAAAGCTAAAGCATGCCAAAACCTCATCCAAAAAAACCTATTCCACATGATCATGAATTTATCCATTTAATCAAATAGAGGAAATAAGTAGATATAGTTATGTATCACACTTGGAAATGAGTGCAATATAGGACTTGTTCCATTTCTTGAGAATATTTTAAGATTTTCTACTTTCACTAAGGGTTAACAAGATATATTTATAATATCTTAAAAGTGTTGAAAAAGGCCCAATGGGAACCCATAAAGCCCTAAGGATTTACCTTTATTCATTAGGAAGAGTTCCATATGGGCTTCTCATGTAGAAATGGGAGCCATAAATCCTTTGTATTTTTATTATTTATCACCTCTAGGAAGTGGCTAAGGAAATCTTGCCTAACCTTTAAATCCATGGATAAATCAATAGTTAGGTTTCCTTTGTAATGATCAAATACTTCATTTCGATATATAGAAAATGGAAAATATAAATCATACTCTAAAATATAGGCTTAATCCTAATCTATTACATATTTACAAATATACCATGAGGTACCATGGAGGTACATTATCATGTACCAACTAATGTAATATTCCTCAATCTTACTTAATTTAACCAAAAATAGATTTTTTTCTTTTGAATTGGTTATATGGGATTGAAGGGGGCCCCACCATATTACATCATCACTACAAAGTGGTATTACAACAAAGCTTAGATATTATCAATATATGACTTGGCAAGATTTGAACCTTGCTCTTCTATTTTTAAATTTTGAGGAATATAATCGATTGAGCTAATGCCACTTGATAAAATTTATAACTTTACATGGGTTTTTATGAGGGGTCCTAGTCCTCTCTTATTGGGGTTTGAACTTGGATATCTTGGATGATAACCCAAGGACTTACCACTATGGTATCCCTCATGGGTCAACCAAAAATAGAAATTCAAAACAATTATAAAAAAGCTCTTTTGGATGAAATTCTTGAAGTTATGTGTTGAAAGCAAAAATTACAAAATTTTAATGTATTTGTACATTTTTTGGTAAAATTAATGTGGGTTCTATAGGGGCCCATTCCTAGAGACAATAAAATTAATGGTTAAACAACATCACAAAGGCATTTGGAACTAACTACCATTATCCTAATAAGTATAGAAACAATAATAGTTCCTTTCAAACATGTTGTAGTATATTCTCTTTGTTTCAAATTCATATAGATTGCTTAGATCATTAACTTTCTACCTGGTAACTAAGATTTTATTAGATCTTGTTATAAACTAGATATCTTGGTAAGAGTTAGCCCTAGGGAGTATTTCACAATCTTGATATGATATTTTATACATATCAAACATCACAATAATATAATCACCTTCTATAACAAGCTTATAGATGCCTAATTATATTGCAAGCTTAAGGCCTTCTACTAGTGCAATTGCTTTAGCCTTATTATTAGTGAGGATTCTTAGAGGAAGTGAGATAACTTCAATGAATTATCCTTCTTGATAATTAAGAACTATGCATATTCCTACAAGGCCAATATTATTCTTGGATACTCATGAAAATTAATTTTCACCATATGAGGAGCAGGTGACAACCATGAAATGTGGTGACCTTTAGCCTTCCTAGATAGAATTATTTTGGAAACTTGAGGAGGGATAGATATAAGCATTAAAAATTTAATTCTTTTCTATAGTTGATGTAATATTAGATGATTATGGATCTTGAGAGTAGTCTGGGCCTTCTCTAAGATAAGAGATTCTATCTTCTTATGAACCTGTTCTACAGAGAGATGTTTTTATTTAAATATACAATGATTCCTCTCTATTTAGAGGCTCCAAATGAGGATCACTAGGGTTATTTTCTAAAGGATTTATGATTTTGATGATGGCTAAGGCCAATATTCAAATCAAATATTTTTCGTATGGTTTTGGGCTAGGCTTGCCTCAAGAGCAAATTTTTATAAAAACTTAACCTCACACATTATGAGTAAAATTACAATTGAGGAGGATCTATGGTCTCTGCTTCATTATTCCAAAGGATGCATAATGAAGGCCCTTTCCAACTCATATTTGAAATATTATTAGAAGTTAGAATTTTTCCTTTTTTTACTATCCATGAGAAGGCATTGGCCTTAGGGAGGCCATGTTAGACCTAAATTCATTGAGAAAGGTGAAGGTTAGAGACATAAAGAGAACATAGGATTTCATTTCCTTCCTTTGACATATATTTTTTATAATATCAACTATCCATTTGAGAGCGTTCTCTCCCATGACCATAATAATTATTTTGATCCACACTCATTTATATAGGATAAATTATTTGTCCCTAGTAACCAATCCCAATCTAGAGAATGGTATCCAACTTCTTTGTATAAATCCATTCATAGTTGAGGTAGTCTAATAGTCACATAATTTTTGTCCTATACTCTTAATGGTTTTATGCATAATAGGTTGGAAGATCCTATATTCAATTAGAGACTTATGACCTATCCATCCATCTATCCAAAAAGTAAATTTGGCTCCATATCTAATCTCCCATTGTAGATGCCCCACAATAAGATCACAACATGATAATAAGAATGTTCACATATGTGAACCTCAAGGAAAAGTACTAGATATGAAAATTCTTTCCTTCTCACCATTATCTATGTATTTGAACTTTATCATTATGCTCTATTAGCTATTATGATCCTAAGAAATTATCCACACCATTTTAGCTCCCAAAGTTGTGTTCACATCAAATAAATTTATGATTATAGCACCTCGTACCCATTTTGTCCTGCACACACTCTCCCAACTCAACAATGGAAGACTCAATCTATTAGATGTTCCTTGTGTGAGAAAAAACCATATGATATTATTTATTTTATCTACTACACATGTTAATGCCTTAAATGCTAAAACAATAGATTGATAGGGCTTGTAGGACTAAAATGATGAATGAGATCCTTCTAGTTTGACTTAGATACTTGCTTTTACAATTAGAAATGTTAATGTAGAAGTAATGGATCAAGTATTTCCATAAATATTTATTTTACATGCTTGAGAAGAGGGGTATGCTAAGGTATTTTTTGAGTTGTTTGAGAAAAAAATGCAAGATCACCAATTTTTGTTGTACCCTTACTGAGATATTGAGAAAGAAGATGTAAGTTTTATCTACTTTGATCCTTTGACCTAACGGTTTAGAGTAATTATTGAGCAATTGAGTCTTAACCATTTTCTTCACTAAGTATATATCTTCCATAGAGGATGATATTGTCTACAAATTGGTTATATGTGTGAGGATCTATAGCATAAGTGATATTTGGTCCTTCAACAAGATTAGCCTATTTGGTTATTATGATCAATTTACCTAGATATTTGGAACTAAGGATGAATAAATAGGGGTAAAATAATCCCCTTGTCTGATGTTTTGTGAAGAAGAAAAGTAGCCTTTTAGACTTTCATTGTTAAGTATTGAAAATTGAAAAGTTGCAACATAGTTATGTATCCATTCTTCACCTTAAGCTAAAGCCAAAGCATGCCAAAACCTCATCCAAAAAAACCTATTACACATGATCATGAATTTATCCATTTAATCAAATAGAGGAAAGAAGTAGATATAGTTATGTATCACACTTGGAAATGAGTGCAATATAGGACTTGTTCCATTTCTTGAAAATATTTTAAGATTTTCTACTTTCACTAAGTGTTAACAAGAAATATTTATAATATCTTAAAAGTGTTGAAAAATACCCAATGGGAACCCATCAAGCCCTAAGTATTTACCTTTATTCATTAGGAATAGTTCCATATGGGCTTCTCATGTAGAAATGGGAGCCATAAGCCCTTTGTATTTTTATTATTTATCACCTCTAGGACGTGGTTAAGGAAATCTTGCCTAACATTTAAATCCATGGATAAATCAATAGTTAGGATTCCTTTGTAATGATAAAATACTCCATTTCGATATATATAAAATCTATTAAAAGGAAATATTCACTTGATAATATAGATGAAATATAGTTCACGTGTTGTCTAGCCGTAGTAGAATAGTGAAAAAATCATTTATTATTATAGGCCTCTTTGAGCCAAACTTCCCAAAATTTTTGGTGCCAAAGGATTTCTCTGGCATATATATTTTCCAAAGAGCTTCATACATGTTGTTCTTTAGCTAATAATTCATTAAAAATGCATGAATGTGTTCATGTTATATTGGGTGTCAATTTATTCTATTTTGTCTTGTGTCTTTGGGAAAAAATATTGTTAAAAATAGTTGTATTTCATTCAAAGAGTTTACCCCTTATAATTGGAGTTCATGGGAGAGTTTGTATATTTAATTACCACTTATTTAGCATAGTACTTCCACCATTAGTTCATAAAGTGTAGAGGTTATTGTCCCATAGACACATGGGTTCAAATAAAAAAGGGGGTCTTCTATGTCATTCTTCTTGTTTGATATGAAGAAAAATAGAAGCATGGTTTGAACCACATGCTTAACCTATTATAAACTCACTAACTACAGTCTTTCCAATTAGCCAATGGTAGAAATTTGTCTAGGCATTATACAATGTCAATAAAACACTTCCTTGTATTAGTCCATGTGTAAATGATATTTTTGGGAAGAACATCCCATAAGGTCAACTATTATGTAAAGTTTCTAAAGTTTCTTTACGACTTTGTAATGTGTTGCATACTATCCAAATTGTCCTTATCATTCAATATGGTATTAATGTCCCCCACCATAATCATAGAATCACCTTCCACAATAAGCTTACATATGCCTAACTTACTATAAGCTTAAGGTCTTTTGCTAGTGTGATTGGTTTAACCTCATTGTTAGTGAGGATTCTTAAAGGTAATGAGATAACTCTGGTGGATTTCCTCCATAATAGTGGAGAACTATGCATTTTATAATAGAGCTAGGATTACCCTTGGATGGTCATGAAAATTAGGTTGCACCATATGAGGAGGGGGTTGTATCCATGAAATGTGGTGACCTTCAACCTTCCTAGATGGAACTCTTTTGGAAAGTTAGGGATTAATAGATATGAGAGGTCAATTTTTGATACTTTACTATAGTTGATGCAATGTTGGATGATTATGGGTCTTGAGAGTAGTTTGGGCAGTGTCTAAGATAAAATATTTTATCTTATTACAAACCTACTCTATAGTGAAATATTTCTATCTAAAAATGCAATGGTTCTTCTATTTTTAGAGCCTCCCAATGAGGATCACTAGGGTGATACCCCAAAAATTTGTGCTCTTGTTGACAATTGAGGCCAATATTAAAAAAAACTATCATATGGTTATGGGATGGGCCCACCTGAAGGATAATTTTTATAAAAAGTAACCCCACATATTATGATTGAGTCTGAAACTACAATTCAAAAGGATCTATGGTCTTTGCTTCATTCTTTCAAAGGATGCACTATAAGGGTCCTTGCCAACCCTCTTTTATATATTATCAAAAGTGATAAATTTTCCTTTATGTACCATCCATGAGAAGGCATTGGCCTTAGGGAGGCCATGTTAGATCTAAATTTATTGGGAAAGGTCTAGGCTAGAAATATAACTCGATCATAGAATTTTATATCCTTCCTTTACCTTATTATTTGAAAATATCAACTCCCATTTGAGGTTGTTCTCTCCCATGATCACAATAATACTTTTGGTCCACACTAGTCTATATATGATCAATTATTGGCCCCTAATAACTTCTCCTAACCTAGAAAATGGTGTCCAACTTACTTACATAAAATAATTCATAGTTCAAGTAGTGTAATAATAAGATAAAATTAGGTCTAAGGTGTAGACCAATTGGTTCATCCAAACCCCATAAGGGGGGCGGAGGTCCAAGGTTCAAATCTCGGGCCTCACCGGACTGAACACTTGTCCCTTTCCTGGTGATTTCAGCGGCATAAAAGGTTTAAAATGATTATGGCATGGTGGTTATAGGGACGGACTACGCGAAGATCTATGTGGCGGCTTTTGGGGCGGACAACGCAGAATACTGTGTCGGCCATAAAAATCTGGACAGCCTGCTCGGATTCGTGGCGGCTACCGATTCCACCATGTAAATTCAAAAAAATCAAAAAATAAAATAAATAATAATAAGATAAAATTTATCCTATATTTTCAAAGGGTTTATGCATGATAGGTTGGAGGATTATGTATTTATTTACATACTTGTGGTCCGTCCATTCATCTATCCAAAAAATAGTTTTAATTCCATCTTTGGCCTTGCATTTTAGATGCTCCAAAATAAAAATACACCATGATGATAGGAATGCCCATATATGTGAACCTCAAGGAAGAGTACTAACATTGAAAATAATTTTCTTCTCACAATTTAGACCTTATTATTTTGTTTCTAGTAAATATTATGGTATTTTTCAATTCTTCATACCATTTTGGTTCCCAAAGTCATGTTCATATTGAATAAATTTATGACTCTATCTCCTCCTATCCTTTATGGTCTACATACACTATTCCAACTCAATAACAGATGTCTCAATATATTAGTTGTTCCTTACTAGAGAAAAATCAAATGATCTTATTTATTTCATATTTTACATTTGTTAGTGCCTTTAATGCTAAAAAAATATAGATTTCGATGTTGAAATATATATAATATGATATTATAAAACTAAGGCTAATAATAATGGAGTACATACAAGCACTCTTGATGTAGCCTATAGGCAAGTGCTATGTAAGCCTTTGGGCATTCTCTATGTAAGCCTAAAGTCATTCATCTTTGTAATCCTATGAGCATATTGTATAAGCCTATATAAAATTTTGATGTATTCACCCGTAGTGATATTGATTAAACCACCTCTATGGTTAACCTTGATTAAAGGATTTAATACAATTATTAAATTGTAATTTAATCTTCAATTCAAGTTATGTCAGCTTGAGTTAACCTTTAATAGAGGATTTGGTATCACTATAAATACCCCCAATGACTAAGCCATTGAATTTATTTGTGATATGAGAACTTGGTGGTGCTTATGGGTACCCATTGCTTATTTCTTCTATCTATGACCTCTATTTATCTTGTTTATCTCTCTTTATTTATTTTGTCTATATGCTCTTTTATTTTGTTTTTTTCCCTTTCTTGCATATGATTATGGTGAATGTATGTTTTGAAATGTTTCTAGAAAGTATTGTGAATTCCAACATGGTATTAGAGCTAATACAAAGCAACTTCATCCAATCACACAAAAAGGTTATCTAGGGCAAACCATGGTAGGTATGGATAAACTATTAGTTCTATTGAATTTCTTTTGGAATTTTAAGAGGGGTCCCAGTTCAAAACTTATTGTGATTTTGTCATATGAAGTATCTTTTTTGCTTCTTAATAATTTGCCTTTTTTCCCTCCAAAAATTAAAATTTGAAACTAGAATGTTCTATGGAATATTTCATTATGTGGTGGGACATGACAAGGTGGCATGCAGGTTTTCGATGGTACATCCATGAGTGGATTCTTTTGTGAAGGCATAGGCTAAATTTTTTTGTATTAAATAACCTAATGGTAAGGCTATTGCATAATAAGCATGAGGTAAAGTATTCAAATTATAGCAAGGACTTGTTTTAAACTTTTACACTCATTTTTTACCTTGGGTGCATGCATAGTTGGTGTCTTTAGCTTTATCAATAAAAAATGAGATAAATTTGTGTTTAGTAACAACATTACAGTGTAGTAGTAAGGCATCTCTTTTTAATGATGGATGTTTCAAGTTCAAATCCTATGACATGATATATTTTTTGTTCTAATATTTTGGTTAGGCATATTACACAAGGCTAATAGGATATATGTTTTAAGTACAATGTTGGTGAGGTGATAAGGTCATGGCATCGAAGGTAGGAAGTCCCATTTTTGTTTCAATTGGTTATTATGCAATGAGTTTACATAGGTTTTTATGAGGGATCTTGGTCCCTTCATATTGAGTGGGGTTTGAACCTTGGACCTCTCAAAGAGAGGCCAAAGCCCTTACAATTACAATAAGCTTGTAGCTAGGAGGTCCCAATTTTAAACCGTGTAAAATGTTTAATTTTTGGTTGATAATTTATGTTTTTTCCCACATGAAAATTCACTACAGGTCCTTCATTTCCAACTTTGTTGTGAAAGGTTCATGTTGATTGCCAGTAGTTAGTTTCTATTGACTAATGTTCAACCAAATTTGATTATTGATAGTTGCTGTAGCCCAAATTTGTGTATTTATATCAATTATTCTATTTATATAGACTAAACAATTTCATTCATATTTCAAACTCTTATTTGTTGTTTTAAACAATTGGTAGTCCAATGTAAGGGATGGCATCAACATAACATAACAAGCATTTGAATGGTACATCATAATTTTTGGCTGGTCCATCATTTTCCTAAGGTATAAATCTAATCGTTTTCTCTGATTTTTAATACTAATATAACCAAAATTTCAAAGGCCATAACTTTTTCATATGAAAGTGTTTTAGTCATATTTTTTAGATTGCACCTTTTTCAAGCCCTACATATTGGTGACTTCAGTTTTAAAACTTGTTACTATTTTATGGGATTTTTCATATAAAATGGACCATTTGGTATTATCCTCTTTAAGTATGGTGTAATATTAAATTCAACAAGCCCCATTGGCATGGCATTTGGTAAACTTTTTCACATTTAGCACCAAATCTGTATAGGCAATAAGGTTGGTTTTTGGCCAATATTTCCTTCTTTTAGTTGTGTCACTTATAGGATTTTTTATATTGTTCATAAAAGGATTAACACATCATCCCTTGCTACCTCATCCAATGCAAGTGTTTTAAAAGCCTTCTTAAACAACAAGGTCATAGGTTCAAAAATAACTTTCTCTCATTTCTTTTATCATAATTTTCAAGTTTTGATGTCTTCAAGGAGCATAAAATATCTAACTCTAATTGAGCTCACTACTGTAGTAGTTCATTAGTTGTACTTTATTTAAGAGATTAAAAGTTTAATTTCACGTGTTTATATTTTTACACACTTATTCTCTCATAATGCGCTCTTAACCATGTCTAAGACATGGTGTACTCTCTAAAATCCAACAACCCATTGGCATGACATTTGGTAATATTTTGGATATAAGAGGAGTAGGTTTTGGATGGTTAAAATAAGGTATATCTTGTTCCTATGGGTCTCTTTCTAGGCCTGGGTTTGATTATTAAAAGACTTACCTATTACTTCATGATTTGACTATTTTATCTTGATATAGGAGGACAAATTGTGGTTACCATATTGCATGTTACATATTTTCTCATGGGAAGCTCAACAACTTGATCTAGGAAGTGTTGTCACAAATTCATATTCATAGAGAGGTTGATCCAATTCATGTGCCTTTGACAAGAGAAGATAGTAGGATTCATTGGCCCATTTGAGCATTCATTATGGGGGATATGTACCATATCTAATGTCTTATATCTATGGACCCTTGGTTTAGATTATGAGGGGTGTTGAAATATATGTAATATGATCTTATCAATCCAAGTCCAACAATGATGAAGTACCCATAGGCTCTCTTGATGTAGCATATGTACAAGTTCTAAGTAATACTTTGGTTATTCTCTATGTAATCCTATAGAAAATCTATATATGAGCCTATATGCATTTTTCTATGTAAGCCTATTGGCATATTTATGTAAGCATAGGTAATTTTGACGTGTTCACCCTTACTAAAATTGAGTAAAACACCTCTATGGTTAAACTTGATTTAAAGGTTTAATACAATTAGTAAATTATAATTTAACCTTCAAGTCAAGTTTTTTCAATGAGTTTACATAGGTTTTTATGAGGGGTCTCGATCCCATCATACCGAGTGGGCTTTGAACCTTGGACCTCTCAAAGAGAGGCCAAAGCCCTTACCACTATAGTAAGCTTGAAACTTTACCTTAAAGTCAAGTTATTATAGCTTGAGGTTAGCATTTAATTAAGGATTTGTTATCACTATAAATATCCCCAATGACTAATGTATTGAATTATTTTGTGATAGAGCTCTTGGAGGTAGTGAATAAAGAGATCCCTCAACCTGGAAATGTGGAATGAATAGTCTATGATAAGTATGCAGTCCGTGACTTCGATTTCTTCTTTAAGAAGGACCCCTACTAGAAAAGGTGCATCAAAATTTGAAGTTCAAATGCTTCCTCTTAGTATTCTTGCTCAACTTGCTAATATAGTCATGGGGGACAATATTAGTTAGTGTCGATGAAGCAAATATCTACTCAAATGATGTTAGTAGGAATATCATTACTCTTAGATTTAAGGAGGCGATTAAGAGGGTAGAAATAACTGCAAGAGGACCGGGTTCTCCATCACCAGATTGACTCTTGATGATTTTGTTTATGTTATGCTATGTTGGTGTGTTGTTCTTTGTTTTGTCTCTATAGTTTGAAGTGTTGTTCCTAAGAGATTACATGTTTATATCATGTAGTCTGTTTTGTACTTTTTTGTAATTCTCTTCTAAGCTTGCCCTGATATATATTTTGGTTGTAAAAGGGTTGGGGCCCTTTCAAAAACCCCTTTGCAAACTAATAAAAAAATATTAGTTTGTTATATGAGATTGTTAGGTTGCTTATGGGCACCCACCTCTTATTTCTTATATTGATTATTTCTAACCATATTGTTTATCTATCTTTCTCTATTTTCATCTATATGCTCTTCTATTTTGCTCTTCTTCCTTTTTCTACATATGATTGTGGTGAATGTATATTTTGAAATGTTTCTAGAAAATATTATGAATTCCAATATGAGAGGGCTTGCAAGACTGAAATGATGACTAAGATCCCTTTGGATTGACTGGGATACTTGCCTTTCTAATTGAAAAGTTTAACATATAAGCATTTGATCAAGTACAAAAAGCTTTAATACAATTGCTTGAGAGTGGTGCATGCCAAAATATTTATCGGGAAGTTGTCCAATTAGTTATTATAAGATGTTTACTATTTTTGTTGTACCTTAGCTAAGACTTTGAGAAATAAGATGCAAGATTTATTTGCATTAATCCTTTGATCCAAGGCTCTAGTGTAATTAATGGGCAATTGAGATACTCTTTTTCTTCACAAAGTAGAGCTCTTCCATAAAGTATGGTATTATCTATGAATTGGTTATATGTGTAAGCATCCATAACAAAAGTGATCTTTAGTCCTTAAATGAGATTAAACTATTTGGTTTCTATAATCTCTCCCTCTAGATATTTGACAATAATAAAGTACAGATAGTGGAAATGTAATTCCCTAGTCTCAAGTCTTATAAAGAAGTAAAATAGCCTTTTAGAATTTTAGTGATAAGGATTGAAATTTGCAAAGTTGCAACACAATTATGTATCCATTTCTCCATCTTTGGACAAATCCAAAACATGCCAAAAACTCACCCAAAAAGACCTAGTCCACATGATCATAATATTTCTTGAAATTAAGTTAGTTAACCATAACTACCTCTTTTGTATGATTGATTGAATGGATCATTTTGTGGGCCACCAACACTTCATCCAAATTATGTTTACCATTAATGAATATACCTTATTCAAAAGAGATTATCCTGGGTATAATTAACTTGTCTCTTTGCTATTATATTTGTTATAAATTCTAAAATTGTGTTCCATAAATATATGGGAAAAAAATCCTAAATGATTTGGGGGTTATCACACTTAGGAATGAGTTCAATATTTGTATTTTTCCATTCCTTGAGAAAATTTTGAGATTTTCTACTTTCATTGAGAGATAACAAGATATTTTTATAATATTTCAAAAGTGCTGGAAAAGGCCTAATGGGAACCCATTAGGCCTTAAACGATTTATTTATTTTTAGAATGAATAGTGCCATATAAGCCTCTAATATAGAAATGAGAGCCATTAGGCCTTTGTTTAATTTGTTATTCATTATCTCTAGGATGCAATTAAGGAAATATTGCTTGACTTTTAAATACATGGATAGAGTTAGGATTCCTTTGTAATAATAAATCCCTCCCTTTTATATTTGGAAGATCTATTAAAAGGAATAATTTATTCAAGAAGATAGATGGGATACAATCCCTATATCATCTAGCCATAGAAGACTAGTGAAAAATTGTGTATCCTTGTAAAACTCTTTAAGCCATAATTCCTAAGACTTTTGGCACCAAAAGATTTCTTCTTTGATATATATCTTTTATAAGTATCTCCATAAATGTTGTTATTTAAATAATAACTCATTATCCATGCTTGAATTTTTTTCAATTATGTAGAGTGTCGATAGCCTCTTTTGTCTTGCATCCTCAGGCACAAATATTGTTGAAAATAATTTTGTTCCACTCTAATATTTTATCCTTCATAAACCAAATTTTATGGGAGAGTTTGTACACTTAAGTACCATTTATTTCCTTAGAGTCGTTCCACAATTGGTGCATAAAATTGTAGAGATTCTTGTCCCATAGCCACATGGATTCAAATTTGAAATGGAATCTTCTATGCTAGGCTTCTTGTTTGATATGGAGAAAGATACGATCATGATCTAAACCACATGCTTGGCCTATTATATTTTTAATAACTACATAATAGTCTAGGTAATTAATAATCATTGGAAATTTGTAAACATTCTATGATAGCAGTAAAATCCTTCCTTCTATTATTCCATGTGTAAAAGTTATTTTTGGGAAGAACATCCCATAAGGTTGACTATTATATGAAGTTGCTAAAGTTATCCAACTTATGCTTATCATTCAATATGACATTAATGTAGAGGCAACAAGTTGTGACGGATGGAGCAGCAAGGAGGAGGAGCGAGAGGTCTAGGGGCATCAAACCCTAGGTGTGGGACTTCAGAGGGTAGATCAGCAGACGCGGTAGGTGGGGGCTCTGGCGAGATAGCAGGCCCCCAGGCGGAGGATGTGGACAAGGAAGTTCTATTGGAACTGGTCCAAGGGCGTTGGGCGGATGCGGTTGAAGATTTCTCTGAGGGGGACCAGGACTCTATGCATCAGGATCAAAGGAAGACCCAAGAAGGAGACAAAGAGAAACCTGGCAACTGGAGACCTTCATATCTTAATGCTCTTCGCGGTAAGCAAAAATTATTCGACTCTTGTTTTAATCTAAAATCTGTCAATGGTAGGTTGCACGTCCCGGATTCCTTAGCTCAACATGTGGCTATGGAGGGCAGAACATCTCTGGTGGCTAAATTTATGGGGGTGAGGCCGGACATGGAAGTCATAAGGAGATGGGCCATCCAAAAATGGCAGCCAAGGGCCGGTATGATGATTAAGGCTTTACCCAAGAGTTTTCTTTTGGTGACATTTCAATGTGAACAGGACATGGAAAGGACTCTCCAAGGAGGTCCTTGGTTTTTTGGGAAAAGGGGCTTGTATCTGAAGCGTTGGTCCCTCGATTTCAACCCCAGACTCAGGTGCTAGATTTGGCTCCTATTTGGGTTAAGATGCCGGGATTACCTCTGCTTTTCTGGAAAGAAAAA
Source organism: Wollemia nobilis (assembly GCA_028583015.1). NCBI lineage: Eukaryota > Viridiplantae > Streptophyta > Pinopsida > Araucariales > Araucariaceae > Wollemia > Wollemia nobilis. The sequence continues at coordinate 1,592,998 of JAQPPZ010016670.1, forward strand.
ATCTTGGCTGGGATAGCTACAGAGATTGGAGAACTAATAGCTATTGATCCTGCAACCTTGAGAAAAATAAGACTCCTGTCTTCTCGCATGTGTGTGTTGGCGGACCTGAGTAAAAAGCTCCCTAAATCCATTATTTTGTCTTCTATGTTTGGCCTTCATACTCAGGTCTTTGAATATGAAAATATGTCTTTTAAGTGTAGTGTTTGTGGGAAGGTAGGGCACCAGGGTATCCACTACATTTCCAAGAACCAGCCCCCACTCCAAAATACTGATCCTCAAACCCGAATAATATCCCTCCCCCGCAGATCTCCATTCCTACCCAACCTGGGCCTCAAGGATGTGGAGCTCGAAATCCGAATATCACAGACCCTGTTCGCCCTATTGTAAGCAAGAGGCAACGTTTTAACCCTCCTCCCAAAAATTACTATGCCCCGAAACCCTCTCACAGGGGAGCTGGTCCCTTTGATGGGAACCCTCAAGCTCAACCTGCTCCTAAGATGATACAGCAAGCCTCAGAGCCAAATCACAAAGGAAAGAACCCCATAGATCAACGCCCTGGGGCAAGTAAGTTTGATTGGGTGATACGGGAGGCCTATGGAGGCTTGGTGGAAGTGGTCCCATGTACTACAGAGGAATTTATGGGAAGAAATTCCAAGGAGATCAACATCCCAATGGAGAACAGTTTTGATGCATTAAATCATTTGAAGGGAGATCAGATGGACAGCCAAGAAGTGGAATCTGAGGTAGAGGAGACTCAAGAGAAGGATTTAGAGGAGAAAAATCAGAGGAAGGAGCAGGAAACTAATAATATAGGCAAGGATACTCAGGAGGAAGAGGTGAACCACCAAGATCGATATAACCCCAAAGCAGGGAAAAAAGAATCTACTAATCAAGAAGCTAAGAGCACGGAATCATCTCCATTGTCAAAAAGACCAGTTAACCTAGAAAGCCAGATTGTTACCCCAAAGACCAAGACTGACCTACCCAAGATGGTTACTAGAAGCCAAGTGAATCCAAAGGAACTTCAACCTAGAGCGGATGTATGGGGATATGGTTCAGAGAGGGAAGAGGGAAACCTAGCAATGCCGCCTTAAGGCAAAAAGAAGCGAGCGAGGAGTGGCTGATGGCACTCAAGCAGTATTGCTCTTTGGGGCGAAGGCTCGAGGATCCAAAGCCCATAAATGAAGATTCTTTCATGGAATATTCATGGGAGTAATCCTACAAAAATAAGAGCTTTGTATGCTCTTAGACAAGAACACAAACCGAATATGATTTTACTGCAAGAAACTAAAATGGAGGAGAGTAGAGTTATTCCTTTTAAGAATAGGACTTGGCGAGAAGCTGAAGTAGTAGGCCAAGAGGCCACTGGAACAGCAGGAGGGTTACTAGTTATGTGGAACAAAAATGTGATTGATAGTAGAGTGATTCTGATGTCTAGTTGGTTTATTTGTCTCTTATGTGTGGATAAAACCATGCAGGAAGAGTGGATATTAAAGAATGTATATGCTCCAGTTAGACAAGGACTGAGAAGGGTTCTTTGGAGTCAGCTAGCTGAATTGAGGGAGACGGTCCCCAACTACCATTGGATTGTGGCGGGGGATTTCAATTGCTACCTTAATCCTGTAGATAAATTTGGGGGCTCTCAAAGAATAACTGTTGATATCTACGAGTTTAGAGATTTTGTTGAGCAACATGAGTCGATGGATGTGGACCTACGTAGATTCTCCTATACATGGTCTAACAAAATATTGAAGGAAAACCAAATTCAGATAAGATTAGATAGGTTTCTTCTTTCTCAAGAATGCCTGGAGAGGTTTGGGGACTCTTCATTAACGTCACTCCCAAGAATCGGGTCTGATCACAACCCAATTCTATGGGAAATAGGGGAGGACTCTAAGAAAAGATACATCGGACCCTTTCGATTCGAACTTATGTGGTTCCAACATCGGATCTCAAGGATCTGGTTGCCCAATGGTGGGACAAAAAGTATAATGGTTCGAAACCGGCCCAAGTGGCATGTAAACTAAGGAATGTGAAGGCTAACATTAGAGAGTGGAACAAAACTTCCTTTGGCAATATTTTTGTTAAAAAGGCAGAACTAAAAGACAAGATCAATGAACTACAGGAGAAGCTGAAGTCAGAGCGACTTATAGAGGATCTGAGAAACCAGGAGAGGGAGCTGTTAGCCGAATACCACACGATGCTAGGATTTGAAGAAACATTTTGGAGGCAGAAATCCAGACTGCGTTGGTTAAAGGAGGGTGACAGAAATACAAAGTTCTTCCATGTCTCTACTCTTCGCCACAGGAGTACTAACAAAATTAAGGAGATCAAGATGGCCGATGGGTCTAACACCAAAGATATGGAAGACATAAGGAGGGAAGCGGTTGAGTACTTTAAATCGTTGCTAGAAGATGTAAATCCGACTATTGAAGAAGAGGACTCTCTGTTGGCAGCCATTCCACCCCTCATAACTGATAATCTTAATGGATTCTTACTCAGTCCTTTCACAAAGGAGGAAATCAAGAAGGTCGTTTTTGACATGGATGGTAACGACTCCCCAGGACCGGATGGCTTCCCCGCAACTTTCTTTTAGAAGTTTTGGGATATCCTAGGCAATGATGTAGTGGAAGCTATAATTGAGGCTCAAAAGGACATGGAAATACCAGAAGGAGTTAATGCTACTTTTTTAGTCCTCATCCCTAAACTAGTGGGAGCAATGGAATTTTCCAGTTTTCGCCCTATCAGTTTATGTAACACTCGAATGAAGATTCTCACAAAAACAATCGCCAATAGGTCGAAGGTTATCCTTCCTTTCATCATTGATATGAACCAAGGTGGCTTTGTGAAAGGGCGACAAATATTGGATGGTATCATCACAATTCATGAGGTTATTCATTCAATGGTGACTAGTAAGGAAGCAAGTATGTTACTAAAGCTTGATATGAATAAAGCCTACGACCGGGTCTCATGGCGGTTCCTCACCAAGATTTTGGGTAAGTTTGGTTTCTGTCCCCGGTGGATTAAGTTGATTTTTATTTGTATCTCTACTACAAGATTTTCTCTCATGGTGAATGGGTCACCCTCCGGTTACTTTAAGAGTGAAGGGGGTTGCGACAAGGAGATCCTTTGTCTCCATACTTGTTTATTATTTTAGCGGAAGCATTGGGTAGGAACATTTCAGCAGCGATGGCAGATGGTCAATTGGAAGGTTTTAAACCAGCCTCAACAGCAAAGCCAGTGTCTCACCAAAAGTTTGTGGATGATACAATCATTGTGTCCAAATCCTCGGTGCATCAAGCTAGGAAGTTGAAGAGAATTCTAACCAAGTATGAGACGAAAGTATGACAATACATAAACTATAAGAAGAGTAGCATCTATTTCTTTAACACGCCCGGTGGGAGGGAGGAAAGAATAGCTAACCTCTTCGGTTGTGGAAAGGAGCTTCTACCGAAGCAACTTATCTAGGCATGCCTATGTTCGAAGGAAGAATGAAGGCTACTTTGTGGAACTCGATCATTGACGAGATCTCCAAAAAGTTAGCGAGGGTGGAAGGGCAGCCTTCTCGACTCACGCAGAAAAGCCTTATTAGTTCAAACTACTTTACGGAGCATTCCAATTTCATCGCATGTCTCTATTTAGAATGCCGCAAAGGTCCGAGCTACATTGGAGCTAATTCAACGCAACTTCTTGTGGTCAGGTTCAGAGGAGAGAAAGATAATTTCGTTGGTAGCATGGAATCAGGTGTGTGCAAGCAAGGATCAGGGGGGCCTGGGGTTAAAGAGAATGAAAGAAATGAATCAAGCTCTGATTGGCAAACAGGTATGGAGATTTATCAACAATGATCAATTGGGATGGGTAAAACTTCTTAAGGCAAAATATATCAAAAATAATCAGGACTTCCTGAAAGTTGATAATCTTCCTAGAGGATCCTATTTTTGGAATTGTTTGCTCGAATGTCGGGAGGTAGTCAGGAAAGGCATCAGATGGAGAATTGGTAATGGAAGACAAGTGGACTTTTGGAAAGACCCGTGGTTGGAAGAGGCCCCTCTGAAAGATAACTTAGACCTTCAGGTCCTCCAACATAAACTTTCGAAGGAAATGGGAGGAAAAGTAGGGGATTTTATTGTCAGTAGCACAGAAACTTCCTATTGGAAGAAAATCACAGTTCAAAATACTTCAAAGAAAGAGAAGGTGGCCCTAACCAAACTCAATGATGCTTTAAGGGTGTTCCTGATCATTCCATGGGGAGGAAGGGACAATATGATTTGGGGAAAAACTACAAGCGGGATCTATTCGAGTAAAAACTGCCTATAAGTTAATCCACTCAGGATTCAATGGTTGGACTCCGACTTTTGTTATTTGGTTAAATAATTTAACCCCAAAAATAGCTTTCTTCTTTTGGTTGGCAGTTCAAAATAAGATCCTGACAACAGATAATCTGCAAAGGAGAGGTTTCCAATTCATCAATCGATGTATCTTGTGTGAGAAAGCAATAGAATCTGTAAGTCATATATTTCTAACTTGTGATTTTTCTTGTACAGTCTTCCAAATGATCCTGTCCAAATTTCATATAGATTGGGTCTGTCCAAATAGCATGTCTGACTTCTGCATACAGTGGGCTTCCCCCTTTCGGGCAAAGCTTTTGACTTGGCTCTGGAAGCTCAGCTTACCCCATTTTTTATGGGGGATATGGAATGAGAGAAATAAGAGAGTATTTAAAGGACGTAAGAAAGATCCCAGGTTATGTGGTAATAAAATAATCAGAGCTTTGAAAGAAAACTGGAAAACTTTCTTCTTCAAAAATGAGACCATGTCTCTATGGGAAAGGAGGATTTTGTGAAACTGGGGAGAGGAACTTCCAGACCTAGAAATTACAACCAACCCACGGGATGGTGTCAAGTGGATACCCCCCACACAAAAGTGGGTTAAGTTTAATTTTGACGAGGCGACTAAAGGAATTCGGGGCTGCAGGAGCAGGAGGAGTTTTGAGAAATGAGGAAGGAAAAGTGGTCCTTGCATTTGCAGAGCCTTTGGGAACTCAAACAAATCATTTTGTAGAAGCCCGAGCCTGCATGCAGGCAATGAGAATTGCCAGAATTGAGGGTTATAAGGAAGTTATCTTTGAAGGGGATTCGCTTAATATAATAAAGGCAATTAAGGAGGATAAAGACCCCAGCTGGACCATATTGGAGCTTATCCTAGAAGCAAAGATTCATAAATCTCATTTGGTTAATGCCCGAATCCAACACACCTTCAGAGAAGGGAACCAGGCGACGGATCTAATGGCAAATATTGCAGTTTCTATTGGGGAGATGCAAATTTGGAAGGATAACTTCCCTCAAGAACTATTGGTGTTGGATGCTAGAGAAGAGCTAAGATCAAACCTGTTAGAGCATCAGGAGATCAGAGGGGCTGATGATGAGTAATCTGACAGATGGAATTAGGCAAAAAAGGCATCCCATTTGCTGGGGCCTGGGAGGTGACAAGTGTACAGTACAACAACCTAGTGTTAGTAAGTGCTAGGTGTTTTTTGGTTTTTGTTTTATCATGAATAGTCAAGCAACAAGTATAGGACTGTGGACTCTAAGTATGGCTTAATGTGAGTCTTAGAAAGATCCATTTTGTATTTTGATTATACGGGCTTGATGCTAGAACCAGCCCATTTTGACTTTGTAAAAGGTTTGTGGACCTTATAACCACCTCTACCTTATACCAAAAAAAATATGACATTAATGTACCCTAAGATTATGATGACTTATCCTTCATGGACTTTTAAAAATAATTTCCATTCATTTCAACCTAAATATTGGAAATGGGATTGTGAATATCATACACATTCACCACTATGGATTGGATGTTTTAAGAAAAGCCTTTGAACCGTATCATGCTTTAGCAACAACCTAAATTGAATAAGGTGTATGAAATCAAGGAGCACTTCCACATGGTAGCCAATATCCTTAAAATCCTTGTGCTTTGATGTTGTTGATATTCTAACTCTTCCACTTTTTGGCATGACATTTTACTAATTTGTTATCATCAATTTTGGTATCTTGAAGATATTATATATATGAGCAAGAGGAAGTTATCTATTTATAGGTCAAATGTTGTTTATTAGGGGTGTCCAATCGCCTAATATTCCAAGATTAAATCTTCATTATTCTTACGAGGGGTATTTCACCCACCCATATTATAGGAGTTTTTGAACCTATAGTTATTTTCTAAAATTGATTCTTTCAAAGGATGTAATATCCATTTTTATGGCTCTAACATTTTATCTTTTTCTTTTTTGTTAGTAAGTGCACATCAATTGTCTCCTTGAGATGTTTAATTTGATGAATGTTGTCTATCTTCCAAGCCAATATAAACTTAGGGCTGGTTTGAGGCTAATCTAATTATTTTATTAAATAAATTAGAGGAGTTGTATTTAGTCTAAGTATTGGTTACTCTTTCTACTCACAATGATTTCTCCTTGCTCTCATCTTCCAAAGCATTTCATTGTGTTGAAATTGTTTCTAGAACTATATAAAAGGATATAGCCTTATGGATTCCTTGCCTAAATGTATTATCATAATTATTATACATGTCTTGTGATGCAATACTTGTTCGTGAATGAAAAGGAAAGGAGAGATTCTAATTACCAATAGGAGAGCTTGTTGATCCTCTCAGTAGCAAATTTTCCACCCATATTAGAGTTGCTCTATGTTATGTAACTATAGTCATAATTGATAATCCTACCTCTTTTGAGGTTAACTAAGTTATTCCTACATCCTAAGAGGGTATAGATTTATCAATGCCACAAAGATGCTCCATGGATTGAACTATGATATCTTCCTTAAGTTTGAGAAAATAATCTTGGTGGCATTTCTCTAGGCTTTATGTTCTAGCCTTTTAAATCTTCTTCTATCCTTCCTATTGTTTTTAAGGTGTTAACTTATTCTCTTTGTTGTGTCAATAATTCTTGTTAAGGCTATTTCAAGTATACAAGGGATCATCCTCTATTTTTTGGGATAGATTCCCATTAGAGTGTAAATAATAATGGCACGAGGTTGTATATTTCTAGATTTTTCTTATAAGCATATCTTGGGGTACATGATAGAAAAATTTTCCTCTATAGCTTAGGAAAAAAATACATTTTGTCTTCCACATATTTATTAGTATATCTTGAATATATATCTATTTCAAAGGATGATCATCAAATTCCTACTCTAGGTTGAAGCATTGGGAGCATAGTTTAATAAATAGTCTTACCTCTTTGCAATTCCATGGGCCCTCTTTCACTATTATATCTCTTTCCTCTCCATTGATGTAGATGATGAGGAAAAATCCCTTGATAGTGTTGTGACCACTTCACAATGACCCCAAAATTGGGGACCCACTTGAAAATTTGGAAAATTTTGGTTTTCTGGTTTATAGTTTTGTTATAGGGTTTGGTTAGGTGTAATTTTCCATTGATTGAAATATTTTATTTGATTTTAGTCTAGTTTTAATTTTAAGATTGTGATGTTTGAAAATTAATTATGAATTAATGGTTATTTTAAAATATTTAAAAATAGTATGGTTTAAAGATTTATAAATATTTAATTTTAAAATATTTTTAAAAAATTAAAAAGAATGTAATTTGGAAGAATATTTTAAAATTTAAATTAATATATCTTTTAAAATAAAATTTTAATAAAAATATTTTTTTATTATTTTGCAAGATAAAGGTACTCGACGCCCAGTCAAAGTCGCCCAACAGTCATCACAGTGCGGTATGGTTTTCGAAGTGGTCTTGACCAAGATCAAACATAGTTTTCGAAACATCAACAAGAGGCATGAAGATGCCCACCAAGGGCATTTGGCTGAATCAATGAATATTATGAGGGTTTTTCATTATAAAATATTTTTCAATGTGTTTAATGGCACATGTAGGATAAAGCTACTCATTCTTTTGTATTTACATGACAAATACCCAAATCCATTAGCCATTATTGAGCCCGTCCAAAAATATTAATAGAATCTAGGTCCTATGTGGAGGAAAGAGCTACGTCTTCAGCTCTGGTCATATGGTAGAGCCTGCTGGGCTATGGATGGAATGACGTCCTCCATGTTTGGTGGTTGGAATACCGTATGAGCATCGTGAGCATTCTCTTCACCATTTCCTCGAAATATGATAGAAATCATATGAAACACATAGTAAACATAAATGAGCAATGGACGGTGAGATATGGAATGACGGATTGCTCATCTATTTGTTAATATATCATTGACACAGAGTTCTTAGATAAATGACCAGGTTTCATAAATTGGAGAGCTAAACATGGGAGGTAGATTATCGTCGGGGTACCCACATCATAGCACGACCACTTAGAAAAATTGCACCATGTTGGAAATATATTAAATACTAATGATTGAGTAAACATAGTGGCTATATTCAGAATAATTACACGTGGTTGATGAAAGTGTAGAATTGGGTTAGAAGTAGTCGGTTGGCAGGAGATTATAGTGCTGAAAACATAAACGAAGATGCCATGGAAGCTACATACTAAGCGGATGACTTATTTATTTCCAAGTGATGAGCCTATTAGTGGCAATGAAATATAATCAATGGCAAGAAAATAGTGTATTGATAGGGTATCCAGTGATTTGTAGGGTATTGTATTCTAGATGGAGATATAGCAGTCTCATTGACATTCACGTTTCATGATCATGCAATGGACATCAATGTAAACATGGTTTATGTCGTGTTAAATGGAACACAACAGTGAGGGTTATTTGGCAATGTGGTGTACTGTGGATGGGAATGAAAACCGACGGTAGTGTTGGAGCCGTGACAATGCAGGCAGGTATATCGCAAATGACTCAGGCAGAGGATCCGGACAACATGAGATATTTTTGGTTTATTTTTGTGGATTTAGAGAAAAATACAAAGTTTGACATTATCATTCATAACATTGATTAAAATTTATAAGAATGTTATATATGATATTATGTCATTAAAGGACCAAAGTAATATTAAATTTTATAATAATATCACACCAAAGACATGTTGATAATATCACGCCAAAGACATTGTACTTTGTTGATGGATATGGTTATAAAATTAGTTCTCTTTCTAAAACTGAGCGAACGAATTGAACAACGGATTATGAAACTGTAAGAACGGATTTCTTCTAGTAATAAATAGCTACGGAAATTTTAAAAAAGGGGTTGAACAGATTGGAAAAGAGGACATTTGAAGAGAACTTCGAAGGCAAAGACTTGCAGGTTACAGGGAGCAAAAGACCAAGTTAGACAAAGACTTTGGAATATGGCACTGTAAAGTTCTATTTTGAAAATATATCAAATTTTTATTATATTAAAGCATGCGTTAAGGTGTTTTATGATGTTAATAAAATTGATTTATTTTGAATAATTAAAATTTTCCATAGAAGATTGCATTTTATTTATATTGGATTGAGATACTTCTGATCCATATAAATAGGATTAAATTTCAAAAGTTTTAGTTTATTAATTCATAGCCTGCAACATAAAATTTATTTTATTTTATCATTCTTTTACCCTTATTTTTTATTTTATTTTAATTCTAAAGTTCGGATCTTAACCCTAATTCATTATTATAAAGGTTCAAATACTTTATAATTAGGGTCTTAATGTTTATTCACTTTCCAAATATTTAATTTAATTGATGTTTGGATGAATAAGCATTACATTGGTTGGAAGGTTACAGAAACCCTAACTACAATATTATAAAGGTGCAAAACCTTATAATTAGGGTTAATTTTATTGGTCACAGAAACCCTAACTGCAATATTATAAAGGTTCAAAACCTTATAATTAGGGTTTATTTTTATGTTTGTTCACCATTCGGATATTCAAATTTAATTTTATATTTGGATGAATAAGCATTAAAATTAAATAAAAAACCCTAATTTTAATATTATAAAGTTCAAAATTTATAATTAGGGTTTTATATTTAGTTGCTTTTTGGAACTTACGTAAATGTTAATTTTTATGTAATTCATCAAAGGGGATTAACTTATAAGGGTTCAAAGTTTATTACATTTTAAGGTTAATCATTTGAATCATTTATCTTTCATATTTAAAGCAACATAAAGATCAATTCACTCATCATTTCATTTTCAAGAACAATCACTTGCATAGTATAATAAAATATTAACAACATAGACCCCTTGTTAATAGTTATTTGCAAATCACTAAGGTATTCTAAGCACTTATTTGATGCATTTTATAATACACAAACACACATTAAGTGAATAGAACCTTGGAGAAATGTTTATTTCTTTGCAAGAGAGGGTTTTAATCTTAAAATCCTAACTATGAGTGTGGTTTTGCAACTGGGCAAAATTACCCCTCAATAGAATTGGCGCTAGAAGGAGGGCCTGAAAGGTAATAGGTATTTGATTTTAAACATTTGAAGTTTGTTCAAATTTTGATTATAAAAAATAAAATAAAATAAAAAGTAGACATTTCCCTATTTATGATGCATTAATGTGGATCTGATATAAATTTGGAAATATGGTTAGGATTCAATTGTTGAAATTTCTTCACACATAGTATTTCATGTTGAAATTGGTTCAATGGCAGAAAATTATTTACCTCATTATAAGCATGATGGAAAGAGTACAACAGAGGAACATATTCAGGCATACAAAAATGTTATAGTTCATTTTCAAATTATGCATGAAGATGTAGCATGTAGATTATTTCCTCTAACATTGGATGAATTTGCTAAGGACTGGTTTATCAATTTACCTACAGGTTCTATTAATTCTTGGACTCAACTAGAAACAACATTTCTCAAAAATTTTAGAACATTGACTGATATGTGTTTGTTATCAAATAAGTTTACCTCTATCTATAAAGAATCTAATGAATCTATGAGCCAATTTAATGATAGATTCCATAGGTTGTATACCGAAATAGAGACATATTTCATCATTTCAAAAGAAGAAGTCATTCAAATATACTTGGAAGCCTTAGAATATTTTACTTCTACATGCATAAGGAGATGTCTTAAAAATCCATCCTTGTCTAGAGCTTACAAGAAGGCAATATCCATAGAACAACAGTGTATTTTAAAAAAGATTGATGTGGATCAACAATGGTGTATTTTGAAAGAGATTGATTTAGATCAATTATCATTACTTAATCCTAAGGCTCAAAATCAGATGCCACCCATGAGTCAGGTTGAAGCACAACCTTCTCCAATGATGAACTATTCTTTAGGAGATATGGATTTAAACCAATACCGATCATCTAATTTAGCACCCTCAAATCAAATGATGTCTAATGTGAACAATCAATGGGATGAAGTTGAATGTCCAAATTTCACAACCACCCTAGATATTATCCAAGAGGAAGTACAAGTTTCAAAACCAACATCCACCAATGAGGTTTGTGATAAATAGGCTCATCAAGATGTAGAAATTAACTCAGTTTTAGAAACATGTGAGCCTTTAGAAATAAAGGGGTTAGAGCCATTATTCACAAGGGAAGATTGGGATAATTTTATAAAACAAAATACAAGAATTGATTCCACTATAGAAACCCTTGAGTCACCAAAAATGGTTGAAGGTGAATTTGAAGAAGAGTTTCTTGAAGAGCTTGAAAATTATGAGGAAGATGCAATAGAGTTTCATCCCATGGGTTTAGATGACCATTATTATAATTGTTTAAAAAGACATGAGGAATCATTATTTTCTCACAATCCTACTGATGAAATTTCTATTTCATTTGATATGCAGGATGTTGAAAATTCTACTTCAAATGAAGATTTTGAAATTTCCATGCAATCAGAAAATGATGTGCCAATTGCAAAAATAGAGAAGGTTCCAAAATTGAATCACTTTGAAGATGAATTTATTGAACACCTTGCTAAAATTGAAAATGAAGAAATGGTAAATGTTTCTTATGACTCATTTGTTATGAATGAGGAAAAGGTAAAGTCTTCTCTTTTACTCTTGACTACTAAAAATTTGGGTACAAATTCACATGATTGTCTTGGAGATTCAAATAAAGAAATATCATTGATGGTTAATAAGGAATTAGAAATGACTCCTATTCATTCAAATGATAAAAATGTTATATTGGAAACAACTCAAGTAGTTGATCAGGGAGATGTGTTATTTGACACATCCTTAGATAGACAAGATTTATGGTTTGAAAAATATGGACATATTTTTAATTGGGTGCCTAATTTTTGTGTTTTTGAAAAGCAGGTAGTTGATGAAGATGAAGGGCTACAAGATGACAATGATGGAGCTCATGAAGAAAAAGAAGAAATTGCAATGGCTCACCAAATTTTGGTAAATGCTACTCATGATGTTTTTATCATGGATGACAAGGTAGAATCTTCACCTTTGTTATTGATGGAAATTTCAGGTAATAAGTTGTATGATGTTCCTTTAGATGCTCATGATTTTGATAACAAAATATCAAGTGTTGTTAATAAGGAATTGGATACAACTCCTAAATCTATTGCCATAAATAAAATAAAATAAAACATGATTGAAACTTTGAATCAAGTCCATAAACAAATAATTATTAAATCTAAGATTCAATCTTGAAATGATTCTTGTTTAGGAGACATCCTAGATGCTTGCAAATTGTTGTACAAGTTCAATTGGCCTAAAAACATGGAAAATGAATTGGTTTCAAAAATTTTAGAAATAGGCTCCTTCTTGCAAGACCTCATATTTGAAAAAGAAAGCCTAATTCTAAATCATGAATTGAATTGTGAAAATTGCATTTTAAAGAATAAACAAGAAAGAATTAAAAATCAGTCATTGTCTTACCATTTCAATGTGTCAAAATTCCACTATAGGATTGATAATATAATTGAATCAAATTGGCAAAATGAGATAGGCACAATGAGAGGTTCTATTTTTGGCCTAATCTTATTTTTATTGGATTCCTATAAAACTTGGTATGCATATCAAGATAGATGTTTTTTAAATTGTAAAAATCGCATTTGGGATCCAGGAAAAAGATAGCTTAAATTTTTGCATCATATTGTACATAGTGATATTTTTTGTAAATTGTTTTGGTTTTTCTTGTTTTTATAGTTAATTTTTTTTGTGATCTTGTTAGTTGGTTGTTTTTTTTATGTTTGTTTTGTTTATGTTTTGTTTTGTGTCTATGAAATTTTGGATGTGTTTCATTTGTTTGTCTAGTAATAAATTGGCTTAGGCCAAAATTTTGGAGTTTAGTTTAGGTTCTAATTTTCGTTGTTCTTGTGTTTGTAAAATATTTTGGTGTTGTTTCATTGATGGAGTTAGTTGTTATATCTCAACATTTGATGAATTTTTTTGGTATCTATCCATGTGTCACTTAGGATAAAATTACCTATTTTGAAAACATCTAAAACTTGAGTAAAAGGAAAATGAGATTTTTAATATGTATCCTTATGAATTTGGGTCAAGATAGTCAAACTTGGAACACTGAAAACATTTTGCAAAAGCTCCACAAATACTGCAACACATTAAAATAATATTCTTTGAATTCTTGAAGGATGAAATTATTTAGTTTTGTAGATTAAGGTGAAAATCTAATGAACTCAATTTTTAGCCTTACTTGATCTCTAACCCAAGTGGCAGGTGAATTTTGCAAAAGCGGTACAAAGCTTGAATAAAACACAACCAAAGAAAATACAATGGAAAGTAAAGCCAAATTAGTCACCACAGTCTAAAGAACCTTCACTAGGACTATAGACATCTGACTGACAGTGGAGCTAGGTCTAGACTGAAATAAAGAAAAGAAGCAAAATGTAAAGTTCATTTAAGATTTGGGTGATTCAGATAACCTCTACCGGGGCTATAAATGCTTGGTTGGTAGTAGAGCAATGTCTTGAAGAGAGCAATGTAGGGGTGCACTTAAAAGAGCAAATTTCTATAGCCTAATTGCAAAACTAATAATGGAAATCTGGATAGTATCAGGAAAAATAAATGAATCATAGAGCACACACCAAGCAAAAGCAAATGTTTCAGTTGTTTCAGTTTGAACTTATCTATTCACATTCTTTGGATATTATTGGTGCTCATTTGTCTAATGTTTGGGTTTTTTTGTTTTCATTATTGGATTCTTAAGTCCAAAATATTCAGGAACATTTCCCAACAGAGTCACCATTTATTGTGACCTTTTCACAATGACCCTAAATTTGGGGACCCATAAAAATTTTGAAAATTTTGGTTTTCTGGTTTTATAGTTTTGTTATAGGGTTTGGTTAGGTGTAATTGTCCATTGATTGAAATGTTTTATTTGATTTTAGTTTAGTTTTAATTTTAAGATTGTGATGTTTGGAAATTAATTCTGAATTAATGGTCATTTAAGATTGTTTTAAAATAGTATGGTTTAAATATTTATAAATATTTAATTTTAAAATATTTTAAAAAAATTAAAAAGCATGTAATTTGGAAGAATATTTTAAAATTTAAATTAACATATCTTTCAAAATAAAATTTTAATAAAAATGTTTTGTTTTATTATTTTGCAGGATAAAGGTACTCGACGCCCGGTCAAATTTGCACAACGATCGTCACGGTGCGATATGGTTTTCGAAGTGGTCTTGACCAAGATCAAACACAGTTTTTGAAACATCAACAAGAGGCACGAAGATGCCCACCAAGGGCATTTGGTTGAATCAATGAATATTATAAGGGTTTTTCATTATAAAATATTTTGCAATGTGTTTTATGGCACATGTGGGATAAAGATACTCATTCTTTTGTATTTACACGATAAATACCCAAATCCATTATCCATTATTGAGCCCATCCAAAAATATTAACAAAAACTAGGTCCTATGTGGAGGAAAGAGCTACGTCTTTAGCCCTGGTCATATGGTAGAGCCTGCTGGGCTGTGGATGGAATGACGTCATCCATGTTTGGTGGTTGGAAGATCGGATGAGCATCATGAGCGCTCTCTTCACCATTTCCTCAAAATATGAAAGCAATCAGATGAAACACAAAGTAAACAGAGATGAGCAGTGGATGGTGAGATATGAAATGATGGACTACTTGTTTGTTTATTAATATATCATTGACACAGAGTTCTTAGACAAATGACCAAGTTTCATAAATCTAAGAGTTGACCATGGGAGGTAGATTATCGTCAAGGGACACATGTCATAGCATGACCACTCAGTAGAATTGCACCATGCTAGAAATATATTAAATACTAATGATTGAGTAAACATAGTGTCTATATTCTGAATAAATTATGCGTGGTTTATGAAAGTGTAGAATTGGGTTAGAAGTAGTCGGTTGGTAGGAGATTATAGTGCTAAAAACATAAACAAATATGCCATGAAAGCTACATACTATGCGGATGGCTTATTTATTCCCAAGCGATGAGCCTATTGGTGGCAATGGAATCTAATCAATGGCAAGAAAATAGTGGATTTATAGGGTATCCAACAATTTGTAGGGTACTGTGTTATGGATGGAGATGTAGAAGTCTCATTGGCATTCACGTTTCATGATCATGCATGCAATGGATATCAATGTAAACATGGTTTACATCGTGTTAAATGGAACACAATAGTGAGGGTTATTTGGTAATGTGGTGCACTGTGGATGGGAATGAAAATCGACAACAGTGCTGGAGCCGTGACAGTGCAAGTTGGTATATTACAAATGACTCAGGCAGAGGATCCGAACATCATGAGATATTTTTGGTTTATTTTGGTGGATTTAGAGAAAAATACAAAGTTCAACATTATCATTCATAACATGGATTAAAATTTATAAGAATGTTATATATGATATTATGTCATTAAAGGGCCAAAGTAATATTAAATTTCATAATAATATCACACCAAAGATATGTTGATAATATCACGCCAAAGACATTGGACTTTGTTGATGGATATGATTATAAAATTAGTTCTCTATCTAAAATTGATCAAACGAATTGAACAACGGATTATGAAATAATAAGAATGGATTTCTTCTAGTAATAAATAGCTATGAAAATTCTAAAAAAGGGGTCAGACGGATTGGAAAAGAGGACATTTGAAGAGAAGTTCAAAGGCAAAGACTTGCAGGTTACAAGGAGCAAAAGACCAAGTTTGATAGAGACTTTGGAATATGGCACTGTAAAGTTCTATTTTGAAAATATATCAATTTTTATTATATTAAAGCATGCATTAAGGTGTTTTATGATGTTAATAAAATTTATTTATTTTGAATAATTAAAATTTTCCATAGAAGATTGTATTTTATTTATATTGGATTGAGATACTTCTGATCCATATAAATAGGATTAAATTTCAGAAGTTTCAGTTTATTAATTCATAGCCTGCAGCATAAAATTTATTTTATTTTATCATTCTTTTACCCTTTTATTTTATTTTATTTTAATTCTAAAGTTAAGATCTTAACCCTAATTCATTATTATAAAGGTTCAATACTTTATAATTAGGGTCTTAATGTTTATTCACTTTCCAAATATTTAATTTAATTGATGTTTGGATGAATAAGCATTACATTGGTTGGAAGGTTACAAAAACCCTAACTACAATATTATAAAGGTTCAAAACCTTATAATTAGGGTTAGTTTTATTAAGTATAGAAACCCTAACTACAATATTATAAAGGTTCAAAACTTTATAATTAGGGTTTATTTTTATGTTTTTTCACCATTCAGATATTCAAGTTTAATTTTATATTTGGATGAATAAGCATTAAAATTAAATAAAAAACCCTAATTTAAATATTATAAAGTTCAAAATCTATAATGAGGGTTTTATATTTAGTTGCTTTTTGGAACTTACGTAAATTATTAATTTTTATGTAATTCACCAGAGGGGATTAACTTATAAGGTTTTCAAAGTTTATTACATTTTAAGGTCAATCATTTGAATCATTTCTCTTTCATGTTTAAAGCAACATAAAGATCAATTCACTCATCATTTTATTAAGTTTCATGAACAATCACTTGCATAGTATAATAAAATATTACCAACACAGGCCCCTTGTTAATAGTTATTTGCAAATCACTAAGGTATTCTAAGCACTTATTTGACGCATTTTATAATACAAAAACACAAATTAAGTGAACATAACCTTGGAGAAATGTTTATTTCTTTACAAGAGAGGGTTTTCATTTGAAAATCCTAATTGTGATGGGGATTTTGCAATTGGGCAAAATTTCCACTCAATAGATAGGAAATGTAAATCCTCACAAGATCCCCAATTGTGTCGAATCCAATTTTCCAAAGTTAGAAGAAATAAATTCCTCCATAGAAATTAACAATCAAGGCCTTGTAATTGAGTTTATCAATTTTTAGTTGTATCATTTCTTTAATGAAGGAAATAAATGAGGCTTTTTTAAGTGCATGATCTTTACCTTAGTTGGATGCACAAATAGAATACCAATAGGGCCATCATCATGGGTTTGTTGCCCCATTTGGTGACCATCACTTGAGTAATTAGGCTTATTATTAAGGACCAAAGACCAACATGATTGAAGGTGAAGCCATTGAAATTAAGGCCAATTCATTAAAGGAAAAAATTATGTGTACTAGTGGCATTAACTCAATTGGTTAGATTCCTCAACATTTAAGGAGGAGACCAAGGTTCAAATATTGCCAAGAGATACATGGATAATATTCAATTTTTGTTGTAATACCACTATTTGGTGATGATGTAATATGGGTGGGGCCCATTTCAATCCCATATAAACAATTGAAGAAAAAATTATGCCTAAAAAAATCGGACGAACAAGAAACTAAGGGTTAAAGTAGATTAAATTGACACCAAATCTACTATGTGATACTAGAGATAAAAACAGTTTAGAATCATCCAAAAAAAGCCCTCCATATTGAACCTCTTACTAAGATCTTGATACTTGCCCAAAAATTTCTAATTGTGTTAATCAAGCATCCCTAGGTGTTACACTCTACCCCAAAGATCATAAAAGTAGGTGTCAAAAAAAAGTTTTAACTTTTTTTTTCTTTATGTGTTTTTATTTTCATTATTTTATATTAAAAGGAGGGTCAATAGATAGGTGGGGGACTATTTTTGAACTTTTATTTTATTATTTTTTTTATGTTTTCATTTATTTTTTAAAATTGGGGAGGGGTATTTTTTGTTAATTTTCTTATTAAATAGGTTTGGGATTGTTTAGATTGAATGGAGGATTGGGTGGTGGTGGTGTGGGAAGTGAGACAAGGGGAGGAGAAGGAAATTCAAGTGAGGAAGAGGAGGGAGGATTGAGTGGTGGGTTGAGTTAGGGGAGGGGATAAAAAATCAAGAGAGGGGGTAAATCATATGTGAATGGTTGAGGAAGCAAAGTACATGAATCAACACTATTTGTAGTCAAACAAAGGTAATGGTGTGGGGTAGGTAAATCGATACAATAAAGGATGATTGATGGTGGGAAATCAAATAGGGCACTAATTAAAGCATCAATGATCTACATAGATGCACAATGGAATAGGTTAAAACACTATGGATTTGAAATCAACATAAGGTTATAGCTTATTAAAACTAATTTTGAGATTGATATATAGACTCAGGAGTGAATTGCTCTTTAATATATGAATTGACACAATCAAACCAAAGTTGATGCGATCACTACACAACAAAGTGAATCAAGGGGTAAAATAAAAAAAAGGATGCTCAAATCTATGTAAAATTTTGATTGGACTTAAGCAGCTTAGATACAAATATGAAGTAAGAGGGTGTGTGGCAAAAGTGACATTGTCAAGCCATCGCACCCAATAGGATAGGAGCTAGTATTTGCTTTATACTAAGGGAAGAAACATTGGCCAACCCTTATGGCCTCCCTCCTAAGTCTAACAAAAGCTCTGGCAGTACCATGCAATAAATACTTGCTAAAAATAAGGTAAACATTCTAAAGCCCTACAAAAACTATTAGATAGAGGAGACACTCACATTCATAGAGTTGGACTTGCAAGCATTATCAAAAAGTAACTCAACACTAGTCCAAAATGCATGAAATATTATTTGTACAAGATGACATGATTATTTTGAACATTCAAAAAATCCAATTTCATGGTTTAATAAGATTCCTCGATGGATTTTGCAATTTGGATTAAGCTTCACAACTTTGTTGTATGTTCACCATTTCAACTTTGGATAATTGCAAAGAAAATTATCCAACAAGCATCTCGAAAATAGCTACAATCTTACTGTAGTGGTAAAGGCTTTGGCATCTCTTTGAGAGGTCGAAGGTTCAAACCCCACTTAGTACGAGGGACCGGGACCCCTCATAAA
Organism: Wollemia nobilis; assembly: GCA_028583015.1. Lineage (NCBI taxonomy): Eukaryota > Viridiplantae > Streptophyta > Pinopsida > Araucariales > Araucariaceae > Wollemia > Wollemia nobilis. The sequence continues at coordinate 1,612,243 of JAQPPZ010016670.1, forward strand.
AATCTATGTAAACTCATTGAAAAAAAGCAACTTGAAGGTCATAATATTGCTATCCAAAAGGAGGAACATGCAACAAAGCAAATTCAAAAACTTCAAAAAGTGTAATGGTATACCAAGGGTGCCAAAGATGCAAAGGGTACCATAATCATCAAGAAAAATTGAAACACCAAAAGCTCCAAAATCATGCAATGTTCCAAGGTTGTCTAGAGGCATCAAAATCTCTAGGGACGCCAAAATATTCAAAGGCTCTAGAACCTCCAAAGGCTCCAAAATTATCATATGCTTCCTATTATCTATGCCACTCATGTTGTATGCTTTTGCTTTTTCTAGTTACTCTGAGATGCAAATAGGCTATGTTTATGGTCTCATTTACAAGATGATCAACCGACATATTATGCCTCCTTCCAATGTGGGAGTATTGTACATATTCAAACTTCTACTCCAATTATCTTAGTCTTCTCTAAACTATTTATATTTTGGATTGATCAGAAATCCTTCCCCTTAGATAGGGTAGAGATCACAAGTCTCGAGTCACTATACACATGGAGTTGTTTAATGCCTTGTTCCTGAGCCAAATTTTGTCCTATTTCATAGCCTATCAATTCTACAACATTATTGGTTGTTTTCCCTAAATTGATTTTGAACTAAAGAATTTCATAGGGTGGTGCCACTAGTATCACACCACCATCCATTGCATGAACTAGGTTTGATTTAGAGGCTTCATCAAAGAAAAGTGTAGGGAACTTTATATTTGGAGGTTTGATTGTTCTAACTTGTGGCCTAGAATTCAGGAGATTTTGGAGATCCATTTGGTGTAACAATTGTATATTCTTTTTTCTTAATCTCCTAATGTATTGTTGTTTATGATATATAGCTTTTGTGTTCAATACTATCTCCCTTAACACTTTATTGGTTAACACTTGAAAATTGGTTATTTTCTCATAAAACTTATCCTGTTTCTATCCTTCCATATGTGCCAAATGATGAATATTGGTACCGAATACCATATCTACCTAATAAGGTGTTTTTCCTTCAGTCCCTATTTGTACAATTAATTCCAACTGGTTAGGAAATTTTTTGAGTTGAAGGTTCCTGATAGTGAAGATCCTAGCTGCTGGGTTATTTCAATTTAAATTTTAACCACTTCTATACTTTGAAAGAATATATGTGATATTGTTTCATTGTTATTAAGACACCTATGACAAACATTAGGCCCCATGATATTCCTCTTAATGATTTTATATCCAGTAAGAATCTTGTTTTGAAGCACCAACCAAAGAAAGGCTTGAAGTTTGGGGGGAACCTTATAATTCCATACCTTAGCTATGGTTGAGTTCTTCTAATCTTGTTGCTATAATAACACCCCTTGGTTGATTGTGTAAACACTTTACCCACTAATAGAGCCCCATATAAGTTGATATAGAATTTGGGGAGAAAGTTTAATCCCTTCAATTTGGATGTGTAGTTGTCTCCATGAGTCTTGATCAAGATGTGGCAAGGATGGATCTCTCACCCATTCAATTAAGCTTGCAAGAGAGTTAACACCCAACTATTATAGGTTTTCTTTTATTTCTAGGAAAAATTCTTAATGATTAGAGGTCCTCCCAAGACTGGATCATCCCATATATTAATTTGTTTACCATCCCTTGGAATCCAATAGGTATGATTTAATATAATATCTTTAGCTTCCACAATATATTTCTAATTTGAGGAGGAGCTTGCTATGCTTTTCACACTTTTTTATGATCTAGATCCCATTAGAGTTGTTCGAATATTTGCATTTTAATATTTGCTTCCACGGAGAGTCTATGGAGTGAGAAGATTCCAAAGAAACTTAGCACTTAGTGCCTTGATAACAATTGCTATTTATTTAATTCCTAGGCCTCCCTGCTTCTTTGTCTTGGTAATAGTCTCCCAATTGACTAAATGGAACTTTTTCCTATCTGTTTGCCTTCCCTCTTGCCATTGGAAAGTTCTTAACATTGCATATAACTTATATAATATATATAAGGGTGCATAATACACCAACAATTGATGTATGGGAAGACTTAAAAATATTAATTTTATTAAAATAATTATTCCATCCAAACTCAACCAACCATTGCTATATTGTTGTATTCTCCTTGACATATTTTCTAGAATTATATTCCAAGTTTTATTTTTTATTTTTTATGGAAGTCCATAGGAACACTTAGGTAATTAAAGGTATCACTACCTTTTTGAAATCCCACAATTTGAGAGAAACCTCTATCTTCTATTGTTGAAGTATTTATAGTGTAAACTATGCTCTTTTGGGTGTTTATCTCTGCCCCTATGGCTGAAGAGAAGTAATATAAAACTTCTTTGATCAAGCTAAAATTTTGTTTTGTGGATTCCCCCAGTAAAATAGTGTCATATGCAAATTGAGCATGAGTGATTGTTCTATATCCTATAGATACTCTAATTCCCAATATTTTCTTTCCTTCTCAATTTGGTCAAGGTCCTCCCTAAAGTTTCAGCTAGAAAAATAAAAAGGTAAGGGAAGAGAGGACACCCTTGCCTTAATACTCTAGTGGTTTTAAAGGAGTTAGTAGGTTCCCCATTGACTAAAGGGGTTATCCAAGGTCCCTTTATGCAAGCTCTTATCCTGTCTATCATTTGAGCTAGAAATCTAAATTTGGCTAACACCTATGTTAAAAATTCAATGTCTACTCTATCAAAGGCATTAGCCATATCAAGTTTAATGGCTATTATTTTCTTTTTGGACTTGGAACTTGAGTGTAGGGATTCATGAATCATTATAATATTATCATATATTTATTTCCTTGGAATAAAACCCCCTTGTTCTTGCTTTGTCAAATCATTAATATTCCTTTTAATTTTATTTGCTATTATTTTAGTCATGATCTTATAAGAGCATTTGCAAAAAGGTATAGGTCTAAATTTTTCAAAAGTAACTATATTTTTTGCTTTTGGAATTATAGCTAAGAAAGTAGAGTTGATTTTCCCATATATATTACCTCTTATCCTTGTCTCTTATATCATTTCCAATAGGTCATATCCTATAAATTCATAAAAATTTTGAAAAAAATTATTGGTGAAGCCATCTGGTCTTGGAGCTTTGTCCTTGGGTAGTGAACGTATAACTTCTTCCAACTATTCTTTGGTTACTACTAAAGAGAGATCTTCTATGTCTCTATTTTTTAACAAAGGAGGAATGTTGTTTAAGAGAGTGGCCTAAGACTATTTATTTGTTGTTGTCTTTGTGAGAAGGACTGAGTAGTAATTTATTGCTAGTTCCTTTATGACTACATGATTAAAATATATTTCTTCAATTTTATGAATTTCTCTGATTGTATTTTGTTGGTAGTGTTGCATTGTTTTTAGATGAAAATAATTTGTGTTTCTATTTCCTTTCTTGAGCCAAATTATTCTTGGGTTAAGTCCCTAATGTGCCTCTTATTATCTAAAATCTTGATCCATTTCTTGGTTCAATTGGAGTCTTCTCTTTTCTTGATGAGGGTCGGAGGTTGGTCACCTATCTCTTGCTTTGCTTCCTCCATTTGTTGTAGCAATATGGTTGACCTATTTTCAATTTTAGTCTTATTGGAAATCCAATCCCTAATGAATTTCTTGATATTGGAAATTTTTATTTTCCATACCTCTTGGAAGCCATTTGCATAGACATGTCGCTTCCAAATACTCTCTACTAAAGGTGCAAACTCCTCATGCTCCATCCATTCTAGATTGTGTTTGAAAGGAATATTCCTTTTTCCAAGAGCACTATCAATTGTATCTAAATAGATAGGCTTATGGTATAAGACCAAACTTTGAATTATACCACTTGATACAAGCAGAACCCTGAATAGTATATCTTCTTATATCAAGAATATACCTAGTATTTTTGCAATGAATTGAACCCCAACTCTTATGTTTGTTCATGCAAATTTTCCATTTTTTGGGATTATGTATTGAATTTTATACTTAGTTATAATATGCATAACCAGGTCCTTAGAAGGGTCTTTTGAGGGAATGCCTACTTTTTTCTCCCATTAGTCTAAAGTCACATTCAATTCCCCTGATACAATTAAATTTGGGGGTCTTTCCTGATGAATCCAATGTTGAAGACTTTTCCAAGGCTCTTTTTTTAAGACTACATTATTTGGTCCATAAAAATTGACTATGGTCCAAGTCTATCCTTGTGGAGAGGAGAAAGAAGTTGCTATCCAATTTGAGTGTCTTCTTTTATTAATACATATCAGGGCCTATGGATACCATGCAAGGTGAAGCCCCCCAAAGAACTTGATGAATCTATTACTTCTAGGTCTAAGGATCTGCAAATTATTTTTCTATTCTATTCTTGTTAATTGCTTTATCAATTTAGTTTTTTTAATAAGCTATGCATCACTTCTATTGGGGGCCACTCCCATTACGAAAACAAAATATTACATTGCTCTTATTACATTTCTAACAAGTTAATTAAATCATATCCAAATTTATTTGTCTATCGAAGATATTCTTCATTTACCCATCAATCAAATATATTCTTCATCTTCCTAAAATTGCTAAGTTTCCACAATCAACTCCTTTTATATCAAATGCCTTAAAAAATTTAAATTCTATTAAGATGAGATTCAACACTACAAATGGATAAAATATTTGCTGCCTAGCTTCTATATCCAAAAATATCTTATCTATAACAACCTAACAATTTTTTAATATCTTTTTTAGGGTTCTTATTCATTCCCCTAATATTCCAAGATATTATTTTCATTGTTATTTTTTGATTTTATTTATGGCTTTAGCCCCACTTCTTCTTAACACTTGTGATATTTTCTTTTGTTTTCCCATATATATATTCCTTTGTGTTTATTTTTCTCTTTGTTTTTTATTCTTGGGTCTTCCTCTTTTTTTTTGGTAATTATTTTAATATATTAACAGTGGGTTTTTATAGAGGATCCCAAAACCTTATGTACAAAATTAGCCATATTTCTAATGATGCATCATACCTCTTGGCTGTAACAATAAGCCTAATTGCAAGTAAAGCCATCCTAATGCTAAAGACTTGGAAACTGTAAAAAGGGCTTTTAGGCCTGGAAACCCAACGAAAAAGAAACAGGACAAAACCGAAGGAACACCAAGTAGAGCCCGAAGAAATGAAACGAGGAAAGCAAAACAGACAAGACACCATGGACAACTAAGTAGACAAAATTGCCACGCCACACCAAAACTCGTCGGAGGGGGCTTTCCAAAAACTGTGCAAGGAAAGCATCATGAATGGATGTCTGCTCTGGCCAACCTTTCCACCTCGGATGGGAAGCGAGACCGCCACACGACCGGACACGTGGTCGTGAGCCCTTTGTTGGCCATGTGGTCAGCCACGCGATTACCTTCTCTCAAAGTATGATTTGCTTTCCACCTACCACGATAGGAGAGAAGCGTTCTTGCCTCGAGGATGATGTTGTAGACTTTCCAAGATGGATTTTTGGTGCCAAGAAGGTAATTCACGATGTTGAGCGAGTCACCCTCAATAATAAGAGGTCGAGGATCCTCAGAGAGTATCCGAATACCTTTCAGAGCGCCTCGGGCTTCGGCATAGTGATTTGTCTGGGAGCCCAAATCTTCACAATAGGCCATCACAAGATTCCCATCATGATCTCTGACAACACCCCCAGCACCAGCGGGCCCAGGATTCCCCTTAGCCGCTCCATCAAAGTTTAATTTAATCCACCCCACGGGGGGTTTGGTCCAAACAATATTCCTTCGACAGGGCCCTTTAACAACCTCCAAAAACGGCCAGAGATTCATCATTTTGAGAATCGCTTCTTCGCTCGGAAGGTAGGGACGGGGACTGGGAACAACAATAGAATTCTCGATGGCGTAGGACAACGCCCTTTGAGCAACAGAAGGGGGCCCTCTAGGAGCTCTGCCAAAGATTCTGGCATTCCTCTCTAACCAAATTTGCCAAATTGAATGATGGAAGGAGGCCTCGAGGAGGAAGCGGAGTTTGGGATTCTTGAAAGGATTAGGCCATTGGTGGAAAGCATCTCTGAGGGAACGGGGAGAGCACCATAGGATTTGGAAGGAGGATAGGACAATACTAAGAACAGAGTGGGAAAATGGGCAATGCAAGAATAAATGATCCCTCGTCTCGCAATCTGCAAGACACAAGTAACACCTATTGGGGAAGGCAAAACCTCTCTTGTGAAGGTTGTCAATTGTTAAGGCTTTGTTGTGGAAAGCAATCCATGCAAAGAAGTTGATTTTAGGGATGACTCCTTTCCTCCACACAGTATTCCACCTGTAGTCCAGAGCAGTCTTGGTGGTAAGAAACTCATAAGCTGATTTAACAAAAAAAAGCCCATCCTCCGTACCACTCCAGATGATTCTGTCATTCCTCCTGGCAGAAGGAATTAAAACCGACTGGAGGATATTTGCAAGAAAGGTAACCTCATTATTAAACCCCTCCACAACTGGAATCTTCCACCGAGGAAAATGGGTGCTCCGGTCTATGAACTCTGCCACCCTGAGTTGGGAGTTAGGGTCAGTCAAACCTCTCAGCCCAGCGAGATCCGCCCTCGACCCAAGGGCTTCTTCAGTCGCCCACCTATCCTTCCAAAAGAAAATGAGGTTGCCATCACCCAAAATCCAGCGGGCTCCCAGGCTGATCAAATGCCGGGTTTGGAGCACAGATTTCCAAAAGGTCGATGCCACGGAGGAGGTCTCAGCATCCAAGAAGGAAATGGGGCCAAGATACTTCTTTTTAACCAGCTTAACCCACTCCACCGGGTCGCTAGATAGAATCCTCCAAGCGTGCTTCGCTATCAGAGCCAAATTCATAAGTCTTGATCTTCTCAACCCCAGACCGCCTTGGTCTATCCTCGAACACACCTTGTCCCAGGCAACAAGGGGGAGTCTAGATTTCTCTTCGCTGCCAGACCATAGAAAGGTCCTCTGAATCTTCTCAATTTTGGAGTGAACTGCAATCGAAAGCATGAACACCGACATGAAGTAGGTCGGGATCCCCTGAAGACAAGCTTTGGTAAGGGTGGCTTTTTCGGCTTGCGACAGGAGTTTGCCCTTCCAAGTTTCGAGTTTCTTGTGAAGGCGCTCAAGAATCATGTTCCACATATCCCCACTCGCCCGCCCGCTATAAGATAGAGGCAACCCCAGATAGGACGTAGGCAGGGAATCAATAGTGCATTCAAGAATTCTAGCAATCCGAAGTTGCCTGCGTAGGGGAGTGTTAATAAAATAGATTTTGCTCTTGATGTAATTGACCTTTTGCCCTGCAGCTTGCTCATAACGGGACAGGATCCGCTTGAGCGATTTGGCTTGGGCAATGGACGCCCTAGTGGAGATGAGGGTGTCATCCACAAATTGCTAATGAGTGACAGGATCAACTCTAGAAGTCGACAAAATGCCAAAAATCTTGTTCTGACGAAGAGCCTCTTTCATGGACCAACTCAGAACCTCCGCCAGAAGAATGAAAAGGATGGGGGATAAAGGATCACCCTGTCTGAGGCCTCTGGCACTTTGGAAATACCCAGCTGGGGACCCATTGACCAGGACAAAAAAAAAGGGAGTGGATATACAACTGTAGACAAGGTCAATCCAGTGGGGATGAAAGCCGAACTTGAGGAGGACTGCACACAAAAAATTTTGATCAACCCGGTCAAAGGCTTTGTTCATGTCGAGCTTAAGAAAAAGAGCAGCATTCTTGGAGCGGTAAGCGGAATGAAGGGTCTCATGGACAGTGATGACACCATCAAGAATGTTTTTGCCTTTAACAGTGCTTCCCTGACAAGGATCAATCAGGATGGGGAGGACTGTTTTGAGTCTATTGGCTATAGACTTGGTAAGAATCTTGTAAAAAACATTGCACAGGCTGATGGGCCGATAGTCAGAGAAACTTTTGCAGGCAGGAGACTTAGGAATGAGGGCAAGAAAGGTGGAATTGAGTTTCGGGTGGATGGATCTGGAAGCTTGAATAACCCGAATAGCATCGCACACATCCGGACCCACGACCTCCCACATGACTTGGAAGAATCGGGGGGAAGCCATCGGGGCCAGGGGCCTTATCTGGTTGCATGGAGAACAATGCTTCCTTAATCTCGGATGAGGAAAAAGGTTCCAGAAGCTTAATGCTTACCTCATGGGGGACTTTAGTCAAAAAATTGGCGAGCAGAGATTTCTGGACCTGAAGGTTGCTGTCCGGAGGAGTGCCAAGCAAATCCTAAAAAAAGTCAACCGCTTCGCTCCTGATTTCCTCTATCTCCCTGGTAATGCGCCCATCCTTACAAGCCACTTCTCTGATCTTGTTGGCCCCTCTGTGCCTCATAGTAGACGCATGGAAAAACCTCGTGTTGGTGTCTCCATTCTTCAACCAAAGGTCACGAGATTTTTGGCGCCAGAACGTTTCCTCCCTAGCGAGAATAGAATGAAAGTCCACCAAAAGACTCCGCTCTTCCTCCCTGAGACCCTCAGTGTAACCTTCGAGTTCCATCCTTTCCTCCAAAACCTTCAGGTTCTCAGAGATGGATTTTTTGGACTCAAAAATGTTGTCGAAAACCTCTTTATTCCAAACTTTCAGCTTTTCTTTGACCATTTTGAGCTTTAGAGCCACCCTCTTAGGAGCATTTCCTTCCACCTTCAATTGCCACCACGTTGAAACCAAACCTTTGAAGTCCTTGTGAGAGATCCACATGGATTCAAATCTGAAGGGGGTTTTAAAAATAGGCCCATCATCCGCCTCCAAGAAAATAGGGTTATGGTCAGACCCAATCCTTGGAAGAGCCGAAAGGATAGCCCCGCCAAGGATAGGAATGGCTTCTTGGGACATAAAAAATCTGTCGAGCTTGACTTGAATCAAACCGCTCCCAATCCTTCTATTACTCCAAGTGAAGGAAGCCCCTTTGAGTTCGATGTCGAGCAAGCCATTAGTAGAGACAAAATCCCTGAAGTCCTCCAAGCTGCGGCTGAAGTGGTCGGATCCTCCTTTTTTTTTGAAGGATGAAGGGGACAATTGAAGTCACCCCCTAAAACCCAAGGAAAATTACTAAAATTCTCCCTCATCTGAGAGATAGCTTTCCACATTTTTGCTCTCTGTGGCAAAATTTGAAGCATAAACGTTGGACAGAATCCAGGAAAAATTGGTGGTTTTGGACTGGAACAGTACATTGATGATTCTGTTGGAAGTTGATAGCAGGCTGCCCTCAAACCTCGAAGGGTCCCACAGAACCATGAGTCCTCCCGCTGTTCCCACTGCAGGGCTGGACAGACAATTTGCCTTGGCCCAAATGGCCTTCGCAACTTTATCAGAGGAGATAGCATCGACCTTGGTCTCTTGCAAAATAAGGATGGAAGGATTAGTCCTCCTACGGAGATCAGCCACTAACCTTCGTTTGGCTGCACTGTTCAGTCCTCTCACATTCCATGAGAGGACTTTCATCTGGATAGTTTGAGGTTTTTCTTGCCTCCCCTTCCTTGTTGAGGGGGAGGTTTTGATGCATGCGCTTCGTCCGTCTGAGCGCCACAGTCATCCAGAACCAGCAAACGCTGGGTTCCATTTGCAACGTCATTTGTTGTCTCTTTGTCCCACCTGTCTTTGTTAGGAGGACGGCCCTGCTTCCTCTCACTACCAAAATCCACACTTTGCTTTTGGCTCCTCGTGTTTCGGGGGCTAATGTGACCGGATTGTTCACCCCTCCTTCCTAAGAGGTAATCTTCTAGCATCGTCTACGACTGGCTGAAATCGGGATGACCCATATCTTGGGGCAGAGAAATAGTCTGAGTCACAATTTGGGATGGGGTCCATTCCTTCTCTTCCTGCGATTCACTTTCCAAGTGGGAGTCTGCTCCTTGCTGATTGTCAGCCTCAAGTTGCTCGGGGTCCGATTGGAGAGTGGGATTCTCTTCAGGCTGAGAGAGTCCGACGTAGACTCTAGAGGGGCCTGGAGATTCATGACCCTTCGCATCTGGAAGATTTGACTGCTTCGCCTGACCTTCCCCATGCTCCAGGGGGTTGTCATTTTCACGCTTCTGCTTACCCAATTTTTGAAGAGGACACTGGGATTGGAGGTGCCCTTGGGACCGACACTGGGGGCAGAAAGCTGGTCTATTTTCATAGACAATAGCTTGTTTATGAAGAAAGGTACCTCCAGACCGAAGAGTGATGAAAGTTGGGAGTTTCGCCTCCAAATCTGCTAGAACGCAAAAACGGGCTTGGACAAACCTTGTTCGAGCTCGGGTGGGTGGGTCAATGGTGACCAACTCCCCAATGGAGCACGCAATACCCCTTATGACATTTTCATGCCAGCCAAAGAGGGGAAGATTCGGGAGCCTAACCCATATTGGGGCAATGTTGATGTTTTGGGTATCAGGACTGAAATCCATGTCCCACTTCCTAAGGAATAAACTTCTGCGGCCCAGAAACCATGGCCCGCCAGCCAAAATTTTATAGTAATCCTCCTTATTGTTCAGTCTAATGGCAAAAAAACCCTGGGATAGGGCCGCTAGCTCCATATGACCAGAAGTCCTCCATTTGCTTGCTGCCCACTTTCGGATAGTTTCCATGTCGGGACGGCCGCCAATGAATTTGCCTATGAGGGTAAATTTCTCAAACTCCATGAAGCTTGAAAGAACTTCCACCGGGATGTCCAGCTCATCCCCAATCGAAAACAACTCTTTGGTAAAAAACCCATTTAGGGTTTCTGAGGCCGCTGCCTGGGCATAAGACTTTTGAGCCCCACCACCCCCTTTGTCTGGTGGGTCCTTACCCCGACTGACACCGTCAACAGCCCGGTCTTCTTCAATGGGTCCGGATGCTTTCGCACCTTCGGATCCCTGGTGCCCTTCGATTGCTCCGTTGCGCCCAAGACACGAACCGTAGCCGCTCTCGGGCTCCCCTGCAGATGACTTCCCACCCATCGACATCTCCTCCCTCCCCGCACTTGGAGACTGCTGCTCCACTCTTCGACTGTTGGCGGCTGCTGGTTTCACCCTTCTGCTACTTTGCTGGTCGAAACCCTAGCTCTGCGGTTGCCCTGTCTTCCAAGATTTTTCTCCTAAGCTCTTCCTATTAAATATTATCATCATAGGTAGCTATGATAGATAATTAATTCTAATGTATAATATGCATTTGTAGTATGCTCTTTAACTTTGGGAATAATATGGTATAAAAAAATTTCAAGGAAACAGTTTGATTTCTCAAACTTTAGGTTTGCAAGATTGGGGTATCCAAAGTTTACATATCAGGATCTTGTTGTTGCAACAAATGGATTTGATGAAAGGAATTTACTCGGATCAGGCAACTTTGGTTCAGTTTATAAAGGAGTCTTAAGGGATGGCAAGATAGTTGCTATCAAGGTTCGGGTCTTCCTCTTTTTAATTTTCATTCTCAACAATACTTTTGTCTTCATCAATCTCTTCAATCTTCTCACACTACTCATAGTAAGACTTATCATCTTTAGGTTTACCTTGTTCTAAAGGATCTGAAGTGCAAGGAATAACCTCAAAAGCACAATCTTCTTTATATTTCCCTAGAGACCCTAAAGTGCAAGGATGCTCTTTTGTAGCAATTACATTCTTATTCTACCCTAAAAACCCTAAATTATTATGGGTTTCCTCCAACCTCATTTCTATATTATTCTACTCTTGAAACTTTAAAGTGCAAGGGATAACATCTTCACCATTTTCACTTTTATTACCTAAAAAGGATTATATACTACTTGAGGAAAATGAAGATGATTTACCTAGAATAAACTTGACCTTTTTTGTTGTCTTTGTTTTGGGTTTTATCTCCACATCTTCTTTTTCACCTTTAATTTCTTCTAAACTTGCCAATTGATATTGTCGATAGGATTTATTTACCTCTTATTTTGGAGTGGCATATCCTTGATCTGATCTAGCTTCTATTATTGAATGGTTTCCTTGCTTCATATTTAACTTTATCTCATGGCTAGATTTTTTGTCTCTTTATTCATAGTTTTTACTTTTCAAACTCTTGCCATTTGTCGAATCTCAAAATAATTGTGGCAATGAAATGTAATATTCTCATAATCTACTTGTTGATCCCATTCTCTTGATTTATATTAAATCTTAATGGATTGTGGTAAATATTTTGAAATATCCATAGCAACACATATTTGGGTATATATAGCATGCTCTCACTCCTTAGTTATTGGAACTTCATTGATGAATTCCCCTAGGGTATTTCCAATATTTTTCAAAACATCCTTATTTATAAGCCGATATGGAAGTCCAAAAAGCCTAACACACACTGGAAGCTTCTTAATAGTTTCTAACTCAACATTTTTTTTTCATTTCTCTTCCCCTAAACCATGGGCCACCAATAATTATGTTATCCCTAATTTTTGAACTAGAAAATATGATGAGGAAAAAACCTTTAGGAAGAAAATTCACAGAATAATTTGATTTCAATCCCCACTTCCACTTTATCCAATTGCGAATCTCCAAAAACCCTGTTCATGATATATGGAACAAACCTATTAGCCATCTACTTTTAAGAACCATTATATCATGCTCAATCATATCATCCTTTATACTTACTTTTGGTGTACCATCTACTACATAGATCAAACTTGCCATGTATTCGCTGTTTCGTTTATCTCCAAATTGGGCCTTCATATTTCCAACTAGGGTATTTTGATTTCTAGCTAGGGCATCCTAACTTCCCATTAGGAATTTCAAAAATAAATTTCCTTCCACAATAGCTAATGGGGCTCTCTCTTGGCTTAAACTCTCTCTTGGTTCACACTTCCTCTGCTTACACTCGCTCTTGTTCCCAACTTGCACTCTCTCTTGCCTCACACTTACTCCCATATTGCCCTCCTTCCTAGCTCACAATTTCCCATGTCTCTATTTTTCTCGATGTTCCTTCACTTAAAAAATATTTTGGAAACAATGTTCCATGCATTTGTGGTAAGGGTTTGAAGCATTGATGCACTCTGGATGAACCTACAACTCTTTTTTTATGTTTGAATACTAGCTTGCACTTCCTCTTAGTTTACACTCCCTTTTGGTTTGCACTCTCTCCCATCTCGCACTCTCTCCTACCTAGCACTCTCTCCTACCTTGCACTCACTCCCAACTTTCACTCTCTCTTGTCTCATAATTTCTCATCTCTTCTTTTTCTTGATGTTCATTGGATTCAATAAATTTTTGGAAATAATGTTCCATATATTAATGGTAAGGGTTTGAAGCATTGATGGACTCTGGATGAACCAACCATTATTTTGCCATAATTGAATCTTAGCTTCCACTCCCTCTTGGTTCACACTCCCTATTTGATCTCATTCACTCCCAATTTGCACACTCACTCCCAGCTTATGCTTGCACTCATTGCTGCACTTACTCCTGACTTGTGCTTACATTCACTCACACTCACTTTTGGCTACACTTACTCAAACTTGTTGCTACACTTACTCCTGGATCACAATCACACTCGTTGTTGCACTTACTCTTGGCTTGCACCCACACTTGCTGCTACACTTACTCTCAGCTCATGCTTGTACTTGCTGTTGCACTTACTCCCAACTTGTGCTCACACTCACACTATCGAACTTAAAAATATATAAGTTTACACATGTTTTTATGAGGGGTCCCAGTCCCCTCATATCGAGTGAAGTTTGAACTTGGATCTCCCGAATGAAAACCCAAGAACTTTACTAGTGCGGTAAGCTTACAACTCCTATCAATTTAGAATCTTTAATGCATATAACCATTGGATTTTGTTGGGCTATTAATTGACTTAGGTAGTTTTTTTTAAAGGGGCCTACCCAATACCCTTCTATTTCAATAGAGAACCTTCATTTCTTAAGTGGATTCTTAGCCTTGCTAAAGTCTAAGGTTTTCTATTCTTTCTTTTGAATCTCTATATTTACTTTTTTTGTTCTTACCTCTTGATTATATTTACTCCCTCTAGTAGAAGATTTGGTGGCTAGGGTGCCTCCTAGAATCATTGTTGTTGCTAACTAAGTCTCTTCTATTTCTTCAATCTCCTTTTCTTGAAGGTTTTCTTTAGTAGTCCGAGTTTCCTCCATTTCATCTTCTGATTCAAGATTTAATTTATTTTCCCCTTTTTAGATGGCCTTAGATTTTTATCTTCCTTATTTTATGATAAAATATAGAAATTATTGCTTTGTATTTCTAGCTATGGTTGAGGCTTCCTTCTACTTCTAGATCTTATTTGTTATTTTCTTCTTATTGTTTGAAATTCTTGATCTTCCTCCTTGTCTCTTGTTGTACCTTAGTGGGCTAGTTCCTTAAGAAATTATCATTTTAATAATAGGTAATATATTTAAAGGGAATGTGATCATAATCTAGTGGTTGGATATGGATCCAGTTCAAGATACCTATGTTTTTAAAAAGCCTTTTTTATATTGATTTGAACACACATCCTAACACAAGTTGCATTATTGGCCTTTAGAGGATCCCAGTCTATAAAAAATATGCCAATAGAGTCACCTATCATCTCAAGGGTTAGTTTATTCCATTAATGTAAAGGTAAAAATGGTAGTCTTACCCAAATTGAGACTTATTATAGTTCTTGAACTTTTGGGTCAAATATGACTGACTAGGGGGTCATGTAGAGAGGGCTTGATCCAAGGAACCAGAGACCTTGAAATATTTCATCTCTTTTATCTTTTAAGGAGAAAATAACTATGAAATACCCTCTCCCTATCATCATGAATTCATAGCTAGATATTTTAGATCCCCAAGAAGAGGTGATCCATCTTTTGTTGGGCTAGGATAAATGCCCACAAATTTTCCAACAAGAGCTCTCTTAGTTAGGGTGAGGATCAAGCTCTAAATATAGTCTAAAGGAATCTCCACCACTGGAGCATCATTCAACTTAGGAACAAAGGAGCCTTTATTACATGGTTGGGATCCTCCTTGCCTTTAAATTTTTGGTCATATTTTCTAGTTTTGACTAGTTAGACAAAGGACGTAGTGAGAACAAGGAAAATGAGCCATGGTCATATTTCTTGACTGTGGAGGTAGTCATCATGGTAACATTTGGAAGGAGGTTTTGGGGGAAGGATATCACCCATAACTATTTCCATGATAGGGATTTGAAGGTGACCAAACTCTAATTTTAGCTAAAATAGAAAACCCTTGCTAGAATATCAAAGATTTTATTTCTTGGATCACTTTCCTTTGTTAAATTCATGGACAAACCATGAAAGAAAAAACAACCAACAAATGAATAATTAGAAGATCTTAATATAAATAACTATAAAAAACTATAGATAGTCACAATGTTTACTAGATTTAGGCATGCAAAGGAAAATGCATTGGGTGGCACAAACCCTTGTCCACAAACCAGGTCCAAGCATCTATTATAGCTCTTCCATTCTTTCCATCCTCCTGTTGCTAATCAAAACCTTCATTTTATATTACTCTTATTTAAAAATAAATTGTTCAGCTTCAAGTTTATTTTAATACAAGAAATAAAAATAAATAGTGAGGAATGTAAGTATGTATTAAAAAAGATTTGGAAGATTGGGGATATTTTAGCCATATTTTTTATAGGAGCTCAAGGATGTATTCCAACAATATGGGACAAATGCAAATGGGATGGATAATTTCTAAAAGAAAAACTAATTGGATTATTGGTATTTTTGTAAGAAATATGGAAATAATAAGGTTGGGATTTTAAATGTATATGCTCTGATTTTAGTTACTCATGCAAAAATGTTAGAAGGACCTCAATTTATTTATTTCAAACATGGTGATGATTCATAATTGTAATCTTTAAATTATGAGGGAACTTCAAAAAAGTTATATCTTAGTTGAAAAATAAGGGTGTTCCTCCTAGGTGGACTAAATCAATGTAGGATTTTGCTTCATTTATCAATTTGAATTACCTTTCGGATGACAATTCTAATAGTTTTAATATATTTGGTATAATAGATGCATTAGGAAAACTCATATAGCAAAAAACTTGGATAGATTTTTTTTGAATAGGTTGAAAATCTAGGGGCAAATTGGGGGCTATCCTCCCCATGAATTGAACTTGAGTCTCTGCTAGGATATACCAATACCTTTTGCCATTATGGTGTCCCTATCAGGACGATAGGATGGGTTATTGTTATTTGATACATGGTTTCAAACATAGTATACAATCTCTTTGGATGTTTTATTATGAGTAGGATCAGATCATGAACCCATTCTCTTGAGAAGTTACTCAATGATTGTTATCCAAAGCAATTTCAATTTCAATCTATATGGCTCCAAGACCCTAATTTCTTCCAAATGGCTACATTATGGTAGGATGAACATATTTTGAAGGATAATGTATATATAGATTTGTTCAATAGATTAAATATTTAAAGGAGGAAATGAAGATTTGAAATACCAAATATTTTGGTAACATATTTAAAGCAAAGGAGGAAATTAAATGCAAGATCTCAATAATTTATAAGAAATAGTAGAAACCAATTGAATGGACCAAGATATTTATATCTAAGAAAAATGATTACTTTATAATAATCATAATATATTAATAAAGGAAGAGTCATGTCAGTACTAAAAATAAATAGAGATATGGCTTAAGGAAGGGGATATAAATATAAAATTTTCATGCTATAACCAGAATAAAATTATCTTTTCATTAGTTAAAAATATTTCAACTTTGGATGAAAGGAATATTGAGGAAGAAGATGCCAGGAAAAAAACAATTAATTATTTCAAAGCTATTCTCTCAGAAATTGGGTAAGATAAGGAGGCTCAAGGGAAGCTTTTGTAAAATAATCAATCAAAGTTCATATATGAACAAAAACAAATCTTGGTGAGAAAGATCTATATTGAGGAGCTACAAGAGGTAATTTCATCTTTGCACCATAACAAGACACCTATCCTTGATGACCTTCCTATAATCTTCTTTCAAATTTTTTGGTATTTGTTGAAGAGTGATATGTTGTATATGATTGAAGAGGCCAAGAAAAAGAATGCTACAATAAGTGAGACCAATTACAAATTTATTGAATTAGTTCCATAAAGTTTTCACAATATTTATGCAATAAGCCTTTATAGTATGATTTATAAGATAATATAAAAAATCATGGTAAACTAAATAAAAAGCATTCAGATTGTGTTATCTTAGAGGAGTAAAGTGATTTTATTCATGGTGAATAAATTGTTGATGGTGTAATAATTTTATAGGATACCATGCATTATATTTATTCCAATAAAAAGCTAGGTACATTTATAAACTTAGATATGAATAAAACCATATGATAGGGTTTTCTACATAATATTTTTAGAAATTTTGATTTTGTTCAAGGTTGGTGTGAATGGATTAAATGTTATTATATCACTTTAGAATCAAAGGATCCTCATTGGATATTTTGAATCATGTCATGGACTTTGTCAAAACGATTTGTTATCTCCTTATCTATTTATTTTTCTTATGAAGGCATTGGGGAGAGCTGTCTCAAAGGAAAAAATGGATTAAAAAATCAAAGTTATAGAGGTTGCAACAAATGGTCCCTTAGATCAATTGACATTTTCTTAATTGGTTATGTTTCCCAACTTTAAGGTGGAGACCCTAGTTGTTGGAAATATGAGCAGGATTTGTTGTCATTGATGTCAAAGGAATACTAAGCAAATTTCAAAAGAATGTTAAGCAAATGGTAAAGAAAATAATAAGGTTATATTGCTAAGGTGATAATGACAAAAGGTTCCCCTAAAAACCTAAGGAAATTTATATTTTATTTTATTTGAAAAGGCCCAAAGGACATTTAAATATTTAATTTCATTTTGAATTTAAATAATTATAATTAAAATATTATTTTCAAAATGCAAAGTCTAATTTATCTATCCGTTGACGTGAAGTAAAATGCCTTGAAAGGCATATTAATATAGCCTTAATCAAAGGCTTAATTGCAATTTCAAAAATCATGTGTTCTTGGTTGTGCTCGTCGATCGAACGTGAAAGGGAGAAGAAGTGTGCACAGTGCTAACTTCGAGGAAGAGAAAGGAATAAAGGGAAGTGGTACTAAATTTGTAGAACCATCTAGGTGGCTAGCCCAGAAAATGATTGGCTTGGGTAATAAGTTGTAGTAGAGGGGAAGTCTCGGGTTTGAGACTTTGTGGCTGCGAAAGGAGGAAGCTTTTGTTTTTAAAAGCTTTTGGGAGTAGTATAGGGAATATGTGTGTGCGGGCACACTTAGGTCCCACGTGAGCACCTAGCTCACGTAGAAGTTAAAGCCATGGTTAGGGTGCTAGTGGCAGTGTAGCGTGGGTTTGATTCCCACCAAGGGCAAAAGGTATTTAATTTTTGTCCTAAGGTTTGTTTGGCATGAGCTTTTAGGGAGGTATAAGGTTTATGAAAATTGAATTTTATATTGTGATTTTGGTGATTAAAGTGTTGAAAGGAGTAATAAGGCTTTAGAGGAGTTTAAATGTTATTTTAAAATAAAGTCTTATTGTGTTTTAGTTGAAAGGAGTAATAAGGTGTAATTGAGATCTAATATTTTGTATGGTGAGAATAATTTGTGAGGGAGTTATTGAATGAATTTTTGAGAAGGTTTTTGCTACCTAACCCTTAAATATTGGCAAAAGAGTAATTGTGATTGAAACAGGTTTTTAAGGTCAATTATTCATAATAAAAAAAGCATGGGTACATCTTCTTTGTGAGTGATTGTTGAATGTTGTGAATGCTAAGTTGGAGAGAAAAGGGTTGTTTGATAAGCATTGTTAATTTTGATTGTTAAAGGTTTTTCTGAGTGAAATTTGATAAAAATATTGTTTGATAAGCATTGTTGGAAACATTGAATGAACCTTCATATGTATGATTAGGGTTTGTGCAAGATCATGAGTATCATTGTTATGTGAACTATCTTGAAGCTAGGGTTTGTGCAATATCATGAGTATCATTATTATGTGAGATTGTTTGATAAGCATTGTTGGAAATAATTGAGTGAGTGTTCATATGCTTGGACTAGGGTTTGTAAGCAAGGAGGGTTTCATTGAGTGATTGCTTGAGTGGAGTAAGATTTTGTGGAAGCTTACAATACAAATTTTAGACAAGTCTTGGTGAAGACTTGTTGAGCAGATTAGACAAGTTAAAGTGAGGACTTGTTGAGAAGATTTAAGGCAAGGCTTGTTGAGGACTTGATGGATAAATTTAATACAAGTCTTTGAGAAGACTTGCGAGCAGAGTTGATTGATTGATTTGTGATTGAGTCAAGCTTTGTGTTAAGGCTTGAGGGTAGATTTGAGGAAAGAGATTGAGTAGAATTGTGCTAGACCGAAGGACTGTGTTTAGTGCAGATTTGAATATAGATATTGAGCAGATTTGTGCTAGATCGAAGGACCGTGTTTAGTGCATATTTGAGACAGAGCTGAGAGTAAGCTTTGGAGGTGATAGAGTATAGAGGACAACAGTCTCCAGTGGATAGATTTCCATTAGCTAGGGTAGTGAAGACATGTATTCTAAGTGAGGGCAGGAGTCTTCAGTGGATAGAGATACATAAGCCAATGCAATGAAGGCAATAGTTCTTCTAGAATATCACCATCCAGAGCAGTGGAGATGGATTTCTCTTGTGGAAATATATCCACAAAATTGATTAGAAGATTGGTGTCTCCTTTGTACAAAGTTCCATAAACTTTGTAATAGAGAAAGGATTCCCAAAAGAATTTATTTGAGAAAAGTTTATAAGGAATATTTTCTTCGTGGAGTAGCCCACATTGGGTGAACCAGGTTAAATCATGTCTCTCATGTGTGTGATGCTTTGTGTGATGTTTACTAATTTAATATTTCTGATGTTATCATATGGATTGAAAAGAAAAAAAAATATTTTATATTTTTCACCCCCCCTCTTAGTATAAGCCCATGTTCTTCACTAGTTCGAATATTGCCAAGTGATATATTCATAATTTTCAAGTTGTTGTAATACTACTATGTGGTCATGATGTAATACAATGGGGGTCCATTCTAGTACCATATAGCCCATTAAAAAACAAACAATCCTTTCAAATATTATATTTATTTTATTGTTAATACTTTTCTTTTGGGCCATTCCTTAGTTAGCAAGGCCATGGAGTTTAAATCAGTAGTATCATCCTATGAAAAGGTTATGGGACATTTAATTAGTACTGCAAAATTTAGGATCTTTTTAATTAACATTGCCTTAGATTTATAACAAATCATTATGGATATTTTATGGTTTAAAGTTCAAAAATTGTTATCAACTAATATATGCATTTCTTTGTCTAATAAAGGAAAGAAGAAGGAGCTTTGGGACTCAAATTTGGATTGAATGAAATCTTATTTGCTATGTTCAAAATATAAGTTCTTAACCATGGATGGAAGGCTACAACTCATAAAGACTACTTTAAAATCTATCCCTATATATATGATATCACTTTCAAGATTTCCAGAGAAGATCTAGAAGTCATAGTTGCACCTACACCTGCAATAATAAGAAGGAGAAGAGTATTAGAACAACATGCAAGACATGTAAGAAAGTCATAACACAACATTAATCGAAGTGAAAAGAGTTATTCTTAGAGCTGAATGTAGTGTAGTCCTATGCATTGGAATCCTATGTAACCCAAAGAAAATACCAACATAGAAGCTTTGTCATTGCAACCAACAAGGAATGTCAAAGCGTCACCCTTACAATTAAAAAATAGCACTGAAGTGTCATCCTTGCAATCCAAAAGGAGCATTGAAGTGTCACACTAAAATAACTAGAGGGAAGTGTAAGAGCTAAGTGAAATTTGAACAATGAAGGAGTGCAAGAGCTAGGTCTAACCAAGAGTCACTTGGACATTGAAAGTATAAGATAAGTGTTGGAAAACCAAATACCCTATTCAAGTGCCTAGCAGATAGTTTGAGAACCAGAGGAAGTGAAGTGGTTGAATATTACAAGCATTAAAACATTAATCACCATAGTAGCAATGTAGTCAAGGAGCGCCATAGTAGCAACATTCATATCGAGCAAGGAACAAGGTGGAAATTAAAATAAGTGTTAGGTAAGCATCAAGAAAGAATCAACAAGGGACATTAAAGCATTCAATACAAACATGTAAGGATAGTGCAGTGATTGAAGTTTCAGGTTGCATATGATATTGAAAGAATATAGGCACAAGTTGAAAGTCAAGGTAGTCTCAAAGCCATCTAAACCTGCACCAATTCATAGTATAAATACCATTGGAGAAGTTAGTAAATATTGAAGGTAACTTTATAATAATCGAGTAAGTTTTAAAATTAAAATTAAAGAACAAAATTGAGGGTAAAGTATCATAAGAGTCGAGATCCAAGAATCGAGTGCATAGATTTAGAGCATTGCAGAACTGAAATGACATAGAACTAAAATGTTGCTAAGCAAAGTGCAAGAAGTCAATAACATCAATGTGAAAAGACAAAATATAGTGAAGAGATGTTAGAGGACAAGATTTGAAGTGATGACGTAAATCATAACGTAAAATAATTAAAACAAAATTTTAAATGCCTCACCAACGTTATTTAAACATAGCATTGAGCATCAAGTGTATAAGCTTGGGGAATAGTGCCAAGCAGAGCATCTAGTGCAGAGTGAAGCGTCTAGCTTGAGGCAAAGGGAAGTGAACCACTCAGGAATGCTAATATCCATATGAGAGGAGAAATAACACCATTCAAAGACCTTGAAAGGAGAATCAAGCACCAAAGCAATTGAAAGGACAAAACATTTTGGTGTGAACTCAACTACAAGAGACCAACAAAATGGACTCCAATCACATAACACAAATGTGATATAATGGAAGAAAACTGCAAATAAATATTCTTCTCATTCCTAAATTCGCACCCCTTATCCAAAATATTACAATCCATCATATAGCAACCGAAAACCAAAGAAACCCTAAAAACATATTTTTCCTAAAAAACTGCTAAAAATAGAAATGAGTCAGATTGCGCCCAAATTTGGTGCACACATCCCTATTACAATAATGAACCTTAATTTAATATATTAGGTCTCAACTTAAGGTATAACCAAAGATAATAAACTTCTAACATTCAAAAAACCCAAAAAACTTGGGAACCTATTCTAAAAGCTAATTTTGGGACACTAGATGGAGGAGTTAGGTCCCAAAAACATATTTTTTGGAGAGTCAGTTCAATCAGAGATTCACCTAATGTATAATACGTACGTAGAACCACATGTTAAATTTCAAGGCCAACGGGCATACGGTTTACAAGTTATGGCTCCGACAAGGTGCATCACATTTGAAAGTCCAAAGGTTTTCAAAATCAAAGTGCCACTTGAGAATAACTTCACCATTGAATGCCACATTATGGGAAAGTGAAATGACAGATAGGTGAACGTTTTCTAAAATGCCCTAAGTTGGAGAACCTCTAGATATTGAAGCACCATGTTGAGGACAATGGAACGTTCATGAGCCAAGCAAATCATTTCAAGTGGGAGCGTTATATTAAGGAAGTCAGAATAGCATCAAGAGCATCATATTTTCAAACACAGTGAAATGCCCTTGGTCAGAGAACAAGAGCACCAAGTGCAAGACATCAATGCATAGGTATATTCTAGGGTTTCAAAAGCATATTATTTTTGAAATCTAATTTTTGGCCTAAGGTTAAATGGAGGGATAAGGAATAATTGGTTTTATAAGGTTTAATTTTTTGATTAATCATTTTATAAGGTTATTATTGATATTAATTAGGAGTAATAAGATTTATTATTATATTAATCAATTTTTTTTTAAATATTTTGGAGTGATAAGTGGTTATATGTTAGCTTTTAATGCTATAATACTTAATATAAATCACCACATGAAAATAATCATAGGATCGAATATAATAAAGTTGCAATATAATGGACCCAATAATGATATTGTAACAGAGATAAATGAGACAACTAATATGTATTATCAAGGCTTAACAATATGTCAAATAACATTCAATAATATGCTTAAATATGAATGTAAAGCCTGAAATATACAATATAACAACACTTACAATACTAGTTGCTCAAATGTATGTAAACTTGTATTACTCCTATTTCTATTACAAATATCTCATAGAAACTCTCTTTGTAGACAATGTAGACTATGATATGATATGATATGAGATCCTCTATGGAGTAATATATAGCCTTTATAGGATGACTCTTTGGTTACCATGACTCTTCCTTTCCATATGCCAAACCTTATGACTCTTGGCTTCTCTACTTGACACTTGCATACACATGACACTATCTTGTATGCACACTTGGACTTGACTCTTCACATAACTCTTCCTAATATAAGGACACATGTGCACACTTACATATTAGAAACTTGTGCACATTTACACTCATAACACTTGCACACATATTTACATGACACTTGTGCATTTCCTGCACATTATTACATTACATGAAATATTAACTCACACTCTAATATAGGACACACTCCTAATCTAATATTTACAATAATGTACCAAGGTGGTACATTGGCATATACCAAGTAATGTAATATTCTCTAACATTATAGAGATAAATTATTTAATTATTAAGGTTTTTGAGTAGTTTTATTAAAATATTTTGAAAATATTATTTTTTGAAATACAAAAGCTCATAGAATTTTTGTAAATTATTTAATTTTGGAGAGATAAGGAAGTCTACTTCAAATTTAGGAATATTAAATTTGCAAAAATATTATTTTCTAGTTTCTAATAAATTAGGGAGACATAAGGAATCCTACTACATAGGTTTGAAAATTTTAGAAACTTAGAAGTTATTATTCAAAGCCTAGGAAGTTGTAAGGATGTCTACTTCAAAGGATTCAAAAAATTCAATGGATATGGAAACTATGATTAGAAAATAAAGAGAAAATATCATAAAATTTAGAATCAAGAATTTGATTGAGAAATCTGAAGGAAAAATGGATCTAGTTTCAAAATTGATTTATAGTGAAGCAAAAGAAGAAAACTTTGAAATATTAGAATACTATCTACATGCAAGAATTGTTGAAACAATTTATAATGGGAAAGATAGTGTATATATGGCATTTTTACACTTAATTTTTACAAAGACATAAATACAAGACATAGTATATATGGTATTTTTACACTTAAGTTTTACAAAGACATAAATACAAGACCAAAGGAGTTGACATAATCTCTCAAAAAGAATTTGAAAACAAGTGAATCATTTTTGAGAGAATATTTCATTCTTGTAATATTGATATTCTAAGTTCATCTAATTCAGACTATTATCATGTTGCTTTAAGTGAATGTTCAGAAGTATCTATATAGAAGAATCCATATGATATAAATGAAAGGTAAAGAGAAGATTCTTTTGCAAGAATCTAATGATAGTATGAATGTTCAAGAAAGTACAAAGACTGAAGAACATGAAGCTGAAATTAAAGATGAAGACAAACAAGAAGAAGAGGAACCAGGTCAAGATCAAATCCATTGCAAAGTCATATGAAGTTGAAGACTTAAAATATGAATACTATATTGAATACTAAAGTCTTCAATAACCAAATAATGTAATACAGGAGGGTTTTGGAGAAAATTACATTATTTGGTACATGCAAATGTACCACCTTGGTACATCATTGTAAATATTAGATTAGAGTTGTGTCCTAGAGTAAATATTTTATGTAATGTAATAATGTGCAAGAAATGCATAAGTGTCATGTAAATAAGTGTGCAAGTGTTATGAGTGTAGATGTGCACAAGTGTCCCATATGTAAGTGTGCACATGTGTCCTTAGAATAGGAAAATGAAGAGTTGCAAATAAGAGAGAAGATCAAGAGTGCAACTTATGAGAAGTCACATACTATTATATATTTGTAACTAAGCATTGTATTTATATTCGAACATGCAAAGCTTTATGTTTGCATTAGTAGATATTTATTCAATAGTATTTTCAGTATTTTTATGTGCAATATTGTGAGCATGTTTACGTGAGTATTCTAATGAGATATTATGTTTGATATTATATTTTGAGTTATTATTTGATTTATTATATTGCAACTTCATTATATTAGATCTTGTGATTATTTTCCTATGATATTTACATTAAGTATTAAATCTTCAAAAGCAAATAGAGAGGACCTCGAAAAAAGAGCATATGAACTTCAAATAATGCTATAAGAACTCTATTTGCCTATTTTATGTAAAAATATGTAGTTGTTTGGAATCTATCAAAATCTGGTAGATACTTGGTCAAGTTGGTATATAAGGTTTAGAGTAGTGAGAATTTCCTACTCCTAAAGATTTCCCTTGCAAAACATTTTGATCACTCAAGGCCTTCCTCAAGGCCTCAAAAATCCTTTGAGAACCATTCCAAGGCAAGATTCTTACAAGTGAGAGTTTAAAAATAAAAGGATATCATGGACCTTTTGGTTTGACATGTGTGAGAAGGATCTAGAAACATCAAATCATCTTATTTATTGTCCCTTTGCTTATACCTTTTGGTTTCATTTTTTTAAAATATGAAAAATATTTGGTAGCTCTAATAATGTTGAAAGAGCTCATGGAATGTTAGATTAATGGATCATTGTGCATCCAATGCAAGATAGGTCCCACCATTATTTGTTGGAATTTATGGATTGAAAGAAATAATTAAAAAAAAAAATCCCAAAATCAAGCACAATTTTGAAATCATATTGTTGCCTCTCTTGTATAAATTTTACATATTCCTCATCATATGAAGTCCCAAGTACAAAAAATTAAGGTGCTAGCCTCTTGGTTACTAAGGAAGAGTCACTTGTGACAATGGAATTAGTACAAAGAATATATTTCGATCTATGGCAAAATAGAAATATGTGAAAATTGGGTACATAAAAATTAATTTTGATGGTGGTTTCATAGGAAATTTTGGAACATTGGAGGAGGTGATGTTTTTCAAAATGATGAAGGAAAAATTCTACTCACATAGAATTATATGGAACTTTAACTAACAACTATGTGCAAGCTAGGACACTTCTTACAAGGATCAAAATTGCCATTGTAAATAATGGAAATATATTTTAATTCAAAGGGATGCACAAATTATTTTTAATGCTATCAAGAAAAT
The DNA here is from genome assembly GCA_028583015.1 of Wollemia nobilis. NCBI lineage: Eukaryota > Viridiplantae > Streptophyta > Pinopsida > Araucariales > Araucariaceae > Wollemia > Wollemia nobilis. The sequence goes on from JAQPPZ010016670.1 coordinate 1,638,258, forward strand.
GGATATTGAAACTGGATAAAATAACATTATTTCTAATGTTCATCAACTATTATTATAGAAAATATCTAGGAGATGTCATCATATCTATAGAGAAGGAAACTAAATAGTAGGTAATTTAGCCAATCATTGGTGTTGATCTTCATCTTGGTAAATTTTTAAATTTTTAATGCAATTGGCCAAGTGAGATTTTATCTCTTAATAAAAATGATAAAAATACAAACAAAAAATATCTTTGATAAAAAGACAAACAAAAAATATCTTTGATAAAAATAAAAACTAAAAATATGGTTTAATTAACTTGATATCAATGGGAAGTACGTACAAGCCAAATGCAAGTAGGAAGCAAGTTTGAGGAGGAAGAAAGTGCCAACCTCACATTTTCTTATTCCAGGTCTTTGAAAAAAAAATTCTTATGAGGAAAATCTAGGTAGCATGGTAGGAAGGTCATTTTTGAAAGTTCTAACTTGAAGTAAAAATGTCCTAGTTGGAAGTATGGATGCTATAGTCAAGGAAAAGAGGTAGGTTGAATATATAATAAATCCTATCCAAATGTAAGAGGTTATACTAGAAGTGATTAGAGATGATTGATCATGATGTAATGGTAAAAGTATAGGGTTATTATGCAAGTTTCATGGATACCAGTCAAGTATCTTAGAGATTCAAAATTGGATCATGCAAAAGTGGGGATTGAATTCAAATTACTCAATGATTTTTTTCTAAAAGGATTTTTTCCCACATTATCTTATCCAATTCAAAAACTAGGGTTAAAATAATCAGTGATTGACTATGGGTTAGGGGGATAGATTTATTATATTTAAGACCATTGAGTGAGAATTGTTTTTTGGAGACAACCTATAAAAATAATTCCAATGTGGGTTAGGATTAATGAATCTCCATATCAACATATCATTAAGGAATTTTTGAAGAATATTGAAAATATTCTAGGAATACTATATATAACCACATATGTATTACCATGGATATTTTAGAATATTTTCCATATTCCATTAATATTAAATCTTGATCAAGGGAATGTGATCAATAAGTGGATTATGAAAACACTTCATTTTGATGCCATAAATGTTTTGAAAATATAAATTCATATATAATTATTAAACTGAAACTATAAAAATACCCTTTTAAACACCTAAAGGGGATCTTTGGCCTGGTTGCACTTGAATTATGATAAAACTATTCACTATTCTCTTGTAAACCTCTCTATTTGACATGAAAACTACTCTTCTCTAACCAAAACTACTTGTATATTTTAATAATAAACTATGCTAGTCAATAAAGACCTTTATGCAATTCTAATGAATCTTGAATTCTATTGTAAATCCAACTGTTTATTTTTGTTATAAAATGTTGCTCAGTTATAGCCCAAACTTGTTAGTTTCTAAGCATGAAAACCATATAAACCCCATAACATGAAACATAATGCAACTAAACTCATGGAGGAATTAAAAACACACTCACAATAGTAGTAAAATGATGGTTTAAAGTGGAAAAAGATATCTAGGTGAAAGCATGAGATTTCAGAAATAAAACACCGAGATGCAATAAAAACAGAACTAGTTTAATGCATGTAATAACACGGATGTAATCATATCAAAAGGTAAGAGCACCGCCTTTTTATATTAATTCCAACTCGGTTACAATAGTCTGATTTTTTTATTACAACAGATGAACAGTAATTTCTTTCCGCATGCCCACATGTAAAACGGGCGGGCTACAGTGTTGCCGCCGCTTGCGGTGATGAGTCTTTGCTTGCTCCTGTATTTCCTACGGTCAGAGAAACAATAAAACGTTTAATAGCACCTGTTAAATGATTAAAACAGTAGATTCTAAGTTAACGAGAACAGAATGAAATCTACTGTTAAAAAGCCGATGAATACATGCTTGAAATCAGAATTCAAAACCATAATGTAAAAGAACTAAAAATACACTAAGATTTGTCGACGAATGGGTGGATCCATGGATCCAGATTCATGTTCTTCGTATCAAGGATGTAAAAGAAGATGAATCGAAAAGGATGCAGTCGGGCGTATTAGTTTGGCAGCACTTCGTTGCTTTTCTAATAATGCTTCTGTCCTCCGTTACTTCGTATCGAGTTGGTTTTTATAGAGGATTCGGCCTCTGAGATATTAACGTCCAACCCTAAATCCGCAAGGGCCGCTCAGATTTGATCTTTATCCGGCCATTATGAGACATGGCTCGCACTGACATGGAAGTTATGAGGCGTGGCCTCAACTCGGATATTTTGCTAACACCGCTTGTCTCATTAATGTAGTCGGTAAAATCCACCGTTTTACAGACCCACGGGGTCTCTTTAAAAGGGGGCACGTAGGGGTGCCACGTGGCGGTTATCCCTTGGTTGTGGCGGCCACGTCAAACTCCACCTTTACCTATCGTAAGTATGCCTTCGTTGCAGGGCGTATGGTGAGCGCTGTCACGATATCGCGACGGTCGCGATATCGCGACCGCACGATATCGCGACGGTCGCGATATCGCGACCGTCATATCGCGACGGTCGCGATATCGCGACCGTCGCGATATCGCGCTGTCGTGATATCGCGACAAGCAATTTTTGCTCTTGCCTAGACGCTTGCTTTTGCTTACTGCTTGCCCAAGGCTTAAATTTTGGTGAATTTTTTGAGGGCTTGCTTAAGTTTTGCTCTTGATGACTTAAAGTTTGGAGTTTGTTAACGGTTTTGACAAAACGACCAAATCTGCTCTGCTCATTTTTTGACCTTCCAAACTGCTGTGCAAGTGACCAAGACCACTGTTTGACCTCTAAAGGCTGCCCTGAAAGCTGTGTATGTGCATGCGATCAGTGTTTGTAGTCACTTAATCGAATGGTGCTATTTTGGTGTCTACAGATGCCCCTTTTTGGGAAGCGCTGCGGGTGACGCGATCTTCGAGCAAAAATATACGACCAAAGCACTAATGATTAGGGTTTCTTGGTAACTTAACCAACTTTTGATGCCCCAAGTATGGAAAGGGGCATGCATTCTTGAATCCTTGCTTCTGACGAGCTAAGGAATTTGATGTCAAGTGTTAACCTATTTTGGTGAGGTGTGACTTGAGCTTGGACATTGATCAGTCATGATTAGGCAAAGGGCGCAACCTTTTATCCACAGGGGAAACCTTGTGTTCATGCTTCGGGAATGCCAAGTATTTGATCAACTTAATGATTGCTTGTTTACTGCCCCAAGCAGGAGCGTGATTGTCTTTGTCAATGATTCTTTGAATGCATGTCATTGCCTTGATTGGGTGTGTGCTTGTTGATTGGTGACTAAGTGTGACTACCCCCTCAAGCGACGAATCGATGAGGGAATGACCTTCGTGAGAAAAGCGACGAGTCGCTTGACCCAAGATGACTTAGGTTAGGGTGCCTTTAGATGTTTTTCCATTTGAGCACGTGCAATTTCCTGACATTTGGACCTATTTTTGGTGGGTGTTAACCCTTTTGGTGATGCCATAATGGGGTGAAATCATCAAAAACCCATCTTCCCGTGGAGCGGTCCAGCTATGGTAGCCTTCTTGGGGAAGTAGGAGAATGATAATTTGAGCCCCGACATCGATTTTCTATGCCAAGAGGTTGAGTGCAAGAGCACTCGTGTCCGACAATGCTTATTGCTTCTTTTTGTGTTGCATTTTTGTGATGTTTTTGTTGTTGGGATTTTGTTTCTTTACGTAGATGTCATGATTTTATGCACAATGGTTGATGTTGGTGGATGCATGCTACTTCATATGAATGGATGCATATGGTATGATAATTACTAATGTTGTATGTTGATTTATTTTGATGGATGCATGATGAATGCAAATGTTTGTGATATGCAGAAATGAAATGGATGTATGGACTTAGGGATATTTGGTTATGGCACCATAGACTGTTTAGAACTCCATTACTTTGCTATGTACAAATGTGGTGTTTCTTCTTTTTGTATTTTCTGATGGTATTGCAAGGATGAAAAGTAGTGTAATTGGTTTAGAAATGTAGCAAAGGTTTTCCGAGACTCAGACGGTTTTAACTTACTAGCCATGATTGTACTTTATCTTACAAGACTTTTGAACAAGGTATGAATCGGACTTGTTTTTGACCAAGCTATTTCACATCCCTGTGTGTGCAATTGAGTTCATTTATGTGGTATTTGTCAGGATACCGCCAGTGCTAGATGGGCTTTCAACCGAACCTGTACTGAGGATCACCTAATTAGCTCCACTAACTCCTTTGTTGTATGTAGTTAGATTAATCTGCGGTGTTCTCCAGGATACCATAAGCTAGCTCATCCACATGCAAACATTGATCCGTACACAAGTTAATGTGATAGATATATCGTCATGCGAGAAGTTTACCGCCGGTGACCGATAGGCTATCAACCAAACCGATCTCGAGGCTTGCCTCATGACCTGTCGAGAATCTTGAGAGTTCCGGGGATTCAAGGTCAACTCCCTTCTTTTCTTCAATTGTATTGGGATACTTGCTCGTTATAGTGATAATAATCACTGTTTATTTTGATTTATTTTTCTTTTCTCTTGAGCAAGGGATTTGGATATGGAGTGACGATAATCACTATTCTTTGTGCTTTTTTTAGATGTGTACTGTAGGGTGTCAAATTTTGAAGTTTTGACATTTTGCAAATTTTTGACGTTTTGCAACTTTGGGATTCTTAGGGAATTGGGTAGGGAGGATGCTTGTCCTTTTGCCAACTCTCAGCATTCTTGGGGTCATTCGCACGGGGGGATGAGCAAGATAACCGTTTCGCTTATGGTAACCTGGATTCTTGTGCAGGTTTCATCCTTCGTTCACACAACTCGGGAATTTTTATGTGTTTTAATTTGTGTTGGGATGTTACGTAACAAGGTGTATTGCAAGTGTAACTCTACCTTCGTAAAATCTATTTGACTTGATACATTTCATTGCTAAAGAGCAAAATGATGACTGAATCACGAAAAACTCTTGATACATTAAGAGACCACTGACTCTAGTGTGGTAAAATGAATGGTGTTTTTGCTATTTTTGTAAAATGGAACAGTGTGGAACAAGATGGACTAGTAGAACCATGATAACCTATGGTGCCTTTGACCTATACGACCATGAATATGCAATGTATGGATGCAATGCTTGGATGCAGCTACATATTTTTGTATTTTTGATGGATTGATTTTGGTGAATATGAAGATGAATTGCGAGAAGAACTCTCTATTGATGAATTTGAATATGCCTAGAAATGAGATGCAAATTTTTGTTGTTTTTGATGATTTTTGTTGTTTTTGAATTTTCTTGATTTGTGACCAAGTGATTGTGGAAATCCTTGGAGCGTTTTGGGATTGACCAAGCGATTGCAAGAATCCTTGGAGCCTTTGGGATTGACCAAGCGATTGCAATAATCCTTGGAGCATTTTTGGGGATTGACCAAGCGATTGCAAGAATCCTTGGAGCCTTTGGGATTGACCAAGCGATTGCAAGAATCCTTGGAGCCTTTGGGGTGACCAAGCGATTGCGATAATCCTTGGAGCTTTTTGAGATTGACCAAGCGATTGTGGAAATCCTTGGAGCATTTTTGGGATTGACCAAGAGATTGCGATAATCCTTGGAGCTTTTTGGTTTGACCAAAGGGTTGATGGACACCTTTGGAGCATTTGGTGTAATCCACTTGCTCTTCAGGGAATAGAGGTACCCCCAGCTTGACAATCTTTGTGCACCGGATCTGGCTCTGTAGGAATTGGCACGAATGGATCGGCCTTATGCACGGATAGGAGGACAGGGTCTGCCTTCGACACTGATGGTGCTATGATATCTCTGGGTGGAAGTTGCTCGCGACCTTCCCAAAGGAGTGGGATCGACATGTGATGTTGGTAGGCTGGGTCTATGCGCCACTCATGCCCTAGTATTATGTTTATCATTTGACATGCTTCATCGATATTTACAGGGTGTCGATGCTGCCGTATGTGATTGTTGTGGGCTATCTCTGTTTCATCCTCACCTTCGGACAATGTGTATAGCTCTTTAGAATCTAGGGATTCTGAGACATGAAGGACTGCATCATCAGGTAGTCCTACAACCAAGGGTTGATCCTCTTCGAAAAGAGCCTCATGTACGTTGGGCCTTGGGAGCTCTAAAATCTTGGTCTCTACCGACTCTGAGTGTTCTAGCACTTTGTATGTATCGGGAGATTTGAGCTCCTCCTCTTTGATTTGTTCTTGTTGAGGAACTTGGGGTTCATGGAGGGGTAGCTGAATAGCACCCCCCATGTCTTGGTGGGGCTGTTCATCCCGCTCTTCTTCTTGTTCTGATTCCTCAGAAGCTTCGAACAATGTGTATAGCTCATCAGGATCTGTAGATTCTGAGATATGGAGGACTGCATCATCAGTGAGTACAGTTAGAGGTTGATCCTCTTCGAAAAGAGCCTCATGTAAGTTGGGCCTTGGGAGCTCCAAAATCTTGGTCTCCACCAACTCTAAGTGCTCTAGCTCTTTGCATAGATCGGGAGATTTGAGCTCCTCCGCTTTGATTGGTTCGTGTTGAGAAGCCGGGGACCTATGGAGGGGTAGGCTGAATAGCACCCCCCATGTCTTGGTAGGGCGGTTCATCCAGCTCTTCTCTTTGCTCCGATTCCTCAGAGGCTTCTTGGTGACTTTCTAAGGGTGGCCCATAAACCTGAGTGGGTTCCTGAGGAAGGCACTCGTCATTGTTTATAGGAGTAGCCTCCTGCTCATGTCTAGGAGGCATTGGGGGTGATGCTTGATAAGGTCATAGAGACTCGTCTCGCACCTGGGGGTTGTGCTCCTCATACTGTTGTGCTCTTTGGATGCAAGGGGTTGGCGCCTTCTCAGGTAGTTTATAGCGCAACTTATCCGCTTTGCGCTGCATGTATAAGTTTTCTAACTCCTGGCGACCTTGTTCAACCTGCGTTATTTGAGCTTGGCGGACGACTTTTCTGGCGACTGCCGGGTCGATGTGGTCTACCCTATTTTGCTCAAGAGGTTCGGATTTGTGCCTCTCATAATGTTTTGTTTTATGTGTGTGAGGGGTTGGAGTCCTCTCCTGCACAGTGTGTTGGAACAACTCCTCCTCCTGGTGTTGAAGGTGTTCTTTATTTAGAAGATACCATTGCTCTAACCGTTGTTGTTCTTGCTCAAGTTGCGTGAGTTGCATCCGGTGTGTGAAATGTTTGATAGATTCTAAGATAGTTGGTCTCACCACTTCATGTCTCGAAGGCCTAGACGTCTCTCCTAGATGTCTATCTCGGTCATAGTGATCCAAGATTTCTACAGGCCACCTCCCTCTGTTAGAGGTATTGGCATTTATCTGAGGTTCTGGCCTCAGAGTGTGACCATGATATTTAGCAGGTGTAGAGGCGTATTGCGCCCGTGATGTGTATTGTTTATGAGGAAGGTAGGAATCTTCCTCATGCTCTCTTTCATAAGTGAGCACGATTTGGCGGACGGAGTTGGCTTGGCCTGCCTGAGGAGCCTTGTGCTCTGAATTTGTCCTTGCAGTCCTGACAACTGGAGGGGTTGAAAGAGGGATAGTGTAACCATGTGGTTCCTCTCGTCGAACCCTAGGTTGACTCAGCGCTTCATCGCACGGTGACCGCTCATAACGAGCATCTAAGGGAGCTCTCCCATGATTGTACCCTTCATGGAAGGGTGTGTGTCGAGTGTTATGCTGAATAGGAGTGCTCTCAGAAGGGGTACCTTGGAGGGGACTACCTTGTGTGTCAGGCCGCCAAGGTGGTATGACCAAATCCTTGGGGTTAAAGCGAAGGCGACTGGCGCCCTCCCTTTGTGCACCTTCCACAGCTTCCGCCCTTGATTGGGCTTGGCTACGGGTGTGCATCATCGTGGTGCTGCTCTACTGTCTAAGCAGATTTTATCTTGTTTTATGATGATTTGTCTTTTTGTGTACACTAAGCAAAAAGGAACACACGCATACACGAATCGTGCTTATCTCGTTTAAGGATTAATAGTGTGTCCTAAACTGGTTTAGTGCATTTTGATGTTTTGTTTTGTTTTTGCAATTTTGGAAGAACGTTTAAATGCATAATGTTGGCTCATATGACTCCCATAAATGGTCGCCCCTTCAATATACCATTGTCGGACCGATATACCAACCTCTCTATATACCCGCCCTTACGTGAGGGAGACTATAGGTACGTGAGAGCAGATGGTACGTGGAACATAGGCGGTACGGAAGGGGAATCGCTCTGTTTATGACACCTACCATAGAAGACTTATCCTCGCGTGCATGGGAATCACCCCAGCAACACTTGGTCAGCTTTCGTCGGGATTTACGTCTAGCAACAGTCGCGATCGAGGTAATGGATGCAATATCTCAAGCCAAAGTGATAATGGAATCCACCTTTGGTCTTGCTCAAGGGTTGGGGTTTTACGACCAACGCCTTGGTTTAAAGTACCACGTGGTGTGTGGGATTCATTTTACTTTGCAAATTTGAAACAAGCAACCGAAAAAGAAATCTTTCCCTATGCCAGACATATACTACAAACTGGAAAACAGACAAGTAGAAAATTAAAAGTTTACGACTAAAGCAAGAAAAATTAAAAAATCCTCTACCCTTCTTTAAATAAAGCAAGAAAATTAAAAAAAAAATCCTCTTATCTTTCTTTAAATAAAGCAAGAAAAATTAAAATTCTTCTTATCTTTCTTTAAATAAAGCAAGAAAAATTAAAATCCTTCTACCCTTATTTAAATAAAGCAAGAAAAATTAAAATTCTTCTACCCTTATTTAAATAAAGTATAAAACAATTTTTAAGCCGTCCAAACTAAAAAAAAACCAGAAGACCGAAAAACAAAAATTTTGACAGAAGCTATAAAAACCCCTACCTCTTTTCTGCCTAACTGGATGTCTCTGATTTTCTCTGAAAAATGCGCAGATTCGTAATCGTCCCTGGGTGAGACGAATAGCGTACCTGTAAAAAGCAATTTTTAGATCAGTAACTTAATCCAAAAATAAAACTGTGGACCTGGGTCCCACCGTGATCGCCACTGAAAGCATGAGATTTCGGAAATAAAACACCGAGATGCAATAAAAACAGAACTAGTTTAATGCATGTAATAACACGGATGTAATCATATCAAAAGGTAAGAGCACCGCCTTTTTATATTAATTCCAACTCGGTTACAATAGTCTGATTTTTTTATTACAACAGATGAACAGTAATTTCTTTCCGCATGCCCACATGTAAAACGGGCGGGCTACAGTGTTGCCGCCGCTTGCGGTGATGAGTCTTTGCTTGCTGCTGTATTTCCTACGGTCAGAGAAACAATAAAACGTTTAATAGCACCTGTTAAATGATTAAAACAGCAGATTCTAAGTTAACGAGAACATAATGAAATCTACTGTTAAAAAGCCGGTGAATACATGCTTGAAATCAGAATTCAAAACCATAATGTAAAAGAACTAAAAATACACTAAGATTTGTCGACGAATGGGTGGATCCATGGATCCAGATTCATGTTCTTCGTATCAAGGATGTAAAAGAAGATGAATCGAAAAGGATGCAGTCGGGCGTATTAGTTTGGCAGCACTTCGTTGCTTTTCTAATAATGCTTCTGTCCTCCGTTACTTCGTATCGAGTTGGTTTTTATAGAGGATTCGGCCTCTGAGATATTAACGTCCAACCCTAAATCCGCAAGGGCCGCTCAGATTTGATCTTTATCCGGCCATTATGAGACATGGCTCGCACTGACATGGAAGTTATGAGGCGTGGCCTCAACTCGGATATTTTGCTAACACCGCTTGTCTCATTAATGTAGTCGGTAAAATCCGTCGTTTTACAGACCCACGGGGTCTCTTTAAAAGGGGGCACGTAGGGGTGCCACGTGGCGGTTATCCCTTGGTTGTGGCGGCCACGTCAAACTCCACCTTTACCTATCGTAAGTATGCCTTCGTTGCAGGGCGTATGGTGAGCGCTGTCACGATATCGCGACGATCGCGATATCGCGACGGTCGCGATATCGCGACCGCGCGATATCGCGACGGTCGCGATATCGCGACGATCGCGATATCGTGACCGCGTGATATCGCGCTGTCGCGATATCGCGACAGGCAATTTTTGCTCTTGCCTAGATGCTTGCTTTTGCTTACTTCTTGCCCAAGGCTTAAAGTTTGGTGAAGTTTTTGAGGGCTTGCTTAAGTTTTGCTCTTGATGACTTAAAGTTTGGAGTTTGTTAACGGTTTTGACAAAACGACCAAATCTGCTCTGCTCATTTTTCGACCTTCCAAACTGCTGTGCAAGTGACCAAGACCACTGTTTGACCTCTAAAGGCTGCCCTGAAAGCTGTGTATGTGCATGCGATCAGTGTTTGTAGTCACTTAATCGAATGGTGTTGTTTTGGTGTCTACACTAGGGGAAGAAAACCCACTATTCAAATAGTCAAGCTTCATATTCTTGTAAAATGGAGAAAGTACAAGATATATTATCGATCAACATGGTCTTTGATGATATGTACAAATGCTATGTAGTTACTTTAAACCTTAAATAATGCTTATCAGTTCTTTCTTAGTCCCATAGTTCTATAACTTACTTTCCCTTGTTTGTATCCCTTCAAACATTTCTTCTCCTTCTTTGTCTGGGTCTAAACAAACATCATCTAGTCTCTTTCTCTTAAAATTTTTGGAGTGCAACTAATGTTTATTGATATTTGAGGTTGTTACGTGTATGAGTATGCATGGAAGTGATGTGTCATATTTTTCCCTTACATATATTCCTCTTAAAAATTACCTAATTCATATTTTGGCCACCTTGCACATGCAAAATCAACCCATTCCAAACCAACTTGTTGGATGGACCTTTTTTGACCTTTTGAATATCTAAATGGATGAATTTAGAGCTAAAATCTACTGGGCACATGGATAATAATTAAATAAACCTTAAGTACAAATTTTGTCTTATTTAAATATCTAAGGAGAAATAAAATATGGCCATGCCAATTTAACCTACCAACATAATTCTTAATTTTTCAAAAGTATTTTTAAAATACTTAGGAAAAATGTAACTTGGAAGCCCTAGCTATGTTGGATAGTGCCTCAACCTTTGTAAACTATTATTCTCACATTTTTTAAATATGGCTTTCTATGCCTTTAACTTGAAACTCAGGCAAATTGTTTACTCCATTCTATCTAAAACTTGGGTGCATCATTTACTACATTCTTCTAAAATTCAAGTGTTGCGATCTATTTAAAACTTGGGCAAACGCCTTACAAAAAAATGTGCCATGTAAATAAAAACCAAACTAAACCTTTTTCTTTTACTACCTGAATCAAGTGCATTATTTATTGCATTCTCTTTGAAACTTAGTCACATCATTTACTGTAATATTTTCACTATATTCAAGCGCATCATAATTTTCTTCGTGCTTTCTCACACAACATTCTTTTTCATAGTCAAATATGTCAAACTTTGGTATGGACAACCCAATCCAACATTCAAAACAAATGCACAAGCAACATTATTCAAAAAATTGAATTGGATTTAAACAAAATAATCTGAATTTGTTTGAATTCATTAATATTTATAGGTAATATAAAAATAAATTGATTTTACTGAGACATATATTACTTGAATTCATCTTCCAATATTAAATCAATTTTTAGCATTACAAATACCAATTACTTCTTTTTACTATGATGTTCCTTGGTATTTCTAGCATAAAAAAATTAAATAAAAAACTATGTCCAACATTAAAACAATATCAATTGCTTATTTTCACTCTAACAGCCCTTATTGGGCTTGTCTTTCCATCATAACAAAACTTTTGAATAAAATATGTATTGTATACCTCTTATAGGATGACACAATATTCCTGTTTATCCTCTATCCAGACCTCTGTGAGAACTTTCAAATGATAATGACTTCACACATTTGAGTTTCTGTGAGAACTTCCAAAGAACATTTTTTCTAGATTTCTAGAAATTTCAACCACATTATAATATTTTAAAAGCTCATGGATCGGGATCTTCTACTCTGATACCACATGTTGAATTCAAGATGAAACTAGAGAAATAGTATTATTCATATTCATCTTCATACATAGTTCAAGAATACATAAGTACATTTAAATCACATCTTGAAGCTTCTTCTCAAATTTTATATTCCCATAGTTCATTTGAATAACAAGAAGTATTTAATTAATAACTCTCTCACCCAAATAAGGTAATAAGAAAGTAAAAATTGAAGGGTTATAATAGAAAAGGTTGTGACTCACTCGTCTTCAAAACATCAAGAATCTCTTGAAACCAAGAGACACCATTTTGTATTTATATTTTTAAAGGTTGTACTTTTGATCAATTAAATATAATAATAACAATTATCTACTTGCTCAATTTCATCATCTGGTATCAAAGCATGTAAGAGTTTGTCTAGGGAGTGTTACTAGAATAAGATACAACCATCATCCTTTTATGGTATACCCTATGTTCATAAGAGTAGATGCTTGAGATAGACAAATAGCATGTGAAGGTCTATTCTAGTTTGTAAACCTACAGAGCAACTACCTTGACGTAGCTATTTTTCTTTCCCATTTTGTGTTATCTGTCAAGAATTTTAAAACACTTGAAACTATAATCCTCATTAAGAGTATTTTTCTAGTGCTATTTTAGTCAAACTATAAAATTTTGTTTGTTTTTAACAAGCAAAATGAGTAAGAATGGATATAAACAACATGGCCCTTGACGTGAAGTTTGAACAATGGAACTAAAGTTAGTATTGCACCACCTCAGATTTGGCTCTAGAAATAATGCTATGCAAAACTAAGAAAGGTGGAGAAATATTATGGGGGTGAGACTTTAAAATAAAAATATATGTGCATAAGAAAGAGGAACCTGCCTTGAAATTCGACCTTGGAAGAGAAATGCCTTTGGGTAAGTGAAAAAGAGGGACTTATATTTGAATTTGACATCAATGAAGGTGACTGTAATGCAACCTCTAAAATTGATTTCTCCTTTAAAGGGGCCTATACAAAACAAGAATGTGTCTCTAATTTTTTTTTTGAGAGTTTCCTCTATAACTGATTGCTTCTCTAAAGGATCATATCCCTATGGAGAACATAAAAATAGCTTGTGGTGACACGTGTAAAAGAAACAATACAAACCTATAGAAACCAAACATGGAGTGAGTTAGGGTTATGAGCCTCTGAACGTGACAAAAGCTTTGGCCATAAAAGATGAAGGTACTTGACAAAAACAATATATTTTCTTTTCAATGTGAAAATGACTTAGTAGAGGAGTTGGCATTTGAAAAAAAGTATAAATTTTTTAATTGAGTTAAGGGTTCAAAACTTACCAAAATTCATATTTTTTTAATTTCTATCTAGAAATAATAATTATTATATTTTTACAATTTCCTATAGTTAAAAAATAATATAGACTATAGTAAACATTATTTTACAAAATTTTGAAACAAGGGTAGTAAATTTTATTATTAAAAATAATTTTTTTTGGGTGGATTTTAACATCATATTTTTTTTTGGTCTCAAAAAACATATTTTGTTAAAAACCATGCTTAAGCAAAAATCATAGCATTTAGTATAAATGACACCTTTGGATTGCATTTATAGGTCATGTTATCACGTTCAGCTACTGTCTATTTCTAATATAGATGCCATAGTGATGTTTGGGCATTGAACCCTATAAATAATCAAGAAGAAATAAGAATTTTTTTAATGATTTTTTCCACTCTATTTTTACCCTATTTGTCACTATCGCTAGGCATAACTCCAAATTTTTTTTTTTTTTTAGAATATATGGAAGTTACACCCACACACACGTATTTATTTTTAAGCAAGTGTTATAGATATGATGCATCCCTTTTCGTACTACTTTGGTACCATGTATCATTCTCTTTCACATACCTTAATCTCTTTCTCATGTACGACCACGTATATAAAGAGGACTAGCTTCTTCCACGTAACAATGGGTATATAGGAAGAGAAAGTATATAGAAAGGATTGGTATATCGGACTAGTGGTATATAGAAAGGGGGACTATTTGGGAGATATAAGGAACCCTCACCATGGCAACATAAAAAATATTTCTCACATAATCACAATTGTTAAAAGGTCCAAATTTTACACCTTGGAAGACCAAGATGAGGACCATTCTAGTGGTCAAGAAACTTTGGGATATAGTCATCGGAGAAGAAACTCGACCTAATAGATTTTAGTTAAGAAAAAATATGATGAAGGGGATGCCAAGGCTCTAATTATCATCACCTTTAGAGTAGTAGATAAAGTTCAATAACACATCAGTGAAGCATAGACAATAAAATATGCATTGTATATACTTTTCCCTATATTTGAAGGAGATAATGAAATCATAATTCTTTAGCTTCAATCCCAACTTCATACATTTAAGGTACAAGATGGATAAATTATTAGGCAATTTCTTCATAGAATTATAAAATTGAAGGTAAAATTGAATACCATGGGGGAAAAGATAGATGACAAGATCTTAGTCTCCATTGTGCTTAGAGCACTTTCTAATTCATTTTGAATGTTGGTTACATCTTTGCAAGTTTTTAATAGAAGGGTATCATTTGATGAATTGGTCAATATTCTTCAATAGGAGGAGACATAAAAGTAATTAAGTGACCAATTATCCAATAATGCACTCATTTCTACAAAGAAACCACAAATAAGTCAAAAAGGTCCTTCCATTTCTTCCTCACAAAAAAAAACTTTGAAAATAAAGGAGGTATTGTCATATTTTTAAAAAGGAAGGACATAATACCAATTTTTATAGATATAATTATTTGTATTGAGGGGGACAAGTCAACAAACCTCTTTAGAACAAATCATAATTTAAACCACAACAACAACAAGGGCATGTTGCCCATGAGGAACCTGGATGTGATTCTATAGAAGACTCTAGAATTGCCCACAAAGTACTAATGTCTAAGACAACAACAAAATCAAGGGATGAATTTTGGTACATTGATTCAAGGGCTATTAAACATATGATTTTAAAAAAAGGAATGGTTTTATTTCCTATAAGCAAAATACGGAAAACTAGTCATGATTGCTGATGATAAAACTTATTAGACTAAAGGTGTGGGTAATGTTCTTGTTAATCTTTCTTATGGAAAATGGATGATTAAAAATGTGATATATATCTCAGGGTTAGAAAAAAACTTGTCGTTAGTATCACAAATGCTAGATCAAGAAATGGTAGTCAAATTCAAGGTTGTTGATGTGAAGAAGAAATGTTTCATTACACAACATAGAAATTTTATGGCTACCAGTTCCTAAAAAAATAGTTTGTTTGAACTTGATGTTATATCATCTCCTAATGTCATATTATCAGTAACCACAACTGATATTACCTCACTCTAGCATAGGAGATATGGTCATCTAAGTTCTAGATATTTAATCTAGATGAATAAATATCACATGATGAAAGGTCTACCCAAATTTTCATCCTCACTACTAGCTTGCTTAGGTCATTTGGTAGGAAAGTAGCATTGAGTATATTTGAACTCAGCACTCACAGAGTTAAAGGACCATTAGATGTTGTACACATTGATCTATGTAGACCCATACCAAATAGTTTTGGTGGACATAGGTACTTTTAGCTATTTGTTGATGATTACTTATAGAAAATGTGGGTATACTTCCTGGTACTTAAATCAGATGCCTTCACACATCTTCAATATTTCAAAAATCTTGTAGAAATATAAATAAGTATTCTATTTAAGTCCTTTGCTAAGATTTATGGTGGGAATATACATCCAATGCTTTGTCAATTTTTTTGGTAAAACATGGGTACTCCATAGTAGAAGGGGGTTGCTAAGAGAAGAAATAATTCCATCATGGAAATGGTTTTATATATGCTCATAGGAGCACATCTAGCACAACAATATTGGACTGAAGTTGTTAGCACTATGATGTATCTTCAAAATACAACACCTACAAAGGCTCTTCAAGGGATTACATCAAAGGAAACCCTCAATAACACAAGTTAAAAGTTTGAGATGCAAGGCATACATGCATGTGCTAAAGTAGAAAAGGAAAAAATTGAATGCCAAAACTTTGTCTTGTATATTTCTTAGGTATGATGACGCATAAAAATCCTATTAACTACTTGACCTAGTTGTTAGATTTTTGAGCTATATGATAAAAGGAAATGAAGCCACAAGTAATGGGAATAAGCAAGCAATCTAACAACTATGATAATGGAAGCTAAATGAGCATGAAACTAAGACAAGATACTTCAAAAATAGCTCACATACCATCCATTAATGGAGGCTCACAAAAATGGAGAATACAACATATGGAGCTCTCTATTAGTGAATACATAGAGGATACATACTTCCTTACAATGAGCCCTATATATAAGAATATAAGTTACTTGGGCCTCACTCTTCCTAAGTGCATGAGGGACACATGTCCTTTTACATCATTGCACATATACAACTTGCATATGGATACTTGTCCATTTATTCCTTTGCACATTCTAACACTTGTGCATAGGTTACTTCTTCCCCAAGTAACTCCTACTCTAATAATCTACCTAAGGTGGTACATAGACATGTACCTAAATAATGTAATAGACTCTAACTCTAACACCCCCTGTATTACATTATTTAGGTATTGAAGACTTTAGTCTTCAATTTGGATCTTGATCTGGTTCAATATTCAATGGAGATATCCAATCTCCAATATTTGCAAGGACTCCTCTCCTAGAGTCTCTTATTGAATCTGCTACAAGACTTCTAGGGCATTTTCTCCTTTTGAAATATTACAGGTATGTAGTCTCTAGCAATGGGATCTCTTCTCAGGTCTCTAAATTTGGAATCTTCCATTCCTTATATAAGGTCTTCTATCAACCAATATTAAAGCAATGAAATTTACCTGTAGTGGGGCAATGTAGGCACATCCTAAAGAACACAAGCTTATACTGAGAGGGGGGGTGAACAGTATAAGATAAAAATTTTACTTTTCTTTCAAAATGATAACAATAGTAAATTTCAATGTAGTAAATGAAACAATGCACAAATCATCACACACATGAGAGACACATATTTAACGTGGTTCACCCAATGTGGGCTACATCCATGAAGAAAATATTTCTTATAAATTTTCTCAACCAATCTCTTGGGAACCAATTCCCTATTACAATGTTTATGGGCACCAACCCAAAGGAGACATAAATCTCCTATGTTCAAGTTCATGGACCTCTATCCACAGGAGATACCAATCCCCTTTCAAGTTCATGGACACCACTTCACATGAGACACCAATCCCCTCTGCTTTAGGTTTTACGGACACCACTCCATAGAAGACACCAATCCACTCTGATTTAGGTTTTATGGACCTCTATCCACAGGAGATACCAATCCCCTATCAATTTCATGGACACCACTCCACAGGAGACACCAATCCCCTCTGCACACAAATGATGTTCAAAATAATGCTTGTATCTCTTTCATAAATTCTTTCTTCAATTAGCCAATTCAAACATATTATACCAAGAATTATTTCAAGAACATATAAAGAATAATATGCAATGCAAATGCTCAATATACTATCTTCACATTCACATGTCTCAGATTCATCAAATCATATCTCTACTTGCAAATTCCTTTCAAATAAAATCAAGCTAGTGTATAATTTTGCTTCACAAATTTGGTTTATGTTCCTTGCAAATTTTCTCTCAAATATCAAACACAATAATGCACAAATTTGCTTCACAAAATTGATCTCTAACACTTGCCCATTCACATTCAATGTCACTCAAATCAATGCCCAAATGCTTCACAAATTTATTCAACAATGTTGCACAATTTGTTCTCAAACCCTAGCACATGTGGTTCCAATTTCACTAATCAATGATGCACAATTTGTTCACAAACTTTAGCACAAGTGTTTCCAATCTCATTCAATAATGAAGCACAATTTTATTCTCAAACTCTAGCACTTATATTTCCAACAATGCACATATATAATCCTTGTTCTCCACCTTATTATTCAGAGATATTTTCTCAACCAAACACCTTAAAGAAGGAATAATTTCACCATACCTCTTAACTTGCTTTGATGAAGATGTGCCCTCAAAAACCTGTCTCAAAAAACAACTTATATTTCTTGTGCCAATTCAAGGGGTAGATAGAAAAAAAATTTCAATTCATCGACATGAAAAACCTTCTCAAAAAATATGCATAGTAAAGCTGAAAATAATACTCTATTATGTCATTTTGTTTTCACAAAAATACAACTTGTAGAACCCTTAAACCTTTTTCTTATGATGTGCAAGAATTACAAAATACAATGATCACAAGTACACACTTTTCTCTCCTTTCTAATAATGCAATATTTCAATCCTCATACAATACCCAAAACATCTTAATGTTAATTTATTTCATGCAAGCATTACATAAATAAAATAATTTTATTACACCTTATGAATTTCTTCTAAACTTTCAACACTTCTAAAATATTTGCACAACCCTTATACCTCCTGTACACACATTTCTCAACAACACTTAACTCTAAAAAAGCTTTTATAAAGACTTGCTACACAACCACCTTTACACCTTACAAAAATTAAATAAATCAAACCTTATGCCTCCTAAATTTTTGTGCTAAAAAAAAATCAAATCTCTTATGTTGTCGCAACTCGAATTATGTTAATGAGCAAGACAATGCTCTTCAAAGTGCTCAACGACTGACTGTGCTATCACGCCTTGGTGACACAAAAGGTGGCCCACATAATTTATTTCAACTCTGCCTCGAAAATAATGAAAACTCTTCTGCTTAAAAACTATTGTCAAGAGGACTCGACCTCAAGACCTCTCTCCGCCTAGTGCTCTAATACATGATCAGCGACCAGTTGCGCTACGCCAACAAGCGTGACATTAACCAATGCTCCCATAGATATATTCAAACACCGCACCTTAAAATATTTACTGCCTTTGTTGTTTGCTAGCTCTCTCGATGAATGGGAATCAATGTGAAATTCAAGTGATCATTTCCTAAGGTAAAACCTTGGGTATAAATATATGTGCCCTCCTTTTCCTTGGACTACGTCGGTGCTAGAAACAATTCAAATTTATTTCCTCTACGTGTATTTTTGGTGCCATCCTCCTTTTTGAAACTTTGCATTATAATATTTAAAAATATTATAATATTTATTTTAAAACCTTGGTCCATTTGTATTTTAAAACTTTTTCCTATTGTCCTATAAACCTTGGTCTATTGCATTTAAATATTTTCTCCTCTTGTCCTTTAAACCTTGGTCCATTTTCATTTTTTAAAATCCTCTTTATAATATTTAAATATTATACTCCTTAACATATTTGCCTTCTTTTATTTTTTCCAACCTTGTAACTTCATCCCTTTCGAAGAATATTTTATTTGCCTTGCTTTCTTTTTGCCAACCTTGTAACTAAAGAACACAAGCTTATACTGAGAGGGGGGGTTGAACAGTATAAGATCATTTTTTACTTTTCTTTCCCAAATAATATTATCTAATATAATCAATGGCAATATCAATAGTTGTAACCAAAGCAATGCACAAATCATCACACACAATAGAGACACCAATTTAACGTGGTTCACCCAATGTGGGCTACTCCACGGAGAAAATATTTCACTAAAATTTTCTCAACAAATCTCTTAGGAATCCTTCCTTATTATAATATTTATGGACCTTTGTCCAAAGGAGACACCAATACCCTAATCAAGTTCATGGATATCTATCCAAGAGACACCAATCCCCTCAACTGGTTCATGGATCTCTATCCACAGGAGAACTCCTTCTCCTCTGCTCTGGCTGGTGATCATCTAGAAGACTAATACCTCCACTACACTGGCTTGTGGATCACTCTCCATTGAATACTTTTGTCCTCTCTGCCCTGGCTAATGGATCTCTATCCATTGAAGACTACTATCCTCTACTCTATCACCTCCAAAGCTTGCTCTTAGCTCTGTCTCAAATCTACACTAAACACAGTCCTTCGGTCTAGCATAAATCTGCTCAATCTCTTTCTCAAATCTACAATAAACATAGTTTTTTGATCTAGCACAAATATGCTCAATCTCTATCTCTGGTTTGGCACAAACCTATCCTCAAATCTGCACCAAAATTTGTCCTCAAATTTATCCTCAAGCCTTAACACAAAGCTCGATCCAATCACAAATCAACTCTGCTAGATCTACCCCAAACCTTAACTCAAGTTTTGAACAAATCAATCAATCAAATTTGCTCACAAGTCTACTCAAAGACTTACCTCAAATTTGTTCAACAAGTTCTTACTAGAACTTGTCTAATCTGCTCTTAAGTCTTCACTAAGACTTGTCTCAACACTGTCCAAAAAGTCTTCACCAAGACTTGCCTCAACTCTGTCCAATCTGATTGTAAGCTTCTATAAAAGCTCACACAAATTTATCCTTAAGCTTTCAAAAAAGCTTCCTCAATTCTATCCTTAAGTCCTCTCTAGGACTTACTCAAATCTACTCACAAGCTCTCACAAAAGCTTGCTCAAATCAATTACAAAACTTGCACACAAAAATTAACTCAATATTTCACAGAAAACCTCTTTCAATCACACTCACAAGTTTCACTCAGAATCTTGTTTATCCACAGAAGCATATAGAGAATTGTTAGAGACTCAATATGTTTCACACTCACAACAATGTTCAATCACTTTAAATCACTTTAAAACTCTTTTGTTTAACCACATAAACATATAGAGAATGGTTAGAGGCTCAATATGTTTCACATTCAATCACTTTCAATCTCTTTCTCAAATTAGTAATGAACAATTTGTTTCACAGAACTTGAACTATCACTCCAAACTTTCCAGTCAACTATGCTCAATCAACTCAACCAATGAAACAAAACTTGCTTTCAAACCCTAAGAAAATGTTTCACCCAAAGCTTTCAACAACTCATACTATGAAACTCAACCTTAACTCAATGAAAGGTTATTCGACAATGTTTATCAAACAAACCTCACATAACAATGATACTCATGATATTTTACAAACCCTAGTTCAAGATAGTTCACATAACAATGATACTCATGATATTTCAAAAAACCCTAATCATGCACATGAAGGCTCACTCAATATTTCCAACAATGCTTATCAAACAAGCTTTATAGCATCAACCTTTATTCCAAAAAAAATCTCATCAATCAATATTGGATATCTCAAAACCAAACTCAACAATGCTTATCAAACAATCCTTTTCACTCCAACTTAGCATTCAAAACATCCAATCCAACAATATTTCACTCATAGGAAGATGTGCCCATACCTTTTATTTTGATGGAGATTTGACCTCAAAACCTATCTCAATCACAATCAACCTCTTTGCCAATCTTAATGGTTAGATAGGAAAAGTCCTCTCAAGATTTCATTCAAATATCCCCTCAAAATATTTCACCATACAAATAAAATATTAATTCTCAATTACACCTTATAATCTCCACACTTCAAAAGATAATATATAACACATACCCTAACTCATTCCCTTTAAAATTATTTTTAATAACCAAAACAAAGTTATATAATTTCAAATAAATATCTTATACCTTATTACTCCACCTTTTTAAAAATATATATATCAAACATAAACCCTTATATCTCCCAAACATACAACCTTAATACAAAGTATAATTAATTAATTTTCAAATGTAAACCTTATACCTCCCGATATTACCTAACAAAGTATAATTAATTAATTTTCAAATGTAAACCTTATACCTCCCGATATTACCTAACACCATGCATTATTCTCTACCCTTTCGTAACACTCAAAATAAAATAAAATGTCAAAAATTTAAAGCACACCTTATAACTCCTCAACCTAATATAATCACTCCCCTCACACTGCCTTATTGCTCCTCAATCTAACATACAATAATTCAAATACTTAAGACCTTATAACTCCCAAGATAGAGCACACAAAGCATACCTTAATAATATTCCAATATTATTGTAGTTTGACTCAGGTGTTGGTGTTGTAGGTGAGTTGGAGAGGAGAGGGTAATCCTCTAAGAGAGGTCTCAGGTTCAAATCTCCACTCTACTAAAAAGCTGAATTGAATATTCAAAATTCAATTGATAATGTTGGTATGGGCAGTTTTGCGACACTTTGCTGGCCCCACGCTCTTATCAAGGCGACGAGCGCCACATGGGCTGGCCACCCACTCAAGGCTAAAGGAGCACGTGCTCCCACTTTCCTCTCACACCGGTGCTAATACCTTCGAACTTGGCGTGCATCAATTTCTATCTCCACTACATGTCACGCAAACCGAAAAACCCTGTCAACCTCTTGCGCCATCTTAACTTTGTTGTATTTTTTATTTTCGTGCCAAACAAAATGTCCGTAACACACTTCGGTTTTACTCTACCTAGAAAATCGTGCGCTCAGATTTTTAAACCAATTTTTTATTTTATCACATTCCTTTCATCCTTAGCGCATTTCCACTTTATATATATGCTCGACGATAATTCACCGAATATTAATCATGCACTATCATTTTTTAAAACTTATAAAGTCTGGATTCCCTTATATGATATATGGTCTTCCAAGAAAAACGTCGGTGATGGTATTTTCGATATTGTCAAGATCGTTCGGTGCTTAAAGATGTTTACCCTTGGTCCATTTAAACTTTAGAGCAAAATAAACATATTTAAATATTAATTTAAAAAAAAAAGAAGCAAAAAACCTTTGTGGGGTTGTCTTGGTCCGAGAGACCATGAATAGGGGATTCTACACCGTCAAAGTCACTTGGGAGTCGCACCCGACCTTGTCCGCATCAACACTATAAATTGGATTTTGGATACCCAATTCAGCTTTTTGGTAGGGTGGAGATTTGAACCTGGGACCTCTCTTGGAGGATTTCCCTCTCCTCTCCAACTCATCTACAACACTTGGGTTTAAATATTTAATTTTAAACTATTTAAATTTTTAAATAATTTAAATATTAAATACTTTAAATCTTTTCAACCCTTCTTTAAGCCTTTAACCATGGCCTTAACCTTGGCCTTCAATATTCCTTCAAACAATTTATTTATATACTTCGAACTCATGGTTCTAATTATTTTGGAGAGAACCTTGCCTTGTATTTACTTTTGACATCAATGACAACAAAAATTGCTCATATTTCCAACAGTAACATGCTCTTTTTATCATCAAACCTTGGACATAAAATATTTCTGCCTTATGCATCCTTTGACATCAATGACAACACAATACTTTAATATTTCCAATAATCTCCCCCTTTATCATTGACGGTAACCCTTTCATAAAATAATTCTTTTGTTGCAACTAGATACCAAACTGCTCCCCCTCAGAAGCTGCTCCCCCTTACTGAAATCTCTTCCCCTTTGACATCAATGGCAAAGGGCTCCATGGGGCTAAAAATAAAACATTTTAGTATAGCCCCCCACTCCACCTCCTCTTCACGAGGTGATTAATTTTGGGATGGGAGTAAGGCTACTCCCAACTTACAATGTTCTTCTTCCTTTTCAACCTTCTTTTTCCACACCTTTGTAGTCATACCCTTTTGATCCTTTTGAGTATCCATGTTCTTGCTTGTCTTTGGAAGTTCTGGAAACTCTATTCTACACCACTTAGCCTTATGCCCAAAATTATTGCAATTGTAACATCTGATGTTGTAATTCTTGGAAGGTGCATATGACCTAAAATTTCTCTTGGTGAAGCCATAATCATCTTTTCCATGAACCCTACAATGTATAGCTTTATGACCAAAGTGATTACATGAGTAGCAATGACCTTGAAAGAAATATCCATCTTCAAATGAATTGAAGTTCCTCTTAGTGAAGCCATAATTATTCTTTCCATGAATCTTGCAATGCACAACTTTATGACCAAAATGATTACATGAGTAACAATAACCCTGGAAGAAATATTCATCTTGCCTTGATCTCATTATTCTTTCTTTGCTTTTTTGTGATGATCTCTGTTCCTTGATGGTGCATTGTTTTCTTCCTTTTTGATACTATCACCTCTCAACACATCAACGTAGGTCTTAGGTTCTTCTTCAATCACTTCTGGTTCTTCTATTTCTTTTGAACTTGAGCTTGACTCTTCTTCTTGTTTCTCTTGACCTTCTTCAAAACCAAGTCATGTCTTCATAAAAGGATATCTTTGTGCTTTGATAATATTATCCAAATCCTTTGAGATTTTCTCAAACTTATGTAGCTTATCATTAGAATATTTTACTTCCATCCTTAGAGAAACCACTTCATGTTCTAATTTCTCACATTCTAGCTCTTTTGCCTTCAACTGTTTAGCCATACCTTCTTCAATTTTCTTTGCCTCTTCAACCTTAATTTTTAAGTCAATGAGATCTTGTATAATATTTGCCTTTTCTTTCCCATATTTTTATACTTGAGCCTTCAATCCTAAGTTCTCCCTTTTTAGCTCTTCAAGTTCCTTTTTCATTTCAATTGTAGCTTCTTCCTTTTCTGAATCTTTCTCTTCTTCTTGGTCTTCTATAACCGGATCATCTTCTTTTTCAATATTTGAGAGACTTTCATCACTGTCACTTGAAGCACTGCTTTCTACTTCAACATAAAAACTCTTCTTGTGTCTTTGAAATACCTTGTTTTCATGCTTGCTTTGATCGTACCTATTTTTATTTTCTTGATGACATTTTCTTTCTTTATATTCCTTTTCCTCTTCACTGCTAATATACCCATTTTGTGGACAATAAAGTGCCATGTGACCAATGTTACCACAACCAAGACATTTGTTTTTTCTTTCTTCATCTTTCTTGCATTCCTTTTCTTCTTCACTACTACTATACCCAACTTTTGAACAATGATCTGCAAGGTGACCAAAGTTACCACAAATAAAACATTTGAGTATTCTTAGATCCTTCTTAGAAGCTTTGAATGTTGCCTCTCTTTTGGATGTTTGATCTTTCTCTGTCCTTATCTCATCGGCTATGAGATTTATATGTATCTCATCCATGTGTGTTCCTATAAGATCTTCCTTCAAGCTATTAGGATTCCCCGAAAGAACCAACTCTAATACCAATTGAAGAACACAAGCTTATACTAAGAGGGGGGTGAATAGTATAAGACCAAAATTTTACTTTTCTTTCAAAAATGATAACATCAATAATATCAATACAGTAAATAAAACAATGCACAAATCATCACACACATGAGAGACACAAATTTAATGTGGTTCACCCAATGTGAGCTACGTCCACGGAGAAAATATTTCTTATAAATTTTCTCAACCAATATCTTGGGAACCAATTCCCTATTATAATATTTATGGGAACCAACCCAAAGGAGACACAAAACCCCTATGCTCAAGTTCATGGACCTCTATCCATAGGAGACACCAATACCATTTCAATTTCATGGATACCACTCCACAGGAGACACCAATCCCCTCTGATTTAGGTTTTGTGGACACCACTTTACAGGAGACACAAATCCCCTCTACTTCAAGTTTTATGGACCTCTATCAATAGAAGACACCAATCCTCTATCAAGTTCATGGACACCACTCTACAGGAGACACCAATCCCCTCTGCTTCTGGTTTTGTGAACCTCTATCCATAGGATAAATCTATCCCCTCTGCTCTAGTTTGTAGACCTCTTCCCATAGGATAACTCGATCCTCTCAAATATGGTCTACTCCAAAGCCTGCTCAACACTCTGCTCTAAGCCTTTACACAAGGCTTGCTCAAATCTACTCTAAGCCTTCTCTTAGCTCTACTCAAATCTACTTCAAGCCTTCACACAAGGCCTGCTCAACTCTTCTCTGCAACCTGCTCTCAACTCTGCTCAAAGTTGCTCCAAGCCTTCACATAAGGCCTGCTCAACTTTGTTCTTCAATATACTCTCAAATCTGCTCAAAAACTGCTCCAAGCCTTCACACAAGGCTTGCTCAAATCTACAACAAAATTTGCTCAACTCACTGCTCCAATCTGCACCAAGCCTACTCACAAGGCTTTCTCAAATTAGCAAAAAAACTTGCTCACAAATTTACCCAAATATACACAAATCCTACTCACAATGCTTGCTAAAATATGCTCTCAAATCTTGCCCAAACCTTCTTCAAGTATTCTCATAAGACTTGCTCAAATATACCTCAAACCTACTTAATTTGCTCACAAATCCTGCTCAAAATATATACTCAAATATGCTCATAACACATACTCAAATATGCTCAAAAACTCTACTCAAACTTGCTTACATAACCTGCACAAATTTGCCTACAAGGCTTCTCAAAAGACCTACTCAATACAGCTCAAAACTGCTCACAACACATGCTCAAATATGCTCACCAAATCTACTCTATCAATCCCAAATCTTGCACACAAATGATGTTCAAAATAATGCTTGTATCTCTTTCATAAATGCTTTCTTCAATTAGCCAATTCAAACATATTCTACACATAATTATTTCAAGAACATATAAAGAATAATATACAATGCAAATGCTCAATATGTTCTCTTCACATTCATTAAGTCTATTGCTTTCACATGTGTCACATTCATCAAATCAGATCTCTACTTCTTGCAAATTCCTTTCAAATCAAATCAAGCTAATGTATAACTTTGTTTCACAAAACTGGTTTATGTTCCTTGCAAGTTTGCTCTCAAAGATCAAACATCACAAAACTGATCTCTAACACTTACCCATTCACATTCAATGTCACTCAGATCAATGCCCAAATGCTTCACAAATTCATTCAACAATGCTGCATAATTTGTTCTCAAACCCTAGCACATGTGGTTCCAATTTCACTAATCAATGATGCACAATTTTTTCACAAACTTTAGCACAAGTGTTTCCAATCTCATTCAACAATGAAGCACAATTTTATTCTCAAACTTTAGCACTTATATTTCCAACAATGCACATATATAATCCTTATTTCTCCACCTTATGATTCAAAGATATTTGCTCAACCAAACACCTTAAAGAAGGAATAATATCACCATACCTCTTAACTTGCTTTGATGAAGATGTGCCCTCAAAAACCTATCTTAAAAAACAACTTATATTTCTTGTGCCACTTCAAGGGTTAGATAGCAAAACACTTTTCAAGTCATCCACATGAAAAACCTTCTCAAAAAATGTGCATAGTAAAGCTGAAAATAATACTCTATTATTTCCTTTTATCTTCACAAAATACAACTTGTAGAACCCTTAAACCTTTTTCTTATGATGTGCAAGAATTACAAAATACAATAATTACAAGTACACCCTTTTCTCTCCTTTCTAATAATGCAATATTTCAATCCCCATACAATACCCAAAACATCTTAATGTTAATTTATTTCATGCAAGTATTACATAAATAAAATAATTTTATTACACCTTATGACTCCCTTCTAAACTTTCAACACTTCTAAAATATTTGCACAACCCTTATACCTCCTGTACACACATTTCTCAACAACACTTTACTCTAACAAAGCTTTCAGAAAGACTTGCTACACAACCACCTTTACACCTTACAAAAATTAAATAAATCAAACCTTATGCCTCCTAAATTTTTGTGCTTAGCAAAAATCAAATACCTATTATGTTGCTGCAACTCGAACAACGCACAAGATATCGCTCTCCAAAGAACTCAATGATCGGTTGTGCTATCACATGTTGGTGACACAAAAGGTAGATCGCATAATTATTTCAACTTTGCCTCGAAAACAATGAAAACTCTTCTGCCTAAAAACTATTGTAGAGGGGACTCAACCCCAAGACCTCTCTCTATCCAGTGCTCTAACACATGACCAATGACCAGATGCACTACGCCAGTAGGCTAGCTCTCTCGATGAATGGGAATCGATGTGCAATTCAAGTGATTATTTCCTAAGGTAAACCCTTGGGTATAAATATATGTGCCCTCCTTTGTCTTGGACTACGTCGACTTTAGAAACAATTCAAATTTATTTCCTCTCCGTGCATTTTTGGCACCATCCTCCTTTTTGAAACTTTGCATTATAATAGAAAAATATTATAATATTTATTTTAAAACCTTGGTCCATTTGTATTTTAAAACTTTTTTCTCTTTTTTAGTAAACCTTGGTCCATTGCATTTAAATATTTTCTCCTCTTGTCCTTTAAACCTTGGTCCATTGTCCTTTTTAAAAATCCTCTTTATAATATTTAAATATTATACTCCTTAACATATTTGCCTTCTTTTCTTTTTTTCAACCTTGTAACTTCATCCTTTTTGAAGAATATTCTATTTGCCTTGCTTTCTTTTTGCCAACCTTGTAACATGCTCTTTTTATCATCAAACCTTGGACATAAAATATTTATGCCTTATGCATCCTTTGACATCAATGATAACACAATACTTTATTATTTCCAACACATTCGATTGGAAAAATCGTAGCAATGATGTTTGGATCAATTGTAGCAATAGTACTTTCTTGTGGCTTGTTCTACCACCTAGATTCTTTTGAGATTTTTTGTAAGGGGATTCCATTGCTTCCATAGGTGACTAGCCATCTCTGAATCTTCCCTCTTCCTTCAATTTTGCTTTAGGTGTTGGATTGATTCTAAAGAAGATATTCTTCCTAACTTTCTTGTAGGAAGCTTCCCAACTCACTGAATCTCCTTTCCCTGTAACAAACTACTAGTGTTGAAATCTAAATCTAAAACTAATGAATCTTCACTAGTTGATTATCAAACTAGTGGTTGCAATGTTGAGTTCTAGTCTTCATGAGTTCTTGTAACTCTATGGAAAAAATCTAGCCAGATGCTCCAATGTGGTTTCCTTAACCATTAGGTCTCTCTTGGAGTCTTCAATCCCTATTAATCTGCAACAAAGAACTAATATATGCACTATGAAGGCATGTCGACCTTCGGGAAACGAAGTTGAAATCTCCTAGCTATCTATTGTAGGAGGTGTCCCAATCATCTGAGAATTAATTCTCTACAACAAAATAATAGGAGATGATAATATAGATCTCTATAGAAAATAGTCTTTAGCTCTGACTCTGTCATGGCTGGATAAATAATTTTTCTACCTCTAGATCAATGTATCTGAGTTGCCTCTGGGTTTCATTCTTTAGGTCAATGCCTCTAAAACGCTACCACTGGTACTACCTCGGGGTCACTGCATTTAGGTCACTGCCTCTAGGTCACTACCTCTGGATCATTACCACTAGTATCACTGTCTTAGGATCACTACCTCTGGGTCACCTCAAATAATTATTGTTTATAGGTCATCCATTAAAATACCCATAAGGTATTGCTTCTATAGGATCATCACTATAGGTTACCTCTTGAGCTGTGCTGGGATCATAATCATTGATTTCATATTCCTGCATGATAATATTAGTACCATTATTTCCATTCAATGCACTTTGATTCTCCATTATACTTGGTTTTTAAGTGCAATAGGTTCCTATGATGTAGGCTACCTTATGACTCCCTAGATAAGAGTATATAATCAATCTTGCTAAGATGCCTTCTATCTAGCAAGTGTTTAGATGCAATATGAGTTTAGCTTTCTTGGTTTTAGTAGAATTCATTTTTATTCCCTAGTAGTTTAGGATATGTTTAGTTCACCTTCTAAGTTGAATTTGCAATTTTTTGAGAATAATCAGCTTTTAATATTTTTCTTTTTTATTTTTTTATTTTGAATTTACATGGTGGAATCGGTAGCCGCCATGAATCCGAGCAGGCTGTCCAACTTTTATGGCCGCCATAGTATTCTGCGCATTGTCTTCCCCGGAAGCCGCCACACAGATCTTCGCACAGTCCGGGCCTATAACCACCATGCCACAATCATTTTAAACCTTTTACGCCTACTGAAAGCACCAGGAAAGGGACAATCAAATTTTAATATTACCTTATCTCTCCTTATAGAATAGAAAGCTAAATAATGATGCACCTTCAATTTGATAATGTTCTCTATTTTTCAAGAGTCTATGGTTGGTTTCCTTAGTCCCTTTAATTGGTATAAGAGACTAGTATGAGTAATAAATTCCAACCTCTAAGCAATTAATGAATTTGCTTTTATATCCCAATAATGTGGTTTAATATTTCTAAATTCCAATATTCTATGTTTGTAGTAGTATACCTTATATCTCCCTAATTTGGAATTTTAGAAATTAATTAATATTTGCAATAATAATTTTCCAATGTTGAAAACCTTATTCCTCCCCAAAATAATTTAATTGCAAATATTTAAAGGTTTAGAAAATAATATTTTGTAAATTAATTTTAATTCTCTAAGGTAGAAACCCTTATATCTCCCTAATTAATTATTTGCAAAATATAGCAATGATATATCCTTCAATTTGCTTTCTGAGATTATAAGTTGGTCTAATATTTCTTCAATGCAATAATTTTAACCTTAGAAATATTCACCTTAAATTTTCCATAATATTATTATATTTCAATTAATCTGATTTGAAATACTAATCATTTGCTCCTTAATTTTGCATATAATAACTTAAACCTTATAATATATCCCTTATCACTCCTAAAAGCAAATATTTACCTTATTTCTCCTATTTGCTTATAACTTTATTTTTTTAAAATAATTTTTTAACTCAAAATAAATAAAAACAACCCTTATCTCTTCAAAAGAACTTTTGAAAACCTAATATAATTTTATAATTTTTTTTTTTACCTCTCGTTGGTGAGCTGCAATGTCTTGGACAGATGGTATACCTTATCCATTGATGTTCTGGCATATTTTTAAGGAAAAAAATCAACAACGCAGGTTCGGGATGGTAGGGCACGCACAGGCGGATGGAAACAACACTTGTGAGGATGTGAAGCTAAGGGAAATATTGTGTGCAACTTCGAGGGTTTCTGTAATGGCAATGGTAGCAAAACTGGTCTTGAATCACAATCTAAATGTGAATTTCCTCCTTCTATACCTCGTCGGGTTGTAGAACAGGTACTAATAGTTTACCTTGCGGGTGAATGCAGGAAACGGTTTTTGAGCATCTATTCTTCTTGGAACGCGATGATATCTCCCTAGTGTATGATCTCTAAGAAAAACAACAATTATCATTGTTTGGTTTCTACGAGAACTATCCCTGGTGAATCCGTAAATTGGCTTCAAAGCAATGATGATGTCATGTCTCCTTGGTGCATGATTTTCAAGAACAACTTAGTCTTCTTAATATCACTCAGGTTTGCTAGTATGATTTTAATCATTTGTGAGTTGTTTTGAACGATCGATTACATGAGATATTTCTTGTTGTTATTCTTCAAGGGGTGACATCTCTCTTTAAACTGAATGGTGCTCCAAAGCTTTTACTCTCCATAGAAAAAAATGATGAGAGTCTCATAGGTGATGGAAAATCGTATTGCTTCTAAACTCTTACCATATGGTGTTGATATTTTCTACAATGAGGAGACAATGTCTTTCCTTTTTCTGGTGCACGGTCATGGTCTCCAAAACCAATAGCTACCCTTGTGCAAACTAGAAATTCTCCTCTCTATGTGGTGTACAAGAACAAGAACAAGAACAAGCTCCACCTATCGTGAGCTCAAGCATCTGATGTGTTGGATGCATCCAACAAACTGAAGATGCCAAACGTTTATCCTCTTGTAATGAGGATAGTGCAGATCCGTGTTGAATGTTGTAACGGTGGTCCAAAGAGAACCTAGTTCCTAGAAACCTGGATGAATGAAGTACAGATAAAATCAGATGCAAATGCAATGAAAATGGATAGAATCACTGTTATAAATGAATCACGTAAACCTGCCAATGGATCAAAATAAAATATATTTTCTTATTATTCGATCGATGCCTATTTACATCCTTGTGAATGCATATAAATATATATCCTAGAGTTATGAAGTGAAAGGATGCAATGGTACATTAATAAAATAAGTGAATTAATAATATTAAGGGTTAGGATTAGGATCCTAACATGCCACCCTCCTTAAAAAGAGCTTTGTCCTCAAAGCTTGAAGTGAGACACTTTATTCCTTGTTTCCCAAGGAGTATTTGCTCATGTTATTACATCGTTTTAATATCATCGTTTCGTAAGTAGGGCTATTGTGAAGGTTGAAGTGTTGGTGGGGGATAGGTAGGAAGAATAGGAGAATTAGAACGACAACGGGGAGAAAACCCTTTGTGTGCCTTCTTGGTGGCTTGGAGAGAAAATAAGTGGGCACCTATTTCCTTACCTCCTTTGTGAAGAAATTTCTCCATTCGATGAGAGCTTACTAGTGGAGAAGGGTCGAAGGTTAATCCTTTAAGAGTATACGTGTGATCATTTATTGTGAATTTCATCTATAATTCCTTAAAATCCCATTGGACGTTCCCTAGTGTGCGTAACCATTGCTCTCCTAAGACAATATCACATCCTCCTAAGGGAATTGCATACATGTCATGTTTCATGGTGTAATCACCTAAGGTGAGCTTAATATTTTGGCATTTTCCTTTATAGGTGATCCTTCCCCCATTACCAATCATGACTTCAAAATTATTGTAAGGATGTATAAAGTAGTTAGCTTGCTTTGCCACACGTGGGTTGATGAAATTATGGGTACTACCATAGTCAATAAACTCGATAAGGTTTTGTAATTTGAAGGATTCGAAGACTTTCATAGTTTGAGGAGAAGAATTATCGATGAGGGCATTGAAAGAAATTTCTAGTGGACCTTGAGTGCTATCATCGGGTGTATCTGTCACTACTTCTACCTCAATATTCTCTTCATCGATTGTTGATTGAAAAGGAATAGCTGCATCCAAAATATATAATATGGATGTAATACATTTATGATTGGGTACAAATTTCTCATTACAATGAAAACAAAGGCCCTTTCCATTATTTATTTCATTTCCTTGAGGCTGATACATTTAATTGGTAGGATTTGGTTAAGTTCTGGGGTGGTGGAAGTATTTTGTGATTATGCTTTAGATGGGTTTCCCAATCGATTAAATTTGGCTTCTTTAATTTGGGTTAATGCAATAGTCTGTATCATGTTAATGAGATTGAGCATTTGTACTTCTAATCAAATTTATTCCTTTAAGCCGTTGATGAAACAACTTTAGAAGAATGAGGCATTTATTCCTGATGTAAAATTTGTTAATTTCTCAAATCGAGCTTGGTATTCTCGCATTGTAGTAGTTTGGCAGAGTTTGGTAAGAGCTCTCGTGAAATATTCGAATTTACTTGGGCCAAATTGTACCATTAGATTTTTTGTAAATTCTTGCCATGTAGGGGTGTCATTTGTCTTTTCATACCATTGGTACCATTAGGTGGTGGTACTTTCAAGGTGGAAGGATGCAATGTGAACCTTCTATGTCTCAGGGATATGGTAGAGGGAGAAGTATTGGTCAGCCTGATAGATCCAATTTATGGGGTCACCTCCTTCAAATTTTGGAAAATCTAATTTAGTGGTTCGAGGTAGGATTGACGTTTGTGGTCCCCCAAGTAATGCTTGGTGTGTTAGTGCTTCGGTAGATTGGTCAGCTTGGATTAGTACCAAAATTTGTTGTACCATATCGATGAAGTGGTTAGTGGCATCAATTTTTAAGTCTAATTCTGCTATCTTGTTTTCAAATTCCACCTTTGGTATAGTTTTTTCATCCTCCCATTGGTGAAAATCCTCTTTTGTTATCATTTTATTTGTAATATCATCCTTCCATCGATTCATTTCCTGCATGAAATCTTTGATAGGGTCCTGTGATCTCCTACCATCGGCCATTGTAGGGTTGGTTTGAAATTTGTAAGTCCTCTTTTGGTGGAGAAATTTAGGTTTTCTTCAAAAAAATTGCAAAAATTTATTTAATTTTTGAAAAAAGAAAATTTTGTCAATAAAAAATTTGTTTTCAACTTTTGGGACCTAACGGTCTGTAATTTTGAATTTTCAATTTTCAATGACGAGAAGGTCACAAAGGTCATGAAAGATTTGATTAGGCGGGAACGATCACAATGGTCATAGGATATTTGACTAGGTAGTCATGGGAGACTTGACAATGCAGGAATGATCAACGGTGGTGTAGATCACGAGGGTGAGCATAAGACAAAGAGTGAGCGGTGTTCTAAGGGTGAGCCATAAGGTAGAGGGTGAGCGGCGTTCAATGGTCAATAGCGGTGGGAAAAAATGGCTAGCAAGCGATGGGAATCAACATTAGGTCAAGTCAAAGAGTTGGCTAAATAATTAGCAATAAACAAGTGTTAGTAAGTATGGGGCACGACAGGGTGGCTTCGTTCGCACGAAGGGCAAATAGCAAGCATGACCTAAGTCACAACTAACTACGCGTGTTGATTTCCATTTAAACGCCCAAGCTCCTAGTACCTTTGTAGATGTGGGATAAAAATACCTAAAAAAATTTAAAACTTTTGTATGCTGCCTTTTGATATCGAAAAGTTTCATCGTGCCAAAGATTTTTTTTTTTTAATTTTAAGTTAAACTCGAAATTTATATATTTTTTTGTCGTTAATTCACCGACATCACTGGAATTTCTGCAGCGCACGATAGAACAAGTTTTTTTTATCGTTGTTCGATTTGTTTTCACTTTGGCGATGATTTTTGGGCTTATACCTTGTAGAATATTTCTCTTCCATGTCAAAATAATCCTCTGTAAATTATCTGTAATGAATTTTTGTATGCTCTATCGGTGGCCAAGTCATATTTGAATAATTTAAAATTCAACTAGAATATCTTTTTTCTGACAAATCTGGTTCTTGTGGGTTGATTTTCCAACGTTGGAATTTGCTTCTCTAGATCAAATTTTATGTATACTGATGGCTAAACGAATGGAAGGTGGTGTATACTAGTTTACAAAGGCAACAACTCAATGCTCCTTTATACTAATGAATTCCACAATGAATTTTATACGAAAGGTAATGGACAATGAATGAGGTGTTTATGAGATGCAAGATAAGAAAGCTCTAATACCATATGGTAGGAACCTAGTTCCTAGCAACCTGGATGGATGAAGTACAGATAAAATTAGATGCAAATGCAATGGAAATGGATAGAATCACTTTTGCACTAGAGGTAAATCTGCTTGTGAATCAAAATAAAATATATTTTCTTATTCTTCGATGGATGCCTATTTACACCCTTGTGAATGCATATAAATATCTATCCTAGAGTTATGAAGTGAAAGGACGCAATGGTCCATTAATAAAATAAGTGAATTAATAATATTAAGGGTTAGTCTTAGGATCCTAACACGAAATATTTTCTCTGAGATATTATTGTCTCTTTAAAACACTTAATTCCTTCTTTGATGAGGTGCTAAAACAACATTCTTCTTTAGTTGTAAAGCATTCAACGTGGTTCACCTAATGTGGGCTACTCCATGGAGAAAATATTTCACTAATATTTTCTCAATAAATCTCTTGGGAATCCTTTCCCTATTACAATGTTTATGGACCTCTATCCAAAGGAGATACCAATCCCCTAAATCAAGTTCATGGATCTCTATCCATAGGAGAACTCCTTCTCCTCTGCTCTGGTTGGTGATCCTCTAGAAGACTACTGCCTCCACCGCACTGGCTTGTGGATCTCTCTCCACTGAAGACTCTTGTCCCCACTCAGAAGACCTGTCCTCACTACCCTGGCTAATGGATCTCTATCCACTAGAGACTACTATCCTCTCTGCTCTATCACCTCCAAAGATCTATCTCAAATCTGCACTAAACACAGTCCTTCGGTCTAGTACAAATTTGCTCAATCTCTATCTCTAGTCTGGCACAAACTTATCCTCAAATCTGCACCAAAATTTGCTCTCAAATCTGCACTAAACATAGTCCTTTGGTCTAGCACAAATATATCCTCAATATCTGTCCTCAAGCCTTAACTCAAAGCTTGACTCAACTCTGTTGGATCTACCCTAAACCTTAACTCAAGGTTTGAACAAATCAATCAAATTTTCTCTCAAGTCTTCTCAAAGACTTGTCTCAAATCTACCTTGTAAGCTTCCACAAAATATCACACTAATCTGTCCACAAGTCCTCTCTAGAACTTGCTCAAATCTGCTCTACAAGTCCTCTCTAGAACTTGCTCAATATGCTCCACAAGTCCTCTCTAGAACTTGCTCAAATATGCTCTACAAGTCCTCTCTAGAACTTGTCCAAATATGCTCAATAAGTCCTCTCAAGAACTTATCCAAATCTGTATTGTAAGCTTTCACAAAAGCTCACACAAAATCAGTCCACAAGTCTCCTCAAAGACTTACCTCAAATCTGCTCAACAAGTCCACACAGAACTTGTCCAATCTCATAGAAACATAAAGAGAATTGTTAGAGACTCAATATGTTCTATACTAATCACAATTCTCAATTACTTTCAATCACTCTCTTAGAAACATAAGGAGAATTGTTAGAGACTCAATATGCTTCAAATTCAACTCAATGCTCAATCACTTTCTCAACTCAATTTAGAATATAGAATAGTTTGTTTTATGGAACTTGAACAATCACTTCACACATCCACTTGACTAGGCTCAACCAACTCTACTCAACCAATCACTCAATGAAATAATCCTCTCTCAAACCCTAGTCCAAGCATATAAACACCAACTCAAAATATTTCCAACAATGCTCAACAACAAATCTCACATAACAATGATACTCATGATATTTGCAAACCCTAGTTCAAGTTCTTCACTCAATAACTCACTTCAACAAAAATGCTTATAAAATAACTCTCACATAACAATGATACTTATGTTCTCTTCAAACCCTAGTTCAAGTTCTTTGCTAAAAAACTCACTTCAACAACAATGCTTATAAAACAATCTTCCCATAGCAATGATACTCAAACCCTAATTCAAGTTCTCTAACAAATGGCTTCAACAACAATGCTTATCAAACAAGGTTTAACAACAATTCTTTATTCCATAAAACCTTGAAGCATTAACTCAACACACTCAATAGGAAACCCTAATCAAGTCCTTTTCACTCCAAACTTATTTTCCAGAAAACCAATCAATCAACTCAACTATGGAAGAATGTGCTCATACCTTTTTCTTGATGATGAAGGGATCTCATAAATCTGTCACAACCACAAACACTTCTATGCCAAGCTCAAAGAGGTTAGAAGATAAATATTTCTCACAATGTAATGTAAAAACTCAATTACACCTTATCACTCCATCTTTCAAAACAACCATCAACATACATAAAATATTTATCCAATAACACCTTATAATCTCCCAATTAAAAATAAATTCAACATCCACCAAAATTAACTCAAAACCTCTTTAATCAAATTTAATGGCAAAAAGAACTTTGGCAAAAATCAAATCTACTTTCCTTATAACTCCAATAACATAAATCAATTATCAATAAAATAACCTTTCATAAACCCTTATAACTCCAAATAACATAAATCAATTATCAATCAAACAATCTTTCATAAAACTTATAACTCCAAATAACATAAATCAATTATCAATCAAAAAATCTCTCATAAACCCTTATAACTCCAAATAACACTTTATAGAAAACCTTAGGCAAATAAAATTTTAATTAAAAATACCTTTGCCACTAGTGGGATTCGAACCCACAATCTCTACCTCCGCGAGCGCTCTAGCCATGGGCTTGACCACCGCGTGTGCTAGACGCACGCTTGAAATCTTAGGAGCACTTCGTGCTCTTTCTCCTAAGTTTGGCACTCAAAACGAGTGCGTGCCAAAAGGCTCTTCCCTTGGCGCTCAAGACGAACATGCAAACTAACCACCACACGAATCGATCGTGGTCACTTCCACTCCCAATGCTCTCATGAAATGTGCGCTGCCAATGGACCACCCTATCCAATGGGAGTGAGGCCTTCTCCTCCCATTTTCATATTTTTCCTTGGCGCTAAAAGACAACACGAGTTTGTCTTCTTCCTCAATGATTGCACAAATTATCTTTCTCTTTGGTCGCATAAAATTTAATCGAAGAAGGTAAGTTCTAATGTTCTTTGGCATGGTATTTATACACGATTTCCCCTTTTGCCATAGACATCGGTGCTCCATGAATTTTGATGATGTCAACACTTTTTAAAACCTTTTATAATTTATAAATTATTTAAATTCTAAAAGAATTTAAATTTTATAAATTATATTTATAAACCTTTGACTTTAATAAAAATTAAAGCCTTCCTTGGGATAAAATTTAAACCTTTAATTTGTACTCCATTGATTTGATGAAGATTATTCTGCCACCATGGTTTTAATAAAAACCTTTTAATTTTCACCATGGTTTTAACACAAACCCTTATAAAACAATATTTTGACAACTTTTCTTCAACTCTTTGCATTGTTCCTGGTGATAGTAATGGTGTACTCCATGGTATTAATGATAGCTTCATGTGTTCACTTTGGCATCAATGACGACTTCTCACCTTGACATCAATGACAACTAAATGAGCTCAAAATGTCCAACAATCTCCCCCTTTGTCATTGATGGCAACCCAAATTATTTTTACTAAAAACTTGACCTTTCCTTTGTTCTGCTCCCCCTAGGACATTGCTCCCCCTAGCTCAATGCTCTCTCAAATACCAAATATCTCCCCCTTACTCAAATATCTCCCCCTTTGACATCAATGGCAAAGGGTCACCTTTGGGGCTTAGGGCTAAGAATGAGCCTCTTAGCTTAGCCCCTCCCCCACCTCCTCTTGAGGTGGTTAATTCTGGGGTGGGAGTATTTCTACTCCCAGAAAGCATTGTTCTTTACCTTTATCCTCTTTCCTTCTTATCTGATCCTTTTGATTCCTTTGATTGTTCCTATCCATATCCATGTTCTTGTTCCTGTCCATTTCCATATTCCTATTCCTGTTCATGTCCATATCCATATTCTATTTTCCTGTTCCTGTTCCTATTCATACTTGATTCTGGAATGTCTGCTCTACACCACTTTGTTGTGTGACCATCATTATTGCACTTATAACACTTAATGTTATTATTCCTTGGAGGTGCAAATGTCTTAGGATTTCTCCTAGTGAAGCCATATCCTCTTCTGTCATGAACCCTGCAATTCATTGCCTTGTGACCAAACTGATTACATGAGTAGCAATACCCATGGAAAAGTTATATGTTCCCATATTCCTGTCTTTCATGTGTCCTGCACTGTGAAGCCATGTGCCCAAACCTGTGACATGAAAACATCATCCATTGAAACTTCCTTGCCTTGACCTCATTGGTCTCCTATTCTCGATTGTTTCTTCCATCTATTTCTTTCTTGGTGCATTGTTCCTTTTCTTGTTGAACTTTCTGTTGTCCAACTCATCCTTAGAAGTCTCACTCTCTCTTTTACTTACTTCTTTTGACACTTCTTATTTTCTGGTGTTTGAGCTTGACTCTCCTTTTTCTGCTTCTTATTTCCTTTGTTCTTCTTTAGAACTAAGTCCTGTTTTGGTGATTGATGAATTTTGTGCATTGATAATCCTGTCCAAAGTCTTTGGATTTTCCTCAAACTTGTGTAGCTTGTCCTTAGAGCCTTTTACTTCCATCCTTAGTGAAACTATCTCATGCTCTAATATTTCACACTCTAGATCTTTTATCTTTAATTTTTTGGCCATACCTTCTTCAATTTTTCTTGCCTCTTCAACCTTGATTTTGAAGTTGGTGAGTTCCTATAGAAACTTTGCTTTTGCTTTCTCATCTTCTTGAGCTTGAACCCTTAATCCTGAGTT
Organism: Wollemia nobilis; assembly: GCA_028583015.1. NCBI lineage: Eukaryota > Viridiplantae > Streptophyta > Pinopsida > Araucariales > Araucariaceae > Wollemia > Wollemia nobilis. The sequence goes on from JAQPPZ010016670.1 coordinate 1,677,853, forward strand.
CTCCCTTTTTAATTCTTCAAGAGTAACCATAAGTCTTTCACATTCTATCTCTTTTACCTTTGACTGTTCAACCATACCTTTTTCAACTTTTCTTGCCTCTTCAACCTTATCTTTCAAGTCAGAGAGATCTTGTAGAAGCTTTGTCTTACATTTCTCATCTTCTTGTATTTGAGCCTTCAATTCTAAATTCTCCTTTTTCAATTCAACAAGTTCCTTAAGAGTGGCTTCCTCCTTTTATTTTTCTAAATCTTCCTCTTCTTTTAATTGGTCTTCAATAGGATTATTTTCTTCTAATACTAAAAGTAGAGTTTTTTCTTCATACCTGTTTTGATTGTCCCTGTTATCCTTTCTTGAACCAACCTCTAGGATTTCATTTCTAAGAATATCATCTTCATCTTCACCGCTACTAAACCCATTGCAATAACCTGCATCATGACCGAGTTGACCACAAATAAAATATTCTTCACCTTCTTGTGGACAATAAGCTGCATGGTGACCTGTATTCCTACATCTGGTACAAAACTTTATCCATCTGATATTTTCTCCACTGCTTGATTCATCTCTTGAATCTATTTCCATTCTTCCTCCCAAAACAACAATATCAAATTCATCTTCCTTTTCTTTCATGACCATGTGTGTTCTTTTCTTCTTGTGTCTCATGGTTCTACCTTTGCCTTTCTTTGCCATTTGTGTTCTTGTAAGATCTTCCTTCAAGTTGTTAAACCTTTTCTTGAAGGAACCGACTTTGATACCAATTGAAGAACACAAGCTTATACCTGAGAGGGAGGGTGAACAAGTATAAGACCACTTTTTACTTTTCTTTCCAATCAATATTATGCAATGTAATAGATGGCAATATCAATAGTAGTAACCAAAGCAATGCACAAATCATCACACACAATAGAGACACCAATTTAATGTGGTTCACCCAATGTGGGCTACTCCATGGAGAAAATATTTCACTAATATTTTCTCAATAAATCTCTTGGGAATCCTTTCCCTATTACAATGTTTATGGACCTCTATCCAAAGGAGATACCAATCCCCTAAATCAAGTTCATGGATCTCTATCCATAGGAGAACTCCTTCTCCTCTGCTCTGGTTGGTGATCCTCTAGAAGACTACTGCCTCCACTACACTGGCTTGTGGATCTCTCTCCACTGAAGACTCTTGTCCCCACTCAGAAGACCTATCCTCACTGCCTTGGCTAATGGATCTCTATCCACTAGAGACTACTGTCCTCTCTGCTCTGTCACCTCCAAATCTCTATCTCAAATCTGCACTAAACATAGTCCTTCGGTCTAGCACAACTCTGCTCAATCTCTATCTCTGGTCTGGCACAAACTTATCCTCAAATCTGCACCAAAATCTGCTCTCAAATCTGCACTAAACATAGTCCTTCGATCTAGCACAAATCTATCCTCAATCTCTGTCCTCAAGCCTTAACTCAAGGCTTGACTCAACTCTGTTGGATCTGCCCTAAACCTTAACTCAAGGTTTGAACAAATCAATCAACTCTACTCTCAAGTCTTCTCAAAGACTTATCTCAAATATGCCTTGTAAGCTTCCACAAAATCTCACACTAATCTGTCCACAAGTCCTCTCTAGAACTTGCTCAAATATTCTCTACAAGTCCTCTCTAGAACTTGCTCAAATCTGCTCCACAAGTCCTCTCTAGAACTTGCTCAAATCTGCTCTACAAGTCCTCTCTAGAACTTGCTCAAACCTCAATAAGTCCTCTCAAGAACTTATCCAAATATTTATTGTAAGCTTTCACAAAAGCTCACACAAAATCAGTCCACAAGTCTCCTCAAAGACTTACCTCAAATCTGCTCAACAAGTCCACACAGAACTTGTCCAATCTCATAGAAACATAAAGAGAATTGTTAGAGACTCAATATGTTCTATACTAATCACAATGCTCAATTACTTTCAATCACTCTCTTAGAAACATAAGGAGAATTGTTAGAGACTCAATATGCTTCAAATTCAACTCAATGCTCAATCACTTTCTCAACTCAATTTAGAATATAGAATAGTTTGTTTTATGGAACTTGAACAATCACTTCACACATCCACTTGACTAGGCTCAACCAACTCTACTCAACCAATCACTCAATGAAATAATCCTCTCTCTCAAACCCTAGTCCAAGCATATAAACACCAACTCAAAATATTTCCAACAATGCTCAACAATAAGTCTCACATAACAATGATACTCATGATCTTTGCAAACCCTAGTTCAAGTTCTTCACTCAATAACTCACTTCAACAAAAATGCTTATAAAACAACTCTCACATAAAAATGATACTTATGTTCTCTTCAAACCCTAGTTCAAGTTCTTTGCTCAACATTCACTTCAACAACAATGCTTATAAAACAATCTTCCCATAGCAATGATACTCAAACCCTAATTCAAGTTCTTCTCACAACAAATGGCTTCAACAACAATGCTTATCAAACAAGGTTTAACAACAATTCTTTATTCCATAAAACCTTGAAGCATTAACTCAACACACTCAATAGGAAACCCTAATCAAGTCCTTTTCACTCCAAACTTATTTTCCAGAAAACCAATCAATCAACTCAACTATGGAAGAATGTGCTCATACCTTTTTCTTGATGATGAAGGGATCTCATAAATCTGTCACAACCACAAACACTTCTATGCCAAGATCAAAGAGGTTAGAAGATAAATCTTTCTCACAATGTAATGTAAAAACTCAATTACACCTTATCACTCCATCTTTCAAAACAACCATCAACATACATAAAATATTTATCCAATAACACCTTATAATCTCCCAATTAAAAATAAATTCAACATCCACCAAAATTAACTCAAAACCTCTTTAATCAAATTTAATGGCAAAAAGAACTTTGACAAAAATCAAATCTACTTTCCTTATAACTCCAATAACATAAATCACTTATCAATAAAACAACCTTTCATAAACCCTTATAACTCCAAATAACATAAATCAATTATCAATAAAACAACCTTTCATAAACCCTTATAACTCCAAATAACATAAATCAATTATCAATCAAACAACCTCTCATAAACCCTTATAACTCCAAATAACACTTTATAGAAAACCTTAGGCAAATAAAATTTTAATTAAAAATACCTTTGCCACTAGTGGGATTCGAACCCACAATCTCTGCCTCCACGAGCGCTCTAGCTACGGGCTTGACCACCGCATGCACTAGACGCATGTTTGAAATCTTAGGAGCACTTCGTGCTCTTTCTCCTAAGTCTGGTGCTCAAAACGAGCATGTGTCAAAAGGATCTTCCCTTGGCGCTCAAGACGAACACGCAAACTAACCATCACACGAATCGATCGTGGCCACTTCCACTCTCAATGCTCTCACGAAATGCACACTGCCAATGGACCACCCTGTCCAATGGGAGTGAGGCCTTCTTATCCTATTTTCGTCTTTTTCCTTGGTGCTAAAAGACAACACAAGTTTGTCTTCTTCCTCAACGATTACATAAATTATCTTTCTCTTTGGTCGCATAAATTTTAATCGAAGAAGGTAAGTTCTAATGTTCTTTGGCATGGTATTTATACATGATTTACCATTTTTTCATAGACGTCGGTGCTCCATGAATTTTGATGACGTCGACACTTTTTAAAACCTTTTATAATTTATAAATTATTTAAATTCTAAAAGAATTTAAATTTTATAAATTATATTTATAAACCTTTGACTTTAATAAAAATTAAAGCCTTCCTTGGGATAAAATTTAAACCTTTAATTTGTACTCCATTTATTTTAAGAATACTATTCTTCCACCATGGTTTTAATAAAAACCTTTTAATTTTCACCATGGTTTTAACACAATGGTGTAAACTCAACTACAAGAGACCAACAAAATGGACTCCAATCACATAACACAAATGCAATAATGGAAGAAAACTGCCAATTGATATTCTTATCATTCCTGAATTCACACCCCTTCTAAAAAATATTACAATCCATCATATAGCAACCGAAAACCAAAGAAACCCTAAAGAAACCCTAAAAATGTCTTTTTCTAAAAACTACTAAAAATAGATCTTTTTCCTAAAAACTGCTAAAAATAGAAATGAGTCGGATTGCGCCCAAATTTGGTGCACACATCCCTATTACAATAATGAACCTTAATTTAAAATATTAGGTCTCAACTTAAGGTATAACAAAAGATAATAAACTTCTAACAACCAAAAAAAACCCAAAAAACTTGGGAACCTATTCTAAAAGCTAATTTTGGGGCACTAGATGTCATAGTTAGGTCCCGAAAACATGATTTTTGGAGGGTCAGAAGGATCAAATATCATACTGATGTATAACATGTACGTGGAACCACCTATTAAATTTCAAGGCAAACGGGAATACGGTTCACAAGTTATGGCTTCGGCAAGGTGCATCACACAAACCCTTATAAAACGATATTTTGATAACTTTTCTTCAACTCTTTGCATTTTTTCTGGTGACAGTAATGGTGTACTCCATGTTATTAATGATAGCTTCATGTGTTCACCCTGACATCAATGACGACTTCACACCTTGACATCAATGACAATTAAATGAGCTCAAAATGTCTAACACTTCAATCTTCAACATGACTTGTGCTAGTCCTTCTCTCAAATAGTTCCTTATGGCTCTTTCTATTCCTATCTAGATTCACCGTGGCTCTGATACCATGTTAGATTTTTGAGCTATATGCTAAAAGGAAATGAAGCCACAAGTAATGGGAATAAGCAAGCAATCTAAAAACTATGATAATGGAAGCTAAATGAGCATGAAACTAAGACAAGATACTTCATAAATAGCTCATGTAACAACCATTAATGGAGGCTCATGAAAATGGAGAATAGAACATATGAAGCTCTCTATTAGTGAATACATAGAGGATACATACTTCCTTACAATGAGCCCTATATATAAGAATATAAGTTACTTGGGCATCACTCTTTCTACACGTATGAGGGACACATGTCCTTTTACATCATTGTACATATACAACTTGCATATGGACACTTGTTCATTTATTTCTTTGCACATTCTAACACTTGTGCATAGGTTAATTATTCCCAAAGTAACTCTTACTCTAATAATCTACCTAAGGTGGTACATAGACTTGTACCTAAATAATGTAATAGACTCTAACTATAACACTAGTCACCAAGAGCATTCATGTAAGCAGAGATGTAGTATTTAATAAAGAATTCAAGACATATAATAATGGTTTTAAGGAAACTAAGGACACCACACCTCCAATTATGAACAATGAGTCAGATGTAAATGTTTGTAAAGAAGTTTCAAAATATAAGTCAAAAGTGATTGATGAAATAGATATAGAACCAATAGAAGTGGCACCACCACAACAAAAAAGACTTTGAAATGGCTCATAAATGCTCTCAAATATACTATACACCACCTAATCTAACTTCCACCAGACCTCATACTTGTAGTCATGCATGAGAAGAAGTAAATTTAGGCTTGATGACATCAATAATGGAGAACTTATAACCAATTTTAGTAAAGGATGTAATTTAGTCATCTAAGTGAAAGGGAGCAATGGAAACAAAATATACATCTTTGATGAAGAATGAAACATGGGACCTAGTTGATTTACCTAAAGTAAATAATCCCATAAGATGTAAATGGGTATACAAAATTAAATACAATGTAGATGGTTCCATTAATAAGGTCCAAATTGTTTTAAAGGTATTTTCACAAAGAAAATGTATTGATTATGCAAAAACATTTGCACTTACAATCAAGATGACCACTATTCATACAATCTATGCACTGAAAATGCAGTTTGGGTGGAAATTTCATCAAATGGATGTTAAAAATGCCTTCCTCAATGGTAATCTTGAAGAATAGGTGTACATAACCCAACTAGTAGTTTTGTTGTCAATGGGCAACAATAAAAAATCTATAAATTAAAAAATTCACTATATGGATTTAAATAGGCTCCCAGATAATTGTACATCAAAATAAATTATCACCTCTTATAAAATGGTTTTAAAAGAAGTCCTTTTGATCCAAATATCTATATCAAGAAAATTGGTTTTGACATAGTGATCCTTGTGGTATATGTTGATGATATGGTTATTATAAGGAGTTTAAACAAATTGGTGGGTAATGTGAAGAATTATTTAAAACAATCATTTGATGACATATCTAGGACTTCTACACTACTTTCTTGGTTTATAAGTTTGGTATAAATAAAATCACATTATGGTCACACAAAAAAAATATGCCAAGACATTACTTAAAAAATATAGGATGGTAGATTTTAAACCCAAGGTGACACCCATGGAGCAAGGGTTACAATTGTCAAGGTATGACAAATCACCATAGGTATTTTCTACTCTTTATTATCAATTGAGAGGGAGTCTCATATACCTAACAAACACTAGGTATGACATAGTTTTTGCTATAAATTATCTTTCAATATTTATGTAGGATCCTAAGGAGAGTCGCTGTAAATCTACAAAAAGGGTACTGCATTATGCCTGTGGTACAATAAAATATGTCATGGTTATAGAAATAATGCTAATTTTTTCGTACAAGGTTACGCGAACTCATACTATGTTTAATCTATAGATGAAAGAAAGTCAACATTAGGATATGTTTTTTATCTAGGATCTAGACTTGTCTCATAGCATAGTAAAAAATAACATATAGTGGCACTATAATCCACAAAGGAAGAACATCATGCTACACGAGGAACTGCATGTGAAGCACTATGGTTGCAATTCATTCTATCATATATGGGTGTATGCAAAAAACAACCAATAATTTTAAACTATGACAATTAGGGTGTTCTGAAGTTAACCAAGAATCCAAAGGATAATATATATTGAAGTACAATGTCACTTCATTGGAGAACAAGTTTAGAACTATGAAATTCAATTCCAGTATATTTCTATTGGAGATCAAATAGAAAATATTTTCACAAAGGTACTTATATAAGTCAAGTTTGAATTATTTCACAATTCTCTTTACATACCAGATAATATAAAGAGGATGTTAGGCATTAATTATTACATTATTTCTATTACTTTATTGAAGGGATAAAATATGAAAGGTCATGACTAGTTGGTCTCTAAAACATCAAGTCTCTTGAAACCAAGAGACACCATTTTGTATTTATACTTGTAAAGGTTGTACCTTTGATCGATTGAATGTAATAACAATAATGTTTTGCCTGCTTGATTCCATAACTGACTTCATTTGAAGGATTTATAGCTAAAATAAAATGTTGCCCTATTTTAGAATCTTTTCAAGTCATTATAACTTAGTTGTTTTTCATTGTTACCATCTTATCATGCTTCCAAGTGACTGTAGTGGACCATTTGGATCATACCTTCCCATTGAAATATATTTTGGTCCCTCAAAATATCACTTGTAGAATATGATAGTTTTTTCTCTTACTACCTTCTTTACCCCCTTACTTCTTTATGGATATGTCTTTCCTACTTCATGGAAGTGGTTTTGTATTCTAATATGGCATATACATCCTATCAAGAGGATCAAGTGAGTGCATGGAATTGGGTCTCAATTTTGGGCCATTTTATTTATGGTGTAATATTCCAACTAGAACCTTTTAGTTTGGCCAAAAAGTATCTAACCAAACACATGTGACCCATACAATTTGACTTGATGCTTTTCAGTAAAACTAATTCCAACTTTTAGCCAAACTTATATGTCCATCTATATAGATTTCAATCAAGATAATCTCCACTCTTACTACCCTTAGTAGCATGTCCATACTTGTTGCTCTTAATGTCTCTCAACTGTATCAACTTAATGGAGAGCCCTCTAGATTTTCCAAATGTATAAAATTTTCTCATTATTTTATTTTTGTCTGAGTCCTTAACCCACTTTTTAGAGTTTTGTACTATAATATCTATTTATTTATTTTATGCAAGTACATGTAACATATGTTATTGTACTATTTATCTTCTCCAAAAAACTTTGGGCATCTTCACCAATCGAAGCAAAGCTAATAGTTTTGCACAACTTGTACAAGATATTATTGACTACTACATTTTTCATGGTGTGGAGTCTCTAACAATAACTTTCTTTTGTTCTCACTTTGTAATCCTACTACCGATTTTCAATGTCTCCTTATAAATCTAATAACTACCTAAAATAATGGGAATATATGGTCTCTATGCTCTATTTTATTTTTATAGTCCTCCTTGAGCTTATTAGTTTTCATAGTTATACATCCTTCTTGGATTACGTGCCAATATTTTTGAGCAAGAAGAGTCCATTTTCTCGATTCTACTTTGCAAGTATAAAATAAATCAATTTCTATTTTGCTCATTACATCGATGACATCTAGGCTCATCTCATCAATGAGGATTTCCTAAACTTAACAATGTCTTAAGTACTTCCATCAAAGCTTTTGGGGGTGATCCCTAAGAAATGGAGGTCAATTTTAGAGAAAAACTTTGAGAAGCTAAGACAACTTCATATTTTTAGCTTTCACATACATTGGAGAGATCTGATCTAAGGTAGTTATCAAACTCATTATTATGATTTTCCATGACCATTTTCTTACCTCCTTAAAATATGCTTCTACATTTAATGGTTGTGGCTTGGCTTGGTACAAATACTTGTATTTTGCCTTCCCTCCCATAGTTAATTAGCTTATCAAGGTTATATTTTCCATCTAGATACATACATTGGAGAGAGTTGAACTTAGATAGTTATCATACTTACTATTATCATTTTGTAAGACCATTTTCTCCCCTCCATAAAATACGCTTCCATATTTAATGGTTATGGATTGGTCTGGTACAAATACTTGTATTTTCCTTCCTTGCCACGAATTCATTTAGCTCATCAAAGTTACATTTATGGTTCACATAGCTTATTAGAAACCCAAAATGTTCCTCATGATTATATTCTTTGCACCAATGGCTTGGCCAAAAACTCAACTAGCTCTTTGATAACTATATCCTTCTCACCTTATGCCATAAGTCTCCTTCCATGTGGAATCGACTACTCCCTACCAAATTATAGGAAGAATTTTATGCCAACCCTACTAACGGACAAATAAAGCTATGATAAATAAAGAATCTTAGATCTCCAATTCAATTTGACCTCTATATTATAAATGTATATAAGATTACCTCATATAATACTTATGATTTTTAAATTTAGGCTATTATGGACAAAATTTATTAGTTCGGCCAGAAGTTTAATTTTGGCTAGACAATTTTTAGTAGAATAAATGCTTATGACCTAGTTCACCAATAATATTTTATTTTTAAAATATATTTTTTTCAATGTGATGCCTTTATAACCATTTAACAGTTAGATCTTATAGTCTAGATTTTAAAAATATTATTTTTTAAATAATCTAACATTTTTAATACTTTTTAAATTGAGTTATCTAAAATTCAAACTCTTATAAATTTAAAATTTTAAGAAAAATAATTAACTTGATGAAATATAAAACAAAAATCACAAATGACACTAAGACGTTATATGTTGTACCATATTATAAAAAAATTTAAAATTTATATATTTATATTAAAATACTAGATCTCATAAAAAAATTCATTATTTCAAAGTTCAAATATTTATTTTATAAAAAATATTTATAAGACTATTTTTTAAAAAGTTCCTCACACACCTTAGGTTGTCTATATTTTAGAAAAAAATCTTGCTATTTAAAATTCTCTATCATTATTATAATTTGTTTATGTATTGGCCACTTACTACCTTGAAATGTTTTTAATGTTCTACTTATATATAAAATCATGTATTTTTATGAAAAAAATTAATTTTATTAGAAAATTATAATAATCATCTATACTAAGAATACTTCAATTCATTGGTCAATATCTTTGTAAAAATTTAAGTGCATGTCATGTTAAAGGATATTTAAATTGATATAAACAAGTTTCACTAGTAAAAAAACTTACAAAAATGGGGTTCATTTTCTTGCACTCATCCATCATAGTTGATATAATATAAAATTTTATATCCTTGAATTTAACTATAGTCAAGTTGATTCCACCTGTACTCCTATGGTTCATTATGCACATTTTAGTGTCTTGGCTCCTTCCCATGTTGATTATGGTGTCCATATATTGAACTAATTATGTTAAGGCTTACCTGCACACCCTATGGTATTACCAACTGATCCTCTACTAGCACATACACATAATTGACTTCCTTTCCTTATCTTTTATGCTTCCTCTTCCTCATGTGAATTTTCTTCCTATGTTTTCAATAACAAGTCAACTTCTTCAAGACGGGTCATAGTTGTTTGATACTTAAGCAAAGTCCTCATAAAATGATAGTACCAATATGGGCTAATGGATCATAACTATAAGCTAATATTTCATAAAAAACATGGTCCTAATTATTTTTCTAACTTCTTGTTTGGTGGAGTGATGACAAGTAATCACAATGCATCATAAATGCCATAATCAAATGAAAAATTCTTAATACTATTTCATGAATATGATTGACTTCAAATTATTTACCTTGTAGACATAATGCATATGCTCTGCTTGCTTGCTTTTTTTTGTAGGTACGTTTGATTCCTTACTTGATCTTAATTGCCTGATTGAAATTCTTGGTTGCTTGCTTGAGTTTCAAGTGCTTGGTTGGAGTGTTTACTTAAACCTATAAGTGCTTGGTTGGAGTGTTTACTTAAACCTCTAAGTGCTTGCTTGTTTGACATACTTGCTTGGACTTCCAAGTGCTTGTTCTTATTGGTGTCAAATGATTTATTTCATCCAGCTATATTAACATACTTATTATTTATAATGAACTTAATTTCCTTCTCTACGTGTGCAATGCTCCTTTGATGTGGATGATAATTTTTTCTCTTCAATAGAGTATACTTAAGTCGATGTCATAAAAATTAGATTCAATTGCTTGTACATTATAACTCGTGTGGATTTCCTCATGTTACATGGTGGCATACATGACTACAAATTTCTCTTGAAAACTTTTATATGGATAGATTTAATTTTATCCAGTTGTGTTCCTTTGGAATGCTCATATTTTATTCATTATTCTCTACATGCCTTCTTGGTGCTTGCATATCTATGAACTTTTCATGGTTATTGGAGATAAAATATTTTTTGCTTTTCTTGGGTATGCATAAATAAAGATGACTATACTTTCTTTATGGTTGAAGTGTAACTCCATGTCTCAAGTGGAAAATAAGTCTTTATCATTCACCAATGTGCTCTAAATAATTAAACTCATTTTTGTTTTGTTTCCAATGGCTCAAATTATGTAGTTATAACCCATTTTTGGTTGTTTGGTAGTGTTTTTTACCATGCCATAGTATGAGTGGTGTCATATACTATTGATAACAAAGAATTTGAACACATACATGCCCTTGATGAAAATCATGAACGTACTTCATTTGCTTGAAGTGACCCAACCATAAATAAACTTTAATGACTTTGGATTGATCTCATGGGAATCTTCTCCAACTTTTCCTATTCCTTTGGAGAGCTCTTTATTGTACTTGATGGTCAAATGCTTTCTCCATACACGAGTATCATGGTTCTTATTTCCATAATTTTTACACGGTTGAAGATCCCAATAAAACTAATAAACATAACTTTATCCCCCATAATTATCATAAGAAAATAAAAATCTAGAAGGTTGATCCATATACCTTTTATTATGGTTGCATACTTACTTTCTCTTCTCTTCGTTGTTGGAGATAGCATAGGCTTGTCTAGTCCTTTTTGTTTGAAAGGTTGCTCTCTTGGATATATTTAGAAACTTTGCTTGGCCCCTTTGATGGTATCACTACCTTTCTTTTACAAATTTTATTGGAAATGTAGCTTATTCTTCTCTTTGAAATACATGACTTCATCCTGATTTGAGCCTTCCATCATGTTCTTGGTATCTATGACCTATTTTTTAGGGCCTTTGCATTACCTCCATGAGATACTTGATTCCTTGGCCATTGTTGTCAAGCCTTTGGAATTTATATCCTATTCTCTTCATAGATTTGGAGATAATACCATGTGTATGTTTCTCAAAACTTGCAAAATCAAAATTTTATTTGCTTACTATAGTAGGCTTGGTTATGGTGCATGTATTCTTTGTGGAAATATACTCATTCCTTTGTATTTTATCATATGCTGCTACAACTAAGATAGGAAGTTCTCCATGGATGAAAACTATACATTTTATTTCCTTCCTATAGGTATTTTTCTTCTAGTTGTGTTATGCCTTCACAAGCTAGGTTAACTAGCTACATATTTTGTTGCTATACCTAGCTATTTTGCTTGCTACCATGGACAAGAGTATGAAATTTCACAATACTTTCTATAAATAAATAGAATCAACACATTACCCAAAAAAATAAAAATAACTCATAGAAAGAATGCATATGAAGGGTTTCCATAGAAACCATAATAATCTCATTAAAGGAATAGATTTATAGTCCAATCGATTATAAAATGGTTGGTATAAAGGGTATAAATACCCAACTATATGAGACACCTTTAGGTTAAATATTAAAATACTAAAACAATTCACCTATATAATGTGTATAAGGGCCCACAAAGATATACAAAGAATATAATACAAAAGTTGGTTGTTGCTTTAAGTGAATCTTAACACCACATATTTAGGCAACCCCATTAATTTGAATTGGAATACGAAGAGAGATCCTTATCAGTCAATCCCCTTAAATTAATGCTCTCTTACTCCAAAATACTCTCGTATATGCATAAAAGGAACCTTAGGCATGACCTTAGTATCTATTGTCTACTTCATCAACGATATATAGATTGAATTAAGCATCCCATAGGCATAAGTCCATTACACAATACATCTACACCACAATATACTTATACTATAGATGAAATACTAGATTATGGATAAACTTAATAAAGATCTAGTTATCACAATAAAAAGTGTTTAGAAATTACTAAGGAATACCTACTTGCTCAAAAATCATGAGCATCCATTAAAGGTGCTTGGTGATCTCATTAGTAGAATAGTGTTCATCCTCTATAAAAGATTGATATACAATGCACTACCACCTACAACACCAAAAGACTAAGTCAAATCCAAGATAGAAGATAAACCTTATAGTAGTGTGCTATTGGTCCAAAATATTGGCCTAATTTACATCTAAAAAACCCATAAAAATTGGAGCTACTTCAATTGAGGAGTGAATACCCATCTAGTATGTGCCTCTAATGTATTAAAGGATTTGCTTGGCTGCTATTCACATGAGATGACTACATGTACTTGGGATACTACATGTAATTCAGATAATAGTTTATAGTAAATGCAATATCTAATTGACTATAAGATAGATAATACCCCCACAAGTAACCAATGCAAAGTATCATCCACTAAAGTAGTGTAATCTACTCATAGCTTTAAGCCAAAAGTAAAAGATTTTTTTAGTAGACTTATAATTATCCATCTTAAAACATTGTAGAATATCTAAGGCATACTTAGGCCAAGACATGGTGATTCTCTATTATGATTGGTTCGTTTAATTCCCAAAAAATAATGTAAAATCCTAAATTCTATCATATTAAAAGCCTCATGAAGCCATGACCATCTCTTGAATCAAAAAGGATAAATTACATGTAATAAGCATATCATCAACACACAATACAATCACCATTTTTTAAGGATTCTAATGTTTGATATAAACATCATCCTCTATCTCCTAATGCCAAAACCCACAACTAAAAAAGTAGAAATGAATCTTCTCATGACAAGCACAAGGCATCTGCTTAAGCTTATATAATAACTTGGTCATGACACACCAAGGAAATTAGTCCATAAAGCTCAAAACTATGTGGAAATTGCATATATATATCTTCCAAAAGTTTACCATGAAGGAAGATAATCTTCACATCCATCTAATATACTTTCCAACCATAAGAAGTTATTATAAAAAGAATCATTAGAAGGGAATCCATATAAGCAACTAGGGCAAATTTCTCCATGTAGTCAATTCCCTCCTTTTGATAGAACCCTTTAGTAATGAAGAGTATCTTATGCTTCTCCACCTAACCATTGGAAGTATACTTGGTCTTATAGATCTATTTACACCCAATAACATTCTTCCCTTCTAGAAGAGGAATAAGCTACAATGTCTAATTCTTCATTAGGATCCCATAATTAGCTAGAATAACATCTTCTACTTTGATCATCCCTTAGCTTGGGGATAGGTAAGGGGGGTATCTAGATTTTTATATTAACCTTCAAGAGTAGGGACCAAGAGGAATCCATTCAATGATTCTCTTGAGAGAGAATAGCATGAGCATCTTGAAGGAGAGCCCAAACCCAATTGGATGTGGGACAAACCATGGAGGATTACAACACATCCTATAGAGAAGTAACATCATAACCTAATACTAAAGTATCTAAACCAAACTCACAATATACATCAACATCCATCACAATTACATAAGGTATAGAGTGATCAAGATCATTTTATCGGGGATCCAAAATTATAGATGAAGGAGATGTCACCATGGGAATATAAGTTAAAATTAAAAGCTCTATTGAATGGTCACCATAGGAAGATGAAAATCTAGAATAACAAGAATGGTTCTAATGAGGATATCTAAGGGATCATCAAGAATCATCTAAGAAACTATAGGAGAAAAATCCTTAGCTAAAAGAATAGGAAGTGGACCTAAAGTAATTTATTGAATAACCTCATAAGATCATATCTTGTTGAATGAGAACATATCCTCTTTTAAGATCATAAAGATGCTATGCCTTAGAGGTATCAAAATATCCCATAAAAATGCATTGATGACTCTTTGATTCCAACGACTATTGCATATCTTTAGAATATAGGCCCACGTAGTGGATCTAAAGATATGAAACTAAGATACGTCATGCTTATTTTCCATTGATCTCTCAAGAGGAGTAACATCCTATATTATTTGAGTTAGTCTTATTGATGATGTGTTATACAAGTCATTGCTTCACCCCATAACTTGGGCTCCATTCACTTGTCATGCAACATGTAATCTATCCATATCTATAATGACCTTATTCTTCCACTCAACCACCCCCTTCTACTATAAGGTAAAATGAACAACCTTCTACAAGGTAATACCATGAAGAGTCAAGAAATTAGAAAAAGTATTAGTCACATGCTCACCTCCTTCAAGTTTCCTTAGTACTTGATCTTCCTCTTGAACTAATTCTCCACAACTATCTTAAAATCCTTGAACTTCTCAAAAGCCTTGTCTTTAGTACAAGTTGTGTACATCCATGCATGCCAAGGAAAATATAAATGAAGATAAGATATTACTTATTTTTGGAAAGAGTTGGTGCACCTATGTATCCCAAAATATCACTATGAATGAGCTCCAAGGTCCTTGTAGTATGTCTATCGGGCCCTTTTGGAAAGGACTCTCAATGATGCTATTCCAATATACACCGCTCACAAACACCACTAGAGGGATCTATAGGAGGAATCTAAATAATCAATTAATTTCAAATTATATACCCCAAGGATGCATAGCCAAGATGCCTAAGTTTGTGATGCCATCATTGCTTAACATTATCTACCTATGCCACCATAGCCATAAAGTATGTATTCCTAAGAGAGGAATAAGAAATTAGATAATCACTAATCTTGTAGATTTTATCTAACTAATTACAATATCCTGAAGCAACTATCTTGAAACCATCATCAATATTCTTTATCACCCATTGATTTGCCCAAAATTCCACTTTCTTATTCATATGGGTGATGCATTAAATAGACAAAATATTGGGGATCACACTAGGAACATGAAGTACCTCATCAAAAGAAGAACAAATTTGTACCTGACCATGTCTATCCACCCATAAAGAGGAATCAACCCTAATAACAACATGCTTTTCAAAATTCTATGTTAGTCATACAAGAGATGATGATTCTTGGTCATGTATTGAGTAGCATTGAATCTATAATATATTCATAAGAAGTGGATGTTAAATATATTGAATTAAAAATTACATGTGCCTATGATGTTTTCCCATCACGGTCATCTCACCCCAAGCATAGATGAGATTAGGATCAATCCCCCATTTTAGTTGCTTCCTCAAGCTTCTTGATTGTATATGACAAAACCCTACCTTATGTCCTTCATTTTTATAAAAACTATGAATGCGCTTCATGAAGGGTGTCTTAGATTTTTTATCACCTTGATTTGGCTACTTGTCAACCTCTATCTTAATCGCTTTCCTTGAATTATATTAAATGATGAGATAATAACTCTAATACCTCTATTTTCAAGCCTAGAGTTGAAGAAGGTACCTGAACACATGATCAATGGAAGAAGGCGGAGCATCTAGGAAGTAAAATTAAAGCATCTCAAATATAAAATTAACCATATTATATTTATTAGATATGATGTTGAACCCAATGTTGAGAAGCTTGATGTCCTTTTCACTATCATCATTCCTCTTCTCCTTGTCAAATTTTTTGGTAGTACAAATATTATCTTCCAATTTTTTGAACTGACTAATGTACTCATATATGGTCTCAAATTTATCCATGTTTAAAGTAGTAAAATTTGTGTCCAAGCTATAGATTTGCATAGAATCAATGTGATCACATCAGGTTTAAAACTTGTTAAGCAAGTCCTTGGTATCTTAAGTTCTACTAACATGAGTATTATAGATCTTATCAACATGAAGAGCCATCACACCAAGCACCTCATCCTTCTTATCCTTAAGTATCTACTTCCTCTCATGAGAATTAGCATCTTGAGGGACATTGTGCACATATTTAGACAATTTTCTATTCTAGAGCAAAGATTTAATCTTGATTCTAAGTGGCATAATTTGGCCCATTCAAAAAAGGTACATGCCAATCCAAGATTTTATTGCCCAAATTGTTGTCAACAAGGTGTTGGACAAAGTTTCATAACTAAAAATGTGAATATATACAATAAATGTGAGGTGGCTAGTTTGGATAACTAACTATCAACCACCTATTTAGTGTAACCCCCAAATATCTATCTTAACTAAATTACATGATGCAATAAATTCCTAACACTTTCCCTTTATTGCATCATATTTTAAACAGGGGAAGGAACCAACAACTTACATAGTTAAAAAATATCATGGAATAGGACACACACATTAGTCTATGATTTATATCTTCATGAATAGATACAAGCTCAATTAATTACCTTAGTTGAACTTACCACATTGTTATCAATTTTAAGATAAGGATAAACACAACTATCAAATATTTTACATAACGACACACACACTATCCATTTACATAGTTGTAAACAAGAATATACTCATCTATCTACAAACCTCTAGGATTAAGGACACACTCAAGTAATCACAAGTATAAAAAATTACTTATGAATAGTGACACACACAACCATTTACAAGAGTATATGTGAATAGCGACACACTCTACTATCTACAAAATATAAGGACTTCACTTCTATCGAATGAAGCATTATCTCCAGTATAAAATGCAATTTAATTCAATGTTCAAAATGGATCACGATTGGGTCAACCATATGACCTTTCTTAAGTTGAATAATTTTGTTAACATACAGTATTCATAAGCCCTCAGTATATTTTTTCAATAGGATGGTTGCACCAGTCTTGAAAACTTCTTTTTTAGGAGTATAAATATGCCTAATAACATACTTGTGTTCCTACTTCAAATTCATGTATATGTATAGCAGGCCATAGAATTTATCCTTGCCATTACTACGATCGATCAAATGACTTTGGTTTTTATCTAGCAGTTGACTATCTATTCTTACAAACTCTTTATTGTTAAAATATTTCATCTCTATATTATCTTTAAATTATTTGTATCACCTCTTCATTTCACCATCACTTCTTTATAATCTAGACAACTAAATTATTGTGTCAGTATCTTAAAGAAAATATTTCAAACCATATTATTGCCTTTTCTACAAATTGTATATATTTATAATCAGAGAACTACAAATTTACTTCATCCTTCAATGACCAATTACAAATTGTTGTGTATCCTTCCAACCAATTGCATATTTTTGTCTCTCTCCAAAATGGACATGTCATAGCATACATTAGTAATATGGTCTAACAAGGCCAACATTCCATCTTGAATCTTTAGGGAACATTCCATCAAAGTTATAGGGTAATAAAAAATATGCTAAATCATTGTCTTGTCACCTCATTTAATAACAATAAAAATAAAAATAGATAAATGATTTAAAGAGTCTTCCCATGAATAATGTGGGTTTTTTTTAATTAATTTATATTAAATATATTTGTTCTTCCTTTCCATTTTTGGATAGAGCATTTTTTGTATGTAGCAAATTAGCACTTTTCTCCCAATAAACTGTAGGTAACAGGTTGTTTTTAATATTAAATTTATGACACAAGCCATCAACTAGAAACACTTCATTGAAAGTTAACTTTTAGATAGTTCATATATTGATTAAAGGAAAACTTCTTAATAGAAAACCCTCATGCATCTTCAGACAACCTTGTTGCGAAATGTCTTGGTAAATGGATGATAGGATCAATGTTTACTTCTGATGGCCATTTTTCTAGATGATAATATTAAATCATCTTAGATATTAATATTTTGTGATGGTAATCTTAGACAACTCTTTCATATGACAAGTTACATGAAGACACCAATGTATTCATAATAAAATTGTTCTCCAAATAATAACTCTAAATATCTCTTATGTAGATAACAACTCTAGCTCTAAAAATCAAGGTTTCTCTAGATAACATATCTTCTCCAAACTATAGCTCCAAACAACAACTCTATGTAGCAACTCTAGATGGTGGCTCTAGATGACAACTCAAACGACAACTCCAAATAGTAACTATAGGCAATAAATCCAAATGATAATTGGAGATAGCAACTCTAAATGGTAACTCTAGACGATAGCTCTAGATGGAAACTCTAGATGATAACTCTTATCTAAATGATAGTTCTTCTCTAAATGGCCCAATTTCATGATGGTAACTCTTTTGGAACAAATTGAATTCTTATTAGATGATTATGCAACTCTTTCAATATTAGTTTAATACTTGTAACACCTGTAAACATTAACAAGAATAAGCATTTTTAATCAACAAGGTCTTCTTATCATTGAAAATGATGTCTACTCTTTGTATTTCTTTACAAGACAAAAATCATTATTGGTTTTTATGGCATTGCTTATGCCTTGTTCTCAATTATTGTCTCCATGCAACAACACATCTTCATATTTTTCTTCCAAGACAAAGCATTTTCTTCTTTCACATGCTCTAGGAGCAATGAGAGATTTCATACTACATATTAGACTAGTAGGATGTTGGACAATATTTCATTAATAAAATGTGAATTTATATAATAAATGTTAGGTGGTTGGTTTGGATAACTAACTATCAACCACTTATTTGGGTGTAACTATGGAATATCTATCCTAAATTTATTACATGATGTAATAAATTCCTAAAAAAAACATAGTCTTTTGCATTCAATTATTATTAGAAATAATACTACCAATTGAAAGATCTAAAAATTTGCATGATTTGAAAAAAATGGGCTCAAAACACTTATATATGCAAAAGTACAACTCCTAGAAGTTTAACCCTAACTCAAAAAATACCACCAAAATTTTGAAATTTTTTAATATTTTAGTTGTACCTTCAGTGAATGGGGTACTACCATGTATCACTAAGTGGTTGAGGAGGTATCAATTGAATGCTAACTAGATAGAGGAACAATAAATTATTTACCACCAAGTATCTATGTTTTGTATAAAGAGTACTTCTAGTTCACTATGTAAGCCACTAGATAGGATATCAATTAAATAGAGTGTTCCACATATCACCTTCTAATGCCACCTAAGATCCACTATTCAAATTGTCTATTATTGACTATGCAAGCATTGAAATAAATTATTTAATGAGTTTTCTAAATCCGATTGGTCAAACCCCTTTTTATACTTGAAATTTAATGTCCACCTCATCCATTTTTTCATATTAGTCAATACCATATTTGTCATCACCACATAATTATACATAATACGAGTAATGCTATGTTACTTAGTTCCACATTTGTAGGTGCCAAATTAATAGGTGTCATATTAATAGGTGCCACATTAGCATATGAAATTATCATACACCATGTCCTCTATGATGACATCATCATATCTTAATAAAAATATCGGTGTGAGGTTTGAACCTTGGGCCTCCTAGGTCATAAAGACTAAGGTCCTTTCCTCTAACTATAGTACAATTGACACTCATACAAATAAATATCAGTAGTGTGCACTGTGATGACCTAAAATCTACCTAACCAACTAGAGACTTATATTATTATTACTATTTTTTATAAACATATACTCTATAGGGGTTTACATATCCCTATCTAGCATATGTCATTCTACGAATTTGTCTAAGGTTCAATTTAATGTTTTAAGTTATTCGTATCATATCCACAATGAGCCAACTTATCCATTTCCTTAATCTATCAAAAGGATATGCCCATCCCTACACTGTACACAAGTCTACCTGTGTAGGTATAATACGTATATTACAAAAAATCTATCAGTCTCATCCTCCATGAATGATCTAACTTATCCCTTTTTTCCTGTCAAAAGGGTACACCCATCACTACACCATACATAAGTCCATCTATGCAGGTGCACTAAGCATAGTGCAAATAAGCTATCAGTATCATCCCCACAATGAGCTAACTTATTCCATCCATCATTCCTAGTGATAACCAAATTCATTTATCTTTAACTATTATTTTTTTGTGTAGCTATCTAATTTAGGTTTTAGAAGAGTTCCTTGAAGAATAATATTATCTGAATTTCCTCCCTAAGGGACCCCATAATCCCTTAGGCCTTATTCTTTCTACTCTTAACACATAAGCATAATCATTTTTAGATACTAACTCTAATTATTTAAACTACATTAAACCATTAAGATCTTCAAATATTTCTTTCCTTTAGAAGGGTGCAATTAAGTCTACCTACTTAATTTAAGCATTGGATAATATCTATAATATCATCAAAGGAAGATACATGAATAATATATAATTTCTATCTAATCCATTAACAAACATGTTAGTGTATGAAAACTATGACATCATAGATCCTTTATTAAACAAGTAAAAGATACATCTTTCATTCATAATTTAAATCATTACATAACCCAAGTAGGGTAAAAGTATCACCACACTAAATGAATAGAGCATTACATTATTATCCAATTAGGAGATTACTCATGCTAGAGTCTACTCCATAATAAGTTTCCATAAGAAGAGCTTCACTACAATATAAATCAAGGGTCAATATCTTGGTTCTAAGTGTCTTCCTTGTCCTTGCTCCTCCATCACTCAGTTGATGGTAGTAAGGGATTAGGATGACTCATAGATCTTATGAAGCATGCAACTAAATACATTTGCTAAATGATTTATGAAACATGTGCATATATAAATTGGATGCCAAATTTCAACTATACAACCTATACAATGTAATTATGCATAAATCATTCAAACAATCATCAGGAGGAAATCTTATAATTTTATCACCTCTATTATTTTATCTAATGTTCCATTTTTCCCACTAGCATACTTCTTTCATTATTCACACAAGTGTATTCATTATCCAAGAATGAAAGTCATCCATCATTCATTTCATCATAGAAGGAGAGTCATTTATCCTTTATGAAAGAAAGTTATTTATCATTTATCAAGCATGGAATAATTCAATAACCCTTTCTTTAATCAGTTAAAAGACCATACTTTTAACCAATTAAAATACTTATCAAACCATTTCCTTTAATCAGCTAAAAGCCCATACTTTTAACCAATTAAAGTACTTAACAAACCATTTCCTTTAATCAGTTAAAAGCCCATACTTTTAACCAATTAAAGTACTTAACAATCATTTTCTTTAATCAGTTAAAAGCCCATACTTTTAACCAATTAAAGTACTTATCAAACCATTTCCTTTAATCAGTTAAAATCCCATACTTTTAACCAATTAAAGTACTTATCAAACCATTTCATTTAATCAGTTAAAAGCCCATACTTTTAACCAATTAAAGTACTTATCAAACCATTTTCTTTAATCAGTTAAAAGCCCATACGTTTAACTAACTAAAGTACTTATCAAACCATTTCCTTTAATCAATTAAAAGCCCATACTTTTAACCTGTTAAAGTACTTATCAAACCATTTCCTTTAACCAACTAAAAACCCATACTTTTAACCAATTAAAGTACTTATCAAACCATTTCCTTTAACCAACTAAAAACCCATACTTTTAACCAATTAAAGTACTTATCAAACCATTTCCTTTAATCAGCTAAAAGCCCATACTTTTAACCAATTAAATTACTTATCAAACTATTTTTCGTAATCAGTTAAAAGCCCATACTTTTAACCAATTAAAGTACTTACAAAACCATTTCCTTTAATCAGTTAAAAGCCCATACTTTTAACCAATTAAATTACTTAAAAAATTGTTTCCTTTAATCAATTAAAAGCCCATACTTTTAACCAATTAAAGTACTAAATTAGTTAAAAGCCCATACTTTTAACCAATTAAAGTACTAAACAAACCATTTCCTTTAATCAATTAAAATCCCATACTTTTAACCAATTAAAGTACTTATCAAACCATTTATTTTAATAATCTAGAAGCCCATACTTTAAACCAATTAAAGTACTTATCAAACCATTTCCTTTAATCAGCTAAAATCCCATACTTTTAACCAATTAAAGTACTAAATCAGTTAAAAGCCCATACTTTTAACCAATTAAAGTACTAAACAAATCATTTCCTTTAATAAATTAAAAGCTCGTACTTTTAACCAATTAAAGTACTTATCAAACCATTTCTTTTAATAAGCTAGAAGCCCATACTTTTAACCAATTAAAGTACTTATCAAACCATTTCCTTTAATCAGCTAAAAGCCCATACTTCTAACCAATTAAAGTACTTATCAAACCATTTCCTTTAATCAGTTAAAAGCCCATACTTTTAACCAATTAAAGTACTTATCAAACTATTTTTTTTAATCAGTTAAAAGCCCATACTTTTAACCAATCAAAGTACTTATCAAACCATTTACTTTAATCAGTTAAAATCCCATACTTTTAACCAATTAAAGTACTTAACAAATTGTTTCCTTTAATCAATTAAAAGCCCATACTTTTAACCAATTAAAGTACTAAACAAACCATTTCCTTTAATCAATTAAAAGCCCATAATTTTAACCAATTAAAGTACTTATCAAACCATTTCTTTTAATAAGCTAGAAGCCCATACTTTTAACCAATTAAAATGCTTATCAAACCATTTCCTTTAATCAGCTAAAAGCCCATACTTTTAACCAATTAAAGTATTAAATCGGTTAAAAGCCCATACTTTTAACCAATTAAAGTACTAAACAAACCATTTCCTTTAATCAATTAAAAACCCATACTTTTAACCAATTAAAGTACTTATCAAACCATTTATTTTAATAAGTTAAAAGCCCATACTTTTAACCAATTAAAGTACTTATAAAACCATTTCCTTTAATCAACTAAAATCCCATACTTTTAACCAATTAAAGTACTAAACAAACCATTTTCTTTAATTGGTTAAAAGCCCATACTTTTAACCAATTAAAGTACTTATCAAACCATTTCCTTTAATTAGTTAAAAGCCCATACTTTTAACCAATTAAAGTACTTATAAACCATTTCCTTTTAATTTAAAAGAAATATCATTCTTTCATTTTAATCATCCTTCTTTCAACTTAGATAAACTAAACATATTTCCTTTAATTTAAATAAATTAAACATCAGCTTTGCCAAAAAACACCCTTCTTTCAATTTAGATAAACTAAACATATTTCCTTTAATTAAAATTAACTAAACATCTTTCTTTTAATTTAAATAATTTAAACTCCATATTTTCAAAAAAACATCATTTTTTTTCAATTTAGATAAACAAAACATATTTTATTTTTATTAAATAAAATAAGCATATTTCCTTTAATTTAAATAAATTAAACATCATATTTCCAAAAAAGCATCCTTCTTTCAATTTAGATAAACTAAACATCTTTCCTTTAATTTAAATAAATTAAACATCATCTTTCCAAAAAAATGGGGGGTTTCAATAAATGACCTCTAACTCAATCGGCCATAGCTATCACAACCAACCACAATAGCAAGGCATTTCAAAAAACCCACGGGATGATCAAGCAACAACAACATAGTCCATGCCTAGCCACAGGTGCTAATACCAAGGTAGCCTAAGTGGGCTCCTCATGACCACCTAGAGGTGGTCACCTCTAAGGGGAAGCCTTTCCTATTTTAGGTGCCAAGACCCCTCCCCCACCAAGCATGTGGGATAAACCCCTACCTCTCAAAAAAAGGTCTTACAGTCCTACAACCGAGAGAAACACAGGCAAATCACACCCAATCAAACACAACGTTCCACATGGTAGTACAAGGCAAGATAAAAATACAACTCACATAGTCAAACAATGGAAACAATCCACATGTCACTGAGTGGTCAATAATTGTGCCTTCCAACTAGCGCAGGGTGTCCTACCACGTGGAATGACCCTCTCAACCATACCCATGTGGTCAATTAAATAGGGGAGGCTAGCTCCCCTTAAGGTACCTAGAGCACCAATGTATATCCCATGTGGGATAATGCCCAAGGAAGGCCGAAATGACCTTCCCTCATGCATATCTATACTTAGAGTCATCATTTTACGATGGAGTAATGATGGCGATGGAGTTTAATTAAACCCACCCCCTAAGGTTAAACCTTAGGGGAGGTGGTAAAAATAGGTGATGAAGAGGAATTCACCGCTGCCCCTCATTGTGGTAGAGTGTAGTAACCCGAATACGACCCAACAATAGTTAAACAGGTGACTCAATAGCCATGAAGGATCCAGGGCAAAGCAGAAGGAGGTTTTACATATGTGAATGGAAACTTAAAGCACAAAGGGGTTGGTTTTAACTCAATGGAATAGGGTGGCATTAATCAATGTCCCCCATCACCAACACCCATGTCAAACTTGGTTAGGCTTGACACAGAGGCACACAAGAGTGATGGTTTGTCTATGGCCTAAAGTGATATGACCGAGGTCAATTGGTGAAGTCTTTACATAGACCAAAACATTAAAAACCTAGGTTGAAAAACATAGGCCAAATATCATAGTTTTAAAGAATATAAAGCTTTCATATGCAAAGCAAAGGCAGAAACATGCTGAACAACATAGTTAAAAAATATAAAGCTTTCATTTGCAAAGCAAAGGGTTGAACAACATGGTTTAAAAATATAAAGCTTTCACTTGCAAAGCAAAGGCCAAAATAGGCCAAACAACATGCCACCATTTTTAAAAATCCTAAGGTTTTAATACCATAACACAGAGGTATTTAAAACTAGTCGAGAGTAACCCCCCAACCTCAATCCTCTTTGCAATGAAATTCTACTTTAAATGTTGGCTCCCTCTTTCATTCTTGCTTCATCGCTTACCATCTCCCAAGAGGAATAATCCTCCTTCATTTTCCTCACCCTCTTAACATGGAAACTCATCTACCCCAAGCCCCAAAGTCCAATTTGAAATAAATACCATCTACCAAAAGTAAATTTGTGCTTACCTAAGGTGGCAAAGGGGCAAAAATTTGAATTTAAACATGATTCTTCTCTTTTCAAAATATTTTGCTATAAATAGAACATTTAATTTCTTTATTAAATCTATGAAAGGTAAAAAAGGAGAAATTAATAGAATTTTAGAGTATTAATATTTAATATTGAATTCAATTTAATTCAAACCATAAAAGACATTAATCATTTTTCTCATTTGATCAATTCCAATAAAATACATGTACTAATATCAAGCATTAGTATGGTATTTAAGTGGGAAATAAATTAATAGAGCCTTTATATCTATTAATTCATTTCAAAGGGGATTATTTACCAAATCCACTTACATAACTATGCATGTGTAAACAAAATTGAGTCAATCAAATGCATCAAACAAGGTGGGTGAAGTCATCGCTATCCAATCACCTATCCTAGCCAAAGACTTACGGTAACTTCTAGGTTACCAAATTCTGGTTAAGGATGGTTGGATTGATGATGGTCACTACAAAATCAAGAATGCATGCCTATCTAAGGTTAGTCGTTCATGTTACCATGAGCCATCCTAATCATCATTTCCCTTCTCAAGTACCCCATTCTTGGTGGTTGATTTTACCTATTCCACCCATGAGTGTACCTGGTCGTGTAAATTGGCAATACATCAGAAGTACCATATTCCTCAAGGATAAATCACCATAAATAATTTCATAACTATCCATAAGCATCAAAACTAGGCATCAAGTTATATTTCATCAATACATAGTCTATAAATATAAAAAGTCCTACCAATGCATGTCATGACATACTACCCTCTTGGACTAAACATAGTATTGTGTGTTTTCCTGTCATAAAAAGTTTTTACAATATATTTTCAAATAAAAAGGAAAAATATATCTTTACATCATCCACTTTTCCCAAGTGGTACTTCTTTCAAAATATCGATCTCATCTGACCTTACATTGTTCTAGAGTCTATTTCCTCATTTATTTGGAACAAAACTCTAGAATCTTTACCGATATCATTTCATTTACCTTAAGGTTTACCATATATAAATTAGAAACATCCCACACATGATCAGGGTTAGCCATGCACCTCCTAAGTAGGGATATGTGGAAGGTGTCATGGATCTTTGACAAGTTAGATGACAAGGCAAGTCTGTACGCAACTAGACTAATCGTCTTAGTAATATCGAAAGGTCCAAAAAAATGAGGATCCAACTTCATGGATTTCATGGCACTTTTCATAAGCCTAACCCTTAAGAACACTTTGTCTCATACAAATAATTCCCTTGGTGATATTTTTAAATCAGCATAGCTTTTCTGGCAATCAACAAATTCCTTAAGCCTTTTCCTGATTATCTTAAGCTGATCTTCCATCTCTTTGACCATATATGTTCCAATCATGACTTGATCCTCCAAATTTTTTGAATATAATGGTGTTCTACACCTCTTGCCATACAAGGCATTAAATGGTGCCATACCTAAAGAGGAATGATGACCATTATTATAAGAAAATTCTACAAGATGTATATAGTCTTCCCATTTAGACTTCTGGTCCATGTAGTACATGAGAAGCATATCTTCTGGGACATGGTTTCCCCTCCTGGTTTGACCATTGGTCTCAGGGTGATATGCAAAGCTTATATTTAGTTTTGTATCCATTGCATGATGTAGGGCTTTCCAAAATTCAAAAGTGAGTCTGGAATCCCTATCTAGAATGATCATTTTAGGAAATCCATGTAACTTAAAAATTTCTTTTGCAAATTTGTTAGCCACAACCTGAGCATCATCCTTAATGTTCCCTGGTATAAAATGCACAACCTTAGTCAATATGTCAACTACTATAAGGATTATGTCATTTTGATACCGGGTCTTGGGTAAACCTACTAGGAAATCCATATATAACCTATATAGGTTAATCATGTGGATATAGTTGCTTTGTAGGGTGTCTATGTTCGGCATTTACCTTCTGTAATTATAGGAATCGAGTGATAAAATTGGCATCCAAAATAAGATATTTTTCATATTCTCTCATCTTGGCCCCTTGAAGATGAGTAGAGTAAGAAAATATATGCACCTCTTGCATTATAAGTCTCCTTAAATCACCTATTTCTAGTATGATGACCCTGTTCTTGAAATATAAAAGACCATTTTTTATGTTGAAATCCTTGTTTTCTCAAGATTTTTTCCTATTTTGGCTTGAATTTCCAAACAATACTCGTCCTGAGATTGCATTTCCTTGACTTGGTCAAATAAATCTACATGGCTTCAGGTTAAAGTTGTTATATGCCTTCTTTTGCTCAAGGTGTTAGCCACCTTATTTTCCTTTCCTTTGATATATTTAATATCAAAGTCATATTCAGCTAAGAATTCAACCCATCTTCTTTGTCTAGCATTGAGCATAGGTTGACTAAATATATAACTTAAGCTCTTATAGTCGATCCTTAGCTCGGAGGATCTTCCTACCAAATAATGATCCTAGATCTTAAGAGCATGTACAACCACTACTAGATTTATATCATGCATAGCATAGTTAACCTCATGTTTCTTGAGTTTCCTTGATGCATATGCTATGAATGATTCTTCTTGCAAGAGAACTCTTCCTTGTTAGAGTATATTACATTATTTAGGTACATTATTAGATTAGGAGTTACTAGGGGTAGAATCAATAAATTCATAAGTGTCAATGTAAAATAATATAAATGTAGAAGGAGTCCACTTGTACATGAGTCATATGAATGGTAGTTAGGAAGAGTAAGGACTAAGTTACCTATTATATATATAAAGACCCATAATGAATAGATTGATATTGTATTGTGAGAATGCATTGCTCTCAGCATGCACTGGTAGAGTAGGTTTCGATCTATTCTATTCAGTTCCATATTTTTATGAGTTTTATTAATAGCATATTTCAGTGGCATTCCTGAATTTCATTATCTTTCTACATCTTGTGATTGCTATCTTCCATAGCATACTTAATCAAAAGATAATAGTGGTATCAGAGCCACAGTAGGTCTAAATAGGAATAGGGAGAGTCACAGAGAGATTGAGAGAAGAGAAGTAAATCTCAGTTCCAAAATTTTTGAGATTGCATTTGGCTAGAGTATTTGCATAGAGTTCCAAAAAACTCACGAAGACCAGGACTCAACATTCATCCCATTAGGAATTAACTTTGTGTTGCATAAAAGTAGACATTGGAGAAGAACCAAGGAGAAGGTTCTCATTGAAGAGTGAAGATTGAGGGCAGGAGATTTGAGATCTCCTTGCTAAGTAAAAACTTCTTTCAAAAGAAGTTGAAAAGACCCACAAAGGTCTCATTGAAAAACTTCCAGTCTTGGAAGAGATAAAGAGGGACTATCAAGGTCTTGTTCTAGATATAAGATATTTGTGAAGGATATATCATTGTCAATACTTCTTTAGTAGAAGGTTAAAGGAAAGGCCTCATTAAGAAGGCCAAAGAAGCTACAAGGATAATACCTTGGAGAGGTCTCAAGGAAAAAGGCTGGGAGAGCCTTATTGTAGAATTTGAAGAATTCATTAAAGGAGTTCCTAGAAGAACTCATTGTAGAATTTCACTACAAAGGAGAAGCTCCTGATAGTGAAAATTTTGAGACAATTTTTGCCATCCGAAAACAAGCCCAAAAGAAGAAGAAGTTGGCAAGGAGTTTCAAATCTTGAAGAAAAATATTGAAGATCTCAAGACACTCAAATTCTTGAGAAGGATACTAGGATCAAAGTCAGACTTCGACAAGGAGAAAAGAACTAGATATTTCTACCAAATCTAACAAGTTTGAAGATTTTATTTCATAGCTAATAAGATAGCAATTAAGATAGCATTACTAGTTGTAAAACTTTGGAATTCTAGGCCACATCCTGAAGGAGAATTTGAAGCCATATACTATAGTTTCAAGGCAAGAAACTAAAAGGGTCCATAGCTGTAAGCAACCACCATTCTAGGTAGCAACTTGGTGAACCAAATCATCAAGATCTACACCATATTTAGAAGCCTTTAAAGGTAAGCAATTTAAGGTGCAAAAGGGTTCATTACTTGAACACTTATTTGGATTACTACTTAGGTTCATTAAGCATCTTATTAGAATTCAAAAGTTGTAAAATAAAAGGTTGCATCTTAAGTCCTCAAAGGAAGTGCAAAAGATAGTTTTTGTTAAGGGTTATTATTTGCACATTAATTGGAGTTAGATACATTCTTCCTATCATCTATTTACAGAAAAAGGTATTACATTAAGTTGCAAAAATTATTGAGCATTCTTTAAAAGTTAGTATTAGTGCATATTACAAAGTTCCTTAAGGAGTAATAAGGTGATTTGAGTTGCACTATATTAATTTCTCTTAAAGCTTATTAGAAGTGCACTAAATGTTATAGTGAAGTTTATTGCAAATATTAATATCTCTAGCATATTACGTATATTATTATTAGATTGGATTCATTGTTAATAAACTATTCAAGTGAAAAAGTGAGATTCTAGTATTGTCTAAAAGAGAGGCAACAATACATTGCTCTCAAAATAATAGAGCAAGTAGCAACCATATCCAAGAAGCCAAAAGAAAGCTTCGTATTATCTTACATAAGTCCTTAAGCTATAAAACGAGGAGCAAATCTATATATACAATATTAAAGTCATCAAATCAAATAAATAACATCAAAAGAGACAAGAAGCACACTAAGATTTGGTGCAAAAGAGAGTCTACTATTCATACTAGATTGGAGCACCATAATACCTCTAAAAGAGGATAGATTATCAAGTTTCTTGAATACACTAACACTGTAGAAATATTACGTCTACTTTTGGTGAAACAAGAGAGGTAAAAAAGGATCGAATCTAGGGTTCACAAGCATCGAGTTTCAAGTTCCCAAAAACACCATTTAAATCATCTAAGAAATGCCCTTAAATGAATCCAATCTATAGTTAAATCAGAGGTATTACAACCATCACAAATCAAGGTAGAGTAGCAACTTGGAAATCTATGTATAAGCCAAGGGAAAGCCATAAAATATGCAAGGGAAGGCCACAAAAGTTACCTCATTCAAGTGCCTAACAGTCATTAAAGAAGAGAACCATCAAAGCATCCAAAAGTTGTAATCAAAAGGTGCCATCTCTTCCACCTAGAAGCTACATCAAAGCCAACATTGGAAGGATGTCATCGTTAGATGTGCAAGCTAGCATTCACTGAAAAAGCATTGGAGAAAAGAAATGAATAACTTACATTCGTTGGAAGGAGTTTTAGGGTTTCAAGAAGGACATTGAGAGTTGAGCATGCAATTGCCACTTGGCACATAGAAAAGGGACATTACACCTTTCATGTAAGAGCCCAATAATAATATAATGCTTGTCTTGAAGCGTCCAATCATCTAACAAAGAGTAAGACCCATATTGAAGCATTAGGAAAGGAATGCAAGCTAATAAATAATGCCATATTCATCATTGCACCTTAAACGTTGAAACTAAACGTGCAACCACCACCAATATAATTGCCACTTGTTTAAAGTATGAAGAAGAGCATAATGCTTCAAGGAATAAAAGTTGAAGGATATCTTTATTAATACATTTTCATTAAAGATCTCACATATAATTGGAATCACAAACAACGAATTTCAAGTGAGGAGTGTAAGCAATATTGAAGGAGCGCAGGTGCATTAAAGGTTATCATAAACCAACACTTTCATAGGAATTCTAGTGCCAACCAAGCACTATATATTTGGAGAGAGAGAGAGCATTGAATGCTCATTCCTACCCAACCAATAGAGATGTTGAAGCATCAATCAACTCAAGCCATGTAGACATTGAAGTCAAGCCATGTAGAGAATGTAAGAGACATTGAATTCAAGCCACACAGATAACATAAGAAAGAGACATTGAATTCAAGCCACACAAAGCAATTAAAGTAAAAGTATGTTAACCAACATCGATAAATCCAGTGGAGACACGTTGGTTAAACATAATATTTCCCAAAAAAATTGAGGGTTTCAATAAATTACCTCTAACTCAACCGATCATAGCTATCATAGCCAACCATGATAGCAAGGCGGTTAAAACAACCTGTGGGATGATCAAGCAATAACAACATGGTCTGCATCCAACCACAGGTACTAATAACAAGGTAGCCCAAGCAGGATCCTCATGACCACCTATAGGTGGTTACCTCAAAGGGGAATCCTTTCCCCTTTTAGGTACCAAGGGGCTCCTCCACACCATGCATGTGGGATAATCCCCCATATCTCAACAAAAGGTTTTACAGACCTACAACCAGGTGAAACACAAGCAAATCACACCCAATCAAACATAATGCTCCATGTGGTAGGACAAGGTAATACATCAAGACAAGTCACACGGTCAAATTGTGGAAACAAGCCAAATGTCACAAAGCGATCAACAATCGTGCCTTCCAACTAGTAAGGGGAGCTAAACTTCCCTATTGAATTGACCACATATACATGGTCAAGGTGTCGTTCGACATGGTGGGCCAAGGCATATTCCATGTGGGATAATGCCTAGGAAAGGATGAAATGACCTTCCTTTGCTTGTGCCTATTTGAGCATAAAGTTGTCGCTCTACGATAGAGCAACGACAGTGAGGGGATTTAGTTAAACCCACAAACTAAGGTTAAACATTAATGGGGGTAGTTAAACTAAGTGGTGGTAAGTAATTCACCATCGACCCTCACTACGAAAGAGTGTAGTAACCCAAATACGACCCAACAATAGTTAAATAGGTGACTCAACTACCATGAAGGGTCTAGGGTAAATTATAATGGGGGTTTTATGTATGTGGAAGGAAACTCAAAGCACAAAGTGGTTTTTTTCAACACGATGGAATAGGGTAGCATTAATCGATGTCCCCCATAAGCAACACTCATATAAAACCTAGTCAGGCTTGGCACAGAGGCACACAAGAGCGATGGTTTATCTCTAGCCTGAAGTGATATGACCCAAGTTGATTGGAAAAGGATTTACATAGACTAAAACATTGAAAAACCTAGGCCAAAAAACATATGTGGAACATCATAGTTTTAAATAATATAAATATTTCATTGCAAATAGGCCGAATAACATAGTTTAAAAATATAAAGCTTTCATTTGCAAAGAAAAGGCTGAAATAGGTCAAACAACATGGTTTAAAAATATAAAGCTTTCATTTGCAAAGAAAAGGACAAAACATGTCAAACAACATGCCACCATTTTTAACAATCCTAAGGTTTTAACACCATAACATAGAGGCATTTAAAACTAGTCAAGAGTAATCCTCCAAACTGAATCCTCTTTGCAACAAAATTATCCTTCAAAGGTTGGCTCCCTCTTTTATTCTTGCTTCATCACTTACCATCTCCCAAGAGGAAGAATCCTTCTTCTTTTTCATCGCTCTCTTAACATGGAAACTCATCTACCATAATCTCCAGAGTCTAATTTAGAATAAATGTCATCTACCAAAAGTAAATTCATGCTTATCTAAGGTGGAAATGGGGGATATATTTGAATTTAACTATAATTCTTATCTTTTCAAAATATCTTGTTCTAAATAGAACCTTTCATTTCTCTATTAAATACATTAAAGGTAAAAAGGGAAAATTAAATAGAATTTTAAAGCATTAATATTTAATATTGAATTCAATATAATTCAAACCATAAAAGACATTAATCATTTTTCTCATTAGATTCATTCCAATAAAATACCTATACTAATATAAAGCATTAGTATGGTATTTAAGTGGGCAATGAATTAATAGAACCTCTATATCTATTAATTCATTATGGAGAGGATTATTTACCAAATCCACTTACATAACAATGCATGTGTAAACAAAAGTGAATCAATCAAATGCATCAAACAAGGTGGGTGAAGTCATTGCTATCCAATCACCTATCCTAGCCAAAGACTTACGGTAACTTCTAGGTTACCAACTTATGGCTAAGGATGGTTGGATTGTTGATGATCACTACAAAAGAAAGAATGCATACCTATATGAGGGTAGTCATTCATGTTACCCTAAGCCACCATAATCATCATTTTCCTTCTCAAGTACCCTATTCTTGGTGGTTTATTCTACCTCTTCCACCCACGAATGTACCTGGTCCTGCAAATTGACAATACATTAGAAGTACCATATTCCTCTAGTATAAATAAACATAAATAATTTTACAATCATCCATAAGCATCAAAACTAGACATCAAGTTATATTTCATCAATACATAGTCTATAAATACAAAAAACCCTACCAAGGTGGGTCATAACATGCACCCTTAAGGGTGTGTCTTAGCACAAATGTGAAAGGCACCTTTGAATTAGGTGTTGGAATTCACAATATTTTTTAGAAATAAATGAAAGTAATCCATCCTCTTAAATATTATACAAAAAACATAAAACAAGATGAAATAAAGATATGGTTGGAACCCCTAGATACCATAAATAAACACTATCCATAGATTATATTGCACAACACTCTGATAAGAAATGAAGAGTGTGAAGGGAGTATTTATAGTAATACGAAAATCCTAACTACATCGTAAATTTTAACCTAAGTTGTCATAATACATTACAAATGATAAATGATAAATAGGTTTTAACCATAAAAATATTAACCAAGGCCTATTGTTCTTACATAATAAAATAATATAAAATAAAAAATACTTTGTATAGTGAAATACCGATAGGCCTATCCAATGCATCATACAATGTTGGCTCTTGGCCATGAAGCATATTATAATTTCAACACCCTCCCATAATTTGAACTAAGAGGCCAAGGATAGAAGAAATTAGTAAAAATAATGTATTCCCCCATAATGGATGCTCTAGTGGACCTTTGAAGTTGAGGCAAATCCATCCGAATCTCCATCATCATCTAGAAGACATCCACCTAACTTCAAGAACTCAACTTCAATCCTTTGAAACTTCAACAAGCAATCGATTTTATAGTATCCATAAGTGATCTTCATTTTCTTTGAATATTTAGCTTGTCCCTTGGGCACCGGGGTCTTAACCTTCTTAGAGTTGAATTCCTTTACATGAGCATGTATTTATGGAGTTCTACCATAATTTCACATTTCCACCTAAGAGTGAACTAGGAGAGAAAATAATGATCAAGAGTAAAAGTCTTTTGATATTCTAAAAAAAAAATGAATCATATAAACCATTAGATTCAACATCTAAAAGTAGGGTGAGAGATTAACAAAGGAAATATTAACACATTTTGCATCATCTTTCTTTTTACCTCCAGGAAATGCAATATCTACCCTTAAAACCTTAAATCTCACAATATAGTCCTCAACATTATCAAACTCAACTAATTTAATGAAAGAAAGCTACAATTCCAAGTGACTCACTTCAATAGTATTAAAATTTCCATAAATTTCATGTATTTTTAACCATATCATAATATGGTCGCTCTTCTCTTTGATGTGAAAAAGCAACTTTGATTCAATCGATAAAAAAAATAAACCTAGATCCTCTTCTATCTTTTGGTGTTGAGATTCATTATTAAGAATAACTGCTTTATCCTCCTAAAATATGCATCATAGCTTCTCACTTTGTAGTAGGTAAATCAATTGATTTGAACAAACATTACAACTTGTTCCGTTAAGACAAGTAACAAGGGCTTTGTAGTCCATCTTACATAATTTGACCCCTAACATTGTAGCAAGTCCATGAACTAATGCCACCAATATATAAAGTTTGAAAAATCATGTGATTTAGAAAGGGATCAAAATGTTTTTGTATGCAAAAGTTATGGCCTACAAAATATTTTCTGTAATGGGCCCTAAAAATAAAAATTCAAAGGCACTAGCCTTAGAGATGAAAGCACCAATGTTGACTCGCCACTTGACAAACTTTGATTTGCTGGAGTGATCCAATTAATTGTTTTTTTTACCTCAACTTATTAGATCTACTTAGCCTTTGACACTTGCCCTTTTTATTGGCTGAGCCATTTTAAATATGCAAAAATTGGGAGGACATGGTGCAAAAGTGGGCCACTTTGATTTCCATGTTCAAATTTGTAATATTTTCTAGAAACCTTCCAAAACATGCATTCACCATAATCATATGTCAAAAATTAGAAAAGGTGATTAAAATATAACATAGATAAATGACAAAAAATAAATAAAAGGAGATGACAAGAAGTATAAGGTGGATGCCTATGGGCATCCCAATATATTACCTTTTAATATCAATTATAATACAAATGGATCCAATCTGCTTGTTGTGGTGCAGTGGTAAATACCTTGGGTGCTAGTAGAGGCCGACCCAGGTTCCATTCCCCTTGTCTCCATCCTGCAGATATATGGTATAGTTAGGAATTTCCTATGTGCTGGTAGAGGCCGACAAGGTTCCATTCCTCCTATGCCCAACCTGTTGAAAGTGGCACCTCGAAAGGGGTGTTTTCCACTATAAATTAGTTTTTTTACCCAGGTGTTGTAGGTGAGTTGGAGAGGAGAGGGAAATCCTCCAAGGGAGGTCCCAGGTTCAAATCTCCACCCTACCAAAAAGTTGAATTGGGTATCCAAAATCCAATTGATAATGTTGGTGCGGGCAGGGTCGGGTGCGACTCTCGGGTGACTTTGACGGTGTAGAACCCCCTGTTCGTGGTCTCTCAGACCAAGGCGGCACCACAAGGGGTTTTTCACTTAAAAAAATAAAATAAATAATAATACAAATGGATCCTCATTGAGGGTACTTATAGTGATACCAAATCCCTAATGAGAGGTTAACCTCAGATTGACATTAACTTAACCTTAAGGTTAACCTTACAATAAACTAATAATAAATTACCCTTTAAGTGAGGTTATCCATAAAGGTGGATTAACCAATACCACTAAGGGTGAAATATGAAAGGGGTTTGTAGGCTTACATGAACATGCTTGTAGACTTACATAAATTATGAATGCCTATAGGCTTACATAATCATATATCTATAGGTTACATAAATTATGCTCATAAGCACCATATCACACATTTGGCCTTGTCCTGAACAAGATTAAATTACACAAATTTCAACACTACCATAATCTAAGTTGGGAGGGACAAGGAGAGAAGGTATCAAAGGTAACACCTCCCCCCATAATGGATTCTCTAGTGGGACTCCATTTTTCCTCCCTTTTCCTCATCTTCATTATTAAAATATTGTTACCAACCCTCAAGAATTTTTTCTCAATCTTCTTTAGCCTTATAATATAATTATTGATGGAGTGACCTTCCTTTTACAACACTCATAAGTGTCTGACTTCTTTGAAACCTTAGAATTTCCCTCAAATACTTGAGCATTATATTTCATTGACTTGAAGTCTTTTAGATGAGCTTGTGTATAAGAAAGAGATCCACAATTCTTCATTACCATTTCATAATGGATTAGAAGCTTGAAAATACCTTTAAAAGAGATAGGTTGTAGTTCTTTGATAGTCATAGCATTCATATAAAGAGCCAATCCAATTGTATGATAAGGAGGAGAAATATTGGAAGTAATATTTGACATACTCTTCATCTCTCTTTACCTTGTATCTTGTTGTAGCTAGATCATATTTTAGAGATTTCAAGTAAGATATTTAGTCTTCAATAGTACTAAAATTTGAATTCAAATTTTAGATTGAAGAGATCTATCTCTATTCTATTAACTTCACTATAACTTACTTTTCCATATAGATATTTCAAAGTAGTCCATATGTCAACAAGATTAGTCTTCTCTCTAATATGGAAAAGTATATTTGGTTCCACTAACATGAAGAATAGTCTAAGAGCTTTTGTCTTTCTCTTATTCAGTTCATGATCATTGAGTTATCCTAACTCATTATTAAAGATGAACCAAATATTTTTGCTTCTGAATAATCCTACCATTTGAAGTAAGCAAGTGTTATAGTTTTTCCTAATGAGGTAGGTAACATACCCTAATAACCTTAAATAAATTTACAACAAGTCTACAAACTAATGTTACAACTATGTAGACCTCAAAATATCATGCAATCTGGAATAAAAAAGGCTTTAAATGATTTTGTATGTAAAATTTATGGCCTCTAAAATATTTGGTTAGATTAACACTCAAATCAAGAAAAAATTAAATGCCAAACCTTAATTTTTTTGCCAAATCAACTACTATAACATGTCACCACTAGATTGGGTGTTGTTTTTTTGAATTAGGTTTTGACACTTGCTTTGATATGATTTTAATATTAAGCTCATATATATATAATAATTTGAATGGGTTCTAGAGTTAGCAAGGCTCAAACCCAATACCTTGCCCAAGACAACAAGTGATCTTACCACTGCACCATATGCACACTTTGAAGCTAAAAGTAAACTTTGTTAATTTGAATAACATGCTAAGCCACAAATGTTAGTAAGAAAGGAGCATTTATCCTTATGTTTAATTAAACTTAGAATGTCCCACCTTCAAACGAGTGGACCAACCACTATGTCACACAATGTATTGGGTCCAAAAAAGGAGCTTCCCCTAAAGGTGCATATACCATGTTGTTCAGATTAAATAGGTACCAAAAATACAGTATGGGATTTAAACCACATACCTCAGGGATGCTACAGAGTTTTCCAACCAATGTGCTATCCAAGAAAATATGGGTGAAGAGGCCATGGCATGTTTCTTTGTAGAGTCTACATCATAGAGCCATATAAAAATATTGCTAGTGATTCAAAATATTGACATACCTTATGATAGGAGCAGACTTTTCCAAAGTACAACTCCCTATTTGGTATATGGGAGGAGGAAGAAACATCCCAAAAAATATTTGAAGCTATTAAGATATGATCATGCCCCCTATAGGCCTTTAGGTGCACAACTTGGTCACTGCATTGTCCATGTTGTTGTGCAACTTCTATGCAAAAATTCATAGATAAATGCTACCTAGTCAGATAGAAGTGAGTAAATTTACATGTTTTCACTATATAAAATGATGCAAAAAATAATGACACCTATATTCTAAATTTTAAATTTCAAAAAATTCAAAAATATGAAGTAAAAAACCTGACATGTTGCCTTTAACCGCTATTGTAATGAGTTCTTTCTTTCACCGATGAGTGAAGTTGCTTTAGCTTTTGCTCTAATACCATGTTCAAATTTGTAATATTTTCCAAAAATCTTGTAAAATAATTATATATCAAAAATAAGAAAAGGTGATTAAAATATACCAATAATAAACGATGAAAAATAAACAAACGGAGATGACCATAAGTATAAGGTGGGTACCCGTGGGCACCCCAATATATCACATTTTATTCACACTTATAATACAAATGGATCCTCATTAAGGGGTATTTTTAGTGATACCAACCCCCCAATTAGAGGTTAACCTTAGGCTGACATTGACTTAATCTTGAGGTTAACCTTACAATAAGATAATAAGTGAGGTTATCCATAAAGGTGGATTGACCAATACCACTAAGGGTGAAATATGAAAGGGGCATGTATGCTTCTATGAAAATTACCATATGCTTACATAATCACATGCTTTTAGGCTACATAAATGGTGCTCATAAGCACCATATCACACAGTTGGACTTGGCCTAAACAAAATCACATTACACAAATTTCAACACATGTTGGGGTATTGGCCTCACATAGATTGCTAGCAAACCAAATGGCTACATCGAGGATATGCATGAGTTTATCCTATTCCCTCCCTCTTTAAATTTTTAAACTAAACCATTTTTCCACAACAACAATTAGGTGCGGACTTTGCAAGCACAAACAACAATTCAACTTTGATGAACTACCATGACTGACCAGAGTGCAACCCTCTCATAATTCGAACTCTAGCTAGTAGTATAGTATATTTGGTCCTATATCCTTTGTTACAATGGTCACCCTATAGGATAGATCAAGGTTTTTCCCATATTTTTGTAGAAGGAAAAAATATAACTTGAAGCCAAAGGGAACTAAGCCAAAACCATAAGGAGGGAAACATCATTTTTTTTATAATTTGAGTTATGGCAAGAAGATTTTGATCCAATGGCAATTAGAAGAACTATTCTTTAAAGAGAGAAAATAGATTTTTTTTATGATTCTTTGAGTAGTGTATACCAAATATAGAAACCTAAAAAAATATTTACATAAACCCATCCTAATATTAAAAAACAAATAGAGGCACTAAATCACCTTTCTGCATGACCAATCAATATAGTTGCACAACAATTATAATACCATGTTAGAATTCATAAAATTTTCTAGAAATGAATAGAAGAAATCCATCCACTAAATTCTTATATAGAAAGAATAAAAAATAATAAATAAAGATATGGTGGGCATGTGTAGGCATCATAAATAATCACTATTTGTCGATCATATTGCACAAAACTCTGATAATAAATTATTAGTTTGAGGGGGTCTTTATATTAATACCAAAACCCTAATTACATTATATAGTTTTACATAAGCTATCATAATAAGTGGTATTTAGGTTAATTACAAATAACAAATACAATTTAATCATAACAAGGTTAAACAAGGCCCATTAAGCTTACATAATAAAATATTAGAAAATAATAAATATATTATACAATGAAATTCCCATAGGCCTATCCAATACATCATATAATGTCAATTCTTGGACATGTAACATATTATAATTTCAACATTAGGCATGCCAAATATCTCCATGTCCCTCCATCCCATTTGATTTTAGCATGCTAGAAAAATAAGCATGTGTTTTGTACCAATCCTTTATGTCCCTTTTGAATATTTAGAAGATTATTCACTTTTTCAAAATTTAAATTTTCAAAAAGTTGAGGGATGGGAAGGATTTTTTGACACAATGAAATAGGTACCTATATGTGAAATGGAAAAAAGTGCTAAATCGTTCTCCTAAAATTCATAGAGTCCAAAAATATTGATGGTTCACTAATACCTAGATCACATAACCTTTTTATTAAATGTAACCTATTAAGACATCCTCTCTTGCCAATGCAGCAAAAAAGTTAATAGACCATTTAGAAACTTTGTCAAGTGGCTTAGAGTTTTTTTCATACATAAGAGTCTTCAAATGACTTCTCTAGCATATGGAGATTATCAAATTTTATTCTTCTTCTTTCCTTCTATAATTTTTCAAACTATCCTTTTATCTTTATACAATTATGTAGATTGTCCTCTTATCTATGCTACATCTAAACAAAAACATCCAAAGGAAAAAATGAATTTAATTTTTAAAAATTCCATAAAATATAAATGATTTTTTCAAATAACCTCAAACAATTCAATCCAAAAGTTAGGGCATCCATTTGGCTATGAAAATAAATAAACAAAGAATAGATTGAATGCCATGGGAGGTAGGACCAACATGTTAGTGAATATTTCTCTTCGAACAAATACGTTATAACGTAGTGACATCTTCACAATCCAATCCCACCTAGGGTTCTGGCAAGCAAACCCTAAGAGAAAATATTAGTGGTATACAAACCTTCCACTTATTGCTTTTAAAAAGGCTACTCCTTGAATTTATCATGCCTATCCTAATTCATACAATAATAGATTAATGGATATTCATACCCACTTTGATACCATGTTGGATTTCAAAATGCTTTTAAAAAACAAATAGAATCAACATATTACCTGGAAAAACAAGAATAACTCTAAAAAAGAGTACACACGATATGAAGGGTGTTCGTAGACACCAAAATAATCTCACTTAAGGAATGTAATTACACTTTAACAAATTATAAAATTATTGATAGAAAAAGGTATTACAATAGACCTTTAGGTTAAGATTAAGAAACTGATCTTTAGGTTAAATATTAAAATATTACAATAAATTCACTTATACAAGGCGTATCAGGGCCCAAACGACTATATAAAGAATATAATACAAAGGTCAGTTGTGGTCTCAAGTGAATCTTAACATCATATTTTCCAAAAAATATATTTTCTTTCTCTTTAAGCTTGATGTGCAACCCTTAATTTTTTTCTCAACTTCAATATCATATTTGTTTGTTGTTGGTTTTTCTCCAATATATTAAGTCTATGGTCTTCTCTTCTTGGAGCTTGAGTTACCAATTTTTGCTAGATTTTTTCTATGCAGAAACTACAGTGTCCTACTCATAAATCAATAAAAACCTACTTTGATGTCTATTGTCATCTTAGAATACCGTGGTCACCCATTGCAATGGTTGGATGCACCAAACACTTGTGCCTCACATAAAGCGACATAGCCAAAATTCCAGAGAGCATAAGACATAACTTAGAGGACAACCTTCAATATTTTTCACAAGGTTGACTAATTAGAAGATGTGATCTTCAATGCTCACCTTCCTAATCTACTCCTAAGCTACTTGCATTCATCGAGGGAAAAGGGCAGAGAAATATAATAGGAAAATAAAAATCCTATGTTATGGGAGGCAATTCACCAAGGTTATGTTAGAAAAGTAGAATAATTGATTTTATTAACTTGAAATGACCTTACTTAAATAACAAGTTCTTACAATCTGATCCATTGGATCATAACTAACTGACTGATCTCAACCATACAACTTATCCTAGTAACAACTTAGGATATAATTTTATTATTCTAACACCCCCCTTAAGTGGTACTAGGATATACTAACACCCCCTTAAGTGATACTAGGAGGTAGTGAAAAAACAACAAAACTAAACAAGTGGCATATCCACAAGTATAAGTCTCGACAACAAGGCCTGATAAGGTATTCATGTACAATATATGCATAAAAAAACTTTGTTGAAGATATGAAGAAAAAACCACCGCCAAAATAGAAGAAGAAGAAGAAGGAAGATGTGCATGGAGGATGGAGAGGAAGGAAGATGTCCTCTTCAACCCCCCTAGGACAACTTCCATCAAGAAGCCTGCAAAGGATCCATTAGATGTCTCAAAAAAATAGATTAGCCTCATCATCGAACTGAATGAAACCATACTCCTAGACTGGTGCTTGTGACACGGATCAAGGTAGTGAACCATGAAAAATGTCACTAAAGAAAACCCCCTGAAACAAAAGTGTCTCACAAAAAAAAGAGTGTGAAGATAGTATGGAAAGAACCACAAGGATCACAAGGGATGTCCAAATCGACTCCACAAGCATAAGTAGTGGTTTCCACCTATATGAACACAATGGGTTGATAACAAGGTCCAAACTGAGTGAACAAACTGTTTACTTCAAGGGAATCTAAAAAATAAAAGGGCACCAATGTATTTTTAAACGCGTCCTTATGGTGACCTCCTTATCCTACCAGAATGCATGGGTAACCAGTTGCTGCAACTCCTAGGTGATATAGAGGACATGACTAGATACTAGGATTACATTAACAAATGTCTAGGAGTGTCGGGTTCAACCGAGAATGCAATTTAGGATAAAACATGTTTGAGGTCAAAAAAACATATGTCAAACTACCTCAAAATGGAAAATGGACACCACCAATGTGTTCATCTTGGAAAAACCTTTCTGACGACTATAAATACCCCTTATGATTGGGACTTTAGCGCTCTTCTACAGGAAAAAATAGTATTCTTCTTTTCTGTCATAAAAGAAAAATACGGAATATGCAGTATTGTTTTAAAATCTCTAGCAAGAAAAATGATTTGTGGTCCATCCACTCTTCACTTGGAAAATAACATTAATAAAAGTGAATGCCCCCTTTAAAAAATAGGACATTATCTTCCTCTTAAAAGATTACCCTCATACAAAAAGAAGGGCCCACCCTTTTAAAAATGATAAGCCCCTCTCCTTTTTATGTCATATATATATATATATTAAAAAACTTTGGGCCCATGATGGAGGGGTCAAAAAAAATATTTTTAATTTTAAAGGTGGTTGTGCAGGAAGACCGACACCATAAGAGGAAACGTCCATCACAAGTTCGAAATGGTCCACCGATAATGAAAAAAATTAATCTCGTGGTAAGACGGTGATGATTTTGGCATGCATGGTACAACGTGTCTCGAACTGCTACCCTCCCACTTCATTCTAACAAAGTTGAGGCACTGTCCTCCCACATATGACCATGAAAACACTACAATTTTTGAGGCATAGGTTTAGAAATCTAACCACCCGCAAAACTGCCACAAGCTTAGCCTAAGTCCACACAAGGGAGGGGTGTGAAAAATAGATCTTAGGAGATAAACACTTAGAATGGAAAAAAGGTTTACATCACCGAAAATAGGTTTTTGGGATGCAAGAAGGTCCCCGCCTAGGAACCACTGCAAACCACATCATCACGATCGCTGAAAAATGAGGCTAAAAAAATAGCCTTTCACCTACACGTGGAGGTATTTGCTTTTGAATGCACCGAAATAGCGGTCGTCGTCTAAAATCAATAAAAAAATTATAATACTACCCATCGTCG
Organism: Wollemia nobilis; assembly: GCA_028583015.1. Taxonomy (NCBI): domain Eukaryota; kingdom Viridiplantae; phylum Streptophyta; class Pinopsida; order Araucariales; family Araucariaceae; genus Wollemia; species Wollemia nobilis. The sequence goes on from JAQPPZ010016670.1 coordinate 1,721,764, forward strand.
TACACGGAGAACAAGAGCTCCAACTGGCAGTTATCTCCAGATCCTTCAGGCAGCAAACCAATCTTCTAAACTTTACAGCGTAACCCAGCATGCAACTTCCAGTGTAAGTCCCACTGTACAAACGCAACAGACTTGGCATTGACGTCTGTTGTGTGCTCACAACCACTACCAAAGGTAGTGGCATTTTGGCTTGAATGTCTTGCAGTCTCGCACAATGAAAAAAACATAGATATCAACCTCCATTCTAGTCCAATCTAGCCACATTCAGGGAAAATAAATTCCAGGAAACATCAGCTTCCCCCCAATGATCTTCTCTACGATCAAACAATGCATCCCTAATATCCACAGCTATTCCATCGAACTTCTTAGCTTGCATGGTGCAGTGACAGGCTACATCAAAATGGTAGAAGCCCTCCTGTGTAGATCCATTATCACGTCTCTTTTGAAACTTAGGTAATCATCCTCAGCATCATCTCCGATGATGTGTGGTTGAAGTTATTTGCATCATTCTACCTTCATTGAGCAATCTTGAAAGCTACATATGGGCCACATATGGCCTGATGCTCATGTTAGGTAGGCTTGAGGATCTTCGCTGCAAACAAGTGGCATCGGCACAATGCATCGGTGATGCATTGCTCTCACCAACTGCAACCTCTTGAACCACTTCCAAAAAACCTCTTCTCTGCAAGCATGTCCTTCAATGACGACTACCCATTGGCACTGCGTACAACTGTTGAGTAGCAGAACTTGGCCCAGGTGAAGAATGTTGATCTGCAAACCCTAATGGATTTAAAAAAATAACAACCCGATTGCCAACAATTTTAGCTACCATTGCATGCAGTCCTCTCATTTCTTAGCTTCCAATATGTAGAAAAACATAATAATCTCTATCATCGGTAACAAGCTAAACATACTACAGCTTGTGAATAATTATTGTATCCTTCTACAATGCGTGACAAGTCCCAGACCAACTCCCAGATATAGAAAATTTTGTGTTGTGCGATCCACTTTTCCCGCACGTCAATAAAACAGTCTGCTACCACTGCTTAGAGGACTTCGGATCCGTTGATGTAGTGGTATGACCCACTTCAAGCGACATCAAAAATTAGATCGTCATGAAGAGAGGATGCTCTGGTTGAATACATCACTCATGCAGGTTGAGGGAGAGCTAGAAACAACAGTCATAAGACCAAAAAAATTGTATTTGGCATGGGTGAAATTTACTTTTTTGCTCCAATGGCATGAGATTAAAAAAAATAGATCTCGTAATGTCCTCTCGTGCACTGCCAAAAAAAATACGGACCTCCGAGCGGACTAGAACGCAGCCTCTTTCTGCTGTCTTCAAATTTACTGGACATTACCAGTAATAGAATTCCTTCGAAGTAGTAAAAAAAAAATAGAATTCCTTCAAAGTAGTAAAAAAATAATAGAATTCCTCTCCATATGTGTGATCACTCATTTCATACAATCAAAAAAAATGGCCACACTATTTTTATCTTCATATACGCACTTAGATGTTGCATGTAGAACTGAGGCTTGTGCGGGTGGAGAGCCAGCAGAAAAGAAACATCACCACTACCAAACCTTTCAAAGCACCGCCATATCAACAAAGTGCAATGAAGGCATTTAGAGGGATGCCCTTCTATGGTTCCTAGTCTATGCATAAGAACTAGGATAGAAAGAGAAATATTCACAAAATTCATATATATATATATATATATATATATATATATATATATATATATATCATAAATTTTCTCATATATTTGTCAGGCCAATAGGGCTTGAATACTATTAATAAAATGAATCAAGTTTCGAGTCAAGACTGATGCATAGGAGAGGAAGAAAGGAAAATTACCCAAGGGGCTAGTTATTAGGCACTTCTTAAGCAAGTTTATAATACTTTACAATAAAGCAGGAATTATCATTTATAGATAAAATTTGGGGACTTTTCGCTCTAAAACTATGTTTGTGATTCAATATTACCTCCTTTTTTGCATGCCAGACCATATCTACATTCAACTTGTTGATCACCTTAAGATCTCTAGATATGGAATCATTAATGCTAAAGGGTTTTGGGCCTCTAGATGTGCAACTATCATTGTTGTTGTCAACTACCCTTCCTAGGGATCCTTAGAGACTAAGCACAGGACTTTCTGTATTCAAGGCTCTAGGCTCAAGTTCGTTCCTATTGCAGCTCCCATGTTACTATCTTAAACATATCAATTGCTTCCTTTGGATTGTTACGTCCAAGTGGTGCTGGTAGATGGGATTGGAGCCACTCATAACGGTTAGCCTTACTGATCCATTTGGGAGGTTTTGCATCTGTAATGAGTGCCTGGAGGTTCCTTGTTATGAAAGCTAAAGATGAACTCTGATTGGATATCGTTGTTGCTTTTTCTAGCCCTAAGGTTTTGCCAAGTTGGATTATCTTTTGATTGACTGGATGGTTACCAAAGCTCCATGTACCATTGGATTTATTCCTTTCCCAATATGGATGATCGATCTTCATTGGTTGACTCCTTTCATAGGTCATCAAATTGGAATATAGTATACCTTTATAATTTTTTGGAATTTGATTAATGCCTTTTTGTGCATAGTCCTTTATTAATTGCTCACTAATTTTTTTGGTTAGCACTAGTTAACATACAATCCCACCTTGAAATTTTCCCAAATTATTGGTTTTTTGTTCTTCTGCATCCTAGGATTTTGGTTCATTCTCTTTTGCATGTAGTCTCACTTGTTCCTCATTGCAACTTTGCTATCATTATTTTGCATGCAATGCTACTTTGAAATTTATCTAGAGTTTTAGTTTTTATTCTTTTTGCATATTTTTGAACTCTAGTCGATGTTATTTTACAACTTTACCTTAGCCTTCCTTTGAAGTCTTGGTTAGTGTTGTCACACCATGATTGTTAGACATTTTAATATTGTGGGTGTGCCTAAGTATTCCAACCTCTAATTCTAGTTCACTTGCTCTTTTTATTTCTTGCCATTGATTTCTCAAAATAGCACACAAAATTAATCAATGAGATCAGACAACCCACAGAGCTTTATTACTTTAAGTGCCCCAATATTATTTTTGTACCTTTGCAAACCATTTTATCTTTGGCTTACTTTTTGACTGTTGAGATCCTCTTGATGGAAACACTATGTGATCACTACATTTTAGTGGCTTTAGATGATGTAGAGAAGCTTAAACTACCATGCTCTTGACCATATATTTAAGAGCTATATGGAGTAGCAGTTGCATGGGTCAACAAATACCGCAATTGGATGGTCTATAGAGTTTTTGTATGTTAAGCACTTTAGGGCTTTTTTTTTATCTAATGGTTGCTAGATTCTTCTTGCCCTAATATCCCATTGATGGTGTATTATAAATATGATGGGGAGATGGCAGCTAAGTGGATAGTCATTCTGAACCTGATCAAATGTAGAATACAATTAATTTTGTAGGCTTGACCATATGGGGGTAGGGAACATCCATAGTCATTGTTTGGGTTAAACCCCAACCAATGATAGAGTCACATTAGTTATCACCAAAATAGCTCTTGGACTCCAACCAATGGTAAGGTTTGATTTAGTTATCACTGAAAAGGCTTGTTAGGGATAGTATGGGTTTTTAGACAATCAGTGTGGCTTGGTGGTGCAAAGATCTCATATTCACTTTAGGCTTTCAAAATATATTATCCTTTGAAAATAATTTAGACAACTTTATAACATGAGATCTTTGATGGATGACAATAATCAAAGGGCCTTTCATCTTATTCTTCTTCCAAATATACACTAGTCGGTGACTAGACAACCAACCACAATTGTCCTCCTCAACAAGGATTTGCAGGATGTAGTTAATTTTCACTATAACTCTAGTGACTCATAGGGGAAATTTTGCTTACAAAAGATGCATAACCTAGAGAGAAATAGCCTTATCTATTAGAAATAGATTCAATGCGAGAAATATAGGATAATTGTATATCTAAGGAAAAGGAATAAGGGTAATGCATACTTATTGGGATGATACTCTCCTTCCTACTTCTAGAAAACAACCCTATTCTCAACTTTATTTGAGAACTTGTGACTAAGAATTATGGTAATGGGATATTTTATAGACCTTTTCCCCCCAAGGAGAGGTGCACCAACTTGTATTGAATTTTCCTTAGGTGGATTTGTGCCCTTTTTGTCTATTATCCTCATATTGGATTCACTTGATTCAAATGTCTTTTCTCTAGAAAGGGTGATGCAAGAAAATCACTATCCCATTTCCAAGAATTGGTTTCATACCATGAAAATCTACTCCTACATTCCTAGAGGGAAAATAAGCTATCACATTATTTTTCCTTATCTATAATAGTTCCTTGGGGATGTAACTTGCAAAAGAAATAGATGAAAAATAAAAACATAATATAATATTTTTTTTAATGATCAAAGCTTAGGGTTAGCTCTTCTAATAAATCTCGTTAGCCAAGATTGGGAGAGCATCACCATAAATTATAGATATTTTAAATGCATTTTCTCCTTGCAAGTAGATATGATATAAGGTCCACTCCAAATGGCATCAAACTTGGTGTGACGATTTAGCTTACTCTAGTCTTCATCCCATTTCAACACCAAATTTCCTATCCTAAAGATCTAGAAGGTGGCTCTCATAAAACCATTTCTTAACTACTCTTTGGTGTCTTAGAATTTATTCTCTAGCTACCTCCCTCTATTTTTCAAGATTGAGTAGCTCATCCTTATTGTCATGTTATCATTCTCTTTAAGCTCTAGCTAATGAAATAGCTAAAGTGTAAGCAACTCTATAGACATAGGCAATTTGGCATCCTTATCATAAACGAAAGCATAATAAAATCATCCTAAACTTTTCCTTAGAGTTATTTGATCTATCTATAAGGCATTTTAGAGATGGAGATGTCATTGTCACTAGTTTTTTGAGCCAATAATTTTAGAATGCAGACCAAGATCTTATTTTTGGACTCTGCCAGACCATTTTGAGGAGGATTTTAAATAGATGTCGTATCAAAAGGAAAACTAAGTAATTTTGATCCCCATAAATTCTAATGCTTGGGAATTATCTATGATGATTGTATTTGGGATGCCAAACTAAGTAATTATTTCCTTCAAAAGCTCTATGATCACCCTCTTTTACTGGGGATGCCTCCACCCACCTAGTGAAGTAATTTGTAGTAGTAAGGATCCATATGTGACCTTTACTTGATGGTGGATTAATCATTCCAATGAAGTCTAGTCCCCATTAGGAGAATGGTTCATTTTTTGTAATGTGCTTTAGGGACACAAGTGCATTCTTCTATCTTCCAATAAAGAAATTATATTTATCACATACCCTCACCCATTGATGCATATCTATAAATAGGCCTGACCAATAGTATCCAACATTTATGATCTTGGTGGTAGTTATCTCAACTAAAAAATGTCCTTCGAAGAATCCTTGATGGAATTCTAGGAGAGGTTGAGTCTGCTCCTTTTTTACATATCTAAAGAGAACTCCATTGAAATTTGTTTGAAATAATATGCCCTCAATGAGCAGATAATGGATATTTTGCAAATAAAACACTCTCCTTTGAAACTTGTCTATATCAGGTGGATATTTTACCATTCGCATAAATTCAATCCTTTGATTTTTCTAGTCTAGCTCCTCACCATTTGAATTGATCAAGCATGTGTTTATGCTAGTTTCTTCCTTAGCTATATCTTCACCTAGCCTTGGGCACAATGCTCTCCCTCTGATCAATTTTATGGGCTTAATTTCAATGTCATATTCAAATATCTTGGTGATCCATCTAGCCCTTTTTTGCTAATTTTTCCAACCATTATAAATTCTCTAACACTTGAATGGATGACATAAGTATTGTTCTTATTGTTTGAGATCAAATATTTAAAATTTTATTAGACCTCTAATCAAAGCATACACTTGTTTTTCTATAAAGTTATATTTTTCTTCATATCCTTTCAGAGTTTGACTAGAAAAAGGTGATTGGATGCTCATGTTGTTCTTAATTATTCTATGTAAGCAAGGTTTTAATGATGAGTTATTTTCCATAGGCATAGATTATGAAGCATTTATCAAAGTTTAGATTTACTAATATTAGAGACTCTACAATAGCCCTTTTTATTTATTCAAAGGCCTTCTTTCCTTCTTATATCCACTTGAATGGTTGGTCCTTTTTTAGAATTAGAGGCATTAGCCTAACAATAGCCATGAAACCTAGAATGAACCACTTGAAACAATTATATTATCGAAGAAGGATTGCAAGGCCTTTTTATTCTTTGGCAATGAAAGACTAGCAATAGCTTTAACTCTATCTAAATATATAGCAATACCTTTTTTTAGCACAATGTGGCCTAATAGCTTACCTTGAGGAACACAAAAGACATATTTCTTGGGATTTAGACAAACTCCAAATTCTCGATGTCACTCAAAGACCTTCTCTAAGTGCTCAGAGTGATCCTTCTTCCACTTAAAGAATATGGTGAAGTCATATAAGTAAATTAGTATTATCTCATTGATAAAATATTTAAAGTCAATGTCCATAGCTCTTTGAAATGTGGCTTCAACATTAGATAGACTAAAAGGAATTCATTAATAGGCAAAAGTTCCCCATTTTATGGAGAAAGATGTTTTATGTTGATCCTCATCCCTTACCCATATTTGATTGAATCCAGAGAATCCATCTAGCATAGAATTTGTTTTTAAGCCTACAACAACTTGTAATATTTTATCCATATAAGGTTAGGGATAATGATACTTTAATAAGGCTTTGTTAAAATATTTAAAATCAACACACAATCTGATTTCTCCATTCTTCTTCCTTACAAGTATTGATTTGGAGACCCATGTGGTGTGCTTCAAGGAATTTTTTATTTTTGATTCAATTAGTTTGTATAATTCTTGTCTCATAAGAGGCTCAATTTTAGCTTTAACCAGCTTCTATTTTTACCTTATGACCTTATCCCTAGGATCTAGCTCATTTGTGTGTTGAATAACACCTTTATTGTAGCCTTGCAGGTCCTTGTAAGTTCATTCCATCACTTACTTATATATTTGGCATGGGTGAATGAGGAAATATTTCTCCACTTGGGTAGCCACTCTACCTATTTTCAGCATCTTTATTGGAGTAACTTCTATTTCTTGATAATCCTCATTATCAATGGTGATTCCTTTCTTTTCTTTGAATTGATCATTTAAGTTGGATAAGTATTCCAATGTTACCATCCCTTTTGAAACCTTATTGGTCCTTAATTGGATAATTTGATATTCATATGATTCCTTGATTTTGGAGGCCACATCTTCTATGAATTAATTTACTTGCTAAAGAAAACAAACAGTGTCCTCATCACTTTCAAACACTTACCAATGTGCCTCATTATTAGGAATGGCTAGTCTAAATATTAGTTTCACATGTTTCTTGTTCTAGAATAGGTCTCTCATCAGGTCAAACTATGACCCTATAACTGCCATTCAGTCAACATTAATATTTTGAGTCTTTGGGATGACAATGAAGTTTATGGCATCGAAGGCTTCAGTTAGATCCCAAACCCTATGTCTATAAGGCTTCATAAATTTATTCTTTGCTAAGCACTGAGATAATACCTACTTAATTATTAATTCATTATCATGAAAGACTCGAAACAACTTAATGCCTCTTTTCTCTACTAGTTGGAGGTCAAGCACCAATACCTTGTATTCAACAACATTATTTGAGCAATTAAACTATAAATTCGTATGCCTATAGTATCTTTATTTATTTTAGTAAAATGAGACAAACACCAATTCCATTTTCTTTTCTTTTTTTGGTTCCATCAAAGTACAACCACTAGTGGAATCCTCTTTTATCATAATTTGAGAGATGGAAATATTTTCTTCTTAAATTAGGTAGGCCCCCACACTGGTTTGCGTAAGGACCTTATAAGGATATGAATTCCACATGTCAGCACCCCACTTATCCATTTGATCATGAGGCATAAGAGAGGTGACTTCATCAATCTATGCTTCCAACCCATATTGTTCTTCTTGTGTGATGTAGGTTTGCTAAGCCTCCATCTTAATTGCAAGCACATGCTCCACATGGTGAATATGGAGGGTTTTCGATGGAACATTTTGGCTTATTTCTATATCAAGTTTGAAGCAACATATGTGTCTAGTCCATGGATAGGTACCCTCTTATATTTATAGTGAAATATCTTAATATGTAGATGCCAAAAGTGGTCGAAATCTCAACAACTACTATATCATGGACAATTAGATTTGGGTATCCTTGAAGTGTTAAAGAATTTTTTTTATTACTAGCCCAAATATCTAGATCGGGGTTCCATCTAGCTATACTACTCCTTGGTTAATAGTTGCATAGATTAATTCCAACGTGTATGCCACCATTCTAGGCATGACCGAAGTACTTGATCCAAAATCAATCAATTAATTGTGTTATCAAATTATCACCATATGTTAAGGTCGAGTAGAATGACATTGGTTTTACTTTGCTTACTATAGGATAAGATACTTGAAGGATTGTAGGTGTCTTTTGCTTTCCCATAATTATTTTACTTTCTAGTGCTTCTTCTAGGTATTTAATCTATTTTGGCATATAGATAACATCCTAGAGAGGCACAACTACAATAGGCTTCTTTAGATGGTCTACCACATTAATGCTAGACTATATTACATTATTTGGTACATGCTAATATACCCCCATGGTACCTTTATGGTACAATTGTAAATAATGAATTAGGGTTGAGTCATATTTTAGAGTGTGAGTAATAGTTTCCATTTTAAGTAAGTGTGTATGTGCAGGAAATACACGTGTCATGTAAATTTGTAATGCGCAAGAAATGCACAAGTGTCATGTGAGTTGGTGTGCAAGTGTAAGTAGAGTCTATGTGCACAAGTGTCTTATATGTAAGAGTGCAAATATGTAATGTAAATATGTACACAATTGTCTTAGGTTAAAGTGTGCAATTTATGGAAGTGCAAGAATCATGTATAGGTGTGCATACAATATAGAGTCAAGTGTTCGTTAAATATGCAAGTGTCAAGTAGAGAAGTAAAGAGTCATGAGACTTGGCATATAGAGATCAATAGTCAAGTATGTGAAGAGTCACATTACTATGGCTATATTATGGAGATATTGTTCCATAGAAAAATGTGAGAGAGATAGGAGAGCAGAATGCAATTCATATATCTCATTATAGTTTGTAAGAGAAAAAGGAGCAATAAAGGTTGCATATATTTTTGAGAAATTAATATTGTAAGTTGTTTTACATGCTTAGTACATGTATGATTCATGCTATTTAAATTTATATTGTTTTTTATTATTGAATTTTATTTGATATATTGTTAGCCTTGATATACATATCAATTTTCCCATATTATTCTACTCATATCATTATACTTGACCTTATTATATTGTGGCTACATGATATTCAATCCTATGATATTAACCAGTGATGTGGTAGTATTAAGGATTAAAAAGCCATCAATTAAATGATTCTAGAGAGTGAACCCTTTGATAAGATCTAGGAATCCATTGTTATTGAGCTCTTTCTATTGTAGGCAGTTAGGGAGCAATAGCTTGTACCAAAGTTAACTCCATTTGCATAGATATTTCAAGGGGATTTATTTTAGCAATGAATAATATTTTGCACATTCTAGGTTATAGCCATAGAGAAGATATTTTTCCTAGGATTAGGTGGATTATTTTGTGCATTAGGACTTTTTGAATTAGGCTTCCCTTACTCCTCTAATGCTTTCCTCTTGGTCCTTGTCATATAATCTAATTGAACTTAAGGCCTAGTGGCATTGAAGTTTATGTTGTATTAGATATAGCATATACTTTCTCCTCATCCCAAGTTACCAAGGTTTATTCAAGAAGGGTGGTACTTTTATCTAGGAAAGAGCCTTGGGGTAGGGCTTGAGGGGCTTGAGTCTATATAAATGAATCTACTACTAGGTAAGAGGTAGTTGATTGAGCATATACAAAATCATTTAATGGTGCTAGAAAGGTCTACAGTTGATTACCTTCAAGATAAGCACTAGGAGGATATATATCCAGATAATGCCATGTGCTAGGGCCTTCAATATAATTATTTTATGCAACAATTATATCCCCAACAAATTTGGATGGAATCTATTGTAGTAGGGTTGGAACAACACTATCTGTTGATTTAAACTTGATGGCTAACCTAGATTCCTGTTAGGGTGGAAATTGGGATTTTGATAATCATTTAGAGGATGCATATATCCCTAGTTATTTTATTAGAAATGAGGTCTAAGATTGTTCTAGTATTGAAACTTCTATGCATTGTATTATCTCTTGAGGGTTGTGACCTCATTAGAAACTATTATGAGCAATTTTTTATTTTATCTAACTTAGAAGAATAGGGACATATAGGGAGAGGATTTGGGATTGCAACTGAGTGTACAACTAGAGTAGGCTAAAAGGTTGTAGATTGGATGACTAGAGGAGGATAAAAAGGAGGTTGGACATTCAAAAACATGGGCAATGGGGCATGGGAGCTAGTTTCCCTATTTGAATGAGGTCATTATCAACTTGAATGGTTATCCCATAGGCCACTAGAAAAGAGTTTCCTCCCTTAGATTTAACATCATGGTATTTTTAGAATTGAAAGATTTCAAATAATAAATAAATTCCATACCTGGGGGTGGTCTAATTTCATCCAAAATTTTATACCAAGTTTTATGAAATTCGGTGTTGAAATCACTCATTGCCTTCATGGGTGCTCTTTTGATCATTGTCAACTGCTCCAAGAGAGATACTCAATCTACCTTCCCCTCGAATCTATCAACCAACAGGTCAATGAGTTGGTCCCAATTACCAATTGATTGTGGGACAAGGCTTATATACCATTATTATGCTTTCCCTTTAAAATATGTTTCCAATAATATTAGAGCTACATTTTATTCTATGATATTGTGCATCACACATAGATTGACCATGTGATGTAGGTGCTCCAGTGGCATAGTAGCATAATTTTTGGTGAACTATGGCAATGACTTTAAAGCTAAATCTAATATTGGGTCCTATATAGCAAGAGGTACAAGTGGAATAATGGGACATCTATCATTCCAAGCTAGGTATATTCTTGGAGGTTGATTTGGTTGCACCATATTTTAACATCAACCTCTTCTTCTCCTCCTTTTGATTTCGTTGTGGGGTTGCACCAATGCTTGAGGATTTGTAGCTATAAATGACCTAGTTGTAGGTCTTGTGATCATAATTTTTGGGTCCTTTGTTCTTAGTGGAGTTTCCAAGGGGATTTCCAATTGAATAATTTATACTTAAATAAGCCGAGAAAATAAGATCTTCACTAGAATATCAGTTTGATGTCTCTCTAAGTGGTTGTTATGGGTATTGTTCTTTAGAAGAGTTGTCAGGTTAAGTTTTTAATGCTTCAAAAGGCAGATAAGCTAAGACATTCACTAAAATATCAACTTAATATTTCTAATATTTGATTGGTCCCATCAGGCATGCCATTAAATTATTGTTATCTTAGAATGTCACAATCACCCATTACTATGGTCAGATATACCCAACACTTGCACCTCATGTAGAACAACACAATCAAAAGTCTAGAGAGTGGACATGACTCAAAGGATAGCCTCAAATATTTTTTATAAGGTTGATTCCTTATAATATGTGATCTTCAATGCTCACCTTCGTAAACTACTCCTAAGCTACTTCCATTCATTCAGGGAAAAGGGTAAATAAAGATAACATGAAAATAAAAATCCTACACTATGGGAGCCAATGTGCCAAGATTATAGACTCTTATATATCAGTAGGATGATAAACACTTTGAACAATTCCTTAACAACTAGAAGGTGAACACTTTCCTAGTCTAGCACAAGCATTCATAAACATAGAATATACATAAGAACTAGGATATAAAGAAAATTAGTCACAACTTCATAAATATATTATAAATTTTCTTACAAATATGCCAAGCCAATAGGGATTGAATTTTATTAATAAAATGACTTAAAATTCATGTCCATATTGATACATAAAAAATAATGAAAGAAAAATTATCCAAGGGGACAAATATTAGGCACGTCTTAAGCAAGTTTGTGATTCTTTACAATAAAGCAAAATCTATTATTTATAGGTAAATTGAGGAACATTGTTGTAGAACTTTATTATCATTAACATAAACCATTCACCAATATGCAAAAATATCAAATCATTCATCCACAATACATTATCCACAATAACAATCCACAAATGAGAGAGAGATAGATAATACCCTTAAGGTAGGGAAACACCAATAATACTCCTTAAGGAAGGAATCACTCCACAAGTTCTCCCAAGATGAGAGGCCACTTAAGGAGGGCAAAGTCCCATAAGCCACTTCGTGGGCAATGATGATTACATAAGATTATTCTTCAATGATGATTACAATGACAAATATCTCTTCTTTATATATCCATATTCTTATTCTACTTTGGGGAGCCTACTACTAATATAATATTATATTATAATATAATATAATATTATAATACAATCAACCTTGGGTTATGGGTGGCCCATGCCAACCCTTATACAATATAATAATATATCCCCAAATATCTATTCCTAGGTACCCTACCATGCCACCCTCCTTACAAATGTTTCATCCTCGAAACATATGAAGAAACATGATAATATGATTTGCTAAGCAATGTTAGCAACTGGTACCAATCTCGATCATCCATCCATCCAAGTGAAACACGTTGATGCTGGTATACCATTTTGTTACTTGAGTATCCAAATCTGCTTTGTTGGCTCCACGCTTCTACTGTTGTATTTTGATAACTTGAATGATGGGTCCACTTGTTCCTTGATGTTGATGATCCACTATGAAAACCATGATCACTATGCTTTCTCTGCAAAACACTGCCATAGTTGGTGCCCTTATGATTCCATGTAGAACCATAATATTGTTGCCTTGAACCATACCCCCAAGATTGTTGTCGCTCATGGTGGTGTGGATGGTGATATGGTGCAACCTTAACTTGATGTTCTACCTTCTTTGACTTCTCAACATTTGGCTCCATTGTTTTAAATTCCTCTACACATTGTTCTTTCATGTTCTCTTTGTTTGGTGTGTCCTTGTGCTCTTCTATCAAAGCTTCCTTGGACTCTGTTACTGTTATTTCCATTGAATCATTTGTTGCTACTTCTTCCATGGACTCTTTTGTTGCTACTACCTTCTTGGATTTTGTTTTAGGTTCTTCAATTTGTTCTTCTACAACCACTTCTTGATTTTCCTTGGATCCTTGCTCCTTAAGCTGAGAAATATCCTGCAATGTTATCTTCTTTTTCCTGTACCATAACTTCATAAACTTCTTTTGCACATTAATGTTAATAGTACCCAAAGAATCTAACCAAGGATAACCAAGAACAATATCCTCATCATCCATCTCAATAGCATAGAAATCTGAATGTAAAACATATTTATCCATGGTGATCTTCAAATATTCAAAAATCTGAACATTCTCACCCTCTAGTTGTATGTCCTTAATTTTTGTTGCTTGAACTTGCAACTTCTTAGCCAAAGCAATATTAATAAAATTATATCGACTACCAAGGTCAATGGAAATAATAACCTGTTCCTTTTGAATGCTTCCATGAACCTGCAAAATAGACTTTTTAGATTCAAACAAATTCCTTTGTCCATATTTTAATTTATCTTCTACCAAAGGTATGGTTTCCTCTGTCTGCATACTGACATCTTTTTTATCTTCCTTGACCTTTTCCTCTTTCTTCTTGAGTAATTTTATTTCTTTTTCATAGTCTTCATTCTGTTTCTTGAAAACTTCCCATTCTCCTTTTTTCTTCCCCCTTTTATTCCCCTTTTTTTTTTACCCCCCCCACCCCTCTCTCTTCCTTCAAGTTTTCTCTTACAAATATCTAACTTTCTTTGTAATTGAATAGGTACCCATGTGCTCAAGAATGTTGGTTCAATTTGATCCCATTTGCACAAGCCTTTACCCCTAGTAAGGTTGTCTATCCATTGTAATGCTTTCCCCGTAAACAAATTAAAATAGCCATATTGTAACCTTCTTTCACTAAATTGAGATTTTAATATTTTCACCCACTCTCTCACATCAATATCATTTTCTCCATTAAACTTTTCCACTCTCACATCAATATCATTTTCTCCATTAAAATTTTCCAATGACATAGTTGATGCCCTAATGCAACTAGGGTTTTTTGACAATATATATCATGCCCTAATGCAAACTAGGGTTTTATGGAAATAAATATCTTCTCACTGATTTGAAGCTAAAAATCCACATAGACAACTAGATCTACAATTTTTCTTCCAAACAAAATAAAGTGCAACTGATTTGCTTACCCGAACTAAACAAATTTCGTCTTTTGAAAAATTTGTGACTTGAAAATTTGTCACTACCCTTGTTCCAGATGGCTGACTTCAAAAGGTCGTATCTCCCTCAATACTACTTGGATTCCTTCATATGACCACTCATTTTAAAGCTCTTCAAATTTTGCACAAACTGATCCAAGAATCCCTTGAATCGGATAAACTTTCGTAGAGATATGGCTTTTGAAAGATGAGATATTTTTCCAAAAAAAATTGCGAAATTCGTCACTATCCTTATTTCGGATGACTAACTTCAAAAGGTCGTATCTCCCTCAATACTACTCAGATTCCTTCATATGACCACTCATTTTAAAGCTCTTCAAATTCTGCACAATCTGATCCAAGAATCGCCTGAATCGGATAAACTTGTGTAGAGATATGGCTTCTGAAAGATGAGATATTTTTCCAAAAAAAAATTGCCCTAATTTTGCAATTTCACACAAAAATCCCCACTTTGCCAAAATCGTTGCTCTGATACCACTTGTTGCATAACTTTATTATTATTAACATAAACCATTCACCAATATGTAAAAATATCAAATCATTCATCCACAAATAATTATCCACAATAACAATCCACAAATGAGAGAGAGATAGATAATACCCTTAAGGTAGGGAAATACCAATAATACTCCTTAAGGAAGGAATCACTCCACAAGTTCTCCCAAGATGAGAGGCCACTTAAGGAGGGAAAAGTCCCATAAGCCACTTCGTGGGCAACGACGATTACATAAGATTATTCTTCAATGATGATTACAATGACAAATATCTCTTCTTTATATATCCATATTCTTATTCTACTTTGGGGAGCCTACTACTAATATAATATAATATTATAATACAATCAACCTTGGGTTATGGGTGGCCCATGCCAACCCTTATACAATATAATAATATATCCCCAAATATCTATTCCTAGGTACCCTACCAAACATCTCTCCAAAACTATGCAAGAGATTCAAAATAACCTCCTTTCTTGCATGTTGGGACATATCTTCATTCAAATTGATCACCTCAAGGTCTCTAGATCTAGAATCATTAATACATAAGGGTTTTAGGCTTCCAAATTTGTAGTTATTTCCATTGTTGTCAACTACCTTCCTATGGATCCCAAGAGACTGAGCATGGGGCTTTCTACAATCAATGATCTAAACTTGAGGTCATTTTATTATGGCTCCTATGTTACTATCTTAAATATATCAACAACTTCCTCTAGATTTCCACATCTAAGTGGTGTTGGTAGGTGGACTTGGAATCACTCATAATGGTTAGCCTTGTTGATCCATCTAGGAGGCTATGCATCTATAATAAAGTGCTTAGAGTTTTCTTGTTATGAAAGCTAAATATGAACTCTAATTGGTCACCATCATCTTTTTTTGTAGCCCTAATATTTTTCCAAGTTGGACTATCTTTTGCTTAAATGGATGGTTAATGAACCTCCATGTACCCTTATATTTATTGCTTTCCCAATATGGGTGAATGATCTTGAATGGATGACTCCTTCTATAGGTAAATGAACCAGAATATAGTATGACTTTGTCCTTTTCTAAAATTTGATTAGCCCAATTTTGCATGTAAACTTTTATTCATTGCTTGGTGTATTTTTTGGTTAGCACTATTTTACGTCCAATGCCACTTTGAATTTTTTCTAGATTTTTCGTTTTTTATTCTTTTGCATCCTAGGAATTTGGTTTGCACTCTGTTGCATGTGGTCCCTTATTTGTTTCTCATTGTAACTCTAGTTAGCATTGATTTACTTGTAATGCTACTTTGAACCTTATCCAAAGTTTTTATTTTGATCCTTTTTAGACATTTTGAAACTCTGGTCTGCATTATTTTGCACATGATTTTGCCTTAGCCTCCCTTCAAAGCATTGGTTAGTGTTGTCACACCATGTGTGTTAAACATTTAAATATTGTAGGTGTGCCTAAGTATTTCCCCCCTTTGGTTCTAGCCAACTTGCTCTTTTGCTTTCTTGGTACTAATTTCTCAAAGAGCACTCAACATTAATCAATGAGGTTAGATGACGTATGGAGCTTTGTGACTTGAAGTGCTCTAATATTATTTATGTAGCTCCATGAACCATTTGATATTTAGCTTTATTCTTTATCATTGAGATCCTCTTAATGGAAACACCATATGATCACTATGTTTTAGTGGCTTTGGTGAATGTAGAGAAGTTTAAACCGCCATGCTCTTGACCAAATGTGGAGAGCTACCTAGAATAGTGGTTATGCAGGTTAGAAAATTTCATGATTAGATGGTCTACAAATTTTCTATGTGCTAAGACTTTAGGGCCCTTTTATTTCCCCTATGCTTTCTAGATTCTTCCCACCCTGATATCTCATTGACGGTATCTTTTGAATTCAATGGGTTGATGAAAGCTACGTGGAAAACCATTGTGATCGATCAGATGTGGAAGACAATTAGGTATATAGGATCAACCATATGGGGACAAGGTGCATCTATATAAATTGTTTGGGTTAACCCCATCCAATGTAAAATCCACATTAGTTATCATAGAAATGGCTCATAGACTCCAAGCAATTATGGGGTTTGATTTAGTTATCAGGGATAGTATGATTAGTTGGATGGTCAATGCAACTTGATGGTATAAAGATATCCATACTCACTTTAGGCTTCCAAAAAATATTTTTCTCTAGTATTCTTTTAAAAAAAAATATAGCATGATCTATTTTATGGGTCGCAATTCTTTACGGGCCTTTCATCTCATTGTTTTTATAAATCTACACCAATCAATGACTAGATGGCTAGCCATAGTTATCCTCAGTAAGGATTTGTTGGGTATAGATAATTTTCAATACAATACCAATGTTATCTCTAGTTTCATAAAATAAAACATTAAATAAACCCTATTGAACACCTAAAGTTCTTCTTGACTTGGTTCCACTTTGACTATGGCAAAACTAGTCACTAGTCACTTGTCACTTGTAAAGCCCTTCTATTTGGCATAAAAAAACTCTTACATGCCAAGATGTATTCATAGATGCTAGTAATAGAGTATGTAATTTTGATTAATAGATTTATACACAATGAGGTAGGCAATCATAAAGAAAAAATTTCCACTTTGTCAATTGGGAGATGGTCACCAAAAGTAAAATTCAAGGAGGACTGGAAATCAAAAAAATGGAGATAGTTTTAAAAGCATTGGGAGAAAAAATCCTCTGGAAAATGCTTAAACACAATCAATCATGGTAGCACATACTAGTAAGCAAGTATGTAAATAATCAAATAGGTATTCAAATGCTCAAACATATAGAAAAACTTCCTAGGACATCATTGGTTTGGAAACATATAGTGGTTGCAAAGAGCATAATAGAGGATAAAATTTCTTGGCTACCGAGATATGGTAAGTCAATTAATCTATGGGAGGACTCGATCCTAGGAAATCCACCATTAAAAGAGAGAACTCCAATCAAATTGCATAATCACTTGGAAATCCAACGAATATTCAAATTAGGTGATTTGTTTTATTGGACCTCAAAAACTTTGAACTAGATCTCCCCTCCCATTCCATCTCAACTTCAAGGAGATTGGGATTAATTCAAGTCCCACCTAGTGAGCATTAGACCTCTTCATCCCATAATTCCAGATAAACTTATTTGGGGTAGCATCAATAGTAATGGGGAATACTCAGTGCATCTAGGAGTCCAACATCAACAAATTGGGATTATCAACAAAAAACTATCGATATTGTGGAAAACTAGAGCACCACCTAAAATGCAAGTATTCAACTGGATAGTTTCTCAAAATAAAATCTTAAAAGGTGATAATCTAAAAAATAGGAATATAGCAGGGCCTCATGTTTGTTACAGGTGTAGGCATAACAGTGAAATAGTTTTCCATATTTTTTTTGAATGCCCAAAGGCAATTTCAATTTGGTTAGGAATAACAAAAATTCTTGCATTTCCTACTTTGGAAGGTTAACCATAGCCACATGTTTTACCAAGTGGACCAAATAATATAAAGGTAAACTGGAAGGCAAGCCCCTCTTAAAATATTTGTGGAGATCTATACCATATTTTGTCATCTGGCACATCTGGTTGGACAGAAACCAGAGGATTTCTTAAGGAAAAGATAAGGACAATAAAAATCTAATACAAAGGATAAAAGAAGAATTAGTACTAAATGTCAAATATAGTTTCTATCAATAGTAGTATGAAGAAGATATTTCACCCACAGAAAGAAGAATGATCTACCAACTTAATCTCTAAGCTTTCCTGACACAAGGAGGATGTAGAGCAAACAATTATTTGTCTGATATATATTTTTTGGCACTCTTATTTGATGGTGCCTCCAAGTCCAACCCCGGTCAAGAAGCGATAGGGGGACTGATTATTACAAGACCCCGTGAGATCCTGCTCAAATACATGATCAACTTGGGAACAATATCTAACAACATGGCAGAGGCTATTGAATGTGAAATTAGCTTAAAATTGGTGGCAAAGCAAGGAATCACTTGGGTCACAGTTTATGGGGATTCTAAACTGATAGTAACAACTCTTGCCAAAAATAAATATTTTAGATGTTTACAATTGAATATTATTCAAGATAGGATTAGACAACTAGGCAAGATCATTGGCAAAATATCCTATCAACACATAAGGTGGGAATTCAACAAAGAGGCTAACACACTATCATGAAATAAATATAGCCCCTGGTTATTGTTGCCAAATCATCAAGAAACAGAAGAGCAGGGGTGGTATGTGAGGATGACAAAGACTCCAATAATGAGGTTCTTTTTTGTCTTCATGTTTTATTTTTTAGAATGCTCTATTCAATTTGATATCTGATTAAAGATTTTTGTACTTTTTTGTTAAGTAAATAAATATTTTCTCTTAAAAAAAATAGATTTATACAATAGTAATGAAGCTTGAAATCTATGGAAAATCCACTATTTACAAGTACTACAAAATGTTTCTAAGTTCTAGCTTAACCTTGCTAGTGTCTAAGCATAAAAACCTGGTAAATTACATAACATCAAACAAATTGCAACTAAAATCATGGAGCAATTTTAAAAAAATCATAACAATAGTTACACAATGACCTAAAGTGGAGAAAACTCTCTAGGTGAAGAAGCACATTGTTCAAATATTCAAGCTTTATATTCTTACAAAAATGGAGAAAGTAAAAGAGATATTGACCATCAACATGGTGAAGTCTTTCTTAGTAGACCTTTCTAGTCTTCAGGATGGGCCCTGTGCTTCTTGTTGTTTGCAAAGAAGGTTTCCTACATCCTTCTATAGAGCTAGGATTTTGAAAGGGGTGCTTCCTTCTTATCTGCCTGTCTTGTTTTCAGCTTGGGGTCTCCTTCTGCACATTTTCTAGTCTTGGGATGGGGCCACGATTTTACCATCTATAGTTGGATGACTCTTGAAATTTTTTTCAAGATGGGCTTTCAGGAGTGGGTTTAGGATCTTTTGTTCTCAAAAGATCCTTTTGTTGTCTATTTTAGGGATTACCTTTGGATCCGTTCTCTATAGCTCCTTTTTGGTCTTAGGGGTGGGCTTGTGCTTTCTCGTGTAGTTGAAATGGATGGTGTATTTTGGTTTCTCCCTGGATGGACTATTGGTGGGATTGGTGATATCCCAGTATGGGTGATTTTTTGATGGGCATCTTTTGCAGTCTCTTTGGTCTTTGTAAGGGGGCTTGTGCATTCCTGTCTATAGTAGAATTTTATTCCTGATGGTTATCCATATATGTGGTTTTTCCCTTCAATCCTGAGGTTCCATGGTGGTTAGATACTTATGTGGGCTTTCCTATCCTTTGGCTATGCATCATGTCTTCTTTACAACAAGATATCATTACCTGTGGTGATCTCTTCGTGTTGTTGATCCACTTTGCAAGTGTTTTTTTTTAGTTCTAGATTTTCCCAAAGGTGTGTGTGGATTTGGAGCTCTTCCAGTGGGAGATTCAGCTTCATATTTGAGTGGGATGGGCAATCCATTCAATTTCTAGATTCCCTTACCCATTCTAGGTAGGTTTGAATTCTTCCCGAGCCTTTCCAGATGGGGTTTTTATTTACTGTAGCTAGGCTTGTGAATTATCCCAAAAAAAAATTATCTTTAGCTACACTTCCTGGGTACCCATTATATAGTTTTTTCATTTTAGCAGTTTTTCATGTGTTTCTAGATGGGTTTCAGGGCTCCAGTTTCTTGATGGGCTTTGCATTTTTTCCTGTTTCCAATTTCTCTTGTGTGGTAAATAGCTCTTCATTTTGGGCAAGATGCCCTATTTCAACTTTTCCAGTTGGACTTCCTTTCTCGGGCCCTCTTGGGTGAGCTTTTTTATTTTAATTTTTTATTGCTCATGATGTATTTCCTGTACCAGTGCTAGACAGGTTTCTCCTTTTGAAATTTGTCCTGGGCTCCCACAAGCCAAGTTTTACAATTAAGCTTTTTTTCATATGGTTTAGCTTTCCCATTTCTATTTTCGATGGGTTTTTTCTATTAATCATTTATCCCAGGCTCCCACAAGCTAGGTTTTCTATTTGGTGTTGCATGAGATGATCCCGCTTTTCAAATCTGAATGATTTTGAGATTGTCTTGTTGGGATCATCTCCTATTTTGTGTTCTCTTTGTGGAGACCATCTCCCTGTGAAGATCATCTCCCTGCTCCATTTGTAAAAGGTTCGGGGACCCTTTCAAAGCCCCATTACCAATAATAAAAAAAACATGGTCTTCGATGATATGTATAGTTATTATACATTTATTTTTAAGCCATGCATGGTTTTTATCAATGTCTTCTTTCTCGTATTTTTCTAGAAATTGCTTGTCCCTAGTCATGGCCCTTCAAAAACTTTATTCTTCTTCTTTGTTTAGGTCCAACTAAACCTTATATATTTTATTCCACTTCCAAATTTAGAGGTGTATTTAACATTTATTAATATTTGAGATTCTTCCAAGTATGGGTATATATAGAACATATGTTTCATGCTTCTTCCTTTCATATTTTCTTCTTGATACTTGCTTAGCTCATGTTTTGGCCACCTTGAACATGCCAAATTAACCCATTTCAGTCCTTTTTGGACTTTTGAAGATCTACATCAATGAATTTAGAGCTAAATTTGGTGAGCATATGGATAATTAATATTGGAACCTTAATTATTAATTTTGTCTTAGTTGGACCTCTCATGAGAGATAAAATAAGACTATACAAAATAAACTATGTTTTGTCATTTGACCTACCAAAAGGATGTATCTTGGTATAGAATTTATATCAGATATAGTCCTTTTATTTCTTTTTAACCTTAAAAAATAATCATTCAAATTTAAATTTTTGGTTGACCTATAACTAAAATATTATTCACTAGTCTTGGTTGTTCTTCCCTAACTCTAGGAGGTTGGATAATGTATTTTTATCTCAATTTGATATTTGAGAGTTCTTCTTGGTATCTTTAACCTCATTGTGGCAACCCAATCAAACACATATTGGTTGTAACATTCAACTCTCTTTAGGATTTGATAAACTAGAAGGGTAGTTGATAAGAGTAAGAATTTGTTAGTTTCCCTGGTTTAGTTTTGCATCCTTTTTGTACTAGTACACAAAATGAAAAGCCACTTTTGAGAATTTGATCACTGCAAATAGCCTCCCAAGTGGATGAGATTTATCGAGTCTCTTAGAAGGTGTCATTTAATGATCCTATCTCTCACCATTATTTCTTGGTGAAACGAGAATCATGGCATGGGTTATCCTCGAAGGCCCATAACATCTATATGGGTATGCATAACTCCCATACTTACATATTTAATGGTAACCCCAAGTATAGTATAACTCATATGTTACTAAGCATGCAAGGGTTTTAGCGTAAATACTATGATTATTAACTAGAGACCAGGATTCACCATGGGCAATTAAGGTTGAGTCATTCACCTGACTCTGATCATGGGATTCTTGATGATATTGCAAATACAATGATACATTTTATACCATATCACCGATGAAATCTTATCGAAGAGTTCTATATCTACCACCAATATTTTTCCTCATTTGTAATCATATTTGAAGATATAATTCTTCCTTCAATGACCCCTTATTTCACAATGCCACACAAGGCCCACCATCGTACTACTTGTACAATAACCTAGAGGAGATATCCCATACTGACCCTTGTTACTTGTTCTGATTTGTTAGAAAGTGGCTTCCCGAATCACATTGATTGCATACCCACAATTATAATGGTAGAAGGTGTCTTATTTTTCCTTTCATCCTCACCGATGATTAAGGGTAAGGTAGATTTATTTTTAGGGTCTTCTTATCATCTCACCGATGATTATGGTTGAAGGTTTTACTCTTAGACTTCAGGTTTCCTAAATTCTCTTGAGGAAGAGGTAATAAGTTGTGAGTTGAAGGCATACAATATCATAATGAATAAGATCTAAAATATCAACATGCAATTATTATAAAACATATTCAGATAAACATTTGATTTCACCTACTAAGAAGTCCCTTCACTTATTGAAAAAAATATTCCATAAAGCTTTAAAATAT
The DNA here is from genome assembly GCA_028583015.1 of Wollemia nobilis. Taxonomy (NCBI): domain Eukaryota; kingdom Viridiplantae; phylum Streptophyta; class Pinopsida; order Araucariales; family Araucariaceae; genus Wollemia; species Wollemia nobilis. Next base: position 1,744,672 of record JAQPPZ010016670.1, read on the forward strand.
AAATGAATATTAAATGTTACTAACTACCTGCTATCTATTTAAGACCAAAGTTTTCCTTAACATTTAAACATCAAAAGAATACATCTTATGCAAAAGTTCTAATGGACATACTCTCTTACACAAGCAAGAGATTATAGTATTTATAAAATCATTCAAGTTTACAGATTGTCACTTCCTTCCCCAAATACTAACAATAAAGTATATAAATATTTGATTCTCCTCACTTAATTTTATAATAAAAAATAAATGGTTATTTATCGGATCAATTTTCATATCATACTTTCGAAGACAAAAACTAAAGAAAAAACATATTTTCTTTAAAAGCATTATCAATTAAGAAACGATAAAGGTTAAATATTAATTGCTTTAAAAAATATACTTTTTCCAAATAGATTTTTCTAATTTTAAAGGAATATGAGTATCGAAAGTCAACATACAAATTTTAAAATATCCCTAGTTGTTTAATGAACTCAAATAAACATAATATTGAATTCTAAAAACTTAACATCCTTTTTATCACATTCTAAGCTTATTGATACGATGAGCCTATCTTTTAAGAAATGAAAAGTTATAAACAAATATTTTAACATAATCATATTAATTATTTTATATTTAATAAAGGTAAGGCCCCTTAACCACATTAGCAATCGATATACTAGTTGCACTGTTATAAATAATTTTTTGCCAACTATCTGGGTGCTAAGGCATGTACATTCCTAATTTTATATTTAGAAATTATCAAACAACCTTATGAAATACCATGAATTGTTACATTAATCATGGAATACTTAATTCTAAACAATTTACTTTATTTCACCATGAGCTACTACCTTATGAAATCTATATATATATGCTAATTTCTTATAAGTCAATTTTATGAATTACTTAAGCTACTGAAAATAAATAAATTTATGGAATACCCAAAAAAAAAAAAATTATAAAATTAATCCATAAAATTTGAAGTAGATAAGCTTGATGGTAACAAATTCGTGACTCTACTAATATCCTTTAATACTTTATAAAAACATTACTTTTAAGGAAAACTAATCAACTAAAAATTACCATGCATTTGAAGAATTAAAAATTGGGTCCGAGCAACCCAAACTATTTAAAAAAATGATATCTTGTAATATTCAAAACATAGCTATTATTATGCATTCTTTAATAAACAAACAACTGCTCTAGTAAATTTTTCAAGATTAACACAATCCTCCTTCTATGTTATTAAATAAAATAAATATCGCAAAAGGGGATAAGACAATATACTAAGCTTCTATTTTTCATAAAGATATTGCCTCCAAAAGAAACCCTTAAGGTTCTATAACTCCATTTATTTAATATTTTAAGGTAAAATTCTATGTTATAAACCTTTATGTATTAATTACTTATCTTTTTCAATAATCTGTTTTAAACCAATTCCAAATATTCAAATGCAACGTCAATAAAAAACCAATGAAAAGGCATTCCCAACACACTAAGGAAGTAATATTAACATAAAATTTATACTTTAAACTTAAATGCAATAGTTTAGTTTTTCCTTGGCGGTCAGAGGAAGTAAAGATAAATTTTCTTTAAAATTCAAGATGGTAATTCAAGTGGAAACATAAATATAAGTGATCTATGATTTTTGTAAATGTGCTTACATGAGGTTCCTTTAAGATTGCATCTTAATAAAATGACAAATTCTTATTCCACATATTTAGAACCTATATTTATCTTTTAAGCTAAAGTTGTATTTTTAAGGCGTGATTCCATATTGATTGCACATAAACAGTAGTTATGGCTAATGTTTCAAGTGACCATTACTAAGCATTGAATAAATGGTATTCTAATCAAATGCATCTTAATGATCATAATTATTTCACCTATACATGGATTACAAATGTTTAAAATTCAATGTTTGGTACTCTACTAATAATCATTACAAGGCACAAATTAATATATGAGTTCCTTCTAGAATATTGTACCACTATAATATAACCAACAAAGAATAAATGTAATAACATAGCACATCATAAGGGACACAAAAATCTATCCTAGATTTATGTGAGACGACACCCATGTGTTGATTACTCAACAATAAGCTAAGTATGAGTTGTCATAGAAAACAGAATTAATGGAACCCGAACAACCTTGAAAATACATTATTTTACACAAAGGAAACATTAATTGTAACATGAGTTATGAAAATAGAACACATGCAAAAGTGTGCATTGGGCGATTCAAATGGAAATTATGGTAAATAGAAAGTGTTATGCACATCTCAATAAGATGATAGTAAATAGGTTACAGGTATCTTTTGTTCACCTTCTAGAGCACAAATGTTTGCTCAAGCATTGTGATAAGAAGCCAACTCAACCAAATTCCACGCTCCATAGTCTCTCTTTTTTTTGGGCGAGATCAGAATGGCTCATGGTGAATTTTCCTATATTATAGTGCAAAGTCTATATATACCATTCTAATATACTTTTGAGGACACACAATCTCACTATGATTTAACACTACATTCAATAGCTAATTAATGCATGCACAGTGCAGTAACCAAACACATGTTCTTTCTAATATTTAACACAAATTCAGTTGTGGAGTCATGCATACACAATGCATCAATTAGAACACATAATTGCACTATGTTTTAGCATCAATTCCACGGTTGAGTAATGCATGCACAATGTGGCAATCACACAATTGCTTCTACATAGGTGAACAATAATGCAAGCATACTTCAACCAACAATTAACAATTGTAACTTACCCACACAACCTTGCATGACACGTGTAAATAAACAAAGATGTAATTTTTTAAGATGCATATTTTATTTAATCAAAGAGCATGAATAATACAAGTACATACAACAACAAGATTTATTCCCTTAAGAGTTATTTTTTTTAACCATTTAAAATTTAGTCCAATGGAATTATATTGGCAAACATCCATAGGGAGAGGTTCCTTCTGATTACTAGGAAAGTAATTGTAGATAGAAAATTTTAATACCCCTACTTTTTTCATTAAAGGTAAAGCAAACATTGTTTTAGAACCTGATACAAGTAGATGGAGGATCTTTGATAGACTAGGTGGAAGATTGAGTCTCAAGGCTACTAGACTAATTTTTTTCTATGGTTCTTAGAATGGGTCAATAATTTTGGGGTCAAATTTGATTTTTAATAGATTATTTATCAAGTCTCACCCTTATGAAGATTCTGCCTCTCGCAGAGAATTCCCTAAGTGCCCCTTTCAACATAGCTCTTTTTGTGGGTTCATGACTTTAAGTCATTAATAAATCATTCTCAATTTTTTCCTCCATATCCCTTATAGTATCTGATCTGATCGTTACTCAATACTTCGGATTATCCCTAGAGGAATTATGTATTGTCTCCCATACAGGGTCTTACAAGGAATCATCCTCAAAAAATTATGATGGCTTTTATTAAAAATAATTTCAGTTAAGTAAGAATAACCTGCTACTTAGTCTTATGGGATAACCTCCCGTTTAATCTTGTGGGATAACCTCCCTAGTTAATTTTCTCATAATTTTTCCTAGATTTTCACCCTTACGAAGAATTTATCTCACCACATAGAATTCTCTTAGTGGCTTTTTTTAAGTCTTCATAACTACTTCCTGAATTATTTGTTAAGCTATCCTGAGTTATTCCTTCATGATTTTAACAATATATAGCCTGACCCTACCCAATATTCCAGTCTTCCTTCTTACATAGAAGTAAATGGTCTTTTGGTCCATATAATGCATATGAAGTATATCTAGAATTGGATCAACCCTCTCTGGTTGGCTATTTTAGTATCCAAAGCTCTATCTGAAATGATGATTTCAAGGAATTCATCTAGTCGCATAGTCTCTCTAGTAAATTTTTTAGAACTATCAGGTGCATCCTTAATAATGAAGTCCTTACCTTTTTTGGGTTCCAACTCAACCCATGCTTGGAATTTATTGTAATAGCTATCACTTTTTTTCTGACCTTTTGGAACATATCTACATGGCATTTAGCTATGGGAACTATGTACTTTCTTCACCTTAAGGAAACAACTATCATATCCTCTTTCCATTTAATATGCTTAGTTCCAGAATCATAATCAGCTAGGAATTTTATCCACCAATTTTATCTTATATGAAGATGTATTTCAGATTTTTTAATGATCCTATCTTTAATTTAAAGAATTTTCCCAAAAAATAATGTCTCCAAAGTTGCTAACTCAAAATCCTTAGTACGAAATGTTTGATTTGTTCATGAGATTCATAAATGCTTTTGCGGCATTCGTTAATCCAAAGGTTAAAACTGTGAATTTATAATACCATATCTTGTTTTAAAAGTTGTCTTGTGACTGTCTTCTTCCCTAACCCTCAACTAATAGCAACCATATCCTAGATCAATAGAAGCTCATTTTAGTTGATCAAAATTATTAATTCTTGGCAAAGAGTATATAATTTTTAATAGTTACATTATTGATCATCCTATAGTCAATGGATAGCCTAGGGGACCCATCTTTCTTTCTCACAAATTAAAATTTTGGTTTAATCAACACCTTTTCTAGCAGATCTTGAAGCGGCACTTTTAACTCTTGTAACTCAATCGGATTCATTCGATAGGGAAACCTTCTTGGTACAAGTTCAATAGAGAAATCAAATTCTTGTTGAGGGGGAAGTCTGGGTAAGTCTTTTGGAAAAACATCCTTAAACTCTTCTAGTATTGGGTATTTCTTGAAAAGTTCCTTATTGACTTCATTCTCTCCAGGCTTATTTATTTTTACTATATAAATTACCCCATGTCTTATAATTGCCTTCTTAAGTTGTAATGTAGAAAAAATATGTGGTTGAAAAGTATTTATATCCATTGATTAGATCCTTCAATGAATTCTACCCACCTTCCTTGAAAATCAATGCAGACCTTATGTCATTTCAACCAATCCATTCCAAGGATGATATCAGAATAATGTAAGGGGGCTACATACAAATGGCATTATGTTCTTCCATTAGGTAGGGATATTTAGGTGTCAAATAGACATTGGTCGAGAAAAAAGGTTTGCACTTACCCATACTCAACCTTCGACCCATTTGCCAAAATTCCTAGTCTTATCGGTATATCCCTGGCTAGAAATAAAACCATTTGTTGTACCATTATTAACCAAAATATTCACATTTCTATCAAATAGTATACTTTTCTAAAAATGTTAAAAAAACCATACAACCATAACACAAAATACAAGATCGAAATGTAGCCAATCAAGATGCAACCATAGAGATAAAGAGTGAAATAAAGGAAATGATGGACAGTTCACTTTTATTAATAATATCTTGTTCTTTCCAATAAGGTTACAAATAATGTCCCCTTTGAGATATTACTACCAATATTGATACAATGAATTACAAATAAACCAATTCGGATGCACTATGTGGGATCCTTTTTCATATCACAAACTAATTTAGGACGTATTTTCAGGACTAACGCAATGAATAATGAAGGTATGTGAATCTTTATGTTGTTTCTTCCTTGTAGATACATGTGATTTGCACACAAGAAGATTAAAGAGCATTAAAATCATATGTAGGGACTTTCAAGATAAGGTCCATATTGATAACAAGGAAAGCGATAAAGAAACTAAAATTAGACAAATGCATGAATGAAAATGAAATCTATCTATGCTAAACAGTAAGTAGAAATATGGCTAAAACTTGATAAAGAAAGAAAACAGGAAATAGATCCCTACCTGGGAGGCCATCTCTGTGCAGGATGGTCGTGCCTGCAGGCCATCTCAAAGAGAGACGATTGTACCTACGGGCCATATCTGAGAGAGATGGGTGCTAACCTATGAAATATTTTCTTGTGGTTGATGCAAGGTGACATCAGGTTTGATCTGTGGATTGGTCAACGAATTGGTGTATTCATGGGGAACAACTTAAGGGTGGAATCTAACATTGAAGCAAGAACGCTTGATTACACAAAGAGCATGGATGCAATCTTCAACCTTTGAAATGATTCATTGACATGATTTCTATAGAGAAAGGAATGCAAATGGGGTTGGGAGCTTTGTGGTTGGAATTCGACAGTGCTTCATTGCTTGAAAATTGCTTTATGATCAATTCGAAAGCACTTAGTTGCATAAAAACTACCTCTCTTTTAATGAAGAATGGGTGCCATTATATAGACTTCAAAATAGGAGTCCAATATTACATGGGAAGCAAATAAATGGTTAGATCCAAGAAATGTAATTGCCCATTCTTGAATCTTCCTCGCAACTAACTGGTATTCTTAGCTAGCTCATGTAACCACTTTAACGATGGCACAATATCATTTGAACTTGGTTTCAACGTGACCATCTTGGGGTAAGACGACCTTGAATGGTGGTCGTCTCATGGTAAGATGGTATCTGGAGATCGTCTCAGGGTGAGATGGTCCTAGATGCAAAGGGAAATTCCTCCCTTTTTGAGTGGTGAAAACCATTGTTAAGCCCTAAGACTGCCCAAGCTGGTACATATGGCCTTAAAGGATTTCATATAGGTAGTCTTCTCAACATGACATGTTTTAGGTGTCTACAAATGCCCCTTTTTGGGATGCATTGTGTGAAAGCACAATGCAAAGCAAAAATAGATGACTTCTTAGTCAAATTGAAGGTTGGTGGTGTTCATTGATTTGATCAATGTTAGATGCCCCAATCATAAAAAGAGCATACATTTTTGAATCATTGTTTTTCACAAGTTGAAGAACTTGAGTTTTTTGTAAGCTTTTCAGTCATGGGTAGGCATTATTAGTCTGCAGGCAATGGCAGTAGAATCATTAGCCATGGGTGAATATTTTTAATCCATAGTCGATGACTTCAATCATACCAAATAGGCAGTAGAATCATTAGCCTATTTTTGTTTTATTTGAGTTTTTGCTTGTTATCTACCCCAAGCAAGAAGGGCATGATTGTCTTTGGTAATAATTCTTGAATGAATGCAATTTGCATGATTGAGTGTTTGATTATTGGTTTTATTATGAATTTTGTGATCTACGACTACCCCCTCAAGCGACGATTCGATAGAGAATATGGAAAGTGATGAAAGTGGTTGACCAAGATGACTTGTTTTGGGTTTTTTAGGACCTTTGCAAAAGTGGAAGGGGGGGAAGATCCTGTTACAAATTTTATTTTGACCATTATTACTATTTTTTGTGAGTGATCTTATGGTAATTTACTCATCCTACCAAATTGCATGGACAACCAATCGTTGCAATCGCCAAGTTGATAGAGAAAATCACTAGATACAATATTCACTCGAGATTTTTAGATTTTATGTGACCAAAGGGGTTAGGTGCCTTTGGATCCTTTTGATTTGATGTGACCAAAGGGGTTAGGTGCCTTTGGGGCTTTTTGAATTGATGTGACCAAAGGTGTTAGGTGCCTTTGGGGCCTTTTGAATTGATGTGACCAAAGGTGTTAGGTGCCTTTGGGGCCTTTTGAATTGATTATGAATGCGAGGCAAAGGGTGTAACCTTTGACAAAAGGATGTAATATTTTGGACCTAGAAGTTGATGTGTTGATTTTTGTTTGCAAGGAAAAGGGTGTAACCTTTGACAAAAGTATGCAACCTTTTGAGCTAAGACATTAATTGATGATTATTTTATTGATTGGGGGAAGTTGTGATACGTTGAACACCCCCAATGAGATTAATTATTTTGCTTGATCGATGTCTTGGGGAAGGTGTGATACCTTGATTACCATAAGTTGTTTGATTATTTAATTGATTATTGGGGGAAGGTACGATACCTTCAAACCCTCAGTTGGTGTTGATGAATGTTTTTTTATAGAGCTATTATGTATGCATTGAGCTAGGTATGTATACGATGTACTAATGACATGCAGTGATGGATGCTAGATGTATGATTAGGCATTATAGCATGTATGTGTAGATGTATGTCTAGATGTATGCATGTATATGTTGTACAAATATCATGATGATACAAATTTTTTATTTTTATGTTTATATACAAAAACATAAGGAATGAATCTAAGATGCAAAATAACCTATATGTAAGCACCACATAATGTATAAAAGTCATTAATCAAAATTTTAACATTTTCACAAAAGTCATACATTTGAAAGCCAACCCTATGTAATATGATGAAAAAATAGATGATGGATGGATAACTAGTAAGATGCTATGGGGAAATGACATGGTTTTCATGAGACTCAAACACCTTAGTTAACCAATCAAAAGATGCATACTGACTATATAGGACTTTTAAAGATAAAATTCTTCTAGGAAGACCAAGATATTCAATATCCCTATGTGTGCATAGTGATGTTCATTAATGATACATAAGACTACCTCATTTCCAGGAGGGTTTCATTGAACTCATTGTTGTAATGAGGATCACCTTATGGTCATCCTTATCCTAATTTTGGACATAGTTGGATTTGACTACTAGGCAATACAAGCCATCAAAATCTAGCTCATTCGTAAGCTAACATTGGTCTGTACTAAAAAATGTCGTTAATATAACAGACATATTACCATGTGTAAGACTACTCCATTGCCAAGCAATTTTCATTCAACCCATTATTGTAATGGAGACCATCCCATGGTTTTTGAATAATTGAGGATTCTAGGAATTCAAGCTTATTACCCCCTTCTTTAATTTTGATTTCTTTGATTGAGAATTCTTTCTCATTTTAGGAGCAAGGGGATTTTATTTGCTTAGTTGTGAAAACCACTTTTTTTGGGGGGATACTTGCTCATTTTTTAATGTAGCAAGGGATTTTTGCTTTGGGTAGGGGGGAGCTTATCCTTTTGTCAATTCTCAACATTCTAGACCATGTGTATGATAGGATGAGCAAGGGAAATATTTCGCTTAAGGGAGCAAGGACTACATTGTAGTTTTATCCTTCCTTGTTCAAACTTGGATTTTAATGTGTGAATGTGTTTAGGATTTTGAGATATGCAAGGTACTATCAAAGCAAGACCCTACCTTATAAAAGCCAAGATAGCTTTCTAAAAAATCTAAAAGTAAAATTAGGAATGGTTGAATGACCAAAAATGCTAGTGAACACCCCATAGCAACTTATTGATTGTGTTGAAAAACACAATTATTCTCAAAGAGGAATATGGATGATATGATACATGAAATATGGGGATTTTCCCTATGATCTTTTGCAAAATAAAAGGTGTGCATAAAATAGTTAGTGGTCATGTAAACATCATTGCTGATATTCATTTGGTATCTACCCTATCCTACAAAGACCCCTTAATAAGCAGAAGCTCATAAGAAAAATTGTAAATGATGATGATGAGAAAGGTTGATTAAGAAAGATGACCTGAATACAAACGTGGTGTCAGATCCTAGCATGTAAGAATTACACTAGTCCTAATATAAATGCAAATGAAAGGATATGCCTAATGTAAGTTAACAAATGCAACTACATGAAATGCATGATGTTTTGAAATGTAATCAAAAATGCAATATTTTATATTTTTGATGTTTTGTGATGTTTTTGTTGATTTTTTATTTTATTTTTAGGGGGAAGGTGTGATATCTTAAGAACCCTCGTAGTGTGTGGTTATTGGTGAATGTGATGAAGGTGCGAAACCTTCATAATCCTCAAATTGCTTCATTGGTTGTGACGTGGTTGATGGGAAAGGTGTGAGACCTTGAGCATCCCTAGTATGCACTGTGCTTGATGTGATGTGATTGGCTTGACTAGGAGGAGTGATGAAAGTTGAACCTTCCTATTGTGGCAATGAATTCTAGTTAATGCCAATATTTTATGAGATGTAGTAGGAAAATCATCCATGGAAAATGTCCCCCTATCAATAAGATCTTGAACCACCCCTCTAAATGTGTAGCAATTTTTGATGTCATGGACTTCTTTCCAATGATATAGGCAAAAGTGGTCGTCCCTACATGACTTGGATTTATGTTGATAGGGGTGCAATGGGCATGTGTCAAGTAAATAAATTGCTTTTACCACCTACAACTTGTGAAATATTGTCAACATGGGCTCGGATAGAGGAGTCCAAGTACGAGGCTAGCATCTCGAATGAGGTAGACAAGGTGGATCAGTTTGATGAAGTGGTAGGGTTGTGTGTATCTCATTCACCTACCTAGGTTTTTCTACCTGAACCCCATGTGTAGGTAAAAAATCCTTGAATATACCCAATTTTTTATCATTTGTAGTGAGAGGATTGTCAATTTGAAGTTTATTTATCTAGAGCATATCTTGTACTATGTTCGTAAATGAGTGACATGACTAAATGTCATGACCATTTTGTTGATGATAAGGATAGTACAGGTCCTCTCAATACCATTTAGGCTTTGGATTATTAGGATACAAAGGGTGAATATTTGGTAGGGTGATAGCATTTGCCTTGCACAATTGATTGAAAAGTGATACCAAAGATTCAGGAAGTGGCGTATAATCACGATGTTGGCAGTGTTGTTGCTTTTGCCCCTGATTTTTTCAAGGTATATTTTATGGTTGTAGAGGAGGTGGTTTGGCCTTGGATACAATTTGCTACTACAGCTCAATATTCATGAGTAGATTAATAATTTTTTGTAAAGCATTATTTTGGTGACTCACTTGTATCTCAATTTTGGCTAGCCAATCCAAGATATGTTGTAATACTAGTGGGGGTGATGGTTGGATGGTTGTTGATGAATTTGGATGGCAACTAGTAGGTGGTGGAGGTGGATTGGGTGTAGGTGCCAAAATATAATTAAGTAGATGTGGATTAGAAGTCCTCAACATCTGAGAAGATGTGGATGGTTCATGATGATCTTGGCTAGTGAGCATATCCAAATGCTCTTGCTCTTGATTTATCTCATGCTCTTGTTCCAACTCAAAGTGTTCAACTATGGAAGCTTTATTATCCCTATTTTGGTGTAGTGGGTACATTAATTTTTTATTTTGTGGAGATGTTGTGTGAGATGGAGTAGGTGTGATTAGATTTGGTGATGGTAGCACTTATGGTGTGGAGGGAATATTGGATGGAGCCACCAATTGTGTAGATTGATTTGGAGATCTTTGGTTCTCTGTGACAACACTAATCATTCCCACAAACTCTTGGTAAGGTGGATTGACATTCACATGATTCACCTGCTTTGGTTGTTCTGGTTGATTGGCAGGTGATGTGCTTGTTTCATGTTTTGACAAGGGATATTTGAAGGTTCTTATTTGTTGGTTGTTCAAATTGTCAATATAAATATCTTACCTCTCAATATGGATCTCATCTCTCTTCCTTTGTCCTCAAAGAGGGAGAGGTGTAAGATGTCTAGTGGAGTGAGGTGGTTCATTGTGGTCATCAACCAAATTCTCATAAAGAGACTCGGGGTAATCTTGATTCTAATACTTTGACCCTAAGTCTTCATTGGCCTCATGCTCCTGTTGAGAATTTTTTGTTTGATGTTGTAGGGGCCTATGGTATTGAGGGGGTGCACAAGGAGAATGGTTCTAATTAGTTCTGGATGATAGTTTCTATTTGTGTGCAAGCCACTTCTACTGGATTTGTTGCATATATGTGCTCGGTGTGGGAACCAACTTATGTATGGATTTTTGTAATTTCTCTTGATATATCGCTTCCTGGTGCAACCTATGCTCTTGCATCCTCAACCTTTTCTAACCCAACTAATATTGCTTATCTAAGCAATGTTTATATAACCGTAGCTAGTTGAAAAATGCTTTTTGGTTAGCATTTTTTCTAAAGGTCTTGTCTAGTTGATCACCATTGTCGGACCAATTGATCTTCATATCAACACAAAGGGACCTAATTTTCTCTAGGGCACTAGAATGGTTGGCTACCTTCTTTCCATGATCAAGGGAAGTTGTGTTGACCTAGTGCTCATGCTTGAAGGTGAATTCTACATACTTGGATGACGTAGAGTTATGACATGCTTGCATGGAACACTCTCTATAGGGAGAAACATGATGATCTAGGTCTTCCTCTTCCTCATATTCAAGATATACATGAGAAAATGAGGTTATCCTATTAGGATGATGAGGGTTATATCTATATTGGTGAGCAGATTTTTGGCTCATCCATGGACGATAAAGCGAAGTGGCTCACTTATCCAGGCTAGGCGATGGCATATAATCTTGATCCTACTCAAATTGATGGATAAAATGAGTCAGGATGCGATTCCATGACACTCTCCTACTAGACCCCTCAGTGGGGATGTTATGTCTAAAAGTAGAACAGGATTGGTTTTGACCAAGAAGCTCATCTTCTTGATCATATTAAGGATCCATAGATGTGTTCTAGATAGGGATACCTTGAATATTGGATTCCTTGTAGGTGATTTTAGTGTTATGAAAGGCACCACAATGCCATTTAGGAATGACCATGTCATTGGAATTGAACTGGAGATGTTATGTGCCTCCTTGTAAATTTTCAATAGCACTATCTCATGAATGAGCTCGGTTGCGCATTGTTACCATGATGTTGATTAAACAAAAAATAAATAAATAAATAAAAAAACAATGTGATTAACTTTTTTAAGTTTTTATTATGAATTTTATAACTTTTTGTGTGTTTTTATGTATACCTTATTCCTTATGAATACTAGGGATGAAAAATAGAAAACTACTAAAGGTAGTTTGAACACACCCCCTTATCGAGGAGTGTAATTCAAACGACAAAAAATGGCTTCCTATTGGATATTGGCTCAAGGTAAAACCTAAGGAATCAAAATTACCCCCAGAAGGAGGCCATGTTGTCTTAGTCCTGCTACTTGCCTAATACTTGAGATAAAGTCTCACAGGCTTTCCCTTCACTCTTGGGTGAGCTTGGACAAAAATGACAACTGTGTTCCACTTATTATTAAGCCCCATGGTAAAAGGGTGTTACTAATCCTTCCCACTCTAGGAACACCTAAGAGTAGGGGACTATCTGGTAGTGAAATTTAGAAATCCACTCGCTTTGGCTACTAGGGTTGCTATGGTGTGAGCCAACAGATGGAGATGAAGCCCACCGTCGTTGGTCTCAATTAATGATTGGTGATGAAATCCAACTCATTAATGTAAAATTAAAATTGTGGTGCATGGGGTTCTTTTTATTTTATGTAAAATAAAGTAAAAGTAAGAAGTATTCCATCATCTCTTACTAATGGATAAAAATAACGATTGACCGCAACAATATTCAAATAGAGGCCATATTTGCAAGGGATGGTTGCAGGTTGAGGTCATCTAACACAAAGACAGTCAGAAATAGGGACCGTTTGGGACAAAGACGATCACATACAGAGGTCGTCTGACCCAAGGACGGTCACAAATAAAGAGTTTTAAAAATTCAAAATATTCTGAAACTCCTTCACTTAAACATGAAAATTTTACTTTTATTTACTAAAAATAAAGAAGGAAAGACAAAATGACTCACTATGATAGCCTAAGTCTAATGTAGATGTTGTTTTCAGATGTTTTTGCTCTCTAATTTGAGGTCATATTTGATAGGAACGATTGCGCTTGTTGGCCATCTTGATAAGGGATGGTCATACCTACAATTCACAAACACCAAAAATAAATAAGAATTAGTGATGTGAATGCGAAATGTAGACTAAGTTTGATTGTGATTGCCACTAAAAATACTGAAAATACCATACATCTATAAAGTGAAATACAAGATCAAAATGTATTCAATCAAGATGCAACCATAGAGATCAAGAGCTAAATAAATAAAATGATATACGATACCCTTTTATTAATAATATTTTGTTCTTTCCAAGAAGGTTACAAATAATATCCCCTTTGAGATATTTCTACCAATTTTGATACAATGAATTACAAATAGACCAATTCGGATGTACTACACATGATCCTTTTGCATCTCACAAACTAATTTAGGAAAGGGTTTTGGATTATCGCAATGAATGATGAACGTATATGAATCTTTATGATGTTGATTCCTCGTAGATACTTGTAATCTGCACATAATAAGATTAAAGAACATTAAAAGCATATGCAGAGCCTTTCAAGATAAGACCCATATTGATAACAAGGAAAGAGATAAAGAAACTGAAATAGGAAAAATGCATGCATGAAAATGAAATCTATCTATGCTAAACAGTAAGTAGAAATACAGCTAAAACTTGACTAAAGAAAGAAAACAAGAAACAAATGCCTACCTTGGAGGTCATATCTATGCAAGATGATCATGCTTGTAGGCCATATTAAAGATATGGTCGTACCTACAGGTCATCTCTGAGAGAGACAGATGCTAACCTATGAAATATTTTATTGTGGCCAATGTGAGACGATGTCAGGTTTGATCTGTGGATTGTTCGATGAATTGGTGCATTCATTGAGAACAACTTAAGGGTGGAATATAACATCAAATAAAGGATGCTTTATTGCAAAAAGAGCATAGATGTGATATTTAACCTTCAAAATGATCCATTTGCATGATTTCTATGAAGAAAGGAATGCAAATGAGGTTGGGAGCTTTATGGCTGAAATTCGACAGCACTTGCTTGATGATCAAATTGACAGCACTCCATTGCATAAAAACTACCTCTCTTTTAATGAAGTATGGATGCAATTATATAGAGTTCCAAATGTGAGTCCAATATTGCATAGGAAGCCAAGAAATGGCTAGATCCAAGAAATATAATTGCCCATTCTTGAATATTTCTTGCAACTAACTAGTATGCTTAGTTGGCTCATGTAACCACTTTAACCATGGTGCGGGATCGTTTGAACTTGGTTTCGGTGTGACCATATCGGGGTGAGATGACCTTGAATCTATAATTTAATCAACTCTAAGTGTAAGATAATATTCAATAATACTCTATTAACAAAGGATATTATTAAAAAAATTCCACTTATATGAGCTTAAAGTTTCATAAACTTTAATATATATCAATAAATTAAACCTTCCCTCCAAAGCAAACAAAAACACATACAACTCGTACTAAAGAATAAAACAATGTTGAAGACACAAGAATCAACCTCAACATAAAATAAGGTAAATGATATACCACAACCATAGATAATACACTTGCAAAGGGAGACAACAAGGAACATATTCTAAAATAATAAAGGATCAAGCATCAAGCCTACATCACATTCCCAAGGAATATGAAAGGCAATGACTGGTTAAAAAAGCATCTACCATGCTTGGACTTGAAAGGGGGTGTCAATCAAAGGAATGACACAAAACCAATTGAACACTTTAGCCCAAACATGCACAGAGCAACAAAAACTAAAGATCCATAGCCAACATAGGATAAACCCTAACACATATGCCAGAAAGACTAATCAACCGATTATCGAGGCGATTTTATAAGGTTTCAAAAGAATAAGAAGGTAACCAATATAAAAGAATGTAGGCTTCATAGGAAATAATAGTACAACCAACCAAATATTCAATCAAATGCAATAGCAATACATCACTAAACCAAAAAAAGAAAATCAATCAAATATTTAAGCACCTAGTAAGCTACCTGACAAGGGCTTGGTCGACATCCTCCTCTCCATTGACGTGTTGCCTTCTTCCAAAATTCTAGTGCTTTCCTTCACCAAAAAAAACAACCATCCCCAAAAACCTTCTTCTCTATTCAAATAAGCTTGAGCACTCTTTGCATGGTGAAGCTAACATTCAAGAAAACGTTACTCACCATCGCCACCAATTTGCTAAATAAAATGCCACCCACACACGAAAAAGATGAAAAGGTTTTTAAACTAAGATTTGCAAGTTAATTAAATTTCATTCCAACCATTAGGAGAAATAATGCAATGACTAAAGCATTCCTAAGAATTAACTTAACCATTCTCTTTATTAATTTCAATTCCAACATTAGCTTTTTGGTATTGACATTAATTTTTTTCCAAATTTTAATGTCACCAATCTAATTAATACTTTACTAGTCTAAAGTATTAAATCCATCATTTAATTTAGCTTAATATTATCAACTAATTAATACTTAATGATTCTAAAGTATTAATGTTACCAATTAATACTTAATAAAATCTTATTCAACAAAATCTATGCATACCATGAACAAACATAGATTCACACCAACAATGTTTCACACCATTGTTTTATCCCTAAGTAGATAGTCTCCTTTAAGATAGTCTAATGTTATCACCAACCTATTAAGGAGACTCATTACACAAGCAACTTCCTAGCCCAATGGTATGAACACAAAAACTAGAAAAAATGCAATGTATCTACATGAGGGTATTTTGTTACCCTAAGTTGTTGATGAGCAAGTCATAACCATTATTTCCCAAAATATCTCTCATTGTAGGTAGTTCACCCATATGCTCCCACCTAAGATAGCACCAGGTCATACACCCACAAATACGCCAGTAGTACCATATTCCAAAAAGAATGCAATCATCCCATAATATAGACATCATTAAATAAAGCTATGCAATATTGTCCATAAAGAGCCTTGATAAGGAGGGTTGTTACAGTACATTAGCATGTACCAAAATATGTAATATTCTCCAAAACCTCCTTGTATTATATTATTTGGTTATTGAAGACTTTAATCTTCTATATTTGTATGCATCTTGTATTTGTTACTCTACTTTGATTCTGGCACTCCTTGATATTCTTGTGCTTGGCATTGCTTGCAATTCAAATACTAACTTTCATATTTTGACTTTGTCTCTTGTATCACTACTGGTACTATATTTTCTATAATCCTGACTATTTCAAGATTTGCTTTTGTAATAACCTATTTAAGTGCCTCATCCAATTCTATTAGTAAAATTTCTTTCATAGTGTTCCATTCATGAACACTATTTCCTTTATACCAACATGTTTTGTGGGTATGATTATGACTCCCACAATTTCGACAATGAATGCAACTCCAACAATATTTAGTATTATCTCCAAGCTTATTACATTGTTTACATTTTTTAGTATGATTAGTTTTTGGATAAACTTTAATGGGAACATAAAACTAATTTCTTAGTTTTTCAATTCTCTTTGATATCATAGCAGATTCATAACTTGTTTTTCCTTCATTACAAGCATCTTCAATGCATTGTTTAAGAATCATAAAAATAATATTTTCAATTTCATTTTGAATATGTTCTTTTAATTCTTGACTCTTAGAAGCCTTCCCTTTTTCTTGAGTATTCATTCTTCTTTTCATCCATCCATTTCTTCAAATTTTACAAATTCAATAATTAACTATCAAAATTTTCAAATTACTTCCTTTGGAGTAGAAATCCTTATTTCTCCAAATTTTTAAACAAAAAAAATAAATCTTTCAAACGTTCTTTAATAAAATTTTCAAATTAAATTCTCCAAAGTCTTAAATTCAATAATAAAAAGTTTTCAAATTTTTAAGCTTCAATAAATATACAGTTCTTCAAATTTCACAAAATCAATCCCTTTAGAGTAGGAGACCTTATGGCTGCCAATTTTTAAATGTAAAATTTTAATCAATCAATTTTTTTTTTTTTTTGGAGTAGAAAACCTTCTCTCTCCAAACTATAATTAATCTTTTAAATTTTTTAAAAATCAAATCAAATTTTCAATAAATCAAATCATTACGATTTCAAATTCAACTTAATAATCAATTTCCCTTTGATTTACTTATAACTCCCACTTTAATAATCAAAGATTTAATAATAAAGTATTATCTCTCCAAAATAATAATTCATTCAAAGAGATCTTTGACAAATAAGCATGTGCCTGAATTATCTTTCAAAAAATACTTTGATTAAAGTCTTACCTCTGACTCCCACCTGCCAAATCTGCTATAAACTCATAACCTATCTTGGTGACCATGTCTCAAAAATACTTTGTGCAAAAATCTCATGCAATAATCTAAGCTTGGATGTTAGGAATAAAAGATCCATTACCAAACAAGTTATTGGAGTAATTAGTTTGTTGGCTTAATCATTTGTTGCGCTACTTTCAAAGTAATGAGTATTGAAACCCTATCTTGTTAGTATAATGTAGCACAAATGGTTTCTTCTTTCTCATGAACATCTAGGGTGCATAGGTTCATCACAGATGTAGCTTTTCTCATAGATATTTCCTTTTTAAATGTTTTCTAGACTTTATATCTACTCTCAGGTTACTTAGACCATACTCTTCAGTAGCTTCAATCATGTTATGGGTAGCAAATGGTGTTAAATATTCATAGGTACTTAACTCACAGACTCTATTTTGACCTTATGCTTCAATATCAATGGCTTTTCATCTTTCTCCCCAGATCCATGCCCGATTTTACTTCAATGTTGGATATTTATTTTTCATAGGTGTTTACTTGAATTCACTTCAACATTGGATATATCTTTTTTCTTCAGGTTCTTGCCTAGATTTACTTCAACGTTGGATATCACCTTTTTCTCAGGTTCTTACCTGGGTTAATTTCAACATTGGATACCACCTTTTCCTTAGGTTCTTGCTTGGGTTAACTTCAATGTTGGATATCACTACCTTCAATGCTGCAAATCACCTTTTGACATTTCACTTCAAACTTCCTGCCCTTTTCCTTTCAATATAATAGGCAGTAATATTTTCTCATTTTCAATAATATAGAAGCTGTAAATACATATATTAGGCAAAAAATAAAACTCTTTATTTAATATCAAATATTTAAATTATTTATTTAGTATCATAGGGTGTTTTCTAGAATGTTGGCCCACTCGTAGAGGAGAGGTTGGGTTTGAGCTGGTGGAAATGAGTTTCAGTTCTCGATGGAGTTGATTGGCGAGGTTACTGGATTTCCAGTTGATGGTGCTGCCCATAACCAGAAGAGGCATTCCCTCAAGAAAGAAATAATTTCTTTAGGGGAAAATGGGAGTATCTTCCAAGTGTGTGAATGGAATTGATGCAAAAGCCCTCAAGGCACCATGGGATTGAGTTATTTCGGTCGTCACGAATTACTTCACCATGGATATGAAGAGGGATGTGCTTCATAGTTTTCATTTGATGTTTTTGAATCATTTAAGGAGGAAGTGGATCATGAATATCCCTTTATTCCTATATGATTCTCTATAAAAAATAATGATAGATGTAAGGGGTGATAGAGGGTTGGATCCTATTCATCAGGGTCTGATTCTCCTCATGTTTGAATACATTGCAAAATCTAAAGGGGTGGTGGTAGAAGAGGTTCTGGATAGAATTGATTTCTAGAAAGTTCCTCTGACTCTAGACCCGAGCGTTACTTCAACTAAGATTTATAGTGAGCATTCTGATTTGGGCTTTGAATATTTACTGAATTTCTCATAGAAGAATAATGCTTTCTTATGGGATTGATATGGCGGTGATGCCCAATAACACAATTGGGGGCAGTTCTCAATGTTTCAAATGGCAAAAAAGGAAAAAAATAAGAAATGTTTGGCTTCGATTGAGGTGTTAGATTTTGAGGACAGCCAACCAACAAGGAAAAATATAAGGTTTCTGATGATAGGGATGATGTAAAATAATCTTCCTCAGTGTTGGTTACAGATATCCCTATCCTTTCATCCTTCCTCAGTGATTTGGATGAGAAACATCAAGATATCTTGGGAGCTCTTCATATTGTTGTTTCCTACATCCAGGATATTCATGGACAAACTCATAAATAGAGGAGGCTTTGGATGAGAAATGATTCAAGTGTTTTCAGGCTCGATGTATTTTAGTTTCGGATCCAATCTTGTTGCTTGTTTTGGGGGCACACTAGCTTAACCTCTAGCTATTTTTATTTATGAGCTCTAGACCTTAGTATTTTTATTTTAAATGTTTATCTTTGGTGTGGCTAAGTATTTATCGTTGCATCTAATGGTCATTTTGTTTTTTGTGTCCACCAGATTCATGGGGTGTGACCCTATTCCTTGGTAGTTTTATTTGTATATAAAGGTGGGGTCCCTTTCAAAACTCTGTTTACTATCTAATAAACAAAATATTTCAATTATAAATTCAAATTCACACTATAATATTGTAATGATGCTAACTTTTAAATTAATACCCCTGCCTCCTTGGGACTTACCCAAAAGTGGCATCCCATTTGGGGTGTTTTCCACAAAAATAAAAAGATACTTTTAAATTTGAAACTTATCACTCCAAATATTCACACCATATTTCATGTTTGATGCTAGCTTTTAGAAACTACTCATAGTTTCTATGAAACTTATCTTTCTATATTCTTCAAATTCACACCATAGTACTTCTCTCTAATGCTAGCAATATCGACTACTTGAAGTATCTCTGATAGAGTCTACACAATGTAGCTCTGATACCACTATTGTATTTTTAGCTAGATTCAATCATAGGTTCCAATATCTTGGATGTTGTGTAGACTCAAATATTAAAGAAATTAATATAAATGACCAATATACAAAACTTACAATATAATTGCTCAAAATATTGTATGCAAGCTTCATACAATCTTTGGTTCTTCTTCTCTAATTCAAATACAATACATGAAGCTTTATCTCCATAATATAACCTTTAGAAAGGTGATTGTTGGACTTTCTTGACTTTTGTTGTCCTCACATATATGAGAGGTACATTATTTCTTAATCCACACATAAGACAAACCTCTCATGGCTTTGGGCTTCTCATTTTACCACTTGTATACATGAAACTTGACTCTCTATTTACTTGCACTCTCCAACTTGCACACTGGAACAATTTATGATACTTTGCACAAACTTGCACACATTATTACATGACACTTGTGCACATCCTACACATAGACACATACATAAGAGAAAATATAAATCACACTCCTAAACTATAGACTCAAATCCTATTCTACTATTTACATATTTACAATTGTACCATAAGATACCATGGGGGTACATTAACATGTATCAAATAATGTAATATTATCCAACAAACACATCTTTGGCTTTCGACCAATAGAACTTTGTAATATCCTATATAAAATTATCATGAAGATCATGGTAGATAGGGTCAAACCCCTTCACAAAATTATTTCTCTAGAACAAGGTGGTTTTGTGGAAGGAATATAGATCTTGGATGATATAGTTTTAGCTCAAAAGTCCATCCACTATATGCATATACAGAAACTACTTTCCATGTTTATTAGGTTAGAACTATCTAAAGCATATGATAGATTTGACTAGCACTTCCTCCTAAAGGTGATGATATAATTTGGATTCTTATAAGATTGGGTAGAATGGATCACGAGATGTATTTCCTTGATATCCTAATTGATTCTAGTAAATGGAGCTTCTACCCAACTATTTACAACTTTTAGAGGTATCAGATACGGAGATCCCTTATCCCTATACTTGTTCATCATATTGGTTGAATGTTTGGGTATAAAATTATCTAAGAATAGGAAAACTAGATCTTTGGAGGGAATAACAATAGAATCTAGAGCTAAATCAATTATTCACCTACAATTTGTTGATGACTCTACATTAGTAGGAAAAACAACAAGGGAGACCTCCAAATTTTAAATGATCCTAGGATGATTCATAAAAGCGATTGGACAAATTATAAAGGAATAAAAATCTAAGGTCATATTTTTCCATTTCTCACCTAGGTAGGAGATGATGTTGTTGGATAAATTGATATACAAGAAGACATCTGTTCCAATAACCTACCTAATAATTCCACTTATAGTTGGGAGGCAAAACAAGGGGAAATGAACTTGGTTATTAGAAAGATTGACTGCCAAATTGGAAAATTTGACTAATAGGTGGCTTTCTATAGGAGGTTAGATTAACCTAATAAAAGTAATCCTCAACACCATACCTATATATGTCTCCTCAGTGGCTTCCATCCCTATGGTAGTTCTTAAATAATTTGATAAAATAAGTTATAGATTCCTCTAGAATGGAGTTAAGAAAGAACAAAAATGGGCACAATGAAATGGGATACTTTATACCTATAGAAAAATAAGGGAGGACTAGGAATCATATTAGTTGTCAACAATAATAGGTATTGATGACTAAGTTATATTAGATATTGCTAAAATCCCCTAAGGAATGGTGAGCTTAAATTTTAAGGGCTAAATATGTAGAGAATAAAACCCTAACATATTTTATTATGTTTTTTCTACCTAGTGGAGGATCTCCCATCTGAATGGGACTCAAAATAGGAGAGGATATGATCAATAAAATATCATTTCAGATTATCCATAATGGATTGGAGGCTAAATTCTAGACATATTTATGGGATGGTCATCCTCCTCTAATAACTCAATTCCCAACTTGGATACCGTTGATGAAGAATCTACATAGAAACAATTGGATTAAGGTAGCCAAATACTATAAGCCTCAAAGCAATAGTTGGGAGGTAGGAAGGAAATGGATCCCAATAGATGATTATCCAATCCAAGTCTTGAAGGATCAAAAAAATGAAATCTATAGGACCATCCAGATGAGATCACTTTCATGGTCTCAAGAGGAGTATACTCTTGGATGGAGTAAGACAAATAAGAGTGAATATGCTATTGGTTATGGATACTTAGCCCTCTACTAAAGTACCCCAATCTCGTTAAGTGATATATTCACATAGTTATGGGTATAGAACCTTTGGCCTAAAGTGAGATTCTTCATTTGGCTTCTACTTCAAAGAAGAGTGCTAACAGGGAAATAATTCATGAAAAGAGGAATGCATGGGTCTTTCAAATGTGAGATGTTTTAGGAGAATGATAAAATGATATCTCACCTTTTTATATATTGATCCATCACAATCAAACTATCAAAATAAATGGAAGCTTTACTAGGCATTTTTTGGTCTAAGATATCTTCTATAGAACAAATTTTAAGGGATTGGCCTAAATGGGAGGAAATGGACCAACCCACTAAGCAAATGTTTTGGATGGGGATGAATATCCTTCTATGGAATTTGTGGAAGGAGAGAAATAATTGTATCTTCAACCAGGAGTACAAAGACAACCACTTTGTTTGGAAAAATATCACAACCAATATTACTTGTTAAAAGAGCCCTAGAATCCTAACCAAAAGTGGATTCATATAATATCCAAATTATAAGTGTCTCCAATGGTGGTCACATCAAAAAGGGTAATCCTAAATCATGCATAAGTAATCAAAACTAGGAATTGGAAACCTCCTCTAGAGGTATTGGTTAAGATTAAAATGAATGGATCTTCAAGGAGAAATCCAGAAAGAGCAAGTATGGGAGGAATAGGTCACCTCTCGAATGGCACCCCTACTTTTATATTCACAAAAAATCTAGGTATCTTATCCAATGGCCTCAAAAGGATATGCCATCTTAACGGGATTATAGGAGGCTTTGAATGTGGAGTGGAGGAAAATTAGGTGGAATAAGACTCCCAAATTATGATTAACCACCTAAAAGGACCAGGCAAGCAAAATAATACAAAATGGAGAATATAGAGAATACTTGAGAAAATACAAATGATCCAACAATGCTTTGAGATAATGGAGTTTATACACATCTTTAGAGATCATAATAGGGTAGCGGATGCAATGACTATCTGGGATCTTGATTGAGGAGACATTGCTTGTTATGGATATCCTCTTAGATGGTGGTCTTATCGAACCAAGGAAGCTCTTTTTCTATTATTACCATTG
The DNA here is from genome assembly GCA_028583015.1 of Wollemia nobilis. Lineage (NCBI taxonomy): Eukaryota > Viridiplantae > Streptophyta > Pinopsida > Araucariales > Araucariaceae > Wollemia > Wollemia nobilis. The sequence continues at coordinate 1,768,139 of JAQPPZ010016670.1, forward strand.
ATGATAATACTGCTTATTGTATCTAGATGTATATATCCTTGCTTTACATGGTTACTCTTTTTTGTATAGATAGATGTAGTAGATTAGATATGAGGGAGAATATTACCACATACTCTATTAAAACTTGGTTTAAAAGACTTCAATCCTAGAAAGGTAGGAAATGTAATCATATTTTTAGCTAAATTAATTTATTAATCCTTTTTATAGAAAAAAAGTATTCCAACAGGTTATTTGGCTGCCTTCAACCATTTTATGACTAGAATTGCCTCAATTTTTACCTCATTCCCTTCTTACATGACCAAATTCAATTCTAGAGTGTGATGGTAGTAGATGTATTACTATAAATATGTAGTTAAAATGAGGGGTCACAAATTATTATTGATGTCGTAAAAAATTTATAGGGAGAGCAATTAATAATAGCATAATTTTGGCCCCTCAAGATGTGTTCTTTGTAAAATGGAGGAAAGTATAGACCATCTCTTGGGACACTGCTCAATTCTTTGGAAACTATGGCAATGGATTCTTAATATGTTTGGTAAATGCATGATGATGAATGGCAAAATTGAGGAATGATTAAAGCAATTGTAGAGAACTTTTGAAAGTGACACTTTACAAATAATCTAGGATATATCAAAAGATACAATATTTTGGACTATTTGTCTAGAAAGGAATAGAAGAATATTTAAAGGAAAGAAAATAAGTTTAGAGGTAATGAAAATGAATATTTTTTATCCATAGAGGAGTCTAAACCAACACTATCAATTCACCCAATCTGTAATCTGGAAGTAGAGAGCCTTGATAGATGGATTCAAGTTCTCAAATGGAATTATGATGTTGGGGATAGGATAAACAAAATAAAGGCAAGAACTTAAAGTAGAAACCACCAAATTTGTTGTTGGTCAAATTTAATTTTTTGTGGAGCATACAAAGGAAATCCAGGACCAACAGGAGGAGGAGGAATAATTAGAAATAATATAGGAAAAGTTTTGGCTCATTATGCTTTCAATAGTGAATTTAAGATAAATAATGAAACTGAAGCTGGGTGAATTTGGAAGGGTTAAAAATACACAAACTAATGAAATGGAACGAAGTATGGATGAAAGGTGATTCACTCATAGTAATAATTGCAATTTTGAGGAAGCAAAGGCTATATGGAACATACAAGATATAATTGTGGAAATTTAAGACCTTGCTATGGAGTTTGAATAAATTAGGTTTACACATACATTAAGCGAAGAAAAAAAATGTGCAGATAGGATAGCCAAAGAGGGGTTTTAATTGAGGATCACAAAGTTGAATTCTCTTTTCCCTGGTTAGAGGAAGTAGTAGTTTTAGTTGAAACTAACAAGTCAAATAATGATGAAGATTTACTTTAATGTTTTCCATTGATAATATCTACGTTATTTTATAACATTAATGTGCTTTCATATATACTATTTATTGTAATTTTTGTGGTTGCATTTGTGCTTCAAGAAGGAAACTAAAAATCTAGATATGGTAAATCGGACTATGATAGTGCGATGTTTTGGAAATATTACTCTACTAAGATGCAATGCATAGATAGTAAAGGTAAATTTTTGGTATTATGAAGGCTACTATAGGAAAATTTCAAGAAGGATGTTGAACTCTGGAATATTTGTATTCACACAAAAAAAAGGAAAAAGTTCCAAAAAATAAAAATCAAGAATTCAGACATTTTATGGAAAATGGTGTAGGTTTCTAGCTATAGCAACTCAATTGAGATGAAAATTGAATCTATTTGTAAACTCTCATGCTCTAAAAAAGAGAGTTGTGATTTTTAAAGGGTGGGGGACCTAAGTACAATCCCTTGTTCTCCAAAAAAAAATAATAATAGCATAATTTACATTAAATGATAATAGCTCAACTAGTTAAATATGTCAACTTTCAAGGTGAATATAAAGGTTTAAATCTTGATAAGTGATACATGCATAATTACTAGGGAAACTAGAGCTTTAGAGGGAATAATATTAGCAACTAGAGCTAAACCAATTACTCACCTATAATTTGTTGATGACTCTACATTATTAGGAAAAGCAACGATAAGTGAGGCTGCTAAATTTAAAATGATTTTAGGACAATTTACAAAAGCAAGTGGACAACTTATAAATGAAGAAAAATACAAGGTCATATTTTTCCATTGCTCACATAAGTAGAATATGATGTTGTTGGATAAATTGAGATACAAGAAGATATCTCTTCCAATCACCTACCTAGGAATTCCACTTATAATTGGGAGGCAAAAAAGGAGGAATGGACTTGGCTATCAAAGAGAGTGAAAGCCAAATTGGGAAAATGGACTAATAGGTGGTTTTCTACAAGAGATCGGCTGACCCTGATAAAAGTAGTTCTCAATACCATACCTATTCATATCTCCTCAGTGCTAGCCATTCCTATGGTAGTTCTTAAAGAATTTGATAAAATAAGCTATAGATTCCTTTGGAGTAAAGTCAAGGAAGAATGAAAAATGGTAATTGGTAAAATGGAATACTTTATACCTATAAAAAAAAGAGGGAGGACTAGAATTAGATCAGTTGTCAAAAATAACAAGGTACTAGAGACTAGGTTATATTAGAGATTGATAAAATCCCTAAGGAATTATGGGCTCAAATTTTGGGGGTCAAATATGTAGAGAATAAAACTTTGACAGAGCTTATCTAGTTTTCGCTTCCTAGAAGAGGATTTCCCATCTTAATGGAACTCATAATAGGAGATAATATGATCAATAAAATATCATTTTAGATTATCCATAATGGACCAAATGCTAACTTCTAGACAGATTCATGGGATGGTCATCCTCCTCTAATAACTCAATTCTTGACTTGGAGAATATACATAAAAATAGTTGGGTTGAGGTAGTCAAATACTATAAGCCTCAAAGTAGTAGCTGGGAGGTAGGAAGGCAATGGATACCAATATAGAATTGTTTAATCCATGTCTCAGAGGATCAAAGAAATAAAATCTAGAGGACCATCGAGATAATATCACTCCCATGGTCTTCAGAGGAGGATAATCTTGGATGAGTAGGAAAAATTATAGTGAATATACAATTGGCTCTAGATACTTAGCCCTCCGCCAAAGTACCCCAATCCCATTAAGCAATATATTCATATATTTGTGGGTACGTAACCTTTGTCCTAAAGTGAGATTCCTCATTTGGCTTCTACTTCATAGAAGGGTGCTAACAGGGAATAATTTATAAAAAGAGGGATGCATGGGCCTTTCAGACATGATATGTGTTCAGATTACGAGGAATCGATCTCTTGCATTTTTATTGAATGCCCCATTTTTTAGAGTTAGAGTATATTACATTATTTGGGTTATGTGAATGTACCACCTTTGGTACATAGTTAGAGTAGGAGATTAATTTAGGGGGAAGTTAGCTATTAACTTCAAGCAATGTAATAAATGCACAAGTGGTAATGTGCAAGTTGTAATGTGCAAGGTGTCCCCTTGTACAGCTAGGTAGAGTGTTGGCCAAGGAATTTATCTTCCTATATAAAAAGCCTCATAGTGGTAGATCAGATATCAAGTGCATTGTAGTAGTAGTGCTCCTATATGGAGTATAATGTAGCTCTTTAGCTCATATTAATGGAGTGACCATTTCCTCCATATTGCATTGTATTTTCATCATTTATTTATAGTATATTTTAGTCATATTGCAGACTCACTTTCTTTCATATTTATTGCATCTTATTAGAACCTGTGTTAGATCTCTTCTACTGCATATATCCTCAAAAGCTAATAGTGGTATCAAAGATACGTTAAATCAAGATAGGAGGACCTACATACATCATAGTTCCTCTTAGTACTTTTGTAAATCAAATTTGCTAGTGTGCACCACCACTTACAAAAGTCATCACAAGAGAAGTCCAGTAGGTCAAGAGGAATAGGGAGAGTCACAAGTGAGAATTGAAATAAATCTTAGTTATAGAAATTTGTGAAGACTGGGACTCAGCATTTAAGCCACTAGATTGACAAATCAACTAGTGAATATTAATATCTCCAAAATTACAAATTATTTAATTCTAGTTTCTAACAGCTTATTCCAGGAAAAGGAGATTCTAGAAAAAAAATTGGGAAGCTTCCTACAAGAGAGTTAGGAATAATATCTTCTTAGAATCATTCCAAAGCACTTGCAACAACAAGGAAGAAGACTGAATATTTCAAAGACCTCAAGAAAGATCCCATTCCAAGAGTTGCAATCCTACAAATTGTAGAAGTGAAGAAAAGGCTATAGTAGCCTTATAGCAAACTCAAGGAAGAAGATACTCCAAAAGTTGATTCAAAGAATGAGACGGGAGATTGGTGATCTCCATTCAAGATCAATACCTGTAGAGTGCATAAGTTGAAAAGGCCATAGAATCCTTGATCAAGAAGAAGGCTATCAAAGCCTTAATTCTAAATAAGACTTCAGATTCTTGATTCAAAAGAATACTCTAAAGAAGAGTTCTTGAAGAATACTTCAGAGAAGATTTCTTGATTCAAAAGAAAAGTTTCTGGTTCAGAAGAAAACTCTAGAAAGGAGTTCCTGAAGAAGACTCTAGAGAAGAATCCAAGAAATAGGAGTGTTGGAAATTTGAGGTATTTTATGTTGTCATTGATGTCACATGGATCATTGATGTCACATGGATCACATTGAGTTTTGGTGGCCAAAGTATTTCATAAATAAGCATTTATGATATTTTGGAAAGCATGGATATATACAGGGTTTTTGTGAAAACCAAGGCAGGAAAAATAAAAGGTTTTATTTAAAACCATGGATGGCAGATTTGAAATGGGTTTTTCTTAAAACCCAGGTTGGCTTTTCGTTTCATCGAAAAAGGTGCCCCGGTGATGGAGATATTTAATTTTAAATATTTAAGTTTAAATTTTAATTATTTAAAATTTAAATTTAAATTTAAAATTAAAAGTTAATTTATAGCGCCGACGTCAAAAGAAAGGAGGAGGCACATAATATTAAAGTTTAATTTATAGCATCGACGTCAAAAGAAAGGAGGAAGGCATATATAAATATGCCACCAAATGTTTTGATTGATCCTCCATGTCCTCGATGATGGTGATGCGTTCGAATTGCTAAGGGAGTGAAAGGTGCCAGCATGTTAAAGAGTGTGCAAAGGGTGTTCGTTCGAAGAGGGAGCAAAGGCGTCGCAGCTCGTTCGAATCCAATAGAGAAAGGAGGCAATAAAAGTAAGGGAGGTCCCTTACCAAGCACCGTAGGCGCTTGTGGCCTAGCGGCAAGAGGAAGGCGCGTAAGGTGTTGAAGCGCCAGTAGATCCAAAGTTCGAATCCCATCGATGCTGGTTTTGCAAAGTGAAAGGGAGGACTCTTTTGGCGCACGTGGTGTTTGAGGACATGCTCGGAGCAAACAAATAGAAGGTTTGCGCTCACTATTCTATGTGAGCGGTTGGCTCACGTGGTTGTTGGCACCATGGTTAGAGTGGTGTAGGGGCAGCGACCGGGGATCGAATCCCACTGAGGACAAAGGCAAGTTAATAATTTTTCCTAATATTTTATTTTTCTAAGGTTGCCCTAGGAGAGATAAGGGTTGTGATGCATGTTGAGAAAAAGAGAGATTTCTGGTGATTTTCCTTTTAGAAGTATATCATATTATATATCGTTGGAAAGCTTATTTCGAGGGCTATTTGATTAACTTGCTTAGAGGGAGAAATAAGGTGTATGTAAAGAGATATTTCTATTTTTGTAAAGGGGTTCAAAAGTGAAGGTTGTTTTGTTCTTTTTCAAAAGTGATTAATTCTTTCATAAGGGGACATGATGCATTTTGTTGAGTAGGAGTGATAAGGTGTTATTTGGATATTGTTGTTGTGATATTAATCATGATCTCTAACCCTTGTTGAAAGTTGAAAAAGAAGTTTGTTGAGTGTGGCAGATTTCCAAAGAGGTTTCTTCATCTTCATAAAAGGTATGGGCACATTCTCCTATTGATTGATTATGGTGGTTGATTTCTGAAATATCATTGGAGAGAAAAGGATTGATTGTGGTTTCCTTTTCGAAAGTGGTTGGTTGAATGCTTCAAGGTTTTCTGGTTTGAGAGTTGTGTTTAAACCTTGTTTTATAAGCATAGTTGTTGAAGCCCATTGGTTATGCAAAGAACTTGAAAAGAACATGAGTATCATTGTTATGTGAGATTTGTGGTTGAGCATTGTTGGAAACATTTGAGTTGGTTGATACATGCTTGGACTAGGGTTTTGTGAGAAAGAGATGTCTCTTGTGATGATTGGTTGAGTTGAGTTGATTGAGCCTAGTCAAGTGATGTGTGAAGTGATTGTTCAAGTTCCATGAAACAAACTATTCTATAAATCTGATTTGAGTTGAGATTGAGCTTAGAACATATTGAGTCTCTAACAATTCTCTTTATGCTTCTATGAGTTGACTTGAGTTGAGTTGAGATCATTGTGGATCATTGTTGTCATCCATTGTAGAGTGCTTTGCCATTCATTGTTGAGTTCATCATTGAGCCTTGCCTTTGTAGATTTGTGGATGAGATTTGAATGCTACTTGAGCATGATTGGTTGAGCCTTTGAGAAGGTCTTTGGGATAGATTTTTGGATAGATTTATGGTAGTTTTTGTGTATGATTGATTGAGCCTTGAGAAGGCTTTTGGGATAGATTTTGGATATTTTTGGATAGATTTGAGCAAGTTCTATGTGAGCTTGTTGAGCAGATTTGGACAAGTTCTGTGTGAGCTTGTTGAGCAGATTTGGACAAGTTCTATGTGAGCTTGTTGAGAAGATTTGGACAAGTTCTATGTGAGCTTGTTGAGCAGATTTGGACAAGTTTTATGTGAGCTTGTTGAGCAGATTTGGACAAGTTCTATGTGAGCTTGTTGAGCAGATTTGGACAAGTTCTATGTGAGCTTGTTGAGCAGATCAATGGAGTGCCTAGCTGAGCAGATCAATGGATTGCCTACCTAAGTAGATTAGTGTGTTGCCTAGCTGAGCAGATCAGTGGATTGCCTACCTGAGCAGATCAGTGTGTTGCCTAGCTGAGCAGATCAATGGATTGCCTACCTGAGCAGATCAATGTGTTGCCTAGCTGAGCAGATCAATGGATTGCCTACCTGAGCAGATCAATGTATTGCCTAGCTTTGAGCAGATCAAAGTAATCATTGTATTGGATAAGGATCCTTATTTTTATGTGAAATATTATAAGGAGATTATCTTGTGGAGTACCCCACATTGGGGGAACCACGTTAAATCTTGTGTCTCAATTGTGTGTGGTGACTTGTGCTCTTGCTTACTATTGCTATCTGAGTTATTAATGCACACTGCTATATTTGGTTATTGCAATTAAGGACATTAATTGATATTGGTTTGGAAAGAAAGTAAAAAGTGGGTGCTATATTGTTCACCCCCTCTCAGTATAAGCTTGTGTTCTTCAATTGGTATCAGAGCGGGTTCCTTCGAAAAGGCTAACAACTTGAGGGTAGATTCTACAAGAACACAGATGGCTTCACATAATGGATCATCTACAAATAAGGCACCATTATTTGATGATAACAATTATGCTTTCTAGAGCATGAGAATGAAGAACTACTTGATATCACAAGGATATGAGGTATGGCAGATGGTTGAAAAAGAGTATAAGGTTGAAGGTGATCCCGAGGCAGATAAGACTATCAGAAAATTGGTTGAGATCAATGCAAGGGCAATAAATTATATTTTGAGTGGGCTACGTGAGATAGATTTTGCAAAGGTCATGGTATGTAATTCAGCTAATGAAATGTGGACCAAGTTGCGGAATACTTATGAAGGAGATTCCAAGGTAAAGTTGTCAAAACTACAAACTCATAGAAAAATATTTGAGGAATTGAAAATGGAAGATTCTGAAGATATTGCAAAGTTTTTACTTCGAGTTGATGAGATTACTAACACCATGAGAGGCCTAGGATTTGAGATGAAAGAATCAGAAGTTACTCAAAAGGTTTTGAGATCACTTCCCATGAAGTATGATGCAAAGGTTTCAACAATAGAAGAAACAATGGATATCAACAAGCTAACAATGGAAGAACTACAAGGAACTCTCACAGCTTATGAGATGAGGGTGAGTAAGCATCAGGTTCCAATAAAAGAGATTGCATTCAAGGCTTCAGAGAAAGAGAAAGGGAAGGTTCCAGAGATAGATAGAGATCCAGTTAATGATGAGGAAGCTAACTTCATCAAAAGGAATAAGGACTCAAGGAATTTTAGGGATATGAGGAAAGTCAGATGCTACAAGTGTGGTGATCTTGGTCACTATGCACACAAGTGTCCACATGAAGAAAATAGTGATGATGAAAAATAGGGTCACAGAAGAAAAGAATATGGAAAGCATAAGCATGACAAAGATGACAGATACAAGCAAAACAGGTATGAGAAGAAGAAAATTTTTGTAAGGTAAAGAAATCTTACTACATTGTAGAAGCAAGTGATAGCTCAGATCACAATGATAGAGACAAGTCAGATGATGAAAAGGAAGAACATCTATTCCTTGGAATAGAAGGTGAAAGAGAACAATGCTTTGTGTGTGGTCAAAGAGATCACAGATCAGGATATTGCAATGGATTCAAGTGATAGTGAAGATGAGATGACACATCAAGGAAACAGGCATGGTCAAAGAAATCATGAGAGTTTGTTTGCTATAGAAGATGATAATGATCTCAGTGACAATGAAGATGAAGAAGTCTCACTTTTGGTAATATGAAAAGAAGAAGAGGAAATTGACGCCAAGAAGTATACAAGAGAATATTAGGAAGTCAAAAGGTCTAAAGGAAGAATTCAAAAATCTCCATGAGCAACTACAAGAGGTTAAAGAGATATCAAAATATTGAGAAGAACTACTTCATACAATAGTTTGATCTCATCACAAGAGCTCAAAAGGTGCAAGAAATTTTCAATAAGAAGGAAACGATGAATTTGAAGAGACTAATAGTAATATCGGATGCCAATTTGCTACATGACACAAATGAAGAGTTAAAGAAGAGGAAACTTATTTTCCAAGACCAAAGGTCGCATATCTCACTTCCAAAAAGAATCACACTCAAAAGGAAAGGAAGTTCTAAAATATGAAAGCAAGGAAGCACCTAAGTTTTATGAAGAAAGTTCCAAAGTTCCTATGGCTCCAAATATTCAGTTTGGATCTTATTTTGAGATAGGTGAATCAAGTTCAAAAGAAAAATAAATACTTGAAGAAGAAAGCAAGGAAGAAATTAAGGAAAAGGATTTAGATACTACAAAGAAGGTTCAAGGATGCAATGCACAAGTTGAAAATGATCATAGGGATAATGGTCAAGAAAGGTATGAGGAACCAAGGCATGAACAAAGGGCTTTTCAAGGACATTGTTTTTCTTGTAATGGATTTGGACACAGGGCTATACACTGAGGGATCCATGGATCAAAGAAGTTTGATTTTTCTAGAAGAAACTTCAAAGGAAGAAGGTATGGTTTTTAGGGACATTGCTTCTTATGCAACAGGATTGGTCATAGAGCTTCTCAATGCAAAGAAAATGAGCAAAATGGTTTTGGTTTTAGAGCTACACAATTCAGAAGTCATGGTCATAATGGTCATGAAAATAGAGCTTCACAATACAAGGTTCAAGAAAGGAATGGATATGGAAATTATTTCAAGAAAAAATTCAGGATTTGGGCACCATCCAAAGGCTACAATATCAAGTGTTTTAATTGCAATAACTTTGGACATATTGCAAAATGGTGTAGGACTCAATTCCAAACAGGTTCAAGGCAAGAAGGTCAAACAGGTTCTAGACAAGAAGATCAAGTAATTCATCAAGAGAAGGATATCAAGAAAATATGGAAGGAAGTTGATAGAGGAAAGAAACAATGTAATATGGGAGTAAAAGTACTCCCACCCCAAAATTAATCACCTCAAGAGAGAAGGTGGTGAGGGGGCTAAGCTTAAGAGTCATATATTTTAGCCCCATAGGTGTCCCTTTTGCCATTGATGTCAAAGGGGGAGAGATTTGAGTAAGGGGGAGAGATTTGAGTTAGGGGAGAGCCTCCAAAGAGAGCATTGAGTTAGGGGGAGCAGCCTCCAAAGAGAGTATTGAGTCGGGGGAGCAACTTTGATTCTCAGAAATGGTTTTTGCAAGTGACTGTGGTGATTTGCATTAGAGGTGTTGCCATCAATGACAAAGGGGGAGATTGTTGGAAATTTGAGGTATTTTATGTTGTCATTGATGTCACATGGATCACATTGAGTTTTGGTGGCCAAAGTATTTCATAAATAAGCATTTATGATATTTTGGAAAGCATGGATATATACAGGGTTTTTGTGAAAACCAAGGCAGGCAAAATAAAAGGTTTTATTTAAAACCATGGATGGCAGATTTGAAATGGGTTTTTCTTAAAACCTAGGTTGGCTTTTCGTTTCATCGAAAAAGGTGCCCCGATGATGGAGATATTTAATTTTAAATATTTAAGTTTAAATTTTAATTATTTAAAATTTAAATTTAAATTTAAAATTAAAAGTTAATTTATAGCGCCGACGTCAAAAGAAAGGAGGAGGCATATAATATTAAAGTTTAATTTATAGCACCGACGTCAAAAGAAAGGAGGAAGGCATATATAAATATGCCACCAAATGTTTTGATTTATTCCCTATGTCCTCGATGATGGTGATGTATTCGAATTGCTAAGGGAGCGAAAGGTGCCAGCATGTTAAAGAGTGTGCAAAGGGTGTTCGTTCGAAGAGGGAGCAAAGGCGTCATAGCTCATTCGAATCCAATGAAGAAAGGAGGCAATAAAAGTAAGGGAGGTCCCTTACCAAGCACCGTAGGTGCTTGTGGCCTAACGACAAGAGGAAGGCGCGTAAGGTGTTGAAGCGCCAGTAGATCCAAAGTTCGAATCCCATCGATGCTAGTTTTGCAAAGTGAAAGGGAGGACTCTTTTGGTGCACGTGGTGTTTGAGGACACGCTCGGAGCAAACAAATAGAAGGTTTGCGCTCACTATTCTATGTGAGCGGTTGGCTCACATGGTTGTTGGTACCATGGTTAGAGTGGTGCAGGGGCAGCGACCGGGGATCGAATCCCACTGAGGACAAAGGCAAGTTAATAATTTTTCCTAATATTTTATTTTTCTAAGGTTGCCCTAGGAGAGATAAGGGTTGTGATGCATGTTGAGAAAAAGAGAGATTTCTGGTGATTTTCCTTTTAGAAGTATATCATATTATATATCGTTGGAAAGCTTATTTCGAGGGCTATTTGATTAACTTGATTAGAGGGAGAAATAAGGTGTATGTAAAGAGATATTTATATTTTTGTAAAGGGGTTCAAAAGTGAAGGTTGTTTTGTTCTTTTTCAAAAGTGATTAATTCTTTCATAAGGGGACATGATGCATTTTGTTGAGTAGGAGTGATAAGGTGTTATTTGGATATTGTTGTTGTGATATTAATCATGATCTCTAACCCTTGTTGAAAGTTGAAAAAGAAGTTTGTTGAGTGTGGCAGATTTCCAAAGAGGTTTCTTCATCTTCATAAAAGGTATGGGCACATTCTCCTATTGATTGATTATGGTGGTTGATTTCTGAAATATCATTGGAGAGAAAAGGATTGATTGTGGTTTCCTTTTCGAAAGTGGTTGGTTGAATGCTTCAAGGTTTTCTGGTTTGAGAGTTGTGTTTAAACCTTGTTTTATAAGCATAGTTGTTGAAGCCCATTGGTTATGCAAAGAACTTGAAAAGAACATGAGTATCATTGTTATGTGAGATTTGTGGTTGAGCATTGTTGGAAACATTTGAGTTGGTTGATACATGCTTGGACTAGGGTTTTGTGAGAAAGAGATGTCTCTTGTGATGATTGGTTGAGTTGAGTTGATTGAGCCTAGTCAAGTGATGTGTGAAGTGATTGTTCAAGTTCCATGAAACAAACTATTCTATAAATCTGATTTGAGTTGAGATTGAGCTTAGAACATATTGAGTCTCTAAAAATTTCAATTCTCTTTATGCTTCTATGAGTTGACTTGAGTTGAGTTGAGATTGATTTGAGTTGAGATCATTGTGGATCATTGTTGTCATCCATTATAGAGTGCTTTGCCATTCATTGTTGAGTTCATCATTGAGCCTTGCCTTTGTAGATTTGTGGATGAGATTTGAATGCTACTTGAGCATGATTGGTTGAGCCTTTGAGAAGGTCTTTGGGATAGATTTCTGGACAGATTTGTGGTAGAGTTTTGTGCATGATTGATTGAGCCTTGAGAAGGCTTTTGGGATAGATTTTGGATTTTTGGATAGATTTTGAGCAAGTTCTTGTGAGCTTGTTGAGCATATTTGGACAAGTTCTGTGTGAGCTTGTTGAGAAGATTTGGACAAGTTCTATGTGAGCTTGTTGAGCAGATTTGGACAAGTTATGTGTGAGCTTGTTGAGCAGATTTGGACAAGTTCTATGTGAGCTTGTTGAGCAGATTTGGACAAGTTCTGTGTGAGCTTGTTGAGCAGATTTGGACAAGTTCTATGTGAGCTTGTTGAGCAGATCAGTGTGTTGCCTAGCTAAGCAGATCAATGGATTGCCTACCTAAGTAGATCAGTGTGTTGCCTAGCTGAGCAGATCAATGGATTGCCTACCTAAGCAGATCAGTGTGTTGCCTAGCTGAGAAGATCAGTGGATTGCCTACCTGAGCAGATCAATGTATTACCTAGCTTTGAGCAGATCAAAGTAATCATTGTATTGGATAAGGATCCTTATTTTTGTGTGAAATATTATAAGGAGATTATCTTGTGGAGTACCCCACATTGGGGGAACCACGTTAAATCTTGTGTCTCAATTGTGTGTGGTGACTTGTGCTCTTGCTTACTATTGCTATCTGAGTTATTAATGCACACTGCTATATTTGGTTATTGCAATTAAGGACATTAATTGATATTGGTTTGGAAAGAAAGTAAAAAGTGGGTGCTATACTGTTCACCCCCCTCTCAATATAAGCTTGTGTTCTTTAAGGAGATTGGTGATCTCCTTTATTGATTAAATATTTCCTTCAAGAAGGAGTTGAAGAGATCAAGAGAAGATCTCATTGAAGAAATTCCATTCTTGGAAGAAAGAGAAGGACTAGGAGAGTCTTGTACAAATCCAAAAGCAACAGAATCAGAGATCCAATAAGAAGATCTCATCACCAACACTTCCAGAAGTAGAAGGTTGAAGAAAAGGTCTCATTTGGAAGACCATAGAAGCTGCAAGATAGAAGACCTTGGAGAGGTCTCAAGAAAAAAAAAGAATAAGGCTTGGAGAGCCTTATTGTAGAGCTCATAGAAGCATCATCAAAAAAGGTTCCTAGGAGAACTCGTTGGAGAAATCCACTACCAAGGAGAAAGCACCTAATAGTGAAGGACTTGGGACAATTATCACCATCTGACAACAAGCCCAAGAGAAGAAGAATTTTGCAAGGAGTGCCAAATACTAGAAGAAGAATCCAATGAAGACCTCAAGAAATTTAGAATCTTGAGAAGAAGAAGATCCTGTTTGAAGTCAAAATTCGATAAGAAGTTTGAAGGAAGATTCAGACAAAAGAAGCCTACCAAATCTAGGAGATTTGGAGATTGCCTCTCACAACAAGAAGGCACAATTTAGAGAAAGGATTTCTTTGAATCTACAATAAAAAATCAAAGATCACTAGAAGGATCAAGCCACCAAATCCAAGGCTCAAGATAGAAAGTTCAAGGCTATATTTTGGTGAAGCAAGAAGCTGTTTTGGACAGCCAACAAGAAGCTACGAATTCAACCATTACAAGGCAGCAACTTGGTGAATCAAAAATACCAAGATCTACATCTACTTCAGAAGCCATCAAAAAGGTAAGCAACTTGGGTGCAATTAGGTTTATTGATTAAACTACAAATTGGATTATTATTATTAGACATTGTTAAGGCACCATACTTAGATTAAAAGTTGTAGAAGGATAGATTGCATTATAGTCTTCAAGAAAGTGCAAAAAGGGAGAATTCATTTTAAGGTTTATTTGCACATTAAATAGGAGTTGGATATTTTTGAAAGAAATAAAATTATCATCTACCTATTTTCTATCTAGAAAGCAAGAAGACTATATCCTACAATATTGATTGTAGTGAAAAATTGCAGAGTATCCATTAAGGGTTCATTATAGATTACTCTTGAAAAATTGCAGTAATTTATTAAGTGCATTTAGAAATTACTTTGAGATTTTATTGGAGCAATAAGGTGAAATTATTGTTGCAATTAAAAGTGCAGTGAAATTGGAAGTATTGTTAAATTCATTTGCACTATACTAATTACTCTAAAAAAGGATTAATTTGTGTTCTTTAAATAAGGGCACAAAATCATATTGTTGTCAAAGTGTCTAGAGATACTATTGGTGCACAAAACCTTCAATATTTAGTGGCCATAGAAGCCATCAAATCAGATCAGTTTCCTCCAAGGTTTGGAGAAGAAAGTAACCACCAAAAATAAAAAAAAGGAGCTTCAAATCGAGACTTGGTGAGTCTCATATTCAAAGTGCACAAAGGGTTAGAAAAAAGTGCAAAAAATTACATCTAAAAAGAGCTTCTATCTACATGGTTACAAGCTTGGATTCATTAGAAAAATATCCAAGCAAAAGGAGAGAGGTGTCTAATCAAGAAGACAACCTCAAAATATTCCATTACCTATAAGAAGGTTGTCATAAAACTAAAAAAAAATTAGATTGCAAAAGGAGGTGCAAAAAGGTATTTTATATACAAATATTTTTACATATGCCATACATAGAAAAAGGGTAAGGTTTAAAGTACCTCAAAGGCACATTCTTCTCAGGGTAAAACAACCCAAGGCAGTCGTATAATAGCACACTCCACACAAGGGAATAGAGCCTCTCAAAAGGCTCATATCTTCTATGATTTGGACAGTCGAACCTGCAAGCAAACAAAGCACAAAATATTACACTAGATGTATGTCCAAGGAGCATCATTGGAGTATTTCAAACTCCACCATAGCATTGCTTGAATCCCTCAAGATCATTGTCCAAATCCTAGCTCCAAGTCTCCAAAGGTGTTGCTCTCCACTCCAGCTGGAACCAACTCATACCAAGTACCATCGAACAAAGGAAGAGTTGGTCATGTTGCATTGTTAATAAGGGTATTGCAAAGATACATTGAAGAGGTGTTACATAGAAAGCTCATGCACAAAGGGAAGGTGACACTTGTCACCTAGAAGGAAACACTAACGTTTCCCACATGAGCGCCCATTCGTTGCAATTTTGACCAAGAAAACATTACAGGGAAGAAGGTTGGTGTGTTAGAAGGAAGAAGACACATGTCATAAAAAAGAATGAGCGCTCATCCAAGACTGTAACGCTCATCCTTTACCTGGCAAAAATTTACAAGTGGCAATAAGCATCTTCTCATCCCTCAAGTGCTCAAAGATAATCGTCGTGACACTTGTCACACATTTCAATATTTTATCTCTATATTAGGTGCCAAAGACCAAGGAGCAACAATAATTCAAAGCCAAATTCATAGAGCATTCAAATCCAAATTTGTAGCATCAGTTCATGGTAGATTTACATAGCAACATCAACATTCATAGCACATTCATAGCAGCCAGAGTTGCAACATGGAAGAAAGGTGAAGAGCATTAAAGGCTCTGGTCAAGGGAGGTCAAAGACTCTAGAATTGAGATGCCACCATCCAAGCATTGAAGCCAAGGAAGAATCAAAATATTCCATTGGCTATAGCACCCAAAGAAAGGACATAAAGCTTGTTGTCATCTACGACCAAATTCAGCACCAAATATTTTGGGTTTGCAACATTACAAAGGTAAAACTTTACCTTATTCTAATTTTCTTTCATTAATAGGGAGTTATAAGGTATAATATAAGGTTGAAACATTAAGGGAAATCAACCATATTTGAAAGCAATATTAAAAGGAAAAATATATATTAATAGCCTAATATTTGCAATCTAAAATATAGGAGAAATAAGGATTTCTACCTGGATAAATTAAACTTCTATTATTGCAAATATCATTGTTTTCTAATATTCCATATTAGGGAGTTATAAGGAATACTACACCAAAGTAGGTAATTGGAATATAGAAACATTAAATATCAAAATATCAAAGGCTATAAAAGAAGGTTCAATAAGGAATATCAAGAGTTGGAAACTAATTACTATACTTGTCTCAAACTTACATTAAAGGGACAAAGGAGATCCAACTATTAGAACCTCATAAAAATTAGAAAGTGCTTAAGTTCAATAGGAGAAATAAGGTGTAAAAGAAGTTGATTTTTGCTATTCACAAAACTTTACAAAATCAACCCAAAATTGAACTACTATTCTCAAAAGCACTTTATCTATCATTCAACATATCCAAAATTACTAGGGAGACATAAGGCATTCTACAAAACTTGATAATAATAGCATTCATTCAAAATTTATCAAGTACTCAATCCATTTGGGAATCATAAGGTGTCTACAAATCTTATAGGGATTTTATTAAATCACATATCTTAACTAGGGAGACATAAGGAAGCCTACAAAAACCTAAGCTCTAAAAGGTTCTATCAAATCAAGCTCATAACTAGGGAGTCATAAGGTAGATCACTTAAGAAGATTTGATCTCATAAGATACAAGCTCTATCAAAGTACTATATACTCTAATCCAAGGAGCTATAAATATGACTACCAACACATTAAGCAATACACTTAGAAGTGGAATGAGAAAAATACCAATATGGATTAAAAGCATGATTGGTAATACAATGGATAACAATAAGGAAAGTACAAAAGGAAAGGAAGAATCAATAAGATGGGAAATAAGTTCTAAAACAAATAGCTACGGAAAAATAGATTCTTCTAATGAAGTTGATGATAGCTATATCAATGAAAACACAAAATACCACAAGGGAGAAAAAGAGATAGATCAAGAAGACATCATACAAAGAAGTAAAAATGGAATAGCTTCAATTGTGCACATATGGTTTAAGGATCTAGTCAGAGATATTGATAAACATGATATCCCCAAGATAGACTACAAAGTAGTCAGAACATCTCTATTGTGCACCTATTGCAATCAATACGGTCATGAAAAGATCAATTGTTGGAATTTCCATCCATGCAAATATTGTGAAGGGAAAAATCACTCATCTTTCTTCTGCTACTATAAATACAAGTATTATAAAATCCATGAAGAAAGTTTACTACAAAGAATAGATTGCTACTTTCAAAATCTTATTCCAAAAGCATCTACTAACAATGAGCTCAAGTTTGATACTTATGAAGGTCAGAGAGACAAGTCATACAGAAATCCAAAGGAGAAAATATGGGTCAATTTTGATCCACTTCAGACATGCCAAATCATGAGATCACTAGTTCATCAAAGACATCTGATGTCAAAGAACAGAGGATTGGAAAGGACAAGAAGCTATAACATGAAGATTGAAGCAGCTAAAGAAGAACCTGATCAAGCCAAAGAGCATCCACAAGAAGAAGATTCATATTGAATATTGAAATCTTCAATACCCAAATAATGTAATACAAGGGGTGTTAGAGTTAGAGTATATTACATCATTTGGGTCATGTAAATGTACCACCTTTGGTACATAGTTAGAGTAGGAGATTACTTTAGGGGGAAGTTAGCTAGTTACTTCAAGCAATGTAATAAATGCACAAGTGGCAATGTGCAAGTTGTAATGTGCAAGGTGTCCCCTTGTACAACTAGGTAGAGTGTTGGCCAAGGAATCTATATTCCTATATAAAGGGCCTCATAGTGGTAGATCAGATATCAAGTTCTTATCAAGTGCATTGTAGTAGATAGTAGTAGTGCTCATATATGGAGTACAATGTAGCTCTTTAGCTCATATTAATGGAGTGACAATTTCCTCCATATTGCATTGTATTTTCATCATTTCTATTTATAGTATATTTTAGTCATATTGCAGACTCACTTGCTTTCATATTTATTGCATCTTATTAGGACCTGTGTTAGATCTCTTCCATTGCATATATCCTCAAAAGCTAACACCATCACAATAAAATTATAGAAATAGATGGTAGATCTACTAGACATTTGTTGGTCTAAGATATATTCTATAGAAGAACTTTGGAGGGAGTTACCTAAACGCGAGGAAATGGACCAACCCACTCAAAAAATATTTGAGTATCTTCAACTAGGAGTACAGACATAGCCACTTTGTTTGGCAAAGGATCACAACCAATATGAGGGATTCAATCCAATACCTATTAAAAAAGCCCTAGAATCCTAACCAAAAGTGGATTCAGATAATATCCAAATTACAAGTATCTCCAATGGTGGTCACATTAAAAAAGGTAACCCCAAATCATGCATAAGAAATCAGAACTAGGAATTGGAATCCTCCTCTAGAGGAACTAGGTAAGATTAATAATGATGGATCCTCAAGGGAAAATCCAAGAAGAGTGGGTATGGAGGAATAGGTTGCCTCTCAAATGGCACCTTTGCTTCTATCTCCACAAAAAACCTAAGTATCTTATGCAATAACTCGGCAGAGGAAAATGCATCTCAAAGGGATTATAGGAGGCTCTAAAGGTGGGGTGGAGGAAAATTCAAGTGGAATCAGACTCCCAAATTATGATTAACCACTTAAAAGGACTAAGCAAGCAAAATAATACAAAATAGAGAATATAGAGAATACTTGAACAAATATAGATGACCCAAAAATACTTTGAGATAGTGGAGTTCATAAACATCTTTAGAGATTAGAACAAGGTGGACTATGTAATGGCTATATGTGCGTTGGATTGAGGAGACCTCACTTGCTATGGATATCCTATTAGATGGTGGTCTTAGCAAACCAATAAGCTTTTTTTTCTATTCTTACTATTGATGATAGTATTGTTTATTGTATCTAGATTTATATATCCTTGTTTTACATGGTTACTCTTTTTTGTATAGATAGTTGTAGTAGATTAGATGTGAGGAAGAATAGTCCCACATCCTCTATTAAAACTTGGCTTAAAATCCTTCAATCTTGGAAAGGTAGGAGATGTAATATGATTTTCAACTAAATTAATTTATTATTATTATTTACAGGAAAAAGGTAATCCAAAAGGTTCTTTGCTCATCTTCAAACATATTGTGACTAGAATTGCCTCAATTTTTACCTCATTCCCTTCTTACATGACCAAATTCAATTCTAAAGTATGATAGTAGCAGATGGATTACTATAGAGATATAGTTAAATTGAGGGGTTCACAAATTTTATTAACACTATTAAAAATGAATGGGGAGAGCAATTAATAATAGCATAAATTATATTAAATGACAAGATTTCAACTAGTTAAATATGTTAACTTTCAAGGTGAAGATAATGGTTTAAATCTTGCTAAGTGATACATGCGTAATTATCAAAATATTGTTGTAATCCCACTATGTGGTTTGTTGAAATGACATGATACATGTGGGGCTTATTGTAATCCCATTAACCAATTAAAAATAAAAAATAATAGGATTTCGTTTTATGTCCTTCCATTGTTGATGAAGGTGGTATCTTGGAAATAATAACATATGCACAAATAAGAAAACAAGGTAACATATATGTTAGCCAATCATGATGTTGATCTTCCTCTGGTTGAAATGCAAATTTTAGAATGTAATGAATGGAGGGGAATTCCCTCTTAATAAAAATGATATCATGGAGTAGATAAGGGAAACATAATAGTTTAAGGAAGATGAAGAATATTATTGATAAAAAGATAAGTTAGATGAGGTATAATCGATCTAATAGAAAATGCAATGTTTTACTATTCATGAAAGTGATCATTAATAGGATGGTGGGAGCGGGAGCAAGAGCAGACACTGGAGTAGGAGTAGGAGCAGGAGAGGGAGTAGGATTGGGGTCAGGTTCAGAGATTGGTGCAGGTTTTTGGGTGGGATCGGGATCGGGCACGTCTGGGCCCGGGCCCGGGCCAGCAGGGCCCTCGGCGGGCCCAGAGGATGGCTCTGCGCCTGAGCTGAATGGTGGCCAGGGTGGGGACAACATCTTGGGCTCGGGCCCCCAGCCCAGCCTCGATGCGAGCGCAGGCCTCAAGAAAAAGCCTCCTGATCCTGGGCAGGGTTCTCTCCAGGCCCAAACCCTCCTATCAGCAGATCTTGGCGGGCTCCAGGGCCCCTTCTCGGGCCCTGGGTCTAGGACTTTCCCTTGAGGGCACCCACATTTCTATCCAGGAGGAGGTCTACTCCTCCTTGGTCGCTGGATCCTCTGCCTCCCTGGTAGGAAAATTCCTGGGAGGGCGTCCAGACATGGAAACCGTCCGCAGATGGGCGGCTTCCAAATGGAAGGTTTCTGGGCATATTCAGCTGGTTGCCCTTACCAAGGGCTTCTTCATCATCAAACTAAATAACAACGAGGACGCCAAAAAGATCCTGTCGGGCGGGCCCTAGTTTCTGGGATGCAAAAGCCTCTTCCTCAGGCGTTATGGAGCTGACTTCCACCCCAACACCCAAAGCATCAACTTTGCCCCGGTCTGGGTCCGTCTCCCAGACCTTCCCTTCCACCTGTGGCACGAAGACGTCCTAAGACTCATTGCTCAGTCGGTCGGGGACCTGGTGGCCTTCGACCCCGCTACCAAGGCAGGATCCCGAATGGTGCATGCCAGATTTTGTGTCAACGCAAATCTCGAATCTGAACTCCCCTCTTCGGTGACCATCTCTTCTGGGTCCTTCTTTTGGTGCCAGTCCCTGATCTACGAAAACAAACCTACTTTCTGTCCCACCTGCTGCACTCAGGGTCACCTCTCCCACCAATGCCCGATATCCAAAAAGGTTGATGGCCCTATCCCCAAACTCCCTTCCCGATCAGGCCGGGCCCCATCTCGAGGGCCCCCTCATGATGGCCACAGATCCCAGGCCTGGACCAACAAGGAGGCCCCCCCTTCTACCCCAAAGGACTCTCATGTGGACCCTGGTCTGGAGGTCGGTCTTCCTCAGGTTTCCCCTTTCGCTGCTCCCTCCCCTGGGTCATCTTTCGGGGCCCCGATCCCAGGTTCTCCCTCCCCCCATTTTGAATCCCTCCCCGTAGGCCCCGGCTTGCGCCCCCCAGGCCTGCGAGCCGCTCGGGCTCCTTTCCCCGTCGGCTCCCACCTCTGTCGGGGTTCCCTTCTCCCCCCCTCACTCCCGCTATCCCCCCTCGACCCCCTCCCGCCCCTCCCGGTGGCCCCTACTGGGCTTCCCCCCTTGGAGTGCGGATCCGAGAGGTCAGATGAAGAGGTTGAAGGCAGTTCTCCATCCGGGCCCGATGAAGTCAGCCCCAAGATGACCCGAAGTAGGACTTTTGCCATAGACTTTGGCAGCAAACTCAAAAGAGGGCGGCCCACCCTGGGTGACCAGCGGACAAGGATCACTGAAGATGACATAGCCAATGGCTCCCAGGCAACTCTCTCTGACGTTGGCACGAGTTTCTCCAAGACGGATGCCCTCCGACCCAAACCCCCCGCTCAGGCCGGGAAGGGGGGCAAGCGACCCCACAAGGGTGTCAAATGAAGCTCATCACCTAGAATATCAGGGGGCTCAATGGGGCCCCCAAGAAAAGGATCCTCAGCCAACTCCACAGGGATCACCGCCCGTCCTTCCTCCTGCTCCAGGAGACCAAAATAGATGATGTTGCTGCCCGACGCATAGCCCAAGCTACCTGGCGCAATTGCGAGTCCCTGTCCACCCCTGCGGCTGGCTCAGCCGGGGGTTTGCTGTGCATGTGGGATCCCCGGTCTTTCGAGGGGAGACTCATATCTTCGTCTCCCAGAATAATCAACATTCTGGTCCATTGCGTGAAGTCAAGGCGCTCGTGGATTCTGTCCAACGTCTACGCTCCTAACAGCCCCGTCGAGAAAGCGGCCTTATGGAAGGAAATCAGCTCGATGAGAGAAGCCTTTGCCCCCTGCCTTGGATCCTGGCAGGGGACTTCAACAGTCCCCTGTTCCTCTCTGACAAAAGTGGGGGCTCAGCGGTTTCGGGCAAAAGCATGGAGGACTTTGGAGCCTTCACCGCCCTCAACGAGCTCATGGACGTCAGCCTGAAAGGAGCCAGGTTCACTTGGACTAACAGAAGAGCGGGAGCAAGCCATATCCAGGTCAGGTTGGATAGAGTTTTCTTGTCCAAGGAAGCCCTTCCCATGTTTGTCGATGCCACCTTGTTGGCCCTCCCCAAAATTGGGTCTGATCACAGCCCCCTCCTCCTCGAAACCGATCATCGCCCCTCCCCCAAGCGGCCCTTTCGGTTCGAGTCCATGTGGCTGCATCATCCCGACTTTCGGGCCCAGGTTGGCCGCTGGTGGGCTCCCCCAGTCCCTGGACGCCCTGCTGAACAAGTCTTTCACAAGCTTAGATGCCTCAAAGAGCAACTCAAGGTATGGAATAAAGAGGTGTTCGATAACATCTTTGAAAGCAAAGTGACAGTTAAGGAAAAACTTGAAGTCCTTGAATCCAGATTTCAAGCAGGCTCCCAAGACCCGGGGCTCAGGGAAGAGGAACGCCTCGCTCTCAGCGAGTACCATAACATCCTGGCCAGGGAAGAAACCTTTTGGAGGTAGAAGTCGAGAGCCCTGTGGCTCCAAGAGGGTGATGCAAACACAAAGTTCTTCCATACGTCGATGCTCAGGAATAGGGGGTCCAACAGAATTGTTGAGCTGGTGGGCAGCGATGGTAGAATTATCAAGGAAGAAGAGGACATTCGGGCTGAAGCCACCCACTTCTTCCAGGAGCTCCTGGGCGACAGCCCCCCATGTCCTCAGAAGTGACAGAATCCCTTCTGGAACATATCCCTTCTTCTATCTCGGCCATGGCAAATGAGATGCTTGTGCAGCCCTTGTCTGACTCTGAAATCCATGCTGCCACCTTTTCCATGAAGGCTGAGGCGGCCCCGGGCCCGGACGGGTTTCCCCCCTAATTTTTCCAATCCTTCTGGGACCTCGTCGGGCAAGAAGTGTGTGCTGCCATCCGGGACCTTCAGACTGCCAGCTCCATCCCCAGAGGTATCAACTCCACCTTCATAGCCCTGATCCCCAAGACCCAGGCAGCCAGATCCCTCTCGGATTTCTGCCCCATCAGCTTGTGCAATGTCCTGTACAAAATCTTGACCAAATCCATGGCCTCCCGCCTCAAGGATATCCTTCCCCTGATCATTGCCCCCTGTCAGGGAAGCTCGATCAAAGGCAGACTGATCACAGATGGCGTCATAATCATGCACGAGGCCATCCACTCGGCCGTCCTCTCCAAAAAGGCCTCCTTTCTGCTCAAGCTGGATATGAACAAGGCCTTTGACAGAGTTGACTGGGATTTCCTTTCCAAGGTCCTCCTTAAGTTCGGGTTCCACCCCTCCTGGGTCAGGCTCATCAGCAACTGCGTGTCCTCCCCCTGGTTCTCTATCCTCGTCAATGGATCCCCTGCTGGGTTCTTCCCCAGTTCTAGAGGCCTCCGCCAAGGTGACCCCCTATCCCCGATCCTCTTCATTATCCTGGCTGAGGCCCTAGGGCGTACCATCTCGAGCGCCATTTCCTATGGTCTCATTTTGGGCATCAGGCCTGCGTCGGGCCTACCCCCCATGTCCCATCAACAGTTCATGGATGACACCATCCTCGCCACCTCAGCCTCGATCCCTCAAGCCAAGGCCCTCAAGCATATCTTGACCCTGTACGAGGAGGCGATCGGGCAGAAAATCAACCTCCAAAAAAGCAAGATTTTCTTCATCCATACTCCCTTGGCTAGGCAAATCAGAATCGGGCGGATCTTGGGCTGCACCCTTGGCTCCCTTCCCTCCTCCTACCTCGGGCTTCCCCTGTTCACAGGTGCATCCTCCAAGGCCCTCTGGGGCGGGATGATCGAGCGGATCCAGAGGAAGCTGGCCCCCTGGAAAGGTCACCTCCTCTCGCAGGCTGGCAGAGCCACCCTCTTGGCGGCAGTCCTGCAAAGCATTCCGATATATTTCATGTCGGTCTTCAGAATCCCGGCCTCCATTGCAGCTCACATCGAACAAATTTAGAAATGATTTCTCTGGTCGGGCAGCGAAGATAAGAAGAGGATTCCCCTGGTCTCCTGGTCCCTGGTCTGTCGCCCCAAAGGTGAGGGAGGGATCGGGCTCAGGCAGGTGACCCTCATGAACAAGGCCCTCTTGTCCAAACATGCCTGGAAGGTGTTCACCAATACCCCTGATGAGTGGGTCAGCATCGTGCATAGGAAATACTGTCATCATCACCCCTTCCTCAGTGAATCTCAGCCCCGAGATGGATCAGCCTTTTGGAAGTCCCTGATCTCCACCAAAGACATTATCCGGAAAGGGACCAGATGGATCCTCGGGGACGGAGCCATGATCGACTTCTGGGAAGACAGATGGATTCACGATGAGGCCCTGACTACTGACAGAGATCTCCTCATCCTCAAACCAGGGCTGGTGGATAGAGGGCCCAGAGTGTCGGCCTATCTTTCCCAAAACCAGGGGCGGGCTACCTGGAAACCCATCCTGAATCCCAGGCACCCGCTCCAAGCTGCCAGGCTCCAGCGCCTCCTCAAGGTGACTGTTATCCCGTCCTCCGGAGGAAACGATAGATGCATTTGGCATGGTACTCCCAGTGGCATCTTTTCTATCAAATCTGCCTACAACCTTCAAAGAGTCCCTGACGAGGCCCCCTTTCCAACCCGGTAGGTGTGGGCCAAGAAGCTGATCCCCAAAATCAGCCACTTCGTATGGGCGGCCATCCAAAACAAGATCCTGACGATCGAGAATCTGATCAGGAGAGGCTTTCAGATCCTGAACAGATGCTTCCTTTGCTGTGCTGCCTGGGAGTCCACTAATCACCTCTTTATCAGTTGTCCCTTCTCTTCTGAAGTCCTGGGCCTCATCCTTTCCCAATTCTCTATCCAGTGGGTGACCCCCAACTCCATCTCTGACCTCCTGTCACAGTGGCCCAACCCCTTTGCCCATCCTTTCATCCGCTTCCTCTGGGACTCCTACCTTCCTCATATGCTTTGGCAACTCTGGCTCGAGCGCAACAACAGAGCCTTCTCCTCCCCGACCCGTTCCCCCTAGTGGATAGCGACCAAGGCGGTGACCTTCACCCTTGAGAATTCTCGCTCCATCCCCTTGATCGAGGTGCCCCGACGGCTGGGCGAGGCCACCCTCCTATCCTCCCTCGGAGTTCTGCTTCCCCCCGGTCCCCCCTACCCCCTCCCATCGATCATTGACAAGGTGGACTGCCCCCCGGTTGGGTCAAGCTTAACTTCGACGATGCTTCTAAAGGAAATCCCGGGCCCTCTAGTGCAGGTGGGGTCATCTGAGACTGCCACGGGGCCCTGATCATGGCGTATGCTGCCCCGCTCGGCAACCAGACTAACAATTTTATCGAAGCAGCAGCTCTGCTCAGCGGGCTGACCGCCCTCAGGGAGTCACCCTCAAAAGTCATCATCGAGGGCGATTCCCAAGTTATTATCAGAGCCGCCCATAGCCTGGGAAACTGCTCTTGGCGCATTCACAACACCATCCAGGAAGCCCTCTCCATTCTCCAGGGTCTCCCCGACCATGCCTTCCGGCATGTGTACAGAGAAGGTAACAGGGCGGCTGATTTCATGGCAAACCAAGCCATCTCAGCTGAAGACTTCACCACCTGGACAACGAACTTTCTCGAAGCTCTGATCCAAATTACTTTGCAAGATTATTCCAGCAACGATGAGGACCCTGGTGCATAGCATGCCCCGAGTCGGGGCCCCAAAGTTTCATCGTCATGGCTTCCAGTGGCCAGGGGATTCCCCCCTCTATGTCGCCATGTCGACTGGACCCTATCCTTCTCCTGCCCGCGAGTTGGTCATCCCGATCCCCCTCACGGTGCCAAGTGTCACCGGCCACGTCAGGCATCCCGACCTGGTTTTGCGTTGCTCCATTGGCAGTTCTGGCAGTTCCAAGATGGTGTGCACGTTGGCCCTCTCTGACCTTCCTGCCTTGGATGCCACATCATCGGATCCCCTTGCTGCGTCAGCTCACCCGTGGCTCTATCCCATGAGGTACCCTCAAGGTGATCCCCCGCTCAGTTTGTGCCACCTGGAGCACTGGCAGTGGCCCTCCTCCTTCGCCCCGCATGGCAGCCATCAGCCATGCCCCCTCAGCCCCTCCCCCCTCGTGTCGGACCCGGCCCCTAGCGCTCATTCCCGATGTCGGTGGCTTCCCTCCCTCGTGGCCCTCTTTTTAAATCTGTTGCATGCTGAGTTCTCCCGCACTCTTGTCTGCTTCCCCCTTCCCCTGTCCCCGCGTCTCTGGTCAGGTATCCCCTGTTTCCCCTATCCCTGGGCTGTCAGTTCGACCCTCATGGCTGCCAAAACTGTCTTCCTCGAGCCTTCCATGCTCGAATTGAGTGAGTCGGCCAGGATTTTTTCCAATGCCAAAAAATTTACCCCGTTCTTCAACAAATTTGCAGGAGCCGACGATGAAATTACCCAAAGCTTTCTGGATTCTTGGAATGATGGCGAGGTCATGGTGAAGGGTCTCCACTTCAAAG
Source organism: Wollemia nobilis (assembly GCA_028583015.1). Classification (NCBI taxonomy): domain Eukaryota; kingdom Viridiplantae; phylum Streptophyta; class Pinopsida; order Araucariales; family Araucariaceae; genus Wollemia; species Wollemia nobilis. Next base: position 1,794,623 of record JAQPPZ010016670.1, read on the forward strand.
TGACCAAAGAGTTCTTGATGGAAGTTACAGGCCTGCATCATGAGGAGAAAGGCAGAGTCGTCAAACGAGATAAGCACAATTGGGAGGAGCTGTCCCGCTTCCCGGAGCAGCAGTGGGACAAGGCTAATCTGTTTTGCTCCAACCTCCTGGCCCCCTTCGATGAGGCCATCATCCCGGTGATGTAGTATATCACCTACGACGATACGGACCAACGACTGTTTAGTTTTCACCTCAGCTACTTCAACCACCTCTGGGGGGCCACGTTGGTCAGCACCCCTCGATTCCTACTGTACTCCCTGGGCCTTTCCATCGACCGTGCTCATAGAAGCCACTCCCGGCCCTCCCACCAAGGCCTCATGGCCGTCCTGTATAGGCATGCCCTTGCTAATCAACCGTAGCTCCACCGCATCCCTCCCCTGTCCTCTGTCCCCCCTGAAGCGGCTAACTCTCCCGGTGCCTCCCCTGTAGTTTCTAATTCCAAGGAGACCCCCTCCCCGAAGGCTCCCCTACCCCGAAGCGGCGCAGACCCACTCGAAAGTGCAGGACTCCGGCTCAGGGCCCAGGCGGGGCCCCGACTCCTGGTGCCACTCGCAAAGGCCCATTCCCTGGCAGCAGCAGGGCTACTGGCAGCACCAAAAAGGCCAAGGTGGAGGCCCCGGAGCCCACTGAAGTCAGTTCCAACATCGACAACAGGCTGTAGAATTTGGCTATGAGGGCCCTTCTCGACACGGCAATTGGATCCCTGACTGCGTCTGCCCAAGCGGCCTCCTCTGCAGCCAATGCCCTGGCCGAGCTCCGACGCAGGCTGGGCGATGGCCCCGATAGGGAGTAAAGTTGTCCTGCCAGGTTGGGCCCCGTTCAGGCCAGGCCCGAGCGCAGGGCCCACCGACGCAATGGCGTGCAGTTTCTGCGATTTTGACGATTGGCGTGTTTCGGCTTTTACTGGTTATGGTGGCCTCAGGCCAAGTTTTGATGTTATGTTTCCTAGTCGGTCCTTTTTGTAGGCACCAGGGCCCCGGCCCCGGATCATTGCCCATGGGCGCAGCCCCGATTTTTATTCGTATTTTCAGCCTCGGATTTTTATGTAACTAAGGTTTTGGGATCCTTCTCTAAAAAACCCGTTGTAAATATATCGTTACTTATCAAAAAAAAAGTGATCATTAATAGAAACAATATATACTTTATTGGAATGTAATAAAATAAAAGGTAATTTTTACCTTTCATGAGGCCAAAACAACCTACATGACAACAAAGATTTGTTATCAAATGCAATATGCTACCTGGCTCGTTCCTTTCAAGGGAAACAAGTTATGTGAAACATCAAAGTTTTGTCATCATTATTTTCAAAATAAATTATCTTTTGTTTTTTATCTTACTAATAAATTATCTTAAGCTTATTTATTCTTCTTTCTTTAATAATTAAAATATTAAATATCTTGCTAATATTTTAGCATAACTATCCCAAATATCATTATAAGCTTTGTATTCCAAGACAAAAAGTTTCCTTGTTTCCACTACCTCTAAAGTGTATTAGGTATGTATTCTCTCTTCCCATTTCTCTTTAAGTCTCTTTTGTATACTTGTCTCACATCTAAGTCAAAGTGAGCCAGCCCTTAGTTGGGCTAGAAGCATCTTTCTTCTCTATTTGATATTTTCATCTCTTTACACTTTTTAACATTGCTTAGATATGGGGTTGAACTCAATAGGGTATTGTGTTTTTTCTTCTTATCCTTTTTTCAATGTCATTGCTCTATAATTTTACCTCATATAAACTTTTATATCCATGTTGTTTTTTGGACATTCTATTCAATCAAATACTCTTCTTCTTATTCCACTTGAAATTTTGTTTCATTAAAGTGTTCTTTTCTCTATTCAACTCATCTTCTACTATATCCTTAGGCCACATATTTACATCCAATTGTTCAATATTTTATAAATATCATACAAGACAAATCATTATGGTTGCCCCTTTAGGAAAAGTACTTGTGTTTTCTAAGAGTATTTTATATGAAATTAAAGTTTTTCTTTTGAATTAGCTTGTAATCAAATGCTTTTGTATCCTCTCTATTCACCTCCCATTGAGCACCAATGACACTATCAAGGATCCAATTAAGACTTATATGGTTTGTCAATATCATAGGCATGTCTTCTTATATGCATTTTACAATGCATATAAGAAGACATGCCTATGATATTGAAATTTACATCAAGATACTTGTATTTTGTTACGTCTTCTAGAAAATCCCTTTCAAATTGGAATCTTAGTTGGTTTCTTTTCTATTGGTTGGTGAAAACCACTATCTTAGTTTTGCTAGTATTTATTTGCATCCCCACTTCCTTCCTAAAGCATTTTAAGGCCTTTAAATGCTCTCTTAGCCCTTATGCTTTCTTTACAATCATCTACATACAAAATTAACTTCACCACATAACTATCCAATTAGAGAATTTTTCCTTCACTCACATTTATCCATTATTCTAACTTATCAATAAGGCCAAATAAAGTAGGGATAATATACATTCTTGTTTAACTCCTATTTCACTTGCAAAGCATTCTAAGAGACATTTATGTGTTTTGATTTTGGCTCAGAACTTTTCATAGAATCTATGGATTGTCTCCCTATATATTTTTGGTATGTCTAGTTCTGCCATCCTACTTCATAATTTACTTTTAGTCATTTTGTCGAATGCCTTTTTGAAGTCAAAAACCCTCCATATTTTTGTAATGATATGTTTCAATGTAATGTAATGGGCTATGCTACTTAAAAAATTTCCAAAAAGAATATTGATCATTATGATTTGATAATATTAAGGATTTTCTATAGCACAACTATTGAAGAGAGGTATAACTTATTAAAAAAAACTATTGAAGAGAGGTATATCAAATGACATTAGCTCAATTTATTAGATTCTTCAATTTTCAAGGAGGAGACCAAGGTTTGAATCTTGCCAAGCGATACATGTATAATTGACAAGCTTGTTGTAATACCACCATATGGTCATGATGTAAAATGGGTGGGGTTCATTTCAATATCATAAAATCAATTAAAAACTATTGAAAAATGTATAGCTAAACTTGTCCATTTTTAAAAAAAAACCTTTTTGAATGACACCATTAAATAAACTCTTGATATGTGTTGCTAGGGTTTATTCTTTCAATTTTAAATATTCTTCTCATAGTCCATCCACAACTTAAGTTTTACTTGTTTCCAAAAAATTTTCAATGGGTTATATAAGACTAAAACGGGCCTCACCTATATTACATCATGACAACATAGTGGTATTATAATAGTTTGACAATTATGCATGTATCATTTAACAAGATTCAAACTTGGGTCTTCTCCTTAAAAATCAAGGAATGTAACATGTTGAGCTCATGCCTTTATTAATACCCTCTTTGACCTTTTTTAATATCAATAATTGTATCATTATGTTGGTTGTGGGAGGAGCATATTTTTATTAATTACTTTGGCATAAATACTTTGCATACTTCAACCACTAGGCTATTGTAATACATACATACACATATAGTACTTGGTTATATGGGATTGAAATGGGTCCTACCTATATTATATCATTAGCATATAGTGGTATTACAATAGCTTGGCTATTATGCATGTATCACTTGGCAAAAATTTGAACCTAGGTCTTCTCCTTGAAAGTTAAGGAATTGAATTGGTTGAGCTAATGCCATTTGATAGGCTATTGTAATATTTATCTATTTGATTCTTATTTTATTGAATTTCCTTAGATCATATTTTCCTAGATCTTCTAATTGCTATACATTATTATTATTATTTAATAATCTATGTGTGGCTTCTATTTTGGTCACTCTCATTAAAATAACAAAACATTACTTTGTTATTATTGATTAAACCATATTCAACTTGCCTTTTATCAAAGATATTTTTTATTTGTCTTTCTATCAAAATATTTGTCATCTTATTTGCCTTTGTGAATCCTACAAGGAAACTTCTATGCATATTTTTTCCAGTGTCCTTTCTCTGCAATTTTTTTTAGTAACATCATCCACTTTCTAGGGGTTCACTAGGTCCTTCCTAATTCTCTTATTGATGTTTACATGCAATGGTTTCCCCATTTTAAATCTCAGTGGCTCATTTGGTTATGGAAGTTTATCCTACCTCATCTCTTTTGGGGTATTTGGTGGGAGAGAAACCAAATGGCATTCAGGAACTCCAAAAAGAACCCCGAGTCAGTATGATCAAAGGTTATAGAGAGCATAGTTGAAAATGTGACTACTTGTTTGCCAGACTTGGATGGAGGTGGGTTAGCTAAAGCAAGTTTGGAACATATCCTTGGTTTTCCTTTGATATCTAGGCATGTTGGACCTCTTACCTTGACTCAGAGAGACTTTGTGAGATGGTACCCACCTCCAAGTGGATGGATTAAGCTTAAATTTGATGGATCTTTAAAAGGGAACCCTAGTCTTGCAGGGGTTGAAAAAGTAATCAGAAATGAGAGAGGTAAATTAATTTCAGCTTATGCAAAATTTTCCTCTTCCCAAACCTTCCATTTTGTGAAGGCTAATGCCTTGCTCCAAGGTTAGTTTTTGATTGAATATTTGGGTCTCCAAAAAATTATTGTGGAAGGAGATTCGTTAAATACAATTAACTTAATCAAATTCTCTAGACCCCCAAGCTAGAACATCTCAAATTTGGTCTTTGAAGCCACTAGAATTTTGCAATCAAGAGAGGAAGTTCAGATCCAACACATTTTCAGAGAAGGGAATAAATTGGTGGATTTAATGGTAAACATTGGTCTCTCCCAGCAAGGTCTCATGGTTTGGAATTCAAATTTCCCTCAAAGCCTCTTGAGTCTAATAGATGAAGTCAATGGTTGATTCTTTGGGTTTGAGTGTTTGGAAGGATGGTTGGTGGGTCAAATTTTATGGTTGGACCCTTCCCTCCCTACGCATAGTATTTTTTATGAGGAGGTGATGGTACTTTGATCCATGGTTAGTTTTTCACCTAGGATTTTCTAGTTGACTCGAGGTACATTTAAATTCAAATTTAAACTGGTCAGATTGAGTTTTAGCACCACTTTCTATAGCATAAGCCCCTTTGTAGTGGATGGGTGTCTAAAGGAAGCTTTTGGGACTGATTAGAATAGGTGGAGAAACTAGCAGTTGGATGGCATTTAGGTTAGCAATCACATCATCAGTTATCCTTATAGTTATCCTTATTTTTGGAGGATCCTTCCTACGATTGGAGTTTGGGTTGATTGGCTAAGTTTGAAGCTTAGGTGGCCAGGAAGTTTTTTTTTTCTACTCTAGTGGGACCTTTCTATGGGCATGGAGTGGTTTGGCATGTACAGTTGGAACTTGATATTGCCTTTCAAAATTCTTTGGGAGGTGATAAGCCACATCAATGGTTGTACTTTTGATGCATTTTTATAATTTGTCATGACCTTGAATATTTGTTACTCATGGTTCTGGTCGTTTCCTCATTGGTTTTTAAGGGTGCTTTTTTCAAGGTGGCACTATTTCAGCTCTAAATCCCTTGCTTGGGATAGAAACTATCTCCTTCACCATAGCACACTCATTTGATAGGACACCCCAATCATTCTTGGAAAATGGGTAGAGTTGGTAAGCTCGAGATCCTCGGTTTGAATTTTGGGATCTGATGTGGGATTTTTTTGCTTTATAGTTTTGAAAGTGTGTTATCCTTCAGCCCTCTTTTTTTGTGGTAACATGCTCTCTAGCAAGAGTTTAAAACTCTCATTGAAACCTCCTATCAAGGCCTGAATGGGACTCCCTACTTGTTAAATTCATTAAGGGCTTTCATTCTTAGCAAGGGGTGGCATAGGAGTTAAGGATTTGATTTTGTCTCTCTTTGTTTTTGGTTGGACAATATGGGCCAGCGTTCCTCCTAGAAAGGTTTGAAACTGCCATTAGAGCCAAATTCCTTGGAGGTGGGTTATGAGGTAAAAAATATTCTTCGTAAAGGTGGCCTTCTGGCATATCTTCAATCCTTTCATGGATATCATAGAGGTCTTTCCAGGATGTTGGATAATTCATGGAGAAAGGGTTGGGTTCAAGCTAGTGGCTCTTTCAAAATCTTGATGGTCTTAGTGGGAGAGAAGAATGGTCTATTAGTTGACAATGGATGCCATAACAGAAAGAAACATTCCCTTAAGAGAGAATTGAGTTTCTTGATGAAGATGAATACTTGTCAAAGTTGCAGAATGGCTATAATGGTAAGGTTGTCAAAGCCTCATGGAATCGAGTCATCACTATAATTATGGATTTTTCACTCTGGATTCAAATAGAGAAGTGTTACACAGTTACCATGTGATGTTTCTAAATTAGCTATGAAGGAAACAACTCATGAATATTTCCCTCTTTTCTCTATCATTCCTTGGAAAAAACTTAGATAGATGTAATGGGAGGGAAAGGGTTGGATCCTATCCACCAAGAATTAATCCTTATAATTTTTTAGCATGTGGCCAAGATTAAATGTGTAGTGATGGAGGAGGTGTTGTCAAATATTTTTTCAAAAAATTCCTCCAAATTTTTATCAATCACCAGTTTCCTCCGAGCCCTCTAGTGACTCCTTTGAGTTTGAGTCTAAAGAGCTCAAGAGTCCTTTTTCCTCTTCTAGAGGGAAGACCAATATTATGAGTGGTGTGGTGGTGTCACCCACTAGTATAAGGGGCGGTCATGCGCATCATTCAAAATGTCTCTCTTAAAAGTTAATGAAGGTCAAAAACCCCCTGCTTCGATGGAGCTATCAGATTCTAAAGAGCTTCCTCCTATGAAAAAACTAAAATTTTGAAGGATTCAATCGAAGACAAGGAGATGTCCCCTTATTTAGGGTCTAAATCTCCCAGTATAACACATTTTCTTAGCAAGCTGTATGAGAAGCACAAGGCTTTGTTGGGGTCTCTCCAAGTTGCTATATATTTTATTAAGGATATTCAAGGTATGACTCAACAACAATGCAATGAATCAGATACCCCCAATAAGGAGATGAGAGGCTTAGGAAATTCTCTTTCTAAGGTGTAATGTCCTTTCTTGCTATTGGTCTTGTAGCACCCTAAAATTGGTGCAGTGAAATTGCAATAATTACATTCACCTTAGTAAATAATTTAAATTCAAATTTTAACCTCCCAAACCGCCCGTTAACCGTCGGGTAATCCGTTTCCCATTTTTTTGCACCATTTTTAAAGGTTGTTTTGATTTTTTGATGATATCGTCGCCGATCAGACGATATTGCCCCAGATCTGACGATTTCATCTGGGCTAGGACGTCTAGACGATCTTGTCTCAAAATTGATTTTGCACAATTAGCTTCTATTCCAACGGGTCTCTAATCCGAGTAGAAGCGTGTCTACGCCGTTAGAGACCCTCCCCCGTTGGAGATCTCCCAAATAGGGATGATCTCCAACCTCCTAACTACTCCCCTAAGACTATTTAATCCTTAGGACCTTCCCTTCCCAACCCCTGGCTAAAAATCTCTGTAACTTAACTTCATACATGTTAAATCATCCCAAATTCACACTTGTAGTAGTCCTATATCAATTTTGTTGCAGGTACCATCTTGTTTTTCAGCCAAAGCAAGCTTACATCGTCGCCGATGAACCTGTTCAGATCAGAGGCGATCCTATCGAATCAGAGATGATTTCGTACAAATGCGAGACGATTTCGACTGCAATCAACATTGAGGCAATCAGTGCCTAAAGTTTTCATTTCTTCTTCCCTTTTTCTCTATTGTTTTGTGTTGTAATTAGCAATCTTATTCAGTATTTTATGCTATTCTGCATTTTGGAGTTCACCCATATAGCTTTAAATGCATAATTAAATCATAATCATTATCTAATTAGCATAATTCATTCATGTTTCTATTTTCCAATTTTAGTTTGATATTATTGCTATCAATTTACACTGTTTCCCTCTGTTAGAATAGTTGTATTCTTTGTATTTTGTGCCTATTTCTCTGTTTACAGGTCTCTGACAAATTCGTTTGACGAATTCGTCAGATCTCAGATGATCTTGTCTGATCTCAGACGATCCTGTCAAATCAGAGGCGATCCTGACTGCTTCAAGAATCAGAATCATCATCAGACATCCGGATCAGGTATTCTTCTTTTATATTCTGTAATTTTTCTATTTTTTGTCTTTAATCCTATTTTCTGTATTCATTTAAATCTGCACTTTCATATAGATTAATTTAGATTCATTTGGCCAAACCTAAGATATGAATGCTTAAGGCTAAAAACGAACACATTAAAACACATTCCAAACCTAGGCGTGGAAACTACCATTAAATGTTTCCTGGTGAACCCACCATCCGTCGAAAAATCACCAATATACACCTCCCTTGAGAGGTGGGACCTTAGCAAGTCCTCTCAGTCCGAGGTACCGTGACATCCTTTTCCCATCCTCCTTCCGAGCACGGATCCTATAGCCTGAAGGTAAGGATGCGAAAAATTTGGAGCGATACATTTTGGTGAACCCGACGTGAATGCATTTAAAACCTTTTGAAAACAAAAACAAACAAAAAAAAATATATATGTATACAAGAAAAACAAAAACAAAATCATCATTTCAAGTTTGCATGTTTTAGATTCAATTCTAAATAGTAAATATTAAATATTATTTTTAGAAGTACTAAAGAAACCATGAATTTTTACTCAAATCAATATGAGCCCATTAGTAATGTTGGAAGAATTCAGCCAAATACATTTGTTGATTATGACCAACCTCATCCCTATTCAACATCACCTCCATCACACTCTTCTTATTTTTCATCCATAACCCAACAAAAAAATCGCTTTTTCAATCCTCTTCATAACGATATTATCTATTCTCCCATATATCCATATTATGTTCATCAATCCACATACAATCCTCCTCCACCCTTTCATTATTCTTCTTTCAATACAACACATCCATTTCAACAAGAAAATACTTATTCTTCCAATTCTACCATGCACTCACCTCATGCTTCGCAATCTTCCTATCATCATTCTACCCATAATAAAGAAAGTAGAGGTGAGAAACCATTAGGTCCTTTTATGACAAAATTCCTAAGGCATTTATCAAAAACCTTCATCACGTAAATTTACTAAGCTCAATCAACCAATGGATATAATTCTCCAGCATTTACTTGACACAAATAAGATTGAACTCCCTTCCATAAAACAACCTGATACCACAGTAGATTGGTTTAAACCTGAGCTACATTGTGAATATCATAGAGTAGATGGACATATGACTCAAAATTGTAAAGATTTAAGATGTGCAATTCAAGATTTGATTGATAAGGGTCTTTTTAATATAAAGGAATTACAATCTACAGCTGATGATAAATCTCCATTAAACAATCAAACTCCTACACAAAAAATACCAATAATCAATCAATACCTGGGGATCCATAAAGAACCCCTATTCAATTATCAACAACAAGAAACCAATCAAATACTGCATGTTAATGTGTCCCATCATGATGATATTACTAATATTGTAACAGAAACTATAAATGAGCAACCTCAAGTTCAATCAACTCAATCCGATATTCAAGATATGGATTCCTCATTTGACCAACCTTCAAAACTATCTTTGGCTCTAGAGAATGATCTAAAATGGAATGTAAGCATAGAAAGCTTATCTTTAGAATCAAAATATCAATCTGAAATCCACCTTGATAATCAACAACAAGTGATTAATCCTCAAGCAAAGATATCCCTTTTAGAAGTATTACAAATCTCTCATAAAGAAATTTTGTTCAAGATACCTAGCCAACAATTTGTTCCTCATCATATTTTCTCTAAGAACATAATTAATGGTGTAAACCCTCTTGAGGTTAACCATATTTCATTCTATGATGAGGATATTCCTTCCTATACTCCACAAAAAGACTCCTATCTTTACATTATCGGATCTAGTAAAGAAACACTTGTTAGAACTATCATGGTAGATAATGACTCCTCTCTTAATTTATGCACTTATCAATTATTTCAAAAACACAAATTAAAGGAAAAATATCTTAATGAATCAAATGTTATTATAAAATCTTTTAACAATGAAATTCAAGATCGTCAAGGTACTATAATTCTTCCCCTTAATATTGGATCCAAGATCCTGGATACTTTATTCTATGTAGGATATTGTCCTCCACCTTACAACCTACTTCTCCAGAGTCCTTGGATTCATACGATGAGGGTTGTCCCTTCCACTCTTCACCAATGTTTAAAGTTTGAACTTGCAAGTAAAATTGTTACCATACATAATGACCCAACACTATTTGAAGAATATTTAATGGTTGAAACATCACCTTTTATACATTCTCTATTGTCACAATCATCTTCTATCCATCACTTTTCTTCATCCATATATGATCATCCTTGTTTACCAAATAACATTCATGCATATCTTTCACATATACTTTCTCCATATTATCAAAACTTGGAATATAACGATAAAAATGAACAAATTTTTTATCTTTCTGACACTTTATTTTGTAACATGATCAAATTTACACATATAAAAGTCAAATCTTTTACTACATTATTCTACATTATAACAAAGATTTTGTTATCACTACCTTTTATTCATCACCTTCTATTCTTACCTTCACCTCAACCAGATTATCCTTCAAAACCTCCTTTGATTTTGAAGCAACCTTAGACATGCTATACTCAAATAACCTTGTATAGTGTATATAGATCATCTTGTATATACCACCAATTTCAATTCATAAATTAAAATCAAAATACAAAAAAATCAAAATCCTCAAAAAAAATCAAAAAAATACTAATGCAACTAAGGACCTTAAAGGAAATTTTGAGCCCAATTGGCTTGGACCATACATTATTACTGCTAAATTTGAATCAAGAGCATACAAACTTTCTACCTTAGATGGTAAATAACTTAAAGAACCCATGAATATTTTGCATCTTAAACGTTACTATATATAAATTTGGTCATTTCATCCTTGTATATATTTTGTTTAAAATATTTCAAAATCATTATCTTGTATTTCTTTCAATTTATAAATTTAAAAACATCAAAAACATTCATAATCATCAAAATCTTCAAAACTATTTGTTGTATTTATTTATGGCACTTGTTAAATTTTTCAAAAACAAAAATAATGATAAAAATCAAAATAGCAATATTCTTGACTCTTTCGAAACCAAAATAAAATAAAGAAGAAAGAGAGAGTCAACATTCTCAAAACTTCTCAAAAAATTATTTATATATATTTTCTTACAAATGTTGCAGTTATATGTTTCAAATTATTTTTGATAAATTAGCATTTATTTGGAATCCCTCACTTGCACACTCACAAAAATAAATATCTTGATTTTATCTGGCATGATTACTAATCTCTCTTATATCAAAGTTCACAAAATTCAATTAAATAAAGTTTGAGCATAGAGAATTGATCTTGTTATTTACTTAAACCAAGCACATCTTTTCACAATAAAATGATTATATTTGTAATTTCCATGTTTTGCTACATAGTAGAAGTGATTTCTTGAGCGAAAAGTTTCCCCTGCTATCCTATCATGCACATGGTCTAGAATCTTTGAGAATTGGCAAAAGGACAAGCTCACCCCTACCCAGAATAAAAATCCCTTGCTCTCCAACTAATCTGAGCAAGTATCCCTAGCATAGAAAGAAAAGAAAAGTTCAAAAGAAAAAGAGAAAAAGTAAAATGTCATTTTATATCATTACAGCATTATCAAGCAAAAGAAATACAAAATAAAGCAAAAGAAAGCAAAGCAAGAAAGAAATAAAATCCCTTTCCCTACCCTTTGAAAAGAAAAGAAGGGTTGATGAGCTTGAATCCCTGGAATTCTCAATTATTCAAAAACTATGAGGTAAGCCCCATAACAGGTGGTTTGTGCCCAACCTGCTTGGCCTTGGGTAACTCCTAGCGTGGTGATATGTTTGTCACATTAGAGACCTTCTTTTGTACAAACCTATGTCTGCTTATGGATTAGCTAGCTCTTGATAATCCAACCTACATAGTAGTCTAGTATGGTTATATGCATCTACATCATGGTTAATGAACACTTATTTGGTTTTTTCAAATCACTTGTATCATATTATCTTGCTCAAAACTGGTAAATGCACAAAGCAATTGCACACACATTTGTATTTGAGAGATTTTGTGTATCATTATGATAAATCAAGATCGAAAATGAATTCACATATGCACATGGGATTCCTTATAAATCTAACTTTTGTCTTCAAAATACTTTGAAATATTCTTTTTGCAACTTGTTTGGAATAATTCAAGTACAGTTGTTTAGCATAAAGACAACTATATAATAGAAAAATCAAAAATTTCTTTCAAAAATATACAATCAAAACATATATATCTCGTCGACTTTCGCGACGATGGTATAGTTCCAAAACCAAAATTGGAATTTTATGCCTAGCGCAAGTCCTCATCTTCATATTTTCTGTTTATTAAAAATCAACCATGCAATAAAACTATCTATTTTCTTCTTTGATTTTCGCGATGATGGTATAAGTCTATACCTACATATTCTATGCCTAGCGCAAATCATTGTCACAATTTTTATTTCCCATTTATTAAAAATCATGGAAACCATATGACTTAATTCATTATGTTACACAAATTATGCTTTTAAAAAAGCAAACACATTTTTATTATTTCATGTCATTATGTCAACCTTCAACTTTGCAATGATGGCATAATTCTTAAGGAATTATTCAAAAAATTTATCACACTTAGGAATTTATGCCTAGCAAAAATCATTTTAACATTATTTCATGTATACTATTTTCATGGAAATCTAAAAACAAACCATCATCATCATCATTTGCACCATTGCACCAAAGTCTTAAGACGGTCTCTTAAGCACTCTTTTACTTTTAACAATATTTCTATAACTAGGATTAGCTTGACGACCGAGTGAGCAACGACTCCATGAAATGGTCTATAATAGTGACAATGTCCTTTGAAATTATTGTTAGAAGTCTCTTTTTATTTTTTTACCACATCACATTACAAACAACCAATTTGTTACATCGGATTATTTCATTTAAAATATTACAGCATGACATCAAAATTATAAATTTTCAAAATGACATAATTTCATGAATCCTCAATCCAATTATCAAATTAATCAATCAAACATAAAAGCATCATCAACATACACATAACACAAGTCATATGATCAAAAATATCTCATATCATATATATATCAACAGTATATATACATCATCAAAACTGGATCGATATGCCACAATCTGTACCTCGGCATACTCAATCCTCTATCAAAAATAATAAACCTACATATCAATCATGATAGTGTAATGCAGTCCTCTACCCTCAAGAGCCCCTCGAGCTCTCAGCATCATCTCCTCCCCTGCCCTGAGGTGGACGAGGTGGCCCCATCATAGTATGAGTAGTACTGTGAGTCCTAGTCCTTGATCGGTACGAAGTCCTCGAGGACCCAATCCTGATAGGGTAAGCAATGCTGGCTGGCAGCTATACCCTCTGACCCTCTGGCACCATCTGGAAGTAGATGCCCTGGTAGAACGTGATCTGAGCAATCGATCGTGCCAGCTCCTATGTGCTCGCTCCTCCACCCCGTGCCCTGAGGCATGCAATCTCGTCTCTGAGCTGGGTAACCTCAGCTTGATGGCATGCAGCCTCGTCCTGCAATGTCTGCACTTATGCCTAGATATGATCTCTCTTCGCTCGAAGAGTAGCTCTCTCGCTATTCTCCCTAGTGTCGACACCCTTGCCCTTATCGGGCGATGGTGGCCTCTCTCTCTATGGAGAAGGGGGTCTCGCCTCCCTCCTCTCCCGCTGTCGCGACCTCTCCTGTGCCTGTGGCCTCCTCAGCTCTCTCCCATCGTGACCCTGGGCCGCCTCCATAGCCGCCTAGCATCGCCTCCCTATCTGACGCACAACTGCGTGTATTGGACCCTGAGCCCTCGTCATCCGAGGAGGGCAGATGCCTGTGTACCAGGCATCGTAGCCATCTGCAACCCTTGCGTCATCCCCATCCATTGGCTGAATGGGGGCATCGTCCGAGTCCTCACTCCAGAAGCGCTGCATATATGTGCGCTGTCTCCACCATTTTTGCTTCCAGAGCTCTAAAACCGAAGAAAATGAACAAGAAAATGAATTAGGGTTTTACCCTATTTTTCTTAATTTTATTCAAAAATAATTTTGCTTTTCCATGTTTTTACCTCAAATGTTCGATTTGGGTAAAAACACGGAGGGGGAACCATAGTAAGCTATCGTACGATTCGACCAAGAATCGTCGCCTAAAAAATGGGAATAATTTTTGCTTTCTCGTTGATCGAGATGAACTCATCTTTAACACATTTTCTTTGAAAAATTCGCTAAAGAGGGGGCAAAATGTAGCACCCTAAAATTGGCGCAGTGAAATTGTAATAATTACATTCACCTTAGTAAATAATTTAAATTCAAATTTTAACCTCCCAAACCGCTTGTTAACCGTCGGGTAATCCGTTTCCCCATTTTTTCGTGCCATTTTTAGAGGTTGTTTTGACTGTTTAACGATATCGTCACCGATCAGACGATATCGCCCCAGATCTGACGATTTCGTCTGGGCTAGGATGTCCAGACGATCTTGTATCAAAACCGATTTTGCACAATTAGCTTCTGTTCCAACGAGTCTCTAATCTGGGTAGAAGCGTGTCTGCGTCATTAGGGACCCTCCCCCGTTGGAGATCTCCCAAATAGGGATGATCTCCAACCTCCTAACTACTCCCCTAAGCCTATTTAATCCTTAGGACCTTCCCTTCCCAACCCCTGGCTAAAAATCTCTGTAACTTAACTTCATACACGTTAAATCATCCCAAATTCACACTTGCAGTAGTCCTATATCAATTTTGTTGCAGGTACCATCTTGTTTTTCAGTCGGAGCAAGCTTACATCGTCGCCGACGAACCTGTTCAGATCGGAGGCGATCCTGTCGAATCAGAGACGATTTCATACAAATGCGAGACGATTTTGACTGCAATCAACATTGAGGCAATCAGTGCCTAAAGTTTGCATTTCTTCTTCCCTTTTTTTGTTGTTTTGTGTTGTAATTAGCAATCTTATTCAGTATTTTATGCTATTCTGCATTTTGGAGTTCACCCATATAGCTTTAAATGCATAATTAAATCATAATCATTATCTAATTAGCATAATTCATTCATGTTTTTGTTTTCCAATTTCAGTTTGATGTTATTGCTATCAATTTACACTGTTTCCCTCTGTTAGAATAGTTGTATTCTTTGTATTTTGTGCCTATTTCTCTGTTTGTAGGTCTCTGATGAATTCGTCAGATCTCAGATGATCTTGTTTGATCTCAGATGATCCTGTCAAATCATAGGCGATCCTGACTGCTTCAAGAATCAGAATCATCATCAGACATCCGGATCAGGTATTCTTCTTTTATATTTTGTAATTTCTTTGTTTTCTGTCTTTAATCCTATTTTTTGTATTCATTTAAATCTACACTTTCATATAGATTAATTTAGATTCATTTGTCCAAACCTAGGATATGAATGCTTAAGGCTAAAAACGAACACATTAAAACACATTCCAAACCTAGGCATGGAAACTGCCATTAAATGTTTCCTGGTGAACCCACCATTCGTCGAAAAATCACCAATATACACCTCCCTTGAGAGGCGGGACCTTAGCAAGTCCTCTCAGTTTGAGGTACTGCGACATCCTTTTCCCATCCTCCTTTCGGGCACAGATTCTATAGCCTGAAGGTAAGGATGTAAAAAATTTGGAGCGATACAGGTCTCCTTGTCCTGGTTGTTCTGGATTGCAATCCTATATTTTGCTCCCTTACGGGATTGAGTGATTCAGTTTGGTAGTGAGTGGTTTGGCCGGCTATGTAGGTTGATGTTTGCTATTTTAGTTTGGGGTTCTTCTTGTTTGAGTTTCTAGGCTAGGCCTTGAACTCTCTCAGTTCTATTTTGTATCAAGGTTTGGGGTCCCTTTCAAAACCCCTTCATTTATCTAATCAAAAATATATATTTGTCATCTTCCTCAAAATGCTATGTTTTCACAATCAACTCCTTGATAAATCTCACTTGTCCAATTTCCTTCTGAAATTTAAATTTTGCCAAGATAAAAATTTTGTGAATGGCTAAAATATGTGTTACCCAGTTTTCATTTCTATAAGTATGTTGTCTATAACAATATGTCAAATTTCCTAATACCTCTTTTTAGGGGTCTTTTTCATACCCCTAATATTCCAAAATTTCATTTCCATCATCAATTTTTATTTATGGGTTTAGCCTCACTATTTCTTGGGTCTTCCTCTATTTTTTCATTCCCACAAATACTTTCATCTTCATAAATCTCTTCAATTTTTTCACATTGTTCATAATGAGACTTATCATCTATAGGTTTGTCTTGATTTGAAGGATTCAAAATGCAAGTAATTACCTTTAAATCAATTTCTTCTTTATGTTGCCCTATAAACCCTAAAGTGCAAGTACACTTCTCCATAGAAATTACCTTATTATGGTTCCCTTTACTCTAAGTTGCTATGGATTTCCTCCATCCTCATTTCCTTAGTATGTTGCTCTTGAAACCCTAAAGTGCAACTAATAACTTCTAAACTAATTTCATTTCTATTTCGAAGAGAGGATTCCCTACTACTTACAAAAATAAAGACACTTTCCTTGGAATAAACTCAATATGTTATGTCATATTTAATTTAAAAGTTTCCTCCATATCTTCCATTGCACCTTTAATTACCTTTAAATTTGAACTTGCACATTGCACTTTCTCATCCAGTGTATCCTTCTTTGTTTTGTCTATTGGTTGATCTAAGTGAACTATGGTGGCCTTTTCCATATGATATTTTTTTTTTTTTTTTTGTGGAAAACATCCCAAAAGGGATGCCACTTTCGGGTAAGACCCAAGGAGGCAGGGGTATCCATTCCGCCAAAAACGCCCAGGACTCGGACCTGGCCTACCACCTTTGACATACTCAAGGAGCAAACAAACACACAAAACCAAATTAAAAAAAGTAAATAACAACAAAAATAATAAAATAAAATAAAAAACATGCTCCTTGAGTGTGTCAAAACCAAAAGCACAACCAAACACGCACAATAAGATAAAAGAAACCACAACACAAACCACATAGAAAAACACAAGAACCACATAACAAAACACAAACAAGACAAAAACAACAGAACACTACAAAGACATAACCCAAAAAAACATGAAAAATAAACACAACCAAAACCTAAAAAATAAAATAAATAAAATAAAAATAAAAACAACCAACAACAAGACAATAAACAAAAACAAAAAACATAGAAAACACTCACACATAAAAAATGAAATAACACAAACAAAGAGAAACCCAAGAACAAGAACGAAAAAAACACAAGAACAATAACAAAAACATAAAAAAACAAAACAACAAAAACACAAGAACAACAAAAACAACACAAAGAACACAAAACAAAACAAAACAAAAGAACCCACCCACCTTAAAAAACTAAACAAAAAAACAAAGAAGACAAAAGAAAAAAATGAACAAAACAATGACCTAAGACTATTAATGCAAGAATCAACAGAGGAAACAAAATAAAGAATAGAATGAGCTAGGGAACTAAAAAAACTGAATGAACCAAAGAGAAACAAAAAAAAAAACAAGAAGAAACTAGGTACCTTCAGAACTGGAGCCATCCAAAGAAATGATAGAAAGAAGAGCTTCCCTAATTTGAGAAGCCCACCATATAGGAGGGTGGCCATAACAAGTAAGATCACCTTTGTCCAAAGCCCAATTAGCTAAAGCATCAACACTCTTGTTTTGATCTCTCGACCACATGATTGTAATCAACTTTCAAAAATCCCATCCGGATTAACCGAATCTTCTCAATAATTCTTTTTATTCTCCAATCCACCTTATGATTCTTAGAAGGAGTCTTCAAGAGATTAATCATAAGTTGAGAGTCGACTCAACTAACACCTTTTCCCATCCAACCTTAGTAGCCTCCTGAAGGCCTCTAAGGATACCATACCCCTCAAGAAGGTTATTGGAAAGAATACCCAAATTCTCAGAAAAGTAAAAACCAGGGAGCCATCCGAAAGTCTACCAATTCCTCCCACACCGGCTTTTCCAGGGTTCCCTCTAGAGGCTCCATCAGCATTGACTTTTCCAAAATCCTTAGGAGGAGGTTGCCAATTTCTAGTCCTATCCATCTTACTAATACTCACATTCCCTTTAAGTTGGTTGCCCTTAGAAGGTTTAATCTTCAATCTTTGCATCACTTGATCCCATCTTTGGTGGGAGTTTTGGGGGTGATTAAGGAGTTGATGGACTGATTCAACTAAGTTGGCTATGGTCTTTTGCCAAATATAGTGAATATCCTTCCTATCTTGATTAAAAATTTGGTTGTTCCTTTCATTCCAAATATTCCAAAGAAGAATGGTAGAACCCATCCAAACTAACTGCCTAATAAAATGATCAACACCCTCTTGATTAGGCCAATCCCTCCAAAGTCGTTCAAAAGTGAAAAAATTGGACCACTGTAAGCCAAGTAAAGTTGCCATTCTCCTCCATAGCTCAGAGGCTAAAGTACACTCAATAAAAATATGGTTGATATTTTCTACATTCTCTTCACACATTTCACATCTAAAAGGGCCATGAAAACCACGCTTCATAAGTTGCTCACCAAGAAGCACCCTACGATGCAATAAAAGCCAATTAAAGAACCTCACCTTAGGCCAGAGCTTTTGAGCCCACAATTGAGAAAATATGTCGAAGAATGGTTGGGATTATTATGGCATAAGGTCAAATAACCTTGAGCAACCGAATACTCACCCTTAGTAGTGTTGTTCCATCCAAAACAATCTTTTTCATGGGACCAAGAGAGGGATCTCATATGAAGGATGCCTTGGATATCTTGTCTTTGCCTTTCTGGGATTTGAATAGGCCAATCCTCAATAGGGATCCAATATCTACCAACCTTTGAATTACCAATGATGGTACCGACAATTAATTAGCCACCTTTATCCAATTAGCTCGTGAAGCTCCTCCATCCAAGGCCTCCAATCGGGAAACCGAGTTATCAAAGGCTTGTGACCATCCCAAGAATCTATCCAAAAATTTGCATGTTGACCATTATGAATGATCCAAAATAATTTTTTCTTTATCAAATCCTCACCATCCTTAAGAACTGCTAAAATGGGAGAACCTTTGGTAGGAAGTTGATAGCGAACAAGGTCTTCAAGGACTTTTGTTCTCAAGATATTTAGCACGAAGATTGTTGGCCCAAAGAGCATTGGGGTTATGCAACATCCTCCAATATAATTTAGCAGCTAAAGCTTTGTTGTTATTAATTGAAGACCGAATCCTAACCCCCTTCACTCTTAGGAAGACATAAAGTATCCCATTTCACCAAGGCCCATTTTCTTTTCTCCTTAGTACCACTCCAAAGGAAACGATGACCGATTTGATCCAATTCTCGAAGAACAACCTTTGGGATATTCAAAATGGAAGAAACATAAATAGGAATAGCTTGAAGGACTGATTTTACCAAGGTGATTCTACCCCCATAAGAAAGCCACTTGTTGGTCCACTTTCCAATTTTCTTCTTGACTTTGTCCAACAACCAATTCCAATATTTATTTTTCTGCCTTTGAATATTTATGGGAATACCTAAATAAGTGATTGGAAGAGAGGTCTTCTTATATCTTAATTTATCCAAGACCATGGATTCCTGTCTAGCAGAGCAGTGAAAGAAAATAACTTTAGATTTGTCTTCATTGATCAACCGCCCAGTAGCCTTAGAAAAATAGCTAATGATTTGCTTAATATTAGAAGCTTCCTTAACCGTAGCTTTACCTAAAAGGGTAGAGTCATCCACAAATTGAAGATGAGAGATAGGTCTAGCTCCATGAGCAATGGTAACTCCCTCAAGGGTTTTGTTTTCCCTCTTTTGGTTATAGTCCTACCCAAGCATTCAACAAGAATGATGAATAAATAAGGGGATAGCGGGTCACCTTGCCTAATACCTCTGGAAGCTGGGAAAGATTGAGAAGGCCTGCCATTGATAAGAACTAAGTAGGAAACCGAAGAGATACATCCCATAATCCAATCCATCCAATCCTTAGAGAAACCAAATTGCCTCAAAACTTTGATAAGGAAGTGCCAATCCACTTGTCATAAGCTTTGGATAAGTCTAACCGGATGAACATAGAAGGAGAATTTTGCATATCCATGGAATGGATGGCTTCCCGAGCAAGAACTATCTCATCTACTATTTGACGTCCTTCCACATATCCCCCTTGCTCTGGGGAAATAATCTTATGCAAAAGAGGCTTCAACCTTTCTCGCCATGATTTTAGTAATAATTTTGAGAAGAACATTACATAAAGCAATAGGTCTAAAAGCTGAGATATGATCAACCTCTTGAGCTTTTGGAACAAGAGTAATATAAGTTTTATTGATAACCTTCAAAATTTCTTTGGATTTCCCGGCTTCTTCCACCACCTCTAATAAATCAACATGAAGGATATCCCTAACTCTTGGTAGAACTCAATAGGAAAACCATCAGACCTGGGTTTTCCCTTTTGCATTTTAAAAACTACTTGTTGAAGCTCATTGATAGTAACAGGAGCAACAAAATAGAATTCTGCTCACAAGTGATAAGAGAAGGGATTGCTTGAAGAACATTTTGTTGAGAAGCCGAGTCAAGAGGAGTAGCAAAAAAATATTGGAAAAGTAATCAACAACAATAGAGTTCATGCCATCCCAAGTATAAACAACATCTCCATAATCTGATTTTAAGGAAGAAATAAAGTTGTGAGATCTTCGAGCTAGAAGAGATTTGTGGAAGAAATTTGTGTTTCGATCTCCTTCTTTGAGCCATTGAATTCTAGATTTTTGCTTCCATAAGATTTCTTCTCTTTTTTCCCATTCCTCTAACCGAGTTGTGAGTTTAATTTCATCTCGCACTTCTCTTCTCTCGTGAGGCCATCTAAACGGATTTTCTTATTCACATTTTCAAGATGAGCAATAACTTCATGTTTTTTTTTATGAACATCCCCAAACTCTTTCCAGAACATCTTAGTCCCATGCCTAGGTTTACCTTCCTTCCACCATTGTTGCACATGAGGTCTGAAGGAAATGTCTCTAAGCCACATTAATTGAAAACGAAAAGGAGAGAAACTCACATTGGTTTTCCACATTTCCACCATGACTGGCCAATGATCCGAACCAACATTATTAAGAGTCTTCACTTTAGGAATGTGACCATGGATTAAGAAATTTTCAGAGAGCAAAACCTATCCAATCTCTCCATTATACAAGCTAAGCCTTGCCTTCTGTTAGACCAAGTCATAAGGCCATTATCTAGTTGGATATCCACAAGATGGAGGTTTGCAATATATTCGCTCATGAGGTCAGATTTTTTGTCCAAATTTCTATTTCCCCCTTTTCTCATCCAGAGAGAGGATGGTATTGAAATCTCCTCCGATCAAGATCCAAGCTTTAGGAAAATGAGAGATAATATGAGTAATATCCTTCCACCTGTCTTCTTTTTTCCTCCAAAGAATTCGAGGCATAAACAACAATGCAGAGCATAATCTAGTTGGAATGTCTACTTTGAATAACTATAGCCAACAAACCCCATCTGCAAACCATATGGTAAATAACTATCTCTTTTGGGTCCTAAAGACAAGCAATGCCACCCGAAGTCCCTTGGGAACCGAGGGAAACCACTTTTCCACTGCCAAATTTTACTGGCAATTAAGTCCATATCCTCCATTGACATCTTTGTTTCTTGAAGGAAAACAAGATGTGGATGATTTATCCGAATCATTCTTCTAATTTCATTTTGTTTTGAAAGACTCCCTTTGAGTCCTCTAATATTCCAAGTGATGATCTTCATTAATACCAGGGCTAAAAATGTTGGGAAGGGCATTAATCTTACCTTCCTCTACAAGCTTTTCACCTTCTTTTACCATATGATATTGATTGGTCTTGCGACCTACTTTTTGATTAGAATCCATCTTCAATTTTTTTTCCCTGTTTCTTGACTTATTCCAATTGAATCTGAGATGGCTTCTAACCTTGAAGAATGCTCATACACAGCCAAAATTTTACTAGATGGTTCAATGGAGTCTATATTGGGACCCGCATTATTTGAAGTTTTGACATTTGAAATATTGTTTTTCTTGTGTAAATTTTCTCCTTTTTTTCTTTTGAAAACCTTTGATTTGTTGGTTTGTCTCTGAGTTCTTTCCTTCATATTTAAATTGTGTTTCTAAGATTTCAGTTTCCATTATTTCCTCTTCCTCACTTGGGACATCATTTGTGGAAAGGATTTCAAACATATTAGCAAATGACTTTGATTGATCCTTCATTACTGGTTTTTTCTGAGTGTTCTTCTTCTTAGGTATTTGGAAACCTACTGAGTTTATATCTTCTTTCTTTTGATCAGGAATTTTATTTGGGCAAGCACTGGCCAAATGACCATATTCATGGCAAATTCTACAATGAAAAGGAATGTTCTCATAGTCCACTACTTGCTCCCAAGTGTCTTCCCCAAATTGTAATGTGATCTTTTTAGGTAGGGGTTTGTCAAAATCCATTAAAACACAAATTCGAGCATAAATAATATGTTCAAAATTTTGAGTACAATCAGCAATCATCATAAAAGTTCCTAAAGAGTTTCCAATTGAAGAAAAATAGTAGGATTCCAAAATTCAATAGGGAGGCCAAAGAGTCTAACCCACACGGGAGCTATAGAAGGCATCTCTTCTTCGGCTTTAAATTTAGTATGCCAGGGCTTCATGAAAAGCCCTGCCCTTCCAAAAAACCAAGGACCCCTTGAAAAGTTTTCTCTCTATCTTCATTATTAGCAAATAAAACAAGAAAATAACCATTTGGATAAATAGAGATTTGTAACTCACCTTTAGTTTTCCAACTTTTTGCAGCCCAGACTTTGAAAGCAGATAGACTCGAACGAAAACCACGAACCGACAAATTAGTCCTCTTTTTTCCAAATCTTCAATGCCATCCAATGTTACCCATATCAAGCTTAACAATAGGAGTTCCATCACCGCTTTAAGACATCCTGACTCCATTTTCCTGGGATCAATCTTAGGCATTCTTAGAGGTTTATGAGAAGCCCTAATATTGATATTAGCATTGGGCCGAGGCTGTCCACCACGAAGGGCATCCCTAAAATTCATTTTTGGGACCGAGTCTTCAAAATTCTTACCCTTGACAGGGGTTTTCAAGAGAATTATTTTGTGGGTGCACCTTAGCACCAGATTCACTTGAGATATGAGCCATTTTTTGATCAACTTCTTGAAACTTATTTCGTGGTCTCTTTAATCCTTGCCCTAGACGCCGTGGAAAGGTATGGTTTTCACTTTTCTTTTGTGCAGCAAATTGGAAGCCGTTGTCACTCAAGTTCACAGTATGATCTGTTGAAAGACAAATTTCTAACCCATCTTGTATCCCCCGCAACATTTCCTGCTAAAATATTGAGCATAAACCACAAAAATATTGGCCGCTAGGGCCCGAAGGCCCTAAAACCAACCTCTCGGAGCCGCTTGCACTCAACCCGGATGAAACCCTCGCATAGCCGCTTGCCAAATATATCGTTCACACATAGGGATGCGCTAGGATCTGTGTTGCTCCAAATGATATGAAAATTGGTGGAGACGTTCTAGGGTTTTTCAGGCATCTACCCTCAAAATTTTAGCTCAATCCGAGTTCGGATGAGTGAGATATGGCCGAAACGAGTTCGGCAGTTTGGGCAGTCCTGCGAAAAACGTCTAATCCTCCCCAGATCAATCTCTATTTTCTTCCATATGATATTGTAGATATGCTTTCTTTACCTTTTCATTTAGAGTGGAATATCCTTGATCTAATCCAGCTTCTATTAGAGTATGATTTCCTTCCTTCATCTTGAAGTTTGTCTCATGACCAAAATTTTATCTCTTTCTTCATTATTTTCACTTTATAATATCTTGCCATGCTTCCAGTCTCATAACAATTGCAATGTCAAAATGCAATATTTTCATAATCCACTTGTTGATCCCATTCTCTTGATTCAGATTTAATCTTAATGGATTGTGGCAAAGGTTTTGAAATATCCATAGCAACACATATCTAAGTATATATAGCATGCTTTTGCTTCTTAGTAGTTGGTCCCTCCTTGATGAATTCTCCTAAGGTATTTCCAATATTCTTCAAAACATCCTTATTGATGAACTAATATGGAAGTTCAAAAAGACTAACCCACATTAGAAGCTTTATAAATAGTTTTTGTCTCGACAAAAAAATCTCACTCCATGGTCTTAAATAAAGAGCATCTCCCCCTAAACCATGGGCCACCACCCATTATTTTATCCCTAATTTCTAAACTGGAAAAGATGATGAGGAAAAACCTCTAAGAAGAAAAATCATAGAGTAATTTGAATTCAATCCCCACTTCCACTTGATCCAATTTTGAATCTCAAAAAATGCTGGCTATTATCTATGGAACTTACATATTAACCCTATATTTTTAAGAACCATTATATCATGCTCAATCATCTCATCCTTGATAATCACTTTTGGTGTAAAATCTACTTCCTAGATCAAACTTGTCATAAGTTTGACTCTTCCTCTTATCTCCAACTTAGGCATCCATACTTCCAGCTAGGGCATCCTAACTTCTCATTAGGGATTTCAAATATGATTTTCCTTCCATAATACCTAGTGGCACTTACTCCTCACTCGCACTTGCTCCTTATTCACACTCACTCCTGGTTTGAACCATTTTTATTATTATTATTCTATTTCACAATAATTTGTTCAGAATTCTTCTTGTATGTTTTTTATTTTCCTTTTTTTCATCTAATTCATTCAAAGTTCTTGTTATTTTACATTCTTCATTAAACCATACATTTACAAAGCACTGTAGTGGTTTGGGCTTTGGGATCTCTTCCAGGAGACCCAAATTCAAACCATGACAAGGTGTGCATGAGCTTGTTTTTTTTAATAAGTTATGTGGCTTCTATTGGGGGCCACTCCCATTACAAAAACAAAATATTACATTGCTCTCCTTAAAATTCAAACAAGTTAATCAAAGCATATTAAAATTTACCTTTCTATCAAAGATATTATTTATTTGCCTTTCTATCAAATATATTCTCCATCTTCCTCAAATTGCTAAGTTTCCACAATCAACTCCTTTTATATCAAATGCCTTTCAAAATTTAAATTATGTCAAGATGAAATTCAATACATTGTAAATGGTTAAAATATTTGTTGCCCAACTTCTGTATCTATAAATATCTTGTCTATAACAACCTCACAATTTCTTAATAGCTTTTTTTAGTGTTCTTATTCATTCCCCTAAAATTCCAAGATATTATTTTCATTGTTATTTTTTGTTTTTATTTGTGGTTTTAGCCTCACTTCTTGTTAGCACGTGATATTTACTTTTGTTTTCCCATATCAATATCCCTCTAGGTTTCTTTTTCTATTTTTTTTTACTTCTTGGGTCTTCCTCTCTCTTTTTCATTCCCAACAATACTTTCATCTTCATAAATCTCTTCAATCTTCTCACATTGCTCATAGTAAGACTTATCATCTTTAGGTTTACCTTGTTTTGAAGGATTTCAAGTGCAAGGATGCTCTTCTATAGCAATTACCTTCTTATTCTACCCTCAAAAACCTAAATTGGTATGGGTTTCCTCCATCCTCATTTCTTTATTATGTTGCTCTTGAAACCTTAAAGTGCAAGGGATAACATCTTCACCACTTTCATTTTTATTACTTGGAGAGGATTATATACTACTTGAGAAAAATGAAGTTGTTTTACCTAGAATAAACTTGACCTCTTTTGTCATCTTTGTTTTAGGATTTCTCTCCACATCTTCTTTTGCACCTTTAATTCCTTTTCAACTTGCCAAATGATATTGTGGATAGTCTTTCTTTGCCTCTTCTTTTGGAGTGGAATATCCTTGATCTGATATAGCTTCTATTACTGTATGATTTCCTTGCTTCATCTTGAAGTTTATCTCATGGCTAGAATTTTTTTCCCTTTTCTTCATAGTTTAGACTTTGCAAACTCTTACCAAGTGTATAATATCATAACACTTGTGGCACAAACAATTTCAAACCTTGTATCCCATCCTCTTATTCAAATAACTAAGGGCAAATAAAACCAACAACCATTTTAAAACAATCATTTCTTTTTCATATTATACTCATGGCTAGAATTTTTATCCCTTTAGTCATAGTTTTCACTTTGCAAAATATTGCCATGTGTCCAATATCATAACAATTGTGGCAACAAAATGTGATATTTTCATAATCTACTTGTTGATCCCATTCTCTTGATTCATATTTAATCTTAATGGATTGTAGCAAAGGTTTTGAAATATCCATAGCAACACATATTTGAGTATATATAGCATGCTTTTGCTCCTTAGTAGTTAGTCCTTCCTTGATGAATTTCCCTAGGGTATTTCTAATATTCTTCAAAACATCCTTATTTATAAGTTGATATGGAAGTCCAAAATGCCTAACCCACATTGGAAGTTTTTTAATAGTTTTTGTCTCAACATAAAATTTTTCATTCCTTGGTCTCAAATAAATTGTATCTCTTCCCCTAAACCATGGGTCATCAACCATTATTTTATCCTAATTTTTGAACCATAAAATATGATGAGGAAAAAAACTTTAGGAAGAAAAGTCACAGAATAATTCAAATTCAATCTCCACTTCCACTTGATCCAATTTTGACTATGAAACTTAAATATTAACCCTCTACTTTTAAGAACCATTATATCATGCTCAATCATCTCATCCTTGATACTTACTTTTGGTGTAACCACATCTGCTACCTGGATCAGACTTGTCATGTATTCACTCTTCTTCTTATCTCCATCTTGGGCCTCTATACTTCCAATTAGGGCATCCTAACTTCCCATTAGGGATTTCAAGTATGACTTTCCTTCCATACTAGCTAATGGGGCTCGCTCTTGGCTTGAACTCCCTCTTGGCTCACACTCCCTCATGGCTCACACTCATTTTCAGCTTGCACTCTCTTTTGCCTTGCACTCACTCCTAACTTGCACTCCCTCTTGGCTCATAATTGCTCTTATATCTTCTTTTTCTCAGTATTCCTTCACTTCAAAATTTTTTGGGAAATAATGTTCCATGCATTTTTGGTAAGAGTTTGAGCATTGACGCACTCTAGATGAACTAGTTGCTCTTTTGTCATTATATAATCTTGATTGGCACACTCTCTTGGTCCGCACTCCCTCTTGGCTTGCACTCTCTATTGCCTCGCACTCACTCCTAGCTTGCACTCCCTTATGGCTCACAATTTCTCCTGTCTCTTCTTTTTCCTAATGTTCCTTGGCTTCAACAATTTTTTGGAAACAATGCTTCACACATTTGTGGTAAGGATTTGAAGCATTGATGCACTCTGAATGAACCCATTACTCTTTTGCTATGACTAAATCCCAGCTCACACTCCCTCTTGGTTCACACTCCCTCTCAGCTCGCACTCCACCTATATATTTTTTATGTTTTTATTTTTAAACTCAAATATTTTGTATCTTTTATGCTCTTTTGATTTTATCCAATAATTAGTAGTTCTTAGTTCTTTTTTCACTTTACTCTTCTTTTACAAATTGAATGGGCTTAACGATGAAGACTTTAAAACTTCAAAGAGGAGGTTCAAATTTCAAATCCACCTTAGGGTAGGGTTGTACAAAATGCTCCACTGACCGGAATATGGTTGTATAAACAAATTTTGAATAAACATTTTCCACAAGGATTGCGCCATATGGCCTACAGTCTCATGCATGTTGAAAATCACTTTTATTTTTTTTAGCTTATTTAAAGGCTAAAGTTAATTTATATATATATATATATATATATATATATATATATATATATATATATATATATATATATATATATATATATATATGTAGAAGATAACAATCTATAATAAACATTAAAAATAATTTTATAATTTTATAATTATTAAATAACATTTACTTATGTGTTTAAAACATACTTTGAGAAAAATTGGATTTATTTTTTGTTCTATGATATGTATATAATTAAAAGTATATATTTTTAAGGAGTTACATGGAATTGAAATGAATCCAAGTGTAACCACATAGTGG
Organism: Wollemia nobilis; assembly: GCA_028583015.1. NCBI lineage: Eukaryota > Viridiplantae > Streptophyta > Pinopsida > Araucariales > Araucariaceae > Wollemia > Wollemia nobilis. Next base: position 1,822,776 of record JAQPPZ010016670.1, read on the forward strand.
TATTTGACGAATATACACTTCTAACTATTATTATTTTTTAAATCTCTTGGTAAAATTCAAATCGAGTTTCCTCCTTTAAAATTAAGGAATTAATAATAGAACACTTTAATTATACATACCTAACTATAATTATATCTTAAATCATTTGGTAAGATTGAAAACTTATGTATTTAAAACATAAATTTTCCTTGGGAAATTTTAGATTTGAATTTTATTCAATTATACATATGTAATTAAAAGTATATATTTTTAGTGCGAGTCGGGAGCAAGTGTGAAGTATGAGTAGGAAGCAAGAAGTTGAAAATAAAGTGCGATTGAGGAACAAGTGCCACTTTTTGTTCCAAATCTTAGGAGAATTTACAGAATTTATTTGAAGAAAATCTAGATAACATGGAAAGAAAGTCGTTTGTAAAAGTCCTTACTAAAAGTAAGAATGACCTAATTGGAAGTATATCTATGGGAGAATGCAATCACAAGATGCAAGATATGCAAAAATGTAAGATAATAGAATTTTGCAATAACATTGAAATATACTATTAATGAAAAGTGATGGAAATGTTACAATGCAGTATGGAGGAATGGACACTCCAATACTAATGCTAAAGAACTACATTGTACTCCATCACCAATCTATATGGTGATCTACCCACTATACCTACTACTACCTACAACGATATATAATCACTCACTATGAGGCCCTTTATATAGGAATATGGATTCCTTGGCCAACACTCTACCTAGTTGTACAAGGGGGACACCTTGCACATTTACAACTTGCACATTGATACTTGTGCATTTATTACATTACTTGAAGTAACTAGCTAACTACCCCCTAAGGTAATATTCTACTCTAGCTATGTACCAAAGGTGGTATATTTACATGACCCAAATGATGTAATATACTCTAACACCCCCTTGTATTACATTATTTGGGTATTGAAGACTTTAGTCTTCAATATGGATCTTTCATCTGGTACTAGAATTTGTATCCTTCTTCATTGCTTACTGTAATTTGATCAAGTAAGTAGTTAGTGTCTTCATACAAGGTAAAGAAAGTTGTAGTTGAGGGTTCTTCTGACTTTCCAACTTGAATATGTCCATCTAGTTCAGTCTTTGTGTTTTCTTCTCTATTCATATCTTCATTATTTTGTTCTCTCCTAGTATATCTTTTCTTTCTCTTCCTCCTCTCCTGTGATTCTACATTGATGCTAGTGGAGTCTCTATTTCATGATTAGTTAGTCTATCATCACAATAAAATTGATTTGTGTTGCTAGTTTGCTTCATGTGTTGAGCAAGTACAAAAATGATTAATGATAGATAAATCATCAAACATTCCTCTAATGTGAATATAACTATTTTTTGTGAATTCCACCATGCTCTGAAGAGAGTTTCATGAAGATAATTGATTAATGTTGTAAATTTCCCTTCTTTTTCCTCTTTAAGAAATAAGGAGAATCTCTCTTTATCACTAGTTGATAGATTCTCATATCCTTCAAGGGTATCTATTAAGTTTTGGGAATACATTTCCACTTCATGAAATAGTTCATTATTATTAAAAGCATTTCTTAATATTTCATCCATAATCTTGAGATCAACCACTATAGTTTTTCTAGCTCTTAAATCCTTTGTAGTAGTCTACCTTATGACTCCCTAGTGATTTAAGTTTATGATCAAGCTAGAAGTTTTGATATGTAGTATTCTTTTTGCTTCCCTAATATTTGAATTTGTAGAATACTATATCTATCTCAAGTAAATTAATAAAACCTTTCTTTTTCTTTTGTAGGATTCCTTATGTCTCCCTAGTTGTTAGATTATGCTATAAGTGTGATAAAGTGCTTTTGGAAGTAATAGTTCAATCTTGAGTTGATTTTGTAATGTTTTGTAAGCAACAATAATCAACTTCTATTTTACCTTATCTCTCCTATTGAACTTATGCACTTATCAATTTTGAAGTTCCTTTAGGTTGGATTCCTTTTGTCCCTTTAATTAATTCCAAATCTATATGATGCTTTAATGAACTTCTTTCTCCTACCTTCAATAATTTGATCTTTAATTTTCTAAATTCCAAAATATTAAGATTTGATGTAGTATGCCTTATAACTCCCTATCTTTGGAATATTAGAAAATAATTATATTTGCAAATTAGTATTGAATTAATCAAGGTTGAAAACCTTATATCTCCTACTTGGTTATTTGTAAATATCTATAATTATTTCTTCCTTTGTTAGGATTCCTTTCTTGCTTCCTAAGGTTGTTGTTTTAATTATCAACCTTATATTTAACACCTTATAACTCCAAATTTTAGAAAGCAAATAATTGAATGATATACTTATCTTTCTTCTACATAGATGGTTGGGCTGGCAGTGAGTATTAAGATGCTCTCACTAGTCAGTGATGATGTACCTGGTATTGCTTCCCTTGATGACAATAATGCTGGTGGTTTTTGCTCTTCCTTTGATAGCGTTGAAGTAGACTATTTTGCTCTTCCTTGTAAGCTATTTTACTATTTTAAGATTGGTTTTGATCTCCCTTGATGGTAGTAATGTAGGCTCTTAGATGGTGTTGGTATTACCCAAATATTTAATGCTTGATGAGCATTGTAATTGTTGATCGATGATAGGCTTGTAATGGATGTCCTTTGACTCCTTGATATCATGCTTTTAATGCACCCTTGTTGTAGCTTCAACACACTCTCCTCTGACTTTGCTTACACTCCCTTACACTTGCTTCAAACTCACTTGGTGTTCATTGTAATTGCATGGACTTGGATGCTTATGTAGCTTACGTTCTCCTTAGACTTGCACCCACGTGTTGCTAGCTTGTGAAGCATTATAGTAATGCTTTGATATTTGAATAATACTCTTCCTTCCTTTGATTGGTGGGTGATGATGAATATGCTCATAATGATGTATTTCAATGTCCAAGGTTTAGACATTATCTTGGGCATTTTCTTTGTGAGTGTTATTGAATGCTCTATTGCATATGACAAGTGGTAGCCTTCTCTATTGCATGTATGCTCTCTCCAATATCTATTAATATTTTATAAAACTCCTTTGATAGCTACAACACGTTTGTTTCCTTGCTTCTCAATGCTTTCTTTAGGTGGAAGAATACACTTCCCTTCACAATGTTGGCTCTTGGTTTGATGAGGTTGGTTCTATGGTGCTATTCTTGACTGGTTATTTTCCATGGTAATGCACCTCTTCTGATAGAAAAATAGCTCTCTTTTATTTTCTGTAACATGTTGTAGTGATTGCACTAATGCACTGTCCTCTTGTGGCTTCGATGCTTGTAGATGTTCACTTCTAAAGACATCAATATTGTGGATGATAGAATACCACAATGTGCATTGAATGTTGAGCCCTTTGTTGGCTCATTCCTCATGTGCTTTCAACCTGGTATTTCCTCATCACAGACGATAGACTTTGAACCCTTTTGGTGTGGTTCACTTCAAGCACTTTTGATGGTGCTAACGGCCAATGTTGAGCTCCTTTTTATTGGCTCTTCAATGTTGATAATATGGCCTCTTGTAGATAGAATAATGTGCTACGTTGAGTGTCTTAGGACACTTGTATTTTTATCTCCTTTTGATATAGTAATAGAGATAAATTTGGTGCTCACATTCGAATCTATGAAACCCTTTATTTGCACCTTAATTTTGAGATACTTCAGGTCTCTTCTTGTAGCTTCTATTTCTAATTTTATGGTTGCCTTCTTCTTCTCCACTCCTTGGAGGAATTTTTATCTGCTTGGTGGCTTCTATAGGCCACAATATCTTGTAGGTATTGAGTTCTAAATAGTGTCTTTAGACACTTTGATATTTGTAAATTTTGTGCTCTTTTGGTTTTCTCCTCAAGATAATAACCAATGCATATAATAATATTTAAGAGTAAATGAGTTAACCAATCTAGAATAGTGCAATAGTAGTCTTACCTTATTGCTCCTTTAATGCACTAATAACTCTTAAAGAATGCACTTAATAATCTCTGCAACTTCTAATTAAGAATAATGTCTTCTAAAGAATTCTTTCTTTAAAAGCAATCTGAACCTTGCACTACAATCAATATTGTAGGATGTAGTCTTTTCTTAGATAGACAATAGGTAGATGATATTTTTCTTTCTATCAAAATATATCCAACTCCTATTTTATTGTGCAGGTGATAACCTTAAAAGTAATTTCCTTCTGCACACCTTGAAGACTATATAATGCAACCTTATTTTTGCAACTTTTGAATTCTAATAATGGTGCTTTAATGGAACTGAATAATAACCCTAATCAAAGTTCAACTAATGAACCTATTTGCACCCAAGTTGCTTACCTTTACTAATCTATAGATGAAGGATTGCAAGGTGATTTGATTCACCTTATTTCTACCTTGAAACTGGATGGATTCATAGCTCTACTTGATTATCTTCTAACTTCACCAAATTGCAGCTCTCTAATGCTCCTGACTTGTTGCTTGATTTTGTAATGGATGGATTGATTAACCTTCAAGATGAACTCTACAACTCTGAAGTTTTGTAGCTAGTACTACTATTCTAATTATTGCCCTTTTTGGCAGATAATCTATCCTCTGAAATGTACCTTCTTAGCTCTGAAAGGCAATCTCCAAATCTCTTGGATTTTCTGGGCTTCTTCTGTATATGTTCTCCTTCAACCTCCTTGTCGAATTTTGACTTCAAACAGGGTCTTCTTCTCAATATTATAAAAGTCTTGAGGTCTTCACTGATATTCTCTACAATTTGACAAACTACTTGTCAAATCCTTCTCCTTTGGGCTTGTTGTCGGATGGCGACAATTATCCCAAATCCTTTGCTATCATGAGCTTATCCTTGGTAGTGAATTTCTCCAATGAGTTCTTCTAGGAACTCCTTCGATGATGCTTCAATGAGCTCTACAACAAGGCTCTCCAAGCCTTCTCCTTATTTCTCCTTGAGACCTCTCCAAGGTCTTTAGTCTTGTAGCTTCTATGGTCTTCTCAATGAGACCTTTCCTTCAACCTTCTATTGTGGAAGTGTTGGCAATGAGATCTCTCTCATGGATCTCTAAAATCTACTACTTCTAAAATTAGGTACAGGACCTTGCTAGTCCTTCTTCAATCTTCCAAGATTGGAAGTTCTTCAATGAGACCTTATGTGGGTCTTCTTCAGCTTCTTTTGGAAGAAGTCTTCAATCTGCTATCTACAATATTTGATGGAGATCACCAATCTCCTATCTTCTTTTGGACTCTATTCTAGAGTCTCTTCAATATGCAGTAAGGCTGCTCTAGCCTTTTTCTTGTCTTCTATAATCTTCTAGTCTTCAATCTTCTATGGAGATCACCAACCTCCAATATTCTAGGACTCTTCTCTAGAGTCTCTTCCTCAAATCTGGAACAAGGCTTCTATGGCATTTTCTTCTTCTACAATGTGTAGGTCTACAATAAGACTCCCTCAGGTTCCTAGAATCTCCTCTTCTTTTGTTTGTTGCTTTTGGTGTTGGATTGATTCTGAAGATGATATTCTTCCTAGCTCTTTGTAGGAAGCTTCACAACTTTCTCTGAATCTCCTTTTCCTACAACAAAGTATTAGTATGATGAATCTAAATCTATCAATGATGAATCTTCACTAGTTGATTTGTCAATCTAGTGGAATGAATGTTGAGTCCTAGTCTTCATGAGTTTTCTATAACTCTATGGAAAGACTCTAGCCAAATGCAATCTCAAAAATTTTAGAACTAATATTTTCTTCTCCTCTCTATCTCTCTTGTGACGGTGTTTGCATGCAACGACGCACAATGGTAGATCTGGTTTGCAAATATGCAATAGAGTTTTGGCTTATAGTAGCAATAGTGATCCCTTGTGGCTCTCCCTAATCCTATCAACCTACCATGGATTTGATACCATTATTATCTTTTGATAATGTAAGCTATGGGAGAATGCAATCATAGGATGCAAGATATGCAAAAATGTAAGATAATGGAATTCTGCAATAACACTAAAATATACTATTAATGGAAAGTGATAAAAATGTTACAATGCAATATGGAGGAATGGACACTCCAGTATTGATGCTAAAGAACTACATTGTACTCCATCACCAATATATATGGTGATCTACCCACTATATCTACTACTACCTACAATGATATATAATCACTCACTATGAGGCCCTTTATATAGGAAGATGGATTCCTTGGCCAACACTCTACCTAGTTGTACAAGGGGGACACCTTGCACATTTACAACTTGCACATTGATACTTTTTAATATGTAAGTTTCATGGATACTAGCTAGGTTTTTTTAAGATTTGAAATTGGATCAAGTGGAAGAGAGAATTAGATTTAAATTACTTCATGGTTTTTCTTCCAAAAGGACTTTTCCTTATTATCTCTAGTTCAAAAATAAGGGATAAAATAATGGATGGAGGCCCGTGGTTTAGGGGAAAATATGCATTATATATAAGACCTTGGAGTGAGAATTTTTCTATGGACACATAAACTATTAAAAGACTTTCGGCATAGATTAGGCTTTTTGGATTTTTTTATCAACTCATCAATAAGAAGGTTTTGAAGAATATTGGTAATGATCTAGGTGAATTCATCCAAGAGGGACCAACGACTGAGGAGAGAAGGCATTTTGTATACGCTCGAATATGTAGTGCCATAGATATTTCAAAACCTTTATTATAGTTGATTAGGATTAAATATGAATCAAGAGAATGGGATCAATGAAAAGGATTGAAAATCCAACTAACTTCATATTATTTACAAACTCATTATATAGGCACTAATGGCCCAAAATACATAACCAAACCCATCAAATCATGGATTTGATCCAATATGCTTAACCATAAGCTACAAAAGTGCAAAGGAGAATGCACGTAACTTCTAAGTTAAGAGAAAAGGAATAATGCTAACTATAAGATCCATTTTAGCTATCTTGAAGTACACACTTCCTACTTTGAGTTCACACTTACTAACTAACACTCTAAATGACAACTAGAAGATAACTAGTGCCCACAAGTGCATGTGAGAAGGAGACTCACTTACAATTATTAATTTGCAAGAAATAAACTATGCAAACCTAGCTAGGAACTACTAGAGGGGTCATATGAGTGATCAAACATCAATCCTCATCATGCCTCCCCACAATAGAAGCATTGGCCTCCAATGCTTTCAGAAGAGTAGGAAAGTCACGGGACATCTGATGAAAAGAAATCCAACGAGCCTGATGCGGCAACTGTCCTCGTCGAGCCACAAGATATGAGGTGGTAGACCCCTGGTGAGTCCGTCGAGTCTTTGTGTCATAGATCTGATCGGAATCCAATGGTAACTAAGAATCAAGAACCACGTCCACGGGATGACTGATAGATGGTGCAGTCTCCAATGTAGAGTCAAAGTACAACTTCAAAAGATCTACATTGACGACGTCATGAATTCCCAAGTGTGCGGGAAGATCAAGGTGGAAAGCATTCTCGGACACCTATTGAAGAATAGTATAAGGCCCATAGCGAATCGGTTTGATTTTACTATGAGTCTTATCGGTAAAACGCCGCTTGTCAAGATGCAACCAAACTTTGTCACCAACCTGAAATGGATGAGGAATTCGATGTCGATCCATGGCCTTTTTTGCTCGCTGTCGTGTCTTTTGCAAAATCTCAATCACCTTTGATTGCAGATTGTGCAAGTGCTGAATAAATGAGTGTGCCTTGTCTTGCTCCTTCTGAAGATGTGAAGTGACAGGAGAAGGCAAAGACAAAGGTAACTCATAAGGTGCCAAGGGCTGAAATCCCATACAAACCTCAAAAGGTGAGTGACCAGTAGAAGAATGTAGGGCCCTATTGTAGGCATGTTCAATATGAGTGAGACTCAAGTCCCACTTTGTCTGGTGAAGCGTGATGATAGATTCATAAACTTTGCACAAGGGTACGGTTTACCACTTCGATTGCCCATCGGACTACGGATGATAGGCGATGGAAAAGTTAAGGGAAACTCCCAAAATTTTCCACAAAGAACGCCAAAAGTGACCCACAAAGCGTGAATCATGATCCGATATAATGCTGGTAGGTAGACCAAAGGAACGCCAAATGCTGTCAAAGAACAATTGGGCTAAGTCTGCTACAGAACTTGTCTTGCGGCATGGAATAAACTTAGCCATCTTATTGAACTGCATCAACCACCACGAACACACAATCATGTTGTCGCACCGTCATGGGAAAACCACTAACCAAATCCATGGAAATGCTTTCCCAAGGACGGGAAGGAATGGGCAAAGGCATGCCTAAGCCAAACTTCCTGTTAGCCAGTTTTGAGCGACAACAAACTGCACACTCTTTGAGAAATCTCAACACATCCCTCTCGCATTTTAGGCCAATAGAAAAATCTTTGCAAGTGATGAAGTGTTTTGTGCTTCCCAAAGTGACCACCATAAAGTGTAGAATGAGCTTCCTTAAGAAGTGACACTCTAGGCTCACAAGGAACACAAACCTTGTCCAATTTGTAAAGAAGTCCTTCTTTGATGTAGAAATCTTGGAAAGGACGCAAATTGGAAGAAGAAGGCTTACTCACTTGCTCAAATATTTTCCCAAAATCGGGATCCCGTGAATACCGATTAGGCCAAGTCTGAAATCCCAAGTGTGAAGTGGACATAACTGTTAAGGCAAGAGCGGCAGGAGGCCTACTCAAACAATCAGCAACAGTATTACTCTTCCCCTTTTTGTACTTGATCACCAAGTGAAATTGTTGGAGGTAAGAGGCCCACTTCATATGTCTTGATTCTTCAATTTTACTTTGAGATTGTAAAAACTTGAGAGGCATATGATCAGTGTGTACTACTGTATCTTTTCCCAAAAGATAATGTCTCCAAGTACTTGATAGCTTGAACTAATGCATACAACTCCTTGTCATATGTAGAATAGTTCAACTTAGCAAGCATAAAAAGTTTCTGAATGATAAGCAACTGGATGACCATTCTGTTTGAGCACAACTCCTAAGGCAACTTTAGAGGCATCCGTTTCAATCTCAAAAGGTTGAGAGAGGTCAGTAAAGTTAACATAGGTGTTGTACAAAGTTTCTTTTTGAGTTTCTCAAAGGCAATCTCTTGGCTTTTCTCCCAATGAAATGGAACTTTAGACTTAGTGAGATAATGCAATGGAGCTGCAAGGGTGGAATATTGAGGAATGAACTTGCGATAAAAATTTGCAAGTCCTAGGAAACTCCTTAACTCGGTGAGAGTTGAAGGAGGGGACCACTTAAGTAAAACATCAACTTTCGTGGGATCTACCCGAATTCCACTTTCACTAATCACATAACCAAGGTAAGAAACTGAAGTATTGCCAAAAGAACACTTGGAAGAATTGGCATATAATTGATTCTTCGCAAGAAGATCAAGTGTATGATGGATATGCCTAAGGTGTTCCTCCCAAGTTTTTGAGAATATCAATATATCATCAAGATATATTATTACAAATTTGTCAAGTACATCACGAAATACATCATTCATCAACCTCATGAAGGTTGCAGGAGCATTAGTAAGACCGAAGGGCATGACCAACCATTCAAAGAGGCCCATCTTCGTCTTAAAAGTTGTCTTCCATGTATCCTCGACCTTGGATACGCACTTGATGATATCCACTTTTGAGATCTATTTTTGAAAAGAACTTAGCTCCTTGGAGCTGATCTAATAAATCATCAATGCGTGGTAGTGGATATCTATTCTTTATAGAAATTCTGTTCAAAGCACGAAAATCAATGCACAATCTCCAAGTGCCATCTTTTTTAAGAACCAACAAAATAGGTGAGGCACAAGCAGAAGTACTTTCCTTAATGAAACCCTTAGACAACAAATCTTCTATTTGCCTTTTTATTTCTTCATTTTGCAAAATAGATTGTCTATACATGGGAGCATTAGGTAGTGAAGAACCAAGAATGATTTCAATGTTGTGATTAATTGTGCGAATTGGAGGAAGAGACTTTGGCTCCCGAAATATGTGTGAGTAATTTTGCAATATTTTATCCATTGAAGAGTGTTGCTTTGGAATGGATGTGGATGTAGGAGTGTTTTGAGAGCGAATGAAAATTAGAGCAACATCACCACCTTTTTTAATTACTCTTTTTGTTTGCTTGGAACTTAGAATGATGTTAGGAGTGTTGGTGCTTTTAATGAGAAAGACCTGACCATATTTTTGAAGTGTGTAGGTTCTTTTGAAAGCATCATAAACAGCTCTCCTATCATACTAAAAAGGTTGTCCAAGCAAAATCCCACAACAATCCATAGGAGTCACATCACAAGTGACTTGATCTATGAAATGTGGGCCAAGTGCAAATTTTAATGTGCAAGTGTGAGTGATTTCGGAGCCCCTTCCACTATCCTTCCAACCCAAAGAATAAGGTTGAGGATGAGGCTCCATAGGTAACTTCAAACGCTCGACAATGGACCTCGCAATTAGATTTTTCTGCGAGCCATTATCCACTATACAATCTGTTGCAAAATTATGGAGCAAATGAGCTCGAGTGATGAACAAAGCATCACGAGCGCCCCGTGATGAACTTACATTTACCAAGGTAACCTCATTGAGTTTACCTCGTAATTTCGTGTATACTCTACTTTCTCCTACTGACTCAAGGGGACCTTTGGAAGCATCCTGTTCTTGAGTAGTGATGACTAAACTTTTCTTCTTAAGCTTAAAACAATCAGCTTTTTCATGACCTTTCTTCTTACAATAGTTACAAAACTTTTTTAGAAGAAGAAGAAGAAGGTTTGGAAGAAGAAGAAGAAGAAGGAGTAGAAGCGGAAGGGGAAGGAGAAGAAGGAGATGGAGAAGAAGAATTCTTCTTTTGAGCAAAGTTCTTCTTTGGTGAGAAAGAACTATTCCCTTTTGATGAGTTCGCAACCACTTGAGTAGCAGGTGCGCGGAATGCCTGCGAATGCGCCTTAAACTTGTCCTCCGCAAGTTGCGCCTGGTTGAAAACTGAATCCAATGTGTCCATAGAAACAAACATAATTTCCCTGTACAAATGTTCCAACAAACCACTTTGAAATTTGAGAATCAAAGCTTTAATATCTTCCTCCACATTCAAAAGTATCCTGTACCTGTTGAATTGAAAGATATATTCCTGCATAGTCATATTAGTACTTTGTCGAAATCGAAACCATTTAATGACCAATTCCTTAGAATAATTGGAAGGATAAAAATTGGTCTTAAGACAGTCTACAAGCTCATCCCATGAGGTGAGTTCATCATGACCTCTTTTTCTTTCAACAAGTACTTTAGCTAAACCAGAAAGTTTGAGTTTAGCATATGGAACCATATCCTCATCTGAAAGTTGAGTGTAAGAAAACCAAGAACTCATGTCAAGAATCCAACTATTCAAGACTTCAGGGTTTCGGGATCCATCATAAAGTGGCACTTCACAACGAACTCTCAAGCGAGAATCATTAGCAGAAGTTGAAGCATTATGGAGAGAAATATCATTTACCTTCATTGCAAGGTTACCAAGAACTTCTGCCATGGTAGTATCATTAGCTTTATCTGGTAAAGCATTTACAACATGTGCAAGTTCTGCCACTTGGGCAGCCAAGTCAGAAGCCATGTGAGACCGGGTATAAGCCAGGAGTAAAAGGGAAAAGCACTGAAAAATCAAGGAAAATTTGAAAAGTCCTTGTTACAATGTTGTGCCCTGAATTGAAAAATACTCCTAAGGCTTCAAAATTTAAAAATTTAAACTAACCTAAGGTTTACAATTTATATTTTATTAATTTAAAAATAACTTAATTAAAAATTAAATTTTAATTAATCAAAGATTAATTAATTTAATTAAGTTATTAAAAATTAAATTAATAAAAAATAAAAATTACATGCAACCTTAGAATAGTAAAATTTTAAAAAAATTACAATTTTACCCTTGGTCTTGCCGAAACTGCACTTCACCTGTATGCATGAATTTCCAAACTTCAGTGGCACATTTCTCGAGGCACCAATTTCCAAGCCAGTGAAAACAAAAAGTCAGTGCAAATAAAATTTTGTGCCTGATGCAAAAATTTTGTTGCAGCCTCGGGCTACGTGCAGGCAAAAATTTTGTTGCAACCTCGAGCTGCATGTAGGTCGCTGTCCGCACTCGTTGGCGGCAGACACGCGCACACTGACATTTCGTCGGCTGTGGAGCGCGTGGACGTCTCATGCACCGTAGTTCGTGCGAGCGGACGGACTTTCCTATCGGCCTGTCAACCGCGGCAGGACTGACAAAGTCCTATAGGCCTATCAGCCACGGTAGGCTGGAAAAAGTTGTTGGGCTATCAACCACAGTAGGCCTGACAGAGCTCTACAGGCCTGTCAGCCATGACAAGACTGACAGATCACTGCAGGCCTGTCAACCGCGGTAGGCCTGACAGAGTCACTAGGGCTGTCAACCATGGCGTAACATAGTCGACCTCCCATCGGCTGTGTTGGACATTGGCCAACGTCCATCGATAGCCGACAGGCAAGGTCTGTCGGCCGATGAATGTCCGATGGCCGACGTCGACAGGCGGCAGTGCTGACTCAGCCGAGCCGCCTACACAGATTAGCCCTCGGTGCCTGCTGAGATGGGGCCGAGGGACTGAAAAAAAATCAATTTTTTTTTTTTTACAAAGAATAATTAATTAATATATAAAATATATATATATCAATTAAAATATAAGTTTTCTAACAACAACTATGAAATTTTTAAAAATTAACCAGGAGGGTTAATTTAAAAACATAGAAAACTTGAACTGTTACAAATATTAGCAATTTTTGAAGGCAAATTACCTTCAAATAAAAAAAAATTGCTAATTTCTCTTGATTATCCCAAGACTCCTTCAGTAGCTCTCCTTTCAAGATCCAGTCGACACACGACCAGCATTTGAAAGGCAACCAGATCTAAGTCGACACACGACCTAGTTTGATGATGCTCGATCTTCAAGACTCCGAAATGGCAGGAACATCAAGAACAAAAGGCTCCCTAATTCGCATTTCACCGTAGGAGAAATCCAACCCTGCCAAGGGATTTTTGTAAGAAAGAAATCGGGGTAAACTTCTCCTATACTTCTTGAGCATACGGAGAAAGTTGGAACGAGGATTTTGATGCCTAAGGAACTTCCTTCTGCGAATGGTTTTCAAGCTCCCCTTGAGCTTGAACCGAGTCCTCAATGAAAACAAGTTTCTCATAAGAAAACTAATCTATCTCCTATCCTCTCACCTCACAAGCCCTAGTGCAAACTTGAACTAGGCTCTGATACCAATGAAAAGGATTGAAAATCCAACTAACTTCATATTATTTACAAACTCATTATATAGGCACTAATGGCCCAAAATACATAACCAAACCCATCAAATCATGGATTTGATCCAATATGCTTAACCATAAGCTACAAAAGTGCAAAGGAGAATGCACGTAACTTCTAAGTTAAGAGAAAAGGAATAATGCTAACTATAAGATCCATTTTAGCTATCTTGAAGTACACACTTCCTACTTTGAGTTCACACTTACTAACTAACACTCTAAATGACAACTAGAAGATAACTAGTGCCCACAAGTGCATGTGAGAAGGAGACTCACTTACAATTATTAATTTGCAAGAAATAAACTATGCAAACCTAGCTAGGAACTACTAGAGGGGTCATATGAGTGATCAAACATCAATCCTCATCAATCAACAAGTGGATTATGAAAATATTACATTTCGATGTTGCAAATATTATAAAATCAAACACATGGCAAGATACTGCAAAGTGAAAATGATGGAGGAAGAGATAGAAATTTTAAGGCATGAGGATAGCTTCAATTTGAAATAAGGATATCATATCATAGAAGAAGCTAGGTTAAGTCAAGAATTTTCCACTCCTAAGAAAGAGGTAATAAAATCTCCTCGACATCATTAGACGATAAAGGCCATTACAGTTCACTTGAATTAACCATTAGAAGAAAAATAAGATGAGGGATGAGGAGGTACAATGGATAAGTTCAAATATAGGAGCTAAAGGTGTGAAGGAAGAGGGGAAAGCAAAAAGCAAAGAAAGATTAGAAAACAAATTTTAAAGCAAATGAGGTGAAGGAGGTCAAGCTTAATCTAGGTAAATCACATTTATTCTCCTCAAGTAGCATAAAATATTCTTCTTACAATAAAAATGAAAGTAGTATGGAGTGTATTCCTTGCACTTTAGAGTTTCAAGAGCAACACAATAAAGAAAATCTTATGGAGGATATCAAAGGAAATTTAGAGTTTCTATGCCAACATAAGAAAGTAATGACTATGGTGGATCATCTATGCAGTTTAGAGTTTTTGAGGCAACATAAAGAAGAAAATGCTAATGAGGTTATTCCTTGCACTTTCAACTCTTTACGACAACATAAATCTTTAGAATATAAGTATCATTATGAACAATGTGAAAAAATAGAAAAAATAGAAGAGATTGATGAAGATGCAAGTATTGGTAGGAATAGAAGAAGGAGAGGAAGGTCATCGAAGCAGGAACAAAGAGAAAAAGAAACTCAAAAGGATATTGATCTAAGAAGTCAAATAAAAATATTACACATGTTAACAAGAAGAGAGGCTAAGCCCACTAATAAAAATAAAAAGTGTTGATGATGAAAATTATATCATGGAATATTAGGGGTATGAATAAAACCCTAGAAAAAAGTTATTAAGGAATTAATAGGTTGTTATAGTCCCGAGTTTATTTTAATACAAGAAATAAAATTAAACAATGAGGAATATAAGAATGCTTTTAAAATGATTTGGAAGATGGGTGATTGTTTAGCAGTTTCTTCTACAGAAGCTTCAGACGGTATTACAATAATATGGGATAAATGCAAATGGGATGGGCAATTATTAGAAGCAAAAAGCAATTGTATTGCTGGATTATTTTATCGGAAAGAGGAAAACATCAAAGTTGGGGTTATAAATGTATACGCTCCAACTATAGTTACTCCTCGTAAAAGATGTTGGAAGGACCTTAGCATATTATTTTCAAACACAATGATAATTCATTGTGATCTATGGATTCTTGGGGGTGATTTTAATATTGTTCTATCTCCTTTGGAAAAGAAGGGTGGCATTCTAGGATGGTCTAAATCAATGCAAAAAATTCTTCATTTTTCAATTCAAATGACCTTTGATATGTTAGTCCCTCGAGCATTCAATATACATGGGATAATAGACTTAGTGGGAAAAACCATATAGTAGAAAGACAAGATAGATTATTGTTATACAATAAATAATTGCAAACAAAGTATGCAATCTCTTCATATATTTTATTACGAGCAGGATCAAATCACAAACCCTTTCTTTTGACTTGTGAGTTACCTAATAATGGTCATCTAAAGTTATTTCACTTCTAGTATATGTGGCTCCAAGACCTTGATTTTTTCCAAATGGTTATGTTATGGTGGGATGAATCAAAATTTTAAGGATCATGTATATACAAGTTTGTTCAAAACTTGAAATATTTAAAGGAGCAAATGAATATTTGGAATGCCAAATCTTTTGGTAACATTTTCAAAGAAAAGAAATAAATTGAATCCAAGCTAAAAAATTTACAAGAGATAGTAGAAATTAATGGAATGGATCAAGATTAAAATATGAAAGAAAAATAATTACTTTCTAATTATCATAATGCATTGAAAAAAGAGGAATCATATTGGTTCCAAAAATCTAGAGAGAAATGACTCAAGGAAGGAGATAGAAATACAAAAAATCACGCTACAGCAAAAATAATTTTTTCTTTTCGTCACATCAAAAATATTTAAACTCCAAATGAAAGAAATATTGAGGACGAAGAAGATATAAGGAAGGAAGCAATTAATTATTTAAAAATATTTTGTCAAATACTAGGGAAGATAAGGAGGCACATGAAAAACTTTTGCAAATATTCCACCAATTATCACTTAGGGACAAAAAGAAAGCTTGATGAAGAAGATATCTATGGTGGAGCTCCATAAAGCAGTTTTCTCTTTCCATCCTAACAAGGCACTGGCCCCGATGGATAACCTGCAATTTTCTTTCAAAAAAATTAGAATTTATTGAAGAGTGATTTGTTAGCTGCGATTGAAAAGGCTAGGAAAAAGAAAGCTATAATAAGTGAGATCAAAGCTACTTTTATTACCTTGGTTCCCAAGAAAGGTGACACAAAATATATTGATAATTTTTGTCCAATAAGCCTTTGTAATATTATTTATAAGATCATTTCAAAAATTATGGAAAACAAGTTGAAGGGCTTTCTACGGTATCTTATCTCAAAGGAACAAGGTGGCTTTGTTCTTGGTAAACAAATTCTTAATTGTATAATTATTGCACAAGAGGCCATACATTCTCGTCATTCAATGAAAAAACCAAGTATGCTTTTGAAATTAGATATGAACAAAGCATATGATAGGGTTTCTTGGAATTTTCTACATGTTATTCTCATAAAGTTTGGATTTGATTATAGTTGGTGTGAGTGGATTAAATGTTGTTATAGCACTACAAAATTTTCTATTTTGATCAATGGTTCTCCTATTGGTTACTTCAAGTTATCTTGTGGAATTCATCAAGGTGATCCACTTTCTCCTTATCTTTTTATTATTCTTGTGAAAGCATTAGGGAGAGCCTTTTCAAAGGTAAAAATGGAAGGAAAAATCAAAGGTATTCAAGTTGCAAAAAATGGTCCCTCCGAATCTCATCTCCAATTTATTGATGATACTTTCTTTTGGGATTTTTCTCAGTCAGTGAGGCCATAGAATTTAAATCAATACTGACATGTTATGATAAGGCTACTAGAAAATTGGTAAATACTATAAAATTTAAGATTTTTTCATTAATATTGCCCTAGATTTACAACAAATTATTATGAATATTTTAAGGTTTAAAATTAAAAAATTTCCATCAACCTACTTGGGTATTCCTTTGTCTAATAAAGGAAATAAAAAGGAGCTTTGGATATCTTTTTTGGATCGAATGAAAGATAGCTTGGCAGGTTGGAAAAGTAAGTTCTTTTTCATGGTATGAAGGATACAACTTATAAATACTACATTGCAATCCATCCCTATTTATATGATGCCACTTTCCAGACTGCCAATAGGTATAGCATTAGAAATTGATAAATTCAAAGAGACTTTCTATGGAAAGGTTGTGAGGAAAATTTTAGGTTTCTTCTTTGTAAATGGGATAGGGTTTGCAAAGAAAAGAATATTGGAGGAGCAGGCTTGTGGAATTACAGACTTATAAATTTAGCATTAGGAGCAAAGCTTGTGTGGAGATTATTTAGAGATCAAGGAAAGAATTGGGTAAAAATATTACTTCAAAAATATATAGGTTCTCTTGATGCAATGAAATTATTTAGAAAAGAGCTCTACCTAAAGGATCATCTATATGGAACTTCATATTAGAGAGTTTACAATTGATAAAAAAACATATTAGATGATCAGTCAATGAGGGGAGTTATTCAAATTTTTGGTCTGATGCTTGGTTGAAGCCTTATCCTCTTATCTTTGACTTAAAATGACAACCATTGGCTCAAGCATGCCTAGCATGTAAAGGTCCAAAGGTTAAAGACTATATTGTCATGAGCAACAACTCCAGATCATGGATTTCTTTTAGTAATCTGGTTGAAGGAGAGGAACTCAAACAAACTATAGATGAACTTCAAAGGATGCTTCAAGAATTTTTTTTGCCAATATTTACATGAAAATATGAGTTGGTTTGGAATTTATCAAAGGATGGTAGTGTTGGTCACGAATCTGCCACAGGAAAGGATTTTTATAGAAAATGCACCCTAGACCCGACCAACATTGAAAGGCTGGGATAAAGAAATGTCTCCCAGGCCAATCTCCAGAGTGGGCTGGTTCCCTTACTACTCTAAGTTTGTTTTAAGATCAAAGTTGCAGGAAAGAAATTGTAAATCTGTAGAAAGAAACGAGAAATATGGTCGTAGGCCGAATTTATCTGATCGAGAAAGAGCAACAGTAGATAACTCTAAG
This sequence comes from Wollemia nobilis, assembly GCA_028583015.1. Taxonomy (NCBI): domain Eukaryota; kingdom Viridiplantae; phylum Streptophyta; class Pinopsida; order Araucariales; family Araucariaceae; genus Wollemia; species Wollemia nobilis. Next base: position 1,840,732 of record JAQPPZ010016670.1, read on the forward strand.
TACATAAACAGCAAATAACAGAAGACAATGACGTGATCCACTCGCAATCTTGCATAAATGACCTCCAAAATAACATTCCAGAACTCACTCCTTTACTAGCAATTGTTAAAACTCAATACATAATTAAAACTAAGTAGCAAATAAAAGATCCGAGCACAAATTAGGAATGCAGAATGCAGAAGGGATAATATAAAGAAAATCACTTGTGAAACCAGAGAGCCGAATGTCTTATATTCATGCAAAGCACTTGAAAAGCTTTCAACAAAAGTATCTCTCACTCCCGATACCTGCAAATGAGATTTACATTGATTTTTATAGAGGCCTTGCCTCTTGGCAGCATTTAAAACTTACGACGGACCTCCTCGAGATATACAAATTATACAACAAAAACAAGGAGATGATATCCTTAAACAGCCTCGAAACAATCAGAAATTAAATGCCATAAGGAAGAGTCGATCATTTTCATTAAATGATGTTCTTGAAAATATGCATGAAACTATTAGAAAAACCGTGAACAGCAGCTTCGAATATGGAAATCTTCAATTTTAGTAGCCTAGGCGTGTTCTTCAACCTTGACCACATTGAAAATCAGCAATGCATTTAATTCTGGGGTGCTTTGAACCATCGAAAATTGTAATGCATTATCGGGCCGTTTAAACTATGTTTTGGCGCCAAACTGTCATAGGTCGTGAAAACGCGACAGGTCACAAAATCGTGACGTATCTCTGCTCCGTACGCTTTTGTCTCTACGAACCTGCAAAAAACAAACGTGTCACGAAATCGCTACACATTCGGCTTCTTTATCTCCTTTGCTACCCTTAACCGCGAAAACACAACACTGCGCGATTTCGCTACAATCTCTGTATTCGGCTCTATCTTCCCTTCTGCATCACAAAAATCCAACATGTCACGATTTCACGATGTCCGTACCATTATGCTCTTCCTCTGCTTTGTTTCCGCGAAAATGCGACAATGCGCGATTTCGCTACATCCTTCTTCTCTCTGTTCTCTTTGCTACATCAAATCGCGAAAACATGACATCGTGCGATTTCGTTGCATCTTTTTGCCGGTGCTTTCATCATTCTCCCCATGTCACGAAAATGAGACAATGTGCGAAATCGCTACACTATCTTCCAACTGCTCAGTCTTGGCTTTTACATCGCGAAAATCAACCATGTCACGATTTCGCTACAAGTTTTCTACATGTTGTACGGCCTTGCCTCTAAGCCGCGAAAATGTGACAATGTTGCCTTAGAATGTCTTCAACTTCACCCTGTCGCGATTTCGCTACATTTTTTTGCCCTCTGCATGGTTCTCCCTTTCTGTCACGATTTCGCTACGTCTTCGCCTTGTTCGAACTCTTTCTCAAAAGTGTAGCGATATCGCTACCGTTTTCTGCCTTAGACTCTTTTTCAATAAATGGACCGCGATAACGAAACATATAGCGATTTCGCTATGTTTCTTTGCTTTTCTCGGCTTCACCCTCTAACTGTCGCGAAATCGCTACCATTTTGCAACTTAAGCCTTTCCGCCTACCACCGTCGCGAAAACACGACGCGTCACGATTTTGTGACGTCTTTTGACTTATGCACCTTTGGCTTGGTTTTGTCGCGATTTCATGACCATTTTATGTCTTCTACCTTCTGCTCGTCGCAAGCCACAAAAATTGAACACGTCGCGATATCACAACGGTTTTGCCCACCTGCTGCCATTGACTACGTTGACCGCGATTCTACGACACGTCACGAAATCATGCCAATTTTACGTTGATTTTCTCTTTCCTCGTCTGACTCGCGATTCTGCGACATGTCACGATATCGCGACGGTTTTTCAACTTGGCTCTCTATGCTGTTTTATGTCGTGATTTCGCTACAACTTTCGAACTTAGTCATTTTATGCATCAAAACCCGTAGAGAAGTTAGAATTGCAATAGCTAAAGCATGAATAATAAGCAATCAAATAAATGTGGCAAAAATGCCAACATTCTTGGCGGCTCGCAGGGTATACAGTTCTGCTGTATGCAAGAATCCCAGGCCTAAAACCATTGGGCAACAGAGTCATGAAAACTTAGAACAGAAAGCTAGCTGCGAGGATTTCATCTCGATGGACTGCTACAACAACTTTTGCTGAAACTGAAACTTAAAGAACCTGCATGTGGCTCAACTGATCATGGAATGGAAATGAATGGAATGAGATCCTGTGGATGCGTAGGTGGTGAAATGCAAATGGAATAGTGATATGATGGAATGGTGAAGTAGAGGAGTGATGCGGTAGAGACAAGAACAGAATGTTGTTGTGCTACCAGCTGCGATGGAATGGGAATGGAAGTAAATGAACTAATGGAATGGAAGTGGAATAAATGATGAAAAAGGTGTGAACCATGGATAAACTATGATAAATGCTAAAAATGACAGAAAACTTAGAAGAAAGGGATAAGAAGAAGCGGGAATAATAGGAAAGGGGAAAAAGAAACAACAGCAGTGGCTTTTTCTTTACTGCAAAAGAAAAAGAAGAGGAAGAAGGAGGAAAATGAAGAAGGGAAGGGAAGAAAAAGGAAGGGGAAGGAAGAAATTGCTAGAAAGCCACCAACTACTGGGAGAGGAAGAAGAAAACAGAAAGAAACACAGGCACCTACGGCTCGCATGCAAAAAGAGCCGAGATGGACAAAGGAAAACAACATTTTTTTTTTCTTTTTTTTTTTCTTGGTACAAGGTAACTCCCGAATTAGATGTGAACTTTCAAGAAAGACACAAACCCAAACACGGTTCTGTCTCCTGGATACTAGACTCTTGACAGATGCTCAGTAAACTTATGGTTCTTGATCAGCTTAGAATCACCAAAAATCTGTAACTGCAGCACTGCAACTGTCCCACCCGTATTGAGACCTAGGCATGATCATTCAGTCCCAGTGTTAGCACCATTTTTGTATTGTGATCCATCAAAATAAAGCTGATCTGGCAAAGAATCTTATTCAACTTGATCAGGTGGCAACTTGACTTCAATCTCTTCAGGCTGCATAATGGAATAACAGCCAATTTCGGTCTGGATCATCGCATTAAAGTTGAGCATTGAAAACTCCTCCTCCCAATCTTCAGTTAGCATATGAACGGCATCTTTGGACTTTTTTGCTTCTTTTGTCTTCTCAATATGAAAAGTGGAAGGTTTCTAATTATAGATCCGGACTCGTCTTCCTTTGAACGGAATCTCCAAATGAGAATAATCGAGTGCAAGGTAACCGCCCAACTTTGCAGTAAACTCTCTGGATAAGCACATACTGAAATACGGTTCTAGATCTACCACAACTATCTCCTGGATGACTGTAATCTGGGGCATATTATGCAAAACAATCAGGACATCCTTGATTACACCTATTGTCTTCACTGGAGTACCATCTAACTACAAAACTCCAGGGCTACTTCGTGTGAATTCCATTCCCATTGCTTCACAGACTGCCTTAGGCATGACAGTTGTAGCGGCACCGGAATCGATCAAGAAATTATGTACGATCCAACCCTCCATTTGCAATGACAGATAAAATAGGGGTGGTCTACTCCTGCCAGTGGCTATGAAAGTTAATGTTTGAGCCATAACCACCTGGGCTGCAGCTTTCCCCTTACTTTGTATGGTCTTCAGGGATTCCTGTAAGAGATCTACCTGTCCAGGCAACTGTAAGGTGTCATATAGACTTACCTTAGCTAGTATCCGTTTAAGTTCTTCAACAATGTTGTACTCCATAGAGGTCTGTTCTTTCCTGCCACTAGCAGCTTCAAATGTGCTCTTCGATTGTTGAGTGGCTTCCACTCGTTGCCATTTGGTCAATGATGGATACCGCAATGTTTCTTTGGCTTGCTCCTTTGTTTCTGCTTGCGTCTGGGAAGTGGAAGCTTGTCCCTTATCTTTTACTGGTGGTGGAAGTGGATCCTTTGACAAAACAGGTGATTGTCGTTGTATTGGGAAATCATGAACCTTTGTTGGCATTTGCTGCTTCGTTGCTTGTACAGGAGGCACTTTCAATGGCTCCATCTTAGCCGGATCTACCAACATTGGTTTCTTGCCGTTGCATGTCAATATTGCTATATGTTCCTCCAGAGACTCCACGAAACTAAGATCCACCTCTCGAATCATTTTTACACGGCTTCCTGTAAGAACTTGCAAATAATTTTGGTGGACCATGCAAGTGGACTCATCATGTGGGTCATTACAGGAAGAACACCAGTAAGATGGCTCATGTGAAATTTCAAAAGGGCCAGCCTCTTCACTTACCAGAACTGTTGAGTTCCTTTCAGGTGCTTTCTCCATAGCCTTGCTTGGAGTAGGTTGTTCTCTGGTTACTGTCGACATAAATCTTCGTGGCTGATAGCTTCTTTTCGCCTCTCTCCGTTCCATAGATGTCACCTTATCAGTGAGAGATCTCATAGCCGACTGAATTTCTTGTAACATAACCAATTGAGGATCTGGGCTTGAGGACACAGGCAATGCTGGTAAAGGTAATGGAAACTATGGGGAAGATACTGCAGGAGTTGGAAGTGGAGGGACTAACCTTGGAATGCTCGGTGCAGGCAACTAGGGAACAGTTGGAGCAGGAAGTTGGGGAACTGGGATAGGTGCAATTTGAGGTGCATTGGAGCTCCATGATGGGGTAGGATACATAGATGGCATGGGCTATGGAATGGAACCAGAATATAAATACTTAGGCAAATTAGGGAAAATAGGCATAGTTACCTTCGGAGGAAGTCTACCTATAGCAATCATATCAGCTTCCACCTTTAACGCTTATTCAAACAATTTTGGAAATGTCGTCACATTGGACTGTCGGACAGCCCAGCTGATATCTGTGTTGAATGCTCTGAGGTAGTAAAATGCAGCCAATTCATCAGCTGGCCAAAGACCATCAGGAATTCTCTGTTAGGTTCTGGTGAATCGAACATTAAAATCAGCTATCTCTTCCTGCGGGTGCCTCTGGATTGCGTTAAACTGGTGCAACAATGAAAATGGGTCAGCCTATTCATGAAAATTCTTAACTAGCAGTTATCCTAGCTGATCCCATGATGTTACGATGCCTGGTTGCAACGTTTGGTACTAGTACAACAATTTTCCTCTCAAGGATAACACCAACAACTTCACCATCACATCTTCATCAGTGATGTCATGAATGGCCGCCAGAGAAGCTACATCATTTATATGTTCATATGCAGTTTTACCCGTACCATCATAAGTTGGTAATGCCTTCAAGGTAGCCTAGGGAATTGGATTTTGAGCCTACAGATTCAAGGCTCCTGAGCTGTTCCATGCCAAGAACTTCTTGGGTGGAGGATACTAAGCCATTGGGACTAGTGGATGTGACTGAGAAGATGGAAAACTAGTGACAATACCAGGGATCTGAGTGGGTATGACAGATGATGGAAGCGATGGGGAAACCAACCTAAAATGCTCACCACTTCTTGTGCTGTCAAGTTCAAAAAACTCGACAAGATCTCCAACTTTCTTAGACTGTGATCTCGTGATCATGAAGTACAACTTTCACTGCATCCACATCCAGAGATTTTTGAGTACAGCAGAGTCACCAAATGCTCTAATCTTACGGTATGAAGGCGAACATTAAACCTTCAACACTATGGGATCTTTCTAAGACAGAAGAAGTCTATCCCACCAGGCGTGCCAAAAACTGTTGGTCACGAATCTGCCACAGGAAAGGATTTTTATAGAAAATGCACCCTAGACCCGACCAACATTGAAAGGCTGGGAGAAAGAAATGTCTCCTAGGCCAATCTCCAGAGTGGGCTGGTTCCCTTACTACTCTAAGTTTGTTTTAAGATCAAAGTTGTAGGAAAGAAATTGTAAGCTGCAGAAAGAAACGAGAAATATGGCCATAGGCCGAATTTATCTGATCGAGAAAGAGCAACAGCAGATAACTCTAAGTACGTAAACAACAAATAACAGAAGACAATGACGTGATCCACTCGCAATCTTGCATAAATGACCTCCAAAATAACATTCTAGAACTCACTCCTTTACTAGCAATTGTTAAAACTCAATACATAAATAAAACTAAGCAGCAAATAAAAGATCTGAGCAAAAATTAGGAATGCAGAATGCAGAAGGGACAATATACAAAAAATCACTTGTGAAACCAGAGAGCCGAATGTCTTATATTCATGCAAAGCACTTGAAAAGCTTTCAACAAAAGTATCTCTCACTCTCGATACCTGCAAATGAGATTTACATTGATTTTTATAGAGGCCTTGCCTCTTGGCAGCATTTAAAACTTACGACGGACCTCCTCGAGATCTACAAATTATGCAATAGAAACAAGGAGATGATATCCTTAAACAACCTCGGAACAATCAAAAATTAAATGCCATAAGGAAGAGTCGGTCGTTTTCATTAAATGATGTTCTTGAAAATATGCATGAAACCGTTAGAAAAACCGCGAACAACAGCTTCGAATATGGAAATCTTCAATTTTAGTAGCCTGGGTGCGTTCTTCAACCTTGACCACATTGAAAATCAGCAACGCATTTAATTCTGGGGCTCTTTAAACCATCGAAAATTGTAATGCATTATCGGGTCGTTTAAACTATGTTTTGGCGCCAAACTGTCACAGGTCGCAAAAACGTGACAGGTCACAAAATCGTGACGTATCTCTGCTCCGTACGCTTTTGTCGCTACGAACCCGCAAAAAAAAAATGTGTCGTGAAATTGCTACACATTCGGCTTCTTTATCTCCTTTGCTACCCTTAACCACGAAAACACAACGCTGCGCGATTTCGCTACAATCTCTGTCTTCGGCTCTATCTTCCCTTCTGCACCGCGAAAATCCAACATGTCACGATTTCACGACGTCCGTACCATTATGCTCTTCCTCTGCTTTGTTTTCACGAAAATGCAACAATGCGCGATTTCGCTACATCCTTCTTCTCTCTGTTCTCTTTGCTGCATCAAATCGCGAAAACATGACATCGTGCGATTTCGTTGCATCTTTTCGTTGGCACTTTCATCATTCTCCCCATGTCGTAAAAATGAGACAATGCGTGAAATCGCCACACTATCTTCCAACTGCTAAGTCTTGGCTTTTACATCGTGAAAATCAACCATGTCGCGATTTCGCTACAAGTTTTCTACATGTTGTACGGCCCTGCATCTAAGCCGCGAAAATGCGACAATCTTGCCTTAGAATGTCTTCAAATTCACCCTGTCATGATTTCACTACGTTTTTTCGCCCTCTGTACGGTTCTCCCTTTCTGTCGCGATTTCACTACATCTTCGCCTTGTTCGAACTCTTTCTAAAAAGTGTAGCAATATCGCTACCGTTTTCTGCCTTAGACTCTTTTTCAATAAATGGACCGCAATAACGGAACACGTAGCGATTTCGCTGCGTTTCTTTGCTTTGCTCGGCTTCACCCTCTAACTGTCATGAAATCGCTACCATTTTGCAACTTAAGCCTTTTTGCCTACCACCACTGCGAAAATGTGACACGTCGTGATTTCACGATGTCTTTTGACTTATGCGCCTTTGGCTTGGTTTTGTCACGATTTTGCGACCATTTTATGTCTTCTGCCTTCTGCTCGTCGCAAGCCACGAAAATCGAACACGTCACGATATCGTGACGGTTTTGCCCACCTGCTACTGTTGACTGCGTTGACCGCGATTCTGCGACACGTCGCGAAATCGTGCCAATTCTGTGTTGATTTTCTCTCTCCTCGTCGGACCCGCGATTCTGCGACATGTCGCGATATCGCGACGGTTTTTCGACTTGGCTCTCTATGCTGTTTTATGTCACAATTTTGCTACAACTTTCGGACTTAGTCATTTTATGCATCAAAACCCGTAGAGAAATTAGAATTGCAATAGCTAAAGCATGAATAATCAGCAATCAAATAAATGTGGCAAAAATGCCAACAGGTAGATACTCAGTCAAGTTGAGATATGAGGATTTAGAACAATCAAAAATTTCTTCTCTCAAATATTTCCCTTGGAAGAATGTTTGGTCATTAGAGGCTCTTCCTAAGGTCTCAACATTCCTTTGGTTAGCAGTTCAAAGTAAGATTCTTACAAGAGAGAGTCTACAAAAAAAAAGATATTATGGACCCTTTAGATGTGCCTTTGTGAGAAGAATTTAGAACAACATATGATTTACTTCTTCATTATTCATTTGCTCACACCATTTGAGGATATTTTTTAAGAAACATGAAATTATATTGGGTAGCTCCATAAACATTGAAAGAGTTGATGAAATGTTGGATTAATTATTTCAAAGCTAGAGCATTATGTATTCTTTGGAGGATTGGTTTTGCTATTATTTATTGGAATTTATGGCTTGAAAGGAATAACCAATTATTAAAAATAAATCTCAAAAGCATGTCTAAGTTTGGAACCGTATTATTACCTTTCTTGTAGAATATCTACAAATATGGTGCTCATCATGGGATGTCTCAATTGTAGAAAAAAAGGTGTGAACATACATGGAAGAGTCGTTTGTGACAATGAAATTAAAACAAAGGATTTACTTCAATCTACAATAAAATAGAAATGTCTAAAAATTAGGTTTATCAAAATTAATTTTGATGGTGCTTCTAAAGGAAATCCAGAAAAGCTAGTGGAGGTGGTGTTTTTAGTAGTGAAGTCAAAATTCTCCTCACTTATTCAGGATCATATGGAACTTCAACTAACAACTATGCAGAGGCTATGGCACTTCTTAGAGGGATTAAAATTACAATAAAAAAGGATGAAAATATATTTCAATTGAGGGGGACTTATAAATTATCATCAATGCTATTAAAAAAAATGGATGCGGAAACTTGAAAAAATAATATTATTGTTGATGCTAATCATTTATTACTAGAAGTAATCTCTTATAAGTGTGATCATATTTATAGAGAAGGAAATCGGATAGCACATAAATTAGCGAATTACGATGTTGATCTTCATCACGATGAAATTCAAATATTAGAAGGGCTTGTAAGTGTGAGCATATTTATAGAGAAGGAAATAGAATAGCATATAAATTAGCAAATTATGGTGTTGATATTCATCACAATGAAATTCAAATATTAGAAGGAAACTGACCAAGTGGGATTTTATCTCTTAATCAAAATGATGTCAAGGAGTTGATTGTGGAAACATAACACTTTGAAGAATTTAAAGACTATATTTAAGAGAAATAAAATAAAAATAAAAAAATTGTGATATGCAACAAATGTAATTTTACTACAGTGTTAAGGGATTTGGCTTCTCTTTGAGAGGTCAAACGTTCAAACCCCACTCAAGATGAGGGGACCAGGACCCCTCATAAAAACCCGTGTAAACTCATTGAAAAATAAATGTAATATTTTGGTATTTTGATGGAAATGGTCCCAATAGAAGCCACATATAACAATTTACAAATGCATGCCCCCGAGTACTAGGTGGATTGGTAAGTGCTTTTTTGGCCAAGCACTTACCAAGAAGACACCCAAGTTCAAATATCGAGGGCAGTCTATTTGCAAAGGTAGTAGTTGTTGGAAATTTGATGTATTTTATGTTGTCATTGATGTCACATGGATCATTGATGTCACATTGATCACATTGAGTTTTGGTGGCCAAAGTATTTCATAAATAAGCATTTATGATATTTTGGAAAGCATTGATATATATAGGGTTTTTGTGAAAACCAAGGAAGGAAAAATAAATGGTTTTATTTAAAATAATGGATGGCAGATTTGAAATGGGTTTTTCTTAAAACCCATGTTGGCTTTTCGTTTTGTCAAAAAAGGTGCCCCGATGATGGAGATATTTAATTTTAAATATTTAAGTCTAAATTTTAATTATTTAAAATTTAAATTTAAATTTAAAATTAAAAGTTAATTTATAGTGTCGACGTCAAAATAAAAGAGGAGGCACATAATATTAAAGTTTAATTTATAGCACCAACATCAAAAGAAAGGAGGAAGGCATATATAAATATGTCACCAAATGCTTTGATTAATATCCCTATGTCCTCGATGATGGTGATGCGTTCGAATTGCTAAGGAAGCGAAAGGTGCTAGCGTGTTAAAGAGTGTGCAAAGGGTGTTCGTTCGAAGAGGGAGCAAAGGAGTCGTAGCTTGTTCGAATCCAGTGGAGAAAGGAGGCAATAAAATTAAGGGAGGTCCCTTACCAAGCATTGTAGGTGCTTGTGGCCTAGTGGCAAGAGGAAGGCACATAAGGTGTTGAAGCACCAGCAGATCCGAAGTTCGAATCCTACCAGTGCTAGTTTTGCAAAGTGAAATGGAGGACTCTTTTGGCGCACGTGGTGTTTGAGGACACGCTCGGAGCAAACAAATAGAAGGTTTGAGCTCACTGTTCTATGTGAGCAGTTGGCTCATGTGGTTGTTGGCGTCGCAGTTACATTCATGCAGGGGCAGTGACCGGGGATCGAATCCCACTGAGGACAAAGACAAGTTAATATTTTTTCCTAATATTTTATTTTTCTAAGGTTGCCCTAGGAGATATAAGGGTTGTGATGCATGTTGAGAAAAAGAGATATTTTTGGTGATTTTCCTTTTAGACGTATATCATATTATATATCGTTGGAAAGCTTATTTTGAGGGCTATTTGATTAACTTGCTTAGAGGGAGAAATAAGGTGTATGTAAAGATATATTTCTATTTTTTTAAAGGGGTTCAAAAGTGAAGGCTATTTTGTTCTTTTTCAAAAGTGATTAATTCTTTCATAAGGGGACATGATGCATTTTGTTGAGTAGGAGTGATAAGGTGTTATTTGGATATTGTTGTTATGATATTAATCATGATCTCTAACCCTTGTTGAAAGTTGAAAAAGAAGTTTATTGAGTCTGGAAGATTTCCAAATAGGTTTCTTCATCTTCATAAAAGGTATGGGCACATTCTCCTATTGATTGATTATGGTGGTTGATTTCTGAAATATCATTGGAGATAAAATGATTGATTGTGGTTTCCTTTTCGAAAGTGGTTGGTTGAATGCTTCAATATTTTTTGGTTTAAGAGTTGTGTTTAAACCTTGTTTTATAAGCATAGTTGTTGAAACCCATTGGTTATGCAAAGAACTTAAAAAGGACATGAGTATCATTGTTATGTGAGATTTGTGGTTGAACATTGTTGGAAAAAATTGAGTTGGTTGATACATGCTTGGACTAGGATTTTGTGAGAAAGAGATGTCTCTTATGATGATTGGTTGAGTTGAGTTGAGATTGATTTGAGTTGAGATCATTGTGAATCATTGTTGTCATTCATTGTAGAGTGCTTTGTCATTCATTGTTGAGTTCATCATTAAGCCTTGTCTTTATAGATTTATAGATGAGATTTGAGTGCTACTTGAGCATGATTGGTTGAGCCTTTGAGAAGGCCTTTGGGATAGATTTCTAGACATATTTGGACAAGTTCTATGTGAGCTTGTTGAGCAGATTTGGACAAGTTCTATATGATCTTGTTGAGCAGATTTGGACAAGTTCTGTGTGAGCTTGTTGAGCAAATTTGGACAAGTTTTGTGTGAGCTTGTTGAGCATATTTGGACAAGTTCTGTGTGAGCTTGTTGAGCAGATTTGGACAAGTTCTGTGTGAGCTTGTTGAGCATATTTGGACAAGTTCTGTGTGAGCTTTTTTAGTAGATTTGGACAAGTTTCGTGTGACCTTGTTGAGTATATTTGGATAAGTTTTGTGTGAGCTTGTTGATCATATCAGTGGAGTGCCTAGTTGAGCAGATCAATGGATTGCCTACCTAAGCATATCAATGTGTTGCCTAGCTGAGCAGATCAATGGATTGTCTACCTGAGTAGATCAATGTGTTGCCTAGCTAGGCATATCAGTATATTACCTACCTGAGCAGATTAGTGTGTTGCCTAGCTAAGCAGATCAGTGGATTGCCTACCTGAGCAGATCAACGGATTGCCTACCTGAGCAGATCAATGTATTGCCTATATTTGAGCAAATTAAATTAATCATTATATTGGATAAGGATCCTTATTTCTATGTGATATATTATAATGAGATTATCTTATGGAGTACCCCACATTGGGAGAACCACGTTAAATATTGTGTCTCAATTGTGTGTGATGACTTGTGCTCTTGCTTACTATTGATATCTAAGTTATTAATGCACACTGCTATATTTGGTTATTGCAATTAAGGACATTAATTGATATTGGTTTGGAAAGAAAGTAAAAAGTGGGTGTTATACTATTCACCCCCCCTCTTAGTATAAGCTTGTGTTCTTCAATTGGTATCAGAGCGGGTTCCTTCAAAAAGGCTAATAGCTTGAGGGTAGATTCTACAAGAACATAGATGGCTTCACAGAATGGATCATCTACAAATAAGGCACCACTATTTGATGGTAACAATTATGCTTTCTATAGCATGAGAATGAAGAACTACTTGATATCACAAGGGTATGAGGTATGGCAGATGGTTGAAAAATAGTATAAGGTTGAAGGTGATCCCGAGGAAAATAAGACTATCAAAAAATTGGTTGAGATTAATGCAAGGGCAATAAATTGTATTTTGAGTGGGCTACATGAGACATATTTTGCAAAGGTCATGGTATGTAATTCATCTAATGAAATGTGGACCAAGTTATGGAATACTTATGAAGGATATTCCAAGGTAAAGTTGTCAAAACTACAAACTCATAGAAAAATATTTGAGGAATTGAAAATGGAAGATTCTGAAGATATTGCAAAGTTTTTACTTCGAGTTGATGAGATTACTAACACCATGAGAGGCATAGGATTTGAGATGAAATAATCATAAGTTACTCAAAAGGTTTTGAGATCACTTCCCATGAAGTATGATGTAAAGGTTTCAGCAATAGAAGAAACAATGGATATCAACAAGCTAACAATGGAAGAACTACAAGGAACTCTCATAGCTTATGAGATGAGGGTAAGTAAGCATCAGGTTCCAATAAAAGAGATTGCATTCAAGGCTTTAGAGAAAGAGAAAGGGAAGCTTACAGATATAGATAGAGACCCAGTTAATGATGAGGAAGCTAACTTCATCAAAAGGAATAAGGACTCAAGGAATTTTAGGGATATGAGGAAAGTCATATGCTACAAGTGTGGTGATCTTGGTCACTATGCACACAAGTGTCCACATGAAGAAAATAGTGATGATGAAAAATAGGGTCACAGAAGAAAAGAAGATGGAAAGCATAAGCATGACAAAGATTATAGATACAAGCAAAACATGTATGAGAATAAGAAAAAAAAATAAGGTAAAGAAATCTTACTACACTGTAGAAGCAATTGATAGCTCAGATCACAGTGATAGAGACAAGTAAAATGATGAAAAGGAAGAACATCTATTTCTTGGAATAGAAGGTGAAAGAGAACAGTGCTTTGTGTGTGATCAAAGAGATCACAAATCAGGATATTGTAATGGATTCAATAATAGTGAAGATGAGATGACACATCAAGGAAACAGGCATGGTCAAAGAAATCTTGAGATTTTGTTTGCTATAGAAGATTATAATGATCTCAATGACAGTGAAGATGAAGAAGGGTTTTTCTATGGGATAAGAGAAGTAGAAGGAGAATATTCACTCCAAAAAGAAGAAGTTATACAAGAGAATATTTTAAGAAAGACATATGTCTCAGCTGATCTAAAGGAAGACTTCAATAATATCCATAAGAAACTACAAGAGGTTAAGGAGAATATAAAAGAATTGAGATGTTCCATACGTGAGAATTTTGATCCATCACATGACTCAAAAGGTCAAGATATTTTCACTAAGAAGGAAACATGTATTTCAGAGACAATAAATATGGATGCCAATTTGCTACTTGACACAAATGAAGAGAAAGAAGAGGAAGATTTCAAAGCACCAAAGGTTTCATATTTCAGGTTTGGGGGATCACACTCAAAAGGAAAGGAAGTTCTAAAATATGAAAGCAAGGAAGCACCTAATTTTTATGAAGAAAGTTCCAAAGTTCCTATGGCTCCAAATATTCATTTTGGATCTTATTTTGAGATAGGTGAATCAAGTTCAAAAGAAAAAGAAATTCTTGAAGAAGAAAGCAAGGAAGAAACTAAGGAAAAGGATTTACATACAACAAATAAGGTTCAAATATGCAATGCACAAGTTGTAAATGATCATAAGGAAAATGGTCAAGAAAGGTATGAGTAACTAAGGCATGAACAAAGGGATTTTCAAGGACATTGTTTTTCTTGTAATGGATTTGGACACAGGGCTATACACTATAGGGTCCATGGATCAAAAAAGTTTGATTTTTCTAGAAGAAACTTCAAATAAAGAAGGTATGGTTTTCAAGGACATTGCTTATTATGCAACATGATTGGTCATAGAGCTTCTCAGTGCAAATAAAATGAGCAAAATGGTTTGGGTTTTATAGCTACACAATTCAGAAGTCATGGTCATAATGGTCATGGAAACAGAGCTTTACAATACAGGGTTCAAGAAAGGAATGGATATGGAAATTATTTCAAGAAAGAATTCAGGATTTGGGCACCATCCAAAGGCTACAATATCAAGTGTTTTAATTGCAATAACTTTGGACATATTGCAAAATTTTGTAGGTCTCAATTCCAAACAGGTTCAATGCAAGAAGGACAAATAGGTTCAAGACAAGAGGATCAAGTAATTCATCAAGAGAAGGATATCAGAAAAATATGGAAGGAAGTTGATAGAGGAAAGAAACAATGTAATATGGGAGTAAAAGTACTTCCACACCAAAATTAATCACCTCAAGAGAGAATGTGGTGAGGGGGCTAAGCGTAAGAGTCATATCTTTTAGCCCCATAGGTGTCCCTTTTGCCATTGATGTCAAAGAGGGAGATATTTGAGTAAGGGGCAGAGAATTGATTTAGGGGGAGCAGCCTCCAAAAGAGCATTGAGTTAGGGGGAGCAGCCTCCAAAGAGAGTATTGAGTATGGGGGAGCAGCTTTTATTCTCAAAAATGGTTTTTGCAGTGACTGTGGTGATTTGCATTAGAGGTGTTGCCATCAATGACAAAGGGGGAGATTGTTGGAAATTTGAGGTATTTTATGTTGTCATTGATGTCACATGGATCACATTGAGTTTTGGTGGCCAAAGTATTTCATAAATAAGCATTTATGATATTTTGGAAAGCATGGATATATAAGGTTTTTATGAAAACCAAGGCAGGAAAAATAAAAGGTTTTATTTAAAACCATGGATGGCAGATTTGAAATAGGTTTTTCTTAAAACCCAAGTTGGCTTTTCATTTTTTTGAAAAAGGTGCCCCGATGATGGAGATATTTAATTTTAAATATTTAAGTCTAAATTTTAATTATTTAAAATTTAAATTTAAATTTAAATTTAAAAGTTAATTTATAGCGTCGACGTCAAAAGAAAGGAGGAGGCACATAATATTAAAGTTTAATTTACAATGTCGACGTCAAAAGAAAGGAGGAAAGCATATATAAATATGACACCAAATGCTTTGATTAATCTCCCTATGTCCTCAATGATGGTGATGCATTCGAATTGCTAAGGAAGCAAAAGGTGCCAGCGTGTTAAAGAATGTGTAAAAGGTGTTTGTTCGAAGAGGGAGCAAAGGTGTTGTAGCTCCTTCGAATCCAGCGAAGAAAGGAGACAATAAAAGTAAGGGAGGTCCCTTACCAAGCACCGTAGGTGCTTGTGGCCTAGCGGCAAGAGGAAGGCGCGTAAGGTGTTGAAGCGCCAGTAGATCCGAAGTTCAAATCCCGTTGGCGCTGGTTTTGCAAAGTGAAAGGGAGGACTCTTTTGGCGCATGTGGTGTTTGACCAACGGAGAAAGGAGACAATAAAAGTAAGGGAGGTCCCTTACCAAGCACCGTAGGTGCTTGTGGCCTAGTGACAAGAGGAAGGCGCATAAGGTGTTGAAGCACCAGTAGATCCAAAGTTCAAATCCCATTGGTGCTGGTTTTGAAAAGTGAAAGGGAGGACTCTTTTGGCGCACGTGGTGTTTGAGGACATGCTCGGAGCAAACAAATAGAAGGTTTGCGCTCACTATTGTATGTGAGTGGTTGGCTCACGTGGTTGTTGGCACCACATTTAGAGTGGTGTAGGAGAAGCGACCGGGGATCGAATCCCGCTCAGGACAAAGACAAGTTAATAATTTTTCCTAATATTTTATTTTTCTAAGGTTGCCCTAGGAGATATAAGGGTTGTGATGCATGTTGAGAAAAAGAGATATTTCTAGTGATTTTCCTTATATAATTATATCATATTATATATCGTTGGAAAGCTTATTTTGAGGGCTATTTGATTAACTTGCTTAGAGGGAGAAATAAGGTGTATGTAAAGAGATAATTTTGTTTTGTAAAGGGGTTCAAAAGTGAAGGTTGTTTTGTTCTTTTTCAAAAGTGATTAATTCTTTCATAAGGGGACATGATGCATTTTTTTTAGTAGGAGTGATAAGGTGTTATTTGGATATTGTTGTTATGATATTAATCATGATATATAACCCTTGTTGAAAGTTGAAAAAGAAGTTTGTTGAGTGTGTCAGATTTCCAGAGAGGTTTCTTCATCTTCATAAAAGGTATGGGCACATTCTCCTATTGATTGATTATGGTGGTTGATTTTGAAATATCATTGGAGAGAAAAGGATTGATTGTGGTTTCCTTTTCAAAAGGGGTTGGTTGAATGCTTCAAGGTTTTATGGTTTGAGACTTGTGTTTAAACCTTATTTTATAAGCATAGTTGTTGAAGCCCATTCGTTATGCAAAGAACTTGAAAGGAACATGAGTATCATTGTTATGTGAGATTTGTGGTTGAGCATTATTGGAAATATTTGAGTTGGTTGATACATGCTTGGACTAGGGTTTTGTTAGAAAGAGATGTCTCTTGTGATGATTGGTTGAGTTGAGTTGAGATTGATTTGAGTTGAGATCATTGTGGATCATTGTTGTCATTCATTGTAGAGTGCTTTGCCATTCATTGTTGAGTTCATCATTGAGCCTTGCCTTTGTAGATTTATGGATGAGATTTTTGTGGTACTTGAGCATGATTGGTTGAGCCCTTGAGAAGGACTTTGGGATATATTTCTGGACATATTTGGACAAGTTATGTGTGATCTTGTTGAGTATATTTAGACAAGTTATGTGTGAGCTTGTTGAGCATATTTGGACAAGTTTTGTGTGAGCTTGTTGAGCAGATTTGGACAAGTTCTGTGTGACCTTGTTGAGCAGATTTGGACAAGTTCTATGTGACCTTGTTGAGCAAATTTGAATAAGTTCTGTGTGAACTTGTTGAGCAGATCAGTGGAGTGCCTAGCTGAGTAGATCAGTGGATTGCCTACTTAAGTAGATCAATGTGTTGCCTAGTTGAGCAGATCAGTGGATTTCCTACCTGAGCAGATCAGTGTGTTGCCTAGTTGAGCAAATTAGTAGATTGCCTACCTGAGCAGATCAGTGTGTTGCCTAGCTAAGCAGATCAGTGGATTGCCTACCTGAGCAGATCAGTGTGTTGCCTAGCTTTGAGTAGATCAAAGTAATAATTGTATTAGATAAGGATCCTTATTTTTGTGTGATATATTATAAGGATATTATCTTATGGAGTACCCCACATTGGGGGAACCACTTTAAATCTTGTGTCTTAATTGTGTGTGGTGACTTGTGCTCTTGCTTACTATTGATAATTGATTTATTAATGCACACTGCTATATTTTGTTATTGCAATTAAGGACATTAATTGATATTGGTTTGGAAAGAAAGTAAAAAGTGGGTGCTATATTGTTCACCACCCCTCTCAGTATAAGCTTGTGTTCTTCAGTAGTCTGATCTGAATCTTTTGAGTGTGCGTCAGACCGATGATGATGGTATGAATCCTGAGCGATCGGTGGTCCCCTTCACGCTAGGTCAATAATAATGAGGTGAAATAGGTTTGGTGGGAGCAACCCCTATGGTTTGAACCTTGCACCTATCAGTTACTAAATAAACTTATATATATATATATATATATATATATATATAACCGATTACATGGAGTTGAAATGAGAACCACATAGTGGTATTTGATGAATATAAACTCATAACCATTATTATTTTTTAAATATATTGGTAAAATTCGAATACAGATCTCCTTCTTTAAAATTAAGGAATTCAATGAATATTATAACACTTTAACTATACATACATAACTATTATTATTTTCTAAATCATTTGGTAAGATTGAAAACTTATATGTTTAAAACTTTATTTAATTATAGGTATGTAATTAAAGTATATATTATGAGCTACATAGAATTGAAATGAGCCCAAGTGTAACCACATAGTGGTGTTTGATGAATATATAATCATAATAATTATTATTCGTTAAATTTATGGGTAAAATTTAAATACATATTTTCTCCTTTAAAATTAAGGAATTCAATTTATATTAAAACACTTTAATTTGCGAGCACGAGTTGGGAGGGAGTGCAATGGGAAGCGAGTGTGAGCCATGAGGGAGTGCAACTAAAAGCAAATGCAATCCATGAGGGAGTGCAACCTAAAGCAAGTTTGAGCGCGATCCAGGAGTAAGTGTAGTTGAAAGTGAGCATGAGCACACACTGAGAGGGAGTGTAGCAGTGAGTGTGAGCGTGATAAGAGAGTGAGTGCAACCAGAAGTGAGTGTGAGCACGAGCTAGGAGTGAGGAGGAAGTGTGAGTAGGAAGTAGAAAGCAAAGTGTGATCCAGTTGAAGAAAATCTAGTGTGATCCAAGAGGAAGTGAGATCTAAGAGGGATTGTAAGCCATTATTCAATCATGGTGGAAGAGTAGTAGGTTCATATGAAGTGCATCAATGCTTCAAACCCTTACCACGAATGCATGAAACATTGTTTCCAAATTATTGTTGAAGCGAAGGAACGTTGAGAAAAATAAGAGACAAGGTCTATTGCAACCCAAGAGGGAGTGCAAGCTAGGAGTGAGTGTGAGGAAGGAGAGAGTGCGAGGAAGAAGAAAGTGTAAACTAGGAGTGAGTGGAAGCCAAAAGGAAAGGTGAGCCAAGAGGGAGTGCAAACCAACAACAATCCCCATTAACTAGTATGGAAGGAAAGTCATATTTGAAAGCTCTAATGGGAAGTCAAGATACCCTAGTTGGAAGTATGGAGGCCCAATTCAAAGATAAGCAAAAGAGAGAATACATGGCAAGTTTGATCTAGGTAGCAAATGCTACACCAAAAGTAAGTATCAAGGATGAGATGATTGAGCATGATATAATGGTTCTTAAAAGTAGAATATTAATATGTAAGTTCCATAGATCATGGCTAGGGTTTTTAGAGATTCAAAATTGGATCAAGTGGAAGTGGGGATTAAATTCAAATTACTTTATGACTTTTCTTCCTAAAGGTTTCTCATCATCTTTTCCAGTTCAAAATTTAGGGATAAAATAATGGTTGGTGGCCTATGGTTTAGGGGAAGAGATGCACTTTATTTGAGACCATAAAATGAAATTTTTTCTAGTTGAGATAGAAACTGTTAAGAATATTCCAGTATGGGTTAGACTTTTTGGACTTCCATATTAGCTTATAAATAAGGATGTTCTAAAGAATATTGGAAATACTTTAGGGGAATTCATCAAGGACTACTACTAAGGAGCGAAAGCATGTTATATATACTCAAATATGTGTTGTTATGGATATTTCAAAACCTTTGCCACAATCCATTAAGATAAAATCTGAATCAAGAGAATGGGATCAACAAGTAGATTATGAAAATATCGCTTTTCGTTGCCACAATTGTTATGAGATTGGAAACATGGCAATAGTTTACAAAGTGAAAACTATGAAGAAAGAGAAAAATAAATTTAACCATGAAATAAACTTCAAGATAAAGCAAGGAAATCATATAATAATAGAAGCTAGATCAGATCAAGTATGTCCCACTCTGAAAGAAGAGGCAAAAAAATTCGATATCATTTGGCAAGTTTAGAAGGAATTAAAGGTGCAAAAGATATGGAGAGAAATCCTAAAACAAAGCCAGCAAAAGAGGTCAAGTTTATTCTAGGTAAACCATCTTCATTTTCCTCAAGTAGTATAGAATCCTCTCCAAGTAATAAGAGTGAAAGGGATGAAGATGTTATCACTTGCACTTCAAGATTTCAAAAGCAACATAATAAAGAAATAAGGATGGAGAAAACCAATAACACTTTAGGTTTTTTAGAGTAGAATAAGAAGGTAATTGCTAAAGAAGAGCATCCTTGAACTTTAGGGTTTATAGGGAAACATAAAGAAGACTGTGCTTTTGATATTATTCCTTGCACTTCAGAACAAGGTAAACCTAAATATGATATGTCTTACTATGAGGAGTGTGAGAAAATTGAAGAGATTGATAAAGATGAAAGTATTGTTGGAAATGAAAAAAAAAAGAGGAAGACCCAAGAAGCAAAAACAAAGAGAAAAAAAAAACAAAGGAATATTGATATGGGGAAACAAAAGCAAATATCACAAGTACTAACAAAAAGTAGGGCTAAACCCACAAATAAAATCAATAAATAACAATGAAAATAATAACTTGGAATATTAGGGAAATGGATAAGAACCCTAAATACAGGTATTAAGAAATTGTGAGGTTGTTATAGAAAAGATATTTATAGATATAGAAGTTAGGATTAACGGTGTTGAATTTCATCTTGGCATAATTTAATTTCATAAGGCATTTGATATAAAAGGAGTTGATTGTGGAAACTTAGTAGTTTGAGGAAGATGGAAATTGATAGAAAGACAAATTAAGAATATCTTTGATTGAAAGGTAAAGTTAGATATGCTTTAATTAACTTGTTAGAAATGTAATGAGAGTAATGTAATGTTTTATTTTTATAATGAGAGTGGCCCCAATGGAAGCCATACATAGCTTATTATAAAAAACACTTTAATTATGCATACATCATTATTATTAGTTTTTAAATTATTTGGTAAGATTGGAATTAATCTCCTTTAAATCATTGACTACTTGATTATAATTATTAAAAATATTTTTTTAAGAAATTTCTATACTTTATATATATATATATATATATATATATATATTATTTTTTAAAAGTTTTATAGAATACTTTGACAGATATATTTTTATTGCATACGTTTATATAGGATTGAAACAGGTCCCACGTGTATTATATCATCACTACATAGTGATATTATAACAACCTAAATATTATCATATATATATATATATATATATATTTATCGTTTGACAAGATTTAAACATGAGTCTCTTACAATCTAACCTATTGAATTAATGTCATTTTATGATGTTTTGACAAATATACATATGTTAATAATATTATTTAATCTGATGTTAAGAATGGAAAATAAGTTTCTTGGATGAAGAATTTACTTGATATTAAAACACTTTATATATACATAACTATTAATTTTACTTTTAATCATTCAATAAGATTTAAATATGAATCTCCTCCATTAAAATAAACTGTTTGATTATAATTTCTAATATATATAGAGGTCTGGTTAGTGTGAGAAACCCGTACGACGTACGTTCAAGGCTGAGCATTCCCATCCCATCATGACCTCTCATAAAGAGAAGAGTTGAGCTTATCAAAAATAATCGAGGGGATAACGCAACGGTTCGGGCCTTGGCTCTTTTTCAAAATGTCCAAGGTTCAAACCGCCACATGTGTGGTTATGTGTTAAATTCCATATTGATAAGCTTAACTCTCCCCCTTATGAAAGGTTATGGTGGAAAGAGAATGACTAGCCCTAAACTTTGGTCATAGGGATTTTTCACACTAACCAAATAAAAAAATCTAAAAAATATTATGTAACAACCTTATATCATTTATTGATATACTATAAGTGGTCTTGCGTTCAAACCCCTTGAGGGTGGTTGTTGATGTAATTTGTAAACGTTCTCCTTAAAAATAAAATCATTTCAATCCCAAAAAAAATAATTATTTTTATTTTTTATTTCTTTTTAGATGACTTTATTTTATTTTATTTTATTTTATATATATATATATATTATTTTTATGAAAAAAAAGGTTATAGTCAATTGTCTCACCTTCTATCCTTTATAAATAGATTCAATTCTCATCTCAATTGAGTAAATATAGCTAGATATCTGCATTTAGTTTTATAAAAAAAATTAAATTTTTTATTTTCATTTTTCAAATCTTTTTCAATTTTCTTTGTAAATATAAATATTTTAAAATATTTTTGATATTTTTCTACAACAACCTTCACAATCTCAAAACTTTACCTCTATTGTCTACACATTGCATCTTAGTAGAGCAATATTTTTAAAACTTTGTGATATCATAGTCCACTTTACCAAATTTAAACTATTTGTTTCTATCATGAAGCATAAGTGTAACCATAAGAACTATAATATATAGTTTATATGAAAACATGTTAATGTTCTTAAAATACAACAAATATTATCAATGGAGAAAATTAAAGTAAATTTTAATCATTATTTGATTCAAGTAACCAACATTGCATATGGCTATAAATCAAGTGAAGAATAACGTGAAAACATGAATAATATACAAATTATTTTTAACTCGAAGAATAAAAAATATTATAAGTATTTTTTAATAGAGAAAAAATGGTTGTACTCAAGTTCTCCACCCTCTGACAAAACACAACTCTCTCTTTTAGAACTTGAGAGTTAACATATATATTCAATTATCATCTCAATTGAGTTGCTATAATTAGAATTCATTATTGTTTATAAAGAGTTTGAATTATAAAGAGTTTGAATTATTCATTTTTATTTTCTAAATCTTCTTCAATTTTCTTTGTAAATATAAATATTCTAGCATTCAACATCCTTTTTCTTGACATTTTTCTACAACCACATTTACAATACCAAAACTCCATCTCTACTGTCTACAAACTGCATCTTAGTAAAGTAATACTTCCAAGAACTCCATGTTATCATAGGGTCTTCCCCTCTAAATTTTTCACCTTGCCTTTTTAAACCACCTTAGGGACATCAAGGTGATTAATGTGCCTAATTACCTTTATAGGTCCATGGAAATATCCATTGACAATGTAAGGAAGAGTAATTCTTCCCATCCCATCCACCAGGGCTTACATTTGATCCTTTATAGGCATGCCCTACAAAAATAGGCTCAAAAGTCAATTAAATATTATACTATCAGTCCTTTCGATCCATCCCTTACTCAGAGCTTGAACCAGGAGTCCCCTATTAAAGAGGTGGTCTGCGAGGAAGGTAATCTAGAGATTGAGTCCCTTGATACATTGAAATCGACTAAAAAATTGAGCTCTAGCCCAATTTTGGAAGACACACCTCAATCAAGCAATTTTGAGCTTCACCGTCGTTCCTTGAGGAGCAAAAAGGCTGGGAGTAAGAGCAAAGGAAACCTTGATGTTGTTCGGGAGTCCCCTCAATCGAAATTCAAAAATTAAAGATCAAATGTTCTCTCTAAAGGTGATGATGGACGATAATCCCACTTGTATGATATTCTTTGAGCCCTTGAGCGGCCTCACCATCAGCATGGTTCAGAAAACAATCCTTGACCCCCTAATCGACATCATGGTGATACTATCTGTTGTAGCCAATGCCTCAAATACTGCCTGGATCCTATACTAGCAAGTTGCTAAGGTATTCAAATACCTTCATTATCAACTCAAAGATATCCAAAATACTGGTGATGAGATTTTTGAAAATAGCATTGAGTCTCAATGAAGCTGTGTTCAGCTTTTTTATTGTTCCTTTGTTACTTTATTATTGGTTTCTCTATTCCAAAGCCTCCTAAATACTCCCTTTTGGTGTACTGGGATTGCCTTTGTGGCCCCTTTGATTGCTCTTTGCTATTGTAGGTCAGTTGCTAGCTTGTTCATTTTAACGCTCTTTTTGTAAATCATAGTCCATTTTACCAAAATTAGATTGTTAGTTTCCTTCTTGAAGTATAAGTGCAACCACAAGAACTATTATAAATATTTTAGCATGTTAGAAGGTGAATTCACTATACATAAGTTTTAGTCAATAAATTTTATGTAGCAAAGGCGACTACTAGACGTCTAGGCAGCAGGCATCTAGGCTAGACATTTAGGCAACAGACATCTAGACTAGACGTTTGGGCTGCTAGATGTATAGGTAGCAGACGTCTAGGCTAGATGTCTCAATTATTAGATGTCTAGGAAACAGACATCTGGGACAGACATCTAGAGGTAAAATATGAACACGTTCAGGCACTTTTCCTTGGGAGTGGAAACAAACAGTTTTTCATAGGCTTCCTTTAGGAGAGGGAACGAATAGTTTTGGAGTCTTCCTTCTCTGCTCTATAAAAGAGGAATGTTCCCTTGCATATGGATAAGTTGAGTGAATGTAAAATTTGTTGAAATTAATAAAATAAAAAGTTACCATTACCCCGTGGTTTTCCTATACATTGCAGGTTTCCACAAAAAATATGTGTTACTTGTGTTGTTTTGTTCTCTATCATTGTGTTTTCTGCTTGCAGATATAAAATCTAAAAATTTAACTAACATCTGGTATCATAGCCTAAGGTTTTGTGCTAGTGGGAGCTAAAACAATGATAGGAGGTGTAACCAAGTTCGATATTGAGAAATTTTATGGCAGGAACTTTTCTCTATGGAAGATGAAGGTGGAGGATTTGTTGGTTTAGAATGACCAAGCTCTAGCCTTGAAAGGGATCACGAGTAAACTGAGCAGCATGAAATATGAGGAGTGGGCATCACTTGATAGGAAGGTAATTTCTACAATCCATATTTACCTAGCAGACTCTGTCTTGTTCAATGTAGCTGAAGAGAAGACCACGGAATCCCTCTAGTAGCTGCTTGAAAAGTTGTATGAAACAAAATCAACAAAAAACAAGGTTTTTCTAAAAAAACAACTTTATAGCTTGAGGATGACGGAAAGCTCATCCATGGTAGATAATTTGAATGAGTTTAAAACTCTTATTAGTAAACTGGTTTCAGTTAATGTTTATTTGAGGATGAGGATAGAGTTATCACCCTACTTTGTTCTCTTCTAGACACCTAGTATCATACAATTATGACCATCAGTAATGCACCATCATGAACTCTAAAATTTGATGTTGTGGTAACTACTTTGTTGGCAGAAGAGTTGAGGCAAAAAATGTCTCTGGAATCCTCGACCAATGAAGCCCTATCTGTGAGAGGTCAATCTTTAGATAGGAGTAAACAAGGTAGATCACAGTCCAGATCTAAGTCTAAAAGACATAAGTAGAAAGGGAAGTGTTGACATTATAGGAAGCCAATACACTCAAAGAAGGATTTTTGGTAATTAAAGAATTGTGAAAAGTAAAAGTAGCCATCAACTAAGGCCAATACAGTAGATTCAATAGAGATGGCAACATGTGAAGCCTTATGTATCAGGTACAGTAGATTTGTTTTATATACCTAGGTTTTGGACTCAGGTGCATCTTTCCACATGTCTCCCCATAGAGACTGGTTTGAAAAATATCAACCATACTATGGTGGAAAGATCTATTTTGCTGATGATCATCCTTTAGAAATTATAGGAAGAGGGGATATAATGATCAGGCTAGACGATGGTAAAGAAAGGATGTTATGTGATGTACGACATGTACCCGATTTATGAAAGAATATGCTTTCAATCAAGATGATGGATAAGCTAGGGTATTTTGTCACTTTCAGTAACTACTACAAAATTACCAGAGGAGCTCTTATAGTAGCAAAGGGAGATTCTTATGGGATCCTATATCATTTATGCAATGATACGGTGACAAACCATGCAGCAGCAACAACTTCTATTCAGAATGTAGTAATGTTATGGCATCAATGCCTAGGACATATGAGTGAAAAAGGTCTAAAAATTCTGCATGATAGAGGTATGCTTTATGGAATTAAGTCTTGCAATTTAGACTTGTGTGAGCACTATATTTTTGGTAAACAAAAGAGGGTTCAATTTACTACAAGTCCTGGTAAGAGTTGTGATATTCTGCAACTTATACATTCAGATATATTTAGACCAGTCCCCACTCAGTCCTTAAATGGTGCAATTTATTTTCTAAATTTTATAGATGATTATTCTAGGAGAGTGTGGGTTTATTTTCTGAAGAAGAAGTCATAAGATTTGCATAAATTTAAAGAGATCAAAGCACAAGTAGAGAAGAGTTTTGGCAAGTCGATTTTATGTCTCAGGCTAGATAATGGGGGTGAATATTACTCTAAGTAATTTGATAAATTTTGTATGCAAGAAGATATTAAGCACCAGAAGACTATACCATATACTCCACAACAAAATGGTGTGGTTGAGTGGATAAATCGCACAATCATGGAACGTGCAAGAAGAATGCTCAACACAACCATGTTGGATAAAACGTTCTGGGCAGAGGTTGTTAATATTGTTGTTTATCTTATTAACAGGTTACCTATAGCTTGTGGGTGAAATTTTGTGCCTCTTCACCCACTCTTCTTTTCTTGAATATGATGACGTATTAGAGCCGACCATTTTGAAGAAGTGACGAAAGAAGTGGATGTCTAAAATCAGATGAACAAACAACAAGATAAATCATGAATTTCATAGTCAAATGGAAGAATGGGTAGGGGTGTGCTCGAAGAAATATCTGAAATCCCCACCTTGGCTATCGAGTGGAAGATTGGGATCCTAGACCCCCAGATGGAAAAATCGAACTAGGACAGGACAATCGCAAGTCCCAACTTCTCATTCAAAATCTAGACAAAAATTTGGGAAAGTATCAAAAGTTTGAGTCGATTCCTCTTTCCCCAAAGTGTGATGATTAGGTGGCATGTCCCTCAAGCTAGGTCATTAATAAACACAATTACTTGGGTATGAGCTTAGAAGCAAAAAGTGGAAGTACGTGCAGCCTATGACAATCAGTCAGACTTCTCAAGTGCTCAAGGGGTGAAAGATAGAAGTTATTGCTTGAACAGGTGTAGCAAAAGTGATCAAGGACCCAAATTTTTGTGCGAGGTACCCAACTCCTTTCGAACAACCACCATTCCCTCTAATGCAAAGCGTTAGCATATCTTCTAACCATTCTAGTTTGATATTTCTCGTCGAACGTCATTAATGCTTAATTTTGAATTCATTGTAAAATCCTCTATAAATAGCAGAATGCTTGTCATTCCAAAGGGTAGCTTTGTGTCCTTTACAATTCATATGTAATTCGTTGTTGCTTGTAAATAATAGTAACTCACTTTTGGTCTCTCAATCTGTATTTCATTCTTTTTCTACCTTTGTGTGAATATTTATTTTTGCGATGGTCATCTGAGTTGATCTACTTAATTCTGCTATCTAGATTTTGTGGATTAGACTAGGTGGTTCTGGAATTCACATTCACCACTAGGCATCGAGGTTTATTTTTGCTAAAGTCAATCGGATGGGAATACTCAAATTTTGTTGCCTATATTTCATGCACCCTCTCGTTGGTTTTGGAATTCACCCCTGCACGTCGAGATGAAGGAGAAGTGATAAATGGGGTGGGATGATCTGTTAGGTGGTTCGCTATTGTTTGCACCCACGATGTTGGAAGAGTGTGTCTTTATGCGGTCACATTTTGTCCTTGTCAGTTCTAGCTATGACCTTATTTATTTTCCTTCTTGTTCTCTTTTCCTCCTTTTCCCTTTGTGATGTAGGTAGTTGGAACCTCAGGATCCGGCCTTCTTCGAAGATCGACTAAATCTTTCCCTCTAGGACTAGGTGATCATTCAATGCTAGTCTAGAACCTTTGGATGCACCTCTCGCTCGTTCAGTGCCGATTTTTGTACCAACAGTTGTGGCAACTCCATTGGGGAAATCTATGGGTTTTCATGTTTAAGGAAACCAAAGTCTAGTGATTCTCTTGTTTACCCAGAACTTGGCAAATCACCTAGTGAATCCAAATGAGCAGCATCTCCACATATTGAGATCAGTTGCATTTTTATGCTGACATTTTCTATTCCATGAAGGACCCAGGGTTAGATGAGCAGCCCTGGCTTTATTTACAGAGAAATTATGCTCATATAGCGACTCTAACCTGGTGGTGTAGTCCAGGGGCTCTAAGAGACCAGTGATTTTATGGCCCAACCAAGTACCTTGGTTGGAATGATCAAGGTCCTATTTGCCTTTCCCATTTGCATGATATTCCTGAAGTTGCCTGGAATTTTTACCAAGTTATGATGGCATCAATGGATGTGTGAAGGTGCACCTAGAAAATGTGGCTTCTCTAGCTACCCTTCACAATATCATATACGAAGATGTGATGATCAGGATGTTGATCACTTCTCTTCAGGGCAGAGCATGGCTTTGGTATAAAACCCTACAGTTTAGGAGCATCTTTGCATGGGCAGATTTGGCTGAAGCTCTCTTCGATGTGTTTGGTGAACTTGAGGACACCTTCCAACTGCTAACTTAGTTCATATTTATCAATAGGAACCCTCTTGAGAATGTGATCGACTTCAACATATGATTCAGTAGTAGTTGGGGAAATATTCCAAGCCTACTCCTCCTATCCTCAGCCCAAGCGTACATGTTCTACATTCGGGCATTTAGCCCTTGTATGGCTTTTCTCCTATGTCAATCAAGGGAAAAAATATTCTCCCAATTATATGAGGCCATCATATTTGAACAGATGTTAGTAGGAAAGTAGCAGCCATCGCAACCCTGCATAATTTTTCCCTCTTCAGAACTTGTGGCAGATCAACAAATGGAATCACCATCGAAAGAGGAATCATTTACAAAACTGATGCAGTAGGTCAATCTCAAAAACCTGTCCTTTAATAGGTCATTGCCTAAAAGGTGAAATAAGGTGGTGGAAATAATTGTCACCTTAAGTTTTGACGGCCTGAGCACTGGAGAGCTTAAGCAAAACAAGAAGAATTACAAGCCCATCATATTTTTGAGCCTAAATACACAATGCCCATACAAATAGAAGCTCAAATTTGACGTAATTTGGTCTGGCCATTGCAGATTTAGAGGATGAATGGCACCAACAACCTAGGCTCAGGTGCACCTGGTATACCAAACTTTTACAGTAAGTAAATAAATTTATACCTTGTACATAGCTTCTTATGATGTGTCATCATCTTTGGGAATTACAAGAATTTTGCTTCGGGTAAAAAGGCCCTCAGAATTTATCTAAAAAATATAACATCCTTCCTCCATCCCCATGTTGTCATCCTAGTTTTCATTTTTCTGTGTTGTTGTCATGACTCCATAGCCCAATAGATGCATCAAGGCCTCTTATCCTCTCCTCGGGAGTTGTAGCAAGAAGTCTTGGGACTCATAGAAGTAGACTCAAGGCAAGCATTATTATAAATAGCACCTTGTGGGTATATGCAAATGAGACTATGAATTATAGGTTGCAAAGCACAGTTGAAACATAATGGCCTCCTAGTGGATAGCAATTAGTAAAAGATGGTCATTTTTTAATTACGTAAAGAAGAAGGTTTGGGATGGAAAATATAAGAAACAATGGTAATCTATCTACTCTTGGAATATCCTAGATCCTTAGTGGGCTACGTTTAAGGGGATCCAATCCGAAAGGCTACCTAGTGAAGACGGGTTAACACCCTATCAATTTCACTTGGCTAAGTTCGGGTTGCTTTTCCTTTCGTGTCTCTCCATTTCTCCATCTTCTCCTCTCCTATGACTTTCCTTTCCCTTTATTGCCTGTATCTCCTCAGGTTGAAGGCAAATGTTTATTTGTCTAAACCATTTTTAGGCCCCCCTTTTCCATTTTGTGTGTTTGCTTATTGTTTCTACTACTTATCTTCCTGCTGCTCTTGTCTGTCGCAGTTCCTTTTATGTTTTTTGTCTCTATCATGTTCCACTTTTCTTTCCTTCCCATGGATCCCTTCTCTTCTTCTCCCTTTTGTTATATCTCCTCCTCCTTTTGGGTTATTTTTTCACAAGTTGAAAAACCCCTATAAGTCGCCAAGAGTGTGGGTGAAATTTTGTGCCTCTTCACCCACTCTTCTTTTCTTGAGGATGATGATGTCTTAGAGTTAGCCAATTTTGAAGCAGTGATGAAAGAAGTGGATGTTTGAAACTAGTTGAACAAGCAGCAAGACAAATCACAAAATCCATAGTCAAACGAAAGAATGGGTAGGGGTGTGCTCAAAGAAAGATCCAAAATCCCCACCTTGGTTGTCGAGCAAAATATTAGGACTACAAACCCCCAGATGAAAGAATTGAACTAGGACAGGACAAATGCAAGTCCCAAATTCTAGTTCAAAATCTAGACGAAACTTTGGAAAAGAAGTATCAGAAGTTCGAGTCGAATCCTCCATAAAGTATGATAAGTAGGTGGTATGTCCCTGACCAGAACTAACATCAAGGGGAAGGGAGCCTCAAGTTGGGCCATTAATAAACATAAATTCCCTAGTACGAGATGACAAGGAGAAAGTGGAAGTACGTGGAGCCTACGATAATCAATCATACTTCTCAAGTGCTCAAGGGGAAAAGTAGTATAAGTTATTGCTCGAACAGGTGTAGCAAAAGTGATCAAGGGCCCATATCTCTGTGTGAGGTACTCAACTCCTTTTGAACAACCACTATTCCCCCTAAAGCAGAGCATCAACAGATCTTCTAGCCATTCCAGTTTGATCTTTCCCGTCGAACGTCATTAATACTTAATTTTGAATTTATTTTAAAATCCTCTATAAATAGACTCTATGGCCTTTACAATTCATATGTAATCTACTATTGCTTATAAATAATAGTAACTCACTGTTTGGTCTCTCAATATATTTTTCATTATTTTTTTACCTTTGTGTGAATGTTTATTTCTTTGATGGCCATCTAAGTTGATCCGCTTAGTTTTGCTATCTGGATTTTATGGGTTGGACTGGGTGGTTCTAGAAATTGTATTCACCATTGGGCATCGAGGTTTATTTTTACTAAAGCCAATTGGGTGAGAATTTATTTCCTAGATTTCATGCACCCTCCTGCTGGTTTTGGAATTCACCCCTACACATCGAGCCAAAGGATAAATGATAGATGACGCAGGCTGATCTATTAGGTGGTTTGTTGTTGTTTGCACCCACAAAACTGAAAGAGTGTGCCTTGATGCGGTCGCATTTTGTCCTTTTTAGTTATGGCTATGACCTTATTTTTTTTCTTCTCGTTCTCTTTTCCCCCTTTTTCCCTTTGTGGCATAGGTAGCAGAACCTCAAGAGCCGACCTTCTCTGGAGATCGATTGAATCTGCTCCTCTAGGATCGAGCGATCGTTCAATGCTGGTCGAAAACCTTGAGGGGTGCCTCCCGCTCGTTCAGTGCTGGTTTTCGCACCAACATAGCTGCATTGGATGGATAGATTTAGAAGGAGGTTTGGTATTGTAAGCTATTTGATTACTCCAATTTATGTATATTTTTTTGTGATGCGTTTGCCCATGTACCTAAAGAAAAAGGTCCAAACTTGACCCAAATTCAAGCAATGTTTTTCTCAACTATGGAGATACAATGAATGGGTATAGACCGTGGG
Organism: Wollemia nobilis; assembly: GCA_028583015.1. Taxonomy (NCBI): domain Eukaryota; kingdom Viridiplantae; phylum Streptophyta; class Pinopsida; order Araucariales; family Araucariaceae; genus Wollemia; species Wollemia nobilis. The sequence goes on from JAQPPZ010016670.1 coordinate 1,872,085, forward strand.
ATCCTACTACCCACAAGGTAATTATTAGTTAGGATGTTATTGTTGATGAAAAATCCATGCAAAGGAAGAAGGTACAATAAACTCCTAATGTTGTATCAGTTGAAGTAGAAAAGAGTGAAGATAAATATGAAAATCAACATGCTAAAGTTTTTTATCAACATGTAGAACAACAAGTAGAGGAGTCACAATGGTCACAAGACCAAGAGCCACAATCAATAGATCATTGGGTTAGAAGATCTACATGTCCATAAAAGTGTTCGAAAAGGTATTCTCGAGTTTACGAGTCCTCTTTTGCTTTGTTAACTGATGATGGTGAGCCTAGTTCATTTTAGGAAGCTAGAGAGTCTAAGAATGTAAAAAAGTAGAGGAAATCCATGGAGGATGAAATCGAGGCACTTTGCAAGAATAAAATGTGGGAACTTATGGATCTCCCACCTAGAAGAAATTTTGTTGGAAATAAATGGGTTTACAAAGTAAATAAGAACATCGATGGGTTTTTGGAATGCTATAAAGCTCTCTTGATGGCAAAAGGCTATGTGCAAAATTCAGGTATTGACTTTAATAAAATTTTCTCTCCTATTGTGAAGATGACTACTATTAGAGTTTTACTTGCACTTGTAGCAACACATGATTTAGAATTGGAGTAGCTTGATGTAAAGACTACTTTCCTACATGGTGATCTCGAGGAATAGATTTATATGGATCATCTTGAGGGCTATAAAGAAAGAGGTAAAGAGCATTTGGTTTGCAGATTGAAGAAATCAATGTACGGGTTAAAACAGGCACCAAGGTTGTGGTACAGGAAATTTGACAACTTCATGAAGAGCCAAGGTTTCAGCAGGAGTGAAGGTGACCATTTTTGATACTATAAGAGGTTTGAGATGGCATTTTTATTATTTTGTTGTTGTATGTTGATGATATGTTGGTTGTAGGTCCCAGCATGAAGAAAATCATTGATCTTAAGGCTTAGTTGGCTAGGACATTTGAAATGAAGGATTTAGGAGTAGCAAACCAAATTTTAGGGATGAAGATACACAGGGACAAAAAATGAAGAAAGATATGGTTAAGTCAAAAGTCATATATAAAATATTTTGCAGTGCTTCAATATGTAGAATGCAAAACCAGTTAGTACCCCACTTCTTTCACACTTAAAATTGTCTTCCAACTAGTATCCTATAACAAAAGAAGAGAATACAAGCATGTCTCGTGTACTGTATTCATCAGTAGTAGGAAGCCTCATGTATGCCATGGTGAGCACCAGACCAAATATTGCCCAAGAAATGGGAGTAGTTAACCGATACATGGCAAATCCTGGTAAGGAGCATTGGAATGCGATGAAGTGAATATTTAGATATTTAAGAGCCACTTCGAATGCTGCTATTTACTATGGATCGAAAAGTTTGCAAGTTGAAGGTTTTGTGGATTTTGATTATGGTGGAGATAGAGATGGGATAAAGTCCACTACATGAAATACCTTCACTCTTGTTGGTGGAGTGGTGAGTTAGGATTCTAAGTTGTAGTCTGTGGTGGCTTTATCAACCACTGAAGCAGAATATATTGCAACGACTCATGCAAGCAAAGAGGCATTTTGGCTAGAGCGACTGTTGGGTGACTTCAAGGTAATGTAGGAGAAAATTACGTCGCATTGTGATAGCCAAAGTGCCATTCAGCTAGTGAAGAACCCAACATTCCATGATCGCACGAAACACATTAATGTCAAGTACCACTTTATAATAAATTTGGTGGAAGAAGGTAGGATCCTATTGCAAAAAATCAATATTGAAGTGAATCATGCAGATATGCTTACAAAGTCGATCAAGGTAGAGAAGTTTGAGTGGTGTAGAACTTCTCTGGGCTTGCTAAAAATGTAACAAGGGCAACATTGGGCAATAGGCACTAGATGAAAAATAATTCTTGTCTACTATCTTCAAGTGGGAGAATATTAGGAGGTGAATTCATTATACATATGTTTTAGTCAGTGAAGTTGAGGTAGTAGAGGCGATTGCTAGACATCTAGGCCAAATGTCTAGGCAACAAATATCTACGACAGATGTTTGGGTTGCTAGATGTATAGGCAACAAACATCTAGGTCAGATGTCTAGGTTTCTAGACGTTTAGGCCAAACGTCTAGGCAACAAACGTCTAGGCCAGACGTCTAGGTTGTTATAGTCTAGGCAACAGATGTCTAGGCCAGACGTTTGGGCTGCTAGACGTCTAGGCAGCAGACGTCTAGGCCAAACGTCCAGGTTGCTAAACATCTAGGGTAGACATCTAGGCTACTAGACATCTAGACATATGGGTTGCTAGATGTCTAGGCCAAACATCTAGGTAGCAAAAATCTAGGTTAGACGTCTAGATGTAGAAGACGAATAGATTCAGGTGCTTTTTTTTGGAAGTGGAAACGAATAGTTTTTCAAAGGCTTCCTTTGGGAGAGGAAATGAACAGTTTCAAAGTCTTCCTTCTCTACTCTATAAAAGGGGGATAATCCCTTGCATAGGAATAAGTTGAGTGAATTTAAATTTTGCTTAAATTAATAAAAAAGAAGTTGCCATTACCCCATGGTTTTCCTACACATTACAGGTTTCCATGTAAAATCTCTGTGTTACTTGTGTTGTTATTTTGATCTCTATCATTGTATTTTCTACTTACAGGTATAAGATCTAAAAATTTAACTAACATAGCAATCTCAAAAAGTTGAAAGTTCCAATCCATACTCTCTTCCATAATCCAAACAACAACCAACAACTCAAATAGTCCATTCAACCATGAAGTCCATCTAATGTCATCTTCTTTTGTTTCAACATACAAAACTTCTACTCGTTTTACAAAATCATAATCTACTTTACCACTTTTGTACCGTTAGTTTCCTCCAGTGCATTGATCTATAAATGGATTTCATGAAACATTTTTTAGTCCTCTAAAACATTATTTGAATTTGCTATTTTCATATTTTACTTAACAACTTCAACTAAACTTATTACTTCCTCTAAGGAAAAGAGAATTTGACTTCACTATCCTCTATTAAAACCCTTATTTTAGTGAGCCTGTCTACACATTTGTTCCCTTCTCTTAACGCATGTGTAAGCCTAATTTCTTCAAACTTTGTAGCAAGGTATTTTATTTCCATAATGATCTTTTGTATGTTCCATGGAGCCTTTGCTTTTCTCAAAATTACATTTTTTTTCAATGAGTTTATACATGTTTTTATGAGGGGTCATGGTAAAAATTCAACAATTTTACACATGTTTTTGTGAGGGGTCATGGTCCCCTCATACTGAGTGGGAATTGAACCTTGGACCTCTCAAAGAGAGGATAAATCCCTTACCACTACAATAAGCTTACAACTTGTTTTCTCAAAATTGCATTTATTACTATTAATTAATCATCTTCTATCTATACTATGTTTCATTTTATTTATCTGCACATTTTTAACCCTTCCAAATCCACCCAAGCTTCAACTTCATTATTTGTCTTAAGTCCAATGTTGAAAGCATAATGTGATAAAATTTCATCCCAGTTATTTTTAATTATTCCTCTTCCTCTTGTTGGTCCTAGTTTTCTTTTAGATGCTCCATCAAAATTCAATTTGACCAACTCCATTTCAAATGGTTTTCACTTTATATTCTCTGCCTTCCTTTTGTTTCTTCTATACCTAACATCATAATTCCATTTGATGAATTTACTCCATTTTTGCTTCAATATTGGGATTGGATGAGTTGATAGGATTGGTTTAGACTCATTTTTTTTGGTTGGATAATAAGGGGTTGTACTCGGGTCCCCCACCCTTGACAAATTACAACTCTCTTCTTTAGAGCTTGAGATTTTACAAATAGATACACTTCTCATCTCAATTGAGATGCTATAGCTAGAAACCTACATCATTTTACATAAAATGTTTGAATTCTTGATTTTCATTTTCTGGATATTTTTAATTTTCTATATGAATACAAATATTCTAGAATTCAGCATCCTTCTTGATATTTTCTTATAGCAGCCTTCACAATACCAAAACTTCACCTCTACTATCTATGCATTGCATCTTAGTAGAGTAATATTTCCAAAACATCACACTATCATAGTCCGCTTTACCAAATCTGGATTGCTAGTTTCCTTCCTGAAACACAAGTGCAACCACAAAAATTATAATAAATAGTTTATATGAAAACACATTATTGTTACAAAATAAAGCAGATATTACCAATGGAAAACATTAAAGTAAATCTTAATCATTAATTGATTTAGGCAATCAACATTTTCTTGTCAGCTTCAACTAAACTTACTACTTCCTCTAACCATGGAAAGGAGAATTTAACTTCATGATCCTCAATCAAAACCCCTCTATTGGCTAGCCTATCTACACATTTGTTTCCTTCCCTTAATGTATGTGTAAACCTGATTTCTTCAAACTCTTTAGCAAGATCTTGAATTTCCACAATTATCTCTTGTATGTTCCATGGAGCCTTTGCTTTCCTCAAAATTGCATTTATTACTATGAGAGAATCACCTTCCATCCATACTCTGTTCCATTTCATTTGTTTGCATATTTTTAACCCTTCTAAAGCCGCCCAAGCTTCAACTTCATTATTTGTCTTAAATCCACTATTGAAAGCGTAATGAGACAAAATATCTCCTCTATTATTTCTAATTATTCCTCCTCCTATTGGTCCTAGATTTCCTTTAGATGCTCCATCAAAATTCAATTTAACCCACTCCACATCTGGTGGTTTCCACTTTATATTCTTTGCCTTCTTTTTGCTTCTCTTGTACCCAACATCATAATTCCATTTAATGACTTGACTCCATCTATCAAGGCTCTCTACTTCCATATTAGGGATTGGGTGAGTTGATAGGGTTGGTTTAGACTCCTCTATGGCTAAACATATCTTCCTTTTCATTACCTCTAAATTGCTTTCCTTTTCTTTAAATATTCTTCTATTCCTTTCTAGCCATACAATCCAAAGTATTGTATCTTTTGATATATCCCATATTGTTTGTAAAGCCTCACTTTTATAAGTGCTCTGCCATTGCTTTAACCAATCTTCAATTCTACTATTCATCACCATGCATTTACCAAACATATTAAGAATCCATTGCCATAGATTCTAGACTATTGAGCAATGTCCCAAGAGATGGTCTATACTCTCCTCCTCCTTTTACAAAGAACACATTGAGAGGGGCCATGAAAACCCCTTTTCATAAGGTTATCCCAAGATAAAATTCTTCTATGACCTACTAGCCAAACAAACATTTTGACTTTAGGAATGCTTGGGCTATCCCAAATATCTCTCCATATTCTAGTGATATTATTATTTTGTTGGTGTTGTACATTATATCCACTTCTTGTTGTGTATTCTCCTGAGCTATTCAACTCCCAAATCAATTTATCCTTGGCTCCCCTTGGAATAATCATAGTTGTTATCTTTCTACTCAATTGCCTCCTAGCATCAATGTCTTGTATACTTGTAAAAAAATCTTCTTTCCATTTGTATCTTCCTTCCTGATCCTTGTACAAAATGTTTGAAACCCTATCACCATATTTGTCTTGAAGCAATCTCATCCAAGGTTTCAAAATTGGATCTAAATTGAGTGGTTTTTTATCACACCAAGTATCCATCCAAATAGAATTTTTTCTCCAGTTCCCACCACCCATCTTAAACCTTTAATCATAAGATCAATAGATTTTTTTAAACCATTCCAAAGAGTAGAACCATTTGGTAGAGAGAATGTAGTAAATATTAAACTTGGGTCATTGGGATCAACATACTTAGAAGAATTCTTGCCCATTGTCTTTGACTCTCTTTGTACAATCTCTAGATTACTTTTCCCCTAAGAGCTAAGTTTGCATCTGTAAGAACTCTTAAACCAAGACCTCCCCTAGTTTTATCATCACACACCTTGCTCCATTTCACCAAAGGAAATTTCCTTTTATCATGTAAACCTGACCATAAAAAAGATCACATAATATAGATTAAACTTTTTTCAACTGATTTTGGCATAGAATACAATGACATATAATATGTTGGAATGGCCTATAAGACTGACTTAATTAATTGCACTCTTCCTACTAATGATAACCATCTACCTTTCCAAGCTGGAAGTTTATTATAAACTTTACTAATAATTGGATTCCATAATTCTATCCTCATTCTCCCCTCAAATAAAGGCATCCCTAGATAAGTTGTTAGAAAATTTGCCTCCTCCATTTGAAGTAACCTACAAATTCTTGCTTTGATATTAGTTGGAGTGTTAAGGAAGTAAATTTTAGATTTTGTCCTATTAAATTTTTGCCTTGATGCTCTTTCATATTCCTTTAAAAATTTATTCAAAGCTCTGGCCTCATTTATCCTTGCCCTTCCAAAAAGGGTTGTATCATCTACAAACTGTTGATGGGTGATGTTGTCGATGTTATTACTAACCTTAAGTCCACTTATAAGCCCATCTTTGTAAGCCTTCTTTAAGTTCCTACTCAAAACCTCTGCCATAATAATGAACAAATAAGGAGATAGAGGATCTCCTTGTCTAAGGCCTCTCTTGGCTTTAAAATATTCTATTACTAACCCATTGACCAACACTGAATAAGAAATTGTAGAGACACAAGCTTTAATCCATCTAACCCATTTCTTCTTGAATCTAAACTTTTCTAAAACTGCAAAAAGAAAATCTCATTTAACCCTATCATAGGCTTTACTCATATCAAGTTTTAAGATCATTGCTTTCTCTTTTCTTGAAGTTGTTGAATGTATAACTTCATGAGCTACTATGATCTCATCCAAAATTTGTCTCCCTTTCACAAATCCTCCTTGCTCTTCTGAAATTATTTTGTCTAACAATGGCCTTAATCGATTTACCATCACTTTGGAGATAATATTATATGCCATATTACATAGGCTTATGGGTCTAAAAGAATCAAACAATTCAACATCCTTCTTTTTTGGAATTAGGGTAAGATATGTTGCATTTATTTTATAAGGTATGTATTGTTTTACCCTAGACTGTTCCACTACCACCAATAAAGAATCCTTCACTATATCCCAATTATGTTGGTAAAAAGTTGTAGAGAGCCCATCTGGACCTAGGGATTTATCCTTATTAAAAGAGAAAAGAGCTAAATGAACTTCTTCTAGAGTAATAGGCTCCATCAATTTCCTATTGTCTTCATTCATTATAACTGAAGGAACATCTTGAAGAAGTTTATCATTAAGAACTTCAGTCTCCTCTGATCCTAGAATATTATGATAAAAAGACTTTACCTCTTTTCTAATTTCACTCTGATCTTCAATCCAAACCCCTTCTATTGATTTAATTCTACTAATTTTAGATGTTGATCTCTGTACTATAGCCATCCTATGAAAAAACTTTGTATTTTTATCTCCTTCTTTTAACCAAGTCTGTCTTGATTTTAATCTCCAAAATTTCTCTTCCTTACTCAAAATATTATGATATTCACTAAGCAACTCCCTTTCCTCTGAGCTTGGATTATTATGATCACCTTTTTAGAATTTTGAAAGTTTATCTTTTAGTTCTTCTTTCTTCTCAAAAATATTTCCAAAAGTGTTCTTGTTCCATTCTTTTAATCTAGATGTCATAGATTTAATTTGATTTGGAAGAGCATACAACCCACCATTACCTGAAGAATTCCATATTTGAGCTATCATATCAAAAAATTGAGGATGGTCTTCCCACATCTACTCATATTTAAAATATGATATTTTTTTAATTCACTTACCACCATTTTAACTCTTATTGGCCAATGATCTGAACCAATCCTTGTTAAGGTATTAATTTTAGCACAAGTTCCTTCATCTAGCCAATGATCTGAGAGTATGCATCTATCTAATTTTTTTGCTATTAGGTTTTAGCCTCTCCTGTTGTTGGTCCAAGTATAGTTGTCTTCTTCAAACTCAACCTCCCATAGATTATTGTTTTGAATAAAAGCTAAGAAATCTCTCATACTTTGGGTTAATTTCCTAATTCCCCCAAATTTTTCATCCAACTTGGTTATGGCATTAAAATCTCCTATGATCATGAATCGAGTTTCTTGGTCTTTACTTCTCATAAAGGCTTCAATCCCACTCCAAACTTCTAATCTACCTGACTGAGTTGTAGGTCCATAGACATTGATAAGGATGAAATGAATATCTGCAAAGTAGCAAGTGACTAAAGAGGCTATCCAATGCCTAGTTTTATGAATGGTTACACAGGAGGTTCTAGAAGGATTCCAACAAGTTAGAATTCCCCCTATCGCTCCTTCAGAATCCATAGCATCCCATTCACATCTTGCCCATACTACTTTCATAGTTTTTGAAACTTCTTCTTTTGTCATTTTAGTTTCCTAGATACAAAGAATATCAGGCTTATTACTTAAACATAGGTCCCTAATACACCTCTGCTTTGAGGGGGCATTAGCACCCCTTATATTCCATGAGATGATAATCATGTCTCATTAGGGGCTTTTGGCCCCACCTATGTATTACCAATATCATTTTGTTGTTTGGTAAAGAGAAGTTCAACCAACTTAGTTTGTGTTCCTTTCTCTATGTTTGCTCTTGCTTCCCTGGATCTTGCTTGATAATTTGAGGGTTTTCCTCTTTTTGCCTTGCCTATATCAAGAGTAGGTCTTATTATTCTATTCCTCAATATTCTTTCACAATTTTATTTTTCATCATATTTATCCTCTCCTAGCTCTACTACAGAAGCTTTTGACTTGTCCTACTCATTTTCTAGTATTTCCTTATTAATGGCAGAGGTATTAACTTCTAAAACTGCATTTTCTTTACCAATTTTTTCTCCTAAATGGTGCATGGTACTTCAAGAGAGTCTTCAAAATCTGATGAGACACATTCCTTAGGTTCATCGAGAATGTTCTTCCTTAAATCAGGATCATACTGAATAGACGATTCCTTGTTAATATGTTGAAACTGTTGTACTGTGTCCTCTAAGTTTTGATCTACTTTTTCTTCATAGGCTAAAGCCTCAAAAGAGTTGGTATTTCTTCCAATATCCTTCCTTACTGGTCTCCACTATTTATTTTCTTTCATTTTTCTAGATCTATTTTTTGGAAGTTGAAAACCATCTTCATCCATAACCATTTGTAAGTTTCTCTTGTGGTTTTCTACATATGATTTTGTTGGGCTCTTCTTAGGGCATGATCTCTCAATATGCCCCACCTCATGACATATTCTACATCTAAAAGATATGTTTTCATAATCTATGGTTTGGATCCACATCTTATCCCCATACTTAAGAATGATTGATTCTGGTAAAGCTTTACTTATATCAATCATGACCAATATCCGAGCATAAATAGCCAAGAATCCATCTTTCGTAGTATCTAAAATCTCAAGGAATTCTCCTAGAGTGTTGCCTATTGCCTTGAAGGTATCTATTTCCCAAAATTCAATGGGTAACCCAAACATCCTAACCCAGACTGGTACTAGGGATAGATTTACATTTTCAGGTGAAAAGCCTTCATACCAATGGGTAAGGAAGAGTCCTGCTCTTCCCATAAACCAAGGACCCCCTTTTAGGATTTTTTCTCTTTCTTCCCTAGAACAAAAAATGGCTAGGAAGAAACCTTTGGGAAGAAATGATAGAATCACTCCTGGAGACTTCCAACTCCTATCAATCCATTTTCTCAAGGTTGAAGCCCTTGGCCAATACCCATTAAATTTACCAAAAATCGCCCTATCTTGGAGCAACGAGGATCTCTCTGAGGTGCGCTCACTAACCTCTACCACTAGAGATGATTCTAAGGATTTAACTATAAATCGGTCCATGGAAAGGAAACTAAAACTCAAAATCTATTGAAATTTATCTGAATGTCCTATAGCAAATATAATATTTGATAAAAAATTTATAATAATTTGCATGCAAAATTTCTAAGATAAAGAAAGGGAAAAAAACTTAGCTGAAAAATTCTATGTCCAGATAGAATGTCTTGCCTCACTGAAGTCCTAGCCCTTCATTGCTCTTCCCATCATCCAAACCCTAGCTGACAAATATTTGCAATTTTATTTTTGCGACTTGAAAAATCGTCACTGCCCTTGTTCCGGATGGTTGACTTCACAAGGTCGTATCTCCCTCAATATTGCTCGGATTCTTTCATATGACCACTCATTTTAAAGCTATTCAAATTCCGCACAAGTTGGTCCAAGAATCAACTGAATCGGATAACCCTTCACGAAGATATGGCTCCTAAAAGATGAGATATTTTTAGAAAAAAACCCTAATCCTTCGTGAAGCTCTTGTTTTAGACTTCATTACGACTAAACAAGTCTTCCTTTTTATTACCTTTAAACTACTTTCATGAGGGTTTGAAGCTAGGCATTGATGGCTTTGGAGGGTTTTTAATCCATAGCCGATTCAAGCGGTGGTGGCTATAGAGGGTTTAAATCTAGGCAATGATGATTCTGGAGGGTTTTTTAATCCACAGCTGAGTTAGGTGACGACAGTTGTAGAGGTTTTGAATCAAAGCAACAGTGGATATGGAGGTTTTTTAATCCATAGATGAGTCAAGCGACGACAGTTTTAGAGGATTTGAAGCTAGGCAACGACGACTCTAGAGGATTTTTTAATCCATAACTGAGTCAGGAGATGGTGACTATAGAGGGTTTGAAGCCAAACAATGACAACAAGGTAATTTTTGACATCTTTGATTTAGTGCTTGAAATTATTTAGGTTTTGGGAAAGTTTGATAGGGAGCAAGAAATAATATATTAGTAGTATAGGGGTGGTTTGATAATGGAAGAAGAAAAACAACAATTACAATATATGATAGTTGATCTTCATGAATTCACATACTATTCCAATCAATAGAGCTAATGAAACATGGGGATTGACATATCCACAAGCAATAGGGCATACAATAATACTACCATCTAAGAAACCCAAAGAAGGAATGTAAAAACCCATATATGTCAATGCGAAACAGTTTTGGAGAATAATAAGGCGTCGACAAGCTCGAACAAGGGTAACAACAATGAAGATGACTAATAAAAAAATAACAATAAAGAATATTCTTCCACATAAACATGTGGAGAATAAGGAACAATCAAAGGCACTAACCATCATTGAATGGGGAGATCAGTCATACCAACATAGGGGATAAAATAAGGAAGACAAAAGAGTTGGAGGTAAAGCGACAACACACAAGAACACAAAAGGAAAAATAAGCAAGGATACAAAAAAAAAATGAAAGCAAGGAAACATTTAGCGTGGAAAGTGCAAGTCACCAAAATGAGTTTCAAGATAGAGAAGAAATTTACAGTCCCACAACCACGCCACTCATGTGGGTACCAAGACTTTATGTGTAAGAGCCAATGAAGATGAAAGAGAAACTTGTGAACATGGAAATGAGGGATAAAATAAGAGATACCAAATTATATGAGGTCATAAACATCAATCAAAGGCTGGAAAAGGAAAACAACCAACACAAGGAGCAAGTGCCAAAGCTAAAAAACCTTGCGAACATGGGTCAATGTGAATGGCATGTCCTCAAACAAGCCATCCACTCCCTAATCAATGATATAATAGAGATGGAAAAAATGAATGCAAGACAAATAAAATAGGTACGAGAAACACTCCAAAACATAGACACAAGAGAAAATGAGTTGCGAAATGAATTAGCAAAGGCAAAGTCATGGTCTCAAGTAGTAAAAGATCCAGTCAATCGACAGAAAGAGTTGATAGAGAAGCAAGTAAAAATTCAAATAATATAAGAGAAAGAAAGACATGAGAAGTTATCAAACATAATCATCAAAGGGTTACAAGATTATGGGGTAGGGAAGACACAAACAATTTAACCAGGGACTTCTTGTCAGATCGGTTATAATGGAAAGGTCAGATCAAACAAGCAGGCATAATTGGCAAGCTGAGAGAAGGAGGTAGAGATAGGCATATTCGGGTCACATTGATGAGTTATGAGGATAAAACAAGGTTACTAAGAAATAGAGGCATGTTGAGAGGGTCACAATTCTATTTAGATGATGACCTAACCTTTCTACAATAAGAAGAAAGAAATAAGGAATGGGAAAATGTGAGGGCAGCAAGGAATGAAGGGAGATGGGCATATTTAAGAAATGGAAATGCGTACATCACATCTAAACAAACCCAAAACAAATAAGGAGTATGGCCCACCCGAGAACATCTTACGATAGTAAGTTGGAACTGTAGAGATTACCCTTGGAGAAGAGGACCCGGGTTAGGGCCCATTGCTAGAGACAAAGATATAATCATCTTGACGAAAACACATGAGCACAATGGATGTAGGACTCTAGACTTTGTGGGATACAAGAAAATAGCAATATGGAATAAAGCAACATAAAATAGCAAGGGGCAGGGGGTATTATGATTTTAATAAAAGAGGAGTGGGATAGGCTCATTAAAATTGAAAACAAGATGAAAACAAACAATACATTTGGATAAAGATCCTAGAAAATAAGTCAGTTATTAGCATAGCAACATGTTATTTTGCTCCCAAGAATTCTAAATTTTATAAGAAACATGACCTTAATAGAGAAGATCCATACTCCTCCCTAAAAAGAGACATTTCGACATATAGTAAGTTGGGAGAGATTATATTAATTGGAGACTTCAATGCAAGGACGACAAATAAGCAAGCTAACATTCTAGTAGGTAACGAAGATATTGAGATTAATCCTCTTTAGATGCCATAAGAGGAAAATCAACAGTGGACCAGGACTTTAGAAGATGAGCATGGGGCTATCATGCAATATGGAGAAGAGTTGTTAGGCCTTTGCAACATACACAACTTGGTTATTTGCAATGGGATGAAAAGTTGGAAAAATTCAGGAAAGTATACATGCAAAACATATAAGGGACAAAGTGTAATAGACTATGTAATATGCTCACAAAATTGCATACAAAAAATAGAGGAGCTAGAAGTGGAAGATTCCCCAGTGGAACTTAAGTCAGATCACAACCCAATTGTTATAAAACTTCAAATGCAAGGAGATAAACCAAGGGAAAAACACATGCAAGGCAATCAAAACAAACTTCCTCACAAGGGAAACATTCTCTTAATAGAAGAAAATCGATAGAGTTTCAAGGCAACATTGAATAACAAGTTACAGGAAAGGGAAAGAAAGGGACTACCTCACAGTAATATAGATTACAATAAGAGTGAATGGTTAATGCACGTTATCCAAGAAGCTCTAAACAAATGCAATAGAGCTAAACCTAGAAAGAAAGAAAGAAATATCTTCCCAACCAACCCGCGGTTCGATGAAGATTGCAAGGAAGCACGAAGATTACTAAAGGAACCAACTAGGAAAACAAGAGCAAATAGAAAAACATATGATAAAATGGTAAGGGCAAAAAAAGAAGAATACACTAGAACAAGGAGGAAATAACTGATTTACTTAGGGAAGCATGAACCAAAGAAATTTTGGAAGGAACTAAGCATGAAAAAGATGCAAACTAAAAATAGCATAACAACTATTCAGTGGTTGGAGTATTCAAAACAATTGTATGAGCATAGTAACCAGCAGGAGACACCCCCTACTATCATTGTCAAGAAATAACTTTTCACAAATGAAGACATTATTCAAGGGATAAAAAAGTTAGCAACTGGTAAAGCCCGTGAAATAGACAATATTTAGGCAAAGCATATAAAATGGGTGGTAGATATTCTTGCACCACATATCAAAGATTTCAATGAGGTCATACAAAATGGCTTCCCTACAAAATGGACAACTAGCTTGACCATTCATTTGTTTAAAGTGGAGATGTAAATAATCCCTCAAACTATCGAATTATCATGATCAACCCTCTCTTTGCAAAGCTATTTGGGAGTATGATAGAGCGTAGGATCAACATATGGGCGGAAGAAAAGGGAAATAAAGCAAAGGGGCAAGCAGGTTTTAGGCCCAATCATTCGACTATTAATCATTGTATCACGCTTAAACACAGTGGAAAAAATATGGGATAAAAGAGGAGGCTTTCTATTGTTTTGTAGACTTCAAAAAGGCATTTGATACAATGCCAAGGGAAAAATTATGGAGTAGAATGGAAGAGCTAGAGGTTCGAATTCACTACAAGGCAATAGTTCACAGATAATATGAGCATGTAAAGACTAGAATTAGAACGCAGGAAGGGTTATCAAAATGTTTTAGGAGTGACATAGACATCAAACAAGGTTGCCCTCTATCTCCGACATTATTTGGGTTGTACATTGATAAGTTAGAAGAATGGATAAAAAAATTTGGGGGAGAGGGTGTGCACTTAGCCAAATATGTGGTAAAACTCCTCATGTATGCAGATGATGTAATTCTTGTGGCCAAAACAACTAAAGATCTAGAAGATCACCTTCGGGCTCTAGAACTCTTTTGTAAGGAAGTTGGGATGCAAGTGAACACGAACAAAACGAAATCATGATTTTTTTAGCAAAAAAGAAAAAGCGACATCTCGAATTTTAGTTTGCAGGAGAACCTCTTGAGGTAGTGGTAGAATATAAATACCTAGGAATAGACTTTCATGACAAGCTCAATTGGAATACATGTAGAATGAAAAGAACTTTAAGTGGTTGGAGAGCGCTATATGCACTTCAAAATCGGTGTAGGAATGTCGAGTTGTGGGACTGGAAGACCACCAAGGTCTTATTTGGCCTACTTGTCACATCGATTGTGTTGTATGGTTGCAAGGTGTGGGCCAGTGGCACGACAAGCACGACAAATACAAAATGGAGGCAAATAGAAAGGATTCAAAAATGTCTAATTACAATTTTTCTTAGAATTAAGGCCACAATCCCTTATGAAATTATTCTAGCTGAAACTGGAATGTTCCCTTTAGAGGCAATTGTTATGACCAAGTTGTTATGTTACTTGAAAAAAACAGAAAACATGAAAAACAATAGATGGCTTAGGGCAGTTAAGGACGAAGAGTTGCATAGGCGGAAGAACACGTGGATGATCAGAAATGGGTGAAACGTTGGGAAATCAACATAAATGAAGGCCTAAATAAAAAATGATGTGAACAAAAAGTTTAGAAGTGGAATGTGGAAAAATGCAAGCAAGAAAAGAAAAATCTTTATTGCAAAGTTTAATCCAACGTATGAACACAAGGAAAAAACATATATAGGCACTGAAATCAAGTGGAGGGAAAAATCCTTATTGCTCAGATAAGGACTAGCTCTTATAGGCTTAGATGTGAAACAGGGAGATGGACAACGCCCAAGGAACAATAGGAAGAAACGATATGTACTGTATGCAACACAAAAACAATAGAGAGAGGAACATTTCATCTATGAATGCCCAAGTTTTTCGGACATCCGTAACAAATCCAAAGAAACGCTTGAAAAAAGGTCTATGATAGAGTTATTTGAAAACAATAAAATAAAAAAAATTGGGGAGTTGCTAACCCAAATTAGTAGTAATGGTTATATGATTTGAATAATTGTGCTTCCATATTTGGGGCACCGTAGGCCATGTTTGGGTCCGCAAACGTAATTAAAATCTTTCATTTCATTATGGTCCTTTTTAGCCATATAGTTCAAAGTATTAAAATCTTTCATTTCATTATGCTCCTTTTTAGTCGTATAGTTCAAAGTATTATGTCTTTCGATGTGTCCTAAATAATGTATGCCTCATTTTTAAAAGTTCTTTACCATTACTTTAATTATTCTTCACTTATACAATTTATCACAGTACATCTAGCAAACATATTAAGAATCCATTGCCATAGCTTCGAGACTATGAACACTATCCCTATACATATATAATTATTTTATGTTTAATCTCCTAAAAATATTTATATTAAATTTTTTCATTTAAAATTAAAGAATTTAAAGATATTAAAACACTTTAAATTATATATATACTTTTGATTACATAAGAGTTGGTTACAACCATTATTTTTAGAAATTGGTGAGTCCAAGGTTCAAACCACATGAAATGTTCTTAACAAACCTATCTGTCTCGTTCTTATTGACCCGGTGTGAGATGGGACCGTCTGTCACTCGGGATTCATACCATCATCGGTTATTGATCTGGTGTGAGATAAAACTGTCGATCTGAGCACACTCAAAATATTCGAAGCATACTACTACCTTTGTAAATTTATATTACTATTATTATATTTAAGATAAGACTGTCGGTCTGAGCACACTCAAAATATTTAAATTTATATTACTATTATTATTTTTCTTGTAAAAACCTCCTCATTATAACTATATAAAAACATTATATAATTACGCTATTATTTTTCTTGTAAAAACCTTCTCATTATAACTGTATAAAAACATTATATAATTACGTCATAGATGTCCTATAATGACAGCCAGAAGGTCGGCCACGCCGTAAACAATATTAATATTTTATTAAAAAACCGACCTGATAGGCATCCTACAATGGCAGCTAGAAGGTCAGCCACACCGTAAACAATATTAATATTTTATTAAAAAAGCCAACCTTAAGAAACCGATATTAAGGGTTACGGTGGATTTAAACTAGCTTAGATATATAAAATATATATGTCTATAATCTCGATCACACCCCCAAGAAATGAGATGGGCACAATCTTATAAATATATATATTTTATATATCTAAGCTGGTTTATCTAGCAACCATTTCAATCCTGAATGTCCATTTTTAAAGTAGTTCTTTAGGATTGCAATGTGTATCTAAAGGACTTTTCAGCTTATGCCCTGCTCAAACCCCTCTGTTTTATTCCAGTCCCCTTATTGTACATTAAAGTGGAAATCTTTTACAGAAAGACCCCAAGGAGATCCCTGAATCTATTATACCTGGAAGATTAAAAACCCAGGAGAAACCGAGACAAAGGGGCATAAGGGATTGCAACGTGGTTAGAAGGCAATGACCAGAAGCCCAGATAAGCAACCCCTGCACGATTTGGGTTACAGAAAAACATCCTTACAGTCAGAACATGATTCCAGTTCGTTACAATGATCATTCTCAGATGGACTACTACAGCTCCCAGCATCTGGGTTCTCTTCAAGACACCAAATGCAGGTTTCAGAAGACCCATATTAAGAAAAAGATGAAGGTGGTTTCAGAAATAATACAAGCGAATGCCAATGCCAAATCCATCCCTATCTCATGACAAAGCTCAAAGTACAATTCCAAGAATTTTTTTTTTGCAGTGGGGCAAAAAATGAGAAAGGGGTCACCCATATGCCATGGCAGCAAGCAGCAACAGGTGGAGGCAAATCCATATCCAGGTATTTCGTAAACAAGAAATTTACCATAAGCATTTTTTTAACAGCGAGCGCATTACCCAATCAGAGAATGCCCACATGTCACAACCAGGGGCTTCCACTTGGCACCCAACTCCTCCTCAGTATTTCTCAAGGCAGAACCAGGAAGAAATATGTGAGATGGTAAAACGAGGGCAATGGGGGGGTAAACTTCAAGGATTAATCCGAGGTTTAACCCCATTTCACCTCGTTAAGGTCATGAAATGCTTAGATGATCAAACTCTAGCCTTTACGCTTTTCAAGTTGAGGTCCTCACAAGAAGACCTTAGGCATTTCGTTTCATGCTGCTGCACAGTTGGGAACGTTTTGGTTAGGGAAAGAATGTGGACTCTTGCACAGGATGTGTTCTATTATTTGGTACAGAAAAAATTAAATTCTTCAGTTTTCCCCAAACATCAAGACTGTGGAAGACAAGAGACCCTAATAGGTTGTTCAGTTTCCTTAATTTTTAACACCCTTTGGAGTACTTTCCATGGCTACAATTCCAAACCTGCAGTTTTTGATTTCCTTTTCAGGGCCTATGTGAGAGCCAAAATGCTTCGCAATGCTATGGATGCCTTTTATCGGATGAGGAGTGTGGGAATAAGGCCCAGTATTCATTCTTTCAACATTTTTTTGAATGTATTGATTCAAATGGACATGGTCCATATGGCTGTGGCAGCCTTTGGGATTTTGATAGTTAGTAACAGTCCACCCAATGTGAGAACATTCAATACCCTTATCAATGCTGTTTGCAAGAGAGGAGAGTTGCAGAAAGGGATCGAGTTCATGGAAGGGATGGGTAAGTATGGGTGTGAGCCTAGTGTGTATACTTACAACACTTTTATCAATGCATATTGCAAAAAGGGCAAAGTTGAAGAGGCATTGAAGCTTTTGTCGGTCATGTTCGACAGGGGTTGCGGTCCTGATACCACTACTTACAATACGATCATCGATGGAGCTTTCAAGGTAGGAGAGTTGGACATGGCTTGTAAGCTTTTGAATGAAATGTTGGAGAACGGTGTTTCTCCGGATAAGATAACCTATAATACTATTATCTCTGGACATTGCAAGGCAGGAGAGATAGAGCAGGCAAACATTCTGTTGAATGAGGTGCTTGTTCTTGGGTACTCCAAGTTTGGCAGGGAAAAGGAGAGGCATAGGGTTTTAAGGAACCTACTTCCTGACATCTGCACATTCAATGTGCTTATTGCCAGTTTTTGTAGGGCTGGATTTATAAAAGAAGCAAACAAGATTCTAGATCAGATGATTGAAAATGGTCTGGCTCCAAACAACTTCACCTATAATTCAATCATTGCTGCGCACTGCAGGGTTGCCGATACGGACACCGCATTCAAACTGTATGATGAAATGGGAAAAATTGGTCTTTTGCCTGATGGTTTTACTTATGGTGCACTTATAATGGGGTTATGCAAGGAAGGTAAAATGCAGAAGGCACATTCCCTGTTGAGGGAAATAGTTGGAAAAGGTTTTGTTCCAGACAAAGTCATCTTTACTATACTGATTGATGGTCATTTCAAGAATGGTGACATACAACAAGCTTTCATGCTGTGGGATGAAATGGGCAAAAATGCAAATTTTCCCGATGTTGTTGCTTACACCGCATTTATCCATGGGCTCTGCAAGATAAGATATGTGGAGGAGGCATATAAGTACTTCATGGAAATGGTAAAGAAGCATATTTCTCCAAACAATTTCAGTTACAACTCATTGATTTATGGACATTGCAAGGAAGGAAATTTATCCTTAGCTTTTGTGCTTAGGAGGGAAATGGTAGAAAAGGGGTTTCTCCCTGATGTTTTTACTATTAATATTTTCATTGATGGACTCTGTAAAAAAAAAAGAATAAGCACGGCAAATAGGCTCTATGACCTCATGCCAAGTAAAGGCATCTCCCCTGATGTTGTTACCTACAACACTCTGATTGATGCATACTGCAAGGCAGCTGACATGAAGCAGGCCGAGGAGATTATAAACACAATGTTTCAGAGTGGGTGTGATGCTGATGTTATTACCTACAATACTTTGATCAATGGTCTTTGCATTACAAATACGACTCAGAAAGCTTTTAAGTTTCTTGATAGCCTAGTTGCAAGAGGATTTACTCCCGACACAGTCACTTACAATATTCTTTTGGATGGTATCTGCAACGAATTGCTTGATCAGGCTGTTATGTTTTTAGTCAAGCTTCTCAAGATGGGTTTTGTCCCCAATACTGTTTCTTATAATACATTGCTTAGTTATTTTTTCAGGCATGGCATGGTTGATCAGGCTATGGTATGGCTAGGTAAACTTTCGAAAGCATTTTTTGTTCCTAATGTTGTTACATATAAGATAGTTGACTGTTCACTTGTTCGTAGCAGAAGGTCTGCCAAGAGTTTAAAAGAAGTGACAAGAGAGGGCTTTCAGCTACATTGTCTCATGCAGTTAATGATGAATACATCATGCAAACAAGGACCCATTCAGATGACAAATGTGATGTTTAATGATGAGCTGGATGGTTTAATTAGTTTCAGTGATGGGTATTCTAAGAGTGTGCAAAACACAGGCAACGGACAAGAATCTTCTGAGTTGCAGGAAAGTGTGTTAAGGAAAGATAATTTTGATTCTTTGATGCATAACACAATGGTAGCAAGCTGTAGAGGTGGTCCTTTTTGAGAAGGAAAATTAGAGGTTGACAAACTTCTTGATAGTGAAAGAAGTATGAATTGGCAACATGGGAGAATCTTCTGACAGATTTAAATTCTACGATTGGCCTTGTGCTTTTCTCACATATTTTATATACAAATAATTAGGCCGAAGAGAGGATGAGAACTGTGCACAGTGCTGAGATTTTGGGTCAAGCTTTTCAATCTGTTGTTGTCAACTAAGATTCTATTCTTGGATGTTGAGAGCTTTGACTGGTGCAAGTGACACACTACAGGCCAGAATTTCAACAGGAATAACATTCTGTATTAAGTTTGGTGAAAATCACAGCAGGTAAGCATTTGTTGTATCTAGAAATAAATGGTTAAATCAGTTTACACCAAACTAACTTCATATATTGTTTGGCAATCTCGGGCATATAAAATAAGATTATGTTTTTGTAAAATTCTTGTCTTGCTCCAACATAGGTGAAAGTTCAACACTAAATTTTTTTTATTTGTTTCAATGTGCTTTTTCCAAATAATGTTGCTCCTAAGATATGTTATACCAAACATTGTCAAAAAGGCATCAACATAGAGAATGAATATCTCACCTCAAAAACCATTCAAATGACAATTGTATCCCAATAACGAGAAAACTTTAGGTTTCTGGTTGAAGTATGACTTGAGTAGAGTATGAAGAGGGCTTTTAAGAATACCGGTTCCTTAGATTCCCTAAAACCATGGGTACAAGCAGAAAGTGTGGTCCAAACGGAAGGGGAAAAAAGAGTCGAGGTTTGCAATGTTGGAAGAGGTTCGTTCAATTTGAAAAGAAAAAATTAATTACAAAAACATACCAGAAAACTTCATTAAAAATTAAGAAAAAGTATGGAAAATGTGTGAAAAAAATAGAAAACAACTTTCCAGCTTGTATGGCAGCCTATTTAAACAACAACTGTTTTTCTCTCTCTGTCTCTTTTATTAAAGTAATTTTGTTCTGCTTTTGCTAAAAAAATTGCATTTTTTTCTTTTCTTTGGAGAACAAGGGGTTGTACTTGGGTCACCCACCCTTGACAAATCACAACTCTCTTCTTTAGAGCTTGAGAGTTTACAAACAAATTCAATTCTCATCTCAATTGAGTTGCTATAGCTAGAAACCTACATCATTTTACATAAAATGTTTGAATTCTTGATTTTCATTTTCTAAATCTTTTTCAATTTTTTGTGTAAATACAAATATTCCAGAATTCAGCATCCTTCTTGACATTTTCCTACAACAGCCTTCACAATACCAAAAATTCACCTCTACTATCTATGCATTGCATCTTAGTAGAGTAATATTTCCAAAACATTGCACTATCATAGTCCGCTTTACTAGATCTGGATTGCTAGTTTCTTTCCTCAAGCACAAGTGCAACCACAAAAATTATAATAAATAGTTTATATGAAAGCACATTAACGTTATAAAATAGAGCAGATATTACCAATGGAAAACATTAAAGTAAATCTTAATCTGTAATCATTATCTAAATCAGGCAGTTAACGTTTTCTTGTCAACTTCAACTAAACTTAGTACTTCCTCTAACCATGGAAAGGATAATTTAATTTAATGATCCTCAATTAAAACCCCTCTATTGGCTAGCGTATCTGCACATTTGTTTCCTTTCCTTAATGTATGTGTAAACCTGATTTCTTCAAACTCTATAGCAAGGTCTTGAATTTCCACAATTATCTCTTGTATGTTCCATAGAGCCTTTGCTTTCACCTTCCATCTATACTCTGTTCCATTTCATTTGGTTGCATATTTTTAACCCTTCCAAAGCCGCCCAAGCTTCAGCTTCATTATTTGTCTTAAATCCACTATTGAAAGTGTAATGAGACAAAATCTCTCCTCTATTATTTCTAATTATTTCTCCTCCTGCTGGTCCTGGATTTCCTTTAGATTCTCTATCAAAATTCAATTTGACCAACTCCACATCTTGTGGTTTCCACTTTATATTCTTTGCCTTCTTTTTGTTTCTCTTGTACCCAACATCATAATTCCATTTGATGACTTGACTCCATCTATCAAGGCTCTCTGCTTCCAAATTAGGGATTGGGTAAGTTGATAGGGTTGATTTATACTCCTCTATGGCTAAACAAGTCTTCCTTTTCATTACCTCTAAACTGCTTTCCTTTCCTTTAAATATTCTCCTATTCCTTTATAGCCATACAGTCCAAAGTATTGTATCTTTTGATATATCCTAGATTGTCTGTAAAGCAAGTGCTCTGCCATTGCTTTAACCATTCTTCAATTTTGCCATTCATCACCATGCATTTACCAAACATATTAAGAGTCCATTGCCATAGTTTCCAGACTATTGAGCAATGTCTCAAGAGATGGTCTATACTCTCCTCCTTTTTATATGAGCACATTGTAAGGGGCCATGAAAACCCCTCGTAATAAGGTTATCCCAGGATAAAATTCTTCTATGACCTACTTTTTTTTTTTTTGGTATAAGGTAGAGGTGGTTATAAGGTCCACAAACCTTTTACAAAGTCAAAATGGGCTGGTTCTAGCATCAAGCCCGTATAATCAAAATACAAAATGGATCTTTCTAAGACTCACATTAAGCCATACTTAGAGTCCACGGTCCTATACTTGTCGCTTGACTATTCGGGATAAAACAAAAACCAAACAACACCTAGCACTTACTAACACTAGGTTGCTTGTCTTGTACACTTGTCACCTCCCGAGGCCCGACAAATGGGATGCCTTTTCTGCCTAATTCCATCCGTCGGATTACTCATCATCGGCCCCTACGATCTCCCGATGCTCTAACGGGTTTGATCTTAGCTCTTCTCTAGCGACCAACACCAATAGTTCTTGAGGGAAGTTATCCTTCCAAATTTGCATCTCCCCAACGAAAACTGCAATATTTGCCATTAGATCCGCCGCTCTGGTTCCCTTCTCCGAAGGTGTGTTGGATTCGGGCATTAACCAAATGAGATTTATGAATCTTTGCTTCTAGGATAAGCTCCAATATGGTCCAGTTGGGGTCTTTATCCTCCTTAATTGCCTTGATTATATTAAGCGAATCCCCTTCAAAGATAACTTCCTTATAACCCTCAAGTCTGGCAATTCTCATTGCACGCATGCGAGCTCGGGCTTCGCAAAATGATTTGTTTGAGTTCCCAAAGGCTCTGCAAAGGCAAGGACCACTTTTCCTTCCTCATTTCTCAAAACTCCTCCTGCTCCTGCAGCCCTCGGATTTCCTTTAGCTGCCCCGTCAAAATTAAACTTAACCCACTTTTGTGTGGGGGGTATCCACTTGACACCATCCCGTGGGTTGGTTGTAATGTCTAGGTCTGGAAGTTCCTCTCCCCAGTTCCGCAAAATCCTCCTTTCCCTTAGAGACATGGTCTCATTTTTGAAGAAGAAAGTTTTCCAGTTTTCTTTCAAAGCTACGATTATTTTATTACCACATAACTCGGGATCTTTCTTACGTCCTTTAAATACTCTCTTATTTCTCTCATTCCATATCCCCCATAAAAAATGGGGTAAGCTGAGCTTCCGAGCCAAGTCAAAAGCTTTGCCGGAAGGGGGAAGCCCTTGTATGCGAAGTCGGACATGCTATTTGGACGAGACCCAATCTATATGAAATTTGGACGGGATCATTTGGAAGGCTGTACAAGAAAAATCACAAGTTAGAAATATATGACTTACGGATTCTATCGCTTTCTCACACAAGATACATCGATTGATGAATTGGAAACCTCTCCTTTGCAGATTATACGTTGTCGGGATCTTATTTTGAGCTGCCAACCAAAAGAAGAAAGCTATTTTTGGGGTTAAATTATTTAACCAAATAACAGAAGTCGGAGTCCAGCCATTGAATCCTGAGTGGATTAACTTATAGGCAGTTTTTACTGAATAGATCCCACTTGTAGTTTTGCCCCAAATTGCCTTGTCTCTTCCTCCCCCAGGAATGATCGGGAACACCCTTAAAGCATCATTGAGTTTGGTTAGGGCCACCTTCTCTTGCTACGACGGATTATGAGCTGTGATTTTCTTCCAAGAAGAAGTTTCTGTGCTACGACAATAAAATCCCCTACTTTTCCTCCCATTTCCTTCGAAAGTTTATGTTGGAGGACATGAAGGTCTAAGTTATCTTTCAGAGGGGCCTCTTCCAACCACGGGTCTTTCCAAAAGTCCACTTGTCTTCCATTACCAATTCTCCATCCGATGCCTTTCACGACTACCTCCCGACATTCGAGCAAACAATTCCAAAAATAGGATCCTCTAGGAAGATTATCGGCTTTCGGGAAGTCCTGATTATTTACGATATATTTTGCCTTAAGAAGTTTTACCCATCCCAATTGATCATTATTGATAAATCTCCATACCTGTTTGCCAATCAGAGCTTGATTCAATTCTTTCATTCTCTTTAACCCCAGGCCCCCATGATCCTTGCTTGCACACACATGATTCCATGCTACCAACGAAATTCTCTTTCTCTCCTCCGAACTTGACCACAAGAAGTTGCGTTGAATTAGCTCCAATGTAGCTCGGACCTTTGCGGGCATTCTAAATAGAGACATGCGATAAATTGGAATGCTCCGTAAAGTAGTTTGAACTAATAAGGCTTTTCTGCGGAGTTGAGAAGGCTGCCCTTCCACCATGCTAACTTTTTGGAGATCCTGTCAATGGTCGAGTTCCACAAAGTAGCCTTCATTCTTCCTTCGAACATAGGCATACCTAGATAAGTTCTTTGGTAGAAGCTCCTTTCCACAACCGAAGAGGTTAGCTATTCTTTCCTCCCTCCCACCGGGCGTGTTAAAGAAATAGATGCTACTCTTCTTATAGTTTATGTCTTGTCCTGCTTCGTCTCATACTTGGTTAGAATTCTCTTCAACTTCCTAGCTTGAGGCACCGAGGCTTTGGACACAATGATTGTATCATCCACAAAGCTGTTGGTGAGACAACGCCCTCTTTGTTGAGGCTGGTTTAAAACCTTCCAATTGACCATATGCCACCGCTGCTGAAATGTTCCTACCCAATGCTTCCGCTAAAATAATAAACAAGTATGGAGACAAAGGATCTCCTTGTCGCAACCCCCTTTCACTCTTAAAGTAACAGGAGGGTGACCCATTCACCATGACTAGAAAATCTTGTAGTAGAGATACAACTAAAAATCAACTTAATCCACTGGGGACAGAAACCAAACTTACCCAAAATCTTGGTGAGGAACCGCCATGAGACCCGGTCGTAGGCTTTATTCATATCAAGCTTTAGTAACATACCTGCTTCCTTACTAGTCACCATTGAATGAATAACCTCATGAATTGTGATGATACCATCCAATATTTGTCGCCCTTTCACAAAGCCACCTTGGTTCATATCAATGATGAAAGGAAGGATAACCTTGAGCCTATTGGCGATTGTTTTTGTGAGAATCTTCATCGAGTGTTACATAAAGCGATAGGGCGAAAGCTGGAAAATTCCATTGCTCCCACTAGTTTAGGGATGAGAACTAAAAAAGTAGCATTAACTCCTTATGGGATTTCCATGTCCTTTTGAGCCTCAATTATAGCTTCCACTACATCATTGCCTAGGATATCCCAAAACTTACGGAAGAAAGGCTGCGGGGAAGCCATCCGGTCTGGGGAGGCTGTTACCATCCATGTCAAAAACGACCTTCTTGATTTCCTCCTTTGTGAAAGGACTAAGTAAGAATCCATTAAGATTATCGGTTACGAGGGGTGGAATGGCTGCCAACGAGAGAGTCCTCTTCTTCAATAGTCGGATTTACATCTTCTAGCAACGATTTAAAGTACTCAACCGCTTCCCTCCTTATGTCTTCCATATCTTTGGTGTTAGACCCATCGGCCATCTTGATCTCCTTAATTTTGTTAGTACTCCTGTGGCGAAGAGTAGAGACATGGAAGAACTTTGTATTTCGGTCACCCTCCTTTAACCAACGCGGTCTGGATTTCTGCCTCCAAAAGGTTTCTTCAAATCCTAGCATCGTGTGGTATTCGGCTAACGGCTCCCTCTCCTGGTTTCTCGGATCCTCCGTAAGTGCTACTCGACTTCAACTTCTCCTGTAGTTCATTGATCTTGTCTTTTAGTTCTGCCTTTTTAACAAAAATATTGCCAAAGGAAGTTTTGTTCCACTCTCTAATGTTAGCCTTCACATTCCTTAGTTTACATGCCACTTGGGCCGGTTTCGAACCATTATACTTTTTGTCCCACCATTGGGCAACCGGATCCTTGAGATCCTGATGTTGGAACCACATAAGTTCGAATCGAAAGGGTCCGATGTATCTTTTCTTAGAGTCCTCCCTGTTTCCCACGGAATTGGGTTGTGATCGGACCCGATTCTTGGGAGTGCCGTTAATGAAGAGTCCCCAAACCTCTCCGGGCATTATTGAGAAAGAAGAAACCTATCTAATCTTATCCGAATTTGGTTTTCCTTCAATCTTTTGTTAGACCATGTATAGGAGAATCTACGCGAGGTCCACATCCATCGGCTCATGTTGCTCAACAAAATCTCTAAACTCGTAGATATCGGCAGTTATTCTTTGAGAGCCCCCCAATTTATCTACGGGATTAAGGTAGCAATTGAAATCCCCCGCCACAATCCAAGGGTAGTTGGGGACCGTCTCCCTCAATTCAGCTAGGTGACTCCAAAGAACCCTTCTCGGTCCACTGTCTAAGCTGGAGCATATACATTCGTTAAGATCCACTCTTCTGTGTGGTTTTATCCACACATAAGAGACAAATAAACCAACTAGACATCGGAATCACTCTACTATCAATCACATTTTTGTTCCACATAACCGAGTAACCCTCCTGCTTGTTCCGGTGGCCTCTTGGCCTACTACTTCGACTTCTCGCCAAGTCCTATTCTTAAAAGGAATAACTCTACTCTCCTCCATTTTAGTTTCTTGCAGTAAAATCATATCCGGTTTGTGTTCTTGTCTAAGAGCATACAAAGCTCTTATTTTTGTAGGATTACTCCCACGAATATTCCATGAAAGGATCTTCATTTATGGGCTTTGGATCCTCGAGCCTTCGCCCCAAAGAGCAATACTGCTTGAGTGCCATCAGCCACTCCTCGCTCTGCTTCTTTCTGCCTTAAGGCAGCATTGCTAGGTTTCCCTCTTCCCACCGAACCATATCCCCATACATCCGCTCTAGGTTGAAGTTCCTTGGGATTCACTTGGCTTCTAGTAACCATCTTGGGTAGGTCGGTCTTGGTATTTGGGGTAACAATCGGCTTTCCAGGTTAACTGGTCTTTTTGACAGTGGAGATGATTCCGTGCTCTTAGCTTCTTGATTAGTAGATTCTTTTTTCCCTGCTTTGGGGTTACAGTGATCTTGGTGGTTCACCTCTTCCTCCTGAGTATCCTTGCTTGTATAATTAGTTTCCTGCTCCTTCCTCCGATTTTTCTCCTCTAAATCCTTCTCTTGAGTCTCCTCTACCTCGGATTCCACTTCTTGGCTGTCCATCCGATCTCCCTTCAAATGATTTAATGCATCAAAGCTGTTCTCCATCGGGATGTTGATCTCCTTGGAATTTCTTCCCATAAATTCCTCTGCGAGTACATGGGACCACTTCCACCGAGCCTCCATAGGCCTCCCGTATCACCCAATCAAACTTACTTGCCCAGGGCGTTGATCTATGGGGTTCTTTCCTTTGTGATTTGGCTCTGAGGCTTGCTGTAACATCTTAGGAGCAGGTTGAGCTTGAGGGTTCCCATCAAAGGGACCAGCTCCCCTGTGAGAGGGTTTTGGGGCATAGGAATTTTTGGGAGGAGGGTTAAAACGTTGCCTCTTGCTTACAATAGGGCGAACGGGGTCTACGATATTCGGATTTCGAGCTCCACGTCCTTGAGGCCCGGGTTGGGTAGGAATGGAGATGCGCGGGGGAGGATATTATTGCAGGTTTGAGGATCAGTATTTTGGAGTGGGGGCTGGTTCTTGGAAATGCAGTGGATACCCTGGTGCCCTACCTTCCCACAAACACTACACTTAAAAGACATATTTTCATATTCAAATACATGAGTATGAAGGCCAAACATAGACGACAAAATAATGGATTTAGGGAGCTCTTTACTCAGGTCCGCCAACACACACATGCGAGCGAGACGGGAGTCTTGTTTTGCTCAAGGTTGCGGGATCAATAGCTATTAGTTCTCCAATCTCTGTAGCTATCCCAACCAATATTTGTTCGTTCCAAAAAAGCAGAGGTAATCCTGGCATCTTAACCCAAATAGGAGCCAAATCCAGCACATGAGTCTGGGGGTTGAAATCGGGGGACCAACGCTTGAGATACAAGCCCCTTTTCCCAAAAAACCAAGGACCTCCTTGGAGAGTCCTTTCCATGTCCTGTTCACATTGAAATGTCACCAAAAGAAAACTCTTGGGTAAAGCCTTAATCATCATACCGGCCCTTGGCTGCCATTTTTGGATGGCCCATCTCCTTATGACTTCCATGTCTGGCCTCACCCCCATAAATTTAGCCACCAAAGATGTTATGCCCTCCATAGCCACATGCTTGAGCTAAGGAATGCGGGACGTGCAACCTACCATTGACAGATTTTAGATTAAAACAAGAGTCGGATAATTTTTGCTTACCGCGAAGAGCATTAAGATATGAAGGT
Source organism: Wollemia nobilis (assembly GCA_028583015.1). Classification (NCBI taxonomy): domain Eukaryota; kingdom Viridiplantae; phylum Streptophyta; class Pinopsida; order Araucariales; family Araucariaceae; genus Wollemia; species Wollemia nobilis. Next base: position 1,900,590 of record JAQPPZ010016670.1, read on the forward strand.
CTCCAGTTGCCAGGTTTCTCTTTGTCTCCTTCTTGGGTCTTCCTTTGATCCTGACGCATAGAGTCCTGGTCCCCCTCAGAGAAATCTTCAACCGCATCCGCCCAACGCCCTTGGACCGGTTCCAATAGAACTTCCTTGTCCACATCCTCCGCCTGGGGGCCTGCTATCTCGCCAGAGCCCCCACCTGCCGCGTCTGCTGATCTGCCCTTTGAAGTCCCACACCTAGGGTTTGATGCCCCTAGACCTCTCGCTCCTCCTCCTTGCTGCTCCATCCGTCACCTTCTATGACCTACTAGCCAAACAAACATTTTTACTTTAAGAATGCTTGGGCTATCCCTAATATCTCTTTATTTTCTTGCGATATTCTTATTTTGTTGGTGATTTACATTATATCCACTTCTTGTTGTGTATTCTCTTGAGCTATTCAACTCCCAAATCAACTTATCCTTGGCTCCCCTCAGAATAATCACTGTTGTTATCTTTCTACTCAACTACCTCCTAGCATCAATGTCTTGTATACTTGTAAAAAAATTCTTTCCATTTGTATCTTCCTCCTTGATCCTTGTACAAAATGTTTGAAACCCTATCACCTTATTTGTCTTGAAGTAATCTCATCCATGGTTTCAAAATTGGATCTAGATTGAGTGGGTTTTTATCACACCAAGTATCCATCCAAATAGAAATTTTTTCTCCAGTTCCCACCACCTATCTTAAACCTTTAATCACTAGATCAATTGATTTTTTAAAACCGTTCCATAGTGCAAAACCATTTGGTAGAGAGAATGCATTAAATATTAAGCTTGGGTCATTGGGCTCAACATACTTAGAAGAATTCTTACCCATTGTCTTTGACTCTCTTTGTACAATCTCCAAATTACTTTTCCCCTAAGAGCTAATTTTGCATCCGTGAGAACTCTTAAATCGAGACCTCCCCTAGTTTTATCATCACACACCTTGCTCCATTTCACCAAAAGAAATTTCCTTTTATCATGTAATCTTGACCACAAAAATGACCACATAATATAGATTAAATTTTTTCTATCGATTTTGGCATAGTATACAAGGACATATAATATGTTGGAATGGCCTGTAAGATCGATTTAATTAGCTACATTCTTCCTGCTAACGACAACCATCTACCTTTCCATGCCTTTAGTTTATTTTGAACTTTACTTATAATTGGATTCCATAATTCTATCCTCATTCTCCCCTCAAATAAGGGCATCCCTAGATAAGTTGCTAGCAAATTTGCCTCCTCCATTTTAAGTAACTTGCATATCCCTGCTTTGATTTTAGTTGGGTGTTTAGGAAGTAAATTTTGGATTTTGTCCTATTAACTTTTTGCCCTGATGCTCTTTCATATTCCTTTAATAAGTTATTCAAAGCATTGTTACGAAAATCGGATCAGAATCGTGATTCGAAACGAAAAATCGTGATTCTGACCAAATCCGATTAAAATTGGATCAAAATCGACATTTTTAATCGGCAAAAAATCGGAATCGGGATTTTTTGGTGAACAAATCGGGAATATTTTGCAAAACAATCCTGATTTTTTCACCAAATAAATCCCAATTCCGATTTTTTGAAAAATATGATGAAAAAAAATTCAATTTTTTTTTGCATTTTCTTAGGTTTTATTTTTTTTGCTGAATTTTTGCCGATTTTTTACCGATTCCCGATTTGTTCCGATTTTTTTCCAAGCCAATTCCAATTCGATTCCGATTTTCTCAACTATGATTCAAAGTTCTAGCCTTGTTTATCCTTGCCCTCCCAAAAAGGGTTGTATCATCCACAAACTGTTGATGGGTGATGTTGTCGATGTATTACTAGCCTTCAAGTCCACTTATAAGCCCATCTTTGTTAGCCTTCTTCAAGTTCCTACCCAAAATCTCTACCATAATAATGAATAAATATGGTGATAGAGGATCTCCCTGTTTAAGACCTCTCTCCTGGCCTTAAATGATTCTCTTACTAACCCATTGACCAACATTGAATATGAAACTGAGACACAAGCTTTAATCCATCTAACCCATTTCTTCCCAAATCCAAACTTTTCTAATACTGCAAAAAGAAAATCCCATATAACCCTATCATAGACTTTACTCATCAAGTTTTAAGATCATTATTTTTTGTAACAACCCTAGTCTACTCACTTGGTTGTACCATAGAAATTACAAACATTTTCACAAGATTTTTTTTTTTTGTTTTCATCCTACAGTTTTATTCAGATAAGAGCTTTCAGGTTCGTAGCAAATAGTTCACACCCAAAATTAAATTATCATTTCTTAATTTAGTACAGGCATATTAGACCACTTTTGGATCTATGGCTACTGCATATAGCCACCCAAGTGGACGAGATTGGCCAAATCCCGTGGCTTGTGCCATTCCGTGGAATTGATTCGCCCCTTTCATGCCTTCGATTCCTGGCACGAGGATCATTCCACGACAAGGGTTATCCTCTAGGGCCCATAACACGTAGAGGGTGGACGCTTACTTCTTTATTCCTTTTCATACTGAACCTTCGACTATCTAGTCGATCTGTTCTTTGCTTGTATGTAAGGAATTAGCGTACATATGCCTCAATGACTAACCGATTGTTCTCTAACCTGAAGTTAGTTAGTGCCATGTCAATTCCCTGACCTTGGACTTCATCACGCATGTTCTTTTAACTCACGGATGTTTGTCCCATACCAAACTTCGTGGCTTAAGCAGCTAAGCTAAAAGAACATGGGACTTATCACAGTACTATTCGAGTAGCAACCTGGAGGTGGCATCCCATACCGCCCCTCGTTACAAGTTCTGAGCTAGTCTCATGTTCCGACCAATTCTTTCAGATTACGGTTGCTCTCGAGACTCGTTGTGTGCATACCCGCACCTCAACGACATTGGGTGTTTAATATAGTCACCTATCTCGTGCTTTTAGTTTTCTTGTCTCAGGTTATGCTCCTTTTGCTATTTGCTATGGTTCACTTGAGAATGTAGTTTCACCTAACATACCTAATGTTTGGTTTCTCTAGTTTTGATAATCAAATGATCTCCTTCTAAGAACACAAATAACAACTTAAGATAACATATTTTATTTGGTCAATGATAAGCAATTCACATAGCCATATCATTCTTTCTTTCAAGATTCAATTAACCAAACTCAAGGTAATACTCATAAAGCAAATTGAAAATCACAAAGTAAATTTATACTTTCGGACTAAATTCTTTACTTAAGCAATGAAAGAATATTCACCTTTATAAACCTCTTTTTATTTTACAATAATATGCTCATTTAGTTTTTCTTTTAAAACTTCACCATCCTAAAAGCTCTATTTACATCTACGGGTAGATCACAGGAGTACCAAACAATCCTTTTAAATCCTATTCCAAAACATTTCTTTTAATATTTTGATAGGCATCTAACAATTATGGCAGGGAATATAAATGGTTTAGTAACATTCCCAAGGCCGTTATAGCAGGATTCTCTTCCTTTAAAAGCAAAGCATACACACGCCCTATCTGCCATTCTATAGAACAATTTTTTTATAATTTTCAGCTAGATATTAGACGGAGTTTTCCGGCACTTAACAAAGGGTCTGATGCAAGATAAATTCGCTGGATTCATTTGTTTTCAATAGTTCCCTTTTATCATCAATAGGAAACGTTTTACATAAAAATTACTATTTCATTTATGTAGATTTCAATGTCTAAATTGCGGCTTACATTTTCAACTAAGCCTTATGAACTTCTTCAACCGAATCTTTATATGACGTTCAAGAGATATTTGGATGAACATAAAACTGTTTACATAGTTTATGTGAAGCATTTGGACAGGAAAAGAAGAATGTATCTTTCGGCTTTTTAGTTTAACGATTACCAAAGGAAGAGTTTAATCAATAGCCATATAATACTCGGCCATATGGGTCCTTATTCAACAATGGCAATATGGAGAATTCAACTTTTATCTTCTCTAAAGAGTATCTTTACACATTACATAAGTCATGCATAAAGTTAACATTGACCTCACGCTTCCCAGATTCATTTATTACCAACGAAGGTAATATATCCAACTCTTGTTACACAGCCATAGCCTTGGACGAATTAACTGTCCCAATCATAGATTCTATTAACATGCAGAGCTTCATTTACAGATGTTTACACAGAGTTCCCATTTTCTGGAAACAAATATAAAATTTAAATCTTTACAACATCCAGGTTTTCGTTCAACTGAAGTTCTCTTTGGAACTAACAGAAAAGACAGTATATAAGCATAAAGCTTCAGGCAACTTGAGAGCTGAGGAACGTTTCCAGTAAACGCTCGGTTCATTGCCGGAATTTTTCCACAAGTAATCTCCGGATCCAATGTTTATTTAATGGGGATTGCTGAGCCACTCCTTAACTCGAAGAACTCTATCCCACAGATTCACTCCATCTCCCAGGATGTGAATCAAGTCGCAGGGATCAAAATCGGCTTCTCATAATAATATGGTTCCTACTAATGCATGCATAAACAAACAGCCTAACTATTGTCTTTATCCACAAAACAGCAAACAATATCCATGCATGCTTACTTCAACAAGAAATCTTCAATTTTCATATCTACCATTCAACTATTTTTCATTGGCAGATTTTGTCAGGATTTCTCGATAAACACGCAGTAATTTGAAAGTATGCACATACAAACGTTTTTTTTTTTTTTTTCAGATTTCTACTATAGCAAAGTAACACAGCGAGACATTTTCTTTCGCATCAAGTAACACTATAGCAAAGTCTTTCTGAAACACATTTAATACTTTGGGTATCACTGCACTACATACACAGTCATAGTGGCATATCATTTCCAAAAAGTAAACCATTGGCAAACAGAAAATGATGCAGGAGCATCCGGTGGCAGCAGAGCAATCTTGCATCGACAAAAAAAATTTCTAAGTGTTTGCCTTGATGTCGCGATATCGCGACAAAGAAAAGTGTCGCGATATCGCGACATGTCGCATTTTCGTGACTCAAGAAGGTGAGAGGAGGCATGGAGCAAAAATGTCGCGATTTCGCGACATGTCGTGAAATCGCGACCGAAGAAGCAGCAAGGAGGCAAAGAAGGAAAATGTCGCTATTTCGCGACCGAAGAAGCAGAAAGGAAGCAAGGAAGGAAAATGTCGCGATTTCGCGACCACAGACGCAGAAAGGAAGCAAGGAAGGAAACTGTCGCGATTTCGCTACATGTTGCGATTTCGCGACCCTAGAGGCGAGGAGAAGGCAGAAAGGAAAGATGTCGCGATATCGCAATATGTCGCGATATCGCGACCAGAAAGGAGAAAGAGGACCCGAAAGGGAAAGATGTCCCGATATCGCGACATGTCGCATTTTCGCGACCAGACAAAAGAAGGGAAAGCGCAGGCGGTTACAGGAGTCGTTACAGAGGAAACGGTCGAGTGGTGGTATACCGAACGTCATCAATGGTTGACAGGTGGACCGAGCTTACAGTGGCAGCACTGAACAACACGTGGCACCGAGGTGCAGTGAAAGCAGACGAAGATCAAGGGTCGGAAAGGAAGGCGCTCGAAAGCGCAGACAACGAAGAGGCACGGGAATTGAAACGAAGGGTCAGAAAAGGGAAACGAAGAGTCATGCCAGAGATGTTAAAAGGGGAAGCGAAGGCATACACAAGGGTCGGAGAACTGCTGAGCCATAGCTGCAGACGTGAAGGCAAGAGGGCGATTTTGGACCAGTTCAGACGGTTATTCTTCTTGGGCGGAAGATGCTGTAAGAGGAAAAGAAAATAACGATTTTTCAGAGTAAAGGAGTTTTAACTGGCAGACTGCTGCCATATTTGTAAATCAATTCCAACTGTAATGAATGTGAATTAAGAATCTGTCGTGAGTTATTCGTGGATCTCCATCAAGTGGTATTAGAGCGGGAGTTCCTGAGTGTGTGAGCAGATCGCCGAAAGTGAGGCAGTTTGCACCAGGATCTGTGGAAGGATTGTGAGAAGGGAGTGAGGAAGAATGCCTCCACGAAGAAACCGTGGTGGTGGAAGGAATGTGGTACCTGAAGAAGATTTCAGAGCTTTGCAGAGGCAAGTGCAAGCCCTGCAAGAGGAATTGCGAAGAGGGGTTGAACCAAGGAGAGAAGACCATAGTGAAGATGAAGCTTGGGAGGTTGATGATCCATCGGTTGAAGAAGAAGCAACGGATCCCGTAGAAGCCAGATTAATTAAGGCCATATCACGGATCGGGAAGAAGGCAAAGTTTGAGGTCTCCACGTATTCTGGGAGTCTCAATTCAGAGGAGTTAATTGACTGGATCAATGATATGGAGGAATATTTTGAGTATGAGGAGGTTGTAGATCCAGATCGGATCAAGTTTGCCAAAACAAAGTTGAAAGGCCATGCTTGCATATGGTGGAAAGAAGTGCAGCTAGAAAGAAATAGAGGAGGAAAGGAAAAGATAACCAGATGGGATCGAATGGTAGAGAAGTTGAAGAGACAGTTTATTCTTGTAGATTACGAATTGGACCTGTTGAGAAGAATGCAGAGTTTGAGACAGTCAAAACAGATCTGTCAAAGAATATACAGAGGAATTCTACCTGATCTCAATCATATCTGGCCATGCAGAGGCTAACAAGGAGAAGGTGGCCCGTTACATCAATGGGTTGAGGACCAGTATTCAAGAAGAGTTGATTCTGGTTAAGATGAGCACCATTGAGGATGCTTACTAGTTTGCCCTCAAGGTCGAAGAGAAGCTGAACAGACGGTTTGAGGGAAAACAAAGAGGAAGAGGTCGTGGGGGAAGAACTGGTGGAAGGACCAGTGGAGAAAGATATAAGGATCAAAAGAAGGTCGGTGAAACCAAGAATACCTAGGATCAAGAAGATAGGAACACCTACCAACCCCGTAATCAGAACAATGGTTACCCAAGGGGAAGAGGTAGATCCGGACGTGGATTTGGAAGGGGAGGATTTCGTGGAACCTGTTTCCACTGTGGCGAAGAAGGACATCGAGCATACGAGTGTCCACAACACCGAGAAGGGACAAATGAGAGACCTGAGGGTCCTGCCAGAGCTGTTGTAGCCGATGAAGGTGCTGAATCAGAACATTCCGAGGGAGGCAGAGGGAGGAGAAGTTATGGTTACAAGGAGGACCCTGTTGAATGAGGAGAAAGGATCAGACCAGAGAAGGAGCTTGTTTCGCACAAGGTGCAGAAGTTCAGGTAAGGTCTATAACATCATTATAGATAATGGCAGTACTGATAACTTGGTCTCGGAAGAAATGGTTACCAAGTTACAGTTAAAGAGAAAGGTACACCCGCATCCATATCGGATTGCGTGGTTACAGAAGGACCATAGGGCTTTGGTCGGTGAGCAATGCTCGGTGAAATTTAATATTGGGAAGTACTGTGATGAGGTCCTCGTGTGACATCCTCGCCTATGGATGCTTGCCATTTGTTGTTGGGAAGGCCATGGCAGCTTGATCGGTGTGCAAGTGCATGATGGTCGCGCCAACACTTACTCAGTGACAAAGGATGGAGTGCGCCATAAGCTGAAGCCCTTGCAGGAGGCGGGTGAAAAGGTATGTAGCAGCGCTAGAATCTGTTTAGTTGAAGGGGGAAGATTTTTGGATAGTCTAAAGCATGAGCATATGTGCTATGCATTAATTCCTAGAGTTAGGAAGGAAGAATGCAAGGATACCCCTGTAGAAGTCTTAGGACTGTTAGAAGAATTTCCGGACATTGTATCCGATAATGTGCCCGAAGGTTTACCATCGATGAGGAAGATCGACCACCATATAGATTTGATACCAGGATCTAGTTTACCCAATAAGGCAGCACATAGAATGACTCCTACGTAAACTGAAGAGCTGAACAGGCAAGTCCAAGAGTTGCTGAAAAAGGGATTGATTCGGGAGAGCTTGAGTCCATGTGCAGTACCTGCAGTACTAGCACCAAAGAAAGATGGAGAATGGAGAATGTGTACAGACTCTCGAGCCATTAACAAGATCACCATAAAGTACAGATTTTCATTGCCAAGGATGGATGACATTATGGACTGTTTGAGTGGAGCCAAGTACTTCACAAAGATTGATCTGAAGAGTGGTTATCATCGGATTCGTGTCAGAGAAGGAGATGAATGGAAGACAGCCTTCAAGACCAGAGAAGGTTTGTATGAATGGTTGGTCATGCCATTTGGATTGACCAATGCACCAAGCACCTTCATGCGGTTGATGAATGAGGTATTGAAAGAATTTTTAGGCAAATTCGTAATTGTCTATTTGGATGATATTTTAATATTTAGCAGAACCCTGGAAGAGTATTTGATGCAGGTCAAAAGGGTTTTTGAGAAGCTGCGGGAGGAACAGTTGTTAATAAATCTGAAGAAGTGTAATTTCGTGAAGAAAGAGTTAGTGTACCTGGGATTTGTCATCTCAGTTGAAGGTCTAAAAATGGACCCAGAAAAGGTGAGAGCTATCATTGAATGGCCTACTCCGAGAAACACTACTGAGGTAAGATCATTCCATGGTCTAGCAAGTTTTTACAGGAAATTTATTAGAAATTTCAGCAGTATTTGTGCACCCCTTACAGGAACAATGAGAGGGGATAAGAAGGAATTCAAGTGGACCTTAGGAGCAGATAGGAGTTTTGGTATGATGAAGAAGAAGGTTACAGAGCAACCTGTTTTGGCACTTCCAGATTTTAATAAGGTATTCCAGGTAGATTGTGATGCCAGTGGTAGTGCCATAGGAGCTGTTTTGAGTCAAGAAGGTAAACCTATTGCTTACTTTAGTGAGAAACTCAATGATGCTAGGAAGAAGTATTCGGTTTATGATCAAGAGTTTTATGCTATAGTTCAGGCTCTAAAGAAGTGGCGACATTACTTGCTGCCAAAAGAGTTTGTTCTATATACTGATCATCAGGCCTTGCAGCATATCAATAGCCAAGGGAAACTAAATCAGAGGCACCTGAAATGGTTTGAGTTTCTACAGAGTTATACCTTTGTGTTGAAGCACAGGAGCGGAAAATCAAACAGAGTTGCAGATGCCTTAAGTAGAAGGCAGTGTTTGTTGACAGAAATGAAGGTGGAATTGGTAGGATTTGATGAACTCGAAGGGTTTGTACCCCGAAGATCTTGATTTTGCAGAAGCCTCGGAAGGCTTGCTTGGCACCTGTCACTTTGGACAGGACCAAGTGGTTGGATTTTCTGATCCAAGATGGAATGTTGTTTAGAGGAAGTCAATTATGCATTCCACGGAGTTCAATGAGGGAAAATCTAGTCAAGGAGAAACACAATGGAGGGTCTGGTCGGACATTTTGGTCGGGACAAGACCATTGCCCCGGTTAGTGAGAACTACTATTGGCCGCAACTCGCAGCAAGATGTGAAGAGGTTTGTACAAAGCTGTAGAGTATGCCAGATGGCGAAGGGTGTGAGCCAGAACACTGGATTATACCAGCCATTACCTGTACCAGAGAGACCCTAGGAGGACGTCAGTATGGATTTCGTTCTTGGTCTACCAAGGACGTAGCGGGGAAATGATTCCATATTTGTAGTGGTTGACAGGTTTTCAAAGATGGCACATTTTATCCCTTGCCAGAAAACTAGTGACGCAGTTCACATTGCAGGTTTATTTTTCAAAGAGGTGGTACGACTTCATGGTCTACCAAAGAGTATCGTTTCTGACAAAGATACCAAGTTTGTTGGGCATTTCTGGAGGACTTTGTGGAAGAAATTGAAGACAGATTTGAAATTCAGTTCTACATACCACCCACAGACTGGTGGCCAAATGGAGGTGGTGAATAGAAGTTTGGGAAATCTATTGAGATTCTTGATAGGAGATAAGCCCACGAGATGGGATTTGGTTTTGCCACAGGCAGAATTTGCATACAACAATTTTGTCAATAGGAGTACTAACAAATCTCCATTCTAGATAATATATGGGAGCAACCCAAGGAGTGCTTATGAGTTGAGGAAGATGGATACAGGGGAAAGGTGCAGTGCCGAGGCTGAGGACTTTGCAAAGCATCTGAAGAGTGTGCATGAAGAAGTGAAGAAGCACATTACCAACATGAACAACCAATATAAGACAAAGGCAGACCAGAAGCGACGGTTTAAGGAATTCGCAGTGGGTGATGAAGTCATGGTTCATTTGAGAAAAGAGATGTTTCCTGCTAAAACCTATAACAAGCTGAAGATGAAGAAGTTTGGACCATGCCAAATTGTGGGAAAACGGGATTCAGGCAATGCGTATGAAGTGGAATTGCCAAGTGGCCTTAACATATCACCTGTTTTTAACATTGCAGATTTGGTAGAGTATCATGAAGGAGTCAGTAGTGGGACACCAAGTACAGAATTATGGAATATTCCAACATCTACTTCAGTAGCAGACGAGATCGAGGAAATACTAGACACTCGAGCAGGCAGAAGTACCAGGAATCGGTAGTATTCTGAATATTTGGTCAAATGGAAGGGCAGACCTATTGAAGATGCAACTTGGTTGTCCAAAATAGAGGTTGACCGCTTGGGTCTTCCTCCAACAGTATAGAAGTAAAGGACACTTCTTTATCCACCCCAGGTGTTTGATGCAGGAGCATCCGGTGGCAGCAGAGCAATCTTGCATCGACAAAATTTTTTTCTAAGTGTTTGCCTTGATGTCGCGATATTGCGACAGAGAAAAGTGTCGCGATATCGCGACATGTCGCGTTTTCGCGACTCAAGAAGGTGAGAGGAGGCATGGAGCAAAAATGTCGCGATTTCGCGACATGTCGCGAAATCGCGACCGAAGAAGCAGAAAGGAGGCAAGGAAGGAAAATGTCGCGATTTCGCGACCGAAGAAGCAGAAAGGAAGCAAGGAAGGAAAATGTCGCGATTTCACGACCACAGACGCAGAAAGGAAGCAAGGAAGGAAACTGTCGCGATTTCGCGACCCTAGAGGCGAGGAGAAGGCAAAAAGGAAAGATGTCGCGATTTCGCGACCGGAAAGGAGAAAGAGGACCCAGAAGGGAAAGATGTTGCGATATCGCGACATGTCGCATTTTCGCGACCAGACAAAAGAAGGGAAAGCGCAGGCGGTTACAGGAGCCATTACAGAGGAAACGGTCGAGCGGTGGTATACCGAACGTCATCAATGGTTGACAGGTGGACCGAGCTTACAGTGGCAACATTGAACAACACGTGGCACAGAGGTGCAGTGAAAGCAGACGAAGATCAAGGGTCGGAAAGGAAGGCGCTCGAAAGCGCAGACAACGAAGAGGCACGGGAATTGAAACGAAGGGTCAGGAAAGGGAAACGAAGAGTCATGCCAGAGATGTTAAAAGAGGAAGTGAAGGCATGCACAAGGGTCGGAGAACTACTGAGCTATAGCTGCAGATGTGAAGGCAAGAGGGCGATTCTGGACCAGTTCAGACGGTTATTCTTCCTGGGCGGAAGATGCTGTAAGAGGAAAAGAAAATAACGATCTTTCAGAGTAAAGGAGTTTTAACTGGTAGACTGCTGCCATTTTTGTAAATCAATTCCAACTGTAATGAATGTGAATTAAGAATCTGTCGTGAGTTATTCGTGGATCTCCATCAGAAAACCAACAATAATATTCTCATAAGAAATCGTGACATGCAATCGTCACAGAGCAATTCTATCATGCAAACTTTCCAAAATTTAGCCAACAATTACCATTAACACACAAACAACTACTGCCATTTCAAACTTAAGTAGGCACACCTGGAATTGACGTTCGAAGCTGTATTTTTCCCCTATTCCAACTCTCTTTTTCCAGCAATAACCAGACACTCGTTTTCTTTCCTGTTTTTTTTTTTTTTCCAAAACAAAATAAGTTTCCATATGGATTCCCCTACTCTCCACTCCCTTACCTTTCACACTCAAAACGTGGAAGAAACCTCAAAGAGCAATCATGGCAATCATGCGCAACTAAAACCTCAAAGAGCAATCATGGCAATCATGCGCAACTAAAGTCCGTTTAATCACATCCACTTACTCTTTTTCCAAGATAAGGTAATAGAAGTCATCAACATATTTCGATTTCCTTTTCTAAGTTATTCACTATTAATTTTTATTAATGAACTTTTACTTTTCATTTATACACTTCCAGCGGCTCCCATGTTCAAGACATCTTCATTGCCACTTGAAAACACCTTTAAGCATTCACAACACGTCAATCAACAAACATGTTACCAAAACAAAGCAAACACAAGTTTGAAACAAGCAAATCATCCATTCAATCCTACATGAAGTGCACAAGTGGGGGTTTCCATGTACCCCTAAGCCGAATCATCATTTCCCAACTCACCTCTTCCTTTGAGCAACTTATCCATCCGATGCACTTCCTTAGTCCTGCACAAGCAAAGGATATCAACAGTACCATGCTCTAAAAGATAAAGGTAAGTTCAACTCATTAATCTATTCATAATCAATGGTCGTGCGGGAAGGGTCATTACATTTTCTCGTTTCTTGAAGCTGCTGAATGCATAACTTCATGGGCTACTATGATCCAGTCCAGAATCAGTCTCTCTTTCACAAATCCTTCTTGCTCCTCTGAAATAATTTTGTCTAACAATGGTCTTAACCGATTTGCCATTACTTTGGAGATAAGCTTATATGCCATATTACATGGGCTTATAGGTCTAAATGAATCAAACAATTCTGCATCCTTCTTTTTTGGATTTAGGGTAAGATATGTTGCATTTGTTTTATAAGGTATGTATTGTTTTACTCTAGACTATTCCACTGCCACCAATAAAGAATCCTTCACTATATCCCAATTATGTTGATAGAATGCTACAGAGAGCACATCCGGACCTGGGGATTCATCCTTATTAAAAGAGAAAAGAGCTAAATGAACTTCTTCTAGAGTAATAGGTTCCATCAATTTCCTATTGTCTTCATTTGTTATAACTGAAGGTACTTCTTGTAGAAGTTTATCATTAAGAACTTTAAACTCCTTTGATCCTAGAATATTCTGATAAAAAGACCTTGCCTCCTTTCTGATTTCACTCTAGTCTACAATCCAAACTCCTTCTACTGATTTAATTCTTTTAATTTTGGATGCTGATCTCTGTACTATAGCCATCCTATGAAAAAAATTTGTATTTTTATCTCCTTTTTCCAAGTCTGTTTCGATTTTAATCTCCAAAATTTCCTTCCTTACTCAAAATATAATGATATTCACTAAGCAACTCCCTTTCCTCCGAGCTTGGATTATTATGATCATCTTTTTGGAATTTTATAAGTTTATCTTTTAGTTCTTCTTTCTTTTAAAAAATGTTTCCAAAAGTGTTCTTGTTCCATTCTTTTAATCTACATGTCATTGAATTGATTTGTTTTGGAAGTGTATACAACCCACCGTTTCTTGAAGAATTCCACGTTTGTGCTATCATATCAACAAATTGAAGATGGTCTTCCCACATTTGCTCATATTTAAAATATGATGTTTTTTTGAATTCACTTACTATTGTTACAAAAAATCGTATCGGAATCGCGATTCGAATCAAAAAAGCGCGATTATGACCAAATCCGATTAAAATCGGATCAAAATCGGCAAAAAATCAGGATCGGGATTTTTTGTTGCATTTTCTTAGGTTTTTTTTTTTTTTGCCAATTTTTTTACCGATTCCCGATTCCCGATTCGGTCTGATTTTTTTCCAAGCCGATTCCTATTCGATTCCGATTTTCTCAACTATGTCACTTACCACCATTTTAACTCTTATTGGCCAGTGATTTGAACCAATCTTTGTCAAGGTATTAACTTTAGCACAAGTCCCTTCATCTAGCCAATGATTTGAGAGTATGCATCTGTCTAATTTTTCTGCTATTAGGTTTTGGCCTCTCTTGTTGGTCCATGTATAGTTGTCTTCTTCAAATTCAACCTCCCATAGATTATTATTTTGAATAAAAGCTGAGAAATCTCTCATACTTTGGGTTAATTTTCTAATTCTCCCAAATTTTTCATCTAGCTTGGTTATGGCATTAAAATCTCCTATGATCATGAATCGGGTTTCTTGGTCTTTACTTCTCATAAAGGCTTCAATCCCACTCCAAACTTCTAATCTGCCTGACTGAGTTGTAGGTCCATAGATGTTATACGGATGGAACGAATATCTGCAAAGTAGCATGTTACTAAAGAGGCTGCCCAATGCCTAGTTTTATGAAAGGTTACACAGGAGGTTCTAATAGGATTCCAACTAGTTAGAATTCCCCTTGCCGCTCCTTCAGAATCCATAGCATCCCATTCACATCTTGCCCATACTGCTTTGATAGTTTTGGAAACTTCTTTTGTCATGTTAGTTTCCTGGATACAAAGAATATTAGGCTTACTACTTAAACAAAGGTCCCTAATACACCTTTGCGTTGAGGGGGCATTAGCACCCCTTATATTCCATGAGATGATAATCATGTCTCATTAGGGGCTACTGGCCCCGCCTGCAAATTACCAATATAATTTAATTGTTTGGTAAAGAGAAGTTCAACCAACTTAGTGTGTGTTCCTTTCTCTATGTTTGCTCTTGCTTCCCTAGATCTCGCTTGATAATTTGAAGGTTTTCCTCTTTTTGCCTTGCCTGTATTAGGAGTAGATCTTATTATTCTATTCCTCAATATTATTTCACAACTTTCTATTTTATCAGCTTTATCTTCTCTTGGCTCTATTATAGAAGCTTTTGGCTTGTCCTACTCATTTTTTGGTATTTCCTTATTAATAGTAGAAGTATTAACATCTAACATCGCATTTTCTTTACTAATTTTTTTCTCTTGAATGGTGCATGGTACTTCAAGAGTCTTCAAAATCTGATGAGACGCATTCCATAGGTTCATCGAGAATGTTCATCCCTAAATCAGGATTATATTGAATAGACGGTTCCTTGTTAATATGCTGAACCTGTTGTACTATGTCCTCTAAGCTTTGATCTACTTTTTCTTCATACGCTAAAGCTTCAAAAGAGTTGGTATTTCTTCCAATATCCTTCCTTACTACTGTTTATTTGCTTTCATTTATCTAGATCTATTTTTTGGAAGTTGAAAACCATCCTCATCCATATCCATTTGTAAGTTTCTCTTGCGGTTTTCTACATATGATTCTACTGGACTCTTCTTAGGGCATGATCTCTCAATATGCCCCACCTCATGATATCTTCTACATCTAAAATATATGTTTTCATAATCTATGGTTTGGGTCCACATCTTATCCCCATACTTAAGAATGATTGATTCTAGTAAAGCTTTACTTATATCAATCATGACCAATATCCAAGCATAAATAGCCAAGAATCTATCTTTTGTAGTTTTTGAAATCTCAAGGAATTCTCTCAAAGTGTTGCCTATTGCCTTGAAGGTATCCATATCCTAAAATTCAATGGGCAACCCATACATCCTAACCTAGACTGGTACTAAGGATAGTTTTATATTTTCAGCTGAAAAGCCTTCATACCAACGGGTAAAGAAGAGTCCTGCTCTTCCCATAAAGCAAGGACTCCCTTTTAGGATTCTATCTCTTTTTTCCCTAGAACAAAAAATGGCTAGGAAGAAACCTTTGTGAAGAAAGGATAGACTCAATCCTGGAGACTTCCAACTCCTATCAATCCATTTTCTCAAGGTTGAAGCCCTTGGCCAACATTTTATAGATAGTGAGGTGCCGAATAACCTGTGCATGGTGACAACCATTTGCTAGATAGGGAGGTGCTGAATAACCTTGTGCATGGTGACAACCATTTGACTGATAGCGAGGTGTCAGATAACCTTGTGCATAGCGACAACAATTTGCTAGATAGTGGAGTGTGCAGGTTGACAAAGAGCAACAATGTAACCTTGACGAGGTTGAGCAGCAAGGAAGAAGACTGGAGTAATGCCAACTCTAGCTCAATATTAAATAGACAAAGTTCGAGAAGTCATCTTAATAGTCACAATAATCGTCAGAGACAGTTATTGAATGTGTGCAACTACAACCAAGGTATGACAAGGATGACGACTTTGATGTATGCTGACAATGAAGTGGCAAATCATTTGCTAGATAGAGGAGTTTTACGCACAAGGGTTGATCTAGTCAAACAATGGCTAAGAAGCATGTTAGACGGCGAGAAGTTGAGAAGTGTCAAGATGGCAAAACAGGTTGTAGACAAGTAAAAAAAAGTGAACAAAAAGAGTGAGACTGACTTGAGCCCCAACCGACGAAATAGGCAAGTGAGCCAGAAAAATTTTAAATGTCCATTGATGGCGCTGTCATGGGCTATCCATGAGCACCAAATTGTATACAAGCAAAAAAAAAGAATGTTAAGCTTTTTAGGTCGTTTGGGTAGGCCATCAGGCATCCCAGGCTGTTTAGAACGTTTGCTTGGCCTTTTGGGCCATTTTGATGAGTTGTCAGCCCCTCCAAGCTGTTCGGGACTGTCAAACAGGCTCCAAAGAAGAAATTGTTGTGTTCAAGGAGTTTTGTGCCATGTATGATAACATTATTGCCTGGAGCTATGATGATTTGAAGGTATAAAATAGGAAAGTAATAGAGCACACCATTCATATAAACCTAGAGATAAACAATTTTGATAAAAAATAGTAAGATTGAAGCAATAATGAAGAAGGAATTGTTTAAGTTGCTTCCAGTGCAGATTATATTTCCAATCAAACACTCGACATAGGTTGGTGCCTGTGAGGTAGAAAAATGGTGATAAATTTGAGTAGTAGATGGACACCACCAGTATGTCCTCCACAAGCTCCAATGATTTGAGTAGTAGCTCACATGCAATCAATTTCAACACAAGTAATGGTAGTTCGAGTTCACCACTTACAAGGCGATCCAGGAGGAATGCGTCAAGGTTGCAACCAGCTCTTCAGCCAGAATATGATAATCGACAGACTCACTCCGAGGATAGAAGGCGAGTAGATGATATGCAGTAAATGCCATTGAAGAAGTAGAAGATTAGAGTAGTTCACAAGAACAACTAGATGCTGTCACATTAGTACCAGAAACAAGCGATGTAGGCAATTTGGGAAGGTCGTCAAGTCTTCTCGGTTGTTTGCGATTGCCCGACCAAGGGAGGAGTTTGGTTGGCCTCCCTCCTAGTGGTTCGTGGGAGATCTTCCCTTTGGCTACCCCTAGGCCTCGTGATGAGGAGGAAGGTCTGCAAGGACCTTTCTCTGTTCGTATACAAAACACCCAAATACGATGTAATCAACAGGTTGGCCCGTCAAGACCGCCTCTTGTTTCACGTCCAAACCAAAGATACCCCAATAGACGACTAAGGAATCAAAGGAGAGCGCGGAAAGACCTTAGACAACCTAGAGGAAGGAATAGGCAGTCCCAAGATAGGGAGGCCCACTTGAAAGGGAGAATTGAAGAAAGGAACATGCTTGAGGTTGGATCATTGCAAAGAGAAAGAAATCGAAGGCGACGACATGGACAAAGACAAGGACAGGATACTAAAGAACCAAACTGGACAAGTACTAAGACAACCTCGCAATGCTAAGGTGCAGGATGATCGGTCGTATAGAGCGAGAGGAGGCTTGTATGGGATGTTATCGTACAACTCTAGGCTGAACCAATGGAGATGGCTGTACGGATCAACATTGTGATGGTCGTTCAAATGCAACGTGCTGTACGAATGAGCAAGGTTGTACGAATGGGGCTTACTGTACAAGTGGAGATGGCCGTTCAAGTTATTGCCGTACAAATGACGCCACTTGTATGACAGTTCGTTGTACAACTGACAAACCAGTAGAAGCAAGTTGTTCCAACGTAAGGCATTAGACGACAGATTAGGCAGACAATCATTGATAGCAGAAAGAGAGATCCGTCGATAGATTTTGTAATTGAACTAGCAGTTGCAGTGGTCGTACAAATTGTACGACATCGTTAGGTTTAGACGACGTGTTCCATTTTTGAAAAAAAATAGAAAAAGGTGAAAAATACAAAAAGAAAAAAAGCGCGACAGTTGCATGCAGGGTGGCAAGGTACCGAGCAAATGCGGTTTGATGGAGAAGTGCATAGAGCATTGTCGATGGAGGAGCCGTGCCAAAGTGTCCACAATATTGCCAAAGGAGCTACGCAGACAAAAAGTTGATAGATGGAGGAAAGGAGAGAACTATTGCCAACGATAGAGAGTTGTAGACGGAAGATGATACCTTGGAAAGAAATTCTATGCAGATGGAGGTCTGAGGTAGCGCAAAAGAGTTGTGCGAGATTGTTCAGTTCTAGGCGTGGGAAGGTGTGAGACATTTTAGTTGTAGGCGGATGGCGTGAAGTTGGAAAGGTAGAAGTGATGTAGATTGCACAGATATGTGCAAGGGAGGTTGCCGTGCGAGTTGTGCAAGGGAGTTGTCGGGGGAGCTGTGCTGTGCAAAAAACTGGAGACCCTATCTGGAAACTGTGCCGTACAAGTTAGCAATAGAGGAAAGTTGTCGTACAAGTGCAAGCCTGCAAGGTGTTGTTCAAGTGAAAGTAGACAACTGCTGTACCAATCAGTAGCAGACGGATGTCGTACAAGCTAAGTTTTTTTGTCGTACCAGTCAGTAGCAGACGAATGTCGTACAAGCTAAGTTTATCCGTCGTACCAATTAGTAGCAAACAATACAGATGGCAGGGGTTGTACGAGTAGCAGTGGAGCGATTACAATCAAAGAAGATGTAGAGAAGGCCTATATATCCATGAAAGGATGGAGCGAGCGAAACAGGAGTCGAGAAGGAATCCATCTAGCTTAGGAAGGAGAGAAGAAAACATCAGAAGCAGTGCGAGAAGTCTCGCTGAGCGCATCCAAGAAAGAGAGAAGGAACACAATTTTGACACGAAGTGAAGTAGAAGTAGGCAACATAGTGGACATTTGTGGGAACAACCTCAAGCCAACACTCCGAAGGAGAAGAGATTCGAGGCTTTGCCTTAGAAGGGGAAGGATGCCGATACCATTGAAGGACATTACATGGCAACAATCGACAAAAGAATTTGGCCACAATTGGTGGAAACCCAACGTAGTAGATCACTTGCTGAGATTTGCGTTCAAGAATGCAGGTGTAAGTTGCATACTGCAGGTCCCAAACTTTGAGTTCTTCAAGAGTTATCTGTTGCAAACATACAATCCATAGCAAAATGCCAGTAAAGTGAAGATTGGTGACAAGTGGGTTCAGGTAGTGTTTTCACCTGGCAGTTTCCAAAGAACGTTTGGATTTCTGAATCATGGATTATCGGTTAGAAAGGAGACAATAGATCAGATCTTGACGAATGAAATGATCTGTGAGGTCACCAATATAACTCCAGATGAAGTTGCGGAGTTGACGAACCATGGGAATTGTGGAATAAGGCAACAACAGTGGAAGACAATGGAATTGCAGTATGCCATGAACCTGATAATGTCTAAGTTGTCAGGAGAGCAATGATGTTTGGAGATGCGCACCTGGCTCATACTATATGTGCATGGTATCATGGAAGGTGTTGCGTATGACTGGGCATCGTATCTATCACAACACTTTAAGAATTTGTTAGGAAGTGAAGTCAGTATACAGGTATATAGTATGCAGAAGCTAAGCTGCAGCAGACTAGACGTTTGGGCTGCTAGATGTCTAGGCAGAAGACCAAACGTCTGGGCTGCTAGACGTCTAGGTCAGACGTTTAGGCAACAAATCAGACGTTTGGGCTGCTAGACATCTAGGCAGTAGACGTCTAGATCAGACGTTTGGGTTGCTAGACGTCTAGGCCATATGTCTAGGCAGCAGACCAGACGTCTGTAGGCAGCAGACCAGACGTCTGAGCTGCTAGACGTCTAGGCCAGACGTCTGGGCAGCTGACGTCTAGGCCAGACGTCTGGGCTGCTAGACGTCTAGGCAACAAACGTCTAGGCAAGTTGACGTCCAGGATAGATGTCAGGACACGAAAGACGAATCGCTTCAATTGCGCATGGAAACGAACAATTTTGTGGAGGCTTCCTTTGGGAGAGGAAACGAACGGTTTAGGGTCTTCCCTTTATGCTCTATAAAAGGGACTTGATCCCTTGCATATGAATATGAATGTTATAACGCGAATGTAAAGTTTTGCTGAAAATAATATAGAAGAGAAGTTGCCATTGCCCCTTGGTTTTCCTGCACATTGCAGGTTTCCACGTAAATCTCCGTGTTACTTGTGTTGCTGTTTTTGTTCTCTGTCATTGTGTTTCTACTTGCAGGTATAAAATTTGAAGTTTTTCCTAACATCTGGTATCAGAGCCTAAGGTTTTGTGCGAGTGGGAGCTGCAACAATGACAGGAGGTGTAACCAAGTTTGAGATTGAGAAATTTGATGGCAGGAACTTTGCTCTATGGAAGATGAAGGTGGAGGATTTGTTGGTTCAAAATGACCAAGCTCTAGCCTTGAAAGGGGTCGCGAGTAAACCGAACAACATGAAAGATGAGTGGGAAATGATTGACAAGAAGGCGGTTTCTACAATCCGTCTCTGCCTAGTGGACTCTGTCTTGTTCAATGTAGCTGAAGAGAAGACCGCGAAAGCCCTTTGGCAAAAGCTTGAAAAGTTGTATGAGACAAAATCAGCAACAAATAAGGTTTTTCTGAAAAAGCAGCTTTATAGCTTGAGGATGAAGAAAAGTTCATCCGTGGTAGATCATTTGAATGAGTTTAATATTCTTATCAGTAAACTGGTTTCAGTCAATGTGAAGATGGAGGATGAAGATAGAGCTGTCACCCTACTTTGTTCCCTCCCGGACACTTGGGATCATATGGTGACGACCATCAATAATTCATCATCAGGAACTCTCAAATTTGATGATGTGGTAGCCGCTTTGTTGGCAGAAGAGTTGAGGCGAAAAACATCTCTGGAACCCTCAACCAATGAAGCCCTATTTGTGAGAGGTCGATCTTTCGAGGGGAGTAAACAAGGTAGAAAACAGTCCAGATCTAAGTCTAAAGGACAAGCAGAAAGGGAAGTGTTGGCATTGTGGGAAGCCAGGACACTCAAAGAAGGACTGTTGACAATTAAAGAACGGTGAAAAGCAAAATCAGCCATCAGTTGAGGCCAGTGCAGCAGATTGAGGAGAGATGGCAACATGTGAAGCCTTCTGTATCAGTAACAACAAATCTGTTTTATATACCTGGGTTTTGGACTTAGGTGCATCTTTCCACATGTCTCCCCACAGAGACTGGTTTGACAAATATCAACCATACTGTGGTGGAAAGGTCTATTTGGGTGATGATCACCCTTTAGAAATTGTGGGAAGAGGGGATATAAGGATCGAATTTGGATGATGGTAGAGAAAGGATGTTATGTGATGTGCTACATGTGCCCGATTTGCGGAAGAATTTGCTCTCAATCAAAATGATGGATAAGCTAGGGTATTCTGTCACTTTCGGTAACAACTACTGCAAAATTACCAGAGGAGCTCTTGTAGTAGCAAATGGAGAATCTTATGGGACCCTATATCGTTTATGCGGTGATACGGTGACAAACCATGCAACAACAACAACTTCTGTTTAGGATGCAGTAATGCTATGACATCAACGCCTAGGCCATATGAGTGAAAAAGGTATGAAAATTCTGCATGATAGAGGTATGCTTTCTGGGATTAAGTCTTGCAATTTAGACTTGTGTGAGCACTGTATTTTTGGTAAACAAAAGAGGGTTCGGTTTGCAAGTCCTGGTAAGAGTTTTGATTTTCTACAACTTATACATTCGGATATATTTGGATCAGTCCCCATTTAGTCCTTAAATGGCGCCATCTATTTTGTTACTTTTATAGATGGTTATTCTAGGAGAGTGTGGGTTTATTTTCTGAAGAAGAAGTCAAAAGCTTTGCAGAAATTTAAAGAGTTCAAAGCACGGGTAGAGAAGAGTTTGGGCAAGTTGATTTTATGTCTTAGGTTAGATAATGGGGGTGAATATTGCTCCAAGGAATTTGATAAATTTTGTACGCAGGAAGGAATTAAGCACCAGAAGACAATACCATATACTCCACAGCAAAATGGTGTGGCCGAGCGGATGAATCGCACAATCATGGAACGCGCAATAAGCATGCCTAGCGCAGCCATGTTGGAGAAAAAATTCTGGGCAGAGGCTGTTAATACAGCTGTTTATCTTATTAACAGGTCACCTACAACTTCGTTGGATGGACAAATTCTGGAGGAGGTTTGGTGTTGTAAGCCAGTTGATTACTCTCATTTGCGTACCTTTGGCTGTGATGCATTTGCCCATGTACCGAAATAAAAAAGGTCCAAGCTTGACAAAAAGTCAAGCAAATGTGTTTTTCTCGGCTATGGAGATATAGTGAAGGGGTATAGACTGTGGGATCCTACTGCCCACAAGGTAATTATTAGTCGGGATGTAATTGTTGATGAAAAATCCATGCAAAGGAAGGAGGTACAACAAACTCCTAATGTTGTACTTGTTGAAGTAGAAATGAGTGAAGATGAATATGAAAATTAGCATGCTGAAGTTTTTGATCAACATGCAGAACAACAAGTAGAATAGCAAGTAGAGCAGCCACAATGGTCACAAGACCAAGAGCCACAATCAACAAATCATTGGGTCAGAAGATCTACACGTCCACAAAAGTGTCCGGAAAGGTATTCTCATGTTTATCAGTCCTCTTTTGCTTTGTTAACTGATGATGGTGAACCTAGTTCATTTCAGGAAGCTAGAGTCTGAGAATGCAGAAAAGTGGAGGAAATCCATGGAGTAGGAAATCGAGGCACTTCGCAAGAATAAAACGTGGGAACTTGTGGATCTCCCACCTGGAAGAAAGACTGTTGGAAACAAGTGGGTGTACAAAGTGAAGAAGAACAACGATGGGTTGTTGGAATGCTATAAAGCTTGCTTGGTGGAAAAAGGCTATGTGCAAAATTTAGGTATTGAATTTAATGAAATTTTCTCTCTAGTTGTGAAGATGACTACTATTAGAGTTCTACTTGCACTTGTAGCTGCACAGGATTTAGAACTGGAGCAGCTTGATGTAAAGATTGCTTTCCTGCATGGTGATCTCGAGGAAGAGATTTATATGGATCAGCCTGAGGGTTATGAAGAAAGAGGCAAAGAGCACTTGGTTTGCAGACTGAAGAAATCACTGTACGGGTTGAAATAGGCGCCAAGGATGTGGTAGAGGAAATTTGACACCTTCATGAAGAGCCAAGGTTTCAGCAGGAGTGAAGCTGACCATTGTGGATACTATAAGAGGTTTGATGATGGCAGTTTTATTATTTTGTTGTTAAATGTTGATGATATGCTAGTTGCAGGCCCCAACATGAAGATAATCGTTGATCTTAAGGCTCAGTTGGCTAGGACATTTGAAACGAAGGATTTAGGAGCAGCAAACCAAATTTTAGGGATGAGGATACACAGGGACAAAAAAGGAAGAAAGATCTGGTTAAGTCAAAAGTCATATATAGAGAAGATTCTGCAACGCTTCAATATGCAGAATGCAAAACCGGTTAGTACCCCACTTCTTTCACACTTAAAATTGTCTTCCAACCAAGTGTCCTAGAACGAAGCAGAGAAGACAAGCTTGTCTCGTGTATCGTATTCATCAGCAATAGGAAGCCTCATGTATGCCATGGTGAGCACCAGACCGGATATTGCCCAAGCAGTGGGAGTAGTCAGTCGGTACATGGCAAATCCTGGTAAGGAGCATTGGAATGCGGTGAAGTGGATATTCAAATATTTAAGAGCCACTTAAGATGTTGCCATTTACTTTGGATCGACAGATTTGCAAGTTAAAGGTTTTGTGGATTCTGATTATGGTGAATATAGAGATGGGAGAAAATCCACTACAGGATATACCTTCACTCTTGCTGGAGGAGCGGTGAGTTGGGCTTCTAAGTTGCAGTCTGTTGTGGATTTATCAACCGCCGAACCAGAATACATTGCAACGACTCATGCCAACAAAGAGGCAATTTGGCTAGAGCGATTGTTGGGTGACTTCAAGGTAATGTAGGAGAAAATTATGTTGCATTGTGATAGTCAAAGTGCTATTCAGCTAGTGAAGAACCCAACATTCCATGATCGCATGAAACACATTGATGTCAAGTACCACTTTATAAGAAATGTGGTGGAAGAATGTAGGATCCTGTTGTAGAACATCGACATTGAAATGAATCTTGCAGATATGCTTACAAAGCCGGTCAAGGTAGAGAAGTTTGAATGGTGTAGAACTTCTCTGGGCTTGCTGAAAAAGTAAGAAGGGCAACATTGGGCAATTAGCACCAGATGAAAGTCTTTGGCAGAAGAATTCCTGAATACCGACTTCAAGTGGGAGAATGTTAGGACGTGAAGTCACTATACAAGTATATAGTATGCAGAAGCTAAGCTGCAGCAGACTAGACGTTTGGGCTGCTAGACGTCTAGGCAGCAGACCAGACGTCTGGGCTGCTAGACGTCTAGGCAACAGACCAGACGTCTGGGCTGCTAGACGTCTAGGCAGCAGACCAGACGTCCGGGCTGCTAGACGTCTAGGCCAAACGTCTAGGCAGTAGACCAGACGTCTAGGCTGCTAGACATCTGCTAGATGTCTAGGCCAGACATCTAGGCAGCAAACGTTTAGATCAGACGTCTGGGCTACTAAACGTCTAGGCCAGACGTCTAGGCAGCAGACTAGACGTCTGGGATGCTATACGTCTAGGCAACAGACTAGACGTTTGGGCTTCTAGTCGTCTAGGCAGCAGACGTCTAGGCTACTCGACCTCTAGGCAGCAGACGTCTACGCAAGTTGACGTCTAGGATAGACGTCAGGACACGGAAGACGAATCGCTTCAGTTGTGCATGGAAACGAACAGTTTTGCGGAGGCTTCCTTTGGGAGAGGAAACGAATGGTTCAGGGTCTTCCCTTTATGCTCTATAAAAGGGACTTGATCCCTTGCATATGAATGTGAAATGTTGTAACGTGAATGTAAATTTTTACTGAAAATAATATAGAAGAAAAGTTGCCATTGCCTGTGGTTTTCCTGAACATTGCAGGTTTCCACGTAAATCTCTGTGTTACTTATGTTGCTGTTTTTGTTCTCTGTCATTGTGTTTCTACTTGCATGTATAAAATCTGAAGTTTTTCCTAATAGAATTTCTTGATGCAGTATTCCAAGAACTTTTCGATGGTGTTTCATGCTATTGCATTGTTAATGAATGTTGTGGCACAAGAAAAGTTGTAGTTTCCTGGACTGAATCCTGCAAGGGACATAGTGGAGCAAGAGCCAATGATCTTGAGGTGGATCAACGTGACGCCAGTTTCAAAGGCAAATGCAAGTACTACGGTGAGAACAAAGAAAATTTTGAAGAGGAAGAAGGATCTGTCGGACAATGAAGCAAGTGAGGATTCAGATGATGAAGAGCAATAGCCTACACAAGTGAAGAGGCGAAGGAGGTTTGTACAACATGAGACCAAAGAAGACACTACAAAGAGAGACCGGTAGTATGTGGAAAATATTGCACAAGGAGTTGTGCAACAAGCGCAAAAATTAGGAGTTGTGGATATGGATAGAGAGGTATAGAATGCAGTGGACGCAGTTCAGGTAGAAACAATGGGATAAATGCGAATGGAGTCACCTGATATTTTTGTAGAGTTTGAGCAGCAAGTAGATCCATGTGCATCACCTTCGTTGTGAGGAGTTATCGTTTGAGATCATATTCACAACAAAGGAGCTAGCAAGGGAAGAGACATGCCAGTAGAAGTTACAAAGAAAGGGAAACAACTAGCAAGGGAAGAGCCGGTGCTAGGAGAAAGAGGAAGGCAACTCTTAGGAAAGTTCAAAGTGATAAGGAGAGAATATAACAGGTAAAGAATTGAACAAATGGTTGATACTGTGGAGCAGACGATAATGGAAGGCAAGGCAACAAAGAACATCAATTTGCGAGGTGATGGTGAAGGAGATAGAGAGGAGATGCTCATCGAGGAAGAAACTGAGGTTGAAATTCCAGAGACAAGTGAGCATTTCATGGTTTAAGTGCCAAATCTCAGACAACCGACAAACCTAGGAGATCATGTCGAGGAACAAATTGATGTACTCTTTGAAAAGATGACGAAGATCATAGATAGAACAAGATTGGAATTTGGCATGGGTTGCATTGTATAGTTGAAGAAGTGGTAGCTGATGGTATAATAAGAGATAGATAAACTAATGCAATGGGTTTAGGATGAAGAAAGGACGAAGGAGCTCATTGAAATCCATCAGGTCAACCATGGGAAATGGAAGCTGTTAATATACAAAGGATGTTCAAAATAAAAGAATTGCCAACAGGAATGATGCCAATATATAGGTAGCCAACTCAAATATATCTTGCTGAAGTAGAACTAATGCCTTGTCCGAAAGATGGAGGAAGTGTGGAGTATAGGAAGATCACACTTGAATTAGTGAAGATGTATGCAAGAATTAATTTCTTGCCATATTGGATTTAGTG
Source organism: Wollemia nobilis (assembly GCA_028583015.1). Lineage (NCBI taxonomy): Eukaryota > Viridiplantae > Streptophyta > Pinopsida > Araucariales > Araucariaceae > Wollemia > Wollemia nobilis. The sequence goes on from JAQPPZ010016670.1 coordinate 1,926,908, forward strand.
GTTAGCAATAGGATTACAGAAGATCCACCAGTCAAAGGAAGCATACACTAACCAATACGAGGAGATGAAGAAAGCGAAAGAGGAAGCTGAGGCAAAACTAGTGGCTTTAAAGCAAGAGGTTGAGGAGAGGACAAAGATTCAAGAGGAATAGAGTGTACTAATTGCATACCTGAAATCCAAGTGTTCCATTAGAGAACATATGGTGGAAGCGAATACTAAGGAGTCAATGCACAAAAAGCAACTGATTGTAGAAAGAGAGAGCAACTTACAGAAGCGGTTGAAAAAGTGAGGAAAGAAGCTGAAGATGCCTTTGCAAAGAGGGAGAAAGAGCTTTTGGCAAAATTGGCTGAAACTAAACAAAGGGCCAATCATTATGGTATAGAAGGAGCTAGATACCATAATTATGCCAAGAGACTGAAGGATGAGAAAGAGGCATTGAAGTTGCAGATCATGGAGATGGGAGTACCTGTTTCAACACCTCAACAACAACAACTGAGTCCCCAAGAATTGAAACAAATGTTGACAAAGACGTCGACCGAAGTAAAGGGGAGGGCAAATGTAAGCAGTGGTTCTGGAACTCACAAAAAGTAGTGAACATAATAAGAATAAGTGTAAAATGCACATAAAGTGTAATGAAATGTAAATGTAAATGTGAGTCAAATGCATGTGAAATGCAAATGCAAATGTAGACGAAATGACAATGTAATGCAATTTAATCATGTGATTTGATAAATTGCAATAGATTGTAGTATGCATTAAGTACTATGTGAATGCCCGAATGGGGAGACAGTTGGGTGGTGTGTGTTGTGGAAGCCATCGTTGGCAATGGCCAAAACCAAAAGCATAAATAAACCCCCCCTCCTTCATTCGAGACTACCATGAGAGCATAAGCTAGACCAAGGAGAGACTAGAGCCGTGTATTGGCAAACTAAATGTATGTGTAGGCAGCGTAGAGCATGTGTTAAGAGAGATTGTGTATGCATTGGTGAGACTCGGTAATGCCGTACTATTGAATAATGGAAATGGCTCATCTTCTGTCCACGATGTGTGTAATCTGTATACAAGTATGATTGCCATTGGTAGTTGGTAGTTGAGTGTTGGATTCTCTATGTGCAGGTATCATTGTTGCATTTAGAACATGGGACGGGAGTTGCAGTCCAGAATGCCGTCCAAGTGGAACTGTTGGGGTTGTTGTTTCAATGTTGTTGATCATGTCGATCTAGTAGATTGACTATGGCCGTTCCAAGTGCAAGTTGTTGTTCGGGTAGTGTAGAGCAAGTTGTTCTTGTAGAGTTGATCCTGCCGTTCTAAGTCGTTCTAACACTTGTCGTTCCAACACACCGCCGTTCTAGCAAGTGCCGTTCTAGCACTTGCTGTTATGATACACCACTGTTCTAGTGCATGCCGTTCCAATGATTGCTGTTCTAGCAAGAGCCATTCTAGTGGAAGTGCCGAATAAGTCAAGTGTTGATGCCGGTCTTGTGCAGAATGTTGAGCAGAACTGCATTGACTGCAGTTTTGTTTGGCCTTTAATCTGCCATCTTATCCTCCATTCTTGGAATACTCACCACCGTGCTACAATGAACCTAGTAATAAGATATAAAATATGAGCTTTATACCATAATAGCTCATTACATTCAATTACAAACTATGTTGTGTTTAAGTGCACAACAGGGCACCCTCAGATATCCATCTTTCATAATTATCTTCAAAATGAAGTTATTTAACAAGTCCCTTGGTTTATCCTCTGGTGTCCTCTCTCTCTAGTCTCTACACACACAAACTCGCAAAAGTTCTTTAGGAAAAGATCTTTATGTGAGTATGTGTGTTGGCATGCATGTATATTTGTTTTTTTCTCCAAAAAATTATTGACCCTTCACTTCCCCCAAGCTGAACTGGGCTAACTAGTACTTGACAGGCATTACTCTAAGAAGGCGACTTACTATGGGATTAGAATTGGACAATTCTTCTTTGGACTTCATAATGGCTAAGTTTGAACGCTTAAGTGATTCATTATTTTGCCTCTCAATCAATACGTCTACCAAAATTAATGATTATCAAATGCCAACATGCTATAAGAGTATAATGTATGTTACTCGTGTTTGGTAATGTTACTGGAAGTTGGCCTTTTTTATTAATTACGTATTTCTTTTGTTTCTTGTTGCTCCTTTTTTGCTATGCCTTTTCAAGCTGCTGCATTAGAGACAAAGGTAATATCATCTTATCATTGGAAAGCTCTTAGGGTATACTTTACATTGGTGTAAACTGCTTGATTGTGTGATGCTTACAATTCTATTCTTAACCTGTCTTTTAATATTTGTGGCTTTTAACATCATCTTTCTCTTCAGAATTACTAAATGTCCTTGACTTGTAGATATTTAGTTTAATTGTAAACATTGTTAAACGGTTTTCCTCCTTTAATTTAACTTATCCTTGTCTGTTGCTTCAATGTAGTCTAACAAGATGTTTGGTATACATTGAGACATGGGTCCTAGTTTCCTGTTTTTCTTGTATTGGTTGTACATGTGGGTTGTTGTCTCTGTATAGTTTTATATTTTTCCTCTTTGAAGTTGTGGTATGCAGTCTTCTGGGTGAATTAGGATAGCATGCTTATATTGAGTCGTAGTCAAGTATGCATTCTATCATCTAATCTTCAGGATATCAACTTGTGAAAATTTGACGTTTTGTATGTTTATTTTGACACTTAGTGTGCATCAATCTTAATTTTGCGTTCCCTGTTCATTTGTATATTCCATTCATACAAGTGGAGTGCTTCAATTATTTGTAGATTTGCTTTGATAGTGAAATTTATGAAGTTCGATATGCATCCTGAATCTACTAGAATGTGTGATTAGCTTTTGTTGATCTTTCCTCTCATCAAGAATAGCTTGGAGATCTCAAACATTAGGAAGTGTTATTTACTTATTAGTTGAGATGTTTATGTTTTTGTGGATTTTTTTTATTTTTCCAAACTACATTTGTTATTTTTAGTTCTTGTCATTTCTCTTATTAACTCTGTTTTTGTTGTAGGAATTTTTAATTCTTGGGATGGTTTTAGGACAATAAATTTCAAGGATCAGCTTTTACTTTCCTCATTTCTTGAAATTTTTGTAGCTTAGTTGTTTCTATCTACTTGGTTGTTTTTTAGGTCATCTGTTTGATTGCTTCTGAATCGTGGGTTTGTTCAATTAAAAGGGACGCTTCTTACAGGTTTGTTTTCTGCCTTATTATAGCTTTCTCTAGCGGAACAGTTTCTTTTGCCACTGTTGGGCCTTGTATGTGTAGTTCTAGGCAATCTATACGCCAAAATATTTGTTTCTCCAGAGGTATATTGCCTAATCTCATAACTCTATTTTGATGCTATGTTGTTTGACATTTGCCTAATTTACTATTTATGGATACGTAAACAAAAATAGGAATGACAATTTTCATAGGGCACCTGGATATGAAACAACATGGGAAACTATGTGCAGGAAAAGATAAAAACATGTTATTCTTAGAAGTTTAGAAGTAGATACAGCTATTTAGATTATAAATTCTAGAGTAGAAGTCCAAGTTCAAATTAGTTTACAGACCTAAAATTTAGGTGAAACTGTAGTTCGAGTAGATATAAGTAATTAGACAATAAAGTTTAAAATTGAATTCTAGATTTTGTAGGTTGTTTTGAAGCTTATTTAGCAGTGGGTTAGTGGGTTTAAAATTGAATTTTAGATTTTGTAGGTTGTTTTGAAGCTTATTTACTAATTTAGTAGTGGGTTAGAAGCAGGAAATGCCTTCTTTTTTGTTTTTTTAAGAGTTTTGGGATGGGAGTGGGGGATTAGTGGGTTTTTTCCTTTTTAAAAGTCCAAACATGGACCCAGTTCTCCAGAAATGCCTGTGTATCCACAAATGTCTGTGAAATGCTTATAATATTTTTGGATTGTTTCAGGATATGTTTTCGAACCATTTCCATGTCACTTTCTGTTTTGGAAATGCCAGAAACAAAATACATCCCCCTTAGAGGCTTTTCCATGTATTGGACATTTCTTCTTTCTTTGAATGGTTTTAATATTTGGAAGGCTTATGTTTTTCATTTCAAGTTGTGAATCATTTTATCATGGATATTTTGATGGCTTTGCCAAGTGTTTTAGGGCTCTTGGTTCATGCTTCTTTAGTACTCCCTACAATATTATGCCATATTTTTAAAAATTTCCTTCAAATGCAACATTGTCTTATGTTTTTTCAATTTGACTTACATCAGACTTCTATAAGTAGAATTCTTGTAACCTCGTCAACCTTGAGATGTTGCTCCACTAACTCTTCCCTCACTGTCTGGCAAAGGCTCCTTTTGTGCCCTTTGCTTTGAGGCAGGGTAGAGGATTTTTAACCTCATCTTCTGCATTTGTAGAAATTGGTGAAGCTTTGGCCTTGCCTGTAATCAGAATTTTGGATGTTCAACAGCGAGGTTAATGTTTTGGTTTGCTGTCTTAGAGTTTATTGCCAAAGTTCCTGTTTGAATGGGTGACAGTGTGATGCTCTTCATTTTTAGAGATATAGTCATGGTTACGGGTCATCTTATCCCAGGGTGGAAACTTCTTGTGCAGTGATATCACTGTTATGTATTGCTGCCCATGCCCATAGGAAACATAAGAAATGATTGAAGATGCATAGGGATTAGGGTGCAATACACCTATATCCATCCTACCTATACTATCATGGATGTGTCATCATGGGCAAATACCCTCTCCTAGTTGGCCTAGGAACCTGTATCTAATGTGTTAAGAATGACATCATATTCGTTCTGTGAGTTTGTCCTCCATTCTATGTTGCCTAGGTGTGGGTACCCAGCCATTCTGGTCTTGCACCTGAAATACACCAGTACTGTGTGCAACCATTGCAGGTGCAAAACACACCACTTCCTGCACCCCTTCCCACACCCTAGGTGCACTTAATACAGGGTTGTGCATCCAACGTGTCTACCTTTGTCAGGGCACATAACAAGATCAAACCAGAGTTGCCACATCGGGCACTGTTCTTATACAGATACCTGTATCCACACATTGATACAAGTATGACACTTCTCTGAGACTGTTATCAAACATATCCGAATACACATATCATAGCTAGACATATCCAAATACATGCCCCTTTTTTTGTCCATATCTAATACATCTGAATATGGCTTGGACACGTCTAGAGCTTTATCCACCACAGACTAAAAGAGAATACAATTAAAAAACAAGGAAAAACCTCCTTGTGAGAATATCCTATTGAAAACTGAGATAAATATAGATGCTTTTTATAATAATTTTCCAGCCATATCCATGGTAGGTTTCATGAAAATTTGTTGTATCTGTATCCGATATGGTGTTCATATCAGATACTGTATCTGTTTCCATGCAACGTGGATCAAGCTCTAAAGTTCAACAAAAAAGAAAGAAAAAAATAATGCGAAAAGTAATGTTAGAGAAAAAGGAAAACTTACCACTCTAATCTTTTGCTTGCTTTAGAACTTTACCTTTACAGCTCTTATATTTGATTTTAGTTTCCTGTTTTACTAAGTTTTCTGGTGAACTTATGTTTCAATTTCAATTTTGTTACAGCGAATCGATTTTGGCTGTTTGAACCCTGGATGCCTGCATGCCATTGCACCTTGCATACCCTTGCGGCCTTGCAGCTACATACCCAAGTTCTGGAGGTCCACTCTAGGTGCTTGGAAGCCACACCTGGTATACATCTGTGCACCCAATACAATCTTACCTTCATTGTTTCACCATGAGTTGGCAGCAAGGTCCCTTTGTTGGTCTATGCTTTGTATGATTACCATTACCTTGGTGAATAATGTGGCATTCTTCTTATTTCTTTTATTTAATTTAATGCTCTTTTATGACTCTGAATCAACACTTTCTTCTGTCAACCTGGAGATGCATGTGGCCATGTCTTTTCTTACTGCAGACCTGTCTTCTTAGGCTCTAACAACAAATTTATTCCTATAAAGTATGACCCATACACAATTGTAATCCCCATAGCTGAACAGTTCTTGCCTTGATTGCTATCTTGTTTGGAGCCTACTATCTTAATGCAGGTGATACACTTGCAAAGACACCATTCCTGGCTTTTCGAATCCAATCCCAAAAGATATGTTTATATATACTAGTGCCTACACTACCAGAAGAAAGGAGATCATCTTTTGGCTGGTTGTCTGAGACAGAAGCTTGCCTTCACAAAGTATATAGAGTTTCCTGTCCAAATTTGACAAGCAGTTCCCTTGTCTCTGGCAGAAATTGCAGACAATTTACTTCTATGCAGAGAGGAAATTATGGGGAAACATTAATGTATAGACAACCATATAAAGTCTCTTTGTGGTCAGATATCAGACACTTGATATTAGTTTCAAAAATTTACATTAGATATTCAAATAATTAGTTTGATATTGAATACAACTTAGTTTATAATGTAAGTATTATGTTAATTGTTATAAGGGTCAATCCATCACTTATAGAAAGGCTTATTCTTGAAAAAAACCTCTTATCTAATTTAATGAACATTCTGACAGCAAGAAATGTCTCTTATCTTACATGAGTCCTGTGATCTATTAGAGCCATTAGAAATCAGACAAAAATCTGAGTGTCGACATTTCCATATTATACATAAACCACTCACTCATTCCTCATTGGATTGCAACATTCACGTGACAACCGAGACATGATGCAAAGCCCTGCAAGCTTGAAAGCTTACTGGAAGTACAGTTTCAGGTCTTGGATGATTTGAAATATATATAGCCCTTGATACAGATCATCTAAACTGAAGAGAAACCCATTATCAGGGTTACATATTAAGTTTTAACCACAGGACAGTTTCTGTCATAAAAAATTCCTTATCAGAAAACTTTTTGAAATCCTTATCAGAAATTTCATTCGAAATGCAAATTGGTCTTTTCCAAGTGCAGTTAATCTGTTTGCCACTGATTTACATCCATCAGCATACAACAAAAGAGATAATCAAAGAAAAATGAAACAGTGACGTTTATAGATGCCTTATTTTCTTGTACAGTCATTTATTGTGTTGATTCTCAGGAGTGTGACTTGACGAGGGCCACTCACAGTCACCTAATGGAGGCTGGGTTCTCATCTTTTGCAATCCAGCATAGCCCAGGCTTCTTTATCTGATGGACGCTGTGTTATCATTTTTGCAATGTGTCATTTTTTTACTATAAGCAACAGCAAGAGCTTTAAAATTCCATGTCCTCCCAGGATTATCCACCAGGTCCTCTTAGTCCTGACCATTCGCCTGGGAGCATCATTAGATCCTGTGTTGGCCCTTTTGGGATAGTTTGTGATGACAACGACTGTGCTTCTACTTCACATCCCACTATAGATTAATGTTGGCCCTTGGATCCATTTGAGCTCCTTTCTATCTCTGTTGTATCTTGACTTCTAGCTCTCTCTTAATCATTACTTTTAGCATGTTAGAGTTTATCCATTTTGGGTAACCCTCGAGGCTGTAATTTTATGTCATAAAGTTGTTCCACTTTAGAGTAATTTACACTAGATTCTTTACTTTAGTTTAACTTATTTTTGTAGTACTTTGTGGTTACTATAATGCATTGTAATTTGTAACAGCTCTTTTCAATAAGTCCCATTGGCCTACTTTGGCCATCTGTGGACATCAGTAGAATTATCTCATCTCATCTATTGGTTTTTATTGACTGCCTTCTAACTATGGTGATTTGAGGGGTTGTTAGCCATATTTCAAGATACCGTTTTCCCTTTGGTTCTTATTAATTTCACTCATTTATCCCCCCTACCTTTGATAATAGTGTCTATTTGAAACTGGTTTATAACAAATTTGAAACTACTTATGATATAACACATACCGATTTATGTTCATGTAGCACAGTTGTTTGATATGTTGGGGAGACATGTTGGATTCAAAGGTTGAATTCTGGTGCAGAGTTTTATACACATGATTTACTTCTGTATATAGAGAGAATTATTTACAATTAAAAGCATTATTTCTTATATGCCAGTGTTCCTCGTATGTTCTCAGTCACTTTGGGGGAGGGAACTGAAATGATTATAATTTACATCTGTTATATATATGCACGCCTGATGACTTTCCAAATTTTTAGAAGTTAGCCAAAGTAAAATTTCTGAAATATATAAGAGTTTCTTGGTTTTTCTGTAAGTGAATGTTATAAAACAGTCATCTATATATAGGTTCGGACACAGCTTTTTATATGGCTTCATATTTTGGTTTCCAAAACTAGGAGTTTCCTTAAGATTATTGATTTTATATTACAAGCAACTAATCAAAATGAGAGATTTTTTTTGTTTTGTTTTTTATTTGGAACTATCGAAGTGCAATTTCTCTGACTTGAACGTAAGACACTGAATATAACAAAGGTTTTCAATTTGGATCTTTCTGAATGCTTTCTTACAAGTGAAGATACTGACCTGCAATACAGGAAAGCTTGCAAGGAGACATCCTGGTATTTGCTGTCTTCTATGTGATAGTAGTCATCAAGTTCCATAGGCAATGCTGGCGTTGTTCTAAAATGTCTTTTAGGAGGAAGAGGTGAGCTTGTGGAATGTATTTACCATGAAAAATCTGAGACATGTATTAATCTGCTTGGGAAAAGTTGTTCTATGTTACATTCTAATAAATTGTAAGCATTATTTTCTTATCTGCTTGTTTATTAATGGAGTTCTGGAGTACAATAGAAATATACTGTACAATTTTAGAAGTCATCTTTAACAATTTCTTAACTTTAATTGCCACATAAATGCAGGCTACATGTTTATGAAGCTTGGAAAAATCTCCCTGTAGAATTGTTTATATTACACTCCAGATCCATGACTCATTGAGAATCTATACAAGAAGTACCAAATGTCTTAGATGAAATCCTTGACAGCTCTGAAAACTATTTTCTTGTCGGAGAGGATCTGCAGTAAACCCTAATCAATAAAGGGGTCTCAATGAAGGTTGAAAATGATGCCAGGCATTTCTAGAGGGTATGTAAGTTACTCCTGGAATTGGTAAAATGTTGATCTTACTATTGTACCAGATGTCTTAGGTAATAATTGTTCAAAGTTGTGAAAACTCTCTTCTTGTTTGTGAGGATTTGCATTCATCCTTATTGTAAAAATTGTTCAAACTGTACTGTCGATCTTACTCTTGTACCAGATGTCTTAGGTAAAAATTGTTCAAAGGTGTGAAAACGATCTTCTTGTTTGTGAGGATCTGCATTCATCCTTACCCCTAAGTGGGGTCAAACTGTAGTATCACAATGATGCCCGCCAAGAATTATGCTATGCAGAGCATGTTGGAATTGACTATGCGGATCGGCCAATCATTAATGAACTGTACAAAATGTTGGAAGTAAGCTGTTGGTATTACAATTAACAAATATGTTAAATTTTTCATTAGATGTCTTTCCATGAGTGCATAGAAAGTTTGGAAATGATGTATTTGATGGGAGAAGCATTTACTTGCTTTAACTCCTATGTTTTAGCATGAAATTCTTCACATGTTAATAAAATACCTGTAGCATATATTCTTAAGACAATGAAATTGCTACATATTATGGAGGAAACATTTTACAAAGTCACAGGCCGTCCATATATCTTTACGTCTCAGGAAAGGAAGTGAAGGCCGTATGATATCAAACCAATCAATGCCACTTTCAATTATATAGTGGCTACATAGATCGAGCTTGCAAAATTTTCTAGATTTTTTGAATCTGTTAGCTTTTGATGTAGTATGCAATGGGAGATAGCAATCACAAGATGCAAAATAATATGAAAGAAAGTAAATCTGCGAGATGACTAAAATATGCTATAAATAGAAATGACGGAAATGAATACAATGTAGCTATGGAGGAAATGGACACTCCATGAACAAAGCTACTAGACTACATTGCACCCATCACCAATATATGGTGATCTACACAACACTATGCTACTACCTACGAATATGCTCTGAGCTTCTATATTCTGCTTGTTACAATGAGGCCCTTTTTATATAGGAAGATAGGTTCCTTGGCCAACACTCTACCTAGCTGTGCAAGGGACACCTTGCACATATACAACTTGCACATTGACACTTGTGCATTTATTACATTGCATGAAGTAACTAGATAACTTCCCCCTAAAGTAATCTAATGTCCTAAGTATGTACCTAGGAAGGTACATTTACATGACCCAAATGATGTAATATAATCTATTTCTAACACCCCCTGTATTACATTATTTGGGTATTGAAGACTTTAGTCTTCAATGTGGATCTTCTTCCATTGGATAGTGGAATTTGTATTCTCCTTCATTGCTTATTGTGATCAGGTTCAACAGGTAATCTGTGTCTTCATATGATGCAAAGTAAGTTGTAGCTGAAGGTTCTTCTACCTTTTGTATGTGTTCAACTGGTTCAGTCTTCATGATGCCATGTTTCTTTCTAGCATGTATTTTCTTCCTTTTCCTCCTTCTCCTATGATTCTGCATTGGTGCTGGTGGAATTTTTGCTTCATGACAAGTTAGTCTATCATCACAATAATATTGTTCTTTATTGCTAGCTTGTTTCTTGTGTTGAGTAAGTACAAACACAATTAATGATAGATAAACCATCAGACACTCTTCTAGTGAAAATATAACCAATATTTGTGAGTTCCACCATGTTGTGAAGAGGATTTCATGAAGATAACCAATCAATGTTGTAAAGTTACCTTCTTTGGCTTCTTTAAGAAACAAGGAGAATTTCTCTTTGTCGCTAGTGGATAGATACTCATATCCTTCTAGAGTATCTATTAAGTTTTGAGAGTAGAATTCTACTTCATGGAATAGTTCTTCATTATTGAAAGCTTTTCTCAAGATTTCATCCATGATAGATCTTTGAAATAGTGATTCTTGCTATTTCTTAGAATTGAATTTGATAGAATCTTAGTAGTCTACCTTATAACTCCCTATATTAGGATATATGATCCCTAATTGAAGTATATAAGCTTGATTTGATAAAACCTTTATTAATCCTTAGGTTTGTAGGCTTCCTTATGTCTCCCTAGTAATGAGAGTATATACACCTAATGGAATTTTAGGTTTTGTAGAAAGCTTATATCTTCCCAATTATATAGAACTTGATAATCTTTGGTAGATGCTATTATTATCAAGTTTTGTAGAATGCCTTATGACTCCCTAGTGATTTTGGAATATGATATAGTGCTCTTGTAAAATGTAGTTCAATTTTTGGTTGATTTTGTAAAGTTTTGTAAATATCAAAAATCAACTTTTCTAACACCTTATTACTCCTATTGAACTAAGCACTTTTCCAATTTTGAAGAGGTTTTAATGTTGGATTTCCCCTTGTCCCTTTTTGTGAAATTTTGAGACAAATATTTTGCTAATATTCCAACTTTAGAAAAGCTTTAATAAACCCCTTTTAATATCCCTTAGGATTTGATTTTAGTGTTTCTAATTTTCAATAACCTAATTTGGTGTTGTAACCCTTATAACTCCCAAATTTGGAAAATTAGAACACAATAATATTTGCAAATATCAATGGATTAATTCCAAGTAGTATCCCTTATTTCTCCTAGGTTGTGTTTTGCAAATATTAGACTACTTTGATATTTAATTTCCCTAAGTTTTGCTTTCAAATAAAGATTGATTTCCTTTAATACTTCAACCTTAGAATATAACCTTATAACTCCCTTTTTAATGAAAGCAAATTAGATAGGGGAAATTTTACCTTAATAAAGCTTTGCACCTTTATGAAATCAGATGTGTATGGCTGTAATTTATCCTTCTTGGGTGTTGTGAGTAATGATAGATTCTTCAACGTGCTCCTTGGCTTCAATGCCCTTCTTTAATGCTTCCCTTGACCTGTTTGACCGAGAGTTCTTACACTTCTCTTTGTTGCTTCTGAATGCTCCCGAATGCTACGTTCTCCCTGGTCCAAGGTGCCTTTAATAGGTGGTCAATATTTTGATGAGTGACAAGTGTCACAACAGTTTCATTCAATGCTCCAAGGATGCTTTGGACACTTGGTGGAGTCACCAACTCTATTCTAACGCCTGTTACAAGTGTCACCTTTGCTTGGAACATTTTTATTCCCTCTTTGTGCATTGTCCAAGTGGCTTCTCTGCTTCAACGTATGTGAGGCCTCTTACTATAATGCTTCTGGCTGAAAGTAACTCCTCTTCCACATGGAATATGGGTGCCAAAACAATGTTGTAACGTCTCCTTTCACATGTGTGAAATTCAACATTCCTTTGTGGGCATTTTAGGGTTCTTTTGGAGAATGACAAGTGGCACCTTCTTTCCTTTGCATGCCCTTGTCTTATCAACACCTTCTTGCAAGCCCTTCAATGTATTTTTCCACCTTGTTCTTTGTTGTACTTCATTGGTGCTGAGATGTTTCCAGCCAAGCAATGCTTATGGTGGAGCTTTGGTGGAGATTTGGAGGAGCTTTGGTGGCTCTTGAATGGAGTTCGAATGGCAGCGCTTTGGTGGAGACTTCTTGATGCTCCAATGATGGTATTGAATGCTCCTTGATTGGACGTATGATTCCAATTTGCTTGCTTTGATTTCCCTTGCTTATATGCTGCTGGATTTGTCTCCTTTAGTGAGCAATGTGACACCTTTCTTGTGCTTTGCAGGTTACCTGTTATGGCTGTCCAACCCGTGCACGATGTGAGCCCTTTTGAGAGGCTTCTTTATGCTTGGAGTGTGCTAGTATTCGGCTGCACTCTTCTTGAGAATAATGTGCCTTTGAGGCACCTTCAAATCTTCCCTCTTCCTACTTAGAACATATTAGAGAAGTGCAATACCATGTAACAATATTTGTATATAAAAACCTTTTTATTGCACCCTTTCTTGCACTCTTTTTGCAGGTCTGATTTTCTGGTTTTGTGGCAGATTTTTGAATGCAATGTAAGGGTTTTGAGGATGTCTCTTTGATTAGACACCTTCCCATTTTTTCTTGGTTATTTTACAAATGAACCCAAGCTTGTAACCACTTGATAGAAGCTCCCTTTTTGTTGTATTTTTCTGCACTATTTCTTTGTAACAAAAACCTTATTGTGCTTTGAATTTGAGACTCACCAAGTCTCGATTTGAGGCTTCCTTTTCTGATATTCAATGGCTACTTTCTTCTCCAACACTTGGAGGATTCGAGGTTGATTTGGTGGCTTCTCTTGGCCACTAAATGTTGCAGATTTTTGTGCACTAATAGTGTCTTTAGACACTTTATGCTAATCTGATTTTGTGCCTTTCTCAAGAACACAAACACTAAGATTTTTGAGAGTAATAGAGTAGTGCAAATGAACCCACTAATATTTCACTTTTAATGCACTAAAAATCACACCTTATCACTCCAATCAACTCTCAAAATAACTTATAAGTGCACTTAATCAATTTACTACAACTAATCAAGAATAATCTGAAATGAATCTTCAAGAGTTATTCTGCAATTTCACTACAAACAAAGTTGTAGGAACTAGTCTTCTTTTTCTTTCCAAAGTAGATATTTGGTAGTTGATAGATAGTTGTAATTTTGTAATCTAATCAAATCCAAAGCTAATGTGCAAATGAACCTTAAAAGGAACTTTTTCCTTTTGCACTTTTGAAGACTGTAATTCAATTTTCCTCTTTTGCAACTCTAATCCAAATTAAGGTGCTTTAACAAATCTGATAAGTAATCCAATTAATGAATCTACTTGCACCAATAGTTGCTTACCTTTTTGAAAGATTTTGTAGCTCTTTTGTAGCTTCTATAGAGGATGTAGATCTTGGTGTCTAAGATCACCAAGTTGTTGCTTTGAGTAGGATCTTGTTGCTTAGTTTCTTCTTCACCAAAAAGTGGTCTCAAACTTTCTTTTACGAGCCTAGGTTTTGATGATTTGATCCTTTAAGCAATCTTCTCCTTTTGTTGTAGATTTGGAGAAGTCTTTGTCTCTGAAACAATGCCTTCTTGCTATGAGAGGTAATCTTCAAATCTCTTGGATTTGGTAGGCTTCTCCTATCTTCAAGTCTTCTTGTCGAATTCTGACTTCAAGCAGGATCTTCTTCTCAAGATTCTGAATGTCTTGAGGTCTTCTGAGATTTGGCACTCCTTGCCAAATTCTTCTTCTTCTTTTGGGCTTGTTGTTGGATGGTGATAATTGTCCCAAATCTTTCACTATCTTCTATAGTGAATTTCTCCAATGAGTTCTCCTTTGATGATTTCTTCAGTAAGGCTCTCCAAGCCTTTTACTAGATGCTCATTGAGACCTCCCCAAGGTCTTTGATCTTGCAGCTTCTTCTAGTCTTCCTTGAGATATTTTCTTCAACCTTCTACTCCTGGAAGTGTTGGTGGTGAGATCTTCTTCTAGATCTCTGATTCTATTGCTTCTAGATTCGAGTAGGACTCTCCTAGTCCTTCTTCTTCCAAGACTAGAAGTTCTTCAATGAGATCTTCTCCTGATCTCTTTACCTTCAATTTTGCTTCAGGTGCTGGATTGATTCTAAAGAAGATACTCTTCCTAACTTTCTTGTAGGAAGTTTCCCAACTCATTGAATCTCCTTTCCCTACAACAAAGTATTAGTACTAAAATCTTAATCTGCTTATGAATCAGATACTCTCTTCTAGAGTCTTCTTCAGGATCAAGGCTTTTGTGGCTTTTTTTTAGTATCAAGGCTTTTGTGGCCTTTTCTTCAATATCAAGGCTTTTGTGGCCTTTTCTTCTAGATCAAGGCTTCTATGGCCTTTTCTTCTAGATCAAGGCTTCTATGGCCTTTTCTTCTAGATCAAGGCTACTATGGCCTTTTCTTATTCTATGAAGTTCTCAATCTAGAAATGGAGATCTCCAGTCTCCTAACTTCACCATGACTCTTCTCCAGAAGTCTTCTTCCACAATATTCTTTTCTTGCACAAGGAACTAATCTTTGCACTATGAAGGCACGCCAACCTAGAGAAAGTAAGTTTTCTATTGTAGGAGGTGTCCCAATCATATGAGAATTAATTTTCTACAACAAAAGAAACTTTGGGTAATAGTTAACAAATTCTAGATATCCTGAATGATCTTCACTAGTTGATTTGTCAATCTAGTGGATTGAATGTTGAGTCCTAGTCTTCACGAGTTTTTCTTGCAACTCTATGGAAAGACTCTAGCCAAATGTAATATCAATATTTTTGGAACTGAGATTTCTTTTAGTCCTCACTTGTGGCTCTCCCTAATTCTACCACCTAGACTCTTCTGAGAGTTTTTGATAGTGGTTGGTCCAGCAACATGTCAAGTTGACAAAAAACTTAGGCTCAATGATAATGGTGGTTTTCCTATTGATCTACTATGGCTAGATCTACCATGGCTCTGATACCACTATTAGATTTTGATGCAGTATGCAATGGGAGATAGCAATCACAAGATGTAGAATAATATGAAAGAAAGTAAATCTGTGAGATGACTAAAATATGCTATAAATAGAAATGATGAAAATGAATACAATGTAGCTATGGAGGAAATGGACACTCCATGAACAAAGCTACTAGACTACATTGCACCCATCACCAATATATGGTGATCTACACAACACTATGCTACTACCTACGAATATGCTCTGAGCTTCTATATTCTACTTGTTACAATGAGGCCCTTTTTATATAGGAAGATAGGTTCCTTGGCCAACACTCTACCTAGTTGTGCAAGGGACACCTTGCACATATACAACTTGCACATTGACACTTGTGCATTTATTACATTGCATGAAGTAACTAGATAACTTCCCCCTAAAGTAATCTAATGTCCTAAGTATGTACCTAGGAAGGTACATTTACATGACCCAAATGATGTAATATAATCTATTTCTAACAAAATAAAACCTTAACCTCGTCTAGTAAGAAGTTTTTCTTATTGAAAGCATACAAAACACTCTGGTACTTGTCTTGGCATATAAATTTTATTTGTGAAAATTTATCTAGTATATCTATTCTTGCGATACATGTCTTAACATACTTTTTCTTAAATAGTTTTCTTCCTATTTAACTTAGTGATATGTTAGGTTCCATGTAGTTTTGAGATGGGGTGGGAAAACAATTTTAGGGGGTGGGTCGAAAGTGGCTCTCCGAATTGCATGGCATGAGCGATATGGAATAAGAGAACAATAAGGAATAAGTGGAGATGGCACAAAAGTCTATAATTTATAACTCCATTTCAAACTCAAATATAGAAAGAAAGAGAGGTTCATAATGGCATACTATCTAATTGTTCTATATAAATGAAAATATAGTTTGAATTTAGTCAAATAAACTGGAAACAGACACACACACATACACACATATATTGTTTTAATATTTTACGAATTCCTTATCTAATTCAATGAGCCACAACTAAGTCAATGAGCCACAACTGTGACAACTCCCATATGTGCTCTTTATTTTACTTAATCAACTTCGAGGATTTAATATGAGGGTTTTAGTTGCAACTATGGCTCTTTGAGTCAAAGAAGGAATTCGTAAAATCTTAAAATGAAAGAGCATTTTGGGGTTTTTTGAAGATACGTAGAAGGGCATATCCAAGTATTCAATTTAGACTTTGGGATCACTTATCAATGGGACAATGCAATTGTCCTAGACCATCCTAGGCAAAAGGAGATAGTGCAAATGCAAGAGAACATTGTATTTGTAAAAAGAGCACTAACAATTGACTTTGCAGGTGGTGGAGAGTCTATACATTCTCACCATACATTCTCTTATTGGTGATTGTTACTCCTAACATTGCTCTCAAACTTTCTGCTTTTGTTGCTTCCATGACACAACTCTGTCTCTCTCTCTCTCTCACCCTTGCAGGTACAACCAAAGCCATTGACCGTTGGTTCACTACCTTCTTGGAGGAGGGCTGGATGCTCTACTAGGATTTATAGTCAAAAGTCATTGATTCCTTATGCATATAGTCCAAGTGTGATATCTCCTTATTGGGGTGACATAGCAAGCAAGATAGGGTCGAAACGAGTGATCTATTATGATTGTTTATGAATGATATGGTCCTTAATGCCCTACGTGTGAAGTAACATCTTTTACTATATTAGGATTAGCCTTAGATTTTTCTTTACCATGGATAATCTTAGTATGGTTTGCTCTTGAATGCTCTATTTTGAAGAAGTATGCCAAGTTGTAGATGGAAGCATTACTCGTCCTACATAATGTGAAGATCAGACAAAGTTTGACAAAGCAAATAGAAAGGCAAGGTTAATCATCATGTTCAAAGTAGCAGATGAAGTACAAAAATACATTTGGGATTCAACCATGATGAAAGATGCATGGGAGAAGCTACAAATAGTTTTTGAAGTAAAGAATCAAAATCAAATTCTATTTCTCCAGATCTAGCTCCATTGCTTGAAGATGAAGAGTGAAGAGAAACTCGAATCTTTCATGAGGAGAATTGCTGAATTATGAGCATCACTACAAGCATTGGAAGAAAAGGTATTTGACAAAACACTTGTTCCAATTATTTTGAGATCTCTCCCTTCTCAATATAATGTATTTGTGACAACATTAAATATCACTAAGCAAACACCAAGCTTTGAAAAGTTGGTGAATTTACAAAAAGTAAAGGCCTCACATTCAAGACAAGAAGAACAAATACTTCTTATAAATAAAAAGGGAAGCATCCATACTAAAGAGGTACAAGATCTCAATAGTGCTTCTAACAGAGAAATAACTCTCAAGGATATCAAAATCAAAGATGATTTTCAAGGATATTAACAACAAAGAAGTATCTTTCACACACAAAAAAGGTATGGTAGAAATGGCCACACAATGAAGGAATGTTGGCATAATCCATTTACAAATGGATCTCCTTCATGAGAGATGAAGCAACAGTAGGACAAGTCATCATCAGACAAGCAAAATCAAATTTGAAAAAATGTACAGCAAAATAATGTTGCCAAAGAAAACCAAATTAAAGAAGAAGAAAAAGGTCACGAAGAAGAACATGTGTTTGTTGCACAAGCATAACAAAGTCAGACAAATCAATTTTGGTACGATGCAAAAGCAAACAAACATATCATATGTCAGGAAAATTAGATCCATTAAAATCATCCAAATTGTTATACAGTAAAAAAATGCAACCAAGGATATTAAGAGCCTAGTTGATCACTCCAGGCCACTAGAAAGCCAATAGGAGAGAATACTATTGAGATACAAATGCAACCATGACAAGCGCAAGCCATGGGATACCTCTAAGGCCAAGAAGTTCAATACCTTTTGGAATGAAGATGGTATGTTCAAAATTTAATTCTTTTTCCACTCATTTTCCTAGGTACAAAGAAAAACATTTGTAGGATGAATGACCTATTGTGAGAAGAGATTTGAAGAAGCATGGCATAGCTTGTAAACTTGATCTTGTTAAGAGAAGATTATTTGTTTTTACAACTCACAAAACGAGATATCCTTACATCATTATCAAATCCTAGGATCTCATAAAACTCTTGTCAAGGAGTGTACCAACACTACAAGCAATCAAGATACTAAATGATAAGATGCATTGTGATATCATCAAAATTGACAACATAATACGAAATAAAGGGAGATTTGTTAGTGTCAATAGTTGTTGGGCCCTAATGGTTCAACTCTAAAGGCTATTGAGAACTTTCACAGGTTGCTACATTCTTGTTCAAAGAAATATTGTGGTAGCTATGGGATGATTTAAGGAACTGAGACAAGTACATAGAATTGCTAAAGATTGTGTTCAAAACATACATTCTATTTATCATATCAAAGAACTTAAAATAAAATGAGAACTTGCCAAGAATCTAGAATTTGATAATGATAGTAGAAAAGAAAAACAAAAAAATGTGAAGAAGTAGAAGCAACCATACACAACTTTCTTCCCATCACTTGCAATACAAAAACTGACGATCAATTAATTCAATAGTTGACACAAGATACATGGTAGCACATCCTTCACATGATGACATTGAAGGAGGCACATATTTCTTGCATTAATTATATTTTGAGTAAGTAATTGTAATAAATGTATTTTTGGGGTGCAATATTGGTGGAACCCAACACTCCTAAGTATTTTAGTAAGTAGTCTACATTGAGGGGGAATTTCTCTCTCAAATTCCAACATCACCCTAGAACATTTCATCAAGTTAGAAGCCAAGAGTTTGAGCAAGAGCTAAGACTATGATGTAATAAGAGGGGTATATTAGGAGTTATTGCATCATATCCCATGTGACCATGAGAGTGGTATAACCACCCATCACAAGGACTATGCATGCACTATAGGACAAGGGTAGTTGCAAGATAAGTTAGAAGTTTGTTATGCCAAAAATGGGCATCTAATGTATTTAAATATCTACCATTTCATAATGCAAATCATCAAAGCATTGAAATTTGACATCAACAGATTTTTTATTGTGTCCAATTTTATAGGTGCTCTATGAATGGAAAATATATATCAAAATTAAAAAATCTATAATGTTTTCAAGACAAGCAAGCAAGGAAACCCACAATTGGTAGAATTTCTTATTTTTGGCTCCGAATTTCCATTTTTCGAAGGCAAAAAGTAGTTAGACGAAATTTGGGAGGTTTTTGCTAAGTCCTCACTAAGGAAGTGATTCGTTCTAAAATTGGAGCAATTTGCTCCATTTGAGGCTAATCACCTAGACAAAGAAGAAATTTGTCCAAGTTCTATCTAGGAAGTGATTCACTTTGATCAACTAGCAATTCACTCTAAGAAAGGAAGAACCTTCCAAGTAGAATCTAAAGAGTGATTTTTCCAAGTAGAATATGAAGAATGATTTGCTCATATTTTGAGGAGCGATTCACTTAAAAGGTAAAGAAATCTTCCTAACTCCTCCAAGAGGAGAGATTCACCCTATAGTTAAAGCAATTTGCTCTAAGAAATTTGGTTGGGCCTTCTTTTTATAAAATTTTCTAAGTTGAATTCTTGGAAGTGATTCACTCTTGTTAGGTCATGATTCACTCCAACTAGGGAGTGCTTAGCTCCATGAGTCAAAAATTTGTAAAGTTTTGAAATTTTACCCCAAAACTCTATCCATGTAGGCATGTTTATGGGAGGATATAGGCTTATGCTGTGGGATGGTGACTCCATTATGAATCATAAATCAAGTTTCTCATGAAGTAAGAACCGTTTACCAAAATCAACAATTTGCTTCATCTTTGGCATACAATTATGATTTGCTACTCGCAAAGTTTGATTTACCAAATTTAAAAAATATTTGCTATATTTTGGTTAAACAAGTGATTCACCTATTTTTGAAAAAAGTGAATTTCTTTCCAACTATTATAGCCATGAATCTTTTGATTTCAAGAAGCGAATTCCCCAAGGTTAATAGTAGTTTCTACAAGAGCTATAACTAAATTTACATCTTCACTAAACAACATGAAATTATGGGTCACAACAAGCTTATCAAACCCAACAACTAGTATAATAGTTCATGCAATAATAGATGGTCGCACAAAGTTACTAAGATGCACAAAATTAACTACTTCAATATCCTTAACAACTAGCATATGCTCCAATAGGGCAAACTACATACCAAATGTTATGTGAACAAATGTAGTATGGAAAAGTGCCTCAAAAACCTTAATTAATTCAACAATAAAATGCAACGGTTTCTATGCAACAAATGATATATTTCATAGTATTTTTGATAAATGAATGGAATCAAACATTACCTATAATTGCTTCAAAAGAATGAAGAACATAGAATATATGAGGGTGTTCATGGAAACCAAATAATATCACTACCAAATTGTAACAACCCAAGTCTAATCACCTGGTTGTACCATTTAACATCAACATAGCATCATTTTTATTTTATTTTTAAAACATCACACAACATATAGTTTTGCCTTCATTTTCATAGCAATTGTATTTTCACCCAATTTTTTTGTCACAAATTCATTTTAGCATAGTCATAACACACCACTTTTGGGTTCAAGAATGTTGTAGCACAATCACCCAAGTGGACGAGATTGACCATATCCCGTAAAGGTGCCTTTGGTGGAATTGACTTGTCTCATTTACGTCCTTGTTTTATGGCATGAGAGTCAAACCACGACAAGGGTTATCCTCTAGGGCCCATACACCTAGATGGAGGACACTTGCTTCCCTATTCCTTATCACTCTAAATATTTCGACTAATTGTCGAACTTGTTCCTATACTGAATGAAAGGAAAATAGCATACTTATATCTAGTGTCTAACCGATTGGCCTCTGCATGGGGTTAGCTAGAGCCATGCTAATACACTGGCCTTGGACTTAATTACTCATGTTATTTTAAACTCCCATTAGTATGTACCATACCATAAAACGAGGTCTTATTGGCTTAGTCAAATACACATGAAATCTATCATAGTACTATCCTAGATGCAACCTAGAGAAAGCGTCCCATATCGCCTCGTACCAAAACTGACATAGTCTTTTCAAATAGACCATATTCATCAGCTTGTAGTTGCTCTAGGTACTATTTTGTGTCTACTCACACCCCAACAATTTTTGGGTGATTTTCGAGCATTCTCTCAATGCCCCAATTTTTACTTAGGATCTCACACCCTAAGAATTGTTTTGCATTCACACTCCTAAGCTTTTACTAAGGTTTCCAATTCATCCTTACAGGTTTAGGTTTAACAAAGGATCATTAACAACACAATGCATCCAACTTGCGAATCTAAGGCTTGATGAGAAGTAGTAAACTTGCTTGCAAAGAAAATCAACATAAGCACAATATATAATTTAACTCATTTCCAACCATAATCCTAATTATTTTATTCCCAATTTAAAGTATTCAGATTATGCATTTTTTTCAAAGGTCAAAGCAAGGACTCTTTTATGATTCGTTGAAAAAGCATACCATTTTCTTTATATTCCTAACTTAGAAACCAACATGATATTCCAACCAAAACCTATTAAAAGAGTTATGCAATTTTTGAAGTTATTCTAACTCAAAGCATATATTTTCCAATGCGAACATAATTTTTAAACCAAATACAAAATACATAACTTTTCCATATATGAGGTGCGCTAGCCGAATTGACTAAGAACGTGATGGTAGAAAAACTAAACTTTTCAACCTCAAAGAAGAAACCCACAAATAGAATCTTCACACAGAACATCTTGGCACTCTTTTAAATGGAATTGGACAAGTTCTATCCACACATGTAAACATGAATAAATATTTCTTCCATGCAATCTTCACATCCATTGAACTTCCTATTTTTTAATAAACAAACTCAAAGGTTTACAAATACTTCTAGATATACGCTACTTCACCACACAAGAGAATGATTGTCCAAAGTCAGGTTGTTTTCAACAAGGAAACAACATAATATACTCTAAGGTTCAATAGAAAACAATTGCACAAACGTAAGCTCCTTAAAACTTACATCTTAAATCCTAGGAACTAAATACATAATTACCAAGAGTTTATTTTCTGAATAAGCAACACATATTACATTTAGTAAACTTTTAAAAGCACAAACATGATCAATTATCTCCTCTGTAAGTAGGATTAGCATTACACATAGGAGCTGGGTTGACGTCTTTCCAAACTATATGATGCCAATAGAATACACATCATTCCCAGGTAATAATTTTAACTCTTCAAAATTTCATCATTTAGACGACAAAATCTTAACCCCAGACTGGATGACACACATAGCATCATTCCACTTGGCAAGTTATGCCCAGGATGACGAAGAATTTCCCAACACTTTTCATTGGTGGAATCCACGAACGGATTAACATTATCATTTTTCCTTTTGACGTCATGGTGGATACCAAAATTTCTCTTCAACTGCGTCTGCTCTGGCCGATCGCTCCATGTTGCAGTTGAAGCTCTACTATGGTTGAGTTTTAATAAATCTTGAGTTTTGGTGGGATCATATTATGACTCAAACATATGTATGCATTCCTAATAATTCAGGCAACACATAATGCATAGGCGTTCACAAAAATTCACACTGCATTCAAATTTTCCAACACATGCATAATCTATTTACACCATCTCCCTTTCGAATAATGGCAACATTCATAGGATACCATGTTCGTGTCTAAATAAAATCAATCATAGAGTAGTCACAAGGAAATTTTCTTCAATAATGTTTCCCATTTATTTCTCACAAAGAATAGTAATTGCAGACACACTAAGCAATCACAAAGAACACTCTACAATTTTGTTTTCCATATCTTTTACACTAGAAATAGCAATAAGTGAACAATTTGAGCAAACACAAGGGATACTCTATGATATTTTTAACCATTTCTTTCACACAAAGAACAACAATATCAAGCACTCAACCAGTCAAAATTTGCATTGTTTAATCATAGAGAAAATAAAATACAAAGCATCACTCAACGAAGTCTCCATACTTTTCGTTCAAGTAAACACAATCAAGCAATAGGAAAATATTTTGAAACAAATCTACCTAGAGTCCCACGCGTAACACCTTCTGGTTTCTTTTTATTCCAAGCTTCTTCTCGGTGCTCCTAGTATTTTTCAGATTTTCCACTGCATCGCTCTCCCACGTCTTGTCTCACTGCTCCTCCCTCTAACAACTTTCTTGTTTTTAATTTTTCTTAACTTCCTTTCCTCCATTCATGGTTCACCGTTGAGAGAGGGTTTTGCATCATTAATACTGCAACTAACACCTCACTCTACTATAGTTGGGTTGGCTGCTTAATCTTCCACAAATACCATCCCATCATGAGGAAAACAAGATTTTCCAAATTAAATATTCGCTATCAAACTCCATAGTTGAATTTACGTCATATTGCAATATTTCAAGCAAAGCATTCACCTTTACTTTTAAACAATTTTACATTCACATGAATACTTTTACTCTTGGACCTCTTTAACCATGCATTTATGCATCCTTTCTTAATATCTGTTTTATTTTTTCTTTAGTTTAAAACTGTTTGCAATGAATAAAATAACTAGTGGTTCCCATCATCATCGCAACTCAACCAAATGCAACAAACAAACAAACATAAAATCTACATGATATTCAAGCATGCGAGCATCCATGTACTCACAAGTCGAATCATCACTTCCCTTTACCTTTTTCCTGTCGACCAATTACTCTTCTCTCATCGATTTTGAACCTGATCCTGCATACACAATAGTAATCAACAGTACCATGATTCACAAGAAAAGGTGAGGTTATTACTAATTTTCTCATTTCCAATTATCCATGTGGGGAGGGTCGTTACACAAATAAATTAAAATAACACTCCAACCAATTAGTAAAATGTTTGGTATGATGGGATATTTATTCCCAAATACAAGCTGCCTTGAGGTCATGGTTATGAGACTAAACTTAAGGAATACAATATTACAAAATATTATAAAACTACCTTTTTCAAGGTTTACATGGGCCCAAAGTGAAAATATAAATAATACAAGAACAAAAGTTGGTTGTGATCTCAAGAGAAACTTAACCGCTTCATATTGTAATGTCCCCCCAAAAGTTGAACATGGGACAAGGAGAGAGACCATAACTTGTCATCCCCCTTAAGGGACACTCTCCTATCCTTAGAAGCTCTTGCTTGCACATAAGTGTGACCTTGGGCATGATATTGGTCAGAATATCCATTGTTTGCTATGATGAAGACACAAAAAGTAGATCAAGCATAACATGTGCATGAAGCCATTATAGGCACTAGTTCTAAGAAACAAAAATGAAGTGTTTGTGAAAAACACTTATTTGGAATTTAGCGAAATGAAATAAACCTAAATAAAATATAATGAAATGCAGTCGAAATACAATGCAATGTAGCTATAATTTACCAAACTTGAAAATTTGATTAATTATAAGGTTGGCTAAAATTACCAAAGTAGGTAGACAAACAATTTTGTAACGAAGTCCTAGAAACCATTGTGCCAATGGCCAGGACAGTGCTTTAAATATGACCCCTTACTTCATTTTGAATAGATAATAGATACATTGCCATGAGGAGATGTGTTATGTTGTAGATGTGCATATGTTTGGTTGATAGGAGAAGTAAGATGTTTGATGTAGTTATATAGATAACTAAAATCTCCGTATGTATACCATAAAAGCCATTATGATAATAAAAGATATTTTTTTACTCCTAATTTGCATGTGATGATGATTGTATGTTAGAGTGTTAGATTTAGAGTGCATGTGATTGGTTGCAAGTTGAAGGATTTAGATGCTATTTAGAGTTGCAGTCATCGTTAGAGTTGCAGTTGTTGTCCTAGTTACAGTTACCATTAGATCAAGGTTGATGTCAAAGGAAGTCGACGAGGACTGAGAAGCTAACGTTTGAGCCATTGCCGTTAAGAACTACTAGCTTATCATACCATCAAGAGGAGCACCATTTAAGACTACAAGTTACTGATAAGGTACTATCGACTCAAGTGTGCCGTCAAGCCAGTATGCCCACTAAGGACATTGTTGTCTAGTCAAAGTTGCATTTTGAGTAAGATTTGTTATCTAAAGTTAGATTTGCCTTATAAGGATGATGCCATCTAGGATTGAATACTCTTCTATCAACTACATTTCCTTGGTCTAATATTGTCATTTTTTCATCCCTAGGAATCCTTATCATTGTGCTACATTTGATGCTGTCACCTAATCAAGTATGAGTCTATAGAGAACAAATCATTAGGCTTAGAAAGCATGACAAAAAATAGGTTAATGATATATTTGAGGTTGCACAAATGAAGGAGGAATCAAGGAAGGACTTGAAAACTTGTGAGAAGAAGCACAAGACTTGCTAAAAAAGGAGTGCAACTAAGAGAAGAGCTTAAGCAACTAGAAGTAGAGTGAATTTGGAACCCTCGAGAAGATAATAGGATGAGGGAAGACAACAAAAGGTGGTAGATACTATTTATAATAATGAAGAACAAGGTGCGAGAAGAAGCATACCAAACAGTTAAAGAAAACATTCACATAAGAGAATATGCTAACGTAGAAAGTGTGTAAGGAAACAAAGCATGGATGGTGATACCTGAGAAAATTGAGAGGAGTTTGCCAAGGGGTGTAGAGGATAGGAGTCAGAAACCAGAGCAACTGGACGTGGATACTTGGGGTGGTAGACTAGAACCAAATATCATTTATTCGTGTTCACAAAGTGAGGATGCACGAGAGTTTGAAAGAAGAATATTTGAAGTAGGAATTGAATGTCAAGAAACACTTCAAGGAGATGAAGTTCCTAGGACTGAGGCACCAAGTGAAGAAAAAGTAGAGCCACCAATGACAGAAAGGCATTGGGCTGAGATCCCAAGGAAGCCATCGTCAAGTGACGAGGAAGTGGAAAACCACTCAATGGTGAATGTTGCAAATAGAATGAGCAAGCAAAAATACCCACCCTTCATCGGAGAAGGGAAAGAATATCCAACAAGACACAAGTACTTGCACCATCATTTGGAGAGAAAATAGGGTAAGGCAACCTGATGAATGGTTGCAACTATTTTTTGCTACATTGCAAGGCATCATAAAATATTGGTATCTAAAAGGAGAAGGTACACAAGCCTTTGCTGCATGGGATACCATTATAGAAGAATTCAAAAAGGAATTTCGACCCTTGAGGGATGACACAAATATTATAATAGAAATATACTCTACAAAGCAAAAGAAATATGAGGATGTCAAAACCTATAATAGAAGATTAAAACAATTCACTAACAAAATAGAAATACCACCGGTTGATGGTATGGTTAATAGAGAGTTTATTGATGTATTATTGTCAAGATATAGGAAAAAAATGAAGATTGTACCTTCTTCAACATACAAAGAAGCATTAGAGAAGGCAATAAATTTTGAAAGTGAGGCCAAAAAGACAATGCTTGGAATTGTGGGTCATACTAGGAGTGAGGACAAGGATAGTGATACTGATGACAAGGTACAAATTGCTATCCAATCCTTAAGGAAGAAATTGGACAAGATGACCAAGGCGAAGCGAAGAAGGATCGAAAAGACATGGTGTTCAAATTTTAAATCTAAAGGATACACCAATGTAAATTTTTCTAAGAATACATATTGCAATATATGCGATGTATCGGGACATCTGGTTACCAATTGTCCATTTAATTTGAAGGGAGCAAGGCACCAGACCATGACAGTGCAAGGGAAAGAAGAAAAAAATGAACACTCCAAGGAATGGACAAGGTGTAACCACTGGCGACTATAGGAATAACTATCAAGGAGGAAGGTAATACTATAAGGTAATCAACAAGGAGACCAAAATCACTTATAATTTAATTTTTATGGGAGACCGATCATCCAGTGTTGGAATTGCCAAGAGTGGGGACATTTCGCAAATAATTGTCCCAAGTCACAAATGGGAGGAGGAATGAATGGGAATAATGTAACACATATGTGTAGGTGGTGTATACTGAGCAACCATAAGGAAGTAAATTATCCAAATAAAGCAAGTTTTAGTGGGACACAAAATGTCAATTTGATTGACATCGGTGAATCAATAGACCAATAAGAGAAAGAGAAGTAGGTACTAGTAGTGGCAAGAGATCAAGAAAGGACTATTGATCAATATCCAAATCTTACAAAGGAGTGACGGTAGGAAGCCCATGACACGATAAAGGAAGAACTCAAGAAAACATAGCAAGAAAGGCCACTCCATGAGAAACCCTTAAATAAGCTTGAGGTAACATCGAGTAAGCAATCATAAATAGAACAATTGACAATACAAGTATTGAACATGATAGTTGAAGTAAAAGTGTTCAATTTACTTAGTGCAATACCAAAATTGTATGCAAAAGTAGGAGAAATGGCAAGGACCAAGAAGGTAGATAAATCGAGAGAGTTTTACATAATGAAACAAAATCAATTCATTGACCCTACAATATTGATGATTGAAGCAGGGAAGAATCCAACCCTGATTCATAAGGAGTAATTGGATCATAAGCTGACATAGGTGATTGTAGATGGAGGATTGAGTGTCAATGTCATGCCTGAGAAAACATTGAAAGATATTGGGGCACCATTTTTATGGTCTCCAAATATTTGGTTGTATGGAGTGAATAAATACAAAATAGAAACAAAATACGTATTGATGAATCCAAAAATGAGAATAGTCGATCAATATTTCATCCTATATTTCATAGTAATTGCAATGCAAAAACCAACCTATGATGCATTTATGGGACATGGATGGATGAGAATGGCAAAGGTGAATCATAACTGGGAGAAGGAACATCTTACCTTCAAGAAAGGCCAACACAAGTATATGATAAATATGAAGACTTAGTTTATAAGTCAGGATATAGAAACTTTGAATGAATTCAAAAGCTTGTCATCATAAAAAGAAGTAGGATATGAGCCTAATGAAGGAGTGTTGGAACTAGAGGATTGTACAGAAGATGAGAAAGAAAATGATAAGGGATTTCTCCATTGGTAGATGGAAGATTATAAAGTATTCATACCACATTGTTTATTCGTCCACATGAAAGGGGTAGTATCAAAACCATGGAAGGGGTAGAGAAACTTCCAGGAGTGCCAACACTGTACACAGAACCAACTTGTGTGTATATACATGTAAATAATAGTTTATCTAATCCAAAGAGTAACGATATGATATAGTACAAGGAACTTGTACCAAAGTTTTTCTAATGTATGCTAAGATGAATATTTTAGCATAATTAGTGTAGTGATTAGTTGTTGGAATTAATAAGTTACATAGTGTGGGGCAAGATCGGGCTTAACAAATACAAATTATTGAGGAGAAATTTTAGCAAGCAAAGTAGACGATTGAAGATGACCTACCCAAGTTGGAAAATAAGTTTAATAAGATACAAGAAGACCAAAAAGAACTACACATAATGGAGGAATTGAAAAGGAGAGAGAATTATTGTGGAATAGGAGGAACAACTTATAAATCTCATACTTGGATGATTGCTTTGGCAACAAAGGGAGGAATCAATGTTGAAGCAATTAGAGCACAAAAATTAGCTAATTGCAAAGCGAGATGAAAGGATTGTAACATTGATGAAAGGGACTAAAAATAAGGCCTTTCCAAAGATGGAGGAGGAGATCTTGACCAAGTTTGAAAAAATGGAGAAGAAGGTCAACCATTTTGGTCTTGAATGGGCCAAATACTTCAAATATGCCAAGAGGCTCAAGGATGAGGAGGCCTTAAAGTTGCAAACCACTCAATTGGAAGATTTTCCTGATCCATAATCATAACAAACACCGAAGTCAAGTGCGACCTTGATAGAGCAGAGAAGGAAGTCGATGAGGACATAAACCATTTTAAAGGGGAGGACAATATAGGCCCTAGTTCTAAGAAGCATAAATGAAGTGTTTGTGAAAATCACTTATTTAGAACTTAGTGAAATGAAATAAACCCAAATGAAATGTAGTTGAAACACAATGTAATGCAATCATTATTTTCCAAACCTTAATATTTGGTTAATTATAAGGTTAGTTAAAGTGATTAAAGTAGGAAGGTAGGCAATTTTGTAATGAATTCCTAGCAACCGTTGTGCCAATGACCAGGGCAATGCTTTAAATAGGATCCCCTACTTTATTTTGAATAGATAATAGATATATTTCCATGGGTATATGCATTATGTTGTAGATGCGTGTATGCTTGATTGATAGGAGAAGCAATATGTTTGATGTAGTTATAGAGATAACTAGAATCTTTGCATGTATGCCATGGAAGCTATTATTATAAGGAAAGACACATTATTTTTCTCTCAATATGTATGTGATGATGATTGTATGTTAGAGTTTTAGATTATAAGTGCAAGTGATTGGTTACGGGTTGAAGGATTCATAAGTTTTTTAGAGTTGCAGTCGTTGTCAAAGTTGCAATTGCCATCCGAGTTGTAGTCACTGTCAGACCGAGGCTAATGTCAGAGGGAGCCAATGAGGAGTGGGAAAATATCATCTAAGCCATTACTGTTAAGGATTGTCAACATGTCATGTTGTCATGCCATCATGGAATGTCATCATACCATAATGAGAAGCACCATATAGGATTACATGCTGCCAACAAGGTATTTCCAAATCAAGTGTGTCATCAGGACAATGTGTTGACTAAGGATATTTTTTTCTAATAAAAGTTGTCTAATTTAGACCTGTAAATTGAAGTTGCATTTACCTTATAAGGATGATGTTGTCTAGGACTAAATACTCCTATTAACTATATTCTCTTGGTCAACCATTATCATTCCATCATCCTTTGGAATCCTCACCACTATGCTACAACCATCTCATAAAGTGCATCCATATCTCAATGTGCTTTATCTATCGATGAAACACTATATTACAAATAATATGGATGGTGCTTTGATTGTCACATTAAAAATATTGAAAAATTTGAGGAATGCCAATCTCCTACAAAATCATGAGTATCCATATAAGATTCTTAGCTGCCTCATTGGTAACATAATATTCAACCTCCATGGAAGACTATGAAATAGTGGATTTGCATCTAGAACACCAATAAATAGGACAATATCCCTACTAGAACACAAATCCTATGGTGGATC
This sequence comes from Wollemia nobilis, assembly GCA_028583015.1. NCBI lineage: Eukaryota > Viridiplantae > Streptophyta > Pinopsida > Araucariales > Araucariaceae > Wollemia > Wollemia nobilis. The sequence goes on from JAQPPZ010016670.1 coordinate 1,957,366, forward strand.
ATCACTCATCCAAATCACCAACCCAATCAACATGTAAAAATCCTATTAAAATAAGATGGAAACGAATAGAATAGTGAACACCCATCTAATAAGCCCCTTAGGTGTATTTGAGAATCCTCTTAGTTATTGTCCAATGACTCTTTTGGGGTGCCTACATATATCTAGAAAAATATCTAATATCAAATTCTATAAAGGGTCTAGTGTTAGTAAGGTAGAGAAGTCCTCCCACAAGAGATTGATACAACATAGTATCCACAAAAGGGGTGGTATAATCAGCCTAAGTCCTTAGTCTTGAAGTAAAAGGAGTTCAGGTAGATTTGTACTCCTCCATCCTAAAACACTAAAAAGTATCCAACACATATTTGGGTTGGGAAATGGTGATGCCAAAATCTATTTTATCAATCTAAATCCTAAAAAATAATGCAAAAGTCCCAAATCTATCATCTCAAAAGTGGAACAAAGTCATGACTTCATATCCTAGATCAAAGTAGAAGAGTTTCTAGTGATGAGAAGATCATCAATATATAAAACAATCACCAAAGATTTTCCATCCTAATTTTTGATGTAAACATTCATGTTTTTCCTCACATCACTAAATCTACAATTGAGAAAAAATAACGAATCTTATCATACCATGCATGAGGAGCTTCCTTAAGTCTATACAAGGACCTAGTCAGATGACAAACCAATGATATGGGGACCTCAAGATTAAAACCAAGTGGCTGCTGCATGTAGATTTCTTGCTAGAGCTCCCCACATAGAAAGGCACTATTCATGTCCATCTAAGGTACTTTCCACCCATATGAGATAGTTATTGATAGAATCATCTTGATTGAGTCCATCCTAGTCAATAGTACAAATATCTCAAAATAGTCCACTCCTTCCTATTAAGAGAATCCCTTAGAAAAAAGGTTTACCTTGTGATTATCCACCTAACCAGCCAAATTATACTTGGCCTTGTAGAACCATTTGTATCCAACAATATTCTTCCCTTCCAAAAGAGGAATAAATTATCAAGTCTTGTTCTTCATCAAATTCTCATGTTCTACTATCATAACATCTTCCAATTCTGGTCATCCCTTAGCATGAGAATACATGAGAGGATCTTGAGAATGATCTACCTTAAAGATAAAATATCAAGAAGAATCCTTTTGATGTCACTCGAGATAGAATAATATGATCATCCTTTAGAAGCATCTTAACCCACTTGGATGTTGGATGAACTAAGGAAGAATCATGTGCACTCTGTGTCAACTCAACATCAAAATCTAAAATTTAAAAAATCTAACTCAAAATCACTACTTACCTCATCATGCAAATCTTAAAAAAATTTGAACTAATGTCTTGCTCAACATGCCTATGCATACCCTAAATTTGGAGAAGAAGTTACTACCTATGATCTTGTTGAGCAAGGTGCAGCAAAAGAATTGCAAAAGTATTGTCATTGTTGTCAACACAGTCAGATTGATGCAGTTGATGCAGTTTAGAGGTCAGTCAGATCAAGTGCAGAAAGTTTCAAGGAAAACAGAAGTGACCCAGATTCAGAAACTGGCAAAAAGAGACAAGGAAGAAAACTATCGTGATATCGCGACATGTTTTCTGTCGTGATTTCACGACATGTTCCATTTTCACTGGAGTTGGCAAGGAGAGTTGTACGGAAGAGCAAAGTGTCACGATTTCGCGACATGTTCCATTTTCACTGGAGTTGGCAAGGAGAGTTGTACGGAAGAGCAAAGTGTCACGATTTCGCGACATGTTCCATTTTTGTTGGAGTTGGCAAGGAGAGTTGTACGGAAGAACAAAGTGTCGCGATTTCATGACATGTTCCTTTTTCGCTGCTGCTGGCAAAGAAGAGTGTACGGAAGCCGAAAGTGTCACGATTTCGCGACAAGCAGGATGATGACGTCAGCAAAGTTGAAAAGTGTCACGATTTCGCGATAGGATGAAAGGAAAGCTGTTGGAAGCCGAAAGCGTCGCGATTTCGCGACAACATTGATGATGACATCAACAAAGTTGAAAAGTGTCGCGATTTCATGACAGGATGAAAGGAAAGCTGCTGGAAGCCGAAAGCGTCGCGATTTTGCGACAGCATTGAGGATGATGTCAGCAAAAGTTCAAAGTGTCGCGATATCGCGACAAGATGCAGGGAAAGCTTCCAAGAGCCAAAACGGTCACGATTTTGCGACATGCTTAAGGATGACGTCAGCAAAAGTTCTAAGTGTCGCGATATCGCGACATGAGCGGGGGAAAAGCTTTCAAGGCCAAAATGGTCATGATTTCGCGACAACCTTCAGGGTGACGTCAGCATAAGTTAAAAGTGTCGCGATATCGCGACAGGTAACAGTCTGGCAGGTAAAACCCGTAGGAGCATGCAAGGTGACACGTGTCGAAAAAGCAGACAGGAAAATCATGCAGCCAGTTACGTAAAATGTAACTGATGTCAGATCTGCAGTTACAGATTGACAAGTGTCAGTCATGCATTCGAACAACCGTTTGCATGTATTCGAAGAATCAAATTTAAAGTATCGAAAGGTTTTCGAAAAGTCTTTTTTACAGCCTTCGAACGGTCGCACTCATGGAATCGAACAGACGTATTTGAAGCATACAGAAAAGCCGAACATGAAGAATCGAAAAGCTTTCAAAGAATCACATATGGAATTTCGAAAAAGCATTCGAAAAGCCGTATTCGAAGAAATTGAACAGTCAAAGTGCATGAAACAAAATTGCCGTATTGCATGGTTTCCAAAAGACGTATTGCAGGGTTTCGAACAGTCGAAGTGCATGGAACCGAATAGCCGTATTGCATGGATTCGAACAGTCAGAGTATGTGATTCGATTGCATGCAGGATTGAAAGGTTATAAAAGAATAATCGTACAGAGAAGATGTTGCTGCTGTTAGAGAGAAATTGCTGTAAAAGGAGGGTTAGAAAAGAATCAAGAGAAAAATAAGCAGAGCCATGAGAGTGTGCAGAGTTGGGTTAATTGCAGACCAGTCAGGGTCGTGCATAAAGTGAAGACATTTTTATGTCATTCTAAATTTATCAGAATTGTAGTCCAAGTTGGTGCTTGGTACTAGGAGTTGGTGCTGGTAAAGTGTTTGTAAAATTGATTTTGTAAAGACTGGATTTGGATTAGAGTCCAAGCAGTTATTTTTGAGGAGTAGCCAAATTGGTGAACCTCGGTATATTGAGTGTTGTGGTGTGCTCTCTTGTTCAAGTTGTTTTTAGTTGTCAAGTTCTCTTTATTTCATATTAAATGTCGTAGATATAAAAATTAATAGCTACACTAATTCACCCCCCTCTCAGTGTCATTGTGTAATCATCAATTGGTATCAGAGCAAGGTTCCTTGAACAAACTTAATCAGCTAAGGAGATCTTGGAAGAAACAATGGCAGGTGGTGAAGGATTTTCATCCAACAAAGCTCCCTTATTTGATGGAACAAATTACACTTTCTAGAAACTCAGAATGCAAACATATTTGAGTGCATTGGGATATGATATTTGGGATTCTGTAGATAGTGGATACACAGCACCCATTACTCCTCCAACAAATACTACTGAGAAAAAGAAATTTGAGAACAACTCCAAAGCTAAGAATGCCATAATGTGTGGGCTTGTTGACACTGAACTGATAAGAGTCATGAGTTGTAAATCAGCAAAGGACATGTGGGATAAACTGAAGAGCATCCATGAAGGAGACAAAGAAGATTAAGGAAGCAAAACCGCAAACTCATCGAGCACGAGTCGAAGCACCGCAAATGAATGAAGATGAAAACATAGAGACTTATATGCTGAGAGTCAACGGAATTATTAATGCAATCAGAGGACTCGATGAAGAAATTGATGATGCAGTTGTTGTGAAAAAGGTTCTCAGAACACTTCACAAAATATTTAACCCCAAAGTCTCTGCAATAGAAGAGGCAAAAGATCTAAACAACTTCAACGATGGATGAGTTGCATGGTTCCCCGACAAAGCATATGAAATGAGAATAGGACAAACCAAGTCTACAGACAGAGAAGCAGACTTTTAAAGCACATAAGAATGTAAAAGCTGAACATGAATCCGAGGATGAAGGAACACTGGATGAAACAGAGCCAATTTTGTTCGAAAACTCACAAAAGGAAAAGGAAAATATAGAGGGAAGCTACCTTTTAAATGCTTCAATTGTGGAGGAGTCGGTCATTTTGCAGCCAAATGTCCAATGCAAGAGAACAAAAAATGGTGAAGGTTCACACCAAGAAAAAGGTGACTGTAAGAAGAAACAAAATTTTAGAAAGAACAACTTCAAGAAGAAAAGCTTCATAACCAAGAATGTCAGCAGCTCTGAAGAAAGCACAGATGAGGAGTCCGAAGAAGAAGGAGGTGAAGCTCTGCTCATGGCACTTGAAGAAGAAAGAACAGAGGAAAATCAGGAAGGTGATGAAAATTCCAAGGATGAAGTTGAAGTGTATTTGGAAGGAGAATTGGTTGCCGCACTTGAAGAGTTGAGTGCAGAAAGGAAGAAGAATAAAATTTTTTCAAAGAAATTAGAGAATGCCACAGACATAATAAATAATCTAAAAATATAGACAGAGGAATTCAAGAAAATGTCCGAAGTTCTTGATGAACAATTAACTGTAAAGACAGCTTGAATGCAAAGCAAGCTAGAGGAAGACATTGTTAAGTTAAGGATGCAGTTAGAGGAGATGAATAGAAAATTGAACTACTTTCATAAGTTTGAAGAAAGTACTGTAAATCTGGATAAAATGTTAAATAACCAAAGGCCTTCTGGCATCAAATTTGGTTTAGGCTTTGATGAAGGAGAATCTTCAAAGGATTCAAAGAACTTGACTATAGAACCCATAAAGAAAGAAGAAAAGATCGAGGTTGAACCAGAAAAACAAAATCATGCAAAAGAAAACAATAATGCCAGATTCAAGAAGAATACTGACAAAGATGGATTCACAAAAGTCACACATCCGAGGAGGAGAAGAGTCATGGCTCCTACTTCAAATTGGCAAAGACCGGCACCCAGGTTTAATCATGCATTTTCTGGATATTGTTTTAAATGCAATGCTTATGGCCATAAGATTTCAGATTGTAGACATAATGTATCTCAAAGGAATTTTACCAGCAGAAATGTTTTTTCTCCTTTAATGAATTATGCAGTTGAATGTTATAATTGTCATAATTTTGGACATATTGCTAGAAACTGCAGAAGCACTTTTGCATCAAATAATTATCAGGGTAGAAAATCTCAGCCAAGTGGGTTGAAACAAAACCAGAAATTTCCTAAAAAACAGGCACATGCTAATGAAAGGACAAAGGCAAAACAAGTAGCAAAATCTGCTATCAAACCGGAATGGAAAGAAAAGGAATCTTTGATTGTCCAGACTGCTTTTAAAGCTCGGAACAAATCAACACCTTGGATACTTGACAGTTGTTGTTCCAGTCACATGACAGGTGACAAGCAAAAGTTTGAGAATTTACAAAATTATGAAGGTGGTTCTGTGAAATTTGGAAATAATGATGGAGCAAAGATTGTTGGAAAGGGATCAGTCAAGATCAGTGATGGCAATATAAAATCAAAATAAGTCTTGTTTGTAATTGGCCTGAAGCATAACTTGCTAAGTGTAAGTCAAATATGTGACAGAGGTCATGATGTAATCTTCAAGAAGGAGGGCTATGAAGTAAGAAAGACAAAAAATGGAAAGTTAATAGCCACTGGACTGAGAACTTCAAGAAATCAGTATAAACTTTCGAAACTCGCAGAAGGAACATGCTTGATGGGACAGGAAGATGAAAACCGGCTATGGCACAAGAGGCTTGGGCATATTAGTTTTGACAATCCGGAAAAAATCAGTTCAAAAAGAGCAGCTTAGAGATATACCAAACATTGGCAAACCCGTAAATAACATCTCGTGAGTCATGCCAAAAGGGAAAACAAACCAGAGCCACTTTCAAAGCAAAATAATACTTCACTAGCAAGCCATTAGAACTAATTCACACCGATCTATGTGGACCCATGAGAACTGAAAGCATAAATGGACACAAATATTTTATGCTATGTATAGATGACTACTCAAGAATGACATGGGTACTATTTTTGAAACTCAAGTCAGAAGCCTTTGAAATGTTTAAAACCTTCAAAAATCTTGTTGAGAATCAATCAGGAAAAAGAATTAAATGCCTAAGATCAGACAGGGGAGGAGAGTTTATCTCCGAAGAATTTGTAGAATACTGTCAAAAACATGGGATAAGAAGACAGTTTTCAAAAGCTAGGACACCTCAGCAGAATGGTGTTGTAGAAAGGAAGAATAGAACAAAGGCAGGAAATGGCAAGGACAATGCTGCGAGAAAACAAAATAGCCGATAGATTTTGGAAAGAGGCGATTCATACTGCAGCTTACATTCAAAACAGTGCATGCCGAGACCACATGAAAGCAAAATAGCTTATGAGTTGTGGTTTGGCGTAAAGGCAACAAGCAAGACATTTCAAAGTATTTGGTAGCAAGTGCTACATAAAACGGATTGAAGATAACCTCGGTAAATTTGAAGATAGAGCTGATGAAGGTATCTTTCTCGGTTACTCAACAAAAAGCAAGGCATACACATGTTACAACAAGAGGTTGAAGAAAATTGTTGAAAGTGCTGATGTGAAAGTTGATGAAGGTAGAGAACAAGAAACTACTTATCAAGAAAACTACCCTATGTATGAAGAAGTCATTGAAGGTGATGATGAAAAAGAAACAGAGAAGAATCAGAAAATTGATCCAGATGGTGTAAAAACTGAATCTGAAGAAGAAGAAAATAGAAAATTTAAAACAGGCAACTGGTAGAAAAATCATCCAAGTGAACAGATTATTGGGGATCCCACAGATGGTATTCAAACAAGAAGAACAACAGTGAGGAACTATTCTCTGTTATCTAGTATTGAACCTAAAAATGTTGCTAAAGCAAGCACTGATGAAAGTTGGATGAAGGCAATCAATGAAGAACTAGATCAGATAGAGAAAAACAATACCTGGGAATTGGTACCTAGACCAAAAAATAAAAACATAATTGGCACTAAATGGGTTTTTAGAAATAAATTGAATGAAGATGGGCAGGTTGTCAAAAATAAGGCAAGATTGGTATGTAAAGGCTATGCTCAGGTTGAAGGCATTGATTTTGAAGAAAATTTTGCACCGGTAGCCAGACTAGAGGCAATCAGAATGTTTCTGGCATTAGCAGTTCATAAAAACTTCAAAGTATATCAAATGGATGTAAAATCAGCATTTTTGAATGGAAAACTGGAAGAAGAGGTTTACATTGAACAACCAGATGGCTTCCAACTTGGTGACAATCCAGATTTTGTTTGCAGGTTAAAGAAAGCTTTATATGGATTAAAACAGGCACCCAGAGCATGGTATGCAAGGTCGGATAATTATCTAATTAAACAAGGGTTTAAGAAAGGTTTGGTGGATAGCAACTTATATGTCAAAATAGAGAAGGGTCATCTTAATGTTCTTGTTGTTTATGTAGATGACATAATATTTGGAAGAAGCATGGATGAATACTGCAAAGACATATCAATTAAAATGAAAAAAGAATTTGAGATGTCAATGATTGGTGAACTTTCTTATTTCTTAGGACTGCAGGTCAATCAAAATGAAAAAGGCATTTTTATTTCTCAAGTTAAATATGTAAAAGAAATGCTGAAAAAGTTCACAATGGAAGACAGTAAACCGGTCAGCACTCCTATGACAATAGGCTGCAAGTTGAGCAAGGATGATAAATCCCCAGATGTAGATCAAACAATGTATAGGTCTATGATTGGAAGCCTGCTGTATTTAATAGCCACTAGACCAGATATATTACAAGCAGTATGTATGGTTGCAAGATTTCAGGCCAGTCCCAAAGAAACTCATGTAACAGCTGTAAAGAGGATTTTCAGATATCTCAAGGGCACTATGGATTATGGGTTGTGGTACCCAAAAGGTAAAGATTTCACTTTGATTGCATATTATGATGCAGATTGGGCAGGATGTATTGATGACAGAAAGAGCACAAGTGGAGGAGCATTTTATCTTGGTGACAGGCTGGTAGCATGGCACAGCAAGAAACAAGAATCAATATCTCTATCCACTGCAGAGGCAGAATACATTGCAGCAACAACATGTCGTACTCAGATATTATGGATGAGACAAACGTTGAAAGATCTTGGTATTCATTTCAATGAACCAATTTCAATTAAATGTGATAACACTAGTGCTATCAACATATCCAAGAATCCAGTAATGCATTCAAGAACCAAACATATTGCAATCCGATATCATTTCTTGAAGGATAAAGTTGCAGAAGGAGAGGTTAAATTGGATTTTGTTCCAACTACAGAGCAAGTAGCCGATATATTCACAAAACCTTTGCCAAAGGAAGTATTTGAATACCTTCGAAAAAGTTGGGAGTAGTCACACCACCCAAGCACCGACTAGCTATGGGAAACACATTCTCGGGGGAGCATTCAAACTTTTTAAGTCTCAGAATGTTGTGCATAGACTCGGGGGGAGTCTACAATGAGCCCTTTGGTATTATTGGCAAAGGGGGAGAAGAAATTAAGCAAGGTTGCAAGTGTGTTGCCAACAATTCCAAAGGGGGAGATTGTTGAGCAAGGTGCAGCAAAAGAATTGCAAAAGTATTGTCATTGTTGTCAACACAGTCAGATTGATGCAGTTGATGCAGTTCAGAGGTCAGTCAGATCAAGTGCAAAAAGTTTCAAGGAAAACAGAGGTGACCCAGATTCAGAAACTGGCAAAAAGAGACAAGGAAGAAAACTGTCGCGATATCGCGACATGTTTTCTGTCGCGATTTCGTGACATGTTCCATTTTCACTGGAGTTGGCAAGGAGAGTTGTACAGAAGAGCAAAGTGTCACGATTTCGTGACATGTTCCATTTTCACTGGAGTTGGCAAGGAGAGTTGTACGGAAGAGCAAAGTGTCGCGATTTCGCGACATGTTCCATTTTCGCTGGAGTTGGCAAGGAGAGTTGTACGAAAGAACAAAGTGTCACGATTTTGCGACATGTTCCTTTTTCGTTGCTGCTGGCAAAGAAGAGTGTACGGAAGCTGGAAGTGTCACGATTTCGCGACAAGCAGGATGATGACGTCAGCAAAGTTGAAAAGTGTCGTGATTTCATGACAGGATGAAATGAAAGCTGCTGGAAGTCGAAAGCGTCACGATTTCGCGACAGCATTGATGATGACATCAACAAAGTTGAAAAGTGTCGCGATTTCACGACAGGATGAAAGGAAAGCTGCTGGAAGCCGGAAGCGTCACGATTTCACGACAGCATTGAGGATGACGTCAGCAAAAGTTCAAAGTGTCGCGATATCACGACAAGATGCAGGGAAAGCTTCCAAGAGCCAAAACGGTCGCGATTTCGCGACATGCTTAAGGATGACGTCAGCAAAAGTTCTAAGTGTCGCGATATCGCGACATGAGCGGGGGAAAAGCTTTCAAGGCCAAAATGGTCATGATTTCGCGACAACCTTCAGGGTGACGTCGGCATAAGTTAAAAGTGTCGCGATATCGCGACAGGTAACAGTATCGCAGGTAAAACCCGTAGGAGCATGCAAGGTGACACGTGTCGAAAAAGCAGACAGGAAAATCATGCAGCCAGTTACGTAAAATGTAACTGATGTCAGATCTGCAGTTACAGATTGACAAGTGTCAGTCATGCATTCGAACAGCCATTTGCATGTATTCGAAGAATCAAATTTAAAGTATCGAAAGGTTTTCGAAAAGTCTTTTTTACAGCCTTCGAACGGTCGCACTCATGGAATCGAACAGACGTATTTGAAGCATACAAAAAAGCCGAACATGAAGAATCGAAAAGCTTTCGAAGAATCACATATGGAATTTCGAAAAAGCATTCGAAAAGCCGTATTCAAAGAAATTGAACAGTCGAAGTGCATGAAACAAAATTGCCGTATTGCATGGTTTCCAAAAGACGTATTGCAGGGTTTCGAACAGTCGAAGTGCATGGAACCGAATAGCCGTATTGCATGGATTCGAACAGTCAGAGTATGTGATTCGATTGCATGCAGGATTGAAAGGTTATAAAAGAATAATCATACAGAGAAGATGTTGCTGCTGTTAGAGAGAAATTGCTATAAAAGGAGGGTTAGAAAAGAATCAAGAGAAAAATAAGCAGAGCCGTGAGAGTGTGCAGAGTTGGGTTAATTGCAGACCAGTCAGGGTCGTGCATAAAGTGAAGACATTTTTATGTCATTCTAAATTTATCAGAATTGCAGTCCAAGTTGGTGCTTGGTACTAGGAGTTGGTGCTCCATCTGTTGCAGCAAAAAATTACAGGGGTTGGTGCTCCTTCCAGTTGGTGCTGGTAAAGTATTTGTAAAATTGATTTTGCAAAGACTGGATTTGGATTGGAGTCCAAGCAGTCATTTTTGAGGAGTAGCCAAATTGGTGAACCTCGGTATATTGAGTGTTGTGGTGTGCTCTCTTGTTCAAGTTGTTTTTAGTTGTCAAGTTCTCTTTATTTCATATTAAATGCTGTAGATATAAAAATTAATAGCTACACTGATTCACCCCCCCCTCTCAGTGTCATTGTGTAATCATCAGATGCTACATATGGAGGGGTTAAATTAATAGGCAATGGACCCCACTCAAAGATGAAGGAGAATATGAAGAATATGCTATAATGGGAATAAGATCCAACCAAAATCTTGAAAGAAATAGTTAAATTTAAGAGTGTCAAAGGATTAGAAGATTCATCTACCAAAAGCTTAGGAGGTAGGGTGGAAAGAGTACCTAAAGAACCTCATAAAAAATGACATATCTCTAGATCAAAACCTAATGCCTCTAAGGATTATAAATATGACATGCCTTTGAGGTATCCAAATACCCCATAAAAATACACATGATTCTTTGATGCCTCATTTTTTAAGATTTTTGAGTATGTAAGCCCATGTCAGAGATGTAAATATATAGAATTGAGACACACTGGGTTTATCTGCTATCAATATTTCAAGATGTGTCATACCCTATACTACCCTAGTAGGAACTATATTGATGATATATGCCATACAAGTGATAGCCTCACCCCAAAATTTATGATCCACCCCCTTGGAATGAATCATATATCATTCCATATCCATGATCATCTTGGTTTTATTTCATCTACACCATTCTGTTTAGGAGCATAATGAACAACCCCCTGATATGCAATCCCATGAGAATCCAAAAAAATGAAAATCATAGCTAACATAGTCATCTCCTCCATATGTCCCTAGGCATTTGATTATCCTATCTAGATGATTTTAAAGAAGATTCTTGAAGGTCTTCAATCTCTCAAAATACCTCATGCTTAGGGTGAATAGTGTACAACCACACATATCTATAAAATGATCAATAAAAATATGAAAATACCCATTTCTTAAGAGAGATGGTATACCCACGAGTCCACATATATCACTATATGATATCTAAGGATGAGAGACTTGTAATCTCTTTTGGAAAGGCCTCCCTATGATGCTTCCTTAGAATACATCCCTTATATTAACTACTTAGAGGTGATATGCATGGAAGCCCAATGACAATCTAATGTTGACTCATGTATCTTAAAAATCCATAATTGAGATGTCCAATACTATGATGCCAATTCTAATATATAATATTTTATTGAGCAACTTGTTGTCAACTAAAAATGTCATGATCATCCATTGTAGTGGTTGGATGCACCTGACACCCGTACCTTATATAGAGCAACACAATATGATGTCATGAGAGTGTGGGATATGGCTCAAAGGATGACCTTTGGGGTTTTTTACAATATTGGCTCCTTATCGAATGTGATCTTCAACTCTCATCTATCTAATCATCTTTCATACATAAATTAAAAGGGAAGAAAAACCATAATAAATGGAACAACAAAAATTAAAAAGTCCTAAACTAACTAGGGGTGATGCGCCAAGATCATGAAATTCTTTTGCATAACATTGGGGTTAAATGAACACACATTATTTGTCGATAATGTAAAGTGAACATAGTTTCTTCAAAGCATGAACATTAAGAATAAGCACATACACATAAAAAATGAGATAGAAAGTTGAGTAGTCATGACCTGTCATATATATGTATGACAAAAATTACATTACAACCATGCCAGAAGAAAGAGCTTAAAAAATTACTAGCAAAAAAACTTGGCTTGAGTCTTGACTGTTATACAAAAAAATGAAGGGAAAGTTACATACAAGACTAGGTAATAGACACAAATAGGTAATATCCAATGTATTATAATGCATATTGATCTACTATTTATAGATAAAATGAGGGTATTTTCCATCCAAAACTTATGTAGAAATTAAACCATACCTTGGGGTTTTATCCATATTCAACTTGTTGGTCTTCTTGAGGTCTTTGGATATAAAGTCATCAATGCTAAGTGATTTAGAGCCTCCAGATGTGCAACTGTTGCTATTTTCAACTACCATCTTAGGGATCCACGGATACTAAAAGTAGACACCTTCTATAATAAATGCTATTAGGCTTGAGGATGCTTTTGTTGTAACTTCCACATTACTATCTTCAATAGGCTAACTATTCTCCTTGGATTGTCAAGCCCAAGTTGTGCAAGTAGGTGTATTTGGGCCCTTTTACAACTACTCATTTTTTGATCTTAGTTACTTTTTATACGAGGTTGTGTGCCTATAATAAAGTGCTTGGAGGCTACTTGTTATGGTTTTTTATTGGCTACTTATCCTTTTCATTTACACTTTGGAGACCTATCAAGTTGGATTGTCTTTTGATTTGTTGGCCACCTTTGCAATATGCTACAATGTTTACCACATGTTTTGAGGCTTCTCCATCTCTTCTTCAACTTCCCTCATTCTCTAAAGAAATTTGGGCCTTTGATTTCTAATCATATGGTTTGCAAAAATTTTATTTATTATATCACTTTAGAATTTTCATTAAACTCCACGGATTATAGATCCTTTATCAAAATTTCGACGGTGCCTCTCCTCCCTTTTCTTCATTAGGAACTCTTGAATTTTTTTATCTTTGGAACATTTCATCTCAATATTCCCTTGGAAATGTCTTAACATTCTATGATTCACTAAAAATTTGTTGGAAAGTCCATGGAACTTCTCATCTCTTATCTTCTATAGGAATTTTTTAGAAGATCTAACCTTTGAAAATTTTACCTCCATCCACCCGAAGAAACTCCTTGAAACTCTGTGGGCCATTGATCATGAATCTAAAAATCCACAAAAACTCTTTCGCCATCCCTCGTTAGAGATTATTTAGACGATTTGACCCTCAAAAGTTTTATCTCCATTTGCCATTTAAAGTTTCTTGAAACTTTGTGGATAATTGATCTTGAATATGATAGTCTATGGAACTTTTTATTCACTATTTGTCTTTTGATGCCTTGGGAAATTGTGTGGACCATCGACCATTATGATTGGACTGTTTACAAAAATTTTACCTTATTCCATTGGTTAGAATTTTTATGAAACTCTATGAACTATTGGTCATGAATCTAACTGTTCATGAAACTATTTGCTTTGCCATCTTGCTTCCTTTTCTTTGCTCCAATTTTCTAAGATTCAACACCCATAATGGATCAACAATATTAGATGTTACATGAAGCTTTATGACTTGAAAGTATCTAATATGTTTATGTGTTCCCATAAATGATTAAGTGCTAAGCTTCTATTGATGGAAATATTTATGAGGAGGAGGATTAACCTACTATGCCTTCGACCAAACAATGAAGAGCTATCTATGGTACGGGTGGATAGGACTATCAAATTCCATGATTAGATGATTCACAAAATTCTTGCATGATGAGTGCTTTTGGGTCTCTTTCTATCTTTCTTAGCCTCTAAATTCTTCCTACCTTGATATCCCATTGATTATGTCTTGTGAGTGTAGTAGAGAGATGATATATGCATGGAAAACCATCACAAACCTAATTATATGTGGAATATTATTAGGTCTATAGGCTAACCTGTATGGGAATGAATCAAACCCACAATCATTGTTTGGGTGGAACCTCAACTAGTGGTGAAGTCATTTCAATCATCACCAAAAAGGTTCCTAGAATTCATCAAATGACAAGGCTTAACTCTTATCACTAAAAATGCTAACATAGATAACACATCACATCAGACGATTGAGGCAATTATTGTGGGTTAGGGGGTTTTATACTTATTTTTAGCTTTCAATGGAAATTATCTCTTGATAGTCTCTTTGAAAATTCTACAACATGGGCTTCTTGATAGGTTGCAACACTCTGAGGACCTTTTATCTTGTTCTTCTTCCAAATCAAAACCAACTGATTGGCCAACCAAAGTCATATTTCTTGGTAGGATTTTCTAGGTGTAGTAAAACTTCACTATGGTTTTGACAACTGACAAGGGATTTTCTTCTCATATAAGATAAGGAGCCCAAAAGACAAGGGTCTTATTTATCATACGCAGAGTCAATGAAGGTAGATTTGAAGGGAAAGGAAGAGGGTAGGTGAAATATTACTATGGTAGAATTCTCTTTCCCATCTCTAGACAACAACTTTTATGGTAAAAATGAATGTAAGACAATCCTTTTGTAGAATTTTTCTTTTGAAGTGACACCTACTTGTATTGAATTCACCTTATGTGAATTCATGTATTCTCTTTTTGCCATCCTTTTCCTTGTCTTAGATCCATATTTTTTTTTGTTAATGATAATTTTTAACATTTAAAGCATATAGTTGGGGGTACAATGGGGACTACCCTCCCCATTATTCAAAATTGGTTCTTTGTAATGTGATCCCAACACCATACCAATGCACTATACCAATAGGGACCGAATCTATATTTTATTTGGTAGCAGTGATAGGAAAATTTCCATCCCATTTCATGTACTAGATTTACGTTATGTGAACTTAATCCTTCTATGTGTTAGGTAGATTAGTAAGGGCATCACCGCTTTTTGCATTAAATACACATTAAACTAATAGAGGCTTCCATATTTTCATTGAACGAATGATTTCAAGCTGGTTGATGATAATCCCAAGGGATACCATTTTTGATGTATGTTTATTGATTTTTTGAAGGGCCATCCCTTCATGTGATTATAGTTACATGTACTAACTATTGGCTCAACATATTTAGATGTTTTGACTTGCAAAAATATTCCTCCTTTCTGACATGGTGTCATTCATGGGTTTTGACTACCTGTAGCCTAAAAAGTATACACAACACACAAACACAAACACACACATAGACACACACACATATATTGTATATACATAAAAAAATTAGGATTAGAATTCTGCTCATGCTTAAGGTTCAACCTATGTTTGCTAGATTAAATGTTTCAGAAAGATTAAAATCCCACACTTCAGTTTCCCATTGGTACATTTGGTCATTGAGAATGAAGGAATACACTTTGTCAATAGCTGTTTTTGAATCAGACCATTATTCCTCTTACATAAAGTTTTGTTTAACTATGTGCATGTTCTCAATGTGGTGTAGGTAGAGTGGCTTTGATGGGATATTTATCCTGGTTCCATACCAAGTCCTGAGGACCATAAGAGATCGAACCAAATATAGATAACATCCTAGTTTAGTAGTGAAATCCCTAGATAAACAAATGCTAAATTATGTTTGAAGATCAATTATTGCCATGTATTGTGATACTGTGAGGCTTAGACAAACATATAAGGTGAGCAAAAGACCTACTATCCCCAAAATTTGTACTACACATTTGTTTATCTGTAACACCCTTTTATTTATAGGTTGATATGTCAGTCCTAATGCATCTGCCACCCCATTTGGTATAATTGAAGTACTTGCCTTAGAATCTATCATGTAATTGTGGATCAACTTATTACTATAGATCAAGGACAAGTAGAAGGGCATGGATTTAACTAGGATCACTTTTGAGATAGATATTTGCAAAACAATGAGTGCCTTCTATTGTCCTAGTTTGTTGTGTTCTTCCAAAACCTTCTTCAAATTCTCCTTTTGCTTGGGAATAGATAAAACATCCCATATAGGTATGGCCATAGTGGAATTTTTCAGATGCTAAACCATGTTGAATGATCCCATAAGATGCATTTTTTGAGTGATACTTGATAGCTACTAAGATTTGGACCTTCCGATAGTTTATTAAGGAATTTTGGTAAACTGTGGCATAGGTGTGCTTTGCTTTGGGTCTTCAAGGGAATTTAATTTGGTGATCACCAAATATTTTGGTGCATTTGTATGTGGTGATGCTATGGTAGAAATATTCTTTCTTGGGCCAATTATGCTACTTTGGACCACTTTCTTACCTTTTTCTTGATCTTCCACTACCCTCCTTGAGCCCATGTCACATAGTCCTATTGGACTTGTGGTTTTTTGGGCATCAAACCTTCAGTTTAATCTGCTACAACACATATTTCCTCTTCATCCCATGTGATGAGGACATCTCTTATCTAGGTGTGAGTGTTAGTTTCTTGTATGTCCTAGGATTGTAATTATTTTAATATCACATCTTAGGATTATTTTATACTGTGTGAGCCTCACCTTCTCACATTAGCTTTCTAGAGTAGCTAAAGTTTTGATAATTGAATTCCAATGTACTTAAAATCCTATTGGTAATTGGGTTGAATTGGTAAAGGAATTGAAGGATACCTTTTATCCTTCAAAATACGGTGAAGACCTCATCATCAAATGGCTTTGCTTAAGCTAAGAAAACAAAATGAGTGTACAAGATTATTCTTACTAGTTTAACAAATTGAGAATATTAATTAGTGTACAAGATTTACCTAATGGACTCATTATCAAATTTAAGAGTGGTTTGCAGGAGCCACAATTTAGGGAGTTGAAATATACTACTTTCACCACTTTGGATGCAACCTTTAATCAAGATCAGTTGGTGGAAGAGAATCTTGCTGCTCAGTCAAGAGGACCACAACAGTTTGGTTCCATGGGAGTTTCCAAACCTCCAAATCAATAACATCCATACAAGGCAAAGATGCCTTCTTCATTTTTTTCTTCTTCATCATCTTCTTCTCCTTCTCCTTACAATAGCGATAAAAATTATACTTATTGTAATAGGAGAGGTCACATGGAATCTAACTACTTTAGGAAGAAAAATAATCTCATTGTAAAATCTCAAGGTGAGGAACCACAAGATGTTCCCATTGAGATTATAGGAGAAGATAGGGAGTATGATGAGCTCAAGGGTAAACTCAAAAATGTTACCCTAATGTCTCATCATTTTTTTGAAGGTTACCGTGAGAAATTTTTCATCATGAGAGCTTACCTCATCCACATTTTTTTTGTGGATTGCATAATCGACGACTCAAAATAATTTTTTTGCAAGATCCATTATTGATAGGTTGTAGCTACCTTTGGAACCACATTCTCATACATACTTATTTGGATGGAAGGATAATGGTCCCACCTTATACATCACACATCCTTGCACAATGCATTTATTTTTGGCCTGCATTTTGTGGATAAAGTCACTTGCGATGTGACTGATGAATTGTTGTGGCCTACTTCTTGGCAAATATTATCAGTACAATAGGTAGGATCAATATGATGCTTTTAACAACACATACACCTTGCACCATGAGTATAAGATATTTTCCATTCATTGCATCAATAATACCACACTTTTTCTCGACTTTGCTCAACCATAAAAGATTGCTTTAATATTTATTAGACCACAAGACACATCAACTCTAGTTGCACCATCAAAGCCAATCCTGTCACCTCCTCCTACTCCTATTATAACTCTTATTATTGAGTGATCATATTCCTTGTAGCCTCCTATTAGGTAGGTTCTTGTTTTGCAGAAGACTCTGCAACATGAATAATAGGCCATTGGTACTCATTGACTTTCTCCTCATTTTCAAGTTGGCAACAAATTTTTGACCAAGAGTTGTCTTATCAACAAGGTATCTCTTGGAATCCTAGACATCATTAGTTCTCCTGACCACTTGGTAGTTGATTTGTAACTTCCACCAGATCTTGATCGAGTGTTCAACATGATGACTCCTCAACTTGCTAGGGTTCTTCCATCTCTGCCTATGTTTTCTTATATTAAATGAGCATTATAGTCTAATGCTTCTATTTTCGGGAGGTATGATGAGGATATATCTTAGCTAGGCATGAGTGTTAGTTTCTTGTATGTCCTAGGATTGTAATTATTTTAATATCATGTATTAGGATTATTTTATACTGCATGAGCCTCACTTGCTCACGTTAGCTTTTTAGATGTTGGTTATTAAGTCCTCTTCTAGAATTATTTTCTAAGTTAGGTTAAGTTAGATTAGGTTCTAAAACTAGATTATTTGTTATCCTAGGTTGTTATGGATGATATCATCTCCTAATGAGACACACCACCTCTTACTTGTTAAAC
This sequence comes from Wollemia nobilis, assembly GCA_028583015.1. NCBI lineage: Eukaryota > Viridiplantae > Streptophyta > Pinopsida > Araucariales > Araucariaceae > Wollemia > Wollemia nobilis. Next base: position 1,975,743 of record JAQPPZ010016670.1, read on the forward strand.
ATATGTTATCCTTTTCAAGAAAATTTTAACTTGAACCTGAAGACATTCCTCATCACCATGTGACAAAAACTTGCTCAAGAGGAGAAAAATTTGAATCATGGGTAGATGATGCCAAGAAAGGTTGACTCTATGCTTGTGTCCCTACTATTGAATGTGGGATGGGTGTTTGAATTAATATTATCTCATTTGGAATTGATGCAAACAGTTAGCGATTTTAACTTTAGTAGGCATTAGAAGGGTATTGCTTTGGGTATTGATAGTACCATGTGGTAGCATCCTCCACATAATTATTTTACAAGGGAGCTCTATATCTAACAAGATTAGGGGGACTATGCTATAGTAGAGTTGTGATAAACACCATATGCTGACTATAGCTTTGGATCTAGCCCGTATATTTGTTGTCCTGTAACTGGGGCCTTAGATATCCGTTAAAGGGAGGTCTATTTCCCTAATTTTGATATTGAAACCTTTGGGTATTTTTTTGTTTTCTTAAGGCCAAAATTTTATTAGAGACTATTTTCAAAAAATTCTTCATTACCTCCAATTTAGAGGTGTCTGTAGTAGGGTATATTGGGACAATAAGGGGGATCAATGTTACAATTGGATTTAAAATGAGAGTTTGCTAAAAGGTTGTTGGCTAAATAGTTGAAGGTATCTGATATGTCAATTGAACATTTGGAAATAGGGGCATAGGGGGCCTAGGAGCTAGACTTCATATTTGGATTAAATTATTTTTAGCTTACATAGTGATATGCTAAAAAACCAGTGCACCGATAAAAGCAACCAATGATAATGTAAAGCAGTAATGAACATAAACATGTAACTAATACACACTGATAAATAATTAAGAACAAGTGGGCCAAGTCCTTTATATTAATGATAATATCAAAGTGTATTACAAATACGTCCCCTTGAGGGAGTTAAATAATGTGATACAATAATTACAATAAAAAGGAGTTTTATCCCTTTCTGAGTGAATCTTGGTGCACTTTTCAAGGTCTTCTCACAATTACAAGTGTTTGGAGTGGGCTTTCATAATCGCTACTTAGGGCTCGATGTCAACGTATTTTATTTCTTTGGCCTGGTAGAATCTCGTAATCTACACACAAGGAAAGCAAAGGATGTAAATAGCATATGAAGAGCCTTTCAAGATAAGGCGTGTATTAAAAAAAATAAATACAAAAATAAATGAGCTAAAAATAGAATAAAACATGTGTAAAGAAAGGTTAATCTAATGCTGGAAATAATAAAAAGTAAATTTTAACTACTGTAAATAAAAAATATAGAAAAATAGATCTCTAAAAGAGGCCATATCAGGGTAGGATGGTCGTACTTGCGGGCCATATCAGATCGAGATGACCGCTATCCTATAACTGCATTTCTTGTGGATGGGTTGAGGTGACGTCTAGATTTGATATGGGTTTTTTTGGTAGATTAGTGCATTGTGGGAGAGACTTAGTGGGTTGGATCAATTACCAAAATATGAATTCTTGATTTGCATGGAATATGGAAGCACAACCTTCAATCCTTGCAATAATCCAACAACATGGCTTTCAACGACGAGAAAACTTGGGGAATTGAGAATGAGGTAACACTTCGTCGCATAAACCTGAACTCTATAACAATAAATATTCGGGTAATAGAGTGTAGCAGCCAAGTAATAAATATCATAGGGGTTCAAATTGAGGGGGTGAGTGCCAATATATAGATTTCTCAAAATAAATCTAATAATGGCACAAACCCTTTGCATGAAAAAGCAAAGAGGTAGTTCGCATTAAGAAAAGTGAATGCTTATCTTTAGAATTTCATGCAATTGATTAATGCATGTGTTTTTGCTATTTTGGCTCATGCAAGGTGCTAAATCGTAGTGCAATATCATGTATGGGGTTAACTAGTGGTTTCAACTGCCAGTTGTCTTGATTTATTTTTAGATTTTAGTTTTGATGCGACCATCTTCAGGTGAGACAACTTTTATTTGGAGGTCATATTGGGGTGAGACGACCCTGGTTGCAAAGGAGAATATCTCTGTTTAAGTGGTAAGAACCATTGTTTTAGCCTAGAGGCTACCCAAGGTGGGTCACATGGTTTAAAGGAGTCCATTTAGGTAGTCTCCTCAATATGACATGTTTTAGGCATCTACGAATGCCCCTTTTTGGGATGCGTTATGTGAAAGCACAACATGGAGCAAAAATAGATGTAATGACCCTCCTCACGCGATTATTCGTTAATAAGTAAATATATAGTAAACTTACCTTTTTGATGTGAATTATGGTACCATTGATAGCCTCTATGAGTGTAGGACCAAATTCAAGATGTCGATGAAGGGAAGCGAGTCGACAAAAAAGGTAAAAGGGAAGTGAAGATTCGGATCGTGAGTACATGGACACTCGCACACATTGCATATCATGTAGAACTCATGAATGTCTGGTTATTGTGTGAACTATCTGAAAAGTTATTTGTTGTATGATTGCATATGTTTAATTTGGCGATGATGATGGGAGCCACTTTCTATTTGTTTGTGCATATGATTAAAATTTATAATTAAAAGTAGATAAAATAAAGTATGTAGGATAATGAGTTCATGTGGGCATGATAAATTAAATGTGAAGTGAATTCTTGTTATTATGTTGCATGCAGGTTACGTTAGGCATGTGTAAATATAATATTTGAATGTCATAGCATGAATGTTTTAGATAAAGTTGAGAGTATATATGTGAATCTAGAAAATAACATATGCTTTGGCTGAGTTAAGCTTATGGTGGATATTGGCTTAACCCTAAACATGCTAGACAAATGGTGTAATGATGGCTTGAAACTTCCTCCATAATTCTTGATCGAAATGGAAAGAGAAAGGCATAATGATTTTTACTTGAGAGAGGGGTGTTTGTTTTTTAACATCACCCGAAGAGTGAAAATATGAGAGGGGAGAAAGAGAAGTGTGATGGGGAGAGTTTACATTGTGATCATTATGTTATGTTGCGGATGGGAATTTTGGGAAAGTACACTCGGTGAGGTTTCAGAGAAGAGAAGCTTTGTTAGAAATGTTGGAGAGAAACCAATGTGGATAACATAGCAGTGTGGTCCAGGTATATAGGTATATCGTCTTAAAAAATATTTAATATTGTTTTTTTAAAAGAAAAGGAAAAAATATGTTTATTTTTAAAAATGCAAGGAAAGAAATGAAATATCCTGTTGTATGCAAAGAGGATAGACATTTTTTGTGTGCATGTATTTTGACTTGTGTGTTAGACATTTTGGATGGTCTACTTCACAATTGTTTTTGTGTTTTGCCTCGGTTGTAGATGCTAGACGTCTTGTCAAGTGTGGATCGTATCTTTGGTGTGGATCTGAATGCTCTATTTTATAGTTTCATTAGTATTTTGCTTTGGCTATTGAAGCTAGAAATTTTATCAAACGTAGATGGTATAATTGTATGGCATGTAGATGGATTCTTCAGAGTATTGTGTGAAACCTATGGGAAGTGTTTGCATGTGGACATAATAATTCTGTAAGTATAATTGCATTTGCATTTCAAAAGAGCCGATATTTGATCCCACATAAAAGATGACCTAAATCACCAAGCTCTTGGAGGAACACCCAAGTCAATTGTAGGGGAGACTCACTGTGTATATGGATAGTCAAGCAAAGTCTTGTAACAATCACAAAGGGAAATCAAACATTACCAGTTGATCTGTTTAATCTATTGGAAACTGGGAGGACAGAGCTGTGAACAAAAGCTAGAAACTATCATGAAAATACGAAAATGCTTTTGCTGTATATGCTATAAATGGAGGAAAGGTTTGGAGAGGAAACCATCCTACCGAGTTGTGATAGTAAACCTAAAGCATTTAAGAGAACTATGTCTCTATTAGAGAGTTTAAGTTAATTCTGTAGAACAAAATAAGCTTGCTTGAGCTGTTTTTTGTACAACATTATGTAATATAGAAAAAACTCTTTAGATGAAGATACTGATTGTTTTAAATGTTAGAACAAAGAAATGTTTTGGTTGTGTTAAAAAGTTATCTCTTTATTGGGTAAACTTAAACTCTGTATTTAAACAATACATATTTTGGGAAGTAGAACTATGGTTGTTCACCATAAGAGATGACAAAAATATATGTTAATAGTTTATTTTATAATCTTCCAGTTGAAAGGATTGTCTAGAGAAGATAATCTATAACATGCATTGCTTAAAGAATAAATGGTTGATTTGCAGTTGAGAGTGAGATAATCTTGAATCTTATAAAAATTAACCTTAAACCTAAAAGGGATTAGTCGTTACAGAGTTGGTACTAGTAGTGTAGTGAAGACCATAATGGTACCTTCCGCTTAGACCTGTGCTAAAAAAGTAAAGTAATCCATTTAAGACTGGTTCCGACAAATGGATGAGAACATTGTTTACTTTCAAAATTAAAGAAAAGAGTTGACCTGTGTTCTTTTCACTCCAAAAGATAGTTAAAGCATCAGAATTATGGTATAAATATTAGATCCAAGAATATAACATCAGAATGAACTTTTGTTTATCTTGATGTGAAAACCTGTATGTTTGACGCCCAAGCCTTTTCGGGTGTTTCAACAACTGGACTAAATATAGAGTAAAATAATGATTAGTTTACACTTTGGTTTTACATCGCTAATCATGGATACCTATCGAGACAAGGTATTAGCTGAACCAATAGTAAGGGTGGATATCTGAGAGTGACTTCAACTCTGTGGAAGTATTTACCTTAGAGGAAATGTATGTTTCAATAATAGTTGATGTAAGCCTTTGAGGTATTAACACAAGCTATTGTGAGTAAGACAATAGTTGGTTTAAAAAAATATTGAATATTTGGTAAACGGTTTCATCATTTCCAGTGTTTTAAAGTATGTCTTTTCATAGTATTCATTCCCCATTGACTTTAAGAACTATTCCTTTTAATGCTTTAAGCTACCTAGGGAGAGTTAGAGAATAAGTGTGGTGTATTTCCTGCCACATGTTATGAAAAAGATTAAGTTCTACAAATTATTTTGGGGAATACGTTTAATTAAGATTATTTTTTATTTAGCTAGACTATTAAAAAAAACAATGAAAGTATTTTTACTTGTTTATATTGCTAGATACTCTACAAAATGAAGATGCTCATAATATTGTTCTGTTTGTAAACCCTTTTTGGAATGAATTGTTTATTATCTTAGAAAAGTATGATTTATTAATGGATAATGAGAAAACAGTGGTATGAATCCAAAAAGATAGGTTTACTCAAGTTAATACCACTCAAGGGAATACTTCCTGGTGGAAAGCTTAATAGTTAGTTCTATAAGCTAAACTTTTGATATTTATTAGGCATGAAACCCTGATGCTTTGAAATCGAATAAATAAAAATAATAATCAAGCATATGAGCTATCATGAAAATTTGGCATCGAGAGTAAAGGATGCTCATTTAACACCCAAATACCTTGAGGTGCGGGTATGCACACAACAAGCTTCAAGAGCAACTAAAAACTAACAAAATAGGTTGAAATAATATGACTCGATTAGTATTGGTAATGAGAGGCGGTATGGGATGCCACCTCTAGGTTACAACTCGATCAGTACTGTGATAAGTCCCATGTTATTTTAGCTTAGCTAGATGAGCCACAAAGTTTGATATGGGATAAACATCCATGTGTTAAAAGAGCATGCATGATGAAGTCCAAGGTTAGGGAATTGACATGGCACTAATTGATTTTGGGTAAGGGAACAACCAGTTAGTCACTGGGGTATATGTACACTGATTCCTTACATACAAGATAGGGAACAAGTCGACTAGATAGTTGAAGGTTTAGTATAAAATGAATAGGGAAGCAAGGGTCCACCCTATAGGTGTTATGGACCCTAGAGGATAACCCTTGTCGTGGATCGATCCTCGTGCTAGAAAATTGATGTTGCAAATGAGATGAATCAATTCCATATAATGACACAACCCACATGATTTGGCCAATATCATCTACTTGGGTGGCTGCCTGCAGTAGCCTTGGACCCAGAAGTGGTCTAATATGCCTATAATAACTTAAGATATGTTATTCTAAATTTGGGTGTAGTAAATTTGCTATGAACCTGAGAGCTCTCATTTGAACGACATTGTTTTTTGAAAATGAAAAAATTATCCTGAGAAATTACATGTTATTTTTTTTTTGTGGTGCAACTAGGTGAGCAGACTTGTGTTATTACATATGGTATCAGAGAAAAAATGATTCTAAGTTGTAGAATATGATTGTGAAATAGTGAAATAATGGAAAAACTAATAATCTACCTCTTTCACCTACAGGTCAATGGCATGAATGTGCAAGAAATCCTATGGGAGGCAGGGAGGAAGAAACCACGAAAGGAATTACTAGGGGACCAATGTTAGGGATAAGATGAGAGGGTCCTCAACATGAAAGAAGGTTGAAACAATTGAATGAACCCTCTCCCAATGAAACTATTAGAGAGGAGGGAAATCTTGCCAAAGTTGTTCAATTATTGCAAAACCACATGGAACAGCAAAGGGAAGAGATGGCCCAATAGAAAACTCACATGGCCCAACAACAAGAATTTATTGTCCAACAACACGGGTCATTGAAGAATTAGCTAGGGGAAGAGAAATTGGATCGGGCAGGGCGGATGAGGCACCTAGAGAACCTGAGGGATCTAGTACTAGAAGGGCCAGGGTGAGTAAATAATTGGATAGGAATCTAAAGAAGATTGTGATATCCAAATTTAATGGGAAAGGTGATGGTGATATTGTAAAAAATTAGCTTAATGAGTTGGAGTTATACTTATCCCTGGTGGTTTTATCATCTGAATCTAAAACTACTTTAGCAGTTATGAATATGACTGAAGCAACTTTAGACTGGTGGAAGTCCTATAAGAAAGGACATAATATTGAAGCTGTGGATCTCAGGTGGGAGGAGTTTTTCAAGGAATTCAGAAATTGATTTTTGACCAAATAATACTGTGTAGAAGTTTGGGGAGTTCTCCAATTTTCATTAGGAAGGCATGTCAGTGTGGGACTACCACCAAAGGTTCATTCAACTATTAAAATATGCATCTCAATATGAAAGCAATGAAGAAATGAAGACTCAAAAATTCATTTTGGGATTACATCCTAGAATTATGATGGTGGTAAACATGCACAATCTTGTTAACCTACCTACAACCTTTGATTTGGCAAGAAAAGAGGAAGCCAATCAGGAAACTAGAAAGACATATTTCAACTATCAAAAACTATCTAAAAAGGAAAAAAATGAGCTCAAGAAGTGAAAAAGTGTTGGGTTTATGAGATGGGAGAAATATCAAAACAAGAAACCCAAAGGAGGAGAGCAAAATAGGCAAGGTGGCAAAAATAAACCTAATTATCAAGGGGTAAATTCAAAAGGGATGGTAAAGAGTTTCCCAAAATATAGGATCAAAAACCGATAGGTTAGGAAAAAACTAGGGAAACTACACCTCTGGATAGAAATGAGAGTAGTAGTAGGGGAAATAGAGCTCCACAAAATAGATGTTATATATGTCAAGGAGCTCATTATGCCAACAAATACCCCCATAGAGCTGATCAACATCAGAAAGCACCAAAGGAGGCCACCCACAGGATCTATGCAGCCATAGGTAGTTCTAAACTTGAAGGTCAAATTACTCCTTTCTTAATAAATGGAAATTTTTTGATAAAGATGTGCAAATTTTGATAGATAGTGGATCAACTGATAGATTTATCTCTACTAAATTAGTGAGGGACATACCTGTTAGACCTAGATTTTTGGCCAATGGTTGGAAGGTAGAGTATGGGTCGGGGCAAACCTACCAAGTTAACCAATGCCTATTTGACCCTCACATCATTTTACCACAAGGAAAAACTAATTGGAATCTGTATGTGGAACCTTTGCATGCATTTGATATCATTCTAGGAGTTGATTGGTTGAAAGTACATAAGGCTCTTCTAAATTTTGAAGAGAGATGGGTGGAATTCATGGATGAATCTAATCAAAGGATTAGAATTTATGTGGGTGAAGAGAAGCTAAACCACATTTATTATCTGCAATGCAGATAAATAAAGTTATTAGGAAGAAGGGAATGATATTCATAGTTAATATGAATAAGAAAGAGGAAACTAAGATAGAATCTGACCTCTTCCAAAAGCATCTTGTATTGGGAGAATACAAGGATGTATTTTCGGAGGACCTTCTAGGGTTACCTCCTCAGAGGGAATTTGATTTTTCTATTGAGTTATTACCTGGAGCTGCGCCTATAGCAAGGGCACCATATAGAATGACTCCCATAGAGCTACAAGAGCTCAAAATGCAACTTCAGGACTTGTTGGAAAAATGGCTAATCAAGCCAAGTGTGTCACCTTGGGGAGCTCCTATATTGTTTATTAAGAAGAAAGATGGTACCTTGAGGATGTGCATAGATTATCGGATGTTGAACAAGGTGACTATCAAGAATAGGTACTCATTACCTAGAATTGATGATTTGTTTGACCAATTAAAAGGAGCAACCATATTCTCAAAGATTGATTTAAGATCTGGTTATCATTAGTTGAGAATACAAGAAGAAGACACTTCTAAAATAACATTTAGAACAAGATATGGACATTTTGAATTTATTGTCCTACATTTTGGGCTAACTAATGCCCTAGCCGTATTCATGAATCTCATGAATAGCATTTTTAGAGAGCAGTTGGACCAGTTTGTGCTCATATTTTTGGATGATATATTGGTCTATTCCAAGAACAAGGAGGAACATGACCAACATATGAGAACTGTGCTTGAGATTCTGAGAAAGAATTGATTATATGGAAAATTATCAAAGTGTGAGTTTTATACTCTACAAGTACAATATTTGGGACACATTGTCTCTGTAGAAGGGATAGCGGTAGATCCCAAGAAAATTGAAGCAATCATTGATTGGCCAACACCTACTAATGTGATAGAGGTGCAAATTTTTATGGGTATTGCAGGATATTATAGGTGATTCGTTAGAGGTTTTTCAAGAATTGCCCAACCCATCACAAACCTTCAAAGGAAAGGAAAAACTTTCAAATGGATAGATCAATGTGAAGAGGATTTTTGGGTTTTGAAAGAAAGGTTGACAACTGCACCAATCCTACAATTGCTTGATCTTAATAAGTAGTTTACAATGTGTATAGACGCATCAATTGAAGGATTAGGTGGGGTTTTGACCCAAGATGATGTGGTTATTACCTATGAGTCCAGGAAACTTAAGAGGCATGAGGTAAATTATGCCACTCATGATTTAGAGTTGGTAGCGGTAGTACATGCCTTAAATATTTGGAGACATTATTTGTTGGGAAAGCCATTTGAATTAAATATGGATCATCAAAGTCTAAAATACATATTTACTCAACCCTTATTAAATGCCAGACAAAGATGTTGGATGGAATTTCTAGATGAGTACAATTTTGGCATTGATTATATAAAGGGTAAGGAGAATAAGGTTGTTGATGCTCTAAGTAGGAGAGGGTGTATTACAACAATGACAAAATACCATTATGATCTATTAGATCAAATTAGATTATCGCAAGGAAAAGATGAATTTTTCCAGTCATGTAAGATTTAGGTTGAGCAAGAACCAAAAAAAGATACAGAATTCACATATAAAGATGATCTATTATTTTATAAGAATCGGTTGGTAGTTCCAAACATAGGTGGGTTGAGAGAAATGATTCTTAAGGAGGCTCACAATACTCCTTATTCTACGCACTCGAGAGGGGTAAAAATGTGCGAGAATTTGAGAAAAGCTTATTTTTGGCTAGGAATGAAAAAGGATATCACTAATTATGTGGCCAAATGTTTGGAATGCCAAAGAGTGAAAGTAGAACATCTTCATCCAATAGGAAAGTTGTACCCACATGAGATACCTACGCAAAAATGGCAAGTGGTATCAATGGACTTTATAGTGGGATTGCCTAAAACAAGGTTCAGGCATGATACGATCTTGGTAGTTGTGGATAAGTTAACCAAGGTTGCACATTTTATACCAGGAAATATGCAAGATGATGCACATATTGTAGCAAGTAAGTTTACCAGGGAAGTGGTAAGACTGCATGGATTTCTAGAGGTTATAATATCTGATAGAGATTCTCACTTTACCTTTGAATTTTGGCAAGCATTGCATCAAGCATTAGGAACCAAATTGAATATTAGTACAATTATCACCCTGAGATAAATGGGAAAACTAAGAGGGTGAATCAGGTACTGGAGGATATGCTAAGAATGTACTGCATGGATCAACATACAAAGTGGGAAGACTATTTATACCTAGTGGAATTTTCATATAATAACAGTTATCATGCATCACTAGGTATGGCACCTTTTGAGGCCCTATATGGGAGAAGATGTAGAAATCCCTTATCTTGGGATAATATAAAGGATCGAGTAGTGATCAGATAAAAAATGGTAAAGGAAATGGAAGAACAATTAAAAAGAATTCAGCAGAAGCTAAAAGAGGTCATAGATTGCCAGAAGAGCTACGTGGACCTCAAAATAACATCGAGGGAATATTATGTGGGAGACAGGGTATTCTTAAGGGTGAAACCAACTAAAATTTCCATAAAATATTCTAAAATTGACTCCAAATATGTGGGTCCATTTAAAATTGTGGCCAAGATGAGCCCTATTGCTTACAAACTTGCTCTACCACCAAGCCTATCCAAAATTCACAATGTCTTCCATGTGTCCCTCTTTAGAAAATATATTCTTGATCCTACTCATGTTTTGGATGTCTCCAAATTGTAGATGACCGATCCACTAAAGATTGAAGTTTGACCTGTTCGCATACTTGGTTTTAGAACCAAGAATCTGAGGAAGAGAAGCATAGAGCAATGTCGGGTCCAGTGGGACCACTACTCAGATAGAAATACCACATGGGAGGATGTGGCAGATATGCAACAACAATTTCCTTATCTATTTGAGTAGATATAGACTTTATCAAAAAAATTCATATGATTTGATGATATATGTATATATGCAAATGGATATGATACTGGATATTGAGTAGAGTAGTTTATGAATATTTGAGTTACTGAGTAGAGTAGCTTGTATATGTTTTGCATTACTAAGTAAAGTAGTTTTGAACATGAAATGATATATATTTTTTGAATGCAATATGATATAATAGATGATTTGATTATGTGCCAAAATTTGAGTAATTGTGATTCAATGATGATTATGATGATTGGGATATTTTGTGTGAAAGGGGAATAATGGATTTATTGTTTACTTCCATTTGAAATCGTAAAAAAAAAAAATATATTTCTTTTGATTAACCATGGCTAAAAACATAGGGACTATGTTTGTTCCTAGTGGAGGAGGATGTAATGACCCTCCTCACACACTCATTAGGAATAAGTAAAATATATAATAAACTTACCTTTTTGATGTGAATTGTGGTACTATTGATAGCCTCTGTGAGTGTGGGACCAGATTTAAGATGTCGATGAAGGGAAGCAAGTCGAAAAAAAGGTAAGAATGGAAGTGATGATTTGGCTCGCAAGTACATGGATGCTCACACACATTTCATATCATGTAGACCTCATGAATGTTTGGATATTGTGCGACTTGTTTGAATAGTTGTTTGTTGTATGATTGCATATGTTTAATGTGGCGATGATGATGGAAGATACTTTCTATTTGTTTGTGCATATGATTAAAAATTAGAATTGAAAGTAGATAAAATAAAGTATGTAGGATAATGAATTCATTTGGGCATGTAAAACAAATGCGAAGTGAATTCTTGTTATTATGTTGCATGTAGGTTACGTTAGGCATGTCTAAATATAATATTTGAATGTCATAGCATGAATGTTTTAGATAAAGTTGAGAGTATATATGTGAATCTAGGAAATAACATATGCTTTGGCTAAGTTAAGCATGTGGTGGATATTGGCTTAACCTCAAACATGCTAGATGAATGGTGTAATGATGGCTTGAAACTTCCTCTATAAATCTTGACCAAAATGGAAGGAGAAAGGCATAATGGTTTTTACTCAAGAGAGAGGTGTTTGTTTTTTAACACCGCCTGAAGAGTGAAAATAGGAGAGGGGAGAAAGAGAAGTGTGCAAGGGAGAGTTTACATTGTGATCATTTTGTTATGTTGCAGATGGACGTTTTGGAATTTTTTGAGAGCAACCGGTGTGGATAACATAGTAGTGTGGTCTAGGTAGATCATCTTAAAAAAATGTTTAATATTGTTTTTTAAAAGAAAAAGAAAAAAATATGTTTCTTTGTAAAAATGCAGGGAAATAAATGAAATATCCTATTGTATGGGAAGAGGATAGATTTTTTCTGTGTGCATGTATTTTGACTTGTGTGTTAGACATTTTGGATTCTCTACTTCATAATGATTTTGTGTTTTACCTTGACTATAGAAGCTAGACGTCTTGTCAAATGTGGATGGTATATTTGGTGTGTATCTGAATGCTCTGTTTTATAGTTTCATTAGTATTTTGCTTTGGTTGTTGAAGCTAGATGTTTTGTCAAACGTAGATGGTATAATTGTATGGCATGTATGTGGATTCTTCAAAGTGTTGTGTGAAATATCTAGGAAGTATTTGCATGTGGAAATAATAATTTTGTAATTATAATTGCATTTGCATTTCAAAAGAGCCGATATCTGATCCCACCTAAAATATGATCTAAATCACCAAGATCTTGGAGGAACACCCAGGTCAATTGCAGGGTATACTCATCGTGTATATGGGAAGCCAAGCAAAGTCCTATAACGATTGCAAAGGGAAATCAAACATTACCAGTTGATCTGTTTAATCTCTTGGAAACTAGGAGGACAAAGCTATGAACAAAAGCTAGAAACTATTATGGAAATATAGAAATGCTTTTGTTGTGTATGCTATAAATGGAGGAAAGGTTTGGAGAGGAAACCATCCTACCGAGTTGTGAGAGTAAACCTGAAGCATTCAAGAGAACTATGTCTCTATTAGAGAGTCTGAGTTAAATTTATAGAACAAAAGAAGCTTGCCTGAGCTGTTCTCTATACAACATTATGTAATATAGAAAAAACTCTTTAGATGAAGATATTGATTGTTTTAAATGTTAGAACAGAGAAATACTTTTGTTGTGTTAAAAAGTTATCTCTTTATTGGATAAATTTAAACTTTGTATTTAAACAATACATATTTTGGGAAGTAAAACTATGGTTGTTCACCAAAAGAGAAGAGCCAAAATATATGTTAATATTTTATTTTCTAATCTTCCAGTTGAAAGGATTTTGTCTAGAGAAGATAATCTATAACATGCATTGCTTAAATAATGAATCATTGATTTGCAGTTGAGAGCAAGTTAATCTTGAATCTTGCAAAAATTAACCTTAAATCTAAAAGGTATTAGTAATTATAGAGTTGGTATTGGTAGTGTAGTGAAGGCTATAATGACACCTTCTACTTAGACCTATGCTGAAAATGTAAAGTAATCCATTTAATACTGGTTTTGACAAATGGATGAGAACATTATTTACTTTAAAAATTAAAGAATATAGTTGACCTGTGTGCTTTTCACCCCAAAAGATAGTTAAAGTATGAGAATTCTGGTATAAATATTAGATTCGAGAATATAACATCAGAATGAACTTTTTTTTATCTCGGTGTGAAAACCTGTATGTTTGATGCCCAAGCATTTTCGGGTGTTTTCAACAATTGGACTAAAGATAGAGTAAAATAATGATTAGTTTACACTTTGGTTTTACATTTCTAATCATGGATACCTATCGGGACCGGGTATTAGCTGAACCAATAGTAAGGGTAGGATATATTAGAGTGAACTCAACTTTGTGGAAGTCTTTACCTCAGAGGAAATGTATGTTTCAATAATAGTTGATGTAAGCCTTTGAGGTATTAGTGCTATCTATTGTGAGTAAGACAATAGCTAGTTTAAAAAAAATTGAATATTTGGTAAATGGTTTTGTCGTTTCTAGTGTTTTAAAGTATGTCATTTTATAGTATTCATTCTCCATTGAATTTAAGAATTATTCCTTTTAATGTTTTAAGCTACCCAGGGAGAGTTAGGATATCAGTGTGAAGTTTTTCCTGCCACACGTTTTGAAAAATATTAAGTTCTACAAAGTATTTTGGGGAATATGTTTAGCTAATATTATTTTGTATTTAGCTAGACTATTAAAAAAACAATGAAAGTATTTTTACTTGTTTATATTGCTAGATACTCTACAAAATGAAGATGCTCATAATATTGTTTCGTTTGTAAACCCTTTTTGGAATAATTGTTTATTATCTTAGGCAAGTATGATTTATTAATGGATAATGAGAAAATAGTGGTATAAATACAAAAAGATAGGTTTAGTCAATTTAAGACCACTCAAGGGAATACTTCCTAGTGGAAAGCTTAGTAGTTAGTTCTAGAAGCTAACCTTTTGATATTTCTTAGGCATGAAATCCTGAAGCTTTGAAATCAAATAAATAAAAATAATGATCAAGCATATGAGATATCATGAAAATTTGGCATCAAGAGTAAAGGATGCCCATTTAACACCAAAATAAGTTGAGGTGCGGGTATGCACGCAACAATAAGCTTCGAGAGCAACTGAATACTGACAGAAAAGGTTGAAAGAATTTGACTCGATCATTATTGGTAACGAAGGGCGGTATGAGACACCACCTCCAGGTTGTAACTTGATTAGTACTGTGATAAGTCCCATGTTATTTTAGCTTAGCTAGATGAGCCACAAATTTTGGTATGGGATAAACATCCATGAGTTAAAAGAGCATGCATGATGAAGTCCGAGGTTAGGGAATTGACATGGCACTAACTGATTTTGGATAAGGGAACAACCAGTTAGTCACTGGGATATATGTATGCTGATTCCTTACATACGAGATATGGAACAGGTTGACTAGATAGTCGAAGGTTCAATATAAAAGTAATAGGGAAGTAAACATCCACCCTCTAGGTGTTATGGACCCTAGAGGATAACCCTTATCGTGGATCGACCCTCGTGCTAGAAAAACTATGGTGCAAATGGGGTGAATTGATTCCACAAAATGACACAACCCATGGGATTTGGCCAATCTCATCCACTTGGGTGGCTGCCTGCAACAGCCTTGGACCCAAAAGTGGTCTAATATGCCCGTACTAACTTAAGATATGATATTCTAAATTTGGGTGTAGTAAATTTTCTATGAACCTGAAAGCTCTCATTTGAACGAAATTGTTGTTTGAAAACAAAAAAATTACCCTTAGAAATTGCATGTTAATTTTTTTTGTAGTGCAACTAGGTGAGCAAACTTGGGTTGTTACAATAGATGATCTAAAGCTATATTTATGGTTGATGATGTCCATTGATCTAATCAACGTAAGATACCCCAATCATGGAAAGAGCATGCATTTTTGAATCATTGCTTCCAACTCATTAAAGAAATTGGTCTTGGTTTCTCTTCACTTATGGGTGCGCTTAGGGGACTTACAACCTTGGCCTTGGAGAATACCAAATATTTTTGGTAAAAACCATGGAAGTATATCAAATAGGTATAGACTTCCTGTTATGTGTGTAGTTGAAATTTTTTCTTATTATCTGCCCCAAGCAAGAAGGGCATGATTATCTTTGGCAATGATTCTTGAACAAACACAATTTGCATGATTGAGTGTTTAATTGTTGACTTGATTATGAATTTTGTAATTATATGACTACCCCCTCAAGTGACGAGTCGATAGAGGAGATGGAAAATGATGAAAGCGATGAGTCACTTGACCAAGATGACTTGATTTGAGTTTGGTGGAGCGATCTTGCAATTCTAAGGGTTTATCTCCTTATGACCCCGATAATTGCGACCCATTTTGTTTTTTGTTTTTTGTTTTTTGTTTTGTATTATATTATTTTTGTTTTTGTGAGTGGCCTTATGGTAATATACTCATCCTATTAGATCGCATGGATAACCAATTACTCCAATTGCTGCAACCGCCAAGTGTCTAGAGTAAATTACTAGATAAGGGGTTCGCTCGAGCTTGTGGAATTGATTTGACCAAAGGGGTTAAGTGCCTTTGGAGCCTTTTGAGTTGATGTGACCAAAGGGGTTAGGTGCCTTTGGATCCTTTTGAATTTATTTGACCAAAGGTGTAGGTACCTTTGGAGCCTTTTGAATTGATTTGACCAAAGGTGTTAGGTGCCTTTGGAGCTTTTGAATTGATTTGACCAAAGGGATTAGGTGCCTTTGGAGCGTTTTGAATTGATTTGACCAAAGGTGTTAGGTGTCTTTGGAGATTTTTGAATTGATTTGACCAAAGGTGTTAGGTGCCTTTGGAGTTTTTATGATGTATTATGCTTCTCTTTTTGAGTGTGAGGTCTGAGGACCCACTCTATTGTAGCTTGTGGGTATTTTTGTACCATGATGTACTATCCATGATATATATATATATATATATATATATATATATATATATATATATATATATATATATATATATATATATGATATTATCTTTTTAGTTATCTTATCATGTTGTTTATTGCTTGTGTTTATTTTATGTATGGATGCAATTATGGATGATGGATGTATGCCTAGACATTGTAGTATGTATGCATAGATGGATGCCTAGATGCACTTGTAGTATGTTTTTGATGTTATAGATCTAGAATGTATGCCTAGATGTATGCATGTATGTTATGTGCTAATGACATGATGATGCAAACTATGAATTGTATGTTTAAATGTGAAACATAATGAATGAATCTAAGATGCAAAACAACCTAAGTGTGAGCACCACAAAATGTATAAAAGTCATTAATCAAAATGTTAACCTTTTCACAAAAGTCATACATTTGAAGGTCAACCATATGTAATATGACACAATGTAAATGATGGATGGGGGAATAGTGAGAGGTCATAAGGGAACAATGGGGTTTTTCATGAGACTCAAACACCCTAGTTGACCAGTCAAAAGTTGTATACTGACTATACATGACTCTAAAAGATAAAAATCTGCTAGGAAGACCCAGATATTCAATATCCCTGTGTGTGCATAGTGAATTCATTAATGTGATGCATAAGATTACCCCATTGCTAGGCCAAATCTTAGAGCCCATTGTTGTAATGAGGATCACCCTATGGTCATCATTATCCTGATTTTGTACTCAGTTGGACTAGACTACTAAGCAATACAAGCCACCAAAAGCTAGCTCATCCATAAGATGACATTGGTCTATAAAAAAGGTCGCTAATGTGATAGACATATCACCATGTGTAAGGCTACTCCACTGCCAGGCCAATGTCTATAGCCCATTGTTGGCGATGGAGATTACCCCATGGATTTTAAAATATTGAGGATTCCAAGGATTCAAGCTCATTACCCCATTCTTTTCTTTTGGTTTCTTTCTCTTTATTTGTTCGAGATACTTGCTCATTTTTGAGGAGGAGCAAGGGGATTTTTCTTAGTGGTGAAAACCACTTTTTGTTTTAGGGATACTTTCTCATTTTTGTGGAGCAAGGAATTTTTATTGCTTTGGGTAGGGGGGAGCTTGTCCTTTTGTTAATTCTCAATATTCTAGACCATGCGCATAATATGATGAGTAAGGGAAACCTTTTCCTTAAGGGGCAAGGACTACGTTGTAGTGTCATCCTTCCTTGTTCAAACTCGGATTTAAATATGTGAAATTGTGTTGAGATTTTAAGATATACAAGGTACAATCAAAGCAAGACCCTACCTTCAAAAATCAAAATAGATTTCTATAAAATCTAAAAATAAAACTAGGAATGGTTGAATGATCGAAAAACCCTATTGAACACCCTATAACAACTTACTAGGTGAGGGGAAATAACACAAACACCTAGGACAGGGAATATGGATGGAAATGATGTGATAGATGTGTGTGTTTTCCTTATGAACTTTTGAAAACTAAGAGGTGTGCGTAAAATAGTCAGTGGCCATCTAAACATCATTGTTGATGGTCATTCGGTATCTACCCTATCTTATGAGGACCCCTTAATAATCAAAATATCATAAGAAAAAGTGCAAATGATGATGAGAGAAAAGGTGTGATTAAGACTTATGAAAATCATACAAGCATGGTGCTCTACAAAATATAAAAGTGAAAATGAATGTGTGGTGCATGCAATGAATGAATATGACTAATGCAATTAATCAATGAAATGTAGTGATGTGTAATGCACAATGTAAGCAATGCAATGTTTTTATGATTTTTGATTTTGTATTGTTTTTGTTGTTTTATTGTTTTTTTTATGCATTGTGTGTCATGCATGAAATACCCGTAAGTGGAGAATGTTAAGAGGTTCAGGTTCCTCAACACCCTTGAGAGAAGCTAAACGATAAGATGGTTGACACCCCCAAGTGTAGGAAGTGTTTAATTTCTCAACACCCCCAAGTGTAGGAGGTGGTTTTGGTGGAACTGGAATGATAGGGTGTGGCCTAGGGGGAGTGCGAGCAATGGAGTCCCCTGGTGGGAGAAGTTGAAGCATCAATAATGATGAGTAAATGTCAAAAAATATGAAGATAAAATTCTTCTAGATCATTGAAGGGCTTGATAGCAATTGATTCATCCTCTGAGCTATATGAAGCAATAGATATTGCATCATACTCTTGGTAAGATGAATCGATAGACATATCATCACAATCTTGGTCAGATTCATCATCTTCTTCGATCCAGTCATTCTTAGGGTCATTGGCTAGGTCAGACTCTTCTTGTTCATAAATCTTATCATCAAAGATCCAACCACTTGTATGCTCTTGATTAGAGGATGAAAGAGGGTCAATTCAAACATGATCGCTAAGCCACTAAATGTGGCTAGGACCAAGATACTCTAAACTTATCTCATCCTCATTTTATTTAGATGCCTCACTAGAAGAGTTAGAGGGCTCAATAGTTATCATCGTGATTGGAAGATGATCACTCAATAGATGAATGTAGCCATGATTGGCATATTCATTCTCATCAATCTCATCCCCAAAGCCTATGGTAAGGCACTGGAGTGAGTCTACAAGGAGCTCATCTAGCATACACATGGAATACCCTAAGCCGAACCTATATGTAGGTAGTTGATACTATGGTTGGTAAGGGGTCCGAAGATCTTGTTCATACCGACCAAGACCATTTTTGTACCAATGGTAGTGGTAAAAGTACCATAGGGCAAAGGTTAGGTTTGACATGTAACTAATATTTTCTAAGAATGGCTCATCATCTTCTATCATAGGAGATGAATTTGAGGTAATGTCAAAACCCCCATAGACAAAGTTTATCTGATTTGGAGGATACCCTAGAGGGATAATGGTACCTATGGGTAGGGGTGGCTAGCGAGGTCTACCCATGTCTTGCACTGACTCAATGAGGGGAGTAAGTGTAACATTTTGTACCAAATACTCAACGAGTCTTGGGTTGGTCATGTGGACTATGATTTACAAGAAGGCAAATGATGATGATGGAGATGCAGGTTGGGATGACTCATCCATGGCAATGAGCAATTCTTCCTCATCCATAGGAGTTGGAATGGCTACTTCAAAAATGGTGGAGATGGATGATGGGGTTTTGTTGATTGGTGCCTTCGATGGATTCCTACTCGAGAGGATCCGATGATGAAGAAGGAATATCAGAAGAGACCAATGATGATGGCTAGGATGGGGGTGATGGTGATGGATTGGTGGATGGTTACGATGAGGGATCTAGAACCTTTGATAGGATCATTGGGTTGGATATCCAGATGCACTAAAGGCAAGGTAGACTCTTGCAGATGATTGACCATATTGCAGAACTTGAAGGGCTCTAAATCTATAGGAACTACATGAACCTACCCTTCATGGATGTACTTGATGCATTGGTGCAATATGGAAGGGATGCACTTCATATCATGGATCCAAGGTCTACCAAGTAATATGTTGTACTGCATTACACCCTCCAAGACGTGGCACAATGTAGGAATTATATTTAGCCCAACCTGAATAGGGAGGACTATTGTGTCAATAGTGGAGCATAGAGCATCATTAAAATCTTGAAGGGTGAATGTAGACAATGTAATATGCGATGGTGGTAGATTAAGATGTTGAAGTGCAATAGTGGTAATAATATTAATGGAGGAACCTGTATCTATCAAGACCCATTTATAAGGGATCCGATTCACACTAGCAATGATATGCAGTGGGGGATCAACTATGTTAGTGGGTATCGACTTGATTTCATGATCATGGAACATTATAATAGGCTCCTTATAGTTTTGAACATGCCCCACAAAATTATTGAAAGAGTTAGGGTCCTATGGTTGCAGTTCAATTGACTTTAGAATTTCCATAAGAGCCTCCCAATGTGGAGTTGACTATTGGATTAGCTCGTATATGGAAAGTTTTGTTGATGCCATATTTAGACTTTGAGTGAGTCTATTCCTTATCATGAGCACCGGGTGAGGTGGTAGAATTTGGATTGGAGTTGGTTGCGACAATGATTGTGATGTTGAAGGAACATGGGTTGGACCTACAGGTTGTGTAGGTTGGTTTGGGTATCTCTGGTTCCTTGTCACTATGCTAATCATCCCAACAAAGCCCTGATGTGGTGGGGTTGTATGTATCTCATTCACCTATCTAGGTTGTTCTGCCTAGCCCCCATGCGTAGGTAATGGATCCTAGAATATGCCAATATTTTGGTTGTTTGTAGCGAGAGGATTATCGATTTGAAGCTCATTTTGCTCTATCATATCTTGCACAAGATTCTTGAATGTATAGCAAGTTTGAATGTCATGACCATTTTTTCGATGATAGATGCAATGTAAATCCTCTCTATAATTCTTAGATTTTGGCTTATTCAGATCTGGTTGTCAAACTTTAGGTAGAGTGATGGCCTTTGCCTCACACAATCAATGAAAAATAGAAGCCAATGGTTCAGGCAATGGTGTATACTAGTGAGGAGGAGGTCATTGTTGATTTATCCATTGATTCTACTAAGGTTTAGCATTATACTGCATAGGTAGGGGTTGCACCTGATAATTAGGTGATTGAGGGGTAGCTTGTTGTGAAGGCCCTAGTACACTTAAGACAACTTGATTTACTAGAGCTAACTTTTGTTGTGTGTAGTTACCTTTAGAATTTTTGTTCCAATCCTTTTTTTAAAGCTTGATTTCTCCCTCTTGGACCTTGATGTCCTCAATAATATTTTCCTGAGCTAAGGCTTCCTCAAATATTCTATACTATTGGAGTTGTAGTAAGAGTGAAATCTATTTTGAACAACTCCTAGTAAACAATTGAGTTAGCTCTGTAATAGGTAAGGTAAATGATAATTTTGTAATAGTTGATCTCCATCACTTGCCATAATCCATGACTGACTCCTCTTCAAATTGTTTAAGGTTGTACAGGTCAGTCAATGTTGCTTTCTTCTTGATGCTAAATGAGAAGCGTTCCAAGAATGCATTTGCTAGTTGTTCAAAGGAGTGTATGTTGTGTCATGGTAAATGATTATACCACTCTAAGGTTGGCCCAACAAGGGTTATGAGGAATATCCTAAGCATAAGGGCATCATCATCCTAAATATGAAAGCACATATTCATGAAGCTTGTGACATGCTCTTGAGCATCTTCATCTCCTTTAAACTTGTCCAATTTTGGCATCTCAAAATGCTCAGGATATGGTGGGGATGGAACTGATGGATGCAATGGTTGGTTGCACAACTGATGCAAAGTAGGTTTTTGATAACCTATACCTAAATTTTGTTGCTCTAGAGAATTAATGTGATCAGTTAGCAATTGGTAAGCATCCGATGAAATGATCTTATCAACACGCCTTTGTCCTCGAGGAGGGGGAGGTGGAAGGTTTTGATTGGGGTGAGGTGGTCGAATGTGGTCATCAACCATGTCCTCGTAAGGTAACTCAAGATACCCCTATTCTTGGTAATATGATTGAAGGTCCTCATAGGTCTCATACTCTTGTTGATGGTTGTATGGTTGACATTGTTCAGACCTATGGTGTTGGAGGGGTGTACAAGGGGATGGTTCTAGTTTGGCCTAGGTGGCAGGTTTTGATGTTGCACGAGGCACCTTTGATGGACTTGTAACCTATGGGTGCTAGGGGTAGGAACCATCTCATGCAATGCTTTTTGCAATTATTCCTGATGTAACCATTATTGATGTAACCTATGTTGGTGCAACCTATGCTAATTCAGTTGGTGTCACTGATCTAAGCATTATTTATCCAATCATAACTGGTTCAACTACTCTTGTCTACCAGTATTTGGCTTAGATGCCAGATCTATCTGATCAGATGTATGGGGATGATTGACCCTTGTATTAATATGAATGGGCTTGACTTGCTTCTCAACCCTAGAAGGGTTGGCCACTTACTTCCCATGATCAAGGGAGGTTGCATTGACATGATACTCAGGATTAAAGGTAAGCTCTATGTACTCAGGTGGCATAGAGGCACAATGTGCTTGCACAGAGTACTCTTCATAATGAGTAGGAGGATGATCTAGGTCTTCTTCCTCCTCATCTATGAGAAATGCATGAGCTGACATGGTGGTCTTACTAGGACGATGAGTGTCATACCTATCCAGATGGGCATATTGTCGACTCATCCATGGGTGATCAAGTGGGGTGGCTTGATCATCTAGGTTTAGCCATGGTGTATATTCTTGCTCATGCTCTGATTGAGTGGTAGGGTGAGCCGAGATGTGAATACATGACATAGACCTACTAGTACCCTCCATGTGCTAGGGATTTTGTCTAAAGAAAGCATGGAGAGTGTCTTGACCATGAAGTTCATCACTCTGATCATATTGAGGACCTACAGATGCATCCTAAATAGGGACCTCCTGAAGGTCGGATTCCTTATAAAAACTAGGATGCCATTCAAGAATGGCCATATCCTCTAGACTAATTCGAAGATATTCCATGTCTTCTTGTAATATTTTAGTAGCACTAGCCCTTTATCGAGCTTGGCCATGTGTTATTACCATGATCTAAATTATGCAAATAGTAAAGAAATCAAACAAGAAAACAATGTGTTTATCTCTTTTAAATTTTGATTTTGATTGTTGATTCTTGTTACTATTTTTAGTGTGTTTTGATGTTTAAACCCCTATTCCTATGACAACTAAGGGTAAAAAAATAAAAAGCTACTAAAGGTAGTTTAAGCACACCCCCCTATCGAGGAATGTAACCCAAATGACAAAAGTGGCTTCCTATGTTGGATATGGATCAAGGTAAACCTATGGAAATAAAGAACCCCTGAAGGGGCCATGCTATCTATTGCCTTGCTACTAACCCATTATGGGCTTTCACTTCACCCTCTCGTTTGAGCTTGGGCATAAATGATAGTTGTATTTTTGTAATTATTTAGCCCCCAAAATGTAGGGCATCTAATCCTTCCTACTTTGGGCACACCCAAAAGTAGGGAACTTTCTGGTGATGAAGTCTAGAAAGCCACTCGCTTGGGGCTACTATGGTTGCTATGGGGCCAATCCATGGTGGGAGATGAATTCCCATGTCACGTGATTGTTGTTGGTCATTGGTGATGAAATCCAACTAACCAGTGTTAACTTGTTGCATGTGTGTGTGAGGGTTCATTTTAAATTTACAAAAGTAAATCAAAGAGCATACGATGATTTTTCTTCTTTTTACTAATGCAAAAAAATAGATTTTGTAATGCAGAACCCTATATGATGTATAGCCTTTGAATAGGCAACAAGCAGGTAAACCAAATAGTAGCAGATAAGGGGTCATCTTGCACAAAGACAGTTGTAGACAAATGTCATATAGACTTGAGACAATCGTAGATGGAGGCTATATGGATCTAAAATGGTCACAAACATGGGTCATCTAGACCTAGGACGATCACAGATAGAGACTCAACACTTTAAAATTTTTGTACTCTTTTCTATAATTTGAAAAATTTCTTTACTTTTCTTTATGAAAATAGAAAAATAAGGATAGATGCACTTACTTTGATAGCCTACGTCTGATGTAGATCTAGTTTTCTACTATTTTTACTTTCTAACTAGAGGCCATCCTGACCTGAGATGACTACAGAACAAAGGTCGTATCACCCTAAGATGGTGGTGCAAGAGTACCTGTAAGATGCAAAAAATTGTCATAAAACCATCAAAAAGCTAAACATGAGACCTGGTGGTCCCACCATGATCACCATCTGATATGCTCAAAAACTAGTGCACCAATAAAAGCAACCAATGATAATGTAAAGCAATAATGAACATGAACATATAACCAATACATAAAGATAAAGAATAAGAACAAGTGGACCAAGTCCTTTATATTAATGATAATCTCAAAGTGTATTACAAATACATCCCCTTGAGGGAGTTCAATGATGTGATACAATCATTACAATAAACAAGGGGTTTTATCCCTTTCTGAATGAATCCTGGCACACTTTGCAAGGTCTTCTCACAATCACAAGTGTTTGGAGTAGGCTTCCATAACCATTGCTTAGGGCTAATGATGCCAAGTTCTTGCATTCCTTTGTCCTGGTAGAATCCTGTAATCTACACACAAAGAAAGCAAAGGATGTCAATAGCATATGTAGAGCCTTTCAAGATAAGGCTTGTATTAAACAAAATGAACACAAAAATAAATGAGCTGAAAATAGAATAAACCATGCATAAAGAAAGGTTAATCTAATGCTGGAAACAATAAAAAATAAATTTTAACTACTGTAAATATAAAAATATAGAAACTAAATCTCTACTAGAGGTCATCTCGGGGCAAGATGACCATACCTATGGGCCATATTAGGTTGAGATGACCACTATCTTGTAACTACATTTCTCGTGGTCGAGTAGAGGTGATGTATAGATTCATTTTGGGAGATGGATTGGTGCACTGTGAGAGTGAATTAGTGGGTTGGATCGATCACTAAAATATGAATGTTTGATTTACGTAAAATATGAAAGCACAACCTTCAATCCTTGCAGTAATCCAACAACATGACTTTCAACAACAAGAAAGCTTGGGAAATTGAGAATGAGGTAACACTTCATTGCATAATCCTGAACTCTATAATGATAAAGATTCATGTAATAAAGAGTACAATAGCTAGGTAATAAAGATTGCAGGGGTTCAAATTGATGGAGTGAGTGCCAATATATAGATTTCTCAAAAGAAATCTAATAATGACACAAACCCTTTGCATGAAAAAGCAAAGAGATAGTTCGTATTAAGAAAAGTGAATGCTTATATTTAGAGTTTCATGTAATTTATTAATGCATGTGTTTTTGATATTTTGGCTCGTGCAAGGTGCTAAAACATGGCGTAAGATCATGCACGAGATAAACTAGTAGTTTCGACTACCAGCTATCCCACTTTATTTTTATATTTTGCTTTTAGTGCGATCATATTTGGGTGAGATGACTTCGATCTAGAGGTTATATCAGGGTGAGACGACCTTGGTTGTAAAGGAGAATGTCCCTGTTTAAGTGGTAAGAACCACTATTTTAGCCTAGAGGCTACCCAACGTGGGTCACATGGTTTAAAGAAGTCCATTTAGGCAGTCTCCTCAATATGTCATGTTTTAGGTGTCTACACATAGCTATCTCATAAGATATTGGTAAAAAATTTCCTCCCTTGGACTTAATCATCATAAATATTTCTAACTCTAATGCTTTAAAATAGTATATAAAATCCATACATGGGACGATAAATATTTCATAAAAAATTCTATACCATGTTTTGTGAAAACATGCATTGAAATCATCCATAGCCTCCATTGGTGCTCTCTTTATAGTTGATAGTTGTTCTAAGAGAGACACTCCATCCTTCTTTTCTACAAATATTTAATGAACAAGATGGCAAGTTGGTCCCAGTTAGCAATCGAGTGTGGTGCAAGTGAGACATACCACTCATGTGCTTTACCTCTAAAGGAAGCTACTAGTAATCTTAGGGCTACATTCTACTCCACCATATTGTGTAGTACACATAGGCTAACCATGTGCTATAGGTTCCTTGTTGGCATGGTGATATATTCTCCAATGAAATAGGGTAAGGACTTTAATGTAGATGCTAGAATATATTCCCACATTATAGGTGGAACTGGTGTTTGTAACGAACCTTTGTCATTCCACACAAGAAATCTTCTAGGTAATGCAACCATATTTTGTTTTTGGCCTCTCCTTAGAATTTTATTGAGAGATGGCACAAACACTTGGGGATTTGTAGCTACAAAATATATAGTAGTAGATCTTGTGCTCATAAAATTTTGGGTGCTTTACTTTCAACTGAGTTACCAGGTTAATGTTGAATATGCTTTATAAAATTGATAGATTGAAAATTTTCATTGGAATCTCAATCAAATATCTCTCTAAGTATATTCTTCTTGGTATGCTTCTTTAGTGGAGTTGCTAGATGAAAACTTTAGATGCTTCTACTAGTGCATTTAAATATTTTATGCATTAGTTATCCTAGTACTTAGGATAAGCTTGCTTAAGTAGGTGGCTTCCAACATTTAATTTAGCCTTATATCTTGATGGCTTCCAACATTTAATTTAGACTTATATCTTCTTATCTTTTAAGGCCAAATTCTTGCCTATAAATATGTATAATGTTTAATGAAATTATGTGTGATTGAATGAAGCTTTTAGTTGTAATTCTATATATTTTTGCCTTCTATACTAGAATAAGTTTATTATTGCTTATGTAACTTGCTTCCTTCACCTAGATCTTAGGTCTTGTATCTTTGTCTCAATATATAGATGAATCTCACAACTTCAATAAGCAAATAGGTAGATATATTCACAAGGATCTCAACCTAATGTATGCATATTTGTCCCACCATGATCACTAATTAAAATTATGTTGTACACAATGGGTATCTTTTAAGCTATATTTCTTTGTACTTTGTGAATCAAGATTAATTAATATTGTGGAATGAATATAAACAAGATTTTTTTCATCAAGCATGCCATTAAACTATTGTCAACTCAATATATTGCAGTCATCCATTGCGATGACTAGATGCACCTAACACTCATGCCTCACACAGAGTGACACAATAAGAAATCCTAGAATGGGATGTGGCTCAAAGGATAAACTCTAGGATTTTTAATAGGGCTGGCTCCTTACCGGATGTGATCTTCAACACTCATAAAGGTAAAGGGATGAAAAACCACAAGAAATAAAATAATGAAAAGTAAAAATTCCTAAGCTAATTGGGGTTGATTCACCAAGATCTTGAGATTATTCTACATAACAATGAGGTTAAATTAACTCATATTGTTTTTTGATAGTGCAAAGTGAATATAGTTTCTTCAAAGCATAAACATTAAGAACAAGCACATACACACATAAAAAATGGTATAAAAAGTTGAGTAGTCATGGTTTCTCACATATATGTACATTATAGAAATTATATTACAACCATGCTAGAAGAAAGGGCTCAAAATATTTCCAAAAAAATAACTCAAGGATTAAGTCCTGACTATAATAAAAAAGTGTTAGAAGTAGAGTCTATTCCATCATTTGGGTTATGTAAACGTATCTTCCAAGGTACATACTTAGATTACTTTAGGGGTAAGTTATCTAGTTAATTCATGCAATGTAATAAATGCACAAGTGTCAATGTGCAAGTCGTACATGTGCAAGTTATACCTTGTACAACCATATAGAGTGTCGACCAAGTATCCTATTTTACCTATATAAGGATGGCCTCATAGATAGATAGATATAGAGTCATAGATACATAGAGAGTCGGGGGACATAGTGTAGCATAGTGCTATGTGTGACACCATCCATTGGTGATGGGTGCAATGTAGTTCAATAGATTTATATTGGAGTGTTCATTTCCTCCATAGCTACATTGTAATATTTTATATCATTTATATTCATTGCATATTTCAATCATCAAGCAGATTTACTTTCTTTCATATTATTCCGCATCTTGTGATTGCTATATCTTAGTGCTTGCTACATCAAAAGATAATAGTGGTATCAAACCTACGATAGATCTAGTTTGTGTAGGTTTATAGGAAAGCCACCATTATCATTGAGCTTGAGCATTTTGACAAACTAACGCACTGCTAGACTAGCCACTATCAAAAGCTTTCAAAAGAATATAGGTGGTAGAATTAAGGATAGTCACGAGTGAGGACTGAAAGAAATATTAGTTCTAGAAAATAATGAGATTGCAATTGACTAGAGTCTTGTTGAGTGGTATTTTCACCCAATTGTGAAAGTACACTCTCCCTTAGGATTTGGATTCCAAATCCCATCTTGCAAAGAAGTTAAACAAACAACTTCTCCAAGGTCTCCGTTATATTAGCATTTGTATATGTGCATTAGTAATCTCAAATAAAGATATTCAATTTAAATGCTTGGAACACCTTAGTGATTGCAAGTAACTGTAAACAAGGGGCAATGTTGGTTTATTTTATCATGAAACTTTAGTGATTGTTCATTGAACCAAAATAAATCAAATGTGAGTTGGCCCTCATATGACCATGATGTAATGCTTTAATTCCTTTTATCTTGATGGTTTTAAGATAGATTTTATCTTGCATTAAATCCTCAATGATGAATAGGGTCTTCAAATGTAGCTTCAAAATGTCATTTTAACTTATCCCTCTTAAATGAAATCAAATTTTCATCAAGATGAAAAATTAAGTGCTTTAAGGAAAAGACCTTCAATGTAATACTCAAATTACCCCTCTTTCGTAAAATTGGAATTTTTATGAAGAAAGGGTAATTTTAGGCCCAAAATGGAGATTTGTGAAAATGCCATAAAACATAACCCCTTCAATGAAATTGGAATTTCCATGAAGGGAATGTCATCATAGGCTCATGAATGCAAAACAAAACTGGAAAAATGAAATTTGACCTTAGAATGGAAAATTTCTATTTTCGGAATTTTAAAATCTGTAACAAAACAGCAACTTCGATGAATTTTTAAAAATACTAAACAAGTCCTAAAATGAAATTTCAAAGTGCGTATAGGAAGTCTGAACTATAACCTACGCAATGGTGAAATTATTTTTGGATTTTAAATTTTTTTTAATGTTTATTTTAATGCCTAAAAATAAGAAAAAATTCTGGAATTAAAATTTTTGGAAACAGAAAATTAAAATTTTGCATCAAAATAATTGCTGAAAATGCAGCAATGCAAAAGTTCCTTCAGTTTGATAGCACCCCGTCCTGCAAAACCAAATACGTGAGAGTTTCATACATGCAACCTAGCCTATTTGACCTGTAAACAAAGACGATCAAAGTAAACTAGGTGCTGGCTCCTAGGGTTTAAAATAATTTCCAGATTGCAGACATTCACATGAAATAACCCAAAACAATGGCATAAATTTCACATACAAATCTGAAATTTGGAAGGAGAAACATAAAACAATTAAAATGGAGCATGCAGAAAATTTCTCATTCTTTCTTGTTAACAAGGCCTGAAATTTCTGAAAAGAAGCTTTCCCATTCAAATTATATTCATAATTTTACATATCAAATTCTGCCGTATTTGGCCATGCCAAAAGTTCCTCCCTCTCTCTTCTGTTTTCCATGAGGTATTTGTAATTCTTCCCATAACCCCTTCGTTTGGTTTCCATACACGTCTCTTCATCTTCTTTTCATTCCCAATGTTTTCATCTTCTTTCTCCTGGTTTGGCCCCGTATCTATTTTTTTTTTTTTTTGTTCGAAGAAAACTCTTCATTACATTCGACCGTTATATTTCACATATAATATATGAACGCCTTCATTTATATTCATAAGTGGCCCAATGATATAGCCTTACACCTCAGGCCCTTGTATACTTGCTTTTATTTTAAATAGCCTTTGTCTTGCCGCGGCCACATGCCATATGCGATGGCTACCTTAGTGACCCCATTTGATTATACTTGACATGTATCTTCGGTTATGAATATTTTATTAATGATGGATCCATGAGAATTATTATAGTACCCGTGTGGCAAGCTCTGACCGAGTTAACTGTATATTCCCACTTATCTAACATGCCGTTAATGTCTGTTCTGACTACTCTTGCCACGTCGCCATCGATTTCCTTTTCCTTTCTGTCGCCAACTTGGTGGTGAGTCATTGTTGACCATCATGGCATCGAAATCCCCCTCCTCGTTTACTATACACCATTTCTGGTGTGCCCGATGCTACCGTAGACCATCACCATGTTAGATAACCGTCGATGACGTTTATTCACAACGACGTTTGGTTGGGAGCGTCCTGGTTTAACAGTCAACACTACTAGCCATTTGTCGTGATTTTCTCCATATGCTACCACTACCCCTTTACGGCTGTGTGCAGTCAGAATCTGCTCCATTGAAACATAAATTTGCTATTCGCCTCAGGTCTCGACCCTCCTCGGTACACTTTGCCACTGACGTTACTGCGTTCTAACCGACATGGACCCAAATCACCGCATTCTTCTCGACGTTTACATATCCACAGTACCCCTAGAACTTTGCTTCGGATGTTCTGTCATAAAATGATTGTCATAAACTCTGCGCCTCGCTGGTTATCATCCATATCCTCTGCATTTTGATACGCATCCATTAGGAATCACAATGACTCCCATGCCGGAGCGCAGCGGCAATCCTGTGCATGCGGTGGTGTTCTTGTATCCACTGCAAGGCCACATCTACGCCCTCGAGCCACCTTTGTTTAGTGCAACCTCCTTGGCACCGATTATGCCATTGAAAATTCCTCCACGATGTATGACCTTTCGGCGCTATTGGATTCGTCGTCGAACTTTCCGTCGATGCCCCTCCACGTGGGGTCCACTTAGCCCTTGACTTTATATTACCTTCACAGTCAGATTGTGTCTGGCATTGCCGTTACCTGTCGTAGCTCGGCATTTTCACACATCCGATGACCGTCGCCTGCCAGGTAATGAAGATCCTATCTTCGGGTGAGACACGGCTGCCAAATATTAACTTTGATATCAAACGTCCTGACTGGCGTCGATGGGTGTCATATCCGTTAGCCCGTTACACTGTCAACGCCTCCGCCGTTCATGACGTCCGTCAATCAGGTGATCTTGCAATGTTTGCTTGCCGGCCTGTGGTGACCACGATGCCGTCCTTCACCTCACCTGCACATAAAACACAAGGGAATTAGCTTTAAACAAGAAACAATAAAAAACAAAATAAATTCTAAAAAAATATAAAGTTAAACTACTTTTTAAAAAAAACCTTTAAATTTAAACTATTTTAAAACGTACCTAAAACGTGGTGAATGAAGCCCATTCACCACGTTTTATTTTTATTTATATTTCATTGCCTTTTTTTTTTATATACATTATCATTATTATATATATATATATATATATATATTAATGATAATATATCTTTTATTTTATTTTTATTGAGTAAATAATTCTTATACATATACATGATAGAAAACAACAATACCATGTTAGCAATAACGTTGCTCACAACATTGATGATAACAAAAAGAAAACGTCAACCACAATTTGACAATAAAATCGTCGACAAGAAATTGACCAAAAAGTTGTCGACAAGAAAAAGTTGTCGACAAGAAAATATTGTCGACAAGAAAAAGTTGTCGACAATAAAATATCGTCGACAAGAAAATACAGCCAACAAGAACCGACAACGATTGCAAAACCTACGACAAAACGAAGGATTAGACACTAAAAATGAAATGCCAACACCCGGATATCAAAACGAAAAGGTGGGTCCCCAATTTTGGGGTGTGTTGTGGATCACCCACAACAAATGGCGACTCTGCTGTCAAATGCTCTTGAGCATTTTGGTGAGAACCCAACCTGAAATATACAAGCTTAGATATATGCATTAGCGCATAAAGATAAACAAATACCGAAAGATCATAAATACATGCAACATCAGAATCATAAGTATCAGCTCGGTGTGTGCAATGTGTTTTCATTCCTTATCGCTTGAACTTGATCAACATTCCATTGTCAGTTTTACTTATGATTTGTATGCAAGGCTATGAATGATTTGTTCATGATGAAGATACTAGAGATGTAACAACATGCTTTATAAATGCTCAAACCTTTTTATATCATGGACAAACATATTAAAGATGTCAAACCCTCTTAGGACCAAATATATGTATACTGAATTAATTTTACTAGATCCCAAAGTTGGTTATGTGTCACTACCATCTTGAACCCATGTGCAAGTGTGAGTGAAATCAGAACTTTGGGGAATAGGATTCCCAACCTAAGCGAGATGGGAATTTAACCCTATCCTTACTATTCTGATTTGGAGTTCATTACCTCATCTTGAACAAAATAATTTAACCTGTTATGGATGAAATGGTTCGGCTAGTCTATCCATATGAGCAATCAGTGGTCTTGTTTTTAGACAAGACATGTTGCCATGCATGAGCATACTTAACCCCATAATCCATGACTTGGCTTCATTCATTCTTTTTCTTTTATTTCTTGGACCTTTGGGATGACTACCCATCCTTGCTAGGGACATGTAGTACGATCCCTCCAATCCAAGATTCATGAAAATGGGAAATATTAATCTTTTATTGCTTGGACCTTTGGGATGACTACCCATCCTTTGCAGAGGACACGTAGTACGATCCTTCCAATCCAAGCTTTATGATGAAATGGGAAAAATGGAAGCTTTGGGGAATCGGATTCTCAACCTAAGCGAGATGAGAATTAAGTCCTATCCTTACTACTCCATGTAGGTCAAACCATAGCTTTGGGGAGTTGGATCCTCAACCTAAGTTCGATGAGGATTTGACCCTATCCTTACTACTCTGGTTTTAGGCTTTAAGCTTAATGGAAATGGTAAAAACCACTGTTTTAAGGATTATGTTGCATAATAGGACAAACATGAAATATTCTTTTCACCTCACCTTTTCATCCAAGTATGGTTTTAACCATTTTGCTCAAGACTTTCTTTAATGTGCATGGAATGTGCTTGGTTCAAGATAGCTTGGGCAGCAGTTCCCAACCTTAGGATCCTTTTAATATATGTTATGTAATAATCCTAAGAGGATTCAACACCTTCTCAATAATTGCCCATGGAATGAAAATGTAACTCAGATGACATGTATATGCAATGAGGAATGAGATATGAATGCACTACTTCTTTTGAAACAACTGACAACTTCATGCGTCACAAGATTCAAACGATATTATTTAAATGTTTGTGTTACTTGTGGAGCTTTTTACAACACAATTCCAATGTTTCATACTCTCCTGATCTTAGGCATAAGTTGACATCTCAAATTTATCAAAACATGTCAAATAAAATCAAACACACGACTTAAATCCTAATCCAAAAGTAACTTCAAAAACGAACTTGAAAGCACAAACCAAAACCAAAACTAAAATTTATATACAATATAGTACAAGATGATGCCAAGCTTAGACTATTACTTTCCTGGATCCCAAACATGATTAGAGCATTTCAAAAGACATATGTCATAATACACATGCCAAATGTTGTAGGAATCCAACAACAATAAGATCATACCAAGCAATGCAACAAATTTCAACTTCCCTCTCTCACCCCACCAATTAAATTTAGTTTCATTAGTATTCATATAGGTGAGATTCAAAATTTTAAATTGATCAGACAATGATTGATTTTCAATTTTATCATGTCTATTCTTTAAAGCGCAAATTTCATCATTCCATTCATAATTTAGAAGTAGGCTTTCCTTTTCAAATGTGAAATATTGCAAACAAGAGCCTATTTCTAAAAGTCTTGAATTCAAAATATTTTCCAAGATTTTAAAGCAATCCAAATCAATCAAGACTTGACAAACATCACCAAGATTTGACATTTCATCATTAATGACATTAGCATCCAAAGGGACATCATGTAATCCGTCACTTGAAATTTTGGTAGCTACTACCAAAGGTAAAGATTTCACCTTGTCCTCCATACTCAACCCATCATGGTTAGAATTTACCACAACTTGATGAGTGTTAGTAGCTTTTTCTTCTTCCTCATTGTCTTCTTCATCATCCAACACCTGTTCAAAAACACCAAAGTTAGGCACCCAATCAAACATGCATCCATACTTTTCAAAACAAGAGCCTAATTTTTCAAGATATGTGTCACGTGACACCTTTCCATGATCAATGGCTTGAGTTGCCTCAAAATCCATATTTTCATTAGGATCATCAATAGTATCAAACCCACACCACTTGGGCTTTGTAATTTCATCATTTTGAGATGGCATAGACATTGTAGAAACAATAGGTGGATCAAGATTTTCTATTTCTTGCCCCTCAAGGGGAACAAAAACAATTGATTCTCCTTCTTGATCCATGGTAGTAAAATCATTATCCTTCTCCAACCTTTGATGAGATTCCAATCCTTCTTCCAAAACATTTTCAGATTGCACAGGACTTGTAATATCCTCATGTGAAAGGGCAATTGTATCATCCTGCATATCAATAGGCACACAAATTTCATTAGTAGTTTTGGAGTGAGCATACTCTTCCCAAGAATCATAATGATCATCTTTCAAAATCAAATTGTGATGCTCAACTATTTCTTCTTCATCTTTTAATTCATCAACATATTTCTCATCAAATTTATCTTCACCTTCCTTAGATGGTTCAATTACTTCCAAAATTGGGTTGTTGCTTGTATTCAAATTGATAAGGCTATCATAATCCACATGTGTAACCCATGATTCAATTTTATCACAATTTGGAAGGTGTGAATTTTCTTGGCCATCATTTTCAACAATGTCATCCAAAACAGATTCATCCTCATAGAATTCATCTTTTGGTGAGTCAAGGGTTTCCAATTTGTCACATGTTTCAATACTAGTTGGATCTAGTACTCCTCCCTTGCCTAAAATCATATTCTTGTGAAAATCATTAAAATTGATTTTAGAAGCATCTTTTGAATCAAGATGAGTATCTTGAAGTTGATTCATACTTAAGAAAGATGGTTGATCTTGCATAGTAGGTTGAGGATTTTGAAATTGATTGAAGCTTGGGAATGATTGTTGATTCTGAAATTGATTCACACTTGAACTTGGTTGAGGTGGATAAATCATTGGGTGGGTAAAGGAAGTATTAAATGATTGAAGATTACATGATCCAAAACCCACACCATAATTTTGACAACTCAATTGTTGCTCAATTGCCATTGCTTGAGTATAGGCTTGAGACAAAGATGTGATTAGGGGCATCCCTCGCAAATATGTGGAAATGAGTGGGTCAAGAGCATTGACATATATTTGGAGAGCCACTTCTTCTTGCAAAACATAACATGTCACTAATTGAGCATATAATCCAAAGAACCTTTCAGAAAATGACTTCACATTTTCACTTGGTCCTTTTTTGATGGTGAAAAATTGCTCATACATGCGGATTGGGTCAACTTGCTTTTTGTTGAATTGATTAAGAAATGTTGCCTCTAATTGAGCCCAAGAAGTGATAGACCCTAAAGGTAGACTTGTAAACCAATCATATGCCACTTTGTCCAAGGTGTAAGGGAACATTTTACAAACAACATCATCATACCAAATTGTTAAGTGATTCACAACAAATTTGAATGCTTGAATATGTTCTTGTGCAATATTTGTCCCATTAGACGAAAATCGAGGAAGACATCTCTCAAAACCGACGGGCAAATAATGTTGAACTCCTGGTATGTTCAATGGGCTACCTGTCATCCATGGTGAAAACATAGCCATTAGTGAATCTTAAAGAATATAACTTTAATACCAATTTTTTTTTTTTTTATATATATATTTTTTATATCAAATCAAATCCCATTATTCCTGTATGAACAATCAAAGCGTTAGAACAATGCATAGCAATTCATGTCCTCCTTTTAACAGCACAAGGTTGTATTGTTAAAAGAGGGCTAAAGATAATAATCAATAGGGCATGAAATATTCAAAATTTAAATCCCTATAGCATTTAAATCATACTAAAATAAACCAATTCAGGCCCTCCTTCTAGCGCCAAAATGTTGAGTGGTATTTTCACCCAATTGTGAAAGTACACTCTCCCTTAGGATTTGGATTCCAAATCCCCTCTTGCAAAGAAGTTAAACAAACAACTTCTCCAAGGTCTCCGTTATATTAGCATTTGCATATGTGCATTAGTAATCTCAAATAAAGATATTCAATTTAAATGCTTGGAACACCTTAGTGATTGCAAGTAACTGTAAACAAGGGGCAATGTTGGTTTATTTTACCATGAAACTTTAGTGATTGTTCATTGAACCAAAATAAATCAAATGTGAGTTGGCCCTCATATGACCACGATGTAATGCTTTAATTCCTTTTATCTTGATGGTTTTAAGATAGATTTTATCTTGCATTAAATCCTCAATGATGAATAGGGTCTTCAAATGTAGCTTCAAAATGTCATTTTAACTTATCCCTCTTAAATGAAATCAAATTTTCATCAAGATGAACAATTAAGTGCTTTAAGGAAAAGACCTTCAATGTAATACTCAAATTACCCCTCTTTCGTAAAATTGGAATTTTTATGGGAAAGCTTCTTTTTCGAAATTTCAGGCCTTGTTAGCAAGAAAGAATGAGAAATTTTCTGCATGCTCCATTTTAATTGTTTTATGTTTCTCCTTCCAAATTTCAGATTTGTATGTGAAATTTATGCCATTGCTTTGGGTTATTTCATGTGAATGTACGCAACTGGAAATTATTTTAAACCCTAGGAGCCGACACCTAGTTTACTTTGATCGTGTTTGTTTGCAGGTCAAATAGGCTAGGTTGCATGTATGAAACTCTCATGTATTCGGTTTTGCAGGACTGGGTGCTATCAAACTGAAGGAAATTTTGCATTGCTGCATTTTCAGCAATTATTTTGATGCAAAATTTTAATTTTCTGTTTCCAAAAATTTTAATTTCAGATTTTTTTCTTATTTTCAGGCATTAAAATAAACATTAAAAAATTTTTAAAATCCAAAAATAATTTCACCATTGCGTAGGTTATAGTTTAGACTTCCTATACGCATTTTGAAATTTCAGTTTCGGACTTGTTTAGTATTTTTAAAAATTCATCGAAGTTGCTGTTTTGTTATAGATTTTAAAATTCCGAAAATAGAAAATTTCCATTCTAAGGTCAAATTTCATTTTTCCAGTTTTGTTTTGCATTCATGAGCCTATGATGATATTCCCTTCATGGAAATTCCAATTTCATTGAAGGGGTTATGTTTTATGGCATTTTCACAAATCTCCATTTTGGGCCTAAAATTACCCTTTTTCCATAAAAATTCCAATTTTACGAAAGAGGGGTAATTTGAGTATTACATTGAAGGTCTTTTCCTTAAAGCACTTAATTGTTCATCTTGATGAAAATTTGATTTCATTTAAGAGGGATAAGTTAAAATGACATTTTGAAGCTACATTTGAAGACCCTATTCATCATTGAGGATTTAATGCAAGATAAAATCTATCTTAAAACCATCAAGATAAAAGGAATTAAAGCATTACATCATGGTCATATGAGGGCCAACTCACATTTGATTTATTTTGGTTCAATGAACAATCACTAAAGTTTCATGATAAAATAAACCAACATTGCCCCTTGTTTATAGTTTCTTGCAATCACTAAGGTGTTCCAAGTATTTAAATTGAATATCTTTATTTGAGATTACTAATGCACATATGCAAATGCTAATATAACGGAGACCTTGGAGAAGTTGTTTGTTTAACTTCTTTGCAAGAGGGGATTTGGAATCCAAATCCTTAGGGAGAGTGTACTTTCACAATTGGGTAAAAATACCACTCAACAAGTCTTTCCATAGAGTTTCAGGAAAAACTTGTGAAGACCAGGACTCAACATTCAAGCCACTGAATTGATAAATCATTCAGTGAGGATTATCCAAGATATATGGAATTTGCTAACTAGTGCCTAAAGTTTATTTTTTTTGCAGAAAACTAATTCTCAGAGGATTGGGATTCCTACGATAAAAATATAGGAGACTTCAACTTCATTGCCTGAAGGTCGATGTGCCATCATAGTGTAGAGATTGCTTCCTTATGCAAGAGAAGAATATT
The DNA here is from genome assembly GCA_028583015.1 of Wollemia nobilis. Lineage (NCBI taxonomy): Eukaryota > Viridiplantae > Streptophyta > Pinopsida > Araucariales > Araucariaceae > Wollemia > Wollemia nobilis. The sequence goes on from JAQPPZ010016670.1 coordinate 2,013,676, forward strand.
GTGGAATAAGACTTCTTGTGAAGAGTTGTGGTGAAGTCAGAAGACTAAAGATATCCATTTTTGAATCAAAGAACTTCATAAGTCGAATAACAAGCCATATAAGCCTTGACATAAAAAGGCCATAGTAGACTTGGAGAAAAGGCCATAGGAGCCTTGAAGGAGAAGCCACATAAGTCTTGATACCAAAATGCCACAAGAGCCTTGGTACTAAAAAAGGCCATAGAAGCCTTGATATTGAAAAAGGCCATAGAAGCCTTGATATTGAAAAAGGCCATAGAAGCCTTGGTACTAAAAAATGCCATAGAAGCCTTGATCTTGAAGAAGAATTAAAAGAGAATATATGATTTAAAAGCAAACTAAATATTTTAGTACTAATACTTTGTTGCAGGGAAAGAAGATTAAGTGAGTTGAGAAACTTCCTACAAGAAATTTAGGAAGGGTATATTCTTCAGAATCAATTTAGAACCTAAAGCAAAATCAAAGAGATCAGGAGAAGATCTCATTGCAGAACTTCCAGTCAAGGAAGGATAAGGAGAATAAGGACTAGGCTATTCCTACTCGAATCCAGAAGCAGCAAATCAGAGATACAAAAGTAGATCTCATCACCAACACTTCTAGGAGCAAAAGGTTGAATAAAAGGTCTCAAGGAAGACCATTAGAAGCTGTTAGATCAAAGACCTTGGGAAGCTCTTATCGAGCATTAAAAAAAGGCTAGGAGAGAATTACTAAAGATATTCTCATAGGAGAACTCATTGGAGAAATTCATTACCAAGGAGAAGCCTTTAATAGTGAAGGACTTGGGACAATTATCACCATCCGACAACAAGCCCAAGAGAAGAAGAATTTGGCAAGGAGTTCCAAATTTGTGAAGAAGAATTTTGCAAGGAGTGCCAAATTCCAGAATAAGAATTTAGCAAGGAGTGCCAAATATTAGAAGAAGAATTTGGCAAGGAGTACCAAATCTCAGAAGAAGATCTTGCTTGAATTCAGAAATCGACAAGACGACTTGAAGATAAAATAAGATCACCAAATCTTGAAGATTTGAAGATTACCTCTCACAATAAGAAGGCATCATTTCAGAGACAAAGACTTATCCAAATATATAGTAGAAGGAGAAGAGCAGAAGGAGAAGAATAGAAGAGGAGAACAAGACATCAAATCCTAGGCTCGTAAAAGAAAGGCCGAGACCATCATTTGGTGAAGAAGGCGCTATTCAAGATAGTCTACAAAGAGCTGCAAGAACATTCTCGTAGCAGCAACTTGGTGATTCTAGAAACCAAGATCTACATCCTCTACAGAAGCAATAAAAGAGCTACTACAAAGAAAAGGTATGCAAATTTTTAGTGCATGTAGGTTCATTAATTCATTTACCTATCAGATTTGTTAGAAGCACCTAAATTTGGATTAAAGTTGTAAATAGAAAATTGGATTACAATCTTCGAAAGTGCAAAAAGAAAAATGTTCTTTTTAAGGTTCATTTGCACTTTTATTAGGAGTTGATTAGATTTCAAAATTTCTTCTATCAACTACCTGCTATCTATTTTGGAAAAATAAAAAGAAGACTAAGTCCTACAATATTAGTTATAGTGAAACTGCAGAATATATCTTAAAAGATTCATTTTAGGTTATTCTTGATTAGTTATAGTAAATTCTTAGTGCATTAATTTGAGAGTTGATTGGAGTGATAAGGTGTAATATTAGTGCATTAAAATTGAAAGACTTATACTATTATACTACTCTCAAAAGAAATTAGTTTTGTGTTCTTGAAGGGCACAAAATCCGATTTGTATCAAGTGTCTAAAGAGACTTTTGAAGCACAAAAATTTGCAACTCGTAGTGGACAAAAGAAGCCACCAAAAAAGGTTAGAATCCTCAAAAACTTGGAGAAGAACACAACTAACCAAAAACAAAAATAGAAGCTTCAAATATTGAGACAAGGTGAGTCTCAAATGCAAAAGCATTACAAGATTGAATGCAAGAAAAGAAAGTGCAAAAAATTACATAAATTTAAAAATTTCTATCTACTGTTATCTAAGCTTGGAGTTGCTATCTAAGTGTCCAAGCAAAAATGGAAAGGCGTCTACTCATAAAAGACAACCTTAAAACCCTGTATTATAGGAGAAAAATCTGCCATAAAACCAGAATTTTTGATCTGAAATAAGAGTGCAAAAGAAGGTGCATCAAAGGAGGTTTATGTACATAATATAGTACATTTTAGAGCACCATTTTAATATGGTTTTTTATAGCCCAAAGGCAGATTTGAATGTGCCCCAAAAAGACACTATTTACACAGGAAAAAGTAGCCAAGAAAAGGGTCGAACGTAAGCACTCTTCCCAAGCAATATGAGCCACTCAAAGGGCTTATCTTGGATGGCCAAACCTGTAGAATACAAGGCATAAGGGAATATGAAGCAGTGTACAAAGAAGAAGTCAAAGAAAATGGACGTCAAAGCAAAGGAGCACTCTTATCAAAGCAATCTATGAAGCATTTCTATCATAAGTGGAAGCTAATAGTGGAGTGAAGCATCAAGGAGTCTTCATCCAAGCGCTGCCATTCAAAATCCATTCAAGGCTCACTAAATCTTCTCCACATCTCCACCAAAGATTCACCATATCTCCACCACAACTCAACCATTAGCTTTGCTTGGCTGGAGATATTTCAACATCTACATAAAACAACAAATATCAAGGTGGAAAACACATTGGAGAGTCTTCAAGTAAGCATTGATAAAGAGAAGGGCATGCAACTGCAACTTGTCATCGTATGAGAGATCCTCTATAACAATCACAAAGAAGAGGTTATATTTCTTGGATACCATACTCCAAACAGTGGAGTTACATACAACTTGACATAAGTTACAAAAAAAGAAATCTTGTAGACTTTGAGGAAGGAGCATTTCTTGGACAATGCTCAAGAGAGAATCAAAACATTTTCCAAAGGTGACATGTTGGCAATTTGAGTTATTTTGTGTTGTCATTGATGTCACATGGATCACATTGAGTTTTGGTGGCAAAAGCACTTCATAAATAATCATTTATGATATTTTGGAGAGCATGGATGTATACAGGGTTTTGTGGCACAAGAGGCATATAATATTTAATTTTTAAATATTATATTAATGGTTTTTATTAAAACCAATGGTAAAGGTTTTTATTAAAACCAATGGCAAGGGTTTTTATTAAAACCAATGGTAAAGGTTTTTATTTAAACCAATGGAAAGGGTTTTTATTAAAACCATTGGAAAGGGTTTTTCATTAAAACCACTATGCTAAGACTTCTCCAAATAATGATGGATGAAAAGGTTTTTCAAATAAAACCTAGGTGCAAAAAGTTTCATGGCAAAATTCAAAAGAATGAAGGAGATATCCCAATTCAAAGTTAAGAGGTGAATTATTAAATTCTTATTTAATAATTCTAAGGTCTAAAGTTGAATTTTATTATTCGTCGACGTGCAATGGTTGGGGAGATTAATAAAATCCATCGACGTCATTCGAAGGCATGGAGGTGCATATAAATAAAAGGTAAAACCTTTGTTTATAAGAGATTGGGAATAATTGCGCATGAGTGAGAATCGTCGAAAGGGGAGCAGCGAAGAAATAAAGAAAAATAATTTTTGTTTGAGAGCAAGGTCAAGGAGACAACATGGGAAAGTGACGTCACGCAGGAGCCTATAGCGCAGTTGGTAGCGCACGAACTTTGCACAAGGTAGGTTCGTTGTTCGAATCCCGCCAGGGGAAAAGTGTTTTGCTAAGGAAGGCAATTTGAGTTTTCAGATTTGAGCGCAGGCAAAGTTGGGTGTTTGGGATTAAATCCCAATGTGGGCTGACGCCCACGTGGTAAGCGCTTCACAGCGCTAAGTGAGAGGAACAGAGTTCGACTCCCGCAAAGGTGTGAAGGCGCATTGTTTTTGGCAAGGCATTAACGATTTCGAAGATGGTGAAGGCACATTAATTTTGGCAAAGGCATTTCGTAAAAAGGTATTTATCTCTAGCGCATGGTAATATTTGATATTGCCAAAGTTTTGGTGCATTGAAAATCATTTCTATTATAACTAGGGAGTTATAAGGTATTTAGTAAAAATAAATGATTGTTGTATGTGCTTAGGGAGTTATAAGGTTTGAAGTTAAATATTTGTGATTGTTGTATGTGGAGTTATAAGGTGTGGAATTAAAAATAAAAGCATAGGTGTTTGTTGTATGTATTAATAAAATTAGGGAGTCATAAGGTTGAAAAGTGTTGAACTTGTTATATGTTCTAGTGCATGATTTAATTATGAAATTAAACTAGGAACTTGAGACCTAGTTAATTGCTACCTTGAGTTAGAAGACATGCACATGAGTTAGGGTTTGAAGTTGAAGACAAATTGCTTGATTATGTGCCTTGGCTATTAAGAAGAAGTGGATGGATTAGAAAATCAATTTTGTGGATAAAATTGATGCTTGAGTTCATTATTGCTTTAGTGGAGTTCATTGAGAGTATTGCCATTATTGAGGAGGTTTTTGCCATTGCTTGAGGAGATTATTGTTGGTTACTTGTTGAGTACATTGCCACTATTTGAGACCATTGAGGAGATCATTTTCTAGTCACTTGTGGATACATTTATCTTTCATTTGAGGAGATCATTGTTGGCTATTTGAGAGCTCTTTGCTTGAGGGAGTTGTGCTTGTTTCTTGAGAGCTTATTGACATTGCATGAGGAAGATATTATTGAGAACCTATTGCTATCACTTGTGGAGATTGTCCTTGGTTGGTTAAAGTCCTCATTGTTATTGCTTGGAGAGGTTTTCATTAGAGAGCTCATTTGCCATATATTTGAGAGTTCATTGTTGAGCATTGTTATCATCCATTTGAGAGAGTATTTGTCATACATGGTTGAGTTCATTGTTGAGCATTGTTATCATCCATTTGAGAGAGTATTTGTCATACATGGTTGAGTTCATTGTTGAGCATTGTTATCATCCATTTGAGAGAGTATTTGTCATACATGGTTGAGTTCATTGTTGAGCATTGTTATCATCCATTTGAGAGAGTATTTGTCATACATTGTTGAGATCATTGTGGATCATTGTTGTCATCCATTGAAGAGTACATTGCCATTCATTATTGAGTTCATCATTGAGCCTTGCCTTCATTGATTTGTGGATGAGATTTGAGTGCTACTTGAGCATGATTGATTGAGCCTTTGAGAAGGCTTTTGGGACAAAATTTTTGGATAGATTTGAGGCAACTTTTGTGCATGATTGAGTGAGCCTTTGAGAAGGCTTTTGGGATAGAATTTTTGGACAGATTTGAGATTTAGTTGAGATTTGAATGACCGAGTAACATTTGAGCAGGATTGTTTGAGCCTTTTTGTGAAGGCCTTGAGTACAGATTTGGGACAACATTTGAGCAGGATTGTTTGAGCCTTGTGAGAAGGCATTGAGGTAGATTTATGAGCAGTGAAAGAGATAGAACAAAAATAGAAAAATATACCAACACCAGTTGCCTAGTTGATAAGAGATTCCTAAAATCAGAAAATTCTAAAATAATGGATTGCCTATGAAGATCAATGGATTGCCTAGCTGAGCAGATCAATGGATTGCCTAGCTGAGCAGATTAGTGGATAGCCTAGCTGAGCAGATCAGTGGATAGCCTAGTTGAGCAGATCAATGGAGCCCACCTGAGCAGATCAGGATAGCCTAGCTTTGAGCAGATCAAAGTAATCATTTGTATTGGGATAAGGATCCCTATTTATTTATGAAATATTATAAGGATATTATCTTGTGGACTACCCCACATTGGGGGAACCACATTAAATATTGTGTCTCAATTATGTGTGGTGATTTGTGCACTTGCTTACTATTGCTATCTATGTCATTAATGCACATTACTATATTTGGTTATTGCAATTAAGGACACTAATTGATATTGGTTTGGAAAGAAAGTAAAAAGTGGGTGCTATACTGTTCACCCCCCTCTCAGTATAAGCTTGTGTTCTTCAATTGGTATCAGAGCGGGTTCCTTCGAAAAGGCTAACAACTTGAGGGTAGATTCTACAAGAACACAGATGGCTTCATAGAATGGATCATCTACAAGTAAGGCTCCACTATTTGATGGTAACAATTATGCTTTCTAGAGCATGAGAATGAAGAACTACTTGATATCACAAGGATATGAGGTATGGTAGATGGTTGCAAAAGAGTATAAGGTTGAAGGTGATCCCGAGATAGATAAGACTATCAAGAAATTGGTTGAGATCAATGCAAAGGCAATGAATTGCATTCTGAGTGGGCTACGTGAGACAGATTTTGCAAAAGTCATGGTATGTAATTCAGCTAATGAAATGTGGACCAAGTTGCGGAATACCTATGAAGGAGATTCCAAGGTAAAGTTGGCAAAACTACAAACTCATAGAAAAATATTCGAGGAATTGAAAATGGAAGATTCTGAAGATATTGCAAAGTTTTTACTTCGAGTTGATGAGATTGCTAACACCATGAGAGGTCTAGGATTTGAGATGAAAGAATCAGATGTTACTCAAAAGGTTTTGAGATCACTTCCCATGAAGTATGATGCAAAGGTTTCAACAATAGAAGAAACAATGGATATCGACAAGCTAACAATGGAAGAACTACAAGGAACTCTCACAGCTTATGAGATGAGGATAAGTAAGCATCAGGTTCCAATAAAAGAAATTGCATTCAAGGCTTCAGAGAAAAATAAAGGGAAATTTCCAGAGACAGATAGAGATTCAGATAATGATGAGGAAGCTAACTTCATCAAAAGGAAAAAGGACTTAAGAAATTACAGGGATATGAAGAAAGTCAAATGCTACAAGTGTGGTGATTATGGTCACTATGCAAACAAGTGTCCACATGAAGAAAATAGTGATGATGAAAAATAGGGTCACAGAAGAAAAGAAGATGGAAAGCATAAGCATGACAAAGATGACAGGTACAAGCAAAGCAAGTATGAGAAGAAGAAAAGTTTTTGTAAGACAAAGAAAACTTTCTACATTGAAGAAGCAAGTGATAGCTCAGATCACAATGATAGAGACAAGTCAGATGATGAAAAGGAAGAACATATATTCCTAGGAATAGAAGGTGAAAGAGAATAGTGCTTTGTGTGTGGTCAAAGAGATCACAGATCAGGATATTGCAATGGCTTCAGTGATAGTGAAGATGAGATGACACATCAAGGAAACAGGCATGGTCAAAGAAATCATGAGAGTTTGTTTGCTATAGAATATTATAATGATCTTAGTGATAGTGAAGATGAAGAAGGGTTTTTCTATGGGATAAAAGAAGTAGAAGAAGAACACTCACTCCAAACAGAAGAAGTTAAACAAGAGAATATTGTAAGAAAGATAGATGTCTCAATTGATCTAAAAGAAGACTTCAATGATATCCATGAGCAACTACAAGTGGTTAAGGAGAATCTAAAAGAATTGAGATGTTCTATACTTGAGAAGTTTGATCCATCACATGACTCAAAAGGTCAAGATATTTTCATTGAGAAGGAAACATGTATTTCAGAGACAATAGAGATGGATGCCAATTTGCTATTTGACACAAATGAAGAGAAAGAAGAGGAAGGTTCCAAAGCACCAAAGGTCTCATATTTCAGGTTTGGGGAATCACACTCAAAAGGAAAGGAAGTTCTAAAATATGAAAGTAAGGAAGCACATAAGATTCATGAAGAAAGTTCCAAAGTTCCTATGGCTCCAAACATCCAGTTTGGATCTTGTTTTGAGATAGGTGAATCAAGTTCAAGAGGAAAATAAATTCTTGAAAAGGAAAGCAAGGAAGAAATTAAGGAAGAGGATTTAGATACTACAAAGAAGGATCAAGGATACAATGCACAAGTCAAAGATGATCACAAGGATAATGGTCAAGAAAGGTATGAGGAACCAAGGCATGAACAAAGGGCTTTTCAAGGACATTGTTTTTCTTGTAATGGATTTGGACACAGGGCTATACACTGTAGGGTCTATGGATCAAAGAAGTTTGATTTTTCTAGAAGGAACTTCAAAGGAAGAAGGTATGGTTTTCAAGGACATTGCTTCTTATGCAACAGGATTGGTCATAGAGCTTCTCAATGCAAAGAAAATGAGCAACATGGTTTTGGTTTTAGAGCTACACAATTCAGAAGTCATGGTCATAATGATTATGAAAATAGAACTTCACAATACAGGGTTCAGGAAAGGAATGGATATGGAAATTATTTCAAGAAAGAATTCAGGATATGGGCACCATCCAAAGGCTACAATATCAAGTGTTTTAATTGCAATAATTTTGGACATATTGCAAAATGGTGTAGGACTCAATTCCAAATAGGTTCAAGACAAGAAGATCAAGTAACTCATCAAGAAAAGGATATCAGAAAGATGTGGAAGGAAGTTGACAAAGGAAAGGAACAATGTAATATGGGAGTAAATGTACTCCCACCCCAAAATTAATCACCTCAAGAGAGAAGGTGGTGGGGGGCTAAGCTTAAGAGTCATATATTTTAGCCCCATAGGTGTCCCTTTTGCCATTGATGTCAAAGGGGGAGAGATTTGAGTAAGGGGGAGAGCATTGAGTTAGGGGGAGCAGCCTCCAAAGAGAGCATTGAGATAGGGGGAGCAGCCTCCATAGAGAGTATTGAGTCAGGGGGAGCACCTTTGATTCTCAGAGATGGTTTTTGTAGTGATTGTGGTGATTTGCATTAGAGGTGTTGCCATCAATGACAAAGGGGGAGATTGTTGGCAATTTGAGTTATTTTGTGTTGTCATTGATGTCACATGGATCATTGATGTCACATGGATCACATTGAGTTTTGGTGGCAAAAGCACTTCATAAATAATCATTTATGATATTTTGGAGAGCATGGATGTATACAGGGTTTTGTGGCACAAGAGGCATATAATATTTAATTTTTAAATATTATATTAATGGTTTTTATTAAAACCAATGGTAAAGGTTTTTATTAAAACCAATGGCAAGGGTTTTTATTAAAACCAATGGTAAAGGTTTTTATTTAAACCAATGGAAAGGGTTTTTATTAAAACCATTGGAAAGGGTTTTTCATTAAAACCACTATGCTAAGACTTCTCCAAATAATGATGGATGAAAAGGTTTTTCAAATAAAACCTAGGTGCAAAAAGTTTCATGGCAAAATTCAAAAGAATGAAGGAGATATCCCAATTCAAAGTTAAGAGGTGAATTATTAAATTCTTATTTAATAATTCTAAGGTCTAAAGTTGAATTTTATTATTCGTCGACGTGCAATGGTTGGGGAGATTAATAAAATCCGTCGACGTCATTCGAAGGCATGGAGGTGCATATAAATAAAAGGTAAAACCTTTGTTTATAAGAGATTGGGAATATTGCGCATGAGTGAGAATCGTCGAAAGGGGAGCAACGAAGAAATAAAGAAAAATAATTTTTGTTTGAGAGCAAGGTCAAGGAGACAACATGGGAAAGTGACGTCACGCAGGAGCCTATAGCACAGTTGGTAGCGCATGAACTTTGCACAAGGTAGGTTCGTTGTTCGAATCCCGCCAGGGGCAAAGTGTTTTGCTAAGGAAGGCAATTTGAGTTTTCAGATTTGAGCACAGGAAAAGTTGGGTGTTTGGGATTAAATCCCAACGTGGGCTGATGCCCACGTGGTAAGCGCTTCACAGTGCTAAGTGAGAGGAACAGAGTTCGACTCCCACAAAGGTGTGAAGGCGCATTGTTTTTGGCAAGGCATTAACGATTTTGAAGATGGTGAAGGCACATTAATTTTGGCAAAGGCATTTCATAAAAAGGTATTTATCTCTAGCGCATGGTAATATTTGATATTGCCAAAGTTTTGGTGCATTGAAAATCATTTCTATTATAACTAGGGAGTTATAAGGTATTTAGTAAAAATAAATGATTGTTGTATGTGCTTAGGGAGTTATAAGGTTTGAAGTTAAATATTTGTGATTGTTGTATGTGGAGTTATAAGGTGTGGAATTAAAAATAAAAGCATAGGTGTTTGTTGTATGTATTAATAAAATTAGGGAGTCATAAGGTTGAAAAGTGTTGAACTTGTTATATGTTCTAGTGCATGATTTAATTATGAAATTAAACTAGGAACTTGAGACCTAGTTAATTGCTACCTTGAGTTAGAAGACATGCACATGAGTTAGGGTTTGAAGTTGAAGACAAATTGCTTGATTATGTGCCTTGGCTATTAAGAAGAAGTGGATGGATTAGAAAATCAATTTTGTGGATAAAATTGATGCTTGAGTTCATTATTGCTTTAGTGGAGTTCATTGAGAGTATTGCCATTATTGAGGAGGTTTTTGCCATTGCTTGAGGAGATTATTGTTGGTTACTTGTTGAGTACATTGCCACTATTTGAGACCATTGAGGAGATCATTTGCTAGTCACTTGTGGATACATTTATCTTTCATTTGAGGAGATCATTGTTGGCTATTTGAGAGCTCTTTGCTTGAGGGAGTTGTGCTTGTTTCTTGAGAGCTTATTGACATTGCATGAGGAAGATATTATTGAGAACCTATTGCTATCACTTGTGGAGATTGTCCTTGGTTGGTTAAAGTCCTCATTGTTATTTCTTGGAGAGGTTTTCATTAGAGAGCTCATTTGCCATATATTTGAGAGTTCATTGTTGAGCATTGTTATCATCCATTTGAGAGAGTATTTGTCATACATGGTTAGAGTTCATTGTTGAGCATTGTTATCATCCATTTGAGAGAGTATTTGTCATACATGGTTGAGTTCATTGTTGAGCATTGTTATCATCCATTTGAGAGAGTATTTGTCATACATTTTTTAGCATTGTTATCATCCATTTGAGAGAGTATTTGTCATACATTGTTGAGATCATTGTGGATCATTGTTGTCATCCATTGAAGAGTACATTGCCATTCATTGTTGAGTTCATCATTGAGCCTTGCCTTCATTGATTTGTGGATGAGATTTGAGTGCTACTTGAGCATGATTGATTGAGCCTTTGAGAAGGCTTTTGGGATAAAATTTATGGACAGATTTGAGGCAGCTTTTGTGCATGATTGAGTGAGCCTTTGAGAAGGCTTTTGGGATAGAATTTTTGGACAGATTGAGTATTGATGATAGGAGCCTTTGAGAAGGCTTTGGAAGTACAGATTTGGGACAACATTTGAGCAGAATTGTTTGAGCCTTTTGTGAAGGCCTTGAGTACATATTTGGGACAACATTTGAGCAGGATTGTTTGAGCCTTGTGAGAAGGCATTGAGGTAGATTTATGAGTAGTGAAAGAGATAGAACAAAAATAGAAAAATATACCAACACAGTTGCCTAAGTAGATCATGAAGAGCCCACCCAAACAATCGGATTACCTAGCTGAGTAGATCAATGGATTGCCTAGCTGAGTAGATTAATGGATAGCCTAGCTAAGCAGATCAATGGATTGCCTAGCTGAGCAGATCAGTGGATAGCCTAGATGAGCAGATCAGTGGATAGCCTAGTTGAGTAGATCAGTGGAGCCCACATGAGCAGATCAGGATAGCCTAGCTTTGAGCAGATCAAAGTAATCATTTGTATTGGGATAAGGATCCCTATTTCTTTGTGAAATATTATAAGGAGATTATCTTGTGGACTACCCCACATTGGGGGAACCACGTTAAATCTTGTGTCTCAATTGTGTGTGGTGATTTGTGCACTTGCTTACTATTGCTATCTATGTCATTAATGCACACTGCTATATTTGGTTATTGCAATTAAGGACACTAATTGATATTGGTTTGGAAAGAAAGTAAAAAGTGGGTGCTATACTGTTCACCCCCCTCTCAGTATAAGCTTGTGTTCTTCATGAAATTTTTCACAAATAGTAGGGTGAGTTCGACACCTCCACCAACCAAGTCGAAGCTTCCATGATCATTTAGAAACCTATGTCACGACACTTATCACTCATCCTATCACATATTAAATATGCCTTGGAACTTGGAAAGGAAGCACAATAGTTGAAAGTGATAGGAGCAGCAGTTTGGAAGCTACTCAACAGTGGATTTATGGCACTTCATCATATCGATGATAGACGCTCAATAGCAGTTCAGGCATGATTCGATAGATCGATGATAGACGCTCAAAAACAATTCAAGCATGTTTCGGTAAGGATCCAAAGAAATTCGGGTACAGTTGAAAAGACTCCCGGTAAACCAACATTTACGAAGAACATTAAAGCCTTAGGAAATTCGTGCTCAAGGAGAGTTTACTACCATATTCACCAAATGTCATAAAGGTACAAATCCTTAATTTCTCATCCAATTTGCTTTCATTTTAAAAAAGGAGTTATAAGGTTATAAGATAAGGTTGATATATTAATTGAAATCAATATTTTTTTGAAAGCAAAACTTAGGGAAATTTGTATAATTTTTTCAAAATATAACTTAGGAGAAATAAGGGATTCTACTTGGAATTAATCCATTTAATTTTTTCAAATATTAATGTTTTCTAGTTTTCCAAATTTGGGAGTGATAAGGGTTACAACTTCAAACTAGTATTTTAGAAATTAGAAAACACTTGAAAAATTCCTAAGGATTTCAAAAAAGGGTTATTAAAATATTTTATCAAAGTTGGAAATTTATATTCTTGTCTCAATTTTTTTTCTCTTAAGGGACAAAAGAAATCCAACATTAAAACCTCTTCAAAAATTGAAAAGTGCTTAGTTCAATAGGAATATTAAGGAGTTAAGAATTTGATTTTTGATCCTTACAAAACTTGTACAAAATCAACCAAAAAATGAACTATATCTTACAAAGGCACTATATCATACTCTAAAAAAAATTAGGGAGACATAAGGGATTTTACAAAACTTGATAATAATATCCATCAAATATTGTTAAGTTGTGAAGATATAAGCTTTCTTCAAAAATCTAAAGTTAGGTATTCATACCTAGGGATACATAAGGAAGTCTACAACCTAAGAATTAATAAATGTTTTATCAAATCAAGCTTATATACTTCAATTAGGAAAGTTGTAAGATAAACTACAAAGATTCTATCAATTCTAAGAATCACTATTCTAGTATGGATGAAATTTTGAGAAAATATTTCAATGAAGAACTATTCCATGAAGTAGAATCCTACTCTCAGAACTTAATAGATACTCTAGATGGATATGAGTTTCTACCCTCTAATGAGAAGGTGAAATTTTCCTTATTTCTTAAGGAAGTGAAAGAAGGTAGCTTTACAACATTGATTAACTATCTTCATGAAATTATCTTCACAACATGGTGGAAATCACAAATATTGGTTATATTTTCACCAGAAGAATGTCTGATGATTTATCTATTATTAATTGTGTTTGTACTTACTCAACACAAGAAACAAGATGGTAATAAAGAACAATACTATTGTGATGATAGACTAACTTGTTATAAAGTAGAGATTTCACCTGCATCAAAGAAAAATCATAGGAAGAGAAGAAGAAAAAGGAAGAAGAGACATGCTAAAAGAGGCCTTGACATGAAGACTGAAGCAACAGAAGAGGAACCAGATCAAGACTGCTCTAAACAAGTAGATAAAGGAGGAATACAATGCAAATTCAATTGAAAGAAGAAGCCTCAGCTCCAACTTACTCTGCATCATATGAAGACACATATTACCTACTAAACATGAATACAAAGAATGCAAAGGAAGAAGACAAAGTTCAAGAAGAAGAAGAAGATCCATGTTGAAGACTAAAAGTCTTCAACACATAAATAATGTAATACAGAGGGGTGTTATAAATAGAGTCTATTCCATCATTTGGGTTATGTAAATGTATCTTCCAAGGTACATACTTAGATTACTTTAGGGGCAAGTTATCTAGTTACTTCATGCAATGTAATAAATGCACAAGTGTAAATATACAAGTTGTACATATACAAGTTATCCCTTGCATAGCTAGATAGAGTGTTGGCCAATTATCCTATTTTGCCTATATAAGGATGGCCTCATAGATAGATAGACATGGAGTCATAGATACATAGAGAGTCGGGGGCTATAGTGTAGCATAAGGTTGTGTGTGACACCATCCAATGGTGATGGGTGCAATGTAGTTCATTAGACTTATATTGGAGTGTTCATTTCCTCCATAGCTATATTGTATTATTTTATATCATTTCTATTCATTGCATATTTCAGTCATCTAGCAGATTTACTTTCTTTCATATTATTCTGCATCTTGTGATTGCTATCTCTTAGTTCTTGCTACATCAAAAGCTAAAAAAAATAAAATGAAAGGAAAGTTACATATATGGCTAGGTAACAAACACATATAGGCAACTATCCAATGCTTGAAAAACATATTGATCTACTATTTATAGACAATATCAAGGTATTTTCCCTTCAAAAATTATGCAGGAATTAAACCATGACTTTACTGGGAATTGCCTTTGGGATTTTATTCATATTTAGCTTGTTGGTCTTGTTGAGGTCTCTATATTTGAAGTCATTAATGCTAAGTGATTCTAAGCCTTTGGATGTGCAAATACTGCTACTATTTTCAACTACCATCTTAAGGATTCCCAAAGACCAAACAAAGGCATCTTTTGTAATCGATGCTATCAATATTGAGAATGATTTTCTTGTGTCTAGCATATTATTATCTTCAATAGGCTAACCATTTTGCATCGATTATCAAGCCCAAGTGGTGTAGGTAAGTGGATTTGGGTCCTTCTATAGCTGCTCATTTGATGAGCTCAAGAATTTTTTTTTGGAGGTTGTGTACCTGCAATAAAGTGCTTGGAGGTTACTTCTTATGGTTTCTAATTGGCCACTTATCCTTTTTTTCCACCCTAGAGATCTTCCAAGTCATACTACTTTTTTATTTGTTGGCCATATTTGTAGTATGATACAATGTTTACCATGTGTTTCTAGGATTCTACATATCATCTTCAACTTCCCTCATTCTCTAAAAAAATGCAGGTTATTGATTTCTAATTAAACAATTTTCAAAATTTTTTCTTATCTTACATAAAAATTTTCATAAAACTCTACAGTTTATTAATTTGTCATTAAAAAGTGTGTGGTGCTTCTCCTCTCTTTTCTTTATCAGTAACTCTAAAAAAATATGACCTTCAAAACTTTTCATCTCTACCTGCCCTAAAAAATTTCTTAAAGTTCTTCAGTTCACTAAACCTTCATCATAAAGTCCATCAAAATTCTTCTCTTGTCCTCCATCAAAATTTTTAGAAGACCCAACCTTTAGAACTTTTACCTCCATCTCAAATCTCCTTGAAACTCTACGGGTTGTTGATCTTGAATCTAACAGTCCATAAAAACTCTTTCTCCATCCTCCGTCAGAGGATCTCTCAGAAGATCCAACCCTTAAAATTTTTCATCTCCATTTTCCCTTAAAAATTTCTTGAAGCTCTATGGGTTGTTGATCCTAAATCTAACTATCCACAAAAGTGTTTCTTTGCTATCCATATTTGGATCCCTTGGAGAATTGTGCAAACTATTGATCATTGTGATTAGATAATTTGTAGAACTTTTGCCTTCTTTTGTTGGTCAACATTTTTATGAAAATCCATGGTCTGTTGATCTTGAATCTAATGGATTGTGAAACTGTATGCTTTGCCACCTTGCTTCATTTGCATCACCACAATTTTTTGAGATTCAACATCCATCATGGATCAACAAGGTCGAATGGTCCATGAAGCTTTGTGACTTGAAATGCTTCAACATGTTTTTTTATCCTCACAAATTTTTAAGTGTTGAGCTCTTCTTAATGGAAATATTGATGTGAAGGAGGTTTGAATTTCTATGCCTTTGACCAAACATCAAATATATATCTATCGTATGGGTCGCTAAGATCATCATATGCTATGATTAGATGATTTATAGAATTTGTGTGGAGTGCTTCTAGGTCTTATTCTATATTTCATAGTTGTTGAATTATTTCTATCTTGATCTCCCATTGTTTATGTCTTATGAGTGTAGTGGATATATGATGGACATATGGGAATCCACCATGAACCTAGTTAGTTGTTAAAGATTATTAAGTATGCAAACTCACCCATATGAGAAGGAATCAAACCCACAACCACTAACTGGGTGGAACCTTAGCCAATGGTGAAGTCATTTTAGTTATCACAAAAAAGGTTCCTAGAGTCCATCCAACGATGAGGCTTAACTTAGTTATCACTAGAAAGGCTAACATAGATGTCACAGGACATCAGATTATCAAGTAAAATATTGTGGGTTAGGGGTCTTTATACTTAATTTTAGCTTTCATTGAAAATTATTTCTTGATAGTCTATTTAGCAATTCTATAACATGGGCTTCTTGATAGGTTGTGGTACTTCGAGGACCTTTCATCTTGTTCTTCCAATCAACACTAGTTTATTGACCAACCAAATTCATCCTTCTTGGTAGGATTTATCAGTTGTAGTGAAATGTCACTACAAGCACCTCCCTTAGATATCTATTGTCAACACATCTCAACTAACTAATTGTGATCAGCCATTTCTCAATCCTATAAATCTTAAGAATCTAGGAATGTTGCCCACTCCTAAATTAGAATATGAGTCACACATTTTAATTAAGAAGACTACTAATATTGATGTTGGGATGCTTGACATATACAAAATATTAAAATGAGGTAAGGCTTTGATCTTAGATGAATTCAAAGAATATACTAAGCTTTTGATATAATTCAATAATATCTTTGCTTGGTCTTATGCCAACACGCCAAGGATTTATCCCTCTTTAGTTTTCCATCATCTCATGGTTAGACTAGATGTAAAACATAAACAAAAAATGTGAAAGATGCATCCATGAGTTACCTTGCTTGTCAAGGAGGAGCTCCAAACAACTCCTTGATGTCAGATTCATCAAAGCCATCAATTATTCTGATTGGATATCTAACATTTTTCCTATTTCCAAGAAAGATGATAGTGGTAGAGTTTGAATCAATTTTTGGGACATCAATAAGGCATATCACAAGGACAAATTTTCTCTTCCTAATATCAACATGATTGTTGATTTCACTGCTAGGTGTGGAATGTTGTCCTTTATGGGTAGATTCTTCAAATATAATTACATAAAAATTGCTCTTAAGTATCAATCTAAGACAACTTTCACAACTCCACAGGAAACCCTTTGCTATCAAGTCATTCCCTTTGACTTAAATAATGTAGGATCAACTTATCAAAGAGATGTAATGTATATCTTGCATGATATTATGCATGATATTGTGGAAGATTATGTCGATGACCTCCTTGGTCAATATCTAAATTGAAACAACCATGTTCATAATTTAATATGCATATTTGAGTGGCTAAGGGAATATAAGATATGCCTAAAGCCTCCAAAGTGTTTCTTTGGGGTAGCATTAGATAGATTTTTGAGATCTATTGTATCTCAAAAAGATATCAAAGTGGATCTCAATAAGATATTGGCTATTGTCAACATGTCATACCCTCAAAATCTAATCCAAATTTAGAGTCTCCAATGTAAACTACAAGCAATAAGGAGTTTCATCTCCCAACTTATTTACAAGTATCAACCCTTATCAAAACTCTTATGGAAGGACATAGAATTCCAAGACACTGAATTTCAAGCATCCTTTGATGCTCTGAAGTCCTATCTCTTATCTCCTCCCATCCTTATTCCTCCCAGTCATTCTAAGCCTTTGTTATTGTATATTACAACAAATGATCATACTTTAGGGGCTATGTTGGTGCAATATGATGACTGACATTGAGAAGGAGCCATCTGTTACATTAATAGGACTTTGGTAAACTATGAAAACCATTACACACCTTTAGAAAAACTTTATCTTGCTATAGTATTCACATCCCAAAATCTAAGAAATTTCATGCCCATCAATAAAAACTTTATTATCACAAGAGTTGATCCTTTACATTACCTCATGTTAAAACCTCACCTATCAGGGAAAATTACCAAGTGGGTCATTATGCTTAGCAAATTTAATATTAGAATTCATTATTTAAAAATTATTTAGAGGACAAGTTATCATTAATTAGCTAGTTATAGCACCTCTCAAAGCTACCCACCCTATAGTTATATATTTTTTAGATGGATGTGTCTTCACTCTAGAGGCTAGTAAACCTAATTCCTAGATCCTATTCTTTGATGGCACTCGATATGTCAAAGGAGAATGGAAGGAATTATCTTGGTCACTCCTAAAAAAACTAATTCCTCTATCATTTAAGCTTCAAATGTCTTGCACCAACAAGACTATCGAATATGAGGCCCTTATCCTAAGGTTGCATGTAGATTTAGCTTTACAAGTTAGGACCCTCTCTATTTTTGAATATTCTTAGCTTGTGATCAATCAAATAAATGGTATTTATAAAACCAAGTATGAAAAATTAGACCCTATAAAGACATCATTTCTAAATTGATGTTTACCTTTGATAAGGTTACCATAAATACCATCCCATCATCTAGAAATATTCACATCAATGCCATGGCCATAGTAGCATCTCTTATTTTTCTAGAGTTGGATGATGAATAATATACCATCATTATTTGACAAGTTAATGAGCCTATTACCATGGAATCCATACAATCACCCTTAGATGTCTTCTTGCTAGAAGCATATCCTTCTTTTGATCCTTAGTACAAGGATATCTTGATCTTCCTTAAGTATGACACATTGCTTGATGGTTTAGATCATAATAAGAAAAATAACCTCAAGTAACATACTTTTCATTATGTCATCATTGGTGATATATTATATTATCACTCCTTTGATGACATGCTTATTTTATGCCTTTCTCTAACCAAAACCCGAGCAATTATCAAAGAGGCCCATGATGGGTAATCTAGTGGTAATATTAGCAAAATGGTCATCACCAAGAAACTCATTCAAATGGGTTGTTACTAACCCACCATGAATAAGGATTATTTCAAATACATCAAGAAGTATGATAAGTATCAAAAGCATGACAACCTTATCCATTCTCCATCTCAAGATCTCAAACCAATTACGCCCCTTGGCCTTTTTCCATATGGGGCCTGGATGTCATTGGAAATATCAATTTTGTATCAACTAATGGATATATGTTCATCATTATAGCTATTTAATACATCACAAAATGGGTAGAAACCATACCCCTATCCTCAACTACTAGAGTATAAGTCTCCAAACTTACCCTCAACCAAATCCTATGTCGATATGACAACCTATCTATGCTAATTTAAGATAATGGAACACCCTTTAAATATAAAAATGTTCAAAAAGCCTGTGCGAAATACAAGATCCAACATAAATTGTCCATGCATTATTATCCTCAAGGTGATGACCAAGCTAAGGTTTATAATATTAAACAAAATTCTCAAGAAGCTCATCAAAAAAACTGGATGAGATTGACATCTTCAACTCTATCCAACCTTGTGGATCTATCATACTAGTGTCTAAATACCCACTGGTGTGACATCCTATATTTTGGTATATGGGACCAAAGCTCTCTTCCCATTTGAGCTTGAGGTTCTTTCCTTGTGAATATTGTAAGATTCCTCAGTTGGAGATGAATATTATCTCCTTCATCTTAGTCAATTGGAATTGCTTGACAAAAAATGAATCCATACCTTATAAAACCTATGAGCCTACTAGAACAATATTAAGTGTACTTATGACAAGAAAGTATGATTAAATTCATTTGAAATTGGTGACCTTGTCCTCAAGGAAAATTAAAAGAACACTAATACCCAAGCTGAGCTCAAACATGAGTTTGAGCCTAATTGGCTAGGTCCATCCATCATAACTACCAAGTTTAGCTAAGAAGCTTATCACCTAGATGTGCTTGACAGACAAGAACTTAAATAACCTATAAATATATCTTAAGAAATACTATATCTGATTTTGCATTGGTTTCTTGTTAATCTAACTACCTATATGCATTTTGCTTGTTTGTATTCTACTTGCCTTCATATTTATTTGTATGCACCTACTTGTTGCTACCTAAATTACCTATTGTATATTGAGCTAGAGAATATGTGTTGATGGGATAATGATACTAGTTAAGAATATATCACTTTGCATTACACTTGCACTAGGTAGGTAATGCTAGCAATTTTTTCCCAATCCCATTCAAGAGTCAAATACTAATTCATATAACCCTTATTCTCTATCAATTTTCATATTCTATATATCTTAGTCCAATATGCCTATCCTCCCCACCTTATAGGCCCTTGAGATGTATAGGCATTTTTATCTATTTCTTGATAGGTGTATAATATTTATAGTTTTGCCAAGTAATGGATAAAACTAACTCATACTTCTCGCTCGTCTATAAGGCTGTTAGGATAGATCTCTCGTATTAATATGATCTCTCTCCCATAATCAACTACTATTATCTTTCAAATCACATCTAACTTGTTCTTGCCTTCTTATAGGCCCTCAAGCTTATATATTTCCATCCATTATTTGATATATGTATAATATTTATAGGTTTTTTAACAAATGGATAGAAATAATCCACACTTCTTACTAGCCTGTAAGGAAGGTCAAACAATATTATTTAAACAATAAATCACCTCTATCACATCCTTGATATTATTTGATACCTTCATAGACCCTTGAAGGCACATGATATTATTGCCTCGATACCCCAAAGGTAGGACATCGGGTAACAAGACTATAATATTATGTGCACTTCTAGGTCTATAAGGAGCTGTGAGTGATCAATTCCACTTTCTATCCTTCTTATTTTATTAATTATGCAATATCACCACTTTAATCATAATCTCCTCCCTCTTAGATCCATTATAAATTTAAGAAGTTAAGGGACACATTGATCCAATGTTGTATGGTGTATAAGACCTTATAGACCTATCAAGCAATGGAACAACATTGTTCCTTACACTTCCAAGATTTATAAGGAGCCAAGAGTAGCATACCATTCTTTTGTTTCATCAATAGACTATATTATTGATACCATGATCATCTATGATGATGATAACTCAATAACTCATATCTTCTTCTCATTATTGGGCTACATGATTGATACTATGATCATCCATAGTGATGAAATACCAATCACTCACCTATTATTTTTATCAACAATTAGATGATTGAAACTGCAATCATTTGTGGTAATAATAGCCCAATCAATTTCTCTTATTTTATCTCATCATCAACTACATGATGAAATTGCAAGGCTTTGTGGGTGCTAATAGCTTTATCAAGCTTACATGATCTTACCCATCCAAATACTAATATGATTGGGGGAAAATTACCAAACTATAGCATGATATCCCAACTGGGGATATTAAATTCACTTCAATAGATCATCAAATGAAGAAAATCAAAGATAAATAAAGTGGATATATTAAAAATATCAAATATACATCCTTAAATGGAACACTTTGCAAATAGATGAATCAATTATGTGCCTTTAAATAGGTCAATCATTTATGTTCCTTTAAATAGGCCAAATCATTTATGTGCCTTTAAATAAGTCAAATTATTTATGTGCCTTTAAATAGGTTGATCATACATCTTTTAATCCATCTATGCACTTATCCAAAAATCAGGCTTAGAGGTCACTGCTTAAGCATGAATCATTTATGTGCCCTTAAATAGGCCAATCATGCATATTCTAAGCTACCTGAGAGCTTGTCCAATAATAAATCTAAGAGGCCATTGCTTAGGGGTGAATCATTTATGTGCCTTTCTATAGGTCAATCATGTATGTGCCTTTAAGTAGACCAATCACTTAGGTACCTTTAAATAGGTTTATCATGCATCTTTTAAGATACCCAAGAACTTATCCAAAAATTAGGCTTAGAGGCCATTACTTATGGGTGAATCATTTATGTACCTTTAAATAAGCTAATCATGCATATTTTAAGCCGTTAAAGAAATTATCCAATAATTAAGTTGAGAGTTGACTGCTTAGGGGTGAATCATTTATGTGCCTTTAAATAGGATGATCTAGACATAAGTCAAGCAATTTTATAGCTTTAAATAGGCCAATTTGTATTTATATATATAGAAACTATTTCCCTTTAAACATACTAGTCTATATATATCAAGCAACTATATGCCTTTCAATAGGCCGATCTGTACATACATCAAGAAATTTAATGCCTTTAAATAGGCCGCTCAACGATGCAATTTATAAATACATCAAGTAGTTATGTTGCTTTTAGTAGGCTGACCAAATGCGTGTCCTTATTTGGATCAATATTGACATCAAATCAAACAAATATGCACCTTTAAATAATCCAATCACTTATTTAGAAGAGCAAAACTATTCTTTAGGCCCTTGCCTACAAGGTTAGTAAAATAAAAATATATTTTAAGTACCTCGCTCAAAAAAAATTCCCATCTAGATGGTGCTTAAAAATATGGTTTTAGATCTAATTCCATTTATCAAGCTTCATCATTGCACTCTAATCATTTCCTATTTTGTCCTTTGTTTCTATTCATATTCATTTGTCACTCACTTTATTCTTCTTTGATTTTTCTCAATCATCATGCCTTTTGATATGTGCTATCCTCCACTTGCTCAATTAACCTTGTAGTTAAAATTACATACGTTGTTAAGATTATAACATATCACCTTCTATTAGCATACCAAAATTAGGATACATGGTGCACATTCCTCCCCCATTTGTGCTATTAAAACCTACCCACAAAAAATGATTCATCAAAATCATCATCCATCAAACCTACTTATCTATGCATAAATCCAAGACTGCTCAATTCTCAACATTCACTAATTAAGATTAATTCATCCATTTAGAATCCCTTAATTAAGATTCTCTTAGTCATTAGCACAGATAATTATAATTTCATGAGCATGGAACCACTAAACTAAATTAATTTTTCAAATTAACATCATTCATTAAATCAGTAATTTATTGGAAATTATTTAGTCAAATTAATTTTTTAATTAAAAAATAATATATTTTTCCTTACATCTTTAAATTAGATTAATTCAGTTACTTGGAAATTTTTAGATCAAATTAATCAAATTTTCCACTAATTAATGATCAATTTCCAATTATTAACACATACCTTTAAAATTCACGTATTAATTAATCAGGTCAAATTGATTAATTAATTTAATATTATTAACTCTCTCAGTTAATTAATCAAATTGATTTAGGCAATAATTACATGAAAGTTAAAATAACTAAGATAACAAAGTCGAGAGTGGGAGTGCGAGCACAAGCCAGGAGTGAGTGCAACCGAAAGAGAGCACAAGCCAAGAGTGAGTGCAACTAGAAGTGAATGCAAGCACGAGCATGAGCCAGAAGTGAGTGCAACCAAAAGCAAGTGCTGTCAAAATTGATCGTCAGCCAGGAGTGAGTGCAGTTGGAAGTGAATATAGACAAAAGCGAGTGTGATTGTAGGAGTGAGTGCAGTCGAAAGTGAGTGCAAGGGTGAGTCGAGAGTGAGTGCAACCATAAATGACTATGAGCACAGGCCAAGAGTGAGGAGGAAGTGTGAGCATGAAGTAGAAAGCAAAGTGTGATCCAGTTGAAGAAAATCCAATGTGAACCGGGAGGAAGTGTGATCTAAAAAGGAGTGCAAGCCAAGATTCAGTCATGGTGAAAGAGCAGTGGGCTTTAAACCCTTACCATGAATGTGTGGAACATTATTTCATAAAAAATGTTGAAGTTAAGGAATGCTGAGAAAAAGAATAGACAAGGGCTAGTGCGAGCCAAGAAGGAGTGCCAACTGAAAGTGAGTGCAAGCTAGGAGTGAGTGCAAGTCGAGAGGGAAGGTGAGCCAAGAGGAAGTGCAAGCCAAGAGCAAACCCCATTGGCTAGTATGGAAGGAAATTCATATTTAAAAGCCCTAATGGGAAGTCAGGATGCCCTAGTTGGAAGTATGGAGGCCCAAGTTGGAGATAAGCAGAAGAGAGAATACATGGCAAGTTCGATCTAGGTAGTGTTACACCAGAAGTGAGTATTAAGGATGAGATAATTGAGCATATTATAATGGTTCTTAAAATTAGAGGGTTAATATGTAAGTTCCATAGATCTTGGCCAAGGTTTTTGGATATTAAAAATTGGATCATGTGGAAGTGAGTATTAAATTCAAATTACTTTGACTTTTCTTCCTAAAGGTTTTTTTCTCATCATATTTTCTAGTTCAAAAATTAGAGATAAAATAATGGTTGGTGGACCATGGTTTAGGGGAAGAGATGCACTTTATTTGAGACCATGGAATGGATTTTTTTGTTGAGACAAAAACTATTAAAAAGCTTCCAATTTAGGTTAGGTTTTTTGGACTTCCATATCAGCTTATAAGGATAATCTAAAGAATATTAAAAATACCCTAGGGAAATTCATCAAGGAAGGACTAAATACTAAGGAGCGAAATAATGCTTTATACACTTGAATATGTGTTGCTATGGATATTTGAAAACCTTTGCCACAATCCATTAAGATCAAATTTGAATCAAGAAAATGAGATCAACAAGTAGATTATGAAAATATCGTATTTTATTGCCACAATTGTTATGAGATTGGAAACATGACAAGAGTTTGCAAAGTGATAACTATGAAGAAAGAGACAAAAAATTCTAGCCATAACATAAAATTTAAGATGAAGCAAGGAAATCATACAGTAATGAAAAGCTAGATTAGATCAAGGATATTCCACTCTAAAAGAAGAGGCGAAGAAAGCCTATCTACCATATCATTTGGTAATTTCAGAAGGAATTAAAGGTGCAACAAAAGAGGTCAAGTTTATTCTAGGTAAATCATCTTCATTTTCCTCAAATAGTACAAAATCCTCTCCAAGTAATAAAAGTGATAGGAATGAATATGTTATTCCTTGCACTTCAAGGTTTCAAGAGCAACATAATAAAGAAATAAGGATGGAGGAAACCCATAATAATTTAAGTTTTTTAGAGCAGAATAAGAAGGTAATTGCTTTAGAAGAGCATCCTTGCATTTTAGGGTTTCTAGGGCAACAAAAAGAAGATTGTGCTTTTGAGGTTATTCCTTTCACTTTAGATCCTTTAGAACAAGGTAAACCTAAAGATGATAAGTTTTACTATGAACATTATAAGAAGATTGAAGAGATTGATGAAGTTGAAAGTATTGTTGGGAATAAAAAAAGAGAGGAAGACCCAAGAAGCAAAAACAAAGAGAAAAATAAACCTAGAGGGATATTGATATGAGAAAATAAAAGAAAATATCACAAGTGCTAACAAGAAGTGGGGCTAAACCTACAAATAAAATAAAATAAAATAATAACAATGAAAATAATATCTTGGAATATTAGGGGAATGGATATAAACCCTAAAAAAAGTATTAATAAATTGTGAGGTTGTTATAGACAAGATATTTATAGATATAGAAGTTTGGCAACAAATATTTTAGCCATTAGCGGTGTTGAATTTCATTTTAGAATGCATATGATATAAAAGGAGTTGATTGTGGAAACTTAGTAGTTTGAGGAGGATGTAAATTAATAGAAAGAAAGGCAAATGAAAAATATCTTTGATTGAAAGACAAAGTTGTATATGCTTTAATTAACTTGTTAAAAATGTAATGAAAGCAATATAATATTTTGTTTTTGTAATGAGAGTGGCCCCAATAGAAGCCACATAGCCTATTAAAAAAATAATTACATGAAAGTCAATGAAATTTAGGACTTGGAGCAAGCCGAATCCACCCTAACATACAACTTCTCATTTTGAAAGGATGCAACAATGCATCATACAATTCATTTTTGGACACGTCATGCATTTCATGTGAGGATCACATGTCACGCCTAACATGATGAAGGGTGACATTAAATGATGTGACCAGCCTTGTACATTGAATAAAAGTAAGAAATATATCATGTGGGAAATGAAAGAATGTCTCTTGATCAATTTGATATCCTGGATCAAATTTGCAACCTAAATTTGAAATTAAATAATTAATTCGGTATTAATCAATTGATCAATCTCTCACTCTTACATCCACCGTCGATTAATTAAATTGGTATAGCCAATTAATTAATATATCTTAAATTAAGGAATCATTTAATAAATCATTAAATTAGCTAATTAGTATAATCTATTTACCATCTAGAATTATTTAATCATTACCCATTAAATAAATTAACTCATTTTAAACAAATTATTTAGTATGGATCAATAATCTAAAGTCACCAATTAATCAATTTGCAATTCTTATGCCACTTTATACATTAAATCATTTTAATCAATGTCCCATCCATAACCCCTTAATTAATTAATTTATAAATGCTATCAAATTAGACATCATTAAATCACAAGTCGTTAAAATTTATTAATTCTAAAACCACAAATTTTTTTTTGACGAGGAACCTTTTTATATACAACATATCCACAACATGTGAGGGGAGAGATTTGAACCTGGGCCTCTCAATAACCAGAGAGTTTTAACTACCCACTTGCTCTCCAACTCCTCTACATAAGCGGATAAAACCACAATTTTAAAACTTGGAGCAAGACAAAGTTTCATTATATCATCATACACCCAACACCACTCCATTCATATATGCTTTCCAACCCACTCATAACTTGTTAGTGTAACAGTCTCATACAGTCTCATGTATTGCTTGTGCATCTTAAAAATAATGTGATATATGATATGCCTTAATAAACCACTCAATCACTTGACTAATCAATTACTCATTAAATAAAATAAAATAATTTCAAAATATTCAATCACAATAATTCATTTCTTAATTCACATGCATTCCTTAAATCAAGCCCATTTGAAATTTTTAATTAACTAGCTTATATATATATATATATATATATATATATATATATATATATATATATATATATATATATATATATAAACTTCGAGAGTTATCAATCTCGAGGAGCCTATCTCATTTCTTGGGGGTGTGATAGATAGGTGCCTCGAGATTGATAACTCTCGACGTTTATAGATATATATATATTTTATATATCTAAGCTAGTTTGGGCACCATTTTAGTTTAAATAGTTTAAATATTTTAAATCCACCGTAACCCTTAATGTCAACGGATAATTTTCTTAATGTCGACTTTTTTAATAAAATATTAATATTGTTTACAGTGTGGCTGACCTTCCTGGCTGCCTGGCTGCCATTGTAGGACGCCTATTAGCGTAATTAACTAATTCACTTGGCATTCTTAACATAAATCTAACTAAAATAAACTGCTAAATTTTAAGGACATCCTTAAAGCAACTCAATTCAACTAATTTATTAGTTAGCCTTTGTCACTTAGTCCACTATTGAGTTCATTTCTCACTTAACCTATTTATAATCAATCCATTCAATACCCTTCAAAATAATCAATTTCTTAAATTTGAAGTTATTAAAATACATCAAATTGATTAATTCATTTAACATTAGTAACCCACTTTGTCACTAAATTAATTTTAAATTAATTAATTTTCAGTTCTTTAATCCTCTAAACCTTTAATCAATTCCAACCTCTTGAATCGACTTAGAATAATCAAATTTATCAATTCAAAATCACAAAATCACTTTAATCAATTTATCTTTGAATCAAATTAATTTATTGTTAAACCTCAATAATTTTTAGCATACTCACCAATTAATCCAACTTGTCTCTTAACCATTTTGTTATAAACAGTACAATCACTATACAAAGAAGTTAGAATCATTCCTAATCAATTTCCATCAATATTGTTACAACACATGGAATAAATTCGTAATTCACAACTTAGCTTGAAATAATCAAATTAATCACATTAACAAATTGTCAGTTCCTTAATTAACCAAATTGACTCATTCGGTCAAATCTACCAATTTACACTTGGAACCATTACTAACTCAAATTAATTTCCAATTCCTTTGGAATCATTCCACTTATTAAATCAATTAGCCTACCCACCCCATCATATGACTGACAACCTTTTTGAATTTTATGGCAAAAATTAAAATTGCAAAGTGCGAAGGATTAGGGTTTTTTCTTGAAAAATATCTCATCTTTTAGGAGCCATATCTTCAACTGATTTAGATGATTCTTGGACCAACTTGTGCAGAATTTGAATAGATTTAAAATGAGTGGTCATATGCAAAAATATGAGCAATATTGAGGGAGATACGACCCATTGAAGTCAACCATTTGGAACAAGGGCAGTGACGATTTTTCAAGTCACGAAAAATGAAATTGCAAATATTTGCCAACTAGGGTTTGAATGATGGGAAGAGCAATGAAGGGCTAGGACTTCAGCGAGGCAAGATATTCTATCTGGACAAAGAATTTTTCAGCTAAGTTATTTTTTCCCTTTCTTTATCTTAGAAATTGTGCATGAAAAATTTATAAAGTTTTTATCAAATATTATATTTTCTATAGGACTTTCAGATAAATTTCATTAGATTTTGAGTTTTAGTTTCATTTCCATGGATTAATTTATAGTTAAATCCTTAGAATCATCCCTAGTGGTAGAGGTTAGTGAGCGCACCTCAGAGAGATCCTCATTGCTCCAAGATAGGGCAGTTTTTGGTAAATTTAATGGGTATTGGCCGGGGGCTTCAACCTTGAGAAAATGGATTGATAGGAGTTGGAAGTCTCCAGGAGTGATTCTATCATTTCTTCCCAAAGGTTTCTTCCTAGCCATTTTTTGTTCTAGGGAAGAAAGAGAAAGAATCCTAAAAGGGGGTCCTTGGTTTATGGGAAGAGTAGGGCTCTTCCTTACCCATTGGTATGAAGGCTTTTCACCTAAAAATGTAAATCTATCCCTAGTACCAGTCTGGGTTAGGATGTTTGGGTTACCCATTGAATTTTAGGAAATAGATACCTTCAAGGCAATAGGCAACACTCTAGGAGAATTCCTTGAGATTTCAGATACAACAAAAGATGGATTTTTGGCTATTTATGCTCAAATATTGGTCATGATTGATATAAGTAAAGCTTTACCAGAATCAATCATTCTTAAGTATGGGGATAATATGTGGACCCAAACTATAGATTATGAAAACATATATTTTAGATGTAGAATATGTCATGAGGTGGGGCATATTGAGAGATCATGCCCTAAGAAGAGCCCATCAGAATCATTTGTAGAAAATCGTAAGAGAAATTTACAAATGGTTATGGATAAAGATGGTTTTCAACTTCCAAAAAATAGATCTAGAAAAATAAAAGAAAATGAATAGTGGAGACCAATAAGGAAGGATACTGGAAGAAATTCCAATTCTTTTGAGGCTTTAGCCTATGAAGAAAAAGTAGATCAAAACTTAGAGGACACAATACAACAATTTCAACATATTAGCAAGGAACCGTCTATTCAAGTATGATCCTAATTTAAGGAAGAACATTCTCGATGAACCTAAGGAATGTGTCTCATCAGATTTTGAAGACTCTCTTGAAGTACCATGCACCATTCAAGAGAAAATAATTGGTAAAGAAAATGCAGTTTTAGAAGTTAACACCTCTGCCATTAATAAGGAAATACCAAAAAATGAGCAGGATAAGTCAAAAGCTTCTATAATAGAGCTAGGAGAGGATAAATATGTTGAAAAATAAAATTGTGAAAGAATATTGAGGAATAGAATAATAAGACCTACTCTTGATATAGGCAAGGCAAAAAGAGGAAAACCCTCAAATTATCAAGCAAGATCTAGGGAAGCAAGAGCTAACATAGAGAAAGGAACACAAACTAAGTTGGTTGAACTTCTATTTACCAAACAACAAAATGATATTGGTAATACGCAAGAGGGGCCAAAAGCCCCTAATGAGACATGATTATCATCTCATGGAATATAAGGGGTGCTAATACCCCCTCAAAGCATAGGTGTATTAGGGACCTATGTTTAAGTAATAAACCTGATATTCTCTGTATCCAGGAAACTAAAATGACAAAAGAAGAAGTTTCAAAAACTATGAAAGCAGTTTGGGCAAGATGTGAATGGGATGCTATGGATTCTAAAGGAGCAGCAGGGGGAATTCTAACTTGTTGGAATCCTTCTAGAACCTCTTGTGTAACCATTCATAAAACTAGGCATTGGATAGCCTCTTTAGTCACTTGCTACTTTGCAGATATTCATTTCATCCTTATCAATGTCTATGGACCTACAACTCAATCAGGTAGATTAGAAGTTTGGAGTGGGATTGAAGCCTTTATGAGAAGTAAAGACCAAGAAACCCGATTCATGATCATTGGAGATTTTAATGCCATAACCAAGTTGAATGAAAAATTTGGGGGAATTAGAAAATTGACCCAAAGTATGAAAGATTTCTCAGCTTTTATTCAAAACAACAATCTATGGGAAGTTGAGTTTGAAGAAGACAACTATACTTGGACCAACAATAGGAGAGGCTAGAACCTAATAGCAAAAAAATTAGATAGATGCATTCTCTCAAATCATTGGCTAGATGAAGGAACTTGTGCTAAAATTAATACCTTAACAAGGATTGGTTCAGATCACTGGCCAATAAGAGTTAAAATGATGGTAAGTGAATTAAAAAAAAATCATATTTTAAATATGAGAAGATGTGGGAAGACCATCCTCAATTTTTTGATATGATAGCTCAAACATGGAATTATTTAGGTAATGGTGGGTTGTATGCTCTTCCAAACCAAATTAAAGCTATGACATCTAGATTAAAATATTGGAACAAGAACACCTTTGGAAATATTTTTGAGAAGAAAGAAGAACTAAAAGATAAACTTTCAAAATTCCAAAAAAGGTGATGAAAATAATACAAGCTTAGAGGAAAGGGAGTTGCTTAGTGATTATCATAATATTTTGAGTAAGGAAGAGAAATTTTGGAGATTAAAATCAAGACAGACTTGGTTAAAAGGAGATAAAAATACAAAGTTTTTTCATAGGATGGCTATAGTACAAAGATCATCTTCTAGAATTAGTAGAATTAAATCAATAGAAGGGGTTTGGATTGAAGATCAAAGTGAAATTAGAAAAGAGGTAAAGTCATTTTATCAGAATATTCTAGGTTTAGAGGAGACCAAAGTTCTTAATGATAAACTTCTTCAAGATGTTCCTTCAGTTATAACAAATGAAGACAATAGGAAACTGATGGAGCCTATTACTCTAGAAGAAGTTCATTTAGCTCTTTTCTCTTTTAATAAGGATAAATCCCCAAGTCCAGATGGGCTCTCTGTAAATTTTTACCAACATAATTGGGATATAGTGAAGGATTATTTATTGGTGGCAGTGGAACAATCTAGGGTAAAACAATACATTCCTTATAAAATAAATGCAACTTATCTTACCCTAATTCCAAAAAAGAAGGATGCTGAATTGTTTGATTCTTTTAGACCCATAAGCCTATGTAATATGGCTTATAAGATTATTTCCAAAGTGATGGAGAATAGATTAAGGCCATTGTTAGAAAAAATCATTTTAGAAGAGCAAGGAGGATTTGTGAAAGGGAGATAAATTCTGGATGGGATCATAGTAGCTCATGAAGTTATACATTCAATAGCTTCAAGAAAAGAGAAAGCTATGATCTTAAAACTTGATATGAGTAAAGCCTATGATAGGGTTAAATGGGATTTTCTTTTTGAAGTTTTAGATAAGTTTAGTTTTGGGAAGAAATGGGTTAGATGGATTAAAGCTTGTGTCTCTACATTTTCTTATTCAATGTTGGTCAATGGGTTAGTGATAGAATATTTTAAATCCAAGAGAGGCCTTAGACAAGGAGATCCTCTATCTCCTTATTTGTTCATTATTATGGCAAATATTTTGAGTAGGAACTTAAATAAGGCTTACAAATATGGGCTTATAAGTGGACTTAAGGTTAGTAATAACATCGATAACATCACCCATCAACAGTTTGTAGATGATACAACCCTTTTTGGAAGGGCAAGGATAAATGAGGCCAAAGCTTTGAATAACTTTTTAAAAGAGTATGAAAGAGCTTCAGGGCAAAAAATTAATAGGACTAAATCCAAAATTTACTTCCTTAACACTCCTACTAATATCAAAGCAAGAATTTATAGGTTGCTTCAAATGGAGGAGGTAAATTTACCAACAAATTATCTAGGGATGCCTTTATTTGAGGGGAGAATGAGGATAGATTTATGGAATCCAGTTATTAGTAAAGTTCAAAATAAACTTCCATCTTGGAAAGGTAGATGGTTATCATTAGTAGGAAGAGTGCAGTTAATTAAGTTAGTCTTACAAGCCATTCCAACATATTATATGTCATTGTATTCTATGCCAAAATCAGTTGAAAAAAGTTTAATCTTTATTATGCAATCCTTTTTATGGTCAGGTTTACATGATAAAAGGAAATTTCCCTTTGGTGAAATGGAGCAAGTTGTGTGATGATAAAACTAGGGGAGGTCTTGGTTTAAGAGCTCTTACAGATGCAAACTTAGCTCTTAGGGGAAAAGTTATTTGGATATTGTACAAAGAGAGTCAAAGACAATGGGAAAGAATTCTTCTAAGTAAGTATGTTGATCCCAATGACCCAAGTTTAATATTTACTGCATTCTCTCTTCCAAATGGTTCTACTCTTTGGAATGGTTTAAAAAATCTATTGATATTATGATTAAAGGTTTAATATGGGTGGTGGGAACTGGAGAAAAAAATTCTATTTGGATGGATACTTGGTGTGATAAAAAACCACTCAATTTAGATCCAATTTTGAAACCTTGGATGAGATTGCTTCAAGACAAATACGATGATAGGGTTTCAAACATTTTGTACAAGGATCGAGAAGGAAGATACAAATGGAAAGAATATTTTTTTACAAGTATACAAGACATTGATGCTAGGAGGCAATTTGAGTAGAAATATAACAATTGTGATTATTTCGAGGGGTGCCAAGGATAAATTGATTTGGGAGTTGAATAGCTCAAGAGAATACACAACAAGAAGTGGATATAATGTTCAACACCAACATAATAATAATGTCACTAGAATATGGAGAGATATTTGGGATAGCCCAAGCATTCCTAAAGTTAAAATGTTTGTTTGGCTAGTAGGTCATAGAAGAATTTTATCCTGGGATAACCTTATGAAAAGGGGTTTTCATGGCCCCTCTCAATGTGTTTTCTGTAATAAGGAGGAGGAGAGTATTGACCATCTCTTGGGACATTGCTCAATAGTCTAGAATCTATGGCAATGGATTCTTAATATGTTTGGTAAATGCATGGTGATGAATAGTAGAATTGAATATTGGTTAAAGCAATGGCAGAGCACTTATAAAAGTGAGGCTTTACAGACAATATGGGATATATCAAAAGATACAATACTTTGGACTATATGGCTAGAAAGGAATAGAAGAATATTTAAAGGAAAGGAAATTAGTTTAGAGGTAATGAAAAAGAATATATGTTTAGCCATAGAGGAGTCTAAACCAACCCTATCAACTCACCCAATCCCTAATTTGGAAGCAGAGAGTCTTGATAGATGGAGTCAAGTCATTAAATGGAATTATGATGTTGGGTACAAGAGAAGCAAAAATAAGGTAAAGAATATAAAGTGGAAACCACCATATGTGGAGTGGGTTAAATTGAATTTTGATGGAGCATCTAAAGGAAATCCAAGACCAACAGGAAGAGGAGGAATAATTAGAAATAATAGAGGAGAGATTTTGTCTCATTATGCTTTTAATAGTGGATTTAAGACAAATAATGAAGTTGAAGCTTGGGCAGCTTTAGAAGGGTTAAAAATATGTAAACAAATGAAATGGAATAGAGTATGGATGGAAGGTGATTCTATCATAGTAATAAATGCAATTTTGAGGAAAGCAAAGGCTCCATGGAACATACAAGAGATAATTGTGGAAATTCAAGATCTTGCTAAAGAGTTTGAAGAAATTAAGTTTACACATATATTAAGGGAAGGAAAAAAATGTGCAGATAAGCTAGCCAATAGAGGGTTTTTGATTGAGGATCGTGAAGTTAAATTCTCCTTTCCATGGTTAGAGGAAGTAGAAATTTTAGTTGAAGTTGACAAAAAATGTTGATTGCCTAAATCTATTAATGATTAAGATTTACTTTAATGTTTTCCATTGGTAATATTTGTTTAATTTTGGGTGAGGGAAGAAAGTAGAGAGGGGAGGGCTCTGGTCCCTCCCCTGCTCCCCCTCCCATGGCTCCTGGTTCCTGCCCAGTCCCTGGCTCAACTTAGGTCATCCCTCCCGGGGAGTGGTTGTTTGCAGATGATCTCTTGGGGGGAGATCCTTCTCCACTATCTGTGCCCTCCTAGCCGGCTAGGGTTTCCTTGGTTGTTTTTTTGGACTGGTGCTTCCCAGGGATCCTTGTTTGGTTGGGGATCCCTTCCCTTTTTCCCTCAGGCTTCCCCCTGGGGTTTTTTGCAGGTTATTCACGTGGATCTGGTCCCCTGCGTTTCTCGGTGTGGTGGAGGTGACGGTTTAGGGTTTGGATAGCTTCCCCCTTTTTTCTTGTGAATCCTCGACAGGCTCTGTGCTTGGACGGGATTCTTGGTCCCTACTGCTGGGATCCTCTTATGTTTTCCCAGGGCGGGTTCCTTGTGGTGCAACTCTCTGGTCACTTCCTGATGGGTTGGATCCTCTTTGTGCTGGTTGTCGGCTTCCTGCAGGATGGCTCTCGCTGAACGAAATGTTTTCCCGGTGGGTGGCTGGTTTCTCCACAGGGCGAGATCTGCCAAATCCGTCGATTTTCCCGTGAGGCGGGATCCTTTATTTTTTGCTAGTTTCCCGGATGGTGGGATTTCCCTGTTGCTTCCCGCTAGGCGGGACTGTTTGTGGTGGTTTTGACTGCTTCCCACGAGGCGGGATTTTATTGTAACAGTTTTTCTTTGCTTCTCGTCGGGTGGGATCTTCTCGATGGTGGTTTTTGGCTACTCCCCACTGGGCGGGATCTCCAAAACTACTTTCTTTCTTATTTGTTTGTTTCCCGCTGAGAGGGATTGTTTCATGCTTATCGTTACCGCTAGGCGGGATTTCTGTTTTGGTGTTCAGTTTCAAGGGATTGATGCCCTAGGCCCATTGCTTATGTAATCAGGTTTTGGGATCCTTGTTAAAACCCGTCGTAAATACAAACACTACTTACCAAAATATTTGTTTAATTTTGTAACAATAATGTGTTTTCATTTAGACTTTTTATTATAATTTTTGTGGTTGCACTTGTGTTTCAGGAAGGAAACTAGCAATTTAGATTTGGTAAAGCGGACTATGATAGTGCGATGTTTTGGAAATATTACTCTACTAAGATGCAAGACATAGATAGTAGAGGTGATTTTTTGGCATTGTGAAGGCTTCTATAGGAAAATGTCAAGAAAGATGCTAAATTTTGGAGTAATTGCATTCATACAAAGATTTGAAAAGATCTAGAAAAAAGAAAATCAAGAATTCAAACATGTTATGTAAAATGATGTAGGTTTCTAGCCATAACATCTCAATTGAGATGATAAGTGTATCTATTTATAAACTCTCAAGCTCTAAATAAAAGAGATGTAATTTTTCAAGGGTGGGGGACCCGAGTACAACCCCTTATTATCAAGCAAAAAAAAATTAGCCTACCCCCCACATCCAATTGATCACATCAACTAATTAATCTAAGGTCATATTAATCAATTAATTATGAATCAACTTAATTTAATCAATCGATTCATTAACTCATATTCAACATCTAATCATGTTAAATCAATTGGAACATTAATTAAATAATTTGTTTCATTAATCAAATTGATTTACAATTATTACATCAATTAATCAATTGAAATTACTCAGCTAATTAAATTTAGAATAAATTAATCAAATTGGAATCAAAATTCTTAAATTCAAAATCAATTCATTTTGATTAAGTTTGGAATCAACTAATCAATGGGAATCATTCACTTGGTACAACTCAAATATAATTTATTAATTAACTTGATCCATTCATTAAGACCATTAAATTTGTTGCATCACATTAACCTATTTCATCCCAATTCATCATTTAAATTGAAGGAATTTAACTTGTTAAAAAATTCAATCAATTCCTTTAAGCCATTAAATAATTTTCAACCCTTAAAATTAGAATCAAATTAAGCAATCAATTAAATCAAATTCATCTATTTGAAATCATTAAAACTTGATTAATTAAATTAAGTAATTAATTTTTTGGTAGATCACTTTAAGGCATCAAGCTGGGCTGGCTCCTCATTATAGAGTAGGGGCCAACCAATACTAACGAATTGATAATCCCACACACATGGATGGAAGGGCACTGATTTTTTCTAACCTTGTCATCACTACTTCGTTCATCATCAACTTAATCAATTTCATACTTAACTAATATGGAATCATTAAGACAACTAATTTGAATACATTAATTAATTTGGAAATATTCATCAAATCAAGGCATAAATCGATCATCAATAAACCAATCCAAAAATAAACTAATGCACTAAAATTACCCATTGGTCACAAAATTTGATAAAGCTCATAATGAAAATAATTTATCTAAATAAACTTAAATTGACAAACTTGATAAAATTTTCTAAACAAAACTAATTTATTACATACTGCAATTTTTTCGAAATAGAAAGTAATTCACCATAATTAATCTCACCAAATCAACCACATAATCAAACCAAACCATCAACCATAATTAACATCATCCATCATAGAACAGAGATCATCATAAACGTAAAATTAAGTCATCATAGATACATGGAGTAATAAATGCTATCACAAAAGTACATCATCGAGCATCACAATCATACTCATTAATCATCATATGTATTCAAATCATATATCAATAAATAATCAATACATCAAGTCCCATATCAAATACATGACATGCCAATGATACATCCATTAGTTATACAATAAAGAATATCTAGTAAAATGCATACCAAAATGGTACACTAAAATCACTACTTTACAAAATTGGCAACGAATCCTCAAAATTGGCATAAAATGGTAGGTCCTCTCCCAAAATCAGCTTTATGACCCTACCTGGTGTTCCTCGTCCTGTTGATGATGACCTTCCAGTTGGTGGTGGGGGCATGTACATTAATTTTTGTGAATATCAAGTCACCTATCTTGATCAAGATCGTGACATCATCTGCATAGGCAAAGAAACCCTAAGGTTTGGAATAACAACTATATAGTAGAATTATTGATGATAAAAGAAGCACTCTATCTTAACTTAGAAATATTGTTGTACATCCTACAACTCTTCTTATAACAAATTTACTTGCCTCTATAGCTGACCCACCTACCCCTACACTTGAGATGACTACCCCAACAACATCTGAATCATATCCTCTCCTCCTCTTGGATATATTTTTGTAGCCTATGATACAATGATGTATTTCTCTATGGTCAAACGATCAATATCCTACTATATCACTATGATATTCCTCACATGATTTACCTACAGTGTGTCAACCCAAGAAACCAACCCATCCCTCTCCTCCCATAGATTTATAACCTCTTATTGCAACTCAGATATCTACCATTGCCACTCCCTCTCCTCCAATTTCCTCATAGCTTATCAATCTACCATTTGACTCTTAGCTATTGCCAACTTGTACTCCTAGTATTACAATCTCCTCAACAATGCTACATGCTCTACCTCTATAGTGGAACGAGGTGATCTGCTAGGTCTTGCCTTTGCCACCACACCCACTAGTGGAGGTAGTCCTAAGAGTGGTATTGCTATCATTAAAGCCTCTACTACTATGCCATTACCTACCTACCCCCTCTCCTTCTATTGCCTCTATGTTACCCTGACCAAACGTACCATAATTTCTACCACTTAGGTCCTCTAGGGCCTTGGTACTAGTGTTGTGACTCTCCTTGGGTGGAATTCAACATACCACCTAATATAATATGTCATTATACCTAGGTCCTCCTTGTTAGTGTCTAAAATATCTATATCATACACATCTACCTTTGAATAGATATCTAGGCTTGGGAGCTCCTCAAAATCCCTCTCCTATGTGGTCCTATAGTACCACATGAGCCTTATCATGAGAACCCTTTGTATGCCTCTATACGAATAAACCACCTGATTGAATCTATGGAGCTCCTACTTTCCCTGATAGCAACCATCCATCTCACTTGCTTAACATTGCTTAGTTGGTATCTGTCCTCCCTCCATCCCATAGGCCCCTTCAAAGTTACCACATGATTTGCTATGGTGTTAGATCATCAAACACATATTAGGATGCCACCAAGGATTCTCTCATAAGCCTTTGTATTTATCCCTCAAAATATATGACCCATATGTAGTCCATTGGCATATCAGGATCTATCACCTACCTAGGTGGTCTCATGATGGCCAAGTTCTCCTAGGCCCACACTTATAGTAGGGTACAACAAACCATGCTCCAACCACCCATATACAGGAGCCTGTGTAATATTTGATATAAGAATACAAGGATGATTGAACCCCATGCAAACATAGTATTATCCTCATGCATCTACATGATGACCTCCCCAAGTGGACCGCTAGTTGAATGGTATTCCCTACCAACACTCTAGATACCAATGAACATAGTAGATTTGTCCTCATATCTAAATGCCTCCCCAAGTATGCAGTATTCATATCAATTATCGATCTAATTGTGGGGAATGCTCGATTGCTCATTAGAAGCTCTAAATAATGCTCTTGATATTGACCCATGTATATTGCTACCTCTATAATAGGAATCCATATGATGTGCCACACATTATTCAAGGTCACTATGATCTCCCTTGTAGACAATTAGAAGATTTCATCTTTGAATACCATCTCTCAGCTAGAGTTGTAAATAGAACCCTATCAAACTCTACCTTTGGCATTTGAGAAATGTAGAAAATGCTCATGGCCATAAGGATCCTCCCATCCTCATCATCCACCATTGTGAGGACCAAATCCAATGCATGTGGTCATATCTCATGATAATCTAGAACTCTATACCAAGCTTGTAACCACAAAGTAACCAAATTATTATCCCAACTAACATAAAATCATTCAAAAAATTGTAACCAAATCCATCTACTTCGCTAAACTTTTATCAACATAAAAGCACCATCCAAAAGCAAAAGTGTTGTCTAGGCGAAAGTTCTGCTTTGTCAGAAAAGTATTCCCTAGATGAAAGTGCCACTTAAAGACACAAGTTCCACCCATAAAAGCATTTCTCATGAACAAAAGTGTTGTCCATGAACAAAAACATTTTTTTGATTCTTATGATATGTTTTTTGTGAGAAAAAACAAAAATGCAAAAATTTTAACTTCTTAATTGTGCTTGCAAAACTTTCCACTAGTGCTTGTACCAACTTTGTGTGATGCATTGGTTGCCTCTGGTGAACCATCAAATTTTCATGTTATACAATGTCTCTAGAGCTCAATTCTAGAATCTCACATCGTAAAAATGTATTGTTTTACCTAGCCTCTCCTTTTTACCTCCCCACACCCATTCGACCCACTTTATTTTGTCACTTCTGCTGTGGAATAAAAGCCACATTTTGCTTTCTTGTGATAAGGAAATCATTAGGATTTAGGATAGAGCTTAGATTTTTATCATTTTATTTATCTTATACTATTTTTCTTAGTGTCCAATGTGAAGCTTTCACAAGGATCACATTGGATCAAGTTGTTGGCTTTTATTAGTCAATTAGTTGTTAGCTAGTTGGGCTAGTCCTTATTTTAGCTAACTGTTAGCTTATCATGCTTATTTAAGCATCCTCAACAAATGCAATATTCAACTTTGCTCATCATCTTCAGGCTTGACATGGAGAGAACACTCAGTTGACATGGAGACAAGACGCCCATCTCCAAATTTTGGTGGAGGCATCACTCTGATGCATACAAAGTAGCATAACCTGCACATGAACTTCGTTGAAACAATGGATTTTAGTAATCAAAGACCAATTTTTTTTTTATATTGGAAACAAGCAGTTTCCACAATGCCAGTTTGGAGCTAATATGGCAAGTTGTTCGATCAAATTCCAAATCCTGGTCCATCAACATAGGACGAGCATTTTCATTTTCCAAAATATTGCTAGTTTTTTTGCAACGACCAAAGCTCTCTTTCTGGTGATGATGGGAAACCACGAGAAGTGGGAAAATACTCGGGCTTGCGCATTAGCAATAGAGAGCTCGAATCCCTTTTCACCATTGAATTTCAATGCTATTATTTTTACCACTTCCCCATGGATATGAACTCCTAATATTTGTCAATGCTATTATTTTTAACACTTCCCCATGGATATGTGTTCACAACTTCAAATTTTAGGGGTAAATTTGTCAAATTAGTGCTATTATTTTTACTACTTCCCCGTGGATATGTGTTCAGGGCTTCAAATTTGAGGGAAAAAATGGTTAAATTAGTGCTATTATTTTTACCACCTCATTAAAATTCTATAATTGAAGGGTAAAAGCTTGTAATTTGTACAAAAATATTTTATAAAATTGCATGGAAAAAGACTATTTTTACCGTTTCATTAAAATTTCATATTTGAAGGATAAAAGCCTTGTAATTTGTACAAAAATGTTTTGTAAAATTGTGTGGAAAAGCATTAAAATTACCTTCAAAAGCAAGACAATTTTTTTAACTCTTAGTTCTAGGTATTTGGTGTTTTAAGAACCATCAAAATTTGTTCCTAATGGGTGCCTAGAAATGAGAAAATTTCCACCAACCAATCTAAGTGTCTTGTTAGCCTTGTTTACACAATGTCAACAATAGCTTTTGACCTAGCAGAACATGTGACAACTCTAGCCCAAATAGTTGGTCAATTGGCTAACATAAAATTCTACATTTGAAGGGTTAAAGCATTGTAATTTGTACATAAATATTTTGTAAAATTGCATAGAAAAGCACTATTTTTACCCTCCAAAAGTAAGACAATTTTTTGTGACTCTTAGTTCTAGGTATTTGGTGTTTTAGGAGCCTTCAAAATTTGTTCCTAATATGTGCCTAGAAATGAGATTTTTTTTGTAAACCATTCTAAGTGTCTTGTTAGCCTGACTTATACAAGGTTAGTAATGGCTTCCGACCTAGCAAAATAGGTGAAAGTGCCCAAATAGTTGGCCAATTGGCTAA
The DNA here is from genome assembly GCA_028583015.1 of Wollemia nobilis. Taxonomy (NCBI): domain Eukaryota; kingdom Viridiplantae; phylum Streptophyta; class Pinopsida; order Araucariales; family Araucariaceae; genus Wollemia; species Wollemia nobilis. The sequence goes on from JAQPPZ010016670.1 coordinate 2,054,559, forward strand.
CAAAGTACTAGACATCATAGTGCAAAATAATCCTAGTGATGTAAAAATATTTAACAATGAATTTTATAGTAAGGTAAAATGTGAGGTGAAGCCTTATGATGGATCCAAAAATCTTGATGTCCTGTCGAGTTGGATCTTGGATACAAAGACTTGGTTCTCTTATTTAGAAACTTCTACTGATAAACAAGTTCCCTTCACTAAACTTGAGCTCTCAAGTTTAATACAAACAAAGTTAAAGATCCAATCAAGAAATGGGATGACCTCATCGTAGCCATGAAGAATACCTTCTATCCATCAAACTATGAGCATGACCTCAAAATAATATGGTATAGATTGAGATAAACTAACAATATGTCTATCCAATATTACATATTTAAGTTCAATAGGTTGAGGATTCTTCTTGGAGTAAAATATCCAACGGAGGCACTCATCATCAAGTTTGCAAGTGGTTTGCAGGAATAAGTGTATAGGGAGTTGAAATTCACTCCCTTAGCCATATTGGATGCTTCATTCAACCATGTGCTCCTTGTAGAGGAGAAAGTGTCTGCTCAATATATACACTTCCAACATACCAAATCAACAATAGTCATATAAAGCAAAAACATCTTCTTCTTATCCTCCTTTCTCTCCTCTTCCTTCTCCTCCTCCTTTTAATGATAATAATTGTTTCCCTTCACTAAACTTAAGCTCTTAGGTTTGAGATAAAAAAATTCAAAGATCCAATCAAGAAACGGGATTACCTCGTCATAGCCATGAAGAATACCTTCTATCCATCAAAATATAAGCATGACCTCAAAATAAGATGGTATAGATTGATATAAACTAACAATATGTTTATCCAAGATTACATCTTTGAGTTCAACAGGTTGAGGATTCTCCTTGGAGTCAAAGATCTAGCGGAGGCACTCATCATCAAATTCACAAGTGGTTTACAGGAACAAGTGTATAGGGAGTTAAAATTCACTCCCTTAGACACATTGGATGCTACATTCAACCATGCACTCCTTGTAAAGGAGAAAGTGGCTACTCAATATATACACACTTCCAAGGAACCAAATCAATAATAGTCATATAACACGAAGACATCTTCTTCTCCTACTCCTTTCTCTCCTCCTTCTCCTTCTCATTCCCCTTTCAATGGTAATAAATTTTGTAATCATTGTAAAAGAAGAGGTCATGTGGAAGAAAATTGCTTTAGGAAGAAGAAAAATATCATTGTATAGTCAGAAAATGAGGAACCACAAGATGGTCCCATTGTAGTTTTAGAAGAGGATAAAATATATGATGAGCTTAGGGGAAAGCTAAATAAATTAACCCTAATGTATCACCACTTTATGGAGGTTACCCATGATAATTTATTCATCACGAGGGCCCACTTGATTTATAATTTTTTTGTGCATTGTATCCTCAATAATGGGTTACAAAATAATATAATTGCAAAGTCCATTGTTGATAGGTTATAACTACCCGTGGAACCTCATCCCCATCCCTACTCACTAGGATGGAAGGATAAGAGTTCCACATCCTACATCAAAGAAACTTGCACGGTGTCCTTTTCTTATGGCCCACATATTGTGAATAGAGTCACCTACGATGTGACTCCAATGGATTATTGTGGTATGCTTCTAGGTAAGCCCTATCAATATGACAAGAGGGCTAAATATGATGCTTTTCAAGAAACATACACATTGCATCATGAAACTAATATTTTTTATTCAAATTATTAAGTATTCCACACTTTTGATGCACCTTATTCAGTCATAGAAGATTACATTAATCTTCAGCAGACCATAGGATACTATGAAACCAACTACACCATCTCCTACTCCTTATGGGGAGTTGACTCCATCACTGAATCATACTCCTATTGTTCCTCCTACTCCTATTTTGCAAAATAATCAACAACCTCAATGACAAGTTATTGTTCCTCATGAGGTCATGGTAAAAATGATGAAGACTTTGGTGAATTATACCAACCTAGAAAATATACAAAATAGTGGATGTTAACAAGGGGTTGGATGGTAGAAATTAAATAATTGTAAATAAAGGACACCCTGTCTCACCAAAGTTTAGATACCTATGCAAACTAGTAATCAAGTCGGTATAATAACATGGTTAATCTTAGAGAATATTACATTATTTGGTACATGACAATGTACCACCTTGGTACATTATTATAAATATTAGATTAGGGTTGTGTCCTAGATTAGTGAGTGAGTTAATATTTTATGTAATGTAATAATGTGTAGGAAATGCATGTGTCATGTAAATATGTGTGCAAGTGTTATGAGTGTAGATGTGCACAAGTGTCTAATATGTAAGTGTGCACATGTGTCCTTAGAATAGAAAAATGAAGAGTTATCAAGAAGAGTGAAGGTCAAGAGTACAACATATGAAGAGTCACATACAATTATATATTTATGACTAAGCATTGTAATATTATGAAGGTGAATCAAATGTGCAAAGCTTTATGCTTGCATTAGTAGATCTTTATTCAATAGTATTTTTAGTATTTTTCATGTGCAATATTGTGAGCATGTTTATGTGAGTATTCTTATGAGTTATTCAATTTGTTATTATATTTTGAGATATTATTTGGTTCATTATATTGCAACTTCATTATATTAGATCCTGTGATGATTTATATTAAGTATTAGAGTATCAAAATATAACTGTTAATAATGAATACTCTATGGTGCCTCACCTATAATGTAGGATATAATCCTTTGGAATGTGTTGTGGCCATCAAACATGCTTAAAATACCTATGGAAAAGAGTGGGTGGCAAGGGCCGAATAGAGGGGATCCCTTGTGCCTTCTTCCTTTCTTCCCACTTCAAATTATTAGGGGATATGGGAGGTGTGAAATCATAGTAACTAGTTTGATGAGTTAATTTAATGAACACCTATGTTTTCCAAGAAAACTAAGGTTCCTTTTAAAGACTCCACTTTTGTGCCTAACCTAACCTTAATATTGTAAAATTAACAATACAAACATATAATTAATGCAACATGCACACCTAATATAGAATGCTCTATCAATTTCAATGATTAAACAAAATAAAATGATTTTTTCTTTTGATTATACAATGGTTCAAGAGATCATGCTTAAAATAAAACTATCCTGACATGCAAACTAAATGAAATTTAGATGCAATACTTAAAATAATGATACAATATCCTCTATTATATGGTTAATCTAGTAAGGGCCCTTAAATTTCCCTTATTCTCAAATAAATTGTAAACAAGATCTAGAGATAACAAACAATAAATTAAATTTAATTACAAATAGAAAATATATAACCAAGGATTAAGGGAACCTAGTTTTATCTCTGTGGCATAAGCATTGCCTATTATAGAATTGTTGCCACCACTTTTGCTTCTAGGCATTGTTTTTTCAACCTACAACAACAAATATTGGTAACTAGAAAATAAAACTATAAATAGAAATAGTAAACTAATGTAATACTCTAGAAAATAGAATAGAGAACCAAGGGAATAGTAAACCTGATTTTGCCTTGATGGAAAATGCATTACCTCCATGATATAAGTATTGTCAATGCTTTTATTTCTAAGTAGCACTTTTGCTAAACCTACAAAATAGACACATGATAAAAATATTAGTTTAGAGGGACCTATCTTGTCAGAGAAAGATGATAAACTTCGTTATTGATCTAATCAAGCCCTTGTTATTAACTAGATAAAATGATAAATCATTGGAGATGAAGGAAATCATGTATTAAAGGAGAACAAGCAGACACCTTTCCTAGTCAAAAGTACTATCAACACTTTTGCTTTTGATGTTAACGCTTAGTGTAAAACAAAGAGCAAAAGCATTGTCTATAATATATAGGCGATGCTTTTGATTGTAAGTATATACTAGTGATAGTAAAAGTAAAAATTTGTGAGAATTAAGAGGTTATGAGGAAGGGTGCTTCCCTAGGGGGAACCAAATACCCAATTGTATAGCAAAATGATAGTAGTAAAATTATACAAAATGATATGAGATATCACAAATTTATATGTAATGTTTATAATATGTAAATACAAAGTTATAAACTAAGTGAGATTACAAGATAAATGATTTATAAATATTACAAAATAGGAGTTGCAATTTAACCAAAATTTCACAAAAATTAGAGAGATAAAATGACAAGAGGAAGACACAAAGCAAGAGAAAATTAGAAATAGGGCACAACCCAAGGTGATGAGATATCTTCCCCTTATTAAATCTTGATAGTGACCTTCTTCCTATGATTGGATGCTTGAGGATTGAAGATGCCCCTTGATATTTTACTTGAGAACTTGATTGCTTACCCAGTGCTTGAAGAAAGTTTTCTAAGTGCTCACAAAATCAAACCAAAAATTTGGCACAATATAAGTAAATGTAATAACCCAGACCTAACATACCTGGTTGTCTATTCCAGTCTTGCTCACTAGAATTACAAAGTGAAAATTTTGACTGGTTTCAAGGTCTAAACATGGCATAAGGTGAAAGTTTGATGTAAGTAGTATGTTGTTCACCCAATATTTTATTAGTATGAGGTATAGGAAAACCTACTTGGGAATACTAACCACTACAGACGGTCTTCCAAGCGGATGAGATTGGCTAGATCCTATATAAAAAGGTACCTTTTTGTGAACCTATCTTCCCAATATTGGAGTGCAGGTTCACATCCACTAGGATCCATAACACCTAGAAGGTGGACACATATTTTCCCTATCCCTTAGCATGAAGGAATTAGGTTCCTTTTGACCTAATTTCTATCATATATTTAAATACATGCAAGGGGTTAGTGTATTATGCCTTGTGCCTAGTTGAGAGTCCACCTTCCCTAGAGTCAACTAGGGCCCACCATTACCCTAGCTCAGGTCCTATAATCTCTTATCACGGTATGGTTGACAATGAGTTATCCCATACCAAATTATCATTGAGTAGTTAGCATCGGTGTCTTTCTAAGTTTCTCCCAACTGCACAATGAGCAAAATATTCATCATCATACTACTCGCACAATGACCTAGAGGTGACATCCCATACTACCCCTCATCACTTGTTCTTGGCAAAAGGATCTCCCATCTTGGGCTGGTTTGCTAGAAAGTGATTGTTCTTGAATCATAGTGATTATCCTTCCTACAATAACCAATATTGGGTGTATTATGATTCACAGTGATTGCCCTTCCTATAATCACCGGTACTGGATGTTAATGATCTACATCCTCCACGATGGATAATTTGACATTCTTTTCGATGAAAAGGTTTAGGAAGGTTTAACTAAGGTATCAAAGACTATCCTCTAATGTTCCAAACCCAAAATTTTAATATACAATGTTAAGAAGCATTAAACAATTTTCATCATAAAAGGGTACTTTCCAACAAGGTGAGACAACCATAAATTTACTCATTATAATACAATTTAACTAAGCTTTTAAAACTAGATCTTTTGGAAAGTAAAACGGTTATTATATAACTTTGATAAAACAACTAAAATTTTACATAATTAAAAGTGGATTTTTCTCTCAAATTAGCGTTATAAATCATGCATAACAAATTATTTTTCTTTATTCTAAATTAATTAAAAGAAAAGGTCATTCATATATCCCCACTTGGTAAATTTACTGTAAATTCATAGAACCCAACTTTTTCCTTCTAATCATGCTTTATTTTAAAATAAGAGTAACAATGAAATAAATAATCCGATTAACCTAAGCATTATTTTAAAGGAAAATAAATTCATTAATCAAATAATTTTATAAATCAATGGTTCTTAACATAATTTAAACTCGTGATGCTCTTATATTAATTGTAACACATATATCTACCTTAAATAAGATATTGTAATTTCATACATAAATTTCTATAATATTTCGAAAGCAATGATAAAGGCAGTTAATATAATCCCAACACTTAGTTTTATACATTCAACATGAAGGAAATACCGCTACAAGTAACTATTATATTGTTTCTCTTCAACACAGGTCTTCGATTCTCTTAATTGTTTGTCCATCTTCTTGATAGTGTCAGACTGCCCCATGATTGCCTCTCAGTCGGTAGTATGTTTCCTATGAAATTTTGTATTCCACCCTTATGGAAGCTTTGCCTTACTTTAGAGGATTTCCATGATGGTTTTCTTTTGAATTTCACCCTTACAAAATCTCTATCTTTCTTTAGATAATTTCCACGATGATCTCTTCTCTGTTCTTCTTTTTGAATTTCACCCTTACGAAATCTCTGCCTTTCTTCAGAGAATTATCTTGGTTATTTCTTTTCTTTTTCTTTTCTAAATTTCACCCTTACGAATTCTCTGCCTTTATTTAGAGAATTCTTGCGGTGATCTTGATCTTTTGAAGGTGCATTGTTCCTTTATAAATATGGTTCAACTACTTAAAATCATTCTTCTATCTTCTCAACTGTCAATATTATCCAATCTAATCCTTTCCTGATTCTGCTAATTTATGTCTTCAAAATTTTGGGTCAATTCTCTTCGATTGACCATCTATAAATTTTGATGTAAATTTGATATCTCTACCCAAAATTATAAACTCATGCAACTAAACAGGTACAACATCCTATTTATTTTAAGATGTAATCGGTTTACCATGATAAATCCTCAACATTCTAAAGGTAATATCTTGCCACCTTTAGTGGTTACAATATTATTATTCACATTTAGTTCTAACCCACTTGGCATTTAATGTCCTTTCCTTCATATTATTGTATTTTGTCCCTCTTGGATGCGTAGAGTAAGGAGTGTAACGCGCTTCTCTAAAAAAATGATAACCCTTAACTCACCCTTATCTGAATGACCATTTTGCTCTTGTAGCATAACAATTATCTCTGATCACTAAATTTTATCCTCACTAGGTCCCTTCCTGACCTAAGCTTGACATTTGATGCATAAGCCATCTTTGATCATAAATTATTTGTCCTTGTTAGGTACTTGCTCTAAAGTTTAAGGTTGAATATTTCCCCTTTTAATTCTCTTATTTGACTAACCCAACCAAACTGATATTGTGATACAATACTTGACCACATAGATTATACCACCTATCCCCATAGCCTTCTTAACTTGCATGGTTGACAAAAGGTGTGGCTTGAATGAGTTACGAGCACAATAGATTTAGATACATTGATTTGATTTATCTATAAAATATAGCCATATTTATTCAAAGTTTAGAAGGGTTTTATGAGTTTTAAGTCAATCTACACCCAAAATGATGTTAGAGGCATGTAGAGGAGTTACATATAAATACTAGCTGGTTTTTCCCTATGATAGGATAATTTCTGGACCAAATAGACATTGTATGGGTTTGCCTTGACCCATATTTGACCTTCCATCCATTCGCCAAAGATTATGGTCTTTTTGTTATGCGCCTCAAAATACTATAAAAATAAAATTGTTGCTCTAGTATAAGTAAACATTTGTAGTACCTCTCAGAGCTGAGGAGCATCTTGCACTTCTTAGATTGAAGTTCAAGGTTTTACACTTATTTCAAGAGATGCTTCCTTTCGATCAATTCTTTGAGAGCATTAATGAGCATAGTGTGACCCTCCACAAATATAGCAACCTTGCTTTGGAGCTTTAATATTTTTTCCATATACTCTTGAGTATGTGTAGGTTCCAAACCACTCTTACAATTTTTTTTTTAACCAACTTCCTTGGTTTTATTCCCTGGTTGGTCCTCTTCATCCCTTTTATAAACTTGGATATTTTTCCTTTTTCCTTTTTTCTTCTTTGTCCTTGCTCGACGAGAAGCTCTATTTTTTTCCTATTGTGATTCCAACTTCTCTATCAATATTTTAATCAAAGACATGGATTGTTTAGACTACACTTGAAACAACTTGATCGTTGCTACAAGATCTTCCATTTTTTTCTCTCGTTATAAAGAAGCTATGTTAATTGTTTAAGTTTACCAAAATCACAAAATATGACACATAAAGAGTCCCACATCTTAGGGTTTTGCAACCCAAGGTTCTGATACCAACTGTAACAACCTAGATCTAAAACACTTGTTTTTCCATTCTATTCTTGCTTACTGGAATTACAAAGTAAAATTTTTGATTGATTTCAAGGTCTATACATGGCATAAGGTGAAATTTTGATGTAAGTAGTATGTTTTTCACCCAATTTTTTATTAGTACGAGGCATAGGAAAACCTACTTGAGAATACTGACCATTGCAGATGATCTCCCAAGCAGACAAGATTGACCAGATCCCATAGAAAAAGGTTCCTTTTTGTGAACCTATATTCCCGATCTTGGAGTGCAAGTTCACAACTGGGGTTATCCTCTAGGTTCCATAACACCTAGAGGGTGGACGTATATTTTTCCCGTCCCTTAGCTTGAAGGACTTAGGTTCCTTTTGATCTAATTTTTGTTTCGGATTTAAATACATGCAAGTGGTTAGTGTATTATACCTTGTGCCTAGTTGAATTTCTACCTTGGAGTCAACTAGGGCCCACCATTACGCTGGCTTAGGTCCTAGAATCTCTTGTAATGGTATAATTTATGATGATTTATCCCATACCAACTCATCGCTTAGTACTTAGAATTCGTGTCTTGCTAACTTTCTCCCAACCACACGATGAGCAAAAGACCCATCATCGTACTACTCGTACAACAACGTAGATGTGACATCCCATAATACCCCTTGTCACTTGTTCTTAGCAAAAGGACCTCCCGTCCTAGGCTGGATTGCCAAAAAGTGACCGTTCTCAAATCACAGCGATTGTCCTTTCCACAATCATCGATATTGGGTGTATTATGATTCATAGTGATTACCCTTCTCGTAATCACCAGTACTATATTTTAACTATCTCCATCCTCCACAATGGATAATTCAATATTATTTTCTATGGAAATATTTAGGAAGGTTTAACTAAGGTATCAAAGGTTATCTTCTAATGTTCTAAACCTAAATTGTTAATATACAATGTTAAGAAACATTAAACAATTTTCATCATAAAAGAGTACTTTCCAACAAAGTGAGACAACCATAAATTTACTCATTATAATACAATTTGACTAAGATTTTAAAACTAGATCTTTTGGAAAGTAAAACAGTTACTATATAACTTTGATAAAACAACTAAAATTTAACATAATTAAAAATGGATTTTTCTCTCAAAGTAGCGTTATAAATCATGCATAACAAATTATTTTTCTTGATTCTAAATTAATGGAAATTAAAGGTCATTCATATATTCCCACTTGGTAAATTTACTGTAAATTCATAGAACCCAGTAATTTCCTTCCAATCATGCTTTACTTCAAAATAAGAGTAACAATGAAATAAATAAGTCGATTAACCTAAGCACTATTTTAAAGGAAAATAAATTCATTAATCAAATAATTTTATAAGTAAATGGTTTTTAGCCTAATTTAAACTCATGATACTCTTATATTAATTATAACACATATATCTACCTTAAAATAAGATATTATAATTTCATACATCAATTTCTATAATACTTCACAAGCAATGATAAAGGCAACTAATGTAATCCCAACAATTAGTTGTATACATTCAACATGAAGGAAATACTGCTACAAGTAACTGTTATATTATAATAACATTATTATCTTCAAAGTATCTAAAGCACCTCTTAAAATTCTAAAAGAATATATGATACTTTTATTTAAATCAAAGTCATGAAAGAAAATACTATTAAGTCCAAAATCAATGGAGAAAGCTCGATTCATGAAACTGTTTAAGGACTTTAAAATAATTAAAACAAGATCTTAAATCAACCTAATTCTCGAACGAAAATTCACCTTTTCCTAAGTTATATTAGCATAGTAAATTAGTCTAGGTATTGTGTAACTATTCAAATGTCACAACTTCAGAATCCAACAATCATGATAGTTATTTGCTTTGGTCATTAGTATAAACTAAGGAGGACAACACATGCAACAAACTGGTATCAAGAGATTTTTAATCCAATATTAAATATGACCATATAATAATCAATTTCATACTACCATTATTTAGTAGATAAAGGAAAAATTACTTCTCAAGTTATTTATCCATAGTCAACATACTTGTTTAAATAAATTAATTTACGCTCTACGAAAAGGCATCTATTGCCTACCTAATTAAATGGTTTCCATTTAATTTACTTAGTGGGGATAGCAATAGAATTTTAGAGTAATTGTTGTTTACAATCTGGTATGGTTTAAATATTTACCAAAGCATTCAAAAGATGTTTTATTAAAGCAAGACTTGGGTTAACACAAAACAAGGCACAGTTTAAATGTTTACCAAGGCATTCGAAAACAATAAAAGAAAATTTTTGGCTCTATTTATTATAATTTGAACGGTTCAGACATATTAAAATACAATGCAATCCAATAATATTTTCCATGCTCAAAGCATAAATACATTATCATTAATATTTGTATGACACTATACTCTTTGGAGTTTCATAATTTTATTTTGTTTCAAGAATGAACTAATACCATACACATTTGAAAGGAGGTTAAATAACTTTTTCAAAAATAATTAGTAAACCATATACAATATTTTTATCAATGCCTATTCATATCATAAAAACACATCACAAATCGATGAAGGATTTAATCAATTTAAATCTATTTGAGAAGGGCTACGGAATATATCTACCAACAGATATGAATTCATTTGAATGGCAAAAGTGGCGATAAACACTCAGTTTTTCTATTGGGCGGTTCCAACCTCTACTAGGAATTAGCCATCTATCTTTTGTGTAAAATATGGTAAGTAAAATTTCAAAACATGAAACTCAAATTAAAAGAAACTCAATAATCTGGTAACTCCATCGAAAGCATACAATAGCTGAGATTAACGAAAACATGCCATATCTGAATTAATATAAATCAGTTTGGATACATCTGCCTAGGTTTTTTTACAAAAGGAGTACATAAACTCTTACACAAGGATGCAAAACATGAAAACATCTACTCTATAATAACTAAAGATTCACCAGACTGAACGCTTGTCCCTTTCCTGGTGCTTTCAATGGCGTAAAAGGTTTAAAATGATTGTGGCATGGTGGTTATAGGGGTGGACTGCACGAAGATTTGTGTGGCGGCTTCTGGGGCGGACATCATAGAATACTATGGCGACCATAAAAGCTGGACAGCCTGCCCGGATTCGTGGCGGCTACCAATTCCACCATGTAAATTAAAAAAAAAAACTAAAGATAATTCCATATGAAGAATTCCATAACCAATGAACCTCCAGCTAAACCATTATTTAAGGACATGGATAATATTTGACTCATCTAGAATTTGCTTGCAATTGAGGGAATTGCATCATTATGGTTCAATACAACATGACTAAATTTATTCTCGAAACATTCAGGTTTAGCTTTGGAAAATATTATATAACTTCCTCAACCCATCGCAGCTAAACAGAGCCACTCGACACAATTTTAGGAGATTCACGTCCGCTACTAAACCTCTAGCTACTACGAGCGACCACCAGGGCTTAGAGTGACATCGAGGGAATCTGAAAAGCTCTAAGATAATAATGGATGCATCTACATGCCTAATGTAAAACTATTTTTTCTCTATTGCAGTCAAGCAGGAATGCAAATATCAACACTTCATTAAAATTCAGATATGTATGCATTCATTGCAACATCAATATAAGGTATTAAAATTATTTATTTTAAAATAATGGGTTCTTCATAACCCAATTCTATATTTTAGGCAAGAAAATACATCCTTTCAAATAAGAAACCAATAGTTTATCTCATAACATAAATAAGTAATTATATCCAGGATGGTTTGTTCATTTTAAAATATAGCACATATTATCAATCATCAACATAATGCATCTCCACTCAATACGCCCTAGACATGGCGATAGAGAGAATACAATTACTTAAACAATATAAATTTTATAGCAAAAATAACCTTGGAACATCAAGCAACCTTTTGACATTCCTAGACTTCTTCCCAGTATCACACCTCAAATCAATACCTCCACAACATACAACACAACGCCCCCTAGTTTTTATTCCATTTCTCAACAACATAAAAAGGATTTTTGATAACCGATAGTTGAACACTTGGATTCTCCCATTCAAATATCTACCTTAATATTTCGCTTGGTGGGTAATAATTTCTACGGCTAAAGAGCCATATCCAAGTATGTTTTCAAATGCAAAACTTTATTATTTGTTGATTAAATTATTATATATTATTGTATTTATAAATATATATATATATATATATTAATAATCAATAGATCATTAAAACAATTAGCAAATTAAGCTAACATTCCTTTTATATTTAAAATATTCTTTTCTTTTCTTTAAAGCACGCAACCAACAACCAAGTCATTCAAATCAACACACAAAAATGTAACTATATGGATGCAACTATATGAAATGTAATTTGTGAGCTTCCATGTACTCATGAGCCATGGTGCTTTTTGACACCTCCCTCATATCCCTTCTTACATCTTGCAAACAATCTACTATGGCCGCCTGAAGAAGGATGCCTGGTTTCTCTTGATATACCTACCTAACAAAGAATACTTGTCCCTACAACCAAAATCTATCAGTAGTACCACATCCTAAAAGCAATAGTAAGTAAAAATATCATAAATATTAATTGTTCTAGTAGGGTTGTTATAGTAAGCAATATGGAGGAAGCTAATAATTTTAGAGAAAATATAGTAGAGTTGTGGTACATGAAATTGTGTTATAATAAGGTCATCCCAGAGACTCAATTTATAGATAATAATTGCCTTGGGAGAGGGGAAATGCAATGAATAAAAATAATACATAGGAAGGCAAGGTTTTGAAATGAAAATTAAGAGAACAAAAATGGAAGATCGTGAAAGAGAATATCCCTGGATTTTGAATCTACTATAGGTTGGCAAGTCAAATTTCTAGAGGTTTAATTTATTAATGACAAGTGGTAGGATAGAGACAAGAAGTTACATTTGGTATGTGGTAGGTCAAAAGTATTGCCTACCAAAAGCACTTTTAGTGCTTTTGAATTGGTGCTATTGCTAAATTACTATTGAAGGTCAAATCGAGGTGGGAAATGGTCAAATGGTTAGTGGTTTCAAAAGTGTTATATAGGTGGTAAAATCATCATCAATGCTTTTGTTTGGGAGAAATAAATGCTCCCAATTTTATTAGGAATACAATGAATCTAGTTTGGAATATTAAAGGATAGAATAATAGAGGTCTTGGTGGATTTGAGAGCATAAATTCAGGTGTCTATATTTTCCCATTTTTATGTATTTATTTCTTAAAAATTCATAAAAAAACCAATGTAGATGATATTTTTTTTAAGCGAAAAACATCTTGTGGGGCCACCTTGGTCTGAGAGACCATGAAAAAGCAGTTCTACACCATCAAAGTCACCCGGAAGTCACACCCGACCCTGCCCACACCAACATTATCAATTGGATTTTGGATACCCAATTCAGCTTTTTGGTAGGGTGGAGATTTGAACCTGGGACCTCCATTTAAGGATTGCCCTCTCCTCTCGAACTCACCTACAACACCTGGGTAATGTAGATGATATGATTCACATAAAAACCAATGTATTTATGCAAGCCATATCTAGATTGTTTGGATCTGGCTCATGTGCAAAAGTGTCTTATATGTAAGAGTGCACAAGTTTATTTATATTAGAGTGTGCTAAGTGAAGAGTCATATCTAGGTGTGCATACAAGATAGAGTCATGTCTATGCAGTGTCAAGTAAAGAAGCCAAGAGTCATGGGACTTGGCATACGGAAAGGAATAGTCAAGTAGACATAGAGTCATTCTACAATGGCTATACATTACTCCATGGAGGGACATAGCTAACATAGAAAATATAGCGAGTATAACTATCATTATTGTAATAGGGTTTTGTAATACATTTGTAAGAGAAAGAGGAGTAACAAATATTGTATACATTTTGAGCAACTAATATTGTAATTTGTGCTACATGCTTTGTACATGTATGATTTAGGCTATTTACATTCATATTTTTGCATATTAATGAATGTTAGTTGATATATTATAAGCCTTGATATACATATTAGTTTGCTCATATTATTCTGTTTACATTCATTATCTTGATCTTACTATATTGCAACTATATTATATTTGATTCTATGAAATTTATCTTGTGAGTTTATATTAATATTAAGGCTTCAAAAGCCATCAAATATGACCATTATGTTTCATGTTGTGATGTGATTTTCCATATTTATTTGTTATAATTGTTCAAGGAATTAAGGTGGATTTTATTCTTGATATGATTCTTCTGATTCAAATTGCCAAGGTGTTTTTTGAATCCTCTATCTCTCAAGTATTGAAATGTTATCCTTTTGCATGTTATTTTCATTGTTTATATCCAATTTTAAGCATCTAAAATTAGTCCTTTAGCAATTTCAATATGTTTGCACTCAACTTAGTCAATATTTATTATTCAAATTTTAGAGTTACTTCTATGTCTACCATATTTAAATAACAATATTATATCCACTTTTTTTTTTTTTTGAAAAAAAACTTGTATTAAGATATAGATCAATTACAATGTGGGAAGAGCCTCTTCCCAGCCGAGGTTCGAGAGGACACAGTCATACAATAGTAAAGGAAGAACTACACCGGAGCCAATTTTTGTGAACCAAAAACTAGCTGCCATGGGGTCCCCCATCGTACTCTATTTTTTCGAAGGTCATTAGCTCAAGGACCTTTCAAGACCCTGTCTAATCACCTCATCCTCAATATCCATATCACTGTGCAACTAAACTCCAACCTCATTTTCCGCACCCATCTTAGCCAAAAAGTCAGCCGCTTTGTTCAAATCTCTACTCGCATAAACTTGGATCACGTCCTCCAATTCCTTCCATAATTCTTTAATTTGGGTAACAAGAGCCCTCAACCTCCAAGATTTCAGATCAAAGTTCCTCATGCAGTCTAGAGCTCCAACCATTATTTGCGAGTCTAATTCAAGAATAATCCTGCGGTGGCCATGTTTCACTACCCAAACAGAAGCAGACTTGATGGCAATGGCTTCGACTTCATTGTTAGTGGTTCTTCCCAGGCCTTGCAATTCCCAATAGAGCATAGTCCCAACATGGTTCCGACACACCACTCCAATTCCGACTCTACCCGGATTGCCTTTTGCAGCTCCATCAGTATTGATTTTAATCCAACCTTCAGGGGGAGGTTTCCAACAATTTATGTCCTGTCCCTCTTGCAGTTCAACGCGTTCTTCCATAGCTCCAATGTCAATTTGGGCTTCCTCCTCAGCATGAACAGCCACAGTTTCGGTAACCTTGCTCCAAATGGTCTGCCAAACCCCGTCTAGAGCAGTAAAAGTTTCTCTAAAAATTTAGGCATTTCTTTCCAGCCATACTTGCCACCAGATAAAGCTTAAACCGAGCTCCCAGCCAATACGAAGAGCTTTAGATTTGAATCTACATTTCTACCATTTTTCCCAGATATTCATCCAGTTTAGGTCACCACTTACTTGAATTTTAAAGTATGGAAACCAATGCAGCCAAATCTGTCGGGTGAAAGGGCAACCAAACAACAAATGGTCAGTAGTTTCCTCGCTCTTGTAGCATAGTACACATTGAGAAGGGCCGATGATACCTTTTGATATGAGATTATCAAAAGTGAGGATTCCATTGTGCATGCATTGCCAGGAAAAAAAGTTAACTTTCGGCCAGCCTTTAGAGTGCCAAATTTTCCTCCAGTCCTCAACCTAAAAAGCATGAGGGGGGGGATCTGGGAGAATGCTGTCATATTCATCCTTTACTGTATAGATTCCAAGACTCCCAAAGCCCCAAGCTAATTCATCCTCCACATATCTCCCTATAAGAAATATTTTTGTCAAAATTTTAGTCATGATGGGAGTCAAATCCAGAGGGATTGAAATGGGCCACTCATCCAACTTCTTGAACTGCTTAAACTTACACTCCCCCAGCTGAGTAGTTGTGAAATAACTTTCAATATGGATCCATCCCTTGGCTTCAATGGCTGCTTTTATTGGTTGTAATTCTGTAAATTCAGTAATGATGGGTGGGAACCGATCCCAAGAATCTATCCAAAAATGAGCCTTCTCCCCTCTTCCCACTTTCCAAAATAAGTGATCTTTAACAACCTGAGACCCTAACTTGAGAGCCTGCCAAACTAGGGACTCAGTACCATCCAAGGGGATGCAAGCTACATCATTTTGGTTGGCCTGTCCTAGGTATTTGCTAGTTAGGATTCTATTGAAAAGGGAGGTGGGTTGGGAGATCCATCTCTAGTACAGCTTTCCAGCCAAAGCTTTATTATTCAGCTTAGATTTTCTCAAACCCAAACCTCCTTTAACCTTGGGCTGGGTAACTTTGTCCCAGCCCACTAAGGCCCACTTTCTCTCTCCCTTTGCTCCTTCCCATAAAAAATTTCTAGCCATCCTGTCCAACTCTTTCCATATTGTAATCGGGGCATATAGGATACAAAATTTGTAAATTGGCATGGCTTGAATGACTGACTGTAAGAACGTTAATCTACCACCATAACTTAACCACTTGTGAGACCAGTGATTAATTCTGTCCTTGATACACTCTAGAAGATTCCTCAATGTGTCTAATTTTAGCTTCTTAAAGTGCAAGGGCACCCCCAAGTAAACCACTGGGAGAGAAGTCCTTGTGAATCCCAGGATTTCTAAAATTTTGTTTTGAAGCCTTTGCTACAGATTAAAAAAAACCACTTTGGATTTCTTGTCATTAATGACCTATTGAGTAGCCCTAAGATAGACATTAAGAGTATCCCTAATCATTCTTGCTTCCCTGAAGCTGGCCACTCCCACCAAACCAGTGTCATCCACAAACTGTAGGTGCGTTAAAACTTCGTCACCCACCCTGATACCCAATAATCTACCTTGTCTTCTCAAGAAAAGTCTGCCAAGACCTTCAACCAAAATGAGAAAAATATAAGGAGAACATGGATCCCCCTGGCGTAGTCCCCGAGTAGCTCCAAATGGTTGTGAAGGAAGGCCCTTGATTAGCACAGAGTAAGTCGGGGTAGAGACACAACTCATGACCCACTCTATCCAGTCCTAAGAGAAACCAAAGGCTGCCATCATTTTAGCCAAGAAACTCCATTCAACCCTGTCATAAGCCTTTGAAATGTCTAGTTTTATGAACATCCCTTTATTACCAGAAGTGTGCATTGAATGGATTGCTTCCTGGGCCACAACCACCCCATCCAGAATCTGTTGTCCCTCAAAAAAACCCCCTTGCTCGGAGGAGACAATGTTGTGAAGAAGAGGTTTTAGGCGCTCAGCCATTACCTTTGTGATTATTTTGTACAACACATTACATAAGGCAATAGGCCTATAATCTGAAATATGAACCCCCTCCTCCCCTTTTGGAATTAAGGTAATGAAAGTGTGGTTTATAGCTTTAAGCATTCTCTTATTTTCTCTGGACTCTTCTACAACAACCATTACATATTCCTCTAAGTAGTCCCAGAAAGCCTAAAAAAACTCAATTGGGAAGTCGTCTGGACCTAGAGTTTTACCAGTGCTCATTCCAAAGACCACGGTTTTCAATTCATCTCTATCAATGGGTTTGAGGAGGGCCTGATTTTCATCCTCGAAATAACAACAGGTATGACAGAAATAACTTCATTTTGGGCCTCTACATCTTGTACCACACTTTCCTTAAAAATCTTAGAAAAATAATCCATAGCATGGGAATGCATACCTAGAAGTGTATCAAAGGAATGACTGTTTTCATCTTAAAGGGCCTCCATATTGTTCATTTGTCTTCGAGCACAAGCAGTCCGATGAAAGAATTTTGTATTTCTGTCCCCTTCTAATAACCAGGTGGTTCTTGCTCTCTGCTTCCAATAGGTCTCCTCCTGGTTGTCAATGTCCTCAACCATTGTACGTAGGGCATCATCCTCGGCTTTGAGCTGGTCCGTAATTACTCCTTCTCTGAACTATTTTTGGACCTCATCCCATCCGGCCACCAATGGAGCTCTTTGGGCCTGGAAGTCTATTTTATTAGCACGCCTCCAATACTTCAACTGAGTCTTGACATATTGTAGTTGTTTATGGATTCTGAACATAGCTCTCCCATAAGCTGGGCGGCCTTCTTCCCACCATTGTGGAATTTTCTCCCAAAGTTCTTCTTTCTAAAGCCAAAAATTCTCAAATCTGAAAGGTTTGTGATGCTGCCCCATCCTAGTCCCGCCTTCCAATAGAATGGGACAGTGATATGAAACCGGGCCTTCTAAAATCTAAAAATTTATATTCCATTTTACAAACGCCTCCTCTGAAACAAAAAAATGATCTAGCTTAACCTTCCTGCTATGTGGCTCCTGCATTTTATTAGTCCAAGTGTAGTTAATGCCAGGACATTTAATGTCCACTAAGTGCAAATCCTGGACTTGGGCAATCATGAAACGGTCGCCTGGGTCCAAAAATGGTGTTCCCCCTTCCTGATCTCTTGAAGATAATTTAGAGTTAAAGTCCCCTGCTATAATCCAGTCTAGATATTCCCTTGAGGTTCGCATGTTATGCACAGCCTTCCACTGTCGCCTCTGACCATCTAGGTTTTGAGACCCATAAAATTTTGTGATTAGAACGTGTTTCGCAGTGATATTATTCCTAAAAAGAGAAGTGAGAACACCCCTCCAAGCAAGATGTTCTATTGCAGACCATTCAAGAGAGTTCCACAAAGTAACAATCCCCCCTGAGGCACCTTGGGCAGCCACATCCATATGAACAGCACCCATCCAAATTCTATTGACTGTTTTGGACATAAGATCTAATGACATCTTAGTCTCCTATAAAAGCAAAAAATTAGTATTACGATTCTCTAAAAGTCTTTGAACAACAGATTTATGGGTTCTACTGTTTAAACCCCTCACATTCCATGATTGTATAATCATTGGTTACCCTGGGAGCAATAAGAGTCTATTGGCCTCATCGATCCTCCCGTGATCAGTTTGTCTCCTTGGACTGCTAGCAACTCCTTATTGGATCTTCTACCTACTCCCTGAGAATTGTTGTTTTTTGATATTTTTTCTACCTGGGTTATCCCCAAAGTTGGCCTTTCCCTGTTCTTCTTTGCTATTCCCATGCTGACATCCTAAGATACTGTTTGCTCCTGGTTATGCACTACTAAAGCCCCTGAACACACTGGTTGTGATACCTCACGGAGTTCAACTACTCGTTGTATGACGGGAGGAGATGAGAGGGGCAGATGCACGGGAATATTAGAATTTTCCTTATTACCCTCCATGCCCTCCATAAATTGTTCCTCTTCATCAACCAGTGACTTAAATATCTCATACCTATTGGCAGATTTGAGATGGGATTGCTCCTTTCCCTCTTTTTTCTTTGTCTATATTTTTCTTCTGGGCTGTTCAAAACCCTCTCTCTGAGCTTCCTGGCCCTGAACGGTGCTATTAGAATCTTTATTAAGTGTTGCATTATCCTCTTTAGGTAGGTTTGGCATTCCTAAAGGGGCCTCCATTTTAGCATTCATATTATTAGGGCAAAAATGGGCCAAATGTCCATGTTTATGACAAACCCTACATCTAAAGGGTAGGGCCTCATAGTCCAATTGTTGAATCCAGGAGAGTCCTACCAATTCAATTTCCATCTCTGTCGACAAAGGCTGGCTGAGATCCATCTCCACACATATTCTTGCATACATCGCCATGCTCCCTTCAATTGTGTCTCTGGCAACACCCAGATGTCTTCTAATAGAATTGTCAATCCTTGCCAACACCTGCTCACTCCAAAATTCCATTGGAAGAGCATATAGTCGGATCCATACTGGGACAGCGGTAGGTTCAACTCGGGGATCGAATCCCACTCTCCATGGTTGAACAAATAGCCCTGTCGGGCCATGATTTTTCTTCTCTAACTCGAAAGCCATATTTCTATCTACCAAAGACGAAAAGCTAACAATAAAATATCCATTGCTAATAAACCACAATGAATACTCACTGTGAGGCTCCCAGTTTTGGCGGATCCAAGAGTGCAAAAAATTCAGGGAAGGACGTATACCCATGAACTTGCAGATTAAATCATGATTAGCTCTGTAAATGACTGATTCTTCAACCATACTTGGCTTGATGACAATTTTTGGCCTAGTTTCGACCTACAAAAAACATTCATTCACACGATGTGCTGTTGACCTATTCCCAGCAGTCGTGAAGAGCATTTTATATGCCATTTTTTGAGCTTCGTCGTTCTTTGGAGGAGATTTTTCTTTAAACAAATCTATGTATGAGCTGCTACTCCCTAGAAAAGGAGCCGGAGAAGTCCCCATTGGACCCTCCTGGGGCACCAATCTAGCCTTCAGATCCACCATACCCCGAAAGCACTTTTGCAAACCAGCTGATGCCCTAGATTTTTTGAAGTTCCAGAAACCCTAGTTCAGAGGAAAAAATCGCCAGAGCTCCTCCGAAGAAATGTTTTCCTCTTTTTCTTCATGCACCCATATTATATCCACTTTTGTTATTCATGTTATTTATTATTTTTTAATAGCACACCATTTTCAAGACTCAAGTTGTTGTTAGAGCCCTTGACCAAATATTCCCTTATAATCAAATCATGTTCCTCAACTTTATCCCCCTATCATTGCTTAAGTTATCTTGAAAATCTCAATTCCAACTCTTCATAATGCAATACTTTCCAATATTTTCCCACATGAATAGATAGCATTAATGGAACACTTATCAATTGTAGTATATCATCACTATTTAGGTGTTACGTATTGCTTTATACTATTACTATGATAATGCATGCTATTGTGATCATAGTATGAACATAATGACTTTATTTGCTGATACTCTTGATTTGTTCATGTTATAATAACTCTTTCTTAAGGTATATGCCATATTTTTTCCATCACCATCACTTATTTTACTTTGATTAAATCTCCATATATTATTGTGATTAATATAGTTGGATTTCAATATTTTTATTCATCACCATGATAAGAAAATTTAGGGCAATTCTCAATCCTATCTCATTGCATTTTGTAATTTATGGTATGTTTTTTAATTTTAATTTTGTCTCACTTTTCCATCATATTATATATGGTTGTGATGTTTCTTCAATCTCAATTTGTCATGTTATATATGTATTTCTCAACAAGTTGTAATGATTCTAGTTATTTAATTAATTCTTAATAGAAGTTTATTTGTTAGAATCCAAGTGTTTTTTTTTTTTTTGGTAGTGGTGAAAAAAAGGGTTTTGGAGGGGCCCCAACCCTGTTACCAAATTAAGTTATCCAAGGTTACAATATAAACATCAACCTCCTCCTTGGATTAAATGAGAAAAGAAAAGTTGCAACAAAAATCTTAGAATAAAATCAGATAAAAAACAACACTTTGGATGATATAGAATCCAAGTTTTATTATGTTCCTCAATCTTAGTCAACTATATTTTGATCCAAATTATTAGATTACTTATTATTTATCATACTATAATGTATTGTTATATTCTTCATTATTATTTCTAATTAGTTGTATAGGATTGAAATAGGCCCCAGTCATATTACATCATGACCATGTAATGGTATTACAACTTGGCTATTATTCATGTATCAATTGGTAGGATTTGAACCTAGGTATTTTCCTTGAAAATATAGGAATTTAATTAGTTGATCTAATTACATTTGATGTTATACTCTTCACTATTAATATATTCCAATCATTCAAATATTTTTAAAGCTTACCTAATTGTTTGGAATGTTTATAGTTTTACATTGCATAATTCAAGTAGTTATGCTTCTTAATATTACTTCACTTTATAATTCACATTAAGTATTTTTTATATTAGTATATTTCTAATTATTGAGTTTATTTTTTTATTGATTGAAAAGGGGTTTTGAAAGGATCCTCGAACCTTTTACAAAAATTACAACAAATAGGATTGTCTCTGAGAGACAACAAATGGGATTGTCTCCAAGAGACAACAAAAAGGGGTCATCATGGCCCTAGAGAGACTTCCAAAGATCTAAAATTTAAAAAAAAAAATCCCTACCCAAGGAAACCTTCACCAAAAATCTTAATTATTGAGTTCATAATTTAATCTATTGATTTGCTTAATGATCAAAATCCATCAAATTATGCAAGAAAATTCGTTGAGTTAATTCTAATATTTTTAGAGGCTATCATGCTAGATATTTTACTTATTATATTGTTGAGATTAATTTTGATTTTAAATCTAAGTGCAATCCTAATATTATTTTATTATCACTTTCATGTCATGGGTTATGCTCACAAGATCACTTCTTATTTCCCTCTAATACTTGGACTAAACATTGGGCTAGAGCTTATAGATACTATGAGAGTGAGCTTAGATCTATAATATAGTTACATTTGATTTGAAATCTATGGTGACTTGATCTTAGGTCCATTATTAACACAATTTCAATATATACCTTTATATGCCCTCATGGTTATACAAAGTTTGTAATTATAGACTATTCTTGGACGTGAAATTCTTGTTAGAATATGTGGTGGTTAAGCTTCTCTCAAATCCATGACCAACTTTTATATTATATTGCATATATAATCCCTTTGGGACCTTGTAAAACTTGAAAAAGATGTTTTTTTATAATATTTTAACATTTTTAACTTAAAGGTTAGTTACATAATATTGACCTAAAGGTAACTTGTATTTGGGGATAAATATCCCATCATATCACCCATTTTATTATCAGTTGTAGTGTAATTATATTCTTTTATAATAATATTATTTGGTGTCTGTGGACACCTCCATATACTATGTGTACTACTTTGTGTATATTTTTTTTTAGCAATACTAGGTAATGTGTTGATTCCATTCATTTCTAGAAACTACTTTGAAATCTAGTATGGTATTGTTGAAAGTGTAGTCTGACTTATAATCAAGGCCAAAATTGTATGATGCAATCTTGTATAGGACTATGCGAAATCATTGTACAAATGTGGTTATTTTATTGTATTATTTTATTAGATAAGCACTATGGGCCACAATTAACCTTGTTATGGTAAAACCCACCTTATAACTTATAGTTAACCTTAAATCCTCTTGTTATGTTGACTTAGGTTAAAATTATTTATGTAATTGGGATTTTGGTATTGGTATAAATATCCCCCACTGCTCTATCCATTGTATTGTTGTGTATCTTATCTATGGATAAGAGTGATTGTTTATGGTGCATATGGGTGTCCACTACATCTTTCTATCTTTTATCCTTTTTATGCTTTCTGTATAAGATTTGAGTGGATGGATACTTATATTTGTATATGGAAATAGGTGTGAATTCCAACATGGTATTAGAGAGAGAGAGTATGGATATTCATCATGTGGTCACATATAATGTTTGTTTGGAGCCTCAAATATTTCTTATAACTTTTAGGATGAATTACTTCAAAGAGCTACATAAGCACCTTTGACAAAAGAGGTAAAGGAAAGATCCAATATTCTCTCTCCAATTATTCTAATATTTTTTAAAGACTTTACACCTAGTTTAGGTTATTTTTCGTTATAATTGAAATATTTTATGTCTATTTTGCATAAATTCAAACCACTTATAATAGAATAAATATTATCACTTTAACTTTAGAAGGGTGTCTTGAATTCTTCATAGATAGTAAAACATTATTTCCTCACAAATAGGACTGGGTTCTATTAGAAAGGAGAGAGATTTGTGATGCTTTCATCCCACTTGGGAGCTTTGGTGACTTGCACGAAAATATAAAAAGTAGGCATATTCATTTTCCTTGGTCCAAATATTGTGCACCATTTCTATTTAAATGGTTGGATCTCTTTACTATTATGGATCATGATGCCCTTATTCACAAAGAGGGCACACCTTTGAACCCAAACAATGATGGAAAAATTTAAGCTAGACAGGCATGGGAGGAGCAAAAGAATAAATGTATTTCTTATTATTTTTGCTTGTAGAAAAGTCATAAGGAATTTTTAAAAAATGACATTTTTCAAAAACATTGTTCTAGGGCTATTTTGGAGGGAAATTTTCTAGAATCTATAACTTTTGCATACAAAAGCATTTGAACCCTTTTTTTAAATCACACAAATTTTTGAGACCTTTGCATTGATAGTATTTTTTCAAGGACTTACTACAAGTGCATAGACATATCATTGTGTGATTATATACAAAACCTATTGTTATGTCATGCAATAAGAATTTTTGGTCTACATTTATGGGAGATACAATTGAATTTGTGATAGTAGTAGAAGGAAAAATATTTAGAATAAAGTTTGATCAATATTTATTCCTCCTTTGGGCTATTGATTAAACTTATTCTTTAAAATCTAATCTTTCATGATATTTTTTTATTCTATTATTTGTCCAAGTACTCTCGAAATTTTGTACTAGCTCTTCGCATAAATAGGTCCATACAAAGCCTCTTTTGGTGATGGAAATTAGGTGGCCTAAGGGCAGGTTGAAGTTTCCAAACAAGACAATGTATGTTGTAAAAGAGAAAGCTATGCTTCCAAGTATTAAATTATATGACTATAGAACAATGAAGTATTTTTTTAGACGGAGTACTTTTGGCTTCTCTTCCTCTTATGGAATCTTAATAGAAGTGTTCGTTGGATATGTGTAGAAGTATTTAATAGTGGTAGTGATAACTATAGTCTACCCTATAGAGATTCTTATGAATATGTTGGAATATGTGGTGGTTAAGCTTCTCTTGAGGCCACAACCAACTTTTGTATTTGTATTGATCATATTTATCCTTTGGGACCATGTAAACCTTGAAAAAGATGCTTTTGTAAATTTTTATAATATTTTATTCCTAAAGGTTAGTCTCACAACCTTGACCTAAATGTAACTTGTATTTTAGTATAAATACCCCTTCATAACAACCATTTTTCTTATTGGTTGGAGTGATATTTTATTTCTATTTAGTGGTATTTTGCATCCATGGAAACCTCCAATATATTCTATGTTTTTTATGCTTCATTTTGCATATTTATTTTTAAGCAATATCAAATAATGTTTAATTCCATTCATTTCTAGAAACTACTATGAAATTTAGCGTGGTATCAAAGTGGGTGTGAATATCCATTACACAATTGCTTCTATTGGTAGTCAATTTATTCAAATTCTCCCAATGATAACTATAAGTAGAAAATATAAGAAGAATTCATTTTGAAGGATGACAACAGGATCAAGAGAAGGATTTTTTAAATAAAACCCTAGTTGGACTTGGATCATGACGATCGCATTAGGATTAGTAGATTTGATCCAAGAGAAAAATTCACTAACAGGTTTCTTTTTTCTCTCATTAGCACTCAGTCTTGTTTTTCTAATAATTTTTAACCAAATGGATGCCTTGGTTTTAGGATCAAGTTTTTTGAAAACCTCATTTGTCTTTTACAAATTAAAAAACAAATTCATTTCCTTTTCTCTTCTAGTTTTTTTGTCCAATAGCAATATATATAAGAGAGTGAATTGTTTGGTTATTGTGAAAGAAGAAAAGAAGAGGCTAAATATTTTTATATAGATCCCTCATGCTAGAGAATCCATAGGTAAGTATTTGTGCTTGAGAAAGACCTTAGAGTCACTTGAAAAATTCGCAAATATGGTCGAAAAAAAATTTGTTGCACAAGCATGAGAGGATGTCATAAATAGTTGTGTTTGACAAAAGGATTATGTACGAAAAACCATGATAGATGTGAACAAAGCATTAGTATTTATGGAGTCTTTGTAAATGTTTAGAGGATCCTAGTTCAACACTTTTGACCATTTTGCCTACAAGTAGCTAAAAAATTGCATCCAAAAGTTTTGCTTGTTCCCTTCAATTTTAAAAATCTAGAATTTCAAATGTGCAATATGTCAAGGAATATTTATGGAATATTCCTTGACCTATGAGAAAAGCAAGGTACATAGGCATGCACTTGCTTCAAAATGATATAAGCATATTTAAGCAAAGAGGGACAAAAGGGGCACTATGGGTCAATACAATTGCACACATATGTAGCATTGTTGTAGGAGAATTTTTTTGTTATAAGTAGTTAGTGGACACTATACCAAAAGGTAATAAGAAAAACATATGCACAAGATAGCTTGTCAAGACCAAGATTTGGCTAAGGCTGGAAAGTCTCATTCTACCATAATATCAAATTAAAAAATGGTTTTCTAAGGAAATATGAGGGTCAAACTTTTTAAAGCAATGATGTCACCTCAAGGAACACAAAATTTTGGCAAGTAATAAGACAAGACTTAAAATTTGGCTAAGTAATAAGATAGGTAGAAGAAGACAAAACTTTCAACAAGCTAACATCACCATGGGGACAATAAAATTTTGGCATCTGACATTTTACTATGTGGCCAAGCTTGAAATATTTCCAAGGCTCAAGATGAGAAGGCAAGCTTTTTGAGGAGCTGACATCACCATAAGGGCAATAAAAGTTCAATGTTTCCACAAGAGGCCACACTTAAAATTTGGCTAAGGCAAAGTCTAGGTCAGACTTTTAAAATGTTGATACCATCACGGGAGGAAGAAATATCTAGTTTCCAGCATTGTTGGACTCAAAATTTGGCTAAGTATGAAGAAGAGGATTGGACTTTTAAGGCGTTGATGTCATCTCAATGAGTAAAAAGTTAGGCACAAAAGAAGTTTGGACTTAAATTTTGACTAATTCATGAAAGAATGTCGAACCTCTAAGAGGCTAACATCACTTAAGCATGGAAAACACTTCGACATAAATGTTTGAAGCCCCACCAAAGGGTACAGGCTCGAAAAAGTATTTAGACATTGATAGCGAATAGAAGGATTCTAGACTTTTCCTTTTCAACCAGATTCTCCTATAAAAATTTTGAATGGCTCGAGCACTCCATCACATACATGTCCTTGGGAAACTAACCTAGTAACTAAACAAAGTGGCAAAAAGCAAACCTATTTGAGGATGTTGAGACCTATGAGAGACACATGGACACCAAGCTTATGGAGAAAATAATAATTTACTATATTAACACAACCAAATCAAAATAGTTAAGTTGGGCTAAGCTGGAAAGTGATACCCACACCCTCCAATCACCCTTGTTAGGCCTACAAATGATTTTTATGTAATGATTGGAGCTAACAGAAATATGTATAATCTCATAAATGGTGTAAACTCAGCTACAAGAGACCAAAAAAATGGACTCCAATCACATAACACAAATGCAATAATGGAAGAAAATTGCCAATTGATATTCTTCTCATTCCTGAATTCACACCCCTTCTACAAAAGATTACAATCCATCATATAGCAACCGAAAACCAAAGAAACCCTAAAAATATCTTTTTTCTAAAAACTGCTAAAAATAGATCTTTTTTCTAAAAATTGCTAAAAATAGAAATGAGTCGGATTGCGCCCAAATTTGGTGCACACATCCCTCTTACAATAATGAACCTTAATTTAAAATATTAGGTCTCAAATTATGGTATAACAAAAGATAATAAACTTCTAACAGCCAAAAAAATCCAAAAAACCCGAGAACCTATTCTAAAAGCTAATTTTGGGGCACTAGATGTCGGATTTAGGTCTCGAAAACATGATTTTTGGAGGTTTAGGTGCATCAAAGATGAGCCTAACACACAGAACCACCTGTTAAATTTTAAGGCAAACGGGCGTACGGTTCACAAGTTATGGCTCCGACAAGGTGCATCAATAAATAACGCAATATACCTTAGAAAGAGGGTTGGCTCTTTAGTGTCTACTTGTTGTATATATTGTATAACGACTACTTCCTATCAATATAATTCTAGTTTTGTTTGGCCTCTGTTAGTGGATATTTTATAAAAATTATGAATGTGAGTTATGTTTTTAATGAATTTATGTAAATACTTAATGAATAGTCAATTCTAATAAGAAAAGTTTTCTAATTTATATAGCTATTTGGATTGCTTTCATTAAGTACTTGGAATTCTTGAAAGGATTTAGATGCAATTACATTTTGTAATGCTACAATTACTAGCTAGTCTGTTAGGCCTAGTCTTAGATTGTGTGTGTAATACTCTTATACAGTGTATCTCATTGTTTTTAGTTGAATCCTAACCATATTTATATTGAATTTTTAACCCTATACTTTCCCCTAAACCTTTGCATCTCTCACTTTAGTCTTGAACCCTCTTTCATTTAGTTAGTTTTACAAGGAACAAACCTTCTCCAAAGGCTAACTTATAAGAAGTTTTTGAGTTTTCCAATCTTGGCTGAGACCCAAGGTGCATCTCATCCACTTAGGAAGATTTTTAACCAAGAGGAACTTAATATTTGTTTGATTTTAAATATCCTAATTGCATTTTATCTGCCAAGTTTAATGCTTCGGGAGATGACTAGCCAAGAGGAGATAAAGCATTGGCCCATGGGATGTTACAAGATTAATTTCTACCAACTCCATTTTTTTGAATGATGTTGATTATATAAACATGC
Organism: Wollemia nobilis; assembly: GCA_028583015.1. Taxonomy (NCBI): domain Eukaryota; kingdom Viridiplantae; phylum Streptophyta; class Pinopsida; order Araucariales; family Araucariaceae; genus Wollemia; species Wollemia nobilis. The sequence goes on from JAQPPZ010016670.1 coordinate 2,082,951, forward strand.
TTGATGATATGACAATCCCTAATAATGTGGCACCTTATGATGACATGACATCCTATGATGAAATGACAATAGATGATGTCACTTTTCTACAAATGATTTATGACACAACAGTAGTGTATGAATGACATGTAGGTATATGTATAGTTGATGTGGAACTTTATATAGGCTACTTAGTAGTCAACTCATAAATTCTAATAAAATATTTGGTATTCCATACAACTAACATGGTTGCCTATATAGGTGACTTGGTGTCTAGTACATGAATCCCAAGGCAATACATGGTAGTCTATGTAGTTGATGTGGTAATCCATATAGGTGATATGGTATGATATATAGGGACTAGTGCAAGTGCTAACTTAGTTGGTGATATGGCATGAATGTTAAGGCATCATGTGGTAAGTGATATAGGAGGTGACATAGGTGCCAACATGGTAGTTTGTAATTGGGATAACATGGTAGGTCGTATAACATCTGATATGGTATGCCATACACCATAGGATGCATATATATGGGTTTAACCAATCACATATTTCCATCTCATCCAATTTGATAAATAACCCACATAGTAATAAACTTGGTGATGCATGAAGTTAGAGTGAATGAGGATGCAACAAGAAGCACAATTTGGTTTGTAAATAAAACAATAAATCAAATTGTGACAAGTGACATCACAAAATTATTCAGTACATTGCATAGTCAATGTATACTTGACACCCCCTCATCCACTCACGTAGTGACAAATAATGACCTCATTTGCTATAGGTATTGATTTCTTTTTAAACTTTTCAAATATTTTGGAGGTAAATTTTGCAATTTTAGGGCAAAAATTTTGGGGCTATAAATTTTGTATATAGAAGCATTTTGAGGCTATTATTTTTTAATTACATCACTTTTTGAGATCTCTATATTGGTGGTATTATTTCTTGTGATGATTACATGAAGATTTTTGTATTTTATTAGTGTAATTATGGATCACCATGTGCCATATTAATTGGTCTAAACTATGCTACCTAGAAGATCAAGATTAAAGCTCTACTCTAATGTAAGGGGTTACTTAAATATGTGAATGAGGAGTCTTGTGATACTATTTCTAAATAAGCGAAGTAGATTTACAAGAGCATGAAGGCTTATGGTGTCATTTCTCTTCATATTGACAATGTATATGGCATTTATGTTAGCAACACTATAGATCCCAAAGTGCTAGTTGAGAAATTCTTGGGCCTATGTGATCGATCAATTCTACAAAAATAAGTAGATTGGAGACTAAGCTTGGAACCTTATCTATGGGCTCATTTGATACTATTTATGATTATATCTACAAGAAGATATACAAATTGCAATAGGAATATCTAATAAGAGAAGAGAAGGCCATGAAGCATTAGAGAAGAAAAATAACATTGAACTAATCAATATTATCTTTAACAATGTGTTAGAAACATATGAGATAGTTATTATTTTTTGAGATACTTTGTGTACTTTCTAGATTCTACTACACCGCCTATTGATGAGGCATTTGAGTACCTTTTCCACCATTAGGCTAGAATAAATAGGCCTAAGGAAAACTTTATTTTCAATTAGGTTCACCCAAAGGAAGTTATCTAGAATGACAAGAAGCCAAAAAAAAGTGAGAAGAATCCCAAGAAGTATTACAAGAATCCTACTTTATAAGTTTTTATAAAATGAAGGACAATTTTTTTTTTGTAGGATTTGGATTAGGAAACTTGATGAAGCAACAAGAAATAACATGCTAATACTAATCTCTTCTATGCACAAGGTGAGGATAGTTTTGATGAAACCTCATAAGCATATGTAGTGGTTTATTTTTCCTATTAGACATCCACTTCTATAGATGAGTGGATTATAGATTTAGGGGCAACTAGGCACATGATGAAGCACAAATATCTCCTATAGGGCTACAATAAATCATATGTATAGGAATATGTTGTTATTGGAGATGATTATTACTTACAATTTGTAGGGTGTGGAGATGTCAACATTAGATATTCATATTTTGATGAGGTACTTGATGTTCCTAATGTTGGAACTAACATTTTTCTTTTTATCATATTACTCATACAAATAAGAAGGTAAAATTTTAGCCTGATAGATGAGTAATTAAGGATATAGACAATGGGTATAAAAGTATAGCTTTTTGTTATTGTGATGAGACTGAACACATATAATTTGGAAGAAATACTAGCCTCTTTTGCCCGCTCATCTAGTAAGAAAATATTTTTTGCTATGGTTCCTTATGTAGATAATGAAAGTCAAAAGTGGCATCATAGAATTGGACATATTAGCTATGAATATTTGAGATACATGAGTCAATGTTAGATGGTCGTTGAGCTTCCACACACATCCCCTCTGAGTAGTGTATGTGAGGGATGTATTCTAGGGAGAACTTTCCAAAAGGTATTTCTAGATGAGCCTCTCATCCCTTAGAGATCATGCATAGTGATATTTGTGAACCTATGGATACACCATATCTCTCAAGAAATAGCTACTTCCTTTTGTTGATAATTTCTCCATATATGTGTGGTTGTACACTATTTACACTGAGAATGAGATCTTTGAGAGATTCAAGACCTTCAAGGCTCTGTTGATAATCAATTGGATAGTAGAATCAAATATCTAATGATAGATGTGGGAGTTGAATATGGTATCCATACTTTCCATGAATTTCTAGCTTCTCATGGGGTTGTATATCAAAAGACTATTCAATGTACTCCCAAATGAAATGATATGGATAAAATAAAAATAGGGTGATAATGAATATGGCATGATTTATGATTCATCCCAAAGGGATGGATCATAAATTTTGGGATGAGGCTATCACTAGTATAGCATACATCATCAATAGAGTTCTTACTAGGGCAATCCAATACATGATACCTCTTGAGAGGTCTTCAGCATGGGCTTACATACCCAAGGATATTTATAAGGAGGTACCAAAGAGTCATAAGTGTATTTTTATGGGAAATTCAAATACCTTAAAGGAATATTGTCTTTATGATTCTCATAGATGTGAGGTTTTAATCTAGAGAGATGTCATATTTGATGATATTCCAAGTATCATCCAACCACCATGTGATATTTTAGAAAATGACCCTTCTAGTTGTTTGACCGTCTCAAACTCACTTGTTTCTTTATCATCTTATCCATCATATTTGATTGGAGGTCCATTACCTATTGGTTTAACTTCTTCATGGGAAACACCTTCTCTAGGTTTTAGACATGATGAGAACACATCGATTTAGAGTGTTTTAGCCTTGTATGATGAGGTTAATTATTATTTTGAATTGGATTATTTAGTTTTAGCTTTTAATATTGATTTGGAATACAATATACATGATTCTTCCCCAATTCATCTAACACCCAAGTGGGTTAAGATGCTTCTAAAGGATACTCAACCTGTAGTGCCTCTTTAGAAATAATGTAAGGCTCTTTATTGAACACTATTATTGAAGGTATCTCATTATTAGGATTCTCTCATGTATTATTAGGTTAAGGGCTACACATAATAGAAATATGATATGCTAGTAAAGTATGATGCTTTGATGAAGAACAAGACTTGGGAACTGGTTCTTATTCCATAAGAGAAAAATGTTAGCTACAAATGGGTCTATAATACCAAAATATGCTTTGGATAGTCAAGTAGAGAATCATAAGGCATGTATTGTTGTTAATTTATTATCTTAATAGGAGGGAGTGGACCATTCTAATATAGTTGCACCAGTAGCTAAGATGGACTTAGTCATGATGTGTTGCCTCATATGGATATAAGGTATATCATATGGACATGAAGAGTGTATTTCTATATGGGTAGCTTTAGGAGGAAGTTTATACATAGGAAACACTTAGTTTTGATATTGAGGGATCCACTTTGTTAGTTTTTCATCGAAATAGGTCCTTTTATGGACTTAATAAGGCTCTTTGTGCATGGTATGAGAAAGTTATTTTTTTTTTCTTAGTTGTGGGTTTCAATGATGTGAGGTTGAACATGATATTTACATAAAATATTAGGATGGGGAAATTTTAATGATTCTATTGTATGTTGATGATTTTCTCATTACTAGTAGTTCTTCTACTCTGATCTAGGCATGAAGTCACAACATTGTTCCACTTTTGAGATGAAAATTTTGGGACTTCTGCATTATTTTTTAGAAATTTAGAAATCAAATAGATTTTGGCATCACCATTTTGCATCCTAAGTATGCTTTGGAGTTTTTAGCATTTTAGGATAGAGGATTACAAGTTTTCTCAAACTCTTTTTGCCCCAGACCTGAAACTTTAGGTTGATTGTACCACTCCTTTGGTGGATTCTATGTTGTATTGATATCTTGTGGGAGGATTTCTCTACCATACTCACATTAGACCTTGAGATTCACTATACAATAGGTAAAGGATTCTTAGATACATTCAAGGGACATATCAGATGGGTATTCACTACTATGTTGGATGCTCTTTAATTTTGATAGGATTTTTAGATGTTGGTTGGGCTAGTGTCTTGGATGGGTGATGGTCCATCATAGGTTTTTTTGTTATAATTGGAAGCTAACCTATTTTCTTTATGTTCCAAATGTCAATATATTATTCCTCAATATTTCATGAAGGATAAATTTTATGCTTCCAATAAGATATCTAATCATCTTAGGTGGATATTCATGATTTTAGAGGAGACTGGCATTCCTCAAAGTTTTCTAGTTTCTCTTCGATATGAAAATTAGAGCAACATACAACTTATCTATAATACATTATTCCATTAGTAGACACAACACATAGAGATATGGATGCACTTTATGGGATGGATTCATGCACATGAGATGCTTGATCTAGTTTTTTTATCTTCATTAGAGTAGATAACAAATATTCTAAACAAATTCATACCTAAGGTTAGTTTTATGAACATGTGGGATCTTGTTGGAGTTGGAGATTATCCCTTAAAGGGGGATGACAAGTAAGGGTCTTTCTCTATGTTCTCCATTCAAATTAAGGGGGATATTATAATATATGATGGTTAATCTTCTCTTAAGGCTACAACCAACTTTTGCACTTATATTGATCATATTTTTTCTTTGGACCCATGTAAAACTTTAAAATGTGTTTTTAATTTTTGTAATATTTGATTCCTTAAGACCAGTCTTATAACCTTGACCTAAAGGTAACTTGTATTCAGGTTTAAATACCCATTCAAATTAGGTTTGAGGTGTAGACCAATTGGTTTGACCAAACCTCGTAAGGGGGTGGAGGTCCAAGGTTCAAATCTTGAGCCTCGTCGGACTGAACGCTTGTCCCTTTCCTGGTGCTTTCAATGGTGTAAAAGGTTTAAATTATTATGGCATGGTGTTTATAGGGGTGGAATACACGAAGAACTATGTGGTGGCTTTCAAGGCGGACAACACAAAATATTATGGTAGCCATAAAAGTCAAATAGCCTACCCGAATTCGTGGCGGCTACCGATTCCACAATGTAAATTAAAAAAAAAAAACCCTTCATATCTGTAGACATGGAAAATTGAACCAAGGTGAGTCAATCTTCCTAGAACCCTTGGGATGACCCTCAAAATTTTCTATGCACAAGTTTAGGCCTCTATTCCCCTCCTCCTTCCTTTTCCCCTAGATTTTCCAAAATCGTTGTCCGCCCTTACAGGGCACGATTTTGGCAAGTTAGGGTTTTCTCTTAGAAAACCCTATTTTTTTGAACAATCCTTAGGACATCGACCCTCCCTTAGGTTTTCCCACTCTTTTGACCTCCAAAAATCTTATAAATAGAGGGTTTGGATCCTCTTTTTCAACTAGAGAAATTTTTCCTAAGCAATCTTTGGAAGAAGTGATTTTTGGCTAGCAGTTTTCTCATCAAGTTCTTTTGGCAAGCAAGTCTTCTAACAAGATCAAGTGTTCTCTAGTATTCTGCTATTTTTCTATTACTTATTTTTTTCTCTTGGTGGACAAGTGTGGGATCCTTGAGGAGGAATATACCATTTTTGTGGAGGACTTCATCATTTTGTTTGTTCTTTTGCTTCCACTAGGTTTATCCTTTTGTTGTGATATTTATAAAGCCATTTATTTTACATTTTGTATTGAAATTCGTATCCAAATGTGGCTTTTGCAGTTATATCCTAAAATCACGAACACCCCTTACAGGGCATGATTTTGGTAGAACTCAAAATTGTGATCGTTCCTTATGAGGTATTATTTTGGTTTTTCGAGGTTTAGGGGTAAGGTTTCACCCCCAAACCCTCATTTTCAATTGCATGTTTCATTTAGGTCATAGCACTGTTATTTGCATCCATTTTTTTGCATTGTTTTATTTCATTGCATCTTTTCTGCAAAAATGGTCAACAATATCTTTTGCTTTCGAATGGTCAACTAAAAGGACCAAGGGGGCTTGACTATTGCACCTCCAAGCTCAGTCTTATAGTGGCCTAAGCAAGCCCCCAAACATTGATCAAATTTTCTAGGATTTTGTGAAATTATTTTATAGATTTTAAAGCTACTTGGATATTTTAGACACAAAGCTGAGGTCAACCACTGGATCAAATAAGTGTTCTATGTTAATATCTTAGGTTGTTTGTTGTTTTCTTTTTATCCATTTCTGTTTAAAACCTAGATCATAAATAAAAGAGAATATTTTGATTATATTCTAGGCATTTGAAATAGAAATCATATAGTTCGCATTCTAGGGTTAATTTTTTTTGTGCATTCTCTTATGGCTCTCCCTATCTCACCTCAATATCTCTTATGGATATCCCTATTTTGTGTTGATCTACCATGTGCTCTGATACCATTGTTAGCTTTTTATGATTTATATTAAATGAAATGCAACCACAAGATGACTCTGGTACTCTTGACTTTACATCTTACAACATATAATGTGTCTCTTCACTTGTATACTTGACACCTACACATATGACTATTGAATTACATGATACTTTGCACATTCTCATATTTTGCACTCTTTAACACTTGCAAACTTTATTACATAACACTTGGAATCTTCTCACACATTGACACATATATTAGGGAAAATATAAATCACACTCCCTAATCTAATATTTACAAATATACAAATGTACCATAGGGGTACTTTATCATTTACCAAATAATGTAATATCTCCAATAGATACTTTCCTAAACAAGTTTTTGAAGGTTTATGGCAGCATTAACATTGTTGGATGACATGATTCCCTGATTCCATCACCTACAATATGTTTATTTCTATACTACCCCTTTAGGTTATAGAAAGAATTATCTTTCTATTTATATGACATAGACTTTAGCTAATCTCATTTGACAAGGATGGTATCACTCTCTTGGTCATATTAATTGTATATTCAAAATAATAGGCATTAGTCATCTCGAAGTAAAAGGATAATTGTCGAGTAAGGTTTCCCATAAAGATATCTAGTATATCCTTAGGTGTCGGGACATATTGCAATCTCCCCACTAGGACTCACCATTTTGCTAAGAAGTTGGTAATATTCTCATCTTTGGACTATTTGAGTTGGTATAGATCACTAATGGTGATATATTTCTCATTGTAGATGAGGAATTTCTTAAAACTCATCTTAAAGAGGTCCTTAAAGCTTTTCAAATAATGCCTTGGTATCTAGAAGTACCATTCCAACATAGGGTTGTTAAGACACTTAGGAAAAAAATTTAGTAGCAATGTTTCATCACAAGAAATGTTACTACAAGTAGTCATAAATAGCTTAAGGTGACTAATGGGATCCTATTTCCCATTTTACATTTGAAACTTATGTGTTTTTAAGTTAGAAGGAAAGGGACAAATAGATACAAAGGATCTAGAGGTTGGTTTCACAAGTCATCATATAAGTACTTGTGGTTGGATGATGAACCTTAGATAACAATCTTTACTGCTTTAGTTGTTCTAACTAAGTTGTTAAGGCTTGAAGCTTAGGAGAAAAGAGATTTAATGAGAAAACGATATACGTTGAGAGATAGAGGGGATATGTTGATGATTGATGTAAGGAGAAAGTTTGTATAGTTGGGACTATAATGTCAAAGTTGGAATCAAATGAATTATTTCTAAGATACTAAAGATAAAAAGGTTGGAAGATTTATGATAAGAGATTATAGGATTAGAATTGTATCAAACCCTATCAATACACTTGTGGGATTAGAATGAAAACCATAAAAAATACTAATATGAGGATCGCATATTGGGGAACTAAATGGTACACTCTATTAAAGAGTATAATTTGTGCCTACTTATTGATATGTGAGGCAACTGATATTATCCTACAATAATTCTTCAAGTGTAGGTAAAGATTCATGATACACAAACAAAAGCAAGAGGATTTATTTTTAGACATCCATTGATGTGGTGATAGAAAGTGGATTTGAATTAATGAAGTGAGATGTTGATGCATTAAGGTTCATTTTTATGGACCCAAAGGATGAGTCCAATTGATTTATTGATAAAGCATTTGAATTAGGCTATTAGGGGTGGTCCAATAGTGAATCACCCCATATAGAGGCTCCTAGGGTTTTATGACCTTCTCTAATAAAGGCTTTTATAACTTCCTTATGCTTCCACAAGTAATAAACCATACAATATATAAATTTGAAGACCGACCTTCCATATTCTTCATGAGTAGGGCTTAGAGAACCTTGAGATGACAAGACCACTTATTTCTAGTCTAAGGTAAGATTATCATAGTAAAGGTGTCCATCATGACCCCCCATAAGGGATCAATATTAGTAGTTAACTAGTGAGCAACACTACAAGTTAGGTAGTGTTTCTCATCCATAGGCTTGGGATTATGAAAGAAAAGAGGATTTCTCGATATTTAATTATTTACAACATTTATTAAAAAAAAGAGAGCAAGTTTTACGAACTTTACATATCGTTCTCTCAATATACATAATCTAACCTATATACCTCAGGGGCTTCCCTATATACTAAAGGTCCTAATATACCTAACCCCTCTCGATATACTTGTCAATACGTGAGAACAACTTGATAAATAGGACTCCAAAAATAAATGGAAGTGACCTCCTAGATACATGGCCAAGATGGTATGTGAGGGGTAATAGTATACCTCCTTATGACTCCCACTAGCCCACTATAATATACTTCTTACTAGGTGTAAGTAAGCACAAGATCATATGTGGGTGACTGGTAGACCAATATTACAATATAACCAATATAGCCTACTAACTTGTCCAATAATTACTTAAAGAATTGGTGGACAGGTCGAGATTAGTAGATTGCGGACCCTATTGGAGGAGTATCAGTCCCGACGTCGGGCTTACATAGTGGATTTAGAGGGTCGAATAAGCATACTTGGTGGACATCTACTTGAGTGATGATCAGTAGGAGGATCCCATAGAAGTCAACGTAGTGATTCAAGGTAGTTATTAGTGAGGCAGAGTCATAGGTCGAAATCTAGACCAGAGATATCAGTGGTCAGTGGCTCAAGACAACATCGTAGAGATGAGACTGAGGGTGGAGGTGACTCTGGGGGTGCAAGCCCTGCATGATTTATCTCTATGTAGCAGTTTATTTTTGGGTGTAAGGTCTGATGACCTACATGATTGTAGTCTATGGGTATTTTTGTACTATGATGTACCTTACACATTTTTTGTGATATCATGCTTTATGACTCATCATGTGATTTGATTATGATTTTATGTTTTATGTATGGATGCATTTTAGATGTATTCTTAGCTGATAGATGTATAGTTAGATGATTGATGTATGACTAGATATTGTAGCATGGATGCGTAAATGTATGCCTAGATGTATGCATATGGATGATGTGTCTAATGTTAGATGTATGATTAGATTTGTTTATCTGATTATGAATGTGAATTCATGTTGTTGTTATGACAAATCTAATGTGTATGAAATACATTTAATTTTATATGAATGCTCTAATGCAAATTTTGGATGTATATTTTAATTGCTTAAAACATAATAAATGAATCTACCTATGTTTAACACACTAATGGTCTACACCATAGGATGTATAAAAGTCATGAATGAAAATGTTAACCTTATCACAAAAATTATACATTTGGATGTGAATGTGTGAGATGAAATATATGAGATGCGGGGGTTTTCCCTATAATTTTTTGCAAACTACAAGGTGTGCACAAAATAGTCAGTGGTCATCTAAATATCATCGTTGATATTCATCTAGTATCTATCCTATCTTATGAGGGTCCCTTAATAAGCAAAAGCTCGTAAAGAAAACCACGAGTGATAATGAGATAGTGAAATGCTATGAGGGTATTTTGAGGTTTTCCATGGGACTCAAACACCCTAGTTGATTGATTAAAAGTTGTATATTGGCGATACAAGACTTTGAAATATATAAGTCTATTATGAAGACCTAGCTATGCAATATCCCAATGTGTAAAAAGTGAATATATTAGACGATGTATAGACTACCTCATTGCCAGGAGGGTTTCACTGAACCCATTTTTGTAATGGGGATCATCTTGTGGTCATCTTATCCTGAGTTTTGATGTATATGGACTAGACTACTAGGCAATACAAGCCACCAAGAGCTAGCTCAACTGTAAGCTGACATTGGTCTGTACAAAAGAAGGTCACTAATGTGATAGACATATCACCATGTGTAAGGCCACCTCATTTCCAAATAGGTTTCATTCAATCCATTGTTGTAATGGAGATTCCCCCATGGCTTATGAATAACTAAGGATTCCATGGATTCAAGCTCATTACTCCCTTCTTTTCTTTTGATTTATTAGGATACTTGCTCATTTTTAGTGGTGAAAACCATTTTTTGGAGCAAGGGAATTTATTAGTGGTGGAACCTGTAGACACCAAAACAGCACCATTCGATTAAGTGACTACGAACACTGATCGCATGCACATACACAGCTTTCAGGGCAGCCTTTAGAGGTCAAAAAGTGGTCTTGACCGCACAGCAGTTTGGAGGGTCATAAAAGAATCAAAGCAATGTTAGTCATCTTCAAAACAAAGCCTTAACAGAGCCTTAAAAAAAGGGGAGCCCAACCTTGGATGTCATGAAATCGCGCGTTGCGATATCGCGATCGTCGCGATATCGCACGGTCGCGATATCGCGACCGTCGTGATATCACGCGTTCGTGATATCGTGACTGTCGCAATATCACGACAGCGCCCACCACGCACCCAACCTTTTCCCTAGTGTCGCGATATCACGACGTCACGATATCACGACAGACCCCTGCCTTCGCGCCTGCCAGACACGTAAACATATAAAAGCATGTAACCACTCAAAATCCGACACGTCATCAGTTAAAGGCAGAGTTAAAGCAAACATTAAAAATGATTTTAAAAAGCAAATATCCAAAGAGAGCATTCAAAGCAATTTACGACGAGCTTTAATGGAATAACAAGCGGTTTCAAAATATCCGATCCGAGGCCACGCCTCATAACTCCGATCTGTCAGTGCGAGCCATGTCCCATAATGGCCTGATAAGGATCAAATCTGAGCGGCCCTTATGGATTTAGGGTTTGGCATTAATGCTCCAAGAGGCAAAAATCTCTATAAAAACTGGCTCGATACAATGAAAAACGGAGAAGTTACGAAGCATTTTTCTGAAACATAGCGAAGTGCTGCAAAACCAGAGACTTGTTTACAGTCTTTCTTCACTACATTCTTCTGACTTTCAGACCCGACCATTGGATTACAATAATCCATCAATTTGTCGACAACACATTATCCTGGATTTTGAGCCAATTCCTCGTGGGTTGGTGTCGAAGTTGGATTTTAACAGGGCGGCCCGCTTGGGCACCCTACGCATGTTCAATAGTTAATTTAATATATGCTGCCTTTGGATGTTTTAAAACAGTGTATGTTCTATTATCCATGATGTTGTGAATATATTAAAGCAGTTTATGTCTTTCTGTTTTCGAATGTTTTAAAACGGTTTATGTTTTAAAGACAAACGTTTTATTCACACACTTAATCAGCCATTTATATGCATTTTTCATTGCTCTCTACAGTCAAACGTTCTGTCTTTTTGTTGCGGGTGCTATTAACAGTTGATTGTTTCTTTGAATACAGGAAGAACAGCAGCAAGCTAAAATTCATTAAACACCAGCGACGGCAATACAGTTTGACCCGCCCATTTTGCATGTGGGCATGCGGAAAGAGATCACTATTCATCTGGTGTATTTAAAAGAACGTGTAACTGAGGAGACATATTGTAACCGAGCGGAATTACGTTAATAAAAAGGGCTGTGCTCCTGTTTTTAATTTAATTCTATCCGTGTTATTTTATGCATCAATTTAGTTCTGTTTTATTGCATCTCAGTGTTTTATTTCCGAAATCTCATGCTTTCATAACCATAGTTTCTTTTTTTTCTCTGTGAACTTGCTCATTTTGTGGAAGAGCAAGGGGGTTGTTTAGGTAGGAAGGAGCTTGTCCTTTTGTCAATTCTCATCATTCTTGACCATGTGCATAATAGGATGAGCAAAGGAAACCCTTTCACTTAGGGTGGTAAGGACTACATTGTAGTTTTCATCCTTCCTTGTTAAAACTTGGATTTTAAATATGTGTAAAATTGTGTCAGGATTTTGACATATGCAAGGTACTATCAAAGCAAGACTTTACTTTCTAAGAGCCAATATAGCTTTCTATAAAATTTGAAAAGAGAACTAGGGATGGTTGAATGACCAGAAACCCTAGTGAACACCCTATAGCAACTTATGGTTGTGTTGAAAAATATAGTTAGTCACAAGGGGGAATGTGGATGGTAATGATATGTGAGATGTGAGGGTTTTCCCTGTAAGCTTTTGTAAACTAAAAGATGTGCATAAAATAGCCAATGATCATCTAAACATCATTATTGATATTTATCTAGTATCTAACCTATCTTATGAGGACCTCTTAATAAGCAAAAGCTCATAAAGAAAACTACAAATGCAAATGATGGATAAGGTTGATTTAAGACTCATGATTGATGTACAAACATGGTGTTGTTTGTGGAAATATAAACACGACTTGTCCTAATGCAAGTGCAATGGATGAATATACCTAATGCAACTAACCAATGAATGCAATGAAATGCATGATGATATAATGCAAATATTTTTGTATTTTTAATGTTTTTGTATTATTTTTGTTGTTTTATTGTTATGTTTTTAAAACTTGTGATGATTTTTATTGTTTTTGTAATTTTGATCTTATAATATTTTTTTTGTGTGGTAGGTGTGATACCTTAAGAACCCCTATAATGTGTGGTGATCAGCGAATGTGGGGAAGGTGTGATACCTTCAGAATCACCAATTTGCTTCATCGATTGTGATGTAGATGGTGGGGAAAGTGTGATATCTCGAACACCCCCAGTGTGCACTATGATTGATGTGATGTGATTGGCTTGGTTAGAAGGAGAGATAATAATCAACCCCCCTATTGTAGCAATAAATTGTGTGTAATGCCAATGTCCTGATGAGGTGAAATGAGCGAACCATCTGTGCGGAGCTCATTTCGTTCTATCACATATTCCACAAGATTATTGAATGAGTAGCAAGCTCGGATGTCATGCCTATTCATGTGGTGATGGGGATAGTAAAGGCTTTCATTATGTGACTTAGGTATAGGTTTTCTTAGTTTGACTTTCAGTAATAGGATTGCATGTGCCTCATAAAGCCTCTAAAATAATGCTAAGGAAAGCATTGGAAGTTTTGTGTAATGGTGATTTAGGTTATTGGATTTGCCAAGTTGTAGCTAGTCTTGAGGCTACAAAGTATGTTGTGTGGTCATAGGTTGAGGTAAGGTGAGTGAGTCAGCTATGGGAAAGCACCGCTTCAATAAGATCTTGGAACACATTTCTAAATGCATAGCAATTTTTAATGTTGTGACCCTTGTGCCTATGGTAAAAACAAAAGTGATATAACCTAAAGTTCTTAGACTTAGGCCTGTTTGGGTCAAAAGGGTGCATGTTAGGTAAAATGATTGCTTTTGTTTCTTGCAACTTTTGAAAAATTATCGATATGGGCTCAGATAATGGTGTCCAAGTATGAGGCTAGCATCTTAAATGATGTGGACATGATGGATTAGTTTGATGAAGCAATAGGGTTGTGTGTGTCTCATTCACCTACCTAGTTTGCTCTTCTAGGTTTTTCAATATAGGTAATGGATCATTAACTATGCCTATTTGTTGATACTTGGTAATGATAGAGTTGTCGATGTGAAGTTGATTTCTCTTGAGCATTTCGTGTACCTTATCTTAAAATATGTAACATGTTTGGACATCATGATCCTTTTTCTAATGGTATAGACAACACAAGTCCTCTTTGTACCACTTTGGTTTTTAACGCTCTAGATCCATTGGGTAAATTTCAGGTAGGATGATAGCCTTCACCTCTCATAATCAATTGAAAAAAGATGCCAAATATTTAGGAAATGTGTAGTTACGGGGCTGGTGATGTAGTTGCCTTTGCTTTTGATTCTATTGGGGTTTATTTTATGGTTGCAAAGGAGGCGATTTGGCCTAGGATTTATTTTGCTACTGCAACTCAATGTTTGTGAGTTTATGAATAATTCATTGTAAAGCATCATTTTGGTGACCCATTTGTATCTCAAATTTGGCTAGTTGATCCAATATATGTTGTAATACCAATGGGGGTGATGATTGTATGGTTTTTGATGAAGTTGGATGGCAATTGACAAATGGTGTAAGTGGATTGGGTATAGGTGCTAGAATATAATTAAGTGTGAGTCATAAGTCCTTAACATCTGAGAAGATGTGGATGTTTCATGATGATCTTGTCTAGTGAGTATCTCCACATGCTCTTGTTTTTTATTTAGCTTATGCTTTTGTTCTAGCTTGGAGTTCTCAACTGTGATAGCTTGATTACCCTCATTTTGGTGTAGTGAATACACATGTTCTTTCTTTTGTGAAGGTGTTGGGTGAGATGGGGTAGGTGTGACTAGATTTAGTGGTGGCAGCAGTTGTGATGTAGAGGGAATTTTAGATGGAGCTACCAGTTGTGTAGATTGATTCTCTGTCATAATATTGATCATTCCCACAAACTCATGGTAAGGTGAAGTGGAATTTGGATAGGTCATGGATGCTTCATTAACTTGCCTAGGGTGCTCCTGACAAGAATTATGTCTCCCATGCTTAGATAACGACTCGTGGATGGTACTGATGGGTAGCGACCTGACAATAGGGTGACCCAGATCTTTGATCGACTCTATGATAGGTATGAACATAATGATTTGTGTTATATATTCACCGATCCCAGGATTGGTCAAATGAACCATGATCGAAGGTGGGATGGAGGAAGATGGTATGGTATGATCTAACCCACTCGTAATGCCAAAAAAATCTTCCTCATCAATAGGAGTAGGAATATCCTCTGCTAACATGTTGGATATGGATATGGAAATTTTCTTTATTGACTCCAAATGTTTATCATCAGGATGATCTGATGATGTAGAAGGGACATCGAAAGAAATTGATAAAAATAGTGAAGAGTGAAGAGGTGGTGATGACTTAATGAATGGTTGTAATGGTGGAGCTATCCTTTGGTTGGACATCCAAGTGAATGGATGGCAAGGAAGACTCTTGCATATGATCGATCGTATTGTAATACTTGAAGGGCTTTGGATCACTGTAGACCACATGAACTTACCCCTCATGTATGAACTTGAGGCACTGATGCATTATGGATGGGATGCACTTCATGTCTATCATCCAAGACCTTCCAAGTAGTATGTTGTACTATATTGTACCCTCCAAGATGTGGCACAATATAGGCATAGTTTTTAACCCCACCTGAATAGGGAGGACTATCATGCCAACAGTGGGGGATAAAGCATCATTAAATGCTTGTAAGGTGAATGAGGATGCTACAATGTGTGAAGGTGGAAGGTTGAGATGCTTTAATGCAGTTGTGATGATAATGTTTATGGAGGAACCCATGTTGATCAACACCCATTTTTAGGGGATCCTATTAATACATGCAATGATGTGCAATGGAAGATCGACTATATTAGTAGGTACGGGTTTGATCTTGTGATCTTGAAAAGTTATAATGGGATCTCTGTAGGTTTGGATATGATCCACAAAATTAGTAAAAGTGTTAGGATCCTAAGGTTGTAACTCAATCAATATCAAAGTCTCCATGAGATTTTTTCGATGTCTGGGGATTATTGTATTAACTCATACATGGACATTTTGGTCGATGTCTTACAAGTACTTTGATTTAGCCTACTTCTAATTGTCACCATTGGTTGAGGTGATGGACTTTGAGTAGGAGTTTGGGATGAAAAATGTTATGGCATAGGAGGAACATGGATTCCCCTACTAGATCCCTCGATGGGTCGATTATGTCTGTTAGTGGCCCAGAATCGGCTTTGACCAAGAGGTTCATCTTATTGATCATAAGGAGCTCTCATAGAGGTACCTTGAATAGGGACATCCTGAGGGTCATATTTCCTATATATAATGTCAACATTATGACATAGACCAATATGTCATGGTGGAATCACCATGTCTTCGGGATTGAATTAGAGGTATTATATACCTCCTTGTATATTTATCATATTTTCGGCTCATGACTGAGCTTAGTTATTCATGGTTACCATTATCTTGATTGCTTAAACAAAAAGGAAATAAACAAAATATACAAGATGATTATCTCTTTTAAATTTTATTTGTGAATTCCTATTTTGTTTCGTGTGTTATGGTGTTTGTTTTTGTTATTGCTCTTTTTATTTTTTTGTTCTTTTGTTGATGATATTGACTCAGTTTAAGGTTTTCACATGTATGCTCTCACACACTGACTTGGTGATGAAGTCCAAGTCATGAAACCCATCGGGGCTGGTGATGAAATCCAAACCTAATGAGGGAGTCCATGCCCTATTAGTCCTCACCTTATGACAGTTCTTGGACTAGCCTTGGCCAAAAATGGGGTACGAAGTAACAACATACAAGCCAACGAGGCAAATATGAAACCCACCGTCATTGGTCTCGATCAATGGTTGGTGATGAAATCCAACTCATTGATGTTTAAGATAGTGTGTGGTGTGTGGGGTTCATTTTATTTTTATGCAAAAAGTAAGTGCAAGCATAGAGCATTCAATGTCCTTTTACTAATGCATAAAAAATGATGTTTTATTTTTAGATTTCTAAGTAATAAAATTTTCAATAAAACCCTAAAAAATATTAGCCTTTAAGCAGGTAGTAAGCAAACAAACCACACAACAATTAGAAAGAGGCCATATCTGTGAAGTATGGCATGCAAAAGAGGTCATCTGACACAGGGATGATCAGAAATAGGGGTCATCTAGGATAGGACTGGCCAAAAATAGATGTCATTTGACCCAAGACAGGTCATGGATAGATTATTTGAAATTGAAAGTTCTACAATTTTCCTACTTAAGCATGAAATTTTTTATATTTCTTTACTAAAAGGAGTAAAATATGGATAGAACCACTTTCAAGTGTATCTTAAGTCTGTTGTAGATGTTGTTTTCTAATTTTTTATTAATTCTACTCTGAGGCCATCTTAGGTACGGATGGTGGCAGCTACTAGCCATCTCGGGTGAGATGGTTGCACCTACTGACCATCTCTGTCAAGGATGATGGTACCTACAATTTAAAACAACAATAAAAACAAAAATTAGTAACAAATTTATGAAAAATGAACAACATCTGACCGTGATCACCACTAAAGATATGAAAAAGAGACCATACATCCAAGAAAATAAATGCAAGATTGAACTATAGCTAATCTAAATGTAACCATGTAAGTAAAGAACAAGATAAAGAAATGATTTGGATGGTTCTCTTTTATTAATAATGCTTTGCTCTTTCAATAAGATTACCAATCTTGATACAATCAAAATACAATTATAGCCATTTTGGATATAATTCACATGATCTCCTTTGCATCCTCATAAAATGATTTTAGAAGGGTTTCTCGTGACCTCCGTAATGTATGATGATGAGGAAATATTCTTTATGCTATCAACTCCATATGAAGACCTATAAATCTACACACAATGAAACTCAAAAGGTATTAATAGCATATGAAGAGCCTTCCAAGATGAGGCCCATGTCCATGATAGAAAATTTGATAAAGAAACTGAAATATGATTGTTAAATGAATAAAAACCAAAACTAAATTATGCTAGAAAATGAATAAAATGCTGCTAAAACTGATAAAAGCAAAAGAATAGATAAATTTATATCTACCAAGAGGTCATCTCTGATCAGGACAGTTTTGCCTGCTGATCATCTCAAGGTAAGATGGTGGTGCCTGCAGGCCCTTTCGGGGTGATATGATCGTTGAACTATGAGCAATTTCTCGTAATCGATGCGAGGTGATGCTAGATTTGACCTACAAAATTTATGTTCAAGGGTGTGCTTGTGAGGAACAACTTAATTGATGGTATTTAACACTAAATCAGGGTTGTTTAATGGTGCAAAGAGTGTGAATTCAATATTCAACCTTTGTGATGGCTTGTTGGCATGCTTGCAAACTCCATGGTTGGATTTTGGCAGCACTTCATTGCTTTGAGGGTTGATATCTCTTCAATTCACAATTCGACAACACTTCATTATGTTAAATTACCAAATAATAACTTCATAGTTTGGAAGCACTTCATTGCATGAAGAACTCAGGGGTTTTAATGAAGACAATGTACCTTTATATAGACTTCCTAATGGGAGTCTAAGACTTGCTGGAGAAGCCAAGAAATGGTTAGGATCAAGAAAGGCAACCACCCATTCTAGAATCTTCCTGCAACTAACTGCAAATACCGTTAGGCTCAGTTGGATGATTAAACTATTTTCTTGTGGTACTAGATTTGAATTTTTTCAAGCATGATCATCTCGAGGTGGTACGGCCATGAGTGTTGATCATCTCAAGGTAAGATGGCCTCAGGAGATCATCCCTTGGTGGGATAGTCCAGGATGTAAAATGAGGAATCATCCTTTTTAAAGTGATAAAAAACATTGTTAAGCCTTGATGCTATCCAAGGTGGGTTATATGGCCTTAAAAGATGTCCATATATGTGATCCTCTCAATATGACGTGTTTTAGGTGTCTACAATACCCAATATAGCCTCCCAACTTGTACAATAATTAACTAAAGGACCATAAATATCCCCAATAGGACTAGCCTTTGGTTAGGCTCTTGTTATCTAGATTTAATGTGTTCTAATTAAACAAGTAGATTTAATTATTTTTATTAAAATTTTATAATTTTTAGACTTTATTAAAGCTTGACTTGGTTAAGGAAGAATCTTGGGACCTATAGTGGTGTTCATGTTAGTTTCACCAAAATATGATATGGAGAAAATTGTAAAGGACCTCTAACTTGGCTTGTGGGACTAGGTGCATTAGCGCCCTTTGTTACTGTGGGGTATCATATCAGTGACGTCTCACCTCAAGAACAAGGACAATTATGAGCCTAAGTCTAAGGGTTTAATGGATTCAATTAGAAAACATTTATATTTTTCCTAATATTTTTCCTTAATAGGCTAGCCTTGATTTTTCCTATCCTAATTATAAAATGTATCAATCAATGCAGTAAATAGGTCCTATAAGCTATATGTATTTGATTATTCAATGTTAAATGGAAAATATTATTTACTTTCAAGACAAGTATGCAATAATGTAGTACTACCAAACAAGTCCTAATATGACTATATGTAGTTATATTTCAATGAGATGCAAGATCATAGTCAATCCCCTAACACTATCAAAGTTAATAATTTGTTACTTTTCCCTTTTTTTACTTTAATAAATCAAAATTATTTATACAAAACAACAAATATAGACTCAAAATAGACAAAAGACAATTTCCTTAATTTTAAATAACAAAAACAACAACTGGAATTTTTGACTTGATTTCTACCTCAATGATGGAAGCGTTGACAAGATGAAGAAATACTAACAGGATGTAAAAGCACTATGTATGCTATTATTGTCTTGTGGAACTTTTACTAATGACTCCTACTTTTTGAAAACCTATAAAATAAATAAAAAACAAATAGAGTTAGTAGTAGAGAGGTCTACCTAAACTAGTGGATACTATATAACTTCCTTAATCAACATCAAATCCCTATCCAAAAAACTAAATAAACATATACAATGGATTATAATGATGACTATAAGCTCAATGGAAAAAGTGTTGCTAAAGAGTGATAGTGTCATGCTTCTAGTGATTGGAGATGCTTTCACTCTTGATGACAAACTATGATTATGAGGCCACAATTTTTTCACAGTAAGAATAGGATATAATAGCATCATTGAGACAACGATCTTGCACTAAATCTACTTGTAAGTACAATATAATGAGTATTTTTATGGAATAATTAAACTTTCAAATGATTCAATAAGGATCCCCAACCAAGAGGTGTGGAGACAACAAGACAAGCTAGTTTATGATAAAATATATAACTATGATGAGATGAGAACAAAATGATAATAGATAATTTATTTTATAGACAAAAACAAGATTAATATGCAATGATAAAATGGTTACAAAAATTAAAATAAATATAATGACAAGCTATGGGATAAAGGGCACAACCAATTAGATACAAGCAAGATTTTAACCTTAAGAGATTTAGTGGATTCCCCTTGTCATGATGAGAAGATGAGAGCTTGATATTACTTGAGATAAGACCACCCGTGGAGAAGACCTCTTATTTGTGACAAATAATACTTCAATGCTAATTTTAGTAAGGCTTTTTGACTCAAAAAATTCATCCTTTGGGATCCCCTAAGATATGGTTTTATAGGAAACCATGTCTCCCTTGGAGGATCCTTTGGTGGATCTACCAGGATTGGAAAATATGAGATATGGTGTGGCTGCATGGAGTTGAGGGAGCTGATTGAAGGTGAATTCTAAAAATATAAACATAAAACTAAGGATGAGAGACGAAAATTGGATATTTGGGGATTTTGATTGACAATTAAGGTCTAGTTGATGTGGCAAATCAAATTGGTATGATTAGATCTAGATTTGGTAGGTAACCTAGGGATTTCTAGTTGCTTGTCTTTCCTTTTTTTTCTCCAATATTCAATAGCATTGGCATCAAAAGCATTGGCAATGCTAAATATCCTAAAGCTAATTCCAAAGTGACCATTTCTAGGCATATTGGATAGAAAAATATGAAATTTTATTTTTTTGTAAAAGAGTTGCCAAGTAAGTAATAGCACCATCAGTGCTACCACTTTAGTCTTGGTGCTTTTGCTTTTGGAGCAATAATTTTTTTTAGATTGGGCTTTGAGATTATTGGTTTGATTTATATGTTGGATTGGATAAGTGATACAAATGTTGATATTTTTTAAGGACTTGATGCACTCAAAATTGGTTGTCTACAATATGCTACCAAATCTAAGTATAAAAGGTTCTATAGTTGATGCCCAACTTGTAATAGAATTATCTGGTAATCCTCTATACCATAAAGTAGCCTTTTCATGAAGAAAGTAAATTAGAAAATGTACCATTATATCCTACTTTTGGATGTAGTGTATTAACATGAGTGTTGGAAATTCACTAAGGTGATCTAGTCTCATCTTATTTCTATTCCCATCAAAGGTAGGTAATGTTTTCATAACTAGTGGACGAATGGGAGAATAGGCCAATAAATTTAGGAGTCCTTGATAGGTCCATTGATGAAGTTGATTTTGTGGCCTAGGAGGTACCCCTAGATTATTCTATTGAGGAGATTGACCATATTATTGATATGAAGGCATATAAGATACATTATGTAACCGTTAGGTTGGTATGGAGGATATGGAGGTTATGGATATGAAAGATAATAATGTGGAGGATTTTGAGGTGGAAAATTTTGGTAACCCCACTGCTAATGTGGAGGAGGTGGTCCTTGCACATTTTTCTATGGAGGAGGGTAATGTAGACCTTTTTGTAGGACTTTGGTTAGGAAGAAGTGGGAATATATACATTTTATTATGCTTGCCTAGTTGGAGGTAGTGTTGGCTCTTAGATGTTTACATGGGATACTTATGACCCCATTTGCCGAACTACCCCAAAGAACTTATATTTAGATCCATATATTAACCTAGTTGAATGTTGTATGTATTGGAAAAACTAGATCTATGTAGGTTTTGTGTTGAAAAATACTTGTAGGAGGGATATTCTTAGCATTAGAGGTAGGGGTGGATTCATGTTACTAGCATAGTATTGACTCCCAAAAAATAGATTGTTTGTGCGGTTATTTACATCAATGAGTACACCATAAAGGGGATTTATATGTGTTAATGTCAAACTTATATTAGATCAAGCTTAGTTTACTAAAGTAGATTTGTAACTCATTTTTTGGCATAAGAAACCAATTTTGGGGGTTGTGAAACTTTGACTGATAGGCTTGGCCATGGGAATTTTTCTTTTGAGGAAATTAGACACTAGAATACCCTTAAATTCATTATTTGGATGCACCCACATGATAGTTTATTCCTTTCTCTTACCTTTTATATTTCTTTGGTGGTATGCAATGATCTCTATCGATTGATGTTCTTTCCCTATTTTTGTGTCTTCAAGCGTATATTCATAAGTTTACACATAAATACCTACATGCATAGATTCTTAGGGTTAATATTTACCTACAAATTGATTCACCTATAAATCAGAGTGATTCACTTGCAAAACCAAGTGACTTGCTTGCAATTTCAAGCAATTTGCTAGTAAAGATTAACTTAGTAAAGTTTTACTTATAGAGTGCTCTTCCAATGTAATAGAGCAATTCACTTAAATTTTTGAGTGATTTGCTAGTAAAATTAATAGTAAAAATTTACTTGTAGAGGAATTTGCCCGCAAAATAGAGCAATTCGCTTACAAAATCAAGTGATTCATTTGTAATTTTAAGTGATTCACTCATAATTTTTACACTTAAGAAAAATTTAGATGAAAAGGGTCCAAAATGAATTACTCGTAATGTATCACTTCAAAACTAGAATGAATCACCTTCCTAGGAGGAAAAGAGGGAAAATATTATCTTTCCTAGTGAATCATTTTTTAGATTTATAGTGAATCGCTCATCATATATGACTTGGTAAGATTTTACTATTTTTGGAATAGCTCACTAAATTGAGCAAATCACTTGTAAATTTATCTTTTGGTAAAAATGGCTTAGAATTTATCTTAAATGTATTTTTCCATGACAGACACATATATGAGGTCATATTTTAGGTTTTATGGTGCTCTAATGTTGTCTGCATCATTTTCTTTATGAAAAATTTAGAATTTTGAAGTTTATATTGGAGTTGTTATTCATAGAGTACCTACAAAAATTGAGCACAAATAACAAAGATAATGAATTTTTGAAGTTAATTTAAGATTTGGATTGATAAATCAAGTCAATGATCTCAATGAATCACTCTAGATTCTACTTGTGAGATGTAGAGGGGGAAAACCGCTCTACCACGTACGATTCCCTGAACAAAGAGGAGACCTGGATCCACTGGGAAGGAGTCCTTTTGCAGGGGTGAACCGTGGGGGTATGTTGTACTCTACACTCGATTAGCTAAGCAAGTATTGGGGGGGTTCACCAGGAACGGTTTTAGGACTCGCTCCAAGTCCTTTTTGGGATACAAGAGAAGGAGACTCCTCAAGATATACAAGAAAAGTTTTAATGTATTCACTTTAAACAAACAACCTAGGTTTGGCCTCACCAATTTTAAACTACGAAGAAAAATAAGATTATTAATAAAAATTAAATAGAAATATAAACAAAGCGAAAATCAGTACAAAATAAAATAGAATGCAAATATAGACAAATATAGAATACAAGAAATGCAATATACAAGAGTTAACCTAATATGATTCTTTTCTTTGAATGAGGCTAACCTAGGGTTTTGTTACAAGCAGTTTTTAAAACATAATTAACAAATTAATTAAAACAAAATTATTTAATTAATTAAAATAGAATTAACTAATTAAAACAAAATTATTTAATTAATTAAAATAGAATTAACTGATTAATTAAAACAGAATTAACTAATTAATTAAAACAAAATTAATTAAAGATAAATAATACAGGAATTAACCTAAATGTAAACTATATGCTTTTTAATATTCAGATGCCTAAGAATGTAGATCATAAAAACCAGCAGTAAGAACAAAATCACTTAACTCAAACCGATGGTTGATCCAAGCTTTAATTCTCCTTGCCCTAGTGAAGTCAAAATAAACCTGTTCTTGTAAAGACAAATAATGGACTAGAAAAATGTTTGATTAGCATTAGGGGGCTGCTTAGGTAGCTGTAAGAGAGTCCTTGGAGGTGCAGCAGTCAAGCCCCCTAGGTCCAATTAGATGATCTTTACAAATAAAATAGAAAATTGACCTTTGGAGTTTAAACATAAAATAGATGTATAGAAATAGTAAAAACAAAAATAGAATATGCTGTTGTCATGACCCGTTACCCTCGAACCCTATCAATAGGACATTAATTGATCTTGGGATCAATTAATGTTCAACAAAAAGGTTCATAGACCCTAAAGAAGTTTACAAAATTACAATTTAGGAATTTAGGAGGGAATATAATAAAACTAATTAAGCATGTTTAATGTTTAATAATAGGGTTAATTGCATTTAATATTAATGCAATTAAATGTCCAATTCGTATTGGACCAAATTGGGCACTAGTATTATTTAATACTAAAAGCCTATCATATTTTCCCTTATGGCAAAATTTGGTTGGTGGAGAGAAAAGTGATATTCTTTCCTCTATTTTTTTAATTAGGGATGCTTTGGAGGGATGTGGACCAAAGGGGGACACAAAACAAAAAAAAAGACCACCTATTTTATCCATAGTAGGACCCTTTTTCCTACTTTTGGCTTACACTCCACATGATAGCTTTAGGATGGCTGGAATGGTAGGTGATATTCCTCCAAAGTCAACCTTGCAATACCCACCTACCAAATAGTAGTAGGAGAGCCACCCTTTTTATTAAAATAATTAGGTGCCCACAAAGTGGACCCAATTTTGATTGAACTTAAAAGGACTCTAGTATTATTAAATAATATAAGAATTATCTTATCCTCTTGGGAATTATCCATTTGGCTTCCCTACATTGGTGGGAATAAAAGGGAGGTCTCTTCTCTTATCATTAATAGTCCTACCTTTGTATCTATTCTATACCTCAATAGTATTATTTTTGTATTTGTTCCCATGAAAAGGGAACACAAAACAAGATAAGGTCACCTACCTTATCCTTATTTGGACCCTCTTCTACTTTTTGGATTACCCTCCATATGACTTGATAAGTCTTAATGGGCCCAAGGCATCTTTTAATAATAAAATAATAATGCCACTATTTGGCCATAAGTGGGGAAATTTTCCTATAAATAGAGGACACCTTGGGAAGAAATGGGTATCTAGAAAATCTTTAAGATTAGAGAGTATGCTCTCCACTTTGGTGGATCAGAAACCAAAAAGCTTTGATAAAGTACTAATGATTAGTTAGTGTTGGTCATCAAATCTGCCTAGGTAAGGATTTTCAGTAAATGTATGTGCCCTAGACCTGGACCAACATTGAAAGGCTAAAGGGAAGAGATGCCCTTCATGCCAATCTCCGAAGAAAGGCCGACTCCTATGCTAAACTATTTGGGTATTTGAAGATAAGGGTGCAGGAAAGAGACAAAAGGAGTTAGGGTTAGAGAAATTGGGGATGTAAGGTGGGAGAGAACAGGAAGCACGATCACCAACTAGCAACTTGAATAAAAGCAAATAACACCAAAGATAAACGGAAGAAATGCAATGTAAATTTTCCTATGTATCCTTCAGGCGAGTTTCAGGGTACATTCCCCAATCGCACATCGGACGTAGGGTTCAACATCCAACATACAAACAAAGAAATACAAAAGAATCAAGCACAGAAGGTAGCATAAAAGAAATCCAACATGACATCTTTCAACTCCTATGTATCCTTCAAAATGAGTTTTAGGGTACAATCCCCGATCACACATCGGACGCAGGGTTCAGCATCTTGATATATAAACGAAGAAAGACAAAATAATCAAGCACAGAAGGCAGCATAAAAGAGAAGAATTGAGCTCAAAGCCTTTTCGTATTAATCATAGGACATCAAGTTATAGCAGCTTTCTAGCAGATAGTTCCCCCCCTTTTTTCCTATTACAATGCCTAGGTTTTTATAGAGGACCCGGGCCTCTGAGTCATAATTACATAGCAAAGAAGAGTACGCCCTCGAGCCCTGAGAATTTGGCTCCCCGAGGCTCTCATGACCGAGCTTTCAAATCTATTACCAAAATTTGCAACTACAACTGGGTCAACCATGGAAAGGTGCATTGATGAGTCATCTGGACGTCCTTGGTCTTCGGGTGTGGTGCTCGAGTGGCCGCCATGTTCGCAGGGTTCTCCATCATGGCTTGATACTTCGTTTTTGATTGCCAAAAATGAGCAGTGAGCTTACCGAGCATGAAAAAATGCATTTATGAGGCACTTGATCACCTCGAGAAAATACTCGACTTGGAACACGTGCCCGTGAAGCGCTTCGCTAAATTTTCATTCACTTCGCTTCGTAATGGTTCTAGGCCGAAGCAAAAAATCCTCCTTGGATTATACTTCGCAAAACTAAGCTTTGCAAAACTGCTTCGGGGCTGGGGAGTGCCGAAGCATATCTTCTTCGCAAAACGGACCTCTTTGCTTTTGCCACTTTGTCGACAAAATTGCTTCGCCGATGCCTTGGAGAAATACTTCGCTGCGATCCTCTTTCAAAACTGTGGTTCGGGAAGATTTTTGCCGAAGCAATTGTCTTCAAAAGATGATGCATCCTTTTACTTCGGGTAGAAGTACTTCATAGAAAATTAGCCGAAGCAAATGCTTCACAATGAGCTTTTGGCGAAGTAAAAATGGTTTGCTAATAGAGGGGCTCGAAGTGAGTACTTCGGCAACTTTCTGGCGAAGTACTTTCAATGCTCCTTGAGTTTTGCTTCACAAAAAACCCTTCCCGAAGTAATGCTAGAAATGCTTCGGGTGCGAAGTAGTTTCATTCCGTTTCTTTGTATTCCTCTTCGGCACACCGCTTCACAGAAATTTTACCCGAAGTAGCTTCTGAAAATTCTTCGGGCCCGAAGTAGATTTCTTGCCTTCGCTTTTCGGCAAAGTTGTTCTTTTGAACGCTACTTTTGTATTCTACTTCGGTGATACTACTTCGCAAAAAACTCCACCCGAAGCAGTGTTGGGAATGCTTCAGGTGCGAAGCTCTCTTTTCTTCTGAATGCCACTTCGCTCAATTTTCGCCTGAAGTAGCTGTTGGAAACGCTTTGGGCGTGAAGTAGTTTTATTCTCTTTTCCTTCTATTTTACTTCGGCAAAAACTACTTCGCAAAACTTTTACCCGAAGTAGCACTGGAAATGCTTCGGGTGCAAAGCTCTTTTCATTTTCCTTCGGCGAAGCTCTTTTCTCTAGCTTGTTTGGTAGCGAAGTTCTTTATTTTCTACTTTATATACAAAGGGATGGCATTAGAAGCCAAAATTGCTGCAACTTTCCAAAATAAAAAAACAACAAAGAAAAACTTTTCTCAACACTATACAAAATTTGTTTTCTTTTTCTACCCCTTAAGAAATGTGACAAAATTGTCAACATTCTTAGCGGCTCGCGGGGCAACGAGCTTGTCTCGGTGGGAGAACCCTTTAATTTTGATCCATTGGGCTAGAGTCTTTTCTTGACCCTTCTCCTCCTTCTTCCTCTGGGAGTGCTTTCGCAGCTGGTTCTTGTTCTCATTCTTCTTCTTTTGCTCCTTCCTCCTCTGCTCCTTCGTCTGCTGGCGTGGCCTCCTGCTGTGGTGATGGGACAAGATGATCACGGATTCTCTTCATGGTTCGGTGAACGTGAGCCCATACCCCTTTCTGAAATGGTTCTTGGTCTTCAAGTGCCTTGACCATAACATGGAACCGATCAATCTGCCCTATGTCGGCATGTTTGATTCTCGCACCTAAGTCATTCAGGCAAGCTGCAATTTTGCAATGTCTCAGGATGAATTCAATGACTTGTCCTTCTATGACTAGCTCTTCCCACTCATCAATTTTGAAGACATTACTTTCAAAATGGAGCCACGCCGGCTTAAGTTCTTCTTTGGTGAGAAGTTTCCCATCATCTTCTGTGAAACTCAAGAAACCCAAAGAAGAAAGGTCTTCGAAGTAACTCATTGATGTGCACTGCTCCTGCTCAAATATGTCAAGGATGTCTTTCGCATTTTGCGCTTTCTTCACCTTGGAGAAGAAAGCACGAACAGTGGCTTGGGCAGTAGACCAATCCCTAGTCGTTCAACTCATAGCAGCAACCTGTAGGTCCTGATATCTAATACTTTGGACCTCAAAGGCAAGCTTGAGTCACCTCTTGATTTTATGGGTTACCTCATCTACTGTTGGTCCCTTCTTAGCGATGGTATGTTGAGCTTCGGTGACAAATTAAAATTGACAGGGCACTGGAGGCCCGAGATCTAAAACCTTTGAGTAGGTGAGAGTGGATCTCTTTGATCCTACCTTTGTTGAACAACTCCAGGTTTGCCTTTTTGTACAATTGTTGTTGGGCCTGCAAGATCTTGCTCTCGAGCTCTTTGGCTTTTAGCTCATTTTCGACTTGTTTTTGGGCTTGTTGCTTGGCCGAAGTCTGCAATTGTAGAATTTGTTGTTTGAGGGCATGTGTTTCCCTTTTGAGCAATTTGCACTGCTTCTACAAATCCTCCAGCTTAGAGCGGATCCTAGCCAGCTCTTCTTCCAACTTGATGTTGGCATTTTCTGCTTCAAACCTATGCTGGTTGGCAATGTTTGCATGTGCTCAAAAAGTTTCAACCCTGACATGCATGGATGCGGATTTGTCATCTATGTTTAAATGCTCCAGGTCCTTGGTATTCTCCTGGTAGTCATAGTCGGCTAGAGTCATTTCATCCAAAGGCTTCTGGACCTTAGGGACCTTCCTCACCTTATGCAACTTTCCACCCTTCAAGTCGAAAACCACACATTTTTCAACTTGGGCCAGAGATTTCCCTCTTTTCTTTCTTGCCTCCTTTAGCATCTTCTCTATATTCTGTCGAGCTAGGAGTAGCTTTTTAGCCAGTGGGCGCTCCTTTATTGAAGATAAATCTATTTCATAGAAGGCCGAATATCCAGCCAAAGGTGTGAACAAATATAAAGAACTAACAAGGAAAGATTCCCCTGACGGCTCGGAGACTGGTGTGGCAGGGACTTCGGCAAGCAAGATTATGCTTTGAGCTATGGGAGAGTGGGCTACGAGGCTTGGTTTTGGGACACTACCTTCACCTTGTCCTAGGATTGAAGGAATGGGGACATGGGTAGGCGAAGTGGTTTCAAAGGGCTTATCCTGGTCAGACGACTCGGGAGGAGTGGGGCTATGCAGGATTGGACTGGCAATGGGCAGTTTCTGAGTGGGGGATTGACCTTGTGGGGGGTGGAGAGATTGATGAGGGCTTCCACTTGGGGCTATCATGGATGTGTCAGAGACTAAAGCGAAGGGAAGAGAGTGCGTACCTGTGTGCCCTCCTAGCAAAGCGGTTGTGGTAACTTCTTGCGTGGTTGGTTCTTGGCCCTTTTGAGCTTCAACACTCCCGACCTCCACAACTTCTACTCCATGGTATTTCTCTTATTGTATGAGTTCCTCCACATCAATGATGTCTATTTCAAGGATCGTCTCAGCACTTGGTGGCCCTACATCTTCAATATTTGCTTCGACCGGGCCTGATGCAGGGGATCCAACATGAGTACTTGTAGGCTTTGTGCGAGGGCGCTTTGGGTGGCTCGGAGGCACTTGAATTTGCTCCTACATTTTCATTTTCTTTCTCTCCAATGGTTGCTCTGCTTATTTAGCCCCCGCTTCCTTTTCTTCCTCCGAGGCATCTTTAGCTCCACCTGGGCTTTCACCTGATCCTGGGGTAGCTGGGGGAATAAAATCTGCAAAGGATATAGACTTCCAGGTTTCGACATTGGTGTCATAAAGAATTGCGAAGTCTTTATCCGATGCTAAGAGTCCATAGGAGTTCATTTTTTGACGATGGACTCTCATTATCCACCATTCTCAAAGCTTTTCCTCGCTCCAGTATTTTACCTCCTCCTTCAAATTGTCCCTTAATTTCTTCCAAAATGTAGATCTTGGGGTCGAGAGGGGATACTGATCAGGGTCAAACTTGATCTCTATAGGATAGAACTCATGCCATGGAGGCAATGTCCTCATCCTTTCTAAATTCCACTCCAGATCTTTTCCATTGGGGTTGTTCCTTTGTTCCACAACTTTAGGGTGAGGGCAGATGTGGAAGTTCTTGAATTTTAAATGATCCTTCATCACGCCCAAAGGATCATAGAGCCACTACTGAGGAATTTGGAGTAGGACAAAATAGGTAAGCTTTTCCTCTAAGAAAATGTTCTGCTTTAGGGCAAAGACTTCAATTACACTCATCCTAAAAGGGAAGTCGCAAGTATATGCCCACTTATGGTCGTAACCGTATATTGCATTTGTAGAGTCACTTTGTCGAGCGACTTCCAATGCGAACTGATATTTAGATGGGTAGACTGGTAACAGGAAGGGCTTCCCTATGAAGCCGAATAGGCGAATCACCAGTCCCTATGTCAATTGGAAAACGTCCCCCCTTTTTTTGAGCACCACTCTATCTCTCAAACTTAGTGGTACCGGAGGACAAGAGCCTTTTAACAGGTGCATGGCGGGTCCCAAAAATTGTTGATTAAAAGGATAATAGGACTCTTCCTTCAATAAGATGGGAGTCCATTAATACACTGGCAAAGGATTTCCATCCTTGCCGCTTGGAGAGATGGCGATATGGGGAAACCGCTTATGAACTTGGTGGAAGAATAACCAGACAAGAAAGGAACAGGGTGCGAAGTACTGGCCTGCTGCTGCATTCTTCATGCTAGTAAGCCTTGTATGTAGGGTTCAGGCCACCCATTCTGCCCAGTCAAAGAAAACTGGGTTGGTGTTTGGCCTTGAAGCATCAGGGGCATAAAACTCCCCTCTTGAAATGCATTCGGCTAAAGACACCTGCTAGGGCTGTACTGAAGCATCTATTGACAAGCCCGCCACCCATGCTATAATGGAGAAAATATCGGTGTTTTTGAAGGCCTCCAAGGGTAAGGGCATCTGGGGCAACTTGTTTGAAGACAGCCCACTCTTGAGATTCTCACACAGGAATTTCAATATGTAGTTGTTGGAGGTGAATCTCTCCATTTGTTTGCTTAGGATGACATTGCGAACAGAATAGCCCTTGGGTGGACCCTGCTATGGAGCGAAGGCTACTTGTACATCTTCCTTTAGGATGGAGAAAAGTTTGTGTCCCGAAGCATCTAACACCTGCCTGGATGCAGGTTGATAATTTTGTGCGATAGCGTAGACCAGCTCGGGACAATGGTGAGCAGGCGAGGCTAAAAACCAGTAAATCCAGGAGTAAGCTCTCTTATTTTTTGGTGTGAGCCTGCTTGTCATGAACTCTATGGTGCGTCAAAGATCGGGTACACCCTTAGAGAGCTGTGTGTCTCGAATTTTCTCCCACCCATCAATTGGTGGCTCCACAAGTTGTTCTTCTTTCGAATCGTCCCCCTCTTCCATTGGCTACTTTTCGGGTCGAAGGGGAAGATTTAGCTTCTTCGAAGTACACTTTTTCTCTTCCTTCCCCTTCTTTGTCTTTTCGGGTCCTGCAACTTCGGGCTCTTTTCCCTTCTCTTTAGAGCTTTTCTTTCCCATGTTGCTAGTGATAATAGCAGGGTCTTTGATACAGAGGGATTTAATGTGAATGGCCAGATGCGAAGGACGGGAGGGTTGCAGAGTATCTGAAGGCTCTTAGTCTAGTTCTAACTGATGGAAAAATAACTTCTTTCTTGCTAGGAATTCGCTTTTATAGCCTAAAAAGGCAACCGCCTGAATTTATGGCACCTACCAAAATTAAATTTTCCCCTCGGACGGAAGAGATTGTCGTATTCTTAAACCGATTTTGCAGCGATGTGGTACATGGAGCTGCATGCTTTGATGATTACACTTTGTACTGGAGAGCCACACGTTGCCACCTCATACCTTTGTGCGAGCTTTTCCTCTCCCTTTTCTAACTTGGTGACCTCAAGAAATGCTCCACCACATTTTGTCTTAAATTCGTCCGCTTTGTACTCCTTTCAAGGTTGTTGCTGGCACATTTTTCGAGGCACATTTCAAATCCTCCACCTCACATGTGTTTGGTTCGGCGAAGTGGAATATGATGCTAAAAAATGCTTCATGGCGAACCTTTGGTTCGGATAGCCTTTTGACACTTCGGGCCCGAAGTACTTTTCCCTCGCCATGATGTCGTTCGACCTTACGAAGGTCACCGAAGCTTCCCCTTTTTGCAAACTGCTTCACAAAATTTTTTCCCGAAGCAAATTCTGAGAATACTTCGGGTGTGAAGCTCTTTTCATGCCTTTGTTCGAATTTTGGTTCGGCATGCTTCATGGCGAACCTCCTTGCAACTGCTCCTTTGTGTAAAAGGTCTCCGAAGGAGATTTTGAAGTGCAGTATTTGGCTTTTGTGATCTTGGAAGAGGATGTATACACAAATGCAAACTATATACAAAAGTATATATACACTCTTTTTTTTTTTTTTTGAGCTTGAAGAAAGAAATTGTACTTTAGTGGTGAAAAGTCTTCAGATGAAGACCATTGACAGAGATCGGCAGAACTTGACCATCTACATATTTGAGGATGAATGAATTGGCCGAGTTCACCTTCATAATTTCGAACGGCCCATCCCAAAAGGCATCCATCTTGTCGTGATTCCTAGGCTTGGCCTTCCAAGAGTCCCACTTCAATACCAGATCTCCCACATTGAATGTGCGATCGGATGACTTTTTCTTGAACCAATCTCGAATGACCTAAGTATGTCTAGCGAAGTTCTGATATGCTTCTTCGTGATCTTCCTCTAGTCGCAGTAGTTGATCTAACCTGTTCTCCATCGAACTAACTCCATCTTCTACTTCTAACAGCTATAGTGCAAGGATCTCAACATGGATGGGTAAGCTAGCCTCCTTGCCATAGACTAGGGCATAAGGTGAAGTCTTGATTGACCTTTTGATAGAAATCCAATCATCCCACAAGGCCCGATCTAGAAGGAGGTGCCAAGTCCTTTTGTTCGTTTCTATGAGCTTTCTTAGCATCCTCAACAGAGTTTTATTTGTGGATTCTGCCAAGCCGTTGCCTTGTGGGTAGTAGTTGGAGGATACTTTGTGGTATATCCCATATTTGTAGAATAATTCATTAATTTTGGCACCTGTGAAGCCAGGGCCATTATCTGTGATGATTTCTTTGGGGATGCTAAACCTGGTGATCAATCCTTCCAGGAAGGTGACTACAGTCTCTTGGTCTGCATGTTTGGTAGGAATCGATTTTGCCCACCTGGTGAAGTAGTCAGTTGCGGTCAGGATGAACTTATGCCCTACAGAGGAGTTCGGTGATACGACCCCTATAAAATCCAACCCCCATTGTTGAAAGGGAGTTTCTACCTGTATTGGGTGAAGGGGCATCGAAGCATTTCTACTTCGACCGATGAACTTCTGACACTGCTTGCATTTGCGGTAAACGGTGAAGGCATCAACGAAGAGCGTGGGCCAATAATAACCTGATTTGATGATCTTTAGCATTGTTGTTCTCCCTACGAAGTGACCTCCAGATAGTCCCAAATGGAATTCCTCCAAGACTCTCCTCTTATCATCGTCTTTGATGCACTTGAGAAGGACACCATCAATGTTTCGAAAGAACAGGTCTTCGGGGCGCAAAGTGTATCGGGAGGACCGCATCCTAAAATGTCTTTGCTGTGAAGCATTTAGATGTGGACAACTACCAGTGTGGAAGTATTGAACTATTTCACCGACCTAGTCTTTCTCATCTTCTTCTTGGTTAGTGAAGCATCCTTTAGCTGGTAAGTCATCCCACTGAGATTTTGCAGCTTCGACAGCTGCGCTCTTTGCTAATTCTTGACACAATGCATGGCCGCAAACCAATTTTGTAGGTTTTATCTCAATGTCAAACTCCTGTATCTTGTTCACCCAACCAGCTCTTTTGCTTCCCAAATCTCCTTGGATAATGAAATTGCACACATCGGGGTGGATGACAAAGACTATGACCCGACTTTGAGAGATGAACTGTTTAAAATTTTTGAGGGACTTCATTACTGCATGCACCTGTCATTCTATGAAATTGTACTTCTCTTCATGGGGATTGATCACTTGTCTTAGAAACACGATGGGGCACTCGTCACCATCTTCCCCCTTTTGTGTTAAGACAGCAGTATAGCTTTCGGGTTCCCCTATAGCATATAGGATAAAATCCCTACTATAATCAGGATTGATCAAGACCGATGCCTGAGCGATTCGAGCCTTAATCTCTTCGAATGCTTCCTTTCTTTCTTTTGTCCAGCTAAATTCGATGCCCTTCTTCAGGAGTTGGGACATTGGCTTGATGACTTGGGCGAAGTCAGGGACAAACTTCCTCACGAAGTTGATCTGGTCGAAGAAATATTGAAGTCCTTTCTTGTCTACAAGAAGTGGGAGCTTCATTAGAGCCTCGGCTCTATCAGGATCTACAACGAGGCCCATTTTTGATATTGCATGTCCCAGCAACTTCCCTTCGCTGACTATGAATATGGACTTCTTTGGATTGATCAAAATGCCAAACTCTCAGCATCTTTCAAAAACTTGTTGTATATGTATGGGGTGATCTTCCCTTCTTCGGGATAAAATGGTCATGTCATCTAGATAGATGATGATAACCTTATTTAGAAGCTCACCAAAAGCAAGATCCATTGCTCTCTAGAAAGTGGCACCAGCATTTGATAGGTCGAATGGCATTCATTGGTAAGCAAATGTTCCCCACTTGGTGGTGAATGTTGTTTTATGCTGGTCTTCATCCCTGATCCAAATTTGATTGTATCCAAAAAAACCATCCAGCAGAGAGAAGCATTGAGCTCCAGCAACTGAGTGCAAGATTTGATCAATTTATGGGAGAGGATAGTGGTCCTTGAGGGAAGCCTAGTTTAGGTTGCAAAAATCCACGCATAACCTGATATCTCCATTCTTTTTTCTAACTGGGACCAGGTTCGCTACCCATGAAGAGTGCTTGATAGGATATATGATCTTTGCCTCGAGCATCTTTAGGAGTTCGGCCTTCATTAGGACCTTGATCTTGGGATTGACCGGTATTTGCTTCTATCAAAAAGGTTTGACCCCCTCCTGCAATTCGATTGTGTGTTGAACCAGCTGTCGATTGTATCCCTTGAGATCTTGATAAGACCAAGCAATTATATTAGAGAACTTTCTGCATAGATTCTTTATCTGTTCTATCTCTAAATTTTTCTAGGTTCAAGCTCTAAAACCTGATACTATTCATTGACTTTGATCATGTGAGAGAGAGCTCGGTCATTCCGATCAAAGAGGCTTTCAAGGGTTATTAATCCCTTGGGAACGTGGTTATTCTTCAATTGAATCAGCCCTTCATATTCTCCTTCATCAGATCTTCGGTCTTCGACTGTGGCGGCTTCTTGGATCATGAAATTTACAATCTGCTCATCGTTGTCAAACACTTGCCAATGCAGATCCTTGTATGGGATAGAGGGTCTATAGATCATCCTCACAGCTCTAGGCTTGTGCACCATGTCTTCTACTGGAGAGTACTTGGCTACGATGGATGCCAGAACATTGACATGTTGGTTCTTTTCTCATGGGATTGACTGCAGATTGAGAGATTCGAACTGATCAAACAGGTCCCATACTCTATTGTGGTATGATTTTAGATAATTCTTCTTTGAAGTACACTTATTCATGACCTGGTTGCAAACCAGTTCAAAATCTTCAAATATTTGGAGATGTTTTATGCCTAACTTGTCAGCTTTCTTGAGTCCTAGGCACAATGCTTCGTATTCTGATGCATTGTTAGTGCAGCTCCAAGTCAACCGGTAGCAATATTCCTTTTGCTCTCCAGAGGGTGAAATTAGAAGAATCCCTGCCCCAGCACCATTTTTACATTGGGCACCGTCGAGAACAACTTCCATAGTTCTTCCCGGGCACTTGTTCTATTCCCTGGTTGGGAGTGATTTTGAAAAGGATTGAAAATCCAACTAAGTGTTCTATTATTTACAATTCAATTTATAGGCTCTAATGGCCCAAAATACATAACCAAACCCATCAAATCATGGATTTGATCCAATATGCTTAACCATAAGCTACAAAAGTGCAAAGGAGAATGCACGTAACTTTCTAAGCTAGGAGAAAGGAATAATGCTAACTATAAGATCCTTTTTAGCTATCTTGAAGTACACACTTCCTAGTTTGAGTTCACACTTACTAACTAACACTCTAAATGACAACTAGAAGATAACTAGTGCCCAAAAGTGCATGTGAGAAGGAGACTCACTTACAATTATTAATTTGCAAGAAATAAACTATGCAAACCTAGCTAGGAACTACTAGAGGGGTCATATGAAATATCAAACATCAATCCTCATCATGCCTCCCCAAAATAGAAGCATTGGACTCCAATGCTTTCAGAAGAGTAGGAAAGTCACGGGACATCTGATGAAAAGAAATCCAATGAGACTGATGTGGCAGCTGTCCTTGTCGAGCCACAAGATATGAGGTGGTAGATCCCTGGAAAGTCTATCGAGTCTTTGTGTCATAGATATGATCAGAATCCAATGGTAACTGAGAATTAGGAACCACATCCACAGGATGATTGATAGCTGGTGTTGTCTCCAATGTAGAGTCAAAGTACAACTTCAAAAGATCTACATTGACTACGTCATGAATTCCCAAGTGTGCAGGAAGATCAAGGCAGAAAGCATTCTCGAACACCTACTGAAGAATAGTATAAGGCCCATAGCGAATTGGTTTGATTTTGCTATGAGTCTTATCAGTAAAATGCTGCTTGTCAAGATGCAACCAAACTTTGTCACCAACCTGAAATGGATGAGGAATTCGATGTCGATCCATGGCATTTTTATGTTGCTGCTGTGTCTTTTGTAAAATCTCAATCACCTTTGATTGAATATTGTGCAAGTGTTGAATAAATGAGTGTGCTTTGTCTTGCTCATTCTGAATATGTGAAGTGATAGGAGAAGGCAAAGACAAAGGTAACTCATAAGGTGCCAAGGGCTAAAATCCCATACAAACCTCAAAGGGTGAATGACCTGTAGAAGAATGTAGGGCCCTATTGTAGGCATGTTCAATATGAGTGAGACTCAAGTCCCACTTTTCTGGTGAAGCGTGATGATAGATTCGTAAACTTTGCACAAGGGTACGGTTTACCACTTCAGTCTACCCATCTGACTGCGGATGATAGGCGATGGAAAATTTAAGGGAAACTCCTAAAATTTTCCACAAAGAACACCAAAAGTGACCCACAAAGCGTGAATCACGATCCGATATAATGCTGGTAGGTAGACCAAAGGAACACCAAATGTTGTCAAAGAAAAAATGGGCTAAGTCTGCTGTAGAACTTGTCTTGCGACATGGAATAAACTTAGCCATTTTACTGAATTTGTCAACCACCACGAACACACAATCATGTTGTTGCACTATCATAGGAAAACCACTAACCAAATCCATGGAAATGCTTTCCCAAGGATAGGAAGGAATGGGCAAAGGCATGCCTAAGCCAAACTTCTTGTTAGCTGGTTTTGAGCGACAACAAACTGCACACTATTTGAGAAATCTCAACACATCCCTCTGCATTTTAGGCCAATAGAAAATTCTTTGCAAGTGATGAAGTGTTTTGTGCTTCCCAAAGTGACCACCATAAAGTGTAGAATGAGCTTCCTTAATAAGTGACACTTTAGGCTCACAAGTAACACAAACCTTGTCCAATTTGTAAAGAAGTCCTTCTTTGATGTAGAAATCTTGGAAAGGACACAAATTGGAAGAAGAAGGCTTACTCACTTGCTCAAATATTTTCCCAAAATCAAGATCCTGTGAATACTGATTAGGCCAAGTCTGAAATCCCAAGTGTGAAGTGTACATAACTGTTAAGGCAATAGCGGCAGGAGGCCTACTCAAACAATCCACAACAGTATTACTCTTCCCCTTTTTTTACTTGATCACCAAATGAAATTGTTGGAGGTAAGAGGCCCACTTCATATGTCTTTATTCTTCAATTTTACTTTGAGATTGTAAAAAATTGAGAGGCATATGATCAATGTGTACTACTATATCTTTTCCCAAAATATAATGTCTCCAGTACTTGATAGCTTGAACTAATGCATACAACTCCTTGTCATATGTAGAATAGTTCAACTTAGCAGCAGAAAAAGTTTCTGAATGATAAGCAATTGGATGACCATTCTGCTTTAGCACAGACTCCTAAGGCAACTTTAGAGGCATCCGTTTCAATCTCAAAAGGTTGAGAGAGGTCAGGTAAAGTTAACACAGGTGTTGTACAAAGTTTATTTTTGAGTTTCTCAAAGGCAACTTCTTGGCTTTTCTCCCAATGAAATGGAATTTTAGACTTAGTGAGATAATGCAATGGAGCTGCAACGGTGGAATATTAAGGAATGAACTTGCGATAAAAATTCGCAAGTCCTAGAAAAATCCTTAACTCAGTGAGAGTTGTAGGAGGGGACCACTTAAGTAAAACATCAACTTTTATGGGATCTACCTAAATTCCACTTTCACTAATCACATAGCCAAGGTAAGAAACTGAAGTATTGCCAAAAGAACATTGGAAGAATTGGCATATAATTGATTCTTCGCAAGAAGATCAAGTGTTTGTTGGATATGCCTAAGGTGTTCCTCCCAAGTTTTTTAGAAAATCAATATATCATCAAGCTATATTATTACAAATTTGTCAAGTACATCATGAAATACATCATTCATCAACCTCATGAAGGTTGTAGGAGCATTAGTAAGACCGAAGGGCATGACCAACCATTCAAAAAGGCCCATCTTCATCTTAAAAGTTGTCTTCCATGTATCCTCAGCTTGGATATGCACTTGATGATATCCACTTTTGAGATCTATTTTTGAAAAGAACTTAGCTCCTTGAAGCTGATCTAATAAATCATCAATGCGTGGTAATGGATATCTATTCTTTACAGAAATTCTGTTCAAAGCACGAAAATCTATGCACAATCTCCAAGTGCCATATTTTTTAAGAACCAACAAAATAGGTGAGGCACAAGCAGACGTACTTTCCTTAATGAAACCCTTAGACAACAAATCTTCTATTTGCCTTTTTATTTCTTCATTTTGCAAAATAGAT
The DNA here is from genome assembly GCA_028583015.1 of Wollemia nobilis. Classification (NCBI taxonomy): domain Eukaryota; kingdom Viridiplantae; phylum Streptophyta; class Pinopsida; order Araucariales; family Araucariaceae; genus Wollemia; species Wollemia nobilis. The sequence goes on from JAQPPZ010016670.1 coordinate 2,122,175, forward strand.
TATCTATACATGGGTGCATTAGGTAGTGAAGAACCAGGAATGATTTCAATGTTGTGATTAATTGTGCAAATTAGAGGAAGAGACTTTGGCTCCTAAAATATGTGTGAATAACTTTGCAATATTTTATCCATTGAAGAGTGTTGCTTTGGAATGGATGTGGATGTAGAAGTGTTTTGAGAGCGAATGAAAATTAGAGCAACATCACCACCTTTTTTAATTACTCTTTTTGTTTACTTGGAACTTAGAATGATGTTAGGAGTGTTGGTGCTTTTAATGAGAAATACCTTACCATATTTTTGAAGTGTGTAGGTTCTTTTGAAAGCATCATAAATAGCTCTCCTATCATACTGAAAAGGTTGTCCAAGCAAAATCCCACAACAATCCATAGGAGTCACATCACAAGTGACTTGATCTATGAAATGTGGGCCAAGTGCAAATTTTAATGTGCAAGTGTGAGTGATTTCGAGCCTCTTCCACTATCCTTCCAACCCAAAGAATAAGGTTGAGGATGATGCTCCATAGGTAACTTCAAACGCTCGACAATGGACCTCACAATTAGATTTTTCTATGAGCCATTATCCACTATACAATCTGTTGCAAAATTATGGAGCAAATGAGCTCGAGTGATGAACAAAGCATCACGAGCGCCCTCTGATGAACTTACATTTACCAAGGTAACTTCATTGAGCTTACCTCGTAATTTCGTGTATACTCTACTCTCTCCTACTGACTCAAGGGGACCTTTGGGAGCATCCTCCTCTTGAGTAGTAATGACTAAACTCTTCTTTTTAAGCTTAAAACAATCAGCTTTTTCATGACCTTTCTTCTTACAATAGTTACAAAACTTTTTAGAAGAAGAAGAAGAAGAAGGTTTAGAAGAAGAAGAAGGAGTAGAAGCGAAATGGGAAGGAGAAGAAGGATATGGAGAAGAAACATTCTTCTTTTGAGCAAAATTCTTCTTTTGTGAGAAAGAATTATTCCCTTTTGATGAGTTTGCAACCACTTGAGGAGCAGGTGCACGGAATGCCTGCGAGTGCGCTTTGAACTTGTCCTCCGCAAGTTGCGCCTGGTTGAAAACTGAATCCAATGTTTCCATAGAAACAAACATTATTTCCCTGTACAAATGCTCTAACAAGCCACTTTGAAATTTGATAATCAAAGCTGGAACATCATCCTCCACATTCACAAGTATCATGTACCTGTTGAATCGAAAAATATATTCCCGTACAGTCATATTAGTACTTTGTCGAAAATGAAACCATTTAATGACCAATTCCTTAGAATAATTGGAAGGATAAAAATTGGTCTTAAGACAATCTACAAGCTCATCCCATGAGGTGAGTTCATCATGACCTCTTTTTCGTTCAACAAGTACTTTAGCTAAACCAAAAAATTTTAGCTTAGCATAAGGAACCACATCTTCATCTGAAAGCTGAGAGTAAGAAAACCAAGAACTCATGTCAAGAATCCAACTATTCAAGACATCGGGGTTCCTGGATCCATCATAAAATGGAACTTCACAATGAACTCTCAGACGAGAATCATGAGCAGAAGTTGAAGCATTATGCACAGAAATGTCATTTACCTTCATGGCAAGATTGCCAAGGACTTCTGCCATGATAGTATCATTAGCTTTATCTGCTAAAGCATTAACAACATGGGCAAGTTCTGCCACTTGGGCAACCAAGTCAGAAGCCATGTGAAACCGGGTATAAGCCAGGAGTAAAAAGGGAAAAGCACTAAAAATCAAGGAAAATTTGGAAATTCCTTGTTACAATGGTGTGCCCCCGAATTTGAAAATTACTCCTAAGGCTCAAAATTTAAAATTTTAAACTAACCAACGAACCGCTTCCCTTCCAATCAGCAACGTGTCTTTAGTAGCACTCCTTTCAAGATCTTATCGACACACGATCAGTGTTTGAAAGGCCACCAGATCTAAGTCGATATACGACCTAGTTTTGATGAAAATCTTGGAGCTCTTCGGTACTCAAAAATGGGGGGGGCAGTAGGGTTAAATGGCTCCCTAATCCTAATTAGACCGTAGCTACGATCCAATCCCTTCCAAGGATCGCAATAGGAAGAACTCTAAGGCAAACTTTTCCTATACCTCTTGAGCATAAGCAAAAAGTTGGAACAAGGAGTTTGTCGTCGAAGGAACTTCCTTCTATGAATGGTTTTCAAGCTACCCTTGAGCTTAAATCGAGTCCTCAATGAGAAAGAATTTCTCATAACAAAATTATCTCCTATCCTCTCACCTCACAAGCCCTAGTGCAAACATGAACTAGGCTCTGATACCAATGAAAAGGATTGAAAATCCAACTAAGTGTTCTATTATTTACAATTCAATTTATAGGCTCTAATGGCCCAAAATACATAACCAAACCCATCAAATCATGGATTTGATCCAATATTCTTAACCATAAGCTACAAAAGTGCAAAGGAGAATGCACGTAACTTTCTAAGCTAGGAGAAAGGAATAATGCTAACTATAAGATCCTTTTTAGCTATCTTGAAGTACACACTTCATACTTTGAGTTCACACTTACTAACTAACACTCTAAATGACAACTAGAAGATAACTAGTGCCCACAAGTGCATGTGAGAAGGAGACTCACTTACAATTATTAATTTGCAAGAAATAAACTATGCAAACCTAGCTAGAAACTACTAGAGGGGTCATATGAAAGATCAAACATCAATCCTCATCATATTTTTAGGCTTGGCAATCGCATAACATCCTATCTCGGTCTCCACCATGGCGTTAAATTCTGCTAATGAAAAATCATCTTCATAACTTAGTTGCGCAAGGGATTCCTCGACCAGGTCTACCTGTTCTATCTCCTCCACCATTGCATTCACTGGTTCGCTACTTTCTTCTTCGGACATCTTCTGCACAAGAAAGGAAGAAGGCTTTTCATTGTAGATCTTCACCTTCTTTCCTTTTAATGGAATCTCCAGATGAGATTAATCCATAGATAGATATCTGCCCAACTTTGTCGTGAATTCCCTTGACAAGCACATACTGAAATATGGCTCCAAGTCGACTACCACTGCCTCTTGTATGACTGTGATCTGAGGCATCTTATGTAGTCGGATAGGAATGTCCTTGATGACTCCTATAGTCTTCATTGGAGTACCATCCAGCTGGAGTACACCTTGTCTACTTCGCGTATATTCCATTCCTATTTCTTCATAGACTGCTCTTGGCATTACTATTGTAGCGGCCCCAGATTCGATCATGTAGTTATGTACAATATACCCTTCCATTTGTAGGGACAGATAAAATGGAGGTGGTCTGTTCTTCCCCATGATGGATGTGGATAGGGTCTGCACAAGAGCAAGTGGTGTCGCCTTTTTTGCTTTAATTGTCTTTAATGATTCTTGCAGCAGGTCTACTTGTCCAGGTAGTTGCAGTGCATCGTATAGGCTGATCTTGGCCAGAATCTTCTTCAACTCCTCTACAATGTTGTACACCAGAGATTTGAGTGCTTCGGGCTCCTTTCTAGGTTCGTATCTGGTGCGATACTGCTCTATAGCCTCAACTCTTTATCGCTTAATCAACGAAGGAAACTTGAGCTTTTCCTTAGCCTGTTCCTTGGTTTCTACCTAAGGTGGTTCGACAGAGGCCTTTTGAGCCTTTTCCTTGATCGATGCAGGTGGAGGATCCTCGCTCAGAGCTGAAGAAGATGTTTGTCCTTTCTCAGGTCGAACTTTCTCTTTTGAAGGAGCCATCTGGGTAGCATCTACTTCTATTGCCTTCTTTCCTCCTCGGGTAAGCATTACAACCGGCTCCTCCTCGCCAATTGTCAGGTTCTGACTCATCTGCTTAATGACGTTGACTTGACAACTATGACTACTGTTTGCCAGCATTTGTACATAGTGTTGGTGCAATGTGCAGGTATTCTCTTCATGCGGATCATTGCACGTAGAGCACCAATATACATAATCGGAGGTACTCGGGGCCTCATCAATTGCAACATTTCTTGCCATAGCCTTCCCTTGCTGGACTGCTTGGTCCTTGGTAAGTGCAGGTGTAGGATAAGATCTTCTCGATAGAAATTCGTGTTGTGCTTGCTTTTTCTTCACAATGGTCATGTCATTGGATAGCATCTAAACTGTAGAGTTTAGAGACTACATCTCCTGCAAAATTTTGGTTTGTATATCATCGACTTTTGGAACGAGTGGCAATGAGGCCATCGTTGGTATTGGAGGTAGGGCTGGGTGTTGAGGTGGTGCTGGCAGCACTAGAAATGCTGAAGTGATAGTGGGCTGTGGAGTTGAAAATGTAGGGAAATGAATTTATGGAGGGGTGATTTGAGACACGATGGGATTTAGGTTCCAAGATGAAATCGGGAGTGCTAGGGTTGTAGATATTTGCAAAGCGGCTGCGCTTGCATATTGGAATTGAAGGAATTCAGAAAGTATGGGCGTCGACATCCTTTGGGGAAGCTTGCCCATAGCTATCAAATCCATCTCGACCCTCTTGGCTAACTCATATAACTCGAGAAACGTATTAACGTTAGAGTATCTTACCATGAGACTGATATCAAGATTGAAAGCCCGAAGGAAATAAAGTGTCGCAGCTTCGTCGGTTGGTCGAAGTCCAACTGGTACTCTCTGCCAGGTTCGGGCGAACCTAACATTGAAATCTGTGATCTCTTCTTATGGATGTCTCTTGATCGATGTGAACTAGTGTAGGAGAGAAGGAGGATCGAAAGACTCATTGAAGTTTCCCATCATTTGCCCAGCTAACTGGTCCCATCCCGTAATACTACCAGGTGGTAAAGATCTATACCAGTAGAGGAGTTTTCCTCTCAAGAAAAGAACCAGAATATTTACCATAATTTGTTCTTTCATAATTTCATGGATTGCCGCCAGAGATATTATGTCCTGGATATGCTCTAGAGTAGTCTTCCTAGTTCCATCAAACATCGAGATCTTATTTATGGCAGTAGGCGGCACTTGCCCTTGTCCTACTAGATTTAGTGGTGACAAAGAATCCCATGCTGGGCACAACCTGGGCGGTTGTGGCTGCTACATTTTTTGTTGTTGTTGTTGTTGTTGTTGTTGTTGTGCCATACTTGATCCTGGATTTTGAGAAATAGGAATTCCTGAAGCTCCCCCTTGATTGCTAATAGGACAACTAATAGGAATGAAGGGATTAGGATGCTTTGGTGAGTAGGGAGGATTGGGAGGAAAGCTAGGTGATGTACTATCAGGATTTAAGCCTTGTCTGCCAATAGAGGATGTTCCTTGTAATAGTGACTCGGGGGTGATCAACTTGATTGCTCCCCAAAGGCATCAATATCTAGCTCAAAAAACTTGGTTTCCTCTCCTCTATTCTTAACTCTCCATCTCATTTGCATGAAGGCACAGACTTTTGGTACTGGTCTTTACGACTTAAAGATTCTTGGGTAAACAGAGTCGCCAGATGCTAAGAGTCTTTCAGTAATGAGGGCATCGGTCCTCACTACTACTAGTCAGGTGAGACTGACTGGGTCACACCGGGAACTGGTTAGAATTATCGATCCTGGTGAAGACGGGTTTTGAGATTTAAAATATGGGACTTTGACTGGTTATGGATCTTACTGAGACAGACACAGTAGGTCCCACCGGGCATGCTAGAAATTGTTGGTCATCAAATCTGCCTAGGTAAGGATTTTCAGTAAATGTACGCACCCTAGACCTGAACCAACATTGAAAGGTCGAAGGGAAGAGATGCCCTTCGTGCCAATCTCCGAAGAAAGGCCGGCTCCTATGCTAAACTACTTGGGTATTTGAATATAAGGGTGCAGGAAAGAGATAAAAGGAGTTAGGGTTAGAGAAATTGGTGATGTAAGGTGGGAGAGAACAAGAAGCACGATCACCAACTAGCAAATTGAATAAAAGCAAAGAACACCAAAGATAAACGAAAGAAATGCAATGTAGATTTTCCTATGTATCCTTCAGGTGAGTTTCAGGGTACATTCCCCGATCGCACATCGAACGTAGGGTTCAGCATCCAACATACAAACGAAGAAAGACAAAAGAATCAAGCACAGAAGGCAGCATAAAAGAAAGCCAACACGATGTCTTTCAACTCCTATGTATCCTTTAGAACAAGTTTCAGGGTATAGTCCCCGATCACACACCGGATGCAGGGCTCAGCATCTCGATATATAAACGAATAAATACAAAAGAATCAAGCACAGAAGGCAGCATAAAAGAGAAGAATTGAGCTCAAAGCCTTTTCATATTAATCACAAGACATCAAGTTACAATAGCTTTCTAGCAGATAGTTCCCCCCCCCATTTTTCCTATTACAATGCCTGGGTTTTTGTAGAGGACTCGGGCCTCTGAGTTATAATTACATAACAAAGAAGAGTACGCCCTCGAGCCCTGAGAATTTGACTCCCCGAGGCTCTCGTGACCGAGCTTTCAAATCTATTACCAAAACTGGCAACTACAACTGGGTCAACCATGGAAAGGTGCATTGATGAGCCGTCTAGACATCCTTGGTCTCCGGGTGCGGTGCTCGAGTGGCCGCCATGCTCGTCGGGTTCTCCATCATGGCTTGATACTTCATTTTTGATTGCCAAAAATGAGCAACGAGCTTATCGGGCACAAAAAAATGCATTTATGAGGCACTTGATCACCTTGGGAAAATACCCATCTTGGAATGCGTGCCCATGAAGCGCTTCCCTAAGTTTTCATTCACAACTTTGCTTCGCAATGGTTCTGGGCTGAAGCAAAAACTCCTCCTTGGATTATACTTCGCAAAACTAAGCTTCACAAAACTGCTTCAGGGCTGGGGAGTGCCGAAGCATATCTTCTTCGCAAAACAGACCTCTTTGCTTTTGCCACTTTGTCGATAAAATTGCTTCACCAATGCCTTGGAGAAATACTTCGCTGCGATCCTCTTTCAAAATTGTGGTTCGGGAAGATTTCGGCTAAAGCAATTGTCTTCAAAAGATGTTGCATCCTTTTACTTCGGGTAGAAGTACTTCGCAAAAAATTAGCCGAAGAAAATGCTTCGCAATGAGCTTTTGGCGAAGTAAAAATGGTTTGTTGATGGAGGGGCTCGAAGTGAGTACTTCGGCAACTTTCTGGCGAAGTACTTTCAATGCTCCTTGAGTTCTGCTTCACAAAAAACCCTTCTCGAAGTAATGCTGGAAATGCTTTGGGTGTGAAGTAGTTTCATTCCGTTTCTTTGTATTCCTCTTCGGCACACCGCTTCACAAAAATTTTACCCGAAGTAGCTTCTGAAAATGCTTCGGGCCCGAAGTAGATTTCTTGCCTTCGCTTTTTGGCAAAATTTTTCTTTCGAACGCTGCTTTTGTATTCTACTTCGGTGATACTACTTTGCAAAAAACTCCACCTGAAGCAGTGTTGGGAATGCTTCGAGTGCAAAGCTCTCTTTTCTTCTGAACGCCGCTTCGCTCAATTTTCGCCCGAAGTAGCTGCTGGAAACGCTTCGGGCGCAAAGTAGTTTTATTTTATTTTCCTTCTATTTTACTTCGGCGAAAACTACGCAAAACTTTTACCCGAAGTAGCGCTGGAAATGCTTCGGGTGCGAAGCTCTTTTCATTTTCCTTCGGTGAAGCTCTTTTCTCTAGCTTGTTTGGCAGTGAAGTTCTTTCTTTTCTACTTTATATACAAAGGGATGGCATTGGAAGCCAAAATTGCTGCAACTTTCCAAAATAAAAAACAACAAAGCAAAACTTTTCTCAACACTATACAAAATTTGTTTTCTTTTTCTACCCCTTAAGAAATGTGACAAAATTGTCAACAGTTAAAAGGGAGGGAAGTCTTGAAAAAACCTAGGGAGTATGCTCTCCACCTCAGTGGATCATAAACCAAAAGGTTTGAAAGACTCCCTATTTTAAGAAGAATATATTTAGAATTGTCCTTTGAGGCTAAGAAGATATTAGGTTGTGTTGAAGAAAGAGGAAGCAAGAGGAGAAGATACCCAATTCAAGTAGGATCATCTTGCAAGGATTCCAGGTTGGGGCTTTCCACTCTACTACTTTATTGGATGCTTGTTTGGCTTAGCATTTGAAGTGACGATGCTTTATGTTGCTTGATTATAAATTTTAATCCTAGTTAATGATATGTGATGTATTGGAGGTATGAGGGCTTACTATAAGTGCATAGAAGATAGTGATTTTCTGTCTTTTAGTATGTAGATTGACTTACATGTAGAGAATATGATTACCATGCATTAGAAGAAGGACTAACTTAAGTAAATCATATATCTTGTGTTGGAACCATTATTGGGTTTGCCTTGAATAATCAAATAGTATTGCATATGTTGACTTGTTATATACATGGTATCCAATAGAAAAGTGAAAGTTTTGCATTTATGCTTTGAAAGTAGTCAAATGATCATTATAGCGCTTTGTAAGATTTAAATTGGATGTTTTGATTAAAGAAACCTATTTTAGTTTAAATGCCTTGTTTGGCAATAGAGTTATCATCATAAGTATGGTAAACTTCTAGTATTGAAGGAAAATATTGGTGTCTTTTTCCTTAGGAAGAGGTATGGGACTCTTCCTTTGATTGGAGATAAACCAATCATATGGTGGTATGGATTGTGCAATAAACCTTACTTTGCATGAAACCTAGGGTGAATATTAACCCATGGTAGGTTAAATGGATGACCACATGGTAGCTAGGAGCTAGAAGTGAGAAGGAGCTAATGGGGGCTATGTGAACAATGAATAGTGTATAGTGAATACTAAATAATGAATAATGAATAGTGAATATGAATAGTAACTCTAGCACAAAATGACTAGAATTCAATGTCTACACATGTCGATTATGTGTGTAGGAGGATGAATGTAGAATTCATTCTATAGTGAATAGTGAATAGTGAATAGTGAATAGTGAATAGTGAATAGTGAACAATGAACAATGAACAGTGAATAGTGAATAGTGAATAATGAATAGTAATTGAATAGTGGAAATAAATAACCAGTTGATAGGGAAGGGAAAGATAACACCCTTTTTACTATGCTTTAATGTGATCAATTTTTTGCAAATTTAAGAAGAATATTTAGAGGAAATTATGGGGTTTCCTCACTATATTCAATCATACGATTAATGACCATATATAGGATTTATGGACTGATGAAATTGGTTTGGTTTGGAGGTTAGAATGGATGAGAGGAGATTGAAAATAGATTTGCTCAAACTCGATGTCTAAAAAAAATAGATATTCTATTGCATAGATATCATGGCACTCCTTGGCCATACTATGCATTTGATAGATACTTAGTAATTCGTTATAATGTTCCACCTCCATTTATTTATTTTGAGCATGATGGTTCTCTAAATGAGGGGGTTGATAGTTCAGATTCAGATTGGTAATATAATGTTTTTTTTATCTATCATAGATACTATGTTTAGATCTCAGTTCTAGCATTTTTGTATTCAAATCGCTGCTTAATAAAGTATTTTGTGTTTCGTTACCCTATTTTATGTTCCATTTTCTTTTGTAAAATAATACCACATGCATGATGAGATGAGAAGTTTCCTAATTTAAATACCGTAGTATGTTCCTATGCTTTCGACCACCGCTCGAGTGGTCGGATGGCATACTTTACTATAAAGATGGGATACTCGGACCATCGGAGTTGATTGGTAGAATTCTGATACAAGTCTCCCCAAAATTTCATGTACAATATTTTGGGTAAAATTTGGAGCGATTTTCATTCCTAAATGTGTCCTTGCTTCCTTTTGCCATACTAGGGTTTGAGGTTTTGGTGTTTCTGTATGGCTTCTTCCACCATTTATTACACCTTAGCCTCTGATTGGAAAAATCCCAAAGTAAATTGTAACATTGATAAAAAATTAAATAAAGAAAACATTATTTTATTTATATTTTGCTCATTGATAATGATCCCACATGCATCGCTTTATGACATATGGCAATGCTTAAATAATGCAAAGCACATTTATTAAGTCATGATAAATCAAGGCGGTATTTCAATCATGGTAAAGGTTGCAATTATCTCTGGGTAAACTATATCTTATGTTAACTCGCCAGAGTTCGTCGTAGTTGAGATGTTCGTATTCTTGGCTTAAGGCCAAAATGTAACAAAAATTAATTAATGAAAACATTATTTTTTTTTTCCTTCAGGGGTCAAATTTTAACTTGTCGAGTTTTTATTCGCCTTTGAACCATCTTAGGGTTTATACACACTTGAGTATAAGGATTAAGCAAGTCAAGAGACATAGATGCCAAGTAATTTTTCCAAAAGAGTCTAAGGTACACTACTTAAAACCCATACATGAGGGTTTGCTTATCTCTTCCACTTTCAAACGGCTAAGAATCTACTCATAGGGAATAAGAACTCAGACATCATGATCTCATCCACTAACCTTGTCCTTACCAAGTGTGAATTTTAAAGTTGTGGAAGTTTCTCTCGAGTTTAGTTTCATGCCCCAATTCTTTGCTAACCTAGACCTTAATTAGAGTCCATTAGTTAGCCTGGGCTCTGATACCAACTGTAACAACCCCAGTTGCAACTACTCAATCACTCAATTATTTTTAACACTTACATTTTCCATGAGGCAAGTGACATAATCATGACCTAAGATAGACTCATTTTGTTTGGATCAAAGCTTATCAAGGCATATAGCATCAAGAGCTATTGATACTTGATCAGATTCTCTTAATATAGAAGTGATCAGCTTCTACGAAACCCTCATACCTCATTCGTATGAGAATGCTGGCCAAGCGCAAGGTTTCATCCCATAAAAGGGAAATCACCAATAAACATACTGTCCACCAAGATCAGTACGTAGGTGAATGCCTTGAATATGGGGAACCACACCAATGGAAAATCATTATATTTGAAATAACCTTATTAATGGTTATTCATAGGTCTTAGAGATTATCCTCTTCATCTAGAAGAGATTTCTAAGACAACAATATCACTATCGTGATAAGAATCCATGGAATGTCATCTTAAACATGATTATATAACTTTAAATCTCTTAGAAACATAATGGTTCACCCTTTGTTTAAACAACCCTTTTGTTGTACACATTGAGTTTATTACAAAAGGACATTACTTGTCCAATAAGGGTGTACCCCACCTCATGCACACTCAACATCTTAGATTTTAGGATATAAGATTTGTTTTCGTTTTCAGTTCAAGACCAATTTTTGCCTTCTTGTGGATTTTATTCCACCTCAAATTTCAATGTGTTCTAATTTGATCCATAATGAGTGTTTATGATGTGAATATAAACTAATGGAGCTTTTTATGATAGATTCTATTCATTATAACCATAGATCTGAAACATCACATTAGAGATCCACTTAAGCAAAAATTATATTCCATTGTGAATAGCTTCTATGAATTCCACATAACTATTGAATACAAGAAGTAAAACTAATTATCTACATCATTCACATTTGACCAATTTAATCCAAAAAGTATATGACACAATCACATATCATTAAATCATTAACAGGTTAGAAATTATGCATACATTCTTAGCATCATAAATGAAATTGTTGAATGAATAGTATTCAATTGTAAACATGCATAACTATCATGTTATATCTTTTAACCATCTCATCCACATATATTATTTTTATTTTGAAAGTAAAATTAATAGGAAAAATAAATAACACATCAACCCACAAAATAGAGTGACACATTGTTTTATCCTAGGAAAACCCTGACGGGAAAAACCTAGCCTCCAAAATGTATTCTTTCCTCATATTCATAAACTTAAGATACCAAGATTACAAGTATAGAAGGGTATCTACCGATCCCTTTTAATCAAATACAAGTCAAGGAATACCATTATTCCATCTCATGTTTATGATGCAATTAGGGAAGTTTCCCAATTCCTTTCTCTAAGTCATCATTATAACATTAAGGAATTTCTCATACCAAAAAGGAATCCACCTGCTCCTTTAAAGTCAATGATGTAATTAAGGAATCTACCAGTTCCTTTTTTTTAAGTCATCATATGAATGTTAATATCTTACATATGTTTATGATAATCATTGGAATCACATTTTGGATAAGTCTCATCGAATTTCGAGGGAACCTTATAAATTCCCTCAAGAATGAATACAAAACCATGTTTTTCTTCTCTAAGTATCCATAGTAAGTGTATGAAGAAGGAAGCTTATAACTTCCTCAAGAATGGATTCTCCATCCACTCTTATTTAGAACCTTAATCATATTAAGGTAGTATTTATTTCACATTTTCTATGCATCCATGCCAAACCAAGAATATATTTTTGTCTATTCTTTTCTTAATTATTTATTATAAATTTCATGGTTTGAGAAGATTCAATCTCCTCTCATCCATTCTAACCTCCAAACCAAACCAATTTCATCATTCCATAAATCCTATATATAGTCATTAATGGTATGATTGAATATAGTGAGGAAACCCTATAATTTCCTCTAAAAATTCTTCTTAAATTTACAATAATTTGATCACATTAAAGCATAGTAAAAAGGGTGTTATCTTTCCCTTCCCTATCAACTGGTTATTTATTTCCACTATTCAATTACTATTCACTATTCACTATTCACTATTCACTATTCACTATTCATTGTTCATTATTCACTATTCACTATTCATTGTTCATTATTCACTATTCACTATAGAATGAATTCTACGTTCATCCTCCTACACACATAATCAACATGTGTAGACATCGAATTCTAGTCATTTTGTGCTAGAGTTACTATTCATATATATATATATATATATATATATATATATATATATATATATATATATTTTTTTTTTTTTTTTTTTTTGAATTTACATGGTGGAATCGGTAGCGCCACGAATCCGAGCAGGTTGTCCAACTTTTTATGGTCACCACAGTATTCTGCGCTGTCCACCCCAGAAGCCGCCACACAGATCTTCATGCAGTCCGTCCCTATAACCACCATGCCACAATAATTTTAAACCTTTTATGCCGCTAAAAGCACCAGGAAAGGGACAAGCGTTCAGTCCGACGAGGCCCAAGATTTGAACCTTGGACCTTCGCCCCCTTATGGGGTTTGGATGAACCAATTGGTCTACACCTCGGACCTAGTTACTATTCATATTCACTATTCACTACTCATTATTTACTATTCACTCTACACTATCCATTGTTCACATAGCCCCCATTGGCTACCTAAGCTCCTTCTCACTTCTAGCTCCTAGCCACCATGTGGCCATCCATTTAACCTACCATGGGTTAATATTCACCCTAGGTTTCATGTAAATTAAGGTTTATTGCACAATCCATACCACCATATGATTGGTTTATCTCCAATCAAATGAAGAGTCCCATACCTCTCCCTAAGGAAAAAGACACCAATATTTTCCTTCAATACTAGAAGTTTACCATACTTATGATGATAACTCTATTACCAAATAAGGCATTTAAACTAAAATAGGTTTCTTTAATCAAAACATCCAATTTAAATCTTACAAAGCGCTAGAATGATCACTTGACAACTTTCAAAGCATAAATGCAAAACTTTCACTTTTCTATTGGATACCATGTATATAACAAGTCAACATATACAATACTATTTTATTATTCAAGGTAAACCCAATAATGGTTCTAGCACAAGATATATGATTTGCTTAAGTTAGCCCTTCTTCCAATGCATGGTAATCATATTCTCTACATGTAAGTCACTCTACATACTAAAAGACATAGAAAATCACTATCTTCTATGCACTTATAGTAAGCCCTCATACCTCCAATACATCACAGATCATTAACTAGGATTAAACTTTATAATCAAGCAACATAAAGCATCCTCACTTCAAATGCTAAGCCAAACAAGCATCCAATAAAGTAGTAGAGTGGAAAGCCCCAACCTAGAATCCTTGCAAGATGATCCTACTTGAATTGGGTATGCTCCACCACCATCTCCAGTCGTAAGTACCAGTATAGTGCAAGGAGGAAAACAAAACCGAAAGCATCAACCTTAGGGTCCATTGGACACTCACTATGTAGATCATCATTTTGTAGTAGTCTATTAATGCCAAGGATGAGGCATAAACATTAGCAACTTTTTAATATTATATTTGAATACTACATGAATATTATTATTTATGATAGATTTAATTAAGTTAATATGTAATACAAAAGAATGCATGGATATTGAATTTTACTTGATTAAAATGAATATGAGGAATGGATTGGTGACCACTCTTAGAGAAGGTATGGGACTTCTCTGTGATTTTATGATGACATAAACCAGAGGATATCTGGGTGGATGCTATGGTAACAAAATGCATACTAGGATATATGTGAATATCCTGAATTGAGACTTTGAAATTATGTTGTATCTTTGTTAGCACTTGGTTTTATTAGGTTAATTCATGCCAAAGGTTAACCAAATTATACTGTGATACTCCTTGGTGGTATTTTTGATAAAATTAACAAGACTTTTTATGTCTAGCAAGGTATACATGCATAATTTCATGATATCCTTGTAACATCATTTTGCCAATTCTAATACTACAGTTCTCTAGATCAATTGTTTGTGCAATTTGAAATGAGTTAAAACTGTAGTTTTGTGTTAATATTGTGTATTGATGATGTTTTCAATACTTTTTGATATGCAATATGGATGTTATATTATTTACAAGGACATGGTACTGCTTATATATTTCATTTTTGTAGGTCCAAGTGCTCTCATGGATGGAATATGAAGCTGACCATCAAGGATGAGATGCAGAAAGTTAAGAAAACATCTGATGATTCAAATTGTATAGCAGCAGGATGAATACTAGCTTTGCTAATTAAATGTATTCAATTAAGGGAATTGTACAAACACAGAGTATTGTGTTTATTTCAAGGGGGGTGTATGTCATGACCTGTTACCCTCAAAACCTATCAATAGGACATTAATTGATATTAGGATCAATTAATGTTCAACAAAAAGGTTCATAGACCCTAAAGAAGTTTGCAAAATTCCAATTTAGGAATTTTGAAGGAATTTATGAGAGAAAATAATAAAAATAATTAAGCATGTTTAATTTTTAATAATAAGGTTAATTGCATTTAATCTTAATGCAATTAAATATCCAATTCTTATTGGACCAAATTGGGCACTAGTATTATTTAATACTAAAATCCTATCCTATTTTCCCAACATAATTTGGTTGGTGGAGAGAAAAGTGAGATTCTCTCCTCTATTTTTTTAATTAGGGATGCTTTGGAGGGATGTGGACCAAAGGGGGACACAAAAAAAAAAAAAGGGACCACCTATCTTATCCATAGTAGGACCCTTTTTCCTACTTTTGGCTTACACTCCACATGGTAGCTTTAGGATGGCTAGAATGGTAGGTGAGATTCCTCCAAAGTCAACCTTGCAATACCCACCTACCAAATAGTAGTAGGTGAGCCACCCTTTTTATTAAAATAATTAGGTGCCCACAAAGTGGACCCAATTTTGATTGAACTTAAAAGGACTCTAGTATTATTAAATAATATAAGAATTATCCTATCCTCTTGGGAATTATCCATTTGGCTTCCCTACATTGGTGGGAATAAAAGGGAGGTCTATTCTCTTATCATTAATAGTCCTACCTTTGTATCTATTATATACCTCAATAGTATTAGTTTTGTATGTGTTCCTATGAAAAGGGAACACAAAACAAGATAAGGTCACCTACCTTATCCTTATTTGGACCCTCTTCTACTTTTTGGATTACCCTCCATATGACTTGATAAGTCTTAATGGGCCCAAGGCATCTTTTAATAATAAAATAATAAGGCCACTATTTGGCCATAAGTGGGGAAATTTTCCTATAAATAGAGGACACCTTGGGAAGAAAGGGGTATCTAGGAAATATTGAAGCTTAGGGAGTATGCTCTCCACTTTGGTGGATCAGAAACCAAAAAGCTTTGATAAAGTACTAAGAATTAGGTAGAAGGGAGGGAAGTCTTGGAAAACCTAGGGAGTATGCTCTCCACCTCGGTGGATCAGAAACCAAAAGGTTTGAAAGACTCCCTAGTTGAAGAAGAATATATTTAGAATTGTCCTTTGAGGCTAAGAAGATATTAGGTTGTGCTAAAGAAAGAGGAAGCAAGAGGAGAAGATACCCAATTCAAGTAGGATCATCTTGCAAGGATTCCAGGTTGGGGCTTTCCACTCTACTACTTTACTAGATGTTTTTTGGCTTAGCATTTGAAGTGAGGATGCTTTATGTTGCTTGATTATAAATTTTAATCCTAGTTAATGATATGTGATGTATTGGAGGTATGAGGGCTTACTATAAGTGCATAGAAGATAGTGATTTTCTATGTATTTTAGTATGTAGAGTGACTTACATGTAGATAATATGATTACCATGCATTGGAAGAAGGACTAATTTAAGTAAATCATATATCTTGTGTTGAAACCATTATTGGATTGACCTTGAATAATCAAATAGTATTGTATATGTTGACTTGTTATATACATGGTATCCAATAGAAAAGTGAAATTTTTGCATTTAAGCTTTGAAAGTTGTCAAATGATCATTCTAGCGCTTTATAAGATTTAAATTGGATGTTTTGATTAAAGAAACCTATTTTAGTTTAAATGCCTTATTTTGTAATAGAGTTATCATCATAAGTATGGTAAACTTCTAGTATTGAAGGAAAATATTGGTGTCTTTTTCCTTAGGGAGAGGTATGGGACTCTTACTTTGATTGGAGATAAACCAATTATATGGTGGTATGGATTGTGCAATAAACCTTACTTTGCATGAAATCTAGGGTGAATATTAACCCATGGTAGGTTAAATGGATGGCCACATGGTGGCTAGGAGCTAGAAGTGAGAAGGAGCTTAGGTAGCCAATGGGGGCTATGTGAATAATGAATAGTGTATAGTGAGTAGTAAATAATGAATAGTGAATAGTGAATATGAATAGTAACTCTAGCACAAAATTACTAGAATTCGATGTCTACACATGTCGATTATGTGTTTAGGAGGATGAACGTAGAATTCATTCTATAGTGAATAGTGAGTAGTGAATAGTGAATAGTAACTAGTGAATGGTAATTGAATAGTGGAAATAAATAACCAGTTGATAGGGAAGGGAAAGATAGCACCCTTTTTACTATGCTTTAATGTAATCAATTTTTTGTAAATTTAAGAAGAATATTTAGAGGAAATTATGGGGTTTCCTCACTATATTCAATCATACGATTAATGACTATATATAGGATTTATGAGCCGATGAAATTGGTTTTTTTTGGAGGTTAGAATGTATGAGAGGAGATTGAATCCTCTCAAACCATGAAATTTATAATAAATAATTAATAAAAGCATAGACAAGGATCTATTCTTGGTTTGGCATGGATGCATAGAAAATGTGAGATAAATACTACCTTAACATGATTAAGGTTCTAAATAAGAGTGGATGGAGAATCCATTATTGAGGAAGTTATAAGCTTCCTTATTCATACACTTAGTATGGATACTTAGAGAAGAAAATAATGGTTTTGTATTCATTCTTGAGGGAATTTATAAGGTTCCCTCCAAATTCAATGAGACTTCTTCAAAATTTGATTCCAATGATTATCATAAATATATGGAAGATATTAACATTCATATGATGACTTAGAGAAAGGAACTGGTAGATTCCTTAATTGCATAATTGAATTTAAAGGATCAGGTGGATTCCTTTTTGGTACGAGAAATACCTTTTTGGAAAACTTCCTTAATTGCATCATAAACATGAGATGGAATTATGGTATTCCTTGTCTTGTATTTGATTACAAGGGATCGGTAGATACCCTTCTATACTTGTAATCTTGGTAGCTTAAGTTTATGAATATGAGGAAAGAATACATTTTGGAGGCTGGGTTTTTTCCATCAGGGTTTTCCCAGGATAAAACAATGTGTCACTCAATTTTGTGGGTTGATGTGCTATTTCTTGTTCCTATTGCTTTTACTTTCAAAATGAAAATGATATATGTGGATGAGATGGTTAAAAGATATAACGGGATATTTATGCATGTTTACAATTGAATATTATTCATTCAACAATTTCATCTATGATGCTAAGAATGTATGCATAATTTCTAACATGTTGATAATTTAATGATATGTGATTGTGCCATTTACTTTCTGGATTAAATTGGTTAAATGTGAATGATGTAGATAATTAGTTTTACTTCTTATATTCAATAGTTGTGTGGAATTCATAGAAGTTATTTATAATGGAATATAATTTCTGCTTAAGTGGATCTCTAATGTGATGTTTCAGATCTATGGTTATAATGAATAGAATCTATCATAAAAGGCTCCATTAGTTTATATTCACCTCATAAACACTCATTATGGATCAAATTAGAACACATTGAAATTTGAAGTGGAATAAAATCCACAAGAAGGCAAAATTTGGTCTTGAACTAAAAACAAAAACAAATCTTATATCCTAAAAGCTAAGATGTTGAGTGTGCATGAGGTGGGGTACACCCTTATTGGACAAGTAATGTCCTTTTGTAATAAACTCAATGTGTACAACAAAAGGGTTGTCTAAACAAAGGGTGAACCATTATGTTTCTAAGAGATTTAAAGTTATATAATCATATTTAAGATGGCATTCCATGGATTCTTATCATGATAGTGATATTGTTGTCTTAGAAATATCTTCTAGATGAAGAGGATCATCTCTAAGACCTATGAATAACCATTAATAAGGTTATTTCATCTATGATGGTTTTCCATTGGTGTGGTTCCCCATCTTCAAAGCATTCACCTACGTACTGATCTTGGTGGACAATATGTTTATTGGTGATTTCCCTTTTATGGGATGAAACCTTACACTTGGCCAACGTTCTCATACCAATGGGGTATGAGGGTTTCGTAGAAGCTGATCACTTCTACCTTAAGAGACTCTGATCAAGTATTAATACCTCTTGATGTTATATGCCTTGATAAGATTTGATCCAAATGGAATGATTCTATATTAGGTCATGATTATATCACTTGCCTCATGGAAATGTAAGTGTTAAAAAAAATTGAGTGGTTGAGTAGTGACAACTGGGGTTGTTACAATTGCTATGTTAAAAATACATAAATGGAAGTAATGGAATTGACAGATCAGAAAACTTACCCCCAGGCGAAGCCCAGGATGTGAAATAACATGCAGAGAATATGATGAGCGATGTTTTACAGTAATCTACAGATGCAATGCATAGAAATAACAAAGAGATCCTAATTACTAAATGCTTTTAATGATGATGCAAAGACGAAAAATAAAAAATATAAGAAAAACAATACAGTGCTTGACGGATGTTGAGGGAACAACGAGAAGAAGATGAGAGCCTCCACAAAAGGCACTTCATCTTTTCACCAAGCTCACACCAACGGATCCACCAAGCCGAAAATAAATCACGCAATGTAGATCAAATCCAGAAGTTGCACTTCGGGGGTTAGTAGCGAAACACACAATGAAGAAGAAGTAGCGAGAAAGTAGTAGAGAACAATCAGATCGTAAGCAAGAGCGTGTCATTCGTGAGTTCATGTTTGTAGCAGTGTTCATGTTCATGTTTAAAATTTGATTTTGATCTTCCTTTTATAGGCAAAGAAATAGGTCAAATAAACTCACAGCCGACGCCAATAAACCCTAGGGTGGGTTTAACAGGTGGTCCAAGTGGGCCAAAAATAATAAAAGAAATAAATAAAATAAAATAAAATAAATTAAATTAGAAACAACAAAAACGTGCCCCATAAAAGTGGGACGCGACGTCACACCTGTTGGACCCCCATGCGGTTTTAATGCATTTAAAAGGGTCAAACGAAGTCAAAACATGTCATATCATATACCATTGGAAAGCTCTTTTCGAGCCCGATCTAACGGTATAGGATTTAGAAGAAATGGAGAAGATTTAGTAGGGTAAAAATTGGCTCAAATATGACCCTACGTTTTTAAGGAGAAAACAAGAAATCTAAGGAAAATTATTCACCTTAGTGGGTCAATTTTCCGTGTCTACATTTTGCCCCCTCTTTGATGTATTTAAGGCCAAGTAAATACATCAAAGAAATATGTAGACTCCTATGGGCAAGAAAACAACAAACATAGAGAAGGGGTGGCCAGGTTTGGACAAAGGGGTGGTGCAAAAAGGGGTATCACGAAGGACACTCTGGACTCTTGCACATAGGGCGAGACATTACTACCACTAATGCCTCTATGGCTAGGGTGCCCCCTCGAGTTTCTAAAGGAAAAAATACTTCCTTAAGAAACTCAAAAAAAAGGTAGAGAAAAAAAGAAGCAAAACACAAAAACACGAAGAACAAAGCAGATAAAGAGCAAAACACAAGAAAAGAACAAAGCAAAGAAAGAGCAAAACATAGGAACATGAAGAATAAAGCAAGCAAGCAACAAAGCAAAGATCACTGGGTACAATATGAACCTAATGCAACTAGCATGAAATGCATGGATGAATAGAAGAAGGGGAAAGAAAGAAGAAGGGGAGAGAAAAGAAGAATAAGAAGAAAAAGAAAGATCCAAAGGTCAACCATTAGAATAGGAGAAAAATGAGCGGTCTAAGTCATAGAACTAGCGTAGGTTGCAAGGAACCAATGTAGTCAAATGCTATAGACCATAACAGAATTTAGACCCATTATGGGTGTAGCACTTGCAAAAAATGTAAGAGAGTATGATCCACTATGGATGGTTGCTCCCTTATTGACTGCTATGAGGTGATTACCTACTAGGATGTATGTCGAGGCCTACTGTCAATGGCCAAGGAGCTTATCCTGTAATGGGGTGTTGAGCCTATTGAGTCAAAAGAGAGTATGATCCAATAGAAGATAAGAATGTAGTACCCTCTAGGATGTATGAGAATCCTATGTGGGGTGTATAACCCGCTAGGATGTATGACAATCCTATGTGGGGTGTATAATATAATATAATATTGCAAGTGTTAACCCATAATGAAGAGGGGTTGTAAGAAGAATAGTAGATGAGATAGAAGGAGTAATGTAGAAGAAAGTGAAATAAAAATCCCTAGGGGGGTCTTACTAGGCATCAGAGTCCTAGTGGGAAATGCAATGCATGTGAGCTATGACCTAACTAGGTGTCATCACATGCCATTGTCATAAAACCCCCAAAAGAAGCTATATGAACAAGCAACCATGGACAATCAGTCATGCAAATATGACAAGCAATCATGCAAGGTTGTTTTTAGATGTCAAGCAAACATGCAAGGATGACAGACAACAAATGCAATATGAGCAAGCAAGACAAGATGCAGAAGAAGCATGGATGCAACTACATGATGCTTTTATTATTATTTTTATATGTTTGTGTATTTATGTTATGTTAAAGTTCTTTGATTAAGGAGATTTAAAATCTAAACAAAGCCTATATGCATTATGTCCTTTATCAAAGCAAAGAAGCAAGCTATGGAGTGTTGGGTCGAATATGTCCTTAAACTCACAAAGGAATGTTTTTAAGGATTTTCGATCAACATCCATAGCTTGATAATCAACACATTTTCTAAGAGTACCATGCTTTTTGACATAAGAGATATCATAAACAAAATCACTAAGTTTATGTTTAGGAATAAGATTTGAACAAATAGAATCAATCATATTACAATGCATTATATTTGAAGGAAATAAATCATTACTAGTACATTCATCCATTGACATCTTTTGATATTCCATATATTCAGCATAAGTCATAAGATGATCATCATCCTCAAAAAGCAAAGGTTGATTTTTATTAGGTATAAACCCTATACCACATCTTCCTGGCCAAATCTCAACATCCAAGGGTTCTTGAATACCCTTCTGTTGTGGTCCCAATCCTTTACCAACATAACCCATTCTAGACAGGATCTGTTTAGGAAGGGGATAATTATTTGTGAGATAACATTGAGCAAAAGAGCCTTTGTCGAAATATGGGTTACTACCATGAATATTTTCTTCGAAAGTAGTTCCACCGAAGACAAAAGTACACGTGCCAATGTGTATAACATCACTCTTTTTATGACGTAAGCCCATAGTCCGGGGTGAAGGTGGTAGTTTGGCTAGATCCAGAAGAGGTTCTTGAAAAAAATGATTATCATGATTAGAGAAAGAATGATGAGTCTCATGTTCCTCACTTATTTTTAAATTTTGAAGATGTTCGGAGATTTGAGATGAGGAACATGAGGGAGTTGTTGAAGAAATAGAAGGACAAGAATAAGAATCTAATTGGGCTAACTCAATATTTGAACAAAATTCAAATGGTCGAGGGTCACCCGGGATAGTCACAACCTGATCCTTAAATTCATATTTAAGACATTGATGAAAAGTAGAAGGGACAACCTTCATTGCATGAATCCAAGGTCATCCAAGAAGAAGATTAAAAGATGCAGGACAATGTACCACATAAAACAAAGTATCCAATATTTTTGGTCCAACTTTCAAAGGAAGAGAGATGACACCACAAGCCTCTTGGGACTCATTGTTGAAAGCTTTGATAATGATATCAGATTTTGTTAAATCTTCCTCTTTTAATCCAAATTTTTGAAAGAATCGATATGTACACAAATTGAGGGAGGAACCATTATCAATCAAGACTCTTTTGATAAGGGTGTCCCCAATAAGTGCGGTGATGTAAAGTGATGAATCTCCATTAAATTTTGAGGAAGGTTTATCATCATTCGAGAATGAAACATGATGTATCCCAAAAGAACTTATGGTGTTAGTGATAGCATGGGGAGGAATGTCTGGGGAAACAGACTGTTGTTTTAAAAATTCCATTAAAGCATTTCTATGATCTGGAGAAGTCTGAAGAAGTTCAAGCACTGATATCTTTGCTGGAGTATTAGCTAACTGTTGTTGAAGATCAAATGAAACCTTTGGTTGTGGTTTCAACACTATAGGTGGAATCCTTGTAGCTGAATATTTTTTCTGACTTTCTGTTGGAACTGAACTAGGTTGAGATGTAGAACTCTGACCTTGCTGATTATAAACTTGTTTTCTTGTGGTTACCCCAACCATTCCAACTACATTATTATGACATGAAGAGTCACCTTGGTGAGCTACTTGGTTGGTTGTTTGTTGATCATGTTTTGGTAGGGGATCCTTGAATATCCCCATGTCTTGATTTGTAGTTGGAGTCTGATTACTTGTGGCTTGCAAATTTCCTAAGTCAATACGCCCAACATCAATCAAATCCTGAACCACATGTTTTAACTTCTTGCAAGTATTTGTCCAGTGACCTTCTACTCTGTGATAAGCACAATGTTGACCTGACTTGTACCAAGGAGCTGAAGTATCTGGCTGTCTAACAGGAGGTAACTCAATTGCCTTAACATCCAATAATTGTTTTAAGACTACTTCCATAGGTATACTAAGTCTTGTGAAATTCCTTTGAGGAGGTTTTTGAAGCACTATCTTTTGTAGGTTGTTGTTGACATTGTTAACAGGCCTACTATCATTATCACCTCCTGTATGTCTACTCTTATGTTGAGACTTAGTAAACTTTTCTTCTCTATACTTAAGCTGACCTCTTTTAATAAGTGCTTGTTCCACTTTTTTGGCTAAGTCAATAGCTTGATCTAAAGATGTAACAGTAGTAGTCTCTAATGCATATGATAGTTGTTCTTGCAAATTACCAATAAATATATCAATCATATCTCTTTGTGACACATGTTGTCTTAACTTTCCAACTAAACTTCTCCATCGAGCTAAAAAGTCTGTAAAGCTTTCTTCCTTGTTTTGTTTTAAGTCATACAAATCTCTCATAGTCACTTCCTTTTCAATGTAAGCACTAAACTGATGAACAAACATTTCTGTTGTCTTTTCAAAACTTGTCAAAGAATAGTTGGGTAACCGATAATACCACTCTAATGCAACTCCACCAAGACTCTTTGGAAATGTTTTCAATAGAAGCATATCATCATAAACAATATCATGGCAAGCTATCCTGAAATGTTTGAGATGCTCTATTGGATCCTCTATCCCATTATAGATTGGCAACACTGGCATAGGAAAATGCTTTGGATAAGGTCTTGCAGCAACAATAGGATCCAAAGGTTGACTACACATGTCCTTATAGCTATATGTAAACCCTGAAGGTTGCATCATATCCATCCTTGAAACTAACTGATTCACCACATTTGCTAAACTCTGCACATCTGAATTACCACTGTGTATGTTCCCCAGACTTCCTAAAGGAGGGGTGTAAGTTTGAAGTCCTGATGTTTGGTTTATGTTAGACAGATTTTGATTATATGTGGTACAGAATGGATAGCTAACATTTGGTGGAATAGAAGCAATAGTGTTGATATAAGAGGATGGAGAAGGAAATTGAAAACAATTGGTCATACCATTACTAGTTAAAGGGACTTGTGGATTCCTTTCAACATTAGTGGTATTAGTAGTGGTATGAGTTACTTGATTCCTTAGATTATTATGATGCATAGATTGAGATGTAGAAATATTATGTTCAGCCATAGGAGAATTATTAGGAGGAGGAGGAGTAGCATTTCTCTCAAGATGGGCTTCCCTCTCAATATACTCCATTAATTTATCCTTATGAGCTTTCATAAATTCCCAAATATGATCAAATGATGAAAAGACATAACTACCATTAGGACCATTAAAAGGATCAGGATTGATTTCAGTTTCTACCTCTATCTCTTCTTGTTCTTCTGGATCTATGTTAGGATCTTCCCTATCAATCTGGTCATCTTCCAAAGGAACATAATCAGACTCTAATTGTCTTCTCTGACTTCTAAGGAAAGGAGCCATTAGAAGTAGTGAAAAACAAATAGGGGAAAATACTAACCAAAAATAGAATTTTAGTTTATTTAAGTTCTTTCAAACAAAATTAATGATCTTGTTTAAAGTTTTCAAAAGAAAAGGAGGTGTTCATGTTGGGTTCACCAAAGATGTAGAGGGGGAAAACTGCCCTACCACGTACGATTCCCTGAACAAAGAGGAGACCTGGATCCGCTGGGAAGGAGTCCTTTTGCAGGGGTGAACCGTGGGGGTATGTTGTACTCTACACTCGGTTAGCTAAACAAGTATTGGGGGGGTTCACCAGGAACGGTTTTAGGACTCGCTCCAAGTCCTTTTCGGGATACAAGAGAAGGAGACTCCTCAAGATATACAAGAAAAGTTTTAATGTGTTCACTTTAAACAAATAGCCTAGGTTTGGCCTCACTAATTTTAAACTAAGAAGACAAATAATAATATTAACAAAAATTAAATGGAAATATAAACAAAGCGGAAATTAACTAACAATACAAAATAAAATGGAATGCAAATATAGACAAATATAGAATACAAGAAATGCAAAATACAAGAGTTAACCTAATATGATTCTTTTCTTTGAATGAGGCTAACCTAGGGTTTTGTTTCAAGCAGTTTTTAAAACAGAATTAACAAATTAATTAAAACATAATTAATTAATTAAAACAGAATTAACTAATTAATTAAAACATAATTAATTAATTAATTAAAATAGAATTAATTAATTAATTAAAACAGAATTAACTAATTAATTAAAACAGAATTAATTAAAGATAAATAATGTAGGAATTAACCTAAATACAAACTATATGCTTTTTAATATTCAGATGCCTAAGAATGTAGATCAGAAAAACCAATAATAAGAACAAAATCACTTAACTCAAACCGATGGCTGATCCAAGCTTT
This sequence comes from Wollemia nobilis, assembly GCA_028583015.1. Taxonomy (NCBI): domain Eukaryota; kingdom Viridiplantae; phylum Streptophyta; class Pinopsida; order Araucariales; family Araucariaceae; genus Wollemia; species Wollemia nobilis. The sequence continues at coordinate 2,147,807 of JAQPPZ010016670.1, forward strand.
AATTCTCCTTGCCCTAGTGAAGTCAAAATAAACATGTTCCTGTAAAGACAAATAATGGACTAGAAAAATGTTTGATTAGCGTTAGGGGGCCTGCTTAGGCCATTGTAAGAGAGTCCTTGGAGGTGCAACAGTCAAGCCCCCTAGGTCCAATTAGATGACCTTTGCAAATAAAATCGGAAATTGACCTTTGGAGTTTAAACATAAAATAGATGTACAAAAATAGTAAAAACAGAAATAGAATATGTTGCTATGTTAAAAATACGTAAATGGAAGTAACGAAATTGACAGATCAGAAAACTTACCCCCAGGCGAAGCCCAGGATGCGAAATAACATGCAGAGAATATGATGAGTGACGTTTTACAGTAATCTACAGATGCAATGCATAGAAATAACAAAGAGATCCTAATTACTAAATGCTTTTAATGATGATGCAAAGACGAAAATAAAAATATAAGAAAAATAATACAGTGCTTGATGGATGTTGAGGGAACAACGAGAAGAAGATGAGAGCCTCCACAAAAGGCACTTCGTCTTTTCACCAAGCTCACACCAACGGATCCACCAAGCCGAAAACAAATCACGCAATGTAGATCAAATCCAGAAGTTGCACTTCGGGGGTTAGTAGCGAAACACACAATGAAGAAGAAGCAGCGAGAAAGCAGCAGAGAACAATCAGATCGTAAGCAAGAGCGTGTCGTTCGTGAGTTCATGAGTTCGTGCTTATAGCAGTGTTCATGTTCATGTTTAAAAATTGATTTTGATCTTCCTTTTATAGGCAAAGAAATAGGTCAAATAAACTCACAACCGACGCCAATAAACCCTAGGGCGGGTTTAACAAGTGGTCCAAGTGGGCCAAAAATAATAAAAGAAATAAATAAAATAAATTAAATTAGAAACAACAAAAATGTGCCCCATAAAAGTGGGACGCGACGTCACACCTGTTGGACCCCCATGCGGTTTTAATGCATTTAAAAGGGTCAAACAAAGTCAAAACAGGTCATATCATATACCGTTGGAAAGCTCTTTTTGAGCCCGATCTAACGGTATAGGATTTAGAAGAAATGGAGAAGATTTAGTAGGGTAAAAATTGGCTCAAATATGACCCTATATTTTTAAGGAGAAAACAAGAAATCTAAGGAAAATTATTCACCTTAGTGGGTCAATTTTCCGTGTCTACATGAGAGTATAGAAAATTTGAAGCAAATCGCTTGAGAACTTAGGCTTTTTTTTAGGCTATTGGCTGAAAAAGAGCGAATCACTCCCTTTAACTAGTCTTAGCAAAAATTCACTCAATTTTGAGCCAGTCACTCCATCCATGATGAATGCAAATATGGCATGAAATAAGGAGTTTTAGTCAAATTAGGTAAATTTTGAGAAAAATGAGGGTTTGATTCCACTAGACACGCCAAAAAATATGTTGAACCAGGGAATTGTCCTAACTTCTAATTTAGTGTTTGCACCCTAATTCTAGTTTTCAACAAAGTTGGAAGGGAGTGTTGATGGATCCTACCTACTTTTAAATTTAGGTTGGCTCCCTACTATCCTCGTGGAATACTCTTATGCTAACCTATACTAATTGCATACAAAGTAAAATACAAAAATAAACATTCATGAAAGATTAAAGGTGCAAGTGATTCAAATAAAATACAAATTTTAAGTGTAGCAAGAGAAGCATGTGTGATCAATCAACACATGATATTTTGAATAACATCAATAGTATCCCATTTATTAGATATAAAATTGATAAGAAAATGACAAGATGGGCTAAAAGTGCAATGCCACAACTGTCATGCACTTAGAAAACTAGGAGGATGGTTCCACTAATAGAATGCAAAAGGATTTATCAATTTCTTACAATCTCATGAGGTCAAAGCACAAGTGGGTTTCATAGTGTATCTCTAAATTATAATTTTCAAAATATAGATACAATGGATCCTTAGGTTCCCATTTATAGTAATATTTTATCCCTGATTTATTTAGAATGAGAAACAATTACTCCTAGTAAAAGTAAATATTTGGGATTTTTTTTACTAAAATAATACACCACCAAATATTACATGCCTCTAATTATACCTCTACTAGGCTTAGAAGGCTTTTAAAATGATTTAGCATATGACTACATCCCAAAATATTGCTCTTAAAATATTCTCCTTGAGATGTGTACCTTCATTTTTACCTCCCTACAAATTGTTAAGTGATTCACTCCAATTAACAAGTGAATCACTAGTTGTTCCTGAGTGGTTCACTCCCTAGAGCCATTGAGCCACTTTGCAAGCAAATCACATCTAAGCCAATTGGCAACATCTACAAGCGCATCAGTCTTGAGCCAATTGGCACCTTTGCTAAACTTAAAAAAATTTGGAGGGTTTTGTGAGATGTCCACTCTTTGATTTCATTGTTTTATGTTCCTTCAAAATTATAAACCCCAAGGTAGTATTGAGGAACCACGAGGATGAAGATCAATAGAATACCACTTTCATGACAAAGTGGGGTACATTTACATATTTACGAATATGATTTGGGATATAAAATATAGGGTTAAATTCCATAGGGCCATGGACATTGCTTTCTTAGGTTGATAATTAATATGATTCTAACATAATTGGATGACAAGACAATTAGTCAAACAATAAGAGTAGACACTTATAACACCTAGAGATTTTTTTAATGATGTAGTATTTGGGATCTAGTTAAACCCAAAGAAGTTTGTCTTCCTAGTCTAAGAGGGAAAATTGTTAGGTCATGGTGTATCAAAATATGGATTGACCATTAATCCAAATAGGATTAGGGCTATACAAGAACTCCCTCTACCATATTTATTGAAAGGGATTCAATCATGTATGGGTTAGATCCAGTTTGCATCAAGATTCTTCACTAACTTCGTTGAAATGATTAGATCGATAACTAAGTTATTAAAGAAATGTAAACTTTACCTAGATAAAGGAGAGTAAATAGGTGTTTCAAAACATAAAAGATGCAATCACCAAAGCATCGATATTGATCAATCCAGAATTTAGGAAGGACTTCAATGTGTTCAGAACAAACATCAATATCATATTTGTCCTTACCCAAAAATAAGTGGGGCAAGTAACCGATATCTTTCACGAACTAGACTGCTAATTATGAGAAAAGGGATACATTCATCGAAAAATAAATGTTTGCCATGATGAAAAATTTTAAAAATATATTAGTATTACCTTTCATAAAGCAATGCCACAATATTTGTAGTTCAACCTGATGTTAGATCTACCATCCTTCAGGGGGAGTTGGAGGAGAAGAAAGTTAGTAGGATAAATAAAATTCAAGAATTTGACATTGAGATCAAACCAACAAAGCTAATTAGGGGAAGGTCCCTATGCAAAAACCTGGTGAGGTCTTTCACTAAGAAATAAGTAGCTTTTGTAGATGAATATTAATAGCCAAAGGTGCAGGCAAGCGATAAACAATGCTCTAGATGGATGAAGGATATCAAAGAATACCTCCTAATGAGCATAGCTCTGAGTGGAATGACTTAAGCTAAAAGAAGGCACTTCAAAAGGAAAATAATAAACCATACCCTAATGAATGATATCTTGTTCCCAAAAGGTTATGACAAAAATATTTTGGAATTTATTGAAGAAAAAAAAGGATAAGTGATCTTTTGAGGGAGTACCATGATAACAATAAACACTACTCAACTTATACCACTCATAAGATTTTCAGAGTTGGGTATTATTGGCCTATCATAATATCAAGATGTTTTCCAATGGATGAAAAAACATAAGTCATGTTGCATGTTTATGGGAAAGAGAAGGAATGCACCAATGCCCCTATAACCCCTTATTGTTTATGAACCATTTCAATAGTGGGGGTTGGATTTCATAGGCAAAATTAATCCTCTATCCAGCATCATACATGGATCGATTTTGACAATGACAAACTACTTCACTTCTTGGGTACAGGCAGTACTAGTGAAGGAAGCTAACCAAGAAACAATTATGAAGCTATTAAAAGATGTTATTACCTAATATAGAGTGTCATTAGTTGTCATCATAGACAATATGCCAGTCTTCACTAGGAGCAAGTTGACTCAGTTGTCCCTTGAATATGGGTTTATACTAAAAACACCTTCAAATTATTTCTCCAAAGGAAAAACCTCACTGAGTTGACTAACAAGAAGTTAGTTATAATCCTGAAAAGGACCATAGCAGACTGTCGAAGGGACTGGCACACCCAATTGAGAAAAATACCATAGGCCTACAAGATAACCCCAAAAGCATATAAGGGGAACTTGTCATATAAACATGTGTTTGACCTCAAACTTCCATCCTTTCAAATGTCACAACTTGAGTTGGATGACGCAGACATGCTGCTCTTATAGATAGGTTGAATAAGTTATTGTTCCTCAAGGAAGAAAGAGAAAAAGCATTTGAGAAATTTGTAGATCATCAAGCTATAGTTAAGAGGTGCTTTCATAAAAGGATTGCATGTATTGACTTTAAGGAAGGTGAAGTAGTATTGGAGTGTAATGAGGATTGGACCAAGCTAGACTAACAGTTTGATCAGTTTGATTGTTTATAGTTCAAACCGTATTAGATCACCCAAGTAAAAGGATTTAATGCGTACATGTTAGCAACACTAGAAGGTTGGTTGTTACCCATCTCAATCAATGGGCAACAACTACAAAATTTTAGAATTGTAAAAACATACCAAAATATGTATAAATGTATATAATATTTTGTTTTCTTTTCTTTCTTTTTTAACGAATAACATTAAGGCAAAAATGTGCCTTGCTCTCAAAACAATATGCCCCACTCACTTTTAACAAACATAGAAAACACTTCTCATCCAACTGAATAAAAATCCCCATGAAAATGCCTAAATTTCACTCTCCTTCTTTCTATTCCTATATTCTTGATTAATCTATTTTAAACAAATTATTTGTAATATATTTTAAAAATTGTTTGTGAAATATTTTTATCATTGTGGCCTCTTTGGAAACAAACATGCCATAAAGCAAACAATGCATTTGATTTTTTTATAAAAATCTTTCAAAATTTAGTTTCAAAGAAAAGTGAATGCAAAAAATAAAAATGTGGCTGACTCCATTTTTGATAAGGGCATTTTAAAAAGGGAATAATTGATTTCCTTTAAAAGAAGATAAAAAAAATGAAGAGTGAAAGAGCACTTTGCATTTGTAAATATTGGTTGCGAAAAAAATTAGTTGTTATAAACTTTAGATAAAAATAAAATTAACAAAATTAGACTAATTAAAAAATGGAACCGTAAGAACCCACCTCACTTATGTGGATTGAAATTCCTTTCCAAATTAATATATATCATCCATCTATCTTACCGTGAATTAAAATTTTGGAAGAGACCCATTTGAACGTGTGTGAAGCTGAAGCAACTTGTGGTTTCCATTTTTCAAAATATGCCTTCTACGAAAAGAAAAGTGAAGGTCTCCAATTTTTTTTGAGATAACCAGTTGAATTTAAAAGCAGCTCGCGCACTGAAAGAGAAGCAAGTTGGAAGGAAAGTATTTTGCTATCAACTTCAGGATCATTAGCCTCTAGAAACCAGCAGCGATTTTTCCCATATCAGAGGTTTTTATTTTCCAGGCAACCAATTATGGGTAAACTCATTCTAATCTACTACTCTGCTACTTGGTACATTTCATTTGGCCATTCTGAAACCTTACATTGTCTTCTCAAAACTGTTTCCCTCTTTCCTAAAGTGTCTTGGAAACCCCCAGGGCATCCAACAGCAAAATCAAAATGTTCTCACTTCATACTGGTGCACCCCACCATTACAATGCATCCTCTAAGTGCCAGATGCATCCCACCTATAAAACAGTGTGCCACACCCGAGTTAGAGTTGTCCATGCTCCATAAATTGAGCCTTATCCATTAGTAAGTGTCAGAATTAGTTCAAACAGAATATAGACTCGGAAAAGGGTGGTTTTTCTCATTGGAATCCCAGGCGATACATATTGACATTGTCATGGAGGATACCCAACAAGCAACAAGGGCGATGACAAAGTCCGAGGCATTGTCAAAGCTAGAAATGGTGGAGACTGATAAAAGCGAAAAGAACAGGAAAATGAACAGGCACAGACAAGTTGGGCAAAACCTCACACACAAAAAGAGGCAAGAAGAGAAGAAGAACCCCTGCAAGCACAAATATGGACCTATACAAGAAGAGAAATTCAAGCAAACACCTAGTGTTGTAAGAATAGAGGCTCTTAGGAGACTCAAGTTAAGACCAAGGGTTATTCTATTAGGATTCTATTCTAATATCAATAAATATGTAATCAATTCTTTTACTATAAGGTATTAATTATATAATTTTTGTATTTAATGTACATAGACCACTCTAATGTAACATGTTTTTATTTTTTTTAAATGTTGGTTGATTTTTCATTAAGCTCATTATTACAACAAATGAGTGGATAAACACACCACCAGTAGATTGTAATCATTTTTTTTTACTATAAGTTATTAGCCAGGGTCCCTAGCTTGTGGGGTGACTTTTGAACTCTAATATTAGGGTAGATAAAGAGTCTTTATAAAGAAAAGAAGGAAATGAAATGACCCAAGTTTTTTTTGCAAATTGTAATGGAGTCGTGTTTCCATAAGGTTGCCTCTTCGAAGAGGTCTATGATATTAAATTAATAAAGTTATTGCATATCTTTTTTATATTTCTCAAGCATTTTGTTATTTTCTTTTTTAATTTTTTTTTTTTTTTTGTTAATTTTTGTAATTATTATTGTTAATGTGCCTAATTTTAATTTTAATTGAAGGTTTTTAACAAGTGGTATCAAAGCACTTTTTAACGCCATGTTTCACTCCAACAACGACAGTTATTGTACTATCGTCTCTTCCTTATTAGGTATATATTTTGGTCCTATACATTTTCGTTAAATACCTTGTAAGAAAATAGCATAATTTTTTCTTGTTAGTAGTTTGTTATGGTAGAAACCTTGTGTCGAGGGTTTTAAAATATCATGGAGTTGTTATTTTTGGCTAAGCCAAATTGATCATAAAACGTCTAGTGAAGTGAGGGGTGATTCACTAAGCTAAATTGATCATAAAACGTAGAATACTCCAATGTGTTCGAAATATAAATGAAACCCTTGAGGGAGGGCAACATTGTACAATGCTCCTTATTAGAAGGAATCCACTCCACATTATATCCCAATATGAGATCCAACACATACCATCCCCCCATATGAGTCTCTTGCCTATATTATATAACCCTCAACTACCTACCACTACCATTTACCCACACATGTATAAAGAAATTTATTCTAATTAACTAGTGGGATGATTTATAAAGCATATGCACCCCTAATCCTTATTTATACTATATTATCATATCCCTAGGTACATTACATTCCATCCCCCTTAAACATGTTTCGTCCTCAAAACATGGGAAGAAGCCAAAAAAAATTGTTGCAAAGCATAATCAATATGATACCATGCGCAATCATGTAATCCTCCATGAACTATCTTTGTGGTAGCTTGTACTTGATGGTACATAGTTCTCATCTTAGATCTAAATTTCATTGTGTCACTATGAACCCATTATTTTACATTGTAATTGCTCATATTTGGCACCAAATAGCAAGTGCTTATGTGATGCCATCGACTTTAGTTCTATGTAGATCCATAGTGATTAGCATGATGATTCCATGTAGTTGTATGCCTCCATGAATGTTGCCTCTCACAATGATGTGGATATCTATGTGGTGCACCTTTATTGAAATTTGGATCCTTCTTTGATTTCTCAACCATTTTTGCCACTTTTTATGTTGGCTCGAGAAGGGAAATAGTCTTTTATCCTTGTTGTTTTTATTCTTTGTCCTCTTTTTCTCCAATAGATTCTTTTGTGCATGTCCCATTAGAGTCCTGAAGTTGCTCGACCTTATCTTTGCTTTGGGCTCCATTATGTGTAATATCTTACAATGTGACTTTTTTCTTTCTATACCATAGCTTCATAAATTATTTTGTACATTCATGTTTATTGTTCCCAAAGTATCTAACCAAGGATATCCAAGAACAATATCTAACCCATCCATATCCATAACATAAAAATTTGAATGCAAAACATATTTTTCCATGGTGAGTTTCAAATCTGCAAAAAATTGAACATGCTTACCCTCTATTTGAGATTCCTTGATCTTCTTTTCTTGAACTAGTAATTGCTTTGCAATTTCCATGTTGATGAAGTTATACCTACTATTGGGGTTTACAGATACAATAACCTTTTTTTGCATGCATCCATGAAATTAAAAAATAGAATCTTCCTTTCTTGGAGTTAAATTGCATGTACTCTTATATTTCATCTCATCTTCTTTATTTACATCCTTCCTTTCTACTCCATTCTCATCCTTCTCTTCCTTGCATTTATTCATATCAATTATTTCTTCTTTTGTTTCCCGTCTATGTAAGAAAACTTGTTCAATTTGGTCCCAAGAAAGAATCCATTTAAGAATTGCATCTATCGATTTACCAATGAGTATTAAATCCCATAAATTAGATTAATAATGAGCATTTTTTAACTGGAACCACCATTCCATGGCATTAACATATTTTTCCATGGTGATAATGATCTCTTTATTGTGACCAGAAGTTCTCTTTCCAATGAATCTAGATTAAACTTTTTTAAATACCTATGTGAAGCACATGACCATATGCAATATTTGGCTCTAATTAAGAATGCATCCAAATCTATGAAAATTTGAATCGTATACTCAACTTCAAATCACCATATCTCCATTGATATTAATCCAAATATTTAATATGACCACTTTTCAAAAATATCTCAAAGATATCTTTCCAATAAATCTATAGATTCAATTTTTTTTAAGATCTATGTGTAACACACAACCCTTTGCAATATTTGGCCCTAAATTGAAAAAATAACAACAAATTCCTCTCACTTTTCCTTGAAAAATGCTTTGATACCACTTGTTAGGATCCTACACATACTATTATCAAAACTCCAATAATAGAAGATAAATCTTACAATAATAGAATACTCCAATGTGTTCAAAATATAAATCAAACCCTTGAGGTAGGGCAACACTGTACAATGCTCCTTATTGGAAGGAAGCCACTCCACACTATATCCCAATATGATATCCAATACATACCATATCCCCATATGAGTCTCTTGCCTATATTATATAACCCTCAACTACCTACCACTATCATTTACCCACACATGTGGGATAAAGATATTTATTCTAATTAACTAGTGGGATGAATTATAAAGTATATTAGAGATTATAACCACCACAGATTGAAAGTACTCAAACTATCTGGTGAGACAATATAGAGATGATCAAAAATAAAATCAGAGTACTCAATTTATAGTCATCATAACAGACAATAGTTAGTTGGTAGTCTAATAGTGTAGAAAACACCCTTTCAGGCCATCTGAGTACTAATAAGTAGAAAAGACCCTATTGGTCATCAAAATAGCTTCTTGGTAATAATCATCCCAAAAAGGTCTTGAGGCTAAATTTTTTTTATTTTGTGGTATAGCCCATTGTGATCATCTTTCAAGTTGATTGTTCCGATATAAAGCACCCATAAGCATTTTTTGGAGCCCAAAATTCATCATTTTGTGGTATAGCCCATTTTGATCACCTTTTCAGACTAATTGTTTTGCTATATAACATCCAAAAGTGTTTTTGGGAACCCTAGGGTACCAAAAAATGGCTAGAGCTACTAGAGATGCCTAGTTAAAGGAATTAGGTAACCAAATAAAGCAACTAGTCAACCAAATAAGTTAATATTACAATAGTAAAAAGTGGAACAATTATTTACTGTCAAATTCTTTGAAGTTGAAAGTTACCTATTGGCCTTGGATCTTAAATATGACTAGCTAGGCAACAAGGATTTTGAAAGTAAGGCAAGTAATTTAGAGGGTGGAGCATGGAATACCTTTCCCAATAATAACCTTTATAAAATACCCAAGTTAAATTTTACAAAGTTTGATAGAGAAGACCCCACTAATTGGTTGTGTTTGACTGACCAGTATTTTTCTCCTCATGATGTTCCCCAAAATCTAAGGCTCGCAATAGCATCCTTCAAATTTGAATATGAAGTGCTTTAATGGTGCCAGTGGTTGAGGAATATGCATCCATATGCCACCTAGGATAAATATAAGACTCGTTTACTCACCTACTCCAGACCTAATGACTAATAATTTCACAAAAGCCCTTACCAAGTTGAAATATACCACAATGGTCTGAGACTATCGAAACACAGTTTGAAAATTTGGCAAACCACACAAGGGGCTTGAGTGATGAATCTTTCCAAAGCTACTTCATTAGTGGGTTAAAAGGAGATATTCAAGCGAAGGTGAGGATGTCTAAACAAACAACCATGATGCAAGCAATAGGTTTGGCTATATTGGAAGAAGATATATTTGTATCTCAATAGCATACATCCAAACCCATTCAACCTCCACTTCCATCTTAGCTAGCATCAAATTCTACCAATAAATCATCCCCAAAGAAGAAATGGAGGCATGAAGGGCACAAGGTATATGCTAAAATTGTGATGATAAATACTCCCTAAACCACAAGTGTATGCAACAAAAACTATATTTACTTGATGTAGGTAAACCTTCCACTTAATAATCTCACTATGAAGAGGAGAAAAATAAATAAAAATAACCACCTATAGAAACTAAAGTGACAAAGGACCAGCTACTAGATATTTTTGTACATGCCTTAGCAATATTTTCCACTCCCCAAACCATAAAAGTGCAATGGTATTTCAATGGTCAACACATCATACTCTTCATTGATTCAAGTACATAATTTTATTGATCCTTCAGTGGCCAAAAAAGTAGACTGCTACATATACTTATGCAATTTTTTGAATTCATGGCAGTCAATGGGGGAGTCCTACCTTGCAAAGAAAAATGCAAAAATGTAAAGGTGAATATGGGTAACTACAATCTCAATATGGACATATTTGGCCTTAATTTGGGGGGTTGTGGTATTGGGAACTTAGTGGCTTCATACACTAGGTTTAATAATCTAGGATTATTTTTAACTTTGGGTGCAATTCACCTAGAAGTAAAAGCAATTCACTCTTTGTAATATGCCCACTGATCCTATCCAACCTCTTAGTTCCCATTGAATAGAAATTTTTTTGAAGAAGTCATCTCAAAGGCTAGGGCCACAATATTTGCAATCTAGGATCAAACTACCATTAATTCAGTTCAACTAACCAAAGTATAAATACTTGTGAAAAAATATGCATATATATTTGTCGAACCATAAGGATTACTACCACTGCATATTCGTATTCTAAAATATGTTAGGATGGATATTTATAGGCATTTTAGTAAAGGGATTCCAAACTTTGGAGGCAAAATGGTCATTCGGAGGTGCTAGATCATCTCTCTTAATATGCTTACTTTTGTTCTCTAGCTCATCCCTATAAGGCCCCTATGGTTGCCCACTTATCCCTGGAATCCCATTTTCACCTTCATGCCATGCCCCACTCCATCGTTTTCTCCACCATCAATCATTTTGGGAGGAACTATTCAAACTATAGGACACACACCTCATAAGAGCTTTACATACTATCCATGAATTAATGAGCATACAAAATTTGTTAACAAGTGTTTGATACCAATTTTTGAACATCCTTACCCATGATTTTCATCCTACATTCTATAGATAGTTTCAAGGTTCTAATAGAAGATTCCACTTTTTGGAGCATGAACTACTTCAATTCCTCAAGGATAATTTAGTGATGGCATAGAAATGTATGGGGTAATAATATGATCACCTATACTTAGAGTGTGGGTTTAATGTGTTACAACGGATTGGACTCATAAAGTACAAGCTCATATTGTCACCTTCCTCTAAGATACATCTAATGTTTCCATGTCTCCTTCTTGAATAATAGTTCGTCATAACCATTTACAAATTCAAACAACACTTTCAAATTGAATATAGAACATTCACTCTACATACATCCCAAAAGATGCTACTCTGACTCCAAAATTAGTTTTCTCAAGCTTTAAGTACTAAGATTCTTGAATGGGAAGGGCATATTAGAATCTTATCCTAACATCATTATGTAATTTGTTTATTTAGTGCACATGTATGATGAAACCAATACTTATTATAATAAATATGTAAGTGTTTCTTTTATTAGGTGTTATTAGCTTAGATACCTTGCTTGCATATGGACTGACCCTTGAGCTCTAGCATTAGGGTAGATAATGAGTATATATATAGACAATGGGGAAATGGAATGTATCAAGTCTTTTTCTCAAATTGTAATAGAGATCTACTTCCAAGGAGGTTGCCCACTCGAAGAGGCCTGGGATATTAGATTAATAAAGTTAGTGGATTTCTTTTCCATATTTCTCAAGAACTTTGTTATTTCCTTTCTTATATTTTTTAATTATTTATGTAATTATTGTTATGAATGTGCTTGATTTTAATTGAAGGTTCCTAAAAAATTCCTAGACCATCAATAGAATATTGACCTTGACCCTATGTTTCTAGTACCTCAAGTCTAGGACTACCCTAAAATTGTAGAGCTATGCACCAGATGGTATGATAGGAGGACTAATACCATTAGGGTCAGATCAAATGGAGAAGATTCAATTTCTATTTTTATAGAAAAAATAGAAGCAATTATGGGCATCAAAGCTAACAAGGTTTACAAGATCCCATACCACTCTTAGGCCAACCTAGTTTACAATAATAAGTTTAATAATGGAAGATGAGTTGAATTCTTAATGGGACAATTGATTGAACTTGAGGAGGCCCAAAATATATAAGTCCCTATAAAAAGTAGTCAATTTAAACCTAAATTTAGATCCATTATATCTATAGAATAGACGTAATATTATGCCATGAGGATGATAGGAAGGTGTAAGAGTAATATATTGTATTGTTACACATAGTTCAAGAATATCCTAGGATATTTGAGTTGTTGGGTTGCATGATATTCCTTAAGCAACAAATAGACTCGTAGTTTAGGAATTTCTATCGAGATAAGGTGTTTAATTATTCTTCATACCTAGTTTGGCTTATTATTTATCAAAAGAGCATTGGTTCTTAGGGTCACAGAAGAGATCCTTTTTTTAGTATATAATTGTACCAAGGTGCCTCTTAAAGAAGTGGAGAAATAGTTATGAGTTCTATGCTAAGGTGTATGAACTCATTAGAATTTCTTAACTATGGTAGGAAGGCTACAACTCATAAAGACTACATTGCAATCCATTCTTGTTTATATGATGTCACTTTCAAGACCGCCAATAGGTATTGCATCAGAAAATGATAAAATTCAAAGAGAATTTCTATGGAAAGGTTGTGAGGAAAAATTTAGGTTTCCTCTTTGTAAGTGGGATAGGGTTTGCAAAGGAAAGAATATTGGAGGAGCAAGCTTATGGAATTGTAGACTTATGAATTTGGAATTAGGAGCAAAGCTTGGGTGGATATTATTCAGAGACCAAAGAAATTACTTCAAAAATATATAGGTTCTCTTGATACAATGAAATTATTTAGAAAAATAACTCTACCCAAAGGATCGTCAACATGGAACTTCATATAAGAGAGTTTACAATTGATAAAGAGATATATTAGATGATCAGTCAATGATGGGAGTTATACAAATTTTTGGTGATGCTTGGTTGAAGTCGTATCCTCTTTTATCTGACTCAAAATGACAACCATTGGCTCAAGCATATCTAGCATGTAAAGGTCCAAAGGTCAAAGACTATATTATTATGAGCAAAAACTCTAGATCATGGATTTATTTTAGTAACCTAGTTTGAAGGAGAGGAACTCAAACAAATTGCCAATGAACTTCAAAATATGCTTCAAGAATTCTATTTGCCAATTTTTCCACAAAAGGACGATTTGGTTTGGAATTTATCAAAGGATGGTGGATACTCAATCAATTTGAGATATGAGGATTTAAAATAATCAAAATTTCCTTCTCCCAAAGATTTTTCTTGGAAGAACATTGGTCATTAGAGGCTCTTCCTAAGGCCTCAACATTTATTTGGTTAGCAGTTCAAAGTAATATTCTTACAGGAGAGAATCTATAGAGAAGAGGATATTATGGACCCTTCAGATGTGCCTTGTGTGATAAGGATTTAGAAACATCGGACCATTTACTTCTTCATTGTCCATTTTCCCACACCATTTGGGGTTATTTTTTTAATATGAAATTATATTGGGTAGCCCCATCGACATTGAAAGAGTTGATAAAATGTTGGATTATTTTTTTCAAAGCTAAAGCATTATATATTTTTTGGAGGATTGGCCCTACCATTATTTTTTGGAATTTATGACTTGAAAGGAATAACAAAATTTTTAAAAATAAATCTCAAAATCATGCCCAAGTTTGGAACCATATTTTTACCTCTTGCATAATATCTACAAATATGGTGTTCATCATGGGAAGTCTTTGTTAGCGTATATATTTGTTAGTATATTTGTTATTACATTATATTATTAATTAGGCAGAACTTGTTATTTGTTATAACAAGTTCTATTTCAGCCTCGGATGGTTTCGTAACCTCCGGGCTATTATAGTCCTAAAATTGTATTATTTAAACCATCTCGGACATGAATCAAACTGTTGTTTTTATCTAACATGGTATCCGAGCTTGTGCAAAATTTTTTGCAGACGCTTGTTGGGACGTGCGACTGTAAATTGCAGACAGTTGCTGCGAGGACGCATTTTCTCTGTGCTGGGAGGACGCAATTTTTTTTTTTCCTTCTGTGCTGGGAAGGCAATTTTTTTTTTTTTTTTAAATTCACGCCGTGCGCAATCGCGCGACGTTCCGCAGAGTTTTTTTTTTTTTTTTTTAATTTTGCAGATGTCGTCCGCTTCCCCCCCCGCGATTGAATTTAAAAAAAAAAAAAACGGACGCCGTCCGCTTTCCCCCACCCCCCGCGATTGAATTTAAAAAAAAAAAAATCGCGGATGCCGTCCGCTTTCCCCTCCCTCCCCCCCTTCCCCTCCCGTGTTTGCGATCGCGGCTTCATCGCTGCCCGCGTGCGCAAGTCTGCAGCAGCCCGCGGCTCATCGCCGCCTCGCGTGCGCAACACGTAGTGCGCAACAGCCGCGGCTAACTGCTGCCCCACGTGCACGACGCGCAGTGTGCAACAGCCGCGGCCACAACAGCAGCCGCGGCTAATTGTAGCAAAGAACTGCCGCGGGTCGTCTAGCCGCAGTCGCTTGTCGCACAGCACAGCCCGCGCACGCGGCCGCGACCAGCGAAGGAGGACAGAGCCCGGAAGAGGAGGAGGCGCGGCCAGGACGAGCTGCGGGCTCGTGTTGAAAGAGGAAGGCGCCCCCTGATCCAAGCGGATCAGCCCGCTAGCTCACCTGGCAGTGAGCTATGCGGTAGGGCTCGGGGAGCCCTGAGGTCGCAGGTTCCAATCCTGTCGACCCCAAAATCAGGTATAAATTTTTTATTTTTTGATTAAAGTTTTAATTTTTTTTTAATAATTAATATTTTATATTTAATTAAATTGTTTCTTAATTATTTTTTTTAATTTAATTAGAAACTTATTTAATTAAATATGAAATATTTTTTATTAAAAGATTAAATTTTACTTTTTTCAAAATTTATAAATTGTTAAAATACCATAAAAAGGGGGGGATAGAGAGAGTAATTTTTTTTTTTAAAAATAGCAATTTGGCGAATTGTAAAAGGTGCATTTTCGGCTGCGCCCGACACCTAGTGGGTTATTCCTATGGGCACTTTTTTTGTTGTATGTTGCATATTTGATTTCTTGCACTATAACATTAAAAGTTAAAATCAAATTCACTCCCTAAGTCCGCGGAATAATTAAAACCCATCCGTGCAATTTATTGCACTGCAGCGTTCGGTATTTGAGATACCTCTGGCCAGCACTTACAGGTAAAAGTCGTCGTGATTGCGCCACTCGTATCCGTCGCCTAATATAGTTGCTACAACGACATCCGAGCTTGTTCTCTATAAATCGTCGGGGGAGAGATAAGTTTGCCATTTTTGCATTTTTTTACTCCATCCACTACCCTTAATCGTTCTTGTGTTTAGGCGTAAATCCTGACGAAGTATTCTTCATAGTGTTTAGGGGAAGTTACGCCCCACGCATGAGAAGAATCTTCTATGGTAGGTGCCATCAACAAGGCGATTCCCTTTCGCATCGCTTATGTTCCACGTATCGTATGATCTCTAAAACTCACCTATAGTTTCCCTCACGTAAGGGCGGTTGATTTTTGTTGATCTTTCTAAATACCTATAGTTTCCCTCACGTAAGGGCGGGTATTTTGTATGGTATAACGGCCTAGCTAAAGGTATATCGAAAGGGGGACCAATTGGTGTTATAAGGAACCTTCATGTCTGCAAAACTAATGACTGATTCTCATCAGTTGTTGAAAGGTCCTAATTACACACCATGGAAAAATAAGATGAAGGCCATCCTAGCAATGGATGATTTATGGGATGTTGTATTTGGAGCAACAACCAGACCTTCACCTATTGCTGGTGCTACAACTCCATCTAATGCTCAAAGAGACTTTGATAAGCTAGACAATAAAGCAAAAGTGCTCATCTTGCTTGTTGTGTCTGATGAAGTCCAACCCCATATTGTTGACTGTGCAACTAGTAAAGCGGCATGGGATGCCTTTAATACTATATATGAGGGAAAGAATGATTCCTCCATTCTATTTCTTCAATCTCAATTACATAGTCTGAGCATGAAGCAGGGTGAGACAGTTGAATTCTTTCTTTGCAGAGTTTCTGAATTGAAAACAAAGTTGAATTCTTTGGGAGAACCAATTGAAGACAAGCTCCTTACTTCAGTTGTATTGAGAGCTTTACCTGATTCTTATCGGGTGTTGATTACTTCCCTTCATGTATCACAACGGAAAGTTACTTTTGTAGAATTGGTTAATATGCTTCAAGAGGAGGAAGCACGCCAACTACAGAGAGAAGCTAGATGAGAAGTCATTGAAGTGTATTCTTCTTGGGTATGATGAGCACTCTAAGGGTTATCATTTGATTGATCCCTTAACCAAGAATATTCACATAAGTAGAGATGTTGTTTTTGATGAGGCTTTCACATCGACAAACACATCGGATGTATACCTAGACCTTGTGGAAACTCAGGTTGTTAAATCTCCTTCATCAAAGGTTGGAGGTTCTTCTGGATCTTCTTCAACACCTAAGAAGAAGAATCCAAAGTGGTATACAAATACAATCAAAGACTCTAAGCTATCTACTCCACCAAATTTGACTTTGGATAGGCCTCGTACTCACAGCATGGCTCGACAGAAGAAAGCTGCAACAGAGAATACTAGGGTTGATGATCTGTGTCAATCTTTTGAAGAACTTTCTGTAGATCCAGAGAGAGATACAAAAGATATGGATATTGATAGTGATAAGGTGTTTATGTCTTCCATAGACGATCTTGAACTTGCATCAGTACAAGTTGCTCTCGGTGAGCCTTAGTGGAAGGCTGCTATGGATGCAGAATATAAGTCTTTGATGAAAAACAAAACATGGAAGCTTGTCGATCTGCCACATGGAAAGAAACTCATTGGCTGCAAATGGGTGTATAAAGTCAAGTACAAAGCAGATGGGACAATTGATAAGCATAAGGCCCGTCTTGTTGCAAAGGGCTATGCTCAAAAGGAAGGCATTGACTACGAGGAAACTTTTGCACCTACTGCTCGGATGACAACAATTCGAGTTATTTGTGCTATGGAAGCATAGTTTGGGTGGAAATTTCATCATATGGATGTCAAAAGTGCCTTTCTAAATGGTGATCTCCAAGAAGAATTCTATATGACTCAACCAGAAGGATTTGCAATGGAAGGCCAACAGCAGAAAGTTTGCAAATTTGTCAAATCCTTATATGGCCTGAAACAAGCTCCTCGAGCTTGGTATATAAAAATGGACAATCACCTCCCGCAAGCATGGTTTTAAGAGATGTCCGTTAGATGCAAACCTCTATTTCAAGAAACAGGGTTCCGAGATAGTGTTGCTTGTACTCTATGTTGATGATCTCGCTCATTACAGGGAGTTCGGAAACTATGATCTCTACTCGTCAAAAGAGACTTGTGTCAATCTTTTGAGATGTCGGATCTCGAACTTCTCCATTACTTGTCTTGGTCCGGAATTCAACCGGAAGGAGCACTCCATCAAAGTGTCTCGTAAAAAATATGCCAAGACATTGCTTGGAAAAATATCGCATGACCGATTGCAAGCCAATGGCAACTCCGATGGAGACTGGACTTCAGTTATCGCGATATGATGATTCACCTCAGGTAGATGGTACTCTCTATCGACAATTGATTGGGAGTCTCATATATCTGACCAATACTAGGCCAGATCTCGTATTTGTTGTCAACTATCTTTTGAGGTTCATGCAGGAGCCTAAGACCACTCATTGGAAAGCAGCAAAACGTGTTCTTCACTATGTCCATGGCACAATGGAATATGGCCTAGAATACAAGAGGAACAACAAATTCTTCTTGCAAGGATACACGGACTTCGACTATGCCGGATCATTTGATGATCGCAAGTCAACTTTAGGATATATTTTTCAGAGGCAGAGTATCGCGCCGCACGTGAAGCTGTGTGCGAAGTGATATGGTTGCGTCGCATTCTGACAAGTATGGGTCATCCATCCAAATCTCCAATACACTTGTTTTGCGACAATCAGGGTGTTCTGAACCTAGTCAAGAATCCAGTCCATCATGAAAGAACAAAACACATTGACACACAATGTCATTTCATTCGAGATGAAGTTCCGAGGCACCGAATTCAGCTTCAGCACATTCCCACCGATGCTCAAGTTGCAAACATTTTCACTAAGGCACTTGCACGTGTCAAATTTGAATTGTTTCGCAGCTCTCTTTGTATTGCAAAATGATGTAATCAGGGGGGATGTTAGTATAGCTAATAGTTATATCATTACCAAAATAAGGGGGGATGTTAGCGTATATATTTGTTAGTATATTTGTTATTACATTATATTATTAATTAGGCAGAACTTGTTATTTGTTATAACAGGTTCTATTTTAGCCTCGGATGGTTTCGTAACGTCCAGGCTATTATAGTCCTAAAATTGTATTATTTAAACCATCCCGGACATGAATCAAACTGTTGTTTTTATCTAACAGTCTTAAATGCAGGAAAAAAGGTGCTAATAACTTGGCTATAGGATTTGAACATACATGAAAGAGTCTTCTGCGACAATAGAATTAAAACAAAGGATCTACTTCAATCTATGGTAAAATGGAAATGTCTACAAATTGGGTTTATCAAAATTAATTTTAATGGTGCTTCTAAAGGAAATCTAGGAAAAACTGGTGGGGGTGGTGTTTTTAGAAATAGTGAAGGCAAAATTCTCCTCACTTATTCAAAATCATATGGAACTTCAACTAACAACTATGCAGAGGTTAGGGAACTTTTTACAGGGATTAAAATTATAGTAGAAAATGGATGGAAATATATTCCAATTGAGGGGGACTAACAAATTATTGTCAATGCTATTAAAAAAAATGAATATGAAGACTGGATAAATAATAATATTATTGATGATGTTCATCATCTATTACTAGAGGAAATCTCTTGGAAGTGTGAGCATATTTATAGAGAATGAAATCGAGTAGTATATAAATTAGCGAACTGCGGTGTTGATCTTCTTCCTGATGAAATTCAGATTTTAGAAGAAAATTGACCCAAGTGAGGTTTTATTTCTTAATAAAAATGATGTCAAGGATCATATTGTGGGAACATAGCACTTCGAGGAAGTTGAAGAATATATTTAAGACAAAAAGGAAATGAAAAAACTATGATAAAAATGTATTCTGCAACAAATGTAATATTTTGGTATTTTGATGGGAGTGGCCCCCAATAGAAGCCATATATAACTTATTAAAAAAAAAGGTGTATGAAACCATTGTTAAAGGCTTGTATGAACACATACGTAGACTATCTAGAAGAATCAGGGTACCAATCAACCCAAATAAAGGTGACCCAAAAGGCGATTTCTACCTTGAAAATAACAAATCATTTATCAGATTATATGGATACCCAAGTAAGCCATTTGAATTGCCTATGTATTTATTGATTATGTTTTCACCCATGAATTTTTTTATCAAATGGACTATATAGATCATCACTTCTTCAAGGGACAAAAGAGAACTTTCTACAAAACAAAAGAAATATACTAAATAATCATCCTAGTATACAAAAGATCCAACCAACGATTGGCAAGCAAGCTAGAATGACTTAGACTAAAGGAATTGTCTAATTATTATTGTATGATCCAAACACGGTATTCATGGAAACCTTGTTGATAAAATGGGTAAAGTAGGCACACACAACAAAACTAGGTTTAGAGGCTAATAAAATCTAGATGAAGAGCTCACAGAAGCCAAGATAAATGTTGTAAAGGCATATGAATACATGCTCAATAAATGGTATAGTGAGCTACCCCAAGTTTTAAATTTTATAATAGGGTCTAAAGTGGTTTGAATCTAGATGCATACAACAATTCTAGAATAGCATACGTCCTAATGAACAAATATAAGTGGAGCATGGAAAAGGTGATGTTGAAGATATGAGAATAATGTTAGTAGGGACCACATTGTTCAAGGATAAAGAGGATGAAGAATTTTCAAAAATCTAGGACCAATTTCACCTTAACGAAGATGCAAAAGGGGGTAGCACATCTAAAAGGGTGGTAATTGATATTGTTTTCCCAAGAATATATATAATTTTTTCTAGTTCTTAAGTATAGGAAAGTAAGTAGGTTTCATCTCAACATATAGTTAATAGAAAAGAGAAGAAGCCTTCCCATGAGGAGCCATCAACAACCCAAGATACATAAGAAAGTGAGGAGGGTGAAATACTACAGGAGCCATAGGATTAATACACTAAAATGGGCAATGAACAAGTTTTAGAAATTGGTTGCAATATGAACCTATCACAGATAGATATGATCAGCCAAGACACAAAGTTAGTCATAGATAGTTTTACCAAAGAAGAAGAATTTGAGGCAGAAGTAATTGTTTTGGAGGCACCAAATATTTCTATCAGCACCTGTCAAAAAATTGACAACTTTGTGTTATTAAGCCCTATTTATTCTCTCTCCCCCTCTTCTTATTCCCCTTATTTCTTCTATTAAGTCTAGCTCGTCTCTATCAAGTGCAATCATTCAAGCAGCAAGGGTGGAGATACCTACTAGTTCTTTATATATGTTGAAATATTTGTAATCTAATCTTATTATGCCAAGGTCTACAGTGATGAAGTACCTATGCGTGCTCTTGATGTATACTAACGGAAAATGTTATGTAAGTCTTCAAGCATCTTATTGTAAGCCTACAAACATTCTATATGTAATCCTACAAGCATCTTTCTATGTAAGCCTATGAGCATTCTTCTATGTAATCCTATAAGCATCTATGTGTAAGCCTATGAGTACCTTCACGTAAATATAAGGGTACCCTCAGGTATTCACCCTTAGTGATATTAGTTAATCAACTTTATGGATAACCTTGATTAAAGGATGTAATTTATTATTATTTTATTATTGTAAGTTAACCTCAAAGTCAAGTTAATGTCAACTTGAGGTTAACTACTCATTGGAGATTTTTGGTATCACTATAAATAACCCCCGACTAATTGATCATTTATCATATAGTGTGATATATGAAAATATAGTGGGGATGCTTACAAGCACCCACCTTTTATTCTTTCTCTCAAATTGTGTCATTTATCTCTTTTCTTATTTTTCGTCTATATGCTCTTCTATTTTGCTCCTCTCTTTTTTTGGATATGGTTATGGTGAATGGATGTTTTTAGAAAATATTGTGAATTTTGACAATATGAGACCTCAGCTAGTGCATAGTTATTGTTTGTACCATCCAAATCATCACAAATTGCACCCACCCTTAGGGTAAACTAAAGTACCACAATAATTGTTCAACCATATATTGTATCTTCATTGGCCACTCCACATAACATGATGCAATCCATCCCATTTTTTCTCCCTTTCATAGGATCGTTCTCCAACCATTTCCTCTTAGCGATCCATCAAGTTGATACCAATTTGTCTTCTTATTTTTATTGTCTATGATTAGAGGTATCTATTGGACTCTTAGATTTTAACCAAGCCTCGATCATGTGTATTGAATATAATGGGTCAATTATGTCAAGCTTTGATAGTTAAATTTTCACAAGCAAAAAAAGAGGCAAGAGATAATAAGAATCAAATATAGATAAAGACTAAGGAATTATAGGAGGTGTAATTGGTCATGAGTTACATGAGGAAACATATCACCCAAATGCAAAGGAACCTAGTAATAGCACAAAAAGAGAGGGTATTAAAGTGTAACTAGAACAAGAAATGCAACATCAAAATGAATGAGAGGAAATGGCCAAGCAAATTAAACAAGAAAAGAACATAGCTTTAAAAAGATAGAGGGATGACGTGAGGTAATAAATAAAGTAGGAAATCAAGGTTATTAGAAAATAATTAGAATAAGAAAGAATTAAATAAGATGGGAATATGAAAATAGGGAGTGTGAATTATGGGAACTGATAAACCAACTTAGAGCCAGCAAATGAGAGATGGAAATCCAAAAGTATGAAGAGATCGCGCTCCTCAAGAAGCATAAGAAAACATGAAGAAAGTGTAAAATATGGAATCCCAAAGATTTGTAGTTGATTGAGTGAGGTTCCTTTGGGGATAAATATATGTTTTGCTAGAGCATGCAAAGGAATACTTAACCTACCTCAAAGAGTGTAAAACATTAGTTAGTCAAACTACCTCTAGGTTTAACTAAGAGAGAATTCAATTAGAGAAAAGAGTTGGATATATTGAAGTGTTGTAGCAAGTGCTTACAATTTCTATCAGCTAAAATTATTTTATGTGGTGGATATAATGAGTCTCATCTAGATAAAGAACATTCTTGAAAAATAAGAGCCTAGAAAGTTGTGAAGTACTTGCTTACCTAGAGGATATAGTAAAAGAAACCCAAGAGGTTCAACAATTGGTGGCAAATGGGTTATCAGATTTCAAAATTCTCTTATCAAAGCATTTAAAGAAATAAAAGAGAGGAACACCTAGTCATATCAACTACTTGAAATAACTAGCAAGCTTAAATATTTGCTAGACAAAACCAAGCAGGTTGCAAATAGAGCAAAAGATCTCCCAAGAAATTGTATGATGATCTAGTAACTAGCATAACCACATTGGATAATTTCTCAATTCTTCATACATTGATTTGGAAATCTTGCATACCCTGGCATCACCAAAATTATAGAACAGTAAGAAAGGTTGCACCTTGTAGTTTTTAAAAGACTCATTTTTACTAACTTCATTCTGAAGACTCTGTGTCTAATGGATAAGGTATAATATGAGATCTTCAATCAATTAGGATTAATGTCCTTGTGAACTACCACAATTGTAGTAGTCTGTTACTACAATTTTGCTTCGAATGAGAGTCCATCGCCAATAAATGTAGAAGACAAAGTAGGAATTGAGAGAATCAAAATCAAGTGAATACGTCACTAAGGCACCAATGCACCCTTCTCTACCCTCAATGCACCCTGCTTTAGTAGAAGTGTGTCTAAATCCAAGGTTACATTGGTGTGATCAGCTCCAAGGCAATGATGCACCCTACTCTAGTAGAAGTGCACCTAGCTCCAATAGAAGTGCACCTAACTTTGGCAAAACACTAGTGGTTCCAAACCCTAATGCAATAGTGTGCTTGATTTGGTACCAATGTGCCTAACTCTAGAGGTTAAAATTGCACCATGCTCTAGAGGCTAAAACTACAATCTACTTTAGAATCTTAGCATGCGTTCCACTCCCAAGCTTGTGTGTCCCACCCCAGAAATGCTTATCCCACTGCCATGGAAGAATGACAATGATAATTTTGTTTTTTATTGTCAATTGCAATGTAACCTATGATTATCTTTTATTGTAGCTAGAAGTAGAGTAGGCTAGACTTCTACAAATAAGAGTTTCATGCTCATTGTAAGGCCCCTTTGGTATTTTCAAGAAAGCTAGAGCTACCCTTTGCAATTATTTACTACTTTGTAATTTGTACTCTACTCTTCAATTAATGAGAAAAGAAGCAAAGTATTTGTGAATCAACTATATTGCATAACCTCTTCATTCATGGATTTTTGGTGTCAATGGCTCTGCTCTTACTTTTCATTAATCTTCGTTCTTGTTTTTTAAAGGTATTATTTGTATCTAATTTTCAATGAAGTTATTTGGCCTTTGTTTGCAATTATTATTGGACTACACTAATCTTGCTACAATTTCGATCATATTCATTTCATATACTTTGCTTTTTCCTCTTGCATCCTTTTTTTGACAAAAGTAGATTCAATTTTTTTTTCTTAGGTTTAGATTTAAATTATTTTAGTTAGATTATAAAGAAACCGACCCAAATCCAAAGGTTGAGAAGAGTAATTCCTTGTCATCCATTTAATGAACTCCATTCATAGGTACAAATTGCATCAAATAATTTTTGCATTCAAAAAATTCCTTTACGATACCTTGTCTATAGGTATTGATATTTTTCATTAGATATATTATTTGGTCTTGTTATTGGAAAACCTTACTCTATGGCTTGCTATTGAATTTGATAAAAAAAATTAAAGTTATCATTTGATTTTGTTATTGCAAACCCTTATTCTCTAACTTGTTATTGAATTTGATACAACACTTATACTTCTTAAGTTGTGGCTTCTAATTGTCAAAGTCATTTTTCTCTCAACCACCCATATGTTTAAACATATTTAATACCAGTTTTATTCTTATAAGCCTATCCATTTTAGTTTGTATACATCTAACTAGACCACTACTAGACTTTATGGATTTTATACTTCTTTGTAGTTTTAATCCCAAGATCTAATGACAACTTGTGGAATTTGATGTAATGCTTCATTAGGCACTAATCCCTCCATGATTTAATATTGTCACATAGAATATCAATTATTATACGAAACCACAAGATGTACTTTTGTATTATTTGGATTATATTTATGAGCTATTAAGTGAGTTCAAAATGGTTTAGAAATCATATTTAATATGTATGAATAATTTCAAGGCCTCCAATAATATACGAGGTTTTTTACTCCATTGTAAATAAAAAATAGGGGTTTCACATTTTTACCAATAAGGAATAAAAAGGGCTATACATCCCAATGTTAAGATATAACAAGCCATAATGATCTATATCTATGAGATTCATATAAAGGCTTACACAAGGAATGACAATGGTTGTGTCTATATATACTTTGACAAATAGATTATTGAATATCATTATATTGAGATCTTGTGAGGAAAGATCAATAAAAAAATAATGTAAAACTTTTTTTTGAGCAATGTTTGGGTTCACTTTGAATTGATAAAAAATTGTAGTCAAAGACACCAAATTAATAAGCATCTTTTGGTCTAGCCTTTAGTCCATGATGGGCACACAATTTAATCAGCTACATTTCATTCATAAACTAATGGGAAATTAAGACAATAAATTATATTATAATATATCATCTCAAAATACATAACTTGAATCACACACAACATTATAACATGTTGTATGTACAATGCAAGTACAAGAAACCCACTAATAACCCATCTCAATTATGTGTCCAATGGGATACATAATTGGCAGCAATCAAGAGAGCAACAAAAATGCCTCTATTGGCTCATAATTTTATAATCACAAGTTATGTTTGGTAGAGATCTATTTATTTGTCATGAGACAATGCATTACCTTAAGTGGGAAGTAACTATGAAAGTGGAGTAAGATTCTTTCCTAAAAATTTTAAATGCATGGTTTCTTTTTCCAAGGTAAAGAATATTGTTTGATGTAAATGAGTCTATAAGACTGGGAATTATATGGATGGTTAGATTGAGAAACACAAGGTTTACTTTGTTCCTAAGGGATTCTCTCAAAAATAAGAATTTTATTATAGTGAGACTTTTGTTGGAGGTATTACATTATTTGATACCTCGTAAATATTTAGATTTGAGCGTGTTAAATATTTGTGTCATGTAATATGTGAGATTTATCATGTAAGAGAGAAATGTGAAGAGTTATATCTTCCATGTGTGTGAGTATATGAATAGTCTCATCTAAGTATATATTTAAGACAAAGTTGTATAATATGTATCAAATAAGCATTGCATTTATGCATGCTCTAGTAGATGTATTTTTCAATAAATATTTTAGTATGTTTTATGTTCAATATTGTTGATATATTATTTGTTCCATATGTGATAATAGGGATATATTGCTAACAGCTTTCACTCATATTTCTTGCATGGATCCATTTATATGATCATTTCTCTTCCTATTCAATAACAATTGAAATATATGAGTTGTTACGGGATCATAGCTTTCTAGATATTTATGTCTAATTATGTGGTATAAATATGTGACTATAAACATGTATATCCAAACACAAACATTAAATATCATTGTTTGTGATAGTATGGTGAGTTCAACGACGAACTTACTCAATGCATTAACACCGAATACCTAGAACAAAGACATAATAAGCAACATATAAGTCCTAAGCATAAAAAATACCAAAGGTCAATGTTTAGAATGACACGGACGTGAGTTAATCCAAGAACAACTTACTCAGTCTAGAAGTAAATATGTTAGATAAAGATACAATTTACTAACATGTAAGTCCGAGCATAAAAACATCAACCTTTAGTGTTTTAACTAAGAAATTAGACCAATATTTTAATATTTTCACTTGGTCTTGTCATTAGGATAAAGACACGTGAAACTTATAGAGATGGGATCCTTAAAAAGAATTATTTTTTATAAGGACCCCAACTTATAGATATGGGATCCTTAATACATGTTTTACATCAATCTCCATGAGAAAGTTACAAATATGAACTCTTTAAAGATAATTTTTGTATAACTCAAACTATTATAATCAATATTAAACATATGACATAAATTCCACACCAAACATTAATTTTATCAAATGTCACTAATGATGCTACAACAATGCTACCCTAATGTTAAGCAATGTGCATCTAACATTATCATAATACAAAAGATGTGTGATTGTAGCAACCAAAATGTCAATGTAGTATAAGCAATGCCACAATATGCATATTTTTGTATTTGTGTAAAAAGAACAAGTCAATGATGGTAGCTCAACACAAAGGATGACACTATAGTATGAACATGTAATGCTTGCATCTTTTAATTTTTCCCTCTCTCACTAAGACTATCTACACCTCTTGTTCTTTTTTCTTTTCTTTTTTGGAGAAATACTTCTTATACACATCCACCATGGGGATTGAACCCGGGTCACATCACCGATAATGCAAGTGGCATCCTTTTCGGTATACCAACTAACTATTATAACTAATATTAAACATAAAATTATGACAAATTCCACCCTCATCATTAATTTTATTAAATGTTATGCAATATGCGTCTCGTGCAATCATAGTGTCATTATAGTTCTTAAATAATGTTAACATAATGCAAGTGATGCTAGTTAAGAATTTGTTTAAAGAAAAACAATCAAACCACCAACAATAGCCTAACACCAAGGATTATGCTGGAGAACAAAAATGTGGTAATGCTTGCATTTTCTCTTTTTTTTGTCTTCCTTCTCTATAAGGCGATGCAGCAAAACCTCATTTTCTCCCAACTGCTTTGGAGGTGAGACTTCATTTTCCTCATCCTAAGGGGGGCATTGAGGAATCTCTTTTACATTTCTTTCCAATAGGCAGATCGTCTGACATGCTTTCACTTCTTTCGTCTTTCGTGTGTGCTTCGTTATTGTCTATACCATGGCTACATGCTCTCCTTTGCATAATTATATTTGATCTTCTTATGGGCTAGTCTCCCCACTATCATGGTCATATTTTTATTGAAGCATGATGTTTGTCTCGACTGGTGTTATCAATTACCAATCGACCCAATGTCTTGTCATCAACAATACCAAAATGTAGTACCTTAGAGCATTCAAGTCACATGATTCACATTATCCCTATAATATAATGCAACACAATTAAGTATAGAACAACGAAGTAGTATGCACTGGAAAATAAGACGACACATTGGAATAACAACTCGAATACACACGTATATACACAGTCAACACCCGAATAAATTATTTACACCAATTTTATAGTACAATATGGAAGAACAACTTTAGATGAGTGTGATTCTTAAAAACCAATGAGTGGATACATATAGCACTGTAGGAAATGGGTGTTAAGGTGCCAACATTATACCCAATTGTAAATGAGCATGATTCTCAAATCTGTATGAATGGATACTTATAATCATGTAGGTAGGGGTGCTAATATGCAACCATTGTAATTGTGCAATTATTCACACTAAAAACAAAATTGATTCAATGTTCCATGATCCTGGGGGATGGGGGGACGAGGGAACGGAGGGATGGGTTTCGAGGACGATAGGGGACGAGAGACCAATTTTAAGGGACAACTGGTATAATAGTTTAATTTTTTTTAGAAATTTATAATAATCTACAAATTCTACACAAAAAAAATTAAAAATACTAAATACTAATAGTTTACAGCAACAATGTTGGACTCTAGAACATACTTTAGAGTATCTTCCCTAAAGTATATAGGTTCTAAATATTTAGCATTCATTTAAATATAGTTGCACCAACTTTACTATTTGAGAGGAAATCAGTTTTGTTGTGAGAGCATATAGGGAATTGTTTAGAGTGTTTCTAAACATAGTAGGAGCAAGTAAGATCTCCATAATAGTAGAGATTTCAAACCGATTGGAGTGCTATAAAAGCATTGTAAGTTCTTATGATTATTAATCTAATGAGTCTATTTTCTCATTTTGGTATCAGAGCCAGGTTTGCTCAGACGGATCAAAACCTGTGGAGAGTGGCGTGAAGAGATCTGAAGCACGCACTTTGTCAGAGAAACTCAAGTGGCCAGCACTCAACAGAGTTGCAAGGAAGAGCTCGAGTAAATCATTCATATCTCATGCATCCTGAGGTATTTTTTGATGAAATTTTGAGGGTTTTTAGATAAT
Source organism: Wollemia nobilis (assembly GCA_028583015.1). Taxonomy (NCBI): domain Eukaryota; kingdom Viridiplantae; phylum Streptophyta; class Pinopsida; order Araucariales; family Araucariaceae; genus Wollemia; species Wollemia nobilis. The sequence goes on from JAQPPZ010016670.1 coordinate 2,176,877, forward strand.
TGCATCAAGAGGACGCAATCAAAATTTTAGGTAATTTGGAGCTCATTTGCTGATTTTATTAGCATTTTGAGTTTTGCAATAAAATGGTTGTATAAGGTGGAAGACAGGGTATTTGCTTCTAAAATTTTGGGAGAAATATTATTTAGATAAAATCATCATTCAGACAAAATTTCAGGTCGTTTGGATCTGTATTGATCGATTTGTGTGAATATTGATTTTTTCTTCAAAAAATCCTAGATCCAGAATTGTGATAAAAAGGGAAAAAGTAAATGATCACATATTTTTCACCTTTGCGAATTTTCTTCTAAAATTTAGAGGGTTTTCATATTATTGTCTCAGGAATACAGAGTTTAATTTTCAGAAATTTTGGAGCTGTATGGATTGATTTATGTGAAAAACATTGAGGTTGTCTCAAAAAACACTCTAAGATCTAGAAAGGGCAAAAGTAAATTGATCACATATTTCTCATTTGTGTGAATTTGCTTCTGAAATTTAGTGGATTTTCAGATACGTATATCAGAAGTCTACAGTAAAAATTTCAGTTTGTTTCAATCAGTATTGGCCGATTTATGATAAATTTGGTGCTTGAGATTTTGGTAAATAAAAAAGAAGCATGTATTTTTGCAATCAGAGGTTAATTCTGAGAGATTGACTTAACAAGTTGAGTCAATTGAGTAAAATAAGATCTACTACTACTATTTATTGCAAAAATATTGTATTAGAAGCTATCTACATTATTCCAAAGTTTTGTTGATTAGCATCAATGGCTGCCAATAACAATCTTCCCATTCCTGAATTTAATGGGTTAGATTATGAGTATTGGTCTATCAAGATGAAGACCTTACTCATAGGCAAGGGGTTATGGGATATTGTAGAAGAAGGCTACAATGAACCTGCATATTGGACCACCTTGAGTGCAGCTGATAGAACCAATAAAAAGGATGCCCAAAAGAAAAACTCATTTGCTCTCTACCATCTCCAAGCAGCTTTGGAGAAAAGCATCTTTCCAAGGATTGCTTCTTGTTCAACAACCCTAGAAGCATGGACAACCTTGAGAGATAGCTATCAAGGGAGAAATCAAGTGAAGCAAGTGAGGCTTCAAACCTTGAAGAGATATTTTGAGAATCTCAAGATGCAAGATGATGAAAGAGTGGGAGATTATTGTGTGAGAGTGAAAGCAATTGTAAACAAAATGGAGACACTTGGTGAAGACATAAAAACTGAAGTAGTTGTGAAGAAAGTGTTGAGAACACTCCTTCATAAATGGAACCATATTGCTATCATTATTGAAGAGTCTAAATATTTGTCTACTCTAACTTTTGATGCTCTAATTGGTTCTTTGATGTCTCATGAAGAGAGATTACAGGGTTCTACTTCATCAAGCTTTGGAGGTGATGACAAAGCATTCTCATCCAAGGAAGGTGAGGCTTATGGAAGAGGACAAGGAAGAGGCCAAGGAAGAGGACAAGGAAGAGGCAAGAGGAAGAGGTAGATCAAGAGGTGGCAACCAAGGAAGAGGAAGAGGAGGTGACAAATCAAAGAAATCTTGTTACAATTGTGGCAAGGTTGGTCACTTTGCTAGAGATTGTTGGTCCAAGCCTTCTCAAGAAGGGCAAGGTAATAACTATGGAAACTATGGAGAAGAGGAAGGAACTTCTTCAAATTTGTTCCTCACATATGGAAAATCAGATCAAAATCTTAATGAAACTTGGATTTTGGATACTGGTTGCTCAAATCATATGAGTGGCAAAGAAGAGTTATTTGCTACAATGGATTCCACCTACAAATCAAAGATCAAATTAGGAGATGACAAGGCACTACAAGTTGAAGGCATGGGAGCCATGGAGGTTCCAACAAAAGAAGGCACAAAGAAGGTAAACAACATCTATTACACCCCCAAACTCCAACATAATTTGCTTAGTGTTGGAAAAATCATGGAAAAGAACTATAGGCTTGTTTTTGAAGATGGAAAATGTGTAATTTTTGACAAAAACAATTGTAATAGAGTTGTTACACAAGTACCTATGACAAAGAATAGGTTGTTTCCTCTTAATTTTGGGGAACAAGGAGGTGCCCAACTTGCTAGTGTAGCCATTGAAAATCCAAGTGTGCTTTGGCACTTGAGATATGGTCATCTTAACTTTGCAAGCTTGAAGTTGTTGACTTCACAAGCTATGGTATGTGGATTGCCAAAAGTTGAAGAGAACAAGGAGGTGTGTGAAGGATGTGTTTTGGGAAAGCACTCAAGAACAAAGTTTCCAAGAGGTCAAGCATGGAGAGCAAGCCATCCACTACAATTGGTACATTCGGACATTTGTGGTCCAATGCATACCAAAAGTTTGGGTAACAATTCTTACTTTCTCACTTTCATTGATGATTTCTCTAGAATGTGTTGGATTTATTTTTTGAAAACTAAGGATGAAGCTTTTGAATGTTTCAAGGATTTCAAAAATAATGTAGAGAATCAAAGTGAGTATGTTGTAAAGAGATTAAGGACTGATAGAGGAGGGGAGTTTTGTTCAAATGCATTTCTAAAATATTGTAAATATTGTGGGATCAAAAGGCAATTCACCACTGCCTACACCCCACAACAAAATGGTGTGGCTGAAAGAAAGAACCGCACTATTGTAGAAATGGCAAGATCAATGCTTCAAACAAAGAAGCTCAGTAACATGTATTGGGCTGATGTTGTTAGAACAAGTGTTTACATTTTGAATAGGAGTCCTACATCTAGTTTAGATGGAATAACTCCATATGAAGGATGGTATGGCAAAAAGCCAAATGTAAAACACTTCAAAGTTTTTGGTTGTCTTGCATATGCTCACATTCCTGATGAGATAAGAAAGAAACTTGATCCCAAAATTCAAGCATGTATTTTCATTGGGTATTGTGAAACTTCAAAGGCATATAGGCTCTACAATCCAAAAACACACAAAATTATAATCTCCAGAGATGTAATTTTTGATGAAGGGGGAGAATGGGGTCATCAAAAACTTTTTGTTGATGATGGATCTCAAGATGCAAGTTCCTCTCAAGTGCAGCAAGTGCAGCCCAAAAACAGCAAAGGAAGTCCTCCTCCAAGCCCAAGCATGAGTACTACTTCAAGTACAACAGATGCTACTCCAAGTCCTTCTCCACAAAGATCAGCAAGTTCTTCTCCAATGGATGTAGATTCACCATCAAGAGGTAAGAGAACACTTCAGCACCATCCTTCTTTTCAAATGTTGGATAAGAATTTCCAAAAAAGGTACACTAGAAGCCAAGCTAGTGAGATGAATGCAGTTTTGAAAAGACTTGAAAATTTGCACATGTATGGTGATGATGACTCCCAAGAGCCTAAGGGAGATGTTGTAAACTATGCTTTAATGACTAGTGTAGAGCTAGAGCCATCTAGTTATGAAAAAGCATGTACTCATGATGTATGGCAACAAGCCATGAAAGAGGAAATGACCTCTATAAAAAAGAATGATACTTGGGAGCTAGTGGAGCTTCCTAAAGGCAAGAAATGTGTTGGATGTAAATGGGTCTACAAGACCAAGTTCAATGCTGATGGGAGCATTGAAAGACACAAGGCAAGGCTAGTAGCAAAAGGGTTTACTCAGAAGTATGGAATTGACTATGAGGAGACCTTTGCTCCTGTTGCTAGACAGGAGACCATCAGATTAGTCCTTTCTTTGGCTGCCCACAAAGGGTGGAAAATTCAACACATGGATGTTAAGAGTGCCTTTCTCAATGGGTACTTGAATGAAGAGGTTTTTGTGCAACAACCTCAAGGATTTGAAGAACAAGGTAAGGAGCACCTTGTCTACAAATTGAAGAAAGCATTGTATGGCCTCAAGCAAGCACCAAGGGCATGGTACTCATGCATTGATGGCTACTTTCAAAAGTATGGATTCACTAGGAGCAAAAGTGAACCTACTCTCTACTACATGAAACAAGGTAAAGACATTCTCATTGTATGTTTATATGTGGATGATCTAATATTCATGGGTAGTAGTGCTAAGATGAATAAGGAGTTCAAACACTCCATGATGAAAGAATTTGAAATGAAAGATCTAGGCTTGATGCATTACTTCCTAGGCATGGAAGTACATCAAACAGGTAAAGGGATCTTCATATGTCAACACAAATATGCTCAAGATATGATAAAGAAATTTGCTATGGAGCAATGCAAGTCTGTTGCAACTCCAACGGGTCATGGGATCCAATTAAGCAAAGAAGATGGAGCACCAAAAGTTGACATGACCACTTACAGGAGCATGGTTGGGAGTCTAATGTTCCTCACCAACACAAGGCCGGATATTCAATATGCAGTTTCTCTTGTTTCAAGGTATATGGCTGATCCATCTGAACTTCATCTACAAGCAACTAAAAGAATTTTGAGATATGTAAAGGGTACATTGGATTTTGGGATCCATTACCACAAATGTAATTCTATAAAATTAGTTGGCTTTAGTGATAGTGATTGGGGCAGCAATATAGATGATAGAAAATCTACTTCAGGAAATTGTTTTAGTCTTGGGTCAGGACTAATTACATGGAGTTCCAAAAAGCAGACTATTGTAGCATTATCATCTACTGAAGCTGAGTACATAGCAATCACAAATGCTAGTACCCAAGCTTTATGGTTGAGAAAAGTTCTTGAAGAAATAGGAGAAAGACAAAGTGGTCCTACCATATTGTATTGTGACAATATGAGTGCCATCCAATTGGCACATAATCCTATCCACCACAATAGGTCAAAGCACTTTGACATGAAGTATCACTTCATTCGAGACATGGTGGAGAAACAGGTGATTGAGCTACGACATTGCAGCACTTTGGACAACATAGCGGACATCTTCACCAAAGGAGTTGCGAAAGCTCAGTATATAAAGCTGAGAGACTGTCTAGTCAGTCCTCTCAACTTTAAGGGGGAGAATGTTGGACTCTAGAGCATACTTTAGAGTATCTTCCCTAAAGTATATAGGTTCTAAATATTTAGCATTCATTTAAATATAGTTGCACCAACTTTACTATTTGAGAGGAAATCAGTTTTGTTGTGAGAGCATATAGGGAATTGTTTAGAGTGTTTCTAAACATAGTAGGAGCAAGTAAGATCTCCATAATAGTAGAGATTTCAAACTGATTGGAGTGCTATAAAAGCATTGTAAGTTCTTATGATTATTAATCTAATGAGTCTATTTTCTCAAAAAATAGTCTACAACAAGAATATTTAGAACTTAGAAGCCATTAGAGTAATTTAAAATTAAATTTTACAACAAATGTCAATGAAAAATAGTTGCAAAATACTAATAGTCTCAGTGCTCATTTACAAGTTACAACAAAAAGAGTGAAAGACAAAGAGAACAAAAATACAACAAAATAGTGAAATAAAAAATACTAATAGTCTCAATGCTCATTTACAACAAAAAGATATTACAACAAAAATAATAGATAATCTCATTCCTATGGAACTTTTGTTGGGCTATCACTATCAGAATATGTATCTCATGAGCTACCCTCATCATCAAAGTGGAACTCCAACCAACCCCTCTTGTCCATCCCCATCAAGTTGTCCCACATCCTCTGGATCAACATCTTATCATGTAGTTGGAGATTATATGTACTTTGGCTTAACTCTCTCACGAAGGCAAAGAGAGTTATACATTGCAACTAGCTTCTCCGCTCTGTGAGAGGTAAGTCTATTCCTCCTCACATTGTGGATAAAGTTGTATGTGGATCAATTTCTCTCAACATTAAAGGAACTAGCAACCTGTGAAAGAACCCTAATTACAAAATATTGCAAGTTAGGTGTGTCATCCCCATATAGCTGCCACCATTCAATGGCATTTTTTTGGGCAATGGTAGTGCTATCCTTTATACACTCTAGTTGGTTAAAGCAAGGGCCCGTAAGATTCACAAATTGGATACACTCATCTCTAAGTTTTGAACCCTCCTTCGTATATATCTTTTTAAGGGCACTCAAAAACCCTGGTCTCATCTCTGGATCTTTATACGGAGCCACTCTCCTAGGCCTAGGCTCATACCACTTTGGGTTTAATGCATATGTTGCCATATGAGAGGGGTTTTCATCGTATCCCACCTTCTCTATATAATAGGTCTAATGTTGGCTTCATAGAATAATAATGATGGATCTCCAATAGAAACGACTTTTTTATCTCCTTTAACATGTTGTCAAAAGTCTCATAGATCTCTCCTAGGTTAAGAGCATCTATATCAACATATCTTATGACTGCAACACTTGGAGCAATAAAAGACAATGTATACAAGAAATTAAAAAACTTAGACTATATGAGCAATCCAGTTTGAAACTAAAAATCATAAATCATAAATGATAAATCAATGAATCATAAACAAAAAAAATAAATATGAACCAAATCTTAACTTCAACATTTTTTACTTGGCTTGAGTCCACCAACTATCTTCCAATATTGTCTCTGGTTTTTTTTCCCTCCTCTATCTTTGATTTCGGCCACCTCTTCCACTTCGTGCATACTACCATGGACTATAAATCATCTTGCACCTCAATCATCCTCTTCAATTAAATGAATGTGGTGTATCTAGTATCTCTTGGTTTGATGAACTCCTTTGAGAAGGACCGAAAGAGGGCTAAGGAAGTGTGATGGTTGCAAATGAACATTTGCAAGTCTTTGGCTTTTGCAACCATAGCCCTCACCCAATCTATCCTCCCAATGTCCTTCAATGCATTGTTCAATTCATGAACACAACACGAGGTCCAAAAAATGTCTTTATGAATGTTTTATCATTTGCCCCGCACACTGGCAAACAAGGGTTGCATCTGTAACTACTTGTAATGTACAATAAGAAAATTAAAATAATTTACACAACAAAACTGGTCTCATTTAAACAACCATATAGATTTTGATTTTCATAAGAAAAATGGAAATTGTCAAATTGATTACTTGTACAACATTGGAGGGTCCAACCTCCTCAATAACCTCCTTCAATAGGAGGTATTGGAACTCAACATCCTTTCTTTTCCTCGTGCAATCGATAGATCTAAGAAAATAGGGACCTACTAAACATGTGAAAATGATATTGATGAGCGGATATTGATGAATGTCAATCCACCCATCCATGATGATAGAACATCCATTCGTCAACCATGTGTTCCTCATCTGCTTCATAACCAAACTGCATTTGGAATATTGTTTGTCCAAGAGAGGTACAAAGCTTAGTTTCTCTAAGCATTGGATTGAATGCTCTGGCTTCGCTATTTTTTTAAACGCTTCCTTGAAATAGGGGGGACGTGCAATATGGAAAGGAAGCCCATGTGCAAAAAATAATTGTGCTACAACATCATTTGCTTCCTCTCTTGCTTGCACATTAAACATCTCACTTAGAGTTTCTTTTTTCTTTGAGGGCAGCGATGGCATACTATAGGTTTGGGTTGATTCTTGTGGTTGTTTTGAAAAGGCTCCAAAATCACCTATAGATGATTGGCCAGCTTTAGGGAAAGACATGCCTAAACCTTTAAATTTGGCCTCTTGCACAAATTTATTGGCTTCAAACACTTGTTCTCAGGTCATTTTTTTTGCAAGTCTAACCCCTGTTCCTACTTTATTAGTGAGATGAGATTCAACCCTCATATAGTTGCCATAAACTCAGTTTACAAAAATTACACAACTATGTTCTTAAGCCCCCAAACAAATATTTCCCTTGGTCACAGTTGGTTACAAATTGCAACAAAGGTTTCTTCATATTGAATGGACCCTTGACATATTATTTTAATAATGGTGATGGACAATCAAAACCAGAAACGATGTTGTCCCCTTTGGAAGTTTGAGGTTGGATGGTAGAGGCAGAATCCCTAGCAACATGAATATTTTGGTTTTGATTTTCACTTTGGTTTTCCCCCTCCATATGAATGTTAAATGAGTCTGATTCACTGCTGCTCATGTTGAATGTTGAAAGAAAAATATGAAAATTTCAAAAGAGACTTGGATGAGGTAATGAAAATTGAAAAACTTCTAAACAAACTTGGATTTGTAGTTGTTTGTTGTTGTTGCCTCCTGTTGTTATCCATGCTCTTCTTCTTCATTGTTGAAAGCTTGAATGAGTGTGTTTGTTTTAACTTTTAACCTTTTTAAGTTTTTATTTTTACTTTACAGTGTTAGTTTCTTTTAGTTTTTAGTGTTAGTGTTAGTTTCTTTTAGTTTTTAGTTTTTAGGGTTTAATGATCCCAGAAAGTTAAAAATAACTGACTTAAATTTCTGACCAATATAGACAAACATCATGCTAAATACAACTACAACTATTGCCTTGCCCTAGGCGTAAGTATGTTTGTCTATATTTAGACTGAAATGGGTGTGAGACTTCATGGGTTCAACCCCTACATTTTAAAACAAAAAAATTATTTTCTAACTTTTTGTTTTATCTTTGGCTTGAGACGCCTAGCCGTGGGGGACGGTTGGACGTCTCTGGGGACGGCCAGGGATGTTTGGGTCGTCCTCAAGGATGATCGGTTGCAGGCCTTTGGTGTCCCAGGGATGGCTCCCCACCGTCCCCCCAAAAGGGGGACGACAAGGAAACATCCCCGATGTCGTCCCCCCATATCGGGGACGGGGGGACGTGTCCCCTAGGGTGGGGGATGCATCCCCGTGGAACCCTGAATTGAATGTAACCCCAACAATAGCTATTATGCCAAAGTTGCATGATTTATTTCAATTGCATCCCTATAATTTAACTCAAAACACTACAAAGCACATCATGTTCACTTGCAAACTCATCTTTTGATATCAAGGTTCATGTCCATTGGCCTGGCTGCCTAGAGTAGCTAAAGAAATGCAAACATTTATCTTGAAACAATAGAGTCTAACATTCAAAAATTGGACAAGCCCACATTTAAGGGGAAAAGAAGAGTCTTGAGACATTTTTAACGCCCAGCTAATTGTAGTGTGCATGTACAAATCATCTATTCTGCATAATGGTCCTTTTAAATATGAAAAAATAATACCAGAAAGTTAAAAATGACAAGACTTAAATTTCTGACCAATATAGACAAACATCATGCTAAATACAACTAAAAAGAAAAGACAACATACTTACAGAAGCTAAGCCTTTAGGGCAAAAAATATTTCTACTCAATGAGACCAATTCAAAATCCATCGACTGAAGCTACAAAATAAATAGCTAATGCATTCAAGTTCAACAAAGAAAAAAAAAAAGAGAACTGTAAGTCTTTCACAAGGATAAGACGAACTGTTGCCAAATAAAGAAACCAGATGCAGTCGAATGCATGCAAGAGCACAAATTGCAATTTGCCTACGTGTCAGATTCATGACCATTCTAAGATATTACCCAATATCATATAGTTTATTATCTCATGATACACAAGTGGTGATATTGGATATAATCATAAGCACTGGTAATAAACTACATAGTAGCATATTTCCTGCATCTCAGTGATGCTGAAAATAAGAATAACCAAGCAATTGAGGAATCTTCCTGACAGCATGCAAAGCATGATCAATGGTTTTCCAAGTTCAACCTGTCAAAATCAACCAGTTGATACAAATCACCACGTCTTTGCTTTTCAAGGGGAATCTGATTCATCCTGCATGGAAGGTAAATCAGACATTAAACACAATTAGAACAAAAGAAAAACAAATCACCATAAACAAATGGAAGTAATCTCTGTAAGGCAGAATTAAACTTTCATATCATGGGTCTTAAGATTTTATTCACCAAAAAATAAAAATTGCCAGAATTCTATTTTTCAGTGTCTCTATGGGCATGATACCTTCTTTGCTCTATTTGAGAATAGTCAATGTCTGCTATGATTGTTGCTTCTTCGTGTTCCGTTGTTGCAAGAATTTCTCCAAACTGTAACTCAAATAAAATCCAAGCAAAAAAGTTCCTTTCAGCAATACAACAGAGGAAATGTTTAATTGCAAGAGAAATAGACTACGGTCAAAACTCAATTATTGCAGGGGACAAGTTAATTCTTTAAAAATATTGTAGCCTCATTCTCTCTTACTGGCCCAACAAGTGTGGAGTGACCCCAAGCAATATAGCCTGCACTTATATCACGAGCTGGGGAACATGTAGCAACATACAGCTGCATTTACAAAGAAAATTATCTTGAATAAGATGCAATATAACCTAAAGTAGCCAAGCCATATGTTTGAGATAAGCACATCAAGGATGGAAGCTTAGCTGGAAAGAAAATGAACATACCTGATTATCCACTGCTCTGGTTGTATCAAAAACAGGCACATATGCAATAATAGAATCCATTAGTATGTGCGAAAACAAATAGCATATTAAAATCACCTGCTACTTATAGTGTTTCATCAACAAGCATTGCATTAAGTTGCCAAAAATGTTATATATATATAAAATCCAGGATGTTAAATCTCCTTACAAAAGGTAGCCTCGGTAAAACAAAATTAACATCCATACAACTCTTTAGTTTGTGCCTAAATATTCTCATTGCTTAAAAAGAACAAAATATATAGTAGTGTTCTGAAAGCAAGTGTATATCATGTTACTTGCAAAATAGTCAAAATCACAATGCATAGCAGATAATGTAACCAATCACAATGCATAGCTGATAATGTATATCCTCCATACCACTTGATTGATGTGATACTCTGCAGATCCTCAACTTTTACTCTTGCAGCTCTAGAGAAGAGGACTTTTGCTGAAATGAGTATTGGAAATGGAAGAGGTTGTTGGCTATTTATAGTAAGCTTTTCTTTGTTTTTCATAGGGCAGGTCAGCCTTGTTTCAACATTTCCAGATATCTTCTTGCTATTGATGTTATCTCCTCATAGTTTATGCCAATCATAATATCTAAACTCGCCGCAAGTCAGTGAGTTCTTCTGCTCAGGGGTCTACAGAAACTCCTCCACAACCCTCTTCTCCTACAATTGGCCGTAGGAAATGGCACCAGAATAATCCACCTTCTGGGTTTGATTCATAATTTGCTCCTTGTTCCATTCTACAATCCCAACCCTCACTAGATAATCCACCTTCTGGGTTTGATTCATAATTTGCTCCTTGTTCCATTCTAGGATCCCAACCCTCACTAGAGGATACTGCATGGAACAAGGACAAGCATGAAGAGGCTAAAAGTGAGTTTCCAGCCAGCCATGTAGTGCCCCTGGATGCAAGCACAATTGGAGTACATTTAAACACATTCACTACAAGAAGCACAACTGGCTGATCCAAGAGAGGTTGGATGACCTCATATTCATACATGACAAATTTTGCCTTTGCCCTGGACAAATCATGGGGATCAGCTAGAGCCTATCGACTTGGATGAGATAGATCCACAATCAGAGTGGATCCCTGAGATTGAGGTACCCAATTTTGATGAGGGCAAAACAGATTGGATGGATCAAGCAGCTAGATAGGAAAAGGCAATGGCCACTGGGGAAGAGGAACAAGGAGCAACAATGGAGAGAGAGACTCAGTCTCAGAAAGACAGGATGGCAGTTGAGGCCACAACCAGGATCTGTGAGAAGCACAGGAAGGATGCAGTTGCTTGTGTGGAGAGCTTGAGCCAAGGAGGGTCTGGAGATGCTAGTCGATTATCTAGAGTGTAGTTAGTCTATTTTATGACTCATCCTTTTTGAGACTGATATTTCATATTATTTATGATAGCATTGTACCTTTGAGACAGATTTTGAAGTTTACTATACAATTCACTCTACTTTGCTTCATATGCTATCCTGTATTTCCTTATAACGTGATGGATATTGTGGATCTTAGCATAGATATGCCTTTGTTTGCATTTCAGTTATGTTAAGTTTGTTAACAAATGTAAAATAATACATATACATATTATTTTACATATGTATAAGAAGTATTTACTCAATAAAAAACAAATGTAAAATAATTACAATTGTTTTTATCATTTCTTAGAGAAACTACTATATTTTGTGTTTTTTAATTTGTCTTGTGCCGGGTTTTTTGCTAAGTCTTGTCCCAAATCCCAGTCTCCGTCAAAGAACGGGCTTGTCAAGACTAAGCCAAGCCCAAGTTCAGACACGATGATCCCAATACTTACACATCATATATTAGCAACAAGTTATTAAGAGGTACTGTTGGATGGTATAACTCTCATTTCGTGATTTTTCTCTTAAATTTCCTCTTTTCTTTATTTATAGGATAAGTTTCCCTTATTCCAAAGTTTCCAAATATCTTCTTGCAATTGATGTTATTTCACAATAGTTTATCTCCACATAAAAGGGTAAAGGTAGTTTTTAGGTCACAGGCACTCCTGGTTTGAAATATGCGACCCCCCAAAGGGACACACCCACCCTACCCCACAAGATTCAAACAAGTGACCAAACCCGCTATTTAACTAGAACTGATCAACTTGCCTACATATAGGCAGAAATCTTGTAAGATATTTTTTAATGGTATGACTCTAATTTCATCATCATCCTCATCATTATTATGATGATGATGATATTGGATTGAAATGGGCTTCACCTGTATTACATCATTACTTTCATCAAACCACATAGTAATATTACAATAAACCATATTATCATGGCACCCATGAAAATTGAACCCTGGCAGCCTCTTTGTGAGCCACATATTTTCACCAGTCAGATTTCAACCCCATGAGCTTTATTATTATTATTATTACTTTTTGTTTTAATCCCCCATTCTCCTATAGTTGCAATGGACTATTTTACTTCCTTTTCTTAATATTAAGCAGAAATTGGGGTATTCTTCCTTTTATTTATCTTGACCTGTCATTTCAGTTCTCATTGGCAGCTTTTTTATTCTTGCTATTTGTGATTTCTTTGAGAGTGTCCCAATTTGGAATTTGTCTGATCCGTCGCTTTACTTTTAAAGGTAGAAGTGTTAAGGTGGTGATAGTTAGGTCCTCACAGTTCAAAACATTTCCAGTCCAAACATTTGCCCAGTTGGTAAATGCATTGGCTGAATGACCAAACATTCAAAATAATTTCAAATGACTTTGATTCAAAACGCATGATATTTATTTAATACTTTCAAAAACACCAAAGGTTAATTGATAACTCTGCCTTTTGTCTTTTGTTCAGGCTTGAACCTAGCATGGGAATTGTTTATTCCATTTAAACCTTCTCCTCAGTTCAAGTTCATAAGAAAATACTGTCATCATTGTGTTAAAAAGTAATAAGGTTAAAAACATAAAGTTCCACAAGATCTAAGATATGTTGGAAAATTTTAAAATTCTGCTAACTAATAGCATAACTATTGCATTTTGTTATTTATTCTCTATTGCTGAAATGACTATGTGAATGTTTAAAGATCTCCAATTTTCTCATGGTCAAGAAGTAACACTGAAGTTCATATGAAAAATATACTTATGCTAAATTCTCCAAAATGTGTTCCAATGCAATTACCAAGACAAACACATCTAGAGGGGTTAACTGCTACCTTGCTCTCTGGAGTAGTTCCCAATGAAGAGGACCAGTAGTCATGTTGAAAGCACCAGGATAGCATATTAAATGTGCACCTGGTATTCTCAGCACAGAGTTTCTTATTACTATTCATGCACAAATCAAGTTTTAACTGATGCATCTAGAAACTAAATAGAAGATGATTTATCTTTTCAGATTGATACAGAATACATCACATCATAAATTTCACATAAAAGAAGCCACCATCTTGAAAAAAAAAATTCTTAATAGAAATGTCTACGTTGGAACTTGGAAGTATGCTTTTTGTGCTAATTACATTGTGTGAGCTGTTTTCTATTTTCAATTTTTGTCATCATGTGCAGGAATCCATGTGGAAAAATATCTAACAGGCTTTGGAATTATTCCCTACAAGGATTGTTATAGGCATACATATACTTTATAATTATTTTGAAACTCGCACCATGTCTCTCATGCCATTTTGATTTCAGTCCTCTGTATGCTTTGGTAGAGTTTATGGTAACTATATGATACATTTATTCTTTGTGTCTGTTACCAAGTGCACAAGTTCATTCTGTTATCATAAATCCATAATAGAGATACAATAGAGGATATTTTTTTACACACAACATTGAGAGAGACAATCTGTTGTAGTGCCATTATTCAAGACTCTCCAGTATGCTACTTTGCCAGTGGAAAAGACTATCTATAAGTGGGTATGTCTACTGCAAATTTCAAAAAAATGTGATCAGCAATTTATCAGCAAGGCCCAGGAAAAAAATGGATCAACAATTCATCTGGAAAAAAATAAAGAAAAATAGTGATTTCCCCTTTTGTTGAACATATTGGGCATTTTTTGAAAAGATCGGCTATTCGCAAACAAATTGGGGGGCTGGACAAAATCGGAATATACATGATAATCATGAATTTTTGAAGTCTTTCTTTTCCAACACTGCTCTATTGTTTCCCCACTGACCAGATCTTTGAATATATGTTTGCACTATTAGTGTTGTTACAAATCATGGTAGGGAAATTCCACCTAAGAAGGCATAAGCGGTACTGATTTCATAAACCCTGTAGATTGCTCATTTAGCACTAAACTCTAGCTATGAGACTTCATGTAGTAACATGTTGTTTTGTTTTCACAAGCTCTACAGGTTGCTCACTACGTAGCATGTATACTCTTGTTCCACATTCTATATAGACAATAGTGTGGAGTAAAATGAGACATTGTTATAGATGTCGAGCCTGGATGGTCTCTATGGGAGAATGAATGTCACATGGCATATCCCTACAGGTTAGGGTCTCACTGCAGGAAAAAGAATTAGGTAATATACATTAAGACCATTTGTAGCTTAATAGGCAAATTTATGCTAACCCTTTAGCTTGTCTCCATTTGTTTCAGTTGTGGGAAGATGGTCTTCAACAGATGTATTTGAGATAATGTATCTAGATTAGTGAAAAAGCAATGGTGATTCCAAATCTATTGACTCATAAAAGTCATGGATTTTAGTGGTTTTTGGTTATAGGAAGTCCTGCCATGTTGAGTTTTCACAACTCATACAATCTCACTCTCTAGGATTTCTCATGTAGCATTACAAAACAACAACTGAACGATCAGGTAGTAGAACAAATTTCAGTCTTGAACAAAAGGTGCTTTACTGTTAATGTATGTTTGGATTATTAGTTTTGCAATATGTTATGGTTGGGAAATTCCAACCCAGGTGGGACAAGCTGTATTGTTTCAAGAAGCCCTGCATATTGCTCACTTAGTCCTAAAGTGTGGCAACAAGGATTGATGTGGCAAGCCAATTCATACAAGCTATGGTCAAGTAATATTAGGCATTGTGATATACGAGGCTATAACCAACAGAACTAACAATAGTCGAAGCAACTCTATGGATGCTAGGGCAGTCTTGAGGAGTTAGACTCTGGTAGGCGGAAGTTCTGTCATGTTGCTATCACAAGCACCACCTTGATCTGGATCGGATGTGTACGGGAGCCGAGTACGTACAAATTTTGATTGCACAAAGTTTCATTTTATAAGTTTGTAAATAATCATGTTTGAATGAGTTGTGCACAATGTGTTTGGTGTTTTGTGTGCATATAATGTTTTGTTATGTATGGGTAGTTGTGTTTGCAAATAGGTACAAGGTTGGTTGTGTAGTTTGCAAACAGGTACAAAGTTGGTTTGTAACTACCTCCCCTTCCGAATTTTGTTATTTATATACCCTCTACATTCATTGTTGGTTATCTATTGGGTATCTTGGTGGTCAAAGTTTGTGTATTGTTTGCATCTCATATACATGTGTTGGTAATGTTGTTCTGATTTGTGCATATATCAATGGAAGTGAATTGTTTTTCTTGTTGGTAAATTAATCTATCTCTGAGATTTCTTTTATATGCATGTTCAAGGATTATTGTTGTTAATGTTTGTTGTTTGATACTTTCTGGTACCTTCAATTCAAGAATACTAACTTCTATGCTACATTTGGAATCCTTCGAGTCTGGATCGAAAACTATGGTGATACTGAAAAGAAGTGGAAGGTGAATGACAAATAATCTAGTGCGTGAACATGGTGGACATGGACACGGACAAATGAGAGAGGATCTCAAGCAAGGATCTTAGAGACTTGCATGAAGTGCGAAGGAGTTGACCATGATGAAGAGGTGTGCAATGACCGATGCAATAGCCAACATAACAACCAACACAATAACAATCGATGTAGTGACCCACGCAATAACCAATGTGATGAAGAACAACCTGCAAATGAAGAACGTGTAGAAGTGATGCAGTCGAAAGTACACATAGAAGTACAATCATGGATGCAAGAGATTATTTGGTCTAGTATGTAATAACTCCTAATATACCCCTCCTTATTAATGAAGAGTTATACCCAGACTTATTCCAGAATAATAATGCAGAAATAAATAACTCTGAAGAAATTAACAACTCACAAAATACATGCACATAGAACACGAGATTTATCCTGGTTCACCCAATTTGGGCTACGTCCAACAAACAAGAGCCACACCTCCTTTTCTATTATTATTCACCTTGTCCGTAATGGGACATTACAATCAATATAAAGGAAACTCTTACAACCCTAAACCACAACGTGGTATTAAAATACCGTGGGCACAATACCATGGGCTAAAACCACCCATACCAACCAATCACGAGAATCCCACCAACGTCTCCGATAATATCTCCAATAATATCTCCGAAAAAAGGGGTCCGCCGAAGCAAGGGCCTGCCGTACAATACTTCCTCTGCAAAGGATGAGACACATCCAACATTCTCCCACTTGTTGAATACTTTGCATAAAGGCTGTAATCAATGTTAGTTCCAACATCCAGTCTTGCCATACCCATTTCAACTGTACAAAACATGAACTTTACTGTGCCAACTGCCTTGGTTAAAGCATCTGCAACATTTTCCTTGGTATCCACTTTTTCCAACAACACTTTCTTCTGTTCAATCATGTCCCTACTGAAGTGGTACTTTGTATCAATGTGCTTTGTTCTTGAATGGTAAGCAGGGTTCTTTGCCAAAAATATAGCACTTTGGCTATCACAATTTATCTTCACAACTCCTTGAAAGAACCCAATTTCAGCACATAGTCTTTGTAGCCATACTGTTTCCTTACTTGCATCAGTGGCTGCCATGTATTCAGCTTCAGTGGTTGAAAGAAGAGTCTGACCAGGGGCCTGTCCTACAGTACTTCCTCTGCAAAGGATGAGACACATCCAACAATTACATCATAGTCAAAAGCTCTATTTTGCTTATGACCAAACAATAATGTCTAGGGTGATGTTGGAATTTGAGAGAAATCCCCCCCTTAATGTAGACTTACTACTTTGATACTTAGGAGTGTTGGGTTCTACCAATCATGCACTCCAAAATACATTTATTATAAAATATTATTCAAATGTTTAAAGTGTGTTTCTTCAATGTATTCAAGTGAAGCATGTGTTTCCTCAATGTGGAGGATCTTTATTAAATATATCAGGTGTTGATGAGATCAAGTGTTCTCCTACCACGTAGACTTGTTCCCAAATCTTGTCTTGATCAATGTCTTCTACTGAGGTAAGGTCAATCACTTCTTTCTTCTTTTCCATGGCTTCACTTATTTGATTAAGTCTTTGCTTGTGATATGTGATGTATTCCTGCTTCCTTTGATCTTCAATGTGATGTGTTACCATGCAACCTATATCAATCATTGAATTGATTGGTTTCCAATATTTCTTGTGCGTTGTCATATCTTCTGTTCGAACTAATTTCCATTTCAAGCTTTGATTGTCTCCTGATGGAGTGAGATCAATCGTTTTCTACTTCTTTGCATTGTTCATCTATAGAAGGCATTTATGGTATGCAATGTATTCACGCTTTCTTTGGTGTGCTATTGATGGTTGAATCTTCAATGCCTGTTGCATTGATTCCTCATTCTCTTTGCTATCTTCAAAAACTTCTATTGATGGTGAAGAATCACATTTTGAATGTACATCTTCACTCTTAGGTCCTTGGTTCTTGATGTTCTTGGTTGCATTGTACCAATAATAATTTGGATGATTTGAATGCATCCACGTTTCTTGACCTATCATCTACTTAGAATCATACCAAAAATTGTTGTATTGTCTTATCTCTGCTTGTGCAATAAACACATCTTCTTTTTCTTCTTTGACTTGATTCTCCTCGGCTATATTACTTTGATGTGCCTTTCTCCAACTTTGATTTTGTTGTTCTAAAGATGACCTATTTTGCTACTAGTTCATCTCTCATGAAGGGGATCCATTTTTGAATGGAATATGCCAACATTCCCTCATGGTGTGTCCATTTCTACCACAATGTTCACACGTCCTTTGTGTGTTGAAAGTACCTCTTTGAGAATCATTTCTTTGATTCTGAAATCTCTGAAAATTGTTTCTTTGTTGGAAGCGTTGTGGAGGTCTCATGCCTCTTTTGAATGGTTGCTTCCCTCTTTGACTTGTAACTAGTAACTATTCTTCTTTTGTAGTATGCGAGGCCTCTACTTTTTGAAGTAGGTTCACCAGCTTCTCAAAGCTTGGTGTTTGCTCAATAATATTTAGTGTAGTCACAAAAACATTGTACTTGGATGGGAGTGATCTCAAAATAATAGGAACTAACATTTCATCAGATACTTGAGTTCCTAGTGCTTGCAATGATGCTCGCAATTCTACTATTCTCCTCATGAATGCTTCCAGCTTTTCTCCACTCTTCATCTTTAGACAATGGAGCTGGCTTTGGAGGAATAGAATCTGATTTTGATTCTTGGCTTCAAATATTGTCTTCAACTTCTCCCATGCATCCTTGGTTGTGGTCATATCTCTAATGTATGCTTGGACCTCATCTGCTACTTCGAACATGATGATGAGTCTTGCCTTTCTATCTGCCTTATCAAACTTTGTTTGATCTTCTCCTTCTGTAGTAGGACAGGCAATGCTTCCATCTACTACATGCCAAACTTCCTCAAACTCAAGCTATGTCATGAGTTGGTTTTCCAAGCAGATTGTTACCTCTCAACAATTGAGAATGGGGCAACAAGAACTTTGGTGGTCCACTAGCCATAGTAAACCTTTACAAAATCTGAATTTTCTTCTTTTAGTGAGTCCGCCTCGAAAAACTCTTTCCGATGAGTATATATATGTCTATACTCAGGTTTCAATTGATGCTTCAAAAGTGTGAGAAGATTTGTGTCTCGCCAAATAGAGGGAATGTTTCTTCCTCTTTGGAAAATTTCTTGGAATATTCCTTTTTTATATTTTCTGTTAAGATCCTACTATAAAATATACTAAACAACACACTCTCAACTCAAATAAACACACTCTCACACATTTGCTTGGAAATAAACTCACAGAAACATTATAACAAGTATTCAGAATTAAATGCATATGATAACAAAAATTACTTAAAAGGAACAATCTCACAATAGATAGAATCGCAGGCCTCTTCGAGGGGGCAACCTCCTTCAACACTTCATTAATTTGCAAAAAGATGATTACATTGGTGCCTTTTCGGGTATTTAAAGAGTTTCCTTCCAAGGTTGGCTTACATGCAAAATGCCACCTGGATTACATGCATAATGCCACCCGAATTACATGCATAGTGCCACTTTGAATTACATGCACAATGCCACTCGAATTACATGCATAATGCCACACGAATTACATGCACAATGCCACCTTACCTAACCTATCTACCATGTGTTACATAGAAAAGGGTGCCATTTGTCATAGGCACTACCTAAGCTAAAACTTAGAACATTACAAAATATTAATCATGGGTACTACCCACGTTCACTAGGAATTATTACATCAAGGAAGTTATTACATTAAGGGTTAGGATGAGATCCTAACATGCCCTTCTCCTTGAAGAAGCTTTGTCCTCAAAGCTGAAAATGAGGAAACTGTTGCTGGAGTTGATGGAGAGACTCCCATGTAGCATCCTCGGGTTGAAGCCCATGCCACTAAACAAGGACCTCCGTAATGGTACGGTTGCGCAGAGTGCGAGTTCGACGATCCAAACAACTGCTCAGGTGCAAGTAAGATGGAGCCTTCTTCATCCAATTCGGGAAGTGTTGATTGAACCTGTACCTTTGTGCCCACAACTTTCTTGAGAAGGGAAACATGAAAAACAAGGTGGAGCTTGGAAGTGGGGGGAAGAGCCAATTTGTAAGTTGTAGGGCCAATCCGTTGTAGAACCTGATAAGGACCATAGAATTTTGGAGCGAGCTTCTGACACCTGCGAAGTTGTAGGGATGATTGTTTGTATGGCTGTAAGCGAAGGAAGACCATATCACCCACATCAAAACTGCGCTCATAACGATGCTGATCAGCTTGTTGGCGCATCCGATTCTGGGCCATGTTCAAATTTTGCTTGAGTTGGCGGAGGACCTTGGTGTGTTGACTCAGAGCATTGTCAACGGCCTGGACCTTGGAGCTGCCCGGAATGTAGGAGGAAGGCATGAGTGGAGGGCGCCCGTAAACTGCCTCAAACGGTGTGAGTTTGGTGGCGGTATGATAGGAAGTGTTGTACCACCATTCGGCCAAGGAAAGCCATTTTGCCCAATGAGTAGGATGATCGGAGGCAAAGCAACGAAGGTAGGTTTCCAAGCATTTATTAACAACCTTTGTTTGACCATCCGTTTGCGGATGGTAGGCTGAACTCATTTTGAGCCGAGTCCCCTACAACTTAAACAACTCTTGCCAAAAATTGCTAGTAAAGGTGGGATCACGATCAGATACAATGGAGGTTGGCATGCCATGAAGGCGAAATATGGAGTCAAGAAAAATTTGGGCAATAGTGGATGTTGTGTAAGGATGGGCTAGGGCACAAAAGTGAGCATACTTTGAAAGGCGGTCCACTACTACGAAAATAACTGACTTGCCTCCGGATTTAGGTAGCCCTTCTATGAAGTCCATGGAGATGTCAGTCCACACCTACTCTGGGATCGGCAATGGTTGAAGAGTGCCCGGAGAGCGCACTGTTTCCCCTTTCATCCTTTGACATGTGTCGCAGTCAGCTACAAAAGAGCGAATGTCCTGTTTCATACCTTTCCAAAAGAAGGTGCGCTTGAGTCGCTCATAAGTTTTTAGGAACCCTGAATGGCCAGCAGATGGAGTAGCATGTGATTCCTTCATGAGGAGCTCTTGAAGTGGGGACTTAGGAGGAAGAACCAGGCGTTGATGGTAACGCAGATCCTGGCCATCCCAACTATATCCTGGTGTAGACTCTGGATCATCCATAAGTGAAGCAACCAAGTCTTTCAAATCTGCATCCTGAAGTATTTCTTGACGTAAGGGCTCAATCCATTGGGGCAATGGTGCAGAAATGGCACACAACATACTAAGGGTCTCAAATTGGCGAGAGAGAGCATCCGCCACAAGATTCTCCTTTCCTTTTTTGTACGTGATGTCATAATCATAGCCCATGAGTTTTGATACCCACTTTTGTTGCTCGGGGGTGGCAACCCGTTGTTCTAGAAAGTATTTCAGACTCTGGTGGTCAGTTTTGATGGAGAAATGGTGCCCAATGAGGTAAGGTCGCCAATGCAGGACTGCATGCAATATTGCCAACATTTCCTTGGCATATGTGGATTTCCCTAAATTGCGATCAGATAGGGCTTTGTTGGTAAAATCCAAAGGGCGTCCTTCTTGCATCAATACCGCCCCAATACCACGACCAGAAGCATCACTTTCAATGACAATTTTTTTAGAGAAGTCTGGCATGGCTAAAATTGGAGTGGTGGTCATGGCATGCTTGAGTTCCAGGAATGCTTGCTCAGCCAGCCCTGTCCAAGTAAAAGAATCCTTCTTCAACATGGAGGTGAGGGGGGCGGCTATCTTTCCATAATTACAAACAAATTTACGGTAATAGCCTGTAAGCCCTAAAAATCCTCGAAGTCCCTTGAGAGTGCGAGGTTTCGGCCATTCTTGGACTGCTTGGATCTTCTTAGGGTCAACCTTGACACCATCCTTTGAGACAATGTGTCCCAGATACTCCACTTCAATCAAACCAAAGGAACACTTGGATCTTTTTGCGAACAGTTGATGGTCAGCCAATAGTTGTAGGGTTTGATCTACATGCTTGAGATGCTCTTCCCATGTGTGACTGTAAATCAAGATGTCATCGAAGAACACAAGGATGAACTTCCACAAAAAAGGGTGAAAGATGTTGTTCATCAGGCTTTGAAATGTGGAAGGAGCATTTGTGAGACCAAATGGCATTACCAAGAATTCATAATGACCTTCATGAGTGCGAAAAGCAGTTTTAGGAATATCTTCATCCCTGAGCCGGATCTGATGGTACCCGGAGCGAAGGTCTAGCTTGGTGAAGTACATGGTCCCATGTAATTCATCTAGTAATTCATCAACCACAGGGATAGGAAATTTATCCTTGACAGTTATCTTGTTGAGTTCTCGTAGTCAATACACAGCCGCCGGGAGCCATCCTTCTTGAGGACCAGGAAGACTGGTGCAGAGTAGGGACTAGTACTAGGCCGAATGATACCCGCCTTGAGTAATTCCGGTATCATTTTCTCAATCTCCGACTTCATGGCATGAGGGTACCTGTATGGTCTGATATTGGGAGGTGCACTATCCGACAATAATGGAATGGCATGGTCGTGAGAGCGATGCGGTGGTAGTGTAGTTGGTTCCAAAAAGATGACCTCATGTTTGTGGAGAATCTATTGTAGGTCTGATGGGGTTTCACCCATTTGAGAGGTGGATGGTTGGATGGAGAATAGTTGTGCAATGACCCCACGTGATGATTTCTTTAGCAATTTCTCCATGCCATTTGAACTAATAATTTGAGGTGTTCCTGCTGGGGAGCCCTTGATGATGTGTGTTTGTCCATTTTGGGAGAACTGCATCCAGAGTTCGGCAAAGTTCCAACTGATAGTGCCCAACGTACTCAACCATTGAGATCCCAAAACAATATCACATCCGCCCAACCGGAGGGCAAACATGTCCTGCTTGAGTTCATAGTCCCCTATCTTGATTTTAACATTGCGACATTTTCCTTTACAAGGTAAGGTTCCCCCATTGGCTACCATGACCTCAAAGGAATTACAAGTGTGGATATAGCAATTTTCCCACTGAGCAACTCTAGGGTCAATGAAGTTGTGTGTGCTTCCCGAATCCATAAGGATGGAAAGACGTTGGCCCTTGAAAAATCCCGCAACCTTCATGGTTTGTGGAGTAGTAATGCCCGCAAGAGCATGGACTGTAATTGTTGTCTCAGGTTCCTATTTCACTTCTTCTTGTGGAGAAGGTGTTTCCAGAGGGTCCTCATCCTCATCACTCGGTCGTAGTTATCGGGTTCTTCAACATCTATCAAGAACAATTTTTTGTGTGCACACTTATGCCCTTTAAAAAACTTTTCATCACAATTGTAGCATAATCCTTGGGCACGACGTGCATCCATCTCTTCTGTGGTTAGGCGCTTGGGTGCAGTAGGTTTATTATCAACTGGGTGTTGGGATCGAGGAGGAAATGAAGGTCTATTTTGAGGAAACTTTGATGGGCGCTGGGCACCTTTGGGCAAAGAGTTTAGATTCGGCCAAACGGGCCAAACTGATAGCTTCCATCATAGTTTGTGGTTTCAACATTCTTACTTCCGCTTGGAGTTCCACCTTCAACCCACTGATATAACAACTCTGGAAGAACCCTTCATTCAATCCTCTTGTCTTATTGGCCAATTTTTCAAATTGAGCTTGGTATTCACGAACTAACCTTATTTGTTGTAGTTTGGTCAAGGCCCCTGTAAAGTCCTCATACTCACTAGGACCAAATCGAGTGAGTAGTTGGGATTCAAAATTCTCCCAAGAGAGATTTGGGTTGGCAACACGTAACCATTGAAACCAGTGTAGAGCCTCAGATTCCAAGTTAAAGGAAGCCATCTGGACTCGATGAAATATGGGGACATTATGAAGTCTAAAGAATTTATCAACCCTACATAGCCACCCATCAACATCCTTCCCACTAAATTTGGGAAAGTCCAATTTGGGCATTCTAAAGGATGGATCATGGTCATGATTCCTTGCAGAACCCTCACCTTGGTGTTCTATTTTGGGTGGTCCTCTTTTTAGTTTGTTGTCTACTTCAGTCAGTGCTTCTTCTAAGCGGTTACTGGTGGCCTCATGCTCTAGGCGAAGACCTTGGACTTCTTCCCTTATGGAGTGAAAAGCCGAGTGCAAGTTCTCAATGGCTTTTGTTAAGGATTCCAAGTGGTCTAGTTCTTTTTGATGTCCACGGGTACCCTAGGCCATTTTGAAACCTTTTGTGACCAATTACTAAAAATAGAATTGAGTTTTTAGGACTTACTATTTTTAGTAAGTGCCCAAAAAAGTGCTTGGGTGCTATATATCAAAACGATCAGCTCGAAGAGGTGGTCACAATGAGCTATATCTCTCAACACTACTTTTTGTTTTTTTTTTTTCTATCTCCTGTTTTGCTGAGTCTAACGGTGTTTACAGTTTTTGATTTTGAGCTACAGAGCAAAATTTGGGTACTGGAGCACTATCTATAACTGGCCTCGTGTCATGCTCTCACTGGTTGGCCCAGTCCTGACAGTTTCTCGAACACTACTGACCTCACTAGCCCCAAGATTCTCTGTATTTTGCAGGTGACTGTTATGACAGTTCTGTTCTGACCCTAAAAACTGTAAATTCTGCCTCGATCGTGTCGACCTCTCGACTCGATCGACTCGATCGTGGATCGCCATTGTAAATTTGACTGTTATTCTCCAGACTGTCAACTTAAGTGTCACCCTCATGGTCTATCCCGAATGCATGTCCTTTCTGTTATTTTTTTAAAACCCCCGACATAGGGTTTCTACCTACTCAACTAAAAAGATTTTTTTTTTTTTTTGTCTGGAAAAAAAAATGCACTGTATTTTTTGGATTTTTTTTTAATAAGGAAAAACAAGAACGGAAAAAACACACAGAATTTATACCTAACAGGCGGATTGGATGGCAAGAATCATTGTAGTTGCAGCAGAACTTGGCCCTGGAAAGCGCTCTGATACCACTTGTTAAGATCCTACTATAAAATATACTAAACAACACACTCTCAACTCAAATAAACACACTCTCACACATTTGCTTGGAAATAAACTCACAGAAACATTATAACAGTATTCATAATTAAATGCATATGATAACAAAAATTACTTAAAAGGAACAATCTCACAATAGATAGAATCGTAGGCCTCTTCGAGGGGGCAACCTCCTTCAACACTTCATTAATTTGCAAAAAGATGATTACATTGGTGCCTTTTCGGGTATTTAAAGAGTTTCCTTCCAAGGTTGGCTTACATGCAAAATGCCACCTGGATTACATGCATAATGCCACCCGAATTACATGCATAGTGCCACTTTGAATTACATGCATAATGCCACACGAATTACATGCACAATGCCACCTTACCTAACCTATCTACCATGTGTTACATAGAAAAGGGTGCCATTTGTCATAGGCACTACCTAAGCTAAAACTTAGAACATTACAAAATATTAATCATGGGTACTACCCACGTTCACTAGGAATTATTACATCAAGGAAGTTATTACATTAAGGGTTAGGATGAGATCCTAACATTTTCAATTTTCAAAATAATATATTTTCCAAATCCTTTTAAAAAAAAGAATAATCTATTTGTAATATGTTCCTCTTAATTGAATGAGGTCTTCCAAAATTTTATGCCTTTTGTTTGTCTAGCCAACATAAATGCCTTTCTTTCACTTGTGTGCTCTTTCCACAATATCTTAATTCCTTGGTGCCTTAAAATTTTGATTGCACCTTGTTGTGTAATATCTCCAAGACGTTTGAAAATCGTTTCTTTTTTAATCGTTCGTCCTCTTGCTTTTCGTTGCTCAGTCGCCCCGGGTGGGAATTCTAACCTCCGAGTGCTCGGCTTTCACGTTGTCTGCCTTGACATCTATTTCTACAAATAGGATGATCCACGACGGCTCGATTTACAAGCTTGTTTTTCTTCTTCAAGGTTGTGATGGCCTGATTACATATATTTTCTTCTTTCAAGGCTGTGACGGCCCGATTACGCCTTGGACGATATATAGCAGGGTGCTTTCGTGCAACGAAATCTCTCTATTCTCTATTTTGCTTTTCTCTCTCTCTATTCTTTTCACTGCTGCTCACTCTCACTTCTCTTCCCTTTCACTGCTGCTTGCTCTCGCTTCTCTTCCCTTTCACTACTCTTTTATCCCTTTTTTGCTTCTCTCGTCCTTTTCACTACTTCTTTCTCTCTATCTCTTGTCCTTTTCACTGCTTCTTTCTCTCTATCTTGTTGTCCCTTTCACTACTTTCTCTCTATCTTCTTGCTTCTTTTAGAGTGCTTGCTTACACATCTTTCACTGCAATGTTAAATAACATGAGACTTGCCTGTTTAGCAAGTTCGTTTCTTCACGAGGTACTTCTTCCTTATGCGGGAGTCTCTTAGCTTTTAAACGGTTGCCAACAACTTCGACCAAATGGGTGGCACCAAGTAACCCTTCATTCGATTTGTTCTAAGTATGGTTTTGCTTGCTCTAGTTCACGGGACTTCAACCTTTGGTCATTTTGTTTGATTGTCTTTTTCTGGATATGCTTGTTAACCATGAGCTTCCTGCCTGGGAATTATAATTTCAAACGACCATTCCAGTTGGAATGTTTACTTGAATGTTGCACATTTCTTACTCTTTGTTTCAAAGTGCCGAATCTTTCCTTCTGATTTGCAATCTAAGTACCTTAAGCTTCTTTCTTTGGCTTAGCACGTTCCTCTTTGGAAGATTTGCAACACTATAAATAATTTTAATTTTATAAGGCTTTAATATTTTCCAAAAAATGCCTTTCACAAAAGGACTTTAATGGGGGCTATATGAGCCTTCTATTTTTTTTCCTTCTTTTCAAATACCTTTCAATAAAGGCTTCTTTGTGATTTTTTTTTTAAAGGAGCACAATGGCTTCCTTGGTGCTAAATTTTCTTTCTTGTAAAGAAGCTACAATGGCTTCTTCTATCTTTTTATTAAGGAGCTTCTTACGGCTTCCTTCTCTTTGTAATCCTTTATGAAGCTTACAATAGCTTCCTTTTCCTACCTTTCAAACGACAAATCTTCCTTTCTTGCTAAAAATTAGCCTGGTTTGTTGCAGGCTTATGACCTTTTGGTCTTAGAAGGGATTGAAACCCTTTTGATGCTTTTAAGGCTTTTTGCAATTGGCAAGGGTTTTCATCCTGAAACTTCTTGAATGTACCATGGAATTTTCCTTCATGGTCACAATTTTATAGAGGGTAATTTAACCCTTGAGACTTCTTATCTCAAATTTGAAATTTTTCTCAAACAAAGTGCACCTTTAACTATCTTTGTGTCAAAGCTTAGAGGAGGATCAAAAGGAGAATTCTTTCTTCCTTCTACCTACTCTAATACCACATGTTAGATATTAATGCTTCGAATGATTGTATTATGGTAGTGAAGGGTATTTAAGTACATAGGATGCCTATTTTAGGCATAACAAACCCTCAAATAAACTTGCAAATACCTTGTCCTATACTACATGCATGTACCTTGTGAGGGGTGGTTATACCACTTGACTTCTCACATGGTCTATGATGTATAACTCGTAACACTCGAGAGGAGGGAAGCCCTTAGACAGCGGAGGGAAGAAGAGAACTTGGTCGGTGGGAGACATTGTTCTTGACAACAAATGAAGTGGATAATGTACTTGTAGACGTGTGCAAAGAAGACATAAAAGCATTTGTACACAATAGAAATGTATGCGCTTACATGCACGAAGGAAATGTACAAGCACTTGTGCATGAGGGGGGCATACAAGCATTCACACAAGAAGGAGATGTGTGAGTGTTCACACACAAAGCAAACATAATAGAGACCAATGGAGATATTTGCACTAGTGTCAAACATGCAAACATGGAGCATGACGAGGGTCATACAAAAGAATATGAGTTCAAGCAAGTGGTGACTCTGGCAACAACACAGACATGGGAGAGAGTGCCTAGAGGTGCGGAGGATAGGAGTCGAGCACAAAGACAACCACAACGGAGTGTTTGGGAGACCATAGCCGACACTAGTATATATGCAAAGGTCACATAGGAGCAATGCAGCCGAAGGAGGCCAATGCTTGTTTGTGCAAATCAAAGACCAACCATCAACTCAAGTTCGTCAAGTGGAGAGGAATTTGACAAACAACAACAACAGCAAGTACCACATTCAAGTCAGAGATAGGCTTCAACACAACCAACGATGGCCATAGCGACAAACAAAGAAAAAAGCTCAAAGTTCACAGGAGGTGGAAAAGAAAATCCAAAGAGATATTAGTACATGCCTAACGATATGGAAGTTCAACAGAGTCATGGACAAAGATACATGATTGTGTTTGTTTCAGCCATGCTACATGAAATTGTGATCAATTGGCACTTGAAGCAAGAACAACCATTCACCACCTAGAAGACTAGAAGAAATAATTTGAGGAGTTCAAGTTCCTTCACGATGACATGGACATCATTGGTGAAATATATGCAAAAAGCAAAAGGAGGAAAATATCAAATCATATAACTGCTGCTTGAAGGAGCTTATTGATAAAATGGAGAAGAAACCAACAGATGGACTCTAAAGGCATTGGTTTATGGATAGACTCCTTCCACAATATAAGAATTTAAAGTTGGTACTACCAACAACGTGCCATAAGGTGTTCAACAAAGTCCTCAACCTTGAATGTGAAATGAAGACCGCATCAACAAGAGGAAGCACAAGTTGGAGCAAAGGTTATAGTGACTTGGATGGCGAAAACAAGGATTTGAATGCAACCATCCAAGCATTGCAAGACTTGGAGCTCATGATCAATGATGTGAAAGGCAAAAAGAACAAAAAGGACATGGTTTTCAAATTGTTAGATGAAGAGTCATATGAACGCCCATTTTCCAAAGAAATCGTACTACAACATTTGTGAAATAAACAGGCATTCAATGGTGGATTGTTTGTTCAATCTGACGAATACACAATATCAAACTTTGACCGTGCAAAAAGAACGGATGGACCAAAAAACTAGAACATCAAAGTAAGGTGCAACAAGTGGCAAATATCAGAACAATCGGCAAGGAGACCTAGCATGCAAAATCAGTTCAATAACGAGTCTGGCAACAAAAGCAAATTGCAGTATGATTCTGATGGAAGACTGATTATACAATGCATACAATGTCAAAATGGGGACACTTTGCACAAATTGCAAATAATGCACCAGTCTGTGATGGAGGCAATGGAGGAATGATGTGTCGATGATGCGGACTTGGCAACCACAAAGAGGCAAAATTTTCAAAGATAGCTAGTACCCACAACTCATAGAATGTCAACCTGATTGACATTGAAGCAACACCTTTAGAAAAAAGAAGTACTCTATGTTAAAAATGCACAACCATAGAAGAAGGCAGAGTATCCAGACACTGCAAAGGAGATGTGGCAGAGGCTCATGCGGAATTTGAAGAAGAATGGTGAGGGAGTGCAATGACAAACAAAAGGAGCCCATCACAATGGAGAAAGAGTCATCGACAAAGGAGTTGGCTATGCAAATGTTGGACTAAAACATGTTTGTCAAGATGTCCATCCTAGTTTGCACTATACCAAAGCTCCATGCGACGGTTGGAGAGTTGGTGCACATGACAAGGAGAATGTACAATGCCAATTTGCAACAAGACGATTAGCTAAAGATCAGTCTATGTTGCATGGAAACAAATATAGTATTAGATACAAATGCGACAACTTTTCAAGACCTGATATGGATACGGTTGGATATGACATTATAAAATTTATGTAGGTTTTATATATGAAAAGAAAAAAATATATAACACAAATGTTTACACACAAGTTTTGAATAGGATATTTTCATTAACTAAGAAGATGATTGTCATTGATTTTTTTATTTTTTACTTTTTTAAATTACATATTCTTCTTTTAATCTCATGTTGTGAATACAACTCTAGACATGTCTAGGCCATACCAAGATATATTAGATATGGACCAAATAGGGGCATGTATTTGGATACATCTGGATACAATACCCATGTATTAAGTTTAAAAGTTCACTTTTAAGGTCCAAGAGCATTACACAAAGCACCCCATACTCCTCGAGTCCACAATGTGTGGGAGGAGGCACTCGTGTTGTGCTACCTACCTAGGGGGCGTACATGTCCTATGCCCCTTTAGATTTAAACCTTAGACCTCCTATCTGAAATACACAAGCCTTCACTATTAGACCCACTCAAGCTATGTTGGGATACGTTTAGATATAGTACCCATGTATTTTGATACGTCTATATATGGTACCAATGTGTTTGGATACATTTGGATATGGTATACAAGAAGTATTGTATCTATATTCGAGTCTGATACGCAGATACGGGTATCCAAGCAAGAGAATTGTCAAATACGATAACTAAGGGATCAATACATAGACCCAACAATCTTAATGATTGATGCCAAGAAAAGACCTGCGATGATCCACGTCAAGTTGCTCAAACACACGCTAACGCAAATGATCATAGATGGGGGCTCCAATGTGAATGTTTTGCCTGAACGAACATGGAGAGAGTTAGGTGCACCATTTTTATAGTCGCCTAACTTCAGGCTACATAGAGCAAATCAATATGGGATTAAATAAACGGAGTCTTGACTGCCCAAAAAGTGAAAATTGCAAAGCAAATTTTCATTTTGGACTTTGTGGTGATTGCCACACAAAAACCAGCATATAACGCGTTGTTGGGACATGGTTGGTTGTGTAGTGTCCTACCCCTTTCGAAGACAAAAAAAAATTGCCACCAAAAGAGCCAGGTTTCGATCTTGGTTCCAAACTGAAAACTTGAGTGTCTTGTTTGCTGAGTTGGGATATTCAGTGTTTTGTATGTTTGGAGATCATATGAACATTCAATGTACTAGCTCCAATTTTCAAATATCATATTAACTCATGAAGTTTCAACAAGACATTTTGACAAACATTTGTCATGCATACTCAGAAATAACAGGGCAGCTCTCAAGAATGGATCACAACTTGAAAACTATCAATCCAAATGCTACCAAATTCGAACACTAGCTTCTTCCAATATAGATAAACAAACCCAATAAAGGAAATTGCATTAAAAAGAGTATACCCGGAATTGTGAAGGTCTGATACAAATCTGGAAATGTTCATCAGCACACAGAAATCTTCATTTTTTTATCATAAAATCCAATTTACAAACTTCTCCAGCATACAACTTATGTTTTTGAATACCCTTTTTGGAGACAATAACAAAGCATGTAAGAAATCCTCTAAAGACTAGGCGTTTGGACCTAGGCAAGCAAATCGTCCCCCAAGAAATGTACGGCCATGCCAAGAGCAGGTACGACTGCTAATAAACACTACAAAAAACCAATGAAAGTCTCCAAAACCTGCAGAAAATGTGGCGGCTAGGTCTGTAGTTGCAAGTAGATCTCAAACTTCAACAAACCATTGCTGAGTGTGCATCCAAATCACTCTATTTTGGCCCTAGATGGTACGACCAGCTGAAGGAGTGAAGTGCAAATGAAATGGAACAAACCCTCTCCAATCTGCTCAACAATATCTGAAAATATCACCTTTATCAGCTCAATTGCATCCAATCTAAAGGTATCTTTCAACCTCAAGATATGGTGTCCTTGTATGTGGTTTTCGTCACAATACAAGCCTGGAATGACTGAAATCTTGCAACCTGCAAGTCTCACACAATAAGCTTCAAGAATAATAGCCAAAGATGTCACAATCAACTCTTCAATGCCACTTTTATCCTTTCCCAAAGCTAGTTGATCCATTCACTTCTTGAATGTGGGATAATTTGTCTTTCCAAATGCTACGTTGCACCTTGAAGGCATTCTTTTTACCATAAATTGTAATATATTTCACTTATTACTTTCCAAGGAGACCATACCACTTGTATGACATTAGAAATATGAACTTTATAAAATCCCCTTTAATTCAAGTGGTTACATGACCTCTTTTAAGATTAAATTAATGCCCAACATTAATATATTTAACTTTTATATTTAAATATAACATTATAAATCTTCGGGCATTAAAATTATTGCTCTCCCAACATCCAACCACCAAACAACTTACGGAAACAGATACCCATTAAGCCGAAGATGCCAGTCGTACTTTCCGTTTCCCGAGAATCCAACCCTAACTGACTTACTAAAAATAGTAAGTCTCTGAAAATACTGCCAAAAACGGTCCTGAAAGCTGACAACTGTGAATGCAGATCGTCCAACAATATCTCCATAACACCTAGTGGTTCCTAAACACTCGACATTGCCTACGAAACCTTATGAATAGGCAAGTCCATATTACGCTCTGTTAGCTGACTAGGATGGTGACATTAGAGGTTGCACAAGGCGAAGGTCGATCACAACTAGGAGGAGGAACGCTCGATGTTCAAGAAAGGCCAACACAAGTACATCAATTTGAAAAATCAGTCCATCAACAAAGCGTTTGTAACACAGCAATGGTATTCCATGACTGAAGGAACAAAGTACTGAATGACAGGAAAAATCAGCAGTAAACAGGATTCAAACAAGATTCACAATGTACGAGAAAAGAATACTCAAAACTGAACTGGAATGAATCTGCAATATGTCATTCACATTATGTACAGACAACAATGTACATTTATTTAGAGTAGCAATGTATTTGTTCATAGTCACATGCAATTACATGCACAAGATAGTTATGCTCCTAGGCACACACAACTAGATGGCAGAATGAATGTTCTCTGACTGTGTATCTCCTTTGAAAATGTAAGGGGGTCTATTTATACTTTTCTTGGGAAAAAGGGAGGTAGTTGCCACTTCCACAATTTCCTTGTACCTAACCCTAACTACCTCGACACTTTGATTACATGACATTGTAATTACATGAACATTACATCCTAATTACCCAAATATCTTAATTACATGTACTCTCGTTTCGTCAAACATTCAATGTAAAAACTACACAATGAAAAAAAAAGACAAAACTGTATGTACAATCAAAATTATGTTCGCATACTTGGTTTCGTACACGCTCCTTTAGGCTTGAGATGGCACCACATTAGAACTAGCTCCTACATCTGCCCTCCCCTCTACTTTGATCGACGTCCTCGTCGATGATTATTGCTCCTCCTGGGGGCTTTGACTTTGTTGTGGTTGGGGAGTCGATGGAATCTAAACAGCTGCAACTCCCAGTTGTTCAACTTGCATTTTGAGGGCCTCTATTTCATCCTTTAAGCGCTTGGCATAGGCTTGATACCTTGCCCATGGAAGCCATAGTGTTGTGACTTTTGTTCTATCTCTGCAAGTCTTGCACGCAACTCCATTTCGTTACTTTCTATCTTTGCAAGTTGCTAATCTCTCTTTGCAATCAACTGATCATGATGAACTACCTTTTGCACCTTAGCTTCAAGAGTTGCTTCCTCACTATGCACTTTGACTTCAATTGTTCGATGAGCTGATTTTATTCTTCTCGTTATTTTCTCAACTGATCCACCTCTTGCTACAACCTTGCCAGTCCTGCTTCGGCCTCCTGCTACACTTGTTGAAGCTACTCTTGCATCTCCTACAACTAGATTGACCATTCTTCTCCTTGCGATTTCAAGTTGTTCACCATCTCCTTAAATGTTTCCAATCCAGCTGCCAACCACTATTTCAAGTAGGCCAAGAAATTCATTTTAGCATATGTTGATTCCAATTTTGACGCCAACTTCACTTTCTTGACAGCCTGTGATTCAAGATAGTTGTCGAACCTATACTAGATGATATAAACTTAAGGTGGGTGTCGATACTAAAGTGACCTCTGGCAGAACTATCACTCCAATCATCATTTATGTGTTGTTGCCTACACCAAGCTCCCATGGCTGAATTTTGTCTCTCCTCAAATCTATTCATGCGTTCCTCATCTTGGGCCCAACTTCGTATTCACTCACAACTGCCATAGTCACCATTCAACAAGGGCACTTACTCGGAATTCACTTCGCACCCTACAATTACCCCTCCCAGTTTCTCAAAGACTATCTACCTGCTCATTGATCTTTGTGCCATAAACTGGGGGATGCCTCAAATTCGGCACTTCAATCAAATGGTGCTTGCTTGTATCACTCTCCTCCACAGGCACATCATCTTCAGTAGCATTTTCTTCCTTCTCCTCCCCAACAAGTCCTCCTTTGCTTTATTGGCTTTACCCTTCCCCTGAATTTGTGGCTCAACCTACTTCCTTGCATCATCTATAGCATTTTTTCCCTTCACTTCATCTCCTTATGTTATCGGTTGACTGCTTTGGCCCTTCTACCACAAAGCATGCTCTGATACTAGTTATTTTCCTTTTCCTCCTCCCGACATTGATGGTGTTTGTGCCATCATTTGTGTTGTAGTAGATGTGATTTCAATTGAATTCTCATCATCCCACAATGGGGAACTGCACCTCTCTGCCTCCTTTGCAAATGACCACAACGGATTGGTGGCAAAACTTTCTTGTTGGAAAGTCGATGTACCCACCACAACTCCTATATACAATCCTTGTGGCCTCTCAAACTCCACTGGTGGTGAGGTGTGCATTGCCTCCAACGCAACATTAATCTCCTCCTCGTCTTCTATCACTATTGGTGTTGCCTACGCCATTTCTTGCACAACACCTTTTCTCTCTTACTACATTGTCTTCCTCCACTTACAGCCTGGCTTCCCAAATGCACTGGAGTGCCCCATTACACCATAGTTGAGGTTTGTCCTTGAAGTTGGTAGCATTGGCTTGCTACAAGTTGTGCAACACCCCCCAAACAGATTATATCAACTACCACAATTGTGATGATACTTTGGGTGGTATGATCTTCACCACCTGTCTCGCTTGTTGGGGTTGAGGTGGGTGCAAATGGAGTTGAGGTTAGGGTTGTAGTTCTTGCTCCATCTGCTGCCATTGCTAGTCCAACTAAATATGCCTCTTCTCTTCTCTCTCCAGCACCTTTGCAATGGGTAGTTGCTCCTCGCTCCCATCAAAATCAAACCCCTCTACCAACGCATCAATATCATCTCCCTCATTTTCTTCTTTTGACGAATCAACTGACTACACCTCTAATGCCTTTCTCTTCTTCGTCATCATGGCCTTCCTTGATGAGGCCCTCACTGCCTTTCCCACTGGTCCTATTCTTGTTATGAGGGTCACATAGATCCAACAAAAAATGGTAGGCACTCCTAGCAAATCTTGAGGTAGGTCCAATCCTGGAAATTGGACCTCGTACGTTGTTCCACCCAGAAGTAGCGGGATGGCATGAAAATCCATCTAGAAACTTTTGGTGAACTGGAACAAAAAAATTATGTATGCAATCTAACAATGATGCCCAATCATACTTTACACCGCCCTTGATGCCTTCCATGTATGGTATGAGCCAGGTGTAGCTCGGCGGTGAATGTTTCGACAATTGGAGGAACAACTGGAATTACAGATTCTAGGAGCCAACTGAGATCGCAATCATTGTTGGTCCAAACATACTTAACATTTCCACTTGTATGACAATTTCTCTTGACTACTCGTATGACAACTCTACTTGTACAGCAAGATATCAACTTGCACTTGTACAACAAAGTCTCAACATGCACTTGTATAGCAACTTGAG
Organism: Wollemia nobilis; assembly: GCA_028583015.1. Taxonomy (NCBI): domain Eukaryota; kingdom Viridiplantae; phylum Streptophyta; class Pinopsida; order Araucariales; family Araucariaceae; genus Wollemia; species Wollemia nobilis. Next base: position 2,212,445 of record JAQPPZ010016670.1, read on the forward strand.
CACTTGTATAGCAAGTTGCTCATTCGTATGTCACAATCACAATCCACTTGAACAGCAACTCCAAACAACTATCACTTCTATCGGCAATGATTTGTACGACAACACCTTTGTCAACACTCCTCGTACGACACTTCATGATGACCCTCGTATGGCACAACTTGTACGACGACCCATACAGTTTCTAGATTGCAACCCTGCACACATAAAACTTGGCAATACAACCTAACAACTACTACAAGAATGACATCACACAGACATACACAGGCATAGATTGGAATTGGAATGCCATTGCATTATAACTGCTTGTACGACAATGGCATTACAAAATATCTGCACTTGCATTACACAGATGCTCTCATGCTATGGACTCCTAGAATCCTTGTACGCTCTCCACTACTCTAGGATTGCTCAATAGTCTCCAATGCACAATGTATGTTCAAATGAATGGGGGTCCTTTTATGCTTGTGGGTCGATAGTTAGAAGCAACTGCCTCCTAGACACCTCACCACTTAACTACCCTCATTCATATTATGCAAACATTACAATAGCCATACACATTATGGTGTGTCGAGGACGACACTTTTGGTGTATACGGATGATACAATGGAAGTTTGTCTGATGGTTGTAGAGGTTGCACACACACAGGCCGACAACGTGGAATCTTGGTTGTGAGGTATCTCAACATATGACAAAGTGGTGGAGGAACAGAGGACCTGGGGCCCAACCTATCAAGCAAGAAGGCAAGAGTTGCATGTGTAGTGAAGCAGATGAGTGCAACGATGGGGAAGAGTCAAATTGCGTTGGAGCCTTTCCTAACGAAAGAATGAACACGCACATTGGGGGAAATTCAAAAACTTGGCTTACTTCGATGACAATGTCCCCCAAAGTCGTCTAGGCAAGCCGTCAAGCCACCCAAGTCGTCTGGGAGGGTCGTCAAGCTATCTCGGCCAACGAGGGGCACCTACAAGGTCATAGGGCCCTCTAGGAGGGCTGTCAAGCCCCCTAGGTTGTTCAAGACAATCATTGGGCTCCCTGGCTGACAAGGAGGCCTCCTAGGCCATTTGGGAGGGTTGTCTAGCCTTTAAGGCTGTCTTGGAGGGTCAAGTCCCTCAAGCTATCTCGGACGGTTGTTTGACCAATGGGACCAACAAAGAGGTTTATTAGGCCCTATTGGCCATCTGTGACAACCGTTAGGCCCCCTAGGCAATCTAGGGAGGTTGTTTAGTCCCATGATCGTCTGGAAGGGTTGTTAGGCCCCCAAATCAAACATAGGCATTCTGGCTATCTTGCCACTAGGATAGGTCATCTAGCCAATGGACCAAGTTGTCTAGCCACCTAGGGAGGCAATTTGGGCCCCTAGGTTGTCTGGGTCAAAGTCGGGGTCTTCTGGCCAACAAGACCCTTCCACTTCACAATCCCTTCACCGACATCCCCTTTTTGTTCCCATTCCCTCTTCGAAAAGTGTTTTGAAACTAGTTCGCAACTATGTTGCCACTTTGCGCAGCCATAAGACACCAAATTCGTGCCTTGATACCGCTTGTAACAAAACAACTTCAATTAAACAACAATTCCAATAGTAAGTTCTAGAATAACAACAAAAATAGTGTACACTAGAATATTCGCAACAAAATCAGATTCCATAACAGTAAATCCAATAAAGTATCACAAATCCAAATTCCAAATCTCAAAAATTGTCCAAGACACTTATAAAGGGCAGCTTCTTCTAGCCACTTAGAGAGAGTGAAGTCTCTTATGTGCACCAAAGGCGATAGAAGTTGAATGAATGATGAATCAACTACGCCACATCAGTCCCTATTTACAGCCCAATAAACAAAACCTAACCCTAATGATCAAGGACCGACTATCCTAACCTAAGGGCCTAAGCCAATCAAAATAAAGATAGTCGATGTGGCTACGTATTGCGTCACAGCTTGCAAGTCATTGCGCATACGTCTTTGCACATGTTCTCCTTGCATATGTTATCGCACCATTTTTGTGCATGTCTTCTTCACTACGGTTGGTTCTTTGTCGCATCGTTAGCTATGCAATCTTTTCAAACTTATGCATCAGCTCTTCTATCATCCTTCTGGATCCAAGTCCATGCACACATCATGGATTATCACTCATTCAACTTCTACTTTATTTTGAATGTTGTTGTGATCAATCCAAAATCGTTGCAGCAACAACACCACATGTAGCAAAACAGTTTGGTATTCCATGCAATTAAAGGTACAAGAAATATCAAGAGCAATGCAACATTAACAACAACAATCAATGTATATGCAAATGAGAATCACAAAAGGAGAATTCATATTACCAGAATGTAGAATGTACAATAAGTCTCTGCAATTGGAATAGCAGCACAATATATGCACACTATAACAGGTGATGCGATGATACAAACAATGTAATAGGGGTTGTATATATAGTGTTTGAGTGGAGAGAAGTAGTATAATGGCATAACTACCTGTTCGGACTTGCATGTATATACAAAATTAGACCCTGCAATTTACATAACACTACATTAATATTGTGTGCTCATGCAATGTATATTTACGTACAATGTTACAAAACTAATATACAAACAAAATTGTTTGTGTACAAGTCATCCATACGCCTGTCATGGCTTTGGTGGCACATATGCTGGGGAAATGTCAAAACTGCCACTTACATCCATTAATAATTCTAGGGTGTCAGAGTATATTGTCTTAGAATAATGTAAAATTATTTCAAACAAGGGATTGGATTTTATTATACAAAATATTAAAAGCAATGTGGAACTTCACTACCACTTTTGCTGCTCCAAATTGTTTTTAATTCTTCCAAAATGTCATGATATTGCTTTTAAGATCCAAGTTGAAACTTCAGCAATAAATTTGCAAGCTATAGAATAATTTAATATCTGTGTTGAACATTCATGTTCTTGATTCCAATATGACAAAAACTTCAGGAATTTAGTTGAGAGCAGAGTAGAAAAAAATCATGCTCAGCAATTTATCGACAAGGCTAGCAAAAAAACAAAGCTGCAATTAAATGGGAAAAAGCTCAGCAAAATCGTGACCTTTTCCCATTTTGTTGAAGATATTAGCAAGTTTTTGATTAGTCATCAAAAAATAAATGTTGATTGTTAGAGACCTCCACCAATACTTTATGTTGACTGAGAGTCGGTCTCATTTGGACCCTCAACCAATGTGTAGGGCTTCACCAAAAGAGATATATATGTGCATAAAATACAATATAAATGCATGTATAGCTGCAATTTAAAATTACAAGTCATTTCTGAAAATGATACAAAACCTCATCTAGAGTCTCCTGGACTCCAAGGTCTTTATATTCAGGATGCATATTACGGGTGAGGAGAGGCATTTCCCTACTTTTGTGTGTATATGTGTATATACACATGTGCGCTCCCCTACAATTCAAACTTCATGATCCTACACCCTTATTATCTCACGTTCATGACCTCCATTAAAATGAAAATGAAACACCATAGAGAAATCAAGAAATATGCCTTCATAAATGTTGAAAATTTGAAATAGGAGGTGGATTTATTGAATGAATACATAGAGTAGCTCCATACAATTCAATGAATATCAATATTGTTGAAAGTTGTGTAACCTGACTTTATTGGTCAAGGTTGACATCGTTTCAAGTAATTATGTGTAAGCCTATGACAATCATTATGCAATCAAATTATTAATTATTTATGTATAAGCCTAAGGGCTCATGGTTAACCTTGTCATGGTTAAACCCTAACTTGTAATTAACCTTAAGCCTTTATGTTATGTCAGCTAGGTTAATATCATTATGCACTTATTATTGTTGGCGTTTAGGTATTGGCATTAATACCATCCGACCCATTGCATCAGCATGTGATGACCTTTATTTACAGGTATTATAGTAATCTTTGGTTTTCAAGGGCATCCATCCAATTGTGTTTATCACTCTTCTATTTTTGCTTTCTCTTCTTGTATAAGAATTAAGTAAATACATTGCTTCTATTCATTTATGGAAACTAGTGTAAAATCTAACATGGTACCAAAGCAGGTAGAGAGTGTCATTACTTGGTCACGCACAAGGTTTTTTTGGAGCTTCCAAAATTTATTCCAATCGCCAAAGCAAATTACTTCTCAGAGCTTCATAAGCATTTTTGGCATATGAGGCGAAGGGACGATTCTACTCCTTTTCTTATCATCAATTATTCCAAGGTTCTTGTTGAAAAATTTGTACCTACTCCAACTTTTGGTTCGTTATCATTGGACACATTTGATCCATTTTGTGCAAAACCAAATCATCTACAGCAAAAGCAAAATTGTCACATTTATTTCGGAAGAGTGTTTGGTCTTCTCCATGGAGAGCCAACCATTCTTCTCCCACAAGGGAGCCTTGCCATTTTGACCAAGAAGATGTGAGAGTCGTGCATCTTTCTCCCACTTTGCAGACATGCCGTTCTGACTAGAAGGAAAGGGAGGCATCATTGTTTGCAACTATGATGGTTTGAAGCCCACGTGTCATATCAGTTTAAAAGGATGGCCCCCTTCTTGACCACTATCAAGTTTGACACCCAAGGAGAGGGTGCACACCCCAACCTAATCGAAGGTAGTGTGATGGCAGGATGGGCATGGCACAAGGTCTTGTACGCTTTTGGTCATAGGTTGAAGTCTAAATCCGTCTACCTTTTTGCTCACTAAACATGCAAGAGGCTAGGGAGCAAGTGGGATATCCCTCTTCTTTGTTCCAACATAAGGACATGGCACACTAGTCAGAAGAACGTGGTGTTGGCTTTTGTGGAGGGGGTTTGGGGTTTGAACTATGTACCCTTAGTTTTGGCTAGCTCACAAACACCTTTATGGAGCTAAACAACGTTTTCTATAATGGCACTTGCAGTTTCCTCAACGTGACGCCTACAACTTGGTTGGTTATGCAGAGTGTTTGAAGTTTTTGGACAACAAGACTCAACTTCAAGACCAGGGCCCTTCATGGCTCAAACCTTTTGCAACATGTTTTTTTCAAGGCTCAAGGTGGCCCTTTCATGCATCTATGAGGGAATGGCTTAGAGTCTCCAATGGGCATGCTAACGCCTTGGCTAGCCCAAGGCGACTTGCGCACAGGACATCCAAGTTCAAATCCTGCTAGCTTTTACTTTGGATTATTTGGAATAACTTGGTGAAGATTTGACCGACATGGCTTCCTTTCATGATGCGAAACCACATTTTTAATATAAATACACTTCCTTGGTGAATCAAATCACAAGTGGCCTTTCCTCATTGCTCTCCGAGTCCAATGGCAAACAGGTTGCAAAAGATAAGTGGCAATCATTTGCAAATTAATGCGCACCACATGGTGAGTCGTGGTTAGCTACAAACATTACAAGGTTTGATGAGTTAATATTTTTTATTGTCTTGAGGATTATTAGTGAAAACCTTTTAGGGGCCACAATGTTTTCATACGGAAGTGTTTTGAGCCCTTCTTTCAAATCGCATGATCTTTCAAGCTCTTCGCATTGATGTTATTCGTTCAAGGACTTACTACAAGTGAAGGGGCATCTCATTATGCAATGGTCTTCAACACTTATAGCACCCTTTTAAAAGGGTGAATTTACAGTATATTATGGATTAAGAACTTTTTATCCATATTTAGGGGAAAGATAGTTGGATTTGAGGCATTGAAGGCAGATAATGGATCTTTTGGAGACACAAAGAAGAAGAATTCAGAATATGTTCTTGCCAATCCCTTCTCTTCCTATCATATGCTTGGGCTATTAGTCCATTCTATGTTCTTAACGAAGCACGAAAACCTAACCCTTCATGATCTCTTCTCTCTTCTATTTTTTGTCCATGTATTCTTGGGGAATTATGAAAGCTCTTCTCATAAACAGGTTCATGCAAAGTCTCTTTCATCTATGGTGACTACGACCAGGTGGCCCAAGGGCAAGTCAAAGCCTCCAAAGAAAAAGAAGTGTGTTGTAAAAGGAGAGGTCAGATTTCCAATTCTTCCCTTATATGACTAAAAAAGATTGAAGCAATTTATAAGAGGAAGTATTTTCAGCTCGTTTTCTTCATATGAGAGTATACTAGTGTAGTAAAGCATCCATTAAAGGGGGGAGATATTACCATCTCTAATGTCTTCTATCCTTGTCCCCCAAGGTCAGATTATTCGGGCGTGTAATCGAACTTTATTGGCTAAGGTCGACATTGTATGATGTAATCATGTGTAAGCCTACAAACAATCATTATGCAATGTAATTATTAATTATTTATTTATAAGCCTAAGGGCCCATGGTTAACCTTGTCATGGTTAAACCCTAACTTGTAATTAACCTTAAGCCTTTATGTTATGTCAGCTTAGGTTAATGGGATCATGTAATTATTATTGTTGGGGTTTATGTATTGGTATAAATACCCCCAACCACCGAATCCATTGCATTGCCATGTGATGATTCTTATCTACGGATATTAAAAGTGATCTTTGGTGCTCAAGGGAACCCATCCAAATGTGTTGATTGCTTCTCTTTTTGCTCTTCCTTCTTGTATAAGATTTGAGTAAATGCATTGCTTCTATTCGTTGCTGGAAACTTGTGTAAAATCTGACATATATTGAAAGATAAAGTACATTAGCATGCTGCAGAAATATACTCTAAACGTCCTATCTGAAACAAAATTAACTTTAAGTGTATCTAATATATCTAAATCCTAGGTCCGAGGTGTAGACCAATTGGTTCAACCAAAACCCCGTAAAGGGGGCGGAGGTCCAAGGTTCAAATCTCAGGCCTCGCCAGATTGAACGCTTGTCCCTTTCCTGGTGCTTTCAGAAGCGTAAATGGTTTTAAATGATTGTGGCATGGTGGTTATAGGGACGGACTGCACGAAGAACTGTGTGGCGGATTCCGGGATGGACAGCACAGAATACTATGGCGGCCATAAAAGATGGCCAGCCTACCCAGATTCGTGGCGGCTACTAATTCCACCATGTAAATTCAATAAAAAAAACAAAAAATATATATATATATAAATCCTAAACAATTTTAGCACAGCTAAAACAATTCAAGTGTCAACAAGGAAGCCATAGCCTGATTAATATGACCAACTTCCTTGAGAAAGAAGAGAAGTGTTATTTCCCACATTGTAGTTTATGTGAAAGAAACAAAAAAAAGAAGATAATGTGCACTTACTGGATACTTACTCAAGGACTGTCTTTGACAAATTTGAGAGCATATGATGGAAACTAATTAATAACATCATAAGTTAAACTTAATATTCTACACAAAACAGAAACCAAACCAACTAAAGACAAATAAAAGAAAATAAGGTTTTCAGTAAAAGTACGCATGCATAAAGCTATTTTTGTGACATCACAGTAATAGGTACCTCTTGCCGCATACAGCATAGCCAATTCTTGAAAGCGGATATCATAACAAATACCTATGCCAATACGCCCTACATCTGCAAACACATGTTAAACGTTTAAAAAGAATTATAAATCTTATTTCCTCAGCTTGTGCATGGATCAGTAAACAATGCTGTCAAATCAGAGCATATGCAAATAGGCAAACAATAATTGTAAATTGTTGCCATATCAAAATAATATAATTATGGGCTGAATTATGTTCAATTCATCATATATGCTCAATGAGGAGGAAGGCGATGGCTTTTGAAGCCTCAATATTAATGTAAACTCACAGGATCAAATATAATAATAGCCACAATATAGTAAGATCAAAATAATAATGTAACCTGAATAATATGAGCCAACTAATATGTAAAATCAAGGCTTATAATATATCAACTAACATTCATTAATAAGTTACAATATGAATGTAATAGCCTGAATCATACATGTACAAAGCATGTAGCACAACTTACAATATTAGTTGCTCAAATGTATGCAATCTTTATTACTCCTCTTTCTCTTACAAATGTATCATAAAACTCTCATATAATAACAATGCTTTCTATGCTCACTATGTAGACAATGTAGACTATGTAGGCGATGTTCTCTATGGAGTAATATATAGCCATTGTAGGATGACTCTTTGGTTACTTGACTCTTCCTTTCCTTATGCCAAGTCTCATGACTCTTGGCTTCTCTACTTGACACTTGCATACACATGACTCTATCTTGTATGCACACTTGGACATGACTCTTCACATAACACTTCCTAATCTAAGAACACTTGTGCACATCTACACACATTACACTTGCTTACATGACACTTGTGTATTTCATGCACATTATTACATTACATAAAATATTTACTCACACTCTAATCTAGGACACAACCCTAATCTAATATTTACAAGATGTACCATGAGGGTACATTAGCATGTACCAAATAATGTAATATTCTCCAACACCCCCTGTATTACATTATTTGGTTATTGAAGACTTTAGTCTTCAATCATGGTCTTCATCCTTCATCTTCAATCTACAAGTGACCTTGTAGTACATGTGATCTTATTACCTCATAGGGTAGAGTTGGACCATGTTTGATCCATTTTCTTTTTCCTCATTCTCTGAATGACTTTTCTTCCTATACTACAGAAATACTTGAATTCATTGTTAGAAGATGCTTCAGAAATAAGTATTTGAAAAAGACAATCTAGTCTGCATATTAATGCCCTTTCAAATCTTTTGCAATACTTCTCCTTGCAGTAGCAGGAAACAGATGAATGAGATTTTCCACAATATTTACATGGATGAATATTTGAACAATTTGTTTTTTCATAACCAATTCTATTGCAATAAACAAACCTTGAAGATATTTTTACTGCTTTATTCATCTTTCTTAGAATTTCAAGTTCATCCGTTCTCTTGATAAAACAACATAACCACTTATGTACAATCAAAGCTATTCTATCTTTATTTTTCATGTAGATAAATTGTAGATGATGAAGATCTTCAACATTTTTAGTAGACTCTGTTTTTAAGATTGATGAATTACTAGAATAAGATTTTGTAGTAACAAGATCCAATGGTGTATTCTCTTGACTATTTTGTAATTTTGTTGATTCCTCTTTATTATCAAAATAATCTATCTTCCATTTGTACAACACTCTGTCATACAATTGTTCTCTCTAGATCTTTCACTTGTATGATATATTGTTCTGCCATCTAGTCTATGGTTTTACTGCTATCGTCTTGCCTGTTTGGGTTGGTATTGTCGGACACCTCTTCTTTGTGATCATTTGCGTTGTTGCCTTCTCCTTTGCGACAATCCAACTGGCTCAGTTGTGTTTCTTTCTTCCACTACCACCAGGTGGGCCACCCTCGCTTGGGACTGCCTATTCCCCACTCCAAGTTGTCCGAGGTCCATCTGCATTCTCCTTCACCGTCTATTTCTATAGAATCTTCTATTTGGGCAATAACCAAGAGGCGGTCATGATGAAACAACCTGATGGCTATGCAGAAATTGGTTATTTTCTCTATGATCAGGTGTCAATCCAAACGGACCAACCCTCTAACCATGTAGTCTAAGGGTAGCAGAGGGAAAGATCCTTCCCCTCGAGCTGTCAAGAGGGAGGCCAACCAACCTTCTCCCTTGACTAGGTAAGCTTAGATGGCCCAATGAACCTGGTTGTCCTAACTGCCTAAGTTACCTACTCTACGCACCCCTCATGGGTTGCCTAACAGTCCTTGCAAACTGTTTCAACTTCCCAAAAGATGATTTCTATTTATTGGTGGATCTCCAATTCTTCTCCTTATCTGCCTTTCTCCCTCCGAGTTAGTTTGTCGGGCTTCATTACTTCTATTTGGTTGCAATACTGGAGTGTCCTCTTCCAAGTCATCACTACTCGCACTACTTGTCAAAGACACACTGTTGAAATTTGTTTATGGTGATGTAGATACTTCAAATACATCTCTCCAAAGGATCTGATTTACTACAAATATCCTTGTCCTTCCATCTTGAATATTGTCTCACAACCTTTCTATCCCTTGCACCGCTTGCTCCCTTGGTTGTTCATTTGTTTCTCGCAGTTGTTCATATTGGTTGCACTCTCTACACATCCTTTGTTGTTGCAAACCAATTCTTGCCAACAAGATCATACCCTCATATTCGCTTCCATCACTCCACGGTTCATGATTTGGTGGATCTTCTCTTGTTTCCACCATCCTCCATACATATTCGTCACTAAGTGATTTGAGTCTTCTTTCTTCCTCTGTGTCTAGGATCACATATGCACTCGTAACCTTCTTCGTTTCGTGGAAAGCGGTTCCAACTCCTAAACAACCAATCTAGACCATGATCATTGTCCTCTTTTTCCTTTGCACCATCTGCAATTCTGGTCCGACTTGACTCTCCTTCCTGGACCACTATACCTTCAAAAGTTCCCGAACACTGGTTTGGTGCTACAATCAATCTTCCTATACTCTTCTTTTCTTCTTTTCCTGGTTCAAAACCAACCATATTCACCTGCGCCTTCATCTTGTATGGTTTCAATTTTGAACCATTAACTGTCTCGAGACACATCGTCCAATCCAGTTTTTGCAATCGTACCGCACCATTATCCATCATCTCTACTACTTGGAAGGGTCCAAGCCACAATGTCTTCAACTTTCCTAGCTTGATTTCAAGCTTGCCATTGAATTTCAACACTAAGTCACCTAGTTTCAACTTCATCTTTCTCAGGTGCTTATCATGCCACAACTTCCTTCATCGTTGGGCCACCTTAGTTGCCCATTGTGCCATCACCCTTTTCTCTTCTAGTTTCACGAGTGTCGCGAGCCTCTCCTTTAGGCTCTGCTAGTCACCCTCATGGTTCTGCACTGCCACACTCAAACTCAGCACTAGGAACTCCATTGGCACTATTGCCTCTTGTTAAAACATCAACTGGAATGGTGTATGGTTCATTGTTGGCTTAAACGTAGTTTTGTATGCCCACAAAACTGCTTGCAATTGCTCCTCCCAGTTAGCACCCTCTCTTCCACAGGTCTTGTGAATTATAGAAACCAAAGCTTGCTTGTTTGCCCTTGAGTAGTACGGACTTGACAACAAGTGCAAAATCTTGAATTCTGTAGTCAACTTTTGTATTATCTCATTGACAAAGTGTCCTCTGTCACTTCTCAACTACAAGGGTATCCCAAACCTCATGATCACCTGTTAATACAAGAATCTTGTTGTACTTCTTGCAGAATTATCAGGCAAAGCTCTCACCTCAACCCACTTCGTCAAGTATTTTGTAGCTACAACAATGTATCGACATTTTCCTCTTTGGCTTGTTCTAAATGGTCAGAAAAAATCAAGGCCCCATCTCTTGAACAACTCCTATGGCTGTGATGGGTGTAATGGCATGAAATCCTTCTACAACAATTTCCCAATTCTTGGGCATGTATCGCATGCTTTCGCAAACTCTTTGGCATCACAATAGAGGGTGGGCCACCCCAACCTCGCCAGAAGCACTTTCCTCGTCGTTGCATCTAACCCAATATGCCCTCTTGCCAATCCTTCATGGGCTTCTTTCAATGTTACATTCACTTCTTCCATCATGCATCTCCTCAATATCCCATCTTGTCCCATCCTTTACAACAAATCGACAATCAACTGGAACGGTGCTGACTTAATGATGACTTTCTTCTTCTCTATTGTCGTCATCTCCCTTGGCAGCTCACCCATCGACAAGTATTCTCCAATCGACTTGTACCACGATGGAATCGCAATGATTGCAAATGAATGAGCATAAGGAAACTCGTCTAACACTACTTCAAGCTCTCCCGAACAAATCCTTGACAATTGATCTGCTATCACGTGCTTCTTTCCAAGTCTCACCACTATCCGAAACAGGAACTCCTGTAATGTGACAAGCCACCTGCTAACTCGCCCATGGATTGTCAGTTTATTTATTAGTTATAGCAATGCTTGATGATCTACATAGAAAGCAAAAGGATTGGCTAGCAAGTAATGTTAGAACTTTTGGACTGCATAGACCATTCCTAAAGCTTCTCTCTTTGCCATGTTATAGTTCTTCTTTGCTCTTGATAGCAACCGACTAGAAAAATAAATGGGCTAATCCAATCCAAACAACCCCTTCTGGACCAATCCACATCCAATCGCCAAATTGGACGCATCCACATTGACGTGAAACTCCTTATCCCAATCTAGAAACACCAAAATGGGTGCGCAAACCAACTTCACCTTCAACTCCTTGAAGACCTTGTGATGCTCCTCCGTCCATCAAAAAGGAACATTCTTCCATGTCAATTCATCCAATTGGTGGGACACTTATGCAAATTTCTTAATGAACCTCCTGGATATGCCCTAAAAAGGACTTCACTAAACGGGTGTGTTGCCTTCTCATCTATCACAATATCACCAATTGTATATTCTACAAAGTTCTTCAGAAAGTTCCCCTTTTCTCTCTCTTCGTATTTTGGTGTAGTTCTTTCTTTCTAACTACTCTCACTAATATCATACATGCTTCTCCTCTCTTCATCATGGTTTTCCTATGCCTGAATACAAAGACAATTTGGCAAAAAAACTTCATAATCCTCCATCTGCCAATGGAAACGTTTGCTATCTGAATGCCCTTCATCTTCTATGCATTCTTCCAACTACAACACTCCTTCACTTTGGTCATGTCCATTGTCATCATCCAAGGATGAATTCCCCAACTCATCAATTGTGCGAGATCCTCGCTCACAGACTAATTCTTCAAATTAATCATATACTTGTGTTGTCCTTTATTGAAATTCAAATGGTCCTCCCAATTGTGATTCACCTTTGCCATGCACAACCATCCTCGTCCCAACAGTGCATCAAATGCTAGTTTTTGCATGGTAATCACGACAAAATCCATGATAAACTCCTAATCAACGATCTTCACTTTTTGAGCCACCAAGACTACTTTCATCTCTATTCCATACTGGTTTTCACGATACAACTTGAAATTTGGAGACCACAAGAATGGTGCTCCAATCTCCCTCCAAGTCTTCTCAGGCAGTACATTAACATTCAACCCTCCATCTACGATTAATTAAGTCAACTTATGGTTAAGCAACTTGATATGGATTAACGCTAGCTTTTTGCCAACATCAATCATCAACGCTGTCAGATCAATGAATTGATCTCTCGTTGCAGTTGCTTCCTACTGGCATTGTGGTTTCACGATGCTCCTTAGTCACATTATCTCTCCTACTATCACATAAAGCTCTGGTATAGCGCTAAGTAAGCTTGAAACATGCACTTCTACTGTTGTATTTAGTACTTGCTTTGCCAGTTGTGTTGATGTCATATCTTCTTCTTTGGTGATCGACTTTTTCAAATTCTTTTCCTAGAGCGGTCGCTCTTGCTTGGTCTTTTTCATCTCTTCTTCCACTGCATTGTGGACTTCTTGCCATCTCTCCTTCTCTTTGGCAAGATTGGGGTATTGTTCAGCTTTCTTTGATTGACCCCTTGTTACCACGACCACATTATTATCTTTCTATTGTTGGTTTACTGGAGGCTCCTCGATGTCAATGAAATTGACATTCTACAAGTTGCTTAGACTCGCCTTCTTCAAGCAATCTGCCTCCTTATGACTACCCAGATCACACCATCGACATATTAATGCATTATTAGATCCGAAGTTTTCTCCAACTGGCTGATTTTGACAATTGTGTGCGAAGTGCCCCTACTCTTTGCATCTTCGGCATTGGATGATAGGTCGTCCATCTACATCATATTGCAAATGACTCTGTCCTCCTTATTGTTGATTGCCTTGGTGCAGCTATCTTCCACCTCCATGGTTATTTTTGTATCCGCCACTCCTCGTTGCTTGTCCATTCTTAGACGTACTTGGCTTCTCATCTTTCTCTTCCTTTTGCATCAACAAAGTTTGGTGCCTCATGCTTCTTATATTGAATGGACAATCTCCAACCGCATGTCCTATGACTTCACAAATGTTGCAGTAAGGCTTCTTTGGACAAGTGATATTTGTATGTCCTTCTGCCTTGCAGTCTAAACACCAAATATCCTATCTTTCTTTCTTTTTTTCATCCTTTGCATCTTGCACCATCCTCTCCAGGTCCTTCCTCATGGCCTGGATTGCCACATGTAAGTCATCATGGTCACTATCTGAATCTGAATCTTTGTAGTGACTCAATCTTGTTGTCTTTTGTTTAGCTTCACTTTCTAAAGTGATTGCTCTATCATATGCCTCTTTATAGGTAGTTGATGGAACTACCTTCAACTTCTTGTACCTTGGCAACAATCCATCTAGGAACCATCATCTTTGTAGACCGTTTGTTGGTCATACTTCCATCTTGTCGATATAGCTCCTTTAATATTTTGTTGTAGGATTTGACATCTTCCTTTTCCTTCATTGCGTAGATCTCTTAGATGATCTCGATATCATCCCGAAGTCGTCTGAATTCCATAACAAATTCCTTCGTCATCTCCTCCCACGTGTTGAAAGCATTTGTGCTTTGTCTTTTCAATTTCCAATCCATTGCGATCCCTCACAATGTCACTAGAAATAATCTCAACCAGGATTGTTCGTCATCCACTTCAATTGTTCGCCATATAGTCACACACATCCCACTATGGTGTTTTGGGTCTTCCTTCCCATCACCCAGAAACAATGGGCACTTTTGCTTGCCCGCTACTACTACAATACTAGCCATATTCACCATCAATGGTTGACTATCTTCACTTCATACTTCCTCACTTTGAAGTTCTTCTCTAGGCAATCCTTCGCCTTCCACTTCTTCACTAGCAGTCTTCTACCGACTTCTGGTGCACCTTCACTTCACAACCTCCTTCATGAATATACAAGTGTTGGTTCTGGTCTCCTCACCCAATCATCTCCTGTGGTTGCCTTTGTAGTTGACTCCCGTCCTCTGCTCATACAAGTGTTGATTCTGGTCTCCTCACCCAGTCACTCTCCTATGGTTGCCTTTGTACTTGACTCTCGTCCTCCGCACCTCTTGACAAACTCCCTCGCTCTTGTGTCGATGTTACCAATAGTTCAACCTCGTCATTTCATGCACTATCTACATTCACCACGGTTTTGACTTCGTTTTCTTGTGCTTCATCTTGAACTTCCTCCGTTGTTAACAACAACTTTTGCCACCTTGCGTGCGATTCACTTGGATTGTCCTTCCCTTGAGGACTCCACACACATTCGGCTTTTGGATCTTCAAGTTCTATCGCTTGCAATTGTAGTACTTGGTTGGCAATCCTTCAATTCCTCATAGGAATCTAACTTCTTCCGCGACCTTGTTTTCCACGTCCTCGTGGTAGGGAATCTATCATTCACCTCCCCACACTTCACGCGTGTCGGTTCTTCTTCAACTTGACCCAACTTTTGATTCAATAACAACGATGCCAAATGCAACACTGTGGTAAGCATTCCAATAATGGAGGAACAAGATGACAAATTTAGAGGCCAAGTAAGACTACAGTCAATGCAATTTCACAATAGCTCATTTTTGCTTGAACGACAATCAACTATCACACACTTGTACAGTAGGTTGGTCTTCACTTGTACGACAAGCACTTGTACAACAACCCACTTGTACGACAACGTCAGTAACTCACTGTGGCAAGTGCTTGTACATTAGCACTTGTGCAGCAGTTCTCCCATTGGAACGCCACTCCAATAGCTTCATTTGTAAAGCAACATCCGTACAGCGTTCTGGACTGCAACTTCCTCGTACAAGGTTCTTGGCTACAACTCTCCCCAAATTGCACACAGAACTTGATACACAATCTACAAAACTACCAACAAAAACAATATCACATAGAGAATATGCATTACACAGATAGAGGATGAATCATCATTGTATTACTTAGTTTGTATGACAACAATGGTATAGAACATCTGCTTGGCAATACAAGGCAACAATGGATACACAAACTATCCAGAATGGTTGCTCTCTCCAACATACAGCATAGTCTCTCCTGGTACATGGTATTGCACAAATGAATGGGGGGTCCTATTTATCTTTGGGCCTTGGCAGTTACCCACAACTGCCACCCAAGACACCTGACACAACTACTTCCCCCTTCGTACATGCACTATCTACATTAGCTGCACTTACATTATATTTGCAATTAATCAATGATGACGTCATCACCCTTGATGTCTCATACCACAAAATTGCATTTCATGTACATTTCATTTCGTTACGTTGACTTTCATATTTACATTACAATTTGACACTTATTACTACTATATACATTATTTTTTCGTCTGGTCAAAACGAGCTCCTATAGTCCACTCCCTCATTTAAGGTGAGTGGGTTTGGATTGTTGGCATGGTAACGACTTTCAAAAAGTGGATTATTAGTGAGATTATTTTCATCGACATGCACACCATAAAGCAGGCTTGTGTGGGTTGATGTAGAACTGGTTTTTGACCAATTTTGGTTTGCAAAGGCAGATGAATGTCTCATTTGTTGACCTAAGAAACCAATTTCTAAGGGCATGAGGTTTTTACTAACAAGGTTAGCCATTGGGGTTTTACCTTTTGGGGAAATGGAATTAGACATTGAAACTAACATTTGATGACCTGATTGTGCTTATTCGTTCTTTCTATAGGCAAGACGTCCTCTAGGAGGAACCGAGATCCCTTGTATTTTGACTCAATTTCTGCTCTTATAGCAAGCCTTTCTCCTTCCTAGGGAGCTAAATATTTCAGACCTTTCAAGGGTTTTTGATCCTATATCTGAAGACAAATCAATCAAACGGTTCACAATCTTCTTCCTTCGCTTCTTCACCCTCAAAGTCATCATCCTTAACTTCAAGGCTTTCTTCAAGCCATAGGAGAGATTCCTCTTGATGGAAGGGTGGGGGTTTCACCATAAGAATTGAGGGCCTATTTTTACCAGAAGCTTCCCTCTTTACCTCAGGTTTCCTTTGAAGGGGATATGCTTTCTCGGGAGTACGCTGAGGGCACTTTGGAGAACTATCCACCATCATGCTTGGAGTAGGGAGGCAATAAATACTCATTTCACGTGCTCTAGGTGTTGCATAGGCTTGTGTTGCCTTATCTTGGGGTGCAATTACTTGACTCACCATTGATTGGTTTATCGCAGATTGACTAGCCATTATTAGATTGACATCAATGATTTGATTCACCATTGTAGGATAGTCAAACGCTAGTTGACTTGTTGCCTGAGCATAGCGGTTTGTCAAGATGCATGATGCTAGATTATGGGGAATCTTATAGGTAAGGCACTATAAAATCTACATCCACATTACTCATACTGTAGCCTAATTGATTCTCTGTGTATTTTCCTACTGGAACACTCTAACTAGAAGGGACTCGTTGTGGACCATAACCCCCTTGCAAATAGGGGTCGATGGATTTTGTTGTTGAGTATCTACCCATTAAGGCTCTTGTATGTTTTCTTGTTGAATTCCCTAATTCTCTTCTTCACTCACACCATTTGATTCCTTCATCAATTGAAGCACCATAATTATGTTCTTGAGCTGGTACAGAAGTTGTTGCTCTTGGGGGACTTGCTCACACTGTACCTATCCACATGTCATTTGGGATGTGGAATGCTCAGTTGGAGCATACACAGGTTGCTACGGAGGATATCGGACCCATCGTTGGTCTGTTGCAGCTTGGTAACTTTGATGCCACCCCCTCTTTTTTTTTATGAGGTTGTATATTCAATTGCCAGTTTTGTAGGAACTACTGAGGACCTTGGGGAAACTGCAGGCACTGATGAATTTGAGGATTTTGAGCCCAGGATGTATTTTATACTCTGAGGATTCCCCCATGGTCGAGCTACCATAACACTGCTTGGGTCATGAATGCGTTGAAGGTCGGGGCAGCGCTCATATGATTCCCTCTGTTCAAGAGGCAGGGTTCAAGTCAGTGCCCACTCTGCCCTTTTTTTATTTATTTTTTCGATTAGGGGGGGGGGGGGGTTGTTTTTTTGAGAAGGGAGGCGAGAGAGCAACACTTAAAACGGTCTGATCCAAAATGAGATTATTTTCTATTCAAAGAATGGAGCGAGGGGGAATTTTTTATGTGGAGAGTTTGGCGTGAAGCGTTGTTGCCGTCGAGAGCGATAAGATGTGGCAAGATATAATGAAAAGTGAGAAATGTAATGTAACGAGATTTGAAGTGATATATGAGATTGTTGAAAATAATCTTTGAGATTGAGTTAATGTCTCCGACTCTTGCCATAGAACACTATGAATACTCTCTTGATCCAGTGTTATGAAAGAGAAAACACTGATGAATTCTACAGTGCATGACATCGACTTTTGCTTGGGAAAAATCAAATATATATGAGATTATGATAACATTGGATAGTTTTCACTTCAGAAACCTGCAGTTAGATATGGTGGCATTCTGAATAATAAATGAAATATAAAAAAGGGCAATATGTTTGACTGTGACTGTCCTGTTTCTGACCACACCTAATGACTATAAGTTGATGCATAACATCTTACAAAAACATCATGCATAAACTTGCATTAATGTTGATCATTGGATTGACTGAACAGGGGACTATACAGTAGCAGAAGTTTTAGCTGCATATACGATAGAATGCATTGGAAATGATACATATTAGATTGTTAAATCAAATAAATGAACACCTAGAAGATGGTAAGAATGATTTGGCGGACAAACCAGTGAACCATGAATATGGGAAGTGTATGCATAGTAGCTGCATTCCCCAAAGTGCAGGTTGTTTGCTGCACTGGAAATATAGTACTAGCATGGGTATATCTTGGAAGTATGCATGGAGCATTGCACATATGATCTCTCTAGCTGGGTGCTACATATCTGTCAAGGGACAGAGCTTCATAATGTGAAGATGAGATGGGGACGTTCGAGGAATGTCACTTGGTTGGGCTGTAAAGCGCCCATATAATGCCATCTCTCCTCTGAGTATAAGCTCAAGTCTGGAAGAAGATTAGAACTGGAAACAATTGTACTGTACATTCTGGAAATAAAACAATTGTATTGCTTGTATTCTTGCAAAGTTTCTAATATAATTTATGACTCTGATTCCAGAGATGAAACGTGTAACTTTGATGTATTTGTAAAGTGCATGATTGTATGTTTATATCAGTTGATTATTTTGAATAAAAGGTTTATGGAATTACATGGTTTTGATGTTAAGTTACTCAACATAGTGATGATGAGTTAGTTGGAAATTAGTTGGAGTTTCTTTACTTTATAAAAAGAGTTAAATGACCTTTACTTTATGTCAGAATGCTACTTTTTCTCTTCTATTACAACAAGAGCTTCTTATACTTGAAAATATAGAAAAGGACCATAGCTTTACCATTGAACCATACATCTGTTCAAACCTGAAACTCAGGAAAGAACAGATTGACACGTTAAACATAATGCTGTTGCACGTCTTTTGGAACACCTCTTGACCAGAGTAGACCAAGTTCCAAAACCAATTAAAAACTTAAATTGAAAAGCAAAAAGCTGCTTGAATACATTGAACCTGGCAGTCATATACATTTACTGCAATTTGAGAAGGGTAAGCATACCCATTTGGTTATGTAAATCAATATAACTTATTCTCCAGGGGCCAGGTGTGGCTATGAAAAACGGAGGTGTCCTCATCAGGTCCAGATAGGGAACAGATCTCTAGGACTAATGGATGTAGTAGAATTCCTTACTCATAGCAAGTTAAGGTCTTATGGATATCATCCGACATCAAAATTAATTTATGAAATTAATTAGGATGATATGATTGATCGCTTGATTCTAAGAAGAAATATTGGCTATTTCATCTGAAACTGGAACAAGGATTATTGTTAAACTGGAATAGGGACTATTGTTACAAATATTTTAAAACCCCATTTACAAATAATGGCACAGCATAATTTAATTTGTCCTTTCACCTTTTGGTATTATTTTTTGGTCTCAAACCAAGATTTTCACATGCCTGTGTTCAATATCTATTACATTGCACTAATGTACAAATTTCAATCTAACAGCAAAGCTCTCAAGATCTTAAGGACCATTATTAGGTGTGCAGCTAAAGATCACTTTGTCTTACTTCAGATATCTGTGTTGAACAACCAAGATAATTTAGCGTACATCAATTCAGACTAATAATATTTAAAACAAACTGGCTAGCATATAAGGGACAGCACGGCAGTCACTGAACACATTAACAACAAATGGGCATATATACTTAGCTAGTCATTCCAAATCCTGCATAGTCTATTTATAACTCAATGATATAAAATTACCTGTCTCCACAACTGTTGGGCTATTGCCAGCTGTAAGTGTCTTGGATTCTTGGAAGGAAATCTTTCCAGGTATATCAATATCAAAAAGATGTATCTGCAAAACCCCAAGATGCATGGCTGGATAAGTGAACTATCTCAGAAATAATTTTATTTTTTGACATACCAATGCAACATCTTTGTGACAGCCAAACTCAATTCGTTGACATAGAACAAGTGAAACAAAGCATAAGCTATCATTTGGAATGATGTTCAATGCTCAATATATACCTTTCTGTGCTTAGCCTTCAGTTCTCCATCTTTTCCAAATACACAAGTAGTGTTGTACAGATGGTCCCCACTCCGCTCAGATATTGACCCACCAACTATCGTGATCCCTCTGCTGCGAGCAACTTCAGAAAGCATTGACGTGGAAGGAGATGCGCTTCCACCAGCATCTATGTCTTCTGCATATACTGGAAAACTTTCATTTGAATATGGGCCATTCCATATCTCCTGTCACATGATCCAGAGAGAAGCAGAGTTGTATATTCTCAAGAAGATTCCAAAAAAGGACCCATTATTTTGCAATATGAAAGAGATTCGCCTAAAGAATAAATCTGCCATTACTACAAAATGATTACAAACAACAACCTAACAAGGAATATTTAGTGTAGACCAATTAGTTCATCCAAACCCCATAAGGGGGGCAGAGGTCCAAGGTTCAAATCTCGGGCCTCGCTGGACTGAACGCTTGTCCCTTTCCTGGTGCTTTCAGCGGCGTAAAAGGTTTAAAATGATTGTGGCATGGTGGTTATAGGGGCGGACTGCGCGAAGATCTGTGTGGCGGCTTTCGGGGCGGACAGCGCAGAATACTGTGGCGGCCATAAAAAGCTGGACAGCCTGCCCGGATTCGTGGCGGCTACCGATTCCACCATATAAATTCAAAAAAAAAAAAAAAAAACAAGGAATATTTAGGATTAAAAGTTTCGATTTGTAAAAACAACTGTAATAAATGAGAATAGCATCCAACAACGACCACAAGACACATCTACACACAACTCGACATAAATGTGCAAAATAGCACTTATGTTGATAGAAAATAAACTTTACAAGGACTCGGATGAGGAGGAGAAGGAAGGACCAGTTGGAAAACACAAATAGGTTTAAGGGAAAAAACTCCTGCCATCTCCTTACATGTCATGCACAGAAGCATCACTCCGCAGAAACTCATAATTGAAGGATGCATCAAAAAAGCAAAAGGTGGAATATCGAAAAGTTCAAGAAGCATGCACAAATTTAATATTTGGGAGTTAGCACTAGATCGCACTTATTTTTTTGTGTGATAGGCATCTTACTTCCATCTCATGATGGCAGATAGTAAAGCAATCTCTTGTGGAGGACGATGTCACAAAATGTAACTATCTATGGGGGATTATATTTTGGTTTCAAGTGTGTATGCTTTTACCTTAGAAGGTATTGACAAGGTTTTGAGTGTGCAATGATTGACACAGCTCAGCACATTCTCCATGAATTTTCAAAAAAATGTTCATGAGTTTCACAGCAAATGGAAAAAAGTATAAACCTAGTGGTCTCAAGACTCTGGCCAATCAAATCCTTAACTCTTACGAGATGGAGAAGCTTCTTGATAAGGAAGTTAAGGTTATAGTAGCCCAAATTTACTTTTTTGGGGTCCAAAAACAAAATTCAGCTCTTCTGCCAAGAATATAAGTGACCTGTTGGTCACGAATCCGCCACGAGGAAAGGATTTGCTGCTATTGCGCCCTGGACCCGCGAACCAACATTGAAATGCCGGAAGGAAGAGATGCCTTCCGAGCCAATCTCCGGAGAAGGCCGGCTCCTTTTGGGGGGGGGGGTCTGATTTAAGCTAAGAGTACAGGAAAGAAATAAATGTACAGAAAGAATATACAAATATACTTGGAGGTTGGTGGGGGGGGAACTAACAGTACGGCAACCAGCAATCACCAATACTTACTGCATTACAAATATAAAGCACGACTGAGAACTGCAAAATCTAACGTATACTTCCAATACCCAAGCAATGTACGCACGGCTACAACGGCTCCCTAACAGACATTCCCTACAAGGAACTAACAGTACGGCAACACGTCAATCACCACCTACGGACACTAGCATGGGTAGAAAGCAATCATAGAGATATCAGAGCCAGGTATGTGTCGTGTAGAGAATTTAACCGCACAGCTTCAATGGCTCCCTAACAAACATTCCCTACAAGGAACTAACAGTACGGCAGCGCACCAATCACCAGATACGGACCAGCAACTTAACACACAACTGATGAAACTGCTACTACATCTATTCTATGTATCCTTTTAATTAATGAAGTACAGAGGGTGCTTTAAACAAGCAATGCTAGAGGCACCTGCTCACCAAATGCTGAAATGAATCAACGAGCCGTGACAGAGTTAGCCTAAGGCATGAATATAAAGAAAGGCAGCATAAAAAACAGAAGCAGCAGAACAGGACCAGGCATACAAATTATATTTATAAGCAGAAGCACGGTTACATTGGTTCCCTAACAGACATTCCCCTTCCACCACTTACAATGAAAACGTGGTGGCTATTTATAGCCCAAAGTTCCCCCGTTACATTAATGGGCACAAAGTCCCAGTCAAACATTAGTCGACAAAAGCAGCCACGGAACTCGCCGATGCCGACTTCGTCGGGTCGGATCGTACCCTCGGCATGGTCTCCCTGAAGGTTGAACAGCCACGTGACAGCGCGTTGGGAAGAACTTTAAATTGACAAGAATGCGGGTAGCTGAGGCAGGTGGAAACTCACGTCAGTCTTAAATGAGGCAGTTGGCATAAGTAGTGCGGCCCATGCTTGTCCTTTTGCTCGGCATGTCTTGGCTCAGATCCCAAAGTTGGACACTTGTCGGATGATAATGCTTGACACGTGTCTGCCTTGCAAGGCAGTCTATCCAACTTCGCCCGGGATTAGAGCACAATCGGGTAGCATAGGTGAAAAACAGCGCAGTCGGGTAGCACTATTTCCCTACTGCGCACCGGTCAAAGGGCGCAGTCCGACTTCGCTGCGAAGTCGGGTTGCGCACCGGCACTTGCTGATTCTCACCGCCGTTCGGACTTCGCTCCAGCACTTAGTCGTTTTTCTGCCAGCCTGCTACAAGGTGCGCCCAGAAAGAGGGGCGAAGTACGGACTTCGCACCAAAACTGGGCGAAGTGCGCACTTCGCACAAAAAACCGGGTTTCCTGGTTCAGCTTCCCGGGGCCATAACTTTTGATCCGCTGACCCGATCGCCTATTATAATATATCGTTGGAAAGCTGGCGAGAAGATCTGCAATAATAAAATATCCAAAGCTCATTTTGTCCATTTTATCGCCCCCGTTTATGGCCCGCAAAAGCCCGAACACCTCAACATGCCCTGACACTTAGCCATTTTTCAGGGCAACTGCTGTCAATTTTGAGAAGAATGAGAATGTAGGGAAGAGAGAGAAAGGGGGAGAAAGAAGAGCAGCTCTCTTACAAAAATTGAAAACATTGCACCCCGTGCAAAATGTGACAACATGACCATCCAAAGGCATCAACAAGAGCCAATGGACTTGCCTCCAGCTCAAGAAGATCATCATCAGGTTGTTGAGTTGATTACAAGTCATCATCCTCCCAAGATCAGGTCACATTATTGTCCTTGTGAATAGAAGACTTATAGAGAGAGACTGGTTAAAGGCAGTTGCATGTGGCATCATTTCTTCGAGTACACTCGTCACCACTAGCTGTGGTCAACAAGAAGTCATGAAAAAAAACCAAAATATTAAGAGCTTAACAAACTCACCATCAAAGATAACTCTATGCCAATTATTATTGAGTTATTGGATGAATTGCAAGGATTTATTTTCTTTACTATATTGGGTCTTCATTCCAAATATCACCAAATCAGGGAAAGGAATGGATGTTCCCAAGACCGTATTTAGGATACTTGAGGGTCACTAAGAATTTTTTATGATGCTTTTTGGTGTCATGACATTCCCTTCTACATTTCAAAGCCTCATGAAGTTTGTCTTTCATTCCTTTCTCAAAAATAAAAAATAAAAGTTTTAGTTCGCCTTAATGATATTCTTATTTACAGCTACTGATGGGAAAGCCACCTTGAACATGTCGATAACGTTGTGCAGATCTTAGAGTCTAATAAGCTTTTTACCAGAAAGTGCAGGTGTGCTTTCATTCTACATAAGGCATACTACAACATTTTGTCACAGGAGAAAATCAAGGTAGACTGAAAGAAGATTGAAGCAGTGGAGTAGTGGTCGATTCCCAAAAACCTTCGAGGTTGGAGGGAATTTGTGGGTCTAACTGATTACTACCAGAGGTTTGCATGAATTATTCATGTATTGTAGCAGCTCTGACATCATTACTGAAGAGAAACTCTTATGATAGTTGAAAGCTGCAACTCGAGCATTTTAACAATTGAAGGAAGCATTGACTTTCAATCCAGGCCTAGCTCTCCAGGCTTCAGCAAATATTTCTTGTACAATGTCATGCTTTGGGAGTAGGAAAGTGATATTAATGCAAGAAGGACATCCTTTGGCCTTTGAAAGACAACAACTGAGAGGATAAATATTGGCAGGGTCCACTTATGATAAGGACATGTTGACCATAATGCATGCAACCAAACAATGGTGACAATATCTTGTGGATCACAATACATCAAATGATCCTTAAATACTTTCCAGGCCAGCGATTATCATCTAAAGAACAACAGAAGTGAATCACATAAATGCTTGGACACAACTTTGAGATTAAAGATTAGGAGGCAAAGACAATGTCACTGCAAATCCATTCTCAAGGAAGACAAAGGAGAAAGAAATTTTATGCACAAGTTCTTCCCTTCAGCCAGACTGGGTAGAAGCAAGCTTGGAGTAGCAAACAGATCCTTCCATTCAATAACCCACCGAATAGCTTTAACTGGAAATGCACTCGTCCAATAAATTTGTAGGGAGAGGTGATTCTTGATGGTAGAAGGCTAGGTTTGCTTGTGGAAAATCTCTGAACTGAAGAACAAGATTTTAGCAGAGATACATGCCTCACCACATGGGGCACACTTCAGATTCCTTAAGATGTATCACCAAAGTAAAAAGGATTTTTGAGGGGAATGACTTTAAGGGAAACGTGTAAAACCCATGGTTGAATGTCTACTTTGCCGAACAAACAGACAAGGCCCCAGGACTTTTACAGCCACCACCCATTCTGAAACAATATTGAGAGAAATTCCAAATGGACTTCACTATAGGTCTACCTATTGTTAGAATATTAGAATATAATATTTACTTCATGATCTGACACATGTGATCCACTATGGAAGGCACTATCTTAGTGGACACATGTGATCCACTAAGTGAACCACTATGGAAAGCACTATCTTAGTGCCAACTCCACCATCCCACTCCACTAGTAGGATAATATTATTCTAGTGTCCACTACACTAGTGGGATGATCAGGCCTGTTAGGTGGTTTTTTAATTAATCTAGCATAAGGCTATATATACAGCCTCTATCTGCAGGGATTAGTAGTATCTTGTTGTGAGCAATTCACAACTGTTCAAGTGCAGACCAATTCTGCTGTTTTATCTGTTCTATTTGTGTTTTTTTGTGCAGACCAATTCTGCTGTGTTTTAAGTGTGCAAGTGTTTTGTGTATGCTGTTCCCAGCTCTCTGAATTCCAACATTTGGTATCAGAGCAGGTTAAGCTGGTTGGGAAAAAGTATCCTCTTCCTTTTAGGCCAAATTGGTTAAAAAAAAAGAATGAGAAATTTTCCACCAGTAGACCCTGAAGAGCTTGTTTGACTTAGCAATTAAGAAGGCAAGTTTGGGTTAAATTGTGTTAGTGGACCCCACTTCTTGTAGTCCTTTGTTTTCTTCAAAATCAGGTGTCAGATGGCCAATCCAGGCACCATGTTGAATGCATTGACCGAGAAGCTCCTCGGAGCTGAAAACTTCGGGGTATGGAAGCATCAAATGAAGAATTTGATGATGCTTCATGACTTGTGGAGCCATGTAGAAGGCACTGCAGTACGCCATCAGACAGATGTTGCAGCACAAGCTGAATATGACACAAAACAGCGTGTCGCTCTTGCCTTAATTAATCTGTCAATCAGTGGAGGCATTATTGAGAATGTGGCAGATGCTACTACTCCAAAGGAAGCATGGGACTCCATCATGACTTTGTATGAGCACAAGAATGAAGCTCGTGCTCTCACACTGAGACAACAACTTTACAGTGTGAAGCTAAGTGGTGCCATAGCAGAACACATGCAATCCATCAAAGGCATCACAAACCAGTTGAAGTCACTTGGTGAAACAGTCACCAACAAGGAGCTAGTTTCAGCCACCTTCAAGAGTTTGACAAAGGATTATCAAAGTTTGATCACAAGTCTCACGCATAGTGGGAAACTTGGTACCCTCACATTCAATGAATTGGAGGGAATCCTGTTGCAACATGAACAACTTCTCTTGAACAATGAAGAAGAAGATTCTTCTGGAGCTTATGCAGCAAAGTTCAAGAAGTTCAAGCAAAAGAAGCCTTTTGTGAAAAAGGTTGAGGAGCCTCGCAATCAAAGACAGCCTCAAAAGCAGAAGAAGGTTGTCACTTGTTTCTATTGTGGCAAGCTAGGCCACATGTCAAAGGATTGCAGAAAGAGGCAAGCTGATAATCAGAAGAATCAAGGTGGCCATTATGCATCCAAACAGGATGACAACATATTTGTTGCTGCATACCAGTCAAAACATGATGATGATGACCAAGTGTGGTACATCGATTCTGGTGCTACAAGGCACATGACGGGAAAAGAAGATTGGCTCCATGACATCCAAGCGATGGAAGGAGGAAATGTCACCTTTGGCAACAACTCAACGTTGCAAGTGAAAGGAGTTGGCAAAGCTTCCATCAAGATGCCTAATGGTAAGAAGACTTACATCAAAGATGTTTTGTATGTACCTGGAATGAAGAAAAATCTGATTTCAGTTAGTCAGATAGGACAGCAAAACATGAAAATCCTGTTTAGACAAGACAAATGTATGATACAGGATAGTCAAAACAATGTAATTGGTGTAGGCAAAGAGGAATCAGGCTTATATAAACTTGTCACTCATAGTGACAAAGCCTTGATTTCTGAAGGATCATCAAAAGACCAATTATGGCATGAACGCCTAGGTCATTTGAACTACTCTAGTCTTAAAGACATGAATAGGTTGAATATGGTACATGGTTTACCAAAGATCTCAACAGATAAAAGCTTGTGTGAAGCTTGCATCATGGGCAAGCAACATAGAGACAAGTTTGAAAAGGACAAAGCTTGGAGAGCCAAATCAAAGTTAGAGTTGGTACACTCTGACTTGTGTGGCCCAATGAAGACTGCATCTCTTGGTGGTGCAAAGTATTTCATCACATTCATTGATGATTTCTCAAGACGTACTTGGATTTATTTTCTCAAGTACAAATCACAAGCTTTTGATGCATTCAAAGAATTCAAAGCAGAAGCTGAGAATGAAAGCAACCAGAAGGTCAAAATTCTCAGAACTGACAATGGAGGAGAATTTACCTCAAATGCCTTCACTGCATTTTGCAAACAACATGGTATTAAAAGGCAACTTTCAGCGCCTTATACTCCTCAGCAAAATGGAGTTGCGGAAAGGATGAACCGCACCTTGGTTGAGAAGGGCAGATCAATGCTGAAGGCAAAGCAGCTGTCTAACACACTTTGGGCAGAAGCAGTGAGGACAGCCTGTTACTTGACTAACAGAAGCACCACAAAAGCTGTTCAAAACAAGACACCAGAAGAAGTTTGGACAGGTAAAAAGCCCACTGTTACTCATTTAAGAATTTTTGGTTGTACTGCCTATATGCATGTTCCAAAAGAAAAAAGGCAGAAGTTAGATGATAAGAGTAGCAGATGTATATTTGTTGGTTACAGTCAAGTAAGTAAAGCATATAGGGTCTATGAGATCAAAACCAAAAAGGTTCATGTATCTAGGGATGTAATCTTTGATGAAGGCATCAAAGACTCTTGTGTTAAGGAGTTGGAACTTCTTCAACATAGAGTAGCTGGAGAACAGCCAGAATCCAGCACACCCACACCCAGTGATCCTGAAAGTACCTTGACAAGTGATAGTGAAGCACAAGAAGAAGTCTCTCATGAATCCTCTTCAACTTCAAAGAAGCTGCCCAAATGGTATCTTAAAACTGTAACTGAAGCACAGTTGCCAGATGAAGAGGGCAAAAGAAAGTCCAAGATGAGAACAGATTCAGTAAATTTTGCACTTATGTCACAAGTGCTGAATACCCATGAGCCCTCCACATATGAAGCAGCCTGCCAAGATCAGAAATGGAGAGCTGCAATGGATGTTGAGATGGCAGCCATCAAGAAAAACAAGACATGGGATCTTGTTAACATACCTCCTGGTAAAGAAACCATTGGCTGCAAATGGGTCTACAAGACCAAATTCAAATCAGATGGTACTATTGACAAGCATAAGGCAAGATTGGTAGTCAAAGGTTTCAGTCAAATACATGGCATAGACTATGAGGAGACATTTGCACCAGTAGCCAAGATGATTACCATAAGAGTTATTCTTGCCTTAGCAGCTCAATACAAGTGGAAACTACATCAACTTGATGTAAAGAATGCCTTCCTCAATGGAGATCTAATTGAAGAAGTGTACATGGACCAGCCACCTGGTTATGTAGAAGAAGGTAAAGAGCAGCTTGTATGCCGCCTCAAGAAGGCACTTTATGGCTTAAAACAAGCTCCTAGAGCTTGGTATGCCAAGATTGACAAGTACCTACTCCAAACTGGATACCAGAAGTCTTCTGCTGATTCGAATCTCTACTTGAAGGTTCGAAGTGGTATTATCACCTCTCTTGTAATTGTTTATGTGGATGATTTGATAATTACAGGTGATGATGAAGAAGAGATTGATAATCTCAAAGAAGATCTGAAGAAGAACTTTGAGATGACAGATTTAGGCCTACTCCATTATTGTCTTGGAGTAGAAGTTTGGCAAAAGCCTGGAGAAATTTTCATTTCTCAAGCTAAGTATGCCAAGGAAATCTTGCAAAAGTTCAAAATGCAAGATTGTAAATCAGCTCCAACTCCCATGGAAACTGGCACAAAATTGGTTGCTGATGAGAAAGGAAAACCAGTAGATAGCACATTATTTAGACAACTAGTTGGTAGTCTAATCTATTTGACTACAACTAGGCCAGATTTGTTGTATTCAGTAGGTATGCTATCTAGGTTCATGAATTGTCCTAAACAGAGTCATTGGAAAGCAGGAAAGAGAGTGCTAAGGTACTTACAAGGCACTCTACCATATGGCTTAAAGTTTGTGCACAATGCAAACTTCAAACTTGAAGGATACTCAGACTCTGATTGGGCTGGTTGTCCAGACAGCAGAAAATCCACATCAGGATACTGCTTCCATCTTGGTTCAGCATCAGTTTCATGGAGCAGTAAGAAACAGCCCACAGTTGCACTCTCATCCACAGAAGCAGAGTACAAAGCAGCTGTAGAAGCAACCAGGGAAGCCATTTGGCTTCGACAATTCATGTGCGATCTTGGTCTTCAACAAGCAGAACCAACCACGATCTATTGTGACAACCAAAGTGTCTTGAAGATTGCAAAGAATCCAGTGTTCCATGCTCGCACCAAACACATTGAGGTGCACCATCATTATATCAGGGAGCAAATTCAGAATGGACAAGTAGAGCTGATCTATAAGCCAACAAATGAGCAGTTGGCTGATATATTCACCAAGCCCCTCAGCATTCAGAAATTTCAGTACTTCAGAACTGAACTTGGGTTAAGAATAAATGAAGTAAATCTTAAGGGGGGTGTTAGAATATTAGATTATAATATTTACTTCATGATCTGACACATGTGATCCACTAAGTGATCCACTATGGAAGGCACTGTCTTAGTGGACACATGTGATCCACTAAGTGAACCACTATGGAAAGCACTATCTTAGTGCCAACTCCACCATCCCACTCCACTAGTAGGATAATATTATTCTAGTGTCCACTACACTAGTGGGATGATCAGGCCTGTTAGGTGGTTTTTTTAATTAATCTAGCATAAGGCTATATATACAGCCTCTATCTGCAGGGATTTGTAGTATCTTGTTGTGAGCAATTCACAACTGTGTAAGGGCAGATCAATTCTGCTGTTTTAAGTGTGCAGACTAATTCTGCTGTGTTTTAAGTGTGCAAGTGTTTTGTGTATGCTGTTCCCAGCTCTCTGAATTCCAACACCTACATCAAAAGGTATGAATTTGATTTTGGTGGTTGAGGGGTTATGTAGAAAAACTTCATAGTCTTCCTAAAAGCAATGTCGGTGACAAGGATTCTATCTTCACCAGCAATTTTTGCCATTGAGAACGGCTTATTTGACATCTTGGGCACCATATTGGCACATAAATCTACTTATTACCCTCAATATGATGGCCAAATAGAATTTGTCAGTTAATTTTTGGAGAATTTACCTTTGATGTTTACTTCAGATAAGTAAAGTCAATGGTGCAAACAGATGCATTTGGCAGAATTGTGGTATTGCACTAAAACACACTTCTGCCAGGATGACCACCCCATTTAAAGCTCTTTAAAAGTACCCTAAAGTTTAAACCCTTTACTTCTAGTCTACTTATCTACAAGGCCACCCTCAAGTCTACACAATGGAGGATCATGTGCAACACCAACACAAGAAATATCCTCCACATCCGAAAGGACAACCTAGCAGTGGACCAAACAAGATGAAACAAGAAGCAGATCAGCACTAGAGGCAATTATAAGCAGGAGCTAAAACCTTACACACAGATGTCACTATGACATAAAAAGAGCAACAAACCAAAACCAAAGTTTTATGGTCTTTGCAAGGTAATCCATACAATTGGCAATGTAGTATAAACTCATGTCACCTCCTCCTGCAAAAGTCTGCCACATTTTCCATGTCTCATGCTTGAAGAAAGCACTTGGGAGCAAGATTGTATTCCAGAGAGAACTTCTGAATATCAATAAAAAATAAAATTGATATTTGAATTAAACAGTGTAATTGACTAGGAAGTTTAGTAACCACCCCATTTTCCATGTCTCGTGATTGAAGAAAGCATTTGGGAGCAAGATTGTATTCCAGAGAGAACTTCTGAAGATCAACAAAAAAGGAAAGTGATATTGGAATTAAAGCGGGTAATTGACTAGGAAATGAAGTAACCAGCCCATTTTCCATGTCTCATGCTTGAAGAAGGTAATTAGGAGCAAGATTTTATTCCAAATGGAACTTTTGAAGATCAACAAAAAAGGAAAAATCATCCTGGAATCAAAGAATGTAATTCACTAGAAAGTGAAGCAACTGTGTCACAATCCAAAAAGCCTTGTCAAATACCTATTGCACATTTCTCCTAACATATTTGGAGCTTATCCACTCCTCAGTTTAAACATCCTTTTTTAGAGTCCTTTTGACTTGTATAAACTCTCCAACGTTATGAATGTGTCACAATAAAAAAAGCCTTGCAAATACCTATTGCACATTCTCCTATCATATTTGGAGCTTATCCACTCCTTAGTAATAAACATACTTTTTTAAAATCCTTTTGACTACTATAAACTCTCCAGCATTATGACTGTCATGATAAATATATGATCCCTAGTCAAAACAGCATGTTCATCAAAGTCCTCATCAAATGGGACAGTCTGCGAACAAGAAAGCCTATATTCCAGACTGCTACCACCCATTTGACAGTGCTTGTTTATATGGCGCCTGCTGCAACACCCCACCATACGGCCTCTTCAACAACCAACTTCTGCACAATGCTTCTGTATGGTGACCTGCAACTTGCAATTTTTCCCGCACACTCCTGTCCCAACAATCCATACAACCTATACAGTCCGTATGCTTCAGATTTTTCTGCAACAGTGTGCAAAACCCTTGTCCTCTATCTACAATGTCATCCTCCTTGATGTCTTCTGCTTCCAACACTACAGCTTCCTTCTAAGGGCATCTCCATACAGTTCTCCACGCACGCTGGCTCCTTTTGCTCTCCGTCAGGCACTAAGCATTGGAAAGCTCTTGACCTCCTCCCAACATGTATTTATAAGATGGTGGAGTGGAGAGTACTGTTGACTTTCATGCAATAATTGTCGTCCTAACTACCACTTCGCCACTTTTACATGTAACTGTACGTCACGTTTTTTTCCCCTTCTTTTTTTTAATGTTACTAAGCTATTCCTACCACATCATCCATACAGAGATCCAAACATCCAATTGAATCATCCTTCGTACCAACAATGACTCCTCATTCTCCTCCTAACAGCGTTCATTGTTTTGCCTTGGCATCATATTGCCTTCTATCGTATATGCCTCACTTGTACAGTGATCTACCGTACATGTCTCTACTTCACCTACATAGCCATCTCCATTTGTATGGCAAGTTCCGTTTGTACAGCTCGCGTCTATACAACGCATATGATTTGTATGGCAATATGTCGTACATACTCCATTTGTACGGCGGTTTGTCATCCTTTGCTCACTTGTACGACGGTCTGCCATGCCTTCCTATCTGCCTTCTTGCCATCGTTATCTATCATTTTATTGTGTACAGCCTTGATGGCCTGACTATTCACCACTCCTCCATGGTTGTCTTCGACATCATCATCTCCTCCGCAACGTCCTCCAAACCCAGGTACATTCATTTCTCTACTAACCCTCCCCAAATGGCCTTCAATGGCTTGTGACGGTTTGTTCCTCACTTTAGAATGTCAAAGATCCGTCTAGGTTCTATCTCTATAACAACCAGGGGGTGGTCCTGCTGGGCCACCCTACTAATTGTTTGATATTAGGTTGTTTACTGCACGGCCAAGGGGTGGTCCTAACAGGCCACCCTGCTGACTACGTAGCCTAGAGGCAATTTGAGAGAAAAATATTCTTCTCAAACAGCCAAGAAAGAGGTTGACCATCCTCCTCCCTTGTTTGAGCAAACTCAAATGGCCCAGGAAACTTGATGATCCTCCTAGACTGCCTGAATTGCCTAATTCATGCACACAGGTTGGGATGTTTGGTAGTCCTTGTGGACCACTTCAACTCCCTAAGGAAGTGTTCAAATTTGATGGCAGACTATAACTTCGCCCAGTCATCCGCCTTACTTCCTTGGAGGTATTTTGGTTATGAATTACCTGTCGACGTTCATCCATCTATTGGGCAACTTGCAGTCCCCTTGATATTTCCCTCCTTGCTCGTCTCCCAAGTTCTAAGCCTGAGATGTCACTGTTCCCATCTTCTTCATAGCTTGAACTTGTCAAGGAGGTACTACTAGATTCTTCTCTCAAGTTCCCAACTTCTATGTCTCTCCATAGTATTTCATTTACTGCAAGTCTTCTTTCTTGACTTCTTGCTTGAATATCATCCCACAACCTCACAATCTCTTAGGCACGTTGTCTTCTCAACTTTTCATTTCTCCTTTGCAATTGCTCACTTTGCTTCTGCAACTACTACATTTCCTGACGCATTCTGAATTGTGCACGTCCAAATAGCCATGCCAATTTTGAGTCATTGTTTTCTTCTACACCATCTTCTTTCTTGGTCCAACTCGGACCCCCATCTTCTTGGACCAAGATACCCTCAAAAGGTTGTAAAAGCTAATTTGGTGTTGCAGTCAGCCTTCCAATACGCGCTTCCTCTTTAGCTGGTTCAAGATTAACCATATCCACCTGCGCTTTTATCTTGTATGGCTTGAATCTTGAACCATTAACTATTTGAGGACATAATGTCCCATCCAGTTTCTTCAACTTTACTGCACCATTGTCCATCATTTCCTCTACCTAGAAGGGTCAAAGCCATAAAGTCTTTAATTTTCCTGGCTTGATCTCTCTTGCCATTAAACTTCAACACCAAGTCACTTGGCTTCAATTTCATCTTTCTCAAGTCCTTTTCATGCCAAATTTTCCTTCAACGTTGGGCAATTTTCGTTGCCCACTTTGCCATCACCCTATTCTCGTCCAATCTGATTAATGTCGCAAGCCTCTCCTCCAAGCTTGGCCACCTAAACGATTTTGCACCACTCTCAAACTCGGTACCACGAACTCAACTGGCACAACTGCCTCCTGCCCATACATCAGTTGGAATGGTGTATGCCATATGGTTCATTGTTGGCTTGTATGTAGTTTTGTACACCCAAAGAACCACTGGCAATCTCTCCACCTAGTCAGCATCCTCAATCCCACACATCTTGTACATTATCAAAACCAACACCTTGTTTGTCACTCTCGCTTGCCCATTCGCCCGAAGGGTAATATAGACTTGACAACAATTGCAAAATCTTGAATCTGTGATAAGCTTATGAATTATCTCATTGAAAAAATGTCCTCCGCAATCACTTATCAACTATAGAGATATGCCAAATCTTGTCATCACTTGCTCATACAAGAAACGCGTGTTGCTCCTTGTGGAATTGTTGGGTAACACCCTTACCTCAACCCACTTTGTCAAATACTCCATCACCACCACAATGTACCTACAGGTCCTTAGTGGTTCAACAAAAACTAGACCCCACCTTTCAAACAACTCCTACGGTTGTGATGGGTGTAATGGCATAAAGTACCTCCTCAGCAATCTCCCAACTCGTTGGCACATATCGCATGCCATCACAAACTCCTTTGAATCACGATATCTAGCCCCATTAGCCCTCCTGCCAATCCTTCATGAGCTTCTCTCAACGTTGCATTCACTTCATCCATTACACATCTCTGCAATACTTCATTAGGTCCGATTTTGTATAACAATCTATCTATCAGTTGGAATGGTGTTGATTTGATGATGACCTCCTTTGTTGTCGTCAACTCCTTTGGCAGCTCTCCCGTCAACAAGTATTCTCAGACATACTTGTACCTCGATGGTAGCATGGTTATTAAGCATCCAAAAATTTATCCGATACTCCTCCCTCGACAGGTTCTCCCGAGTAAATCCATGACAGCTAATCTACTATTACATGTTTTTTCCCCTATTCCACCACCGCACAAAACACAAATTTCTACGATGTGACAAGCCACCTACTAACTCACCCATGGATAGTCGACTTGTTGATCAGGTACAAGAGTGCTTGATGGTCTATGTAAACGGTGAAGGGATTGGCAAGCAGGCAATGTCTGAATTTTTGTACTACATATACCATACCCAAAGCCTTTTGCTTCGTTTTGTTGTACTTCTTTTGTGCTCGCGACAACAACCGACTTGAAAAGTAAATGGGTTGATCCAGCAAAAATTGCCTCTCCTAGCCCAATCCGCATCCAATTGCAAAATTGGACGCATCCACATGGACATGGAATTCCTTCTCCCAATCTGGGAATACCATAATGGGTGCACAAACCAGCTTCACCTTCAACTCCTTGAAGGCCTTTTAATGTTATTCCATCCATCACAAAGGAACATTTTTGCGCGTCAAAACATCTAATGGACGGGACACTTGTGCAAAATTCTTGATGAACCATTGATAGTACCTGACATGTCCTAAAAGGACTTAATGAATTGACATCATATGGCTCTTCCATTTTCACAACTTTGATCTTGTCGGGATCTATCTTCAACCCTTCTTTGCACACAACGTGCCCTAACAACTTCCCATATGGTACCAACAATTTACATTTCTTTGGGTTTAAGGACAATTGAACATTCATACACAATCTCAAGCATTCTTCTAATGCTTTCAAATGCTCGTCCTTTTTCTCACACAAGGAATAATCCTCCAAAAAGAGTTTGAACTTCCCAGTGGATGTTTGTTCAAAAATATACAAAATGATTTTCTAGAACGTGGTTGGGGCATTGCATAAACCAAATGGCATTCAATTATATGCATAGACACCGTTTTCCACTACAACAGTGGTCTTCAACATGTCCTCCTCGGCTACTGATTTGATTATAGCCTGAAAATCTATTCAAAAATGAATAGATTTCATGTCCAACTACGTCCTCCAAAATCGAATCAGTAAATGGAATTGGTCACTGCATTCAAACTTCTAAAAACAACACAAATGCATATATGGTTACTTTCCTTCTTGAAGCTTATCACAATCGATGACACCCATTCACTCACTATCACTTTGAAGATTATTCTTGCATCCAGCATCTTCTCTATCTCCGCATTGACCAAGGTCGCGTACTTCGGATTCATTTTGTACGGCCTTCTTCTTACTAGTTGTGCATCAGAAAACCAAGGGAATCCGATGCACATACAGTTCAGGCGGGTTCCTTTCAAGTTTTTGTATGTCCAAGTAGAGACCTCCTTGTATTGCATACAAATTTTGAAATTTGTCACTTTCAACACAGGGTCCCAGTTGTCCCCGCAATGGATCATCTTCTCCTCATCACCTTTGTCAAGATTAACCTATACCATCTTCGGACCTTCATATTGTATGGTATCAAGTTCACTAGCCACTTTAGCCACATCAAATGGGTGTGTTGGTTTTTCATCAAATACAACATCACCAACACTACTCTGCAAAATTCTTTGCGGATGTCCATTGTTCATCCTCTTCTTTAGGTCTATTCTTTACATTTTTACTGCACTCGCCCACCTCGTACACACTTCTTTGTTCATCATGGTTGGCTTCTTCTTCTACATGAATACACATGCAGTTTGGCTAGAAGACTTCATAGTCTTCCATCTGCCAATGGAAAAGTCTGCTTTCTGAGTGCTCCTCATCATTTATGCACTCCAACTCTGGCACGCCATCTTCATTTGGCTCTTGTCCATTATCATCTTTTGCTGATGAGCTCCCCGATTCATTGAATGTCACCAGATCTTCACTAACGCTCTAGTTCTTCAAATTTATCATGTATTTGTGCTAGCCCTTCTTAAACATTAAGCAATCCTCCTCCTAGTTGTGATTAACCTTCACTGTGCACAGCCATCCTCGTCTTCACCGTGCATCATATGCAGATTTCTACATGGCAATAACCACAAAATCCATGATGAATTCCTGATCAGTGATCTTCACTTTCTATGCAGTTAAAACTCCCTTCATTTCAATACCATATTGGTCTGCACCATATAGTTTGAAATTTGGAGACCATAAGAATGGTGCCTCAAAATCTTTTCATAACTTTTCTAGCAACACGTTCACACTGGATCCTCCATCAACAATGACCTGCGTCAACTTGTGGTTCAGCAACTCAATATGAATCAATGCCAGCTTCTTTCCAGCATCAATCATCAACATTGTTGGATCAATGAACTAATCCCTTCTTATCCTAGTTGCTTCTTGTTGGCATCGCGGCTCCACCACTTTCCTTGTCCACGTCATTTCTCCTATTGTCGCATAATGCTCTAGTATTGCACAAAGTAAACTGGATACCTTCACCTCCACACTCGTATTGAGTATTTGCACCACCAATTGTTGTGTTGACGTCTCTTCTTCTGCAATTGTGATGTGTCGTTTAAGCTTTTTCTCTTGCAACAACTTGTCTTGATTGGTGCTTCACATTTCTTCCTCTACTTGAACATGTGCTTCCTGCCATCTCTCCTATGTGGCAGGGTCCGGATATTGCTCAACCTTCCTTGCTTGAGCCCATGTTACTACTAGCACATGCTTTTCTTTGTTTTGTTGGTCTTTCAGAGGCTCTTCGATGTCAATAAAATTGACATTCTACAAGTTACTTGAACTTGCCTTCTTCGAGCAATTGGCCTCCCTATGATTGCCCGGTCCCCCATCGAAACATCAACCCATAGTTATTTCTTAAGTTACCTTGAACTAGTGCATTCTGACAATTTCTTGCAAAGTGTCCCCACTCTTGGCATCTTCGACATTGTATGATCGGTCTACCATCCAAATCATATTGTAATCGACCTTGCCCACCTTGTGGTCGATTCCCTTGTTGCTATTGACGTCTTCCTTAGCAGTTGTTCCTATACCCACCACTTGTTGTAGGGATTGTCTGACTGCAGAGGAAGGAAGTCGTCCAAAGCTAGATTGTCCGAAGTCGAGCCATCTAAACCAATTTGGGTTGTCTAACGCCAAGGGATGTTCGTTAGAGGCTAAGGCAAGGTCGTCTAAGGCCAAGAAGAATTCGTCTGGAGACAAAGAAGTCATTTGGATTTGAAGTGAATTTGTTTGAGTAGGTCGATTGAAGGCTACCAAAATGCAGAAGAGGAGAAAAATTCAATTCAGACAATGAAGGTTTTATTGGTTACCTGCAAAGGGCGTTGCCCCTCGACCCCCGACAAAGATAGCGACAAGCGTTGCTCGTCATGTTGGTCATGTTGATGATACGGCCAATTGCAGGAAGTGGAGTGAGCAATAGGAAAATAATGTTTTGTTGGCAGCAATTTGAAGTGATGCCAATTGCAAAAGATGTCTGGAATAGAAGAAAGTAGGAGTGATAAGAGATTCCAATATGGTGTTCAATGCTTCTATCCCCAGTGTTCAACTCGTGTATCGTCGACGATGCCAACAAGTCTAGAGGAGGGGATAAATGTAGGTAGGCAAATTGACATGTTTGCATAATTAATGAATAAAGTTGTCATTTTGTGTTATTTTGTAGTTCATACACAAAGTGTTTGACAAAATGTGCGTACATATAATTAATACAAGACCGAAATGTCTTTTATATCCATCATCAAATCTTGGAAAGCCTTCACATAATCCCGAATACGACTGGTGTGGCGCAGGGCTCGAAGCTTGTAACGTGCCAGCCACTCGGCATTTTCCGATCTGAATTGGCTACGGAGGGTCGTCTTTAGCTCTTCCCAAGACTCAATCTTTTAAACCTTTCCCGCCTCAGCGTCGGTAGCAAGATTTCTCCACCACGTCTTCGTGACGCCATCAAGATACCTCACCGCAGTTTTGACCTCTTGCTCGCCCATCAAGTCCGCCAAGACCGCAAGCTATTCTTCCATGTCCTACATGAAGTTATCAAGTAACCTATCATCACGTACCCTGTCATACGTCTTTGACTCCTTCAACCTTGGCGGCTTGTGAAGCGCAGCACCATTTCCATTGCCATTACCGCCTCCATCGTTTCCATTCACGCTTTGGCTCACAGTGGCAGCAACTACCACGCGATGCAAGGTCAACTCCTCTTGCACCTTCTTCAAGGCATCATTAGACTTTTTCTAGCTTGCAGGGCCCCGTCAAGGCGCCTCTGCAACTCTTTTGTCGCCTTCTCTTGGTTGCTCGCCATTCCACAAGCCCAAGGAGGGCCTCGTCCGAAGTGCTCTTCCAATTAGTGAACAAGCTCTCCACGGACAAAATGTTCGTCTCAAGTTTGCCGAATTTCTGGACAACGTGCGATTCAAGCTCTTTGATGGTGCATTTCCTAGTGTTTCTCCGACCTCCCGCATCAATGCCACCTGACAGGTTCGCAGGGGGGCTCAAAACGTTCGCCATTCACGCGGATTTCAATAGAACGTCAAACCTTAGAATCTTTGCAAAGCCTCCACACTGAAGCTCACGAAACGCATCCACACGCTGGCTAAGTTTCAAGACTGCATGCCTAAACAACTACCGCCATACTTGCCACTGAGAAGGGGTATTGACCACCGCATTTTGTTGTCTCCTGGTGCAGCCCCGCCAGCAAGGTCGTCGTATCATTTGAGTGACCAGAAGATGCATGAGCTAAAGAAGCAATTAGAAGAGATGCTCAAGGCTGGTTACCTTAGACCCTCAAGGTCTCCTTATGAAGCACCTGTTCTATTCTTGGGCAAAGTGGACAGGTCCCTGCGGTTGTGTGTCGACTACAGGGCCCTCAACAAGCAAACGATCAAGAACAACTACCCGTTTCCGAGAATCGATGACTGTTTCGACCGTCTAGGTGGCACGCGGGTGTTTACCAAGCTAGACCTGAGATCTAGCTACTAAAAGGTGAGAATTGGGCCGAGAGACGAGAAAAAGACCGCATGTGTCTCGCGGTATGGCTCGTTTGAGTTTCTCCTGATGTCATTTGGCCTGTGCTATGCCCCAGCAACATTCTGCACGTTGATGAACAATGTCTTCCGCCCGTTGCTAGACAAGTGTGTTGTGGTTTACCTCGACGATATCCTAATCTATTCCAAGAGTATGGAAGACCACAAACGACACCTAGTGGAAGTATTCAAGCTATTGCAGGCCCATGACCTGTATGTAAAGAGGGAGAAGTGTGCTTTCACACAGTTCGAAGTAAAGTTCCTCGGCCATGTGTTGAGCAAGGGCACGGTCCGATCGTGTTCTCAGAAGATCGAGGCGATAAGGGACTAGTAAGCACCGGTTGACGTCAGAGAAGTTCGGCAATTCCTCGGGCTCGCCAACTTCTATCATCGGTTCATAAGCCGCTACTCGAAGCTGCCAGCCCCGTTGACAAACCTGCTGAGAAAAGACCGAGAATGGGCGTGGACGCCAAAGTGCCATGATGCCTTTGAGTTACTCAAGAAGAAACTGACGTCTGTGTCGGTTCTGGCGCTGGCAGACTTTGCCAGGCCCTTCAAAGTGCACGTTGATGCCTCAAATTACGCTATCGAAGGTGTGCTCATGCAAGGTGGGCACCCGATAGCCTTTGAGTCCCAAAAGCTAAGTGACGTGGAGCAGCACTATCCCATCTACGAGAAAGAGATGACGGCGATCGTTCATTGCCTTGGGGCATGGCGACATTACCTGCTCAAGGCGAATTTCGAGGTGAAGATTGATAAGGTGGCAAATACCTACTTCCTTACTTAGTCGAGGCTGACTGGAAAACAAGCTCGTTGGAAGGACTTCTTGGCAAAGTTCGATATGGACACTGTCCACACGGTGACAAACACTATGGCTGACACGTTGAGTCGAAAGCTATAGTTGGCTGCCTCGGAGGATGTGATAGGTAGCGACGTCGTGTTGCATGGAGAAAGTCGAGTCGAGCTGAGTGACAAGGTAATGGCACAAGTAAGAAAAGGATTGGACAAAGACCCTATGGCCAATGCCCTGCTTGAGACAATTCGCGGGTAGATGGACCTAGGGCGGTTGAGTAGGTTCCAATTCAAGGAGGACTTGTTGTGCTATAAACAAACAAGGTTGTACGTGCCCAAGTGGCTTGGACTGTGCCAAGGGTTCATAAAAGAATACCACGATAGCATTTGGACGGGTCACCCGGAGCAAGGCAGAACGCTGACGTTGCTTGAGCGCGGTTTCTATTGGCCAAATATGGATAAGGACGTGGATCATTATGTGAAGATGTGCCTCTTGTACTAGCAAGACAAGTCGATCAGCAATGCGTCGAGTGGACTGCTGCAACCGTTGTTTGTTCCGATGAGGTCGTGGGCGAGCATAAGTTTAGACTTTATCATGGGCCTCCCCAAGGCAAAAGGATACAAGTCCATCATGGTGGTGGTGGACCTCTTTTCGAAATACACGATGTTTGTTGCCTGTCCGCAACCCTGCCCGATGAAGATCACGGCAGAATGTTTCTTGAAGAATGTCATCAAACATTGGGGGATGTCGTTGAGTATTATCTCTGACAGGGATGCATGTTTTAAAAGCAAATTTTGGAGGGAGCTGTTCCGTTTGATGGGCACAAAGTTGATGATGAGCTCTCGCTTTCACCCGCGGACAGACGGGTAGACTGAGCGGATCAATGCGGTTTTGGAAACATACCTACGACACTTTGTCAATGGCGACCAACTCAATTGGTCGAACCTTTTAGACATGGCCCAGTTTTGTTACAATATCCAAAAGAGCCTCTCTAGCCATTACTCCCCATTCGAGTTGGCGACAGGCCAACAGCCTCTAGCCCCGAACACAGTTCTAGCAGGCTATCTCAGTGTGTGCTCGGCTACGGCATACTATCTAAAGCAATGGCAAAGTCAGGTAGACTTGGCCAGGATGCACTTGCTGCGAGCGGCTGAAAGGATGAAGACGGGTGCAAACTCAAAACACAAACCTGAGGAATTGTTTCTGCCCTAGGAAAGGGTTTGTCTAGTTATGCGCCCTAGACCCGGCCAACATTGAAAGGCCGAGAGGAAGAAATGCCTCCCGTGCCAATCTCCAGAGATGGGTTGGTTCCCTTGCTATTCTATCTAGGGGGGGGTGAGATAAGAGAACTGGAAAGGAATGTAAATGACTGAAAGAAATGGGAAATATGGCCACAGGCCGGATAGAATAGGGGTGATAGGCTAACAGCACGATAACTTAACTGTATGTCGAATCAAATAGCCATTTAATACAAATGCTAACAGAAATTAAAACTGAACATCTAACATGCATAATCTCCAAAACTACTCCAGAGGTTCATGCTTTATCAGAAGCTAAATCCAAATATTAGAATTCAAGCCTACAGACAAAGCAGAAAACTTTATAGAAGATAAGCAATAGAAAACATACACACAATCAGAAGTCCAGAGTTAGAGCCAGACACTATTTGTATTTATAGCAGAATTCGAGTTACAGCAAGCTTCTAGCAAACACCCATCCATTTTACAATAAGAAGGCAGGCTTATATAGAGAATTCTGCCGCTTGAACATTAAATGCACACCAACAAACTATGACGGTGGCAGTCAAGATAAGAGTTTATAAGAGAGTACAGTCATGAAATAGTTATTCAGGCATGGCCAAAACTGATGACTCCCTAAGAATGCAGTTGAACTCTTTAAATGCTCTGACAGACTCAGCTCGTTGGCGCTACCTCCTCACTCGCGGGAACCGCTTCCATGAAAGATAGACTTGAAATCCCGAAACGTCCAGTCTGGAAGCTTCTCAGAATGACTGCGCCCGGATAGATAAGGATGAGGAAACTGAATTGATCCACTTGCCGCCTCGGGAGTAGAGCAGAGTATGAAAAGTTGACCGGCGCACCCCAGATGTTGCACCCAAGCTTGGCGCACTCAAACATTGCGCCCAAGCCTGGCGCACTCAAGGAACTGCGCCCAAGCTTGGCGCACTCAAACATTGCACCCAAGCTTGGTGCACTCAAGGAACTGTGCCCAAGTTTGACGCACTCAAAGAACTACGCCCAAGCTTGACGCACTCAAACATTGCGCCCAAGCTTGGCGCACTCAAGGAATTGTGCACAAGCTTGGGGCACTCAAACACTACGCCCAAGCTGGGGCACTCAAACATTGCGCCCAAGCTGGCGCACTCAAACATTGCGCCCAAGGTTGGCGCATCTTCAACACTGCGCCCAAGGTTGGCGCATCTTCAACACTGCACCCAAGGCTGGTGCACTTTCACATTGCGCTCAAGGCTAGCGTATCTTCAACACTGCGCCCAAGCCTGGCGCATCTTCAACACTGCGCCCAAGCTTGGTGCATCTTCAACACTGAGCCCAAGCCTGGCGCACTTTCACATTGCGCCCAAGGGTGGCGCATCTTCCGCCCAAGCCTGGCGCACTTAGTCGTTTTTCGTGCCGAAGCTACAAGTTGTGCTCTTCATTCTTCAGGGAGTCAAACTGCATCCAGGATTCGACACGAAGCACCATTGCCATTGGAAAGAGGGTTTCCCTGCATGGTCAGTAGACAAAAACAACTGCACACTGTTTTAGGTTCTATAGCAATGGTTCGGAAGAAAACTTAGGAGAGATAAAAACATACTGGAAGAAGAGAACAAAGTTTCTGAGGAGCAAAAATTACTGGAAATTGCTATTGTACACCATGTTGCAGAAGTGACAACATCTCTGGCAACTTGCGGGGAAATTGAGCTCGCCTCAATGTCGAAACCCTAGGCCTTATTCATTGGGCTCAGAGTCATCATCATCATCGCTCTCTAAATGCTCGCTGGTAGCAGCGGACTCTTCTCCCGACTCTTCTTCCTCATGAGTTTCACTGTGTTGTTCTTCATCCCTGCCTGGAACCTCGTCTAGGGGCTTGTCTTCT
The DNA here is from genome assembly GCA_028583015.1 of Wollemia nobilis. Classification (NCBI taxonomy): domain Eukaryota; kingdom Viridiplantae; phylum Streptophyta; class Pinopsida; order Araucariales; family Araucariaceae; genus Wollemia; species Wollemia nobilis. The sequence continues at coordinate 2,256,426 of JAQPPZ010016670.1, forward strand.
CATTTTGAGGGTCTTGGCCTGCGTCTTGTTCAAGGTTTTCGCCCTGGCCTTCCCCTTGAGGGTCAACCTCTTCCTCAGCATGAACCTCTTTATGCGCCTCGTCTCCTCTTTGCGCTTTGATTTCTTCTTGCGCTTTGATTTCTTCTTGCGCTCTATCCTTTTCATCCTAAGGTGCTTGACCCTCATCCCGTTGGGGCCCAAGGCTCTCGCCTTGGCCTTCTTGCAGGGTGGGAACCTCCTCTACCTGAATTTCGCCTTGCGTCGGGTTTTCTTCCTGCTGCGCTCCGATTTCCTCTTGCGCTTGGATTTCCCCTTGCGCCTGGGTACCTTCCTGCTATTGAGGAGGCTCGAGTAGAGCGAGCTCCCTCTGGATGCGGTCATAGGTCGCTTGGACCAAGGCCCAGTTGTCTCATTTATGGCATTGCGCTTCTGGAGCTCTCGGACTAGGTACCCGAACCTTTCCAAATGGCGGACTTCAGCAAAATTGAACCTCTCACTGAGGTCCACGAGACAGGCTTCCATTATTGCAAATCTTGAGGTATACTGCATCACTTGCAGTTCAGTAATGGGCTCCTCCCAACTGTCGATTTCCAAAGTGTCATTTTCAAAGGTGTCCCAAAGTCCAAACTGATTGCAGTTCTTTTTCATTTAGGAGGCAGTCCTCCTCATCGGCGAAGCCCGGGAAACCGTTCTGCACCAGAGTCTCGGAGTACATAAGAGCAATCTTCCTCTCTCTCTCGAACATGTCCATGAGATCCCCGGCCTTTTGGTCCGCCTTTGCCTTCTTAATAAAGACCTGAGCGTTGTATCTGCGGCTACCCATGACCGAGCCAGGTCAAACATAGGGGCAAGCTTGACCGATCTGTCCAGGGCTCACGCCTTCATGGCCAGTTCCAGCCATTCGTCAACCTCTGCCTCGGCATCTTCTACGATGGAAGCGCCGTGGGAAACTGTTTGTTTGGCATCCCAGATGAACGCTAGGACTGCGGCTGCTCGGCGCGCCCTGTTTCTGAACTTGGACAGGAAGTGATTGCGCGCCTCCTTGATACGGTCTTTTGACAAGGCCGCTGTGGGTTCTGGCCTACTATCCAATTTAGCCCGTAGCTGCTGGATCTCAGCATCCAACACTTGCAGTTGGTCCTTTGCCTGACCCTGAATCCTGAGGCGCTCTTCAAAATCTTTCTTGGTGTCCTCAAGTTCTTGCTCCAAATCGATCACTCGCTGCTGCAATTGCTTCGCTTTGGACTGCTTGTCCTCGAGCTACCCTCGCGTGAGTGCCAGGTCTCTTCAAGCTACGCATTTTTGGCCTCAGCGTCGTAGCAGCGATCTCTAAAATGGTCCACCAGGAGGTAGAGGGATATCGCCTCAATATGAATATTCTCCGCTTTCTCTACAAGATCAGCAATCTTCAAATCTTCCACCGTTTGCCGATAGGAGTAGTCTGTCGGTGTCATTTCAACGGCTTCTGCACCTTGGGCGCCTTTTCCATTCGATGGAGTTGCATATTTTGAGGGTCAAACACTACCCTCTTTTCTGGCCGGGCCAGCGCTTGCGCGCTTTTCCTTTTTTGGCCTTTGAGCCAGGTTGAGGAGTTTTGTTGGGCCTTACGTATGCTTTCGGCCATTGGTCCTTCGTAGAAATCTAGCTCCTCAGGCTCAGGCTCCTGTACTCCAAAAAATGGGGTAAGGGAGAACAGAGCCCGTCGAGGGCTTGACTGAACAGGTGTTTCTGGAAGGGCTTGAGCTATGACTGCAGAAACCATGGGGGGCGCTGGAGTTTGCACGGCGACGGCCGAGATGGTAGGTTCAAGAGGAGTAGTTCCCATGGAGGATGTCGTCGGAATGACTCAGGAAGCTGGGACAGGCGAGGGCTGGCCTAGACTTACTACTACAGCAGATGTTGTAGTCGGGAATGCTGAACTTGGAGGAGTAAGGACGGAAGTCAAAAAGCGTTGGAAATTTTGGCAAATGTTTCAAACGACTCAAAAACTGGTGGCAAGGGAGCATGTAACTGCGCTTGTAACAAGGGGTTTGAAAAGACCTCAACAGGGGCGCCGCATGGAATGTGAGCAGACACTAGGGTTTCGGCACCAAGGAGTGGGGTTTCTAACGGAGCAGATGAGAGAAAGAGAGGAGTAGAAGACGCACCTACAGGCTCCGACGTCTCTAGAGCCGATGTGGTGAACTGCTGCGTTATTGGGCAGGCCTCTCTCTCTAGAGACTCAATATGTTTAACACACAAAACTCAACTTAATCTCTTCCAAAAAACCTCTTCAATCTTACAAACAAATTTCACTCAGAATTTTGTTTAACCATAGAAACATATAGAGAATGGTTAGAGACTCAATATGTTTCACACTCACAAACACTCAATCACTTTCAATCTCTCTTTCAAATCAATTCAGAATATAGAACAATTTGTTTCACATAATTTGAACTATCACTCCAACTCTTTCCATCAACTATGCTCAAACAACTCAACTCAACCAATCACTTAATGAAACAAAGCTTGCTCACAAAACCCTAAGCAAGTGTTTCAAAATGCTTTCAACAACTCTCACTATGGAACTCAAACTTGACTCAAGATGATTCCAAACTCATATAACTAGCTTAGATATAAAGGATATATATCTAAAAACGCCGAGAGTTATCAATCTCGAGGCGCCTATCTCATTTCTTGGGGGTGTGATCTCCAAGATAGGCGTCTCGGGATTGATAACTCTCGCCGTTTTTAGATATATATCCTTTATATCTAAGCTAGTTATGTACTAAAGTTTTACTCAAAAAATAATCAATATGAATACAAACCTTTGTTCATATTCATTTAAAAATATAATGAAAAAGTTAAGTATATTCATTATTGAAATATATAATAGAACAAATTCATTTTAAACTTTCATGATGATATTTTTTAAAATAAAATTTGAATAACACAATTATTACCGATATATTATATGAAATGACATATAACTTCACAAAAATTAAAACTTATTTGAATACAAAAATAAAAATATTTGTTCTATTTAACAAAATTTGTTATTACATTCAAAATATTAATCTAATTATAAAAACATTAAAAAATTTCTTATTACACACCCCCAAGGGGTTCACTGCCATCCTTGGGATCTAGGAGAGATTTTTACCTCCTCAAAATAATATTGAATTTTTATTAAAATAATTATTTTAAAAATACATCAAAATCATAAATAAAATTTAACTATATATAAATTTAGAAATTAGTGATAAGCATCTAAACAAGCTCCATCAGGAAATCGCATACATAAAACTTTAAAGATATAAGATTTAACTTATGCATCGACCATCACCAGCTGCCGCCTGGGACCCACCACCGCCGTAGCCACCGTTTCTGCAACCGCCTCCATAGTTGTATTCAGATCGCTCACGACCGCCTCCATAGCCACTACTTCAACGACTATCATAGCCACCGCCATAGCTAGAGAAACTGTTACCTCCATATTGGGACCCGCCACCACCGTAGCCACTACTGCAACCGTCTCCATAGCTGCGTTCATATCACTCACGACCGAATCTATAGCCATTGCCGCCACCACCACCACTGTAGTTGCCTCCACCACCGCTGTGGAAGTGGCCGCCGCCACCACCTCCGCTTCCTGTAGCCTAAGCACGATTCAAAGTAATGTTTCTCCTGTCCAAATCTCTCCCATTCATGTCTTCGATGGCATTTCTAATTGATTCTTCATCTGCAAAAGTCATGGGACCTCAGTCTTTCGGTTGCTCAAAACCTTGGAGTCCATACAAGCCATGACCTGGCGGCAGGAAGGCATCCTTCAGTTCCTATCATCGGTTGATCATGAAAGGCCACTAATGAAACAATGGAATTCAACATCGGAAGAAGCCGCTTTTAAAAAACCCTAGTTGTTTCTTCTCACCGAATAAATCTAAAAATATAAACTAAACTACAACTACACCTAATACTACTAACAAAGGAAATGCCACAGATTTGAACCAGAACCAGATCCCTCCTATACACTACCAAGATTTAACTTCTCCACCTACCATCGCAAGAGAAGCTACCTGGACCCTCCACCGCCATAGCCTACCACCGTAGCCGCCACTGCTGCGACAGCCTCCATAGCTCTGTTCAAATCGCTCACGGCTGTCTCCATAGCCAGTGCTACGACGGCTCCTCCACCACTGCGGAAGCTGCCGCCGCTTCCACCTCCACTTGTTGTGGCCTGAGCATGATTCATAGTGATGTTTTTCCCATCCAAATCTCTCCCATTCATGTCTTCGATATTATTTTTCATGGATTCTTCGTCTGCAAAAGTCACAAAACCGAAGTTGTGGGACCTCAGGAAGGCGTCCTTGAAAGCTCCTATCATCGGTTGACCAGAAAAGGCCACCAACGAAACATGGAATTCAACATGAGGAGCAGCCATTTTCAAAAACCCTAACGGTTTCTTCTCACCGACTAAATCTAAAAATATAGGCTAAACTACAACTAGACCTAATACGGACCAACGAACCAGTAACGGGAACCAGTAACGGAACCACGAACAGGGACAGGAGACCGTGCGTATTTTCAATGTTGCATTTCAAGCATGTCGTGTATTTTATAGCTTCTCCCTTAACGGCTATCCACTAAATTTTAAACGTTGCATTTTGTTAATGTCGGCTTTTTTAATAAAAAAAAAAAAAAATTGTTTACGGCATGACATGTATGACCTCTTTGCCTCCCACCCCCTTGTCTGCCATTGTAGGAACGCCTCTCGGCGTAACCATGATACTCATGTTCTTTCACAAACCCTAATCATGCACATGAAGGTTTACTCAAATATTTCCAACAATGCTTATCAAACAACCTTACATAACAATGATACTCATGATCTTTCACAAACCCTAGTTCAAGATAGTTCTCAATTTCTCACTCAAATGTTCTCACCAACATTTACCAATCATGCACATGAAAGCTTACTCAACAATGCTTATCAAACAAACCTTTTCACTCCAACTTAGCATTCACAACATTCAACAAACAATATTCCACTCACAAGGATGATATGCCCATACCTTTGTTTTGAAGAAGATTTGATCTCAAAACCTGTCTCAATCACAATCAACCTCTTTGACAATCTCAATGGTTAGATATCACAAATCTATCCTCAATATTTTTCTTCAAAAATATTTCACCATGCCAAAGTATTAAATCTCAATTAAACCTTATTTCTCCTTTCAAGACAATTTTCACAATTTAACTTTATTTCAACATATAACATATAGTACCCTTGGCATACCTTATTACTCCTTTTATAAACTTTAATCACTAAAAAATCAATCACAATATTAAACCTTTACTATCCCTTTTATCTCCCTCTAAAGCACATAAACCCCTTTTAATTTTCCCACTACGCAATTTCAACTTAATAAAAACTTAGGGAAAATTAAAAATTAATTTCCACTCCTCACAATTTCGGATGCAACTTTAACCTTAGCAAATTGAGCGCATACCTTGTAAATAACACCAAAAGGCCTTTGCGGGATTCCAACACCCGATCCCCTTCTTCCAAGCGCCTTCACACAGCGTGCGCCCACCAAGTGGGCTACGTGCCCTCACGCAAAGGTTGAGGCTCACGTCTCCCTTTTCTCCTTCGTCCGACGACGCAAAATAAAACTCGACTTCTGCCTTGCCAAAACAGGGATCGCGCGGATCGAACCCGCGACCTGTCGCCTGCAAGCAACTTAGTGCAACCCCTGGCTGCCAACCGCACTACCCAGTGCTCTGCGATGTAAACGGTGCTCCACTTGTATTTGTTCCCTGGTCTGCCTCCTTAATATTTTAAAGCACATGCGATTCTTCCTTTCAAACCTTGGCGCACGATTTACTTGGGCATTCGATTATTCGCATTGATAATTTCTTAAGGTGGAACTTACCACCTTTTATATGCAATGTCATATTTCCAAAACACATCGGCGCTTAAATTAATTTGAATTCGAATTTTATTATGGCACTTTAAATTAATTTAAATTTAAATTTTACCTTATTTAAATAATTTAAACCTAAGACTTTATAAACTACCACATGGGTCTTTTGGAGGAATATAAATTTATAACTCCTTGGCCTTCGTCTTTCTTCAAACCAACCTGTAACCGGAAATATTATAATATTATTATTTCCATTAACCTGCTTCTTTGCCTTGTTGGAAAAACCACTGGAGGAATAACATCGAAACTTGGACATCAACCTTTAGACATAAATGCATGGATGACACTGAAACTTGGTCATCATCTTCTTGACATTAATGACTACAAACCTTGCTCTCTTCTTGACATCAATGACAACAAACCTTGCTCATATTTCCAACAGGTTAGAGTTCCTTCTCATTAATAAACAGCTGAAATGTTGTTAAAAATTGTTTCAAAGAGCAAAAGGAAAACATTAATGGTCGTCATAATATTTCTAAAGCAAAGAAAAATGACCAAGACAAGGGCTAAAATCTGCAAGATGACATCGAATGGGCTATCCTCCATAGCTAGACTGTCAACATTTGTAGAAAGCATTGATCATCAAAGAGATAACAGTACTACATAAGGAGTGGCAGCTTGGAATCATCTTCCAAACTGCTTAATATTCATAAAGAAACCTATCGTATGGTATCTTTCATCCAAATTGCCTGGTTTTTATCATAAAAACGGTTTAGATATGCTGCACGCACCAAGAAAACTCCTTGCTTGAGATGAACTAATCTCTACATTGAATGTTATTATGGAATTGATTGTATGTTTGTTTGGGGCCACTTGGTGAATGCGGACTCAACCGGAGTCCCAAAATACTGACACTTTATGAAAGTGGTCATCAAGTGAAGCTCATCTTGAGACACGGTTTCATGATGCCCATCCTCCAGCCTAGACCTATTGGGTATGAACGTTAACATGGGTAGTTTATATACAGATGCCACTGAATTCCAAGTGCCATTGTAAATAATTATCAGTTCACATAGTCAATAAATGTAAGACATAAGTTGAGAAAATACAAAAAGAATGTGCATCACTATGATGAAAACATTTAGGAGATTAACTTAGTAGTTCCAATTATTCAATTATGTTATGCCAAACCTAATAGCCATTTGCACATAGTGATGGCAGAAAATAAAAATAAAAACTTACAGGCAACACCACAAGTTGAGCACCCTTATCAGCTGCGGCCTCAATAGCAGCTCGAGCATGAGCTATATTCCTCTCCTTATCTTCGGTCACAGATAACTGGCACAAGGCAATCTTTACCTGCATAGTAACATTGAAAAAAAGGGTCAACTAACAAGAACATGAACAACATACACAATCTGCTTAGCTTGCCCCTCAAGCAACTATGCAATTACATAAATAAGGATGCTCTAAGTCATAAGAATATGATTTCAAACAACTCTGAAGTTGAAAACCATGAATTGTCGCCAATTATGGCTCAAATTTATATATATGTTTCTCATCCCACAGATCCTACAGGGTTGCCTGTTCATGCTCATAAGCTAATTCATTTCATTCCAATTTACTTACTGTGATATTGAAACTTATCCTGGCTATTTAGCTTGGCATAAACAAGAGGCCAATCTCTGCCGACTCTGCTACAAAAAAAGATTATTCTCTCTTGTATAAAAAAGAGATTCAGGTTAATTTTGTTCAATGCAATAATTTAATACTTAGCTCAATCTAGAATAGAATAGAAAAAAAAAGAATGCTTTTAACATCACAAGGCGAAATGGGACTACAAAAATACAGTACCAACTCTCTATATATATAATTTCACTTCTTCTTTTACAAAAGAAGAAAATTACTTAAATCTATTAAGTCGGACTTTTTTTTTTTAAAGCTCTGATCTTTTGGTATTGATTAGGATTACAAATTGTCTACCTTCTCTACTCTCAACTTCTCAAACAGTTTATGCATAAAGTTCACTGCTAGAGTGTCAGCATAAGTAATTCGTATATCATTATAAGCGTTGCATTTCAAGGTGAAATACAAGTGTTACGTTCCAAAATACTTCCCTTAGCATTGAGAGATACATATCATCTCCCTTTTCTTTTAATTTCCTCCATATTGAAATTAATCCTCAACTGACCAATAGACATCTTAGCTCTCTCGTAAACCCTAACAATTCCCACTTAGTTTGCCCATCAAGAGACGAAATTTATAAGAGCGAAAAATAAACCAAAATAAACCGTTATTGTACCACTGGAACTTAAAGAACATGCAAAGGGCTTTACCTCCTAAATAAGCAACGTTGTAGAAGTATAATGATCTTACTTACTTTATTGCCAAAAAAAATAAGCTCATTTATTCCGCAAATTATTCAAAACAGCAAGCTAATCAACGAAGAATACAATTAAAACAAAGAAAGAAAGAATCGAAGTACCTTATTTGAAGAAAGCGGTGGCAGAGGCAATGCGGGGGGCTTTCTCGCGTTTTGTGCCTTATCCATAGCACAGATGTTCCGATGTAATTTCAGCCGTGAAATTTCAATCCGACGGGGAGCCGCAACCCTGGGACCAGAAAATAAAGAGCCGATGTATGGCAGTGAAGATTTTGCAAGCAATGCGGGCGACAAAACTCTCGCTAGACTAACAGAAGATGAGAAGAGAGTTTGCGGAGATGTCATTGTGCTGCCATCGCCAACACTCAACGTTGATTTGTCCGTTAATTGTGGTGAACACTTTACCGACGAGATATTACAGCCACCGAGATTCCATATTCAAGAGACGTGTATCCATCGATTTAGTCATTTTGTATAGTTACTCTTGTATCCTAAACGAAAATATTTTTTTATACATACAAGAACGGTAACTGCTTTTCCTACAATTCTTTATAAGATTAAGTTTGATTACCTCTCATCTTAGCTTTAAATTATGGTGGTGAGAACATTCCGAAGTGAAAACAATCCTCGGTGGTTGGGAGTTGGTACTCCCGTGGTTAAGTGTCGATACCGCCATCATCAAGCTGACGCATAGTCAACTTGATTTGTGTTAATTGGGATGAACACTTTACCGACGAGATATTACAACTACCGAGATTCCATATTCAAGCGACCTCTATCCATCTACTCAGTCATTTCGTATAACTACTCTTGTATCCTAAATCAGAGTATTTTTTTATACATATAAGATTAAATTTTATTGTCTCGTAGCTTCAAATCATGGTGGTGAGAAGAACTTTCCAGAGTGAGAAAACTCCTCCATGGCTCGGAGTTGATACCCCGTGGCTCAGGGTCGGTACTGCCATCATCAAGCGACCTTTACCCATTGGACATGCAATAAGTTTTGAACTTAAGTCTCCTCTTAATAAATACCCAAATTCTTACCAATCCAATCCACCACAAAGAAAATATACATTTGATTGTATTTATTATGTATTATTGTTAATATTAATTATATTTATTATATATTATTGTTAATATTTTTTTTTTAATTTTTATTATTAATTAGACCTTCAACAACAGACCAATAAACAGTTGTTGGCACCAATCAACTTATCGCGTTCCAAAGACTTTGAACAGTGAAGAGATTAGAACAAAATATTCTACACCTCTGAGATAACAAAGTTCTATTAAATATTGTTTATTATTAGAAAATAACGAAATTTTGTTTACAGATAATTTGGTTTTCTTAAAATTAATATTTTAATTATTTTTTAATAATGTAAAAGTAAAAAATATTTTTTTATTAAAAGTAAAAAGTATTTTTTTATTTTTATTTTATTAACATAATTATTAGTATAATTATAATAATGATCTCATAATAATGATCTCAAAACCCACGCGTTGTAGGTGAGTTGGAGAGGGTAGAGTAATTCTCCAAGTAAGGTTTTTGGTTCGAATCTCCACCCTATCAAATGTATATCGGGTACCCAAAATCCAATTGATTATGCTGAAATCCAGTTGTTGGTGTGGTCAACGCTGGGTGCGACTCGTGAATGATTTTGACGGCAGAACCCCTTGGTCATGGTTTCTCAAACCAAAACCACCTCACAAGGGGTTTTTTTTTTTTTTAATTTAAAAAAAAATAATAAAATCTCAAATATGATTGTAATTATTAGTGTAGGTATGACAACAATCTTAAATACTATATTGTTAGTATAACTATAATAATAAGCTTGCTTAGTAAATATTTTTTGTGTTTTTATTATCTTTAGAGTACAATAGGTAAATGTTGTTTCTTTCAATTTTTATTTTTTTCCATTTATTTATCTCACAACATTTAAGTTGGTGTCTTCTTCCAATTGTAAGGCATATTGTTTTAATACAAGTTTTTTTTCAATTTTTTCAAAAAAAAAAAACATTTAAGTTGGTGTAGACGAAAAAAACGATGAGCGGGAAGCGAGCAGGCGGGAAGCGATGAACTAGGGTTTCTGGAGCTAAGGAAAATCTAGGGCATCAGTTGGGTTGCCGAAGTGTTTTCTGGTTACTGTGGATCTGAAGGCAAGATTGCTGCCCCAGGAGGGTCCAATGGGGACTTCTCCGGATCCTCTCCTAGGGAGAAATAGCTCTTATGCAGATTTGTTCAAAGATAAATCTCCATCCAAGACTGACGAAGCTCAAAGAACTGCATTTAAAATGCTCTTCACGGCTGCTGGGAACAGATCAACAGCGCATCGAGTTAATGGATGCCTGCCACAGTCCGAATCAAGGCCCAAGATTGTCATTGAGCCAAGGATGGTCGAAGAAACAGTCTTATACAGAGCCAATCACGACTTGATCTCATAAATTCATGGGTATTCGCCCTACCCTGAATTTTTTGCACTCCTGGGTCCGACAAAACTGGGAGCCTCATGGTGAGTACTCTTTATGGTTTATTAGCAATGGGTATTTTATTGTCAGTTTTTCTTCTCTGGCCGATAGAAATAGGGCTTTCGAATCAGAAAAGAGGAATCATGGTCCGACAGGATTATTTGTTCAACCCTCGGAGAGTGGGATTCGATCCTCGAATTGAACCCACTGCTGTCCCGGTTTGGATCCGTTTGTATGCACTTCCAATGGAGTTTTGGAGTGAGCAGGTTTTGGAGATGATCGGTAATTCCCTTGGAAGACATTTGGGTGTCTCCAAAGACACAATAGAAGGGAACACAACTGTTTATGCAAGAATATGCGTGGAAATGGATCTTAGCCAGCCTCTACCGACAGAGGTGGAACTTGAACTTGCAGGACTATCTTGGATTCAACAATTGGATTATGAGGCTCTGCCCTTTAGATGCAGAGTTTGCCACAAATACGGGCATTTGGCCCGATTTTGCCCAAATAATATGAACACAAAAATGGAGGCTCCTCTAGGAATGTCAAATCTTCCTAAGGAGGGTAAGGCAACAATAAACAAAGAACCAACCAATACTTCTCAGGGTAAAGAAGCTCAGAGAGATGGTTTTGAACAACCCAAAAGAAGGAGAAGGCAAAAGAAAAAAGATGGTAAAGAGCAAACCCATCTCAAGCCCGCCAATAGGTATGAGATATTTAAGACACTAGTGGACCAAGAGGAACAATTCATGGAAGGAGTGGATGGTAATAGTGAAAATAATAACATCCTCGTTCAAGCTCCTCTTTCATCTCCCCCCGTCATAGAGCAGGTAATTGACCTCAGTGAGTTACCACAGCCAGAGAGTGCAGGGGCATTGATAGTGCATAACCAAGAGCAGCCAATAATTAAGGATGTCAGCATGGGAATAGCAGAAAAGAACAGAGAAAGGCCAACTTTAGGGATAACTCAGGTGGAAAAGAGATCAAAAAATAGCAACTCTCAAGGAGTGGGTAGAAAATCAAATAAGGAATTGCTAGCAGCTCAAGGAGACAAACTGATCACTGGAGGATCGGTGAGGCCAATAGATTCTTACTGCTCTCAAGGTAACCAATGATTATACAATCATGGAATGTTAGGGGTTTAAACAGTAGAACCCATCAATCTGCTGTTCGAAGACTCTTAGAAAAATGTAAAACAGATTTTTTGCTTATTCAAGAGACAAAAATGTCGTTAGATCTTATGTGTAAAACAGTTAACAAAATTTGGAGGGGTGCTGGTCATATGGAAGTGGCTGCCCAAGGTGCCTCAGGGGGGATTGTTACTCTTTGGAACTCTCTTGAATGGACTGCAATAGAACATCTAGCTTGGAGGGGTGTTCTCACATCACATTTTAGGAATAATGTCACAACTGAACATGTTTTAATCACAAATTTTTATGGGACTCAAAACCTTGATGGTCAGAGGCTTCAATGGAAAGTTGTGCATAACATGAGAATCTCAAGGGAAGATTTAGACTGGATTATTGCCGGGGATTTTAATGCTAAATTATCCTCTAGAGATCAGGAAGGGGGAACCCCAATTTTGGACCCAGGGGATCGACTTATGATTGCCCAAGTCCAGGCTTTACACTTAGTGGATATTAAATGCCCTGGAACCAACTATACTTGGACTAATAAGAGGAGGGAGCCACATAGCAGGAAGGTAAAGTTAGACCATTTTTTGGTTTCAGAGGAGGCATTTGTAAAATGGAATACAAAATTTCAGATTTTGGAAGGTCCAGTTTCAGATCACTTTCCCATTTTGTTGGAAGGAGGGACTAAGACAGGGCAGCATCACAAACCATTTAAATTTGAGAATTTTTGGTTACAAAAAGAGGAACTTCGAAAGAAAATTCCACAGTGGTGGGAAGAAGGCCGCCCAAGATATGGGACAACAATGTTTAAATTCCATAAATAGCTTCATTATGTCAAAGATCAACTCGAAACATTGGAGGCGAGCTAACAAGACAGACTTCCAGGTCCAAAGAGCTCCTTTGGTGGCCAGATGGGATGAGGTTCAAAAACACTTTAGGGAAGGAACAATTACAGAGCAGCTCAAAGCCGAGGATGATGCCTTGCGTAAAGCGGTTGAGGACATTGACAACCAAGAGGAGACCTACTGGAAACAGAGAGCAAGAACCACTTGGTTATTAGAAGGTGATAGAAATACCAAATTTTTCCATCGGACTGCTTGTGCTAGGAGACAGATGAATAACATGGAAGCTCTTCAAGATGAGAACGGGCACTCCTTTGATACACTTCCAGGTATGCATTCCCATTCAATGGATTATTTTTCTAAACTTTTTAAGGAAAGTATGGTGCAAGATGAAGAGGCTCAAAACGACGTTATTGCTGTCATACCTTCCGTTATCTCTCGAAGAAGAAAATCAGACCCTTCTTAAACCCATTGATAGAGAGGAACTCGAAGAATGTGGTCTTTGGAATGAGCACCGAAAAACTCCAGGTCCAGATGGCTTTCCAATTGAGTTTTTTCAGGCCTTTTGGGATAACTTGGAGGAGGATGTAATGGTTGTTATAGAGGAGTCCAGAGGTAGTAAAAGAATGCTTAAAGCACTAAATCATACTTTCATTACCTTAATTCCAAAAGGGGAGGAGGGGGTACATATTTCAGATTATAGACCTATTGCCTTATGCAATGTGATATATAAAATAATCACAAAGGTAATGGCTGAGCGGCTAAAACCTCTTTTACATAACATTATCTCCTCCGAGCAAGGGGGTTTTGTAGAGGGTAGGCAGATCCTGGATGGGGTGGTTCTAGCTCAGGAGGCAATCCATTCAATGCAAACATCTCGGTAATAAAGGAATGTTTATAAAATTAGATATGTCAAAGGCTTATGATAGGGTGGAGTGGAGCTTCTTGGCAAAGATGATGGCAGCCTTTGGTTTCTCTCAGATTGGATAGAATGGGTCATGAGTTGTGTCTCTACTCCGACATACTCAATGTTAATCAAGGGTCTTCCCTCGCAACCATTTGGAGCCACTCGAGGCCTTCGTCAAGGGGATCCTTGCTCTCCCTATCTTTTTCTCATATTGGCTGAAGGACTAGGCAGACTTTTCTTGAGGAGAAGACAACAAGGTTTGCTAACAGGTATCAAGGTGGGTGAGGAAGTTTTGACTCACCTACAGTTTGTGGATGATACTGGATTGGTGGGAGTGGCCAGCTTCAGGGAAGCAAGAATGATCAGAGATACTCTTAGTGTCTACCTTAGGGCTACAAACCAAGTCATCAATGATAAAAAATCCAAAGTGGTCTTTTTCAATCTTGATCAAAGGCTTCAGGACAGAGTTTTAGAGATCTTGGGATTCACAAGGACTTCTCTCCCAAGTGGTTTACTTGGGGGTCCCTTTGCACTTTAAAAAACTAAAAATAGATATCTGGAGGAATATTTTGGATTGTATCAAGGATAGAATTAATCATTGGTCTCACAAATGGTTAAGCTACGGGGGTAGATTAACTTTTTTACAGTCAGTCATTCAGGCCATGCCAATTTATAAATTCTCTATCCTGGCTGCCCCACATACTATATGGAAAGAGTTGGACAAGATGGCTAGAAAATTTTTATGGGAAGGAGTAAAAGGAGAGAGGAAATGGGCCTTAGTAGGTTGGGACAAAGTAACCCAACCCAAGGTAAAAGGAGGTTTGGGACTCGAGAAGATCCAAGATAAATAACAAAGCTTTGGCTGGAAAGCTTTATCGGAGGTGGATTTCCCAACCAACTTCCTTATTCAAGAGAATCCTAACTAGTAAATATCTGGGACATGTTAACCCAAATGAGGTGGGCCGTTTCCCTTTGGATGGTACTGGATCCTTAGTGTGGCAGGCTCTCAAGTTAGGATCTCAGGTAGTAAAAGATCGATTATTTTGGAAAGTGGGGAGAGGGGAGAAGGCACATTTTTGGACAGATTCATGGGATCAATACCCACCTATCATTGTTGAATTTCCTGAATTGCAACCAATAAAAGCAGCCATTGAAACCAAGGGATGGGTCCAAATTGAAAGTTATTTCACCACTAGTCAGCTGGGGGAGTATAAGTTTAAGCAGTTCAAGAAGTTGGATGAGTGGCCAATTTCAATCCCTCCGGATTTGGCACCCATCATGACTAAAATCTTGACAGAAAGATTTCTCACAGGTAGAGACGAGGAGGATGAATTAGCTTGGGGCTATGGGAGCCTTGGTGTCTACACAATGAAGGACGGATATGACAAGATCCTTCCAGAGCCTCCCCCTCATACTTATCAAGTTGAGGATTGGAGAAAGATTTGGCATTCCAAAGGTTGGCTGAAAGTAAACTTTTTTGCCTGGCAGTTCATGCACAATGGAATTCTCACTTTTGATAATCTCAGATGTAAAGGAATCATCGGTCCTTCTCAATGTGTCTTATGCTACAAGAGCGAGGAAACAACTGATCACTTGATGTTTGAGTGCCCTTTCACGCGCCAGATTTGGAAGAGATGGTTTTCATATTATAAAATTCAAGTTAATGGTGACTTGAATCGGATTAATATTATGGGAAAGATGGAAGAGGGGTAGATTTAAATCTAAAGCTCTTCGTATTGGTTGGGAGCTTGGATTAAACTTTATTTGGTGGCAAGTGTGGTTGGAGAGAAATGCTAGAATTTTTAGAGAAACTTTTTCTTCGTTAGATGGAGTTTGGCAAGTCATTTGGAGCAAAGTCACGTAAACCGTGGTCGTCTATGCTAAAGAGGAAACTCAGGTTGTTATTGGGGCAATGGAAGAGGGAGTTGAAGTGCAAGAGGGACAGGACAGAGCTAGTTGGAAACCTCCCCAAAAGGTTGGATTAAAATTAATACCGATGGAGCTGCAAAAGGCAATCCGGGTAGAGCCGAAATTGGAGTGGTTTGCCGGAATCATGTTGGAACAGTGCTCTATTGGGAACTGCAAGGCTTGGGAAGAGCCACAAACAATGAAGCAGAAGCCATAGCTATCAAATCTGCTTCTATTTGGGCAGTTAAACAGGGCCACAGGAGGATAATACTTGAATCAGATTCTCAAATAATGGTTGGAGCTCTAGATTGCATGAGGAACTTTGCTTTGAAAGCATGGAGGTTGAGGATTCTTGTCACTCAAATTAAGGAATTATGGAGGGAATTAGATGATGTGATTCCAGCTTATGTGAGTAGAGATTTAAACAAAGCGGTCGACTTCCGGCTAAGATGGGTGCCGAGAAGGAGGTAGGGGTTCAGCTTGCACAAGTGACATGGCTATTGAGGATGAGGTGATTAGGCAGGGTCTTGAAAGGTCCTTGAGCTAATGATCAAAGAAAAAGCAAAGGGAGGAAAGGTGTCGCGATATCGCGACATGTTGCTTCGTCGCGGCCAAGGGAGGAAAGGTGTCACGATATCGCGACATGTTGCTTCGTCGCGGCCAAGGGAGGAAAGGTGTCGCGATATCGTGACATGTTGCACCGTCGCGGTCACTGGAGGAAAGGTGTCGCGATATCGCGACATGTTGCTTCGTCGCGGCCAAGGGAGGAAAGGTGTCGCGATATCGCGACATGTTGCTTCGTCGCGGCCAAGGGAGGAAAGGTGTCGCGATATCGTGACATGTTGCTTCGTCGCGGCCAAGGGAGGAAAGGTGTCGCGATATCGTGACATGTTGCTTCGTCGCGGCCAAGGGAGGAAAGGTGTCACGATATCGCGACATGTTGCTTCGTCGCGGCCAAGGGAGGAAAGGTGTCACGATATCGCGACATGTTGCTTCGTCGCGGCCAAGGGAGGAAAGGTGTCGCGATATCGCGACATGTTGCTTCGTCACGGCCAAGGGAGGAAAGGTGTCGCGATATCGTGACATGTTGCTTCGTCACGGCCAAGGGAGGAAAGGTGTCGCGATATCGCGACATGTTGCATCGTCATGGCCAAGGGAGGAAAGGTGTCGCGATATCGCGACATGTTGCATCGTCGCGGCCAAGGGAGAAAAGGTGTCGCGATATCGCGACATGTTGCATCTTCACGACCAAAGGAGAAAAGGTGTCGCGATATCGCGACATGTTGCATTTTCGTGACCAAAGGAGAAAAGGTGTCGCGATATCGCGACATGTTGCATTTTCACGCCAAAGGAGAAAAGGTGTCGCGATATCACGACATGTTGCATTGTCACGGCCAAAGGAGAAAAGGTGTCACGATATCGCGACATGTTGCTTCGTCGCGACCGAAAGAGAAAAAGTGTCGCGATATCGCGACATGTTGCTACGTCGCGGTCGAAAGAGAAAAAGTGTCGCGATATCGCGACATGTTGCTACATCGCGGCCAAAAGAGAAAAAGTGTCGCGATATCGCGACATGTTGCTACGTCGCGGCCGAAAGAGAAAAGTGTCACGATATCGCGACATGTTGCAACATCGCGCCAAGAGAAAAAGTGTCACGATATCGCGACATGTTGCTTCGTCGCCAAAGAGAAAAGTGTCGCGATATCGCGACATGTTGCAACATCGCGGCCAAGAGAGAAAAAGTGTCGCGATATCGCGACATGTTGCTTCGTCGCGGCCAAAGGAGGAAAAGGTGTCGCGATTTCGCGACATGTTGCAACGTCGCCCAAGGAGAAAAATGTCGCGATATCGCGACATGTTGCTTCGTCGCGGCCAAAGGAGGAAAAGTGTCGCGATATCGCGACATGTTGCATCGCCGCCAAGGAGAAAAGTGTCGCGATATCGCGACATGTTGCATTTTCGCGGCCAAAGGAGAAAAGTGTCGCGATATCGCGACATGTTGCATTTTCGCGGCCAAAGGAGAAAAGTGTCGCGATATCGCGACATGTTGCATTTTCGCGGCCAAAGGAGAAAAGTGTCGCGATATCGCGACATGTTGCATTTTCGCGGCCAAAGGAGAAAAGTGTCGCGATATCGCGACATGTTGCATTTTCGCGGCCAAAGGAGAAGAAGGAAAGAGTGTCGCGATATCGCGACAAGTTGCATCAACTGACCATGCCGATCCCCTTGTTAGCTAGTTAATGGTTCAAGAGATTTGGCTCCATTGCAAATCTTCTTTTACTATTGTAAGCATGTGTTCTCTCTGACTTCGGCTGGGAAAAGTCTCTTCCCAAATTGTAATTGATCTTTGTTTTAATACAAGTTTTTTCAAATTTTTCAAAAAAAAAAACATTTAAGTTGGTGTAAGCTACTTTTCAAATGGATTATAAACATTTTTTTTTTTTGTAATCTAGCCTATTATAATCATCTTTGCATTATATTTGTATTTATAATTTTTTCATGGTTGTTTAACAAGATAATATACATAATATACATGTTTTCTTCTTAACTCTTTTATTCACGTTATTACCTCGATTTTTTTTCTTTGCATACATACATAAACTTTTAAATCTTGTGCATTCTATTAAATCAATGTCCCATTATATTTTGTTTTATCTATTTTTTTTCAATTCATCTCTTATTATAACCTTAAGCCATCTATTTACATTTATTTATAGTAAAAAAATAAATAAATAGGATTTAACTGCGATAAGTGATGGAGATTGGATTAGGGTTTTGAGTGTCATTATGGTCCCCAACCTTGGTGGACCAATGCACAGCATTGGTGCCGCATAAAGGAATACATGCAATAATGGCTCTTTTCAATCTATTATGCAGGTTTGTGCTAAGAATGGTCCACAAGATAACCCTCTATTGATGTAATTCTTCCATTGCCTAAAGTTGAATCTGAATGTCACAGTTTAGAATCACTTACCCTTGTCGGGTAATTCGTTGGACGCATCCTTAATGAGTCTTCCCTTAGGGCCTAGGTTAATGCAGCTTGGACTCCTCATAGAGTCAAGCTAACAATGGTTCAAAACCTTACAAAGGGTTTTTTTGTTTCGCTTTGCAAAAACAACCCATGTTAAGGTGATTTATGAACATGGTCCCTGGTACATGAGAAGCTCTTTGCTTGTTTTTTCTCCTTAGACTCGTGATTTTTTTGTTTTTGAGGAAAGATATACCAAAGTCCCTGTGGGTGGAATTTTGAGGACTCCTTCAACCTTTGTGGCCCTTTCTCAGTCCCATAGCAGCCCCTCTAGGGCATGTCATTTTGGTGGAGGCAGATAAATTTTTCCATGCACGCCCTAAAAAACGTGTTTGCATCAAGATTGATATTTCTCGAGATCTCAAGGAGTCTATTGACATACAAGTTGGTGACACTGTGTTATCCCAACGGGTCCTCTACATTAATTTGCCCAACACATGTTTTCGATGTCAGTCCTTAGCACACAAGATCAAAGATTATCCCTTGATATCGCATAACAAGGACAAGTAAAACCTCACCACATTGAGTGTGCCTACTCCTCAACCTAAGGAGGATGGTTGGACAACTATGGGAGGGCATAAAAATCCATATTTGGTTGCTTCTAAAGGTACACAGTCCAAGTCGGCACATGTCTCACAATTGGTAAAAAGAGGGTATGAAAAGGAAAAAGTTGGTCCCCTAGTTGAAACTACCAACAATGAGGCTCCTCAATCTCAACATATTCATACCCCAAGGGATGCAATAGAGGTTGTTTCACAATTTGCCAATCGATCAGTCCTCATTTCCCCCTAGCTAACGCAAGGCACTCTCGCAACCCGAGAAGGAGATTTGTAAAAGAAGATGTCACTCCAAAGAAGCGAATTCATATGACCAATGTTCAATTAGGTAGTTATGTTCTTGATTCATCCAACAACTATAGTGTGTTGGAGTATCTTAGCGATGATGAGAATATGTTATTAGATGTAAAGTCGTCGATGAAATTGGTGGTTCTTACCAATGAAGCAAAATCTAAATTTCTTTCTCAATGAAATTGGCGGTTCCTACGGATGAAGCAAAATCTAAAGTTCCTTCCCCTTCTGTGTGGTTTCGACGTTCTTGTAGTCCTCCACAGTGAAAATAATATGGAGATAGTATACCCAAAAAACAGTTTCAACCTTTCAACTCAAGATTTCCAATAGCTCTGCAGCATTGGACAGACACAAAATGACGCAGCAATAAGTCTACTTAGTGCCTAGAGCTACAGTTCTACAGTTTAAGGTTTTTTTTGTTACTCTAGTTTATATTTCTATGCTTATTTATGTTGTGTATAAGGTTTTTTTGTTACTCTAGTTTATTTTTCTATGCTTATTTATGTTGTGTATTCACCCTTTTAGGGGTTGGTTCCGATTTTGATTGTATTGGTGGCCTTGCACCCCAAGCTGTGATCTTTCCAACTTCAATTTTATTGTAACCTCCTTTATTTTTATTGAATATAATTGTTGGTTCCAATAAAAATAAATAAATAATTCATATTTTTAACTCAAATATGGTTATAAAGTAAACATTTAAATTTAGCATGTTCTTTTATTACTTCTTTCAACTCTTTAATATTTATAATACATATGATATTTTTTGTCTTTTTCAAAAAGTGTCATCCACTTCCTTGTTTCAAAAGTCCTTTATTGTTTAACATTTTTTCATTGGCCAACAATGCTTAGGATCGAGCATTCCCGTCCTAGCCATGACCCCTCATATTATGAACAACCTTGTGTTCCATTTTAATTATGTTTTCATGTAGGTTTTTCATTGATATTCATAAGAAAGTTACACTGGAAGAGGTAAACTATTTTTCCATTTCCATATTTTCCCCATATAAACGTGCAACTATATATGCATATATATTATGTGTGGCTTCTATGAAGATCCACTCCCATAAAAATACAAAAATAAAAATAAAAATTATGTTGTTTTCAAGTCAACTAAACCATATCTAGCTTGTCTTTTTACTAAATATATTCTTCATTTGCTTTTGTGTCAAAGATATTCATCTTCCTCGGCCTCTTATGACTCCATAATCAGCTCCTAAGAGAAAAATCTCTCTCAACCAATTTCCTTGTAAAACTTGAATTTCCTTAACACGAAGGTTGACATAATTATTGAGTAAGTTGTCTACTACTTGGTTTCCTTCTCTCTATATCTGTTGACATTTCTAAGATAATCAATGACAATTGATGGATATAAAAAATAATGTTATTTTTTATCCAATTTCCACATCCATTTTTCTTGATAGCATTAATAATAATTTGTGAATCTCCTCAACTAAAATATATTTCTATACTTTTTCAATAGCAATTTTCACCTTTAATGGAATTGTTCTACCTTTTACATAGTTGTTAATAGGAGTTCCTTATGATTTAGAGTAAGGTTAATTTTATCTTTATTATTTCCAAAAACAACTTCTAGTAATTGTTTCCTTATTTCCTTTAAAAGCACCATAATCTAATTTGATAAACCCAACTTTTAGACTTTTCCATTTTACCATAGATCAAAGTAGAACATCTATGTTACCTTCATTGTCATAGATGACCCTTGCATGTATATTCAAATCTTATAACCATAAGGCTAATACTTATTTTTTCCACACTTGAAACTTCTCATGATAAGCACCATGTTTGTATATATTCTATAAGAGAGGCAATAATACTATTAGGAACCTTTCGATGAAAAAAAGCACATCCACATAGATATTGCAATAATCAACAAAAAATTGGAATTTAAATAACAATATTGCAATAAATAAGGGAAATGCAACAACTTTATTATTAAAAAATAGAATTTACAATAGAGAATCAAAAGCCTCTTCGAGGAGGCAACCTATTCAGAAGTAGAGCTTTGTTATAATTTAGAAAAAGATGATACATTCCCTCTCTGCACTTGCCTTTATAAAGACTCCTATCAACCCTAATTCTAATACTCAAGGGTTGACTTCACATGCAAGCGAGGACTCGAGCCAATAACTCCTAATAAATAAACAGTTACATCTTTTATAACGATTACATCATATGGGACCATATGTCTAGGCATCCAAGGTGCCACATACACATTACAAGACAATGACATAATAATGTTAAAATAAAGTCCTGACATTCCCTTTAAAAAAAAATTATCCTCAAAGCTTGAGATGAGGAAATTGTTGTTAGAACTAATGTAGTGATTCCCATGTGGCATCTTTTGTTTGTAATTCATGCCATTGTACTAGAATTTTAATGATAATTTAGTTGTGGAGCGCATGTTGTAGCTTGGTGGTGAGTTCCCCAACAAGTAGAGACAAGTGAGATAGATTTTAGAGCCAAGCAAGACTATAGTCAATGCATATGTATGACATTATATTTACTTGAGCAGTGATCAACTCTAGTTGAATGGCAACGTTCACTTGAATGATCTTCGTGCTTAAACGACAACGTTCAATTGTACGAGTTGTGTGCTTTGAACAACAACGTTCACTTGCATGGTATGAATCTTATGATGGTTTACTTGCATGAATATTAAGAATGTTCTTGAACGGTTCACAGACTTTATTGTCAATTGCTTGAACATTCAATAGTGCCTTCACACATCAATTGTTATCTGACAACTAAGTGAACAACAATATGGAATGTGATCAACTGAATGTCACTTCAACTATTGAGCAACAACATGATCTACAACAAATGGTTATGAAACCCTGTAACCTACATACAATAATCTAACCAATGCACAACATACAACACAAATGAATGCACCATTCAAGTATACTCTAGTCAATGAAATAAATATATTTTAATTGTTGCTCGTAGGCTTACATAGTAATAAGCACAAATGCACTTAGTCACAAGGGCTCTCTATAACTACTCAAAACTAGACATGCATTACTACCAATGCCTCTCTTAATTTGCACACACACACAATAAAGAATACACAAAGATGCACCTAGATGAATTTCTCCTACAATGTTATGCTCTCATACTCACTACTCTTGAATTGAACAGGGTTCCTTATAAGGATGTGGATAGATGGTTAACAACAATTATCGCTCGTACCCCTCATATCTTAACAACTTTCTCCTTGGGAAGACATTTACACTTTTCCAAAGATTAGACTTATCACAATTATTTAATTGATTACATTTATTTCATTTACCTACATTTGGGCTTACATTTCATTTCATGTCATTACAAAATTCTAATACAAAACTTTAGTGCATATTTTGCACTTTTATTTCATTTTTTTTTATGCTAAGTTGTTGATTTATTACCAATATTTATCCTCCCCTTTTAGTCTGTTGGCATCCTCGTCGACTTCTACTCTGGTACCATCTTCTCCTAAGGACTTGGCTCTTAGAAAGTCTAACTAGGTACTCCTCCCAATTTAGCAAGTCGAAGCTCGAGCGTTGCTCTTTTATCCTTTATTTTTTATGCATAGTTGTAGTATTAGACATACTTCATCCTATAATGATTGGCATTCTTTGTCATTTTTGCCAATTCTTCAAGAAGCTCCTTCTCCCTCTTAGAAGAAGTAGTATTGAGTGTATGTTTGAGTGCAACCTCTATCCTAGCTACAACAACCAATTGGTCATCTCTATATGCAATTATTTGGTCTTTGTGTTTTAACTCTTGGTCCTTTACTTCCAATCATTGCTTATGAATTTCCAATGTAGATCTTAATTGCTCAATCATCTTGTCATGTTGTTGAATCTTCTCTTCTTGTTGTTGTATCTTTTCCTCAAATTCTTGTTTCATTGCAGTCAATTGTGCATCAAATTCCCTCCTTGGATTTTATCCTCTCCTCAACTTCTCTTTGTAATGTAGCCAATTATGTCTCTATATCAGCCTTCATTTGTTACATCTCCTCTCTCCATTGGTTAACATGTTCTTCCTTGAACTGTTATACCTTTTCCAATCCCGTCTCTAACCATTCAATCCAATAAGCCATGAAGTTCATGCATGCATATGTCCCAAACAATTCTAGTGGAATCTTCTTGTATTCCACTCCTGCTGCATTAGTCGGGCAAGGTATGAGCTCACCTTCATCTATATAAACCCTTGGTGGCTGTCTATAGATAGTTGGTACTCCCCTTGGCAATTCCTTGAGTCCAACCATACTTATCACACCACCAAATTCAAATTCCCATGGTTGTTACTAATGGATGTCTATTAGTCTTTTCACCCTTTGTTCATTTTGGGTCCATTCTAAAATTTTTGTAAATTTTTCATATATCATCATCTGACACCTCTTTAGATTTCCAACACAAACCATATGAAATTCCAATATGGCTCTATCCATAGCTTGTATTATTTTACCAAAGAATCCATCTACTTATGCATTCATTTGCTCAACCCTTTTTGTGAAACACTACAATTTTGTACTTCAACCAAAAAATGTCTCGTTGAGTTATGTGGAATTTCCACTTTTATTTCTTCGATATGGATTTCTTCCTTTTATTTTTCTCCATGCATAAAAATTGATTTTTTGTTTCTTTTCCCTCTACCATGGGTTGTTGCTTCTGTAGAATTTGATTTTGGGTACCACCACCTCTTTGAATAAGTTTGAGCCTTATAGGTTGCTCATCACTATTTGATTCCTCCTAAATCTGCTATGGTGGCTCATCTACCTCCCTTGCCTACTCTTTACCTTTTTTTGATTTTTTGGATTTTATTCACTGATATTTTTTATTCCACTTCTACTTCTAGTCGAACTTCAATTATGGCTATAAAATCAAAGTTTATTGATATTGGCATTGAAGGGGATGCTTGTGGATCCAACTATTATACTTCATAAAAATATCTAAAGCAATTCCACCCCAAGGTGTTGTACATATACTAGTTCCATTATGTCTATCTCATCCATTTCCACTATCTCGATTGGTGGGGAGTGTATGGTTTCTCCCTCTTATTGTTGTATTATTTCTCCCACTTCATCTTGTTCTTGAAATTCTTCATTTTGTTGATCATCCATTTCAAATTCAACTTCTTGTGAATGTATTGGTTGATGATGTTGAGATTGAGCTTCCATTTAAGGCTCTAAACTCCTTCTTCTTGTACCTTTATACACTAGCTATAATTCTTCCTCTAAATTCTCACTCTCCTCCGGTAATATTTCCATGTGCTTTCTTTTATAACATTTCTTTGTTTTTGTCAGAGTACTTGACTTACTGATAGGTACTATATACATCCACCTTAGAATTATTGGTTCATGTTTTGGCAACTCTCTGGGACATCTCAACCCTAGGATCTCCAATTTTAAATACAATATTGTATTTAGCATTATTCTATGGCATGAAATACCATAAAAATCTCATTTGTTTGCTTCTTCAAAAATGGTTGGATACAGTATGACAAATATAACACCCAATCATAGTGTACTCCCTCTCTAATGCCTTGTACATATGGAATCAACTAGATAGGCATTTTTATAGTTCTTTACTCTCTTAACAACTTGGGAATTACTATATTCATCATGTTTAGGTATATTATATTATTTGCTACATGCTAATGTACCCCCAGGGTATATTTATAAATAGTAGATTAGGGTTGAGTCAATAGTTTAGAGTGTGAGTTATATTTCCCCTTTTATGTAAGTGTGAATGTGCAGGAAATGCACAAGTGTCATAGTGTAGGTTGAGTAAATGTGCACAAGTGTATTGTATGTAAGAATGCAAATATGTAATGTAAATATGTGCACAAGTGTCTTATATTAATTGTGCAAGTAGAAGTGTAAGAGTCATGTAAAGGTGTATAAATGTTATAGAGTCAAGTGTTCATCAAGTATGCAAGTGGCGAGTTGATAAGCCAAGAGTCATGAGACTTGGCATATGAAGAGAAATAGTCATGTATGTGAAGATTCACATTACTATGGCCATATTATAGATATAATGCTCCATAAGAGGATGTCTAGAATCATATCAAATACAATTCATATATCTTATTGTAAGAAGAATAGGAGCAATAAAGCTTGTATACATTTTGAGCGATTAATATTGTAAGGTATTCTTTATGCATAGTACATGAATGACTCAGGATATTTACATTCATATTTTAGTATATAAGTGAATGTTATTTGACTTATTATAAGCCTTGATATACATATTAAATTTCTTATATTATTCTACTCATATTATCATTATCTGATCTTTATTATTGTGGCTATTTTATATTTGGGGACCTATGTGATATTTTGAGATAACCTGTGCTATATCATGGTAGTATTAAGGCTTAAAAATCCAATAGTGGTATCAAAGCTACCACCAAATTTTTTCCAGATTGATAGAGTTTATTGAAGTCACCATTATAAATCGACTTTATCCACATTTGATAAAGTTGATTAAGAGTATGTCCACTTTAAAGCCAGTGAGACTTAGACTCTATCTTAAAGGTCATATTGAGTAGAAAAGACTTAGAGTATTTCCACTTGGTTGAAGGAAAGCCATTGAAAACCAAGACTCAACAATATTGATAGAAAGGGTCAACTTAGGAGAAAAGTTGAACATATTGAAACCAACTCAGAAGATAGTTGGCTATTGATTGATTGGAAACCAACTTAGAAGATAGTTGGAAGATTCAAGGATATACAAAGTCACCCTGATAATATATTGGATTCTCTAGTAAGGAGTAGAATCATATTGAGTTCTTAGGTATGACCTAAGACATTGAAGATAATATTCTAGAAGTGTGAGAAACTTTCTACAAAATATAGAGAAGAGTTTTAGCTTCTAAGTGTAGAAAATGAAGAATGACAAAGCAATAGAAAAAGTTGTAACAAATTGAGAAGCATTTAAATATTCCTAAGAAAGAAGGAAGAAAGTAGTAGAAAAATTTGTAGTGGGTTGAGAAGCATTCAAAGCTTCCTAAGAAATAAAGAGAAGAAATATAGCACCAAAGTGTAGAAGAAGAACAAGTTAGAGTTGCAACAAAGATAGATATATACCAATGATATATCAGTGTCGAAGAAGGATAAAGAAGCATACAAAGATTACTTTATATAGCTTCAAGAATTCAATTGAAAGCTATAAGTAGTAAAATAATAATCAGGTCATAGAGATATTTGACCTTGACATAAGCAGTAGAAGAAGATTCAGGTCATATTGACCTTGACATAGGCCCAAGAGGCCAATATAGAAGAAACATGTCTAAGAGGTCAATATAAGAGAATGAGTCTCATTATAGAGATGTAGGCCCATATAGAATATAGGCCGAAGAGAGAGGTCTAAATACAAGAAAGTATAAATAAAAAGTGAAGTCACTCGAGAAGCTCTAGAGAAAAGATCAAGGAGTCCCATTTGACCAATTCCTATAAATACAAGTAGAGAGGCCAACTTCAGTAGCAAGACGAGTAGAGAGGCCATTCAATCAAACTACAAAAGAAAACAAAAGTCATCCAAAAAATTGTTATCCAAATGACCAAGCTAACATTAGCATAAAGGAAAAGTAAGGAATAAAAGATGTTATAGAAGTGTCGTACATCAGGAACCTATGAATCTACAACATTGGACATAACATTAGTAACACAAAAGCATTGTATAGTAATAAGAAGTTATACTGTGAAAATAGAAAGCAAGCGAAACTGAGTGTTTAAAGGAAGAAGTAGAGTTTTCCAAAGCGCAAATCAAAGCAACATCTAACTAGAAAAAAGGGTAACATCTAACGTTACTTGAAGTTAATTCAATTAGCAAAAGAGCAACATATAACATTACTAGAAGTTACCCACGTGTTGTAGATAAGATGGAAAGGGTAGGGCAATCCTCCAAGGGAGGTCCTTGGTTTGAATCTCCACCCTACCAAATGCACATCGGGTACCCAAAATCCAATTGATAATGTTGGTGCGGTCAGGGCCGAGCGCGACTCTCGAGTGATTTTGATGGTGTAGAACCCCCTGGTCGTGGTTTCTTAGACCAACGTGGCCCCACAAGGGATTTTCGCTAAATTAAAAAAAAAACATTACAGGAAGTTGAATCAATTAGCAACAGGGCAACATCAGACGTTATTGGAAGTTGAATCAACCAACAGAAGACGTAAAAAGGGCAACATCTAATGTTATTGGAAGTTGAATCAATTAGTGAAAGGGCAACATATAATGTTGGTGGAAGTCAAATCAACCAACAAAAGGCACAACATATAATGTTGCTAGAAGTTTAATCAACCAATAGAAGGTGCAATATCTAACATCTCTAAAAGACAAAACAATACAATGAAATCCAAATCATCTAACATTGGATAAGGCAGTGTAATCTAACGTTGGAAGAAATAAGAGTGCTCAAAGCAAACATGAGACATGCAACATCAGTTTTTAACACATTGAGCATTATAAGTAAAAAAGGTAATGTGTTTTCCAAAATGCATGCAACATTCCACACGATAAATATCAATTATTGAGGCACCCTCGAACTGGTTTCTAAAGAGCATAAGGAACACATTATGAATCCCTAGGTCTTAACACCAATAACAAGTGAGCAATTCAACGTAAAGAAGCAAGTGAGTAATTTAGATATCATATGCAAGCAAGCAACTCAAAAATCATTTGAAGGTTAGATCTTAATTTGATTTTTGATTAAGTCTTTAAGGAGTTATAAGGTATACTTATATAATTGAAAGGATATAATTTATTTATGGAGTGATAAGTAGATTTTTAAGAGTTATAAGATTTATATTTTCTATTATTAATTTTTATGTTAGAGATATGGAGTAATAAGGATGTCTACTTAGTTAATTTTTATTATTATTTGAAATATTAAAGGTAGAATATTTTTATTTGAAAAGTGTGGAGTGATAAGAATGTCTACATTAGTTTAGTTTACTTGGTTATTTCAATTATTTGACTTTTTTGATAGAAGTTTTATTTTGAGTATTTTCAATTTTTGAGAAAAAATGAAATTGAAAATTTTATTAAAAGTTTTTGAAATTTTGCAAATTTAATTTTGGAGTTAAAAGGTTTTCAACATCAAAGGTTAGGAAATAAAAATTTGCAAATTTCATATTATTTGAGTTGTTTCTTAACTAGGGAGTCATAAGAATTACTACTTCAAAGGAATTAAAGTTGCATAAGTTATTGTACAAGAAAAGAAAGAATCAAATGATTCTAAGGTCAAATACAAAGGGAAGATTCTTATGCATGAAACTGAGAGAGTTCAAAAAGTTCGTGATCTTGAAGACACAAAGACTGAAGAACCAGAGAATATAAAGAATGAAGACAAACAAGAACATGAAGCTAAACCCAAAGAAGCCAAATATGAATCTCAATCAGATGTTTGTGTACAATGAAGGTTACTAGAAGATTGAAGACGAAGACGAAGACCATAATTGAATACTAAAGTCTTCAATAACCAAATAATGTAATACATGGGGTGTTGAGGTATATTATATTATTTGGCACATGCTAATGTACCCCCATGGTACCTTCATGGTACATTTATAAATAGTAGATTAGGGTTGAGTCAATAGTTTAGAGTGTGAGTTATATTTCCTCTTTTATGTAAGTGTGAAAGTGCAAGAAATGCACAAGTGTCATTTAAGTGTGAATGTGCAGGTAATACTAAGTGTCATAGTGTAGGATGAGTAAATGTGCACAAGTTTCTTGTATGTAAGAGTTCAAATATGTAATGTAAATATGTGCACAAGTGTCTTAGATTAGGTGCACAAGTAGAAGTATAAGAGTCATGTAAAGGTGTGAAAATATTACATAGTTAGGTTTTCATCAAGTATGCAAGTGGCAAGTTGATAAGCCAAGAGTCATGAGACTTGGCATATGAAGATCAATAGTCATGTATGTGAAGAGTCATATTACTATGGCTATATTATAGAGATAATGCTCCATAAGAGGGTATCTCGAATCATATCGAATCATATCAAATAAAATTCATATATCTTATTGTAAGAAGAAGAGGAGCAATAAAACTTGTATGCATTTTGAGCAATTAATATTGTAAGTTGTTCTTCATGCATAGTACATGAATGATTCATGTTATTTACATTCATATTTAAGTATATAAATAAATTTTATTTGATTTATTATAAGCCTTGATATACATATTAATTTGCTCATATAATTCTACTCATATTATCATTATCTTGATCTTTATTATTGTGGCTATTTTATACTTAGGGACTTGTGTGATATTTTGAGATAACCTGTGATATATTGTGGCAGTATTAAGGCTTGAAAATCCAACACATCATGCACTACAACTTTTCCTTTTTTTAATTTTTGTTGCTTTATTCCTTGTCTCCCATGTTTGAGCAAATTTGTAGCTTCTTCAAGATTAATATTGGTGGTATTCTTTATTACTTCATTCCATTGGACTTCATCCATTTTATTTATTACTTATTTTCTCATAGGAAATATGTGGCTCAGCAACCCAAAGATTTTCCAAAAATTATTTGTCAAAAATACCACTCTTACCCTTCTGTCTCCGATCCACACTATGCTTTGATTTTGTTATGAATTGTATGTTTCTAGCATCTATAGCAAGTGATCAAGTGTGCTCTTATGCCACTTCTTGTCAATATGCAACTTACTCTTGCCCTCATTAATGATGCTCTTAGTAAGTGATCGAGTGTGCTCTCATACCACCATTTCTTACAAAATTCTCTTGTTGGTTGAATAATATTTATTTCTTTTAGAGGTATTTTTCTCTCCCTTTCTACACTTTTTTCTCTCCTTTGAGGTAAAGTTTGTTTTCTAGGATCCTCTTATCACCATGGTGGGAGTGTCTTTTAATTCTTTATCTAGGCTCCTTGAGTATGTATCTCATGTAATTCCCTTTTATATTTCTATGTTCCTCATTCTTAGGAACAATATTCTCTTTGATATAGTGGTCCAAGTGAATATATATTGCTTTTAGCTTGTATTTGTGCAAGTCATTTCCTAATACTTTGTCTTCCACTCATACTTTTGCAATTAGAACTTCATCCAATTCTTCGTTCATCTCCAATCATAGAGCATCCTTTGTCATACAACTATTACACTAGTATGATGATTCTTCCTTCACTTGAATGACCAACTCTTTCACTTGTGCGATAATTTCTTCCTCCTATACAATAATCTTCTTCAATTTGTATGGCAATCTTCTTCAATCTATACGATAATATTATTTGATTGGTACAAGTCATTTAGCTTATATGACCATTGACTCATTTTTATATGTTCTTCTCGTAGTCCTACACACTTGTACGATGGTATTTAGTTGACACTCACCTCAACTCCCTTTTGCCTGTATGACAACCTTATATACCCTTTTCTGTGCATAGACTCAAGAACCCTATTGTTCTCCAATAAATTATATCCAAGGTTTATCTAGATAATAGTTACCCTTCTTTATCATTAAATTGCTACTCAAGTTAGAAAATTTAGCCATATTTATTAGTATGTGCAATGTTCCCTTTCTTTCATCTAGTTTCAATTCCTGCACAGGCACCTCTACCATATCCTTCAATATTCACTTCCTCTTTTATGATTGTGTGGTCGATTGTGCACCTGCAAACTTCTTTTAATCAAATTTTTATCAACATTTAGGGCACATTCTAATACCCTTAATTGCATTCCTTCAAATTTATTTCTCTTAATGGCCCTTCTCTTTCCTAGTTGCCTTGTTGCTTAATGCTCCTATGTAATTTACCTTTGTATTGTCTCTATTTATCATTTGGCTTTAGTAGCAAAAACGATTATGACTACCATGTTACCTTTTATGCATGCCATGTCACGGTTATCTCTGATTCTTGTGATGGATATGAAGGTGATTTTCATTCCTAATCCAAGATAACATCACAACTAATATATACTCTCTTTGAAGTTAAGATCAAATAGTCTATTAGCTTTTGATTCACAATTGTAGCCTAGTAAGATGCATTGTTGAGATTTTTCATCCAATTTATATATTTTCTCCTTTGGAATATGCATGTACGTTGTATAACCAAATACCCAAATATGAGATATTGATGGTTTGTGTCCACTCCATGCTTCTTTTGGAGTGATATGCTCAAGTGATGTATTGGGGGCTCGATTGAGTAAGTAAATTATTGTATGTATTACTTTTTTCCAAAAAGAGTGTCCAAGTTGTGAATCTTTCAACATACTTCATATCATTTCTATGATTGTTCTAATTCTATATTTTTCAATACCGTTTTGTTATGGTGAGTAGGATACTATCAATTGTCATTGAATGTCATGTTTCTTCAAAATGTTAAAAATTCATTATTTGTAAATTCTTCCCTTGATTTGAGTGGAGGACATGGATCTTTCTTCTTGTGGAAGTCTCTACTCAGGCCATTACTGAAAGTAGAAGAAGATAATATTTTCTCTTCAAAAAATATACCCACATTTTTTAGGTATGATCATCAACAAAAATTTGAAAATACCTAGTCCCATTGTAAATTGGAGCCATGGGTCTACACAAATTAGTATGGATAAAATCAAGAGATGCCTTGGCCTGGTATTATGTAGTCTTGAAATGAGCTTGATGTTCCTTTCAAGACTACATAATGACAAATATGTGTAGACTTATGTAAAGAAGGAATACCTTTGACCATATTTTTGTTTTGTAATGCAACAAGGTGGCCATAATTTAAATGGCCATATCATTGGTGCCAAAGCGAGGTAGATATATTATAGTTGAAAACTAATGCTAAGTTCTCATGATGCATTGTGTTAAGTTCAAACATATTTTCTTTTCCTTTTCCATATATAACATTCTTATAATTCTTAGTTTTATCATGCATGATGAAAACCTTGGATCCTTGTTGCTTATCAAACTTGACCTTTAAATTATGGTCAAGTAGTTGATTGATGGAGAATAGATTTTTGGTGAGTCCTAGAAAATATAGGAATTTTATGATTTTGCATTTGTGTGATCCAAGTTATAATTTTATATCTCCTATTTCTTTTGTTCCATAGGATGTATCATCCCTACCAGAAAATTTTCCTACATGTCTAGAATACCTTAGATTTTGAAACCAATGTTTTCTTCCTATCATGTGTTCAGTTGCTCCATAATAAATATACCAAATATCATTGAGTTAAGCATGTGCAACTAATGCATGTTCTTTGTGAGAATTGTTTCTCCACATGCCTTTTCAGAATGGATGCTTCCTTTTAAGAGATACATGTTCGAATTTTTGTTTTGAATGTGATATCTCTTCCTTTTGAAGTAGGTTCACCAGTTTCTCAAAAATTAGTATTTGCTTAGTAATATTTAATGTAGTCACAAAAATATTGTCCTTTGATGGGAGAGATATTAAAATAATAGGAACGAATATTTCATCAAATACTTGAGTTCCCAATGCTTGAAATGATGCTTGCAATTTTGCTATTCTTCTCATGAATAATTTTAGCTTTTCTCCACTCTTCATCTTGAAACAATAGAGTTGGCTCTAGAGGAATATAATCTAATTTTGATTTTTGGCTTCAAATACTATTTTTAATTTCTCCCATGCATCCCTGGTTATATTCATATCCCTAGTGTATGCATGGACTTCATTTGCTATTCCAAGCATGATGATTAGTCTTGCCTTTGTATCTGCCTTGTCAAACTTTATTTGATCATCTCCTTTGGTAGTAGGACATGAAGTGCTTCCATCTACCACTTGTCAGACTTCTTCAAACCCGATTTGTGTCATGAGTTTGGTCTTCTAGGTAGAATAATTATTTTCCCCCAACAAATGGGAATCTGGTAACAAGAACTTTGTTGCTCCACTAGTCATAGTGAACTTTTACAAAATTAAAATTTTCTTCTTTTATTAAATTTACCTCAAAAAACTCTTTCTGACTAGTATATATATGCTTATACTCATATTTCTATTGATGTTGCAAATCTCAAGGAAAATGTTCACCAAGTATGGAGGTGAAAAAAATTTTCTTCCCTCCAAATGATATTTCTTCTTTTCAAATATTTTAAAAGAATAATTTATTCTTTTCATAATATGATCTTTAATAAAGAAAGGAATTTTTCAAAAACCTTTGTACCTTTATTTTATTCCCACTATTGATATGAGGTAGAATTAAAATTCTTTATTGTCAATGATAATCACCACAAGCCCCTTTTTCTTCTATCTAATTTTGCACGCGTTTTTTTTTGGAAAACACATTGGCTAAACTTTATGCTTTTCAAAACCTTTGATAGTACTAATTATCAAGAAATATCTCCTTGTCATATTTGGACTAATAGTTTTCTTCTTTTGAGCAATTCATTTTTAGAGAATATGTCTCTAATACCTTTCTTTTGCTCGACATTCATCAAACAATGCTTTTCTTCTCAAATGGATGTCTTACCTTGTGATTATTTGTGTGCTTGAGTGAGCATTTACTCCTGTTGAGTGTGTGTACTTTTTATCTAGGTGGACATTCTTTTCCTGTCTTCCAAGTTTATGTTCTTGTCCTCTAGGTGTGTGATCTTATCCTCCATATTTTGGGTGCATCCTAGGGTTCTTTTAGTGGTTTTATTTTACTTTTCTATTCGATAGTATGCACGATACTGCAAGTTTTTCCTTTGAATGTATCTAGTGATATTTAAATCTTGGTGTAATTGTCTTCTTAGTTTCTTCTCTCTCTTTATTTTGACTAGTGTAGGTGACTCTAATT
Source organism: Wollemia nobilis (assembly GCA_028583015.1). NCBI lineage: Eukaryota > Viridiplantae > Streptophyta > Pinopsida > Araucariales > Araucariaceae > Wollemia > Wollemia nobilis. The sequence continues at coordinate 2,290,581 of JAQPPZ010016670.1, forward strand.
CCTTCTCATCCTTCTTTTTGGTTGGAGCAGACGTTTATAGTTTCTTCACTGCTCTTTCTTTTGAGCACTTATTTTGTACATATATCTTTCAAATGGAGTTCACCCAATTTGTTATATATTCCTTCATGTCATTAGATCCCTTTTTGTTTCACAAGCGTCCACAATTCTTCTTTCATAGGTTCCTTTCTTTGGACCTGATAAGTGACACTAAGAGAATTCAATTGCTTGCTAATAACACACACTCCTTGCTATGTTGTTCTAATTTTATAACTCATTGTTTGCTTGGATATAAACAAAAGCTAGTACCTTACCGTTAGCTATAGTGGAGACAATATTTTTGTTTTTAAATATTCATTTATTTCTCAAGGAATGTTTGTATAACAAGCTTTGGGTGCTTCTTCTAAAATATTATTTATTACTTTCAACTGATAATTGGCACCTTCAATACTAGTTTTTCTTTGATGACTTTTGCACTTTTCTTTTTTCCTTTGGTTGTTCCTTTTGTTAGCTCTCTAAGCTTGTATCCTAATACAAAAACTTTTCAAATATTGAGGAACTTTATTATTTATTTATTTATAATAAAAAATAGGTTTTTGAAAGGGTTGCCCTTTCCTTTTATGTCGACTTAGTCACATTGAGCTATTTGGTACCACCAAGTTTTAACCTTGGTGTGGGCTACATTAACTATTTATTTCAACTGGTGAACCAAGGACATGTTGACTCTTGAGGAACTTTAATGACTTCCTCTCTTGAAATATTTGTATTTTTCAATAGTTTCCTTTGTAAACATCTATAGAGTTTTCAATAGCTTCCTTTGTAAACATCTATAGAACTTTCAATAGCTTCCTTTGTAATCTTTTATGGAATTTTCAGTAACTTTGTAATTTTTTGTGGAGCTTTCAATAGCTTCCTTTTTTTTGGCTTTTTAGCAAAATTATCACAGGTCCCAATATCCAGGATCATATAAAATATGTATGAAAACTTAATCACAAAATAATATCAATGCATACAAATATCATATAATATAAATCAATATAACATTCAACAATATAACAATATTATTGAATGAAAATACTCACAATATTATTGATGAGTCAAATATACAATCTTGATATTTGCTCTACATTCAGATACATTTCATAAAGCTTTGTCTTTATAATATAACCTTAGAAAGGTAACTCTTGGATTCTTTAACTTTTATCACATATTCGAGAGATGCAACCTTTCCTATTCCTCACATAAGACAAATCTCTCATGCCTTTTGGCTTCTCATCTTGCCACATGTATACATGACTCTTGACTCTCTATTTCATTGCATACTTTACTTTATGACACTTGCACACTTGCACACATTACTACATAACACTTGTGAACTTTCTCACTCTATACATTTGCACACATTGTTAAATGACACTTGTGCACATCCTACACACAAACACGTACATAAGGGAAAATATAAATCACACTCCTAATCTCTAAAAACACACCCTAATCTAATATCTACATACATTTGTACCATAAGGTACCATAGGGGTTCATGAGCATGTACCAAATAATGTAGTATTCTCCAACACCCCCTGTATTACATTTCTGATTCCTATATTTGTCTTAAATCTTATTGTATTATTGAATATTTTAATCTTAAATTTTTGATTCTCATCTTTTTCTTCTTGCTCTAGCTCCCACACTGCATGAAGTTTAGATTTTGAATTTGTTCCTTTATGTTATTCTTTGTGCTTGTTATACTAACAAACACTTCATATCTTTGCGAGAATTTTGAATCATTAATACACATTCCTAGTGTATATTATTTGTTTTTATTTAGATCCATTTCCTTAACAATTTTCTTGTAAATTTTCTTTCATTTTTTCAGTAATTCTTTTCTTCAAGTAGAAATCCTTTTATCTCCAAAAATTAAATAATCAACTATCAATTTTTTTTAATGGGTTATATGGGATAGAAACAGACCATGTCTGTATTACATCATCACCACATAGTGGATTACAAAAAAGCTTGGATATTATCCATGTATCGTTTGGCAAGATTCGTACTTGTGTCTCCTCCTTGAAATGTTGAGGAATTGAACCAATTGAGCTAATGCCACTTGATTTCAAATAATTTAATTTGCAAATCAAAACTTTCAAATTTTCAAACCTTTGAAGTAGAAGATCTTATGTCTCCCCAATTTTAAATAATCAATTCCTTCAAATTTACAAAAAAATACAAATAAATAATTTGCAAAATCATTTCCTTTTGAGTAGACAACCTTATGGCTCCAAAGATAAATTCAATCAATCATAAAATTTCAATTTTTGAAATTCTTAATCAAATAAGAAAATTCAAATTTTCTTTTGGAGTAGAAAACCTTATCTCTCCAACCTTTAAATTTTATCAAATATCAAATTTCAAAAAAAATTAAATCAATAATTTCAATTCTTCAAATTGCAAATATCTATTTTTCAATTTTCAAGAATCATGTTCCAATTTCAATTTTTTAAATTCTCCTTGTAACTCCCAATTTTTTTAAATTATTCCTTTAATTATATTATTTATCCAACTTTCTAATGTCTAAATATTTTAATCAATATGCATTAGACAATGTGCTAATGTTCAAATGCACACCCAAATCTTAAAAGGTAAATATTATGCGCCCAAGTCTTTAGATTAATATCAAAGGACTTACCCTTTGATTCCTGCTAGCCTGAAATTATGTGACCAATGAAATCTATGTGCCATCCATGTTGTTCTATTTTTATACACCAATTCTCATACAAGGTGTTACCCAAGGTGTTTCACCTTTCGACACTCAAGGGATGCTACTTTCAACCTTGCTATCCTCCTTCTTGCTTCACAAAAATGTCATAGGGGATGATTTATTTCTCTCTCGATGCAATCCAAAAAATAAACTTCACTAATTATTCAAACTACTTGGATATATGGAATATATATGGTTTAAGATAAACTCAATCAATGGACATTCTTCTCAAGATATTTGTATTGATCTTAGGCTTAAACATGCGTCGTTATTCTACATTTACCAGATTTTTTTTGGTTGCTATTCATGTCTTAGTCTAAAAATATGTTGTTGTTCTATTTTTATCTCTGCTACTATTCACTACTTTATCTGGGCATATATCCACGATGGTATTTTGATTGCTATTTTATATATCTAGATGGTTCTCATCCTCTCTGCTTCTTCAGGTTCTTACTTGAATTCTTCTCCAACATTGGCTATAATTTTTTGTCTATCTTATTTGATTTTGATGACTTTTGTTGTCTCAATCTTCTCTCAATAATCTTTTCTATTATCAATCTACAAATTCTTAATTTGCAATAATCAATCAATATGGGCCTACATTTCCTTCACATGACTCTATATAAATTCACACTAGAGTTCTCTTCTTTGATGCTAGCTTTTTACTTTGCAACTTTTTTCTTCAAATCTTCTCACTCAAAGTGAGAATAAATGTGACTTTAATAACACAATTATCCAAGCTTTTTCTTGGCTTAAATGTCAATTTGTTAGACAGTTTTACCAAGCTTCTTGCTTGGCCTAATTGTTAATTTTAGAGACTATTCTCGAAGATACTTGGATTTATTGTAGCTCTCTCCACACAAGGTGGATTTGATAGAAACTACTCACAATAACTCTAATACCACTGTTAGCTTTTTAGCTAGATTATCATAGGAACCAATATTCAAGATCATATAAAATATATATGAAGGCTTAATCACAAAATAATATCGATGCATGCAAATCTCATATAATATAAATCAATATAAAATTTAAAAATATAACAATGTTACTGAATAAAAATACTTATAATATTATCAATGAGTCAAATATATAGTATTGATATTTACTCTACATTTAGATACATTTCATGAAGCTTTATCTCTATAATATAATATTAGAAAGGTGACTCTTGGACTCTTTGTCTATTTCTCTCCTCACACATCCAGGAGATGCAACCTTTCCTATTCCTCACATAAGACAAATATCTCATGCCTTTTGGCTTCTCATCTTGCCACTTATATACATGACTCTTGACTCTCTATTTACTTGCACACTTTAATCTATGACACTTGAACACTTCTACTTGCACACATGCATACATTACTACATAACACTTGTGCACTTTCTCACTCTATACATTTGCACACATTGTGATATGATACTTGTGCACATCCTACACATAGACACATACACAAGGATAAACACAAATCACACTCCTAAACTATAGACTCACACCCTAATATAATATATACATATTTACATTTGTACCATAAGGTGCCATGGGGGTACATTAACATGCACCAAATAAGGTAATATTCTCCAACACTTTTCTTGCCTCAATTGGTCTGGTTGTTTACTTGTAGGATTTTACCTTTGTTAGGGGTTTTCCATCCTAAAATATTTTAATTCTATCATGGATTTTTTGCTTCATAGTGATAATTTAATACAAGGTAACTTTATCCTTGAAACCTCTTTTCTCAAATGTGAAATTTTTTCTTAGACAAAGTGCACTTTGGCTTTCTTTGTGTCAAATCGAGAGGAGGATCATAAGTTGAATTATTTCTTCTTTCTACTAACTCTGATAGAATACATTAGATCTTAATGCTTCATGTGAATTGTATTATGAAAGTGAAAAGGTATTTAAATACAATAGATGCCCAAATATGACATAATAACCTACAACTACCCTTGTCCCCTAGTGAACCTTACAAACCATGTATTGAGTGGTTACTCAATTTATATTCACATTATACATGATTTAGTAACTCCTAACAACATGAACACACCTTCCATCTTCTATTTCAATACTAGTATTAGAAAACTCCTTTAGTTGATTCATCAAGTTGTTTTCATATGGTGGATCAACAAATGGATCTAACACCTACTTCTGTTTCTCTTTCCCATCCCATTTTTGAATACTAACACATGATATCAAGCCATGGTATTATAGAAACTATAGTAATAATTGACATACCTAGATACGTCTATCATAATATAGTGGAGAATCAATGCCAACATTAGAATATACTTATTGAAAAGAGTTCCATTTTTTCAAGTGATTTAATCATAAATATGACATATGCCTTCACACATGTAACCCTCACACCAGAAGTATATCCATATGCTCATTGCAACCCATATTATATTTTCATGCTTCTTCATCCCATTTTCTCACTTCCTTATAGACTTTGTGAGAATTGAAATTTTAAAAAATGCCATGTGAATCAATTTGTTTCAAGCATTATAGAATTTATTGAGTCATACGTGCTTCAACAAAAACCAAAGCCAACTTACAAGGTGCAAAATCCTCATGAATAACTTCTAAAACTATAGAATAAATTATATCTATAATCCCTTTTGGATTTTCTTCTAGATTCTTTAGTTTTGTCTCGTTTTTATAATAGATCCTTAAGTAGTAATATGTTGCTTGAATTATTTTGTTTTTACCAACTTAATCAATTGTTTTGCTAGAATAGCAAGCTCCAAGTTATTTTCATAATTATTTTTCTGTAGTACCATGTTGATGACGATATCTTGATATCTTCTTAAGATCAAAAAAGTGTTTTCTTGCTAGAATAATTAATTCTTCTACCTTTTTTCTTGTTTGTCTATGGAAGAAAGGTTTTTTAAAATCAAACTCGTGCTATGGTATGGCACCTAGGAAAAGGTATCTAGGAATATGATATTTTATTGTGTATGGGTGTTATGGATAGTTGGAATGAACCATACAAAACCTAAGGTTTATTGTATTGGGATATTATATTATATTAATAATTTGGTTAAGGGTTTATAATTTGTCTAGGGTTAGCGTTATACCCTCCCTAAAGTAGTATTAGATGATGGGTATATAAAGAAAGTATCATGTCATTGAAATTATCAATCATCAATCATACCAAGTAATGCCTTGTAATCATATTTAACCACAAAGTGGCTTATGATAATTTACCCTCTCTAAGTGACACTTGTATATTTGGAGATCTTATGGATTTATTCTTTTCTTAAGGAGTATTATTATTTCTTCCTTATCTTAAAGAAACTGTATATCTATGTCTCATTGCAGGTTATGATATATGGATAATTTATTTGATATTTTTGGATGATTTATAATGAGAATAAAGTTTCATAATAAGTGTTATTAGAGCAATGATTCTAGAAGGATGAAGATTTTAGATTTGCCAGAAGGATAACTCTTTTCTAGAAAAAATGTCTTATTTTCCATGGATCATATCTTTACATAGATGTGTCTAATTTAGATGATTCTTATACCATCTTGTTTAGAATTTTAAAATATTTAGAACAAGTGGTAATATAGAGGAATCTAAGTAACATTAAGGGATATATGACCCTATGAAGTTAGCCCTCTAGAATTGGGGTAATGACAATTCAAGATATGTTTTTAAAAAGAACAAAATTTAAGATATATCTCAATCTAGGTAAGCAAATAATTTGTTATCTATAATTATGTAACAACCCAATCCAACCAACCTTAGAGAGAGTAATATTATTTTTTTGTGTTCAAGCAATGATCACAAGCAAGGTTCACAAAGATATACCCATATTCTTTCATTAATGATAAGGCATAACGATATTTGAGATCTTGTCACTGTAAATGACTCTCAAGTCGATAGGATAGGCAAATATCTCATAAATTTTGGAATTCACTTTTCTAAACCTCCATAGTTAGAATAGACACCTTCAGTGGTTCTTACACATTTCTTACACTCTCCCCAAGTATAAGATAATTTGACGACAACGTAGGAATTATCCTTGATTAGTCCATCAAACAAGGGTGTCATTTCCCTAACCCTACATAAGTTCATCTATTTAGGATGTTCTTGCATAATGTCTTTAAGCCTAGTTATCACACATTTGTGATGCATTAACTAGTGTCTTAGTGCTTAATTACCACACCTATGCAGTGGGCTAATTAAGGCCATTATCACTCTGCATGATAATTTGCATGGTCACTTGATCCTTCTTGTTTAAGGTGCCATCACGTATATTAATTTGTGAATGGATACCTAACCTTCGCAGTAGGAATTATAGTCCAAGCCTCACTACTTAGGACTCTCTCCAAAGCCTTTCCACTTTGGGGTAAACTCGAGCCTCACCGCTCTAGATGTATCTATCACAATAAACCTAGGTGTTGCCTCCCCTAAATTAACCCCGATATTGGGAATAACTCGACTCTAGAGTTCTAGTAAAGCTTTAAGTTTCACCCAAGAAACTCCCATTATAAACCCAAGACTCAAAGATAAATAAAAATTGATCTCTCTTCAATAAATAATGATATAATATGCTTAACATGCTTAATTGGAAGTTAAAGATAAAAATGAATAAAAAATTTCTTTTTTTCTTAACAATAGCTCAAGGCTTTTCAAAGCAAGAATAAAATTTTTCTCAAGACATTAAAATATTAAATATAATAAATCTCATAAAAAATTTTAACATAAGCTTTCCAATTACTTCCATAAACAAATACAAAATCTCTTACATCTTTCCTTAAGCATATTCTATTTAAAAATCACACATTTGACCATTATCTTTTCTTATTGTATAGATATTTATACAATAATGTTTTCCTCAATAACATTCATGAAAGAACATCTATAATAATCATCACATCCTTATTTTAGAAATAATACTTCCATACCAAACATAACTTTTCTGAATATACATTTTTTGCAATATACTTCACCTAACCCATGGATAACAATAATCTGAATTAGAAACTTCTATACAAGAGAGCCATCACATTTCCAAAACACACATTTTGAAAATCTATAATTCCCTTGGCCTCAAAACTGGTTCTTTTTTCTCTAGCGCATAATGATGATTGGGTAAGGGATCATGACAACTCTTAATCATGAAAGTGCAACTTAATATGCATAATGCCAAGAAGTTTCTAATAATGCAACCTATGCATATGCTATAAGAAAATTCCACAATGCACTCCATACATCTACAATTTCATACAACCAGCTGAGAGGGTCTCATGCTCCTCTTAGAATGTATTCCACATATATTCCCACCCATTAATTTATTTTCCCCTTTTTTAATGCATGCTCTATTCCCTTAATTTTTTGAAATCAAAGCATCTAATCCACATATAATTAAAACATTTGTTTCCAAATAAAACTAAAGAAATTGTTTTTCAAATTAAAATACATAGACAATCATCTTTTGATTCTTTTTTTTTAATAAAGAGATATTGCACTTTAATTAAGGAAACATGAAACATCATATTCTCTATGCTTCCTAATACATATAATTCTAATCACATGCATACCAAAACATAGCTGGAAACGTATTTAACATCCTTGAGAAAATAATTGAGTACTTTTCATCAAAGATAAAAAAATCGAGGTTAAATATTCTCAACAGGTTGGTCTGGCCAAATTTTAACTCCTATATTACTTCTATAAACTATTAAAGGAACAAAATATAGAATGTTTTTTTAAAGCAACCTAATATAGTTTTAGAAAACATTAATATTACAATTGATTCTATCTTATAGGCTCATTTTTTGTGCTGAGATCACTCCAATTTGTTTTGGATAGGATCTACAAGCTCAGATTTAGAGTATTAACTTCATATGATAAGTATCTAACATGGCAATAAATTAAACCTCCTTCCTAGATGCGGCATAAGGAAAAACAACATAGTTTAAACATGTTGACGTATTGATAGTCATAAAAAATCAATTCGTGTACCTAGGACGTAGGGTTCCAACACAATTTAGACTCATAAAATAATTCAACAAGAATTTAAGAGTGTCAAGCCTTCAAAAAGGAAATTCTAAACACCAAAAGACATAACTAGAAACTCTATACACCAAAATATACACAAATGGTAGTACAACTAGTTTATATTGACTATATGGTTCGTTCCTCATAGGTAAGAACATGATACACACTTAAATCTAGATAGGAAAGACTTCCATGCTATATATCACCCTATTTACATACAAGTTTTCAAAAACTTTGATTTATTTAAAATTTCAATAAATAAATATTTAAGTAAGATCCAAAAGGAGTGTTTCCATTATGTTTATGCATCCAATGTCAAGGATATGGAACACAAGGTTAATCTATTTTACTCCAACCTAAATGCTTTCTCCTTTCCTTTGGTTCTACTCCTAATTCTACCTTTTTCCTCTCACCCTTATTTTCCCTTGTCTTCTTCTCTTACCTTTTCCCTCCAAGGCCACCCAAGAAGACATTTGAACCTTAACTGAATTCCCAAACTATATTTGCACGTTAGAGAAAAGGCTTTTCAAAGATCCTTATGCATTTTTTTCATGCAACAATACTCTTATTGCCTTGTAAATTCATTAATAATTCCCCATTATAATTTTTTCTAATCTTTACATAACATTAGGAAACATAAGATAATCAAATCAATTATTTCTCTTTTAAAATAAATTTAATTATTATCAAAGGCTAATATTAATTATTAGCCTTGATAATAAGCATTTAGGTATTAATAAAGCCTCTATATTTATTAATACCTTATTCGATGGGTCCTTTGCCAGACCCATTTCACAAACATATGCATAATATCAATAAATGCAATTACATTATACCACCACTTGTTATTAATTAGCAGGTTTCCCGATGATTGTCCCATCATCATTTATTTATTAAGAATCGCTCCCTTGCTCCAACAATTTCCCAAATGGTAGTATAATTACATTCAAATACATAGTTATGAAAATGTAACTACATGAGGGTAACATTTTACCTTGGAGTTATCATAGAATATTTCATCTGCCACCATTTTCCTTTTTGGTCTCTCAATCTCAATGGTTGTCCCATATCAATCCACCTACGAGAGTTCCTGGTACTACAAATATACACACCATCAGTAGTACCATATTCCAACAAGATTAAGCATTGGAAATCCACCCATCTACTCAAAAAAATCCACCCATCAATACGTAATCAATATCAATGATAATTCCTATCAAGGAGGGCCATGACATGCTCCCTCCCTTGAACTAAACATAGTCTGATGTGTTTCCTACAATACAAATAATTTATTTCATTCAAATAAATATGGGAACTACTTTTTCATATTCTCAACATTTTCCTAAGTAGCACAATTTTCAGAATAGTGGTCCCATTGGAACTTGCATCATTATAGGGTTTGTTTCCTCATAACCTTAGAATGAAACCCTAAAATCATAACTGATATCACTTCAATAATTAAAGGATCCACCATCTACAATTTTGAGATATTCCAAACATGAGTAAGATTAGCAACATATTTTTTAAGTAGGGAAATGAGGAAAGTATCATGGATCTTTGACAAGTTGGATAGTAAAGCAAGTTAATAGGCTACTGGACTTATCCTATCAATGATCTCAAAATGCCCAATAAAATAAGGATCCAACTTAGTTGACTTGATGACACTTTTCATGGGTCTAACTCTTAAGAAAAATATGTCTCCCATAGAGAATCCTCTCGATGATCTTTTCATATCAACATAGCTCTTTTTAGTGATCAGTGGCTTCCTTAATCCTCTATCGAATCACTCTAAGCTACTCCTCCATCTCTCTAATAGTGTTTGGTCCGATCACCACCCGATATTCCAAATTATTCCAATGACAGAGGTGTTCTACATCTTCTGCCATACAAGGCTTCAAATAGGGCCATTCCCAAGGATGCATGATACCCATTGTTATATGCAAATTCCACTAAATGTAAAAAGTCTTCCCACTTAGACTTTTGGTCCATGCAATACATGCAAAGCATGTCCTCAAGTACTTGGTTCACCCTATATATTTACCCATCTATTTTTGGATGGTATACAAAACTAATATTCAAAATTGTGCCCACTGCACAATGAAAAGCCTATCAAAAATTTAACATAAACCTAGAGTCTTTGTTTGAAATGATCACTTCAGGAAACCCATGCAACCTGAATATTTCCTTGGAAAACCTATTTGCCACCACTAGTGCATCATCCTTGATGTTCCCTGGTATAAAATGTGCAACCTTAGTCAATTTATCAACTACCACAAGAATTGCATCATGTTGATACCTAGTCTTAGGTAAACCCACAATGAAATCCATAGATATAACATGTCATTTATGCATTGGTATATTATGTGGGTATAGTTTCCTTGCTAGATGTCTATGTTTAGCTTTAACCTTTTGACATTCTAAGCATATAACAATAAAATCAGTGATATCCTTTTTCATCCTAGACTAATAAAAGGTATTTTTCATGTTCTTTCTCATTTTTTCTCTTCTAGTATGAGCAAAGTAAGGAGATCTATGCACCTCTTGCATAATTAGTCTCCTTAAATCATCGATTTTGGGTATAACTACCCTATCTTTAAAACACAAAAGATCATCTTTTATTCTAAAATCCTTGTTTTCCTTAGGATTTCTTTTTATTTTAACCCTAATTTCAATGCAACATTAATCTTGTAATTCCATTTTTTTTACTTTGTCCATCAAGTCTATGTGACTTCGAGTCAATGCTACTATGTGCCTTATTTTACTCAAGGAATCTACAACCTTATTCTCCTTTCCTTTGATATATTCAATACCAAAATCATACTTAACTAGGAATTCAACCCATCTCCTCTGCCTTGCATTTAGCATGGGTTGAGTAAAGATGTATCTTAAACTCTAATGATTTGTCCTTAGCTCAAAATTTTTTCCTAGCAGATAGTGTTTCTAGATATTAAGAGTGTGCACAACTATTGCTAACTCTAGATCATGTGTAGCATAATTTACCTCATGTTTCTTGAGTTTTCTAGACTCGTATGATATGGCAACTTCCTCTTGGGATAACATCCATCCCAAACCTTCTAATGAAGCATTATTATACACTATAAAATTTCTTTGTGGATCTTATATTTTAAGAATAGATGTTGTATCCAATTTATTCTTTAGAGTTTCAAAAGCGGTCTCACACTTATCCGTCCATTTGAACTCCTTTTCATTCTTCTGAAGGTTAGTGATAGAATAGGCAGTTTTTGAATAGTCCTTTATAAAATGCCTATGGTAACTAGTGAGGTCTATGAAACTCCTCACTTCATACACATTAGTGGGTGCTAGATAACTTAAAGTGGATTTAACTTTCTTTGGGTCTACAAAAATCCCCTCTATAGATATGATATACCCCAAATATTGTACTTGAGGGACATAAAAGTCACATTTGGACAAGTTCCCATAAAGTTAATTCTTTCTTAGCACCTCTAGCACTATCCTCAAATGTCGATCGTGCTCTTCCCTACTATGGAAGTATATCAACATATCATCTAAAAATATCAATACAAACTGATCTAGATACTTTTTGAACACATTGTTCATTGAATTTATGAATTTTGTTGTTGCATTTGTCAACCCAAATGGAAATGTTGTGATATCATAGTGCCCATACCTAGTTTTAAAAGTTGTATTGTGAGTATCTTCCTCATAAATATTTAGCTGATCTATCCAGATTTTAGGTCAATATTGGAGAAAATGGTTGCATCCTTCAATTTATCAAAGAGATCATCAATTCTAGGTAAAGGATACCTATTCTTGATGGTTACTTTGTTTAGCATTCTATAATCTATGCATAACCTTAAAGAACCATCCTTTTTATTAACAAAAAGTACTAGTGCACCCCATGGTGACACACTAGGTTTAATTAAACCTTCATCTAGCAGCCCTTGAAGTTGTACCTTTAACTCCTATAACTCAATAGGGTTTATCCTGTAGGGAGTTATATTAATAGGTTTAGCTCCAACCATCAATTCAATGGTATAGAATTCACGCTTTGATGGAAGGCCAGGGAGATCTTCTAGAAATACATCCCTAAATTCATGCAAAACTAGATGTTTCCTAGAAATTTACTTTCCCATCATCACATGTTTTGTCATTTATCTTGACAACATATACCATTCCAACTTTCTTGATAGCCTTCTTAAGTTGCATTGTTAAAAAAAATTAGGATAAAAAATATCCTTGCTCAATATGAATCCTTAATTTATTTTTATTCTTGTTTGTATAGTCAATCCATCTATCTTGAAAATTGATTAAGGTTCCGCAAGCCTTTATTCAATCCATTCCTATGATAATGTCAAAAGCATGTAGTGGTTCTACATATAAATGCCAAATGGTAGAGTCATTGGGTAGGGTGATATAGACTATAGGTAGACATTTATCCACTAAGTAGGTTTTTCTAGACCCATACACAACTTTCCATCCTTATGCCAAAAATCTAGGTCTTTCTAGCATATCCCTAATTATATTAGTAGAAATAAAACTATTTGTAGCTCCACTATCAATTAGTACTTTAATGTTGTTATTAAATGGATTACCATTTAATAATATTGGAGTGGCTTGCCCATCCAGGTTTTGATTCCTAGTTGTTGCATATATTCTGTGGGGTTGTTCCTCAATCCTATTACTTGATTTTGGCTGCTTGGGGATACTTGTTTGTATAATGTAGATCCCCATAATTGTAGCAACCTCCTTTGGATCCCTAGGTTATTTCTTGCCTTTTATCCTCTATTCCCTCTTCATATGTTGGCTTTATCTACCTTTAAGGTCAAGTATTAGTATTGTTATTCCTTTTCTAGAACTTATAATTCCCTTTTTTCTTGCCATTCTTTTTCTTGAAGTTTGGGTTTTCTTTATTCTTCTTGTTATTATCCCATTACCATTTCATGAACCTTGCAATCTCTCTTTTTTTATTTCTTTCCAATATTTTTCTATCAATACTCCATAGTTGAAGTAGGATTTCCTCATTTGCAGATTAGATTCTTCCTACCTGGCCTAATCATATGCTTCCTACAAGGTATTCGGTTTGATAAGATTAATCATTTTTCCAATATTAGGTTCCACTCCTAAGATGAAATTATGTATCTTTAGGTGCTCATTGGCCTCATATGTTGGTACATACTTTAGAAGTTTCACAAATTTTTGGTAGTATAACTCCATAGTCATGGTTCCTTGTTGGAGTGTAGAGAATTCCTCAAATTTCTCTACATAAAATTGGTTCGACAAGAATATTTTCTTAAATGCTCGAATAAAATTACCCCACTAGAGATTTATTGCTTGGATATTTCTACTAGCCCTGAATGTATTCCATCATTCCTAAGTTGCATCCTAGAAATAGAGGGTAGCCCATATTTTTTGGGTTACTAAAGAATAACTCTTCATGGAAAAATACATTTCCAATTCATTCAGCCAGGACTTGATCGAATCACCTCCTTCTTTACCAGTGAACCTAGATACCCTAATATTTTTTAGGTCCTTGACTATCTTAGCCTCAATTCAAGCCCTACTTTCTTGGTTCTCTGTAGCATGATCCTCTTCCTATATACCCTCCAAATTCCTATTCTAGAAACCTTGTTGAACTAGAGTTTCTAGCAATTGCCTATGTTGTTCCATCTATTCCTATAGTAATGAAACTATGGTTGTGAGGTTTTCCACCTCTTTTTTGGAGTTTCTAGAACTTTCCCCTCAAGGTCTCCTGCCTAGTTTAACTTAAGTTTTGAGAAGATCCTCTTCTTCCTCTCCTCAACTTAGGTGCCATTTCTCATGGCCACACAAAGAGTTGTGTTAGATTATAAATATTTTCAAATTGCACTTATAACTACTAGTTAGTTTCATCATCCATATGAACTAACTTAGATCATTATCACTCACCTGATAAGGATCATCGTAAAACTTGCTCCATGCAAGGTGCCATACCCAATAATAGACTATATTCTCTAGAATGTTTTATTTCTTGGTCTAAATTAGTGCTATCAACGTGCTATACCTATTGTATCATAGTTCATGTTAAGATCCCTAGAGTAGCAAGTCTTCCCAAAGTTACACATCAAGTCAGGCCAATCCTAGGTTCTCTCCATAGAATCTCCTAGTCCTATGACCTAGAGCTCTAATAACAACTTTAGCAACCCAATCCAACCAACCCCAAAGAGAGTAATATTATTATTTTGTTATTTTTTTGTGTTCAATCAATGATTGCAAGCAAGGTTTATAAATATATTCTCATATTATTTCATTAATAACAAGATATAACCACATGTTAGATCTTGTCGCTATAGACGACTCTCACGTGGACAGGATAGGCCAACATCCTGTAAATTTTTGGGTTCACTTTTCTAAACCTCCATGGTTAGAATAAACACCTTAAGTGGTTCCTCTATATTTCTTACAATCTCCTTGAGTATAAGACAATTTGACCACAACGTAGAAATTATCCCTGATTTGTCCATCAAATAGGGGATTCCATTTCCCTAACCCTACATCAGTTCGTCTATGTAGGATGTTCTGGTGTAATACCTTTAAGTCTAGTTATCACACCTCCATGATGTGTTAACTAGTGTCTTAGTGTTTAACTACCACACCTTTGTAGTGGGCTAATTAAGGCTATTATCACTTTGCATGATAATTCACATGGTCACCCAATCCTTCCCGTTCAAGGTACCATCACTTATATTAATTTACGAATGGATTCCTAACCGATAGGAATTATAGTCCAAGCCTCATCGCTTAGGACTCTCCCCAAAGCCTTCCCACTTTGGGGTACACCCAAGCCTCATTGCTCCAAATATTTCCATCACAATAAACCTAGGTGTTGCCTCCCCACAACTAACCTTGATCTTGGGAATAAATCAACTCTAGAGTTCTAGTAAAACTTTAAGTTTCACCCAAGAAACCCCCCTTCATAAACCCAAGAGTCAAAGATAAATAAAACTTGATCTTTCTCCTATAACCAATGATATAATATGCTTAACATGCTTAATTGGAAGTTAAAGATAAAAATAAATATAACTTTTCTATTTTTCTTAACAATAGCTTAAGGCTTTTCAAAGCAAGAATAAACTTTATCTCAAGACATTAAAATATTAATTATAACAAATATCATAAACATTTTTAACATAAGCTTTCCAATTACTTCCATAAGCAAATACAAAATCTCTTACATATTTTCTTAAACATATTCTATTTCAGAACCACACATTTGACCACTAAATTTTTTTATGGCATAGAAATTTATATAAGAATGTTTTCCTCAATAACATTCATGAAAGAACATCTATAATAATCATCACATCCCGATTTTAGAATTGATACTTCCATACCAAACATGATTTTTCCAAATATCCATTTTTCATAATATACTTCACATAACCCATGGATTACAATAATCTAAATTAGAAACTTCTATACAAGAGATCCATCACATTTTCAAAACACACATTTTGAAAATTTTTAATTCTCTTGGCCTCAAAACTAGTTCTTTTTTTTCTCTAGTGCATAATGATGATGGGGTAAGGTATCAAGACAACTCTTGTTCATGAAAGTGCAACTTAATTTGCATAATAACAAGAAGTTTTTAATAATGCAACCTATGCATATACTATAAGAAAATTCCACAATGCACTCCATGTACCTACAATACCATACACCATTCAACTGAGAGGATCCCATACTCCTATTATAATGGATTCCACATCCATTCCCACCCATTAATTTATTTTCCCCTTTTCAATTCATACTTTTTTCCCTTAATTTGCTAAAATCAAGCATCTATTCCATATATAATTAAAACAATTGTTTCCAACTAAAACTAAAGCAATTGTTTTCCAAATAACAATACATAGATAGTCACCTTTAGATTCCATTTTTTTAAATAAAGAGCTATTACACTTTAATTAAGGAAACATGAAACATTGTATTCTCTATGCTTCCTAACACATAATTCTTTTAAAAATCACATGCATACCAAAACATACCTAGAAACATATTCAACATCCTTGAGAAAACAAGTGAGTACTTTTCATCAAAGATAAAAACACTAGATTTAAATCTTCTCAATGGGTTGGTCTGGCCTAGTTTTAAATCCTATATAACTTCTATAAACTAAAGGAACAAAACATATAATATTTTATTAAAGCAACCTAATATAGTTTTAGAAAACGTTAAGATTACAATTGATTCTATCTTTTTTTAAGCAAAAAACCCCTTGCGGGTCCGCCTTGGTCTGAGAGACCACAACCAAGGGGTTTTACACCGTCAAATTCACCCGGGAGTCAAGCCCGACCCTGCTCACACCAAATTATCAATTGGATTTTGGGTACCCAATTCAAAATTTTGGTAGGGTGGAGATTGGAACCTGGGACCTCCCTTGGAGAATTGCCCTCTCCTCTCCAACTCACCTACAACACTTGGGTTACATTTATTGATTCTATCTTATAGGATCATCTTTGGTTCTAATATTACTTTGATTTGTTTCATATAGGATCTACAGGCTCAACTTTAGAGTATTAATTCATATAACAAGTATCTGATAGGAAATAATGAAACCTCCTTCCTAGATGCGACAATGAAAAACAACACAGTTTAAACACCCTGACGTATTGGCAATCATGAAAATCAATTCGTGTGCTCGACACATAGGCTTACAACACAAATTAGACTCTTATAAAATAATGCAGTAAGAATTTAATAGTGTAAATATTTCAAAAAGGCTAAAAACCAAAAGATGAAACCAAAAACTCTATACACCCAAATATGCACAGGTGGTAGTACAACTAGATTATACTAACTATTTGGTTTGTTCCTCATAGGTAAGAACATTATATACACTGAAAGCTAGATAGGAAAAGACTTCCATGCTATATATCATCCTATTTAAGTATAAGCAATTTTCAAAAGCTTTGATTTATTTAAAATTTTAATAAAGAAATATTTAAGTAAGATCCAATAGGACTATTTCCAACCTGTTTGCACGTCCAATGTCAAGAAGATGGAACACAAGGTTAATCTATTTTACTCCAACGTGAATGGTTTCTCCTTTCCTTTGGTTCTACTCCCAGTTCTACCTTTTTCCTATCTTTATTTTTTCTTGTCTTCTTCTCTTGCCTTTTCCCTCTAAGGCCACCCAAGAAGACGTTCAAACCTTAACCAAATTCCCAAACTACTTTTGTACGTTAGGGAAAATATTTTTCATAAAATACCATCATCCCTTTTTCAATGCAATGCTACTCTTATTACCTTTTAAATTCATTAATTATTCTCCATTATTAATTTTTCTAATATTTACATAACATTAGGAAACATAAGACAATAAAATCAATTATTTCTCTTTTAAAATAAATTTAATTATTATCAAAGGCTAATATTAATTATTAGCCTTGATAATAAGCATTTAGGTATTAAAGGCCTCTTTATTTATTAATACCTTATTTTGTGGGTCCTTTGCCATACCCATTTCACAAACACACGCATAATATCAATAAATAAAATTATATTATAATGCCACTTGTTCTTAATCAACATGTTTCCCGATGATTGTCCCATCATCACCTGTCTATTAAGAACTGCTCCCTTGCTCTAGCAATTTCCAACCGGTGGTATAATTACATTCAAACACATAGTTATGAAAATACAACTACATGAGGGTAACATTCTACCCTGGAGCTATCATAAAATATTTCATTTACCATCATTTTCTCTTTTTTATCTCTCAATATCGGTGATTGTCTTATATCGATCCACCTGCGAGAGTACTTGGTCCTACAACCATACACATAATAAATAGTACCATATTCCAACATAATATAATCAACACATAAAATACAAATAACCACTTATCCTTGATAACTTAAAGCAATATTAAGCATTGAAAATCCACCCATCAATACATAATCAATATCAATGATAAGTCATGTCAAGGAAAGCCATGCCAAGTTATCACCACCAAGATCATAATGAGTGGCAATAACCATGTAGGCATGGCAAAAGGCATTAAAACTATTATAGACCTATTAATAGTACACCATAGGAAAGAGTAGTTATAAATGTTAGAGTAGTGCATTGATAACATGAAACCAAAGGAGCAATCATTATAAATATTAGAGTGGTTTAATAACAACATGGAACCAAAGGAGCAATCATTATCAATATGAGGGTGGTGGAACAACATAGAACCAAAAGAGTGATCATTATGGACATCAAAGTGGTCCAATGAAAACATAGAATGAGGGGAGCACAATTAGACATCAAAAGGGCACAACAAAAACATGACATCATAGGCTACTATCACTTATCAAGAATTAACTTGAATGAAAGGATAATAAGATCATATTATTTAGTTTATTCTCATATTTTAAGGATAAAATATTGTTAATATGTTGAAATAGTATGGTATCTAGGGATATGATATTATATTGTATATAGGTGTTGTGGATAGTTGGCATGGGCCACATAACCCAAGGTTTATCATTTTAGGATATTATATTATATTAATAAATTTGTTAAGGTCTAGAAGTCAAATAGGGTTAGGGTTATACCCTTGATAAAATAGAATTAGATGTTTGTGTATAAAGAAGGGATCTTATAATTACGATTATCAACCATCGAACATATCAATTATTGAATTGTAATCATCTTTACCCATGAAGTGGCTTATGAAATTTTGGCATCTCCAAGTGGTGCTCTCATATTCAAGGAACTTGTGGAGTTATTATGGTCTTAAGGAGTATTATTGGTAGCACCCTACCTTAAGGGTATTATCTATCTCGATGTAATTATGGATTATAATTTGTGGATGATTTACTTTATATGTTTTTTAGCTAGATAATAAGGGGTTGTACTCAGGCCCCCCACCCTTGAAAAATTACATCTCTCTTCCTTAGATCTTGAGATTTTACAAATAGATACACTTCTCATCTCAATTGAGATGCTATAGCTAGAAACCTACATCATTTTACATAAACTATTTGAATTCTTGTTTTCCATTTTTTGGATCTTTTCAATTTTATGTACGAATATAAATATTCCAGAATTTAGCATCCTTCTTGACATTTTCCTATAGCAACCTTCTCAATACAAAACTTCACCTCTACTATCTATGCATTGCATCTTAGAGAGTAATATTTCCAAAACATCACACTATCATAGTCCACTTTATCAAATATGGATTGCTAGTTTTCTTCGTGAAACACAAGTGCAACCATAAAAATTATAATAAATAGTTTATATGAAAACACATTATTATTACAAAATAAAGCAAATATTACCAATGGAAAACATTAAAGTAAATCTTAATCATTAATTGATTTAGGCAATCAATATTTTCTTGTTAGCTTCAACTAAACTTACTGTTTCCTCTAACCATGGAAAGGAGAATTTAACTTCGTGATCCTCAAGAAAAATTCCTCTACTGGCTAGCCTACCTGCATACTTTTTTTCTTCCCTTAATGTATGTGTAAACTTGATTTCTTCAAACACTTTAGAAAGATCTTGAATATCCACAATTATCTCTTGTATGTTCCATGGAGCCTTAGCTTTGCTCAAAATTGCATTTATTACTATGAGAGAAACACATTCCATCCATATTCTATTCCATTTCATTTGTTTGCATATTTTAAACCCTTCTAAGCTGCCCAAGCTTTAGCTTCATTATTTGTATTAAATCCACTATTGAAAGCGTATTGAGACAAAATATCTCTACTATTTCTAACTATTCCTCCTCCTCATGTTAGTCCTAGATTTCCTTTAGATACTCCATCAAAATTTCATTTAACCCACTCCATAGCTGGTGGTTTCAACTTTATAATATTTTCCTTCTTTTTGCTTCTCTTGTACCCAACATCATAATTATATTTAATGGCTTGAATCCATCTATCAAGGCTCTTTGCTTCCAGATTAGGGACTGGGTGAGTTGATATGGTTGGTTTAGACTCCTCTATGGCTAAACATATCTTCCTTTTCATTACCTCTAAACTGCTTTCCTTTCTTTTAAATATTCTTCTATTCCTTTCTAGCCATACAATCCAAAGTATTGTATCTTTTGATATATCCCATATTGTCTATAAAGCCTCACTTTTATAAGTGCTTTGCCATTGCTTTAACCGATTCCAATTCTTCTATTCATCACCATGTATTTACCAAACATATTAAGAATCCATTGCCATAGATTCTAGACTATTGATAAATGTCCCAAGAGATGGTCTATACTCTCCTCCTTATTTTTACAAAGAAAATATTGAGAGGGACCATGAAAACCTCTTTTGATAAGGTTATCCCAGGATAAAATTCTTCTATGACCTACTAGCCAAACAAATATTTTGACTTTAGGAATGCTTGGGCTATCCCAAATATCTCTCCATATTCTAGTGTTATTATTATTTTGTTGGTTATGTACATTATATCTACTTCTTGTTGTTTATTCTCCCGAGCTATTTAAATCTAAATTAATTTATTTCTAGCACTGCTTGGAATAATCATAGTTGTTATCTTTCTACTCAATTACCTCCTAGCATCAATGTCTTGTATACTTGTAAAAAGTCTTCTTTCCATTTGTATCTTCCTTCTCGATCCTTGTAAAAAATATTTGAAACCCTATCATCGTATTTGTCTTGAAGCAATCTCATCCAAGGTTTCAAAATTGGATCTAAATTTTTTATCACACCAAGTATCCATCCAAATAGAATTTTTTTCTCTAGTTCCAACCACCCATCTTAAACCTTTAATCATAATATCAATAGATTTTTTAAACCATTCCAAAGTGCATAACCATTTGGTAGAGAGAATGCAATAAATATTAAACTTGGGTCATTGGGATCAACATACTTAGAAGAATTCTTGCCCATTTCCTTTGAATCTCTTTGTACAATCTCCAAATTACTTTTCCCCTAAGAGCTAAGTTTCCATATATAAGAACTCTTAAACCAAGATCTCCCCTAGTTTTATCATCACACACCTTGCTCCATTTCACCAAAGGAAATTTTCTTTTATCATGTAAACCTGACCATAAAAAATATTGCATAATATAGATTAAAAATTTTCAACTAATTTTGGCATAGAATACAATGATATAATATGTTGGAATGGATTGTAAGACTAAATTAATTAACTGCACTCTTCTTGTTGATGATAACCATCTACCTTTCCAATATGGAAGTTTATTCTGAACTTTACTAATAACTAGATTCCATAATTCTATCCTCATTCTCCCCTAAAATAAAGGCATATCTAGATAAGTTGTTGGTAAATTTGTCTCCTCCATTTGAAGTAACCTACAAATTCTTGCTTTGATATTAGTTGGAGTGTTAAGGAAGTAAATTTTGGATTTTTACTATTAACTTTTTTCCCTAAAGCTCTTTTGTATTCATTTTAAAAAGTTATTCAAATATTTGGTCTCATTTATCCTTACCCTTTCAAAAAGGGTTATATCATCTACAACCTATTGATGGGTGATGTTGTCGATGTTAATAAGGTTAGTATTAACAACCTTATTTGAAAATGTTGGGTTATATCATCTACAACCTATTAATGATATATAACAATGTTGGGCAATAATGTTTAATGGTTTTTGTTATATGAGCTACCCAAGCTCTTAACTTGGATAACATTTGTACCTAACATAAAATTTTAATGCAGTTAAACTAGCATGTATACCTATGTAAAAGTTCAATATAGTTAAATCAACATTCGTACCTATTGGAGACAAGTCACAAAAATAAAAATTGCAAAGTGCAAAGGAGTAGGGTATTTTCCTAAAAAATGTCTCATCTTTTAGGAGCCATATCTTCACGAAGCGTTATTCGATTTAGTTGATTCTTGGACCAACTTGTGTAGAATTTAAATAGTTTTAAAATGAGTGGTCATATGCAAAAATCCAAGCAATATTTAGGGAGATACGACCCTATGAAGTCATAATTCGAAACAAGGTCTTTGATGCTTTTTCAAGTCATGAAAAACAAAATTACAAAGTGCAAAGAATTAGGGTTTTTTCCTAAAACATGTCTCATATTTTAGGAGCCATATCTGCGTGAAGAGTTATCTGATTTCACTAATTCTTGGACCAACTTGTGCAAAATTTGAATAGCTTTAAAATGAGTGGTCATATACAAAAATCCAAGAAATATTGAGGGAGATACGACCTTGTGAATTCAACCATTCGAAACAAGGGTAGTGACAATTTATCAAGTCACGAAAAACAAAATTGTAAAGTGTGAAGGATTAGGGTTTTTTCTTGAAAAATGTCTCATATTTTAGGAGCCATATCTTTGTGAAGAGTTATTCGATTCAACTAATTCTTGGACCAACTTGTGCATAATTTGAATAGCTTTAAAATGAGTGGTCATATGAAATATTCTAAGCAATATTAAGGGAGATACAACCCTATGAATTAAAAAATCCAGAATAAGGGCAGTGACAATTTTTCAAGTCGCAAAAAACAAAATGGCAAATATTTTTTGGATGATAGGAAGAGCAATGAAGGGTTAGGAATTCAGTGAGGCAAGACATTCTATCTAGACAGAAATTTTTAGCTAATTTATTTTTCCCTTTATTTATCTTAGAAATTTTGCATGCAAATAATTATAAAGTTTATGAGCAATATTGAGGGAGATACGACCCTATGAAGTCAACCATTCGGAACAACGGTAGTGAAAATTTTTCAAGTCGCAGGAAAATTTTTTGCTAATATTTGCCAACTAGGGTTCGAACAATGGGAAGAGTAATGAAGGGCTAGGACTTAGCGAGGCAAGACATTCTATCTGGATAAAGAATTTTTCAGCTAAGTTACTTTTTCCATTTCTTTATCTTAGAAATTGTGCATAAAATTTTTGTAAAGTTTTTTATCAATATTATATTTGCTATAGGAATTTCAGATAAATTTCATTAAATTTTGAGTTTTAGTTTCCTTTTCATGGATCAATTTATAGTTAAATCCTTAGAATCATCCCTAGTGGTAGAGGTTAGTGAGCGCACCTCAGAGAGATCCTCATTGCTCCATCATAGAGCAATTTTTGAGAAATTTAATGGGTTTTGGCTAGGGGCTTCAAACTTGAGAAAATGGATTGACACGAGTTGGAAGTCTCCAAGAGTGATTCTATCATTTCTTCCCAAAGGTTTCTTCCTAGCCATTTTTTGTTCTAGGGAAGAAAGAGAAAGAATCCTAAAAGGGGGTCCTTGGTTTATGGGAAGAGCAGAGCTCTTCCTTACTCGCTGATATGAAGGATTTTCACCTAAAAATGTAAATTTATCCCTAGTACTAGTCTAGGTTAGGATTTTTAGGTTGCCCATTTAATTTTGGGAAGTAGATACCTTCAAGGCAATAGGCAACACTCTAGGAGAATTCCTTGAAATTTTAGATACAATCAAAGATGAATTTTTGGCTATTTATGCTCAAATATTGGTCATGATTGATATAAGTAAAGCTTTACCAAAATAAATCATTCTTAAGTATGGGATAAGATGTGGAACCAAACTATAGATTATGAAAATATATCTTTTAATGTAGATGTCATGAGGTGGGGCATATTTAGATATCATGCCCTAAGAAGAGCCCAGTAGAATCATTTGTAGAAAATAGTAAGAGAAATTTACAAATGGTTATGGATAAAGATGGTTTTCAACTTCCAAAAAATAGATCTAGAAAAATAAAAGAAAATGAACAGTGGAGACCTATAAGGAAGGATACTGGAAGAAATTCCAATTCTTTTGAGGCTTCAGCCTACGAAGAAAATGTAGATCAAAACTTAGAGGACACTGTACAACAATTTCAACATATTAGCAAGGAATTGTCTATTCAATATGATCCTAATTTAAGGAAGAACATTCTAGATGAACCTAAGGAATGTGTCTCATAAGATTTTGAAGACTCTCTTGAATTACCATGCACCATTCAGGAGAAAATAATTGGTAAAGAAAATGTAGTTTTAAAAGTTAATACCTCTTCTATTAATTAGGAAATACCAGAAAATGAGCAGGATAAGTCAAAGCTTCTATAATAGAGCTAGGAGAGGATAAATATGTTGAAAAACAAAATTGTGAAAGAATATTGAGGAATAGAATAATAAGACCTATACCTGATATAGGCAAAGCAAAAAGAGGAAAACCCTTAAATTATCAAGCAAGATCCAGGGAAGCAAGAGCTAACATAGAGAAAGGAACACAAACTAAGTTGGTTGAACTTCTTTTTACCAAAAAACAAAATGATATTGGTAATACACAAGAGGGAACAAATGCCCCTAATGAGACATGATTATCATCTCATGGAATATAAGGGATGCTAATGCCTCCTAAAAGCATAGGTGTATTAGGGACCTATGTTTAAGCAATAAATATGATATTCTTTGTATATAGGAAACTAAAATGACAAAAGAAAAAGTTTCATAAACTATGAAAGCAGTTTGGGCAAGCTGTGAATGGGATGATATGGATTATGAAGGATTACCAAGGGTAATTCTAACTTGTTGGAATACTTCTAGAACCTTTTGTGTAACCATTCATAGAACTAGGCATTGGATAGACTCTTTAGTCACTTACTACTTTACAGATATTCACTTCATCCTTATCAATGTCTATGGACCTAAAACTTAGTCAGGTAGATTAGAAGTTTAGAGTGCGATTGAAGCTTTTATGAGAAGTAAAGACCAAGAAACCTGATTCATGATCATTGAAGATTTTAATGCCATAACCAAGCTGAAAGAAAAATTTGGGGGAATTTGGAAATTGACCCAAAGTATGAAAGATTTCTCAGCTTTTATTCAAAACAACAATCTATGGAAAGTTGAGTTTGAAAAAGACAACTATACTTGGACCAACAACAGGAGAGGCCAAAACCTAATTGCAAACAAATTAGATAGATGCATTCTCTTTGATAATTGGCTAGATGAAGGAACTTGTGCTAAAATTAATGCCCTAACAAGGATTGGTTCATATCACTGGCCAATAAGAGTTAAAATTGATGGTAAGTGAATTCAAAAAAATATCATATTTTAAATATGAGCAGATATTTTAAAATTGATGGTGAGTGAATTCATCCTCAATTTGTTGATATGATAGCTCAAACATGGAATTATTTAGTTAATGGTGGGTTGTATGCTCTTCCAAACCAAATTAAAGCTATGACATCTAGATTAAAATAATAGAACAAGAAAACCTTTGGAAATATTTTGAGAAGAAAGAAGAACTAAAAGCAAAACTTTCAAAATTCCAAAAAGGTGATGAAAATAACACAAGCTCAGAGGAAAGGAAGTTGCTGAGTGAATATCATAATATTTTGAGTAAGGAGAAATTTTGGAGATTAAAATCAAGACAAACTTGGTTAAAAGGAGATAAAAATACAAAGCTTTTCATAGGATGGCTATAGTACAAAGATCATCTTCTAGGATTAGTAGAATTAAATCAAAATAAGGGGTTTGGATTGAAGATATTATTGAAATTAGAAAATAGGTAAAGTCGTTTTATCATAATATTATAGGTTCAGAGGAGACCAAAGTTATTAATGCTAAAATTCTTCAAGATGTTCCTTCAGTTATAACAAATGAAGACAACAGGAAACCGATGTAGCCTATTACTCTAGAAGAAGTTCATTTAGCTCTTTTCTATTTTAATAAGGATAAATACCCAGGTCCAGATGGGCTCTCTATGACTTTTTACCAATATAATTGAGATATAGTGAAGGATTCTTTATTGGTGGTAGTGGAACAGTCTAGGGTAAAACAATACATTCCTAGATGATACAGTTTGTAGATGATACAACCCTTTTTGGAAGGGTAAGGATAAATGAAGCTAGAGCTTTGAATAACTTTTAAAAGAGTACTAAAGATCTTCAGGGAAAAAAATTAATAGGACTAAATCCAAAATTTACTTCCTTAACACTCTTGCTAATATCAAAGCAAGAATTTATCTGTTGCTTAAAATGGAGGAGGTAAATTTACCAACTTATCTAGGGATACCTTTATTTGAGGGAAGAATGAGGATAGATTTATGGAATTCAATTATTAGTAAAGTTCAAAATAAACTTCTAGCTTAGAAAGGTAGATGTTTATCATTAGTACGAAGAGTGCAGTTAATTAATTTAGTCTTATAAGCCATTCCAACATATTATATGTCATTGTGTTATATGCCAAAATCAGTTGAAATTTTTTTAATATTTATTATGCAATCATTTTTATGGTTAGGTTTACATGACAAAAGGAAATTTCCTTTGGTGAAATGGAGCAAGTTGTGTGATGATAAAACTAGGGGAGGTCTTGGTTTAATAACTCTTACAAATGCAAACTTAGCTATGAGGGGAAAAGTTATCTGGATATTGTACAAAAAGAGTCAAATACAATGGATAAGAATTATTCTAAGTATGTTGATCCCAATGACCCAAGTTTAATATTTGCTGCATTATTTCTTCCAAATGGTTCTACTCTTTGAAATGGTTTAAAAAAATCTATTTATCTTATGATTAAAGGTTTAAGATGGGTGGTGGGAACTAGAGAAAAATTTGGATGGATACTTGGAGTGATAAATAACCACTAAATTTATATCTAGTTTTGAAACCTTGGATGAAATTACTTCAAGATAAATACGGTGATAGGGTTTCAAACATTTTGTACAAGGATTGAGAAGGAATATACAAATGGAAAGAATATTTTTTTTACAAGTATACAAGACATTGATGCTAGGAGGCAATTGAGTAGAAAGATAACAACTGTGATTATTCCAAGGGGTGCCAAGGATAAATTGATTTGGGAGTTGAATAGCTTAGGAGAATACACAACAAGAAGTGGATATAATGTTCAACACCAACATAATAATAATTTCACTAGAATATGGAGAGATATTTGGGATAGCCCAAGCATTCCTAAAGTCAAAATGTTTGTTAGGCTAGTAGGTCATAAAAGAATTTTATCCTAGGATAACCTTACGAAAAGGGATTTTCATGGCCCTTCTTAATGTATTTTTTGTAATGAGAAGGATATTATTGACCATATCTTGGGACATTGCTCAATAGTCTAGAATCTATGGCAATGGATTCTTAATATGTTTGGTAAATTCATGGTGATGAATAGCATAATTGAAGATCGGTTAAAGCAAAGGTAGAGCACTTATAAAAGTGAGGCTTTATAGACAAGGGATAACCTTATGAAAAGGGATTTTCATGGCCCCTCTCAATCTATTTTTTGTAATAAAGAGGAGAGTATAGACCATCTCTTGGGACATTGCTCAATAGTCTGGAATCTATGGCAATGGATTATTAATATGTTTTATAAATGCATGGTGATGAATAGCATAATTGAAGATTGGTTAAAGAAATGGTAGAGCACTTATAAAAGTGAGGCTTTACAAACAACATGGGATATATCAAAAGATACAATACTTTGGACTATATGGCTAGAAAGGAATAGAAGAATATTTAAAGGAAAGGAAAGCAAATTAGAGGTAATGAAAAAGAATATATGTTTAGCCATAGAGGAGTCTAAACCAACCCTATCAACTCACCCAATTCCTAATTTGGAATTAGAGAGTCTTGATAGATGGAGTCAAGTCATTACATAGAATTATGATGTTGGGTACTGTAGACACCTAAAAAACATCATGTTGAGGAGACTACTCATATGGACACATTTTCAGGCCATGTGACTCACCTTGGACCTTTCCAAGACCTAGTAGTGGTTTTAACCACTCAATTAGGGTAGTCTAGTCCTATTCAACCTTTGTCATTGATGTCATCAGTGGTGGCCATCATCACCATTGATGCTTAGATCCACCATGGTCATAGCTACATTTGTCAATAGCAATTGAGCCTATAGCAAACTTGTGCTAACAGAGTCGAGTAAAATCTATTACATCCAATGTATTGGGTGGTTATCCATTGGAAGCCTCCAGAAGCTTCACCCCAACTGCCCTAGCTCAACCAAATATTGTTCTTGGCTTCATGAGGAAGCTAGGATGCCAATTTGGGTGTTCTATTTAAGGCACCCAAAAATGAGAGGTAAGTCTGGAGATTTCATGTGCAATTGCCATAGCGAAACTCTACCAAACTGAAAAGCAATTCAATATCCCTTTGAGGTACAACGAAGTGCTACCCAATTGCATAATGACATCTATGCATCCATCAATGGAGTTCCCAAAAGCTTGAGGAGTAACCATACTGCTATTTTTTACCAATTCACCGTCCATACGAGCTAATTTTGCAACTCAACTGTGTCTTGAGACACGACCGATCCTTGCACATCAATTCAACATCAGAATTAATCATCATTAGGATTGAAATTTAGATAACAAAGCCTCTGTCTTGCGACCGCTATTTTTAACAACGACTCGTAGGTGCCACCATCGACGTCGACAACAACTAACATAGCCCGCTACTCTTAGCATCAGTGACTATGGTTTAAAATATATTTTTCCTTTGTTTTAGTCCATATATTTATCATTAGCTACATTTTATTTGATTTCTAATCTAGGTTAACAAGTATTTCTTTCTTTCTTTATGCACTTCTTTCAAGTTTTCATGCATTTTATCATTTCTTACGCATTTGCTTTATAATTTGCACTTATGGAGAAGCTAGCCTCATCTTGAGAGGCCTCATATTCTAGTAATTATTCTTGTAGTTTATTGTGAATAGGTTATAGGGCAATGCAAAGGCTAAATATCATCAAGATTCAATTTCTTAACATCAAGAAATATAGGTGTCAGAGTAATTACTCTATAATCAGATTAGTGGATATGCAAAGACCTTGTGGAGTGCATATTTCCCCTTTTTGGGGCCACATTCTTTGTAATTTTGTATCAAATTGGGTATCCCTAAGAGTGACGTATTGTAATCAAGGCTTATTTGATTAATAAAAATAGAGCACCCCATTTTGTTATTTCATTTTCTCAAGTGGTTACATAAATTTCATGTTTAAATTCATTATATCATTACAATAGACTAGATGCATCATTTTTGTTGATTTACAAGTGGCGATCACGGTAGGACCTTTCCTCTTTGGTTGCTAACTGATTTTTTTGTTTTGTACATTGCATGCATCATCGCTTTGATCCACCATAGCTAACAATTGTCGTTACCATCGGCTCCAATGGCTAGCACTGTTGTCGTCCTAATCGTCAGTGACCATGGAAAAAAATAGAAAATACAATTTGTGATATTCTTCTTTGGATGAGGACTCATCTGTAAGTGGTTCTCTCCCTATTTTTTTGTTCTATTTTATCTAAAAAATCAATTTAGGAATTAATTACAGAACATAGGGAAAATTTAGAAGTAAAATTTTTAAAATCTCTTTGTTTACTATCCACCGTTGTTGGGAACAACAACCTCTACTATTATCCACCCCAGAATCCAACAACCATGAATATGACTGACCCTGTGCATAGCGGCCACTGTTGTTGACTGATTTTCATAGAGACAGCCACTGTTAAATTTGAGTGTTAGGGTTGCATGCTTGGAGTCTGCTTAAAAGCTATTTTATTTTAGTTTGCATCTGCATTTTTTAAATCTAAAATGTCTTTTACATGCATCATTTCTGAAATTTAAAATTTTTTTAGAATATATATTATATCCTAAGTTGTTACTAGGATAAGTTGTGTGGTTGAGATATTTCAGTTAGTTATGATCCAATGGACCAGATTGTAAGCACTTGCGTGTCAGGATCTGATTTGGAGGTAGGGGCCTATTAAAGGAGGAGGCGACGACAATCAAGGAGTTTATTTTAAATTCCTTTTAATATAAGGAAGTGAAGCAAGTGGCCATAAGGCCTTCACTTGCATAAAAATTAAACATGCATCTTTAATAAAGTGGAAAGTCCATTTTTCTTTGGATTTTAACAAAGTTTTTTTTTACCTTTTAAGTTGTCGACGCAATGGGCATAATTAGCTATTTTTAGCCTTTTGAATTTTTTATATAAAAAAAAAAGATGATTTTTTTGAGGGAAAAAGTAAAAAAAAAAACCATGCTTTATTCTGAAGGAGATATCGAAATATTCCCTTGTGAGGGAAACGAGAAGTTTTTTATTTTTCCTATAGATGAATGCCTCATTGAAACCCCAATATAGGGGTATTTATAGTTGTCGAAAAGAATTTTCTGAGACGGACACATTGGTGGTGTCAAATTTCCATTTTGAGGAAGTTTAAACTTTGTTTTTGACCTAAAAAATATTGTATCTTGGAGTGCACTCTCGGTTGAACCCGACACTCCCAAAGCTTTGTAAGTGATCCTAGTATCTAGTCATCTCCTCTATATCACCTAGTAGATGCAGCGACTGATTACCCATGCATTTCAGTAGGATGAGGAGGTAACCATAAGGATATATTTGATAGCTACCTTGGCGCTTCATTTTTATTCTCTTGTTTTTGTTGTTTGACCAAATGTTTTTGGACCTTATTAACAGCCCATTGTGTTCATATAGGTGGAAACCACATACTTATGCTTGTGGAGTCATTTTTGGACTACCCTTGTGATTTTTGTGGTTATTTTTCCACACTATCTTCACACTCTCCTTTTGTGAGATACTTTGGTTTCAAGGGGTTCTTATTTAGTGACCTTTTTTTCATGGTTCATAGCCTTGATCTTTGTCACAAGCACCATTTTGGGAGTAAGATTTCATTCAGTTTGGTGATGAAGCTTCTCTACTTTTTTGAGACATTTGATGGATCCTTTGCAAGACCTTTTTTGATGGAAGTTGTCTTAGGGGGCGTTTAGGAGGACATATTCCTTTCCATCCTCCTTGCACATCTTCCTCCTCCTCCTCCTCCTCCTCCTTATTCTTCTTCTTCTGGTAGGTGGTTTTTCATCATATTTCAGTAGAGTTTTCTTATGCATATATTGTACATGAGTACCTTATCAGGCCTTGTTGTCGGGACTCATACTTGTGGATATGCCACTTGTTTGATTTTATTGTTTTTCACTACCTCCTAGTATCACTTAAGAGAGGGTGTTAGTATATCCTAGTACCACTTAAGGGGGGTGTTAGCATATCCTAGTACCACTTAAGGAGGGATGTTAGAATATATATTATATCCTAAGTTGTTACTAGGATAAGTTGTGTGGCTGAGATCTTTCAATTAGTTATGATCCAATGGATCAGATTGTAAGCACTTGCTATTTAAGCAAGGTCCTTTCAATTGAATAAAATCAAGTCTTTTATTTTTACAATAAAAACATATTTTCATGCATATGTAGAAAAAAAATCATGGTGTGTTGTTTGATGCACCATTGCTTTTGTTTACAGTAAAATGAACACACACACACACCTCACATTTTAAAGTTAACATCAGTTGAGTTGGGCTCTCACATCCAACCAATTGATCAAGACCAATAGTGGATGTCATTACCACTTGGTTGGCTTGCATATTGAGAGTTTTTCAAACCCATTCATGGCCAAGGCTGACTCCAAGAACCATTGAAGCTTGGGAAAATAGCATGTACTCTTCTTTGGAAGGTATATCACTACCCTTAGTGGATTGGGTGAGGTAGGAACTATGTCTCCCTATCGGTTATGGGTTTCATCTCCATAGCCTACTGGGATTCACAATCCAGACTTCATCATTGTATATGTGTATGCGGGCGTATAGGTGAAAATATTTTAATAAATTAAGAGTTACATCAACCATATTCAAACACGTATGAGAAAGTGGAACTATATACAACACATCAAAAACACACAATCTAGTTCTTAGGAAACACAAAGCAATCCTTAAAAGAGATAATCATTTTGTCTACTTTGTGTGTTTATTTATTGTTTGTGTAATCAACATAAGATCCTACCATCAAAAAAAAAAGAAAAATCAAGAATCTAGTAAATAAAAAAATATAGAAAATAAAATATTGTTTGTCTACTTTGTGTGTTTCTTTATTGCTACTTTTTGATTCTGCATATAGAAAATTAAAAATTGTGCAAATCAGAGCTATAACAAAGAAGTTATGTTGGTTTTATTGTTACTCTATTTTGAGTATTTTTTAAGCCAAACATAGGGAGAAACAACATTAAAATTGTCATAAAAAGCCCTAGACAACCCAAAAAATTGCCAAATTTATTTTGTTGTCTTAATTAGCCCCTTGTGCAGCTCTCACAATATTTTTAAGGCCTAGCTCTGCATTTTTTTTAAATTCCTCAAATTATTCATTTTCCACGAGCCATAGTTGGCAAAATATTCCAAAATTACAAATTTTGATCTAGAACACACTTTTTGGAGTCATAGCCCATTGTGATCAACTCGTCGCATTGATAATTTATATTTATAACACCCACAACCTTTTCTAAAGTCAAAATTTTCTTTAGTGTGGATTTCCTCCAGGGTTTGCTTAATCAACACATCATGAAAACTGCACATAGTTGAGCTCAATAACGAGCCAACAAGGTAGACAAATTATGGAGAGGCCCTGAATGCCTTTGATATTCTCTTCAGGATCTCCTCATTACTATATGATGCCCTGATAGTCATCGTAAAACTACTTCCTCACATAGGGGATCTACTCACTGAGGTGATAGGGTTACTACACCCACTGCAAGAACTGACATAGCTAAATCCCCTTGCAGCAAGGCAAGAAGTCATCGGTCGTACACAACAGATCACATAGATCGGCTACCTTGGCCTAAAGCTAATCAAAAAGTAATTATTCTGATCTAAATTGAAAGACTTGTGAAATGAGCAAGCACATTTAGAGCATGAGCACGCAGAGTGATAGAGGTTGCATCACCAACGTTTGTACGAGCATCGCTTGAGATAACAAAGGATCCTTGAGGAAAAAGAACAAGAAGAATGATCAAAAAAATCATCTCAAGAAGAATTACCCTCACCTAGTGCATATAGGTGGCAACATAATGAGAGACATCATACATTTCACCAAGAGCTACCTAATAGGAAAACTAACACTCATCCTCATCACACTTCACAACATGCTTCTTGGCAACAACAGTGCTTAGCACCAAATCCACTAGAACATGAACAGTATGAGGAAATAGAACAAGATGATCAAGAGTAGTTGTATCCTGAACCATCCTCTGTGGACTTGGTCGATGACTACAATCAACCAACTCGATCCCATAGAAACCTACCACCGCTTGCTCCCCGAAGACCTCTTCGGGAGGATGAGATCACCTCATCTCAAGCATACAAAGTGCTCATCGAGTGGCTTCAATCCCTCGAGAAACAAGGTGTGGCTTATCAGAAGCCCACTTTGAGAAAAATTCATAATCAGCCCCTTAGTCCATCGGTACCTAGTCTAGTGTATCCTAAACACTTTGAAATGCCTAAGCTGGATAAGTTTAAGGGAGACGAAGATGCACAGGAACATGTGATGAGTTTTATGAACTTATGTTTCTAGTTGCAAAACAATGATACCTTATTGTTGTGAACTTTCATGATTACACTCTCGGATGCTGCCCTTGAGTGGTACAATCAACTCCCAAGGCACAATATAACTAGCTTTGAATAGCTAGCAAATGCTTTCCTTGAACGCTTTTCCTTTGGCATCAAGAAGAAAGCTAACCTTTCCAACTTATCAAACTTACGTCAATATGATGATGAGTCAATTATGGATTATGGGAATAGATGGTGAAAAATCATGTCAAAACTTCCATTTACCATTCCCACATCTGAACTAACTCGGATGTTCACAAAGAGTTGTGCTAAACATATATCATTGCTACTTTAGTTGCAATAGTATCCAAAATTCGAGGAGGCTTTGGTGCAAGCCAAAGTTATAGAAGACATTAAGGTCCAAGAGGGAGATTTGAAGCTCCATAAAAAGTATTGGAATAAGAACACACACAACCAACCTCATCAGGCCAAACCTACGCCTATGAATCAAGTTGTGTTAAATATTCCAAAAGTGGAGAAGAGCCAACAATAGCCAAATTATCAAGCTCAACCTCCCCTAATGCATTACAATCAGTGCAATGAGAACCAGGCACAAAAATGACAATGTTGAACACCTCACAACTACACGCCATTGCCTGAATCTTTGGCATCACTTTTCAATCACCTATGCGAGGCTAAGGCTCTTACTTTGCCTGAGATACATACCCTTGATCCTAATCACCCAAAACCTAAAGGGTATAGGGAAGATTTATATTGTGTATATCATCGACAAAATGGCCATGACATCCAAGATTGCATCTCATTCAAAAATGTGGTGCAGAATATGTTAGACAAAAACCAATTGCAAATAGATAGCCCCTTGGCTATCGATAATCAACAAATCAACATATTCAAAGATCCTTTACCCAAGCATGAGGTCCAAGAAAATCAAATAGAACATGTGAATGAAGTGCATGTAGCCCCACCCAATGAGGGCTTTATCGACATGATAAATATCACAATAGGGAGCAAGAAACACCTTGATCAGTCTACATTACCAAAAAATCTAATCAAATTTGATCATGTATCATAGTCCTTACAACCATTGAATTCCATTCAATCATACAAGGATCTTGTGATCACATTTTACAAGCAAGAGATTAGGTCTATCCCTAATAACGAACCTGATCCACCATTACATATCATAGCGAGCATCAATCAGATTCCATATAAGTGAGTTTTGATTGACATTGGTTCATCCATTAACATCATCACTACTATTGCTTTGAACCTCAACCTTCTACCGTTACACATCATAGAATCAACATTCACATTAAGAGCCTTTAACGATGCTACATCCCCTATAATTGGCACAATAGTCCTACCCATCCAGGTTGGGATAAATATCATGCCTACATTGTGCCACATTTTAGAGGGTGAGAGACAATACAATATATTATTAGGTAGACCTTGGATGAGAGATATGGAATGTGTTCCATCCGTAGTCCATCAATACCTCAAATTTATACACCAAGGTCAAGTATATGTGGTGCATACTGATCCATATCCCTTCAAGTATTACAAGATGATCGATGAACCACATGAGCCTCTTGCACCATGCAAGCACCATGATACCCATGCAGATGAAATCATAAAACATTCAACTAGAGCATGCATTAAACCATCATTACCAATTGCATATCCACCATCATTAATGATTCCTCCTTATTCCCCTTTTAAAGCATCAAAATATCTTAAGGGAGAAAATTTGAAGGGGTCAATCAAGGAGATTCCTCCATCCACTCTCATCAGCACAATGCAAGACAACATCATACCTAAGGATGAGGAGAAAACATCAGTTATCACAACTGAAATAGAACAACCTCAGCAAGTTGAGGAGCCACCCACAACTTGTCCAAATGTCAAAATACCTTCTCACGAGTTTGTGGGAATGGTCAATATTAAGGTAGAGAACCAAGCATCTCTAAATAAATCAACACAATGGATAGTTCCATAAAATAATGTTGCCACATCAGAAGTGCCACCACCATTGAAATTAGTCACACCTAATTCATTTCTCATAGCACCTTCAAAAGAACAAGAATGGGTGTCTCCCCCATGTCAAACTGGGGGTACTCAAGCTATCATAGATAAACACTATAAAGTGGAACAGAAACATGAATGGAGTCACAAACATGAGCATGTGGATGCAACTATTAAAATGGATCATCAAGAAACATCCACATCTTCTCAAACAAAGGAGACTTATGATTCACATTTACCCAAGGGTTCTTTGGCACCCACTTGTTCAACTCCTATAGCTGGTAATGATCATCCAGACCCTTCAACAATGATACACTCAAAATCCCTATCACTCTTGCAGCACATTCTAGATCATCTAGATAATATAGAGATACAAATGGATCAGCAAAATGATGCATTGCAACTAATCATGTACCAGCTCACAAGCATGGAGCTACAAAAGAAAACTACATCTGAGGTCAAACCACCTCCTATACAACCATAAGAAAAGCCTCAACAAGAGCAAGCATAGAGTCGACCACACCAATTACCATGCATTTATACACCATTACCCGAACCTATGATATCAATTTTTAATCGATTATGTGCCGTAAAAGCCATTACTTTACCTGAGGTTCACCCTTTAGATCCGAATCATTCGAAACCCCATGGATATAAGGAGGAGGTATATTGTCTATATCATAGAAAAAATGGTCATGACATTCAATCATGTCATAGTTTCAAGACCATAATACAGAACATGCTTGAGAGGGATCAACTTCGAATTGATAGCCAAAAAATAAGCATAGTCAGTGATCCATCCCTTGCACCATAAAAGTAGGAAGAGCCACCTAAGCAAACAATCAAGATACCTATAGCTCAACCACTTTTCCAAAATTAGCCAGTGTGTTTTGCATGCTTGAAACACCAACAACGTATTTGGACTCCATTAAATGAGTCCATGTCAACCATTTTTTAGAAGCTGCAAGAAGCTAAGGCTATCATTTTACCTGATATACACCCTTTAGACCCAAAAAGAGTTAAACCTAAGGGTTATAGGGAGGATCACTTCTACCTTTATCATCGAATAGAGGGCCATGACATTCACAATTGTTATGGGTTTAAAAATATCATCCAAGACCTTATTGACAAGGAGGCCTCACTCATAGATGGTTCATCCACCTCAGCTCAGCCCACCATAGGTCATGCTTCATCATCCCATTTGTGACCCCAAGGTCAGCTGCATCCTCATAAGCCTAACAAGCCACCTCACCGAGTAGTCACATTTTTGATGACTACTTTGGCCCTATTTCAAAAACTATACGAGGCAAATGCAATCACATTACCAAAAGTCAAACCAAGAACACCTAAGCCTGGGTCACATAATGAAAGCCTCTATTGTATCTATCACCGTATAAATGGGCATGACATCCATGGTTGCTATTCATTCAAGAATGTGGTCGAAGAAATGGTAGAATGAAATGAGCTCTGCATAGATGGTTCGCTTGTTTTACCCCATCAAAACATTGGCACCTCACAGAGTTTTATGCCCCAATAGGGAGAGTTGATTTTTATCACTCTTCCTAAGCAGGCCGATTACATTGCAGTGAATGACATGCACAATGGGGGTCTTCAAGGTAGCACACCTTCCCCACCATCCACATCACAACCAAT
The DNA here is from genome assembly GCA_028583015.1 of Wollemia nobilis. Classification (NCBI taxonomy): domain Eukaryota; kingdom Viridiplantae; phylum Streptophyta; class Pinopsida; order Araucariales; family Araucariaceae; genus Wollemia; species Wollemia nobilis. The sequence continues at coordinate 2,328,349 of JAQPPZ010016670.1, forward strand.
GAAGCAAAGTGAGAATTCTAAAGGTATCACACCTTCCTCACTTTCATTGAGTGGCACACACATTGGGGGTACATAAGGTATCGCACCTTCTCCCTAAAAATCATCAAAAATCACAAAAAAAATCAGAAAACAACAAAAATCCAAAAACAATTCAAAACATTAAAAACACAAAAATATTTACATTTTTGCATTTCATTATATGCATTCATTAATTGCATTGCATTAGGTATTTTCATCCATTGCACTTGCATTAGGATAGGTTATGTTTACATTCTTATGAATGACACCATGTTTGTATGCCAATCATGCATCCTCAAAATCATCATCATTCATATTCCTTGTGAGTAAATGTGTTTTTCAACACAACCTATGAGTTGCTATCAGGTGTATACTAGGGTTTTCTAGTCATTCAACCATACCTAGTTATCTTTTCAGATTTTGTAGAAATCTATCTTGGCTTTCGAAGATGAGGTCTAGTTTTGATAGTACCTTGCATATCTCAAAATCCCATCACAATTTTAAACATTAATAATCCTAGTTTGAACAAGGAAGGATGACACTACAAAGTGGTCCTGGTCACCTTAAGAGAAAGGTTTTCCTTGCTCATATTATCATGCGCATGGTCTAGAGTGTTGATTATTGGAAAAAGGACAAGCTCCCCCCTACCCAATAAATCCCTTGCTTTAATACAAAATGAGCAAATTCCCAAAGCAAAGCAAAATAAATAGTGATTTTCATCACTAAGAAAATCCCTTGCTCCAAAAGAAAACAAAATGTAAAATAAATAGTGATTTTCATCACTAAGCATGAGCAAGTATCCCAAGCAATCAAAAGAAAAGAAGGGGGTAATGAGCTTGAATCCTTGGAATATTCAGTATTCGACCACCATGGGGTGATCTTCATTACAACAATGGGTTGAATGAAACCCACCTGGCAATGGAGTATCCTTACGCATGGTGATATGTCTATCACATTAGCGACCTTATTTTGTACAGACCAATGTCAGCTTATGGATGAGCTAGCTTTAGGTGGCTTGTATTACCTAGTAGTCTAGTCCAATTGCATCCAAACTTAGGATCATGATGACCATATGGTGATCCTCATTACAACAATGGGTTGAATGAAACCCACCTAGCAATGAGGTAGTCTTATGCCTCATCTAATATATTCACTTTGCACACATAGGGATAGTGAATATCTTGGTCTTCTTAACAGGCTTGTATCTTTCAGGAGTCTTGTGTAGTCATTATACAACTTTTGATTAATCAACTAGGGTGTTTGAGTCTCATGGAAAACCTCAAAAATTCCCCTATAGCAACAAATCATATCATCAAATCATGCACAATTTTCCTTATGAATTTTTATTTATTAAGGGGTGTTCATAGAATAGGATAGATACTAGATGGATATCAACAATGATATTTAGATGACCACTGACTATTTTATGCATATATTTTAATTTATAGAAGCTTATAGGGAAAACCCATACATCTCACATCATCTCATCTCACATATGGATGTTTAAATGATTAATTCTTATGATAAGAGTTACCATTTTCATTCATGATTTTCATACATTCTGTGGTGTCTACCATTAGTTTGTTAAACACATATTAGATTCATTCCTTATGTTTTAAGTGATTAAAGCATACAGGTTCATTTGCATTAGACCATCCACATGAAATTAATGCATTACATACATATCATCTACCATATCATATTACATAGATTAAATGCATAAACAATTGAAACAAATTTAAACATGCATTTAAACATTCACCATTGCATCCATATAAGCATACATAGTAGTGCATCTACACATCTAGATCATAACATCTAATCATACATCTATCATCTAGCTAGTGCATGTCATCAGTACATCGCATACATATAGCATAATCACATCATCATCTAGGCATTGCATCCATAAATGCATACATGAACATAAAAGCAAAGATATAATACACATAATGAGCCATAAATAGAGTATCATATATATATATATATATGTGTGTGTGTGTGTGTGTGTGTGTGTGTGTGTGTGTTGTGTATATCAAAGTACATAGAGGTACAAAAATCCTATAGGCTACAACTATGTAGGTCCTCAGACCTTACACTAAAAAATGATACAAGTCATCATGACATATCAAATGGGGCCTGCACCCCCTGAGTCACCTCCACCCTTAGCTCCATCTCTATGAGGCTATCTAGAGCTAGTACCTATCGATCTCTCAGATCATGCACTTGATTTGTGACTGGGCCACACTAATGACTACCCAAAATCACTTTACTTGCTCCACTGAGAACCCCCTGCTGTATACTGCTCTGGTAGAGTGTTTCCTAGTATCCCAATCCAAGTCTCTAGAGCAATGATATACATAGCATTTACTCCATTTTGAGTCACACTCTGATCTAGGAGTCCCTGTAGTCTCCTGACCTTCGTATCCCTACCTAATGCTACCAACCCCTGAGTGGCTAGAGTGGGAGGTGCAACCTGACCCATAGTAGCAAATGCTAGTTGTGTCCTGAGAGCATCTGCATCGGTAGTCTTAGCCACTAGCTACATCCATAATGTATCTATCATCGTCTAAGCTAAATCTACCTAAGTCTAGAGAGTGGTCCTCTCCTCAACATAGCCCCACCATAGCTATCAACCTGCACTCAACTAACTCTACATAGTAGCGAGAGATGTATCTTACTCCATCACCTACCTCTGAGCTACCTATAAGCTATGCACCTGAGCCCATAGTTATGATACCTCATCATCTAGGGCATCCTCCTCACCCTCCTCCTCATCCTAGGGATCATCAATAGTAACTACTACCTATCCCCACTCATCCTCCATCCTACGATGCACTCATCACCCATCATCATCACCTCCCTCAACTATCGCCTCATCCCTAGATCTACCTAGGCTACCACCACCCTACCATAGCTGAGAGACCCACCAAGTGTCATACTCTACAGTGGTCCTAAGGTCCTCTACACCTATGTCATCAATAGGAGGGTCCACCTCCTCTAATAAACCTATCACCTATGGCACTGGAAGTTGTATCTCCACCTTTCGATGATGATAGAGGACTAGCTCCTCTAGCACATCCTATATAATCCCAAACTACCTAGTAACCCAAGCATAGTGGAAGTATTCCCTCACCTTCCCATGGTGCCCCATGAGCCATATACCATGCCTCACTCAAGCCAAGTATCTCCCTACCTCATCCCACATAGGACAGCCTAGGTAGGGTCTCCATACTATATGACTACTATAATCCTGTTAGAGACCCGATATAGTGGTCTAGTCCACCTACATGTGGATGACTTCAGCTAGTCTCCACATCACATGACCACCTCATAGCATAGCAATAATCTACATCATATAAGGTAGCTATACCCAATGGCAATCCACCAGGTCGATCTATGTAGATGTGCTCCCACCCCCAGATCTATAGTAGTAGGATGCATCCCACTCCTACTCACCCCCACTACGTAATATGATATAGCTCATCATAGAGTTGTGCCAGAAGTGCGCTCCCCCATGCCATAATCAAAGGATGCTCTAGGTCACACTCTAACAGGTCCTAAACCATGTCTAGGAGGTTCCAAGGGAACCTCACACCTGAAGAGTTGAGTAGTAGCACATTACAGATAATGTGCATAAGTACTACCTGGCACCGAGAGAATACATCCTGCCTATACCAATACTCCATAGGAACCCCACCATGCTCTATATCTCCTAGTACCTCCTTAACTCTACCTCCAAAAACCTAAGCAAAAACTACCTCCTTCATCACAGTAGGAGAAGAAACAATAGCCCGTCCATCTATGGGAATCCTAAAGATATGGTAGACATCCTCCAATGTCACCATCATCTCTCTAGTGGAAATATGGAAAGTATTAGTCCTACTATCCCATCGATGGGCCAGGGTTATGAGATATGACTAGTTCGACATCACCATCAGCAATCTCATAACATATTTGAGGCCAATCACCCCAAACCACTCCTAGTCATCATCATCCAATAGAGGTCATAACTCAAGAAGCGATTGGGATCTCGACCCCAAGCTATTAGAGTCTAACATACAAAAAGGACAATTCAATGCACACAATCACTCACTCATCTAAAAATAAAAAAATTGACCCTAAGGTTCTTAGCCACTCACAGTGCCGAAAACCCTTATGGCCATCACCGACGCTGTCGACAAATGTCGCCAAAGATCAAATTTTTTACCATTGGGGTTTGAACCTCACTATCCATAACGATGATGACCCCCATTTGGCAAATTGGGCACCACCCTCACCGACAATGACCATGAGATAGACCCCACATGAGGTCATTTCCCACCCAAAAATGCAAAAATTTAAAATCATACCCCCTTAAGCTAACCTAAGCTACACCTAAACTAAGGGGTGAAGTTCATTACCTATAATTTAATGTGGTTCCTTAACCCATTAATTAGTGAGGTTCATTTTTAAATGCACAAATCACGAGAGTGAGAGATGAAGAATCTACCTTAGGAGCTCTAGCTCCACCACTCGTGGAAGCCTCTAGCTGATCCGCCATCATGGTCTAGGGTGATTGTAGCAACATTTCGTATCCAATTTTATCTTTTTTCTCTCTCCTTAGAGCTCACTATTCTCCAAAGCCAGCTGGAAATAATGAATTTGCAAAATACCTAAAATACCTTTTATATTTTGTAATTTTGGTTATCGCTCACTTTGAGCGTGATCGCAGATTTTTCCAAACTCGATCTCTGACATCGATAGCGGTTATGGTATTTGTAAATCTCCATTGTTTTTTTGATGGTGGCCAAGAAATAATCATAAATGCACCCATTTTCTCACCATAAGGAGTTTCATATTGGACATTAATGCATATCTACTAGTCCATAATCATCATAAATCACAAAAATTACAAAAAAATCAAATAAAATAAAATTTCAAGTGTGCCTCGTATCCAGTTATTTACCCTATACACTTGGTGGTTGTAGTGACTTGCACTCCATGCAATCCGGTAAGATGAGTAAATTACCATAAGGCCATTTGAACCAAATTATTCATTGATAAATTGAAATGTTTTCACTTCAATCCCCAAGAAGGCCATTGCGGTTGAACTGCTCCATGGGAACGAGGCATTCATTTCATTTCTTCTATGAAATTTCATCAAATCATCGAACATAGTGATTCATCACATGCTTAAATTAAATTGCTATCATCTTGATTTCCTAAGAAGGCCATTGTGGCTAGAATTACTCCATGGGATAGAGATGTACAATTACTATTAATGGTTGAAATCATAATTGTAATAGGACCTACCTTAAAACAACAGTAATCATCTTGAACTATCCAAATCAATCATCTTGGTCAAGCGACTCATCGCTTTCATCACTTGCCATTTTCCTCATCGACTCATCGCTTGAGGGGGTAGTCATAATCATAACATTCATAATCAAAATCAACAATTAAACACTTAATCATGTTAATTGCGTTCATCCATGAATCATTGCCAAAAACAATCATGCCCCTACTTGGGGTAGAAAACAAGCAAATTAATTAAACAAATGCTTGGCATTTTTGAAGCATGAAGGTAGGTCCTTGCCTCTTCATGACTGAACAATGTCCAAGATCAAGTAGGCCTGAAGTGAAAGGTTGTACTTGAATCAAGTTCTTTAACTTGTTTGAAGCAATGATTCAGAGATGCACGCCCTTTCCATGATTGGGGCATCTAAAGTTGACCAGATCAATGAACATCAATCAACCTACAATATGGCTTTAGGTTGTCTATTTTTGCTCAGTGTTGTGTTTTCCCACAATGCATCCCAAAAAGGGGTATCTGTAGACACCTAAAACATGTCATGTTGAGGAGACTACTCATATGGACACCTTTTTAGGCCATGTGACTCACCTTGGACCTTTCCAAGACCCAACAGTGGTTCTAACCACTCAATCAGGGTAGCCTAGTCCTATTCAGCCTTCATCGTTGATGTCATCAATGGTGGCCATCATCATCATCGATGCTCAAAGTGGCCATGGCCATAGTTGCACCTATCGATAGCGATTGAGTCTGTAACAAACTCATGCTAACAGAGCCGAGTAAAATTTGTTACATCCAATAGATTCTTGGGTGGTTATCCATTGGAAGCCTCTAGAAGCTTCACCCCAACTGCCCTAGCTCAACAAAATCTTGTTCTTGGCTTCATGAGGAAGCTAGGATGCCAATTTGGGTGTTCTATTTAAGGTGCCCAAAAATGAGAGGTAAGTGGAGAGATTTCATGTGTAATTACCATAGCTGAGCTTTGTCGAACTGAGAAGCAATTCAATATTCCTTTGAGGTGCAATGAAGTGCTGCCCAATTGCATAATGACATATGTGCATCCATCAATGGAGTTCCCAAAAGCTTGAGGAGCAACCATACCATTGTTCTTCACCAATTCACCATCCATACGAGCTAATTTCGCAACTCAACTGTGTCTTGAGACACGATCGACCCTTGCACATCAATTCAACATCAGAATTGATCATCATCAGGCCCAGAATTTAGAGAATAGAGCCTCTATCCTATGACCACTATTTTTAACAATGGCCCATAGGTGCTACTATCGATGTTGACAGTGGCTAACAAAGTTCACTGCTCTGAGCATCAGTGGCTATGGTCTGAAATATCTTTTCCTTTGTTTTAGTCCATAGATTTATCATTAGCTGCATTTTATTTGATTTCTAACCTAGGTTAACAAGTCTTTCTTTCTTCATGGAATTCTTTCAATTTTTCATGCATTTTATCATTTCTTACGCATTTGCTTTACAATTTGCACTTATGGAGAAGCTAGCCTCATCTTGAGAGGCCTCATATGCTATTGATTATTCTTGTAGTTTCTTGTGTGTAGGTTATAGGGCAATTCAAAGGCTAAATATCATCAAGATTCAGGTTCTTGACATCATAAGAACATAGGTGGCTAAGTAAACCCTCTATAATCATATTAGTGGAGATGCAAAGACCTTGTGGAGTGCATATTTCCCCTTTTTGGGGCCACATTCTTTGTAATTTTGTATCGAATTGGGTATCCCTAAGAGGGATGTATTGTAACCGAGGCTTATTTGATTAATAAAAAGAGAGCACCCCATTTTGTTATTTCATTTTCTCAATGGTTACATAATTTCATGTTTTCAATTCGTTATAATATTGCAATAGACTAGATGCATGGTTTTTGTTGCTTTACAGGTACAAGAGAAGCAAAAATAAGGTAAAGAATATAAAGTGGAAACCACCAGATGTGAAGTGGGTTAAATTGAATTTTGATGAAGTATCTAAAGGAAATCTAGAACCAGCAGGAGGAGGAGGAATAATTAGAAATAATAGAGGAGATATTTTATCTCATTATGCTTTCAATAGTGGATTTAAGACAAATAATGAAGTCGAAGCTTGGGCAGCTTTAGAAGGATTAAAGATATGTAAAAAAATGAAATGGAATAGAGTATGGGTGGACGGTTATTCTCTCATAGTAATAAATGCAATTTTGAGGAAACCAAAGGCTCCATGGAACATACAAGAGATAATTGTGGAAATTCAAGATCTTGCTAAAGAGTTTGAAGAAATCATGTTTACACATATATTAAGGGAAGGAAATTTTAGTTGAAGCTAACAAAAAATGTTGATTGCCTAAATCAATTAATGATTAAGTTTTACTTTAATGTTTTCCATTGGTAGTATCTATTTTTTGTAACAATAATGTGTTTTCATTTAGACTATTTATTATAATCTTTCTGGTTGCACTTGTATTTCAGGAAGGAAACTAGCAATCCAGATTTGGTAAAGCTTACTATGATAGTGCGATGTTTTGAAAATATTACTCTACTATGATGTAATTCATAAATAGTACAGGTGAATTTTTTGGCATTGTGAAGGCTACTATAGAAAAATGTCAAGAAAGATGCTAAATTATGGAGTAATTGTATTCATATAGAGATTTGAAAAATCCAAAAAATGAAAATCAAGAATTCAAACATTTTATGTAAGATGATGTAGGTTTCTAGCTATAGCATATCAAGAGATGAGAAACGTATCTATTTTTAAACTCTCAAGCTCTAAATAAGAGAGATGTAATTTGTCAAGGGTGGAGGACCCGAGTACAACCCCTTATTATAAAAAAAAAAACAAACACTCGTACCTATTGAATTATAGATAAGTCTAACTACTTATGTGCTCATAATACCATTTCAATAGTCTTGGAAGAAAGGGAAAATGCACCTTTGAACCTCTATATTTAAGTTGACTGCCCAGTATCCTTACTAAAATCTAACTAATTTAATCTAGTTGTATATAATTAAATGTAGAAAATTAAAGTGCAAAAATTAAAATTCATAAAAAGTAAAATTTATAGTTTAGGGTGTGAGAGATGAACATTAAATATGATTGTAACTGTAGTAAGGAAAGCATGTGATTAATCAAGTAGTTAGGAAATTAATAAGAATAATAGAATTCCATGTGTATGAAATAAAATTAATAAGGAATGATACAAAATGGTAGTACCACAATCATCACATATTCCATAATCTATAAGGGTAGTGCCACTGATGCAAATAAAAAAGCCTCATCAATTTCTCATTAATTTTATAAGAAATAATCATAATGTGAGTCTCAATAGTGCAACTCTGACTTCTTGAAGGTCAAAATATGGTTACAATGGAGCCAATGGATCTTATCTATAGGAACAATTCACCCTTGATTTTTCTTGAGTGAGAAATTATCTTATCTAGTAAAAGTAAATATTTGGTCATATTTTTAGCAAAATGATGTTCCTCCAAATGTTACATGTCTGTAAATATATTTCTAAATCACCTAGAAGGCCTCTAATATGATTGGTGATGCTACCACATGCCAAAATATTGATTTTTTTAAAATCTTCCTCAAGATCCATGCATCTCTTTTTACCCCCTTTAATTGTTCATGAGTGATTCACTCCAAGAGGGGAGTGAATTGCTCTTGCCTATAAGTATTTTTCTCTTTTGAACCAAATATTCCTTGTTAGCTAGGGATTCACTCATATGAACCAGTCACTTCTTGTTAGCTAGTGCTTCACTCCTACAAACTAATTACTTCTTGTTTTCTAATGTTGTGTTCTTTAGGAACCAATAACATAATTTTGAGCAAATCACTCCTCTTCACTTAGAAAAATATAGGTTTTTGAGGCCTATATTAATAAATATAAAAGGTTTTGTACATCCTTAAAACATATATAATACCAAGGTAGTAACCTCTTACCATATTTTTGGTGACTTTATGGTGCACCAAGCTTGATTGGTGATAGTTCAAATATTACCTTTATCCTTTGCCATGGATTTGTAATATTAAAATTCTATCACAGAATTACAAAATTATCAATTCTTCTAGTGTGCTTTCAAGGCAGTAGCTTTACCAACTTCTTCAATTTCTTGTTTCTAAGAGTTTGATGTTTGTAATATCTGTGCATCTCTTGTTAGATCCTCATATGGATCTTTTGACAATCCATATTTTTCCCCATCATCTTTTACAACTTGTCAACTAAGGTTTATGATAATTTGGTCTATTCTATCATCATTACAACTTTATCTTTGAGTTTCTCCTCTTTGATCATTGAGTTGATATCATCATTAAGGAGCTTCTCTGGATCATCAAATAAATTTTATAATCTAGCATTGACTAACCCCTAAATTTTCTTTTTTTTCTCACACACTAAGGTTTTCAAAGAGACCTACAAATGTTTGTAACATCTTTTGCATCTCTTGTGAGGTCCTCATATGGATTTTATGGCAATCCATATTGTTCCCATCATCTTTTACAACTTGCCAACTAAGGTTTTCGGTCATTTGATCTTTTCTATCATCATTGCAACTTCAACTTTGACCTTCCCCTTTTTGATCATTGAGTTGATGATGTCATCATTAAGGAGCTTCTTTGAATCATCAAATACATTTGATAATCCAACATTGACTAACCTCTAAATTTTATTTTCCATGTCACACATTAAGGTTCTCAAAGAGACTTGTAGTGATAAATCACTATAGCTTTCGAAAGCGGAGGTTTGAGTCATAGACGAGCACATGAAGAAAGGCTTAATCATAAATGCTTGATCAAACAGATGCCAAATCTCATGGGTAAGAAAATTCCAAAGGTCAAAAGTTCTTGAGTCATGGACAAAATGCAATAACAAAAAGTCTCAACAAGGGATTGAAGGTAAAAAGTCCTAAATATCTGAAGACACGCAGTCCTGAAGGATGAAGAATAACTCTCGAAGAAGAAAATGTCAATGCCTCAAAGGTCAAATCAATAAAATGCGCATTCTTTGAGGAATATTGTACTTTATACAAAATATATCTCGTATCTCTAAGAAAGGACAACAACAACATGGAGCTATGATAAAAGTAGCTCAAATACCCGTTTAAATTAAAATAATCTTCTACACCCAAGTAATGGGAATTCCTAAAATGGGTAGATGGAAAAAAAAGTAGTAGCTACTCATCCAAGGGCTAGGATCAATTGACATTCATATCTTTAGATCTAAAGAATCCTAAAGGGATAATTAGTCAAAAAAGGACATGAGTCGGTATCTAAAAAGATAGCCACCTAGAGATCTCTACATGAGTTTTGAAGGAAAAACCCTCCCTTGTAAATCTATAAATAGTAGTATTAGCTTTGTAAAGGATAGACAAGTTTGAAATTCCATGTATTTATAGGTTTTCCTTTTATTTCTCTTTGTAAAAAATAGTGGTGGTTCCTAAGTGGCTTATGGATGATTTCGAACCCCTAATTCTAGCACAATCTATGTAAAAATTTACCTGCATTTATATATACACGAAAGCCTATGTCTATTTTTTGGCCTTTGCTTATAGACCCATGGATGTGTATGTGTGTGTTTGTAATATTTTATGTAAATATCAAGTGTGCTAAGTGTATGTGTGTGTGAGGGGTTTGCGTCTATTTTTGGACTGAGTCAATTATTAGATTGGCTCTCATATGGGACCCGCCTACTCATATATGCATATAACCGGTAGATCTTGATTGCCCTTCACTATTTCAAGGAGAGGAAGTGTTCGTCATTGTCACATAGCATTCATTCCTATTTTTGTAGGAAGATTTTAACGGATCTCTTGGTGCATCACCCTCTTCCATTTATTTGTTGAGTTTGCTTACTTTCTCGCATCCCTTTTCCCTTTGTAGAGTAGAAATTGCCTTGAATATCACATATTAACAAGAAGTTGGCCTTGTAAAAACTCTTAGAGGCCCTCAATTGAGATAAACCCTATGCTCTGGGTTGCAGCCACTATGTCGCTTCAATGCAAGGCACAAATGTCCCAGGTAGGGACAATCAGAGATACAATTAATTTAATGGCACATCCAATGGGACCCTAATGACACATCATTGGTCATAAAATCATAACAAAGAGTAGGGCCAAGACTTAGTGAGGGTATTAGTCTATTACTCACTTGTTGAAGCACCTCTTTCTCACTTGGCGACTCCACTCCAAAATGAACACCAAAAGAAGTCATTGTTGAAGATACTAGATCAAGGTTTTGGAGAAGACCTATGTCTATCTGCTTCCCAAAAGAAAGAATTTGTATTCAGTTGGGGACTCCATAGAAATTCAAAGGATCCACCGGTCCAAGATGTCTATCCTATCTCAAGAATGGTACCCCACATGGGGAGAAAAAAACTTGTTATGACCTTGAGATCCACCAAAAGGTTGGGGAAAATTTCTAATATCCTTGTTGGAGATTTTCCTTGAATACATCGATGAAGGTCCAACATCCCTACTAGAGTACTTGTAAAAAATAGTTTTTCTCTTTTAGGTGCATAACATCATAGAGCAAGATGTAGCTTGAGGTTGTTGGTAGCCTCTCTAAAAGTTAAGGGTCACCAGAAATATAGATCTTTATCTCTATTTTCAATATTTGACTGGGATAAACTAGCTACCCTAGTCATGAGCAACTTCATAGAGATAGCAAACAGAGCAGAACTTGAGCTAGGTATGCCCCTCAATGATGCATCTAAAGTGGAGATACACAACATCCATGTGGAGGATAAAAATGAAATCTACCATTACCTTGAACAACAAGAACATATTTTAGATGAGCCCCTCCACATGTATCACAAAGAACATGAGTCTAAAAATCAGTCAAAGACTAACAAGGCTCATTATGAGGAGGAAATTTTTGGGTCAGACCTCCTCTATCCTTCTAATGACCAATTAGGATGACAAGAATAGTCCACCTTGGACCCTCCCTTTTTTGAAGAGGTCGAGCAAGAGCATGCAAATTACCTCTTCATCTACAAGGATGAAGGTACCCTAGAAATATTAACCTCTAAGGGAGGAACTTACCTCAATGGTGTCTACCATGGCAATATCTTTGGCACCTTGCTGATTAAGATAAAAAGGCTGTAAAAGAGTCCCAGTCTCATTTAGGTACCATTTTTCACCCAAGAAATTTGAGGAAAAGAAAGAAAGAAAGGACTTGAGTAGCTAGTGAGGGGTTGTTGACTCCATTCCCAATGGATAAAGGTCACTCACTCAAAAATCTATATATATATATATGTACCATAGACAATATTAGTTTCATAAGATAGTGAAAGTCTCGACCACCTGTAGAATTTCAAGTATGGCTCATCTGCTAGAAAATTTTTCTTTAAAGGGAAAATTTCTTGATTTTGTGTCCAATGGACTAAGGCACATATTTTTAGGTTCCTTATCCTTAGTAGGCTAAAGATCGCCTGAGAGCCACCAAAACTGTAGTGATAAATTACTACACATTTTGAAAGCAAAGGTCTGAGTCATGAACGAGCACATGAAGAAAGGTTTGATCATAAATTCCTGATCAAATGGAGGCTATATCTCATGAGAAAGAAAAGTTCAAAAGTTGAAAGTTTCTAATTCATGGACATAAGGCAATAACAAAAATTCCCAACAAGAAAATAAAGGTAAAAAGTCTCAAAGAACTAAAGATAAGCGGTGTCGAAGGATGAAAAAAACTCTCGAAGAAAATGCCAATGCCTCAAAGGTCAAATAAATAAAGTGCACATTCTTCAAGGAATATTGTCCTTTCTATAAAATATATCTCGTATCTCTAATAAAGGACAACAACAACATGGAGCCATGACAAAAGCAACTCGAAGATCCAAAACATTAAATTAAAGCAATGTTCTGCACCTAGGTGATGGAAATCCCTAAAAAAAGGGTAGATAGAAATTAAAGTGGTAGCTACTCATCCAAGGACTAGGATTGACTAACATTCATATCTTTAGATCTAGATAATCCTAAAGGGATAAACAATCAAAAAAGGACATGACTCAATATCTAAAATGACAACCACCTAGATATCTCTGCATGAGTTTTGGAGGGAAAACTCTCCCTTGTAAATCTATAAATAGGAGTAGTATTAGCTTTGTAAAGGATCAAAAAGTTTGCAATTCCATGTATTTGTAGGCTTTCCTTTCATTTCTCTCTATAAAAATAGTGGTGGTTCTTAAGAGTCTTATGGGTAATTTCAAACCCTCACTTCTGGCACAATTTATGTAAAAGTATTTCTACATATATATATGAAATATTGTGTCTATTTTTTGGATTTTGATTGCAGATCCATGGATGTGTGTGTGTGTGTTTGTAATATTTTATGTGAATATCAAGTGTGCTAAGTGTATGTGTGTGAGGGGCTTATGTCTATTTTTGAACTAAGTCACTTATTAGCTTGGCTCTCCTACGAGACCTACTTGCTCATATATGCATATAACTAGTAGATCTTGATTGCTCTTCACTATGTCAAGGAGAGGAAGTGTTCATCATTGGAACATAGCGTTCAAGCCTATTTTTGTAGGAAGATCTTATCAGATCTCTTGGTGCATCGTCTACTTTTCCTTTTATTTGTTGATTTTTCTTACTTTCTCGCATCCCTTTTCCCTTGGTAGAGCAACAAGTGCCTTGAAGATCACATCTTAACAAGGAGATGACTTTGTAAAAAATCTTAGAGGCCCCTGATTGAGATAAAGCCCATGCTCTCAGCTATGACCTAGTGTGTCACTCTAATGTGAGGTGTGATTGTCCAAGGCAGGGACAATTAGATATGATAACAAGACCATTGTGTCCTTGTAGGTTTGTAGGTTTTTTTGGATGTATAAGGTCTTCTTTAATTTCTTAATAATGTACTTCCTATCTATCCTCATCTATTATAACTATGATGTTATCATTATGGCCAATTGGTTGGGTATCTTCTTACACCTCTCCTTTGCTACTAACTCATAGTTTGTTTATTTGATGATCCTTGCTACTTGGTTGAGGATGTTTTTAATATTGACCACAAAAATAAATACCTCTTGGCACTTGTGACCTTGGTTTTTATGTCATCCTATACTAAATTTACTTTTTATATTTTTGAGGTTCTCCCTAGGTCATTCATTATTTCTTTTAGCTTTGAAATTTTATCTTAGAGCTCAAATATTTTCTAATATTTCTCTTATTGGGTGGCTTACACTTGTTCCACTTATTTCACTAGCTATGATTTCTCTTATTCAAATTACTTTTTTAGTGGATCTTGCCCTCGTGCAAGTTGTTATAAAATATATTTGAGTTACTGATCCTACTTGTTGCTCTCAATAAATTAGGATTTGAGGTCCTCAACCTATTCTTACAAGTTATATTTCTCTATAATGTCCTTTCTAAGGGATTCATTTTATTGTTGGAGCTATAACTTCCTCATCTTCAATTGGGCCATTGTTGCCTCATACTCTAATTGTATCATTTTCTATTATCAATTGGCCAAATTGTATGGTCACTTCAATGGAGATTTGGTTCACACATTGGATAATTTAATATAGATATATTCTACTTAGATATAGCTCTAATTTTCTAGTAGTTGTTGGATTTTAAGCTAGATTATCTTAATCCCAATATTATAGATCTTTGAGTAGACTCAAATACAAGAGCAATCAAAATATGATATGGCCATTATAAATAATAACATTCAAAATAATGGCAAATATGAATGCAAAATAGCCAAAATCATTCATGAAATAACATGAATAACACTTACAATATAATTGCTTAAAATATGCATACAAGCTGCAATATTAATAAATATTGAATGTCTCTTACAATCTCCAAATCCTTCTATTCTTCTATTTTACAACACATAGATTTATCTCTATAATATAGCCATACAAGATGACTCTTCAAGTACTTGACTATTTCTCTATATCCTTTGGATTCTCATATTACCACTTGTATACATGACTATTGACTCTCTACTTACATGCACTCTTAACTCTATGACAATTGCACTCATTTACACGATACTTACACTTCTACATGCATAGCTAATACATGACACGTGCACATCCTCACATTACATATTTGTATACTTAATTACATGACACTTGTGCATATTCTCTCATTACACACTTGCACTCTTACTTACATGAAACTTGTGCATATCCTGCACATAGACACTTACATAAAGGGGAAATATAAATCACTCATCTAAAATATAGAATCATACCCTAATCTATTACATATTTACATTTGTACCATAAAGGTACCATGGGGGTACATTAGCATGTACCAAATAATGTAATATTTTCCAACAATAGTGAAGTTAGTAGGTATGGCGATGGGTTTAGAAATGTCATTAGGGACCATTTTTATGATGAAGAACTTATTGATACTTGAGGCCAATTGTGTCCACATAAATATTGATTTCTTCAAGGTCCTATCATTCAACTACTTGTATTCCTTTTAGACATTTCTCTCCTCCATTTTGAGGGAATCAAAAGCATCTGGAATGTTGGTTTCCTCTAGTTCACCAGTAACATTTGAAACAAAGGCCTAGCTAGTCCCTACAATTGAATTAGATTCTAGGGATACTTTTATAGGCTTATTAGCATGGGTAGCCGTTAGTGATACAAATGCCTTATGTAGGAGTTGATTGGCTTGAGTGATATGGTGGTGATGAGTACTGGAAGACGTGGTAGGAAAAGCAAATTGGATGGACATGAGAGTGAACATAGATGTGGAAGTGGATGTTCCTATCACCATTTGATCAAAAATTTCAACTAATGGAAAAACTAGTTATGGGGGTGAAAAGATATCTATGTAGGAGACTAGTGGATGTTATGTTATGATTTTTATGGTGGGATATGAGAATAAAGTGATAAGAGTGTTTCTAGTGACATGGGATATGGTGAGAGGCATAGTGCCTCTAGGAGAACCTATGGCTACACTTATTGATGGTGATTAATATGTTGTAGAAGAAAGGGAAGGGATCAAAAAAGTAGAAAGAGAAGAAACAAAAAGGTAGGAAGAAGTGAGAGCAAAATAAAATGAAAGAGGAGTAGTAGAAGGGGTGATGGTCATGATCTAGGACTTGGTTGTCTCCATATTTGGATGAGGTCCCTCCTAAGAAATATCCCCCTGCTTGAGTGGGGGTGGCCCTTGTCCTTTGGCATATTGTGGGACTACTTCCTGCACTACAACTCCTTACACTATAAGATTTCAGAAAAATAACCCATGAAAGTCTCCTTGTATTTCATGCCTGACATATTCTAGGTTGAATAGGTAGTTGGAAATATACATACATACCTCAAAATGCATGGTCAAGAAGTAAATCAAATATATGAATGATATTGTTTCAACCAATTAAAAATATATATTTGGATACTCTTAAGACAATAGCAAATTATGGGCCTCCTTCGATAGTTTGGACATATTCCCCTTGAGATTCTCTATTATGAGGTGTTATATTATGTCATAAAAGCAGTAGGAGGTTATTCCCACTTCTTGGCAAGGTAAATCTATGCATTCCATTACTAGAAGTGGCTTGTCGTCTTTCCCAATTTAGTTTAGTTATAAGGAGGGAATCACTCTTACTTTTGATAGAGTATTAGTTACACTAGGTAAGAAGTATAAGTGAGCTTATTTTCTTATTTGAATTCCTTCAATTTTTAGTTTATCTAGTTGGCTATATACTTGGCATAGTCTATAATTTAGGAGTATCTTGGATAGTTTTCTACTAAAGGTAGGAGTGCAATGTGTTACTCATACGATCTAGCATCCATATTTGTTAAGATCATATGTACATCATTTTTGAACCATTATAACTCTAGTGGGATGATAAATTCAAGATCCTTGTTTGGATCCTTTAAATGAGGGATGTAATGACAAGTCACTACCTTGTGAATTTTCCCATTTTAGAGAGTTATAATATAATTTAAATCAGTTAATTGAAACCTCTAAAACCCTTTAAATTTGGCTAAGTGAAGGATAAGGACTGATTAGATCTAAAAGGATTGATTTTCTCATAGGAGTGATCTACTAGCTTGATGGAGCTACTAGATTATAGCAACAAAGTGCTAGAAGACTAGAGCAAAGCACTAGTAGACTGGAGTGTTTTACTCATGGATAGGAAAAGGAATAAAAAGAGAAGCATGAATCCCTAAAACAATACTTAGACAACAATATTTTGGTATGGAGTGGCACCACCAAGCATTTTATAGACCTACTAAATCATGTAGATATGCAACTAGAGGCATGTGATATTTGAAGGTGCACCATTTTCTAAAGATGCCCCCAAGTCTTTAATTTTACTAAGTAGTAAGGATTTCTCACCCAAAGTAACTTAAGGGTAAAACAAGATAAATGGTATCCATTGTAAACATATTTTGGAACTGAAGAATTTGAAGCTACACTTTGTGAGACCCTTATTGTACTCTTATCTTCATGATATTGATGAGAAATTGAAAAGCATTTTATTTTCCATCAATGGCATTGCCCTCCTGGATTACAGAATGCATGGTTATTATGGAACTATCCTTTTGTCTATCTTTCCATTCCTCTCACAATTCTTATTCATATGAATGGGAATGTGTTATTTCTATTCAAAATCCTCATGTGTTGATTGATCACACATTCTCTTTTGTATGGTTACAACCATATCTACATTTAATCTCTTGCACCCTAAAATTCATAATTTACTTTCATGCATTTTATAACTTTATCACCTTGAACCTAGTGATTATTATGAATGAAGACTTGAAATTTGTGATGATGTCCTCCAAAAGCTATATTATTACTTCCCATTTTATTGATTTTACTGGCACTGTTTCAATCCATTTGGTGAAATAGTCAATCATAGTTAAAATCCATCTAAATCCCACACTAGATAAGGGGTTGATATTGTCAATGAAATCAAGACCCCATTGCTAGAAGGGTTTGGTTATGATGATAGACTTCAAAGGCATTGATGATTTTTTCCTTCTTCCCATGAACATATAATATACCTTACACTTTTTGACCTATTGGAAGCCATTGAAAAATATGGTAGGCCAATAATAGTCTACTTTAAAAGTCTTATACGTTGTGGTGTATGTAGAATAATACCCTCCATCATCATATTATTTGACTAGGAATTTTATCCTTTCCTCATTGACACACCTTAGCAAGACTCTATCATACCCTTTCTAAAAAAGTACATTATCTAGCCACACATAATGCATTGCTTTCTACATGAACCAAACACTCTTTTTTGGTGTTAAACCTTCTAGGACCTAACTAGATATCATAGATATTCTAATATCTCCAATTCATCCTTGCTAATCATTTAGCTCTATCTATTTAACCAATGCTACTTGGTATCTTGGGGTTGACATAACAAGATTTTCACATAGGGATCTATTGTTGTAATGGGCCACCCTGATAGGACTTTCCCTTGATGCTTGATTTATGTACTAGTGTGTTGATATTTAATGCATGATCCTATTTTAGTCTATCAATATGAATTGATAGTTGTACTTTATACTTTTTAGAGTTGGATTATGGTATTTTTAGAATATGGTACTACTGATGAATTTTATAGTTGCAAGACTAGGTACTTTCATGGGTGGATTGGTGTGGGGCAACCATTAGAGTTGAGAGAAAAGGGAAATGATGGATGAATTCTCATCGATAACCACAAGGGTAAAAACCCTCATGTAGATGAATTTGTATATGTTTGATTGAAATGCATCATCAAGCAAGAAGGTTGCTATAAAAGCAAAAGAGCCCTTACCCTGTGCATAAGGGATCCTTCGTAGGTGGGTGATAACATTGTAGTTATTGTAAAGCCTCCTGCTCAAGGAAAAAATATTATTTGTGCATATTGTTGATTGCATCTTAGACTTGCAAATTATTATTGGGATGCATTTATGCATGTATTTTGAAGTATGGAAATTGTTTGGTTAATAATTTTATCAAGTTAGGTATTAATAATAATGTTAGTATTATTAATACTTAAAATAATTAATTAAATATTGATGTTAATGATAATATTAACATTTGGTATTAATTAAATCAATTCAAGGAGGAGAATAATTGATTTAATCCTTATGTTAGTTATTAACACTAGCATTAGAAAGTAGTTGAATTAATGAGATGAGTAAGTGATTTAATTATTAATGCTAGGCTTAAGAGCATTAGTAAAATTTAATGTAAGCATTAAAAAGTTAACCTTGTAAAATGGGGTGCATTTATTAAATAAATTAAGTTTATATTTTAATGTTGGAAATTGAAAATGTTGGAAAAGTTGGCAACTTGGAAATATTTTCAATATAAACTGCTAAAGTGTTACCCTAATGGCGTAATGGGTTGGCAAAATAGTATGGGTTGATGGTCCAGGCATGCATGAAGAAGCCACTCCCAACTTTTGATCTTCTTTGTTCCTCTGAGGGTTATATGATTTCTGGATTGCCAAGTTTTTGGGCATCACTAGCTGGGAAAGAGATTGGTAAGGAGAAAAATTTGGAAAGGAAGGGAAGAGACTTGGAATTGTTGTGGAAGAGGTATTTTCCTTTCTGGTTATATGCTTGTGTATGCTAAATTTAAACACCTAATTTTTCTTGAATTCAATATCTTAGCTATAAAAAATTTAAGGGAGATCTTTAATTATCCTTAAGTTTGAGATAGACTTTTGAAATTTTTGATAAGCAATTTCACTTGGGTGATCTTCGATAGTTTATACTCTAAGGCTATTGCATTTAAATTTTTATTGATTTTTTTAGGGCTAGAATAGTCGAAAGATTACCTATAATATATTTCCATTAATGTTGTCAAGGACATAAGGATTTGGTTGTGCAATTATCCAGTGACCATCCTTGTAGATCTGTAACCTTCATTTTTTCTGAAACTAGCATGAGGTGTCACATATTCAAGCGCTCTTAGAGATTTTTGTCTAAGGTAGGAGGATAGAAGTGCACTCTCTTTTTTGGGTATGCATAGCCATATTTTCCTATTGTTAAGCTAGGTGGGCAACTGCATTGTCTCCGTAATCAAAGTTATTAGTTTCACAACAAATATTTATTTTCAGTTAAGACCATTAATCTATGGATAAGTTTTGAAGTGAGTAATAATATTTCCTCCTCCATATCTTATTTATGCTTGTATCTAGACGTTCCTCCACCTGTAGGTTTTTATTATCCAAAACTAAGTAGGCATAGTTGGTCAAAGGCTCATGTATTTGAGTGAATGGGAGATGCCTGTGTAAGCTAACCTACGGAATATCTATTCCAGCATCATAACTTATTAATTAAACTATTTTCAGCAGACTTGGTCTAGTGTAAATAAAATCACCATTTGATTGACGTTAGCAAGGGGAGTCCTTAAGCCATTGTTATATTTTTTTATGTCCTTTCGAAAAGAATTAAACCATAAGTTTTTGTTGCATTTGCTTATGGAAGAACAAAGTAGTAAAATTTGAATTAAGGCTTTATAATTCTTCTTTACCTTCAAATCAGGTTTATGTCATGCATTAGGATTGAGAAAAGTGAATCTATGCTGGAAATATGTGACATAAGCATAATTGAAGGTTGGGTGGTTGTATGTGAATTTTATTACGTGAATTTTGGGTTCATTAAGGTATTTAGGGATTAAGTTCGTATGCAAGTTTATATTCAATTTATAGGTCAAATAAATGCTATGGGTATAAAATTGGTATGTAAATAATGATAACACTATAATAACAAAATACTTGCTTTATGCTTTCGATGATATATATATAGATATAATGTTTTTCTGGAATAGTTATTGTATTATATTGATTAAATAAATATGTTTATTTATCAATAGTAATTGGGTGTTAAATTGATAGTTTAATTAAATCATAGGAAGGAACTATTAATTTTCTTTTAATAAGCTATGTGTGGCTTCTATTAGGGGCCACTCTCATTACGAAAATAAAATATTACATTGCTCTCATTACATTTCTAACAAGTTAATTAAAACATATCCAACTTTATCTTTCTATAAGAGATATTCTTCACTTACCCTTCTATCAAAGATATTCTTCATCTTCCTCAAACTGCTAAGTTTCCACAATCAACTCCTTTTATATCAAATACCTTCAAAAATTTATAAATTTTCAAGATGAAATTAAACACTACAAATGACTAAAATATTTGTTGCCCAACTTCTATATCCAAAAATATCTTGTCAATAACAACCTCACATTTTCTTAATACCTTTTTTTAGGGTTCTTATTCATTCTCCTAATATTCCAAGATATTATTTTCATTGTTATTTTTTAATTTTATTTGTGGGTTTAGCCCCACTTCTTGTTAATGTGATATTTGCTTCTATTTTCCCATATCAACATCCCTTTGTGTTTCTTTTTCTCTTTGTTTTTTCTTCTTGGGTCTTCATCTTTTTTTTCCATTCCCAAAAATACGTTCCTCTTCATTAATCTCTTCAATCTTCTCACATTGATCATAGTAAGATTTATCATCTTTAGGTTTACCTTGTTCTGAAGGAGGAAGAATCTATTAATTAACAATTGAGACTTTTACCTTTTTTATATTTATGGAATAATGGGTTTGTTTATTTCTCAACATGGATAACTTAATTAATATTTTAATTAAGTTATAGGGAAGAACTAATAATTAATATTGAAGACTTTTGTCTATTTGATATTAATGTGTGTTCAAAAGTCAATATTAATATGGATTATAAACGAAGTTATAAAGATAAGTAATAATCCATGTTTTGTACAATTTTAAAATAGAATAATGTATTGGAATATATTCTAAAATGAGAAGTTATTTTTGAGAGATGGATGAGGCTTGAGTAGCTAAGGAATCTATAAATAAGTGACAAAAGTATGATATTCTCTCGATGTTCTTATATTATTTGGATGTGGCTTGTGTAGTAATAGATCCATAAATGAGTGAGATAAGTATGGGATTCTCTCAATGTTCTTGCATGATTTGGATGTGGCTTGTGTGGCAATAGATCTCTAAATATTTTAGAGAAGTATGGACTTCACTTGTTATGACTAATAAGCATTATGCCATAATAATCCTACTAGGTAATTGTGAATGATACATTATAAGCGGTGAGGCTTGGGTGGCCCAAAGTAGTGAGGCTTGGGTCGTCCTAGCGATGAGGTTTGCACTTATTCCTAACGACGAGGCTTAGGAAGCTTAATGGTGAATTGGTATGGGACTATCCACTAGATCATTCACTAGGTAGTATAGTGGTGGTACCTTACGGGGAGGTAAGCGTGACCATGATATTTACTAGGTGAGTGGTAATGGTCTTAGTTAGTTCATGGGGGGAATGAAACTAACTAATCACTAAGGCATCACATCATAATGGGTTAGAAGAGTGAACCCCTACATCGAAATAATGCTTTGAAGTCTATTATGGAACTGAGATCTTGCATTGTTATTGAATGATTTTAATTGTATGATGCATGTTAGGCTTAATGGAATTAAAATATTGCATTGCTTTTATATATAGAATTGAGATCTTGCATTGTTATTTAATGATATTAATTGTATGATGCATGTTAGGCTTACATATATATTTTATTATGGAATTAAGATCTTGTTATTGAATAATTTTATTTGTATGATGCATGAGACTTGCATATACATTCTATAAAAATTGAAATCTTGCATTGTTCTTGTATAAATTTATTGCATGACACATGTTAGGCTTGCATATTCATTTACGAGGAGTTGTCTTAATCCCTAAATTTACATTCAAATTTTGTTGGAGAAGACCTATCAAGTGGAAGACTTTGAGAAAGAATATGAACTAGAGACCTATATATATATATATATATATATATATATATATATATATATATATATATATATATATTGAAATATAATGTTGTATTTGGAGATGAGAAATACTTGAAAAATATCTTGTGTGGAAATTATGCTATGCAATTATTATGATGAAGGAATAGATGTCTTGTAAATATTCTTGTTATTATCTTGAGACTTATTCAAATAATGAAAGATGAATTAATGTTTTTCTTTATGTTAAAGTTCCTTGGAAATGAATCATGAATTGCAAGTGGAAAAATTATGCTATTGAAGAGATTGATAGAATATAATTGATGGATTATGGCTAGGATTCTCCTAGATATGGTTTACTCTTTCATGTGTTATGATTGGAATGAAGTACCTAAATTATTTAGTCTCTTTCAATATGTTATGTTTAATTTGAGTATGTTTTAATATAGCACTCTATTTATTTTAATGAGATGGTTATAAATATTAATGGAACCCTTGGGTTGGAAGGGGGTTATTTTGGGCATGATATTAGAGCCATATTAGTAATCCCTCGAGTCAATATGTATCAAATCCTAGTTGATATGTGAAGAGGCAATAAACTAGGTATTTGTGAATGATACACCTTAAGTGATGAGGCTTGGTAGTCTTAGCAGTGAGGCTTGGAAAATTCCTAGTGGTGAGGATTAGGAATCTTAATGGTGGATTGGTATGGGATAATCCATCAGATCATTCACAATGTAGTATAGTGGTGGCACCTTACGGTGAGGCAAGAGTGACCATGATCATTACCAAGTGAGTGGTAATGGTCTTAGTTAGCTCACAATGAGGTGAAGCTAACTAATCACTAAGGCATCATGCTATATTAATCCTACATAGATGGACTTATGTAGGGTTAGGGAATAGGTGTCCCCTTTAAGTGTTATGGACCTTAAAGGATAATCCCTATGTCATGGTCAAGTTGTCCTATATAGGTGAGTGTATAGGAAAAGTGGGGGGACCATTGATGGTGTCTTTTCTAATGGTGAGGTTAGAAAAAGTGATCCTAGATGATTATAAGAAGTTGGCCACTCTTGTCCACTTGAGTGTCATCTACAATGATAATGAACTCAAAAGTGGTTATGCCTTTATACTAATAAAATATTGGGTCTTCTTTGTGAGTTAATCCTTATTAAAAAATAGATGTCTCCCTTGGATCGAGTTTATGGGTCATTACAATCGCTAATAAACTTAGTGGACTTAATTTCTATGTCAAATTTCTAGATCTTCTTTACCCATCATTCTCTATTTTCTATTAGTTCACCATGCAACATGGTGGATCGAACATTGGGGTGAACTATGAATATGGTAGTCTTACTTTGGGATAGGTAGTACCTAAAATTCCTTAGGAATTTCATTATGGCAAACACCTAATTTTTAATAATTGTATAACTATATTTGTAGTTATGGATGACTTGACTCATGAATAAAATCAAATACTCCTCATCATTATTTTTTGAGTCAACACTATAGTAATGCTTTCATCAAATATTCATAGGACTAGGTAATGATGTATCCATACTTCCCACATGACTCTTTGAATAGACAAATATTCTCTTTAGTACATTCCTTTCTAGTAACAAGTTATTTTCTCTAATAATTTTGATGGGGTGATAAGACATCTTAAATTTCATGTTGAATATTTTTGCATTGTTATTTGGGTTGAACAATCTCTAGCATGATCAACCCCTTTAGCAAATGGTTAGTTTTCAACTGAATTACCTAGTCCATTATATCATATTATTTTATTAATTTTTTTGGCATGTTGAGATTCTTTGATGAGGAATCCAATGATTTGCTCATCATTGTTAAAAACTTGCCAATAATCAAAATTACCAAGGACCATTGGTCCAAATACCACTTTCAATTCCTTTGGTTTATCCTAAATTTTTGGTAGCAAGATCAAGCCTTAGTGCCATGGATGCTAATTTGTCTACCTTAGCATTCAATTCTTGAGGAATTACTTTGATTTCATAAGTTTTG
This sequence comes from Wollemia nobilis, assembly GCA_028583015.1. NCBI lineage: Eukaryota > Viridiplantae > Streptophyta > Pinopsida > Araucariales > Araucariaceae > Wollemia > Wollemia nobilis. Next base: position 2,353,434 of record JAQPPZ010016670.1, read on the forward strand.
AAGCCTTTCACTAGATCCTCGACCCTATATGTATACAACTTCAAATTCTTATTTTTAGTGATACATTATGAATTAACATGATTTATGACAAACTGAAAGTTACCATCTATCTTTAGATTTTTGACCCCATATTTTTGGCCTTTCTCAAGCCAATGCATAGAACTTTATCTTATGCCACATTAATTATGTAGTTAAACAATAATATATAGGAGAAAATTATTTGCATGCCTTGAGGGTTTATGATTTGTATGCCTACACCAACCCTATTTTTATTCTAGCACCATCAAATGCATAATTCACACTTCATCATATCCTTGTGCCTATTGATTGGTCATAGTTAGGATGCTAGTTGGTTCTTCAGATATCAAGTAATTCACTATCTTAACTTCTTCAAAGATAACTCTTGAGTCTTTGTCATCTTGGAGCACATCAATGATCATATCAATTTTAGACATTTGATCACATTTCATTATTTCATCATCTCTAAATTTAGGAAAAATATTCTAGTTTATTATGTCATATTTATCTAGCTTATGCAACAAGTAGTTATATGAAGGATTATTTTCAATATAGATCATCTTCCCATCCCTGGTTACCTTCATATAGGTGTAATTTATTAGCACTAATCTATCCCCAAAAAGTTTACATGTCCATTATTTTGACAAGAGTATGCCAAAATACAAGGAAAGATCAACAACTATAACTTCTTGGATTACCACCAACTTAAGATGTTTTGCCATGATCATTGATCAAATATTTCAAAAATCCCATAACATTCACCTGAGTTCCATCCATATAGATTGGATTCTTGGCAGTATTTGTGTAGCAAAGCCAATTTATTTATCAATAGCCTTAGGAATCATTGTTACAATAGCCTCTAAATATACTATACATATTCTTAATAATCAGTTCTCAATTTTTAAAATCACATAATATGACAATACTTTTAGGGTTTTAGGCTTTGGAGAATTCAAAATATCCATCACATTGACTAGGATGTGTGAAGCATCCTCTATTATTAGGTTTTATTACTCTATTGGACTAGGTTGAGTTAGCTTAGAGTGCCCATTCTTGGAATAACTCCTTTATTGCTCTTTAAGAGCATCTTAGAGTAGATATTTTTATCTAAGAAGAGCCAAGAAATCTAGCATGATCAACTTTATTGAAGTCTTTTTAATTTCTTCTTTGAATTTGAACTCGACTGAGTTACTTTCACTAAATGCTATGAATTCTCTATATTTCTTATTGGATGTTACACATTCTTACCTAGTAAGAGAATGATATTTGAGAAGTTGTTCAACCTCATTTTATAAATTATCCCCTTATTTGTCATTCTTCCTATTTTTGGAATTATTTACCTCATCTTGACTTCTTTTTTTTGTTTTTGGTTCTTTTCTCTTATTTATTCGCTTATCCTTTTGAGTCTACGTATTTGTCTAGGAAACATTGATTAAATATTCTGCAATGTTCACTCTTTCTTTATATTTTATATGTAGTGGTTGTCTTCCCTCCCTCAACACTATACTTCCTTTGTTTGCTTCAGCCTATTTCTAAACCAATGCTTACTCCTTTACCACATTCCTTTTTCTTTTGGTACCAACTCCTTGTTTATTTGTACATAAAGTGTTATCCTTGAATGTAAATTCTTCATCTCCCTCAGTTACATTATAGTTGAGAAAAAGCATGTTATTGGGGTTTCGTAAGATTAGGACTATTTATTGTACTAGGGTTAAAGCCTGATAAATTAGCTGGCTCATGATAGGTGGTTGATAAATGGTCATATTTACCATAATAGGTTGAATCATTACTAGTATTATTTGGCCCATGTTGGTGACTTGTTGGGATTGGCATTGTTTATCATAATTGTTGTTGTCTCTAGATGCATTGTTCTTTTAATGCAAAAGCCTTATGAACTTGAGGCACTTGTGCCTCACATAGAGTGACATAGTAGTAAGAATTGCGAGTGAATGGATTTATTATGAGGCAACCTCTAGGGTTTTTAGCTAAGGCTAGCTCCTTTTTGGATTGATTTTTATGTTATTTAAGGGCTTGTAAGCTTAGACCTGCTTTTATTAAGGGGTGCAGGGAAAGGAATTACAATGAAAGTAAAATATAAGAAATGTAAATTGTAAGAAAGTAAGTTGCAAAAAATTAAATTGCAATAAAAGTAAACCTAAGCTATAGGGGAGAAATACCAAGATCAAATATCTTCTCCCAACTGCATGAACAGGATAAAAATAAACACATTAACCATAGTCTAATAACTAGAATTTGAGAACCCTCTAATAAACATAATCCATAACATAAAACACACCCAAAGAAGTAGGACAAAATAAAATTAGTCACAACTTCTATTCATGTGCCAAAATAGTTATTAGGCATATGACCTGAGGAGGCTTGATGCTCCTTAGATAACAACTCAAGGTTTAAGCCTTGCTCATAAAATCAAGAAAGAATGAAAGGAAGAGCTCACAAAGCTAGATATGAGGCACAAGCAAGAAGCTCCCAATGCCTTTATAATAAAATAATAGGCCTATTTATAGGCCAATATAAGGGTTATTTCACTCTAAAACTTCTATGCAAAAGGCTTGTGTATTCTTCTTTGCTTTATAGTCAAAATAATTTTGCTTCTACAATCAATAGTCTCAAGGTATTTGGATCTAGGGACATCAATACTAGAATATTTTGGATCCTTGGATGACAAATAATTGTTGTCATCCCTTATTGTTGGTATGATGGGGTGGTTGTGCCATTAAGATCTTGCTAGGTCTCTCTTTGGAGTCTCCAGCTTGTTAATGTAGCAGGCATGACCTCCATGACTAGTACAGGATAGTTGGGTAGGCTTACCCCTATAACGATGATCACCATAACTCCCACATAGTTGGTTTTAATATGACTAGCAATAAAAGTCAACTTTGATGGCCTATGGTAGATGATATATTTACTATACTTTTGGACTATCTTCTTATATATGTAGGTGGCCACCAAATATCCTTGGATGAGGTAGGATCACCTTCACCAATGGTGGGCCTTCTCTGATTGCACCCCAATGCTTAACTCCTACTTTTGACTAGACACCATGTGTTTGACCCACACTATGATGGACCTCTTTTTTTTCTTCTACTCTCATTGATCAAAATATTGATGCAAATAATTGGATGGAAAATCAATGACCCATGAGTCTTGGTGCCCTTAAGCCACTAGCCTCAAATAGAAGATGAGTGTTTACCATTGAAAAAATATCCAATTGTCAAAACAACTTTGGTCTTGTTAGCCTTTCTTTTGTTGTGGTTCCAATGACTCTCCTTATTAAAGGTAATCTAAGACTTCTGATTGCATTTTTAATTATCATGATTTTGATTGAATAATTTTCTTAGAATGAAGTGGGACTAGAGAAAAAAACTTTCCTACACTCTTGGAAGCTCCCAGGGTTCTTCATCCCGTTGAAGAGAGCTAACCCTAAACTTCTTGGCTTGTACTTGGATGCAAAGACAAAATATGAAAGTTGGGCATATCAAAATATAAAATAAGGGAAAAGAAAAGAGTGAGAAAGAGGAATGGAGAAAATTATTACCTTTAGCTTGAGGATTCTATGTGCAAGTGATAAGCCTTAAGCAATTCCAAACTTTGCCTAGGCTGTTGAGATAGCATTATTGGAAGAATTATGACTCTAGATGACTCTTTTAGTCTTGAATATTAACCAAAGCTTCAATATGGCTTATCTATCAAGTGTTGTGAATTCCATTTTTGTTGTGGCTTTGCTCCTTGCTTGATATTTGACACTCCAAAATTACCTTGGTATAGGATCACTAGACTTCTTCGAGTGTGCCCAAACTATTCTCTTGGTCTGGTTTGGCTGACTTACTCCCTTTGATCTAGATGAAGGATTTGGGAAATTTGAGTCTGAAAAGTTTTTATTTTTCTTTTCATCCAAATCGAGATGACCTCTTTATGGACCAATAAGGTTATACAATCTATGGAAGTTTAACAACTTAAAATACCCAAGATTTTTGTGTTTTCATAGTTTGTAAGCTCTTCTAGATTATGCCAATTCCTTGTCTAGTCACCTTGGGTCCATTATTGTTCTTCCATTGTTTCTAAGTTTTATTCCTTTGGGGCCTCTATGATGTTCCTTTGTAATTTCCCTAGGGATTAGTTAATCCAGTCACAAATGGAAGAGGGTTCAGTTTTCAAACCCAACCATCTGGGTGATAGGCAAGTTCATGACAGTTGAACAAGAATGGGTCTCACTAAAGATAGATTCCTTTCAATTGTTACTAGAAAGGCTATGAGACTCTTACCAATAATAATATTTGACTTAATTGCCATTTAAAAGGCTACACATAATCATATTTCTGGTTTTATGGGTCATCATAGCCTAGTGGTATAGGGAGTTTCAAATTTTCTAGCAACTTCTTTTGAAGGCCTCCCTTGTCAACATCTTTGGCATCTTTATGGCATCAAATACTTGATAATTTTAAGGATATTTGGGTCCTATCATCTTATTTAAGCCTATTTATAAGCCAAAATAAGGGCTCTTTCCCTATTTTTCTATGCAAAAGGCCTTTGCATTCTTCTCTACTTTGCAATATAAATCCTTTTGCTACTACACTTGATAACATTAAGGTCTTTAGATCCAGGGCCATCAATGCTAGAAGATTTTGGACCCTTGGATGATAAATAATTCTTGTTATGCTAGGGTGATTGTACCATTAATATCTCTATAGATCTCTCTCTAGAGTCTCTCGCTTACTGACATAGTAGGCATGGCCTCCTTGACCAACACACGATAGTAGGGTAGGCCTAATTGTGTGATGAGAAATAATTGTAAATGCCACATAATTGGTTCTGACATGCCAAAAAATAAGAGTAAACTTCTACGGCATATGGTAGATGATCTCTTTATTGCCCCTCTAGAATATCTTCATGTATATGTGAGTGGTTGCCACATATCCTTGTATGAGTCAAGATATCCTTTGGCCAATGGCAAGCCTTCTCTGACTACACCCCAATGCTTAATTCCTTTTGCTTTTGATTTGACACCATGTGTTCGATCCACACTACAACGGGCCTTGTTTTTTTTCAACTTGGTGATCAAAATATTGATGTAAATCATTGGATGGAAATTGATGACCCATAAGCCTTGGTGCCCTTAAGTTGCTAGCCTTAGATAGAAGATGAGTGCTAACCATTGACAAAATATCCAATGGCTAGAGCAACTTTAGGCTTGTTATCCTTTCTTTTTTTTGTGATTCTAATGACTATCATATTTATTAAAGGTGAGATAAACCTTCTAATTGCCTTTCAATTGTCCTATTTTTGACTGGAGAATTTTGTTAGAGTGAAGTGGGATTAGAGGAAAAATTTCCCTACACTCTTGGCAGCTCCTAAGGATCTTCCGCTTGTTGAAGAAAGCAAACCCTAGACTACTTGCCTTGTCCTTGGACACAAATTCAAAATATGAAATCTAGGGATATCAAAATACACAATAACATAAGGGAAATAAAAAGAGTGAGAAAGGTGAATGGGAAAAACTATTGCGTTCACCTTGGGGCTCCTCTATGGAGAGTTGCCTTTGGATTCTATATGTGAGTGAGGAAAAACTTAAGCAATTCCAAACTTTACCTAGAATTCGAGATAGCATTATTGGGAGAATTATGACTCCGAATGACTCTTTTTATCTTGAATATTAACTGAAGCTTCAATTTGGCTCATCTCCAAGGTATTGTGAATACAAATTTCATCATGGATTTTCTCCTTGATTTTTGACAATTTAAAATTACTTTAGTATAATATTACCTGACTTCTTTGAGTGTGCCCAAACTATTCTCTTGGTCTAATTTGGTTGACATACTCCCTTTGGTTTGGATGAGGGATTTGGGAAATTAGAGAGTCTAAAAATATTTTTCTTTCCTTGTCATCCACAACCGAGATCATTATTTTATGGAATAAGAAGGCTATATGATCTATGGAAGTTTGAAAACTTGAAATGCCCAAGATGTTTGTGTTTTTGTAGCTTGTAAGCTCTTTTGGATTATGCTAGTCCCTTGTTGGTCACCTCAGGTCTCTTATTGATTTTCCATCATTCCTAAGTTTTATTGCTTTAGGGACTCTATTGATTTTGTCTTTGTAATGCCCCTAGGGATTAGTGAACCCAGTCACAAATGGAAGAGGGTTTGGTTTTCGAACCCACCCATTTGGGTGATGAAAATGTTCATGACCGTTGAACAAGAAGGGGTCTCACTAAAGATAAAGTCTTTTTAGATGTTACTAGAAATGCTTTGAGACTCTTACCAATAATGATATTCAACTTAACTACCACTGAAAAGGATATACATCACCATATTTCTAGTTTGATGGGCCAACATAGCCTAGTGGTGTAGGTAGTTTCAAATTTTCTAGCAGCTTCCTTTGAAGGCCTTACCTTATCAACATCTTTGGCATCTTTATGGTATCAAATACTTGATTAATTGAAGGAGCTTTAGGTCCTACCATATTATTTAACCCTTAAACATCAATTTTTCTCTAAGATTTTCCTCCAAGCAAGATTTACCTATTATAATGAAATCTCAAGGAGGAATATTTCTTACTTGGAGAGTGGATTTGCCCAAGAGCATATGAGGTATAATGGAGGGAGCTATTTATTTTATAGACCTCTCCCATCAGGCATGTCATTAAATTTTATTTCCTTATTGATCCTTATTTCTATTGGTCCCTCCATGACAAACCAATGGGAAATAATCTTTCTTGCATAGTTGAATCAGCAAAAACATGATTATCCATTATCCTTCCTCATGTTTAGCCATGGTAGTTATCTTGTTGTCAACATGATGGGTCTTTTGGGAGGATGTGTGATGATTATTATGAGAATGTAGGTCCTCAATGTCATTGTTTTCCACCAATTATTTTTATTTTACATGAGCACTTTTCCCCAATCCAATCCATATTTAAGTGTATCATTTGTCTCACTAAAATCTAGTACTGATGCTTGCTCTTAAGAAATTTTGCCCTTATGCCAAAACACAACACTCACATGCATACTTTTGATGGGTGGTTGATCGAGGTGTTAAATGCTTCTTAGTTCATGTTAACAAATTCCATCCATTAGATAAATTTCACCTATTAGATTCACATACATGTCATACAGATTTATCCCATTTGTGATTTTGGACCCAACCCACTCTCTGTAGGTGTCAACCATTGCAAAATTGTAATAAAAATCCTTGTGGCAAATGTTAGGGTGCTTCTTCCTAAGTAAGGATTGAGCACCTGTATCTCTTGAAATCTTCAAATTGAATCATGTGTCGTATTACTATCAATCATTTTAATTATCTAGGGGTAGTCTTGCTCATAGTCATCAATGATATTTGATCCAATGATGGCCACTAATTGGCCCTTAGTGCATTTTACTCTAGGATTTTGGTTACCATAGATTTTTCACATGCTTGATCTAAGGATGAATGCCACCTTACAATTTCATAAACCACTTGGAACCCTTACCCTTCATTGATATTCTATTGGATGACCAACACTCCTTTGACAAAGGTCTCCTCTTCACCCTTAATTTATTTCCAAGACTAAACCAAGTCTCCCGAGGGAGATGCCTCCTCTTGACTGGACAGGTAATGGGGTTGTCTTAGGCTTTGATTTATATGTTGTATGATCCACTTTGTGATTTGGAAAGACCTTTCAATTCATAAAAGGTATTTCCTTCTCTTTCTTTTTTGCTATTTACAATATATACATCATACCTATGGCGACGAGTCATCTCATCCTAGCTAGCTTAAATATCTTGTCAAAATCTAAACCTCATAACTCAGATGCCCATCACTCCATGTGATCATCATGTATGTATAAATGCATCTCATCCATAGAGTAGTCTAATTCTAGTGAATCCTCTTTAGTGGTGTAGGCGTGCTCCTCCTCAATATCCATATAGGGAACTTGCTCTATGTGGTTAATGTGGAGGGGTTTCAATGAGATCTTCAAGTTGATCGCATACTTGGTTTAGAGCAGGATGTCAGTCCATTCCATTGAAAGGTATCCTCCAATCTTGGTGGTGAAGTACCTCAAAAGATATATTTTGAATATGATCAATAAATAAATTATTGCTATATCTTGGTACATTGTTAGGTTGGGGTTTTCTTGGAGTATCGAAGGAAGATTTAGTGCCAATTCAAAGATTGGTATTGGAGTCCCATCTAGCTGAACTATTGCTAATAAGATCACATACTAAGTTGAATGTATATGCCACCCTTTTAGGTATGATTGACATGCTTGACCCTGAGTCCATCGAGCAGTTATGTATCAACTTATCTTCATAGATCATGGTTATATAGAATGGCATAGTCTTGGGATAGCTAGAATTTGAGCTAGATACTTGTAATATGATGGGTATCGCTTGTTATCCCAACTCTTTTTGCTTATATAGGTCCTCCTCCAAATTCTTCATATGCTTCAAAATCAAGAGGACATCCCAAAGAGGTATGGCTACAAAAGACTTACTCAAATGATCCACTATGGTGAAAGGTCTGATAGAGGGGGTATTTGGAATGGTGTTCAATTTTTTCAAAGGCCTAGACCTTTCTACTACTGGAAGAGATCTTGGTAGATCTACTATGGTTTGCTTTGAATATTTTGGGGGTGTCCTCATAGTCATCAAAACTACTCAGGTTTGACTTTCTAATGGAGCTTGTGTTGGGGTGCTCATACGTTTTTTTGCTTTCTTTATCTAGGGTCTAGGGTCCCTCAAACTAGACTTTGCTTGCTCTTCAATGACCTTCCTCTTAGCCCTGGTGATGTAGTCTAATAAGAATTATGGCCTACCAATTGAGGGGTCTACTTCATCCAACATGACATATAGTTGCACTTCATCCCACGTGACCAATATTTGCTATAGTATAAAGGAATTAGTAGCTAGTGGCATAGTCAGAGATTGTGAGGTAGGTTCCAAACTTAGAATTTGCACTTTTGACTAAGAAAATGGGGCAATATTATGGTAAAAAAAAGTCATTTAAAATACCTAAGACTTAGTCATGACATAAAATCAAAGGGGTAGTGATTAGGAGTAGGATAATACCATCCACTAGGACCTTCAACATTATTTAATTACATGGTGGCTAAGTCCATGATTGAGTTTGTGAACATCTGTTCAACTAGGACTACTATGGTACTATTTGTTGAGTCAAAGCTTGCAACTGATTGGGATTTATTTTAGTCAAAGGATTTTGATATCCATTTGGAGGTGGTCAGATACTTGTATTTTACTATTGGAAAGGAGGTTTTAGGTAGTTTTGGTAGGAAAATCTCTGATCATTATGTTGTTTCTTCAGAGTTGTGATATTATTAGAGAAGGTCCTCATCATGTTCCACATTTCATCAATTTTAGCAGTAAAAGGAGTTGGAATGTGAGTTTGCTCTAAGCTCATAGCAAGGGTATTTTGATTGGTTATGGATTGTATAGTCATAGAGGGATGATGCAAGGGTTTTATAGAGGGAAACAATGGCATAGGTGGTCTAGGGTATAGCCTCCCTATTTGGAGTCCATTATTTTTAGCTTGGATGACTATCTCATAGGCATTTAGTAACGAGTTCCCTCCCTTAGACTTGACCATCATGGTAATATCAAAATTAAGAGCATTCAAATAGTAAATAAATGCTCTATCCATAGGTGGTCAGATCTCATTGGGGATCATTTACCAAGTCTTGTGGTACCAAACATTGAAATAGTCTATTATTTTTATGAGTGCCCTTTTGTTGATCATGAGGTCCTCTAGGATAAATGCCCCATCTACCTTATCTCTAAATTTTCTTATCAAAGGCTATGCTAGATGGTCCTAACTTTTGATTGATTGATGATTAAGTTCAAAGCACCATTCATGAGCCTTCCCCTTGGAAGAGGTTGCTAATATCCTTAGGGTTATATCTTATTTTTTAATGAAATGCACTGCACACAAGCTCACCAGGTGGTGCAAATGATCTGTTAGGGTGACAACATCTTCTCCCAAAAAATAAGATAGAGACTTAAGCACTAAAGCAAGAATTAGATCTCATACATCGGGTGGAGTGGATGGTATCAACCAATTTCTATTGTTCCATTTCAATTTTCTTTATGAGGTTGGTTTAGGAGGACTGCCATGTTGCGTTAGTAGTTCATCCTCCTTACTCTCGATTTAAGGGTGATACTATATTTTGCTAATTTTCTCAAGTGAAGGATCTAGTTATAGGCCTTCCACTCATAATTTTAGACCCTTTCCTTGAGAACTAAGTCACTAGATAGGAAGATAATGCTTCAACAAGCCCAAGGGATAGAGACCCTCACCAAAATATCAATCTTAAATTTTGTCAGGTGACTTCTTTATAGTCTTTTTATTTTTAGCAGAGTCACTAGGTGGATCTCCTAATGCTTTGCTACAAGAATATGGCCTATGACCTTCATCAAAATAAAATCTAGGAGTCTTATTTCAATTTTATGGAGCAAACGTGAAAGCTTGTTCCACCAAGAATGTTAAACAAACCGTTGTTGTCTCTATATGCATCAACCTATCGAGATGAGATCCCAATGTGCTCAAGGCACCCACATATCATGTAAAGCAACACAACAAGAAGCATCATGGACAAAGGGATCACCTACGAGGTAACCTCTGAGGTTTTTAGCCAAGGATGACTCCTTGTTGGATTGATTTTTATGCACTTTAAGTCCTTATGAGCTTAGGCTTGCTTTTCTTAGGGGATGCAAAAAAATGAATTGCAATGAAAGTAAAAGACAAAACATAAATTGCAAGAAAAGTAAACCTAAGCTATGGGGTGATGCACTAATATTAAAGTTCCCTCTCAACTAAATGAACATGATAGAAATGAACACATTCATCATAGTCTAATAACTAGAATTTGAGCACACTTTAGTAAACAAAATCCAAAGCAAAAAACACACTCAAAGAAGTAAGATAGAGTAAAATTGGTCACAACTTCCATTTATGTGCCAGAATAGTTATAATGCATACGACCTAAGGTGGCTCGATTCTCCTTAGATAGTGGCTCAAGGTTCGAGCCCTTCTCATACAATCAAGAAAAAGTGAAAGGAAGAGCTCACAAGACCATATATTAGGCATGAACAAGCAATTTCCAATGCCTTTATAATGAAATAATAGGCCTATTATAGGTCGAGATGAGGGCTATTTCCCTATAAAAACTTTGTGTAGAAGGCCTATGCATTCTTATCTACTCTATAGCCTAAATTATTTTACTATTGAAGTTGGTAGCCTCGACATATCTAGATATAAGGCCATCAATACCAGAAGCTTCCATGCCCTTGAATGACAAATCATAATAAATATACCTCATTGTTGCTATGTTGGGGTGGTTGCACCATTAAGATCTTGCTAGGTCTCTCTCTGAAGTCTCCCACTTACTGACAAAGTGGGCATGACTTATTTGACTAGCGTAGGATAGTAGAGTAGTCTTACATGTGTGACAAGTGATATTCACAACTACCACATGGTTGGTTTTGACAGGCTAGGCCACAAAAGTCAACTTTGGTGGCCCATGGAATATGTTCTCTTTATTGCCCCTTTGGACTCCCTTCTTGTAAATGCTAGTGGCCACCATGTGTCCTTAGTTGAGGTGGGATATCCTTCATTCAATGGTAGGACTTCTCTGATTGTACCTTAGTATTTATCTCCTTTTGCTTCCAACTGGCCATAATTTTTCAATCCATTCTACAATGGGCCTCCTTTTTGTTCTTCTCCTCTTACTGGATGGAAGATCAACGTGGATCATTTGATGGAAAATCAATGACCTAAAAACCTTGGCATCCTTAAGTCGTTGGCCTTACATGGAAGATAAGTGTTGATAATTGATAAAAGATCCAATAGCTAGCATAGCTTTGAGATCATTAGCCTTTATCTTGTTGTGGTTTCAATGATTTTCCTTTTTATTGAAGGTGAGCTAAGCCTTTCGACCACCTTTCGATTGTCCTACTTTTTACTAGGGAATTTTCTTTGAGAGAAGTGGGATTGTAGGGAAATTTTTCTATAATAATTATTTGTTTGTGAATTCCTAATAACCACCACATAATTCATGTGATTGTGTCTTATATTACATGGGAAGGGTAATAATGTATTTATTTCTAAATTCAATTTCACCATATTGTTCTACATGTTATTTGTAATTTGACTAGCATTTTGGCATGGCACCTAATATTTTGTAAGGTAAGGGGTTTTCCTTTGCTACCAATTCTATTGTTACCATCCACTATTTTATTTTCACTGTCTCTTTTTCATATTATTCTAATTCACCATTGTATTTGCCACCTCCACCATTTCCTTCATATTGTGTTGACATTGGTCTAAACATTAAGTAATGGATTTAACATCATCACTAGTTTATAGTAAAGTAGGTAACAATGGCAGTTGGAGATGAAAAGTGATTGTTGATGGTGAATTTTGATCTGGGTGTGTCACAATGTATGAAGAAAGAGTTGAATTAGTGGAATCTTGGGCATTTAGAATTAGGGAGATGGTGGAGATGTTCCCAAGAGTCTGAGGATTATGGATGATATGAGTAGCATACGCCATGGGCAAGGTAGGTGGTAGTTTTCCTACCCTAATAAGAACATGTTTTGCATGAGCTACCACTTCAAAAACTATAGCTAAAGTAACATGATTAACATTAAAGATGATTAGTGCTCAGATCAAATTGCAAGCCTTTGATATAATATAACAATGCATGTTCCTCATTAGGTCCAATGTTTGGAGGAATTAGATACAAGATCCTTATCAATCTAGTGTTATAATCATGGATATTTTATTGAGGATGCATTTTCTTAATATTAAAATAAAACAAATCAAAATACGTATTATCCATACCATAAAATTTACACATGAAAGGTTCTATAATTGACACCAAACTAGAGATATAATCATCTAGTAATTTTGTATACCATTAAATAGATCTATCATGTAATGAATAAATAATCAAGCATACCATGATATCTTCCTCCTAAATACGATGAATTAACTGTAAGCATAGATATTTCATTGAGGTGATCCAGTGTTGCTTTTGTCCATTCCCATAAAAAGTAGGTAAGGATTTTATAATAGTAACCAAAATGGTGGGAATAGACCCTTAGGTTTAATGGTACTTGATAGGTATAGTCTAGAAGTTAATTTTAGGTCCTAGGAGATTGAGGCACTTGGTCTTTTTCGGGAGGTTGATGATATTGAATAGGATAGGGATACTCTACATAACCTTAAGGTGGGGTTGCATATGTTGGATATGGAGGTATTTGCATTAAGTTTTGTTGGAAAAAAACTCAAGGATATTGATGCACAACATAATATAGTGGTAAAAAATGAGGGTTTAAATATTGAAAATATGGTGGATTGGGATTAGGTCAAAAATTGATTTGGTGGGGCCTACACATTTTAGATAGGAGGATATTTGGTTTTGACATTGTGGGTATTGCTATAGATTTTGTGGTGGCTAATTGCTTAGAGGTGGCATTTGGATTGGGTGTTTCCCTAAGCTCATTGTGCCTCCATTTGTCCAACTGACACTTATAAGTATTTACATTGGGTGGCATAGATTGTTATAATGATAAGGTTATTATGTTAGACATGCTATTTTGTTTTCTATACCTAAATAGACTTTGAGTTGAGGCCATACTTATAGGATGATTGGTTTGAGAATTCGAGACTGGAAGTTAAATCACATTGTTCTAGTTATTGGAGGACACTAGAAATTGGTTATTAAAAAAATTGTTTACATAAATTAGTGGCATCCCATATAAAGGATTAGTGTTAGTTACAATGGGATCCCTAATAGCCTATGCTTGACTTGGGAAACTAGAAAATTCAATGACATAATTGTTAGGTGATGGGAAACTAGAGAAGGCCATCTCCTAGGATATAAGGTTTTGACTTGTTTGATTAGAGACTTGAACTTTTCCTTTTTATGGAGTGGTATTTTTCATAGGATCTCCTTTAATTTCACTGTATTAGTGTACCCATGTAGTAATTTGCTATTTTATTTATTGGTATGCTATCAATTTCTTTGGTTGAATTTCTAATAATTGCATTTCTTAGTGCATATTCATAAGCTTGGATTATGAACTTACAAAAACAGAGTTTCAAGATCAATTTTAAAAAAATAACAATGGAGTGAATGACTCCCTAGTTGGAGCAAATCACCTCAAATATAGTTTAGGAAAATATGTCAATGAGAGGCCAAACAAACTTATCTGAGTGAATCATTTCAATTGTGGGGTGAATTGCTCCCCTTGGATGAGTTAGAAATATTTTTTAACTTCCTAAGTGAGTTACTCCTTATAATCTAGGTAAATCACTCTTTGGATTAGGCTTGAAGGGATTTTCTCATTTGGAGAGAATCACTAGCTGATGTAGAGTCATTTTCTAAATTGAAATTTGAAGAATTTTAGGCATTTTTCCTCAAACAAAACAAATCGTTCCAATTTTAATGCAAATCATTTCTTGAATGAGGACCTAGAAAAATCTTCCCAAAATTGGACCAACTAATTTTTGCTAGTGGCAAATACAAATTTCAATTCAAAAATGAGAAAATCGACCAATTAGGGGGTCACTTTGCAAAAAAATAATTTTCTAAGGTTTGTAACAAAGTTGCCATTTTTAAATCACTTGTAAAATAAGACACAACAAATGAAAGATATGTGATATTAAAGTTCAATTTAGAACTACACTCAATCTCATTGTAGAAACTAGTCCTTGGTCCCACCAGCCATGCTAGAAATGATGTTGAATTATGGAAAAGTCTAACTTTGTATGCATTCATAATCTCGTTTCAAAAATCTTGGAATATAGGGACAATGTCCCTTTCAACCTATTGATTTAGGTTAGCTTCCCACTATTCTTTCTAAAATACAACTAATCAAATCTAGTTGCAAAGTGTGGAATGTAAATGTATGAAAAGTAAAATTTAAAGTTTAGGGAGCATATGATTACAAGTAAATACGATCATGACTATAGCACAAAAAGAGTGTGATAAATAAACTCATTAGGAAACTAAATAACAACAATTGAATCTCATGCATATGAAATACAATTAACAATGAATGATAAGAGGACAAAAGGATAGTGCCACAATTATCATGCATTCCACAATCTAGGAGGGCAGTGCCATTGATAGAAAGCAAAACATCTCATCATTTTCTCATTAAGTTTAGGAAGGAGTAAGTATAATGTTGGGCCTCACAAAGTGTAGATATGAATTCCTCGAGGCCATAAGATATTTACAATGGATCCCATGGCCCCTATTTATAGAAAGAATTCACCCAAGTTACCTTGGATGAGAAATTCTTACTCCAAATAAAATTAAATATTTGTGGGTATATTTAACAAAAGATACACCTCCAAATATTACATGCCCTTAAAAAATATTTTTCAATCACTTAGAAGACCTTTAAAGTGCTTGGTGTTTTCACGATATGCCATAATGTTGCTTTCTCAAATCTTCATTAGAATTCATGCATCTCTTTTTACCTCTTCAATTGTTCAAGAGTGATTAGCTTCAAGCAGGGAGTGAATTGCTTCTATCTAGGAGTGCTTAACTTCATTATGTTATCACTTTACTCTTTTGAACCAATTTCCCCTTGTTAGCTAATGCTTCGCTCCTATGAACCAATTGCTCCTTTTTAGTAATCTTTGCTCCTATGAACCAACTGCTCTTGTTGGCTAGCACTTCACTTGTTTGGAACTAATCACATCATGTTGAGCAAATCGCTCCTCACATGGTCATTTAGAAAAATTTGGGTTTTGGAGGTCTTAATTAATTGATTTAAACATTTATACATCTAAAAAATATGTAGAATCCCAAGGTAGTAACCTATTAATACATCACCTAACAAAAATTTCATTACGTATAAACTATTTAGAGAATGATAAGTGTCTAGGGATGTGTTACCTAAGTTCTGGATTTAGGTAGCATTTATAACCCCCATGAAAGTCCAATAGAGGTGTATCCTACAAATAATAACAAAATTTAGGTAATAACATATTTATTTTAGAAAATAGTTATTTTTAAATCAATAATAATTATTTTTTTTGCTTGAGAAAAAGGGGTTGTACTTGGGTCCCCCACCCTTGACAAATCACAACTCTCTCCTTTAGAGCTTGAGAGTTTACAAACAGATTCAATTCTCATCTCAATTGAGTTGCTATAGCTAGATACCTACATATTTTTTCATAAAAAGTCTGAATTCTTGATTTTCATTTTCTGGATCTTCTTCAATTTTCTTTGTAAATACAAATATTCTAGAATTCAACATCCTTCTTGACATTTTCCTGCAACAACCTTCACAATACCAAAACTCCACCTCTACTGTCTATGCACTGCATCTTAGTAGAGTAATATTTCCAAAACTTTACGTTATCATAGTCCACTTTACTAACTCTGGACTATTAGTTTCCTTCCTGAAGCATAAGTGCAACCACAAGAACTATAATAAATAGTTTAGCAGTCTCAAAAAGTTGAAAGTTCATGATTAAATATTATCAAGGAATATATGCATAATAACTAAACTATGGGTCATTATATAATACAAGTGGAATTCATTTTAATCCCAAATAACCAATTAAAAAAATATTTTATCATTTTAATGAGTTATGAAATGAATCTCATTCATATTATAATGACATTTTAACAAATCATAATGGTATTATTTTAATAAATAGTTTAGCAGTCTCAAAAAGTTGAAAGTTCCAATCCATACTCTATCCCATAATCCAACCAACCAACAACTCAAATAATCCATTCAACCATGAAGTCCATATGATATCATCTTCTTCTACTTCAACATACAAAACTTCTACTTGCTTCACAAAATCATAGTCTACTTTACCAAATCTAGACTATTAGTTTCCTCCAATGCATTGATCTATAAATGGATCCCCTAAAACATTTTGTAATCCTCTAGAACATTATTTTGAATTTGCTCCTTTCAAATTTTTCTTGTCAACTTCAACTAAACTTACTACTTCCTCTAACCATGGAAAAGAGAATTTAACTTCACGATCCTCTATTAAAACCCCTCTATTGGCTAGCCTATCTACACATTTGTTTCCTTCCCTTAATGTATGTGTAAACTTGATTTCTTCAAACTCTATAGCAAGGTCTTGTATTTCCACAATGATCTCTTGTATGTTCCATGGAGCCTTTGCTTTCCTTAAAATTGCATTTATTACTATTAGTGAATCGCCTTCCATCCATACTCTATTCCATTTCATTTGTCTACATATTTTTAATCCTTCCAAAGCCGCCCAAGCTTCAACTTCATTATTTGTCTTAAATCCACTACTGAAAGCGTAATGTGACAAAATCTCACCCCTATTATTTCTTATTATTCCTCCTCCTCTATTGGTCCTAGATTTCCTTTAGAAGCTCCATCAAAATTCAATTTGACCAACTCTACTTTTGGTGGTTTCCACTTTATATTTTTTCCTTCCTTTTGTTTCTCCTATACCCACCATCATAATTCCAATTGATGACTTGAATCCATCTATCAAGGCTCTCTACTTCAAGATTAGGGATTGGGTGAGTTGATAGGGTTGGTTTAGACTCCTCTATGGCTAAACAAATCTTCCTTTTCATTACCTCTAAACTACTTTCCTTTCCTTTAAATATTCTTCTATTCCTTTCCAGCCATACAATCCAAAGTATTGTATCTTTTGATGTATCCCAGATTATCTATAATACCTCACTTTTAAAAGTGCTCTACCATTGCTTTAACCATTCTTCAATTCTACCATTCATCACCATGCATTTACCAAACATATTAAGAATCCATTGCCATAGTTCCCAGACTATTGAGTAGTGTCCCAAGAGATGGTCTATACTCTCCTCCTTTTTACATAGAACACATTGTGAGGGGCCATGAAAACCCCTTTTCATTAGGTTATCCTAGGATAAAATTTTCCTATGACCTACTAGCCATACAAACATTTTGACTTTTGGAATGCTTAGGCTATCCCAAATATCTCTCCATATTCTTGTGGTATTCCTATTTTGTTGGTGCTTTACATTATATCTACTTCTTGTTGTGTATTCTCCTAAGCTATTCAACTCCCAAATCAACTTATCCTTAACTCCCCTTAAATAATCATTGTTATTATCTTTTTACTCAACTACCTCCTAGCAACAATGTCTAGTATACTTGTAAAAAAATCTTCTTTCCATTTATATCTTCCTTCCTGATCCTTGTACATAATGTTTGAAACCCTATCACCATATTTATCTTGAAGTAATCTCATCCATGGTTTCAAAATTAGATCTAGATTGAGTGGTCTTTTATCACACCAAGTATCCATCCAAATAGAAATTTTTTCTCTAGTTCCCACCACCCATCTTAGACCTTTAATCACTAGATCAATTGATTTTTTAAAACTATTCCATAGTGTAGAACCATCTAGTAGTGAGAATGTAATAAATATTAAGCTTGGGTCATTAGGCTCAACATACTTAGAAGAATTCTTGCCCATTGTCTTTGACTCTCTTTGTACAATCTCCAAATTACTTTTCCCCTTAGAGCTAAGTTTGCATCCATAAGAACTCTTAAATCGAGACCTCCCCTAGTTTTATCATCACACACCTTGCTCCATTTCACCAAAGGAAATTTCCTTTTATCATGTAATCCTGACCACAAAAATGATCGCATAATATAGATTAAACTTTTTCTACTAATTTTGGCATAATATACAAGGACATATAATATGTTGGAATGGCCTGTAAGACTGATTTAATTAGTTGCACTCTTCTTGCTAATGATAACCATCTACCTTTCCATGATGGTAGTTTATTCTGAACTTTACTTATAACTAGATTCCATAATTCTATCCTCATTCTCCCCTCAAATAAGGGCATCCCTAGATATGTTGTGAAAATTTGCCTCCTCCATTTGAAGTAACTTGCATATCCCTACTATGATTCTAGCTGGAGTGTTTAGGAAGTAAATTTTGGATTTTGTCCTATTAAATTTTTACCTAGATGCTCTTTCATATTCCTTTAATAAGTTATTCAAAGCTTTAGCCTCATTTTTCCCTACCCTCCCAAAAAGGGTTGTATCATCTACAAAATATTGATGGGTGATGTTGTCGATGTTATTACTAGCCTTAAGTCCACTTATTAGCCCATATTTATATGCCTTCTTCAAGTTCCTTCCCAATACCTCTACCATAATAATGAACAAATATGGTGATAGAGGATCTCCCTATCTAAGACCCCTCTTGGCTTTAAATGATTCTATTACTAGCCCATTGACCAACACTGAATATGATATTATAGAGACACAAGCTTTAATCCATCTGACCCATTTCTTCCCAAATCTAAACTTTTCTAATACTACAAAAGAAAATCTCATTTAACCCTATCATAGGCTTTATTCATATCAAGTTTTAAGATCATTGCTCTCTCTTTTCTAGAAGTTATTGAATGCATTACTTCATGAGCTACTATGATCCCATATAGAATTTATCTCCCTTTCACAAATCCTCCTTGCTCTTCTGAAATAATTTTGTCTAATAGTGGTCTTAACCAATTTGCCATCACTTTGGAGATTATCTTATATGCCATATTACATAGGCTTATGGGCCTAAATGAATCAAACAATTTTGCATCCTTCTTTTTTGGAATCAGGGTAAGATATGTTGCATTTATTTTATAAGGTATGTATTATTTTACCCTAGATTATTCCACTACCACCAATAAATAATCCTTCACTATTTCCTAATTATGTTGATAGAATGTTATAGAGAGTCCATCCAGACATGGGGATTTATCCTTATCAAAAGAGAAAAGAGTTGAATGAACTTCTTCTAGAGTAATAGGCTCCATCAATTTGCTATTATCTTCATATATTATAACTGAAGGTACTTCTTGCAGTAGCTTATCATTAAGAACTTCAATCTCCTCTGATCCTAGAATATTCTAGTAAAAAAGCCTTGTCTCCTTTCTAATTTCACTTTAGTCTTCAATCCAAACCCCTTCTACTAATTTAATTCTACTAATTCTAGATGTTGATATCTATACTATTATCATCCTATGAAAAAACTTTATGTTTTTATCTCCTTTTAACCAAGTCTATCTCGATTTTAATCTCCAAAATTTCTCTTCCTTACTCAAAATATTATGATATTCACTAAGCAACTCCCTTTCCTTCGAGCTTGGATTATTGTGCTCATATTTTTGGAATTTTGAAAGTTTCTCTTTTAGTTCTTTCTTCTCAAAAATATTTTTAAAAGTGTTCTTGTTCCATTCTTTTAATCTAGATGTCATTGATTTAATTTATTTTGGAAGTGTATACAACCCACTATTTCCTAAAGAATTCCATGTTTGTGCTATCATATCAACAAATTGAGGATGGTCTTCCCACATCTACTCATATTTAAAATATGATATTTTTTAATTCACTTACCACCATTTTAACTCTTATTAGCTAGTGATCTGAACCAATCCTTGTCAAGGTATTAATTTTAGCACAAGTCCCTTCATCTAGCCAATGATCTAAGAGTATGCATCTATCCAATTTTTCTACTATCAGGTTCTAGCCTATCCTATTGTTGGTCCATGTATAGTTATCCTCTTCAAACTCAACCTCCCATAGATTATTATTTTGAATGAAAGTTGAGAAATCTCTCATACTTTGGGTTATTTTCCTAATTCCCCTAAATTTTTCATCCAACTTGGTTATGGCATTAAAATCTCCTATGATCATGAATCAGGTTTCTTGGTCTTTACTTCTCATAAAGGCTTCAATCCCACTCCATACTTTTGATCTGCTTGACTAAGTTGTAGGTCCATAGACATTGATAAGGATGAAATAAATATCTACAAAGTAGCATGTGACTAATGAGGCTATCTAATGCCTAGTTTTATGAATGGTTTCATAGGAGGTTCTAACTAGATTCCAACATGTTAGAATTTTCTCTTATCACTCCTTTTGAATCCATAACATCCCATTCACATCTTGCCCATACTACTTTCATAGTTTTGAAAACTTCTTCCTTTGTCATTTTAGTTTCTTGGATACAAAGAATATTAAGCTTATTACTTAAATAGAGGTCCATGATACACCTCTGCTTTGAGGGGGCATTAGCACCCCTTATATTCCATGAGATGGTAATCATGTCTCATTAGGGGTTATTGGCCCCTCCTATGAATTACCAATATCATTTTGTTATTTGGTAAAGAGAAGTTCAACCAACTTAGATTGTGTTCCTTTCTCTATGTTTGCTCTTGCTTCCTTAGCTCTCACTTGATAATTTGAAGGTTTTTCTCTTTTGCCTTGCTAGTATTGAGGGTAGGTCTTATTATTCTATTCCTCAATATTCTTTCACAACTTTCCTTTTCATTAGATATATCCTCTCCTAGCTCTGCTAAGGAAGCTTTTGACTTATCCTACTCATTTTTTGGTATTTCCTTATTAATGGTAGAGGTATTAACATCTAACATTGCATTTTCTCTACCACTTTCCTTCTCATGAATGGTGCATGGTACTTCAAGAGAGTCTTCAAAATTTGATGAGGCACATTCCTTAGGTTCAGTAAGAATGTTCATCCCTAAATCAGGTTCAGATTGAGTAGATGGTTCCTTGTTAATATTCTGATCCTGTTGTACCATGTCCTCTAAGCTCTGATCTGCTTTTTCTTCATAGGCTAAAGCCTCAAAAGAATTGGTGTTTCTTCCAATATCCTTACTTACTAGTCTCCACTATTTATTTACTTTCATCTGTCTGGACCTATTTTTTGGAAATTGAAAACCATCCTCATCCATATCCATTTGTAAGTTTCTCTTGCGGTTTTCTACATATGTTTTTATTGGACTCTTCTTAGGGCATGATCTCTCAATATGCCCCACCTCATGACATCTTCTACATCTAAAAGATATATTTTCATAATCCATGGTTTGGGTCCACAACTTACCCCCATACTTAAGAATGATTGATTCTGGTAAAGGTTTACTGATATCAATCATGACCAATATCTAGGCATAAATAGCCAAGACTCTATCTTTTGTAGTTTCTAAAATCTCAAGGAATTCTTCCAGAGTGTTGCCTATTGCCTTGAAGGTATCCATTTCCTATAATTCAATGGGTAACCCATACATCCTGACCCATACTGGTACTAGGGATAGATTTACGTTTTTAGGTGCAAAGCCTTCAAACCAATGGGTAAGGAAGAGTCTTGCTCTTCCCATAAACCAAGGACCTCCTTTTCAAGATTCTATCTCTTTCCTTCTAGAAAAAAAAATGGCTAGGAAGAAACCTTTGAGAAGAAAGGATAGACTCACTCCTGGAGACTTCCATCTCCTATCAATCCATTTTCTTAGAGCCAAAGCCCCTGGCCAAGACCCATTAAATTTACCAATGATTATCTTATCTTTGAGCAACAAGGATCGTTGCTCTATGAGGTCCTCCCTAACCTCTACTACTAGGGATGATTCTAAGGATTTAGCTATAAATCAATCCATGGGAAGGACACTATAACTCAATATCTACTAAAATTTACCAGTATATCCTATAGCGATTATATTATTTGAAAATAAACCTACAATAATCTGCATGCAAAACTTCAAAGAAAATGAAGGGATAAATGAAACTTAGCTAAAAAATTCTATGCCCAGATAGAATGTCCTACCTCACTGATGCCCTAGCCCTTCATTGCTCCTCCCATCATCCAAACCTTGGTTGACAAATATCTGTAATTTTGTTTTCCCATGACTTGAAAAATTATCATTGCCCTTGTTCTGGATGGTTGACTTCATAGGATCGTATCTCCCTCAATACTACCCACATAAATTGGTCCAAGAATCATCTGAATCGGACAACCCTTCGCAAAGATATGACTCTTGAAAGATGAGATGTTTTTTCTGGAAAAAATTGCCCTAATGCTACCCTTGTTTTAGATGGTTGTCTTCACATGGACGTATCTCCCTCAATATTGCTTGGATTCTTTCATATGACCACTCATTTCAAAGCTCTTCAAATTTTGCACAAAATGACATAAGAATCATTTGAATCAAACAACTCTATGCAAAGATATGACTCTTGAAAGATGAGATATTTTAAAAAAAATTACATTAAAAATAAATAATATAAACAAATAAAAAATTGGTTAAAAGTTACATGTATTTTAAAATTAGATTTTAATATAAGAGTGACATAACTGCTTCTCCGGTGGGCATCTTCAACTCGGTACACAACACCATCCTCGGTAGCATTATTAGTGGTATGGAAAGCATCAGCGCCTCCCTGAAATTGCTAGTCAAGAAACATGGCCAAAAGAGCTCTGTAGTTGAAGAGATTATCGATGATTAGAGTTGGGTTGTTTTGTCTTTCGAGCTCTGTCCCTTGCATGGGAATTTTGGTACTAATATTTCTACCCCTGCGTGGGCATTGGTTTGATTTTGCTTTATGTTCTCCTTAGGCCTTGTGTGGGCTCTCTCTTTCGATCTTTGTTTTTCTATTAAACAATCCCTGTGTGGGTTTGCTTTTTTCTTTGGTCTGGTTCATGGAGTGGCTAGAGTGTAGACACCCTATTTTAGGCTTCTCTACATACTTTTCATCATATGCTTATGTTTTTGGTTTTGGGCACCAGTTAAAACCCATATAATATAATTTCTACCACCTACCAATTTTTTTTTTTAAATTATAATCAAATAAGATATACAATCATTAAATATATAAATTTTGTCATTTTTTAACATATAATTAAAATATTCATTAGCAAATATAAATTTTATAAGGAAAAAGAATGCTTCATTGTGAAAAAAGTTTTAAAACTATATAAAAATTCCAATTGTTAAGAAAAGTGTTAACAAGATGTTAAATATTATGGATATACTAGTAGGTAAGGGCACATGTTACAAAACTAAGAAATGTCCTCTTCTAAGCTAAGAATACCAAAACGAGCTTAAGAATATAAAGAGAACTATTACAAAGAGCATTATTAGCACAATAAAATTTATGCAATGATGATGGATAATCATTGTATGCAATATGGTAAAAGTTTATAATAAAATCATTTGAATGAAATTTATAGAATGATGATGGATAATCATTTGTATCCAATATGGTAAAATTTTATAAGAAAATCGTTTGAATATTTTTTTAATGGTTATATAGGATTAAAATGGGCCCCATATGTATCATTATCACCACATAGTGGTATTACACCAAAGTTTGGATATTATCTATATATCATTTGGCAAGATTTGAACCTTGGTCTTCTCCTTGACTGTTGGAAAATTTAGTCGGTTGAATTCAACCGGTTGAGCTAATGTCCACTTGATTAAAAATTTAAGTTTACATAGATTTTTATGAAGGATCCCAATCCCCTCTTACTGGGGTTTAATTTGGATCTATTGAATGAAAACCCAAGGACTTACCACTATGGTATCCCTCACAGGTCATAAAACCGTTTGAATATTGATTTTACTATGTAATATGAATTTAATATATAATAAGCGTACATACATATTTGAAGCCCAATTGGTTTTGCTATGTAATATGAATTATCTATATTATGACTATAAAAGAAGGTATGTAGTTTTGCTATGTAATATGGATTTAATAGGAAATGAGCCTATATTTTTTCAATGAGTTTACACATATTTGAAGGGTTTGGATTCCTAAGTGGGATTTGAACCTTAGACTTCTTGAAAAGAGGTCAAAACCCATAACTTTAAAAACATTTGAGTTTCCATGAGTTTTTATAAGGGGTCATAGTCCCCTCTTACTAGGATGTGAACTTGGGTCTCAATGAAAACCCAAAGACTTACCATTATAGTATCCCTCATGGGTCTTATGATTTTTTAACTTTTAGATTAGGTAATTATTATCTTATTAAAAAGGATAATTACACATTTTAAATTATAATTTTACTTATTTTTTTAATTTTTGATAAAATTGTAATAATTATAAAGTATAGGATATATATATATATATATATATTAATACTTTTACTTAATTTAATATTTTTTTAGATTTGGTTAGTGTGAGAAACCTTTACGACCGATCAGGGTTGGGCATCCTCATCCCACCATGACCTCTCATAAGGGAAGATTTGAGCTTATCAATAGGTAATTTAACACACAAATGCACACACCATGGTTTGAACTTTGAACCTCTTGAAGAAGAGCCAAAGTACGAACCTTTGCATTATCCCCATGGGACTTTATTTAAAAAAATTATAGGTTATATGAGGTTGATGCAATTTTTTTTGGTAGTTTGTATTAAAAAGTGGGTTTTTAAAGGGGCCCCAAAACCTTTTAATAAAAGAAGAAAGAGGAAACTAGGTCAACAGACCAACCAAAAAGACAAAAGTCGAGCCTTTTATTTTTTAAAAAAGGCACAGGAAGATGGTCCCAAACCTTACAAACTAGGACATCCCGTACAAAAAATTTTTAAAAAATCCTGTCCAACGGGCCCAGTATTTAAAATGGTGAATCCCACCCAAGGCCAAAAAAAATAAAAATTAGATCCCGCCCATGGGAAAGAGAAAAAACGTTAGTTTTGAAAAACCTGGCTTGCGGGAGCTTGGACAAAGTTTCAATAGGAGAATCCCACCCAGATTGGGAACGGGATAACTGAAACCAACAATAGAAAAATTAAAATCTGAATCCCATCCATGGGATAGAGAAAACCACAAAATTTGAAAAACCCAACTTGCGAGAGCTCGAGATAAAGCATCAATAGGAGAATCCCATCCATATTGGGAACAAGAAAGAATCCATAACAAACAAAGAAAAGTTACAAAAAGTGACAGTCTGGAAATGAAATAGCAGCATGGTGAGATCTCATCAGGCAAAGAGGTCTCACTATAAAATAGATGAAGATCACAGTTGAAGGTAAGAAAACCTCAAAAAGTTAATTCACTATGGCTCTTCATGACTAGAAGGGATCAACTCACCAGGTAGTGTCAACAGGAGATCATCTTCAATAGTAAGCACGCATGCACAGGGTCCTCCTCCAGACCAAAATACTACAAAGAGGAAATCCATCATACAGTCAACTGAGCAAGGACACCAACTAGCCCCACCAATAGTCCATCTCCTTCACCTATAGCAACACGAGAAACCCGGGGCCCATCCCCAAAGGCTAGAAAAATAGTAGGGAAAGAATCATAAAAATTTATGGATAGACAAGAAATCCCGCTTCTGAAGGCCCACACCAGCCACAACCAGGAGCCACTCTACTGCAAATGATAAAATTATGGTCCTCCCTAAGGCCAATAAAAAGCAAATAGCAAACCCTAGGTTGAGACAACACGAGCAAACAAAAAATAGGAACCCCATTTTAGATGTCGAACCCAAGATAGGAGCAGTGAAACTTTCCAACAAACAACAATAACACACATGTCCCTTAAAGCTAGAAAGGTCCATCAGGATAGTCTTCACAACTGTGGGTCCCGATACGAACCAATCAAAAGCCAACCACCACTAAAGGCCACTAGGAGGAAACCTATGGGATGATCCAACCAAGCACATGCAATCATGATAGGATGTGAAAACATAACCTAAATGGTCCTAGGATGATCCTGTAGAAGTCCTAGAAGTGCAACAGGAGTAACACAAAATCATCCCCACTAGGAATCCACAGAACCAGAGGAGGAAAGTAAGGAATTTGGGATGGGGTCCTCCCGCTCAGAGCGGGAGACCTCCCACTTTTTTCTCTTTGGGGTTGATGCAATTTTATTGGTATTATTCATTGTTATTATGAGAGTTTCCACCATAATACAAGGATTTCAACTTTGGTCACATTCATGTAATTGCATCTCATTTATAGATAATACCATGGATTATAAGTTTATTTAGTTAAGCCCATAGGGTTGAATTTTTAGTACTGGCTAATGTACCATGGTTCAATTCCATGGTTACCA
Organism: Wollemia nobilis; assembly: GCA_028583015.1. Taxonomy (NCBI): domain Eukaryota; kingdom Viridiplantae; phylum Streptophyta; class Pinopsida; order Araucariales; family Araucariaceae; genus Wollemia; species Wollemia nobilis. The sequence goes on from JAQPPZ010016670.1 coordinate 2,380,337, forward strand.
TAATATAATTTGTTTAAATATCACATTAATATGGTTAATTGATATTTCATGTTAATGCGGTCAGAATCTTCTTCGAGAGGTCCAAGGTTCAAACCACGACATGGGTGAGTGTGTGAGGGGGTGGGTGTGTGGTGGTTGTGTTTTAAATTCCCTATTGATAAGCATAGCTCTCATATTTATGAGGGGTCATGGTTGGGAGGAGATTGCTCAACCTTGTGCATTGGTTGTAGGGGTTTCTCACACTAACCAAATCAAAATAAATATATATATTTATTTAAAGTATAATTTTGTTTTTTTTTTTTTAAGCGAAAAACCCCTTGCGGAGCCACCTTGGTCTGAGAGACCATGAACAGGGGGTTCTACACCATCAAAGTCACCGGGGGTCGCACCCGACCCCCGCTCGCACCAACATTATCAATTGGATTTTGGATACCCAATTCAGCTTTTTGGTAGGGTGGATATTTGAACCTGGGACCTCCCTTGGAGGATTGCCCTCTCCTCTCCAACTCACCTACCTATTTAAAGTATAATTTAAAATATAACCAATTTATATTTATTTATTTTATATAACCAGATTTTAAAATTTTAATTTATTTAAAGTATAATTTATTATATGAAATATTTATAAGTTGCAAGATTACTACAATGGTAAGGGTTTTGGCCTCTTTTTGAGGGGTTCAAGGTTCAAACCCCACTCATTATGAAAGAAAAAATTAAATATTTATATCTTTTAAATATAAAATAATGAATAACACCTTTATCCTTACAAAATTAAATCTTGGTATATTCTTTTATGAATGCATTATTATTGTTTAATATAATTTCCTCATAATTTAAGAACATATATGAATTGAAATATGTGAATAACTAATCAAGAAAAACATATATGAATTGAAATATGTGAATAACTAATCAAGTGGTATTAGCTCAACCAGTTAGATTCCTCAATATTTAAGGAGGAGACCAAGGTTCAAATCTTGCCAAGAGATACATGGATAATATCCAAGATTTGTTGTAATACCACTATGTGGTGATGATGTAATACATGTGGGGCCCATTTCAATCCCATATAACCAATTAAACAAAAATTTAAAAGAAATATGTGAATAACTAATGTATATAGAATAATATGATCTAAAACAATTCTATAAGGAGGTTTATCCAAATAAGTACAATTACCCAAAGGTTGGAATATGCAAACAATTTTCTGAACATGATCAAGAAAAATGTTTTTATTATAGTAAACATAACAAGATTCATCTTGATAGTTACAAGCTTATTGTAGTGGTAAGGGCTTTGAAATTTTTTTAAGAGGTCCAAGTGTAGATGATAAAAATATGAACCATAAAAACGAATAAATAAAGCAAAAAATATGTATGTATGTATTATGTCCTTGTCCAAGATGACCCTCGCAGGGGTTGTACAAGTGTTAAGGGGTTGATTCCATTTTTACAAATAGCAATGGTGCCTGTGTTGTTTAATATTTATAGCAAATTGATGGGAGGATTTTTAGTGATCGCTGCTTCATTGGATCTGAGGCTGCTATGTCTGATGAATCTGTGTTTGCATTTGCACCTACTGGATCTACGTCTAGATCATACGGGTCTATTGGTTTTATGGCTAAATGATATTAGATGCTAGCTATTAGGAGGATATATGACCTTGTATGATGATCATCTGGGATTAGGATGGTTGCAATCCATAATTTTTTGAGGTCGAACGATCGTGAGCTGAGATATCCTATTTATCGAGTTTGGATCTATGGGATTGGGTGGCTTTGGATTGTTTTTTGGATCCATGAGCTTTGTTGGCTCCAAATTTGCTTTATGGGATCTAATCCAGACTTGAGTACCTACACACAAGAACACTATAAATCCATTAGTAATATCTATCATGCCTCTCAGAGTGAGACCCAGATTTAAAATGGAGTGAAACCAAAATACAAGAAATTGATACAGATATGTAAACAATGATATGTAATTGCAAATAAACAAGTTTTACCTCTCCTAGTTGTTTTTGTTGTGTTGTACTATTACTATGCTGCATCTGTAAGTCCACATGCAAGTTGGATGCCAACTATCTAGGTTTGGATGATAGTGAACCAAGACTATTCGGGGTTGGACAATCCTGGACTATGGTATTTTTTTGCTATCGCAAGTCAGATTCGAGCCTATGAGATGCTACAATCAGGATTTGACATGAGACAGGGATGGTTGCAAGTGATTTGCTTACAATATTTAGATGCAAAGTGGGCTGGAGGTTTCAATAGTGCTTCAATGCATATACCATCCTAATCGTAATGGGGATAAAGGGGGTGCATTTATAGAAATTCCAGGGAGGAATGGATGAGGTGGTGGTTCAACCAGTTAAGTGGTGTAACTAGAAGTCTTGTATTTTCCTTGATGTTATCACAAAGGGTACATGCTTTCACAAGAATATAGACTTACCTCATGATTATCATCAGATGTATACACCTCGTGGTTATCATCAAAATGTGTGTGCAATTGAAAACAAACATGCTCCTTGGAATATTCACTAGACTTGTATGGGGAGTTAATTGAATGTGCATGGTGAACTAAGTGTACAAACTAAACTAAAAAGTATAATTTGGACTGGATGTGCAATCTAGAAATGAGTGTGTAAACTAGAACTAGATGTGCAATCTGGAACTGGGTGTGTAATCTGGAGCTGGGTGTGTAATCTGGAACTGGGTAATCCTTTTATTACGCATGATCAAGATGAGGGATGTGAGGTGGAATTGGAGTGAGATGGAGGTGACATGGAAGGGAACCTTAGGTAATAATTAACCAATTATTTAATTAATTAATTCTTAGGCACATGAGTATTTACATTAATATTAATTAATTCAATTAATATTAAATATACTAATTATTTGTGATTAATTAACTAGCATTTAAGATGCTTGCTTTTGGTGTCTACATATGTTCATTTTTGTATCGTGATGTGTGAAAATAAAATGTGATGCAAAAATAAATGACACTTATAGTTGTGTGGATGAATGATGACTTTTGTGCTTGAGGGGTTGACGTTTGATTGCCCTAGATCAAGAGCAATGTGAGATGCCCCAATGATGGAGGCAATGAGTGTCTTTGAATATTGTTGTTGAAAAATTAATGAGTACTTTGGTTTTTGCAAACGAACTAGTCATGTGGCAAGTGTTCTTACAATGCTACAATCGCTTATCTTGTGGTTGGTTAGTATCACCACCACGATCATCTTAAGGCATGTAAACCCTTAAAAACATTGTCTTAGAATGTAGCCACTTAGATTTGATTAGAGTTTTTGCATTTAGACCCGATAGAGTAGGGTGTATGATTAGTCATAGATAAGATTCTTGGATAGACGTTGAGTCCAAAAATGGGTGTTTATTCATTGATATTGTTTGCAGTAATTTTTTTTGGTACTATCTACCCCCTCAAGCAACGAGTGGGCGACCAAAAACATGGATGACAATGATGAGGTGATTGACCTTATCGGGCCTAAAAAAATGGCTGGGTGGATGAGGTTTAGCGTGCGATGTGGTTTGCTCTCTCCTCCTCTTTTATTTTGAAAATATCACGATCATCTAGGATGGTTTATAAACTTGACCATCTAGGATGATAGCGATGCGAGTGGTCATTTTCACCATTGCGAATGAGAAACGAGGGGAGAGTGATGTGTGTGAGTGAAAAATTGACATGGAGGTCTTGCCAATTTATGAGTGGGGGTGACTAAATGACTTTGGGAAGTGAAGAACCTGGTGTTGGAGGGAGTGTGGGATAGGTAAGTAATACATTTTACCCTTTTATATTTTCATGTTGGATAAAAATGAACCCAATTGTAAGTTTCTTTGCTCATAGTTACTTTTGTTTTTGCATGCATCTATTTGTTATTGTTTTTGATAATTTTTGTATCTTGTTTTTTTTGTTATGTATGTAATGTGTGGTGGCCATCCAAGAACCAAACAATTATGGATCAGGATCGTTCGATTGCTAACAACTAGATGAATGATGAATGTGTGTTGAAATTGTAATGTTTTTTGGGGGGGTGTTTTGTGATTGCCCGTTGTCTGGACTGTTATTGATCAAGACCGTATTATGGATGGATGATTAGTTTGTGGTGATGCTTGGTGGTAAAGTGTTGTAGGTTGTTGTTTGATTTTCATATGGTGATGGTCTTTAGCCATCCGACTCGAGGATGGTTGTAGGGATTAGTCGTCCGATGGTTGGATGATGATGTGTAATGGTCATCATGTTTCCAGCTTGTTATTTTTTGATGATTTTGTTTTATTTTTTTATAATTTTTTTGATGTGATGTGGCCTTTCAATCATCATATGGTGTGTGTTAGTGATCATCCTATGCTTGGATAGTTGAATGTTGGAGTCATTCGTTGGTCGAACGATGATGTAAAATGCTTCATTCACTTATTTTTTTAAATGATGGATATCATGGTGTTAATGATGTGATGATTTGTTTTATTATGTAGCAAATATTATTGAAACTAATGCATCGGTTAAAGGGTATTTTTTACAAAGCTCGACATCGACTATAAAAGGTGGATTGGAAGTGTCTTGATGTGATAGAGCTACAGTATGTAGACAAGTTAAAGAATGTGAATGCATATCATGCATATCTGACCACCTTTGTGGACAAGTGGGACCCTGATACATGCACTTTCCACATGCCTATGGGAGAGATCACACTCACTTTCAAGGATGTGTATTGGATTTTTTGACTACCAGTAGAGGGTGCTAGGATTAAGACAACCCCGATACATGAGATGGAGGTCATGCTATAATGAGTGTATTTGGATCATTGGGTAGTGGTTAATGTGGAGAGTGAGGGTACAAATATCGATAGTAATTATCAACTACGATGGTTGATGGTGAGACATGCAATCCTGATGATATTGGTCTCCAACGTCATACTACCAGATTCATTAGGTGCCTAATTCCCATGGAATCTACTTGTATTGGTGTAGGATTTGGTAAAGGAGTCCAAGATGATGGTATGGGCTCTAGTGTTACTGACATAGACTTACCAAGATCTATATGAGATGACATAAAAATAGGTTTAGTTTGGGCTGTAGTTTTCTACTACATATTTGGGTTTGGGAGCACTTTGTGGTTGGGTGACCAGAGGGGTTACCCTATTTAGTACTAAAGGACATGGGGAATGATGTTGCTTATACCATGATATCGAGTAAGGATCAAGAGGAGGGTAATATTCGATCGTTCACAAGGATATAGACGTATTATGATGATTTGTTTTTATGATTACAACTAGGGAAGGTGATGTGGAGGCCATGGAGGGAGGATCTAAGTTGGTTGGAGGATGGATTGCATTTGGTATGGGTTTAGTAGGGGATATGGATGGTGGGTCACCATAGGACTGAGTACGAGTTTTTTAGTATGGTCATGTGTTGCAGTAAGTTGGATTATCTTAGGGTGTTCCTCTAGCCCCTGTAGTATATAGATAATGATGTACTGAGACAATCATCAATCCAAATTATAAGCTAGTAGAATAAAATGTGGATATGATGATGTTAGAATTATACTAGAGTATGACATGTGGTTTGGTGTACAAGTTATCCAACTAGAGGCAGGGGGTGGTGTCACGGGAAGTGAGGAGGGTGGACATGAGGAGCCTGTAGGGCGATGAGGAGGGAGAACCTGAGGAGCCTGTAGGGTGGTAGGTACAATGAAATATGGATCCTAGGGTAGGACCATCATGAGAGGCCAAAAAGAGAGTTGTAAAGGAGAGCTCTAGAGGGGAGGGGCACAGTGGTAGCAATGACTCTGTAGTAGAGTATCCTACTATGTCTAATCGGGTGTAGGTGTTGGAGAGGTAGAAGGTAAAGTTGGAGACTACCATTACCTAGGAGTGAAGTCAGTGGGATGAGGAGTGCCAAAGAAGGTATATTTGGGAGGAGGAGTGGGATACACTATGGGCTCAAGTGCAGAGCCTATAGAAGGAGCGATATAGGTTGCTAGTCGAGTGAGATGATCTATGAGTAGAGCATGATTTGTTGCGAATGGAGAGGTCACTAAGACCTACAATGAGTCAGGGATAAAGAATGTTGATGGCTTAGTTATAGCGATAGAGGGACTATGTGAGGTTACTAGAGAACACCCTACTGCTTAATTATATAGCAATACCATCGCTATCATCCTACCACTATTTATGAAGTTAGAGGAGTGGAGCGTCATGTGTTCCTTTAGTAGCTCCACCTGTACCTCATTTTGTAGGGATATCAACTTCCCAGGGGGCAAGGAGATATCATGGAGAGGATCATGATCAAGGGAGTAGTAGTGGGTAGGCCTAAGGAGATCAAGTTGAAGGTAGATGTGAGAGTGATGGGGGTGGGGAATGATTTGGGCATGTTGAGCAATGTAGAACTTTTTTGTATTTTCATCTCGTATCTCTTTTTGATGAGGATGATGAGTTTTGATAGCTCCAACATATGTAGCCTAAAAGAAAAATTGTATATATACCTTTTTGATGATATATATGTATATATGATATGTTTTATTCATGTGATGTATTTTTTATGTTTATGTTGTGATGAAGTGGTTTAGTGAATGCACAAATGTTGATGGATGCAATGAATGTATGCATATATTGTTGATTATCTTATAAAAATGCTTAAACTTGTGTTATTATTCATGAATTTAATCCATTAATCAAGGGCATCAACACAATGGTATTGACATACATGTGGAATGGATTTGAGTGAATGTTATGTAATTATTTGTAATAATTGTGCTAATGTGGAGGTAAAGATGACATGATTTATACTTTTGCATATCCTAGGGATGAAGAATCTGAAAGGGCTTTCATGATGCTCAAATACCCTAGTGATATCAATCAAACTCATCTACTAATCAAGTAGGCACTTGAAGATGCTAAGACTAGCCAAATTATTCAATTTTCTCAAAAGACTAAAGTGTGTGCAATGATTGTTCATTTTTTTATTTTGGGCGAGGTTGGACTCATTATTTTTGACTTGCACCAATAAGATAGCTCATTCGTAAGGGTATATAGGTCTATACAAAAAAAGGTTGCTAATGTGACATATGTGTCACCATGCAAGGTGTAATCCATTTCCAATTAGGCATCTATATCCTCGATGGAGGTTAACCCCATGATCTAAGGACTTGAGAATTCCAAGGATTCAAGCTTTTATTTGATTTTACTTTATTTTTGAATACTTTTGTCTTTTGCTTTGCGCTTCTCCTTTTGCCAATTCTCAAGGTTATATCATGTGCATGATAGGGTGAACAAGGGAAACTATTTTATTTATGTCGATAGTGACTCATGAGTTTGTCTTTCCTAGGCACCAAAATTTTATTTAATATGTGATACATGTGCATGGTCTTAGAGAAAACTTAAGGTCACCAGGAAGACCTATAGCACTCAAGGACTAATGATGTTAAATGTAGGATGACTGAGATACTAAGTATGGCTTAATGATCGAAAGAACCTAAATATTATCCGAACCGAAGACTTGACAAAAACAAGATGTCATCTGGGTATTATGAATGGGTGAAAGAATGGGGTGTGCAACAGATGTAGCAGAATTGTGTATAATGATGGATACCATAAGGAAGATGCCCTTTATTAATGTGAGAAAATCAATCCTAGAAATTTTTTTAAAGCATAGATCGAATGATAACCAAAGCATTATTGGTTATGATAGAATAATGATATGTGTGTGAATGCAACATGCTTTATAGTGGTGTGAAGATTTTATTGCTTCTTATATTTTGGTTTTTTTATGATCGTCTTACTGTCGGATGGTTTGTGTATATGATCGTCTGATGGTCGGATGATTGATTTTTTATGATCGTCTTACTATCGGACGATTTGTATATATGGCCATCCGATGGTCAAACGATTGATTTTTTTTTGATGACCAGTCAAACGATTGATTTACTTCTTTTTGTATGACTGTATTACTATTGAATAGTTTGTGTTTATAAACTTTTGATGGTTGAACAATTGAATTTTTTTGTGATGAGTGTGATGTTTTGATATTTTTGATGTTTTTTTATTTTTTTTGTGATTTTGATGTTTGTGGAGTTTTTGTATTTTTTATTTTTTCTTGATTTTTTTGTGATTTTGATGTTTGTGATGTTTTTGTATTTTTTATGTTTTTTTGATTTTTTCTTTTTTGATGTTTATGATGTTTTTATATTTTTTATGTTTTCTTGATTTTTTTTATTATTTATTTTGTGTATGTATAATGCTACCTAGGAGCTAGGCATAGAAGGCACACAAATGAAGGATATTAATGGGTTCGGGTTCCTCAATTCCCTAGTGGTAATTTTATATGCACCAGTTCCAAATATCTGCATTATGATGAATGGGCCAAGCCGATTGGAAGCAAATTTATTATGCAAGTGATGCGAAAGATTTAAATTTTTGTTGATTTCCTTGAGAAATAAATCCCCTACTTGAAAATCTCAAGGATGCACTTTGTTATTGTAAGCTATTTTGATTCTATATTGATAAACTTGAAGGTTCTCTAGTGCATTTATTCATCGTTCATCAAGCAGGTTCAATTGATCAAGGTGTGCTTGTCGCACAGTATCATCATCGATGAATTCTTATAACGATATGTGCAATGATAAGATTTTGAGCTCAATGGGCATGATGACCTTAACACCATAGACTAATGAAAATGGTGTTGCCCTAGTTGGCATGCAGATATTTGTACAGTAAGCCAAAATGCCAAGGGGAGTTGGAGATGCCAATATTTGTGATTTTCTTTGACCATATAGTCTTGTTGGTGGCCTTAGCTTGTCCATTACTTTACGGATAGTAAGGTGTCAAGAAACTATGTTGAATGTTGTATTTAGTGCAAAGTGCTTGAACATCCTTATTTTTGAAAGGTGTACCATTATTCGATATGATCTTGGAGGGTATACCAAAGCAAAAAATGATATGATGGAGTATGAACTCCATAATTTGAGGTCCGATCATACTAGTAAGAGGAATCACCTCAACCCACTTGGTGAAATATTTAGTAGTTGTGATGATGAATATATGGTGCCTCAAGGAAGGAGGATATATTTTTCCTATGAGATCGAGATCCCATTGTGAGAAAGGCTAGAGGGCTTGAATTGGTTGTAATACCTATGATGGTACATGGGTTAGATTGGCATGATGTTGATATTTTGGATATTTCTTGACATATATGCAACAATCACATTTCATGGTGGGACAATAAGAACCCATGTGCATAATATGCTTTGTGATGGCCATCCCACTAAAATGACCACCATAAGTTCCATAATGGACTTGAAAGATGACACAATTCACCTCTTACGATTCCAGACAATGTAGGAGAACACCATAAAAGCTACGATGATAAAGGATATCTCCTAAGAGAGTGTAATGAACCATTTTTTGTTTGAACGTGTTTTTAGTGGTTGAGGACAAATCTGCAGGTAGAGTACCCATTTTTATGAAATCCTTTACTTGTGATAAGCTATCTTCGTATGACTTAGTTTGAACTAAATTAAAAAAATTTAGTCTGGGAAGATTTTTGTTCAATAGTTTATTGAGAAAGTGTGAGGACTTTGATGTTTGTAGTGCTATCGAAGGAATTCTATGATATAAGAGATACAAGATATGCCATGGTGTTTGTGAATTGATTTTTTGACCTAGGTGTGTTATCGATTTCATACCAGTCAAAGTGCTTAAGCAATTTATCAACAATCTATTTGTATTACTTCAAGACTAGAAATTTACATTGGTAAATCTCCTTAACTTGATAAATAATGAGTTGGGAGTCACCAAAAATTTTGATTCATTTGATTCCCAAGGCAATAAAAGTCTAGAGGCCTAGGATTAGGGCTTTGTATTCTGCATTGTTGTTGGTGCAAGGGAAGTTGAGTTTAAATGACAAGGGCATAGGAGCCCCTTGAGGCATGAATAAGACAAATCTAGCACCTCCCTCTTGTTTGCATTTGGACCCATAAAAAAAGGACAACATCAGCTTCATCCTCAAGTTAGATATTCTCTTCTTGCTCTGTGATATTGAATATGAACTCATCAAGTAGCTCGATTATGAGCGATTGATCATTTGGTAATGGATCTTATGCAAGTTGGTCTGCAATTACTTGGTATTTGATGGATTTCTAGCTAATGAATTCAAGATCAAATTTCATCAAAATTATTATCCATTTATATGTTCTATTGTTTGTATAAGTGTGACTCATCATATAACGTGATAGGTTCTCTTTGACCATGATATAGGTGGTATGATCGATCATGTAGTGTTGAAGCTTCTTAGTTGCAAAAACAATAGCTAAGCATAACTTCTCAACATATTTGTACTTGGTCTCATAACTTACCAAAGTTCAATTTATGTAATAAATGGCTTGTTCTCGGTTATATTTGTTCTCTTGCACTAGCATTGTGCCAAGGGTAAAGTTAGTGGAAAATATATACAAATGAAATGGGATACCTGATTGAGGTGGTGTCAACATAGGTGGGGATGCCAAATGTTTTTTTATGGCATAAAAAGCATCTTAAAACTCTTGAACCCATGTAAAGGTAGCCTTCTTTTTCAATAGATGGTTGAAAGGCTTACATTTATATAAAAATTGAGCAATAAAGTGATGGATTGCTTGGATTTTTCCTTGTAAGTTGCAAAGAGTGTGTCTAAAACCTTGTAAATAATTATCTCCTACCCTCCTCTTGATCCTCACCCCATATCATGGTTTAAGGAACCTCATTCCCTAGGTCCTAATGTGCTAGCCAAGGCAACCCTACAAGTTGACCAACTATAAAGTGCTCCCACACCCAAATATACAATAGCAAACTACATTCTAAAATAGACCTATTCTGGAATCATATCTCATATAGCTATTGGTAAGTCTATTCTGGTAGCACTATAGTACATACCATCACCTTAGGCTCCTCTATAAAATCCTAAACCAACCCAAACATGTTTTAGGGGAATCGAGCACCCAATGAATCTGACAGTATGATGTTGGAAATCAACGTCATAAAAATTATGTGCCTCATAGTCAACCACCATAGTTCATAGTGGTTATCCACATCTGCTACCTCCCAATGATCTCAATACACCTACTACAACAAGGCATCCCTATGATGTTTCAGTGTCATCTCAATCCTTGCACCCTCTACTAGTAGTTTAAAAATTTGATACACATCCTCGAGAGTGAGTGTGATCTCCCCCATAGGCATGTGGAAAGTGCATGTATCAGGATCCTACCTATACACCAAGGTGATTAGATATGCATGATCTGCATGCACATTCTCTAACTTAGCTACATACCACAACCCATTCGCATCAAGTCACTTCCAATCTAACTCTGACAGTCGAGGTCAAGATTTGTAAGACATACCCTTGAACTGATGCCTTGGTCTTAATAATATTTGCTGCATAAGAACACAAATAATCATATCACTAGCACCATGACATCCATCATTTACAAAAAAAAATGAAATGAAAGAAGCATTTTACATCACCATCTGACCAAAAAACAACTTCAACATTCAACTGTCCAAGAATAGGATGACCATTGACACACACTATCTGACGATCAGAAAACCACATCACATCAAAAAGAAGAATAAGAAGAAAAAAATGACAACAATAAAATAAAATTATCAAATAATAACATGTTGGGAACATGACTGCCTTTACACATCATTGTCCAACCATCGAACGATTAAGCCCTACAACCATCCTCAAATTGGATGACCAAAGACCACCATCATTTATAATCGAATGACCACCTACAAAAATCTACCACCAAAAATCATCACCAAAAACTAACCGTCCATCCATAAGATGGTATTGATCAATAACCGTCCAGACAATGGACGGTCACAAAACACATAAAAAATAAGATACAAAAATTATCAAAAATAACAACAAACACATGCTTGCCAAAAAAAAGTAACTATGAGCAAAGAAACTTACAATTGGGTTCATTTTTATCCAACATAAAAATGTGAAAGGATAAAATGTGCTACTTACTAATCTTGCACTCCCTCCAATGCCAGCTGCTATGCTTCCCAAAGCCATTTGATCATCCCCACTCATAAATTGGCAAGACCTTCATGTTAGTTTTTCACTCACACACCTCATTCTCCCCTCGTTCCTCATTCACAATGGTGAAAATGACCACTCGTGTGCCTAATTTTCCTATTTATATCTTTCAGTGTATGATCATTCGAGACGGTCGCATCGTGATCGTCCTAGACGATCAAGTTTATAAACCGTTCAAAAAAAAAATAGGGGGAGAGAGAAAACCACACCACCTACCAAACCTCATCCACCCAACCATTTTTCTAGTCCTAATAAGGTCAATTACCTCATCATCATCATCCATGTTTTTCATTACCCACTCATCGCTTAAGGGGGTAGACAATACCAATAAAATTTTATCGCAAATAATATCATGCGTAAACACCCATTTTTGGAATCAACATCTATCCAAGAATCTTGTCTATGACTAATCATACACCCTACTCTATCGAGTCTAAATGTAGAAACTCCAATCAAATCTAAATGGCTATGCACTAAGCCAATGTCTATAAGGGTTTACATGCCTTAAGATGATCGTGGTAGCAATACTAACCGACCACAAGATAAACGATTGTAGCATTGTAAGAACACTTACCACATGACTAGTCCATTCACCAAAATCAAAACACTCATCAATTTGTCAATGACAAGATCCAAATGTACTCATCACCTCTGTCACTAGGGCATCTCACATTGCTCTTGATGTAGGGCAATCAAATGTCAACTTCTCAAACACAAGGGTCATCATTCATCCACACAACTACAAGTGTCATTTATTTTTGCATTGCATTGTGTTTTCACATAACACAATACAAAAAAGGGTATCTATAGATACCAAAATCAAGCATCTTAAATGCTAATTAATTAATCACAATTAATTAGTATGTTTAATATTAATTGAATTAATTAATATTAAATTAATACTCATGTGCTTAATAATTAATTAATTAATTGGTTAATTATTACCTAAGCTCCCCTTCCATGTCACCTCCATCTCTCCCCAGTTCCACCTCACATCCCTCATCCCGATCATGTGTAAGAAAAGGATTACCTCTTTCCAGATTGCACACCCAGTTTAAAATTGCACATCCAGTTTTAGTTTGCACACCCAGTTCTAGATTACACATCCAATCTAGATTGCACTTTTTAGTTCAATTTGTACATTTAGTTCACCGTGCACATTCAGTTAACTCCATATACAAGTTTGATGAAGATTCCAAGGAGCATGCTTGTTTTCAATTGCATGCACATTTTTATGATAACCATGAGGTGTGCAAAATCTAACGATAATCATGAGGTAATTCTTATATTATTGTGCAATAATATACTCTATGTGATAAAATCAAGGTAAATATGACTTCTAGTCACACCATTTAACTGGTTAAGCCACCACCTCATCCATTCCTACTTGGAATTTCTATAAACGCACCCTCTTTATCCCCATTATGAATATGCATCAAAGTGTTGCTAAAATACTTAGCCCACTTTGTATTTATATACCCTAATAAAGTCACACGCAACCATCCTCATCCCATGCTAGACCCTGATCGCAGTATCCCACAAGCCTGGATCTGACTTGCGATAGCAACAAGATGCCATAATCCACGATCGTCTGATCTTGAACGATATCAGTTTGCAATCATACAAACCTAGACGGTTGGCATCCAACCCACCCATGTACTTCCAAATGTAGTGTGACAGTAGTACAACACATCAACAAAAATAACAATGACAACCTAGAAAGGTAAAAATTTCTTATTTATAACTGCATATCAATGTTTACATATTTGCATCAATTTCTTGCATTTTGGTTTCACTCGTTTTTAGATCTGGACCTCACTCCGAAAGACTTGATAGATATTACTAATAGATTTGTAGTATTATTGTGTGTAGGTACTCAAGTCTAGATCAGATCTTGCAAATTAGATCTTGAGCCAAAAGATTCAACAAACCCAAACAATGATCCAAAGCCACCCAATCCTGCATACCTAGACCAAGTAACTGTAGGATATCTCAGCTCACAATCATTTGACCTCAGACGATCATGTATTGCAACCATATTGACTCGAGATGATCATTAGATAAGGTCATTGACCCTCTTGGAAGCCATTGTTCAATATTATTTAGTCGTAGAATTAGTAGACCCATACGATCCATACACAGATCCAACAAGCATAGATGTATACACATATCCATCAAATACAACAACCTTAGATTCAACAAAGCGATGATCACAAGAAATCTACTCGTCAATTTTCTATAATGATAAAAGGACATAGAAACCATTGTTATTTGTAAAAATAGAATCAATCCCTTAACACTTGTACAACCCCTATGAGGATCAAATTATAATCAGATAGGACAAAGGCATAATACATACATACATATTTCCTATTTTATTCATTTAATTTTATGGTGCATATTTTTATTTATGATTCTTGCACAAGAATATAGACTTACCTCATGGTTATCATCAATGTGCACACCTCGTGGTTATCATAAAAATGTGCATGTAATTGAAACTAATTATAATGTGTCACGACTGTCCCAGACTATCAAGTTTGTAAACCATCCCAGACGGTCATGATATTTAAAAAAAAAAGAGGGGGAGAGAGTAGACCACACCACTTGCCAAAACCCATCCACCTAGCCATTTTACCAGTCCCAATAAGGTTAATTACCTCATCGCTATCATCCATGTTGTCCACCACCTACTTGTTTCTTGAGGGGGTAGACAATACCAATAAAATTTTACCACAAACACCCAATTTTGAACTTATTTGGCCATGAATCTTGTTTATGACTAATCATACACCCTACTATGTCGGGTCTATAAACTTTGTTCAAATCTAGGTGGCATTGCACTAAGCCAATGTATGTAAGGGTTTACATGTCTTAAGATGATCATGGTGGCGATACTAACAAACCACAAGATAAGTGATTGTAGCATTGTAAGAACACTTACCACATGACTAATTCATTTGCCAAAACCAAAGCACTCATCAATTTGTTAACGATAATATTCAAAAACACCCATCACCTCTATCACTGGGATATATCAAAAGTTGCCATTTCTCTGTTTGATATAGTAGCAAAAGTGACTCAAGCTATTTTCACTCTAAAGCATCAAATGAAATAGCTATTTTGTCTGGTCCGTATATCTGGAAAAGCGACTCAACCCGATTTACTTCATGAGCCGAGTCTAATGTTAACCCTTAAAGCAAAGACCATCATTCAAACATACAACTATAGGTATCATTTATTTTTTTATCACATTGTGTTTTCATACAATATGATACAAAAAGGGACATTTGAACATATGTAGACACCAAAATCAAGCATCTTAAATGCTAATTAATTAATCACAATTAATTAGTATGTTTAATATTAATTAAATTAATTAATATTAAATTAAATACTCATGTGCCTAAGTATTAATTAATTAATTAATTAATTGGTTATTATTAACTAATATCCCATTCAATGTCACCTCCATCTCACTCTAGTTCCACCTCACATCCCTCATCCCAGTCATTTACAAGAAAAGGATTACCCTCTTTCCAGATTGCACACCCAGTTCCATATTGCACACCTAGTTCTAGTTTGCACACCTAGTTCCAGATAGCACATCTAGTTCCAGTTTGCACACTCAATTCCATATTGCACATCCAATCTATATTGCACTTTTTTGTTCAATTTGTACACTTAGTTCACCATGCATATTTAGTTAACTCTGCATACAAGTTTGGTGAAGATTCCAAGGAGCGTGTTTTTTTTAAATTGCATGCACATTTTGATGATAACCATGAGGTGTATACATTTGATGATAATCATGAGGTAAGTCTGTCTTCTTGTGCGAACATGTACTCTGTGATAAAATCAATGCAAAGAAAAGAATTTCAGTTACACCACTTAACTGGTTGAGCCATCACTTCATCCATTCCTCCCTAGAATTTCTATAAATGCACCTCCTTTGTTCCCATTATGAGAAGGATGGTATATGCATTGAAGCGCAGCTAAAATACTAATTTCACTTCACATCTAAACACCCTAATAAAATCATATGCAACCATCCCCTTCCCATGCCAAATCCCAATCACAACATCCTATAGGTCAATATTTGACTTGCGATAGTAATAGGATACCATAGTCCAAGACCATTTGACCTCTTATGATCTCGATTCATGATCATTCAAACCTAGACGGTTGGCATCCAACCCACACATGGACTTCCAAATGTAGCATAGTAATAACACAACACAAAAACAACAACAATGGCAACCAAGAAAGGTAAAACTTACTTATTTACAATCACATATCATTGTTTACATATCTGCATCAATTTCCTACATTTTGGTTTTGCTCCTTTTTAGTTCCGAGCCTCACTTTGGGAGATCCAATAGATATTACTAATAGATTTGTAGTGTTCTTGTGTGCAGGTACTTAGGTATGGATTAGATATCGTGAAGCAGATCCAAATACAACAAAGCTAATGAATCCAAAAAATGATCTAGAGCCACTTGATTCTAGATCTAGACTTGATATCAGTAGGATATCTCAGCTCATGGTCGTCCAACCTTAGACGGTCGTGGATCATAATCTTCTTGACCCTAGATGATCATTAGACAAGGTCGTCGGCCCTCCTGATGGCCAACATCCAATATCATTTAGCCATGGAACCAACATACCTATACGATCTAGATATAGTTCCAATAGGCACAGATGTAGACATAAATCCATCAAACACATCAGTCTCAGATCCAACAAAGCAATGATCACGATAAACTTACCTATCAATTTTTTGTAACAATAAAATGATACATGCACCATTGTTATTTGTAAAAATAGAATCAATCCCTTAATACTTGTACAACCCCTGCAAGGGTCAAATTATAATTAGATAGGACAAAGGCGTAATACATACATATTTCTTGTTTTATTTATTCACTTTCATGGTGCATATTTTTATCATCAAGGGTTTGGACACATTATAATTATTTTCAATTGCACACACATTTTGATGATAACCATGAAGTGTGCACATTTGATGATAATCATGAGGTAAGTCTATCTTCTTATGCAAGCATGCACTCTTTGTGATAACATCAAGGTAAATACAAGAATTCTAGTTACACCACTTAATTGGTTGAGCCACCACCTCATCCATTCCTCCTTGGAATTTCTATAAATTCACCCTCTTTATCCTCATTATGAGGAGGATGGTATATGCATCGAAGCATTGCTAAAATATTGAGCCTACTTTGCATCTAAACACCCTAAGTAAATCACATGCAACCATCCTTATCTCGTGCCAGACCCCGATCATAACATCCTGTAGCTCCGGATCTGACTTGTAACAGTAACAGGATGCCACAGTCCATGATCATCTGAACCTAGATGATCTAAGTTCATGGTTGTCTAGACCCAGATGGTTGGCATCCAACCCACACACAGAATTCTAGATAGTACACGATAATAGTATACCATATTAGCAACAACAACAATGACAACCAAGAAAGGTAAAACTTTCTTATTTACAACCGCATAGCATTGTTTACATATATGCATCAATTTTGCTTCATTGGATCTAAGACTACTATGTCTAATGGATTTGTGTCTACATTTGTGCTTGCTTAATCTGTATCTGGATTGTATGGATCTACTAGTTCTACAATTGAATGATATTAGATGCTATCCATAAGGAGGGTTGACAACCTTGTTTGATGATCATATGGGGTTAGGATAGTTATGATCTATGATCCTTTGAGGTTGAACGACTATGAGCTAAGATATATTATTATTATCGAGTATGGATTTGTAAGATAAGGTGGCTCTAGATCATTATTTGGGTTCGTCAGCTTTGTTGGCTCTAGATCTACTTTGTGTAATCTAATATAAACCTAAGTACCTCCACACAAGAACATTGTAAATCCATTAGTAATATATGTTGATCCTCTTGGAGTGAGGACTGGATCTAAAAAGGAGCAAAACCAAAATAAAGGAAATTGATGCAGATATGTAAACAATGATATGTGATTGCAAATAAGCAATTTTTACCTTTCCTGGTTATAATTGTTATTGTTGCTATGTTATACTATTACCATGCTATATTTGGAAGTTTGTAGGTGTTGGATATCGATCATCTAGGTCTAGATGACCATGAAATGAGATCATCCAAGGTCAAAAAGTCATGGACCATGGCATCTTGTTGTTGTCACGGGTGAGATTTGAACCTACGAGATGCTACGATCGAGGTCTGGCACACGACGAGGATAGTTACATATGATTTGCTTAAGGTATTTAGATGCGAAGTGGTCTCAGTATTTTAGTAGTGCTTCGATGCATATACCATCCTCATTGTAATGGGGACAAAGGGGGTACATTTATAGAAATTATGAGGAATGGATGAGATGGTGGCTCAACTAGTTAAGTGGTGTAACTGGAAGTCTTGTCTTTACCTTGATGTTATCACAGAGAGTATAGCCATAAAAGAGAATGAATAAAATGGAAAATATGTATGTATTATGCCTTTGTCTTGTCTGATTACAATTTGACCCTTGTAGGGGTTGTACAAGTGTTAAGGGATTGATTATCTTTTTACAAATAAAAAAGGTGCCTATACTTTTGTTGTTATATAAAATTGATGGGTGGGTTTGTCGTGACTGTTGCTTCATTGGATCTGAGGTTGTTGTGCCTGATGGATTTGTATCTATATCTACGCCTATTGGATCTACATCTGGATCGTACAAGTCTGCTAGTTCTATTACTGAATGATATTGGACATTAACCATTAGAAGGGTTGACAACCTTATCTAATGATCATCTGGGATTAGGATGGTTGCAATTTGTGACTTTCTAAGATCAAACGATTGTGAACTGAGATATCTTGCTGTTATCGAGTTTGGATCTATGGGATTGGATGGATTTGGATCATTGTTTAGGTGTGTTGACTTTTTTGGCTCTGGATCTGCTTTGTAAGATCTGATCCAGACTTGAGTACCTACACACAAGAACACTACAAATATATTAGTAATATATGTTAGGCCTCCTAGAGTGAGGTATGAATCTAAAAAGGAGAAAAACCAAAATATAAAAAATTAATGCAAATATGTAAATAATTATATGTGATTGCAAATAAGCAAGTTTTATATTTCTCGATTGCCATTGATGTTGTTTTTGTTGTGTTGTAATATTATCGTACTGCTTCTAGAAGTCTGCATGCAGGTTGGATGCCAATTGTCTAGGTTTGGACAACAGTGAACCAAGATTGTCTGGGGTTGGACGGTCATGGATTATAGCGTCTTGTTGCTATCACAAGTCAAATCTAGACCTACGAGATGTTGTGATTAGGGTTTGGCATGAGATAGGTATGGTTGTGTGTGATTCACGTAGGATGTTTAGATGTAAAGTGGGATCAATATTTTAATAATGATTTGATGCGTATACCATCCTCATCGTAATTAGGATAAAGGGGTGCATTTATAGAAATTATAGGGAGAAAATGGATGAGGTGGTGGCTCAACCAGTTAAGTGGTGTAACTAGAAGTCTTGTCTTTGCCTTGATGTTATCACAGAGAGTGCATGCTTGCACAAGAATATAGACTTACCTCATGATTATCATCAGATGTGCACACCTCGTGGTTATCATAAAAATGTGCGTGTAATTGAAAACAAACATTCTTCTTGGAATCTTAACTAGACTTGTATACAAAGTTAATTGAATGTACATGGTGAACTAAGTGTACAAATTGAAATGAAAATTGTAATCTGAATTGGATGTGCAATCTGGAACTAGATGTGCAAACTAGAACTGGGTGTGCAAACTGGAACTAGGTGTGCAATCTGGAACTGGGTGTGTAAACTGGAACTCGGTGTGCAAACTGGAACTCGGTGCGCAATATGAAACTAGATGTGCAATCTAGAAAGAGGGTAATCCTTTTCTTGATTATGACTGGGATGAGGGATGTGAGGTGGAACTCGAGTGAGATGGAGGTAACATGGAAGGGGAGCTTAGATAATAATTAACCAATTAATTAATTAATTCTTAGGCACATGGGTATTTAATTTAATATTAATTAATTCAATTAATATTAAACATACTAATTAGTTGTGATTAATTAATTAGCATTTAAGATGATTAATTTTGGTGTCTACACCAAGTTTCAAACCCCACTTAGTATAAAGGGCTTAAGACCCCTCAAAATATATTTTTATTATAGTTAACATAACATGATTCATATTGATAGCTACAAGCTTATTGTAGTGGTAAGGGCTCTGATCTCTTTTTAATAGGTCCAAGTTTCAAACCCCACTTAGCATAAAGGGCCCATGATCCCTCATAATAACCTGTGTAAACCCATTGAAAAAAATATAATCTTATAAAGTGACATTAGCTCAACTGGTTAAAGGAGGAGACCCATGTTCATATCATGACAAGTAATACATGAATAATATCCAAGATTTGTTGTAATACCACTATGTGGTGATGATGTAATACGGGTGGGTCTTGTTTCAATCCCATATAACCAATTAGAAAAAAATTGAAGATTCATCTTTTCTAATTCAAAAATCAAGGATACAGTAATGGGTGGTGGTCCATGGCCTAGGCAGAGATATGCCCCTTATTTAAGACTTTGGAGTGATAATTCTTCTATCCAGATCAAAACTATTAAAAATATTTTGGCATGGACTTGGATTTTTGGACTTCCATATCATCTTATTAATAAGGATGTTCTTAGAAGAATATTAGAAATGCCCTAGGGGATTTCATCAATGAGGGACCCACTACTAAGGAGGGAAAGAATGTTATATATACTCAAATATGTTGTTATGGATATTTTAAACCTTTGAAACAATCCATTAAGATTAAATTTGAATCAAGAGAGTGAGATCAACAAGTGGATTATGAAAACATTGCATTTTGATGCTACAATTGATATGCAATTGGACACATAGCAAGAGATTGCAAATAAAAATAATTAAGAAAGAGATTTTTTTTTACGATGATACAAACTTCAAGATGAAGCAAGTAAATCGTATTGTAGAAGCTAGATTAAATCAAGGATATTCCACTCCAAAAGAAGAGACAAATAAGTCCATTTGTAGAACTAAAAGGCAAAGACCGTCGTAGTTCACTTATATCAACCGTTAGAATAAACAATGAAGGATACAAGGGATGGGAAAGTACAACATGTAAGTTCAAATTCAGAAGGAATTAAAGGGTTAAAGGAAGATGTGAAGGAAACTTGTAAAATTAAGGAGACAAATAAAATCAAGTTTATTCCAAGTAAATCATCTTTATTTTCCTTGAAACAAAAACAAAGAGAAAAGGAAACTCATAGGGATAATGATATAAGAAAGCAAAAACAAATATCATAAGTTTTAACAATAAGTGGGGCTAAGTTCATAAATAATAAGATGCAAATAATATGTTGGAGTATTAAGGGCATGGATAAGACCTTGGGAAAACCCGGGTGTTGTAGGTGAGTTGGAGAGGAGAGGGCAATCCTGCAAGGGAGGTCCTAGGTTCAAATCTCCACCCTACCAAAAAGGTGAATTGGGTACCCAAATCCAATTGATAATTTTGGTGAGGGTAGGACCGAGTGCAACTCTCGGGTGACTTTGACGATGTAGAACCCCCTAGTCATGGTCTCTCAGACCAAGGCGGTCCTGCAAGGGGTTTTCGCTTTAAAAAAATAAGACCTTGGAAAATAGGTATTAGGAAATTGATAGGTTATTATAACCATTATATTTATAGATATGGAAATCGAATAGCAAATATTTTAGCCATTTGTAGTGTTGATTTTTATCTTCATAATATTTAAATTTTAGAAGGCAACTAGACAAGTAAGATTTTATCTCTTAATAAAAATAATATCAAGCAGTTAATTGTGAAAATGTAGCAATTTGAGGGAGATGAAATATATATATATATATATGTAAGTAAATTGAGTTTACACAAGTTTTTATGAGAGGTCCCCATCCCCTCTTATTGAGGTTTGAACTTGGGTCTCCTGGATGAAAACCCAAGGACTTACCACTATGGTATCCCTCACAAGTCTAGATGATGAATATTTTTTATAGAAATATAAATAAAGAATATCTTTGATAAAAAAATGCAAGTTGGATATGGTTTAATTAACTTGATAGCAATGTAATATTTTGTTGTTTTAATGGGAGCGACTTCCAATAAAAGCCATAATATATATAATTCTTAAACCAACTTGTGTGGAATTTGAAGATCTTAAAAATAAGTGGTCATATGAAGGAATCTAAGCAATATTGAGATATACGATCCCATGAAGTCAGTTTTCTGGGACAAGGATAGTGAGGATTTTTTCAAATCATAAAAAATAAAATTATAGATATCTTTGTCAATTAGGGTAAGCATATTAGTTGCAAATTAATTTATTTTTGAAGAAAATCTACATAAGTATTTGTAGCAAGGAATAGAGAAGATTTTTTTTTTTGAAAAAAACCCTAGTATTTTTTCCAAAACCCTAGCTACTTTAGGATTTTTTTTGGTTGAGATCATGGAATTACCAAATTCCACTAGAAATGACAACATTGATGCTCAAGAATGGTGGAGGAAGTTTAGATCTCTATATTTTTATGACCATTTTTGGTAAATTCAACTTATGAAAATTTTAAGAGTGGAAGCTCATGTTTGGTGGGAAAATTTTGATAAGGAAAGGAATTATAATTACTCTTGGGATAAAATAGAGCATTAATTCTTCATTCAATGAGACCGATATAAAAATATAGCTAGTTTATAGGTCACTATCAATAAATATGAATAATAAATAAAATGCTTGAGGGAATTGAAATAAATGAATAAAGAGGATATAATAGAAGGAAGAAATGCATATGACAATGTGCAAGTTCATGGTTGCATTTAGAAGGAAAATTTTAAGAAGCAAATATCCAAGGAGAAGTAAGTAGTTATGGTAGGGTAACAAGTTGAAGAACCAATAAAGGACTCAAAAGTTGAATTTACAATAGCAACAATAATAGAGTCCATAGAAGAAGTAGCAATAAGGTCCAAGGAACCCCTGTTAGAAGTGCACAATGATGCACCAAAAGAAGGGTATAAGAGAGAAGATTGTGAAGAAGAATTTAGAATAAAGAAATAAATTGTTGAAGAATCAAAGGAAACAAAATGCGAGGTTAATGTTATAGCATATTGGCGCCCACACCATCCTACGTGACAATAATCTTGGAGGCATGGCTTAAGACATCAGTATTATAGATCTACATGGATTAAAAAAGGCATCAAGTATGACAATATTTGGCATAAAAAGCATGGTGGGTTTAGATTTCAAAAGGGTGCAGTGGCATCAAGGAATAATATGACCAACCATTTGAAATATCAAAGCAGAGTAGCAGAATCATGGAGCCAACAGATCAGTTATGGATATTCAAGTGGTACAATGGTAGCTTGGCATCATAAAAGACCACCACAACTCAAGATTTCACTTCTATAAATGGATGAACAAGATTGGAAAATATCAAGAAGGATGTTGAATATTTGTATTTACAATTGAAATTTATGAAGACCCAAGAAATGAATATCAAGAATTCATACCTTTTTTATTTGAAAAAATATGTAGGTATCTATCTATAACATCTCACTTGAAATGAGAATTGTATGTGTTTGTAAACTCTCAAACTCTAAAGGATAAATTTGTGATTTGTCAAGGGTGTGGGACTCGAGTACAACCCATTTTTCTCAAGAAGAATATATATATATATATATATATATATATATATATATATAACAATAAGATTTTTTACCTTTAGGGATGCAAAGAAGTTGTCAATAAGTACAAATTGCACTTTAGATGGACTAAAGGTAGAATGTGTTGGCTTTTAAGCTAGACTATCTTAAGTCCCAATATTTTGGATCTTGAGTAGACTCAAATATAAGAGCAATTAAAATATAAGATGACCAAAAATAATAATAACATTTAAGATTAATTATTAAAAAAAAAAATAACATTTAAGATAATATCCAATATGAATATAAAATGGACAATGTCATTCATGCAATAACATGAAGAAAACTTACAATATAATTGCTCAAAATATGCATACAAGTTACAATATTATTAATGCTTAAATGTGATCTTCTTAGATCCTTTTTTGATACAATACATGGAGCTTTATCTCCATAATATAGCCATACAAGATGAATCTTCAAGTACTTGCCTATTGCTCTCCATATGATAACTCTCACATGTCATTTGACTTCTCATCTTGCCACTTGTATTCATGAATCTTGACTCTCTACTTACATGCACACTTAACTCTATGACACTTAAACTTTTTTACATGAAACTTATGCTTCTACATGAACACCTAATATATGACACTTGTGCACATCCTCACATTACATATTTGCACACTTAATTACATGACACTTGTGCACTTTATCTCATTATACACTTGCACTCTTACTTACATGACACTTATGCATATCCTACACAAATATTTAAATATAAATCACTCTCCTAAACTATAGACTCAAACCTTAATTTAATATTTACACTTGTACCATAGGTACCATAGGGGTACATTTGCATGTACCAAATAATGTAATATCCTCTAACATCCCCCTATATTACATTATTTGGTTATTTAAGACTTTATTCTTCAATCTATTTTCTTCAAGCTTTTGTCTTGATGTTCAGTTCAAAATTCTTCTTCGTTTTCATCTTGGATATTGTTTTCATCCATTGTCTTTGTTTTTTATCTTTGCAAGGTAATCTTGGACCATTCTTGCTCCATTTTTCTATTTCTTATCTTTCTAAAAAATCAAGCAATTCATCATTAATTTGATCCTTAGACAAAAGATGATTTAATATTTCTTTTGCTCCTGTTCTAGCATTGCATTGAATTCTAATGTTTATAAGCTCTTCTTCTTTATTGTATTGATATTTGAATCATTTAGCTTCATTCTTTATGACTCTTGGAATTGTTTCAAAAATAATACTTTGAAGAAGATTGTCTAATCTCATTAATAATATTTTTTCTAGATTTTCATATTTGTTTTCCTTATATCAACAAAATGTTGGAGAATGATTATTTCTTCCACAAAATTTGCATGGATAAAGATTCCAACATCTTGCTTCTATATGCCCAATTCTATTTCAACAATTGCATTTCATATTATTATAATATCCATCTTTATATTTCACTCATTGCTTCCAAATCATAGTCTTGCTTCCAATTCTATACAATCTATCTTTGTTTTCTTCAAAAATGAGTTGCATGTTTTCCGATGATGTATTGTTTTCTACTTGAATACTTATTGTATCCATAGTTTGAAACTTTTAGAATAGTATACCTTATTACTCCAAAGTTATTTAGTTGCAATTTCAACATTTTCAAATTTTCAAATTCCCTTTTTCAAAACCTTTCAAGAATAAAATTTTCAAAAAAAAATTTGCAAATTAAACTTAATTTTTTTAAATCCTTTGAAGTAGCAAACCTTTTATATCCCTAATTGCAAATTCTAAATTCTTAAAATTTTAAATTTTCTAAATATTCAAATTTTCAAATATTTCAATTTGGAGTAGAAATCCTTCTCTCTCCAAAATCTAATAAATTTATCAAATTTTCAAAAATCAAAATTTTAAAATATATTGAAAAATTGATGCAAATAATAAAATATAAAAATACAAAAAGCTTGATATTTGCACAAGAGGATTAGATTGAACTACATATTTGTGAAGGGACGTTTTTCACAGGACTGCCCAAACTGTCGAACTCATTTCGGCCATATCTCACTCATCCGGACTCGGATTGAACTAAAATTTTGAGGGTAGATGCCTGAAAAACCCTAGAACATCTCCACCAATTTTCATATCATTTGGAGAACACAAATCCAAGCACATCCCTATGTGTGAACGAGATATTTGGCAAGCAACTATGTGAGGGTGTATCGTCCAAATTTTTTGCACCCTTACCTTCAGGCTAAAGGATCCATACCCGAAATGGGGGTGAGAAAAGGATGGAACAATACCTCGGATGGAGAGGCCCTTTGAAGGTCATGCCTCTCGGGGGAGGGGTATAAAGGTGAATTTTTGATGGATGGTGGGGTTCACCAGGAAACTTTGAGTGGAAGTTTCCATGCCTAGGTTGAGAATGGGTTTGATTTGTTCGTTTTATGTTCAATCATTCAGATTCCTAGGTTGGCCAAAATGAAGCTAAGCTATTCTATATGAAGATTCTGATTTATATGAAGACAACAGACATAAATGAATCCTAATGTGATTGAATACAAAGAATATATAAAATGGAGAAGAGTACACCTGATTTTGATGTCTGATGAAGATTCTGAAGCTTGTAGGAGTCCAGATCGTCCTGGATATGACAGGATCATCTGTAATTGTATAGAATCATCCCAAATCATAGGAGATCATCCGAGATCACCCAAGATCGTCAGTGACCTGACGAATTCGTCAGGCGAATTCATCAAAAACCTACAATCAAGAAAATAGACACCAAAAACCAAAAATACAATTGCAAGAATGATGCAAAATGATAGAAATAAGAGTATAGATGTTTGAATGATAAATCCAGATATCAAATTAAATGAGATGCACTATTTTGGAAACTTATTTTGAATTTTATCATGCAATTATGCTAAATGAGGTGAACTCCAAGATGCAAAACAAAAGTAAATTAATCTAATGCACCAATAAATAAGGAAAATGAGATAGAGAATGCAAACTCAAGGCTCTGATTGCCCCCAAGTTGAATTGCAGACAAGATCGTCTGTAATCGTACAAGATCATCGTCGATCTTGACAGGATCATCTAAAATTGTAGTTGAATCGCCTGCGACGATCCGAGCTACCTCCGGCTGAAACACAGTGAAATCCTACAACAAAACTTGAAAACACAAGTGCAAATGATGGGAGATCACAACAAAAACTAAAATTGCAGGGAAATAATCAGCCAGGCAGCCAAGTAGGGAGTCAGGGGGATAAACTGGGAAAATCCCAGTTTATATAGGATTAGGGGGAGGTTAGGAGGTTGGGGATCATCCCAATCTGGGAGATCCCCAACGTGGGAATCTCCAACCGTGCAGACACGCTTTTGCCCAAGTTGGAGAGGTCATTGGAACAGAAGCTAATTGCAAAAATTTGGTTTTGGGACGAAATCGTCTAGACGTTCTATTCCAGACGAATTCATCCGATTTGGGATGATATCGTCAGATCGACGATGATATCGTCCAACGGTCACAACAACCTCTAAAAATGGCATAAAAAATGAGGTGAGCGGTTAACGGGCGATTTCGGGGTTAAAATTCAAATTTCTACTTTTTACTGATGGTTTAACTGCGCCAATTTTAGGGTGCTACATTTTGCCCCCTCTTTAGCAAATTTTAAAAAAAAATGCATTAAAGACGAGTTCTTCATGCTTTACGAGAAAGCAAAAATTTATTCCATTTTTTAGACGATGATTCTAGGTCGAATCGTATGACTGTTTGCTATGGTGCCCCCTCCGAGTTTTTACCCAAATCGAACGTTTGAGGTAAAAGCGCGAAAAAGCAAAAATTAAAAAAAATGTCATTTTGAATAAAAATAAGAAAAATAGGGTAAAACCCTAATTCATTTTTACTGTTCACTTTCGTTGTTTCAGAGCTCTGCAGGCGAAATGGTGGAAATGGTGCACAGATCGACAGAGATCCGGTGTGGGTTGCGGGTAAGGATCTAAACCTAGTTTACTGTGTTTTTAACTTGATTTACTTGATTTTTGACTTGAATTTTAAGTGTTTTTGGGCGTCGCGGCCATTTTTAGGCCGTCGATGAAATCGTCTCTATATTGCCGATTTCGTCTAGGGATGAAATCAAAGAAATAGGGGCGATCCCGTCCAATAAGGGGCGATCCCCAAATTGAAGAACGGAGACGATTTCATCCTATTAAGGACGATTTTATCTAAATTTGGTACGATATCGTCCAATAATGGGCGATATCAACTTTTATGGGATGATTTGATTTTAATTGATTTTTTTTTAATGATTATGTACTAATGATTTTTGTTGTTTTATTGCTTATTTTGCAGAGGGGATTGCTAAAGAGTCGAGAGTGGAAATACGGAGGTCTAAGAGATGATTTGGCCATGCTCGATCAGGCCGAGCGAGATAGATTGGTAGAGGTAGGACTGCAGCATGTGGCAGAGATGCCACAAATTCCTACAAACATGGGGCTACTGACAGCCCTAGCAGAGAGATGGTATCTGGAGTCATCCTGCTTTCGACTATCGATAGGGGAGATGACTCCCACTCTAGAGGATGTATGGAGGATCTTGAGGATCCCCATACATGGTCGATTCATGACCCCTTCGACCAATCAGGGCCATGCTATGATGAGATTGTGCGAGGACCCGAGCTTCATCCTGGAGAAGGGCAAAGTGAACATCGAGGCTTTGAGGCGGATGCCTAGGGCATCTCGATTGACCCAGGTTTTGGTAGGGGTGGTGGGTGGCCTTCTTCTATGCCACCAGAGTGGATGTAGATTACCGTGGCTACTTTTAGATGTGGTCTGTGACATGAGAGACCACGAATACAGGTTTTCTTGGGGTAGCTTTGTATTGTGCCGCTTGTATAGGATCCTTTATGGGGTCGTATACAAGGGGGGTCGATGTCTGGTGCTGACATCACTTCTACAGGTTTGGTTTTGGGAGCACATTGTGATGTGGAGGCCGGTAGGGCTTCCACTGACAGGAGTTGACCGGGAGAGACCCCGAGTTTTCTATTGGTGGCTCTAGAGAGGGTCATAGTGGCGGATAGATCTATCGATGTCCCGGAGGTTGTTGGATGACCTCACCCCAGATCGGATCACCTAGAGACCATGGAGAGAGCATCCAGGGTGGGTAGAGGACGGATAGGAGTTGGCTCGCATCAGGCGAGTCATATGGTTGAGGATAGAGCGGGGAGAGGTAGAGCTCCACCGCTACGACCGAGTTTTGAGGTAGTTCGGTCTACAGCAGGGGATCCCTACTCTTAGGGATTATGAGTACTCCCAGACTATGCGGGATAGTACCACACTAAGCGGGGCTCCAGACATGTAGCGGTTCTGGAGTCAGGATGTTGATGATGCCCCCATTCAGCCAGTGGATGGGGATGATGCGGGGATAGCAGATGGATATGATGCCTGGTATGCAGGCATCCACCCTCCTCGGATGATGAGGGCATAGGGTCCGATGCACGTTGTAGTGCAACGGATGGAGAGGCGACACCAGGCTGCCATCGATGCAACGAGGGGTCACGGAGGGAGGGATCAGCGATGACCTCCTCAGGAGAGACGTCGAAGAGTACCACAGGCTCCGGAGAGACAGTAGCAACTAGAGAGGAGGGAGGAGAGGAGAGAGGAGAGGAGAGAAAGACTCCCTCCTCAGTAGAGGGATAGGCCACCATCGCCTGATAGGGGCAAGGGTGTCGAGGTGGGGGAGAGCAACGAGATGGCAGCTCTCCGGGCGGAGAATGCCCGCCTACGAGCTCAGGTGTAGACTCTATAGGATGAGGCTACACGGCTCAGGGCTCGGAGCGGAGGGGCGAGCATTCTGGAGCTGGCACGGTCGGTTTCTCAGATCATGTTCTATCAGGGAGTGTACTACCAGTTGGTTCCAGAGGGCCAGAGGATATAGTTGCCAGTCGGCATTATGGAGCCGATCAGGATGGGGTCATCGAGGACATCATCACGATCGACGTCGAGGACCCATGATACAGGACAGGCTTCGATGGGACCACCTCCTCCACCTCAGGGCGGGAGAGGAGATGAGGCTGAGAGCTCGAGGTCTTCTCGAGACTAGATGCACATTGTACATAGACTATTTTTGAGATGATTGAGTATGCCAGGGTATAGATTGTGGCATACCAATCCATTTTGATATGATGTATATACTTCTTGATATATATATGATGTTATTTTTGTGATATGACTTGTGCATATGTTTTATGATGCTTTAATATTTTAATTGTTGATTGACTATTCATGTAATTATGTCATTGAAAATATTATAATTTTATGTCATGCTATAAAATTAAATGAAATAATCTGATGTAAACAAACTGGTTGTTGTGGTGTGTTTTGATGAAAATAAAGTGACTTCTAACAATAATTTCAAAGGACATTGTCAGCGTTACATGACCATTTCATGGAGTCGCCGCTCGCTAGGTCATCAAGCTAATCCCGGTATGAGAGAAATATTGCTAAAAGTAAAAGGGTGCTTAAGAGACTTTCTTAAGACTTTGTGTTGTGATGATGAAAAATGATGATAGTGATGATTTGTTTTCAGATTTCCATGAAAATATTATGCATGAAATATTAAAAATATGATTTTTGCTAGGCATAAAATTCCTAAGTATGATAGAAATTTGAACAATTCCCTAGGAATTATACCATCATCGCAAAAAAAATGAATGTTGACATAATGAAATGAAATAGGAAAGTTTTCATTCTTTTTAAAGCACAATTGTGTAACATAATGATTTAAGCCATATGCTTTTATGGATTAAATAAATGGGAAATAAAATTAGAACGATGGTTTGCGCTAGGCATAGAATTTTAGGTATAGACTTATACCATCATCGCGAAATCCAAAGAAGAAATTGATATAATAGTTTTATTGCATAGTTGATTTTTGATTTTGAGATAAACATAAAATATAAAAATGAGGACTTGCACTAGGCATAAAATTCCAATTTAGGTTTAGGAACTATACCATCGTCGCGAAAGTCGAAAATATATAAATGTGACTTTATTGCTAGATTTTTGAACATGTTTTGCAAGAAAATTTTGGATTTTTGAAAAAAATGTATTTAATTGATTTTACGCTAAGCAAATATTCTCAAGTAAGAAAGTCAAATTATTTCAGAAGATTTGAATAAATATTTTAAATTATCTCAAAGACAAAATTTAGATTTATAAGGAACCCCGTGTGCATACGTGAGTTCATTGCCGATCTTGATCTATCATAATGATACAAAATCTCTCAAACACAAATGTGTGTGCAATTGTAATGTTCATTTACCGATTTTGAGCAAGATAATTTGATACAAGTAATTTGAATTAACCAAATGAGTGTTCGTTGACCATGATTTATATGCATGTAACCGTACCAGACTACTATGTAAGTCGGGTCATCAAGAGCTAGATGATCCATAAGCGGACATAGGTCTGTACAAAAGAAGGTCGCTAATGTGACAAACATATCACCATGCTAGGAGTTACCCAATGTCAAGCAAGTTGGGCACAAATCACCTGTTATGGGGTTTACCTCACAGTTTTCGAATAATTGAGAATTCCAGGGATTCAAGCTTCACACTTCCTTCTTTAAAAGGGGGGAGAGGGATTTATTGCTTTTTGCTTTTTCTTTTCTTTTCTTTTTCTATTTTTTTTTTTTTTTTTTTTCTTCCTATACTAGGGATACTTGCTCGGATTGGCTGTAGAGCAAGGGATTTTTATTTTGGGTAGGGGTGAGCTTGTCCTTTTGTCAATTCTCAAAGATTCTAGACCATGTGCATGATAGGATAGAAGGGGAAACTTTTCGCTCAAGAGACCACTTCTACTGTGTAGCATCATTTTGAATTTGCAATGAAATCATTTTAATGTGAAAAGGTGTACTTGGTTCAAGTAAATAACAAGATCGGTTCTCTATGCTCAAAACTTTATTTAATTCAACTGTGGACTTCGATATAAGAGAGATTAATAATCATACCAAATAAGATCAAGATATTTATTCATGTGAGTGTGAAAGTGAGGGATTCCAGATAAATGCTAATTTATCCAAAATAACTGAAAATATAACTGCAATACTTCAAGAATTGACAGGTGCAAAATAGAAGATGTTTTTGAGGATTTTGATGATTTTGATTTTTTTATATTTTGATTTTAATTTATGAATTGAGAGAATACATAATATTACTATTTTTGAAATTTTTATATGAATTACTAATATGAGACAATATGTATAATATATACAGTGACGAAATTACCAGATTTATGCATAATAGCGCTTAAGATGCATAATGTTCATAGGTTCTTTAAGATCTTTACCATCTAAGGTAGCTAATCTGTATGCTCCCGATCCAAATTTAGCAGTGATAATATATGGCCCAAGCCAGTTAGGCTCGAATTTGCCTTTAAGGTCTTTAGTTGCATTAGTATTTTTTTGATTTTCTTTTAAGACGAGGTCATCGATCTCAAAGGATCGATTATGAACTTTCTTGAGATATGCTCGTTTGAGCTTGTTCTGGTAGGCACGAAGATGCTCCAAAGCATTAATGCACTTCTCATCTAGGAGTTCCAGCTGACTAAATCTGCCGACATGATATTCATCTCCTACTTCAGTATCTTGAAGTAGCAGAGCCAAAGAAGGAACTTCTAGTTCAAAGGGAAAAACAGCTTCAGCGCCATAAACCAAAACAAAAGGTGAAGTGCCCGTGGGAGTACGAATGCTAGTTCGATAAGCCCACAAAGCAGGATATAATTGAATGTGCCAATCACGGCCAGATTTATTGACCAGTCTCTTGAGGATTTTAATTAATGTTTTATTAGATGCTTATGCTTGGCCATTACCACGAGGATAATAGGGAGTGGACCAACGATGTTGAATTTTATATTTTTGACATAGTTTCTTTACATCTTTGTTTTTGAAACAAGTTCCATTATCCGAGATGAGATTTGCAGGAATTTTGAACCTACAAATAATTTGATTAAGAATAAACTTGGAAACTTGCGTTCCAGTGCAAGAAGCTAAGGGCATAGCTTCGACCCACTTCGTAAAATACTCGATGGCGGTTATGATGAATTTGTGTCCATCAGATGACACAGGATTGATTTTTTTGATGATGTCTAAGCCCCATTTTGAAAAGGGCCAAGGAGATGAAATAGCTTGTAGTTCTTGTGCAGGCGCATGGACAAGGTCGGCGTGTTTACGGCACTTGTCGCAATGGCGCACGTAATCATGTGCATCATTCTCCATGGTAGGCCAAAAATATCCTATCCTAAGGAGCTTCTTAGCAATGGCGCTACCACTAAAGTGTCCCCCACAAGATCCATCATGGGCTTCACTCAAAGCTGATCTAGACTCTTCTAGATTCAAACATCTCAATAGGATACCTTCAAAAGATCTCCTATACAACGTATTGCCAATTATTACGAAGCGACTTGCTCGTCTACGTAATAACCGATGCTTGGTTTCTATTAAAACCTTCGGGGAAGGTCCCATTTTGAAGAAAATTGAGGATGTCGAGTGTACCAAAGTTCAGGAATAGTTTCGTTGATTAGAAACACGTCCAAAGGTTCCAAGCATGATTTAGTTGAAGCGGGTTCCTGGAGTCGATGAATAATGATGGTAGCATATTCGTCATCTAACTCCAAGGGTAAAAGAGATGCAGCTGCGGCCATAGCATCGGCCGCACGATTGCTAGTTCTAGGAATAGCTTCCAAGGTAACTTGATCAAATAAAGATATTAATTGTAATACATATGCTTTATATGGGCGCAATTTATCATCTCTAGTCTGATAAACATCATTAATTTGATTTATAACAAGTTGAGAATCATCGAAAACTAATAGATTTTTAATTTTTAGTGCCAGGGCAGCTCGTAATCCAAGGATTAGAGCCTCATATTCAGCAGTGTTATTAGTACAGGCAAACGTTAATTTAAAGGATAGAGGTATGAGATGTTTCTATGGAGATATCAAAATAATACCTGCACCAGCCCCACTCATGCATCGGGCTCCGTCAAAGTATAGGGACCATTGCTCTGAATGATCCGCCTCTAGGTTAAGGCATTCGTCAGGAAACTCAATGACGAGGGGATGGGTGGACTCTAAGGGTGCAGCAGCTAATTGATCTGCTATGATTTGACCCTTAACAGACTTCTGTCCTATAAACGTGAGTTCAAACTCGCTTAGAGCAAGAACCCACTTCGTTGTGCGACCGGATAAATAAGGTCGACTCATGAGATACCGCAAGGGATCGGATTTAGCAATAACGTATGTTTTCCGATTGAGCATATAATGGCATAGTTTCTATGTAGAAAATATGATTGCTAGACATAACTTCTCTAATTTTGTGTAGCGGGTTTCATAACTAATTAATGTTCTGCTAATGTAATAATTAGCATGCTCTCTTTTCTCATCATCAAGTTGAGCTAACATAGCTCCTAAAGCAAAATCTGAAGCAAAAATATACAAGATAAATGGGCGATCAGGTTTAGGTGGTGAAAGTACAGGTGGGTTAAGAAGATATTGTTTGAGGAGTTCAAATGCTTCCTTACATTCGTCATCCCAATGGAAAGAGACATCCTTCTTAAGAAGCTTAAGAAAGGGTCCGATTTTATCCGCCACTTATCGATGAAGCGACGGATAGCTTGAAGCTTACCTTGTAGACTCCGTAATTCAGATATATTTGTAGGTGTGGGCATATCAGTGATAGTCGTAATCTTGAGAGGGTCAATTTTGATGCCACGTAAAGAAACTATAACCCCCAATAATTTACATGACTTAACTCTGAATATACATTTGGTTGGATTCAATCGGATAAGATATTCCCTTAACCGATCAAATACTTTTCTCAAGTCATCTAAATGGTCATCTTCTTTAGTAGAACGAGCTATAATGTCATCTACATAATCATGTAGTATATCATGCATCATATCATGAAAGATATAAGTCATGGCTCGTTGATAGGTTGCACCTGCATTCTTCAAACCGAATGGCATCACTTTCCAATAGAAAGTCCCCCAAGGGGTAATAAAGGTTGTTTTAGCCTGATCTTCAGGAGCTATCCTGATCTGATTATAACCAGAAAATCCATCCATTAAGGATATCATTCCACTCCCAGTAGTAAAATCAATGATCTGATCCATATTGGGAAGGGGAAAATCATCTTTAGGGCATGCAACATTAATATCTCTAAAGTCTGTACAAACCCTAATCTTAGTAGCTTCTTTCTTAGTTACTGGAACTACATTCGAGATCCATTCAGCATAATCAATGGCTTGTATAAAAATAACATTCAGGAGTTTTTCTAACTCCCCTTTGACTAGTAAGGCCACTTTAGGATGCATTTTTCTAAGCTTCTGCTTAACAGGTTTAGCATCCGGATGCACTACTAGGTGATGCATAACTACAGAAGGGTCTAAACCTGGCATATCTTCATATGTCCAAGCAAAAACATCTTCATATTCTTTAAGAAATGCAATGTATTTATCCTATTTTTCTTGACTCAATTCTGATCCAATGTTGATTATGTGAGGGTTATCATCGGTTCCAATGTTAATTTTTATGACATTTTCTACTTCCATGTGTAGATCTCTCTCAAAATTAGGTGGGGCGGGTGAAACGCCCAATTCTTGTAATTCTTCCAAGGTTAGCTTGGATAATTCGTCTTGAGGAGTCGTGGCCTCAAGCTGGGCTATACTAGGTATAGAGCCATCAAAATAAAATCCATTATGTAATAATTCCTCAACGGAGACATCGTGAAAGATATCTCCCTCCAACTCATCATCGGATTCAGTGATCATCTCAGGATAAGCTATAGATAGCATATTACATGTGAATGTCTTATTCGTTAAACGCAAAGCATCGCGTTCATCTAAATAATCTTGGTAACATATAAGATGGTCATCATCCTCAAATGGGAATGGCTGACCCTTACTAGAAAATAGGCCCACACCACATCGGGCGGGCCACGCTTCTACCTCAAAAGGTTCTTTCATACCATTCTGGAAAGGTCCCAAACCTTTCCCTTTATATCCCAATTTAAGCATTATAGGTTTGGCTTTAATATACTCATTAGTAAAATAACATCGAGCATATCCATCATAATGAGTTCTGATGTTTTTGGGTATTCTACCCCAGTCATATCCCTTATAAATAAAGGCACAACTCCCGACTTGGTAAATACTTCCCATAGGCTGTGGGAGGCCCAAGGTACGAGGAGATGGTGGCAAATTATTTAAAATAAGGGAATCTTGCATAGAAGCATTCGTTTCTTCTGATATAAGAATTTTAGATAGATCGGGTAAGAGCTCGTCAGTAAGAGCATAAGAGGTAGAAGGAACATTCCCTACGTCTTTCGATGCGGAAAATATGAATTTGGTGGATGTAGACGGTGTAGAGGTGTCGATAGATGGGTCTATTATAGGTATGGAAGTTATAGGAGTAGAACAAGAGACATTGGTTGTGGGATTAGGATCTTTCTTAGGTCCTAATGCGGTTTGTTCAGAAGATGGTTGAGCTATATGTGGAGGTGCAAGCGATGGAGAAGAAGTAGATGACGTTGTGGGTGTGAGTTTCACACGTTTAGATGGATAATGAGAATTAGGATGTGTGGATGACAGAGCGGGGCAAAATTGAACTCCAATAGGTTCTGCCAAAGCACACATATCAAAGGGTCTTGGATCACCATGAATGGTAACCAACTGATTCTTAAATTCGAACTTAACACATTGATGTAAAGTTGAGGGAACAACTCGCATCGCGTTGATCCAAGGACGACCCAAGAGTATATTGTACGATGCGGGGCAATGTACAATAAACACAGTCGTATCCAAGGTTCTTGGACCAACCTGCAATGGAATGGTAATAACTCCACACGTTTCTTGTGTTTCGTCATTGAAAGCTTTTATGATCATATCAGTTCTTTTCATTTCATCACTTCTAAACCCAAATCTTTGGTAGAAGTCAAAAGTGCAGATATTTAAAGATGAACCATTATCAATCAAAACTCGTTTGACTGCTACATCTCCAATTAAGGCGGTAATATACAAGGGGTTATCTTTATGTAAACTATGTTGCGGTATGTCTCTATCCCGGAAGTCAATACAATCAACTTCACGAGTTATTATAGTATCGGCCATGGCTTCAGGTTGAATGTCTTGTGGTACCATCATCGAACTTAATGTGAGCATTAATTCATCTCTATGTGTAGGAGAAGATCTTAAAAGGTCCAAGAGAGAAATTCTAGTTGTAATATTTGATAATTGTTCATTAATATTATAAGGAGGTTTAGGTTGAACATTAGGTGAATGATTCCCTTTATTAGGAACCTTCAAAACAAATGGAGCTGATCCACCATTCTGAATTTGATCTTGTTGAGAATTTTGAGCCTGTTGTCTAGTAACGACTTCGATGGTACCCACAATATTATTCTATGGATGATGAATGGGTCTTGGTCTAGCGTTTATAGCTAGCTCATTAGAAAGTAATCGGTGAGACGATGGTCTAGTAGTGACTCTTCTTGGAAATGGCTCTTCTGGAACCATATAACTTGTGATAGGGTGAATAGGATCTGATTCATCTTTAGAACTATTCGATTGATTTGATGTGATTTCCATATCACTCTCGGTCTCGTATTCTGTATCACTAAGATCGGGTATCTGAATATTATATAGAGGCCTGGTTGTAACCACGGATAAAGTTGTGTCAAATATTTCCAGATCATGAACAGGTAAATGCCCACTAATAGTTCCTACATATCGGGCGGGAGGAGGGACATTATGATGTTCAACTTGATTAGCCACCTCCTTACCATGTTTTGGTAAGGGATGTTGAAATATGTCCAATGACTGATTGGCATTATGATTCTGGTTTTGTGGGGTGTTCTTTTGAACATTATTAGGAGGATTTTGCTTAGGTTGAAAGGCTTGCACCTCCATCTCATTGTTATCAATCAAGTCCTGTATTTTATGTTTTAATATTTTACAAGAGTTGGTAGTGTGTCCAGGTCCTCTATGGAAGTCACAGTGTAAATCTGCTCTGTATCCGGGTATAGTTGGATCAGGTTCCCGAATATTTGGTAATTGAATCAAACCTCGTTCTAATAATTGCGGTAGAATAGTTGATAAAGGTTGATTTAACCTAGTAAATTCTCGAGGAGGTCTATCAGGAGGTTTCAGTACAAACTTCTCCGTTGTCTTCGCAGCATTAACATTAGCAGTATTTTTGCTATCGGTGACTCCATCACCCACAACTTGTTTATTCTTATATTGATTTTTGGATGTTTTCTCATCGTCTCTCTTTTTAAGCTGGCCTCTCCTAATGAGAGCATCTTCCACTCTTCGGGCTAAGTCTATAGCCTGATCGAAGGTGGTCAAGGTAGCGATTGATAATTCGTAAGATAGTTGCTCTTGCAAATTATTAATAAAGATGTCCAACATCTCCCTATAAGGTAACACAAAGTGCAATTTTCCTATCAACTGTCTCCACCTAGCTAGGAAATCAGCAAAGCATTCATCTTTGCCCTGTTTTAAGTTATACAAATCTTTAATGGTCACATATCTTTCGATGTAGGCACTAAATTGATGAACAAAAGACTCGGCAGTTTCTTCGAAATTCCTCAAAGAATTAGTGGGTAATTGATAATACCACTCTAATGCCATTCCTCCCAAGCTTTTTGGGAACATTTTTAGTAATAACAAGTCATCATGTGATATATCATGACATGCTATCCTAAACATACGAAGATGCTCTATGGGATCTTCGGTTCCTTTATATATGGGAAGAACAGGCATAGGAAAATGTTTAGGATACGGTTGTGCTACGACTATAGGATCTAAAGGCTGACTACACATCTCTCGATAATTGTACGAGGGACGGTAGGGATCTATCTGGTCCATGCGGGAAACTAACTGTTTCACCACGGCTTCAAGATTGCTAGTTTGTCCACCATATTGGTTCGGTGGCACATAGGTATGGGATCTATGAGTGTATGATGGTGTGACATAAGGATTAGATGTTATATTGCTATTATGCAAAGTGTTGGTAGGAAGAGTATTATGAAGGGGATTTGTAATAGTATTATGTTGTACCTTAGATTGTTGGTAATTGGTGTTCGGTTTTGTTTTGGGTTTTTGTTGATTTGAGGTATGTTGATCAAGAGCTTGGCGAAATAGAGCAGTAAATGATGGTTTCTTTTGTGCGGGAATGACCCTAGGCTTGTTAACAGGCACTTTAGATTGTTGGGTAACCTGCTGTTGTTGCATGCTCTGGATCGTAGCTACTATATCCAAATTGGATGGTCCAGCTTGATCACTCTCTTGTTCAATAAAGGACAAGGGATTAGTGCGTGTTTGAAATACTTCTTCTAGAGTTGCTTGAGTGTCACTAATTCGATCCTTGTCCATATGGGCTGCTCTATTAAAAACACCAATATTAGTGTTAATGAACTTCCAGAATTGTTCCATGTTCTCAAAAGTGATAGCTCCTCCCGGAGACATTTTAGGGGATGAGGATCCTTCCTCTCTAATAGTTTCTTCTTGTTCATTTCCTACAACAAGCTCTTCTTCTTGCTGGTCTAGGGTTTCTTCTTCCTGAACTTGGTCCTCGGGAGGGACATTTTGGTCGATTAATGGTCTTCCTAACCAATCTTCATCTTCTTCGGTTTGTTTTCCATTCCTAAGTCTAGGCATTGTGCTAAACTTAGGTTTTAGCAAATATATATACTAAAAATATATATATATATATATATATATATATATATATATATATGCGATAGGGTTGAGAGGTATATATTTTAACTATATACCTACTATAATACTTTAAAAGGAAATGTTTTGTTGTTTTTTTTTTTTTGTGTGATTTTATTATATTATTATTTTGCGAGAATAAAAATAACAAACAACATGCTAGTTGTAAGAAACAATAGTAGAAAGAATCACTTAGCTTTCTATGAATAGTTTATGGATATCATTGATAGGGTCAAGTTCATCAGGAGTCATGAAATGCTCCTCTTCAAATTGGAAGTTGTTTTTCAAGAACTTGACAAAGTGTGCTATGGTAATATGATCTATTTCAGACTCCGACATGTAAAAATAAAGTTCATGGCAATACTCTCGATACAACACAGCTCTAGGAACTCTATTCCATCTCTTTCTATCCGTAAGAACGACTTCTTGATCCTCTACACGAGATAGAAATTTATGTACTACAACTGCGTTCTCAAGGTATTCCTCAAAGGTGTATAATTCAGAAGACACAAGTGCTCTTTTATCGGCTAACCACCTATGGCAAGCTCTCTGAAGTTCATGATACAAAGTCACCTGATCAGGATCCAGGATTCTATCTAGGACAAACCTCTTAATTTGCCTAAGTTCTGCAGATCTAGATTCAATAATACCCAATCTCCTATCAAGTTCATCCCACAAAGGTTGGGCTCTATATGTTTGAGGTACTCTAAGCATAGAAGTAATCTCTATGGCCGTTAATTGATTTTCAACATTTATGGAGACAGCTCGTCTTCTATTATAATCTACCATCTAAGTATGATATGCAAATTTAACAGTTTTCTAATGATTCTAGATGTTCTTAATAATGTGTTTTTTTTTTTGGATTGTTTTCAAAAGGTGTTTTTAGTTTCACGTCGGGTTCACCAAAATGTATCGCCCAAATTTTTTGCACCCTTACCTTCAGGCTAAAGGATCCGTACCCAGAAGGGGGGTGAGAAAAGGATGGAACAATACCTCGGACGGAGAGGCCCTTTGAAGGTCGTGCCTCTCGGGGGAGGGGTATAAAGGTGAATTTTTGACGGATGGTGGGGTTCACCAGGAAACTTTGAGTGGCGGTTTCCATGCCTAGGTTGAGAATGGGTTTGATTTGTTCATTTTATGTTCAATCATTCAGATTCCTAGGTTGGCCAAAATGAAGCTAAGCTATTCTATATGAAGATTCTGATTTATATGAAGACAGCAGATATAAATGAATCCTAATGTGATTGAATACGAGAGAATATATAAAATGGAGAAGAGTACACCTGATTTTTGATGTCTGATGAAGATTCTGAAGCTTGTAGGAGTCCAGATCATCCCGGATATGATAGGATCATCTGTAATTGTACAGAATCATCCCAAATCATAGGAGATCATCCGAGATCACCCAAGATCGTCAACGACCTGATGAATTCGTCAGGCGAATTCGTCAAAAACCTGCAATCAAGAAAATAGACACCAAAAACCAAAAATACAATTGCAAGAATGATGCAAAATGATAGAAATAAGAGTATAGATGTTTGAATGATAAATCCAGATATCAAATTAAATGAGATGCACTATTTTGGAAACTTATTTTGAATTTTATCATGCAATTATGCTAAATGAGGTGAACTCCAAGATGCAAAATAGAAGTAAATTAATCTAATGCACCAATAAATAAGGAAAATGAGATAGAGAATGCAAACTCGGGGCTACTGATTGCCCCCAAGCTGAATTGCAGACAAGATCATCTGTAATCGTACAAGATCATCGTCGATCTTGATAGGATCATCTAAAATTGTAGTTGAATCGCCTGCGATGATCCGAGCTACCTCCGGCTGAAACACAGTGAAATCCTACAACAAAACTTGAAAACACAAGTGCAAATGATGGGAGATCATAGCAAAAACTAAAATTGCAGGGAAATAATCAGCCAGGCAGCCAGGTAGGGAGTCAGGGGGATAAACTAGGAAAATCCTAGTTTATATAGGATTAGGGGGAGGTTAGGAGGTTGGGGATCATCCCAATCTGGGAGATCCCCAACGTGGGAATCTCCAACCGCACAGACACGCTTCTGCCCAAGTTGGAGAGGTCGTTGGAACAGAAGCTAATTGCAAAAATTTGGTTTTGGGACGAAATCGTCTGGACGTTATGTTCCAGACGAATTCGTCCGATTTGGGACGATATCGTCAGATCGACGACGATATCGTCCAATGGTCACAACAACCTCTAAAAATGGCATGAAAAATGAGGTGAGCGGTTAACGGGCGGTTTCGGGGTTAAAATTCAAATTTCTACTTTTTACTGATGGTTTAACTGTGCCAATTTTAGGGTGCTACAAAGGGTTTCATCTGGGTTGAGTGCAAGCGGCTCCAGAGGTTGGTTTTTAGGGCCTTCGGGCCCTAGCGGCCAATATTTTTGTGGTTTATGCTCAATATTTTAGCAGGAAATGTTGTAGGGGATCCAAGATGGGTTAGAAATTTGTCTTTCAATAGATCATACTGTGAACTTGAGTGACAACGACTTCCAATTTGCTGCACAAAAGAAAAGTGAAAACCATACCTTTCCACGACGTCTAGGGCAAGGATTAAAGAGATCACGAAACAAGTTTCAAGCAGTTGATCAAAAAATGGCTCATATCTCAAGTGAATCTGGTGCTAAGGTGCACCCACAAAATAATTCTACTGTGAAAACCCCTGTCAAGGGTAAGAATTTCGAAGACTCAGCCCCAAAAATGAATTTTAGGGATGCCCTTCATGGTGGACAGCCTCAGCCCAATGCTAATATCAATCTTAGGGCTTCCCATAAACCTCTAAGAATGCCTAAGATTGATCCCAGGAAAATGGAGTCAGGATGTCTTAAAGCAGCTGATGGAACTCCTATTGTTAAGCTTGATATGGGTAACATTCAGATCGGCATTGAAGATTTGGAAAAAAGAGGACTAATTTGTCGGTTCATGGGTTTTCGTCCGAGTCTATCTGCTTTCAAAGTCTGGGCTACAAAAAGCTGGAAAACTAAAGGTGAGTTACAAATCTCTATTTATCCAAATGGTTATTTTCTTGTTTTATTTGCTAATAATGAAGATAGAGAGAAAACTTTTCAAGGGGGTCCTTGGTTTTTTGGAAGGGCAGGGCTTTTCATGAAGCCCTGGCATACTAAATTTAAAGCCGAAGAAGAGATGCCTTCTATAGCTCCCGTGTGGGTTAGACTCTTTGGCCTCCCTATTGAATTTTGGAATCCTACTATTTTTTCTTCAATTGGAAACTCTTTAGGAACTTTTATGATGACTTCTGATTGTACTCAAAATTTTGAACATATTATTTATGCTCGAATTTGTGTTTTAATGGATTTTGACAAACCCCTACCTAAAAATATCACATTACAATTTGGGGAAGACACTTGGGAGCAAGTAGTGGACTATGAGAACATTCCTTTTCGTTGTAGAATTTGCCATGAATATGGTCATTTGGCCAGTGCTTGCCCAAATAAAATTCTTGATCAAAAGAAAGAAGATATAAACTCAGCAAGTTTCCAAATACCTAAGAAGAAGAACACTCAGAAAAAACCAGTTATGAAGGATCAATCAAAGTCATCTGCTAATATGTTTGAAATCCTTTCCACAAATGATGTCCCAAGTGAGGAAGAGGAAATAATGGAAACTGAAATCTTAGAAACACAATTTAAATATGAAGGGAAGAACTCGAAGACAAACCAACAAATCAAAGGTTTTCAAAGAAAAAAAAAGGGAGAAAATTTACACAAGAAAAACAATCTTTCAAATGTCAAAACTTCAAATAATGGAGGTCCCAATATAGACTCCATTGAACCATCTAGTAAAATTTTGGTTGTGTACGAGCATTCTTCAAGGTTAGAAGCCATCTCAGATTCAATTGGAATAAGTCAAGAAACAGGGAAAAAAAATTGAAGATGGATTCTAATCAAAAAGCGGGTCGCAAGACCAATCAATATCATATGGTAAAAGAAGGTGAAAAGCTTGTAGAGGAAGGTAAGATTAATGCCCTTCCCAACTTTTTTAGCCCTGGTATTAATGAAGATCATCACTTGGAATATTAGAGGACTCAAAGGGAGTCTTTCAAAACAAAATGAAATTAGAAGAATGATTCGAATAAATCATCCACATCTTGTTTTCCTTCAAGAAACAAAGATGTCAATGGAGGATATGGACTCAATTGCCGGTAAAATTTGGCCAGTT
This sequence comes from Wollemia nobilis, assembly GCA_028583015.1. NCBI lineage: Eukaryota > Viridiplantae > Streptophyta > Pinopsida > Araucariales > Araucariaceae > Wollemia > Wollemia nobilis. The sequence continues at coordinate 2,424,110 of JAQPPZ010016670.1, forward strand.
GGAAAAGTGGTTTCCCTCGGTTCCCAAGGGACTTCGGGTGGCATTGCTTGTCTTTGGGACCCAAAAGAGGTAGTTATTCACCATATGGTTGGCAGTTGGGGTTTGTTGGCTATAGCTATTCAAAGTAGACATTCCAACCAGATTATGCTCTGCATTACTGTTTATGCTCCGACTTCTTTGGAGGAAAAAAGAAGACAGTGGAAGGATATTACTCATATTATCTCTCATTTTCCTAAAGCTTGGATCTTGATCGGAGGAGATTTCAATACCATCCTCTCTCTGGATGAGAAAAGGGGGGAAATAGAAATTTGGACAAAAGCACCGACCTCATGAGCGAATATATTGCAAACCTCCATCTTGTGGATATCCAACCAGATAATGGCCTTATGACTTGGTCTAACAGAAGGCAAGGCTTAGCTTGTATAATGGAGAGATTGGATAGGTTTTTGCTCTCTAAAAATTTCTTAATCCATGGTCACATTCCTAAAGTGAAGACTCTTAATAATGTTGGTTCGGATCATTGGCCAATCATGGTGGAAATGTGGAAAACCAATGTGAGTTTCTCTCCTTTTCGTTTTCAATTAATGTGGCTTAGAGACATTTCCTTCAGACCTCGTGTGCAACAATGGTGGAAGGAAGGTAAACCTAGGCATGGGACTAAGATGTTCTGTTTTGCCAAAAGACTGCAATACATTAAATCCAAAATCAAGACTTGGAACTGGAAAGAGTTTGGGGATGTTCATAAAAAAAACATGAAGTTATTGCTCATCTTGAAAATTTGAATAAGAAAATCCGTTTAGATGGCCTCACAGAGAAGAGAAGTGCGGATGAAATTAAACTCACAACTCAGTTAGAGGAATGGGAAAAAAGAGAAGAAATCTTATGGAAGCAAAAATCTAGAATTCAATGGCTCAAAGAAGGAGATCGAAACACAAATTTCTTCCACAAATCTCTTCTAGCTCGAAGATCTCACAACTTTATTTCTTCCTTAAAATCAGATTCTGGAGATGTTGTTTATACTTGGGATGGCATGAACTCTATTGTTGTTGATTACTTTTCCAATATTTTTGTTGCTACTCCTCTTGACTCAGCTTCACAACAAAATGTTCTTCAAGCAATCCCTTCTCTTATCACTTCTGAGGAGAACTCTATTTTGATTGCTCCTGTTACTATCAATGAGCTTCAACAAGTAGTTTTTAAAATGCAAAAAGGAAAACCCCAGGTCCTGATGGTTTTCCCATTGAGTTCTACCAAGAGTTCTGGGATATCCTTCATGTTGATTTATTAGAGGTGGTGGAAGAAGCCAGGAAAGCCAAAGAAATTTTGAAGGTTATCAATAAAACTTATATTACTCTTGTTCCAAAAGCTCAAGAGGTTGATCATATCTCAACTTTTAGACCTATTGCTTTATGTAATGTTCTTCTCAAAATCATTACTAAAATCATGGCAGAAAGGTTGAAGCCTCTTTTGCATAAGATTATTTCCCCAGAGCAAGGGGGTTATGTGGAAGGACGTCAAATAGTAGATGAGATAGTTCTTGCTCAGGAAGCCATCCATTCCATGGATATGCAAAATTCTCCTTCCATGTTCATTCGGTTAGACTTATCCAAAGCTTATGACAGAGTGGATTGGCACTTCCTTATCAAAGTTTTGAGGCAATTTGGTTTCTCTAAGGATTGGATGGATTGGATTATGGGATGTATCTCTGAGTTTCCTACTTAGTTCTTATCAATGGCAGGCCTTCTCCGTCATTCCCAGCTTCCAGAGGTATTAGGCAAGGTGACCCGCTATCCCCTTATTTATTCATCATTCTTGTTGAATGCTTGGGTAGGACTATAACCAAAAAGAGGGAAAACAAAACCCTTGAGGGAGTTACCATTGCTCATGGAGCTAGACCTATCTCTCATCTTCAATTTGTGGATGACTCTACTCTTTTAGGTAAAGCTACGAGTTAAGGAAGCTTCTAATATTAAGCAAATCATTAGCTATTTTTCTAAGGCTACTGGGCGAGTTGATCAATGAAGACAAATCTAAAGTTATTTTCTTTCACTGCTCTGCTAGACAGGAATCCATGGTCTTGGATAAATTAAGATATAAGAAGACCTCCCTTCCAATCACTTATTTAGGTATTCCCATAAATATTCAAAGGCAGAAAAATAAAGATTGGAATTGGTTGTTGGACAAAGTCAAGAAGAAAATTGGAAAGTGGACCAACAAGTGGCTTTCTTACGGGGGTAGAATCACCTTGGTAAAATCAGTCCTTCAAGCTATTCCTATTTATGTTTCTTCCATTTTGAATATCCCAAAGGTTGTTCTTCGAGAATTGGATCAAATCAGTCATCGTTTCCTTTGGAGTGGTACTAAGGAGAAAAGAAAATGGGCCTTGGTGAAATGGGATACTTTATGTCTTCCTAAGAGTGAAGGGGGGTTAGGATTCCGGTCTTCAATTAATAACAACAAAGCTTTAGCTGCTAAATTATATTGGAGGATGTTGCATAACCCCAATGCTCTTTGGGCCAATAATCTCCGTGCTAAATATGCTGAGAACAAAAGTCCTGAAGACCTTGTTCGCTATCAACTTCCTACCAAAGGTTCTCCCATTTTAGGAGTTCTTAAGACTGGTGAGGATTTGATAAAGAAAAAATTATTTTGGATCATTCATAATGGTCAACATGCAAATTTTTGGACAGATTCTTGGGATGGTCACAAGCCTTTGATAACTCAGTTTCTCGATTGGAGGCCTTGGATGGAGGAGCTTCACCGAGCTAATTGGATAAAGGTGGCTAATTACTGTCGGTACCATACTGGTAATTCAAAGGTTGGTAGATATTGGATCCCTATTGAGGACTGGCCTATTCAAATCCTAGAAAGGCAAAGACAAGATATCCAAGGCATCCTTCATATGAGATCCCTCTCTTGGTCCCATGAAAAAGATTGTTTTGGATGGAACAACACTACTAAGGGTGAGTATTCGGTTGCTCAAGGTTATTTGACCTTATGCCATAATAATCCCAACCATTCTTCTGACATATTTTCTCGATTGTGGGCTCAAAAGCTCTGGCCTAAGGTGAGGTTCTTTAATTGGCTTTTATTGCATCGTAGGGTGCTTACTGGTGAGCAACTTATGAAGCGTGGTTTTCATGGCCCTTTTAGATGTGAAATGTGTGAAGAGAATGTAGAAAATATCAACCATATTTTTATTGAGTGTACTTTAGCCTCTGAGCTATGGAGGAGAATGGCCACTTTACTTGGCTTACAGTGGTCCAATTTTTTTACTTTTGAACAACTTTGGAGGGATTGGCCTAATCAAGAGGGTGTTGATCATTTTATTAGGCGATTAGTTTGGATGGGTTCTACCATTCTTCTTTGGAATATTTGGAATGAAAGGAACAACCAAATTTTTAATCAAGATAGGAAGGATATTCACTATATTTGGCAAAAGACCATAGCCAACTTAGTTGAATCAGTCCATCAACTCCTTAATCACCCCCAAAACTCCCACCAAATATGGGATCAAGTGATGCAAATATTGAAGATTAAATCTTCTAAGGGCAACCAACTTAAAGGGAATGTGAGTATTAGTAAGATGGATAGGACTAGAAATTGGCAACCTCCTCCTAAGGATTTTGGAAAAGTCAATACTGATGGAGCCTCTAGAGGGAACCCTGGAAAAGCCAGTGTGGGAGGAATTGGTAGACTTTCGGATGGCTCCCTGGTTTTTACTTTTGCTGAGAATTTGGGTATTCTTTCCAATAACCTTGCTTGAGGGGTATGGTATCCTCGAGAGGCCTTCAGGAGGCTACTAAGGTTGGATGGGAAAAGGTGTTAGTTGAGTCGAACTCTCAACTTATGATTAATCTCTTGAAGACTCCTTCTAAGAATCATAAGGTGGATTGGAGAATAAAAAGAATTATTGAGAAGATTCAATTAATCCAGGATGGGATTTTTGAAAGTTGATTACAATCATGTGGTCGAGAGATCAAAACAAGAGTGTTGATGCTTTAGCTAATTGGGCTTTGGACAAAGGTGATCTTACTTGTTATGGCCACCCTCCTATATGGTGGGCTTCTCAAATTAGGGAAGCTCTTCTTTCTATCATTTCTTTGGATGGCTCCGAGTTCCGAAGGTACCTAGTTTCTTCTTGCTTTTTTTTTTGCTTCTCTTTGGTTCATTCAGTTTTTTTAGTTCCCTAGCTCATTCTATTCTTTATTTTGTTTCCTCTGTTGATTCTTGCCTTAATAGTCTTCTGGTCTAGATAGGTCATTGTTTTGTTCAATTTTTTTTTTTTTTTTTTTTTTTTTGTTTAGTTTTTTAAGGTGGGTGGGTTCTTTTGTTTTGTTTTGTTTTTGTGTTCTTTGTGTTGTTTTTTGTTGTTCTTGTGTTTTTGTTTTTTTTTTTTTTATGTTTTTTGTTATTGTTCTTGTGTTTTTTTCGTTCTTGTTCTTGGGTTTCTCTTTGTTTGTGTTATTTCGTGTTTTTATGTGTGAGTGTTTTCTATGTTTTTTGTTTTTGTTTATTGTCTGTTGTTGGTTGTTTTTTATTTTTATTTTTATTTTATTTTTTTATTTTTTAGGTTTTGGTTGTGTTTATTTTTCATGTTTTTTTTGGGTTATGTCTTTGTAGTGTTATGTTGTTTTTGTCTTGTTTGTGTTTTGTTATGTGGTTCTTGTGTTTTTCTATGTGGTTTGTGTTGTGGTTTCTTTTATCTTATTGTGCGTGTTTGGTTGTGCTTTTGTTTTTGACACACTCAAGGAGCATGTTTTTTATTTTATTTTATTATTTTTGTTGTTATTTACTTATTTTTAAATTGGTTTTGTGTGTTTGTTTGCTCCTTGAGTATGTCAAAGGTGGTAGGCCGGGTCCGAGTCCTGGGCATTTTTGGTGGAATGGATACCCCTGCCTCCTTGGGTCTTACCCGAAAGTGGCATCCCTTTTGGGATGTTTTCCACAAATAAAAAAAAAATACAAAAAGCTTCATGAAGGATTAGGGCATTTTTTAAAAATCTCATCTTTTAGGAGCCATATCTTCACGAAGGGTTATCCGATTCAACTGATTCTTGGACCAACTTGTGTGGAATTTGAATAGCTTTAAAATGAGTGGTCATATGAAGGAATCCAAGCAATATTGAGGGAGATACAACCCTATGAAGTCAGCCATCCAGAACAAGGGCAATGACAATTTTTCAAGTCATGAAAAATAAAATTGCAAATATTTGTCAACTAGGGTTTGGATGATGGGAGGAGCAATGAAGGGCTAGGACTTAGTGAGGCAAGACATTCTATCTAGGCATAGAAATTTTTAGCTAAGTTTATTTTTCCTTCTTTATCTTAGAAATTTTGCATGCAAATTATTATAAATTTTTTTATCAAATATTATATTCGCTATAGGATATTCTAGTAAATTTTAGTAGATTTTGAGTTTTAGTTTCCTTTCCATGGACCGATTTATAGCTAAATCCTTAGAATCATCTCTAGTAGTAGAGGTTAGTGAGAGCACCATAGAGGATCGATCCTCATTGCTCAAAGATAGGGTAATTTTTGGTAAATTTAATGGGTATTGGCTAAGGGCTTCAACCTTGAGAAAATGGATTGATAGGAGTTGGAAGTCTCCAAGAGTGATTCTATCCTTTCTTCCCAAAGGTTTCTTCCTAGCCATTTTTTGTTCTAGGGAAGAAAGAGATAGAATCCTAAAAGGGGGTCCTTGGTTTATGGGAAGAGCAGGACTCTTCCTTACCCACTAGTATGAAGGCTTTTCACCTAAAAATGTAAATCTATCCCTAGTACCAATTTAGGTTAGGATGTATGGGTTACCCATTGAATTTTGGGAAATAGATACCTTCAAGGCAATAGGCAACACTCTAGGAGAATTCCTTGAGATTTTAAATACTACAAAAGATGGATTCTTGGCTATTTATGCTTAGATATTGGTCATGATTGATATAAGTAAAGCTTTACCAGAATCAATCATTCTTAAGTATGGGGATAAGATGTGGATCCAAACCATAGATTATGAAAACATATCTTTTAGATGTAGAAGATGTCATGAGGTGGGGCATATTGAGAGATCATGCCCTAAGAAGAGCCCAACATAATCATATGTAGAAAATCACAAGAGAAACTTACAAATGGATATGGATGAAGATGGTTTTCAACTTCAAAAAATAGATCTAGAAAAATGAAAGCAAATAAATAATGGAGACCAGTAAGGAAGGATATTGGAAGAAATACCAACTCTTTTGAGGCTTTAGCCTATGAAGAAAAAGTAGATCAAAGCTTAGAGGACACAATACAATAGGTTCAACATATTAACAAGGAACCATCTATTCAATATGATCTTGATTTAGGGATAAACATTCTCGATGAACCTAAGGAATGTGTCTCATCAGATTTTGAAGACTCTCTTGAAGTACCATGCACCATTCAAGAGAAAAAATTGGTAAATAAAATGCAATGTTAGATGTTAATACCTCTACCATTAATAAGGAAATACCAGAAAATGAGTAGGACAAGTCAAAAGCTTCTATAGTAGAGCCAAGAGAGGATAAATATAATGAAAAATAAAGTTGTGAAAGAATATTGAGGAATAGAATAATAAGACCTACTCCTGATACAAGCAAGGCAAAAAGAGGAAAACCCTCAAATTATCAAGCAAGATCCAAGGAAGCAAGAGCAAACATAGAGAAAGGAACACAAACTAAGTTGGTTGAACTTCTCTTTACCAAACAACAAAATGATATTGGTAATTCATAAGTGAGGCCAATAGCCCCTAATGAGACATGATTATCATCTCATGGAATATAAGGGGTGCTAATGCCCCCTCAAAGCAGAGGTGTATCAAGGACCTCTATTTAAGTAATAAGCCTGATATTCTTTGTATCCAAGAAACTAAAATGACAAAAGAAGTTTCAAAAACTATGAAAGTAGTATGGGTGAGATGTGAATGGGATGCTATGGATTCTGAAGGAGTGATAGGGGAATTCTAACTTGTTGGAATCCTACTAGAACCTCCTATGTAACCATTCATAAAACTAGGCATTGGATAGCCTCTTTAGTCACATGCTACTTTGCAGATATTCATTTCATCCTTATCAATGTCTATGGACCTACAACTCAATCAAGTAGATTAGAAGTTTAGAGTGGGATTGAAGCCTTTATGAGAAGTAAAGACCAAGAAACCTGATTCATGATCATAGGAGATTTTAATGCCATAACCAAGCTAGATGAAAAATTTGGGGAATTAGGAAATTAACCCAAAGTATGAGAGATTTCTCAACTTTTATTCAAAACAATAATCTATGGGAGGTTGAGTTTGAAGAAGACAACTATACATGGACCAACAACAGGAGAGGCCAAAACCTAATAGCAAAAAATTAGATAGATGCATACTCTCAGATCATTGGCTAGATGAAGGGACTTGTGCTAAAATTAATACCTTAACAAGGATTGGTTCAGATCACTAGCCAATAAGAGTTAAAATGGTGGTAAGTGAATTCAAAAAATATCATATTTTAAATATGAGCAGATGTGGGAAGACCATCCTCAATTTGTTGATATGATAGCACAAACATGGAATTATTTAAGAAATAATGGGTTGTATACACTTCCAAAACAAATTAAATCAATGACATCTAAATTAAAATAATGGAACAAGAACACTTTTGGAAATATTTTTGAGAAGAAAGAAGAACTAAAAGATAAACTTTCAAAATTCTAAAAAGGTGATCATAATAATCCAAGCTCAGAGGAAAGGGAGTTGCTTAGTGAATATCATAATATTTTGAGTAAGGAAGAGAAATTTTGGAGATTAAAATCAAGATAGACTTGGTTAAAAGGAGATAAAAATACAATTTTTTCATAGGATGGCTATAGTACAGAGATCAACATCCAGAATTAGTAGAATTAAATCAATAGAAGGGGTTTGGATTGAAGACCAGAGTGAAATTAGAAAAGAGGTAAGGTATTTTTATCAAAATATTCTAGGATCAGAGGAGTCTAAAGTTCTTAATGATAAACTTCTACAAGAAGTACCTTCAATTATAACGAATGAAGACAATAGAAAACTGATGGAGCCTATTACTCTAGAAGAAGTTCATTTAGCTCTTTTCTCTTTTAATAAGGATAAATCCCTAGGTCTAGATGGGCTCTCTACAACATTTTACCAACATAATTGGGATATAGTGAAGGATTATTTATTGGTGGTAGTGGAACAGTCTAGGGTAAAACAATACATACCTTATAAAATAAATGCAACATATCTTACCCTAATTCCAAAAAAGAAGGATGTTAAATTGTTTGATTCATTTAGACCCATAAGCCTATGTAATATGGCATATAATATTATCTCCAAAGTGATGGTGAATCGATTAAGACCATTGTTAGACAAAATTATTTCAGAAGAGCAAGGAGGATTTGTGAAAGGGAGACAGATTCTAGATGGGATCATAGTAGCTCATGAAGTTATACATTCAACAACTTCAAGAAAAGAGAAAGCAATGATCTTAAAACTTGATATGAGTAAAGCCTATGATAGGGTTAAATGGGATTTTATTTTTGTAGTATTAGAAAAGTTTAGATTTGGGAAGAAATGGGTTAGATGGATTAAAGCTTGTGTCTCTACAATTTCATATTCAATGTTGGTCAATGGGTTAGTAACAAAATCATTTAAAGCCAAGAGAGGTCTTAGACAGGGAGATCCTCTATCACCATATATATTCATTATTATGGCAGAGGTTTTGGGTAGGAACTTGAAGAAGGCTAACAAATATGGGCTTATAAGTGGACTTAAGGCTAGTAATAACATCGACAACATCACCCATCAATAATTTGTAGATGATACAACCCTTTTTGGGAGGGCAAGGATAAACGAGGCTAGAGCTTTGAATAACTTATTAAAGGAATACGAAAGAGCATCAAGGCAAAAAGTTAATAGGACAAAATCCAAAATTTACTTCCTAAACACTCCAACTAAAATCAAAGTAAGGATATGTAGGTTACTTCAAATGGAGGAGGCAAATTTACCAACAACTTATCTAGGGATGCCCTTATTTGAGGGGAGAATGAGGATAGAATTATGGAATCTAATTATAAGTAAAGTTTAGAATAAACTATCGACATGGAAAGGTAGATGGTTATCATTAGCAGGAAGAGTGCAACTAATTAAGTCAATCTTACAGGCCATTCCAACATATTATATGTCATTGTATACTATGCCAAAATCAATAGAAAAAGTTTAATCTATATTATGCGATCATTTTTGTGGTCAAGATTACATGATAAAAGGAAATTTCCTTTGGTGAAATGGAGCAAGGTGTGTGATGATAAAACTAGGGAGGTCTCAGTTTAAGAGTTCTTATAGATGCAAACTTAGCTCTTAGGGGAAAAGTAATATGGAGATTGTACAAAGAGAGTCAAAGACAATGGGCAAGAATTCTTCTAAGTATGTTGAGCCCAATGACCCAAGCTTAATATTTATTGCATTCTCTCTACCAAATGGTTTTACACTTTGGAATGGTTTAAAAAATCTATTGATCTAGTGATTAAAGGTTTAATATGGGTGGTGGGAACTAGAGAAAAAATTCTATTTGGATGGATACTTGGTGTGATAAAAAACCACTCAATCTAGATCCAATTTTGAAACCTTGGATGAGATTACTTCAAGATAAATATGGTGATAGGGTTTCAAACATTTTGTACAAGGATCAAGAAGGAAGATACAAATGGAAAGAATATTTTTTACAAGTATACAAGACATTGATGCTAGGAGGCAATTGAGTAGAAAGATAACAACAATGATTATTCCAAGGGGAGCCAAGGATAAATTGATTTGGGAGTTGAATAGCTCAAGAGAATACACAACAAGAAGTGGATATAATGTAAAGCACCAACAAAATAGGAATATCACAAGAATATGGAGAGATATTTGGGATAGCCCAAGCATTCCTAAAGTCAAAATGTTTGTTTGGCTAGTAGGTCATAGAAGAATTTTATCTTAGGATAACCTTATGAAAAGGGGTTTTCATGGCCCCTCACAATGTGTTCTTTGTAAAAAGGAGGAGAGTATAGACCATCTCTTGGGACATTGCTCAATAGTCTAGAAACTATGGCAATGGATTCTTAATATGTTTGGTAAATGCATGGTGATGAATGGAAGAATTGAAGAATGGTTAAAGCAATGGCAGAGCACTTTTAAAAGTGAGGCTTTACAGACAATATAGGATATATCAAAAGATACAATACTTTGGATTGTATGGCTAGAAAGGAATAGAAGAATATTTAAAGGAAAGGAAAGCAATTTAGAGGTAATGAAAAGGAAGATATGTTTAGCCATAGAGGAGTCTAATCCAACCCTATCAACTCACCCAATCCCTAATATAGAAGCAGAGAGCCTTGATAGATGGAGTCAAGTCATCAAATGGAATTATGATGTTGGGTACAGGAGAAACAAAAAGAAGGCAAAGAATATAAAGTGGAAACCACCAGATGTGGAGTTGGTCAAATTGAATTTTGATGGAGCATCTAAAGGAAATCTAAGACCAAAGAGGAGGAGGAATAATTAGAAATAATAGAGGAGATATTTTATCTCATTACACTTTCAATAGTGGATTTAAGACAAATAATGAAGTTGAAGCTTGGGTAACTTTAGAAGGGTTAAAAATATGCAAACAAATGAAATGGAATAGAGTATGGATGGAAGGTGATTCACTCATAGTAATAAATACAATTTTGAGGAAAGCAAAGGCTCCATGGAACATACAAGAGATAATTATGGAAATTCAAGATCTTGCTAAAGAGTTTGAAGAAATTAGGTTTACACATACATTAAGGGAAGGAAACAAATGTGTAGATAGGCTAGCCAATAGAGGGGTTTTAATTGAGGATCATGAAGTTAAATTCTCTTTTCCATGGTTAGAGGAAGTAGTAAGTTTAGCTAATTAGCAAGAAAATGTTGATTACCTAAATCAAATAATGATTAAGATTTACTTTAATGTTTTCCATTGGTAATATCTACTTTATTTTATAACATTAATGTGTTTTCATATAAACTATTTATTATAATTTTTGTGGTTGCACTTGTGCTTCAGGAAGGAAACTAGCAATCCAGATTTGGTAAAGTGGACTATGATAGTGCGATGTTTTGGAAATATTACTCTACTAAGATGCAATGCATAGATAGTAGAGGTGAAGTTTTGGTATTGTGAAGGCTGCTATAGGAAAATGTCAAGAAGGATGTTGAATTCTGGAATATTTGTATTCACACAAAATTAAAAAAAAATCAAAAAATGAAAATCAAGAATTCAGACATTTTATGTAAAATGATGTAGGTTTCTAGCTATAGCATCTCAATTGAGATGAGAAGTGAATCTATTTGTAAACTCTCAAGCTCTAAAGAAGAGAGTTGTGATTTGTCAAGGGTGGGGGACCCAAGTACAACCCCTTGTTCTCCAGCAAAAAAAATGTCAAATATTTTTTAATATTTCAAAATAAGGTTGAAGTCCTTATAACTCCAACCTTAATATTTAATTCCAATGGAGTTGAAAAAATTTTAACTCCCTCTCTAAAAATAATTAAAGTTCTTAAGCTATCTAATTCTTCAAATTAAGCTTTAATTTAGGACTTTAGAAAAAAATAAATTCTAAATATAAATGTAACGCTCCTAACCTTATCTCTGCTTCGCTAAATATGTTGACTAGGGCACATGTAAGATAATCAATGCTCAATTTATAACGTTCACCATGCTATGCTAAGTTCTGACACACTCTGATTCACTAAAAAAAATTAATAAAACATTATTCTTTGTAACATTAAACTATGCAATTGTTTCAATACCTTACTTCGCCTGATCTTTTCCTTTTCCTTATGTCTATGAATGGCACTTTAGCTAGCTCTTATTTTGGTGTTACTAGAAATATTGATGCTTCAACTAGTTTTCATAAAGATCTATGATGGCCCTTTGGCTATGGTGTTGCAAATAGTTCTTTCTTGGAGGTGCTTTTGGCTATGGTGCTACAACAGGTTCCTTTCCTGGAGGTACTTCAACTATGATGTTGCAACATGTTTCTTTCCTGGAGGTGCTTTGGTTAGATTTAGAATAACTCTTTGGGTATGGAACTCAACCCAATTAGAGATGAAACTATTCTGAATGATACTTGGATTCACTTTGCATTATCTGATTATTTTGCGAATAATTCTCTAGATTTACTTCAAAATGGTGCTTTGATTCACTTTGCACTATCTAGTCCTACTGACTATGTGAACAGTTCTTCTAAATAAAACTCTAGCTCTCCTAAATTGTGCTTGGTTTTTCCTAAACAATCCTTTAGATATGTTGCATCTTCTTCATCAAAATGTATCCTTTGGAATATTTAAATCTTCTCTTTTGATATCTTTCTTCATGATATTTCATCCTGAGATCTTCTCTATTTTTATTTTCATTTTCTTTCCTTTCCTTTCCTCAGGTTCTTGCCTAAGACTTTAATAACTTTCTCAACCTTCTTTGATTGATTTTTTCAATATCTTTCTCAGGTTCTAGCTTGACTTTTCCAATATCTTCTTAGGTTCTTTCCTAAGTTCTTCAATATCTTATCATCCTTTTTGACTAAGATCTTCAATATATTTCTCAGGTTCTTACCTCTCATGACTCTTGTATTCATGACTCTTGACTCTCTACTTACATGCACACTTAACTCTATGACACTTGCACTCTTTTACATGACACTTATGCTTCTACATACACACCTAATATATGTAACTTGTGCCACCCTTACATTACATATTTGCATACTTAATCACATGACACTTGTGCACTTTCTCTCATTATACACCTGCACTTTTACTTACATGACACTTGTGCATATCCTGCACATAGGCACCTACATAAAAAGGAAATATAAACCACTCTCCTAAACTATAGACTCGAACCTTAATCTAATATTTACACTTGTACCATAGGTACCATGGGGGTACATTTATGTACCAAATAATATCATATTCTCCAATAGAATATTTTAAATAAAAAATATAAGACTTAACTCTACACATCAACAAGATGCTCTGTGATGGTGATATGAACAATCCTATAAGTTACTAACCATTTTGGTTAATTATCTATTTACATATCTATTTAGAAGCATAGTTGAAATTAAAATCATCAAGTGTGTGGAGGAATAAGGAAAGAGGACAAAAGGACAATCAGGTTTTAGACCAAAGCACTTAAAAATAGATCATTGCATCATATTGAGATATATCATTGAAAAATATGGAATGAAAAAAGGAGAAAGTTGATTTTTGTTTGCTTGAACTCAAAAAGTCCTTTGATATAGCTCCTAAAATTTCATAGACTTTATAAGGATGTTTGAGCCAAAATTAAAACATTAGCAAATCTTTAGAATGATTAAAAGAGATATAGCAGTTAAACAAAGTTTCTTGGTATCCTCTACTGTATTGGTCTATATGTGTGTGTGTGTGTGGTTAAATGATATTAAAATGAGTCCAGATTTTATTACAACATGATCACATATTGGTCATACAACAAGTTGGAAATTATGAATAAATCGATTGGCAATATCTAAACATGGGTCTTGCCAATTGCAGTTAAACAAAGTTGCTTGGTATCCTCTACTTTATTGGTCTATATGTGTGAGTGTGTGGTTAAATGAGATTAAAATGATTCCCACTTGTATTACAATATGACCACATATTGGTCATACAACAAGTTGGAAATTATGAATAATCGATTGAAAGTTAAGGAATTTAACTTGTTGACCTTATGTCGTTTAATTTTATTTGGTTTTAATATAAGAAGAATAGCTAAATTTATCTAATTGAGCATATGTATGATGAAGCTTATTTTACATGTAAATTATCTTATTTTGATTGCAAGGCTAAAACATGGATTGAGAAAGTATTTACAGGCCTTAAAATATTTTTTCAAGGAAATAGGCATGCAAGTAAATACCATTAGAACCTAGATCTAAGTTATCGCCACCCAAAAGAAAATGAAATATATATTTTTTAAATTGGTTATATGGGATTGCAATGGGTCCCACACATATTACATCATCACCACATAGTGGTATTGCAACAAAGCTTGGATATTATCCATGTATCACTTGATAAGATTTGAATCTATGTCTCCTTTAATGTTGAGGAATCTAACTAGTTGAGCTAATGCCACTTGATTTTCTTTCTTTAAGTCCTGAGCTTGTAGCTAAAGAAAATGAAACAATTAAATTTTATTTGATAGAGGGATTTTAAAAAAATTAACAAAATACAAATATCCTAGGATAGACTTCAATAATAAGCTCAATTAGAAATTACATAGAATGAAGAGGATTTTAGATGAATGAAGAATACTTTTTGCGTTATAAAATAAGTGTTAACAAATAGAGTTATAGGATTGCTAAATTATGAGTCTTATTTGGGTTATTGGTGGTGTTGATGGTACTCTATAGGTGTTAAATATTAGCTAACAAAAAATTACAATCACAATGGAGAGCAAGAGGGATTCAAAAATATTTGATCACAAGCAAATTCATAATAAAAACTTTACTTCTATAAGAAATATTTTAGTAAAATATATACTTTTCTTATAGAGGTAACTATAATGATTCACAATCTAGATTGTTTAAAAAAAATTAAAAGGATTTATGCAAATAGAAGATTAGAGGCTATCATAGAGGTAAAGACGAAAATATTAAAAATTATATTGGCAATTTGAGTTGTTTTATGTTTTCATTGATGTCACATTAATGTCACAAGGTAACATTGAGTTTTGATGACCAAAGCATTCATATTTCGGAGAGCATGGATATATACAGGGTTTTTGTGAAAACCAAGGCAGGTAAAATAAAAGGTTTTATTTAAAACCATGGATGGCAGATTTGAAATGGGTTTTTCTTAAAACCCAGGTTGGCTTTTCGTTTCATCGAAAAAGGTGCCCCGGAGATGGAGATATTCAATTTTGAATATTTGGTTTAAATTTTAATATTTAAAATTTAATTTTAAATTTTAAAATTAAAATTACCTCAGTGCCGACGTCATCATCAAAAAGAAATTAATTTAAAAGCGTCGTCGACGTTTGCAAAATTAAAGGGAAGTTGCATATAAATGCAAAGGCTTTTATTTCAAAAGCCTTGGAATCGAATGCAGAGGAGATAAGACGAAAAGCGCCGAAATATTCGTGTGGTAGCGTGGTCCAACGATGAGCGAGGGGAGTGCAAAGGTTTTTGCTTGTGAAAGAGACGAGGTTCGATTCCCATGGGTTAGAGTTTCGAGCAAGAGAATTGGCCCACATTTTTGTTGACGTGAGCAAGGGGAGAAGGACAAAAGCGCATTCTGCGCTCTTCGTCCTATGCGAGCGCGTAGCTCGCGTGGTCTTTGGCACCGCGGTTGAGGATTGTTTGGGCAGAGACGAGGGTTCGATTCCCTCTAAGAGGCAAGTAACATTTTTATTAATAAATTTTTTATTATTGCCTAATGTTGGAGGAATAAGGTGATGAGGGTTGATTTGATTTTTTATTGGAAGGCAAGTTTAAAAGCACTTTTAGAAAAGAAGATATTTTTGGTATTTTCCTTTTATAAAAGTATATCATATTATATATCGTTGGAAAGCTTATTTCGAGGGCTATTTGACTAACTCATTTAGAAGGAGAAATAAGGTGTATGTAGAGAGATATTTCTATTTTTGTAAAGGGTTTCAAAGTGAAGGTTGTTTTGTTTCAAAGTGTGTTGAGTGTGGCAGATTTCCAAAGGGGTTTCTTCACTTCATAAAAGGTATGGGCACATTCTCCTATTGATTGTTTATGGTGGTTGATTTCTGAAATATCATTGGAGGGAAAAGGATTGTTTGTGGTTTCCTTTTCGAAAGTGGTTGGTTGAATGCATCAAGGTTTTCTGAATTGAGAGTTGTGTTTAAAACCTTGTGTTATAAGCATAGTGGTTGAAGCCCATTGGTTGTGAAAGAACTTGAGTTAGAAAAGAACATGAGTATCATTGTTATGTGAGATTTGTGGTTGAGCATTGTTGGAAACATTTGAGTTGGTTGATACATACTTGGACTAGGGTTGTGTGAGAGAGAGTTGTCCCTTGTGATGATTGGTTGAGTTGAGTTGATTGAGCCTAGTCAAGTGATGTGTGAAGTGATTGTTCAAGTTCTATGAAACAAACTATTCCATCATTCTATGTTGAGTTGAGATTGAGGTTAGAACATATTGAGTCTCTAACAATTCTCTTTATGGTTCTATAAGACTTGAGTTGAGTTGAGGGCGAGGTTGAGGTTGATTTGAGTTGAGAGTGAGTTTAGAACATATTGAGTCTCTAACAATTCTCTTTATGCTTCTATGAGTTGAGTTGAGATTGATTTGGGTTGAGAGTGAGATTAGAACATATTGAGTCTAACAATTCTCTTTATGCTTCTATGAAGTGGATTTGAGTTGAGATTGCCATTCATTATTGAGTTCATTTTGAGTACTACTTGAGCATGATTGATTGAGCCTTTGAGAAGGCCTTTGGGATAGATTTGAGGATAGTGTTGGGATAGATTTGAGGATAGTTTTGGGCAAGTTCTTGGTGAGCTTGCTAGAGAATTTGGGCAAGTTCTTGGTGAGCTTGCTAGAGCAGATTTGGGCAAGTTCTTGGTGAGCTTGCTAGAGCAGATTTGGACAAGTTCTTAGTGAGCTTGTTGGAGCAGATTTGGACAAGTTCTATGTGAGCTTGTTATTCAGCATTGGACAGGTTCTGTGTGAGCTTGTTATTCAGCATTAGACAAGTTCTGTGTGAGCTTGTTATTCAGCATTGGATAAGTTTTGTGTGAGCTTGTTATTTAGCATTGGACAAGTTTTATGTGAGCTTGTTAAGTAGGTTCTATGTGAGCCTATTGAGCAGGTTCTTAGTGAGCCTATTGATAGAGCTTTGGAGGTGATAGAGTACAGAGGATAGAGTCTCAATGGATAGAGATCCAATAGCCAACATAGTTGAAGATAGATCTGAGTGAGGAGTCTTCAAGTGGAGAGAGGTCCACCAGTCAATGCAATAGAGAGACAGAGTCTTCTAGAAGATCACATAGCCAGAGCAGAAGGGGAAAGAGTTCTCCTTTGGATAGAGATCCATAAACATTGTAATTGGGAGTGATTCCCAAAGAGATTGATTGAGAAAGTTTTAGTAAAATATTTTCTTCGTGGAGTAGCCCACATTGGGTGAACCATGTAAATTGTTGTGTCTCAATTGTGTGGTGACTTGTGCTCTTGCTTACTACTGCTATCTGAGTTATTAATGCACACTGCTATATTTAGTTATTGCAATTAAGGACATTAATTGATATTGGTTTGGAAAGAAAGTAAAAAGTGGTCTTATACTATTCACCCCCCTCTCAGTATAAGCTTGTGTTCTTCAATTGGTATTAGAGTGGGTTCCTTCGAAAAGGCTAACAACTTGAGGGCAGATTCTACAAGAACACAAATGGCTTCACAGAATGGATTATCTTCAAATAAGGCTCCATTATTTGATGGTAACAATTATGCTTTCTAGAGCATGAGGATGAAGAACTACTTGATATCACAAGGATATGAGGTATGGCAGATGGTTGAAAAAGAGTATAGGGTTGAAGGTGATCCCGAGGAAGATAAGACTACCAAGAAATTGGTTGAGATAAATGCAAGAGCAATGAATTGTATTTTGAGTGGGCTACGTGAGATAGATTTTGCAAAGGTCATGGTATGTACTTCAGCTAATGAAATGTGGACCAAGTTGCGGAATACTTATGAAGGAGATTCCAAGGTAAAGTTGGCAAAACTACAAACTCATAGAAAAATATTTGAGGAATTGAAAATGGAAGATTCTGAAGATATTGCAAAGTTTTTACTTCGAGTTGATGAGATTACTAACACCATGAGAGGCCTAGGTTTTGAGATGAAAGAATCAGAAGTTACTCAAAAGGTTTTGAGATCACTTCCCATGAAATATGATTCTAAGGTTTCAGCAATAGAAGAAACAATGGATATCAACAAGCTAACAATGGAAGAATTGCAAGGTACTCTCACAACTTATGAGATGAGGGTAAGTAAGCATCAAGCTCCAATAAAAGAGATTGCATTCAAGGCTTCAAAAAAAGAGAAAGGGAAAGTTTCAGAAACAGATAGAGTTTTAGAAAATGATGAGGAAGCTAACTTCATCAAAAGGAATAAGGACTCAAGGAATTTTAGAGATATAAGGAAAGTCAGATGCTACAAGTGTGGTGATCTTGGTCACTATGCATACAAGTGTCCACATGAAGAAAACAGTGATGATGAAAAATAGGGTCAAAGAAGAAAAGAAGATGGAAAGCATAAGCATGACAAAGATGATAGATTCAAGCAAAACAGGTATGAGAAGAAGAAAAATTTTCGTAAGGCAAAGAAATCTTACTACATTGTAGAAGCAAGTGATAGCTCAGATTACAGTGATAAAGATCAGTCAGATGAAGAAGAATGTACATTCTTTGGAATAAATGAAGAAAAGCAAGAACACCTATTCCTAGGTATTGAAGTTAAAGAAGAGGATAAATCTATTGAAGAAAGACATGAAGAGCTTGCCATAGCCATTGAGCAAGCAGATAGGTACAAGAAAGGTCTAAGGATACTAAAATGCTTCATATGCAGAGATTTTGGGCATATAGATGATGATTGCACATACTACAACAATTGCAACAAGGAAAGTTTATTTGAAAAAGAAAGCAACAGTTCTAGTGACAATTCCAGCAACAGTGATGATGAAGAAGAGGATTCCACAAAACAAGAAAAGAAAATCAGGAGGTTGAAAAAGAAAATCAAGAGGCTTGAAAATAAGGTTCAAGAAAATGAAAAAGTCAATATGATGTTGAATCAACATATTCAAGATTTTGAAAAAGAGCTTCAAGAAACAAAAGAGCTTGGCATCACTATTTCTGAGAAATTGAAGGAGAGGAAAGAAAGATGTAATCAGTTAGAAGAAGAAGATCAAAAATTTGGGGACCTACATAAATGAGTTAGCACGATTTCAAAGGAATTCAAAAACTTTGGATAATTTTTTGGATTTACAACGAGATCCATTTATAAAGACAGGGCTTGGTTATGAAGAAGGGAAATCAAAAATAAGTACACAAGGTCCTATATTTGTATCAAGAGGTTTTGTTTCAGAAATCTATAAGGAAGAACTAGTTCCCAAAGAAAAAGAAGCAGCAGAAATGGATACTTGTATTTCAGAGGCTATAGAGATGTATGCCAATTTGCTACTTGACACAAATAAAGATAAAGAAGAGGAGGATTTCCAAAGCACCAAAGGTCTCATATTTCAGGTTTGGGGAATCACACTCAAAAGGAAAGGAAGTTCTAAAAGATGAAACTAAGGAAGAAGATTTAGATGCTACAAAGAAGGTTCAAGAATGCAATGCACAAGTTGAAGATGATCATAAGGATAATGGTCAAGAAAGGTATGAGGAACCAAGGCATGAACAAAGGGCTTTTCAAGGACATTGTTTTTCTTGTAATGGATTTGGACACAGGGCTATACATTGTAGAGTCTATGGATCAAAGAAGTTTGATTTTGCTAGAAGAAACTTCAAAGGAAGAAGGTATGATTTTCAGGGACATTGCTTCTCATGTAACAAGATTGGTCATAGAGCTTTTCAAGTGCAAAGGAAATGAGCAATATGGCTTTGGTTTTAGAGCTACACAATTCAGAAGTCATGGTCATAATGGTCATGAAAACAGAACTTCACAATACAGGGTTCAAGAAAGGAATGGATATGGAAATTACTTCAAGAAAGAATTCAGGACATGGGCACCATCCAAAGGCTACAATATCAAGTGTTTTAATTGCAATAACTTTGGGCATATTGCAAAATGGTGTAGGACTCAATTCCAAACAGGTTCAAGGCAAGAAGGTCAAACAAGTTCAAGGCAAGAAGGTCAAACAAGTTCTAGACAAGAAGATCAAGTAATTCATCAAGAGAAGGATATCAGAAAAACATGGAAGGAAGTTGATAGAGGAAAGAATCAATGTAATATGGGAGTAAAGGTACTCCCACCCCAAAATTAATCACCTCAAGAGAGAAGGTGGTGAGGGGGCTATGCTTAAGAGTCATATATTTTAGCCCCATAGGTGTCCCTTTTGCCATTGATGTCAAAGGGGGAGAGATTTGAGTAAGGGGAGAGAATTGAGTTAGGGGGAGCAGCCTCCAAAGAGAGATTGAGTTAGGGGAGCAGCCTCCAAAGAGAGCATTGAGTTAGGGGGAGCAGCCTCCAAAGAGAGTATTGAGTCAAGGGGAGCAACTTTGATTCTCAGAGATGGTTTTTGGAGTGATTGTGGTTTTTGCTTTAGAGGTGTTGCCATCAATGACAAAGGGGGATATTTTTGGCAATTTGAGTTGTTTTATGTTGTCATTGATGTCACATTAATGTCACAAGGTAACATTGAGTTTTGATGACCAAAGCATTCATATTTCGGAGAGCATGGATATATACAGGGTTTTTGTGAAAACCAAGGTAGGTAAAATAAAAGGTTTTATTTAAAACCATGGATGGCATATTTGAAATGGGTTTTTCTTAAAACCCAGGTTGGCTTTTCGTTTCATCGAAAAAGGTGCCCCGGAGATGGAGATATTCAATTTTGAATATTTGGTTTAAATTTTAATATTTAAAATTTAATTTTAAATTTTAAAATTAAAATTACCTCAACGCCGATGTCATCATCAAAAAGAAATTAATTTAAAAGCGTCATCGACGTTTGCAAAATTAAAGGGAAGTTGCATATAAATGCAAAGGCTTTTATTTCAAAAGCCTTGGAATCGAATGCAGAGGAGATAAGATGAAAAGCGCCGAAATCTTCGTGTGGTAGCATGGTCCAACGACGAGCGAGGGGAGTGCAAAGGTTTTTGCTTGTGAAAGAGACGAGGTTCGATTCCCATGGGTTAGAGTTTCGAGCAAGAGAATTGGCCCACATTTTTGTTGACGTGAGCAAGGGGAGAAGGACAAAAGCGCATTCTGCGCTCTTCGTCCTATGCGAGCGCGTAGCTCGCGTGGTCTTTGGCACCGCGGTTGAGGATTGTTTGGGCAGAGACGAGGGTTCGATTCCCTCTAAGAGGCAAGTAATATTTTTATTAATAAATTTTTTATTATTGCCTAATGTTGGAGGAATAAGGTGATGAGGGTTGATTTGATTTTTTATTGGAAGGCAAGTTTAAAAGCACTTTTAGAAAAGAAGATATTTTTGGTATTTTCCTTTTATAAAAGTATATCATATTATATATCGTTGGAAAGCTTATTTCGAGGGCTATTTGACTAACTCATTTAGAAGGAGAAATAAGGTGTATGTAGAGAGATATTTCTATTTTTGTAAAGGGTTTCAAAGTGAATGTTGTTTTGTTTCAAAGTGTGTTGAGTGTGGCAGATTTCCAAAGGGGTTTCTTCACTTCATAAAAGGTATGGGCACATTCTCCTATTGATTGTTTATGGTGGTTGATTTCTGAAATATCATTGGAGGGAAAAGGATTGTTTGTGGTTTCCTTTTCGAAAGTGGTTGGTTGAATGCATCAAGGTTTTTTGAATTGAGAGTTGTGTTTAAAACCTTGTGTTATAAGCATAGTGGTTGAAGCCCATTGGTTGTGAAAGAACTTGAGTTAGAAAAGAACATGAGTATCATTGTTATGTGAGATTTGTGGTTGAGCATTGTTGGAAACATTTGAGTTGGTTGATACATACTTGGACTAGGGTTGTGTGAGAGAGAGTTGTCCCTTGTGATGATTGGTTGAGTTGAGTTGATTGAGCCTAGTCAAGTGATGTGTGAAGTGATTGTTCAAGTTCTATGAAACAAACTATTCCATCATTCTATGTTGAGTTGAGATTGAGGTTAGAACATATTGAGTCTCTAACAATTCTCTTTATGGTTCTATAAGACTTGAGTTGAGTTGAGGTTGACTTGAATTGAGTTGAGGTTGATTTGAGTTGAGAGTGAGTTTAGAACATATTGAGTCTCTAACAATTCTCTTTATGCTTCTATGAGTTGAGTTGAGATTGATTTGGGTTGAGAGTGAGATTAGAACATATTGAGTCTCTAACAATTCTCTTTATGCTTCTATGAAGTTGATTTGAGTTGAGATTGCCATTCATTGTTGAGTTCATTTTGAGTACTACTTGAGCATGATTGATTGAGCCTTTGAGAAGGCCTTTGGGACAGATTTGAGGACAATGTTGGGACAGATTTGTGGATAGTTTTGGGCAAGTTCTTGGTGAGCTTGCTAGAGCAGATTTGGGCAAGTTCTTGGTGAGCTTGCTAGAGCAGATTTGGGCAAGTTCTTGGTGAGCTTGCTAGAGCAGATTTGGACAAGTTCTTAGTGAGCTTGTTGGAGCAAATTGGAAAGTTCTTTGTGAGCTTGTTATTCAGCATTGGAAAGGTTCTGTGTGAGCTTGTTATTCAGCATTGGACAGGTTCTGTGTGAGCTTGTTATTCAGCATTGAAGTTCTGTGTGAGCTTGTTATTCAGCATTGGACAAGTTCTATGTGAGCTTGTTAAGCAGGTTCTATGTGAGCCTATTGAGCAGGTTCTTAGTGAGCCTATTGATAGAGCTTTGGAGGTGACAGAGTACAGAGGACAGAGTCTCAGTGGATAGAGATCCAAAAACAAGCATAGTTGAAGACAGATCTGAGTGAGGAGTCTTCAAGTGGAGAGAGGTCCACCAGTCAGTGCAACAGAGAGACAAAGTCTTCTAGAAGATCACATAGCCAGAGCAGAAGGGGAAAGAGTTCTCCTTTGGACAGAGATCCATAAACATTGTAATTGGGAGTGATTCCCAAAGAGATTGATTGAGAAAGTTTTAGTAAAATATTTTCTCCGTGGAGTAGCCCACATTGGGTGAACCACGTAAATTGTTGTGTCTCAATTGTGTGGTGACTTGTGCTCTTGCTTACTATTGCTATCTGAGTTATTAATGCACACTGCTATATTTGGTTATTGCAATTAAGGACATTAATTGATATTGGTTTGGAAAGAAAGTAAAAAGTGGTCTTATACTGTTCACCCCCCCACTCAGTATAAGCTTGTGCTCTTCAAATAATATATGGATGAAACAAAATAATAAATGAAGGAACAAGTGGGATACTAAGTTGATTGAATGTCAAAGGATATAAAGGTCGATGTCAGGGAAAATTTTAGGGCAATTATGTGAACAAATGATCTTGAAGAAAAACAATACATTTTTGAATTCAACTCCACATATGAACAACATTGAAAGGCATATACAAGGATAAACATCAAATAGAAAGCAAAGACATCTCTAACCCAATTGATGACTAAATAACATCAACTTAAATGCAAAACTAAATTTAAAATAGACCAAAAGAGAAATGGAAGAAGATATGTATGATTTGTACATAAGGATAATGGAAATAGAAAAACATTTTATTTTGGAAAGCAAAGCTTATAATGATATACAAGTTATGTTAATATTCTACCAATGGACTTTATGCATTAATTATTTGAAAAAATATGAATAAAGAAAATAGAAGAATTTATCTTTAAAATCAATAACAAAAGAATAACACTTTAAAAAATATGAGTTAGACGTCATTGTCTTACATAACCTTGTTTCTTTCATAAAAGTAAAATAATATATGTTTATGGGTTAGCCCTAAAGTCTTTTTGGCCTCATGGATGTTAAAATCCTTATATTCCATTCTCTCTATTAAAAAGGACTTAAATGATCCTAATCTATATTATATAATTATAACATCACCTCAATATTTCAACAAATTACAAAATATTATTACAATAAAAAGTATTGACTATTATTCATATATATCTAGGAAATTAAAATCATATTACTACAAAATATATTGATAATAATACATATATCTCTTGGAAAGTGTTTTTGTAGAGTGGGTTGATTGTCATGCCCGTACCAACGCTCCACATCCAACATTATGGGAAAAGGAGGTTGTTAAACCCCTTGACCTCCGGATTCAGGTCAATTTCCCACTAACCTATGTTGATCTAATCTAACCTACTATAAGAAAATAGTGCAAGGTGATGGTGTGAGAGATTGAAAGTAAAAGCAAGAAAGTAAATACAACTAGAGGCCATAGCGAGCCTAGTGTATGATCAATTAAGTCATCTCAAGGAGACTCAATAACAACAATATGAATTTATCTCAATCATGTAACACACAAATATAGGCCATCACCACTCACACATATATACAAAGAGAGGTTTGATCAATCAAGACAATCTTTGTAAGAAGGCCAAGCACAATTTTTATTAGCTGAAAACTAGATTACAATCATAGAGTGTATCTCTAGAATTTCTTAAAATAATCAAAGGATACTTTATAATGATCTCTAGGCTTTTATTTATAGCTTTCACTCTTTTCACCTTGAATAATAGTTTTATACGGTAACTTTTTATAACAAATGATAAAAATATTGCTTTTAGGTCATTGATCCTTCTTGTTGGTTGTTCCATTAAATTACTAGATTTTGATGGATTGTTGGTTTGACCAATTGCAAAATTATAAGAAATTAGGGGATAATTGGATGACATCATGTTGATCCTAGAAGGAAGATTGAAAAATTATTGATTTATCAATAAATCAGGAGTTCCCATAGCCATTTTTTATTTTTTATTTCCAGAAACTTCTAGTTCACACCATTGCTTTTGGGGTAGCGAAATTACTTTTTATTTTCATACAATGGTTAATTCCTTGTAGGAATTCAAAGGTAGCAACCAAGTTACTATATTTTTTTATGAATTACAAGGACACCAAACCTTATTGGTGATAGATACCAAATTATGCCTTATTCTTGGACATAAAGTCTTCAAAATTAGGATCAATCTCATAGCGCAAAATTGTGGTTCATATGTATTTAGCTTTGGGGTAGAAGGTTCCAAAAGTACCTACATGATACACAAAAATTCAGGTCCAAATTTTTTAAAACCTTATTATCCAATGCTTATTGCTCATATTGGACTCTTTGGGAGGCTCTCCCCTTGATATTTTTTAATTTCTTGACCCCAATAAGCTTTCTAGTTCAATGATATTATGGCATCTCCACTTTGGATTTCTCTTTATCATTGGTATTGACAACATAGATGGAGTTGCTCTTGATAGAAGAGTACCTCATACAATACCTTATTTAGTAGTTCCTACATCTCCTTTATCAATTATTCAACTATCATTCTAAGAGCATCATAGGCAACTCACACCATTTGAGTCTCCCTTGCTTGTACGATATGTCCTTTAACTATGTGATTACCATATTTTTATTCGACCTATTCATATACTTTATTTGTTTATTGGATAAGGAGTTTTTGGTGTACTTTGCCTTGGATGTTAGCTCCTATACCAATTTTTTGATTTCCTTTGACGAGGAGAGCCTTTCATTTATTGAGATATATGGGGTGCACCTTAGCACAAACAGACTTGATGGACCCAACCACTAAGCTCTTGTTCTTCATATTCTATATTTAAAGTGCCTTGATCACCCATAAATCCTTTCTTCCTTTCATCTGCCAAGATTGGTGGATCATGAATATGGCAAATGTTGACACTCTTTCCATTGGTGTTCTCTTTATCAATGTGCCTTCTTGCCTTCTACATCACATATGCTATTTTCTTTCTATCTTTTCTTTTAAGGTCTCATTTTTCCTAATTAAGGGAACGACTTATGGACATTGAGGGTGAGGTGCTCCTTCATAGTGTGTGTTATTTTATATAGTTTAATGATATTGGATGGGAGATTATCATTGTATTTGTCATGACCGTTGGACCAATGATGATAGGGATTGATATTCCATATCATACCTATTCACGCGGATCGAGTGTAACAACATTTAATTCCACTTTATAAAGGCATATAAATAAGTTTTTTGTATGCAATACAAATCAGTTTTCATCATGCTCATTCTTGTGCTTGCTCTCGAGTGTCCTTCCCATATCAGTGGTATTAGAGCCAACTATTGTATTGGCAAGTATCCTCTTCCCCTAGGCCAGGTTGGTTCACAAGGGGAATGAGAAAACCACTAGCATATCTAGGCTTGGAAGGAGCACTATTTTTCTTTGCAAAGGCCTTCGAGCACTCCTCATTCAAAAACTCATAGCTAGCTAGGATCCCTCTCTCACCGACCCTTAGCTCTTGTTCATCCTCATCGCTGCCCAGAACAGTGAGTGACAACCCTACGAAGTTTTGTTGTTTGGGCCTGTGCACGACGTGAACATCATCACTTGCTTGCCTCACTTTGAGATCAACTGGTTATGGTGCCCTTCAATCCATTTTTGAGGTTTCATCACATTGCTCGGAAGGACTGGCGATCGTCACTATAGCGGCAACGTCGCACCTCCACCTTCTGTGGAGTTTTTCCTTTAACAAATTTATCACAGATCAGGCTCCCCATTGTTTTTCACTCTAGTGCACCCATTGAATTTTCTAGCAAACATTCGAAAGTCTTTGGCTTTCACTTTGGTAGGATTCGATTTCAGTCAAGCCCAACAACAAAATCAAGCAACACTACAACAAAAAAAATGCTCCGACGAGTCCTCACATCCAACCTTCGGTGACACCTCCCACACTCACTCCTTCTGGTGAGTTTCCCACGCATCTCTACAATTTTTGATAGCTTGTAATCATCATTGTTAATGATGTTCAGTGAACCCCTACAAATTTTTAGCTTATCGAGGTTTTTCCAACCATTCCCATTGATTTTTGACGATATTCGATGCTTAGAAATCCACGTTTGCTATCTTTGTACCTTGAGCTACACCATAGTTCTCTTTTCTAGCATGATTAGGTTTTTCCAGCAGCCCCATGCAAATCCACCATCCAAAATAGTTTATTTCCTAAAGTTAAAACCTTTCTCGGTGACGTATCCGAATTCATGGCAGTGTTCGAGACTTTACGATGTCAATTTTTTAGTTTTCTGATAACGACAATGTTCGAAAGGAGGAGGGTCATTACGACGAGGAGCATGAAAGAAAATCATGGGATTATCCCACATTTGATGTGCGCGGGGGATCATCATTATTTTTAATCCCCATGATGCACATTTGAGTTCTATTGGCTACCCTCCTCTCCTATTGGTGCCTTGCTATACTGTTTCCTGTCTCATGTGTCCTTGCCCAAAGTCTCTTTGATTTTAGCCTTGTGTCGTGGTTTCCACCTTGCTAACTTACCTGCCACTGACGTAGCTTTTCAACTTGTTGTGGTTTAATCGTTGGCTATCGTGTCGTCGCCTTGCTATCTTCCCTGTCATTGACGTAGCCTCCATCTTCCTGTGGTTGATCATTGGCTATCGTGTCATCTGCCTTCTTGACATGGATTTCGATAATCATGTTGTATTGTCATTGTCATTCAGTTGTTCCATTCCCAATCCATTGGGGTCGAAGCGTGCTCACTAGCCGTTTCTTAGAAGTTGGAGACTAGCCGTTGTGGTCAAGGTAGCCGTTGAGGGTAAATCTTGCTCACTAGCCATTGGATTCTTCTAGTTTGTACTACTCATTATTTCTCCGAATTAATTACCCCAACCAAATCAAGTCAACCGATAGGAGGGGAGGGCCCATTCATTCACAGTTGAAATAAATTTTTATTTTGCCTTCGATGCACTTTATTTTCCGTGAAGTATAGGCTTGTGTATACTCGTCGAAAAGCTCTTTTCGAGCTCTATACATCCACATAATTTTCATTTCAATATTCTATCATTTGGCCCTATTATTTTTTTCATCAAGTTTCTGTTGTTCCAAAGGGTTGAATTTCTAGTTTTCCCTCCTGGCTCCCAATCCTAGTCGACCGATGGTGACAAACATGGCCATTGTTGAAAAGTTGGCCAAACTCATGGCTTCTCATGATGAACAAAGGGTAGCACAACAAGAACAAATGGTAGCACAACAAGAACAAATGGCACAAATGGCTGCCATATTGCAAAATCTACAAGGTTCTTCCAATTCTTCCTGTCAGAAGTGTGATGTGAAATTATATGAAGGCTCACGAGATCCTGATGTCCTCCAAAGCTGGATTCTTGACATGGAGACTTGGTTTGAGTACAATCAGACATCGGATACAACAAAAGTTCCAATTGCAAAGTGCAAAATTTCTAACATAGCCAAGGTCCTCATAGCCAATAGAAAAATTGGTATGTGGGAGGAGATGGTAAAAATTTTAAAGGCTTCTTTTTATCCATCAAATTATGAGGATGACTTACTGAATCAATGGCTACGCCTTCATCAAGGAAAGAAGGAATCAATGCAGGATTTTATCCATCACTTCAACCGCCTTCGAGTATTACTTGGGATCTCAGATTCTGATGCGGTCTTGATTGCAAAGTTTAAAAGTGGTCTCCTAGCCCACTTTTATAGAGAAGTCAAATACACTGTTTGCATTACATTGGATGATGTTTTCAAACATGCCCTTTTAGCTGAAGAGAAGATCATGGCACAACGTCGGGAGCCTCGCTACTCAGATGCATCAACAGAGGATGGGTACAAGAATCAGGTTGATAGAAAGAGATCTCCTAATATTTCTTCTTCTGTTAATCCCACTTCTTATGCATCCCTTGCTTCTAAAAATTCTTCTTCTTCTTCTTCTTCATTTTCTCATGCTCCAAACAAGAAATTTTGTAACTATTGTAAGAGGCAAGGCCATGATAAAACTCAATGCCCACAATTACAAAAAAAGAAGAATCTTTTTGTACAGTTCGATGAGGGGACTTGTGATAACCCCATCGAGACTTCTGGTGAAGAAGAAATTTATGAAGAGTTGAGAGGGCAACTCAATAATGTAACACTCATGAATCACCATTCTCGAGCTGGTGACCGTGACCATTTGTTCGTCACTCGGGCTCACTTGCTCCATAACTTTGTAGTTGATTGTATAATCGACAATGGATCGTAGAAGAATCTGATTGCGTAGTCCATTGTCGATAAGCTTAAGCTCCCTACTTCAAAACATCCTCGCCCATACTCTCTTGGGTGGAAGGACAACACAAACACATCAAAAATAACACACACATGCACCCTGGCTTTTGCATTTGGTCCCAAATTTAGAGATGCAGTAACATGTGATGTCACACCGATGGATTGTTGTGGGTTACTTCTCGGTAAACCATATCAATATGATAGGAGAGCAACATATGATGCATATAAAAATACATATACACTGCAAAAAGATCAAAAACATTTTCTCATTAAAAGCACTCCAATATCTGCAAAGCAATCAAACAATATTTTGCTTACTTGCCGCCAAGCTAGAAAAGCCAATAATAATGCTCAAGCACTTGCACTTATTTTCATTCGTCCAAAAGAACAACAAGCAACAGATAAAGGGCAAAAACACACCATTTATTTTCAAGTCAACAATTCCAAAGTAAAAAGAATACTACAAAAATATGAAAGTGTGTTTCAGGAACCCACTTCTTTACCACCAAAAAGAACAATTAATCATGCAATTGAGATCATTCCAGCAACACCTCTTCCAAATGTTCCAATGTACAGGTAATCCATTATACAATATGATGAAATTAAAAAACAATTGCAAGAATTATTGGATAAGGGTTTCATAAAGCACAACACCTCTCCTTGTGCCTCACCAATTCTGCTTGTTCTAAAAAAAGATGGTACTTGGAGATTCTGCATTGATTTCAGGGCACTCAATAAAATAACAATAAAAAACAGGTATCCACTTCCTCGAATTGATGACTTATTAGATCAACTACAAGGGGCTAAATTCTTCAGCAAACTTGATCTTAAGAGTGGCTATCATCAAGTTCGAATTCAAGCAGAGGATACATGGAAAACAACTTTCAAAACAAATATGGGACTGTTTGAATGGTTAGTTATGCCATTCGGTCTCACCAATGCTCCAACTACATTTATGAGGCTCATGAATGAAGTATTCCATGATTGTCTTGATCAATATGTAATAATTTATCTTGATGATATCTTGATATTTTCCAAGACTTGGGCTGAACATTTACAGCATTTGGAGCATGTTCTAGCCACCCTTCGCAAGAACCAGTTATTTTCCAGCTTGAACAAGTGCTCATTTGCCCAAACATCAATTTCATACCTTGGTTTCATCATAAATCCTGACGGTATCCAGGTTGACCCTATCAAAGTAGAAGTCTTACTCAAATGGCCTGCTCCCACAAATATCACTGAACTCAAAAGTTTTCTTGGCCTTGCTAACTTCTACCATAAATTTATTTTAGGGTACTCAACCATTGTTGCTCCATTGCATTCATTGACGAAAGCCAAATCTGTTTTTCATTGGACAAATACCCACAATCAAGCTTTTGTCGATCTCAAAGATAAGCTTTGCTCCGCTCCTGTCTTAGCCATTCCTGATCTTCGACAACCCTTCGAAATAGAAACTGATGCCTCTCAATTTGCTCTCGGTGTTGTTCTCAAACAAAATGGACATCCCATTGCTTATCATTCTGAGTCATTCTCTACAACAAAACAAAATTACTCCACTTATGATAAGGAACTCTATGCCTTAGTCCAAGCTATAAAATATTGGCGTCACTACCTTCTTGGTAAAGAAACTATTGTTCACACAGATCATTTACCCTTGCAGTTTCTTCAATCACAAACAAAAATCCAAGAAGCACGCCACATGAAATGGGCCTCCTATCTACAACAGTTTCATTTAGTCATCAAATACAAGAAGGGTAGTCAAAATTCTATTGTCGATTGCCTCAGCCATCCTCCATCAGCCACAACCCTAACCATTGTCACAACATCTCATTTAGCTTTCCAATATTGGCCTACTGAGTACCCTAATGATCCTGACTTTGCCATAGTTTATCACAAATTACAACATCCATCCTCCTCCAATTTAAGTCCCTTTGAGGATTTCCATCTCAAGGAGGGGTTGCTTTACCGTCTTGATAAGCTTTGTGTCCCTACTCCGAGTAGACCATCCCTTCTAAGAGAGGCTCATTCCACACTCTATGGAGGTCATTTCAGCAAACATAAGACCCTTCACCATCTGCAACAATTCTTCTATTGGCCTCACATGCAGAGAGATGTTCTCAAGTATTTAAAACAATGTGTCCCATGTAGTCGGTCTAAGTCATCCAACCGTAGGCTTGGTCTCAGTATGCCTTTACCTGTCACCTCCCATCCTTGGGAAAGTATATCTATGGATCTTGTCAGTGGTTTTCCCATGACCGTCCATCAACATGATTGTGTCTTTGTCATAGTCGATCATTTTAGTAAGATGGCTAAGTTCATTCCATGTCGAAAAACAAGTTCTGCTGCAGACTTAGCCAAATTGTTCTTTGATGTCATCTGGCGATCTTTTGGTCTTCCCACAAGTATTGTGTCCGATCGTGATTCCCATTTTGTCGATCATTTTTGGAGGTCCTTGTGGAAACTATTAGGTGTGTCCCTTAATTTTTCCATAGCATTTCATCCTTAGTCTGATGGTCAAACAAAAGTCGTCAATCGTACACTTGTCCAGAGTCTTCGAGTCTACCACCATACGTCACCAGCCAAGTGGGATCTCAGTCTAACTCATATTGAGCATGCATATAATAGAGTAGTCCATACATCCACTGGTCATAGTCCTTTTGAGGTATGTCTAGGGTTTCAACCTGTCGCTCCATATGAGTTACCCTTGGCTCTTCCATCTCCAGTCACAGTACACATGCAACATGAACAAGAGAAAGCACAATCCTTCATCCAACATCTACAGTAGCTACAGTCCAAGGTTGTACACATCTTGCAGCAGACATAGAAGCAACAAAAATAGGCTATGGATCACCACCATGTTCCACACTCCTTTTAGATAGGTGATCGAGTTTGGTTGTACCTTGATCGTAAGAGATTTCCAGAGAAGGCACACAATAAGATCAAACCTCTCCGCTATGGGCCTTACACAATAATTCAACAACTGTCCGAGAATGCATTCAAGTTGGATCTTCCAGCACACCTGGGTATTCATGATGTTGTCAATGTTGATCTACTCCGTCCATATCATGAGTCCACGCTAGAGAGCCCACCGACCATTAGTCATCCATCAAATGTTGTTCCTGATTTCCAACTTCCATTGGAGGAGGACCGTCTATTCGACACCAGGACTCGCCACACTCGACAGGGTTCTTCAACTTCGTATCTGGTTGCACGACGTGGAGAGCTTCCTCACCAGGCTAAGTGGATCACTTTAGCACAATTGGCTCAATATTTTCCCTCCCTTTTGGATGCATTGGAGACCAATGCTTCTAGGGTGGGGAGGAATGATAGGGATTGATATTCCATATCATCCCTATTCACATGGATCAAGTGTAACAACATTTAATAAGCACACGGATTGGTGCATTTAATTCCACTTTGTAAAGGCAGACATGCCTATAAATATGTTTTTGGTATGCAATACAAATCAATTTTCATTGTGCTCATTCTTGTGCTTGCTCTCGAGTGTCCTTCCCATTTCAAATGAAGACACAATTGTGTTTGACATCATGACATGGATGAATGTGTGGACAAGGTGGTTATGAATGATAAGAGGGATTGATATGATGAAACATGGTGTGATATAATGATATTCATGGTGTGTGAGAGACCAAATTATGGGTAGAAGAGATATGAAATAGTTGGTGATAATATGAATGATGTTAGACAAACTAGAGTAGAGATGACATGCAAGATGACCCTACATCCTAAATAAACAAACCTTTGATGACCCTAATATTAGGGCTATGTTTATTTGATGTGGGATGGGTGTATTAGAAGAAGTTAAGAGGGTCAAAAAATCCGCATTAGAATAAATGAGAAGGAAAGAGAGAAGAGACATGGGAATAGAAGAAATGGGGGGTGGAAGTGAAGTGAAGATGGTTGTGGAAAATATGGTAGAAGAAATTTATGCTTCTAGATTAGTGACTCTCATTATTTCCATTCTTTTCTTGATATATGAGCTTCCTTCTCTTCCAAAGCCCTTATCTTTAGGTTCTATAGTCCTTTTATTCCTCATTTTCTTAATTGATCAAAGATATCATAGCCCAAGGCATGTTTACCAACCTCCATATCAACAATCATTTTTTGAATACTTTGTCAACAAGGTCTATCTTAGAATGCCTCATCCATTGGGCTATGGAGTCAGAATGAAGATAACTCCTATATCATTAAAAAATAGTTTGGATCTTAGGAATCATCTTGCTATCATTGTATTCCTAGATTGGCATATCATCCTATTAGCCTTAGAAAAGAAACTATTGATCTTTGAGAGATCTTCAACCAATATTGGAAATAAAGGATAAAAAAAAAAAGGAACTTGAGTGTCTCTTACGATATTTTTTCTCATGTGAGATGGGACCTTCTCTCTATATCTTTTTTTCAATTTATATTTGAAAATAAACCAAAGAAGAAAAATAATGTGGGGTTTGCAAAAATAAATAGTTATTTCACCAGGTGAAATTTAATTCCATTTACAGGCGTAGAAAAATAGTTATCCTTCCTTTTGATGTCAATGGCTTAGGATTTTCAAACTATGTAAACATAGTAAGTTAGATAACATTAATGGTACATATAAAGGACCTTTACCAAGGGGGATTCCTCAATTTAGAGTTTCATAGATGCACATTGAGAGATAATACTTTCCCTCGTAAAAGCAATTTGAACCCTAAGTTGGTGTCTTGGTCTAGGAAGTTAGAACAACTTTTTCTTCTATCATCCCTTCTGATCCACCTCTTGATGCCAACTATCTTGAAAATGACACCTTCCTTTAACTTTGAAGTGGTGGAAAATATTGGTGGGTGCTAGAATTCCTACAATGGTGATAGATTCTCTACTTTTTCCCTCATTCCATGGTGGATTTTAATGTTGACTACTAGTTTAGGCCACAACCTCTATGTAAACAAGCAACACAACATCACTCGACAATACTGGCTCTTTTGTTGTCATTATTTATTGACCACCTCAATGTCATCCTTCAAAGCATCAAATTGTTAGAATATAAAATTTACCCTGGTTGTAAACCCAAAATTGTAGAAAAATACCTCGTTCCTATAATCATGGCCTCTCTATTATTCAATGTAGCCCATTTATCTAGAATCACTTAAGCAATCTCATCTCATGAGTCATAGGTGAATCTGTATATATTTTTTGAGTGGTATTTTCTTCTAGGATTTCATCCTCAAAGAGGAATACTTCTTCATAAAAAGGTCCCCATGAGATATCTCCAAACCCTATTAACTTTTTTCAATATGAAGTTGTATGATTCATATTTTGACTTAGTTTCTTCCTCTATTTCATACTCATCCTCTAATATCAATGTCAACTCTTATAGAAATACCTTGTGTTCTAGGTCTAGGATCTCCTTGACTTGTTTCATATGATCCTCTTCCTCTAAAGAGAAATCAAATGCCCCATATTCTATGAGATCAAATATTTCATCTTCCTTCAATGATTTGTGAGGATCACACATAACAACATATTAGATAGGAAGATGACATTTTCTAGGATCAATTACTTTAGGTATTGCATTATTTTGAATCTCACATGGAATCCTAGGAACTTGATAATTTTCTTATAAAATTCCTCATAAAATAAGTAAAATTCCTTGATGAAAGTGGCTTTACATGTCAATTATTTAGACTTTGTAGCATTTCATCTTCATTCGTATTCTAGATTGATTTCTCTTTTTGTTACTTTTGTATGTTCCAATTTATCATTTGAGGGAGGCACCAATGTTTGATGGTCTAATTGTATTTCCTCCTTTGTTATGTTCATAGGCATGACATCCTCAAAGGGGAACCCAAATTCCTTGTGTTCTGAATCTCCTCCTTCCAGGGGAAAAAGTAAACACTTCATATTCTTCTATAGAATTTAACTCTTTATATGAGTAGGAATCAAATGATTCACCATCTTCTTCATCATTTGTTTCTTTATCTTCAAAATATTTATTTTCAATATCAAGGCTTTCCTTATACCATATGAGGGATGTCCTTTGATGGAAGGGTGGGGGATTCTTCGTAATAATCATTGGTCTGTTGTTATCTGAATCTTTGCTTATCAATTTAGATTCCTTCTTTGTCTAAAGGGGGTATATTGCTTGGGAAATAGGTTGAGGACACTTTAGAGGATTTCTTATTACTGCACTTTGGGTAGGGAGGCGATGTCTACTTTTTTTAGGTGCTCCAAGCATTGCATATGACTTTGTCACATTGATTTCAAGTGTACTTACCTAATTTACCATTAATTGATTTATCATGGGTTGACTAACCATTACTAGATTTATGGCAATAAGCTAGTTTGATATTGTAGGGTGAATTGACACTTCATTCATCACCTAGGCACGGTGGATTTCCATAGCACAATTTGCTTGATCATGAACCATTTTATAGGTAAGACACTAAGAAATTGAATTCATATTACTTATGCCATTGCACACTTGGTTAATCATTAACATATTTCTCTATTGGAGCGCTCTAATTCAAAAGACTCATTATAGGCCAAAACTTCCTCAAGAGCGGGGATTGGTACGTCTTGTTGTTAAGCCACTAATTATTGAGGCTCTTGCATGTTTTCTTTTTGAATTGTCCAGTTATCCTCTTTAAACTCGTTATCTTGTTCCTCCCTCCATTGAAGAACCATATGCATACCCATAAGTTGGTACACGTCCTCTTTAAAATTTTATGTCATACTGTTCCTAGAGATCTTGTTGATACTATGGAGACATTTGTTGTTGATGGGTTTGGTTCGAATAGGTCAGATGGTTTTGTTGCATAGACATCATTGTATTTTGTTATTGAATCAACTAAGATTGTTGAGTGCTTATACATATTATGTTTACCCACACAACATTTGGTATGCAAATTGCCTTGTTGGATCATTTGTTGGTTGTTGTTGAGGATATTGAATCCATTATTGGTCTTGCACAACTTGGTAGCTTGCTGCCACCACCTATTTTTGCATGAACTGATACATTGGTTGTTGGCTCTAACACACCTACTGCAAACTAGAAATTTTCATTGTCTGATGAGCCTACATGTTATGTAGAAACTGTTGTTACCCTTGGGGAATCTACATGTATTGGGGTAGTTAAGGATTTTGAGCACATGATATATTTTATCCTATTTGAGGATTCCCCTATAGTTGATCAACCATAGTGCTACTCAAATCCCAAATTTGTCAAAAATAGGAGGAAAGCTCATATAATTTAATTTTTTGGGGGAGCTTTTAATCAAAAGAGCACCTTTGTTATAGTTGATTAATTGTTAGATTTGTCAAAAAATCACTAAAAAATTAGTGCATAGCTAGATTCCAACCTTAGCCTTTTTTTTTCTTTTAATCACTAACGTTGCATTTATGTTAGCATGACATCATCAAAGAAGCCAATGGATCGCTAGAAAATTCTATCGAATCATCAAAATAGGGACCTAGTAGATGAGAATGGATTTGTCAACAAGGAGATTGACAAATCACTAGATCAACTAGAAAATTGACAAAAAAATACTTTAGAAAAATTGTGAACCTTTCAAAGAGAAGTGATGCAAGGATGACATTAGCAAGCTTTTCGATGAATCGCTAGATGATCCTAGTGAATTTTTGAACTTTGGTACTTAGAATATTTAAGTTCAGTTCTTCAATAGAGTAGCTATTTGCTCCGATCCATCAAAATTTCTACAAATTTCTTAGATTTAAAGAGAAACAAAATGTTAGATCTAGGTCACTCAAGGCAACGATCTGTGGAATAGTTTTTGGGTTTGGTAGATTTTGAAGAATGGAGCAAACCCTTTGACACATATGGTATAAGATTTCACACAAAATGACATATTTGAGTTTAAGTGTTCTAGTATGAAATGAGATAGTCCCATTGGGCATGCCAAAAAGAATTGTTAATACATAGAGTAGGTCGATATTTCGATCATGCTTGTACCAATTCTCCATGTTCAATGTATTGGGAAAAGGGGTTTTTAATCCTGAACTCTAGATTTACGCTAAGTCCTCACTAACCTTTGTTGATATAATCTAACCTACTATAAGAAAATAAAATATTGCAAGGTGTAGATGTGAGAGATTGAAGGTAAATGCAATAAAGTAAATACAACAAGAGGTTGTAGCGAGGTTAGCATGTAATAAATTGAGCCATCACATGGAGACTGAAAAGCAACAATTTGAATTCATCTCAAGCATGCATACATAGAAAAGAGGGACTAATAGGCAAATGTTGAGAATCACCACTCACACATACATACAGAGAGAGGTCTGACCGATTGGGACAATCTTTGTAAGAAGGCCAAGCATTGTTTTCTATTAGTTGAAAATAAGATATTGCAATCAAGGAGCATAGCTCTAGCCTTTCTCAAAATGACCAAAGGATCCTTTACAATGAAACCTAAGCTCTTATTTATGGCAAAAGGTTTCTCCCTTTTCACCTTGACTAATAATTTTCTATGATCAAATTTTACAACAAAATGATAAAAATGTTGCTTTCAAGCCACTGATCCTTCTTGTTAAATATTGTTCTATCAAATTGTTGGATTAAAAGATCACTGGTTTGATGAATCACAACTTTCTAATGAATCAGAGAATTGTTGGAAGATGTCATGTTAATGCTAGAAGGAAAGTCGATGAATCATAGACTTATCAATGAATTGCTAATTTGTCGACAAATCAGAAGTCTCCATACTTAACCCTTTATTTATTTTATATTTTTTACTTTCAGATCACACCATTGCTTCTAGGGTTGTAAAATTCCTTCTCCTTTATCATGCGATGGTTAATTCCTTGCAAGAAATAAAAGGTAGTAGTCAGGTTACTACATAAAGGTATAAACATGAGATTTTAAACCAGTTGATCTTATGCCATTTTATCCTTCTATTGTATTCTTAACCTAAAAATTTCTAAGAATTATATCATTATTGAAGTTAAACCAAACAACTTAAGTCAGTTACATCTAACTATTTTAAAAGTATAATAACATTTTAATTTTTTTTTACCTTATATGTCAAATAGCATAAACTCAAATAAATAAAAATATAAACTCTTAATAAGAGACAAATCCAAATATTATAGGTCTCTTATTTATATACAAATAAAAGTCTAAAATTGGCCTATTGAAAAAGAATGGAAGAAATTGGTGTACCAACCAACTAGAAAGTAGCTATACACCAACTTTAAACTTTAGAAGGACTATCAAAGTGTGTTGGGAGTGATATTAGGGTGAAACAAGGTTGTCCATTGTCACCTATTTTATTTGACCTTTACATTGACAAATTGGAGGAATGGGTAAAATAGATGGGAGTAGAGGGAATAAAACTGGTTAATTATGGAGTGAAACTTCTTTTATGTGTTGATGACCTCATCTTGATTGACAATACACTTGAGAGTTTGAAAGAACATCTAAAAGCTTTCGAGCATTTTGGAAAGAAGTTGGGATGTAGGTAAACACTAGCAACACTAACTTATTGTCTTCTCTACTCAGAGAGAGCAAAAACAACCATTTATTTTATTTGAAGGATTCCTTTAGAGGTAGTAATAGAATACAAATACCTTGGGTTAGATCTTCAAAGTAAACTAAATTGGGGAATACACAGGATGGAACATATACAAGCAAGATGAAGAGCATTATGCTCATTACTGAATAGGGACAAAAAAACAAAGTTGTAGGATTGGAAAACCATTAGGTTTCTTTTAGGGTTATTAGTTATTTCAATGGTGTTATATGGTTGTGAGGTATGGGCTAACAATACATCCAATTTTAAATGGAAATAAATAGAGAGAATTCAAAAGCAACTGATTATAAATAATTTCAAAATTAAAACAATCCCATATGAGATTTCACTTATTGAAACAAGGGCTTTTCCACTAGAAGCAAAAGCTATGACAAGACTATTGTGGTACCTATAGAAA
Source organism: Wollemia nobilis (assembly GCA_028583015.1). Lineage (NCBI taxonomy): Eukaryota > Viridiplantae > Streptophyta > Pinopsida > Araucariales > Araucariaceae > Wollemia > Wollemia nobilis. Next base: position 2,462,955 of record JAQPPZ010016670.1, read on the forward strand.
ATAGAAAGAATAAAAGATAACAAGTTGCCAAAACAAGTAATCAAAGAAACATGCACATGGATGAAATGAAACAACACATGAATGAAAAATAGAACATTAACTTTCATGAGGTCCCAAAGTCCAACAAAGAAATTAAACAATATGCTGAAAATTTAGGAAGGAAAAAATAATTATACATCATCCAGTTCAACCCAAACTGAAAATACAACAAAAAAAATGCATAAATATAACCCAACTAAGATCTAGTTCACACCATTTCAGATGCAAATGTAGGAGATGGACAATTTCTCAAGAGGCATGGTGAGAACAAGTATGTGTCTTTTGCACAACAAGAATAATGGAAACCAAAAAACGTTTTATCATGGAATATGAAACCTACAAAAATATCATGATTGTATATGAAGACACTCAAAGTAGACTCACTAATAAAACTTTTATAAAAATTAAGAATAGATAAAATAGAAAATCTTTTCATCAAAATCAATAGCAAAAAAAAATACACTCTAAAAGATAATAGGAAGATTTCTAAACTTTTGACTTTGTTGAACAATTTTTTCTTAAATATTTATTTTTAAAACTCTAAATAAAAAATCCAAAATTTAAATTCATAAGAAAGCAGAGCTGTATACTATACCCTATCTTATATTAAAAACTATTTTAATCTTGTAGAAATAGTTAAAATAATTTCATTTCATTTACTATATGATTCCATCTACCAATGAACAAAATTTCAATCCCCTCCCACCAATTAAAAAATAAAAATAATTACTTTACTCGACCTGTCTGTAAGAAAAATGAATATTATTAAATGCATAAATTTAAAGCAAATGAATATCCCTAAAAGTATGAGTTATTCTACACTAAGCTATTGCAGAACCAACTTTTTTTAATACATACAAAAGCACATCATCATATCCGAATAAATGATTTTTATTAATGCACATAAAAACCAAAATTTGAACTACAAAAACTATTTGCCGTTAAGCTGTAACAACCGGGACAATGGAACCAATGGAACCAAACTGAATGTAACCCAATTCTAAAATGTTTAGAGCTTATGTGAACCAAACTGAATGTAACCCAATTCTAAAATGTTTAGAGCTTATGTGGGCCAATCTACATCACACCAGTCAATTTATAACGGTCTCGTCCCTTCGTAGACCGCTAGCTACAGCTACCTAAAGATTAAAAACAAAATGTCCAATCGGCACAAAAATTTTATTAAAGTGCAGAGAGCTTGGAAAATTTTAGCACAAACTGAGGACCAAACCGAAATTTATTTGACTTAAACAAATAAAAATTATAATTTAAATTATAAAATTTTAATTCTTATTTATGAATGAATGATTTTAATTACGTCCGCGAGACCCAAAAATGGTCTATGGGACCTCAAATATGAAAGTATAATTACTCAAATCATATCATATGATCTTTAATATCTTTGAGAAGGTTGTTCCTTCTCCTGCTGATTTGTGTTAGCAATTCTCCAACTTTTTTTATTTTCCTTTCTTCAAATAAATCTGTAATAAACTCGTTCCCAAGTGTTTCTTTGTATTTGTCACGGATATCCGAAAAACTCGGGCATTTATAGATGAAGTGTTCCTCTGTCTCTACCGCCCTCGTGCTGCATAGAGTACATATCCTTTCTTCCCATTGTTCTTTGGGCGTTGTCCATCTCCTAGTTTCACATCTAAGCCTATGAGAGCTAGTCCTTATCTCGAGCAATGAGTATTTTTTCCTTCCACTTGATTTCAGCGCCTATATACGCTTTTTCCTTGTGGTCATACGTTGGGTTAAAATTTGCAATATAATATTGTCTTTTCCTCCTTGCATTTTTCCACATTCCACTTTTGAACTTTTCATTCACATAATTTTTAATGTCTTTGTTGACATTTGGGCATTCATTTATGTTGATTTCCCAACGTTTCATCCATTTCTCATTTTGTTTCATCCACGTATTCTTTCGCCTATGTAACTCTTCGTCCCTAACTCGCTCTAGGCCATCTATCATTTGTCATGTTTTCTGTTTTTTTCAAGTAACATAACAACTTGGTCATAGCAATTGCTTCTAAAGGGAACATTCCAGTTTCAGCTAAAATAATTTCATAAGGGGTTGTGGCCTTAATTTTGAGAAAGTTTGTGATTAGATATTTTTGAATCCTTTCTATTTGCCTCCATTTTGCATTTGTTGTGCCACTAGCCCACACCTCGCAACCATACAACGGAACCGGTGTAACAAGTAGGCCAAATAAGACCTTGGTGGTCTTCCAGTCCCACAACTCGGCATTCCTACACCTGTTTTGAAGTGCATATAGTGCTCTCCACCCACTTTGAGTTCTTTTCATCCTACATGTATTCCAATTAAGTTTGTCATGAAAGTCTATGCCCGAGTATTTGTATTCTACTACTACATCAAGCGGTTCTCCCGCAAACCGAAATTTGAGTTGTTGCTTCTTCTTTTTTGCTGAAAAAATCATAATTTTTGTTTTGCTCGTGTTCACTTGCATCCCAACTTCTTTACAAAAGAGTTCTAGAGCTTGAAGGTGATCTTCTAGATCTTTGGTTGTTTTGGCCACAAGAATTACATCATCTCCATACATGAGGAGTTTTACCACATATTTGGCTAAATGCACACCCTCTCCCCCAAATTTGTTTATCCATTCTTCTAACTTGTCAATGTACTGACCCAAATAAGGCCTGGAGATAGAGGGCAACCTTGTTTGACACCTATGTCACTACCAAAACATTCGGATAACCCTTCCCGTGTTATGATTCTAGCTTTTACATGCTCATATAGTCTCGTGAACTGCTGCCTCGTAGTGAATTGGAACCTCTAGCTCTTCCATTCTCGCTCCATAATTTTTTCCTAAGCACTGTGTCAAATGCCTTTTTGAAGTCTACAAAATAGCAAAAAGCCTCCTCTTTTTTGTCCCATATTTTTTCCACTATGTGTCCGAGCGTGATACAGTGATCAATAGTTGAGTGTTTGGGCCTAAAACCCGCTTGCCCCTTTGTTCTCTTTCCCTTTTCTTTCGCCCATATGACGATCCTACGCTCTATCATACTCCCAAACAACTTTGCAAAGAGAGGGTTGATCATAATAGTTCGATAGTTTGAGGGATTATTTACATCTCCACTTTTAAACAAAGGAATGGTCAAGTTAGTTGTCCACTCAGTAGGGAAGCCATTTTGTATGACCTCATTGAAAATTTCTTTGATTTGCGGTGTCAAGATATCTACCCCCCATTTTATATGCTCTGCTTGAAGATTGTCTATGTCACGGGCTTTTCCAGTTGCTAACTTTTTTATCCCTTGAATAATGTTCTCTTTCTTGACAATGATAGTAGGGGGTGTCTCCTGCTGGTTACTACGCTGATACAGTTGTTTTGAATACTCCAACCATTGATTAACTATTATGTTATTTTCAGTTTGCATCATTTTCACGCTTAGTTCCTTCCAAAATTTCTTTGGTTCATGCTTCCCTAAATAAATCAATTCTTCCCTCTTTGTTTTAGTGTATTCTTCTTTTTTTGCCCTTACCAGTTTCTCATATGCTTTTTTGTTTGCTCTTGTTTTACCCGTTGATTCCTTTAGTAATCTTCGCATTTTTTTTGCAATCTTCATCAAACCATGGGTTAGTTGGGAAGCTGTGTGACAGATATAATTTACTACTAGATCAATGCAGTTGCGAGACAGAAGAATGCTTCATAAATTAATTTCTTCAACGTATAATTTTATAAAAATACAAAGATCGTGCATGATTTTAGAACCCAAGTGCACTTCCAACAATTTAATTTCTGGAGCCCATCCAACATTAAATGCTTTTAAGACCACCACTCATAATTAAAGCAATGTTGACTTCTGATCCAGTTTAACAGAGACCACAGAAATGACCATTGCGCTATTTTAAGATCCATTTGTTCCATGGCGTATTTGTGATATCTTGATAGTAATTTCTGGTTTGGTCTCTTTGTCATATTGTTATTAATAATAGTTTCCGATTTTGCTGAAAATGGACGATCTCATCGAGGGATTCACTCGCGCAAAATTGAAAATGGACGATCTCATCGAGGAATTCACTCACACAAAATTGCAGGACGAGGGGGAGGGGGGAAATGCCTACGCCGAAAGATCCACCTGGGCCGAGGTAAATTTTAAAATTTTATCGCAGAATTTCCTTTTTTTAGCCTTTAAATTTTCTATTTTGGATTGGAAAATGGATTCAATTTAGCTGGCAATGGGATGGTTGTTGCAGGTCGTAAGCGGGCACAAGGAGGAAGGCGAGAATTATGAAGCAGCAGAGGAACAGCGCTTTAAGCAGAAGAAGACGTATTCCACATTTGTTTGCCAGGAGCAGCCAAAGCAAGACCAGGTGCTCTTTTATGACATTTATTTAATTTAATTAATCTGCGATAGAGTAAATTAAAAATGTGCCGTTGGCATTCCCCGTTATGTTCGCATTTGCCAGGTGGCAGCTGACTCGGACGGGTGGGAGACATCAGGCAAACGCCATCGCAAACCTGCAAAGATATACCATCAGGTGCAACCTTGCTTGTGCTGGGAACCCTTAACATTTTGATTTGTTGAATTTTAGGAAATTGTTTCGTTTTGTATTAATTAGCTGAAAGTAGGGCCTAGTACATATTTGCTATACATCAGTTCCAGCTTTAACAATCAAAATCACGTTGAAATATTGCTTTTTTTTTTGCTCTTTTCTTTCTCTTCCTTTCTCTTTTTTCCCCTTGGACTTATTTGCTGTGATCTTCAGCTATGGTTTCTTCCATCTTAGCTGATTTTTATCTTGTGAATTAATATTAAGGACACAATTAAATTTGGGCCAATAATTTTTGCCAATACAATATCTCTACCGAAACTTTGTGAATTATTATTATTTTTTAAAATAAAATAAAAAAGCAAACTCCGAAACCTTTTCAACTTTATAAAGAAACCTTTTCAACTTACATTACATTTTAATATCTAGATTTAGAACCAAAACTATCGCTATGGGACAAATGAACGATCTTTGTCTTGAAGTTTTAATAATTTTTTATAGAGCCATTTTTTTAAGAAAATTTAGATTGGACCAAAAAGGAAAACATAATGACGCTTCTCAGGGGTAATACCAGCTTCAGGAACAATCTTGTTGGCTTATACATAATTGTATATGTTACAGCTATTAAGGAAGTGTTCGTCGGTCCTTGATTGTATCAGCTAGTAAGGAAGGGTTCGTGGGTCCTTGATTGTATTACAGATTATGTTGTAAAAGATCCCTATTATAAGAACTTGAAGTAATGCCTCAAATGGCTTTGCATTGGCCCTTTCATGTGATCAAAGAAAATTAGTCTTTTAATGTAACTTTAATGTAAACTGTACATCTTGTTCTCTGTTTGTCCTCTTTAGATCTATTGGCAACTCGTGGCAACTCGTCCTTTTAGAATGAGTCCTTCCTTTCACAAGATTGTTTTCTTTTAAATGGATTTTAATAAACTTTTTAAAGTTTATTTATTTCAGTTTACCTTTTTCTTTTTGAGTTACACTCTTTCTTAGATTTCAATTTAGTTTTAGTTATGGGTATAGTTGGAAAATTCACAACTTGGGAAAAAGTTGACAACCAATGTTGGAGACTTCTTGACAAGTCGGCAAAAACTCAATAAACACTCAGAAAAAAGACAAATCAAAGAAAATAATTTAATAAAAAAAATCAAAACAGAAATTAGAGAGCTAGAAAGTCAATTTTCTATAGACTTTCAAAAAAGAGTATAATTACAATTCATGATCATGAATGATCATCAAAAACCAACAAAATACAACATAGTAAAGCAGTTTTAAACTGCTCTTTGCTCTCATTTCCTTGCCCTCTTCTCCTTGTTCACGACCAGCCAAGCCTTGACCTCGTTTTTGACTGTATTGGCCACTGCTCATGACATTACATCATGGGTTTGAACCCCAACAAGATTGAATTCTAGGCAATAGGCGATCTGATTCAGCAAAGCCCCTTTCATGTCGTGTTTCCAAATCAGGTCCCTCCCTGGAATTAGCTCACTATTGCTAGTTCCTTGGCCCTCACCCAAAGAAGTCATCTATTCTTCACAAAAAAGAACCCCCCCAAAAAAATTGTTATGAGTCTACATCTGAAGACGTAGACTTAGAGGCATCAAGGCCATGTCTTAGATTCTTAAAGAAGGGAGAAAACAAAGCCAAAAAAAAAACCTAAAAAAAGTTTAAAAATGCATAAACCCTATCTCTGAAAATTTGTCCCAAGATGTGAAATCTTCAAAAACAGGTGTTAAATCCCTCAAATCCTTGTCTAAATGCATTCGAGAATGTCTGGTTACTCTCTTCAAACTTGCAGTCAGGAGGAGGAGATGAAAACAAAAAAGTGCAAAAAATGAGTTATTTCCCTATTTTAAAGCTGTTCTTCTATGTCTGCTGTACCCACGCGAGTTTTCTAGAAATTGGCAAAAAAATTGCCAATTTCTCAGCTCCTAGAAATTGTCGTGATTTAAATGCGGACCTCAAAGTCCACAAGAAAACCAATTTGTTGCGATTTATTGACAATATTTACAACTATGGTTATGGGTATTGTATTTTTTATTGCTGTAATCCCTTTAGCACTCTTGGCTAGCTATTGTAACTTAATATAGCCTACTTTGATTGTTTAGGAACTGATATGATTTATTTCCCTTTTTTTTTTGTATAAATAGGGTTCCCCCCACTCCCATTCTATTGGTATCATTTGAAATATACTTACTCCATTAATATGATTGCTTGGTAGATGTTATCTGCTAACTTGGAATTATGAGTCTATTCCCTTTTCCAATGTGTACGTGCTTTTGATTCTTTTGTTCTTTCAATTCTATGTTTTAATTGTTTTCTTCTTGTATTTTTTTATTGTTAAAATAGTCATAATTTTCAAGCTTTTTGGTATAGTTTATGTAGTATCAGAGTAGTAAGCACTGGTCCTGTCATTCCACCCATTCAATATGTGGTGTTTAATCCTTCTCTCCATCCTCTTCATCTTGTTATCTTTCATTGACAAAAACAACAAAAAAATTACTTTTGACTTGCTTCATCCTCCTTTCAGGATTTTGTATGAAAGAACAAACAAAAGGAACAACACTCGGACCTTCCTTTTTCTTATATCCAACAATGTCTTTTAACACTAGGAATAAAAAGGGTTCTCATTAACCTGAAGGTTTTGAAGATTACAGAAAGTGTGCGATTGATGCCAAGCTCCATGGTCTCTCCAAGAAACAAGATCAACTATTGACATCTTTTCGACTTTTTAATTCTACATCCACCGTTCCCCCTTGACCATATTAACTTCAATTTGAACCTTTTTAATCTCTCCATAAAGGAACCTGAACAAGATGTAAATAGTTCTGGTCAAAAGCTCTCTTGTGGTCAATGCAATTATCAGCAATTTCATTGCTGTGCTTTATTGAATGTCTTTAGTTGCAAAAATTATGGAAATTCTGCATCTTTGTGACAAAACCCTACTGTCCTAGGTCTTGTACTTTCCATCTAAGCTTGGTGACTCTAGGGTTTTTGGATTGCTTACTGTGTCACTTTTCTTTAAAATATTATCAACAAAATGTGACTAACGAATCCAAAAACTCTATGGACACAGGGTTAGATGTCAAGGGCAAAAAGCGCAAAACCCTAGGGAAGATATGGTTTTGGCGCAAAGACACAAAAAAAGGACTATTGCGATAACAATTGTTCAACACAGCATAGCAATAAATTTGGTGATGATTGCAACCAACAACAAATATAACAATAAAGGAACAAAAACTGCAATATTATCAAGCAATGACAACAAACAATGAATTACTTTAAAGATGTGCAATCATAAGAAAAAGTATATTACTAGCAGTTGCTGAATACCCAAAGTATCTGCAAAAGGCCTATTCTAGAATGTGCGTTAAAAGGGAATAAAAATAGTTGGAACTTAGAGATGAACAAACCAGTTAGAATAGAACCAATGTGTTGATTGTTGGGCAACTTGCAAGGATTCGATGCAGTCCCTCAGCCTCCGACATCTGCATGAAGCTGAAAAGAGACGGTGTAGATGTGATGGTGACTCAGTAAGGCATTGGAATGGTGGCTCAAGCAAATAGAGAAATTGATATTCAACAAAAGCAGAAAGATTCCCAAAAAATATTATAGCTTTGAGGAAATTTCAATACAATTTGACTCAGAAATGTGAGCAAACTACAAGACACAGATTGTTTGTTCGAATGCTTGATGAGGACAGCATAGGCAAGATGCCTCTTAATGACCCAAAGAACCTAACCCTAGCGGATCAACAATACACCGCTAGAAGCAACGAATTTGGTGCTAGTGATCTATATGATAAAATCAATTTGTGGTTGTGTTATACATGCTTTTGACATCCCATACATATCATAAGTTAATAATTTAGCTTAAAACCAAACGGCTAACAAGGATTAAATCACAACTACATGATAGGCATACATACACCAAAGATTACAATAACGCAAAGTACACAACCTGAAAGTGTTGTAAAGCATAAAACAGGCAAAAAAGTGCATGACACATAAAAAACAAAACGGGGGAACAACATCCTATCCAAGGACTAACAACGTTAGCCCACCCTTCTCCCATGTAGAAAGGCCAAGGTGCTTCACTGATTGCATGATAAACGTTGGTTCTTTTTTTAGAATAGATTTAGTACTTCAATAAGTGACCTTTAGTATCTTGTGTGTGGCCTTCTTAACATGTCAAACATCATCCTAAAAACACTCTATACATCATCCTTCTTTCTAAACGATGACATTAACCATCATTTGCTCACAAACAAATTTTTAAAGAAGTTGTGCCTCTAAAGTGCTTTGCAAGGTGAAGTGTCATATTTACCAATATATCCAGGAATGAACGAAATCAACACATTACTCAATAAAGAAAAATAAATCTCATATAAGCACAACACAATATGGAAAGGTACTCTTAGACAACAAACAATCTCACTAACGAATAAAGAATCATCTCCAACCGATGAATAAAATAGTTGGACTCAAGGGCTATAAATATCTAAATTACAAGTTACTTTAGGTCAAGGTTAAAGAATCAACCTTAAAGTGAATATTACAATAAAGCCATCTATAAAGGGTGAACAATGGCCCATAGGATAATATACATGTAAATATAATACAAGGTCAACCATGGCCTCAAATGAAGATTAACACCACATGTTTCAAAATTCCCCTTAAGCTGAATGTGGGACACAAAGATAGATCCTTATCACTCATCTCCATCTCCATTAAGGGATACTCTAGTAGTCCAAGACACTCTTGCAACCACATAGAGTGAACCTTGGGCACAACCTTGAACTGGATATCGATTGTCTTCCTTGTTGAAGGCACATAGGTTGGATCAAGCATCCCATAGGCATGAAGCCAACAAACATGGTGCATCCACACCTCAATGTGCTTTGTCCGCTAATGAAAAACAAGATTGCAAACAAGTTCGATGGAACTCCAATTATCACAATGTAGGGAGAGAGGAATTTGCTGAGGTAGGCCTAACTGCTCGAGAATCATCAACATCCATCAAAGGTGTTTGGCAGCCTTATTAGGTGCACAACACTCATATTTTGTAGAGGACTGAGATATGGTGGACTACTATCGACAACACCCAGAGATTGTTCCAAAACCAAGATAGAACACAAAACCAATGGTAGAATGCCGCTAGTTAAGATCACCTGCCTTATCTACATCAAAGAAACCTGTCAACACAGGAGTCCCAACAAAATAATGAATGTCCATCTAGTAGGTACCTCTAAAATATTGCAAGATTCACTTAGTTGTTGTCCACAAACTCTTATGAGGTGCCTACACGTATATGGAACAATAGTTGTTAGCAAAAGCAATGTCTAGCCTAGTGTGCGTGAGATAGAGAAGACCTAGTACAAGGTGGCATCCACCAAAGGGGTACTATAGTCTACTTGAAGCTTCAAGCCTGAAACAAATGGAGTATGGGAGGGCTTATAGGCCTACAATAGAAATTTCCATAGAAGATCCAAGACATACTCGAGCTGTGGGATAGTGATCCTAGAAAATGATTGATCAATTTGGATCCCCAAGAAGTAGTGAAGGCCCCAATCTATTGTCTCAAAGGTATTATGAAGCCATGACTTCATCTCCTGATGAAGGATGTTGGGCTTCGATGATGAGAAGGTCATCAACATACAACATAATAACCAAATTCTGTCCATCTTGATGTTTGATGTAAACATCATGCTTCATCTCACACTGCAGAAAGCCACAACTGAGGAAGAAACAATGAACACCCTCATACCAAGTGTAAGGAGCTTGTTTAAGCCCATACAAGGACTTCTCACTACCGTAATAGGAAAAATTGTCAATTTATTATGAGAAATCACAAGCCTCGGGAGAAAATCCCCCTAGCGAGAAAATCACACTAATTTATCGACATCAAGAAACCATCAAGAAAACACAAAAACAACTTTAAAAGGGTGAAACTTGTCATTTTTTTTTTCCTTCCCTTGTTTCCAACTGCAGATTGTAAAAGCAAATCAAACATTCTCCAACGTATTTGGACAAGGATTAATAACTAACAACTTTTAAAGATTTCACACCTTGGGATGATATTTTAGAGGTAGGGTTTGTGTTTCTGTAAGCACTTTTTAGGGTTTTTTAGGGCTCTTCCTTTGTTTTGTCTCTTTTGTATTGGTCCTAATACCTCTAAGGCCATGTCTTAGACTCTTAACATACTCGAGTAGTGGATGAAATGGAAGATCCTTTGCTTAACAAGCCTTGAGTTCAACCACTTGTTCAAGTAGCCAAATTGAGGACAAGAAAAGGAAAGCAAAAATCAATTTTAGATGAATTCTAATTTTACTCTTTATATCAGAGCTACAAGCTTACTGTAGTGGTAAGGGCTTTGGCCTCTCTTTGAGAGGTCCAAGGTTCAAACCCCACTTAATATGAGGGGACCAAGACCCCTCATAAAAACCTGTGTAAACTCATTGAAAAAAAATTGTACTCTTTATATGAAAAATCTAATAGAAAATCGATTTCTTGACTTTCCAATTATTGTTTTTTTTCCAATTGGTTATATGGGATTGAAATAGACCCCGCATCATGACTGCATTGTGGTATTACAAGTTGGCAATTATGCATATATCGCCTGGCAAGATTCGAACTTGGGTCTCCTCCTTATTGAAAGTTGAGGAATATAACCAACTGATTTGATCTTCAATTTTTGTTTTCAATGTATATTTTTTGTGAATTTAATAATTTTCTTCAATGATCTTTAGTTGAGTTGTTGAGAAATCTCCAAAATTTGAGAGTAGTGGATGAAATGGAAAATCCTATGCTTAAGAAGCCTTGAGTTCAACCAATTGTCCAAGTAGCCAAATCAAGGACAAGGAAAGGAAAGCAAAGAACAGTTTTAAATGATTTAATGGTACTCTTTTTATGAAATTCTAATAGAAAACTGATTTCTTGACTCTTCAATTTTTGTTTTCAATGTATTGTTTTTGTGGATTAAATTATTTTCTTTAATAATTTTTTTGCAAAGTTGTCGAAAAATCTCCAAAATTTGCTTGTCGAGTTACGATTTTTCCAACTATTCTTAAGATGACAAATCAGAGGAGTAGGGCCATCGAGCACAAAAACAGGTGGCTGCTGCATATAGATATCCTCTTGGAGCTCCTCATGAAGAAAAACACTATTTCACATCCATTTAATAAACTTCCCATCAATGGGAACCAACAATCGAGAGAATCATCCATACGGAATCCATTTGGGCAACAAGGGCAAAGGTCTTTGAATAATCAATTCCCTCGTTCTGAGAGAAACCCTTAGCAACAAGGTGTGTCTTGTGCATCTAAATTTGACCATTTGATGTGTACTTGGTCTTGTAGACCCACTTACAATCAACCATGTTCTCTCCCGTAGGCAGAGGAATGAGCTCCCAAGTCAAATTCTCCATCAAAGACTCCTACCAACATAGCATCTTCCCACTTAGGACATCCCTTGGCTTGGGAGTAAGAGGATCTCTAGATCATAAACCAAGGCTACAAAAGGAGGGGGCTTCCGATGAAACTCTTGAATAAGAATAGATTGTGTATCCTGAAGGACGACTTAGGTGTTAATTTTTATAGTACTTTCCAGAAACATTCTGAAACATACATCCACCACAATCATATGTAGAATAATAAAAGAGCAAAATAAAGAGAGCATATAGACGATATAACCAATAGAGATAATCAAAAAGGATAAGGGGTGGGTGCATGTAGGCACCCCCCTGATCACACATCACAACCTGATGCCATGGATCAATCATTAAGGGGTATTTATAGTGATACCTAATCCCCAATTAAATGCTAACCTCAAGCCAACATAACCTGACTTGAAGGTTAAATTACAACATATTAAATGTATTAAACCCTTTAATCAAGGTTAACCATATAGGTGGTTTAACCAATATCGCTAAGGGTGAATACATCAAAATTGCCCATAGGCTTACATAAAGGACGTCCATAGGCTTACATGAACGATGCCCATAGGCTTATGCAAGCACACTCGTAGGCTTACACATAAGATGTCCGTAGGCTTACATCAAGAGCACCTATAGGGGTTTCAACATTGTCAGGCTTGGCTAATAAGGTCAGATTACTGATATTCCAACACCCACTTGGGCATTGGGCAATTCACAGAAGGTTGGGGAACATCTTGTATAGAAACAACAGCAGATGAAACATCTAAAGAATTAATCACATGCTCACCATCCATCATCCAACACTATCGCACAATGTGAACGAGGATCAAGCTCATCTGAAGAAGGGTCCATAGACAAAAAAGATGTTGGTGGAGTATCTGGAATGGTAACAACTATATCACTAGAACCCATTGGAGGACTCAAGCTAATAGGCTGAGAACCTGGAATCTCTAGAGAAGAATCAACTGAAACCTCTAAAGGGGGAGGAGAAGTAACAGGAGGGGTGTGATCATCTGCCAAGAGGACCAGAAGTGGACTAGAAGGAGCTAATTAAAGAACCTCATCAAATACCATTTCATGTGAAATGATGTCATAAAGGCTTTTTATTTGAGAATGATTTTTGACTTCTTCCCACTTGTTGAAGGTTCTATACTAGACAGTTTGTGTATAAAAGAAAATCTAGAACTTTATGTTTATTGCCTAGAGACCAAAAACAACCATATGAATTTTTCATTTGATGCATGATATAATCCAAGCCCTTGGTGTATATGGGGCATTTATTTACTATGAAAGAATGATGCCCTAGCATATGAGGTATGCCCTTGCCAAGAGGTCCTAAGGTCTCCACATGAGGAATTTCATATCACCCGTTTAGTTGTGTAGAAAGCGATGGGCAAAAATTAAGATCCAAGTGATTAATATGAAAGATTGATGCTCTGGCATATGATGTATGCCCTTGCCAAGAAGTCCTAGGTTCCCCACATCAGGAATTTCATATCACTTGTTTACTTGTGTAGAAATCGATGGACAAAAGTTAAGACCCAAGTGATTAATTTGAAATATTGATGCTTTGGCATATGATATTTGCCCTTGCCAAGAGGTGCTAGGTTCCCCACATTGGGAATTTCATATCACCCATTAACTCCTCTTTGTTGATCATGTTGGTAGGACTTTTACTCTCCTTGTTTCTTGTCTTCCCTCTTTCCTCCCTCCTTTGAGGTCCCCCATTACTCGTTTTACCACAGTTCACATAATGCTTTGTATAATGATGCTTATCTTGCTCATCTTGGCTTCTGGTGAGTTTTCATATCATCTATAGTCACAAGTACAAATAAATATGGCTTCTTGTCCCACACCCTTGGGAAGATGCCCTTGATTCCTTTCCTTACCCAATCAATGACTCTAGGTTGGTTCACCTCCATGGCATTTGTACCATGAATCATTAATATGATGAGAAATGTAAAATGATGCATGAAAATCTCCTTTTTGTCCTAGCCCATGATCCTTCTTCCATATCATCCATTCATAGGGACTGCAATTGTCTTGTTTGACATAAGAAATGAGAGTTTCCTGCACCTAAGCCATAGCAGCTTCTTGATGCTCTCCTTAATTATCCCAAGACCATTTGTTATACTCTTATTTTGAGAAAAGCTCCCCCTTTAGATATAAACCACTAGACATATGTCTCACATGCAGATTTTCTTTATAACATTATTGATCAGCCCACAACTTCTTATCTTTTACTCCTCCCTTGCGACAATAGGAGAGCCATGAAGAACGTATGCACTAACAAAGCATCTGATTGTGCAGGGCTTTAGACGAAGTTTCTCAATTATGGTATTAAGTCACTTCTTTATTCCATTGCAAACTGTTTAATTTAAATTATTTGATCATGTTTTCCTCACTTTCTTGTTCACAAGCCATTGGCTGTATATTGGCCAAGCTTAATGCTACTGTGTTGTATGTGAAACTTCTGAAGTAGTTGGAGCAGAGTTACTTTAGAGCAAGAAGTCAAGGAGGCCTTTGTAGATATTTCAAACTAACGATCACATTTTTACTCTTTGATCTGTTATTGAGGAGAAACAGTGTTGGTTTTATTCGTTTGCTATTTTGTGGACATTACCAAGCCCTCTCCATTGTATGTCAGCACTTGTTGTTTTATAAGTTACATGTTATTGGAATCTTGGAGCTTTTTATTGTCACTATCGTGAGGATCAATGAGACCATTGTGGGCTAGTTTTTGATTGCTGAGGAATTCTTTGATGTGGCAGTACAATTGGAGTTGAATAGTGGTGCCTTGAGTCATTGAATCTATTAAAGGTATTTATAGGTGAGCTTGATGACTCTCTTGGGAAGTAAACTCATATTGAGGACGGTGGTATTTTACATCATGACTTGATATACTTCTTTTCGCAGATAATATGGCCCTTGCTCATTCTTTTAAGGGATGGTAGGGATATGGAGCTGCTTTCCCTTTACTTTTGTGAGCTTTTACAGCTTATAGTTAAACTTAGTTAAACTTAGTTAAACTAAGGCTATTATCCTAAATACCCTAAAGGATGCTGTCTTTGAGTTCTAGTGTTCCTACAAAGCTAAACCAGTAGAGATCACAACCACATGCATGTATGGAGATTATGTTTACCTGTCCATCTCTTAATCTTGCCTGCTTCTTAGTTATGACTTATTAAAGAATATGCTTTTTAGTTATGGCTTGTTAAAGGATATGCTTCCCTTTCTATTTCAAAGCGCTAGTGATTTTAGATGCATTCCTAGCATACTCCTATAAAGATGCGCTTTTCGACACAATAATTAAACCCATTGGTCTTTGTGGATTTGAGACTTGGGCTTCCATCTTAAGGTTTGTTGACCGTGCCCATGTTAAGATGAGACTGTCTCGCTTCAGATCAATGATTCATTGTAAATGAACAATCCCTTAGTGCATTGCCCATGTTCAGTGTGAGCCTCTTTATCTTGAAAATGTCTTCAAATTTATTTTCTTTCTTCATAGGTGAAGATCCCTTGTTAATCTAGACTTTGGTAGGGAGGGAGATTCATATAGCCATTTGTTCTTTAGAATAATTAGCTTCCACATGTTCCACTGGATGATGAGGATTTTGGCACTAAGACTAATTTGCTTCCCTGGTCAAACACCATCTTCACAGATTGACTCCCTCTAGATTCCTTTTGGAAGATCCTTCTCTCTCCATCCCAAGAAAGCGTAACCAATCAGGTAGTTAGGAAGGATATATATTGGGAATATATTCAGGTCACTTGGATATCTTCCTTGCAACATTTGAAGCCTAAAATGGCTTTCTATATTGAGCATTTCTTGCACATATTGATGGTGCTATCATCTGCCCCAAGTATCTTTAGCGTTATTTGTCTCATGACCTTAAAATTCCTCTTGTTAAGCCAAGTGCTTGTTTTTTGTTAGTTATGTGTTGAGGCTAACCACTAGATTCCTCAAGTTGTAAGATCTGTCATTTATTCTCATTAGGAGTTGAAGACAAAAGAATGCTTATATTCAGGTGTCTAGTTTACTATGAGATTTGAGGGATCTGTTATTGTTTATATAGGGATTCAAGATATCACATGCAACCATTTTTTTGTTATTTGGACTAAAGGTGTTTGAGTTTTCACCTTCAGGAAAGTCACTTTTAGGTGTTGGGCCATAGGGACTGTCAAAACTGCTAGATTGATTGCAGTTATCTCCTTTCAGCCCCTTTGAGCATAAGAGGTACAAAGCCCTTATTGGATGTTGCCCATTCATGAGGGGGTATTGGGGTATGCCCATTTTTTTGCTGAGCAAATTGTGTTTGCTAGTCTCTTGAGTAAAGGTTACGATTGCCGCCTCTCATAGTTCTTTCTGTCCAAATAAACCTGAATTTACTTATTTTCTCTCTATGCTTGGAGGATTGTCTATCATGGATTTTAGGGCAGTTTCTGGAAAATGTACCTAATATTCCCCCTAAACTTCCAACCAAACCTACTTGGCTCAAAACGTTCTCCTATGAACATTACCAAATCGCATATTGGTCCTTTCATAGTAAGTTATGAGGATGTTGCTCCCTCATCTGTTTCACAGTTAATATGGATTAGGACCAGGTTTGACCTGTAATGTGGTCTTCATCAACATTTCTTCTTAGCGATGGTCTTCACCATGATGATTTGTAATGTATCAATTAGTACTTTATAGTTTATTTATGGTTTATCCATTTAGGTCACCCCTTAATTAGAATATTTTATTTGCCATTGTTTTTAACCAAGTTACTTTCTAGTTGCTGGAGCTCCTTTTAAACTCCTATTAGCTTATTTTTATTTGTTGTATTTTCAAGTCCATTGACCTGATTTGGTTATTCATGGACATAAATATAAATTCCCCCCCCCTTTTTTTTTTGAAAATAATCTCTGCTCTATAGGAGGGACAAGCTTTTACTCCTAAAGAATTTGATGAAATGATTTTGGTGTCAATTCTTGCTTGAAACAATAATATTTTGTCAAAAGAATCCATGATATGTTCTTCCCAATATTCATTGGAAATGAATGTTACTTCTAAGATACATATGGATGATGACGACTTCATCCATTTATTTCAACGCTCAGTAAGTTCAATTTTTTCGAATTGATGTATACCATTTCATAGATCGCTGAAATTGTGTGTAACACGTACAATTGATGCATTCAAGGTTTTACTCAGCTCAAGTACTTGGGCCATTCTAGTCTAAAGTCATTTACTAGTCAAGGAATTCAATAATTTGATTAAGGGAATGACCACTCAGATCATTACCTTCCAATCTATTAGTAGATACGCCCTTACATTTTGCAAGATATGTTGAAAACCTGATCCAACTGAGTAATGTATACTAAAGTATGTGAAAGATCAAAGAGCTACCAGAAAAAGACACTGAAAGATTCTCACTGAAGTGAGCATGTGCAGAAAATAAAGCACAAAACACAGACACAAAAGGGCATCCATTCTAGCAGAATACATGACCCATGATTCTAAACATGCACCAGGTTTTTAATTCTTAAAGATTTGAGCCTGAAGGAGACATGTGAGGTTGTTCCACTTATAATAAGAATTTGCCCATCGTACATTTAATGCATATTTTAGAGGGTGACAATTCTACACTCAGTTTTTAGAGCCGATAATATTTTGAGTAAGGAGATCAGCTCACCAAGAGGAATGAGTGAGCTGAGGTTTAGCGGGTGCGGCGGGAGTGAGGGTTTGAATTTTCTGGGCAGGAATCTCAGCCAAGGCGGCAGAGGTAGAGCAGGTACGGAAGGGGCGGGTGGGAACCTCGAGCATGGATCAAGCGAGGATCCAGAGGAAGGCGGTCAGGCTGCGGCAGATTTGGAGGCGGGCATCACGCGGGGGCCCGACCCTCCTCAGAAAGACCCCGACAAAAAAGATACGAAGGACAATGCGGGGCCCAAGAAGTGGTTGTATTTTGCTGAGACTCTTAGAGGAAAAAGAAAGGAGGTTCTCTCTCTTCCGCCCCTAGTTCCAGTAAATAATAAAATTTTGGCCCCGACAAGTTCCATGAGCCCTTTTCTTTCAATGGAAGAATTCTCCCTGGTAGGCAAGTTTTTGGGAGGTAGGCCGGACATGGAGACTATCAGGGCTTGGGCGACGGGTAAATGGTGACCGATAGGCAGCTTGGAGTTGGTAGCTCTAACTCGAGGGTTCTTCATTATCCATTTTAACAATATGGAGGATGCTAACCACATTTTAACAGGAGGTCCTTGGTTTTTGGGCAAAAGGAGCCTTTTTCTCAGACGATGGGGTGAATATTTCGACCCTGAAAAGCAAAATATTAACATTGCCCCTATTTGGGTTCATCTCCCGAGTCTACCTGCCCAGTTCTTCAATGAATATTGGTTGTAGGGCATAGCCGGAACTATAGGGGACCTGATCTCCATTGACCATGCGACCTTGGCCAGGACAAGGATGACTCATGCACGAATCTACGTAAATGCTAATTTGGATAATGAATTGCCAAGGTTTGTGGAGCTAGAGTATGGAGAATACTATCAAAAACAATCGGTAGAATACGAGAACAGACCGACATTCTATGCAGAATGCAAAAATCAAGGACATCTATGCAATCAGTGCCCTAACCTGGCAATGAATAGAGAAAAGTAGAAGCAGGGAATGCTAGACAGAGGAAATTTGAGGAGTTTCCCTGGCAGAGGCGATTTCAATCAGGCAAACTATGTCTACCAAAAAAAGAAAAGAGAGGGTGCAGGGTCCCAACAAGACAAAGGAAAACAACAAGTTGTTGGCAACCAAAATACTCAGGTAAGTTCCAATCCTCTAGTTTCAAATAAATTTTCAATTCTATCCAATATGGGAGTAGGAGGATTATCGAAAGACATGGAAGCCCAGAACCTTCAAAATAACCTTTCTGACTCTCTAGAATCCCCATCCAAGTCAGGATCCTCAAACCCTAATGCTGAAATTATTGTAAGCCCCATGGGCATCACAAAGCCAAACCCTAATGCCCGATCTCTAGAATCCCCATCCAAGTCGGGATCCTTAAACCCCAATGCTGAAAATACTTCAAGCCCAGTGGGCATCCCAAAGCCAAACCCTAATGCTGAAGAACTTAGGAAGAAAGTTGAGGCATTGGAAAATAAAAAATCTCATCTCCCTAACATCATCACTAGGAGCCAGGTGAATCCTACTGAGGGGCCATCCCGCAGACCAGGGGAATACAGGAAAAAAGGAGAAGATTTGGATGTAGGGGTGGAGATATGTGAAACTCTTCAGACTGAGGAATATGGCAGTCCGGTTCTGCAACAAATTGCCTCCCCCAGTTTAGTCCTAAACAAACCAGGAGCACTCGTGAAGTCTCCTATAGATTTTGGCAGTGAAAAAAGAAGAGGGAGAATATCAAATGCTAAGCATCAAAAAATTAAAACCGATAATGACATTGCCAATGGAAAATAGAGAACCTTGTTTCAACAGGTTATTTCGGGTTCTGAAGACAACAAATTAGGAAAACCCCCTCAAGGGAGGGGGAGAGGAAGAAATCCCAAACAATCTAAATGAAGTTCCTCTCATGGAACGTGAGAGGCCTCAATGGCCTGCCCAAACACAGGGAAGTCAGTGCAATAAGAAATCAAGTGAATCCAACTATTATCATGTTGCAAGAAACAAAAACTGATGAGATTCAATAAAAAAAGTAGCAAAAAAAATCTGGAATCAAGGGGAGATGGTTTGCAAATCATCCAGAGGAGCGTCTGGAGGCCTTATGACTTTGTGGGATCCCCGGATAGTAGAAGGCACCATTATTCAGAAAGATGACAGGGTTCTTAGTGTTTTATTTAAGGAAATAAACAACAACAGGTCGTGGATCCTTTCAAATATTTATGCCCCGACTTCAATTCAAGGGAGAGCTCTACTGTGGGAGTACTTAGGCAATCTGAGTGAAATCTTCCATAATGTCCCCTGGATTCTGGCTGGGGATTTTAACACTCCTCTTTACCCTTCAGACAAAATGGGTGGAAATGGACCACCTATCAAGAGCATGGATGAGTTCAATGACTTTGTGAACTCCAACATGTTGATGGATGTAAAACTTAGAGGAGCGAATTATACCTGGAGCAATCGGCGGATAGGGTGTCATCTCATTCAAGAAAGGCTTGACAGGTTTTTTCTATCAAAGGAGGCTACAACTCTGTTCGGTGATTCTACCCTGCAAGCCCTTCCTAAAATTGCCTCTGATCATAATCCCATTTTGTTGGAGATCCCTAACTCTCTGTCCTTCAAGAAACCTTTCAGATTTCAATCTATGTGGATCAAACATTCCAGTTTCAGAGATAACTTAATTCAGTGGTGGCAGCAACCTGTCAGGGGTAGTGCAACTTTTAAACTTGCTGGCAAATTAAAGTTTGTTAAGGAAAAGCTTCGAACTTGGAACAAAGAGGTCTTTGGGAACCTCTTTGAAAATAAAAAATAGGTTGTTGAAAGTTTGAAGATAATTGATCAGAGGATTCAACATGGTGATGCCGATGAAACTACTAGGCAGGAGGAACGGACAAAACTAGCAGAGTTTCATAACATTTTGGCCTGTGAGGAAATCTATTGGAGGCAAAAATCAAGGGCTCTTTGGTTGAAATATGGAGATTCAAATTCCAAGTTTTTTCACGTCACCACGCTTAGAAACAGAAGCAATAACAAGATAAATTTTTAAAAAAAGTAGATGGTTCTATTACTCAAGACTTAACAGAAATCAGAAAGGAGGCAGTAACTTATTTCAATTCTATCCTTGGTCAGGAATCGCAGTGCAATGAGGAGGCCAAAGATATTCTCTTGCAATCCATTCCTAGCATAATAAATGAGGATATAAACCTTAAGCTTCTAGCTCCCTTTTCTGATGAGGAAATTAAGGAAGCCTTGTTTAGCATGGAGCCAGACAAAGCCCCGGGACCCGATGGCTTTCCCCCTCATTTCTATCAAGATTTTTGGGACATCGTAAGTGAGGATGTAATTTCTGCTGTCAGAGAATTCCAAGCAAGCAATCATATCCCAAAAGGTCTCAACTCTACTTTTATTTCTCTAATTCCTAAGAAGCAAACCCCTGAATCTATGGCTGACTTCAGGCCAATCAGTCTGTGCAATGTTTCTTACAAGATCCTAACTAAAGCCATTGCAAATAGAATGAGAGATGTTCTGCCCCGCATCATAGATCCATGCCAGGGAAGCTCTATCCAGGGCAGGTCAATCTTGGATGGAGTTATCACAGTTCATGAAGCTCTGCACTCTGCTCATAAGACTAACAGGTCTGTTTTTGCCCTCAAGCTTGATATGAACAAAGCATTTGATAGGCTAAATTGGGACTTTCTGATTGTTGTCCTCCTTAAGTTTGGTTTTCACCACCAATGGGTTAATTTGATCAAAGAATGCATTTCTAAAGCATGGTTCTCGATTCTGGTTAATGGAACAACTGCTGGTTACTTTCAAAGTCACAGAGGAATTCGGCAGGGGGACCCTATCAGCCCCATGTTATTCATCATTGTGGCAGAAGCTTTAGGCAGAACCATAAAAAATGCTTGCAGTTCAAGGCTAATATCAGGAATCAAGGCAACATCTCTCACTAGGGCTGTTTCTCACCAACAATTCGTCGATGATACCCTTCTATTGACTAAGGCGTCGGTGGTTGAGGCCAAAAGAATTAAATACATCCTGCAACTCTACGAGGACGCTGCTGGTCAGAAAGTTAATTTCAGTAAAAGCAAGTTATATTTCTTGAACACCCCCATTCAGAGGCAAGGAAGGATTGCAAAAATTTTAGGGTGTGATATAGCAAACCTCCCCACTTCGTATCTTGGTCTCCCTCTTTTCATTGGTTCTCCGAGAGAGTCAATGTGGGACAGGGTTATTGAAAGAATTCAAAAAAAACTTGCTGGATGGAAAGGTCATCTTCTATCTCAAGCAGGAAAGCTGACCCTCACTAAGGCCTCTCTTCAGAGCATTCCAGTCTATTTCCTCTCCATTTTCAAAGCCCCTGTGAAGGTTTTCCAAAAAATTGAGAAACTCCAAAAAGAATTTTTATGGACTGGATCAGAGGAGAAAAAAAGGATACACCTTGTAGGATGGACCAAAGTGTGCAGACCCAGGGAAAATGGGGGCTTAGGTCTGAGGAGAATTGCTCATATGAATTTAGCTTTACTAGCTAAGCAGGCGTGGCGCCTCATTTTTGGTGAAGAAAATGAATGGACAAGCTATCATCAAACGAAAGTATCTTCAAAATATGGAATTTCTAAGTGACTCGGTTCCAATCGGAGGTTCTGCTTTTTGGAAAGCAATTCTCAATTGTAAGGAAATCATCAAAAAAGGTTTAAGATGGGTTTTAGGCAATGGTGAGAGGATAAATTGTTGGAATGATAGGTGGGCTAAGGATGAACCACTGACGCAATATCCTAACTTAGCCCGAATCAGAGATATCACGGAAGAACTCATTGGCAGAAAAGTCTCCGATTATATGGTTGAGGACAGAGGCAGAATGAAGTGGAAACAAATAAGGATTCAGGGATTTCAAGTGGAATCAAATGATCTTTGTAACATTCTCGGGCAACAATTTATCCCCATGAGACCCAAGGAAGATCAAGTGACCTGGGCTCCTACGAAAAATGGGTAGTTCACTGTTAAATCAGCTTACAAGCTTCTGCTTGATGACGAGGATTTTGTCCTCCAAAAGGACTTAGTTTGGATAAAAAATTTAATTCCAAAAATTGCAGTCTTTTCATGGCTGGTTATCCAAGGAAGAATTCTAACCATTGATAATATGATGCGTAAAGGTATTTGTATCACTAATCGTTGTTATCTGTGCAGGGCTAATTGGGAGACCATTTATCACATTTTCCTTGAGTGCCCTTTTTCCTTGACTGTCCTAAGTGGGGTTTTTCAGGCCTTCAATATTTCCTAGGTTAAACCAGCCACCGTACTTGATTTGTTCATCCAGTGGCCTTGCCCCTTTTCAAGCCAAAGACTTAGATACATGTGGAAAATTTGTCTCAATCACTATCTTTGGCAGGTGTGGTTAGAAAGGAACCATAGAGTCTTTAATGAGTCTATCCATGATCATCAAACTATCATTGCCAGGATCCTATCCTTTGCCAATGAGAATGTGAACCTTATCCCTTTTGATAGCCGTAAACCTCATCTGTAGGAGACCACGATTGCTCAATATTTAAGCTTAACCTTGTTAGATGAGTCTGTGCCTAGGGTAGTCAACCCCAGAGCCAATGTTAAGTGGTCCCCACCTCCTACGGGTTGGTTTAAGCTTAATTTTGATGGAGCGGCTAAGGACAATCCTGGCAGAGCAGGCACTGGCGACATTGTGCGAGATCATAATGGGAATATGATGCTTGCATTTTCTGAATATTTGGGAACAAGGACGAACAACGAAGCTGAAGCTAGAGCTATGTGGAGAGGCCTTCAAATGACTCAAGACTTAGAAGGCAATTTGATCATAGAAGGAGACTCTATGCATGTTATAAATCTCCTCAATAATTGGAAAACACCTCCGTGGAGGATTAAAACAATTGTTGAAGAGGCTAGGATCCTTTTCCAGGGAAGACAGGACATAAAAGCCCAACATGTCTTTCGGGAAGCTAACAAAATTGCTGATAAGATGGCCAATTTGGGTGTCGATGGTGACGGACTTTTCAAATGGGAACACGGTGTCCCGAGCGAAGTAGAGGAGCTTATTCAACAAGAATGCCAAGAATGATAGTCGAATTTACCAACAAGGAAGGCATTGTAAGTTCGAAGGCTAGGAGTATTCCCGCCTCTTTTTTGAAATGGACTCACAATAAAAATTATTCGAGCTGTCAGTCTTCGTGGATGCTGCTTGGAAATACCACAAAGACTAATGGGGACAGTCACATGTCAGATAACTGTTGGCAATTTTGCCACATTAAATATTTTGATAAATTTTGGCCTAAGTATGGAGCTTTAAAGCGGTAAAGAGCATGCTGAGGTGTTCGGGTTTTCGCGGGCCATAAACAGGGGCGATAAAATGGACAAAATGAGCTCTGGATATTTTATCATTGCAGATCTTCTCGCCAGCTTTCCGACGATATATTATAACAGGCGATCGGGTTAGCGGATCAAAAGTTATGGTCCCGAGAAGCAGAACCAGGAAACCCAGTTTTTGTGCGAAGTCCGACTGCGCCCAGTTTTTTGTGCGAAGTCCGACTGCGCCCAGTTTTTGTGCGAAGTCCGACTGCGCCCTTCTTCCTAAGCGCACTTGGAAACAGTCTGGCAGAGAAATTGACTAAGTGTTGGAGCGCAACCCGACTTCGCAGCGAAGTCGGACTGCGCTCCTTTGTCCGTGCGAAGTCCGAACAGCGATGAGAATCAGCAAGTGCCGGTGCGCAACCCAACTTCGCAGCGAAGTCGGATCGCGCCCTTTGACCGGTGCGCGATAGGGAAATAGGCCAACCCGATCGCGCCGTTTTTCACCTGTGCTACCCAATTGCGCTCTAATCTCGGGCGAAGTTGGATAGACTGCCTTTCAAGGCAGACACGTGTCAAGCATTATCATCCGACAAGTGTCCAACTTTGGGATCCGAGCCAAGACATGCCGAGCAAAAGGACAAGAATGGGCCGCACTACTTATGCCAGCCGCGTCATTTAAGGCTGATGTGAGTTTCCACATGCCTCAGCTACCCGCATTCCTGTCAATGTGAAGTTCTACCTAGCGCGCTGCCACGTAGCTGTTCAACCTTCAGGGAGACCATGCCGAGAGTATAGTCTAGCCCGACAGAAGTCAGCATCAGCAGTTCCGTGGCTGCTTTTGTCAGCTAATGTTTGACTGGGACTTTGTGCCCATTAATGTAACGGGGGGGAATTTGGGCTATAAATACCCACCACATTTTCATTGTAAGGTGGTGGAAGGGGAATGTCTGTTAGGGAACCATTGTAGCCGTGCTTCTGCTTCTTAATACAAAGTATATACCTGGCTCTGTTCTGCTACTTTTATTTTGTATGCTGCCTCTCTTTGTCATATTTCTTGTGTCATTGCTCGCTGTTGTGCTGAACTCTGAATTCCAGCATTTGATGACCAAGTACTCCTGGGCTTCATAGATCAGAGGATACATAGGATAAATTAGGTAGCAGTTCCTGCAGTTGTGTGTTATGTTTATGTTGCTGTTTGTAGTTGTGATTGATGCATTGCCGTGCTGTTAGTTCTCCTTGTAGGGAGAATGTCTGCTAGGGAACCATTGTAGCTGTGCGTACACTTCCTTGCATAACACATATACTTGGATCTGACATTTCCTGGTTACGTTTTGTATTTATGTTGCAGTAAGTAGTGGTGATTGATGCGTTGCCGTACTGTTAGTTCCCCCCACCCAACTCCAATCACATTTGTAAATTCTTTCCGCATTTTTATCTCTTTCTTGCACTCTCATCCTAAACCATAAAATCCCCACAGGAAGCCGGCCTTCTCCGGAGATTGGCACGGAAGGCATTCCTTCCTTCCGGCCTTTCAATGTTGGTTTGCGGGTCTAGGGCGCAATAACAACAAATCCTTTCCTCATGGCGGATTTGTAACCAACAGTTTTTGGCACGCCCGATGGGACAAAGGGTCCCACATTTGGAAGATCTCAAGCTCGTCCTCACTCGGGCTGACAGTTTCTTTCCGAATACCCGGTGGGACAAGGAAGTTTCCCACTCCCAAACAGAATCGAAGCACTGGTGTTCGCTTCATTGCTGTTCAAAATCAGAGCACCTGGCGACTCTGCACGTTCATATTCTCTGAGTCCAAAAGACCGGTCCCGAGACCTTCATGCAAACGAGAAGTTGGCGAGCGAGGAATCCGGGAAACCAGCCTGACTTTACGAAATTAATACCAACGCTCCAGGCGAGCGCGTCAGGTTGGCTGATTACCAAGCTCGCATAGACGAATCCGTGAGGTGAGACGATCAGTCTCCATATTTTAAGGAAGCCCGAGTTGGTGAATCTTTGGCTTGCCTTCATCTGGAAAAATCACCTGGCGACTCTGACTGAGCTGAAGATCCAGATTTCTTGATCGCAGACGCCCTTTTTTAAGCTAATAGAAGACACCCCGGAGGAATCAAGGTTTGGTGAGCAGCCTTGACCTCACAAGCGGAGAAATGAATGTTCGCCTACAGTCTCCACCGTGGTGGTATTGGCTCCAACCATCACCGCAACCGGTACCCGAAGAGGGCTCCCGTCTGACAAATCTCCTTGTCACATTGTTCATCAATTGTACGGGTACCGACATGAATGACAATCTGCCACGTTGCACCATGTTTGCGACCTGGCAAACTTTGGGAGGCCAACCGGACTTCAAAGATCATCTGAAGTACAATCAGATCTGGTCCGGACATTGCAGGTTCACCGGATAGGCAACCAAAGCTAGATTTGTGTTAGCGGCATGCCAATAATGCCGCAAAATTTTGTATAAATAAGCTGGCTAGTATTCAAAGTTTTAGTTGTTTCCTTAATTCAGTCTGTGCAGTGTTTTCTTTTTAAGTGTTCCAAGAGGGCCGTGGGTGCCAAGGGTTTCAGAAAGAGGTTGCTGCTGGCAGTGAGTATCAAGAGTACAACGAGGGTGACTCTGTTGCCCAATGGATAAAGGCCTGGGTCCTCACATCGAGGCGAGCTCAATGCCCCGCGAGCCGCCAGGAATGTTGGCAATTTTGCCACATTAAATCTTTTGATAAATTTTGGCCCAAGTATGGAGCTTTAAAGCGGTAAAGAGCATGCTAAGGTGTTCGGGTTTTCGCGGGCCATAAATAGGGCCGATAAAATGGACAAAATGAGCTCTGGATATTTTATCATTGCAGATCTTCTCGCCAGTTTTCCGACGATATATTATAATAGGCGATCGGGTTAGCGGATCAAAAGTTATGGTCCCGGGAAGCAAAACCAAGAAACCCAGCTTTTGTGCGAAGTCCGATCGCGCCTGCTTTTTGTGCGAAGTCCGATCGCGCTCGCTTTTGTGCGAAGTCCGACTGCGCCCAGTTTTTTGTGCGAAGTCCGACTGCGCCCAGTTTTTGAGCGCACTTGGAAACAGTCTGGCAGAGAAATTGACTAAGTGTTGGAGCGCAACCCGACTTCGCAGCGAAGTTGGACTGCGCTCCCTTGTCCGTGCGAAGTCCGAACAGCGGTGAGAATCAGCAAGTGCCGGTGCGCAACCCGACTTCGCAGCGAAGTCGGACTCGCGCCTTTGACCGGTGCGCAGTAGGGAAATAGGCCAACCCGACTGCGTTGTTTTTCACCTGTGCTACCCGATTGCGCTCTAATCCCGGGCGAAGTTGGATAGACTGCCTTTCAAGGCAGACACGTGTCAAGCATTATCATCCGACAAGTGTCCAACTTTGGGATCCGAGCCAAGACATGCCGAGCAAAAGGACAAGCATGGGCCGCACTACTTATGCCAGCTGCCTCATTTAAGGCTGATGTGAGTTTCCACCTGCCTTAGCTACCCGCATTCCTGTCAATGTGAAGTTCTACCTAGCGCGCTGCCACGTAGCTGTTCAACCTTCAGGGAGACCATGCCGAGAGTACAATCCAGCCCGACAGAGTCAGCATCAGCAGTTCCGCGGCTGCTTTTGTCGCTAATGTTTGACTGGGACTTTGTGCCCATTAATGTAACGGGGGGACTTTGGGCTATAAATACCCACCACATTTTCATTGTAAGGTGGTGGAAGGGGTATGTCTGTTAGGGAACCATTGTAGCCGTGCTTCTGCTTCTTAATACAAAGTATATACCTGGCTTGTTCTACTACTTTTATTTTGTATGCTGCCTCTCTTTGTCATATTTCTTGTGTCATTGCTCGCTGTTGTGCTGAACTCTGAACTCCAGCATTTGATGGCCAAGTACTCCTGGACTTCATAGATCAGAGGATACATAGGATAAATTAGGTAGCAGTTCCTGCAGTTGTGTGTTATGTTTATGTTGCTGTCCGTAGTGGTGATTGATGCATTGCCGTGTTGTTAGTTCTCCTTGTAGGGAGAATGTCTGCTAGGGAACCATTGTAGCTGTGCATACACTTCCCTGCATAACACATATACTTGGATCTAACATTTCCTGGTTAGGTTTTGTATTTATGTTGCAGTAAGTAGTGGTGATTGATGCGTTGCCGTACTGTTAGTTCCCCCCACCAAACTCCAATCACATTTGTAAATTCTTTCTGCATTTTTATCTCTTTCCTGCACTCTCATCCTAAACCATAAAACCCCCATAGGAAGCCGGCCTTCTCCGGAGATTGGCACGGAAGGCATTCCTTCCTTCCGGCCTTTCAATGTTGGTTTGCGGGTCTAGGGCGCAATAACAACAAATCCTTTCCTCATGGCGGATTTGTAACCAACAATAACATGGCTCCTAGTCGTCTTAGTAATTTGAGGTTGGTTGATAATCACAGGACAGGAAAGAAACGGCAATATAAGACTTCGAACCAGAGCCACGTGGACCACCAGATAGCCACCACCATAAATCTAGCCAGCAGGTTCACTTCTCCAAGGCTGATTGGCCAAGACGGGATGTGGTCCCAAAGCATGTCATATACGGAAGAAAGCAATTACCAAAGAATTATTAAGAGTAACTGTCAATACAGAGCTTGTGGGAGTTTTTTTCAGTACTCTGCTATGTATGTCTGCAGCTTTTTGTTTCTCCACTTTTTCAAGGAAGGGATCCGTGTCTGTTTTTTTTTTTTTTTTTTTGTAATTATGATGCAGGTGTGTTTTCTCGGGGTATACCCAAAATGTTGTATGGGAAGTTTCTTTTTGATAACAGGCTATGTGCCTTACCGGATGTAATGGCTTTGGCGGCATGTAGATTTTACATATATAGTATCCTTAGTAAGGACATGTTCATCAACAGCCCTAGGCTGATTTTTGTAAAAGGTTTTGGGTCAACTTGTAAAACCCGGTATTAATGCTATAGTATCTTATCTACAAAAAAAAACTACCTAGTAGAGTACAAGATTTTTCAATTAGTTATCATGGATGAAAATGTGTGGCCAAAGGTGAAGTCTAACTGTGGATGATGTTTTACATTCAATATCCTTTACTTTAGCTGTTATAATAGCTCACATCCAAGAGGCTGCCTATCTTAGTGGTATGCATCTCAGCCACAAGCACAAAACAACTAGCGATTCTATAAAACAATAGTATTTCTACTTTTGAGATAATGTAAAGAATACATTTGTAATTTTTTTTATGATGAGTGGTTTTGGGTTAGCTTTTTAGTAGTGACTGCAAGCTTTTCCCATCTCTTTTGTTGACACTGCAGAAGGGTCTCCTAGAAAAGAGGGCAGTATTCTTCCCTTCTAATACCTTGCAGTATCTTATGTGATGATTTGCCTAAATTGTTTGGTAGATCCCATGTATCCTTATAACAAGTAGTTTTATTGTAGCTAGGCCATGTTTGTATCATTTAAGAACTATTGGATTCCTGGTGATTTCTGCCCCATTTTATTAACTGAGATTTCAATGTTAGAAGTTCATGTTAATGAAAATTAAGAATTTTGTTCTTGATTATAACACACAACAAATAGAAACAGGTTAAAAATGCTTCATATCTAATCATAACACTGGCTGATGTTTTAGACACAAATATTTTGGTTTATGAGAAATAAGTGTAATTTTTGGGCTGCAAAGTTAGACAAGTATCTCTACTGAAATGTTGATCAGCAAGATTCAGTAAGTACTTTCCATGTATAGAAAAATTTGAAACCAAAATATTTTCTACAATGCTTAGCCGTTCCCAGAGTTATAGATGTTTAGTTCTTGTTGGATCTGATAGTGGTTAGATTCAATCTCAAATTTCGCAATTTATTTGTCATAGCATATGCATTTTTCAATAAATAGTGTTACTTTTGTAGGTCCCTGTTCACCAGTCGCAGAGCTATAAAAGGCATCCTAGTGAACAGTCATATGCAGACGAAGTGGGGAATGATACTGACCTAGAACCAACAGAGGAGCAGCTTTCTGACTTGTCAAAAGCATGCAGAAGGCTTTGGGAACTTGACCTCAATCGCTTGGTGCCTGGTCAAGACTATGAAGTCGACTGCGGAGAAGGAAAAAAGCCATACCAGCAAGGTGATATGGCAGAAAATGCACTCTTCAACTGGGTGAACGAGGATGTATTTAGAAGGCCTACATATTCTCGGTTCTATGTTCTCTTGGATAACTACAACCCAAATCAAGGGTCTCGTGAGGTAATTACCTCGGAAGAAAAACAGGAACAAGCAGCATTTATTGAAGAAATCAGCAGAACTGCCCCTATCAAATATCTTCACAAGTACCTTGTTGCCAAGGGACTTACATCTCATAATTATGAAGATTTCAAAAGAAAAATGAAATCCATTTGGTTTGATCTCTTGGATAGGTGTGGGACTAGTGATAGTTCTTCAGCGTTTGAACATGTCTTTGTTGGTGAAATTAAGCGGCGTGAAGTAAAAGAAGTTTCTGGCTTCCACAACTGGATTCAGGTGCAGACAGTTTGAAGTCATTTTGCATTTTTGATGAAGCCAATCTGAAAGCAAGCTCAGCTTCAAACAATTGCAAATATCTCTTTAATTATTGACTAAATGTTCTACCTTTTTCAGTCTCTGCTCTAAATAGCAAAGCATCAAGAACAACAAAGAGATATAGGGACTGGTTTGAATTCCTAATTTGTTTCTTCACTAGGGGCAAGACAGTTGATTGTATCAAGTAGGTTACGGGGAATTTCTTGTCTAGGTATAACTCTGTCAGTCTTGTTTGCTTGTAGTAGAAAGGAGTACCAACAAGGGAATTCAATAGCAAAGTACAAGCCACTAAGAGACATGAGCAAAACAAAAATGAAGCTTTTTTTTCAATGAACTTAACATTTATCTAATTTTGATTGCCTTTCTTGATGTCTCACAGTTCTACTTACAAGAGTCAAAGGGGATGATTGATTATCAAGGTTATATTTATCCAAGGCGACGGGGGGAATTTGTGAGTGCACTTCACATTTTCTTTTCCCAGCATTATCTGCATCTCTATTTAATGTCATTCTTATCTACAGACATGAACTTGAATATGAAATATTTCAAGACAAAAGAGTTCACCTTTATTAACAGTTATTTCTGGTGTTTAAACATGCAGCCAGATTCTGAAACTCAATTGCTTACTATTCAGTTTACATGGAATGGTGTCCTGAAGTCAGTTTCTAGCATTTTTATTGGGGTCAGCCCAGAGTTTGAGATTGCTCTGTACACCCTCTGCTTTTGTGTGGGAAGGCAGGACAATCATATTGAATTGGGTCCCTATAATGTGAATGTCAAATGCTATCAAATTGAAGGGGATAAGATTGGATCGGTATTTCCTGTAGCTGAAGATTAGGGTCATTCCAATACCAAAGCGTACACATAATGTATCACAATGGAAGTCTTCAACTTACATATTTGCTACACTTGTGTGCTTTAATTTGTTAAAACAGAGTAGTTTAGTTATGCTTTCACTGTCAAGCAACCTTTTCATAATGGTTCTTGTTTGTTAAGGTGACGTTCGTTCCTTCTTGATCATTAAGATGATTTTCATGTTAGTTCTTGTCTACCAACAAGGTTATGAGTTCGACTAACATAATTGTCATGAATTCTAGTTTTCGCAGGCAAGAATTCCATTAGTGTAATTATTTTGTGAGTTCAATCCTCTTATTATTCTCTCACTGTCAAATTGTTTTAAAATTGCTGCTTGTGCACTAATTGGATATAACATCCTAAGCTTTTGTTTCACAGACAATTTATGCTCGACATATTCTAATTGATCTTTCTGTACCTATCCATAGGGACTTGGAATTCGCACAAATGCCATATGGCTATCATGTCTACTTTGGAAAAGGAAAACTATGATAGTAAAGGACGTTTCCCCGTGGGTCTCTGATCTTATTTTTGATTGATTTTGTTGATAGTATCTTGGTTGAATTATTATTATTTTCCCTGATAAGTATTATATATATATATATAATTTTTTTTTTTTTTTGTATGTTAGAGAAATTGTATGAAATGCAGTGTTGCATCTGAGCATCTGGATTCATTTAGAAGAGACTACGAAATCCGACATAAGTGAGACCCGAAGAAGCTATGATAAAGATTATTACTGGACAGACTATTTTCCAGAGGCCTAGACATTGAACTGACTTCCAGGCCAACGCTGTGGATTAATATTTATTATTTACTTATTATATTCTAATTGCAAAACTTCCAGCTATGGTCATCAACTTGGAATACAAAATCGCTTGAGGACAGAGATTAGAAACTACTTGGTACTGCGGATTATAGGACTTCAAGGGGTTGTCAATACTCTGTGCAGGAGGTTCCTTCAGGGTTAAAACTGCAGCTTGTGTCGGAATGCTGCTCCTCCTAAATAGTTTTCTCCCTAAGACAGCTTCCTTGGCATTAAGTATTATGCCTCCCTTCCATTTTACTGTTTTTGGAAAAGATAACGAAGATTACATATGAGCTACGTAACCGTGTCTGTCGATTCTTATCCAAGAAGTTCGAATTTTGACGAATATTGCATGTATCTGAATTTATTGGGCGAATTTTTGTACGAAATCCGCTGCTTGTAACCAGCTCCCATAATCTCTTCGTGAGTGGTATCTCCATCGGCTGAATGCAATACTTGGAACAGTTAAGCTCTTTGTGTGGTTCATATGATATTTTGGTTATCATCATTCTATGTTAAGGGTCAACACAAGGTTAAAAGGAGAAACAACCCTTGACATCTATGGTGGTATCAATATGTGGCAACACCCTTGCAATGTGAGGCTTTTTAATTAACTGGGTAATCTTCTAGTTGCTTGCAATATCATCAGTCTTTTGGGGTTCTAATCTATGTACATATGTTGGCCTCCTCTAATCAAACTGTTATATTTCAATTATTTAAACAATATTTCAAATTAAACTTTCAAAATTCCCTATAAATTGCCCTCTCCCAACCTTTATTCCTCTGAACTTAATTCCTCTATACACTATCTTAGAGTACACTCTTTGAACTACAATCATATGAATTGCACTCTGAAATATACTTGGATTACAACCTTAGAAACTACAGTTTTTAATGGACCTTAGGTGCCAAATGACCATCTTCAAGTGCTTGAAGACTTATAAAAAAACAAACTTTTATACTTAGAATCAATCATTTTCAATTGAGATTAACAAAAAGTTTTATTTTTAATCAATTATTTTCACTTGAGGGACAACAAAATAATTCCATGGCATCTTGTTTATTTGTTAATGCCTGACCTATTATTCAATGTTTTGTTTATCTATTTTAGACAAACTAATCCATTATTCAATATTTTATTCACGAATTGTCTACATTTTTATGTAAATACTTACACTTTCCAAGTTATGTCTACCCTTTCTTTATTAGTTATTACTTCATCTCTAACTTCTAACTTCTAGACGGGGGATTGCTTTTCTTTCTGCTACTACTTCACAAGTATAACCATTATTATTCCTTGTGTCGACTTAACTTTGGATTGATTCTCTTTGTTTCTCGTAAACATAGTGAGATTTCTTAATATCTGTAAGAACTCTAAAACTTCTAGTTATAGAATTCTTTTTGTGTTGGGGTCCATCTTGTGACTTTAGAACAGGTTGTAGTTGCTTTTATGTGGAACCCCTATCCCATGCATGGTCAAATACATTGTGTTGCAATTGATCCTATGTTGAAATCCACCTAATGTATTGGTGAATGTATCACTCTTTATGCTCACCTAAATTCTTAAGGGATCCCTTTGACGTTCTAGATCCTCTTATTCTC
This sequence comes from Wollemia nobilis, assembly GCA_028583015.1. Taxonomy (NCBI): domain Eukaryota; kingdom Viridiplantae; phylum Streptophyta; class Pinopsida; order Araucariales; family Araucariaceae; genus Wollemia; species Wollemia nobilis. Next base: position 2,496,724 of record JAQPPZ010016670.1, read on the forward strand.
TATTCTTTATTCTTTTCGAGAGACTATCAACCTTTCTAGCTTAATGATCTCTTTACATACAGTCTCTATACTTTCTCATCCCAATAGATGATATATGAGGATTCCCTTTAATATTTCCTTCCCTTGAGAAAGGAATAGATGACTTTATATGTTTTGGCTTCTTCTTCTTTATATATGTTATATTGTTGGGTATATCCTACTTGTGTGTTTTGCTTGCAACTCTCTCAAATGTTATCATGGCTTGATCTTTTCATTATTTTTGTTGTTGTCATGTTCAAGCTAGGTTCTCATCTCAAATTTTGTTTATCAATATTGACTTTAGTCTATATAGATAAGATCACAAAAAGTAGGGCAAATATTCAATTCACATAATACAACATACCACACAATACAAGTGAGGCAATGAAGTAACCATATAGTAGAATACTTAGTTTTAAAAATGGATTTACATAATAAAATATTAACTTACATATAATGTGAAGCATATAGTGGAAACATGAATCACTTGAACTAAGCATTTTATAATATGGTAGAATACTCTCTTAGTTTGAAAACCCTAATGCACTTTACATGAAACTAAAATAATTTTTTTTCTTAGTTTTTAAAATAGGGACAACTCTTTGAAATATTATGTTTGGATTTTTATAATATCTAGAACTTCATTGAGTTCAGCGCTAGACTTGGACCTTGACATGGCAATGATCAGAGTGACGTGACGGATGTCTATGTGGCAGTGAAGTGGCAACAATTGGGTTCGGTGTGGAGTGCGAGGTTGGAGATGACGGACGCCTGGTGACGTGATAGAGTCGACGACAAAAAGTGAGGCAGAAGGGATCTATATTGCGATGTGCGTAATCTACTAGATTTCGACAGGCGCGGTGAAGACGATAAAGTCATGGGCAAGGTTATTCGGTTTGCAAGAGGATATGAAGATAGTAACTCAACACAGGACGTGGACTTGGATGGCTAGAGCAACAGGGATGGAGTGATACGGCAGCGCACTCAGATTTCTCGCACGTAGAGGTGGGTTGCCACATGGACGTGGTCTCGGGCGGTGGATTGATGAAATCGAGGTTTTGTCGGGAAGGACCACGAATTTTGCAGTGGCCAGTATCGATTTTAAGTTAGTAGGTATGATTGTTGAAGAGGTATGATATGTACATGGATTAGTTACGTACAAGACCTCCTGGTGAATAATTTCAAGTATTGTAACGGTCAAAGGAAGGTAAGCACATGTTACTCGTCAGCGTTGATGACGCGGACCCTAAATAGGTTCGAATATATTAATGACGAAGGTATATTTGTGAGTGAAATGATAGCGCAAACGTTATCCAACGGATGATTAGAAGGTAAACGTTTAATTGAAGACCAAAGGAACGCAATGGAAAATGAAACAAAAGAAAAGCGAAGAGTTTTTTTAGAAGATGAAAAGGAAAGGTTTTCGAAAGCTTTAAAATACCCATACAAAGACAAAAGAAGGGCTGAATTTTTTTCAGAAAGCCACATGCTGGAAGTTTTGGAACAGGATTAAGGGGAAATGGTTGTAAGGATTTCAGCTATTGTCCTCATCTTGTATTCAGGAAATAGATTTTGAAGGCAATAAAAAAGCTTTAATGAATATTTTTCACCACATGCATTGGAATTATGTGATGATGTTTTATGCGTGAATACGGTTGCATTGTTTACATATTTTGATGCATGCTTTACTCCTTAGACTCGCCTTAACCAGTCTTAGATTGTGTGTATGCAGGTCTAACCTGGTTCTTGTTTTTGCATTCGAGATCTAATGTTTTCTACAGGATTGGGGAACCATTTACAGTAGCTCTCTTTGGTCATTTTCTGCATTATGTTTTATGTTTTCAATTTTTTTTTTTTTTATTTCTCTAACCCTGTTTTCTCATTTTTTTAAAACTTTGGCAATTAAAATAAAAATCGAAAAAAATTAAAATTCCAAAAACATATGCACGGGTCTCTAGAATAAGCTTTAATGTTTCATCTTATGCAGTTTCAATTTTAGTTTGAAGCCATTTCAAAATTATAAAAATTATTTAAAGTTGTTTTTACAGGCATTTTGTAATTTTAAAATTTGACATAATTGCACATTTTGAAGGTAAATCAGATTTCAAGCTTTGCATTTCATTTTGCAAGCAATAAATTAACTTTCCTTTATGAAAATCACAATTTCATTAAAGGGGAGTGATTTATATGGCATTCCAAAGGCCATTATTTTTAAAGCAATAAATTGACTTCTCTTTATGAAAAATCTAATTTCATTAAAGAGGGATAATTTATTTATTATATCAAAGGCTATCTTTATTTTCACGCTCAAAGTAACATTAAATGAATCCAATCATCATTTAAGGTTCACATTTTAGAGATAGATTTTAGTCTTCTATTTCATGCTCAAAGTAGGGTTTAATGCAAGATAAAACTTGTCTAAAATCTACTTAACCAAAAGAAGATAAAATCTATCTAAAATACTTCAAGATAAAATAAACTAAGGCATTTACATCGTGGTCATATGAGTGACAATCACATTTTCCTTTTCTTTTAAGTTTCATGAACAATCAATAGCATCACATAATAAAATAAATCAACACATGCCCCTTGTTAACAGTTACTTGCAAATCACTAAGGTATTCTTAGCACTTATTTGATATATCTTCACAAGATTACAAGCACACATTAAGTAAAATGAACCTTGGAGAAATTTCATTTCTTTGCAAGAGAGGGTTTTCTAATCAAAACCTTGACTGTGATGGAGATTTTGCAATTGGGCAAATTTCCACTCAACAGAGACCTAGGGCAATCCATAGCAAATAATAAGCCTAAATTTTTTAAAAAATGACACATGCAAAAATCAAATTGGCATGTGATGAAAATAGATATAATTGAGAAAAATAATTACAAAAAGTCTTTTTTTATAGATAGTACTTTTGAAAAAAAGTTTCACATGCAAAGCTTACAAATTTGTTTAACCAACTGGTAATATTACAATTTATAAGAAATAGAAAGACTAATAATTTGAAATTGTGATAGCAAGTTGCCAAGAGTTCACTTACATAGGTTTTCTTGTATCACGTACAAAACTTTGAAGAACATACCCAAGAAAATAAACATAACCAGTTTACACATTTATCCTAAAGTACACTTTTATAAGAATTTTGGCAAGAGTAATGTTTCTCATAAGCTTAAATTTAAAATACACACATGATAAGATACCTTTGAAAGAGAAAACAATATTTAAATAGCTTCAACAAACTTCAAACAAAAAAAGTAACAAAAAGATATAATTTCTTCTTTTAACATTTTCTTTAATACAAATATAACTCAATTCATAAATACTAAGCAAGCCTAAAAATATTAGTTTTTAAAAAATGAAAACATAGATAAAAGTTTTAAAGAAATATATTTTTTCTTTTAACATTTTCTTTAATTTAAATATAAATCAATTCATAAATACTAAGCAAGCCTAAAAATATTAGTTTTTTTTCAAATGAAAACATAGATACAAGTTTTAGATAGCTATACCTTCATAACTAATTTTTGACAATTATATTAGAACCATCCCCTAATTAACATGCACTCATGTTGCTAAATACCTTGACTTTCAAAGAGGAGACTTAGACTCAAATCTCACTAGGTGATATATGCATAATTGCTAAAATGTTGTTGAAAATATTATGGTAGTGCAAACATGATATAATATCGATAGGTCATTTTCAATCCCATATACCCAAGTTAAAAAATAATTAGTTCACATACAATCATCTAATTAGTAAAAACTAAGTCTTAGTATGCCTTTTAAACAAAGCAATAATGTAACCAAAGTACCGTTTGAAAAAGCCAAAATAAAAGAAAATAAGTCTTTTGAATATTAATACAATATCTTTAATTTTAAAATTTGAGAAATCATCTAATTAGTAAAAACTGAAAGTCTTTTGAATATTAATATAATTTCTTTAATTTTAAAATTTGAGAAGAGAATTTTCTCCAAATGTATTTTTGCTCATGGTGGTCTTTTTATCCTCTTAAAATTTATTCACCATGAAATTCTTCTTAGCTTCTCATTTCGTGTTCTTCATGTAAAGTCTCTATTTCCTAGTTTGCTCACTAATCTCTTGCCACTTGGGAACACAAAACTCTTAGACTTTGATATTCAATGATTTCAGTAATTTTATTTTATTGAAGATTCCACTATGTTCAAATGATTATGAATTGATTTACCATGATTATAAATATTAGTAAACTTTAAAATGTCTTCTTCTAAATAACTTCTTAAGAAACTCTTCATTTCAACAGTTCTCAATTTTAACAATTGTATCCAATTCATCCATTTTAATTATTTTATCATCAAAATAAAAATATCCATGGCAACAATAGTTAGAAAATTTTATAAATTTTTACACCTTGATGTTACAAGTAATCTTTCTCATAACTTGATGGCTTCTCTCAAGAGTTTCCTTAAATTTTTAACCATTGTCCACTACATAGGATTGTTGAGCTATCATTTGAAGTCCAGATTTACCTTTTTGCATTCCTTTTGTTTCGTTAAAAGTACTTCTTTCAATTTTTTTTTTTATATTATTTTTTCATTAGAGCAATCAACTACTACAACTCTATATTCATCTTGAATTGCATTGCCTACTAAAAGGACTTTTAAACTTCTTTAGTCAATTGGATGATATCATTTAATTCCCTAATATAATCAACTAGGACTCTTCTTGTAACTAAAATATTGTCAAATTCAATAATTGACCTCATATTTTCAAGGTAAGAGTGTATTTTGTCTCAGATTCATGATAGCTTTATCAACAGTAACTAATTTTTTTATAAAGCATTGATTTTTTTTTTGTTTGTGGAAAATATCTTATAAGAGATGCCACTTTTGGGTAAGAATCAAGGAGGTAGGGGTATCTATTCCGTCAAAAATGCCCAGGGCTTGCACTTGGCCTGCCACCTTTGACACACGCAAGGAGCATGCCTAAAACAACACACAACAAGAACAAACAAACACAAACACACAAAAAGCTAAAACAAATAAAACATACTCCTTGAGTGTGTCGGCAAGAAAAGACACAAGCAAAAACAAACAAAAAAAAACATGAACCACACAGAACAAACACACAAACAACAAAGGAAAACACATTAAAAAATAAATAAATAACTAAAATAAACAACACCAAAACACGAAATACACAAAAAAAACCACCAACACAACATAACAAACACTACCATAACAAAAAACAACAAAAAGAAACAAAAAACCACAGAACACAAAACACACAAAAAAATCCCAAAAACAACATAACAAAAAAAAACCAAAATAGAAACAAAAAAAAGAATAAAAAACACCACAAATGAAATCAAGAAAAACAAATACAACAAAAACTAAGCCAAAGGAGCAATTGATAAATCAAACAAAATACGGTAACACTAAGAAAAAAACCAAAGCTTAACAAATTACCAAAAATATCATAAATTGCTTAGCAAAATAGCCAAAGCTTCCAACATTGCCATAAAGAGACTGACTATAAACCTTAGGATTATGACATCCTTATCCTTTTAGTGTTTCATTGTGGTCAACCATTTTCTATTAAACACTATTTGAAGTTTTCTATGTTGAGAGGAAATGTTTGACTACAATGATAAGGTACTTGTTTTGTTCTAATAACTTTATGTTTCCTTGTTCATGTTCTTCAATCGTTTTGGCTATAATATAAGTGTTGGCATGAAGCATACCAATTGCTAAATGTGAGTGTAATGAAAGAAACATGGTGGTTGCTAGTTGATAATTTTCCTTATAGATAATTTTTCTTTCAGACTCTAGGCTTCAATTCAACAATCCTAACATCCATTATCTAGATGGGAGTAATTGTAATTTACATTAAATTTTGGTTGAATTATTTTTTCTATTTTAAGGATCATCAATAAATAAAACAACATCTATGGTTTGTTTTAATTGAGATATTTGTTTTTCAACAACCATAAACTGTATGACAAATTTATTAAAATATGATGGGTTTTCAATTATATATTTGTTGTGATCACCTTTTTTTGGGTGGATGTTCCTTTACCTAAGGGATTCTTACTAAATTGGATTTGATTTTTTTGTTGTGGATTGTTTGCTCTTGCATCTATATATATTTATTTTGATCACTTAAGTTTTCTTTTTCTTTTGTAATGAATGGTGAAGATGATATCATTCTCTTTTTGTTATCATCATCATGGTATCTTTTAGGAGGATCTGACACCCTTGCAACCTTTTTATTGGAAATTTGCTTTATTTCCTATTATATTTTTGTTGCCAAATTTCGAGGATTCTTCTTGGTAAGAAGTTGTGGAAGACTCGCTTTGGAATTAGTTTGTCCCTTTCTCAACCATGTCTCTTGGTTAAAAAAGATAAGTTTGGGGACTTTGTGTAGAAATTTATGCAATAAATAAATTAGGTGACTAGCCAATGATAAAAATTCTAAATATCCCTTAGCCATGGTTAGTTTTTTTTATAATTTTTCATTTGATCATATGTACTAGATCATCTCTTCTTCTTTGTCTTCTTTTTTATCTCCTCTTATTTGTATTGAGTCTCATTAGAGGAAATTACTCGTTACTCATAAATTCATTTCTTGAAGTTTTTTATTCTTCATTAACCCTAGATATTTTATAAATAAGAGGTTGTTAGAATTCTTTAAAGGCCCAAGCAAAAAATTCATCAAATCTTAAACTTCTAATAATCACTCCCTCTTCATATTTTCAATTTTCTAAGGCATCTACTACATCTAGGATATGGTTGAAAAAACTATGTGAAGTCTATATATTTTGGAGGACATCCTCCAAACATAGTCATACCTTCTTGGAGTCTATCTCAATTTAAATTTTCTAATTTCAGAGGCAAGGTCTTCAACATAATTATTGATCATGAAAGTATAATTTTTGAATAGGAACGTAATAGGGTGTCACACATGCTTTATTATACACTTTTTAAGAAATTGTTTCAATGACCTCATATACTTTGCCAATATTAGCCTTAAGTATTCATAGAAGATATTGAAGTAGGCGTTCAATGACTAGTGAGTGTGCCATTTGACCAAAGAATGAATTCCCTCTTTTATTATTCTAATATTTGAATGTCTCTATTTCTAGTGATCCTATCCATTGATGGCTTAACGAAGTCATTGATATGCATATACTTATTAAACCTTCTTTTAGCTTGAAATGGAGGAAAACATTGAGGTGCATGGTTTAATTCTTCTAATATTTATTTCAAACCTATTTTCTTTGAGAGGATCCCTCAAAACAATATAAAGAAAAGAAGTCACGGAAACCTCCTTGTATACTAAACTTATGTAAGGTTTTTACAAGCTCATTCACATATCAACTAAGACCATTTAATTTTAATTCTATATTTTCGTAAGCCAATATAATTTTTTAATATTATATAGGAAAAGTAGAATATGCGGGGACATTATGATTCAAATAAAGATTTTTCAATGTATTAATTTTTTTTCAAATTTTGCTACTCACACAATTAGGTTAATGCCTTAAAAAATTTTACATGCTCAAGAAGTACTAAAATTAGAAAGTTAAAATCACATGCATGAATGGTCATAACAACTATAAGATACATAATTCTACATTCACAAATGATAAAAAAATACAACAAAACAAACATGGATGGTGAATGAAATATAATAGATCCTGGACTTCTTGCTTCAATATCCTCTTATTAAGATGTTAAATGTATGCATTATCAAAATAATTAAGATTTAATTTTCTTATCCAAAAAAGGGTAATCTATAGGATGTGAACTTCAAGATCGAATGATGCAGAAGAATATTTGTAATCTCTTTGAAGTTTGTATTCCTACATCCATAGAGGGAAATAATCAAATTTTTGTTTGACCAAAAATTTCACATATTTTATATGCTCTAAAAGAATTTACTGAAAATTTAAAATAAATATTTTAAAATTTAAGAAAAAATGTGCAAAACCAATGGTATCCTAGTCATAATAGAGAATGCATAACATGAACACACTCTTAAGATCAAGATGATTGGGGTACATACAATATTCTAAATGAAGGATGACAAAGTACAACCATCTACTTGCATGTACACTAAAAAGTTTAAATATATCCCATACAATAATATACAACTCATACGATTATTACAACTTTTGTTCTCAATACTAAACATAATTATTGGTCCAAAATTTGCCTGTGGATGAGTTGCGTTATCAAGACCTCGACCAGGACTGGAAGACCCAGAAATAGGGGTTTTTATGTCAACCTTTGCAGTAGGTTAGTTTCTATGACTCTAGCTAAACTAACAAACAAAAGGGAAAAAGAAAGGGGAGTTGAAGACTAGAGTAAGAAATGCATAAAGTTAGAACCTAGACTTAAAATGGAATGTATTTAACAATATCAAGAGACATATAGCATGAGATTCTTGCACTTTGAACTAAACAAGGTTGCCTAACATACCAACTATCCTTCAATATTACATAATATTTAACAAAATTAAGCATTAAGTATTACTAAGAATTCCAGGAACTAATGAACAATAAATCCAGAGAGAAATCTATATAGCAAAATAACTATAGCAGAATAGACCATTCACTTAGCTTTAACAAAAATGCTTAGTAATTAAATCGACATACATGCATAATCTGAAACAAATTTGGTAAGAGGCCAAACAATAATCCAATATTTATACAAGGGCACACAATACAATCATCATGTAATAAGAAATTGTAAATGCTAAAGAACTAATCTCTTAAATGAGCTACATTCAAGTGTTTATATTTTTATAATGCATTCAGTTAAATTAGCATGATTGCTTACAAAATAAACTATATGCCTATTTGAACAGGTGCAAGACATGGATATCGCACTCAGGTCAACTATGCTCAACTACTTCAAGCATGTTTTGCTGATGTGTGTAGCACAAATTTCTCTTGTGAAGCTAGATTGTGTGCTGCATAATTGGATTCTAAGCATATGATGATAGTCTACTCCTGTTTGTTATGCTAAGTCAACTAAGTAGGGGTAACTATGTGGTGGAGGAGACTTTGATCATTAAGGTCTTCTAACAACAACGATGTTGGACGATTGATTGGCACACATGCCCTTGTTTATTAGGATGGGTACAAAGCCTCTTTGCAAAATATAGAAGTGTGAAGGCATGCTGACTCATACCAAATTATTTATCTTGGCTAAATGTTGATTCGTTTGCCATTCCTTCATGTCAAAATCAACATTTCCTTTTGCTTGGTGGTAGGGATCTTTTGGATGGTGTCATTGGTTCTAGAAATTGACCACTTTTGTGCATAGTTGCATCTACTCATACATAGTGTTAGATGATGCATTTCATTATCGGATCCTATGCCTTAGACTTGTTTTGCATCTGACATTAATTTTGGCTTATCAAAATTTTATGCTCTTGATAATGATGTCATAACTTCAAAAGCTCGACGCCCTTGGAAACTTTGTAAACTATCCTGTCGAATGCCAAATGAGATTCTAATTTCTTGTTTTGTGCTTGCCATACCGAATGCCTTAGAATGTTTTTTGCTTGGGCCTTTCTTCCATATTGCACAAGGTTTTTTATGCTACCTTGGTGATGTCAGCATCATCGTTCATCCAACTTATTTTAATATTTAGCTTCAGTTTCATATGCAATAAGATTTACCTTAAAGCCAGATGTCGAAGCATTGGCATACTTCACCAACTTCCTCTTTTGAAGAATGTCAGATGTTAGATTTTTGTTATACCTTTATGACATCAACATTATAAATGTCCGACCACTTCTTTACTAGCCAAAATTCCATGTCTTTTGCTTTTGCTTGGCAGATTTTGTTATTTTAGAATTAATTTTATTCTAGCACTCTTTTGATTATTGCTCTATTACCTACACCTATTTTTGCATTTGGCCATGCATTTTTTTCTTAGCACTGTTTTGCAATATTTTAGCTTACTTTGTACCTTCTATTTATAGCTAAATCTGCCACAGGAGCTTCATTCAATGTTGATCTTACTGCCTTCAAAACTGTTACATGTAATTTGTTGTACTAATGCCTTAGAAAAATAATTATATGGCCTGAAAAAAATCACAATCCACCTCATATTTTAGGATTGTGGATGTAGATGGTAAAATTTACCTACATTACTAGTGAGTTTTGGGGATTTTTGCTTGTAAAATTAAGAACCTAGTAAGACTTATGTATATGATAACATAACATTTGAGAGGAAATGGAGCTAGACGATAAGCTAGTTGAAAATGGGGGGGCAAAAGAGAGCAAAATTCAAAGCTATGAGAAATAAAAGAATTTCAACATAAGGAATTGATGTAGAAAAAATGGAGATGTAAGAGATATTACTTTCATTACAATAGACAAAGGAAGAAAGTAAGTTTAGAGGTCAAAGTTGAAGTCAAAATTCAACAAGAAGTTAGAAGAAAGCAAGTTGAAGAGGTCACAATTTAGAGACATTTGAAGATAGCCACCAAGTTTTGTAGGCTGATTTATAAAAGAACAAAGTTTCTGAGAGAGAAGATGAAAATATAGCAAAAAGTAGAAGCAAACAGCTACAGTTTAGAGAAATATTTAGAGAAGCTTTCAAAAAATATTTGAATAGCCAACTAAGAGAAGGCTTTATAGAAAGAAGAGTAGCAGATTTGAAGGCTTGGAGATAACACCAAATCAAATTTTGTAAGAAACATTGAAAGAGGAAAGTGAGCCGTATTTTAGAAAAAAAATTGGAATAGTTTTAATATGGCTTTGGATAGCAAAGCTCAAGCATATTTTAGCAATATCTGAGGAGGAGTCCTCCTATAGAATTGAACAACAAAATAGCAACGTTTGAAGTTGTAAATTATAGAAATAGCCAGCACATGTGAAGAAGAAGAAATCTGATAGCTGCAAATTGAAGAGTCGAATGACAACAAAAGAAAGGTGCATTGCAACAAATACAAGACAACAAGCTATAAATATTTGATGCCATATAGATAATTATTGCAAAGTTTTTGAAGGTGCCTATTAAGAGTTTTTAGAGCATCAAAATTTAGATCCATTTAGAGCTAGAAAAAAAAAAGGAATTTTTGTAGGGTGTCATTAATTCAAGGAAAGGCACCATTACACACCATTGATTTTATAGAAAAATTGCATATTACAATAGCTAAAAGTTACAATTTAATAGGAGTGATAAGGAGTTTGATATATGCTATTTTTTTTAATAGAAAAATCAGATTCATTTTACATTCATTCGTAAGATAGATTTACTCTCATTTTTAGAGAAATCAACAAGATTATAACAACATTAGATTGAGTTTTTAAAGGAGTTACAAGTGAATAGTATATGTTGTTTCAAGTGAATGTAAAAGAAAAAATATCCTACATTTGTGAGGAAGAATATTCCTCAACATATAGCAGATTTTGGAAAGAGAAGAGCTCCAAAATTCAAGGCAAATTACAGGTGTTTAAAAACACCAAACGTACAAGAGAAAATGGTAAAGAAAACCACTAAAAGAGTGGTGAAAAACACCACCATATTGAGCACAATTCAACACCAGAATACATCTCTACAACAAACGTCCACCCATTTGCAGGAAAGAAGCACTAAAAAAAGTGCTTAAGGACAAGAGCCATTAGGCTCAAGATTTGGCCAACCAAAGGAGCAAGAAGACATTAGCTACAACCTAAAAAATATCAATCTACGTAAATCCTATGTAGCATAGTCATTCTATCTACTCAAAGAAAGGTAGATTGCAAAAATATAGAAAAATATAGGGTGCAATATCAAAGAAAGATCATCAATAGATCAAGCTTCCAAAGAAAATATCATAGGGCCATCATTGGAGCATACAAGAGGTATTATAGCTAGAGCCATCCATGAAAACATCCACCATCATCCAAGGAGGGAAGAAACCTCACAAAGTGCAGTTACAAAGAAGCAAGAATACGCTGGAGGAAAGTGAAAAGAAAAGGCATTGAAAAGCCTTGTAATTTCATACGGTGGAGAAAGGAGAGCATGCATAAAATTTTGTAACACTTGTCCTGAGCAAGAAAAGGGAATATTGCCATTTGGCACAAGGGTCAAAGTTGGCCCATAAGCCGTAACATAAATCTCTAGGAAAGAAGAGCACTCAATGCTCTACATCATCACATAGCGCTCAAGAAAGGCTTAATAAATCTTGAATATTTTGCAAAGTGTCCATTTTACTCTTTCATGAACTTTGGCACCACCAACAAGGGAGTCAAAGCATCTTATAGTGTCTACAACACATGGCACTCAACAAAGAAAGGAGGAAGTGCTCATATATCCAAATTGTAAGAGTGGAAGCACTTATATAGCAAATTCTAGCACCATACATAGCAAATTCAAGGTATGAGCATTAAATAAAGGGTCAAAGCATCTTCCAAGAGCCATACATAGCAGATTCCAAGCAAATTTGTCTAAAAGAGAAGCATCCAAAAATTAAGAGAATCATCCAACAAGTAAAGGAGGAGTACCTGATTTATTAAGGTAATATTTACCACCATATTCAAGTTTATATATTGGTAGGAGAAATAAGTATTAAAGGAATATATTCTAAGGTTAAATATTTAAAGTTTTCTAGTGGAGTGATAAGCATTATAGAACCTTAGAAAAATTTTAATATTGCATATTTATATTTATGAAGTTGAAACATTATATTGGAGTTTTGTAAAATTGCATATTTAGATTTATGAAGCAGAGTTGCATTAACAAAAACACATAAAATCCACAAAAATAGAAAAAATACAAAAGTTTTCTGATATTCCTTGTTGAGGAGAATGGATCTTACAAAGGCCAATACCATAAAAATTCAAAATCCCCCCAGATACCCTGTTTTCCCTTTTCCCTCCTAGAACAATCTATTTGAAATTTTAATTTTGGGGGTAAACTTCTCGAGGTCATAACTCATTGCTCATTGCTTGAAACGACTATTGGCGCATGTTTTCGGAAAGCTCTCGAAGGGGTTTGCAGCCCAATATTTTTTTTTACATTGTTTACATAAACTACCACCATATTTCAGCCCTTAGAAAGGTCTCTAAGGCCTTCAAAATTGACCTCAAAGTTTTACTAGCAAGATTTTCACTATTTTTGACAGGGTAGAAGACCTTAAAATTTACATATCTCCCAAACTGCTCAGGATATTGGGATTATTATTTCGGTGTTGGGTCTATTATACATCCTCTAAACAACTAAACAAACTTTAGAATAAAATAAAATAAATACAAATTTTGGTGATGCAAGATCACTCTTACATCGCTGGATGCTCCTGCATCAATTTACAAAACAAAGTTAATGTTTGTAAAATTTCTAAGGTTGGAGAAATAAGGCATACAAAATCAAATTAGGATTACACAATATTAAAAATATTATTTTTCTAAATTTCTAGAGTTGGAGGAATAAGGAATCCTACTTTAAAATAGTTTATGAAATTTAGAGCAAAATATTTTATTCATAAATTTGGGAGAGAAAAGGAGTTCTACATAGAGATATTGCATTTGATAAAATTAATCTCTAAGTTCAAAATTATTAGAGATTTGAAGATTTGTAAAGGATTGAAATTGCACACATTGATTGATAGAATTGATATTAAAATTGCATTGCATTTCAAACATTAGGGAGATAAAGGGTGTTCTATAAAATAGAATTGAAAGGACTATATTGAGACTAGGCAGTTATAAGGATGTCTACCTCAAATAATATAGTAAACAATGATATGAACAACACTATTAGAAGGGAAAAGATTAATGTTATAAAATCAGGAATAAAAAATCTACTGAATAAAACCAAGAACTTAGATCTTGGTTCAAGATTAATCTATAGTGAGGTGCTAAAAGAATATTTCACTACTATGGAATTTTATCTTCATGCTAGACTTATTGAAGCAATTGAGAATGAAAAGAAAGATATTCCAGTTCAATTGGAATTTGGGAACATTCTATACATGGCATTACTTTCACTTCAAATTCACAAAGAAGTAGTTGCAAAGCAAAAAGAGTTAATTGAACTACTCAAAGCAAAAACAAATATTGATGAATCCTTTCTAGAGAAAATATTTTGATCATCATGCAGTATCAGTACTTCAAGTTCTACTAACTCAAAATCATATCATGATGCTCTAAGTGTATGTTCAAAAGCTTCTATACATGAATCAATAACGATGACAAGGATAAAAATAAAGAGAAAATATTATTGCAAGAGTCATGTGACAGTACATCCACCCATGAAAGTACTGACTTCAATAAGGAAGAATAAGAACTTCAATAAGGAAGAAGAAGAAGAATCGAACAAAGGAGGCATATAGTGCAACGTGAATTAAAGAGAATATAAATGACCAGATCAAGTTGAAGAACATTTGAAGACAAAGATCCATATTGAAGATTGAAATATTTAATAACCAAATAATGTAATATAGGGAGGTGTTGGAATATATTACATTATTTGGTACATGCCAATGTACCATCATGGGTACATCTATAGATTATGAAAAGAGTCTTAGATTAAAATTTACTTTATAAAATGTAATGCACAAGTGTGCAATGATATTTTGGTAATGTAAATGTACATAGTTATCCCTATGTACATGTGTCAATAGAGTAGGAAGATGAAGAGTCATAGGAAGAGTGAGGCCCAAGAAACATCTATATGAAGAGTCACATTCCATTCTATATATGGATGTATTGATGTAAAAGAGATATTATGAAGGAGAAAGAGTCACCTGATGTAATATGATGTATTTTGAACTCTTCATTCAATAAATATTTCTGAGTATTTGGCATTATCATTCATTGAGTTATTATCTATTAGATTATGAATTTATATGCTTGATTGATCACCATTATTATCTCTTTTATATTGCAATTATATTATTGATCTTGAGGAAATATTATTTTGAGTATTTAATCATCAAAATATAACATTGAAAATTATGGAATCTACAATGGATTAATATAGGTCAGATCTAGCTCAAACATCCTATGATAAATCCAATTGAAGTTGTATAGGGCTTGAAAGGGTATTTTTTATTGCCTATACCATAACAATCCTCTTACCACCTTATATTTTTTGTGACTATAGGTCCATTGGTGTAGTAAGGATTTGCTTCTTCTTCTAGAGGAATTCATCTATAATCCTCTCTTTCTTCTTCATACAACCAAAAAATTCCTTAGTGTCTCAAACCCCTAGCATATTAGTGAGTTGCCAAGTGAATATTTGACTGGGCCCTGCAATAGTTTACTACTGTTGGATTTTATGAATGGACTTATTCATGAAACTATTTATTGGTAACATCATCATACATTTGAGGAATCTTGGAACTAAGGAACTTTATGGATGTAGTGGGAAAGGTAAGCATAGTTAGAAAAAAAAACTAGATGTATATAGAGGGAAAGGTGGATGGGGACACTGGCACTTCAAAACTTTATGTTAGTGTAGTGGAAAGGTGACATAAATGGAGAAGAAGATGTACTATCTAAATATGAAACCAATGGATAAGTTGTGGCAACTTCTATAGTGTATGAAGAAATTATATGATGGGTGTTGTGGAGAAAATAGAAATTTGATCAAAGATGAGGGGTAGAGTGCCTCATATAGTGCCAATAGATAGAATTATAAAAGGGGAAGGAGTGTAGCAAACATAGAGTGAATCAAAGAAGTGGGAATAGAAGAAGTAGGTAAGAAAATAGAAGTAAGAGGAGAAGAAGGATATTATTCATGAGTGTGAAAGGAAGGAAGAGTATAAATCTTGGTAGAAGCAATAGCATTTTTTAGGACTATATCTAAGATCCCCTTTTCTTTCCAAGTATCACCAATGGCCTATAAGTAGTTGTATCAATGTATTTTCTCTCGATAAATTAACATTATGCTCCTTGAGTTATGTGTCACTCAATTGGCAATAAAGGCATGAAATACCTTCCATTATTTAATGATGTGCACTTGGAATAGAGTATCTCTTGGTAGAATTTCTCCTTTGTCGAATACCATTACATATTCATTGGGGCCCACACTTGGTGTCATATTTATGTCTACACTTATCTAATTTAAAATTTAGTGATGAATATCATGTTCTACCTTGATCGTGTATTTCCTTACTTTTTTATTGTGCTACTTATTAATGACAATGTAGATGGGATGGTAGTAAAAGTAATGCCTAGGACTATATGTGATTATATATTTGGCCTTTATCTCTTTGCTAATTTGATGTGTGAGGTACCATATATTTAAATAATTTGTATCAAATAGTGCTTGTGCATAGGAGCTTCAAAGGATTTTATCTCATATTATATCATTTATTAAATAGTATCTTCCTTGTGTCAAGAGTGCTTCTAGTATGATGAAAAATATATGGTTAGGGTTGAAATTGTATTTGTTAGCACTAGAATAAAAATCATATTATATGGTTGGATTCTCATATGGTTCTTATATCTCATATTCATATCTATGAGGTGCTTCTTTATTATCTATTATAATTTCTTCACTTAGATTAGTCTCTTTTTTGATGTTGTACCTTTTTCACACATAAAGAAAGTATTGAGCTCTTGATAATTTAATTTTCTCTTGAAAAATTATTAGGGTGGTATTACTAGAAGTCTCTCAAGAGGTTCAATTCCATGCTTCTTAACTTTTCATCAATCAGAGGTAGAACCCTTTGATCTTGGGAGTGACAAACATGATCTTCTTATTTTGATTTGTAGAAGGTAGATGTGTTATTCCCTTTGAAGTAATTTTAATTCTACATAATCCAACTATCACACATACTCTATATTAAATAAGTGGTAAACTAGAAAAACTTATAGTTCATTGGACTTAAACCCTATTCCAGTATGACAAAACACAACACATACAATGGAGGTAAATCACAACCAATAGCTTGAATAGAATAAACTAAAACCTCAAAGAAAAGTAATGTATTACAATGCCTTTATAGCAAAGGAGAAGGATAAAGGCTGGTGACACATGTCACCATATGAAAAACCAAATGACACATGTCATGTACACATGTCAAGGGAAAAGAAGGGGTAAAGTACACATTATAATATTCTAACATTCCCCCTTAATGTGTACTTTCCTAAAAAAATAAGTCAACATTAGATACATTCCCCCTTAATGTTGACTTCCATTACAACATACATAGAGCATTTTGCTAAACTTGGAGAATTTGTCAAGTCCAAGTGACTTGGTGAAGATGTCAGCCACTTGATCTTGAGTAGGTACATACTCCATCTGTATGATGTTCTCTTGGACCATTTCTTTGATGAAGTGATGATGGATCTCAATGTGCTTTGTTTGGGCATGGAAGACTGGATTCTTGGTCATCTTAATGGTACTTTGATTGTCACAATATATGTGTGTTGGACCATCTATGAGTAGCCCAATATCCTTAAGTAGCTACCTCAACCAAATTGCTTCCTTAGTTGCCTCAATTGCTACCTTATACTCTACTTCTACTGAAGACAAGGAAATTGTATGTTGTTTCTTGGTGCTCCATGAGATGGTACCCTGACCCAACTGAAAGTCATAACTAGTAGTTGATCTTCTAGTTTTAGGACAACTAGCCCAATCTAAATCTATGTACCCAATCAATGAAAAGTCATCACATGTTGTGTACATAAGACCATGATGAGGGGTCCCCTTGAGGAATCTCAAAATCCTCTTAGTTGCTATCCAATGACTCTTCTTGGGATCCTGCATGAATCTGGAAACAAGGCCCATTGAATAGGTGATATCTGGTCTAGTTGAAGTTAAGTAGATCAAACTTCCAACTAGTTGCTTATAAAGGGTGTCATCAACCCTTTCTTCATCATCACTATTAATCAATTTCAATCGGGTTTCCATGGGAGTGGGGGATGGTTTACACTCCTGCATGTGAAACCTCTCCAAGAGAGACTGAATATATTTAGCCTGGGAGATGAAGATCTTGCCAGGTTGTTGCCATACTTCTATGCCTAAGCAGTAGTGAAGGAGGCCCAAATCAGTCATTTCAAAATTTTTGCATAAGTCCTCTTTGAGAAACCTTATTCCATCTATGTCATCACCTATAATGAGAAGATCATCCACATACAATGTCACCAAAATGATGTGGTTCCTCCAATGTTTCACATAGAGAGTAGATTCTATTATAGATCTAGTGAAACCAAGGTTGATGAAATAAGAATCAATTTTGGCATACCAAGCTCTTGGTGCCTGCTTCAACCCATATAGAGCTTTCTTCAATCTAAGGACTTTGTTTTCTTGGCCTTTGACTATGTACCCTGGTGGTTGATCAACATATACTTCTTCTTTCAATGCACCATTGAGGAAGGCACTTTTTACATCCATTTGATACATAGGCCAATGTTTTTGAGTGGCTAAAGCAATAACAATGTGGATTGTAGTCATTTTTGCCATAGGAGCAAAGGTCTCCTCATAATCAATCCCTTCTTGTTGCTTATAGCCTTTAGCTACTAGGTGAGCCTTGTAGCGATCTAATGAGCCATCTAATTTGTACTTTGCCTTGTACACCCATTTTGTGCCAATGGTGGATTTGCTTGGGGGTAAATCAACTAACTCCCATGTGTGATTCCATTCAATGGAATCCAATTCTTGTTCCATGGCAAGAGTCCATTTAGGATCACCAAGTGCTTCTTTGACATTAGAAGGTTCTGGTTGGCTGAGGACTTTGGCCATGAGAGTATAGTTCACTTGGTGTCTTAGGGCAGAAGGCCTTTTACCTGTATAAGTGGGCAAGTGGCTTTGGGCTGCATCTATGGTAGATTGAACCCACTTAGGTAAAGGATTTGATGATGTGGCATTATCATTAGATGGAGGAGAAGTAGGAGGGGAAGGAGGACAAGGATCATGAGTGGGGAGATCCTCATGTTGAGGAAGGCTTTGACTTGTGATGGAAGAGGAAGGATTAGGTGAGGGAGTGGATGCCAAGGGAGCAACTATTTCTTTATTTGGTTGAAATGAAGGGGCCATAGGAGAAGGATTTTGTGGGGAATACTCATTGAAGGTAACATCCCTAGAGAGAAAAATCCTCTTGGAAATAGGCTCATATAACTTATAGGCTTTGGCACTTTCACTATAGCCAACAAAGATGCATTTTTGGCTCTTGTCATCAAATTTATTTCTTTTTTGATAAGGTATGTGGGCATAAGCATCACATCCAAAGACTCTGAAATGGCCCACATAGGGTATCTTTCCACTCCATAATTCCTCTAGTGTTATATCATGCAAAGCCTTAGTATAGGACCTATTGGTCAAGTATGCAATAGTAAGGACAACTTCTCCCCAAAATTTATTTGATAATGCAACAACAACTAGCATAGATTTGGCCCTATTTGTGATGGTTTGATTCATCCTCTCAGCTACTCCATTTTGTTGAGGTGTATAAGGAGTTGTGAACTACCTCCTTATCCCATGATTCTTACAAAGACTAAAAAATATTTGGAGATGTATTCTCCACCATTATCTATCCTCAAGGTGGAGATTTGATAGCCACTTTCTCTTTCAACAAGTGCCATGAATTCCTTGAATGTATCAAGGGCTTGCCATTTATACTGAATGAGATAGATCCAAATTCTCCTACTATAATCATCAATGAAAGTGATGTAATATCTAGCCCCAGTATGAGAGGGAATAGACATTGGCCCATAAATGTCTAAATGCACTAGTTGTAGTGGCATATTGGCTCTCCAAGCCTTTCCTGACTCAAAAGGTTGTCTATGGTGTTTGGCAATAGTACATGGTTCACAAAAGCATTTAGACTCCTTTAAGTGAGGAAGTCCTTTGACCAAACCCATTCTTTCCATCATTTGAAGATTATGAAAGTTTAAGTGACCCATTCTTTCATGCCACATATACTCCAAAGAGAAAGTAGTAGTTGTATGCAAATATTGTTGAGTTACAGATTGGGTAAGGAGGTAATAGACACCTTCCTTTTTACTCCCATGGCTTTGATAGAGCCATATAGTTCCTGAATGTAGCACTTGTCTTTGTCAAAAAAGATAGTATAACCCTTATCTATAAGTTTCCCAATAGAAAGGAGACTCCTTTTGAGGCTAGGTACATACAACACATCCTTGGTAGGGATATTATTCCCATTGTGTAAAGCAAGTGGTGCATCTCCTACACCTTCAATGGGAAGAGCACATTCATCTCAAAAGTAATGAACTAGTTATGGGTGTGAATTTGTACAATCCCCTATCATGTGTTTAGCTGCCCCTGAGTCTATATACCAACAATATTTATCTTCAACATTGACTTGATTTATTGCATACAATGTATTAATATTATGGTCTTGTTGATCCCTTTGATTTCTATATCTAATTCTTTGATAGCAATCATTTGTAGAATGACCCCATTTTCCACAATAGTCACACCCTTGTTGGTTGTTGGGTTGATTTTGTTGTTGTTGAGGCCTATAATTTTGAGGTCTTCTATTTTGATGACCCTCTTGGGGAGGTCTTGATTGCCATATTGGTTATTGATGTGGATATTGTTGTGGTTTTTGATGGTATTATTGTGGTTATTGATGTTGTTAACATGGTTGAGACCTATGTCTACCTCTCTAATTCTATTGATGTGGACCCCTATTGGGTCTATGCTATAAAGTTGCCTTGGTGGCAAAGGTTGCTATTATAGAATCAACCTCTTCATCTTTGATGAGTGCTTGCTCATGTTGCTTAAGAAGAACTTCAATCTCCTCAAATGGAGCACTCAATGTTTTACTAGTTAGATTTAACATGGTAGCATATGCATGAAATTTAGAAGGGAGGCCATGTAACATGATAGGAACCAACTCACTATCAGGAAGAGTTGAACCAACAGCTAAAAAATCATTTCTAATAGACTTCACTTCCATGAGATAATTGGTAAGTGAGCCTTTCATACAAATATTATGCAACTTATGTTTTAAATACAAGATTTTATCTTGACTAGGCCTATCAAATAGTCTCATAAGTGCATCCCAAGCTTCTTTTGGTGTAGTGGAAGCCCTTACTATTTCTCTACATGGAATTCTAGTAGATAGCTTGATTAAGCTTAATGCTATATTAGAGTTCTTTTCAAATAGTGCTCTAGCTGCAACATCTATAGGTGGAGTCAATGGTGGTTCATTTTGTTGTCTATCTCTCACATAATCCCACATACTATTCATCATTAATATTGATTCCATTTCAAATTTCCAATTTGCAAATGAATCAGCTCCCTCAAGTTTTTGTGTGAGGCCATTAAGGAGATTTGTTGATGCCATGATTAGAAAATGGAGGGAGCTCAACCAAGGAGGTAACTAGGAACACAAGTGTCAAGAAAGAGGCCCTCAAAAGAGTCTAAGGTTCACCGCTTAAGATCCATGATGTGTGGAGGGTTCACTTAGCTCTTCCACTCTGAATCAACAAGTGTTTCCAACAGTGGGAGGAATCTTGAGCACAAGTGACCTATTCCAACCTAGGAGAGTAAGAAGTGGAGGTTGAAATATTTGCTTGTTACAAGGGTGCTTGCTTGCTTAAGAAAGAAATTTCACAATTTTATGTGCCAAATAGAAATTCAAGTGTGTATATGCAAATGGAAACTACACTTGATTACAATGTGAAATAAACCCCAAAGGCAAGTGGGGGTATAGCAAGCATAGACTTAAAATGAAAGGCAAGCACAAGTGAGATGCAAGCACAATGTGGCCAAGACAATGCCACAATAAAAAACTCCACAAGCAAGAGGTAAGGGGCCCTAAAACACCCCTTGTGATGATGATTTTATTGAGGAAAGTGGCTAAAAAATAGCCCCAAATGGTGCCTCCAAATGAGTAGTACAATTTCAATGCCTCAATGACAAAAGTACCTCCAAATTGGCCAAGTACAATGAAAAATTGTCCTATCAATATCCTAAGACCATTAGAATAGTGCTACTCCAAAGTTGGCACAAGTCGGTTTAAAGAGTGTCGAGCACTGCCAAGATTGCACTCTATTTTACAAGATCATATTCAAGGTAAAAATAAGCATATAAAATGGTTATAATACTAAAAAATAACCCCACCAATGTGTCTAGATCATAAAAACCTTTTCCACAACTATAAACATGGCTATGTTCAAAGCAAAACGAAGTCTCCATTTGCAAAAAAATATCAAGGCTCTCTAAGAGCCAAATAAAAAGGGGCAAGTTGCCCTTGTAAAAGTTTGAAATTATCAAGGAATATTCTATCAAATAGTTGAATTTTGAAAAAATAGGTGGGGTGAAAGTCAATGATGTGCAATAGGTCCACCAAGTCAATACTCACTCTAAAAGAATTGGTCAACTACACAATATTTTGCCATGTGGTAGTAGCACCTTTAACTAGCACTTCTCGAAAGCCACAAATGGGAGGCCCCTTGACCACTACCTAGTGGTCAATTAAAAATGGGATCCTTCCCATTTTTAAGGTTCTTTAGTGCCTTCCCATAAAAAATATAGGATATTAGGCTCCCAAACAAAATGGTGAAAACAATATGACACTATGCGTTCAGATTGCTTACAATGTGGTCTTCATTTTGATGTGATGCATGGCTTTAATATGGGTAGTTGTGCACAAAATATAGAGCATAATTGAGGTTTTGATTGAGATTATAAATTTCCACCTTGAAAATGGATAACGATGTTCATTCCCAATGCAAGTTATGATGGAACAAAAGACGTGGTAATGGTATGACTGCCCGTAGTGGAGTTGTAGTGGGAGGCCAGCTGCATGTGACTGGAGTCGATAGACACTGCTTGAATTAGTGATTTTTGTAGAAGAGGTACCAACATGGGAATGGTAAGAAAATATTCCACATCAAGGAGGGCATTTCCATGCATTTAGAATGCATTTATTTGTGAATTGCTAGAACACCATCACTTAGTAGTGGATATTCAAGGCACATATCAAAAATATTTTCATGTTCGTATGCAAATCCATGAGCATGGACACTAGCAAAATAAAAAATAATGGTTATGATAAAAATTGGTAATATCACATGGAGGTTCAAACATCTAGAGTCACTGAAAATGAAGGGGAATCTTTGTGCTGCCATGTACAATTTTATACTCCATAACTAGGGTAGCTATGCCAAGCCTTGGATTGACGAGATATTTATCACCTACCTCTGATTGAAGTCACTCCACCTCCACCACATGAATGTCATCGAACATGATATCACTACTCTAATTAGGGTCCATGGTCACATGAAAATCTATGAGCACCCATGAACTCTTCATTTTTAGTCGATGGATGTGGAAAATATGAAGCTATCAAAGGATAACATTTAGAATGGGTTGTATTATTTTACTGTGTTGTTTTTGTGACCAATTCAATGGCTTGATCATGGCCCCTTTCTATTGAATACAAGAAACGTCCATAGTGGATGAGCGTATGTGGGCCCATTGGTGAGGGGGTCATGTGGATGAGCCACATGGGTCATGGGAGAGAAAAAATTTACTGAGCTCCATGAAATGCCATTGATTAGGGGTCTACTTTGGTGGGGAGAATAGGGGTATGGGAGGCTGTATAGGGAAATATTGAGGGAGTGGGGGAGGGGGGGTTCCTTGATTTTTTTAAAATTTAGATCTCTTAGATGGCCACTTACATATTAAAACCTTCACATCATGAAAAACATATTTCTACCCCAACACTGAATATACCTAGAACTTTACTTCCCCAACAATAAAAAATCAATTAGCTTGGAGTTTTATCATTACCCTTTTGAATAATTTCTAACCTGGGGTAAGAGGATACTTCTTTTAATCTAATACCACAAATAGATAAGGCAGATCTCGCTGCTTTGATACCAAATGTTGGGCTTAAAACCTATTCTAGTATGACAAAATACAACACATACAATGGAGGAAAAACATAGGCAATAGCTTGAATAAAATAAAATCAAACCCTCAAGGAAAAGTAACATATTATAATAAATTTATATCAAAGGATAAGGATAAATGCTGGTGATACATGTCACCATATGAAAAACCAAATGACACATGTCATGTACACATGTCAAGGAAAAACAAGGGGTAAAGTACATATTATAACATTTTTAACATAGTTCAAAAAATATTATGAAGAATACAAAAATTTGAATGAAGGATTTGTACTTACCAAGGTAAAATTTTGCATTGGGAAACTTGCCAAACTTTATAATTTCTCACTATGAAACTTGAACTTTTTCAAAAATTATTTCCCAAGTCTAGGGTTTAGGAGTGATTCATGGGGATAAAATCACATGGTTTGGTGAAATTATTTAAAAATGGTTTTCTTTCATCTCTCAATAAGCAAGCAAATATTTTGGGCCCATTGAAAGAATTGCTATTCAAGGACTTAGTGATGCAGGAGCATCCGGCGACAGTAGAGCAATCTTGCATCTTCCAAAATTTTTCCAGATTTTTCTAAGTATTTTACATTCTGATTTGTTTCAATTTTTTTTAAGGGGGAAGTTTTCTTGTAAAAGCAAGGGGGAAGGAGGTCGCGAAATCGCGACCTCAATAGCTTCGACTTGGCTTCGGCAAGTTTCGTCGCGATATCGCGACGATATTTCTAACAAAGGCGTAGGGGGAAGTCCCGTCGTGATATCGCGACCAGTTAAAAGTTGCCACGTGGCAGTGTTACCAAGGCAAGGTGAAAGACAAGGCTAAAGGCTTCAGCAAGGCACAGGCAAGGGGGGGTCACGAAATCGCGACATGTCATGAAATCGTGACCCCAAGAGGCTCGGCATGACGAAGGCAAAAGGGGGTCACGAAATCGTGACCCCAATGGGCTCGGCAGGGTGAAGGCGCTTTTGGTCGCGATATCGCGACATGTCGCGATTTCGTGACCTGTCGCGATATCGCGGCCAATAAGAAGACAGACCAAAGTTTACACGCGGATGGCCAGGCAAGGCTGAAATAGACACGTGGCTGCCACGTGTGTTAAAAGCGACGCAACCAGTTGGAGGTAAGGTTGAAATTGACACGCGGAAGCATACATGTATTAAGTCAAAGATGAGGGCCACGTAATTTGAAAAGAGAGATGTCGACCACGCATATGTTTCTTTTTATTATTATTTCTGGTAGAACAACAATTACAGGCGATGGACTTTATGGTTGAGACAGCGGTGCAAAAGAACAGTCAGAACAAAACGGCGGGTGCAGGTTAAGGGAGGCCATTAATGCAAGCTTCATGGCGGATCGGGCAGTTGCCCATTTATGGCAAAAAAATTTGAAAACTCGATCGGGGGAAAAATCGAATTTGAATTTTTGTTAGGCGGGGGCATTAATTGCCTAGAGGATCGAGGCCTCGATAAAAACTCAAAATTTGTAAGGGCAGGGGATGGTGAGTTCGGGATTGAGGGGGAAAGGAAATATGCCTGGAAACTGTAATGTAAGACTGTATTAAGCTATTTGCAGAAAAATTAATTTGAAGTTCTGTTGATTGAATCTCGGCTTGCCATCAAGTGGTATCAGAGCGGGAGCTCCTGAGCGTGTAACAGATCGCCGGAAGAGAGGCAGTTACACCAGGATCTGTGGAAGGATTTGTAAGGGAAGAAAGAAAAAAATGCCTCCACGAAGAAACCGTGGTGGAGTAGGAAATGTGGTGCCGGCCGAAGACTTCCGAGCCTTGCAGAGACAAGTTCAAGCCTTGCAAGAGGAGCTACGCAGAAGGCACGAGCCCGAAAGGGATGAGGGAAGTGAAGACGAAGTTGATGAAGAAGAAGACCAGTCTGAGGAAGAAGAAGAGGCTGTGGATCCTGCACAAGCCAGGTTGTACAAGGCCATCTCTCAGATTGGAAAGCAACCAAAAATGGAGGTTTCTACATACTCGGGAAACCTAAATCCAGAAGAGGTGATTGACTGGATAAATGATTTAGAAGAATATTTCGAATACGAGGAGGTTGAAGACCCTAATCGGGTCAGATTTGCTAAGACTAAGTTGAAGGGTCATGCCAGCATTTGGTGGAGGGGAATACAGTTGGAGAGGAACAGAAGAGGGAAGGAGAGAATAACAAGATGGGATAGAATGGTGGAAAAGCTGAAAAGATAGTTTATTTCGACAGATTACGAGTTGGATCTGCTAAGGAAAATGCAGAGTTTGAGACAGACAAACAAAACTAGTCCAAGAATACACCGAGGAGTTTTACAAGATCTCTATTAGAACTGGACATTTAGAGGCAAACAAAGAAAAGGTAGCCCGTTATATCAATGGGTTGAGACTCGGTATCCAGGAAGAGCTGAGCCTAGTTCGGGTAAGCACCATTGAGGATGCTTACCAGTTTGCCTTAAAGGTGGAAGAAAAACTGAATAGGCGGTTTGAAGGCAAGCAAAGAGGAAGGGGCCGTGGTGGAAGAACTGGTGGGAGAACCAGTGGAGAAAAATATAAAGATCTGAAGAAGACTGGTGAAGCCAGTAGCAACCAGGATCAAAGGGAAGAGGATGTTTATCAGCCCCGTGATCAAAACAGCTACCCAAGAGGACGGGGTGGATCTGGACGAGGGTTTGGAAGAGGAGTATTTCGTGGGACATGTTTCCACTGTGGTGAAGAAGGGCATCGGGCATTTGAGTGTCCACAACACCGAGAAAGGACGAACAAGAGGCCTGAGGGTCCAGCCAGGGCTGCTGTGGCAGAGGAAGATGCTGAGTCTGAACATTCTGAAGAAGCGGAGAGAGGGGAAGCAATGATCGTAAGAAGAGTCCTATTGAATGAGGAGAAGGACACAGATCGGAGAAGAAGTTTATTCCGCACAAGGTGTAAATGCGCGGGCAAGGTTTGCAATATTATTATTGATAATGGTAGCACGGATAACCTGGTTTCAGAAGAAATGGTTACCAAGTTACAATTAGAGAGGAAGAAGCACCCGCATCCATATCGGGTCGCATGGTTACAGAAGGACCATAGGGCTTTGGTCAATGAGCAATGCTCCGTTAAATTTAATATTGGAAATTATTGTGATGAGGTCCTGTGCGACATCCTGCCTATGGATGCTTGCCATATGTTGCTGGGAAGGCCCTGGCAGTTCGATCGGAGTGCAGTGCATGACGGCCGTGCCAACACCTACTCATTGACAAAGAATGGTGTACGCCATAAGCTGAAACCCATGAAGGAGGCGGATGAAAAGGTGTGTAACAGCTCCAGAATCTGTTTAGTTGAAGGGAGAAAATTTTTGGATGGTTTGAAGCATGAACATTTGTGTTATGCAATAATTCCTAGAGTTAGGGAGGAGGAATGCAAAGATACCCCGACAGAAGTCCTAGATCTGTTGGAGGAATTTCTAGATATTGTATCAGATAATGTGCCTGAGGGTTTACCCCCAGTAAGGAAGATCAGCCACCATATAGATTTGGTGCCAGGATCAAGCTTGCCAAATAAAGCTGCACACAGAATGACACCTGTAGAAACTGAGGAGTTAAACAGACAGGTCCAGGAGTTGCTGGAGAAAGGATTGATTAGGGAGAGTCTTAGCCCGTGTGCAGTGCCTGCAGTACTAGCACCCAAGAAGGATGGAGAGTGGAGAATGTGCACAGACTCTCGGGCAATCAACAAAATCACTATCAAATACAGATTCCCATTGCCAAGGATGGATGATATCATGGACTGTTTAAGTGGAGCTGAGTACTTCACGAAGATTGACCTGAAAAGTGGTTATCATCAGATCCGGATCCGAGAAGGAGATGAGTGGAAGACAACCTTCAAGACAAGAGAGGGCTTGTATGAGTGGTTGGTCATGCCATTTGGGCTGTCCAATGCACCAAGTACCTTCATGCGGCTGATGAATGAAGTACTGAAAGAGTTTCTGGGAAAGTTTGTCATTGTTTATTTAGATGATATATTAATATTCAGCAGAACCCTGGAGGAACACCTGATGCATATCAGGAGGGTTTTTGAAAAGCTACGGGAGGAGCAGTTATTAATAAATCTGAAAAAGTGTAATTTTGTCAAGAAAGAGTTAGTATACCTAGGGTTTGTAATCTCAGCAGAAGGTCTAAAAATGGACCCAGAGAAGGTGAGAGCCATCATCGAATGGCCTACCCCAAGAAGCACAATAGAAGTAAGATCATTTCATGGTCTAGCCAACTTTTACAGGAAGTTCATAAAGAACTTCAGCAGCATTTGTGCACCTCTCACAGAAACAATGAGAGGGGATAAAAAAGAGTTCAAGTGGACATTAGGGGCTGAAAGGAGCTTTGATGCATTAAAGAAAAAGGTCACAGAACAGCCTATTTTGGCACTCCCAAACTTTAACAAGGTATTTCAGGTGGACTGTGATGCCAGTGGCAGTGCAATAGGGGTTGTACTGAGTCAAGAAGGCAGACCTGTTGCTTATTTCAGTGAGAAGCTAAATGATGCTCGAAAAAAGTATTCAGTTTATGACCAAGAATTTTATGCTATAGTTCAGGCTCTGAAGAAGTGGAGACACTATTTATTGCCAAAGGAGTTTGTTCTATTTACTGATCATCAGGCTTTACAGTACATTAACAGTCAAACAAAACTGAATCAAAGGCACATGAAGTGGGTGGAGTTCCTCCAAAGCTATACCTTTGTGCTGAAGCACAGAAGCGGGAAATCAAACAGAGTTGCAGATGCCTTAAGTAGAAGGCAGAATTTATTGATTAAAATGACAGTGGAAGTAGTGGGATTTGAAGAACTGAAGGGTTTGTACCCTGAAGATCCGGATTTTGCAGAAGCCTGGACGGCTTGCTTGACACTCGTTATTGTGGACAGGACAAAATGGTTGGATTTTCTAATCCAAGACGGAATGTTGTTCAGAGGAAGTAAATTATGCATTCCAAGGAGTTCCATGCGGGAAAACTTAGTCAAGGAGAAACACAGCGGAGGACTGGCCGGACATTTTGGCCAGGATAAGACAATTGCCCTGGTGAGCGAAAATTACTATTGGCCGCAACTACAGCAAGATGTGAAAAAGTTTGTACAGAGTTGTAGAATATGCCAGATGGCAAAGGGGAGAAGACAGAACACGGGATTGTATCAACCGTTACCAGTACTTGAGCGGCCATGGGAGGACGTCAGCATGGACTTCATCCTCGGATTGCCAAGAACACAGAGGGGAAATGACTCTGTATTTGTAGTAGTTGACAGATTTTCCAAGATGGCACACTTTATTCCATGCCAGAAAACAAGTGATGCGGTTCACATTGCAGGGTTATTTTTCAAGGAAGTGGTACGACTTCACGGTCTACCGAAGAGCATTGTTTCTGACAGAGATACAAAATTTGTTGGGTATTTCTGGAGAACTCTGTGGAAGAAGTTGAAGACAGATCTGAAATTCAGTTCTGCATACCACCCACAGACTGATGGATAGACAGAGGTGGTAAATAGAAGCCTGGGTAATTTACTGAGATGCTTGATAGCAGATCAACCCAAGGGATGGGATTTAGTTTTACCGCAGGCGGAATTTGCGTATAACAATTCAGTCAATAAGAGCACAAATAAATCTCCGTTCCAGATAATATATGGAAACAGCCCAAGAAATGTGTCTGAACTGAGAAAGTTGGATAAGAGAGAAAAGTGCAGTGCCGAGGCAGAAGAATTTGTGGAACATATGAAAAGTCTGCATGAAGAAGTAAGGAAACAAATTATAAAAATGAATACTCAATATAAGACAAGAGCAGACCAGAAGCGGCGGTTCAAAGAGTTCGAAGTAGGAGATGAAGTCATGGTCCATCTCAGGAAGGAAAGATTTCCTGCCAAAACTTATAACAAATTGAAGATGAAGAAGTTTGGGCCATGCAGAATACTGGAAAAACGGGAGTCAGGAAATGCATATGAAGTGGAATTGCCAAGTTGGCTTGACATTTCACCTATTTTTAATATTTCAGATTTAGTGGAATATCATGAGGGAGAGAGTACAGAGGTACCAAGTACAGGATTATGGCAAATTCCAGCATCTACTCCAACCACCGACGAGGTCGAAGAAATATTAGACACTCGTGAAGGCAGAAGCACCAGAAACAAACAGTATTCTGAATATTTGATAAAGTGGAAGGGCAGACCTGTTGAAGATGCAACTTGGTTGTCGAAAATGGAGGTTGACCGCCTGGGTCTTCCCCTAACAAAACAGAAGTGAGGATCACTTTTAATTTACCCCGGGTGTCTGATGCAGGAGCATCCGACGACAGTAGAGCAATCTTGCATCTTCCAAAATTTTTCCAAATTTTTCTAAGTACTTTACATTTTGATTTGTTTCATTTTTTTTAAGGGGGAAGTTTTCTTGTAAAAGCAAGGGGGAAGGAGGTCACGAAATCGTGACCTCAAAAGCTTCGACTTGGCTTCGGCAAGTTTCATCGTGATATCGCGACGCGATATCGCGACGATATTTCTAACAAAGGCGTAGGGGGAAGTCCCGTCATGATATCGCGACCTGTCGCGATATCGTGACCAGTTAAAAGTTGCCACGTGGCAGTGTTACCAAAGCAAGGCGAAAGACAAGGCTAAAGGCTTCAGCAAGGCGCAGGCAAGGGTGGGGGTCACGAAATCGTGACATGTCACGATTTCGTGACATGTCACGAAATCGTGACCCCAAGAGGCTCGACATGACGAAGGCAAAAGGGGGTCACGAAATCGCGACCCCAATGGGCTCGGCAGGGTGAAGGCGCTTTTGGTCGCGATATCGCGACATGTCACGATTTCGTGACCTGTCGCGATATCGCGGCCAATAAGAAGACAGACCAAAGTTTACACGCGGACGGCCAGGCAAGGCTGAAATAGACACGTGGCTGCCACGTGTGTTAAAAGCGGCGCAACCAGTTGGGGGTAAGGTTGAAATTGACACGCGGAAGCATACATGTATTAAGTCAAAGATGAGGGCCACGTAATTTGAAAAGAAAGATGTCGACCACGCATATGTTTCTTTTTATTATTATTTTTGGTAGAACAACAATTACAGGCGATGGACTTTATGGTTGAGACAGCGGTACAAAAGAACAGTCAGAACAAAATGACGGGTGCAGGTTAAGGGAGGCCATTAATGCAAGCTTCATGGCGGATCGGGCAGTTGCCCATTTATGGCAGAAAAATTTGAAAACTCGATCGGGGGGAAAATCGAATTTGAATTTTTGTTAGGCGGGGGCATTAATTGCCTAGAGGATCGAGGCCTCGATAAAAACTCAAAATTTGTAAGGGCAGGGGATGGTGAGTTCGGGATTGAGGGGGAAAGGAAATATGCCTGGAAACTGTAATGTAAGACTGTATTAAGCTATTTGCAGAAAAATTAATTTGAAGTTTTGTTGATTGAATCTCGGCTTGCCATCACTTAGTTGAATATTTGAATGAGTTTTGAGAAATTCTCTCCCATGGGAGTGATTTGCAACTCAAGGAAACTACTTTCATAATTTTAGAATGAAATATAATCATAGAAGGGTTTGGACATGATTCACGTATGTAAGGACGATTGGAATGTAGTTTAGTCTATGACATAGGTTGGCAAATGAAATACTATTTGGGAAAATGCTCGAGGTATGAGTTATTCATATCTAATTGACACATTAGTTTTACTAATTATAGGATTTCATAAACAATGGCAAAGTGGTAATGGTGGGATATGGCTAGTTTACAAATGACCCTCAAATAGTACAATAACCTCAACAACTCTCTTACCCTTCTTATAGTGTATTCCAGAGATAAATAATTAGCTATATTAATGGTAAAATTAGGAACAATATAGGTTTTAAACCTCTACCCCATTTGGCCAAATACTCTATCTACATATTTATTATTCTTGAGTGATTAACTATTCCATTTCTTCATTCACCAACTCCTAATTTGTTTTTGGAATTTTTGAATTGTAGAGAAATTTACCCCTAAATTAGAGTGATTCACTCTTGGGATTGGGGGAGTTCACTCTTGTTTGATAAAATTGGTTCTTTCCTTTTTACTTTGCCAAAAGTTTCAAAATTGTGCAAGAAAATTTTCTAAGTAAATGGGGAGAAAAGGAAAGAAGTTAGATGTTTGAGTGCCCTTTTCAAGCTTTTCACTCAAACTCAATTTTTTTCTTGTATTTTTCTATATTTTGATTTTTTTGTCCTTTTTTCAAAAATGGAAAGATAAAAGTGGGAATAAAATATGAGGAAAATAATAAAATATTATATTTACATATTTATAATTACGCTTTCCTTTTTAGGATCTCAAATGTACCTTAAGTGTCACCCATTAATTAAGATAGTTAATCACATCCTATCAAACATCATCAACATATAAGCATTGGCTCCTATGAATTTAGCTATATGATATGGCCCATAGTAAATTGAACTTCACATGTTTCTTGAGTTTTTCTCTTTATTCACTCCACCTAAATTCTAAATCTCCTTCCTTATATTTAGTTAGAGTTGCCTTCATATCAAACCACCTTTTAAATACCAACTAGTATCAACCTAACCTTTGGAAGACCTTTTCCATTTCTTCTTCTAGCACCAATAGATCATTTAGATGATCTTACATAGGGATAATATTGTATCGACTATTAATACATCTAAAGATAAGGGAACTATAAATTTATTGGTAACACTACTTCCTTATCAAAGATGAGTTCTATGGGGATGATCTTATAGAAGCTTTAAGTTCCATTCAAGAGACCAATAATACCATTTTATGTTTTGTGTACTGGTTCCTTTATGCTTCCGTATTCATTCTCTTCAATATCCTAATAATATTTTTGTCAGTTGAATCTACTCAACCATTGTCTTAGGGGTAGTAGGTGGAAGATGTTTTCAAAACAAAGCCACATTCAAACATGAAATGCAATGCATTAAAACCTTTAAAGGATGTAAAATCAGTATTCATTATAGTTGAAGGTATCAAAAAAATAGTGATGATATCTTCTAGAAGTTGTATGACTGCCTAGTTTGCTAGCTTAATTAATATTGCTTCAATCCATATATTGAAGTAATTAGTAATAGTTAGTATCCATTTATAGCCAATGCTTGACAATGGATTGATATTTCTAACAAAATTGAGACCCCACTATTGAAAATATTCAATGAAAAGCATAGGGTTTAAAGAAATTAGGAATTTTCTTCTTTTAACCATAAACATACAAAAACTTTACATTCCTTTATTCATTGGAAGCAATTAGTAAATATAGTTAGCCAATTGTACATTGTTCTTAATTTTTTTTTGAGTTTTAATTTGCATAGAATAATGGTAATATTTATCTTGATACTTATTTATCATATCCTTAGTCCCTTCCTCTTTCACACATCTAAGTAACACACCATCATACACTTTATGAAATAGAGTATCATTTATCTAAGTATAATGAATTGCTTTCTTTTGGGGTTATCCTTCTTGGGACTTCTCTATTTTTCATGTATATCTTTATATTACCCATCCATCCTACTTGTATTTCTAGCTCAAGATCTTCCATTAGTGCTATCTATTCCACATGGAAAGGTTTTCATTAAGGCTCATCCTCTAACTAGTTTTGCTGGTTTAATCATTATATCAAACTTTTAAATTTTATTTATTAATCCTAGCCTCTTTTATCCTAATTCACTATGTAATTCATGAATTCTTTGTTGGAAATTTTGAGTATATTGTTGTCATTGATGTCAAAGGATTGATGTCATAAGTTGATGACATTAGTTGTCATTTATGTCAAGGAAAATAAAGGTTTAATGGTTTTACCATGGTGGTACTTGCAAAGGAAAAAGGAAGATGTTTTATGGTGGCAAAGACTTTATCCAAAGAAAAGGCCCAAAGAAGAAAAAGAAATTATAATATTTAAATCTATGAAGATTTAAAATATTATAATAATCAAAAAGTGAAAGGGCCCAAAGGTAAAAATGTAAGTTATAATATTTAAATCTACTTTAGATTTAATTATTATAATAATTTAAAGGTATAGTGTGGGCGCCAATGTTGCAAATTCAAATACTTCTCCAAGCACCGACGTCAAAGTTTCAAAAGGGCAAAATGCATATATAATACATAAATTTTATTGCAAAGGAAGGTTGAAAATATGTATGCAAAAAATTTGTGAAAGTCGTGTGCACTTCGTTCGTGGTCACGTGGGAGAAAGGACAAAGGAGCAACACTTTTCGAGGTCGAATTCGTGGATAATATGTGGTGATAGCAAAACGAAATCCCATATGGGTAGCTAGCCCAGGTGGAAGATCCCTCGGTGTTAAGAGGTGGCAGCAGGGAGGTCTCAAGTTCGAGACACATCGGAAGCAAGGAGTTAGTTTTTGAAAATATTTTTCACGCCAAAATCAAGAATAAAGAAGAGCATGTGCAAGTTAGGTTTCGTGTGGGTGGCTAGCCCACGTGATGGCCTAGCCGAAGCTAGGGCATGGTCCAACAAGCGGTGCAGGTTCGAATCATGATGACAACACAAGGGGGACAATATTTTTGGTGAAATAAATATTTGCTAAGGCTAAGGTATGCGCTTGCTTAGGGAGTCATAAGGTGATTATTTTATTTTTTATTTTTGGATTAAAAGGACAACGTGGAGTTATTAATTTTGTTTGAATTAAAAGGGAATAGTGTGGAGTTTTTCTAAGTGCTATGTGTGGTGTATAAAATAAATAATGTTATGGTCATGTTGAAGATTTGAGGTGCATTGAAATATTTTATTTCAAGTAGGAGGTATAAGGTGTATAAGAAAATTCATGTGTGTAATTTGTGGTTTTGTTGGGTTGAATATTATTTTGCAAGATTAGGAGTAATAAGGTGTGATAAGTTGCTTGACATTTTATTATAACTCTTGCATGGTGAAATGAAGATATTAAAGGTTTTGTTGAGTATTAATACTTTATTTTTAGAACAAAAGAAGAGTTATTGAACATCAATTTTAGATTTCATTGAGCATATATTTTTGAGAAGAAAGTTCATGTGGATGTTTTGAGAAAGTATCTTGCAATATAACCCTTGAAGTGGCACTAGAAAAATCAGTTATTTGTGAGACAGGTTTTTGAAGACATATCTCCATAAGAGTGAATTAAGAGGTATGGGCACATCATTCCTTGTTTAAAGTATTATGTTGAGTAAACGTTTTTGAAAATAAGGTGGAGATAAAAGGGTTGTTTGGTAAGCATTGTTGGAAATATTTGAGTTAGGATTTGTGCTTCATTGTTGAATTATTTTGGAAACATTTGGGATAGAGTTTGAGAACAAGTTGTGCTTCCATTGTTGAAAGAGATTGAGACACTTATGTTAGATATTGTGGATCACTTGTGCTAGGGTTGAATATAAGTTAGTGCATCATAGTAAAACCTTTTGAACATTGGCTTGAGAGATATTGATAGCAATTGTGAAAGTGTTTGAGATCAATTTTGTGAGGGAAAATTGTGCATTAGTGTGATTGATCTTTGTGAGAAAATTTGCAAGAAGAAATAGACCAGTTTTGTGAAACAAGTTATACATTATTTTGATTTGATTTGAAAGTAGTTTGGTGAGAGATAGAGATTGGATTAGTTGGGTACAAGATTTGTGAGTGTGAAGAACATATTAAGTTTTTGATAGAGCATATCATTCTCTATATGTTCAAGAGGTTAAACGAATTCTAAGTAGAATATATTTGTTTGAAGAAAGTATTTTTGAAAGAGATTTAAGCTTTGTTTGTATGCAAGTTTTGGAAATATTTGAGTAGGTTTTGTGAGCAGCATTGAAGGTATATTTGAGCAAGTCTTTTGAGAAGGCTTGAAGGTAGATTTGAGCAAGTCTTTTGAGAAGGCTTGAAGGTAGATTTGAGCAAGTATTTTGAGAAGGCTTGAAGGCTTGAGAAAGTCTTTTGAGAAGGATTGAAGGCAGATTTGAGAAAGTCTTTCGAGAAGGCTTGAAGGTATATTTGAGCAAGACGTTTGAGAAGGCTTGGACGCAGATTTGAGTAAGTCATTTGAGAAGGCTTGAATGTAGATTTGAGCAAGTATTTGTGTAAGTCTTGAAGGATAGTTTTGAGAAAGTAATTTAAGAAGGCTTGAAGGTAAACTTGAGCAAGTCTTGAGAGAAGACTTGGGATAGTTTTTGTGTAGATTTGTGAGCAAAGATAGAGTAGATTTGTGCTAGACTTATGATAAGGTTTGGTGTATATTTGAGATAGAGTTGAGAGTAAACTTTGGAGGTGATATAGTAGAGAGGACATAGGTCTCTAATGGATAGAGGTCCATCAACTAGTGTAGTGGGGATAGAGGTCTCCTATAGAGAGATACACAAGCCAGAGTAGTGGGGATAGAGGTCTTCTAGAAGTTCACCAACAAGAGCAAAGGGGATAGAGTTCTTTTATGGAGAGAGATCCACAAACCAGATCAAGAGGAAAGAGTTCTCCTATGGAGAGAGATCCATGAACCAAAGCAAAGGTGAAAGAGTTCTCCTATGGAGAGAGATCCATAAACCAGAGAAAGGGGATAGAGTTCTCCAATGGAGAGAGATCCACAAATCAGAGTATAGGGGATTGGTGTCTCCTTTGGATAGAGGTCCATAAACATTGTAATAGAGAATTGATTTCCAAGATATTTGTTGAGAAAATTTAGAAGAAATATTTTCTTCGTGGATGTAACCCACATTGGGTGAACCATGTTAAATTTGTGTCTCTCGTGTGTGTGATGATTTGTACATTGCTTTGATTACTGCTATTGATATTGCCATTGATAATATTGGATAATATTATTTGGGAAAGAAAAGTAAAAGTTGATCTTATACTGTTCACCCTCCCTCTCAGTATAAGCTTGTGTTCTTCAATTGGTATCAGAGTGAGTTCCTTAGAAAGAGTCTAACAACTTGAAGGAAGATATTATAGGAACACATATGGCATCTCAGAATGGATCTTCATAAAATTAGGCACAATTGTTCGATGGAAACAATTATGTCTTCTAGAGTATAAGAATGAAGACTTACTTGATGACACAAGGATATGAGACATGGCAATCAGTTGAGGATGGGTTCACACCTACTACTAATCCTCCTAGAGATAAATATGGTAAGCTATTGCATGTGAATAATGCCAAGGCTATGAATGGAATCTTAAGTGGATTACGTGAAGGTTATGCACTGCTAATCAACAAAAGAGATATGGGACACATTGAAGCAAACATATGGAGATAAAAAGGTCAAGTTGGAAAAATTGTAAAATCACAAGAAAAGGATTGAAGATTTGAATATGGAAGAAGAGGAAGATATTGCTACATACTTACTTCATGTGGATGAGGTTGTTAATACCATGCGTGGACCTGGATTCGAAATTGAAGACTCCAGTGTTGCTCAAAAAGTATTAAGGTCACTTCCTATGAGGTATGATGGAAAAGTTTCAACTATAGAAGAGATGAGAGATATTGAAAACTTGACTATGGATGAGTTACATGGAATTCTCACACCTTATGAGATGAGAATAGTAAAGGATCCCAAATCCAAGAAAGAGGTAACTTTCAAAGCTTCAAAGAAGATGAAAGATAAGAAACCAAAATCAAGTGGTGAGTCAAGTAGTGATGAAGAAGCTAACTATGGAAAAAGAAACAAGGACTCAAGAAAGCATAAAGGTATGAAGACTGTGAAATGTTTTAATTCTAGTAATTTTGGTCAATATGCATCTAATTGTCTAGAATCTAGAAGTAGTAGCAGTGAAGAGAAACGAGATCATAAGAAAAAGGAAGGAGGAAAATCTAGGCATGAAAAGAAAAATAGGTATGGTCAAGGCAAGAAAGAAAAGAAGTTCTATCAAAGGTACAAGAAGATTTTCTATGTTAACAAGGCAAGCAAGGCTTTAAGTGATAATGATGAAAGACTCTTAGATAATGAAGAAGAAGAGATTCTATTTTTGACAATAGAATATGAAGAAAATGCTCTTGTTGAAGATAAAGTCGAAAAGTATGAAGATGCTATTGGAGACCAAGAAGTAGAGAAAGATTTAGAAAATGAAGAGGAAGGAACAATTGATCTAGAAGAACTTATTGTTGCTCTCAGAGAATTGAAAAAGGTTAGAAAGTAGAATTCAAGACTAAAGACTCAAGTTCAAGAATATGAGGAAGAAAAAGAAAAGCTTCTACAAGACTTGACAAACTCAAAAGCTAAGGCAAGGAGATTTAAAGAGGTCATGGTTGAAAAGTTAGAGGTAAAAGAGTTAGAATATGAAATATTAGAACATGGTATAGTTTCACTAAGGATAGAAGTGAAATATTCTAAGGACAAGCTACACAGTTTTGGAAAAAGTTCAAAGACTTTGGATAAGATTATCAATGCACAAAGATCTTCATCTATCAAAATAGGACTTGGTTTTGAAGAAGGACAAGGGAAACAAGAAGAAGGGTCAAGCTCAAGCTCAAAAGAAGAGGAAGTTTTAGAGGAAGAGATTGAAGAAGAAATTGAGACTTATGAGGATAAGTTGAAGAATAGAAGCTTCACTAAGAAAGGAAACAATGCACAAACAAGAAATAGGGATTATCACAGAGAAGGCAAAGAAAGGACTAAGAGACCAGAGGGTTCAAAACAAGATTTCTTCAAAGGATATTGTTTTTCATGTAATCGATTTTGTCACAAGGCGATGCATTGCATGACTCATGGAAAGGAGTATGGCCTCACTAAAAGGAATGTCAACTCTTTCAAATATAGATATTTCTTCCAAGGGTATTGCTACTCTTGTAATAATTTTGATCATAATGCAATTCACTATAGTGTTCATGACAGAAATGAGTATGGCTTCACCAGGAGGAACTTCAAGATATTTGTACCTTCTATGAACTACAACATTAAGTCTTACAAGTGCAATAATCTTGGGCATAAGGCCAAGTGGTGTAGAACAAAGTTTCCAAAATTTCTAGAGATAAGCAAGAATAAGGACACTCAAAAGGATCAAAATGGTATGTTGAAAAAGAAGGTTGACAAAGAAAAAGAGCATTGTATACTGGGAGTAGAGATACTCCCACCCCAAAATTAATCACCTCAAGGAGAGGAGATGGGGAGGGGGTTGAGCTAAGAGTATTATCTTTAGCCCCAAAGGAGTCCCTTTGCCATTGATGTCAAAGGGGGAGAGATTTGAATAAGGGGGAGAGCATTCAATTAGGGGGAGTAGTTTCTTAGGGGGAGAAGATTTGGAATCCAGTGGTTGGAAAAAGAATTTTTAGAAAGGGTTGCCATCAATGAAAAAGGGGAGATTGTTAGAAATTTTGAGTATATTGTTGTCATTGATGTCATAAGTTGATGACATTAGTTGTCATTTATGTCAAGTAAAATAAAGGTTTAATGGTTTTACCATGGTGGTACTTGCAAAAGAAAAAGGAAGATGTTTTATGATGACAAAGATGTTATCCAAATAAAAGGCCCAAAGAAGAAAAATAAATTATAATATTTAATCTATGAAGATTTAAAATATTATAATAATAAAAAAGGAAAAGGGTCCAAAGGTAAAAATGTAAGTTATAATATTTAAATCTACTTTAGATTTAATTATTATAATAATTTAAAGGTATAGTGTGGGCACCAATATTGCAAATTCAAATACTTATCCAAGCACCGATGTCAAAGTTTAGAGGGCAAAATGCATATATTATACATAAAGTTTATTACAAAGCAAGGTTGAAAATATGTATGCAAAAATTTTGTGAAAGTCATGTGCGCTTCGTTCGTGGTCACATGGGAGAAAGGACAAAGGAGCAATGCTTTTCGAGATCGAAATTGTGGATAAGGTGTGGTGACAACAAAATGAAATCCCATCTGGGCAGCTAGCCCGGATTGCAGATACCTCGACATTAAGATGTGGTAGCAGGGAGGTCTCGAGTTCGAGACATGGTGGAGGCAAGGAGTTAAAGTTTTTGAAAATATTTTTTGCACCGAAATAAAGAATAAAGAAGAGCACATGCAAGTTAGGTTTCATGTGGGTGGCTAGCCCACATGGTGGCCTAGCCGAAGCTAGGGTGTAGGCCAGCAAGTGGCGTAGGTTTGAATCGCGATGATGACACAAAGGGGGACATATTTTTGCTAAAATAAATATTTGCTAAGGATAAGGTATGCGCTTGCTTAGGGAGTCATAAGGTGATTAATTTATTTTTGATTTTTGGATTAAAAGGACAGAGTTGAGTTATTAGTTTTGTTTGAATTAAAAGGGAATAGTGTGGAGTTTTGCTAAGTGTTATGTGTGATGTATAAAATAAATAATGTTATGGTCATGTTGAAGATTTGAGGTGCATTGAAATATTTTATTTCAAGTAGGAGGTATAAGGTGTATAAGAAAATTCATGTGTGTAATTTGTGTTTTTGTTGTATTGAATATTATTTTGCAATATTAGGAGTAATAAGGTGTGATAAGTTGCTTGAAATTTTATTATAACACTTTCATGGTGAAAGGAAGATATGAAAGGTTTTGTTGAGTATTAATGCTTTATTTTTTTGAACAAATGGAGAGTTATTGAACATCAATTTCAAATTTCATTGAGCATATATTTTTGAGAAGAAAGTTCATGTGGATGTTTTGAGAAAGTATCTTGCAATCTAACCCTTGAAGTGGCACTAGAAAAATTAGTTGTTTGTGAGACAGGTTTTTGAAGACATATTTCCATAAGAGAAAATTAAGAGGTATGGGCACATCATTCCTTGTTTAAAGTGTTCTATTGAGTAAATTAATTTGAGCATAAGGTGGAGATAAAAGGGTTGTTTGGTATATATTGTTGGAAATATTTGAGTTAGGATTTGTGCTTCATTATTGAATGATTTTGGAAACATTTGGGATAGAGTTTGAGAACAAGATTGTGTTTCCATTGTTAAAAGAGATTGAGACACTTGTGCTAGAGATTATGGACCACTTGTGCTAGGGTTGAAGACAAGTTAGTGCATCATAGTGAAACCTTTTGAACATTGGCTTGAGAGATATTGATATCAATTGTAAAAGTGTTTGAGATCAATTTTTTGAGGGAAAATTATGCATTAGTATGATTGATATTTGAGAGAAAATTTGCAAGAAAGATAGATTAGTTTTGTGAAACAATTTATACATTGTTTTGATTTGATTTGAAAGGGATTTTGCAAGAGATAGAGATTAGATTAGTTGAGTACAAGATTTATGAGTGTGAAGAACATATTGAGTTTTTGATACAACATATCATTCTCTATATGTTCAAGAGGTTAAACGAATTCTAAGTAGAATTTGCCTGTTTGAAGAAGGCTTTTCTGAAAGAGATTTAAGCTTTTTTTGTATGTAAGTTTTGGAAATATTTGAGCAGGTTTTGTGAGCAGCATTGAAGGCAGATTTGAGCAAGTCTTTTAAGAAGGCTTGAAGGTAGATTTGAGCAAGTCTTTTGAGAAGGCTTGAAGGTATATTTGAGCAAGTCTTTTGAGAAGACTTGAGGCAAATTTGAGAAATCTTTTGAGAAGATTAGATTTGAAGTAATTTGAGAAAGTCATTTGAGAAGTTTGGTATTTGAGCAAGTATTTGAGAAGGCTTGAAGGAATTTTTGAGTAAGTTATTGAGAAGTTTAGTTGTATTTGAGCAAGACTTTGGTAAGTTTGGTAAAGATTTGTGAGTAGAGATAAAGCATATTTGTGCTAGAGTTTTGAAAGGGTTTGGTGTAGATTTGAGACAGAGTTGAGAGCAGGCTTTGGAGGTGATATATAAGATAGGACAAAGGTCTCCAATGGATAGAGGTCCATCATCCATTGCAGTGGGGACATAGGTCTCTTGTGGAGAGGGATCCACAAGCCAGAGTAGTGGGGACAAAGGTCTTCTAGAAGTTCACCATTCAGAGCAGAGGGGAAAGAGCTCTCCAATGGAGAGAGATCCACAAACTAGAGAAAAGGAAAAAGAGTTCTCCAATGGAGAGAGATCCATGAACCAGAGCAAAGGGGAAAGAGTTCTCATATGGAGAGAGATCCATGAACTAGAGAAAGGGGATAGAGTTCTCTTGTGGAGAGAGATCCACAAATTAGAGTAGAGGGGATTGGTGTCTCCTTTGGATAGAGGTCCATAAACATTGTAATAGGGAATTGATTCCCAAGAGATTTGTTGAGAAAATTTAGAAGAAATATTTTCTTTGTGGATGTAACCCACATTGGGTGAACCACGTTAAATTTATGTCTCTCATGTGTGTGATGATTTGTGCATTGCTTTGATTACTGCTATTGATATTACCATTGATAATATTGGATAATATTATTTGGAAAAGAAAAGTAAAAGTTGATCTTATACTGTTCACCCCCCTCTCAGTATAATCTTGTGTTCTTCAATTACATCTATATTAACCACAAAGATGATATTTTTTCTCTAGGACATGTAGTACTTGAATATATTGGGAACTTTCACTATGGTAAATACTTGTTTTTTTATGAAAGTATATAGCTCTTCATAATTATAAAGTAATTGAATTATGAAAGAAATTATATGTTCTTATTATTTTTTATATTTATAAATGAATATGGTGATGATGATTTGATTGGTATCAAAGACATATAGTCTAAAGTCTATGGATAAAATTGTATCTATGAGGATCCTTATTAACAATGTTTAATCCTTTAGAGAGCTTGTTTGCCTTATCTAGTATGAAAAAAGGTGCAATCCTAATTTAAAATATTAATTATAAGCCAAACCAACTTTGTAAAGTTAATTATGAACTTGTCCATAAATTGTATCTATTAAAGGATTTATTTGTTTCCTTTGATTAATGAGGTAAGGGAAACTCTTGGATTACTTTGATTCTATTTGGATTAGTGGCAATAATTATTTTAAAACTATGTGGCCTAGGACATTACCTTCTTGAATAATAAAAATAGACTTCCTAGGGTTTACAAAAATATCATGCTCCCTATATATTTTGAAAACTAATTTCAAATGTTTCATATATTTAACTCTTTCTTTGGAAAAGACTATCAAATTGTTGAGGTATATAAGTATGATATCATCTATCAATATTGCAAATTCTATATTTGTAGATCTCTAAAATATAGCTTTTGTTCTAGATATCTCAAAAGGTATCCTTTGGTAAGTGAAATTCCCCCATTTAGTGGTTAAATTTATCTTGTTCCGATCACCATTTGTAACCCATGTTTTATCATATCTACAAAATCTATCAGGCAAAGGCAACATTTAGGAGCTACCATATTTTGTAAGATCTAATCTATTTATGGAAGTGGATAGTGATCCTTCAAATAAGTTTTGTTCAAGTTCCTAGAATCAAGACTTAATATAATATCCCCATTATTCGTATGTATAAGAACTCAATTTTCCACCCTTGTGAAGTTTTTTATGGGCAATATGATTTGGGAATGTAGATGCTTAAGGAGATATTTCTTCATGTATGCTTCAATTTTTAATTTAAGGGGTCTCTAATTTTATCAAAATACTTGATCCCTAGGTTCCATATCAATAGTATGTTTAATTATGCTCTTATCATAGACTTTTAGGTCTTCATATGTCCAATATATTGTCATTATATTTTTCATAAATTTCTTTGAATAGACCTATATCTTATTTGGCATATTATTTTGTTAAGAGTAGGTTCTTTCCTTTAGAAACATCAACTAGAT
The DNA here is from genome assembly GCA_028583015.1 of Wollemia nobilis. NCBI lineage: Eukaryota > Viridiplantae > Streptophyta > Pinopsida > Araucariales > Araucariaceae > Wollemia > Wollemia nobilis. The sequence goes on from JAQPPZ010016670.1 coordinate 2,540,163, forward strand.
GGTATGAATATGCCATTACTTTGATGCTTTACCTGTAACAACCCAAAACTAACCAAACTAAGAGAGAACTTTTTTTTTGGCACAAAACTTAGGCAAGGTTCACAAGGAGTATCCATGATCTACAAATACCTAGGCACAACCACATTTTAAGTTTATGATGTTGTAGATGTATCTTGAGTGGACAGGAGTAGACCATGCTCTTTTAGACACTAGGGTTTACCTTGTACTCATCCATGGCATAAGTACATTCTAAATGGTCACCTCATATTTCTTACATTCTTCATGAATTCAAGACATCTTGACCATGATGTTGGGATTATCCCTTCTCAATATTTAGATAATGGGGACACCAATTCCCTTACCAAGAACACATTTCTCTATGATGGTTCCTTTGGTGTAATTCCTTTAAGGTTAATAAAATGCACCTTTATGGTGAACTACTAAACTTAAATGCCTGACTACCCCATATCCTCAATGGGTAAATAAGCATCTATCACTCCATGTGATAGGTTTTCCATGGATACAAGGGACCTTGGTGTTGCCTCCTCGTAACCCCCCAGGTTTAGGTTTAAGATAGAGGATTTCTAGACAAGGATACTAAAAATGACCTCCCCACTAAAACCTTTAGCCCAAAGAGATACACAAGAAAGATCATAAAAAATTCTCTCTCTCTCAAAACATGCTTAAAAACTAATAGAAATAGTACATTTATTTCCATATTGATTAATCAAAGCATGACAACTACAAATAGAGCAACACTTAATTGAAATACATGATCATCATATATTTACATTGCTAAATCAAATAATTAACAATATCACTATGAAGATAGATTGTTACAAACATGCATGTCTACCATTAGCATGAAATCAAGTGCTCTTTTCTAAAATAGAAGAAAATACAAGAGATCATCCCATTACATAATCATATCTTATAAGGAATATTTCTAACAATAAGGGCTATCTCAAACCATTTACCCAAGTCATATTCAATTTTATATTACATTAAATCCTCTTTCACCAAGAGAGATTTATATCATGATAATTCCATAGGATCTTGAGAAGAGTCTACTAGAAGGATGAATATATCCTCCACTTCCTTCGGTATCTCCCTTGCTCTCCATGGTAGAGTGATAGGTAGTAGGGATCAGGACAACTCTTTTTGTAAATATGAATGCATCTCTATATGATTCTTTCCATTAATGCAAAATATATTAATAAAAAATGCATGAAAGAAACCCATACTACTTTCCCATTGTCCATTTCCATTAACTAAGACAACTAAAAGGAATGATAATCAGATCATTCCAAGTTGCAAGGATCTCAGGTGTTAACAGAACACCACATTCAACCAAAAAATAAGAATCTGAAAGCAAATTGATAGCATAAGCTTACAAATAGATATGCAAAACAAAGAGCAACAATATCATATATTATATCTAAAAAATGAACACTAAGTACAATGAAGGTGCCTTGCTTATATAGGCAAGGATGATCAACCATAGTCGTAGGATCAAGCTAAGGATAAATATCCACCATACAAAAGGAATAAGTGATATGGTCCATAGATCTATAACCGCTATGGGGAGAAAGAATCTCAACCCTCCAAATATACCTAAAAATATCCCCATAACTCCTAGGAATAGTCAAACCTAAAAATATCCCCATAATATCTAAGAAATAAATATGTAATATCTCATAATATCTAAATAAGATAAATGAAATATCCACACATAAGTGGGTGGGGAAAATACATGGAATAACTAAATAAAAAGGAAATAAATTACCTAGGTGAACATGAGCTAAGGTAAACAACCTACTCTAACACCCCCTCAAGTGAAGCTAGGGACCAAAAAATAAAGTGGCATATCCACAATATGAGTCCTGGCAACAAGGCCTGATCAGGTACTCATGTACAATATATCCATGAAGAAATCTCAAACTAGAAGAAGGAAAAACCACATGGGAAAAAGACCATCCTGCTAGAAAGAGAGAGAAAGAAGAAGGAAGATGTCCTCACGAACACCCCCAAGGATAACTTCTGAAACCCCAAGCATGCCACGCAACTCAAGGTAGCGAGGTGATGCAAAAGGCTTCGTAAATATGTCGACAACCTGCTACTGAGTTGGAATGTACTCCAAGCAAAGAACTCCATCCTGAATGTGTTGGTGAATGAAGTGCATGTGAATCTCAATATGCTTGGTCCATTGGTGCTCAATAGGGTTGCGAGAAATGTGAATTGCACTTTGGTTGTCACACCAAAGTATAGTTGGTGAATCCTATGGGAAGCCAAACTCTATCAATAACTATCATAGCCAAAGAACCTCCTGACTCACTATGACTGTTGCCCTGTACTCTACCTCTATAGATGAAAGTGCAATAGCCTGCTACTTCTTGCATGCCCAAGCAACTAGAGAAGAGCCAAGACAAAAAATGTAGCCAGAAGTGGAATGCCTATCATCAATAGAACCTGCCCAATCTGAATTAGTATATCCAACCAACTGAGTAGAACCTCGGGTGTAGTGCAATCCAAAGTGTGAAGTGCCCTACAGATATCACAAAATCCTCTTGGTAGCCTACCAGTGATTATTATGAGGGGCATGTGCAAATTGAGACACAAGCCCAACTATGAAAGAAATATTAGGGTGAGTATGGGTCAAGTACATCAAACTTCCAACCAACTACCTATACAAGGTAGGATCACAAAGAGGAGTGGTGCAGGTGGAAGTAAGAGAGACCCCAAACTAGAAAGGAGAGGGACATGGCTTGCAATCAACCATACCAAAATGCTGAAGAAGATCATGGGTGTACTTTTACTGACTCAAATGAATCCCTGAATCTGATTGAGAAATCTACAAACCAAGGAAAAAGTGCAAAAGATCTAGATCTATCATATCAAACTATGTCGAGAGAGCCCTTTGAATAGTCTGAATGTGGGAAGAAGAGCTATCGGTGAGAAGCAAATCATCAACATACAAGACAAGTATAACAATATCCTCTCCAACATGTTGTATATACACTGTAGGATCTGAGTGGCAATGAACAAAACTAGTAGATAGAAGAAAAGAATCCATCTTCTCATACCAGGCTTGAGGGGCCTATTTGAGACCATAGAGAGACCTTCATAGTCTACAAACAAGAGAAGAGTCATGAACAAACCCAACAGGCTGCTCCATGTAGATTTTCTCCTACAAATCTCCATGCAAGAAGGTACTCTTCACATCCATCTGGTACACTGGCCAACCCTGTGATGCAGCAATAGAAAGTACAAGGTGCATAGAATCCATCTTGGTGATGGGTGCAAAAGTCTTAGAGTAATCAATACCTTTGACTTGCGAGAAACCCTTCATGACAAGATGGGCCTTATACTTGTCAATGGACCCATCAACTACATATTTGGTTTGGTATACCCACTTACACCTAACCAACTTTCTTCCCTTAGGAAGAGAGACCAAATCCCAAGTATGATTCTTCATCAAAGAAGAATACTCATCTATCATCGCATCATCCCACTCATGTATCCCATGAGCCTATGAGAAAGACTATGGATCCCCAAAAACTGCTTGACACAAAAGTCTAGAACCTGTAGAATGTGCATGATGATGTCTAGTGGGTGGAAGATCCTGTATGAAAGGTGTTACCTCAAAAACTATGGTACGAGCCCACCTAGGCATAGTGACAACATCAGTAGGAATATGATCCTCATTCAAATCTATATCCATAACCTCCTTAACTACCTCCTAAACTTACTCCTCAAAGAAGGGATCCTCAGGATGAAGTGAAGAATCATCAATGGATGGAAGTAAAGAAGAAGAGGAAGAAGATGAAGAATCATGAGAAGAGAAGTACTCATCAAACTGAACATGAGTTCTAAAAATAACATCATGAGTATCAGGATCCAAAAGTTGATAAGCTCTCATGTCCTTGCAATACCCAACAAAGATCAAGGGTTTGCTCTTCTTATCCAAGGCTTTCCTTTGCTTCTTTGGCACAAAGGCCCAAGCATGGCTTCCAAAAACTCTAAAAAATGAGACATCGGGCTTAGTCCTAGACCAAGCCTCCTCTGGAGTCAAATGCTCAAGTGCTCTATGTGGTGTGTGATTCTGAATGTAGTTCACACAATTAACTACTTCTACCCAGTATATAGGAGGTAAATCCCTAGAATGCATCATGTAGTTAGCCATCTCCTTCAAAGTTTAGTTCTTCCTTTCTACTAAGCCATTCTGCTATGGAATATGAGGAACAAAATGTTGGTGAACAATGCCATGAGCTACCAAAAATATAGAAAACTCTTTGCTAAAGTACTCCCCCCATTATCAGTGTGAAGCTTCTTTATGCAACTAGAAGATTGATTCTCGACAAAAGCCTTAAATACTTTGAAGTGTGAAAAGACATCACTCTTGTACTTGAGAAAATAAACCCAAGTACACCTTGAGAAATCATCAATAAATGTAAGTGCATACTTAGCTCCTTTGAAAGGAGTAGGAAAAACCATCAAGTCACTATGCACAAGCTCAAGTGGTGAAGAAGCTCTCTTTGACTTACCCTTAGGAAATGGATCTTGGTGTTGTTTCCCTAATGCACATCTAGGGAAAACTCCATCAAGACAAGAAACTCTAGGTAAACCATCAACCATACCATGAGTGCTCAACTCCTTCAAATATCTATAATTAAGATGTCCAAATCTCTCATGCCAAAGCTTACTCTCAGAATCTGCATGAGCAACCAAGCATGTCCCTACAGAAGAAGTGTCATCAAAACCCTCAAAGTGATATAGTCTAGAACTATGATCAACAACACCTTGTGCAACAAGTGAATGAGGCTCCAACAAGGTTCTAACTTCAGCTCCTTGTGGTGTGAAAGTCACTATTTTACCCTGACTAGAATGATAAATTTGATAAATAGAAAGTAAATTTGTAGTGATGTCAGGAACATATAGTGCATCATTGATGCAACCACCATCAAGTTGTATGTCACCTTTTCCCTTAACAAAAATAAAGGAAGAATCTCCAACCTCAATGTTGGAAGTAGAACTCAAACCAAGAGATACAAACGACTCCTTAGAAGAAGTCATGTGGTGAGAAGCACCAGAATCTATAACCCAACTATCTGCAATAGTTGATTGAGTTCTCCCAACAATATTAAGTGCTTTTCCATGCTCACTAGAAGGAGGTGGAGTGGAGATAGAGATCTTGTATTTTTTGACTACATCCTCCAAGGCTTGCATTCTCTTCCAACACTTGGTTTCTACATGACTAGTCCCCCCACAAAAGGAGCATGAAAGGCTAGATTTATTCTTGGATTTAGAAGACTCTTTGGGTTTAGAGTTATATTCTTTGGGTTTAGGGGCACTTTGAGATGGAGAAGGAGTAGACTTAGGTTTACCTTTTGATTTTCCCTTACCCTTAGGACTAGATGCTACTAATACCTTTTGAGAGGTGGAAGACTCAAGGTTAGACAATTTGGATTCTTCCCTAGTAAGTCTTTCACAAAACAACTCCAAATCAGGCATTTTGAATGTGGCACCTAAGGCATCCATGCTAGAGAAAAAGGTAGAAGAAAATATTTGGAATGGACCTTTCAACTTGGATAGAATCAGGTAAACACACTCTTCATATTTCTTATCTCTCCCACTCCCCTTTAACTATGTCAACAAGTGCTTGAACTTAGTAAGATAGTCTACAATAGATGGAAAATATTTAGGATTGAGAGAAGTGATCTCAACTTCAAGTTGCATGGCTCTTATGTGATCCACCTTACCAAATAATCCTTTCAATTTCTCCCAAATTTTGAAAGGAGAGTCACATCCTTCCAAATGAAATAAAAGACTATCACTTACATAAGTTCCTATCAAACCCATACATTCATCTAATTTGCATTGGTGCTGAAATTTTTCATATTCTCTAGTGAACATTGGTTGTTCTTCAAACATTAAAGCCCATAATCCTTTTCATTTAATGATTGTTTCCATTCTTGGTCTCCATGTGTGGTAATTATGTGTTGTTAATGGCTCACATTGATCTAATGTAGAAGAAGATGAAGAAGCCATTCTACAAAAATCACCAAAGAGCAAAAGAATGTAGATAGGATGCACAAATCAGCATTGAGACAACCCCCCAAAATATTATTTTATTAGCTTCACAAGAATGCAGAAGATGGGACTTTATAACAATAGTCCATATACAAGGTTCAAGTGCAAAAACCTTTTCACAATGCAATATTGAGAGTGCATCATAAAATCATCATAAATATCTAAATACAGATCCAAATGATCTGAAATTTTAGAGATATATTAGAAACATGATTTTATAGTCTTAGAAAAATTTCGCTGAGCAACTCCAAATATTTCACCCAAAAGAATGAGTTTACTAAAAATAGTAAAATCATTGTAACGCTCTAAATACAGCTCCAAATGCACTAAAATTTTATGTGTAGGTCTATCAGCTGATTTTACAGATTTTGTAAAAAATCTATAAAAAATTTGAAGCTTTGATGAAGATATATGCAGATTACTAAATCTGGATAGGTTTCCATAAAATCATGATAACTTGAAGAATACTTATCCAAATGAGCTAAAATTTTGGGCACAGATCATATGAATGCATCTACAGACCTCTACAAATTTTTATGGAAAAATTCACATTCTATCAGAAGATATATGCAAAATACAAAAATGGGTTGTGTTGGTGACCCTGTCAAAAAAGGGAAATGCTAAAAAAAATTGCTTAGGATAGATCCAAGGGGATGAGGCTATTGTTGTATGGGTAGAAGAGAGTTCAGGAGGTTGATGATGATCTGACAATGGAAGGAGAGACACAAAACTAGCCAAAAACTCCACCAAGGACCCGATCACAAAAATCGAAGCTTCCACACCAATCTTCGAACCTACAAGAAAAATAGTTGCACAACACTCACAAATGGATGACTACAACACCTATTGCTCTGATGCCATGAAAGGAATGATAATCAGATCATTCCAAGCTGCAAGGATCTTAGGTGTTAACAGAACACCACATTCAACCAAAACAAGAATCTGAAAGCAAATTGATAGCATAAGCTTACAAATAGATATGCAAAACAAAGAGCAACAATATCATATATTATATCTAAAAAATGAACACTAAGTACAATGAAGGTGCCTTGCTTATATAGGCAAGGATGATCAACCATAGTCGTAGGATCAAGCTAAGGATAAATATCCACCATACAAAAGGAATATGTGATATGGTCCATAGATCTGTAACCGCTATGGGGAGAAAGAATCTCAACCCTCCAAATATACCTAAAAATATCCCCATAACTCCTAGGAATAGTCAAACCTAAAAATATCCCCATAATATCTAAGAAATAAATATGTAATATCTCATAATATCTAAATAAGATAAATGAAATATCCACACATAAGTGGGTGGGGAAAATACATGGAATAACTAAATAAAAAGAAAATAAATTACCTAGGTGAACATGAGCTAAGGTAAACAACCTACTCTAACAACAACTATCATAAAGTAATTTTGTATCCTTCCAAGCATCAAATAGAAATTACATAGGAACCCCCATAAATTTCTATACCATAAAGTAATTTCAAAGGAACCCCATAATACCTTCTACTTTGATTTCACTTTCCTTTAAGACCCAGAAACTAGCAATTGCTTACAATAAAGTAAAACTTCCTTAATTTTTCTTACTCCCAAAGAAAGGAACATAATTAAATTCTATAAGAATTTTCCAATTGCTTAGAAGAAGACCTCTACTATTCTTATAGAAAGAAATAATTCAAACTTGTAAAACTAATCCACTAATGTTTTGCTTATAAAATAAAACCTTTTATGCAAGCTAGTTACTTTTAACTTAGCTAGGCTTAAATAAAAAATAATCTATTTCTTCTTTACCTTATTTAAACCAATATAAAACAAGTTAACCCAAGCAAAAATAACACATGTAACAGTTAAAAAACCCACTCATAGGCAGCCAAGTTCATTAAACACTCAGTAACAAGGCTCAACATAGACAATGCATAGACCTACAAGCTCTAAGGAAACAACATAAAGAAAAACATAGCTTGGATTCCAAAACAACCAAGGTGCTTATATAATGCCAACACTCAAGCTACAACAAGAACAAGATTGAATGCACTAGAAATCCAACAACAAAAACAAGAATTGAAATAAAAAATAAATTCAACCCTAGATTGAGATTTAAAAAGAAATCCAACACCTCTAAAGGAACATGCTTCAATCCTTAAAGCTCAAAACATCCTAAAAATAATATACGCCAAGGAAAACATAGGAGGAAGCATTTAACATCGACTGTCCTATGCACATGCCTTATAGGCAGTGATAGGCCAATGTAAGGAGAGCACAATACATCGCTCAATAATATTCAATATAGGCACCTTATCCTAGAGCCCAAAAACCAATCATGCATTCAAATAATGATCAAAGGGATATAAATGACATACAACAAGTATAACAAGTCTACGCTATAAAACATCGAAAGCTAAACTTCCAAACCTCCAACAAAAGAAAAAATTCAAACACAAAAATGAGAACCGAGTCTAAAAGCATACAAGAACACCAAATGTGCATGACATTCATGCACCTTATAGGTAGAAATAAGATAATACAAACAAATAAATACCCACAACTAGATTAGGTCAAGCAATAACTAGGTTAAAGCTACATATCTTAAAGTAATAACAAAACACCATGATTGGATTTCCTTTTATGTCCACTAAAGCACTAGATTTAATCTCCTCTTCTTCACATGAGAAGTCCACAAATTTTTATTGTGATCTCTTTCCAAAAGCATGTACCCTTATCCTAAACCAACATACTCTTTTAAGCAAGGAGGATTCACGCGCTTTAGTGCATGGAGCAATCAAAAGTAATATTTAAGAAAAGTTTGCCATGTGCCCACTCCAATCATCATTCAAGATCCATTCCAATGTAACATGGAGGATTGAACAAAATGGGTGCCACTTCAATCCTCATTCAAGAGCCACTTTGATATAGCAAGGAGAATTAAGTAAACCACTCTTATTTAAGACTAAATATGGTCCACATTTTTGCTAGTTGTAAAGATAAAATAATCCAAACATTAGAAACCAACCTCAATTATGGTTTAAGGATTATTTAAATCCAACCTTATATTATTCAAAGATTAACATCAAGAGTTAATTAATACTTCAAAAATACAAGGAATAAATCCATCCATAACTAACATGACATAAGCAACTACAAATGCACTCCATTGATGTACCACATAATTGTTTTATCTTTAAGTAGGTGGCCTATTTTAAGATAGGCTAAGGCTATCACTGACCTACTTTATGGAGACTCATTGCAAGCAACTTCCTGGTCCAATGGTGTGAAAATGAACACAAGAAAAATGCACCTACATGAAGGGTATTTATCCATGTTAACCTGAGTTGTTGATGAATAAGTCATCACCATAATTTCTTTTTTAATATGGTCTCTCACTCCTTGTGGCCAACTTCCTTATACACCTACAAGAGTACATGATCCTAAAACTATGCATAGAATTAGTAGTACCATATCCTCATATAAAAAATAATCAAAATAGTAAATATGTATATCCATCCAATTGCATCAACACTAAGTATTAAACATCATTTGTCATTACATAGTCTATCTTATAAAATATCCTGCCAAGGTGGATCATGACATACTACCCTCCTTGGACTAAACACAATCCTTTGTGTTTTTCTTGCAATAAGAATTACATTTCATTTTCATTCAAATAAATAAGGAAAATGTATTTTCATCTCATCCACTTTTTCCCAAGTGGCAATTATCTTAGAATATTGGTCCCATTGGACCTTGCACTATTCTAGAGTTTTTTTCCTCATCACTTTGGAAGGAAACTCTGGAATATTCATAAATATCACCTTAATGACCAAAGGATATACTATCTACAATTTTGAAACATCCCACACATGATTAGATTTAGCAATATACTTTATAAGCAGGGATATATGGAAAGATTCATGGATCTTTGATAGGTTGGGCGGTAAGGCAAGTCTGTAAGCCACTAGACTGATCCTATTAATAATCTCAAAAGGCCCAACATATCAAGGCTCCAACTTAGAAGACTTGATGGTGCTTTTCATGGGTTTAACTCTTAAGTATACTTTATCTCCCATGAATAATTCTTTGGATGATATTTTTAGATTGGCATATCTCTTCTAGCAATTGATGACTTCCTTAAGCCTTTGCCTAATCATCCTGAGTTGTTCCTCTATTATTTGACCACATATGGTCTAAGCACAACCCAATCCTCTAGATTATCCCAAGATAGAGGATTTTTGCACCTCCTGCCATACAAGGCTTCAAACAGGGCCATTTTCAAGGAAGCATGATAACCATTTTGTTAAGAAAACTCTACTAGATGCTAAAAGCCTTTCCATCAAGACTTCTAGTCCATGCAATACATGCAAATCATGTTTTCCAAGACTTGGTTTATCCTTTCTATTTGACCATCTATTTTTTGATGGTATGTAAAACTAATATTCAGCTTCATGCCAACTGCATGATGAAGAGCCTACCAAAACTTAGATGTGAATCTATATTTCGTATTTGAAATAATAACTTCAAGAAATCCATGTAATCTAAATATTTACTTGGAAAATATATTTACCACCACCAGAGCATCATCCTTGGTGTTCCTTTGTATGAAGTGTGCAACCTTAGTCAACTTAGCGACCGCCACAAGGATCGTATCATGTTGGTACCTAGTCTTAGGTAAACCCAAAATAAACTCCATAGATATGACGTACTATTTTTGCATAGGTATATCATGTGGGTATAAATATCCTACTATATGTCTATGCTTAGACTAAGCCTTCACTTTATAGAACACTAGGCACCAAGTAATAAAATTAGTGATATCTCTCTTCATACCCAACCAGTAGAAGATATTTTTCATGTTATCCCTCATATTTAGCCCTCTATGTTGAGTGGAGTAAGGAGATCTATGCCCATATTACATGATTAGTGTCCTCAAATCATATTTTTTAGGTATAACTACCCTATTCTTAAAACATAAAAGTCCATATTTTATATCAAAATCCATGTTCTCTCCATGATTTATTTCCATTTTAGCCCAGATTTCACTACAATATTGGTCCTATGATTGCATTTCCTGACTTGGCCTATTAAATCCATGTGACTATGGGTTAAAGTAGTTATATATCTTCTTCTACTCAAGGTATCAATGACCTTATTTTCCTTGGCTTTGATACACTCCATACCAAAGTCATACTATGCTAAGAACTCAATCCGTTTTCTTTGTCATGCATTAAGCATAGACTAAGTAAAGATATACTTTAGGATCTAGTGGTTAGTTCTTAACTCAAAAGGCTTACTTAATAGGTAAAGTCACTAAATATTAAGAGTGTGCACAATTATGACTAGCTCTAAATCATGTGTAGCATAGTTTACCTCATGCTTCTTGATATTCCTTAACTCATAGGCTACAACTAATTCATCTTGGGATAGCACTCCTCCCAAAAATTCCAAAGAAGAATCAATACATAGTAAAATATTCCCTTGAGGATCTAGATTTTTAAGCACAGGTGCAGTAGGAAGCTTATGCTTAAGCAACTCAAATGCTGCCTCACAATTGTATTTCCACTTGTATTCCTTCCCTTTTCATTGAATGTTAGTTATAGAATAGGCCATTTTAGAATATACTTTTACAAAATGCCTATAATATCATGTCATGTCCATGAAGCTCCATAATTTAGTCACATTAGTGGGTGGTGGCCAATTCAGAATGGCCTCAATATTTTTTGGATTTACAGCTATCCCTTCTACAGATATGATATGTCCCAGATACTGCACCTTTGTAACATAAAAATCACACTATGATAGATTTCCATAGAGTTGGTTCTTTCTTAACAAGTTAAGCACAATTCTAAAATGTCTATCATGCTCTTCCTTAGTTGGGGAATATATCAAGATATCATCCAAAAATATCAAGACAAATATATCCAATTGATTCCTAAATACACTATTCATCAGATTCATAAAATTATTAAAGCATTGATCAGAAAAAAAGGTAATAATATGAACTCATAGTGTCCATATCTGATTTTAAAAGTAGTTTTGTGAGTATCCTCCTCATGGATCTTCAATTGGTGATATCCAAATTTCAAGTAATTCTTGGAAAATATAGTGGTACCCTTAAGTTGATCAAATAAATCCTCAATCGTAGATAAAGGATACCTATTATTGATGATTATTTTATTTAACATTATGTAGTCTATGCATAACCTTAGTGAACCATATTTATTTTTGACAAATAGAACCAGTGCACCCTAGGGTAGCACACTAGGTTTAATCAAACCTTTTTAAAGCAACCCTTGAAGTTGCACCTTCAACTCCTACATATTTATAGGATTAATCCTATAAGGATATATATGAATATGTTTACTCCTTAGTATTAGCTTAATAGTGAAATTAAATTCACGTTTTGGAGGAAGCCTAGGGAGTTATTTGGGAAACACATCCTTAAATTCTTATAAAATTTGGTGTTTTCCAAACACCTCTTCATTTTTATCATCCTTGACTTCATTTAACTTAACAACATAAACCATTACTCATTTTTTAATGGCTTTCTTTAGTTGCATTGTTGATAGCAACTAGGGTAAAAAATATCATTGTTCACTATACATTCTCAATATCCTCTTATCTTTATCTATATAGTCTATCCATCTATCTTGGAAATTAATTAGGGCTCCATGAGCCTTTATCTAGTCCATTTCCAAAATGATGTCGAAGGAATGTAGTGATGCTACATATATACCTAGATGTCCTACCTGCTTCTTTTTCCCTATATTTTTTGCTTTTATCGAATTTGGCTACCTTTGCGGTTGAGGTTTGCTATTATTATTATCATTCCTCTTTTGGAATTTCTTCTAGAAATTCCCTTGCTTTTCATTGTTATTTTCCTTATAATTTGGATTACTTTTGATCTTCTTGATTTGCTCCTATTCCCACTTTATAAATCCAGTACTTTACCTCTTCCTTAGGGATTATCGATGCTTCTCAAACAATTTCACATAGTTAAAGTAAGGCTTACATGACTACATGTTGGATTTTGCTTGTAGATCATAATTATTTTATAGAGTCTCAGGCTTATGCATATTTACTACCGATATAATCTTTGGATGAACTCCTAAGATAAACTTTTGTACCTTCATCTTCTCATCTACCTCATAAGCTAGCACATATTTAAGTAGCTTCACAAACTTCTGGTAATAGATCTCCACTATATTTGTTCCTTTGTGGAGTGTGGATAATTCCTCAAATTTATCCACATAATATTGTTCTATGAGGAACCTCTTCCTAAAGGCTTCAACATAACCTTCCCATTTTAGATTTATTGCCTCAATATTTTGATCGACTTTAAAGGTCTACCACCAATCCAATCCTATTACTAACAAATTGAGAGTAGCCCAAACTATAAGGGTTATTGAAGAGTAGTTCTTCATAGAGAAGTAGGTTTCTAACTCACTTAGCCAAAAATTAGCTAATTATCCTTGCCTCTTCCATTAAACTTGTATATCTTAACATTTTTCTTATCCTTAGCTGGTTCCACCTCTATAAGGACTTTGGTTTCTTATTCTTGGGTAGCAAGATTTCCTTCTTGCCTAACCTTAGAGCCTCTATTCTATGAATTTTGATTCACTATAATTTCCAAAATCTATATTTGTTGGTTCATTTATTCTCTATGCTTCTCTACTTGTTCATGTAGTAGAGAAATAGCAATAGTGAGGTTCCTCACATCTCTATTTGAATTCCTCAAACTTTCTCCTTGGAACGTAGCATCAACACTATTCTATCTAATATTCCTTAGTGGTTGGAAATATCCCCTTCTTCATCTTCTCAAAATTGGTGCCATATTACCTAGCCACACAAAAGGCTTAAGTTAGGTTACAATTTCTCCTTTGAATTACACTTCTAACTATTGGTTAGTTACATCTTCTATATGTACTAAAAATAGAGTATTATCATCCATTGGTAATATTGATGGTCATTCTTACTCCATATAAATTTCCATCTCCCAAGGAAGATCTTTATTTCTAAATTTAATCATCAATTCTTATCATTCTAAGTTTCTTCTAGGAAAGCTTCTAGTATTATGACCTAGAGATCTGATTCCAACTGTAACAACCCAAAGAGAACCTTTTTTTATTTTGGTAAAGTACTTGGGCAAGGTTCACAAGGAGTATCCATGGTTTAAAAATGTCTAGAACAACAACATTTTGAGTCTGTGATGTTGTAGATGTATCTTGAGTGGACAAGAGCAGGCCACACTTCCGTAGACACTAGGGTTTACCTTGTAGATCTTTGCAACATAAAGGACACTCTAAATGGTCATCCCATATTTATTGTATTATATATGAATGCAAGACATATTGATCATGGCATTGGAATTATCCCTTCTTAATATTTAAAGGGGGACACCAATTACCCTACTAGCCACAAGTTATTCTATGTTGATTCCTTTGGTGTAATGCCTTTGAGCTAGGTTAAATGCACCTCTACAGTGAACTACTAAACTTCAATGCTTTACTACCCCATCTCCATGATGAATGAATAAGCATCAACACATAATCTATTATCCCCATTATTCTTATGTATAAGAACTCATTTTTCCAAACTTGTGAAGTTTTTGATAGGGAATATGATTTAGGAATGTAGATGCTTATGGAGATCTTTCTTCATGTATGCTTCAATTTTTTAATTAATGGGTCTCTAATTTTGTAAAAATACTTGATCTCTAGGTTCTATCTCAATAGTATATTCAATTATGGTCTTATCATATACTTTTAGGTCTTCATATGTCCAATATATTATCATTATATTTTTCATAAAGCTCTTTGAATATACTTGTATCTTCTTTGGTACATTCTTTCCTTAAGAGTAGGTTATTTCCTTTAGCAACCTCAACTATATGGTATGAAGATGCCATTACTTTGATGCTCTACTTGTAACAACCCAAAACTAACCAACCCAATAAAGAACCATTTTGTTGGAAAATAACTTAGGCAATGTTCACAAGGAGTATCCATGGTTTACAAATGTCTAGAAACAACCGAGTCTGGGATGCTATAGATGTCTCTCAAGTGGACAATATTAGGCCACACTCCCATAGAAATTAGGGTTTACCTTGTACACATCTATGGCATAAAGGATACTCTAAATGGTCACCCCATATTTCTTGCATTCTTTTCAAATACAAGACATCTTGACCATGACATTGGGATTATCCCTTCTCAATATTTAGATAAGGAGGACATCAATTCCCCTACCAAGAACATATCATTCTATTCTAGTTCATTTGGCATAATGCCTTTTATTTTAGTCAAACAAACGTCCATGATGAACTACTAAAATTCAATGGTTGACTACCCCATATCTACGATGGGTAAATAAACATCTATCACTACATGTGATAGCTTTCCCATGGATACAATGGACCTTGGTGTTGCCTCCCCATAACCCCCCTAGGTTTGGGTTTAAGGTAGAGGAGTTATAGACGAGGATACTAAAAACAATCACCCAATAAAATCCCCAACCCAAAGAGATCCATAAGAAAGATCATAAATAATTCTCTCTCTCTCTCTCTCTCTCTCAAAACATGCTTAACAACTAATAGGAATAGTAAAATTAATTCCATACTGATTAATCAAAGCATGACAACTACCAAGAGAGCAACACTTAATTCAAATGCATGATCTTTACGTATTTTACATTACTAAATCAAATAATTAACAACATGACCATGAAGATAGATTTCTAGAAACATGTATGTTTACCATTATCATGAAATCAAAGCGTTCATTTATAAAATAGAAGAAAATATAAGAGATCATCCTATTACATAATCATATCTTGTAAGGAATATTTCTAACAATAAGGGCTATCTCAAACCATTTTCTTGAGTCATATTCAATTTTCTATTACATTAAATTCTCTTTCACCAAGAGAGATTTATGTCATGATCCTTCCATGCGATCTTGAGAAGAGTCTACTATAAGGATGAATCTATCCTCAAATTCCTTCGATATCTCCCTTGCTCTCCATGGAAAATTGATAAGTAGTAGGGATAAATATAGCTCTTTGTGTAAATATGAGTGCATATCTATATGAGTCTTTCCATTAATGCAAAATATATTAAGCAAACACACATGAAAGAAGCCTATACTTCTTTCCCATTGTCCATTTCCATTAACAGAGACAACTATCATACATGAATTTTGTATCCTTTCAAGCATAAAATGGAAATTACAATGGAACCCCCATAAATTCCTATACCATAAAGTAATTTCAAAGGAACCCCATAATTCCTTCCACATTGATTTCACTTTCCTTTAATACCCAAAAACTAGAAATTGCTTACAATAAAGTAAACTTTCGTTAAATTTTCTCACTCCCAAAGAAAGGAACATAATAAAATTATATAATAATATTCCAATTTATTAGAAGAAGACCTCTACTATTCTTACATAAATCAATAATTCAAACTTGCAAAACTAGTCCACTAATGTTTTTATTATAAAGTAAAACCCTTTATGCAAGCTAGTTACTTTCAACTAAGCTATGCTTAAAGACAAAATAATATATTTCTTCTTTACCTTATTTAAAACAACACAAAAAAATTTAACCCAAGTAAACATAACACATGCGACAATCAAATGAACCAACTCACAAGTGGCCAAGTTTATTAAACACTCAATAAAAAGGCTCAATGTAGACAACACATAGCCCTAAAAGCTCCAAGTAAAAAAAATAAAGAAAATATTGCATAGATTCCAAAACAACGAAGGTAATTAAAGAATACCAACACTTAAGCTACAACAAGAAAAAAATCCAAGGTTGAATGAACCATTTTTCCAACAACAGAAATAAACATTGAAATAAAAAATAAATTCAACCCTAGATTGAGATTTTAAAAGAAATCCAACACCTCTATAGAAACGTGCTTCAACCCTTAAAGCTTAAAAAACCCTAAAAATAATGTCTTAGGGAACACACATGATGAGGCATTCAACATTGACTACCCTGTGCACATGTCTTAAATGCAATGATAAGCCTACGTAAGGTGAGCGCAACACGTTGGTCGATAGTCTTCAATTAAGGTGCCTTCTCCTAGAGCCTAAAAACTAATCAATCATTCAAATAATGATCAAAGGGAGATAAACAATGTACAACAAGAAGAACAAGTCTACACTATAAGATGTCCAAAGCCAAACATCCAAACCTCCAACACAAGAAAAAATCCAAACATAGAAATGAGAATTGAGTTTAAAAGCATACAAGAAAACCAAACATGCATGACATTCATGTGCCTCATAGGTAACAGTAAGAGAATACAAATAAATAAATAACCACATATATATTAGGTCAAATAATAACTAGGTTAAAGCTACATATATTAAAGTAATAATAAAACACCTAATTGAGCTTCCTTTTACATCCGTTGAAGCGCTAGTTTTGATATCCTATTCTTCACGTAAGTAGTCCATCAATTTTGCTTGTGATATATCTCCAAAAGCATGTCCCCTTTCTCCTAAAATAACATACTCTTTTGAGCAAGTAGGATTCAAGTGCTTTAGTGCATGGAGCACTCAAAAGTAAAATTCAAGAAATGTTTCCCACGCACCCACTACCATCCTCATTCAAGAGCCATTCCAACATAACATGAAGGATTGAATAACATGGGTGCCACTCTAATTCTCATTCAAGAGCCACTCCAATATATCAAGGAGAATTAAATAAAACATTCTTATTTAAGACTAAATATGGTCCGCATTTTTGCTAGTTATAAAGATAAAATAATCCAAACATTAGAAACCAACCTTAATTATGATTTAAGGATTATTAAAATCCAACCTTAGATTTATTTTAATATTAACATCAAGATTTAATTAATTTAAGAATAAAAGGAATAAATCCAACCATAACTAACATGCCACAAACAACTACAAATGCACTCCCTCGATGTTCCACAACATTATTTTATCCTTAAGTGGGTGAACTCTTTTAAGATAGTCTAAGGCTATCACCAACCTGCTTTAAGGAGACGCATTGCAAGAAACTTCTTGGTCCAATGGTGTTAACATAAACACAAGCAAAATGAACCTACATGAAGGGTATTTATCCATGTTACCCTGAGCTATTGATGAACAAGTCATCACCATCATTTCTCTTTTAATATGGTCTCTTGTTCCTTGTGGTAAAATTCCTTGTCCACCTATAAGAGTACTTGATCCTACAACCACACATAGAATCAGTAGTACAATATCCTTGTATAAAAAATAATCAAAAAAATAAATGCATATATCCATCCAATTGCCTCAAAGCTAAGTATTAAACACAATTTATCAATACATAGTCCATCTTATAAAAGATCCTGCTAGGGTGGGTCATGGCACAAATTCTTTATGATATTATCAGTATTGTAAAATATCTCTATTATGATTACTCCTTTTTTTAATTGTTTGATATTTAGTTGGATTACTCCATCCTTAATATCATCTCCATACTCATCCTTACTTCTTGCATGTTTAGCTTCTCTAACAAGGAATTCTATGATTTATTCATTATTATTAAATACTTGTTAGTGATTAGAGCTATTAGGGATATAAGGACTAAATATTACTTCATGCTCCTTTGGTTTATCCATCTTATCTATGATGAGGCCAAATTTTGTATCCATGGAATCTAGCTTATCTACTTTGGTGTTTAGAACCTTGGGAACAAACTTAATTTCATAGGTGGTAAAGCTTTCTAAAAAATCCCAAACTCTATGTTTTTAGAAATTTAGGTGTTTAATTTTTGTAGTTGATATAGAATTAACTTAGTTTATAGCAATCTCATAATAACCAAGGACATATATTTTTAACATACTTTGTTTTAACTTTTCTTAAGTTTGTACATAATGCATTATATTTAGCAATATTCTTAGTCCAATTGAATAAGATCCTACAAGTATAATTTAGTTGTGTATCTTAGCAATCATTTAGCTAAATAGTGGCATGAGTTCCATTCCTTATTTAGGCATAATAAAAGTGTAGAGTCCATGTTTCATTCAATCCTTGAGTATGCTTGTTTGTTAGGGCTAGGATAGTAGCAAGCTCTTTGGTTATTAAATAGTTTCCAGGCTTTGTTTCTTCAAATTTTACCTTCAATCCATCATCTTCCAAAAGGTCAATATAATCATATTAAGCTCTAGAATCAGTCCACATTAAATTGGTTAATCACATATGAAATAAAGGAGTTGATTCAATTTTATCACCCTATCATCTCAAGCTTGAGTAGATGGCAATTGCATAGAGGCTCATTCTCATTTTTTATGATTGTTACATCCTAGGAACCTTCATGTGTGTGTATTCAGTTGCTACATATCCATCACCTACCAAAATTTTCATCCATTATATTGATAGCAACATCCTAATTAATGAGGAAGATTGACCATAATGTTCTCCTAAACAACTACTAGGTTTGAGTGCTTTCTCACTATCATAATAAAATATTTAATACTCCCATAACATTTCCCATGGCATCATCCATATAAATAGTATTCTTATAATTTTTAATATATGACACCCCATATCTTCACAAATGGCCTTTGGAATCACCATTATAACTACTTCAGATTCCACTATACATCTTCTTAATAGGTAATTTTCTATCTTTAGTGTGATGTAGAATGATGGTAGGTTTAAAATTTTTGGTTTTGGAGTATTCAATATATCATTCATATTTACTTGGATATTTTATGGTTTTAAGCTATTAAATTTTGTTGCTCTACTATATTGATCTATGCTTGATGTTGTATCATGGATTTAGCTTTATCATAGCTCTTATCTTGCTCTTTGAGTGTTTCTTGAGGAAAATATTTCTATCTAGGTAAAGCTATATATTTTCACATGCTAACCTTAGATGACATTATCTTCAACAATGTTGAACCTAAATTTGGTACTGTTTCTTTCATTTTGTGATATAAACTCATTTTACTGGCTAGTTGTAGTTTCACATCCTTCATTAGTTAGATATGGGTATTTAAATATATTCTCAACTTATTTCTATATTTTCTTCCTTCAATATTGTTTATCAAAAACCACTAAATCCTCTTAGGTTTTCTTCCCTTCTTCTAATATAGGATCATCTAATGGAGTTGTCGTATGTCCTTTGACCATACTATTATTTTGTATAACGAGATACTTAGATGATATTGACCCCTTATATTTCAAATGCAAAGGTAGATCTCCCCTTATCAAAAGTGTGGTGCTAGCACCATATATGATTTACTTTTTAGAAGGTTCTTATTTGGTAGTTGCCTTTCTCTTGCATCTAGTCCCAAGTCATTGCTATTAATTAATACAAACAATGATATCTTTGAAATGGAAATCCTTATATTTTTGAAAGGCCAAAATTTGTGTGAACACCATGTTATTTGGATTGTGTAGTTTTGGGACTAATTATTTGATGGGACCTTGTAACTAATAAATAGGTTTATTTTCCATGAGCAATTGATTTATAATTGGTATTACTTGTCATAAAGTTATAGGTTGTTACATCTGGTGCTTCTAGTTATACATATATATTTGAGTATACCTCATAGCCAAAACACATTTGGTTGGACTATGTCCAACACTATAGAAAAATCACCCATAAAGTGGTTATATTTGTATTCATATTGACCATATTATTATACACTTGATTGCTAGAATAATCTGTTATTTGTCAAGAGAATATATCTTTTGAGTATGGGGTCTTTTACAATTGGACTATTGCCAATTGCTATTATTCAATTGATGTTCATTAGTCTATATTTTCTTTAGAATAGTTTTATTTACCATGGTTCTCACCATTTTGATAATTTTCAACATTTGGATATTTTTCTCATCTTAGTTTAGGGATAAAGTTGTGGTATTTGTGTTGCTTGGTAGTGTTGGAAAAGTAGACAACAACGGGTGTAAAATAATGAAGAAAGACGTTTTTTGACAAGGGAGAGTTACCATGTAAGGGAAATTGAATTTTAGATAGGAGTAGGCATGTACATTAGGGTATGGTTCCATAGCTGAGATTTCATTATGGTGGGAGGAGGCTCTAAATTTATGGATTTTGAGTTATATAGATTGGATATGCCACAAGGGGAATAAGAGGTAGATTTACTACTTAAAAATGCATCTTTGATGCAAGATACTTCTTCAAATGTTACAACATGGTTAGCATTTTAAACTATTAGTACCAAATCAAATCACAAACCTTTTATATAGTATTACAAATTTTGTTCCTCAATAGATAATCCATTGGGTGGAATTAAATACAATGTTTATTGAAATATGTGTAATTTGATCTTGTTTAGACCAAGGATAAAAGTGTGAAAAATTTATTGTGAGCACTATTAATATAGCCTACAAGCATGTGATTATGTAAGAATATGGGTATGTTCATGTAAACCTAAGGAACCCTTTCATATTTCAGCCTTAGTGGTATTGGTTAATCCACCTTTATGGATAACCTTGCTTAAAGGGTAATTTATTATTATTTTATTATAAGGTTAACCTCAAGGTTAAGTTAATGTTGGTCTAAGGTTAACCTCTCATTGGGTATTTAATATCACTATAAATACCCCTCAAGTATTATCCATTTGTATGATAAGTATGAATAAAATATGATATATTGGGGTTCCCATGGGAACCCACATTTTGCTTCTCCTCATTGCTTCTTATTATTATTTTGTTACAATTATGGTGAATGCATGATTTAGAATATTTTTGGAAAATATTATGAATTCCAACACGGTATTAGAGTTAGGTCTAAATCAATGACACTTTTTAGGTAGAGGATAAATTTACAAAGCAACAGTCATCAAAATAGGTTACTAGTATTTTTTTTGTTGTAATAAAATTAAATTTGAACTTTTAGTTCCAAGGAAAATGGTATAAAAATGGACCTTGTTTATTTTGCATTCCATTTGTGTATCATTCACATGACCTACGATAATAAATCTATAAATTTTGGCATAGAAGTGTAGCACTAACATGGATAATATGGTGATAAGGTTGCATCCTTATAGCTAGGAGGTTGCACATTTAACTCCTAGGATTCTATTTTATGGTTGTATATTATTTAAGAGAAGTGCTTACCTCTTGCTTGCACTAGAAGGGAGTGGCACAATGACAAGGAATATTTATTATGATAGGATAATTGTTAATTTATATCCTAGTAATAAAATTTTGTACATAAAATTTGCTCATAGGCCTTTAACAAGCTTCCCTCTCTTAGTCATATCCACATCGATGGTTGATGAGGATTAGTATAAAAACTTAGGTATTAGTTTTTATTAAATAAATGAGTTTCTTTATTACCCACGTAATACGTACAACTTAGCTTCCAATAAGAAGCTTCCTAGTTGTTACATCCAAAATAATTGTTAGCTTTAGATGGATATTAATTAATTTCCTTTAGGTGTTAGTTGAGATTGCATCTAAAGGTTGCTCCTTACAAATATATGCAATATTCTAATCTGGGAAGGTTTCTTCCTTTATATGCTTGTAATCCCTCCTAGAAATTTAATGATAATTTTGTGAAATTTTCTTTTATATCATTGGTATTAGAGCATGTTCTTAATACCCTTCAAAAGAACCAATTGTATGCCAATCCCCCCAAGTTTTCTTTTGATCAATATTTAATTTCTTATATTGTATTTGTAATTAATGAGAAATGTATTCAAGTGGGCTCATCTAAAGTTGAATTTATCAATTGACCTACTCATTCCACCATCACAAAGTTAAGGAGTTTCATTGGATTTGTGAATTTTTATCACAAGTTCATTGTAGGGTATTTCACTATTACAACTCCCTTGCATCATTTGACCAAAACCAAAGTTGTGTTTCAATGGACAGAGGATAATGCTCATGCCTTTAATACTTTAAAATTTAAATTGTGTACAACACCTATTCTAATTCTTATAGATATTGCATAACCTTTTGATATTGAGATATATGCATCATAATTTTCCCTTGGAGTTGTATTGAAGCAAAATATCCACTAGTGGCCTATCATTCAAATATATTTTTAGTTTACAAATAGAACTATTCCACTCATGATAAAGAATTGTATGCCTTGGTGCAAGCCATAAAGTATTAGGGATTTTAACTTCTTGGTAAAGAGACTATTGTACATACTAATCACATGCCCCTTAAGTTTATTCAACTCAAAACAATATTGAGGAATCTCATCACATGAAGTGGGCATCCTACTTGTAGTACTTGGTCATCAAGTACAAGAAAGAGAAAAGCAACACAGTAGTAGATTATTTGAATCACCCTATAGCAACTCATGCCTTGATAGTTGTGACTGCTTCCCATATTGGTTTCCAGACTTAACCAACATAATATGCTATTGATCCAAATTTTTGTAAATTTTACCAACACCTTTTTCATCCTTCCTCTTCTAATATAAGTCCTTTTTAGGATTTCTATATAAAGGATCATTTTCTATACATTTGGATAAACTTTGTGTTCCTCGGGAGAATCATTTGTCTCGTATCAAAGAGGAACATTCTCCACTCTATGGTGGATATTTTGGGAACCAAAAGACTCTTCATAATTTATAATGGTTTTTCTATAGGCCTTATATGCAATGCGATATCCTATGATTCTTGAGGTAGTGTGCTGTTTTTTGCCACTCAAAGACAACCAAAATGAAATTGGGACTTAGTGTTCCATTATTTGTTCCTTCTTGTCATTGGGAAAGATTTTCATGGACTTATTGAGTGGTTTACCAATGATAGTTTGGTAGTATGATTATGTTTTTATAGTTATTGATAGATTTAATAAGATGTATAAGTTCATTATGTGCCATAAGATCAGTTCTACAACTAACTTAGCATACCTCTTCTTTAACATAGTGTGGTGCTTCTTTGGTCTCCAAAATGACATTTTTCTTGTCCATTATTTATATTTTGTGGGTCACTTTTGGTTCTCTTTGTGGAATATTTTAGGATCATATCTTAATTTCTCCATATTTTTCCACCCTCAGTCAATGGGTAGACAAAAGTGGTTAACTGCACACATGGGAAAAGTTTGAGGCCTATCACCACATTTATCTAAGTGGTTTTTTAGCCTTACTCACATAGAGTATGCTTACAATAGATTAGTACACACATTTACAAGACACCCTCCTTTTGAAGTTTGTCTTGGTTTTTAGCCTTTGGATCCATATGAATTGACTTTATCTTTTCCATCTCTTACTACCATGCACATTCAAAAAGAGTAAGATAATGCAAACTCCTTCATACAACATTTATAGAGTTTTTATTCAAATATGGTCTAGATTTTGTAGAAGAATTAGAAATAGTAAAAGCGAGAAATGAATTGACATTGTATTCCTCATCCTTTTTAGGTTGAAGATAGAGTTTATCTCTATTTGGATAAATAACATTTTTTTAGAAAAGGAACATAATAAGAGGAAACCACTTTGTTATGGACCTTATATTATCCTATAATAGGTATCTAAGAATTACTTTCACCTTGATCTACCAGCTCATATTGGCATTCATGATGTCATAAATTTAGATCTTCTCAAGCCATATCATGACTTTAATTTGGAGACCAATCCTGTTATTAGCCATCCTATATATGTGGTACCTAATTTTTAAATTCTGGTAGATGTTGATTAAGTGTTCAACAAGAAGAATTATTATATTTGATAGGGTTCTTCTACTTTATATCTTATAGCCCTATGAGGTTAGCTTTCATATCATGCTCATTGGATATCTGCTCATCGGATGTCTCATGATTTTCCTTCTCTATTGGAAGCATCAGAGTCCAATGCTTTTATTGTTGAGAGAAAATATTTTATTGATCCACATCAATGCTATTAGAGCATTCCAAGGTCTATAAAACTTGTTGGACCACTACATAAACACATGAATGGAAATCCACTCAATGTGCCATAGAAACCACATGCAACCAATTCCTTTATTAGAATATATAATTTCAAGTTTTCTCCATCTCATAATCCCACCTGAAGCATGGCATAACTCATGAAATATTTATATTTTAATTTTGTTCTTGTAATAGAATGGAAGTGAAAAAGGTGGCCATGTACTATTTTAAATTACTAGAATATTCTTAGGAATATTCTTGAAATATTTTGCTTAGAGGGAGAACTATGCTTGTCCTCCTTTTTCTCGACAAGATGTTTTTTCGTAATTTGAGGCCAATCCAGTGGAAGCAATATTTTCCACTTTTTTAAAAGTCTACTATGACTAGTGGTACCTCAAAATTCTTGTCGTCAACTTTCACATACTACGATCCTTATTCTAATCTTGAGGACTTGTGTTACATTTATGATCCTTTGATTTGGGTTTTGGAAGCTCTCTTCAATATACTTTATATGGTAGTAATAAAAAAGTGTTATACTATGGAGTGCATTCTTGGTCATACCCAACACTCCTCATCATTAGTGTACACCTTCCATATTTTCTTCTTCACCAAATAACACCTATGCTAAATCCTCATATTCCTTGTCATGTATTCTTTTGGTACATCCTTAGTATTTTTTGGGGCATTTCATAGTAGCTTACTGTAGTCTTGTTCATGTTTAATACTTGTCTGGAAGTAGATTTTCTTCATGACCATGACCCTTTTATTTGATTTCATCATGATTTTGGGTAGTCCTATAGTCAGAGTAGTTTTTTATCATGGGAATCATATGGGCACTCCAATTTTGGAGTTGTCATTATATATTCCTTTGACCCTAGCCCTTTGTTTCAATTCCTTCAATCACGAAATCATGGGTACTCCTAAAATCATAGTTGTCTTTGTGACATGTCTCTCATGGATTTTATACAATACTTCTTCTGCTATTGTCCAAAATCCTTTTAATAGCATGCATCGTTAGTAGCAGTTTTAGGGTATACCTCATTTAGATTGTATTTTAAAATGCATTGAAGTCCAATATTTTTATTGTTGGTATGTATGATAAGGACATATATTAACATAGATATATTATTTTGAGTTTTATCCTAGGCATTAACAGTATGCCAATAACTTATTCTATCCAAATCCTCTTAGTCGTATTTCCATCATAGGTAGACAATAAATTCATAGTGCTTACTATGATGGAAGAATAGACCATCATATTTAAATATCCCTAATAGATCTAATTGGATGGTTGAATCTAGAGCCTCATTGGTATAGATAATTGGTAATATTAGGGTCTTTCTGGTTACCACATTGGTGGAATGTATTACATTTGATTTTGTAGTGGGGTTGCATATACCTAAGGTGAAGGCATGTATAGGACCATTTTTTGTTGGAAAACTTATGGATTTTATACAACAGTATAGTTTTATGGTGGAAGTTGAGGATTTGGGTTCTATACTAGGGGTGGATTTAGATAAAATTAGTTTTGATTTGGTCTATCTTGTAATTTGTGTAATGATAGAGGGTTATGCAACACACTTACAGATTTTTTTGATTTGGTAGAGACATATATTGCAATAGAATTTGCATAGACTAATTAGATGAGTGAAACATTTGATTATGAGTAATGCATTGGATTCCTTGCATCCTCATTTAACTAGGAATGAATTTATAGTTTTGTGTGGTGCCTTGGTTTTAGACTGGAAGAGTCATTTTCCTAAGACATTGATAATATTAGTTTTTAGAATGATATGATTGACCTTGGGATGGAGGTAGGTTTGGAAGAGTATCCATGTTTTAAACATTCACTTATTGACCTAATCCAAGCAATATCTAACTCATTGAAGGATTACCTTGAGAATTTTAGGAAGATGGAGGTCGACTTACTTCAATTTAGGATCTAGAAGATATTGGTAGTTGAAAGTTTTGACTATATTAATATCTAGTTGCACCAATAGATTATCCAAGTAAGAATTCTATATATTAGCCACTTGTGACATATTTTAAGGGGGTTTTAATTTAGTGAATTTTATACAAGGGATTTGTGAGAACATTCAAAATAGTGGGTCCCATAAAATTTTAAGTATGATGGCATCCTAAACATTATAGTAAAATACTAGAGGATGATTAAGGAATTTTAACTCTATTTACCATAAATGGGGTGTGGATAAAGTATTTTGACCTTATTCAGATGGATTAACCATTGAATCCTTTTTCTTTAATGGAGTTAAAGTTGGCTGATTCTCCTTCTACCCATGTGTCCACATGATATTTGACTTATTTTAACCTTTCGTGTAATTGCTTTGGTATGGTATAAGCTTGACTATATGGAATTAATTTCTAGGCTATTATGTTTTTGAGTGAGTACTAATAAGCATGATCTGCACCCCATACATACATTAACAAATAACATTTCAAGGTTAGAAAAGATAATTTAATAGCATATATGTGAATCACTTTATGAGCTAAAGCAAAGTACTTCTAGAATACCTAGAATTTTTTTAACAAAAAGGATGGAATGAATCTCTCCAAGTAATTTGTTTCTAAAATATGAGTGATTTGCTTCTCTAATACTTAGAAAAAAATATTTTTATGCAGTAAATCACTTTTGAAGGAGAAAATATCTCAAAGGAACCTATTTATTTATTGAAAATTTGCAAGCTTTCTTAAAATTTTTGAAAATAACTTTTTTCCAATAGCAAAATGTAATTTAAAGCAAAATAAAGTTGATCTAAAAAATATTTCATGAAATTTTCTCCTACCTTGCAAATTTTTTAAAACTAAGTCACCATTTAGCAAAGCACCTACAATTTCAAGCACAAAATTTTGAAATATATATTCATTTAATTAAGTTATACCAATATTTTGTGAAAAGTACTAGGCTTGATTTTAGCATAAAAATCAAGCCCTTGCTCCCACTGGGCATGCCATAAATCACTATTAAATGCCAAAATTTATAGATTCTAATGCACATTAGTAATCTAATCAATAACATTAGAAGAAGAGAGATCGTATCTTCTTTATTTCTAAATTTAAGTAATCTCCCCACTATCCTTACTAATCTAAACGAATAAGATCTAATTACTACAAGTAAATGCATGAAAATAAACATGTAAAAGGAAATGTGTTTAAGGTGAGGGTATGAGATATTAAAGTAAACAACATGAAAACAAAATATAGTCATATTCATACTAAGGAAAGTGCATGATAAATCAACATAATGAAAAATTAAATAATAATAGTGTACTCCCATGTGTATGAAATCAAATTACACTAGAAGGAAAAGGGTTGTACCACAATCACCATGTATTTCATAATTCGAAAACTGGTTCTTTAGTAGTTACAAAACCAGTTCCTAAATCTAGTGGAATTAAATCTAAATTAAGAGAATAGGATCAATAATAGATTATGAAGATATTGAATTCATATGTCATAAATATTTTGAGATTGGACATATGTTAAGAGATTACACAGAGAAAATAATGGAGAAAGAGAAAAAATTCTAGGCACAAGATAAACTTCAATATGCAATGAGATCATACCATAGTAGAAATTGGGTTAAATCAAGGATTTTCCACTCCCAAAGTGATAAAGAATTCCTCTCTACATAATCAAATGTAAAAGGTCATCAATTTTACTTCAATCATCCATTAGAAGAAATGAATGACATAATAAATGAGGAAGTGCGATACTTAAGTTCAAATTCGAAAGGATTTAAAGGTGCAAAGTAAGATGGGGAGGTAAATTTTAAAATAAAGGAGGTGTAAGAGGTCAAGATTAATCAAAGTCATATTCATTTTTGTCAAGTAGTATAAAATTCTTTGCTTGTAATAAAAATAAAAGTAGTACAAAGTGTATCCATTACACTTTAGGATTTCAAGAGCAACATAGTAAAGAAATAGATATAGAAGATATATATTCAAGGTTTCAAAGGAAACATAAGAAAGTAATTTCTATCAAAATCATCCTTGTACCTTAAAGTATCTAGGGTAGCATTAATAAGAAAGTGTTTGTGAGGCTATTCCTTGCATTTTAAGTTATGTAGGGGATCATATATATTTAGAATAAAAGTCTCATTATGAATAATATAGAAAAATAGAAGAGATAGATGAAGATAAAACTATTGTTGGAAATGGAAAAAGGAAAGGAAGGTCACCAAATAAAAATAAATATAAAGGAAACTCAAAGCAATATCAACTTGGAAAGCCAAAAACAAATAACACATGTGTTAATAAGAAGTAGGGATAAGAACACTAATAAAACTAAAAGTTATAATGAGAATGGTATCATTGAATATTTAGGGGTATGAATAAGATCCCTAGAAAACATTTATTAAAAAAGTAATAGGTTGTTATAGTCCTAATTCTATTTTAATAAAATAAAAAATATACAGAGGAATGCAAGAATACTTTCAAAAAATTGTAAGATACAAGATTGTTTGGTAGTTTCTTCCATAGGAGCTTCCAAAGGTTTTGTGACAATATAAGACAAATTTAAATAGGATGTATGATTGTTAGAAGAAAGAAGTAACTGGGTTGCTAGACTATTTTATGGAAAAGATAAAAATATCAATGTTGGGGTTATGAATGTATATGCTCCAACTATAGTTATTCCTCATAAAAATATGTTGTAAAGACCTTAGTACATTGTTTTCAAATAAAATGATAATTCATAATTGCGATATATGGATTCTTAGGGGTAACTTCAACACAATTTAACTCCTTCAAAAAATAAAGGTCATACTCTTAGATGTAATAAATCAAAGTAATATTTCACTTAATTTATCAATTAAAATGGTTCTTGGGATGTTATCCCTTCAAGTTTTCAATATTTATAATAAGCACTTTATGCAAGCTCATATAGTAGAAAGAACAGTTATATTTTTATTAGCCAACAAATGGTTTATAAAAAGTACACAATCACTTTAGATATTTTATTATAAACATGATGAGATTATAAATCTAATCTCTTGACTTGTGATTTACTTGATAATGGTAATCCAATGCCATTTTGTTTCTAGTTTATATGGATTCAATTCTAGATGGAGGAAGCAAATTTTGAAGGATCATGCATGTACAATTTTGTTCAAAATATGAAATGTCTAAAGAGGAAAATGAATATTTGGAATGAAAAATGTTTTGTATTATATTTCAAGAAAAAATAAATTGAACCCAAGATTTAAAAATAATTATAAGAGATAGTAGAATTCAATGGAATGGACTAGGATTCTTGTGTAAGAGAAATAATTACTATTTGATTATCATGATATATTGAAAAGAAGACATATTGGTTCTAAAAATATAGGGAGGAATGCCTCAAGGAAGGATATATAAATAAAAATATATATTCTTTTCATTTCATAAAAATGGTTTTGAATCCAAATGGAAAATATAGTAAGGAAGAAGGGAAGAGCTGGAAATATGACTGTTATCTCTGGTAACAAGTCCTCTGAAATTCAAAATTTTGAAGGCGGGAAAGACCAAATTCAAATTTTTGGAAGGAAGGAAGCTACTACTGTTGGTGCCTCTCCTGATTTTATCCTCAATCCTTCTTCCTCTGAGCCTTTGGTCGACTTTTCTCAAGCGTCGGAGAAGCCTGCTCAAGTTTCTTTCTCGGGCCCTTTGCCGAGAATCTCTGTTCTCGGAGGTAGTTCTGGTGTCTCCTCTGGGAGAAAGGATTCTGTAAATCCACTACCTTCCTCCATTGGCGGGCCTCTTTCTACCTCTGAGTGTGTTCCCTCCCATTGGGCTGACGATGTTCCTCCTAGCTGGGTTGAAGGGGTCTCCAAACCTTCCTTTGCCAAAATCTTGGGTTGCCCTTCTCCCTCCTTGGATGCTTCCAATCCTCCTTTTGAGGTTTCGGGTAACAAGGTCATAATCCCTGCCAGTATTGTTGAACAATTCATTGCTGAGGAATCTATTTCCCTCATTGGAAAAGTTGTGGGTGGCAACCCTAGCCTTGATGTCATTAGGCGTTGGGCTGCCCCAAGATGGAAGGCTAAAGGTTCCCTCCATATTGTTGGCCTTTCCAATGGTTTTTTTGGTATCAGGCTTAACGCCAAAGAAGATGCTGACTTTATCCTTTCTAGAGGGCCTTGGTTCCTTGGAACTAAAAGTATTTTCTTGAGAAAATGGTCACCTGATTTTGACCCTGAAACCCAAAGTATAAACTTTGCTCCTATTTGGGTCAGGCTTCCCAATCTCCCTTGGCACCTTTGGTGGGAATCTATCTTCAAATCTATTGCTTCCATGATTGGTGACCTCCTTCTCATTGACAAGGTCACTCTTTCAAGGTCAAGAATGCATGCTGCCCACTTGTGTATCAATGCTAACCTTGCTTCTACCTTACCTACCTTTGTGGAGCTGGAGTGTGGGTCTAGCCTCTTTAAGTAGGCCATTGAATATGAAAATAAGCCTCCTTTTTGTATTCACTATCAAACTCAAGGCCATTTGCATGCTCAGTGCTCTTTGTTCCTTAAACAGGCATCCCCTACTGATGCTATGCCTGGTCCCAATCGAGACAAAGGAAAGGAAGTCTTGACTCCACTCAAAAAATATAATAGATGATTCCTTCCTTCCAAAGGAGCTGTCTACAGACCGATCAAAGATCAACGAAAAAAAGATATTGTGGGCAACATCTCCTCCGTCAATCTTCCAAGCGATAAAGGGGACCAAACTTCTCTTCCAGCTGCAAATGCCAATGAGGTTAGTCTTTTTGCTTTGCCTAATCAATTCCAAATTCTTGGTGATTTAAATCCTGAGGATGACCACATGACAGATACTATTGAAAATCTTAATCCTCAATCCAAATCTACTCCTAATAGTCCATCCCTTTCATTGGAAGGCCAGTTTGACTATGAACCTTCTCATGCTAAGAGCTCCTTCCCGGATGCTTTCAATCCAGACTAGCCCCTGGTTGATAATATTTCTATTCCTGCTTCCTTCTTGGAACCTTCTAGCCCTGTTGTGCAAAATTTCAGTCCTAAAATCACCAGGAGTCATAAGAAATATCCTATTGACTGTGGCATGGAAAAAAAAGAGGTAGACCCTCTAATTTTGACCATTGGAAACAAGGAACCAATGAAGATATTGCTAATGGTGTCCAAAAGACGCTTTTTTCTACAGGCATCATTTCTAAGGAAGACCCAAAGTGTACCAAACCTCCCCAACCATCTGGAAAGGGAGGCAAGAAAGTCACAAAATCTTCTAAATGAAGATCCTCTCATGGAATGTGAGAGGCCTTAATGGTTTAGCCAAACAAAGAATAGCTAAATCATTAAGGAAAGAAATAAGACCCACAATTTTTGTTATCCAAGAAACCAAAATCAGTGATTCTCTTGATAAACAGATAAGTAATCACATTTGGAAACACTGTGAATATCTTGCTTGCAAAGCTAATGGGGCTTCTGGTGGCCTCCTATGTCTTTGGAATCCTAATCTAGTAGAAGGAAACATTATCCATTCCTGTGATGAGATGATGAGCATTATTTTCTTTGAAAAAGACAACAATTTTCCTTGGGTCCTTACCAACATTTACGCTCCAAACTCCATCACTGGTAGGGCCCGTTTATGGAACAACCTTACTAATGTCCGGAGAGCCTTTGCAAATATTCCTTGGATTCTCATTGGTGACTTCAATACTCCCTTATTTCCTTCTGACAAGAAAGGGGGAGTTGGTTCTTATTCCAAAAGTATGGAGGACTTCCAGGAATTCATAAGCGAACAAAATCTCATGGATGTCAATCTCAAAGGAAATCAGTTTACCTGGTCAAACAGAAGATGTGGTACCCAATTAATTCAGGTTAAACTTGATAGAGTTATTTTTTCTCAAGAAGCTACCAACATTTGGGGGGATGCAAATCTTCAATCCTTACTCAAAATTGGTTCTGATCACAGTCCTATTCTCCTTGATACCAACAATCCGAAGCTATTCAAAACTCCTTTCAGGTTTGAATCTATGTGGATGCTTCATCCTGATTTTAGAGAAAGGATCAAACAATGGTGGCAATCTAACTTCCAAGGATCTCCTTCCTTTGTGTTGGCACAAAAACTTAAAAACATCAAGGAGAATTTAAAAATATGGAATAGAGATGTCTTCGACAACCTCTTCCAGAACAAACAGGACATCATTAACAGGCTTGACATAATAGAAAGAGAAAGGCAAGAAAAAGGTGATTGTTCTGGGGAAATCAGAGAAAATGAAAGGAACTTATTAGCTCAATATCATAATATCCTTCAGTGCGAAGAGATATTTTGGAGATAAAAATCTCATGATATTTGGCTAAAAAAAGGAGATTCCAATACAAAGTTCTTTCATGTCTCAATGTTGAGACATCGCAGCCACAACAGGATTAAAGAAATTCATAGGCAAGATGGCAGAATGGAGAATGATATTAAAGAAATCAGGTCAGAAGGCCATATCCACTTTTCAAAACTTCTGCAAGAGGAACAACGACCCAAATCTAGAGCTGCTAAAGATTTCTTTCTTCAATTCATTCCCAAACTAATTACTGATGACATCAACAACAAATTAAATGCAGTACTCTCTGATGAGGAAATAAAGGATGCCCTTTTTTCAATGAAACCTGACAAAGCTCCTGGACCTGATGGGTTTCCTCCCAGATTATTTTAGGCCTTTTGGGATGTTGTCAGTGATGATGTGTGTAAAACCATTAGAGAAATCCAAGGCTCCAAGATTGTCCCTAGAGGCTTCAATTCCACATTCATCGCTCTTATACCAAAAATCCCCAATGCTACTAGCTTTAATGACTTTCGACCTATCAGCCTTTGTAATGTCATTTACAAAATTTTAACCAAGGCGATTGCCATCCGTATGAGAGAAGTCATGCCTATTATTATAAATCAATACCAAGGTAGCTCTGTTAGAGGTAGATCCATCTTAGATGACATTATTTCTATTCATGAAGCCATTCACTCCAGTTCCCTCAATAAAAAGGTAGCCTTTCTCCTTAAGCTTGATATGAACAAAGCCTATGATAGACTGAGTTGGGATTTTCTTATTGCCATCCTTCACAAGTTTGGGTTTCACTCTGATTGGATTTCCCTAGTCAAAGGATGCATCTCCTCCACTTGGTTCTCTATTCTTATCAATGGTTCTCCCACTGGCTACTTTCAAAGTAGTAGAGGTCTAAGACAAGGAGATCCTTTATCCCCCCTCCTTTTCATCATTGTGGTTGAGGCTCTTGGCAGGTCTATTTTGGCAGCTAAAGAGGCAGGACTAATTTTTGGCATTCAAGTTACTTCACAATGTAGTCCTATCACCCATCAACAATTTGTTGATGATACCCTCTTGTCCACCTTTGCCTCTGTCAATGAAGCTACTATCATCAAACGTATTCTTATCCTTTATGAAGAAGCTGCTGGCCAAAGAATCAATTTCTAGAAGAGCAAATTGTTTTTCCTTAATACTCCCTTGAGAAGGCAGTAGTTGATTGCCAACATTCTTCATTGCCCTATCAGAAGTATGCCTTCTTCATACCTTGGAATGCCTCTTTTCATTGGAAATATTAAGGAAAACCTGTGGGACAATGTCATCGAAAGACTTCAAAAAAAGCTGACCACCTGGAGAGGAAACCTCCTTTCCCAAGCTGGAAAAATTACTTTGACCATGGCTTGTCTTCAAAGCATTCCTATTTATTTCTTATCCTTATTCAAAGCTCCAACTTCTGTCTATAGCAAAATGGAGAAAATTCAAAAAAATTCCTCTGGTCAGGTACTGAGAACAAACACAGATTTCATTTGGTGGCCTGGGATAAAATATGCAAACCTAAAGACCAAGGCGGTCTAGGTCTCAGACGGATATCCCACCTAAATCTTGCCCTCCTCGCTAAGCAGGTTTGGAGACTCATTTCAAATGAGAGGGTTGATTGGGTCAAAATTATAAAAAGGAAGTATCTTCAGAATGCTGAGTTCTTGCATGGTCAGGTACCCTCCTGCGGTTCTGCCTTCTAGAAGTCCATTTGTGAAGCTCGTCCATTGGTGCAAAAAGGGACCCATTGGCAACTTGGAGATGGCAAGTCCATATTTTTTTGGGAAGATAAGTGGATTGGCGATCATCCTCTCAGCTAGAATCCTATGCTTCAAAGGATCATCAACACTACCAAGCAACTTCTTGGTCCTCTAGTGGTTAATTTTATAGTTTCAATTAATGGAGCTATGAGATGGAAAGAGGTTAATGTTCCAAATTGTGAGGAGGAATATTCGTACCTAAATAACCATCTCTCCTCTTTTAGAATCCCCGACGTTCTTTCTAAAGATCAACCCATTTGGGAGCCCACAGACTCTGGGGATTTTTTTGTTAAGACTGCTTACTTGCTTTCCCTTGATTATATTGAAAATCCTCTACCTTTCAAGCTTGTCTGGACTAAGTATTTGATTCCTAAAATTGCTTCCTTCTCTTGGCTCTGTATTCAAGATCGCATTCTTACTGTCGAGAACCTCATGAAAAGGGGACTCACTCTTCCTAATAGATGTTATCTTTGTCTTTCCAATTGGGAGTCCACGTCCCACCTTTTCTTATTTTGTCCCTTTTCAAGGATGGTTATCAATAAACTTCTTCAAATATTCCAGTTGGTTTGGGCCAATCCTCCTTCCATTGTTGACATTTTTTATCAGTGGCCTAATCCTTTTAAAAATCTTGTGCTCAAAGGATTGTGTAAATTTAGTCTTCAACATTATTTGTGGCAAATTTGGCTTGAACGCAATCGCAGAGTTTTTGACAAGAAAGTTGTCCAACCTGAGTACATTGCCAATAAAATTATTCTTTGTGCCACAGAAAATGTTCTTGTTGCTCATCTAAATCCGCATCCTTGTCCTCCTTTTGAGAAAGACATCCTAAAGTCCTGCAATATAATTCTTGATGATCTCAATTGTACTGATCCTTCTAATCCTAGAAATAGTGTCAAATGGATTCCCCCTCCTATTGGTTGGGTCAAACTTAATTTTGATGGAGTGGCCAAAGGAAATCCTGGAACGAGGGGGGGGCTGGTGGAATCCTCCATGATCATCTAGGAAATTCTATTTTTGCCTACTCGGAGCCTCTAGGTGTGACTACCAATCACTCCGTTGAGGCCAAGGCTGTCTGGAGAGGCCTCCAATTTGTCAAAGATATTCTAGGAAACATCATTGTGGAAGGTGATTCTCTAAATATCATTAACTACTTAAAGTCTTCTAAGCCTTCCAGCTGGAGGATTAGACCAACCATTGAGGACTGCAAGCAAATCCTTCAGAGGTAACATAATTGCATTATCCAACATACTTACAGGGAGGCTAATACAGTTGCTGATAAGCTGGCTAATATTGGGGTCAATGCCCAAGGACCTTTAACATGGACAGACAGTCTACCCCCTGAGGTGGATGATCTTCTCAAATGGGACCAAATTCAAGGGAGGGACCAAACTCACGTTATCCATGATGAACACTAATTTGCCTATCAATCCTAGTCATCAACATTTTTTGTCCTTTGTAATCCCCAAGAGTCACTTTTCAGACCTTTGGTTTTGTCTTCATTCAACCACCTTGCCTTTCTTGGGAGATTGGATTCACGTTCCCCTAGGCTCTATTTTCCATTTCCACATTGCCTTTTTCAAGAACTTTAATCAGTTTTAGGTAACCACTTATTCTTATTACCCCAAGGTAAATTTTCACATGAGTCTTAATCATTTGAATCCCATGTGCTTTGATACGTGTAATCCTATTTTTTTGGGAACCATATTCAGCCTTCTCGATCGAAGGCTCATCCCGACAATCAATTTGGTGATCATCCCAAGCCTTTCGGAGTCTCGTGCTTGGATATCTTGTTGGCTAAGCCTTTCATGCACCCCGAATTGCCAAGCTACCATTTTAGAGTGTCACCAAGTGATTGGTTGGGCTTATAACCTAATATTGATTTGCAGATCAAACCTTTGCCCTAGCCAATCCCTGCTTGTTGAAGACTTCATTCCATTTGTGCTAATGCCTTTATGGTCCCAAAGCAGATGTTCACAAGGCAACGCCATTCTTTTATTTGATCATGTGCATGCCCTGTTCATTATCCTGGCATTTGCTCCCTTTCCCATCCCGTTCTTTCTATTCCTTTTTCTTGACCGACCTCTGTATTTTTCCCTATTCACCACCATGAAAGAGCGCAAACCCATTTACATTGAGCCTATTGTGCTCCAGCTCAATCCTTTGGTTCATGATTTATGGACAGATAAAACCAACAGTGCTTTGATAGAATTTTTTAAGATTTTCACTAGGGTTGATGACAACATAACAAAGGCCTTTGTTGATTCTTGGGATAAGGGTTACGTCACAATTCATGGTGTCCAATTTCACATCTCCTTTGAGTTGCTGGTGGGCCTGACAGGCCAACCCTTGGAGGGTAAAGTTATTCGGTGCAACAAACACAACTGGGAGGCAGAGCTGACCTTCTTCGAGAAGAACTCTGAGATTTATAAAAATTATAGTAAAGGTTTATTTCGTGAACACTTTTCCCCTCCTTTGCAGCAAATTCTTGTTCCTGTAATGCAATATCTTTCCTGTGATAATCCAGACTCTCAATTATGTTGTATTCACCTTGCCTACGTGAACCATTTTCGTGAAGCCAAAGCCATGAACATCCCTGCTACAATTTTTTGGTCCATCGACTACACCATTACGTCCACCCACAAAAAGGAGGATGTCCTTCCCAATCACCAAGGGCTTTTCAAAGTCCTTTACCATTATCTCCTCCTTCATTTCCCTAGTGGCAACATTCCTAAGTCTGAGTCTGAAGAAGATAACTCTTCCTCTACTCCTAGCCCCAAGCCTTCTAATCCAAAAAGGAAGATAAAAAATGACAAGCCTCACCCTATTGCTAGGAAGAAAATCAAAGTTGAAACAACCCCTGTTAGAAGCTCTCAATGACTGAAGCTTAAGGAAGTAGCTGAAACCCCACCGTCCATCTCTGGAAAACCTCCTAAAGCTCAGTCTACTTCACCTGATCTTGTTGATAAGTTCCTTCATAAATTAGTCATCCATGCTACTAATGCATCCATCATCCATCTGGAGATGGCTTACATCGCCATTGGTAAGGCCATTGCTAGCCTTAAGGAACAGAGGCATAATCTCAGCCTTTTCTTCTTCTGCAAAAATTTCAATGGTTCCTCCATGGTCTCTGCTGTTGAACCCCCTTCCGATGTCAAAGGGGGTGTTAATGAAGATGATGTAGTCAAAATTGCTAAAGATGCCTGCCTGGAAAATCTGAAGGAAACTTCAAAGGACAAAGAAACCCTGAAGGAGGAAGCGAAGGACAATGTTCTGGAAATTGATGTTCACAACCTTCTGCAACCCGACGCCCTTCCTTGATGGCGTCCATGGCTTGCTGCTGGTTTTGCTCTCGGTTGCATTGCTCTTCCTCTGGTCTGTTGGTGTGCAAGATGTTTTGTTCCAGCTCGCTTTTGTGTTTCTCTTTTTTGGTGGTGTTCCTTTCTGTTCCTTTGTGCCGAAGGATTGTAATGGCTTTTAGCCTTTCTGTTTTTAGTCTTTCAGTTTTGACGGGTTTTGTTCTGTTTAAGGGGACTCGTTTTTCTCTATTGTGTTCCTCTTGGTTCCTTGATGTAAAAGGTGATAGGGCACCTTTCAAATGCCCTTTTTGAAATAATATAAATTAATTTACCAAAAAAAAATAGTAAGGAAGAAGAAGACATCAGAAAGTAAGCAATTAATTATTTCAAAGATATATTATCAGATGTTGGGCAAGACAAGGAGGAAAAAGGTAATATTTTACAAAATAATTCATCAATTATCACATGGGGATAAAAATAAAATTTTTATGAAGAATATAACTATGGAATATTTACATGAAGCAGTTTCTTTTTTCATCCTAGCAAGGTACCTAGCCTTGATGGATTTTCTACATTTTAAAAAAATATTTTTAGAATTTATTGAAGATGGATATGTTGATTAAAGTTGAAGAGGCACAAAAAAGTAAGTCTATAATAAGTTAGAACAATGAAACCTTTATTACATTGGTTCCCAAGAAATATGAGAAAAAAAATCTTGATAATTTTTGTCCAATAAGCCTTTGTAATATGATAGGGTTTATTGGATTTTTCTATATGATCTTCTCAAAAAGATTAGTTTTATCAAATTTGACGTGAATGGATTATATTAAGTTGTAACACAAAAAAAAAATTATTTTAATCAAGGATCTCCTATTGGATATTTTATCTATTTATTATCCTTATAGAGGCATTAGGGAGAGTTTAGGTTACAATCAATGGTCCCTTCAAATATCATATCTAATTTTTTATCATATTTTTATTCTAGGTCATCCATTAGTCATTGAGGCCATGGAGTTTAAATCATTATTTCCATGCTTTGAGAAAATTATTGTATAGTTTGTTAATACTTAAAAATCCAATATTTTTCATCAACACTACCCTAGATTTATGGAGGGTTAGTATGGACATTATAGGATTTAACATTAAAAAAATCCATCAACCTAAATGGGTATTCTTTGTCTCATAGATGAAAAAAGATCTTTGGCACTCATGTTTGGTTAGAATAAAAACTTGTTTGGAAATTTGGAAAGGTAAGTTCTTAAATATGGTTAGAAGGTTATAACTCATAAAAACTAAACTAAAATACATCCTATTTATATGATGTCAGTTTCAAGATTTCCAATAGCTATGGCATCCAAATTTAATAGAACTTAAATAAATTCTTTGAAAAGGATATGAGAAAAAAATTAGATTTTTGTTTTGCAAGTGGGATAGGGTTTGCAAAGGTATGAATATTGGAGGTGTTAGATTTTATAGTAGTTTTTAAAGATAAATAGAATCAAATATTGCCTAGTATTTATTGAAAATAAATACATAGAATGGAGAACAAAGAACACAAACTATATGGGGGTGTCCATGGACACCAAATAATATCTCAAAATATAAATGAAATTGCATTCCAACCAATGATAAAAATGGTTGGTAGGAGGGGTATTTATAACCAAATATAAATTACCTTTAGGCCAACATTGTGATACTGACCTTCAAGGATAAAATATTTCAAAATTATATTTTAAAGGTTTACATGGGCCCAAATAGAAAATATGAACAATACAACTACAAAAGTTGATTATGGCCTAAAGAAAATCTTAATAATCACATATTATAACATCATCATTAAACTAAATTTGGAACACAGAAAGTGACCTTTACTTCTCAATTCCCCTTAATGGACACTCTCCTACCCTAAGGATCTCCTACATGCACACAAAAGTAACCTCAGAAATGGTCTAGGTCATAATGTCTATTTTCTACTGTAATGAAGGTGTAAAAACTAGATCAAACATCCCATGTACATGAAGCCATATCATAATGTGCATCCATATCTCAATGTGCTTTGTATATTAATGAAACATTAGACTACAAACAATCTATATGGTACTTTTATTATCTCTTTGTAGAGTTATTAAAAAAATCCGAGGAATTCCAATCTCCTCTAAAATTATGAGCATCCATCTAAGATCCTTACATGCTTTATTGGTAGAAAAATATTTAGCTTCTATACACAACTAAGAAATAATGGATTGACATCTAGAATAAAAATAAATAGAACTAAATTATAAATAAAACATGAAGCCTATGGTGGACTATCACTCATCTATATTACTAGACCAATTAGAATCTAAAAATCCTCTTAGTAAACACCTATATGATTGGTCACTTAATTATATCTAATAATCCTTTTAGTTGTTGTTGAGTGACTCTCTTAGGGTTCTTGCATATATCTAGAGTAATAAATGATAGCAAACGTTATATTTGGTCTAGTATAAAATAAAGAAGTCACCCCATAAGAGACCAATACAATGTAGCATCCACCAAGGTAGTGGTACAATCATCCCAATGCTTTAGGTCTAAAGCAAAAATATTCTAAGTGAACTTTCAATCCTCCATCCTAAATTTCTAAAGAAGATCCATTGCATAGTTGGGTTGAAAAATGATGATGCTAGAATCTATCTTATAATTTCAAATCTAAAAACATATAGAAGTCCTAAATCTATCATCTCAAAAAGTGGAACAAATTCATGACTTCATTCCTAGATAAAAGTACAAGAGTTTCCAATGATAAAAATATCATCAGCATATCAAAGTTTTCCCATATTTATGTTTGATGTAAACATCATATTTGGTTTCACATCATCAAAATTCACAACTTAGAACAAATAAATGAATCTTCATATACCACATTTGAGGAGCCTACATGAGTCCATATAGAGATCTAATTATATAATAAACCAATGGAGTGGCATATTCATGCTCAAAATTGTGTGG
The DNA here is from genome assembly GCA_028583015.1 of Wollemia nobilis. Classification (NCBI taxonomy): domain Eukaryota; kingdom Viridiplantae; phylum Streptophyta; class Pinopsida; order Araucariales; family Araucariaceae; genus Wollemia; species Wollemia nobilis. The sequence continues at coordinate 2,581,450 of JAQPPZ010016670.1, forward strand.
CTACTACAAATACATTTCCTCTTATCTATATGATATAGAAATTAAGAGAATCATCCTAAGTCCATCATATCAATTGGTGAAAATTATTGAATTAGTCCAAATCCTCCTATTGAAATAATCCCTTAGAAACAAGGCATGACTTTTGTTTCTCCACCTGACCATCCAAAGTATTTTTTCCTATGGACCCATTTGTAGCCAATAACATTCTTCCCTTCTAGAATATGAACCAATTCATAAGTCCTCTTCTTTATTAAAGGATTGTATTCTACTAACATAGCATCTTCACATTTTAGCCATCACTTAGCCTAATAATATTTGAGAGGATCCTAATAATGAGCTACCTTCAAGATCATTGCTTGAGAAGGATTCTTCCAATGTCATCCAAGTGATAGAATAGGCTAATAATAATTTAAAATTTTCTTAACCCACTTGGGTGTTGGATAAATTGAATAATAATAATGTATAATCTATGGTCACTTAACATAAAAAGCTAAAAATAAATAATCTAACTCAAATTAACCATTCACCTAATCATCCAAAGGTGAAATACTATCGACTAGTATGTCTTACTCAACATATTCTAAATCTAGAGAAGAAGGTGCTACATATGATGTTGTCTATGATGGGGTCAAAACAATAAGAAATGATACTCCACTCAAATATGGAGATGGATAAGATGAAGAAGATGCTCTAATGGTAATAGATGCAATCAAAATCTTGGAATAAATAGTCGAATCTAATATGGTCAAAGGATCAAATGAGTCATGTGCCAAAATCTCAAGTGGTGGAGTGGAAGGAGTACCTAGAATAACCTCATAAAAATAGCATATCTTTACATTAAAACCTCATGCCCTTTAGAATTTTAAATACAATATACCTTTGAGGCATATAAATACCACATAAAAATACACTTATAACTCCCTATAATATCTTTATTTTGAATATACTTATGTAATACCATTCTAAATACTCAAATATGGAAAATCGGGATACATTAGGCTTATCCCCTATCAATATATCAAGAGGTTTCATGTTTTGGAATACCTTGATAAGAACTCTATTGATGATTTATGCTTCAAAAGTGATAACCTCACCCCATAATTTATGATCCATTACCTTGGCATGAATCATAAATCATACCATCTCCATGATCACCTTGGTCTTCTTTTTTGCCACACCATTTTTGTTCAGGAGTATAGTGAACAATCCTCTAATATGCAATTACATGAGAATCCAAAAATATATGAAAGGCATGAAAAACACAAAAACCCTATTTATATTTAGATATTTCAATTTTCTTATCCAAATAAATCTTAATAAGATCCTTTAAGACCTTGAATCTCTCAAATATCTTATCCTTAGTGTCAATAGTTTACAACTACACATACCTAGAACAATCATCAATGAAAAGGAGGAAATACCTATTTCTTGATAGAGATGGTGTACCCATGGGTCCACAAATATCACTTTGTATTATCTCCAAGGGATGAGAGGCTCATATTGTAATCCCTTTTGAAAAAGTATCCCTATGATGCTTCCCTAGAATACATACCTCATATCCATCACTTGGAGTGGATATGAATGGAATCCTAATGGTCATCTAAATTTGACTCGTGTATCTCAATGAACCATAGTTAAGATTCCCAAGCCTATGATGACACATTTGAATTTTGTAATCTACATGAGAAACCATATCAAGAAAAAAAAATTCTAGAAGAGGGGTAGAAGAGGCTAGACTTCCTCCTAGCATATGCATGTGGTTAAACTCATCATAATAGCTAGTAGAAATGGTTTTAAACCCATTGTCTATATCATTAATTATCCATGTATCAAACCAAAATTATAATTTCTTATTTATATGAATAATGTGATAAAAATTCTAACTTATTGGAATCCTTATAGAATCTCTTGTGTAACCATTCATAAAACTAGACATTGGATAGCCTCTTTTTTCACTTTCTACTTTGCAAATATTCATTTCATCCTTATCAATGTTTATGGATCTACAACTCAGTCAGGTAGATAAGAATTCTGGAGTGGTATTGAAGCCTTTATGATAATTAAATACCAAGAAACCTGATTCATGACCATTGGATATTTTAATGTCATAACCAAAATGGATGAATATTTTGGGGGATTTAGGAAATTGACCCAAAGTATGAAATATTTCTCAACTTTTATTTCAAACAATAATCTATGGGAAGTTGAGTTTGAAGAGTACAACTATACTTGGACCAACAACAGGAGAAGCCAAATCCTAATAGCAGAAAAATTAGATAGATGCATTCTCTTAGATCATTGGCTAGATGAAGGAACTTGTGCTAAAATTAATACCTTAACAAGGATTGGTTCAGATCACTGGCCAATAAGAGTTAAAATAGTGGTAAGTGAATTAAAAAAATATCATATTTTAAATATGAGCAGATGTGGGAAGACCATCCTCAATTTGTTTATATGATAGCTCAAACATGGAATTATTTAGGTAATGGTGGGTTGTATGCTCTTCCAAAAAATAATAAAGCTATGAAATCTATATTAAAAGAATGGAACAAGAACACCTTTGGAAATATTTTTGATAAGAAAGAAGAACTAAAATATAAAATTTCAAAATTCCAAAAAGGTGATGATAATTCAAGGTTAAAGGAAAGGGAGTTGTTAGTGAATATCATAATATTTTGAGTAAGAAAGAGAAACTCTAGATATTAAAATCAAGACAGAATTGGTTGAAATAATAAGATAAAATATGAAGTTTTTCATCGGATGGCTATAGTAAAGAGATCAAATTCAAAAATTAGTAGAATTAAATCAATATAAGGGGTTTGGATTGAAGATCAGAGTGAAATTAGAAAAGAGGCAAAGTCGTTTTATCATAATATTCTAGGTTCAAATGAGACCGAAGTTCTTAATGATAAACTTCTTCAAGATGTTCCTTCAGTTATAACGAATGAAGATAATAGAAAATTTATGGATCCTATTACTCTAGAAGAAGTTCATTTAGCTCTTTTCTATTTTAATAAGGATAAATCCCCAGGTCCAAATGGGTTCTCTACAATATTTTACCAATATAATTAGGATATAGTGAAGGATTCATTATTGGTGGTTGTGGAATAGTCTAGGGTAAAACAATACATACCTTATAAAAAATGCAACATATATTACCCTTATTCGAAAAAAGAAGGATGTTGAATTGTTTGATTCTTTTGGACCCATAAGCCTATGTAATATGGCATCTAATATGATTTCCAAAGTGATGGTAAATAGAATAAGGTCATTGTTAGATAAAATTATTTCAGAAGAGCAAGGAGGATTTGTGAAAGGAAGATAAAGTCTAGACAGGATCATAGTAGCTCATGAAGTTATACATTCAGTAGCTTCAAGAAAATAGAAAGCAATGATATTAAAACTTGATATAAGTAGAGCCTATGATAGGGTTAAATGTGATTTTTTTTTGCAGTTTTAAATAATTTTACTTTTGGGTATAAATGGGTTAGATGGATTAAGGCTTGTGTCTCTATAGTTTCTTATTCAGTGTTGGTCAATGGGTTAGTGACAGAATATTTTAAAGCCAAGAGAGGCCTTAGACAAGGAGATCCTCTATATCCTTATTTGTTTATTATTATGGCAAAATTTTTGAGTAGGAACTTAAAGAAGGCTTACAAATATGGGCTTATAAGTGGAATTAAGGTTAGTAATAACATCGATAACATCACCCATAAATAGTTTGTAGATGATACAACCCTTTTTGGAAGAGCAAGGATAAATGAGGTCAAAGCCTTGAATAACTTTTTAAAAGAGTACAAAAGAGCTTCAGGGGAAAAATTTAATAAGACTAAATCCAAAATTTACTTCCTTAACACTCCTGCTAATATCAGAGCAAGAATTTGCAGGTTGCTTCAAATGGAGGAGGAAAATTTTCCAACTTATCTAGGGATGCCTTTATTTTAGGGGATATTGAGGATAGATTTATGGAATCTAGTTATTAGTAAATTTTAGAATAAACTTCCAGCATGGAAAGGTAGATAGTTATCATTAGAAGGAAGAGTGCAATTAATTAAGTTAGTCTTACAAGCCATTCCAACATATTATATGTCATTGTAATCTATGCCAAAATTAGTTGAAAAAAGTTTAATCTATATTATGCGACCCTTTTTATGGTCAGGTTTACATGATAAAAGGAAATTTCCTTTGGTGAAATGGAGCAAGTTGTGTGATGATAATAGGGGAGGTCTTGGTTTAAGAGTTCTTATAGATGCAAATTTAGCTCTTAGGCGAAAAGTTATATAGAAATTTTACAAAGAGAGTCAAAGACAATGGGAAATAATTCCTCTAATTAAGTATGAATCCCAATAACACAATTTTAATATTTACAACATTCTCTCTACCAAATGGTTCTTCTCTTTGGAATGGTTAAAAAAAATCTATTGATATTATGATTAAATGTTTAAGATGGTTGGTGGGAACTAGAGAAAAAAATCCTATTTGGATGAATACTTGGTGTGATAAAAAACCACTCTATTTAGATCCAATTTTGAAACCTTGTATGATATTTCTTCAAGAAAAATATGGTGATAGGATTTCAAACATTTTATACAAGGATCGAGAAGGAATATACAAATGGAAATAAGATTTTTTACAAGTATACAAGACATTTATTCTAGGAAGAAATTGAAAAAAAAGATAACAATTGTGATTATTCTGAGGGGATCCAAGGATAAATTTATTTGGGAGTTGAATAGCTCAGGAGAATACACAACAAGAAGTGGATATAATGTTCAACACCAAAAAAATAATAATATCACTAAAATATGGAGAGATATTTGGGATAGCCCAAGTATTCCTAAAGTCAAATGTTTGTTTGGCTAGTAGGTCATAGAAGAATTTTATCCTAGGATAACCTTATGAAAATGGATTTGCATGGACCCTCTCCAAGTTTTTTCTTTAATAAGGAGGAAGAGAGTATGGACCATCTCTTGGAATATTTCTCAATAGTATGGAATCTATGGCAATGGATTCTTCATATGTTTGGTAAATGCATGGTGATGAATAGAATAATTGAATATTGGTTAAAGCATTGGTAGAGCACTTATAAAAATGAGGCTTTAAAAACAATATGGGATATATCAAAAAATACAATACTTTCGACTATATGGCTAGAAAGGAATAAAAGAATATTTAAAGGAAAGGAAAGCAATTTAGAGATAATGAAAAAGAAGATATGTTTATCCATAGAGGAGTCTAAACCAATCCTTTCAACTCATCCAACCCCTAATTTGGAAGTAGAGAGCCTTGATAGATGGAGTCAAGTCATTTAATGGAGTTATGATGCTGGGTACAAGAGAAGCAAAAATAAGACAAAGAATATAAAGTGGAAACCACTAGATATGGAGTGGGTTAAATTGAATTTTGATGGAGCATCTAAAGAAAATCCAGGACTAGGAAGAGGAATAATTAAAAATAATAGAGGAGATATTTTATCTCATTATGCTTTCAATAGTGGATTTAAGATAAATAATGAAGTTGAAGCTTGGGCAACTTTAGAAGGGTTAAAAATATGTAAACAAATGAAATGGAATAGAGTATGGATGGAAGGTGATTCTCTCATAATAATAAATGCAATTTTGAGGAAAGCAAACACTCCATGGAACATACAAGAGATAATTATGGAAATTGAAGATCTTCCTATAGAGTTTGAAGAAATCAGGTTTACACATATATTAAGGGAAGGAAACAAATGTGCAGATAGGTTAGCCAATAGAGGGGTTTTGATTGAGGATCATGGAGTTAAATTCTCCTTTCCATGGTTAGAGGAAGTATTGAGATTAGCTGAAGTTTACAAGAAAATATTGACTATTTGAATCAAATAATGATTAAGATTTACTTTAATGTTTTCCCTTGGCAATATCTACTTTATTTTGTAACAACAATGTGTTTTTATTTCAACTATTTATTATAATTTTTGTGGTTGCACTTGTGTTTTAGGAAGGAAAATAACAATCTAGATTTGGTAAAGCAAACAATGATAGCGCATTATTTTTGAAATATTACTCTATTAATATGTAAGGCATAGATAGTAGAGGTGAAATTTTGGTATTGTGAAGGATTCTATAGAAAAATTTCAAGAAATATGCTAAATTATAGATTAATTGTATTCATACAAAAATTAAAAAAGATCCAAAAAATGAAAATGAAGAATTTAGATATTTTATGTAAAATGATGTAGGTTTCTAGATATATAATCTCAATTGAAATGAGAAGTGTATCTATTTGTAAAATCTCAAGATCTAAAGAAGAGAGATGTAATTTTTCAAGGGTGGGAGACCCAAGTACAACCCCTTATTATCCAAAAAAAATAATAATAATGTGATAAATAGACAAGAGGTTAGACCCAACATTAGGAACATTAAGTACCTCGTCAAAAAATGAAGATCCAATGTTGATGTCTCCACACCCTACAACCTATAATGATGAATCATCTCCAATAAAAATACATTCCCCTAAATGAGTTTTTTTTAACCTCATAGAAGATTTTTATTCTTCATCATGTACCTAGTGATTGCTAAATTTTCAATCCACTTATCTAAGGAAGTGGATTCCTAGTATTCTAAATGAACTACTACATGTGCTTGTGAGGTTTTTTCATAAAACCTTTCCTCAAATTTTACATATAAGAGAGCAACATTACCCCCCCTTTATTGTTGCTTCATCAAGTATTTTGATCCAAATCCTATAAAACTCTACCTTGTGACCTTTGATTTTGTAAAACTCACATGTAGATTTCCTAAAAGGCTTCTTGGAATTATTTTGATTCTATGTTAGTATTCTTGTAATTTTAAAATTTGGTAATATATTTCTTTGGGTAAGCCTAGTTGAAAAATAAATTTTCACTTATGTGTATGTATTCTAGCATAATGGTGCAAAAAATACTTAAATGTCTCATCAATTGGTGGTGCAAGGGAGTTTGGAAAGTACACATAAAGCATATTAAAGACAAGAAAAACTATGTCATATGTCCTTAACATATTGTTGAAAATGATATTAAGCACTTCAACATTCTTTTCCTTCTTCATTACTTGCTAACCTTATATTCTCTCCTTAGGAACTCCTCTTGAAACTTATATATATTGTTGTAGTTTCTTAAAATGAATGATGTACTCATCAATAGTAGAAAATGATTACATGGATAAATTTATAAGCTCAACATCCAATCTATTGATGTGTGTGGAATCAATTCGATTAGACAATCCTTGAAATTTCTCAAGTAGCACTTTAGGGTCCATTATGTTGCTAACATGGGTGTCATATACATTATCAACATAAAGGGCTATTAAACCATGATTCTCATCCTTCTTGTCCCTATATAATTGCTTCACTTCTTTAATATCAGTATCATGAGGATCCTCATTCACGTCTTGAGTAACCCCTTTATTAAAAGTAAAGCTTTATTCTTAATTTTTTGGGTAGCATAGTTTGGACCACTTAACAAGCAGACATGGCAATCCATGACTATTATTCCAAAATGTAAAATCCTACATATAGTTGTGATAAATAATAATACCACCAATACTGAGATCTTGAAAAACCATACAATTTAATAAAAAATTGGCTCAAATAATTTTGTATGCAAAAATTATGGCCCTAAATATTTTACCCAACAATCTTAAAAGTACCTTTAAAACCTTTGAAAATGATTTTAAAAATTAGTACCTATAAGAAATGAGAAGTCACCATGTGTTGCTAAATGAGTGGATGAGAGGGTTCCAAGTATATACTAACTGTGTAGCATACTAGTCAATCATGTGATGCCACATATTACAATCTACTTTGTTGTTTGATCTTTGAACCACACTATACCACTTATCACATCTGGATTCTATTTGAAATCTATGTATCATCAAGTCAATTTCTAACTATACAATCTACTTGTCAAGTTTTATGAAGTAGAAAAAATAATTAGTCAAAGCCATATTTATATATGTCTAGTGGTATACAACCTACCACATTGGCCTTCATACAACCTTTCATGTTGGTCAATCAAAATCTACTATGTTAATACCTATGTCACCTCTTCCATCACCTACCATATTTTTCCTTGGCATGCATACCATGCTATCAACTATAGGAATATCTATGCTAGCCACCACGTGTTGAACATTCCTTCCTTTATGGGCTGCTAAGAAAAAAACTGATCTGATTGTCTCTTGTCTTGCAACAGGAGCAAAATTTTCCTCATAGTCAATGCCATATTTTTGAGTAAAACATTTTGCTACTAGTCTCGCCTTATGCCTCTCAATGCTTCCATCAGAATTGTACTTGGTCTTGTAGACCCATTTATATCCAACACATTTTTTACCTTTGGGTAGCTTTACTAGCTCCCATGTATCATTATTTTTTATAGAGGTTATTTCCTCTTTCATGGCTTCTTGCCATACATTTTGAGTACATGCCTTCTCATAGCTAGCTGGTTCTAGCTATGCACTAGCCAATAAAACATAATGGACTACATCTCCTCTAGGTTCATGGGAGTCATCATCCCCATACAATTGCAAATTTTCAAGTTGCTGCAAAACTGTATTCATTTCACTAGCTTGGCTTCTAGTGAATCTTCTATGGAAATTTTGATCCAACATTTGAAAATATGGATGATGTTGTAATGTTCTTTTGCCTCTTGATGGAGTGTCTCTATCAATGTACATCAGTGAATAAATTACTGATCTCTGTGGAGAAGGACTTGGAGTGGCAGTTGAAGTACTTGATGTAGTACTCCTGCTTGGGCTTGGAGGGGGTGGCGTGTCTTTGCTTTTCTTTGAATACACCTACTGTACCTGTGAAGAAATTACATCTTGGGACTCATCATCAACAAAAATTCTTTGATGACCCCATTCTCCCCCTTCATAAAAAATTACATCCCTGGAGAGTATAACTTTATGAGTCTTGGGATTGTAGAGTCTATATGCCTTTGTAGACTCACAATACCCTACAAATATACAAGCTTGAATTTTTGGATCAAGCTTCTTCATTTTCTCATCAGTAATGTGTGCATATGCTAAAGAACCAAACACTTTGAAGTGCTTTACATTAGGTTTCTTTCTATACCATGCCTCATAAGGAGTGACACCATCTAAACTAGAAGTAGGACTTCTATTTAGAATATATACACTGGTTCTTACAGCCTCTGCCCAGTACATATGAGTTAGATGCTTAGTTTGTAGCATCGATATTGCCATATCAACTATGGTGTGGTTTTTTGCTCTTCCACACCATTTTGTTGTGGGGTATAGGCAGTGGTAAATTTCCTTTCGATCCCACTTGCTTTACAATATTTCAAGAATGCTTTTTAGGAGTATTCACCTCCTCGATCTGTCCTAAGACATTTTACATAATTTCCACTTTGATTCTCTACATTGTTTCTAAAATCTATGAAGCAGTCAAAATCTTCATCTTTATGTTTCAAAAAATAAATCCAGCACATTCTAGAGAAGTCATCTATGAAAGTGAGAAAATAAGAATAGTTTTTGAGACTCTGTATTTGCATTGGTCCACAGATGTCTGAATGTACTAACTAAAGTGGATAGCTGGCTCTCCACGCTTGTTATTTTGGAAACTTCGACCTTGAGTGCTTTCCCAAAGCACATCCTTCATAAAACTTCTTTTGTTCATTGATTTTGGGAAGTCCTGTCACCATAGCTTGAGAAGTTAGAAGTTTCAAGCTAGCGGAATTAAGGTGACTATATCGCAAGTGCCAAATCACACTTGGATTTTTTAAAGCTACATTTGCAATTTGAGCTCCTTCTGGCTCATCAAATTTGAGAGGGAATAACCTGTTCTTGGTCATGGGGACCTGTGTGATGACATGATTACAATTATTTTTATCAAAAATGATACATTGTCCTTCATAAAATACAAGCTTGTAATTGTTCTCCATCATTTGCCCAACACTTAGCAAATTTTTTTGGAGCTTTGGAGTGTAATATATGTCATGCACTTTCTTTAGTCCTTCTTTGGTTAGAACCTCCATGTCTCCAATACCATCTACTTGCAATATCTTATCATCCCCTAATTTGATTTGGTATTTATAAGTGGAATCTAGAGTAGCAAATAAATGTTATTTGCCACTCATATGGTTTGAACAACCAGTATCCAAAATCCATGTGTCATTTAGATTATGTTTTGATTGTCCATATGATAGAAAAATATTAGAGGTATCATCTTCTTCTCCATAATTACCATATTGACTACTGCTGCCTTGTGAATATTTTGACTAGCAGTCACGAGCGAAGCTTGCCATAGTTGAAACAAGCTAATTTGGACTTGTCACTTCCTTGCCCTTGATTTCCACTTTGTCCTTGATTTCCTCCTCAATTTTTATTTCCACCTCTTTGCTGATTGCCTCCTCTGTATGAGTTGCCTCCTCTGTTGGAATTGCATCCTCTATTCTAATTGCCTCCTCTGTAGTTTCTTCTGCCTCTACCTATTTGCTTGCCTCTGCCTTGACCTCTTCCCCATCCTATTCCATTGTTTTCATTGGAAGTGAAGGCCTTATCATCACCTCCGTAGCTGGTTGAAGGAGTTTCAGGAAACCTCTCTTCATGTGACATTAACAATCCAATTAATGCATCAAATGTTAAAAGGGAAAGATATTTAAATTCTTCTATAATTATGGCAATATGGTTCCATTTCTGTGTAAGTGTTTGCAACACTTTTGTTACAATTATCTCAGGATTGATTGCTTCGCCTAGTGTAACCATTTTATCTACTATTGCTTTTACTCTAACACAATAATCACCAACTTTTTCATCATCTTTCATTCGAATATTTTCAAAATATCTCTTCAGTGTTTGAAGCCTTACTTGCTTCACTTGATTACTACCTTGGAATCCATCACTCAATGCTTTCCATGCATCTTGAGCAGTCATACAAGTAGCAATTCTAGGAAATATGCTTTTATCCAATGCGGCTTAGAAATGAGAAAGAGTAGATGAGTTGCTCTTTTTATCTTCTTTTCAAGTTTTCTTGTCTGTTGCATTAAGTGTGGTTCAGTCTGTGGCTTCTATATAGCCTTCCTCTATGATGTCCCACAAAACTCTTTCTATGAGCAGGGTCTTCATCTTTATAGACTAGTACTCATAGTCATAACCATTAAATTCTAGGATAGTAAGCTATTGTGTAAGGTCATAGTTACCAAAAAACTCTCTTTATTTCATAGTTACAAAAGTACTTTGTTGAATAAAAGAAAGAAGAAGAAGGAAGAAGGAAGAGATTACAAATTTAAGTCAAATATGACTTGTTCTACTCTATCATTGATTGCTTGCTCCTCTTGATGTGGGGATGTGATCTCTTGATTTGCAAAGTTATCTGCCACTTCTTCTTCATCGTCACTTATTGGTATGATTTTCGGTGATGGTGGTTCTAGGATTTCCACTGAAATGCTATAGTGTGTGTACTCTGATTCTTGTGGTGCAGCTTGGATGGATTATGATTGTTCAAATTGACTTCTAAATGAATTATCTTCAAAATCCACTTCGTACCCTGAGTCAAGATGCCTTTGATGTGCGATTACTGCATTTTGAAGTTGACTAAACACAATGTTGAGTCCATAACCTCTTACCTTTTCATCAAACCTTTTTGCACCTTCTCTTGCTAGCATAAGGCATGATAACACCCATTAGGTATGATCATCAAATGTCTTTTACAAAATACTAAGCCTCTTAGGCTTATTACACACTCTTTTCTCTTAGGAAAGTTATCAATTTCTCTTTCAATATCTGAGTATTTCACAAAAAAGTGAAATGTACAATCTCTTTTTGGATGACAATATTAAGCCTTCAAGGCTTTTACAACAAAATTTTAAAATTTTAACTTATTAAATAACATTAAATATTCATATTTAATAAAAATATAATTTTATAATCATTAAAACCTAAGTTTTAAAATAATTATAAATTACTTTTTATTAAATTAATATTTAATAATTTTAAATTTCTAAAGTTTAAATAATAAGAAAAATTTTAAACAAAATTTATCTCTAGCCCATTCGAACTCGTGACCTCTTGATAGTCACAAAACCTTAGACCAATGTGCCACGGAGTTTAATTTAAAACTCAAAGGATCCGCGATCCTTTTCAACTATGCTTTCTAGGCGATTTCAAAAAAATAAAGCAAAATAGTGCCTAGCAGGATTTGAACCCGTGACACCCAAATCACAAGCGCTACACTTTAGCCACTTGAGCTATGCCCATGATTGAGTATGGAGGAGGAGGGTTTTGTATTTAACAAGCTCTTATCATTGATTTCAAAGAAAAAAAAACAATAATCCCACATTCAGTAGGATGGAGGCAATACAAGGGTTTATAACCTTGGGCACGTGCCTTTTGAAATGTTTGCCTTTGGGCAATCAGAGATCGCCCATTTTGCCTCTGATTAGCCAATCATTCCTCACCATGTTGCTCCCTTCACTACCATGTTGTTTGTTTGCGTCAACTTCTAAGTCATCCAGTCAGTGTGGGTCTTGTTCTCCTCTTGCCATGTGCCACTCTCTGATTGGTTCTCCTGCATCACTCCTATATTTGCATGCTTTTTGTGTTGGCCTGCTCCAAACTTCACCTCGATCCACATAATTTGAGCTTCTATCACCTCAATCTATGTGTTGTGGGTCCCACCTTGACCTCACTATGGGCTGTGTGCTACAAGATTCTCTCTCCTCTGTCCTTGGGCTTCCATTGCCTCGATCCTCATGCCCTCTCAACTTTGTCTCTGATACCAGATTTGGTTTGAGATAAATTAGGAGTGAAAAATAGGAAATTAATATTGTATTCAACCTTAGGAATAATTGGTTACATTGGTATTTATACTCGTAAAAATAAAAAAACCTAGGGAATATAGGGAAGTTAGGGAAATATAAGAAAGAGGGAGGAAAAGAGAAAGGGAAAATGAGTTGGTTTGCCTTGTCGCCCTTGCCATCCAATCCTGCCCAGTTAGCTATCGTCCAATTCAAACTTACCTGCCCAGTCAGCTGCCATCCAAGGAGGTAAAAGAGGTAAGATCCAATGCTTACCATTCCTTTTTGGTCCTTTTACTAGCTTTATTTCCAACAAAGACTAGATTTTTGGTCATCTTAATGGTAATTTTATTGTCATAATATATGAGTTTTGGGCCATCTATGAATAGCCCAATATCCTTAATTAGTTTCCTCAATTGTTACCTTATACTCTACTTCTATTGAAGACAAGGAAACTATATGTTGTTTCTTGGTGCTCCATTAAATAGTACCCTAACCCAACTAAAAGTAGCAACCAATACTTGATATTCTAGTTTTAGGATAACTAGCCCAATATGAATCTATGACCCAATCAATGAAAATTCATCACAAGTTGTGTACATAACACCATGATGAGGGGTACCCTTGAGGAATCTCAAAATCCACTTAGTTGTTATCCAATGACTCTTCTTGGGATCCTACATGAATATAGAAATAAGGCCCACTTAATAGGTGATATCTAGTCTAGTTGAAGTTAAGTAGATTAAACTTCCAACTAGTTGTCTATAAAGGGTGCCATCAACCCTTTTTTCATCATCATTACTAATCAATTTTATTTGGGTTTCCATGGGAGTGAGAGAGGGTTTACACTCCTGCATGTGAAACCTCTCCAAGAGAGACTAAATAAATTTAGCCTGGGATATAAAGATCTTAGTAGGTTGTTGTCATAATTCTATGCCTAAGCAGTAGTGAAGGAGGCCCAAGGTAGTTATTTCAAAGTTTTTGCATAAGTCCTCTTTGATAAACCTTATTCCATCTATGTCATCACTTGTAACGATATGATCATCCACATACAATATCACCAAAATAATGTGGTTCCTCAAATATTTCACATAGAGAGTAGATTTTGTTATAGATATAGTGAAACCAAGGTTAAGGAAATAGGAGACAATTTTGGTATACCAAGCTCATGGTACATACTTCAATCCATATAGGGATTTCTTCAATCTAAGGACTTTGTTTTCTTGGCCTTTGACTATGTACCCTGGTGGTTGATCAAAATACACTTATTTTTGCAACACACCATTGATAAAGGCACTTTTTACATCCATTTGATATATAGGCCAATATTTTTGATTAGTTAAAGCAATAACAGTGTGGATCGTAGTCATCTTTACCATAGGAGCAAAGATCTCCTCATAATTAATCCCTTCTTGTTGCTCATAGCCTTTATCTACTAGGAAAACCTTGTAGCAATCTAATGAGTAATTTGATTTGTACTTTTCCTTATACACCCATTTTGTGCCAGTGGTGGATTTGCCTAGGGAAAAATCAACTAACTCCCATGTGCAATTTGGTTCAATGGAGTCCAATTCTTGTTCCATAGAAAGAGTTCATTTAGGATGATCAAGTTTTTCTTTGAAATTAGAAGGTTTTTTTTGGCTTAGGACTTTATCCATGAGAGAATAGTTCAATTAGTGTCTTAGGGCAAAAGGCATTTTACCTGTATAAGTGGGAAAGTGGATTTGGGCTGCATCTATTGGACCCACTTAGGTAAATAATTTGATGATGTGGAATTATCATTAGATAGAGGAGGAGTAGGAGTAGGATGGAAAGCAGGACATGGATCATGAGTGGGAAGATCCTCATATTGAGGAAGGCTTTAACTTGTGAAGAGGAAGGATTAGATGAGGGAATGGGTGGCAAGGGAGCAACTATGTCCTAATTTTTTTGAAATGAAGGGGCCATAGGAGGACTTGGTGAGGGATACTCATCGAAGGTAACATCCCTAGGGAGAAATATATATATTTTAAATAGGCTCATACAACTTATAGGATTTGGCACTTTCACTATAGCCAACAAAGATGCATTTTTGGCTATTGTCATCAAATTTTCTTCTTTTTTGATAAGGGATGTGGGTATAGTCATCACATCCAAAGACCCTAAAATAGCCCAAATAAGGCATCCTTACACTCCATAATTCATCTAGTGTTATTTTATGCAAAGTCTTAGTGTAATACCGATTGGTCAAGTATGTAGCAGTAAGAACAAATTCTTCCCAAAATGTGGTTGGCAATGCAACAACTAGCATAGATTTTTCTCTGTTTGTGATTTTCTAATTCATATTTTTAGCTACTCCATTTTTCTGAGGGGTATAAGGAGTTGTGAACTACCTCCTTATCCCATTATACTTACAAAAGCTAAAAAAATCTTTGGAGATGTATTCTCCACCATTATCTATCCTCAAGGTGGAGATATGATAGCCACTTTCTCTTTCAACAAGTGCCATTAATTCTTTGAAGGTATCAAGGGTTTTACATTTATACTAAATGATATAGATCCAAACATTTCTACTATAATCATCAATGAAAGTGATGTAATATATGGCCCGAGTATGAGAGTGAACAAACATTGGCCACAAATATTTGAATGCACTAATTGTAGTGGTATATGGGCTTTCCAAGCCTTTCTTGACTCAAAAAGTTATCTATTGTGTTTGGCAATAATACATGGTTAAAAAAAATATTTACACCCCGTTAAGTGAGGAATTCCTTTTACCAAACCCATTCTTTCCATAATTTGAAGATTATGAAAGTTTAAATGACCCATTATTTCATTCCACATATACTCCAAAGAGAAAGTAGTAGTATGCAAATATGGTTGAGTTACAAATTGGGTAAGGAGGTAATAGACACCATCCTTTTTGACTCCCATGGATTTGACAAAGCCATTTGGTTCCTGAATATAACATTTATCTTGGTCAAAAAATATAGTATAACCCTTATTTGTAAGTTTCCCAATAGAAAGGAGACTCCTCTTAAGGCTAGGTACATACAACACATCCATGGCAAGGATATTATTCCCATTGTGTAAAGAAAGTGGTGCATTTCCTACACATTCAATGGGAAGAGCACGTCCATCTCCAAAAGTAATGAACTAATTATGGGTAGGTTGTATCTTGGTCAACCAATCCTACCTACCTATCATATGTTTAGTTCCTTGAGTCTATATACCAACAATATTTATATTTGATATTGACCTGGTCTATTGCATACAATATATTAATATTATGGTCTTGTTGACCTATTTGATTTCTCTATCTATTTCTTTGATAGCAATCAATTATAGAATAATTCCATTTTTCATAGTAGTCACACCCTTGTTGGTTGTTGGGGTGATTTAGTTGTTGTTAAGGCCTATTAATATGAGATATTCTATTTGGATTATCCCCTTGGGGAGGTACTGATTGCCATATTGGCTTTTGATGTGGCTATTATTGGGGCTACTAATGGTACAATTATGGTTGGTGATGGTATTGTTATGGTTGTTGGTGTTATTGTTGTGGTTGTTGATGTTGTCATGGTTGAGACCTCTGTCTACCTCTTTGATTTTGTTAATGTGGACCCCTATTGTGTATATGTTATAAATATACCTTGGTGACAAAGGCTACTATTGTGGATTCAATGTATTCATATTTGATTAAGGACTACTCATGTTGCTTAAGAAGGACTTCAATCTCCTCAAATGGGGAATTCAAATTTTTACTAGTTAAATTTAACATGGTAGCATGTATATAAAATTTAGATGGAAGGCCATGCAAAATATTAAGAACCAATTCATTGTCTGAAAGAAGGTGGCCTACTGCTAAGGAATCATTTCTTATGGACTTCACTTCCATGAGATAATTTGTAAATGAGCCTTTCATGCATATATTGTGCAATTTATTTTTAAATATAAGCTTTTATCATGACTAGACCTATAAAATAGCCTCATGAGTGCATCCCAAGCTTCTTTGGGTGTAGCAATAGCTCTTATAGTTTCTCTACATTGGATACCAATAGATAGATTGATTAGACTTAAAACTATGTTAGAATTTATTTCAAAAAAAGCCTTGGTTGTATCATCTTCAATAGGTATCAATGGTTCTTCATACTGCTTTCTATCTCTTACATTATCCCACATTCTATTCATGATTAAGATTAATTCTATTTCTAATTTTATAATTTGCAAATGAGTTAGATCCCTCAAGATTTTCTGTGAGTCCATTGAGCAAAATACAAAAAAGTGAAAATCAATATTTTAGAGAAGGGAGGAGCTCAACCAGGGTGACTAGAGACACAAGTGCCAAGTATGAGGTCGTCAAAAGAGTCTAAGGTACACCTTTTAATATCCATAATGTGTGGAGAGTTCTCCTAGATCTTCCACTCTGAATCAAAAAGTGTTTCCAATAGTGGGAGGAAACTTGAACGCAAGTGGTATCTACATACCTAGGGGAGTAATAAGTGGGAAATAAGGGGGTTAAATATTTACTTATTACAATGATGTGATTTCTTTCTTGCTAGAAAAATTCCATAAATGATGTACCAAATAAAATATCAAGTGCTTAGGTGCAAATAGAACTACACTTGATCACAATATGATATAAGCCCCAAAGACATGTGTGGGTATAACAAGCATAAAATTGAAGGAAAAATATAAAGAAGAGATGCAAGCACAATGTGGCTAAGTCAATGCCACAATAAGAACTCCACAAGAAAGGGACAAGGGGCCCTAAAACACCCCTTGTGATGATGATTGTATTAGAGAAAATGGATAAAAAATAGCCACTAAATAATATCAATGCCACCAATGAAAAGAATACCTCCAAATTTGATAAATACAATGAACAATTTGACCTAATAATCTCCAAGAACATAAAAATAGAGCTTCTCCAAAGGTGGCACAAGTTTTGTTTTAAGAGTGTCAAACACTACCGAGATTGCACTCTATTTTACAAGATCAATTTTGAGGTACAATTAAGCCAATCAAATAGTTACACAACTAAAAATGGACCCCACCAATGTACCCTAATTAGTAAAAGACTTTTCAACAAGTATATATAAGGCTATACTCAATTACAAATGAGTGCCTCAAAATAGCTAAAAAGTATAATGTCTACAACAATGAAGAAATTGGCACAATAATTTTTCCAAGTACAAAAATATTCCTCCCACTTCAAGTATTAAAAACACCTTTAATATGCACCCAAATGGTGTCTTGCGGCGCTTGTTACTAAGGTCTCAGAGTTAGCTTTGCAATGCAACTGTCATATCTAAAATATGATGCTCCAGGGAAAGTTATACTAAAAAGGTGTTATGGGTATCTTCATTCTCAAAATGATTAAAATATTCCCTCCAAAAAAGAAATATGAGGGGAATATTCCAAAATATTTTAAGATATATATTTTTTAAATTAAAAAAAATAGTTTCCCTTTAGAAAAAATTCATTCCTCTAGAGAGCAATGTCTACAAAGGGTGAACAAGAACACATCATTGGACTTTTAGAACATGAAGTTGATGACAAGATGTAGTTTAAGGACAAGGACGAGATCAATTACATTATGGTGACGGTGTAATTTTTGGATGAAAAGTGTGTCCCATTATTGTTCACTGTCAAGTAGTTGTTTGCCATGAGGACGCCCGAAAACTTTGATAGTGATGGGTTATTTTCCTATAAATATCTATAGATTTATAAATCTCCTCATCTAGCAACTCATAAAATTAATCTAATTGAGCAAGCAGAGAGCCACCAAAAGCATATATCTCTTGTGTTGAGTGTTCATAAGTCTGAGATATGAAACACATCATCTTTCAATAATTTCTTGCAAACATTATTCCACATGGTCTGCGTGGGGGGTGATGTGCACCTAGGCCATAGGGGATTAGGGGGTGTGCAGTAGTCCAAGCATGGGCCATGTAGGGGGTGTGCACACTAATGTTTTTAATTTATTTTTTTCCTTTCATGAGATGGGGTTGCATGCATGCTATTTTTTTATTTCCTTTTGCATATGCACTAAAATGTTTTCTTCATGTTCACACACTAATTTTTATTTCTTTCATGCACACTAAATTTTTTATTTATGTACGTTAAAAAAATTGAAAACCTTTTGGTGCCTCTTATTTTTTGAAAAAATTACCTCAAAATTTGGAGACTATAGTAAATGTGAAATGCATCAAAAATCCTTTGGCTCAGATGACTCCTTATAAATGTGTAGACTAAGAAATTCTAGTTTTTCCTACCATAATCTGTGCAACACTTGTCAGGAGTAGCAAGATCCAAATGGTTGCAATGGATTAAAAAAATTATTTTTCATTCATAGGATCAACATAAATTGCAAGTGAAGAAGATACTATGGAAAAAAAATGTATGATATGGAAAAAATAAAATGCTCTTGAAGACTTGTGAATACAAGGGAACCTCAAACACTTCACAAATATTTTTGTAGAAACTTTGCTCTTAGGAACCCTAATTCATGAGGTCATAAACAAATTTAAAACTAGGTAGAATCTTATGATGGGAATTTATCTTGTTCCTTCTAAACCAACTTGGCCTAGGAACAAAGGATACTTTCATCCAATTGTATGTAGGATTTCATAATAGATGTTGGGACTAAAACATAACATCACATGAAAACATAACATGGAGGCAAATAAACACCTTAACAAGCCAAATAATATAGGCCTTAGCCTATTGAATAATACCCATTGAGCTCATTATGCTTATGGATTGCAATGAATATATAGTAAAATAAGGGGCATTAGGGTTGTAGATTGGAAAACCCTAACCCTAAATTATGTATATGTAGGAAGGAAACCCTAACCCTAAATGTGTGCAACCCATGAAAATGCATAGGAAAAGTGCACATAAAATATTCTAGTATGATTTACTTAGATCCCTCAGTAGATTCGTTAAAATGTTTGCCATCTATGTGCAAGAAATCAATTGGATGATGAATTACTTCAAGAACAATTATGGCAACTCTGAAGAAGGTTTGGATTAGTTTGCTCTGGTTCTTTTTTCTTAATTTTTTTTAGGGTTTCTTGGTCTCCTTATTCAATGGTTTCTTTTTTTGGTGTTTAAGTGGCATGCCCTATTTGTCTTATTTTTTCTTGTTTGGCTTTGTTAGGAATTTTCTAGTAGTCATAGTTGTATATATGTAAAGGTTTTGGGATCCTTTCAAAACCCCTTATTTTCCATCTAATCAAAAAACAATTAGCTCACAATAGAAATGAACAAACTATTAAGGTTAATAAAATAGAAGAGGAGATATTAACAAATTCTATGATGGATAGTCAATTTTAATAGGAAGAATGTATTTATATGCTTGACTTTGTCTATGATAAAAATTGTCATAACTCTTGGGATGGCCCCATATGATTTGTTATATATCATCCATGTAGCATTCACTTGATTTGGAATTGGTTAGAGGAGTAAGAGGTCATGGAACCTGTTGGAGCCAGATTTGACTCAACTTTGAAACCCCCAAATTTAAATTTTTTGGTTTCAATCAAAATGATAATAATGCTAGTCGCTTCTTCAAATTGGTGTGAGTATCTAAATTTCACATTGGTTGGTTTGATGAAGTCTAACCTTGGTTGTTAACAATGGGACTCTTTATAAATGCTCAAATATCTCCAAAGTGGATATGGCAAAATATTTTATTAATCAGATTACTTAACCCGAAATCTGATCCTCATAGAAAAATTTCCCTTGGGCCTAAACCAAAAGATAAACCCTTAAGTCCTAAGGTTTTCAAAGGTAATACTCTAATTAAACACCTTGGTCTAGAACCCAAAAAATTAAAATTAGCAATAAGGTCTTTAATTAAAATCATGAGGGCATGCATCCCATTTAACTAAAAGGTGTACACCTTAGATTTAATCCAAGGGCCGTGCTCGACTCAGTTCTAATCGGATGACGACGTGTTAATAAATCAATCAAGAGATAAGTCAAACAAGTCAAAGCCATGTTCAAAGTAAAAAGGTTACATCTTAGGCTTAATCGGATGATAGCACATCATCTAAACCGATCCGATGGATGCACTCTCATGAAGAAACCCGAATGATAAGTCAAAAGGTCTAAAAATGTTATAACCTAAGGATAGAATCGATTAAAATCCATGCAACTCCGAGGATCTGAATGGATGCGCTTGATCCTGGCCAAATCCAATGGCTGCGCAAATCTCCAAGGAGTCAAAGCTTTAAACGAGTCATTGTGGGTCAAAGATTCTATTTAAGCAGTGAGCTAATCCGATGAATCGGATGATAGCGCTCGAGCGAGCTCAAGATCGATGGTTGCACTTGTTTTAATTTAATCATGTGTTAAAATGCTATGGTAAAATGTTTTAAAGGTATGCACCCCCTTTGGAATAACCATCGAGCTAATTTGGAAAATCGGATGACAACGTTCAATCCAAATCTAATCCAATGGTGGCGCGCCCATGCAAGAAGCATTAAAAAGATAAAATCCCTAAGAGATTAATTAAAATTATTAAATAGGATTAACAAGGGTCTAAACACGTTAGATAATCATTCCCCCTTTTGGCTTAATCAATGTTAACATTATATGTCCATCATAAACTAACCCGCAGGTTGATTAAGATCTACTAGCAGTGCTCGAGCGAGCCCAAAGATCAATGGATGTGAAGGTCTATAATGATGATGAAAAATCAAAAGCAAAAATGAAGGTAAAAAATGATCCATAGATCTGACAGCAATGCCTATCTCCACACTGATCTAACGGCAGCGCATCGGCAAAGGTGATCAAGGTTTAATCTAGAAGGTTTATTTTGATTAATTAAAGAACTTTATTATTTGTCCCTTCTATCTTATGTTAAACCGAGCACATGGTCGGAAGATCCAACGGTCACACCTTCACCATGGTAAGATCTAACGATGATCACAAGGAAGGGTAAACATGTTATATGATACCTAGGTTTAAATCGAGTGGTTAAGGTCAAAAATCATGGGGATAAACATTGGATAATCATGATTAAATAAGGATTAATAAACCACATTATTTCAAAGGTTTATATGTGAACAGGTATACTAATTATCATGCAGGTTCCAGGACATCAATGGTAGCACTTCATCAGGAGCAAGAAGATCTAACGATAGCAAGCAAGTCAAGGTTGAAACAAGCAGAGCTTAAATGATAGGCATATTCTAATAGATCCAACGGATATGCTCTATCTCAAGATAATCCAATGGTAGTCCACACTTCAAAGGTAAATCAAAAGGTGAACTTAGTTGACTTTAGATTAATTAAAGTTTTAAACACAAGACCTTAACATAGTATCAATCATCACCTTTGGTTTGGTTAAATCAACATTAAAATCTTGGAGTATGTTCTTTCAGTTAATTAACCTACAGGTTATAAAAGAACCAAAGAAACAATTGAACAAAGGCGGATCGAGCAGCTATACTCAGTCAAACCTCTAGCCTAATAATTATGAAAATATCAGTAAGAATAAAATCACCATTGACCAACATCTTCAAAGTTTTGGAAACTAACACTCTTGTAGGTTTAAAGAATATCAGAAGCAACCATGATGGAACCTGTGAAGATCACGAACCAACAAAATCGATGAAATCATCCGTAAGAAATATTCGATAGACTAAGCTTCTAGAGAAGGATGATCGCTTCACAGAAACACCCTCAACATATATCGAGGTAGAAATCAAAGAGGTGACTTGTTCACAGTAAGGTACACCGAAAGACGCAATGAAGATCAATAACCAAAGACGAAGTCAAAACAATACGCATAAACGTTATGAATCCAGAAGGATACCCATGGAAGGAAATATTCGAGAAAATCAGAGTAAATCCCATGGATAGTACCTTGGTAAGGACAAAGTAGACCAAATGAAAGATAAATCCTGATGCTCAAGCCTACAACCAGATCATGTATATCTCATGGGAATAATAGTGTACCACAAAAATAAAACTACAAAGCATAGTCACAACTTATAAATAAGAGACAGTAAGGGAGAGCTAAAAGGCATCGACAAAGTGAAACTATGGAGTACAAAGAATATAAATATATTCAGTTTTTATTCTACAAATACTTAAGATGATGAAAGTGCATGAAGAAAAAGGTATGGTTTCGACTTACAGAAAGCCATTCAATCCATGCTTCGATGAAATATAGTTACGAGGGAAACACTCCGATGGAGTATAGTTATGGAAGCAGCTTATAAATGCTTCCAGATCTTGTTTTCCATTCCCACCTTCTTCCTACTTACCACTGCCTCCCTCCTTCTAGGCTTTCTTCCTTAACCATCCCGACATTTGTCCCCACATTGTGCCATCTCACCACCTTCCATTGTGTTGAACCACCCCCTTTCCTCTTTTCTCCCTTCACTCTATCTCGTGATCAGTGCAACTCCATCTATTTGCCACTAGCATGCCACCCCTTGTCTTCACCATCACGTCGGGTCCCCCTCCGTTCCTCATCTAGAATTCATGATGGCAGCCTGGTCAATCCTTAACAACAGATCATAGTGGCCAGGACAAGCAGAACAAAAAGGAAAAATATAGTGTTGAATCCTTAGTTTCTAGGGCCAACCAGAGAGAGCAAAAAGGCCAAATTAAATAGCAAAGAGCTCCCTTCAGTCCAGAGAAGAACCTTAATAGTCAGTTCAGAGCCGCACCAGCTGGACAACATATAGAACAGGTTCAATCAAATGTTGACAAGTGTAAGGTCAGAAATAAACCAAAAATAATAGAATCAAGAACCAGAGGCTATAAGAAGAAGCAACTGTGGATAGATTCTGCATCAAGCAATTAGAGAATAGCATTTTTTCTAAGAGGTATACTTGAGTGCCCTATTAGTTGTGTTGTTGTATCCCCTTATGTGTCTATTTTCCTTTCTCATTTCTTATTCTTCCCTTTGCTTTGTAGGATTGTGATAGGAAAGTGCTCAAGAAGCTGAGATCATTTCCTACCTTTTTGAGCCTAGGATTCAGAGACTCTACTGTTACCAGATTGGAACAAGGAGAGTTGGAGAGACCTATTACATTATTTGAACAGAGTCCTCTTCATTGTATTGATGTATTTCTTTGAGAAAAATAGAGTTAAAAGGCATTTCGCCCACTCTGCATGTAATATTTTATGAAATCAATACAATTCTGAATTTTATTCCTATCATATCTTTGTCTCAGTACTGTGTGTCACTGTGTAATGGGTTACATTATTTGAACACATTATATACGTTTCTTTCATTGGTTAACTCTTGATTTTATTGCGATATTCGAATGAGATTAAGAATGCCAATTTTCCTTCTCCCCTTCTTTCTGTTTCATATTAAAATTGTTGTTAAATTGCTATAACAACCCAATGAATCTAGGCATCGGTCTACATAAGGCATAACAAATGGTTGTTTTCATGCTTGGTCATTTTAATACATATAATATAATATAAATCTGGAGCGTGTAATTAGAGTTTTAGCCATAGAATTACCGTTGGGGTTTCCTTACCCATTCTGTAGTTTTCTTTAGCAATATTTGTGTTTAGCAGAACAATGAGGCAGGTTGACCAGAGCCTGTAATAGCTCATTGGTTTCAAATGGATTCTTGTAGCATGACAATCAAAATCCTACGGATGCAAGAATCGGTTCCAATAATTTTTTGGCATCGTTGTCGGGAGGACTTGATAGAAAGAGTTAATGACATTCTTAAAAGTTTTTCTCAAACGACATTATCTTTAAATCAATGGGTGGCCAGTTAGAATAAAGAACGTTTGTCTTAATTTTTACATTTTCTACGTTCTTTATTACCCATGTTTTTCAATCTTATTTTCTTTATGTTTCTTGATCTTCTTGAATTTCTTTTCTTGATCTTCTTGAAATTTTGGTTTCTTGATTTTCTTGATTTATCCCAAGAACTGACTCCTATGAGGATGAGTGATAATATCAAGTATTCTTGATAAAAGCATACGTTGTTCTTTCTGCACCCTAGTGTTGGTGACTCTACTGGATGAACCCAGAAGAAAAAAATAAAAAGGAGAGAACAGAACGTGTTGGCTAACACCAGGAGAAGTGGTAAGGAGCTATTTCTAGAACTCGAGAATCCAGAGGTATTTATACATACCCAGAAAACTCCACTTTTTAAGAATACTATTTATAGCAGTAGATTAAATTCTAGCGGTAAAAGGTACGTAAAGAAAATTTAGAATACTATTACTACTGATATCACTGTAGAAGATGATTTAAATTCTACTATAGATAGAAATTTGAATTCTGCTATAGAAGATACATGTAATAATAATTCAAAGGTAGATAATCCATCAGTTTACATTCAAGCTGCCCAGACCCATACCACTGTAGGTACTACAACTGTGAAATTGAATTCTACAGTAGCAATGGCCTAGGTTAATGTTCATTTATGGAGAACTAATAGATATAGGCCTTTTGCATTACCAATAAATTTAAATGCCTTACCCAGTAAAGCTCACAAATACCTCCCTAAGTTTTTAGGAAACAATGCAGTAACTAGAGAGGATCATATCAAAAGTTTCTTATATGCAATGGATAGTCTAGAAGTTGAACATGAAGATGTAGTATTAAGACTATTTCTATAGACTTTAGAAAAATATGCCAGAGAATGGTTTAATTCCCTTCCTAACAATGATATCCTAGACTTCACCAAAATGGAAGAGGTGTTCCTAAAGAAGTATGGTGAAAGGAAAAATGAACAATCATTGTTAACTGAGCTAGCCACTATGAAGAAGAAAGAAAATGAAGTTGTTAGTGATTTTAACACAAGATTTTCAAAGACTAGGAACAAAATCCCTGCCAACCTCAAGCCTAGTGATATTCAGTCTATTTATTTTTATAAGAATGCTTTTCAAGGAGAGTTTAACTATGAATTAAGGCAAGAACAAGCCACTACCATTGATGGTTGTATGGAAAAAGCAATGGATATAGAAAGAAATATGCTTGACAGTGGTAAGATGAAGCCTTATTCTTTAGAAGTTAACATGCCTGAGAGAAAACCTAAGAGAGTGGCTTTTGATATACAAAGAAGAACTGAAATTGATCCTATGGAGAAGTTGACTAGTCAGATGATAGAAATGTTCAACAACATGAGTAACAGGTTAGCAAGAATTGAAATAAATGGAAATAATGGTGAATCTTCACAAATAGAGTGACCACATATTGACAACCATCCCCCTTTAAGAAAAATTACAATAAGAATTGGGGAAACAACAATGGTTTTGAAGAAGGAAATAGGAATAGAGGTAATGGGAATAATAGCTAGAAAAATAGAGATTCTGATAGGGATCAGAACAATGTCCCTAACCCGATGCCATCTGCCAATGTAGCAGAAGGTTTTCCTTATTTTTGCTCTACTTGTGATGCACCTCATAACCCTGATGCATGTGGAATTCACCTAAGTGATCAACGTAATGTAGATATGCATGCAGAATTAGAAGATGATATAAGAATCAATGCATGTTGGTCCATTGAAGATGAATCCAGAGAAAGGTTGTTTGAAGAAGACATGGATAAATATGCTTCAAATCATCATCCTCAAATTTTAGTAATTGAAGGAACTAAAATCTTGCAGAAATCACATGAGTCAAGATATGATAAGATGAAGCAAGGGAAATTAATCCCCACTGCTCAAGAGGTTGAGGAATTAGAGGCAACCCATGTTCTGAATTTAAGGAATAGAACAGTCCCTGAAAGGACAGAGAAAGCCTCTACAAGTGAAACAAGAAAATAAACTTTCACCAATAAAAATATCAGTAAAGAGAAAACTGATAAGAACCCTAAAAATATTACTCCTGAAGTAATAGAATCAGAGGAAGAGATTCCCAAAGAAGAAAGTAATAAACCATTGGATATAAAGAAGATAGAATTTGATGTTGGGTCAGAACTCAGTAAGCAAAAGGTTAATATCACATTTGGAGAACTTATGAAAGTTCAACAGTACAGAGAACAAGTCTGCAGAGCATTTGGATTAGTAGAACAAAAAGAAGACCCAACTTGCCATGTTGCTAGACAAAATCAACATGATACAAGATCACCATCCTCTGTCAGACCCTTCTATGTGTCATTAAGATATAATTCAGATGAAGGGGAAAGATATGTGATTCATAATTGCATGCTAGATAGTGGAGCTTCACATAATATCATGCCTAAGTTAATAGCTGACCAAATGGGATTAATCTATACTAGAGATTCTACCCCTATTTTTGTAATGGATAGTAGGCAAATTCCTTATGTAGGGGTGATAACTGGATTGTTAGTTTTCCTAGATCAACACCCCAAAAAGGGCATTGTCATGGATGTTGCAGTAGTTGACGTTGACCCATTTTTCTCATTATTACTCAGTAGACATTGGGCAGAACAACTAGGAGGATCAATTCAATTGGACTGGTCCTATGCTACAATCCCAATATCAGATAAGGAGAATATAATTTTGAGAAGGGAACCATTCAACAAACATTCCATAGAGTTAATTCAAACAGATGAAACCATGATTAACTTAGTTAACTCTATGGAAGAAAAAGGGATGGGAGTTTATTCAATATGGCACAACCCATTCCTGGTGGAAGTACCAGATGCAAAGAACATGGATCCAAAAGATATAAAAATAGTAGATGCCGAATCAGATAGATTTTTGACTCAAGAAATGTGGACCATGTCTTTTGATGGAGCTAAATCCCAATCTGGAGCAGGTGCAGGTGTAAATTTGACTGATATTAAAGGAAACTACCTTAGTATTCCTTACAGATTGCAATTTCCTTGCACAAACAATGTAGCTGAGTACGAAGCCTTACTATTAGGGCTAAGGAAAGCAAAAGAGCTAGGTATTAACTACTTGACTGTAACAGGGGATGCAGAGCTTATTATACTACAAATCAAAGGTAAATATCAGACCAAGCATCCTAGGCTTAAACAATATAGAAATGCAGTATTGGAAGAAATTGATAAATTCTTAGCTTTCAATATATCATATATTCCTAGAGAACAAAACCATGTTGCAGATCTTTTAGCTGTGAATGCCTCAGGTCTAGATCACCCAGAGATAACTACAGAATATATGGATAGATTTCCAACTATCTCAGTCTATAAACCTTTTGTACCAGATAACATAGTCTATTTATAGGTATTTCAGGATGATATAGATATTAAAGATTTTATGACTCTACAAAATCAGTATGCAGATGTAATCTGTGATGAAAAATATGAAGAAAAGCTAAAAGATCAAATAGGAGAGCCAGTAGAAGTAATCCAGTTGAAAACTAATAAGATACCCAAAGGATTAGTTTCTCTAGAGAGTCTATTTGATGATTTTGACAAAGCCTATAAACCTTTACGAAGAGAAGTGATATCTGAGGATATTAATATTGGTTCAATGAAAGAACCCAGAATAGTGAAAGTAGACATGGCTTTACCTGCTAAAGAAAAGGTTGGATATATCAGTTTCTTGAAAAAGAACAAAGAACATTTTTCTTGGACTTATGAAGACCTCAAAACCTTCAAGACAGATGTAATGACTCACATAATACCTTTGAAGGAAGATTCCAAGCCATTCAGATAGAAACAAAGGAAATACAATCCAACTCTGCACCCAATAATGCAAAAGGAGGTACAAAAGTTACTGGATTCCAAAATAATCAGAAAGGTAAGATTTTCTTCATGGATATCCAATTTAGTACCAGTCAAAAAAAAGAATGGGGATATTAGACTCTGTGTAGATTTTAGAAATTTAAACAAGAGTTCATTAAAAGACAATTACCCCTTACCCAACATGGAACAATTATTGCAAGCAGTAGTTGGTTCAACAAGATTGTCTCTGTTAGATGGATTTTCAGGGTACAATCAAATTCAGATAAATCCAGAAGATAGACATAAGGCAACATTCACTACACCCTGGGGCACATTTGAATATTTAAGGATACCTTTTGGACTAATGAATGTCGGTGCTACTTTTCAAAGAGCAATGGACTTCGCCTTTAAAGGATTAATGTTCAAAATTGTAGTTGTATACTTAGATGATATCACAGTATTTTCTAAAAATCTAGAAGATCATCTAGAACATTTAACTGCAGTTTTTGCTCGGTGTAAGGAATTTGGAATTTCTTTAAATCCCAAGAAATGCATATTTGGGACTACACAAGGAAAGCTGCTAGGACATATAGTTTCAAAAAAAGGAATAAGTATTGATCCAGACAGAATTGAAGCCATTTCCAAAATTCCCCCACCTAGAAATTTAAAAGGAGTCGGGTCATTTTTTGGCAAGATAAATTTCATCAGAATATTTGTCCCAAATTTTGTCTGAAATGACCAAACCCATAAATGACATGGTTAAGAAAACTGGAGAAATAAAATGGACAGTAGAAAATATGGAAGCATTTAACAAGATCAAAGAAGCCATATCAACCACTCCAGCTTTAAGTTGCCCTGATTATGCAAAATATTTTAATATCTATTCATATGCGTCTGAACACTCTATTGTTGTAGTTCTTTCATAGAAAGATAATGAAAATAATGAAAGGCCAATAGCCTTCATGAGTTCAGGATTAAAAGGAGCACATCTCAAATATACTTTGCTAGAAAAACATGCTTATGCAGTCATACAATCTTTAGAACACTTCAAAGGTATATTTGGTTCAAATAAGGTTTACTGCTGCATCCCTTTTATAGCAATAAAAGATATTTTTTCTCAATCAGAACCATTAGGAAGACCAACAAGATGGATGGTAAAACTTCTGCAGTATGATGTTGAATTCAAAATAGTTAAAACTATCAAAGGACAAGGTTTAGCTAAATTGTTGGCAAACAAATAAAGAGAAGGGTTTGAAAATGTTCTCACCATAGATGAGGCATATGATCTTAGAAGAATCAATAATACTGAGTGCAAATGGTATGAAGAAATTTTGTCATACTTACAAACCCTGTCATTCCCTAAAGACATGTCAATAAACAGAATAAGGTCAGTCAAGCTTCAAGCTCAAAAATATTATATACATAATGGTGTGCTATATTGGAAACACCCTGATGGAGTATTATTAGTCTATTTATATGAAAATGAAGTCCCAAAAATAATCAATGAATTCCATGATGGTTTTTGTGGGGGACATTTTGCTCCAAGAGCTACCGCTAATAAAATTATGAGAGCAGGATATTATTGGCCTTCCATTTTTAAATATGTATATAAATATGTTAGGAATTGTCATAACTACCAAGTTTTTGTAGGAAAGAAGCATCTGGAAGCCATGCCTCTCAAGCCAGTAATCATTGAAGCACCATTCACCCAATGGGGCATTGATTTGATTGGAGAGATCAAACCTAATTCATCCGGACAACACAAGTGGATCATAACTACAATAGATTACTTCACAAAGTGGGTAGAAGTTGCACCCTTGAGGACATCTACTACTGCCACTATCATCAAGTTCTTAGAAGAAAACATCTTGACCAGGTTTGGGGTTCCTCAAAAACTGGTTACTGATAATGCACAATATTTTGTTTCATATGAAATGGTAGAATTTTGTGCTGAATATGGAATTGAATTATCTCATTCTTGCTAATTATTACCCCCAAGGAAATGGCCTAGCTGAGTCATCAAATAAAAACATAATAACAAGAATGAAAAGGTCATTAGGGAAGAATAAAAGAGGATGGGATAATGAACTAAAATTTGCTTTATGGGCTGATAGGTTGTCTATCAAAAGAAACATAGGGAGAACCCCTTATGAGATGGTATATGGAGAGAAGGCCCTATTACCCCCAAGAATAGAAAAATTGGCACTTTCCCTCCTGTTGCAAGACCATGAAGACCCCAATCCCATACAGAGAAGGCTTGATCAAATTGTCCTGTTAGAAGAGCAAAGAAGAGAGACCCTTAATAGAATGATGGAACAAACCAAGAAAACCATGGAATTGTTTAATAAGAAAGCTAAGGGTACTCCTTTTTCTCAAGGAGATATAGTCATCTATTGGGATCCTAAAAATGATAAGCATGGTGAAAAAGGTAAATTTGAACCTAAATGGATTGGCCCATATCAAATTGCCCATGTTATCAGTCAGAATACATACAAGCTACAGAATTTGTAGGGAGAAATAATGGCTATCCCTATTAATGGCCAACACCTCAAAATGTACAATCCCTGTTGAAGGTGTACTATACAAAAAAAAATAAAATAGAAAAACAAAAATCCAAAAATAGAGTGGTGTATTTTGTTATTTTGTGTATTAGTTAAGCTTCTCTTTTGTTCTTGAATAATTTTGAGTTTACTGTACACATGATATCTTAGTTTGATGAGTATATCTAATTGTTTATTCCACCAAAAACAATAAGAAAAAAGGGGATTTATTTTAGATTCTGATGAGGTTTACAATTTTTTCAAATATGAGTGTTTATGCAATAGTTGTTTGATATGAGATAAAACAGAAAGAAAACAAAGCTGATTGAAACATCATGTCAAGCCTCACATTACAAATGATACTTAAGGTGACTTCAAAGGTCCGAAGAACTGAGTTATCTTTGAGAGGGTAGTTGAGCCAAAAATCATTACACTCATATTTTATAGCCAGAAACTAATCCTCAACTCAGGCATACTTATTGCACAATTTGCTTATATATCCAAATACTTCTCTCATGAGAAAGAAAAATAAAAATAAAGTAAAACTGAGTCACTACCTGAGATATCTTGGAAAACCTCTACCGGAGCTATAGACGCTTGACTGGCAGTAGGGTAAAACTAATATGGGATTAGAAGCAACTCCACCGGGCTATAGACGCCTGACTGGCAGTGGAGCCCTACAGAATGGTGAAAATTTTTAAAGAGTGAAATCACATATTAGGCTTGACTATTTTGCTCAGATATGGTAAAGTTTCGAAAGATTTAGAAATCCAAAAAAGAATGCACAAACACACACATGGGCAAAAATATGATGAAGCAAGCGGTTGTGACAAAATTTGTGTAATCATATCTTATGACTTAGCTAAAACAAGCATTACAATATTTCAAAAAAAACTCATTGATTTCTAAAATTCTAACCCTTGTTTCCAAATTGAATGAAAAGGGATCTACAGTTTTTCATACTCTATTTACTTTGATATCATGTTGTTCATACAGTTTTTCAGTATATATATAAAAAAAAAAAGAAAAGAAAGAAAAGAGGAAGAAAAAGTTTCTTTTATGTATTTCAAGCTTTACTTAGCAGTCAAAAATTTTTAATTTTTGTTCAATTTATTTTGCAAATAAAACCAGGAGATTCTGTGGTTCTCAAGTGCCTCATGTTTTCAACACCTTGTCCCAGTCAGAGCC
Organism: Wollemia nobilis; assembly: GCA_028583015.1. Lineage (NCBI taxonomy): Eukaryota > Viridiplantae > Streptophyta > Pinopsida > Araucariales > Araucariaceae > Wollemia > Wollemia nobilis. The sequence continues at coordinate 2,613,530 of JAQPPZ010016670.1, forward strand.
TATGTTGGAGCCAAATTTGACTCAACTTTGAAACCCCCAAATTTAAATTTTTGGTTTCAATCAAAATGATAATAATGTTGGTCGCTTCTTCAAATTGGTGTGAGTACCTTAATTTTTCATTGGTTAGTTTGATGAAGTCTAACCTTGGTTATTAATAAAATGTGCCTTTTTATAAATGCTCAATTATCTCCAGAAATGAATAAGGCAAAATTTTATTAATCAGATTACTTAACCCGAAATCCGATCCTCATAGAAAAATTTCCCTTGGGCCTAAACCAAAAGATAAACCCTTAAGTCCTAAGGTTTTCAAAGGTAATACTCTAATTAAACACCTTGGTCTAAAACCCAAAAAATTAAAATTAGCAATAAGGTCTTTAATTAAAATCATGAGGGCATGCATCCCATTTAACTAAAAGGCGAACACCTTAGATTTAATCCAAGGGCCGCGCTCGACTCAGTTCTAATCGGATGATGGTGCGTTAATAAATCAATCAAGAGATAAGTCAAACAAGTCAAAGCCATGTTCAAAGTAAAAAGGTTACATATTAGGCTTAATCGAATGATAGCGCATCATCTAAACGATCCATGGATGCACTCTCATGAAGAAACCTGAATGATAAGTCAAAAGGTCTAAAAAGGTTATAACCTAAGGATAGAATCGATTAAAATCCATGCAACTCCGAGGATCTAAATGGATGCACTTGATCCTAGCCAAATCCAATGGCTACACAAATCTCCAAGGAGTCAAAGCTTTAAACGAGTCATTACAGGTCAAAGATTCTATTTAAGCAGTGAGCTAATCCAATGAATCGGATGATAGCACTCGAGCAAGCTCAAGATCGATGGTTGCACTTGTTTTAATTTAATCATGTGTTAAAATGCTATGGTAAAATGTTTAAAGGTATGCACCCCCTTTGGAATAACCATCGAGCTAATTTGGAAAATCGGACAACAATGTTTGATCCAAATCTAATCCAATGGTGGCACGCCCATGCAAGAAGCATTAAAAAGATAAAAGCCCTAAGAGATTAATTAAAATTTTAAATAGGATTAACAAGGGTCTAAACACATTAGATAAACATCCCCCTTTTAGATTAATCAAGGTTAATATTATATACCCATTATAAACTAACCCACAGGTTGATTAAGATCTACGACAATGCTCAAACAAGCCCAAAGATCAATGGATGCGAAGGTCTATAATGGCGTGAAAAATCAAAAGCAAAAATGAAGGTAAAAAATGATCCATAGATCTGATGGTAGCGCCTATCTCCACACTGATCTAACGATAGCGCATCGATAAAGGTGATCAGGGTTTAATCTAGAAGGTTTCTTTTGATTAATTAAAGAACTTTATTATTTGTCCCTTCTATCTTATGTTAAACCGAGCACATGGTCGAAAGATCCAACGGTCGTGCCTTCACCATGGTAAGATCTAACGATGATCGCAAAGAAAGGTAAACATGTTATATGATACCTAGGTTTAAATCGAGTTGTTAAGGTCAAAAATCATGGGGATAAACATTGGATAATCATGATTAAATAAGGATTAATAAACCATATTATTTCAAAGGTTTATATGCAAATAGGTATACTAATTATCATGCAGGTTCCAGGACATCAATGGTAGCACTTCATCGAGAGCAAGAAGATCTAATGATAGCAAGCAAGTCAAGGTTGAAACAAGTAGAGCTTAAATGACAGGCATCTTCTGACAGATCCAATGGATATGCTCTATCTCGAGATAATCCAACAGTAGTCCACACTTCAAAGTTAATTAACCTATAGGTTATAAAAGAACCAAAGCAACAATTGAACAAAGGTGGATCAAATAGTTGTACTCAGTCAAACCTTCGACCTAATAATTATGAAAATATCAGTTTAAAGAATATCAGAAGCAGCCATGATGGAACCTGTGAAGATCACAAACCAAAAAATCGGTGAAATCATTCATAAGAAATATTTGATAGACTAAGCTTCTAGAGAAGGATGATCACTTCACAGAAATACCCTCAACATATATCAAGGTAGAAATCAAAGAGGTGACTTATTCACAGCAAGGTACATCGAAAGACGCTATGAAGATCAATAACCAAAGATGAAGTCAAAACAATACGCATAAACGCTGTGAATCCAGAAGGATACCCATGGAAGGAAATATTCGAGGAAATCAGAGTAAATCCCATGGAAAGTACCTTGGTAAGGACGAAGTAGACCAAATGAAAGATAAATCCTGATGCTCAAGCCTGCAACTAGATCATGTATATCTCATGGGAATAATAGTGTACCACAAAAATAAAACTACAAAGCATAGTCACAACTTATAAATAAGAGATAGTAAGGGAGAGCTAAAAGGCATCGACAAAGTGAAACTATGGAGTACAAAGAATATAAATATATTCAGTTTTTATTCTGCAAATACTTAAGATGATGAAAGTGCATGAAGAAAAAGGTATGGTTTTGACTTACAGAAAGCCATTCAATCCGTGCTTCGACGGAATATAGTTACGAGGGAAACACTCCGACGGAGTATAGTTATGGAAGTAGCTTATAAATGCTTCCAGATCTTGTTTTCCATTCCCACCTTCTTCCTACTTACCACTGCCTCCCTCCTTCTAGGCTTTCTTCCTTAACCATCCCGACATTTATCCCCACATTGTGCCATCTCACCACCTTCCATTATGTTGAGCCACCCCCTTTCCTCTTTTCTCCCTTCACTCTATCTCGTGATCAGTGCAACTCCATCTGTTTGCCATTGGCATGCCACCCCTTGTCTTCACCATCACGTCGGGTCCCCCTCCGTTCCTCATCTAGAATTCATGATGGCAGCCTGGTCAATCCTTAACAGTAGATCATAGTGGCCAGGACAAGCAGAACAAAAAGGAAAAATATAGTGTTGAATCCTTAGTTTCTAGGGCCAACCAGAGAGAGCAAAAAGGCCAAATTAAATAGCAAAGAGCTCCCTTCAGTCCAGAGAAGAACCTTAATAGTCAGTTCAGAGCCGCACCAACTGGACAACATATAGAATAGGTTCAATCAAATGTTGACAAGTGTAAGGTCAGAAATAAACCAAAAATAACAGAATCAAGAACTAGAGGCTATAAGAAGAGGCAGTTGTGGATAGATTCTGCATCAAGCAATTAGAGAATAGCATTTTTGCTAAGAGGTATACTTGAGTGCCCTGTTAGTTGTGTTGTTGTATCCCCTTTTGTGTCTATTTTCCTTTCTCATTTCTTATTCTTCCCTTTGCTTTGCAGGATTGTGATAGGAAAGTGCTCAAGAAGCTGAGATCATTTCCTACCTTTTTGAGCCTAGGATTCAGAGACTCTACTGTTACCATATTGGAACAAGGAGAGTTGGAGAGACCTGTTACATTATTTGAACAGAGTCCTCTTCATTGTATTGATGTATTTCTTTGAGAAAAATAGAGTTAAAAGGCATTTCGCCCACTCTGCATGTAATATTTTATGAAATCAATACAATTCTAAATTTTATTCCTGTCATATCTTTGTCTCAGTATTGTGTGTCACTGTGTAATGGGTTACATTATTTGAACACATTATATACATTTCTTTCGTTGGTTAACTCTTGATTTTATTGCGATATTCGAATGAGATTAAGAATGCCAATTTTCCTTCTCCCCTTCTTTCTATTTCATATTAAAATTGTTGTTAAATTGCTATAACAACCCAATGAATCTAGGCACCGGTCTACATAAGGCATAACAAATGGTTGTTTTCATGCTTGGTCATTTTAATACATATAATATAATATAAATCTAGAGCGTGTAATTAGATTTTTAGCCATAGAATTACCGTTGGGGTTTCCTTACCCATTCTGTAGTTTTCTTTAGCAATATTTGTGTTTAGCAGAAAAATGAGGCAGGTTGACCAGAGCCTGTAATAGCTCATTGGTTTCAAACGGATTCTTGTAGCATGATAGTAAAAATCCTATGGATGCAAGAATCGGTTCCAATAGAACCTAGTAATATTTTTCGATAAATCATATGGGATTGAAATGGGTTGCACTATATTACATCATGGATAAACATGATACCCATTGGAATCAAACCTGGTAGGATATTTATGATTTAAACATTATCACTAGTTAGAATTGAACCCCATGGACCATAGAACTTGTTATATTAAGGTAAATTAGAGATAAATTTAACCAAATTATATAATGCCTTAAGGAGACATAAGATAAGAAAAATATTTGAATGATGATGCCAAGAGGGTGGATTGCAATTTTATCAAAGGGGTCAATTTTTTAAGATCAAATCCAAATAAGACCCCAATTTAATATAAAAAGGTTCCAAGTTAGCACTTCATTTTGTGGAATATTTAGATCACAAAATAGATTGTACTAGTATCCCACCATCTAGCTTATTCCAATATCATTACAATCTCATAAGATATTTTATATTTTCATATTCTAAAAAATATATGTTGTACCCCTCACAAGTGTTTGAGCAATAAAATTTTAGTTCAAATAGGATAGAGTTACTTAGGTGGAATCTATTTGTGTTCTAGATCTATTTATATACTTTCATTCTAACTTGTAAAAACTTACTAATATTTGGTGCTTTAATATATAGAATCATGAGAATCTAGTCAAAAAAATTGTATTCCTTAACTTGAAAACTAAAAATAGTTAACATTAACCATAAAATATAAAATTTGTATCTCTTCCTAGATCTATTTATATTGGAGAAGTGTTTGTATAGTAGTTTGTTAAAATATTCATATAAAATTTAGGACCATATTTAGACTATCCTCGTACAAATTTAAAAAAGGACAACCTTTACCAAAATACATAAATTTAATATATATGTATTTTCCTTTCAAAAAATATATATTATATACTTTAGTCATAATATTTTATTAATTTACACCTTCTTTGTATCATTTATTTCTTAATGAAGTTAAGTATTCTATAATTTTAAAGAGACTAGTGGTGTAAAATAGGATAAGAATATTTCATAAAACTATTCTTATACCATGGATGACTATACCTTGCTAGATATCATTTTTGTGGTAATTTCTTGATGAAAAAGTAAATGTGAGAATTATTCATCTAGTAATATGACTCATTTATTAGGAGTGGTTTTTAGTCAATAGCAAGTGCAAGCGAGGAACAATCCTCCCCTTTTCTTATTTTAGAAAACAAGAAAGTGTTCTGAGTTTAAGTAGGAAGCAAGTGCAAGCCACAAGAAAGCCTCACCTTTTCTTATTTTAGAAAGCAAGCAAGTGTTGTGAGTGTAAGAAGGAAGCAAGCTCAAGCAAGTAGTGACCATCACCTTTTATGAAGAAAATTTAGGTAAAATGGCAAGAAATTTATTTTTGAAAGTCATAAAAATAAGTTAGGAAACCCTAGTAGGGTTTAAGTGGAAGAATAAATCTATGGAAAACCTTATACATGTAGTATATATTATACTAGAAGTTATTATCAATAATTATATGATTGAGCATGACATAATGGTTCTTAAAATCAAAGGGTTAATATGTAAGTTCCATATATACTAGTCAAGTTCTTTATTTTTTATTTTTTAAATAAGATACTATAGCATTAATACCAGGTTTTACAGGTTGACCCAGAACCTTTTACAAAAATCAGCCCAGGGATGTTGATGAACATGTCCTTACTAAGGATCCTATATATGTAAAATATACATGTTGCCAAAGCCATTATATCCGGTAAGGTACATATCCTGTTATCAAAAAGAAACTTCCCATACAACATTTTAGGTATACCTCGAGAAAACACACCTGCATCATAATTACAAAAAAAAGAAACAAATACAGATCCCTTCCTTAAAACAGTGGAGAAACAAAAATCTGTAGACACACATAGTAGAGTATTGAAAAAAACTCCCAGAAGCTCTGTATTGATAGTTAATCTTAATAATTCTTTGGTAATTGCTTTCTTCCATATATGACATGCTTTGGGACCACATCCCATCTTGGCCAATCAACCTTGGAGAAGTGAACCTGTTGGCTAGATTTATGGCGATGGCTATCTGGTGGTCCACGTGGCTCCAATTCGAAGTCTTATATTGTCGTTTCTTTCCTACCCTGTGATTATCAACCAACCTCAAATTACTAAGATGACTAGGAGCCATGTTATCTGACATGTGACTGTCCCCATCAGTCCTTGTGGTATTTCCAAGCAGCATCCACCAAGACTGAAAGCTCAGATAATTTTTATTGTGAGTCCATATCAAAAAGATACATGAATACTCATAGCCTTCAAACTTACAGTGCCTTCCCTGTTGGTAAATTTGACTACCATTCTTGGAATTCTTGATGAATAAGATCCTCTACTTCGCTTGGGACACCGTGTTCCCATTTGAAAAGTCTGTCACCATCGACACCCAAATTGGCCAGCTTATCAACAACTTTGTTAGATTCCTGAAATACATGAGCTTTTTTGTCCTGTATTCCATTGAAAAGGATCCTAGCCTCTTCAACAATTGTTTTAATCCTCCAAGGAGGTGTTTTCCAATTATTGTGGATATTTATAACATGCATAGAATCTCCTTCTATGATAAAATTGCCTTCTAAGTCTTGAGTCATTTGAAGGCCTCTCCACATAGCTCTAGCTTTAGCTTCATTGTTTGTCCTTGTTCCCAAATATTCAGAAAATGCAAGCATCATATTCCCATTATGATCTCACATAATGCTGCCAATGCTTGCTCTGCTAGGATTGTCCTTAGCCGCTCCATCAAAATTAATCTTAAACCAACCCGTAGAATGTGGGGACCACTTAACATTGGCTCTAGGGTTGACTACCCTAGGCACAGACTCATCTAACAAGGTTAAGCTTAAATATTGAGCAATCATGGTCTCCTACAGATGAGGTTTACGACTATCAAAAGGGATAAGGTTCATATTCTCATTGGCAAAGGATAGGATCTTGGCAACAATAGTTTGATGATCATGGATAGACTCATTAAAGACTCTATGGTTCCTTTCTAACCACACCTACGAAAGATAGTGATTGAGACAAATTTTCTAGATGTATCTAAATATTTGGCCTGAAAAGGGGCAAGGCCACTGGATGAAAAAATCAAGTACAGTGGCTGGTTTAACCCTAGAAATATTGAAGGTTTGAAAAACCCCAGTTAGGACAGTCAAGGAAAAAGGACACTCAAGGAAAATGTGATAAATGGTCTCCCAATTAGCCTTGCAAAAATAACAATGATTAGTGATACAAATACCTTTACGCATCATATTATCAATGGTTAGAATTCTTCCTTGGATAACCAACCATGAAAATACTGTAATTTTTGGAATTAATTTTTTTATCCAAACTAAGTCCTTTTGGAGGACAAAATCCTCATCATCAAGCAGAAGCTTGTAAGCCGATTTAACAGTGAACTGCTCATTTTATGTAGGAGCCCAGGTCACTTGATCTTCCTTGGGTCTCATGGGGATAAACTGTTGCCCGAGAATGTTACAAAGATCATTTGATTCTACTTGGAATCCTTGAATCCTTATTTGTTTCCAATTCATTCTACCTTTATCCTCAACCATATAATCGAAGACTTTTTTGCCAATGAGTTCTTCTATGATATCTCTTATTTGGGCTAAGTTAGGATATTATGTTAGTGGTTTGTCCTTAGCCCACCTGTCATTCTAGAAATTTATCCTCTCACCATTGCCTAAAACCCATATTAAACCTTTTTGATGATTTCCTTACAATTGAGAATTGCTTTCCAAAAAGCAGAACCTCTGATTGGAACTGAGTCACTTAATATTTTGAAGATACTTTTGTTTGATGATAGTTGTCCATTCATTTTCTTCACTAGAAACGAGGTACCACGCCTGCTTAGCTAGTAAAGCTAAATTCATATGACCAATTCTCCTCAGACCTAAGCCCCCATTTTCCCTAGGTCTGCACACTTTGGTCCATCCTACAAGGTGTATCCTTTTTTCTCCTCTCGATCCAATCCATAAAAATTCTTTTTGGAGTTTCTCAATTTTTTGGAAAACCTTCACAAGGTCTTTGAAAACAGAGAGGAAATAGACTAGAATGCTCTGAAGAGAGGCCTTAGTGAGGGTCAGCTTTCCTGCTTGAGATAGAAGATGACCTTTCCATCCAAATTTTTTTTTTTGAATTCTTTCAATAACCCTGTCCCACATTGACTCTCTCGAAGAACCAATGAAAAGAGGGAGACCAAGATACGAAGTGGGGAGGTTTTCTATATCACACCCTAAAATTTTTGCAATCCTTCCTTACCTCTGAATGGGGGTGTTCAAGAAATATAACTTGGTTTTACTAAAATTAACTTTCTGATCAACATCGTCCTCGTAGAGTTGTAGGATGTATTTAATTCTTTTGACCTCAACCACTGATGCCTTAGTCAATAGAAGGATATCATCGATGAATTGTTGGTGAGAAACAACCCTAGTCTGAGATGTTACCTTGATTCTTGATTTTAGCCTTGAAATACAAGCATTTTTTATGGTTCTGCCTAAAGCTTCTGCCATAATGATGAATAACATGGGGCTGATAGGGTCCCCCTACCGAATTCCTCTATGACTTTAAAAGTAACCAGCAGTTGTTCCATTAACCAGAATCGAGAACCATGCTTTAGAAATCCATTATTTGATCAAATTAACCCATTGGTGGTGAAAACCAAACTTAAGGAGGACAACAATCAAAAATTCCCAATTTAGCCTGTCAAATGCTTTGTTCATATCAAGCTTGAGGGCAAAAACAGACCTGTTAGTCTTATGAGTAGAGTGCAGAGCTTCATGCACTGTGATAAATCCATCCAAGATTGACCTGCCCTGGACAGAGCTTCCCTGGCACGGATCTATGATGCAAGGGAGAACATCTCTCATCCTATTTGCAATGGCTTTAGTTAGTATCTTGTAAGAAATATTGCACAAAATGATTGGCCTGAAGTCAACCATAGATTTAGGAGTTTTCTTCCTAGGAATTAGAGAAATAAATGTAGATTTGAGACCTTTTGGGATATGATTGTTTGCTTGGAATTATCTAATAGAAAAAATTACATCTTCACTTACGATGTCCCAAAAATCTTGATAGAAATGAGGGGGAAAGCCATCGGGTCCCAGGGCTTTGTCTGGCTCCATGCTAAACAAGGCTTCCTTAATTTCCTCATCAAAAAATGGAGCTATAAGCTTAAGGTTTATATCCTCATTTATTATGCTAGGAATGTATTGCAAGAGAATATCTTTGGCCTCCTCATTGCACTGCGATTCCTGACCAAGTATAGAATTTAAATAAGTTACTACATCCTTTCTGATTTCTGTTAAGTCCTGAGTAATAGAACCATCTAATTTTTTTAAAATTTTTATTTTGTTATTGCTTCTATTTCTAAGTGTGGTGACATGAAAAAATATAGAATTTGAATCTCCATATTTCAACCAAAGAGCCCTTGATTTTTTCCTCCAATAGATTTCCTCATGGGCCAAAATGTTATGAAATTCTGCTAGTTTTGTCTATTCCTCCTGCATTGTAGTTTCATCAGCATCACCATGTTGAATCCTCTAATCAATTAGCTTCAAACTTTGAACAACATATTTTTTTATTTTCAAAGAGGTTCTCAAAGACCTCTTTGTTCCAATTTTGAAGCTTTTCCTTAACAAACTTTAATTTACCAGCAAGTTTAAAAGTTGCACTACCCCTGACAGGCTGCTACCACCACTGAATTAAGTTATCTCTGAAACTGGAATGTTTGATCCACATAGATTGAAATCTGAAAGGTTTCTTGAAGGACAGAGAGTTAGGTATCTCCAACAAAATGGGATTATAATCAGAGGAAATTTTAGGAAGAGCTTGTAGGGTAGAATCACCGAACAAATTTGTAGCCTCCTTTTATAGAAAAAACTTGTCAAGCCTTTCTTGAATGAGATGACACCCTATCTGTCGATTGCTCCAGGTATAATTCGCTCCTCTAAGTTTTACATCCATAAAAATGTTGGAGTTCACAAAGTCATTTAACTCATCCATGCTCTTGATAGGTGGTCCATTTCCACCCATTTTGTCTGAATGGTAAATAGGAGTGTTAAAATCCCCAGCTAGAATCCAGGGGACATTATGAAATATTTCACTCAGATTGCCTAAGTACTCCCACAAGAGAGGTCTCCCTTGAATTGAAGTCAGGGCATAAATATTTGAAAGGATCCATGACCTGTTGTTGTTTATTTTATTAAATAAAACACTAAGAACCCTGTCATATTTCTGAATAATGGTGCCTTCTACTATCCAAGAATCCCATAAATTCATAAGGCCTCTAGAAGCTCCTCTGGTTGATTTGCAAACCATCTCCCCTTGATTCCAATTTTTTTTTGCTACTTTTTTTGACTGAATATCATCAGTTTTTGTTTCTTGCAACATGATAATAGTTGGATTCACTTGATTTCTTATTGCACCGACTTCCCCGTGTTTGGGCAGGCCATTGAGGCCTCTCACATTCCATGAGAGGAACTTCATTTAGATTGTTTGGGATTTCTTCCTCTCCCCCTCCATTGAGGGGGTTTTCCTAATTTGTTATCTTCAGAACCCGAAATAACCTATTGAAACAAGGTTCTCTATTTTTTATTGGCAATGTCATTATCAGTTTTAATATTTTGATGCTCAACATTTGATATTCTCCCTCTTCTTTTTTCACTTCCAAACTATATAGGAGACTTCACAGTGCTCCTGGTTTGTTTAGGACTAAACCGGGGGGAGGCAATTTGTTGTAGAACTGGACTGACATATTCCTCAGTCTAAAGAGTTTCACATATATCCACCCCTACATCCAAATCTTCTCCTTTTTTCCTTTTTTCCTCAGTCAAGTTCTTTATTGATTTCAAAACAGATCAAGTGAAAGTGGGGATTAATTTCAAATTATTCTATGACTTATCTTCAAAGAGGATTTTTTTCCTCATCATATTATCCACCTTGGAAATCAATGATAAAATAATAGATGGTGGGCCATGGTTTAAGGGGAGAGATGCACTAATTTAAGACTACAAAGTGAGAAATTTTTGTTGAGATAGAAACTATTAAACGACTTTCAATGTGGACTAGGATTACATGTTTGACTTTGTAATATTTTCTAGAAACCTTCCAAAATATGTATCCACCATAATCATATGCCAAAAATAAGAAGAGGCAATTTAAAATATATCAATAATAAATGACATAAAGAAACAAAATGAGGTAATAAGAATTATAATGTGGGTTCCCATGGGCACCCCAATATATCACATTTTATTCACACTTATGACACAAATGGATCCTTAATGAGTGGCATTTACAGTGATACCAAATTCCCAATGAGAGGTTAACCTCAGGCTAATATTAACTTAACCTTGAGGTTAACCTTACAATAAAATAATAATAAATTACCGTTTTAGGTAAGATTACTCATAAAGGTGGATTGACCAATACCACTAAGAGTGAAATATCAAAAGGGGTCATAGGATTACATGAACACACCTATATAATTAATAAATAATAAATTCCTATAGGCTTACATAATCACATTCCCATAGGCTAGATAAAATGGCACTCATAAGCACCCCAACACACTTTTAACCTTGGCCTAAACAAGATCAAATTACACAAATTCCAACATCCCCATAATCTGAGCTAAGAGGACCTAGGATAAAATACATTAGAGTATCCTTCTCTTTTCCAATAAGCATAAATATTTAACTTTTTTCAAACATTATAATTTCCATTAGGCACCTGATACTTAAATTCCATTGACTTTAAGTCTTTTGGATGATCTTGTATATGAGAAAGAACTCCTTCAAGAGAGATGGGTTATGGCTCTTATATAGTAATTTCATTCACATAAATACACAAGCCAATTGTATGAAAAAATGAGAAATATTGAAAGTAATACATTTGACATACTCTTCATCACTCTTTACCTTACCTTCTACCATATCTAGATTAGATATTATAGCTTTGAAGTGAGATATATAATCTTCAAGATTACTAAAATATAAAAATTTGATATTGGAGAGCTCTATATCTATTTTGTTAACTTCATTATCACTTACTTTATAGATCTTTCAAAGTAGTACATGTGTCAATAGGATTAGTTTTCTTTCTGATGTAGAAAATTACATCAGGTTCCATTAATATGAAGAATAGTCCAAGAGCTCCCTCCTTTATATTACTATGTTCATGATTACTGAGACCTTCTAATACACTATTGAAAATGAATTAGATGTTTTTTCTTCCAAGTAATCCTACCATTTGAACTAATAAAGTGCTATGATTTTACCCATTGAGATGAGTAACATATTCTAGGAAATCTATTTTACATAAAAATCCTAAATAGTTATATACTAGGTTCATAAACTGATGTCGCCATTACATAGAGCTCAAAAATATGCAATCTAGAAACTAAATGGGCTCCAAATGATTTTGTATGCAAAAGTTATGGCGTGTATAAGATTTTATTAAACTGCCACTAAAGTAACAAAAAATCAAATGCCAAAACTTATATTTTTTTGTCAAATCAACAACTACCACTAGTCACCATTGGATTGCAAGTTGTATTGTTAAATCAAAGTTTGCCACATGACCTGATGTTATTGGAATATTAATTAGCTCATACGTACATACATATATGTATGTATGTATGTATGTATGTATGTATATTTTATTTTTATGTGGTTTTGGAGCTGATGGGACTCGAATCCAAGAAACCTTATGAATAAGCAAGGTCACTCACTTGTGTGCCTTGCACATGTTAAAATCAAAGCAAAGAAGATGTGATAATACCTTATGAAAATGGTGTTTTATTTGAAACAACAAAAAGATACCACTAATAGGTTTTAAACCTACTACTATGTAATAAGCAATTTTACCAACCACTATGTCATAGAGTGGGTTGAGGATTTTTTAATACTACCTACCACTTACACCATCCAACTAAAGAGGAAAATCCAAATAGAATGATAAAACCCATGAAATTCCACCTAGTGACCTCCGTGCTAAAAACAATACATCCAACCATTGCACCAATGGGTGGATGCAAATTTTAATTGCTAAAATATTCCTTTATCCCCTTTTTCTAGAGAACCATAAAAAAAAAAAAAAAATAGTCTTAAACCAAAGACCCAATTTATGCAAGCAATAGATCGGTCCACTTCATGAAATGACCATGCCTAAAGTAGAGCTATATATGTATTTACCTAAAATGTATACCCATTGGATCAAGAAAACACATCTACAATGGTTGTGGGTCATGGATTTGATCCCATATTATTTAGTTAAAAAAACATGGCCTCTATCATTGTGATATTCCAATTTGGCATACCATAGAGAGGAATAATCCAATAAGACCTAGAAACAATAGGTAAAATTTATATGATATGATAGGTTTCAAACCCAATACCTCCCACATTCAAACATGTAAATATATTGTTACATCCATCATGCTAGAATAAGAACTTCTACCAAGGTTGCATAGACCTTCACAGGGGTATGAAAAGATAGCCTACATGGACAAAATAATTTTTTGGACAAGAAAAAATAGAAAATATTGTATAAAATTCAAAAAAGTGAACTTGAATATGATGTTAATAACCATAGATGAGAATTTCTTCTATTGAATGAGTGAATCATCTCTATAATCTACTCTAATACCATGTTTTAATTTGTAATATTTTTCAAAAACCTTACAAAATATGCATTCACATTATTGTATGCTAAAAAGAAAAAAATACAATTTAAAAGATAGCAATAATAAATGATGTCAAAAACAAAAAGATATGACAAGAATAAGAATAAGATGGGTGTTGGTGGGAACTCAATATATCATTTTTTATTTGTAGTTATGATACAAATGGATCCTTATTGAGGGGTATTTATAGTGACAACATATCCTCAATGAGAGTCCCTCAAGCTAACTTAAACATAACCTTGAGGTCAACCTTTTAATAAAATAATAATAAATTACCCTTTTAAGTAAGGTTATACATGTCTCAGTAGGAATACCAATGGAAAAAGTCATTGGGCTCTCCTAGTGGAGATCCAAGTTCAATTCATGGGAAGGGTGGCCCTTGATGTGCCTCCGCTTTTCAACCTCTTTAAAAAAATTAAGGTTATCCATAAAGGTGGATTAACCAATATTACTAAGGATAAAATGTTAAAGGGGCCTATAGGATTACATGAACATTCCCATAGGCTTATATAAATTATGAATATCCATAGTCTACATAAATGGAACTCATAAGCACCTCATCACAGTTTTGACCTTGGCCTAAACAAGACTAGATTACATAAATTTCACCATTTGAGTCTTCCATATTTGCTTATAAATAAAGAGGTTTTAAAAAATATTACAAATACTCTAGTGGTGCTCATCCAAGAGGGACCAACTATTAAGGAGTGAAGGCATGTTGTAGACCCAAATATGTGATGTCATAAATATTTTAAAATCTTTACTATAGTCTATTAGGAGTTGTAGTGATGTAATATCCAGGTAATTGTGAGTCTTGGAAGGAGTTTCGGTGATGCAATAGCTAGGTACTCATAAATCTAGGAGTTGCAATGATGCAATAGCCAGATATTCATGATTGATACACATTGAACAGTGAGGATTGGGTGTTCCATAACTAAGAATTTAATGGAATCATTCATGATACAGTAGTGGTTGTACCTTGAACAATGAGGTCCAGGTGACCATGCTTATTACCAGGTGAGTGGTAATGACCTTAGTTATCTTATAGAGGTGTGGTAATCAAGCACCAAGGCTTACACTATAATAACCTACATAGACAAACTTATGAAAAGGTTAGGGAATAGGTGTTCCTCTTTAAGTTTTATGGGCCTTAAAAAAATAATCTGTATGTTGTGGTCAAAATATCCTATAATAGTGATGGTATGGGAAATGTGGGGGGACCACTATGGCATCCTTCTAAATGGTGATTTTTAGTAAGGTTAACCCCAAAAATATGGGATTTTGGCTACTCCTATCCACTTAAGTCTCATTTATAATGACATTGAACTCAAATGTGGTGATGCCTTGATAATGCCAAAAATAATATTAGCACCCTTTGTGAACCCTACTTGTGATATATATATATATATCAAGTTGGTTTTGGTGGGTTGTTAGATTTAGTATAAGATCTCTAGTTCATAGTACTAGAAGCTTCCATGGAGTGTGCCTAAAATGAGCCTTGACTTGATGTGCTACTTCAGAGAGACTTACTCTAGTAAGGACCTTAACGTGAACTTGGATAAGATGGGTATTGCACATCAACTAGACCAGTCAGACCAAGGAGTAAAAATCCTAGAGAGTATATTTTTAGGGAAATGACACCTTGTAGTGAGGCAAGTGTGACCATGATTATTATCAAGAGAGTGATAATGGTTTAAGTTAGTTCATGGGGGAAAATAAACTAATTGAATTGTAAGTAAAATTGGAAGGAATTGTAACTTACCCAATTCATTTTATGGATAGTTAATGGAACCTGTATTGAGATCATCTAATAAAGTGGGGTCAACTACACAAGAGGAAACTATGATATGAAATAATTTTGGAAGAATAATGGACTCTAGCAAGAAAACTAGGAGAATGGATTCTAGTAAGAAGTTTAGAAGAACAATAAACTCCAACAAGAAAACTAGAAGACCAATGGACTCTAGTAAGAGGGTAGTAGACCTTTTTTTTGGTTAAGTTGCTCCAAGAACAAATGGAATAATAATAAAAAATGATAGAAGCCTTGTTTAATAGAGAACCAGATAACAAGAAAACAAAGGGTAGACGGGAAAATAATCTTGTTAGGAGAAACCATGAAAGAAAATCTTGGATAGAGGTTGATCTTGCTAAAGACCTTAAGAATGTTAAGGTAGTTAAATTTAATGGAATACGAGGGGGGATGCAGTCGATTCATGGTTGAATGAGTTGAAAACTTTCTTTTCCATGAAGAATTATTCATCCAAAACCTAATTTTTTTGGGCTACCCTTCATATTCAAGATGCATGTTTAGAATGGTAGAACATATTTAGGGTAGGTAAAGGATTCCAAGCTATGGAAATTAAATGGAAACATTTTGTTGGGGCACTTAAGAAGAGATTCCTATAAAAATAATTTTATGTAGAAAAGTTTGAGTTTTCTATGCTCCAATAGGGTACCTTGTCTATTGAGGTATACCACCAAATATTTGTTAAACTTTTAAAGTATGTTCTTGAGTACAATATCAATGAGCAACTAAAGGTGTATAAGTTCATACTAGGGGTGGATCCTAAGATTAGGATAATTATTAATTTGCTCAAATCGAAACCCTACAAAATACTTATGATTTGGCTAGACAGAAATAGAACAATATTTAGACAAAAAATACCTTCTTACACTATGCAGGGTTGATAGAGGGAGAGAGGTAAGAACTCAAAAATTGGAAGATTGTAGGGCTTATGAAATGGAATAATGAGTAGAATAAGAAAATTAAAGGGAGCACTAATTTTGGAAATAAGAACAATGGGAACCAAGGGCAATATAAGAAAAAAAAATAGAAAAAGGATAATTCCAACCCTCAACTCTAGAAGAAAAATTTATTTAGTGCATTAAGAGAGAATAGGGGGGAAGTAGGAAATATATCAGGCACCCAAGATAGGTTATCTCATCTATGGGTGTCCTAATTATGCTAATAAGTGTCCCTAATAGCCAAAGTCGAGTAACAGGGTAGAGGAGCAATCATACCAAATCTATGTTGCTATAGGGAATCATAACCTGGATGGACAAGCAACTCCTATGTTATTAAATGGTAAGTGGTTTAAAAAGGATGTCAAAGTTTTAATAGATAGTGGAGCTATGAATAGTTTTATTTCCACTAGTATTGTTGGGGATATGCCAAAAAGTCCTAGATTTTTAGCACAAGGGTGGAAAGTTGAGTATGGATCTAGATAGACCCACTTAGTGGATCAATGTTTACCTATGGCTAATATTACCTTACCCAATGGATCCACTATTTAAAACTTGTATGTAGCACCACTCCATGTTTTTGATATCATCCTAGGGATGGGTTGGTTGAAGGCTTATGGAGCCTTAATCAACTTCCAAGAGAAGTGGATGGATTACATCAATAAGGATAAGAAGAGAGTCGAAGCTCAAAGTATTCAATGGGGCTTTTCAACCATATCTATTATCAACTATGCATCTAAAAAAATCCATTAAAAGAGGTGGTATGTTGTATGTAGTCAATATTAATGGAAATATAAGAAAAAAAGGGATGAGGAAATATTTAAGAAACATCCAATTTTACATGAATTCAAGGATGTATTTCTAAAAGATATGATAGGGATGCACATTGTATTTCATTAAATAATTTATTTGTAAGTTATTAATGCCTTCTAGAAAGGCATAATGTGGCAAGATAAATATAGTGCACATTTATTATTATTGTGCATATTAAATGCACATTTATATCTTACCTACACATGGTAATGAGCCCATGGTTTGGCTCATACCATGGCATAGTAAAGGCATCTCATGCCTACATATTGCATTTTTTATCAATAGAAAGTAATCTGGATTTTTTATCGGTAAACCCATATTAGTTTGGTATTAGAGAGCACTAGTTTTGGAGATTATTCTCTCCCTTGGTCCAAGTTTGGTTCAAAAAGGAATGAAAAATCCTCCTCGTGGATCTTGGTAATTTTTTGTTTCACCCACCCATAGCTAGTTTCTACGACTGCTCTCTTTGATTGTTCGTGTCACCATTCCCTTGTGCACACTCTAGTCTAATTTTCTTCCTCATAGTTTTTGCACTTGATTTGGCTCTTCACCAGATGGATCTATTTCAAGTTCACTATGGGCACATATCACTATGATGTTAGAGGTTTTCTATCCTCTGGTAGATCTGATATGCATTCAATAGACAAATCACGTTGATCTGCACATAGATCACCCTGATCTACTACTAGTTTATGATGATCCATAGCATCGATACTACACTGTTCAATCATGTTGTTACTTTCACACTCACATCATGGTCCAACCTAGGCCACGTAGCTTCTGCAAATTATCTCTCACTTGCCATAACCCTATAGAACTTAGCATCCACCTTGCATCTCTCTAGCACTATTTATCTAGTGCAACTTCACTACTGCTCGCACTATCTCTCAGTCATTTAATTGATCGACAATCATGCAGGCTTCTATCACTACCGATGTTGGAAACTTCACACATCTCTCACCTTTAGAATACATCATTGTATCCTCTCTCTCTATGCTCATTTTCATGCATTTCACATTTGTCAATCAATCATTGACCCTAATTTGCATCTATAGATCGATCGTTGCCCCTCCATAGAAAGCTCATTGTACACATATAGCCAATTATTATGCATATTGAATGTAATACAATGTGCATCCCCAACAATTGTAGAGGCATATCGTATCTATATATTGCATGTTTTATCAATAAAAAGCAATATGGAGTTTTTATCGGTAAACCTGTATCAAGATCTCCTAGGCCTACCACCTCAATGTGAATTTGACTTCACTATTGAACTAATACCTAGAGTTGAACCCATTGCAAGGACACCTTACAGAATGATCCCTATTGAGTTGCAAGATTTAAAGGTGCAACTTCAAGATTTATTGAAAAAAGGTTTGATCAAACCTAGTGTATCACCTTGGGGTGCTCCAATATTATTTATGAAAAATAAGGATGGTTCCTTGAGATTGTGCATTGATTATAGGATGCTAAATAAGGTGACCATCAAGAATAGGTATCCTTTACCAAGGATTGATGATCTCTTTGATCAGCTAAAGGATGCCACTATATTTTCAAAGATTGATTTGAGATTTAGATATCATCAATTGAGGATTCGAGAGGAGGATACTCATAAAATAACCTTTAAGACTAGATATGGACACTATGAGTTCATAGTGTTTCCATTTGGGTTGACGAATGCACCAACAACTTTTATGAATATGATGAACAATGTGTTCAAGAAATATCTAGATCAGTTTGTTTTAGTATTTTTAGATGATATCTTAATATATTCTCGCACCAAAGAGGAACATGACCAACATTTAAGGTTAGTGTTAGAGGTGTTGAGGAAAAACCAGCTATATGGAAAGTTGTCTAAGTGTGAGTTCTATGCCTCACAAGTTCAGTATTTGGGGTATATCATATCTATAGAAGGAATTGTTGTAGATCCTAAGAAAATTGAGGCTATTTTGAGTTGGCCTACACCAACAAATGTGTTTGAAGTAAGAAGCTTCATGGGGCTCACTAGTTATTATAGATATTTTTGTGAAGGATTATTCAAAGATTGCCTACTCTATCACCAACCTTCAGAGAAAGGGAAAGGAGTTCAAATGGTAGAGAAATGTGAGACTACCTTTGAAACTTTGAAGAATAAGCTGACTACAACACCAATTCTCAAGATACCAAATCCTCTTAGGAATTTTATAGTGTGTATAGATGCTTCCTTAGAAGGTTTGGATGGGGTGTTGTCCTAGAATGAGGTTATAGTAGCATATGAGTCTAGAAAACTCAAGAAGAATGAGTTGAATTATGCTACACATGACCTAGAATTGGCAATAGTTATGCATGCACTAAATATCTAGAGGCACTATTTGTTGGGTAAACCATTTGAGCTAAGGATAAACCATCAAAGTCTAAGGTATATTTTTACCCAACCTATGTTGAATGCAAGATAGAGAAGATGGATAGAGTTCTTAGTAGAATATGACTTTGGTATTGAGTATATCAAAGGGAAAGAAAATAAGGTTGTAGATGCCTTGAGTAGGAGAAGGCACATAGCAACATTAACCTAGAGTCATATAGACTTGATGGATAAATTCAAAGAAATGCAGCTATAGGATCAATATTGCATTGAAATCTGGGCTAAAATTGAGAGAAATCCTAAGGAAAATAAGGATTTCAACATAAAATATGGACTTTTATGCTTCAAGGATAGGTTTTCATACCCAAAACTGGTGATTTGAGGAGAATGATTATGCAAGAGGTGCATAGTTCTCCATATTTTGCTCATTTGAGAGGTGCAAAGATGTGTGAAAACATGAAAAAGACCTTCTATTGGGCAAGAATGAAATAGGATATCACTAGTTTTATTGCTAGATGTTTGGAGTACCATAAGGTTAAGGTAGAACATCAACATCCAGTAGGAAAATTATACCCACATGATATACCTACTTAGAAATGGTAGGTTATATCTATGGATTTTATTGTGGGTTTACCTAAGACTAGGTACCAACATGATGCAATACTTGTGGTAGTTGATAATTTGACTAAGGTTGCACATTTTATACCAAGAAACATCAAGGATGATGCACTGGTTGTGGCAAATAAGTTTACCAAGGAAATTTTTAGGTTACATGGTTTTCCTGAGGTGATCATATCAGACAAAGATTCTAGGTTTACATCAAAATTCTGGCAAGCTCTTCATCGTGTAGTGGGCACTAAATTGAATATCAATTCTACTTACCATCCAAAAATAGATGGGAAAATAGAGAGGGTGAACCAATTCTAGAAGACATGCTTCGCATGTATTGCATGGATCAAAATTCTAAGTAGGAATACTTTTTGCATCTTGTTGAATTTGCATATAATAATGGATACCATGCATCCTTGGGAATGGCTCCATTTGAGGCCTTGTATGGCAGGAGATGCAGAACACCTCTATCATGGGATAATCTAGAGGATTGAGTGGTGATCGAACTAGACACTATCAAAGATATGGAGGAGTAACTTAGAGCAATTTGGCTAAGGCTCAAGGAAGCGACCGATCACTAGAAGAGCTATGCTGATCTAAAAAGATCACCAAGATAATTCTCTATGGGAGATAGGGTTTTCTTAAGGGTAAGACCCATGAAAAGTGTCATCAAGTCAACTAAGTTGGATCCTCATTATGTTGGGCCTTTTGATATCATTGATAAGATTAGTCCAGTAGCCTATAGGCTTGCCTTGCTACCCAACCTATCAAAGATCCATGATACTTTCCACATATCCCTGCTTAGGAAATATGTTGTTGATCCTTCTCATATTTGGAATGTTTCTAAATTGTATATGGTAGATCCCTCAGCCATTGAGGTGAGACAGGTAAATATTCTAGGGTTTTGTTCCAATATGTTGAGGAAACAAACCCTAGATCAATGTAAGGTCTAGTGGGACCAATATTCTGAAAATTGTGCAACTTGGGAAGATGTTGAAGAAATGAGAAAGTAATTCCCATATTTATTTGAATGAAATATATGTATGCTTATTTGCAAGAAACACAGAGGACTATGTTTAGTCCAAGGGGGGAGTATGTAATGGCCCTCCTTGGCAGGACTTATTCTTGACATTGATTTATGTATTGATGTGTGGATATCTAATGCATAGTCTCATTTTATGATGTCAATAAGAGTGGGTAGTTGCACTTTATGCTTTGATTACTATTTTGGAATATGGTACTATTGATGTATTTGTGGTTGTAGGACCAGGTACTCTCATCGGTGGATTGGTATGGGACAACCACCAAAGTTGAGAGAAAATAAAATGGGAAATTATGGATGACTTGTTCATTGATAACTCAAGGGTAAAAGAATACCCTTCATATAGATGCATTGCATATATGCTTGTTGTTTGAATGCACCGTTGGGCCATGAGATTGCTATTGGAAAAGGATTCATCCTTAGTAGGTAGGGGATAATGTTTTGGTTATCTTAAAAATCCACCTACTTAAGGAAAAATAACAAGATGCATTATTGATTTGCAAAATCTTTGTATTGCTTGTGTTTTGGAAGCTTAGTATTGGTTGGTGAATCCAATAAAGTATTAATAAGGTGATTAATACTTGGAATATTAATATCAATGTTAATAATTAATATTAACTTTTTCCCCACCACCGTGTCCTTTTTTGTTGTTGTTTCTCTCTTCTTCCCCCCCACCCCCCCCCCCCCCCCCTTCTTTTCGTCTCTTCTCCCTTCCCCCACATACATACCTTTTTTCCCCTCACAACAAAAAAATAAAATAAATTGTTTTTGCTCTTCCCCCCCTTCCTTTTTTGTAATCTAAAAAAATTTGGTATTAATAAATATTCCAATTACCCTATGGTTAGTATTTAACACTAACATAGGAGATAATAATGGTTATTTCAAATAGCTTTTCTAATGTTTTGCTTAAATAAGCTTGCTCTAATTTAAATTAGTTATATTTTTAATTAAATGAGATTTAATTAATATAATTAGAGTGATGTTGCATTAGTAACATTAGAAGGTGGCGATGTTGAGAAAATATTTGTGTAACATCATAAAATAACATTACCTTTGTATGAAAGGAGTGGTTTCTTCAGTATTCTTTGAGAGCTCTATGGTAATAGATGGGTAAGATAATTCCTGGTAAGGGTTAGCATGATTGAATAAAGGGTAAGCATGGAAGCAAGAGCAAGGGGTACCATATCAAAGGACCAATGGCACCTGGAAGAGGTATTTACCTCCTATTTTATGTACAGAGAGTGTATGTTTATATTTCTTGCTAAGGTTTTCATCATATTGTTAATCTAAATGCTTTTGGGCTTAAACTATTTTTCTTTATGTATGTTGGTTGCTTTGTATCCTGTGTTTCTTTTCATTTTGTGATGCTATCCTAGCTATCTACAATTGTTGTCCTTAGAGTTCTTGAGGACTAAGTGGGTGTGTTATTTTATGGTTAGCTTTGTCTCAATAATCAACCATATTGTTTTGAGCCTTCTCAAAACCTTACAAGATATTTTGGACTGACCTTTCTTTTTCTTGTGTGGCGGAGCTCTAGATTAGGAGTCATCCTATATGGATTCATGTGTTGTGTGATGTTATCCCAATCTTGTTGATCCATTTTGAAGGTTTTGATTATGTTTTAGGTTATACCTATGAGCCTCTCTGATGTCTTTTTCCTGAGATGTGGTGTTGGTTGGCCTAAAGCACCTGTTATTTTAGATAGTAGTGGGATGTTGTTTTACAAGTTGTGGTTAAGGATAGAGTACCATGATGCTGGTAGAATATAGTTCTACCTTGGAAGTGATGGCCGCTTGTAGTAGAGCATTAGGTTCTTCAGCTTGGTTCACCTGTATAGATTTTTAGGCCTATGCATTTTGCTATTGGCATGTGCTTTTTGGGTTACGTTGGGTTGGTTGAGGTCAAGTTTTAATTTATTCTTTGTTTTGAGAGCCATGGTTTTTGTTAGGAGAATGATTTTTTTATTATGTTATTTTGATTAAAAGAGAATGGTTTAATATTATGTTCTTTTGATTAAAAGAGAATGGTTTATTATTATGTTCTTTTTATTAAAAGAGAATGGTTTAATATTATGTTATTTTGATTAAAAGAGAATGGTTTATTATTATGTTATTTTGATTAAAAGAGAATGGTTTATTATGTATGTGTTCTTTAGTTAAAAAATAATAAAAATAAAAGAATTATTATGCTATAGGATTCTTTTGTTTGAATGGCTTGGTTGAAAATTTTGGGTATGGGTTTTGTAAAGAATAAGCTTTGGTGTTGCTAAATAATTATAATGGTTTCTTGAGACTTGAGTAGGTAGGGAAACCATTATAGAGAGAAGTATGGGATTCTCTCCTTGATTGCTTGAAATGTATTTTGCATGGTTGCTTGCATTTATACATAGAGCATGTTAAGTTGCATTGCATTAAGAGTTGTCTTGATCCCTAAGTTTTCCTAAAGTCTATGGGATATTCCTTTCATGAAGAGGATCATGAAAATAAGGTGGTGTAGAGGCCACTTGGGTGGACTTGCTCTAATGTATTTGGGAATGAAAAGTTGTTATGTAGATGAAAATTTTGTGATGTAGCACTTGGTTATTTTTATTCCTAAATTAATAAGGCTTGGAAGCCTTTATGTAAATGTATGGAATGCTTGGTTTTTGAGAAAATGAAATAATGAGTTGGTTATGAACTCTTTTGAAGATGTTTTTCATTGTGGAAAGAAAAGAAAAATTATATGTTAGCATTATGAATCTATTTAAGCTTGTTTTACTAGCTTTAATTGAAGAGATATTTTATGCTAGCATTATGTTTAGGTGTTAGCATTATGATTAATTTAATCATGTTTTAATCTAGAGAGATGCTTCTTTCATGCTAGCATTATGTTGGAATTTATGTTTTATTTAAGTATGGGTTGAAAATGTTCTATTTAAATCCAAG
This sequence comes from Wollemia nobilis, assembly GCA_028583015.1. NCBI lineage: Eukaryota > Viridiplantae > Streptophyta > Pinopsida > Araucariales > Araucariaceae > Wollemia > Wollemia nobilis. The sequence continues at coordinate 2,637,670 of JAQPPZ010016670.1, forward strand.
ATCTAGCATTGTGTTATAATTAAGCATGTTATTTTTATTATAGCACTTTAATTATTTTCAAGGAAGATATGTTATATTATTTTTATGTAATTATTGGGTTTGGTGGGGGTTCTTGGGTATGGATCTAGAACCTTATTAGGACCCCTAGTCAAAGAGATAACCCAATCCTAGGAGGAGTTGCGATGATGCAATAACCAGGTAGTTGTGAGTCTTGGAAGGAGTTGTGGTGATGCAATAGCTAGGTACTCATGAATCTAGAAGGAGTTGTGGTGATGCAATAGCTAAATACTCATGATTGATACACCTTGAATGGTGAGGATTGGGTGTTCCATAACTATGAAGTTAATGGAATAATTCATGAGATAGCAGTGGTGGTACCTTGAACAGTGAGGTTTAGGTGACCATGCTCATTACCAAGTGAGTGGTAATGACCTTAGTTAGCCCATGGAGGTGTGGTAACTAAGCACCAAGGCTTTATGCTAGAATAACCTACATAGATAGACTTATGGAAGGGTTAGGGAATAGGCATTCTCCTTTAAGTGTTATGGGCCTTAAAGGATAATCCCTACACTATGGTAAAATTATCCTATACTAGTGAGGGTATGGGAAAGGTGGGGGGACCACTTTGGTGTCCTTATAAATGGTGAGGTTTAGTAAGATGAACCCCAAAAATACGGGATGTTGGTTGCTCCTGTCCACTTGAGTGTCATCTACAATGATATTGAACTCAAATGTGGTGATGCCTTGAGAATGCTAAAAATAATATTGGGACCCTTTGTGAACCCTACTTGTGAAAAAATATATCTCTCTCTCTCTTGGGTTGGTTTTGGTGGGTTGTTATAGGAATGGGATTAATAAGAGGACTATGAAAATATTATAGTTTTTCACAAATGTTATGAGACCACGTATAGCAAGAAATTACAAAATGAAGATAATGAAGAAATAAAAGGAAATATTTGGGCATGAGATAAAATTCAATATAAATAAATAAGATCATGTATCATAGTATAATTTGCTTCAAATCAATAATCTTCCACTCTCGATAAAGTGGCAAAGAAAGCCTCTCCTCGTTGTCAAATATAAAGATCATTACATTTTACTTAGATGAAACATTAGAAGAAAATAATGACACAAGGGATGAGAATATTGGAATACACACCTATTTCCAAAAATGAATAGAAGCAATCCATCCACTAAAATCTTATAAAAAAAGTGTAAAAACAATGGAATTGATAGGTGCTCTTGAGCACCATAAATAATCCATAGATAAGGATCACAATATTTCAATGGATGCAGTGGTTGGTAATTTATACCAATACCAAAAATCCAATTACAAATTTAGGTAAACTTAAGCTTAACATAACAAGTGGGATTTAGGTTAATTATGAATTATTATTGCAGTGTGAACACATTCAAATGCGAAGCCGGTGAGAAATATCCTGATGAAGTGTGAACACGCATGAGATTTTTTTTAATGTCGGCAAACATTTTTTATTTCTCTCCTCCTCCCTATTCTTTCTCCTATATTCCCTCCCCTTATTCCTCCTTCCTATCCCCTTATCTCTCCCTCTCATTTATCCCCTATTCCTCTCCCTATCTCCTAGGTTCCTTGCATCCATTGTGCTATCAATTTTAATTATACTATATATATATATATATATATATATATATATATATATATAATATGTACATATATATATTTTGTTGAGAATTAATGTAAAATATATTGCAATTCACTCCATCTAACTCTTTGTCACACTCTGGTATCAGAGCACAGGTGTTGACGGAGGTCTACGAACATGCAGTTCAAAAGAGAACTTGTGGCATGTTGTTCGAGGTAGCCAGAACGTAGGAGACTGGCATAGATTTTGAGGCCCCTATGCATGGATTTTGAGGCACGCACAGATTGCAAGGCACACATAGCAGATAGTCAAACTACACGTGGATCGAGACTGGATGTTGGCTACTGAGGTGGAGGTGCTGATAGAGCAACATGTAGATCGAGGCCATATTTTGGCCAGAGGAGGTAACATGTGGCATCAGGCCACTGAGGAGGCGTTGATGTGGCAGGTGTAGTAGACGTTGAGGTGGCAATGGTTGATTGGTCGGGTTAGCAAAGGAGGTGATGTGGCATCACAGTATTGGCTGATCATGATAAAAGGAGTGCAAGGGACGATTGCCCGAAGGAAATCGATAATCAATGTGCGTGCACATTGTTTTAAGTCGTTGCATCCCCGCCATCCCAGTCGATGTGGGATAAAAAATTTAATTTAATTAAAAAAAAACAAACGCGACGTGTCTTTAATATTGCTTTGTGTTCTTTTGGTAGCACGTCGGGAGGCGTAGCCCGAGTGGCAACGACGGGTGGTTAGTTTGCATGAGGTCTCGGGTTCAAAACCCGTCGGCAAGGAAAATAATCAAATTTTTTTATTGATTCGTCGGTTGACAAGAAGGAAGAGGCACGAGGTGTCATCTTCGTGTTCAAAGGAGCCACAGGTGCATTGGCAAAGATCCTTGGCTGGGACGGAGGAGGTCATGAGTTCGACTCGCACGACCATCAAAAAGGTTCACATTTTTTAATTTTTCTTTTAAAGTTAAATTAAACTTTATTAAAGTTTTTTAATATTAATTTAATAATTAAAACAAAATGCTTTATAATTATTTTTAAAAGTTTTTTTAATAGTTTTAAAGCATATTTTAATTATTAAATTAAAAATATTAAAATGCTTTAAAAGGTTTGATTTTTAAAAACTTTATAAGAGAAATTTTGAACCTATTGCCCTAGAGGCAAATTGTAAAATCGCCCAAGGGGCTTGAAAAACCTTGCAAAATTGTGTAATAGCCTAAGAGGCAAGCTTTGTAAAAAGGGAACAAAAAAGGTGACGGGAAGCCTTCTGGAGCGCCCGTTTAGCGCTGCCCCTTGGAACCCCGTTCAAGGCTAAATTTTTTGTAATAGCCTCAACGGTTGTATAGGAGTGAAAATTGTAACCTCAGAGGCTCTAAGGAAGTTTTTTTTGCATTGATGAGTAGATGATCCGATCTACCGGGTGTTATCATGCATTGTGCTCTCTTCTGCTAAGAGAGACTGCTGAATCGTTTGATGAAAGAGTTCGGAGAGATGGACTGCAAGTTGTGTTCAGCCAGTTATAGAACGTCATCATAGCACATCAGAGACACCCTGATTCTAGTTACGAGGCAGATTCTGAGGATAACATATTTGGACAACGAGTTGAGGAGTCAGATTTAGTGGAAATTGCACCCCAAGAACCAACAAACCAACAGATCAGCAATAGTGATTCCCTTCAAATTTTGGAACCAGCTGAGCCAGCCCCTGAAATCATCCTCATCAGCGACGATGAAGACTCGATCATCGATAACTTTGGGAACCCAGTGCTTGGAGATCCACAACAAGAAGATCAAGCAATCAGTGAGAGAGTAGAGAAAGCAAGATTTGATTTAAATTTGTAATTGCTTTTCTTTGCTATTGATTGTTGTACTAGACCAATAAAAGTTTATTTCTAGTCAGTAACTATGGCCTCGAATACTAGTCTACCCATTCCAGAGTTTAATGGGTCCGACTATGAATATTGGTCCATTAAAATGAAAACCTTACTCATTGGTAAGGGTTTGTGGGATGTAGTCGAAGAGGGTTACACAGAACCCTCCCCTACTGACTGGACCACATTAAGTGTTGCTGATAAGAAAGCTAGGAAAGAAGCACAAAAAAATAATTCCTCTACCCTGTATCATTTGCAAGCAGCCTTAGATAAAAGCATCTTTCCTAGAATTGCATCTTGTGTAACTTCTCAAGAGGCGTGGAAGGCCTTGAAAGAAGGCTTCCAAGGAAGTGATCAAGTGAAGCAAGTCAGGCTTCAAACTTTGAAAAGAGATTTTGAGAATCTCAGAATGCAAGAAGACGAGAAAGTTGGTGACTACTACATGCGAGTCAAAGTAGTAGTAGACAAAATGATCACTCTCGGAGATGAAATCAAGCCAGAGACTATGGTGAAGAAAGTGTTAAGAACACTTCTTCCAAAGTGGAACCATGTTGCAATTATCATTGAAGAATCGAAGGATTTGTCTGCACTATCCTTTGATGCTTTGATTGGTTCTCTACTTTCACATGAAGAGAGATTGCAAGAATCTCCTTCAACCAGCTATGGAGGCGATGACAAAGCCTTCGCATCTCAAGAAGGAAGAGGCCAAGGTAGAGGCCAAGGTAGAGGTCAGCGAAGAGGCAGAGGCAAGAGCAGCCCAAGAGGTGGAAATTCAAGCAGAGGAGGATCTCCCAACAGAGGTGGAAGTCAAAACAGAGGCAATCAACAAAGCAGAGGAAGAAATCTAGGTCGAGGAAGAGGAAGTGACAAGTCAAAGAAGGTTTGTTTCAATTGTGGCAAACCAGGTCACTTTGCTCATGACTGTTGGTCCAAATCCTCACAAGGCAGCAGTAGTCAAAGCAGTCAGTATGGCCATTTTGGTGAAGAGGAAGGGACATCTAATCTCTTTCTCTCCTATGGCCAATCAGATCAAAATTTGAATGACACCTGGATCTTGGACACTGGGTGTTCCAACCATATGAGTGGCAAAGAAGAACTCTTTGCTACAATAGATTCCACCTACAAATCTCGCATCAAGTTGGGAGATGATAAATCATTGTTAGTTGAAGGCATTGGAGCCATGGAGGTTCCAACACAAGAAGGCATCAAATAGGTGAATGATATCTATTACACCCCTCAACTCCAACATAATCTGCTTAGTGTTGGACAAATGATGGAAAAGAATTATAAACTTGTCTTTGATGAGGGAAAATGTGTAATATTTGACAAGAATAATGGTAATAGAATCATCACACAGGTACCAATGACCAAGAACAGGTTATTTCCCCTAAATTTTGGCCAGCCAGGGGGAGCTCAACTGGCGAATATTGCTATTGCAAATCCAAGTGTACTTTGGCACTTGAGATATGGTCACCTGAATTCTGCCAGTCTAAAATTGTTGACATCTCAAGCGATGGTGACCGGACTTCCTAAAATTCAGGATCACAAGGAGGTCTGTGAAGGATGTGCTTTGGGAAAGCATGCCAGGGCCAAGTTTCCACGAGGACAAGCATGGAGGGCCAACTATCCACTTCAGCTAGTGCATTCAGACATCTGTGGTCCAATGCAAACAAAAAGTCTTGGTAACAATTCTTACTTTCTCATTTTCATAGATGATTTCTCTAGAATGTGTTGGGTTTATTTCCTAAAACACAAAGATGAAGCGTTTGATTGCTTCATTGATTTCAAAAAAAATGTAGAGAATCAAAGTGGATATCATGTAAAATGTCTCAGAACAGACAGAGGAGGAGAATACTCTTCCAAAGAATTTTTGAAATTTTGTAAATAAAATGGGATAAAAAGGCAGTTCACCACTGCCTATACTCCACAACAGAATGGTGTGGCAGAGAGGAAAAATCACACCATTGTAGAAATGGCCAGATCGATGCTTCAAACAAAGCATCTGAGCAACATGTATTGGGCTGATGTAGTCAAAACCAATGTCTACATTTTGAATAGGAGTCCTACTTCAAGTCTGAAGGGGATAACTCCTTACCAAGCATGGTATGGCAAGAAACCAAATGTCAAACATTTTAGAGTTTTTGGTTCTTTGGCTTATGCACACATTCCTGATGAGAAGAGAAAGAAGCTTGATCCCAAGAGTCAAGCATGCATTTTTGTAGGGTATTGTGAGTCCACCAAAGCCTATAGACTCTACAATCCGAAGACCCGAAAGTTTGTTCTTTCCAGGGATGTGATTTTCGATGAAGGGGGAGAATGGGGACATCCAAGATTTTTTATTGATGATGAGTCCCATGATGCAAGTTCTTCACAAATTCAGCAGGTGTCACCCAAGAAAGGCAAGGACACACCCCCTCCAAGCCCAAGCAGACGTTCTACTTCAAGTTCATCAACAACTTCTCCAAGTCCTTCTCCACAACGATCAATCAGTTCTTCACCGATGGATATTGATTCTCCATCCAGAGGTAAGAGAACACTCCAACATCATCCATCTTATCATATGTTGGATAAAAAATTTTAGAGAAGATATACTAGAAGTCAAGCTAGTGAAATGAGTTTAGTTTTGCAAAGACTTGAAAATATGCATTTGTATGGAGATGATGACTCCCAAGAACCTCGGGGAGATGTAGTCAACTATGCTTTGTTGACTAGTGCACAACTTGAACCTTCTAGCTATGAGAAGGCTTGTACTCAAAAGATATGGTAGGATGCCATGAAAGAGGAGATGACCTCTATAAAAAACAATGATACTTGGGAGCTGGTAGAGCTTCCTAAAGGGAAGAAATGTGTTGGATGTAAATGGGTCTTCAAGACCAAATTCAATGCTGATGGAAGCATTGAAAGACATAAAGCAATATTGGTAGCAAAAGGCTTCACATAGAAGTATGGCATTGACTATGAGGAGACATTTGCTCCTGTAGCCATACAGGAGACAATCAGAACAGTTCTTGCTTTAGCTGCCCACAAAGGATGGAAAATCCAACACATGGATGTAAAAAGTGCTTTTCTCAATGGGTATTTGACAGAGGAGGTTTATGTTGAACAACCTCAAGGTTTTCAAGAGCAAGGTAAGGAGCACCTTGTTTATAAACTGAAAAAGGCACTGTATGGCCTCAAGCAAGCACCACGAGCATGGTACTCTCGCATTGATGGCTATTTCAAGGAATATGGGTTCACCAGAAGCAAAAATGAACCCACTCTCTACTACCTAAAGGCAGGAAAAGACATCCTCATAGTTTGCTTATATGTGGATGATCTCATATTTATGGGTAGTAATGAAAAGATGAATATGGAGTTCAAACACTCCATGATGAAGCAGTTTGAGATGAAAGATCTGGGTTTAATGCACTACTTCCTAGGCATGGAAGTTCATCAGATAGATAGAGGGATCTTCATCTGTCAACACAAGTATGCTCGGGATATGATTAAGAAGTTTGCCATGGAACATTGCAAAGCAGTTGCAACTCCAGTTGGACATGGGATCCAATTGAGCAAAAATGATGGAGCACCAAAGGTTGACATGACCACTTACAGGAGCATGGTTGGGAGTTTGATGTTTCTCACCAACACAAGACCTGACATTCAGTATGTTGTTTCTCTTGTCTCACGATTTATGGCTAATCCATCTGAGCTGCACTTGCAAGCAGCTAAAAGAATTCTCAGATATGTAAAGGGTACATGGGATTTTGGAATCCATTACCACAATTGTAATACTATCAAGCTAGTAGGCTTCAATGATAGTGATTGGGGCAGCAACATTGATGATAGGAAATCTACTTCAAGGAACTATTTTAGTCTAGGGTCAGGACTAATTACATGGAGTTCCAAAAAGTAGACTGTTGTAGCATTGTCCTCTACAGAAGCTGAGTATATAGCAGTCACATATGCTAGTACTCAAGCCCTATGGTTGAGAAAAGTGTTGGAAGAGATTGGAGAACAACAAAGTGGTCCGACAAGAATCTACTATGATAACATAAGTGCCATTCAGTTGGCATATAATCCAATCCACCATAGCAAAACAAAACACTTTGATATGAAGTATCACTTCATCCGAGACATGGTGGAGCAAGAGATTGTTGAGCTTAAATTTTACCGCACTTTGGAGAACATTGCAGACATCTTCACCAAAGGCATGGCTAAAGCTCAATTTATAAAGCTGAGAGACTGTCTAGTCAGTCCTCTCAACTTTAAGGGGGAGAGTGTTACAGTGTGAACACATCCAAATGCAAAGCTGACGAGAAATGTCACGATCCAGTGTGAACACGCATGAGATTTTTTTAATGTCGGCAAACATTTTTTATTTCTCTCCTCCTCCCTATTTTTTCTCCTATATTCTCTCCCCTTATTCCTCCTTCCTATCCCCTTATCTCTCCCTCTCATTTATCCCCTATTCCTCTCCCTATCTCCTAGGTTCCTTGCGTCCGTTGTGCTATCAGTTTTAATTATACTATATATATGTTGTGTACTAAGATTTTGTTTAGAATTAATGTGAAATATATTGCAATTCGCTCCATCTAACTCTTTGTCACAATTATAAGATAATTATAAATATAAAAATGTTAACCATGGCCTATAGGTATTACATAATTAAATAATACACTAATAATTAAATACATTTCTATAATGATTGCTTATAGGCCTATACAATAGTACATCATACATTGTCAACCTTGGCCAAAAATTAGATTACACTTTCAACATCCTCTCATAATTTAAACTAATATGTTAGGAAGATAATACATTAGTGACAGTAACATATTCCTCCCATTATGGATTCTCTAGTGTTTCTCCATCCTTGAGGAAGTCTTAGTTGATCCATCTTCATCATTTGGAAGTATGCTTATGCAAATATGCCTTTGCATAAAAATATCTTTAGGCCTTATCGTAATCACCACAAACAATATTTAACACTCCCACACACATACAAATAAAATCTCCTTTATAACTCCATATGATGAAGACAAGCCAAGAATACCCCCTCTGAGAAGTTGTTCCAATATTCTATAGTCACATAAGGTAAGACTCAAAAGTATGAATTCTATTCTACAACACATTTCACCTTATTTGAAAACTTTGACTTACCCTTGGGACACTTTATTTTTGTTACAAAAGAGGATTTGCATAAACTTGTTTATGAAAAGAGTCATTATAAAATTCCAAGAGTACTTAGACAAAGAATAGAAGAGATAAAATATTGTAAAGGGTTATATCTTCATGCATAAATGAATCAATAACCCAAGAATCTAATAGAAAAAGGAAATATTGACTAAAGTATATTTTGAATCCTTTTTTGCATAACTCTAAACTACTATGGACACTTCAAATGTCACAAATCCAACTATTTCTTCCATGAATATGGACCATATATTTTGATTATATAACATACTATAAATTTACCCTTTTAAAATGGATCAATAGGCTTTGATTAATATCATAAACAATTCAACCCCTAACACTATATCAAGTCCTTAAACTAATGTCACCCATAAAAGATCTTAAAAATCATGTTATTTTAGAAAAAGAAATCAAAATGATTCCACATGCTAAAGTTACTATCTCTAAAATATTTTTCCTAATAGCCCTTAAAATTGAAAATCATCCTCATAAACCTTAGAACTACTATATCCAACCATTATTTACTATATTTTACCCAATGATTCACCAATGATAGCCACTAATAATTCATCAAATGTTCACCACTAGACATCAAATGCCAATGAGATTTTAGCACATGTGATCGCTTAGCTAATTTAGTATAAGTATACAAAATGTAGTGTTTTATGGAATACAAATGGTCATGTTGGCCATCACATCGTCCAAAGCTCCAATCCTTCTTTTGTAGTGTGTGAGATCCTTTAGAGGGGTTTGAATATATCTCTTACATATTATATTACTTATACTAAGAAACAATTCTTTCTAGAGGGTTGACTTATAAAGAAAAATATTTTGGAAAAAGGATGACAAATAAATTGTACAAGTACTTAGAATTTTTTTGAAAGTGTTCTTATGATTTCCCTTAATTAGTCATCAAATAAAATAACACTTAAAGCAAATTTAAGTTGTTAACTTATTTTAATGAATTTAATCATCAAACTGGGAGGACTCAATGGTCAACCAATTTTTTGAGTCAAGTTTTAAATGAAGTACCTAATGTATCAATTTTTTTATTGCTTCATAGACTCAAGGTAAAGTATAAGATCTAGGCCATCTAGGTAGTGATGTAGAAGGATTTTTTATTTTTACATGTCTTGGAATGTTCATCAAACCCTTTTATTAATTTGGCAAGATTTCTACTAGCTTGGTACTATTTGGAGGATGATGAATGAGGTTATTGTAGGTTCAAGTCCTACCAGTCATGCAAAAATCATGTCATTGATCTACAATATTGACTAATTCAAAATTTGCTTCCATGAACTCATGTTCAACACCTTCAAAAAGAGGAATATTATATACCATTAACCTTTACATATAGACCAAATAACCACTAATTTATGCTAATCTAACTAAACTAAATATAGAAAATGAAAATTTGAAAGATAAGGGTGACAGAGAAAATAAATGTAGAAAAATAAAATATGACTAGAGATTGTAGCAAGACTAGTGCGTGATTAGTTATATCATTCAAAAGCAAGTCTAAACAATAATTTAGTTTCATCCAATGAACATACATCCAATGGAAAAGAGGACTAAGAGGTAGGTCAGAGTTCATTACCACATACACCACACATTTATACATAGATATATCTAAAAAAATGGGATAATATTTAGCAAAATATCCAAATATAGTTTTCCATTCATATGAAAAATATTAAAGCTAAAGAGCATAGCTCTAGTTTTTCTTAAAATGGCCAAAAAAAATTAAAACAAGCTCTAGGCTCTTATATATAGCAAGGGTTTTACCCTTTTCAACTTAATCAACAATTTAGTTTTATCCAATGGAAAAGAGGACTAATAGGTGGGTGAGATTTCATCATCACATACACCACATATTCATGCATATATAGGAACACTATTTAGAAAAATACCCAAACATAGTTTTCCATTAATATGAAAAAGTATTATAGCTAAAGAGCATAGCTCTAATATTTCTCAAAATGTCCAAAAAAAGTTTACAATGAGATCTAGGATCTAATTTATGACAAGGTTTTTACCCTTTTCAACTTAATAAACAATTATCTACCTCTACACTTTATATTATAATGACAAAAATGTCATTTTTAGACCATTAAACTCTCCTACTAGCATGTATCCTAATGAATTGTTATGTTTTGATGGATTATTATTTCAATGGTAGTTGGTTTGATGGAACACCACTTTTTTGAATTAGCCATTTTTTATCCTTCAACCTTCTTCACTGCTTGGACATTACAAAATTAGTAGTTGCATATAAAAAAATATTCTACCCTCTTTTTCTTGATCCTTCTCATCATCTAGGTCTAGCTTCCTTTGTTAAGTTGCTTGTCATTGGTTAAGGTAGTACCTTGTACTACATTTTTGGTTACTTATAGTGACACCAAAATTATTTAGTAGAGAACCCCATACTACCTTAGCCATTGGGATATGGAAAAATAAAATTTTGGTTGCTACAAAATTTGTACAAGTATCCTAGAAGTTATTTCATGGCAGGCTCTACAACATACTCTATTTATATTAAAGGGATTTTAATATTCTCTAATTGTGATATTGTTGCTATTATATCATTAAATTATACCTAAGGTAGTTCTTCCTTGGTTTTTAGGATAAATATCACACCATCCAATAAGATCTCAAGCTATGAAATTATGTTGGAGATGTTAGTTGTTGTGTCAGCTAAGGAAGCCTTATCTACATGAGAAACTACCTTCTTATGATCTTTAGTAACTCTACCATATTACTTTTTAGAAATTATACTCCCTTCATCCAAAGGGATTTGGGAGTCCCCCTATACTAGTTGATTAATATAGTCCCTCATCCTTTTTCAACTTCCTTAAAATTATCATAAGAGGACTTACAAGTGGCTAGATTCTATTGTTTTAGTGGCACATTCATTGTCTACACTTGGATTGTCTACTTTGCTTGAATTCTGGTTGATGTAGATACTAATTAGTGAAATTTTGTATCCACCTCATGATCTACATGTGATTTACCTTAGATGTAATTTTGGACTACATGTTGATAATAGTATTTTAAGTCCTTGATAGTAGTCCTTCGAACGCTTAAACATATTATATGTATAGATTGGCATGCTTGATATCTTCTAGTAATTTATCCCAAATTGCATTGATTATATCCATGGAATAGACATTGGACTTAATGGAATCAATATATACTCTTAAGATCTTCTCCAATTAGGTCCAAGATGTAGACCAATTGGTTCTAACAAACCCCATAAGGGGGGTAGAGATCCAAGATTCAAATATTGGACCTCATAGAACTAAATTCTTGTCCCTTTATTTGTGCTTTTAGTGGCATAAAAGTTTTTAAATGATTATGGCATGGTGGTTATAGGTCCAGACTACGTGAAGAACTATGTGGTGGCTTTTGGGGTAAACAATCTAGAATGATGTGGTGGCCGTAAAATCCATATAGCTTGCTTGAATCCATGGTGGCTACCAATTCCACCATGTAAATTCAAAAAAAAAAATCTTCTCCAATTATTTTAGATGGGGTATCTCATTGTCCTATTTTAGGGTTCATCTATTTCTTGTCATTATTTTTATTTTTCATATTTTATTTGAACAATTAACTACTTTAGCTCTTCTCATTATTTCCTTGAGTCAACCACCTCTTCTTTTACCTTCTATTTTCTTTATCCCTTTGATGAATCTTGATTAAATTTAATATCATAGCAAGGTATTTGTTTTGCTTGGCATTGTTTTGGATTTCTTTATCCATATATAGTTATATGACATCATTTTTTTTAGATGCTCTAAAAAATTGACCAAACTAACATGGTATACTATTTACAAATTGAAACATGAAAACCTGGTGAAGTAGTTTAAGGATGTAGTAGTAATGCAATTTAAATCTACAAGAGAATCCTCTAATGATAACATTTTTATGCACGTTTTTGCCACTTCCATCCTAAGGGCAGACATTCCTTCTATAAAGATAAAATTGCTTAATGAGATCTAATTTATTTTTTATTGGACCTTAAATAATTACTTGTCCACTACACTAATGCTCTCCTTGGGATGATTTTCTATAGTAGTAGGAAATTCATGGCTTGAATTGAATATTTATATTCCTGACTTCCACCTCATGAGACAGGTTGGAGACTAGTTGAAGTTAGGTTCTTGCTAGAGATTCTATCTCAAGAGGTTATCCCTAAACCTTAGGTATATAAGCATATTTAGGGGATTCTAATGTTAGTTCATATGGTTTCAGTATTTCCTATGGCATCTTAGTGCTTGGAGTGACATGTTTTGATCTCTAGGAAAAGGATTTGATGATTTTAATGCTCTTACCCCTACTAAAAATCTAACTAGAGTTATGATGGTGATGGGTGAAGTGTGGGTGGACCATGTATATGAGGCCATGGTGGAAGCAATTTGGGTGAGGATAGATAGAGTAGAAGTGGGTGGGATAGATATGGATGTTATGGTAGTGAAATATGGATGATGGAGGGTGAAGTGGTGGAAAATAAAGTGGGAGAAATTATTGTATTGTGGGCTGCATCTAGATGAGATGGAGGTAGAGATATAGTAGAAGAAAGGAAAGTAGAGGAGAGAGAAACTTGAGAAGAATTTTTTTATGATATAGGAGATATAGAATAAGATGGAATGGAGGAGGATAAGGTGGCAAAGGTGGTAGTGGAAGCTATTAAAGCCTTTGATGTGGTATGTTTTGGATGTCCTCATCATTGAAAAAGTTGGTAGTGATAACAAAGGTACATCTCTTTGTAGCCATTCCTATAGATTCAACCACTTCTTGGCTATGTATAGTACTAAAAATTGGTCCTATACTTGGGCTAGTAGGGGATTTTTTGTAGGAAAAAGAGGATATCTCATACAATTATTTAAATTAATACAAGATAAACCAAGATGCTTAAACTAATATAGTATAATAGTAAATTAACAACAAAGAACTAAAAACTATCTTAATTCAAGCATAAATAAAATAAAGTATTCTTGAACAAACTACACTAACATGATAGGTTTAATTATAATGCATTAAAAATAATTACTTGACACCTATGACATCAAGCACCATATCATTCAAAACATAAACATGATAAGTATCTCACTCTTACCATGTCCTACTTACCACAATAAATAAGAAGAGATCGCACTTAGGATGTTTGCATAGGGTTTAACCTACCTTGTAAATTGGTCCTTAAAAGGTAATCAATGACCTTTGGCTATAAATACTAATAGAGCATCTTATCCTTCATGAAATTTAGCAAGCCAATGGTCAATGGCTTTTATTGTACCTACAAGGACAAGAAAGAGAGAGAGAGAGGGGGGGGAAGAGAGTGATAGAGGTGCTTGACATAGTAGCAATAAAGACACAAGATCTTGAGAGTAGAATTATAAAGAGTATAAATATTTGGTAATAATATTATGAATTATTATGATAAAATGAAGATGTGAAGTGGGTATTTATAGCATATAACTTTCCCTTTGGAGACAATGACTAATTTTATTCTTTTTTGGAGACATAGAATCATAATTGTTGGCCCAAACTATTCATTGTCTAAATGCTAGGTGGAAAAACATGATAGAATCCCAACTATGCATCAAAAATACTAAAATTAATTGGACAACCAAGCTTTCCACTTTAAGTGATAGTCTTGGCAATATCAATTTTAGGATATGCAATTTGGAGGACATGTGTCAAAACATCCCTTAATCATAGCTCTATCTTTAATTTTAAGTTTTGGGAAAGTTAGGGGGCCAAAACATCAAGAAATATGGTATAATATTGATAAATATCTAAAGAAAGGAAACCAAAAGTATTGTCAAAAATGGCTCACTATCATCCTATCCAAGGACTAAAAAAGTTAGTCCATCCACCACCTACAAAGTTATTTATTATTGCTCTTTTTACAAATACATATTACCCCTCCCTAAGGACCATGGGTGACACCACAAGGTATAGTCAATCATGTGTTCTTAGGGAAATAAAAACAAAAATACCAATATGCAATAGTCAGAGCAACATAATTAGAATTTTAAAACAAAAACGATTTTTTTGTAATTTTTTATTATGTTGTCTATGCACAAATATAATTTTTTTTAAATAAATAGTAGAAAAATGCTAAAAGATAGCCAAACATGTAAAATTAGAGGAAAATAAACCTGATACTTACCTATATGTGCCCCTAAAATTTTATGTCAAAAGAAGTTGATTTTTACTTGCCCTGTGTAGCTATAAATGGATATACTTGTAACAAATACCCAAAGTGCTAATAAATTACTAGTTAAACATGAAATAAATAAAAATGAAGTGTGTAAATGAGTCAAGAATGTTCCAAAACCTCTAGAAGCATAATCCTTTTTCTATCCCCACAAAATTTATCAAAAAGTTATTTTTTTGTTGTAAAATATTCAAAAATATAAATAGGAGGGGTAAAAACTTTCAGATTCATGTACACTCTAAGCCATCCTACAAGCATTATGCATTCAAAAAATATCTAATTTGAGCTTAAATATATTCAATGGTGAGAATACATCATAGAGGTAGGTTTTCTAATCGTTCATGATTTTGTGCAATTTTTGGCTTAAATGAACCAAAATTAAGAAAACGAAAAAAATGAATGATCATATATTTAGGCTAGCTAGGAATTAGATTGGATGGAACAAGAAGCACTAACAAGATGTCCATGTCACCCAAGTGGTGACGTTTACATGTAGTAGCTAAAAATATCCTTCAAGATGCCCCAAAAATATTAAACCACAAGAAAAACCATGATTACCACTCTTGGAAGATTGGTGATCATGGTCAAATGAGGTGGTTTTGACAAATCAAAAAATGGTGATTGCTAACCAAAGTAGTAATGACACAAAAATGAGATGATCATGGTTATCACTCCAAAAAAGTGGGTAATTATTGTTAAAACCAGCAATCATGGAAAAATGTAGCAATTGAGGTTGTATGTCAACAGGGGATGGTTACAATCCTAGCAAGATAGAGGTAATCATGGACCTAATCGACGATCATGGTTAAATTTAAATCTTATTTTAAGTGAATGACATGTCCTGATACGGCATGGGCTGAGGATGGTGCCAAGGGCAATATAATATTGAGATTAGCATTAATGGCATAACCAAAGTAAAGAGTTAGGGTGATGATGATCTCTAGAGACATTGGAATCCCTCTTGGATGTAGGAATAGTTATGACAAGGGATGACTACCTTGGTATGGAAAAATTTATGCGAGGTTAGCTTTGACCATATGGTTGAGATTCCCTACATTAGGTGATATATTTCATTATGTTATGAGTTTATAATTATTTGGAACATAGTGACAAACACTTTCTTGTAAAAACCTACTCTCGATAAGATCATTGAGATGACGATGACTCTAGAGGATGTGTATTTCATTATGAAACTTCTAGTTTTGGGGTAAACTCTATGCATTCACATGACATGTGAGATTCATTGAAGAACACAAGCTTATACTGAGAGGGGGGTGAACAATATAAGATCAACTTTCACTTTTCTTTCCCAAACAATATTATCCAATATTATCAATGGCAATATCAATAGCAGTAATCAAAGCAATGCACAAATCATCACACACAATAGAGACACCAATTTAACGTGGTTCACCCAATGTGGGCTACTCCACGGAGAAAATATTTCTACTAAATTTTCTCAACAAATATTCTTGGGAATCAATTCCCTATTACAATGTTTATGGACCTCTATCCAAAGGAGACACCAATCCCCTATGCTCTGATTTGTGGATCTCTCTCCATAGGAGAACTCTTTCCCCTTTTCTCTGGTTCGTGGAACTTGATCCAGGAGACCTCTATCTCCTCAACTGGTTCGTGGATCTCTCTCCACAGAAGAACTCTATCTTCCCAGCTGGTTCATGGATCACACTCCATAGGAGAACTCTTTCCCCTTGCTCTAGTTCATGGATCTCTATCCATAGGAGAACTCTTTCCCCTCTGCTCTAGCTGATGATCTTCTAGAAGACTTCTTCCCCCATTACTCTAGCTAATGGATATCTCTCCACTAGAAGACCTCTGTCCTCACTACCCTAGCTAATGGATCTCTATCCACTAGAGACTATTGTCCTCTACTCTATCACCTCCAAATCTTGCTCTCAACTCTATCTCAAATCTACACCAAACTCTATCCCAAGTCTAGTACAAATCTACTCTATATCTACTCACAAATCACTTTCTATCTCAAATCTATCCTCAAGCCTTAACACAAATCTTGATCAAATCACCAATCAAATCTACTCATATCTACCCCAAGCCTTAACACAAAGCTTGAACAAATCAATCAATCAACTCTACTTAGATCTACTCTCAAGTCTTCACCAAGACTTGCTCAAATCTACCTTCAAGTCCTCTCAAGAACTTGCTCAATCTACTCTCAAGTCTTCACCAAGACTTGCTCAAATCTCTCTCAAGTCTTCACCAAGACTTTACTCAAATCTTCTCTAGCACATGCTCAAACTTGCTCTAACACATGCTCAAAACAGCTCACAAAATATGCTCAATCAATCTCAAATCTTCCTCACAATGCTATCAAATGCTTTGTCTAATCTTCAAAGTAATTCCTTTAACTTGAAGTAGTTTAGACATATTCTATCCAGAATTCGTTTAACCTCTAGAACATATAGAGAATGATGTACTCTATCAAAACTCAATATGTTCTACTCAATCATTAAGTCTATCACTTTCACAAATCTGATTTCTAATGTTTGCACATTCACTTTCAATATCACTCAAAACCAATGCTCAAGAAGTTTCACTCAATCATTCAACCAATGAAACACAACTTGCTCACAAACCCTAAACAAGTGTTTTCATACTTCTTCAAACAAAGAGCACAATGTGGGTCTCAAACCCTAACTCAAATAATTCTCAATATCTATCTCAAATGTTCTCTAAACATTCACCAATGAAGCATATAAAAACTCACTCAAATATTTCCAACAATGCTTATCAAACAATCCTTTTCACTCCACCTTATATTTCACAACATTCATTCCAACATTTCAAACAAAGGATGATGTGCCCATACCTCTTTGCTTTGATGGAGATATGTCTTCAAAACCTATTTTACTCACAACCAAATCCTTTTGCCAATTCTAGGTTAGATAGCAACAGTCTATCTCAAAATCTCCACAAGAATATTCACCTCAACAAATATTTCACCATACAAGAAATACAATAAAATGTCAAGTCACAAATACACCTTATCACTCCTTTAAAAGCATAAAATCAAATTATACCCCTTTTAAATTAATGCACATATAAAAAATAATTTTTCACTTTGTACACCTTATTACTCCTTCACTTTCAAAATAATATTCAACACACATCAAAAATAAAGTTCCTTGTTTACACCTTATAATATCCAATACTTTCAAAATAATATTCAACACACATCAAAATAAAGTTCCTTGTTTACACCTTATAATCTCCATTATAAAATTTAATTAACACACCTTATGACTCCCTAAACAATTCCACACTTGGCCCTTTCAATATTACGTAGCCTCAAAACAATTTTTTTTTCCAAAACCTTTGACAGATTTAACTCAAAAATTGCATACCTTAATAATTGGCCCACATCATAAAAATATTTGCACAAACATCAACAACCACCACCAAAATCGAAACCGTGACCTTAGCCACCACAACACCCTAGCCAAATCTAGGCTACCACCTACGCTATCGCACTCACATGAGAACCAAGGTACACTCTCCCTATACAATATCTGCTTCTCACAAGGTTCACCAAAAATAAAAAGCTCTTTCCTCCTTCACAAAAATAAACTACATGGGATTCAAAACCGAGACCAACCTCCACAAATGCCTTAGCCAAGCCTCAACTATCATCTACGCTAGCTAATGTGGATGAAACTAAGTCTATCATCATTTCCTTTTACAAAATCCTACCTCCAAATTATGCAACCTTTGTCTTCTTCTCCCTTTTGAAATTCAATCAAACGCATACGAAGGAGATTTAATTGAATACTTTTCACCATAAAACTTTGCAATATTTATATGTCCTTGAAGTTCACATTCTGACTTCACTCATTTAAAATCAAACTTTGGCTTTTGATTTATATTATATTTTAATTATAATAATTTAAATTCAATGAATTTAAATATTATAATTTAAATATCAAAATTCTTTTGGGTCTTTTCTTAAGGATAATATTTTGCCACCATTTAATGAATATTTTAACCTTTGTCCCATATATTATAATGCAAATCATTATAATATTATTTCTTTTAAACTTGCTTTCTTTTCCTTTTGAAAGGCCCTATTGGCTAGATATTATAATATTAAAATATTATAATATTATTCTTTTTCACTTGCTCTCTTTTTGCACATAGTCTTCAAACTTGGCCTTCAAAATTTTCCTTGTCGTGCTTTCATAGCCCATGCCATTTTGACATCAATGACAACCTAATATGCTCAAATTTCCAACAATCTCCCCCTTTGTCATTGATGGCAACCACTTTCCAAAACACTTGATTTCAAATCTGCTCCCCTGAGAAACTGCTCCCCTGATTGAATGCTCTCCCCCTAACTCAAATCTCTCCCCCTTTGTCATCAATGGCAAAGGGACTCCTTTGGGGCTAAATATAAGACTCTTAGCTTAGCCCCCTCCCCACCTCCTCTCCTTGAGGTGATTAATTTTGGGGTGGGAGTAAAATTACTCCCAACATACAATGCTCTTTTCCTTTGTCAACCTTCTTTCTCAACATACCCTTTTGGTCCCTTTGAGTATCCTTGTTCTTGCTTGTCTCTGGAAGCTCTGGAAACTCTGTTCTGCACCACTTGGCCATATGCCCAACATTATTGCACTTATAACACTTAATGTTGTGGTTCCTTGAAGGTGCAAATATCTTGAAGTTCCTCCTGGTGAAGCCATACCTATTTCTGTCATGAACCCTGCAGTGAATTGCTTTATGACCAAATCGATTACAAGAGTAGCAATACCCTTGAAAGAAATGTCCATATTTGAAGTTCCTCTTAGTAATACCATACTCCTTCTTTCCATGAGTCCTGCAATGCATAGCCTTGTGACCAAACCTATTACATGAGAAACAATGTCCTTTGAAGAAATATTTCCTTGGACCCATTGGTCTCTTAGTCCTTTCTTCCCTGTGATGTTCCTTGTTCCTTGTTTGTGCATTGTTTCCTTTCTTGGTGAAACTTCTATTCACATAAGTCTCACTTTCTCCTTTACTCTCTTCTTCTAAAGCTTCTTCCTCTTTGGATCTTGAGCTTGACCCTTCTTCTTGTTTCTCTTGTCTTTCTTCAAAACCAAGTCCTGTTTTGTTAGATGAAGGTCTTTGTGCATTGATAATTTTATCCATAGTCTTTGAACTTTTCCAAAACCTGTGTAGCTTGTCCTTAGACTCTTCCATTTCCTTCCTTAGAGAAACTACCTCTTGTTCTAATCTCTCACATTCTAAGACTTTTGCTTCTAAATTTTATTTAAATCTCCTTGTCTTAGCTATTGAGTTTGTCAGATCTTGTATAAGCTTTCCTTTCTCTTCATCACATTCTTGAAATTGAGCCTTGAATCTTGAATTCTGCTTTCTGACCTTTTTCAATTCTTTTAGAGCAGAAATAAGTTCAGCTTCTAGATCTACTACTCCTTCCTCTTCATTTTCTGATTCTTTCTCTACTTCTTTGTCTTCAAGAGCATCTTCATATTTTTCAGATTTATCTTCAACAGGATCACTTCCTTCATCTTCTATTGCCAAGAAGAGAATTTCTTCTTCTTCACTATCTGAGGATCTTTCATCACTATCACTTGAAACCTTGCCTATCTTGTCCGCATAAAAACTCTTCTTATGCCTCTGAAAAAACTTATTTTCATGCTTGTTTTGTCCATACCTATTTTTCTTTTCATACCTGGATTTTCTTGCTTCCTTTCTCTTATGATCTTGTTTCTCTTCACTACTACTACTTCCAGCTTCTAGATAGTTAGATGCATAGTGACCATATTTACCACAATTGAAACACTTAACTATTTTTGTACCTTTGTGCTTTCTTGAGTCCTTCTTGTTCCTTCTGCCATAGTTTGCTTCTTCATCACTGGATGACTCATCACTTGAATCTGGCTTCTTATCTTTTGTCTTCTTTGCTACTTTGAAGGTTACCTCTTTCTTGGGAATAGGATCATTTACTATTCTCATCTCATAAGCTGTGAGAGTTCCATGTAACTCATCCATAGTCAAAGTTTCAATATCTCTTGTTTCTTCTATGGCTGAAACATTTTCATTATACCTCATAGGGAGTGACCTTAAAACCTTTTGAGCAACATCGGATTCTTCTATTTTAAATCCAAGTCCTCGCATGGTGTTAACAACCTCATCCACATGAAGTAAGTATGTAGCAATGTCTTCCTCTTCTTTCATCTTCAAGTCTTCAAATGTCTTTTTGTGATTTTGCAATTTTGCCATTTTGACCTTTTTGTCTCCCTCATATGTTTGCTTCAGTTTATCCCAAATTTCCTTTGCTGATTTGCAATGCATAACTTTTACAAACTTTGCTTCACGTAAACCACTTAATATTGCATTCATTACCTTTGCATTATACAGATGTAGGAGCTTACCATATTTATCTGTAGGAGGACTAGCTGGAGGTGTGTATCCATCCTCAACTGCTTGCCATGTCTCATATCCTTGTGCCATCAAGTAAGTCTTCATTCTTATGCTCCAGAAAGCATAATTGTTCCCATCAAACAATGGTGCCTTATTTTCTGAAGATCCACTCTGAGATGCCATATGTGTTCCTGTATACTTTTCCTTCAAGTTGTTAAACTCTTCCGAAGGAACCCGCTCTGATACCAATTGAAGAACACAAGCTTATACTGAGAGGGGGGTGAACAATATAAGATCAACTTTCACTTTTCTTTCCCAAACAATATTATCCAATATTATCAATGGCAATATCAATAGCAGTAATCAAAGCAATGCATAAATCATCACACACAATAGAGACACCAATTTAACGTGGTTCACCCAATGTGGGCTACTCCATGGAGAAAATATTTCTACTAAATTTTCTCAACAAATCTTCTTGGGAATCAATTCCCTATTACAATGTTTATGGACCTCTATCCAAAGGAGACACCAATCCCCTATGCTCTGATTTGTGGATCTCTCTCCATAGGAGAACTCTTTCCCTTTTCTCTGGTTCATGGAACTTGATCCAGGAGACCTCTATCTCCTCAACTGGTTCGTGGATCTCTCTCCACAGAATAACTCTATCTTCCCAGATGGTTCATGGATCACACTCCATAGGAGAACTCTTTCCCCTTGCTCTGGTTCATGGATCTCTATCCATAGGAGAACTCTTTCCCCTCTACTCTAGCTGATGATCTTCTAGAAGACTTCTACCCCCACTACTCTAGCTAATGGATCTCTATCCATAGAAGACCTCTATCCTCACTACCCTGGCTAATGGATCTCTATCCACTAGAGACTATTATCCTCTTTACTATATCACCTCCAAAGCTTACTCTCAACTCTATCTCAAATCTACACCAAACTCTATCCCAAGTCTAGTACAAATATACTCTATCTCTACTCACAAATCCATTCTATCTCAAATCTATCCTCAAGCCTTAACACAAATCTTGATCAAATAACCAATCAAATCTACTCAGATCTACCCCAAGCCTTAACACAAAGCTTGAACAAATCAATCAATCAACTCTACTTAGATCTACCCCAAGACTTAACACATAATTCATTTCTTACCACTCAAGTCTTCACAAAGACTTGCTCAAATCTACCTTCAAGTCCTCTCAAGAACTTGCTCAATATGCTCTCAAGTCTTCACAAAGACTTGCTCAAATCTACCTTCAAGTCCTCTCAAGAACTTGCTCAATATCTCTCAAGTCTTCACCAAGACTTGCTCAAATATACTTTAGCATATGCTCAAACCTACTCTAACACATGCTCAAAACAACTCACAAAATATGCTCAATCAATCTCAAATATTCCTCACAATGCTATCAAATGCTTTGTCTAATCTTCAAAGTAATTCCTTTAACTTGAAGAAGTTTAGACATATTCTATCCAAAATTCATTTAACCTCTGGAACATATAGAGAATGATGTACTCTATCAAAAACTCAATATGTTCTACTCAATCATTAAGTATATCACTTTCACAAATCTAATTTCTAATGTTTGCACATTCACTTTCAATATCACTCAAAACCAATGCTCAAGAAGTTTCACTCAATCATTCAACCAATGAAACACAACTTGCTCACAAACCCTAAACAAGTGTTTTCATACTTCTTCAAACAAAGAGCACAATGTGGGTCTCAAACCCTAACTCAAATAATTCTCAATATCTATCTCAAATGTTCTCTAAACATTCACCAATGAAGCATATAAAAATTCACTCAAATATTTCCAACAATGCTTATCAAACAATCCTTTTCACTCCACCTTATATTTCACAACATTCATTCCAACATTTCAAACAAAGGATGATGTGCCCATACCTCTTTGCTTTGATGGAGATATGTCTTCAAAACCTGTTTTACTCACAACCAAATCCTTTTGCCAATTCTAGGTTAGATAGCAACAGTCTATCTCAAAATCTCCACAAGAATATTCACCTCAACAAATATTTCACCATACAAGAAATACAATAAAATGTCAAGTCACAAATACACCTTATCACTCCTTTAAAAGCATAAAATCAAATTATACCCCTTTTAAATTAATGCACATATAAAAAGAATTCTTTCCTTTGTACACCTTATTATTTCACTTTCAAAATAATATTCAACACACATCAAAAATAAAGTTCCTTGTTTACACCTTATAATCTCCAATACTTCAGATTTATATTCAACACACCAAAAATAAAGCCTTGTACACCTATAACCACCAAAATAATAATTAACACACCTTATGACTCCCTAAACAATTCCACACTTGGCCCTTTCAATATCACGTAGCCTCAAAACAATTTTTGTTTTCCAAAACCTTTGACAAATTTAACTCAAAAATTGCATACCTTAATAATTGGCCCACGTCATAAAAATGTTTGCACGAGCATCAACAACCACCACCGAAATCGAAACCATGACCTTAGCCACCACAACACCCTAGCCAAAGCTAGGCTACCACCTGCGCTATGCGCCCACACGAGAACCAAAGTGCACTCTCTCCCATACAATGTCTGCTTCTCACAAAGTTCATCAAAAATGAAAAGCTCTTTCCTCCTTCACAAAAACAAACTGCGTGGGATTCAAAACCGAGACCAACCTCCACGAATACCTTAGCCAAGCCTCAACTGATTATCTGCGCTAGCCAACCTGAACGAATCTAAGTCTGTCGTCATTTCCTTTTACACCGCAATGTCTACCTCAAAGTTAGCTAGACCTTTGTCTTCTTCTCCCTTTTGAAAGTTAATCGAGCACATGCGAAGGAGATTTAATTCATGTAATGATATATTTTTGCCAATGCAAAACCTTCGAATATTTATATGTGCTTTGAGTTATATTGTGACGTCGACTCATTTAAAATCCACCTTTGGCTTTTGATTTATATTATATTTTAATTATAATAATTTAAATTCAATGAATTTAAATATTATAATTTAAATATCAAAATTCTTTTTGGGTCTTTTCTTAAGGATAATCTTTTGCCACCATTTAATGAATATTTTAACCTTTGTCCCATATATTATAATGCAAATCATTATAATATTATTTCTTTTAAACTTGCTTTCTTTTCCTTTTGAAAGGCCTTGTTGGCCAAATATTATAATATTATTCTTTTTCACTTGCTCTCTTTTTGCACATAGTCTTCAAACTTGGCCTTCAAACTTTTCTTTGTCGTGCTTTCATAGCCCATGCCATTTTGACATCAATGACAACCTAATATGCTCAAATTTCCAACATTCATCTATATATGGTAGAGTGGGCTGCTAGGGATATATATCTAGACCAACAATGGACCATCATGTCGGAGTGGAATATGTTTACCACCATCATCCCATTCATACAACATGTAGGCATACTCCTATTCACCTATGTTTTTAGGTACCTAAGATAGGTACTTAATAATTTAATATAATGATATGAGCCATAAATGAATTATTGGCTAATGTAAGGAAATCCATATGTCAATTAAGAAATATGTAGGAGAACAATATCAAAGAATAATTTATGCAACCATTAGGGAATATTGTCATATTATTATGCACTGTGTAACTTATTGAAGGTGAATCACCACATGGGTGATCTTGCAACTCATGGAAGGTGAACCATCACACTCTTGTATAAAGAGATATGTACCCCCATTGTAAACATAATAATATCAAGTATTCTTTTTAGAAGTCTTGGATCATGAAGCTGGAGATTTATGGAGTGGCTTCCTTCCACTAAGGAGCATTGTACGGTGTTTTCCTACCTCAAGGGTATTATCAATCTCTATTATTGTGGAATTTATTTTTGGATGCATACTTGTATATTTATGTATATTGGTGAATGATTTATTGTGGTAAGAATATAGGTTCATAGAATTTGGTTTCAAAGCAATGATTTTGACAAAGCGGGGTTGTTTTTGCAAAGCTAGGGCATGTTTTTTTAGAAAATATCATATTTTGCAAGAGCCATATCTTTTTTTATTTTAGTCATTTTTATAAGGTTTTACACCATTGTGTTGATATTTTTGAGTACTACAAAAATGACTATTCATTTTTTTAATATCTGATAAGTATTGAGGATGTTATAGTTGTTTGATGTTGAGATATTTTTTATGTTTTTCGGCTGCATGATTTTTTCAAAATAAAATAATTCACATTAATTTTTTAGCAGTCATGTTTAGAATCCTTTTACACTAGCATGTAGTTTATTTTGAGTACTATAAAAATTATTGTTCACTTATTAAATTCTAGTAAGTATTGAGGAAGTTACAACTATTGCGAGTTGGGCTTTCGATGTTTTTTTTGGGCTACACAGAAAATTCATGCAAAAGGAAAAATTTCATCTCTCTCAATCCAAGTAAGCAAATCAATTGTTGTTTGTTTTATTTTGAATAAAATCTATAGATTTAATTGTTTGAAGCAAGAAATAGATGATATTGCAAAAAAATTATTGTTGAAAATTTTTTGTTATTAAAAAACACTAGATATTTTGGAAAAAAAATTGGGTGGAGGTCATGGATTTGCCAAAATTCACTGGAAGGGATGATAGTGATTTTAGGTAATGGTTGAAGAAGTGTAAAATTTTTCATTAAATTTTTTGAGCCACTATGGAAATGTAGCCTTTATACTTCTTTGCAAGAGGAAGCTTATTTTTGGTTTTCAGAATATATGTATGCTCATATATATATATATATATACACATAGGAAGAATTTGAAGTTGTGGAGATCAAAATAAAAGGATTACAATGTGCATGCTAATAAAACTACACCTTGTGTGTCAAGACCAAAAATAGTCAAAAATATTTGTTTGAATAAAATAATTCTATTTGTAGTTCATGGTTGCATTCAAATTATAAAAAAAAATGTTATTTTTACTAACCTTTGCAGCAAATATAATTTTATCAAAATGTTTTTGACTAAGAGGTTGCAAGTTCAAGCAAATAAAATCAAAGACATATAGCTTGAGGGTAAAAATGTTCAAATTTTTTAAGATTTGAAGCTCACCATGGATAAATATGATTTGCATTCAGATATTTATGCTATGGATATGGACAATGCAAATATTGTTCTTGATTATCCTTGGTTGCATTCATTAGGTACTATTAATATTAATGTACAAAATAAGTACATAAAATTTTGGTATAGAAAAAAGAAGAAAACATTGCAATATATTTCTCAGTGTAAGGGGCAAAAATCAGGAGAAAAACAAGAAGTTATTTTCAAAGAAGCGAAAGAATCTAAAATAGAATCTTAGTAGGAGATAATAGCTAAAATCAAGGAAATTATAAAATAAAGGGACAAACCATATGAAGAAAGCAATAAGGCAGAGTCCAAAAAAATAGAACATCAAGTTAAGGTTGCAGCATATCACCCCCCACACCACAAGGAGTAGCAATAATCTTGGAGGTAAGGCTTAATACAACAATATTATGGTTATACATAAATACAAGGGGCACCAACTATGAAAGAATTTAGAAAATAAAGCATGTGACTTTGGTTTTTAGAGTGGTGTAGTTGTATCAAGGAACAAATGGACCCATCATCAGAGTAGATTGATAGAAGCGTGGAGCCAATTAAGCAATTTTGGAAACTCAAGTGGAAAATGGCATATCAGCATCAAATACCCCCACCAATCATAGTTTCACTAGGATGGATGGATGATCGAGATTGGTACTAGTACTCAACATGGCTCAAAATATCATATTATTTAGCCTCTTCTTATGTTTCAAGGATGAAACATTTTGTAATGGGGATGGAATGTTAGGTACCCAAGATAGGTACTTAATAATTTAATATAATGGTATGAGCCATAAATGAATTATTGGCTAATGTAAGGAAGGCCACATGTCAAATTAGAAATAGGTAGGAGAATAATGTCATAGAATCATTTATGTAATTGTTAGAGAATATTGTCATATTATTATGCACTTTGTAACTCATGGAAGGTAAACCACTACATGGATGATATTGTAACTCATGGAAGATTAAACATCACACTCTTGTATAAATAGAGATGTACCCCCATCATAAAGTGATTCATATAAAGTATTCTTTTTAGAATACTTGGCTCATGGAGCTAGAGATTTGTGGAGTGGCTTCCTTCCAATAAGGAGAATTATATGGTGTTGCCCTACCTCAAAGGTATTATCAATCTCTATTTTATTGTGTGGATTGTTATTTTGGAATATATTTGTGGATGCCTCTTCATATATTTATGCATTTTGTATGAATGACTAATTTTTGATAAGAAGAGAGGTTCATAACATATGTTTCCTATCATGAGAGTACAAATGGGATTTTCATGCTATTTATTTATCTCGTGTACCTAGCCATGAAATAAGGGGTACAATGGACTAGAGATCAATTTTATTTGTTAGCTTTTGATACCTATTGGTAGTTTTGCAACCTTACCACATTACAATTTTGTTTTGAATAATTGATTGTAAAATTTTAATGCATTTGTTAATGAAGT
This sequence comes from Wollemia nobilis, assembly GCA_028583015.1. NCBI lineage: Eukaryota > Viridiplantae > Streptophyta > Pinopsida > Araucariales > Araucariaceae > Wollemia > Wollemia nobilis. The sequence continues at coordinate 2,665,511 of JAQPPZ010016670.1, forward strand.
TGTGGCAATTTTATTGAATGCAGTTTTAATACAGTTTTAGTTTTCTGCATTTTATTTTTGTAATATTGTATTACTGTAAATATGTCAAAATATTGTAAGCAATGAAGGAATTTTGCTTAAAACTGCTAAGGAATGCAATGATGGCAAGAAGTTAATTTTAAAGAAGAAGCACTTCAAGAGGAAGAATGATAAATTTGGGTGCTTTCACCCCAAGACATTTTACCTTAGAAAATATTAAAATCATGTTCGGATCTCAAAGAAAATCGGATCATAAAAAGTAATGGAGAAGCACTTCACCCCAATTGAGGGGTGGATATCCATTTTTGCCCCTCTTGGAGGTGAAACAAACTTTAAAGAAACAAATTCACCCAATGGAAAGCAGTAAGGACTTCGAAAGCAAAATAAATGAAATAAGGCGCTTTCACCCCAAGTGAGGGGTGAAACCTCTTATCACCCCTCTTTGGGGTGAAAGTCGTTTTAGTTCTAGATTCATCAAAAAGTTAATTAAAAGGTGCTACATAAAGGGTTAAAAGTGCTTTCACCCCAATAGAGGGGTGAAATTCCTTGGCGCCCCTCTTTGGGGTGACACATAATGCAAAAGTAGCATCACAAGGGTCGAACGCCCACGAATCAAAGTGGAGTTTCAAAAGGCATTATCACCCCAAGTGAGGGGCGAAAGTCCTTGTCGCCCCTCCTTGGGGCAAAAATGTAATATTAAAAGAAAACTCGTGAGCTAGGTGCTAACAGATATTAGAAGGCACTTTCATCCCAAGTGAGGGGTGAAACTCTCTGTCGCCCCTCCTTGGGGTGAAACATATTGCAAGAAGAGTTTGAAATATAAGTAAGCCCGATATGAATATAAAAGGTAGCACTTTCACCCCAAGAGAGGGGTGAAGCTCCTTGTCACCCCTCCTTGGGGTGAAAGAGTATTTCCAAGGTTTTGAAGGTTCATACAACCGATGATTTCGTCCATGACTGGGCAGAGACAAAATAGAGTGCCTGATGAGTTCAAAGCATAGTAAATTGAAATCACCTTTCCAAGGGGTGAATGGGGTTTTGAAGGTTCATTTTTGGGTGAAAATCAGTGCACAGCACTCCATGATTAAGTTGGCAAGTGATGTCACCTCTCTAGAAAGGCGAAAAGCTATGTCACCCTTTTTCGAGGTGACAGTGAAAAAGATAGTTATAAGGAGAAGATTAAAAGATGAAATTGCTCAAATATCAAGCATGGCTACGTTGTCACCTATTGTTGCTTCGACAAGGTTGTTTCACCCCTTCTTTGGGTGAAATCAATTCTTCAACAGAGATTTGGCTCTTGGGGGCACGCTTTCGTAATTTTTCTGGAAGGAAAGCAAGGAAGAATAACATTTAATTTTGGGAGCGATGCAAGGAGCACTTCCAGAATATCCACTTCAATATTGAGAGATCAGAGGTAATTCTTGCTCATTTCCAATGCACCGACTATCAACCATGATGATTTTTGAAGAAAATTTAATACTCGATGGACTTTTCTAGCGAAAGTGAATTTCCAAGGCACAAGGTGAATCGAATTCATGCCCGATCTTCGAGTGATTTTGCTATGTCCCAATGCACCGATGCCCAAGGTTGCTTCAAGCATTTACTTCTATTGACTTCTTTGTGCGATTTCCTCCCATCAAAGCCGGATCATGGTTTCTTTGCAAGATGTTTTGACCAGAATGCCACTGATGCCGAGGAGGAAAATATGCACGCTGGTTTTTGATCTACCAATATTTTGTTGTATATGCATTAAATGATAGAGGTGAAATCCCTCTATAAAATACTAATCATTTTTCATTGTAAAGGATGGAAGGTTGGACACTCTGCAGAAATATACTCCAAGTTTTCTGCATTAATAGAAACAATTTGGCTTCTGGTTCTTCGAATGATTTTGCATTTGATAGTTTTCTGTGTGTGATTTCTTAAAGCTTTTATTCCCATTATTTGTTGTGAGTGAATTTTACTTCTGAATTTAGTCTTTGCTTGTGTGGGAGTGAACACTGAAATGCACTCTAAGGGTTATTCTCTTGCATAATTGTTAGAAGTTTCTATGCTTGTGTTTTCTATTGAATGTTGCTAGTTGCTTGGTGGAAGCTCTATTGTTAGTCTATCCCCATCCTATTTAGCTGGCTTATAGCCATATTTCCCATATCTTTCTACAATTTCCCATTTCTTTCCTATTTCTCTAAACTTATACCTAGTGTAGGATTAGTAAGGGAGCCAACCCTCTCTAGAGATTGGCTCGGAGGACATTTCTTTCCTTCGACCTTTCAATGTTGGTCGGGTCTAGGGTGCACAAGGCATAGATCTTGTAACTAGGAAGATTCATGACCAACAATTTTTGGCATGCTCGATGGGACTTTCAAAAGGTTCCACTATCAATAGTATTAAGGTTTGATGTTCACCTTGTACTATAGGATTAGAACATTTGGTGACTCAACTCTACCCAGAAGCCTCTGAACATGAAGTAAGTGAAAGCTTTCTTCATGATTACAAGATCGAAGGCCAAGAATTTTAAAGATCCTATTGAGTTTTATGAACTTGATATCCAAGAGCTAGGAGAACACCCTAGGTTAGTTCCTCCGACTATCCCATCCACTACAACATCCTCTCAGTTAGCTAGTGTGTTTTCTATTCCTGCAAGTCCTGCTAGTACAACTACTAGTTTTCCACCTCCCCAACCACACACACCAATCCATATGGCTCAAAATCCACCACCATAGTAGCCACCACCAAGGTAGTTTCCAGCATGGAATAGCTCTAGAGCGTTAAATCTACAAGCTCAAAACCTAGTCCCTCAAGCAGCATTGAAGGCTTTGCCTACTTATGATGGTACGGGTAAGACTGCTTATGAGCACATCCAAGATGTGGCATCTTTGGTGACAATACATGACATTGCAGATGAAGACATTATGGTAAGATTGCTGGTGTTGTCTCTCAGAGGAAAGTTGTTGTACTGGTACCGATCCTTGCCACCCGCTACTATCACCACATGGGACCAATTGGTGGAATTGTTGATTAAAAATTTCCATGAGCAAGCTGATCCTTTTTCCTTACTGCATCAATTCACAAACATCCAAAGACATCCATAGGAGGAAATAGTAGATTTCAATGTTAGATTCGCTCAAAGTTGGCAAAGAGTCCCTGATGGTCTCCGACCGACCCATGAACAAGCTATGTTTTACTATCTTTGAGCCTTCAACTCTGATATTGGTATGGTGGTTCGACAAGCCAATGTCAACACATTTCCAGATCTGTATACGCAAGCTCAAAAGGCCAAAGTGGATCTGATTGCCATAGGTAAACTACCCTCGAAGGTAACAATACCTATCCTTCCTGATCTTCCACAACATTTATATTCTAGTGCATTTTCACAACCTATGCCTTCTATGTATCATGTTCCCTCATGGAGCTCAAGTCCACCTCAAATTGCATCAGTTCTAGTCCCACAATTACCCGCTCCAACTATTCCACAATTACCCACTCCTATTATTCTACAATTACCTACTCCCCTTCTATCCCAGCATTGCCTTCTCCACCAGTACCTTTACCTTTGCTAGCACCTCCAGCACCCTCAAATCCTGATCCCTACATGAAATTATTATAGGAGATGTAATCTATCAATTCAATAGTAAGGACAATATCAAATGAAATCATGACAATTAAGAAGAAGCAAGTTGAGGCTGAGTTTTGATCAAGAAGATTTCAAACTCCACCAATTACTAGAGAACAAGTAACTTCAACTAGTAGAGGTGCTGAGAAGAATACAACCATGTTGGTTAATGAAGAAGTGAGTATATCAGAGTGGACATATTGGTGTTCTACTTGCAATGATCCTCATGGTGAAGATACCTGCATGGTTCATTTGAACTATGTGCAGATACTGGCGGAAAGTGCTATCGGTGGTCAAGTCAATATGATCTCAAAAATTGATCACAACTTCATGGTCCCATATGTTGAACAAGTTTCTATCCTCACAAGGTCTGGAAAGAAACCTATCATGGTAGATCCAGTTGAAATGGAGCCATTGAAGGTACCTACCGAACAGAAGATACAAAATGAAAAGTGGTAGCCCCAAGTGAAAGTGCTTGTGCCAACACCCAAAGTAGATGAGCCTATTTTATTAAAATATCTTTTGCCTACTCAAGCAAAAGATAGAGTGCAAGTGAAAGCTTCAACTTTACAACCTACCACTACACAAATGCAAACCAAAACAAAAGAACAAGTGAAGGAAAATCTCAAGTACCCATCTTTGACCAAGTGCTAGAGGGTGGAGGCTACACAATAGTACCGAAGTAGATATGAAGATGCTGGTGAATTAAAGGAGCCCAATGCATAGTCATATAATATTTTTGAGGAACTGAAGAGGATTCCCACCAAGGTGAGTCTCTATGATGTGCTACAACTACCTAGACAAGTAGATCTATTGCAGGAATCATTGAAATTCATGAAGGATAAAAAGAAAAATCTTGCTCAGATAGTGTTGGCCCAGATATTGCCCACTTTAACCACTAGGAAAAATAGACCTCCCCCATTCTATCTATCTCTCAGGATGGAGGGATGGATCGTACACAATTGCATGATTGACTCTGGTGCAACAATGATTGTCATGCCAAAGGTAGTGTGCGAAGTCATGGGAATGGAGTATACAAGAAGTAGCCCAGGTGTCTTGCAACTGGATGGTACTCCTATCAAGATAGTAGGAGTAATCAAGGATATCCCAATTGTTCTGCATAGCATATCGTAGATTACTATCATACAAGAGGTCATTGTGGTAGACTTGGAACCATACTTCAGTATGTGTTTATCTAGAGAATTTACGACCAAGTTGGGAGGTTACCTATCATTGGACTATTCTCACCTGGAGATTCCATTCAAGGGGAAGAGAATACGGATCTATAATGAAAAGCCCTCCACATACCATATTGAAAAGATTGAAGATGAAGAAAAGGTTGTAAACTTAGTGAATCTGGTGATCGAAGAGCTGGAAGAGATAGACCTGATGGAGGAAACTTTGGATGAACTCTGGTTAGAGGATGAGTTTTCTATGCTTGATTTCAATGCGATGATGGAAACCGAGATCGACTGCTATACCATCACTAAACCTGAGAAGGGTGAAGAGAAAATGGTTGATGATCTAGGTTCTACCTCTGACCAGTTGTGGAAAATGTATTTCGATGGTGCCCGATGCAAGAATGGTGTTGGAGCTAGAGTAGTATTCATCTCTCCTTCAGGAATCCAAAAAACCTATTCATACTAGTTGACCTAGAGTTGTACAAACAATGCCATCGAGTACGAAGCACTATGCTTGGGCCTAAAGAAAGCAGAGAAACTCAAGATTAAACAATTGCATATTTTTGGTGATTTCGAGTTGATTGTCAACCAGGTGACCAACAAGTGTGTTTCAAAGTAGCACTACCTAAAGGTGTATCACAATAAGGTATGGGACCTTTTTGAATCATTTGATGCATTAAATGTTCAAGTGATTTCATGAGAATGAAATAAGCATGTAGATCTCCTAGCATCCCTTGGTGCAAATTTCTCTCCTATTGAGAGTGTGGTGCGAAAGCCCAAGACTGTAAGGTTGATTTATAGACCTTCAGTCCTTGACAAGAACATATACTGGCAAGTCTTTGATAATGATGAACAGATTGTAAACTTTCTGATTAAAGAAGTCGGTAGTGTGGAGGGAAGAACATTAGATGGAGATGAAGCTGAAGGCTTGATCCAGCTCAGAAATAATCATATCCCAAAAGGATTGATTACATTAGAAAGTCTCTTTGATCAAAATGATAGAGCGAAAAAGCATCGAATCAAGGTGGATGAAAAGGAATACACTGAGCTAAAGCTAGAACCTGACAAAGTCATCAAAGTTGGGATAGATTGTTCTCCTGAAGAGCTTGAAGGAATCAAAGAACTATGTCATGAGTTCCTCGACATCATTGCATGGAGCTATCACGACCTGAAAGGATATGACAAAGATGTAATCCAACACACCATTGAGTTGCAGGAAGGGGTGAAGCCTTTTTGATAGAAGCAGAGGCCTGTTAATCCAAAAATTGAGGTGCTCATGAAAGCAGAGCTGCTAAAAATGTTGGAGGCAAAAATCATTTACCCTATCAAGCACTCGACCTGGGTGGCAAACTTGGTTCTGGTTCAGAAGAAGAATGGAGATATTCGCCTGTGCATGGACTTTCGCAATCTGAACCAAGCATCTTTGAAAGATCATTACCCCTTGCCATAGATTGATCAGATTCTTCACATTGTCATTGGAGCATAGAGATTTTCACTACTTGATGGTTTCTTCGGCTACAACCAGATCTGGGTGAAGGATGAGGACCAACACAAGATAACATTTACTACCAAGTGGGGCACTTTCGCATATCAAAGAATACCTTTCGGTCTTTCAAATGTTGGCGCCACCTTTCAAAGAGCCATGGATGTCACCTTTGGTGAGTTGTTGAATCAGATTATTGTAATTTATCTTGATGATATGACTATTTTCTCGCATCGTAGGGAAGAGCATGTCTCTCATCTTAGACAAGTGTTCGAAAAGTGCTAGGAATTTGGTATTTCCATTAACCCAAAGAAATCCATTTTCGTTGTCAAGGAGGGAAAGCTCTTGGGACATGTGATCTCAAAGGAAGGACTAGCCATTGACCCTGCAAGAGTTGAAGCTCTCCTAAAATTACCACTACCAACTAACAAAAAATACCTACAGTCATTTTTTGACCAAATCAACTTTATCTAAAAATTCATCACCGACTTCGCTCAAGTGGTGAAACCGATGACGGAGCTCCTGAAGAAAAATGTGGATTTCAAATGGATAGAAAAGAGGAGGTAGGCATTCCAAGAAATTAAAGAAAGGATAGTCCAAGCACCTGTATTGATCAATCTAGACTACTCCAAGGATTTTATTCTTTATGTAGTGGGTGAGCAGGAGAGTTATGTCATTGTTCTTACACAAAAGCAAGATGATGGAGAGGAACAACCTATCGCTTTCCTAAGCCAAGTTATTCAGCTGCACCAAGAAAAGTATAATTTTATTGAAAAATAGGTGTATGCGATCATGAAGTCTCTTAAGAAATTCTGATATTTTGTATCTCAAAGCAAAATGATAGTCTATGTCATTCATCCAGATGTCAGGAATTTTATTATACAAGGAGAGCTTGGTGATAAAAGAGTAGGTTGGGTTTCAAAGATTCAAGAGTATGATGTGGAGATTCGGCCAACCAAATTGGTTCATGGTCGGGCACTCTGTCAAGAGTTGGCTAAGAGCGTAGCTTCTCAATCGCTAGTACCATTACAAGATGAAGTTATTGGTGAGAGTAATCTTGCCAACCAAGCTGTAGGTGATCATGACTGGACAGAAGACCTTGTTGAGTTCTTCACTTCTGGAAGATGTCCCTCTCACCTCAACTCCTCTCAGAGGAGAAGATTTAGATTATAGGTGCTCAAATACATCCTATTGCCAAGTGGATTATTCCATAAAAATATAGATGGAGTACTCCTCAGATGTGTGAAGGAGTCTAAGAAGCAAAAAATATTGGAGGAGTTCCATTCTAGTTTGTCTAGTGGACATTATGCAAGAAGGCCCATGGCCTTGAAGATCATCCGAGCTAGATATTTCTGGCCCACCCTCTTTGCAGATACACATAAGGTGAGTCAAAGTTGTGATAATTGTCAGAGGTATGTTGGCAGGAGTAAAAAGGTATCATTACCTTTACATTCGATCTAGGTAGAAGCTTCATTTCAATAATGGGGCTTAGACTTCATTGGGTCATCGATCCTAACTCTTCTACTAAGCATAAGTATATTTTGATAGTGACAGACTACTTTACTCGATGGGCAGAGGCTATCCCAACAAAAAAGTAGACCAAGCAACAATCATTTCCTTCCTTGAGGGGTTGATTACCCATTTTGGTGTGCCAGACGCCATTGTGACTGATAACGGGACTCCCTTCACTGGAGAAAATATCACTGAGTTCGCAAGTAGATATGGAATTTATTTGAAAGTATCTTCCAATTATTACCCATAGGGAAATGGCTTAGCTGAGTCTACAAATAAGAATCTACTTTGGATACTGAAAATAACACTTGGGAGCAATAAGAGAAGTTGGCATCTATTGCTAGACCAAGCTCTATGGGTAGATCGCATATCAGTGAAGAAGTCAATTAAAACTTCTCCTTATTCTCTAGTGTATGGCAAGGAGGCAGTTTTGCCTACTCATATTGAACTTTTGATCCTTCAAACCTTGTAGTTGCTTAGTAGTGAAGATGATAAAATTGATCCCATGAGCGCGAGGCTAGCGCAACTCTTATAGCTTGAAGAGGAAAGAGAAAAAGCATAGTTAAAATTTTCAAAAAGGGGGTAAAATTGATTTTATTGGATTTTACCTTAAAAGAAAAGCAAAAAGCTCATTTTTCTAAAAAATGCACTTTTCAAATCCAAATGAGGAAGAAAAAATTGTTTAAAAGGGCACTTCGCTTCTCATCTTCACCAAGCAGCAGATAGTAAAACTTTAGGAGCGCAACCAATTAAAAAGAAGAGGAGCATTATGTGATTTCTCTAGAAGATGTTTCCATAAATTGGAGTGCATCTATTAAATATCCTTTTCACCTAGAAACATTTTTGAAAGTTGTTGAGGACGTTCCAAAATTAAAAGTGCAAGGGAAATTTTAAAATCCATCTTTTACCCTAGGAAGGAGTTTCAAATATTGAGAGTGGAGAAGACAATTTTTTTGCATCCCGAGGCATGCTCTACATAGACACTTGGTAGTGTTTGTTCCTGAGGTTACACGTTGAAGACCATTCAGCGCTTTTTAAAGCTGAAGGTGGCTAAAGCATAGCAATCGAGGAATATTATGGGTAGATGAAGTTTGAAGGCAATTAAAAATCATTAAAAATTATACCTAGCATAAATATCAAGATGCATGTTCGCTCCATTCCCTCAAAAATTACCATGTGCATTTAATTCAGTCGATGAGGTGCAGTTATAAATTGGATCTTCCCATGAGGCGAAGGTAAAAGCTTTTATTTATTTTTTGGAGTATTGTTGCATTGAGGTGATATTGTTGTAGAAGATACAGGAAGTTCGAGCATTATAGAAAATGGGGAAGAGAACTGTTGAACCTATTACTGTTGAAGAGTCGAAGAAGGTGAAGAAGAAGGTAGAAGGAGGAAAGAAATCCAAAAAAGCAAGGTGCCATGAGAATGATGACTTGGATTCATACTTAGATACACTTGCTCAGGTGGGAGATTATGTAATTACCAACAAGGGCATTGAAAAATTATGCCAAGATGTGGACACTACAGTGCAACAAGGGTTAACGCCATAGAGTTCTCTCACAATAGCGTACCATGCTCATCTCTTTTGGTTCCTATGCACTCCAATTCACTACTACCTAGAATTGGTTGATGCCATTTCAAAATTTTATAATTCGAAGACCAGGATGGTGCAGAATGTGAAAGGAGAAGCATTGTTTACCATTACAATTGAAGATGTCTAGGAGGTATTCGCCTGTGGAATAACACCACCCATAGATTTTATTTTCAAGAAACTACATGTTGGGGAGCAAGAGGAAATATATCAATCAACTATGACACTACGCTGGTTTATGGAGACACAATTAATAAAAACGCCCTAGCATGGTGAGTTATCAATATTGCCAAAATCATTATCAGATTTTAAGAGTCCTGATTTGTTCTCTATGGTGGCTTGGGTTGCGGGTCTCCCATCAGATTCAACGATGCATAAATGGCAGGTGGCATTAGTGCAATGCATATCTCAAGTTGAATTTTATGCTCCTACAATGATGATAGAAAGGATGAATCCCATTTTCTTTGACTAGGCTGATCATATTTCTAGAAGAATGAATTCCTAGATGGAGAAGATGTAGAGCGAGGAAACAAAGGTATTCAAGCATATGTCCTTTCTAGTTTGGTATTTCTTCTTCCACCTGCATAAGAAGTTTTCTTTTATTGCAAGTAAGAAGGTTGATAAAGAAAATAGAAGATTACCTATGTATATGTGGACTTCTAGTTTGTCAAGGTAGGAGTCCTATAATTTCAATCATATGTTTATTGGTCCTACCTTGGAAATGATTTACTGTAAAATTGAGAGAGTACCAAGGGCAATGAGGGAAGAAATTATCTCAAAGCAAAGAGGTGATATATTTTTGTTGACACAAGGTGTGGTGCTCCGTATTTTTGGCTTTATCGGTAAGCCAATTTTGCTCCCATATTTTGCCATAGGGTATTTATTTGCTATGGAGGTTGTTCGACAACATGATTATATTAATGATGTGTATGGGGTAGGGTGTGGGAAGAAAACCATGTGTGAGATGCCTTTTCACTTTGGAGGCATCAAAGTGAGCTAGGTGGGCCAAAACCGGTTGATAACTGAGGCCTTTTACGACATCGGAATGGTGGAGCTGCCACAGTGATGGAAGTATGACCCTTTGGGTATTTTTGTTGAGCACATCAAAGTCAAAAGCTTTCACTATTGTTCGAGGCCAGATATTGAAAAGCACAAAAATAATCCGAAGGGGCATGACTTGGAGTGGCACGTGGAAAACATGATGTCGCTTCCACCTTGGCATGGTTTCTACGAGATGGAAGTCGAATATAACCTTGTTGTGCATAAAAATTAGATTCCTCCATCGAGGATTATTCAGCCAGATGAAGGAGCAACTTTCGAGTTGGTCCGAAGAGAAAATCACAAATTGGTGGATCATGCGAGCTCATCGAAGGAAAATTGGGTCACCGTATGGCTTAGTAATGGATGGAATATTTTTGAAGACTTATGATGAGTTTTATTCTAGTTACCAACCGATTACGTTCACTTGCATAGTGCCTCAGAGTTTGTAAAGATCAAGCAGTGAAGAAGATGTGGCCAAGGAACAGCATCCCATGGTCTAGAAAGTGCCACTTGTGTTCAAGGAAGAGGAACAAGTGTTAGAAGAGTCATTGCAATGAAAGGAGAAAAGGTAGGAAAAGCTACCAATTATTAAAATTTTGAAGAAGTGAAGAACTAGAGAAGTTTCATCAAACCCTCCTCCTATGGTTTCGGCTAAGCATACAAAGTTACTAGAAGTCATCCCTTTGGTTTAGGTGAATCCATTTGTTCAAAGCACTAATTTTATCAATATCGAGGAGGATATTGTAGTAGAACCAATGGACCAAGTGGAGGAAGATCCAGTGTCACAACTACCTACATCTCCACTAGCTCTAAAGGTGATAGAGCCCGAAGGTACATTTTCTTCTATCTCTTCTCTCCTCGAGCGAGTGGTGACTATTGTTTCCCTTCCTCAGGTTTCTACTTCTATATCCCCTCCATTTGGTATGCCCTCCACTTTAGTTTCACTTTCCATTTCCTAGTCGATGGTCACCATCGCTCTCGCTCCTTCTATTCTCACTTCTTCTATTTCCTTTTCTTTTAGTTCTTTCACCTCCACTCCAAATCCATTTTTACTTCCTGTATCATCCACCCAAGTAACCTCCACCACGATTGTAAGTACGCAAGCTCCTCCTCGAGTGAGTGTAACTATGGCCAAACCACATGCATCCTATTTCCACCACCAGTTCCATTTTTATCACCATTTACACTATGTCGGTTTACACTTCCCTCAAGCTCAATCCATAATCGGCTCATTTTCTATTTACCCCATTTTTGGAGTTACAGGTAGTACCTAAATCGATGATAGCGATTGTACCAATGCAGCCCATTATAGACAAAAATCAGCCAGGCTCACTTAAGCTCATCACAATGGCTAAAGAGTAAGAAGAGGAGAGAAGCCATGGTGCTAACGAAGCCCTTGAAGTAGGTCACCTTTGATCCCACTACCATGGAGGCCCATACTATGAAGATGATTCCCTAGGTTTAGAAGCCTCAAGGTGAGATGACTTCGGAGGATTATAGTTATGAGGTTGTCACCAAGGACCTCACCAAGCTCGACACCATGGAGATAGTGGGAAATATTCAAGCAGAGATGAGCTCCTTGTTCTTGCATGGTGAACACTATAAGAATCACTTCTTTGAAGCTGAAACTAAGATCATCGATCTGGAGGAGTCTTTGGAAAAATGTCGAGCGTAGTTGCAATCTACATAATCAGAGGTAACTCGTTGGTAGAAAAGGGTGGAAGAGTTGGATACCATGCTTCAGAAGCACCAATAGGTGAAGGGAGGAGCAAATCAGCATATTGAGGCACTGAAGAGCCAACTCCAGAATGTGCAGGATCAACTAGCAATGAAAGCAACATAGGCCATAGTCCTAACAAAAGAAAAATTCAAGGAGGCATGCAGCCAGTTGCTTGCTCATTGTAAGACCCAAGCAGCCAGGGTGACACAGGTCCTCATGTACCTTCAAGAAATTTAGACTATTGTCTCCTATGGCCAATACATAGTGGAGCATGGTGAAGAGCACTTGGAGCCACTCTTGGTGAAAGCTTCATAGATGCAGATGCTGGCTAGATCTGGCCTTCGATTTCACCCCATGAGTGATATGGCCTGAGCTTGGGCGAATGCCAAAGTTGTACTGCATCAGTTCTTCTTTAGGTTGGATTAGGTGAAGGAGGCCCGCAAGTTGCTTGACATATTTGAGCAAGAGCGAAGAATTTCCATGACATATTTTAATGTAGTGCTCGAGAATGGTTTTCCCAGTTTCACTGATGATAGGGGAAACATTCTATCAAAAGCAGACCTGGAAGCAGCTTGGGCGGTCTTTATTGATGATGCCTCCAAATTTGATGATTGGGAGGAACCACTTACTGAATATCATGTGTTGTCATTGATGAGAAAGCTCATGCACATCGATTCTGGTTTATTAGAGCTTAGTCAGTGGGTGAACTACATTGATATGGGGCAAGTGGAGATTTTTAGGTACTTGGTGGATTCGCTCAATGGCCCAGAGATAATCACCATAGAAGCTTGGTCTGATGTCATTGTAGTGTACGAGGCTATAGTTGCATTTCTCTCAAAAGAAGAAGCTAGAAAAAAGGGTCGAGGAGCAAGATGCAGGAGCAAGTAGCAAGCAACCTGATGCGCCTGGTGAAGCTAACTCTTAAGCCCAATGGATGAAGGCCTGGGGTCGATTGCATCCATGCGAGTTGGATACCCCATGAGCCGCCAAGAATGTTGGTAGTTTTGCAACCTTACCACATTACAATTTTATTTTGAATAATTGATTGTAAAATTTTGATGAATTTGCTAATGAAGGCATTGTAGTTTTAATACGTCTAGTTTTACTGCAATTTTAATTTTTTGCCTCTTTATTTTTGTAATATTGTATTACTATAAATAATATCAAAATAATGTAAGCAATGAAGGAATTTTGCTTAAAACTTCTAAGGAATGCAATGCTAGAAAGAAGTTAATTTTAAAATGAGAAGCACTTCAGGAGGAAGAGTGACAAAGTTGGGCGCTTTCACCCCAAGACGTTTCACCCCAAAAAATATTAAAATCATGTTCGGATCTCAAAAAGGGAATGGAGAAGCATTTTCGCCCCAATCGAGGGGCGAATATCCCTGTCACCCCTCTTGGAGGTGAAACAAATCTTAAAGAAATAAATTCGCCCGATGGAAAAGTAGCAAGGACTTTGAAAGCAAAGTAAATGAAGAGAAGTGCTTTCACCCCAAATGAGGGGCGAAACCTCTTGTCGCCCCTCTTTGGGGAGAAAATCATTTTCATGCCAGATACATCAAAATTTAATTAAAAGGTGCTACGTAAAGGGTTAAAAGTGCTTTCGCCCCAATAGAGGGGCGAAACTCCTTGGCACCCCTCTTTGGGGTGACACATAATGCAAAAGTAGTATCACAAGGGCTGAACGCCCATGAATCAAAGTGGAGTTTCAAAAGGTGTTGTCACCCCAAGTGAGGGGTGAAAGTCCTTGTCACCCCTCCTTGGGGTGAAAACGTAATATTCAAATAAAACTCATGAGCTAGGTGCTAACAAGGAGTAGAAGGCACTTTCACCCCAAGTGAGGGGTGAAAACTCTCTGTCTCCCCTCCTTGGGGTGAAACATATTGCAAGTAAATTTTGAAGTTTGAAATATAAGTAAGCCTGATATGAATATAAAAGGTAGCACTTTCACCTCAAGAGAGGGACGAAGCTCCTTGTTGCCCCTCCTTGGGGTGAAAGAGTATTTCCAAGGTTTCGAAGATTTATACAACTGACGGTTTCGTCCACGACTAAGCAGAGATAAAACAAAGTGCCTGATGAGTTCGAAGCACAATAAATTGAAATCGCATTTCCTAGGGGTAAATGGGATTTTGAAGGTTCATTTTGGAGCAAAAATTAGCATACAGCACTTCATGATTGAGTTGGCAAGTGATGTCACCTCTCTAGAAAGGTGAAAAGCTTTGTCGTCCTTTTTCGAGGTGACAACGAACAAGATAGTTATAGGGAGAAGATTAAAATATGAAATTACGTAGACATTAATACAGGCTACGTTGTTGCCTATTGTTGTACCGAAAAGGTTGTTTCACCCCTTCTTTGAGTGAAATCAATTTTCAATAGATATTTGGCTCCTGGGCATGTGCTCTTGCAGTTATTTTTTGAAGGAAAGCAAGGAAGAATAACATTTAATTCTGGGAGCAATGCAGGGAGCACTTCCAAAATATTTGCTTCAATGTTGAGAGATCAGAGGTAATTCTTGCTCATTTCCAATGCACCGACTATCAATCATGATGATTTTCACAAGCAAATTTAATACTCGGTGGACTTTTCTAGTGGAAGTGAATTTCCAAGGCACAAGGTGAATCAAATTCATGCCCGATATTTAGGCGATTTTGTTGTGTCCCAATGCATCGATGCCCAAGGTTGCTCCGAGCATTTACTTCTGTTGACTTCTTTGTGTGATTTCCTCCTGTCAAAGCCGGATCATGGTTTCTTTGTAGAATGTTTTGACCAGAATGCCACTGATGTCAAGGAGGAAAATATGCACGCTAGTTTTTGATCTACCAACATTTTGTTGTATATGCATTAAATGATAGAGGTGAAATCCCTCTATAAAATACTAATCATTTTTCATTGTAAAGGATGGAAGGTTGGACACTCTACAAAAATATACTCCAAGTTTTCTGCATTAATAGAAACAATTTGGCTCCTGGTTCTTCGAATGACTTTGCATTTGATAGTTTTGAGTGTGTGATTTCTTAAAGCTTTTATTCCCATTATCTACTGTGAGTGAATTTTGCTTCTAAATTTAGTCTTTGCTTGTGTGGGGGTAAACACTGGAATGCACTCTAAGGGTTATTCTCTTGCATGATTGTTAGAGGTTTCTTTGCTTGTGTTTTCTATTGAATGTTGCTAGTTGCTTGGTGGAAGCTCTGCTATTAGTCTATCCCCATCCTATTTAGCTGGCTTATAGCCATATTTCCCATCTCTTTCTATAATTTCCCATTTCTTTCCTATTTCTCTAAACTTATACCTAGTGTAGGATTAGTAAGGGAGCTAACCCTCTCTGGAGATTGGCCCGGAGGACATTTCTTTCCTCCGACCTTTCAATGTTGGTCGGGTCTAGGGCGCACAAGGCATAGATCTTGTAACTAGGCAGATTCATGACCAACAATACCACATATGTTGGGAGATACCAATCACAATATGCAAAAATAAATAAAATAGATCTACGAGATGACTAATATATGCTATAAATAGAAATAGCAAAAATATTACAATAGTAGTAATGGAATAAATGGGCACTCCATAATATATGCTACTACTCCATGAGAGAGCTCTGAGATTATATCTCATACACACTACCCTACTACCTATCTATCACACACTCACCGTGATGCTTGATGAGCACCAAAAATGCTCATATTTTTGTATGGATTTATAATATATAGTGCGACATTATTTTGATAAGATGTACTTTTTAATGAAAGTTTTATATATATTTAATAGAAATTGGGTATATTCTCTAATATGTGTTTTTAGTGTGATTTGTGTGTAGATTCAGTGATTTTGCTACATTTTTTGCATATTTACGTCAAGGTCCCATGTGGACCTAGCACTTCATGTTTTATGGTGGAAACATAAGGACAACGGTGACCACAACAAAGGATACGTACGCTGAGTTAAGGCCTAACTCCCGACTTCGGATCAAAGGCGATTGACTCCCGACTTTGGGATCAAAGGTGCCTGACTCCTGACTTCAGGATCAAAGGCACCTAACTCCCAGCTTTAGGGTCAAAGGTGCTTGACTCCCGACTTTGGGACCAAAGGCGCTTGACTTCCAGCTTTGGGGTCGATGGTGCTTGACTCTCGACTTTGAAGTCAACAATGCCTGATTCCTAGTGATAGGCTGGATGATGCTTGACTCCCATCGAGCAAAAGTATAACAAGAACCATGTTTTTAGAAGAAATAGAATGGTGGTTTCCAGCGATATATGCGGATGAAAGACAATAGTATGAACCAGAATAAATTATCCATTTCTCATTAATGGCTAAACAAACATGTAAATAGAGCAAACACGCAAATCGATTATACTGATATCGATTTGTGATATAATTATAGGTATATTCCATCAATAAATAGAACATACCTAATTTATCCTGTGAAGGATAAAATTAGCGTGTGTTCATTGTCTGTGATTATTTTACGCGTGTTTGTTGTAACCACAAGTCTGAAATAGACTTGCCTGAGCTTGTAATCGGGGATGGTCATGCACTATATAAATGCACAGACCACCCCTAAAACAGAATCTTAGATTATCTATGTAATTTTTTTGAAGTTGCAATACAATACAATTCATTTGAGTGTTTTATCAGTCTCAAACTAGCATCCGATGAATGAATTGATCTAGGAAGAATCTATTGGAAGCTTGGGCCCACTCTCAACAGTATTCCTCCCACATTTTTCCTTGATTTCTATTATTTTATTTATTTCCTATTTTCTATGTTTTTTGCAAATTAGTTTAGTTTTGTAGCTTTCCCCTATTTTTTGTACTTTTCCAGCAAGTGTGCATTTTTACTTTTATAGTTTATTTCAGTCATGTCTTTGATAATATAAAATAGATTAATGGTTTGGATAAAGAACAAGAACTCCACCACAACAATGCACCCCCCAAACCATAGAATCTGGAGGACTCATCTCATTAGGAATTACAGGCATACATTGTGCATGACTTTTCACAAGTTTACGAGTTGTCCTAGGTTGAAAATTAAATGGAGGTAATGAATTAAACCATAGGAATTAACCAATATTTTGCCCAACATTTTGGCATCATTGTCGAGGAAAAGCCAACTGTAATACCCAGTTCTAAAGAAAGCATGTCTGAATTAGTTTAGGTTACTTTCTACAGAACTATTCCATTTTAATTTTGTATGAGTCCACCTAAAAATAGAGGACCGGATGGTCATTTCCTCAAGAGAAAAAATATTATTTCTCAAGAAGCCTCTATTTTAGTTGTGCCAAATCTTGACATTGATATCTCCCCACCACTGTCTCCACCTATGCATTGGAGTCAACATCCACTTTTTGCACAAGATCCTTCTAAACCAGACCAACAAAATCCTAAGGAAGGATCAGTGGTAGGAAGAATTCAATCTGAGGAAGATTTGTTGAACATTCAACGTTGGCAAGTAGTTAAAGATGGAACTATTTCAAACACTAATTTAGGAATCCTTCTAGAGGATAAAAGAAATGAGTTAGAAGCCTTGAAAGCTACCCTGGAAGTAGTAGGTGTTGAAACCCTATATTCAAAAAATATGGCTGAAGTAGAAGAGACATCCACTAGTTTTAACTTCCCAATCGAGGAGGCAAGAGGAGATACAAAGATGAAACATATCTCTCCTACCCACCTTCCAATATTCAGAGGATTTCAAATAGAATATCTTGACCTATTTCTTTTCAAGTTTGACGTACTATGCAGGTCAGTAGATTATAAAATTGATGCTCAAAAATTAAAATTGTTCCCCTCAACTCTAGATGATTCAGCCCTGCGTTGGTTCATCAGTTTAGGAAATAAATAGATCACTAACTAGGAAGACATGAAAAAATCTTCCTAGATCAGTACCAAGACTTTGGTAGAGCATGGGATTCCAGAGAAGAAGTCTTGGATATGACTCAGAAGGAAGGTGAGTCATTAGAAGAATATTGGGATAGATTTAGCTTTAACCTGCAAAGATCTCCCCATGCAAAACTAGGTGATAGGTCCTTAAGAAGTATTTTTTTGAAGGGGCTTACTAATGAATCTCTTGAAGCACTAAACATGATTTCTGGAGGAGACATTTATCAACATCAAATGTCTGATATCCGATAGTTATGCCAGAACTATTCAAGAAGGAAGGGTAAATTAACCTCCAAAAATATCAAACAATCAGCCACAATCACCAAAATAGAGATAGGAAATATGCTAGAAGACCTCAAGAGTGAGATGTTGTCATCTCTTGCACTTCAAATGGACACTCTTCTACTTCAGAGAAAGAAGTAGGAGAATGAGGCAACATTAGCCTATTTTTGTCCTAAATGTAGAGGAAAGCACCCCAGAAATGAATGTCCAGAGAACAAAGTTAGAGTATGCGTTGTGTGTCAAAAATATCATAAGACAAAATTGTGCCCACAATTACCAAAATCTAGAGAATATCCTGAAGTAACGGAAGCATACTTCATGGGAAATAGGAGAAACTAGCAACAGTCTCCTATGGGAAACAACATGCCAGCAGGAATGCCATCCTATGGGGGAAACAATTATCAGAACCAAGGTCAAGTTCAGCCACCCAATATGGGTTGGTGGGGACAACAACCTTGGGCATATACCCCCAAGGAGCAAATCCTTATAATCCTTACCCATGGATGCCACATCAACAACCTGTACCACAATGGAGAAATCACAATGCTTGGAGCCCAACTCCACAACATGCAACACAAGTCCCACTACAACAGAGTTTACCAGCTTCCCCTACTTTGAGACCTACTCAAATTCTAGCACAACCCACATCTAATCCAAACAACAAAACACAACCAACATACCAAATGGAAAATGAGATGTACCCCATGTATAATATCAAAGTAGATTGTAGTCCTATACAATTGAGGTCAGGTAAATAGGTAGGTGTAGAAATAGCTCCTTTGTTAGAAGAGGAGGAAAAAATAGATTTAGAAAAAGAGGAATCACCTCTTATAGAGGAAGTAGAAGATGAACCAATAGCTATAAATACTAGAGAAGAGGTTCCACCTTTTCCAAAAAGGTTGCAGGAACCCAGAAATCTAGTACAACCAGAATTTGACATTCTTTCTAGTCTAAAAAAATTGATAGTCACAATCCCTCTTTTTTAGGCCATAAGAGACATTCCAATCTATACAAAGGCCATAAGGGAATTGTGTCTGAGAAAACCAAGAAAAAAACTAGCAAAGGCAATCAATTTGGTAGGTCAGTTAGTTGATCTTATGCAGGGAAACACCTACAACCAAAAATATTTAGACCCAAGAAGCCCTATTTTAACTGTAAAAATTGGAGGCTATGTCTTACCCAACACATTAGTAGATCTAGGGGCTGCCATTAATGTCATGCCCAAGGATACCATGCAAAAACTTAGACTGACCAATATGAAGCCAACCAAAATTATCCTTCAGTTGGTTGATAGGTCTATAGTGCTCCCTGAGGGAATGTTGGAAGACATAACAGTCACAGTGGATGCATGGGAATACCCAATAGATTTTCTAGTGTTACAATCCAAGTCTGAGTTGGGTGGTTATCCACTCATCTTAGGTAGACCTTGGCTGGCAATAGTTGATGCCTACATAAGTTGCAAGAATGGACAAATGACCATTTTTTATGGTCAAAATGTGAAAAATCTGATTATCCATCCACCTGCACAATCTGTAGACTTGTTGGGAGAACCTGATTGTGAAAACCAGAATATTGGTGATTTATCAATGATTCAATCCATCATGGCATTTGATGCATTGAAGGATGATAGTGATGAGAAAAGAGTTATATCAAAAAATTTCCAAGGGGAATCCTCCTATCCTCCTCTAGAGCTACCACTTGTTGGAGGTAAAAATCACCATATCAAACAAATTGAGGTTGCACCTAGGAGGGTATTGAATATAGATGATGAGTTGACATTTGATCAATAGATCAAACTAAAAGAAATATTAGTCAAACATCAACATGCTTTTTCTTGGGAGTATTCAGACATGAGAGGAATTGCTCCAAAAACCTGTACTCATCGCATATATCTAGAAGAACAAATGAAATCGGTAAGACAACCACAATGCAGGATGAATCCAGCTATGAAGGAGATTGTTAAAGTTGAATTGTAGAAACTCCTAACAGTTGGGTTTATCTACCCTATCTCTGATAGTGAGTGGGTATCACCTTTGGTGGTGGTGCCCAAGAAAAATGGAAAGTGGTGTATCTATGTTGACTACAGATTGCTCAACAAGGCAACAAAGAAAGACCACTTCCCCTTACCTTTCATAGATCAGGTCCTTGATACCTTAGCAGGAAAGAAATACTTTTCTTTTTTGGATGGGTTCAGTGGATACAATCAGATTCAGATTGGGGAAGAGGATCAAGATAAGACCATGTTCACTTGTCCATGGGGAACCTTCGCTTATCGAGTTTTACCCTTTGGTTTGTGCAATGCACCTACCACATTTCAAAGGGTAGTATTGAGCATCTTCTATGATATGATTGGAGAAACTATGGAGGTATATATGGATGATTTCACCATTTATGGTGAGACTTTTGATGAAGCCACAACAAATTTGGAAAGAACACTTCAGCGGTGTGAGGAAACTAATCTATCCCTGAGTAATGAAAAATATTTTATGTTAATGCAGGAGGGAATAGTATTGGGACATCATATTTCTGAGAATGGGATAAAAGTAGATAAAAATAAGATAGAGGTAATCCAAAATCTGCCCACTCCCAAAACTCAGAAAGATATCCAAAGTTTCCTTGGCTCAACTAGTTACTATAGGAGGTTTATAGCAGACTTTAGAAAAACTGCTAAACCCCTAAGCACATTGTTATCAAACGATGTAGAGTTTATCTGGACAGATGAATGTGAATAGGCATTTAACACTTTGAAAGAAAAATTGACCACTGCTCTAGTACTGAGAGGTCCATATTGGACCATTCCCTTTCACATATATGTGGATGCATCCAATAATGTGATAGGGTCAGTACTGGGATAGAAGGATGGTGATGAATTCTATGCCATTTATTATGTCAGTAAACATATTACAGGTGTTGAGTTCAATTATACTATCACAAAAAAGGAATTTCTTGTAGTCATACATGCTCTTAACAAATTTTACCACTATATTACAAGTTATCAAGTTTTTGTGCATATTGATCATTCAACCATCAGGTACCTAACAAACAAACCTAGAATTAGTGGTAGAATTATCATATGGTTATTACTTCTATAGGAATTTGATGTGACAATTGTAGATAAACTAGGTAAGGACAATGTGGTTGTAGATTTTCTTTCTAGATTGACACCACCAGATCATACAACCATAGAAGATCAGTTTCTAGATGAGCATTTGTTTGCTCTAAATGAATAGATACCATGGTACATAGATATGGCTAATTATTTAGCCACTGGTAAAGTATCCCCTACACTTTCACCATACGAGAAACAAACATTAATAGAGAAAAGTGTAGACTTCTCATGGATTGAGGGATGCCTATTTAAAATAAGGTCTGATCAAATCATGAGAAGATGTGTTGTTGATAATGAGATTATAGAAATACTGAAATCTTACCATAATGAACCTTGTGGTGGCCATTTTGTAGGAAAAATAATTGCATTCAAAGTATTGCAGGTTGGATACTTCTAGCCTTCACTATTTAAATATGCAGCCAAACACGTGAGCCAATGTGATCAGTGTTAGAGGATGGGTAGACCAACTCTTAGAGATGAAATGCCACTCCAACCACATGTGCACATTGAGCCATTTGACAAATGGGGGATGGATTTTGTAGGACCCATTAATCCACAGTCAGTAGGTAAGAGATATATCTTAGTTTACACTGACTATGTGACCAAGTGGGTTGAAGTGTAGGCATTGCATGATTCTAAAGAGAATATTGTAGCAGATTTCTTATTTTCATCTATATTTACAAGATTTGGGGTTCCAAGGGAGATCACTACTGATCAAGGGCCTCAATTTACTTCAAATTTGATTCAGGAAATAATGCAGCAGTACAAAATTAGGCACAACAAAACCACTCCTTACCATCCATAGGAAAATGGGCAAGTAGAGGTCACCAACCATGAATTGGAGAACATTCTCACAAATATGGTACAACAACATAGGAAATACTAGGCCATAATATTACCAGAAGTAGTGTGGGCTTACAGAACCACCTAGAAAACTACCACTAGTTTTACACCATTCTAGTTAGTATATGGGAAGAATGCTATGATGCCCATAGAGTTTGAAATTAAGACTCTCAGAACTATAGTAGATTTAGATTTGAATCTGGATGAGGCACAAAAGGAATGGATTCAATAGCTTAACCAGCTGGATGAATACCGACGTGATGCTTTGCATCGAACAGAGGTCATCCAGAAACAAAGGGCCAGGTGGCATGATCATCACACCAAGCCAAAGTAGTTCAAAGTGGGAGAATGGGCATTATTGTATGACTCTCAATTCTAAGAAAGGAAAGGAAAACTCATGCAACGTTGGATGGGGCCATATGAAGTGATTGAAATCATCAACAATGGAGTTGTGCGAGTCAGAATAATTGATGGTAACAACATCACATTAATAGTCAATGGTCACCGACTGCGGCCATATCATGTGTCTGAGACTTATATGATGAAGTCCAGAATAGGCATGGGGGAGACCCCATTTGAGTCCATTTTTAAAATTTATCAGTAATATGTGGACACATGTTTGTCCACATGACCCAAAAATAATTTATTCTTTTATAAGTCCTGCATTTTTCTTTCTTTAGTTGTGTTTTTGTTTTGTAGGAACGATGCCCTAAATGCAATCTAAAGGTAGCTTGGGAAACCTAGGCCTATCAGGCATAGGATCCATGAACCTACACATTTCTAGCTTTCTAGGAGGTTAATTCCAGTAGAAGTACACTCATCCCCATCCAAAGGGGGATAACCATGCTTGGACGGGTATGCGGGTGTTTTTGTCTTCATAGAGAAAAGTGCCCAAATGCTAGTTCACATAGCGGATGATGATGTTGTCCTTGAATGATGAACACTGATAGTCTGATCAACTAGAAGTGCTCAACTATGGACACACCAAAAAATTGACTATTCAAATGATGGGAAGGCGACTCCCACATATCACAAAGGTTCCTAACTCCCATTATTGAAGAGTTTAAAAAAAAGGGCACCTAATTTCTAGCGAGAAGGTACATATTCTTTCAAAGGCACCTAATTTCTAGCGAGAAGGTACCTATATTTTGTTCAAGAAGGTACCTATTTTCTACTTTGGTGGGTACCTGATTTCCAGTGAAAGGGTGCCTAACTTTAGTTCTAACTAGTGCATATATCTTGTATGGGAGTAAGGCACCTGATTTCTAGTAAAAGGTGCCTAACTCCCATTCTAACGGGTGCCTGTGTTTTGTATATTAAAGTAAGGTGCCTAATTTCCATCAAAAAGGTGCCTAAATTCTATTCTAATAAGCACCTAATTTCTAGTATACGAAATAAACCTTTGACATCAGGAAGCGGTCGAAGCCACATCAACATTTTATCCACATGATCAAAAGTCAAATTTCTCATGGATAAAAATACTTTTTTCATTGGATATTTGTGCATGTTCCAAGACAACCAACAAAATGACTTCCAAGGAGGGATGTGTGTCATCCCACGAGAAAATATTAATTTAATATTTTTCTTGCATTATTTTGTAGCAGGGAACCTCAAATGAAATAAATTGCAGCATCCAAGAATGAATTGTTCAGAAAAATATTTCCTCACATGGGAAATACGCATGCCATTATTTTTTGGTAATCATAGTCATCATGCGACAACCAATCCATCTGCACCACGAGTGTCTACATATCATGCACGTGCAAAATACTAATTAGATATGTACTTAATTTTCTATTTTATATGTATATAATTTTCATTAGAAAAAGCATTCTTGTCAATAGTGCCATCACATTGTTTGAAAAAACAAATATCCATCCAATCGACGTACCCAACTCTGCACTTGTCCACGTGCCACCAAGCAGTTGGGTAAAAAGTTATAACAATCACCCATTGGAAATCTGGCACATGATTTTACGATGTTCACACCAATCACCATAATTATTTCTAATTATGGTGTAAGGGTACCTGATTGCATGGATATGGTTGCATTGAAATGATATGTTTAAGAACCTGTAAAGCCAGGGTAAGTTGCAGAGAAAAACCAAAAAAATTATAGACAAAAATAGAGAGTAATTTGCCATGGGAGGGAAATCTACAAATCATCTGCTCAAAAAGAATGAGCCTCAAGATCTCTCAGGGATTAATGAAAATGTTCAGAGGTAATTTGAAGTAGCCGGATGGATGGATTACTATCAGTTGGTTAGTCAGAACCAGGATGCTGAGGCCGCCAAGGAATTCATAGAGTCTTTGAAGGATGGGGTTGCTCGAATGCGTGGACTAGAGATTCTGGTCATAGAGACCCATATTGTGGTAATTATCGGTCTCCCTCAGATAGGGGACCATGTATACAAAGATGACAACCCTACGGATTGTGCAAAAATATTTTTTGAGTGACCAATGACATATCTGACATATTCTAGATTATCGAGGTAGCACCTCCCAGATCTTTGGAACCAAGTTTTTGAGTAGATAGCTAGATTCTTCACATGCACTAGTAGGTACTCATGGCTCAATGTAAACCATTTCTATTTTTTGAATCATCTGTTACATGGGGACCAAATCAATATCCCATATTACCTAGCATGTGCCCTAAAGGATGAGGCTAGGTGGTACCAGGTAGGGACAACTACTACCTTGGCACACCATGGGTTGATTTCAGCCCTAATAAGGCATGCAAAGGCACATAAGGAGGCATCAATTGAAGAAGGCACCACTATTCTAGAACAATAAGAGATGGTAGAGGTGCCTGACTCCCATGGTCAATCGGCTATAGGAGCATCAAGGCTAACAGAGTCAATGCCTACCTCCCATCAAGATCAACCAATAGGGGAGATAGGGAAAACTTCATCCCCTATGTTTGAGGAAGTAGAATAGAGAGTGCCAAGCCCTATTCATGTGTCAAAATACCCAAGGACCAAGAGCAGGACAAGGAAAGTATCCTTGGCCATCCCTAGTTCATCCAATGATGAAGATATCATTGGCATAACTAAGGATAAATTTGCTACCCAGGTGCTACAGAACATGGTTAGTGATGAGCCTTCTAGGCCAGCAGTCTAGGAAGAGGACCTACAAAAATAGGTGCAAACATTGAAGGAGCAAGCTTTCATTTGGGAAAGAAAATACAAGGTGGAGCAGACCCTCTTTGAGGTGTCCAAAAAGGTAACTACAGAGAAACAATTGGAGATGTATAACACCATCCACCAACTATAGAACACTATGCAATAATTGAAATCATAGGTTCAGCAAATGGAGGTTGGTCAACCAACCAAGGTTGATGTTATGGTTCAAATAGATTGGGCAATGGAGGTGCCTATGACTTCTCTAGATTCAGAGGAAAATATTACTTCTTCTGGTCAGTTTTGATCTGATGCCAGAATAGAAACCAACCTAATAACTGAAGTAGAGGACCTTTCTAAAACCTCTACTAAAACAAACTATGAAGAACAGGAGGGCCCAATTCCATAAATAGAGCCCCCTAAAGTAGAGATTGAAGATAATGAGGGGAAAGAGTCAGCTAAAATATCTGATGCTACCTAATCAGATGGTCAACTACCAGATGATCAACCAAGAGTGGCACAGTTAGTTGGGGAAGCTGAAGCATCATTGGGTGCTACTCAATCAATTAATGACACACAAATAGTTGATCCTACTATCTAGATAGAAGTAGGGCAAGGGCAAGGCTCTAGAAAGGATCACTCTCAAGAGTCAGTTGGTCCCACAGAGAATGCATAGTCAACTAGTCAACCATTGGTTGATCAAACCAAGGTTGAATAGTTGGATGACTAGACTATAACTAAACCAACTAGAGACACACCAGGGGACCAAGAAAAGCAAGAAGCAAAGTCCTCTAAGGCCCAGGAAGAATCATCCCTATAGAAGGAAGAAGAGGTTGGTCCTTCAGCACCCACAACTAAAGCAACAACACCTAAACCATCAAAGAAGTTGAGGCCCAAGAGGAAAGCAAAAAGAGATGGAAGACAAAGGCTAGAGCAACAAAATAACCAAAGCAGAAGGCCACACAATAAAAATTGAAGGTGCAACTAGACCCAAACTCAGATGAAGAATGGGTTGCATCCATGAAAGCCTTTGCTAGCTAGAAGGGGTAGTTCCAAGAGCTCCAAAAGAACTTGAAGGAGGCCAAAAAGGAGTGGAAGGCTTATAAGAAAATAGCTTGAGAGCCAGGTATCTCTATTACCCCTGCACAACCAAAATATTTTTGGAGTATATATGGTTCACAAGATGACAATCCCTCAAGGATGAGGGAATATCTAGACAAGATGGGTATATTCGAAAAAGAGCCAATGATGCCACCACTAGAGAGAGCATCTAAATATCTACCCCTTAAAGATGCAGAAGATAATGCTATAGAGGAAAATGATGAAGAGAAGAATATTGCAGAGGATGCAATGCTCGACCCTAAAAAGGTAAAATTGCCAAAAGCCCAAGTGCATGATACGTCCCATTATCCACCATGGGATAAACCTGATTTTCCAGTGGTAGTCCAGCTACCTCCAAACCATCAGTACTAGAAGTAGGTTGAGCCTGCATTCCAGAAGGATGCCACTACATTTACAGGTTTTTACGTAGATGAAGCAATAGGTAGAAATAAGTGGAGCAGAACAAGGCCACACATTGAAGTAGGACCTAGTCGACCCCTATGATGTAGTCCATGATAGAAGGCACCCAAAATAAAAGTAGGTCCCAATCAGCCAAAAAAGGGAGGTAAATAAAAATGTGACAAGGAATGAGATAAAGCCACCACCCAGGAAAGAAAATGAAGAAATAGGGCATACTGGAAGGTTGTTGATAGAATAGGAGATTACCAGTAGAAGGTGCCATGAGGGCGTGGCAACATCTAAGCATGGGGGGATGATGAGCACCAAAAATGCTCATATTTTTGTATGGATTTATAATATATAGTGTGGCATTATTTTGATAAGATGTACTTTTTAATGAAAGTTTTATATATATTTAATAGAAATTGGGTATATTCTCTAATATGTGTTTTTAGTGTGATTTGTGTGTAGATTCAATGATTTTGCTACATTTTTTGCATATTTACATCAAGGTCCCATGTGGACCTGGCACTTCATGTTTTATGGTGGAAACATAAGGACAATGGTGACTGCAACAAAGGATACGTACGTTGAGTTAAGGCACCTGACTCCCGACTTTAGGATCAAAGGATTCGTCTGACTCTCAACTTTGGGATCAAAGGTGCTTGACTCCCAGCTTCAGGGTCAAAGGTGCCTGACTCCCGACTTCGGGACCAAAGGCACCTGACTTCCAGCTTTGGGGTCGATGGTGCATGACTCCCGACTTCGGAGTCAACAACGCCTGATTCCCAGTGATAGGTTGGATGGTGCCTGACTCCCATCGAGCAGAAGTATAACAAGAACCATGTTTTTAGAAGAAATAGAATGGTGGTTTCCAACGATATATGCGGATGAAAGACAATAGTGTGAACCAAAATAAATTATCCATTTCTCATTAATGGCTAAACAAACATGTAAATAGAGAAAACACGTAAATCGATTATACTGATATCGATTTGCGGTATAATTATAGGCATATTCCATCAATAAATAGAACACGCCTAATTTATCCTACGAAGGATAAAATTAGCGCGCGTTCATTGTCTGTGATTATTTTGCGCGTGTTTGTTGTAACCACAAGTCTGAAATAGACTTGCCTGAGCTTGTAATCGGGGATGGTCGTGCACTATATAAATGCACAGACCACCCCTAAAATAGAATCCCAGATTATCTATGTAATTTTTTTGAAGCTGCAATACAATACAATTCATTTGAGTGTTTTATCAGTCTCAAACTAGCATCCGGTGAATGAATTGATCTGGGTAGAATCTGCTGAAAGCCTGGGCCCACTCTCAATAGTATTCCTCCCACATTTTTCCTTGCTTTCTGTTATTTTATTTATTTCCTATTTTCTATGTTTTCTGCAAATTAGTTTAGTTTTGTAGCTTTCCCCTATTTTTATGTACTTTTCCAGTATCATGTCTTTGATAATATAAAATAGATTAATGGTTTGGATAAAGAACAAGAACTCCACCGCAACAACGCACCCCCAAACCATAGAATCTGGAGGACTCATCTCATTAGGAATTACAGGCATACATTGTGCACGACTTTTCACAAGTTTACGAGCTGTCCCGGGTTGACAATTAAATGGAGGTAATGAATTAAACCATAGGAATTAACCAATGTTTTTCCCAACAATTCTTCTCTATATGACCTTTATATCTATGATCTATCTATGGCCATTATATAGGAAGATAATTTCCTTGGTCGACACTCTATCTAGTTGTACAAGTGGACACCTTGTACATTGACACTTGTGCATTTATTACATTGCATGAAGTAACTAGATAACTTCCCCCTAAAGTAACATAATGTCCTAAGTATGTACCAAGGAAGGTACATTTACATGACCCAAATAATGTAATATGCTTAACTAGGGATAGTTATGAAGCCCTAAAATGGCTCATTATGTGCACCAATAGATACACCTTTTAGCCCCCTTATGTTGGTAAATTAAAACTAAACTATGGATTATAAATTTATTCCTACTAATTTTTAAGACCAAACATAGTGGATAGATAAATGCATTGCTGAATTATTTAGGATAGGATTTTAATGATTTTAGAGTTAGCTTTGCATATAGTTTGTGATTTTTTATTTATAGCACTTCCTTATAGCATTGGAATAATGATATTTAGGAGTTATATATGGAAAAATATAGTTTATAGGTCTCTAAAATTCATTCTAGAGCTACTTAGCACTTCTAGTGCTTTATCATTGGAAGCTCTCATAGCATTAGAAGATGATAGGAAACTCCCTATACATTTTCTAGAAAGTAATAATCTTCCTTATAGCATTAGAATGAAGATGATAGCTTTAATGGTTGGTTTGGAGGAAGGTTTCAAAATGGTCAAGAGTGAGAAGGTGGCAATTGGTGTGGTAGTAGATGAGAAGGTTTTGATAGGTATTTTGAGTGGGAATTAGGAGATACTAAGGTTAGTGGTGTTCCTTTGATTCCTTCTAGAGATGTGGAACATCCTTTGGGCCCACATGGGCTCTAATTGCCCTTCAATATAGGATTAAAATCATTCGTATCATTGGTTTTAAGTTTTTGTAAGAAAGTGAAACTTGTAATCAATGTTTTTGATCTTCAAACAGACTAGAGATCACTAACTATTTTGGAAAAACTTCTAAAGCTAACCATGGAGGAGGGAGCTTTCAATATGGCTAGTAAATTATTAGGTTCTCACCCAAATATTGATTCCATCAATAAATGGGATTTTTCAAAATGGAATCCATGAGGACATATGGAAATCATGGCATTACCTACAGGATTCTTTCTTATTAATATTTTTGTAGAAGAATACATGAAGCATATCATCGATGGTAGACCCTAGTTCTTTGGTAGGAGAAGTCTATTTCTCCACATATGGGGGATGGACTTTGATCTAGACTCACAAAATATTAACGCTACTTCTATTTGGGTTAAACTTCCTGGCCTCCCCTTTTATTTGTGGCATGATTATATCTTAAGAGGCATCACAAAAATATTGGGAGAGTTGGTTATGATTGATGTTTCTACTCAAGCTAAATCTAGAATGATCTTTTCTAGGATGTGTGTATCTGTAGATTTGGAAGTAGAACTCCTTGACTCCATTGAGCTTATTTTGGATGTTGGCACTCAAATTTGGTGTATTGAATATAAAAATAGACCATCATTTTTCTCTTATTATCAAATACTTGGTCATATGTTGGTTAGGTATCCATTCAAGAAGAATTCCTCAAAATAAATATGGATCCATAAGGAAGCAGTGGGTCCCCAGGTTCCTATGACCTTTGGTGCCCTAACAGAAACTTCACTCCCTAAGACATCTTCTACTAAGTAGCTTTTGGTTGAGGGATATCTATTCAAAGAATTTAGAGCTCTCATGGATGTTTTTTTTTAGGTATGATCTATGGAGCCTTCCTCTATTTCTCTCTTTTTGAACCCCCTTCAAAGTAATCCTTTTGAATGTTTAGTCTCTAGGGAAGATTTATTTATTATAGAAAAAGTTTGTCTAGATTCAAGTTCTTTAGATATAGAAGCTTTAAAACCTGAGGTTGCTATTTCTTTGGGTTTTGAAAGGAATCTTTAGTTTCATAAAGCTATCAAGGTTCTCTTTCTAAAGAAAAATGAAAATTGGAAAAAGGCCCTATGACCCCAAGTCCTATTACAAGAACCCAAAAAAAAGGAGAGTGGATGTTGGTGTGGAATGAAAAGTGGGAAGACACTCCAACAAATATTTTAGGAAGCATGAGATAGAAATAAATATTGCTAATGGATCACATGTGATCCTAAAATTAGGAGGAAAAAACCAGTGGAAAAGTTTGAGTTTAGCTACCTATATATCTCAACCTCTAACCATGGTGAGCAGAGTAAAGAAACTTAATTCTAAATAAAAAAGAAGATTATTTCATATAATGTTAGAGGTTTAAATGACCATTCCAAGAAAATACTTATAGATTTAATTAGGAAATATTTATCTCATAGATCCTCTTACTCCAAGAAACAAAGTGGAATGAGTTAAATATGAGTGAGTGGTAGACCCTATTTGAAAGATAGTTAGAGTTAGGATGCACGTATCTAGGTTGTAGATTGGAGATGTAGGAAAGTGAGAAATTATTAGATTATTAGTTCAGATATGGTGAAGGTGTGCCAGATGGGAAGGAACCATCAAGAATTAGGGTGGGTCTGACCCCCTCTAGGAATGTGGATCCTAGGTTGGGAGGGAAAAACCTTTTAAATTTTTTAAATGAAAATGAGTGGGAATTTAGATAAAAGTGGTAAGGTTTGTTTTGATATGTAGTCCTCTATTTTATATGTAAAATGTTGGGAGACCCTTTCAGGGCTTGATTTTCTATTGTGATAGAATATTTTGGATCCTAGGTATCTCAATTTCTCTTCATTGATCATATCCTATCTTCTCTACTTCTAGGATCCTACTCTTGTTGAATTTTATCTTTTCTTTACTATATTGGTATTTCATGGTTCTTCTATGGCCCTCCTTTTGAGGCTCTATTTCAAATTTAAAAGGTTCAAGGACCCTTTCAAAACCCCTTCATCCATATAATAAAAAAATATAGCTTAAGGAAACAATTTGGAAGCATAACAAAAACACCAAAAGATAATGTAGCCACACCAAATAAGGGATATGGTTATAGAAGCCAATAGAATAGATCTCAGATATTATTGGAAGAGATAAGCAGTGTAATAATAATAGAGAGATGGTGTTGGAATGTGATTCTTTCCAATAATATAGTTTGGTATAAGATCGTTAGAAACAAAATTAGCCTTTGATCACTCTAGGAGGCTACAGACTTCCATGAGATAATCCCAATATCCTACATTAGTGGAGATCAATTCTAATATAACAAGTTGCATAATCACATAAGTATAATTGATTCAAAAATATTTTATCTTTGATCAATATCTAGAAGACTACATAGAATGAAATAGGAAATAATATTATAGTGTACAAAAACATCTTGAAAAGCATAAAGAAATAAGAATGGAATTCTAGATCCTTGCACAATAACTAGACAAACCGAATAGCTCTAGAATGGATATCAAATTCCAGGATCCCTTGCCACATCAAAAAATCAACTAAAATATCTATTACACATCAACATTAGGTTATTAAATTTTCTAGGAATAATAGTAGTCAAGGGAGTTATAATAGCTATTTACACCTAAATTTCATAGGTTAGATTTAGTGATATGGTTAGGATAGAATCTATGGGGATTTACACACCATTTCATTACATCCCCTACTTGTGATAAATGTACCTGAGGACAAATAAAAACTAGTTATTTTTAGTTACAAACATCACAATTGTTTAACTATTTTATCACTTCCAATAAGGGTGAAGATTCTTCTTCCTAAATATAGCATTGTTTTAGAATAGGTTGAGCATGCTCACCTATATATACCTTTGTATTTTCATTATTAGGAGGAAATTAAAATAAAATATAGTGGAGTTAGTAATTTCTAGAGACTTAATTGTAAGTAAGAGTTAGGCTATAATTTGTTCTTTATCAATAAAGTACACCTTTATTCTTTTGTTTCAATTGTGTTATACTCTTTATTTTAGTTCTAAGTTAACTTCCTACTAGGCTAAGGAGCAAGGGCCCACTTCGATAGCATGGTGGAAGGTTCTACTTAGCTTCCTTCATAGGTATTATCTTATATTAATTTATTTATCATTTCATTATTATTTTTATATTATATGAATTATTGTTATCCTAACATGTATATGTTTGTTTGTTTTCTTAGGATAGTTTAGTATAGTTGCTAGTCTAGATTTCCCTTTTTATACAACTGTGTTATTTTCTATTTATTCATGTGCTTTTCCATAATTTAATAATTTTCTTTCATGGGAACCCTTATAAGCCTTGAAACCTAAAGTGCATAATTACTTAGCATATATAGCCATCAAACACCACCCCTGGATTAAAAATTTAAAGTGCAAGATTTAATGATACTCCTCACTTTTTGGCATTGTTACCATATATGAGGTATTGTTAGAGAGTTCTTGTGATCTTTCAATGTGTTTGATGTATTACATTATTTGATTCATTTGTAAATATTTAGATTAGGGTGTGTGCTTATTATTTGATTCCATAATGTGTCAAGTTACTAAGCATGAAAGTGTGTCATGTAATTAAGTCAGGAGTTATGAGTGTGAGGTGTCATGTGTGTAAGTGTGAGGTGTCATGTGTATAAGTGTGAGTTATGTGTATGAGGTTTCTTGTGTGTAAGTGATGATTTATGTAAGTAAAGTGTCAATATTGGAAGTATGAATTTACGTGCAATCATGAGAGACTTTTTCATTATGTAATATGTGAGATTTATTATGTAAAAATGGAAATATGAAGATTTGGTTCTCCCATGAGTGTGAGGAGAGCAAAGGTCTAGATAAATGCATACTAAGAGGCTCATGTAAGTATTTATTGAATACAAATATTTGTATCATGTAATTGAAGAAACATTGATGTATTTTCAATAAAAAAATTATTTCTACAATATTGTTATTGAATGGTTGAATGAGTTTATATGAGAGATTATTAGATCCTAGGAATTATTAACCAATGATAATAGGGCCCAATTTCTAACATAATATTATTCCATTTATTTTAAAACCTCACTTTAGTCAACCATCGATATATATTCTAAACCACATCTCCTTACTTCACATCTTTATAAGCTATTATTGATCTATTGTCATTACAAGCAAAGGAAATATTTCAAATATGATATCATGAATAATGACCTTGTGAGACATGAGCTAAACTATATCTCCCTTTTTACATCCTACACAAGTTATAGTTGATATGTTGCTACCCCCATACAAAAACATTTTACTCAAGGTGGTCCTATGACTATGTTTCAGCTAGTCTAATTGATCTCTAACACAAAGGTGGTTCTACTACTATGGTTTCACTATTACAAAGAAAGAAATTTGGAAGGCTAGATAAAGGTCTTACAATAGATAGAGTAGTGTTATTTAGGTATTGTTTTATAATGGGGTAATCATAAAATCCAAACTTTAGTTCTTCTAAGTTTAGTTTTCTTGCTTTAGTTGATTGTTTTCAAGGAACATATTTTCATGACTTAGTGAGATTGCATGAATAGAACAAGATATTCAAGGGGAATATTTATCATATGAAACACCCTCAAGCCATAGGAAGTTGAAAATGAATCCAATAGGTTGCATTAAACACTAAGTTACCTTGTTGGCAATTTTGGGTACCTTGGGTACATTGCCCTTGCTCAAGTGTTGATGTTGTCATTGATGTCAAAGAGCGGAAGGGTTTTTGTGAAAACCAAGGCAGACTAAATTATAGGTTTTGTTTAAATCCATGGTCAGCAGTTTTGAAATGGGTTTTTCTTAAAACCCAAGTTAGCTCTTCGTCTTGTTGAAAAAGGTGCTCCGATGATGAAGATATTTAATTTTAAATATCCAGTTTAAATTTTATTTATTTATTTAAAATTTAAATTAATATTTTAAAATTAAATTAAAGTTGTTCATCGGCTTGTTTTCAAAGCCGACGTTGCTAGGGTTTTGCAACGGATCAATTAGGGTTTCCTACTGACAAAGCAAGGTTAAGCAACCGAAAAATTCTAGGGTTTCATGTTGACCTAATTAGGGTTGCAGTCGACGTGTTTGAGAATGTTTTGATGGGATATTCTCTTCTATAAAAATGTGGGACTGTTGCAAGGTTGAAGTGGGCGTAGTGATGCGATATAAGAAAAAGAAGTTCGTGCGCAGCAGCGGGTAAGTTGTTTCGATCTCGAGTGTGAGCAGAGTGACAGTTCATGGGAGTTGAAGAAAAGAGATCGCAGTGATGAGATAGAGAGTGAGTGCGTGAAGCGTGAGTGCATGAAGTTTGATCGAGAACAAAGAACGCGATATGCAGAAGTCGTGGTCCGAGTTTGAAATGACAGTGCGCGGGTTGTAGAAGTGATATTTCTGTGAAGTTGCAGCAGAGAACGCGGAGAGATATAGAGGAGTGGTTGAAAAAGTGTGAATCTTTTTTCACAGCAGCAGTCGAATGCCGACAAGCAGCAGATCGCAAAAAAATAGCAGATCATGATAATTGAGGTGAAAGTTTACATTCTGCAATTTTTATTATTATCTTCAAGTTGTAGCTTGAAAAAGGGGTTGGTGCCTCTTTCCAGTTGGTGCTGGAAAAATTGGAGTTGGTGCTCCATTCTGTTGTAGCAGATAAAATTTAGAGGTTGGTGCCTCTTACCAGTTGGTGCTGGTGAATGATTATGTAAAGTTGTAGCTTTGCATTTGACTAGATTTGGATGGTAGTCCAAGTAGTCTTTTTGAGGAGTAGCCACATCGGTGAACCTCGTTAAAATGTCGTGTTATGTGTGATGCTCTTAGTACTTTTATTATTTCTGTTTTACTCTGTTGCAGTTTATTTAAAAGTCTAAATTGCTTTTAAGTTTTTAAAGAACACACTGATTCACCCCCCCTCTCAGTGTCATTGTGATTATAACAGTTACCCAATGTGAACAAAGTACAAGAAAGTAAGGGGTCCATCAAGCATCATGATTTGATAAAACAAATTTGCAAAGATTATTTTACTCAATTTGAAGATGATAAACAAAAATGGAAGGAGCTCCACATCCATGAATCACAATAAAATATGTAAATTTGAAGCACACCCAAGACTACATCACAAAGTTCCCTTGCCACTATAGGCTCTAGTAGACGTAGAAAGAAGAGAGCTAAGCCTATGACTCTAGATAACCAATCAAATAAATTTGATGCTTGAGACATCTAGAGCTATTAGAATAAGAAAAATATTAGTAATAGAAAGTATTAATGATGAGAAGAAAATAGTTTTATGTTACACAATATCAACCATCACCTAGTTTTGAAGAAGATGAAGGATACCAGGGATATGATGTTGAATTCATAATCACAAGATAACATGAGTTACCAAAAGAATAAAAACAATAAAGTGTTGATTAAATTGGAGGTGTAAAGGATCTTGGTGGATTATACCTAGTGAGTGCCAAGGAATTGATCAAAATTCAACAAGATAAATTGGATTTGGATCAAAATCCATTGAAAGAAAAGGATGAGTAAATTGCACTACTTTTACAAGAGTTGTTGAGCTAAACTACAAAAAAATAGTCTAATTAGGAGATGCATGATATTCTAGAGGATTTAAAATATGATCTAGCATAAGAATATATACCCATGGATATAGAAGCTATAAATATTTAACAATATTTAGGTTCCAATCTAGCTAAGTTGGAGGATTCTTGCATTGTAGCACCAAAACAACCAAACATCGCCCTTGTATAAACTGCTATAGAATAATGCTTGAGTTAAGAGGTACAAACTAAACCTTTAGATATCCCAAGGCCAATAATCATAATCCCTTCTAATATGATCATAGTTTATAATCATAATGCAACAGTTAGGAGATGTATGAAAAGGTGTCTATACCTTGAGCAGAGGCTAGCAACCCTTAAAAACCTTGAGGGAAAGAACAAGAATATAACCAAGGGACTAGTTGATTTGCAACTAAGATTAAAATAGGTGTGCCACATTATAGAAAGACTATGAGTACAAAAAATTGACAAATATGTACATCTTATTCTTGTAGGAACAATAATATAAGTGGCAACTCGTGAGGTTGAGCTCTAGGTTAACTAATGAGTTATTTTCAACTGAAGAGTTCCTTGGTACCTACTTTGAGATTTCATTAGAATATAAGAACTTGTTACACGAGTTCTATTTGCATAAGTATGCACTGCTCAAGGAGGTAGCCTTAAGAATTTCTTAGAATAGTATCTCTCATGTCTTGAATATAATAAATGGTTGACCAAGCTCTTAAGTTGATTTTTTATCTCACAAACATAATAATTTTGTTATTGTAAGTATCATCTATATTCCTCTTCCATAATGTATTTCTCAACTTTGGGAGGATTGGTTTTTTGACGTAGAGATCTACTTAAATCATTCAAAAAGTGGAAGTTATCACCTTTATATTTTATCATATGTTAGTGGGATTCTCTATAATAAGGATTGCATTTATCTTCCATAATCCTCAATTGTTAATTTTAGTGTCCTCTAATAATTGTATGCATCTTGTTTGGTTAGACATTCTATATTTTTTAAATATATCAAAAGGTGAAGCAATATGTTTTTGGAAATATTAAAAATAAATGTTAAGGCCTTTATGGAAAAATGTTATGTATGTCAATTTAAATATAGGAAAACTATTAAATATCTTAGGTTGTTGTAACCCTTGTCTATCCCTGCCTACCAATGGAAGCACATATCCATGGATTTAATTAAGGGTCTTCCTAAATCTAATGGCAAAATAGTTATCTTTGTGGTAGTGGATTACCTTTACAAGTATGCTCATTTCTATTTGTTACATCATCCTTATTCAACAAGTAGGGTGTCCAAGGTATTCCTTGATTATAATTTTAAATTGTATGGTATGCCAAATTCCATTGTTAGTGATCATAACCCCATCTTCACTAGTAATTTTTAGTAGGAATTATTCCATCTTAGTGGTACTAAGTTTAATATGTCCTCTTCTTATCACCATAAGTCATATGACCAGGAAAATATTCTAATTAAATGTTTGGATACTTACTTTTATTATTTGGTACAAGACAAGCAGTATTACTGGGTTTATTATCTCTCATTAACTAAATGGTGGTACTTCTTACTATTCTTCCCTAAAAATATCACCATTTGAGCCCTTGTATGGTCAAAAACCTTCATCAATGGTAGAATTTATTCTAGGATCCTCCTAGGTGGCCTCAGTAGATGATTTTTTGTAGTAATGATAACTTAAACTTTAGCTTCTTAAAAATAATTTGACCTAATACAATAAATACATGAAGTGGTAGTAAAATTTGCACTACTTTGGATGATAACTTGTCATGGGGATATTGTCTTTTGCACCTACATACCTATAAGCTAATGTCCTTAAATACCAATTCTAGTTAGAAGTTGCCTCCTTGATTTTATAGTCCATACAAGGTGGTTTATTGCATTAGTGAAGTGGCATATCAATTGGATCATCCACTATATTTTTGCATCCATCCTATCTTTGATGTTTCTTATCTCAAATAGTTATTGGTCAGAATATGTAATCCAATACAAATATCATATTACTTGATGAATAAGGTTAAATCACTCTCTAGATAGAAGCAATGTTGTATTCTAGAGTTGATCTTCTACAACCTCACCAAATTCAAGAGTTCCTCGTCAAGTGGTAGAACCTTCCAAAATAAGATGCTACATGGGACCCTAAGAGAACTTTCTAGTCTATTTTTGCTTTTAGAAAAAATGTTTTTGAGGGGTTATTGACATAATAGATCTAATGTAGCCAATTTGGCTATATTTCTTTTTATTAGTAGGGTCCTATGTTAAGTAGTTGGTCGTTGACCATTTGGGTTAAGGTTAATTATGATTTAGTCTATAAATAGGAAGCATTCTATTATAGTTGGAATCATCTTTTCATATTTGAATCTTAATAAAATTTGTTGCACATATGATACTTCACCCTATCCAAGTGACTAAGAGACTTTTCCCTCTCTAAGTAGCTAAGTATTATCATTGATCTAAACCTAAATTTGATTACTTGCATATTTGATTTTCAATCCTGGTTGTGAATTTATTATTATTAGTGGACGTTTTTTATTGTGCAATATTTAATTGCTACTACCATTACTATATTTCTTGAATTTATTTAATTATGTTTCTTCAAGTTATCATCATGCCTTCATTTATTAATAAGGGATGCTTCAAATTTCTTTAATATCTATTTTATAACCTTTATCTTTCATCTTGTTCCCTAGTTTTATTACTTTCTTTTCCAATGACTGGGATATTTATTTTCTATGGATTAGCTTGAGGATACCATGGCATGATATATATCCCTACTTTTTCTTGGGATTTACTAGCTATTATTAGATCTTTATCTTTGATAAGCGAAGGAGGTCTCTCTCTCATAAGAATAGTAGTCTTCATAATAGGATTGGGTGGTGTAGGTGGTTCATCCTCATCATCTAAGGGTCTAGGTTGCTTTTTAACTCTCTTATATTTGCTCTTAGTTATCACCCCTTGTTGGTGGTCTACAAGAATATTTTTATCTTCAAAAGGAACATTTTCCTCTTCAACACAATTGCTAAAGTTTTCTAGAATAGCATTTCATAGATTAAATAAATTAATAATCCACTGCTAAACCATTTCTAAATGATTGATTGTATTTAATGGTTGTACAGTGGTATGTTCAATATATGGTGTTGGATAAACTACCATATAACCTATAATTTTCTCTTATTGTGCTTAACACTATTAGTCATATATTGTAGTCTAACCATTCCTATAGTATCTTGACATTACCTTGACATTCACAATTTTAGAAAAATATAAAAGAATGAAATCAAGTAGTAGATGCCTCACAAAA
This sequence comes from Wollemia nobilis, assembly GCA_028583015.1. NCBI lineage: Eukaryota > Viridiplantae > Streptophyta > Pinopsida > Araucariales > Araucariaceae > Wollemia > Wollemia nobilis. Next base: position 2,704,873 of record JAQPPZ010016670.1, read on the forward strand.
CCCTTCAAAATTTATCTAAGTTGATCAGTTTTGATTGGCTCAAGAGCTATTCATTTATAAAGTGATATGATTGGATCCAAGAATCAAATTTCTTGAGCATAACTAGTGATTTACTTGCAAAAGCAAGTAATTCACTTGTAAAAGTGAGTAACTCGATCACTAACTAGAATGAATTGCTCAAAAAGACATATAGGGTTAAAATAAAATGTATGGATCCTAAGGTGAATCATTTGAGAGTTACATTTTAGCATGTAATGGCACACTAAGTCATTTTAGAAACCTTCTAAGCTTGTTGAAGACATAATTAGAGGCATGTAAATTTGGTGGTGTATCATGTTTTTAAATATGCCCCCAAATATTTACTTTATTAGTAGTAATTACTTCTCACCCTAAATAACTTAGGGTAAATTCTTACTGTAAATAGGAACCTAATGCTTCATTGTATTTTTCTTTTGGCCATGATAAATTAGAGCTACAATATATAAAATCCATGTTGTGCTTTGGCCTTATGAGAATGTAAGAAATTGAAAATTCCTTATGCATTCCAGTAATGGAACCACCCTTCTAGTTTTCTAAGTGTGTGATAATTGAGGCATTGCTCTTTTTCATGTGTTATCATCCACTTATATATTTCATATCTAATGAATGGAATAGCATTAATGTTATTCAAATTATCATGTATTGATTGACCACACACACTTTTCTCACTATGGTTTAAACTTAGATTTTATTTGGATAATTCACACCCTTAATACTTCATGCATGTTTGTTTTTTGTTCTTTACATTTCATGCAATTAGTTTAGGTTAGCATAGGAGCATTATATTAGGATAGTGAGGATCTAGACTAAATCTAGAGATTGAAGGAATCATTGGAGCTTCCTTTCAACTTTGGTAAAACTAGAATTTGGGTGCAAATACTAAATTAGAAGTTAGGATAATTTCCTAGTTTAACATAATTTCTAGAATTCCTAGTGGGACTAACCCTTATTTTCCAACAATTTTGCTCGAAATTGGATATATTCCTCAATTTTCATGCCAAATTTACAGTCATCATAGATGAAAATATTGGCTTAGATTTGAGAGAATTCTTATCAATTCTAGCCATAGTTAGTGATTCACTCTAATTTTGCAATGATTTGTTCTAATTTGAGCCAATTATCTAAATGAATCTCTATGAGTGATTTGTTCCATATTGCAAGTGAAATTAAATAAATTGCTCCAAATTTTATACATTTGCATAAGTTAAATCTAGAGTCATTTAGATCCCTATTGCATGTGATTCAACATATTTTTGGGACACCTAAGGACTAACCCTCTTTCTTCTCATCTGGATAAAATTCCTTGACTTTTATGTCAAATTTGCATTCATGATGGATGAAATGATTGGTTCAAAATTGAGTGAGTTTTTGCTCAGTCTAGTTTTTTTTTGTAAATTAAAGGATTTCATTATGAAATAGATTTTAAGGATCCCAAAACCTTAGTACAAAAACAACACTAATTTCTAAAAACAGAACATAATATCAACAGGGGACGCAACCCCGAGCCCAACACAACAAAAAGAAAAAGTAGAGGATGCAGCCTTGGTCAAAAAAAAGAAAGGAGAAGAAAGGGATATTGCCTTAGCATAACAGGCCACAAAAAAAAATAAACAGGCTCCACGTAGGGTAGCCGTAGGAAAAGAACAGGAATGGTCAAGGAAATTAGTCCTCAGTGGCTTCATCATCCTCATCCTTGACCTCATCCTTTGTTGGATCCTTAGGCTCCTCCTTGACAGCAACCACGTCCTCTGCTTTAGATGAAACCTCAATCACCTGTCCTATCTGCACACCAAATAAAATCATATGGAGGGCCTCCTTGAGGTCGATGATGGAGTTTACCATGGCATTCATCATGCTTGTTATCATGGAAATAATGAACTCCTTCAGTTGCCTGACTTCATATTTCACTTCCTCATCATATTTCTTAATATCTATCGCGTTCTTGCTACCTTTCACAAAATTATCCTGAAGGCAGGATGATTTTCTAATAGGCCCTTCAGTTTTATCAAATTTAATGCTTTTCTTAGCCTTCAACTTGTGAACAGCTTCAATAGATTTTCTCTTTTTTTCCGCAAGGGACAAGCGGGTAGGAGGCCCAACATATTTATGGCTGGGATGGGTTTGCTTGGGTGGGCCTGAGGGCTATGGGCTAGGATGTGGTTGTAAATGACTTTGAACAAACCTTGGTGGGAGGGAAGGTCAATTCCTTTCTTTTTCCTATAGGAAGTGATGGAATAATTCATGGAGTTTATGAGGAACTGGGGAATGTTTCTAAGTCTAGTTTTCAAAAGTAGTTTAATCTATATTTAAAGTAATTTTCTCTATTTGAGTAGGTCGCCTAAAAATAAAAGTCATTTTGTGAGTGATTTGCTTTATTTTGCAAGTGATTCGATCTAAATTACAAGCAATTTCTCTATTTTCAACATTTTCACAAGTTGAATCCAAAGTGATTCATCAAGGCTAGGGACTTGATTTATCAATTTTAGTCTCAAATTAGCTTTAAAAATTCACCATTTTTATTATTTGTGTTAGATCTTTATAGGTGCTTTTTGAATGGTGACTTAGATACAGATTCTAAAATTTTGAAATTTTTGTAAAGATGACATGAATAGCATCAAAGCACCATAAAACCTCAAATATTAACTTGAATATCCATATTTCATGAATAGAGATAATTCAAGAAAAATTCTAAGCCTTTATGGGCCAATAGATAAAATTTCCAAGCAATTCATTTAGTCAATGAGCAACTCGCTCCAAAAAATAGTTAAACCACAACCAAGTTAGATTTGACAAGTGATTAGCCCCAAATTTGAGAAGTGATTCACTAGGAAAGATAATATTATTCCTCCTTCCCTCTTGGTAAGGTGATTTGCTCTAGTTTCAAAACAATTTTCTTTGAACGATTCACTTAGATCCCTTTTCATATAATTTTTTCTTTCAAAAATTATGATCAAATTGCTCAAAATTACAAATGAATCACTTCATTTTATAGGTGAAGTGCTCCACGAGAAAAAATTTATTAAGTCAATTCTTTCTAGCAAATCACCTAATCACTTGATTTTGCAAGTGAGTCACTCTAGTTTATAGACTATTTACTTTGCAAATAAATTTTCAATTTCTTTCAAATTTTAAACCAAAGAATATATCCATGTAGGTCTATAAGCACAAGTTTATGAAGACACACTTGAAGACACAAGAAATGGTAAAATAACATCAATTAGTAGAGATCATTGCATACCATCAAAGAAATACAAAGGGGAAAAGAAAGGAATAAATTGTCATGTGGGTGTATCCAAATGATTAATTTGAGAAAAATTTCAATGTCTAATCTCATTTCCTCCAAAGTAAAAATTTCAATTCTAACCCTATTAGTCAAAATTTCACACCCATATATATTGGTTTCTTAGGTAAATAAATAAGTTACTCATCTACTTTAGAAAATATAATTATATCCAATACATGCCTAAGCTTGACACATACAAAACCACTTTATGATATACATATTGATGTAAATAACTTTATAAAAATCCCACTATTTAGAATCCAATACTGTGTTGGTATAGTGAATCCACCCTACCTTTAATACCCAAAAAAAATTCTACAAGCTCTTCTTCGACACACAATCTACCTAGATTTAATTTTTCAAATACATCTAACATTCCACTAGGTTAATTCATCAATCCAAATGTAGGATCTTCAAGATTAACCAAAACCAAGGCCTTGCTCAAAATGCATAAGTGTCTATCAAACAAATGGGGTCATAGGTATCCTAGGGAAACACCTAGGGGCCAACACCACCTCCAACTAGTTAGGCATAGTAAAATGTACAAGACCTAACTCCTCCAAATCAATAAGTCCCACAAAAATATTTGTGTTATCCTCATCCACATCCAAATATGTAGCCTCCTCCAAACTAATAGTGAGGTTATCAAAATATACCACCTCATTATCCCCCTCCTTAATATCCTCCATACCCATATATTTTGTACGCTTCATACCCATCTCATGGCTATGCAACATACCCTTATCCACCTCCACATTAGAAATATGGTCAAGATTCTCCTCAAAAAAAAAAAACATGGGGCATCTCTCCTAGACCATAAAATAAACTACCTCACTAGACCTACCAATTAGTATTAAATTTAGTGGTATATTATTTTATTCTTCCAATATCTATGAAGGCATTACCTACTTTTTATGGAAAAGGGGACAAGATAACATTGGATCATCTTAGTGAATTGTCAACACTTAAACCAATCCATTGAATATAAGAAGATATAATGATATATTTGATAATATATTCTCTTTAAGATAAGGCTATGTTATTGTAAGCCATTATTACATTATCTGATGTTTTTCAATTATTAGAGATGATTGATTTTGTCAACTCATATGAGGTTGGATAGTCACATCTCTCATGAGCATGAGAAAATATGAAAAGACAAAGTTGAAGGTGAAACACCAAGGGGTATCAAAGAGTCTCTTTAAACTAAGAGATATTGTTGTATAAATATACATGATGTACATAAGTTTATGTTAGTGAGAAAAGATACTATATTATTATAATTAAAAATGGTTTCCCTCTTCCATTGATTCCAACATTTGGTATTAGATCCATGGGATATCTATGTGAGCCATGGTATATTTGTGTGATATTTGTTTGAGGGACAATCATCACCATCCAATGACATGCCCTCTTAGATTTTATTATGTTGGATAATAATTAGAGGAAAACTTCATCAAGAAAAGTAGTTTTAGTCTCCCATACTTGTGTTTCCAGTAGAAAGTCATGAGACAAGTCCAACTCTTTTCCTATATTTTTTGGAGATATTATTAAATTCATACGAAATTTTTTTCTATTTCCTCATTCTTATTCTATACGCTACCCACATCCCTATTTTATAAATTTTTATTTTTAATTGTCTTTCCTAGATGTATAAAATCATCATTATCATGTCTTCCTAAGTGGAAACAATTTTATAATTAGGAATTTGTAAGCTTACTGCATTGGTAAGAAAAATAGATTAAATTTAACAAATTTACAATAGAATTTGTAAGCTTACTACATTGGTAACAAAAATAGATTAAATTTAACAAAGGTACAATAGAATTTATAAGCTTACTATAGTGGTAAGGGATTTGGCCTCTCTTTGAGAGGTCCAAGGTTCAAACCCCACTCAGTATGAGAGGATTGGGACCCCTCATAAAAACCTGTGTAAACTCATTGAAAAAACAAAGGTACAATGGTGCTTAAAAGAGGAAATCCACCATCACACTTTAAAGATAAAGATATTAAATAATAACATCAAGAGAAACAAAATAAAATTAATATCTTAGAAAAGGATGTTATGAATGCACCTAAAAATGAAAGAGGAGAAGCACAAAATAGTATGGATAGGCAAACATATAAAGTAAAAGAACCTAAAATAGATAGGACAAATGAAGGAAGGACAAATAAGCCTATAAAAATGAGAGAAATAAGAAAAAAGGTTAGATTTAGAAAGAGGTTGAGTAGTGACTAAAATACCCCTCTCTCATTAGTTAAGGTCATGTGATAGTCACAAGGCAATATCAAAAATTCAATCCACAAAGCAAGAGTACCTCTATAAAATTGAAGTTCAACATCGTAGAGGAAATGAAAAATACACCCACTAATGTAAGTATTCTATAGGAATTAGATCTTCTTGGTTATTAGGACGAACTCCAAGAATATCTAAGAGAGTAGAAGAGGAGTTGTGCTAGGGGTTAACAACTAGAACCCACGTAGACCAATATAGTTAAACAATAGAATTTGATGGTAGAACGCTTAGTATTTATTCAAGTCAACATGACTACCTAACATATTGAATATCTCAAATCCTAAGATATAGAATCCATCCCAATTTTATATTACCTCAAAAAGTAAAAGATATATACCAAGTAGTTGCATAACTAATATAGAAGCAACAGTGTCAATGATGTCTAAATTAGTTTGTGAAGAGATGGGTCTATCTTATACCAAAATAGCTAGGTACACAATCCAAATAGATGGAACTATATTAAATATGGTGGTGTTCTTAAATACCTAGTCATAAACATAGCTAGACATCTAGAGTTCATAGTGGTAAAATAATTGATACTTGTTAACATTTTCCATACTTTGGTATGTTGTTATCCATAGAATGAACTCACAAGTTGTTAGGACATGGTTACCTATAAATGTATTATACCCATATGAATGTGCCTAACTATGACAATGTGATCAATATTAATAATAATTTTCCCTATAACTACTTATTGCATAAGTTGGATGAATAGGGCACTATAAACTAGAATGAGCTCCCATAATTTGTGAAGGCTGATTAGTATCTCAAAATGACCAAAGCTTATATGTTGACATGATAATTGGTATGTTGTAAATTTAATAAGATTCATAGGTTGACTATGAGGATACTAAATTGGTAAATTATCTCATTATGGAAGTATCATCTAATCTCCCAATCCTAAAAAGTCTAGTAGTGGATAAAACTTAAAAAATATACTTTGATGGTAATAGAACTAGAGATGGGGTAGGTGTTGGTATTCAATTACTTCACCTATAGGGTGCATAGATTAATTTTGTATGTATATTTTTATTTAATTCAACCAATAATATGGAAGAGTATGAATCTCTTGATACTGACTTGACAAATGCCAAGTTGGGAATTAAAGATCTAAGAATATATGGTGATCCCAAACTAATTGTAAATTAGGTTGATTCTTAATATGCCATAAATAATAATTATATAAGGTCATATAAGAACTAATTCTAGGATTTGTCAGATAATTTTGAGACATATGAGATCAAAGTGATTCCTAGAGAAATTAACACCAATGCGAATGATTCAGTAGACATAGCAACTATATTCAACCCAACCACTAATATGTGGGACAAATCCAAAGAGTTGGAAATATTTAGACTAGTCATACTTGATAATTTTGATTATTGGTTGGTTTTTAATAATTAAAAACAAATCAAAGAATTCCTCATCAAAAAATTCTAATACATTGAAGAAAGAATGAGTATGGGAACAACATCAAGGATGGGGTCATAAAAGTAAAGATAAATTAGCTACCCAAGGGATTAATCACTCTAGAGATATTATTTAATATAGATAATAGTATAAAGAAAGCAAGACCCAAAGTGAAATCCTTTTTATATCACCCTATGAAAGTAGCCAAATGAAAGAACCTATTTCTTGGAAAAGAGTGCACTCAAGAAAAAATGGGATTTTTCAAAGAGCTTTGTAGTAAGTACAGGGACATAATTGCATGGTCATATAAGGATATCAAGGCCTATAACCAAAAAAACATAGAGCACACTATTGAGTTGGATCTAGGTACTAGGTTTTTTAGATAAAAGTAGCAACTAGTGAACCATAAAATTAAGGTAGTAGTGAAGAAGGAAATGTTGAAGCTCTTGCAAGCCTAGATAATATTCCAAATCAAACAATCCACCTAGGTTGCCAATTTGATTCTTGTATTCAAGAAGAATGGTAACATAAGGTTTTGCATTGATTTTAGAAGCCTAAATAAAGCTTTATTAAAATACTATTTTCCTTTGCCTACCATAGATTAAATTATGTAAATTGTAGTTGGGCCATAGATGTTGTCTCTCCTTGATGGTTTCTTAGAATATAATTAAATCTAGGTCAAATATGATGACCAATATAAAAAAAAACCTTCACCAATAAATGGATAACTTTTATGTATTAAAGAATTTAATCTGGCCTATCACACATAGGAGAAAATTTCCAGTGGATCATGACATATCATTTGTTAGACTAGTTGGTGAAACAATCCTTATATACCTTGATGACCTAAAAATGTACTCCAAATATAGGAGTAAGCACATTGAAGACTTTGTATAAGTATTCTAGAGGTGTGGTGATTTTGGTGTCTCACTTAATACCAAAAATTATATTTCATGGTCTAATAATGTAAAATTCTAGGCCACATAGTATCAAAGGAAGGATTAGTCTTAGATAAAAATGATAAAATTCATCCAAGATCTTCCATTTCCTATCTTTCATCAAGGAAATCAAGTCATTCCTAGGTCAAATTTAGTTTATCCCTATATTCATAATGATTTGTTTTTAAAATGTTCTACCTTATCACCAAAGTGATAAAAATTATGTTACCCTAGTGTGAACTAAAGAGGGTAAGAAGTATTTTCAAGATATTAAAGATGTCATCACCAAATCCCTAGTCTTGATCAATGTAGACTATTTCAAAGACTTTAGGTTATGATTGGTATATATAAAAGCATTATCATTATTCTAACCCAAAATAATGACAAAAATTAGGAGCATCCCATCTTGTTTGTGACCCAAGTCCTAAACTATGAAGAAGGATATAGCCTCATTGAAAAATGGGTGTTCACCATCATGAAAGCATTCCCAACCAAATCATCCAACTAGGAGATAGTGGTCCAATTGTTGGAAGATATCATCACTATATTCAAGGCTCCATCTAACATGGTCACAAACAATACCTCTTGTTTTAAGGTGAAAATGTGATAAAGTTTATCCTAGAATATGGGTTCTTGCTTAAGACATTATCCAATTACTATGACCAGAAAAACTAGTAGAATAAATTAATAAGAATATTACAAGGATCCTCAAGATAAATATTTGTGATTCATAAAGGTATTGGCACTCCAAGTTGCATAAATCATTATGGGTAGATCAAATGACACAAAAAACATCCACTATATCATCCCCATACAAGTTATTTCATGGCAAGGAGACCATGTTACCAATCAATTTGGAGCTTCATTCCCTCCAAATATCATAGTAGTGTGAACTTAAAGATTTCGACATCGATCTTATGCAATTAAGGCTAAATGCATTATTGGCCTAGGAGGAAGAAAGAGAAGAGGATTTCAAAAGAATGGTGTAGCATCATGGGTGTTGGAGAATACTACATTATTTGGTACATGCCAATGTACCACCTTGGTACAATATTATATTAGGTGTGTGTCTTAGATTAGAGTGTGAGTTTATATTTCATGTAATGTAATAATGTGTAAGAAATGCACAAGTGTCATGTAATTAAGTGTGCAAGTGTTGTGAGTGTAAATGTGCACAAGTTTCCATTATGTAAGAGTGCACACATGTCCTTAGAATAGGAAAGTAAAGAGTTACAAAGAATAGTGAAGGTCAAGAGTGCACCATATGAGGATTAACATATTGTTATACATTTGTGATAAAGCATTGTAATTTTATTAAAAATGCATAACACATAGCATGCATTAGTAGACCTTTATTCTATATCATTTTCAATATTTTTTTTAGCATTTACATGTGAGTATTATGTGAGTATTTTTGAGTTATTATTAATGTTATAATTATCTTTATTGAGTTATTTATATTGTAAATTTTTTATATTTGATTATGTGGTTATTTAAATTAAGTATTAGGCTCCAAAAGCTATCAATAGGCTTTTGAAAATGTGGTTTGACATACAAGCTATAGAAATTGATGACAAAGAAGGAGACCTTATATTCAAGTGGGATGAAGATTAGGCAAAACTAGGAGAACACAAGAACTTTGACTCTCCATAAAACAAGCCCTATCAAATTTTGAAGATCAAGGGTATAAATCCCTATGGATGGAAGATTGCTATCAATTCTCATAAATGGATAACACCTTGGCTCAATATAACAATAGAAGTTTTGGCCAAAAGAATATGTAAATATGTACATATATTTTTGTTTAAGTGACTACCATTTTGGCATTTATTTTTTCCTTGTACAAACTACCTCTTTGATTATTCCCCTTCTAAAAATATCCTATTGTTGTCTTCTTCTCTTTCTCATTGTTAAGTTTATATTTTCCAATTGATGACATTGATTTTTTTTAAATGAAGTGTAAGTGATTTGCTTTCCTTTACAAGTGAATTGCTTGCAAATACGAGTAAAATGCTCACTCAAAAAAAAGGGCAAAATTTACCCTCAATGGACCATGAGCCTGCTTGGACAACTCCTATGCAAGGCATAGGAAAATTTGTTACATTCAAAAATGATTTATTTGATATTTATATAATAATATTAAATATAGTTTGATCATTTCATATTTTTTCATTTTATTATTTGTGAGAATGCAGATGACTGAGCCTTCCAAGTGGCGAGGACCAGCCCTCCTCAAGAGGTAAATTTAATTTAGACACAATTCTTTTATTCCGCTCGATTAAATTCTCTGTTCGAAATATATGCATTCACTCTAATGTTTTATTGCATTTAATCTATGGATTATTGTTGTTGATTTATATTCAATCTGTGGTTAATGCTGGCGAGACAAGGGTAGCGATACCCTTGCAAGTGGTATCAATTCAGTGATCTCCAGGGGAGTCGCATTGGGTAGCCAAGACTTTGCTCACGGTGGTTAAATGCAAGCGCAACATGGGTACAAATGGGAGGTAAAAATTAATATAGTAAAGCCTACGATCTGAACATCAATCTCAGTCGATGGCATCAGGTGCATTAACATTTATTAAATATCACATGCGTCATCGAGATCAATACGACAATTCTAAAGCATAGATTATGTGATAGCGTGGTTGGCAAGCAATTTATATCGAGCAATCAAAGGTGCCAGGATATTCATGGAAACCTAACAACACTGTGATGATGTGCAAGACAAGCGGTTCATTACTGGTGAAACATCTAACTAAACCACGCAGGCATGAAAATTAGAGAGATGCCCAAGAAATTCAGAAAATCACGTGCAAATTTGTCTCAAGCGTTCATTGTTTCTGCGCACGACCGCCAGCCAATAAAATCGTGAGAAAATAACAAAATTAGGGCATAAACTAAGGTTCTTAAAGTTTTTTTATTTTTTGGAAAAAAATTATGCCACACGCAATGTGGATTGGTAAAAGATGTGTTTAAAACTAAATTACCGCCTTCATTTAGTTGTGACTACGATCACATAAACAGCCTCCTTTTCACACGCGTCACCTTGTGTCTATCATCAATGCTAGTGGATCCCCTTTCTTGTGTCGTGTATATGCTTGCATATGTGCCGTATCTTCATCCTTTCCAAAACTTTTAGGTCATATTCTATGTCATCACGTTGGTTGATCATTCGGTCCTATCATCTCTTCACCTCACTTGTTGCATCCCTGGTCTTGTCGTGTCGCATCCCTTGTGTGTCATATTTTGTCTCTTGCATAGCATCTTTTGCACCATCTCAACTAGCCATTGGATGTGCCATCTCAACTAGCCGTTGGTATATTTAAAGTTCCAAATTAGTCATTGGAGTCCCAAATCCTGTTGAAATATAGCCATTGGAAGAAACTAGTCGCTGAAAAAATAGTTCAAATTCCACATCGTAGTTGGAGAAACAGTTGAATGAAAATAATTTTTTTGGCCTAATTTAACCAATTTTTTGCAGAAATCAAAGGCAAAATTTGTTAAGCAGGACTTATTGACAAGTGCATGAGCGGAAGGTGGACCAAAGGACCAAACGGTCGATTATCAAGCTCAGAGAATTCAAACGAAGGGTTCCTAAAGTCACAAAGAAGACCTCCACGAAACAAAGGTACACATTATACTTCTCCTTTATGCATTAATAGTTTTGATCCCGATCATCCACTGCTTAACACCATGGCTTCCAATCCTTCTCCTACTTCTTCCCATGAGAATCTCACACATGAGGAAATGGGAAACCCCAATACCAACACCCCGACCATGCAAACATTAGTAGAGAGCATGAACAAATTGACCACATTGGTGACCAAACTAATGGAAAACCAAAACCAAACAACCCCTCCTACCCCAAATCGCTTCCATAGACACTGGAACAATGAGGATCAGGATGGAGAAGAAGTTTATGAACAACAAAGAGGTCCTAATGGTAGTGCCCAAAATCGCTTCAATAGATAGAGGAATAATGAGGATCAGGATAGAGAGGAAGTTTATGAACAACAAAGAGGTCCTAATGGTTCCCAAAATGCTTCAATAGACAGAGGAATAATGAGGAGATAATGAGGAAGTTTATGAACAACAAAGAGGTCCTACTAGAGGCCCCCAAAATCGCTTCCATAGACAAAGGAATAATGAGGACCAAGATAGAGAGGAAGTTTACCAACAACCAAGAGGTCCTAATGGTGTCAATTTCCCACGCATTGATATGCCCACCTTTGAGGGTCATGATCCACGTGGTTGGTTAGCTAAAATGGAAGGCATTTTAGACTTATACCGAATTCTCGATTCAAAAAAAGTTCCTTTTGCTTCCTCCAAACTCGGTACTGAAGCTTATCAATGGTTTGCATGGCTCAAACGTGAGACTAGAAAGACCATCTACTGGGATGATTTCACCACACTTTTCCTTAATATATTTGATGAAGGATCCTCATCTTCATACATGGTTCGGTTGTTATCACTTAAGCAAACAGGATCTGTAAGGGAGTATATTTCAGAATTCACTAGTCTGCTCTCCTATGCAGGAAACTTACCATCCGATGTGGTGGTATCTACTTTTAGAAATGGGTTGAAAGAGAATATTCAAGTCGAAGTTGACCTACAAGATCCATCCTCTTTAGATACCTGTATAAGGATTGCCAAGTTGGTTGAGAAGAAGGTGCAATATGGAACATCTATACGACGTGATTCCTATGGTCGACATCAATACCACAACACCTCTTTTCATAGAAATGATCAACCATCAAGATATTTCTGCTATAAATGTCGCAATCACCATCCAAAATATCAAGCATGTGTACCAAGACAAAACTTTCAAATAGAATATGCTGACAAGGAAGATGAAGAGGAAATAGAGGATATCAACTCACCTGACTTTCCCATAAAAGAAGACCAAATTGAACAAGGGGAGGCAGTAGTTGAAGAGGACACTATGGCAATTTTAGTACATGCTCTTATGGGACTATCAACTCACCATACAATCAAGGTATCAAGATTCATTCGACAAAAGAAGGTAAATGTGTTGATCGATTCAGGAAGTACTCATAATTTTATCGATACAAAAATAGCCAGAGCATTAAACTTACACATTAACTCCTCCAATCAAGATAAGTTTCAAGTTATAATTGCAAACGGAGGAAATGCTCAATGTATCGGTAGAACATCTCCAATTTCATTACAAATGGGAAATTATACTTGGCATGGGCCTCTTTTTGTTATGAATTTAGGGAATTCATAAGTCATTTTGGGAGTTGAATGGTTAGAACAATTGGACACGGTCAGTTTTAATTACAAACAGCACTTTGTGGAATGGAAAGAAAAGGGAAAGACCATTCACCTCCAAGGAATTCCAACACCTCCATCAAAGATAGTAAGTTCTCACAACATGGAAAAAATATTAAGAAAAGGTAGTTACAGATTCATTGCCCAAGTTAATTGTATGGAAAAGCAAGCACAAGATATTCCAAAAATCCAATCAGAAGATCTACAAAACATTGTGGCTAACTATGATGAGGTCTTCCAAGAACCAAAGGGACTACCTCCCAAAAGATCCCATGACCATGCCATACACCTTGTTCCAGGAAGTCTTCCTCCTAATGGTCGTCCTTATCGATATCCCCAACCTCAAAAAATAGAAATTGAGAAAATTGTCCAAGAACTATTAGAACATGGAGTCATCCATCACAACACTAGTCCCTATTCTTCACCAGTAGTTTTGGCCCATCGCAAAGACAATTCTTGGCGTATGTGTCCAGATTTTCGTCCCCTTAACAAAATCACCATCAAGGATAAATTCCCTATACCTGTCATTGATGATTTACTAGATGAACTACATGGTGCAAATTTTTTTACAAAATTGGATTTACGTTCTGGGTTTCACCAAATTAGAGTTAGGGAAGAGGATATTCCCAAAATAGCTTTTCGTACTCATGAAGGTCACTATGAATTCCTGGTCATGCCTTTTGGTCTCACTAATGCCCCATCCACATTCCAAAGTCTCATGAACCATGTGTTTCATCCATTCCTTCGCAAATTTGTCCTAGTATTTTTTGATGACATACTCATATATAGTAAATCATGGAATGATCATCTGATGCATGTGGGAAGGGTTCTTCATATACTACACAAGGAAAAATTGTTTGTCAAATGCTCTAAATGCTCTTTTGGTGTTCAAGAAGTTGAGTACCTGGGTCATATAGTTTCTCAGGAAGGTGTTAAAGTGGATCCCAATAAGATAAAGGTAATTCAGGATTGGCCCTTACCTAAAACTATCAAGAAACTTCATGGTTTTTTGGGTCTCACCGGCTACTATCGCAAGTTTGTGCGTAACTATGGAAAAATTGTAGCTCCTCTCACAACTCTTACAAAAAAGGATGCTTTTCATTGGTCGGAAGCAGCCACTCAAGCTTTCGAGGCAATCAAAGAAGCAATGTGTACTACTCCAGTATTGGCAACTCCGGATTTTCACAAACCATTCGTGATCGAATGTGATGCTTCAGGAACAGGTATTGGGGCAATATTAATGCAGGAGGGTCATCCCTTGGCATTCGAAAGTAAACAACTTTCGGGAAAAAATTTGGGAAGGTCCACATATGAGAAAGAAATGTTGGCTATTCTACATGCAGTGGAGAAATGGAGACACTACTTAATCAATAGTCGCTTCATTATTAAAACCGATCATAGTAGTCTCAAGCACTTTCTAGAACAACGATTTTCTTATCCAGAACAAAACAAGTGGTTAACAAAATTGTTGGGATATGATTTTGTTATCGAGTATAAGAAAGGGAAAGAAAACATGGCAGCAGATGCATTATCACGAAAATATGAAGATGAAGTGGTTATTAATGCTATTTCAGGTCCTTGTTCCCAATGGGTATCTCAGCTACAAGAAGAATGGTTGTCCAATACAGAAACTGCTCAAATAATTCAGGATTTGTTGTTGGGTTCATCCAAGCATCCTCTTTTTTCCTATGATGACAAGGTGTTAAGAAGAAAGAATCGCATTTACATTCCACACAATTCTACAATCAAATCAAGGATTCTAGATGAATCGCATGCTTCTCCATCAATAGGACATTCAAGTTTTTTGAAAACCTATATGCGGATAAAACAATCCTTTTGTTGGAAAGGATTAAAAGCAGAGGTCAAACAATGGGTGGCTGAATGCGAAGTATGCCAATGCAATAAGGGCGAAATAGTCAAATCACCAGGATTGCTTCAACCATTACCTATTCTAGATCATCAATGGGAACATATTTCAATGGATTTTATTGAAGGTCTTCCTAAATCAGAAGGCAAAATAGTAATTTTTGTGGTAGTGGATCACCTCTCCAAATATGCTCATTTCCAGGCTTTACAACATCCATTTTCAGCAAGCAAAGTGGCTAAGGTATTTATGGACTCAATTTTCAAATTGCATGGAATGCCAAAAAATATTGTAAGTGATCGTGATCCCATATTTACTAGCAATTTTTGGAAAGAATTATTTCATCTTAGTGGTACCAAATTGAATATGTCCTCTGCATACCATCCACAAACAGATGGCCAAACTGAGGTAGTTAACAAATGTTTGGGTACCTATCTAAGATGTTTTGTTCAGGATAAACAATATCAATGGAGTCATTGGCTTTCCTTGGCAGAATGGTGGTACAACACTTCGTACCATTATTCCATTAAGATGTCTCCATTTGAAGCATTGTATGGAATTAAACCACCAACAATAGCAGATTATGTACCAGGATCTTCCAAAGTGGCCCAAGTAGATGATTGGTTCCAACACCGACAGTCAATGCTCAACATTCTCAAAGACAACTTGGTCCAAGCACAAAATCGTATGAAGCAGCAACAAGACACACACCATTCGAAAAGATAATTTAATACAGGTGATATGGTGTTCCTACGTTTGCAACCCTACAAACAATTGTCATTGAAGATCAAGACCAATCAAAAGTTGGCTCCATGATTTTATGGCCCTTACAAAATAGTGTGTCGCATTGGAGAAGTGGCATATCAACTAGAGCTTCCTCCCTCATCTCGTATACATCCAGTATTTCATGTTTCCTATCTCAAAAAGGTGATCGGCCAAAAAGTACAATCTCAATCAGAATTACTAGTACTCGATGAAGAAGGACGTATATATCTCCAGCCTGAAGCAATTTTACAAAGCAGAACACGTATGCTGAGATCTCATCACATCCAAGAATTCCTCATCAAATGGCAGGACCTACCTGAAGAAGATGCTACATGGGAACCTGAAAGTATTTTCCAGACATTTCCAGCTTTGAGGACAAAGCTTTCCGAGGAGGGGAGCCATGTTACATACCAAACATAGCAGTCGGCTATGTTTCCAAAAATTATTTAATTGATATTTATATAATAATATTTGATTTAGTTTAATCATCTCATATTTTTTTATTTTATCATTTGCGAGAATGCAGAGGACTGAGCCCTCCAAGTGGCGAGGACCAACCCTCCTTAAGTGGCGATTTAATTTAGACACAATTCTTTTATTTAGCTCGATTAAATTCTCTGTTCAAAATATATGTATTCACTCTGATGTTTTATTGCGCTTGATCTGTGGATTATTTTTGTTTATTTATATTCGATTTATGGTTAATGCTGGTGAGATAAGGGTAGCGATACCCTTGAAAAAGTACAAATAATGTAATCCTATGCTAGGAAAGAGCTATAAAGTCTCCCATCTATGCTACTCCCTTCAATTCATGTGTATTACCCTCTACATTTCATATTTCATCCAATGCCCTAAAGATTCTCTACTTCTATGCCAACTGCATGAGATCTATCAACCAAACAAAATTGATCAACCTAAGTTATCACTACTACCATGTAGTTAGTAAGGCTTAAGATCAATGTATTCCTACACTATAGGTATATACCCTTCACTTGTTCACTATTTCCTAGTTGGTAGGGTTGAGCACCATTGGGGATCCTCTATTTTAGACCAACCAATTAGCCCTCCAAGAATTATTTTACTTAGCCAAGCAACATCCAAGCAATTTGCTTAGAAATATTACAAACTACTAATCTAATCAAACAAATTGCCTAGGCAAGATAACTAGTTGTTAGTCCAATGAATAGATTTCCATGTCTAAACCCTTAGAAAATTACTTGAGAATGTGAATGAATCTCTCACATTTGCAAATGAACTTATCACTAATTAAAAATTTCAAGTCACTTAAAAGGGAACATATCACTCCTATTTGAAAGTGAATTAATTTGAATAGCAATCAAACCGATTTGAATTCTAGGACTTAGCAAATTTTTTGGAAAAAACTATTTCCAATTTTTCTATAGACATGCCAGCATGAAAACCAATTCTACCTCTAGTATTTCATCTATACCTGAAGCACACCCTACTTTACCTCCTTCCATTGATTGCATAGATGTACCCTTCTAATAAGTGTGCAAGACCTCCTACTACTTATGTGATGAGGTGTATAAGGTAATTAAATAAAAATTAAGGGAAAATCACCAAGCCTATTAGATGAGGTATGGTAGATAATGAAGTCAAAAGAATGGCTAAACAGATACTTATACATAGGGAGGATCCAATCCTTCATCCACTTCTATGGTTTTTCATCCATATCTTTTGATTTACCCACATGCATTCCTAACTACATGTTTAATCTTGAATATGTGCATCAACTCGATTACATGGACCTATAGTATTTCAATGGGAAGAAGAAAACCACCTATCGACTCAAGTAGTCAACCATGAAATCATGGTTGCATGGGTTCCACGAAGTGGAAGAGGTAAGGTTGATAGGAATGGAGGTAGATCAATTGAGAGACCATTGCTCCTATGATCCACTTGGAATCTTTGAGAAGACCCTAAGGAGCAAGAATCTAAATTCCTTCTTGATGAGGATATCATTTAGTCTTAGGTTTATTTTTATGTTTTTAGGCCTAATTATGTTTAATATTTTCTAAATTCTAAATTTCTAAGTCTAAGTTAAGAATAATATGCAAATACTATTCAAATTGTAAGTCGATACAAGATGTCAATAAATATGGATGGCATAGTCTTTGTTTAGTATTTGTTAGCTTAGTCATAGTTTCTTGATAAATAATTTAGCTTAAAGTTGATCTTCTTGTTAGCATATTCCATTTTTGGAAGATTATGGTTGTAAAGGTGCTATTTAAGCACATCTTAATACTAAAAGCTCTAGATTCTATTTTTTATTTCTCATCATTAGTATTATCTAGAGACCAGTCGTGGGTTGGATTAGATTTGTCTAGTTTAAATCTTGCTCTTTTGTATTGCATTGTTATATTCATATCGTGGAAGAAGATCCTTGTTGCATATTTTTGTTTATATTAAGTTTACCAAAATAATTTGATTCTAATTTTAGGTTGTTAATTGGTATTAAGCTGCAGTTAGTTTAGTTGGTCTTTAGTTCCCTGGCTAAAATTTTCCTCCATAAGATTCTACTTAAGCTAAGGCTCCAAGATTTGTTTAGAAAAGAAAATATTACCTTTAATATTTAGTTTTCATTAAGTTCATTCTTAACTTAGTTATTTTTTTTAAAGCTCTATTTGATAATCAATGAAGGTCAATATTTGGTTTTGGTGCTCGATCCAAAGTCAATCGCCTGACTTCGATGTCAATACAAAGTTGATTACTCAATTTTTGGTGTCAATTCCCAATAGGTCATTTGGTTGACCAAACGTCAATGCTCTAGGCTAACTTTTGGCTCCTTCTGATCATAGCTTAGTATGATGTATATAATAATGCATACACCTTGCATTAATAAAATAAGTCATTTCTCATTTGTGGTCTTAATAATAGCATACTTTTTCTTTGCTCTAATCAACCATAAAAGAGTGCTTTAATCTTTAGCAGGCCATATGACACACCAGCTCTAGCTGAACCACCTTCTCCTTGCAAGGAGGAAATCCCTCCTTCATCAGTTCTTCATCCTATTGTTCTAGATACCCTTTTTGTTGCCCCTCCTACTATGTCCCTTCTTGGTATTAAGAGATCCTCTTCTTTGCAACCTCCTTCAGTTAGATAGGTTTATTTTGCAGTAGAATTCATAGACTATAGGCCTTTGGTCCTTCTTGATTTTCTTCATAAATTGATGACAAATTTGTGACCAAATATTCTATCCCAATATGGACATATATTGTAATTCTTGACCTTGTTCAATTTTGCAATGATGTGGCATCTCAAATTTTACTTTGTCCTATTAGTGGAATATATTTTCAGTGTTTGGTAAATCAACCTCCCACTTCTATTGTAAAAACATTGGATTCCAGTGCTTCTATTGTGGGGAGGTATGATGAGGACATCATTTAGGCTTAGGTTTATTTTTATGTTTTTAGGCTTAGTTATGTTTAATATTTTCTAAATTCTAAAGTCCTAAGTTTAAGTTAGAAAATAATTTGCAAATACTATTCAAATTGTAAGTTGGAACAAGATGTCAACAAATATGGATGGAATAACCTTTGGTTAGTACTTGTTAGCTTAGTCATAGTTTCTTGTTAACTAACTTGAATTAAAGTTGATCTTCTTGTTAGCATCTTTCATTTTTAGAAGGTTATGGTTGTAAAGGTGTTATTTAAGCACCCCTTAATAACAATAACTCTAGATTTTAATTTTTATTCATCAACACTTCGTACACAAGAAAAGGTATAGCACTCAAAAGAAGACAAACCCCAATGAGAAACTAGCCCTTTCCACTCTAGGAAGCAGTCATGGATATGTGGATGAGATCCAATACAATAACCCACCAAAGTGGAACACCTTCTACACCAAGAAGAACAATTTTGACATAGATATCAAAATGAACCATTAGAAGTTGGGGGTATGAAGAAAATTAGGGTACATAGGCAAGAAGATCCTAACATTGTAGAGGATGAGGTATGAAATAGGTACACTAAAAAGAACTAGTAGAGATGGCCTATTTGATTATGAATTCTCTATCATCTGGGATAGTAGACTCCTCATAAGTGTGAAAAGGATAAGACCATTGGTGAGATAACAATTGGCCCATCAAGCTTCCAAAGGCCAAAGAAGAAATTCATATTCAAGATTAAAATTTATATTGCACCCATAATTTTAGTGATAATTAGTTTGATAGTAAGGAATACTATAATCATGGTACAAAGGGGATTTGAGAAATGTGGACCAATATTTTTAAATATTTTGGTGACATAAGGACAACAATAGAAAATAACCTGACTTGAGGAGGGAAAATCCTTTAAGGAGGATCCCCTCCTAAGTTGGTAATAGTCAACATTATGACCACTTTGTAACTACTTGTATTCTCATTCTACCATTCATTACTTTCCCTTATTTTTGTATTCATTCTAATTATATTCCCACTTCTTCTCATATTCCTACCTATTCTTTTTCTACACTTATCTTTCACTCCAGTAGTGCAAATCATGGTTCTCCTAGAGGTTGAGTCTATAGGAGCACCTCCTCAAATAGACATCATAAAGGTGTCTTATATCTTTTCCACTAAAGAAAATAAAGTAATAAATTAATATACGTAGCTCAATAAAAATACATCTAAGGCATCAATCCTTGTGCAGACATAATTAACTAGAAAATGGGAAAAGATTTATATAGTTGAGTCAAAAAGTCTAGCCCCTCCAAAGTGGTTATAGTTTCTACTAAATTTATCACCAAAGTGTTTTAGCTATACTTAAACCAAATGGATTCATACCAAATGGTTTAACTTATAAATTAGTTCACGCTTGGCATAGCCATCATATTTTGTCACCTAGTGGTTAAGGATGAAGCAATCCAAAAATAATAATAAAGAGCTCAAAGAAAAAATGATGTAGCTAAAAGCAAAAGTGGACCAACTCTAGGAAATTAATGAGGCTTTAAGAGGGGATGTTAAAAAAAAAACTAGTTAAAGAAGCAGGTTTAGGACATCAAATCCTAACTCATTGAGGCTAATAGGAACTAGCAATAAATGGAAGACCTCTTGGAGCAACTCATGCAAGTGAAAAATCAAATAGAATAACTTCAAGAGGAACTAAAGGCAAAGGATTAAAAATTATAGTTAATAGATTTAGAGTATGCATAAGCAATTAAACATCCCAAGAAGACCCATAACATCCAATGGATCAAGTCCCTTTAGGACAAGATCTAGGTAAAACTAGAAAATATAAAAGAATACTTTTGGTTTTCCACCTACACAAAGTAGAGCTTGGACAATGTGAAATAAATAATTAAGAAAATGGATGATCAACTACCTACAAGAGGTGAATAAGAGGAAATTTTAAAACTTCTACCCTCCATGGCAACATCACAGGTATAGCAACTTGGGATAGATAAAAAGGATGTAGATGGAAAATTAAAGAAAATCCTTGATGCCAGGGTTATGCATAAGGAGTCGGGCCCAAAATCTATTTATAAAATCAAGGCAAATTGTCTCAAAATACCGATGAATTATGCCCAAGGAGTCATGGCGAATTACATTTATTTTTCACCAAAAAATTTCAAACCATGGCAAATTTTTTTGTGTTGGGGGCTATGAATATCGGTTTGCAAATTCTAGGAATATACGGTAAACTTAAATTCTTTATGCCTACAGGAAAAGCTATGTCGATCACCTTATACCTATAGGATAGTGCCATTAGAAAAAACTATGATGATTTGTTTGAGACGATTGGCTGCAGACATGATTGTCAAAAAATTCTAATTGATTGCAGATATGTCGATTGAAAAATGATGATCAAGAGCAGATATACCATTGTGTTGCAACAATATCGATTGGTTGCATCTATAATGATCGATTACAGCTATGTTGATTGGTTGCAGGAACACCGATTGGTTGTAGGAATGGCGATCGATTGCAGGAATGACAATCGATTGCAGGAATTATGATAGGTTGTAACAATGTCGATCGGTTGCAACAATGTCGATCGATTGTAGGAATACTGATCAATTGCAGGAATGACAATCGGTTGGAATAATATCGATCAACTACAGCAAATATTATCGATTGCAACAATATCGATGGGATGCAAGAATATCGATCAGTTGCAACAATATCTATGCTTTGCATTAATGATGAACAAATACAGCATGATGATCGATTACAAAAAATTTGATGCAAGTAAGTCGATCGGTTGCTCAAAGTCGATTAGTTGCAACAAAGTCGATCGATTACTACAAAGTCGATTGGTTACTGCAAAGTCGATTGGTTGCTACGAAGCTGATCGATTGCTATAAAGCCAATCAGTTGCTACATAGTCAATTGGTTGCAACATAGTCGATCAGTTGCAGCACACCCAATTGATTGTAGCACACATAATTATTTATATTGATGATGTGGTACATATGTACCATGTGTCAACCATCCATGAAATTATTACATGCAGATGCCATGTGTCAACCATCCATGAACTTATTGTATGTAAAAAAGTCTATATAAAGGTATAAACAACCATTTTTTCACCTTTTCTAACACAGTTTTAATCCTTTTTCTCCTATTTTAACATAGTTTTAACCATTTTCCTCTTGTTTTAACACATTTTTAACCATTTACCTCAAGTTTTAATGGATTTTTAACCCTTTTTCTCCCGTTTGAACCCTTTTCTTATACTTTTTGTCAAGTTTCGAATACCTTCCACCGTATCTTCTGATCCATATTCTCTTATACACAATGAAATAACCCTATGGCATCCCCTATCACCCTTGGAATGTTGAAAATTATTTTCAGAAACCTTGTTTACACCCTAATTTTTGAAATTTTATCAACACCGAGTTATGACATGTTATGGGTAACGAACTCTGGTCTTCGAGGCCTAGTTTCGATACCGTAGTTTGACACAAACACTAAAACTACTCGAGAAGATAATTGCAAATTACATTATTGATTCAGGTAAGGTACATGTTGTCATTGACAACAAAAATGTTGTATTTTCTTTCGTAGCCTTTGATTTCACCAGATTGACAGCATTGCCCCACATTGGTTGTGATCCAATCACATCCAAATTCACATTAACTGATGATGATAAAATCTACCTGGATATCACCTTCAAAGTGCATCCAGAATCTTTTCAAGGTATAACTGTATTTTTTTATTTAATTGAATTTAAATTCTGGTGTCTATAATTACTGAGTTTATTTTTTTGCAATTATGGCCACCAAGTCCAAAAGAGGTTTGACTGTACCAGCTATTGAGAATAAATTTCTTTGGGCATGTTGCAAATTCTTCCTTTCCAAACTCGTTCTGCAAGGAATACTGACAAAAATTCTGATGTGAACCTTAGCATATTTGGTTCATTGTATTGCACACCAACAATTCGACTGGTCCACCTATGTCTCACATTGGATAAAAATGGATATCTAGAACGTGATAACCACGCTTCACCTTTGCCAAAAATAAGCATATGCAACTATATTCTTACTTTTTTATTAATCTTTTTATCATTTGTAGAACACTCAAGTACCGACTTCTTGGCACTCAACCCTAGCCAATGCAACCATGATAGAATAGCAGGTTTAGGTAATTTTTAGTTAATATTGAACTAATATTTTTTATTTTTCATATGTTTTTCATTTTTATAATTTTAGCATTTTATACAAAATATAGAAAAGGGCATCATCTTCCTCTTCAAAGCGGTATGTTGCTTTCAAAGGTTATAATCCAGAGGAATCGGAAGACTCCAAAATACCTATAGAGAAAACAATACCACCGCTAAGAAGAAGATCAACAAGGAAACGTGTAAGATCTAGTTCTCCTAATCCTTGACAACCTCCACCTGTGGCTGCACGTCCACTACCAACGGGTATAGTTGTGCAAGAGGTTTCATCTTCGGGAAGTAAGTTTTACAAACTGCCTTAACAAAATTTGTTACCAAATTTTTACTATTTTTTATTAAATTTTATTTTGTGTTTTCATATGTACAATGCACCCACATTCCATTTGCATTTGTGCCTACACAAGAGGTATCTTCTTTTTTTGCTAAGTGTTATAACCAATTTTCATAATCTACCTTTACAAATTTTGTAACCAAAATTTATTTTGATGTTTTAAGTTCCTATACAACAATTCCATCATCAAAATCAACAATCGATGTCAAGCCCTCCTCCACCACGCCAACCTCAGATGTGAGGTCAATGCTTCCCAAGTGGAAAATACATTCTTCCATCTAATCCAAAGAAAGAAGCAACAAAGCAATTTTTAGGATTCAGACCTATGTCTTTTGGTAATTTTACAGGTGTATCAAAAGCTTCTTTTTACAAGGTAACACACACACTACTTTTTAAGTATCAGAACTACTTCAAGATCCTCAAAATGAAGGAGCAAAATATTCAAGCAAATCTCCTCCTAGGGAAACCAACACCCCTCAGGCTCATCCTCTACCAGAGGATGAAAGAGTAAATATTTTTTAAAAAGATTTAGTTTCTGACAACGTTGAAGCAACCATTAAGGATTCACTACTTCCAGATATAACAGAAATGAAAAAATGGGAGTATCGGGCCAAAGTGTTGATAAAGGAAATTAATGCCCGATTCAAAAAAAATCAAAAAGAGAACTTTTTTTCTTTAGTTGAAAATAAACCTAAAAATATAGAGGTTCTACTGAGAAACAATGGTGAAATTGTTCTATTGATCAACAATGCATTACATAGTTTTATAGTTCTTGAAAGAACTAAAAATAGACATGGTGGTTGAGAGAAATCCTCTTAAACTTATTACAACAAACTAACTTAAAGATAGCTCTTATCCTAACAACATGCTAATCTTGGACTATGGTTAAACATTGACCAACCAATCCAAAACCTCAATGTATGCTAATCAAATTAACTAGAAATATGTAAATCAAAACATTAAACTAAAACTAAATACTAGGACTTAATACTTAGGACTAAGGAGGCAATGTTGAAAATATTCCAACATTCTCCCCCTTGATGCTAAAGATACTCATGCAAGAGTTCTTTAAGCATCACAGAGTTGGAAGAAAATGTTTCTCTTACATTTCCTCCAATCTTGAATCAAGAAATCAGAATTTACAAAATACTTATGGTGGCACTCCTTCCACTCTTTATGTGGGATTTCCTGCAAATGCTTGAGTGCCTTCTTTTTTTGATTAGCTCCCCCTTCAACAAAAGTATCTCCTCTTGTGGTTTTCAGCAACCACTCTCTTACATATTTATCATTATGGTCTTTAAACCATGCTCTCACATTTTGATCTTCTTTTACATCTTCAACACTAAACAATACTCCACATGAGTATTTACAATTAATCATCTCACATATATGATTATACCATACAACTCTTTCACATATTTTCACACAAAATATCACAACAAATATGGCCATATAATGACCAACTACATATGCAACATAAATTTTCTCCTCACACAAATATTCTCTCAAAACAATGACTTTACAATAATCCTTCTTCCAAGGAATTTTGAACACATCATTTTGATCCATGTGACCCAAGTTCTCCATCACTGTCTTCTCTCCAAGAAGACTCTTCATCAAAGTTGTCTCAATGAGACAATCACCTCTCAATAATACCTTTGGAAGACATTCTCCTTTCTTTTCATGCCTGCTCACAAAAAACAAATCATTAATCATAAAAAAATTACCTTTAGTATGAGTAGATTTGGTGCTTCCCATAAAGCTATTTTGTAGCAGTTCTCCTTCATTGTATTGTGCTTCAAGATCAACCATAAAATCTTCACTAAGAGTTCTCCTCCTTTTTTCAATCCATGTTGGTGTGTTGAAACACCATTCATTCAAGCAATCATACATAGTTGCATTTTCAAGACAACTCTCTTTCTGCAATGTAGTCACTCCAAGTGAGTGATCTTCATCCATGAGTGAAGTTTCCTTTGCCATTACGATAAGAAAATCAGCAATCTCATTTCCATTTTCTGTTTCTATCTCATTTTTCACATTCTTCTCCCCTTTTAGAGGAACTCTAACAATTTTATCTTCTCCTTGTTGGAGATCTTCATTTTCTCTGTCAAGAGAGCATACATCCATTCCAAGTGAATGGTCTTCAAGACAATGGTCTTCCATAAACATTGCTTCTCCATCAACATGCCAACAATTTTGGTTGATCCTATTATCATCTTTATTCTCTTCCATGATAATTTTAGGTGCATTATCCATAATACACTCTTCATTTATCTCCTCCATGAGATATTTTTTATCACTTTTTCTTCTATCAACAACAAATCCTCTTCTTCCTCCTCGTCCTCTAGAGGAATACACACCTCTTCTTATCTTTTCATCACAAAATTCAGCAACATATGCTTCCTCCATGAAGCATTCTTCATCTTGTTGGTTTTCTACATACGAGCCTTCCTCTGCAAGAAATAATTCTCCATTACAAAGCATGACTTCATATGAGTCTTTACAAGACTCTTCAAAAGGATCTAATTCAGAAACTGCTTCAAGAAAGCAAGGTTCCTCCTTGCTTAAACAATCTTCATGATTGTCACTCATGGCTTTATGGGTATCCTCATAAAACCCATAAGCATCCTTTAACACTTGCCATGCCATTGTAGCTGATCTACAATTGGCTATGAGAGGAAAAACATTATTTTCCATTCCTCTCCTCAAATCCATAAGAGCTAAGCAATTTGCATATTGTTGCTCCTTCTTCTCTTTTCTCTCCTCACCTTGTAGCTTATTCCAAGAGGGTTCCTCATAGCCTTCTTGAACTATATCCCATAATTCTTGAGCCTTCAAGAAGGTCTTCATCATTATGCTCCAAATAGCATAATTATCTCCATTGAATTTGGGTACTTCCAATTCTTTATACATGGTGGCCATTCTGCAATCCACCATTCATCAATCTTCCACCTAGCTCTTAGCCACTCCTTTCTTGTAGACTTCTGATATACTTATCTAAAAATCCACTAAATTTCAGATCCAAATTCACACAAATGAGAAATATGTGATCAATTTACTTTTGCCCTTTCTAGATCTTAGAGTGTTTTTGAGACAACCTCAATGTTCTTCACATAAATCAATCCATACAACCCAAAAATTTGTGAAAATTAAACTCTGTATTATTGAAACAATAATCTGAAAACCCTCTAAATTTCAGAAGAAAAATCACAAAGGTGAAAAATATGTGATCATTTACTTTTTCCCTTTTTATCACAATTTCGGATCTAGGATTGTTGAAGGAAAAATAAATATTCACATAAATCAATAAATACAGATCCCAATGATCTGAAATTTTGTCTGAATTATGATTTTATCGAAATAATATTTCTCCCAAAATTTGAGAAGCAAATACCCTGTATTCCACCTTATACAGCCATTTTATTTAAAAACTCAAAATGCTAATAAAATCCGTAAATTAGATCCAAATCACCTGAAATTTTTACTGCATCCTTTTGATACAATTACCTAACAACCCTCAAAATTTCATAATCAAATACCTCAGGATTCGTGAGATATTAATGATTTACTCGAGCTCTTCCTTGCAAATCTGTTGAGTGCTGGCCACTTGAGTTTCTCTGACAAAGTGTGTGTTTCAGATCTCTTCACACCACTCTCCACAGGTTTTGATCCATTTGAGAAAACCTGCTCTGATACCAAATGAGAAACAATGGTGAAATTGTTCTATTGATCAACAATGCATTACATAGTTTTAGAGTTCTTGAAAGAACTAAAAATAGACATGGTGGTTGAGAGAAATCCTCTTAAACTTATTACAACAAACTAACTTAAAGATAGCTCTTATCCTAACAACATGCTAATCTTGGACTATGGTTAAACATTGACCAACCAATCCAAAACCTCAATGTATGCTAATTAAATTAACTAGAAATATGTAAATCAAAACATTAAACTAAAACTAAATACTAGGACTTAATACTTAGGACTAAGGAGGCAATGTTGAAAATATTCCAACATCTACTACATCAAGCAAAATCTGGCATTGTGCAGGTTACTTCATCTTACACAAATGAAACTTTAAGGTTTATATTGAACAGATTGGAGAACATAAACGTTGAGGCCCAAGCTTATTATAATGAATGGGTGTGTGATAAAAAAGGTTGATGTTGCTGTAACTGCAAAGAATGTTGTCAAGGTTTGACTAATGTGTTTAATTTTTTTTTGTTCTATTTTTTAAAATGTAAATATCTTTTGACTACTTATTTTCCTTTGCAAGTAAAGTATGATAATCTCAAGAAGCGGGTTCAAAACCTGCAAGAATATCTCAAGATGGCAAAGGATTTCTTAAATGCTTCTATGGCAATGAAAAAAGAGCTCAGAGCAGTTCGAAAAAATAACGCTTTTCGGATAATCATTATCCAAAACAAATTGGATCCTGATATTCTGCTAAAGGAGAAGGGTAAAGAAGTTCTTGCACCAATATATGAAGATGGGAAAGATGAAAACACCCTGCTCGAAGGATTGCAAAGTGTTGAGAACATCCTTGTCAGTTCTGGAGCAATTGAGAGTAATGTTACCCAGCCCGAGGGAGGAGCTGTTGGAATGCAGAATGTCGAAGTCATAGAATTCATGGAAGAGGAAAAAGGAGTGGAACAAGATAAATATGTTGAAGCCTGAAACTACTTTTGAAAATTTGATATTTCAAAAAGACAATTTTATGGCACATATGTTTTCATTTGAAAACAAGACACTTGCTTTATTACTTTACTAATATATTATTTACATTTATAGTAGTGTGTTATTTTCATCTCTTGAATATTATGGGGTTTCAAATATGCTTGAGTTTACGAATAATATATGTATGCATAGGTTTAGATTTTCATTTTATTCAAATTTATTCTTGTTGTGATATAAAAATGAGTATTGTCTTGTGTATTATGCTATGTTGTTTTTATATTTCAATTTTCAAGTGAGTTTCATCTCTTGAGTATTATGGGGTTTCAAATATGCTTGAGTTTATGAAGAATATATGTATGCATAGGTTTAGATTTTCATTTTATTCAAATTTATTCTTGTTGTGATATAAAAATGAGTATTGTCTTGTGTATTATGCTATGTTGTTTTTATATTTAAATTTTCAAGTGAGTTTACGAAGGATATATCTATGCATGGGTTTAAATTTTCATTTTACTCATAGTCATTCTTGTTGTTGTATAAAAATGAGTATTGTCTTTTGTATTATGCTATATTTTTTTTATATTTCAAAGTGAGTTTACGATGGATTTATCTATGAATGGTTTTAAATTTTCATTTTCCATATCTAGAATAATATGCTATTTGCATTTTGCCTTCTACAGTCAAAGCATACATACTAATGATACTAAGAAATATTTATTAGTTATGTATGCATTCATGGTTTACTCAAAGCTAAAGCATAAATCATAATATTTTGTCAACATAGACAGTCAATAACACTTCTAGATTCATAGCATGCATACTAATGATACTAATGATACACACATACATACATACATTCAAAGTCAAAACATAAATCATTATATTTTGTCAACACAAATAATTAATTCAATAACATAGCATCATTATGCTTGCATGGTTTTCAAATTTCTATTTTACTCAAAGCTAAAGCATAAATCATAAATTTTGACAACATAGATAGTCAATAACATTAAAAAGCAAATATGTGAAATCATTTAAAATAGAATGATTATATGATTTTTTCAAATCATTGAAATTGTACAACTGATCAAATACGGAAAATCATTGATAAAATAATCATTCCTAGGACTATTGAAGGAATTATGGATTGGAAGGAAAAGGTTGAAAATTGTGCAAGATAACCACCTAAAGGGGGCACTAGGTTTTGGTCCCCTACTTGAATGTGTGGAGTTTGTATATTCTAAGAAAATATTTTGATTTAAAACTAAGTTAGGTAGGGGTTGATGCACTTTGAGACATGTTAGATCTTAGTGGATTCTATAGATATTATTAGAAGCAAATATTTGGTAATCCTTGAGAACATTGGTTTGTAATAGGAACTTGAGTCACTTATTGAATGGATCCTCCAAGTAGTTGAGATGTAACAGTTGTAGGGATTTTTTTCTACCCCAAATTAACTAGTTGTTGGCTTGGATCCATCTCATTGCTAGAACCAACTTGTAATGAGTTTGGATTATCCACCCTACTTAATCCAACCTATAAGTCTTGGCTTGATTGGGATATCAATGAGTTTATGTATTGGATAGAAGAGATAGAAGTTACAGTGATTACGTAGGATATCATACAATTAGACACAACATGTGAGGTAATTCTAACATTTAGGAGAGCTTGAGAAATTTCATCCATGTTGTACAAGGGATTGGTGACAACATTGTGTATCATAGATGGAGTGGTATCCTATGCCTCGACAATACCTAATATAGCATGTTGATGAGGGATTGGTGGATGATGGGACAAATTCACTTTTTTTGAGATGAAGGTAAATAATCTATTCCTTGAGTAATGATATTTTCCATAATATCTTTAATAGAGTAAGTCATAGAAATTTCTTCTAGATATTGAATCCAAACTGTCATGGAAGGCTTCTTTCCTTTACTTATTTTCATCTATATTTGATCAACCTCACTTGTTCTACTCCTGTATTATTATCACATGACTTAAATCTTGTATTTATAAGAGAAGCTAATAATCTCAATTCTTAATCAGCGTCCTTTGCACCTACCATAACAAAAACCTTAGAAAATGAGTCAAATTAGTTAAAAATCAAAATAAGACCAATTCTAGTAAATCATTTGTGTTTTCAATAAATCATAGTAATTCCAATGAATTATAATGATCGGGCATTATGTTCATAGGATGTGGTTTAGATTGATAATATCGTTATATATCAGCAACTGATATGGCAAATCTCTTCAATTTTCTACAAATCATGGGAGGGTTGACTTAATGAAATAAATGTTTTAGAAAAGGGATGATGCACAAATAATGTGGGTATACTTTCAACAACTTGTTATGTAATTTTGACAAACCAATGGGATGGGTAGTTAGAAAAAATTTTGAAGTGTTCTTGGGATTGTCATCAATTATTGATCAGATAAAAGAGTGCTTTGAAACAAATTTGAGTTATTAATATATTTTTATGAATTGAAATGTCTAATAAGGATGATTCTATGGTTAAGTGATAGTTTGAGTTAAGTCTTTAATAGAGTTGTCATCTACCCTTTTTTTATTGCTTCATAGACTCATGGTAAAATATTAGATATGGATCATTTGGGACAATGACTTATACAATGGTTTTTTAGTTTCATAAATTTTATAATGTTCATCAAACCCTTTATGATTTGGCAAGATTTGCATCAATTTGGTGTAGGTTTGAGGATGAAGGATCAAGTGATTATGAATTTGAGTCCCATCAGGCATGCCAAAAATATATTGTTGATATACAGGACAAACTAATTTGAAATTGCACTGATGATATTGCATTCAATGCCTTCAAAGAGGGGAGGTTGAGGTCCCCTTGATCTCTAAATTTAGGCCAAGTCCCCACTAGTTTACGCTAATCTAACTAAAACTATATGTATAAAGTATAGTGGTGTGAGATAAATAAATGCAAAAAAATAAAATAAAATTGGATACCGTAGCAACACTAGTGTGTGATCAATTGTGCAATTCAAAGAAAAATTGAATAACAATAGTCTGACTTCATCCATGTATCCAATAGAAAATATAACTAATAGGTGGATGAGGAGGAACACCACAAACACCACACATTCATGTAGAGAGAGGTTCAACAAAATTAGATTTAATATAGTAGAATAGCCAAACATAGTTTTCAATTCATATGAAAAAAAGATTATAGCTTAAGAGCATAGCTCTAGTCTTTTTGCAAAATGGCAATGAGATGTTTAGAATTGGCCCTAAGCTCTTAATCCTTTTCACTCTAAATTAACAAATTTATAGCATTACAGTTCATAAGTCACGGATCTCTCCTATTGGCATGTATTCCAATAAATTGCTAGATTTCAAGATCACTAATTTAGTAAATCATCACTTTCTAGACTTGATTCTTGAGGATTCTTATTACTTGGGCCTAGCTTCCTCCATTAAGTTACTTGTCATTGGTTAAGGTAGTACCTTGTACTGCATGACACGTGTGTGTGTGTGTGTGTGTGTGTGTGTGTGTGTGTGTGTGTGTGTGTGTGTGTAAAGCAACAACAAATGGGCATGTCATATAAAAAAAAGCAACTAAAAGAGACAAGTATCATTGTTTAATTGATTGAGTAGTTAGAATTCTAATATGTTTGTTTAATTTATCTAGTAGTTAGAATTTTAAGCTTTTTGTTTAATTGATTTAGTAGTTAGAATTCTAAGGTTTATGTTTAATTGATTGGGTATTTAGAATTCTAAACTTGCAAAATGAATGATTCTTTCCATTCAACTTGGAGGAGTTTCTTGGAGCCAATGGAGAAATAAAATTGGAGGAAGACAAATTTAAATTTCAAACCCATAAATTTTAATGTTGAGGTATGTGCTCCTTTAACTAGTTAAAATGTAAGAAAATAGTAAAGGAGTCAACCAACAACTCCAATGAAAAATAACATTTAGAATTAGTCTTTAAATATTTAGAGTTATAAATTAGAAAAAAATAATCCTATCTAATTTTTCCATGGGATCTCTTTCCAAACCCTACGGAAATCTATTAAAGCAAATGGAAAATGTTGTAACTAAAGATGGCCAAGGTTCAAGCCCACCAAATCCATTCTATAGAAGTCAAGGATTCAAACGCTATGACTCCATTTTTTCAATCTAAAAACCCTTGGTCTAAATATTTAATCAAAGAAGAAATAATGCTCAAAATTTATATGTAAATTGATTATTATTATTATATGTATTGAAAAAAATATTTTTTTTGATCCGTTTGTTGTAAATTACGAAAATTAATGCTAAAATTTTAAGTTGAAAAATGTTGAAAAGTTTTAAGAAGTGCAAAAATAAGTTTTGAAAACTATGATGTTCTCAACCTAAAGAAATTGATTAAGTATTTATGAACCATCAAACATCGAGACTTAGAGTTGAGAGTTGAAAATTTTTAATCATTTTATGGCATAATGAAGGGGTTGTGGATCAAATGGCATTAGCTCAACTAGTTAGATTCCTCAACATTCATGAAGGAGACTCACAGGTTGAAATCTTGCCAAGTGATACATGGATAATATCCAAGTTGTTGCAACACCACAATGTGATGACGATGTAATATGGGCGGGGATCATTTTAATCTCATATAACCAATTGAAAAAAAAAGAAAAAAAATGAAGGGGTTGTGGGAGCCTAAAGTCTATGTGTCTGTGCATTTCAAGGAGTTTGGGGACATAAGTTGCCTCGGAAAAATTATAAGTTCTCTCTTTCATGATATTTATCTATTGAGGTTGTCTATTACTAAAACCATGCATGAAACATGATATCCTTATGGAGGCAATGTACCCTTTGATCATTGATATAGCTCCTCTAAATCATCCTTTAGGTAACTATATTTATGAGAAAGAATTTTAAAAGATACATAATCTTAAATTGAATTTGTTCACTAAGATGTCATGGATTTTCGTACCTAGTCTACATTAAATGGCTTGGAAGTGAAAATAATATAGTAAACTTTCATTGGGGATGTATATATGTCTATTATGTTTATACCTATGTATTCTAAGTAGTTACAGTCCCATTTTGGATATGACTAAACTTTATTATATATTTATAAATGGATCTAAAAGAATATTTACAGGAAACTAGTCATAACTAACCTCTATTATAAGCTTAGCTAATTATTGATGTGGTAATGTAACAAGTAGAAAATAAAGTAATCAGGAGAAAAAATGTGTTTATGTTTCCATGTAAAATATAGTATAGTCAAAGATAGAAACTAAGGTTTTACACACTAGCTCTTTTATCCACTCAATTGGATTGTAACAACTAGTTCCAATCTTTTCCCAAACTAGCTATGAATTCTTTTATTTCATAATACTATTTAAAGTAAATTACAACTTTTTTGCTTTATTCATATAAATAATTGCAAAAATCCAATATGCATTGCAATTTTCATAGTACATAAGTACCAATTACATGTGCTTAATAGTTCATTGATATCCATCACCTATCTATGTTATATAAAAGACCAACAAGTTTTATCTCCTAACTCTCTTCAATACCTAATTTAAGACCTAAGAGTAGGGTGGTTTATCTCCCTTCCATGTCTTATACAAGGCCAACGAGGTTAATATCTTAACTCCCTTCAATACCTTGTTCAAGAAAAATGAGTTTGATTTGTTCAACTCCCTTCTATGTTCGATACAAGATATATAAACTCATTTAATATCTTGTTCAAGACTAGTGGGTTTTATTACCATCTATAGTTTCCCAAGATTCGTGATTGCAACTTTCATTGATGTCATATACAAGACCAACAAGTTCATTTTAAGTAATTTTGTCTATGACATCTCTAAAGCATATATATAGCCAAGTAAGGTTTAAGCTAGAGTGATAGTCTTCATAGTCACACATAGTGTTACTTAAGCTAGAGTGATAGTCTTCATAGTCACACATAGTGTTACTAATTACTTACGACAATATCCCATTATGCTTCCTTCATTAACTAGCACCTATTGAGAAAATACTTTTATATAAGAAAATTCCCTATAATTTATAAATTTTACCAACACATCATAAATGAAAACCTATACACTTCAAACATATTTAGATACAACAAGGATTCATTTTCATAAATATTCCTTCAATTCTTCCATCAACATAGTTCCAACTAAAACAAGAAAAACTTTATTGTCTTTCTAGGTTAATTACATATATGAGCATACAATCCCATCATTCATTGTTAATTCTAAAACAAAGTGACGATATGTCAAGTATATACATTAGAATGATAAACTTAACAACACACCAACAAAGTATCTATCAAGATGTCCTAATTTAGAAAGACAATTATACCAACCATCCTTGAACATAGTTTACTATAAGAATTGTCAAGTATCGGTAAGATACAAATTTCATCAATAAGCTATTCATGAAGTAATTTAAATATCTATACTTTAAATAGTATATCATGGCTTAGTAGACTTTCCAATATCAATGTCAATCAAATCAATATTATATACTTTAAAGAGCATATCAAGGTCTCAATTTCTCTCTTGAAAAAAGTATTGATTTCAAATCCATTCGTTTTATGCTAGGAGTGAGTGCATGAAAATAATATATCACTCAATGAATATAATCAATTTTGATATATCTTGATAGAATGTCAACAACACTCATGGTATTAATGGAATGCTGGCTATCATCTTAAATCTTAATGTAGTGATTTACCAAAAGATAAGATCACTCAAGTTATTAAAGGCATCAATGACTTCATTCCTCAATAAGAGAATGTGATAACATCCTTTACAACATCATTAGAAATTACTCACTCTTTTTATAATGACTATTAAGTCAAAATACAATGGAGTTCATCAAAATGTTGTCATAGTTTCATAGAACAATATTAAGAGAGATGAGGTATATAGTCATAAATCATAATCTCATTTATTTTTTAAAGTCACATTTGTGTTTTGGAATCTACTTGGAAAAGTGATAGATAAATGAGGGAGAGCATTGCCATAGCACGTTACTACCCAACCAAGTGATATTCCAACTAGAATACCCCTGTTTCAACTTCATCCATTGGAGTTTTGACACTTCAATGAGAGGGCAGATGTATAAGATCGACAAGTTAGAGAGGGAAACAATTCTAGCTCATGCTCAAACATACATGCAATATTGTAATACTAATCTTTATGAGTACATGCTCACAACTAGTTCTAGGTTTTAGGCACAATGATCAATTTACACCTAGGTGAATACATTAACTGTGTATTATTATAATACCTATCCATATTCAAGCATACTAACATACAATCCATCACATGTCTTGAATGTATTCATTCATATATGTATATATCAACATATTATATTTAAGCCTATTTGTACAGCCTTCATATTGGGCCTTCTCTCTAAACAAATATTTGCACGCTTAGTTCTAGGAACTTGAACTAAGATCATGACACTAAATTCATTTTTGAATAGTTTTTATGCTAATGCTCACGTGTTTTATTTTTGGATAGCACCTACTTTCATAAGGTTAAACAAGTACTATAACATTCATTATTGAAGGCATATAATTTCTCATTCATACTTCATGCATTGCATGTAGAGTAGCAAGTCCTATAACAATA
The DNA here is from genome assembly GCA_028583015.1 of Wollemia nobilis. NCBI lineage: Eukaryota > Viridiplantae > Streptophyta > Pinopsida > Araucariales > Araucariaceae > Wollemia > Wollemia nobilis. The sequence continues at coordinate 2,741,006 of JAQPPZ010016670.1, forward strand.
TGATGTTTATGACTTTCCACAAAACAACATTCCTACATTGTCTACTATAGTATCCTTTTTGCAATGGGAAACTACTTTAGAAGAAGGAATACATCATATGTAGTTATATTTGTAAGGAAAACCACTATATGTTTGAAATGCATATTCAAAACCTATGCCACATAAGTTCAAAGTTGTCACCGTGTTGTTGCATAAGTCCTTAAATAAGGTTCATATCATGAGAGTTATAATATTCGATAATGATCCACATAATGCCATAAAATAATGATCATAAAAGCCACAAAATGATGCTCGTACAAGCTACAAAATGATGTTCATACAAGCCATATAGTGATGCTCATGATAGCTATTAATAATGCTCATAAAATATAGAACATACAAGCTATATAATGATGCTTATACAAATTATAAAATGATGCTTATATAAGTCACAAAACTTCCTTGAAGTTGCTCCTAATCCAAAAGCTACAAAACTCCTTTAGTAAACTCATACATTTTAAGCTATAATTTTAGAAGGCAAGTCAAAATGCTTAGGAGGGCTAGCTATTATTTTCTACCACAACCACTATTTCTATGGTATTCTTACAACAAACTTAAGCCAATCATGTCTAGGAAACAAAATAAGATTACCCTAGCATGTAATGCATTACCTTAATAGCAGATTATCGAAGCCATGCAACTCATGCTTCTTTCAATCAGTTGTGAATCATTCAAATTGACACCCTCTATGGACACTACAATGAGGAAGCCTTCAATAAAAGAAGTTTAACAACACCAGGCAAAAGCATTCATTCTCATTAAATTAGACAACAAAAGCAATACAACTTAGTTGGATTTAGCCATCATATAATATCATTTCAACCTCTACGAAGGTAGGTAGCTTGTAAACAATAAAAGGATTCATGCATATATGCTAAAAAATAAGTAGTTGTCATGCTATAAAAAATACGGGTTTAATGCTAAGTACCCTCCATAAAATAAATATATCAAGGTTACATAAAGGTAATGTAGAAATAAATGTCCATGCAGAGAACAAAACAACAAAGGTATCCAACATATTTTTACTCATCCAAGCAAAAGCTCACCACATTATAATTCCATTGAAGGAAAAAATCATAGCAGTATATCAAGAAAAAACATGCATTCATAGAGGGTTTTCAAAGCATGAAATCTATTCAATAAATTCTCATCAAAATAAATTTCTCACAAGTTTTCCAAGATCAAGAAAAAGATATAACCTAATAATGCTTCTGGTGCAAACCCCCAACGAATATCCAAGAACCCTTATGCATCCTCTACTTAAGAATGCCCTTTGTGCAAACCATGGTCATCCATGAAAACTCTCATGGAAATCCCAAATATCTCCCCATCCTTCCTCCACGAAGATACTAGAAACCTACATTTTTGGGCCATTAAAACTTCCCAAAACTTATCCATCCACAACCCCTAACATGTAGCCCATTCTAAGGCAGAAGATGAAGAGGCTAACATTGTTGCTTAGTGTTTTCTCTCATATGATCCAAGGGTGTAAAACCAATCCAAAACCACCCCAAATGTGTGCCCACACAAATGAAGAGTTTATATATGATCCAAGGGTGTAAAACCCAAAATCAATTCACCATGGAGTCTAACATAAGGTTTAAGTTGAGCACCAAAGGCCATGGTGAAGAGGGGGTTGGAACTCATCCCAAGGCTACCACAAGAACTCAATCAAATTAAAAGACTAGACCATCTTAACATTCATGCATTTATGTTTCTATTTTATGTTTAGCAAATAGCCACATGCATATAAGTTCCTATTTTATGTTTTGCAAATAGCCACATGCATTAATGTTTCTATTCTTGGTGTATCTTCAAGTAAAAGAGACTTTTTCTTCCTCTAAAGTTGCTTATTTAAAGGCTTGCAAGGTGGATCTCTCTTGCTCCTTCTAGCTTTTGTTTTATTTGACTTTTGTTGACAAAATCAAATATTCTTTCTTGCTTAAAGATTGCATTTTCCTTTTGCTTTCAAACATCAAGAGTTAGTTGTTTGAAAGATTGTTAAATTCCTACTCGGATGGCTTTTTGGTTGTCCTTGGCATGGTTGTGCATATGATCTCATTAATGGAATTGTTTAATATCCCTCTTTCTTGAACACGTACTTATTTTTCTTTGCCCTTCTTGTTGTGAGGATTCAAATGTAGGTGTCATGTCCAATAATCGTCTTGCTCACAATGGTTATTGGGATCTTTACATGTCTGGATGGTATGGACATGTTGCTTCTTGCCTTCCCTAAAATTCATGCTTCCTTGACCTTTTTTATTATTCTAGGCTCCATTTTGCTTGGGTGTAGGCTTAGATGAATTATACATCTGTATTTTACCACTACTTCCTTGATATAGCATGATTTGATAGAAATTGTGTTAAGATTATTTGGCTCAAAAAGTGGCATTCACTTATTGAAATGGTTGTGCAACCTACTCATGTACTCAGACAAATACATCTTTGGCTTGCATAGTGATCCCCAACTTTATTTTCAACTTCTGACATTCATGAGTATAGTCTTTAAGAAAATGTTCTTGCTTTTATTGAATGTTATGCCACTTCATACAATCTTTCTTTATAGTTACACGAGTCTAATCTCTTTTGAAAAGCTGGTTTAAAACTTTGCCAAGCAGACATAGAGCTCTTTTATGCTCTTGAAATTGGCTACACGGTTATTTCACTATATGGAAGCATATCTAGTCATTTTTATCCTTGTATAGGCTATTTTTTCCTCATTGTCAATCATACGTATTGAAGTACACCTCTAGCTTCTTCAAGTCCTTGTCCAAAGTTTCAAGATCTGCTTCTCCCTCAAGGGGGCCAATTATATGAGATCTCTTGACTTTTTCCTAGGATTCTTTAGTAGGGGCTTTCCTTCTTGTTGGGCTAAGAACTCCACCATGTTGGTGAGTATTCTTATAAAGGTTTTTAACTTGTAAATATTTGTGTATTCTTCTTTCTTACCACATTCCAGACTTTTGAAGAGAATTTTTCCACTTTCCAAGGTTTAATTTCAGATTGTGCTTGCTCTAGCTCTTCTCCTCTACTTCTCCCTGAGATTGTTGATGGTATCTAAATATGCGCAACTCCTGTAAATCTAGGGACTTCAATCCTAATTAATGTAATTTCAGGTTGGCTAAAATATAGCTTGTATTTACACCATAAAATTGATTACAAACTAAACTACAAAATATTAAAATTGATTCAAAACCATAAGAAGAGATGAAAGGACATAAAAATTATCAAAGACAATTTAATGCGGCATAGAAAACAACATCATCAAGCATCAAGAAAATAAATTATTATTGCTTAAGTTGACTTCTACAAATAGAATGATGATCTTGATGGGTATAGATAACTACTTAGGCCTCCTTGCACTATTTTGAAACCTCTACCCGCCTCTTTCTGCCTATAAATGTCATCTTGTATTTGAGTGTAGCAGTTCACTATCATGTTGGAGGATCAAACCAACCAAAACGAATGTCTTACCTACTCTCAATGACAAAATGAGTGAGAAAGAGTAGTTTCTGCAATCAAAATGACAAAATGAGTGAGAAAGAGTAGTTTCTGACAAATTGATTGCATTAGATTTTTTTTAATGTCCTATAAATTATCATTTCTTCTCACATATGAAACTAAATCACATTTCCTTAAATTTTTGTAGCTAGAGTTGAAAATTAATATCATCATCCATACCAAGTCATGGACAAAGTTGGATCAAATTGGATATGAATTTATTTTTGCAATGCATAACATACCACATTTCTTTAAGAGAAAAGCAAAGTTGTTTGGGTGCGTAAGTGCAAAGAGTATGCACAGATATAAAACTAAGTCAGACTTCATTGAAGTTGTGCCGATAAAGAGATGATAAACAATACTATCATAGGCGAAAGTTGGATCAAACTGGATATGAACTTGTTTCTGCAATGCATAAAACATTACATTTCTTTGATAGAAAAATAAGGCTGGGGTGCATAGGTACAAGGGTACCCAAGGTACAGGTATAGAGGACTCACTGTGGACCCCCAAAATTGGGATATGGAGGTACCATTATGTAAGGGTATGCAAGGTTTAGACCTCATACATTTGAGTATGCTATAATGAATAATAAAGCGGAAACATAAACTTTGACTATGTTGCAATAAAATCATTCAGTAGAAACATAAAATTAGAGCAGAGCTTTTCAGCAAGAAAGTGAATGGCAACTTTTCCTTTCTCCTTTGCCATGACATTTTTTATTTTATTATTTAATATAGTTACAAGGTTTGACTCGGGTGTGTGCCACTCCACAATGAGGGTCAATATACCCAATACACCAAAGGTGTTCCACTCCACAATGAATCCATCTCAAGTGTAGTAAGGGGTGCATTTCATACCCCTACCAAAGTCCCTAATACAGGTGTGTCTCAGGTCCAAGCCAGAAATGGTCAGGGACAAGCACCCAGACAACATGATAGAGAAGTACGAGTATTGTTTAAATCACCTTCTTGATAACCCGTATTTCAAAGCAAATCCATTTGTCAATGGAAACACCATTGAATTATAGAACCTAATCATCATGCAAGGAAATATCTCATGGAAGAATCATTCTAAGTACATAAAACACTTTCAGAAGTAAGACTATCGTTACCATTAACACATAATTCTCTTAAGCTCTCAATGTTATGTTGATAAGAACAATATTTGTCAAGCAGATCGATGAATATGCTGTTCCAGAAAGAATTATTTACCCCATCATCATCTGAATGCAAACTCAACACAACACACATGCCCCATGGGTGGAACATCAAATATTAGATACAAAAGCAGATCTCAACAGACCTTAGGGTCCAGTTAAAAGCCAACTGGTTTATTAATGACACAATCCACAGCATCATGAATTTTACAAAAAAAAAAATAGTTACCTGTAACCAAGGTAATAAACGAGAAAAGGACCTTATCACTTATACCCCATTACCTCATTCTCATGAAATAAATATCTCAAGAATGGAAGGGTAACAAGAGTCCACTATTGTAGGCGATATTATTACACAAAATTTACCTACAAAATCAGTCCGGCTGTGGTCCATTCGTGGAGTTGCTTGGCTGCTATATGGCCCTGCAAATTTCTACTCTAATACGATGCTTAGAGGCCGTAATATGCATGTCTATAAAGCATAGTAGCAAAAGACATTCAAAATTGATAAAAAGAAAACATCCTTTCACTTTTTGGGGTTTTTCCGATACAACGATCATTTACTCCTTTCTGTTACTCAAGTGTATCTTATGTTTACCTGAAGATTAAATGACCATGGATATTATGCCCTATCGGGAAAAGGGTGAGGTTGGGAGCATGTCTCACGTGGATTTTGGCAGGCTAGTTATCCATCAGCCCCTGAGATCTAAGCCATAAGAAAATATTTCCTGAAGATTACTAGAAAACCTTTAATGTTTCCATGAATGAAACGGATTATCTTAGTTATAAAGTATTCCTATTTACAGAAATAGATGATATCCTACAACCACGTGTCATTTTCATGGTTATGCGGCACATATGCAGATGGACTTTGACTTTGTAGAGATTGATACTTTTTCACCATTCAAAGATTGTCTGTCATAGGCTTACTCAGATCCCATTCAAAATATTTTATGACCCATTGCTTTTATCTTTGCAATTCTTAAACTGTTCGGTTGACTCATTTTAAATTGTAAATGTACCTGTTAGCCAAACCATGTCTACTATATTTCTTGTTCATGATTTGTTTGATTTTCAGGTTTTTCCTGTATATGCATACTCAGTAAAGCATCATTTTTGTGTTTCCATTGGCATCATTACTTTGAAGTTTGAACAATGTAGTAAGCAAGACAAATAGCAGTGTAGTGGGCCATTGTTTGAAATTGGAAAAGCAACAATTTCAGCAACATTAAGGAAAATCAGCAAAGTGGTGTAAATTACAAAGATGCTTTGTGGCCATCTGTGTCGATGTTTTAACTCACATGAATTCATTTGAGTTCACTTGGAGATAAACAGTAAAGACGGATTCTAAATCCTAGAGTAAAATAAGCAACTAGCCAGATTATTATGGCATCTCATTGCCACCATATTAGGAAATTACATCCCACATCCTACCAGTTTATGTATGGCACTATCTGTTGAAAACGGGCACAAAGGCGAGAACCAGACACATTGTTGCAAGTTTGACGGTTGGCTGACCAAACAAAGACACGTTTTGATATACAGCAACAGAATGTCCACGGTTATGATTTTCTGTCATGTCTGGAATGAACCTCCAATGGTTCCCCAAATCCAACAGGGCGTCCTTGCATATTTGTGCAGTGATGTGGTTATAATTCATGCATATCAAACATGAGAATCTCAAGTATTTGAATTTTATTTTCAATAGCTTCTACAGGTAAAACCACCCTATCAGTAAATCAAATGAAATGGAATCATCCATCGTTATCAAATTAAGGAGAAAAATCCTTTTCATATTTAGTTTGAACCAGATTTTTGCATGCTAATAAATTTAGATGAAGTTATCAATTGGAATGGTTAAAAATATCACATTTAATGAAGCAAATAAAATTTTGTTATCTAATTTAGTCATCTTAATTAAGCAGCCAGTAATTGTTTTCCATAAAAAACATTTACAAGAAAAGTTATTTTAAGAATTACAACAGTGGATAGTCAAATCATTAGCGCTAAACCCAATTATATTCCCTACTTAATTACTCAATACAATGCTACACAATGTGCACCCTATTCCTGAAAAAAATATCAATAAACTATTGACATAGTAGATTGTCGAATAATTAGTGCTAGACCCTTATCTTCCGCATTTAGTTACTGAATAAGACGCTACAAAATGTCCATCCTATTCCCTGAAAAAGTATCAATAAAATATTGGTATCCCAGTATTTATAATGTCCCAATAGCTGATACCAGTATTTATAATGTCCCAATAGCTGTTTATATGTTTGGATAGTATGTTTACAAGAAAGAATAAAAAAAACAAAACTTGGAAGACAAAAACCAAAAACAATGGAACACTTGCTGATGTCAAATTCCATAAAGAATATGGTCTTCAGTACATAAAATATATATTGGCTCTTCTGCCAATAATTCCGAAACAGCTCAATTGTACAGCATCTCTAAATGCGTATCCACAAAAATCATAAAATATGAAGACAATTAAGGAGTTTCCGGTTATCAGTCTTGACATGCATACACTCACTTTTTGTTTGACTGCAATTCAACAATGAATGTTATCATGTCTCATCCCAGTAAGAGCAATGACGTCCATTGATTTCTACTGGTAACAATATCTACATGCCTAATAAAAATTGAAACCATTACATATTCTTCCCACGGACACTTTAACCTTCTTTTCCAACAAAATTGATTTTATTTTGGGGGTTTGTGTATTTATTAGATCTCCTGGATACTTAGTTCGTATCTAGGATAAATAATTTACAAAACATGTCATCTCTACACAGATCAGCCAGAGAGGACCAACTTTTCTTGTAAGGGTGAGGAGTTGGAACATATTACCGCCACTTACCACAATTGTAAAAGATAATTAAAAAATCATCATGATTATCTAACTGTCTTAGGCATCCATGCTCGCCGAGCACTGCAACCATTTTCTCTGCTTCTGAGGTTGATCATGTCTCTCAACAGAAGAAAATGTTTCTTTGTATTCCCCGATACTTTTATATGCTCCTTACTCAAATTGGTAGCATCTCTTTCAGTACTCGGAGACAAAACACTAGCTTGAGGAATTCCTGGTTCAGAGGTCTGAATTATACGCTTCAAATCCCTTACCACCTCACTCATCTTAGGACGGGCTTTGGGCTGCTTAACCAAACATTTATGTGCCAGATAAGCAATCTTTTGTGCTTCTTTAAGAGAGTATTTTCCCTCAAGTCTTGGGTCCAATATTAAGCGAAATTTTTTACTTTCTGATAAATATGGCTTCACCCACTCAAGAAGCTTTTGTTCATTCTTTGGGCGGTTCTTATCCATGGATCTCCTTCCTGTAAGTAATTCATACAGGACTACACCAAAGCTCCAGACATCACTCTTTGACGTAAGATGCCCTGTCTGAACATATTCTGGGGCTGCATATCCTGCAGTGCCCACAACCTGATAAAAGCAAATGTGATTACATCTCTCTTCAAACATTTATTTTGCTATATCTAGTACTTCAAAAAAGAAACCTGTAATTTATGACTTGCCACATTTCTTTGAAGGCTCTTAAATGTATTTATGCATATACACAGTAGATTTCAAAAGGTTTCATTCATACATGATACATAAGGATTCGGCAATATAGATTAAAGAGACTACAAAGGACCGTACATGCAATTGAGCAAGTGAGGCAGTGATGGAAACCAAAGCACGTAGTAGCAAGACATTGACATACAAATTAAAATTCCATTTTTTCTAATCAATTACTAAGTGCAAGAATTTCTCTTATAAAGGTATGCTTTTTAGAAAGGCTCTCAAAACAAAGTATACATCAAAACTGATGAGATTCTAAGCCATTGAAAAGTCTTATAGAAATTACAATGACTTGAATTGCATAATAACTAAAAACCTTCAATGAGGTAGAATCAGCTCAACCGATTCTATTCCTCAACTTTCAAGGAGAAGGCCCAGGTTCAAATCTTGCCAAGGATACATGCATAATTGCCAAAATGTTGTAAAACCACTGTGGTCAACCCCATATAATCGATTAAAAAAAAACTTCAATGAGGTAACAGTTTTCTGAATAGAATAGTGAACAGTAGGCATGAGAAATAATCCATTATATAAGCCTTAGAATGGCTCTCAACAGGATCAACACAAAGTATACATCAAAACTGATGAGATTCTAAGCCATTGAAAAGTATTATAGAAATTACAATGACTTGACCCTTTAATGAGGTATCAAATGGCATCAGCTCAACCGTTTCTATTCCTCAACTTTCAAGAAGGAGACCCAGGTTCAATTCTTGCCAAGCAATATTGCATAATTCCCAAGTTGTTGTAAAACCACTGTGGTCATAATGTAATACGGGTGGGGCCCATTTGAATCCCATACAACCGATTTAAAAAAAAAAAAAAAACTTTGATGAGGTAACAGTTTTCTGAAACAGTAGGCATGAGAAATAATCCATTATATAAGGCTTACAGTAATCAAAGAAATTTAGACCCCAATCAGCATGCCTTGGATCCTAATGCATACATGTGAATAAATACAACATAGATTCCTCAGTAAATCTCCTGGTGCCCATCATTCAAGTTGAACCACTGAGAAGTTTGAAAATTTCTTTAGAATAATTACAGCTAACCATCGTTCCAGCCAATTAATAAACCATTGACAAAATGTGACCTTTTGTGTTATATTGCATGCCAAAGTATGCCCAAGCATGCAGGCACGTAATATTACTTTGGCAAGTAATAAAGTGTTTTTTCTCATAGTATTTTACTACAAGGACAAGTCCATTCTCATAAATACAAATTTTAAAAGTCAACTCTATTATTTCTTTTCACTAAAATTAGAGAAGAAACTTCAATCCTTAAGTTCCTTGGATATGCCTATAAAACCTTAAGTGCATTGTGACTTGGGTTGCAGATTCCATACCAGTGTTTCCACATCATAAATTAAGCAAAGTTACTGGCAACAATAGAATTGCTTGATTTCTCCTTAAAGCTTTTTCTCTTATGCTGGGAGATGACTGCAACAGCATTTATATTGAACCACCTTATGTACTAATCTCATTTAATTTTCTTGCTCTGTAAAGTAACATAAAATGCGCTGGTTTCAAGAAAAGGGTAGAGAGATTACATTTCTTATGTTTCACTAATGTTCCTCTCAGTTGTGTTTTATTTTTTTAGAATTTATCTCAACCAAAATGAATCTAAATTTTCACTTAAAAATTCCTTTCAAAAGATGTGCACGAGTGTGATCAGTTATCAGAAAGATCCATCATCTTTTTCCCTCTCCTTCAAAGATAATCCATGGAAATGTTCATTTTTCAAATGTGTTAAGTTCAGATCCATGTAACATCGAAAACAGCAAATATAACTTTTCAGAAGCAAGAAAAATACATTTTCTCGGCTAGAAACAATAAACTTCATATAGTGAAGAGCACTGAAAAGATCAGATAGATAGATAGATAGATAGATAGGTATTAACGTGGAACGAAATTCCAATCATGGAATATGCCACTAGAAGAAATGCAATTTGCTGTAGTCAATTCTTCAACTCATTAAGTGTATATAGTATATATGGTAGCCCAGTTTCCGTTATCGGTTTGCAGATATTCACCCCATTTGTTAACTTTTCTACTTTGTATGTGAAAAAGCTTTACTTCCTGATAGATATCAATCCTGACTAATGGAAAAATGTTACAAAATATTGATTCTCACACAGAAATACAGGATAGTAATCAAAAAATATGTGCATGCATTTTACTATATACATACCGCTGTTGAGACATGGCTGATCCCTCCTGTTGGTCCCTGCCGAGCCAATCCAAAATCTGACAACTTTGGATTGAAATTCTCATCTAGAAGTATATTGGATGATTTGAAATCACGAAATATTATCTGCAACATTTTTTAAATTATGAGATAATACTCTGTGGTCTGACAATATCTTCAGAGATGACATAGAAATTAATATTCAAGCATCTGGCTAAAATGATGGAAGTGTTTTAAGATAAACAGAAAATATTGGTTGCTTTTCTTCACAAATGCTTAATGTAAGATAAAACGTCTACAAGTTATGGCAAGTTGGTAGCATTTCAACATGCTTCATATGTTGCATGATACTGTGGGTTCAGAAGAGGGTTTCTGACTGATATTCCTTCTAAATTTAGAGAACCCAAGTAGGAATGTCTTTCTCTGTGAGTAAGAATTAGTAGATGACATATTCATGAAAGGATGTTGTCAGCATAAGATATATAAACATCTTGTTTGCTGCCGACAAGTGATCTTTGTAATCTGTTTCACAATAATAATAATTGTTTGTTATGGCTTGATCTCCTCATTCCCATTTCTTGTCATTCGGCATTCTTCTGATGGAAACGTATCTTTCAGAAAATCAGATAATTAGCCTTTTACAAAACCCCCGATAATGGGGCTCGTGTTGTATGAATTGAAAGATCAAAGGTACGATGGTGGGCACCACCCAATCATAAATTAAATTTTAACAGAGCTTTGAAAAGAAATCCTGGAAAGGGCGGGGCTGTGAGCACCACCGAGTTCAATCATAAATTGAATTTTGACAGAGATTTGAAAAGAAATCCTGGAAAGTTGGAGTCTCGGACAAGAAAGTATTAGTGGCTTATGCAAAGATTATGGAGTTCAATCCAACAACTTTGCTAAGGAATTCAATCCAACAACTTTGCTGAGGCAAAGGCATCGCTTGGCAGGATCCAACTAGTTGTTGAAAAACAATGGGATTTCCTGGAAATTGAAGAAGATTTCATTGTCATTATCAATGCTGTAAAGTACGGTTGCAACAATTGGGTAAATGACTCCATAATCCTTGATGTCATTCACTTCCTCTCATCATTCTAAATCTAGTCTGTTCTTACGTGTACAGGGAAGGGAATAGGGCTGCTGATTGCTTGGCTAACCTGGTGGCCAACCTCAATTCTCATGAGCTTAAAATCTTCTTCAATGATTAACCAAATGGCTGGTTGATATAGTTGCAATAGAAGCCACTCCTAAGCCTGCCTAATGCTTACTTATGCTTGGTGGGCATGGTCTGTGGCAGCATGGTGAAAGGTGACAGACTATTGTGGGATTCAATGCAGTGACTGGTTTTCTGCAATGTGGTCTTGCTGTTCAGTTTCAGAATACTGTGATTTTGAGGTGATGTGGCAGTGACAGTGGTTCTTATGTTTGGCAGCTTGTAGCAGTCTTCGTGGCAGCCAATGTGATGCCCTCTTTTGATTATGATAGTATGAAATTCTAGACACTGGTGGATCAGATGCAGCTACTTTGGAAGGATAAGGCCAGACATTTTGTATGTAAACAGGGTAGAGTAGTAGTTAATAATATGAATTATAGACATTAAGTCTTGGGTTTAGATAATAAATGTGGTTACAGTGGACCCTAAGGAACTTGTAATATTTACTTTTTGCTTATATGAGATGAGGTCCCTTGTAGAATGCCTCATACATGTAACTATTTAAAAATAAATAAATCATTTTTTATGAGCATAATTAGATTAAAAGCTAGAAGTTTCCTAAATGTATCTTTTCCAGCATTTCATTGACCCACACAACACTTCAGCAAAACAGAGAAAATATAGATTAAATAGTCATGGTTACTCTTAAAATGCTTATCTATCAAACAGCAATGCAAAGCAACAAAATTCAAACAAACAAGATATAAAGCAGCATTGCTACATGAATGTGCCAAGTGTTCATCAACACAAGAAGGACATATGGAATCTTGAAGAGTGGTGTTTTTCTTAAAAGTACTTCTGAAGTTATCATATAATTGTAGCCTCTTCATTTATTTGTAAATAAATGAATAAGAATCGCAAAAATATGGAAAAAGAGGGACCTGGGCATTCTTGGTAGTACAAAAAACATGTGTAAGCTAAAATTCTCATAGCAACAAGTCTGAGTTTTTATAATGTAAATGACCCATATGCAAAGACAAGTCTAAAAAGTTAAACTCTACTTCCTAAACCAAAGCAAATTTGTCCTAACGAGCAACCAAACATTTTCAGTAAAATTAGATTGGAGATTTGTTTGATCATACAAATATTAAAAAAAATATATATGTAAAGATGGCGTTTGACTAACGTATTCCAAATCGGTTTTAGAATTTATATTTAAGTCCTTAAAGCATCTCAACTATGCAATGCAATACAAATTTGTCCTAAAGAGTTACCCTGCTTTTGATGTCAGTTATGTTTCAAGAGATCCAAACAGGGGAAGAATTTAAAGTAAAGTTCTCGTTTCAAGATCAAGATCATGTAAACCCTGATTTTGACTTAAACATTCAGGAAATTGCATTACAAACAAATAGCCATTCCGAAATGGTGAAACTAAAACTTCAATGTACAAATTACAAATTTTAGCCAACCAGCATATCATGTGGAAATTTCACTAAACAATTATCAGCAAGTTAAATTCTCTTTATAAAATAGTTGGCTTGTAATGGAGTTTATGAACAATTATCTGTACTTACAGTTACAGTAATGGATGTATTCCCATGAAGTGGTGCAGTTTAATGGTACTTAACATCTTCAATTCTTCTTTGCTTGCTGGAAACTTCCCCGCCCACTCAATGAGATTCTTACAGGGAGCTTCCTTAAAACACTATAATGAAAAATAACTGGCAATGCAGTTGATGAATTGAATAAAATCCCACAAAAATCTCACATGGAAGCATTCACATTAATCATTTAGCTATCCCTTAATGTTGTTTGAATAGGTTCACCCTGACTGTAGGTCCTTACTGGGAGTACTCAACAAATTTTGCAGAGATGTACGATTATTATTCTAACAAGTAATTTTTTTTAAAGAGTTCACCTGTATCAGCATGTAATCCGGATTTAGATATTTGTAAACTATCCTCAGTCTGTGATGGTGTCCAAGTTGGAGGCATATGTAAAGAAACAAAAGGTGAGAGTAGTCAAAATGTCACAGGACTTCTGCGAATAAGAGCATTCTCAGGTAGGCATCTTGTGAGAGGAACTCTGTCGTAGACTTCCTAGTGGAGATTTGAATCTTGAAGTTCGAAAACTCTATTTCATAAAGAAGAGCGAGAAAATGAAGGAAAATTCACAACATTAAAGTGTTTGGATCAGTGTTTGAACTATTATTTTTGCAATCCGTTTTATATGCCTTCCACTTGGTATTACATCATTTGAAAGCAGCACCTTTTCTTTTAAAAGCAATAGAAATTTCATGTCTATGCTCTCCCTCCCATGGAATCTATGCTAACCACGATATTATTAAGATATATTTTGAATAAAAATTGAGACTAAGACTGAGGCATAGACTTGAGCTTCACCAACAGTATATTAATTTATCAAAGTCCTGCTCTAACATTGTTATAAATATATTCAGTTTACCATTGTTTTATTTCAAGCCATCACTATAAAACAGTTTTAAATAATCTCCAAATTTGTTTTGAACATACAATCATAATGCTCAAAGGCATATGGCCTCATTTCCAGACTACATATATTTACACTATGGTTGACCCTGTAATAAACCAAAAAAAGAATAGAAACAACAAAGTGAAATCTATTACAAACACGGTGCCATGGCCTGTAAGAAGTTGGTAGATACCAAATTCAATTAGAAGAAACTAGACAGTAATAGGAATAGGTGCACGTCCAAGGTTCAAATCTTGGGCTTCGCCGGACTGAACGCTTGTCCCTTTCCTGGTGCTTTCAGCGGCGTAAAAGGTTTAAAATGATTGTGGCATGGTGGTTATAGGGGCGGACTGTGCGAAGATCTGTGTGGCGGCTTCTGGGGCAGACAGCGCAGAATACTGTGGCGGCCATAAAAGCTGGACAGCCTGCCCGGATTCGTGGCAGCTACCGATTCCACCATGTAAATTCAAAAAAAAAAACAAAAAAAAAAAAAAAAAAAAAAGGAATAGGTGCACTTAAAATTTAACTGTAACAGCTGGTATCATTGCTTTGGAGTGGCAAGGTTAAGCAAAAATTTAAAACTGGTGAGACGGTCCTTGAAGGTTTCTCTCCCCATTGAACAAGAATCTCAAAAGGGAAGCACAATGCAAGGCACTGGGAAGATGCTTTGCAACATAGGAATGAAAAATCCTGCTATATAGATGTTTTGAAGGCAATGAAGTTCAGGTGGTGAAGTAAAAGTGGCAGGGGCAAAGCAACTGTAGGATTTTAATATTTTTAAACAAAGATGAATGATAATGCAAGATAAAATATTGAAAGCATAAAAAGAATGCCATCAACAAGAAACAATTTTGAGATGACAAAGCTCCAACAAGTCATAAGAAATTGTCTTGCAAAAAATTTCCTATCAGTGAAAAACTGGATCTACCAATGAAAATTGGCCAACAAATTGTTAAAAGCCTCAGCATTTAACATGAAAAGGTAAAAATTACATAACAAGTTATTATCCCAAATTTTCATTTTCACTTAAAGAGCATGCAACAAGGTGGAACTCCAATGATTCTATTATTATCATCTAAAGAGTCAATAATCTCAACCAATATTTCAGTGCTTAATGCTTCCTGTTTGTTATATATAGAAATTTATTTTGGTTAATCAGCAAGGTCCCTTGCATTAGTAAGTGAAAGTTGGAACATCCATTAGTAATATAGAATAAGGGTAAGAAGACATACCTACTTGTTTCTTACTTTGGTCCAAGTTTGGCAAGAAAAACATTCCAATTGAAATATGCTGATGAAGAGGGAAACTACTCTCAAAGTTTGCACAATACATGATAGAAAATTAATAAAATTTATTACAGAATTTAAATCTTCAAAATTGTTTACAATATACCGAAACATCAAAAATCAAATTGAGATTAGGCTGCATGATGGCCTTAAATGGCCTTGAATAAAAGAGAAAGAAAGAAACTGCATAGATGTCCATAAATGACCAAAATAGGTCAATGGGACTGGAATGTATAGCAAGTTAACTGGCAAGTAGGAATGCAAAGAAGAACTCCAATAACCAAAAAAGCAACTAAAAGTAAAACAATAAAAGACCCCGAACTACAGGGAGTGAACACAGTAATATAAACCCTAGAGAGTTTTACAATATGTCAAAAAGAAAAAATCTCAAACTAGAAAGATTTTGCTCTAAGCCAGAGATAAACACCCAAAAAAATGTACTTCTCAAATTAAAGGCCTGGATGGTCCTTGTTGTATGTAGAACCCAATCTCAACAGGTTTGCGAAAGTTCAAATTATGATGGTACACAGATACTTGTATCATTTGTGTTAAAGTCTACCAGCTACTTAGACTATAATAAAATGAAATCCAAGTAATACCACAACTGAACAAAACCTCAAATACATAAAATTTGCCTTTCCTATATTGACAAGGTTCAAATTCAAGGAAAGAACTATTGGTCTAAAGGGAGATTGAGTATAGAATAATATATGATGTGAATGATCAAATGGCATGAACTCAAGTGGTTAAATATGTCGACTTTCAAGGCAGAGACCCAAGTTCAGATGTTGCTAGGAAATATATGCATAATCACCAAAAATGTTGTAATACCACTGTGGTTTGTTGAAATACCATGGTAACACAGTCATGATGTGATAAGGGTGGGGTCAGTTTCAATCCCATATAACCAGTTATTAAATATATAGATAGATATGATGGGAATGATAAGAAGTTACTTCAATGCATGCTTTTGGAACAGTCACCAGTTTGCCTTAGGGCGTGGTCCCATGGAGGGGGCTACCATTCTGCAAAAGATTGTGCAGCAGTTCCCATAGGAAAATAAACACCCACATCATAAAACAGAATCCAGAGTAACAAGTATTTAATTCAAAGAGTTTAAGCAGCTGCTGAAGGAGGAGGGCTAAAATTTTGCAGCACCCATTAAAGATGTTTCATGTATCACATGGCAACTCAGATATGGTCAGATTTTTTCTTTCAATTTTTTATTGGGAATGTTTATGGCAAAAGTTTTTTAGAAAGCTCCACTGAGAAAAAATTTGACAGGTGCATTACACCAAGTTTCATGCAAGAAATAGTTAAAATTTAGCTAGGCCTTATCAACGGCACCACTGCTTTAGAAAGTAATCTCTGATGCTTATGTTATGCAATCAATTCATTATGACTTTCAAGTTTGATTCTATATTACAATTTAAAATCACTGAAACTTGTGTTTGCCTCTTCAAGTGCATACAGTTTTCCAAATATCAGGAAATCATTAACTTAATGAAGCATGCAAGTAATGATTTAAGATCTTATCCTACTGAGAAAACCCTAATAACACAATTTCAACAACCACGCTGACAAGTGTAATTTTCACCAGATCATAAAATAATATATCCACAGGAGCAAACATTCTAATATCTCACAAAAGGTCAGTTATAACACTCTCCACATTTGGACTATTTTATCATAAACCATTCACTCCTGTGAAAGAACTATTGCATGTTAGATATGCTTCTGTGTTAAACTGATTAACAAGAAACCTTCCATGAAGGTCCTGAAAATTTATCCTGCTGTTTCCAACAAACTCCATCTTGGCCTTCATATTTTGTGTCAGTAGCTATGTTCCATGGGGATGCATCCTGGGATTTGGGGACTGTCCCAAAAAGCTGTCCCATCATCCAAAACAAGTCCCCCATCCCAAAAAGCTGTCCCTCCGCCCTGGTCATGAAACTTCATAGAACATAATTTGGTGCTAATTAAATTGAAATAAGAGGTAGGATGAAAAAAAAATGCATTGAGAATGACAAACTTTTGCCTAAGTAGAAAAGTTGTTAGATTAGTTGATAGTGATGAGTGCATAACGAAGACATCTCAACAAACTATGGAACCACAAAAGTAATATTATTTAACAAACGAGCAAACTCTTGATGAAGTTAAAAAATATTGTAGAATGAAGTGCACTAAGTAACAACAAACCTGGACATGCAATTCCTCATGCAGATTAGCCAACCCAAGAGCTGCACCCAAGGCTATTTTCAGTCTCAAAGCCCAGGGCAGAACAGGTAATGCTCTACTAAACAAGTGGTCTTCAAGGCTCTTATTGGGCATAAACTCATAGACCAAGAGGCGTTGAATGCCTCTTTCATCATCTTCTGCACAATAACCTACCAATTTTACCAAATTTGGGTGATCAACAAGTCCGAGAAAGTGCACTTCTGTCACCCATTCCTTATGTCCCTGAAAAATTAACAACTAAAAGGGTTAGAATCTACATATTTTAGGACTTGCTGAAGTTCACACCCAATCTTAAATGAAATATCATATTAAACCAATAGATAATCACTAAAATATTGCTATTTTTCAAAAAAAAAAATCCTTTTAATTGGTGAGATGCAAGCATTTGATCTTAAATAGGACTAATGTGGCATAAGAAAAAATCCAACAGTGTCAAGACAATTTAGAAGATTTTGCAAAAAACAAAGCTCTAAAGATAAATATTCTCAAAACAAAAAAAGTTATTTGCTCAAGTCCTTCCATCTATAATAGCATATCATCCACTAATATTTGCACAACTAAAGCTGGTTCTCAAAGGAGAATTTCTACGTGTCATTCTCACTCAATGCTATTCTTTTGTATTATCCATCTCTTATTTTTCAGTGGACACCTTTTGACCAGATTCTGGTTTAACATAGACAGTAGTTTTGGATTGCAGTTAATGGAACTTGCAAATCAACCCAGATTGTTTGGAATAAAACAGTCAAACCATAACAGAACACCAACCATCAAACACAGAAGCAGCCAATTGCCAATCTTGAGTTGACCAGCAAATAAATACAGTGATGGCCCACCAACAACAAAGATTGTGCCATCAGTGAACATGTTGGTGCTGAAAAGTTGACTACTGCATGTTTATATGAACCGATGCAATTAAACAGATTTGAACTATGCAGTAGTCATCATAATGGAAAAGTTGTACTTTGAACCGCCCTAAAATATATGGAATTACTGAAGGATTTACTACACAAGTACATTGTGGAAAGTAACAAAAATAAGAAAATAATGATAGGATGAAATACAACAAGATTGAATGGCTATGATAAAAACAGAAGTGTGTATGATACCAGATCAATAGTAGATACCACGATATCTTGTGGACGGCGTGAATGGGATGCGCTTAAGTGTCTTAGGATGGTTGAAGAGCAAAGTTGAGTGACCAGTTTCAGAGAATTAAAATATTTTCATCCATGAATACAAGTATTTACTCCTCACTACAGACCATAGTGTCAAAACTGAGACTTGGCAAGCCTGTTTCTTTTGACTCGAATTTGAGCTTGGGGAAAGACTCAGAGTGAAACTTGGAAAACCCCAGCAAATAACAAAAAAACATATAGTAGATTTTACAGAAAGAAACTCAGCAAGGGTCAACATGGCTCGGTTGGGGTCACAAAATTTGCTGACTCAGGGAGAATCTGAACACTAAGGTACAGACCATTATAGCCACTTGTTTCTACTTAGTACCCATCAAAGATGTCTCTTGCCTAGCTGTACTTTGAAACGCCGTAAAACAGATGGAATTATTACAGGGTTTGCTACAGAACTACATTCTTGGAAGTAACAATTAATTTTAAAAAAATCATAGTATGAAATACAAGAAAATTGAATAGAATTAATAAAATAGAAGTCTGTATGATACCAGATCAATGATGGACACCATCATATCTTGTGGACGGTATGAAGGGGATGTGCTTAAGTATCTTAAGATGGTTGAAAAGCAATGCTAAATGACCAATTTAAGAGGATAAGAATTCCCTCCCCTCCCCCCCTCCCCTCGCCCACACAATACAAATATCCGCTGACAGTCCTTACTCCCCACTACGGACCATAATGTCAAGACTCAGACTTAGTTTGGACTTGGCAAGCCTTTTTTTTTTTAAAACTTAGATTCCAGTTTAGAGAAAGACTCGGGGAGAAACTCAAGGGAGGATCCAGCAAATAAGAAAGAAATAAAATAAAATAAATTTTACAGGAAGAGACTAAGCAATGATTAAAATGGCTCAGTTGGGCTCACAGACCATTATGGCCACTCATCTATAGTTACCACCCATCAGAGATGTCTCTTGGCCTACTGTAGCAGCCTTAGATCTTTATTAGCCTAATTTGCACAATACACTGGTGAAGAAAGCTCACAAGTTCAATACAAGGTCTTCCATGAGGCAGTACTCAAATCCTGAAATGCTTCTTGACCTAAGTTTTCCACCAATGGTTGCAATAACTTCATTTGTGTTCCTAGGAGATTATGTACACATAACTCTATCTGAGACTGCAATATCTTGTGGTTCAATAGAATTTTGGAAGTTCATGCTTCAAAAGGAAAAAAAATAACTATCCCTAATTCTACCAAACTATAGTTTTGGTTTGTATCTATGGCTGCACAACATATCAATGAGATCATGATCCAGTCAAGCACATTTTGCCTGGTTCAGGGTTTAAAAATATCTGTTATTTTGTAGATGAGATAAAAAGTTACCAAACCACAGTTTCTACTGTTAAATATCCATTGCCATTCAAGCAGACTCATACCATGCCAACGTGTTGACAAAAACCAGCATGAATAGCCAGAATAAGCAGTTCAAAGTAGATATTTAAAGACCTATAACAAGGTACACTAAAGACTAAAGAAACAAAGCATAGAAGTACAGACTGTCCCATGGGAAACATGAAGCAGATCAGTAGCCACCAAGATGGGCTGTAATATTGCTATGGAGAGTGTACAGGTGCTCCTGAATGTGTTGTGCACCGTGAACCAGCTTTTCAACCTTGTTTTCAGCCTGTGTATTACATCAATCATCATCTCAAGCCGAAGCATGTAAGCAAGTCCTAAGGCCCCATCAATCCCATCAATGTGTGGATTTAGCTGCTGCTCCAGCTCCACCCAACTTTGACAAACACCTGAAATGACAGAAGAGTTTACCTCACTAACCCAATGCTCTATATGTTGTTCCATCTCAACTGTGACACTCCCACTCTTGGCCTGAACTCTTACAGATATTCATTTTTCAACACTTTCTACAGCTTTTCAACAGACACCTGCTGCTCCTGCACCCTCGTTCCAACATGTGCTGCAGAATCAAAGCCATATGATGACTAACATCCTCAAACAAAACTCAAATGAGATACAGGTCATGCTACAAAAGTTTGTCCATCCATTCCTACATGCAGGCTCTATAAGAATTAGGCACCACTACAGAAGCAGACAATGCTGGTATTGCACCCATGGCCTCCTCGAAGGGATCAACAAGCAAATAAGTCTCAGCCATGCCCTGTTTGTTACTACCTTTCCATCTTAATGTCAAGTTGCTTTTAGGATCAAAACCTCCCACCTTGCTACAGATTTTCCAGTTGGCATTGCATTGATTGGTAGCTGCCTCACTTCTCATGATTTCTGATGTCATATGCATCCTCCTTGTCACATCACCACCTATGCCCTTCCCATCCACTCATAAAGACATTTTGAATAAGAAGATGCAGTTTAATAACTTCGATTAATTTTTCAATGGTTTTTAATTGAATCCCTCGTCTAGCTTGTATTGGATATTGAAAGTAGAACTTTCAAACTTGCCCATGTCTCAGTGGACATCCTTCGAGAAATTGGTTTAATCCATTGATAAACTTCTTTGTCACAGGTTCAGGGGCATTGAGCAAGGATCAATTAGATTTTTTCAACGAATTGCCATGAATGCCTTAGCTTTCTTGCATTGGTTCATGAGAATAACCTTTGGATGTCTGCCCATGCCTTTGTGAACATTGTTAAAGTTGGTTTAGTGACTTAGTTTCTTTGGTTTAGTGACTTAGTTTCTTTTGTAGCAGCCACATAAAAATTTACCCTATAAGCAAATTGGACATATCAGAGGACCTTCCAGAGTCTATAAATACTGACATAGGAAACATTGGTTCAACAAAAGTTGTTCCCATAAAACTACTCAATCTCACAACACATTCCAGAAAATCAAATATACTCTCTCAAGGTAACTTACCTCTTTGATCCCTAGGTAAGGTCTATAAAGACCACTCAGAAAATTAGATAGCATATCAGTTGGAAAAAGAAAAGCAAATTTAAATAAGATCTGCACCACTTTGCCAGGATGATATGGTCCAAGTACTTATATCTTTTATGTTGAAAACCTCTAATTTCTTTTATTGCAGACAAATAAACATTTAGTTTATAAGCACATTGAACATGTCAGAGGACCTTACAAAGTCTATAAACACTAACACAGGAAACTTTGATTCAACAAAAGTTGTTCGTGTAAAACTACTCAATCTCACAACAGATACCAGAAAATCAAAGTTAGTCACTCAAGGTAACTTACCTCTTTGATCCCTGGGTATGGAACATAAAGAATGTTAGGAAATTGGATAGCATATCAGTTGGATGCCAAAAGAAAAGCAATTTTAAATAAGATCTGCACACCATTGCCAGGATAATATGGTCCAAGTGCTTTTAGGATGACAACCTCTTATTAGAACATTGGACATGTCAGAGGACCTTACAAAGTCTATAAACACTAACACAGGAAACTTTTATTCAACAAAAATTTGTTCCCGTAAAACTACTCAAACTCACAACACATACCAGAAAATAAAGCTATACTCTCAAGGTAACATACATCTTTCATCCCTAGGCATGAACCATAAAAAACGCATACTTGGATGGTAAAAGAAAGGGTATTTTAAATAAGATCTGCACAACTTTGCCAGGATAATATGGTCCAAGTACTTTTAGGATGAGCCCTCTCTCTCATACACACACAGTTACTTTCTCAAGGTAGCTTACATCTTTGATCCCTGGAAATGAACCATAAAATAGAAGTTATTCTCTCAAGGTAACTTACCAGAAAATAAAAGTTACTCTTCTCAAGGTAACTTACATCTTTGATCCCTAGGTACGAACCATAAATAACGCTTACCTGGATGGTAAAATAAAAGCAATTTAAAATAAGATCTGCACAACTTTGCCAGGATAATATGGTCCAAGTACTTTTAGGATAAATCTCTCCCTCCCCCCCAACAATCAGGATTGTGACTACGCAATTCTAGAGTTATCAATCCTGTCAAAAGGGATGCAAAAGGTAACTTACCAGAAAATAAAAGTTACTCTTCTCAAGGTAACTTACCAGAAAATAAAAGTTACTCTTCTCAAGGTAACTTACATCTTTGATCCCTAGGTACGAACCATAAATAACGCTTACCTGGATGGTAAAATAAAAGCAATTTAAAATAAGATCTGCACAACTTTGCCAGGATAATATGGTCCAAGTACTTTTAGGATAAATCTCTCCCTCCCCCCCAACAATCAGGATTGTGACTACGCAATTCTAGAGTTATCAATCCTGTCAAAAGGGATGCAAAAGGTAACTTACCAGAAAATAAAAGTTACTCTTCTCAAGGTAACTTACCAGAAAATAAAAGTTACTCTTCTCAAGGTAACTTACATCTTTGATCCCTAGGTACGAACCATAAATAACGCTTACCTGGATGGTAAAATAAAAGCAATTTAAAATAAGATCTGCACAACTTTGCCAGGATAATATGGTCCAAGTACTTTTAGGATAAATCTCTCCCTCCCCCCCAACAATCAGGATTGTGACTACGCAATTCTAGAGTTATCAATCCTGTCAAAAGGGATGCAAAAGGAAAAGATGGCAGTAGCAGAAATTCAACATGTATTTAGACATTGAATGGATAAAATAAGAAAAGAGAAGCTCTTCTCACAATTTCCTAACCGTTCAATACTGTAGATGCCTTTCCAGAATATGCAAATTCAAGTAAAGGAAACAAAAACAGACTTTTATATTCTCTGATCAGATTGTGCTTGAATTTGGGATTCATATTTCAAGTTTCCATGTGGAATACAAACGTGATATCAGAGCAGATGTTTGAGATTCCCAGATCTAATTTTGCTTCTTCTTTGTGTCTGAATCAGTTTCAGATTTGGAGCACAACAGTGGTATGAGAGCAGATTTACATATTAGATTCTACTTCAGTCTCAAATCTGGAACATGACAATAAGAAACTATTTCAGTGGTACGGCATGTATTAGACCCCATTGATCAATGTCCAGGCTTATTGTTAAATTTATATGTGTATCTTTTAAAGATCTTTAAGACCTATACTTTCCAGAATATGTTCATCTTTATGAAGATATGAGCAGGCAGTAATTCAAGCTTGAAGAACTAGCTAAGGGCCTTATGAGCAGGGATGAATAATATTTTGTCCAATGCAATGCTGATGAAGATACTTATAAAGATGAGGAAGCACCAAAAGTCGTATAGGATGACGATTCCTATCAAGATGAGAAACAAACACGAGTGGTATGGGATGAGGATCTGTGTCTAGATGACAAACAACCACAGGCGATATGAGATTAAGATCTTCATGAAGAAGAATGAGGATCAAGTCATGTTCGCAGATGAGGATGCACATGAAGACAATGAAGGTGCAGATGTAGAAAATCATCATGAAGATATCAAGAAGTATTGACTGGAGCTCATGTCACATATGCAATAATTCTATAGTACTCTTGCAAGAAAGCATTTCACATGCAGGAGAGATATATTATGCTACTTCCCATATAAGGAAGTTGCATACTTCATTCAATCTAGAGGCATTACCACAAGAACACCATACACAACATCACATTTGGCATGTCACATTTTGATATGACACAATAGGAGCAGCTGAAGAAAATTAGCATGGTAAAGCTTCCATTTGGCCCTATTCTTTGAAGACAAAGCTTTTGAAGGAGTGACTCATATAAACTATTTTGTCTTGTCATGTCATATTCTAATTGTATTTTCTCTTAGGCTATATGGTTCTAATTGTGTGATGGCAATTTTATACGAATTACAAAGGTCATAATGACGGAGTTAAAGGGATCTTTTGCAGTAGTTACAAAGAGTAATAAGTTATAATGTCTTCTAAGAGTGATATAGATAATAGTGAGGGAGTTTTAAAGCATCTTTTCATATCACTACTCCATCTTATTTACAATCAATTATGTAAAAGAAATCTTATGTAAAAGGGTTGCAAGTCCAAGAGGACCTTTTTGTAAGAAGCTGTTCCACAGGTTGTATGGAAGGGACTTAGAGTGGAGTCCCCTGCAGAGGGCTAGAGGAATGCAAAAAAAATCAGCGATGGGTCCCCTGCAAAAAAAAATTACCAGTAGGAGAAACACAGAAAACCTCCCTAAAAATGTGGAGCGCCCGATTTTTTAGATGGTAAATGTTGAGCGGGCAATCAGGAGGGGGGCTAGAAAAAACAGGATTTGCTAGAGATTTCATCTCCCCATGGCAAATTTTCATTATTCCCCCCCGTAATTTGACACGATTTGGGGACCACATTTCTGCTACAAGTCCCTGAAATTTCTCAGCAGTAATTTTTTTTTTGGGACCAGATTACTGCTAAATAGGATTCCTGCCGCATACAACCCGCTCTTATTTACCTGGCCGAGTGTGGCACCCATTTAGACCCAAGATGGAACCCATACTCTCTCAAAAAAGTATCTTTCTTTACGTACTACTTGAGAATGTTTTCTAAAACGCAAAAAAGTTGCATTTGGTTTCAAATTTCAGATTTTTGTTCATTTCAGATTTAGTTTTCAATTCAAATCAGATTTTGCATAAGATTTGTTTGATAATTTAGATCCCCTCCAAAAGTTCAATTTCCTGTCAAAAGGAACAACAGTAGACTTCAGACCAGAATGTGCTTCAGTTCCAGAATCAGATTTCAAGCTGGAACACATCATGGCTACAGAGAATTTGATTTTCTTAGGTAAGTACACCCTTTTTCTTGGCCAAGTAGGGCCAAACATTTAGCATACCACCTGCTATCGGACTATACATGTGTGTTTAAAAAATATATATATCAATTATCGTATCAGCATTATGATGTAACATACGTGTGCAGTTTCAATCGCATATAACCAATTTTAAAAAATGGCAAGTTCCAATGATTATACATGGGTATCACAATTTACAGAAAATAAAATCAGAAGAAAAGAATCCAATACTGACCTGCAACCCTTTATTGTTGAGTCTCTTGACAGCCACCTCGGTTCTAGTCTGTGGGTCATCAAGATTCTTGATGTAGCCTCTGTAAACACATCCAAATCCACCTTCTCCAAGCATGAGATTCCTGCTGAAACTCCTGGTGGCAGACCTCAGCTCCGAAATAGTAAACTCCCTCAGATTGATGGGCTTCTGAGAGGACACCTTGACAATACTGGGGGAAGGCTCAACGCTGACGTCATCAGGGATCCTCTCAGAATTGGTCCTCTGGTCATGGTCACTGAATGAACTGAATGACTTTTTCCTCTGGGATGAAGGCTCATCCTTTTTTGTGTTTCGATAAAAGCACTTCATCATCAAAACCCTAACCAATTCCCAGTCCGCCAAAAAGGGCTTCATGAGAAAAAACTACAGAATGGGTATCCTGAAACAGTTTTTCTAAATGCCATGAACTTGGGCGCTGCTATGTTTCCTTGAATTCTGCCTGTTTTTTTTCTTTGCCTTGCATGTCACGCCTGAAGGAAAGGTAAAATAGTGTTTGAATCGAAATGGGTGTGGTGGAGAACTGCTCACCTACTCTGTATGTAATTCTACATGGAGTCAAACTCAGAAATAAAATAGAGTTGAATATACACAGGACACCTCTTCTTCTACAGGACACCCTACAACGTCTTCCGTGCTTTGCTTGCATACCACTATCTTTATTGCCATGACAGGTGGCTCATCCAGGCAACGTTCTTGCCATGTCAGCTTTTTTATTTCAAAATTACCCAAATGGTTTGCCAGATTTGGCGGTTCTATTTCTATCTTTACTCTTTTCCTACTTGTGGGAATTCGATCTCTAGAGAATTTCATCTATGGTTTGCGTACTGTATTGTTTTTTAAATACACCATTCTCACACTCATTTAAGCCATTTGAACCTTAAATTTCTTAAAAGAACTAAACCTTAAAACATAAAGTTTAACGCTGATATTAATTTTTAAGTTTCCCCTCAAACATTTTACTATATTCGGGCTAAGGGGTGCGGCATCTCTTCTTAAAGGAGGATCTAGCCATTGTTGAGACTACTACTTCGGGGGCAAAGTAGGCTATTTTAAGATCAAGACTAGATCCGAATCTACTTCCTTTTAACCTTTTCTTCGCATTGGGCTTGTCATGATATCAATGCTATGCATCCAATGATTTGATATTAGCATTATTTGTCCCTTTGGAAACCATGGCTAACCAGAAATCCTCTTCCTTGCCAAACTAAATTTATTCTTTAGCGTAAAAGTACAACTCGAGTAGGGTAATAAAGAAGGTTTTGGATCTCTTAAAAATTAACTCTTAAGTTCAACTTTTTAAAGATCATGCATCATTTTTTTCAATTTACATAAGGAAATAGGTTACATCTACGGTTCTTTTCTACTACCCAGTAGGGTTGTGTATTATTGTTGGATAAATATATAATAGATGTTTGATGAGATCCGTGTGTGTATGGTCTACCAGCAAGGATGTCACTTGCAATATCGCTGATGAGACCCAGGTTCAACCCCCACGGCGGATGTGTATAAGAAATATTGATTAAGAAAAATACTTTTAGCAAGGATGTCACTTGCAATATCGCTGATGAGACCCAGGTTCAACCCCCACGGCGGATGTGTATAAGAAATATTGATTAAGAAAAATACTTTTAGCAAGGATGTCACTTGCAATATCGCTGATGAGACCCAGGTTCAACCCCCACGGCGGATGTGTATAAGAAATATTGATTAAGAAAAATACTTTTAGTCCCAAGGGTTGGGTGGATTGATGAGTTCTAGGTGCTCATCAAGAGGAGACCTAGATTCAAAACCTTGGAGGCTAGTCTTATCTTGGGGCAAAGGTAATAGATTGACCAGGGTTGGGTGGATTGATAAGTTCTGAGTGCTCACCAAGAGGAGACCTAGGTTCAAAACCTTGGAGGTTAGCCTTGTCTTGGGGTAGAGGTAATAGACTGACTTGACTCCGCTAAGTGCCCGTCAGCATGACGACGGTAGAGTTAGGTGGATTGGTGAGTTCTAGGCACTCACCAAGAGGAGACCCAAGTTCAAAACCTTGGAGGCTAGCCTTGTCTTGGGGCAAAGGTAATAGACTAACTTGACTTTGCCAAGTGTTTGTCAGCTCGACAACAACAATTCCAATCCCAAGCCATCAAGGTCTCCCTCACTCCGAGTTGCATTTATCGAGGGAGCTTTGTAATAAATAAATATATATATTTGATGAGGATAGTGTTATATGGTCTTGTTAAAAATACTTTATAAACTTCAAAAATTATTTTATTTTTATATTTTTTTAAAAATAACTTGCAAAATTATATTAAAACAAGATTAATTACAAGTTATGGCAAGACTCCTCCCAACCTTAGTTGGCAAGAACACTTCTTTAGAATAGTAAAAGAAGATATGCATTGGAGCTAAATCTCCTAAACCATGTGTCTGTAATGATTGTCCAAATTAGCTAAATGCTAGATTTGCTCACCAACCTACCTAATCCTCTCATCTTGAATAACCAGGTCATTGTGCCATTGAACCCCTGCCTCCTTCTCGATACCCATCTTAGCCAAGAAGTCAACCACTTTATTCAAAGTTTTATCCACATAAATTGGAATCACATCATCTAATTCTCTCCAGAATTCCTTGATTTGCTTGACAAGAATCCTTAACCTCCATGTCTCCAAAGCAAAGTTCCTCATGCAATCCATAACTCCTACCAAGATTTGAGAATTTGATTCTATGATTATCCTCCTATAACCTTGTCTTACCACCCAAATATAAACATATTTGATAGCTAAGGCTTTTGTTTCATTATTTGTGGCCCTACCTAGGTCCTATAGTTCTTGATAGAGCATTCTCCCAACATGATTCCTGCAGACCACTCTAATTCCAGCTCTACCTGAATTACCTTTTGCAACTCCATCAGTATTAATTTTCCAACCTTTTGTGGGTAGTTTCCAACTAGCTATGTCCTACCCCTCTTGCACTTCGACTTCCTTCTCTAACGTCCCTATATTAGCCTAAGTTCCTCTTTAGCATACACTGCCATAGTTTCCATGACTTTGCTCCAAATGACCTTTCAGACGCCATCCAAGAATGAAAAGGTTTCTCTAAAAAAAATTCCATTTCTCTTCAACCACACTTGCCACCAAATAAAGTCTAATCCAAGCTTCCACCTGATATGAAGAGCTTCAGATTTAAATCTACCCCTCTTCCATCTTTCTCAAATATTAATCTAATTTAAATCACCATTGGCTTAGGTTTTATAAGCTAAAAACCATCGCTTCCAAATCTAACGCATGAATAGACACTCAAACATCAAGTGGTCAAATGTTTCCTCGCTTTTGTAGCATAAAACACATTGGGATGGACCAATGATTCCCCTACGTCTCAAATTATCAAAAGTAAGAATTTCATTGTGCATGAAATGCCAAGCAAAGAAGTTTACTTTCAACAAACCCTTTGACAACCAAATCTTTCTCCAATCCTCAACTTGATATGCATGAGGAGGAGGTTCTAGAAGGATATTATCATATCCATTCTTCATTGTGTAGACTTCAAGGCTCCCATAGCCCCAAGCCAATTCATCCTCCTCATCCTTAGCTATGAGGAATCTTTCTACCAAGATTTTAGTCACGATGGGTGTCAATTCTAGAGGAATTGGAATTGGCCACTCATCCAACTTCTTAAACTACTTAAATGTAAAATCCCCCAACTGACTAGTGTTGAAATAACTTTCAATCTGGATTCAACCTCTGCTTTCCATGGTTATTTTTATTGGTTTCAGTTTTGGGAATTCAACAATGATAGGTGGGTATTGATCCCATGAATCTGTCCAAAATTGTGCCTTCTCCCCTCTTCTCACTTTCCAAAATAATCCATCTTTCACTACATAAGATCCTAACTTTAGAGCCTACCACACCAAGGACCCATTACCATCCAAAGGGAAATGACTTACCTCATTTGGGTTCACCTGTCCCAAATATTTACTAGTTAAAACTCCACTGAATAAATAAGTTTTTCTGGGAGATCCACCTCTAGTAAAGCTTTCTAGCCAAAGCTTTATTATTTAACTTTGATCTCATCAATCCCAAACCTCCATTTACCTTGGGTTGGCTTACTTTCTTCCAACCTACTAAGGCTCATTTCCTCTCTCTTTTTACTCCTTCCCATAAAAATTTTCTAGCCATCTTGTCCAACTCTTTCCATATAGTATGTGGGGCAGGAAAGACAAAAATTTATAAATTGGCATGGCTTGAATGACTGACTGTAAAAAAGTTAATCTACCCCCAAAAATCAACCATCTGTGAGACCAATGGTTAATTACTTCTTTGATATGATCTAAAAGATTCCTCCAGATAAAGCCTTTGATCAAGATTAAAGAAGACCACTTTGGAATTTTTATGATTGATGACTTGGTTTGTGGCCCTAAGGTAAACATTAAGAGTATCTCTGATCATTCTTGCTTCCTTGGAGTTGGCCACTCCCATCAATCATGTGTCCTCCATAAATTTTAGGTGAGTCAAAACCTCCCCACCCACCTTGATACCTGTTAGCAAACCATGTTGTCTTCTCCTCAAGATGAGTCTACCCAAGCCCTCAATCAATATGAGAAAAATATAAGGGGAACAAGGATCTCCTTGACAAAAGCCTTGAGTGGCTCTAAACAGTTGTGAGGGAAGGCTTTTGATTAACACTGAGTATGTCATAGTAGAAGCATAGTTTATGACCCATTCTATCCAATCCTGAGAGAAACCAAAGGCTATCATCATCCTTGACAAGAAGCTCCACTCCACACTATCATAAGCCTCTGACATATCCAATTTTTGAAAATTCCTCTATTACTAGATTTTTGCATTGAGTGGATTGCCTCATGAGCTAGAACCATACCATCCAAGATATGTGTGCCCTCTACAAAACCCCCTTGCTCCAAGGAGATATTGTTATGTAGAAGAGGATTTAACCGCTCAACCATTACCTTCATGATTATTTTATATATGACATTGCATAAGGCAATAGGTCTATGATTTGAAAAATGCACTCCTCCTCATCTTTTGGAATTAAGACAATGAATGTATGATTTAATGATTTAAGCATTTTTTTACTAACCTCTAGACTTATAACAACCATTACATCCTCTTCCAAGTTGTCCCAAAAGGTTTAAAAAAACTCAATTGGGAATCCATCTAGACCTGGCATTTTTCTCGTATTTATTCCAAAGACTACCTTCTTGAGTTCCTCTCTATCAATGGGTTTGAGTAGGACTTGCTTTTCTTCTTCAAATATAATAAAGGGTATGACAATAAGAACTTTTTGAGCCTCTTCATCTTGCACCATACTTTCCTTAAACAATTTAGCAAAATAGTCCATTGAATGGAAATGCATACCTCCTATTGTATCAAATGGGTGTTTGTTCTCATCCTAAAGAGCTTTCACTTGTTCATTTGTCTCCTAATACAAGCAACCCAATGGAAAAAATTAGTGTTTTTGTCATCTTCGAATAACCAAGTGGTTCTTGCTCTCTATTTCCAGTAGATCTCATCTTGGTTATCAATGTCCTCAACCGCTTTACGCAATGCATCATCCTCTTCTTTGAGTTGCTCTATAATTATTCCTTTCTTGAAGTGTATTCGCACCTCATCCCATATGGCTACCAATGGAGATATTTGGACCTAGAAGTCTGTCTTGTTAGCTCGCCTCCATTGTTTCAGTTGAACTTTAACATAATGAAGTTGCTTCTATAATCTCAACATTATTGTTCCATATGTCAGACATCCCTTTTCCTACCACTAGGGATTTTCTTTTAAAGGTCCTCTTTTTGTAACCAAAAATTCAAATCTGAATGGTTTGTGAAGTTGCCCTGTCTTGATTCCCCCTTCCAACAAAATGGGGAAGTGATATGAAACTAGACCCTCAAAAATCTAAAGTTTTAAATTCCATTTCACAAATGCCTCCTATGAAACCAAATAACAGTCTAACTTTACCTTCCTACTATGTGGCTTCCTCCTCTTATTAGTCCAAGTATAGTTGGTTCTAGGACATTTAATATCCACCAAGTGTAATGCATGGACTTGGAAAATCATAAGCCGATACGCTGTGTCCAAAATTGGGGTTCCCCCTTCCTGATATTTGGATGATAATTTATCACTAAAATCCCCAAAAACTATCCAGTCTAACTCCTCCCTTGAGACTCATATTATCCACTGCTTTCCATTGATAGATCTGACCCTCTAGGTTTTGAGCCCCATAAAAAATTATGATTAAAACCTACTTAGTTGTCACATTGTTCCTAAAATGTGATGTGAGAATACCCCTCCAAGCTATATGTTATATTGCCATCCATTCAAGAGAGTTCCAAAAGGCAACTATCCCCACTAAGGTCCCTTGGGTAGCCGCTTCCATATGACCAACACCCCTCCAAAGTCTTTTTATTATTTTACACATAAGATCCAATGACATTTTTGTCTCTTGGATAAGCAAAATAATTGTTTTACTTTTTTATAAGTCTTTGAACATCAGATTGATGGGTTCTACTGTTTAAACCCCTAATATTCCATGATTGTATAATCATTGGTTACCTTGAGACCAATAAGAGTCTATTGGCCTCACCAATCCCCAGTGATCAATTTGTCTCCTTGAGTTGCTATCAATTCCTTATTTGATTTTTTATCCACTCTTTGAGAGTTGATATTCTTTGATATCTTCTCCAACTGGCTTATTCCTAAAGTTGCCTTTTCTTTGTTCTTTTTTGCTACACCCATGCTGACATCCTTTATTATCGGTTTCTCTTGGTTATGCACTATTAATGCCTCTACAATATTTGATTGTTGTAACTCATTACACTCTATTACCTGCTTTAGGATAGGAACAACCAAAAGAGGGGCTTGAACATGGTTGTTATTGTTTTCATTATTACTATTTATTTATTGGGACTTCTAGACTAAATTATTCAATGATAATCTTAAAGCATTGTCCAAGGCACATCCATATCTACTAGTAGGAGGGTATATTAAATATGTGTAACCACTTAATTATTATTATTATTATTATTTGTTCATCATAAATTTAACATCATTCACTTCAATTATTTCAATGAAAATCATGAAAACATAGTTCTAAGGTGTTTCCATAAGTGTTTATAGATTTTAAAATACTAAAAAAAATAGTGGTTTAAATTTCATAGGTAAACTTCAAATTTTTTATCAAGTGTTATTACTTTAGTTGATTAAATTCCTCAAATTTCAAGAAAAAACCTTAGTTTGAATCTTGTTAATTGATAAATACACTGTATCACTCCAAATTTTTCGCACCCATACCTTCAGGCTATAGGATCCGTGCCCGGAAGGGGGATGCGAAAAGGATGGGACAATACCTCGGACTGAGAGGCCTTTTGAAGGTCCCGCCTCTCGGGGGAGGTGTATAAGGGTGAATTTTCGACGAATGGTGGGTTCACCAGGAAACTTTTGAATGGCAGTTTCCACGCCTAGGTTGAGAGGGTATTTGATATGTTCATTTTTATGTTTGTTCATTCAACTCCTAGGTTTGGCCAAATGAATCTAAACTGTTCTATATGAAATACATATTTAAATGAATACAGAAAACAAAAATGGATGCAAATAACAGAGAATATACTAACTAGAAGAAGTCATACCTGGTTTCGGATGTCTGATGGAGATTCTGAGTCTTGTAGTAGTTCAGATCGCCTCTGATATGACAGAATCGTCTGCGATCAGACAAGATCGTCTGAGATCTAACGAATTCGTCAGAGACCTGCAATAAGAGAAATAGATACAAAATACTAGAAATGCAACTATTCCAACAGAGGGCAATGATGTAGAATGATAACAATAATATTAAACTGATAATTATAAACAAAAATATGAGTGCATTATAATGATTTAATGACAAATTATGATTTTATTATGCATTAAAACTATATTGGCGAACTCCAAGATGCAGAACAATAAGGAATAACCATAGAATTAACTAAATGTAGAATAAGGTAGCAGAAAAGAGTGAAGAAACGCAAACTCTGGGCACTGATTGCCCCCAATGTTGACTGCAATCGAAATAGCCTGCAAAATACAAAATCGTCTTCAATTGCGGCATGATCGTCCGAGATTGTACAGGATCGTCTGCGACAATATGAGCTTGCTTCGGCTGAAAAACAATGAGGTTCCTGCAAGAAACTTAGAAAGGCACAAATGCAAATGATAATTCAGGGTATTCTAATGTACACAAAGATCAAATTACAAGGGAATTCAGCCAGGGGTAGATCAAGGGGAGGGCCTAAGATTAAATAGGCATAGGAAGGAGGTTGGGAGGTTGGAGATTATCCCAATCTGGGAGATATCCAACAGGGAAGGTCTCTAACGGTGCAGACACGCTTTTTCCTCGATTAGAGACGCCATTGAAACAAAAGCTAATTATAAAAAAATCAGTTTGGGACAAAATCATCTGGACGTTCTGCTCCAGACGAATTCGTCCGATCTGAGGCGATATCATCTGATCGACGACGATATCGTCCAACGGTCACAACAAATCCTAAAAATGGCACAAAAAACGGGGAAAGCGGGTAAAATGCGGTTTAACAGGCAGTTTGGGGTTTAAAATTCAAATTTTAATATTTTATATTTTTACTAAGGTTTAATTGTGCCAATTTTAGGGTGCTACATTTTGCACCCTCTTTAGTGAATTTTTCGAAGAAAATGCGTTAAAGATGAGTTTTTCTCATTTTACGAGAAAGTAAAAATATACTCAATTTTTTAGACGACGATTCTTGGTCGAATCGTACGAATGCTGACTATGGTGCCCCCTCCGTGTTTTTACCCAAATCGAATGTTTGAGGTAAACACACGAAAAATCAAAATTAAAATGTTGTTGGTTTTGAATTAAATTAAGAAAAATAGGGAAAACCCTAATTCATTTTTTACTATTCATTTTTATTGTTCCAGAGCTCTGCAAAGAGAAAAATGGTGGAGACAGTGCACAGAGCGACAGAGATCCAGCGCGGGCTACGGGTA
This sequence comes from Wollemia nobilis, assembly GCA_028583015.1. Lineage (NCBI taxonomy): Eukaryota > Viridiplantae > Streptophyta > Pinopsida > Araucariales > Araucariaceae > Wollemia > Wollemia nobilis. The sequence goes on from JAQPPZ010016670.1 coordinate 2,775,739, forward strand.
AGGATCTAATCCTAGTAGATTAGGTTTAATTAATCTTTGTGTAATTTTTGTGATTTAAATTTGGTTGTTTGGGGCATCCCGACAGTTTTTAGGCCATCGATGTCGTCGAGACAAAATCGTCCTGATTTCATTGAAATCGTCTCTAGATCGTCGATTTCGTCTGACGGTGAAATCGACGAAGTAGGGGCAATTTCGTCCAACAAGGGGCGATTCCCAAGTTGCGAAAGTGGAGACGATTTCGTCCTCACAAAGGACAATTTTGCCCAATGTTGGACGATATCATCCAATGGTGGACGATATCATTTAAAACTTGATTTTAAGTTGTGTAATTTGAATGATTTATTAATGATTTTGTTGTTTTATTGTTTGTTTTTGCAGAAGGGATTACTAAAGAGTCGAGAATGGAAATACGGTGGGCTAAGAGATGACATAGTCGTGCTTGACTAGGCAGAGCGTGACCAACTTGGACAGGTCGGTCTACAGCATGTGGTAGAGATGCCACAAATATCGACTAACATAGGGCTACTAACAACCCTAGCAGAGAGATGGTATCCAGGGTCGTCCTGCTTTTGGTTATCGACAGGGAAGATGACTCCCACTCTAGAGGACATATGGAGGATCATGAGGATCCCCATACAATGACGATTAATGACGCCTGCGGCCAATCAGGGCCAGGCGATGATGAGGCTCACGGGAGACCCGAGCTTCGCCCTAAATAAGGTCAAAGTGAACATCGAGTCACTACGATAAATGCCTGGGGCATCTAGACTGACACGAGTTTTGGCAGGAGTTGTCGGTGGCTTACTGTTGTGCCACTAGAGCGGATGCAGACTACTGTGGTTGCTCTCAGACATAGTCTGCGACATGAGAGACCATGGGCACAAATTTGCATAGGGCAGCTTTGTTCTGTATCGCTTGTATAGGATCCTGCATGGGGTCGTATACAAGGGAGGTCAATGTCTGGTTTTGACATCGTTGCTGCAGGTTTGGTGCTGGGAGCACAATGCGATGCGAAGGCCGATAGGGCTTCCACTGACAGGGGTTGATCGGGAGAGGCCCCAGGTTTTCTATTGGTGGCTACAAAGGGGGTCATAGCAGCAGATAGATCTGTCGATGTCATAGAGGTTGCTAGATGACCTCATCCCAGACCAGATCACCTGGAGGCCGTGGTGAGAGCACCCCGAGTGGGTAGAGGATGGGTAGGAGCTAGCTCACATCAGGCGAGTCTGTTGGTTGAGGATGGAGCGAGGAGAGGTAGAGCTCCACCGCTATGACCGACTACTGCGATAGTTTGATCTATAGTAGGGGATCCCTTCTCTCAAGGATTATGAGTACTCCTAGACTGTTCGGGATAATACCACACTGAGTGGGGCTCCAGATATGCAACGATTCTAGAGTCAAGACGTAGACAATGCCCCCCATCCAACCAATGGATGGTGATGACACCGAGGTTGCGGATGGCTATGATGCTTGGTACACAGGCATTCGCCCTCCTCGGATGACGAGGGTGCAGGGTTCGATGCACGCGATTGTGCAACGGATGGGGAGGCGACGACAGGCTGTTATTGAGGCAACGTAGGGTCACAGGGGGAGAGAGCAGTCCCATAAGAGAGATGCTAGAGGATGGCACGAGCTCCACAAAGGCCACAAGATACAAGACGGAGGGAGGAGGGAATCCCTTCGTAGTAGGGTGAGATACCACCATCGCCTGATAAGGGCAAGGGTGTTGACACAAGGGAGAGCAGCGAGACAGCGGCTCTTCAAGCTGAGGTTGCCTGCCTTCGGGCTCAGGTGCAGACATTGCAGGATGAGGCTACACGACTCAGAGCTCAGGGCGAAGGGGTGAGCAGGGATGACCTAGTGTGATCCATGATGCAGATCGCATTTTACCATGGTGTATACTTTCAGCTAGTTCTAGAGGGCCAAAGGGTACAACTGCCAGCCAACATTACAAAACTAGTTAGGCTGGGATCGGCGAGGACATCCTCCCGATCGACGACGAGGACCCGAGATACATCCCGGACCTCTATGGGACCACCTCCTCCACGACAGGGTGGGGGAGGAGATGATGCTGAGAGCTTGAGGGCTTCTCGAGGCTAGGTGCTAGAGACTATAGATTTTGGAGAGATTTATTGAGAGGATTGAGTATGCCAGGGTATAGATTGTGGCATACCAATCCAACTTTGATATGATGTATATAATTTTTTGATATATATATATATATATATATATATATATATATATATATATATATATATATATATATATATATATATATATATATATATATATGGCTGAATTTCCCTATAATTTGATCTTTGTGTGCATTAGAATACCCTAAATTATCATTTGCATTTGTGCCTTTCTAAGTTTCTTGCAGGAACCTCATTGTTTTTCAGCCAGAGCAAGCTCAAATCGTCGCAGATGATCCTGTACAATCTCGGACGATCACGCTGCAATTAGAGACGATTTTGTATTCTGCAGACGATTTGACTGCAGTCAACATTGGGGGCAATCAGTGCCCAAAGTTTGCATTTCTTCACTCTTTTTTGTTGCCTTATTCTACATTTAGTTAATTCTATGGTTATTCTTTATTTTTCTACATCTTGGAGTTCACACATATAGTTTTAATGCATAATAAAATCATAATTTGTCATTAAATCATTATAATGCACTCATTTTTTTGTTTATAATTATCAATTTTATATTATTGTTATCATTCTACATCATTGCCCTCTTTTGGAATAGCTGCATTTTTGGTATTTTATATCTATTTCTCTGATTGCAGGTCTCTAACGAATTCGTCAGATCTCAGACGATCTTGTTTGATCGCAGACAATTCTGTCACATCAGAGGCGATCTGGACTGCTTCAACAATTAGAACCTCCATCAGACATCCGGATCAGGTATGGCTTTTTAATCTAGTATATTTCCTGTATTTTTTGTTTAATTCTATTTTCTATATTCATTTAAATCTGCATTTCATATAGAACAGTTTAGATTCATTTCGCCAAACCTAGGAGTTGAATGAGCAAACATAAAAATGAACATATCAAATACCCTCTCAACCTAGGCGTGGAAACTACCATTCAAAAGTTTCCTGGTGAACCCACCATTCATCGAAAATTCACCCTTATACACCTCCCCCGAGAGGCGGGACCTTCGAAAGGCCTCTCAGTCCGAGGTATTGTCCCATCCTTTTCGCATCCCCCTTTCGGCGTAGGATCTGCGCCTGAAAGGGGGATGCGAAAAGGATGGGACAATACCTCAGATTAAGAGGCCTTTCGAAGGTCCCGCCTCTTGGGGGAGGTGTTTAAGGGTGAATTTTTTATGAATGGTGGGTTCACCAGGAAACTTTTGAATGGCAGTTTCCACGCCTAGGTTGAGAGGGTATTTGATATGTTCATTTTTATGTTTGCTCATTCAACTCCTAGGTTTGGCCAAATGAATCTAAACTGTTCTATATGAAATGTAGATTTAAATGAATACAGAAAACAAAAATGGATGCAAATAACAGAGAATATACTAACTAGAAGAAGTCATACCTGGTTTCGGATGTCTAATGGAGATTCTGAGTCTTTTAGTAGTTCAGATCGCCTCTGATATGACAGAATCGTCTGCGATCAGACAAGATCGTCTGAGATCTGACGGATTTGTAAGAGACCTGCAATAAGAGAAATATATACAAAATACCAGAAATGCAGCTATTCCAACAGAGGGCAATGATGTAGAATGATAACAATAATATTAAACTGATAATTATAAACAAAAATATGAGTGCATTATAATGATTTAATGACAAATTATGATTTTATTATGCATTTAAACTATATTGGCGAACTCCAAGATGCAGAACAATAAGGAATAACCATAGAATTAACTAAATGTAGAATAAGGTAGCAGAAAAGAGTGAAGAAACACAAACTCTGGGCACTGATTGCCCCCAATGTTGACTGCAATCGAAATAGCCTGCAAAATACAAAATCGTCTTCAATTGCGGCATGATCGTCCGAGATTGTACAGGATCGTCTGCGACAATATGAGCTTGCTTCGGCTGAAAAAAAATGAGGTTCCTGCAAGAAACTTAGAAAGGCACAAATGCAAATGATAATTCAGGGTATTCTAACGCACACAAAGATCAAATTACAGGGGAATTCAGCCAGGGGTAGATCAAGGGGAGGGCCTAAGATTAAATAGGTATAGGAAGGAGGTTGGGAGGTTGGAGATTATCCCAATCTGGGAGATCTCCAATGGGGAAGGTCTCTAACGGTGAAGACACGCTTTTTCCCCGATTAGAGACGTCGTTGAAATAGAAGCTAATTATGAAAAAATTAGTTTGGGACGAAATCGTCTGGACGTTCTGCTTTAGACAAATTCGTCCGATCTAAGGCGATATCGTCTGATCGACGACGATATCGTCCAACGGTCACAACAAATCTTAAAAATGGCGTGGAAAATGGGGAAAGCGGGTAAAAGGCGATTTAACGGGCAGTTTGGGATTTAAAATTCAAATTTTAATCTTTTATATTTTTACTAAGGTTTAACCATGCTAATTTTAGGGTGCTACATACACAATAATCAAAATATTAAAATACTATTATGTAATCATAATGTAAAATAGATGAGATCCATCTCAATCCCATATAATCAATTTAAAAATACCAAAAAAAAAAATTATCTCGAATTGAAGCCCAACCTTGACATTGTCGAGACAACAAAGCATAAAATTTTTCCCATAACAGATTCCTTGTTTTGTTTTGTTAGCGAGAGCTATGTCAACGTTTCAAAAGAAAATTCATAAAAATTGAAAACAAGAACCTTACGTTGTTGGCAAGAGTCAAATTGTATATTTTCGTAGTGTTTTCTATGATGTTTTCATAATTCACACAAATTGACATCATAATTCACACAAATTGAAAACAAGACAAGACATTGTTGGCAAGAGTCAAATTGTATATTTTCATAGTATTTTTTATGATGTTTTCATTACTCTAAGTCTACTATGTTGATTGATTTATAGTAACAAATCCTTCGCTATAAATTACTTAACTGTGTTTTCTACAATGTTTTAATTAATTACACGTCTGTTTTTTTAATTATATAAAGGAATTTGTAATTACTTATTATTTTTATTAAAAATTTTGGGTTTAAAATTTTAAAGTTACTATAATTTTTATTTCACCTTGTTATTAGTATCTGGTGTGAGGGAGACCACATGTAAATCGGAATTAGTTGGGGCACTCAGCTGAATCAGGTCAGACTACTACTTTGTTCAAACAGACATACCTCCAAAATTTAAATCTAAATCTCCTCTGATAAACACCAAAACTTACAATCCACCCAATATTTAAAGATTTGGTCTTAGAATGTTAAGAATAGGTTTATTCAGAGAAGATTGAATTACTTGATGAAGCCCATTCAACAACAATATTGACATTGATAGTTTTTATTCAGTAACCACAATAAACCCTCTCAACCTGTTTTCTATTATACTGAAGCAAATATTATAATGAAGGGACTTATATGTTTGAACGACTTTACAGGAATCGATAATGTGGGTGTGAGGGTCTTCATGGTGGTGAACACACATGATTTGGCCAAGCGTTTTAACCATAGAAGGCATAAGACTTGTTCTAGCCAACAACAAATTTCTTCTTCCACCTCTGTGCTCCATGGCCATTGATGCTCTCAAGGGGTGGTCAGATAGATTTTAAGGAAGAAGCAGTTGTATCTTCCACAGACCTGGCAAGAGCTATTACCCACCAGAGATTACAAGAACACCCTACACTGACAACATGCAAACAACACTCCTCCCTTAATCTTGTGGAGTTCACTCTTAGAGTTTATATGGGCTTTTACAATAATTGTCTAGGCATAAATTCAACCTTTTGATGAGTATCACCTCTATGGGAATCACTTATGCTTGCATGATGCCAGGATTTGTTGTCAACCTTAGAACCTGGTGTCCCTTCAAGCTTAGAGTTCATTGTAGGAGAAGGGAAAAAGTGATCAAATGCAAGAGCACATGCAATGCCTTTGAAAGTGTAAATATTACTACACCAGTGACCATACAACCCCTCTAACTTATTTGCCTAAGAACTATCCATCATAGTTAAGAGAATTTGTCCTACAACCTATAACTACCTATACAATGATAACAACAATACCTTCACTTGTAACACCAGTTATACAATTGCTTTATATCCTACCAACTAGAGGCAATCTTGAACAACCTATAACTACCTATACAATGTTAACAACAATACCTTCACTTGTAACACCAGTTATACAATTGCTTTATATCCTACCAACTAGAGACAATCTTCTTTTGTGCTTAGGGTTTTAATATATGATGTCCATATTCATATTTTGACATTGTTTCATTTTTTTTATACTTATTCTATTGAATGACTATATCAATATATGAGACAGTTTTATAAGAGTTAGATTGATTGGTTTTATACTTTCTTCTTTGCCTAGTCTATTGGAACTTAAATTTATTGGATGGTAAAGGATTATTTGATTGATTGGTTTTATACTTTTTTTCCTTAATTAGAACTTAAATTTATTGGATGGTAAAAAATTATCACTTTCAATTTTGTAATTATTTTTCAACAATGTATGTTAATGTATATATTTTCAATTAGTTATATAGTATTGAAATGGGTCGGTTTCACTTGTGTTACATTATCACCACATATTAGTATTACAACAGCTTGGATATTATCTATGTATCACTTGACAAAATTTGAACTCTATTCTCCTTTGTGAATGTTGAGGAATCCAACTAGTTGAGCTAATGCAAATTGATATTAAGAGTGCTTAAAGTATGATATTTGTTTAAAATTTTCATCACTTGAGATAAATTAAATTGTTAAGTGCAATTAAAAGGCTAAAATATGCAACTTATGGGTGTTTTGTTATGGATGTAAGAGGTAGGTTCTTAGATTTTTTTGTTAATCAAATATTGTATCACAAGGTTAGAGTTCATGTTTGAATTCAATAAGGTTTAAATTCAAAATAAATTTGATATTAATAAAAGTTTAGAATAAAATTTAACATAATGTTTGGGTTACTAAAATGGTGTAAAAATGCTTTGCTTACTATATTAGGATAGAAGATGATGCAACATGGAAGAGAAGAATATCATAAAGAGTTTTATTTGATTTTTATTGTTTTTAACGATACTATGATTTGATTTGGATTGAATTAATGACCAAACTTCAACAATAAAAATCGTTGCATGTTAAAATTCAACAAATTTGAAACTTCAAAACCAACATTTGTTGAATTATTTGTTGGATGGTAAAGGACCATCACTTTCAATTTTGTAATTATTTTTCAACAAAGTATGCTAATGTATATATTTTTCAATTAGTTATATGGGATTGAAACGTGTCAGTCCCACCTTTATTACATCATCACCACATAGTAGTATTACAACAACTTGGATATTATATATGTATCACCTGGCAAAATTCGAACTCCTTTCTCCATTGTGAATGTCGAGGAATCTAACAAGTTGAGCTAATGTCATTTGTTTATGCCAATGTATATTAAGAGTGCTTAAAGTATAATATTTGTTCAAAATTTTCATCATTTGAGATAAATTAAATTGTTGTGTGGCAATTAAGAGGCTAAAATATGCAACTTATGGGTGTTGTGTTATGGAGGTAAGAGGTAGGTTTTTAGCTTTTTTGTTAATCAAATATTGTATCACAAGGATAGAGTTCATGTTTGAATTTAATAGGGTTTAAGTTCAAAATAAATTTGATATTAATAAAAAATTAGAATAAAACTCAACATAATGTTTGGGTTACTAAAATGGTGCAAAAATGCTTTGCTTACTCTTTTAGGATAGAAGATGATGCAACATGGAAGAGAAAGATGTCATAAAGAGTTATTTTATTTTTAATAGATACTATGATTTGATTTGGATTGAATTTATGACTAAACTCCAACAATAAAATTCGTTGCATGTTAACATTTGACATATTTGAAACTTCAAAGCCAATATTGGTTGAATTATCTATTGGATGGTAAAGGACCATCACTTTCAATTTTGTAATTATCTTTCAACAACATATGCCAATGTATATAATTTTCAATTAATTAAATGCGATTGAAACAGGTCGGTTCCACGTGTATTATGTCACCGCATAGTAGTATTACAACAACTTGGATATTATCTATGTATCACTTGGTAAAATTCAAACCTGGTTCTCCTTTGTGAATGTTGAGGAATCTAACCAATTGAGCTAATACCATTTGATTATGCCAATATATATTAAGGGTGCTTAAAGTATAATATTTGTTCAAAATTTTTATCATTTGAGATAAATTAAATTGTTACAAGGCAATTAAGAGGCTAAAATATGCAACTTATGGTAATGTGTTATGGAGGTAAGAGGTAGGTTCTTAGATTTTTTGTTAATAAAATATTGTATCACAAGGTTAGAATTCATGTTTGAATTCAATAGGGTTTAAATTCATTACTAAAATGGCACAAAAATGCTTTGCTTACTATTTTAGGATAGAATATGATGCAACATGGAAGAGAAGAATTTCATAAAGGGTTTTATTTGATTTTTATTGTTTTTAATGGATACTATGATTTGATTTGGATTGAATTTATGACCAAACTTCAACAATAAAATTTGTTGCATGTAAAAATTCCACAAATTTGAAACTTCAAAGCCAACATTTGTTGAATCTTATGATATAGATCATATATAATACCCATAACTAGGATATATTTTTTATTCTATATTACAAGAGTATTTGGGTAATTTGTATGTTATTTTTTAATGAAAAAACCTTACATTAATTAAGATTAATCATACAAAAAAGGGCAGGTGGAATTAGCACACCCCACAAACCATAAAAGTCGTTAGGTGGAGGAAATCACACCTCCCCAATAAAAATAGAGTCCAAAAAACATTACTACATGCTACCGCGAGCAATCATTACATAGACATCCTAAGACATAATCAGTAAACAAAGATCAAGGAGTGAGACAAAAGTTATTTTCGTCGTTGACACACTACCAACTGCCATTCGAAGAGACTGGGGCAGTCCATACTTCATCAACCAGAGTCCATTGAGGAAGACCCTGACTGACTCAGCTTGGAATGCTTGGTAGAATACATGTTGCTCATAAGATACGACCTCTTCTGCCTCTGGGATAACTCCTCATTTCCCAGGTAAATGCTTGGTAGAATACATGTTGCGTGTAAGTTGTGACCTTTGTTGCCTCTGATAGTCAGACCTGAACAAACTCTATGCTTCAAGCATTGGATTTTGGTTAGTTTTTCATCAACATAATTTGTATGAGGACTTGTAAGGATTCATAATATCCATGACATCTTTGGAATAACCTAGGCATCAAAGCAAACTGAAGGAATTAGTGCCTCCACTAAAATTACCCTCACTCGAGGATATTTGACAACGCTTGTCAAAGCTTAGGCCCAAGTTGTTTCTCAAGGAGCTTCGAGAACAACAAACTTTAAAAGCTTGTTCCTCTGTAGTCATGGAGTATGTGGACACTGCTAATGAAAAAGCTGGCATGGTAGTGGGATGAGCCTCTACAACAATCGAGGTCCAAAGAGAAGCTGAAAAAGGTGGCAAGTGAGTAACTATAGGGGTGGTTGAAGTAGCATTAGGGACCCCTACAACTTGCGTGGTGGGCTGCATGTTAATGACAGTAAACATGATGGCTTTAAAAGATTGCATAGAGTTGGTGGGGGCTTGCATAACCTGGGTATCGATGGGCCTGGTCTGAGTAGGCTGCACAGAAGGATTGGCCTAGTTAGAGTGCTTAGAAGCATAATTTTTTTGTATAGTAATTATTTTCCAGTCGCCTTGGCATTTTCGAGCCTTGTTAGACTGAGCTACTAGGGTAGTCGAAGGGGGTTAGGTTTGTTTGAACTTCCATTCCATCAGTGGATAATCTCAAATCTTGTGAGCAGCAGACTGGCAATGATAAAAAATTATTCAGTAAATTGATATAGGTGACAGGTTACCTAATGGAGGTATCACTAATCTGGATATATATGGTATCTGAAAGGTCTTTGGTGAGGTTGACTTTGATACAAGCCTGCTTGATAGGGCGAGCTGAGAAAAAATGTTTAGGCTCAAGACATACAAAATTGCCAAGGGAAGAGGTGAGCATTTGCAAAAAACCCAAAAGGAGATAGGTAAAATTGGGAACTCAATCCACACGGGAACTTCTAGCTCAGCTTGATCACGGACTATGAAGTCATGAGTGTAAGATTACAAAATTAACAGGGAATTTCTCACTGTCTAAGAACCTTTGGCTAACACTTTTTGAGCTTGAGCAGGATCAAGGAAGCGAAAAAAGAAATAACCCTTGGTGAGATTCTGAACATTCTCAACTATCACACCATGCAGACCCCAAACTTGTTGCACCCAGGACCTAATGAGGGTATCATTGGGAATTCTACCTACAAAATACCTAACAAGGGTATGTGACTAAGAAAAAGAAAAAAAACCAATGGTAAGCATTATGAAACTCATGCAAGGGAATGAAAACAGTAGGGATAGTACTCTTACCTTGTGAAACACTTTTGGGATCACCGTTGCTCTCTGAATATGGCTTAGTAGCAACTAAGCTAGCCATTTATGAATGATAGTAGACCCAAACCCTAGCAAAGTAATTTTTCTTCATCAAACCCTAGCAGAGCCCTCACTACTTTATAATTTATATTTTTAACTGCATACACTTTCGTATTATATTCTTTATATGTTAATTTTCAATCAATATATCCACAAAGCATTCAAAGTGAGAGGGTTTGAAGCAAAGGTTTATACATAATTTCTATTTATAAATATCGTCACATGGAATTTAGTTTAGTTTTTAAAACTTGAGAAAGAAAAATAAAGAATAAAGACTAAGCATGATTTGTCAACTTAGAATTTGAGTTCCATTAAGACAACATAATTAATGAAAGTAATCTTGGTGTGTTTATCTTAAGCAATAGTTGTTTATTGCCTTATGTAATTTGTAGTCAACTAAAGTAATATGTTTAAACAAAAACAAGTCTAAATTTTTTAATATATATGACCTTGAGGTTATTTGTATCAATTTTATAAATTTTTAATTTATATTTATAATTTTTTTATGTTTAGAAAAATATCATTTGTATATTTTAAAATCCATATTATCATAAAATTTTGCAAAAACTAATGTCAAAGGTTGCTTGATGAGGCACTAAAGGATTTTTTCAAAACATATTCTTACCATGAAAAATTACCTCCATGCCAAAAGAATCCAAGGAGCCATCATCTACTTGAAAGAAAAACAAGGTTTTTGTCATGACATTAATGTTTCATTTCATTTTTGTCTATAAAATAAATAGAAAATAAAATCCTACAATTGTAAATAAAGGTTATTATTAAAAAATATATACAAACAAAAGTAAATATATGCAAGTTTTAATAATGGGACATTTATTTATGAAATATATTAATAATTTAATTTTGTCATTATGAATTATAGGATTTGACATACCACTTCAATGATAAAATAAAATAAATATTAAGATCATTTATTTCCATAACAAAATGTTAAATATATCATTGCTAGTATCAAAACAATGTATAAATGAATTGAATAACCATACTAATAGTTTTACTCCTTTGTTGAGCCAAGTTTCCTAGAATCTAATGATTTCACTACTTAATCATGATTTATTCTTCTTCCTCCATTGTTTTTTTGTTATTCTGGCTACATACAATTATATCCGAATAAGAATTCATGATGTCTTAAAGTTTGTGCAAGGAATGGAAAAGGTGTAACCTTTTTCCCTATGTCTTGTGTAAAAAGATAATAAATCTTGTTTGACATGTTTTCGCAACGAAAAATAATATTTGCTATCCAATTGAAAATGCAACTACTTAGTAAATCTTGGAGGTGTAGGATCATGTTGTTTTGAGTTATTATTTGCAAACTTGAAAAACCAAAAAATTAAACAAATCCTTAATTAAGGTTTATTTTATTAGAAAAAAATAAAAATTGAAATATTATCACGTTAATAATTTATGCATGCATCATGTACTCAAAAGCGAATGTGAGTTAGGAGTGGATGTACCTAGAAACGAGTGCGAGTGTAAATCGGGAATGGATGTAGCTAGAAGCGAGTGCGAGTGTAAGTCAGGAGTAGGTGCAATCGAAAGCAAGTGCAAGCGTGAGTTGGAAATGAGTGCAGTTAGAAGTGAGTGTAGCTAAAAGTGAGTGCGAGCACGAGTCGGGAGTGAGTGCAATCGAAAGCAAGTGTGAGTATGAGATATAAGTGAGTACAACTAGAAGCGAGTGCGAGTGCAAGCTAGGAGTAGTGTAGCCAAAAGCGAGTGAGAGTGTGAGCCGAGAGTGAGTGTAGCCAAAAGTGAGTGAAAGCGTATGAGTGTGAGACATAAGTGAGTGTAGTTGGAAGTGAGTGTGAGTGCAAGCTAGGAGTAGTGTAGCCAAAAGTGAGTGGGAGAATAAACCGAGAGTGAGTGTAGCCAAAAGTGAGTGGGAGAATGAGTCAAGAGTGAGTGTAGTCAAAAGTAAGTGAAAGCACAAGCTAGGAGTGAGGAGGAAGTGTGAGTAGGAAAGTAAGAAGTAGAAAGCAAAGTGTGATCAAGGAACAAGTGCCACTTCTTGTTTTAGATCTTAAGAGAATTTAAAATATTTGTTTAAAGAAAGGTAACATGGAAAGAAAGTCATTTTTGAAAGTCCTTATTAAAAGTATGAATAGTCAAGTTGGAAGTATGGATACCCTAGATACCAATAAGAGGAAGAGTGAATCTATGGCAAACCAATCCATGTAGTATATTCTACACCTGAAGTGATTATCAAAGATGAGATGATTAAGTATGATATATAGTTCTTAACACCAAAGGGTTAATATGTAAGTTTCATGGATACTGGCTAGGGTTTTTCGAGATTCAAAATTAGATCAAGTGGAAGTGGGGATTGAATTCAAATTACTTCATGAATTTTCTTCCAAAATGATTTTTCCTCATTATTTTCTCTAGTTCAAAAATAAGGGATAAAATAATGGATGGATACCTATGGTTTAGGGGTAAGGATGCATTATATTTAAGACCTTGGAGTGAGAATTTTTTTGTGGATATAGAAAATATTAAAAGGCTTTCAGTATAGATTAGGCTTTTTGGACTTCCTTATCAACTCATCAATAAGGAGGTTTTGAAGAATATTGGTAATACTCTAGGTGGATTCATCCAAAAGAGATCAAATACTAAGGAGAGAACACATGTTGTATACACTCGAATATGTGTTGCCATGGATATTTCTAAACCTTTACTGTAGTCAATTTGGATTAAATTTGAATCAAGAGAATGGGATCAACAAGTGGATTATGAAAATATTGCATTCTAATGTTGCAAATATCATGAAATCGGGCACATGGCAAGAGACTGCAAAGTGAAAATGGAGGAAAAGATAGAAATTGTTGGGCATGAGGGTAGCTTCAATTTGAAACAAGATATCATATCACAGGAGAAGCTAGTTCAAATCAAGAATTTTTCACTTCTAAGAAAGTGGCTAGAAAAATCCATCTACATCATCAGATGGCAAAGGCCATTTTAGTTCAATGAAATCAACCATTAGAAGAAAAAAATTATATGGGGGATGAGGAAGTACAATCAATAAATTCAAATATATAAGGAGCTAAAGGTGCAAAGTAAGAGAAGGCAAGTTTTAAAGCAAAGAAATATGGGAAGGTAAACTTGAAAGCAAATGAGGTGAAGGAGGTCAAGCTTAATCCAAGTAAATCACCTTTATTATCCTCAAGTAGTGTAAAATATTATCCTTACAATAATAGTACAAAGTGTATTCCTTGCACTTTAGGATTTCAAGAGCTATATAATAAAGAAAATATTATAAATGTTATCCAAGGAAATTTAGGGTTTCTAGGCCAACATAAGAAAGTAATGACTATGGGGGATTGTCTATATAGTTTAGAGTTTATAGGATAACATAAGTAAGAAAATGCTAATCAGGCTATTCCCTGCACTTTCGACTCTTTAGGACAAAATAAATCTTGAGAAAAGAAATACCATTATGAACAATATAAAAAAATAGAAAAGTAGAAGAGATTGATAAAGATGAAAGTTTTGGCAGGAATGGAAGGGGAGGAAGGCCATAAAAGCAAGAACAAAGAGAAAAAAAAAATCAAAAGAATATTTATCTGGGAAGACAAATAAAAATATCATAGGTGTTAACAAGAAGTGGGGCTAATCCCGCTAATAAAAATAAAAAAAATGTTGATGATGAAAAGGATATCATGGAATATTAGGGGTATTAATAAAAACCCTAAAAAAGGGTTATTAAGGAAATAATAGGTTGTTATACTCTTGAGTTTATTTTATTACAAGAAATTAAATTAAGCAGTGAGGAATGTAAGGATGCTTTTAAGAAGATGTGGAAGATGGGTGATTGTTTAGCAGTTTTTTCTACAGGAGCTTTAGGTGGTATTGCAATAATATGGTACAAATGCAAATGGAATGGACAACTATTATAAGTAAAAAGTAATTGGGTTATTGGATTATTTTGCATGAAAGAGGAAAACATCAAAGTTGGGGTTATAAATGTATATGCTCCAACTACATTTACTCCTCGTGAAATATGTTGGAAGGACCTTAGCATATTTTTATCAAATACAATGATGATTCATTGTGATCTATAGATTCTTGAGGGTGATTTTAATACTTTTCTATCTCCTTTGGAAAATAAGGGTGGTATTCCAAGATGGTCTAAATCAATGCAATATTTTGCTTCATTTGTCAATTCAAATGATCTTTGGTATGTTAGTCCCTCAAGCTTTTAATATACATGGGATAATATATGCATTAGGTAAAATCATATAGCAGAAAGACTGAATAGGTTCTTGTAATCCAATAATTAGTTGTAAACAAAGTGTACAATCTCTTCAGATATTTTATTGCGAGCAAGACCAAATCACAAACCTATTCTTTTGACTTGTGAGTTACTTAATATTGGTCATCCAAAGCAATTTCACTTCTAGTTTATGTGGCTCCAACACCTTGATTTTTCCAGATGGTTATGTTATGGTGGGATGAATCAAAATTTGAAGGATCATGTATATACATGTTTATTCAAAAGTTGAAATATTTAAAGGAGAAAAATGCTAAATATTTTGGTAACATTTTTGAAGAAAAGAAAGAAATTGAATCCAAGCTCAAAAATTTACAAGAGATAGTAGAAATTAATGGAATGGATCAAAATTCTTATGTGAAAGAAAAATAATTACTTTCTGATTATCATAATGCATTGAAAAGAGAGGATTCACACTGGTTCCAAAAATCTAGAGATAAATGGCTCAAGGAGATAGAAATACAATTTTTTTCATGCTATAACAAAAATATTTTTTTTTGTTCGTTGTATCAAAAATACTATAACTCCAGATGGAAGAAATATTGAGGAAAAAGAAGATATTAGGAAGGAAGAAATTAATTATTTCAAAAATATTTTGTGCAAGACAAGGAGGCACAAGAAAAACTTTTAGAATATATTCAATCATTTATGACTTAGGGACAAATGAAATCTCGATGAAGAAGATATCTATGGAGGAGCTCCATGAAGTTCTTTTCTCTTTCCATCCTAACAAGGCACCTAGTTTCGATGGATTTCTTGTAATTTTCTTTCAAAAATTTTAGAATTTATTGAAGAGTGATATGTTAATTACGATTGAAGAGGCCTAGAAAAGGAAGTCTATAATAAGTGAGATCAATGCTATTTTTTTTGGATTTGGTTATAGTGAGAAACCCTCTATGACCGACGTACAAGGCTGAGCAGTCTCCTCCCAACCATAACCCCTCCTAAATTTGAGAGCTATACTTATCAATAGGGAATTTAACACAAACCCACCACACACCCACCTCCTCACACACTCGCCCACGGGCAGTTTGAACCTTTGACCTCCCGAAGAAGAGCCAAAGCCCAAACTATTGCACTGCAACCCCAGGTGCAGATCAATGCTTCTTTTATTACCTTGGTTCCCAAGAAAGGCGACAAACAATATTTTAATGATTTTCGTCCAATAAGCTTTTGTAATATGATTTATAAGATCATTTTAAAAATTATGACAAACAAGTTGAAGGACTTTCTAGGGTGTCTTATCTCAGAGGAACAAGGTGGCTTTGTTCATGGTAAAAAAATTCTTGATGGTAAAATTAATTTACAATAGGTCATACAATCTATTCATTCCATAAAAAACTAGGTATGCTTTTGAAATTAGATATGAACAAAGCATATGATAGGGTTTCCTCGAATTTTCTACATGTTACTATCAAAATTTTGGATTTGATTATAGTTGGTATGAGTGGATTAAATGTTGTTATAGCACTACAAAATTTTCTATTTTGATCAATGGTTATCCTATTGGTTACTTCAAGTCATCTTGTGGACTTCATCAAGGTGATCCACTTTCTCCTTATCTATTCATTATTATGGCAGAAGCATTAGGGAGAGCCTTTTCAAAGGCAAAAATGGAAGAAAAATCAAGGGTATTCAAGTTGCAAAAAATGGTCCCTTTGAATCTCATCTCCAATTTGTTGATGATTATTTTCTTTTGGGCCATCCCTCAGTCGGTGAGGCCATGGAGTTTAAATCAATATTATCATGCTATGAGAAGGTTACTGGACAGTTGGTAAATACTACAAAATCTAGGATTTTTTATTAATACTACCCTAGATTTAAAATAAATTATTGTGAATATTTTAGTGTTTAAAATTAAAAAAATTTCATCAACCTACTTGGGTATTCCTTTGTATGATAAAGGAAATAAAAAGGAGCTTTGGATCTCTTTTTTGGATAGAATAAAATCTTGCTTGGCAAGTTGGAAAGGTAAGTTCTTAACCATGACAGGAAGGCTACAACTCATAAAGACTACATTGCAATCAATTCCTATTTATATGATGTCACTTTCAATACTGCAAATAGGTATTGCATCAGAAATTGATAAAATTCAAAGAGACTTTCTATGGAAAGGTTGCGAGGAAAAATTTAGGTTTCCTCTTTGTAAGTGGGATAGGGTTTGCAAAGGAAAGAATATTGGAGGAGCAAGCTTGCGGAATTGTAGGATTATGAATTTGGCATTAGGAGGAAAGCTTGGGTGGAGATTATTCAAAGATCAAGGAAAGAATTGGGCAAAAATATTACTTAAAAATATATAGGTTCTCTTTATGCAATGAAATTATTTAGGAAAATAACTCTACCCAAAGGATTGTCAATATAGAACTTCATATACCCAAGTGTTGTAGGTGAGTTGGAGAGGAGAGGGAAATCTTCCAAGGGAGGTCCCAGGTTCAAATCTCCACCATACCAAAAAGCTGAATTGGGTATCTAAAATCCAATTGATAATGTTGGTGCGGCGAGGTCACCTCTCGTGACTTTGACGGTGTAGAACCCTCTGTTCGTGGTCTCTCAGACTAAGGTGGCTCCACAAGGGGTTTTTCGCCTAAAAAAATATATATAGAACTTCATATGAGAGAGTTTGCAATTGATAAAAAAACATATTAAATGGTCAATAAATGAGGGAAGTTATGCAAATTTTTGGTGCTTGGTTGAAGCCTTATTCTCTTATCTATAACTCAAAATGGAAACTATGGCTCAAGCATGCCTAGCATGTAAAAGTCCAAAGGTCAAAGACTATATTATTATGAGAAAAAACTCTAGATCATGGATTTCTTTTAGTAACCTGGTTGAAGGAGAGGAACTCAAAAAAATTGCATATGAACTTCAAAAGATGCTTCAAGAGTTTTATTTTCCAATTTTTACATGAAAGGATGAGTTGGTTTGGAATTTATCAAAGGATGGTGGATACTCGGTCAAGTTGGGATATGAGGATTTAGAACAATCAAAATTTTCTTCTCCCAAAGATTTTCCTTGGAAGAATGTTTGGTCATTAGAGGCTCTCCCTAAGGCCTCAACATTTCTTTGGTTAGCAATTCAAAGTAAGATTCTTACAAGAGAGAGTCTACAAAGAAGAGGATATTATGGACCCTTTAAATGTGCCTTGTGTGAGAAGGATTTAGAAACATCAGACCATTTACTTCTTCATTGTCCATTTTCTCACACCATTTGGGGTTATTTTTTTAGAAATATGAAATTATATTGGGTAGCTCCATCAACATTGAAAGAGTTGATAAAATGTTGGATTAATTATTTCAAAGCTAAAGCATTATGTATTATTTGGAGGATTGGTCCTGCCATTATTTATTGGAATTTATGGCTTGAAAGGAATAACAAAAATTTAAAAAATAAATATCAAAATCATACCCAAGTTTGGAACCGTATTATTGCCTCTCTTATAGAATGTCTACAAATATGGTGCTCATCATGAGAAGTCTCAATTGTAAAAAAAGAGGTGCTAATAACTTGGATACAGGATTTGAACATACATGGAAGAGTCATCTACAACAATGGAATTAAAACAAAGGATCTACTTTGATCTATGGTAAAATGGAAATATCCAGAAATTGGGTTTATCAAAATTAATTTTGATGGTGCTTCTAAAGGAAATCTAGGAAAATCTAGTGGAGGTGGTATTTTTAGAAATAGTGAAGGCAAAATTCTCCTCACTTATTCATAATCATATGGAACTTCAACTAACAACTATGCAAAGGCTAGGGCACTTCTTATAGGGATTAAAATTGTAGTAGAAAAATGATGGAAATATATTTCAATTGAGGGGGACTCACAAATTATCATTAATGCTATTAACAAAAATGGATGTGGAGACTAGATAAAAAATAATATTATTGTTGATGTTCATCATCTATTACTAGAGGCAATATCTTGGAAGTGTGAGCATATTTATAGAGAAGGAAATCGGGTAGCAAATAAATTAACAAATTGCGGTGTTGATCTTCATCCCAATGAAATTCAAATTTTAGAAGGCAATTGGCCAAGTGAGATTTTATCTCTTAATCAAAGTGATGTCAAGGAGTATATTGTGGAAACATAGAACTTTGAGGAAGTTGAAGAATATATTTAAGAGGAAAAAAATGAAAAAATTGTGATAAAAAGATATGTTGCAACAAATGTAATATTTTGGTATTTTGATGAGAGTGGCCTCCAATAGAAGCCACATATAACTTATTAAAAAATAAATTATGCATGCATCACAACATTATGAAGTAATGATTTTAAATAAGAATAAAAAATAATTGTATTTATAAGTCAATTCAAGATAATAAAACAATTGAGTCTCACTAATCATAATTTTCATTCCTACAAAATAAATTAAAAATTTAAATTACATTTATTATACTTATTATTTTTTCTAGATAATAAGGGGTTGGACTCGGGTCCCCCACCCTTGACAAATTACATCTCTCTTCTTTAGAGCTTGAGAGTTTACAAATAGATACACTTCTCATCTCAATTGAGATGCTATAGATAGAAACCTGCATCATTTTACATAAAATGTCTGAATTCTTGATTTTCATTTTCTGGATCTTTTCAAATTTTTGTATGAATACAATTAATCCAGAATTTAGCATCTTTCTTGACATTTTTCTATAGCAACCTTCACAATGCCAAAAATTCACCTCTACTATCTATGCCTTGCATCTTAGTAGAGTAATATTTCCAAAACATCGCACTATCATAGTCCGCTTTACCAAATATGGATTGCTAGTTTCCTTCCTAAACACAAGTGCAACCACAAAAATTAAAAAATAGTCTAATAAAAACATTATACAAAAAAAGTAGATATTACCAATGGAAAATATTAAAGTAAATCTTAATCATTAATTGATTCAGGCAATCAACATTTTTTTGTCACCTTCAACTAAAATTTCTACTTCCTCTAACCATGGAAAGGAGAATTTAACTTCATGATCCTCAATCAAAACCCCTCTATTGGCTAGCTTATCTGCACATTTGTTTCCTTCCCTTAATATATGTGTAAACTTGATTTCTTCAAACTCTTTAGCAAGATCTTGAATTTCCACAATTATCTCTTATATGTTCCATGGAGCCTTTGCTTTCCTCAAAATTACATTTATTACTATGAGAGAATCACCTTCCATCCATACTCTATTCCATTTCATTTGTTTACATATTTTTAACCCTTCTAAAGGTGCCCAAGCTTCAACTTCATTATTTGTCTTAAATCCACTATTGAAAGCATAATGAGACAAAATCTCTCCTCTATTATTTCTAATTATTCCTCCTCCTCTTGGTCCTCGATTTCCTTTAGATGCTCCATCAAAATTCAATTTAACCCACTCCACATCTGGTGGTTTCCACTTTATATTCTTTGCCTTCTTTTTGCTTCTCTTGTACCCAACATCATAATTCCATTTAATGACTTGACTCCATCTATCAAGGCTCTCTCCTTCCAAATTAGGGATTGGGTGAGTTGATAGGGTTGGTTTAGACTCCTCTATGGCTAAACATATCTTCTTTTTTATTACCTCTAAACTGCTTTACTTTCCTTTAAATATTCTTCTATTCCTTTCTAGCCATATAGTCCAAAGTATTGTATCTTTTGATATATCCCATATTGTTTGTAAAGCCTCACTTTTATAAGTGTTCTACCATTGCTTTAACCAATCTTCAATTCTGCTATTCATCACCATGCATTTACCAAACATATTAAGAATCCATTGCCATAGATTCCATACTATTGAGCAATGTCCCAAGAGATGGTCTATACTATCCTCCTCCTTATTACAAAAAACACATTGAGAGGGGCCATGAAAACCCCTTTTCATAAGGTTATCCTAGGATAAAATTCTTCTATGACCTACTAGCCAAACAAACATTTTGACTTTAGGAATGCTTGGGCTATCCCAAATATCTCTCCATATTCTAGTGACATTATTATTTTGTTGGTGTTGAACATTATATCCACTTCTTGTTGTATATTCTCCTGAGCTATTCAACTCCCAAATCAATTTATCCTTGGCTCCCCTTAGAATAATCATAGTTGTTATATTTCTACTCAATTGCCTCCTAGCATCAATGTCTTGTATACTTGTAAAAAAACTCTTCTTTCCATTTGTATCTTCCTTCTCAATCCTTGTACAAAATGTTTGAAATCCTATCACCATATTTATCTTGAAGAAATCTCATCCAAGGTTTCAAAATTGGATCTAAGTTGAGTGGTTTTTTATCACACCAAGTATCCATCCAAATAGAAATTTTTTCTCCAGTTGCCACCACCCATCTTAAACCTTTAATCATAAGATCAATAGATTTTTTAAACCATTCCAAAGAGCAAAACCATTTGGTAGAGAGAATACAATAAATATTAAACTTGGGTCATTGGGATCAACATTCTTACTTAGAATAATTCTTGTCCATTGTATTTTACTCTCTTTGTATGATCTCCAGATAACTTTTTCCCTAAGAGCTAAGTTTGCATCTGTAAGAACTCTTAAACCAAGACCTCCCCTAGTTTTATGATCACACAACTTGCTCCATTTCACCAAAGGAGATTTCCTTTTATCATATAAACCTAACCATAAAAAGGATCGCATAATATAGATTAAAATTTTCTCAACGATTTTTGGCATAGAATACAATGACATATAATATGTTGGAATGGCTTGTAATATTGACTTAATTAATTGCACTCTTCCTACTAAGGATAACCATCTACCTTTCCAAGTTGGAAGTTTATTCTGAACTTTACTAATAATTGGATTCCATAAATCTATCCTCATTCTCCCCTCAAATAAAGGCATCCCTAGATAAGTTATTGGTAAATTTGCCTCCTCCATTTGAAGCAACTTGTAAATTCTTGCTTTGATATTAGCAGAGTGTTAAGGAAGTAACTTTTGGATTTAGTCCTATTATCTTTTTTCCCTGAAGCTCTTTCTTACTCTTTTAAAAATTTATTCAAAGCTTTGGACACATTTATCCTTGCCCTTCCAAAAAGGATCGTATCATCTACAAACTGTTGATGGGTGATGTTATTACTAACTTTAAGTCCACTTATAAACCCATATTTGTAAGCCTTCTTTAAATTCCTACTCAAAACTTCTACCATAATAATGAACAAATAAGGAGATAGAGGATCTCCTTGTCTAAGGTCTCTCTTGAATTTAAAACATTTGGTCACTAACCCATTGACCAACACTAAATAAGAAACTGTAGAGACACAAGCTTTAATCCATCTAACCATTTCTTCCCAAAACTAAACTTATCTAAAATTGCAAAAATAAAATCGCATTTAAATTTATCATAGGCTTTATTCATATCAAGTGTTAAGATCATTGCTTTCTATTTTCTTGAAGCTACTGAATGTATAACTTCATGAGCTACTATGATCCCATCCAAAATTAGTCTCCCTTTCACAAATCCTCCTTTTTATTTTGAAATAATTTTATCTAACAATGACCTTAATCAATTTGCCATCACTTTGGAAATAATATTACATGTCATATTACATAGGTTTATGGTTCTAAAAGAATCAAATAATTCAATATCCTTCTTTTTATAAATAAGGGTAAGATATGTTACATTTATTTTATAAGGTATGTATTGTTTTACCTAGATTGTTCCACTGCCACCAATAAATAATCCTTCACTATATCCCAATTTTGATGGTAAAAAGCTACAGAGAGCCCATTTGGACCTAGGGATTTATCCTTATTAAAAGAGAAAAGAGCTAAATGAACTTATTCTAGAGTCATAGACTCCATCAGTTTCCTATTGTCTTCATTCGTTATAATTGAAGGAACATCTTGAATAAGTTTATCATTAAGAACTTCGGTCTCCTTTGAACCTAGAATATTATGATAAAATGACTTTACCTCTTTTCTAATTTCACTCCGATCTTCAATCCAAACCCCTTATATAGATTTAATTCTACTAATTTTGGAAGTTGATCTCTGTACTATAGCCATCTGTTGGCAATTTTGACATTATGCCACATTGGGATTTTTGATGAAATTTTATTGATTGTAAAAGCAACAAAATATATTAATACTATAGTTGCAATATTTTGGCTGATATAATATGTTGCAATTTATTTTTTGTGTGTTAACTTCCTTCTTTGTTTTTCATGCATTTCTTGCTTGAAAATAATGGGTGTTTTGAGGTGAAATGGTTGGGAAAATTGGTTAGGGAGATTAGTTAAAATCATCCAAAGATGTTTGCAACAAATAATGCCCAGAGGCTAAGAATAATAAAAGATGACGACCTTTTCACCCGAATGAAAAATGAAGAATCCATATCGCCTTTAGAACGTGTTGCTAAGCAATGGAAATAATAGAAGTACATTCACCCCAAAAATGGGGTGACAGGTGCATTTGCTCCACTTCAGGGCAACTAAGGGTTGTAAAGAGGAATAAAATGTGCTAAGTTATATTAAAGTCTCCTTCACCTCTCATTTGGGTGAAAATACATTGAAATGGCTAACTTTGAAGTTAACCCGAAATTGAAGTGCATCGGCAATCAAACAATGCATTCACCCCAAGGTTAGGATGAAAGCATCGTTTGCCCTACCTTGGGATGAATGTCTTCAAAATTTTAAAAAATATACACCCAACCAATGTGTTGACCAGTCAAGGGCATGTTCGCCCCAAAGAGGGGCACAAGTCCCATTCACCCCTCCCTGGGGTGAAAACTCAACAAATGGTGGTTCGAGCAAAAATAAGGGAAATAGCAAGGCACTAGGATGACATTGAAAAGTCAACTATGCATTCACCCCAAGAGAAGGGCGAATGTGCCTTTCACCCTTCCTTTGAGTGAACACATATATACAAAAAATAATGGTGGATCCTACTTCGAAACACATTGAGAAGATTAAAAATGGAAGCTATTTTGCCCTAGGTGAGGGACGAAAGTCCCATTCGCCCTTCCTTGGGGTGAAGGTATAGGAAAGTAGCCCGACGATGAGTCAAAAGTTTTATTTTTTCTTTCGGCGAATATGAAATAATTGGGCATGGAAAAGTAAAAAATAAGTCCATCCAAGGTGGAAGGCGATAGGGCCTTTCACCCCTTTTTGAAGGTGAACACATATCTTAAAGGGGAAAAGATATCATTTGTAAAATTATTTCATTTTGAAAGCAAAGGTTTTTGTCAGAATTGATCGCTGCTGTGACAGGAAGGTGAAAGTAGTATTCCAAATTTCAATTGGAGAAAATACGAGGTTGTGCATTGAAGCACAATATCATAAAAGATATTTTTAGGGGCACTCTCTCCATCAGGAAGTGTGAAGGAGATGTGCTCGCTCAGTGTTCAATTTTGGGTGAATTCTATTTTTGGCATTAACAGAGGTTTTTGAAAGTGCTCCGATCGGGTGAATGAAGAGAATTTAATGTTTGTGGTGAGGAGTAACCAAAGTTGTGGATTTCAAGCAAAAGGAGTTGTAGCATTAAAATCATCGAGCGATTTTCATGAATTTCAAAGTATTCCTAACAACAATGAAGGTACCAAGTCAGAAATCACTTTTTCAATTTTCCATGCATTGACACCCGAATGTGCTGATTTCCTAGAGGTTTTTCCTTAAAAGCTGGATCACTGTTTCAAAAGATGGATTTTCAAGATTTCCAAGGAGGAATTTCTTCACCATAGTTCTTGATCTGTAAACATTTTGTCATATGTGCATTAAATGATAGAGGTGAAATTCCTCTATAAATACTACATAATTTCCATTGTAAAAGTGAAGAACACAAGCTTATACTGAAGAGGGGGTGAACAGTATAAGACCACTTTTTACTTTTCTTTCCCAATCAATATTATGCAATGTATCAATAGCAATATCAACAACAGTAATCAAAGCAATGCACAAATCACCACACACAATAGAGACACCAATTTAACGTGGTTCACCCAATGTGGGCTACTCCACGGAGAAAATATTTCACTAAAATTTTCTCAACAAATCTCTTGGGAAACCTTTCCCTATTACAATGTTTATGGACCTCTATCCAAAGGAGACACCAATCCCCTAATCAGGTTCATGGATCTCTATCCATAGGAGAACTCCTTTCTCCTCTACTCTAGTTGGTGATCTTCTAGAAGAACTGTTGCCTCCACTACACTAGCTAATGGATCTCTATCCACTGAAGACTCATATCCTCACTCAGAAGACCTATCCTCACTACCCTAGCTAATGGATCTCTATCCACTAGAGACTATCATCCTCTATACTCTATCACCTCCAAAGCTTACTCTCAGCTCTATCTCAAATCTGCACTAAACATAGTCCTTTGGTCTAGCACAAATCTGCTCAATATCTATCTCTATTTGCACAAACCTATCCTCAAATCTGCACCAAACTCTATCCTCAAATCTGCACTAAACATAGTCCTTCGATCTAGCACAAATATATCCTCAATATCTATCCTCAAGCCTTAACACAAAGCTTGACTTAATCACAAATCAACTCTGCTAGATCTACCCCAAACCTTAACTCAAGGTTTGAACAAATCAATCAATCAACTCTACTCACAAGTCTTCTCAAATACTTATCTCAAATATGCCTTGTAAGCTTCCACAAAAGCTCACACTAATCTATCCACAAGTCCTCTCTAGAACTTGTTCAATATACTCAACAATATCTATCCTCAAATCTATATTGTAAGCTTCCACAAAATCTCACACCAATCTATCCACAAGTCTTCTCTAAGACTTACCTCAAATCTCTCAACAAGTCCTCACTAGAACTTGTCCAATCTCATAGAAA
The DNA here is from genome assembly GCA_028583015.1 of Wollemia nobilis. Taxonomy (NCBI): domain Eukaryota; kingdom Viridiplantae; phylum Streptophyta; class Pinopsida; order Araucariales; family Araucariaceae; genus Wollemia; species Wollemia nobilis. The sequence continues at coordinate 2,801,433 of JAQPPZ010016670.1, forward strand.
CATATAGAGAATTGTTAGAGACTCAATATGCTTCACACTCACAACAATGCTCAAATACTTTCACTCTCTCTCTTTTTATCACAGAAACATATAGAGAATTGTTAGAGACTCAATATGTTTCATACTCACAAACACTCAACCTCTTTCTCAAATCAATTCAGAATATGGAACAATTTATTTCACATAACTAGAACTATCACTTCAACACTTCCACTTGACTAGGCTCAACCAACTCCACTCAATCAATCACTCAATGAAATAATCCTTGCTCACAAACCCTAGTCCAAGCATATGAACACTCACTCAATTATTTCCAAACAATCTCACATAACAATGATACTCATGTTCTTTCACAAACCCTAGTTCAAGATAGTTCACAACTTCACATAACAATGATACTCATGTTCTTTCACAAACCCTAGTTCAAGCATATGAAAGCTTTACTCAATATTTCCAACAATGCTTATCAAACAAGGTTTCTAGAATCAACTTTCATTCAAGAAAAACCAAACTCAACAATGCTTATCAAACAACCCTTTTCACTCCAACTTAGCATTCACAACATCCAACAATCACTCACTAGGAAGATGTGCCCATACCTTTTGTTTGATGAAGAAAATGACCTCAAAACCTATCTTAAACACAATTTTCTTCTTTGCCAATTTCAATGGTTAGATGACAAAATATCACACTAACACTCTCTCAGAAATATTTCTCAATTACAAAAATAATCAAACTCAAATACACCTTATTACTCCTTTGAAATTAGCAATCATCAAAGCATACATAAAAAATAATTACTCAATTACTCCTTATAATCTCCAATATTTAATTAACAACCTCCAAAAATCAAACCCTCAAAAATAATACTGCCTATCCTTTTATCTCCCTCAAATACTCAATAATCAATTTAAAAATAAACTTTATAACCCTCCAAAATATTTAATTTTCATTCAACCTTAGCAAATCCGAAATACCTCATGCAACCTTGGCAAACATTAATGCATACCTTTTATCTCAAGCAAAAGGCCTCGATGGGTTTCGAACGCGAGACCACTCCCAGCGAGCCTTATCGAGGTGCTAGCCCACCACATGGGCTACGAGCCTCCACATGAAGGGGAAGGCTCAAGCCTTCCTCTTATCCCTTTTCGATCTACGATACAAAACAAAACGTCCTCTTCTCTTGCAAAACCAACTCGATAGGTTTCGAACCCTGCTCTCCTAGCCTACCGAAAGTCTTAGCACCACCCATTTTTGCCAACTACGCTACACAGCGTTGTGCGAAGACAAAGGAGCCCCGCTCCTATTTGTCTTATCCTCTACCATCGAAATCTTTCAAAAATGCGAAAAACCTTTCCTCTTCCTTGCGCACGAGTCTTTGGAGTTTTCAATCGATAATTGCATGGGATTTTTTGACTAAGGTTCTTGCCCTCTTTTATACACGAAGGCCAATGTCTTAGAAACGTCGATGCCTTATTCAAATTTTGAATTTGAATAAATAATTAACCTTTATAACCCAACCTTAGGGTTATTTTAATTAATATAAATTAATTTTATAATTAAATTATAATTAATCTATAATTAACTTAATAACTTTAGAAGTTAATTAAATTAATTAATAAATTAATTTATAATGAAATTATTTAAATTAATTTATAATTAATTTAAATCTCCCTTTTAATATTATAATAAAATATTATAATATTATTTTTCTTGGGCCTCTTCATTGCTCTTTGAACCTCATCTGACCACCTAGAATCGGATTTGACCAACTAGAAGTGGACTTTCCTTTTGCACTGATTGCGAAACTACTTCTTCCACTACTCACTAAAAATGGCTCTTGACATCAATGACAACTCAATTACTCAAAATGTCCAACAATATCCCCCTTTGTCATTGATGGCAACCCAATTATCTTTTACAATTTCCTTAACCTTTTTATGTTCTGCTCCCCCTGACTCAATGCTCTCCCCTTAAATCAAATCTCTCCCCCTTACTCAAATCTCTCCCCTTTGACATCAATGGCAAAGGGTCACCTTTGGGGCTCGGGGCTAAGAATGAGTCTCTTAGCTTAGCCCCTCCCCACCTCCTCTTGAGGTGGTTAATTCTGGGGTGGGAGTATTTCTACTCCCAACATGCACTGATCTTTACCTTTGTCCACTTTCCTTCTCATCTGATCCTTCTGATTCCTCTGACTGTTCTTGTTCCTGCTTGTCTCTAGAATTTTTGCTCTACACCACTTTGTTGTATGTCCATCATTATTGCACTTGTAACACTTAATATTGTTATTCCTTGGAGGTGCAAATATCTTGGGATTTCTCCTGGTGAAGCCATATCTATTCCTATCATGAACCCTGCAATTCATTGCCTTGTGACCAAACTGATTACATGAGTAGCAATACCCATGAAAAAGTTACCTATTTCTGAAGTTCCCATATTCCTGTCTTTCATGTGTCCTGCACTGTGAAGCCTTGTGCCCAAATCTATGACATGAGAAACATCATCCATTGAAATTTCCTTGCCTTGACCTCATTGGTCTCTTAGTCTCTTTTACCCTGTGTTGGTTCCTGTTCCATATATTCCTCCTTTGTGCATTGTTCCTTTCCTTGTTGAACTTTCTATTGTCCAACTCATCCTCAGAAGTCTCACTTTCTCTTACACTGTCTTCTTCTGAAGTTTCTTCTTCTTCAGAACTTGAGGTTGACTCCTCTTCTTGTTTCTTTTGTACCTATTCAAAACCAAGACCTATTTTGTTTGTTGACCGTCTTTGTACCTTGATCATCTTATCTACGATCTTTGAGCTCTTTCCAAACCTGTGTAACCTATCCTTAGACTCTTTTATTTCTTCCCTTAGTAGAGCCACTTCATGTTCTAACTTTTCACATTCTAAGACCTTTGCTTCTAACTTATCTTTGAACTTCCTTGTCTTAGCAATTGACTTATTTAGATCCTCTATAAGCTTTCCTTTCTCTTCATCACATTCTTGAAACTGAAGCTTAAGTTGGGAGTTTTGCTTTCTTACCTTCTTTAATGTGTCAAGAGCATAAATAAGCTCTCCCTCAAGATCAACTTCTCCTTTCTCTGATTCTTCCTCTATTTGTTTACCTTTGAAAACATCTTCATTCTTTTCTGACTTGTCTTCTATAGGATCACCTCCTTCTTCTTCTAGTGCCATTAGAATATTCTCTTCTGGTCCTTCAAGTGTATCTTCATATTCATCATCACTAAAACTGAAACCACTCTTTGTACAACTATCTTCAAGATGACCAAAGTTACCACATCTAAAACACTTGAGAATTATTGGTGACCTTTTCTTAACTTCTTATTTTTCTTTTGTCAAAAATAGAACTTCATCTTTATCATTATCTGAGAAACTATTATCACTATCACTTGAGTACTTACTTGCCTTGTCTGCATAGTAACTCCTCTTCTATCTTTGAAAGAACTTCTTTCCTTGTTTGCCTTGTCCATCCTTACCTTTCTTTTGGTACCTATATTTTTCTGATTCCCTGTTCTTATGATCCTATTTTTCTTCATCATTGCTATTTCTAGCTTCTTGACAATCAGTTGCATAGTGACCATACTTTCCACAATTGAAACATCTAACAGATTTTGCATCTTTAAATCTTCTTGGATCCTTATTCCTTCTGCCATAATTTGCTTCTTCATCACTGGATGACTCATTGCTTGAATCTGACTTCTTACCCTTTGTCTTCTTAGTAGCTTTGAAGGTTGCTTCCTTCCGGAGATTAGGTTCCTCTTTTGTTCTCATCTCAAAAGTTGTAAGAATGCCAAGTAATTCATCTCTTGTCAAAATATCACCATATTTTGATTCCTCTATAGCAGAAATATTTTCACTAAACCTTTTTGGGAGAGATCTTAAGATCTTATCACAAACATCAGATTCTTGAACCTCAAGTCCAAGTCCTTCCATGGAGTTAACAACCTCATCTACATGAAGTAGATAAGCACTAATGTTTTCCTCATCCTTCATTCTTAATTCTTCAAATTGTCCCTTGAGATTTCGTATCTTTGCCCTTTTGACATTTTTATCTCCTTCATATATGCTTTGCAACTTATCCCAAATTCCTTTTGCTGATTTGCAATGCATAACCTTTATGAACTCTATTCTATGCAAACCTTTCAAAATTGCATTCATTGCTTTTGAATTGTAATGATGTAGAAGCTTACCATATTTATCTGTAGGTGGAGTAGTTGGTGGTGTGTATCCATTTTCAACTGCTTCCCATATTTCATTGCCAAGTGCCATCAGGTGAATCTTCATTCTCATACTCCAAAATACATAATCACTTCCATAAAATACTGGTGTTGAATTATCTGAGGATCCACTCTTAGAATCCATTGTGTTCTTGTAAGATTTTCCTTCAAGTTGTTAAACTCTTTCGAAGGAACCCGCTCTGATACCAATTGAAGAACACAAGCTTATACTGAGAGGGAGGGTGAACAGTATAAGACCACTTTTTACTTTTCTTTCCCAATCAATATTATGCAATGTATCAATAGCAATATCAACAATAGTAATCAAAGCAATGCATAAATCACCACACACAATAGAGACACCAATTTAACATGGTTCACCCAATGTGGGCTACTCCATGGAGAAAATATTTCACTAAAATTTTCTCAACAAATCTCTTGGGAAACCTTTCCCTATTACAATGTTTATGGACCTCTATCCAAAGGAGACACCAATCCCTAATCAGGTTCATGGATCTCTATCCATAGGAGAACTCCTTTCTCCTCTACTCTAGCTAGTGATCTTCTAGAAGAACTATTACCTCCACTACACTGGCTAATGGATCTCTATCCACTGAAGACTCATATCCTCACTCAGAAGACCTATCCTCACTACCCTAGCTAATGGATCTCTATCCACTAGAGACTATCATCCTCTATACTCTATCACCTCCAAAGCTTACTCTCAGCTCTATCTCAAATCTACACTAAACACAATCCTTCGATCTAGCACAAATCTGCTCAATATCTATCTCTAGTCTAGCACAAACCTATCCTCAAATATACACCAAAATCTATCCTCAAATCTACACTAAACATAGTCCTTCAATCTAGCACAAATCTATCCTCAATATCTATCCTCAAGCCTTAACACAAAGCTTGACTTAATCACAAATCAACTCTGCTAGATCTACCCCAAACCTTAACTCAAGGTTTGAACAAATCAATCAATCAACTCTGCTCACAAGTCTTCTCAAAGACTTATCTCAAATCTACCTTGTAATGCTTCCACAAAATCTCACACTAATATATCCACAAGTCCTCTCTAGAACTTGTCCAATCTGCTCAACAATTTATCCTCAAATCTATATTGTAAGCTTCCACAAAGCTCACACCAATCTATCCACAAGTCTTCTCTAAGACTTACCTCAAATCTGCTCAACAAGTCCTCACTAGAACTTGTCCAATCTCATAGAAACATATAGAGAATTGTTAGAGACTCAATATGCTTCACACTCACAACAATGCTCAAATCACTTTCAATCTCTCTTTTTATCACATAAACATATAGAGAATTGTTAGAGACTCAATATGTTTCACACTCACAAACACTCAACCTCTTTCTCAAATCAATTTAGAATATAGAACAATTTATTTCACAGAACTAGAACTATCACTTCAACACTTCCACTTGACTAGGCTCAACCAACTCCACTCAATCAATCACTCAATGAAATAATCCTTGCTCACAAACCCTAGTTCAAGATAGTTCACAACTTCACATAACAATGATACTCATGTTCTTTCACAAACCCTAGTTCAAGCATATGAAAGCTTTACTCAATATTTCCAACAATGCTTATCAAACAAGGTTTCTAGAATCAACTTTCATTCCAAAAAACCAAACTCAACAATGCTTATCAAACAACCCTTTTCACTCCAACTTAGCATTCACAACATCCAACAATCACTCACTAGGAAGATGTGCCCATACCTTTTGTTTGATGAAGAAGTGACCTTAAAACCTATCTTAAACACAATTTTCTTCTTTGCCAATTTCAATGGTTAGATGACAAAATATCACACTAACACTCTCTCAAAATATTTCTCAATTACAAAAATAATCAAACTCAAATACACCTTATTACTCCTTTGAAATTAGCAATCATCAAAGCATACATAAAAAATAATTACTCAATTACTCCTTATAATCTCCAATATTTAATTAACAACCTCCAAAAATCAAACCCTCAAAAATAATATTGCCTATCCTTTTATCTCCCTCAAATACTCAATAATCAAATTTAAAAATAAACTTTATAACCCTCCAAAATATTTATTTTTCATTCAACCTTAGCAAATTCGAAATACCTCATGCAACCTTGGCAAACATTAATGCATACCTTTTATCTCAAGCAAAAGGCCTCGACGGGTTTCGAACGCGAGACCACTCCCAATCGAGTGCCTTATCGAGGTGCTAGCCCACCACGTGGGCTACGAGCCTCCACACGAAGGGGAAGGCTCAAGCCTTCCTCTTATCTCCTTTTGATCGGTGCGACGTAAAACAAAACGCCCTCTTCTCCTTGCAAAACCAACTCGATGGGTTTCGAACCCTGCTCTCCTCGCCTACCGAACGTCTTAGCGCCACCCATTATTGCCAACTGCGCTACACAGCGTTGTGCGAAGACAAAGGAGCCCCGCTCCTATTTGTCTTATCCTCTACCATCGAAAGCTTTCAAAACACATGAAAACCTTATACTCTTCCTTGCGCATGAATCTTTGGAGCTTGATTTCAATCGATAATGCATGGGGGTTTTGACTAAGGTTCTTGCCCTCTTTTATACACGAAGGCCAATGCCTTAGAGACGTCGGTGCCTTATTCAAATTTTGAATTCGAATAAATAATAACCTTTATAACCCAACCTTAGGGTTATTTTAATTAACATAAATTAATTTTATAATTAATTTTTATTACTAATCCTAAATGTAGCTTTTTCTCTATTCATTTAAATGAAATGAAATAATTTTAATTACGTCCACGAGACTAAAATAGTCTATGGTACCAAGAGTTTTGATACAAGTAAGGGTATGGTGTACAACCTTACTTTATTTTCAATTCAAACAATGGACCTCCTATTCAGAGTTCCAAAGTTTAACATCTACGAAAATAACTGTTCAACAAAGTCAAAATCTCAACATTGATAGGGAATAATATTATATTCTATAATATTATCCATTTTTGCTTGGATCATAATGTATTGCATTTAATACTCACATGGATTATGCGTATTAAATACCGATTTATAAAGGTAAACATGCCTATAAATATATTTTTGATTAATGCAATTAACAATTTTCATTTGTGTCATTTCGTGTCATTTATTAAGAGTGTTTTCCACATCATTGGTATTAGAGTAAGGTGCAAGGGTTTGGAGAGTATCCTCTTCCTGAGACCATATTGGTTCATAAAGGAATGAGAAAACCAACCCATGGATCTTGAGTGATGAACATTATTTTCCTTTTGTGAACACCTTCGTGCACTTCTAATCTTGAAAACTCTCGACTAGGGTCCCTCTAACTTCGACCCTCAGCTAGCTAGGGTCCCTCTGACTTTGACCTTCAGCTTTTGATCCAAGCCTTGCCCTTGGATTTATCATTTATTTGACATTTGTAGTTGTAATCGTGCAATTGTGCATTGATCCGGTGGATTCCTCACTGTCACCATACACGAGGTGATATCTATTTTCTTCTATGGTAGCGTGATCCTGTTAGTCAACCACATACCGAATTTGACCATCATTTCGATGGCTTTCCAATACTCATCGATGTTGATCCAGTGGCTTCTCACTGTCATCATTTCTTGGTGTGCTATCCATTTCTTCTAGCAACCTCAAGCACTTAACGATACCACTTTCCTTATGGTCACACTGTCGTACGACACTATCACTCAAGGAAATTTCAATGATTTTTGGTGACCTTCGAGGAACGTTGTGAATGCTCATGTGATTTCTGACAACATTTTCAATAATTCCTTTCAGCTAGCACATAGATCCATTCTATACTGTGTTACCATCACATCTCGAATGATTTTGCTGCTTATCGATACTAATCTATAATTCTCGATATCCAAAACACTCAGCTTCGGAGTGATTTCACGTTTATCGAAGATCACAAAGAGCTCATGTGCAATGAAAATGAATTTTCGATGAGGTTATCAATTTTTAGTGGTAATAAATTATGTGCCCTAAGGTTATTTTAAGTTTTTAGCGAATTTTATTTATTGACACCATGTTAACATTTTGATCGCATGAATTTTAGTTGAGTTTCTGTGATTGTTGGATCACTGTTGACTGTTGTAAATTATGACTGTTGGATCATTGTTGACTGTTGTAAATTGTAACTATTGGATCACTATTGACTATTATAAATTGTGACCATTGGTTGCTTGTTGTGCCTTGTGTTGGTTCCACATTCTACTTGTTGACCGTTAGACGTTGAGTCTCACAAATTTTAAAATCAAATTCCTTGGTCCAATCAGAGAGGGAGGGCCCATTAAAATTTGACCATAAAATTTTTATCGCATATTCTCATTTTACAACTCGAACTGATGCCTAGTAAACCCTTGGCCACTCCTAGTAAATCCATGGCTACCAATATTGCTATTGTTAAAAAATTGGCTGAAATCACTGCAGTCCAAAATGTAAAAATGGTGGAAATGATTGTCATGTTGCAAAACCTTCAATGTTCCTCCCATACTCCTTGTCTAAGGTGTGAAGTAAAAATATATGAAGGTTTATGAGACCCTGAGGTACTCAATTGCTGGTTCCTTGACATGGAGACCTATTTTGAATATGCTCACACTCTTGATGATGGAAAGGTTCCATTCACAAAGCTCAAAATTTCCAACATCGCCAAAGTTCTCATTGTCAATATCCACAATCTAATTTGTACATGGGAGGAGATGGTACAAGTTATCCATCAAATTATGAGGAGGGCTTACTGAATCAATTGTTACACCTCTATCAAGGCAAGAGGGAATCTATACAATAATTCATTCATCATTTCAACCACCTTCAAGTTTTACTTAGCATTTCAGATTCTGATGTTATCATGATTGCCAAGTTTAAAAGTAGTATTCTCACAAACTTGTATAGGGAGATCAAATATACTACTTGCATAACATTGAATGATGCATTCAAACATGCGTAGCTACCTGAGGAGAAGTTCATGACACAATGACAGGAGCCTCGCTACTCTTCCAGTGGTTTGACAGAAGAGGTGCACAAGCATCAACAAAGACAAAAGGGACCTTTTCATGTTTCTTCTTCTATTACTCCCACCTCTTACTCACCCCCTGCTTCTAAAAATTCATTTTATTCTTCCTCTTCTTCTTCATTCTCTCATGCTCAAACTGCTAAATTTTGTAACTATTGTAAGAGGTAAGGCCATGATAAAAATCAATGTCCACAATTACAAAAGAAGAAGAATATTTTTGTACAGTATGATGAGGGCACTTGTGATAACCCCATTGAGACTACTGGAGAAGAAGTAATTTATGAGAATTTACAAGGGCAACTCAATAATGTAACACTTATGAATCACCAGTCTAGAGAAAGTGACCGTGACCATCTATTTGTCACTCGTGCTCACTTGCTCCATAACTTTACACATTCCTCATAAATTACTTATAATATGATTACACAGTCCATTTTCGATAGGCTCAAAATCCCTACATACAAACATCATCACCCCCACTCTATTGGGTGGAAGGATAGCACCAACACATCAAACATCACACGTGCACCATTGCATTTGTATTTAGCCCCAAGTTTTGGGATAAGATCACGTGTGATGTCACACCCATGGATTGTTGTGGCAGGCATACCTATAAATATGTTTTTGATTAATGCAATAAATATTGTTCATTTGTGTCATTTTGTGTCATTTATTAGGAGTGTTTCCCACATCAAACATCCTCTTATTATCTTTTGGAGTTTGTTTCTTCTATTTTTGATTTTTATGAGAAGTTTTCCTATTTTTTTATTCTCAAAATTTTATAAAGTTTATGTAGTGGATTTTTACTACATTTAGAAGTCAGTAACAAGTGTTACTCAAACATGGATTCTAAAATGAGGTAGTGTGATAGAATCATGAAACTAGAGAAACCAAGTTCTCGAATGAATCCTAAATGAAAGACCTCTACAAAAGTCTAGTAATTGGACCAGCAAAGTAAAAGGAAAATAAGAAAATAAAGATGATCGAAGCTTCAAAAGCATATAAAAGACCACATCACCTCCGAGTCTGGTATTCAATAGTGTAACAGGTAGCCCACGCCAACTAGACTCAATAGAGAGCCTCAAATAATGATAGTTTGCAAATATGGAAAGAGAGGAAATGGGCCCACATGATCAAATTCAGTCTTGATATTGGCAAAAAAATTCTCGTACAAGCAATTCCCCTTTTCACAAGTGCCACCTAAGTCTTGATTTCCAAATAATGGAAAATGCATAAATGTAACGTTTGAAGGAAGCTACCCCCTCTGCAAAGAATTTAGTGTAACAAGACCCTGGACTAGATTCTATCCTATCAAACTTGAATACAATATGACTCCTCAAGCTCAACAACAAGGATGCAAGAATCTCCCACTTGTGGTAGAGTGGAGGGAATTTCAAATTTTAAATTTTGATCTAAGTTGTATAAAAATCTAATTTTGAGCCTAGAGAAAGGGAGGTAAGAATTGCATTTTCATGTCTACTATATAAACTTGGATATAATCTTTCACTCATTTTATTTCCATGTATTGATTTGGACTTGAACCTTGAGTCATTCCATGTATAGACCTTCAACTATTTTTTTGGTAAGTTGAAAATTTATATACAAAAAATGGGTTTTTTAAGAGGATCCCAAAACCTCATTACAAAAAGGGCCATAGCACCTTGAAGTCAACCAAAAAGGTTGGAGGATCCCAGAAGAGAAAACTGAAAGAAAAAACAGCCAAAAACAAGATAGTGTGAGGAAGCCGTAGCATATGGACGCCCAGATCTGCAAAAAACCATCAGAGAGACCCCAACTGGTAAAACCGCTGCCCTACCCTGGCAGTCGGGACTCAAACCCTCAAAAAATAGAGTCCTCTGCTCCTTAGTTCTTGGTGACTTCCTCTGGATCATCAGAAGTCTCACCGTGCTTCCGAGCAAATCGCTTGAGGACCTTGATAGTGTCATTGGCAGACTTTGCAATATTAGCCATCGAATTGATGGTGAGCTTCAGGAGGAGGTGGGTGGAAGAAACCTCACTGCCACTATCAAAATCTAAAATTACGTGCATCGAAGAGGATGCCTTCTCCTGCTTGGGCCTCTTTAGGCATGCGGAGGACCTGGGAGCCGATGGGACGTCCTCTACAGGATTATGCTTCCTCTGAGAAACGCGTCTAGCACTCCTGTGGGGAGAGGGCTTGCACCGGGCCATTGGGCTAGGTTTTCCATCCTTGGGAGGGCTCACATTGTGGGTCCCAAAACTGGTGGGGGAAACCGGAGGGGGATTGGATGCCAGAGGGGTTACCTTTTGGAGAGGAGGTATGTTTGCTATGACATGCTTAAGGATAACCACAAGAAGGCCTTGGTGTAGGGGTTTGGCATGGGTTTTCTGGCACTTTTCAATGGAAATGGTGAGGGAGTACAACAAGTAGTCTGGAACGCACACTTGCTTGGCTTCGTGGAGGTGATTAACAAAGCTAAGATGGAAACTCCGCAGTGGTTTCTCAGGGTCGTAGCAAGTGACATATTGCATAATTGGAACAATGACTTCATTCCAGGGGCTGGGCAGAGAGGACCGGTAAAGGGCAGACTTGTCCCACCCAAGATTCTTGCCCTTGTCAGAAAACTGGTCAGTTTCCTCCTCCCAGTTATGTTTGTCCCGACGAATAAAGCGCCCAGTAGGGGGCAACCTTGTAATCTCACACAACAGCTCCAAAGTGACTCTAAAGTGGACACCACGGACTTTGACCTCACCTCTGTCCTAGGTATCCATGAAGTCCTTGGTGATCTCTTCATCCGACCCTTCGAACTTGCGTAGAAAAGGGGTGAACCCCTTGGCATCCATGAAAGCTTACGCAATGCTTTCGAGCTTGAGCTGGGTTGGCTCCACGTAAATAGTTGCCATGGGCACCGAGGGGGAAACGAGAAGCGGGGAAGACTGGGGCACGGTAGTGGGTGGGGCGCAGGGGACCCCAGGGGAGTAGGGGCCGAAGGGAGGAGACTAGACCATAGAAATCCGGAAGGAACAGGGGCCGAAGAAGGATGAAACATAGAAGGAGAGATGGCGTGGGTGGATAAAAAGACTCTCGAGGGAGGCTCATGGGTAGGGGAAGCATCATCGAGAAACCACCTTCTGCATGGGGACTCAACATCAAAAATAAAAGTTTGCACACGTGAAGGGTGGCGAGGAGGGGTGCTGATGTGGATGGGAGAAAAATGACCACTTTGGAAAGTCCTTCGGCTTTGAGCGAGGTGGAAAAAAATCTAGAGAAGATTCAGGAAGGGCTGATTGGAGCATTGGGACCTGGAGCGGTGACGAGAGTGAATCCCCATGAGTTTTTCTTTGGCTGAGTTTGCATAGTCGAGGGGTGGGCTGACATGATCTGATGCCTCCCACTTCCCAATGATGGGTTCATCATTCAAGATCATGCACCAGATGTGGGTTGTGGGCCACCGCTAGAGGAGTCCCCTCATGTCTTTGCTGACGTGGGCCCTAACCACCATGGTTGAGATGCTGCCAGGTTGGCTTTCCAACTCCCTATGGATAAGCGCCCAACATCGAACAACTCAAAAACTTGGACAAGGGTTCGAGACTAGAGCAACCTTAGCCTCACCCGAACCTGATGTGACCTAGGGGGACACGTCACTTTTAGAAATTACACCTTGGCTTCTCGCAGTTGGCTGCATCCAAAATATCATGGGGAAAGTTCTGATGCCACACGGTCAACTACTGGGGGAGGCTCCCATATTGGCCATGTGATCTGCAAGGGTGTTGGCCTCCCTGTACCTATGTTGGACCACCGAGGAGGCTCTAGATTGCAGGAGCTTTTTGGCCTCTATTATTGTGTTGTTGACCCTCCAAGATGGAGTTTTAGAGTTATTCAAGTAATTGATGACATTCATGGAGTCTCCCTCAATGAGAAGTCTTCTAGGATCCTCTATGAGGAGGCAGAGGCCTCTCCATAGAGCCCTAGCCTCAGCTACATGATTGGTTTGGATGCCCAAAAATTTTGAGTAGGCAAGAATCAGCTCGTCATGATGGTCCCGAACGATGCCCCCAGCACCAGCAAAGCTTGGGTTACCTTTTGATGCCCCATCAAAATTGAGTTTGATCCATCCTTTTGGGGGGCTCCCAGTGAACGTTGGCTCTAGGGTGGATAGAGATATGAGAACAAGTGCCTTCACCTTCGTAGGGGATGTTGAGGGTTTTGAAGATGGAGGATTCTATGGTAGACTGGGGAGCGGATGGGCATGGAGCAAGCTTAGCATTTTTGATGGTGAAAGCAATGGCCCTAGAGGTGACTGAGAGAGGATCCCTGGAGGAGTCGATGAAGGCTCTGCTATTGCGTTCGAGCCAAATCTGCCAGAGGAAATGGTGAAGGCACACCTCCCAGAGGAACCGAAGCCTGGGATTGCGGAAGGGATTGGACCACTGGGAAAAAAGGTCACTGATAGACTTTGGGGGAGCCCATTGAATGTGGAAAGAATCCAAGATGAACCCTAGGATGGTGGAGGAAAAGTCACAACTCAAGAACAAGTGATCAGTAGACTCCCAATCAGCCATACAAAGGTAGCACCTATTGGGGACTGAGAAGCCTCTTTTGTGCAGATTTTCTATAGTAAGAGCTTTGTTTTGAATAGCAAGCCAAGAGAAGAAACTAACCTTGGGAATCAATTTTTTCTTCCATACCAGGTTGAACGGAGTGAGCAAAATCTGGGAGGATGTTTGGATGCTATATGCTGATTTGACTGTGAACATGCCACTGTCGGATCCTTTCCAAATAGGCCTGTCAGGACCTTCTCCGATGGGAATGGTAGCTGAGTTGAGGATGATGGACAAGGAGTTCGTAGCCTCATCCAGGTTGTTTCCATTGATCATTTTCCATCGAGGGTGTCTACCGGAGTGGGTGATAAAGTCAGCCACCCTGCTCCCAAGAGTTGAATCCGTAAGAGGCTTGAGGCCCGCTATATCTGGATTGTCAATCAGGGGATCATCCTAAACCCACCTATCACTCCAAAAATTGATGTTATCACCATTACCCAGAATCCATCGTAAGCCTTTTTGGATCAAGTGCCTAGTTTGAGTGATGGATTTCCAGAAGATCGATCCGCTCAGAGGGGCCCCTTCATCCAAGATTTGGTGATTAGCAAGATATTTATTTTTGATAATCTGAATCCACTCAGCTGTGTCATTGGTGAGGATCCTCCAAGTATGTTTTTCTAGTAGCGCTAAATTCATTTTGGAGGTTTTTCTGAAACCCAAGCCTCCTTGCTCTTTGCTTTTGCACACAATATCCCAAGCAACGAGCGAGATTCTAGTCTTCACATCAGTTCCCGACCACAGGAACCTTTTCTATAGTTGTTCGATCTTATGGCACACTACCTAGGGAACTTTGAAGATAGATAAGAAGTAAACAGGGATGCCTTGGAGGTAAGCCATAGAGAGAGTGGCTTTGGTAGCCTGGGATAGGAGATTTCCTTTCCAAGCAGCTAACTTTTTTTGGATTCTCTCAATGACATTGTTCCACATGGACTCCTTTGGATTATCGAAGAACAAGGGGAGGCCAAGGTAGGAAGATGGGAATGAGTCAATGGTGCACCCGAGGATCCGAGCTATCTTGGTTTGCTGGGCTATGGGAGTATTAATGAAGAACACTTTGCTTTTAATAAAATTTACCTTTTGCCCAATAGCATTTTTGTAGAGGAGGAGGATGTGCTTGATGGATTTGGCCTGAAGGATAGAAGCTTGAGTGGATAAAATAGTGTCATCAACAAATTGTTGATGGGTGATAGGGTTGATGCCTGATGCAACTTGGATGCCAGAAATCCTTCGGCTTCGGCAGGCAGCTTTGAGGGCTCTGCCCAAAGAGTCAGCCAAGATGATGAAGAGGATGGGCGAAAGTGGATCTCCCTAGCGGAGGCCTCTAGCACTCAAGAAAAAACTAGCAGGGGACCCGTTAACAAGGATAGAAAACTAGGAGGATGAAAAATAACTTTTGATGAGGTCGACCCAAGTCGGGTGAAAGCCAAACTTGAGGAGGATGTCAAGGAGGAAATCCCAATTGACCCTATCGAAAGCCTTGTTCATATCGAGCTTGAGGAAAAAAGTAGGCTTCTTTGTGAGGGAGGCAGAATGCAGGGTTTCATGAACCGTAATGACACCATCCAGGATGTTCCTACCTTTGATTGAGCTACCTTGACTGGGGTCGATGATGAGAGGGAGGATCATCTTCATTATGTTGGCCATAACTTTAGTGAGGACCTTATATAGGACATTACACAAACTGATGGGCCAGTAATCAGACATGGACCTGCAAGAGGAAGACTTGGGGATGAGGGCTATGAAGGTGGCATTAATCCCATGGGGGATGGATCGAGTGGTCTAGAATTCTCTGATGGAGGCACACACATCCGAACTGATGATGTCCTAGAAGGCTTGGAAGAACCGAGGGGGAAAACCATCCGGACCAGGGGCCTTGTCAGGTTGCATGGAGAAGAGGGCTTCCTTGATCTCATCTTGGGTGAAAGGGCTGAGGAGCATGGAGTTAGATGTCGAAGGAACGAAGAGGGGGATATTGGCCAGAAGGTCAGACTTGGCTTGGTCATCACACTCGGAGGGGCTGCCAAGAAGAGATTGAAAAAAGAGATAGATTCAGACCTGATCTCGAAGATGTCCTTGGTGGTGGATCCATCACTGCGAGTGATCTCCCAAATTTTGTTCGAGCCTCTGTGTCTCAAGGTGGAAGCATGAAAAAACTTGGTATTGGAGTCACCATATTTGATCCAGAGGGCTCTTGAATTTTGTCTCCAGAAAGTTTCCTCCCTCGCTAGAATATTGTGGTACTCAGCAAGGAGGTTTCACTCTTCATCCCTGATGGTTCTGCTTTGATCTCCAGCTTCTATTTGCCCTTCGATAGCTTGGAGCTTCTCTACAATAGCCTTCTTACTTTTGAAGATATTTCCAAAGACCTCCCTATTCCAAACCTTGAGTTTTTCTTTGACCAATTTGAGCTTTTGGGAAATTTGGAAAGAAGGGGAACCGGTGAAAGGCTACTGCCACCAGAGGGAAACTTGGTTTCTGAGGTTGGGGTGGTGGAACCACATTGACTCAAAGTGGAAGGGGGACTTGAAAGAGGGAGGCTTGCCTGCTTCAAGGAGAAGGGGGCTATGATCAGAGCTGATCTTAGGGAGGGCAAGGAGGGATGCATCCCCAAAGAAGGGAATCACCTCTTTGGAAATGAGGAACCTGTCAAGCTTCACCTGAATGAGACCACTTCCTATTCTTCTATTGCTCCAAGTGAAGTTGGCCCCTTTGAGCTGAATATCGAGGAGTTCGTTATCATTTAGGAACTCGCTAAAGTCCTCCATGCTTTTTTTTATGGTATTGAGCCCTCCCCTCTTGTCTGAAGGGTACAAGGGGGTGTTGAAATCTCTGAAAATGACCCAAGGGATAGTGCTAAAAGTGCTTCTCATTTGGCTGATCGAGTTCCACAAGCCTGCTCTTTCAAGGGGGGAGTTTAGGGCGTAAACATTGGAAAGGACCCAGGAGAAATTGTTGGTCTTACAATGAAAAAATATGTTGATGATTCTATTAGAAGATGACAAGAGTCTCCCTTCGACCTTTGATGGATCCCACAGGCACATGAGCCCTCCCGAGGATCCCTGAGCAGGGCTACAGAGGACTTCTCCCCTATTCTAGATTGTTTTGGTAGACTTGAGAGAGGAGGCATCATCATTTTTGGTTTCTTGAAGAATGAAAATGGTGGGCTTACGCTCTTTCCTTAAGTTAGCAGTGAGGCATTGTTTGGTTGCTCTATTCAGGCCTCTCACATTCCATGAGAGGATCTTCATTAACACTTTTTTTGGGATTTTTTGCCTCCCTTCACCTGTTGAAGGGGAGGTTTGTTTCCTTTTGGTTCATCTTTCTACAGATCTGGATTCCCAGAGAAGAGAGTTGCTTGGGTCCCATTAGCTATGTCTTCCTCAGTCTCTTTATTCCTTTGCTCGACGATGGACGGTCTTCCTCTTTTTTTGTCACAACCAAAGTCGATGGAGGATTTTTTGCTTTGGGTGTTTTTCAGGTTGAATCTATCAGGCTGTTGGTGGTTAGCCAAAGGGCTTCCCATATCTTCAATAGGGAGGTAGTGTGCCTCAAGAGGGGTAAGGGATGGCCCTGATCTAGTTGGGGAGGGGATGGGGGAGCAGGAGGTCAGATTCCCAGAATCATCAGTAGGAAAATCATCTTGAATACGATTAGCGGTAACAATGGGAGAGAGAGGAGGTACCTGGACCTGATTGGGCTCCTCAAGAGGAGTGGCCATTCCTTTACCTTTGCCTTCATAGGGAGCTTCCTTTCCTTGCATTGGGACATAGTGTTCCTCACTGCCTTGAGGTGTCATGGCTGAAGATGCCTGACCAGGGTCTCTAGGGGCACTCCTTGGGGAGGAGGGTTTTGAGTCTGCTCCCTAGGAGGGCCTGCGTTGCACTTTGCACCCTTATCAAGCCCTTTAGAGGCTAGAGACTGAGCTTTTAGGGTGGGGCACTGGTTCCTTAGGTGTCCCTGGGAATGACAATGCACGCAAAAAGTAGGTTTGTTCTCATATTCTAGAGGTTGGCACCTTCTGTAGGAGGATCCATAAATGAGGTTGACAAAGGTGGGAAGCTCAGAATCCAGGTTGGCATTGATACAAATGCGAGCATGGACCATCCATGATCGAACTTTGGTGGATGAATCGATCGCTACTAGCTCATCGATAGTTTTGGAGATTCCTCTGAGAACGTCCTCATGCCAGAACTGAAAGGGGAGGTTTGGCAACCTAACCCATATCGGGGTGACGTTGATATTTTGGGTGTCAGGGTCAAAATATTCAGCCCATCGATGGATGAAGAGGCTCCTTCTACCTAGGAACCAAGGTCCTCCGGTTAGGATTCTGCATGCATCCTCTTGATTGTTCAGCCTAATGGCAAAAAAACCCCTGGATAGGGCAACGATCTCCATGTTCCCACTTGTTCTCCATTTGGAATAGGCCCACTTCCTGATGGTCTCCATGTCTGGGTGACCTCCGATGAACTTGCCTACTAGAGAAAATTTTTCCATTGCGAGGTAGCTTGACATCAAAATTTTTGGTATCACCAGATCCGTGTCGTTGGGTACTAGATTATGGGTTGGGGGTTTAGGGAGGGGCCCTTGGTTGACCATCTGGGCATAAGAGACAACATCGGGTTTGTCCGGATCGAAACCCTTCCCAAGGGTTTGACCAACCAATGGGTCCCCTTTGTTCGGAGGCTCCTTTCCATGCGATGGGAAGGAGAAAACCCCATCGATCGGATCCTTACCTACACCACTTGCATCAGATCTTGCCATGGTGTTGGACATTTTGAGGAATGTTATTGTCATTGATGTCAAAAGCATTGTTGAGCAATGTTCGTCATTTTTGAGGACATTAGGAGAGCTCAGAAAATGAAGATCAAGTTAAAGGAGATCAAGGACAAAGTTGAAAAGACCCACATGTTAATTTAAATTAAAATATTTTAATCCCTGATTAAAATTTTAATTTAAATATTGATAAGTGCTAAGGTTAATTTAAATATTTATTTAATATTTAAAATTAACTTTACTACAGATCTAAGTTTAAATTAAAGTATTTTAATTATTGATTAAAACTTTAATTTATTAATGTTGGGTGCTAAAGTTAAGTTAAATATTTATTTAATATTTAATTTTAACTTTCCAAATCAAATTCGAATTGGAAATTCGAAATGTGCCGACGTTGAAGGAAGCAAAACCCTATGTATAAATATGCCAAAATATTGGCATTTGAAATTATCCATGCGACTTGTGTTGGCTCGTGAAAAGAGAAGGAAATTTTGCATGTGCAAATCGAGCAAGGGAAAGAGACAAAGTTTGGCATCCTTCGAAATCAACACGAAGTGCTTGTAGCTTGGTTGGCAGCCAAGGGCTGCGTAAGACGTTGTTGTGGAAGTTGAGGCAGGTTCGAAACCCATGCACGTGATTTTTGGGAAGAAGGACAATGCGTTTGTCTTGTGCGTCGAACGTGGGGAGAAGGTAAAGGCACCGAAGTGCCTTTTGGCTCTTGTGGAGCCACGCAGCCCAAGCGGTGGGCGCTAGCACTACGAAAGCGCTTGGGGGAGAACCAACGAGGGTTCAAATCCCACCAAGGCCCTTTTGAGTGCATTGAGGTATGTGATTTAATTTGGTTGTCTTGGCCTACGAAAAGTTAAAGGGAAAAATAATGTTTTTATTTTTCTAAAGTAATTTTAATTAAAGTACTTTGCATGTTATTTGGTGTGTAAGTTATTAGGGGAGTTAAAAGGAAGTGCAAAGCTTTAATTTATGAGTTGGAATTTTAGAGGCTAAGGAGTTATAAGGAAGGTTGAATTTTATATTTTGAAATTGAAGAATGTTGAATATTATTTATTTCAAGTTGGAGATTATAAGGAGTAATTAAGTGCTAACTTTTGTATTGAAGAAAAGTTTTGAAGAAGAGTTAGAATGATATTTTTGTCATCTAACCTTGGTGTTTGGTAAGGAAAGTGGTTATACTTGAGACAAGTTTTAAAGACTATTCTTCATCAAGAAAAAGG
The DNA here is from genome assembly GCA_028583015.1 of Wollemia nobilis. Taxonomy (NCBI): domain Eukaryota; kingdom Viridiplantae; phylum Streptophyta; class Pinopsida; order Araucariales; family Araucariaceae; genus Wollemia; species Wollemia nobilis. The sequence continues at coordinate 2,821,268 of JAQPPZ010016670.1, forward strand.
TATGGGCACATTCTTCCATAGTTGAGTTGATTGATTGTTTTCTGGAAAACAAGTTTGGAGTGAAAAGGATTTAATTAGGTTTCCTTATTGAGTTGTTGAGCTATATGTGAGATTGGTTTATAAGCATTGTTGTTGAAGTGATTGATTGAGTGAAGAACTTGAACTAGGGTTTGCAAAGATCATGAGTATCATTGTTATGTGAGATTGGTTGATAAGAATTGTTGGAAATATTTTGAGTGAGTGTTCATATGCTTGGACTAGGGTTTGTAAGCAAGGATTGTTTCATTGAGTGATTGATTGAGTAGAGTTGATTGAGCCTAGTCAAGTGGATGTGTGAAGTGATTGTTCAAGTTCTATAAAACAAATTATTCTATATTCTGAATTGATTTGAGAAAAAGGTTGAGAGTTGATGAGTGTGAAACATATTGAGTCTCTAACAATTCTCCATATGTTTCTATGATAAAAGAGAGATTGAAAGTGATTGAGAGTTTGTGAATGTGAAGCATATTGAGTCTCTAACAATTCTCTATATGTTTCTAAAAGAGTGATTGAAAGTAATTGAGCATTGAAGTGAATGTGAAGCATATTGAGTCTCTAAAAATTCTCTATATGTTTCTAAGAGAGTGATTGAAAGTGATTGAGCATTGTGATGTGTGTAGAGCATATTGAGTCTCTAAAAATTCTCTTTATGTTTCTATGAGATTGGACAAGTTCTAGTGTGGACTTGTTGAGAAGATTTGAGGTAAGTCTTTGAGAAGACTTGTGGACAAATTTGTGTGAGCTTTTGTGGAAGCTTACAATACATATTGAGAGCAGATTTGGATAAGTTCTAGTGAGGACTTATTGAGCAGATTTGGACAAGTTCTAGAGAGGACTTGTGGATAGATTAGTGTGAGATTTTGTGGAAGCTTACAAGGTAGATTTGAGACAAGTCTTTGAGTAGACTTGAGAGCAGAGTTGATTGATTGATTTGTTCAAACCTTGAGTTAAGGTTTGGGGTAGATCCAATAGAGTTGATTTGAGATTGAGTCAAGCTTTGAGTTAAGGCTTGAGGATAAATATTGAGGATAAATTTGTCAATACAAATTCAGGATAGATTTGGTGCAGATTTGAGGACAAGTTTGTGCCAGACCAAAGATAGATATTGAGCAGATTTGTGCTAGACCAAAGGACTATGTTTAGTATATATTTGAGATAGATCTTTGGAGGTGATAGAGTATAGAGGATGATAGTCTCTAGTGGATAGAGATCCATTAGCTAGGGTAGTGAGGATAGGTGTCTTCAGTGGATAGAGATCCATTAGCTAGAGTAGTGGGGGCAATAGTTCTTCTAGAAGATCACCAGTCAGAGCAAGAGGAGAAAGGAGTTCTCCTATGGATAGAGATCCATGAACTTGATTAGGGGATTGGTGTCTCCTTTGGATAGAGGTCCATAAACATTGTAATAGGGAAAGGATTCCCAAGATATTTATTGAGAAATTTTTAGTGAAATATTTTCTCCATGGAGTAGCCCACATTGGGTGAACCATGTTAAATTGGTGTCTCTATTGTGTGTGATGATTTGTGCATTGCTTTGGTTATTGCTATTGATATTGCCATTGATTATATTGGATAATATTATTTGGGAAAGAAAAGTAAAAAGTGGTCTTATACTATTCACCCCCTCTCAGTATAAGCTTGTGTTCTTCAATTGGTATCAGAGTTGGTTCCTTCGAAAAAGGTTTAACAACTTGAAGGAAGATCTTACAAGAACACAAATGGCAAAGAAAGGCAAAGGTAGAACCATGAGACACAAGAAGAAAAGAACACACATGGTCATGAAAGAAAAAGAAGATGAATTTGATATTGTTGTTTTGGGAGGAAGAATGGAAATAGATTCAAGAGATGAATCAAGCAGTGGAGAGTTAACCAGATTGATAAAGTTTTGTACCAGATGTAGGAAGATAGGTCACCTTGCAGTTCATTGTTCACAAGAAGGTGAAGAATATTTTGTTTGTGGACAACTCGGTCATGATGCAGGTTATTGCAATGGTTTTAGTAGCGGTGAAGATGAAGATGGTTCAGAAAAGGATAACAAGGACAACCAAAATAGGTATGAAGAAGAAACTCTACTTTGGACAATAGAAGAAATTGAAGACCAAAGGAAAGAGAAAAATTTAGAAAGAGAAAAGGAGGAAGTCACTCTTAAGGAACTTGTTGAGTTAAAAAGGGAGAACTTAGAATTAAAGGCTCAAATACAAGAGGATGATAAATGTAAGACAAAGCTTCTACAAGATCTCTCTGACTTGAAAGTTAAGGTTGAAAAGGTAAGGAAAGCTGAAAAAGATATGGTAGAACAATCAAAGGTAAAAGAGCAAGAATGTAAAAGACTTAGTGTTGATCTCGAAGAATTAAAAAGGGAGAACTCAGGATTAAGGGTTCAAGCTCAAGAATATGAGAAAGCAAAAGCAAAGTTTCTACAAGAACTCACCAACTTCAAAATCAAGGTTGAAGAGGCAAGAAAAATTGAAGAAGGTATGGCCAAAAAATTAAAGACAAAAGATCTAGAGTGTGAAAGATTAGAACATGAGATAGTTTCACTAAGGTTGGAAGTAAAAATCTCCAAGGACAAGCTACATAAGGTTGAGAAAAATTCAAAGACTTTGGACAGGATTATCAATGCACAAAGATCATCAGTCACCAAAATAGGACTTAGTTTTGAAGAAGAACAAGGGAAACAGGAAGCAGAAAAAGGAGAGTCAAGCTCAAGCACCAGAGAAGAAGAAGCATCAAAAGAAGTAAGTAAAAGAGAGAGTGAGACTTCTAAGGATAAGTTGGAAAATAGAAATTTCAACAAGGAAAGGAACAATACACAAGTAAGGAACAGATGGAACTAGAAACAAGATAGGGTAGAAGAGACTAAGAGACCAATGGGGTCTAGGCAAGGAAATTTCAATGGATGATGTTTCTCATGTCACAGATTTGGGCACATGGCTTCACAGTGTAGGACACATGAAAGACAGGAAAATGGGAATTTCAATAGCAACTTTTCCATGGGTATTGCTACTCATGTAATCAGTTTGGTCACAAGGCAATAAATTGTAGGGTTCATGATAGAAAAGGATATGGCTTCACTAGGAGAAATCCTAAGATATTTGCACCTCCAAGGAATAATAACATTAAGTGTTATAAGTGCAATAATGATGGACATATAGCAAAGTGGTGTAGAGCAGACATTCTAGAATCAAGTATGAACAGGAACAAGAAAGATATGAACAAGAATAGGAATATGGATATGAACGAAAGAACATGGAATAGAAATAGGAATAGGAATATGGACATGGATAGGAATAGGAACATGGACATGGAAAGGAATAGTCAAAGGAATCAGAAGGATCAGATAAGAAGAAAAGAGGATAAAGGTAAAGACCAGTGCTTGTTAGGAGTAGAAATACTCCCACCCCAGAATTAACCACCTCAAGAGGAGGTGGGGGAGGGGCTAAGCTAAGAGACTCATTCTTAGCCCCGAGCCCCAAAGGTGACCCTTTGCCATTGATGTCAAAGGGGAGAGATTTGAGTAAGGGGGAGAGATTTGGTATTTGAGTAAAGAGGAGAGATTTGAAGAGAGCATTAAGCCAGGGGGAGCAATGTCCCAGGGGGAGCAGAACAAAGAAAAGGTTAAGTTTTTAGTAAAAATAATTTGGGTTGCCATCAATGACAAAGGGGGAGATTGTTGGACATTTTGAGGAATGTTATTGTCATTGATGTCAAAAGCATTGTTGAGCAATATTCATCATTTTTGAGGACATTAGGAGAGCTCAAAAAATGAATATCAAGTTAAAGGAGATCAAGGACAAAGTTGAAAAGACCCACATGTTAATTTAAATTAAAATATTTTAATCCCTGATTAAAATTTTAATTTAAATATTGATAAGTGCTAAGGTTAATTTAAATATTTATTTAATATTTAAAATTAACTTTACTACAAATCTAATTTAAATTAAAGTATTTTAATTATTGATTAAAACTTTAATTTATTAATGTTGGGTGCTAAAGTTAAGTTAAATATTTATTTAATATTTAATTTTAACTTTCCAAATCAAATTCGAATTGGAAATTCGAAATGTGTCGACGTTGAAGGAAGCAAAACCCTATGTATAAATATGCCAAAATATTGGCATTTGAAATTATCCATGCGACTTGTGTTGGCTCATGAAAAGAGAAGGAAATTTCGCATGTGCAAATCGAGCAAGGGAAAGAGACAAAGTTTGGCATCCTCTGAAATCAACATGAAGTGCTTGTAGCTTGGTTGGCAGCCAAGGGCTACGTAAGACATCGTTGTGGAAGCTGAGGCAGGTTTGAAACCCACACACATGATTTTTGGGAAGAAGGTCTATGTTTGTCTTTTGCACCGAACGTGGGGAGAAGGTAAAGGCACCGAAGTGCCTTTTGGCTCTTGTGGAGCCACGCAGCCCAAGCGGTGGGTGCTAGCACTACGAAAGCGCTTGGGGGAGAACCAACGAGGGTTCAAATCCCACCAAGGCCCTTTTGAGTGCATTGAGGTATGTGATTTAATTTGGTTGTCTTGGCCTATGAAAAGTTAAAGGGAAAAATAATATTTTTATTTTTCTAAAGTAATTTTAATTAAAGTACTTTGCATGTTATTTGGTGTGTAAGTTATTAGGGGAGTTAAAAGGAAGTGCAAAGCTTTAATTTATGAGTTGGAATTTTAGAGGCTAAGGAGTTATAAGGAAGGTTGAATTTTATATTTTGAAATTGAAGAATGTTGAATATTATTTATTTCAAGTTGGAGATTATAAGGAGTAATTAAGTGCTAACTTTTGTATTGAAGAAAATTTTTGAAGAAGAGTTAGAATGATATTTTTGTCATCTAACCTTGGTGTTTGGTAAGGAAAGTGGTTATACTTGAGACAGGTTTTAAAGACTATTCTTCATCAAGAAAAAGGTATGGGCACATTCTTCCATAGTTGAGTTGATTGATTGTTTTTCTGGAAAACAAGTTTGGAGTGAAAAGGATTTAATTAGGTTTCCTTATTGAGTTGTTGAGCTATATGTGAGATTGGTTTATAAGCATTGTTGTTGAAGTGATTGATTGAGTGAAGAACTTGAACTAGGGTTTGCAAAGATCATGAGTATCATTGTTATGTGAGATTGGTTGATAAGAATTGTTGGAAACATTTTGAGTGAGTGTTCATATGCTTGGACTAGGGTTTGTAAGCAAGGATTGTTTCATTGAGTGATTGATTGAGTAGAGTTGATTGAGCCTAGTCAAGTGGATGTGTGAAGTGATTGTTCAAGTTCTATAAAACAAATTATTCTATATTCTGAATTGATTTGAGAAAAAGGTTGAGAGTTGATGAGTGTGAAACATATTGAGTCTCTAACAATTATCCATATGTTTCTATGATAAAAGAGAGATTGAAAGTGATTGAAAGTTTGTGAGTGTGAAGCATATTGAGTCTCTAACAATTCTCTATATGTTTCTAAAAGAGTGATTGAAAGTAATTGAGCATTGAAGTGAATGTGAAGCATATTGAGTCTCTAACAATTCTCTATATGTTTCTAAGAGAGTGATTGAAAGTGATTGAGCATTGTGATGTGTGTAGAGCATATTGAGTCTCTAAAAATTCTCTTTATGTTTCTATGAGATTGGACAAGTTCTAGTGTGGACTTGTTGAGCAGATTTGAGGTAAGTCTTTGAGAAGACTTGTGGATAGATTTGTGTGAGCTTTTGTGGAAGCTTACAATACAGATTGAGAGCAGATTTGGATAAGTTCTAGTGAGGACTTATTGAGCAGATTTGGACAAGTTCTAGAGAGGACTTGTGGACAGATTAGTGTGAGCTTTTATGGAAGCTTACAAGGCAGATTTGAGATAAGTCTTTGAGTAGACTTGTGAGCAGAGTTGATTGATTGATTTGTTCAAACCTTGAGTTAAGGTTTGGGGTAGATCCAACAGAGTTGATTTGAGATTGAGTCAAGCTTTGAGTTAAGGCTTGAGGATAGATATTGAGGATAAATTTGTGCTAGACCAAAGGACTATGTTTAGTACAGATTCAAGGATAGATTTTGGTGCATATTTGAGGATAGGTTTATGCCAGACTAGAGACAAAGATTGAGCAAATTTATGCTAGATCGAAGGACTGTGTTTAGTACAGATTTGAGACAGAGCTTTGGAGGTGATAGAGTATAGAGGATGATAGTCTCCAGTGGATAGAGATCCATTAGCCAGGGTAGTGAGGACAGGTGTCTTCAGTGGATAGAGATCCATTAGCTAGAGCAGTGGGGGCAATAGTTCTTCTAGAAGATCACCAACCAGAGTAGAGGAGAAAGGAGTTCTCCTATGGATAGAGATCCATAAACTTGATTAGGGGATTGGTGTCTCCTTTGGATAGAGGTCCATAAACATTGTAATAGGGAAAGGATTCCCAAGAGATTTATTGAGAAAATTTTAGTGAAATATTTTCTCCGTGGAGTAGCCCACATTGGGTGAACCACGTTAAATTGGTGTCTCTATTGTGTGTGATGATTTGTGCATTGCTTTGGTTATTGCTATTGATATTGCCATTGATTATATTGGATAATATTGTTTGGGAAAGAAAAGTAAAAAGTGGTCTTATACTGTTCACCCCCCTCTCAGTATAAGCTTGTGTTCTTCACATGGATACTCCATCCTCTGAACTACCGTGTCTACCTATACCTTCTCCCTCTACCATCACTCCGTGTAAAGACCTTCAACTCTTTTTATTTCTAGTATATGTATATGAATACTCCCAAACACACACACACATATAAGAGCTATGACTATTTACTTTCTATCTTGGTATTTATATGTATCTAAATTTGTATAAATAGTTGTGACTAGTGTTCGTGTTGGTTTTTATATAAGTTTTATGAGTAGAGATATGTTGTTTTGAAACTTTGTTCTTTCTTTTTGGTATGGTTGATGCATGTGTTTATTGATCCCATTAATACGTAGAAGGTCTTTGTGATTACGATTCTTTTTATTATGTTCCTTCTCTTTCCTTTTTTCCTAGAAGAACTTGGTAGCTTAGGAGTAGCTTGGAAATTTGAGTGTCAAGATCACACCTAAATAAGGAGTCAACCTTGCAAAAAACCTTGAAGGTTATCCTCTGAATCTAGTTTAGTTTCATAGTACTTCTAAAACTTTGCACTCTCCATGAGGTGCAAGCACCCAATTCATCTGATAGATGCATTAGAAGGCCATTATGCTTTGAGCATCAACCAATCATTTTTCTTGGTATATCTGATGGGACAAATCTTGACATTCATCTTTGTGATCAAATATCTTTTAGCTAATATTCTAGTGAAAATCTCATCCTATTTGCTCATTGAAGTGTATTCAATATTCATCTAGAAACTCCACTATTTAACAGACTCATTGAGCTATGACTCTATTGTTTAAATATAAACCCAGTAGTTTATGAGCTTCAAACCTATCACAAGGTCTAATACATGATTCAATTCATAATTGTTGTTACCACTAGTAAATAGGTCATATAAGGAGAGGTTGACACCAAAACAAGGTTGTACCATAGAACCCGCATCAAAGAAGGCTACCGTCTTGGAATAACAGAGACCCATTGCAACCATTGGTCCCATCTACTACATGGGATAAGATTCTAGTCTCTACATTAAAATCATTGTCATTCTTCACCAAAGAAGATAAAACAACTCCAATAGAGCACCTCTAACATATGGTCAATCTATGTGCACTACATAATATTGGAGAATAGAATGTGGAACTAAGGTTATTAGCTAAATATTTCAAGGGGAAGGTACACAAGTGGTATATCTCACATGCTCCACATTCAATAATAGACTGGTATTAGCTTACCAAACTTTTTATAGGAATATTTAGAGAGAAAGAAGATGGAGTATCCCTCTTAGAATAATTATCAACATCAAAAAAACTTCTATGGAATCCATGGATGAATTTTAACCCTGTTCCACAAGACTTGGTCTAGGATCCTTAATGAAATCAATTCACCCTCAGGTATGGCCTTCATTTATTATCTAAAAGCTTTTGATTCAAATATAGCTATGATGGTAAAATCTAGAGGGAATACTTTGCCAGTGGCTTATGAGGTATTCGTCCAAGTTGAAAATGACCTAATCTAAATAGGAATGCTAGCTCCTAGATCCCCTATGCCTTTCTTTTTGAATATCCAATTGCCATTCTAGCCACCACCTATTGTGAAGCCTAACACTTTTCATCCACCTCCTGCAATGAATCCAGTTCTAGTGTAGACTCCCTCTTTATCCCCAAATCATCCTTCTATTAACCCACAAGTATTGAAAATAGAGGAAATGAAGAATGTAATAAGGTCAATGTTTAATGAGCTTATAAAACTTAAGTGATAACAAAATATTTTGAGATTTCCTTACCAAAATTACCCAAATCCTCCCTTCCAATCGGGCAACCAGGGCTAGCAAACATCAAATGGTTATCAAAGGTATCCACCAAAACCCTTCCTAGAGTCCAACCAACCTTGAGCCTTTGAGAAACAAATTGTACCTATATTGGTACCTTTATAACATTCACCTCTTAACTTGACCAAGGATATTATACTTGCTTAAAACAACTATTGGAGGAACCATGTTCTTGGCAACATTCCTATTCAGACTCCCTACTATTATAGTTATTGAAACCCCTCATAGGCCACATATCCTACAACTCAAGCCGTCTACCCTAAACCCACTACACAAACACTGGGATAGAATGCTTAAAGCTTGATCCTAGATGTTGCTCCAAGCACCAATGTTAAACCAATGGAACAAATGTGTAACAACCCATAAAAAACCAACCCTAAAGAGATTTTTTTTAAAATATAAAGAAATACAATCAAGGTTATCATGAGTCCCAATATTTTTCTTTTCAACATTCATAAGACTTCATCACATTTAAGTTCAATGTTGCTATAGAAAACACTTAGTGGATAGGTGTGGCCAACGTCCCATATTTTTTTGGGGTTCACCTTACTAAACCTCATCATTTAGGATGCCAAAGTGGTCCTCCCCAAATTTCTCATACCCTCATCGACGCAAGATAATGCAACCACATTGTAGGGATTATCCTTTAAGGCCCATAACACTTAAAAGGGGAATGTCTATTCCAGGATTCCCTAACCTTATCCTAAGTCCATCTAAGTAGCTTAATCAGGTGTAAAGCCTTGGTGCTTAGTTACCACATCTTTGTGGCTAACTAAGGTCATTACCACTCAACTAGCAATGGTCATGATTACTTGAGCATACACGTTCGAGAGACCACCATTGTTGTCTTGCGAATGTTCTTACAAATTTATAGCTATGGTAGACTCGATCCTCAATGTTCAAGGTGTATCTATTCACAAGAATATGACTATTGCATCAACACAAATCCTTCCATATTCAAGAGTTCCTAGCTATTGCATACTCAAAAATCCTAGGACTCATATCTACCTGGTTATTGCATCTTTCCAAATCCTTCTAGGATTAGGCTATTCCTTTGAATCATGTTATAAATTAGTTCTAGATCCATTTCCCAAAAACTTTACGAAATTCAAGATAACTTTTAGATTATGAAGCTACTCTCTCTATAACAAAAGCATCAATTGAAAACAACATGCTTTACTCTATAACACAATATTGAGCATGGAAATAAAAGGATGATATAACATAACTTGAAATAACATAAGTTAAATATAGCATTTCATCCATTTTCAAAATCCATGATTTATTGATCCATGTGCTATCATAAAGCTATGTAAAGAAATATTATTCTAGAAGTGTGAAGGATAATTATAATGCTATCCATTACAAGATCTATATGCCAAAAGAAGATAACATTTAAACTTTTCAACAATAAGAGTAATAGGCAAATAAACCAATCCATGAATTTTTACCATGATCAAGCTCTCATTGTCTTACAAAACTTGACTGATTTGCAAGCTTCATCTAAAAAATTCTTAAAAAATTCTAGTCTACCTTAAAACCATCTATCTAAGAGATCTCTACACCTCCTTCTAGCACAATATTCTTCAAGACAGGGATTACCCGTTAGCTTGAGATTTACTTAGGGATCAAGACAACTCCATATGCAATGCATTCAAATATGCTCTTAAAAAATGGAAGCAACCATGCATAAAAACATTGATAAACAAACAAGAAGATAATCTCATACTTCTCTCTATAATGGTTCCCTTACCTACTCAAGTCTCAAAAACCATTATAATTTATTCCAAGCCAAAGTTTTTTTTCCATTAAGCAAATATGCAAGGATTCAATACAACACTCAAGGAGAGAATCCCATACTTCTCTCTATAATGGTTTCCTTACCTACTCAAGTCTTGAAAACCATTATAATTATTCCAACCTATTAAGCAAATATTCATCCCAAAAACATTCATCCATAGCCTAAGCTCTTATGAAAACAAGAGTACTAACTTATTATAAGATTACTAGCACAAAGCTTCAACTTTCATTGCATCAACAAGACAAAAAGAGATTAAACCTTTCTATAACCATATTATTTCCAACATTAATCAAATAAGACTAAAAGAGATTCATATTTATATTTTAAGTAAAATATAGAAAACATAACCATATTATTCCACTAATGAAATCTTTGAAAGTAGAATAGAAATATAACAATGTTCTTTCACTAATGCACCCTTTAAAAGTAGAATATAAACATAACAATATTCTTTCACTAATGCACTCTTTAAAAGTAGAATAGAAACATAACAATGTTCTTTCACTAATGTTTTATTAATGCCATTTTTTTTTATTTGTGGAAAACATCCCAAAAGGGATGCCACTTTCGGGTAAGACCCAAGGAGGCAGGGGTATCCATTCCGCCAAAAATGCCCAGGACTCCGGACCTGGCCTACCACCTTTGACATACTCAAGGAGCAAACAAACACACAAAACCAATTTAAAAATAAGTAAATAACAACAAAAATAATAAAATAAAATAAAAAACATGCTCCTTGAGTGTGTCAAAAACAAAAGCACAACCAAACACGCACAATAAGATAAAAGAAACCACAACACAAACCACATAGAAAAACACAAGAACCACATAACAAAACACAAACAAGACAAAAACAACAGAACACTACAAAGACATAACCCAAAAAAAACATGAAAAATAAACACAACCAAAACCTAAAAAATTAAAAAATAAAATAAAAATAAAAATAAAAAACAACCAACAACAGACAATAAACAAAAACAAAAAACATAGAAAACACTCACACATAAAAACACGAAATAACACAAACAAAGAGAAACCCAAGAACAAGAACGAAAAAAACACAAGAACAATAACAAAAAACATAAAAAAAAACAAAACAACAAAAACACAAGAACAACAAAAACAACACAAAGAACACAAAAACAAAACAAAACAAAAGAACCCACCCACCTTAAAAAACTAAACAAAAAAAAAAAAAAAAAAAAAAAATGAACAAAACAATGACCTATCTAGACCAAAAGACTATTAAGGCAAGAATCAATAGAGGAAACAAAATAAAGAATAGAATGAGCTAGGGAACTAAAAAAACTGAATGAACCAAAGAGAAGCAAAAAAAAACAAGAAGAAACTAGGTACCTTCATAACTGGAGCCATCCAAAGAAATGATAGAAAGAAGAGCTTCCCTAATTTGAGAAGCCCACCATATAGGAGGGTGGCCATAACAAGTAAGATCACCTTTGTCCAAAGCCCAATTAGCTAAAGCATCAACACTCTTGTTTTGATCTCTGACCACATGATTGTAATCAACTTTCAAAAATCCCATCTGGATTAACCGAATCTTCTCAATAATTCTTTTTATTCTCCAATCCACCTTATGATTCTTAGAAGGAGTCTTCAAGAGATTAATCATAAGTTGAGAGTCGACTCAACTAACACCTTTTCCCATCCAACCTTAGTAGCCTCCTCGAAGGCCTCTCGAGGATACCATACCCCTCAAGAAGGTTATTGGAAAGAATACCCAAATTCTCAAGCAAAAGTAAAAACCAGGGAGCCATCTGAAAGTCTACCAATTCCTCCCACACTGGCTTTTCCAGGGTTCCCTCTAGAGGCTCCATCAGCATTGACTTTTCCAAAATCCTTAGGAGGAGGTTGCCAATTTCTAGTCCTATCCATCTTACTAATACTCACATTCCCTTTAAGTTGGTTGCCCTTAGAAGATTTAATCTTCAATATTTGCATCACTTGATCCCATATTTGGTGGGAGTTTTGGGGGTGATTAAGGAGTTGATGGACTGATTCAACTAAGTTGGCTATGGTATTTTGCCAAATATAGTGAATATCCTTCCTATCTTGATTAAAAATTTGGTTGTTCCTTTCATTCCAAATATTCCAAAGAAGAATGGTAGAACCCATCCAAACTAACCGCCTAATAAAATGATCAACACCCTCTTGATTAGGCCAATCCCTCCAAAGCTGTTCAAAAGTAAAAAAATTGGACCACTGTAAGCCAAGTAAAGTGGCCATTCTCCTCCATAGCTCGGAGGCTAAAGTACACTCAATAAAAATATGGTTGATATTTTCTACATTCTCTTCACACATTTCACATCTAAAAGGGCCATGAAAACCACGCTTCATAAGTTGCTCACCAGAAGCACCCTACGATGCAATAAAAGCCAATTAAAGAACCTCACCTTAGGCCAGAGCTTTTGAGCCCACAATCGAGAAAATATGTCCGAAGAATGGTTGGGATTATTATGGCATAAGGTCAAATAACCTTGAGCAACTGAATACTCACCCTTAGTAGTGTTGTTCCATCCAAAAAAATCTTTTTCATGGGACCAAGAGAGGGATCTCATATGAAGGATGCCTTGGATATCTTGTCTTTGCCTTTCTCGGGATTTGAATAGGCCAGTCCTCAATAGGGATCCAATATCTACCAACCTTTGAATTACCAATATGGTACCGATAGTAATTAGCCACCTTTATCCAATTAGCTCGATGAAGCTCCTCCATCCAAGGCCTCCAATCGGGAAACTGAGTTATCAAAGGCTTGTGACCATCCCAAGAATCTATCCAAAAATTTGCATGTTGACCATTATGAATGATCCAAAATAATTTTTTCTTTATCAAATCCTCACCAGCCTTAAGAACTGCTAAAATGGGAGAACCTTTGGTAGGAAGTTGATAGCGAACAAGGTCTTCAGGACTTTTGTTCTCAGTATATTTAGCACGGAGATTATTGGCCCAAAGAGCATTGGGGTTATGCAACATCCTCCAATATAATTTAGCAGCTAAAGCTTTGTTGTTATTAATTGAAGACCGAAATCCTAACCCCCTTCACTCTTAGGAAGACATAAAGTATCCCATTTCACCAAGGCCCATTTTCTTTTCTCCTTAGTACCACTCCAAAGGAAACGATGACCGATTTGATCCAATTCTCGAAGAACAACCTTTGGGATATTCAAAATGGAAGAAACATAAATAGGAATAGCTTGAAGGACTGATTTTACCAAGGTGATTCTACCCCATAAGAAAGCCACTTGTTGGTCCACTTTCCAATTTTCTTCTTGACTTTGTCCAACAACCAATTCCAATATTTATTTTTCTGCCTTTGAATATTTATGGGAATACCTAAATAAGTGATTGGAAGAGAGGTCTTCTTATATCTTAATTTATCCAAGACCATGGATTCCTCGTCTAGCAGAGCAGTGAAAGAAAATAACTTTAGATTTGTCTTCATTGATCAACCGCCCAGTAGCCTTAGAAAAATAGCTAATGATTTGCTTAATATTAGAAGCTTCCTTAACTGTAGCTTTACCTAAAAGAGTAGAGTCATCCACAAATTGAAGATGAGAGATAGGTCTAGCTCCATGAGCAATGGTAACTCCCTCAAGGGTTTTGTTTTCCCTCTTTTTGGTTATAGTCCTACCCAAGCATTCAACAAGAATGATGAATAAATAAGGGGATAGCGGGTCACCTTGCCTAATACCTCTGGAAGCCGGGAAAGACCGAGAAGGCCTGCCATTGATAAGAACTAAGTAGGAAACTCGAAGAGATACATCCCATAATCCAATCCATCCAATCCTTAGAGAAACCAAATTGCCTCAAAACTTTGATAAGGAAGTGCCAATCCACTCGTTCATAAGCTCTGGATAAGTCTAACTGAATGAACATGGAAGGAGAATTTTGCATATCCATGGAATGGATGGCTTCCCGAGCAAGAACTATCTCATCTACTATTTGACGTCCTTCCACATAACCCCCTTGCTCGGGGAAATAATCTTATGCAAAAGAGGCTTCAACCTTTCTCGCCATGATTTTAGTAATGATTTTGAGAAGAACATTACATAAAGCAATAGGTCTAAAAGCCGAGATATGATCAACCTCTTGAGCTTTTGGAACAAGAGTAATATAAGTTTTATTGATAACCTTCAAAATTTCTTTGGCTTTCCCGGCTTCTTCCACCACCTCTAATAAATCAACATGAAGGATATCCCGTAACTCTTGGTAGAACTCAATGGGAAAACCATCAGTACCTGGGGTTTTCCTTTTTGCATTTTAAAAACTACTTGTTGAAGCTCATTGATAGTAACAGGAGCAATCAAAATAGAGTTCTCCTTAAGTGATAAGAGAAGGGATTGCTTGAAGAACATTTTGTTGTGAAGCTGAGTCAAGAGGAGTAGCAAAAAAAATATTGGAAAAGTAATCAACAACAATAGAGTTCATGCCATCCCAAGTATAAACAACATCTCCATAATCTGATTTTAAGGAAGAAATAAAGTTGTGAGATCTTCGAGCTAGAAGAGATTTGTGGAAGAAATTTGTGTTTCGATCTCCTTCTTTGAGCCATTGAATTCTAGATTTTTGCTTCCATAAGATTTCTTCTCTTTTTTCCCATTCCTCTAACCGAGTTGTGAGTTTAATTTCATCTGCACTTCTCTTCTCTGAGGCCATCTAAACGGATTTTCTTATTCAAATTTTCAAGATGAGCAATAACTTCATGTTTTTTTTATGAACATCCCCAAACTCTTTCCAGTTCCAAGTCTTGATTTTGGATTTAATGTATTGCAGTATTTTGGCAAAACATAACATCTTAGTCCCATGCCTAGGTTTACCTTCCTTCCACCATTGTTGCACATGAGGTCTGAAGGAAATGTCTCTAAGCCACATTAATTGAAAACGAAAAGGAGAGAAACTCACATTGGTTTTCCACATTTCCACCATGATTGGCCAATGATCCGAACCAACATTATTAAGAGTCTTCACTTTAGGAATGTGACCATGGATTAAGAAATTTTCAGAGAGCAAAAACCTATCCAATCTCTCCATTATACAAGCTAAGCCTTGCCTTCTGTTAGACCAAGTCATAAGGCCATTATCTCAGTTGGATATCCACAAGATGGAGGTTTGCAATATATTCGCTCATGAGGTCGTTGCTTTTGTCCAAATTTCTATTTCCCCCTTTTCTCATCCAGAGAGAGGATGGTATTGAAATCTCCTCCGATCAAGATCCAAGCTTTAGGAAAATGAGAGATAATATGAGTAATATCCTTCCACTGTCTTCTTTTTTCCTCCAAAGAAGTCGGAGCATAAACAGTAATGCAGAGCATAATCTGGCTGGAATGTCTACTTTGAATAGCTATAGCCAACAAACCCCAACTGCCAACCATATGGTGAATAACTACCTCTTTTGGGTCCCAAAGACAAGCAATGCCACCCGAAGTCCCTTGGGAACTGAGGGAAACCACTTTTCCAACTGGCCAAATTTTACCGACAATTAAGTCCATATCCTCCATTGACATCTTTGTTTCTTGAAGGAAAACAAGATGTGGATGATTTATCCGAATCATTCTTCTAATTTCATTTTGTTTTGAAAGACTCCCTTTGAGTCCTCTAATATTCCAAGTGATGATCTTCATTAATACCAGGGCTAAAAAAGTTGGGAAGGGCATTAATCTTACCTTCCTCTACAAGCTTTTCACCTTCTTTTACCATATGATATTGATTGGTCTTGCGACCTACTTTTTGATTAGAATCCATCTTCAATTTTTTTTCCCTGTTTCTTGACTTATTCCAATTGAATCTGAGATGGCTTCTAACCTTGAAGAATGCTCGTACACAACCAAAATTTTACTAGATGGTTCAACGGAGTCTATATTGGGACCTCCATTATTTGAAGTTTTGACATTTGAAATATTGTTTTTCTTGTGTAAATTTTCTCCTTTTTTTTTCTGTTGAAAACCTTTGATTTGTTGGTTTGTCTCTCGAGTTCTTCCCTTCATATTTAAATTGTGTTTCTAAGATTTCAGTTTCCATTATTTCCTCTTCCTCACTTGGGACATCATTTGTGGAAAGGATTTCAAACATATTAGCAGATGACTTTGATTGATCCTTCATAACCGGTTTTTTCTGAGTGTTCTTCTTCTTAGGTATTTGGAAACCCGCTGAGTTTATATCTTCTTTCTTTTGATCAGGAATTTTATTTGGGCAAGCACTGGCCAAATGACCATATTCATGGCAAATTCTACAACGAAAAGGAATGTTCTCATAGTCCACTACTTGCTCCCAAGTGTCTTCCCCAAATTGTAATGTGATATTTTTAGGTAGGGGTTTGTCAAAATCCATTAAAACACAAATCCGAGCATAAATAATATGTTCAAAATTTTGAGTACAATCAACAATCATCATAAAAGTTCCTAAAGAGTTTCCAATTGAAGAAAAAATAGTAGGATTCCAAAATTCAATAGGGAGGCCAAAGAGTCTAACCCACACGGGAGCTATAGAAGGCATCTCTTCTTCGACTTTAAATTTAGTATGCCAGGGCTTCATGAAAAGCCCCGCCCTTCCAAAAAACCAAGGACCCCCTTGAAAAGTTTTCTCTCTATCTTCATTATTAGCAAATAAAACAAGAAAATAACCATTTGGATAAATAGAGATTTGTAACTCACCTTTAGTTTTCCAGCTTTTTGCAGCCCAGACTTTGAAAGCAGATAGACTCGAACGAAAACCCACGAACCGACAAATTAGTCCTCTTTTTTCCAAATCTTCAATGCCATTCGAATGTTACCCATATCAAGCTTAACAATAGGAGTTCCATCACTGCTTTAAGACATCCTAACTCCATTTTCCTGGGATCAATCTTAGGCATTCTTAGAGGTTTATGGGAAGCCCTAATATTGATATTAGCATTGGGCCGAGGCTGTCCACCACGAAGGGCATCCCTAAAATTCATTTTTGGGACCGAGTCTTCGAAATTCTTACCCTTGACAAGGGTTTTCACAGTAGAATTATTTTGTGGGTGCACCTTAGCACCAGATTCACTTGAGATATGAGCCATTTTTTGATCAACTGCTTGAAACTTGTTTCGTGATCTCTTTAATCCTTGCCCTAGACGCCGTGGAAAGGTATGGTTTTCACTTTTCTTTTGTGCAGCAAATTGGAAGCCGTTGTCACTCAAGTTCATAGTATGATCTGTTGAAAGACAAATTTCTAACCCATATTGTATCCCCTGCAACATTTCCTGCTAAAATATTGAGCATAAACCACAAAAATATTGGCCGCTAGGGCCCGAAGGCCCTAAAACCAACCTCTGGAGCCGCTTGCACTCAACCCGGATGAAACCCTCGCATAGCCGCTTGCCAAATATCTCGTTCACACATAGGGATGCGCTAGGATCTGTGTTGCTCCAAATGATATGAAAATTGGTGGAGACGTTCTAGGGTTTTTCAGGCATCTACCCTCAAAATTTTAGCTCAATCCGAGTCCGGATGAGTGAGATATGGCCGAAACGAGTTCGGTAGTTTGGGCAGTCCTACGAAAAACGTCTAATCAATTTCGACTCACTTAAGAATATTAGACTTTGCTTACAATTAATGCCATTTTTACTATTAAGGAAAGAGCATGATTCTATTCTCAATTAAATGGTATAATAATAATAACAATAATTTAGCTACGTCTATCAACCTGTAACCTCATTCATAAGAAGTTAACCTAAAAAAACCTACCCAATTTCTAAAGCAAGGATATATCAACAAATAAATTTGAGCTGAAATGGCTGATTACTATGGAAGTGGGACCTCTGAAATTCAAATTTTTGAAGGCGGGAAGGATTCAATTCAAATTTTTGGAAGGCGGGAAGACTATTCTGCCTTGCTCGGTAATGCCTCTACAGAGGTTTTTGGTAAATATGTCTCCTCTGAGCAGAAGGATAGTCTTAGCAGTGGTCTTATTGGTGGACTTAACATTGGTCAAAATATTGGAAATCCTGAGACTAAACCTAATTCCATTTCCTTTCTAAGTGGTTCTATCTCTGTGGTGGATGTTGGTGTCTCCTCTAGGCGGGAGGATCTGACAAATTCTACTTTCGAGCGTGTTCCTTCCTTTTGGGGTGGTGACGTTCCTTCTGATCCCAAACCTTCCTTTTCCAAGGTTTTGGGTACTTCCTCTTGTCCTCTTGGTGCGTCCCCCCTCCCTTTGAGGTTTTGGGTAATAGAATTAGGATTCCTGCTAGTATTGCTGATAAATTTCTTGCTAAAGAATCTCTCTCTGGTTGGGAAAGTTGTGGGTGGCAATCCCAACCTCAACATTATCAGGCATTGGGCTTTCCCTAGGTGGAAATTTTGAGGTTCCCTTCAAATTGTGGGCCTGTCTAATGGCTTTTTTGGCATTCGACTTAATACCAAAGAAGATGCAGATCAAATCATGTCTGGTGGACCCTGGTTCATTGGAACCAAAAGCATTTTCTTGATGAAATGGACGCCTTATTTTGACTCGAAAACCCAATGTATCAACTTTGCTTCCATTTGGTTCAGACTCCCAAACCTTCCTTGGCATATCTGGCAAGAATTTGTCCTCAAATCGATAGCCTCCACTATTGGATATTTGCTCCTCATTGACAAAGTCACTCTGTCTAGATCAAGGATGCACGTGGCTCATCTTTGCATCAATGCAAATCTTGATTCTGCCCTTCCAACCTTCATTGAACTGGAGCATGGAACTTTCCTCCGAAAGTAGGCTATTGAGTATGAGAACAAACCTCCATTCTGCATTCATTGCCAGACCCAAGGTCATATTCATGCTCAGTGTCATTTTCTCAAGAAATAGATAATTTTTGCGAAAGATATTTCTGATCCTTCCAACCAAGGCAAATATAAGGAGTTCCAGACTCCTTTCAAAAAGGATAAAAGGTGTTTTCCTCCTTCAAGAAGAGTTATCTACAAACCCGTCAAATATCAAAGGTAAAAATATGCTCTTGGTAATGCTTCCTTCATCATTTCTCCAAGTGATAGGGGGAAAAATATTGCCCATTCTATAGCTGCTCTCAACGAGGTTAGTCTTTTTGCTCTTCCTAGTCAATTTCAAATTCTTGGTGATTTGAATCCTGAGGATAACCCTATGGTAGATGTCGTTGAAACCCTTAATGAATCTCTTCCAAACCCATCCTCAAATCCTTTGGAAGCCCAACTTGAATCTGAACCTTTAGCTACTAATTCTTCTCTTCCTGATGCCTTCAATTCAGACCAACCTCTGGTTGATGATGTCTCCATCCCTGCTTCCTTTCTTGAACCCTCCAGCCCTACTGTGCAAAATTTTAGCCCCAAAGTCACTAGAAGCCATAAGAAATCCCCTATTGATTGTGGCTTGGAGAAAAAAAGAGGAAGGCCTTCTAATTCTGATCAATGGAAACAAGGAACAAATGATGATATTGCCAATGGTGTTCAAAAAACCCTCTTTTCCACTGGCATTTTATCTAAGGAAGAACCAAAGTGCACCAAACCTCCCCAACCAGCTGGAAAGGGAGGCAAAAAAGTATCCAAATCTTCTAAATGAAGATCCTCTCATGGAATGTGAGAGGCCTTAATGGTTTAGCCAAGTAGAGGTTAGCTAAATCATTGAGGAAAGAAATCAGACCTACAATTTATGTGATCCAAGAAACCAAGATTAGAGAATCTCTTGATAAAAATATTTGCAATCATATTTGGAAGAACTGTGAATCTCTTGCTTGCAAAGCTAATGGGGCTTCTGGTGGCCTTCTTTGTTTATGGAACCCAAATAATGTGGAAGGAAATCTCATTCATTCCTGTGATGAGATGATGAGCATCCTTTTCTTTGACAAAGACAGTAATTTTCCTTAGGTCCTCACTAACATATATGCTCCCAACTCCATTACTGGTAGGAGCCATTTATGGGACAACCTGGCTTCCATCCGAAGCACTTTTCCAACTCTTCCTTGGATTCTTGTTGGAGACTTCAATACTCCTTTGTTCCCCTCTGACAAGAAAGGTGGAATTGGCTCCTTTTCCAAAAGCATGGAGGATTTTCAGGAGTTTATAAGTAATCATAATCTAATGGATGTTAATCTGAAAGGAAACCAATTTACTTGGTCAAATAGAAGATGTGGATCTCAATTAATCCAAGTTAAACTTGATAGAGTTCTTTTCTCTCAGGAAGCTATTGCTATTTGGGGGGATGCAAATCTCCAATCCCTTCTCAAGATCGGGTCTGATCATAGTCCTATTCTCCTTGACACTAATAATCCAAAAATTTACAAAACCCCTTTCATATTTGAAGCTATGTGGTTGCTTCATCCTGATTTTAGAGAAAGAATCAACCAATGGTGGCAAACTGACATTCAAGGCACTCCTTCATTTGTGTTGGCACAAAAACTCAAACAGACCAAGGAAAATATAAAAATATGGAATAGGGACATATTCGGGAACCTTTTTCAAAATAAATAGGATATCATGAACAGGCTTGCCATAATTGAAAAAGAAAGTCAAGAAAATGGAGACTATTCTGCTGTAGTTAGGGATGATGAAAGGAACCTATTAGCTCAATACCATAACATCCTTCAATGTGAAGAAATTTTTTGGAGACAGAAGTCTCATGATATCTGGCTCAAAAAAGGAGACTCCAACACAAATTTTTTTCATGTTTCCACATTGAGACATCGTAGCAACAATAGGATCAAAGAAATTCACAGTCAGGATGGCAGAATTATTACTGATATCAAAGAAATCAGGGCCGAAGGAATAACTCATTTTATGCATTTACTCCATGAGGAACACAGACCTAACTCCTTAGCTGCCAAATATTTCTTCCTTCAGTTCATCCCTCACCTCATTTTTGATGATATAAACACCAAATTAACTACAGTCCTCTCTGATGATGAAATCAAGGAAGCCCTATTCTCAATGCAGCCAGATAAAGCTCCTGGACCAGATGGGTTTCCTCCTAGATTTTTTTAGACCTTTTGGGATGTTGTTGGCAATGACGTGTGCAAAGCCATTAGAGAAATTCAAAGGTCCAAGGTCATTCCTAGAGGCTTCAATTCCATGTTTATTGCACTCATACCAAAAATTCCTAATGCTTCCAATTTTAGTGAATTCCATCCAATTAGTCTTTGTAATGTTATTTACAAAATTTTAACAAAGGCTATCACCATCCGTATGAGAGATGTCATGCCTCTCATCATAAATCAGTGTCAAGGAAGCTTTGTCAAAGGAAGATCTATCTTGGATGGTATCATTTCTGTTCATGAAGCTATTCATTCTATTTCCATCAACAAAAAGGTTGCCTTCCTTCTCAAGCTTGATATGAATAAAGCCTATGATAGATTGAGCTGGGATTTCCTAATTGCTATCCTCCACAAGTTTGGGTTTCATTCTGATTGGATTTCCCTCATCAAAGGATGTATCTCCTCTACTTGGTTCTCTATCCTTATCAATGGTTCACCTGCTGGTTACTTTTAGAGCAGTAGAGGTCTAAGGCAAGGAGATCCTTTATCCCCCCTCCTTTTCATCATTGCAGCTGAGGCTCTTGGAAGGTCTATTTTGGCAGCAAAAGAGGCAGGATTAATTTATGGACTTCAAGTTACTTCACAATGTGATCCTATTACTCATCAACAATTTGTTGATGATACTTTGTTGTCCACCTTTGCTTCTGTCAACGAAGCCAAAATCATCAAACGAGTTCTTCTCTTGTATGAAGAAGCAGCTGGCCAACGGATCAATTTTTAGAAAAGCAAATTGTATTTCCTCAATACTCCTCTAAGAAGACAGAATTTTATTGCCAACATACTTCAATGTTCTATAAGCAATCTACCTTCTACATACCTTGGATTACCTCTTTTCATTGGAAATGCCAAAGAAAGCCTATGGGATAATGTCATTGAAAGACTCCAAAAAAAGTTGTCTACCTGGAGAGGTAATATTCTATCTCAAGTGGGAAAAATTACTCTTACCATGGCCTACCTTCAAAGCATTCCTGTCTATTTTATGTCCTTGTTCAAAGCTCCTACCTCGGTCTATAAAAAATGGAAAAAATTCAAAAACATTTTCTTTGGACAGGATGTGAGAACAAACACAGATTCCATTTGGTAGCTTGGGACAAGGTCTGCAAACCTAAAGACCAAGGAGGCTTAGGACTCAGAAGGATCTCTCTTCTCAACCTTTCCCTCCTCGCTAAACAAGCCTGGAGACTCATTTCTAATGAAAAGGTTGAATGGGTCAAAATCATCAGAAGGAAATATCTTCAAGCCTCTGAATTCTTACATGGGCAAGTACCTTCTTATGGGTCGATTTTCTGGAAATCCATTTGTGAAGCTCGATCCTTATTGCAAAAAGGAACTCGATGGCAAGTTGGATATGGCAATTCCATTTTTTTCTGGGAGGATAAGTGGGCTGGTGATAATCCTCTCAACCAGAATCCTATGTTTCAAAGAATCATCAACATAACCAAACATTTGTTTGGTCCTTTAGTGGCAAATTTCATATCATCCACCAACGGGATTATGAGCTAGAAAAGACTTAATGTCCCAGACTTTGATGTTGAAACTTCTTGCTTGAATGCCCAACTGTCTTCCATAAAAATCCCTATTGGAAATCTTAAGGACCAACCCATTTGGGAACCCACTGATTCCGATGAATTCTCTGTCAAGTCAGCTTACTTGCTTTCCTTAAACAATCTTGAAAATCCCATTCCTTTTAAGTTGGTCTGGACCAAACACCTGACTCCCAAAATTGCTTCCTTTTCATGGCTTTGTATTCAAGACCATGTCTTAACTATTGAAAACCTCATAAAAAGGGGCATTATACTTCCTAACAGATGTTATCTTTGCCTTTCTGACTGGGAGTCTACATCTCATCTTTTCTTGTTTTGTCCTTACTCAAGATTAGTGATTAGCAAGCTTCTCTAGAGATTTCAGTTGGTTTGGGATTTTCCTCCTTCCATTGTTGAACTTTTCCATCAGTGGCCCAATCCTTTTAAAAATCCAGTGCTCAAAGGATTTTGGAAATTTTGTCTTCAACATTATCTTTGGCAAATTTGGCTTGAATGCAATAGAAGGATTTTTGATAAAAAAGCCCTACATGCTGATTACATTGCTAATAAAATAATCCTCTATGCCAAAGAGAATGTCCTCTCTACTCCTTTTGATCCATTTCCTTGTCCTCCTTTTGAGAAAGCCATCCTTAATTCTTGCAATATATTCCTAGATAATTCAAAGTCTGCTAATCCTTCAAATCCTAGGAGTAATGTCAAATGGATTCCCCCTCCAGTTGGGTGGGCCAAACTTAATTTTGATGGAGCTGCCAAAGGAAACCCTGGAAATGTTGGGGCTAGGGGAATTCTTCATGATCATTTGGGAAATTCCATTTTTTCTTATTCAGAACCTTTGGGCATCATGACTAATCATTCAGCTGAAGCCAGGGCAATTTGGAGAGGCCTCCAATTTCTCAAAAATATTCTTGGAAACATTATAGTAGAAGGAGACTCTTTAAATATTATCAATTACCTAAAGACTTCAAAGCCTAGTAGCTGGAGGATAAGATCAATCATGGAAGAAAGTAAGCAAATCCTTCGCCAACAACACAACTTTATTGTCCAACATGCATACAGGGAGGCCAACATTGTTGCTGACAAACTTGCTAGTATTGGGGCTAACGCCCAAGGGTTATTGACTTGGATGGATACTCTACCTCCTGAGGTGGATGAACTTATTAAATGTGATCAAAGTAATATCACTCATGTCGAGTCCTAAAAATATTTCCATGTTCAATCCCCAACATTCTTTCTTCCATGTGAAGTCTATGGCTCACATTTCAATCCTTTTGTCAGGTTCTTATTCATGCACCATTCTTCACATTGGAAATTGGCTGTATAAACCTTTATGTTTCATTTTCAAAATTCTCACCACCCACACCCATGGTCATACTCATTTTTTGGTAATCGAATCCTTTTGTTATTCCAAGATGAATTCGAGCATGATTTTTAATCATTTGTTTCCCATGAGCATTGATATGCGTAATCTTACCCCATCGAGAACCATTTTCAAACAACCTACTTGTTTTTCATTCCCGAGATTCTGTGTGGTGATCACCCCCATCCTTTCTATGTTTCGGGCTAGGGTCTCTTACTGGTTACATTTTTTGTGCACCCTTAATGGCCAATTGTCTCATTTGACATTAATCCACTCAATTATCTGGTGTAACATCCAATTCCTAAAAATCTGTTTCGACCTTTGCCCTAGCCAATCCTCATTTGTAAAAAGGTTTTTTCCTTTTTTGATGTTGCCTTTTTGGCTTCCTAACAGAAGTCCCAGAGATGATAGCGCCTTCCTTTTAATCATTTCGTTGCATGCTCTGATCATTTACCAGCCTTCTACCTTTTTGCCTGTCCTGCTAATCCTTTTGCCTAGCTTTCCTCTATTTCATTCCTTGTCTGTCACCATGAAGGAAAGCAAACCCATTTTCATTGAACCTGCTGTGTTTGAACTTAACCCAATGGTCAGAGATATGTGGAAGGATAAAACCAAAAGTGCACTGATCGAGTTCTTCAAGCTATTCACAGGCATTGATGAAGGTGTGACGAAGGCCTTTGCTGAAACCTGGAATAAAGGTTTTGTTATAGTTCATGGGGTTGAATTCCATATCACCTTTGAGCTACTGGTGGACTTAACAGGGCAACCTTTGGATGGCAAGGTCATCCGATGAAACAAGCACAACTGGGAGGCAGAGCTGGCTTTCTTTGAGAAGAATTTGGAGGTTCATAAAAATCACAAAAAAGGTCTGTATCGCAGCCATATTTCCACTCCTTGGCAAGAAATCCTAATTCCTATCATGCAGTATCTAACATGTGATAACCCCGAGTCCCAAATTTGTTGTTTCCACTTGGCATACGTAAATCATTTTCGTGATGCCAAGATGATGAATATCCCTACCGCCATTTTTTGGTCTATCGACTATAACATCTCTACCCGGTCCAATAAGGAGAATGGTCTTCCTTGCCACCAAGGGCTTTTCAATGTCCTATACAGATATCTCCTTCTCAAATTCCCTAGTGGTAACATTCCTACCCCTGACTCTGAGGAGGAGAATTCCTCCTCTACGCCCAGCCCCAGAGTTTCAAAACCCAAAAGGAAAGCTAAAAATGATAAACCCCATTCTGAATTCCATATTAGGAAGAAGGTCAAAGTCGAAGCCACTCCTGTCAGATGTTCCCAAAGGCTCAAACACAAAGAGTTGGCTGAAACCCCTCCTTCCACTTTGGTCAAACCCTCAAAGGCTCAATCCAGCTCGCCTGACCTAGTAGAAAAATACCTCCACAAACTGGTCGTTCATGCTACTTCTGCAACTATTGATCATCTGGAGACTGCTCACGCAGCCATTGGCAAAGCTATTGTGAGTCTCAAAGAATAGAGGCATGCTCTTAGCCTCCTATTCTTTTGTGATAATTTTAATGATACTTCTATGTTCTCTGCTACCGAAGTTTCATCTGATACCAAAGGAGGTGCCAAAGATGAAGATGTGGTTGAAATTGCCAAGGATGCTTGTCTCGAAGTTCTGAAGGAAGACCCGAAGGATATCCCGAAGGATGACGCAAAGGACACCATTCTGGAAATTGCTGTTATTTCTCCAGTGCAAACGGGCGCTCCTCTTTGAGCGTGTTTGTTGCTCTCTATTTTTGTTGTCGTCCTCACTGTCTAGTTCTTGTTCCTTTGGTCTGAAGGATTGCAGGTCTCATTGTGGTCTAGGTTGGCTGCTATCTATTTTTAGTTCCTTTTTTGGTCCTTTGTCCTTCAGGACGTCTCATTTTGGTAAATTTTGGCTTTTGCTTCTCAGTTGTGCTATGTTTGAATTTTTTTAGAAGTTCTTCGGTTCCTCTTGCTTCAGAGATGTAAAAGGCGTTAGGGCGCCTTTCAAATGCCCTATTTTCAATAAAATTAATTTACCAAAAAAAAGGATATATCAAAAAATCAGACAACAAATAAACACAGGAGTGGCCATAGTACATCCAAATATGAGTGTCAAAATAGAACCTATCCAAGCACCAAGAAAGCGTTACTCCAACACACAACCAGGGACATCTAAGTGCTTTACTAAGCTGAGAGTTTTAGGCTACTTGGAAAGAAGAAATTTGTCTATGCAACATAACAAAACACAAAAGAAATTAGAAGCACCTGCTACGATTTTAGCATATGGAACACCTAGCCAAATCAAGAAAAATGCTAAGGAAAAACACTAATTGAAAGAGGAAAATATTACTAAACTAAAGCACACATAAGGGAATAATCAATGCAAGGTTTATGCGACAACAAATAGATATATCATAGGTCTAAAGTCACACTATAAACAAACACCCTTAAGGAGACCCACCCTTAAAGAAATTGGGTACAACACAAAAACATAATCCAAGGTACCACCAAACATAGCAAGCATGGAAACATACAAAGCATCAAACAATGAATCTACCTATTTTCTAAGCTATCCAACATCCTCTACTCTAGAAATTTACTACAATCATCCTTTCTCCTCAATCCAAGATGATTTCCTCTAGGCTCTTTGGGAAACTCATCACCCAATTTTCAAATAGGTTTGGAGCATAGCTTCTTGCATGGAAAAAGTAACGTAAGAGCATTTTCAAAGACATTGGTTAATCTTTCCACCTTTTTTTTATTAAAGTACCACTAAGTATGACATTTCCATTTACTAAAAAGGTTTACCAACCTTTGCTCCATATAATTATTATTTGTTATAATTATGCACTAATTGAATCAATGGTTTAATTAGTTAATACCAAGGGTTAACATCAATTGTTTTCCATTGAATTGGGTCTCACCCGTAATACATCATCACCACATAGTGGTATTACAATAAAACTTGGATATTATGCATGTATCACATGACAAGATGTGAACCTTGGTCTCCTTAAATGTTGAGGAATCTAACTGATTGAGCTAATGCCACTTTATTAAGGGTTAATATCAATTATTAACATAGTAGTTAACATTTTATTATTAAATATTAATAATTCTAGTCATAATAATACTCATTTAGATTAATTGATCCCATGCCTCAAACAATACAAAGCTTAACCAAGTCCATAATACATCTCATTGTTTTATCCTTGAGTAGGCAACTTTTTAAGATAACCATATGTTAACCCCTACCTACTAAGAATGACTCCTTTGCCAATAGCAAGCTCATGGTCCAATGATGTATTCAAACAACAAGCAAAATGCAATGCAACTACATGAAGGGTATACTTTACCTCAGAGTTGTCGATGAACAAGTCATCACCATCATTTCCTCAAATTTTCTCTCAACTTAGGTGGTTATCCTTGTTCAATCCACCGATGAGAGTACCTGGTCCTACAACCACAAATACATCAACAGTACCATATTCCAAGAATCAAAATCAACCATAAAGTACCATTATCATTTTTGCTAACATCATAAAATGAGACTATGCATTAAATTTCCATACATAATACATAAGTCAATGTCCAAAATAAGTCCTACCAAGGAGGGGTGTTACATACTTCTCCCCTTGGACTAAACATAGTCCTCTATGTTTCCTGCAAGATAAATCATACATATTTTATTCAAATAAATATGGGAATTGCTTTCTCATTTCTTCAACATCTTCCCAAGTTGCACAATTTTTAGAATATTGGTCCCATTGGACCTTACATTGATCTAGGGTTCATTTCCTCAACATCTTGGAATGAAACCCTAGAATATTTACTGGTCTCACCTCAATGGTTGAGGGATCTACCATCTACAATTTAGAAACATTCCAAACATGAGTAGGATCAACAACATATTTTCTAAGCAGGGATATGTGGAAAGTATCATGGATCTTTGATAGGTTGGGTGGTAAGGCGAGCCTATAGGCTACTAGACTAATCTTATCAATGATCTCAAAGGGCCCAACATAGCGAGGATCCAACTTAGTTGACTTGATGGCACTTTTCATGGGTCTTACCCTCAAGAAGACTCTATCCCCCATAGAGAATTCTCTTGGTGATATTTTTAGATCAACATAGCTCTTTTGGCGATCGATCACTTCCTTGAGCCTAAGCTAGATTGCTTTGAGTTATTCCTCCATCTCTTTGATAATGTCTAGTCTGATCATCACTCGATCCTCTAAATTATCCCATGATAGAGGTGTTCTGCATCTTCTACCATATAAGGCTTCAAATGAGGCCATTCCCAATGATGCATGGTAACCATTATTATATGCAAATTCAACAAGATGCAAAAAGTCTTCCCATTTAGACTTTTGGTCCATGCAATACATGCATAGCATGTCCTCTAAAACTTGGTTTACCCTCTCTATTTGACCATCTATTTTTGGATGATATGCAGAACTGATATTTAGCTTAGTGCCTATTGCATGGTGAAGAGCCTACTAGAATTTTGATGTGAACCTAGAATCCCTATCTAATATGATCACCTTAGGAAACCCATGTAGCCTAAAAATTTCTTTGGCAAACTTATTTGCCACCACCGATGCATCATCCTTGATGTTCCCTAGTATGAAGTGTGCAACCTTGGTCAACTTATCAACCACTACCAGGATTGCATCATGTTGGTACCTAGTCTTAGGTAAACCCATAATAAAATCCATAGATATTACTTACCATTTCTACGTAGGTATATCATGTGGGTATAATTTCCCTATTAGGTGTCGATGTTCTACCTTAACTTTCTAGCATTCTAAACATCTTGCAATGAAACTAGTGATATCCTACTTCATTCCTACCCAATAGAAGGTCTTTTTCATGTTTTCCCTCATTTTTGACCCTCCTAGATGAGCAGAATAGGGAGAATTATGTACCTCTTGCATAATCAATCTCCTTAGTTCACCAGTTTTGGGTATAACAACCCTATCCTTGAAGCATAAAAGTCTATATTTTATGTTGAAATCCTTATTCTCTTCAGGATTTCTCTCAATTTTATCCTAGATTTCTATGCAATATAGATCCTAAAGTTGCATTTCTTTGACTTTATCCATCAAGTCTATATGACTCTAGGGTCAGTACTGCTATGTGCCTTCTCCTACTCAAGGCATCTACAACCTTATTTTATTTCCCTTTGATATACTCAATACCAAAGTCATATTCTGCTAAGAACTCTATCCATCTTCTCTATCTTGCATTCAACATAGGTTGGGTAAAAATATACCTTAGACTTTGATGGTCTATCCTTAGCTCAAAAGGTTTACCCAACAAATAATATCTCTAGACCTTTAATGCATGCACAACTACTACCAATTCTAGGTCATGTGTAGCATAATTTACCTCATGCTTCTTGAGTTTTCTAGACTCATAGGCTATTGTGGCCTCTTCCTAGGACAATACCCCACCCAAACCTTCTAAGGAAGCATCTATACATATTATAAAATTCCCAAGAGGATCTGGTATCTTGAGAATTGGTGTCATAGTTAACTTATTCTTTAGAGCCTCAAAGGTGGCCTCACACTTATCCATCCATTTGAACTCCTTTCCTTTTCTCTGAAGGTTGGTGATTGAATAGGCAACTTTAGAATAATCCTTCACAAAATACCTATAATAACTAGTGAGTCCCATGAAACTCTTAACTTCTAACACATTTGTTGGTGTAGGCCAACTTAATATAGCCTCAATTTTCTTTGGATCTACAACAATTCCTTCTATCAAGATGATGTGTCCCAAATACTATACCTGTGAGGTATAAAACTCACACTTGGACAACTTTCCATATAGCTAGTTTTTCCTCAGCACCTCTAACACTAACCTCAAATGATGGTCATGTTCTTCTTTGGTGTGAGAATATATCAAGATATCATCTAAGAATACCAAGATAAACTGATCTAGATATTTTTTGAACACATTATTCATCAGATTCATAAAAGTTATTGGTGCATTTGTCAACCCAAATGGCAATATTATGAACTCATAGTGTCTATATCTAGTCTTAAAGGTTGTCTTATGGGTATCCTCTTCTTGAATCCTTAACTGATGATACCTAGATCTTAGATCTATTTTTAAAAATATAGTAGCATCCTTTAGTTGATCAAAGAGGTCATCAATCCTTGGTAAAGGATACTTATTTTTAATGGTTACCTTATTCAACATCCTATAATCTATGCATAACCTCAAGGAACCATCCTTATTTTTCATAAATAATACTAGAGCACCCCAAGGTGACACACTAGGTTTGATCAGACCCTTTTCCAACAAATCTTGAAGTTGCACCTTCAATTCTTGCAACTCAATTGGGGTCATTCTATAAGGTGTCCTTGCAATGGGTTCAACCCCTAGCATTAACTCAATAGTGAAGTCAAATTCCCATCGAGGTGGTAGACCTAGGAGATCTTCTAGAAATACATCCCTAAATTCATGCAAAATTGGATGTTTCTTAAACACTTCCTCATCCCCCTTTTCTCCAATCTTTCCATTAATCTTAACTACATACAACATACCACCTCTTTTAATGGCTTTATTTAGCTGCATAGCTGATAATAAGTGAGGTTGAAAAGACCCTTGCCTACTTTGAACTCTTACCCTCCTATTATCCTTATCGGTGTAATCCATCCACCTTTCTTGGAAGTTGATTAAGGCTCCATGAGCCTTTAACCAATCTATCCCTAGGATAATATCAAAAGCATGGAGTGGTGCTACATACAAGTGCCATATGGTGGATCCATTGGGTAAAGTTATCTCAGTTGTAGGTAAACATTGATCCACTAAGTAGGTCTATCTAGAACCATACTCGAATTTCCACCCTTGTGCCAAAAATCTAGGTCTTTTTGGCATATCCCTGATAATACTAGTGGAAATAAAACTATCTGTAGCTCCACTATCTATTAAAACTTTAACATCTTTATCAAACAACTTACCATTTAGTAGCATAGGTGTTGCTTGTCCATCCAAGTTTTGATTCTTAATAGCGGCATATATTTGGTGTGATTGATCCTCTACTCTATTACTTGACTCTACCCATTGGGGACACTTCTTGGCATAATGAGGGCCCCCACATATATAGCAACCTATCCTGGGTTCCTGAGATCTCTCCTACCTTTTCTCCCCTATTTCTTCTTTCTATGTTGACTCATTTTGCTTTGGTGGATGAGGATTGGAACTATCATTTTTTGAAATTTCTTCTTATTTTGCCCTTGATTCCCATTGTTCCTATTACTAAACTTTGGGTTCCCTTTGTTTCTCTTGTTTTGTTCCTTATCCCATTTCATAAATCCTGCACTCTTTATTTTCTTAAGCTCTTGTCTCTCTATCTCTATCAACCCTAAATAGTTGAAGGAATTTTTAGTTTGGAGATTAGTCTCTTCTTGTCTGGCCAAATCATAAGCCTCTTGTAGAGTTTTAGGTTTGAGCAGATTAATTACTATCCTAATCTTAGGGTCTACCCCTAAAATGAACTTATGCACCTTTAGTTGCTCATTGTTCTCGTACTCTAGAACATACTTCAAAAGCTTCACATATCTTTGAAAATACACCTCTATCGATAGTGAACCTTGTTGAAGTGTAGAGAATTCTTCAAACTTCTCTACATAAAACTGATTAGAAAGAAATATTTTCTTAAAATCCCTAATGAAATCATCCCACTTAAGATCCATGGCTTGGATATTTTTGCTTGTATTGAATGTGTCCCACCATTCTAGGGCTGCATCTTGAAGATGAAGGGTAGCCCACATAGTTTGAGTTTTAAAGGAGTAACATTTCATGGAAAAGAAGGTTTCTAACTCCTTCAGCCATGACTCGATCACATCTCCTCCTTCTTTCCCATTAAATTTGGCTACTTTAACATTCTTAAGGTCTTTATCCAGCTCAACCTCTATCTAAGCTTTGCCCTCTTGTCTTCTTCTAACAGGATTCTCTTCCTATCTACCTTCTACATTTCTAGTATCGACTTCCTTATTGATCAGGGTTTCTATTAATTTTTGTTGTTGTTCCAAATATTCTTGAAGCAACTTCACTATGGAAGAGAGATCTTCTGCTCTCCCATAAAAAAATGTTGTTCTCTTGATGCCCCTATCAAGGTTCACTATCCTCCTAGACCTCTTATTGGGATTTTTTCTTCTAGTGTTATTGCTAGAGTTCACAATTCATCTAGATTTTCATTGGGTACGTAGTACATTTTCCTCTTGTATGATTGATCCAGTTTCTTAGATAAAATTCCTCTTAAAGTAGGTGCCATATCCTATCCAGAAAAGGGAGTTGGGTAAGTTACAATTTCCTTAAGTTTTTTTTTTAAAGCGAAAAACCCCATGTGGGGCCGCCTTGGTCTAAGAGACCACGAACAGGGGGTTCTATACCGTCAAAGTCACCCGGGAGTCGCACCCCCCTGCCCCACCAACATTATCAATTGGATTTTGGGACCCAATTCAGCTTTTGGTAGGGTGGAGATTTGAACCTGCGACCTCCCTTGGAGGATTGCCCTCTCCTCTCCAACTCACCTACAACACCTGGGTACAATTTCCTTAAGTTGTACTTACAATTAGTTAGTGTAAATTTTTCTTATGAACTAACTTAGACCATTATAACTCAATCGATAATGATCAAGGTCATGCTTACCTTATTACAAGGTGCCCTTCCCTAATAAGAAACTATCCCCTTAGGATTTTTACTCCTTCATATGGCTGGTCTTAATAGTGTGCAATACTCGATGTATCACAATCATATTAAGGTACCTAAAGAAGTAAGTCTACCCAAAGTAGCACATCAAGTCAAGGCTCATCCTAGGTGCACTCCATGGAAGCTACTAGCCCTACAACCTAGAGCTCTGATACCAACTATAACAATCCACAAAAAAACCAACCCAAGAGATATATATATATATATATATATATATATATATATATATATATATATATATATATATGAATTTAAAGAAACACAAGCAAGGTTCTCAAGAGTCCCAATATTTTCTTTTTAACATTCATAAGGCTTCACCACATTTGAGTTCAATATTGATGTATACGACACTCAGTGGATAGGAGTGGCCAATATCTCATATCTTTTTGGTTTTAGCTTACTATACCTATTCATTTAGAAGGACACCAAAGTGGTCCCCTCCAACTTTCCCATACCCTCATCAACATAGGAAAATGTGACCACAATGTAGGGATTATCCTTTAAGTCCCATAATACTTGAAGGGGAATGCTCATTCCCTAACCTTATTCTAAATCCATATAGGTAAGTTAATTAGGCGTAAAGCCTTGGTGCTTAGTTACCATACCTTTGTGGCTAACTAAGGTCATTACCATTCAACAGGTAATGGTCATTATTGTGGGTATTTTTTAGCATTAACCACATGCACTTTGTTAAAAGGTGCAAAGGAGGGCATTTCAGGCCCCAAAAACAAAATTAGGAGGAATCCAAAAAATTTTGGCCTAGGCATGTTAAGGAAAACTTTGAAATTGTGGAGTCAAAATGTGAAACAAAGAAAATAACTAAGTCTAGGAATGATTGAAAAATTTGTACCCAAATGGATCCTATAGAGATACCAAAATTCCATTGCACTATCAGAGAGCAAAGATGACCAAAATGCATAAGTCCCAAATCCTGTTAGCTTTTGATGAGTATATGATATAGGAAATGCAACCACAAGATGTAAGATAAGCAATATAAGATATCTATATGATAATGGCACTATAATATGCAGGAAAATGATAAGAGAAACTTCTGCAATAACTTAGACATATGTCATTAATGAAAGCATATGAAAATATTACAATGCATTTTAATGGAGGACATGAACACTCCATAAACTGTTTTTAAGAGCTACATTGTACCACACTACCAATCTATACTATGCACTCTCTATGTTCTCTCCTCTCTTTTTTCAATTACTATAAGGCATATATATAGGAATATAAGTTCCTTGGCCCTTAATATACCTTTGAATCTATCCTATGACTCATGTACATGTGGACTACATGCACATTTACATCATTGCACATTCTAACACTTGTGCACTTATTACATGTTGAAGTAACTACATAACTTTACTCTAAAGTAAACTCCTACTCTAGTAATGTACCCAAGGTGGTACATTAGCATGTAACCAATAATGTAATATACTCTAACACCCCCTGTATTACATTATTTAGGTATTGAAGACTTTAGTATTCAATATGGATCTTTGTCTTGGTTCTGGAATTTGTGCTCTTCTCTCTTGCTTCCTTCATTGTCTTCTTCATCTGAATATGGATGAGTATCTTGCTCTGGTTCTTCTTCTTCTTATTTAGTTTGTATATGGCCAAGTAGTGCATGGTTTTTTTGTCCTCTCATTCTTTTAATTTTGAACCTTCTATTTCTTCTTTTGCTTTTATGATATATAGGTTCATTCTCACCAATCTATTCCTCAGGAAATGCATTAGTATTGTTTTGAAACACAATAATATCTTGTGAAGTTTTGATAGAATCTAGAGCATATATATTTTTATGCATTGATCTAGTAGCTTCAATCTCATTTTGATTTATGAAGTGGTACATATTAACTCCATTTATGTGCCTGAAATCAATTATTCTTTTGATCTCTACTAAATTTGCTATTGAAATAAGATTAGATGATAATACAGGAACATACATTACATTATGTAGTAGAAAATTTGGAAATGATTTACTATAAGTTACACACCCATATCCATGTATGTGATAGAATTTTTCATATACAATTTTCAACCTGTAATTGTTAGTGACTTCAAGACAATCAAACTATTAAATATTTCCTATCATGTGATTACTTACACAAGAATCAACATACCAAATGTCCTTTTCATTTTAACTTGTGATTTTTTTTGAGTTTGAAGTGATTTTGCATATTTGATATGGTATATTGGATGGATTCTGATCTTGAGTCCTCTTGTAATGTGCATTGTGATGAAATGTCCCTCTTGTTATTTTTTCCATTGTAGTATATGATAGGATTCTTTGTAGTAGACTACCTTACGACTCCCTAGTTTAGATATGTGAACTAATTTAATAAAACCTTTTAAAATTTAGGTTTTGTAGGATTTTGTATGTCTTCCTAGTGATTAGAATATAATCTAATCTTGGTAAAGTGCTTAGAAAGTATTACACCTTTTGAGTTGATTTTGTAATGATAATAATCAACTTCTATTTCACCTTATTTTTCCTATTAAACTCTGCACTTTTCAATTTGATGGAGTTCTCTATGGTTGGATTTCTTTTATCCCTTTAATGTGACTATGAGACAAGTGTAAGAAATAAATTCCAACTCTTTTAGTAAGCAATTATTTTGCTCCTTTATCCTTAAATTTCAATGATTCAATTTTCTAAATTTTAATTATTTAAAGTTTGATGTAGCACTCCTTATATCTCCCTAATTTGGAATTATAGAAATTGATGATATTTGTAAGATAATAATAATATGTTTTTCGAGTAGAAAACCTTATATATCCTATGATATTATTGCAAATATTAATATACTTGTATTTCAATTAATATGATTTGAAATACTATTTAAGGATATTAACTCCTATTGATTTGCTTTCAAGTTTACTAAGGTTGAGTTTGCAATAATAATTTCAACCTTATATACTATGCCTTATTACTCCTTAATGAAAGCAAATATTATAGTGTGTGAATCTCAAGCAATTAATACTTCCTTTGCTTCTATCTCTCTAAGGCTTATTTTCAATGCAATATTATATAGCTTTCAACCTTATATTAAGCGCCTTATAACTCCCTAAAACTTAAGGAAATTAAGTATTAAGTAATAAAAACCTATTACCTTCCTTGCAAAGTATGATGTGTGAGCTAATTGGTCAGTGGTGAGACACTTTAATCTAGGCGTTGATCTTTACCTTATAACATGAGCATTAATGCTCTTTTGCGAACGATGCTCCTCTATGATAGACTTGTGTTGCACTTTGAATCTGATATCGATGCTGACAAAGATCAACTAATGGTCAATATTGAGCATTCCTTATCCAATCCTTGAATTCATGCCTTGATATCGCTCTTAATCACACCTTTAATTCTGTCTCGATCACATATGTTTCTTCTCCTCACTTAATGCTTGCTGAAGATATGCTTCCACTCCCTGAGTGCTCTAATTTGGGTGGCTATAAATATGCTTCCTTTTCCTTTAACTTAGTGCCAAGTGGCACTAGCCATTGCACAAGACTCTTGGTATTCTCCTTGGATGGTGTAGGTCTTGAAGAGCATTATATCACATGGTGCAAGTTTAAATATTTTCTTGGGCATTGGCTAAGGTTGGTGAGCACTTAGAATGCTCTCCTTGAGCATTGAGGAAATGATGAAAGGTGTTACTTAGTTCAACTCCTTTTCTCTTTAGTGTTGCATTTAAGAGGATGAAGATGCTCTTTGCACTAAGTGGCACAATATTCCTTTCACTGTTAGGACAAATGTAGATGTCTCCCCTTGCATGCATACTTCTTTCCAATGTACCCAAAACCTTTAAGCTTCTCAATGCTTGTTCTTACCAACTATTTGCAAGCTTTATTTGGCTCCTTTATGACAAAAAAGTGTGGTATGGCTCCTATTTTTATTCAATGAAGGTGGATGGTGTTTTCCCGTAAGGTTGGCTCCAGCTATGGTGATTGTGGAGTGCTCCAATACTGCCCTTTTAGATGATGATTTATCTCCAATAAATGGTATTTCTTGAGAGCTTTAGCTAATGGTTTAACCATGATATTGCTTGGTAATGCACCTTTCATTTTCTCTATAACTTCCTTCTATTCACTGTAATGAACTATCTTTTAGCATTGTTCCTTCTATGTTGATATACAATAGATGATGGCCACTTTAAGTAGACCTTGTTATGCTATCCTTCTTACATGGATATGCACTGGATAATGGGCTCCTTATTGTTGGACATTTTGAGTAATTGAGTTGTCATTGATGTCAAGAGTCGGTTTCAGTGAGCAATGCAAGAAGAAGCGGTTCCAAAATCAGTGCAAAGGAAAGTCCACGTCCAGTTGGTCAGATCCGGTTCCAGGTGGTCAGATGAGGTTCAAAGAGCAATGAAGAGGCCCAAGAAAAATAATATTATAATATTTTATTATAATATTAAAAGGGGATATTTAAATTAATTATAAATTAATTTAATTAACTTCTAAAGTTATTAAGTTAATTATAGATTAATTATAATTTAATTATAAAATTAATTTATGTTAATTAAAATAAATAATCCTAAAGTTAGGATTATAAAGTTTATTTTATAATTCGAATTCAAAAATTCAAATTATCCACCGATGTTTTCAAAGCTTGGTCTATGCATATAAAAAGGGGGCAAGACTTTGTCTAAAACCCATCCATGTAATTCGCATGTGCTATGCTCTCGACTATCGTGCGCAAAGGGAAGAGAATAATTCATGTTTCAAAGTTTTTGATGGTAGACAATAAGACAAAGAGGAGCGGAGCTCCTTCTTCATCGCACAACGTTGTGTAGCACAGCTGGCAATTGAGGGAGGCGCTAAGTGTGGCAGGCTCGTGGTGCAAGGTTTGAAACCCATCGACTTTAGTTTTTGCAAAGCGGGAGTGATTTGTTTTTTGTGCATTGCACCATCGGGGAAGGCACAAAGGGAAAGCGTTAGATTTCCTCTTTGTGGGAAGGCACGTAGCCCACATGGTGGGCTAGTGCCTTGCTAAGGCACTCGACTGGGAGAGGTTCCATGTTCGAAACCCATCGAGGCCCTTTTGCATAAGAGAGAGGTATGTGCTCATGATTTGCCAAGGTTAATTGCTATTTTTGGATTTGCTAAAGGTTGAATAAAAATAAATATTTTTTAGGGTTATAAAGTTTATTTTTAAAGTTTGATTATTGAGAATTTGAGGGAGATAAAAGGATAGGAAGCATTATTTTTGAAGGTTTGATTTTGGAGGTTGTTAATTAAATATTGGAGATTATAAGGAGTAATTGAGTAATTAATTTTTGTATGCTTTGATGATTGCTAATTTCAAAGGAGTAATAAGGTGTATTTGAGTTTGATTATTTTTGTGATTGAGAAATATTTTTGAAGAGAGTTAGTGTGATATTTTTGTCATCTAACCATTGAAATTGGCAAAGAAGAAAATTGTGTTTAAGACAGGTTTTGAGGTCATTTTCTTCATAAAAAAAAAAGGTATGGGCACATCTTCCTTATGAGTGATTGTTGAATGTTGTGAATGCTAAGTTGGAGTGAAAAGGGTTGTTTGATAAGCATTGTTGAGTTTGGTTTTTTGGAATGAAAGTTGATTCTAGAAACCTTGTTTGATAAGCATTGTTGGAAATATTGAGTAAAGCTTTCATATGCTTGAGCTAGGGTTTGTGCAAAGAACATGAGTATCATTGTTATGTGAAGTGGTGAACTATCTTGAACTAGGGTTTGCAAAGATCATGAGTATCATTGTTATGTGAGGATTGTTTATTAGCATTGTTGTTGAAGTGATTGGTTGAGTGAAATTGACTTTTGAGTATCATTTTATGAGGATTACTTGATAAGCATTGTTGTTGAAGTGATTGGTTGAGTGGAAGTGATTGAGCTTAGTTGAGTGGATGTGTTGAAGTGATAGTTCAAGTTCTGTGAAACAAATTGTTCCATATTCTAAATTGATTTGAGAAAGAGGTTGAGTGTTTGTAAGTGTGAAACATATTGAGTCTCTAACAATTCTCTATATGTTTCTATGGTAAAAAGAGAGATTGAAAGTGATTGAGCATTGTAGTGAATGTGAAGCATATTGAGTCTCTAACAATTCTCTATATGTTTCTATGAGATTGGACAAGTTCTAGTGAGGACTTGTTGAGAAGATTTGAGGTAAGTCTTAGAGAAGACTTGTGGATAGATTGGTGTGAGCTTTTGTGGAAGCTTACAATACAGATTTGAAGATAGATATTGAGAGTAGATTGGACAAGTTCTAGAGAGGACTTGTTGAGTGGATTTGAGGTAAGTCTTTGAGAAGACTTATGGACATATTGGTGTGATATTTTATGGAAGCTTACAATACATATTGAGGATAATGATTGAGGACATATTTGAGGATAGATTTTGGTGTAGATTTGAGGATAGGTTTGTGCCAGACCAGAGATAGAGATTGAGCAGATTTATGCTAGATCGAAGGACTATGTTTAGTGCAGATTTGAGATAGATCTTTGGAGGTGATAGAGTATAGAGGATGATAGTCTCCAATGGATAGAGATCCATTAGCCAGGGTAGTGAGGATAGGTCTTATGAGTGGGGATAGGAGTCTTCAGTGGATAGAGATCCATTAGCCAGTGTAGTGGAGGCAGCAGTTCTTCTAGAAGATCACCAACCAGAGCAGAGGAGAAAGGAGTTCTCATATGGATAGAGATCCATGAACTTGATTAGGGGATTGGTGTCTCCTTTGGATAGAGGTCCATAAACATTGTAATAGGGAAAGGTTTCCAAGATATTTATTGAGAAAATATTAGTGAAATATTTTCTCCGTGGAGTAGCCCACATTGGGTGAACCACGTTAAATTGGTGTCTCTATTGTGTGTGGTGATTTATGCATTGCTTTGATTACTATTGTTGATATTGCTATTGATACATTGCATAATATTGATTGGGAAAGAAAAGTAAAAAGTGGTCTTATACTGTTCACCCCCCTCTCAGTATAAGCT
This sequence comes from Wollemia nobilis, assembly GCA_028583015.1. Taxonomy (NCBI): domain Eukaryota; kingdom Viridiplantae; phylum Streptophyta; class Pinopsida; order Araucariales; family Araucariaceae; genus Wollemia; species Wollemia nobilis. The sequence goes on from JAQPPZ010016670.1 coordinate 2,861,140, forward strand.
TGTGTTCTTCAATTGGTATCAGAGCGGGTTCCTTCGAAAGAGTTTAACAACTTGAAGGAAAATCTTACAAGAACACAATGGATTCTAAGAATGGATCCTCAGATAATTCAACACCAGTATTTGATGGAAGCGATTATATATTTTGGAGTATGAGAATGAAGATTCACCTGATGGCACTTGGCAATGAAATATGGGAAGCAGTTGAAAATGGATACACACCACCAACTACTCCACCTACAGATAAATATGGTAAGCTTCTACATCATTACAATTCAAAAGCAATGAATGCAATTTTGAGAGGTTTGCATAGAACAGAGTTCATAAAGGTTATGCATTGCAAATCAGCAAAAGGAATTTGGGATAAGTTGCAAAGCATATATGAAGGAGATAAAAGTGTCAAAAAGGTAAAGATACGAAATCTCAAAGGACAATTTGAAGAATTAAGAATGAAGGATGAGGAAAACATTAGTGCTTATCTACTTCATGTAGATGAGGTTGTTAACGCCATGCAAGGACTTGGACTTGAGATTGAAGAATCTGATGTTTGTGATAAGATCTTAAGATCTCTCCCAAAAAGGTTTAGTGAAAATATCTCTGCTATAGAGGAATCAAAATATGGTGATATTTTGACAAGAGATGTATTACTTGGTATTCTTACAACTTTTGAGATGAGAACAAAAGAGGAACCTAATCTCTAGAAGGAAGCAACCTTCAAAGCTACTAAGAAGACAAAGGGCAAGAAGTCAGATTCAAGCAATGAGTCATCCAATGATGAAGAAGCAAATTATGGTAGAAGGAATAAGGATCCAAGAAGATTTAAAGATGCAAAATCTATTAGATGTTTCAATTGTGGAAAGTATGGTCACTATGCAACTGATTTTCAAGAAGCTAGAAATAGCAATGATGAAGAAAAATAGGATCATAAGAACAGGGAATCAAAAAAATACAGGTACCAAAAGAAAGGTAAGGATGGACAAGGCAAACAAGGAAAGAAGTTCTTTCAAAGACAGAAGAGGAGTTACTATGCAGACAAGGCAAGTAAGTACTCAAGTGATAGTGATAATAGTTTCTCAGATAATGATAAAGATGAAGTTCTATTTTTGATAGAGGAAAAGGAAGAAGTTAAGAAAAGGTCACCAATAATTCTCAAGTGTTTTAGATGTGGTAATTTTGGACATCTTGAAGATAGTTGTACAAAGAATGGTTTCAGTTTCAGTGATGATGAATATGAAGATACACTTGAAGGACCAGAAGAGAATATTCTAATGGCACTAGAAGAAGAAGGAGGTGATCCTATAGAAGACAAGTCAGAAGAGAATGAAGATGTTTTCAAAGGCAAACAAATAGAGGAAGAATCAGAGAAAGGAGAAGTTGATCTTGAGGGAGAGCTTATTTATGCTCTTAACACATTAAAGAAGGTAAGAAAGCAAAACTCCCAACTTAAGCTTCAGTTTCAAGAATGTGATGAAGAGAGAGGAAAGCTTATAGAGGATCTAAATAAGTCAATGGCTAAGACAAAGAAGTTCAAGGATAAGTTAGAAGCAAAGGTCTTAGAATGTGAAAAGTTAGAACATGAAGTGGCTCTACTAAGGGAAGAAATAAAAGAGTCTAAGGATAGGTTACACAAGTTTGGAAAGAGCTCAAAGATCGTAGATAAGATGATCAAGGTACAAAGATGGTCAACAAACAAAATAGGTCTTGGTTTTGAACAGGTACAAAAGAAACAAGAAGAAGAGTCAATCTCAAGTTCTGAAGAAGAAGAAACTTTAGAAGAAGACAATGTGAGAGAAAGTGAGACTTCTGAGGATGAGTTGGACAATAGAAAGTTCAACAAGGAAAAGAACAATGCACAAAAGAGGAACAGATGGAACAGGAACCAACATAGGGTAAAAGAGACTAAGAGACCAATGAGGTCAAGGCAAGGAAATTTCAATGGATGATGTTTCTCATGTCATAGATTTGGGCACAAGGCTTCACAATGCAGGACACATGAAAGATAGGAATATGGGAACTTCAGAAATAGGCAACTTTTTCATGGGTATTGCTACTCATGTAATCAGTTTGGTCACAAGGCAATGAATTGTAGGGTTCATGATAGGAATAGATATGGCTTCACCAGGAGAAATCCCAAGACATTTGCACCTCCAAGGAATAACAATATCAAGTGTTACAAGTGCAATAATGATGGACATACAACAAAGTGGTGTAGAGCAGAAATTCTAGAGACAAGCAGGAATAAGAATAGTCAGAGGAATCAGAAGGATCAGATGAGAAGGAAAGTGGACAAAGGTAAATATCAGTGCATGCTGGGAGTAGAAATACTCCCACCCCAGAATTAACCACCTCAAGAGGAGGTGGGGGAGGGGCTAAGCTAAGAGTCTCATTCTTAGCCCCGAGCCCCAAAGGTGACCCTTTGCCATTGATGTCAAAGGGGGAGAGATTTGAGTAAGGGGGAGAGATTTGATTTAAGAGGAGAGCATTGAGTCAGGGGGAGCAGTTTCCTAGGGGGAGTAGAACAGAAAAGGTCAAGGAAATGGTAAAAGGTAATTGGGTTGCCATCAATGACAAAGGGGGAGATTGTTGGACATTTTGAGTAATTGAGTTGTCATTGATGTCAAGAGTCGTTTTAGTGAGCAATGCAAGAAGAAGCGGTTCAAAATCAGTGCAAAGGAAAGTCCACGTCCAGTTGGTCAGATCCGGTTCCAGGTGGTCAGATGAGGTTCAAAGAGCAATGAAGAGGCCCAAGCAAAATAATATTATAATATTTTATTATAATATTAAAGGGGAGATTTAAATTAATTATAAATTAATTTAAATAATTTCATTATAAATTTATTTATTAATTAATTTAATTAACTTCTAAAGTTATTAAGTTAATTATAGATTAATTATAATTTAATTATAAAATTAATTTATGTTAATTAAAATAATCCTAAAGTTAGGATTATAAAGTTTATTTTATAATTCAAATTGAAAATTTGAATTATCCATCGACGTTTTCAAAGCTTGGTCTATGCATATAAAAAGGGGGCAAGACTTTGTCAAAACCCATCCATGTAATTCACATGTGCTATGCTCTCGACGATCATGCACAAAGGGAAGAGAATAATTCACGTTTCAAAGTTTTTGATGGTAGAGAATAAGACAAAGAGGAGCGGAGCTCCTTCTTCATCGCACAACGTTGTGTAGCATAGTTGGAAATCGAGGGAGGTGCTAAGTGTGGCAGGCTCATGGTGCAAGGTTCGAAACCCATCGGCTTTAGTTTTTGCAAAGTGGGAGTGATTGTTTTTTTGTGCATTGCATCGTAGGGAAGGCACAAAGGGAAAGCGTTAGCTTTCCTCTTTGTGGGAAGGCACGTAGCCCACGTGGTGGGCTAGCACCTTGCTAAGGCGCTCGATTGGGAGAGGTTCCATGTTCGAAACCCATCGAGGCCCTTTTGCATAAGAGAGAGGTATGCGCTCATGATTTGCCAAGGTTAATTGCTATTTTCAGATTTGCTAAAGGTTGAATAAAAATAAATATTTTTGAGGGTTATAAAGTTTATTTTTAAAGTTTGATTATTGAGAATTTGAGGGAGATAAAAGGATAGGAAGCATTATTTTTGAAGGTTTGATTTTTGGAGGTTGTTAATTAAATATTGGAGATTATAAGGAGTAATTGAGTAATTAATTTTTGTATGCTTTGATGATTGCTAATTTCAAAGGAGTAATAAGGTGTATTTGAGTTTGATTATTTTTGTGATTGAGAAATATTTTTGAAGAGAGTTAGTGTGATATTTTTGTCATCTAACCATTGAAATTGGCAAAGAAGAAAATTGTGTTTAAGACAGGTTTTGAGGTCATTTTCTTCATCAAACAAAAAGGTATGGGCACATCTTCCTAGTGAGTGATTGTTGAATGTTGTGAATGCTAAGTTGGAGTGAAAAGGGTTGTTTGATAAGCATTGTTGAGTTTGGTTTTTCTGGAATGAAAGTTGATTCTAGAAACCTTGTTTGATAAGCATTATTGGAAATATTGAGTAAAGCTTTCATATGCTTGAGCTAGGGTTTGTGCAAAGAACATGAGTATCATTGTTATGTGAAGTTGTGAACTATCTTGAACTAGGGTTTGAAATATCATGAGTATCATTGTTATGTGAGGATTGTTTATAAGCATTATTGTTGAAGTGATTGGTTGAGTGAAGAACTTGAACTAGGGTTTGCAAAGATCATGAGTATCATTGTTATGTGAGGATTACTTGATAAGCATTGTTGGTTGAGTGATTGATTGAGTGGAAGTGATTGAGCTTAGTTGAGTGGATGTGTTGAAGTGATAGTTCAAGTTCTATGAAACAAATTGTTCCATATTCTAAATTGATTTGAGAAAGAGGTTGAGTGTTTGTAAGTGTGAAACATATTGAGTCTCTAACAATTATCTATATGTTTCTATGGTAAAAAGAGAGATTGAAAGTGATTGAGCATTATAGTGAATGTGAAGCATATTGAGTCTCTAACAATTCTCTATATGTTTCTATGAGATTGGACAAGTTCTAGTGAGGACTTGTTGAGCAGATTTGAGGTAAGTCTTTGAGAAGACTTGTGGACAATTGGTGTGAGCTTTTATGGAAGCTTACAATACAGATTTGAAGACAAAGATTGTTGAGTAGATTGGACAAGTTCTAGAGAGGACTTGTGGATAGATTAGTGTGAGCTTTTATGGAAGCTTACAAGGCAGATTTGAGATAAGTCTTTGAGAAGACTTGTGAGAAGTTGATTGATTGATTTGTTCAAACCTTGAGTTAAGGTTTGGGGAAGATCCAACAAGAGTTGATTTGTGATTAATTCAAGCTTTGTGTTAAGGCTTGAGGACAAATATTGAGGATATTGTCTAGATAAGGATAAATTGAGGATAGATTTGTGCTAGACCGAAGGACTATGTTTAGTATAGATTTGAGGATAGAGTTTGGTGTAGATTTGAGGATAGGTTTGTGCTAGACCAGAGATAGAGATTGAGAAGATTTGTGCTAGATCGAAGGACTATGTTTAGTATAGATTTGAGATAGAGCTTTGGAGGTGATAGAGTATAGAGGATGATAGTCTCCAGTGGATAGAGATCCATTAGCTAGGGTAGTGAGGATAGGTCTTCTGAGTGGGGATAGGAGTCTTCAGTGGATAGAGATCCATTAGCCAGTGTAGTGGAGGCAATAATTCTTCTAGAATATCACCAACCAGAGCGAGGAGAAAGGAGTTCTCCTATGGATAGAGATCCATAAACTTGATTAGGGGATTGGTGTCTCCTTTGGATAGAGGTCCATAAACATTGTAATAGGGAAAGGATTCCCAAGATATTTATTGAGAAAATATTAGTGAAATATTTTCTCCATGGAGTAGCCCACATTGGGTGAACCACGTTAAATTGGTGTCTCTATTGTGTGTGGTGATTTGTGCATTACTTTGATTACTATTGTTGATATTGCTATTGATACATTGCATAATATTGATTGGGAAAGAAAAGTAAAAAGTGGTCTTATACTATTCACCCCCTCTCAGTATAAGCTTGTGTTCTTCAATTGGTATCAGAGTGGGTTCCTTTGAAAGAGTTTAACAACTTGAAGGAAAAGCTTACAAGAACACAATGGATTCTAAGAATGGATCCTCAGATAATTCAACACCAGTATTTGATGGAAGTGATTATATATTTTGGAGTATGAGAATGAAGATTCACCTGATGGCACTTGGCAATGAAATATGGGAAGTAGTTGAAAATGGATACACACCACCAGCTACTCCACCTACAGATAAATATGGTAAGCTTCTACATCATTACAATTCAAAAGCAATGAATGCAATTTTGAGAGGTTTGCATAGAACAGAGTTCATAAAGGTTATGCATTGCAAATCAGCAAAAGGAATTTGGGATAAGTTGCAAAGCATATATGAAGGAGATAAAAGTGTCAAAAAGGTAAAGATACGAAATCTCAAAGGACAATTTGAAGAATTAAGAATGAAGGATGAGGAAAACATTAGTGCTTATCTACTTCATGTAGATGAGGTTGTTAACGCCATGCAAGGACTTGGACTTGAGATTGAAGAATCTGATGTTTGTGATAAGATCTTAAGATCTCTCCCAAAAAGGTTTAGTGAAAATATCTCTGCTATAGAGGAATCAAAATATGGTGATATTTTGACAAGAGATGTATTACTTGGTATTCTTACAACTTTTGAGATGAGAACAAAAGAGGAACCTAATCTCTGAAAGGAAGCAACCTTCAAAGCTACTAAGAAGACAAAGGGTAAGAAGTCAGATTCAAGCAATGAGTCATCCAATGATGAAGAAGAAAATTATGGTAGAAGGAATAAGGATCCAAGAAGATTTAAAGATGCAAAATCTATTAGATGTTTCAATTGTGGAAAGTATGGTCACTATGCAACTGATTGTCAAGAAGCTAGAAATAGCAATGATGAAGAAAAATAGGATCATAAGAACAGGGAATCAGAAAAATACAGGTACCAAAAGAAAGGCAAGGATGGACAAGGCAAACAAGGAAAGAAGTTCTTTCAAAGACAGAAGAGGAGTTACTATGCAGACAAGGCAAGTAAGTACTCAAGTGATAGTGATAATAGTTTCTCAGATAATGATAAAGATGAAGTTCTATTTTTGACAGAGGAAAAGGAAGAAGTTAAGAAAAGGTCACCAATAATTCTCAAGTGTTTTAGATGTGGTAATTTTGGACATCTTGAAGATAGTTGTACAAAGAATGGTTTCAGTTTCAGTGATGATGAATATGAAGATACACTTGAAGGACCAGAAGAGAATATTCTAATGGCACTAGAAGAAGAAGGAGGTGATCCTATAGAAGACAAGTCAGAAGAGAATGAAGATGTTTTCAAAGGCAAACAAATAGAGGAAGAATCAGAGAAAGGAGAAGTTGATCTTGAGGGAGAGCTTATTTATGCTCTTAACACATTAAAGAAGGTAAGAAAGCAAAACTCCCAACTTAAGCTTCAGTTTCAAGAATGTGATGAAGAGAGAGGAAAGCTTATAGAGGATCTAAATAAGTCAATGGCTAAGACAAAGAAGTTCAAGGATAAGTTAGAAGCAAAGGTCTTAGAATGTGAAATGTTAGAACAAGAAGTAGCTCTACTAAGGGAAGAAGTAAAAAAGTCTAAGGATAAGTTACACAAGTTTGGAAAGAGCTCAAAGATCGTAGATAAGATGATCAAGGTACAAAGATGGTCAACAAACAAAATAGGTCTTGGTTTTGAACAGGTACAAAAGAAACAAGAAGAGGAGTCAATCTCAAGTTCTGAAGAAGAAGAAACTTTAGAAGAAGATAGTGTGAGAGAAAGTGAGACTTCTGAGGATGAGTTGGACAATAGAAAGTTCAACAAGGAAAAGAACAATGCACAAAAGAGGAACAGATGGAACAGGAACCAACATAGGGTAAAAGAGACTAAGAGACCAATGAGGTCAAGGCAAGGAAATTTCAATGGACGATGTTTCTCATGTCACAGATTTGGGCACAAGGCTTCACAGTGCAGGACACATGAAAGACAGGAATATGGGAACTTCAGAAACAGGCAACTTTTTCATGGGTATTGCTACTCATGTAATCAGTTTGGTCACAAGGCAATGAATTGTAGGGTTCATGACAGGAATAGATATGGCTTCACCAGGAGAAATCCCAAGATATTTGCACCTCCAAGGAATAACAATATTAAGTGTTACAAGTGCAATAATGATGGACATACAACAAAGTGGTGTAGAGCAGAAATTCTAGAGACAAGCAGGAACAGGAACAATCAGAGGAATCAGAAGGATCAGATGAGAAGGAAAGTGGACAAAGGTAAATATCAGTGCATGCTGGGAGTAGAAATACTCCCACCCCAGAATTAACCACCTCAAGAGGAGGTGGGGGAGGGGCTAAGCTAAGAGTCTCATTCTTAGCCTCGAGCCCCAAAGGTGACCCTTTGCCATTGATGTCAAAGGGGGAGAGATTTGATTTAAGAGGAGAGCATTGAGTCAGGGGAGCAGTTTCCTAGGGGGAGTAGAACAAAAAAGGTCAAGGAAATGGTAAAAGGTAATTGGGTTGCCATCAATGACAAAGGGGGAGATTGTTGGACATTTTGAGTAATTGAGTTGTCATTGATGTCAAGAGTCAGTTTCAGTGAGCAATGCAAGAAGAAGCGGTTCCAAAATCAGTGCAAAGGAAAGTCCACGTCCAGTTGGTCAGATCCGGTTCAGGTGGTCAGATGAGGTTCAAAGAGCAATGAAGAGGCCCAAGCAAAATAATATTATAATATTTTATTATAATATTAAAAGGGGAGATTTAAATTAATTATAAATTAATTTAAATAATTTCATTATAAATTAATTTATTAATTAATTTAATTAACTTCTAAAGTTATTAAGTTAATTATAGATTAATTATAATTTAATTATAAAATTAATTTATGTTAATTAAAATAATCCTAAAGTTAGGATTATAAAGTTTATTTTATAATTCGAATTCAAAAATTTGAATTATCCGTCGACATTTTCAAAGCTTGGTCTATGCATATAAAAAGGGGGCAAGACTTTGTCTAAACCCCATCCATGTAATTCGCATGTGCTATGCTCTCGACTATCGTGCGCAAAGGGAAGAGAATATTTCATGTTTCAAAGTTTTCGATGGTAGAGAATAAGACAAAGAGGAGCGGAGCTCCTTCTTCATCGCACAACGTTGTGTAGCATAGCTGGAAATCGAGGGAGGCGCTAAGTGTGGCAGGCTCGTGGTGCAAGGTTTGAAACCCATCGGCTTCAGTTTTTGCAAAGCGGGAGTGATTGGTTTTTTGTGCGTTGCACCATCGGGGAAGGCACAAAGGGAAAGCATTAGCTTTCCTCTTTGTGGGAAGGCACGTAGCCCACGTGGTGGGCTAGCACCTTGCTAAGGCGCTCGATTGGGAGAGGTTCCATGTTTGAAACCCATCGAGGCCCTTTTGCATAAGAGAGAGGTATGCGCTCATGATTTGCCAAGGTTAATTGCTATTTTCGGATTTGCTAAAGGTTGAATAAAAATAAATATTTTTGAGGGTTATAAAGTTTATTTTTAAAGTTTGATTATTGAGAATTTGAGGGAGATAAAAGGATAGGAAGCATTATTTTTGAGGGTTTGATTTTGGAGGTTGTTAATTAAAGATTGGAGATTATAAGGAGTAATTGAGTAATTAATTTTTGTATGCTTTGATGATTGCTAATTTCAAAAGGAGTAATAAGGTGTATTTGAGTTTGATTATTTTTGTGATTGAGAAATATTTTTGAAGAGAGTTAGTGTGATATTTTTGTCATCTAACCATTGAAATTGGCAAAGAAGAAAATTGTGTTTAAGACAGGTTTTGAGGTCATTTTATTCATCAAACAAAAAGGTATGGGCACATCTTCCTAGTGAGTGATTGTTGAATGTTGTGAATGCTAAGTTGGAGTGAAAAGGGTTGTTTTTTTTGTGGAAAACATCCCAGAAGGGATTCCACTTTTGGGTAAGACCCAAGGAGGCAGGGGTATCCATTCCATCAAAAATTCCTAGGAATCAAACCTAACCTACCACCTTTGACATACTCAAGAAGCAAACAAACACACAAAAACAATTTAAGAAAAATAACAATAAAAATAATAAAATAAAATAAAAAGCATGCTCTTTGAGTGTGTCAAAAAGAAAAGCACAACCAAACACACACACAATAAGATATAAAAAAACCACAACACGAACCACATAGAAAAAACACAAGAACAACATAATAAAACACAGACATGAAAAAAACAACAGAATCCTACAAAGACAACAAAAAAAACATGAAAAATAAACACAACCAAAACCTAAAAAATTAAAAAAATATGATAAAAATAAAAACATTGAAAAAAATCACACATAAAAACATTAATTAACACAAACAAACAGAAACACAAGAACAAGAATGACAAAAACACAAAAACAATAACAAAAAACATAAAAAAATACAAAACAACAAAATCACAAGAACAACAAAAAACAACACAAAGAACACAAAAACAAAACAAAACAAAAGAACACACACACCTTAAAAAACTAAAAAAAAATAAAAAATAAAAAAAGACCTTTCTAGACCAATGTAGACACCTAAAACGCGTCATGTCGATGGCGACTACTCATATGGACATGCTACAAGACCATATGGAAGATCTTGGATAGACTCCAAGATAGAGCAGTGGTTCTAACCACTCAATTTGGGCTCCTTGGCCTAATCAGTCTGAACCATAGCCCAGACCTATGGTCTACAGGCTGAACCATGGTTGACACCTATGGTTTACAGTCTGGACCGTAGCTGTAACCTATGGTCTTAACTGAAGTTCAGTTGGCCTTCATCCGAGCCAAATCGGTTTGAACGGCCATTTGTTCTAGAAGAAGGTGGTTAAAGGATGGAAGCTTCCAATCCAACTATCCTAACCACCCCTTCTTGATCTTGGCTTCTCCATGAAGCCACCCCTAGCCCTTGGGTCATCCTATAAGTACCCTATCAAAAGAGACAGAAGATATAGAGCTTGTAGGATTTGTATGAGAGAGTGCATTTGGAGATCAAAGCAGTGAAGCCCTATCAAATTGTGGACTCACTTGAGTGCATAGAGAGAGATTTGTTGTCATCACCATTGTCAATTTGTCAAGCATCATGACGAATTAGGCCATGGATGCCCTAAGGACCTAGGAGAGCCAAGAAATGCTAATTCGGGCAAACGGAGGCCCAATTCAATGATTCAACCGCCAAACCTATCAGAGGACACCGAAGGTGACCCTTGAACATCAATTGGACAAGGAGGTCAAGCCCACAACCCTTGAATTTGGAGGGCAAACCACTTGGTTGCTCACCGTGGCTTTCAGCCATGGTTTACAGTGCAGACCGCTCATCAGAGCTACGGTTTGCAATAGAGGTGACTTCTCCTTACTGTTTCATTTCTAGTATGCTTAATTAGATTACATTTAGCATTTTAATGGTTTAGTTAGGATTTTAGAGACTTCTGACCAGCATAATTAGTGTTTTTACTAACTTGTTTTCATTATGGTAGTTTAGACATTAATGGCTTCTTTTCATGTTATAATGCTTCATTTCAAGTAATTGATGCCATAGATTGATAGTTGTATTTCTTGTTCATATATTTCCATCAATATTGATAGGATTTGCATATGTTTAGCATAGTTTATGCATTTTCTTGAATTCATGTCATTATGCTATTCTCATGCTATTTGTCTTTAAAGGGCCTCATCATGAGAGGCTTCCTATGCTTTTGACATTCTTGTGTTGTTTCTTGATCATAGGAAACAGGTTTTAAAGGAGCTACAACCATTCATTTCCTTCCTCAACATGAAGAAGAGGGTCTACTCCACCCTAGAGCAGTTCGTGTCATCCTAAAGGGCACTTTGAAATCACACCTACCCTTGAGAGGGAAACAAAATACCTCCTATTGTAACAATTGTATCAAGATGATTATCCCTAAGAGGGATGTACTTGTAATTTGAGTTTGGAATTGAAATATAATGGAATAAAGCATCTTTTATTGATCATTTCATTGTCAATTTCTTGTTCTTGTATGCATTTTGTATTTTTTTATCAATTCTTGCAATAGGATACATTAGGTGTGAGCCTTTTTGGTGGTTATAGAAGGCGATCATGGTGGAACTCCATAATTCATGCGATCTAACTATTGTTTCTTGATTTTTGAAATTGTAGGTATAGACCACAGCTATCAGCTATGGGCCAACAATTGAACCATAGGTTCAACATGTGGTTTATAGTGTAGACCGTAGACCAGACCTACGGTTTACACCTGACAACACAGACAACAGAAAGTAGAGTGCAGATCAACTCAGGACCTGAGGTAGGCCCTATTTTCCACTCTCTATTTCTTTTTACTTCTCTATGTTTTTATAGAATGCTTATTTTTGAATGCAATTAGGAAAAGCAAACTAAAAAAGGAAATCAATCATGTCCTAGTTCATTTCAAATTTGCATTTGTAGAAAGGCGTTGCTAGGAACAACGGATCTCTGATTGCAATCCACCCTAGAATCCAACATGCTTGATAGAACTTGTGTGTTTGGTGTGCATGTGTGAGGCCCAAGTAGTGGCCATTTGCATCATCGTAATATGCATTGTCTAAAGGAGCATCTAGAATAGCTTGCATTTTCTGAATTTGAAATGTTCTTTCATTTGCATAGCATATAGAAAATGAGCATGAGTGCTATATGATGCATTTCTTTTATGTAAATTAAAATGAACCACACACACCACTTGGCACTTAAACGCTAGTGAGTTGGGCTTGACATCCAACCACTAGTAGGGTTCAATGACGGTGGGCGTCATTTCCATCCGCTGGCCCAAATCCTACGTACCCTTTGTTACTAGACCAATACCGGATCCAAGAACCTTTCGTACCCTAGAAAATTTGCATGTATTCTCTTCAGAGGGTATAACACTGACTGGGGGAAAATGGGTGAGGATCTGGGAGGACCTGTGCTCCTTGTCTAGGTGTGGACCTTCATTACCACACATGGGGATTTACATGACCTGGAAGTCACATCCAGGTTGTCGAGCTATGAGCATACAGGTGAAAGCCAATTTAACTAAGAATATCATTCAACACTTTTCAAAACATGATAAGGAGTTCTATACTGATACAAAAAATCATTGAAACAACATCAAATAGTCTAGGGCTCACTTTTAAAAATTAATATGAGATAAACACTATTGTATACCTTGTTTGTGTAATAAAGAATAAATTTAGACACTAGGTACACTATGGTGGAGACACGGGGTGGTCGACAAAGGCATAAGCCTGAAGCCAATGACCAAGCCCCAACTGATTCACATCAGCAGCACATGTCGAGTCCTCACCCACATGCGCTTCCCGAACATCATTCGACAAGCATTAGAGGAGATAACTCGACACGAGGGGAACTTACTGAGCATACCCCTACTAGAGGAGTTTATGTGCATTCTTCTAGGCACAGGATAGATCAGGGAGCCTCTCAGCATGAGGGTGTTCCACTCGAAAGCCATTACCGAGATCGCATTGCACGTGCATCTATAGGATCGATCGAAGAGTACATTATACAAGGGTCTAAGCTAGTACCCCTACGACATAGGTCTACAGGAGGATCCATGGCTCCACCTTCGAAGTACAGACAGGATCGAGATCCACCCATTCAGGGGCATTCAGATAGGGCCACCATTGAGCATAGGCCTATGCAGACTCCCACATGTAATGAACATAGAAATATCACCATTGACATGGCTAAGGTGGGAGCCAATGGCACACCACCACATGAGCGGTGGAGATCCAAATAGTTGGATGGCTTGGGTAGCATCCTTGAGCAGCTAGGCTATAAGCCTTTAGCTCCGCCCACTCGTGCCCCGAGTGAGCATAGTAGGAGTTCTATAAGAACTACTAGAGAACATGGAGAGGCTTCTAAGCACCCTCATGTGATACATCCACCATCCATGCATGGTGGCATAGAGCATAGAGTTCAGTAGGATGCCAATGTCATCTTTATAGACAAGGGCAAAAGCATCATAAATCAGTCAGATGGGTACAGAACCCATAAGGTCGCTCGCACAGAGCATGCATACCAGAGGCCTATCATGGCCAATGACCTTGATAGATCACACAGAATGGTATCTGAGCAATGGTGACAGCTTCTCCAAGATCAATTGGAGGATGCTCGCTTAGAAAGATAGTGCATTGAAGATGAGAATCTTCAATCGCAGAGGCTCATTCGACAGAGACTATATGAGCAGCGCATGCATGAAGAATGCATCCTTGCCCAAAAGGAGCACGTAGAGCAAGAAGATAGGCTAGCCAGGGCTGGCCTATATACTCATGTAGAGAGTAGAGAGTGCATCCAGAGAAAGGCTTTCTCACAAGTCGATGTGCACCAGGAGCGTAGAGATGCTCATACTCATATTAGTGCCCTACAAAGAGAATGACCACCACCATTCGACCATGAGAGGCAACAACAACATGAGGAAATTGAGGGAGATGGAACTGAGCAAGAGTATCCTAAAAACTCCCAAGTGGAGGAGGAGGAAGAGCAACATCCTCCACCATGATTGAGGAAGAATGTACCTCCTAGACCACCACCATGGCAACTTCGGGAGGAGGACTTTCTATCCTCAGAGGCCTACAAAGCCCTAGCGGCTAAAGTGAAGGTGATCGAGAGGCAAGGCATGACTGTTCAAAAGATGACCTTAAGAAATATTCACAATGAGCCTCTAGACCCCTCGATACTTGCTCCTACCTATCCTGAGCATTTTGTTATGCCCAGGCTAGACAAGTTTAAAGGTGACGAAGATGCACAGGAGCATGTCACGGGATTTTTGGATGCCTATTTCCAAATAGCTAGCAATAATGCCTTACTTTTACACATGTTTGTCATGATGCTCTTAGGCCCAGCCCGAGAGTGGTTCAACCAGTAGAAGAGGTATAGTATTACCAGTTTTGAGCAACTAGCAGATGCTTTCCTTGAACGCTTTTCTTTTGGCATCAAGAAATAGGTAAACCTTTTCGATTTGGTTGTGCTAGCTCAACGTGATGATGAGCCAATTGAACAATACGAAAAGATATGGAGGAGGTTAATGGTGAAGCTACCATTCCCTATTCCTACCATAGAATTAACCTGAATGTTCACTAAGAGTTGTGCCAAGCACATCTCGCTATTGTTGCAGCTACAACAATATTCAACATTCGAGGAAGCTTTGGTGCAAGCCAAGGTGATTGAAGACATCAAGTTGTAGGAAGGCAACTTGAAGCTTAAGAGCAGGAAAGAGGGGCCAAATAAGAGCTCCACAAAGCATAAGGGCAAGCAGGCCCACATCAACCAAGTGGTGTTGAACCTCTAGAGAGAGGATAAAGGGTAGCAAAAGCAAAATTATCAGGCCCAACCTCCTCCTGCATAGTACGAAAAGTGCAATAATAACTATAAGGGCAAGAACAAAGAACAATGCCCACCTCACCAATTCATACCTTTGATAGAATCACTAACATCGATATTCCACCAATTGTGTGAGGCCAAGGCAATAAGATTTCCCAAAATCAAGATGGTCGATCCAAATCAACCCAAGGCAAAGGGGTACCAGGATGACCTGTTTTGCATCTTTCACCGAGCGAAGGGTCATGACATCGAAGTATGTTGGTCCTTCAAGCATATCATGCAAAACATGATTGAGAAAGGAGAGCTTGTAGTGCCAAGTAATCCACTAGCGCCTGACAACCAGAACATGGGGATTTACAAGAATCCACTTCCAAACCATGAGGCACCGTGCAACAACGTTGGTCACGTCAACCAGGTGTGCGTCGAACCACCTACTCAAGGGTTCATTGGTATGGTTAATGTTGTCACAAGGCATGGGAGGTATGAGCAGCTGAATCAACCATGTGCTCCCATAAGAATACAAGCCACATCGAATCAACAACCGACGTAGAATATTCTAGGCCCACCAACGAGACCGATGGTGACCATACGGAGCAGGCTAGTCCAAAACCTGCAGATAGCTCCTATGAAGCTGTCTATATATGAATTGATACAATAGTCCCCTAGGCATAGGGAGACTCTCATGGACATTTTGAGGTCTATTGAAGTACAATCCTAGGATGCTCAAGTATTCACAAATTTTGTGGGACATGTACAACAGTGCCAGGAACCAACGATCCAATTTTATGATCATGAAATCAGGATGGTTCCCACTGATACGGCTGACCCACCATTGCATATAATTGCATGTATCAACCACATGCCATTTAAAAGGGTCTTGGTCGACACTGGTTCATCGATCAACATCATAACGACCAAGGCTTTGAGTCCCTTGAAGCTGCCAAAATCACACATCGTGCCAACTGCATTCACGTTGAGAGCGTTTAACGATGCGTTATGTTCGATGGTTGGTACGATTGTCCTACCCATCCAAGTAGGCCTAAAGACCATCTCTATGATGTGTCATGTGATAGAAGGAGCCATGCAGTACAACATCCTACTAGGGAGGCCCTAGATTCATGAGATGCATTGCGTTCCCTCGATATTACATCAGTGCATGAAGTACATTCATGAGGGACAAGTTCACGTGGTACCGTCAGATGGAGAACCATTCAAATTTGTGAACATGGTAGATCTGCCAGGGGGTTTCATACTCCCATCAATGCACCTAGACGTCCGACCAACATCATCGACTAAGATTCTAGAAAGAAAGCAAAGAGTAGATGCTCAACCATCGATATCTATGTCACACAGATCTGAGCATACTACTGCTACTTCCTTGAGACCGACTGCATCAATGATGCTTTGAGACAATAGGAAGTTAAAGGTAAAATTGGGTGAAAGAGAGAAGAAAAGCATATGCCCAAGCCAGTCATCGAGGAGGCTCCCACCCCTATGGAAGTGGAGGAAGCCCAAGACATAGCCGAGGAGGTACCTCAGCCTACCTCACCTGCATCATCAATAGGGTCATCCGCACCATGGGTGACTGTTCATCTAGCCAACATAGGGTTAGGAGAGTATATTGTGTAAAATGTTACCTTCGAACCAATTCTAGAGACAGCACAAGAGATGGGTCACCCCCATGCTCATCGATTTTTAGTTGGATCGATGGTTCCATTGGGAGAGCCACCCAACCAGACAAACTTCATCTATGTGGGGCTAGATCAGCTTCCCATGAACGCCTATGGATGAAGATGATGATGAACCATTCGCGGTGAATGTTCATTATCTATCAAACCTAGACTATGCCAAACATATTTTTGAGTTATATCATTGGCATGGGTATGAACTTGGTCTCTTTGAACAAGGATGTAGGACTCCACTCGAGCCACATTATCAACTAGCAACTGATAGGTTCAGCCTAGGATTACAGATACAAGGACAAGATGACTTGCTCATAGCATCCTTAGATCACTTGTACCTTAGCCTAGGGGATGACATGGATTTTAACCCATATCATCCTAATCCATCCAAATTCTGGAGGACTCACCTGATGGTATCTATCATCACCGTTGAGCCACTTGAAGGAAATCATGAAGAGCTCCTAGAGCATACTGATACAGAGTGGAACCCCAGAGACAACCTGGGTCATCAAATCCATAATGCTACCAATGACACAGGTGTGCAGGGGCATAGCCCCACAATTTTGGGTGATCTCGAGTCAGGAGATCTATACAGTGATGATGGAGAGGAGTCCACCTCCGAGATGAGTGGACCAAGTTATGATGCTGATAATGAATCCTCAAACAATGATCAATCTGAGGATGAAGTCGAGGTGACCTATCTAGGGTCTTTGCATGCGCATCACATACCGCCTATAGAGTCGGTACATGTTACCGAAGAGACTCTTCCCAACATTGATCACTTGGGGGAAGAAGTAGAGCTAGATTTCTTGGTAGTGT
Organism: Wollemia nobilis; assembly: GCA_028583015.1. Lineage (NCBI taxonomy): Eukaryota > Viridiplantae > Streptophyta > Pinopsida > Araucariales > Araucariaceae > Wollemia > Wollemia nobilis. The sequence continues at coordinate 2,878,552 of JAQPPZ010016670.1, forward strand.
CACACTTACGATATAATTATCCAATTTATCCAGATAGTGATGACAACAATCAAGAAGTCAGATTCATGGGGCCGCACTTGCCAGAGCACCCCATAGGAGTAGGAGAGAATGATGGGTTCTGGTTGTCGAATAGTGATGAAGAAGATGAGTTAGAGAGGGCCTACCTTGGTCCTCCTTATTTGCATCACCATCATCAACCCATCGACATAGATGAGGTCTATCATCAGTTACATGTTGGTCCTCATCTGAGAGCAAGACGATTAAACCTAGAGTAAATTTATCGGTTGGTTAATCCTCTTCCACCGACCTACATGGAGCTCCATGAGCCAAATGATCCTATTTTGTAATTAGTGCATAGGGAGGATCCAATTGTCCGTAGTCCTCATAGAGAAGACCCCTTTGTGCCTATGCCATTAGAGCCAGATCGTGGGTATGAGGACTACATCGATTATATAGAAGTTTGTCCATGTGGTTCTAGAGGCCAATACCATTCCATCAATATGGTCTCCATTGATTTGACCACTCCACTCTGCAATCCAATAGATCCATCTAAACCATTGTATCTTAACAAAGATGCTATCGACTAGGATCACGTTGATTCACCTATAGAGCCTGAAGATTTCTTCCCTAACGAAGAAATGTTACAACCTTTCCATTTTATGCCAGGCTATGCATACGATGTCTATCATGCCGAAAATACTTCCAACGTGGAACCTATCAACCCGATGGATGACATCCATTTGATTCCTACACCTCATCAGCTTGAGGAGGGATCACATATGTCAATAGAGGAAACCTTCGAGGTGGATATCAGCAATGATCCCACCAATTCAAAGAAGGTTAAATTTGGAGAGAGTCTCACTCTAGATGAGCGGGCCACCCTCATCCCTCTACTGAAAGAGAGACCAAATATATTTGCTTGGATGTACAAGGATATGCCAGGTCTAGACCCAAAATTGGTTACTCATAACCTTTCGCTAGATCTGACGAAGAAGTCGATCAAGCAAAAGCTTAGAAAGATGCATCCGACAGTAGCCTTAATGGTGAAATATGAGCTACAAAAGTTGTTGGATGTAGAATTTGTGATTTCCATCGACTATCCGGAATGGGTGTCCAATATGGTACCCATAGGAAAACCTGATGGAAGGATCTGTATTTGTATGGATTTTAGAGACCTCAATAAGGCAACACCCAAAGATTCATTTTCATTGCCTAATATCGATGCTCTTGTGGATGCAACTGTAGGTCATGAAATGCTCTCCTTAATGGATGATTTTTTTGGTTACAATCAAATTTGGATTAAACCCGAAGACCAGCACAAAACCACATTTATAATGCCATGGGGAACATTTTGCTATAAAGTTATGCCATTCGGCCTCAAAAATGCTGGTGCAACATACCAGCGGGCCATGACATACATTTTTCATGACTATATGCATAAGATCCTAGAATATTACATGGATGACTTGTTAGCCAAGTCATTGCTACGTATTGAGCATGTGGAGGTCTTAAGGAAGGTCTTCGATCGCCTAATAGAGTATAATGTTAGGTTGAATCCTAAGAAGTGCGTATTTGGCATAACTTCTGGTAAGCTATTAGGATTCATCATCTCAAAGAGAGGCATCGAAGTTGACCCAATGAAGGTCAAGGCTATCTTAGAAATGCGTCCTCCCTCCAATATTAAAGAATTAAGAAGCCTTTAGGGTAGAGTAGCATCGATAAAGTGATTCATCGCTCAATTATCGGATAAATGTCGACCCATGAATCGACTGCTACACAAGGGGGTCCCATTCAATTGGGATGAGGATTGTCAAGCAACTTTCACTAAAATAAAGCAATACCTAGTGACGCCACTAGTGCTAGCTCCACCAAGGCCAGATGTGCCTTTTTTACTATATATATCGATGATCGACTTTGCATTAGGGACCATGTTAGCCCAAAAGAATGTGCAAGGCAAGGAACAAGCCATATATTATATTAGCCGAACCTTGGTGAGTTACGAGCTAGGGTATGCATATGTGGAGAAACTATGTTTAGCAGTAGTGTTCGCTACAAAGAAATTGTGGCACTATATGTTGAGTCATACAACATATGTTATATCAAAACAAAACCCTTTACAGTACATGATGAGTAAGACGTATCACAATACACGTACTATGAAGTGGATCATGCTATTGATAGAATTTGATCTAGAATTCATAAGCTAGAAGTCCATTAAGGGATAGGTCATAGCTGATCAATTAGCTGAGGCACCACTGTCAAACAATAGGCCTCTAACCATAGAGCTTTCGGACGATGCAGTCTTCATCATATCTGAAGCTCCCAAACTCGAAGAACTAGAGAACAATGTTGATATGACTCTGTTCTTTGATGGTTCGAAGTGTGAGCAAGGGGGTGGTGCCGGAATAGTGTTTTTCATGCTGCAAGGAGCTCCAATGCCCTTGTCATTTAAATTAGATTTTTCGTGCACCAACAATAACGCTGAGTACGAAGCCCTACTGTTGGGCCTCCACACAGCCGTCACCATGAATATTAAAATATTAAACATCTTTGGTGACTCCTTGCTCATAGTAAATCAAGTCAAGGGGCTCTTTCAGTGTCGATGTCCCATACTGAAAGCCTATAAAGATCTTGTAATCATGTATTTAGCTAAATTGGAATGGTATGACATCGAGGCAATCCCTCATTCATCAAACAGGTTTGTAGACACCATGGCATCTTTGGGATCCTTAATCCCTCAGAATCCATCTATTGATTTCACTACCATTCATGTTAAAATGCTCTCGCATCCCACAATGGAGCGAGAAGCCTTTGATAATAAAATGTCAATCAATATGATTAGCGCAGAACCAAAAGTTGAATGGTTCTGTAGAGCTGAAGACTTTTTGAAGAAGGCACCCTGGGGGTCATTAACCTCTCAGAGTCCGATGGGGAGTGGTACTACCATTCACCATAAGGTTGTTTCCTAGTCTGCATTTGCAAAAGTAAATACGTAGGGGGAGCAAGTCATCTTAGCAATCAAAGTTGAGATTTATCAAAATTGGATGTCATAAATTAAAGACTTCCTAAAACTTAGTATGATCCCAGAGGGATTGTCGCGTGTTGCAAGATGCACATTTAAACAAAAAGTGACTAAATATGTCTTAATAGGAGACATCTTGTACCGTCAAAGGTTACGATGGAGTTCTCCTTCATTGTTTAGAGCCCCAAGAGGCATCATGGGCAATTTCACAAGCTCATGATGGTACATGTGGTGGCCATTTCAGTGGCATGGCCATCATCAAGCGCATCCTTTGAATGGGCTACTATTGGCCCACTATGGAGAAGGAGTGCAATGTGTATGTCAAGAAATGCATCAAATGTCAGCATCATGCTAATCTTATGCACTTGCCATCACAGGCCTTACAGCCCATCCAAGCGGCTTGGCCATTTTCTCAGTGGGGACTAGATCTTATAGGCAAGATCTCTCCCCCATCATCGAGTCGACATACATTTATAATCATGGCTACTGAGTATTTCACAAAGTGGGTGGAAGCAATACCCTTAACAACGACAACTGGAGCTCGTATAGCAGAGTTTATACTAGAGCATATCATAAGTCATTTTGGGATTCCATCCAAAATAATATCGGATAATGGAACGTCATTCAAGAACAAAACTGTGAGAGCTTTGACATCTAAATATAGAATCAAACACAGTTTTGTGACTCCATACTATCCGCAAGCAAATGGGTAGGCTGAAGCTTCAAATAAGATAGTGGTGGCCATCTTGAAAAATATGGTCCAAGAAAACCACAAAGACTGGCATATCCAGCTGCCCCTTGCATTATGGGCTTACAGGACTAGTATTCGGATGCCCATTGGGGCAACGCCATTCTCACTAGTATATGGCACTGAGGCCATTATGCCCTTGGAATTGGAAATTCCAATGCTGTGCATCGCATTGAAAGAGTTCATCGATGATGACACCACGCGACAAGCTCGACTGGATCAACTGACGTTGCTTGATGAACATCGCATGAATGCCTTGGAGCATCTCCACATTTATCAAGAGTGACTAAAATGAGCTTACAATATCAAAGTCCACCAGAGAGACTTTGAAGTTGGGGATCTTGTCTTGAAAGAGAACCAACAGAACTCTAATTTATTGCTAGATATGCGAGACAAATTCATGGCTAATTGGCTAGGACCTTACATCATATCTAAAAATATTGGTCTAGGTACCTATCGCCTAACATCGCTAGGAGGTGTTGAAGAGCCTGAACCTCTCAACATCATCCATCTTAAGGCATTTTATGCTTGAGAGCATAGTAAAAGGCTTCGAGGGTTTGCTTATAACCGCTCGGTCATCCTAAAAGGCTCCAAACACTCTCATAAGTAGTTTGGTCAATCAAAAAGCTCCAAAGGCATCTATAAGCCCTTTGGTCAAACCCCAAAGGCCTTGAGGGTTTGCTAAAAACCACTCGGTCATCCTAAAAGGCTCCAAGCTCGTCTATGAGTAGTTTGGTCAATCAAAAGGCACCAAGAGTTTCTAAAAACTGCTTGGTCAACCCAAAAGCTCCAAGGATTCTCAAAAATCGCTTGGTCATCCCAAAATGCCCCAAAGGTGCTCATAATCCCTTTGGTCAATCCTAAAAGCTCCAAGGTTTCCTAAGAATCGCTTGGTCAATCTAAAGGCTCCAAAGGCATGTACTCACTGTTTGGTCAGATATGAGGCTCAAAAACTCATAAAAATTATAAAATCAATAAAATCAAAAAAAATTGGTAAAGCATAAAATACAAAAACATTTGCATTTGCATTTGACATTTTCATTCACACATGCATTCATGTCATTACATTGCATATAGGCATTCATCATCCATTGCATTCCATAATAGAAGGCATTATGTTTGTCAGTCTTACAAATGACACCACGTTTGTGTCTAAATCATGCATCTCTGCATTTATCATAATCCATCATTCATATGAGTAATTATGTTTTTCAACACAACCCATTTTGTTGCTATGGAGATATACTAAGGTTTTTTGGTCACTCAACCATACCTAGAGGTCTTATCAAGAGTTGATAGAAAGCTTGCTTTGCTTTTGTAGCTGAGGTCCAGTTAGTATAGCCCTTAGCATATCAGAATCCTATCACTAATCAAAAAATTAAACAATCCTAACAAGGACTAGGGGAAGATGAAAGCCATGAAGCAGGACCAGGTATCCTGAAGCGAAAAGAGTTATTCTTGCTTATCCCTCTATGCGGACGGTATGGGAAATGTTGGTAGTTGGCAAAAGGACAGGTTAGTTCCCTATTCAGAATCCCTTGCTTACGATAAAATGAGCAATATCCCAGAGTGATATCCCACATCAATCCTCAAGATTGATACCCTAGATCGATATCATAGATCGACTTCCCAGATTGATATCCCATATTGATATCATAAGATCGATATCCTCAATCGATATACCAGAAATAGTTTCCCAAAGTAAATCCCCCAAAGGAAAGTTTCTGAAGAAAATTATCACATGTAAATGCCGAAAAGTGAAGATCAAATGAAGATCAAAAAATAGGCTCAAATCAAGTTCAAAGTGAAGATCAAATGAAGATCATAAATCAAAGTTTGAGTGGAGATCAAATGAAGATCAGAAATCCAATTCGAAGAGAGATCAAATGAAGATCCAGAGACAGTTCAGAGTGAAGATGGAATCGACTCCCTTGCTTCACCACATATGAGCAAGTATCCCAAAAATTGAAGGATAGAAAGGAATGAGCCTGAATCCCTAGAATTGTTAGCACTACTGTACCTTACGCATGATGATATGTCTGATACACTTGCATCTCGCTTATGGGCAGACCAATGTTTGAATGTGGAAGAGCTAGCTTCAGGTGTCCTGCATTGCCTAGTGGCTTAGTCCAACTAAAATCTAAACTTGGGATTGGATAAGACATTTGTGGAACCCCTATCTTAGCAATGGGCTGAAAGAATCCCACCTGACATCGGGGAACGCTCGTGTCTTATCTTAATATACTCATGTGCACACACAGGGATAATGAACAGTTAGGGCCTATCCTAGTGAAAGCCTTACATCTCAGAAGCCTAGTATGGTTAGTATACAACTTTTGATAAGTCTACTAGGGTGTTTGAGTCTCATGGAAAACCTCAAAAATCTCTCTAATAGCAACAAATAAAAATATCAAGTATCGTAAACCATATACAAATCATCAAATTGCAAAGTATCGAGTCCATGATACATCATCATATAAAGCACAATCAAGATATAGGATAGATACCGGATGGATATTAGAAATAATATTTAGATGACCACTGACTATATTGTGCATATTTTTCAAATTTGCAAAAGAAAATAGAATGACACATTATATCATTCGCATCATAACACCGCATATCATTGCATTTCATATATGGGTGATTAATTGATTAAATTCTTATCATGAGGATTTTCAATTACATTCATGATTTTTATACATTCTGTGGTGTCATCCATTAGATTGATAAACATAATTGCATTCATTCCTTATGTTTTAAGTGATTAAAGCATACAGGTTCATTTACATTAGATTACCATCATGTAAATAATGCATTACATACATTGCATTAGCATATCATGACATCATCATAAATTAAATGCATGCAATAAAGCAAAATCAAATATGCATTTAAGTAAATATCGCATCCATATGCATCTATCATCATATCGCACATCTAAGCATCTAGATCACTGCATATCATCATCATCATAAAATTAAATAGCTATCTAGTGCATGTCATCCATACATCACATCATATAGCATCAAATTAACATAAGCATTGCATCCATGTGCATAACATAAACATAAAATTAAAAATACACAAGTACACATAATGAGTCATAAATGATCAAATCTCATATATATATATATATGTGTGTGTGTGTGTGTGTGTCCAACAGAGTACATCAGGAGTACAAAATGCCCATAGGCTACAATCGTGTAGGTCCTAGACCTTACACAAAAAATGATACATATGCAAAAATGTAGCCTAGATCTGATAGAGCCCTAGCTCTGGCCTGCTCCTCCTGAACTGGAGCTCTCGCCACCTCCCTCAACCCTATGCTCTAGAGCTTGCTCTACAGTCGGCTCTAGTGCCTATTGTGTGCCCTACTGAGGGCCCTATGTGCCACCTAATCCAAAGAGGCCTAGCACACGAGATACTGGTATGTCTATGTGGCTAGACCTATGACTAGAGGTCACACCTATCTCTCTGGTCCTGGTATGGGAGCTGCCTCCATGTGTGCTAGAGGACCTATGTGTCCTCTCTATCCTATGAGTCCATTGGCTGGAGCTCATTGTGGACTATCCTGTAGTCCTGGACCTAGTCCTATGAGACCCCATAGCATGTGAATCCTCTAGGACCTACCACCAATCAACCTAATGTAGCCCTCTAGCTGGTCTATGTGGGCTACCCTACTAGTATATCTATCATTTCCCTCCTCCACGAGGGCCTACAAGCACTAGATCTCTGACATCGGGTCACGACCAATTGGTAATAAAGATAATGGTGCAGCTAGAGGTCCCATAATAGCCTAAGAGGATGAAGGATCCCCTCTATGCCCTAAGCAAATCTTGCTCTACAATAGCCTCACCCCACTACACTAGTGCCACATCACATGCACTAGTAAGCTCTCGAAACTGAGTCTCTACCATTGTAGCCCATGTCAGACTCGTGATCTACTCCTGAGCCTCTGCTAGCTGCCTATCCCTATGAGCTAGCTTCACCTCTAGAAGGGTGATAGTAGTATCTCGCTATAACTACTGAGTCTATAGCCTCCCAACCTGACTCTATAGGTCTACAACCTGAGCAAGGAGCTACCCTACATCACTATCAAGAGGCACCTCACCCTCCTTAGCCTCCTCCTATGGAGCCTCCTTGATGGTGGCCTCTACGCCCCATCCACCCTTAGTCCATTGGTGCACCCTATGCCCATCTAGATCGACCTCTACCTCTGCCTAGTCATCCACCCTACCTAGAGGCCCATATCCCTACCACTATAGTAGGGACCACCAAGTGTCATATGTAGAGTGGTCCTAGCCCTATCATCTCTAGACTCCTAGAAATCGTTAGCCTCATCTCCAAGTGCCATAGGCTAAATCCATGATAAGTGCATCTCCAAGACTAGATGCCTATAAACAAATGGAATCTCTAGGATGTCCTAGCACTAGGCCAAACTACCATAGGATGTGAGAGTAAAAATGGTACTCCCTAACCTCGACCTTATGACCGAGTAGCCACCTATCTCAATGAGCCTATCGTAGCCACTCGCCTACCTCTGGCAAGCCCAAGAAATCCATGTAGGGATGCCACTCAATGTCATCCAGCTCAAGCACTACAAATCATGCAATGTAATGATCTACATCACCAACATGGGTCCTACTCTGGAATCCCTCCTCCTCATGAGGCTAGCATGCTATGTAGCACTGATGCTCATCATCAATAGTAGTAATGTCAAGAGGTATATCTATAGGATGCTCAATCTTGATATGCTGCCAACCCTAGATCTATAGTAGTAGGCTACAACTAATCCCACGATGACTCCAACTCATGATCTGATACAGCTCTCGATAGAGCTGGCATAATAAAGTGCTCCCCCAAGCTAGAAGTAGTGGCTGAGTGGAGCTCTGAATAACTCTCCTAACACTGGCCAGGAGGTTCTAGGGGATCCTCACACCCGAGGAGTCTGGAAGAACAATATGCACCACCAGGTGCATGAAGATCACCTCTCTCACAGAGAAGATGTGCTGACCCTACCAATAGCCGATATGGACTCCTCCATGGTCGATCATGCACTGAGCCTCCTAGCTCCGATCACCAAAGATAGCATCAAAGACTACCCCCTTGCTCCAGGAGGAGGAAGAGGTGATGGCCTCACCATCAATAGGGATCCTAAAGATCCGATAGACATCCTCAAGAGTGATGGTCATCTCACCCATAGGCAGGTGAAAGGTGTTGGTCCATGCATTCCAGCACCGGGCCAACGCAGTCAAGTAGGCCTGATCTACCCTAATAGTGGGTAGATCTAGAACGTAGCCGAAGTCGACAGCTCCAAACCACATCCGCTCTCCAGTAGTGAGCTATCTACGGAGAGTCTTCAGAAGGTCTAGCTCACGAGCTCTAGAGGTCAACCTCTAAAATAAAAGCATTGTATAAGAGAAAATCTAACTAAAAACAAGCAAAAATAGATAAAAAATGACCTTAAAAACATCAAAAACATTCAAAAACTGATAAAAAGACAAAAACATGTCACAAAGCATTCAGAAAAATAAAAAAATCAATTAGGCAAGTCAGAATTGCATTAAATAACATTAATTGCCTATTAAACCTTAGAAAAATTAAAAATTTGATAATTTTTTTCTAAAGTCAGCGAACCGCGGGTCAACCCTACGGTCCGCATGCGGTCAAAATTTGACCATTGGAATTTGAATTCCAACCGCAGCTGATACCTGCGGTCCCCAATCTGACAATTGGGAACCGCAGCTGCCAGCTGCGGTCTAGGAAGGACACCCATTTTGGGTCCCTTCCTAGCCTCGTTGACAAAAAAAATTAAAAACTAATCTAACCTAATCTAGTGTGGGGTTCATTACCAACTATTTAGTGAAATTGATTTACCACATTACTTAATGTGGTTCATTTTAAATTGGTATTGATTGCGAGGACTCAGTTTTGAGTTACCTTGCCCGCTCCATGGCCTCTGCTAGTGGATGGTTGTCCAGGATCCGCCATCGGGGTATAGGTGTGAGGTTTGGTCGAGTTTTAGGTAGCGTTCCGGATCAAGGGATGTCTTCTACCTCTCAGAGCTCTCACAAATGTAGTTGCTTTCAAAGGAAATAATAAAAAATTCAAATGGGAAATGTTATTTATAGGTCCTCCTAATTTTGATGGACCGTAGCTGACACCTATGGTTCCAAAACTAGGGTTTGCCGCCCATAGGTTTGACCTGCGGTTCCCAAAATTTGAAAACTTCAACCGTAGACCGTACTCGCGATTTGCAACTAGCAATAAATGCACTCAAACCCCACCGTGGGAAGGTCTAAAATGACAAATTAATGACTCCTAATGGATCAAATTTCAAAAAGAGCAATCAATATTGCAAATTTGGTGATGTTCAAAGCACCAGGATCGATCAATAAATCAAAATTAACAAAAAAAATCAAATAATTAAAAACCAAATGTGCCTCGTATTCAGTAATTTACCCTATACACTTGGTAGTTGCAGTGACTTGCGATCCATGCAATCCGACAAGATGAGTAAATTACCATAAGGACATTTGGGGCAAAAATTGTCATCATTGATCTGATATGCTTCTTTTCAATCCCTAAGAAGGCCTTCGAGGCCGGATTGCTCCACGAGAACGAGGCGTTTCATGTCATTTCTCTTATGACATCTTTTTAGAAAATCATCGATAACTTGATTCAACACAAATCTAATTGGATTTGTATCATTTTGATTCCCTAAGATGGCTATTGTAGCCCGACTGCTCCATGGGATAGAAATGTGCAATTACTATTAATAGTTGGAATCATAAGTTGAACTAGGCATAGCCAAGTAATTAAAATGCTCAATTCTAAATTTGTTTAGATCATTCATTGTGGTCAAGTGACCTCGTCGCTTCATACATTGTCATTACCCTCATCGACTCATCGCTTGAGGGGGTAGTCATAATATCAAATCATAATCAAAATCAATAGAAGATCCCGGAGATCGTAGATCCCTTGATCTTGTCAAAATTGCGTTCATCCTTGCGAATCATTGTCAATAACTATCATAAGCTTACCCCTTTGCTTGGGGAAAATAGAAAATATGATAATTTGTTTGTAACTCTCATCCTTTCGGTTATATAGGCCTAACTCCTATTGTAGCACCAAAGCTACTCGAATGTCTGGATGAGAAGTGCAAACTCTTTCAAATTTAAGCCTTTCAACGAGTTGGAAGCAATGATTCCAGGATGCGCATCCTTTTGCTGGACAAGAGGCATCTAATGTTGATCTGACTAATGATCATCATAGAACCTTCGACATCATTTTAGGAGGTCTATTTTTGCTCATGCGTTGTTCGATCTCACAACGCATCTCAAAAGGGGCATCTATAGACACCTAAAACACGTCATGTCGATGGCGACTACTCATATGGACATGCTACAAGACCATATGGAAGATCTTGGATAGACTCCAAGATAGAGCAGTGGTTCTAACCACTCAATTTGGGCTCCTTGGCCTAATCAGTCTGAACCGCAGCCCAGACCTACGGTCTATAGGCTGAACCATGGTTGACACCTATGGTTTACAGTCTAGACCGTAGTTGTAACCTACGGTCTTAACTGAAGTTCAGTTGGCCTTCATCCGAGCCAAATCGGTTTGAACGACCATTTGTTCTAGAAGAAGGTGGTTAAAGGATGGAAGCTTCCAATCCAACTATCCTAACCACCCCTTCTTGATCTTGGCTTCTCCATGAAGCCACCCCTAGCCTTGGGACATCCTATAAATACCCTCTCAAAAGAGACATAAGATATAGAGCATTTTGATAGCGAAGCGCTATCGAAATATTGTATGAGAGAGTGCATTTGGAGATCAAAGCAGTGAAGCCCTATCAAATTGTGGACTCACTTGAGTGCATAGAGAGAGATTTTTTGTCATCACCATTGTCAATTTGTCAAGCATCATGACGAATTAGGCCATGGATGCCCTAAGGACCTAGGAGAGCCAAGAAAATGCTAATTCGGGAAAACGGAGGCCCAATTCAACGATTCAACCACCAAACCTATCAGAGGACACCGAAGGTGACCCTTGAATATCAATTGGACAAGGAGGTCAAGCCCACAACCCTTGAATTTGGAGGGCAAACCACTTGGTTGCTCACCGCGGCTTTCAGCCATGGTTTATAGTGCAGACCGCACATCAGTGCTACGGTTTGCAACAAGTGATAGATCTCTTTACTGTTTCATTTCTAGTATGCTTAATTAGATCACATTTAGCATTTTAATGGTTTAGTTAGGATTTTAGAGACTTTTGACCAGCATAATTAGTGTTTTTACTAACTTGTTCTCATTATGGTAGTTTAGACATTAATGGCTTCTTTTCATGTTATAATGCTTCATTTCAAGTAATTGATGCCATAGATTGATAGTTGTATTTCTTGTTCATATATTTCCATCAATCTTGATAGGATTTACATATGTTTAGCATAGTTTATGCATTTTCTTGATTTTATGTCATTATGCTATTCTCATGCTATTTGTCTTTAAAGGGCCTCATCATGAGAGGCTTCCTATGCTTTTGACATTCTTGTGTTGTTTCTTGATCGTAGGAAACAGGTTTTAAAGGAGCTACAACCATCCATTTCCTTCCTCAACATGAAGAAGAGGGTCTACTCCACCCTAGAGCAGTTCGTGTCATCCTGAAGGGCACTTTGAAATCACACCTACCCTTGAGAGGGAAACAAAATACCTCCTATTGTAACAATTGTATCAAGATGATTATCCCTAAGAGGGATGTACTTGTAATTTGAGTTTGGCATCGAAATATAATGGAATAAAGCATCTTTTATTGATCATATCATTGTCAATTTCTTGTTCTTGTATGCATTTTGTATTTTTTTTATCAATTCTTGCAATAGGATACATTAGGTGTGAGCCTTTTTGGTGGTTACAACCAGAAGACTTTTAAGGTAAGAATCATTAGAGGAAAAAAAAGAAAGAATAGCTTGATCTAGGGAACTAAAATAACCTGAGAGAACCAAAGAGAAGCAAAAATAAAGCAAGAAGAAACTAGGTACCTTTAGAATTGGAGCCATCCAAATAAATGATAGAAAGAAGAGCTTCCCTAATTTGTGAAGCCCACCATCTAGGAGGGTGGCCATAACAAGTAAGATCACCTTTGTCTAAAGCCCAATTAGCTAAAGTATCAACACTCTTGTTTTGATCTCTGACCACATAATTGTAATCAACTTTCAAAAATCCCATTTGGATTAATTGAATCTTCTTAATAATTCTTTTTATTCTCCAATCAACCTTATGATTCTTAGAAGGAGTCTTCAAAATATTAATCATGAGTTGAGATTCAGACTCAACTAACACCTTTTCCCATCCAACCTTAGTAGCCTCTTGAAGGCCTATGAGGATACCATACCCCTCATCAAGGTTATTGGAAAGAATACCCAAATTCTTAGCAAAAGTAAAAACCAAGGAGCCATCTAAAAGTCTACCAATTCCTCCCACATTGGCTTTTCCAGGGTTCCATCTAGAGGCACCATCAGTATTGAATTTTCCAAAATCCTTAGGAGGAGGTTGCAAATTTCTTGTTCTATCCATCTTACAAATACTCACATTACCTTTAAGTTGGTTTCTGTTAGAAGAATTAATATTCAATCTTTGCATCACTTGATCCCATCTTTGGTGGGAGTTTTGGAGGTGATTAAGGAGTTGATGGATTGATTCAACTAAGTTGGCTATGGACTTTTGACAAATATAGTGAATATACTTCATAGCCTGATTAAAAATTTGGTTGTTCCTTTCATTCCAAATATTCCAAAGAAGAATGGTAGAACCCATCCAAACTATCTACCTAATAAAATGATCAACACCCTCTTTCTTAGGCCAATCCCTCCAAAGCTATTAAAAAGTGAAAAAAATGGACCATTGTAAGCCAAGTAAAGTGGTATTTCTACTCCATAGCTTAGAGGCTAAAATACACTCAATAAAAATATGGTTGAGAGTTTCTACATTCTCTTCACACATTTCACATCTAAAAGGGCCATGAAAACCATGCTTCATAAATTGCTCACCAGTAAGCACCCTACGATGCAATAAAAGCCAAGTAAAGAACCTCACCTTAGGCCAAAGCTTTTGAGCCCACAACTAAGAAAATATGTCAGAATATTGGTTGGGATTATTATGGCATAAGGTCAAATAACCTTGAGCAACTGAATAATCACCCTTAGTAGTGTTATTACAACCAAAACAGTCTTTTTCATGGGACCAAGAGAGAGATCTCATATGAAGGATACCTTGGATATCTTGTCTTTGCATTTTTAGGATTTGAATAGGCCAGTCCTCAATAAGGATCCAATATATACCAAAATTTGAATTACTAGTATGGTACCAACAATAATTATCCACCTTTATCCAATTAGCTCGGTGAAGTTCCTCCATCCAAGGCCTCCAATCGAGAAACTGAGTTATCAAAGGCTTGTGACCATCCCAAGAATCTATCCAAAAATTTTCCTGTTGACCATTATGAACAATCCAAAATAATTTTTTCTTTATCAAATCCTCACCAGTCTTAAGAACTACTAAAATGGGAGAACCTTTGGTAGGAAGTTGATAGCGAACAAGGTCTTTAGGACTTTTGTTCTCAATATATTTAGCACAAAGATTATTGGCCCAAAGAGCATTGGGGTTATGCAACATCCTCCAATATAATTTGGTAGCTAAAGCTTTGTTGTTATTAATAGAAGACCAAAATCCTAACCCCCCTTCATTCTTAGGAAGACATAAAGTGTCCCATTTCACCAAGGCCCATTTTCTTTTATCCTTAGTACCACTCCAAAGGAATCGATGACTGATTTGATCCAGTTCTCAAAGAACAACCTTTGGTATATTCAACATGAAAGATACATAAATAGGAATAGCTTGAAGGATTGATTTTACCAAGGTGATTCTACCCCCATAAGAAAGCCACTTGGTCCACTTTCCAATTTTCTTCTTGAATTTGTCCAACAACCAATTCCAATATTTATTTTTATGCCTTTGAATATTTATGGGAAGACCTAAATAAGTGATCGAAAGGGAGGTCTTCTTATATATTAATTTTTCCAAGACCATGGATTGTTGTCCGACAGAGCAGTGAAAGAAAATAACCTTAGATTTGTCTTCATTGATTAATTTCCCAGTAGCCTTAGAAAAACAACTAATGATTTTCCTAATATTAGAAGATTCCTTAGAAAAACATAAATTGAAGATGAGTTATAGGTCTAGATACATGAACAATGGTAACTCCCTCAAGGATTTTGTTTTCCCTCTTTTTGGTTATAGTCCTACCCAAGCATTCAACAAGAATGATGAATAAATAAGGGGATAGCGGGTCACCTTGCCTAATACCTCTAGAATTTGGGAATGAATGAGAAGGCCTACCGTTGATGAGAACTAAGTAGGAAAATGAAGAGATACATACCATAATCCAATACATCCAATTCTTAGAGAAACAAAATTGCCTCAAAACTTTGATAAGGAAGTGCCAATCCACTATGTCATAAGCTTTGGATAAGTCTAACAAAATGAACATGGAAGGAGATTTTTGCATATCCATGGAATGGATGGCTTCCTGAGAAAGAACTATCTCATCTACTATTTTACGCCCTTCCACATAACCCCCTTGCTCAAGGGAAATAATATTATGCAAAATAGGCTTCAACCTTTTTGCCATGATCTTAGTAATGATTTTGAGAAGAACATTACATAAAGCAATAGGTCTAAAAGCTGATATATGATCAACCTCTTGAGCTTTTGGAACAAGATTAATATAAGTTTTATTTATAACCTTCAAAATTTCTTTGGATTTCCTAGCTTCTTCCACCACCTCTAATAAATTAGCATGAAGGATATCCCTAAAATCTTGGTAGAACTCAATGGGGCAACCATCAGGACCTGGGGTTTTCTCTTTTTGCAATTTAAAAACTACCTATTGAAGCTCATTGATAGTAATAGGAGCAATAAAAATAGAGTTCTCCTTAGAAGTGATAAGATAAGGGATTGCTTGAAGAAAATTTTGTTGAGAAGTTGAGTCAAGAGGAGTAGTAGCAAAAATATTGGAAAAGTAATCAACAAAAATAGAGTTCATGCCATTCCAAGTATAGACAACACCTCTAGAATCTGGTTTTAGGGAAGAAATAAATTTGTGATATATTCGAGCTAGAAGAGATTTGTGGAAGAAATTTGTGTTTCGATCTCCTTATTTGAGCCATTGAATTATAGATTTTTGCTTCCATAAGAGTTCTCTTTTTTTCCCATTCCTCTAACTGAGTTGTGAGCTTAATTTCATCTGTACTTCTATTCTATGTGAGGCCATCTAAATGGATTTTATTATTCAAATTTTCAAGCTAAGCAATAATTTCATGTTTTTTTAAGAACATCCCCAAACTCCTTCTAGTTCCAAGTCTTGATTTTGGATTTAATGTATTGCAATAGTTTAAAAAATAGAACATCTTAGTCCCATGCCTAGGCTTACCTTCCTTCCACCATTTTTGCACATGAGATCTAAAGGAACTGTCTCTGAGCCACATTAATTGAAAATGAAAAGGAGAGAAACTCACATTGGTTTTCCACATTTCCACCATGACTGGCCAATGATCCAAACCAACATTGTTAAGAGTATTCACTTTAGGAATGTGACCATGGATTAAGAATTTTTTAGAGAGGAAAAACCTATCCAATATCTCCATTATACAAGCTAAGACTTGCATTCTATTAGACCAAGTCATAAGGCCATTATCTGGTTGGATGTCCACAAGATGGATGTTTACAATATATTCGCTCATGAGGTTTGTGAATTTGTCCAAATTTCTATTTCCCCCCATTTTCTCATCCAAAGAGGATGGTATTGAAATCTCCTCCGATCAAGATCCAAGCTTTAGGAAAATGAGAGATAATATGAGTTATATCCTTCCACTGTCTTCTTTTTTCCTCCAAAGCAGTTGAAGCATAAATAGTAATGCAGAGCATAATTTGGTTGGAATTTCTACTTTGAATAACTATAGCCAACAGACTCCAACTGCCAACCATATGGTTAATAAATACCTCTTTTGGGTCCCAAAGACAAGCAATGCCACCAGAAGTCCCCTGGGAATTGAGGAAAACCACTTTTCTAGTTGGCCAAATTTTATTGGCAATTGAGTCCATATCCTCCATTGACATCTTCATTTCTTGAAGGAAAATAAGATGTGGATGATTTATCAGAATCATTCTTCTAATTAATTTTGTTTTGAAAGACTCCCTTTGAGTCCTCTAATATTCCAAGTGATGATATTCATTAATACCGGGGCTAAAAAAGTTGGGAAGGGCATTAATATTACCTTCCTCTACAAGCTTTTCACCTTATTTTACCATATGATATTGATAGGTCTTGCGACCTGCTTTTTGATTAGAATCCATCTTCAATTTTTTTCCTTGTTTCTTGACTTACTCCAATTGAATTTGAGATGGATTCTAACCTTGAATAATGCTCGTACACAACCAAAATTTTACTAGAGGTTTCAATACAGTCTATATTGGGAACTATATTATTTGAATTTTTGACATTTAAAAGATTGTTTTTCTTGTGTAAATTTTCTCCCTTTTTTTCTGTTGAAAAGATTTGATTTGTTGGTTTGTCTCTGAGTTCTTCCCTTCATATTTAAATTGTGTTTCTAAGATTTTTGTTTTCATTATTTCCTCTTCCTCACTCGGGATATCATTTGTGGAAAGTATTTCAAACATATTAGCAGATGACTTTGATTGATCCTTCATAACTGGTTTTTTTAGTGTTATTCTTCTTAGGCATTTGGAAACCTGCTGAGTTTCTATCTTCTTTCTTTTGATCAAGAATTTTATTTGGGCAAGCACTAGCCAAATGACTTATTTTATGGTAAATTCTACAATGAAAAGGAATGTTATCATAGTCCACTACTTGCTCCCAAGTGTCTTCCCCAAATTTTAATGTGATATTTTTAGGTAGGGGTTTGTCAAAATCCATTAAAACTTAAATTCAAGCATAAATAATATGTTAACAATTTTTAGTACAGTCAACAGTCATCATAAAAGCTCCTAAAGAGTTTCCAATTGAAAAAAAAATAGTAGGATTCCAAAATTCAATAGGGATGCATAAGAGTCTAACCCAAACGAGAGCTATAGAAGACATCTCTTCTTTAGCTTTAAATTTAGTATGCCAAGGCTTCATGAAAATCCTTGCCCTTCCAAAAAACCAGGGACCCCCTTGAAAAGTTTTCTCTCTATCTTCATTATTAGCAAATAAAACAAGAAAATAACCATTTGGATAAATAGAAATTTGTAATTCACCTTTATTTTTCTATATTTTTGTATCCTAGACTTTGAAATTAGATAAGCTCAGACGAAAACCCAATGAACTGATAAGTTAGTCCTCTTTTTTTCAAATCTTTAATGCCAGTCTGAATGTTACCCATATCAAGCTTAACAATAGGAGTTCCATCAGCTACTTTCAGACATCCTGAATTCATTTTTATGGGATCAATATTAGGCATTCTTAGAGGTTTATGGAAAGCCCTAATATTAATATTAGCATTGGGTTGAGGCTGTCCACCATGGAGGGCATCCCTAAAATTTATTTTTGGGACCGAGTCTTCAAAATTCTTACCCTTGACAAGGGTTTTCACAATAGAATTATTTTGTGGGTACACCTTAGCACCAGATTCACTTGAGATCTGAGCCATTTTTTTATCAACTACTTGAAACTTGTTTCATGATCTCTTTAATCCTTACCCTAAACACCGTGGAAAGGTATGGTTTTCACTTTTCTTTTATGCAGCAAATTGGAAGTCGTGTCACTCAAGTTCACTGTATGATTTATTGAAAGGTAGATTTCTAACCCATATTGGATCCCCTACAACATATCCTACTAAAATATTGAGCATAATCCACAAAATATTATCCGCTAGGGCCTAAAGGCCCTAAAACCAACCTTTGGAGCTGCTTGCACTCAACCTAGATGAAACTCTCACACAACCGCTTACCTAAAATATTATTCAAACATAGGGATGCGCTAGGATATGTGTTGCTACAAATTATATAAAAATTTGTGGAGATACTCTAGGGTTTTTCAAGTATCTACCCTCAAAATTTCATCTCAATCCGAGTTCGGATGAGTGATATATGACCGAAACAAGTTTGATAGTTTGGGCAGTCCCACAAAAAATGTTTGAGATTCGTTTCTCCTTACCCAGATTGATTATTCCTAATACTTGAGCCATGAAAAGGGTTGTTTGACAAGCATTATTGAATTTGGTTTTTTTGGAATGAAATTTGATTCTAGAAACCTTGTTTGATAAACATTGTTGGAAATATTGAGTAAAGCTTTCATATGCTTGAGCTAGGGTTTGTGCAAAGAACATGAGTATCATTGTTATGAGAAGTGGTGAACTATATTGAGATAGGGTTTGCAAAGATCATGAGTATCTTTTTTATGTGAGGATTGTTTTATTAGCATTTTTTTTGAAGTGATTGGTTGAGTGAAGAACTTGAACTAGGGTTTTGAGTATCATTGTTATGTAAGGATTATTTGATAAGCATTGTTGTTGAAGTGATTGGTTGAGTGAAAGTGATTGAGATTAGGTGATTTGATGTGTTGAAGTGATAGTTCAAGTTCTATGAAACAAATTGTTCCATATTCTAAATTTATTTGAGAAAGATATTGAGTGTTTTTAAGTGTGAAACATATTGAGTCTCTAACGATTCTCTATATGTTTTTGTGGTAAAAAGAGAGATTGTAAGTGATTGAGCATTGTAGTAAATGTGAAGCATATTGATTCTCTAACAATTATCTATATGTTTCTATGATATTGGACAAGTTATAGTGAGGATTTGTTGAGCATATTTGAGGTAAGTCTTAGAGAAGACTTGTGGATAGATTAGTGTGAGCTTTTGTGGAAGCTTACAATACAAATTTGAAGATAAATATTGAGAGCAGATTGGATAAGTTCTAGTGAGGACTTGTTGAGCAGATTTGAGGTAAGTATTTGAGAAGACTTGTGGATAGATTGGTGTGATATTTTGTGGAATCTTATAATACAGATTTGAGGATAGAGTTTGGTGCTGAATTGAGGACAGGTTTATGCTAGACCAGAGACAGAGATTGACCAAATTTGTACTAGACCGAAGGATTGTGTTTAGTGTAAATTTGAGACAAAGCTTTAGAGGTGGTAGATTATAGAGGACAATAGTCTCCAGTGGATAGAGATCCATTAGCAAAGGTAGTGAGGATAGTTCTTCTGAGTGGGGACATGAGTCTTCAGTGGATAGAGATCCATTAGCCAGTGCAATGGAGGCAACAATTCTTCTTGAAGATCACTAACCAAAGTTGAGGAAAAAGGAGTTCTCCTATGGATAGATATACATGAAATTGATCAGGGGATTTGTGTCTCCTTTGGAAAGAGATCCATAAACATTGTAATAGGTAAAGGATTCCCAATATATTTATTGAGAAAATATTAATGTATTATTTTCTCCGTGGAGTAGCCCACATTGGGTGAACCATGCTAAATTGGTGTCTTTATTGTGTGTGGTGATTTGTGCATTGCTTTGATTATTGTTGTTAATATTGATATTGATACATTACATAATATTGATTGGGAAAGAAAAGTAAAATGTGGTCTTATACTTTTTACCCCCCCTCTCAGTATAAGCTTGTGTTATTCAATTACGTTGGCTTTGATGTTGTAGGTATATGTTGTCGTGGAGACTCAATTTGATGTCTTTATACTATTGGGAATAAACAAGATGAGATAAATTATACATGAAGTAGGTTACAATATATAGGCATGAGCCTATATGAAAAGTGTCATTGAATATGAAAAGTGTCAAAAATTAGGTAGGCATAGTGCACATTATAACTCTAACATTCCCCCTTAATGTACACTATCCTAACTATAGAAAAAAAACATGTCAACATTAGGTAACATTCCCCCTTAATGTTGACTTCTCTAAAATAAACCTATCATCCTACTTTATTTCATGATTTGGTCTAGGTTCATGCTCTTTGCGTTTGGATTTCCAACTATGAATAATGCTAGATCAACGATGTATACATCTCGGTCTGTTGCCACAGGGTGAACCACTTTCTTAGATCCGTTGCCACTGGTTCAGTCGTCTAAGTGCCTTGGGAATAAACAATATGAGATGTATTATACATGAAGTAGGTTACAATATATAGGCATGAGCCTATATGACAAGTGTCAATTAATATGACAAGTTTCAAAAAGTAGGTAGGCATAGTGCACAATATAACTCTAACATATACACCTTTGAAAAACTCATCTTATGAGGCCTTTGATGGCTCTACCTCTATGCGTTGATGTCTACCCCTTGATGTCAATGATGTGGTTTCTTGATGACATACTATGCTGACTATTTTGGTGTCTTTAAGACACTCTTTATTTTATCCCTACTTGATGTATTTGAAAGGACAAAATTGATGCCAATATAATGCAAACACATTTTCAATGGATAGGATTAAGTCCCTTATTTTACACCAAAGTTATATGTCTCCTTTTGAAGCTTTCTTTTTCTTCTTAGATATGGTAGCTCTCTACTCTAATCCCTAAGAGTAAATAGTAATGTATTGTTGCCTTCCTTGCTAGAAAACACTAACCTCTAACTCCTTTACTTGGATATCTTAGTAACAATGAAATTAAGTTTCTTAACCATGCAACTAATATGCTATTTTAGAGGTTTAATTTTGCACTAATTTTCACTACAACTAAAATACTTAGTGCACCTTTAATAATATTTAAGAACGATCAATATAGTGCAATAGAAATATCTCCTTATTACTCTTGTAAATGAACTCTTAATGCACTATAATGTCTTCTTCACTCTAGTAGATAATAGGAAGATTTTTATTTCTATAGAAATATATCTAATATCCTATTTTAATGTGTAGGTATTAACATTAAAATAAATTATCTTTTGCACTCCCTTGAATATTATAATATGTAACCTTCTCTTTGCAACTTTTTAAACTCTAATATGGTGCTTAACTAATCTTAATAAACCAAAACTTTGAAGTTTAACTATTGGTTCGACTTTTATACACACCCTGTGAAGAATGAGCATAAAATCCCGATAACACTTATAAGGGATAAATCCCACTCACTTTAGGATCTTGCTGGATATCCAAGGTGTGAGTTACAGAGTTGGGTCAAATGTCTATTCACTCTTTTTCGCTTTCGAAATAGTTTCAAGTGGACTGTCTGTTTACCTTACAACGGGTTCGACTTGGTTCAATATTGTTTTTCGGAGTTGATAGTTATCTTGGTGGGCAATCGGATTTTGCAATTAATTGTTTGATCTGACTCTTTGTGTTTCAGCAGATTAAATGGGAAGACAAATTTTAAAGAAAATAAAAGGGTGGATCATTTAACAGGAAAAACCAGAGAGAGTAAGGTAGGGCAGAAAAGAGAAGTTTATTTAACTTAGTTGCAGAATCAAAACACCAATCTCAGTTACACTGTTTAGCTTCGGAATAAGGCTCAATCAAAGAGGAAGGTATCTAGCTTTCTAAGACCACCTTCTACTAAGAGCATAAGATAGAAAGAAACAGATCTGGAGGAAAATCATAAAATAGAAAGGAAGTCTGTGTCAACTGATATCTCTCACCAGCAGCTTAGCTCGCGCAGTGAGGACAGAGCAATCAGAGACAAACCCTAACCTTAAATCTTCTAATTTTCCCTAGCATACATCAAACGGAATGAAGCCTAGTAATGCATCCGATCTTGGTATCATAGATTTACAACATAAAATAAATAAAACTTTTGCGGGATGAAAAACATGAGAAAATGTACTTATCGCAATTCGAGACAGATTAGGCTCCTGGCCACGCTATCCCAAAAAAAATGTGACATCAACTCCAGGTCCAGAACAAAGCATTCTCACAAGATCTTTTTGCATGAAATTGCTAAAATGGCTCTTATTCCAAGTTTTTCCCCCTCTGTGTTTCGAGGTATACATTCATGTTTATAGAGGACTTGCCTCTCTGCAGGATTTTAAATTATAAAACTGACTTTTCTCGGGAGTAATAAAATAAACACTGAAATGGGGGACAACCCGTCGATATTTGCCTCTTTTACAGTATTAAAATATAAAGCCCATAACATAAGTACTGGAAAAGAGGGATAATCCGCCAAAATCTGTCTGTCTACAGCATTTTAAAATATAAAGCGGACTTTCCTGGGAGTAATAAAATAAACACTGAAATGGGAACAACCCGTCGATATTTGCCTCTTTTACAGTATTAAAATATAAAGTCCATAATAAGTACTACTCCTTTTGCTGCTTTGTGCTTATCCTTGTCTTTCTTGCCATTACTTCCGCTAGTACACAACTGCCAGCTCGCTTCCTGCAAAAAAACAAACAAGGATTAGTATTTTGAATATTATTAAATTAAAACCTTAATGTTTATTACATGTCGGCTTTATTTATTTGACACGTGTCACGAAAACGCGACGCTTCCTCAAGTTGCCCTTCACTTTCCTTCTTGGCTGCGAAATCGCGACATGTCGCGATTTCATGACATGTCACGAAATCTCGACATTCCCTTTGCTTTCTATTTTGTGTCACGATTTCGCGACGTCACGAAATCGTGACATGTCATGATTTCACGACACCTATCCCTTAGCTCTTTTCCAGACCCTTTGTCCCTTTACCTCTTCATGACGCATATTTCGCGACATCTAACCTTAGCTTCTTGACTCAAAACAAATGGAAAATTCATGAAATCCGACTCCAAAAAGGCAAATTTTCCAAAAATTGCAAGTTTGACTCCAATGAATTCATTTACTTGATTCTACATTTTATATATTAGTGAAAGATCCTCTTTACTCGAAATGACTCTTAACATTTTAAAAATGAATTCTAAATTGAAATTAAAACCATATGCAAGCCTACTTAGATACTTTGATAAATGCAAAACTTGAAGAAGAAGGAGGCAAGCAAAATTTGGAATTTAAAACCTGAAAAACATCAAGAGGGTCCCTACTGTAAAAATGAAAGCTAAATATTTTCAAAGGATGGAAATTCATTTTTTTTAGTGGGGGTGTGTTGCTTCTCAACAAATGGCGATATCTACGGGTAAAATAGTAGCACTATTTTAGAATCCAGGACTCTAGTTTCAAAACAATATAGACCATGTACCATGCCTTGCCACAAATATTCTTCAAAATAATTTAACTACTACCTGATAGTTGTTAAAATTTCCCAAGGACATACTAGGTTGAATCACTTAAGGAAGATTTTCGATGTGCAATTATAAGCGTATAAAACTTTCTTCAAGAATGACTGGGCCTTCGAATGTTGCACTCTGGATTGATCAGCTTTTCTAGATTGTGAAAGGGGAAACCGAGTAGGGCTCTGTTTACTAGTTTAGCCTTTTACAGCCCCGACAGAGTTACTCTTTAGATTTACACGACCCTGATTCACAACTGTGAGGTGGCATATATAGCTTGGTGAACCCATTTGAGATGTATCCTCCAGGAGTCTTGGCTACCTCTCATCTACATCAATTTTTTTTTTTTTTGTATGGGAAATAACAGAGTGCTAGTTTATGTTGTCTTGCTCAACTTTCACCTTCTCTCTCTCTCTCCTTTGAAATATATCGAAGTCTGAAAAGCCTTGCTAAAGAACAATTTTTTTTTTTTATATTTCATCGATCTAGAACTGCTTCGGCTCGAGTACTGATAGCCTCTATGGATACTCAAACAATTTCACGAGTCAGAGTCCCCTCTTATGATCAACTTTTCTTGGATTCCCTAGGAGTTTCTCCAGCCAAACAGTATAGCAGTTTCTTTATAATTAAAATAATTGTGGCAAGCAAGACACAAAATCCAATCATCTTTCTACTATTGTTCTGAATAACAAAATAGTTCCACTATTCAGTTTAAGCAGACTATCTCTTAATTAGAATAAAACAAAATGAACACGGGATTTTGAACTCAGAATAAAAACAATTTTTTTTTTTTTTTTTCTTTTAAAATAAATATATAAAAAATTTAAAAGGTAAAAGAAATTTGTACAGACCCCAAAGGATAAACACAGAACTTTAAAAACAAACCAAAATAAAATAAAAACAAATCACTTCAAAGCTAAAATAAAATATAAAACAAACCACTTCAAAGCTTATTTACAATATATACACATGTTACAACGTCTTTGTGATTTATTCAAACGATGTACCGGATGGGACTGCTGAGAAATAATGCTTTAAGTATTGACCATTAACAGGAAGGTTCAGAAAATTACCCTCAAGGTCCTGTAGACGGAAAGCATTATTACCTAGGATCTCGGCAATCTGGTATGGCCCTATCCATAGCGGTTGCAACTTTGTATGTTTACCTTTCTTTTCATGGGCTTTGTCCCATAGAAGCACCAGGTCTGCGAGTCTGAAGGCCTTCACTTTGGCTCTTTTGTCAAACCAGCGTTTGACTGTTTCTTGGTGCCGACTGAAATGTTCCAGGGCTTGAAGTCGTTCATCCTGCACATTAGTTAAATCCAAAATACGAGCCTCTGCATCTGCTTGATCCTCAAAATAGTCTAAAACAAATTGATAAGTGGGTAATTTCAAAGAAATTGGAACAATGGGCTGAATGCCATACAACAAGGCAAATGGGGAAGTTTTAAGAGCCACTTTATGTCTTATCCTGTCAGCCCAGAGTGCATATTTCAGTAATGTGTGCCACTGTCTAGGTTTGTCTGCAGCAGATTTCTTGATGGCATTCATCAAATTTTTGTTTGTGGACTCGGCTAGTCCATTACCTTGGGGATAATAGTTGGATGAAAATTTGATGACTATCCCTTTCTGGTATGCCCACTCTGCAAACTCAAATGACTGAAAAGCTGGTCCGTTGTCACACACAAAGTTCAAAGGAACTCCAAACCTGGTTATGATATTTGATTCCAGAAAACCGATCACCTCATGGGCTGTACTCCTCATGGTGGCTTCTGCTTCAACCCATCTTGTACAGTAATCAGTGGTTGTTAACACATACTTGTGCCCTG
Organism: Wollemia nobilis; assembly: GCA_028583015.1. Classification (NCBI taxonomy): domain Eukaryota; kingdom Viridiplantae; phylum Streptophyta; class Pinopsida; order Araucariales; family Araucariaceae; genus Wollemia; species Wollemia nobilis. The sequence goes on from JAQPPZ010016670.1 coordinate 2,904,365, forward strand.
CTGATGAACTCGGGTTTATCACACCTACAAAGTCGAGTCCCCATTGCGTAAACGGTTTGTTTATTATAACAGGTTGCAATGGTAGAGCTCGATTTGCTTGCTTGGATGCAAAAGTCTGACACTGATGGCAAGTTCTTACGTGCTGATGTGCATCTTTAAACAACGTAGGCCAATAATAGCCCGCTCTCAGTATCTTGTGTGCAGTAGCAGAACCTGAAGAATGCCCTGCTCCTAATTTCTCATGAAAACTAGACATCACCTCATTCACTTCACTCTGAGAAATGCATCTTAAGAATATGCCAGCATAGTTTTCCCTGTACAAGTTACCTCCTCTGAGTAGAAAATGTGCAGACTTCAGCTTTAGTGCTCTTCTTTGAGTTCTGTTCAGGTGAGGTGGACAAGTCCCAAATCTCAACAAATGAATGACATCTCCATACCAATCATCGGACCCAGAATCCAGTTGATTAATTTCTCCCTCTACAGGTATCTCAGCAATATGTCTGGATAGACCCAGTCCTCTGATTAATTTTGTAGGCCTGATCTCCAAGTCATACTCCTATAGTCTCGTTACCCAATTACCTCTTAGCTCACCCAATTCGCCTTGGCTTAGTAGATATTTGACCGTTGGATCGGGAACTATAGCATGGACCTTGCTCCTCAGTATGTAATGCCTGAATTGCTTGACTGCTCTCACCAAGGCATAGGCTTGCTTGTCCAGGCGGGAGTATTTTAGCTCAGCACCCTTTAGGTTGGTACTTTTGAATGCAATTGGGTGCTCCCCAGTTTCTCTCCGTTGTGTTAGAACTACTGCAAGTGTGTGTTCCGAAGCAAAAGAGTATAGGTAAAAATCTGTACTAAAATCTGGGCTTACCAGCATTGGAGCTTGTTGGATGGCAGATTTGATCTCTTGAAATGCTACTTTGGCTTCCGTTGTCCAGGCAATCTTTGCAGTCTCCTTTAGCATGTCATTCAGCGGCTTGACTATTTCTGCAAAACCAGAGATGAATTTCCTGACAAAGTTAATTTTCCCAAAGAATGATCTCAACTCTTTCTTAGAATTGGGAAAGGGTATCCCTGATATGGCTTCAACTCTTTCAGGGTCTACAGAAATGCCATCTTTGGTGATTAGGTGTCCAAGGAGTTTTCCTTCGATTACACCAAAGACACACTTCTTTGGATTTAAAGAAATGCCAAATTCTCTGCATTTGTTGAAGACAGATTCCAAGTGTTTTACATGGTCAAACCGGGATTTAGAGAAAGCTGTCAAGTCATCCATGTAAACAACAATGCACTTGCCCATGAGGCCCTTGAAAGCATGATCCATCGCACGTTGAAAAGTAGCTCCGGCATTGATCAATCCGAACGACATTCTTTTGTAGGCAAAAGTTCCCCACTTAGTTGTGAAGGCAGTTTTCATCCTGTCTTCCTTTTCAACTAATATCTGATTATACCCTGAGAAACCGTCTAAGAAAGACATCATTTTCGAACCATTGACAATATGTAGTACCTCATCCATGGAAGGCAGAGGGTAATTATCTTTCTCAGATGCCTTGTTCAAATTTCTAAAATCCACACACAAGCGGATCTCTCCATTTTTCTTTCTGACCGGTACCAAATTGGCCACCCAAGTAGAATGCCTAACGGGAAAAATAATGGCGGCACTCAATAATTTTTCTACCTCCTTCTGGATGAGGGGCTCTAGCAGAGCGTTGACATGCCTCTGTTTTTGCTAGAAAGGTTTGCAAAACTCTTTTAAAGGTATAACATGAGTGTAAACTTTCGGATCAAAAACCTTTAAGTCTTTGTAAGACCAGGCCATAACATCCTGGGACTTGTGAAGAAAATCAATCATATTTCTTTTTATTTTTGGGTCACAAGTTTTAGCCAACTTGAGGTGCCTGGGATCTTCTTCAGTCCCCACGTTTAGGTTCTCAGTCTCACTATTTGTTACACCCATAGAATCCCCAGAACTCACCTTTTGTTTGATTCTGTCAAGATCAAACAGCCGCTCAAGTTCTACCATACCTCTCGGGATTCTATTATCTTTCAACCTCATTATCCCTTTTTCGTCATCGAACTGTTCCAGCATAGTATCCCTTTGACCATCATCCATTATAGCACTTTCGAATGCGTTGGTACTCTGCAAAAAATTTATAATTTGCTGGTCATCAGAAAAAACTTGAAAATTATCTACGTTATCTGGAACTGAGGGACAAGGGATTAATTCAATTGAAAATTTCTTCCATTTGACCTCCTCTAATGGCTTCAGATTTGTGGCTGATGAAGCTAAAACATCTGCAAGGGAATTCTCTTCTCTGGGAATGCGTGTTAGATTAAAAGCATCAAAATTCTCCATGAGATCCCATGCTCGGTATTTATACCTTTTCAGATAAGACGCCTTGCACTGAAATTTGCCTCTAATTTGATTGGCCACCAACTCTGAGTCTGTAAAAACCTGGATATTCTTCACACCCTTATCTAAAGCAAATTTCAAACCCAGCACTAATGCTTCATACTCTGCCAGATTATTCGTGCAAGGAAACTGCAAACGATAAGACACAAAATATGTCTGATCTTTAGGCCCTTTAAGAACTGCCCCTGTACCAGAACCTTGTTTGGACTTGGCTCCATCAACATGGAGCATCCAAACCTCATTACCATGATCAGGATGAGCTTTAACAGGTTTCTCTCTCTGTGCAGTTGTTAGATTATAAACTTCGATATCCACATCAGAGAAATTAACAGTCTCATTTTTGGCATTATATTCAGTAATCATGAGTTTATATCTAGGTTCTCTTTCTATTCTCAATTGATTCGCAACACCCCTCCAGGGCAACCACATATGTGAAAAATCAGTCGCCAAGTACCCATTCAAATATTTTGACCAATCCCTGCTCAGAAGCATTCCATATCCTACAGGAATATCTACCACCTGAATGTCGATTTTGTGTTGTGCTCTTGGCTCAGATGCTAGCTGGATGTGTATATTTCGGAGTTCACCTACCACTTTAACCTCGGATTTATCTAATTGAATAACTCTTCTCTCAGAGTTTGTAGGGGTTAAACCCAACTGATGACAGATGGCCGAAGGCATGACATTGGCTGAAGCACCAGAATCTACCAGACAATTGTGTAAGTTTTTCCCAAATATACGGATAGTTAACAGGAAAGGCAAAACTTCAGTCTTTTATTTATACATGACTAGGTTTGCATTTACTATCCTTTTCCATTTTCCAGAGGTTTGGCAGTGGGATAAGAGTATGTCTTCATCAAATTATTCCTTTGTTCAGTAATTTGGGCCAGCTCATGAAGAGTAATGTTAGCCTTGATTTTCTTCATATCCTCCACTATATTGTATCCTTTATTGAGTGGAGCAACAAACCTATCTGGTATTCTTGGATCTCCTCCCCTGGGTGGAGGTGGGTCATTACTTGGAGATGGATCTGGGGGCACATTATGGGAGTTGTCTGGAGGTGTAGATGTAGTATTCGGCTCTAAATTTTTGTTTCTGAGATTGTAGTTGTCCCTTCTATATTGTTGAAAAGCCTGTACTTCATCCATAGGCATCTCTGCAACATTTTTTGACTCATCTGGAAAAGTAAATGAATCTAATACCATAGCTGCACTATGTTTGGATGTACTTGGACTGTCAACATTTCTTTGATTCTCAGGACAAACTAACTCGCCAGTCAGAGCTTCAAAGGCATTACAGAACTCCAAACAATCCAATTCCCCGTGCTGAGATGTTTCGTGTATCCTGCACCAGTTGGGCAAAGCCAAATCATAGATATTCACATCATGCCCTTTACCTTTATAATCCTTGTTAGGTTCGTACGACGGTCTAGTGAATCTATTCTGCTGATAAGGAAATCTGTTTGAGTTTTCTCCATTAGACACTTGCCTTTTGAAACTCAAAAAGTCATTGGCCAATTTCTGGACCATCTTTGAGACTTCTTCAACTCTCATTTTATCAGATTCTTTTTCAGCATTCTGTATTTGTTCGGTGTGTGTTATAGCCAATGGATTTCCTACTGGTGGATTTTGGCATTTTGGAGGCATCGTCTGAAGTGGGATGGGGTTCAGAACGGGGGTATTTTGCGTAACAAAAGGGATTTGATGAGCATTCAAAGGTTGAGGTCCCAGTTGTTTCTCAAGAACCAAGGCTTCTTTATAAGCTTCCGTTAGGTTGGTAATATTAGCATCTCTTTTCAAGAAAATAGAGGTCACCGGATCTAGGGAATTCTTGTAAATTTCCAATGCTAGATTTGCGGTTGGCACATAATGACCCATCAATCTACCATAAGCCTTTTGAAACCTAACATTGAAAGATCTAGCAGTCTCATTGATTTCCTTTTTTATGCTAGAGAACTGCTGATATAATATACTGGGGTCAATCACTTCACCAAATTGTGATACAAAAACCTTTTCCAGATCATCCCAACTAGTAATGGAATCATTAGTGAGATTCAAAAACCAGTCATATGCTCCTTCTTGGAGAGTGAAAGGGAATAATCTACAAGCTACATCTTCATGCTGTACATTTAACAACTTCAAAGCATTTTTAAAAGCCACTAAGTGCTCTTCTACGGTTCTAATTCCATCGTGTTTGTAGGTAGGAAGATACCTTTCGGGGTTTCTGGGTAAATCATGGGCTGCCCCAGGGATGTTCAAAGTAGTGGAACCTAACCAGTTTGCCATTACTACTGGATCAACAGTAATATTTTCAATTGTATCTGGAGCAGTTACAAGTGGTGACGAAGCTATTTCGGTAAAAGACTTTGCCTTTCTAAGGTTGTTTCTCTTTGGGGTTTCTAATTCTGGCACAAGGGGCTCTCCGGCTCTGGAGTGGGACCTTGTTACTCTGTGGGTGGAATCCAGCCTTAGACAATAAACCTACAGACCTCAACAGATACTGAACAGAGTTCGGCCCTCCTTCTAGCGCCAGTTTTTAAATGTTGGTTCGACTTTTATACACACCCTGTGAAGAATGAGCATAAAATCCCGATAACACTTATAAGGGATAAATCCCACTCACTTTAGGATCTTGCTGGATATCCAAGGTGTGAGTTACAGAGTTGGGTCAAATGTCTATTCACTCTTTTTCGCTTTCGAAATAGTTTCAAGTGGACTGTCTGTTTACCTTACAACGGGTCCTGGACTTAGGTTCAGTATTGTTTTTCGGAGTTGATAGTTATCTTGGTGGGCAATCGGATTTTGCAATTAATTGTTTGATCTAACTCTTTGTGTTTCAGAAGATTAAATGAGAAGACAAATTTTAAAGAAAATAAAAGGGTGGATCATTTAACAGGAAAAACCAGAGAGAGTAAGGTAGGGCAGAAAAGAGAAGCTTATTTAACTTAGTTGCAGAATCAAAACACCAATCTCAGTTACACTGTTTAGCTTCGCAATAAGGCTCAATCAAAGAGGAAGGTATCTAGCTTTCTAAGACCACCTTCTACTAAGAGCATAAGACAGAAAGAAACAGATCTGGAGGAAAATCATAAAACAGAAAGGAAGTCTGTGTCAACTGATATCTCTCACCAGTAGCTTAGCTCGTGCAGTGAGGACAGAGCAATCAGAGACAAACCCTAACCTTAAATCTTCTAATTTTCCCTAGCATACATCAAACGGAATGAAGCCTAGTAATGCATCCGATCTTGGTATCATAGATTTACAACATAAAATAAATAAAACTTTTGCGGGATGAAAAACATGAGAAAATGTACTTATCGCAATTCGATACAGATTAGGCTCCTGGCCACGCTATCCCAAAAAAAATGTGACATCAACTCCAGGTCCAGAACAAAGCATTCTCACAAGATCTTTTTGCATGAAATTGCTAAAATGGCTCTTATTCCAAGTTTTTCCCCCTCTGTGTTTCGAGGTATACATTCATGTTTATAGAGGACTTGCCTCTCTGCAGGATTTTAAATTATAAAACTGACTTTTCTTGGGAGTAATAAAATAAACACTGAAATGGGGGACAACCCGCCGATATTTGCCTCTTTTACAGTATTAAAATATAAAGCCCATAACATAAGTACTGGAAAAGAGGGATAATCCGCCGAAATCTGTCTGTCTGCAGCATTTTAAAATATAAAGCGGACTTTCCTGGGAGTAATAAAATAAACACTGAAATGGGAACAACCCGTCGATATTTGCCTCTTTTACAGTATTAAAATATAAAGTCCATAATAAGTACTGCTCCTTCGCTTGCTTTGTGCTTATCCTTGTCTTTCTTGCCATTACTTCCGCTAGTACACAACTGCCAGCTCGCTTCCTACGAAAAAAACAAACAAGGATTAGTATTTTGAAATCATTAAATTAAAACCTTAATGTTTATTACATGTCGGCTTTATTTATTTGACACGTGTCGCAAAAACGCGACGCTTCCTCAAGTTGCCCTTCACTTTCCTTCTTGGCCGTGAAACCGCGACATGTCACGATTTCGTGACATGTCGCAAAATCGTGACATTCCCTTTGCTTTGTGCTACTCTTGTTTTGTGTCACGATTTCATGACGTCGCAAAATCGTGACGTCACGATTTTGCGACACCCTATCCGCCTTGGGCTTCCTTTTTGTTTTTGTGTCGTAATTTCATGACGTCGCGAAATCATGATTTCATGACGTCGTGATTTTGCGACACCTTATCTGCCTTGTGCTTCTTCTCTGGACCGTGTCATGATTTTGCGACACGTCCAGGCCTTAAACTCTTTCCCCTGGACCGTGTCATAAATTTGCGACATCGCAAAACCGTGACATCACGATTTCGTGACACGTCCAGGCCTTAAGCTCTTTCCCCTAGATCGTGTCGTGATTTCGTGACACGTCCTTGCCTTAAGCTCTTTGCTCCAGACTGTGTCACAATTTCGTGACACGTCCTTGCCTTAAGCTCTTTCCTCCGAACCGTGTCATAATTTTGCGACGTCGCGAAATCGTGACATTGCGATTTCGTGACACTTCCTTGCCTTAAGCTTCTTCTCTGGACCGTGTCACGATTTCGTGATGTCACGAAATCGTGACATCATGATTTCGTGACACGTCCCTTGCCTTAAGCTCTTTCCTCTGGATCGTGTCACGATTTCGCGACGTCGTAAAATCGCAACATCATGATTTCGCGACACGTCCTTGCCTTAAGCTCTTTGCTCCAGACCGTGTCACGATTTCGTGATGTCATAAAATTGTGATGCCACAATTTCATGACACGTCCTTATCTTAAGCTCTTTGCTCTGGAACGTGTCCCAATTTCATGACGTCGCAATTTTGCGACACGTCTTTGCCTTAAGCTCTTTCCTCCAGACTATGTCATGATTTGGCGACATCGCAAAATCGCAACGTCGTGATTTCGTGACACGTCCTTGCCTTAAGCTCTTTCCTCTGGACCGTGTCACGATTTTGCGATGTCACAGTTTTGTGACACGTCCTTGCCTTAAGCTTCTTCTCTTGACCGTGTCATGATTTTGCGACGTCACGAAATCGCGACGTCACGATTTCGCGACATGTCCCTACCTTAAGCTTCTGACTCAAAACCCAAATGGAAAATGTCATGAAATCGCGATGCCCCCAAAAATGGCAAATTTTCCAAAATTGCAGTTTGACTCCAATGAATTTATTTACTTGTATTCTACACTTTTATATATCAGTGAAAAATCCTTTTTACTCAGAAAGACTCTTAATCATTAAAAAGTGAATTCCAAATTGAAATTAAAACATATGCAAGCCTTAATTAGATACTTTGAAATACGCAAAACTTGAAGAAGGAGGCAAGAAAAATTTGGAATAAAATCCTAGAAAACATCAAGAGGGTCCCTACTGTAAAATGAAAGCTAAATATTTTCAAAGGATGGAAATTCATTTTTTAGTGGGGGTGTGTTGCTTCTCAACATTAACTAATACACCTTTTTGCACCAAATTTGCTTACCTTAACAAACTCTATAGATGAAGGATTTCAAGGTGATTAGATTCACCTTATTGTTATATTTTTTTGGATGAAATTGCAGCTCTTATTGACTGTCCAAAATAGTTCTTTAGCTCAACTATTTGCAGATTTGAAACCCTCTAACTTGTTGCCCTAAATATGTAGTAGGTGACTTTAATTATCCTTCATAATGTATTTTGTAAATCTAAAGTTTCATATCTAGTAATGTTGTCCTAGTTGCTACCCTTTCATAGTCAAATATTTCACTGAAATGGTGTCCTTGAATCTCAAAAATTTGATAGGGAATTCCTCCAAATCATAGCTAAGATTTTCCTTCAAGAACCCTTCAATTTTGTGCTATAAATTTAGCTGATCTCCTTTCTTTGAATGAGCCTTCTAGCCTTTAAATGTAGTCTTCAAACCTCTCAGGTTTGGTAGTAATGTTTGGCTCCTTTCTCCTTCAACTTCCTTGTTGAATTTTCACTTCAATCTAGGCCTTCTTATCAATAATCTAAAAGTCTTGAGGTATTCACCAATCTTGTCCAAAATTTGGCAAGCTTCTTACCAAGTCTATCTCTATTGGGGCTTGTTGTTAGATCATGATAATTGTACCAAAAAACTTCCTTTATTAGAAAATTCTCCTTGGTGGTAAATTTATCCAATGAGTTCTCCTAGGAACTCCTTCAATGGCCTTATCTGAATCTCCTTCAATAAGGCTCACCAAGCCTTCTTCTTGAGACCTCTTCTCTATGGTATTCACTCTCACAACTTCTTTGGTCTTCCAATGATACATTTTTTCAACATTCTACTATGAAAGTGTTGGCAATGAGATATCCTTATTGGATCTCTAAAATATGTTGCTTCAAGAATAGGAATTTTGCTAGTCATTTTCTATCTCTTTCAAAATTAGAATTTTTTCAATAGGACCTTCTATGGGTCTCTTCAACTTCTTCAAGGTGAAGTCTTTAATCTTCAACAAATATCACCAATTTCCTATCTTCACAAGGACTCTTCTCTAGAGTCTCCTTAATCTTCTATTTGCAATATTCAATGTAGATCAACCTCTAATATTATCCTGGACTCTTCTTTGGAGTCTCTTCTACTTCTATTTATAGTATTCAATGGAGATCACCAATATCCAATCTTCTCTTGGACTCTTCTTTGGAGTCTCCTTTGCAACAAGGATTCTATGGTTTTTTCTTCTTTTTCTCTCTATAGGTCTACAATATCTAACAACGAGACCTTTTATATAGGCCTCCAAATCTCTATTCTTCGGTTTGCTACTTCTGGTGTTAGATTGATTCCAAAGAAGATATTATTACTAGATCTATGTAAGAAGCTTCCCAAATTTATTTGAATCTTCTTTGTTTGCAGCAGATTATTAGAAACTGTAATGGAAGAAATTCTAAATATAGAGATGATCAATCTTCACTAGTTCATTTCTCAAACTAGTGGAATCCTTGTCGAGTCCTAGTCTTCATGTGTTTTTCTACAACCCTATGGAAATAATCTAGACAAATGCAATTTCAAAATTTTTGTAAATGATATTTCTAGATTTCAATTAATCTCTCTTGTGGCTCTCCCTATTTTCTATTGATCTACCATGTGCTCTGATACCATTATTAGCTTTTTATAACTATATGATATAGAAAATGCAACCATAAGATGTAAGAGAAACAATCTAGAATATCTATATGATAATGATACTATAATATGTAGAAAAATGATAAGAGAAACTTCTATAATAAATATGAAATATGCCATTAATGAAGCATACAAAAATAGTACAATGCAATATAATGGAGGATATGAACACTCCATAAACTATTTTTAAGAGCTACATTGTACCACACTACCAATATATACTATGCACTCTCTATATTCTCTCCTCTCTTGTTTCACTCACTATAAGGCCTATATATAGGAAGATAAGTTCCTTGGCCATTACTCTACCTTTGAATCTATCCTATGAATCATGTACATATGGACTACATGCACATTTACATCATTGCACATTCTAACACTTGTGCACTTATTACATGCTAAAGTAACTACATAAATTTACTCTAAAGTAAACTCCTACTCTAGTAATGTACCCAAGGTGGTACATTAGCATGTACCCAATAATGTAATATACTCTAATAAATTTACCAGAACATTGGTACCCAGATAGTGCCAAAAAAGGTACCAAAAGTTCATCGTAGAGCTAAAAGGTAAAACAAAGAAAAATAACTAAGTCCAAGACCAACCAAAATATTTGTACCTAGATAGAGCTAGCAGAGGTACCAAAAGTCCATTACAGAGCTGAAAGACAAAATAAAAAAATGAATAAGTCTAGGATCCACTAAAATATTTGTACCTGGATGGGACCAGTAGAGGTACCAAAATCCCATCATGCTATCAGAAAGAAAATATGACCAAAATTCCCAAGTCCTAGATCCATAAGAATATTTGTACATGAACAGGACCAGCAGGGGTACCACAAATATTTCATAGAGCCAGAGAGCAAAAGTGTTGAAAAATGGCTAAGTCTCAGATCGTCTAAAATTTTTGTACCTAGATGTAGCTAGCAGAGGTACTAAAAGTTTGTCATGGAGCTAGAGAGAAGAAGTGTTGAAAATTTCTAAGTCCCATATTGTCTAGAAATTTTGTACCCGAATAGAGAAAACAAAGGTATCAAAAGTTCATTGTAGAGCCAGAGGGCAGAAGTGTTGAAAATGGCTAAGTCCCAGACTGACCAAAACTTTTGTACCTACAATAAAAAAGTCATGATACCAAATGTTTGTCATATTTCAACAACCTTGTTATGTACCCATCAACCACAGATCAACAAAAGTAAAACAAATTTGATATTTGCTACTAGTTTGTTAGAATGCAGGTGATAATTATCCCATTCTGCCTATAGGGCAAGATTGCTTGTCAGATAATCATAACAATAAAATCTCCACCAAGGTGATTATGTTGATTTTTAGGGTGGTTTAACTAAAATATATAAAAAAAATCAATGAACCACATGTAAATAGCAAGGTCAATATAATTCAATTGAAGTACATTCGATGAGGTCAACAAGCCTCAACCAAGTGGTTATAACAAGCATACCTCCAAGTATCTTAATAGATTGAAAAATGTTTTTACATAATGAATGTATTGTAAAAGGCTATAAATACTAGAATGTAGAATGTAAAATGGTCAACTCTTAAGCTTTTACAATTTGCATGTATTGAGCATATTGCATATTGAGAAATATAAAGGGATTGTTGTTTGGCCTCTAGTTCAACTTGGTTGTAGGACATGTATGTATGAATGATTGCTTATTTCTAATTTTATCTTGTTGAATGCTCATGGTGTTAATTCTACTTTCTAGATTTATGCTCATGATTCATTCCTAGTTCTGGAATTTGTAATCTGAATAGCTACACATGGTATAAATGAATATCCTATGATTAGTAAAAATTGGTTGGTCTGTTAGGTAGTTTACTTATTTTCTCAATTGCATAGTCTTTTACAATATATGTATCTTGATGTGGCTTAATCTGCACCACTATAAGTTCTAGCTTCAGCTCTATTTTCTTCTTTCAGCACCCTTTTCCCCCATATTTTAGGAAAATTTAGTTAGAACTTCATAGGAATCAACCTCCTTTAGAGATTGACCACTGAAGCCTCACAACTTCTAGGTCATTCAATGTTGGTCAAGGTCTATGGGCGTACAACCTTTCCATAGGCAGATTTCTAGACCAATAATTTTTGGCATGCCCGGTGGGACCCAAATCCCACACCATTCTGATAGACCAGAGATTTGGTGATGCTCTATTCTCATAGATCATATCAATCACCTAGTGACTCCGCTCAAATAGAAACCCAAATATTTTCCCATATCCATTTCAAGAAAATCATTAATTCCAAGTTGCTCTATTAAGTTCAGAGATACATGATCACAAGACAAGCAGCTAGAAGATCAGAGGAACCTATAGAGTTTCTAGAACTACACCTTGGTAGTTTTAGAATACATCATATTCTATCCTCTGAATCAACGTCATCTTCAGTCCTCACTAAATATCCAATAAATACAACAAATCCTACTCCTACAGTCCCTATCAATACAGAAACATTAATGGCTAGAAATCAAAATCAAAATCCTCAAGACTACCCAACCTAGAATCATATAGGTCCTCTAAATTTTCTCATCTAAAATCCTATCCTAGGTAACCTTAAAAGCACTACCAATATATGATGGCACTGAAAGATAACTTATGAGCACTATCAAGATGTAGCATCACTGGTGACCATACATAATATTCAGGAAGAAGATATCATGATCAGGCTATTAGTTATATCATTAAGAGGAAAAATGTTGTATTGGTACAGAACCTTGCCAGATCAAACTATAACTACATGGGCCTAGTTGGTTAGAAAATTAGTGGAAGAATTCAATGAGCAAGCAGATCCATTCTCTCTACTAACATAGTTCACTGTAATACAAAGGCACCCATAGGAGGAGATATCATATTTCAACATTAGGTTCAGCCAAACATGGAGAAGAGTGCCCCAAGGTCTTAGACCAACTAATGAACAGGCCATGTATTATTATCTAAGGGCCTTCCATTCAGATCTAGGTATGGCTATAAGGTAGTCCAATGTGTTTACATTCCCTCAGATATTTCAAGAAGCACTAAAGGTTGAGAAGGATTTGATTGCTATAGGAAGGCTACCCCCAAAAATGGTAATGCCAATATTCCTAGAATTTCCTCAATAAAAAATGCAAACCCTTACTACACATAATTCTTTTCCAGCAACCACTCCTACCATCAAATTTCTAGCATGGCTAGTTCAATCAATCACTCAGACACTTTTGACACCTCCTACAATACCATTGTTGCCAACACCTTCTGCTATTTTTGCATTACCAACCCCTGATCCTTAGATAGTTGTCTTGCAAGAAATGGTCACAGCCATGAAGAACCTCACTAATGAAGTTACTACCATGAAAAGAAGGGAGGTTGAGAGAAAATTTCAACCAAGAAGGTTTCCATTTGTCACAAAGGATCAAGTTGCTTCTACTAGCAAGCCTATGGAAAAATCCAATACAATATACAACAATCAAGAAGGTGAACCTTCTATCTCAGAATTTGAGTCAAACTATTGGTGTTCAACTTGCAATGATCCTCATGGTGAAAATTCATGCATGATGCACCAACATCACATCCAAAAAATTACCATTGAGAAGGTAGAAAGGGCTCAGAAAGGTCAGGTAAATATGTTGAGGAAAATGGACTATAATTTCATGATACCATCTGTTGAACAGGTATTGGTCCTAACAAGATCAAGGAAGAAACCTTTGCCAATTGATCCTAAGGTAATGGATCCTTTTAAAGTACCTTCTGAGATAAAAGACCATCCAAATAAGGATGTGCCTCAAGCTATCCCAACCCAAAAGCCAGCTCAACAACAATAGAAGATAACAAAGGAAGGTGAAACCCAAGAACAGGCAAGAGATAAGCTAAGATACCCTTCTCTAACCAAGCACCAAAGGATTGAGGCAACTCAAGAATACAAGAGTAAGTATGATGAACCTACAAAGGAACATAGAAAATAACTTGATATTCCTGGTTTCAACATTGTGGAGGAATTAAAGAAAACTCCATCAAAGGCTAGTATGTATGATACACTCCTTATTCTAGGATAGATTGATCTATTGTAGGCTTCACTCAAGTCTATCAAGAGTCAAGGGAAGCATTAGATAGAGCTTAATTTAGCTCAAGGTCACCCTACCTCAATAATAGGGAAGAATAGACCATCACCATTTTATTTATCCTTGCAGATGGAAGGATGGGTAGTTCATAATTGCATGATTGACTTTGGAGCAGCTACCACAATAATGCCCAAGGTAGTTTGTGAGATAATGGGTATGGAATATACAAGGAGTAGTCTTGGTGTGTTGCAGCTGGATGGTACACCAATAAAAATAGTAGGTGTAATCAAAGATGTGCCCATGAAATTGCATAGATTACCTCAAATCACTGTTATCCAAGAAATTATGGTAGTTGATTTGGAACCTTATTTTGGGATGTGTCTATCAAGAGAATTCACTACCAAATTGGGTGGTTACTTATCTCTTGATTATTCTCACATGGATATCCCATTTAAAAGAAAAAGAGTCAAGATATTCTCTGAGAAACCATCCTCCTTCCATATAGAGAAGCTCGAGAAGGAAATCCAGCAAGCTAACACAGTCAGCATGATAACAAAAGAAGTGGATCTGATGGAAGAAGTACTAGAAGATCTCCAGACTGAAGATCAATTTTCTTTGAAGGATTTCAATGCTATGATTGAAATAGGAATTGGCACCTACTCAATCATGAAGCTAGAAGAAAAGAATATTCCAGCCCCAATAGGCCAAATTCCCTAGAAAAACCAAGTGTGGAAGCTCTTCTTTGATGGAGCTAGATGTAAAAATGGTGTTAGGGTAGGCATAGTATTGATAGCACCTACTGGAATAAAAATAATTTTCATATAGGTTGACATGGAGTTGTACAAACAATGTAGTAGAATATGAGGCACTATGCCTAGGATTAAAGAAAGTTGAAAATATGGGGATCAAGCAACTACAAATATTTGGTGATTCTAAGTTAATAGTCAATCAAATTATAGAAAAGTGCAACAAACAACACTACCTCAAAGCCTACAGAAATAGAGTATGGGATTTATTAGAGGCTTTTGAAGCTCTAAATATCAAGGTCATCCCTAGAGAACAGAATACCCATGCTGACATATTAGCATATATGGGAGCTAACTTCTGCCTAGTATCTAATGTCATACATAAGGCCAAAATTGTGAGGCTTGTGTATAGGCCTTCTATGCTTGATAAGGATACCTTTTGGCAAGTGTTTGATAATGATGAACAAGTGATTGATTTCTTGATTCAAGAAATGAATTATGTAGGTGATCAACTATTAGAAGAGGATGAAGAAAGTGAATTAATACAACTTAAGAATAATCACATTCCAAAAGGATTGATAATTCTAGAAATTTTATTTGATAGCAGTGGAAAAATGGTTACTCATAGAATTGAGGTTGATAGCCAAAGCTATAAAGATGTACAAATTGAACTTGGTAAGAACATCAAAATTGGTGTTCATTATTCAGAAGAAGAGGTCAACCAAATTTTAGATTTATGTAAAGAATTCAATGATATCATAGCATGGACCTATGATGACCTCAAAGTATACAACAAGGAGACTATCCAACACACCATTGAGCTCATACCAGATGCAAAACCTTTTTGGTAGAAGCAAAAGTCGATTAACCCCAAGATAGAAGCTCTAATGAAACAAGAGTTACTAAAGTTATTAAATGCTAAGATAATATACCCAATCAAACATTCTACATGGGTGGCTAACCTAGTCTCGATAAGGAAGAAAAATGGAGATATCCATCTCTGTGTGGACTTCAAGAACCTAAATCAAGCTTCCTTGAAGGATCACTACCCTCTCCCACAAATTGATCAAATTCTGCATACTGTAGTTGGAGCTAAGAGATTCTCTTTACTAGATGGATTCTCTGATTTTAACCAGATATGGGTTCAAGATGAAGATCAGTACAAGACTGCATTCACCACCAAATGGGGTACCTTTGCATATCAATGGATGCCTTTTGGCCTATCCAATGTCGGTGCTACCTTCCAGAGAGCTATGGATTTAACATTTGGAGAGTTAGTAAACAAGATAATAGTCATCTATTTGGATGACATGACTGTGTTCTCTCATGACAAGGAGAAACATGTTGAGCACCTCCAGATGGTGTTTGAAAAATATAAAGAATTTGGGGTCTCATTAAATCCTAAGAAATCAATTTTTATAGTGCATGAAGGGAAATTATTAGGACATGTGGTGTCAAAAATAAGACTAGTCATTGACCCAGATAGGGTAAAAGCTATCTTAGCCCTCCCTCTACCACTGAATAAGAAAGGACTTCAATCATTTTTTGGGTAGATCAATTTCATTCAAAAGTTCATTTCATATTTTTCTCAGATAGTTAAGCCCATGACTAAGATGTTGAAGTAAGAAGTAGATTTCAAATGGATAGATATCCGGAAGAATGCTTTCAAGGATATTAAAGAAGAAATATCTCAGGCCCCTATTCTCATTAATCTAAACTACTCCAAAGATTTCATCCTCTATATGTTTGGAGTGGAAGGAAGCTATGTTATTGTACTTACTCAAAAAAGGGAAGAAAATGATGAGCAACCAATAGCTTTCCTAAGCCAAAATTTGCATGATCATGAAGAAAGGTATAATTTCATCAAGAAATAGGTCTATGCAGTGATGAAATCTTTAAAGAAGTTTAGACATTTTGTTTCTCAGAGCAAAACCTTGGTATATGTAATACATACAGATATCCGAAACTTCATGATTCAAGGAGAGTTGGGTGACAAAAGAGCTGGTTGGGTGACTAAAATTCAAGAATATGATGTTGAAATCAAGCCAACCAAACTAATAAGAGGTAGAACCCTATGTCAACATTTAGAAGAATATATATTTCAAAATGTCAATATGTTAAATAAGGAAGGACAAAATATCGAGCCAAAAAGGGAACAAGTGCAGCCAAATACTTGGATTGAGCAATTGCAGAATTATTTCAATTTAGGAAGATGTTTGGATGGTTTAACTACATCTCAAATATGTAGATACAGATTACAGGCTAGGAAGTATGTACTGATTGAAGGCATCTTATACCAAAGAAACTTTGATGGAGTGTTGTTGAGATGTTTGCATCCAGATAAGATAGAAAGTACTCACAGAATTTCATAGTGGTTTTTCAAGGGGTCACTATTCTGGATAGACTACTATAGAAAAAATCCTAAGGGTTAGATACTATTGGCCATCTATTTTCTTGGATGCATTCAAACTGGCTCGAGCATGTGATAAATGCCAAAGGTTTGTAGGCAAAAGCAAGCATTCGACAATACCTCTTCAACCAATAATTGTAGAGGAACCCTTCCAACAATGGGGATTGGATTTTATTGGCATGATCAACCCCAACTCATCCATTAAACATAAATATATTCTAATAGCTATAAACTATTTCACCAAGTGGATGGAAGTTGAGGCCACCAAGCATGTTGATCAAGACACGATGATTGACTTCTTAGAGAGATTGATTACAAGGTTTAGAATCTTAGCTACTATTATCTCAGACAATGTCAGATCCTTCATAGGTGCCAAGACTATTGATTTTGTAAGAAAATATGGGATCTACTAGAATGCCTCATCAAATTATTACCCCCAAGGGAATGGTCTTGTAGAATCCACAAACAAGAACCTATTAAAAATAATCAAACATAGTATCAAGCATAATCCCAGAAGTTGGCACCTATTGTTAGATCAAGCATTATGGGTTGATCGGATCATGATCAAGAAATCATTGAAAACATCCCCTTACGCCCTAGTATATGGAAAAGAAGTTGTACTGCCCATTAATTTAGAGCTTTCAACACTGAGATTCATAAATGAAAATTATCTGAAGAATTTCTAGCCAATGGAAAGAAGGATGGTAGAGCTAATTCAGTTAGAAGAAAGGCATGAGCAATCATATAATAATATCTATCACCGCCAAAAAGTTATAAAATATTGGTTTGAAAAGAAGGCTATACCAAAGGTATTCAATGAAGGTGACCTAGTTCTCAAATGGGATGTGGATAGAGCAAATCTAGGTTCACATGATAAGTTTGATTCTATGTGGTCCGAACCATATCTCATTGAGCAAAAGGACCTGAACGCATTTGAACTACATCACTTAGATGATCACATATTACCAATTCTAGTAAATGACCAACATCTAAAACATTATGCCTGAGACAAGTGGTATCCTTCATGTACATATGTAAATAAGACAAGTGTACATTCTTTGTAAATAGAAGTCTGATTGGTTGGAAGAACTGTCATCATAATTAATGTACAACATGGAAAATCATCTACAAATTTTATCTGATAGGCTATGCCTGTCCTTTATGGAAATTTTGATGGCCTACCAATGAAGGGATCTCTTGAATGATTAAAACCTCCCAACATGTTTCGTGAAGAAGTTTCCAATTGGTGACTATTAGAACATACAAGTCACCAAAGTTTAATGAATCCTAGATTACTATTGGCTAGAGGAATTGTAGAGTTGAGTGTGCACCATTATTGTGATGACAAATGGTGATCCCCAACAAGATTTTTCTAGATTAGCATAATTACTCAGGTTCAAAAATTGATGTGGCATTAACCTAGCTATTAGTGGTAGTTATTTTAGAAAGTGCTTTGAGCAATGAACCATACCATCGCTAACTTGCAATTTCAAATTATAAAAGAATTCTATTGGATGGTAGCACCCCTCCCAAGCACACATGTTAAAAATCTCAAAAGGTAACTATTCCCAAGATAAATCCTCCTAGGCATACGTGATATTTTGCATGAGGATAGTAACATCTCCAAACTAGTGAAAGCCATAACCAAACACTATAAATTGAGCTCCACCTTCAAAGAATCACTTCCTTACAAAATTTTTGATTATGAATTATAGGTAAAAGCTATGATATACTAGAGAAATTAGTCACTAGAGATAGAGGTAAAATTTAGAGAAATGGCTTGAGGAAAGAGGAGTGTCATTGTATAGAATATAACTAAAGCATTGCAAGATAGGATGGTGGGTATTCATGACATAGTGATAACCATCAAGTCTAAGCACAAAAGCTTTTGAGAAGGGTCTGAAGCCAAAGGGAAGAAATTTTCACAAAATCACCATGTTGGTGTGGCTTGGCATTCAGGGCTAAGTAAATTCATGCCCATTCTAGTGCACCCATGCCTAGAGCTCATAGAAGTAGTGGTGAAGTATTATGATCCCAACATAACCACCGTATGTAATTCAGCTTTACAACCATTATTTACCATCAATAGAGAGTATGTGGCTAAAGCATTTGTAGTCAAGGATGCTCCTAAAGTTCTACCAAAGAAAATTAATTTGGAGGAGCAGAGGTTATATTTAGGAAAGGATATAGTTCAGACTTGGCTCACCGAGATGATAGGAAAACTACCAAAAGATTACATGACCAAGACTAGGAAGCTAGGGGAATTCAACTCAGATGCACAGCCAATTTTTTAATGTTGGCAATAATATTGGGTTTAAGGATAGATTTGGTTGTATACCCATATCAAATGGGCATGGAAAATGTAGTAATGGTAGCCTCCTCCTATGTCACTCTAGACTGGGCTAAATTTTTGGTCATAAGTATACATGAATAGTTAAAAGCCATGAAGAACGGGCATTGTGAGGTATTCACATACCCATCATATCTAGCCTGGCTCACCCTTTTCCACATGACCCTAGGAAAACATGACATAATAGTATAGATGATAGATGAGAGGGGTTTAGCATGTTTGGTAGTAGACTAGACTCATGTTCTAAGGGAAAGTACTCTATACCTAGATTTCAATAGATAATTCTTGGGACCTACTCTAGCAACAATCTATGGAAGATGCCCTTACATCACGCTCAAAGTAGAAGATGTGTTAAGAGGAAATAGGTGAGAGCAAGGGGACTAGTTCTTCCTAGAGCAAGGCACCATTATCAGACTATATGGCTTCTCCAAATATCCATACCTATTGCCATACTATATCACCAATTAGGTTTTTGGACTAGAATATTGTAGATAGATATACATAATAGAGAAAAGTCTTGGCCTAGGGGCAAAGAAGACTACAATATTTAAGCTCCCCATCAAATTTGAGTGCATCAATATGTCCAAGAGGGAGCCAAAGTAGTATAATGACCTAGAAGCTAAGTTGGCAACTTTATAATTACCAATTGTGCCGCATATGTGGCACTATGATCTAGATGACATCTTATTTGAAAAGTTATCAAAGATAAATAACAAAGCACCTACATTTAAACATGTGTCACACCCAAATATTGAAATGTTTAAGAATCTAGCTGAAGACCAGGTGGCACCATTCAACTATATGGTAATGCAAGAGAGGTCACCATGGAGAAAATACTATGAGTTTAAGTAGGTTTTTGACCCAAAGAGAAATCAAGACCAATTGATTAGCTCAGACCTTATCAAAACTATTAAGGAGGATAAGGGATGGGAAGAATACAAAATTGAAGAATGGTGGGTATCATGGTGTGAGCACAACTTGATGAAGCCTACCCTCCTAGATGATAAAATTGATAAACTATTCATCACAAGGTTTGAGAATGAATATATCAGCTGGAAGAAGAAAAATGAGAAGGAAATCTTCTCAAAAGTGCTAAAACAACAAGAATCAGAGGAAGAGGAGGAAGAGAGCTAAAAATAGAAATTTTATAGTAGCCACAAGCCCCACCTAGCACCAATGATATCAAAGTTGAAGAAGAATCACTACCTCATACTCTACCTACCACTTACACTAGGAGATCAAGTACTCCTAAAGCAGCCAAAACATCTTTAAAGGTATAACTTGAGTCCTCTAAGTAGAGCTCAAAATCAAGCAAGAAGTAAAAATACTACTCAAACCCTAGAAGTTTAGACACTAAAAATGTTACAACAAGAAGGCAACAAGTGCAAGTAGAAACAGAATAGATGGTACATAAAATATAGGAGTTGCAGCAAGAGGTACAAAGGTGTGAAGTAACAATTTCCCTAGTAGAGGTTGAACAAGCAAAGGAGAAGGAGCTCAAGGTGAGAAAAGCTAAAGTAGTCCAAATGGAGGAGCTAAAGTGGGAGGTGCAAAAACAAGGTATGTACTCTAAACCATCCTCTCCATCTCCTCAAAGTTCCTCCTCATAAATATTAGCCTCTTCACCACCTCAAACCTTTCAATCATTAAAAATGATCCCTACTATTGTAGAGCTTATGTCAAAAGTGCCTCACTCATCACCCATTCCACCATTCCTTACATCCACTCCACCAACTCAATCATTCATTCTACAAGAATCTCCATTACACCCTCCATCACTCACTCTACCATCCACAAGCCAAAAGCACTAGGTATTGCAGGAAAACATATCCCCTACAAAATCTATGATTTCTTATCCTCTCACTCCATTACCAACATTCCTTACTACCCCCATACTTCCCCTAGCTACTGAAGAACCACTTCTAGAAATATTTTCTACCATCCAAACTACAGAAGAGAATCAATGAAAGTGGAGAGAAGAAGAAGAGTAGCTAGAGCAGCTACAAGAAAAGGAAGAGGAAGTAGTCACCATGGGTTATGATACATTGGATCCAATTAAGGGAAAAATAATAAAGGTGATTGCTCAGCCAAAGGTCAAGAAGCCAGCCTCCCAAATGAGATTAAAGGATTGGTAGATAGAAGAACACAACAGAGATATCTTCAAGATATCCAAAGTAGAAACTCTTTAGGCTATTCATACAGAGGTAGATACACTATTTGTATAGTCCAAGAAAATAGATAGAAGTCTGGAAGCTGCTAAGAAGAATATTGAAACTCTAGAAGTCAAACTTACCAGAGAGAAACTAGATCAAGATGCCCTTAAAAATGAAATCAATATATTGAAAGGCATCATTAATGAAGCCCCCTCTAAAAAATAATTCAAAAGGATGAAAGAATCAAGAGCCTAGAGCTAGAACTACAAACGACACAAGATACGATGCAACAACAAGATTCAGAGCTGCTAGAACTTAAGGCCAAACTGCAGCAATAGGAGGAAGCCTTGTCTATTTCCATGAATGAATTACAGTAGGAGAAATATAAGCCACATGGCTCAAAAATCTTAAAGGAGTGGCTCAGGTAGGTCAAGAGCCACTACTAGGGAAAAATAAAAGGAGCAATCTTACAAGATTTCCCTCCTTTTTGCACTAAACTACGAGAAACTATGACCATATCTCTGGAAGCCAAGAAAGAGTTTGATAGAGGAAAGAAGTCTTTGATGGCCAAGATTCAAGAAGGACAAAAAATAAGAAAAATGTTGAGAAATCCTAAAAATTATCCTATCCTACAAAAGCAACCTGACAAGGATGTAGAGGAATGGAGACTCATAGCTCATCAAATATATCATGCAACTAAGTTGATTTATCAAGGAGAGGAGTTGTTCACTATTCTTAGAAAATAAACTAATGAGATGAGCACAATTGCTAAAGAGGTCAAGGCTCTTGGTGCACCAAGTTTATGGGATGACAATGTGCTCTTCCACAAAATAGAAGTGATCAGCCAACTATTTGACCAACAGATCCAAGATGAAAGTGAGGTTGAGTCACTCCAAGAACCTTTGGAGGTAGACAAGGTCTTTGCACTCTTCTACAAACTTTCCTAAATCTTAACCAAAGTAGAGGAGATGGCTGGAAGATATAGCAATCCTCCCTATGGAAACCTTCGTAGATTGAAAAATATTATGTTAGAACTCAAGGGAATTCTAGAACCCTCCTTGGAAGTTTGGAGTAAGATGTGCCAAGAACTCCACATCCCCATGACATCTCAGGTAGGTTCACAATAGGGTGAATCATCGAAGGTGGCTTCACAAAGGTAGCCCCAACAACAAAAAGAGTCACACCACCCCTAGATAGGGGGATGATTGATAATATTGTGAGAGCTATACTTTCTTGTACTATAATATCTTCATGCTTGTACAAATTGTATCATATAGTATTTTTAGTAATAATGACTCTGAAGCCCAATGGATGATGGTGATAAAAACTGTACTGACACAATAAACAAAAAGGTAACAATAGCACATTTCATTAGGAGAATGGCGATGAGCCCCAGTACTGAGTGTCAAATTCACATCAGACCTAGTACTAAGCAATAAATTTACATCAAACCAATAGGGTTTTCAAAATTTTGCTCAAATCACAAATATGATGAGGTTGTCAATTGGCACAATTGGGACTCAAGGCTTAGTCCTATTTAAGGCCACATTCAAAGAGTATCCTCAAATACTAATAATTGGCATGATGGAAGAAAGTAGGAAGAGTTGGATGCTTGGAGGTGGTAGAATGAAGTTCTTACTCATTCAGGTCAAGAAAAAGAGAAAGGATAAAGAGCACAACAAGTAAAAGAATGGTGATTTCCTAAAGTGCTTGATCTGGACCTAAGGTAGCTATCAGCTATAGCCAAATTTACTCATGGAGCTTCAGTTTTGTGGGGGTGTCCCATGTTAGAGGTATCCCCAATTTTTTTTTTTGTTTCCATTTTTCATTTCTATCCATATTTGCACCTATAAATTGTGCCACAAATTCCACCTTTTGTATCTCCACTTGGGTTGTCTAGGAGTATCCCATGCTCTAGGTATCCCCATGCACCATTTTTGTGTCATCACTTCCATGTTTACCTATAGTACCACCTATAAAATATGCCACAAACTCCACCACCCATCTTGTTGTCATTGTTTTGTTTCCTCTTTTCTTCATAAATGTTTGTTTAATATAAGGTGTTATCCTTATTTGTGTCGATGTACATATAAGTAGCATAAATATTTTATATTTCTATAAATTATAATCAGTTAGTCTGAGTTCTCTTTTTCACTAAGAAAAATCCCTTATGAGTCACCAAGAATGTGGGTATTTTTAAGCATTACCCACATGCACTTTGGTAAAAGGTGCAAGGGAGGGTATTTTAGGCCCCAATAGTAGAATCAGGAGGAAGCCAAAAACTTTTGGCCTAGGTATGCTAAGGATAGACCTTTGAAATCATAGAGCCAAAAGGTGAAACAAGAAAATGACTAATTCTAGGACCGATCAAAATATTTGTACCCGGATGGAGCCAGTAGAGGTACCAAAAGTCCATCATGAGATAAGAGAGCAGAAGTGCAAAAATGGCTAAGTCCGAGATCGATCAAAACATTTGTACCCAGATGGAGCCAATAGAGGTACCAAAAGTCCATCACAAAGCCGAAAGGTAAAATAAAGAAAAATGGCTAAGTCCTAGATTGACCAGAACATTTGTACCCATATGGAACTAGAAAAGGTACCAAGAGTCTATCATAGAGCCAAAAGGTAAAATAAAAACAATGACTAAGTCTAGGATTCATTGAAACATTTATACCTAAATGGGGCTAGTAGAGATGCCAAAAGCCTGATGTGTTGTTGGAGAGCAAAGATAACCAAAATACCCAAGTCTCAGATTTACCAGAATATTTGTACCCAGATGAGGCCAGTAGGGATACCAAAATTTCATTGCAAATCCAGAGAGTAGAAGTGTTGAAAAATGGCCAAGTCTCATACTAGCCAAAAATTTTGTATGCAAACAATGCCAAAAAAGGTACCAAAAACCTATCACAAAGTTAGAGAGCAAAAATGTTGAAAATGGCTATGTCCTACACCAGCCAAAATTTTTGTACCCAGATGAAGCCAACAAAGGTACCAAAAGTCCATCATAAATCCAAAGAGTAGAAGTGTTGAAAATGGCTAAGTCCTAGACCTACCAAAAATTTTGTACCCATAATAAACAAGTCATGATACCAAAAGTCTATTATCCGTCAGTAGCCTTGTTATGCACCCGACAACCATAGATTGACAAAAGTAAAAAAAATTGATATCTAACACCAATTTGTCAACATGTGGGTGATAATCATCCCATTCTACCTACAGGGCAAGATCGCTTGTCAAACAATATTAATAATGAAATCTCCACCAAGGTGATCATGCTAATGTTTAGGGTGGCTCAATTAAAATATTAGAAAATAATCAATGAACCAGATGCAAACAACAAGGTCAATATGACTCAAGATGAAGCAGGTCTAGCTAGGTCAACAAGCCACAACCAGGTGGTTAGAACAAGCATACTCCAAGTAGCTTAATAGACTAGAAAATATTTTGACATAATGACAATCCATCTCTAAGGAAATGATGCCTAGATAATTGAATGTATTGTAAGAAGCTATAAATACTAGAATGTAGAATGTAAAAATGGTCAACTCTTAAGCTTTTACAATTTGCATGTATTGAGCATATTGCATATTGAGAAATACAAAGGGATTGTTGTTTGACCTCTGGTTCAACTTGGTTGTAGGACATGTATGTATGAATGATTGCTTATTTCTAATTTTAACTTGTTGAATGCTCATGGTGTTAATTTTGCTTTCTAGATTTATGCTCATGATTCATTCCTAGTTCTAGAATCTGTAATCTGAATAGTTGCACATGGTATAAATGAATATCCTATGATTAGTAAAAATTGGTTGGTCTGTTAGGCAGTTTACTTATTTTCTCAATTGCATAGTATTTTACAATACTTGTGTCTTGATGTGGCTTAATCTGCACCACTATAAGTTCTAGATTCAACTCTATTTTCTTCTTTCAACACCCTTTTCCCCCATATTTTAGGAACATTTAGTTAGAACTTCATAGGAACCAACCTCCTTCAGAGATTGACCATTGAAGCCTCACAACTTCTAGGTCATTCAATGTTGGTCAAGGTCTATGGGTGCACAACCTTTCCATAGGTATATTTCTAGACCAACAATTATCACTTTAACATACACGTCCAAGAGACCACCACTGTTGTCTTGCAAATGATCTTATAAATTTCTAGTTGCGGTACACCTGATCCTCAATGTTCAAGGTGCATCAATTAATAAGAATATTGCTATTGCATAAGTGTAACTCCTTCCAGATTCAAGAGTTCCTAGCTATTGCATCCTTTTAATTCCTTCAAGCACTCATATATATATGGTTATTTCATCTTCAAAACTCCTTCTAGGATTGGGTTATTCCTTTGAATAAGGTTCCTAAGAACTTTAAGAAACCCAATATATCTTTTAGATTATGAAGCTACTCTATGTTAGTCTTACAATGACACTGAGAGGGGGGGTGAATCAGTGTAGCTCTTTTAATCTTGAATTTACAGCTCTTAAAACAGAAGCAATTAAAACTTATGACAAGATACAACAAGAATAACAAAAGAGCATCACACAACACAAGATTTAACGAGGTTCACCAATGTGGCTACTCCTCAAGAATGACTGCTTGGACTACCATCCAAATCCAGCCTTTGCAAAGCAACAACTTTACAATCACTTTACCAGAACCCACTGGAAGGAGCACCAACCCCTTATTTATTTGCACCAATAGAAAGGAGCACCAACCCCTGATTTACCAGCACCTACTAGAAGGAGCACCAACCCCCGATGCCAAGCTGCAACCTGGACTTGAATTATGAATCTAGAAGATTAACAGAATGATACCTCCACTTTTACAAGACCCCGACTAGTCTGCTTCACCTTTGCGATCTCTGCGCACTCTGCTCTCTCTGCGAAATTACTTCGCACAATCTGTTGCATCACAGTCGAACGATCATCTTCTCCCTTTTGTGCACTCTGCTTCCTTTGCGAATTTCGCACTTAGCACGATTCGATACGACTTGCACTCTACGCTCTATGACCGAACTTCACGCACTTCGACAACACCTAAAATCTCCAAACAGCCCTCCTTTTATAACAGAATGTTTGAGATGAAAACCCTAATCTTAGTCGGCTGTAAATCCTCATCTTAGTCGGTTTTCATGACATCTATAAACCCTAATTTTAGTTGGATGTTCATCGGTCTTCATCGGCTTCAACTTAACCGCGAAATGACTTTTTCTCCTTGCTCTTTCTCTTAGTTTTGACCAGCAAAAATACAACATGTCGCGATATCGCGACACTAATTTCTCTCTCCTCTTTCTCTTAGCTTTGGCTCCAAAAATACACATGTCGTGATATCGCGACACTATTTTCTCTCTCCTCTTTCTCTTTGCTTTGGCCCACAAAAATACAACATGTCACAAAATCGTGACACTATTTTCTCTCTCCTCTTTCTCCTTGTATCGGACCATGAAAATGCTACATGTCACGATATCATGACACTTTCACCTCCATACACTTCGTCTCTACTTTTGTCATGATATCGCGACACTTACTTTTCTTATTTCTTTTGTCAAATGACACTTCCTTAAGTCTTCTTTGCTTTTGTCATGAAATCGTGACACTTCTGCCTTCAAAGTCTTCTTCCCTGCTTTTGTCACAAAATCATGATAGTTCTACTTCCGTACGCTTCCTCTCTTTCATTTGTCACAAAAATGTGACATGTCACGAAATCGTGACACTTTTCCTTCTCTACCTTCCTACTCTCTTCAAGTCGCAAAAATGCGACATGTCGCGAAATCGTGACACTTTTCTTTCTCTGCCTTCCTGCACTCTTCAAGTCGAAAATGCGACATGTCATGAAATCATGACACTTTTTTTCTCTTCCTTCCTCGCTTTTAGTCGGAAAATGCGACATGTCACGAAATCGTGACACTTTTCCAACTCACTTTCTCTCTCCTATTTTAGTCACGAAACTGCGACATGTCACGAAATCGTGACACTTTTCAAACTTGTTCTCTTTCTTCGAACTTGTCGTGAAATCGTGACACTTCTTCCTGCTTTCTCTTTTTCTTCCAACATGTCACGAAATCGTGATAGTTTTTCCACTTGCCTTTTTCTCTCCAACATGTCGCGAAATCGTGACAGTTTTTCCACTTGCCTTTTTCTCTGCCAACATGTCACGAAATCGTGATAGTTTTTCCACTTGCCTTTTTCTCTCCAACATGTCATGAAATCGTGACAGTTTTTCCTGCTTCTTCTCTCTCTTCCAACATGTCGCGAAATCGTGATAGTTTTTCCACTTGCCTTTTTCTCTGCCAACATGTCACGAAATCGTGACAGTTTTTCCTGCTTCTTCTCTCTCTTCCAACATGTCGCGAAATCATGATAGTTTTTCCTGCTTCTTCTCTCTCTTCCAACATGTCACGAAATCATGACAATTTTTCCACTTTTTTCTCTCTTCCAACATGTCACGAAATCGTGACAGTTTTTCTTGCCTGTTGTATATGTCGCGATATCGTGACACTTTTCTTACTTGTCTTTTTCTTTGATCTTTTGCAAATGGGCTACTTCGGTCTTCTTGGAAACTCACTGTCCATACTCTGAATAACCTTTGAACTCCTATCTTCTGCATCTGAATAGCTTTTGAACTTCCTATCCACTGAAACACCAGATCTATCTGACCGTGTTGACAACAATGACAATACTGTTGCTGCACCTTGCTCAACAATCTCCCCCTTTGGAATTGTTGGCAACACATGTGCAATTTCCTGTAACTCTTCTCCCCCTTTGACAATAATACCAAAGGGCTACTGCAGACTCCCCCTGAGTCCATGCACAACATTCTCAAGCAAAATTGATTATACTTAGCAAAAATCATGAACATGAGCAACAAGATAATCAAATGCTTAGATGCTCCCCCTGAGAATGTGATCCCTGTAGCTAGTCAATCTTTGGGAAGTGTGACCACTCCCAATTTATTGCGAAGGTACTCAAAAACTTCCTTGGGCAATGGTTTTGTGAAGATATCTGCTACTTGCTCTGTAGTTGGAACAAAATCCAATTTAACCTCACCTTCTGCAACTTTCTCCTTCAAGAAGTGATACCTGATAGCGATGTGTTTTGTGCGTGAATGCATAACTAGATTCTTGGAGATGTTAATGGCATCGGTGTTATCACACTTAACTGATATTGGTTCACTGAAGCAGATACCAAGATCTTTCAGGGTTTGTTTCATCCACAATACCTACGTACAACATGTTGTCGCTGCAATATATTCTGCCTCTGTTGTTGATAAAGAAACTGACTCTTGCTTCTTATTGTGCCATGCAACCAATCTGTCTCCAAGATAGAATGCACCTCCACTGGTACTCTTTCTGTCATCTACACATCCTGCCCAATCTGCATCTGAATATGATATAAGGGTGAAGTCTTTACCTTTTGGATACCACAACCCATACTCCATAGTACCCTTGAGATACCGAAGAATCCTCTTTACTGTTGTCACATGAGTCTCCTTGGGATTGGCCTAAAAACGTGCTACCATGCATACTGCCTACAAAATATCTGGTCTGGTAGCTGTCAGGTACAGTAGGCTTCCAATCATAGATCTGTACATGGTTTGATCAACAGGTGGAGATTTGTCATCTTTGCTCAACTTGCAACCTGTCGTCATGGGAGTGCTAACTGGCTTACAATCCTCCATTGTGAATTTCTTTAACATCTCTTTTACATATTTAACTTGAGAAATAAATATGCCCTTCTTACTTTGATTAACTTGCAAACCGAGGAAATATGACAGTTCACCAATCATTGACATTTCAAATTCTTTTTGCATCTTATTTGCTAAATCTTTACATGACTCATCTTTGTTGCTGCCAAATATGATATCATCTACATATACAACAAGAACAATAAGATGCCCATTTTCTGTTTTGACATACAGGTTACTATCCACCATACCTTTCTTAAACCTTTGTTGAGTGAGATAGTTGTCTAGTCTTGCATACCATGCTCGGGGTGCCTGTTTTAAGCCATATAAAGCTTTCTTCAACTTACAAACAAAGTTTGGGATTATCACCAAGTTGGAACCCATCAGGTTGCTCAATATAAACCTCTTCTTCAAGTTTCCCATTCAAAAATGCTGATTTCACATCCATTTGATAAACTTTGAAATTCTTGTAGACTCGCTAAAGCCAAAAACATTTTGATTGCCTCTAGTCTAGCTACTGGTGCAAACGTTTCCTCAAATTCAATGCCTTCAACTTGTGCATACCCCTTGCATACCAATCTTGCTTTATTTCTGACTACCTGTCCGTCTTCATTCAATTTGTTACGAAAGATCCATTTAGTCCCGATTATATTTTTGTTCGCAGGTCTAGGTACTAACTCCCAAGTTTTGTTTTTCTCGATCTGGTCTAATTCTTCATTTATTGCCTTCATCCAACCTTCATCTTTGCTTGCTTCAACAACATTCTTGGGCTCAATGCTGGATAATAGAGAGTAGTTACTTGCTACTCTTCTTCTTGTTTGAACACCAACTTTGGGGTCTCCAATTATTTGATCTCTAGGATGATTTTTTTGCCAGCTGCCTGTTTTGAATTTCTTATTCTCTTCTGCTTCGAATCACAACTTACATCATCTGAGTCAATTTTTTGTATCTTTTCAATTTCGTTTTCCTCATCTCCTTCAATAACCTCTTCATAGATTGGGTAGTTCGTTTCATAGCTAATTACTCGTTCTTTACCTTCATCAAACTTAACATCAACACTGTCCACAATTTTCTTTAGCCTTTTGTTGTAGCATTTGTAAGCTTTGCTTCTAGATGAATAACCAACAAAAATACCTTCATCTGCTCTATCTTCAAACTTACCAAGATTATCTTCAGTTCTTTTGATATAGCACTTGCTGCCAAAAACTCTGAGGTATTTTGTTGTTGCCCTTTTACCGAACCACAATTCATAAGGAGTTTTGCTTTCATGTGTTCTCAGCATGTACCTATTTTGGATATACACCATAGTATGGACTGCTTCTTTCCAAAATCTATCTGCTACTCTGCTTTCAGCCAACATAGTCCGTGCCATTTCCTGCACAGTCCTGTTCTTTCTTTCTACCACTCCATTTTGCTGAGGTGTCCTGGCTGCTGAGAACTGTCTCCTAATACCGTATTTTTCATAGTATTCTGCAAACTCCTCTGAAATGAATTCTCCTCCTCTGTCTGATCTTAAACATTTGATCCTCTTTCCTGTTTCATTCTCAACCTGGTTTTTGAAAATCTTGAACATATCAAAAGCTTCGATTTATGCTTCAAGAAGAATATCCATGTCATTCTGGAATAGTCATCAATGCACAACATAAAATATTTGTCACCATTTATGCTTTGTGTTCTCATGGGTCCACATAAATCAGTGTGTATTAGTTCCAAAGGTTTGCTTGTGTAGTATTCTTTTGTTTTGAAAGAGACTCTAGTTTGTTTCCCCTTTTGGCATGAAGCACAAATGTTGTTTGTAGGTTTGCTGATGGTGGGAATATCTCTCACTGCTCCTTTTGAGGTGATTTTTACTAGGTTATCAAAACTGATATGACCGAGTCTCTTGTGCCACAACCAATTTTCTTCTTCCTGTCCAATAAAACAAGCTCCTTCTGAAGTCTCTGAGAGCGTGTACAGGTTTCCAGATGTTCTTGATCCAGTTGCTATCAATTTTCCACTGTTTGTCTTTCTGACTTCACAACCCTGCTTCTTAAAAACTACCTCATGACCTTTATCACAAATCTGACTTACGCTCAACAGGTTATGTTTCAAACCATCCACAAACAAGACTTCTTCTGACTTAATTTTTTCGTTAATAATTTTGACTGAACCTTTGCCAACTATCTTAGCTCCATCATTATTTCCAAACTTTACTGAACCACCTTCATATTTCTGCAACTTCTCAAATTTTTGTTTGTTACCTGTCATATGACTGGAGCATCCACTATCAAGTATCCATGGCACATATTTATTCTGTGCTTTAAATGTTGTTTGTACAATTAAGGATTCCTTTTCTTCCTTAAGTTGTTCCTTTTCTTTCCACTCCATTTTGATAGTGGTTTTGGGCTCTTGTTTTGCCTTTCCCTTATCAGCAGCTTGTGCATGTTTTACGGGAAGTTTTCTATTTTGTCTCATCCTATTTGGTTGAACTTTTCTTCCCTGAAACTGATTTGATGAAAATGTGCTTCTACAGTTTCTTGCAATGTGCCCAAAATTGTGACAGTTATAACATTCTACTGTATAATTCATCAGAGGAGAAAAAGCATTTCTACTGGTGAAATTCCTTGGTCTAACATTATATTTGCAGTCTAAGATTTTATGTCCATAGCCATTGCATTTAAAATAGAAACCAGAGAAGGGATAATTGAACCTGGGAGATGGTCTTTGCCATGTTGTCGTAGGAGCCATAGGTCTTCTTCTTCTTTGATGTGTGACATTGGTGAATCCATCATTGTCAGTTCTCCTTTCGAGCCTGGCATTATTGCTTTCTTTTGCATGAGGCATTTTCCCTTGATCAACCTGTTTCTTATCTTCATTCTTTGTGGATTCTACATTTCTGGCCTTTGATCCACTTGATGATTCTCCTTCGATGAAACCCAGACCAAACTTGATGCCTGCAGGTCTTTGGTCATTTATGATCTTATCCAGCTTCATAGAACTTTCTTCACGTTTGTGATAACAACTAATTTTCTTATTCATCTCTTCTAGCTGCATTCTCAAACCAACAGTCTCTTCTTCTAGCTTGCTGCAATAGTCTATTCTCATGGTTATTTGCACTTCGAGATCTTCGAAGATTTTCTTGGATTCTTCTATCTGTACTTTCAAACTGGTTATGATTTCATTTGCATCCGCAAGCTTTCTTGAAAGTTTCTTATTCTTTTTCTTTTCTATCTCCCACTCTTCAAGTGCAGAGATCAACTCACCTTCTAGATCTACTTCAGCCTCAGGGTTTTCACCACATACTTCAGAGATCACTCCTTCTTCCTTTTCTAATTTTGCTTCTTCAAATGCCATGAAAAGAGCTTCACCTTTTTCCTCTTCAGACTCTTCTCCAGAGTTGTCTTTTGATGAACTGACATTCTTGGAGATGAAACTTCTCTTCTTGAAGTTGCCTTTTCTGAAGTTCATTTTCTTCCAGTCACTTCTTTCATGGTGCGATCCTTCATCATTTTTGTTCTGCTCTTTAAGTGGACATTTAGTCGCAAAATGCCCGATGCCTCCACAGTTGAAACATTTAAATGGTAGCTTCCCTCTGTATTTTCCTTTTCCCTTTTTTAGCTTTCTAACAAAGTTTGCTTCCATTTCATCTGATGTCCCTTCTTCCTCGGACTCTTGTTTAGTGTTTTTATTTTTAAGGGCTTTAAAAGCCGCTTCTCTGTCTCTGGGTTTAGATCTTCCTATCCTCATCTCATATGCAGTTAAAGAACCATACATCTCATCTATACTAAAATAATTTAGATTTTTAGCTTCTTCTATTGCTTGAGACTTTGGAATCAAACCTTTGAGGAAGAGATCTTAGTACCTTTTTCATGATGGTAGAGTCTCCAATATCCTCGTCGAGTCCTTTGATCACATTAATGATTCCATTGACTCTCAGCATATATGCCTCAATGTTTTCATCATCGTTCATTTTCAATGCTTCGAACTGAGCTCGATGTGTCTGTAACTTGGCCTCCTTGATCTTATCATCTCCTTCATGAATACTCCTCAGTTTGTCCCATATCTCTTTTGTCGTATTACTGTTCATGATCTTCACTAGTTCACTGTCTGCTCATCCGCACATGAGAGCATTTTTTGCTTTTGAGTTGTTTTCAAACAGTTTCTTTTCATCAACCTCTTTTGGAGGAGTGATGGGAATTGTGTATCCACTAACTACCGAATCCCAGATGTCGTAACCCAAAGCACAGAGATATGTCTGCATCCTGATTCTCCAGAACGCGTAATTAGATCCATCAAACAATGGTGCTTTGTTTGATGAGAAACCTTCACCACCTGCCATTGTGTTACTTCCAAGATCACCCTAGCCGGTTAAGCTTGTATAGGAACTTGGCTCTGATACCAATTGTTAGTCTTACAATGACACCGAGAGGGGGGTGAATCAGTGTAGCTCTTTTAATCTTGAATTTATAGCTCTTAAAATAGAAGCAATTAAAACTTATGACAAGATACAACAAGAATAACAAAAGAGCATCACACAACACAAGATTTAATGAGGTTCACCAATGTGGCTACTCCTCAAGAATGACTACTTGGACTACCATCCAAATCCAGCCTTTGCAAAGCAACAACTTTACAATCACTTTACCAGCACCCACTGGAAGGAGCACCAACCCCTTATTTATCTGCACCAACAGAAAGGAGCACCAACCCCTGATTTACCAACACCTACTGGAAGGAGCACCAACCCCTGATGCCAAGCTACAACCTGGACTTGAATTATGAATCTAGAAGATTAACAGAATGATACCTCCACTTTTACAAGACCTCGACTAGTCTGCTTCACCTTTGCGATCTCTACGCACTCTGCTCTCTCTACGAAATTACTTCGCACAATCTGCTGCATCACAGTCGAACGATCATCTTCTCCCTTTTGCACTCTACTTCCTTTGCAAATTTTGCACTTAGCATGATTCGATACGACTTGCACTCTACGCTCTATGACCGAACTTCACGCACATCGACAACATCAGAAATCTCCAAACAACCCCCTTTTATAACATAATGTTTGAGATGAAAACCCTAATCTTAGTCGGCTATAAATCCTCATCTTAGTCAGTTTTCATGACATCTGTAAACCCTAATTTTAGTCGGTTGTTCATCGGTCTTCGTTGGCTTCAACTTAACCATGAGAATACAACATGTCGCGATATCGTGACACTTTTTCTCCTTGCTCTTTCTCTTAGCTTTGACCAGCGAAAATACATGTCGCGATATCGCGACACTATTTTCTCTCTCCTCTTTCTCTTAGCTTTGGCCCATGAAAATACATGTCACGATATCGCGACACTATTTTCTCTCTCCTCTTTCTCTTTGCTTTGGCCCAAAAATACATGTCATGAAATCGTGACACTATTTTCTCTCTCCTCTTTCTCCTTGTATCGGACCGCAAAAATGCTACATGTCATGATATCATGACACTTTCACCTCCATACACTTCGTCTCTGCTTTTGTCACGATATCGTGACACTTCGACTTTCGTACTTAGCTTCTTTGCTATCTGACACTCCTTCAAGTCTTCTTCCGCAAATCGTGACACTTCTACCTTCGAAGTCTTCTTCCCTACTTTTGTCATGAAATCATGACATTCCACTTCCATACGCTTCCTCTCTTTCGTTTGTCATGAAAATGCGACATGTCACGAAATCATGACACTTTTCCTTCTCTGCCTTCCTACTCTCTTCAAGTCGCGAAAATGTGACATGTCACAAAATCGTGACACTTTTCCTTCTCTGCCTTCCTGCTCTCTTCAAGTCATGAAAATGTGACATGTCACGAAATCGTGACACTTTTTCTTTCTCTTCCTTCTGCTTTTCGAGTCACGAAAATGTGACATGTCACGAAATCATGACACTTTTCCAACTCACTTTCTCTCTCCTATTTTAGTCGCGAAACTGCGACATGTCGCGAAATCGTGACACTTTTCAAACTTGTTCTCTTTCTTCGAACTTGTCACGAAATCGTGACACTTCTTCCTGCTTTCTCTTTTTCTTCCAACATGTCACGAAATCGTGACAGTTTTTCCACTTGCCTTTTTCTCTGCCAACATGTCACGAAATCGCGATAGTTTTTCCACTTGCCTTTTTCTCTTCCAACATGTCACGAAATCATGACAGTTTTTCCACTTGCCTTTTTCTCTGCCAACATGTCGCGAAATCGTGACAGTTTTTCCTACTTCTTCTCTCTCTTCCAACATGTCACAAAATCGCGACAGTTTTTCCACTTGCCTTTTTCTCTGCCAACATGTCACGAAATCGTGATAGTTTTTCCTGTTTCTTCTCTCTCTTCCAACATGTCACGAAATCGTGATAGTTTTTCCTTCTTCTTCTCTCTCTTCCAACATGTCGCGAAATCGTGACAGTTTTTCCACTTTTTCTCTCTTCCAACATGTCGTGAAATCGTGACAGTTTTTCTTGCCTGTTGTATATGTCGCGATATCGTGACACTTTTCTTACTTGTCTTTTTCTTTGATCTTTTGCAAATGGGCTACTTCGGTCTTCTTGGAAACTCACTGTCCATACTCTGAATAACCTTTGAACTCCTGTCTTCTGCATCTGAATAGCTTTTGAACTTCCTGTCCACTGAAACACCAGATCTATCTGACTGTGTTGACAACAATGACAATACTGTTGTTGCATCTTGCTCAACACTCTATAACAAAAGCATCAATTGAAAATAACATGCTTTACTCTATAATACAATATTGAGCATGGAAATAAAATAATGATATAACATTACTCAAAATAACATAAGTTAAATATAGCATTTCATTCATTTTCAAAAACCATGATTTATTGATCCATGTGCTATCATAAAGCTATGTAAAGAAACATTATTCTAGAAGTGTGAATGATAATTACAATGTTATTCATTATAAGATCTATATGCCATAAGAAGATACCATTTAACCTTTTCAAAAATAAGAGCAATAGGTAAATAAAATAATCCATGACTTTATCCCATGATCAAGCTCTCATTGTTTTACAAAACTTGACTCATTTTCAAGCTTCATATAAACAATTCTTAAACAATTCTAGTCTACATTAAAGTCATATGTCTAAGATATCTCTATGCCACCTTCTACCACAATATTATTCATGAAAGGGATTACCCGTGAGCTTGATATTTACTTAGGGATTAGGACAACTCCATTTGCAATTCATTCAAACGTTCTCTAAAAAATTGCAAGAAACTATGCATAAAACACTGATAAACAAACAACAAGGAGAGAATCCCATACTTCTCTCTATAATGGTTCCCTTACCTACTCATGTCTCAAAAACCATTATAATTTATTCTAAGCCAAAGTTTTTTTTCCCATCAAGCAAATATGCAAGGATTCAATACAATACTCAAGGAGAATATCCCATACTTCTCTCTATAATGGTTCCCTTACCTACTCAAGTCTCGAAAACCATTATAATTATTCCAACCTATTAATCAAATATTCATCCATAGCCTAAGCTCTTATGAAAACAAGAGTACTATCTTATTATAATATTACTAGCACAAAGCTTCAACTTTCATTGCATCAACAAGATGGAAAGTGTAATCTTTTGAACCTTTAAAACTAATGTAAATATCATAGGAAAAAAATCATAGAATCTAATATATTGAAGTTGCAATACAATGAATCAAATAATAAATCAAAATTTAATATCAAAATAGAACATCTCTTAAGAATACTCATAGAATAATCATATAGACATGCTCACAATATTGCACATGAAGATACCAAAAATATTATTGAATAAAAGTCTAGTAGTGCAAGCATAAAGCTATACACTTTCAATGAATATTACAATGCTTTGTCACAAATTTATAATTGCATGTGACTCTTCATATTTTTCTCTCTTGACCTTCAATCTTCTTTACAACTCTTCATTTTCATATTCTAAGGATACATGTGCACACTTACATATTAGACACTTATGCAAATTTACACTTATAACACTTGCACACATATTTACATGATACTTGTGCATTTCTTGTACATTATTACATTACATAAAATATAATTCACACTCTAATCTAAGATACAACCCTATTCTAATATTTACAATAATGTACCAAGGTGGTACATTGACATGTACCAAATAATGTAATATTCTCCAACACCCCCTGTATTACATTATTTGGTTATTAAAGAATTTAGTCTTCAATCAAGGTCTTTGTATTTCCTTATTTAATCTGTAGATGAATTTGTAGTGAAACTTGTTGTTTTCCTCTCATCCTTTTTATCATTTTGAATTTTGTATTTATCCAACGTCTTTGATGGTAGATAGATTCATGATTCTCATTTCTTATATTTCGTCTTTCAGAATATCCAATAGTGGTATTTTAGACTAAGATAAGATCTTAAGAGAAACCAATAGAGTTTAAAGTATATATTCAATTTTTAATTGATCATGTAGCTTCTATTTCATTTCAATTCTTGATGAAATATTTATTAACTCCATTTATATGTTTGAACTCAATCAATCTTTCACTTTCAACTAGTTTAGTTACTGAAATGAGATTAGTTGTCAACCCTAGAACATACATAACATCATGTAACACAAAATATAAGAATGGTGCACTAGGTGTTACACATCCACTTCCATGAAAAAGATAGCTCTTACCATATGCAAGTTTCAAACTGAAATTATCTTTGATCTCTAAGCAATTAAACCATTGTAAGTTGCTTGTCATATGATGACTAGCACTAGAATCTATGTACCAAATATATCTTTCTTTTTGAATCATATGATTATCTCTATTTGAAGTTATTTTGCATTGTTGATAAGAGTTATGAAGAATATTAAGTGAACTTTGACCTTGAACCTTTCCATAATGTCTTTTACATTGATAAGTTCCTCTTGATAATTTCTCCATTAGTTTTAATCAATTTCCTTTGATGTGGATTGCCTTATGTCTCCCTAGGTTTTAATAATAAGAATTTCTAAGTTTTTAAACTTTCAAAAACCTATGAAGTTGAATTCCTTATGTCTCCCTAATTGATTAGAAACTAGAAAATAAAATTTTGCAAAATTAATATTCCTAAATTTGAAGTAGACTTCCTTATCTCTCCAAAGTTAAATAATTTGCAAAAATTCTATGAGCTTTGAATTTCAAAGAAGTATTAAAATAAAAAAAAACTTTTAAATGTTTTTTTTTAACTTCAAAAAACTTTATATCTATTCCTACTTATCACTCCAAAAATCTTAACAAATAATTAACAACTTAACTATACTATTAACACACTTATCTCTCCAAATAAAATATTAGAAAATTTACCAAAAAATAAAAATAAAAATATAATCCTTATTACTCCAAATTAAAAATAATTAACCTTATTACTCCATTTTAACCTTAGAAAAGATCAAATTTTAAATCTAATTAACCTACTTCACCTTTTTGCCTACACATCATCTTATTGAATGAACTTACACTAGACACACTGTTCAAGACGTTTCTTTGGTCCCCTAGAAGTTGAAGATTGCATTCAAATGTGTGAAGTTGATCATACATGGATTTATTTTAAGAATGGTTTCGTCACTACTATATGAGACACAGAAATAAGATGCTTCAACTGTCCCAAATATCTTTTTCTCTTCAATGTGGTGCTCCTTCACTTCCAATTATTCGATGCTAGATGTTTCAACTATCCCAATCATCTTTCCTCTTCAATGTGGTGCTCCTTTGCTTCCAATTATCTTGTGCTTAGAACTATTAGATAATACTTCCCTCTTAACATTTTAAACCTTTTGATAGTTTACTTTTAGCACTTTAATTCAACACTCGATGCTTCATATCCTAAAAGTGCATCAAATGACCTAGGGTTACACTCCAATGAATGGTGATTTTGATTTCCTTGTAGATATTCTAAATGATGCTATCTCTCCTTTTGGATGGTGCTTAGCATTCCTGAGTGTTATACACTTCAATATTTGTTTATGTTGCCCTTTTATTGGAGCTTAGGCTTAGGATATGGTTCTTGTTTCACTAACCTTTTATCTTCTCCTTGTTATGTCTGAGAGCACTTTGATGATGCTATTGACACTTCTTCTTCTCTCAGACTAGATTGCACCTGAATCTTCAATTCCAACTTGCTCTTCTCACTGGCTAGATGACACTTTGATACTAGATAGTGCTTCTCTTTGGCTCAGGTTTGTACTTGGATTTGGATTTGGTCTGATTCTATATTGCATTCATCTCTCCAAAGTTATAAAATATTTTTATGGATTTCTCTCACTTTTGTTCTTATATTTTCTTGACGTAGGTGCAAGTTCAAGTATGGCTTCTTGATCTTTCTTGTGTAGGATACTTAAACCTTTTCATAAACACCTTTTTCTCCTTGCAAATATGACGTTCTAATAACACTTTAATCATAGATTTTTCATTTTTCCAATGCTACCATTAGACAATCATTTCAACACTCAAACTTAGCCTTTTATCTACTACCCCTAGATGTTCCTTTTAGTGCTCAAACATATGTTATTTTGACTTCAATATTGTTATTGTCTAGAAATCTTCTTCATGAGCTATTCAATGCTCATTGGCTTTCTTTAAATCTATCCCAAACCTACAAGCTTTAACCACCAATATCTTGAGAAATATGATATCTTCTTGAATATGGAATTGCCCTTCAAGTATTATAGTTGCTACCTTTAACTCTTCAATTTGCTTCTTCCAAACATGATGTCTTCTTATTTTCCTAAAGTAGTCTTCTATGGTAGACCAATATCAATTTTTATTCTATCGAGTTATGCACAATGGCAAATTTTACAAATTAGAACGAATATTAGGACTTTTACAATTTTAATTTGGTGAATTTGGGGATCCTAGAGGTTGGCCTATTCACTCGAAAATTTTAGGATCAATTTTTTATGGTCAATTCGCCCCACTATCATACTTATTAGTCCCTATTTCATGTAGGTTTCCCACCTAATTTTTTCTTTCAAATTATAATTTTTTTTATCCCACCAAATTCGTCTATTGTACCCTATTATATATAGCTAACATGAGCATGACACTCATGCAATTAAAATATTAATTTTCTCCAATAATGAGTGATACAAAGTAGGCGAGAGAAAACAAGCAATAAGTGAAAGAAAGTAGAATAAAGAGAGTGTATCAAAAGGTGACTAACACAACATGACTAAAAATATGACTAGCACAAGGTGACTAGAACTAGGCGATTGGCACCAGGTGACTTCCACCAAGTAATTAGTATAAGGTGACTGACACAAGGTGAATGACACAAGGTGACTAGTACAAGGCAACTGTCACAAGGTGACTTGCATCAAGTGACTGGTACAAGGTTACTACACAAGGTGACTGACACAAGGTGAATCAAACTAGGCAATTGACATAAGATAATTAGCACAAGGCAATAGGTACAAGGTGACTCACATTGGGAAACTTGCAAAAGGTGAATCGCACAAGGTGACTAGCACAAGGTGAATCACACAAGGTGACTAAAACAAAGCGATTGACACAAGGCAAGTGGTAGAAGGTGAGTGGAAGAAGGTGAGTGGCAGAAGATGAGTGACATACAACGACAACCACTTATCGGTAATTTTATTTTACCATTAATTTTTATTTTTTAAATTTTTTGTTCATGGACACTCAATAAGGAGGTTTTCCTATTATTTGGGTATAAATCTCAAGCCTATTTGGATCAGACATTTGGTTGTCTTGAAAAATAGTTATCTTTTACTAGTTATTTTCATTTTAAAAATGATGTTCATGTTACTCTTTTGTTTATATAGGTAAAATATCACCTACTAGAAGTGGAAATAAGGGAGGCCAATCTTTCGATAAAAGGAGTATCCTCAAATACTTTCATAATATTTTGAAATCCAATCAGCCATCAACATCTACACAAATTGAATGTATGAACACCTTTACTTACTAACTAGTTAATTTTTGTACATTGTTAATTTTATATATAATATCTTTATTCATTAAGAAGGGTGTTTTTTGGTTGATGGCTTTGTCCATTGTTTATCTATATTTTTAATAGAAGGTATGTTTTTAAATGCAATAATGATATGAGAAAAATTTCTTTATAGAAAACACTATTGACCTTGGTATGCCTCTACTTCCACATATCCATGATAATGAAAAGTCCATAGATAAAAAATTTCTTAATGAAATGCAACAACAACTTGAAGAGAATCCTGAAACTAACATGCCAAATGACAAAGAAAATAATAGTTCTCATATAGTCCCTACTTTCGAAGAATATTCTTCTAAGAAACATAAACGTGTAAGGTTATCTAGGTGGAGAATTAACAGATCATTTTAGCCCGATTGAGTATCAAAAATTCCATTTATCGAGTTAGTCCTACCAAAGAGTAGTAGTAAAGAAATAATATAATTGAGATGCATAATTTACAGTTGGAAATACAATAAGGATCATAGATTTCAAGTTAATAAAGATACAATAGAAAAAAATTATGGAAAATTTTATATAAAAACAAAAGAAAGTGATGGAACAATACAAAAAAATTATAGGTAGAAGGATGCATTAGAGTGTGCACATATCAGATATCCACAAGAATATGATAAAGAAATGAAACAAAAGTAAACTTTGGTTGAGAAAGGTGCAACAATTCAAGCCCAATTTCAAAAAATCAATAAGTTCAATTTAGCTTCAAAAAGTTTGCAGTTTTTTGTTGTACTCACTATTCTTAAAAAGGGTAGACCTATGTCTAATTTCATTTATTATAAATATCTATTTCAACTAGATGATGTGAAAAACCTTCCTAGCGCCCATTGGTCAGATCAAAGTGGTTGAAAAATTGTAAAATGTCTCTCATTGATTGAGCCAGATGACCTCAAAGAGAAAGTAAAAAAAGCCAAATTCATTCAATTGATGAGGTGACTGTTGTTGAAAACACATACTTAAAGCAACCTCATTTACTTGGAGCACGCATGATGGCTGAAAATTCAATACAAAAAACATTTACAGTGTTGTTATAACTAGTTTAAAGGAAATAACATGAATGAATAAAATGGAAATAGCCACTAAGTTAATATGTGTCAGAGTTGATGGTGCTGCCACAATGCAAAGACACAATAATGGTCTTTGTGTTCGACTATAAACATTTGTTACCCCATATTTGATACTTATTCATTGCATGAATCATAAAATGAATCTTGCATACAAAATTGTGGATACATTTACAAATGTAGCAAGAGTAGAAGAGCTTGTCCCTGAGCTTCATAATTATTTTTCATGTAGTCCAAAAATATTTTCATAGTTTCAACAATATGCACTAGGAGTTATTGAAGGTAAAATACTCTTAAAAGATGTAGATACTAGATGGATTTTAATATATCAATCGACATATAGAGTTTTAAAAAAATATCAATCCTTGGTAGGGTATATGTATGCAAATTGTAGGGCAGTTGATAAGGCTAAACATTTGCTATTTCTAATGAGTAACTTTAAAACACTTCTCACATTGTGTGGTATTCTTCCAATGTTTTTTTTTTTTTTGAAAAAAATGAAAAACTTGTATTAATACAAAGAACTGTTACAAACGGGAGAAAACACATCCCAACCAAGAGCAAAGACCAGAACAACAAGTGCAGAGCAAAAAGTCAACACTTTCCAACACAAGGCACAGAAGTCAACAGGGCGCGAAAAAGCGACATGTCGCGAAATCGCGACAGTCAACCCCGTCTCGACCGCGTCGGCGCCACCAGTCGCGAAAACGCGACATGTCGCGATATCGCGACAGCCAGAGCCCTCGGCACCCGATCGCCAAAAAAGTCACGAAATCGCGACGGCAGCTCCCTCCGGCGCCCCATCGCCAAAGGTGTCGCGAGATCGCGACTAGAAATCCAAATAGCTCCATATCGCCAAAAAGGTCGCGAAATCGCGACGAAGTGTCTCCGAATCGCCCAGCCAGCAAAAGCGTCGCGAAATCGCGACGAGTTTTCCATTTGGCGCCCTGTCCGCAAAAGTGTCCCGATATCGCGACAGTTTTCCTCCAAGCCACTTATGTGCCAAAAGTGTCGCGAAATCGCGACAAAATTTTCTTTCGGCACCCGACCACAAAAAGTGTCACGATATCGCGACAAGTTTTCCACTTTGCACCCAATCAGCAAAAGAGTCGCGATATCGCGACGGGTTTTCCTTATGACACCAGTTCGCCAAAAGTGTCGCGATATCGCGACGAATTTTCCTTTCAGCTCCCAATCCTCAAAACTGTCGCGATATCGCGACGAGTTTTCCACTTTGCTCCCAATCTTCAAAAGTGTCGCGATATCGCGACAAGTTTTCCAGATGGCACCAAGTTGCCAAAACTGTCGCGATATCGCGACGGTTTTTCCTTGCGGCTTTCGAACAGCAGAAATGTCACGAAATCACGACGGATTTTGCACTTTACTCCAATTCACAAAAATTGTCGCGATATCGCGACGGTTATCCTCCTTGTCAACCCTGCGCCAAAAACGTCGCGAAATCGCTGCAGCTTCCAGCCAAAGGCCGCGATGGCGCACCAGGTCGCGAAATCGCGACAACTTCCCACTTAAGGCCTCGACAGCAAAACAGGTCACGAAATCGTGACAGTATCTCACCAAGGGCCGCGATAGCGCGACATGTCGCGAAATCGTGACATGTCACGATTTCGCGACAGGAACCCGCCAAAGGCCGCGAAGGCGCAACCTGTCGCGAAATCGTGACAACTTCCAACTAGAGGCCGCGACGGTGCTACAGGTCGCGATATCGCGACAAAAACCTCCCTTAGCATCAAAAACTTTGCACATTATTTCAGAAATCGTTCAAGGCCTTGCCTAATCACTGCATCCTCCACAGGCAAATCACTGTGCAGCTGCATCCCAACCTCCCTCTCGGCACCCATCTTTGCAAGGAAATCGGCCGCCTTGTTGAGATCTCGATTCACATAGACGGGAATCACATCATCTAATTCCCTCCATAGCTCCTTGATTTGAGAGACCAGAATCCGCAACCTCCAGGCTTTCGAGGCAAAGTTCCTCATGCAATCAAGAGCGCCCACCAGGATTTGGGAATCAGACTCGATAATTATCTTCCTGTGTCCCTGCTTGACAGCCCAGATGGAGGCAGATTTAATAGCAAAGGCCTCTGCTTCATTGTTTGTGGCACATCCCAGTCCCTGCAACTCCCAATAGAGCACAGACCCAGCATGATCACGGCACACTACTCCAATTCCAGCACTACCCGGATTGCCTTTTGCAGCTCCATCAGTATTGATTTTGATCCAGCCTTCTGGGGGAGGTTTCCAACTACCTCTCACCTGTCTCTCTTGATCAGCAGCTCCCTCTTCCAGTGGCTCAGAAGCAGACTGATTTTCCTCCTCAGCATAAATGGCAACCGTTTCCACGACTTTGCTCCAGATGACCTGCCAAATTCCATCTAACGAAGAGAAGGTTTCACGAAAAATACGGGCATTTCTCTCCAACCACACCTGCCACCAGATAAAAAGTAAACCAAGCTCCCAACCAATTCGAAGAGCTTTAGATTTAAATCTACCTCTCTTCCAGCTTTCCCAAATATTGGTCCGAGTCAAGTCACCGTTAGCCTGAAGTTTAAAGTGGGAGAACCAACGCTTCCAAATTTGCCGTGTGAAGGGACATTCAAACATTAGATGATCAGCAGTTTCCTCATTCTTGTGGCATAACACACACTGAGAAGGACCAATGATGCCTCTAATTCTGAGATTGTCAAAGGTGAGAATTCCATTGTGCATAAACTGCCAGGCAAAGAAGTTCACTTTCGGCCAACCCTTGGAATGCCATATCTTCCTCCAATCTTGAACCGGAAAAAAGTGTGGGGGGGGCTCTGGGAGG
The DNA here is from genome assembly GCA_028583015.1 of Wollemia nobilis. Taxonomy (NCBI): domain Eukaryota; kingdom Viridiplantae; phylum Streptophyta; class Pinopsida; order Araucariales; family Araucariaceae; genus Wollemia; species Wollemia nobilis. Next base: position 2,949,175 of record JAQPPZ010016670.1, read on the forward strand.
ATCTTATCGTATCCCTCCTTCACAGTATAAACCCCAAGGTTCCCATAGCCCCAAGCTAGTTCATCCTCCTCATCTCTCCCAGTAAGAAACCGTTTTGTCAAAATTTTAGACAAGATGGGTGCCAGCTCCGGAGGGATTGGAATTGGCCACTCATCCAGCCGCTTGAACTTTTTGATCTTGTACTCCCCCAATTGGCTGGTATTAAAATAGCTCTCGATTTGGATCCAGCCCTTATCTTCTATAGCAGATTTAATCGGTTGCAATTCGGGAAACACAACAATGATGGGAGGATGCTGGTCCCAGGAATCAGTCCAGAACCGGGCCTTCTCCCCTCTCCCCACTTTCCAGAACAATTGATCTTTGATAAGTTGAGATCCAAGCTTGAGAGCCTGCCACACTAAGGATCCATTACCCTCCAGAGGGAAGCGGCCCACATCATTGGGATGAACATAACCCAAGTATTTACTAGAGAGGATTCTGCTGAAGAGGGATGTTGGCTGGGAAATCCACCTCCAGTACAGTTTGCCGGCCAAAGCTTTATTGTTAAACTTGGAGCTTCTCAGTCCCAGCCCTCCTTTTTCCTTGGGCTGGGTAACCTTATCCCATCCAACCAGGGCCCATTTCCTCTCTCCTTTTGCACCTTCCCATAAAAAACTTCTAGCCATTTTGTCCAGCTCTTTCCAAATAGAATGTGGGGCAGCCAGGATGGAGAATTTATATATTGGCATAGCCTGAATAACTGACTGTAGGAAAGTTAGTCGGCCCCCATAGCTTAACCATCTATGAGACCAATGATTCATTCTATCTTTGATACCATCCAAAAGATCCTTCCAGATATCAATTTTTAGTTTTTTGAAATGCAGAGGAACCCCCAAGTAAACTACTGGGAGAGAGGTCCTAGTGAATCCCAAGATCTCAATAACTCTGTCCTGTAACCTTTGGTCAAGATTGAAGAAGACCACTTTGGATTTTTTATCATTGATGACTTGGTTTGAGGCCCGGAGGTAGACATTTAGAGTATCTCTGATTCCTCTTGCTTCCCTGAGACTGGCCACTCCAACCAATCCAGTATCATCCACAAACTGTAGATGAGTCAGGACTTCAGCCTCGACCTTAATACCTGTTATCAGACCTTGAAGTCTTCTTCTCAGGAAGAGTCTGCCTAATCCTTCAGCCAAGATGAGGAAGAGATAGGGAGAGCAAGGGTCTCCTTGACGAAGACCCCGTGAGGCTCCAAAAGGTGGCGAGGGAAGCCCCTTGATTAGAACAGAGTATGAAGGCGTAGAAATACAGCTCATGACCCAGTCTATCCAGTCCTGAGAGAAACCAAAGGCTGCCAACATCTTTGCCAAGAAGCCCCACTCCACCCTATCATAAGCCTTGGACATATCCAGTTTAATGAACATTCCTTTGTTACCTAATTTTTGCATTGTATGGATAGCCTCCTGGGCAAGGATCACTCCATCCAAGATCTGTCTCCCTTCAACAAAACCCCCTTGCTCTGAGGAAATTATATTATGAAGGAGAGGTTTTAGCCTTTCAGCCATAATCTTAGTGATTATTTTATAAATCACGTTGCATAAGGCAATAGGTCTGAAATCAGAGATATGTACCCCCCCTCCCCTTTTGGAATTAAAGTGATGAAGGTGTGATTTAGAGCTTTGAGCATTCTTTTATTAGTTCTGGACTCCTCTGTGACAGCCAAAACATCCTCCTCCAAGGTATCCCAAAAGGCCTGAAAAAACTCAATAGGGAAGCCATCAGGACCGGGCGATTTGCCAGTGCTCATCCCAAAGACCACCTTCTTGAGTTCATCTCTATCAATGGGTCTAAGAAGGGCCTGATTCTCTTCGTGAGAGATAATAGAGGGTATGACATCAATAACTTCATTTTGGGCTTCCACATCTTGCTCCATACTTTCCTTAAAGAGTTTTGAGAAATACTCCATTGAGTGGGAATGCATACCAGGAAGAGTGTCAAAAGAGTATCCATTCTCATCTTGAAGGAATTCCATGTTATTCATTTGTCTCCTAGCACAGGCAGAACGATGGAAAAATTTTGTATTTCTATCTCCTTCTAATAACCAAGTGTTTCTTGCTCTCTGTTTCCAGTAAATCTCTTCTTGATTATCAATGTCCTCAACCGCTTTGCGCAAAGCATCATCCTCGGTTTTAAGGTGCTCAGTAATTTTTCCTTCCCTGAAATGTTTTTGCACCTCATCCCATCTGGCCAACAAGGGAGCCCGTTGGAGCTGGAAGTCTGATTTGTTAGTTTGCCTCCACTGTTTCAATTTACACTTGACAAAATGAAGCTGTTTGTGAAATTTGAACATTGCTGTCCCAAAAGGTAGGCGGCCTTCTTCCCACCACTGAGGAATTTTTCTTCGGAGGTCCTCTTTTTGCAACCAAAAATTTTCAAATTTAAATGGTTTGTGGTGCTGCCCTGTCATAGTCCCTCCCTCCAACAAAATGGGAAAGTGATCTGAAACTGGGCCTTCCAAAATCTGAAATTTAATATTCCATTTAACAAATGCCTCCTCGGAGACCAGAAACCGGTCTAGCTTTACCTTCCTACTGTGTGGCTCTCTTCTCTTGTTAGTCCAAGTAAAGTAAGTGCCAGGGCCTTTGATATCAACAAGGTGAAAGGCCTGGACTTGGGCAATCAGAAGCCGGTCCCCTGGATCCAAAACTGGGATACCACCTTCCTGATCCCTGGCAGATAATTTGGCATTAAAATCCCCAGCAATAATCCAATCAAAATCTTCCCGGGAGGACCTCATGTTATGAACAACTTTCCATTGAAGCCGCTGGCCATCAATGCTTTGAGCCCCATAGAAGTTTGTAATTAAAACATGTTCAGCTGTAACAATGTTCCTAAAAAGGGATGTGAGAACACCCCTCCAAGCTATATGTTCTATTGTTGTCCATTCCAGAGGGTTCCAAAGAGTAACAATCCCCCCCGAGGCACCTTGAGCAGCCACATCCATATAACCAGCGCCCCTCCATATTCTACTAACAGTTTTGCACATAAGATCTAAAGACATTTTTGTCTCCTGAATGAGCAAAAAGTCTGTTTTACATCTTCCTAAAAGTCTTTGAACAACAGATTGATGGGTTCTACTGTTTAAACCCCTAACATTCCAGGATTGAATAATCATTGGAAACCTTGAGAGCAATAAGAATCAATTGTTCTCACCGATCCTCCATTGATCAGCTTGTCCCCTTGCACTGCTAGTAGATCCTTATTGGATTTTCTGCCCGCTCCTTGGGAATTACTATTTTTAGACCTCTTCTCAACCTGGGTAATCCCTAGAGCTGGTCTTTCTCTGTTCTTTTCTGCACTTCCCATGTTGACATCCTTAATAACTGGCTGTGCTGGGGAGTGGACTACCAATGCCCCTGGGTTCTCTGGCTGCAAAATCTCAGAGGGTTCAATCACCTGTTCTAAGACAGGAGTAGATGAAGGAGGAGCATGAGAGTGGATGTTATTATCCTCAACATTCCCATCCACTCCTTCCATGACTTGGTCTTCTTGATCCACTAGGGATTTAAAGATTTCATACCGGTTGGTTGGCTTGAGTTGAGCCTGCTCCTTGCCATTTTTCTTTTTGTTTCTCCTTCGCTTCTGCTGTTCAAAGCCATCTTTCTGGGCATCAGAACCTTGAGGGATATTGTGTGGTTCTTTGACCGGAGTGAACTTACCCTCTCTGGGGCGATTTGGCATTCCCAGCGGAGCCTCCGCTTTTGTGCTCAAAATATTCGGGCAGAACCTAGCCAAATGGCCATGCTTATGGCAAACTCTGCATCTAAAAGGTAGGGCTTCATAATCTAACTGCTGGATCCAGGATAGTCCTGCCAACTCCAGTTCCACCTCGGCTGGTAGCGGCTGGCTAATATCCATTTCTACACAAATTCTAGCAAAGACAACAGTGTTTCCCTCTATGGTATCTTTGGAGACTCCCAGATATCTACCTAGTGAATTACCAATCATCTCAAGAACCTGCTCACCCCAAAACTCCATCGGGAGAGCGTACAGCCGGATCCAAACCGGGACAGCCGTGGGCTCAATGCGAGGATCGAAACCCACTCTCCACGGTTGGACAAATAACCCTGTCGGGCCGTGGCTCCTCTTCTCTGATTCAAATGCTCTGTTTCTATCTGCTAAAGAAGAGAAACTAATAATGAAATACCCATTGCTTATAGGCCATAAGGAGTACTCACCGAGTGGCTCCCAGTTCTGTCTAACCCAGGTATGCAGAAAGTTCAGAGTAGGTCGGATACCCATGAATTTGCAAATCAGGTCATGGTTAGCACGATAAATGATTGTATCCTCGACCAGCTTTGGTTCAATGACAATCTTAGGTCTGGAAGCGGATTGCGGGAGGCATCCATTAACTCGGTGTGCAGATGAACCCTTGCCAGCATTCTTGAATAGCGTTTGATAAGCACTCCGCTGAGCTTCATCGGAGGAAGACGCAGGATTTTCTTTTAATATCTCAGCATAAGAGCTCTTTTTCCCATCGAGCGAACCTGGAGGAGACCCCATTGGGCCCTCCCGGGGCAGCGGACGAACCTTCAGAGTAGAACAAATTCAACCCACCAAAGTCCCTGGTAGATCCTTCCCACCAGAAACCCTAGAGCATCGCCCGACGACTGCTCAGAAGTTTTCCCGCCAAATCGCCAGAGCTCCGTTTCGAAACTTCCTCCTGATGAGTTAGATTTTTCAGTATTCTTCCAATGTTAGAAGAAATGAATACTTTGATTAAAATTGTACAACAAAGATTGATTTATATTATGGATTTCATTAGGATGAGAAAATAAATTTACATGCATATTGATACGATGTATGCATCTAGTCAAAGTTTTATGGATCCCATGTTTGAGAGTTGGAGAGCATTAAAAAACATGAATGATCCTCAAAATTTTTTGAAGTTCAACATAAATTATCATCTATGTATAAATATCTACAAAGAGGAAATACCTTTATATTGTTTTGGTCAACGAATGGATATAGCTACAAATAAAGTTGAACAAACATCCATAATATAAAATAGATTTCATGTAGTTGTACACGATACAAAAATTAAACTAAAACAAATAGCAGAATTATTGATAAAAGAAATAAGAGACCGTTTTCAAATAGATGAATTGCTTGAGGCTATGGGTGTGGTTAACCCAATGTTGTGGGATCCTTGTAATGAATACCAGACTATAAATGGGTTGTTTCTCAAATACACAGGCACTCTTCCGAGCCATTTCACTAAACATGTAGAAGTCAATGGTATTGAAATCAATGACATTCTCAACAAAGATATTTTGACAAAATAATCAAACTATTTTGGAATAACAATGTCTACTCAAGTTTCAAAATTCACTATCATGAAACATGTCTTATTTCACATTTGCAGAAAATATTACATCCTAGTAGTATCTTACAATATACTATAAGTGAATATTTTCATTTATATGAATTATGTCAAACTTTGATTTTAGGATCTATGGAAGATGAAAGAGTGTTTAGTGCATTATCATATGTAAAATATAAATTTCAAAATAGGCTGGATAAAAAATTGGATTTTTTTTTTAGAGTATATGTGTCGACCTATGAGGTGGAGAAGTTTCCTTATGAAAGATCTTTGCCATATTGGAAATATCTGGTAGAGAGAAGAGGTGTCACGAATACTCATGATGATGAGGATAATGGTAACACTGATCAGACTATGATGACAAAATTTTTGGGTATGAGTACAAAATATTTTGTACAATCTAAAAAGAGTTTGTTCCAACTTCCAACATTATAATGAAAGGATGCTTTCATTTGAATAGATTTCACATATTATGTTTTCAGTTTTCTATAGAATATTGATATTTGATTATAATTTGAGATATGTATTTTTTGATATCATTAATCATATAATATGAGATTAGATGTGCTATTGGATATTCTGTATATCATAGCCTTCTTAATTGATTATGTATATTTTGATGAAATTGGATTATTTGATTACATATATATTGATTATGGAACACTGGATTATTTTTTATATCATAGACGTGTTATTAGATATTTTGTATATCATGTTATTTAAGCCTTGTTATTGGATTATTAGTCTATGATATTCAAATTATTTAATATATTTGTATTGTATAAACCATTTATGGTAAAGTAAATATTAGTGATGCATTTCAATCATTTCAAATTATTTCATAAAACATAAAAAAAAATTTATTGCATCCAAATAATTCAAAATTATTTATTGCATCCATATAACTAATCAAAACATCACAATTTTTATAAAAAAATTTCAAAAAGATAATACAATTTTTGGAAATTGTCTCTTTTATTGATTTCAAAAAGATACCATTCTTTTACAATTTACAGAAAAGCTATGCAACATGTTTGGTTCCTCCTCAATAAAAAACAAAAGTCATCTACTTTTCTTTCGGCATGGTGCCTGAAGGTTCAACTGCATCTTGCTCAATATCCTTTGCTTCCAATGCACTAGCCCTTACCAGATTTTCAGCTGTAGTGTTTATCCCCAATAGCAATATACCATCTTCCTTCATTGGATATTATTTAAAAGGTGCATTAAGTTCTTTATCATTTTTTTTAATACAACCTCCATATCCAGGCCCTTATCTTTGATAAAATTATTTAGCCAATTGTTTTCTCTAACAATGAATTGTAATATTTTCTTCACTTCAATAACATTAGTCACACTAATATTTGCAATCTTAATCAATGTTTTCATGGAACTGACTTGCATATTTAAGTGCTAAAAATTAGACTACAAAATAGAAAAGAAAAAAGGTTAATATTTATAAATAAATATATTTAAGTAAAAATGACCTTCAGTTATATGTAAAACTTACATTAACAGTAAGTCTTGCAGTTTCTACAACTGCTAATTTTTCTTATCTAGTGTCCATTCATTGAAATATGCCTGGGCCTCGACATTGAGGTTTTCTAATCGATTCAACATAATGTTCAAAGTTTCATCACTGTATGTAGACTCGGCCTACATGGTTCCAGATTCAGATTTATGTAATAAAACATCGAGCTTTTGTGGCTCATTCTCCACCTTTGAAAATAACTCCTTTCTTTATGAAAAATTCTTGTATCAAGATTTTATTTCTTTTATCAAAACCTTGGCCTGATATTCCCAATATTTTAAATTGTCAATATCTAAAAGTAGACTATCATTAACTGTAGCTGTACATCTATTAGCTAATAATTTTTTTTATGAAAAATAACTTTATCATCTTTGTTCAGATGATGATGGGTGGTGACTTTCTAGGAGGGAAGAGGAAACTTTGGTAGTATCTACCTTAATATTCTCTTTTGCTTCATGATAAGCTCTATGGAACCTAAAGCACATCGCTTGCCTTGAATGTAAATTTTTTAAGATTTGTATCCTAATAAAGAAAATCATCATTGAGATTCCTAGAGGGCATTTGAGATGCGCTTTGCACATTTGAGAAATTTCCAAGGGAAAAAGTTGGGAACACTGAAACATTAGACTAAGACACAATGTGTGTCTAGGAAAGACTTCTTCTCGGAGGTAGTACTGTGAGGAACTGTTTCCCACACATGTGAGGTTGGTTCCTCACCAGTGATACCTACTATGGATGGACTTGTTGTGGCACTTGTTATGAGTACATTTATGGGTGTGCAAACAGTGGAGGCATATTTTTTTTAATATTTTGAATGTAATCGATGCATCTACAAAATTTTACATGAGAATATAAATTAAAACTAGTGTAAGGACAATACCATAAAAAGAGATTAATTTTAACCAAACATACCAGACTTAGAATCTGCACCCATTGATGATGCAACCATTTGCCATTGATCTAAAAAAATTTAAAATATTTTCTCCAACTAAATATAATTTTAAATTATTAAAATACATCATTTAAAATAGTACTTTTGAATAATAAGGTTACCTTGTGAGTTGGAGGTTACTTCTTCAACATCAATTATAACACATCTAGAAGTAATAGGAGTTGTAGGTGTATGATGATCACCAGGAGACCTCAAACGTTTCATGGATCTTGAGGTAGTTACTAGTGATTATTACGACTATGTATCAGAAACAACAAACACTTCTTGAATCTGAAAGGTGACATCCCTTTTAATAGAAGATTGAGCTACTTTTTTTTTCTTTTAAATTTTTTTTAGAAAATAACAAGATTGATTGGAAAGAAAGAAAACATAGATTATTCCAAAAAATAATTTTACCTGTATTTCATACTCCATCATACCAATAGCCATCAAGCTTGGGTGCAATGCAGTTGGAGGAGGGCTATTTTGAAGATTGAAATATGCTTCATTAAAAAGAGAAAGAACAAAGTTATTGGTTGTTATTGCATAAGAAGATTATATTTTTTGGGCATTCAGAAGATCTTGTTTAATGCAGTTTGAAATGTGCATGGACCAATCAAATCTACCACCAATAATACATCGAACCAAATAGCCTAATACCCAAAATGACATTTCTATAGGTTGCCCTTGCAAAATAAGTATTGCCTAGAAAAATTCAATGCAAGCATGAAGAAATTTGTCTTCAACATTGGAAATGTTTAAACCCTCTTTCAACTTAGAAGAATTAACTGAAAAAAGGGAGAAAATTATTAGAAAACATAAATTACAAAAGGGAGAACATTATTAGATAATAGAAACAACAATACATCAAAAATGCAGAAAAATAAAAACTAAAATTTTAAAATATACCTTTCAAATTATCTGAATGGACACCGTATTTAGAGGCTAGCAGTCATTCGTATTCTTCGATCAAGGCATGTTGATTTTTCACCAGGTGACCATTCGTAAATGGTAGCTTTGTTAATCACTGCATATCTGAGGGTTTCATAGAAAAAATAATATCCGTGTTATCCACTTTGATTTGAATAGTGGACTCATCATGGTCATAGAAACTAACTATCCTTTGCATCATGAAGACATTGATATTGAATTTTAGCATCTTGATTACTCTTGTAACTCCATAGCTATAAAGCCATTGTGAATATCTTTAAAAGTTCCAAAAACATTTTTAATGTTGGGGTAAAATTAGTTCTTGAATGACTCTTTTGAAGGTAGAGGAGAGGAAGAGCTAGCCATTTTTGCACTGAAAATGGTCTGAAATACTCTGAAAATAGTCTAAAAATATTATGGAAACACTCTAGAAAATGCTCTGAAAATCATGAAAATGCTCTGAAAACCATTTGAAAATGCTATGAAAACCATCTAAAAATGCTCTAAAATCACTGTGGAAAATGCTCTAAAAATGCTGGAAAACACTCTAAAAATGCTCTAGAAAAAGCTTTGAATATGCTCTGGGAAAGGCAAAAATGACCCTATATTTCTATTTATAGAAGTATGCATGGCTAAAGTCTATGGATGTATGACACATGGTAGATGAGAGGGCTTGTGGTAGCTTCTTATTGATGATATTTGGTGGTTGCTCTTTGTCAATCACCATCTACCAGTCACCATATGTTAGTCACCTTTAGCCAGTCACAATCTTCCAATCACCTTTTGCTAGTCATATTATGCTAGTCACCTTCTACTAGACACCTTCTACCAATCACCATATACCAGTCAAGATCTACTAGTCACCTTCTACCACTTACCTTTTACCACTCACCTTCTTCTAGTCACCTTCTGTTTGTCGCCTTCTGCCAGTCACCTTATACTTGTCACCTTCGGCCACTTACCTTTTGCCACTCACCATTTTTATTATATCTTTGGAAGATTTTAAAAATTCACCAAATTTTAATAATTTATCTGCAAAGTTTTAAAAAATTTGCCAAATTTTGATAATTTCTTTGTAAAATTTTGAAAAAATTGCCATCTAGTTTAGACATGATTCACCTTGATTCACCAAATTTTTATAAATACTTTTTTGGTATTACCCCTTATGCATAACCCTAACTCTATATGTTGTCTATGTTATTGTATTTATTATGAGTTTTGTAATGTTCTCTATTTGACCACTTAATCTTTTTGTCCTCCTTTGACATCTGTGTAGTATACTTTCAAACTATCAAACTTTATCTTGGCCAAATCTTCTTGTACCAAGAGTATGTTGCCTTCTCTTTTTTCTACTCACTTTCACTTCTATAATAATGGTCTATTTTATTATAAAGGACCAATATTATCTACTTATTATGGACCTCTTTCTATGGGTCTCCTATATCTTCTTCAATGGACTTGTCATCAAATGATGATGATTATCCCAAATTCGGTGTAAGTATCTTGATGGAGCTCTTCTAATGGGTCTCCTTAATCTCTATCTTCAATGTTGTCCTCTATGTCTATCTTGATTTCAATCTCAGGCTTCTTTTCTTGAAGCTTATTCTTGAGTCTTCTCTCTTTTGTCATAAAAAAATTATCTTTCACAAAACTTTTCCTTATAATACTTTTCTTAATAATGACCTGATAGTTCTATATCATTCTACATTTCTTCCTAAAACAAATTCAAGCCTCAATGGTTCTTTTAACCTCTTCTAAAATTTTTCTCCTTATAACTCCTTCCTTTCTCAATCAAATATGGCCTCTTTTCTATTAGAGCCACTTATCTCCACTATGGACATCTTTCTTTGAAGGGTCTTAAATCTCTAGTTCTCCAATCTATAGACTCCTTTATTTGAAGAGTATTTATATTTTAATATTGGCCTCTTCTCTTGGATCAACTATCAAGCTTATTATCAAGGTATTTTCCTTAAGACCTAAATCCAAAAATATTAATATCAAGGTCAATATCTTAATGACCTAATTTTTTTTATCAAGGTCTATATTTGAGACCTAAAACTTTTATCAAGGTCTATATTTGAGACCTAAAATTATACTTGACTGCAACTTGAATCAATCCCTACATGAGGAAAGAATTCAACCTTCTAGCACATGAAGATGAAAGTCTTATCTATCTATTGTAGGAAGCTTATCAACTTTTGAAGATCAATTTTCACTACAACAATATCTTAGATAGCTTTCTCTAGCATTACCTAAGAATCCAATATTTGAGTTAGGATGACAATCTCTTGAATGACCAACTTTCTCCTTAGTTGGTTCTTCCTTCAATCTTCAATCTGCAAAAAACTTCAATCAATAATTATTCCCTTTCCTTGAGAGAAATATCAATGTCAAGGGATTTCTATCCTTGAAAATCACTAATAATTCTAGGGTTGGCTATTCCCTAAATAATAAATTATATTTTAGTTGATTTTCTAGTCTTCACTGGTTGTTCTTCAACCTAGTGGAAATAAACCTTAATCTTCATTGGTTATTCTTCAACTTAGTGGAAAGAAATTTTAGCTGAGTCCTAGTCTTCAGTAGTTGTTATTACAATTATGGAAAGACTCTAGCCTTACTGGTTTTTGCAACTTAACAAATCTTGTGCAAGAAAACTTGTCTCTGATACCATTATAAGCTTTTGAAGATTTAATACTAATGTAAATCTCATAGGAAAATAATCACAAGATCTAATATAATGAAGTTGCAATATAATGAATCAAATAATAACTCAGAATGTAATATCAAAATAGAATATCTCATAAGAATACTCACAGAATAATCATATAGACATGCTCACAATATTGCACATGAAAATATTGAAAATGCTATTGAATAAATGTCTACTAGTGCAAGCATAAAGTTATGCATTTTTGATGAATATTACAATGCTTTGTCACAAATATATAATTGTATGTGACTCTTCATATGCTGCACTCTTGACCTTCACTCTTCTTTACAACTCTTCACTTTCCTATTCTAAGGACACGTGCACACTTACATATTAGACACTTGTGCACATTTACACTTATAACACTTGCACACATATTTACATGACACTTGTGCATTTCCTGCACATTATTACATTACATAAAATATTAACTCACACTCTAATCTAAGACACAATCCTAATCTAATATTTACAATAATGTACCAAGGTGGTACATTTTCATGTACCAAATAATGTAATATTTTCCAACATAAAGATATTAAACCCTTCTATAACCATATTATTTCCAAAATTAATCAAATAAGACTAAAAGAGATTCATCTTTATCTTTTAAGTAAAATATAGAAAACATAACCATATTATTCCACTAATGAACTCTTTGAAAGTAGAATAGAAACATAACAATGTTCTTTCACTAATGCACCCTTTAAAAGTAAAATAGAAACATAACAATGTTCTTTCACTAATGTGCACTTTAAAATTATAATAGAAGTATAACAATGTTCTTTCACCAATGCACTCTTTAAAAGTAGAATAGAAACATAAGAATGTTCTTTCACTAATATTTCATTAATGCCATATTTACTATTAAGAAAATAGCGTGATTCTATTATCAATTAAATGGTATAATAATAATAATTTAGCTATGTCTTCAACCTGTAACCTCATTCATAAGAAGTTAACTTAAAAAAACCTGCTTGATTTCCACATCAAGGATATATCAACAAATTAGACAAAAAACATAGGAGCAACACATAGAACGTCCGGATACGAGCACCAAAATTGAACCTATCCAAGCACCAATAAAGTGCTACTCCAATACACAGTCGAGGATGTGTAATTTCTATACAAGGTAAAGAGTTTTAGGTTACTTGGGAAGAAGAAGATGGCCTATGGAACACAATAAAATACAAAAGCAACTAGAGCTTCTCTACCAAACTTAAGAAAGCTAGGATGGTGCTAAGCCTACACCTACTATGGTTTTAGCATCTGGAACACCTAGCCAACTCAAGCAATAGGCCAAGGTAAAACACTGGCCAAAAGAGGAAAATATTACTAAACTAAAGCACACACAAGAGAACGATCAGTGTAAGGTTAACACAACAACAACTAGATATATCATAGGTCTATGATGACACTACAAACAAACCCCTTAAGGAGAGCCACCCTCAAAGCGACCAAGTACAACACAAAAATATAATCCAATGTTCCACCAAACATAGCAAGAAAGGAACCATACAAAGCATCAAACAATAAATTTACCTATTTTCTAAGTGATCCAAAATCCTTAGCTATGGAAATGTATTGTAATCCTCCTTCCTCCTCATGTCGATATGCTTTCTCCATCCTCTCTAGGAAACTCATCACCCGATTTTCAAATAGGTTTGAAGTGAGGATTCTTGCATGGCAAAAGTAATGTAAGAGTGTTTTCAAGGACATTGGCTAATCTTGCCACCTTTGTTTTATTAAAGCACCACTAAGTATGGTATTTTCATTGACTAAAAAGGTTTACCAACCTTAGCTCCATATCATTATTATTATTATTGTTATAACTATGCACTAATTGAATCAATGGATTAATTAGTTAATACCAAGGGTTAATATCAATTATTAACCTTAGTAATTAATATTTTTCTTTTAAATATTAATAATGCTAGTCATAACAATACTCATTTAGATTAATTGATCCCATGCCTCAAACAATACAAAGCTTAACCAAGTCCATAATACATCTCATTATTTTATCCTTGAGTAGGCATATTTTTAAGATAATCATACATTAAACCCTATCTACTAAAAATGAACCATTTTTCGATAACAAGATCATGGTACAATGGTGTATTCAAACAATAAGCAAAATGTAAAGCAACTATATCCCTAAATTTTATCTAGAGCTATTGATGAACAAGTCATCAACCATCATATCCCCAAATTTTCTCTCAACTTGGTGGTTATCCATGTTTAATCCACTGGTGAGAGTACATGGTCCTACAACCATAAATGCATCAACAATACCATATTCCAAGAATCAAAATCAACCATAAAGTACCATTATCATTTTTGTTGACATCATAAAATGAGACTATGCATTAAATTTCTATACACAATACATAAGTCAATGTCCAAAATAAGTCCTGCCAAGGAGGGGTGTTACAAAATGCTAGTAACATGGGATGAAGGTGAGGTATACACCATTATTAGTAAGAGTAATGTCTAGGATGATAAAAAATCACAAGTATAATTCAGTTTCCTCATCAAAATCAAGAGGAGAGTTATGAAGAAAGAATGGGAAGAAGATCAACCGATCCTAAACACAATACTAGAAATCAGTGGCCAAAGGACCAAATCAATATAAAAAGATAGTAAAAAAAAAGCAAAGAGAACTCATGCAAAAACTAGCCAAGGCTTTAAATACAATAATTGAAAGGCCAAGACTATAGTGGATGGCTAACAATATACCCAAGATCTAATCACTCAAATTGTTTGATGTAGTTTAGCTCTTGAATAAGTCCACTATCCCCATGCCACTTTGGGACATCCTCACTTTACCATAGTAGGTGAAGTAACTAGAGGAATCCCTAAGGAGGCAAATGATAGTTGAGAACCAAAAGGTTTCAACTATTCTAAAAATATTCAATCCTAGTCCTAATAGGCCAAAATACTTACCTTTCTAATTGACACTTATATGGGGGGACAAAATGATCCATAATTTTGTAGTGGATTTGGGTTCAAGCACTTCGAATTAGGGTTGGATTATTGGCTAGTTAATTAAGGGGTCATACAACTTGATATAATCCCAATCCCAATATTTAGCCTTATAAGGGACCTCTCACTAACATTTTGTGCCTGTTCAAATATAACTGTCACATAGGATGTAGTAGTAATTAAGTTACCAATATATTTTATCATTTGCCTATCTTGTGAATTCACAACTAAAAATGAAGGTTATCTATATTTGGACCAAACACACATAATTTTGATAACTTGCTAAAGGAAAAAGGTAAATATTCCCTCTGAACCACTTCACATTCATCATGTGGAGCATGTGTTGACAATCAAGGTTGAAGTAGAGCGAAGATTCCTAATAGAAGATAAATAGTCAAAGTTTGAGCTATAAGTAGATAAGTCCATGCCCTAGTCCTAGATGACCAAATGGATGAATATACTATTGAGATGTGGTATTTGTGTCCATATGATATCCTTGAGTCAACCAATATATGCACATACCTAATCCAATAGGAGAAAACTTTCCTTTTTGATGTCACCCAGGTTTCTCTACTTTGATGTGACCAAACAAAGGATGGGAGCAAGGGCTATTATCTGTCTAGTGTTGCCTAAATGGGGAAATAATATATAGGCATACCAATTGTAATTCAATTGATCTAGAAATATTGTTGAGTATGAGGTATTAGTGTATGGCCTCCAACTAGTAGCCAAGAAAGAGATCAAGGTTTTACAAATATACAAGGATACTAAACTCATTGTCAAGCAAGTAAAATCCTAGTACTTAACAAAGAATAGAATTTTAAAAGTATTATAGACATTGGGTTAGGGACTTACTTAAGGCATTTGAAGAAGAAAATATATCTAGGATTCCCCATAATTAGAATGTGAATATCGATTGCATGGTGGTTATCAAAGCCCAATTTGACCTAGTAGAAAACTTGTTGGGAAAATACTAGTATGTCAAGGTCATTATCAGGTTGGCCATCCTAGATAATATTGCACACTAGTAGGTATTAAAAAGTGATAAGCACATTGTTTAGTTTATCCAAAAATAAGTAGAATTTATAGAAGAATTAGTGTTAGAGATACAATAATCTTATAGGGACCAAATCATTTAGCTCAAATGCAATAAAATCTCTAAAGGACTAGTCATGCTTGATTCCTTGTTCAACCTTGAAAAATGGATTCAAGGGAAAAGAGGCATTATGGTAGATGAATATGAATATTGATAAATAAATATTGTAATTAGACAGACCTTATGAATAGGAAAAATAACTACTCTAAAATAAAGCAAAATATTAGTTGACTTATTCCAAAAGTATACTAGAGTGATAACTTGGAGCTACGAGGACCTAAAGGGATATGATAAGGAGATCATACAACACATAATAGAGTTGGACCTAGATGCCAAGACCATGAGATAGAAACATAGATTGGTTAACCCCAAAATAAAACCCCTCATGAGGCAAGAGCTTATTAAGATCATAGAAGGAAAAATCATATACCCACTTAAGCATACACCTAAGTATCCAATATATTACTAATCAAAAATAAGAATTGGGAGACTTGATTGTGCATTTATTTCAAAGACCTCAAGAGGGTATTATTGAAATACCACTACCCACTCCCTTCCATGGATCAAATATTGTAAAAAATGGTTAGGTTCGAGAGATTGTACATCAATTTTAGCCTATCCAATGTTGGGGAAACGTTCTAGAGGGCTATGGGTATTACTTTAATTGGAATTCTTAACAAAATCATCCTAGTCCACTTGGATGATCTCATATTATTTTCAAAAAGAAAATGAGACCATTTAGCACACCTAGAAAAAAAAATTGAGCATTTTCAAGAGTTTAGAGTGTGTCTAAACCCAAAGAAGTGCATCTTTTGCATACCACAAGGTAAGCTATTGGGACACATCGTGTGTAATGAAGAAATAGGTATCAATGTGGACTAAGTTAAGGCTATTTTCAATATGTCCCTACCATAGCATGAGAAGGCTCTCTAGTCCTTTCTAGGTCATATCAATTTCATTTGTAGGTTCATATCTAAATTTACCACCATAGTTTGGCCAATTACCTAGATGTTGAAAAATGGATAGCAATTTAAAGAGGCTTTTGGGAAAATAAAATAGGCCATGACATATACCCCACTACTAGTCAACCTAAATTTTAGCAAGGATTTCATCCTCTATGTTTATGGAGGAAAACTCAATATAGTTATCATCCTTACTTAGAAGGATGATAAGAAGAATGAAAATACCATAGCTTTCTTCAACAAATACCTAAAAGGTTATGAAGAGAGATAAAATTTTGTGGAGAAAAACGTATATTATCTAATCCAAATATTAAAAACTTCAAGAACTTGATTTAAAATAATAACATTACTGCTAATTTTATTCATTCAAGTATAAAATATTACATCATGAATGAATAAATGAGTGAGAAATGAATTAGATAAATGATAAGTATCCTTGAGTTTCACATAGAAATAAAGACCACTAAATTGATCAAAGGTAGAGCACTATACCAATAGCTTACACAAGATGTGGTGATAAAAATATAAGAAATGGAAACCTACCTCCTCACTAGTGTTAGAGAAGACTAGAGTTAGGTATAAGATCAGATTGATTACATACAACAAGGTTGATATCCACTAGACCTAAAATAGACTCAGAGAAGGGCATATAGTCTATAGAATTTTCATTATGATCTCATTAGAGTTTTATTTCAAAGAAATTTTTATGGTATCCTTTTAAGATGTGTTGGAACTGAATAAATTGTCCCATTACTCTAAGAATTCCATCAAGTATTATTTGGCCTATACAACTATGGTAAAAAACACGTGGGTCGGATACTATTGCCCTACTATGTTCAACAATGTTCAACAATGGGTAAGAGAATGTGATAGATGTAAATTATTCACTTGAAAAAACCATAATACCTCTCTCCCCCTAAAATCCATGCTACCAATGAACCTTTCTCATAGTGGGGGATCAACTTCATCAAAGCAATCAATCCACCTTCAAGTGAAGGCCATAATTGGATCTTGACAACCATAGACTACTTCATGAGGTGACCTAACACAATTCCACTAAAAGAAGCTATCAAAAATTTATCATAAATTTTATTGAGGAAATTATCACCCAATTTGGTATACCCAACACTATCATCATGGATAACACCCTGACATTTATCAGTACTAAAGTAAGTCAATTTGCTCTCTAGTACATCTACATGAAATATTCTTCCAATTACTATCTACAAGGTAATGGCTTGGTAGAATCTCAAACAAGAGCCTTCTCCATATAGTAAAGAGGATTGGCTCTGACAATCAAAGACAATGGAATTTGCATATTCAATGAGACTTATGTGTAAACCAAATCACACAAAAAAAAGGTATCTACTACTTCCTATACTCTTTAGTTTATGGTGGGAAGGCTAGGCTTTCCATTTCCATAGAGATTCCTACACTACAACTACTACATCAACTAAAAATTAAAAAAATAATGTCATTAATACTAGGAGAACTACTATAGTTGAAAGAGCAAAGGGAGGTAATAAGAGAGCACTTATGGAAGTACTAGGAAACTATGAAGAGATGGTTCAAATAGAAGGCACAATATAATAATTTTGGGTAGGAAAATTGGTACTCAAATGGGATGAGGACTATAGCAAACTGGGCTGACATACTAAGTTTGAATCTATTTGGAGCAAATCATACATCATCACCAAACTCAAAGTAGAGAATATGCTTTCCATACCAGATGAAAATCCATTCCCAATCTCAATCAATGGGATATATCTAAAGAGGCACCCTTGAAATTTGCTTTCAAATAGAGAGAGAAGAATAAGTGAAATTATATGTATAGGATCTTTGATGCCAGAAAAATGGGACTTCATATGATAGATTTGTATGAGTTTCTCTTAAATACACGAGAACCCACCTCATGAAGCATAAAATTGCATGAGTTATAGTGTTTCATATAGGCAAGGAGATATTTAGGTGAAGCTTGACCTATAAAGTTGTTTTTTGTTTCTATGAAGAAAAAGTTTTGGATGTTGGGCCTTCATTGGGATTCTCTTTTTATGCATTAGCTCCTACATCATTCAAGCATAGCCTAATGAGGTATGAATCTATTACATAATGGGAGACTCAAAAAATGCTCAACCAAGCCTATTGATGGTTTTTATCATTGAATGAAGGTATCCATCAGGAAGAAGATCTCAAATCCTAAGCTCTAGGCTTTAGCCAATATTTTCTTGAAAACACTAGTTTTCTTTTTGCTCAAATGTGGCTGAATAGGATGTGGAGTTATTGTTGTCAAGAAAAGACTCTACTAGAGTCCAACCAACCCAATTGATTCTCTCCTTATTAGGTCTAACCTTATCAAATGAGTTTATCTAAGAGAGCAACTATATTCTACACCCCATCACCTACGTAGTTGCTTTTTGCAGTTGAGCAGGTGGTGAGGTTATGGCATATAAATAAAAATATTAGGGAACCTAACCAAAATTATTGCAAATTCATCACCCACACATTTCATCAACTCTCTGCATCAAACCACAAAGGCAACAAAGTTCATGGAAACTTCAAGAATAAAAAAAACTTGATCTAAATTTTGACACTTCTGAAGCCAAGGCATATCTCTTATAGAAATATCAATGAGGATTCACATGCTATGGGGGGAACTACGAGGTAACACAAGCATAAATTTTTTAGTAGCACAAATGAGGTGGAAGGCCAATACGTACGAAAAATATCCTAAGGTGAACAAATTCTTCGATCAAATCAAATTATTATACACCCCTAACAAAAGTAAATAATTTTAAATCCCCTATTTGTCAGGGCCATACGATCAATATGACGGCTAGCAACACAAAGATAAAGGATATTTTTGATATCCCATGGCAACTATACACTAGAAAATTGATTAGGGAATTTTTTCAAATTTTGGATTATCAGGGGAAGAGTCGATCACAAAGGATGTCATAATGCTCAATAAGTCCAAAAATGGAGGAAGGAACCCAAAGAAATATTTCCAAATATTATAGTCACACAAAAACTATTGGAAAAGGTGCCTTAATGAAGACACTTGGTGCCTCACACGTCTAATCAAATGCATATGACAAGCAAGTCAAACATGAATCATAATATTGGAACTCTAACAGACTGGATTGAAAACTTTTCCCACACAACAATTTTGCAATAAAGATCGATCACATGTTGGTGGTAAAAAGTAAAATTAGCCAATTGTAGAGTAGAGGCACACAAGGCAAAGCACTCCTAGGAACCTAGAGGGTGACTCTGACCACTCTATACAATTGTAATAGATAATAACATGTATGAACTAGTAATGACCCAAAAGGGAGGTTATTAATGCTCACACATCTTCTCAATATTTTCCATTATGTAGCTAGTAGTTAGTATCATGAGAGACCTAAATCCTAGAATTGTAGTATAGCTCATAGGAAAGTAACTATGGAGGTCAATAAGAATAATTCATCAGTTTGAGCAACCTACTCCCAAACTAAGAAGAGCACCCATGCCAAGCCAAAGTGAGTTGAATGTTCATGCTTAATGACTGATGAAACCAACAAAATAACAAACCTCAATTTGTCCAAATATACTAAAGGGTTGAAAGAAGTTGCATACTAGAGTACTATTATTAGGGAACTTGGATATTTGGACATAAGAACTTAGAAAAGTTACCTTGCACACTACATGGTGTCCTTGATGGATTTTTAAGCCTTAATATTATCACAAAATATCACAAGTTATATCTCATAGGATCCAATATAAAATAGCCATAATATAATAAGGTCAATATAATGATATGAGTAGAATAATATGATCAAATTAATATGTATCTCAAAGCTTATAATAACTCAAATAACAATCAATAATATGCTAAAATATTTAAAAATAACATGAATCATTCATGTACTATTCATGAAGAATGACTTGCATTATTAATTGCTCAAAATGTATACAAGCTTTTTTACTTCTCTTTCTCTTACAATGATAATGCTTGTTCTCCTTGTATTCAATGATTCTTGTTATGGAGTATTACCTCCATAATATAGCCATGGTAGTGTGACTCTTTGGATACTTGACTATAACTCTTCATATGCCCAATCTCATGATTCTTGACTTGACTACTTACCACTTGCATACTTTTTTTTTTGTTTGTTAATTATAGTGTTTGTATTTATAGCGGGTTTTAACAAGGATCCCAAAACCTGATTACATAAGAAATGGGCCTAGGGCATCAATCCCTTGAAACTGAACACCAAAACAGAAATCCCGTCCAGCGGTAACAAGTAAGCATGAAACAATCCCTCTCGGCGGGAAACAAACAAATAAGAAAGAAAGTAGTTTTGGAGATCCCGCCTGAGTGGGGAGTAGCCAAAAACCACCATCGAGAAGATCCCGCCCGACAGAAGCAAAGAAAAACCGTTACAATAAAATCTCGCCTCGCGGGAAGTAGTCAAAACCACCACAAATAGTCCCGCCTAGCGGGAAGCAACAGGGAAATCCCGCCATCCGGGAAACCAGCAGAAAAGAAAGGATCCCGCCTCGCGGGAAAATCGGCAGATTTGGCGGATCCTACCCTGTGGAGAAACCATCCCGCCCACCGGGAAAACATTTCGTTTAGCGAGAGCCATCCTGCAGGAAGCCAACAGCCAGCACAGATAGGATCCAGCCCATCAGGAAGTGACCAGAGAGTTGCACCACAAGGAACCCGCCCCGAGAAAACAGAAGAGGATCCCAGCAGCAGGGACCAAGAATCCCGTCCAAGCACAGAGCCCACCGAGGATTTGCAAGAAAAGGGGGAAGTTGTCCAAACCCTAAATCGTCACCTCCACCGCACCGAGAAACGTAGGGGACCAGATCCACGCGAATAACCTACAAAAAACCCCAGGGGGAAGCCTGAGGGAAAAAGGGAAGGGATCCCCAACCAAACAGGGATCCCTGGGAAGCACCAGTCCGAAAAAACAACCAAGGAAACCCTAGCCGGCCGAGAGGGGCGCAGATAGTGGAGAAGGATCTCCCCCTAGGAGATCATCTGCAAACAACCACTCCCCGGGAGGGATGACCTGGATTGAGCCAGGGACTGGGCAAGAACCAGGAGCCATGGGAGGGGGAGCAGGGGAGGGACCAGAACCCTCCCCTCTCTACTTTCTTCCCTCTCATCCCACTTCTACATCATTACTTTGATTTTCAATGTCAACCTTCACCACTTGCATACTTGATGAACACTTGAAACTATAACATATGCACAAATATACATGAATATTACACTTCTATAACTTGCACACTCTAATCTAAGACACTTGTTCACACCTTACATTACATATTTGTTCTCATACATACAAGATACTTGTGCACATAGACTCAACCTACATTTGCACTCTAACTCACATGACACTTGTGCATTTCTTGCACATTACAACTTTACATGACACTTGTACATTTCTTGCAAATTCATACTTACATAAAAAATATCACTCACACTCTAAACAATGATTAAATCCTAATCTACTATTTACAAATGTACCATGAAGGTACCATGGAGTACATTAGCATGTACCAAATAATGTAATATACTCCAACACCCTCCTGTATTACATTATTTGGTTATTGAAGACTTTAGTATTTAATCAAGGTCTTCATATTTATCTTCAATCTACCTTTTTTAGATCAATATCTGAGATTGCAATATATGACTCCTATTTGAATTTGAATTTAAATTTTCTATTAGCCTTCATGGTGTGATTTCTTCTATTCTTATTTCTTCTCCTTCGCTTTTGCATCTTCATTTGTGATATACTTGATGATGTACCTTCTAAGCATTGAGTTAGCAAATCATCACAATAATACAACTTTGATTTCAATGATTCCTTGTTGAAGCTAACATAAGCTTCATTCAAGTTATATGTGTCATTTTTCTTTTCTTGGAAAATCTCAAAACTAAGTAATGATAAGTACATCATTAAGCATTCTTATGAAGAAAGTATAATGGTGTTTTGTGAATTCCACCATGTTCTAAATTTTTTTTCATGAAGATAGCTTATAAGTTTTGTGAATCTTTCCTCTCTTTGAGAAACAAATATAATTTTTATTTTAAATCATTAGTCATTTGTTTCTTTCCATCAAAATAATCTATCAAGTTTTGAGAATAAAACTTAAGTATGTGCATCATTTCTTCACTATCCTCATTGAATGTATTTGTAATAATTTCTTCCATAATATGTAATTCACAATTATAATCTATTTCCTTTGAAGTAGGCAACCTTATATCTCCTAGGTTTAAATAATTCAAAGTTCAATAATTTAATTTCTATGAAGTAGTAAACCTTATGTCTCCCTAGTTTAGAAACTAAAAATAAAATTTGTATTTTTTTGTCTTTTCTAATCTTTTGATGTTCAAAACCTTTTATCTCCCAAATATTTAAATTTGCAAAAACTCAAAAAATTTCAATTTTCAAATTTCTTAAAAATAAAACCAAATTAAATATTCTTCAAAAAACTTCAAACTTAAAACTTTAAAGTTAAACAAACCAGTTGAATTTCTTATCACTCCAAACTATTGATTTTTTTAAAAAACAAATAAATTCCTTATTACTCCAAGCTTATAAAATAAACAACTTATCACACCAAACCTTAAAAAAATTAAGTTAATCAAACTTATCACTCCAAACTTAAATACTTAAAAAAACTTAACTAAACCTTATTTCTCCTAAATTAAACTTTAAATAAACTCCAAATAAATTTATAAACCCTAAAATATTACCAACCTTACAAAAATGTTGTTGCTCAAGTTTTAGTTATGCATGTATTTGTTATGGTTGCTTTCCTCGTGTGATCTTCAATGCTCAGATGGTCCTCCTTCCAAAAAATCAGGTACTGATTGAATTCTTCCACATGTAAGCATACATGAAAAACTAAATGTTTCACTTCCTTTCAAATGTTACAATTTTCCTTGCTCAAGCCTTACGTTACTTCTCTTCGATTGACACTTCCACTATTCATTGCAAACCTTAATCCTCTTTGTCTTTTGCATTGGAACTTAGACATTACTACTCTTTCATTGGTGCTTACATTATTCACTACAAACCTTACTCCTCTTTGGATTTCATGTTGGCACTTAGGCATTACTACTCTTAGGCTTTCACTTTAACACTTAGATTGTTTGCTACTAGTGTTAGTCCTTTTTGGTTTTGGTGCTTAGACTATTCACTATTGGTATTATCCCTCTTCATATTACAAATTGACACTCACCTTACAACATTGATTTGTTGTTCCTTTGTTGCTTTGTTGATGATGTTAGTTTGTACTCTAATGTTGCACCATTATTTTTGCTACATCTCTAGCACTTCAACTTCTCTGAATATTTCTTCCTCGCTATTAGTGCTTCAAACAACACTAGTGTCAAAGAAGACTAGAGTTAGGTATAAGATCATATTGATTACATACAACAAGGTTGATATCCACTAGACCTAAACTAGACTCAGAGAAGGGCATATAGACTATAGAATGTTCATTATGTCATTAGAGTTTTATTTCAAAGAAACTTTTATGGTGTCCTTTTAAGATGTGTTGGAACTGAACAAATTGCCCCATTACTCCAATAATTTTATCAAGTATTCGTTTGCCTATACAACTATGGTAAAAAACATGTGGTTTGGATACTATTGGCCTACTATGTTCAACAATGTTCACCAATGGGTAAGAGAATGTGATAGATGTAAATTATTCACTTGAAGAAACCATAATACCTTATTACCCCTAAAATCCATTGCTACCAATGAACCTTTTTCATAGTGGGGGATCAACTTCATAAAAGCAATCAATCCACATTCAAGTTAAGGCCATAATTGGGTCTTGACAACCATAGACTACTTCATGAGGTGACCTAACACAATTTCACTAAAAGAAGCTATCAAAAAGTTATCATAAATTTCCTTGAGGAAATTATCACCCAATTTGGTATACCCAACACTATCATCATGGGTAACACCCTGACATTTATCAGGACATTTATCATGGGGTACATTAGCATGTACCAAATAATGTAATATACTCCAACACCCTCTTGTATTACATTATTTGGTTATTGAAGACTTTAGTATTTAATCAAGGTCTTCATATTTATATTTAATCTACCTTTTTTAGATCAATATCTGAGCTTGCAATATATGACTCCTCTTTGAATTTGAATTTAAATTTTCTATTAGCCTTCATGGTGTGATTTCTTCTATTCTTATTTATTTTCCTCCGCTTTTGCATCTTAATTTGTGATATATTTGATGATGTACCTTCTAAGCATTGAGTTAGCAAATCATCACAATAATACAACTTTGATTTCAATGATTCCTTGTTGAAGCTAACATAAGCTTCATTCAAGTTTTATGTGTTATTTTTCTTTTCTTGAAAAATCTCAAAACTAATTAATGATAAGTACATCATTAAGCATTCTTCTGAAGAAAGTATAATAGTGTTTTGTGAATTCCACCATGTTCTAATTTTTTTTCATGAATATAGCTCGTAAGTGTTGTGAATTTTTCCTCTCTTTGAGAAACAAATAAAATTTTTATTTTAAATTATTAGTCTTTTGTTTCTTTCCATCAAAATAATCTATAAATATTTGAGAATAAAACCTAAGTTTGTGCATCATTTCTTCACTATCCTCATTGAATGTATTTATAATAATTTCTTCCATAATATGCAATTCAGAATTATAATATATTTTCTTTGAATTAGGCAACCTTATATCTCCTAGGTTTAAATAATTCAAAGTTCAATAATTTAATTTATATGAAGTAGTAAACCTTATGTCTCCCTAGTTTAGAAACTAAAAATAAAATTTGCAATTTTTTGTCTTTTTTAATATTTTGATGTTCAAAACCTTTTAT
Source organism: Wollemia nobilis (assembly GCA_028583015.1). Taxonomy (NCBI): domain Eukaryota; kingdom Viridiplantae; phylum Streptophyta; class Pinopsida; order Araucariales; family Araucariaceae; genus Wollemia; species Wollemia nobilis. Next base: position 2,974,564 of record JAQPPZ010016670.1, read on the forward strand.
CTCCCAAATATTTAAATTTGCAAAAACTCAAAAAAAATCAATTTTCAATTTTCTTAAAAATAAAACCAAATTAAATATTCTTCAAAAAAATTCAAACTTCAAACTTCAAACTTTAAAAAATTAAACAAACTAGTTGAATTTCTTATCACTCCAAACTATTGATTTTTTTAAAAAACAAATAAATTCCTTATTACTCCAAGCTTATAAAATAAACAACTTATCACACCAAACCTTAAAATTTTTAATTAATCAAACTTATCACTTCAAACTTAAATACTTAAAAAAACTTAACTAAACCTTATTTATCCTAACTTAAACTTTAAATAACTCCAAATAAATTTATAAACCCTAAAATATTACCAACCTTACAAAAATGTTGTTGCTTGAGATCTAGTTGTGCATATATTTGTTCTGGCTACTTGCCTCGTGTGATCTTCAATGCTCAGATGGTCCTCCTTCCAAAAACTCAGATAACGATTGACTTCTTCCATAGTAAGCATACATGAAAAACTAAATGTTTCACTTCCTTTCAAATGTTACAATTTTCCTTGCTCAAGCCTTACATTACTTCTCTTCAATTGGCACTTTCACTATTCGTTGCAAACCTTACTCCTCTTTGGCTTTTGCATTGACACTTAGGTATTACTACTCTTTCATTGGTGCTTACATTATTCACTGTAGACCTTACTCATATTTGGCTTTCATGTTGGCACTTAGGCATTACTACTATTAGGCTTTCACTTTGACACTTAGATTGTTTATTGCTAGTGTTAGTCCTTTTTGGTTTTTGTGCTTAGACTATTCACTACTGACATTACTCCTCTTTATATTCCAAATTGACACTCACCTTACAAAATTTTCTTCACTATTCCTTTTTTGCTTCGTTGATGTTGTTAGTTTTTACTCTAATATTGCACCATTGTTGTTGCTACACCTCTAGAACTGTGAATTCTATGAATATTGCTTCCTCGATATTAGTGCTTCAAACAACACCTTTTTCTCTACTATTAAATTGTGCTTTGGATAACACTCTATGTTGGAAATATTGAGTTGTCATTGATGTCAAAGGAGCATGAAATATTCTTCAAGGGTGAAAAGTTTATAAGGATGGACAATATATCATTGAGGTCAAAGATGGGTTTGATAAATAGAAAACAAGTGGAAAATCATCCAGGGCAAATATATATTACAAGGAAAGTTTATTGCAAAGCAAGGCAATTATTTTTAAGGATTATAATATTTAAATATCAAATTTAAATATTATAAAAGAGATGGACAAAGGTTTAAAAGTGCTTGGGACAAAAGGTTTAAAAGAAGGATAATTTTTTTGAAATTATAGAAGGCTTTGGACAAAGGTTTAAAAAGTAAAATATTATAATATAAACAAGTGTAAGTTTAAAAGGTGCCAATGTCATGAGAGCAAGCATAAAGTCAAAAATCTATAAGCAAAATATAGTGTCGATGTTCCATGGTGAAAATGAAATACATATATAAATGGGGAGTAATAATTCATTTGAGCAAGGTTTTCAAGAAGCACAAATCAAAAATTCCTTCATGTGAAATTCATGGAGAGCAAAAGATAAGAAAGGGAAGCGCACACGTCTTTGGAGGTAGAATAAAAAATGAAAATAAGAAGAAGACAGTGCATTCGTGATTCCATCTGGGTGGCTAGCCTAGATGACAGCCTAGCCTATGCTAGAGCATTGTGGAATAGGAGGTCATGGGGACGATTCACGATGACATCATTTTGCTAAGATTTTGGTCAGAGAGGAATTCAAAAAAGACTTTAAAAGATAAATCGTGCACCTTGGTTTTGTGCGGATGACTAGCTCAAACAACAACCTAGCTTGCACTAGGGCATGGGTGAGCATGAGGTTACAAGGTCGATTCACGGCGGCTATGTGTGGTAAGGGTAAAATAATTTTTTATTAAATTAAATTTAGGGAGACAAGGTTTTGAATTGATTTTACTATGCAATTTTATTTTAGAGAGATATAAGGTTTGCATTGTGTGTTATTGTGTTAGGGAGTTATAAGGTGTATTGGGATTAATTGAAAATTATATTTTGCATATTGTGTGAGGGAGTCATAAGGTATATTGTGATTAATTGAAAATTGCATTTTGCATATTGTGTGAGGGAGTCATAAGGTATATTGTGATTAATTGAAAATTGCATTTTGCATATTGTGTGAGGGAGTTATAAAGTTAAATTTATTTGTGCATTAGTAAAGGAGATATAAGGTGTATTATGGTTAAATTTATTTGTACTTGTGCATGTTAGAAAAAGGAGATATAAGGTGTAATTGTGATTGATTTTAAATTGTATTTTGAATATTAAAAATGGGGTTTAATATCTATGCAAGAAAGAGAAAATTACTAACCAGATTTTTGAAGGAACAAAAAGGGAACTATTTTTGTAAAGATAGGTTTGGAAAGCTCATCATTTCCTTGAGTGCTTTTTTCCTTGACTATCCTAAGTGGGGTTTTTCAGGCCTTCAATATTTCCTAGGTTAAACCAACCATCGCACTTGATTTGTTCATCCAGTGGCCTTGCTCATTTTCAAGCCAAAGACTTAGATACATGTGGAAAATTTATCTCAATCACTATCTTTGGTAGGTGTGGTTATAAAGGAACCATAGATTCTTTAATGAGTCTATCCATGATCATAAAACTATCATTGCCAGGATCCTATCCTTTGCCAACGAGAATGTGAACCTTATCCCTTTTGATAGCCGTAAACCTCATTTGCAAGAGACCATGATTGCTCAATATTTAAGCTTAACCTTGTTAGATGAGTTTGTGCCTAGGGTAGTCAACCCTAGAGCCAATGTTAAGTGGTCCCCACCTCCTATGGGTTGGTTTAAGCTTAATTTTTATGGAGCGTCTAAGGACAATCCTGATAGAGTAGGCGTTGGTGGCATTGTGCGAGATCATAATGGGGATATGATGCTTGTATTTTCTGAATATTTGGGAACAAGGACGAACAATGAAATTGAAGCTAGAGCTATGTAGAGATGCCTTCAAATGAATTAATATTTAGAAGGCAATTTGATCGTAGAAGGAGACTCTATGCATTTTATAAATCTCCTCATTAATTGGAAAACACCTCCTTGGAGGATTAAAATAATTGTTGAAGAGGCTAGGATACTTTTCCAGGGAAGACAAGACAGAAAGGCCCAACATGTCTTTCGGGAAGCTAAATAAATTGCTTATAAGCTAGCCAATTTGGGTGTCGATGGTGACGGAATTTTCAAATGGGAACACAGTGTCCCGAGTGAAGTAGAGGAACTTATTCAACAAGAATTCCAAGAATGATAATCGAATTTACAAATAGGGAAGACATTGTAATTTCGAATGCTAGGAGTATTCCCACCTCTTTTTTGAAATGGAATCACAATAAAAATTATCCGAGCTATTAGTCTTCATGGATGCTACTTGGAAATACCACAAAGACTAATGGGGACAATCACATGTTAGATAACATGGCTCCTAGTTGTATTAGTAATTTGAGGTTGGTTGATAATCACAGGGTAGGAAAAAAATGACAATATAAGACTTTGAACCAGAGCCATGTGGACCACCAAATAGCCACCGCCATAAATCTATCCAGCAGGTTCACTTCTCCAAGGTTGATTGGCCAAGACGGGATGTGGTCCCAAAGCATGTCATATACGAAAGAAAGCAATTACCAAAGAATTATTAAGAGTAACTATCAATACAAATATTGTGGGAGTTTTTTTCAGTGCTCTACTATGTGTGTCTGTAGATTTTTGTTTCTCCATTGTTTCAAGGAAGGGATCCGTGTCTGTTTCTTTTTTTTTGTAATTATGATGCAGGCGTGTTTTCTTGGGGTATACCAAAACTTTTGTATGGGAAGTTTCTTTTTTATAACAGGATATGTGCTTTACTGGATGTAATGGCTTTGGTGGCATGTATATTTTACATATATAGGATCCTTAGTAAGGACATATTCATCAACAACCCTGGGCTGATTTTTGTAAAAGGTTTTGGGTCAACCTGTAAAACCCGGTATTAATGCTATAGTATCTTATCTACCAAAAAAAATAAACATTGAGGTAAATTTAGAGGTATGGTGATTTAATTTCTTTCTCAAAGTGTTTTTTTTGAAGAAAATATTTTGTTGTCATATGGTTGGAGGTATAAGGAATGATTAGATGTGCATTGGTTTTTATTGAAATAAGAGATTGAATGTGCAAGAATTATAGATAAAATTTGTAAACAAGTTTGTGTATTGTTCATGATTGATTTTGAAGAGAATGTGGAAGTAAGCAAAATAGAATAGTCTCACATAAATAGAAAGAGTGTTGTAAAGCAAACCAAAGTGTCAAAAAGTACAAAGATAGTATGAAAGGATTCATTGAAGAAAATGACATTACAAGGTTAGTTGTCAAGTGCTAAGTTTAAAAGCTATCCTTCAATGTAATGAATGTGAGACATGAGAAAGTGACAGACTTAATGAATGTGAAAGAACATATTGGGTATTTGTAATGCATATCATTTTCTATATGTTCATGAAGAAAAAGAATTTTGGGTAGAATATGTTTGAATTGCTATAGTAGAGGAAAGCATATTTGAAAAGTTATGAGCATTGTTTGTATGTGAGATTTGGAAAGATATGAGCATTGTTTGTATGTGAGATTTGGAAAGATATGAACATTGTTTGTATGCAAGAGTTTAGAGAAAATTTGAGCAAGTTTTTGTGAGCATATTTTAGCAGGTTTTGTGAGCAAATTTGAGCATATTTTTATGAGAAGATTTGAGTAGAGTTGTGAGCAGGTTTGGAGCAGATTTGAGTAGAGTTGTGAGAAGGCTTTGGAGCAGACCAAAGCAGAGGGGATTGGTGTATCCTATGGATTGGGGTCCACAAACCAGAGCAGAGTGGATTGAGGTCCATGAACTAGAGCAGAGGGGATTGGTGTCTCCTATGGATTGGGGTCCACAAACTTGTGAGAGGGGACAAGTGTCTCTTGTGGATAGAGTTCCACAAAAATTGTAATAGGGAATTGGTTCCCACAAAATTTGTTGAGAAAATTTATAAGAAATATTTCTCTCGTGGATGTAGCCACGTTGGGTGAACCACATTAAATCTGTCTCTTATGTGTGTGGTGATTTTTACATTGTTTCATTATTGCAATTGATAATAAGTGAAGTTATTGCTTTGGAAATAAAAGTAAAAGTTTTATCTTATACTGTTCACCCTCCCTTCTCATTATAAGCTTGTGTTATTCACTCTAGTTCTCTATTAGACTTATATGTCTTCTTCTTAATATGTTGTAATATTGATATTTGTGCTAGTTTAAGTCTTCGGGCTAGTCTTCTACAATGTTGTAGCTTTGTAGGTAATCGAGCTCTCTAACGCTAATAAATATTAGTGCTATATGGCATATATCACTTTTATATAGTAAATATTAACCACTTTACTCTTTGAATACTATGTAGTTCCTTTATGTTGTTGTTGATTTGTTGTATTGCTGCCTTTGGATTGATCGAATGGTGTTTTTTTTCTTCCTTCTTTCTGGATTTGGCTGAATGGCCTCTCTAAAATTCTTTATTTCTTTTAATATGGGCCTCATTTCTCTATCATGTGCATCCTATGTCTAACTTTTTCATACGAAGAACTCTCTACTAGCCTCTCTTTTTTCTATACTGACTTGCAACTCTTATCAATGTAGATACTAATCCAATGCTTGAAGCAATATAAAGTAAGCTAGGTGCTTCTTTATCTTTCTTCAAGATTGATATATTAGAGATTGATATATCTATATTCTTTCTTCTATTATGATTTATGTATTTAATATTAAGAAGCTAAAACTCTTCTCTATCTTCTATAAGAATCTTCTTACACTTCTATAGCTTAAAACTCAGTTGTAAATCTTTTTTAGAAATCAATAATGTCTTAGGTCAAACCTAAGAACCCACTATGATTCTCCTCCTTACCAGAGAATCCAATAATAATATCATGATATCTCTTTCTTTAATAACCAAATTTATTCTGAATTGGTTCTCCTTTAATATAGTTGAGTCCTATTCTTCATTGGTTTTACTTCAACCTAGTGGAATGACCCTAGCCTTTCTACTCAATATGACCTTAAAATAGAGTTTGAGTCTCACTGCATTCAAAGTAGATAGAGTCTTAATTGAATTTATCAAAATGGATAAAATCAATTTATAATAGTAGCTAAAAATAAAATTTATCAATCTAAATAGAGTCTGGTGGTAGCTTTGATACCACTAATAGCTTTTTAAGCCTTAATGCTACCATAAAATATTACAGGTTATATCTCATAGGATCCATTATAAAATAGCCACAATATAATAAGGTCAAGATAATGATATGAGTAGAATAATATGAGAAAATTAATATGTATATCAAGGCTTATAATAACTCAAATAACAACCAATAATATGATGAAATATAAATGTAAATAGCCTAAATCATTCATGTACTATGCATGAAGAACAACTTAAAATATTATTATTATTTTTATTGATTAAAGAAATGAGGGTTTTGAAAGGAGTCCCACAACCTTTTATAAGAAAACAAGGGAGGAGCAAACTGACCACAGATCACTCACTGCCCATCCCAAAGCCCAAAAACATAAAAGAAAACAAATAGTAGGGATCCAACCATCTTGTGATCCAACCTCGAGGATCCTACAACTCATAATGAGTGAGACAAAAAAGCCAATACACAAGCCCAAACGAGGAGAAAATAAACTTACAAAATACAAAAAGGAGCCAGTCAATGGTGCCACCATAGGCCTTGGGGTTCTCAAATACATCCTTGAGGTCATTCTTACCAGAAGTTGTATCGACCAAGATTTGATGTAGAAGATGGATCACTTCTTCTATGAATTCTACTACTATGTTTAGGGTTCCCATAATCAAACTCTACTTATCCTCTATCAACTTGATCAGTTGTAGGTTGTTGCAAGAATCCACAGTGCTGGAAGGAGGAATAGAATCCTTCTATGAAAGCTTAGATTTTTTCTTTGCATGACTCTGATCATCCGAATTTGAGTGGTCCATAGAAATAGGGGTGCTCTCCTTCTTAATTGATTTTGTAGATAGTCTTTTAGAGCATCTCGTACTTCCTACCTAAAACCTTTGGAAGACATCGATATGCCCCCAAATCTCCTACTTCTTTCAACCATCTTAGGGGAGGCCAAGGCGCTATTCTTCTCATCATAATTCATTGAATACGATAATGATATTTTAGATCTTCCACATCTCACTCTACTTGGGGACACCTTAATGTCACTTGAATTCCTACATGAATCCTCTACCTTGGATGAGGTGTTGGGGCTATCTTCACCACTAAAATCTAAAGCATCATTTGAAATCGAGTGAGACAAATTCTAGGTTGGGTTGATGACCTGCAAAATAGGTTGAGACTCAATGTTTTTAATGATAATTGTAGCCTCTAAACCTTTCTCTTTCACCATAAATTCAAATATTAACATGACCAAACCTTGATAATTTGCGTAAGAGCCCTTTCCAAATCTCACATCCTTCATTGAATTTCACAACGAATGGAACAAAAAGGTCAAGATATTCATCCAATGCCCTCTTCTCAGTTGGTTGAGGAACATCATGTGGTAGCTCCTCACTATATATTTGGATGCATCAAGCGTAAAATAATCCATGATAACTTTCACCACCCTATACCATGGGTCCTAAGGGCCTTCACACTAAAATTGTATTGCTCCTTAGGGAGGTACTTATCCTCACCTAAGAAAAAACTAACCTCCCTAATAAGAGAGTGTTTCTTTCTATTATGATAGTAGCCATTAGGGGGAGACTCATAACTTGGAAATTTATGGCCACTATGATCTAAAATTCAAGCTCACCCACCTTAATACAACCTCTATTCCAAGAGTAAACCATCCATCTAGATAGGTTCAGGATGTTCCTGAGAAACTTCTGGATACAACCTAATAAGTCACCCTTATTCAAGATTTTTTTAACTTCTTTATCTATAACTGGGGTAGTTGATTCTAGGTGAAGCTTTGGGTAGACTAGCCTTGGGGTCGACTTCTTGGCTTTTTCCATTCAAGCCATGTTGGAAGAAATTCTTGCATCCTTAAGAAATTTGTCACACTATAATATATTCCTGATTCAATAAGTATTGTGGAATTTGGTGGATCCACATATTTGACTCAAGAAAATATTATCATGAGACTCTAGACAAATTGATTAAGGTAAGGAAACCCTTGAGGCGAGCCTATAATATTTCTCATATGCTCATGCTCATCCAGATTTATAAAAATGAAATAAAACTACAATATAAAAGTAGATCAAGATTCAAAGTAACTCCCAGCTAATGCTTCAAGCAGTAGAACGGTGCCTTATCCATTGGGAAATTGTAGCTAGACTTAAAATATGGTGAAGAGAGAAGGGGGAGGATATAAAATTGAGTCAATCACATCCATTAAAATAATGTAACAAAAATGACTGAACATGCCAGTGAAAGAATATTCTACTTACACATTCAAAAGATGTAACATGTAAATAGGATAAAACATAAAATTGCACATAGAACTACTAAAAGGAGGTAATTGTATTAATCAATATATTATTGCAATTGGAGTTTGATCAGGATAACTAGATCTCCCTAAGAAAATACACATGAGTTATCCATTCAAATGATACAATAGAGATCTATAACTCTTCGTTAAAATGATGCAACAAAGAGCCTCCTGGATTTTGTTCTAAACCACTGGAAATGATCTCAGTAAACTAGGCACCTCCTCAACAAAAACTTGCACAATAATGGGGAATAAAAAAATGGTGACTAGACAAGACACAAAAATGAAAATACAATTGACAAGGATGAGCACTTTGGTATACCTCTTGCAGAATTTTACTATACAAACACTTGATGATCTTTTCCTGTTGCAAAAAATCTCTTAAATAGCTTGATCATTTGGTCCATGATTGTGAAAACTGCAACTATCTTTATGATGGCCTTTACTATTAATTGCACTTGTAGCGGTTCTTATTTGTAGTGTGGTAGTGGTCTCAATTGGTCAAAAATACCTATTACATAAAGCTTGATAATAATAATCTTTTATAACTACAATTATTGAAGTTGAATGATGGCCTCTCATAATCTCTTAATTGGATCTTGAAAATGGCCCATAATAGCCACTATCTCCATTGCCTTCATTTTTTTTAATTACTATTTTTGGGCAATTTGTCATTTTTGGCCAAAAACTACCCTATTTTTAGTAAATCACCAAAAATCATGGATATCCCTCTAAATTAATACACATTATTATATCACCCATATTAAGCCTTCTAGAAAATCTCAACACCTATTCATGTCTAAGAATTTATTAAATTCTAAATATTCTTTCTAGTTAAAAAAAATACTAAATTCCATTTTTGAGGTACTAGATGAAGGAATTAGGGCCCGATAAAATCTTAAAAAATCATCTAGACCACTAGAGTGAGTTAGCCATGATGTTTTCCTCCTCTTTATCTAGATCCACATTTTCAAGCCGATCCAACAATCGTATCAAAAGTTATTCCCTTCGAAAGATAGGCTACTACATCAACCTTATTTAGGCCAAACATTTATTTACAAAAGATCTTAGGAAAACCAAAACAAAGGCCTAACCTTAGTGATATAAAATCCTTCATTGCTCTTGGAGGGTGAGACATAAATTCAAAAAGACCAAAAAAATTACAATAATTGGAAATGACCCAAAAATCTATTAAAAGGAGACTGACCAAGGTATTATTGCAAATTTTGAAAGGACTCAAGACATAGGACACCAAAAATTTAAAAATTGGGGGTAAAATCAAGTTGGATTTTGAGGATCCGACACAAAATCTGACTGGGATAGGTGATGAAAAGACTTTTTAAAAATAAATCACTTGAGAACTTCAGAATCCTAGTAGACCACAAGGACTCAAAAACTTACCTAATAACCTAAAATAACACCTTAATCACCTAAATAGAACCACCTTAATCACCTAGAAATAACTCATTAATCGCCTATAAAGGATTCCTTAATCACCTAAAAACTGAAACACTCTTTTTTTGTGTGAGGCTTCTCAAGCCCTCTATGCAAAATGATATAATTTCAAATGTTGGCCATTGATAGGAATTGAAAATTTTGTACCATCCAAAGTTTACAATTTGTAAGTATGTTGGCCTACATTCTGAAGGATTTGATAAGGACCAAGCCATTTGGGTTCTCACTTTCCCTTATCACTATGCTTCTCATTTTTGGGATCCCAGTACAAAACTATATATCCAACCTAAAAAGGTTTGCCTTTGGCTTTCTTATTGAAAAAATGCATTATTTTGTGAGCCTTCTCAATTATCTTTATTAATGCATTATTACTATCTTCCTAGAAATTCATAATTTTCTCAAGTATCCTCTCCAAGACATTTGGATTTTCATGGTCCTAAAGAAGCAAAGATAAAGCATGACTTTCCACCTAAGGGGGTAACAATTTATTCTCACCATATACTAGTTCATAAGGATATTTTATTATTCTTATTTTGATAGATATTATGTCAACTCATAAAGTAAACTTCAACTCACTATCCCAACTTCTTTTGTTTCTATCTAATGCTCTTTTGATTCTTGTGATCAAATTCTTATTTGAGGATTTCGCTAAACCATTCCCTTAAGGATAGTAATTCACATAATGAGAAAGCTCTATCTTGTACCTAGAAAAAAATTCAATCATCTCAAAAGAAGTAAAATAGTTACCATTGTTTGTGACTATCTTCCTAAAAACCCCAAATCTTATCAATAGGTGCTCTTCTAAAAACTTGATGACTACTTCTATAGTGGATTTCTTGAGAGGTGCTACTTCTACCCACTTGGTAAAATAGTATGTTGTTGTAATGATCCACCTGTGACCTCCTAAAAAAATGGGGTTAATCTCACCTATGAGATCTATTCTCCATTGGGTAAAAGGAGCTTCCACAATTATTGGCCTTAGGGGCATGGTTGGAAAATTATTTTTTCTTGCAAAAATTTGACAATTATAACAACTTCTAACAAACTGATAGACATCCTTATATAGGGAGAGCCAATAATAATCAAATCTCATGATCTTGTGAGAAGTAGCCTTTGGATAAAATTGACCTCCACAAAATCCATAATAATATTCTTTCAACACTTGAGGGACCTATTTCTAAAACAAGAAGAGGAGCAACACACCATTGGGATGCCTCTAATATAGTCTACCTTCTTAAATATAGTATTTTTAGATCAACTGCTTGATAAATATCCTTTTATTTTTGGATATATCTTCTGGAAATGACAAGTTTTGAAGGTAAAACATAATGCCATAATACCATTGGCAATCAGGAATCTATCAACTGCTTTAGCATCTTATTTCTCATCCACTACAATAGTTTTATTCATAGCCTCTCCTTCTTTGTTAGCCAAATACTTCACCAATCATTGTACTCTAACAATTTGCATTGCTTCGAATTCTACATCATACTATAATAACTTAGCCATCCATATTGTAGGACTACCTAAAGGTTTAGGCTAAGTGAAAATATCTTTAACAACAATGTAGGGAATATAGGCTATTACCTTGTTGGATCTACAGATACATTTAAAATGGTATAATGCTCTGATTAATGCATAATTCTATTTTTCTAGCGTAGAGTATTTAAGTTTAGCACCCTTCAATATTGTACTCATAAAGGCTATTGACCTTTCATTTTTTCTTTATCCTTTTGAGCTAGAACTGCAACAATAGTGTATTTTGAGGTAAATGAGTATATTTTGAAATATCTTGAGTAATCAGGATAATTTAATATCAAATCCCAAGTACTTGTATCTTTGATATTCTAAAAGCTAAAATATTTTCCTCTGTCCACCTTATTTTCCCACTTTTCTTGATCATGTCATTTATTGGCTTGGCAATCTAAGCAAAATCAATGACAAACCTCCTGACAAAGTTAATCTTCCTAAAGAATGATCTAACTCCCTTAATATTTTTAGGAGGGGAAACTTTAGCAATTGCTTCAATTCTTCGTGGATCAATGCTAATCCCATTCTTTGAAACAATATGCCCGAGTAGTTTACCTTGTATGGCCCCAAACACACATTTTATATGATTCAAGGATATGCCAAATTCTTTGCACCTGTAAAACACTTGAGTTAGATATGCAAAATGGTCTTAAGGAATTAAAAAAAAACCTATAATATCATCAAGATATACTACCACTATCTTGAACATCAACCCATTAAATGCAACACCCATTGCTCTCTAAAATGTTGCCCTTGCATTCATTAGCCCAAAGGGCATCTTGAGATATTAAAATGTTCTCCATGGTGTGGTGAAAGCTATTTTGTGTCTATCTTCTGGATTCACTACAATTTAATTGTAACTTGAAAAGCCATCCAATAAAGATATTCTTGATGACCCAACCTGTTGAGGATATTATTGTACCTTAGGCTTAATTATAAGCCTAATTTATTATTATTATTTCTTATTTATTGCATTGTAATACATGAGGCATAGTATGCCCATGTTGGATTGGATTTTTTATTTGTTAGAATGCATAGTTATAGTGTTAGAGATGTGTTTTATCTTCTAGCAGTTAGTTGGTTGTTAGCATCCATGTTTGGCAGGTTGTTATCCCTACATATTTGTTAGTTACAAGTGGTTGGCCTTGCAAGACAAATTGTTACAACCACTATAAACTACATGATTCTTTATAACCTCTATATATTCTATTACCAATAATGAATAATCAGCTTCACGTTTGAGTTTTCCATATCACTAGTAATTAGAGCCATAGGATAATTTTTTCAATAAGGGAGGTAAAGTGTCAATTTCATTGCTAGGTGACTAGTACTATTTTTTTGCTAGTGCACCAAATCCTAGGATAGGTATTGCGAGGATTTATCATGGGCCAGCCTGTAGCATCCCTTTATGAAGCTCCTAAGGTGGTAGAGGGTCAAAAATTACCCCTGCATCGAATACCCTTTGAGGGTAACCAGACTTACCTTGAGGAAGGAAAAAAAAATTGGTCTGCTTTGAAGATCAAAGAGATTTATATTGTTTGGAGATTGAAGAATAGAAGAACGAAGGAAAAATTGTTGCGGTTTGAAAGATCATTTGCACCAATATTGAGGCCAAAAGGAGGCTTGTTGAGGAAGCAATCTAGCAACCAGTGGGTGTGTAGGTTTTGGCGATGAAAAAAAGGATAGACAAGTACATTACTAAGAGGGTTGATTTTATCCCCTCATATTTTTTTGTGCCCTCATATTTTCTTGGTTCCTTCCTGTTTTACGACTCTCTTCCTCCCTTATTTTGGATTGATCGATCATTTTTATGATTGACACCATTTTGATTGGCTAACCTATCGATCGGTAGGGTAGGGCTTCTTCTTTTCCAAATCCTCTTCCTTATACCTCCCTCTATTTTGCATATCTTTACTCCCCTTTTATCCTCCATGCCTTGTTTCCTTTATAGGCTATGGATCGACCTATTATAGGTAGATGCCATGGATGGTCAACATTACTAGGCCGATGATAGCACGGTACAAAAGAGCCAAGACCCGATCACTACAATACAAGAGCATGTTATCCCTAATATTATCTTATTGCATATCATTTCTAATTGACGTTCATAGAATATTGCAAGATGTAGAAACTTAAACAAGCGATGTTGGATAAAATTATAGGAGATCAATAAATTTAATCAATCTCTAAGGTCTAAAAATAGACCAATCATTTACCCAGTTGTTGTAGGTGAGTTGGAGAGGAGAGGACAATATTCCAAGGGAGGTTCCAGGTTTGAATCTCCACCCTACCAAAAATTTGAATTGGTACCCAAAATTCAATTGATAATATTGGTGTAGGTAGGGTTGGGCACAACTCCCGGGTGACTTTGATGGTGTAGAACCCCCTAGTCATGATCTCTCAAACTAAGGTGACCCTGCAAAGGGTTTTCATTAAAAAATTAAATAGATCAATAAACAATGAGATTCCAACTCTAAACGATCCCTACATTGGTATACGACATGTGGCAGCATTAGACTATTAAGAAATATTACAAGCCAATCAAAGTCAAACAAGTAGTAATTTTTGGTTGGGTTGATGATTTCAAGTGAAGATTTGAATTTTTTGACTATTCATGGTTGTTAGCAGCTCCTTCGATGATCAAAAACTATTCCTAGCGACATCAAAATGTTACCCAACTTTTGACAGGTTTTCAGGTGATTTTCTTTGACATTTGCAGCTATCTCAGTGTAAAATTCCAAATTTTTGGTGATTTTATAATTTTGTAAAAACCTAACCCAATGAGTTTCAACCATTTTCCATCATTTTTGGTGCCAACAGTTAATATCTAGCAATGTTTGACCAGATTCACACATTTTATGTTGCATTTTGTGAATCTAATAAAAAAATCAAAATTCTAGGGTTTTTTTAACATGTTCAACTGCATTTCATGAATCCAATGAGTTTTTAACATGATTTTCCAATTTTTGATGAAGTTTACTAATTTACAAATAAAAAATTTCCATTTCAGGCAGTTCTGACATCTTCCAATGCATTTGATTTTTTTGACGATGTTTTTCTAGAGGCTATTTTTTGGTAAGTTTGTAGAGTTTTTTGATAGGTGGATGGAAAGAGTTTAATTTTTTTTTAGGGAAATTATCCTACATTATCCGTGTTTTAGTCTTATTCTTCTTTATGAGCACCAAAGTGCTATAAAAGAAGTGACCACCTTGCATGGTCACCAACTAGCCATGCACACATGTGGGCCTATTTGTAGCACCACCATTGAGGTGGGAAAGGATATTTGGACACTTTATGCTCTGCTCTCAAGGATTCAATTGGTTGTTTTAGCTTATTTGACCATTAACTCGTTGCTCGTGTGCTTTTCGTGTCGCTAACAATTTGACTACAGTTGATCAACGATCAGGGCTATTGACCTATAGTTGAAAAACAGGTTGACTGTTCAAATTCAAACCCTTTTTGGTGTAGAGACAAATTTTTTCTGCCATTTCAAATTTTCAAATCAAAATTTTTGCACCACGCAACCAAAGGTGAAAATTTCAAATTTTTGCAAATTTTAGCTCGAATGTTTGCAAATTGATCAATTTTTTTATCTCCATAAGTCAGATTTTTGAAATCTTAAGGGCTAATCTTTGAAATTTTAGTGTTAATTTTTGTAATTGCAAAATTGATGCAATTTTTATGAAGTTCTTAAATTTAGCCCCATTTTGTAATTTGGAAGGCAATTTTGTAATCTAGGCAAATTGTGCATTAGGAAACCTTGCAATTTGTTCCTAAGAGCCTAGATAGTTCTTGCAACCATTTGGAATCCTCCTAGTTTGGCATATACATGTCACAAAATGGCTACTGACCTCAAACAAACATGGAAAATTTTCTATGCAGTATATATTTTGGCAGATAAAGTGAAATATATTATTGTCCAATTGACCCCTAGTAATGTCAAAATTTATAACAAATATGTCAATAAGGTAAAATGTGAGGTCAAATTGTATGACGGATCAAGAGATCCTAATGTCTTGTCTACTTGGATTTTAGATATGCAAACTTGGTTCACCTATGTGTTGGACATTTTGAGTCCCTAAGCTAAAATGTTGTCATTGATGTCAAAAGGTTATTTGATGTCAAAAGGATCTATGATGGCATGCACTATGTTTTGTGAAAAGTGCAAGGAAAGTCTTTTTGTGAAAACCAAGGCAGGCAAAATAAAAGGTTTTATTTAAAACCATGGATGGCAGATTTGAAATGGGTTTTTCTTAAAACCCAAGTTGGATTTTCGTTTCATCGAAAAAGGTGCCCCGGTGATGGAGATATTTAATTTTAAATATTTAGTTTAAATTTTAAATTATTTAAAATTTAAATTTAAATTTTAAAATTAAAATAAAAGTAATCCCTCGACGTCGTCGAATATGAGGGAGAAGACTATATAAAAGGATGACTAAGGTTTATTATTCCTCATCCTTGCTCTTGTGGTTAATGCGATTATTAGAAAGTGAAAAGAGCTCGTGTGAAAAATGTTTAAAGGCAGAGGCAACGAATAAGTTGAGGTGTGGTCGAATCCAAAGACATCATGGGCAGTGTGGCCTATTGGCAACTCGAGCAGCGCAAAGGTATTGGGAGGCAAGTGGTTGAGTGTTCGAATCGCGTGCACTTCATTTTTCTTGAGAAAGGAGGAATTTGTTTTGTGTTGGTTGTTGCGTGGAGGATAAAGGAGAGTGAGGCACTTTTGGTCTTGTGTGGAGCGCTAGCTCACATGGTGTGCAAGCATCTGTTAGGACGCAGGAGCCGTAGGACTCAAGTTCGAATCCTGTGAACTCCCTTTTGTTGTGTAAAAGGGAAATAGTGCATTGGTTGTGGTTTTTCGTGCGCATGCTGCCAAGGTTTATATGTTGTGTTTGATATTCCGAAATTCATGCCAAGGTATGCATTAAAGTTGTAAAAGAAAATTAAAACAAATTTTTGTTTTATTGGGTGCTAAAAGTTAGTTTAAAATATGTGCATAAATTTTATAGTAAAAGTGGTTTTTGGAGAGATAAGTAGGTAGGCATAGATTTTAATTTCTTTTAGGGTATAAGTGGTTTGAGGAGTAATAAGGATTATTACTTATTTGGCACATTGTTGAGATGTTATTTGGAGAGTGCTTTTAATTATTGAAACATTCTTGAGAAAAATATTTTGCTTGAGGGTTATTGAATATATCTTTGGTGGATGTGATTATTGAGTTGGAGTAAAAAGGTGTAAATTGAGTTATGCTTTATTTTGTGATTATTATTTGAAGTCCACTAACCCTCATTGAGATTGGAAAGGAAAGTTGTGTTGAGTGTGGCAGATTTTGTGGACAACTTCTTGGCATCAATAAGGTATGGGCAATATTCTTCTATTGATTGTTTATGGTGGTTGATTTCTGAAATATCATTGGAGAGAAAAGGATTGATTGTGGTTTCCTTTTCGAAAGTGTTGGTTTAAATGCTTCAAGGTTTTCTGGTTTGAGAGTTGTGATTAAACCTTGTTTTATAAGCATTGTTGTTGAAGCCCATTGGTTGTGCAAAGAACTTGAACTTGAGTTAGAAAAGAACATGAGTATCATTGTTATGTGAGATTTGTGGTTGAGCATTGTTGGAAACATTTTGAGTTGATTGATACATGCTTGGACTAGGGTTTGTGAGAAAGAGTTGTTCCTTGAGGTGATTGGTTGAGTAGAGTTGTTTGAGCCTAGTCAAGTGAATGTGTGAAGTGGTTGTTCAAGTTCCATAAAACAAACTATTCTATATTCTGATTTGAGTTGAGATTGAGTTTGAGAATAGAACATATTGAGTCTCTAACAATTCTCTTTATGCTTCTATGAGATTGATTTGAGTTGAGATTGGATTTGAGTATAGAACATATTGAGTCTCTAACAATTCTCTTTATGCTTCTATGAGATTGATTTGAGTTGAGATTGGGATTTGAGTATAGAACATATTGAGTCTCTAACAATTCTCTTTATGCTTCTATGAGATTGAATTGAGATTTAGATTGAGAATTGAGTATAGAACATATTGAGTCTCTAACAATTCTCTTTATGATTCTATGAGATTGACAATTTGTTTTTGACTGATTTGAGGCAAGTCTTTGAGAAGGCTTGTGGACTGATTTTGAGTAAGCTTTTGTGAAAGCTTGATATGCAGATTTGAGCAAGTCCTAGAGAGGACTTATTGAGAATATTAGAAGAAAAGTTCTAGTGAGCTTGTTGAGCAGATTTGAGCAGGTTAGAGCTATTGAGAAAAGAATATTGAGCAGATTTGAGCAGGTTCTGAGTGAACCTATTGAGAAGATTTGAGCAGGTTCTGAGTGAGCCTATTGAGCAGATTTGAGCAGGTTCTGAGTGAACCTATTGAGCAGATTTGAAGAGGTTCTGAGTGAACCTATTGAATAGAGCTTTGGAGGTGATAGAGTATAGAGGATAGAGTCTCAGTGGATAGAGATCCAATAGCTAGGACAATTGAAGATAGATCTGAGTGAGGAGTCTTCAAGTGGAGAGAGATCCACAAGTTAGAGAAGCAGAGAGACAGAGTCTTCTAGAAGATCACTAGCTAGAGTAGAAGGGGAAAGAGTTCTCCTATGGAAGAGATCCATAAACTTGAGATTAGGGGATCAACATCTCCTTTGGACAGAGGTCCATAAACATTGTAATTGGGAAGGATTCCCAAGATATTAATTGAGAAATATTTAGAAAAATATTTTCTTCGTGGAGGTAGCCCACATTGGGTGAACCACTTAAAATTGGTGTCTCTATTATGTGTGATGATTTGTGCATTGCTTTGGTTATTGCTATTGATATTGCCATTGATTATATTGATTAATACTATTTGGGAAAGAAAAGTAAAAAGTGGTCTTATACTGTTCACCCCCTCTCAGTATAAGCTTGTGTTCTTCAATTGGTATCAGAGTCGGTTCCTTCAGAAGAAGTTTAACAGCTTGAAGGAAGATCCTACAAGAACACAAATGGCAAAGAAAGGCAAGAGTAGAAGCATGAGACACAAGAAGAAAATAACACCTATGGTCATGAAAGAAAAGGAAGATGAGTTTAATATTGTTGTGTTGGGAGGACACATGGAAATAGATTCAAGAGATGAATCAAGTAATGGAGAAATATCCAGACTGATAAAGTTTTGTACCAGATGTGGGAACACAGGTCACCATGCAACTCATTGTCCACAAGAATGTTTTGTTTGTGGTCAACTTGGCCATGATGCAAGATATTGTAATGGGTTTAGTAGTAGTGAAGATGAAGATGATATTCTCGAAAATGAAATCCTAGAGATTGGTTCAAGAAAGGATAACAGGGATAATCAAAATAGGTATGAAGAAGAAACTCTACTTTTAGTAATAGAAGAAAAAGAAGATGATTCAGAAAAAGAAAAAGGGGAAGCCACTCTTAAGGAGCTTATTGAATTGAAAAGAGAGAATTTAGAATTGAAGGCTCAAATACAAGAAGATGAGAAATGTAAGACAAAGCTTCTACAAGATATCTCTGACTTGAGAGATAAGGTTGAAAAAGCAAGAAGAGTTGAAGAAGGTATGATTAAACAGTCAAAGGCAAAAGAGATAGAATGTGAAAGGCTTATGATTACTCTTGAAGAACTAAAAAGGGAGAACTCGAGATTAAGGGTTCAAGCTCAAGAAGATGAGAAAGAAAAAGCAAGGTTTCTACAGGAACTCACTAACTTCAAAATCAAAGTTGAAGAGACAAGAAAAATTGAAGAAGGTATGGCCAAAAAATTAAAAACAAAAGATCTAGAGTGTGAAATATTAGAGCATGAGATAGTTTCACTAAGGTTGGAAGTAAAAGGTTCTAAGGAAAAGCTACACAAGTTTGAGGAAAATTCAAAGACCTTGGAAAGGACTATCAATGCACAAAAGTCATCAATCACCATAACAGGACTTAGTTCTAAAGAAGAACAAGGGAAACAAGAAGCAGAAAAAGGAGAGTCAAGCTCAAACACCAGAAAAGAAGAAGAGTCAAAAGAAGTAAGTAAAAGAGAGAGTGAGACCTCTAAGGATAAGTTGGACAATAGAAAGTTCAACAAGGAAAGGAACAATGCACAAGTAAGGAACAGATGGAACAAGAAACAAGTAGAAGAGACTAAGAGACCAATGGGGTCTAGGCAAGGTTTCTTCAATGGAAGATGTTTTTCATGTCACAGGTTTGGGCACATGGCTTCACAATGCAGGACACATGAAAGACAGGAATATGGGAAAGGACAACTTTTCCATGGGTATTGCTACTCATGTAATGAGTTTGGTCACAAGGCAATGAATTGCAGGGTTCATGATAGAAGAGGATATGGCTTCACTAGGAGAAATCCTAAGACATATGCACCTCCAAGGAATAATAACATTAAGTGTTATAAGTGCAATAATGATGGTCACATAGCAATATGGTGTAGAGAAAATATTCCAGAAGTAGGAACAGGAACAAGAACAGGTACATGAACATGAATAGGAACAAGAATAGGAACATGAATAGGAATAGAGACTTAGAAAAGAATAGAGACTCAGAAAAGAACAAGAATAGGAATAGGAACATGGATGAGAACAAGAATAGGAACAAGAACATGGATGAGAATAGGAACAAGAAAAGGATGATGACTTGGAAAGAAACAATGAGAGGATTCAAAAAACTCAAGAAAAGAAGAGAGAAAGATAAAGGTAAAGAGCAGTGCTTTCGGGGAGTAGAAATACTCCCACCCCATAATTAACCACCTCATGTGGAGGTGGGGGAGGGGCTAAGCTAAGAGGCTCATTCTTAGCCCCGAGCCCCAAAGGTGACCCTTTGCCATTGATGTCAAAGGGGGAGAGATTTGTGTATATTAAGGAAAGTTTTTGATATGGGGAGAGATTTGATTTTTGAGAGAGCATTGAGCCAGGGGGAGCAAAGTCCCAGGGGGAGCAGAAAAGAAGGTCAGATTTTAGTAAATGAATATGGGTTGCCATCAATGACAAAGGGGGAGATTGTTGGACATTTTGAGTCCCTAAGCTAAAATGTTGTCATTGATGTCAAAAGGTTATTTGATGTCAAAAGGATCTATGATGGCATGCACTATGTTTTGTGAAAAGTGCAAGGAAAGTATTTTTGTGAAAACCAAGGCAGGAAAAATAAAAGGTTTTATTTAAAACCATGGATGGCAGATTTGAAATGGGTTTTTCTTAAAACCCAAGTTGGCTTTTCGTTTCATCGAAAAAGGTGCCCCGGTGATGGAGATATTTAATTTTAAATATTTAGTTTAAATTTTAAATTATTTAAAATTTAAATTTAAATTTTAAAATTAAAATAAAAGTAATCCATCGACGTCGTCGAATATGAGGGAGAAGACTATAAAAGGATGACTAAGGTTTATTATTCCTCATCCTTGCTCTTGTGGTTAATGCGATTATTAGAAAGTGAAAAGAGCTCGTGTGAAAAATGTTTAAAGGCAGAGGCAGTGAATAAGTTGAGGTGTGGTCGAATCCAAAGACATCATGGGCAGTGTGGCATGTTGGCAACTCGAGCAGCACAAAGGTGTTGGGAGGCAAGTGGTTGAGTGTTCGAATCACGTGCACTTCATTTTGCTTGAGAAAGGAGGAATCTATTTTGCGTTGGTTGTTGCATGGAGGATAAAGGAGAGTGAGGCGCTTTTGGTCTTGTGTGGAGTGCTAGCTCACATGGTGCGCAAGCGTTTGTTAGGATGCAGGAGCCGCAGGACTCAGGTTCGAATCCTGCGAACTCCCTTTTGTTGTGTAAAAGGGAAATAGTGCATTGGTTGTGGTTTTTCGTGTGCATGCTGCCAAGGTTTATATGTTGTGTTTGATATTCCGAAATTCATGCCAAGGTATGCATTAAAGTTGTAAAAGAAAATTAAAACAAATTTTTGTTTTATTGGGTGCTAAAAGTTAGTTTAAAATTTGTGCATAAATTTTATAGTAAAAGTGGTTTTTGGAGAGATAAGTAGGTAGGCATAGATTTTAATTTCTTTAGGGTATAAGTGGTTTGAGGAGTAATAAGGATTATTACTTATTTGGCACATTGTTGAGATGTTATTTGGAGAGTGCTTTTAATTATTGAAACATTCTTGAGAAAAATATTTTGCTTGAGGGTTATTGAATATATCTTTGGTGGATGTGATTATTGAGTTGGAGTAAAAAGGTGTAAATTGAGTTATGCTTTATTTTGTGATTATTATTTGAAGTCCACTAACCCTCATTGAGATTGGAAAGGAAAGTTGTGTTGAGTGTGGCAGATTTTGTGGACAACTTCTTGGCATCAATAAGGTATGGGCAATATTCTCTATTGATTGTTTATGGTGGTTGATTTCTGAAATATCATTGGAGAGAAAAGGATTGATTGTGGTTTCCTTTTTGAAAGTGTTGGTTTAATGCTTCAAGGTTTTCTGGTTTGAGAGTTGTGATTAAACCTTGTTTTATAAGCATTGTTGTTGAAGCCCATTGGTTGAGCAAAGAACTTGAACTTGAGTTAGAAAAGAACATGAGTATCATTGTTATGTGAGATTTGTGGTTGAGCATTGTTGGAAACATTTTGAGTTGATTGATACATGCTTGGACTAGGGTTTGTGAGAAAGAGTTGTTCCTTGAGGTGATTGGTTGAGTAGAGTTGTTTGAGCCTAGTCAAGTGAATGTGTGAAGTGGTTGTTCAAGTTCCATAAAACAAACTATTCTATATTATGATTTGAGTTGAGATTGGGATTTGAGAATAGAACATATTGAGTCTCTAACAATTCTCTTTATGCTTCTATGAGATTGATTTGAGTTGAGATTGGGATTTGAGTATAGAACATATTGAGTCTCTAACAATTCTCTTTATGCTTCTATGAGATTGATTTGAGTTGAGATTGGGATTTGAGTATAGAACATATTGAGTCTCTAACAATTCTCTTTATGCTTCTATGAGATTGAATTGAGTATTGATTGAGAATTGAGTATAGAACATATTGAGTCTCTAACAATTCTCTTTATGATTCTATGAGATTGGACAATTCATGAGCTTGATATTGAGATTTGAGGTAAGTCTTTGAGAAGGCTTGTGGACTGATTTTGAGTAAGCTTTTGTGAAAGCTTGCTATACAGATTTGAGCAAGTCCTAGAGAGGACTTATTGAGAAGATTTGGACAAGTTCTGAGTGAGCTTGTTGAGATATTGACAAGTGCTATGAGGACTTTATTTAGAGTTTAGTGAACCTATTGAGCAGATTTGAGCAGGTTCTAGTGAACCTATTGAGCATATTTGAGCAGGTTCTGAGTGAGCCTATTGAGCAGATTTGAGCAGGTTCTGAGTGAGCCTATTGAGCAGATTTGAGGAGGTTCTGAGTGAACCTATTGATAGAGATTTGGAGGTGATAGAGTATAGAGGATAGAGTCTCAGTGGATAGAGATCCAGTAGCCAAGACAATTGAAGACAGATCTGAGTGAGGAGTCTTCAAGTGGAGAGAGATCCACAAGTTAGTGCAGCAGAGAGACAAAGTCTTCTAGAAGATCACTAGCCAGAGCAGAAGGGGAAAGAGTTCTCCTATGGAAGAGATCCACGAACTTGAGATTAGGGGATCAACATCTCCTTTGGACAGAGGTCCATAAACATTGTAATTGGGAAGGATTCCCAAGAGATTGTTTGAGAAATATTTAGAAGAAATATTTTCTCCGTGGAGGTAGCCCACATTGGGTGAACCACGTTAAAATTGGTGTCTCTATTGTGTGTGATGATTTGTGCATTGCTTTGGTTATTGCTATTGATATTGCCATTGATTATATTGATTAATACTATTAGTTGGGAAGGAAAAAGTAAAAAGTGGTCTTATATTGTTCACCCCCCTCTCAATATAAGCTTGTGTTCTTCACTATGCTAAAATTCTTGAAGATGAACAAGTTTCTTTTGCCACACTCAAAATCACATGATTAGAAAAATTTTGATTGTAGAAAGATAAAACCACAATTCTACCATGACTTGGAAAGAATTTATCCAAATTCTAAAAAATACCTTTTTTTCATAAAACTATCAAAGTGACCTCACGACCAAGTGGTATAGGTTGAGGTAAACCTATAGTATGTCACTTGTAGACTATATTTTTCAATTCAATATTCTAAGGGTGCTTCTTAGTGTGAAATATTCAGAAGAGGATTTGATTAACAAGTTCACTTATTGCAAGATCAAATTTTTAGGAAAATCAAATTCAATGATTTCCTTACTTTGGATGTGGTATTCAAGCATGTCATTATAGCAGAGGAGAAAGTTGGTACCTTTCATAGATCTTGACCTTCATAGGAAATTAGTTCCAAAGGCATGAATCAACATCAACAAAAGGTAAAGAAAAATTCTCATTCTTCTTCTCCTCCTACTTCTCATAAAGCATATTCTTCTTCTTCTCACTCTAAATATTCTTCTCCTTCAACACCATATTGTGATTTTTATAAAAATCATAGTCATACAAAATCTAGATGCTTTACTTTTGAAATACTGAAGAAGAAGAAGTCCCTAATTGTACAACCTACAAATGAGAAACCACAAGATGGTCCCATAGTGACTACAGGGATAGAAGAAGAATATCCATATTTGAAGGGTAAAATAAAAAAATTTACCCTCATGTCGAATATTTTTGCACAAGGGGGTCGTGACCATTTATTTATCACTTGAGCCCACCTTACGCATGATTTTTATATGGATTGTATAATAGATAACGAATTGAAGAAGAATATTATTGTGAGAACCATTGTTGAGAAGTTGAAGCTTCCCATAAAGTCACATCCTCAACCCTATGAACTTGGGTAGAAGGATGTAGACTCTAGATCCAACATCACACACACTTGCACCTTATCTTTTGCTTTTGGTGATAATTTTGTGGATAAGGTACGGTGCGATGTCATTGAGATGGATTATTTTGGACTATTTCTTGGTAAGCCTTATTAATTTGATAGGAATGTAGTGTATCATTATAAAAATAACACGTACCCCTTGGATTTGCATGATAAAATATATTTTATACAAATCACTAAACCCACATTAAATTTGATGCTAAGTTGTAGATAATTTGGTAAGCCATTAAGTCAATCATTTGTTTTGGATCCTACTTGTATAAGTCCCACATAGGATAAAGAACAAGCACAGCAAATACTCATGATAAAGTAGAAGCTTCACTTCTAAAAATTGAACAATCACAAGAGCTTGTGGTTAAGAAACCCATCACTCTCACTCATGAGAAAGATACCAACCATTCCATTGGCATCATTTTGGGTACACCTATGAACACACAACCACTTGCTCCATAGAAGTTACCTTTAGCATTGCCCTCTTCCACCATTGCACATACAAAGAAGTAGTAAACTAAGGTAAATTATTTCATTCAACACTAGTAGATCCTTTAGGGGAAGATAACATAGGACTTGTAGGAGACTCAGTAGGAGCAATAGAGAGCGATGAGCAAGCATCACAGTCCTCATCCATTTTAGGTTGGAGATAGAGTTTGGCTTCCTTTGGATAAGTAATGCTTTCCAGAGATACCATATTAGGATCCTCATTTGGTACCTAAACCTATCATCAACCCTATAGTAGCAGTGACCCCTAACACTTAGCTTCTACTAATTACAGATAGAGTTTTTGATATGAAGACTCATCACACTCAATAGGGTTCTTCCACTTTTTACCTTGTTACCCACCATGGTCACTTTCCACATATGGCTTGTTGGATTTCTCACCATTAGGTGGTCCATGACTTTCCACATTTGTTGAGAGCATTGGGATCCAATGCTTCTATGGATGGGAGAAGTGTTGAAGATATTATTGTACCTTAGGCTTAATTATAAGCCTAAGTTATTATTATTTCTTATTTCTTGTATTGTAATACATGAGGTATAGTATACCCATGTTGGATTAGATTTATTATTTGTTAGGATGCATGCTTAGACTATTAGAGATGTGTTTTATCTTCTAGTAGTAAGTTGGTTGTTAGCATCCATGTTTGGCAGGTTGTTACCACTCCATATCTGTTAGTTACATGTGGTTGGCCTTGTAGGGCAAATTGTCATAACCACTGTAAACTACGTGATTCTTTGTAAGCTCTATATATTATATTACCAATAATGAATAATCAACTTCATGTTTGAGTTTTCCATATCACAACCATTGCTTAAAGTAATTGTTCCATATTTGAAAGTGGATAGTGTAGACACCTAAAATAATTCATGTTTAGGAGACTACCCATATGGACACATTCACAGACCATATGACTAATATTGGACCTTTCCAAGAGCAACAGTGGTCATAACCACTCAAAAGGGGTAGTTCTAGCCAATTTAGTACTGGCTTCTATAGACAAGAGTGACCACCAATCCTGGATACTCAAGTTGAGAGCAACCACAATTGGCCACTGTTGACAACAACGGCTAGAAGCAAAATGAAAACTACCATAAGAGATTACCCAAATCACGATCAGTAATGATAGTTTGCATGCATTTTGAAGGGTTATCACCAAGGAACTTCCAAAGTTCCTCCCTACTTCCCCTTCCATGCCAATCTAATACTAAACCATCCTTCTAGGATAGTTAGTTGGCTTGCAAATTTAGAGTTTGGATTCCCCAAGAATCCAAGCCCTAGATCTAAACCTAAAACCAGGAAGGCTACATATATAGACTTCTAGGAAGGTAAAGGAGAAGAAGAGTTTCAATTGTGTGTAATGGATCCCTATCAAAATGGAGAGTCAATCTATGCCCCTTTGAGGAGCATTGGAGCATCATCTGGTTGAGCCACGTCCATGCATCAGTTTTTATATCCATTGTTCCCAACCTTAAATCAGTGTAGGAGACACACTAGGAAACTCAATTTGAGAAAGAGATTGACTACCACAACCCATAAGACCCGAGGTAACATTTAAGTTAGAAGCCACTATCTTTGACAGTTGCCCATAGTCATAGCTAGGTTTAAAAATGGTCTATTCCTTTGTTCTAAGTAAGAGATCTTTATTTATCATTATTTCATTTACATGGATTTAGCATAGATCTGAATCTTTCATTGCATTTAGATTAATATTTCTTATTTTCATATGCATATTTCTTAGATCTAGTATATTTCAATGCACATTATTCTTATTTATCCAGATTACCGTATTTTCTAATAAGAGCCTCTTTCGAAGAGGCTTCCCATTCTACTTATCATGCTTTATTGTTTCCATGAATGTAGGTATAGGTCTACAAGATCAAATCAAGGTATCAGGAGCATAAGTATCCCTCCAGAACCATATTTGGAGAAGGAGGCACCTATAAGCCCTCAAACAAGTTCGTGTGCGAGATAGGGAAGCCTACAAAAGTGCACCACCCCTTTGCGAGGGGACATTTTATTCACTTGTAATTCATTGTATCAAAATGGGTATCCCTTAGAGGGACCGACATGTAACCAGGTTTCAATATAAATAAAAGGATCTTTCTTTGTTATTTCCATGTTATATGCATTTCATGGTCTTTCATTTTATTTCAGTATAATATTACAAGTAGTGTAGAGGTGCGTGCTTCCCGGGTCGCACAAATGGTGATCATGGTGGGACCCCCACTAGGTTTTTATTTTTAGACATTTTACTAATGTTTCAGGTATTTTTTTATGTTTAGGCTTGGTCGCTCTAGGCGACAGCGGCTAGAAAATCTAGCTACTCTAGTAGTCATCGACCAGCAAATCTTAGCCACTATAGCAGTCAACGACCAGTAGCAGTCGCTCTGGTCAATAATGGCTAGAAGAAAAGTGCCATAAAGGTAAGTATCAGCTTCATAAAATATGGCTTTTAGGTTGGGGTAACTCTACCTTTTTTCTTTCTCTGTTTGTGTTTTTTTCTGCCATAATACAGTAGACAAAACTTACATTTAATTAGGAAAATTTAAGAAAAATGGAATGAAAGTGCATTTCAAGTTTCCTAGATTTTTTTATATTTTCTCTAGGCACTTCTAGGAATAGTAGGCCTCTACTTGTAATTTCTACCCTAATCTCCAGTGTGCTAGACCTTTTATGTGTTTAAATTTTGCTTGCATGTGGCCCAACCAGTGGCCTAAATTCACAAAGTAGGAAGTGCATTATATGAAAAATAATTTAGATTAAATTAGATATGCATATTTCTAAATACAAACATTCCTTTTAGGCATGTAGGAAAGTAGTCATGAATACTGGTTTATGCATCACTTTCTATTTCAAAAATATAAAAAGAACCCCACACACTTGCACGTATCACAATAACATTGGTAAGGTTGGATTTTACCACCAACCCCCAATTCAAACCGATGACATTGGAATTCACATCCTTCCATTGGCTTACCCCCTATATATCCTTAGATAGAATAGGGAACTCCTTAAGTTGGTATAGGTCACTTTTGTTCAAGATGTCTTCCACTTTTGGAATGATTGTTGAAACAGAGTGAAAGAGTTAGGCAAACTCCCCACTGGGATTTAAGCGGTGTACCCTAGACTATTTTGAGAAATCATGCTTGGCACTAGTATTTCTAGTCACCACTTTTGGTGAGTTCGCTCATTCTAATTCCAAAATACAAACAAGAAAGCAAGATCAATAACATACTTGAAACACACTAAACAAGTTTTGGGACACATTTAATCTTTAAAAGAGATAATCATATTGTCTACTTTGTGTGTTTCTATATTGTTGGGGTAATAAACATACACCCTAAATTTTCAAAGAAATTTATTGAATCCAACAAATCGAGAATCATGCAAATTGGAGTTATAACGAAAATTTTATTTTAGTTTTATGATTACTCTATTTTCGAAGCTAAAAATAGGAAAAAACTGCACTAAAACAATCATAAAATGGGCTAGACAACTCCAAAAATTTCCAAATTTATTTTGTTTTCTTAGGTAGCCCCTTGTGCACCTCTCACAAAAATTTTGAGTCCTAACTCTTCATGGTTCAAAATTTCCAAAAAAATCCTAAAAGTGGGCATATCCCCACAAGCCTCGATTGGCCAATTTGATCATTTTGATGTATAACACTTACAACATTTTTTCAAAATTCAAAAATTTTTATAACAAAAATTATGGTTGGGAGACCTCCCATGGTGAGCAAGACCTCCAATCTAAAGAGGGAATCAGGGTCCATAACCACTGAACATAACCAAATCAGTCCATAGGACATGGTCATCCCTGAATGACATCCCATATCTCATCATAACATAAATACCATCCATAGGAAGTCAAATATTCGAGATAACCCTATTAGGGAAGAACCTACAGGTCCTCCAAGAAACCTTCCTGATTTGAAAACCTTGATAGAATTCTATATGAGAAACAATCCGCCCACTGAGGGGCCTAGTAGGTCAATGTCACAAACTCACATCCTAGCTTGCTCTATATATCAATTAGAAGATGAAAATAAGAGCACACCATGGCCTAGCATGGGTGAGAAAACCACCCCATCTGGTCAAGCAAGTCATCCCCCTACTCATCATAGAGAGCATTTTGCATATACACATTATGCCTATGTGCAGTCTGAATATGTAGATATTATATCTAAGACTGAATATGCATCATTCCTCATAGATGAGGAAGAAGACCCAAGTCATCTTCCTACTCCTCATGAAGAGTACATGGGGCAACCATGTTGCATATCTACATCATCAGACTATACAGATCCAATTCATACACTAGAATATCAAGTCAATGCAACCTCTAGGGAGTGTGGAAAATAAGTGATAGATCCTACTAGGGGGAAAAGACATGACAAACCCATTCGTATTTCTAATACAATGGTACATATCCTCCATAAAACTGAACAACATAATCATACACATTAGGCACTGAGGCCACAACTTAACCAACAACAACATACATATCAACTCTAGTTGGATCAACAATAATTAAATCAACAAGGGGTGGACTCACAACGAGCACACCTACAAAGGTTGTATCAACAAAAGATACAAGAACAAAAAAATATACAACAAGAGAAAGTGAAAAATGCATTACATAAAGTGGTGCTCACACCTAGCACCTAGAAGATGCAACAATACATAAGACGTCTAGTGAAATCTTGAGGTCCTTCCTCATAGACACACCAAAATCATGATCAACATAAAAGGCCATTATCTGGTTATCATAAAAAACATCATACTCCTTAACAGTACCAAGATCAATACAATTAGGAATCATATGAAGAGTCCCAATGGGAACATCAAAAAGAAGTGGATACTTACCCTAAATTCATTTATGATGAGGTATCTAATGATTACATTTATTGTCAACCTCAACATCAAAAATGACCTCCTCTACCTAATCAAGGGTGACAAAAGGAAGATCATATTATATCATCAGGACCATACAAAGTACTAGTTGATCAGATAAATTCATTCAAAAAACAAAACCCAAGATCAATTTATAGAAAACCTACACTAAAGTAGCTTAGAAATTAGTCTTTGCATCCATTATTGTCATCACCAATGTATCCATCGAAATTCAAGATGCCTTAACTTGAAAATTTTAAATATGATGAAGATGCACAAGAGCACGGGATAATCATCATCAATATGTCCTTCCATTTTCAAGAAAATGACCCCTCGATGTTGAGAATATTTCTTACAACACTAGTTGGAGATGCTTTAGAATGGTATAATCATCTACCACATCAAAGCATACACAAATTTGAGCAATTGGTTGATGCATTCCTACAATGTTTTGCCTCTAGTGCTAATAAAATGATAAACTTGATTGACTTGGAAAGCCTTCATCAACTTGATGATGAGCCAGTGAGTATGGCAATAAATGGAGGAAGGTGATGTTAAAATTAACTTTTACCTTACCAAAAATAGAGCTCATTTGGATGTTTATGAGAAGTTTTTCAAAACAAATATCACTTCTACAATTGCAACAATATCAAATATTTGAGGAGGTCTTAGAATAGGTTGAATCCATTGAGGCAATCAAGATATAGGAGGCTGATATTCAACTCCACAACAAGGAATGGCCAAACAAGAATATTATAGGTGGTAACACGCAACAAAAGATGACCCCAATCAATCAAGTTATTTTGAGTATCTCTAAATCCTCAAACCGGGTCATACCACCTCTACCAATGCAACATAATTACCAAGGCCAACCTCCTCTGGCCCAAGATCATATGAAAAGAAATTAGATACAGGGCCAAAAACATCGGCCATAACGATAATATATTGATTTTCCAGAGACATTAACATCACTCTTTGATCGATTGT
This sequence comes from Wollemia nobilis, assembly GCA_028583015.1. Classification (NCBI taxonomy): domain Eukaryota; kingdom Viridiplantae; phylum Streptophyta; class Pinopsida; order Araucariales; family Araucariaceae; genus Wollemia; species Wollemia nobilis. The sequence continues at coordinate 3,005,313 of JAQPPZ010016670.1, forward strand.
ATGAGGCATGAAGAATCAATATTCTAGATATTCGTCCATGGAATGCCAACAAGCATAGATCAAAGGCACAAAGAGAATTCTATATTGCATGTACCATTGATAAAGAGGTCATGAAATTCAGACATGTCATCCCTTTAGATATTTAGTGCAGGATATGATCGAGAGGCAAGATATTTAGATAGGATTCTTCCAAGACCTCTTGCCTACACATGAAGTAAACATAGCACCCAAAAATAAATTTGAGCATGTCAATGAGGTGCACATAACCCCACCTAATGAGGGTTTTATCGGTATGATAAATACTCCAACAGGAAGCAAAATATACCTTGATCAACCCAACATACCAAAAATTTCAACTAAATATAATAATCTGTCATAGTCCACACCAATAATGAGTTCAATTCACTTACAAAAGGACCCTATGATTACCTTACATAGACAGGAGATTAAGCCAATCTCTACGAATGTACCTGATCCTCCGCTACACATCATAGCAAGCATTGATCAAATTTCATACAAGAGAGTCTTGATTGACATTGGGTCAGCTATCAACATCATCATGGTTGTAGCTTTGAAGCATTTAAATTTGTTGCCTTCATGCATTAAGGACTCAACATTCACATTGAGAGCCTTCAATGATGCCACTTCCCCAACAATTGGTATAGTAATCCTACCTATACAGGTTGGGATAAATACAATACCTACATTGTGCCATATCCTAGGGGGTGAGAGGTAGTATAACATATTTCTAGGCAAACCATGGATGAGGGATATGAAACGTGTGCCTTCCATAGTGCATTAAAATTTAAATTTCATACACCAATGACAAGTGTATGTGGTCCCCTAGGATCCTAAGCCATTCAAGTATTACAAGGATTTTGATGAGCCACAAGAAACTTTGGGGGCATGCAAGCCTCCAAATATTCATTCAGATAAAATCACCACAAATTAGACTAAGGATTGCACCAAGAAGTCGCTACCTTCTCCAATCACCAAAAATCATGTTATCATATTACCTGATGAGGAGAATAAAACATCAGTTAACATGACTAAAGCACCTTCAAATGGTCCAAAATCTAGAGCGCCTTCTCAAGAGTTCATGGCAATGGTTAACATTAATTCAGAAGAACAAGTGACTCTAAGGTAGATAAAACAAGATATGGTGCAATCAGACATTGCTACCACATTTAAGGGATAAAAACCATTAGCATTAGTCACCTTTGACTCACTTCTCATGATGCCTCCTCAAGAATAAGAACATGTGTTTCCCCCACATCATACTGGGGGTACTAAAGTTGACATAATTCAACACCACAAAGTGAAATAGAAACATGAATTGAGTCATAAACATGAGCATGTGGATACCACTATCGAAGTGGATCATCATGAAGCCTCCACATTTAATCAAATGAGGGAAATGCATGATTTACAGTTACCTGGTGGATCTTTAGCACCCACTCCTTCACCTCCATCAGTAGAAAATGGTATTTCAAACAAATCGCTAGAAATACACATGGGAGCCTTATCAGTATTGGATCATATGCAAAATCACCTCTATAATATAGAGGTACAAATGGATCAACAAAATGATTCATTGCAATATATCATGATCCAAATTAAGAGTTAGGAGCTACAAAAGCAACCCTCATCTAAGGCTAAGCTACCTCATGTACAACCAAAGGAAAAGCCTCAACAAGAGTAAGGGCCAACTTGGTTGTCTCAGCAGACTAAGAAGCATCCCTCATTGCTTAAGCCCCCTAAGAAATCAAGTGATATACCTAGGGCTCAACTTGGTCCTCAAACCAATCCAATGCATGTTACATGCTTGAAGAATCCGTAGTGCTTCTGGACTCCTTTTTATGAGCCTATGTCTATCATCTTCCAAAATTTGTAAGAAGCTAAGGTCTTAACCTTACCCATCATAAAACCTATAGATCCAAAAAAATCTAAAACTAAGGGTTATAAGGAGGACCATTACTGTCTCTACCATTGAATAGAGGGCCATGGCATTCGCAATTGTTATGGGTTCAAGAATGTGGTTCAAGAGCTCATAGATAGTGGGTTTTTCCCATAGATGGTTCATACATAGGGTTATATGAACGCTACAAAGTGGTACTAGGCATCCTAAGGTGAAAAGGTTTATCTTGCTCATCCTCCTATGTGATCGGTTTGAAAATGCTGAGAATTGGCAAAAGGGCAAGATCACCCCTACCCAAAGAAATCCATTGCTTTAATCACAACAAGCAAAATTCTGAACAAAGAAAATTTCACAAAAAAAGTAAACAAGTGATTATAATCACTACAAAAATTCCAAATAAAAGCAAAATTCAAAAATAAAGTAAATAGTGATTATCATCACTACATAAAGCCCTTGCTAAAAAGGAAAAAAAAAATCAAAATACATAGTGGTTTTCATCACTAAATCATGAGCAAGTATCCCAAATAAATATGAAGAAAATAAGGGAGTATGAACTTGAATCCCTATAATTCTCAGCATGAATGAACCTTATGCACAATGATATGTCTGTCACATTAGCATCTCACTTTTATACAGACCAATGTTTACATGTGGAAGAGCTAGCCTTAGGTGTCCTATACCACCTAGTGGTCTAATCCAACTAAGTCCAACTTAGGATCAAGATAAACATTTGAGGATCCCCAATACAATAATGGGCTGAATGAATCCTGCCTGGCATTGGGGTATGCTTATGGTCTATCTAACATATTCATTTGCACACACAGGTATAATGAATATCTAGGTCTTCATAATAGAAATGTATCCTTCAGAAACTCTGTATGATCAGTATGCAAATTTTGATCGAGTAACTAGGGTGTTTGAGTCTCATGGAAAACCTTAAAAATCCCCTCATAGCAACAAATCATTCCATTAGTCAAATCATCAACTTACTTTATAAGGCTTTGTTCATTAAAGGGTGTTCATGAAATAGGATAGATACTGAATGAATATCAGCAATGATATTTATATGGCCACTAAGTATTTTGAGGATATCTTTTAATTTATAGAAGCTTATAAAGAAAGTATAGACATATCACATCACCTCATCTCACATTTGGATGCGTAAATGATTAATTATTATTTTAAGAATTATTATTTACATTCATGATTGATTTACATTATGTGGTGTCACCCATTAGATTGTTATAACATGCATTCCTTATGTTTTAAGTTATTAAAGCATACAGATTCATGGATATTAGATCAACATCATGTAAATAATGCATTACACACATTGCATTCGTCACATTATATCACATAAATTAAATGCATACAATTAAATCAAAATTAAACATGCATTTAACAATAAGCATTGCATCCATAAATGCATGCATCATAAGTAGTCCATCTACATCTAAGTCACAACATCTAATCATGCATCTATCATCCATCTAATGCATTTTTTCAATACATCACATCACATAGCAAAAATCAAATCATGTAAGCATTGCATTCATATATGCATCCATATATGCCTACATCATAGTGCATCTATACATATAGATCATAGCATCTAATAACACATCTATCATCTAGCTAGCACATGTCATCAATACATTACATACATATAGAATACTCAAATCATTATCTAGGCATAGTATCCATCATTGGATCCATAACATAAAATCAAAACAAAAATATTTTCTAAGCATCAGCTGGGACATTATTGGTATCATACCTCCCCTAATCAACAATCAACCCCAAAAGGCTCCAAAGGTATTCATAAACCCTTTGGTCAATCCAAAATGTTCCAAAGGTATCCAAAAACCTTTGGTCACCCAAAAAGCTCCAAAGGTATCCATAAACCCTTTGGTCAACCTAAAAAGTTCCAAAGGTATCCATAAACCCTTTGGTCAACCCAAAAATCTCCAAAGGTATCCATAAACCCTTTGGTCAACCTAAAAAGTTCCAAAGGTATCCAAAACCCTTTGGTCACCCAAAAGGCTCCAAAGGTATCCATAAACCCTTTGGTCAATCCAAAATGTTCCAAAGGTATCCAAAACCCTTTGGTCACCCAAAAGGCTCCAAAGGTATCCATAAACCCTTTGGTCAATCCAAAATGTTCCAAAGGTATACATAAACCCTTTGGTCACCCAAAAGGCTCCAAAGGTATCCATAAACCCTTTGGTCAACCCAAAAAGCTCCAAAGGTATCCATAAACCCTTTGGTCAACCTAAAAAGTTCCAAAGGTATCCATAAACCCTTTGGTCAACCCAAAAAGCTCCAAAGGTATCCATAAACCCTTTGGTCAACCTAAAAAGTTCTAAAGTAATCAAAACCCTTTGGTCACCCAAAAGGCTCCAAAGGTATCCATAAACCCTTTGGTAAATCCAAAATGTTCCAAAGGTATCCAAAACCCTTTGGTCACCAAAAAGGCTCCAAAGGTATCCATAAACCCTTTGGTCAATCCAAAATGTTCCAAAGGTATCCAAAACCCTTTGGTCAACTCAAATAAGCTTCAAAGGGCATCATAAGCCATTTGGTCAACTCACAAAATGCTCCAAAGGTATCCAAAATCCTTTGGTCATCATAAAAATCTCCAAAGGTATACATAAACCCTTTGGTCGTCCAAAATGTCCCAATGGCATCTGCTAACCCCATTGGTCATAATCACAACATGTATAATCTAAATCAACAATTAAATGATTAATCATAGCTAAGTGCATTCATTCAAGAATCATTGACGAAGACAATTATGCACTCCCTTGCTTGGGGTAAATAAACAAAAGATCACAAGCAAATTCAAGCAAGCCAGGCAGCTAGTCTCCTAATTGCCACCAAGGTGAGGATTTGACTTAAGATTATCTCATAATTGTAGTCAATTCTAGGATTTGACTTAAGATTATCTCCTAATTTCTGCCAAGGCTAGGATTTGACTTAATCTTATCTCTTAATTTTTTCCAAGGCTAGGATTTGACTTAAACTTGTCTCCTAATTGTTTCCAAGGCTAGGATTAGACTTAATATTATCTCCTAATTGCCATCAATGCAAGGATTTGACTTAAGCTTATCTCCTAATTGCCATCAAGGCTAGGATTTGACTTAAGCTTATCTCTTAATTGCCATCAAGGCTAGGATTAGACTTAAGCATGTATTCTAATTACCATCAAGGCTAGGATTTGACGTAAGCTTGTCTCCTAATTAGACTTAAGCTTGTCTCCTAATTTCCACCAAGGCTAGGATTTTGACTTAAGCTTACCAAAACCAAGTTCTTCAACTCATCGAACACAATTATTCAATTATGTATACCCTTTCCATGATTCGGGTATCTAAAATTTAATAAAACAACAAAATCAACCCTCTAAGGAGGTCCAAATCATTTGTTTTGGTCAAGCGACTCATTGCTTTATTAATTGCCCTTTCCTCATCGACTCATCACTTGAAGGGGTAGTCAAAAATTTTCAACTAACATAATTAAATTCAACAAAATATATCTTGATCATGTCAATATTGCATTCGTCTTACAAATCATTGCCAAAAACTATCATAAGCTTACCCTTTGCTAGGGCAAAAAGCAAATATGATAGTTTAGTTTGTAGCTCTCCTTTTGGATCTATAGTAGTACTAAAGCTACCCGATCACTTGATAATGAGTGCAAACTCCCACACTTTTAAGCCTTCCATTCCATTGGAAGCAATGATTCTAGGATTCATGCCCTCCCACATGACTGGGGCATCCTATGTTGATCAGATCGATGATCATCATCCAACCTACAATATGGCCCTAGGTGGTCTACTTTTTTGCTCTGCACTTTGCTTTGCTCATAGTGCATCCCAAGAAGGGGTATCCATAGATATATAAAATGCATCATATTTAGGAGACTACCCATATGGACACATTTATAGACCATATGACTAATCTTAGAACTTTCCAAGAGTAAAAGTGGTCCTAACCACTCAAAAGGGGTAGTTCTAGCCCATTTAGGCCTGGCCTCTATAGACAAGAGCAACCACCAATCTTGGATGCTCAATCTGAGAGCATCAACAGTTGGCTACTATTGACAATAGTGGCTAGCACCAAAATACAAATTGTCATAAGGGATTGCCCAAATCACGGTCAGTAATGGTAGTTTACATGTATTTCAAAGGAATCTCAATGAGGAACTCCCAGATTTCCTCCTGACTACTCCTTCCATGCCAATCCAAGACTGAACCATCCCTTTGGGATAGTTAGTTGGCATGCAGATCTGGAGTTTGGCTTCATTAAGAAGCCAAGCCCTAGATCTAAACTTGGTACCAGGAAGGCTACATATACAGACTTCCAAGAAGTTAAAGGAGAAGAAGAGTTCCAATTGTGTGCAATGAAGCCCTATCAAAATGGAGAATCAATCTATGCCCCTTTAAGGAGCATTGGAGCATCGTCCAGCTGAGCCATGTTCATGCATTAGTATTCAAATCCATTGTTACCAACTGCAAATAAGTGTAGGAGACACACCAGGTTACCCTTGAACATAAATTTGAGCAAGAGATTGACTACCACATCCCATAATACCTAAGGTAAACTTTAAGTCGAGTATGCTATCTTTGATAGTGGCCCATAGTCATAGCTAGGTTTTAAAATGGTTGATTCCTTTGTTCTCAGTAAGAGATATTTATTTACATGGCTTTAGCATAGATCTGAATCTTTCATTGCATTTATATTAATATTTCTTATTTTCATATGCATATTGCTTAGATCTGGTATATTTCAATGCACATTATGCTTATTTATCTAGATTATCATATTTTCTAATAAGAGCCTCTTCTAGAGAGGTTTCTTGTTCTACTTATCATGCTTTATTGTTTCCATGAATGTAGGTACAGGTCTATAGGATCAGATCAAGGAATTGGGAGCACAAGGATCCCTCCAAGACCATATCTGGAGGAGGCACCTATAAGCCCTCAAACAAGTTCGTGTGTGAGATCGGAACGCCTGCAAAAGCGCACCACCCCTTTACGAGGGGATATTTTATTCACTTGTAATTCATTGTATCAAAATGGGTATCCCTTAGAGGTACCAACATGTAACCGGGTTTCAATATAAATAAAAGGATCTTTCTTTGTTATTTTCATGTTATATGTATTTTATGGTCTTTCATTTAATTTCGATATAATATTGCAAGCGGTGTAGAGGTGCGTGCTTCTCGGGGTCACACATATATTTATATTTAAGAGAGCTCTTATTCAAATTCCTAAAATCTACACAAATTCTGATCTCACCATTCTTCTTTCTAACTAGAACCAGGTTTTCTAACCAAGAAGAAAATCTCACCTTTCTGATTATCTTAGTATCTAGTAACTTTGCACTTCTTTTTGCATAATTGGATGCAAAGTAGGATTGAAATTTCTTTGATTCTACCTAAAATTCTTGGTATCCTTATGAAGGGTAATATGTGAGTCATCATATTTATGTTAAAGGTCTTCAAATCCTCATAAATCCAAGCAAAAGTATCAATTTTCTATTTCAAGAAGTTGATACATTGTTGCTTTTCTTTTCCTGATAAAGCTTTATCGATCTTAACAATATTGGGATCTTCCTTTATTATGATATTAACTTCATCTACCTCTGACTCCTAAACCAAAGGTTTATATTCTCTATTAAAAGTCATCAAACAAGCTCTCTAAAGATACCATACCCTTGGGGATCCTATTGGTCTTTAGTTGTATGACTTCTATGGGTTCTCCAATAGCATCCTTCAATTTTTCTTCATCACTTTCATCACAAATAATATTAGAAAATTCATTTTGCATAGTCATAAAATCATTAATGTGTATATCATCATGAAAAACTTGTAAATATACCATATTATCAGGGACATATGGCTTATAAATAGATATGGTTTGGAACCTATCCATAAACCAAGTGTCTATCTTAGGGATATCTGCTCCAGAAGCATTATGTGCCAATAGATTTGCATTATGATTATGTGCTCTCAGAATATATTGCATATCAAAATCCAATAATCTATCCATTTCATCCATCACTTGCTTATATTGCTTTAATCTAGGGTGATTTGTCTGATATTTTTCTTTGATCTATTGAATTATTAGCTCAGCATCCCCACTAACTTTGAGATAATTAATACCCAATTCCTTGGCTTTCCTTAGCCCTAGCAATAAATCTTCATACTCAGCAACATTATTTGTACAAGAAAATTCTAACCTGTATGGTATTCCAAGATAGCTTCCATTAATGTATGTCAACATTACCCCAACTCCTGCTCCTACTTGAGACTTTGCCCCATCAAAGGTCATAGTCTATAACTCTGAAATCAAAATTCTATCATTTTTTACATCCACTTTAACGTTCAATTTTGGATTCATAATTTCAGCATCGGGTACTTCCAATAAGAAAAGAGAGTATCAAATAGAATAAACCTCCATGTATTTTTCCTCAATAGAATTCATGACATTAACCATATTATCATTAGTATCATCTTTGAATTCAACTGAATACCTATTGAAGGGTTCTCTTTTCAAGATGTTTCTTACCTTGCATTGGGATAGTGTCATATGACTAATCCAACTAAATAGTGCCACCTAACTGCTTTACCCAATGCCTAGAGAGTAAGATGAAAAATAAAGGGTCTACATCTACAACTACAACATCCATCACCACACCTTTCTTAGAATATTGTTCAATATGGATAAGAATTTTGGTGATAATACCTACACAAGGTACTCTCCTATTATCCATTATAGAAATAGGAGGGTGCTATTTCTAACAAATTAAGCCTAACTGATCAACTACCTATTTTGACATCATGTTCATGGAAGCACCACTATCAAGCATACAACTATGAATAACATATTGGTTTCCATAGCCTAAGTATACCTTAGTGATATGTAAAATAGTTTAACTAAATATGAGGCTCTGATTGCATTATTTTCAAGGCCTATGGGGGTTTTAGGCTATCCTCCTGACTGATCAGTTAATTTGAAGGCTCTACATACCTAATATTGGTACTTTGGAATAGTCTTAACTTCCCAAAATTGACGCTAACCTTCTATTTGGTAACATTTATACCCAAGTCAAGCTGATCTCTCTTATTATCAATTGCTTTTCTAGATTTCTGATTAGCCAAATCATTTTTTTACTTTTGGATAATTTTCTCTACATCAAGCTCTCTAGGAATCATTTGTAGCTTCATATAATTTACCTTTTTCTATGAAATCACTCCTATAATTTTCTCCTTTTGTGTAGGTCCTTCATCAATTTTATCCTCCATTTTTCTATTCCTGAGATTGATAGCATGTATTATTTTTAAAGACTCAACCTCTTCTATTGTAGGTATAAGCTTTCCCTGCTTCATTCTATAAAATTTGGTATTAGGAGGCTCACCTAAGGTTGATGCCTCTCCAAATACTAAGGCTCTTTGTTTAATAATATCAACACATATTCCATGTTTTTCTCAAAAAAATTTCTCTAACCTCATCCTCTTGAGTCCAACATACGTTAATTTGAATTTCCTCATCTTCAGATTCAACCTTTAAATCAATATTAGAATATAAACTTAGATAAATACCACAATCAATAGGGTTATGTGGTGTATCATAGGTAGATCAATAAATTTGATTATATGATGCTATATTGTTAGATGGTATGGGATTTGGAATAGAATCTAGATCTCTGTCTACTTCTTTCTTTTTCCAATTTTCATTTTGATTCATGTTTCCCTCTTCATTTCCATTGTTATTCTAGTTTCTATCAAAAATCCTCTTGAAATGAGGTCTACTATCTACCTATTTTCTAAGAATCACCTTGTGAAGTTTTTGTAATGTTGTATTTGACTTTTTTTATTTTAGCCAACCTATTATTTAAAGTAGTAAACATCTCACTCAATTGATTAGCTATTTTATTTATAGGATCCTAATCTATTTTTTTAGGAATAGAGAACTCAACCTTCTTGGGCTTCCTTTCAATTTTATTGGGCTCTAAATAGTATGCTTTCATCTTGCCATTATCAATCATATCCCTTTCTATTTCAATATACCTTTCCATACATATATCAATGGTGGTTGTTTCTTGTTGTATCAGCTCATAATTAAAATCTCTAGGGAAGGCATTCTTGTAGAAACAAATGGATTAATCATTATTTGACCTTAATGCTACCAAAAATCATATTTATGGTCTTAAAGAGTCTTCTATTGAAATATTCCACTGATACATTTTCTTTCTTTTTTATGGTAGCCAAATCTGTCGGCAAGGATTGTTCATTTTTCCTCTCTCTGTATTTCCTAAGGAAACTTTACTTCATTTCTTGGAAACTATGGATAGATTCAGCTCCAATATGGTTAAACCATTCTTGAGCATCTTTCTTTAAAGTTTGAAAGAACAATATGAGGATAACATCTTCATCATATACCTCAAAACTATCCATGGCATATAGAGAATCCCTAATATTATCTTCACTGATGACAACATTGTTTCCTTGGAATTTAGGCAAGTATTTGTGACCTTTACCAAGTAGAGGATTCATATTTTGAGGTAAAACAAGAGCTCTATATCTATTGGTTCTCCATCGATTGAAATTTTTATTTGCATTACAAGCTATCATACTCACTACAGGTTGATTCGCAATAGGTGCTTGGTTTATAGTAGGAGAAGACTAATTTAAACTAGGATTTGGACTAGAAATAGAAATAGTATGAATTGGAATTGAATTTTTCCCATGAGATTTGAAGAATAAATCAAGATTTGGCACTCTAGCAAGCAATTCTTTGCCACTTATTCTTATAGATGCAAAATCCATTTCCTCCTTTCTTTTTTAAAATTTTGAGTTCATTCCAAGTCGCCAGCACAAATGTGCAAAGAAGGAACAAGATCTTCAACAATACTTAGGCCAAGATTGTTAAGCTCGATATTCACTCGACTCTCACAAATTTCACTCTAGGAAAGACTGAGAAATGCAAATACAAAAATTGTTCATAAAGAAAATACATGGGAATTAGAACTACCTAGCAACAAGAATTCTAGTCCTCGACAACGGTGCCAAAAATTATTTGAGGAAATTCTTGCACCCTTAAGAGAATTGTCACACTGCAAGACTTCCCTGATCTAATCAACATTGTGGAATCTGGTAAATCCACCTCTTTAACTCAGGAAAATATTATCATGAGACTTTATAAAAATTTAGTAAGGTAATAAAACCCTTGAGGTGACCCTATAATATTTCTCATATGCTCGTGCTCATCCAGATTTTAAAAAATTAAATAAAACTACAACATAAAAGTTGACCAAGCTTCAAAGTAACTCCCAACTAATACTTCAAGTAGTAGATTGGTGCCTTATCCATTGGGTAATTATAGCCAAACTTAAAATATGATGAAGAGAGAAGAGATAAGAGATAAAACTAAGCCAATCAAATCCATTCAAATAATGTAATAGAAATGATTGAACATGACAGTGAAAGAAGATGCCATTTACACATTCAAAATATATAACCTGTAAATAGGATAACATACAAAACTGCACATAGAACTGTTAAAAGGAGAAAGCAATATTTTCTTAATCAATGTATTATTACAATGGAAGTCTGATTAGGATGACTAGATCTCACTAAACAAATACACATGAGTTCTCCATTCAAATGATGCAATAGAGAACTGTAACTCTTTGTTCAAATAATTCAACAAAGAGCCTTCTGGCTTCTAGCCTCAACCATTGGAAATGATCTTAGTAAATTGGATACCTCCTTAGCAAAAACTTGCACAATAATGGGGAAGAAAAAAGGGGTGACTAAACAAGACACAAAAAGGAATATACAACTAACAAGAATGGGCACTCTAGTATACCTCTTGTAGAATTTTACTTTGCAAAAACTTGATGATCATTTTCTATTGTGGCAACTCTCTAAAATAGCTTGATCATTTGGTCCATAATTATGAAAAATACAATTATTTTCATGATGGCCCATATTATTAATTGTGCTTGTTGTGGTTCTTATTTGTAGTGTGGTAGTGGTCTTAGTTGATCAAAAACACCTATAACATAAAGCTTGATAATAATCATCTTTTATAACTACAATTATTGAAGCTGAATGATGGCCTCCCATTGCCTCTTAATTAGATCTTATAAATGGTCCATAATAGCCATTATATCCATTGCCTTCATTTTTTTAAATCACTATTTCTGGGCAATTTGTCATTTTTGGCCAAAAACCACCCTATTTTTAGTAAAACACCAAAAAATCCTGGATATCCCTCTAAATTAATACACATCATTGTATCACCCATATTAATCCTTCTAGAAAATATTAACGCCTACTCATGTCTAATAAGTTATTAAATTCCAAATATTCTTTCTTCTAGTTTAAATAAAAACACTAAATTCCATTTTTTGGGTACTAGATGAAGGAATTAGGGCCCGATAAAATTTTGAAAAATCATCTAGGTTGCTAGAGTGACATATCCATGACATTTCCCTCATATTTATCTAGCTCCACATAAATTTTCAAGTTGATCCAATAGTTGCATCAAAAGTTATGCCCTTCATAAGATAGACTCCTGCAACAACCTTATTTAGGCCAAACATTTATTGACAAAGATCTCAGGAAAACCAAAACAAAGGCCTAACCTTTGTGACATAAAATCCTTCATTGCTCTTGGAGGGTGAGATAGGACTTCAAAAATACCAAAAAAATTATAATAATTGGAAAGGACTCAAAAATTAATTAAAAGGAGATTCACCAAGGGATTATTGCAAATTTTGAAAGGATTCAAGACACGACACCAAAAATTCAAAAATTAGGAGTACACTCAAGGTGGATTTTTAGGATCCTATAGGCCGACTCACTTGGAAACCCAACCACACCCCCCGCAGGTAACACAAAGAAGACTAGGGAATCCAGGCAGCTGAGGGCACTCAGAAAAAAATTGGCATCACCAATTGAGAGGGCCCAAATAAAAATAACAAGTTGAAAAAACCACCCTCTCATGAACACACTTAAGAAGATTTCAACTAGTATAATTATTGGTATGGGCATGAAGCTCCTTCCAGTGCAATTCAAGCAAAAAAATATGATACACCAATCTCCACACTATGAATAGGTCTCCAATTAGGGCTAAAATTTCAAGGTTGAACTCCTTCTAAGACTGATTTCCAAATCTTGAAAATGGCAAAATCTAAGATTTACCTACCTATAAGTGACATTGACCATGGGATAATAGGATTGGCCTAATTATTCTCCTGAGTACATGCATCCTCATAAGCTAGTGTCGCTTCATCCACCCATGAGAAATGTAACTCAAAAAAATATAGCTCTTTTTTGTGATAGTCCTCTAAATTCGAAGCCACTTCATATGATTATGAAGAAAGTGCCAAGCTACCAAAGGGAAAGAAAAAATGTTACACCAATCAATGAGTTGGTCTATGAGGTTAGTGGGCACACCTCTTGTCCAAGGTTTGACATACGTATTGAAAAGGGGCTAATAAGAGCCAGTAACAATTCATCCAAGAAGGGTGCCATGGAAGACCACCAACTCAATCTTAGACCAACTATACAAATGGATCCAATAGGGAGAGGTGAAGCTTCACACCCACACTGACCAAATCACTGAGTGGAAGAAAAAACTTTAAAATAAAAAAGACCAAAAATAGAAGAGAACCATAGATTCAAGCACCCCCAAGGCTGAATATAACTAACAGGAACCCCAAGCTTAGGAATATTTAGCATTTTTTAGTCTAATAATCTCTTGATAGAAATATCTCATAACAGAGAACCCCTACTGGGCAGTGCCAAATTTGACCAAAAAATCTACTAATTTATTTTTTTCCCTGAAGATATGGAGCACTTGGGTTTCTTCCAAATATTGAAGAAATCTGCACATTTATAAAACCATGTTAAAGATATTTTAGCTTTGGGAATTAGAAGACTTCAATAGTATAATTAGGTTAAGCGAGTCTCCTTCCACCACAAATTTCCTTACCCCTATTTATTTCAACAAATCAAGACCTTGAAACACAACTTTGGATTTCGTGAAGTGTGTCGATTGTTGGGAAATATGTTCAGTAAAAGCCACCATAATGTCCCCTATATCATTTCTAATGACACCATCCACACCTGCATTTCTAGGATTACCTTTTAAGGCACCATAAAAATTAAGTTTGAACCATCCATAGGAGGGCACCAATAGATAAAAATCCTAGGGTTCAAAGTCAGGGTAGAAGGCGTAAGTTGAGGGAACCCTAAGGCCTGTTCAAACACCACTTTAGAGGGAGTACTCCTATGGAATTCTTTACCCAAATTAGGAAAGGCACTGGAAATATTCTCCACTAAGCTCCAAAGGATTTGAGACTTACCCAATGAAGGTCACACTTGGAATTTTTGAAGACCCTATAATTTATTTCTTTCCATAAACCCCAAAGAAGATGTGGAAGAAGTAACTTCCACAAGCATTTAAATCTAGGGAAAAATAAATGGGAGTCCCACTAAAAATAAATATCTTCAACTGAGTTTGGAAGCACCCAAAATACCCCCAATCTATATAAGATAAAATAAAAGGCATCACAAGAGAACTTACAATATTAATTGCTCAAAATGTAAACAAACATTTTTGCTTCTCTTTTTCTTACAATGATAATTTTTGTTCTCCTTGTATTCAATGATTCTTGTTATGAAGTATTGCCTCCATAATATAGCCATAGTAGTGTGACTCTTTGGATACTTGACTATAGCTCTTCATATGCCAAGTCTCATGACTCTTGGCTTGACTACTTGCCACTTGCATACTTGATGAATTCTTGAAACTATACCATATGCACACCTATACATGGCTTACACTTCTATAAATTGCACACTACAATATAAAATACTTGTACACATCTTTACATTACATATTTGTTCATATACATACAAGATAATTATGCACATAGACTCAACTGACATTTGCATTCTAACTCACATGACACTTGTGCATTTCCTACACATTCACACTTACATAAAAGGAGAAATATAACTCACACTCTAAACTATGACTCAACCCTAATCTACTATTTACAAATGTACCATTATGGTACCATGGGGTACATTATCTTGTACTAAATAATGTAATATACTCCAACATCCCTAGGTACATAATAGCTACAAGCTAGTGGTGGCTTACACTTCCCACTATGACTCTCAACATAAGGACGTATGAGGTCATGATGGTTGTTTTAAAATTTCCATTTTGGCCCAAGCCATGCAAGACATGATAATGGTCCTAAAAGGACTTAAAATAAGTCCCAAGATAATCAATGACTTTTATTTTCATCTTCCAGACCTCTTGAGAAGCTTAGATTTTGAGATTTAGGATAAAGTAGTTATCCTGTTAGAATTCCCCTTGAGCTTATCATTTTTTAAGAATAATGATCGTACTTTCCTAAGCATGATTACATGTTTTTGGTGTGAACAACAACAAAATAATATCTCAAGAGGAGATAGGTGTGCTACACATGCTAAGGTGTATCCCTAATTATAGGCCCATGATTTTTTATTTTAGTAGCCTCATCATTGGACAAATCCATATACCTTTTAGTATTGTTCTTTCTTGGTGCACTTGGCATTGGCCTATAACCCTTGGTTGTACACACATCCAAACCTAAAGATAAATGATAATATGGAAAAGAAATTCATATCTTAGTGGATTAGATTCCTTTATTAAACTACCTCTTATTACAATTTTATGGACAAATTCCTGACACCAACCTTGAGGACCATCAAGGGAACCAAGCCTCAATGTATTTCAGGTGAAAGCATCAAGTAGTTGCAACATTGGAATTGAGAAGATTGGTTCTTCCTTGACACTGCTACCACTATTTGCATGCATTGTTTCTCCAAACCAGTAAACCTACTACCAAAATATTCATCCATAAGGGTTATCTATTTTGAAATGCCAAGGTAGCTAGACTTGATAGATGTTACCTTTAGAAGTGACAAAGAAAAGCAAGCTACTATAAGTTGTCAACAAACTTACCAAAGGTGTGCTAGTTAAAGAGAAGAGTGACCATCCTAGAGGGGAAATTAGAAGAGTTAGGTGTTGGAAATATGTTTAATATTTTCCATGTTATTCTAGTAGGGTTAACTCTTCGTGTATCCTCATCGAGATTCGAGATCGGGTCAAGCCCTGAGAAGGGGTTTGGGGGTGGCAACCCCAAAAAGTGAGGGTTTGGAGGTGATAGTTTTAGGATTTTTTAAGCAATTTTTAGACCCATATGGGTTGTTTAGGGTTAAATATTTGAACCCATGGTTTTTTTCCCATGGTATTGTAAAATTCATTCTTGTGCTATTGTTATTTAATTGCACTTGCATTAGGGTTTGAAGTGAGAAGAAAGATGAATGTTATTATATCAGAGATGGTTAAGTTTATGAAATAAGGAGATATTACTATGCGTAAGGATTTGCAAGGTAAAATATTGTGTTATGTATGTATCTGTTATCTTCATTTTTCCTTTGATTCTATATTTACTATTTTTCTAGATTTAGTTTATTAGGGTATTTTACTCTTCATTTGGTATGAGATCTAGGTTTTTTATCTTTGTTTGAGGAGTAAGAGTTTCAACCCTGTGATAAATTAATTCTTGAGTGGGAGCCATACACAGAAGAAACTAGATGAACGAATTCTCCCACTTGTTGAATACTTTCCATAGAGGCCAAAAAATGCCATTATCAACTGTCATGGGTAATCATATCCATAGATCTTCTACACCATGTAATTTTTTGAGAAAGTACAACCTTTGTTAATGAATCAACAATATTATTCTCTGTATCAACTTTCTCCAAAATCACCTGATTCCCTTCAATTATCTCTCACAAAATGGTACTTAATATCAATATATTTTAATCTTGAGCCTCATCGAACTGAACGCTTGTCACTTTCCTTGTACTTTTAGTGGTGTAAAAGGTTTAAAATGATTGTGACATGGTGGTTATAGGGGTGTACTTTACAAAGAACTATGTGGTAGCTTTTAGGGTAGACCATGCAAAATACTATGGCAGCAATGAAAGCTAGAGAGCCTACCCAAATTCATGGCAACTACCAATTCCACCATGTAAATTAAAATATATATAACAATATATTTTGATCAATCATGAAAACTAAAATTGTTGGCAAAAAATATTGCACTCTAACTATCACTTTTAATTCTCATAGCATTCTGCTTAAGACTAAATATTGAACACAACCTCTATAGCCACATTGCTTATTTACATGTATGAGTTGTTGCAATGTACCTTGCATTTTTTGTGGATAAAGTAACCACTGATTGCTTTTTACTCATCCAAATTATTGTCCCTCAAAATAGTTTAAAAACATAAGCACTCATGTATATTCTCTTGTCTAGATCTCCAGCCCATTCAACATCCACAAAACCTTGTATATTTACAATATTACTATCTCCAATTTTTTCATGGTAACAAATAGCATAGTTTGAATTTCCACACAAGTATTTGAAGATCCTCTTCATAGCAACCCAATGTTCCTTTATTGGATTGGATATATATTTGCTAACTACTCCCATTGCATGTGTAATATTAGTTCTAGTACAAACTATTGCATAAATCAAACTACCAACAAAGCTGGCATAAGTAACATGATGCATTTCTTCTTCTTTTTTCCTTTGATTTTGTATTTACTATTTTTCTAGATTTAGTTTATCAAGGAATTTTGCTCTTCATTTGGTATCAGAGCTAGATTTTTTTAGATTTGTTTGAGTAAGAGTTTCAACCCTGTGATAAATTAATTCTTGAGTGGTAACCGTATGCAAAAGAATCTAGGCGAAGAAAATGATGAGAAGCACATGAGTAAAGATTGAAAAATTTAATGGATAGAATTTTGATTTATGGAAACTCAAGATGGAGGATTTATAAGTTGATAGATATTAGTGGATTGTGGTCTTAGGAATAAAATCAACATCAACAAAAAATGAGGATTGAATAAATATCGATAGGAATGCAAGGAGTTCTATCATATTATGCTTATCTAATTCAATATTATTGAATGTATTGACAGAGACCATACCAAAGTTGTTATGGGATAAGCTGAGAATTTTGTATCAAATAAAGTCACTAGTAAATAAACTCTTTCTCTAGAAGAAGTTGTATTTACTTCAAATAAATGATGGTGACTCTATGGCTGAATATCTAAATGCTTTTAACACTATTGTAATTCGATTAAACTTTGTTGAAGTAAAAATGTATGAAGAGAAAAAGTGCATTACTTTACTTTGTTTAATATATGATTTGTGGGATAACCTAGTTATGTCTATAACTAATACACTTCTAAATTGAAAGTAGAGGATATAGTAGGAACATTGCTATCTAAGTAAATGATATTGAAATCTCGAGGATTATCATTAGAAGGATTCCTTGGTTGTGAGAGGTCATTCTCAAGAAAGAAAAAGAACTCAAGAGAAAGAAAATTGAGATCTAGGGGTAGATTTGTTGCTCTAGAAAAAAGGAAATATGTGTGGTAAAATAGGTCATTATGAAAGAGACTGTAGATCTAAAAAGGTTGATAATAGTTGATCATATTATGAAGGAACAATTGTATAAATGAATACCACAAATGAAGATTTAGAGGACTTATTCTTAGCTGCAACGTGTTCAAGTAAATGCCATGACTCATAGATGATTGATTCAGGTGCTTCTTTTCATATGAATCGTTATAGGAAAGGATTTTGTGAATATGAAAATATAAATTAAGGTGAATTCTTCTTGGGAGACAATTAAACATATAAAATAATAAGTTGAGAAAGAGTCAAGTTGAAGTTAAAATATGGAAGAATTAAAACCCTTCCTAGTGTGTTGCATATTTTGGATTTGGCAAGGAATTTTAAATCTTTGAATAAGATGAATGATGTGGGTGTGACTATGGTATTCAATAAGGATAGCTACAAGATGACTTGTGGAGTCTTGGTGTTAGCAAGGGAATTTCATACATGAACTCCGTTCAAACTTGATACCAACACTATAAATATTGATTACAATAACTCTTTATTTGTAGAGAATAATATGGTAGAAGCGGATCCAAGTATCCTTGTACAAAAGATAATATTGTGGCATCAAGCATGATGCATATTGGTGAGAAATGCCTTTGAACATTAAAAATAAAAGGTATGGCTGAAGGAATTTTTTATTTCCCATTAAATTTTAATTTTTGTGAGCACTATTTTTTTGGAAAGCCTAAGTCAAGTTTCCTAGTAATGCTACAATATTTGAAGGAATTTTGGATCTATTTCATAGTGATGTGTTTGGAATTGAAAAAGTACCATCATTAGGTGAATCTATCTATTTTGTTGCATTTATAGATGAATTTTCAAGAAAGACCTATGTACATTTTTTATGAAACAAATCTAATATTTTTATTAAATTTAAAGAGTTTAAAGCTCTTGTAGAAAATTAGATAGAGAAAAATATGAAGGTTTTGGGAAGTGACAATGGTGGTGAGTATTGCTCTAATGAATTTGAGTAGTTTTACAAGGATTGTGGAATAGAAAGGAAAAAATAATTTTGTATACTCCACAATATAATAAAGTTGCAGAACGGATGAACAAAATATTTATGGATAACGCTAGAAGCATGCTAAGTGGTGCATGGTTAGAAAGGAAATTATAGGTAGAAGCCATGTTAACTACTTGTTACCTCATCAATAGATCTCCTACCTCAGCTTTGGTTGTGATTCTTATATGTATGTCCTAAAATAGAAAATGACTAAGCTAGACTATAAATCTAAAAAATTCATATTTGAGGATTATAGTATTGATGTTAAAGGATATAAGTTGTGGAATGCAAAAAACACAAAATATTTTTTACAGTAATTATATGATCTTTAGAGAAACAAAAGGGTTTTAGAAATAAGAAATGCAACCAAGAAAAGAACCTAAAGTAGTTCAAATAAAATTGGAACAAAGGGAAGAACCTGGTGCTACAGAAGAAGATGAACTACAGAGAGTCTAAAGAGGAAAATTTAGAGGAAGAAGATGGGGAGGAAGCTAAAGATGTAGAGCTTGGAACTCCAAGTTTGAGTAGATTAGATCGAGTGAGAAGACTCTTAGAAATGTGTACGCATGAAAAAGACACCATTACACTAAAAATGAATCATTGTATTATATCGTAAAATGAATCTTTGGAATACAATAAACCCCTTTGTATGGTGCTTCACAATAAAAATGTCCAAAGGGGGTGATCCCCTTTTACAATAAAATATGGTATCATATTCTTCTTCATGCTACAATCAATATTGGAGGTGGGTTTTTTGTGACCACCATGATGGATTTGAGCTTTTGAATCTTGAACCTACACACATGCAAAGAGACAAAGAATTTAGTAGCACTTGTCAAAATGAGTATAATGAAATGACCAATATAAATTTAATATGAAAAGATTATTGCATACATGAATCATAATTTGGGCAGCATAACTTTAGCATTTCCTTCCTCTCTTGCTTGGTAAAGTGATGGTGTGATTTCATCCTTCCTTTTATCTCTCTCTTGCCCCCTTCTCATTCACAAAAATGAATGATGTTTTATAACTTTTTAGAAGGTTACGGTTAGGGTTTGGAAGTGGCAAGGTAATGTTGCCAAGTGGCAAGCTAGGATTAAAGTATGATTAGCAGGTAGGATTTGTCTATATATATAAATATAAATATATAAAATATTTATATATTTATATATAAATAAAAAATGGCTAGGATTTGGTGTCTATAGATGCCCCTTTTTGTATAGCATTGTGTAAAATATTATGCACTATAAAAACAAGATACACATGGTTTTATTGGATGAAGAAATTAATTTTTTTTTTGCCTCAGTGTGGAATGATCAATAAAAAAAAATTAATAATGGCTTACGCCCTCAATTGGTGAATGGGTGAAAGATGAAACCCAAGATCTAATTGACTAAATTTGGATGATGAAAGGGGTGTGATTTTATGGATGCAAATATCAAAAATCAAGATGAAGTTGATTACCTCAAGTTTGGAGTGAATATGTATTTTTGAAACTTTGTTGTTGGTGGAATGATGAGCACTTTTGATGTGGTAGATGGACCAGTCAATATAATTATGTGTGTGATACTATAATCATTTGGAGCTGGAATTTGTCTCTACACATCAATTGCATTCACCACATACAAACTCGTAAATGACATGGTACATACCATTTTGAGATATTTGTGAAAATTTTTGCTTTTACAAACCCGCAAAGAGGGCTTAATGATTACCTTGAGAAAATTTTCTTGAACACAGTCACATTCCAAGATTGAGTTACCAAATTGATTTGATTTGGGACAATATGAAATGGGATGGTGTGTGGGATACATGGATGAGCTGATGTGGTGATTTTGTGAAGTTTTGAGGCTGATTTGATGTTTTTTTTTAACAAGTGTCCTTATGGTGATCTACCCATCCTACCGGATTGTATGGATAACCAATCACTATAACTACTATGTGACTAGAATAGATCACTAGATACAAGGTTCTCTTGAGGATTGTTTGACCAAAGGGTTTTGGTGCCTTTGGAGCCTTTGAATTGAAAGTGACCAAAGGATTTTGGGTACCTTTGGATATTTTGAACTAATTTGACCAAAGGGGTTAGGTACCTTTGGAGCCTTTTGAATTGGAATTTGATTTTTGAGACAACAAGGCAAAGGGAGCAACCTTTGAAAAAAGGACATAATATTTTGAGCCTAGAAGATGATGTGTTGATTGATTGAATGCAAGGCAAATGGTACAACCTTTGACAAAAGGACACAACCTTTTGAACCTAGTAGTTGATTTGTTGATTGATTAAATGTGAGGCAAAGGATGCAACCTTTGACAAAATGACGCAACATTTTGAACCTAGAAATTGATATGTTGATTGAATTTTTGCATTAATAAAACCAAGACAAAGTATTGGTATTGAGGCAAAAGCACTTGATTGAGTAAGTCTTTTATTGGATTGGTTGATTTGATTGATTGGTGGGGGTAAGCTATGATACTTTGATACTTTGTACTTGTGATTCATATATAGATATACATGGTTTTTTTATGTATCATTTTATACTTTTTGTGTTCCCTTTATTGTGGATGCATGTATGAATGCATATGTATATGGTGGTATAAATGCATTATGAATTATGTATGTAAATGAACTGATGTTATCATTATCTAAGGACACTAGCATCTAATGGTGAGATATGAAGTGGATTATGAAACTTATGTAATGATGTGATTATGATATGGAATGTAAGCTTGCATATGACTTTTTTTACCGTAAGGATAAATAATCTAGAGTTGTTTTGCAAAGACTAAAACATCCTAGTGATTTCAAACAAACTCATCTATTAATCTGGCAAAGCGGAGTCAAATTTCTCAAGGACCAATTATGTGTATAATGGATGTTTATTTACCAATAATGAGCATAATAATAACTTAAGCCAATTAAGAACCACTATGTGTGCAAATGAATTTATTTACCCATCTTGAGTAAGGTGAGATTAAACCAGACATGGAGAGAACCAGAAAGCTAGTTTGTCCTTATGTGATTTTAGATATCTCTTCAAGAGAGACGTGTCACCATGCATGAGCATAGTCCAATGCTAGGGTCTCCAAGCTTTGGGGAATAATATTCTCAACCACTCGAATTGATTCTTGATGAGAATTAAACCCTATCCTTACTACTTGAAGGCCTATTGTTATTATTATTACTTTGTGCTTTAAAAGAGAGAGCTTTGAGGAATCAATTTCTCAACCACTCGAATCGAGTCCTGATGAGAATTAAATCCTATCCTTACTACTCACTCTCATTATGAGTTTATTTTTTTTTACAAGAATTAGATCTTTGAGGAATTGTATTCTCAACCACTCGAATTAAGTTTTGATGAGAATTTTTCCCTTATCCTTACTACTCTTTTTGTCATTTTTGTAAATTGAGCAAAGATGTATATTTAAAGTGGTGAAAACCACTATTTTCATTTTTTTTGTTTTTGGACTATGTGCATAATAAGACAAGCAAGAAGAAATTTTTACTTCAAGGTTCAACCTAATCATAGCATCATCCTTCTCTGAGACAATATGTTATTAAAAAGTGTGTTTGGTTCAAAAATGGTAGAGTCAATTCCTAGAACTTAGAATTTTTTAGCGAAAAGTGTGTTTTGGTCCAAGAGGAAACTTGATATTCAATGGAGGTTTCTTGAAATACTATAAGTGGTTAAGTGACCGAAAACACCTAGAGATGCAACTTTTTTCTCATTTTTTGACATAATTTTTAGATTACAAAATGGAATTGATGTTAGACCGAAGGTGCCCCTAATTAAGGTGACAAGACTTGTTGGACTAAGAATTATCTAAACTAATTGAATGAAAACTAATATAGTGAGCGATCTTAATGGATGCAACTGATACAAATGCATGTATGCAATGTAAGTGGAATGCATGAATGGATGCATGAAATGTAATGTGTATGATTTAGTGGTAATGAAAATGTGTGTGTGTTTTTTTAAGCCATGTATATATGTACATATATAATTTACATTAAGTTGGCCAAGGTGGTGATGGTGAATTGATAGGTGGATCAAGTTGCTTTAATGGGAGGAGCAAACAAAATATGGGTCAATGGATGAGAAATATTATAAGGTAGAACTCATCTTTCTAGGTGAAAATCACAATGGGTACTGACTCTTCTTTAGAGCTATCAGATGCAATAGAACTCATGTCATATTCCTCATAATAGTCTTTGTTAGAGTCATCATAAAAAATAGTCTATCATGGCAACTTGGGGTTACATTTCCAAAAAAGCCTTATATAAAGAGGCATGAACTCAAGGTCTATGTATTCATATTCACTATCATCATTGTCTTCATCCTCCTCACCATCATCTTCGAGACCTATAGTGAGTTATTGAAATGCTCTCTCAAAGGAGGTTGTGGAGGAGGGTGACCTGTATTCTAAGCCAGAATTATCATGTACCTCTCGATAGTGATGTTCAATGATATCATGAATACTTGTTCATTTCATCCTAAGCCATATCCTTACCAATTAACCTATCAAAAATATCACATCAAAAAATCTAATATTGGATAGATATTCGATATTGGTATAAACTTATCTTTGGTTTTCATCATGATGAGGTAGATCAAACAAAGAATGTACTCCCCATACACAAAATTGATCTTGTTTGGAGTTGAACCCATATTATATACCATGCCTATATCTAAATATGGGTCACATGGGTGACTATAGTCTCTAATAGTCTCGATGTTATGTGGGTTTATTATGATATTCTAAACTATGTACTCACCAATGTTTGGATTGGCAAGATAGACTACAACTTGGGTGTGTACTGATGTGGATGATGTAGGTGTTGAGGTGGATGCTCCAATAGAAACTTATCACTCAACTAGTGGTGGTAGAAGAGGGTTAAACTAAGTGGTGTGGCTAACATGTTAAGGCTCGGGACAAGGTGGGGTGATGATGGGTGTTGGTTGGCTTGGATTGGATGGTTGACTCTATGATGTGGAGGCTTACCCCCTATGTGATAGTTATAGGGGTGATAATTTTATTGTTTGGTTGATGTGATGAGATGTGGTTTGATGAAGGTGATGGTTTATTTGTGGGATGATTTGATGCTATTGGAAAATTATATGAGGTTGATGTGGAGGCATGATTTGGTTGAATGGTTTGGGATGTGGATGGATGATCAACTATGGGGAAGAGCCTTTGGGATGGGTGCTTTTGATGATGTTTCTTGGTGTGAGATTGATTAAGTGGTGATGGGAGTGATGGATAAATGGGTGGATGGTATAGATGGTGCATATGGGTTTGATATGAAGTTGTAGTACTTGAATGGTTCTTCATCTGTGAGTATACAATGGATTTATCCCTCATGTACATATTTCAAGCATTGATGTAATTTTGAGGGTACACTCTTCATTTCTCTAATCCAAGGGTACCCAAGGAGTATGTTATATTGCATGGCCCTCTCTAGGATGTGGAACAATGTGTGAATCATATTGACCCCCACCTTGATGGGGAGGACAATTGTTCCAACTATCGAGCATAAAGCGTCATTAAAGGCTCGCAATGTGAAGTTGAATTAGTAATGTGTGAAGGTGAAAGGTTAAGGTGTTGGAGTGTTGGGGTAGTGATGATGTTGATAGAGGATTCAGTGTCAACTAGCACTCATTTAAAGGGATTTTTATCAATATGAGCTATTATGTGAAGTGAAGGATCATGCATATCACCTAGTATGGTTTTGATATCGAAATCATAAAATGTAATTAATGGTTCCATGCATGTCTGTATGTTCCCCATAAAATTCATGAAAGAATTGGGATCTTGTTTCTAAACTTCAATGGCTTTTAGGATATCTATTAATGCTTTACAATTTGGGTGAGACTATTGTATGAGATCATCTATTGATAATTTGGTCGAGGCTAAATTTAAGCTATGTGTTAGCTAATTGCTTAGTGTGATGGTTTTTTTTTGTTGATGGTTTTGGAGATGAATTGTAGGTGGCGGATGGGTATGATCTAGTTGTAAAGGCATGGTAGTTGATGATGGCATAGGATGGAGTACCACTTGTGTTAGTTCATTTGATTGCTATGTTCGGTTGGCATTCCTTTGACTTTGGGTAACTATGTTGATAACCCCCACAAAATCTTGGTATTGTTGTGTGTTGTGTATATGGTTGACTTGGTTAGGGTTATTTGTAGGAATTAAAACCCTTGTTGTTTGTTGTGTTTCCTCACGATGAGGAAGAGGTGTATGGTAAATACCAAGGTTTTAGTTTTGTTGTGCCAAAGGGTTATCAATCTCTATAGTCACTTTTTCTATCATATCTTGGACTATATATTTGAATAAATAGCAACTACTAATACCATAACCTTTTTTATGATGAAAGGTGCAATATTGGTACTCCTTAAAGTTTCTACCATGTTTGGTAGGGTCTTCAAGTTTAATTTGTGGTAGTGCATGGTAGAGTTAGATTCTATTACATCATTTGGGTCATGTAAATGTACCTTTCTAGGTACATACTTAGGACATTAGATTACTTTAGGGGGAAGTTATCTAGTTACTTTATGCAATGTAATAAATGCACAAGTGTCAATGTGCAAGTTGTAAATGTGCAAGGTGTCCCTTGTACAACTAGGTAGAGTGTTGGCCAAGGAATCTATCTTCCATTATAAAAGGGCCTCATTGTAAGATATTGGTGAGATAGTAGGTAGTAGTAGAATTATTGTGTAACTCCATTAGTGATGGAGTACAATGTAGTCCTGTAGCTTCTTGCATGGAGTGTCCATTTCCTCCATAGCAACATTGTATTCATTTCTATCATTTCTATTTATAGCATATTTTTGCAATCTCATAAATTTACTTTCTCTCATATTTTTGCATCTTGTGATTGCCATCTCCCATTGTGATCTACCTCAAAAGCTAACAGTGGTATCAGAGCCATGGTAGATCTAGCCATAGTAGATCTAGCTACTATAGATTGAGAGGAGAACCACCATTATTATTGAGCCTAAATTTTTGTGAACCTGATTCACCATAGTGCATAGGCTCTTGCAAAAATATTTAGAAGAATCAAGGTGGTAGGGAGAGCTTCGAGAAAGTACTATTGTTAAAAATTGGGCCAATCACCATAGCTTCAATTTTTGCAAACCGGATGTGCCTTTGGACCCACTGCATGTAAATTTTGTTGCTTTGAGATTGTTTGGTAGAATAGACTGAAAAGAGATATTGTGAGATTCATTTGGCTAAGAGTCTTCCCACAGAGTTGTAGGAAAACTTGTGAAGATAAGGACTCAACATTTGATCCACTAGTTTGATGAATCAACTAGTGAAGCTCATCTAAGAGATCTAGAAAAGTTTACTATTACCTGAAGTTTCTTTTATTGTAGGGAACTAACTCTCATATGATTGGGACACCTCCTACAATAGAAATCTAGGAGATTTCAACTTCGTTATCCGAAGGTCGGAGTGCCTTCATAGTGCAAAGATTAGTTGTTGCAAGAGAAGAATACTACAGAAGAGACTCTAGGAGAAAGAGTCATGGTGAAGTCTGGAGATTGAAGATCTCCATCGATAGAGTCAACTTCACAAAAGAAAAGGCCATAGAAGCCTTGATCCTAAAAAGCCATAGAAGCCTTGATCTAAAGAAAGGCCATAGAAGCCTTGATCCTGAAGAAGACTCCAGAAGAGAGTACCTAATTCAGAAGTAGATTCAGATTTTAGTACTAATAACTTATTGTAGGGAAAGGAGATTCAGTGAGTTGGGAAACTTCCTACAAGAAAGTTAGGAAGAGTATCTTCTTTAGAATCAATCCAACACCTAAAGAAAACTTGAAGGTGAAGAGATCAGGTGAAGATCTCATTGAAGAAACTTCCATTCTTGGAAGAACGAGAAGGACTAGGAGAGTCTTATTCAAATCCAGAAGTAGTAGAATCAAGAGATCCAGGAAGGAGATCTCAATTCCAAAAGTTGAAGAAGAAGGTCTCAAGGAAGACCAAAGAAGCTACAAAATTGAAGACCTAGGAGAGGTCTCGAGGAAAAAGGCTTGGAGAGCCTTGTTTTTGAAGCAAGAGAAAGATCATAAAAAGAGTTCCTAGAAGAACTCATTGGAGAAATTCTCCATCAAGGAGAAAGTTTTTGATAAGGGAAATATTTGGGACAATTGTTGCCATTCGACAACAAGCCCAAAAAGAGAGAAGAAGAATTTGGCAAAGAGTGTCAAATTTCAAGATACTGAAGACCTCAAGACATTTAGAGTCTTGTGAAGGAGATCCTGCTTGAAGTCAAAATTTGACAAGAAGACTTGAAGATAGAAGAAGCTTACCAAATCCGAGAGATTTGAAGATTACCTTTCATAGCAAGAAGGCATTGTTTTAGAGATAAATATTTCTCCAAATCTATAGCAGAAAGGAGAATATTACAAGAGAAGAACAAGCCACCAAATCCTAGGCTCATGAAAGAAAGTTTGA
This sequence comes from Wollemia nobilis, assembly GCA_028583015.1. Classification (NCBI taxonomy): domain Eukaryota; kingdom Viridiplantae; phylum Streptophyta; class Pinopsida; order Araucariales; family Araucariaceae; genus Wollemia; species Wollemia nobilis. The sequence goes on from JAQPPZ010016670.1 coordinate 3,033,244, forward strand.
GATCACTTTTTGGTGAAGGAGGAGCTTTTTGGAAAAGCTAACAAAAGTTGCAGAACTCTATCTAAAGCAACAAGCTTGATCTACATCCTCTACAAAAATATTTCAAAAAAAGGTAAGAAACTATTGGTGCAAGTAGATTCATTAATTGGATTACTTATCAGATTTGTTAAAGCACCTTATATTGGATCAAAGTTGCAAAGAGGAAAATTGTATTACAATATTCAAAAGTGCAAAAAGAGAAAAATTCCTTTTAAGGATCATTTGCACATTAGGAGTTGATTAGATTTTAGAGTTACAATTATCTATCAACTACCTATCTTCTACTTTGGAAAAAGAGAAAAAGAAGACTAGATCCTACAACTTTGTTTGTAGTGAAATTTGCAAGGGTTCATTCCAGATTATGCTTGAAAGGTTGCAGTGGAATTGTTAAGTGCATTTTTGAGAAATTAGTGGAGCAATAAGGTGAGATTATTGTTACCATTAAAAGTGCATCTATTAAGCACTATACTAGTTGATTTTTTAACTAGTTATTCTCAATTAGTTTGTGTTGTTAAAAAAAAAAAAGCACAAAATATGCAGCACTTTCATGGCCAAAAGAAGCCACCATTACAAGAAAAAGGTGGAGAAGAAAGCCACCATTGAAGTCCTTGAAGGAAGCCTCAAATCGAGACCTTGGAAGTCTCAAGATTCAAGGAGAATGTAAGGGTTTCATTTTAGTACAGAGTGTAGGAATCCCTATTCAAAAATAGTATTTCATTAGCTTGGATTGACTATCATCCAAAGAAGAAGAAGCAAGAAGGATTACATAAAAAATTCTTCATATTGGTGCAAGATCCAACTATTACAAAGCACCTCTTTTGTTCCTGTGAAAGGACAAAAGTATTTCTATTTATAGGGGGGTAGTAAGGACATCATATCTAGTAGATTGAAGGGTAGAATTCAAGCAAAGAGGAAGGCTCACACGTCCAAGAATCAAGGTGTTCAAAAACACCATTTTCCCTCATCCAATCCAGCCCTATAAGCAGCATGTCACCTGCAACATTGAAGCCATTGAAAGAAGGCATTATCACATGTGTCTACATAAAAAAAGGGGTAGCATTCAGTGAGATATTAGCTACGTAAAAGCTAAGAAAAAGGGCTACCTATTGGCTGTTACAAACAACACTATATTTCAAGCACTAAAGAAGGGCACAAATCGGCATACAAAACCTACAAAAAGGTGAATAGAAAGGAGCTATACCTAAGGCATCCATTGAAGCAAACATCCACCAAAAAGGAGCTCAAAAGTGTGCCATAGAACCGTGGAGCAATCCAGTTGTAGCCATCCATCATCCTCACCAAGCCAACATGCAAAAGGAAGCTTGCATCTCAAGAAACATAGCAAGCTCACATAGGATGCAAAGATAAAGGAAGAATTAGGGTTGCAAGCTCATATTTGAAGCATTAGAAAGAAGGCTTACATGCACAAGCCTTGAGTGCCACTTGGCACAAATTCTCTAAGCATCCCAACATTCATGAAGACCCAAGCACTCACCTAAAAGGGAGTTACATACGTTTGGAGGGAGTTAAGAATATTTGGAGGTTACCACCAACCTCATCATTGCCAAAGGTACATTGAAGACACCTACCTTGTAACGCTTCAAGTGACACTTGTCACAACTTGCAAGAAGTTCATCCTATTTAAGGCACCTATCCTAGAAAAGGAGGGAGAATGAAGTCAAATGAAGTCAAGCATTTATGCATTGAAGCTCACTTGGAGGAGAAAGGCTAATTCAAGCCATACACCATTCAAAGGTGTAAGAGAGCATTTAAGACACTATCATAAAACCAGCAAAACCAGTGCTTGCATTTGGAGGAGCTTTGTCATAAGCAAAGTGCATTTCAAGGAGTTTTCGATGCCATTTATGGAAGAGAAGGAGCACCATCCTAGGAGGAAACCAATGCCGATCAAAGAGGGCTTTGACTACCCATGAGCGCTACACTCCACAAAGCTACGAATTCACCACCTCACAACATTGAAGGATTATTAAGGTAAAGGTTGATTTTATTATTTGCTTGCTTTAAACCTAAGGTTTTTGGAGTTATAAGGGTACATTATATCTACTATTGCAATATTCTGCATTAGTGATTTATTAAGCAAGCATATTTTAGGATTATTAATATTTGCAAAAGGTAACCTAGGAGGAATAAGGGTTATTACTGAAATTTAAATTATTTGCAAATATTATTTTCTAATTTTTCCAAATTTGGGAGTTATAAGGAATACAACATCAAATTAGGAATTGGAAATTAGAAAACATTAAAATCAACCATAAGGGGTATTTAAAGAGGTTTATTAAATATTTTCAAAGGTTGGAATTTTTATAATAGTGTTGTCTCAAAATCACTTAAAGGAGGCAAAATAAATCCAACATCAAAACCTCTTCAAAAATTGAAATAGTGCTTAGTTCAATAGGAGTAATAAGGAGATAGAAAAGTTGATTTTGGTGTTTACAAAATTTCACAAAATCAACCCAAAATTGAACTACAATTTACAAAAAGCACTATATTGATCATATATCCTATCCAAAACACCCTAGGGAGTCATAAGGCATTCTACAAAACTTGGTAATATTAGCATCCATAAAAAATTATCAAGTTCTAAATTCATTGGATAGATGTAAGCTTTCTACAAAACCTAAAAACTTATTAGGTTTGTGAACTCTCATCATTAGGGAGACATAAGGAATTCTACAAAACCTAAGGGTTAACAAAAGGTTTCATCAAATCAAGCTTATATATTTCATTTTGGAAGCCATAAGATAAGAATCTCTCTATATCTTAAACTAAGGGAGTCATAAGGATGTCTACTTCAAAGGACTCATCAAGCATTAATAGAAATAATCCCTTCAGAAAAGAAAAATCCAATGCTATTAAACTTGGGATCATGAATTTACTCATGAAATCTGAAGGAATATTAGACCTAGCTTCAAAAGTAATTCATAGTGAAGCATTAGAAGATAATTTTGACTCTATGGAATGCTATCTTCAAGCACGTCTCAATGAAGCAATAGCCAACAAAAAAGTGACATTTCACTTCCTCTAGATTTTGTGAGCATATTATACATGGCATTGCTCACACATAAACATTACAAATATGAGAATGTAGAACAAAAGATATTGATAGAACTTCTCAAAAGGAAAATAGAATTAAGTGAATCATATCTTGGAAAGATTTTTCAATCTTCATGCAACATTGATACTTCAAGTTCTACTAATTCAAAATATTATCATGATGCTCTAAGTGGTTTTTCAAAAGCTTCTGTACATAGTAAAAATAGAGAAGGAGAAACATCCCAATAGGAACCAAGTTGCAGTACAACCACCTATGAAAGCATAGAGACTGGATTCAAAGGCAAAGCTAAAGAAGAAGAAGATGAATCCAATGAAGGAGGAATACAGTGCAAGGTCAATTGAAAGAAGAACCTACAACTTTAGCTTATTTTGCATCATATAAAGACTAAAGTAGCTATAGAAGAACCAAGCATAAAGTTCATCTGATGGAAGAAGATCCATATTGAAGACTAAAGTCTTCAATACCCAAATAATGTAATACAGGGGGGTGTTAGAGTTAGATTCTATTACATCATTTGGGTCATGTAAATGTACCTTTCTAGGTACATACTTAGGACATTAGATTACTTTAGGGGGAAGTTATCTAGTTACTTTATGCAATGTAATAAATGCACAAGTGTCAATGTGCAAGTTGTAAATGTGCAAGGTGTCCCTTGTACAACTAGGTAGAGTGTTGGCCAAGGAATCTATCTTCCATTATAAAAGAGCCTCATTGTAAGAGATTGGTGAGGTAATAGGTAGTAGTAGAATTACTGTGTAACTCCATTAGTGATGGAGTACAATGTAGTCATGTAGCTTCTTGCATGGAGTGTCCATTTCCTCCATAGCAACATTGTATTCATTTTCATCATTTCTATTTATAGCATATTTCTACAATCTCATAAATTTACTTTCTCTCATTTTTTAGCATCTTGTGATTGCAGTCTACCTCAAAATCTAACAGTGTAATAATTTGTGCTTCATACAATCATTGGAAAATGTTGGAAAGTGGCTTGTATAATGGAATGTAGTTGTGATATGGCAAGTAAATTGTTGGTATTATTGGTCATCTGCTATGTTGCCCTAATTTTGAATTTGAGGTGGTGGTGGTACTACTTGATATGTCTATTGTTGTGGTCATTATTGTGGAGGTTGTTGGAATTGGACTTGAGCTTGTTGTGTTTGTTGTTGAGGTTGACTCAATACCACTTAATTCACTTGACCAACTTTTGGCTGGTTCTAATGGTTTCCCCTTTGATTCTTATTTTGCCATTCTTTTTAATTCTTATTTTACCATTCTTTATTTTCAACTTTATCCCACCCTCTTGTGTCTTGATTTCTTAAATGACTTGGGCTTTGAAAAGAGATTATTTTAATGTTCTATATTATTGCACTTGTATTAACAAGGAGATGGGTTTAGAAATTATTGTAAATATTCGTGTGAGTTCTTCCATAGGGAGGGAGAATGATAACTTGGTGATAACTACCCTCCAATAGTTTTCATAATCATAGACTGAATCATCTTTGAATTGACATAAGTTGAATAGGTTAATCATTATGGTTTTCTTTCTAACATTTAGAGAGAACTACTCTAGAAATTGATCTACTAATTATTCAAATGTGTAAACACTATGGTACGATAAATGGTTGAACCATTCTAGGGCATCTCCTCCAAATATTTGAGGGAAGGTTTGGAGCATCAAAGGGTCATTCTCTTGTATTCCAAAGCACAAATGGATGAATGTGCCTACATGCTCTCAGGGGTCTTCATCCCCTTTGATTTTTTCAAACTTTGGTAGTGTTAAATATACAAGGTAATGTGGTGATGGTACCAAAGGATAAAATGGTTGATTGACAAACTACTGTAGAGTGGATTTTTGATATAACATTCTAGGTGTCTGCATGGCCAATTTGTTAATTTGGTTCTATAAAAATTGAAACTTAGGGTCTTCCAAGGGTGGTTGAAAGACCTGATTTGCTTTTTGTGTCTAGGTTGGGTGATTTTTATTTGTGGTGAAGTGGCTTAAAGGAATGAAGTTTTGGTTGACTAATGGATTAGTGTTGGTTAGGATTTGATGTTGATGGATGTTATGTTGGTTATGATTATGAAATTTTTGTTGTTGATGGTGTGGATATGGTTGATGTGGAGATGGGGGGTGATGGTATGTTGACTTGATGAAGTGGCATAGGTGTTATGAAGTGGATGATTTGGTATTATTATTGTGGGTGGTCTTGACACCTAGGATGAATCTAGTGTGAAGAAGTTGTTTTGATTGGTTGTGTATGTATGATTAAAATCTACCACCTATGATTACTACTGTGAAGTGGGATGACCACTTTGATTAGTGTTATCTACAAGCAATTGCTACAAATGTTGTAAATCTTATTGTATGGAAATCATTGATGTAGGTTTCATGGTCATATGAGGGGTAGAGGTTTATACATGATGTGTGGTAGAAACATATATTGATGTGGGTGGAAGGTAAGTTGCAAAGGATATCATAACTAAATGAGGAATGTTATGTTGGATGGGGTTAATAGGTGGTAATGATGTATGTGGAATTGAGGTTAGAATGTGTGAAGCAACATTGACCTATGCTTCAAACAATAGATTAGAATAGATGGTGTTGTGGGTGGATGGAATCAAGATGTATGGATTGAATGATGATTATGGATTTTGGTTCAAGGATGTGGGTTAAAAGAGGTCATTAATGAAGAGATGACTAGTACTATTAGAGTGTGAATAAGTGGGTTTTGCTAAAATGTAGGAATAGGTTGGGGTGGAATGGTAAAGGATGGCAAAAATGGGAAGGTTGAGCTCAAATAGGCTTTAAATGCATCATAATATGTGTAGGTGATGCGATTATCAAGAGGTGTGGATGGTTCAATACACAAGATCTAAGGTATAGAAGTGTGGACCACCCTCTGCATCATGTTTTTGTCTAAGGTGGACGTTGGTTGAGAGGGTCCAATAAACAAGTTGAGATACCTAGTCCATGACACATCGGCTTGGATAGCCACAAAAGTGGCTAGGGTGTGGGAAACTTGAGCAGAATGTTCCATGGATGTGGGTATTTGGATTTGGATATTGGTTAAAGCTTTGGCTCAACTTTGGGTTATTACCATAGGATAGGGGTGATATGGAGTGACGAATGGTGGGTATATGTGTAAAAATAAGATGCAAATGAAAAATAAACAAACACACAATCAAACAAATATTTTCTATGTTTATTTTGTTTTTGTAGTTTTGTTTTTTATTTGATTTTTTTTAAGTTTTTTTTGTGTGCTTTATGTAAACCCTAGGCCTAGAAACTATGCAATGTGGATGGTGGAATTAAATCTAAATTATTTTGTTTGAACTCACCTCTTTTATGAAGGATGAATCACAAACGACTGATGAAGCTTCCTAGATGAGGCTTGGTAATGGGTGTAACCTATGGGAACAAAATACCTCTAGAAGAGGTCATACTATCTAGTGTCTTGCTACTAGCCCATATAGGATTTTACTTCAACCTTGTGTGATATTGGGCATAAATTGTAGTTGCAATTCCACAAATGATTAAGCCCTAAGAATTTAAGGGCATCTAACCTTTATTACCCCAAGCTAATCTCAAGAATAATCAGTTTCTTGGTGATGAAGTCCAAGAAACTATCATAACTAACTATGGTTGAACTAAGGGCTCTCTAACTATTGGTGATGAAATCCAACTCGTTCAAGAGGTTTTCCTCGCACTTGTCATGCAACGGTGTGGAATGAAAATTTGTGCAAAGTGTGTGATGTTTTTATTTTTTTTATAGGGTTTACAAAAAATAAAGTGTAAAATTATCCTAAAATGCAAATATACCATGCCAAATGTAATCAAGAAACACACAAAAGTAGACAAAAATATAAAACAAATAAAACCCTAACTTAGAATGTAGCAAACAAGCTCCAAACATGACCTAAGATGCTTATGAAATACAAAACCAAACATAGGGATGAGTTTGAGACTGATCAAACATAGATTTACATTTAACCAAATGTAGGGCCGAATTTGGAACTGGCTAAATATGTTTCTACATTTTTTACTGTGTGTTAGAAAAAAAATAGAACCAGTATGAAACTTTAAAAAAAACTAAAATGCACTTTTTTAGAAGTTGAACTAACCCTAGATGCAACTACCATGTTTTTTTTGTGATCTAATAGCTAAAGATGCCCTAAAATGCAACTTAAATTTTATTGATTTCCTTTTCCTTTTAAGGATGCCTACACAAGATTTTAAAATACCTACAAAAGCACTTAATCTAATGCCTATGATGAAAACAGATACAAAAAATAGAAAAAAATTATTTCTCTTTTTTAATAAAATCTAAGCTAGGGTTTCAAAAATGGCTTACCTGGAAGCCTTATGCTTTCTTCCTCTAGCTCCCCCAATGTAGATCTATGTTTGCATAGGTACAGGGACAACCCAAACAAGCTCTGAAACTCTTGACTTTGATTTACGATTTTTTGTGTTAGAGCTTCAAAAACCTACAACAAAAAACAAACACAAATTAGTAAATCAAAAACAAGGAAAATAAAAAACAAAACCCTTTAGTGGTCCCACCGTGATCACCATTTTGTACGCATGAAAAATATACCATTACACTAAAAATTAGTCATTGTATTATATCATAAAATGAATCCTTGAAATACAATAAACCCCTTTATAGGGTGCTTCACAATAAAAATTTCCAAAGGGGGTGATCCCCTTTTACAATAAAAAAATGGTGGCATATTCTTCTTCATGCTACAATCAATGTTGGAGGTGGGTTTTTTGTGACCACCATGATGGATTTGAGCTTTTGAATATTGAACCTGCACACATGCAAAGAGATAAAGAATTTAGTAGCACCTATCAAAATGAGTATAATGAAATGACCAATGTAAATTGAAAATAGAAAATATTATTGCATACATGAATCACAATTTGGGCAACATAACATTAGCATTTTCTTCCTTTATTTCTTGGTAAAGTTATGGTGTGATTTCATCCTCCCTTTTTCTATCTCTTGATCCCTTCTCATTCATAAAAATGAATGATGTTTTATAACTTTCTAGAAGGTTAGGGTTGGGTTTGGAAGTGGTGAGGTAATGTTTTCAAGTGGCAAGCTAGGATTAAAGTATGATTAGTGGATAGGATTTGTCTATATAAATATATAAAATATTTATATATAAATATATAAATAACAAATGGCTAGGATTTGGTGTCTACAAAATGTATAGTCCTTCAAATATTTGTTTTGCATTTAATATATTAGTTACTGATGAAGAACCCAAGATTGTAAAGAAGGCACTCAATAAAGTGAGAATAAGTCTTGGAAAAGGGATATGGAGGAAGAAATGAAGTCCCTAGATAAAAATAAGATATGGGACTTGGTGAAATTACCCCCTGGAAGAAAACTGGTTGGTTGTAAGTGGGTATTTAAGAAGTACATTGTAGAAGGAAATTTGGAGAACTACAAGGCTCGCATGGTAGAAAAAGGATTTTCTCAAGTTGATGGAATTGAATTTGGTGAGATTTTTTCTCTTGTGGCTAAACTAACTTCAATCAAATTTATGTTGGATATTTTTGCTACTTTTGATCTTGAAATAGAACAGATGGATGTAAAGATAATATTTCTACATGGGGAACTTTATGAATACATATATATGTCACAACCAAAATGCTTAAGGGTAAAAGGTAAGGAAGACTTGGTATGCAAGTTGAAAAAGTCTCTTTATAGCTTGAAGAAATCTCCAAGAATGTGGAACGAAAAATTTGATAGGTTTGTTTTGACACTTGGGCTTGGAAAAGCAAAGCAGATCCATGTGTGTATTTTAAACAAGAAGGTGAAAATTTTGTTATCATTGTTTTGTATGTGGATGACATGTTAATTTGTAACAATAAGGATATGATAATGTTACTAAAATCTCAATTAAATTCTAAATTTGACATGAAGGATTTGGGTGCTACAAAATTTATTTTGGGTATGGAAATAATAAGGGATCGTACAAATAGAAAGTTGTGGTTAAATAAAAAAAATATGTTTATTTGATAATATAGAGGTTTAGGATGCATGATTGTAAATCAATATGTCCTCCATATCAAGCTGGTCAAAATTTATCTACTGAACAGTGTCCTAAAATCGATGAGGACTTTGAAGAAATGTATTAAGTTCCTTATGCTAGTGTTGTTGGTAGTATGATGTATGGAATGGTCTGTACTAGACCTTATATTGTACATGTAGTGGGAGTAGTTAGAAGTTAGTAGGTAAAATCCCCTATGGAAAGCATTCAACAAGTGGGATAATTATTGGACTAACTACCGCACCTCAGGGATTTGACCTAGTGGACTAACCACCACCCTGGGCCCTAGGACTAACCACCTTATGAGGTGTTAAAATACAAATAGTGTATCAAACACTAAAACCTTGAGGTTTTGGTGTAACAACAACTATATAGTGGTATCATAGTCTCTAGGATCAATTCCCCTTGAGTCACATTGAATAGGGGATGTTGGACTAACCAATGCACCTCATGGATTTGACCTAGTGGACTAACTACCATCCTGAGCCCCAGGACTAACTATCTTGTGAGGTGTTCAAATACAGATATTGTATCAGACACTAACGCCTTGAGGTTTTTGTGTAGCAAAAACTCTACATTAGGCCTCAAAAAGTTATATGACTCTTTGTCCTATGACCCAAAGGGTAGATTTAAATATTATCTATCAAATATTTACAATACCAAGAAATTATAGTACCAGTCAAGACCACAAATAGAGGTTTACTAGAGTGCTAAAAAAGGATCTTGCCCATTACTCTAGGAATAATATTCCCTATTTTCTAAACAAAACCAAGAGTACTCTCACTTTCTATACTACTATAGGTGAGGTGAACCCTAATAACAAGATCATCAAGAACAAAAAGGATGGACTATTAGAATTGGACTAGAGTGAGAAAAAATATCAACAACTAGTGGATATTCTATCAATGAATTATTAGCACAATATAAATTCCTGAGAAAAATAATCATGATGAATATTTTAACAAATATTATGATGAGGTACATGAACTATAGTATGATAATGCATGGGAAGAAGGCCAAGAAATAGCCCCAAATGAATAGTTATACTAGTAAAAAGGGATCACCCAATATGAAGCTCAAATTATCCTTAAGAATTCACCAAATCCAAACTCTTACCCCAAAACTCTTGGCTCGACATGCTCTGAAATAGCCTGTATCCTCCCTAAAAAAGTGGCTATGAGAAGAAAAGAGCAAGATTAAAGTCTTCAAGAAGAAATGAAGTCATCCTTAGACATCAAGGCTTTTATAAAGCAAAATAAAAGTAAAACTAGTCCAAGGAAACATCACCACCACTTCTAGATGGAGATTTCAAAAGTGTTCAATCAAAACTAGAAGGAATTCCCTCAAGAATGAAAGTAGTATCCACTCTACCCCCTTACACTTTCTTTCTAAAAATCCTATATCTAAGTGTCCCTTCCTTGGATCCTCCTATCTATGTAGTCCTAGCTACTCTACCACCATTTATAGCCTTTGAACCCACTTAGGTTGTAATAGTCTCCATCCCATCCTTTGGCATCAAATTTATCTATGTCATATTTGCTCTCTTAAATCAATCGATCTCCCTAACCTTTATAAATCTCTTACATCTTCCTTAATAAAGCTAGCTATTTATGTCTAATGCCAAAGCCATCACCTCCATTTTTGAGTTGCTATCATAATACTAGTGGGCTTAAATGCACACTCAACAACACAAGCAACAATAAGTGACTTAGCGAATGGGAAAACCAACCACCACCCTGTTAAGAACTGCCTACATCACAAAATGCTACATTAGGCATGGCCTATTTTCACCTACCATATTTAAATAAAAGGATGAGATGCTAGTCTAGGAATACTAGATGTCTATTGTTGAGATCAATTTCAAGGATGCTAGGCTAGAGGATAAGATTGAGTTTTCTATGAAGGTAAAAAAATTCTTAAGTCAAAAATATGTGACTCAAACAAGAAAGATAGCATGTAAGGAGAAATATCTAGAGAAGACCATAAACATGCTCAAAGCCTACTATGTCAAGAATAAAGTGGTAAAGGCTCAAATAACCCATCAATTGGAAGGGGTATAGGTGGCACTAGAGGAGAAAAAGGTCTCAAAATTAGAGTAGGGAGTAGATAGCATCGATCAAATCATCAAGATTAATAAAGTACTTTGGGAAGAGATCATCTAAGTAATTGGAGGACTTTTTCAAGTGCTTGAGTATATCCATGGATTCTCTTCCCTAAGATCCAAGTCCAACAAAGAGCTTGATCAACTCAAAATAATAGCTAGAGTTTAGTTTCAAGAGACACAAATATTCTAAGCCACCATATCTCAAACCAACCACCAATAGTGGGTGACAATAGGAGTTAATAACAAAAATACTATAATCCATAAAATCATAGAAGTCATGATGAGCCAACAAGATACACATCGATGCAATGAGTAGGTCAAGTACATAGCTTGGAGGGTAGGGGATTGGAAGGAGCATGCCTCCTTATTAATATTAGGTAACCTCCCTTCCCATTAGGATTCCAATGATGAACCTCTCCTAGAGCAAAAGTATTGACAACAACTAATGCAATAGGTGAATATTCTAGTACCACCAGACTCATCCCTTGATAATAGAGTATAATAGGCTATGAATCCTATAATCAAGCTTGAGATGCTACTTTTAGAAGCTAAGAGTTAATTCACCCATTTTCCATAGAGTAATTGGGTAAGCTTGAAAAGGATTACTTGCAACTTACTTGAGTGAAATTTCCTTCTAAGGAAGAATGAATGGAAGTTATCGAGGCAATAAATAAACTCTAATCCTGAATCCATGCCTTATAATAATGCTACCAAGCCTAGGTTCTTTATCACTAGTAGTATGGAGATACCCTATGAGCTACCATAATTGTAATGGATTTTCACTACATTCATAATCCAATAACAAGTTCTATTCAAATCAGTATTACCAAAATGAGGTGTAGAAGCATGAAACTAGAGCAACCAGGTTCTTGAATAAAGCCTAAATGAAAGGCCTCTATAAAATTTTGGTAATTGGACTAGCGAAGAGAAATTAAAATGAGGAGATAGAGACTAGAGCTTTGATAACATATAAAATACCGCATTTCCTCCAAAGTTTGGTCTTCAATATTCTAAGAGGTATCTCATACCAACTGGACCTGGTAGAGAACCTAAGGGAATGCCAGTTTGTAAACATGGCAAGAGAGGAAATGGGTCTACTCAATCAAATTTAGTCTTGGGGATTGAAAAAAACTTCTAGAAGTAACTCTCCTTTTCACAAGTGCCATCTAAGTTCTAGTTTCCAAATAATGGAAGGTGCATAAATGTAACATTTGAAGGGAGCTATCCCATTTGTAGAGCATTATTTTAACAATATCCCAAACTGGATTTTATCCTACTAGACTTGAATGCAGTATGGTTCCTTGATCCCAACAATAATAAGGATGTAGGACTCTCCCACCTGTGGCAAAGCAAAGGGATTTATTTAAAATTTTGAGCTAAGTTGTATAAATATCTAGTTTTGAGCCTAGAGAAAGGGAGGAAAATTATATTTTCATATCTGACCTTGGATATAATCTTTCACTCATTTTTCTTCCATGTATTGGTCTAGACTCCAACCTTGAGTCAATCCATGTACATGTATTCAAACCTTTTTTTGGTATATTTATATGAATGTTTAAAAATTAATATCTTATATATATATATATATATATATATATATATATATATATATATATATATATATATATATATATATGAGATATGACTATTTTCTTTATGTCTTGGTTTTTATACAAGTTTTATGAGTAGAGATATATTATTTTGAAACTGTGTTATTTCTTGTTGGTATGGTTGATTCATGTGGTCATTTATCCCATCAATACACAAAAGGTCTTTGTGATTATTGGTGCATGACCATTCATAACTTAGGATCATTTTACTTATGTTCCTTCCCTTTTATTTTTTCTTAGAATAATATGGTAGCTTAGGAGTAGCTTAGAAATTTGAGCAACGAGATCACATCTAAATGAGGATATAATATTGCAAAAAACCCCAAAGGTTGTCCTATAAATCTTGTTCAACTTTATAGGAATTTTATAACTATGCACTCTCTACGAGGTGTAAGCACCAGGTGCATCCAAAAAATGCATCAGATGGTCATTGTGCTTTGAGCATTAACCAACATAGCCTCTTTAGTTAAAATTATATTGGCATGACATTTAAGTATTTCCCACCTTTTGTAAAATTAGTAACAAATTTATTAGGGCCTTGTTTTATATTTACAAAAGCATCCATTACCTTCATTACAATCATGTCATCATAAAATTATTGTTTGAATTTTTTGATAAAAGTCTTTACAGATTCAATGGAATGTTTAGGCAAGGATGGAAACCAATCAAGAACATTTCCTTCAAAATCCCTAATAATTAATTTCAAAAAAGTGTTTTCATTATGTAGACAATCCCTACAATATATTGTAAACTTATCACTAAATTTTTGGGGTTTATTTCTCCCATCATGAAATAATTTAGGAACATGCTCATATAAGTCAATAGCTCCTGCCTCAAGAACTAGAGATTGGCTTTTGTAATTCCTCAAATTTGGAGTGATTGATGTAGGTAAGCCTCCATAAGAATGGCTAGGGGATGTGGAGGAGGATAATCATTAGGGTTTAATATTGAAGGAGAGATAACAACTTGTACTGGAGAGATAACAACTTGTACTATAGGATTTTTAGTAGCACTAAAATTTTGAGTAACATTGGTTATCAAATATTGCTTTTGTTTGATTTTTTATCTCCTACAAGCCTCCATTCGCATTTCAGTATCATGTCTATGACTATCTATATATTCAGTTAAATATTCCCTAAGGGTTATCATGTATCCAACTAATATTTTTTCATAAGGCTCAAAATAAATGTTGTATTATGGGGAAGAGTGTTCTACATTTGCCATTTGCCATTCACGTGCATGTTTGCTTTATCATGATTACCACATTTAGCAACGACCTTTGTCTTTTTAGGATTACATCATTAAGGGGTGATCTTGGTTTGATGCATCACTCTCATCGCTTCTCAATACAAATATCTCTAACACTTTTTGAGACCCTATGACATATAAGGTTTTTCAAATTCAATATTGTGGTCTTTCTCTTCTTCAAAATCATAATCTCTATTAGTTCAATCCCTAACTTGAATTTCTTTGTCATGGTTGAGCATAAATGAGTGAACAATATAATTTCCATGGTAAATAGATGGTGGGATATCCTCTTCTATTTCTAAATATTCTATATTTCCTTGGTCTTATACTTATTATTCATTCCAATACCCTTGGAAGAAACATAGATATCCATAAGAGTAAGCAAAAAACTTCCTCAAGAGCAACTAGGGTTTTACCAAAATTTCTACCCTTAAGCAAGCAAACTACAAAAAATATCATAGTAAACAAAATAATATGTTTAAGTCAGCCCTAAGAGAAAGATAAAACCTACAACATAACTATTCATCTTATAGCAAAAACAATAGCTATCATAAAACCTATGGCAACAATCCTAGTAAACACTAGGGGTTGAAAAATAGAAATAAAAATCTTAAAATGTGGTTTCACATCGCGTTCATCAAAATATATGTGGGAAAAAGAGGATATACAATATAATTACTTTAATTAATACAAGATAAACCAAAATACTTAAACTAAGACAATATTACAATAAATTAACAATAGAAGCTAAAAATTGTCTTAATCCAAGCATAAATAAAATAAAGTCTAGCAAAAAAGTAAAACTACACTAAAACTACTCAAAAAATGTTAAATCTAGGGCTAGTCCTAATGTAGTGAAAAAATTACTTGATACCTAGGGCATCAAGGACCATATCATTCATAAAACAAATGTGATAAAAATCTCATTCCTATCCTATCATGTTAGCAACATCACCATAGTTAATAAGGAGAGATCAAACCTAGGATGTTCATAGAGTGTTTGACCTACCTTGGAAATTTATCCTCAAATAATAATCAGTGACCTTTGGCTATAAATCCTAGTAGATAATCCCATATTTTTCCATGGAATAAAAAAAACCGGTGGTTGATAACTTTAGTTGTGCCTAAAAGGGCAAGAGAGAGAAGGATAATGAAGAGGAGCATGATGGGATAAAAATAAAGGCAAAAATCTTGAAAGCAATGTTAGAAAAATCATAAAATATTCTATTATTAATTTATAATAATTTGGTGAATGTAAGGTGAGAAATAAGGAAATGAAATAGGTATTTATAGCATATAACTTTCTCTTTAAATCCAATGACTTATTTTCTCCCTTTTTGAAGTCATAAAAACCAAACCATTGGTCCAAACGACACATTATTCAAACTCTAGGTGTAAAACTAAGCTACAATCATGACCATGTATTAAAAACAATAAATCTAATATGACAACCAAGATTCCCACTTAAAGTTATAATCCTGGTACAATCAATTTTATGACATGTGCTTTGAGGAATGTGTGCTAAAACATCCCTTAATCCTGATTCTATCCTTACTTTGGGTTTTAATAAAGTTAGGAGACAAAAACATCAAGAAATGCAACAAAAAATTGGCAAATAAACAAATAAAGGGAACCAAAACCACCAACCAACATGGATCACTATTGTTCTACCCAAGGACTAAGGTCCACCACCATCCCATATAGGAATTTAGGACCCTCCACGAACTACAATGTTTGTTATTAGTGCTATTTTTACAAACACAATATATTTTTTTCTTTTCTATTTCCATTCTATTTTCTAAAGAAGATCTAGGGAAAGTAAACACTAATATATATAATAATATTTTAGAAATAATAGTTCCTACTAATCAATTTTCAATAAGAATGATTTTTTTGAAATTTATATACAATATTTTCATTTCTTATATCCATTTACAATGAAGTTTTTTGAAATAAATTTAAACTAAAATCAAACTTTTCCATTTATTCAAGTAACTTTTTATTTACAAATTAAAGTTATTTTTTATATTCAATTTCATAAGATTCATCCAAATCCAAATCCAATCACAAGCAAATATTTCTTTTCCAAGACCCTATTTCAATAGGAATAGAAAAATTTCCCCTCTTTCTAATTTGGCTCACCATTCAATTCTTGACCTAGTTGAAATTATAAGTATTACAAACAATTAAATTCAACAACTTTATACTTAATCTCATCTTACCATCATAGGATTCACATTTATAATTTCACAAATTTGGCACTTCAATATGGACACATCGTCATGCTATATCAAACTAATAACATGACTATCTCACAATTTCTTAGAATAATTAATACAAATTCAAACTATAATTTCCAATTTGACTCACTAAAAAATGTCTAACATTTACAATTTTTAACCTTTAACAAATTCCACTTGCCAACTTTCACATGAACTATGATAAATCAAGAATTCCAAAAAACTTCTAAATTTCTTCCCATTCGTTACAAAATATCACAAAGGGGACAAGGCTCAACTTCCTTACCTCACCCAAATTTGATAGGTAATATTAATTGAAACACACCACTAAATATTTCATTACCCCGTCATAAATTTGAACAAGCATTTCATCAAATAAAATTATGATTTGTGATATATAAGGGCTCATATAATTATCATAGAAAATAATGGCATATGTGAACCATCCAAGCTCAAAATGCAATTTCAGTCCTCAGAGTAGGTTATCTTAAATTTGACATAAAATGAGGAGACCATATCAACCCTTAAAAAAAAATCATCACATATAGGAGTCCTACTCCACTCCTAATATGTCCTTGAAAGAGAAGCTACCACTCCAACTTGTTTTGCACATCATGGGCATCCTTTACTACCCATTCACTCTATTCTCATTCACAAAACTAATTTATGAAAAATTGGCACACCATATACAAAAAAAAATCAATCTACAAAGGGTGCAAATACTATATAAAATTTGCACATGAACTTTTGTAACAAGAACTATCTCATTCAACATAAATATGGCCATAAATATCATACAAGATAATAAGACAAATACCAATACCAACATTGCATAATTTACCCTAATAACATAATATATACCATGGAATACTATTGGCATATTTAATAAGGTATTGTCTTATATGAAATAAATAGGTACTTACTAGGTTTCCAAGGTAGTGACTTTTGTAACAATGGTGATTGCTTCTAAATTTTTGCACAAGGTCATCTTTCCTTTACTTATCATGATGGATCAAACATGCAATGGGATTATTCAAAATTAAATCATCAAAGGTTGTACAGATATTTATACAATATTATGTCTCTTGGAGTCTCAAGAGACTCTTGGTGTTCCCTCTTTTGGTGGATATCAACATGATCTTTTCTATTTAATTTTCCCTCAAATAATGTAATAATTATCCAATGTCCTCCCTTATTACATTATTTGGTTTTCCAATAATGCTTAACAATCATGTGTCTACTAGATTGGCTTTGTCTCTTAGCTCTAACTTTGGCTCTTGTGTGCTACTCTTGAAGCATAATATAGTGATGTATCTATTGTTGTCATCAATCCAAGACTGCTATACTAAATACTATATGGATATAACATAGTATATGTATGTGAGGTAGGGTAGTCAATCTCACTTTATGTTACTTGTGCAAGAGGATACATTGTTGTTGCTATTTTAGCATATATTTATGAAAACTAAGGTGTTGCATATGGATTATATAATTCCTAGATAAAATTTAAGTTTGGTAGATATGCTAGATTCCTTAATACACACCTAAATGGAGGATAGGGATATCCTGTCTAATATGGGTAAGGATTAGATTGTAGATATTTGAAATCATAATTATGAGTAGGTACTCCACCTTGAGAACCCATAAAGTGATTAGAAGGTTAGGTATGGGTGGATCCTAATGATATAATATTGTACTTATCCCACCTATCATCGATTACTAATGCTAATTTTAAACATTCCATTATTGAAGTCCTCAAGCCCAAATTTACTTTCTACCATGTACTATTATGAGTATGTTGTCATGTGGAAGTGAGATTAGGTGGTACATAAATTTTGGCATATATGATGGTATTAGTGAGCCATTTTGGATTCTTTCTTTGTTGTGATGGAGCAACTGCTATTGGTTCATCAACAACTTAAAAAACTTCTTCATGATATTTCTCATCTAATTCAACTTTTGGAACTTCCTCATTTGACTCAATGCTCATATTGTAGATTTGGATTCTTTAGACTCCCTAGAATATTTAGCATTTGTATTATTATTAAATTATTTATCAAACACCACATCTCTACTTATATGCATTTTCTTGGTGATTGGATCTATCAGTCAATAATATTTTTATGCTTCATCATAGCCAATAAATATGCAAGATAATATTTTTTGCATCATAACCAATAAATATGTATACCTTACTTATGAAGACTTTGATATGAGAAATTGAAGGCTTTTTTATAGATCAAGATTCTTCATTTGTAATCTTATGAAGGGCCTTTATGGATGCTCTATTTTGAAGATACACCATAGTGGAAATAAATTCATCCCAATACTATTGCTCTAGACTAGATCTTAGGAGGCAACCATTTGGTTATCGCTTGATGCCTCCATTTTTTAGTCCAATGGATGGTTATCGGCCACACTCACCTCTTGATCATAAACCAAGGTGGTACTATCACTTGTGCTCTCTCTACCACTCATTTAAGGCCTTTGTGCCTACAAGGGACTTTGACCTCTATTGTGTTCCATGACTTTTTGAGTACTTTTGCTTGTTTCTCTCACTACTCCTTTGTCTAGATACCAAAAAACTAGCATGTAAGACATGGATCCTATCCTAAAACTTTAGAAGCAAAATCTCTTGATTTTTGGTCATTGATTTCCAATAAATTACTATTTATGGGGGTAGTCTTCTACCCTAGATGCACTCCTTGCTAATGGTGTAGTGATTTCTTCACTACATGCAAATTTTCTTGCCTTAGGTAGATTTTGAAGGAAGAATAGAATAAAGGAAAGATGATAAAATGCAAGGAAAGAGACAACCAATAGATGTTGGTAGAAAATTTCCAACCAAAAGTAGGTTCCACTTTGAAAAAGTTCCAAGAGAGAGAAACACAAAAGTCCTGAGCACTTGTGTGGTCCAGATTCCTGAAGAGACAAAAAGTAGAAGATAAGACTGATGGGCATAAGAGAGAAAAAATACCTTTGATGGTCAAAAGTCTTTAAATTTTTAAAGGAGAAAAAGGAAGAATTTTTTTGAAAGGTGAACTATGTGAAACAAAATATCTCAAAAGGTGGAATGCTAAAATATACAATGGGAGGATAGAATAGAGGGCTTCCTTAAAATATTTATGACAAATAATTTAGCTTGATCTCTAAATTCTTCAAAGTTCTAATGTGAGGACAAAGAAAATTCCAAACAAGCAATCATAGCTTGCATTGTTATCTAAATAAAATAAGAGTGCTCTAAGAATTAAAGTGTAGTGTATAAAGCCACCAACTTGGAAGAAGGGTCAGATCAAGTTACAAGACATTATAATTAAGCACAAGATCTCAAAAATGGTAGATAAGCTAGACTAATATACCATTAATAAGGGAGAATAAATATTTTCTATTAATATCACTTCATCTCATCTGCTTGTTGTGGTGCAGTGGTAAATGTCCTGGGTGCTGGTAGAGGCCGACCCAGGTTCCATTCCCCTTGCCTCCATCCTGCAGATATATGGTATAGTTAGGAATGTCCTATGTGCTGGTAGAGGCCGACAAGTCTCCATTTCTCCTATGCCCAAACTGTTGAAAGTGGCACCTCGAAAGGGGTGTTTTCCACTATAAATTAGTTTTAATCTGCTTGTTGTGGTGTAGTGGTAAATGCCCTGGGTTCTGGTAGAGGCTAACCCAGGTTCCATTCCCCTTGTCTCCAAGCTACAGATATATGGTATAGTTAGGAATGTCCTATGTGCTGGTAGAGGCCGACAAGGCTCCATTCGTCCTATGCCCAACCTGTTGAAAGTGGCACCTCGAAAGGGGTGTTTTCCACTATAAATTATTTTACCCATGTGTTGTAGGTGAGTTGGAGAGGAGAGGGAAATCCTCCAAGGGAGGTCCCAGGTTCAAATCTCCACCCTACCAAAAAAAGTTGAATTGGGTACCCAAAATCCAATTGATAATGTTGGTGTGGGCAGGGCTGGGTGCGACTCCCGGGTGACTTTGACGGTGTAGAACCCCCTGTTCATGGTCTCTCAGACCAAGGCAGCCCCACAAGGGGTTTTTCACTTAAAAAATATATATATATACCACTTCAACTCAATAATACAATAAATGTAGGAATTTTTTTGAATACATAAGCATGGTAGTCATAGTAGAAGCAATCCCAAACTTGACAACATTGATTGCAAAGGTTGATTCTAACCAATTTTCAAGATCCCTGTGATGATGGTTGAATATCAAATAGCTTAGAATTAACCCATAAACCTCAAGAAATTAAAAGGTGATGTAGAGAGGATCATATCAAGAGGGCAAGATAGGCTTTTGTCAAAAGCTTTGGATAA
Source organism: Wollemia nobilis (assembly GCA_028583015.1). Taxonomy (NCBI): domain Eukaryota; kingdom Viridiplantae; phylum Streptophyta; class Pinopsida; order Araucariales; family Araucariaceae; genus Wollemia; species Wollemia nobilis. The sequence continues at coordinate 3,053,949 of JAQPPZ010016670.1, forward strand.
TTTTAGAGGGAAATTTTCCCTTATGTAATCTATAAATAGTATTTTTTAGGTATTGCAAGGATAGGTCATTTATATAACTTTCTCTTCATTTTATTTAGTATAGCAATACCTGAACCCTGAATGGTCTTGTGGGTAAGCTTTTGAACCCCCACTTTTGGCATTATATATATTTTTCATATATATATGCTTAAGGCTATGAATATTTGGTTCTTTTTATATTTTTTATTGTATGTATATGTGTTTATGTGTGTATACTAGAGGCTATGACTAATTTATTTCTATCTCATTTCTTTTATATGCAATATATTATTAACATGTCAAGAGGATAAAAGGTTCACCTTTGAGTTGTTGATGTATTAAAACTCATGTTTATGTGTTTTGATGTTATGTATATGAATGCTATTGTGATATTAGTGCATTTCCCTTATTAGATTAGGATATTTTTCCTTTCTACAATCTTTATTTTCTTTTTTCTTTTCCCCCTAAAACTAGTTAGATTAGGATAGAGTAGGAGGAGCACTAAAGATCACATATTAAAAGGAGTCATCCTTGTAAAAAATCCTCAAGGTACCTAATTAAGCCAATCCCAATTCTCTTGGAGTTGCTCTATTATATCACTCTATGCTAGGAGTGATTGTACAGACCGTCTAGTCCTTGCATTTAGTGGTCATGACAACCAAAGAGGAAAACAATTTAATGGTACACCTGATGGGATCCAATTGATCCATTTTTAATGGTCCCATAATTAATATAACTTTAAATAGATTTATACCCTAGTGAATTTTCCTATCTATCTATTTATTTGAAGCATCTAAAAATCTCACTTGGTGACTATACTCAAATAATAATATATAGAACTGGCCACGAGGTTGCTTCTTGTCGCTATATCGCGACACCTTTCTCTCCCTCTGGTGAGGTCTTCCAACTTGTCGCGATATCGCGACACTTTTTCTCTCTGGGTGCTTTTTTGCAAACTGGTCGCAATATCGCGACACTTTTTCCCTTCGGGTGCTTTTTCACAAACTTGTCGCGATATCGCAACACTTTTTCCCTTCGGGTGCTTTTTCGCAAACTTGTCATGATATCGCGACACTTTTGGCCTTCAGGCGCGGTCTTGCTTTTTGTCGTGATTTTGTGACACCTTTTCTCTCTCCAATGGCGGTCTTCCATTCGGTCGCGATATCGCGACAAGTTTTCTCTCCAATGGCGGTCTTCCATTCTGTTGCGATATTGAGACACTTTTTCTCTCCGGGTGCCTTTACGCAAACTTATCGCGATATTGCGACAAGTTTCTCTCCAAAGGCGGTCTTCATTTTTGTCGTAATTTTGCGACGCTTTTTCTCTCTCCAACGGCGGTCTTCCAGGCTGTCGCGATATCACGACCTTTTTTCTCTCCAACGACGGACTTCCATTTTTGTCGCGATATCGCAAAATTTTTTCTCTCCATCGGCGGTCTTCCTTTTTGTCGCGATTTCACGACACTTTTTCTTCTTGGCAGCAGGCTTCCACTTTCGTCACGATTTCGGGGCTCATTTTCTATTTCGGCTGCGGTCTTCATTCTTGTCATGATTTCACAACACCTTTCCTCTTCGACAGCGTTCTCACTTCTTGTAGCGATTTCGTGACTCCTTTTTCTTGTCGCGATTTCGTGACTCTTCTTCTCGACCAGCTCCAACCCTGCAACTTGTCACGATATCGCGACACTTTACAACATGTCGTGATATCGCGACTTCTTCCCTTCTTCGGCTTTGATGGCAATTCTTGTCACGTTTTCGCGACTTTTTTTCTTCCTTTGGCTTCAACGGTGCATCTTGTCGTGATTTCGTGACATCACCATTTTGGTCGCGATTTCGCGACACCTTCCCTAGTGTGGAGGTTTGCCAGCATTCTATTCCTTTCTTCTTGGACCACCTCGGTCGATATGGATTTATTGTAATCTCTCTTGTACAAGGTTCAGGGACCTTTCAAAACCCTTTCTACCAATCAAAAAAAATAATAATAATAATATATAGAAGTAGCCATTAAAAATATATTCGATTGAGGTTCTAGTGAAGATCTCAATATACCAACTTGTAGAGTAGAGACAATATTCACCTAGAAACTTTGCTCAAAATAAGGAATCCAAAAGTGTATGAACAAATTACTTACCACTAGATATTGTGTTGCTACTGACCTTCAAGTTTTGATTGCACCATTTAACACCATTCTAAGAAGAAGAAGAGGGAGAGGACAAAACATGGTTGCTCCACCACCTAGGTCATTTCTTGCTTGAAATGATAGAGGTACGTTAAGACCTTCTACTTTGTATGGAATATGGGATAATATAACAATGTCTACGATAAAATATCTCCCATACTTCACTATGGAAGACATGAAAACTTTGATCAAGCATATGAACCTTATGGCAAGCCTGTGTGCACTTCATAGTGTATCAAAATAAAATCTGAATCTAAGATCATTGGTAGCCTTATTTAGAGGTAAGACTCATGAATGGTATATTACACTTCAACATCACTCAATTGTTGACTAGGACCAACTTGATGTCTTGTTCATAGAAATATTTGGAGAGAAGGTAGACAAAGTGTCTCTCTTGGAATAACTATCAACCTTAAATAGAGAACTCATGGAGGTTATGGAAGATTTCAACCTAAAATTTTATAAAACTTTGTATAGAATACCTAATGAGATGCATTCTCTCCTAGGTATGGTATTTATATACTATCTAAAGTATTTATATTCTAAAATATCCTTGATTATTAAGGCTAGAGGTAGAAACTCCTTGCTAGATTTTGATGGCATAACTATCCAAGTTGAACATTATATGATTTATATTGGAAGGTTGTATCCCTATCCTCCTACACCTTTTTATCTTAATATGCAATCTTCATATTTTCCCCCTCTAGTAATCCAACCAATCATATATCAATAAACCTCGGTCTTACCCATATTAAATGCTCCTCTACCTATTCCCCTACTTGCTCTAGCACTATCTAATTTAGATAACCAAGAAGGTGAATCAACAAAAAACTACTTAGATTAGTCATCAATGAAATATTATCTATAAAAGGTAACAAAATTCCTAAATATTCCAATACCAAAATAACCCAATACCTCTATCCTATAAAGGAAACTGAGGCAATAGAACCCCTTATAATGGCTACCCCAGATCACAATATCAAGTCAATAACCAAGAATAGAGCCAAAATTAGAAAATAGTGCCAATACCAATATTTTTGTAATAATAACCTCTTAACCATGCTAGGGATATATCTCCAATATAAAATAATAATGTGGAAGGTCTACCTCTTGGTACTGCCCTCCTCCAAATGCCTATTCTACTCATATTCACCTTGGAGAGAGCTCCTAGTCAATCGTAGTTATGGCAAGTGAAGTAATGTCTTCTTAGGCATCCACATCTTATTTATGAATTTAAACCCATATGTCAAACCAATATTCCCATGCCTCCTCCTTACTTGATTTGAGTTATGCTCATTCAAATAAAAGCCTAGTAATTTAGGATGAGGAAGAAGTCTATAAAGTATCTGGTGAGATGGGAAATTTGATAGGCAATAGGCTATAATTTTGATCATACTATGTAATAAAGGCTAAAATACGGGTGATGTAGGAGTAATACAAGATTAATATAAAATCCCTAGGCAACCTAAATATATTATTTGAATCAACCTAAAAATCCAAGTGTGCTTGTACCTCTCACCAACATCATACAAATAAACCATATGACCCCAAGTAGTCATAACAACAACTAAATCTAGCATAAAGCCTCTAGTAGTTGTACTCCCAAGAGTACTAGAATCCCCAATGATTATCACATAAAACAACTTAGAGATCTCATAGTAGTAACCTATTCATTTGTAACCAACCAAGATCCCTTAGCCAACTGGGAATAAGCCAAGGCTCTCACTACTAGTACATGCTATACAAAATACCACCACCCTTGAGTCATTCAATGTTGTAGACTATTTTAAGATTCCATAGTAGCGGTGCCTATCTGGGATATTCTATTCATCCCTAGGTAGAAATAGCATTTGAATAAGGCCTTGGAAGAAGAACAAAAAGAGTAGGATGAACAAAAACATCTACAATTTTACAATTATCATCCCCTAGAGCGAGAAGACCTAAATCACCCCTTTTCTATTTATCTTTTATCTATAAGGATAAATTGATCTATTGCATGATATATTCATGGGAAAGCACATCTGTTATACCAAAAGGAGTAACAAATGCGCTAGGTGTAAGATCAACTTATGAATAAGAGAGTGGTATAGCTTGATGAAAGTGTAGTCCAAATCCTAGAAATAATGAAATAACTCATAATTGCCTTGCATGCTTGTTCAAGATTGACTATGATATAAGACAACAATAGTTGATCTCCCTACATATTTTAGTATTTGCTTATCCAAAGACTTTACTGCTAAGTTAGAAGGATATTTGTATCTAAACTGGTCCTTAATGGTCTTAAGGAATTAATATGAGACTAGGATAAAGAATCCATTTGAGCTACTCTTTTGCATCACATTGAACACTTACAGACATCGAGGCTAGGACTTGACCAAATTCAAATGACAGAGGAATAATAGTATGAGTCAAAAGTATCAATAGATGAAATACACTCATTTATCTTAGATGACCATATGGACCAATGGGAAATTGAGATCTAGGATCTTGATCCTTCTCAAGCATATGGATCTACAAACATGAGATGAATTTGAAGCAAAATCATGATGTTGACCTAATCAGGGTTGTGTATATATAAATAATATTGGTGAATGATGATAAATATGTCCATATATGACTATGTGCAATATTTTTTGTCTCTTTATGCAGGATTAAAACCTTGAAGAATCCTCAAACCACACTAATTACTCACACTATCTTAAATACTATAGGCCAAAGTTGTTAGGAGGTGAAGTCACTATCCAGAGTTTTAGTCAGAAAAATCTAGGTAGCAAAGGCTACTACTAGACATCTAGGTTGCTACTAGATATCTAGGTAGCATACATCTATATTGCTAGACATCTAGGTAGTAGATGTCTAGTCTTCTAGATGTCTAGGCAGCAAACATCTAAGATGCTACTAGACATCTAGGTAGCAGACGTCTAGGTTTCTAGACATCTAGGCAGTAGATGTCTAGGCTTCTAGATGTCTAGGCTGCTACTAGACGTCTAGGATACTATTAGACATCTAGTCTATTGCTAGATGTCTAGGTAGTATAATTTTCTAGATGTGTAGTTGTGGAATATGAACAGTTCTTAGAGGCTTTCCCTTGGAAGAGGAAATGAACAGTTTTTCAGAGGCTTTCTTTAGGAGAGGAAATGAATATTTTTTGGAGTCTTTCATTTTTTATCTATAAAAGGGGAATGACCCCTTGCATGTAAATAATATTGAGAATGCAAAAAATTACTGAAATCAATAAAAGAAGTTGCCATTACCCCATGGTTTTTCTTGCACATTGCAAGTTTCCATGTAAAATATCTGTATAATTTGTTATTTTTTTATTCTTTGTTATTGTATTTTCTGCTTGTAGGTAAAATCTAAAGTTTTAACTAACATCTGGTATCAAATCCTATAATTTTGTGTGACTGAGAGCTAAAACAATGACAAGAGATGCAACCAAGTTTGAGATTGAGAAATTTGATGGTAGGAACTTCACTCTATGGAAGATGAAGGTGGAGGATTTGTTGGTTCAAAATGACCAAGCTCTAGCCTTGAAAGGGATCATGAGTAAACCAAGTAGCATGAAATATGAGGAGTGGGAAATGTTGGATAGGAATGTGGTCTCTACAATTCATCTTTGCCTAGCATACTTTATCTTGTTCAATGTAGCTGAAGAGAATCCACGAAAGACCTTTGGAAAAATCTTGAAAAGTTGCATGAGATAAAATCAACAACAAACAAGTTTTTTTTTTTAAATAGCTTTATAGCTTGAGTATGAAGGAAATTTCATCCATGGTAGATTATTTAAATGAGTTTAATACCCTTATAAATAAACTAGTTTTATTCAGTGCGAATATGGAGGATGAAGATAGAGGTATCACCCTACTTTATTCCCTCCTAGATACCTGGGATCATATGGTGATGACCATCAGTAATGCATCATTAAGAACTCTAAAATTTGATGATGTGGTAGCCACTTTTTTGGTAGAAGAGTTGAGGCAAAAAATATCTCTAGAACCCTCAACCAATGAAGCCCTATCTATGAGAGGTCGATCTTTCGAGAGGAGTAAATAATTTACATCATAATCTAGATCTAAGTCTAAAGGATGTAATATGTTGGCAATAAAAATGAAAATAATAGTGAAAAGCAACTTCAGACATCAGTTGAGTCTAGTACAATATATTTAGGAGATATGGCAACATATGAAGATTTTTGTATGAGTAACAACAAATCTATATTATATACCTAGTTTTTGAATTGAGGTGCATCTTTCCACATGTCTCCCCATAGAGATTGGTTTGACAAATATCAACCATACTATGGTGGAATGGTCTACTTGGGTGATGATCATCCTTTATAAATTGTGGTAAGATGGGATAGAAGGATTAAGCTATACAATGGTAGAAAAAGGATGTTATGTGATGTATGACATGTGCTCAATTTGTAAAAATAATTTGCACTCAATCAAGATGATGGATAAGCTAGGATATTCTGTCACTTTCGGTAACAACTATTGCAAAATTACCAGAGGAACTCTTGGAGTAGCAAAGGAATAATATTATGGTATCGTATATCATTTATGTAGTGATACGATGATAAACCATGTAGCAGCAACAACTTCTATTCAGGATGCAATAATACTATGACATCAACACCTAGGCCATATGAGTGAAAAAGGTCTAAAAATTCTGCATGACAGAGGTATGCTTTCTAGGATTAAGTATTGTAATTTAGAATTGTGTGAGCACTATGTTTTTGGTAAACAAAAGAGGGTTTGGTTTACTGTGATCCCTAGTAAAAGTTCTAATTTTTTGCAACTTATACATTTGGACATATTTGGACTAGTCCCCACTCAGTCCTTAAATGGTGCTATCTATTTTCAGACTTTTATAGATGATTATTCTAGGAGAGTGTAGGTTTATTTTCTAGAGAAAAAGTTAGAAGCTTTGCAAAAATTTAAATATTTCAAAACACAAGTAGAGAAGAGTTTGGGCAAGTCAATTTTACGTCTCAGGTTAGATAATGAGGGTGAATATTGCTCCAAGGAATTTGATAAAGTTTGTACGTAGGAAGGTATTAAGCACTAGAAGATTGTACCATATACTCCACAACAAAATGGTGTGACTAAGTGGATGAATCGCACAATCATGGAATTTGCAAGAAGCATGCTTAGCACAGCCATGTTAGATAAAATATTTTGGGTAGAGGCTATTAATACAAATTTTTACCTTATTAACATGTCACTTACTATTGCATTGGATGGATAGAGGAGGTTTGGTGTTGTAAGCCAGTTGATTACTCTCATTTGTGTATCTTTGGCTATGATGTGTTTGCCCATGTGCCTAAGGAAAAGAACTCTAACATTTATCCAAAGTCAAGCAAATATGTTTTTCTCATATATGGATAGACATTAAAGGGATATAGACTATGGGATCCTACTACCCACAAGTTAATTATTACCCAATATGTTATTTTTGATGACAACTCCATGCAAAGGAAGAAGGTACGGTAAAATTTTAATTTTGTACCAGTTGAAGTAGATATGAATGAAGATGAATATGAAAATCAACATGCTAAAGTTTTTGATCAACATGTAGAACAACAAGTAGAGCAGCCACAACGATCACAAGACCAAGAGCCATAATTAATAGATCAATGGATTAGAAGATCTACACATCCACAAAAGTATCTAGAAAGGTATTCTCCAGTTTTTCAGTCCTCTTATGCTTTGTTAACTGATGATGATGAGCCTAGTTTCTTTCATGAAGCTAGAGAGTCTGATAATGTAGAAAAGTGGAGGAAAGCCATGGAGAAGAAGATCAAGACACTTTGCAAGAATAAAACATGGAAACTTGTGGATATTCCACTTGGAATAAAGACTATTGCATCATGTTGAACACTTACAAACATTTAGGATAGGCCTTGACCAGATTCAAATGATAGAGGAAAATGGTCTGAGTCAAAAGTCTTAATAGATGAAATACACTCATTTATCCTACATGACTAGATAGACAAATGGGAAACTAAGATCTAGGATCTTGATACTTATCAGGCATATGGATCTACAAAAATGGGATGAAGTTGAATCAAAATCATGATGTTGATCCAATTAGGGTTGTGTGTATATAAAGAACATTGGTGAGTGATGATAAATATGTCTATATATGACTATGTGCAATATTTTTTGTCTCTTTGTGCAGTATTAAAAACTTGAATAATCCTCAAACCACACTAAGTACTCACACTATCTTAGATACTCTAGGCCAAAGTTGTGTGGGAAGTCCAAAGATAATTTCATGCTCGCATAAGGATCCTATTGAAAGAACAATAAGGGTTTAAATCTCAACAATCAGGAACATAGTAGAAACTTTTGATATAAAAAGAAGTCCCAAATATCTTATAGACCAAATAAAATAATCAAATCTCTATAAATTCCAAAAATCAATATTAGTTATAGATGTTCCAATCAACCAAATATTAGTGCAACTATGGAACTATGTCAAAACATTGATATCCATGGATGAATACCAACCAATTAATCAAAACAAAGGACAATAATCAAATTTGGAGCAACTACTTGAGAAAAGCACTAAAAATAGAGAACCAATCAAGAGGTTTCTTGAATGGCCAGTTGTAAAATAAAATGATTGATTTTTCTTGCTAAAGCCTTCGAGTGATATGGAATTAATACCCCATACTAAATTAGATACATAAAATATCATAGTAGCCTCCACCTCAACCTTGTCTAAAGTAAAATAAATAGGCATAGGAATGAATCTACCTTGGGATACATGAAGATCTTATGGAGGTGGCTCTACAAGGGAGAAGGATTGGTCATGCAAGGTGATGATCCTTCTATCATAGTTGAAAGAGTATGTATCATAAAGGTATGGCATGTGAACAAAAAGTGATGAATGGGTAAAGTGAAAAGAAAGTCCTTATATATAATTCTCCCCTCATCAAACATCATATTTACTATAACTTAAAGCACTTAGAATTTTTTGAGGTTTGAGAAGTTGTTGAAGAGCATAGTTGTAGAAGGTACACAAAAGAAAGCAAATTTACAAGATTCCAAAACAGGCACTAATAAAAAATGGAGAAGAAGAGAACTTCCAACCGTGCAACAACCTCTAAGACTAATGTTTCTAGACACCAGTGTTAGAAACTTAGTACTTTCCTCACATGATCTCACAATATATCAAGAATAAATATTCACATAATTACATATATTCAATCCATGATAATAACAAACTCATATAAAATATTATTGATGAATATATATCTACAAGCAATGCAAATACACTTTATTTCAAATATTTATTTATCACTTATTACAATTCTTTGTCTTCAATATATACACATATGGATATGATACTCTTCACATTCACAACCCTTTCTACTTACACAAATTTTTCAAAAAGGACTAAGAGTCTAAGGATAGGTGCATGAGAATGATTCAAGGCCACTCAATCGACAAGCTTCAAGGCAAGAATATGTAATAATTACTTGGAAAAATACCTAGTGCCCAAAGTCCATCCTTGTGATGAACTAATTACAACATGTAGATTTTTATGAGCCCATCTCACAAGAAATCAGGTCCTTTGTATGGGTGATTTAAAATAAACATTGAGGGACATATTATTCGGAAAATACTACTCTTATAAAAAGGTAAAATACATGTTAATATGGAAGAAGAGGAGCAAATTTTCAATGCATTTCCAAATAGAGTAAAAATAAACTTCTTAAGTACTAATTATAGAGGTCTAAGCCCTAGTACCGGAAGGAGTCTTGTCTATCAATATTTTTGAGGAAAATGTGAAGGATACTTTGAGCATATTGGCCTTTATTTTTGAAATGGAGCATGATAATAATGTTGGCCCTTCCCAATAATACATTTTATACAGGATGAAGCAGGTATCAAGACATGATAACATGACACTAGACATTGCCAAATTTATAACCGAGCAAATTAAGGAGGGATTGAGTAATTTTATGGTCACTCAAGTATTTAAGTATTCATAATTCTTGGCACATCTAATTCTATTCTTGAACCTTGGGATATTTCTAGGATTGAACCCAAAGTGGATAGATGAGAAATGTAAGGAGGTATTAGTATATTCTTGGATAGAGGACTTGGACAAAAGCTCTTCCTATTGTTATTTTATCAAGAATTTATCTACTCTGTATATTGTACTTTTGAAAGGTTCTCGATTGGAGCACCTTTCAAAAAATTGTCATTCATTTGTGGAGGGACTACTTCTTGGAGACTGGTATTTTATTGAAGAAGGAACCATCATTAGAATGCATGGCTCCAGATTTTCCTTATACCTACTTCCAAAATTTATCTTAAACTAAATTTTTGCTTTAGAAGTGTTCATGCAACTGGACCTCCTCGATTACAAATACAAAAGTGGAAAGGTAAAGGTATTATACTATAGAATTCCTATCAACCTGGTAGGAATGCTCCTACAAATGAAGAAAGTTACCTCGATTGTGGAGGAAAAGTTGAAAGAGTTAGGGCTCAAGAAAATAGAGGGCAACTATAACTATGATCCTTAAGGAAGGTTCACCTCATATCTAAATAACATCAAAGGCCTAAAATTTGATCATGAATGAAGGCCTGATGTTGATATTCTAAGGAATTCAATATATGAAACTGGAGATTTCCCTCTCAACATGCCCATTAAACCTCCACCAAATCTCAAATAATATGAATAATTCTATACAACAATGGTAAAGTTGACCCACAATGTAAAATCAAAAATAAAAAGAAAAATTATCTAAGGGAAATGCAATGGAAGATGTCAAAGATTGAAGCTTGGTGGAAAATGAGGAAACGAAATTATAAGAAAGAAGAAGATATTGATAAAATTCCTAAAGATAAATAATTTAGCAAACTATACAATTAAGAACACCTAGATGTTAAAATATTAGGTTTAGAATAGTGGAGTGAGGAGGAAATAAGAAACAAGAGCAACAAAGGAAGGAACTTGGGATACCCCATATGAAATTCCTAGAGAAAGTTCAACTATTGACACTCCCTCAAGGATTGCAAAATTGCCATCCTCAACACAACATGCTTCTAAAAAAGAGATCCTACATCGAGAAACTCAAAGGATAGAAAAGAGAAAGTTAGAGTTAGCAACCATCCCTATTGAAATAAAATAGAATAAAATAGATGTTTCTTGAAGAGAGTTAGGCACTAGTGGGACTTCAATACTGATCCTATCATCCCCTTAAATAGGTAAATCACCAACCTTATAATTAGTAGTAGCCCCAACAACATAGACTCTTGGCATTCTTTCTTAAGAACTATCTCCTTTACTATTCTTGAAACCTTATTCAGTTAGAAGGCACTGCAATTGATCCACTTTTCTCAATTTACTTTTCTTGCATCTACTCTTGCCTCTCAAATTACCCTTCCTTCAACACTTCTATTTTTCAAGTTATTATTGGCATTAATATAACCTCCAAGGCAATAAGAAGGTTCAAAATAAGCCATGTTAGATCTAAGCCCATGCAAAAAATTTATAAGATCTAGTATTAAATGACCTAGAATAATTATAAGAAGAAAACCAAGCAAGCACATCAGTTAGCTACAACTCATATAATTAGTCATTTTACCTCAAAAGAAAGTGTTGTTGTTCATAAAGAGAGACACATTGATATTGAATCTAGAGGAAGAAATGATAAAAGAAGATCGATGGGCAGTTATCGTTGGGCTTCATCTAAAATATTCCCAACCACAATATACTATACGAATTATGTGAGAAAATAAAAATATAGTTGCACATGAGTATGAGTCATTGAGATAGAGATTGGTCAAAAAAGAAAAGGGACCTAGAGTAGGAAAAAAGTACCTTAAGAAATTTACAAGCAAAAATCAAGGCACTCCAACGTCAAATAAATATGTTATCCAAGTGCTTAGAGAAATAAATATCAGATTCCCTCTTAAGGACAAGGAAGAACAAATAAAAAATATCTTAGATAGGTTCATCAGTCATGATGCTTAGCTCATGCAAGTAAAATATTCTCTACAAAAGGAGTGATATCAAGGAATCAAAAGTCTTATTAAGTAGGCTATTTATGTGTTGGGGATTAGATCCAGTCCTTGTGCCATGGGTGTTGTGATCACCAGTAGATGTGGTTTTCTTTGGGTGCATCCAGTGCTTGTGCTTTTCTTGGGGTGTTAGTCTTGGGAAGTTTGGTAAGCATGGGATGCAACTCTATTGGACAACCTTCAAATTATTTTATCAAGGCCAAATAATTTTTTGGGTTTGATCTTTAAAATCCTTTCCTTCCTCTTATGCTAGCCTAGACTAACAAGGTTCTTGCCAGAAAAATGTAAAAGAGAAAAAAGCAGTAAATAACCAAAAAGAATAACAAAAAGGTAAACCTAACTAGCCTAGTTAGCCTAAGCTATGGGTGGAGATGTTTCCAATACTACAGTTCCCATCCTACACATTAGTGGGATTAGTGAACACTTGAACCAAACATGATAGTGAAATTTAACACGGTCCCAATTATATATGACTACAAATTGAAAGACTTCCTATGAAATCTAGGATAAATGCTAGTCACAACTACCCTTAGGAAGTTACATGAACACTTAGACCAAGATAAATATACTAGAATAGTCACAACTCATTGCATTCATGTTAAAAGCACATTATATTCATATACAATTAGAATAGGCTCAACGACCTATACATGTAGTTGACCCAAGACTTGAGTCTATATTGAAATACAAAATGGAAAGAGAATGGAAAATTGCTTAAGTTCAAATACTAGACATGACAACAATTCAACCTCCATTACAATGATGAAAATGCCAGTATTTATAGATAAATTTGGGATTTTTTTTCCACCTAAAATTTAAAATCCCCTTTAAAAAACTCATGTCTAGGGTACTATACTTCTTTATAGAGGGAGGATCGTACATACTGAGAGACTTAAAAACTTGACACACTGTGTAGGTCTAGGACTATAGCCCAAACTAGGGCTATGGGGGCCAATCGACCTAAATGCAGGGGTTCACAAGTGGGATCCCCCAAATAAAAACTTGGACTCCTAAATTTTTAGAGCCTAGGTATTGCAATCTTAACTATAATCTAGTGGATGGCTCTCCTTTTGATTTTTGCCTAGAATATTTTTTCTCTGTCAGGTCTAGTTGGCATGTTGTATTTAAATTTTTGTTTACTCCCATTTGGTGTCCCAATTATCACTACTCAGCTTGCTATTATCGAATGTTTAAGTTGTGCAGAAGTGAACATATCATATTTTTCCTTATAATTGCATTCATTTCCACTTTAGGTCATCATTGGAACTTTGGTTGTGTCTTACAACCATTAGCTTTGATAACAAAAAGTCTAACTACTAGTTCTATACACTTTTCTCTACTTCCTTTTAGATCCTAGTTATTGCACTTCCCACCTGAGCCCTCTTCCATATAATTGGTCAAGGTGAATATTCCTCCCAAGGGTAGTGAGATCTCGCTACATGAAATTTGTTGGGATGAAATCGGTGATATTGCAATGATGCTATTTCAATTGTTCAAATCCATTGATTCAACCACCAATTAGGATCTTTAGGTGAGCAATGAGATTAAGCAAAGCCTCGATAGAATATTTGTAAAAACAAATGAGGCTAAGGTATATTGGATGAAATTGACCATGGTATTGGATTTCAAGTTGATCACTATCATGATTCAAGATATAAAGGTGACAACACAAAAAGTGGTCAATATCCTTTGAAAGTAGCAAGCAATGCAACAATATACAAACCAAGTAAACACCTTATACTTTAACATTAGAATATCAAGGGGTAGATTGACTCTTTAGTGTAAGTAGGATTTCCCTCTCCCTGGGATAAAGCTATTAATATCTTTTTAGAGTCATAATACTCATAGTTAATTAAGCAATGGAATGAATATCTATCCCATTTTGATAAGTTTTCAAACCCTCCTACTATAGTGGTTGTGGCTTGGATGATAGGGCTACTAGCATAGATAATAATTTAGGCACATGAAGTCATGAACCAAACAAAAAAATTCTCCCACAATAACCATATTGATGTTGATGTAGCCTACGAATACTACAAAATGATCTAGTGTAACAACCCACCAACTCGACCCAAGGGAGAGCTATTTTTCACAAGGAATAACTCACAAATAAGACCCAATATATTTCAATAGTATAAGGTATAACCACATTTTGAGTTTATTATTACTACATATGACACTCAAGTAAACAAGAGTGGCCAACTTCTTGTACTTTTAGGGTTTACTTTTCAAAACCTCATCATTTAGAAAATATGCCATCAGTGGTCCCCCCACTTTTTCTATACCCTCACCGATATAGGATAACTTGATCACGTTGTAAAGATTATCCTTTAAGGTCCATAATACTTAAAGGAATATGTCTATTCCCTAACCTTATATAAGTCCATCTATGTAGGATTAATTTGGCATTATGCCTTAGTGGTTAGTTACCTTCACTTCACTGTGAGCTAACTAAAACCATTACCACTCACCTGGTAATGATCATGGTCACTCTTGCATCACCACAAGATGCCATCACTATACTATCTTGTGAATTATCTAGTGGATTATCCCATACCAATCCACCATTATGATTTCTAAGCCTCACTGCTAGGATTACCCAAAAGCCACACTACTTTGGGTCACCCAAGCCTCATTGTTCAGGGTATATCATTCACAAATACCTAGTTATTACCTCACCACAACTCAATTAGAAATTGGGTTTATTTTGGCTCAAGGGATTACTAATATGGCTCTAATTTCATACCTAAAAACCCTTTCCAAACCAAAGAGTCTTAACATTTATTAACATCTCTCCAAAAGGAAATAATTTGGTAAATCATAATTAAATTTAACATAACACATTATTGAAGACTAGGAATTTAAGAAAATACTTCTTCAATATAATACTAGAATTTAGCATTTTCTTTACTTACAATGAAAGGATGAAATTAACATCTAAGAAATAATAACCATAATCCATATATTAGGCTCTATAATATCCTTCAATATCAAATCCTTCCATTTGCAAAACCTAACTAATTCTAAAAACTTTAACATTAAAGAGTGACAATAATTAATCTTCCATTCTTTGAATCAAGTCTCAAATAATATAACAATAATGTTATTCAAAAATTATTTATTCCTTCCTCATAAATATGATACACATAATAATCCTGATCCCAAAAATATTACATTTCAATCTTTTGAAAACATAAATAATCTTTCATACTTTCCTCAAGACCTTCCACTTGATAAGAATTCTCCCACGAACATTTGAAAGTAAGTTTAGGTATTAGGATAACTCTTTAATGCATATGCAAGCCTAACATGCACTATGAAAAAACGTATGCAATAATGCATCAAGCAATAACATACAAGAATACTGAGAGAATCCCATACTTTTCTCAATATGAATATTGAGATAATCCCATACTTTTCTATCATTCAAAATATTGCTTCTTTTTTAATCCTTATATCATGGAAATATAATCCTTAATAATTTGTTAAAATCACACATATTAATTTCTTTTCTATGACATTCTCAACTATTAATTAATTGCATAAAAACAATAATCAAACTCATTATTTATCCAAAGCTTCAATATTCAATATTTATACATTCACATTCTTAGACAAAACACTCTAATAAATATTAATAAATCACACCCTTTTAATATTGATAAATTACAATGATGTGTGTGTGTGTGCAGGAATGATTAACCCTAATGGCAATGGATACTATGTATTGAAAGTTCCTTAATTCACATAAAAATATGCACATATACAAATCAACCTTCGACTATATCTATGTCACTTATTCTAGCAAAGACTTATTCTTCTAAAACATAAATCATTTCATAAGAAGAATTGCTTAATGGTAACATTAATCTTACCTTGATCATATATTACATAAACCTTAAAAAAACACAACCCCCATTTCTAAATATGCACGACAATTAAGAGAGGTTAACCATCATTGCAAAAACCAAATATTGCTATGACTAAGGTGGTTCAAACCTATCTTAGATCACTAGAAATACATCTCACTTGAACACAACCAAATTTCTCATATGCATCATAGGACAAAAGCTAATGTCAAAGAATCCTCCTTAAAAAAGAACAAATAAGTAAAATAGTGACTACATTGCATCTTGTGCTATTGATAACCCAAAATAAATCACTCTTACACACTAGACCAGGCCTAAATAGAGTAATATATATTATAAATTATAATTCTAGATTAGACATTTGTACATGTTACTAACCAAAACATCTTTGCATTCAAACTGAAGGTAAAACTTGAGGTCAACCAATTCTAGATAAAAAATCTCTATAGGCTGGAAAACCTCTAGAATAGACAGATAATATTAAACAAGGATTAATAGCTATGCTGAAATAAAAGATACACTATGATATTCGACTTGAATACAGAGACAAAACACTTTTCGCCTGGCTAAACAAGAGAAAGAAGGCAATGCCAAACCAAAAGTTTATTCCCCCTAACAACATTATTGGAAATATAATAGAGGTAATATTCCTATTATACTACCCCTTGAAAACACAACTAAAATTAAAACACAAGCCTCAAAATGAATATCACACAAGTGATCATGTTTATTGAAAAAGTTTCCAAAAATTTTATCTCAATCTTAAGGATAATTAAAGGTCTTACCTAAAATGCTTAAAGCCACGATGTTAAATTCTAGCAAGACCCAATGCTTACATTCAGCATACACAAGCATAACCATAATGGAATTACCTCCTCCACAGTACCTCTACGTCTCTTCCTTCTTTTCCAAAATTTCCCTTGTAAATATCTTCTCCCACTAGTGATGCCAAAACTTGGCAATGAAGAAGATCAAATAATGCTTAGGAGGAAGAGGGATATCAAGGATTGGGATATTTCTTCATTTTTATCCATGTAGGCTTGTCACCCATTATCTTCCACCATGGCATTCCAACCCATTACAATAAAAGGTAACATTTTTTAAAACTTATGTTTCAAAGATTCCCAAAAATCCAATTTTCCAATGTTTCTATTATTCTAAAAATAACATCTTTCCAACATTGCTAAAATATGAATTTAATTCATATTAATTAAATTTATTACTATAAGTTTACTAATTCTCTAGAATTAATAAATAAATCACTTATTATTCTCATTAGTCCATTTATTTCTAATGCTACCAACATTAGAATGATAATTATTAAACCAATTACTCACCTAATTAATTTAATTAATATCAAATGTTAAATATTAACCAATAACATCGATATCTAATATTACTAATACTAACATTATTAATACTTTTTTTGATAAATCCTTAACCAAAAAACTCCACACTCCAAAAAAACATACAACACAAGGGCTCTTGCTAAGTTGTCCTTGCCCAAACCAAGATGTAATAAAAAATATGCACAATAATATTTTTCCTTAATTATGAGGCTTTACGATAGTTGCAACGTTATCACCCACCTACTAAGGATGCCTCTTTTTCTTAAATAGCAACCTGCTTGGCCAAATATGTATTTTTAATCAACATTCACATATGCAATGCATCTATATGGGGGTTGTTCTCCATGATAATTCATCCATCATTTTCCTTTTTCCCTCTACTCTGGTGGTTCTCCGATATCAATCTACCCATAAGAGTATCTGGTCCTACAACCATAAATTTCATCAACAATACCTTATTCTAAAAATAACATAATCCAAATTTAGAAAGCATAAAGTACAAGTATCAACTCATCTTGATAGAATAAAATATGATCAATCATTAAATATCAACACATTAGTACATCAATCAAGCAAGAAGAGGAATTCCTAACATGGTGGACCATTACATACTCCTAGAACTAAACACAGTCCCTTATATTTTTTTTAAACAAAATATTTCATTCAAACAAAAATAGGAATTGCTTTTTCATTTCTTCAGCATCTTCCCAAGCAGTGATATGGATTTTTGACAAGTTGAGCGATAAGGCAAGCCTATAGGCTACTAGACTAATATTATAAATTATTTCAAAAGGACCAAGAAAACAAGTATTCAGCCTAGTTGACTTGATGGTACTTTTCATTGGTCTCACCCTTAAGAAGACTTTGTTTCCTACTAAGAATTCTCTTGGTGATTTTTTCAGATCAACATAGCTCTTCTGACGATCAACTACTTCTCTATCGAATTACTCTGAGCTGCTCCTCCATATCTCTAATAGTGTTTGGTTCGATCACCATCCAATCTTCTAGATTATCCCAATACAAAGGTTTTTTTCACTTTCTTCCATACAAGGCCTTGAATGGAGCCATTCTCAAGGATGCATGGTATCCATTATTATATGTAAATTCAACTAGATGCAAATAGTCTTTCCCACAAAATTTTGATCCATGCAATACATGTGAAGCATATTTTCTAGAACTTGGTTAACCCTCTCTATTTTCCATCTATTTTTAGATGATAATAAGAATTGATATTCAATTTAGTAACCAATGCATGATGAAGAGCTTACCAAATTTCCAACGTAAATCTAGAGTCTTTATTTGCTATGATCACCTCAATAAACCATGTAACTTGATTATTTCCTTGGAAAACTTATTTTCCATAGTTGGTGCATCATCCCTGATGTTTCTTAGTATGAAATGTGCAACCTTAGTTAACTTGTCTACCACCAAAACTATTGCATCATGTTGGTACCTTGTTTTAGGTAATCCCACAATAAAATACATGGATATGACTTTCCACTTCTAATTAGGTATATCATGTGGGTATAATTTTCATATTGGATGCTAATGTTCTACCTTTATGTTATGGCATTCCAAACATCTAGCAATTAAACTATTAATATCTTATTTTATTCCAAGCCAATAAAAAGTATTTTTCATATTTTCTCTCATCTTTGTACCTTTCAGATGAGTAGAATATGGAATACTATGCGCCTCATGCATAATCATTCTCCTTAAATAACTAGTCTTAGGTATGAAAATCCTATCTTTGAAACATAAAAGCCCATATTTTATGTTAAAATCCCCATTTTCCTCAATATTTTTCTCAATTTTAGCCTATATTTCAATGCAATACTAGTCCTGTAACTGCATTTCCTTAACTTTATCAATCAAGTCAATATGACTCTTGGTTAATGTTGTTATATATCTTCTCCTACTCAAGGTGTCAACAACCTTGTTTTCCTTTTCTTTGATATACTCTATACCAAATTCATACTCGATTAGGAACACTATCCACCTTTGCATTGCATTCAAAATTTGTTATATAAAGATGTACCTTAATATTGGTGATATGTCCTTAGCTTTAAAGGTTTTCCCAATTAATATTACCTCTAAACCTTAATAGCATGGACAACTTTTGTTAATTCCAAGTTATATGTAGCATAGTTTAGCTCATGCTTCTGTTGTGCCACTTAGATCTATCCACTGGAGACACTTGTTTGCATAATGAGGACCTTCACAAATGAAACAACATGTCCTGAGTGCATGAGTATTTTTATATATTCTATATCTTGTACCTTCCTTTTGATCTGAATCATTCTACTTTTATGGTCAAGGTTTTGTCCTTTCTCTAAAGATTCTCATAATTTTCCTTGTTTTCATTGTTACTATTTTTGAAATTTGGGTTTCCTTTACTTTTATTATTTGGCTCTTTGTCCCATATTTTAAAACTAATACTCTTCCTATTTATAAGTTTCTATCTCTCTCCTTCTATCAATGCTCCATAGTTGAATAAGGTCTTCTTGGTGTGCTAGTTTACCTTTTCTTGTCGAGCCAAATCACATGCTTTTTGTAGGGTTTTAGGCTTAAGCAAATTAATCACTGTTCGAATCTTATAATCTACTCCCAAGATAAAATTTTACACCTTAAATTGTTCCTTGGTCTCATACTCAAAAATATATTTCAATAGTTTGATGAATTTTTGATAATATGATTCCATAGTCAAGGTGCCTTGTTGGAGCATAAATAATTCCTCAAATTTCTCTACGTATAATTGATCTATTTGCAATATTGTTACTGGGTTCTCGATTAACAAGTGTTTCCAATATTTTTTGTTGTTGCTCCATTTTCTCTTGAATAAAGGCTTTCCACCCTCTTGTTTTATTTCCTTGATCTTCTATATTTTTTCTAGGGATGAACTATAGCTTCCTCTTATGTAGTTGACCCTGACTTATTTGAATATCCTCCTCTTAAAATAGGTCCCATATCGTATCCACAAAAATGAGTTAGATAAGTTATAATTTTTATAAAACTATACTTTCTAAGATTAGTTAGTTTCATTTCCACATGAACTAAATTTGACCATTATCAGTCACTTGATAATGATTATGGTCACATTTGCCTACCTGCAATGTGTCATCTCTTATAAAACCATTATCACTCACCTAATAATAATTATGGTTACACTTACCTCTCTGCAATGTGCCATATCTTATAACACCATTATAATTCACCTAATAATGATCATGGTCACACTTGCCTACCCATAATATGCCATCCCCAATAAGAAGCTATACTTTCTAGGATTTTTACACCTTGATCTGATCGATCAAAATGATGTGCAATACTTACCTTATCCCAAATCAACTTAAGATCCCTAGAAGAGTAATCCTCTCAAAAGTAGCACATCAAGTCAAGGTTCAATCTCAATTCTCTTCATGGAATATTTGAGTCCTATGACCTATGCTCTAATACCAACTATAACAATCCACCAAAACAACCCAAAGGAGAGAGCTATTTTTTACAAGTAATAACTTACAAAGAAGACCCAACATATTTCAGCAGTATAAGGCAAAACCACATTTTGAGTTTCATTTTTATTGCAGATGACACTCAAGTGCATAGGAGTGTACAACTTCCCATACTTCTAGGGTTCACTTTTCTAAACTTTTCCATTTAGAAACGATGCCATCAGTAGTCCCTCCACTTTTCCTATACCCTCATCGATATAGGATAACTTGACCACAACATATAAATTATCCTTTAAGTCCTATAATACTTAAATGGGGATGCATATTCTCTAAACCTACATAATTCCATATATATAGGATTAATATGGTGTGATGCCTTAGTGGTTAGCTTCACCGCATTATGAGCTAACTAAGACCATTACCACTCATTTGGTAATGACCATGGTCACTCTTACCTCATTGTAAGGTACCACCACTATACTATATTATAAATTATCCAATGGATTATCCTTTACCAATCCACTATTATGATTTCTAAACCTCATCACTAGTAATATGTCCAAGCCTCACAGCTTAGGACTTGTCCAAGCCTCACAGCTAGGACTACCAAGAAGCCTCATCGCTTTAAGTGTAACAACCCAAAACTACAAACCCATTTTTTTTTAAATATGAACATAAACAATTTTTTACAAGGGAGACACCCTTATTTTATTTGTAGACACCAAAATCCAGCCACTTGCAAGTCATCTATACCTTCCTGTCAGCCACGTGTCGGTCATCCACCTTCCCGCCATTATTTGGCCCAAATCCACACTTTCCCGCCATTATTTGGCCCAATTTCACCTTTCCCGCCATTTTTCATCCCCAAATTTATTTAAATTAATATTTATATATATATTTTATATTTTAATATTTTAATATATATATTTAAATAATAGTTTAAGTGATTTAATCAGAGCCGTCCATCCTTCATTTAATCTCATCCGTCCATCCATCTTAATCCATTCCACAACCCAGATTTATTCTCTACCCTTGGATCCACTTTAATCTTAGCCACACGTTCAAAGTGTCGTTAAAACCCTAAAGTGTGCCCTAAGAGTAGATTATAAATTGAGTCACCTTGATGGCTCAAACCCTATGTCCCTTCTATCTCCTATGCGCTATCTCTGATTCTAATTCTTCTACTGCTATCTCCTCTATCTCTCTTCTGCTACCCTTTCGCCGCATCCATCGTCGCTTCCGTCGCTGTTTTTGCCGCCATCTCTTCTGCAACATTCTCGCAGAATCCCCCATTCTTGTCGCAAGTGCCCGCGGGCGTTTACCCCTTTACCAAGTGCCCACGGGCGTTTACCAAGTGCCCACGGGCGTTTACCAAGTGCCCGCGGGCGTTTACCCATAGCCACAGACTCAGACCGACGTCTGAAACCTTAATCCAGAAGCACGCGGGCGTTCAGCGAGTGCACCAGGGCGCCTTCCGTAGCCGATTTGATAGCCACATTACTTCCAGGTGTCGCCTGGTCTAGCTGCGTTAATAGAGAACAGGTATAAATTAGTTTAAAGCAAGTAACTTCTTTTCTTTTATTGATCTGTTATTGAATTCCTCGCATTTCATTTTTCTAGGGTTTTAGATTGTTTCCGAGGGCTCACACAGTGGAGCCCTCTTATTAATTTCTAACTCCTTGATAGTGTTAATGTGTGCAGGTTTTTGACAGCAGATCCGGTTTATTGATGGCAGCTGATTAAGCTGGAGTGGTCCAAGCAAGGGATACAACAAAGCCCACTCACTCTGTTGGGATTGAAGATACATTCTTCGGAAGCGCCACCATTTGTGCCGCCTAGGGTTTCGGAGAACCCTAGCATAACTTGTAACTGTGTATCACAAATAAAGGGTTACAGGCCCAGTTGTATTCAAAAAGGAGTTTTTAAACTCCATCGATTAATAGAAATCGTTTGTTTTGTGCAACTATTCTGTACTCTGTTATTGTGATTTTATTTATTTTTGTTTGGCATGTATTTTTAATCTACAAATGGCGATCACGGTGGGACCCCCTAGGGTTTCATATTTTTAATACTTGCTTTACTAATCTGTTCTTGTTTTCTGTTTTATTTTGCAGGTTCCGAAATCGTGAAATTCGTTGTTCCAGCGAACTAGGGTTTCTGAGTTTGCAAAAACGCAGCAGACGTAGAGGGGCGTCTGGAAGTCCAATACGAAACGCAGAGGTGCGTTTCACTCGTGCGGACTCCCGTGGGCGTTTGAAGTCGATTTTACAGAAAAGCGTAGGCTTCCAAGTAAGTGTTGTACTTTTTACGTTTTTGGTTTTTCTGCCATATTTTGTTTCTTTTTCAGATCATTACTTTAAAATGAACAAAAACTAAGTAATCTGAAAAGAACAGCTTATTTTTAATTACATTTTTCTTTGCATTGCATTATTGATTGTTGCTTGCATTAAAAAAAAAAAAATTTGCATACCTAGTTGCATATTAGAATAGCTACGAATTATTTGTTTTAATTATCTAAGTAGGACTATTGATTGGATGTCAATAGTACTCCCGCCATTGGGTGATTCCGAGCAGAGAAGTGGACGAACCTTCCGGTTGCTCCTTTGATATCTGATATCATTGGTAGGCAGGGGGTTTTAAACGGTGTACTCCACTTCTTCAGAGGAAATGACATGTTTTCAGTAGCCTCTTGCTTAGATCATTAGAACTTTTGATTTATAGCCTTGTATGTACACATTAGATAACTAAAACATTTAAAAAAAAAAAATTCATTGCATTTTCATATTGCATTTAAAACAGTGATATCTGGATTTCATCACCAGGTATTGCTTGAAGTTTAGTGACGGTGGAATTCATCTCCATCCATTAAACTTCTGCCTTAGACACCATAGGTCACCCCCGAGCAAACTTGCTCGGATTTCATCACCAGGAAGAATCTCGTTGTCCTTTCCTAGCCATAGTTTTTACCTTTTTTGTGAATAATTCAAGATTAGATCACATGCAAAACTCATAAACCGGACACTTAAAATTTACTACAGATTAAGATCAGAAAATAATTAATTAACCGCAAGGTAAGACACATTGGTTGAAACCTAGGTTGTGACTGTTTTCTGATAATTTCTTTAGTGTAAATTTATCATTCTAGTTTTGCATTCTTCTTTTCTGAATTTGTTTAGATTTATTGCTTCATGGTCTTAACAAGGAATCAATCTAAAATGTTAAATCTAAATAATCAAATGGGTAATTCACAGAACATCCCCACCACCAACATGGCCACTTATCCTAGTGAATTTCAGGCAGGTTCGCCTGTAGGTCTTTCACGTCCTTCTACCATCTACCACATGGCCATGCCCATGGAGGAAGACAATTCCTCTCATATTGTCCACATTGATATGGCCCAAGTGCAAACTCACTTAAGAGATGGCACTCGGCTATGTCCTTGAGCCAATCCAAGATTCCCCTATGCAAGATTCTATTTTTCAGCAGGATATTGCATCAACCATACCCGCTGGTTTCACTCGGGTCTACACTAACCCTTTTTTTGAGGCTAATGTGGTATCCGTCTCAGCCGGCTTCATCTCCAACATCTTCCCGGATGCTCAATTGTCCTCCTTTGGAGACAAATGTAGTGTCTTCCCGACCACCTTCTCCTCCATGTACCCGGGTGTACACCAATTCTCTTTATGAAGTTGGTGGAAACTCCTCTAACCATAACCAATTTCAACCCTCTTCTTCCCAAACCATTTATGGTTTCACCCTACCCGGGACACAGCCATCGTTCCTTCCCGTGTACCGCCTACTTCAGCCACCTTCATTGCTCCCCTTCCCACCGCCTCCCACCCCCCCGCTATGCAGCTTCTCGTGACTACCATGGCAGCCTCGCCCTCCACCTTCATCCAATCATCCCACCTCCCTTGGGTTAGAGATTAATAAGGTTAGGGAGTATCTCGACAAGTTGATTTTGCAACAACAGCAACAAAATGCTCAACCACCTGTCGTAGTAAATCCTACACCCCAACCAATTTCTACCCAGCCAACTTTTATTAGCTCGAGCCCCACCTGGGTACCCCAATCTTCGGTGGTGTCCATTCCTACCCCACCTTTCTCCCAACCTAGTCCAGCTTCATCATCTCACCCCAATCACCTTCTTTTCGGTATCATCCATACCAACAACCTGTCCATTCCACACCGCCTAATCCAGGCAATTTCATCCCATCCCATCAATTTTCCACTCCTCCATTGCATCATCATAATCATCAAACGAGTCAAAATTTTAATGAAGATTCTCGACTCCATGCTATGCAACAACAGATTGACAACCTTATGCTCAACATGCCTGGCTCATCTAGTCAGAAACCTACGCTAAGGTCATTGATCAATCAACCAATTCATCCTTCGGTACTTTCACCACCATATCCGACCGATTTCACATTACCGAAGTTTGACAAATTTTGAGGAACTGAGGATCCTCACGAACATGTGAGCTCATTCATGCATGCTTGCTTTAGAATCCAAAATAATGATGCTCTTATGCTCGGAACTTTTCCTCAGACATTAGGAGGAGATGTTGTACAGTGGTACAATCATTTAGCTCACCATAGCATTTATGCTTACGAGCAATTGATTAATCTATTTTTAGAACGATTCTCCCTGAATGTACAAAAGAGAGTTTCATTGTCCGACTTATACAAGCTCAAGCAACATGACGATGAGACTCTTTATGACTTTGGAAACCGTTGGAGGGCTATCATTAATAAACTCGCCATTCTCCCTACCAATGGAGGAGTTAACCAAAATGTTCACCCGGAGTTGTCTAAAACCTATCTCTTGGTTACTCCAATTACAACAATACAAGACTTTTGAAGAGGCTTTGGCCCAAGCAAGTATCATAGAAGACATTAAAGTCCAAGAGGGTGTTTTAAAACCCCGTAGAAAAGAATGGCAACAAAAGGGCCAACAACGAAATAATAATTATGGCCAAAACAAACAAGCACAGGCTAGTACAACCTCAAATGTTAACCAAGTTAATCAAGTGGTGGCGAGCCAGCCCGTAATGGCTCAACAACAACAAGTAATGCAAAGTCAACCGCAACCAATTGCTTATCATGCGGTACCCGCCCTTACTCAACCAGCTCCCAATATTGGGCCAACCATGGAAACTCGACCTTGGCAAAACAATCGTCCCAAGCGACAATTCACACCTTTAGATGAACCATATGCGGTCATATTCAACAAGTTATATAGCACAAATCAGTTAACTTTACCTGAGTTTAAACCTTTAGACCCATCTAGAAGGGGGAAGTATTACAAGGAGTACCTATTTTGTCCTTATCATAGGCAAAATGGGCACGATATCAATAATTGTACAACTTTCAAACATGTGATCCAAGATCTTATTGAGATTGGAGCCATTAAATTGGATAGCCCCTTAGCCCAACAAAATCAAAATCTTGGTATATTTCAAACACCCCTTCCACATCGGGAGGAAGCTCCAACAACTTCAGGGGGAGTAACTCGGGTAACTCCTCCTAATCAAGTCAACCATGTACAACAATACCAAGGTTTTGTGGGTACTATTAACGTAGTAACCCGGGGTCAAAGGGCGAACCAACCAAATCAGGTCGAACCACAACCACTCGTACAAACCCCCATCCACCTCGGGTAACAAGTGACCCAACGACGTGCTAGTACTTCTCAACAACCGCTAAATCATTCTACTCAACGCCAACGACCCATCATGTCATTGAGTAGCCGGTTAACTACCAGCTTTAAAAATGGCTTCGCCAAGTTATCGATCTATGACCTCATTCAACAATCTCCCCCGCATAGAGAGGCATTAATGGAAATATTAAAGTCAATCGAGCTTCAAACTCAAGATACTAATGCCTTCAACAACTTTGTGGGGAGTATTCAAACATGCATGGAGCCCTCCATCACTTTCTATGATTTTGAAATCAAACCTATGTCAACAGAAAGTATAGATCCTCCACTACATATCATGGCCAAGATCGATAACAAGCCATTCAAGAGAGTCTTAATTGACACCGGTTCCTCAATCAATATCATTACAACATCGGCGTTGAGTCATCTAAAGTCGTCGCCATCCCTTATCACAAAGTCGACTTTTACTCTTAAAGCATTCAATGATGCTTTATCTTCCACGGTTGGCACAGCTATCTTGCCCATTGAGGTAGGGGCCCGAACTTTGCATACCTTGTTTCACATCTTGGAAGGGACCATGGCATACAATGTATTGCTTGGACGGCCTTGGCTTAGGGAGATGAGATGTGTCCCTTCTATACCGCATCAATGTCTGAAGTATGTATATGAGGGACAGAGTTCATTGTGTACCCGCCGACACTGAAACCCTTCAAACATTGCAACTATGTCTCAAATCCTTATGAGATTGTGTTGCCATCCACTCATCTTTTCTTGACCCCATCTATTTCTTCTATACCATCTTCTTCTAAAGCTCCCATTCCCGAGGAGCTACCCATCATATCGCAACCATCTTCCTCTTCCGCTATTCCATCTCATTCACCACTTTCTTCATCAACTAATCTTCCTTCTTCTTCATCAGTGACCACATGCACATGTGGCCATGACCAATCATCTCTTTCCACGTCATTACCCCCTTCTTCTACACCTTCTTCAACATCACCTATTATTCCTCCATCTTCCCAACCATCACCAGCTGATGTTTCACAAGTCAGTGAAGCATCAACCCAACCAAATCCTTCCAATTCTTCTATCCCACATTCTTCTATTCCATCATCTAGTCCATCTCCCTCCCAAGTCAAGGTCCATCTCACTGATGCAGGTATTGGTGAGTATGCCATTCAAGATGTCCACATCACACCGTTCAATGTGCAAACAGTTAAAGATTTTGGTCGTCCACATGACCAACATTTATCCATTGGATCGGTTTATAACATGGGTTCTATGCCAAATTCCATTAATTTTGTATATGGGGGAATAGAGTCATCTTCTAGTCCTACCACCATACTAGAACCTAAGCATCCAATCCCTGCCAATATCGAAAGGATGGAGGGTTTTCCCTCTCGCTATTTCCACAGACATAATTGGCAGCAATTTGGCCTAGGTCGATACGAGCAAGGGGTAACTGAACGCATCGATATGCCATACCAGAGACCCACTGAGCATTTTGGTCTGGGCTACCAACCACTTCCATCCCTTTCTTCTTTTGAACGAGCTTTTCAAAGCATTAATCTTAATTCAGAAGAAGAAATCCTCCACCCCGATGAATCCGAAGATGAAGCCTATGAAGAATTTGACGTCATGTCAAATGGTGATGAATCCGAAGAAGAGTCAGCGCCCATTGTTCCCCTCACTAAACAAGACGAGTTTTATCTCCAATTGTTCCCTCTCCAAGAGGCCATCTTTCGCTTGCTTCTTCCACAAGAACGAGGTGAACCACCACCTCCGCCACATCCATAAGCCATAATCCAAACCTGTATTATATGTATATACTAAAATAGTGGTTTTCACCACTACAAAAAAAAAAAAAAAAAAAAAAAAACTGAAAAACTATGTTGTTTTGCATCTGAGGTCTTCCGAGGTCTTCACCGGTTTTCCCTTCCATTCCGCCCATCCTTTCTTCCATAAGTCGACAATGAATTTCGAAGACTTATTCACCCCGCTCCATAATCCATATGATCCGGATAAGCCTAAGAAATGTGTCTTTGGTGTTACCTCAGGCAAACTCCTAGGTTTTATTATCTCTAAACGAGGTATTGAGGTGGACCCAAACAAGGTCAAAGCCATTATGGAAATGTGTCCCCCAACTAATTTGAAGGAGTTGCGTAGTTTACAAGGAAAGATTAATTCAATCCGTCGCTTTATTGCACAACTTTCTGATAAATGTAGGCCATTTTGCCACCTACTACAAAAGGGGGTACAATTTTCATGGACAGATGAATGTCAGAAAGCCTTTGATGACATCAAGCAAGACTTAGCATCTCCGCCAGTCTTAGCTCCACCTCGTCCAGGGGTCCCTTTCAACCTTTATATCTCAGCAACGGACTTTGCCTTAGGGACAATGCTTGCACAAAAGAATGAACAAAATCGCGAGCAAGCTATCTATTATATTAGTCGAACATTGGTAAGCTATGAAACCCGATATGCTTATGTGGAAAAGTTGTGCTTAGAAGTGGTTTTTGCCACTAAGAAACTTCGTCATTATATGCTTAGCCATACAACATATGTCATAGCTAGAGAAAACCCTCTGCGTTATATGATGTCTCGCACTTATAATAACACTCGTACCGCTAAATGGATAATGTTGCTTACCGAATTCGATCTTGAATTCATTAGCCAAAAATCCGTTAAAGGTCAAGTTATAGCCGATCAACTTGCGGAAGCTCCGCTACCTAGTGATCATCCTTTGATTATTGAGCTCCCAGATGATTCGGTATTTGCTATCACTGAACAAGAAGAGGACATCATTCCGGAGGAAGATGTTGACATCACGCTATTCTTTGATGGCTCTAAGTGCGCGAAAGGTCAGGGTGCTCGGAGTTGTGTTTCATACACCTCAAGGGATTCCCATCCCTTTATCATTCAAACTAGACTTCCAATGCACCAATAATACAGCAGAGTATGAAGCCTTAATTTTAGGTCTTCAATCAGCCATAGCTATGAGCATTAAGCGTATTCGGATATTTGGGGATTCTCAACTCGTGGTTAAACAAATTACAGGAGAATACCAAGCCAAAGAACCTACCATTAAGCTTTATCATGATGTAGCAATGAAGTTGCTCTCTAAGTTTGATTGGTATGAGATCACTAGTTTGCCTCGTTCGACTAATAGATTTGTGGATGCCATGGCCTCTCTTGGATCATTGATTCCAAAGGACTCCCTTGGAGAGGTACAACCCCTAATCATTTCCACAATCTCTAAGTCTGCAATTGTCCGTGCTGAGTCTAAAGATGAAAAAGATGTTTGCTTTATCCATTCGGATCCATATGAGCCTTGGTCTAGTGAGATAGTAGCCTTCCTCAAGTTTGGAACACTTCCACCTGATTTGTCTCGAACTGCCCGCCGCTGCTTTAAGCAAAAGGCAGCTCGTTTTGTTCTTTTGGGGGATGTGTTGTATAAACGTGGATATGATGGAGTACTCCTCCGCTGTCTAGAAGCAGGTGAAACACATAGAGCTATTGCTGAAGCCCATGATGGTACTTGTGGTGGTCATTTTAGTGGAATGGCCATTGCGAAGCGTATTTTACGTATGGGGTATTATTGGCCCACTATGGAACAAGATTGTTGCAAATATGTTAAACAATGTAAAAAGTGTCAAGAACACGCTAATTTAATCCATATACCATCACAAGCTTTACAGCCCATCCAAAGCCTTTGGCCCTTCTCACAATGGGGTCTCGATTTAATTGGCAAGATTTCACCCGCCTCTTCGAGACAACATACTTTCATCATTACAACCATCGAATACTTCACAAAGTGGGTTGAAGCTATTCCTCTAACAAGTACGACAGGTCCTAGAATTGTGGAGTTTATACTTCACCATATCATTTGTCGTTTTGGTATTCCCTCTAAAATCATTTCTGATAACGGCAAGTCTTTTAAGAATAAGGATGTTCGAGCTCTTTGCGAAAAGTATAATATCCAACATAGTTTCTCAACTCCTTACTACCCACAAGCCAATGGACAAGTGGAAGCTTCCAATAAGACCATAATTGCTATTCTTAAGAAACTTGTTAAAGAAAATCATAAAGATTGGCATACACAAATCCCCTTGGCATTATGGGCTTACGAAACAAGCATCAGAACTCCCATTGGGGCAACGCCATTTTCTTTGGTCTATGGAGCTGAAGCAATCATGCCTCTTGAGCTCGAGATCCCTTCCTTGCGAATTTCTTTGTAGGAATTTATCGATGATGATACCGCTAGACAAGCACGTCTTGATCAACTCACACTCATAGATGAAAAACGAATCAATGCTTTAGAGCATTTGCGAGTTTATCAAGACCGATTGAAACGTGCTTACAATGCCAAAGTTCATCTAAGAGAATTTCAAGTAGGGGATCTTGTCCTTAAAGAGAATCAACAAAACACCAATGCATTGCCGCATCTTCGAGATAAATTCGCGGCTAATTGGTTAGGTCCATATATGGTCACCGAAAGAGTGGGTAATGGAACTTATAGACTTGCCAGCTTTAGAGGGAGAGGAAGAACCCGAACCACTTAATGTTATACACTTGAGGGCATTCTACGCATAGTTTGAATTTTATATGTACATATATACATGGCTTGTAAAAAAAAAAAAAAAAACAAATAAAATAAAAAGAATTTGCATTTCATTGTTAGTTGCATACATCTCATTCAAAAACATTGCATTTCATGTGCATACATCTCATTGAAAACCATAACATTTCATTTTCAGCCATAGTTGCATATCATGTTAGAGACCATTCTATCTTTTGGATATAAAATTTGGTCAAGCAAAAGTCATGTTGCCTTAATCAGGGGCACCTTCATAAAATCCATCAAACCGAATTGTCATTCGTACACCCATTTTCCATTTGCACATATTTACATTGCCAAAATGTTTTCAGTCACTCAGCCATTTCTAGTGTTTTAAGCAAACTTCGAAATGCATGTCAAAGTTCTCTAGGGCCATATCACAAATTACACTAAATAAAATCTTGAGTATTGGGAAATGATTTCAAAAGCGGTCTTGAACCTATCACATTTTCACATCTTAAAAACATCTTGTGTCAAAGAGAGATAACACCATCCTTGGGTTGTGCCTCGAAGTGAAAAGGGTAATCCTCGTTTGTCCTATCATGCAAACATAGTCCATAAAACAGTGGTTCTTACCACTATCACAAGCAATCACAAAATATAAATATAAACAGAGTAGTAAGGATAGGGTAAAATTCTCATCATACTTCGGTTGAGAATCCGATTCCCCAAAGCTCTAAGGAAATGAACATTTTTCACACACCACCGATCCCAAATAAGTTGTAAGGATCGTACTACTTGTCCAATCAGACGGATAGGTAGTCATCCCCAAGGCTTACAAAGGTCAAAAACAACATGGACTATGGAGTTAACCTTCACCGGGGCTATAGACGCTTGACTGGCAGTGGAGTATACTCATTTGCGTGGCGACATGTCTCTCCTAAAAAAGAGACCTCTGAATGCTCATACGGACAAACTAGCTTTGGGGTCTTCTCCATAACAGGGTTACCTAATTTGTGCAAGATGAGGTTAATGAACACACTTGCACACACACAGGTTTTTGATTGCCTAGAGTCACTACCATGCTTCGGATTTGGTTAATGAACTCACATGCACACACATTTGGTCCTAGTTGAATTAGGCAGTATTAGTAAGTTTGTTTGATACCACTAGCATGTTTGAGTCTTTGTAAAACAGTCTTCCTCCATATTTTCTTCCATATCAACCTCCATATCTTCTTCCATATTCATGTCATTCCATACGTCATTCATTCACAAGCCACCAAGTTCGGTGCCCCCGATTAAACAATTATGATAACAGATGGCTAAATCTAACTATCTAAAAGTATGAGTGCTTCTTAGTGCATATTTCATTTACTTAGTCTCGCATTAATCATCTATAACTTTGCATTCCATTCCATCACATATGCATTAAAACATATAAAAACATGCATCACAAAAACATAGGCATTCACACAAAAGAAAGTAAAACACTAAAAATAAAAGCCATGTATATATATGTATAAAGATCAAAACGTACGATGAATGCCAAAAGGCTACAATATACAATAGAGCACCAAGGCTCATAAAGAGTGCATCTAAGCACTAAGCTAACCATCAAAAGAGGATCCCTGTGACCTAGTAGGAGCCCTAGACCTAGTGGTGTGCCTAGACTCACTACGCCTAGAGACAGAGGAGGATGGAGGATCAAGCAACACAATGTGATGCCTAAACAATGTGTCCTCCAGAGCCTCAATATAACGAGTCCTAGACCTAAGTCTAGATATGTCTATCCCGTGTCGTCGCTCTCGCTCCGCTAGCTCTGCCTGGAGTCTCGTCACCCTGTCATCCTGGGGCACCCTAGTCGCTCCATCCAAGTCCGCCCGCATCCGGGCCATCCTCTCCTCCCGAACAGCTATCGGGGCATCCCGCTCCGCAACCTCGTTGCTCCAGCCGAGCTATCCTCTCATCCCGGACAGCTAGCATAGCATCGCGCTCTGCTATCTCGTCGCCGCAGCTGTGCCAGATCATCCTCGTGCCCGCTAGGGGGTACCTCCCTAGTCTCTCCTACGGCCTCTCCTAGGCCCTCGCCATCATCCTCCTCGTCATCTCCGCTCCTCGATGCCTGCCGTACCATCTTCCCCTTTCACCTTCGACTGTCAGATCGAAGGCGGGGACCCTCCTTGCGCTTGGGAACCTCTGCGGTTCCCTCGTCCTCTCCAGCTCCAACAGCCACCAATGGTGGCTCCCACCTCGGCTCTGCGGCCATCCATGCTGCATACTCAGCTGTTACCCCGACGTCATCCACGTCGAGGATCTCCATGTCCTCATCGTCCTCTGTCGCCTCCCTCCATGGCTCGGCACATGGCAAATCCCCCTCTGATCTGTGCCTCCGGTAGCGCACTGGCTCACCGGGGACATCCTGTCTCAATCCGACTTGGCGGAGCACTCGAGACATCTGTATGTACTCCGCCTCGCTGTGGCCCCGACCCACTACCCATCTAGCCTGTCGCACCCGTCTCAGATGCTCTCCATCACCGATCCACCTCGCCTCCCGCCAGGGCCTCCAAATGACTTGGGCATCTGTCAAGTCTGCCCATAAACTCCTATACCATTGCCCCGATCTCACGGGGCGGCTCGACTGTCTCTCCTCCGCCACTAGCCATCTCCTACCATAAGCCTGGCTCATGTCCCAGTAAGCACATGGCAACCCCTCCGGTCGGGCCACTCTGAAGTGCTCCCAGCCCCAACACTGGAGAACCAAACTGTAGCCTAGGCCCTTTCGGCCCCGTCTTCGAACCTCATACAACTCCCGGTACACCTGCGCCAATAAAGCGGGTGCCCAGGCATACACTACCCTATTAGTGAGCATCTCGCTCACTACACCCATCAGGTTCCATGGAAACCTGCACCCGATGCTGTTCGGGGCCACAATGTTGGCCAATACGAACATCATCAGAGCCTCCACCGCTACCAACTCCTTGGCCGTATACATGGCCAAGTAAGGAATCCCCCGCTCTCCGTCCGGATCTCCCTCCAGTCATCCCCAAACAACTTGGCCATCTCCGTGGCCCTATCTCGTCCAACCTCCACCCGCGCCCCTCCACGGGCACCTTGAGGATGCGGTATACATCCTCAAGCGTCACCGTCATCTCTCCAGCCGGAGCCGGAACGTCCCCCGATCCGGATCCCACCTCTCGGCCAAAGCCGAGAGGTACCCCTCATCCGCCCGAACTACCTCCAACCGGGCTGCCTCCGCTAGCCCTACCGCTCCAATATCTCCCAGTCTTCCTGGGACAATGACCTCCTCATCCCCGGAATGATAGGGGAGAATCGGTGTCGTGCCTCTAACACCCTAAGCTGCAAAACAACAAAACAAAAATTGGTTACAAATTTTTTTCCAAAAAAAAAAAAAAAAAAAAAAAAAAAAACAAATAAAAGTACTTGCTTAAATAAACAAATACCTCAGCTGGCTGCACTGGCGCGTCCGCTCCCATCTCCGCCATAGCTCCCGCGTGCTTCACTCTCCCACACAACCTTTCACTTCACTTCACTTCATTCCACTCCCTCAGACGCACTTCTCTCAAGCTCGAACGCACAAATGAGCGAAATTCTCGCTGAAACTGTTTAAATAGCTGGTTTTGGCGCCCTGAAATGTAGTGGGGCATTTCATGATGCATTCAAACACCGGCGGGCGTTTCTGCCACCTCCAAATGCATACCGGCGTTTGGTGTCAGTATTGAATAAAAGAACAAAACTTACAAAATTGAAGCTTACCTCCTCCAAATTTCATCAAATTGCATCCATCCATTCTTCTTATCATAATAAAACATTTTGTGAAGGTTACAACAGTTTTGGAAACAAATTTTGTCATTTTGCTCAAAAAGCGCATCATTCATCATTGATTTACAAATTGGGTTAAAAACATTCAAAACCTTCACAAAATTAACAACATTCATCAATTCTTCTGATCTATCGTCAATTTCATTCATTCTTCTTTCATCATGCATATTTTTGCCAAATTAAATTAAAGTAAACCTCGTATCTAGTGGTATATTCTATCACCTTGGCGATTGCAACGATTTGCATCCATGCAATTCGGTAAGAGGATTAAACCACCATAAGGACACTTACCATTTATCATCATCAATTATTTCACTGTTTGAAAATTGGAAATCAATTTTGGGTATCCTACTTTTCAAGTGACCTCATACCAAGATTAATTTGCTCAACAGTTGTCATTGATGGCCTAGTTCATGGGGCCTTAAACGTGGACAATCTTCAATATCATCATTATTTTGAGTCTTGCTAGAGATTAAGGCTACCTAGGTTGATTGGTTCCGACCCGAGGAATTATCCATACAGTCACTAGGAGCATCTCTGAAGTTCTGGACTCTTTCATATTGCATCTCTGCATATCAATGGCACCAACAAGGCAATTTCATCAACAATATGGATTCACCCACAGGAGTTGGGGCATCCGTTATCAATTTTTAACTTTCCTAATAGTAGAATTCATCTTACATGATCATGGAATTTAAAATTTGGCAAAAATCCCTTTCTAACCGTTGGGGCGTAAAACGGTTCATCTTTCACATCACTCATATCGTCTTCAATCATATTCTTTTCTCGGTTTGTACACCAACCCCTTTTCTGTTGGGACATAAACAGATGGTTCATACACCAACCCCTTTTTCACCGTTGGGGCAAAAACGGTTCATTTTCTTTCGAATTTCTTCCAATTGGCTCGTGAGAACCATTCTCGCTCGCCAATTGAGGGGGTAAGCTGATAAATTTTAAATATTCTTTTATTCTTTGGTCTTCAAAGTTGTGCTTTAGTCTTGAGAGAGAGTTGCGTCTGATCCAGCTTTTCAGTGTCCTAAGTTTTTGTGTCGCATTGTGTCTTCACACAAAGCAGCTCAAAAAGGGGCATCTGTAGACACCAAAATCCAGCCACTTGCAAGTCATCTATACCTTCCTGTCAGCCACGTGTCGGTCATCCACCTTCCCGCCATTATTTGGCCCAAATCCACACTTTCCCGCCATTATTTGGCCCAATTTCACCTTTCCCGCCATTTTTCATCCCCAAATTTATTTAAATTAATATTTATATATATTTTAATATTTTAATATTTTAATATATATATTTAAATAATAGTTTAAGTGATTTAATCCGAGCCGTCCATCCTTCATTTAATCTCATCCGTCCATCCATCTTAATCCATTTCACAACCTAGATTTATTCTCTACCCTTAGATCCACTTTAATCTTAGCCACACGTTCAAAGTGTCGTTAAAACCCTAAAGTGTGCCCTAAGAGTGGATTATAAATTGAGTCACCTTGATGGCTCAAACCCTATCTCCTATGCGCTATCTCTGATTCTAATTCTTCTACTGCTATCTCCTCTATCTCTCTTCTGCTACCCTTTCGCCGCATCCATCGTCGCTTTCATCGCCGCTTTCGCCGCCATCTCTTCTTGTAGAATCTCCCATTCTTGTCGCAAGTGCCCGCGGGCATTTACCCCTTTACCAAGTGCCCACGGGCGTTTACCAAGTGCCCACGGGCGTTTACCAAGTGCCCGCGGGCGTTTACCCACAGCCACAGACTCAGACCGGCGTCTGAAACCTTAATCCAGAAGCACGCGGGCGTTCAACGAGTGCACCAGGGCGCCTTCCGTAGCCGATTTGACAGCCACATTACTTCCAGGTGTCACCTGGTCTAGCTACGTTAACAGAGAACAGGTATAAATTAGTTTAAAGCAAGTAACTTCTTTTCTTTTATTGATCTGTTATTGAATTCCTGCATTTCATTTTTCTAGGGTTTTAGATTGTTTTCGAGGGCTCACACAGTGGAGCCCTCTTATTAATTTCTAACTCCTTGATAGTGTTAATGTGTGCAGGTTTTTGACAGCAGATCCGGTTTATTGATGGCAGCTGATTAAGCTGGAGTGGTCCAAGCAAGGGATACAACAAAGCCCACTCACTCGGTTGGGATTGAAGATACATTCTTCGGAAGCGCCACCATTTGTGCCAGCTAGGGTTTCGGAGAACCCTAGCATAACTTGTAACTGTGTATCACAAATAAAGGGTTACAGGCCCAATTGTATTCAAAAAGGAGTTTTTAAACTCCATCGATTAATAGAAATCGTTTGTTTTGTGCAACTATTCTGTACTCTGTCATTGTGATTTTATTTATTTTTGTTTGGCGTGTATTTTTAATCTACATTATTTATTTTAGCATATAAGGCTTCACCATATTTGAGTTCTAATTCACTACAAATTTAACTCAATGGATAGGAGGGGCTAACTCCTATGTTTTTTAGGGTTCACCTTACTAAACCTATATGTTTAGAAGGATGCCAATAATGGTCCCCCCATATTTCCTATACCCTCCTTGGCATAGAACCATATGACCATGACATAGGGAATACCCTTTAAGGCCCATACACTTAAATGGGGATGCTTATTCCCTACCCTAAATCTAAGTCCATATAGGTAAATTAATCAAGTGTATAGCCTTATTGCTTAGTTACCACACCTTTGTGGGATAATTAAGGTCATTTCCACTTCAAAAACAACTAACATGATCACTTGAACCTACACAATAGAGGGGTCACCACTATTTACTTGTGAATGGTTCCACACACCCGATCCTACTAGTTTAAGGTGTTAGGATTCACAAGTAATTTGGCTATTATATTCACACAAATCCTTCCAGATTCATAAGTTCCCTAGCTATTTCATTCTCACAACTCCTTCTAGGACTTGTGGTTACTTGGTTATTGCATTTACACAACTCCTTATAGGATTGGGTTATAGTCTAAGATATGGGGTCCACAAGTAAGAACTAACCAACCACCACAAGATATTTACATCTTGAAACATATAATATCCAAATTAAAGAACCATTCATTCCATAATATCAAAAGAACTTAATTTTAAAGCATAAACTAACAATGCTATAATTGAAAACATGAATGCCCATAATGCTTAATTCAAATTCTTAACATAAGCTTCAAAGTACTCATCTATAAAACATAAATGTTATAACATAAGGAACCAAAAGATGCATTTTGCAATTGTTAGAACTCAATACTAACTATCCAAATAAATAATTACTTAAAATACTTTAATAAAGAAAACCCTAGATATTATTAAAGCAACATAATCTTTTAGTTTATACAATAGGTAAGTTTACAAAAACTCTCTAAACAAAACATGCTTTTAAATACTTTTTTTTTCCACATCATCTCTATGTTCAAGTACTAGGAGGTCATCTACCAATGATCTTCAAAAAATCTATGCATCAACAAGCCTCTTTGTGATAGAAAAAACACCTATGGTTCGTGAGGGATACTTAGGGATCAGAACAACCCTAGATGCAATACAATTTTAAAACATGTTGTTTTCTATTATGCAAGCAACCATGCATAAAAACATAATGAAAAACAAGACAACAAAGAAAATAATTTCCATACTTATCTTATTCATCATGGTCTCTTTACCCATAAAAGTATTAGGAACCAAAATTATTTATCTTTCAAAACCCACATACAATAAATCCTTTTATCAAAGAGAATCTCATACTTCTCTTATAATGATTTCTTAACTCTCATAAGTCTCATAAATCATTAGCATAGTTTCTATTTCAAAACCAAATACAACATTCCATTTTAATCAAGAGAATACCATATTTATCTTTATAATGATTTCTTAACTCTCATAAGTCTCAAAAATCATTAACATAGTTTCTATTTCAAAACCAAAAGACAACATTTCATTTTAATTAAGAGAATCCCATACTTCTCTTTATAATGATTTCTTAACTCTCATAAGTCTCAAAAATCATTAACATAGTTTCTATTTCAAAACCAAAAGACAACATTTCATTTTAATTAAGAGAATACCATACTTCTCTTTATAATGATTTCTTAACTCTTATAAGTCTCATAATTCAAAACCAATATATATAAATCCATGATTCCTTAACTATCATAAGTCTCAAGAATAAAAATAGTTTCTCTTTCAAAACCAACATGCAAGC
The DNA here is from genome assembly GCA_028583015.1 of Wollemia nobilis. Classification (NCBI taxonomy): domain Eukaryota; kingdom Viridiplantae; phylum Streptophyta; class Pinopsida; order Araucariales; family Araucariaceae; genus Wollemia; species Wollemia nobilis. The sequence continues at coordinate 3,093,116 of JAQPPZ010016670.1, forward strand.
AACACATATTATAAAAGAGAATTTCGTACTTCTCTTTATAACGATTCCTAAACCCATAGGAGTCTTAGAAATCACTATAATAGTTTCTCTTTCAAAACCAAGAACAAACAACAATACATTTTATAACAAAGAATCTCATATTTCTCCTTTTTTATTGGTTCCCTATCTATCATAAGCAGGGTTATGCATAAGGGGTTGAACCCGAAACATACTTGTAAAAAATAGGTAAATTCATTTTGAAAGTGTGGTGAATCCTGGCCAAATTGATTTCAAAGGCAATAGCGAATTACCTTAGTTTTTGGGAAAAAAATTGGGGAAAAATGATGACTTTGACAGTTTTTGACATATCGGATTCGGTCTGATGCATATATAGGTCCGGATCTAGTTTGATGCATAAATATATCTAGATGTAGCCAAATATAAAGCATCAGCTTCTCTACGATATCTTGCATGTTTAGTAGTACTGCCTTGGGGAATCTCAATTCCATTACAGAAAGGTTTGGAACCTTGGGTTACAAATTGGTGGAATACTGATCAATCTCAAAAAATTTTTGATTTTTTACAAGAAGAAAATGCTCTAGGAAGATTTGAGAAAATAGAAGAGCTATTCCTTTTAGAAAAAATGGTGGAAGATTCTTCGGAAACGGGTTCACAAGATCTTCGTATAGAAATGAAAAAAAAAATGATCCAATTGTACAAAAAAAAATAATAATTATTATCTTACTTACTCATACAATAACAATAGGTATTTCCAAATTTGGAATGCATACATAAATTTACTAGACAAAATTTTCAAGCATTCTGATGCAAGTTCCTATCATACAATTTATTAAAAATTCTACTAAAGAGACCGACCTTAAAATAATACGCTCCTCCACCAATGTATTTCTTTGGAAACCGCTTCACCCACACTAAGTAACCCCTCTCACAATCAAATATGCCTTCTCCCCTTTTCCCATTTTGATTTAAAGAAAAAGAAGATATTCATATGCTAGATATCTGCAAGCTATGTGTGAAATTTTATTCCACCACCGCCAAGTGGTATGCCGACTCACCTCAATTTATCCATTAAAATTTACTTACTACGCGGTGGAATTTAATTTCCATGATATATATTTATTGTAATAAATATTATTACCTATTGTTATTTATGTTTATACATATATATTTATATATGTATTTTATAATATTAAGTTTTGATTTTAAAAATTTACGAAATAGCCTGACTGTGTTTATCGACTATTATTGTATGATTAAGTCAGATAATTATTTATTTTCTTTTAAAAAAAATTGCATGACTACTAGGTATGGAGTGTCTGAATGCATGTAGGATAGATGCATTTCTATTATTATTGGCCGCTCTGACCCTTGATGAAATTCGGCTATCACTAATGCAAGCTTGTAGAGTTGCACGAGGTGCTGAATTAATTGGTCCCTCATAAGTTTGGCTCCTTAGCGGTTGTATGTTCTTCTATGGTAAAAATTACCTACTCATAGGATTGCATTGGAAATGATACCTTCATGTGTACTTGTTATTAGAAGTTGTTGGCTTCTCATAAGAATACAATTATAAACAACTTGTGGACAATATGTATTATCAAATGTGTCGTGATAATATAGTTAAGACATACCCTTCAATATTATTTCATTATTTCTAGAAGTAATGGCATTCCATTATGGTAGTGTTATAATAAAATGAAAAATAAAAAATAAAATAAACAATGAGTTCTACGTACTTTTTTTTATCTCGTATGTACAAGAAGAATTTATTTGAATATTATTTTGAGCTAGGTAATGAAAGTTGCTTGGTTTAATGCATAACTAGATATGGGTCCAGTTCAATGTATGACTTAGCCTAGATTTGGTCTAATCCATAATAATATTTGGTTGTTATATCTATCGCATAATAAGGTTTGGAAGTCCATTTTGTTGCATAACCAGGTCCGATCGTCGGGTCTAATGCACAATACAGATCAGGTGTCAGGTCTAATTTACAATAATATTTGGGGATCAATCTAATGCATAATAAGGTCTAGATGTTGGGTCTATTGCATAGCCAGGTTCGGGCATCGGGTCTGATGCATAATAAGGTTTGGGGTTAGATCTGATGCATAATAAGGTTCGGTGTTGGGTTCTGATGCATAATAAGGTTCGGGTGTCGGGTCTGATGCATAATAAGGTTTGAGGGTTGGGTCTGATGCATAATAAGGTCTAGGGTTGGGTCTGATGTAGAATAAGGTTTGGGTATCGAGTTTGATGCATAATAAGGTATGGGGTTAGGGTCTGATGCACAATAAGGTCTAGTATAGGGCCTGATGCAAAATATGGTTCGAGATTGGGCTTGATGCACAATACGGTCCACCGTTGACCACCTACCATGTGTCACACAATCGATCACCCATAATGCATGTCCAATACAATTTTACCACATGTCGACTCCATCCATTCTATCTATAAAAGGGCATCAATGTCATTTTTTGAGTTTATTTCTATGACTACACCCAACTAGAGCAAACCATTACCGAGCAACCAATTTCTCCTATTTTTCCTATTTCCAAGTTTCCAAATTCTAGCAATGGCCACCACTTCCACCCCTAATCCAAATTTCAAGAACCCTTCTTGCACGTTAATTTTAGATTTGTTAATTACCCCAGGTACAGACTTATCATGGTTAGAAGATGCAGGTTTGACAACCTTGGTGTCAATGCCACATTTCAAAACTGATAAAGTCCTCTTGCAACATATTATTAGTGGTTATGACCATGACAAGGCCATTGTCAAAATGAAAATATAAAATAGAAATCTATCATTCACCATCACAGCTACAGACATTAACAGATTGAAAAATCTTCCTTTCGGTGATTGTCCTCTAGTGTCAATGAAGTGCCAGCTCTCTGTAGAAGAGAAAGGCTACCTCGAGAAAATATACCAACTCACCACAAAATATTTGGTAGGTATAATTCTTGTGTCTTAGAATTTGTTAATGCTAAAAATTTCAAATTTGTAAATTGTTATCTAATTTTTTCTTTTTGTAGCTTTCGTCGCCAAGTCAAAAAGAGGGTTAACAATCATCGATGTTAAGAATCCAACTTTGAAGGCCATTATTGAGTTCTTCCAAGCAAGACTGATTCTTCTTGGAAGATCAAAAATTCTATTTTGGGCACTTTCATATGTTATTCGTTGTGAGCATCATGAGAGGTTCGATTGGTGCACCTATATTGCAGATCGCATCAGGGTCGAGCTGCATGCGGTGCAATTGCAAACCAGCAACACACAACCCATTGTGGGCACTATTAATTATATTTTAGCTCTTTATTTTGAAAGTTTTCATAATTTGCAAGATACTCCTACTCCTACTATAGTGCATGCAACACTACAAGCCATTGCCTTGACACCAGATGAATTGAAGGTAATCAGTCCATCTTTGACAATCAAAAAGTATTTTATATTTTAGTACATTTTCATTTTTAAATTTTTCTTTTCATCTAAATGCAGGGTAGGGCAGCCACAATAAGGAGTAAACAAGATGTTGCCAATAGGAGTCATAGGCCAGAGCAAACTGGTGATTCTGAGGACATTGGATCAAAAATTTCACCATTACAGAGGGCACCAAAATATCCAAGGCAAGCTCCTTCACCTGGTGGATCTCGTACGCCTAGGTATGCACAAAATGTGTAGGTTGAATCTAGTGTGGCCACACCCTCCCCCATCGGTGCACAAATTCAATATATTTCATCATCTTCAGGTAAAACAATGTGTATTTACTTTGAATTAATTATTATGGTTGTTTTCTATTTAATTTTTAGAATAATGTTAACAAAACTTTTTTATGTTTTTAGCCACCTCTCAATGACAAACTACGAGAATGAGAGGCCATATGGTGCCACTGCTTCCACCATAGCTACCTCTTCCACCACAATAGCAACACCACCAACAACAACAACAACAATAACAATAGCAACAACAACAACAACATCCACGTTCACAACAATGACAAGCATAGGCACAACCTGGCCCTACATAGATGAGAGGCCAAACATGGGTTGGAAAACAAATTTTTCATAGAGATCATAGTCGACTCAAAGTTTTGGGCCTAGGTTCTCATATTTTACATTTCACACTTCTTCACAGGCACTAGAAGTTTCATCTGTTGGGTTGGATAATATCCAACTTGATGATGATTTTTTATTGCAGGGCAACATTTTAGGTTTTAAAGCAACATATGTGCTTCAAGATCCACTAGATGAAGCACAACAATAGGAAGCCCCTACACCTGAGCATAGATCATTCCTAGCTCCGAAAGGAAATGACCCTCATCCTCAAAATGAGGATGACATTGTTAATTTTGATGAAAATATTTTAATGGTTGAAAATATGGAAGCAACAATGAAAGAGATTGTCCTTCAAGATTTGCAAGAAATGAAGGATTGGGAATATCGGGCCAAGGTTCTAATAAAGCAAATAAATGCTCGATATAAGAATTATGCAAAAAGAGATTCAATCTATTCTTTGGTTCAATATGAACCAGAAAAGCTTAGTGGCCTACTGAGTCAGGCCACAACAGGAACAATAAATTCTAAAATTGTTTATGATGATGATGTTTTAAATGTTGTTGTCAGCAGATTAGAGAATATTAATGTTGAAGCCCAAGATTTTTATAACCAATGGGCTTCGATAAAGAAAAAGTTGCACTTGCTGAGTCTTCTAGGGATGTGGCTGAGGTAAGAAAATATTTATTTATTTTTCAATTTGCTTTTGCACTTTATTTTTCATATTTCAATTTTCTTTAAAACAAGTAACAATTTTTTATATAGCTATTTTGAATGATTTACCATTTTCTTTTTTGCAGTCAAATTTTGAAAACTTAAAAATGCAAGTTAACAACATGCAAGTTAATATCAATGCGACAAAAATTTTTTTGCTTAATGCAATGGAAATGAAGAAAAAATGCAATTAAAAGTGGCGGATAATAATCATTTGAGAAAATATATCAAGGAGAAGCTCCATGAAGATCCGAACGTCGTACTACAACACCAAAAAAAAAGAAAAACTTCCAACAATACTCGAAGATCCAAACCAACAAGAAAGTACATTGTTGGGAAGTATTGTGAAAGGTCAAGAAAATCTAGTCAGACTTGGTGCACTACCGGAACAAGGAGCTAAGCAAGGAGATAAAGGAAAAGAAGTCATTGTTGCAAGTGAAACTGATGTAGCTATGCCAAAATAAGATATTTTACAATGTAAAAATATTTTGAAGTTGACTGTAGTCAACGATTTTGTACAATGTAATATATTTTCAATCGTATTAATGAAAACTATATTTTCTAAATTTGTGTCTTCAATTATTCAAAGGTTGTTTGCATTTATAATTTTGTGTTGCTTTTCTAGTATTAATCGTCAATATTATTTACTATCTTCATCTCAAACATCAAAAGAATATTTTTGTTGATTATAATTGATACATTAACAATACAATACTAATACTGTGATATAAAATAAAAGACAACAATTTATTAAGGTAGTTCAAATAGTATGATAATAAACATTCAATTTTTAAAAGCATAATGTGATATAAAATGTACAATTTTTATAAGCATAATGTGAAAAAGTAAATTTTTGAAATCTTGTACATCTGAAACAACATTGTGAAATCTAGAATGAATAGTTGTGAAATCTAGAATGAATAGTTCTCAACTTGTGAAACAACATTGTGAAATCTGTAATGAACAAATATTGTGAAATATGATAACAAAGAAAGTCAAAAGTTACATTGTTGTGAAACACTAGAAAAATCAGAATTCAGGTAGCTGAAATGAACACATTTCAACTTATCTAGAATCAATCTGTGAAGACACCATTTGATCACTAAAAGCATCATTATCCTCATTATCGATCGTATTCATAATACTCCTTCTATCTGCAATTGAATTCCAATATGCTAATGCTCTATCATATGGAAATTTGTCCAGTTGATATGATGACACATAAATTCTTAAACAATTTTCTAGATTTTTGTCCAGCCTATTGTGGAGCTTAGATTTAACAAAATATAGTGCACTAAAAACCCTCTCATCTTCCACAGATCCCAAAATCATTGTTTGACATAATTCATATAAACAAAAGTATTCACTAATCGTATCTTGTAAGATACTACTTGGATACAAATTTTGCCACAAACGTGCAATGGAACCAGTCTCATGGATATTACTCAAAAGTGATGCTTGATGAACCATTGTTCTTCCAAAATATTGTGACTATTATCTTAAAAGATCTTTGTTGAGTATACCTTTTATTTCAACACCATTGACTTCCACACTTTTACTGAAATGCTCAATAAGGTTGCCCATATATTTAATAAACAACTCTTGTGTAGATTTTTGATCATTGCAAGAACCCCAAAACAAAGGGTTAACAACACCCATGGCCTCAAGCAACTCATGTCTTTGAAACCGATCTCTTATCTCTTTTGTCAATGATTTTGCTATGTTGAACAATTTTTTTTGGTATTGTGTAAAACAACTTCGTACCTATTGTGTGTTACACAAACTCTTTCAACATTATCAGTAACTACACTTGAATGCATTTCATAACAATATAAAGGTATCATATTTTCATGAACATTAATACAAATATTATCATTAATGTCAAACTTCAAAAAACTATTTGCATCTTTCACGTTTATCAATGTTTTCCAACTTTCAAATAAGGGATCTATAAAATCTGGTTCGAACACATATAACCTATCAATAATCACACATATTTGCTTTCTCATCCTCATGAAATCAATGATATAGATGGATCTCTCTTGTGCAAGTTTAGTCAATCTGTTCATTTCTTGTAACATTGGAAGAATACCACATAATGTTAAAAGAGTTTCCAAGTTAGTCAAACGAAACAACATATCATTTGCCTTATCAATTGCTCTACTATTTGCATACATAAACCTTGTTAAAGATTTATATTCTATAAAAACTTTGAGTGCAGGTTGATACAATGAAATCCACCTTGTATCCACATCTTTCAACAATTTTTTCCTTCTATAACTCCTAGTGCAAACTATTGAAACTCTGCAAACCTTTTAGGACTGCAAGAAAAATAAGAATGTATTTCACGAATGAGATCTTCCACTTTAGCAACATTGTCAAAAGTGCTCATGATTTTATAAGCAAGATTCACTCTATGAGCCATGCAATGAATGGGTATCATATATGGGGCAACTGAAGTTTGGAGTCGAACACATAGGCCATTCATGTGCCCTTGCATTATAGCAACACCATCAACTCCAATGCAAATTAACTTTGTGGCTATGTCAATATCATTCATTCCCGCAATTTCCTTTAAACTAGTCAAAACAACATTATAGATGTTTTTTGCATTTGAAATTTCAACCATCTTATGTAATCCTAGCAAACTAGGCCTTCTTACATGATTTTGAAATGTGTACACATGCATGCAAATCCAAGATGTGTTATCCACAACCGTCACCTCATCAATAGAAAGTGAAATGAATCTGGCATGTTTTACCTGCTCCCTCAAGTCTTCCTTCTCAACTAATGATAGACATTTTACCATTTCCCAACCACTTCGATCTGACCAATGGGAACTAGGAAGGTTTTGCACATCAACTAGTTGATAAAGGTGCTTATAATCAATAAAATCGGACATGGGTCTACCCTTTTTGAGAATACTAAATACAACAACAAACTGCAAACTTTTTGAAGTTAAAATGGTCTTCTGCATTTTATGAAATTGGGTTTCAATCATTCCACCTTTCTCAACAAGGGATTGTTGTTGCTTTAAGTGATTCTCATAATCTATTGCATATCTGACATGCATACATTCTGATGCATCCTTCCACCTAACAGATTTTGTAATTTTACCATCACTTCCTATAACTTTTACATATACTTTGCCAACATGTTTTTCTATTGTATCTTTCTTAGTTTGCAGCCTGTGATCCTTACCTAGTTTCCAACTACAAATTTTGCATCTACATTCTTTTTTATTGACTTGGTTATCTTCAGTCAAGACCGCCTCAATCCAGGGAAATTTTTCTACCCATTCATTCTTAAATGATCTTCCAATAATCCAATTAGAATCTGTCTTCCTCTTTTTAGAATTTTTGCTTGAAGATTCATAAGAAGTTTGTAGTGTATTTGATTTATCGCTTTCATTTTCAACTTGCATATCTTGGCCAGGAATATCTTCAAGTGATTGTTGGATGTCATTGGTAAGAGAATTTTCTTTAGAAGGCATCTCTTGGTCAATAGGGTATTCTACATAGTAGCATACAATAATATTCTTTACTATTTTTGGATTTAAAAACCAACTTATAGATAAAAAAATTCATATCGATGAACACATAGTGACAACTAACTATTTGAGGAAGAAAGTAGTATTGAAAATTATTACAAAATATACAACTAACTGTTTATAACTGTACCTAGAATTTGTACCGATGTCGATGGCTTGTTTGATTTCGATGTATGACTAAAATATTTAAGGATACTCTTTTCAGTAGAAGATTTGGCCCCCTTGTTTCCATTGTCGATAGGTGACATTTTACTTGTAAAGAAAGTGTTTTTCATTTTAGAAAAGTAATAAAATATTAAAGAGATGTTACTTCTCATAGGCCTCAAGATAATATTGTAATTAGAATAAACAGATGGTCATCGCTAGAAAATAAATACATGTTTCCTGCCATGTTTTATTGTGATTTTGTTAGTGTATGCCACTACTACATTTTTTGGTGATAACACTTGTAACTGATAAGAGCAGAAAAATATGCAATATACAAATTCAAATTAAATTCAGAAAATAAGTTCTCTATGTAAAAAATAACTAGAGATACATATATTCAGAAAATAAGCATTTACCAAAGTATTTACCTATTTATAATCTTATCACAAAAAGTAGATCTAAATAGAACAGGGTAAAATAGAGAACCTAGTGTAGAACACGGTCCAAAATCTATTCTAGTGTAGAATAGGGTCCGAATATTGGTGTTGAAGACATGCAAAAGAGGGCAAAATAGAGAAAAACATGGGAAACAAAGCATTGAAATATTTTCAATAAATGATAGAAAAATAGTAGAAGAAAAACCTACAATTAGTTGATAGAAAAACAAATCTTATTACTATATTCAGAATGTCTTAAGAGAAACAGAGAACCTAGTGTAGAACATGATCCGACAATCAATCCTGATGTAGAACAAGGTCTAAAAATGGGTAGGGTTTGGTCTATTGTAGAACAAGGTTCGATCTATTGCAAAAATAGGTTTGAATATCGATCTATTGTAGAAATGGATCTAGATATCGATCTGTTGTAGAACTAGTTTTGGTCTATTGCAAAACTAGGTTTGGATGTTGATCTATTTTAGAACTGGATTCGATCTATTGCAAAACTGGGTCCGGATGTCGATCTATTACAAAACTAGTTCTGGATATCATTTTGTTGTAGAACTAGATTCGAATATCGATTTGTTGCAGATATGGGTTTGGATGTCGGTCTGTTGTAGAAATGGATCCAGATGTCGATCTATTGTAGAACTAGATTCGGATATCGATCTATTTTAGAACTGGGTTCGGTATGTTGCAAAAGTATCGTTGTCGTGTTAGTTTTATATAGTGGTATACTTGGCAAACTTGGCGGGATAATTTTAAAATTTTAAATTTTTTGGGTGAAAAGTGTCCTCATTTTGGCGAAAAATGATGGCGAAGTTTTATAAAAATCCGTAATACTATTATCAATGGACGATGAACCGACACCTTAAAAAAAATCCAAAAATTTCGGGCGAAAGGGCCGACCTCCGGGTCCCCCAAACTCGCCAATTTGAGTTTTTGAAAATGCAAATATTAGCCCAAATTATGGGAAACTATGGATGGGCTCATGGTTGAGGTTCACCATAGGGCCACCAACTTCAATAATTCTTTGATCTGAATTTTGACTAATATAATTGTATATTATCAGGTGTAAGCCCTGATATTCTGGGTAAGTGGATTTCCCCTTATGTACACTATCAATTAGTTTGATGTCCTTCAGGTAATTTAAAAAATCCATATGGAAACTTCACAATGGAGAGGATGGCTCATTGATCATCAAGTACTGCATCACAAGAACCAGGGCTCGGTTCCACAATAGTGGGAGGTCCTCCCGAATTAAGTTGTCCTTCTTGGTGAGGAATTTCTCTTTATCATAGAAGAATATTAATTTCCCAACCATCGAGTGTTTTTCTATGTAGATAATATCCCTATCATTGGGAAGTTTCATGATTTTGGCCAATAAATCCATAATTACTGCAAAAGTGAGTCCCTTAATGGACATGGTACCACTGTCCCAAGACTAGACAAACTTCCTTGAAAGCTCTAGGTCATGTTCCTAAAACTTATTTGGAAAATTTAGCAGACCATGGGACCCCATTATCTATTCCACCATTGGTTCGAGTTGCAAATTTTTAGGCTCAACAAGTGCCATTGACTCCTTCTCAACAGACACTGGCTCATCTTGAATATGAACTTGTTGATTAAGCTTGTACATCACTTTTGTAAAGTTGAAAATCCTACCAGTTAAAATATGGGTCACTATGGACCAAACAGATTTCATGCCATCATCCTTGGACCTAGCACTCAATATAGGTCATTAATGGAAGGACTCAACCCTAAAATCCTCACCACATGAGCCTTATCATGCTTGAGAATGATTAGGTCTACTAGCCAAGCACTAGACAAACAATGAGGCATGAGAGGATTGAAAAACTGATGAACAACTTATAGATTGGCAACATAACTTGGATTGGATGATTCGGAATGTTGATGAGTGCTTGCAGGTGTGGACCAATGAGAGTATTTCTCAAATCAATGTCATATCTAGAGGAGGACACATATCTAAAAAAGGCTCGATCTACCGTCCACATGGAGGTGATGTTGGTAGTCTCGGTTGATAAGGAAGACATAATTGATTAGGTGGCACAAGTTACTAGAAGTGCCAAATTTAGAAATGTCACAACATTCATTCGAGATGAAGAATACATGGATGGTGCATGCCAATCCATGCATTTTCTAGGTCTTGGTTCGATGCACAATCCCTCCCTTTTCAAATTTTCCACCTTTCCAACAGTGATCACCCAAGCTCATGTGGATATTGAATGGATAATCATGATGAGATTTCCAATGATATCTACTAATTCCCATGTCAAAAATATTACTCGATCAGGTCTTGGGTAGATACACCTACTTGAAGTTCCAACCACACCAGCGTAGAACATTAAGAGCAACATTGTCCCAACAATTTTTTTTTAGATTCTTTGATTGATGAGTCTTGACATCCTCATCCACGTATCTTGAGAAAAAAGGGTGAAGCCCAATCAATGATATAGGTGGACATCGGGCTCTGCCCCATCATAAATAGTGAAGCCCAGTCATCAAGGTATGTGGATAGCTGCTTCTACCCTGATACTTACATGAATTAAGTATAGGTGGATACATCATTATCATGACAAGTGTCTAATAAACACTGAGGAAAATATGCACTCCTGATCCTAAGAGAATCCAGTGTTAAGCCAAAGTTTGCCATGATATTAGCAACTATGTTGCCTTCATGGTACATGTCCTAGATTGATAGGTTCCTAAATTTTTGAATACTTAGGATGGTCTCATGAATTAAAGGGGAAACATTCCACGGGGTCTCCATAGATTTTTATCCTCAATTAATATTCAAATAATCTATGACATTAATCCTAACATCAGCAATAGATAATATTTCACACCATTTTTTTATCCCTAATTAGGTAGTTTCCTTTAATATAGTCAAATGTTATTTCCAATCTATTAATGAGGCTCATTGCAAAAGCAATTTCCCAATCCAATGGTGCAAACATGATGACAAAAAAAATGCAAATGCATCTACATGAAAGGTATTTATCCATGTTACCTTGAGTTACTAATAAACAAGTCATCATCATCATTTCTCTAAATATATCGCATTGTAGGTGGTTCACCCATATGATCCCACCAAAGAGAGCACCTGGTCTTGCACCCACAAATATGTTAATAGTACCATATTCCAAGCTAAAAAATATTAAAATCATCTTATCAAAAGATATCATAAAATGAAGTTATACTATTATATAAACATATCAACACATAACTCATTATCCATAATGAATTCTACGAAGGAGGAGTGTTACATACTCCCCTCATTAGACTAAACATAGTCCTCTATGTTTTCTTGCAAGTGAGTAAGCAAGTGTTAATTAAGATAAAACTAGAAATTGTTGTCTCATTTATTCAACACGTTTTTCAAAATATTGGTCCCACTAGACATTACATAGATCTGGGGTTTGTTTCCTCAACACCTTGGAACAAAACCCCAAATTCCTAACTAGTCTCATCTCAATGGTGGAGGAATTTTCCATATGCAAATTATAAATATTCCACACATGAGTAGGATTAGCAACATAATTCCTAGGCAGGGATATGTAGAAAGTATCATGGATCCTTAACAGGTTGGGTAGTAAGACGAGCCTACATGCTACTAGATAGATCTTATCTATGATCTCAAAAGAGCCCAACATAGCGAGGATACAACTTGGTTGACTTGATGGCACTTTTCATGGGTCTTACCCTTAATAATACTGTCTCCTATAGATAATTTTCTTTGTAATATTTTTAGATCTGCGTAGTTCTTTTGACAATCAACAACTTCCTCGAGCCTAAGTTGGATCGCTTTGAGCTGCTCCTCCATCTCTCAGATGGTGTTTGATCTAATCATCATCTTATCCTCTGAATTGTTCCATGATAAATGGGTTTTGCATCTTTTGACATACAATACTTCAAATGGGCCATCCCCTATGATGCATGGTACCCATTATTATAATAAAATTCCACAAGATATAAAAATTATTTCCACTTTGACTTCTAGTCCATGCAATACATGTGTAGCATATCTTCTAAAACCTAGTTTACCCTCTTGGTCTAACCATCTATTTTAGGATGATATGCAAAACTAATATTTAGCTTAGTGCCCACTGCATAATGTAGAGCCTACCAAAATTTAGATATGAACCTAAAGTCCTTGTTTGATATGATTACCTCAGGAACCCCATGTAGCCTAAAGGTTTCTTTGGAAAACTTATTTGCCATCACTAGTGCATAATCCTTGATATTCCCTAGTATAAAGTATACAACCTTGGTCAATTTGTCCACCACTACCAATATCACATCATGTTGGTACCTAATTAGGTAAACCCATAATATAATCCATAGAATTTACTTGCCATATCTGCATAAGTACATTATGTGGGTACATTTTTCTTGTTGGGTGTTGATGTTCTACTTTCACCTTTTTGGTATTCTAAACATCTTGAAATAAAACTATTGATTTCTTGCTTCATTATGACCCAACAGAAGTTCTTTTTCATGTTTTCACTTATGTTTTACCCTCTCGAATGAGAAAAATAAGGATAATTATGTACCTCTTGCATAATCATTCTCCTTAGATCACCAGTTTTAGGTATAATTTCTTAGTCCTTAAAGCATAAAAGCCCATATTTTATATTCAAACCCTTGTTCTCTTCAAGATTTCCCTTAGTTTTATCCCAAATTTCTAATCAATACAAGTCTTGTAGTTGCATTTCCTTGACCCTATCCATTAAATCTATATGGCTTCATGTCAATACAACTATATTCCTTCTCCTACTCAAGGCATCTACAACCTTATTTTCTTTCCCTTTGATATACTCAATACCAAAGTTGTATTTAGCTAAGAACTCTACCCATTTTCTTTGTCATGTATTTAGCATATATTTAGGAAAATATACCTTAGGTTTTTGATATTGATCCTTAACTCAAAAGGCTTTGCCAACAAATAATATATCTAGCCTTCTGAGGAATGCACATTGCAGCTAAATATGGAGAGTACTTAAATTTAATGGTTACCTTATTCAACACTTTAAAATATAATCTCAAGAAACCATCCTTATTTTTCACAAATAATACTACAGCATCCCAAAGTGACACACTTGGTTTGACCAAACCCTTTACTAACAAGTCTTGTAGTTACACCTTATGATCTTGCAATTCCATTGGGATCATCCTAAAATGTATCCTTGAAATGGGTTTAGCTATCAGTATTAACTCACTAATAAAATAGAATTCTCGATACCAATTTCATTATATCTTATTGTTGCTCCATTTGCTCTCAAAATAATTTAAATATGTAAGAGAGGTTTTCTACCCTCTCATTAGAACTTGCTTATTCCTTTGGTTTTCTTATTGAATTTTCTAAAGAACATAGACTTATACTGAGAGGGGGGTGAATAGTATAAGATGCAACCATTTAAAAAACTTTACTTTAGATAGCAGTGGCATAACCATAACATAAAGCAACACACAAATAAGAGTCATCTTAACGTGTTTTACCCAAGATGGGCTACATCCATAGAAATATTTTCACTAAAAGCTTTCTCAATCAAGTTCTTTGGGAAATCCTTTCCCTATTATAAATTTTATGAACTTCCTATCCAAAGGAGAATCCTTCCCCTCAACAAGTATTTATGAGCTTCCTGACCAAAGGAGAATCCTTCCCCTCAAAAAAATTTTATGAGCCTTCTGCCCAAAGTAGATGTCCTATCCCCTCAACAAGTATTTATGAGCCTCCTTCCCAAAGGAGATGTCCTATCCCCCAAAGATCTGGAAATGATACTTCTAAAAATCACTGCCTCTTCTCCCACTAGCAGGTGGAACTCCTTTCCACAAAAGACGTTCTATCCTCCTTGCTCTGGCTCTAGAGACTTATGTCATCACTAATCACCTCCACATCTGCTCATCAAAACTTGTACTAAACACAGTCAGTTGGTCTAGCACAAGTCCTCTCAAAATCTGTCACAAATTTACACCAAACTTAGTCCTATGATTCAGCATAAATCTCTGTCATATTTGTCCCAAGCTTAAGCCAAAATATTGAACAAATCAATCATAACTGCTCATAAGTCTTCACCAAGACTTCATCAAATTTGTCCACAAGTTCTTCAACAAGAACCTATCCAAATCAGTCCTAGCAAGCTCACCAAGAACTTGCCCAAATTAGCTCAAGCAAGTTTACCAAGAAACTTGCCCAATGTGAACACACAAAGAGAATTGTTAGAGACCCAATGTGTTTCATCCAATCATATCAAATCAATCTCATAGAAGCATAAAGATAATTGTTAAAGACTCAATATGTTCTATCCTTCAACTCTCAATCTCAACTCAAATCAATCTCATAGAAGCATAAAGAGAATTGTTAGAGACTCAATATGTTCTATCCTTCAACTTTCAATCTCAACTCAAATCAATCTCATAGAAGCATAAAGAGAATTTTTAGAGACTCAATATGTTCTATCCTTCAACTATCAACAACCAAACAACTCAATTAGGGTTTCAACAACTTATAGCAATGGCATAAACTTCTCGCTCAAAAACCCTAAAGCAAACTTCAAATGCTTCCACTCTCATAAACCAAAATTATGGAATAACTCATAAACTCATCATGATCTCATAATGCATAATAAATACTTCCACTTGCAGAAAATAATATCCACTCCAAAAAAGAAAACTTAATTTAATACTTTCACTCCAAACTTATTTTCAGAAAACCATCAATCAATAATAACCATGGAAGAATGTGCCCATACCTTTACTTTGATGAAGAAGGAGAACTCAAAATCTATCACAACACTAACTCTCAATTTGCCACGAATTAGAGTTAGCAACAATGGAATAATGAACAATGATAAGAGTCCTAATAACACCTTATCACTCCAACTCATCAATAATCAAAACTCACAAATATGCATATCAACAATATTCCTTTACACCTTATAACTCCTACTTAATATATCACAAAATAACTTCAACCTCAAAAATAATTACAATAGAATATCCACCCAATAACTCCAAAGGCTTTCTAACCCTAATATGACATTAAGCACAATTATTCCTTAAAGCCTTATAACTCCTAAAATACATTTACTTCTAAATGCATTTACCACATAAACATTAAGCATCAATAATAACAATGTCAAAGCAATATTTCTATTTAACCTTATACCTCCATCCAATTACCAACAATAATTTGCCAAGTCAAATCAAATATTCCACATTATCAACAAAAGATCTACCTTGGCCAAAAATCAATTCTCCAACCTTAGGATAAGTGTGGAGACACCAACATAAGCTCTAGAGTGCTTCCTCCTCCAAACTTGTGGCCCAAGGCAACTGTTGTACCACGTGCACAATAATTTGTGACCAAAAATGAAACATGCCCAACGCGAATCGATCTTGACACCTTTGCCTAGCGAGCACCTTCACTCCACTGCCTTCATCGTTGGAGCACAAGTGCCCAATGAAACTCTTAAGCACCACTCGTTTTACCTTCCCTTTGCTCATAAAAATTAAAGACAAGCAGATTTGTCTTCATCACAGGCGTACGAAATCAAAACTTAAACACAAAGCAATGCAAAACTTGAAAATCATAGAGCAATATGAATTCGAAGGTAATCATGCAAATCATAGGCTCCTTTAATAGTCTTTTGCATCCCATGCAAGTTGACGTCAGCGCTCCTTCCAAATAAACGACGTCGGTGAGGTAAGTCTTCTACATTGGTGTCGCTACGGGTTTGGAAACCCTTTCAATAATAATTATTACATTAATAATTATTAATTTTATTAATAATAAACTTAACTTAAAACATTTTCAAAGGTTTGAGTTAATTTATTTATTAATAATCAAAATGGACTTTTAAGGTTTTTTCAAGGAGCAAAAACCTTTTCATTAAGCCAAGATGGTTTTAATAAAAACCTTTAACCTTGTCACCATGGTTTTAATTAAAAACCCTTAAACAAACATCATGGAACTTTCAAGATCTTCTTTGCACCAAAATATTTTTGACATCAGCAAAAATTCCTTTTAATATCAACACAAAATCCTTTTTACATCAATGACAACTCACAACCATGAAGCTAGGCAACATACCCAAAATTACCAATAGTTTGTTGTCCTCCTAGACTTCCTATTGGGGTCCATTCTTCTCCTCCTCTTCTTTTGGAAACATACTACAACTTCCTCTTGTGCAGTTGACCATATCTTCTTGGAATATCCTTCTTCCAACCAAGTGCTATCTCCTATCCATAAAAGGAGTTGGGTAAGTCATAATTTCTCCCAAATTGTACTTATAATATATTATTTTCATCTCCCCATGAACTAACTTAGACCATTAAGGTCATACTTGTCTGGCCACAAGATGTCATATCTAATAATTCCATAATTATTTATCATATAATGATTATGGTCACACTTATTTTCCATAAGGTGCCATCTCTAATAAGAACATTATCACCCGATTGATAATAATCATGTTCATGCTTACCTCTTTGCAAGGTGCCACTCACTCTTATCATGGAGAGATATGAATTAGGTTACAATTTTCTCCAAAATTGTACTTCTAACTTTAGTTAGTTGCATTACCCTCATGAACTAACTTAAATCATTATCACTCTCTTGATAAAGGTCATAGACACCCTTGTCTATCCATAAGTTTCTTTTTCTAATAGGATCATTATTGCTCAATTGATAATGATCAAGATCACACTTGCCTTCTGGCAAGGTGCCTTACCCAAATTAGTACATCAATTCAAGGCTTACACTAAGTGCACTCACTATAAGCCTTAAGCCCTATGACCTAGAGCTCTTATACTAACTATAACAACCCAAAACTACCAACTCAATATTTTTTTTAAAAGATGAACACAAACAAAGGTTTCCAAGGGAAACACCCTTATTTTGTTTATCTCGACATACAAGGCTTCACCATATTTGAGTTCCAAGTTTCTATAGATGACACTCAATGGATAGGAGGGGTCAACTCCTTTGTTTTTTGAGGTTCACTTTACTAAACCTACATGTTTAGAAGGATGCCAACAATGGTTAATTCACCTTTTCTATACCCTCCTTGGCATAGGACCATATGATTATGATGTAGGGATTACAATTTAAGGCTCATAATACTTAAATGGGAATTATTATTCCCTAACCTAACTCTAAGTCCATATAGGTAGATTAATCAAGCGTAGAACCTTGCTGCTTAGTTACCACACCTCCATTGGCTAACTAAGGTCATTGCCACTTTGACAACAACTAACATGATAATCTAATCCTACATGATTAAGGTCTCACCAATGTTGACTTGTGAATGGTTCCACACATCTAATCCTACTCATTCAAGGTGTTAGGATTCACAAGTAATTTGGCTATTGCATTCACACAATTCCTTCAAAATTCACAAGTTTCCTAACTATTGCATTCTTGCAAATTCTTCTAGGAGTCATGGCTACTTGTTTATTGAATTCATGCAACTCCTTCTAGGATTGGGTTATATTCTAAGATACAGGGTCCACAAATAAGAACTAGCCAAACCCCACAAGAGATTTACATATTGAAACATATAATATTCAAAGTAAAGCATCATTCATTCCATAATATCAAAAGCACTTAATTTCAAAGCGTAAACTAAAAATATTATAATTGATGAACATGAATGCCCATAATGCTTAGCATAATATTCAAAGTACTCACATCTATAACATAAATGCTATAACATAAGGAACCACAAGATGTATTTTTACAATTTTTATAACTTAATACTAAATATCCATATAAATTATTACTCAAAAAACTTTAATGAATAAAATCCTAGATATCATTAAAGCAACATAATTTTTTAGTTTGTACAATTGGAAATTTTATAAAAACTCTTTGTTCAAAATATGCTTTTACATTGCCTTTGTTTTCCACATCATCTATATGTTCAAGTACTAGGATGCCATCCACCAATGATCTTAAAGTCTATACATCTGCAAGCCTCTTTGTGATAGGGAAACCACCCATGGTTTATGTGGGATACTTAAGGATCAGAACAATCCTATATGCAATGCAATTTTAAAATATGTCATTTTATATTATACAAGCAACCATGCATAAAACATAATTAAAAGTAAGACAACAAGAAGAGAATTTTCCTACTTGTCTTATCCATCATGGTCTCTTTACCCATAAAAGTATTAGGAACAAAAATAGTTTCTCTTTCAAAACCCACATACAATAAATTCTTTTATTAAAGAGAATCTCATACTTCTCTTATAATAATTTATTAACTCTCATAAGTCTCAGAAATCATTAACATAGTTTCTATTTCAAATACAACATTCCATTTTAATCAAGAGAATCCCATACTTCTCTTTATAATGATTTCCTAACTCTCATAAGTCTCAAAAATCATTAACATAGTTCTATTTCAAAACCAAAATACAACATTCCATTTTAATCAAGAGAATCTTGTACTTCTCTTTATAATAATTTCTTAACTCTCATAAGTCTTAGAAATCATTAACATAGTTTATATTTCAAAACCAATATATATAAATCCATGATTCCTTAACTATCCTAAGTCTCAAGAATAAAAAATAGTTTCTATTTCAAAACCAACATGCAAACAATACATCTTATAAAATATAATCCCATACTTCTCTTTATAATGATTCATAAACCCACAAGAGTCATAGAGATTGCTATAATAGTTTCTCTTTCAAAACTAAGAACAAACAAAATTACAAATTATAACAGGGAATCCCATACTTATTTTTTGTTGATTCCCTATATATCATAAATCTTAAGAATCAATAAATAGTTTTTCTTTCAAAACCTGACTTAATCATTTAAAATTAATACAAGAGAATCTTATATCTCTCTATATAATGATTTTTAATCCATATGAATATCATGAATCATTATAATAATTTCTCTTTAGAATTAATTACAACCCAACAAAAAGGTCTTTCTTTTAAAATCTTCACTTAATTTCCAAAAGAGAAAGTAGCACTCCAATGTAAAATTAGAAAAAGAGATTAACTAATCTAATAAATAATAAATATCTATCTTTCACATTATAGAATACATTCTTTATCTAATATAAAGCAAGATATATCATCACATTATAAGATACATCCTTTATCTAATATAAAGTAGGTTTTAACTTCATAATTCACAATTATCATAAATAATTAAATCCTCAACACAATATACCGTAGCCTTAGAAAAACACTTCTTCAAAGAAAATAACTAACTAAAAATACATAAGAGACTTTCACTCCCATATATATTTCCTTAACAATAATATATTAGAACTTTCTAAGGTTTGCTTAACAACCAAAGGTAAAACTCAAAAACCCTAGCACACTACCTACTACAAACTATTCAGTAGCTAATGCAAGAATTGATGGTAACATTGGATGATGTGTAGAATAGAGAAACGCACATAAATATGGTGCTCCCATCCAAACTTTAGATTAAGATGACTTAAAGCAAAACATACAAGCACCCTACATGAATCCAAAAGTGCTATCACACAGGCACACAAAAAAATTTGAGGTAGGTAGAAGGGGAAATCAAGATCACACACACACACACACACACACATTGCAAGCCTAACATTGAAGCCAAACAACTTAAAGCAAAAGAACTCAACAAAGAAGGATCTGAACAATTCTATTAAGCACAACATCAGACACATCACAAAGGTGCAGTGTAGGTCTATCTTACAAGTCTCACATGTGGTGAAACACAATGAAAGGTAAGCTTCTACTCAAGTCAAGCAATAACCAAAGAAAAACTAGGTGAAAACAAAGCATATCATACGAGTAAATATTAGGAGCCACCTGATTCAAGCTACAATTACGTCTCTTCTGGATTCGATGACAAGATATCTCTAGGTCCCTTCCTTCCAAGCTATGTAGTCTAGCATTCTTCTTCTTTCCTATGTTTTCCTCCCTAGGTTTCACGTCCCTCAATTTCCACTCATTATAGGATTTAAAACCAAATAAAGGGGGTGTAGGCATAATTTGCATGGAGGAGAGCATTTGAAAAATACTTAAGAAGATATTACTCCAAGACATTTTCCACCTTGGACGTGCTAAGGAGTAACATGCTTCCAAAAAGAGCTAATCCTAACTTAGCTTAATAAAACAATATCTAAAATTCCCTTTTTATTAAAATTAAATCCAAAGCACATTTTGGAAATCAAATTAATTAATACTTTAGCAAAGCATTAAATCCATTAACTAATTAATTTAGTACTACAAAAGTATTAGTTTTTCTCAATTAATATTCAAATAATCTATGATATTAATGCTAACATCAGCAACATAGATAATATTCATACTGTTGTTTTATCTCTAATTATGCTATCTCATTTAAGATAGCCAAATGTTATCGCCAATCTATTAAGGAGGCTCACTACACAAGCAATTTCTTGGTCCAATGATGCAAACATGATGACAAACAAAAATGTAAATGCATCTACATGAAAGGCATTTATCCATGTTACCCTGAGCTACTAATGAACAAGTCATTATCATCATTTCCCTAAATATCTCTCATTATAGGTGGTTCACCCATATGATCCCACCAAAGAGAGCACCTAGTCCTACGCCCACAAATATGTCAATAATATCATATTCCAAGCTATAAAAGATGAAATCATCTTATCAAAAGACATCATAAAATTAAGCTATGCCATTATATAAACACATCAACACATAGCTCACTATCCATAATGATTTTTTCCAAGGAGGGGTGTTACATTGGGCCACGTGAGCCTCACCGTTTAGGGTATATCATTCACAAATACCTAGTTATTACCTCATCATAACTCAACTAGGAATTGGATTCATTTGGGCTCAAGGGATTACTAATATGGCTCTAATTTCATGCCTAAAACCCCTTACCAAACCCAAGAGTCTTAATATTTATTAAAATCTCTCCAAAAGTAAATAAA
Source organism: Wollemia nobilis (assembly GCA_028583015.1). Classification (NCBI taxonomy): domain Eukaryota; kingdom Viridiplantae; phylum Streptophyta; class Pinopsida; order Araucariales; family Araucariaceae; genus Wollemia; species Wollemia nobilis. Next base: position 3,114,981 of record JAQPPZ010016670.1, read on the forward strand.
ATTCTAAATCATAATTAAATTCAACATAACACATTGCTAAAGACTAAGAATTTAAGAAAATACTTCATCAACATAATACTAGAATTTAGCATTCTCTTTACTTACAATGAAAGGATGAAATTAACATCTAGGAAAGAATAACCATAATCCATCTATTAGGTTTTATCATATCCTTCAATATCACATCCTTTAATTTGTAAAAACTAACTAATTCTAAAAACTTTAACATAAAAGAGTGACAATAATTAATCTTCCATTATTCTAATCAAGTTTCAAATAATATAAGAAGAATGTTATTTATAAAATATTTTTTCCTTTCTCATAAACATGATATTCATAATAATTATCATCCCAAAAATATTACATTTCGATCTTTTATCTTTTCCTCAAGATATTCCACTCGATAAGTCTTCCCCCATGAACATTTAAAAGTAATTTTAGGGATTAGGATAGTTGTTTAATGCATATGCAAACCTAACATGCACTATGCAAAAACACATGCAACCATGCATCAAGCAATAACATGCAAGAATATTGATAGAATCCCATACTTCTCTCAATATGGATTCATTAGCTACTCAAACCTCATACATTAAATATACAAATGAAAACTCTTATTTTTCTCTCATTCAAAACATTGCTTCTTTTTTTAATCCTTATATCATGGAAATATAATCCTTAATAATTTATTAAAACCACACATATTGATGTCTTTCCTATGACCTTATCAACTATTAATTAATTGCATAAAAATAATAATAAAACTTTTTATTTATCAAAAATTTCAATATTAAATATTTATACATTCACATTGATAGGCAAAACACTCTAATCAATACTAATAAAGCACACCCTTTTAAGGAAGGACATTTTTCGTAGGACTGCCCAAACTACCAAACTTGTTTTGGCCATATTTCACTCATCCGGACTCGGATTGAGCTGAAATTTTGAGGGTAGATGCCTGACAAACCCTAGAACATCTCCACCAATTTTTAGATCATTTGGAGCAACACATATCCTAGCGCATCCCTATGTGTGAACGAGATTTTTGGCAAGCGATTGTGCGAGGGTTTCATCTGGGTTAAGTGCAAGCAGCTCCAGAGGTTGGTTTTTGGGGCCTTCGAGCCCTAGCGGCCAATATTTTTGTGGTTTCTGCTCAATATTTTAGTAGGAAATGTTGTAGGGGATCCAATATGGGTTAGAAATCTATCTTTCAATAGATCTTCATGCTGTGAACTTGAGTGACAATGGCTTCCAATTTGTTGCACAAAAGAAAAGTGAAAATCATACCTTTCCACGATGTCTAGGGCATGGATTAAAGAGATCACGAAACAAGTTTCAAGCAGCTGATCAAAAAATGGCTCAGATCTCAAGTGAATCTGGTGCTAAGGTGCACCCACAAAATAAATCTACTATGGAAACCCCTATCAAGGGTAAGAATTTTGAAGAATCAGCCCCAAAAATGAATTTTAGGGATGCCCTCCATGGTGGACAACCTCAGCCTAATGCTAATATTAATCTTAGGGCTTCCCGTAAACCTCTAAGAATGCCTAAGATTGATCCCAGGAAAATGGAGTCAGGATGTCTTAAAGCAGCTGATGGAACTCCTATTGTTAAGCTTGATATGGGCAACATTCAGACTGGCATTGAAGATCTAGAAAAAAGAGGACTAATTTGTCATTTCGTGGGTTTTCGTCCGAGCCTATCTGCTTTCAAAGTTTGGGCTGCAAAAAGCTGGAAAACTAAAGGTGAGTTACAAATCTCTATTTATCCAAATGGTTATTTTCTTGTTTTATTTTCTAATAATGAAGATAGAGAGAAAAATTTTCAAGGGGGTCCCTGGTTCTTTGGAAGGGCAGGGCTTTTCATGAAGCCCTGGCATACTAAATTTAAATCCGAAGAAGAGATGCCTTCTACAGGTCCCGTGTGGGTTAGACTCTTTGGCCTCCCAATTGAATTCTGGAATCCGACTATTTTTTCTTCAATTGGAAACTCTTTAGGAACATTTATGATGACTGTTGATTGTACTAAAAAATTTGAACATATTATTTATGCTCGGATTTGTGTTTTAATGGATTTTGACAAACCCCTACCTAAAAAGATCACTTTACAATTTGGGGAGGACACTTGGGAGCAAGTAGTGGACTATGAGAACATTCCTTTTCATTGTAGAATTTGCCATGAATATGGTCATTTGGCTAGTGTTTTCCCAAATAAAATTCCAGATCAAAAGAAAGAAGATATAAATTCAGCAGGTTTCCAAATGCCTAAGAAGAAGAACACTAAAAAAAACTAGTTATGAAGGATCAATCAAAGTTATCTGCTAATATGTTTGAAATTCTTTCCACAAATGAGGTCCCAAGTGAGGAAGAGGAAATAATGGAAACAAAAATCTTAGAAACACAATTTAAAGATAAAGGGAAGAACTCAGAGACAAACCAACAAATCAAAGGTTTTCAACAGAAAAAAAGGGAGAAAATATTCACAAGAAAAACAATATTTTAAATGTTAAAACTTCAAATAATACAGGTCCCAATATAGACTCTGTTGAACCTTCTGGTAACATTTTGACTATGTACAAGCATTCTTCAAGGCTAGAAGCCATCTCAGATTCAATTGGAGTAAGTCAAGAAATAGGGAAAAAAATTGAAGATGGATTCTAATCAAAAGGCAGGTCGCAAGACTAATCAATATCATATGGTAAAAGAAGGTGAAAAGCTTGTAGAGGAAGGTAATATTAATGCCCTTCCCAACTTTTTTAGCCCTGGTATTAATGAAGATCATCACTTGGAATATTAGAGGACTCAAAGGGAGTCTTTCAAAACAAAATGAAATTAGAAGAATGATTCAGATAAATCATCCACATCTTGTTTTCCTTCAAGAAACGAAGATGTCAATAGAGGATATGGAATCAATTGCTAGTAAAATTTGGCCAATTGGAAAAGTGGTTTCCCTCAGTTCCCAGGGGACTTCTGGTGGCATTGCTTGCCTTTGGGACCCAAAAGAGGTAGTTATTCACCATATGGTTGGTAGTTGGGGTCTTTTGGCTATAGCTATTCAAAGCAGACATTCCAACCAAATTATGCTCTGCATTACTATTTATGCTCCGACTAATTTGGAGGAAAAAAGAAGATAGTGGAAGAATATTACTTATATTATCTCTCATTTTCCTGAAGCTTGGATCTTGATCGGAGGAGATTTCAATACCATCCTCTCTCTAGATGAGAAAATGGGGGAAATAGAAATTTGGATAGGAGCACTGACCTCATGAGCGAATATATTACAAACCTCCATCTTGTGGACATCCAACTGAGATAATGGCCTTATGACTTGGTCTAACAGAAGGCAAGGCTTAGCTTGTATAATGGAGAGATTGGATAGGTTCTTGCTCTCTGACAATTTCTTAATCCATGGTCACATTCCTAAAGTGAAGACTCTTAACAATGTTGGTTCGGATCATTGGCCTATCATGGTGGAAATGTGGAAAACCAATGTGAGTTTCTCTCCTTTTTTATTTTAGTTAATGTGGCTTAGAGACAGTTCCTTTAAACCTCGAGTGCAACAATGGTGGAAGGAAGGTAAACCTAGGTATGGGACTAAGATGTTTTATTTTTCCAAAATATTGCAATACATTAAATCCAAAATCAAGACTTGGAACTGGAAGGAGTTTGGGGATGTTCATAAAAAAAACATGAAGTTATTGCTCAACTTGAAAATTTGAATAAGAAAATCCATTTAGATGGCCTCACAGAGAGTACAAGTGCAGATGAAATTAAACTCACAGCTCAGTTAGAGGAATGGGAAAAAAGAAGAACTCTTATGGAAGCAAAAATCTAGAATTCAATGGCTCAAAGAAGGTGATCGAAACACAAATTTCTTCCACAAATCTCTTCTAGCTCGAAGATCTCACAACTTTATTTCTTCCCTGAAATCAGATTCTGGAGATGTTGTCTACACTTGGGATGGCATGAACTCTATTGTTGTCAATTACTTTTCCAATATTTTTACTGCTACTCCTCTTGACTCGGCTTCTCAACAAAATGTTCTTCAAGCAATCCCTTCTCTTATCACTTCTGAGGAGAACTCTATTTTGACTGCTCCTATTACTATCAATGAGCTTCAACAGGTAGTTTTTAAAATGCAAAAAGGGAAAACCCTAGGTCCTGATGGTTTTCCCATTGAGTTCTACCAAGAGTTTTGGGATATCCTTCATGTTGATTTATTAGAGGTGGTGGAAGAAGCCAGGAAAGCCAAAGAAATTTTGAAGGTTATCAATAAAACTTATATTACTCTTGTTCCAAAAGCTCAAGAGGCTGAACATATCTCAACTTTTAGACCTATTGCTTTATGTAATGTTCTTCTCAAAATCATTACTAAGATCATGGCAGAAAGGTTGAAGCCTCTTTTGCATAAGATTATTTCCCCTGAACAAGGGGGTTATGTGGAAGGGCATCAAATAGTTGATGAGATAGTTCTTGCTCAGGAAGCCATCCATTCCATGGATATGCAAAAATCTCCTTCCATGTTCATTCGGTTAGACTTATCCAAAGCTTATGATAGAGTGGATTGGCACTTCCTTATCAAAGTTTTGAGGCAATTTGGTTTCTCTCAGGATTGGATGGATTGGATTATGGGATGTATCTCTTCAGTTTCCTACTTAGTTCTTATCAATGGTAGGCCTTCTCAATTGTTCCCAGCTTCCAGAGGTATTAGGCAAGGTGACCCCCTATCCCCTTATTTATTCATCATTATTGTTGAATGCTTAGGTAGGGCTATAACCAAAAAGAGAGAAGACAAAACCCTTGAGGGAGTTACCATTGCTCATGGAGCTAGACCTATCTCTCATCTTCAATTTGTTGATGACTCTACTCTTTTAGGTAAAGCTACAGTTAAGGAAGCTTCTACTATTAAGCAAATCATTAGCTATTTTTCTAAGGCTACCGGGCAATTGATCAATGAAGACAAATCTAAAGTCATTTTCTTTCACTACTCTACTAGACAGGAATCCATGGTCTTGGATAAATTAAGATATAAGAAGACCTCCCTTCCAATCACTTATTTAGGTATTCCCATCAATATTCGAAGACAGAAAAAAATATTGGAATTGGTTGTTGGACAAAGTCAAGAAGAAAATTGGAAAGTGGACCAATAGGTGGCTTTCTTCTTGGGGTAGAATCACCTTGGTAAAATCAGTCCTTCAGGCTATTCCTATTTATGTTTCTACCGTGTTGAATATCCCAAAGGTTGTTCTTCGAGAACTAGATCAAATCAGTCATCGGTTCCTCTGGAGTGGTACTAAGGAGAAAATAAAATGGGCCTTGGTGAAATGGGACACTTTATGTCTTCCTAAGAATGAAGGGGGGTTAGGATTATGGTCTGCTATTAATAACAACAAAGCTTTAGCTGCTAAATTATATTGGAGGATTTTGCATAACCCCAATGCTCTTTGGGCCAAGAATATTCGTGCTAAATATGTTGAGAACAAAAGTCCTGAAGACCTTGTTCGCTATCAATTGCCTTCCAAAGGTTCTCCCATTTTAGCAGTTCTTAATATTGGTGAGGATTTGATAAAGAAAAAATTATTTTGGATCATTCATAATGGTCAACAAGTAAATTTTTGGATAGATTCTTGGGATGGTCACAAGCCTTTGATAACTCAGTTTCTCGATTGGAGGCCTTGGATGGAGGAGCTTCACCGAGCTAACTGGATAAAGGTGGCTAATTACTATCGGTACCATACTGGTAATTCAGAGGTTGGTAGATATTGGATCCCTATTGAGGACTGGCCTATTCAAATCCTAGAAAGGCAAAGACAAGATATCCAGTGCATCCTTCATATGAGATCTCTCTCTTGGTCCCATGATAAAGATTGTTTTGGATGGAACAACACTACTAAGGGTGAGTATTTAGTTGCTCAAGGTTATTTGGCCTTATGCCATAATAATCCTATATGGTGGGCTTCACAAATAATGGAAGCTCTTCTTTCTATCATTTATTTAGATGCCTCTAGTTCTGAAGGTACCTAGTTTCTTCTTGCTTTTTTTTTGCTTCTCTTTGATTCAGTCAGGGTATTTTAGTTCCCTAACTCAAACTAATCTTTCTTTTGTTTCCTCTATTGATTCTTGCCTTAATAGTATTTTGGTCTAGAAAGGTCATTGTTGTGTTCTATTTTTTTCGTTTTTCTTTTCTATTTATGTGTGTGATTTTTTTTGTTTTGTTTTGTTTTTGTGTTGTTTTTTGTTGTTCTTGTGTTTTTTTGTTTTATTTTTTTGTTATTCTTCTTGTGTTTTTGTTGTTCTTGTATTTTTTTTGTTCTTGTGCTTTTGTTTCTTTATGTTTGTATTAATTGATATTTTTGTGTTTTGGTATGTGACTATTTTCTATGTTTTTATTTTCCTCTGATGTCTATTGTTGGTTGTTTTTTATTTTTTATTATTTTTTAGGTTTTGGATGTTTTTGTCTTTCATGTTTTAGTTGGTTGTGTCTTTGTAGCGTTCCATTTTTTTTTATGTTTGTGTTTTGTTATGTTTTTCTTATGTTTTTTCTGTGTGGTTCGTGTTGTATTTTTTATCTTATTGTGTGTGTGTTTGGTTGTGTTTTATCTTTTTGACACACTCAAGGAGCATGTTTTTTATTTTTTGTTTTTTTAATATTTTTGTGTGTTTGTGTTTGTGTTTGTGTTTGTGTTTGTGTTTGTGTTTGTGTTTGTGTTTGTGTTTGTGTGTTCTTATTTTTTGTTGTTTCAAGTTTGCTCCTTGAGTATGTCAAAGGTGGTAGGCCAGGTGCGAGCCTTGGATGATTTTTGCAGAAGAGATACCCTTGCCTCCTTGGGTATTACCCAAAAGTGGTATCCCTTTTGGGATGTTTTCCACATAAAAAAGCACACCCTTTTAATATTGATTAATAACAATGATATATATACGTGTAGGAATGATTAACCCTAATGGCAATGCATGCTACATATTGAAATTTCCTTAATTCACATAAAAATATGCACATATACCAATCAACATTCAACTATATCTATGTCATTTATTCCATCAAAGCCTTATTCTTCTTGAATGTAAATTATTTTGTAAGAAGAATTACTTAATGGTAACATTAATATTACCTTGATCAAATATTATATAAACCTAAAAAACATAGCCCCAATTTCTAAATATGCATGACGATTGGGAGATCTTAACCATCGTTGCAAAAATAAAATAGTTGACTAAGGTGGCTCAAACCTATCTTAGATCACGTCTCACTTGAACACAATGAAATTGCTCAAACACATCATAGACCAGAAGCTAAGTTCGAAGAATCCTCTTTAAAAAAGAACAAAGAAATAGTGACTGCATTGCATCTTGTGTTATTGATAACCCAAAAGATGTCACTCTTGCACACTAAATAAGGCATGAATAGAGAAATAGAGATTATAAATTATAATGATATATTAGATATTTTCATGAGTTTCTAACCAAAACATCTTTCCATTCAAATTGAATATGGAGCCTAAGGTCAAAGTCTGCTCCTCTCTGATTAAAAACTCTCTATAGGTGGGTGAACCTTTAGAATAGGATAAATAATCTTAACTAAGGATTAATAGCTTAGATAAAATAAAATACACATTGCAATATATGACATGAATTGATATGGATTAATTTCTATTGTATTTCATCAACCTTAGGTTTGTGGAATTATGACTTAGTCTAGGGAATAATTCAATGTAGGGTATTGGTTGGCTCACGTTGAAATGTCTAAGTCTAGGTGTTTTATTTTGCATAGAATAAGGGCTTATTGATTAAGCCATTTTACATAATCCTTGGATCTATTGCTATTTTCTAGGGTTATTGTTTGTAATTTATGCTTATTTAAGCACCTATTTTGTAATATTAATCATCTATGAATTAATTTATTTATTTGGATTTTAATTTCTTATCATTGGTATCAGAGCTTCAAATAGGAATCTAGTGGTCAAAAATAACCCAAACCAACTATGAGGTCGGAAATGACCCAAAATCTCACTAATTAGCCTGCTCTGATACCAAACTGTTATTGCAAAATGAAGTTGAAAATCAAATTAATCAACAAGGACTTAAATAAGCCCAAAATAAAACTGTAACCCTTGGAAGTAGTATATCCAAGAATTATGCAAATAAGGCTTAATCCAAAACAAGTGATAAGGAAAATCCCTATTAGTCTACGAAATAAAGACACTTGGACCTATACCAAAACAACATGAGTGACTAAATAAACTCACGTGTATAAGGCATATTATTAAACCTAAGACTAAGTCCTAAATGCACAAACATAGGAAACCTAAGGTTTACAAAAAATAAAAATTAAGCCTCATCATGAATACAAAGATAAAACACTTGTCACCTAGCTAAACAAGAGAAAGAAGGCGACATCAAACTAAAAACTTATGCCCCTAGATAAGATTACTGGAAACATAATAGAGGTAATCTTCTTGTTATACTATCCCTTGAAAACATAATCAAAATTAAAATACAAGCCTCAAAATAAAGATCACACAAGTGATAATGCTTATTGAAAAAGTTTCCAAAAATTATATCTCAAGCGTAAGGAGAATTAAAGGTCTTCCCTAAAATTTTTAAAGCCACGATGCTAAATTCTAGCAAGACCCAATGCTTACATTTAGCATACACAAGCATAACTAGAAAGGAATTATCTCCTCCATAGTAGTTCCATGTCTCTTCCTTATTTTCCAAACTTTCTCTTGCAAATCTCTTTTCTCACTAGCAATGCCAAAACTTGGAAGCTGAGAAGATCAAATAATGCTTGAGAGGAAGAGCAATATCAAGGGTTGGGAGGTTTCTTAATTTCTTTCAATGCAGGCTTGCCACCCATTATCTTCCACCGTGGTGTTCCAGCCTATTACAATAAAAGGTAATGTTTTTCAAAACTTACATTGCAAAGATTCCCAAAAATCTAAATTTTCAACATTTCTAATATTCTAAAAATAACATCTTTCTAACATTTCTAAAATATGAACTTAATTCATATTTATTAAATATATTGCTATAAATTTTCTAATTCTCGAAGCATTAATAAATAAATCACTTATTCTTCTCATTAATCCTTTTCTTTCTAATGCTACCAATATTAGAATAATAATAATTAAGCCAATTACTCACCTAATTAATTTAAATAATATTGAATGTTAATATTAACCATTGACATCAATATTTAATATTAATAATACTGATATTATTAATACTTTGATAAATCCTTAACCAAACAATTCCACACTCTAAAAAACATACAACACAAGGGCTCTTGTTAAGTCGTCCTTGCCCAAACCAAGATGCGATCAAAAATTATGCACAATAATATTTTTTCTTAAGTAGGAGGCTTTACAATAATTGCAATGTTATCACCCACCTACTAAATGGTTTTTTTGCTTAAATAGCAACCTCTTTTCCCAAAGATGCATTTCTAATAAACATACACATATGCAATGCATCTATATTAGAGTTTTTACCCTTGTGGTTATCAATGAGAATTCATCCATAATTTCCCTTTTTTCCTCAACTTTGGTGGTTCTCCCATACCAATCCACCCAAGAGAGTACCTGATCCTACAACAACAAATTTTATCAACAGTGCCATATTCTAAAAATAGTATAATCCAACTTCAAAAAACATAAATTACAACTATCAAATCATATTGCTAGAATAAAATAGGATCATGCATTAAATATCAACACACCAGTACATCAATCAAGCAACAAAGGAAAGTCCTACCAAGATGGGCCATTACATACAAGAAATTGGCCACTCCTATGCACTTGAGTGTCATCTACAATTATAATGAACTCAAAATTTTGTTATGCCTTATACTACTAAAATATATTGGGTCTTCTTTGTGAGTTATTCCTTGAATGATCTAGTGTCCATCAAATGAGGAGTGGACAGAAATTAAGAGTGCGCTAGACAAGCTACAAGCCTTATAATTTTCTATATTTTTTTTCTTTTGTGTTTTATTTTTGTAGATTCTTTCAAATTTTAACTCCATGCCCAAGGATAAAAGCAACATTTTTGATTCACCCTTCAAGCAAATAAGAAGTCCCCTGTGAGTCACCAAAACTATAGTGATTTCTTCACTACACAAAGTTTCTTACCTTAGGTAGATTCTAAAGGATTAATAGAATAAATGCAAGATGGTAGAATGCAAGGAAAGAGATATTAGATATATGCAGGCATAAAAATTTTGACCAAAGGCAAGCAATAATTTGTAAAATTTCCAAGTGAGAGAGCAAGAAAAAAGTCCCAAGTGCTTGTGCGACCCAAATTCTAGAAAAGACAAAAAATGAAATAGAAGATTGATGAGTGCAAGAGAGAAAAAGACTTTAGATGGTTGAAAGTTTTTAAATTTTCAAATTATAAAAGGGAGAAAAGTTTCAAAAGGTAGACTATCCAAAACAAAAACCCTTGAAAGGTGAAATGCTAAAATATCCGATGGGAGGGCAAAAGAGAGGGCTTCCTTAGAATATTTTTGACAAATAATTTAGCCTGATCTTAGAAGTTTTCAAATTTCCAATATGAAAATATAAATAAATGTCTCGACAAGAAATCATAGCCTACAATGTTATATGAAGAAAATAAGAGTGCTCTAGGAATTAAAGCATAGTGCATAAATCCACCAACTTGAAATAAATGTTAGATCAAGTTGTAAGACATCAATAATAATGCACAAGATCCCATAAGGGGTATATGAGCTAGACTAATTGTCATTAATAAGTAAGATTAAAGATCATCTACTAATGTCACTTTAGCTTGACAATCCAATAAAGGTGGGTGGTTTGTTGAAGACAAAAGCATGGTAGTCATAGTAGCAGTAATCCTAAATCTAACAACATTGATTGCAGAGGTTGATTCTAACCAGTTTTCAAGATCCCTATGATGATGGGTGAATATCCAATAGTTTAGAACTAATCCAAAAATCTTGATAAATTAAAATGTGACAAAAATAGAATCGGATCAAGAGAACAACATAGATCTTTGTGAAAACCTCTTGTACAATTTTGGAGGGAATTTTTCCTTTTTGTAATTTATAAATAGTAGTTGTTTAGGTGTTATAAGGTATTAACGAGTTGTATAACTTTCCCTTCATTTTTTCTATATAACAATACCTTAATCTTGAGTGGTCTTATGGGAAATCTTTCAAGTCCCCACTTCTAGCATTATCTAAAAAAAATTATATTCATATATATATGCTTGAGGTTGTGACTATTTTTTTTTTGTGTCCCAATTCTTGTATGTAAATGTGTTTATGTGTGTATATTGTAGGCCATCACTAACTGATTTCTATCTCATTTTATTTATATGAAATATGTGCTTAACATGCTGAGAGGAGTAAGTGTTCACCTTTGAGTTATTGACGCATTACATTCATGCATTCATGTGTTTTGTTGTTATGTAGAGGAATATTATTTTGATCTTGGTGGATCACCGCCATTAGCTTAAGAGATTTTTCCTTTATGCTATATTTATGTTCTCTTTCTCTTTTCCCCTTGAAGTTGGATATATTAGGATAGAGTAATAAGAGCACTAAATATCACATTTTAAAAGGATCCAACCTTGTAAAAAACCTAAGAGGCACTCAATTGAGTTGATATCCATGCTCTCAGAGTTGCCTTGTTGTGTCACTCCACACAAGACATGATAGTCATGACCATATAGTCCCTACACTTGGTGTATATGAAAATTTGAGAGGATAACATAAGACATTAGAATTATCCTACTTGGATGACAACTCTATAGGGTTTACTATGTTCAACACATTGCTATCACTAGTAGAGCCCCTTCCTTTGTGTAATTGTTAAATTTCCTCTATATCACTGATGCAATTTCCCCCAATAAAGAGCCTTGGAATAGTAACATGCTTCCCTAACAAATCTAGTAACTCCTATTTAAAATAACACATGCTTAAAAATATCCCACTCATAAACTCAAATCTTGAACCCCTACAAAATTATCTTCAGAATGTAGAAATCCTCAAAGGTTTTTTGAATTCCCCTAAGTCTAGTAATATACAATACCCTAATACCACCTTGTCGTCCCATTGGATGACACTAGGTTCTCTTTTGATTGGTAGTTTTCACATGGGAGGGAAACAAGAACAACTTCCTAAGGGTCATTAAAAATTCTTGTTATACCTATATTTAGTTCTTGCTCTCTCCAACATCTATATTTTTTATTGTCCATCAAAATTTTTAATAACATAGGAACTTGAAGTGCCCTGCTCATGTGATAGGTAAGCACACCATCATGTAAATTCGATTTTTGTTATCCAACTAAACAATCTCTGGAAAGTCTAATAGATTCACCTTGTCATGTTTGATAAACCAAAGGTTAGCTTTGGGGTGGTCTTCAAACCATTTTCACACCCTAATATCAAAAATGCAATACTGAATCTTCTTCCAACATTGGGCATCTCTAATACATTCCTCCATCTAGTCATTTATAGAAATACTAGAGAAGATACTCAAATATTGTCCTATCTATTGGGTGGCCTCACCATTACTAGTCACCATGAATGCATTATTATAATTCTACATGATAATGAAGTCTAGCTCAACTTCCATTTCCTCCAAAAGAGCTATAGTAGAAAACAAAGGTGGGACATAATTTATAGATGCATTTGCCTTAGTTGCAGACTTAGATATTACAACCGTGTTAAAAAAATAGAATATCCAAGTGTTTTGTGCTCCCTTTATTCAACCATTTTAGTGCCTCTGGATGTTTCTTTTATTGGTACAATAGTTACCATAAAGAATACAAAGTTATTGCTGAAGATGGAGAGCAAGATTTTTGTTTTTTCCACTCACCATAGATTTGGCTCAAGATTTTGACCTTTTATAGATGTCTCTCAAGATCATCTAGATGTGTGATTCCCTCAACCTTTCTCTCAACAAGGATGTGATATACCTTATTTATTTTGGGAAGGAAACTACTCTAGCCTGGATAAGTTATTTTTCCATATTTCACACAAGGCCTAGCAACACGACCAACATTCTAGTCAACCATCATCCTATGTGGGAGGGATTTGATACCAATTATGGATTGACCATGGAATACAATTATTCAAAATTTAGTCATCAAAACTTATACAAATATTTATACAATATGATGTATCTTGGAGTCTCAAGGGACTCTTGGTGTTCCCTTTTCTAGAGGAGATCATATTTCTTTGTATTCTGCCTCTTCAAATATTGTCTAAATAATATAATAATTATCCTAGATCTAAATAATGTAATAATTACCTAACATATTCATGCAAGTATTAGGTTGGCTACAAGACCACTACTACTATGCTCCGTAACATAATCCAATTTTTTATTTTTATTCATTTTTTCATGTAGTGACTAGGCTTAGAGTATCTTCCAAATAACCAATAGTATTGTGCATTCTTTCGAACACTTAAAAATTGCATCCCTTTCTTATTGGTTTCGACAATTCCTTTCTCTCTTTTGTGCTTGTCTTCCAATGAGGTATTTGTTCTTTGTTCTTTGTTCTTTGTTCTTTGTTCTTTGTTCTTTGTTCTTTGTTCTTTGTTCTTTGTTCTTTGTTCTTTGTTCTTTGTTCTTTGTTCTTTGTTCTTTGTTCTTTGTTCTTTGTTCTTTGTTCTTTGTTCTTTGTTCTTTGTTCTTTATGCACCTCTCATCTTATGCATACTTAGCTCCACTTTCCCCCATCTAACTCCCATTACTACTTTTCACTCTAGCTCCCTAACACCTCCACACCATTTTGCTTCTATCATAATTAGCATAAAGTTTCCAAGGATAAGGTCAGGTAGTTAATGTAGTTAGGATTTTAATCATAATCTTGTCCAAACATACAATTCTATCAAGGTATGTGAGAAACATAGGGGGTTAATTTATTTTAGTCTTCCATGGTCATAATAGACATGAAGATTGGTTAATTTTATGAATTATTAATCTCTTATCCAAAGTGTCAAGTGTGAATCTAGATATTTAGAAGCTTAGTCCTTATATCATGGTGTTAGAGAATATTACATTATTTGGTACATGCTTATGTACCACCTTGGTACAATATTATATTAGGTGTGTGTCTTAGATTAGAGTGTGATTTTATATTTTATGTAATGTAATAATGTGCAAGAAATGCACGGGTGTCATGTAATTGAGTGTGCAAGTGTTGTGAGTGTGGATGTGCACAAGTGTCCATTATGTAAGAGTGCACATGTGTCCTTAGAATAGGAAAGTGAAGAGTTTCAAAGAAGAGTGAAGGTCAAGAGTACTTCATATGAAGAGTCATATACTATTATATATTTTTGATAAAGCATTGTAATTAGTATCAAAAATGCATTGCACATAGCATGCATTAGTAGACCTTTATTCTATAATATTTTCAGTATTTTTGTGAGCATTTCCAAGTGATTATTCTATGAGTATTTTTGAGTTATGAGTTCATATTATTTTTTGAGTTATCTTTATTAATTCCATTTTACTACAAATTTATTATATACGATTATGTGGTTATTTACATTGAGTATTGAGCTACAAATTCCATCACAAGGTTTTCACATATAATTTACTTCTATAATTCTTTTCATTTTCTATAGTATAAAAATACTACACTAGACTCAACTTGACACATATTAACACTTTTACTTTAACACCTTTCAAATAATAATAAATATAATTTAACTTGATAACAAGATGCTACATTATTTTAGATAACCTTTCTCATCCCTCTTGTATTCTGAACTTGTAATCACTTTTTCTACTTTTGCTACAAACACTTGTTAATACATTATTTAAAAACATCCACATTTTCTCAAACATTTTCTAATTATTATGAATCATAATTATGCCCATCAAGAATCTTATCAAAATCAATAAGAACTTTTAACTTTTTCACATCATTTAAAAATTCTACTTAATAATAGCTCATACCATGGTTATATTTATTTTGAATGTAAAGTAACACTAACAATTGTATAGTCATAAGATTCTCTTCACATATGATATACACCTTTCTTATTACATAAAACTATCTTGAATCATAATTATGCTAATTATCATCATTAATTAATTTCTTGAATGGGCTCAAAACATGGCCATTACATCCCCTCCTCTTATAAGAACTTCATCCCCAAAGATAATAAAAATGGTATGGGTAGTTTTGTAGCATTTCTAGTGTATCTTCCCAAGTAGCAAAAATTTCATTATAGTTATCCCATTGTATAAATATTTATGTTTATAACTTCAAGTAAATTTTTACCCTTAAAAAGTCCATAGAGAAAGTAACCACTTCACCCCTTGTTGAATTCTAAAATAAAACATATCTACAATTCATCCCATATTGATGTTAAACTTAACTTAACTAATATTGATGTTAAACATAGTCACAACGCATTCTATGTTGATGCTATTAATCGAATCATGATCATAATGTAAATTGTATTCATGTCAAATATAGCCATATGAAAATTATTTATTTACTCTAAGCAATGTTTCAAATAGGAATCGTGTACTTCTTATACATGAAATCCCAAGCAAATTTTACATATTTATTCTACAAGTTAACTATTATTTTATTTTTTATAAGGGTTTTAAAAGGGTCCCTTAACCTTTTACAAATATTCTTGAGATCCAAACTAGTAAAAAGGAAATAAGACCACCACCTATTCCAAGAATGACAACCAAAAATAAAATGCGGTCCACAAACTAGGACTGAGATACAAACCAACCAGAATACTAGAAGCTTGCTAACCACAAAAGAAAAAACAAGAGCATTCTAAAAATATTAAAGAAAAAATATAACTTAAGTGAGCCACTTGCACTCCAACCAAATTATGTGAAAAAAATCAACCTAGGTAGCCAAGGTTAGTTAGAGATAATATGTGTTTCCAAATATCACTTTGTTTATGTTTTTCTATATCTCACTTTGTCTATATTTCTCCTACCATTATTGTGCCAAACCCTAGCCCTCTATGAATTCAAATCTCATTCTATCTATGTTTTTCTAGATCTTATTTATCTATGTTTTTCAAATTTATGTGTTTCTAGATCTCACTTTGTTTGTATCTTATCGGATCTCACTTTATTTATGTTTTTCAATTTTTTATGTTTCTAGATCTCACTTTCTCTATTTTTTTCTAGAACTTACTATATATATATTTTTTTTTAATTTTGCATTTTTAGGTCTCACTTTATCTGTATTTCTCACTTTTCTATATTTCTAGATCTCACTTTGTCTATTTTTTTCCAGATCTCACTCTATCTATCATCTCTTCATAGCTTCCTATTATGCCATCTCCAAGATAATGTTAGGAATATTTTCTGACTCTTTTGCCACAAAATTATTGCCTCTTTGTATTCCCCAGTTTGCCATCCAATCTGCTATCATGTTTCCTTCCCTATAAATATGCTTGATCTTGTTGGATAGAAAAGCATTCTTAATATAGATAGCATCATTAATGATATCATGTATTTTCCAACTAACTAAATTCTCCTATCTTAAACCTTTTAATATGTTTAGAGAGTCTCCCTCAATGATTAAATTCCTTATCTACATATTCTTGGCCAATTTGAGCCTAGTCAATAGTGCTTTAGCCTCTACCACATGGTTGGTATCTACTCCATAATAATCTACATATGCTCCAATAATATTCCCCTGTGAGTCCCTAATGATCCCTCCACCCCTGCCTTTCTTGGATTCCCTTTAGCTGCTCCATCAAAATTGAGCTTAAACCATCCATTATCTGGTTTTTCCCATTTTACCTCCAATATTTTCTTCTTATTACCATCTTCTTGTACCCCTTTCATCTCCTTAAGATTCTAGTTGATTGCAATTTTATATTCATATGGTGTTTCATACCCTTCCTTGAAATTAATGATAGACAAGTTATCTACTATACTAGATTTAATATTCAAGAATGATCTAAAACTAGATTTTTTAATATTTTTGAAAATTCTCTGATTCCTTTCCAACCAAATCCTCCACATAAAATGAAAAGGTATCAAATTCCATAAAGCTTTAAGTCTATTGTTGTTGTAAGGATTAACCCATTGGGTGATCCAATCAAGAATATTATTTGGGAAGACCCATGCTACACCAAGTTCTTTTTGTAATAGTTGTTGGATCCTTCTAGAAAAAACACACTCTAGGAACAAATGATTGACTGATTCTTCCTTGTTTCCACAAAGATAGCACATATTGGGGAATTGAAAACCTCTCTTCTATAGATTATCCAAAGTTAGAATCTTATTTTGAACCACTAACTAGCTAAAGAGTTCGATCTTGGGAGTGAAAAAATTTCCCCATATACTTCCCCAATTATAACCTCCTTTTTCCTATGGATATATGTTCTCATAACCTGATTTTACACTATATTCACCTAAGGGATCTTCTATCGATATTATTTTATCTTCCTTTATTTGTTGACCTAAATAATATTATCCTAGTTTTTCATTTAGTTCTTGGACCTACATGTTTTTGTCTTGAGAATCCAAACTAAGTGGGATCCATCTCCTTTCCCCTTCAACTACCTCTATGTAATTGTGAATGTAGATGTCATATTTGGTTTTGATGTCATCCTTTATATTCTTCCATTTTTCTATGTTATTTAGAGGCCTTTTCTCCAACCATGCATCTTCCCAAAAGGATATATAGTCCCCATTCCCTATCCTCCATCTCACATTTCTCCACAATAATTTTTTGCTTTGAGTTAGAAAATTCCATATCACTAAACCTTTGCAAGGGTCTCAAATAGTAAGCACCCTATGCTTATCTTGATTATCCAAATACTTAGTTGAAATAATTTTGGCCCAAAGGTTGTCAGGTTCTCTCATCATTCTCCAGCAAAGTTTACCTACCAGAACTTCATTTAACTCTCTAATATTTCTAATACCTAGTCCTCCCTACTTTTTAGGTTTACAAACTTTCTTCCAAGCCACAAAAGCTAATATTTGTTTCTCTTCAACTCCTGTCCAAAGAAATGTTCTTTGGATCTTCTCCAAAATATTGGCTACCTTGACTAGAATTTTAAATATTGAGAGAAAGTAGATTGGAATGGTTTGCAAAACACTCTTAACAAGTTGAAGTTTACCAGCTTGGCTTAACAAACTACCTTTCCACCTAGCCAACTTCCTTTGGAATCAGTCAATAATAGGATCCCATATAGAGTCTTGTTTCTCCCCATAAAATAAGGGCATGCCCAAATAGATTGAAGGTAGATTCCCAACCTCACATCCTAATGATCTTGATATCCTTCTCTATCTTTCAAGGGGAGTGTTAATAAAGAACACTTTACTTTTGTCCAAATTCACCTTTTGTTGAGAAGCTTCCTCATAAGTCTTTAGGACTTGTTTGAATCCTTTAGCTTCTTTCATAGTAGCTTTCCCCAAAAGTATAGTGTCATCAACAAATTATTGATGTGATATTAGCTCCAAGGAGGAAATCAATATAACTCCATTAATATCTCCTCTATTTCTTATTGCTATAATACTTCTCCCTAGTGCTTCAACCATGATAATGAAGAGGTATAGGGATAGAGGATCTCCTTTCCTGATACCTCTATTGCTTCCAAAAAATCCTACTAAAGAGCCATTCAGTAATATTGAAAACATAGGAGTTGTTATGCAACTCAAAATCCATCTTCTCCATTTCTCCCCAAAACCAAATTTCTCCATAATTCTATTCATAAATCTCCAAGAAACCTTATCATATGCTTTATTCATATCTAATTTTATAATCATACCTTCTCTTCCACTTTTCTACAAGGAATGGAGGGTTTCATGAATAGTAATAATACCATCTAGAATTTTCTTACCCTGAACAAACCCTCCCTACTATTCTGAAATAATTTGGTTCAAGATAGGTTGCATCCTATTAGCCATGAATTTTATTATGATTTTATAAGTAGTGTTACATAAAATTATGGGTCTATAATCCTTAAATTCCTTAACCCCATTTCTCTTAGGAGTTAGGACAAGGAAAGTATTATTCAATTCTCTCAAGACCTTACATGATCTTTGAGAATCTTGGATAGCTACCACTAAGTCCTCTTTAATAATATCCCAACATGCTTGAAAGAATCCTGCTAGAAATCCATCAAGTCTAGGGGCTTTGTCCCTTTTCATAGAGAAAAGTGCATGCTTAATTTTAGCTTCACTAACCTGATCCAACAATTTTTCATTTAATTCTTTAAAAATGAGATTGGGGATATGTTGTAGAATTGATTTTGTGGCCTCCTCATTAATATCCATATTTGATGTAAGCAAATTTCTATAAAAGGATATTGCTTCCTCTTTTATCTTTTCATCATCATTGATCAGAGTACCCTCCTTAGAAATGATTTCCTTTATTTTGGTAGCATGTCTATGTTTCAAGGTGGTGGTATGAAAAAATCTTGTGTTCCTATCCCCCTCCCTCAACCAAAGGGCCCTAGATTTTTATTTCCAAAATATTTCCTCTTTAGCTATTAAAGAGTGGTATTCAAATAGTAAAAACTTGCTCTTCCTTGTACAAATCAACATTCATACCTCCCAAAGTTATATTATCCTCTAATTATTTTAATTTATCCTGAATTTCCCTTTTTTGTTTGAAGATATTCCCAAACACTACTTTGTTCCAAATTTTTACATTTTGTTTCACATTTTTCAGCTTCTTCACAAGTCGATACATGCTAGAGCCATGAATGGGGATATTCCACCATTCCTCCAATGCATTCTTAAACTTAGGGTGAAGTAACCACATCAATTCAAATCTAAAAGGATTGTGTCCTTTCTTCTTTAGGGTCTCCAATATTAAGGTAAGAGGGTTATGATCAGATCCTATCCTGGGAAGAGTTGACAAACAACAACCAATGTTCTGAGAGATCCAATTTTTTAAGATGAGGAATCTATCCAATCTAACCTGAATAAGGTTATCCCCCAACCTATGGTTAGTCTAGGTAAATTTTGCATCTTTAAGATCAATATCTATAACCCCACTCCTAGAAATGAATTCACTTAAATCCTCCATACTTTCTAAATAACCTTGGGTTCCACCATTTTTTCTCCAAGAGATAGTGGAGAATTGAAATCTCCAACTATTATCCATTTAATGTCTCTAATGTTATTCCTGATTCCATCTAATTCCCTCCATAGATCCTTTCTCTCTACACAAAAAAAATACTGTAAACTCCATGATAAATCAAGATTCCAAAGGGTCATAATTCCTCTTGAAGCTCCCTTGGCATCCACTTTTGCACCATTTCCTTTTCTCCAAATGTAATTCTTGGTAGAATCAAAGGTTTGAGAGTTAATTTTTATTTCTTGATCTTAATAGGTTGGTTATCCTTCCTTAGGATCTTAACCAACCTTTGTTTGTTAGGAGCCTTCATGCCCCTAACATTCCAAGATATTATTTTCATTTTTAGTTTTTGCTAGTGGACTTCAATCCACTAGTTAGCTTGATTACTATCTGTGTACCATTTTCTAGGTCCTTAATAGTCTCTCTTCTCTTGGTCTTAGCTAGAGTGAGCCTTTCAACTAGATTTTTGGAATTACTTCCTATATCTACAATATTTTTAGTGTTTCTAGTGATTCTTATGTTTGGTTCTTCCTCAAGATTTACTCCTTTTGATTTTAATTTTGTTATCGATCTCAAAGGAGTTTCTTCTATTTTATTTTCAAGATTAGAAATCTTGCTTGAAATATTTAAAGAAAATTTAACAATCTTAGGAGTGAGTTCTACCTTGGCATTCTGATCTTCCTATGGTTCCTTTGTAAGGCTTATTATCTCAGCTTGATCCTCCAACCTAGAGTCTTTTGGTTCATCTCCCTCCTCTTTCTTCTTTGCACTTTGAAAGTCTATCTCCATCTAGGAATTCTCCTCTGAATGCTTCTAAGATGTATTCACCACATCTTGTCTATCTTCTTTGTGCTCCTCTTGGTTCTTTTTGTCCTTTGATGGTCCATGAGTCTCCTCAATGCTGGATTGATCCTCTACTTTTTCTATTTGGAGATTAATATTTTTCCACTCTCCATTCCATTGACCATGAGTTTTTTCCTCTATTTTTGCTCCTGAGATGTTTTCAATCCTGTTTTCTTGATTGGATAATTTCTAGCCAGGTGTCATATTTTTGAGCAATTGTAGCAACTAAAAGGTTTGTTCTCATATTTGATCATCTACTCCCAAATTCTAAACTTGGATAGTAATTTAATGGAGGATGGTAGCTCCTTCCCCATATCTATATTTACACAAATTCGAGCAAAGGTGGTTCTTTTCCTATGCTTAGTTGTTGAATTAAAGGCTAGGAAATATCCCACCAACCTTGTTATTCCTATTAAGACATCATCATCCTAGAACTCCTGAGGAAGGCCTAGGAGTTTTATCCAAAGAATTTCCACATTATTTTTTCTATAATAAGGTTGAAGCCTGATCTCCATTTTCTCATGAAGAGTCTGTAGGCCCAAAATGGCCACATACTTAGGAAAATTTTTGCAAATTTTTTCTAAGTGGAAAAATCTTCATTCCGCACCCCTTGTAGTGTATTTTGGAGCAGATCCACAATAGAAGATATGAGCCCGCCCGAAACTTAGTCAATTTTCATGAATGAAGCGATTTCGGGAGATTTATCTCTGGTTTCGGACTGGCAATGCATCTCAAATCCGCAAAAGTTTTGAGAAGAGATGATGTCAACGATAAAAAAGTGCGGATTGGTAACTTTACGAGCGGCTAAGTTTTAGAAGGCCCAATTTTGAAAAACCCATAGAGTATTTGCGCCCGAAACGGTGACAAAGCGAAATGCTATGGCCAAGGCGGATGCGGATTCATGACTAAGGATGATTTTGACTTCTCCTTTCCGGAATGGTGACAAAGCGGAAGGTTTTATTCTGAGGATAGTGTGGAATGGAGAAAAGGTCACGCTGCACTATGACGGGTCCGGATTGACGATCATATGCTAATGCACTTGCTCATTTCAAAATCAAATCCACAAAAGTCACAAAGGAGTGATGTCATCAATATTTTTGTGTGGATTGGAAGGCACCTTGCGGATAACAAAGGAATCTGAAGGACAAAAAGCAGATTCGATCTTGCTTAGTTTTCAGATCATTTAGGAGTCGGATTGGTGATTCCATAGTTTTTGAGATAAAAGGATGATGTCACACATATTTTAAAGTGGAATGGTGTCATTTCTCCCTACCATTATAATAAGATTTTATCAGGTTTAATCAGAACCATATAATGAGGGAGATCAATGGTGGAGATTGCATCAAAGAATATGAGGTATTTAGGGATGTTTCTTCACCAGAATTGGAACAACCAGTTGGAAGAGGAAGCTGAAGCATCGAGGGTTTCAAGGAAAGCTGAACTAGAGGTGGTTACATATCGATGATGGTAGACAAAATCCAAGAAGGATCAATGATGATACGTGATTTCCAATGGCCTGGACTCCAGTTGCACCAAATAGCCAACAAGTTGTAGAGGCCCCGAGCTGCCATGGTGGACCACATTCAATGGATTTCCTGGAGGATGTACCAGTAAGCAAATGCCAGCAAGAATTATTTGTTGCATTGTCAAAATAAATATTTGTAATGTTCTTTGTATTTTTAAATTTTTGCAAAACTATAAATAGAGGTCGAACCCTCATTTTTAAGGGTCGGCTCTAGTGTGTTTGCTTGTGCTACTGTAAATATTCCCAAGAGCTAATGGAAGGAGTATTACATTGATCTTCACCTCAAAATTTGTATCTTCATGCTTGATATCAGAGGTTCAAATTATTTAGCTGTATTTCTATGAATACTTAAGTGGTTAGTTTGTGCCAAATGAATGGATTACTAGTTGTTAAAGTAATTGAAATCTGCTTCTGAATTTGATCTTTATTGTTAGGAAGTGCATTTCTGTAGAATCTAGATATTGGTGAATTATGTTATTTGGATTATCATTGTCTGGATATTGAAATCTCTACCTGCAATATTTCTCTATGTGCTTTAATGAATGAAGAGTCATCCAATTTGTGATAATGTTGATCTGAGTTATGTATCTTTGGGTTAGTTTTTCAGAGATTTGTATGGTGGTGCAATGTTGTTAGCCTATCCATCCACTATTGTTCACATTTCTCTAACCCTAGCCTTTTCTTACCCTAACCTTCAAACCCTAAGTGAGCATAATTGTGTCAACACCCTGCTTAAGTTGACAAGGAACCAGCCTACTCTGGAGGTTGGATCGAAAACTCTGTTTTGGTCCATCCAATGTTGAGTGTTGAGCTACAACTATCGAGTGCAAGCCTGGATAGAAAATAGGAAGATAGATAGTCATAGTATCAAGTGAAAACTTGGTGCAATTTAGTGCCCAATATTTTTTGGCACGCCCAGTGGGACCAGTTCACAAGGAACATGAAACCCATCAAATGAGTTACTATAATCTCAACCCGAAGGAATCAAGATTAGGTGAATTATCTTGACCTTATAAGCGGAGAAGAGAAATTTCACCTGGCGACTCCCTGGTCTTTAGACTCAAAAAAAGAATTATCCCTGTAGACCAGTGTCCTTTCATGTATACCAGGTCTTTCAAAAGGAATAACCCTAATTCCTATTTTTACTGTGAATTACCTTATAGAGGGGTTGCTGTTGCTAGAAGTTTAGATCAAGATTTCCTCATAGAGGAAGAGCTTCTAGAAGAGGATTATGTAATCCATCCTATAATTCCCCCAATAAGACCTACAACCAAAAATATGGCACAAAATGGGCCCCCTAATCAACCATTACAGAAGTATCCCAGCTGGAACACAATCGGTCCTCTCAGATTGGCCCAAATGAATGCCATCCCTCAAGTTGTATCTAAAGCTATTCCCACTTATGATGGATCTGGGAAAACAACTTATGAGCACTGTCAGGATATCTTGAACCTAGCAGCAATCCACAACATAAAGGAAGAAGATATTATTGTAAGAATTCTAGCCCTATCCTTCAGAGGAAATATATTGCATTGGTTTAGAACCTTGGAAGACAATACTATCACTTCATGGCAAGCGTTAGCCAAACCATTCATAGAGGAATTTAATGAATCTGCTAATCCTTTTTCTCTGCTTAATCAATTTACCTCCATGTAGAAAACTTAGCAAGAAACTGTCTTAGATTTCAATTTGAGATTTAGCAGAACATGGAAAATAATTCCCCCCACTGCCAGACCAGCTACATGTTTGGCTTATATGTATTATATCCGAGCTCTTGGATCATATTTGGGGCTGTAGACACAACAATCAGGAGTGGAAATAATGCATTAGTTCATGCTGAAAATATCCTAATCAACATCGGAAGACTTCCCCCCAAAATTGTGTTGCCTTACAACTCAGAAACCACTAGTAGCCAAGTTCAATCCACAAACCCCTCTTACATAGACCCTCTATCTTTATCATCCCCATATCCACAAATGAATGCAATCCTACAACCAAAGCCTATGACCTCTGCAGCTCCTTTTCCTCCCCTTCCTTCTCAACCATCTCAGGAGTTTTCTGCTATCCTGGATATCCAAAATACTCTAAAAACTCTGAGTAATAGAATGAATTCAATGGAAAAGAGAGACCAAGAAATATCACAACAGAGGAGATTCCCATATGTAAACAAAGATCAGAGACATGGTCCGAGTAACAGTACTAGGGTCATGGTGAGTGTAGTATATGAGGAGCCAAAATGTTCTTCAGATACTACTCTTGTGAATGTTTGGTGTTTAGTATGTAATGACCCCCATGACTCACAGTCTTGTGTGATGTACCAACACCATGTTCAAAAAGCTATGGATCAAGCTGAAATGAATCAAAATGGGAGATTCAATATGTTATGGCACCCTGATCAAATCATGGTTGGGAAAGAATCAATTGAGGAGAGCCCAATTGCGGTTATGACAAGGTCTGGGAAGAAAGCCTTACAAGTAGACTCTCAAAAAATGGGAAAATTCCAAGTCCCTTATCAGAATAAAGTTGATCCCCTCCCTCAGAGTAGTAAGACCTTCCCTATCCCTCAAGAAAAGGGCAAAGAGAAGACAGATAGTATCCCTAAGAGACCGAAAAATGAAACAGAAGGAGACCGAATGAGATCCAAGGATGAAGATCAAGAAATACTGAGGTTCCCCTCTATTACAAAAAGACAAAGATTAGAGGCCACCCAAAAATATAAAAGAAGATACAGTGAGCAAGAAAGAGGGTTGGAAAGACTCTCATTGACTAAATTTGAATACAACATTGTTGAAGAAATGAAAAGGATCCCATCAAAAGCTAGCATGTATGACACTTTGTTCATCCCTGGTCAGATTGACCTACTTAAAGCTTCTCCCAACAAAAATCCTTAGAGTAGATTGGCCACAACAATCCTTAGTATGCCATCAGAAAAGAAAGAAATGACACATGCTATTTTAAAGAATAAACCTCCCCCTTTCTATATATCCCTAAGAATGGAAGGTTGGGTAGTCAGAAATTGTATGATTGACTCAGGAGCATCAACTACAGTTATGCCTAAAGCAGTCTATGAAGATATGGGTATGGAGTATACCCGATATTGTCTTGGAGTATTACAACTAGATGGAACACCTTTCAAGATAGTTGGAGTCATTAAAGATGTACTAATGAGGTTGCACAGAGCCCTTGAGGTGACAATAGTGCAAGAAATAGTTGTGGTTGACTTAGAAACCTATTTTGGATTATGTCTTTCAAGAGAGTTTCATTGCAAAGCTAGGGGGATGTATGTATATGGATTATTCTAGCATGGTAATCCCTTTGAAAGGAAAAAGGATAAGGATAACACCTGAGAAACTAGTAGCTTATCACATTGAAAATATTGAAGAAGATATGTGCAATATTAACCCTTTGGAAGAATTTGAGTTGGTGGAAAATATTGAAGAGTTGGACATAGAGGATGAATTACCTTTCAGAGAAGACTATAGTCAGTTCAGAACTAGTATGGGAACATACAACATCTCAACAGAATCAGAGAAGAAAATCCTTGCTATATCCAACCAGTCTCTAAGAGAGAAAGAAACTTGGATCATGCACTTTGATGGTGCTAAATGCCGAAATGGTGTAGGAGCTGGTGTGGTCCTTCAATCCCAATTAGAAGGTACAAAAAAATTTCTTACAGACTAACATGGTCATGTACTAACAATGCAATAGAATATGAGGCCCTATGTCTAGGATTGATACAAGCAAAAAGAATGGGCATTAAGATTTTGAATATATATGGTGATTTTGAGCTAATAGTCCATCAAGTAAGAAATAGGTGCAGTAGTAAGCACCATTACTTAAAATCTTATAGAAATAGGGTATGGGATTTAATGGAATATTTTGATGCCCTGAATTTGAATTTTGTTCCTAGAGAAAATAATACTTTGGCTGATGCATTAGCAACAAAGGGAGCTAACTTCAACCCTTCTGTAGACTTTGGAATCAAGAAGGCCAAGGGAATTAAAATTATTTTCAGACCTGCAGTACCAGATAAGCAAATTTTTTGGTAGGTTTTTGAAAGTGATGAACAAATAGTTGATTTTATGGTGAGAGAGGCATGTCTTTCTACTATCCAAGAGGAGAATTTAGAGGAAATTGATTAGCAGGACATTATCCAACTAAGGAACAATCATATCCCAAGAGGGTTGGTCACCCTTGAAAGTCTGTTTGATAATGAGGATAGAAAAAAGACCAAAGCCATGAAGATCAACAAAAAAATCTATAAAGAAATTGAAGTTGGTATAGAGAAAAAGCTCAATGTCGAAATCCAATGTTCTCCTGAGGAAGAAGAAGATATCAAAGCTCTATGCTTAATATACCAAGACATTGTGGCTTGGTCATATGAAGATCTCAAGGTGTATGATAAAAAGGTTATCCAACACACTATTGAGCTAGAGCCTGATGCAAAACCATTTAGGCAGAAGCAGAGGCCAGTCAATCCAAGGATCGAATCCATTATGAGAGAGGAGCTCTTAAAGTTATTAAAGGCTAAGATCATATACCCAATAAAACATTCTACTTGGGTAGCCAATTTGGTACCCATGAGAAAAAATAATGGGGATATACGCTTGTGTGTGGACTTCAAAAATTTGAACCAAGCATCCCTCAAAGATCACTACCCTCTCCCTCAGATTGATCAGATCTTGCAGGTAGTGGTAGGAGCAGAAATATTCTCATTATTGGATGGTTACTCTAGATATAACCAAATTTGGGTGAAATATGAAGATCAGTATAAAACAACATTCACCACAAAATGGGGTACATTTGCCTACCAGAGAATGCCTTTTGGGCTGTCCAATGCAGGAGCCACATTTTAGAGAGCTATGGACTATGCATTTGGAGCACTGATCAACAAAGCTATTCTGATTTATCTGGATGATATGACTGTGTTCTCCCATGATAAAAAATATCATCTATCACACTTGGAGCAAGTTTTTCAAAAATGCAGAGAATTTGGTATTTCACTCAATCCTAAGAAGTCATTCTTTGCAGTCCATGAAGGAAAGCTACTAGGTCATGTGGTCTCAAAAGAAGGCATGGCCATAGATCCAGGTAAAATCACATCAATTCTCGCTCTTCCTTTGCCTACAAATAAGAAGACATTGCAGTCTTTCCTAGGCCAAATCAATTTTGTCAGGAAATTCATTTCTAATTTTGCATAGAAAGTAAGGCCTATATCTGAGTTACTTAAGAAAAATGTCAAATTCAAGTGGACTGAAGTCAGAAAATAATCTTTTGATATCATTAAGCAATCCATTGCATATGCCCAAAAATAAATTAAACCCCAACTCACCCAAAAAGAAAAAAAAAAAAAAAAAAAAAAAAAAAAAAAGAAGAAGAAGAACAAAGTTAGCAACGAGGGTTGTAGCATTAACAGAAGTAATAGCTTGTCAGGCAATAGAAGATGAAGATCGGGTTGAAATAATACAAGTTGAAGACTCTGATTGGATTGACCAGATGGTTAGGTACTTCTAGAGTGGAGTATGCCCCCTTAATCTAAGTGCTTCCCAAAGGAGAAGATACAGGCTTCATGCCCTAAAATATGTATTACTACCAGAGGGCTTATACAAAAGAAACTTGGATGGAATTCTTCTAAAATGCTTAAAATATGACCAGCAAAAAAGGGTCATGGAGGAATTCCATGGAGGATCAGTTGGTGGGCATAGTTTAGGTAGGGTTATAGCTTTAAAAATCATAAGAGTAGGCTATTATTGGCCCACTGTATTCATTGATGCTTTTAAAGTCACCCGGGCTTGTGACAAATGTCAGAGATATGTGGGAAGGACAAGGAATGCTTCATCCCCCCTCAATCCCATTCAAGTGGAAGAGCCTTTTCAAAAATGGGGGCTAGATTTCATAGGGGTTATCAACCCTAATTCCTCAATAGAGCATAATTTTATCTTAACTACCACATATTATCTTACCAGATGGGTAGAAGCTATTCCTACCAAGAAGTCAGATCAAGATGTTGTGATCAATTTTATGGAAAATTTGATTTCAAGGTTTGGAGTTCCGGAAGCTTTGGTGAGTGACAATGGCCCAAATTTCATAGGAGCCAAGTATATTGAGTTTTCCAGTAAGTATGGCATTACTCTTAAAAATACTTCCAATTATTATCCACAGGGTAATGGACTTGCAGAATCTACCAACAAAAACCTATTAAGGATTTTGAGGAAATCACTAGAAGGTAATAAAAGAAGCTGGCACCTATTATTGGACCAAGATCTATGGGCAGACATGATTACTATTAAAAATTCCATCAATACTTCCCCTTATGCACTAGTGTATGGCAAGGAGGCAGTGTTACCAATCCATTTGGAGATCCCAACACTCAAGCTTGTCAATTCAGAAGAAGAGTCAGAAGAAGATCCTGTGAAAACTAGATTGACACATTTGCTGAAATTAGAAGAGAGTAGAGCTCAGGCATATAATAATTTTCAAAAGCATTCATCAGACATTAAAGCATGGTTTGATAAGAAGGCCAGATTCAGGAAATTCCAGGTTGGAGACTCAGTTCTCAGGTGGAATGTTGATAGAGCAAAGCCAGGCAAGCATGAAAAGTTTGATTCTTTTTGGGATGGTCCTTTCAGAATAGTAGATGCTAAGGAGTCCAATGTATTCCAGCTAGAAGATCCGGAGGGAAACATACAACCAATTTCGGTGAATGGTTTTCATCTCAAGCTCTACTATGTGTAAGGAGTGATTTTGCTGTAACATATGTATATACATTGTATAATTATTTTCCTCCTTTCTACACTTTAAATTCTTTAATTTCTTTCTACACTTTGTAATCAGTTCTCTTGAAAAAATCTTGAAAAAGAAAAAAAAGAAAAAGTTAACAAAAATGAACTAAGTGCACATCATGGTTTCATTCCGCACTATGAGAACCTCTCCGGAATGATGTGCGCTCTCAAATCCGCATTGTAAATCCACTAATATTCTTCCAGAATGGTGAGTTGTTGGTCAAAAGAAAGTGAAGGGCGTTCCCAATCCGGGAACCTTTTGAAGTCAATGTTGTCGAAGCAGAATCAGGATGGAAAGTCACGCCTAAAAAGTACTAAGTGTCCACGGACCCAAAAGCTTCTTAAGCCATCGATTTCAAAGACGAAGTGGAACCAAGCAATGATTCTGACCATGACACATGGAGACCAGAGCATGATCCCACAATAAATGCTAACGAACTCACACCATAACCCGAGAGTAGCCAAAGGGGTGCAGTGAGGTGGCAGCGCAATTTGAAATTTTGACCAATGAAAAGATAGAGTGCCACCATTGAGCCATCGAAGGGAATGATTAAAAGTTGGAAAGTGTGCCAGTAGTAAGGTCACATAGTAGTTGCATTAATGGTAGAAGATACGCGCATTCCAGAAGAATAAAAAGTGATGGAAAACATACACGATGCTCATTTGGCATCGATTTGCATCCTTAGAGTGGTGAAGGGTAGAGTGAATTTCTGAAGAACTTACCACAAACTACAGGGAGAACGAAGTCTTGCTACTATCAAAATGGCCCCTAAAAATTCACCCACTGAGTCTTCAGAGGATGTTCAGGAGTTTGAAACTCTAGAGAAGAAGGAGGTGGCACCATATCTCGACAAGGCCGAAGCCATGGTGGACACAGAAATGGTCCTCACAGAAAGAACTAGGCTGAGGAGGAATGTGAATGATAGATACAAGGTGAGAGCTGCTTTGGCCATGGAAGGTAGATGTGTTGTCCTTTCTTATCTCTCTTTCTATATTTGTGATTCTATTCATTCCTACCCTGAGTTGATAGCTGCCATAGTGAAATTTTATGACCCATTGGCTAAAGTAGTTAAAACCTACGAGGGCGAAATGCTTTTCAATGTAACCACTTCCTTTTGTCATAAACTCTTTGCCCTAGGGTCTGACCCCCAGTAATACCAAAGCCATTTAGGGTCATTGAGCAGACTAGGTTTTACACAACAAAAAAGTGAGCTAATGACGGTGAGTCATTTAAAAATTGGGTTTATAAACAGCTTAATATTAAGCCCTAGGAAAAATTGCCCGAGGTCCCTATCTCTATTGATAAATTTGCAAACCCCATCCTATTTTCTATGTTGGCTTGCATGGAGGGTTTAGATTTTGATAGAATGGTACATGGCTGGAAAATTGCCATAGCATATTATATTTCTAATGAGAGAATGTATGAGAAGGATGCGGGAAAGAAAGGGACTAGAGTGATTTATTTTGACTGGCTAGCTTTTCTCGCTCAGAGAATACATGAACAACTAGTAAGCATGAAAAGGGGCATCGATGCTCCTAGTTTTAGGCATTTCTCAAGTTTAGTGTGGATGTTCTATGCCACCACCAAAGATAGAATGTCATGGATTCCGGTCAGGGATAAAACCAATGATGGAGAACCCTTACCGATTTATTATTGGACAAGCCATTTGAGGAGCAGTGAGTCCTATTATAGATTCAATTTGGAATTTTTGGGACCTGCTTTAAAAATAATGTATGGTAAGTGCCCTAGGTTGCCACCTTTAACTAAGCAGATTCTGAGAACAAAGAGTGTAGAAGGAGACTGGTATTTTTTGACTGAGGGCACTGTGATCAGATTGTATGGTTTCATGGGTAAACCCTTCCTCCTGCCCCATTTCATCATAGAGAGGCTTTTTCCCTAGAATATCTGAGGTAGGTAGAGTACATTGATGCGAACTATGGCTCTGGAAGGAAGAGGAAGTCTTTACTTACCCACCACACTTTGGATGACATCACCATCACCAAGAAGGGGCAGAGCCAACAAATCGACCAATACCTCGATAGGTTAGGTCTATTTTATATTCCCCAAAGATGGAGCTATGACCTTGATGGCATTTTTACTACCAGAAATAAAACCCTAAATGGAGATAAGGCCTATAAGTTTGAAAAGAGGCCTAGGGCTCATTTTGAAAAAGGCAGGAATAATGATGAGACTGCTCTTTTAGAGTGGAATGTCTCAAATATGGGTCAGTTACCCCCATGGTTGGATTTTTATGAGCAGATTGTTGATTTTGACCCTGACAATAAGCCAAGTCATCGGATTACAGAGGCTACAATTGAAAAAATTGAGGTTGAATCAGCAAAGAAAAAAGATCCTCCGCCTGAGGCTAAGTCTACAAAGAACAAGGCAAGTCTGCAAAGAAGAAGGATCCTCCACCTAAAGATGAGATTGCAGAAGAAGAAGAGGAGGAAAAGGGACCATGGAATGTAGCCAAAATAATAGATTGGTGGAGAATGAGGATTGAAATTGGAAAGCCTAAGTCTAAATTTGGAATGAAGATTGATAAGGAGTTTTCAAGAAGATATAATAAAAACATTGGAACCTGGAAACAAAAGGATGTTAGAAACATAGTATTAACTATTGAGAAGCCTCAATCTGGTTCTGAATCCCTCCCTCCACCTACATATCATGAGGCTCATCTAGAAGAACCAGGAACTCCCTTGACAGTAGCATAAGTACTAAAGACCTTTCATCCTACTACTGAGCAGGTGGAAACATTTCCTAAGGGAGCTAAGTTGATGAGCAAGATGCAATATTCTAAGGAAAAGGTTGTCAGCACTCCAGTTATTGAAACAACATCTAGGCCTAAACGCTTAGCTTTGGGAGCATGGCCTCCAGACATAGATATCAACTGGAAATAAAAGGATGAAATATTTAAGTACAAACCCCTTTCTTTTACCCCTACAGTATCAGTTGAATTGTGACCTATTTTTGAGCAAACATTACTTTCTGGAGTAGTGCAAGAAGATGAGTTGGAGGAGGATTCTAAGAATGAGATGACTACTTTTCAATTGGTTCATAGAAGGACTAAGAGGGTTCCAGAAAGAGAGGAAAAATATATTTCAAAGAAATAAAAATTGGATATGGAGGAGATTGCTAAAGAAGTAGTTGATTTTGCTATGGGAAAATTGATTGATCAAGAGCAGCAACAAGATACGGAGATAGAAAAAGAACACCCTACATCAGTAGGTGAAGGTATGGCTTCTAATCCCTCTTCTCCTCTTCATCCTCCTGATTCCCCAAAGAAATCTCCCTCCCTTTCTAAACAAGAAGACATGACAAGTGTACCTCCTCCCTCTCGCAGTCCACCACATGAGTCATCAGTAGCCATCGAGGTACAAGTTACTCATGTTTCCTCACAACCACCTCAAATCCCATCTCCAGCATCCGAGGTTCCTACTCCCTCATCTACCACCATTTCACTTCCATATTTTTCATCACCACCATCAATGGGACACTGCGTTCCAAGTATATCCACCCATCCAATTGTTAGTCTTGCATCAATTTCTATGAGTCTACCAGTAACAACAACAATAGTAGTTACAGAGTCCACTATTATCACAGAGGTTGTTGTAACTATATCTTCACCCCCATCAGCAATAGTTCAGTCCACCCTTTCATTCCTAGTGTCATCATCTCCCCTAGCTGTTGGTCTTTCAGGACCTATTACTATACCAAAGGAGCAGGCAACCACTCAGAGTATAAATGATTATTGGGTAGAAAGGCTTGCTAGGCCTTCCAGCAGGATGGCGGTCAAGAGAAGAAGTGTGTATGTTGATCCTATTTCCAGATAGAGAATATCAAGATCTATGACTCCACTGGTAAGCAAACCTGAGACTGAGATGACTATTCAAGATTATTGAGTGGAGGAGGTCACAGAAGATATTGACAAGCTCCTTGAGGAAGATGAGTTGATCATAGCCAAGGCTCACTTGGATACCTTCTATGTGAAAAATGATTTAGTCAGAGAGAAGGTGGACAAGTTGGAGAAAAAGGTTGAAAAGCTTAAGAAGAGTCTCAATGATAAAAAATAAATAGAAAAGGCCTTGAGAAAAGATGCTAAGGCTTGGCAGGAGAAATTTCAAGAGGCCAGTAAACTAAAGGACCAATTAGAAGAGCAAAAGAAGCTGAATGAAGATCAGGCGAAAGAAATTTAGAATTTAAAGAATCAGCTTCAGATAGAGAAAGCTAAATCTTTAGGCTTTTCTAAGAATGATTTGAAAAGGATTAGAAAAGAGTTGCTTTCTGAGGTCCAGGAGAAATGTTCAGGGCTTCAACTTATTATTGATTATCTTAATGATGCCAGTCGTCTACTCTCCAATATTCAGAAAGAGCTAGGTCAGATCACTAGAGAGTTGCAGCCTATGGTGATTCTAGAAGAACAAATGTATAGGTTGGTTGGTAGCAGACTCAGTGATTCTACTAAACCTATACCTAATAAAGAATGGAATTTTTCTAGAGTTGCTACCAGGATAGTGGTTAAAAAGCATAGGGTACTTCAAAGAGCCTGGCTATTGTTCGATAGGATTGAGGGTATGATTAAGGATGTTGTTGAATTGAATAAGGAAATGATTCAAGTTGGATTTAAAGGCCTATGGATGGAGGACCACAACTTGTTATCCATGGAAGAAATCCAGAAAAGCATCAATGAGAATTTGCAGGATGAATCCAGGATAGATTCTCTGGAAGAGCCACTACCCAAAGAACAAGTTGTCCAAATGATTGTTGATTTTACCCGGTTGAAAGATCTCATGGAAGATCTGGTAAATAGAGGGGATGTTGCTAACTATGAAGACATTGGTGAGCTACAATATGTTTATAAGCAGCTCAAAGAAACATCAAATCCCTCTAAAGCAGATTGGAAATAGGCTCTACAATATTTGGAATTAATGATCCAATTGTTTGGTGATACTTCTGGAGGAAAAAGTCTGAAAACACCTATTCCAGAAGAAGAAGAAGAAGAGATATGAGGAGGTCGAGGAAGAGGCCCATGAAGAAGAAGAACTGGATAGATCAGTTACAAGCCCAGGAGGGGCTCACACTTAGTTCATTTTTGTTTTGTACATATGCATAAGTTTTGTATTTGTTTTGTTTTGACTCTGACAATTGTCAGAAGTAAGCAATAAAGGCATGAAGCCTACAGAGGTAGAAGAGCAATGGACTATATGTGAAGGTATTTTTGAAATAAGGCCTTATAAAAGGAGTAGAGCTGTGTCTAGTTGTTGAAGATAGTGGCAAGACTTGTATTTCAGATGCAGTCTCTGTATGAGCGGATGAGTTCTGTATATTTTTGGCATCACTTCGATATGAACCTCTACTCTCTCAACATACTGATGAAATTATCAGAGAGTAGTGTTTGTATGGAAGTTATTCTATAAAGTATATTTTTTGAAGATGAGTATATTTGACTCCTAAAGCCCAATGGATAAGACTCTGAGTTCGATTGGCTTTGCAAGAAAATCCACCTAGGAGGCACCAGAATGTAGGCCCAAAATGGCCACATACTTAGGAAAAATTTTGCAAAATTTTGTCTAAGTGATAAAATCTTCATTTCACACCCCTTGCAGTATACTTTGGAGTGGATCCACAATAGAAGGTATGAGCCCACCTGACACTTAGTAAATTTTCATGAATGAAGCGATTCTGGGAGACTTGTCTTCAGCTCCGGACTAGCGACGCATCTCTAATCTACAAAAGTTTTGAGAAGAGATGACATCAGCGATAAAAAAGTGTGGATTGGCAACTTCACAAGTGACTAAGTTTTAGAAGGCCCGATTTCAAAAAACCCATAGAGTATTTGCACCCAAAATGGTGACAAAGCGGAAAGCTATGGCCAAGGCGGATGTAGATTCATGACTAAGGATGATTTTGACTTCTCCTTTCTAGAATGATGACAAAGCGGAAGGTTTTATTCTGAGGATAGTGCAGAATGGAGAAAAGGTCACGCTGCACTATGACGGGTCTAGATTGACGATCATATGCTAATGCACTTGCTCATTTCGGAATCAGATCCACAAAAGTCACAAATAAGGAGTGATGTCATCAATATTTTTGTGCGGATTGGAAGGCACCTTACGGATAACGAAGGAATATAAAGAACAAAGAGTAGATTCGATCTTGCTTAGTTTTTAGATCATTTGAGAGCCGGATTGGTGATTCCATAGTCTTTGAGATAGAAGGATGATGTCACACATATTTTAAAGTGGAATGGTGTCGTTTCTCCCTGCCATTGTAATAAGCTTTTATCAAGTTTAATCAGAACCATATAATGAGGGAGATCAACGATGGAGATTGCATCGAAGAATCTGAGGTATTTAGGGATGTTTCTTCACTAGAATTGGAATAGCCAGTTGGAAGAGGAAGTTGAAGCATCGAGGGTTTCCAAGAAAGCTGAACCAGAGGTGGTTACAGATCGATGATGGTAGATAGCATCCAAGAAGAATCAACGATGATACATGATTTCCAATGGCCTGGACTCTAGTTGTGCCGAACAACCAACAAGTTGTAGAGGCCTCGAGCTGCCATGGTGGACCACATTCAACGGATTTCCTGGAGGATGTACCAGTAAGCAAATGCCAGCAAGAATTCTCTGTTGCATTGTCAAAATTAAATCTTTGTAATGTTCTTTGTATTTTTAAATTTTTGCAAAACTATAAATAGAGGTCGAACCCTCATTTTTAAGGGTCGGCTCTAGTGTGTTTGCCTGTGCTACTGTAAATATTCCCAAGAGCTAATGGAAGGAGCATTACATTGATCTTCACCTCAAAATTTGTATCTTCATGCTTGATATCAGAGGTTCAAATTCTTTAGTTGTATTTCTGTGAATACTTAAGTGGTTAGTTTGTGCCAAATGAATGGATTACTAGTTGTTGAAGTAATTGAAATCTGCTTCTGAGTTTGATCTTTATTGTTAGGAAGTGCATTTCTGTAGAATCTAGATATTGGTGAATTCTATTATTTGGATTATCATTGTCTAGATATTGAAATCTCTGTCTGCAATATTTCTCTATTGTGCTTTAATGAATGAAGAGTCATTCAATTTGTGATAATGTTGATCTGAGTTATGTATCTTTGGGTTAGTTTTTTGGAGCTTTTTATGGTGGTGCAATGTTGTTAGCCTATCCATCCACTATTGTTCACATTTCTCTAACCCTAGCCTTTTCTTACCCTAACCTTCAAACCCTAAGTGAGCATAATTGTGTCAACACCCTGTTTAAGTTGACAAGGAACCAACCTACTCTAGAGGTTGGATCGAAAACTCTATTTTGGTCCATCCAATGTTGAGTGTTGAGCTGCAGCTATCGGGTGCAATCCTGGATAGAAAATAGGAAGATAGACAACCACAGTATCGAGTGAAAACTTGGTGCAATTCAGTGCCCAACAGAGTCCAACTTTTCTCATGAACCATAGCCATCTAGCAAAGTTTTTATGTAGTCTTCCTTGACTGATAAGGATACCAAAAATAATCCTTTAAGTAGAGCAAATATTTCTAAGCTACCCTTTCGTTTCCATCTAGGCATAGTCTATTTTTTATAGTCACAATGTTGGGTTTAGCTCTAATAAATTTCCCAATTAGATTCATTCAACATGAATATTTCCACCAATTTGTATGGAATATTCAATACCAACCTCTCTACCGTTTATTTTAGAGTTATCAAAAATTTATCTCTTAATTCTTCTCCTTTATCTCCTTTCACTATATTAGATCATCAATTCTGCTTTGGTGCTGGTTAGACCTATTTTTCATTCTCCTTCGGTCTGTTACAAACATCCTTAGAATATGGGCCCTAAAATTCCTCATGTGCAACCTATTTTTTTCCCCTCCTCTCATGATCCTTTCTCTATTTCAATATTTCTAATTTGAATTTCTTTCTTGATCCTTTGATCTTGCTCTATCATTTCAAAGCTAGCTATGATCTTGTTGAATAGGTGAAAAATTCTAACTTCTAATGCGTCTACAATAAATTGTTGGAAGGATAAATAACCTCCTTTGACTTCCAAAATTAGTTTTTGTCCCTACTATCCATGCTAATCTACAATAATCTATTGCATAAAATAAATGTAGAAGAGTAAATGTGAGAAGGTATGGGTGTGAGAGAATAAATTAAATTGAATAAAAATAAAATATGGCCATACCCATAGCAAGAAGAGTGTGTGACCAATAAACAAATAAAGAAATTAAATAACATCAATAAATATGCTCCAATTCATATGAAGTTAAAATAATATAAGGAAAGGACTAGCAAAAGGAAAAAAAGCAGTTCCACAAGGACTATTCATTCAATAATTCAAAATGGCAACCCCATAATTGAAGAGAAAATACTATGCATAGTATTTCTATTATTTCTAAAATTAGAGAAAAAGTGCAATATGGATTCATAGACTATAGCTCCAATTTCTTCAATAGCCAAAATATTTTTACAATACAACCCATAGCTTCTATTTATAGAATATTGTTCACCTAGAAATTACTTGAGGTAATAAATTTTTACTTATAGCAAATCTACTAATTTAGGGGCATCTTTAGCAAAATGGTCCTTCACTAAATATTATATTTCTCCAAAATTATCCCTAGACTAGTTAGAACTCCTCTAGCTTGCTTTTGGCACCACAAAACTCCAAAGATGTTACTTTTCTAAATATTTCCTTGGATTTTATGCTCCTTGTCCCTATTGCCCCAAATATTGGTTATTCACTCATTCAAAGGAAGTAATTTTCTCATCATGAGTAAATCACAACTTTAGGATGGATACCACTTTTAAGTGAATTATAAGTTTTTAGTGAATCATTGTTTCTATACATTACCAATTTTCCATTATTTTACAAAACTTCATGGGCCTGCAAAATTTTTCTTAGGGCTTCAAAATTGGTACTCCTTGTTTCTAGTGGTCCCTAATTATTAGGAATTCAAAGGTAGTAAGAAAGATACTACAATTTTAGTAACTTCATAGGGTTACAAGCTTGATTGCGGAGAGATCCCATCCTTACTCTATACTTAGGCATTCATTCTACAAAATTAGGAACACATTACTATAACATGTCAAACATTATCTAATATTTATGGTCTTTATGGAATATCCTTAAGAAAAACCTACCACATAGCATCATCAAGAAATTATAGGTCAATCATCATCTTGGCTTCTTTTGTAAGGTCTTATATTGATCTTTGAAGAGACCCTTATTTTTCCTTAATAGTCCCTTAAGCTTATTTACCAATGACTTCAACTTGTTGACTTGATCACATAAGGTGTCACAATATTCTCTATTTTTCTCTTTAAATATTTTTCATAAGTGAGGAATTCCCTCTAAGTATCAAAAATATTGATAACTCATATCTCACCACCTCTTGTATTTTTTCCATCAATTTTTGTATAAGTGCCTTAAATGTGGCATGGGTGTTCTTGTATTTTTCTAGACTTTGTTGAAAATCAATAATTGAAATAACAGCTTAACCCTCTTATTTCTTTCTATCACCCTAAGTTTTTCTGCATATTCTACCCATATATGAGACAATTATTGCACACCTCTTTATATCTACCTTTTACAACTAGCTCATCCTCCACTTGTTGAATTGACTTCGTGATTTGGTCCTAGACAGCTTCTACTCCAAAAATGAAGTTAAAATAGGTCTT
Organism: Wollemia nobilis; assembly: GCA_028583015.1. Classification (NCBI taxonomy): domain Eukaryota; kingdom Viridiplantae; phylum Streptophyta; class Pinopsida; order Araucariales; family Araucariaceae; genus Wollemia; species Wollemia nobilis. The sequence continues at coordinate 3,153,857 of JAQPPZ010016670.1, forward strand.
TCCTTTTGTGACCTCAATTCTAATATCATCATATAGTCACTTAACCTATTTATCATTTGAAGTACATTTATTTTCTACTTCTATCCCTTCCTTTAGTTTTTCATTCTCCTCTTTCAACTGGCTAATTTTTTTTATATTTTTGTTGCGATGTCGCTTGCAATTATTCTAATTACAAATATATATTTTTCTCTCTTGTTTTATTTGTTTCTAATTTGACTTTGTCATTGTGCAAGTTTAATTGGAAGATCTTCTAGCTACTTCTAACTTTCTACAAGTTTGTCATTCAAATCCTTAATGTATTCTATAGATTATCCATGTCAGTTGTGCCTTTTTTTCAATGCCTCTAGTTCCTACTAAAGTTTTATTTTTTTTTGTAAATTGATTCATTACTTGAGAATTACCCAATGCTTTCTTATTATGATATTTACCTTGTACCACCACTTTAGCATATTTCATGTCCACTCCTTGCAATAAAAAACCTACCAATTATAAAATCAAATAAGGATCGGTTTTGGTTATACCCAACTATGACATTCTATAATATAATTGGTTGATGTTATCATGGGCCTAGTAGAGTCTCTCCATAGATCCTCTATAATTATGATCTTCTTACACCTTTTATCAGTTGAGAGCATAGGACCATCAATACGTTGGGATTTAAGTTCTTTATTTTTATAAAATCATCATTGATTTTTCTTTCCGCCTCCTTCATAGTGTTGATCAAACATTTTATTTCTTTACTTCTCAAGAACCTATTACTTTTCATACAAATACCTAAATTTATCATGTAGTTATATATTATTTCTAGATGGTACAACCTAACTTTATGATCTGCAACAAAGCATATATCAATGATGTCATTTCCATTCCAAGGAATTATTGTGTAAATACATGCAATGATAGAGGTGGTTGGGATAACATGATGCATAGAATGATATGGATAGTGATTATAGTATATGGAACTATAAACATTGGTATTTGAATGGAAATTTGTGTCAATGACATGGATAATAGGGATACAAGTGGATATGGAGAGGGACTCATGGAGTATGATATAAGCAGTTAGGAGCCCTAATTTGGTCATCGATTTTTCTTTAAAAATCATTATTGTTGTTAATTATTCACTAAGGATTGATGATCAAACATTAATCATTATAGTGGTAGATATTTCTATGGTAGTTCATAGAGCATTGGTTTATGGAGGGAGTGGTACATAAGTTATGTCATTGTCCTTGATGTAAAAATTAAATATTCTTAGAGAGAATATTTTTTCCACTAGAACTTGTTGTCATGCTTACAATGGTTGTCCATAAGATCTTATGGGCTAAATTTAGATATCAATTCCAATTGATACTAAAGAAGTAAGAATGAAATTCATTGTATTTGATTTCAATACCAACTATAATATGTTATTAGTTAGACCTTTGTCTACGAGGATGAGATCCATATCTTCTTTTACTTATCAAGTGGTTAATTTTGTCTATGATGACAAAGTGTTCACTATAGGAGAATTATACCATTGGGGACATTATCCTCTTGATAATTAAATTCTATTTATTCTTTCTATGGATGATACATAAAAATTTCCAACTATGAACATGAGAAATAATGGACTTAGAAGTTGTATAAGGGGCACCCTAAGTTTTGTCTACAATAAACTCAAGATAGTTATGAATCAGATGATAATAAATATGATATGGATGTTATTACTTCCCCTTATTAATAGGTAGGCGATGAATTACTATCATTGTTGAAACCTAACAAGAAAGAAGATCCTCTCTTATTTTATCAATAGTTGGCCAAATTACAAAAAACCCATGAGAGTGTTTCTAAATTGAATCAAGTAGCCTTAAATAATTATAACTTGAGGAAAGAAGTTAATACTAATGTTGATAATTAATTTACTCATGTTTTTAATATTGGAACATAGGATGCTCTCTCTAACAGACATATTTTAAAAGTAGGGGTTGGATATGATATAGTAGGTTTCACAAAATTTCTTGTTTTGAGCAATGATGAATATTATATTAATATAAATTTGTATGAAATTTCTAATAGAAGTAGTAATAATTTATGTGCTTACTATATCCTTAGAAATAATACATGTGATGTCTATAGAACTAATCTAGACAGGCATAGGAATTTTACTATTTATGTTATATCTATAATAAAACCTTTAAATATTCCAACTAAAACAAGAATCATTCCTTTACTTACACATTTAGAAAATTTTGAAATTTATCAATTTTAAAATTGCTATGAAGATAATCCTATTTGTTTTTTTATCTTTGATAAAATCAAATCCTATACTATTTCTACATGTTCTCAGCCAAAACTTATTGTTAGCTTCCCAACTATAGGAATTTTCCTAACAAAACTACAATCACAATCACCACTTAAAGTAATAATCTTGAATAAATTAGTTTTTTCTATATTTTCTAATAATTCTTCTACTAAATTAGCTTTAGGATGGATGTCTAGTTGACTATGAAGAGACATTCATAAATAATCAGATCAAGTGATATCTCACTATAACATATACTCCATACCAAAATGGGGTTTCTAAAAGATGAAACCATTCCATCATGAAAATGGTTCACTACATGCTCACAAAAGCTAATCTAGAGTAGCAATATTGGGCCAAAGTTGTCACCATTGTAGTGTATCTTATAAGCAAAGTGCCCAAAAAGAAAATATAAGGGGTTACAATTGAAGAATCATAGTCTAGGAGGAACCCTTCAGTCTCACATCTGAAATTCTTCAGAAACAAGGCATGCATGCATGTGCCAAAGAAAAAGAGGACCAAGCCGGATGTGAAAACCATGTCATGAATATTTCATGGGTACAATGATGAGTCAAAGGAGTATTGACTAATAGATCGAGTCACCAAGAAATTGTATATAAGTTGAGATGTGGTATTTGATGAATAATTTAAACCTAAGTCAAATACTAAAGATTCTACTTGTTGGAAATTACATTACGTAAAAAATGTTTTTACCACAGTGAAAGGGTGGACTTACCTTTTACCTCATGGACGGCGGAGTTTGGACGGCATGGGCAGTAGAGAGAGAACTCAAATTCAATTTATTTTTCTTCTTTCCTCCCTATTTTCCTTATCCTTATTCTCTTTCCCCTAAGTTAGGCGTATGGTTAATTAGCTCCTATTTAAACTTTGTAACCTGATTATTATTGTTAATGGTTAATGCTCATTTGATTTTTATTGTTTTGACTCTTTGGTTTCTAACCCTAAGCTTCTTATCTCAATATCTGGTATCAGAGCAGGTTGGAAGCAAAGCTGGTGGGCGTTGTCGAGGAGGAGGTCAGCCCGTAGCACATGAACTGAGGTAGGCATGAATCTCAAGGAGGTCAGCCTAGCCTGCAGCACGTGAACTGAGGTGACCCTAGAGGCACAAATATCGAGGAGCAAACAAAACCAGAGACATGGACACATGGCACGACGAGACCAGACCAAACACACGTGGCATGACCAAACAAGAGCATACCAGACTAACATGTGGCACGAGGAGGCATGACTTGCGCGGGGAGGCAAAAGGCAGTCCCGATTACCCGTAGGCAATCGAGAATCTACCGACGACGTTAGGCTTTTAAAGCCTACAAAAACATCCGCACAGCGGATGTGGGACTAAAGTCCCAGTTTTTTAATCCTGTAGCTAGCGCCAACAGGAAATAAAAGGAAGGACTCTTCCTTTCCTGTCGGATACGCTAGCCTGACTGGCTATTCAGGCCAGCGTTAAGTTGAGGCATGGGAGGTCGCGAGGTCGAACCCCACGCGTGCCTAACAAAGTTTTTTTTGCTTATAAAATATAATATATTTTTTTATTTTCTTTTAATCATTTTTAATTTTATAAATTTATATTATATAGATAAATCTTTTAAAAAAAAAAATTAATTTTTATCTATAAAAATATATAGTTTATAAAAATTTTGATTAAAACTAAAAAAAAAAAAATTATATATATTAAAATTTTTTAAAAGAAAATCTCTAGCATTCTCTTTCAAATTTGATTCTTAGAACTAGAGAAAAATTATTTCCTAAGAGGAAATAGATGTAAAAGTTTTTACGCTTTGACAGGTAAAAACTTAGAAAAATTTCCTAAGAGGAAATTGTTGTAAAAAATAAATTTCGGGGAAATTTTCTTTAAAATATCTAGATGATCAGATCTGGTGGGTGTTATCATGCTCTATGTAGTTTGTTACTAAGAACAAACGCAGAAAATTTTGATGAGCATGTAAGAACGCTTGGACTTAACACTGTATTTTCACAATTACAAAATGCGATAATTGCAAATCAGCGAAATCCTGAACTAGGCTACGAAGCAGATTCAGAAGATAATTATTTTGGAAGCAGATTTGAACAATCTGAGTCAATACCAATTGCTCCAGTAGAATCGAAATATACTCATTATAGTAATTCCATTGAAATTATTGAACCAGATTCACCAGAAATCATCTTAATCAGTGACGATGAGGAAGAAGTTGCAGATAATTTTGTGCACTAGGAGATAGCAGAGTCTCATCAAGCAGAATAAAGCCCTTTGTGAAAATTTAAAATCAAGCAAGGCTTGATCTTTGTAATTTTCTTTATTTTCTTGTAATTGCACAATAATAGTAGTTTTTTGTTATTGTTTGTAATGGCATCAAACTACAATCTACCCATCCCTAAATTTGATGGGGATGATTATGAGTACTGGTCCATCAAGATGAGGACACTACTCATTATAAAAGGCTTATGGGATATTGTCGAAGATGGCTACACAACTCCAACGGATTGGACTACTTTGAATACAACAGACAAGAAAACCCTAAAGGAAGCCCAGAAAAATAATTCTTCTGCCCTATCCCTACTTCAAGCGGCATTAGTTAAAAGTATCTTTCCTAGGATTGCATCAAGCACAACTGCTAAAGATGCATGGAAGGCCTTACAAGAAGGTTTTCAAGGAAATGATAAAGTGAAGCGAGTCGAGCTTCAAACACCGAAAAGAGATTTTGAAAATCTTAGAATGAGAGACAATGAAAGAGTCAGAGATTATTGTGTAAGAGTTAAAGCAGTAATCGATATGATGCAAACCTTGGGTGATGACACAAAACCTGAAATAGTGGTGAAGAAAGTGTTGAGAACACTTCTTTCTAAGTGGAATCACATAGTAATCATAATTGAAGAATCAAGAGACCTTTCTACTCTCACGTTTGATAACTTAATAGGTTCATTAACTTCTCATGAGTAGAGGTTACAGGGGGCACCTTCCACAAGCTATGGAGGTGAAGACAATGCCTTCACTTCAAACGAAGTCGCATGGTGAGGACAAGGAAGAGGAAGAGCCAAAGGACGACAATAGAGAGACAGAGGCCGAGACAACTCAAGAGGAGAAAACTCCTACAAAGGAGGAAATCAAAACAGAGGACAAAATTAGAACAAAGGAGGTAACCAAAATCAAAGCGGCAATCCAAGCCAAAATGGAAATCAAGGATGAGGAAGCAACAAGTCCAAAACAGCATGTTTCAATTGTGGTAAACCAGGACACTTTGCTCGTGACTGTTGGTCAAAAACTTCACAAGGACAAAGCCATCAATACGGTTCCTTCTATGGAGAAGAAGAAGACCCCTCAAATATTTTTCTTTCATATGGACAATCAGATCACAATCTAGATGATACATGGATTCTATATACTGGTTGTTCCAATCATATGAGTGGCAAAGAAGAACTCTTTGCTACCTTAGATTCAAATTATAAATCTCATATTAAGTTAGGGGATAATAAGACATTGCAAGTAGAAGGCATTGGAGCCATGGAGGTTCCAACAAAAGAAGGCCTTAAAAAAGTGAATGACATTTATTTTACTCCCAAGCTCCAACACAATCTCCTCAGTGTTGGGCAAATGATGGCGAGGAATTACAAACTTGTTTTTGATGAAGGTAGATGTACCATACTTGATAAAAACAATTGTAATAGAGTCATTACACAAGTACCTATGACAAAAAATAGGTTATTCCCTTTGAAATTTGGTGAGCCAGGGGGAGCACAACTTGCGAATGTAGTTATTTCAAATCCAAGTGTACTGTGGCACTTGAGATATAGTCACCTTAATTCCGCTAGCTTGAAAATGTTAACTTTACAAGCTATGGTGACAGGACTACCAAAGATTTCAGATCACAAGAAAGTATGTTAAGGTTGTGCTTTGGGAAAGCACTCCAGATCAAATTTTCCTAAAAGACAAGCCTAGAGAGCCAGTTATCCTCTTTAGCTAGTGCACTCGGACATCTGTGGTCCTATGCAAACAAAAAGTCTAGGAAACAATTCATATTTTCTAACTTTTATTGATGATTATTCCAGAATGTGCTATATTTATTTTTTGAAACATAAATATGAAGCATTTGATTGCTTCATAGATTTCATAAATGATGTAGAAAAGCAGAGTGAATATCATGTAAAATGTCTAAGGACAGATAGAGGAGGTGAGTACTCCTCAAATGACTTCTTGCAATAATGTAGAGAGAATGGGATTAAAAGGCAGTTCACTACTGCCTATACTCAACAGAATGGTGTGGCAGAGCGAAAGAACCGCACCCTTGTAGAGATGGCAATAACTATGCTACAAAAAAGCATCTAACACACACATATTGGGCAGATGCTATTATAACCAGTGCATACATAATAAATAGAAGTCCAACTTCTAGTTTAGATGGTATCACTCCTTATGAAGGATGGTACGGCAAGAAGCCAAATGTAAAGCATTTCAAGATATTTGGTTGTTTAGCCTATGCACATATTCTAGAAGAGAAAAGAAAGAAGCTTGATCCCAAGAGTCAAGCATGTATATTTGTAGGGTACTGTGAATCCACAAAAGGATACAGACTCTACAATCCAAAGACCCATAAAGTAATTATTTCAAGAGATGTAATTTTTGATGAAGGGGGAGAATGGGGTCATCAAAAATTTGCTAATGTAGAATCTAATTCAGCCAGTTCTTCATAGGTACAAATTAATAATAGCAATGGTACCCCACCACAGAGTCCTCAAAATGAATCTTCTTTGAGTACATCGAGTGGTACACCAAGTCCTAGAAGAAGTCCTTTAAAGGCACCACCAAACTCTCCAAGAAGATTTCAAAGATCTGTAAGTGCTCCAAGTCCTATGGATATTGATCCATCTTCTCAAAGGAAAGAGACTAATAAAGGAAAAATAACACTACAGAATCATCCATCTTCTCAAATGTTGGATAGGAATTTCCAACGAAGATACACTAGAAGTCAAGCTAGTAGATGGATGACATATTATCCAGACTTGAAAATCTCCACATGTCTGGAGATGATGAATCTCACGAACCAAGAGCAATTATGCTTTATTGGCTACTACATAGCTAGAACCATCTAGCTATGAAAAAGCATGTACAGAAAGTATATGGCAAGATGCCATGAAAGAGGAAATATCCTCTATTAACAAAAATGATACTTAGGAGCTTGTGAAGCTACCCAAAGGTAAAAAATGTGTTGGTTGTAAATGGGTCTATAAGACCAAATTCAATGCTGATGGAAGCATTGAAAGACATAAGGCAAGACTATTTGCAAAAGATTTTACTCAAAAATATGGAATAGACTATGAGGAAACCTTTGCTCTTGTAGCAAGACAGGAGACAATTAGAACAGTTCTTTCCTTAGTTGCTCACAAAGGTTGGGTAATACAACACATGGATGTGAAAAGTGCATTCTTAAATGGATACTTAACAGAAGAGGTATATGTTCAGCAACCTCAAGGTTTCCAAGAACAAGGAAAAGAAAACCTTATTTATAAATTGAAAAAGGCACTTTATGGCCTCAAGCAAGCACCAAGAGCTTGGTACTCACGCATTGATGGCTATTTTAATGAGCTTGGATTCACTAAAAGCAAAAGAATGGAACAGACATCCTCATAGTTTGTTTATATGTGGATGATCTTATATTTATGGGTAGTAATAATAAAATGAACATGGAGTTCAAAAACTCCATGATGAATCAGTTTGAGATGAAAGATCTTGGATTAATGAGATACTTCCTAGGCATGGAAGTACATCAATCGAAAAAGGGATCTTCATATGTCAACATAAGTATGCAAGTGACATGATCAATAAGTTTGCTATGCAGCAGTGCAAATCAGTTACAACACCAACGGGACATGGAATCCAACTAAGCAAAGATGATGGATCACCAAAGGTTGACATGACCACTTTCAAGAGTATGGTTGGGAGTCTGATGTTTCTTACCAACACAAGACCTGATATTCAATATGTTGTTTCTCTTGTTTCAAGGTTTATGGCTAGCCCATCTAAGTTACATATTCAAGCAACCAAAATAATTCTACGTTATGTAAAAGGTACATTGGATTTTGGAATCCATTACCACAAGAGTAACTCTGTGAAGTTACTTGGTTTTAGTGACAGTGACTGGTGTAGCAATATAGATGACAGGAAATCTACATCAGGGAACTATTTTAGTCTAGGTTTAGGACTAATAACTTGGAGTTCCAAGAAACAATCTGTTGTAGCATTATCATCTACTAAAGCTGAGTATATAGCCATTACACATGCTAGTACTCAAGTCCTCTGGTTGAGGAAAATCCTTGAAGAGATTGGCAAAAAACAAAGTGGTCCAACAACTCTGAATTGTGATAATATTAGTGCCATTCAGTTGGCATATAATCCAATCCATCACAAAATATCAAAACATTTTGATATGAAGTATCACTTCATTCGAGATATGGTGGATCAGAAGATAGTTGAGCTTAAATACTATAGCACTTTAGACAATATAGCAGATATCTTCACCAAAGGCATAGCTACAGCTCAATTTATAAAGTTGAGAGACTGTATAGTCAATCCTATCAACTTTAAGGGGGAGAATGTTGGAAGTTACATTAGGTAAAAAATGTTTTTACCACAGTGAAAGGGTGGACTTACCTTTTACCTCATGGACGGCAAAGTTTGGACGGCATGGGCAGCAGAGAGAACTCAAATTCAATTTCCTTTTCTTCTTTCCTCCCTATTTTCCTTCTCCCTATTATCTTTCCCCTAATTTAGGCATATGGTTAATTAGCTCCTATTTAATATTTGTAACCTGATTATTATTGTTAATGGTTAATGCTCATTTGATTTTTATTGTTTCGACTCTTTGGTTTCTAACCCTAAGCTCTTGATCTCAATACTACTATAGATACCTAAACTACATCATATTGAGGAGACTACCTATATGGACTCCCTGTAGATCATATGACCCACCTTGGGCAGCCTCAGGCTCAAACAATGGTTTTTACCACTCAAACAAGGGATATTTCCCTTTACAACCTTGGTTGTCCCTCCAAGGGATGGCCTCCAGAGGCCATATTACCAAGATACGACCCCCAATCAGGGTTATCCCACCCTGAGACGATCGCACTAGAAGTAAGATTAAAAATAGTGGGACATAATCGGTAGCTGAAACTACCATTTAAACACATGCATAAACTTGCACCACAATTCAATGTGTGCATGAGCCTAGATTAGAACAATCGCATGACAAATTTAGTTTGCATTGAGATTTCAAAGATAGGAATTCATATTTCTAAATGTGAACTGCCTCTTCAAATTTTTTGTACACAAGGTTGTGCTATTGTTAGATTCCTTTAGAGGAATCTATATAATAGCGCTCACCTCTCATTCAAAATATATTGAGTTATTGAATTTCCAAGCAATGAAGTGCTATCATAATTTCACCATAGGATTTCACATCTTGAAGGGTTACCATTTCATATTTTCAACCCTCTTACTGTTAGAAGCTATGGCATTGAGTTGCTTCATGGACTAAAATTGTTCTCACCTCTTTTGTATGATCTAATATCCTTGATTCTGCTCCTGATTGAACCCACCAAGACACTTCCATGAAGTGCACCAATCCATCAATGAAATCCCAGATCAAAACCAGGAATCGCCTTGAATAGATAACGGCCATCTTGCTCTAAGACAACCAGCAGGCATGGCCATATCACCTTGAGATGGCCCGAGGGTAGTGATCCATTTGTTTACTTTTTGTTTAGTAAATATTACCAGTATTTCTTTTATTCTTTCTTATATCAGCTATAATTTCATTTATGCATGCATCTTGTTGTTATTTATTTCATTCATCGCATCTTTTATATTTAATATGGGCCTTATCTCGAATATCTTTGCACATAATTTTAACATTCTTCAATTTTCTTATGTGCAAATTACAAATTTCTACGAGGAAGGAAGAGCGAATAATCTGATATCATCAACTATTATGATGGTCATGAAAAAATTTCTCTAACAATTTGTGAATGTAAGAAAATTCATGTGTAGTGCACCCATTTATTCATGAATGTAACTCATTGTATCAAAGTGGTAGCAAATCCCTCAGAGGGATCTCTTTGTAACCGACTTGAAAAATAATTTATTGATTAATAATAGGGATATCATTTTATATTCTATTTGTCATTATGGTGGTTATAATTTCTATATCTTCATTTAATTTTATTGTATGCGTAACACAAGTTTTTAGCATTTCAATGGTAATCACGGTGGGACATAATCCTTATTTTTTATTCATTCTGCTAATTACTATCTATTTTTATATTTGTAGGTTGCAGGCCTGATTTTTTTCCACAAATATGATCCCTATTCAATGATCGTATGACCTTGAGATGGTCCATGTTTGGCAACCATCCTTGAGCAAGATGGCTTCAGATCAAAAAGCAAAAAATAGTAGAGAGTTGGATCTTCATAAAACGTAAGATATCAAGGTGAGTACATCTATTCTTTGTTTCTTTTTTTATAGAAATTTATATAAAAACATTTCAAATTATAGAGTTTAGAATAGAAAATTTATAGTGTCTGGCTTTTTTTGTGACCATATCAGGTCTAGAAGACCCCTGTTTGAGGTTGTCCCTAGTTTAGATGGTTTTTTTCTACTATCGTATCTATGATAAATGGCATCTGTTAGCAACCGTATCTGTTCAGGATGGCTCTGAAACTATCACTATTTGGCTTACCTGTGTTTGACTACTCATAGGCTAATATCATGTAGGGTTCTGCATTTAGAAGTTTTATTCTTTTGTAGAATTTTTGAAAGTGAAACATTATTTTTATGCATTAGTGAAAGATCATGGAATGCTTCTTGATTTTACTTTATTTTGCATAAATAAAAATAACCCCACACACCAGATTCATTTTAAAATCAACAAGTTGGACTTCATCACCAATTGTTGATTGAGACCAATGATAGTGGGCTTCATTCCACTTGTTGGCTTGCACCATAGAAATCCTAGTTTCCAAAAGTGAGTGGCTTTTTGGATTTCATCATCGAAAGATCCCCTACTCTTGGGTGCACCTAGAGTGGGAAGGATTAGTGAGCCCCTTTACCATAGGGCTCTTGAAAATAATTAGTGGATGCAGTTGTCATTATTTTCCATGCCTTAAATATGTTGGTTAAGCAAAATCCAAGCTTGGTTGGTAGTAAGACATTAGACAACGTAGCCCCTTTAGGGGTAATTTTGTTCCCTTAAGGTTACCTTGAGTCACATCCATTAGGAAGCCACTTTTTGTTGTTTGAGTTACATTCCCCGACAAGGGGTGTGCTTGAACTACCTTTTACTAGTTTTCTATTTTTTCACCCTTAGTGTTCATAGGTATAAGGGATTACATAAAAATACACTCAAATAATTATAAGGATTCGCAATAAAAACTTAAATGAGATAATCACATTGTTTGCTTGTGTGTTTCTTTATTTTTTGTTTAATCAAGACCATGGTAACAACATGCGCCAAGCTAGATCAAGGGCTAGTGCCGCAAAAAAAAATTGAGGTATGGAACACCTTCAAATCAGTCCAAAGTATATAGCCATTCCTGAATGGCATCCTAGCTTTTACAGGAAATATGACCTGGAGGAAACCCCCATTTAGGATGCATCTACCAGTCCTTGATATGATCGAAATGATGACCTCCATGGTCAAGATACTTTTTGTGCTTTCAAATTAAAGTAATGGAAGATTTGATTGTGAAATAAAAGAATGTTGGATTTATTTTTAAATTGAAGTTATGGGGCTTTTATTTAGTAAATAAATAAATAAAGGGTTTCATAGATTAAAGTAAGGGAAGCTTTGATTTGTGAAATAAAGGAATGTTGGATTTATTGTTTTAATTAAAGTAGTGAAAGCTTTAATTTGGAAAATGAAAGAAAGGTTTGTTTGTAAACTAAGGGTATGGGACTTTGGTTTATGAAATGAACAAGAAGAGATTTATGTTTTAATTAAATTAGTGAAACATTTAATTTGGCAATTAAATGAATATATTATTGTATAATATTGAATGAACCTAAATTATTTGGCAATTAAGGGTATGGGACATTAATTTTTGAATAAGGGTTAAATAATTTATTACAATTATAGCCCATGCTCTAGATGCATTTTTGAAAGACTCTCATAGGAGGATGAGAGGAAAAGAATAGAAATAGTAGTTTCTATGATATCCACTATGCATTAGATAGTTGCATTTCTTGGGTTGTTTGTATAGTTACAATTTGAAAATGAAATGAGTAAATGCATTTAGAAGCATGTAAATCTTGAACTATGAGTGTCCTGATCCCCTACTATCCTCACTTGATCGATGGAAGAGCGGGAGGACAAAAGTTACAAATGGACCAATGCTCAAGTTTGCTCTCTAATTTACATCTTGTTTATTTATGCTATTAGATTAGACTTGTGGAGAGATTTCCCTGATGCTATTGATGTAATGTATTTTTTTAGGGTATGGAGGTTTTACCATACATACTTATGTAATAAATGATCAATATGGCAGATGCACCTTTGTATTCTATTTGATTTATTATGAATGTATTTATATCCTTTCGAATTCATGCTTATTATTTAATAATTGCTCTATGTTTCTAGTTATCTTTTTCATGTTTAAATGAATTATGTTTTTTTAGATTTAGTATCTAGATCTATCTTTTATTTTCTTATTTGAATAAATTTTATAAGAAATGTGTATTAATTTCTAGGGTGAACTTAGAGGATAACCTAAGGGCTTGAGACCCCCTTAGAAAAAATTGTAACTAGGTTTATAGAATATTGTACCTGAGTTAAGATATCTTATCAGAGGATAATATTGATATCTTAACCCACAGTACATGAAGCATACCTATGAATAATGGATTACGTAGAATATGGGGATGCATGTACACCTTCTAATTATTAAGGGTGATAATTCTAGCTCATCGAGGATGATGAGATGGATGGACTTATGTGCATAACATGAGATATGCCTACGTAGAAGGGACTTGTGTGAGGGGAATCTTGTGTGGTATAGTTCTTGAGAAACTTAGGTATTTTATTAAATATTAAGTTGATCTAAGGTTGGTTAGGTATTTATGAATCCCTCTCCTTAAGTCAAAAAAAAATCTTCTTTTGTGTGTTTTCTTATTTCTTATATTTAGGGTCATTACATTTGGCATCATATCTCTAGGTAAGAGGGTATAGAGCTTCTTGTTTGCTAAGAGAGATTTGAATATCTCCAGTAAATGCTTGCTTAAGTTTAAGCTAAAGCTAGGATGACCTAGAGTCTTTGTTATTAGAATCTAATGGAGTTAATCCCAAGGATAGATGAATGTTACGATACCTCTATATAGGCTCTGGTATTAATAATACATCATAGTCTTAGAATAGTATCATAGTTAGATTGCTAATGTTTGGAAAGGACTCTTTATTGTAGTTTTAATTAGTGATTCAGTTTAAGATGAAGCTATAACCTAATTCTTTTCTTGGCTGAAACCAGTTCAAGATGCCACATAAGGCTAGAAGAGAGGGAACAACACCTAGGAAGACTCGACAAAGTAACATCAAAGAAAAAATCTAGAATGAGGATCCAAAAACTCTCAGTAAGAGAATGGAATATCTCACTACCATAGTTGCCACAATGCAAGATCAGTTAAGTCAAGTGTTAGAAACCATTACAAACCAAAATTTGTAAGCTAGAGGTTTAGAATTTAACCAAGCAGAAGGGCTGACTATTGAGTAGATACAAGCTAGAATCCTCCAAAAATGATAAGAGACTTAAATAATGTTTGCATCTCCAAGTTTGATGGAGAAGGAGAAGGAGATGTAGCTGAGGCTTGGTTAAGGTAACTGGAATTTTTCTTCATGGTAAAGGGATATTCTTTAGGAACTTGAACTATTTGGGCTACTATCTACCTTGAAGGAGCTACCCTAGATTGGTGGGAAACATACAATGAGGAAACTAAGATTGAACCAGTAGATATTCCACTAAAGGTTGACTATATATAGTTCCACTTGATGCCTTCGCTGTAATTGGTTACAAGCCCATAAAGTAATAAATTTCTAAGATAGATGGATCGAATATTCTAAAGGAGACAAGGAAAGGCTACAAATTCATAGCAAATATTATTAGCTATGCAGTTGGAGAAGATCGAAAGAAAGAGGTATTGCAAACATGCCCAATTTTACAAGATTTCAAAGATGTATTTCTTGAGGATTTACTTGGACTCCCTCTTATGTGGGAATTTGATTTCACTATTGATCTTATGCCAAGAGAAACCAATTCACATATCTTTGTGTAGGATGACACGTATCGATATGCAGGAATTAAAGGTACAATTACAAGGGTTTTAGAAAAGGGGCTAATAAAACCAAGCATGTCACCTTGGGGTGCACATGTTTTGTTTGTGAAAAATAAATACGGCTCTTGAAGATTGTGTATTGATTACATGATGCTAAATAAAGCTACAATAAAGAACCAGTATCCCCTACCTAGAATCAAATATTTATTCAATCAACTAAGATATGCCATGGTGTTTACTAAGATAGATCTAAGGTTAGGGTATCACCAGTTAAGAATACATGAGTACACTCACAATATGACATTTAAGACTAGGTATGGACACTATGAGTTTATAGTCCTACCTTTTGGCCTGAGTAATGCCCTAGTTTCCTTCATGAATTTAATGAACAGTGTGTTGAAAAGGCACCTAGACCAATTTTTTTTTGTATTTCTAGATGATATCTTAATATACTCATGGAACAAGTAAAAACATGATAAACATCTCAATATCATGTTAGAGTTACTAAGATAAAATCAACTCTATAAAAATTTGGCCAAGAGCAATTTTTATGTTTCAAAGGTATGATATTTAGGGCATATCATATTAGCAAAAGGAATTATTGTGGATTCAAAGAAGATCAAAGCCATACTAAACTGGTCACACCCTACTAATATTACTATAAATAACACAAGCTTATACTGAGAGGGAGGGTGAATAGTACAAGATCAAAACTTTTACTTTTCTTTCCAAATGATAATAGTAATAATATTAATGCAGTAAATGAAAAAATTCCCAAATCATCACACACATGAGATACATAGATTTAACATGGTTCACCCAATGTGGGCTACATCCACAAAGAAAATATTTCTTATAAATTTCCTCAACCAATCTCTTGGGAACAAATTCTCTATTACAATATGTATGTGCACCAACCCAAAGAAGACACCAATCCTCTATGCTCAATTTTTTTGACCTTTATCCATAGGATACACTAATCCCCTTTCCTTTGGTTTGTGGACCTCTATCCATAGGAGACCTCAATCCCATCTGATCTAGTTTGTGTAACTCTATCCACATGAGATATCTATCCCCACTGCTCTAGTTCATGGAACTCTACCCATAGGAGACCTTTTTTCCCACTACTTTGGTCTTTTCAATCCTTTACACAAGGCTTGCTCAATTATGCTCTAAAACATTCTCGCAACTCTGCTCTAATCTGTTCCAAGTCTACATACAATACTTGCTCAAATTTTCTTACCAAAACCTACTCTAATCTCTGCTTAGATCTTCTCCAAGTCTATAGACGAGACTTGCTTAAATATATTTACAAAAACCTGCTCTAATATATGCTCAAATCTGCTCCAAACCTACTCAACCTGCACAAATCTACCTTAAACCTACTCATATAGCTTGCACAAATCTACCTCAAACTTACTCACAATTGCTCACAACATAGCTTACTAATCCTGCTCAACCTTGCTCAACTCTAGCTCATAATCCTACTTAAATTTACTCCAAGCCTTCTTACAAGGCTTGCTCAAATCAGCTTACTATCACTGCTCAACCCAACTCAAATCTACCTCAATCCTGCTCACAGAAATAGCTCAAACATTCCCAATTCTTGCATAGAAATCATTGCATATATCTTTCCCAAAAGTGCTTTCTTTGACTAAAGTAATTTAGACATATTCTACCTAGAATTATTTTTCTTCATGAACATATAGATAATGATATGCATTACAAACAATCAATATGTTCTTCTCACATTCATTAAGTTTATCACTTTCACATGTCTCACATTTATTTGCATTCACAAGATATCTCAAGTATAGCACTTAGTAGATGACCTTCTTATGTATTTCCCACAATCAAAATTGATGCACACACTTGCTTCACAAATCTGATTTCTAACACTTGCACATTCACTTTCAATATTACTCAAACCAATGCAAAATTTGTTCTCAAACCCTAACACGTGTTTCCAATTTCATTCAACAATGAAGCACAATTTTATTCTCAAACCCTAACACATGTGTTTCCAATTTCATTCAACAATGAAGCACAATTTTGTTCTCAAACCCTAACACATGTGTTTCCAATTTCATTCAACAATGAAGCACAATTTTGTTCTCAAACCCTAACACATGTATTTCCAACAATGCACACAAACTTAATCCTTATATCTCCACCTTATGACTCAAAATAATTTTCTCAAAAACACAACCACCTTGATAAGGAGTTAAATCACCATACCTCAAATTGCCTTGAAGAAGATGTGCCCTCAAAAACCTGTCTCAAAATAATTTCCTTTTTGCCACTTCAAGAGGTTAGTAAAACTCCTTTTCAAATAATCCACATAAAACCCTTTCAAATAATGTGCACAATAATACCTTAAAATAATGTCCTATAACTCCTTTTTGGTTTCACAAGATAAAGCTCTTAATAATAAACCAAAAACCCTCAAAATATCATGCAAAAATACAATCAACAAAAACCTCAATACACCTTATGTCTCCTCTCTAAAATGCAATAATTACAATTTTAAAATAATCCACAATACACCTTATATCCCCATTTCTCACAGGCAAAATATCCCTTATATTCCCTCTTTCAATTATGAAAAATATATCCCTTATATTTCCTCTTTATAATATTTTCAAAATAAAAATCTTTATTACATACATGCTTATAACTCTTATTTGCAAAAATAAAAGACTTTAAAACACACACCCCTTATTACTCTTATTTGCAAATAAAATACTTTATAACACACACCCCTTATAACTCCTATTTGCAAAATAAAAAACTTTATAACACACACCCCTTATTACTCCTATTTGAAAATAATAAAAAACCTTTATAAATACCTCATATAAAAAATTTGTTGGCACGAATGAGAATTGACCCTCTGATATCTAGCACCCAAATGTCGATCGTGACCACTTGGGATAACCAGGCGGATGAGATTTTAATTACATAATACCTCCTTCGTCTTATTCCCCATTGCGCTTCCCAAAATGCAATACATCAAAATTGGCACCGATGAAAATCAAACCACGAACCTCCTCTCAAGCAGTGTCTTCACACAAGGTCAGTGACCAACTAGTCTACACCAGCAGGTGTGTCTCAAAAAGGAAATGTACAATGATTTACCTCAAATTTCATGCCTTCTCTTCTGTCATTCGCTTGCTCACCCAAATATTATTCCCAATCGTGCATTCAATATTTTTCATCATCATAAAAGTGGATAAAACATTATGTATATAAGCACACCTTGGTTTTAGATGACATCAACACTTTTAAAACTTTAATACTTCCATTTAAACGTTGGTGCCAAAATGCATGGATACAATATTTATATTTTTAATTTAAATATTACAAATTTAACTCCCTTTTTAAACCCTTGCCATGATAAAAATATTTAGTGGCCCAATCTTGATTTGGTGTGAATAAACCTTTGTCCTTCCTTTGAAAACCTTTGGCCTTCCTTTTATAAAACTTTGTCCTTAGGCCTTTATAAACTCTCTTTATAATATTTAAATATTATACTCCTTAAACATATTTTCCTTGCTTACCATTTACCAACCTTGTAAACTCATCCCTTTTGAAGAATATTCTACCATTTATACCATGCTCTTTTTGACATCAAGCCTTTGACATCAATGACAACTATTGACATCAATCCTTTGACATCAATGAAAACTCAATATTCTCAATATTTCCAACATACTAATGAGCTTCATGGATTTAATGAGCTATTATAGACATTATATAAAATATTTCTTCGGTAATAACTAACCTCTAGAATAAAGGGAAGGAATTCAAATAAACAAAAAAATGTGAAACTACCTTTGCTTTATTGAAGCAAAAACTCACTACCATACCAATATTGAAGATGAGATCCTCGAGGAGATTTTTGAGTATGCACTGATGCATCGTTGGAAGGGATATGAGTACTCATACAAGAAGAGTCAATAGTATCATATACTTTAAGGAAGCTTAAAAATCATGAAGTTAATTATGCTACTCATGACTTAGAGCTAGTAGTTGTGGTGCACACTCTAAAGGTCTAGTGCCACTATCTAGTGGGGATATCTTTCAAGTTAAAATATGACCATCAAAGTCTAAGGTACATATTTACCTAACCGATACTCAATGTAAGACAGAGAAGGTGGATCGAGTTTCTCATTGAGTATGACTTTGAAATTGAATACATAAAGGGAAAAGATAATAAGGTTGTTGGTACCTTAAGTAGAAGGAGACATAATCAGGAGCCACATAAAGCTTTTAGACCAAGTGAGGCAAGAGCAATATTAAGATGAATATTTCCAAGAAATTTGAGCTAGAATAGACATAGACCCTAAGGGAAATAAGGATTTTGGGGTGATAGATAACCTTTTTTGCTACAAAGGTAGAATCATAATACCAAAATTAGGTGATTTAAGAAAGCTAATAATGCAAGAAGCCCGTAGATATCCTTATATAGCTCATCCCAGAGGGGTAAATATGAGAGAAAACTTGAAAATAACCTTCTTCGAGGTAGAAATGAAGAAGGATATTACCAATTTTATCACTCTATGCCTTGAATATCAAAAATTTAAGGCAAAATGCAAGCATCCCGTAGGACAGTTGTATCCACATAGTATACCTACACAGAAATGGCAGGTCATATCTATAGATTTTATAGTAGGTTTACCTAAGACCAGGTACCATCATGATGCAATCCTAGTAGTAGTCGATAAATTGACTAATGAAGAACACAAGCTTATACTGAGAGGGGGGTGAACAGTATAAGACCTCTTTTTACTTTTTCCTTTATACTTCAAAACAGTAAAGCAATATACCCAAAGCAATATCAAAGCAATGCACAATATCATCCACAAAGTGACACCAATTTTAACGTGGTTCACCCAAAATGGCTGGGCTACGTCCACAAAACTTTTCTCTAAAAGTTATCTCAAAGTTCTTTGGGAATCCTTCCCAATTACAATGTTTATGAGCCTCGGCCCAAAGGAGATACCTTCCCCCAATCAGAATTTATGAGCCTCTTGCTCAAAGGAGATACCTTCCCCTCTACTCTGGAAATGATCCCTCGAAGATCAACTGCCTCTACCTCTTGCCAGCACGTGGAACTCCTTTCCACCGAAGACCTCCTATCCTCAATGCTTAGCCTAAGAGACCTCTGCCTTCTATGATCACGTCCACAGCAGCTCAGCAACCTGTACCAAACACAGTCAGTCGGTCTAGTACAAGTCTTCCTCTGTCTATCAGATCTGTCCAATGCTTAAGCTTGAACAAATCAATCCTCTGCACACAAGCCTTCTCAAAGACTTGCCAAATCTGTCCTCAAGTTCTTCTCAAAGAACCAGTGCACCTCTGTCCTCAAGTTCTCTGATAGAACTATCAAACTCAGCTCACAAGTCCTCTGCTAGGACCTGTCCAAATCTACTCACAAGTCCCCACCGAAACCTGTCCAAAACTGCTCACAAGTCCCCACCGAAACCTATCCAAGACTGCTCACAAGTCCCCATCGGAACCTGTCCAAAACTCAGCAAGCTCACCAAGAAAAAAACTTTCTTAGTAGGAAATCACAAGGTGAATTGTTAGAGACCCAATGTGATTTGTCAAACTCATAGAAGCATAAAGAGAATTGTTAGAGACTCAATATGTTCTATACTCAACTCCCAATCTCAAAACTCAACTCAAATCAACTCAGCTCAAACTCAATCTCAAATCTGAAAACTCAACTCAATATCTGAAATGGATAGGATAGAATGCTTTCTTTCAAGAACATGAAACCCCAACAATTTCCAACTATGCAAAGAATCACATAACAATGATACTCATGTTCTTTTCACCATCAATTAGGGCTTCAACAACAATGCTCATCAAACAAGGTTCAATCAACACCATTCAACTCAAAACACAACCTTGAAGCATTTCACAATCAACATTAGAAAAGGAAACAAGTAGAACTCCTTTTCTCTCCAATATTGTTTGAACAAAAAGCATCCACCAACTCAAATCAACAAGAGCACACACAACTTTTCAAATCATCAACAAAGGAGTAAGCCCAACACTTTAACCAAGTAAAGAATAGCTTGATTATTACCAATTTAATGAAAGCAAATGTCAATCTCAAAGCTGCCCACTTAAGGTTTCACAACTTCACACAAGAAGCAATTTTAACCTTAAAACATCATGCTTTCATTTCCATAATCAACCAAAAGCACTCTCAACATTACAAGAAAAATTTATCCCTTATACACCTTATTTCTCCCTTATAGTCTTATCAAAAATAAAATTTATTTCTCATAAGAATGCAATAAGATATTTCAAACAACACCTTCAAAAGAATCTTTTATCAAAATAAAACAAGCTTTAAACTCCTTATAACTCCTAAGCTGTTTTTCCCTCTAATAAACTTCCTCCATCCGCAAAATACACTTAGCAAAAATTAATTTCGAAAATACCTTGGCCAACATCAAAAATCATGCTATGGAGAAATTGCGCACGAATTCTAACACCACCCACTGCGTCCACTTCACGATGAAAAACCCTTTCACGTTATTCGAACGTGGAACCTCCCGTTCGGGTAGCGCGCCAACAGCCTAGCCGCTACCGGTGCGCCAAAGGCGCCCGGTGAGGTTTAAACCTCATGTTGTTAGCCTTGTTCCTTCTATGCCAGGGATTAAATAAAACAATAGTGCCTCCCTTTCTTCTGACGTGAACACGAAGACGAAAACCTTACGATGGATTTACGACAAACGATGAGTACACAATCGGAGAAGAAATCCGAACAGCGGATCACGAAATCACAGCGAGGAAGAAATCGAACAGCAGATCACGAATTCACAGCGAGCAACTCTTTTCAAAATGCGGATGGGATAATTCTTGATTTTCATCGAGGGAGATTTATATGCATTTTTACCATAAGCTCTTGACGTCGGCGAGGAGTTTAACACGTCGGCGGAGGTCTTGGCTAGCGCCCACAATCTTAAAACATAGCGCCATGGGTTAGGAGAACCCATTGCAAACAATAATTTAATATTTATTTAAAAATAATTAAAGGGAACCTTAACAAGGTTTTTAATTATTTAAATAAATACTTCCTCCTGGACCCAAATGCATTAAACTAATGCATCCACCTGTAATCTTTAAACCTGCCAACTTGGGGTTTACAAAAGACCTTTGAAACTGTCATGCTGGAACCTCCAAGAAACCTTTTATTAAAGCAAAACTTTTGACATCAAACAAATTCCTTCAAGAGCTTCTTGACATCAATGACAACTTATACACATGATCAAGGGCAATGTACCCAATGTACCCAAAATTGCCAACAATCTCCCCCTTTGTCATTGATGGCAAACCTTTATCGAAAACACTTCTCAAGAGCCAAAACTGAAACCAACTGTGCTAACAACTGAGAATCTTCCTTTGAAGTTTTGCTCCCCTGACTTGAAGCTCTCCCCTTCACTTTGAAGCTCTCCCCCTTACTCATATCTCTCCCCCTTTGTCATCAATGGCAAAGGGTCACCTTTGGGGCTCGGGACTAAGAATGAGCCTCTTAGCTTAGTCCCTCCCCCACCTCCCGATGAGGTGATTAATTTCGGGGTGGGAGTAAAACTCCCATTAGGCACCGATCATCATCGGTGTCTATAACTTCCTTGTCGGGCCTTCTCTTGAACTCTTTGTCCATATTCTTGTTCTTGTCACTTGTTCTTGTTCTTGTTCTCATCCCTGTTCTTGTCCATGCCTTGATCCTTGGACCTGATCATGCCACTGTTCCTGTTCCTGTATTCTGGAATTTCAGCTCTACACTGTCTGATTATGTGACCTTCATTGTTGCACTTGAAACACTTGACGATGTTGTTTCTCTGAGGTAAACCTGATCTTTGAATCCACCAGTTTTGACCAAACCTGTCTTGACCAAACCTGTTCTGACCAAACCTATTCTGACCAAACCTGTTCTGATCAAACCTGTTCCTGTTATTTGCCTTGCAATAAACTGCCTTGTGCCCAAACTATTGACAAGAGTAGCAATACCCTTGAAAGAAACTAGCACTTCTGAAATTGTCATTTACCTTCTTCACTTGAGCCATGCAATGTGAAGCCATGTGACCAAACCCGTGACAAGCAAAACATCTGCCTTGAAACTTTCCTTTATTTGACCTCTTAGGTTCTGAAAACTTCTTCTTCTCATTCTGAATTCTGTTTTCTATTTCTGTGCATCTATCATTCAAGGACTCCTTTTCTGAAGTACTTTCCTCATCAGAACTCTCTTCCTTTTGGAGTCTCTTACTAGACTCTCCAACTTGTTCCTTGTGTGGCTTAACAAAACCAAGGCCTGTTTTATCTCTTGTATTTCTTTGACCTTTGATGAGTGACTTAACCTTTTTGGAGCTATCTTGAAACCTCGTAAAGCTTATCCTTGTACTCTTTAGTTTCCTCTTTCAAAGAAGCCATTTTCTGTTCTAACTCACTATACTCAAGAACCTTAGACTCTAACTCATCCTTGAGTTCTTGTGTCTTAGCTATAGAGAAGTCAAGACTTTCTATAAGATCATCTCTCTCCATACAACATTCATCTAACTTATCCTTGAGTCTAGCATTCTTCTTTCTTTCCTTTTTCAAAGCACTAAGAGCACTAATAAGTTCACCTTCAAGATCTACTTCACCTTCCTCTATATCTTCCTCTATTTGTTTGCTTTTTGAATCATCAAAGCCTTTTTCAGATTTCTTATCACTAGAGGTGCTACCCTTTTCAAAAACCATACATGCATCTTCCTTATAGTTTTCTGAAGCATCCTCATACATACTAGAAACCAAATCATTATTTGTGCAATCATCCTCAAGGTGACCAAAGTTTCCACATCTAAGACATTTCATGATAATGAATCTATGTTTCGGTTCTTCCTCTTTTTCTGATATGAACAACATCTCATTTTCATCATCACTTGAAGAACTTTCACTATCACTACTAGAACACTTACTTGCTTTGTCTAGGTAGAAACTCTTCTTGTGCTTGTGAGAATACCTCTTTCCTTGATTGTTGTGCTCATCTTTGTTCTTCCTGTGATGCTTGTGCTTTTTAGAATCCTTGCTCTTAGAATCTTGTTTATCTTCATCACTTTCATTCTTGGGAACAAGTACAGTCAGTAGCATAATGACCAAACTTTCCACAATTGAAACATCTTATATTTTTCATACTTTTGTGCTTTCTAGAGAACTTGCCTTTCTTGTTGTAATATGCCTCTTCATCACTAGAAGACTCATCACTATCTTGAAGTTGTTTACCCTTGGATTTCTTGGTAGCCTTGAAAGCTCGCCTCTTTCTTGACATCAACCTTCACTTGAGTTCTCAACTCAAATGCTGCAAGTATACTATGGAGCTCATCCTTTTTCAACTTATCCAAATCTTTAGCTTCCTCAATAGCAAAAATATTTTCACTAAATCTATTAGGAAGAGATCTTAAAATCTTATCACAAACATCATTTTCAGCAAGCTCAAGACCTAAGTCTTTCATGGAGTTAACAACCTCATCCATACGAAGCATGTAGTCACTAATATTTTCATCATCATTCATCTTGAGTTGTTCAAACATACCTTTGAAGTGTCTCAACTTGGCCTTTCTGACATTTGTATCACCTGTATGAACCACCTTCAACTGTTTCCACATTTCACTAGTTGTCTTGCAGTGAATCACCTTGGTGAGATCTCGCTTTCGTAAGCCTTTCAGGATTGCATTCATTGCCTTTGAATTGTTGTGATGTAGGAGCCTTTCTTCCTTAGTAATAGGACCATGTTCAGGAATAGTGTACTCATCTTCAATCACTTCCCAAACCTCATTACCAAGTGCCATTAGATGAACCTTCATCCTTGCACTCCAAAGACCAAAATCTGACCCATCAAGAATAGGTGTTGCATTGCCACTTGAATGATCCATTGTGTTCTTTACTAGCTTTTCCTTCAAGTTGTTAAACTTTCCGAAGGCACCCGCTCTGATACCAATTGAAGAACACAAGCTTATACTGAGAGGGGGGGGTGAACAGTATAAGACCTCTTTTTACTTTTTCCTTTATACTTCAAAATAGTAAAGCAATATACCCAAAGCAATATCAAAGCAATGCACAATATCATCCACAAAGTGACACCAATTTTAACGTGGTTCACCCAAAATGGCTGGGCTACGTCCACAAAACTTTTCTCTAAAAGTTATCTCAAAGTTCTTTGGGAATCCTTCCCAATTACAATGTTTATGAGCCTCGGCCCAAAGGAGATACCTTCCCCCAATCAGAATTTATGAGCCTCTCGCTCAAAGGAGATACCTTCCCCTCTGCTCTGGAAATGATCCCTCAGAAGATCAACTGCCTCTACCTCTTGCCAGCACGTGGAACTCCTTTCCACCGAAGACCTCCTGTCCTCAATGCTTAGCCTAAGAGACCTCTGCCTTCTATGATCACGTCCACAGTAGCTCAAAGCAACTTGTACCAAACATAGTCAATCATTCTAGTACAAGTCTTCCTCTATCTATCAGATCTGTCCAATGCTTAAGCTTGAACAAATCAATCCTCTAGCACACAAGCCTTCTCAAAGACTTGCCAAATCTGTCCTCGGGTTCTTCTCAAAGAACCAGTGCACCTCTGTCCTCAAGTTCTCTGATAGAACTATCAAACTCAGCTCACAAGTCCTCTGCTAGGACCTGTCCAAATCTGCTCACAAGTCCCCATCGAAACCTGTCCAAAACTGCTCACAAGTCCCCACCGAAACCTGTCCAAGACTGCTCACAAGTCCCCACCGGAACCTGTCCAAAACTCAGCAAGCTCACCAAAAAAAAAACTTTCTTAGTAGGAAATCACAAGGTGAATTGTTAGAGACCCAATGTGATTTTTCAAACTCATAGAAGCATAAAGAGAATTGTTAGAGACTCAATATGTTCTATACTCAACTCCCAATCTCAAAACTCAACTCAAATCAACTCAGCTCAAACTCAATCTCAAATCTGAAAACTCAACTCAATATCTGAAATGGATAGGATAGAATGCTTTCTTTCAAGAACATGAAACCCCAACAATTGCCAACTATGCAAAGAATCACATAACAATGATACTCATGTTCTTTTCACCATCAATTAGGGCTTCAACAACAATGCTCATCAAACAAGGTTCAATCAACACCATTCAACTCAAAACACAACCTTGAAGCATTTCACAATCAACATTAGAAAAGGAAACAAGTAGAACTCCTTTTCTCTCCAATATTGTTTGAACAAAAAGCATCCACCAACTCAAATCAACAAGAGCACACACAACTTTTCAAATCATCAACAAAGGAGTAAGCCCAACACTTTAACCAAGTAAAGAATAGCTTGATTATTACCAATTTAATGAAAGCAAATGTCAATCTCAAAGCTGCCCACTTAAGGTTTCACAACTTCACACAAGAAGCAATTTTAACCTTAAAACATCATGCTTTCATTTCCATAATCAACCAAAAGCACTCTCAACATTACAAGAAAAATTTATCCCTTATACACCTTATTTCTCCCTTATAGTCTTATCAAAAATAAAATTTATTTCTCATAAGAATGCAATAAGATATTTCAAACAACACCTTCAAAAGAATCTTTTATCAAAATAAAACAAGCTTTAAACTCCTTATAACTCCTAAGTTGTTTTTCCCTCTAATAAACTTCCTCCATCCGCAAAATACACTTAGCAAAAATTAATTTCGAAAATACCTTGGCCAACATCAAAAATCGCGCTATGGAGAAATTGCGCATGAATTCTAACACCACCCGTTGCGTCCACTTCACGATGAAAAACCCTTTCACGTTATTCGAACGCGGAACCTCCCGTTCGGGTAGCGCGCCAACAACCTAGCCGCTATCGGTGCGCCAAAGGCGCCCGATGAGGTTTAAACCTCACGCTGTTAGCCTTGTTCCTTCTGCGCCAGGGATTAAATAAAACAACAGTGCCTCCCTTTCTTCTGACGCGAACACGAAGACGAAAACCTTACGACGGATTTACGACAAACGACGAGTACACAATCGGAGAAGAAATCCGAACAACGGATCACGAAATCACAGCGAGGAAGAAATCGAACAACAGATCACGAATTCACAACGAGCAACTCTTTTCAAAATGCGGATGGGATAATTCTTGATTTTCATCGAGGGAGATTTATATGCATTTTTACCATAAGCTCTTGACGTCGGCGAGGAGTTTAACACGTCGACGGAGGTCTTGGCTAGCGCCCACAATCTTAAAACATAGCGCCATGGGTTAGGAGAACCCATTGCAAACAATAATTTAATATTTATTTAAAAATAATTAAAGGGAACCTTAACAAGGTTTTTAATTATTTAAATAAATACTTCCTCCTGGACCCAAATGCATTAAACTAATGCATCCACCTGTAATCTTTAAACCTGCCAACTTGGGGTTTACAAAAGACCTTTGAAACTGTCATGTCGGAACCTCCAAGAAACCTTTTATTAAAGCAAAACTTTTGACATCAAACAAATTCCTTCAAGAGCTTCTTGACATCAATGACAACTTATACACATGATCAAGGGCAATGTACCCAATGTACCCAAAATTGCCAACAACTAAGGTTGCACATTTTATACCTGGGAGAACCAAGGATGATGCTCAAGTGGTGGCTAATAGATTTTCCAAGGAATTATTTTGATTGCATGGATTCCTAAGGTAATCATCTCAGATAGGGATTTATAATTCACTTTTGAATTCTAGAAATCCATTCATCAGGCAATAGGAATTAAGTTGAACATGAGTTTGGCATACCACCCTAAGATAGATGGCCAAACAAAGCAAGTAAACCAAGTACTAGAAGATATGTTTCGCATGTACTGCATGGATCACAAGTCTCGCTAGGAAGACTACCTACCTTAGGTAGAGTTCCACTACAATAATGGATATCACTCATCTCTATGAATGGTACCTTTTTATGTCTTGTATGGATGAAAGTGTAGAACACCACTATCGTGGGATAACCTAGAATATAGATTTATGATTGGACCAAAAATGGTTAGATAAATGGGAGAGAAATTAAAGGCAATCAAGCAAAGACTCAAGGAATTTGTAGGTAGGCAGAAGAGTTATGTTGATTTAAAAAGAACTCCAAGGGAGTACTTGGTAGGAGAAAAAGTGCTCCTAAGGGTTAACCAATAAAAAGTATGATTAAATCCATAAAATTAGATCCATGATTTATAGGACCCTTCGAGATCATTGAAAATATTAGTTTGGTTGCATACCGACTTGCTCTACCTCCTAATTTATCAAAAATCCATGACACTTTCCACATATCTTTGCTTAGAAAATATATTGTTGGCCCTGAACATTCTAGTTTATAGATGGCAAATCCAGATGCAATTGAAGTAATGTCAGTAAATATTCTTGAGTTTAGCTCTAATACTATGCAAATCAAACTCTTGAGCAATTTAAGGTCCAATGGGACTGTTGCTCTGAATGAAATACCACTTGGTAGAAAATGGCAAATATGCAAAAATATTTTTCTTTCTTGCTTGATGACCTTTAAAACTGTAATAATTTACTTTTGATTGTATTGTGATTATGTCAAACTGAGAAACATTAGGACGGTGTTTAGTCCTAGTGGGGGAGGATATCATGACCCTCCCAAATGGACCTTTCGACATGGAAAACAATGTATAAATTGATGGTGCTTTAATACTCAATTTTGTGCAATTAAGAAGTTATGCAATGTTAGTAGATATTGAAGAGCATGATACTACTAACAAATTTCCAATGTGTAGGATTAGGTACACTTGTAAGTGGAAGAAGTTGAGTCATCCACCGAAGGCGAGGGTACTTGAGATTGGAAAAATAATGAGAAGGCAACTAGGAGATAATAAGGACGGATACCTTCATATAGGCATGCATTCGGTTTAGTGATAATCATCATTAGATAGCCACTTTGAGCCCCAGACTGATAGCCTAGTAGCTAATGTAAGTTCTAGAGGCTGAGACAGGTGACTAAATTGATGGAAAGACTCCCTCTTTTTCTATTGCATGTGTTTGATTTATCTTTTACTTCAGCACTATTGCATCAATAATTTGGGAAGTGTGAATGGATAGGTTGTCTCCATAACTCCTTGTGTGCTCTGGTAAATAGAATTATAGAGAGGTTTCATTTTAAATAAATAGTTGATTTATTTTAGAATGATAAAGATATTTCATTTTAAATAAATAGTTGATTTATTTTAGAATGATAAAGAGATTTCATTTTAAATAAATAGTTGATTGCTTTAGAATGAAAGAGACCTCTTTATAAATAAATAATTGATTTACTTTAAAATAATAAAGTGATTATTTTATAATAAAGGAATTTAAATCAGATAGTTGTTTTATGTTAAGTGCTAAAATAATCTTCACTATAAACACAACTATCCTATTTGAAATGATAAATGAAATTCATTTAACTTAATTATTAAAAAATATTATTAAAATGATGATGGGCATTCATTTAAATTAAGTATTAAAGTTCTACCTAGCTGATAATTGAAATTTATCTTATCTATTGTTGAAAAGCTCTTTAAGCAATTTAATAAGAGTGGCTAGGTGAGCAATAAGTAAGATCGCTTTAAAGATCTGTAGGATTGGATTCTTGGGCCTGTCTTTTCTTGGGATTTTGACCAAGGTGGCAATTCAAAGCTTCCTACCAAGTATGGGAGGGATTGATTCATTAATAACAAGCTTTGGGAGTGAGAAAATAAAATTATTCTTTAAGCCAAAGGGTGGTCGGCAACCACGGATGGGAGAGGGAAGTAATGGTAGGTGGTTGAGCTTTAATGAGAAGACAAGACTACCAAGTGGAGAAGGGGGGAGAGACTCCCTAAAAGAGGAAAAGAGATGGATAGAGACACATATGACAAATAGGTGAAAGAACCATAATAAGAAGAACCAGAGTATACTATAGAAAATGAGTGAACAACACAGATGTCTTGGAATCTTATGGTGTGTATTACCATAGTGGTTGTCTTGAAATCCGTTGGTGAAAAATTTTAGGTGGGTTACCCTTTGTTTGCTTGTCCTTTAAAGATAAAAGAAACTAGTTATAATTACCATGGCCATGGATGTGGTTGGTCTATTGTTGTTCCTTGAAACTATAGACGGACTATCCCTATTTACATCATAGCTCCTTGAGTTGGTTTCCAAACTTTTCTCTTCATAGACAGTGTGGTTGTGTTTGGGGAAAACTTTGTAGGAGCCTTGATATAAACCCGCACTCCTCATAACATTGCTTGGATTCTTATCTTCTAGCTAAACCATAGAAATTAATATTATGGTAACTTTTGATAGACGCCCTACGTCACCTGTTGTTAAGGTATTGTGTACCTCTAAACATTCATCCCTTTTGAGGTCGATGATATGATGCAGATGTTATCTTTATTTTCATCACCTATTGCTTAAATTTCTCTTTGGTTTACCAAGCATCATTGTGGTGATTGGCAATTTTGGGTTTGAGATCCTAGCTTCTTGTCTATGAGTTGTCATTGATGTCAAAAGGAACTGGCATTAATGTCAAGAGGATTTATTGGCTTCAAAGGTTGAAGATTCCAAAGAATCTTTTCTAGAATATTTCGAAGAGATTCCATGTGGCAGATGAAAAGGTTTTTATCAAAACCATGGCAGGTTTAAGGGTTTTTATTAAAACCAGGTGGATGCATTAAGGGTTTTTCTCAAAACCACTCTCAACTTAATGCAAAGGTTGGAGACACTTATTAATTAAATAACTTAATTAATAAAACCTTTTTAAGGTTTTTAATTAATTATTTATTTGATTTAGTGATTAAATTATTTTAATAATTTAATGGGTTCTCCACCTAAGGTCTAAGGTCTAAAATACCTGTGATTATTTTTTAAATAATCAAAAGGGTTTCATAAACCCTAAAGTTGTTTCGAAGGCGCCAAAATAATATTAATTCAAAAATTTCAAATTATCCTCCCGTCGACGTCATGTATAGCATGGAAGTTTGGCTATATAAGCCATAACCTATAGTCCAAAGCAATGGAGTAAAAGAAATTTGAATTGCATAAAGGTTGGGAAGTAAAAGCTACGACTATCATTTTTTTGCCATGTTTATCCGCTGCTAAAGGGTTAAGAAGGAGACTCTTGCTAGCCTTCAAGCTAGCGTCGTTGGCCTAGTGGCAACGACTGTTCTGCGAAGGCGCTTGAAGGGAGGTCAAGCGTTCGACTCCCGCCATGGAGTGTGAGAAGAGTTTTTGCGCTTCAATTTTTTTGGAGGTACTGTTGACCCGCGATTTTCGGAAGCATTTTTTTGGTAAGATTTTTTAAATAAAATCTACATTTTGTTAAAGAAGAAGTGGTTGGGCAGATTTATTTAAAATTATTTTTAAGGTTAAATTCTTCTTTGGAGATATAAGGTTGATAGTGTGTGGTTGAGATTTTTGGCTTGATTTTTGAGTGAGATTTGCTTAGAAGCTCTCATTCCTTGAGCATGGTTTACTTAATTTGGAGAAATAAGGTGTAAAAGGATATATTGTTTGTATGCTTTTGGTAATTGACTTCTAAGGATTGGAGTCATAAGGTGTTTTATGGAATAAATATTTTTGTGGTTACTTTTATGATCTAACCCTAACTTGGTGGCAAATTTGAGGGTGGTGTTGGTAACAGGTTGAAGAACTATTCTCTTCTTCCTCAAACAAAGGTATGGGCAACTTCTTCCATGTATATTGGTGATGGTGTATTTTCTAAAATTGAGTTTGGAGTGAAAAGGTTGTCTACTAGGTATTCTTGTTGGTGTAATTCCATTTTTTGGATATTGAAGATTGTTTATGCATTAAAATCATTGATGAGTTTTTGGGTGAATGCATAATTCTGGTTGAGGAAGAGGAAGCATTTTGCACTAGGGTTTATGTTAGTAAGTCTTGCTACTTGCATTGAGATGGTGAAACCCTTAGTTGGCTGTTTTGAGATTGATGGTTGAGTTGCTTCCATAGAGGTTGTTTTGATCAAGTTAATGCTTTACTTGATACATGATTTGGGCTTACTCCATTGAGATTGATTTGAGCAAGTTATTCTTTGCATTGGTGATTTATGTTGGTGGCTATTTTGTTCAAATACCTTTGGAGGAAAAAGGATGTCTACTAGTTTCCTTTTCATGTAGTGATTGGTTGAATGCTTCAAATTTAATGTTGAGTTGAATGATGTTGGTTAAACCTTGTCTATAAGCATTGTTGTTAAAGCCCTAATTGGTTGAGCAAAGATATTGGTTGTGGAAAGAACATGAGTATCATTGTTATATGAGATATTGCATGGTTGGCAATTGTTGGGTTGTGTTTCATGTTCTTGAGAAAAGCATACTACATCTATCTTATTCTTTTGAGATTGAGATTGAGATTGGGAGTTAAGTATAGAACATATTGAGTCTCTAACAATTCTCTTTATGTTTCTATGAGATTTGAGATTGAGATTGGGAGTTAAGTATAGAACATATTGAGTCTCTAACAATTCTCTTTATGCTTCTATGTGGTTGATGAATCACATTGGATCTCTAACAATTCTCTTTATGGGTTCATGCTAAGCAAGTTTTTCTTGATGAACTTGTGAGCTGATTTGGACAGGTTCTAGTGAAGACTTGTGAGCTAATTTGGACAGGTTCTAGTGAGGACTTGTGAGCTGATTTGGACAGGTTCTAGTGAAGACTTGTGATCTGATTTGGACAGGTTCTAGTGAGGACTTGTGAGCTGATTTGGACAAGTTCTAGTGAGGACTTGTGAGCTGAATTGGACAGGTTCTAGTGAGGACTTGTGAGCTGATTTGGACAAGTTATAGGGAGGACTTGTGAGCTGATTTGGATAGGTCCTAGTAGAGGACTTGAGGACAAATTTGAAGTGGTTCTTTGAGAAGAACCTGAGGACAATTTTGACAAGTCTTTGAGAAGGCTTGTGTGCAGCAGAGATTGATTTTTTCAAGCTTTATGAGTTGAGCTTGGGAAAGATTTGACAGAGTGAGGAAGACTTGTGCTGGACCGACTGACTGTGTTTAGTATAGGTTGATGAGTTGCTATGGAGGTGATCAGTGAGGACAAAGGTCTCTTGAGGCTGAGCATTGAGGACAGGAGGTCTTCTATGGAAAGGAGTTCCACGTGCTAGCGGAATAAGAGGCAGGTGATCTTCTGAAGTATCATTTCCAGAGCTGAGGGGAAGGATTCTCCTTTGGGTAGGAGGCTCATAAATTCGTGAGGAGGGGAAGGATTCTCCTTTGGGTAGGAGGCTCATAAATTTGTGAGGAGGGGAAGGATTCTCCATTGGGCAGAGGCTCATAAATACTTGAGTAAGGGAAGGTTTCTCCTTTGTGCTGAGGCTCATAAACATTGTAAATGGGAAGGATTCCCAAAGAACTTTGAGAAAGCTTTTTAGAGAAAATTTTTGTGGAGGTAGCCCATGTTGGGTGAACCACGTTAAAATTGGTGTCTCATTGTGTGTTGCTTTATGCATTGCTTTGATATTGCTATTGGTTCATTGCTTTGCGAAGTTGAAGTTAAATAGAGAGTAAAAAGAGGTATTATACTGTTCACCCCCCCTCTCAGTATAAGCTTGTGTTCTTCAATAATGGAGTGCACCCATTTTAGAAGGGGCAGCTTGTGTGTTCCGTTTTGTGGGATGCTTCACTGTTAGTACCACCATGACCAGTAATGCAACTCTATCTTACCTCTAATCATCTTAGAGTTTACAGGTGTAAGCCTTACTTTCAAGCGTGTATCCTTTGGACCACTTCTAGGCTACCCTTTCCTAAACTTCATAACAACCCTCCCTTGTCGAGAGGCCTTGGTTGTTCTTCCATGGACGACGGGTGAAGTTTTTGCGTTTTGTGTTGAGCAAATAAATAATCTTTTATGTTGACCAATTATAGCTTAAGTAAATAATAAATTATAAAGAAATGTTAAACCAAAGAGTAGATGTTTGATTTGTTAAATTGAATTCCTGATTATGTTAAATAGGAGTTTATTTAAATATTTGGATTCTGGGTAAATAAATAAATGAAGGATTTCATAGATATAAGTAAGGGAAGCTTTGATTGTGAAATAAAAGAATGTTGGATTTATTTTTAAATTAAAGTTATGGGGCTTTGATTTAGTAAATAAATAAATAAAGGGTTTCATAGATTAAAGTAAGGGAATATTTGATTGCAAAATAAAAGAATGTTGGATTTATTGTTAAATTGAAGTTATGGGGTTTTGATTTAGTAAATAAATAAATGAAGGGTTTCATAGATTAAATGAAGGGAAGCTTTAATTGTGAAATAAAATAATGTTGGATTTATTTTTAAATTTAAGTTATGGGGCTTTGATTAAGTAAATAAATAAATGAAGGGTTTCATAGATTAAAGTAAGGGAATTTTTGACTGTGAATGGATTGATTTTCAAATTAAAGTATAGGGCTTTGATCTAGTAAATAAATAAATGAAGGGTTTCATAGATTAAAGTAAGGGAAGCTTTGATTGTAAAATAAAATAATGTTGGATTTATTTTTAAATTGAAGTTATGGGGCTTTGATTTAGTAAATAAATAAATGAAGGGTTTCATAGATTTAAGGTAGGGAAGCTTTTATTGTGAAATAAAATAATGTTGGATTTATTTTTAAATTGAAGTTATGGGGCTTTGATTTAGTAAATAAATAAATGAAGGATTTCATAGATTAAAGTAAGGGAAGCTTTGATTGTGAAATAAAATAATGTTGGATTTATTTTTAAATTAAAGTTATGGGGCTTTGATTTAGTAAATAAATAAAGGGTTTCGTAGATTAAAGTAAAGGAAGCTTTGATTTGGTAAATAAAGGAATGTTGGATTCATTGTTTTAATTAAAGTAGTGAAATTTTTAATTTGGCAAATGAAAGAAATGTTTGTTTATAAACTAAGGGTATGGGACTTTGGTTTATGAAATGAACAAGAAGAGATTTATTTTTAATTAAAGTAGTGAAAGTTTTAATTTTGCAATTAAATGAAAATATTGCTTTATAAGGTTAATGAACTTAGATTATTTGGCAATTAAATGTATGGGGCTTTAATTGTTGAATAAAGGTTGAATTATTTATTACAAGTATAGCCCATGATCTAGATGCATTGTTGAAAGACTCTCATAGGAGGATGAGAGGAAAAGAATAGAAAAAGTAATTTTTATGATATCCACTATGCATTAGATAGTTGAATTGCTTGGGTTGTTTGTATAGTTGCAATTTGGCAATGAAATGAGTAAATGCATTTAGAAGCATGTCAATCTTGGACTATGAGTGTCCTGATCCTCTAATATCCACACTTGATTGATGGAAGAGCGAGAGGACCAAAGTTGCAAATGGACCAATGCACAAGTTTGCTCTCTACTTTACATCTTGTTTATTTATGCTATTAGATTAGAATTGTGGGGAGATTTCCCTTATGTCATTGATGTAATGTATTGTTTTAGGGTATGGAGGTTTTACCATACACACTTATGTAATAAATGATAAATGTGGAAAATGCACCTTTGTATTCCATTTGATTTATTGTGAATGTATTTATATCCTTTCTAATTCATGCTTATTCTTTAATCATTGCTCTATGTTTCTAGTTACCTTTTTCATGTTTAAATGAATTATGTTTTGTTAGATTTAGTATCTAGGTCTATATTTTATTTTCTTATTTGAAATACCTTATAAGAATTGAGTAGTAAGTTCTAGGGTGAACTTAGAGGATAACCTAAGGGCTTGAGACCCCCTTAGGGAAAATGGTAACTAGGTTTATAGAATATTGTACCTGAGTTAATATAGCTTGTCAAAGGATAATATTGATAGCTTAACTCATAGTACACGTAACATACCTACACATAATGGCTTACGTAGAATATGGGAATGTGTGTACACCTTCTAATGATTGAGGGTGATAAGCCTAGCTCATAACATAAGTCCATAACATGAGATGGATGGACTCATGTGCATAACATGAGATATGCCTACATAGAAGGGACTTGCATGAGGAGAATCTCGTATGGTATAGTTCTTGAGAAACTTTGGGGTTTTTTTTAATATTAAGTTGATCTAAGATTGGTTAGGGGTTTATGAATCCCTCTTCTTAAGTCAAAAAAAAATCTTCTTCTATGTGTTTTCTTATTTCTTTATTTTAGGGTCATTACATTTGGTATCAGAGCTCTAGGTACGAGGGTATAGAGCTTCTTATGTGCTAAGAGATATTTGGATGTCTCCAATGAAGGTTTGCTTAAGTTTAAGCTAAATTTGGGATGACCTAGAGTCTCTACTTATTAGAATCTAATGGATTTGATCCCAAGGATAGATGAATGTTACGATACCTCAGTATGGGCTTTGGTATTAATGATACATCATAATCTTAGAATATTATCCTAGTTATATTACTAATGTTTTGGAAAGGACTTTGTATTATGGTTTGAATTAGTAATTCATTTTAAGATGAAGTTGTAACCTAATTTTTTTCTTGGTTGAAACTAGGTCAAGATGCCACCTAAGTCCAGAAGAGAGAGGTCTACACCTAGGCAGACTCGATAAAGTAACATTGGATAAGAGATATAGAATGAGGATCCAAAAACTTTCAATAAGGGAATGGAAGATATCACTACCACAGTTACCACAATGCAAGATTAGTTAAGGCAAGTTTTAGAAACCATTGCAAACCAAAATTCGTAAGCTAGAGGTTTAGAAGTTAACCAAGTAGAGGGGTTGATTGTTGAGAAAATACAAGCTAGAACCCTCCTACAAAATAAAATGGTAAGAGACTTGAATAATATCTACATATCTAATTTTGATGGAGAAGGAGATGTAGCTGAGGCTTGGTTAAAGGAACTTAAAGTTTTCTTCACGGTAAAGGGATATTCTTCAAGAACTCAAACTGTTTGGGCTACCATCTACCTTGAAGGAGTTGCCCTAGATTGGTAGGAAACTTACTATGAGGAAACCAAGATTGAACCAGTAGATATTCCATGGAAGGTTACCTATATGTAGATCCACTTCATGCCTTTGATGTAATCCTAAGGATGGATTGGTTACAGACCCATAAATTCATAATTAATTTCCAAGATAGATGGATAAAATATTCTGAAGGAGACAAGGAAAGGCTACAAATTCATAGCAAACAAGGGGATTCAAACCCCAAATGTTTTCAGCTATGCAATTGGAGAAGATCGAAAGAAAGAGATGTTGGAAATACACTCAATTTTGCAGGATTTTAAGGATGTATTTCCTGAGAATTTACCTGGACTCCCTCTTGTGCAAAAATTTGATTTCACTATAGATATTATGCTAGGAGCGAAACCAATTCATAGATCTTCGTATAGGATAAAATCTATCAAGATGCATGAATTAAAGGTACAATTAGAAGGGTTATTAGAAAAGGGTTGATAAAACCAAGTGTGTCACCTTGGGTGCACTTGATTTATTTATGAAAAAGATAGATGACTCTTTAATATTGTGTATTGATTATAGGATGCTTAATAAAGCTACAATCAAGAATCGATTCCCCCTACCTAGAATCGAATATTTATTTGATCAACTGAGAGATGTCATAATGTTTACTAAGATAGATCTAAGGGTCAAGGTATCACCAGTTAATAATACATGAGGACACTCACAAGACAACATTTAAGACTAGGTATGGACACTATGAGTTTATAGTCCTACCATTTGGACTGACTAATGTCCCAGTTGTCTTCATGAATTTAATGAATAGTGTGTTCAAAAGGCACATAGATCAGTTTGTCCTTGTATTTCTAGATGATATCCTAATATGCTATGGAACAAGGAAGAACATTATAAACATCTCAAGATCATGTTAGAGTTACTAAGAGAAAATTAACTTTATGAAAATCTAACCAGGAACTATTTCTATGTTTCAAAGGTATGATATTTAGGGCATATCATATCAGCAGAATAAATTATTGTGGATCCAGAGAAAATCAAATCCATACTAAATTAGCCACCCCTACTAATATTACTAAAGTAAGAAGCTTCATGGGATTAACGGGCTATTATAGACATTATATAAAATATTTCTCAAATATTGCTTCAGTAATAACTAACCTCTAGATGAAAGGGAAGGAATTCAAATAGATGAAAAAGTGTGAAACTGCCTTTGCTTTATTGAGGCAAAAACTCACTATCACACAAATATTGAATATTCTAGATCCTCGAGGAGATTTTTCAGTATGCGTTGATGAATTACTGGAAGGGTTAGGAGTATTCATGCGAGAAGAGTCAGTAGTAGTATATACTTCAATAAATCTTAAAAAGCATGAAGTTAATTATGCTGCTCATGACTTAGAGCTAGTAATTATGGCACATGCTTTAAAGGTTTGGCACCACTATCTGGTGGGGAGACCTTTCAAGTTAAAATTTGACCATCAAATTCTAAGGTACATATTTACCCAACCGATACTCAATGCAAGACAGAGAAGGTGGAACGATTTTCTTACTAAGTATGACTTTAAAATTGAATACATAAAGGGAAAAGAGAATAAGGTTGTTGATGCCTTGATTAGAAGGAGACACATAGCATCCATAACCAGGAGCCACATTAATCTTATGGACCAAGTGATGCAAGAGCAATATCAAGATGAATATTTCCAAGAAATTTGAGCTAGAATAGACAGAGACCCTAAGGGAAATAAGGAGTTTGGGGTGATAGATAACCTTTTGTGCTACAAAATAGAATCATCATACCAAAATTAGGTGATTTAAGAAACCTAATAATGCAAGAAGCCCATATATCTCCTTATATATCTCACCCCTAAGGGGTAAAGATGAGGAAAAACTTGAAAAGAACCTTCTTCTAGGTAGGAATGAATAAGGATATTACCAATTTTTTTCTTGATGCCTTGAATGTCAGAAGGTTAAGGTGAAATGCAAGCATCCTTCAGGATAGTTGTATCCACATAGTATACCTACACATAAATGACAGGTCATATCTATGGATTTTATAGTAGGATTACCTAAGACCAGGTACCAGCATAATGCAATCCTAGTAGTAGTCGACAAATTGACTAAGGTTACACATTTTATACCTAGGAGCACCAAGGACGATGCTCAGGTGGTGGCTAATAAATTTTCAAAGGAAGTGTTTTGATTGCATGGATTCCTGAGGTAATTATCTTAGATAGTGATTCCAAATTCACTTTTGAATTTCATAAATCCCTTCATCAGGAAATAGGCATGTAGCTAAACATGAGTTTGGTATACCACCCTAAGATAGACGATCAAATAGAGAATGTAAACCAAGAACTAGAATACATGCTCCACATGTACTGCATGGATCACAAGTCTCGCTAGGAATACTACCTACCTCTGGTGAATTCCACTACAATAATGGGTATCACTCATCTCTAGGAATGGCACCTTTTGATGCCTTGTATGTATGGAAGTGTATAACATCACTATCATGGGATAACCTCGAAGATAGAGTTATGATTGACCCAGAAATGGTTAGAGAAATGGGAGAGGAATTAATTATAATTAGACAAAGACTCAAGGAAGTTGTAGGTAGGCAGAAGAGTTATGTTGATTTAAAAAGAACTCCAAGGGAGTACTCGGTAGGAGAAAAAGTGTTCCTAAGGGTTAAACCAATAAAAAGTGTGATTAAATCCACAAAATTGGATCCACGGTTTGTAGGACCCTTCGAGATCACTGAAAATATTAGTCTTGTTGCATATTGTCTTACTCTACCTCCTAATCTATCAAAAATCCATGACACTTTCCACATATCTTTGCTTAGAAAATATATTGCTAGTCCTAAATATGTGTGGGATGTTTCTAATTTATAGATGGCAAATCCAGAGGCAATTGAAGTAACACCAGTAAATATTCTCGAGTTTCGCTCTAAGACTATGCAGAATCGGACTCTTGAGCAATATAAGGTCCAGTGGGACTATTTCTATGAAAGAAATGCCACTTGGGAGAAAGTGGCAGACATGCAAAAACATTTTCCTTTCTTGATTGATGATCTTTAAAACTGTAATAATTTATTTTTTATTGTATTGTGATTATGTCAAGCTAAGAAACATCGTGACGGTGTTTAGTCCTAGCAGGGGAGGATGTCATGATCCTTCCAAATCGACCTTTCTACATGGAAAAGAATGTATTAATTGATGGTGCTTTAATACTCAATTTTGTGCAATTAAACGGTTATACAATGTTAGTAGTTATTGAAGAGCATGATAATATTAACAAATTGCCAATGTATAGGAGCAGGTACACTTGTAAGTGGAATAAGTTGATTCATCCACTGAAGGTGAGGCTACTTGAGGTTGGGGAAATGATGAGAAGACAACTCGAAGGTAACAAGAATGGATACTTCATATAGGCATGCATTTTATTTAGGGATAATCGTTAATAGATAGCCACCTTAATCCCTAAACTAATAGCCTAGTAGCTATCATAATTTCTAGAAGCTAAGACAAGTGACTAAATTGATGGAAAGACTCTCTCTTTGTCTATTGCACATACTTGATTTATCTTTTACTTCAGCACTATTGCATCAATAATTTGAGAAGTGTGAATGGATAGGTTGTCACCATAACTCCTTGTGTGCTTTGGCAAATAGAATGATAGAGAGATTTCATTTTAAATAAATAGTTGATTTATTTTAGAATGATAAAGAGATTTCATTTTAAATAAATAGTTGATTTATTTTAGAATGATAAAGAGATTTCATTTTAAATAAATAGTTGATTTATTTTAGAATGATAAAGAGATTTCATTTTAAATAAATAGTTGATTGCTTTAGAATGAAAAGAGACCTCTTTATAAATAAATAATTGATATACTTTAAAACAATAAAGAGATTGTTTTATAATAAAGGAATTTCATTCAAATAGTTTTTTTATGTTAAGTGATAAAATAATCTTCACTATAAACACATAACTATCCTATTTGAAATGATAAATGAAATTCATTTAACTTATGAAAAAAAATTATTAAAATGATTATGGGCATTCATTTAAACTAAGTATTAAAGTTCTAGCTAGCTGATAATTGAAATTTATCTTATCTATTGTTGAAAATCTCTTTAAGCAATTTAATAAGAGCGGCTAGGTGAGCAATAAGTAAGACCGCTTTAAAGATCCGTAGGATCGGATTCTTGCACCTGTCTTTCTTAGTATTTTGACCAAGGTGGCAAGGCGAAGCTTCCTACCAAGTATGGGAGGGATGGCTTCATTAATAACAAGTTGTGGGAGTGAGAAAATAAAATGATTCTTTAAGCCAAAAGGTGGTTGGTAGTCACTGATGGGAGAGGGAAGTAATGGTAGGTGGTTGAGCTTTAATGAGAAGACAAGATTTCTAAGTGGAGAAGGGGGAAGAGACTCCCTAAAAGAGGAAAAGAGATGGATAGATACATATACAACGAAGAGGCAAAAGAACCAGAATGAGGAGAACCAGAGCATGCTATGGAAAAGGAGTGAACAATGCGGACGTCTTAGAATCTTGTGGCATGTATTACCAGAGTGGTTGTCTTGAAATTCGTTGGCAAACAATTTCAGGTGGATTATCTTTCATTTGCTTATCCTTTAAAGACAAAAGAAACTAGTTATAATTCCCATGGCCATGGGTGTGGCTGGTCTATTATTGTTCCTTGAAACTATAGACGAACTATCCCAGTTTACATCGTAGCTCCTTGAGTTGGTTTCCATACTTTTTTTCTTCATAGATAGCATAGGTGTGTTTGGAAAAACTTTGTAGGAGGATTAATGTAAATCCACACTCCTCATAACATTTCTTGGATTCTTATCCCCTGGACGAACTATAGAAATTAATATTATGGTAACCTTTGAGATACACTTTACGTCACCTATTGTTAAGGTATTGTGTACCTCTCAACGTTCATCCCTTTTGAGGCCGATGAGATGACGTAAATGATGTCTTTATTTCCATCACCTATTGCTTAAATTCCTCTCTGGTTTACCAAGCATCGTTGTGGTGGTCATCGAGTGCACCTATTTCCAAAGGGGTACCTTGTGTGTTCCGACTGGTGGGATCCTTTATTGTTAATACCGGTGTGACCAGCTGTGCAACTCTATCTTACCTCCAATCATCTTAGAGTTTGCAAGTGTAAGCCTTAGTCTCGAGCGTGTATCCTTTAGGCCACTTCTAGGCTACCCTTTCCTAAACTTCATAACAGTCCTCCCTTATCGAGAGGTCTTGGTTGTTCTTCCATGGATGATGGGTGAAGTTTTTGTGTACTATGTTGAGCAAACAAATAATCCTTTATGTTGACCAGTTATAGCTTAAGTAAATAATAAGTTATTTAAAACAAAGGTTAAACCAACGACTAGATGTTTGATTTGTTAAATAGAAGTCCCAATTATGTTAAATAGGAGTTTATTTAAATAATTGGATTCTAGGTAAATAAATAAATGAAGGGTTTCATAGATTAAAGTAAGGGAAGCTTTGATTGTGAAATAAAAGAATGTTGGATTTATTTTTAAATTGAAGTTATGGGCTTTGATTTAGTAAATAAATAAATGAAGGGTTTCATAGATTAAAGTAAGGGAAGCTTTGATTTGTGAA
This sequence comes from Wollemia nobilis, assembly GCA_028583015.1. NCBI lineage: Eukaryota > Viridiplantae > Streptophyta > Pinopsida > Araucariales > Araucariaceae > Wollemia > Wollemia nobilis. The sequence continues at coordinate 3,196,026 of JAQPPZ010016670.1, forward strand.
ATAAAGGAATGTTGGATTTATTTTTAAATTGAAGTTATGGGGCTTTGATTTAGTAAATAAATAAATGAAGGGTTTCATAGATTAAAGTAAGGAAATCTTTGATTTGTGAAATAAAAGAATGTTGGATTTATTTTTAAATTGAAGTTATGGGGCTTTGATTTAGTAAATAAATAAATGAAGGGTTATATAGATTAAAGTATGGGAAGCTTTGATTGTGAAATAAAAGAATGTTAGATTTATTTTTAAATTAAAGTTATGGGGCTTTGATTTAGTAAATAAATAAATGAAGGGTTTCATAGATTAAAGTAAGGGAAGCTTTGATTTTGAAATTAAAAAATGTTGGATTTATTTTTAAATTGAAGTTATGGGGCTTTGATTTAGTAAATAAATAAATGAAAGGTTTCATAGATTAAAGTAAGGGAAGCTTTGATTGTGAAATAAAAGAATGTTGGATTTATTTTTAAATTGAAGTTATGGGGCTTTGATTTAGTAAATAAATAAATGAAGGGTTTCACAGTTTAAAATGAGGAAAGCTTTGATTGTGAAATAAAAGAATGTTGGATTTATTTTTAAATTGAAGTTATGGGGCTTTGATTTAGTAAATAAATAAATGAAGGGTTTCATAGATTAAAGTAAGGGAAGCTTTGATTTGTAAAATAAAATAATGTTGGATTTATTTTTAAGTTGAAGTTATGGGGCTTTGATTTAGTAAATAAATAAATGAAGGGTTTCATAGATTAAAGTAAAGGAAGCTTTGACTGTGAAATAAAAGAATGTTGGATTTGTTTTTAAATAGAATTTATGGGGTTTTAATTTAGTAAATAAATAAATAAAGGGTTTCATAGATTAAAGTAAGGGAAGCTTTGATTTGTGAAATAAAAGAATGTTGGATTTATTTTTAAATTGAAGTTATGGGGCTTTGATTTAGTAAATAAATAAATAAAGGGTTTCATAGATTAAAGTAAGGGAAGCTTTGATTTGTGAAATAAAGGAATGTTGGATTAATTGTTTTAATTAAAGTAGTGAAAGCTTTAATTTGGCAAATGAAAGAAAGTTTTGTTTATAAACTAAGGGTATGGGACTTTGGTTTATGAAATGAACAAGGAGAGTTTTATGTTTTAATTAAAGTAGTGAAAGCTTTAATTTGGTAATTAAATGAAAATATTGCTTTATAAGATTGAATGAACCTAGATTATTTGGCAATTAAGGGTATGGGACTTTAATTGTTGAATAAGGGTTGAATCATTTATTACAAGTATAGCCCATGATCTAGATGCATTGTTGAAAGACTCTCATAGGAGGATGAGAGGAAAAGAATAGAAAGAGTAGTTTCTATGATATCAACTATGCATTAGATAGTTGAATTGCTTGGGTTGTTTGTATAGTTGCAATTTGGCAATGAAATGAGTAAATGCATTTAGAAGCATGTCTATATTGAACTATGAGTGTCCTAATCCCCTACTATCCTCACTTGATCGATGGAAGAGCGGGAGGACCAAAGTTACAAATGGACCAATGCACAAGTTTGCTCTCTACTTTACATATTGTTTATTTATGCTATTAGATTAGACTTGTGGGGAGATTTCCCTGATGAAATTGATGTAATGTATTGTTTTAGGGTATGGAGGTTTTACCATACACACTTATGTAATAAATGATCAATGTGGCAGATGCACCTTTGTATTCCATTTTATTTATTGTGAATGTATCTATATCCTTTCTAAATCATGCTTATTCTTTAATCATTGCTCTATGTTTCTAGTTACTTTTTTCATGTTTAAATGAATTATGTTTTGTTAGATTTAGTATCTAGATCTATATTTTATTTTCTTGTTTTTCTATAAGAATTGAGTAGTAAGTTCTAGGATGAACTTAGAGGATAACCTAAGGGTTTGAGACTCCCTTAGGAAAAATGGTAACTAGGTTTATAGAAGATTGTACCTGAGTTAAGATAGCTTGTCAGAGGACAATATTGATAGCTTAAGTCGCAATACATGTAGCATACCTATGCATAATGGCTTACGTGGAATATGGGGATGTGTGCACACCTTCTAATGATTAAGGGTGATAAGTCTAGCTCATAGAGGATGATGAGATGGATGGACTTATATGCATAACATGATATATGCCTATGCAGAAAGGAGTTGTGTGATGAGAATCTCGTGCGGTATAGTTCTTGAGAAACTTAGAGGTTTTGTTAAACATTAAGTTGATCTAAGGTTGGTGGGTTATGAATTCCTCTCCTTAAGTCAAAAAAAATCTTCTTATGTGTGTTTTCTTATTTCTTATTTTTAGGGTCGTTACATCTATCCACAATCCAGTCTATTAGAAATATAGCCAAAGGAGACACTAGTAAGGGTCAAGCAAAAGAGGTCTGACTCCATGCAGACCTCAACCCATAAAAGCCTCAAGGTTAAACTTGATAAGGCTTAAAATCATGATTCTTAGTAGTAAGAGGAAAGTCAGAATATAAGGTAGTTAGCTAGCAAAGAAAGAATAGGACTGATAGTTTGTAGCATGCTTAAATAGCCCAAAAGGATATAATGGGTCCCTTGTTATGGGCAGTAAAGGCTGGAAAATAGAGGATTATTGCAAAGAAACTATAAAAAGGGATCATTTCCACTAAGGAACATAAGAACCTTACCTATAAGAGGAAGAAATTATTTCTCCAATTTTTTCAAATGTATGAATTAGTGTAAAATGAATTATTTAGATGTTAGAGGTATGTTAAAAAGTTGTAGAAGCAACATCAAGAGGTAGAGAATTGTAGATCTAAAATATGAGGCCAAATAAAAGATTGAAAATTTTCATCACCTGACATTCAATATGTTGGCTTGTATTGTCATGATTTTATGCTCTTATGTTACAAGAATAATGGCATAAGTTCTAATTTGACTAGTATCTAATAAGTCTTTTAACATTGCTTCTTGAAGATACTCTTGTATGGTTCATTTCTCTTGCACTTCCTATCAATAAGACTTGTGTGAATTTTATATGCATATATGTTTCTCCTCTACATTATCTATATAATTTGAATCTATGTGTAGGAGATGTATAGTTGAGCGCATTGACCTCAATTGTGTACAATGAGGTTCATAGGATGGAAATTAGATAACAATTTATTGTAGAAGAAAGATATGAAAGTTTGATCCTAAAGGGATACTTTGTAGATCTACCATGATATATTTTTTTGAAATTTTGATCTACATGCTACATGATACCTTTTTTTGAAAGTTTGAATTTCAAATAAAGGTGTTTCCTATCTTCTTTCTTTGTCTTGGCACCCGAGCGATCTGGAGCATCTAGTGCTTTTCTTCATGGAGAAGGGGCATGCCCCTATGTATGTCGTAGGGTGACCACTATGGCTAGAGATAGGGAGTTAAAACATTTTTTTGTCACAAACTTGAGTTCAAATTATATCATGGATATTTTTCAATCAACAAAGATGATGCTTTATTTTTTGTTAATTTGGAAATAGAATACTAGCATTTTGAATGTAATTGCACATGGTTGTCTACTGGAATGGCATGGTAGTTCATGCTATATGTTTGAAAGAGGATGGAATGGGTTCTAATTGTCCCTCTTTTGTAAATAGTTGAATAGGTGCTTGAATTTCTATATGATATCAAGGCCTTTGTGCATCATTGTGCACAATGGACGGATGGCCAACAAAATGCTTTTAGGGAGGTATGTTCACAAGGTCAAATTATAGCTAAGGTTTTTTAATTGCTACATTCAAGAGGTAGGATATCTTATCAATGGGAGTGGCTTTCCCTCTTTAAAGGTGGTGGTGGAGTCTTGGTTAGAGAATTGTGTTTAGTGTTGAAGAGACTATGGTTTGAGTCTCTCCAATACCCACAAAGACTTTTTCAAACAAGAAGAATCCTCTAGCCAATGTGCCAACCAACATTGTCTACTTTTGCACTATGATAAACCTATTTTTTTACTATTTATACCTACTTGACCAAGCAAAAGAGTGCAAATATTGATGATCAAATGAAGTAGAGGAGCTAAAGTGATAAAATAGGATTAGAGCATAGTAGTGAATTAGAATTCGTTGAGTTGCAGGTTGGGATTGGATCTTGCAACCCTAAGGTTTGAGCATTTAATTTTTAATATTTTTGGGTCCATTAGGACAAAACTTTCAAAGGCCATGACTTTTGCATACGAAAGCATTTTGAGCCTATTTTTTTTGCACAATATTTTTAGATCTACGTACTAGTATCATCAATTCATGGACATGTTATGGTGTTAAGAGTCAGATTATGAAATATGTATCATAAAGCCCTAGTTACTCGCTTTAATGATAAAAATTATAATATTTGGTCAACCAAGTGATTGGCCTATTATGAAGTAAGAACCTATGGTGTATATTTCAAGAGAATTAAGCAGTTGTTCTTGCTGAAGAAACTTACCATCAAAGAGAAGAAGAGGCTCTTGATCTATTTTCCTTGTTAATTGAAACTAAGTTACTTTTCCACATCAAGGAGGAGAATGAGCCTATCAACATATGGTCAAAATTGCATTAGTTTTCTAGGAAAGTTAATACTATTTAAGTAAGTTTCTTGGAATTGGAGCTTTCCTCTCATAAACTAGTTGAGTTTTGTAATGTTGAGAATTATATTATGAGATTCAAGGTTTTGAAAGTAGATATTACACCTTTTAAAGAAAAGAATAAATATGATGCAAAATATGTAAAAATTATCCTTGCTAATCTCTCCTCTTTTTAGATATTGAACCTAATGGTTCATATGATTCCTATATTCTTGAAATCTCAAAAGAATCTTACTCTTGATCATCTTTTTCTCTCCTAGTTTATTTTCACGTGGCATTATAGAATTGTTGTGGGACTCCATAAATACAAACTCATGCAAAGGAATTTAAGTCTAAGGAGGGTAAGACCCAGGGGCTCAAGGGCTAGGCTAAGTCTTCAAAGAAGTCAAAGAGCACTTGTGAATACTATAAAATGGAGGGACATCCAACAAAGAATTGCTTGCTAAAATTGTAAAGAATTGAAGATTGGTGGACACCTTTCACATGATGAGGGATATTTTAAAGGATTTGCCTCAACTTTAGAGGCCCACTAGAGCATCCATTATGGGGGGAAGATATTATTGTCACTAATGTCTTCTCTCCTTGTCCCCTCACTTCAAATTATGGAAGGGTGTTAAATTATAATTTGATTCATGGACAAGTCCAACATTGTATGATGTATTGGATAGTCCTAAGGGTATTTCATTGTACAATATACTAATTATTTGTAATATTTTGTTATGTAGACCTATGGGCCACAGTTAAACTTGTTAAAATTAAACCCTCTTTATAACTTGTAATTAACCTAAAGGTCTCTTGTTATCTTGGCTTAGGCTAAACTTTATTATATAATTGGGATTTTTGGTATTGGTATAAATACCGCCTCCCACTCCTCGTTTCTCATCAAAGTGTTTTGTAATGTTATCTATGGATAGTGATTATTTATGGTGCCTATGAGTGTTAACAATATCTCTTTCTTTTTTATCCTTATTTTTTCTTTATATATAATATTTGAGTGGATGTATTGCTTCTAATCATTTCTAGAAAATATTGAAATTCCAATATAGGGAGCTAATATTTTAAAAATATTCCATTTATACAAAGTGAATGACATCATTCATTTTGTCTACATCAATAATTGGAATTGTGTTTGTTACTACATAACAACAAAGTTACGATGTAGCTTGTGATGGTTCCAATTATTCATATATTTTAGACCAATGACCATTAGATTGAGTTGTCCAAATCAACCTATAATATATTAGTTTGTGCAATATGCTAGTATGGATAGGAGATGGGTATGGTAATAGAACATTACTTTTTAATAGCAAAACTTTGTAATCATATTTAAATATTAGTCGGACTTTATCTTTCATAGCTCAAAGCTAGTTAATAACTTATTCCAGGAGAAATCAAGGCCTTTGTCCAAAAAAGAACCCACTCTAATGGTTTTCTATTTTTGCATGTTTTATTCTTTCGCAAGAATTTTCTATTAATTATTTTTAAAACATTGTTTGAAAATAATAATCCTATTCTAATTTTCTAGCAAGCTCTAATCTAAATTCTTGTAGTAGAAGTAGAGGTTAGTTTGTTTCAATTAATTAGTTATTTTTGTTTCCTTTATTTTTGAGTGTTTACCTTCAAGTAAAAACATGGTACTCCTTTGATGTGTGAATATATTATACAAGACACAGTCTAAAAAGATCATAACCCTTGGTTGACATTGAATTAAGTGAGGGGATATATTCTTGCTATTCAAACTAGATTTTATTCCTTGTACATAGTAGAGAACAGCTATATCCATGTTTGGAGTAAGGCTATTCTTAACAAGAGGGGTGGAGGAGGAACTCATGGTGGCAAGGGATAAACGAGAGTGAGGATTAAAACTATTGATTCTCTCTACGATATTATGATGCTTGTCCTAATTTTGTGGGAGATGTTTATTGTGTCTCATGCACTCAATCTCGATCAAAGTTGTCAACCTTAAGCATCTATTAATTTATTCCTAGTCTTGAGAAGTCAGAAGATCGAACAAGCACAACTAGTTGAATGCAAAGCCCATAAATCGACTTAGATTACACTAAAACAGGGTTACTAAAGATATATCTTTTGTTATTAGCTCACAAAGACTACCAAATAAGATAGGTCTCCTATAAGGGTCCCACCACACTCGATGCTTCTTTTAGGTTCTAGTGTTGCAAACAATTCTATCTAAATCATAATACTATCAAAATTAATTTCTCTAGAAGAATATGGCCAAAATAAATTGGCCAAAAAATACCTAATGTGTTTATGTGAATTTGGTCATCATGGGGAGCCAAAATCAGTACTTTGATACCACTTGTGACAAAAGAACTTCACAAAAAACAACAATATTCTACAACATTCTTTCAAGTGGCATTAGTTCAACCGGTTAGATTCCTTGATATTTCAAGGAGACCTAAGTTCAAATCTTGCCAAATAATACATGGATAATATCCAATCTTTGTTGTAATACCACTATGTGTGATGATGTAATACGGGTGGGGCACATTTCAATCCCATATAACCCATTAAAATATATATACCACAACATTCACTAGATATGGCAAGTCCAAATTCAAATCTTAGAAACAATCCAAGCCACTTAGTGAAGGTAAAGTGTCCTAGCCACTTAGAGAGGGTGAAGTCTCTTATGCACACCAGAGGCAATAAAAATTAGAAGAATCATTTGATTATTTAACTATATCATATAGATCCACACATCTGGATGGGCTCTCTAGACCATTCTATCAACATAATTGGAATATAGTGAAGGTTTCTTTATTGGTGGCAGTGGAATAGTCTAGGGTAAAACAATACATACCTTATAAAATAAATGCAACATATCTTACCCTAATTCCATAAAAAATGCATAATTGTTTGACTCATTTAGACCCATAAGACTATGTAATATGGCATATAAGATAATATTTAAAGTTATGGCAAATTGGTTAAAACTATTATTAGACAAAATTATTTTAGAAGAGCAAGGAGGATTTGTGAAAGACAAATTCTGGATGGGATCATAGTAGCTCATGAGGTTATGCATTTAGCAGCTTCAAAAAAAATTATCTTAAAACTTGGTATGAGTAAAGCCTATGATAGGGTTAAATGGAATATTCTTTTTTCAATATTAGAAAATTATGGATTTGAGAATTAATGGGTCAAATGGATTAAATCTTATATCTCTACAATATCATATTCAGTGTTGGTCAATGGGTTAGTAACATAATCATTTATATCCAAGAGAGGGCTTAGACAAGGAGATCCTCTATCACCATATTTGTCCATTACTATGGTAAAGGTATTAGGTAGGAACTTGAATAAGGCTAACAAAGATAGGCTAATAAGTGGACTTAAAACTAGTAATAAGATCAACAACATCACCCATCAACAATTTGTAGATGATACAACCCTTTTGGGAGGGCAGGGATAAATGAGACCAAAGCTTTGAATAACTTATTAAAGGAATATAAAAGAGCATTAGGGAAAAAAGTTAATAGGATAAAACCCAAAATCTACTTCATAAACACTCCAGCTAGAATCAAAGCAGGGATATGCAAGGTCAAAGGGAGAAGGCAAATTTACCACCAACTTATCTAGGGATGCCCTTATTTGAAGGGAGAATCATGATAGAATAGTGAAATCTAGTTATAAGTAAAGTTTAAAATAAAGTACCATATGGAAAGGTAGATGAATATCATTAGCAAGAAGAGTGTAGCTAATTAAATCAGTCTTATAGGCCATTCCAATATATTATGTCCTTGTATACTATGCCAAAATCAATAGAAAATAGTTTAATCTATATTATGCGATCATTTTTATGGTCAGGATTACATGATAAAAGGAAATTTCCTTTGGTGAAATGGAACAAGGTGTGTGATGATAAAAATAGGGGAGGTATTGGTGTAAGAGTTCTTACGGATGCAAACTTAGCTCAATCAAAGACAATGGAAAAGAATTCTTCAAAGTAAGTACATTGAGCCCAATGACCCAAGCTTAATATTTATTGTGTTCTCATTACCATATGGTTTTGCACTATGGAATTGTTTTAATAAAATCAACTGATCTGGTCTAAGATGGGTGTTGGGAACTAGAGGAAAAAATCTATTTGAATGGATACTTGGTGTGATATAAAAAACCACTCAATCTAGATCCAATTTTGAAACCATGGATGAGAATACTTCAAGACAAATATGGTGATAGGGTTTCAAACATTATATATAAGGATTAGGAAGGAAGATACAAATGGAAAAAAAAAATTATTAGGATACAAGATATTGATGCGCAGAAAGATAACAGCAATGATTATTATGTGGGGAGCTAAGGATAAGTTGATTTATGAGTTGAATGACTCACGAGATACACAACAAGAAACGGTTATAATGTAAAGCACCAATAAAATAGGAATAACTTCAAGATATGGAGAGATATTTGGGATAGCCCAGGCATTCCTAAAATCAAAATGTTTGTTTGGCTTGTATGTCATAAAAGAATTTTTTCCTAGGATAACCTTATAAAAAGGGGTTTTCGTGGCCCCTCACAATGTGTTCTATGTAAAAAGGATGAGAGTGTAGACCATTCTTGGGACACTGCTCAATAGTTTGGAAACTATGGCAATGGATTCTTAATATGTTTGGTAAATGTATGATAATGAATGGCAGAATTGAAGAATGGTTAAAGCAATGGTAGAGCACTTTTAAAAGTGATACTTTACAAACAATATCGGATATATCAAAAGATACAATAAATTGGACTGTATGGATGGAAATGAATAGAAGAATATTTAAAGGAAAGGAAAGTAGTTTAGAGGTAACGAAAAGAAAGATGTATTTAGCCATAGAGGAGGCTAAACCATCCCTATCAACTCACCTAATCCCTAATATTGAAGCAAAGAGCCTTGATAGATGGAGTCAAGTCATCAAATGGAATTATGAAAAGAAGGTAAAGAATATAAAGTGGAAACCACCAAAAGTGGAGTTGGTCAAATTGAATTTTTATGGAGCATCTAAATGAAATACAAGACCAACAAGAGGAGGAATAATTAGAAATAATAGAGGAGATATTTTATCTCTTTACGCTTTCAATAGTGGATTTAAGACAAATAATGAAGTTGAAGCTTGGGTGACTTTGGAAGGGTTAAAATTATGCAGACAAATAAAGTGGAACAGAGCATAGATGGAGGTGATTCACTAATAGTAATAAATGCAATTTTGAGGAAAGCAAAGGCTCCATGGAACATACAAGAGATCATTGTAGAAATACAAGACCTTGCTATAGAGTTTGAAGAAATTAAGTTTACACATACGTTAAGGGAAAGAAACAAATGTGGAGATATGCTAAGCCAATAGAGGGCTTTTAATTGAGGATCATGAAGTTAAATTCCCTTTTCCGTGGTTAGAGGAAGTAGTAAGTTTAGTTGAAGTTCACAAAAATATATTGACTACCTGCATCAAATAATGATTAAGATTTACTTTAATGTTTTCCATTGATAATTTATGCTTTATTTTATAACATTGATATGTTTTCATATAAACTATTTATTACAATTTTTGTGATTACATTTGCTACAAGAAGGAAACTAGCAATATTGGTCTAGTAAAGTAGACTAAGCGCGTAGTTTTCGAAATATTACTCTACTAAGATGCAATGCATAGATAATAGAGGTGGAGTTTTGGTATTGTGAAGGTTGTTGTAGGAAAATGTCAAGAATGATGTTGAATTTTGAAATATTTGTATTCACAAAAAATTGAAGAAGATCGAGAAAATGAAAATCAAGAAATCAAACTTTTTATGAAAATGATGTAGGTATCTAACTATAGTGATTCAATTGAGATGAGAATTTAATCTATTTGTAAACTCTCAAGCTCTAAAGGAGAGGTGTGATTTGTCAAGGGTGGGGGACCCGAATACAACTCTTTGTTTTCCAAAAAAAAAAACTATATCATATTTTGTCCTATTTATTGTGTAACAAGTAATCAAATCCTAACCCTAGTTCTCAAGGGTCAACTATTCCTAACCTAAGGGATTGGTCCAATAGAATAAAGATAGCCAACATGGCTACCTCATGGTTAGGAATAGTTGAATTGCCTCAGCAATAACCTAAAGATAAGCCCAACGTTTGGAACAAGTGATGAGAAGCAAGTTTCATGCCATAATCCAAAGTTCCTTTACACAAGCGAAGCAATTTGTAAAGCCATGAAGACACCTAAAGGTAGGTTCAAACTTATGACAATACACAAACTAGGGTCGAGCGGCCATAGACCAAGGTTGAGTGTAATCATATTATAGATCCAAACCCACTCATGTTCTAAATGGGTTCTACCTAATATTAAGCTTAATTTTAGTTAAAAACATTGTGGACAACAATAAATGGAAAAAAATCGTGAGTTTAATTCAAATTGCAATCTTCACATTGTGATGGACACTCCCAAAATGGTATGCCTCATGATAAGATGGTTTGTTGTAATATGGTTTTCTACAATATCACCATAATATGATTTATTGCAATTTGTGATAATATGATACAAGTGGGACCATATTCAAAATAAGATGAATTTTTAAATTAAAAATATCATGATAGAACTAAGTTAAGGAAGAAAAACAATTGTGTCCCACTTTAGATCAGTTCACTCATATACTATTATATATTTGCTCCATATTATATATAAAAAAATATATGATTGTTTTTCATCAAATAAAATGTTCATATGAAATGTGTGCTTGTAAAAACATTCTTTGATCTCATATTTCTTCAATTATTAATGACAAATATAATTTTATGCTAATTTAACACATTTGTCCAAGCCTATAGAGCTAGACTTTTAACAAAAGCATGTAAGCAAAGGGAATAAAAATTTCTAAACTAAATTAGGGATTTTGATAACAATCTTGGATGGCAAGATCATTTTCTTGTGTGATGTTCTTTACATTATGTTATTGACCATTCTATTATATAGAATTTACCTTTTTTTAATTTCATGGAACTATGGACTATTCTTAAACTAGGGTAGTCACCTTTAGTTGATTCAAGCAAAGTCAATGTTAAAAGTTGTGTTCATGTATAGTCGAGCTACATGCTTAAACACCAGAAGTAAGAATGAAACAAGAGAGTTTTATTCGAATAAAACTATTTTTTAAGTTTTGTTCCTTTCTAGTTAACTAAAATGTTGAAGTAGCCATAAAAAGTGAAGGACATCTATAAAATATAAAGCAATATAACAATTATGAGATGACACATCTTTTAAACAAGGAGAAAAAATACAACATTGAAATCTTGCAATGACATTAATGAAAAAATACAGGCACAAAATATTACAAATTAGAAATTAAACACGTTAAACAAGTATACAAAAAATAAATGGCACAAGTTTAGTATATATTTCTTTATTTTTACAAAGAAGATTTATGTTCAAATCAATGTTAAAATATTTGCACATGTATAGTCGAGCCGCATGCTACAAAAATGTTGAAGTACTCCTAAAAAATGAAAGACATTTATAAAATATAAAGCAATATAACAATTATGAGACGCCACATATCTTAAGCAATGGCAAAAAATACAACATTGAAATCTTGCAATGACCTTATGAGAATAAGAATGGCTCAAAAGATTACAAAATAGAAATTAAACGCCTTAAATAATAAAGGTATACAAAAATTAAATGGCATAACTTTGGTTAGTTAATTTTTTTTTTTTTACAAAGGAAATTTATGTTCAAATCTTACCCAATAATACATGTATACTTGTCAAGTGGTTATAATATCACTATGTGATCATGATGTAATATAGATAGGCCTGTTCCAATCCCATATAATCAATTAAAATATATATATATATACAAGGTTATAACGAAAAATATTGCACCTCTTTGCATGATAGGTTTGAAATGGAGACCAATAAAAAAAAATACCAGAACATTGAATTACAAGTAGTTTCAAAACTTTCAACTTCCAATTACTAAGGTACCCAAAGACTAACAAAAGACATTAACCATAAAGCTACATTGCTAGTGGAAGAAGATTGAACATAAGGGTTTAAAATGAAAACAACAAATAGCAGTGGAAAAAGACTGAACAAAAGGGTAGTTGATAAAACAAAAACAACAAATGCGTAAATGGGATATTAGTTTCCAAAAATAGCTAGAGCACTAATCTAAAAAATAAGAAATATGTTAAAAAAAACATTCAAACTAAGAGGGATCCATATTTGAGCGAGTGACCCATATTTGAACACTTCATAACGTTAGATTGAACACAAAGGTTACATATTAAACAAATAGATACATGAATCATACATATCAACATATGTTATTATGAGAAAAAAAATGTATTTAACATTTTTTTTTATTATATTAGAGGAATTAGTAACTCCTTACAATTTTCTACGCCTCTCGTGGGTTCGAATCCTACTCCTTGCTACCACTATAACCTTTAGTTGCACCGAGTAAACTTTTTAACGTAGCCAACAACGTGACACGCCCTCCGGTACTACGAGGCCCAAGGGATTGGAACTATGGTCTCCACACTCCCACGAAAGCGTTTTGACCCCTAGACCAGGCCCTCTGACCTTAACGATCTTCAAAAAAATAAATGTATAACGTATTTATATCTCCTCTTATTAAACTTCAATTATGGGATTCCATTGTGCATTTATGTGGGTTTATATAGAGTTTTATATAAAATATGTAATTTTTGATGGATGGATGCACATGTTTTGGTTGTGTACCTCAAAGAAATATTGTTAAAGAGCCAGTTTAGAACAGCATTTATTATAATCGAACATTGAAACTAAAGATGCAATAATACATCACAAACATGTATCTATAAATTTTCATGAGCTAAGATGGTACCATAGAACCCCTCAGTAAAAGTGCCAATGTTGGTTGTTCAACAATAGGTCTCTCCCCTTATTTAGCAAAAGAGAAGCAAATGTCAACACTAAGCCAATGAATTCATCTCCACACACCTATAGAAATCTGAAAGACAAAGATACTTCTAAAAAATGACTAATCCACACTAATTCAAACGGCAAAACCTATAGATGGATAATAATTTAAACATTTATCAAATAACATTAGCTCCATCAAAATTCAAATCTTACCAAACCATATATAAATAATTACCAAACCATAATAAAGTTGAAACCAATTCAATCCCATGTAATTTATTTAAAAACAAACTTGGACATTTGGACATGAAACTTACCTTATAGAACCTTTTCTATTTTAAAATTAGTAAGCATTGCAACTTGTCCTACACAAATAAAATTTAAAACAATCATGCGTGTATATATATTCTATATCACTCTTTAGACACCATGACCATGTTTATGACGAACTTTAAACTTGTTTATGACTCGTCAATCCTTTGAAGTAAATAAATTCTAAACCTCTAAAGGCCCTCAAGGTTCAAACTTAATTTCTATTACTCCTTTATAATCTGTTCAAATTTAACTTTAAACTCAACTCCATCCATACCTTGTTTTCTAAGCCTTTCGTCTCCAAGTTTTGAAGTGCATTCTTCACCTACATTTTTTTTACTATGCCTTCCACGATACTTTTCTTGATGGGCAATATGGATATATGTTAAAACAAGGTAACAGATGGCACATCTCACAAATTACAGGAAGTCAGTCCACAATGGTAATTTGGTAAAATAAGCTAACCTACAAAATATTTTAAGGGATTGGTCAAAGACAAAAGGAACGGTGTTCTATCACTTTGAGAAAGCTGATCCCCGGTAAAACATTGATCACTTTTTCATGATCATTAAAATCTTTGGTAACGAATTTTGTTTAAAAGAGACCCATTTTAAGAATGTTTCACATTTCCGAATAACATTAACAAAAATAACCATTTACGAAGAAGAATATGATTAAGTAAACCAGATAAGCCATTAAAAAATCATAACATTAACAGCCAATTTGATCCTTTCAATGGGTCTCTTTAAGGTTATTTAATATATATATATTTTTTTTTTTGAGATTGAAATAGGTTCCATTCTTATTACATCCTTACATAGTAACATTACAACAGCCTGACTATTATATATATATATATATATATAAAGCAATTTGATGCATTCAAAGTTTCATGTAACATTATATATATATATATATATATTGGGATTGAAATAGGTCCCACCCTTATTACATAACCACATAGTGGTATTACAACAGCTTGACTGGCTATGATACATGTATCACTTGGCTTACAACAGCTTGACTATTATAAATGTACCACTTGACAAAATCCAAACATTGGTCTCCTGGTTGATAGTCCAGAAACCTAACTAATTAAGCTAATATCATTTGATATTTTAGTAATCAGAGCAATTAATTTCAATTATATCTCAGAGCGAGCATTGGAGCTTACTGGCTATTCTGATTCATATTGCTGCACACTGGGCATGTCATCTTGACACACTTGCATCAACATTAGAATACTGCTGTGAACACCTAGCAGCCATCTCTTCTAAGTACAGAAAGAATTTGTCAGGAAGATTGATGCTCAAGTCACTAGGTTATAACCCACATCATCAAAGCGCAATGGTCAAGGTTGTATTGGATTAACTAAGAATATTTGAATACTGAGATCAGTGAAACAATCAAAAGATGAACTGCACATAGCCCAACAACTGTTAGTCCATTGGAAAATGCATATTCGTACAAGTGGTCGTGAACACAGAATCACAAAATGAGATAATGTAAAGCGTGACTTCACTCTCTTTTACCATAAAGATAATGCATTAGAAGTCATTCTTTGGTCAATTACAGGATTATATAAGAACTTTTTCTGCAATAGTTTCTCTTTGGCTACTTAAGCTAAATATAAGATGATAAGGATTGAATAAAGCCTGCCTGAATAACACGCCAATTCTCCATTAAGAAAAAAGCTACTGTTTAAGATCAAGAAGGCCCTCAAAAGAATTTCCAAACAGGTCGTTCTCATCATTTAACCGCCCCCTGCTTGTCCAAAAGTTCACTTTTCCGTTATATTTTTCAAATTTTGTGCCTCTTGGGATTTCAATCCTTTAATCAACATTATATACTAAATCCAATCTTGTCAAACTATCTCGGCCCAAGGTACCATGTTATTAAGCAATGTAATTAATCTATTCCACATTGGAAGATTATAAATATAAATTTGCTTTACATAATATATTAAAAACTATAAATATAAATTTGCTTTACAGAATATTGATTAACTAAATCATAACACAGTTAATCCAAAAACAACAAAGAAATGTTGATTATAATACAAGAACTTGGCAGTCTAAGATATTGTAAATTTTGTGCTTGTTAGAGTATTAAAGACTCATGTTGACCACGTAATTAAAACAAAAGCCAGGAAATGTAAACACTAAACCCCCTGTCCATTGTGTTAAACCAAAAGTAATCCACCATTGTATACTTACAAAAACAAATCTGAGGCTGTTCTGAGGATGGTTGGATCCAACCTCAACCTAAGCGAAAGTCCAGGACAGAATAGACAACACAAGAAAGCTACATATAGATCAGAACTTTGCAAGTATATTTTTTCAGCTACTTTCAAGAAGCTATCCACACCACCCACTTCTATTGCATACTGTCATTTAGACCAGTGCCCGTCTAAACAAACCACACCCTCCAGACAAAAATCCTAAGACTGAACATCACAAATCAAACATTCAATCAACATCTTCAAATGTTGTTATTTTTTAATTAAATTTCTGGGTTAAGCCACCACAATTAGAATCATGATACAATGACCTACTACCAAGACTTGAATAATGCTAATGGGTAAAAGAATTTGTCTTAGCCCTTGTCAGGCATTAAAATCAAAGCTGCAATATGTACCACTGAACTCAAGAATCAAAGAATTGCATGCCTGACATCTTTTCCCCTTGAAATGACATACTCCACTTCAAATTCAGTACACTAAATCACCGCCCCCATAGTCAACATTTCAAATAACATGAACTCAAGAAACTAAAAATTGCTCATTAAAAAATAATTGTTATTGTCAAACTCTGCACTATTGCTCAATCTGACAGGATTTATGTGTAATGGAAAAAAATGAGAGAGCAAACAATATTTATTTTTTATATTAAAAAGGCAAATTGAAAATAGAATAATCATCTCGACAAACAAGTGAAGATATTCCGAATCCTTTCACAATGCTCAAATTCTAAAACCTCTTTCAGACACTGATCTACTGAAAAACGAAGTCTTTTCAACGCACGTACAAAAGATTAAATAGATGAAGCTCAAAATTCATATGCTCTATAATTTCATTTACATTGCAATAATGGAGGTAACACGCAATAAACTTATAGTAAATCAAATGAAAATAATGTGAAGTACAGGCCTGTGGCCAAGATCTATTGATGACAACTAAATTTTACACCTTAATGCCCAACTCATCTTGCATTCCTGTGTATTTTAATGCTTTTCGAACACGGCTCTCCAGTGGCTCATCTTGCACTCTTATGTATTTTAAACCCAAATATCTTTGGAACATAGCTCTGCACTGGCTTTGATGGTTTTATATGTGAATATGTCATCAAGAAAAGATGTGGAAACGTGGTTCCAAAATATGCACCATCAGTATCTGAATTAGTTAAGGAAATTTAGGTTACAGAACAGTAAATGATAAATATATCTATCCTATTCTCAATAAACACCTGGACATGATTCTTTATAGGAAACAAATCACCAAGCATATGGAAATTATACTGTTGACAATTCATTTAAACGTCAACTTTGCTAAGGATACTGCCTTGGTATTTGGATCTTGGATAGTATACATCTTCACACTTTGGGCAGTAAATTTTCACTGTGCTTGTCCGGGGAATATCCGACTGGCCAACAGGAAGACATGGTTGACCTGAACAGTAAACTCTTGGACATCTTCCAAAATCAGTATTCTTGAACTTCTCCAACTGCACAATCAATATTGAAGAAAGAATCAGATTCATAGACAGAAAGCAGAAGCTTCTAAAATACTATATGAGATTATCCAAGTTTCAAAAAGAAATTACCATAGCATTCATTCCTTTGCTTGTTAAAATATAGCGGACATGGATCAAACCATAGAGCATTTCAGCAGCCGACTCCACCAGCTCATTCTGTTCCTCAGTTAAGATATCATCTGCAAATGCAGAATATAAAGAGGTTTTTAATAGGTATTTTAAAAATAATAAACAAATTACTAGAAGTAAAAGAAGGAACACACATTAGCATTTGTGCAAGGAATTTCTTGGTGCAACTCTGTGAAGATGCTTTAAAAGGAAAACATAAGGTGATGGAATAATTATGCCAGGTAAGAAACAATCATTATTGACTTATGTCAAGATTTATCATGTAGGAATGTTTACAATGCCCACTCTGTTCCTGGAATGTTATGAAATATTTGAAAAATTTAAAACAAGAACCACCAAAGAAAAAAATGGTTCTCTTGAATAGATTTGATGAATAAATTGCACTAACAGCACAAATAAAATGTCAATACCCCACATCAAATGGCATTAACTCAACTGGTTAGATTCCTCAACTTTCAGGGAGGAGACCGAGGTTCAAATCTTGCCGAGTGATACATGCGTAATTGCCAAGCTTGTTACAATACCACCATGTGGTCATGATGTAATACAGGTGGAGCCCATTTCAATCCCATATAACCAATTCAAAAAATAAAAATAATACCCCACATTAATTTTTGAATACAGAAAATGTTTATTGTAATTACATTTACTCGCTGGATACTTTCTAAAACAATATAATCAAAAAACAATGAAAAAAAGATTTAGTTTACTTCCAAAAAACAGTAATCCTAACCAAAACTAATTGTTCACTCAAGCTTCTCTGCATTTCTCAATATATTGATCAGGTACGCCCCAACTATTGTGTTTCTCTTTGAATAATCTTCCACACTTGGTGCTCAAGACAGTAAAGAAAAAGGAAAAAATATCAATGTCACCCAAGAGTTTATCCTTTGGAAGCATGTAAAGCATCATAATAATGTTTAATATTTCAGAGTAATTATAATAGAAACCATTAACTCTAATCATTAGCTCAGATAAATTTAATTAGAATAAAGTACAAGTCAATCTGAATCCTTGGAGGATTTCTTATCTAACAAACAGTTTGGAGATTTAGCAGCTTGGTCCATATCAAAATTCTAATTAAATATACTGTTTAGTTTACCAAACATTTGAATCTGATCATTTCACCCCTATCAAACAAATAAATTACTATCTTCAAAAGACTCCGATTTGTTGAGTCAACTTTATCCCCCATGTGGTGAATTAAGATATTAGAGTAACAACATGGGACAGAACAGCCCTCTCAAGGGCAGGGTCAAAGTCAAATAACTCGGATTATGCTCCCAACGATATTCTGAAAGAACAAGAGACAGTAGAATTTCTAGAGGATGTAATAGCGAGCTTCACCGTAAATTTATTATATATTATTAATCCGAGCACTATTTATGGTTTCATAGAATTTGTACATATTTTAATCAATATATTGTAAATATATCTTTTGCTAGAAAAAGTGAGGAAGAGGGCAACGATTGATAGATGGCTAGCTTAATTAATCAAGTATTGTTGACAAATCTTGGGACAAACGCTAATAATATGTTATTCTAAACACTCAATATCACAAAAGAATTTCTAGTGCTGGGGACAACAGTCTAGTGCTGATGACATGAACTGACATTTCCAATGCAAGGTGAACCTGAGCAGAACTAACATCAACAATGCAGTTCAAAATCATCATCTAATGAGACATAAGAGATGATGCATGGCTTTAATCAAGGGATATATCATATATCCGGTACTAATGCTTTAACCGTTTGAATGTATTGTAAGGTATTGATTCTCCTTTACATAGCCCTAAATCAAGGAAAGCAGACAGATCTTAGTCCAAACAAACGAACTCCAAGAATAAAATTTGCTTCCAATATGAAAGCTCAAAATATATAACCACGAAAAAACAAACATTACAAATATTTAATACATTTAACAGCAGTTGCCTGTCAAGAACTAGAATATGAGTAGATTCTCACCATTAGATGATTCCACATCCAATATCAAGTCAAGGGCATAATCATAGTATGGAACTTGACTGCTAAGTCCACAGAGGTTGAAATCATCCTGAATGTATTCATCATCAACTTCACAGAAGAACTCATTGCCTCTTAAATTACAGAACCATGATATCCAGGACGTGTCATCTGCGTCAGACCCGCTGACATCTGATTCTTCGCTGTCTGTGTCAGAGTCCTCCACTGCTCCATTTACACCCAACAACAAAATAAGATAACAGGATGCAATGAAATGGAAAAAACCCCAAAACAATTTATCATGTTTAAAACGTAAATTTTAAAAATAGTCAGTCTAAGCATAATTGTAAATATTGAAAACACTACAAGCATGGAAAAGGCTTTGATAAATATGACAAAATGACCCTACTAGTTTAACAACTGTCTCTTTTCCATGATTCCCCTAGAAAAATTTATGCTCTGTAAAATTCCCAAGACAGTGAGATATGTTCCCCAGACACTAGGACAGGCCTCTACTAGCTTGGGGCTATATGAAAATTTTGTCAATAAGAAGTTCCATATACAAAACTTTTGGCAACCAGTAGAACACATGCAACAAAAGCTTCAAGTAAATGCTCTTTTCACTGCATATTAAATTTTTCAAATTTATGTTTATCTTACAATCAAACACTTAAATTATTATAAATTTAACGCTTCCCTTTCCAATTCCATTTTTTTAAACAAGAGATGTAGTAAAAGTAATATGTGGTGGCTATTAAATTTAGCAATATTATTTTTGTATTTTATATTATTCACTATAAGTTTCAATTTAATTTACTTTATTTAAAAGATTCACTACAAAGACAAATGATTTAAATGTTAAATTGTCTATTACTGATTTAAAATTATCAGAATGTTGAACCATTGTATATTAAATAGGATTTTTTTTAATTAATTTTGATTTTTTAACGGTAAATTATTGCTGTTGTGTTTAACCTGCAACATCAATATTGAAAGATAGATTCAATTCGTATTCAATTTTCTCTGATGTGCTAGGTTATCCGTAAAATTTGAGGCCTGTATACAACCCCTTAAAAAATTAAAAATTAAAAATATATTTTGAAAAAAGTTCTAGACTAGATGAAGTGGCAAGCCCGGTGCGCTTGTCATGTAGAGATCCAGGTTCGAATTCGATAGATTAATCCTTGAGTACATGCTTGCTAAAGTAAATAAATTGTTGTAGGTAATTAATGTTACAATTGAAAGCTACTTTTAAAATATATATTTCAAATTCTTTAGGCTTTATGGTGCATCTCCAAGGTTTCGTTGTCATTTACCTGTGAGTTTTAAATGCGTGAACAACAAAGAGCAGCGTTTCAACATCTCAAACACGTAAACAACAAATATGAGGGTTACAGTGACGAAGTAAAAACTAAATATAGGGATTTCAGTTACTCGCCGTCATCGGTATAGTTTATCTTGTCAAGGCCGGAACTCCTGGAGTCCCCAGGCGTCCGCCGCCCGGCTGAAGTGGAGGGCACGGACAAGCGGCCGTTGGCTCCCTTCGAAGTGGACGGCGAGGACTTGTCGAGAGCATGACCGTGACTATGCAAGTTCTTGTCCAGAGCATCGTTGATGCGCTTCCGATCCGCAGACGTGCCGTCCCCCCTCGCCACCTCCGCCTTCGACGCCGCCGTCCTCTCACCCCCTCCTCCGCCACCGCCGCTCGCTCCCCGCTCCTTGTACATGACCTCCCAACCCTTTCCGCCCTTCCTCTTCACCAAACCCTACGCCTCCCTGCACACACGATGGGAAATCATGCCCTGCTACTCTATGTGCCTGAACGACCAAAAACAACCATGAACGCATACCTTACGCGACAATCGCTCCACAATTTTTCACAAACCCTAAATTAGGGCTCCCGCCTCGAAGAAGAAAAGCAAGCAAAAGGTCACCAAAAAAAACAATGAAAAGGCAAAGCAAAAGATGTTTGACGTTTGACCTTACCAGGTTGCGATGGAGGCAGATCTGCCTTCAACCCCCCGGCCATACCCCTCTTCACTCCCTCTCTTCCTTTGCTCCGGGGCGCTCCAACCCTTCGTCGCTTCCTTCGATGCCACCGCTACGAAAGCGAAAAATTACCAAGGCGACCGCGTTTACGCAGCCCGTTACCACGGGTGACCGGCGATGGCCCGCGCCCCTCGGCTCGTACCGCCGGTGGATGCGATTATGCACCTAAATTTTTTTTTATTTTTTTTTAACCCTCGAGGGCGGGAATTTGTGTGTGTTAGGCTGTTTCCGCTTTGGAATATCGAATGTTTTTGTGGCCCGCTTTCCTTAGGTTTTAAAAATATCAGACGACACGTGTAGAGTACGTAGGTGTGAACGTTCGCCCCCTCCCTTTTTTTTTTTTTTTTTGTTGTGCGTATCGATAAGTTCAATATCTCCTCCTGTGGACCACCTTACAGATTTTTGTAGGGTATACAGGGTATAGTGACTTACTCGAGGTTGATTGATTATTTGTTTATGTAGAGACATTTGTATTATCGGTGATGTGATTCGGATTCAATTTTCGCAATGGATCTTTATAAGAAGTATTTTTCTTTTTACATAGGGGAATTGGTAACTGCCTTTTCTTTTTGAACAACTGGTCACAGGGTCAAATCACATTACCTCCGGTCGTAGCGTCAAATCATAGAGCTACCACTATAACCCCTACCTCACCTCGATAAACACAGCACGGAGTGAGGGAGACCCCGATGGCTCGGGGTTGGTACACCATCATCAAGCTGGCGCACACAACGGATTCTAGTCAGACTACTACCTTTGCTCTAGAGTGGGCATGCCCGCGAGGTTTGAACCTAGGTCTCCTCCTGGTAAGTGCCCAACGTCTTACCAATCCACCTAGCCCTCGCGAACAATTTATAACAACTGGTCACAGGGTCAAATCACATTACCTCCGGTCGTAGCGTCAAATCATAGAGCTACCACTATAACCCCTACCTCACCTCGATAAACACAGCACGGAGTGAGGGAGACCCCGATGGCTCGGGGTTGGTAACTGCCTTTCCTTTTTGAACAACTGGTCACAGGGTCAAATCACATTACCTCCGGTCGTAGCGTCAAATCATAGAGCTACCACTATAACCCCTACCTCACCTCGATAAACACAGCACGGAGTGAGGGAGACCCCCGGTGGCTCGGGGTTGGTACACCATCATCAAGCTGGCGCACACAGCGGATTCTAGTCAGACTACTACCTTTGCTCTAGAGTGGGCATGCCCGCGAGGTTTGAACCTAGGTCTCCTCCTGGTAAGTACCCAACGTCTTACCAATCCACCTAGCCCTCGCGAACAATTTATAAGAAGTATTATTCAAAAAAATAAATAAAAAATAATGCGAAGTATAATTAGGATGACCTACCTTTCTTAAGGGTATAAGGAACTAGTATAATGGAAGTTACCTATTATTTATTTAAGTAGTGGGAAGTATAATTAGGGTGACCTACCTTTAGGAGTATAAGGAACTATTTTTTAAGGTACAATGAAAGTTATTTTCCTGATTTTAATTTATATATTTTGGATGAAAATTTAAAGATATTTTTTTTAGTAAAGTGTTTTTCAGAAAGAATTTGTTTTATATTTTAATTTTATAATTTTGAAGATGAAAGTTTAATAATATACTATAAGGATAACTCATTTTTATTTTAGAATTTTGAAGGGGTTAAAGGTGGTTATAATATTATAATTGGCAGTGTTAAATTTAAGTTATTTTAATTAAATGTTAAATACTATAATAGGAGCGGTGGAGACAAAAAGTAGAAGGGCTCGATGAAAGTTATACCAAATTTTGTTGGATAGGAATAAAAGTGACAATTTGGAGCACAAAGTTGAAGGGGACATCGACCGCTTAGAAGCGAGGGTATCGTATATTTTACATCAACTAGGATAAGATTGTGGAAAATTTTTATAATTTTTAGTTTGTGTGTAAAGATTAAGTTGGTGGGATTTTTTTATGGTTTGTTTGGAGAAGGACAGGTTATCAACAAATATTTGACATTGTACTTTTCCTCTTGTATGGTTAAAAAACTTTGTATTTAGTTTGAGTGGTGCGCCAGATTGATGACGACGGTGCAACCCCTGTGCGTCCGGCGGTCCCCATCTCACGCCGGGTTACCATGTACCGAGACGGTGGAAGTCCTGGAAGCCTTTGCAGATAGTTTGAACCCTGCCAGCTGTGCTGGTAGTTACTAAAAATCGTGATTGTAACCATTGCTTCTATATATCAAAAAAAAAAAAAAAAAAAAAAAAAAAAAAACTTTGTATTTAGTTTGAAAAATGATTTGTGTATTATTATTTTTTATTTTTCAAATTTATACATTTAGCCATAGTTTGAACTAGGTTTTTTTTAAAGAAAGCATAAAGTCATACCACTGCGGTGTTCCATAAGGATGACTTATGTATTAGCAGTAGTAGATCGAAGAATCCACTGCGGTGTTCCATAAGGATGACTTATGTATTAGCAGTAGTAGATTGAAGAATGCGCTGGTTTGATGTTTATTGGATTTAGATCGATATTTTTCAAAAATAATTATTATTTTTTAATTAATTTTTAATAAGTTTTTTCTTTTAAGATTTGGTTAGTGTGAGAAATCCCTATGACCAAAGCTAAGGTTAGGCATCCCAATCCCACCATGATCTCTTATAAGAGTAAGAATTGAGCTTATTAATAGGGATCAAACACATAGCCATACACACACTCTACCCCCTCGCACACTCGCCCATGCTAGACTAGGCATTCCATCCCACCAATCCCTCACACACTCGTCCATGTCGGGTTAGGCATCCCATCCCACCATGACCTCTCATAAGGGTGAGAGTTGAGCTTATCAATAGGGGTAAACACATAACCATACACACACATCCCCTCACACACTCGTTCACACCACAGTTTGAACCTTGAACCTCATGAAGAAGAGTCAAAGCCCGAATCGTTGCATTGAACCTTGGACCTCATGAAGAAGAGCCAAAGCTCAAATTGTTTTTTTTACATGGTGAAATCGGTAGCCGCCACAAATCCGAGCAGGCTATCCAGCTTTTATGGCCTTCACTGTATTTTGCGTTGTCCGCCTCGGAAGCCATCACACAGATATTCACACAATCTGTCCCTATAACCGCCATGCCACAATCATTTTAAACCTTTTACGTCGTTGAAAGCACCAGGAAAGGAACAAGCGTTCCATCCGATGAGGCCCGAGATTTGAACCTTGGACCTCCGCCCCCCCTTATGGGGGCAAAGCCCAAATTATTGGGTTGTCCTCTAGGATATTAATTTTTAATAAACTATGAATGGTTTTTATTGGGATCATTTTTATTACAATAATAAAATATTATATTATTTTTGTTATATTGTTATAAGATTCTTTTTTAATACATAGGGAAATTAATAACACCATTGGGTGTTGCCACTATAAACCCTATGAAGTCAACAAGACCCCATATCCTCGAGGACATCAAATGTTATCACTGTAAACCTTGGTTCGTTGGGTTAGACGAAGTCAATAGAATCCTAAACCCTTGGAGACATCAAACTAGGGCAGCCAACCAACAAACACTCGATTACTACCATCCAACGTATCCTTATCTAGGTATGTTGTCGTTTGAACCTTGAACCTTCCAAAGAAAGGCCAAAGCCCTAACCACTACGTTATCCTTTTAAGATTACACAGTTTTTATAAGAGGTCATAGTCATTATATTGTTATAAGATTAATTAAATCATGTTTAACTTGTTTTTTTTTTGCTAAGGATATTCTTTATTTATTTTTTATCAAATATATTTGTCATCTTGAAATATCGTTATAAGATTAATTAAATCATGTTTAACTTATTTTTTTTGTTAAGGATATAGTTTTTTGTCTTTTTATCAAAGATATTTGTCATCTTCCTCAAATTGTTACTTTTTTCAATCAACTTGTTAATATCATTATTATTACTAGGAAACACTCATCTAATTACCTTTTAAAATTTGAATTTTTTCACGATAAAAATCAACATTATAAATGGTTAAAATATTTGTGACTCGGTTTTCATTTCTATAAGTATATTATCTATAACAACGAGACAATTCTCTAATACATCTTTTTTTAAGGGTATTATTCATACACCTAATATTCCAAGATATCATTTTATCATCACTTTTTATTTGTGGTTTTAGTTTATCTTCTTGTTAACACTTACGATGTTTTCATTTCTATAAGTATGTTGTTTATAACAACCTGACAATTCTTTAATACCTTTCTTTTTAGGGGTCTTATTCATACCTCTAATATTCCAAGATATCATTTTATCATCACTTTTTATTTGTGGTTTTAGCTCCACCTTTTATTAACACTTATGATGTTTGTTTTTGTTTTCCTACTTCAATATCCCTCTTAGTTGATTTTTCTCTTTGTTTTTGCTTTTTGTGTCTTCCTTTCTTTTTTATTTTCCACCAACACTTTCACCTTTATCGATCCATTTGATTTTTCACACTACTCATAATGAGACTTATTATCTTTAGATTTGTTTTACTTTGAAGGATTTGAAGTTCAAGGAATAACCTCAAAAGCACTTTCTTCTTCATGTTGCCATGGAAAACCTAAATGTAATATGCTCCTCTATAGTAATTACTTTATTATACTGCCCTAAAAACCTAAATTGCTATGGATTTCCTCCATCCTCATTTTTTTATTATATTGCTCTTGAAACCCTAAAGTGCAAGGGATAACCTCTACAATATTGTTAGGATAGGTTTTTACACTAGTTGACAAAAATGACATATTTACCTGGAATAAACTTGACCTCTTATGTCATCTTTGCATCAAAAATTTCCTCCACATCTTTCTTTGCACCTTTAATTCCTTCTTAATTTGAGCTTGCACAATGTACCTTTTCATCCCTTGAATCCTTCTTTGTTTCTTCTTTCTATGCCTCTTCATTTGGAGTGGAATATCATTGATCTAATCCAGACTTTGTTATAGTATGATTTCCTTGCTTCATCTTAAAGTTTATTTGATCACTTTTGAAGTCTTACATCAAATACAAAACAAACTGGAATATAATCACAAGATCGAATATAATAAAGTTGCAATATAATGAAACTGATACAATAACTCATAATATGACATCAAACAGAATAACACAAGAATAACTCAGAATATTGAAAATACTATTGAATAAAGGTCTACTAATGCACGCAATAAGCTATGCAATTTCGATACAAATTACAATACTTTGTCACACATATATAATTGAATGTGACTCCTCATATGTTGCACTCTTGACCTTCACTCTTCTTTAAAACTCTTCATTTTCCTATTATAAGGACACATATACACTCTTACATAATGAACACTTATGCATATTTGCACTCGCAACACTTGCACACATAATTACATGATACTTGTGCATTTCCTACACATTATTACATTACATGAAATATTAACTCGCACTATAATCTAAGACACACACCTAATATAATAATGTACCAAGGTGGTACCTTGAAATGTACCAAATAATATAATATTCTCCAACACCCCCTTGTATTACATTCTTTGGTTATTGAAGACTTTAGTCTTCAATACAGTCTTCATCCTGATATGACTTTGTAATGGACTAGATCTTGATTTGGTTCTCCTTCCTTTTGATTGTCTTCATCCTTTTCTTCTTTGATTTGTAGATGGCTTTGAAATGCAACTTGTTGTTGTCCTCTCGTTTTTTTCATCATCTCGATTTTTAGATTGACCCAACATTTTTTATGGTAGAAAGATTCTTGATTTTTATTTCTTGTAATATATCTCTTAGAATAGTCAACGACATTATTTTGAACTAAAACAAGATATTAAGAGAATCTTATTGAGTCTAAAGCATATAACCCATTCTTTATTGTCCCTGTAGCTTCCATCTCATTTTGATTTTTAATGAGACACTTATTAACTCTATCTATATATTTGAACTCAATCAATCTTTTGCTTTCTACAAGCTTAGTCATTGAAATAAGATTAGTTGTCAACCCAGGAACATACATGACATCATGTAACACAAAATCTAAAAATGGTGTACTAGGTGTTACACATTTATGTCCATGAACGAGGTAGGTTTTACCATCTGCAATTTTCAAACTAAAGTTGTCTTTGACTTCTAGACAATCAAACCATTGTAAATTTCCTGTCATATGATGACTGGCACCATAATCTATGTACCAAAGGTCTTTATCCTTTTGAACCACATGATTATCTCTATTTGATGTTATCTTGCATTGTTGATAAGGGTTATGAAGGGTGTTAAATGAACTTTGATCTTGTATCCTTCTATAATGTTTTTTATGTTGATAGGTCCCTCTTGATAATTTCTCCATTAATTTCCTTTGGTGTAGTCTACCTTATGTCTCCTTAAGTTTTTGAATAATTATAAAATTAAGAATTTTGCAAATATAATTTTTCTATGTTTTATGTAGAATACCTTATCTCTCCACAATTAAATAATTTGCATAAATTCTCTATATCATGAATTTCAAAAAATAATCAAATAATGCTTTGTAAAACTTCAAATTAACTATCTTCTTATTACTCCAAAAATCTGTTGGGACTGAAACTAATTGGATTATTTTATTGATACAAATGGTTACAATATATAGGCATAAGCCTATATGAAATGCATGACACTTGTCAAGTGAAACTGACAAGTGTCAAGGAAGGCATAGTGCACATTACATTAATTCTAACATTCCCCCTTAATGTGCACTATCCTAACTAAAGAAAAAAAACAAGTCAACATTAGGTAACATTCCCCCTTAATGTTGACTTCTCTAAAAAAATTCTACATCCTCCTTTATTGTTGATTTGGTCTAGGCTCGTGCTCTTTGTGCTTGGCTCTCCAACTGTGAATAATGCTAGATTCACTATGTATACATCTCGGTATGTTTCCTCAGGGTCAGCCACTTCCACGGGTCTATTGCCACTGGGTCAGCCGTCTAAGTGCCTCAGGGCCTCGGCACCACTTGGTCTCTGCCTCTGGCGGTCATCCTCAGAGGATGTTGCCTCTCGTAGGTCACTGACTAGATTCACCATGAATATCAAATCCCTCTTCATGGTGAACTCAATCTAGAAGGTGTCGGTCTCTGTCGAAAATGCACCTTAATACAAAGGAAAAACGAGCCATATAAGAGTGTCGGTATCTACCGAAAATGCACTCTACAATAAAATGAGCCATTGATCCAGATATGGAGGAGAAGAAGAAAGAAGAAAAAAAGAGAATCTTCTGAAGTGTCTTCGTTTGTAGTCTTCAGAAGTAGATCCGGATAAAACTCGGATAGAGTCTAGGGTGTCTATGTCTGTAGTCCCTAGAATAAGTGTCCTTATGGTAGTCACCTCATCTTATCGGAATGCATGGGTAACCAGCCGCTGCATCCGCCAAGTAGAAAGATGTGAATACTAGATACTAGGTTCACTTATAAGTACCTTGGGAGTGTCGGGTACAACCGAAAGTGCACTCCAAGGTAGAAAAACTTTGATGCTAAAAAAATCAATTGAAATAGCCTCAAATTACAATATGACACCACCATTGTGTCCATCATGAAAAACCGTTTCCAACGACTATAAATACCCCTATACTTGTGTCGAAATGGGGCCTTCAACTTGCTGGGAAAACAACAGCATGCTACTCTAGGCAACAATATAAAAACATCACACTGTGGTGGCATTGCGCTCAGGCGGAATAAAAGAGGAACGACAACATGTTTTACCCTTGCTGGGGTATTACAAAGACCATAGGGGTCATCGTCTCCCATTTCCACTCTCCTTGTGGAAAAAAAACATTAAAGGCTAAAGATAGCCTTGTTCAGATTGTTCCCATTTAAAAAACTATCCCCCACTCACTATATTTCAAAATATTCCCTCACTATCATTTAAATAAATAGCCCCACCACTATATAAAAAATAATTGCCTTGTCAATAGATCAACACATGACAATTTCATTAAAAAACTTGTCGGCCATGATTGATTTTGGTAGGACAACCAATAAAGTGTGGTACCCACAAGTGGGTGCGATCAGCGCACTACCTCCGTCTCGCCCCATGGCTCACCACGTGGCTCCACATTTGAGCCATTACTGCCCAACATCAGGCAATGGCATAATATCTGTCTCACACTGCATTTTGATATGCGTTGCTCCTACAGGTTGGATTTTTAAAATAAAGGTAATGGGCCCATTGTTCGGCCACATTAATTAAATAAAACTCCATGATCATGAGTGCAATGGGCCCATGCATATTTTAATAAATTTAAAAAACATTGGGCTAAATAAACCGGCACCATCGACGTCACCTTCTCTGTCTCTCTGTCTCGCAGACGGTGCGCGATGTGGTGCACTACATGGCCGAACATTTGTGCGGGATTGCGCATCAATTTCTGCATTCAACTTGTCATCAGCCAGGCATCAAATCAAATCAAATCATCCGCCCCTCTTTCTGTTATACTAAGGTGTCGCTGGAGCTCTCGGGTTCGAAACATTGGTGTATACTGCAAGTTAACTGAATAAGGGAGAAAAAATGAGGGGGGATTTCCATGAGGGAAATCCCCCTCAAGCTCACAAGACCAGAGAAAGCCTAGAGCTCTGATACCAAATGTTGGGACTGAAACTAATGGGATTATTTTATTGATACAAATGGTTACAATATATAGGCATAAGCCTATATGAAATGCATGACACTTGTCAAGTGAAACTGACAAGTGTCAAGGAAGGCATAGTGCACATTACATTAATTCTAACAAAATCAACAATGCACTTAAAGTAACTAAGGATTTAGATATCCTATTAAATTCCTTATCTCTCCTTTAAGAAATTTAAACCTTAGGATAATAATTAATCATAAAGTCTCCTTATCTCTCCTTATGTCATGACCCTCCCAAATGGACCTTTCGACATGGAAAACAATGTATTAATTGATGGTGCTTTAATACTCGATTTTGTGCAATTAAGCGATTATGCAATGTTAGTAGATATTGAAGAGCATGATACTGCTAACAAAATTATTAATGTGTAGGACTAGGTACACTCGTAAGTGGAAGAAGTTGAGTCATCCACCAAAGGTGAGGGTACTTGAGGTTGGGGAAATGATGAAAAGGTAACTTGAAGGTAACAAGTATGGATACCTTCATATAGGTATGCATTCGCATTAGGGATAATCATCAATAAATAGCCACCTTGAGCCCCAAAATGATAGCCTAATAGCTATCGTAAGTTTTAGAGGATGAGACAGGTGACTAAATTGATAGAAAGACTCCCTCTTTGTTTATTGCACATGTTTGATTTGTCTTTTACTTCAGCACTAATACCTCAATAATTTGAGAAATGTGAATGGATAGGTTGTCTCCATAACTCCTTGTGTGCTATAGTAAATAAGATGATAAAGAGATTTCATTTGAAATAAATAGTTGATTTATTTTAAATTGATCAAAATATTTTATTTTAAATAAATAGTTGATTTATTTTAGAATGATAAAGAGATTTCATTTTAAATAAATAGTTGATTTATTTTAGAATGATAAAAATATTTCATTTTTAAATAAATAAATAATTGATTGCTTTAGAATGAAAAGATACCTCTTTATAAATGAATGATTGATATACTTTAAAACAATAAAGAGATTGTTTCAAATAGTTGTTTTATGTTAAGTGATAAAAGAATCTTTACTATAAACACACAACTATCCTTTTTGAAAAGATAAATGAAATTCATTTAACTTAATTATCAAAAATTGTTATTTAAAATGATGATGAGCATTCATTTAAACTAAATATTAAAGTTCTACCTAGCTGATAATTAAAATTTATCCTATCTGCTGTTGAAAAGCTCTTAAAGCAATATTATAAGAGCGGCTAGGTGAGCAATACGTAATACCGCTTAGAGGATCCATAGGATCGAATTCTTGCACCTACATTTCTTGGGATTTTGACCAAGGTGGCGAGGCGAAGCTTCCTGCCAAGTATGGGAGGGATGGCTTCATTAATAACAAGCTTTGGGAGTGAGAAAATAAAAATAATTCTTTAAGCCAAAGGATGGTCGAAAGCCACAGATAGGAGAGGGAAGTAATAGCAGGCAATTGAGCTTTAATGGGAATACAAGACTACCAAGTGGAGAAAGGGAGAGAGACTCCCTAAAAGGAAAATAAGGTGGAGAGAGAGACGCATATACGAAGAAGAAGCGAAAGAACCAGAAGGTGGAAAAATGAGAGCATGTTATGGAGAAGGAGAAAACAACGCAGATGCCTTGGAATCCTATGGCGGGTATTACCAGAGTGGTCGTATTAGGATCCATTAGCAAACAATTTTAGGTGGGTTACCTTTCATTTGTTTGTCCTTTTAATATAAAAGAAATCGGTTATAATCCCCATGGCCATGGATGTGGTTGATCTGTTGTTGTTCGTTGAAACTATAGACGAACTGCTCTTGTTTATGTCGTAGCTCCTTGAACTGGTTTCCATGTTTTTCTCTTTGTAGACAATGAGGGTGCTTAGGGAAAGATTTGTAGAAGGTCTGTTGTAAACCCACACTCCTTATATCATTGCTTGGATATTATCCCCTGGCCGAACCATAGAAATTAATGTATGGTAACTTTTGATAGACGTCTATGTCGCCTGTTGTTAAGGTATGGTATACCTCTCAACGTTCATCCCTTTTGAGGCTAATGAGATATCGTAGATGACGTCTTTATTTTCGTCACCTGTTACTTGGATTCTTCTCTGGTTTACCCAACATCACTGTGGTGGTCGTGGAGCACACCCATTTCTGAAGGAGCACCTTGTGTGTTCTGGTTGGTGGGGTGCTTTGCTGTTAATACTGTCGTGACCCATAGTGCAACTCCATATTACCTCCAATCACCTTAGAGGTTGTAGGTGTAAGCCTTAGTTTGAGTGTGTATCCTTTGGGCCGCTTCTAGGCTACATTTTCCTAAACCTTATAAGAGTCCTCCCTTGTCGAGAGACCTTGGTTGTGCTTCCATGGACAACGGGTGGAGTTCCTGTGTACTGTCTTGAGCAAACGTAATCCTCTATGTTGACCGGTAATAGTTTGAGTGAATATTAAACTATGGAAAGCAAAGGTTAAACCAAGGAGTAATGTTTGATTTGCTATATGGAAGTCCCTATTATATTAAATAGGAGTTTATTTAAATAATTGGATTCTGGGTAAATAAATAAATGAAGGGTTTCATAGATTAAAGTAAGGGAAGCTTTGATTATGAAATAAAATATTTTTAAATTGAAGTTATGGGGCTTTGATTTAGTAAATAAATAAATGAAGGGTTTCATAGATTAAAGTAAGGGAAGCTTTGATTATGAAATAAAAGAAAGTTGGATTTATTTTTAAATTGAAGTTATGGGGCTTTGATTTAGTAAATAAATAAATGAAGGGTTTCATATATTAAAGTAAGGGAAACTTTGATTATGAAATAAAAGAAAGTTGGATTTATTTTTAAAATTGAAGTTATGGGGCTTTGATTTAGTAAATAAATAAATGAAGGGTTTCATAGATTAAAGTAAGGGAAACTTGATTTGTGAAATAAAGGAATGTTGGATTCATTGTTTTAATTAAAGTAGAGGAAGCTTTAATTTGGAAAATGAAAGAAAGGTTTGTTTGTAAACTAAGGGTATGGGACTTTGGTTTATGAAATAAACGAGAAGAGATTTATTGTTTTAATTAAAGTAGTGAAAGCTTTAATTTGGCAATTAAATGAAAGATTGTTTTATAATATTGAATGAACCTAGATTATTTGGCAATTAAGGGTATGGGACTTTAATTGTTGAATAAGGGTTGAATCATTTATTACAAGTATAGCCCATGATCTAGATGCATTGTTGAAAGACTCTCATAGGAGGATGAGAGGGAAAGAATAGAAATAATAGTTTCTATGATATCAACTATGCATTAGATAGTTGAATTGCTTGGGTTGTTTGTATAGTTGCAATTTGGCAATGAAATGAGTAAATGCATTTAGAAGCATGTCTATCCTGAACTATGAGTGTCTTGATCCCCTACTATCCTCACTTGATCGATGGAAGAGTGGGAGGACCAAAGTTACAAATGGACCAATGCACAAGTTTGCTCTCTACTTTACATCTTGTTTATTTATGCAAATAGATTAGACTTGTGGGGAGATTTCCTTGATGAAATCGATGTAATGTATTATTTTAGAGTATGGAGGTTTTACCATACACTTATGTAATAAATGATCAATGTGGAAAATGCACCTTTGTATTCTATTTGATTTATTGTGAATGTATCTACATCCTTTCTAATTCATGCTTATTCTTTAATCATTGCTCTATGTTTCCAGTTACCTTTTACT
Organism: Wollemia nobilis; assembly: GCA_028583015.1. Lineage (NCBI taxonomy): Eukaryota > Viridiplantae > Streptophyta > Pinopsida > Araucariales > Araucariaceae > Wollemia > Wollemia nobilis. The sequence goes on from JAQPPZ010016670.1 coordinate 3,229,987, forward strand.
TGTTTAAATGGATTATGTTTTGTTAGATTTAGTATCTAGATCTATCTTTTATTTTCTTGTTTGAATAACTTTCATAAGAATTGAGTAGTAAGTTCTAGGGTGAACTTAGAGGTTAACCTAAGGGCTTGAGACCCCCTTAGGTAAAATGGTAACTAGGTTTATAGAAGATCATACCTGAGTTAAGATATCTTATCAGAGGACAATATTGATAGCTTAACTCGCAGTATACGTAGCATACCTATGCATAATGGCTTGCATAGGATATGGAGATGTGTGTACACCTTCTAACGGTTGAGGGTGATAAGTCTAGCTCATCAAGGATGATGAGATGGATGGACTTATGTGCATAACATGAGATATGCCCACGTAGAAGGGATGTGCATGAGGAGAATCTTGTGTGGTATAGTTATTGAGAAACTTACGGGTTTTGTTAAAATATTAATTTGATCTAAGGGTGGTTAGGGGTTTATGAATCCCTCTCCTTATGTCAAAAAAAAATTCTTTCTATTTCTGTGTGTTTTCTTATTTCTTGATTTTAGGATCATTATACCTTAACCTTAGCAAAAATTAAATATAAAATTTGAATTTGAATTATACCTCCTTGATGGTGTTTTACTTTTGAAAAATGCTTTCTATTGCAAAAATTTGGTAATCCACCTCTTTGTGATTGCAAACATTCTACTTCCTTATGGCTACAAGTATGTGTGTTGTTTGCCTATCATTGTGAATTGTGTGTTCTACCTACCTATCACTGCGTGTGTATTGTCTTCCTTCCAATGTACGAGAGTAAGTAATGGGAATCATGGGCGTTTCTCTTGCTTCTTCCTTTCACCTCCCACATTGTCGTTCTATTTCTATGTTGCCATGTGTCAACATGGTACTTTGCATGCTTGGCATTTTATATTCCAACACTCATAAATTTCAATTCTCTTGGGTGCACTAATGACCTGATGCTCGAATCATTTCACTGTCTTCGATAGTAGATTTTGAGCGTTAGGATTTCTAACACTTGGTTCCTAACTCTTGCATTTCCTTCGATGTTTGAGTTGACCCAAATTTTGTGCTCATTCGATGTTCTAGCTTGAGCGTTAGGGTTTCTAACGCTTGGCTTCTAACTCTTGCACTTCCTTTGATGTCCGAGTTGACCTAACTTTTGTGCTCAATCAATGTTCTAACTTTCCCTAACCTTTTGCACTTCCCTATGGTTGTTACCTATGATGCTTTTGTGCTCCTGATCAGGCTGTAATGGATGACTATTAAATATCTTCTTTCAGACTACAACGAGCAACATTTTTAGTATCCCTTTGTTGCAATGACATTAGAGTTTGATGCAAAGTTTTATCCTTATTTTGATGTATCTTGTATTGTGTGGAATGATAAGATTTCTATGCTAGAGTAGGGTTCTTCGTGGCAATGATATTGTACTCGTGTTGATCGTCTATGGTACTATCCACTTTTGATGTGCAATGGCACTCTCTCTTTACTCTAACAATAGCGCTTTCAATATTTCTAATATTTCTCACATGGTGTCCATTTTTTGTTGTGCAATGGCGCTCTCTCTTTACTCTAACAATGGCACTTTCAATATTTCTAATACTTCTCACATTGTATGCAGGTAAATTTGAACATAGAGCATGGCTTCAAAGATTGCTCCTATAAAATTACACTTGTAAACTTTCTAATTGCACCAGATCCCTTTCTCTATTCGTTGCTTGAATAAAGTTTTCTCTTCTATGTAAAAAACTCTGTCTCCTTCAATGTAGTGACACTTTAAGAAAAAATATGTTCTCTTGGAACGTTCCTTTTGTTGTCCTGAATCTACCATCAACATTGTCCTAAACCTGCCTTCAATGTTATCCTAAATCTACCTTAAATATTGTATATTTAACACTTGATTGCTCTATTTTCAATGTAGTTTTATTTTTGGCCAAATCTATAGAGATATCTTATTTCTCTATTTCCTAGTCTTCACAAACTTGTTGGCCTTTGATGTATGCAAGCTTTGGCAAGATACTTGCCTTCCAAATATTGCCTGGTCTATCTTTAAACCTTGTTGTCCTTAAGACTCCTTGTTGTCTTGAAGTTTTCAAGTTCTTTCTCAATCTTCACTGGAATATCCTTCAATGAGTCTCCTCTATCTCTTATGGGCTTGTCGTCGAATAGCAATGATTATCCCAAACTTGATGTAAGAACTCTTTATGGAAATTATTCTCTCTCTATTTTATTACTTAGAACAAACTTATTTAGTATTCAAGAGGACCTCTTTGCTTGGGTCTCTTCTTCTAACTTCAATGGCTTATATGGGACCACTTTCTCTAGGTCTCCTATCTCTGCCAATTTTGGGACCTCTTACCTCGGGTCTCCTCTTTTCTCTAACTTCTATGGGACCACTTTTCCTCGGGTCTCCTATCTCTGTTAACTATGGGATCTCTTCTTGCGGGTCTCCTACTATCTCCAATGTAACCCCTTCTCGTAGGTCTCCTTTTTCCTGCAACTTGAATCAATCCTTTCTTGAAGAAAGCTCTAGGCCTTCAAGCAATAAAAGATGAAATTCTTCTCTATTTGTTGTAGGAAGCTTCCCAAAATTTGAAGATCAAATTTTCACTGTAGCAATATCTTAGATAGATTTTTCTAGCATTACCTAAGAATCCAATATTAATGTCAAGGAAATGTTGTCCCTGAAACTTTCTATTAATGTCAAGGTTGTCTATGCATTGAATAATCAACTGTCTCCAAGTTGATTCATCCAAATAGGGATCCTAGTCTTCACAAGTTATTATTAAACCTTGTGGAAAGATCCTTTTTGAGTCATAGTTTTCACAGGTTATCCTTCGACCTCGTGGAAAGACTCTAGCCTTCTACAACTTTCAAATATTGTACAAACAATCTTATTGTAGCTCTGATCATTGATGGCTTTTGAAGCCTCACATAAAATACAAAACCCGTAGGAATATAATCACTGGATTGAATTAATAAAGTTGCAATATAATGAAACTAATACAATAACTCGGAATATGACATCAAATATAATAACACAAGAATAACTCATAATACTAAAAATACTATTGAATAAAGGTCTACTAATGCATGCAATAAGCTATGCAATTTTGATACAAATTATAATACTTTGTCACACATATATAATTGAATGTGACTCCTCATATGTTGCACTCTTGACCTTCACTCTTCTTTAAAACTCTTAAATTTCCTATTCTAAGGACACATGTTGACTCATACATAATGAACACTTGTGCACATTTGCACCCACAACACTCGCACACATAATTACATGATACTTGTGCATTTCCTCCATATTATTATATTACATGAAACATTAACTCACACTCTAGTATAAGATACACACCTAATCTAATAATGTACCAAGGTGGTATATTGGCATGTATCAAATAATGTAACATTCTCCAACACTATCTTCATTTGAATTCAATCCCCACTTCCACTTAATCCAATTTTGCATCTCCAAAAACCTTGGCCAGTATCTATGGAACTTACATATTCAACTTCTACTTTTAAGAACTATTATATGAGGCTTAATCATCTCGTCATTAATAATCACTTATAGTGCAACATTTGTTTCATGGATCGAACTTGCCATATATTTGCTCTTCCTCTTATCTCCAACTTGGGTATCCATACTTCTAGGTAGGGTATCTTGACTTCCTATTAGGGATTTCAAATATGACTTTCCTTCCATGCTACCTAGTGGGGCTTGCTCGCTCCTGAATCATTCCTAAATATTATTTTTTAATTTAATTTTATATATAGTTTTAAATATTTTTAAGAGTTAGTGAAATTTTTTGGTGTTTAAAAATATTATGCCATGTCTCTTGTGTATTATTTTTTATACTTATGTTTAAGTTTACTCTTATTTTATATATAGATAATGTGTTGATTTTATTTTATATTTTATGAGTTTTTATGACGTGTTTTTATGGCATTAAAGCACGTATATATCTGTATTATTCTTGAGAGATTGATTCTTGGCTTTCTTCTAACTTTGCTTCCAACGAAAATTTTTGTCTCTTTTTTGGTGGTGGTGGGGGGCAAGCCTATTATTTTAGAGAGTCTATATTTAGATACTTGTGATGTAGCTCATTAATTCACACCCATTAAAGCCTCGTCCTAAAAATAAAATGTAGAAAGTAAGCTTGCAACACCTACTAGTAATAGTTTATTGAGTTTAATTTTAGTAATTTTTCACCCTCGCTTATGAATTTTTCAAACAATTATGAAATGTTATTATTTTTATGTTGTCTTGATACAAATCTAAATCAAAATATCCTTCAAGTTATTTGTAACTTGATCTTCAATCCAAAACCATGGAATTAAGTACAAATAGTAGGATACCTCCATTTTTTCTGCATTGTAATTCCCTATCAGATATTGGCAAAAAGGTTTAAAATGAAGTTGATTTCAAGTTCCTCCAAGAACAACATCTAGGCATCTTAGATAGAGGAGAAACAAGCAAATATTTGAATTCCACGAAATGGCTTTATAAAACAAACCATTAAGAATTTATTCATTTATTTGTAATCTATGTGATAATTGAGGGGGGTCTCGGATTTGCATTTTTTAATTGGTTATATGAAATTGAAACATGCCCCAACTATATTACACCATGACCATATAATGGTATTACAACAACTTGGCTACTATGCATATATGGTTTGGAAAGATTCAAACTTATATCTCCTCAAAATTCAAGGAATTTAAACAGTTGAGCTAATGTCATTTGATATATATTTGCACCTTTTTTAAGTAAACCATTTTTACACAATTTTTGAAGGTCATGTTTTAAGTAGATAAAATGTGGATGAGAGTTTTATTTTTTAAATAAAGTGCTATTACACTCTTTCATGAATAAAATGTTTTATTAGATAACCTACATCTTATAATGCACTACATCATCTAGCCAATATAACCCTATGCATATAGCACAATGTTATAGTTGATATGGTAAGTCATATGTTTGATATGGTGATTGTAACAATAAATCTGACACTAATAATCTATCTAGACTTTTATTTAAATATGTTTTCTTTAGTCAAAATCAAATTAAACATTATTATAATTATTGCAGGATATAAAGATAAAACAATAATAATAATACTACAATAATATATTGGTGTATTGGAAAAAGTCTTTGATCTACTTCTAGAGCATAATGTGAGGTTGGATCCCAAAAAATGTGTCTTTGGTGTTACCTCTAGAAAACTATTAGGATTCATTATATCCAAAAGAGGCATTGAGGTGGACCCAAATAAAGTAAAGGTCATCATGGAGATGCCTCCCCCAATAAACTTGAAGGAATTGCGTAGCCTACAAGGAAAGATCCAATTGATCTATCGTTTCATTGTGCAACTTTTTGATAAATGCAGGCCAGTCAATCACTTGCTACAAAATGGGGTGACCTTTTCATGGACAGATGAGTGTCAGAAAGCCTTTTATGACATTAAGCAATACCTGGATTCTCCACCAGTCTTAACTCCTCCTCGTCCAAGGGTCCCCTTTTATCTTTATGTTTTAGCAATGAACTTTGCATTAGGGATAATGCTTGCATAAAAGAATGAAAGCAATCAAGAGCAATTTATCTATTACATTAGTCGAGCATTGGTAAGCTATGAAACTAGATACACTTACGTGGAAATTTTTGCTTAGCAGTGGTTTTTACCACAAAGAAATTGAAACATTGCATGCTTAGTCACATCACATATGTCATAGCTTGAGAAAATCCTCTACGTTATATGATGTATTGCACTTACAATAACACCCGCGCCGCTAAATGGAGAATGCTTCTCACTAAATTTGATCTTGAGTTCATAAGCCAAAAATCCATCAAAGGTCAGGTCATATCCGATCAACTTGTGGAAGCTCCACTTCCTAGTGATCAACCCTTAATTATTGAGCTCCTAGATGATTCGGTGTTTACTGTAACTAAACAAGAAGAAGATGTCATTTCAAAGGAAGATGTTGATATCACACTATTCTTTGATGGTTATAGCGCAAAAAATATCAAGGTGTTGGAGTCGTGTTTCATACACCCCAGGGGGTGCCTATCCCCTTATCATTCAAACTAGACTTCCAATGCACAAACAACAATACAGAGTATGAAGCCTTAATCTTAGGTCTTCAAGCAGCCATAGCTATGGACATAAAGCATATCAAGATATTTGGTGATTCTCAACTTGTTGTTAGACAAATCAATGGAGAATACCAATGCAAAGAACCTACCATAAAACTTTACCATGAAGTAGCAATGTCATTGCTCTCTAAGTTTGATTGGTATGAAATCAATAGTTTGCCATGTTCGACTAATAGATTTGCAGATGTGATGGCCTCTCTTGGATCATTGATTCCAAAGGACTCAGGAGAGGTACAACCACTTATTGTCACAATGATATCTAAATTTGCAATTGTCCATGTTGAATCTAAGGATGAAAAGGATGTTTGCTTTATCCATTCGAAACCATATGAATCTTGGTCAAACCAAATAATAGCCTTTCTCAAGTTTAGAACACTCCCATCAGATATGTCACGAACTGTTAAATGCACTTTTAAACACAAGGTAACTCATTTTACTCTCTTGGGTGATGTGTTGTATAGATGTGGTTATGATAGAATACTCCTTCATTGTCTCGAGTCTACTGAGGCACAAAGAGCCATAGCTGAAGCTCATGATGGTACTTGTGGTGGTAATTTTAGTGGAATGGCCATTGCAAAGTGTATTTTACATGTGGGTTACTATTGGCCCACCATGGAACGAGACTATTGCACTTATGTCAAGCATTGCAAGCAATGTTAAAAGCATGCTAATTTAACTCATGTACCATCACAAGCATTACAACCTATTCAAAGCCTCTCGCCCTTTTCACAATGGGGTCTTGATTTAATTGGCAAAATATCACCTTCCTCAGGATAACATACATTCATTATCACAGCCATTGAATACTTCACAAAGTGGGTTGAGGAAATTATCTCTAACCAGTATGATAGGACATAAAATTATGGAGTTTATACTTCATCACATCTGTTGTTGCGCTTGCACAATATGCCCCAGTCTGGACTGGGGACCCATTAAAATTTTTGTTTGACTTTTGTTTGCTCTGAGTCTAAAGTTTACTTGTAATCATGCTTCACACTTGCTTGCTTTAAATAGGTTCTTGAGCTTGCTTGTATTGTAATGAGCCTTCCAATCTAGTTTGCAATGAATATATCATGATGAAATGTATTTCAATTGCCTTTCAAAGTCTGATTTTTTTTCATTTTTGGAGTGTTTTTAGGGTTTCCCAAAAAACGTCACTATTGGTAACTACAACACTAAAATAGACATAAATTTTGCTACAGAGCTCTATTTGATGTGGTTTAAAGTCTGGTGGAAATATCTTGAAATTATCTTTACAACAGTACCAAATTCGTATGTTAAGGCTTGATATTTCAGGAAATTTAGATAAAATACCATTTCAGTTGCATTATTTTCATGTGACAGTCCGTGAGCTTAAAATTATTGTATCTCTTGATCTGTGATGAATTTTAAGATATCTCAGCTGTTTTGGATACCCATTTGGCCATTTTATAAGCATGGAAAAAAATTGTCAAATTCTGAGCACTTTTATTTTTTACCTATTTTCAAGCTACTTGAGTTCGGGAGCAATTAATCCGCAGCCTAGAACAAGCTTGCTCCACGCCACGGTCAAATTTGGTCAAAAGAGTGAAATGAAAAAATAAATCATGGGATATAACCCATCCCCTCACCAAAATGTGCTCCAATACGCTACCAAGGTTTTCATCCTTTGTGCTCTACCCCGCGTCAAAGTTGGTCAAACAAGGCAAAATGTTAAAAAGTGAATAGCGGGATAGAACCAAATGTCCAAAGTTGCGAACTTTATGAAATATTTAATTATGTCGTAGCGGGATAGAAGTAAAGATACCAAGTTGAGGACTTTGCAAAATATTTAATTCTACCCTAGCGGGATAGAACCAAAGATCCAAAGAGCTAAATATTTGCTAAGTATGAAGTTGCGGACTCTTGGAAATATTTAATTTTGGCTTAGCAACATAGAACCAATTTCCTTTCCAAAATGTGCTTCGATCTGCTCGTGCTCTACGCCGCGTCAAAATTGGTCAAACAAGGTAAAAGGTACAAAGTAAACAATGGGATAGAACCAAAAATCCAAAGTTGTGGACTTTCAAAAATATTTTATTTTGCCCTAGCGGGATGGAACCAAATATCCAAAAAGCCAAATATTTGCTAGGTATGAAGTTGCAAACTCTTGGAATTTTTTAAATTTTGGCCTAGTAGGATAGAACCAAAGATGCTCAAGTCTTAAGTTGCGAACTCGTCGAAAGATTTAATTTTAACCTAGCAGGATAGAACCAATGATTTAATTTTGTTCTCAAGTCCAAAGTTGCAGACTTTCGAAATTATTTAATTTTGTCCTAGCAGGATGGAACCAAAGATTTAATATATACTCAGAATTACGAATTTAAAAAAAAAATTGAATTTGTTTTATAATTTTTGGAATTCTGACATGGCTTAAGTTTGTGCTCCACGTCGCGATGTCTCTATCCTGGGGTTAAAATGGTCAAAAAGAGGAAAGCCCACAAAAAATAAATTGCGGTATGGAACCAATTCTTGAAGGAAGCTTGCTCTCACCTGCTCTTTGCTCCAATTTGCTCATTGTTCTATCCCGCGATTGAAAAGGAAGGCATTGGAGTTGAATTTTAAATATAATTTTTGTCCTAAAATTAAAAGAGCAAACCTTAGGGATTAAAAAACGATAATAATTAAAAAAAATAAAAATTAAAAAATTAAAAATTTCAAACCTTAGAAAAATTAAAAATAATTAAAATTAATAGTATTATTAAAGTTTTGACCTTTGTTTTTTTTTTAATTTTTTGCAAACATTTTCGTTGGTGGCCTCATTTAATACGACGAGCATCATGGAGGACATGAAAAATCAATGCAAGCTTGGCAAGTGCAATCGTACAAGGTGGAAGACAGAGAAAACTAATGATCAACCCAGATTTTGTGGGATAATGAAAAATTGATGAAGCATGGTCGTTCCAGCATTCTTGAGCATCATGCAATTTGAAAATTGATGAAGATTAGGTGTTGTAGGGTTCACTGCAGACAAAGACATCATGATGCATTGATGAAATAGTGCACATTCAATGGAAGCATGGCCGTGGTATGGCATGAATTTTAATTTTAGGAAGTCCATCCCGAAATCAAAGGAAAATTAATTGCAAGATGTAATGCTAGGTGAAGGCAAGAATTGTATAAATAGTGGCTCACAAGCTAGATACAGGGTCAAAAACCATCTATTAGCTAGTCCCTTTAGTATTTTTGCTTTCTCTTTGTAGTCGGATGGTTTTTTGAACCAAGTTGCTATTATCTTCTAAGCTCTACTCTTTGTAATCCATCAAAGTGGATGAACCTAAAACAATGTATTCAATGATTATCTTTTAATATAAGGCTTTGAGATTTGTTGTGTGTAATCTACGCATGCTGATGGTGGTTGCATTCAGTTCTTTTCATAGTCCATTGTCCCTCTGAAGATCACACCATCTTGGACCTAAGGTTGTGTGAATATTGGTTGGGTCCGGATTGGTTTAAATTTGGGTCTATTGCTTCACCGGATCTGAGCTGGAGTTTCAAGGCAGTATCAATTTGTTTTATTTTATTTCCTCTCACCCTTCAACCTTTGAATTTTATTTGAATCTCTTTAGATTAGGAGTAGATTAGTATTCATTTAAAGAATTGAATCTATGTTCTATAACATATCATAAAATTTTATATAGCTTCAATATAATCATTGCTTTCATCTGTGCGACATATTCTTAATTGCAATGAGTAATACTATATGGGCAATCGTTGTTTACATAACTTAATATTTAACTTTGTTATCCATTTTGTTTCTACTTAGTTCGTTAATGTAGAGATATTTATGTTGTAGAATCAATTTCATTCAATCAAGCATTTCATTTTCAAGCATTGTACCAAGAAATTTGTATTTTGAAAGCAATAACTAGTAAAGGCCCCTTAAAAGGAATTATCATCATCAACCTCTAAGTCTATTCGCATCAGCCAAGACATGGCATACCCGAACCTTGGAAGAAATACATTTCCCTTTCAAGAGGGAACATATCCCTGTTCCAAGTACGTTGACATGCCCTTGACGATGTGTCATTTGCACGCTCAACAGAACTAGCGCTAGAAGGAGAGCTAAAACTATTATTCTTTGGTTCATTGTTTACATCATACACCTTGACTATCAAAGTTAGTACCAAAGGTCCATTAAAGGCAACTCTTGCTCCATGGATGGTAGAAAGCAACCCTTTGAACATACTTGGACCTACACATGATCTACTTAATGATTTTGAAAGACATCTTCCCCAGTATAGGCATGATGGAATGAGATTAGCTAAAGAACATATTCAGGCATACAGAGACACCATAATCCGCTTACAAATTATGCATGAAGATATTATTTGTAGAATATTTCCTTATACATTAGACGAGTTTGCTTATGATCGGTATATTAGCTTACCTTCAGGCTTTATCACTTCCTGGGATCAACTAGAAGCAATATTTCTCAACTATTTTAGAAAACTTGTTGACCCAGTTATGATATACCATCAGTTTGCCTTTGCTCGTAGAGAACCTAATGAATCCTTGAGACTATTCAATGATAGGTTCCATAAATTATACACTAGACTGGTGACACCTTATGTCCTTACAAAGGAAGCAACCATCCAGATGTACTTTGGAGCCTTGGACCTATTAACTTCTATGTTTTTTAGGAGAGTTCCTCAAATCACACCCTTACCCAAAGCATATAGTGAGGCAGTAAAATTTGAACAACAATTGATTTCTCAAGGTTTTGGTATGGGTCAATTACCATCACTTGGACAACCCAGAGACTACAATCAGATACCACAAATGAACCACACTCTTGCACAATACCTTCCCATCGTGAATCCTTTTCTAGGAGTTATGTATCCCACCCAATACCAACCTTTCAATCTAGCACCCTTGAATCAAATGATATCTAATGTGAGCAATCAACATGGTGAAACTGATAGTCCAAATGTTAGAAATACTTTAGATGTTGTCCAAAAAGAGATGAAAGTTTTAGAGTCAATACCCATCAATGAGGATTTTAGAAATCAAGTTAATAAAAATGCAGGGATAACCTTAGTTTTAGAAACATATGAACCCTCAAAAGTGGATGAAGATGAACCTAAAGAGTGCTTGGAAGAAGAGGTGCAAACTCACCAACAGTTTCAAAGAGATAATAATTATATTCTTCAGAGCAAAGAGAAAGAACCATTGACTTCTTTTGCACCTCCCAAAGGAACTTCCATCCCACATGATGTGCAAGAAATTAAAATCCCTATTACACATAAGGATCCTACAATACCTCTACAACTAGAAGTCAATATGCCATTACCACAAACAAAGAATATCTTAGAATAAAGCAGTTCTAAATATGAAATTGTTGAAGCCATCAAAGAAACTAAGGCAAACATTCTTTCATTTGAGGTAGGTCAATCGACTGATCAAAAGGATTTATTACTTGAAAAGGAAGAGACTAAAAGGATTGTTGATACTCAGATGGCTATACACAAAGGAAGGCTAGAATCCCCACCTTCATTATTGATTGCTAGAATTATTGGTCAAAGTTTACATAACTGCCTTATGGATTCAAGTGTTTATGTCAATACAATACCATATGTTGTTGGCAAAATGCTAGGATTAGCCAAGGATTTCTCAAGCAATAAGGTTGTTACATTGGATAAGATGGAGGTAAATAAGGTTGGCATATTACAACAAACTCCCATACAGTTTGTTGTTGAACCCAAGGTGTAAGAATATATTAATATTCAGGTTGTGGATATCTCAAAAGCCTATGGGATACTGCTCAAGGATGGTTGGTTAAAAATATCCAATGATTGTACAACAATGGATTTGTTCAAAATAGATCCAATGTGGAAGAAGCTTGTCACTAAGTACAACAATGTCAATGAGTGTTTATGCATTGAGTCATAATGGGGAGTTTGCACTGTGGTAGTGGAAACCATAGCATAAGGTAATTTTTTGATATCAAAGACCCCACATTGAAAGCAAAAAATAATTCAAGACCAGTTGTGGATCCTCAAGTTTAATGGATTAATGTCCAAGTATGGTAGTGATGGAATTAAATTTAGTTGGTGGGGTGAGAGAGGTAAAAAAAAGGCCTTTAAGATTCCATATTTAGTGTTACTATGGGAGGATACCCATAGAAACTGACATGCTTATCATGATAGACATCTTTCAAATTGTGGTAATCGTTTTTGGGATCCTGGAAAGTTTAATTATGAATAAATTTGATCATTTTCAGCTAAGGACCCTTTCATATATCAAAAATCCCAAGTCCTGCCTTGTAAATAATATTTGTGCATAGTTTACTGTTTTGAGTTCTTTTGGGTGTGTTTTTTTTTGCTTCTTTTATTTTTGTTGCAGTTGTGAGTTTTCATGCTTGTTTTGTTTATTTTGTTTGTATTTTTGATATGATTTATGCTATTTTTCACATAGTTGTTGTCTTCAATTTTGGTTTGTTCCATGCTTCTCTTTGGGTTGGTTTGAATTATCCAAGTGTAACCTGCTTGTGGTTGCTCTAAGATGGAAGGGTTTTCTATGTAATTTGAGAGTGAAGAGTTCCACAATGATCTCAATGAAACTAAAATTAGTCTAATCAACTATTTGAGGTTTATCCATTGTTTGGGATAAAGCAAATGAATCTGAAAGTAATGCAAAATGATGTTGTGGCTCCACATTGAAAACACACTTTAAGGAAAGTTCTAGGTCGGGATAAATTTACCATCATGGTTTAGTATTATATTGTGAAGTCTATTCAAGTGTTTACCCTCCTATTTACCATAGTAATCCCCAACCCAGAAGCAGAACCTAGTGCTTATTGAGATATTTAAGTATAAAAAAATGAGAGAATTTATGTTCAAACAAAATATAAAAGAAAAGGTGCGATTGCTTGGGTGATTCAGACAACCTCTACCGAGGATATAGATGCCCGACTGGAAATAGAGCAAGGTCTAAAGTGGGATTAGAGATAACTTCGTCAGGGCTATAGACGCCCGACTAGCAATGGAGCAATGTCCAAGCAAATTGGTGACACGTCTACCCGTGTTATAAAGATCATTATTAGTAGACCAATGTTCACTCAGGGGTAAACTAGTCTAATTTTCAAACTATGGTGGCAAATTTTAACTGACTTTGGAACAGAATGAATTCCATGCACACAACTTTACTAAAACAAAATGGAGTATTACTTTAAGATAAAATTGCCCAAACCTAGCCTTGGGTGGATGCCATTTTTTTGGTTTTGCTGGTTTTAAAGTTTCGTTGTTTTTAGAGAAGGGTTCTTTCTTTTCCCAAAATACTCAGGAGCATTTTCCAGCAGAGTCACCATTAGTTTTTGCGCTTGTACAATATGCCCCAGTCTGGACTGGGGACCCATTAAAATTTTAGCTTGACTTTTGTTTGCTCCGAGTCTAAAGTTTACTTGCAATCATGCTTCACACTTGCTTGTTTTAAATAGGTTCTTGAGCTTGCTTGTATTTGAATGAGCCTTCCAATCTAGTTTGCATTGAATATCTTATGATGAAATGGATTTCAATTGCCTTTCAAAGTCTGAATTTTTCATTTCTGGAGTGTTTTTAGGGTTTTCCTGAAAAATGTCACTATTGGTAACTACAACCCTAAAACAAACATAAATTTTGCTACAAAGCTCTGTTTGAGGTGGTTCAAAGCCTGGTGGAAAGAGCTTGAAATTATATTTACAACAGTACCAATCTCGTATGCTAAGGCTTTATATTTTAGGAAATTTAGATAAAATACCATTTCAGCTGCATTATTTCATGTGATAGTCCATGAGCTTAAAATGATTGTATCTCTCGATCCATGATGATTTTTTAAGTTATCTATGCTTTTTTGGATACCCATTTGGCCATTTTATAAGCATGGAAAATTTTGTCAAATTCTGAGCACTTTTATGTTTTTGCCTATTTTTCAAGCTACGTGAGTTTGGGAGCAATAAATTTGTGGCCTGGAACAAGGTTGCTCCACGCCATGGTTAAATTTGGTCAAAAGAATGAAATGAAAAAATAAATCATGGGATAGAACCCATCCCCTCACCAAAATGTGCTCTGACCCGCTGCCAAGGTTTTCATCCTTCGTGCTCTACCCCACGTCAAAGTTGGTCAAATAAGGCAAAATGTTAAAAGTGAATAGCGGGATAGAACCAAATGTCCAAAGTTGTGGACTACATGAAATATTTAATTCTTCCCTAGCGGGATAGAACCAAATATCCCAAGTTGCAAACTTTTCAAAATATTTAATTCTACCCTAACGGGATAGAACCAAAGATCCAAAGAGCCGAATATTTGCTAAGTATGAAGTTGTGGACTCTTGGAAATATTTAATTTTGGCTTAGCAACATAGAACCAATTTCCTCTCCAAAATGTGATCCAATCCACTGGTGCTCTATGCCGCGTCAAAATTGGTCAAACAAGGCAAAAGGTACAAATTAAAAAGCGGGATAGAACCAAAGATCCAAAGTTGCGGACTTCCGAAAATATTTAATTTTGCCCTAGCGGGATGGAACCAAAGATCCAAAGAGCCGAATATTTGCTAAGTATGAGGTTGCAAACTCTTGGAAATATCTAATTTTGGCCTAGCGGGATAGAACCAAAGATGCTCAAGTCTTAAGTTGCGGACTCGCAAAAAGATTTAATTTTGCCCCAGTGAGATAGAACCAATGATTTAATTATGTGCTCAAGTCCAAATTTGCGGACTTTCAAAATTATTTAATTATTCCCTAGCAGGATGGAACCAAATATTTAATATATACTCAAGATTGGCAGATTTTTAGAAAAGATTGAATTTGCTTTACAATTTTCAAAATTTTGCCATGGCTTAAGTTAGTGCTCCACGCCATGATGTCTCTATCCCGGGGTCAAAATGGTCAAAAAGAGGAAAGCCCTAAAAAAAATCGTGGTATAAAACCCACTCTTGAAGGAAGCTTGCTCTCACCTACTCTTTGCTCCAATCCGCTCATTGTTCTATCCCGCGATTAGAAAGGAAGGCATTGGAGTTGAATTTTAAATATAATTTTTGTCCTAAAATTAAAAGAGCAAACCTTAGGGATAAAAAAATGATAATAATTAAAAAATTAAATAAAAATTAAAAATTTCAAACCTTAGAAAAATTAAAAACAATTAAAATTAATAGTATTATTAAAGTTTTGGCCTTTGTTTTTTTAATTTTTTGCAAAAAAAATTATTAGTGGCCTCATTAAATACGATGGGCATCATGGAGGACATGAAAACTCAGTGCAAGATTGGCAAGTGCAACGACACAAGGTGGAAGACAAGGAAAACTAATGATCAACCCAGATTTTGTGAGATAATGAAGAATTAATGAAGCATGATCATTCCAGCATTCCTGAGCATCGTGCAATTTGAAATTTGATAAAGTGTAGCTATTGTAGGGTTCACTGCTGACAAAGACATCATGACGCTTTGACGAAGTAGTGCACATTCAATAGAAGCATGACCACAGTATGATAGGAATTTTAATTTCAGGAAGTCCATCCTGAAATCAGAGGAAAATTAATTGCAAGATGTAATGCTAGGTGAAGGCAATAATTGTATAAATAGTGTCTCACAAGCCGGATACCTGCTCGGAAACCGTATATTAGCTGGCCCTTGAGTCGTTTTGCTTTCTCTTTGTAGTTGGATGGTTTTTTGAACCAAGTTGCTATTGTCTTTTGAGCTCTACTCTTTGTAATCCATCAAAGTGGATGAACCTGAAACAATGTATTCAACGATTATATTTTAATATAAGGCTTTGATATTTGTTGTGTTTAATATACACATGCTGATGGTGGTTTTATTCAGTTCTTTTCATAGTCCATTGTCCCTTTGGAGATCACACCACCTCGAACCTAAGGCTGTGTGAATACTGGTTGGGTCAGGATTGGTTTAAATTTGGGTTTATTGCTTCACTGGATCTGAGCTGGAGTTTCAGGGTAGTATCAATTTGTTTTCTTTTATTGCCTCTCACCCTTCAACCTTTGACTTTTATTTGAAACTCTTTATATTAGGAGTAGATTAGTATTCATTTGAAGCATTGAAGCTATGTTCTATAACATATCATAAGATTTTATATAGCTTCAATATAATCATTGCTTTCATCTATGCGACATATTCTTAATTGC
The DNA here is from genome assembly GCA_028583015.1 of Wollemia nobilis. Classification (NCBI taxonomy): domain Eukaryota; kingdom Viridiplantae; phylum Streptophyta; class Pinopsida; order Araucariales; family Araucariaceae; genus Wollemia; species Wollemia nobilis. Next base: position 3,246,285 of record JAQPPZ010016670.1, read on the forward strand.
AATGAACAATACTATATGGGCAATCATTGTTTACATGGCTTAATATTTAACTTTGTTATCCATTTTGTTTCTACTTAGTTTGTGAATGTAGAGATATTTATGTTGTAGAATCAATTTCATTCAGTCAAGCATTTTATTTTCAGGCATTGTACCAGGAAATTTGTAATTTTTAAACATAACCAGTAAAGGCCCCTTAAAAGGAATAATTATCATCAACCTTTGAGTCTATCCGCATCGACCAAGACCTAGCATACCCGAACCTTGGGGGAAATACATTTCCCTTTCAAGAAGGAATAGATACTTGTTTCAAGTACGTTGACATGCCCTTGATAATGTGTCATTTGCACGCTCAACAATATCATTTATCATTTTGGTATTCCTTAAAAATCATCTCTGACAATGGTAAGTTTTTCAGGAACAAGGATATTCGAGCACTTTGCGAGAAATACAATATCCAACACAGTTTCTCAACTCCTTATTACCTACAAGCAAATAGACAAGTTGAGGCTACCAACAAGACCTTAATTGCTATTTTCAAGAAACTTGTTAGATAAAATCATAGATATTGACATACACAAATTCCCTTGGCATTATGGGTTTATCGAACAAGCATCCGTACGTCTATTGGGGCAATGCCATTTTCATTGGTCTATAAAGCTAAAGCAATCATGCCTCTTGAGCTTGATATCCCCTCCTTGCGAATTTCATTGTAGGAATTCATAGATGACGATACTGCTAGATAAGCACGTCTTGACCAGCTCATGCTTCTTGATGAAAGGCAGGTCAATGCTTTAGAGCATTTACGAGTTTATCAAGACCACCTATAGCATGCTTATAACGCCAAAGTTCATCTATGTGAATTCTAAGTAGGAAATCTTGTTCTTAAAGAGAATTAATAAAATACCAATGCATTACTGTATCTTCGTGATAAATTCATGGCTAATTGGTTAGGTCCATGTTAGAATAATAAATTATATCCTAAGTTGTTACTAGGATAATTTGTGTGGCTGAGATTAGCTCAGTTAGTTATGATCCAATGGATCAGATTGTAAGCACTTGCTATTTAAGCAAGGTCCTTTCAAGTGAATAATATCAAGTTATTTCATAATTCCAACATGGTATTAGAGCAGAATTTCCCTGCCTTGTGAGCTCGAGGAGCTTTTCCTCATGGGGGGATTTCCCTCATGGAAATCCTCCCTTTTTTTATTTTATTTTGTTTCCTCCAGCTTTTTTTACAGAGGGAGTATGCTCTCCATCTTCTTGATGGATTAGAAGCCAGATGGTTAAAAATAGGAGGGTTATTTTTTTTAGTTTTTAGGGTTTGTAGATCAGTGCCATAATTGTCGACGAGTATGGTGTAATTGTATTTTCTAAAGCTGCTATGTTTTGCAAGATTTCACTATATGTATCCATCATGGTGAAATAAAAAAAAGGCCTTCTCAACAATTGCATGTTTGAGATGTCGATGATGTTTGATGTTGACTCCAATTTTATCAAACCTCTGTGATGCTATTTTTTTAAAGTTTGCCCTCGTGCTGAGAAAAAAATAAACCTTCGAAATTTTGGTCGCAAGCCTATTTTCCCTTGTGTCTATTTTTTATGGAGGATCGAAGGCGGATATGAATCCCCAACTAGTGATATTGCATCAGCTCTCTACACGTATGTATGCGAGGGTTTGGGCCGAACGCCAAATGAGATCACTGTCACCATCAACAGTAGCATCAGGAGATTTGTTTTTATTTTATTTTTAGCAAGAGGTAAAGCAGAAGGCATCTTCGAGGTTGTACGAGACGTGTTCGAGAGCAGATGTTGCATCCTACAGCCCTTTAGCGACCCCTTTCTTATAGCCCATGCACTACAGGTCCACCAACTTAGATGAGAGGAGGGCCTTCTACCATTCGCGTGAGTGAGTCTGGTCGTGCTGAAGCCGCTCCACCTAGATGTGAGATTTACTATGTTTTGGTCGACGATCTCCATGTTGCCCAGTGGATTTGCAATGAAAATTCACGAGGAGATCTGTGATGTTTCAACAAATGATGCTCATGTACAGTTTGAACTCATTACCTGCCCCTTGCTATGATAAATTTTTTAATACTATAACCCTATTTGTCATAACACAATAGAAGGCACTATGATTTCTAGTGACGATTCTATTTAGTTGCGACGTGTAGTGAAGTATTTGGTGCTATGGTTTTAGATAAGCTGCTATCGATGCATGATGTGAACGATTTTTTGTGAGACTGTTATATCATATTCAAGTTCTACATGGGAGTTTCAACGAAGAATGAGGAAATCATAAAAATGGTCAAAAATAGAGTGGATTGCATGTGAGAAACTTGCACTTTCGAAGATCGTGGAAGCTGGTGGAGAATCTACAGAAGAGCGGCAACGATGGTGGAATTGGGTGATAGTGGTGTCCTCATTTTTGGGCGATAGTTCATTTTTTTACGGGAGTTGACAGGAGTTGAGACCCTGTGATATTTCTAACTCTTCTTCGGTGAACTGAAGCCACAAAATCATGTCGCATCCCTTTTTGTGGGTGATCCGTTCGTCTCATCACAAAGAAGAAAATAACCATGCAAAATATATTTCAAATTTTTTTTTTTGAGGAAATCACGGAAAGGGGGCTTGTGGTGCATTTTTTAATCAGTATGCTATTTCTGTCGCTTCAACAAATGGCGATGTGGATAAAAGATGTTTTTGGTCTACGAGCATAAAGCGTAACAAGTTATGCAAGATGGGGAGATGGTGGTCGAGATCGACACTCGTGGCTGAGATCAATGTCCATGGCACCAACAACAGAAGGATAAGCCAATCAAATCATTGCACATCTCATCGAATCCAAGCTCGTCATCATAGGGTATAATTTGCACATCCTTGCAATGGGCAAAACCGATGCCATCAAGGAGGAGTTGGGGATATTTTTTTGCTTCTGTTGATGGTGTCTCCTATAGTGTATAAGGTTTTTTTGAATGAATTTGTGCGGAGAGCCTTGGGAAATATGCAACACTGATGAAGCCATTTGACGAAGATATTTTTTTTGGCGATGATGAGGCGATGTGTCAAGGCGTTCATCAACGTCATTGTGATAGAGATTAATTGTATTGGATGGGCATTATGAGGGAGCACGTGTGGAGATGGAGTGCAAAGTAGGCGGCTATGGTGATGGTGATGTCGATGATGGAGGCATTTCGGAGTGGCCCTGGGCATAGCCTACCATTGTAACATTCACGAGCTATGAGCGGAGGGGTGTCCTTTTTCATTTTTGTGTGCTTTGGCGTGGCTAGAATAACCAGTGCCCACTTTTTATTACCAATTATTTAAATTTAAATATACATTGAATGACACTTTAATTAAGTGGAGGGCCCACTTACTTTTAATTATATGGTTTAAAAAAAAAATAGGTAACCTTTTTTAAAAGGTAAAATAAAGTCCCAATGAGTCAATTTTTTTTATATTTTTTAAACTTTTATTGTATTCAAAAAATTGGCCCATGTTTTTTTCTCCTGCGAAAGAAATCTTGCAGTGGAGGTTTTTTAAAACCATGCTTGAATCCATTATTCTAGAATATTCCCTTATGAGGGAAATAAGAAGATTATTATTTTTCATGCAGATGAAGGCCTCATTGAGACCCGATCAGAGGGGTATTTGTAGTCGTCGAAAATATTTTTCCAAGCCGAAAAAAATGGTGGTATCCATTTTTAGTTTTAACACTATTTTCCACACTTTTTTGTGGCTCAAAAAAATTATATCATGGAGTGCATTATCGGTTGAACTCGACACTTCCATAACATTTGTAAGTGATCCTACTATCTAGTCATATCCTCTATATCACCTAGCAGTTGTAGCGACTGGTTACCCATGAATTCTGGTAGGATAAAGAGGTCACCATAAGGACACGTTCACAACTACCTTGGTGCTTCATTTTTATTCCCTTGTTTTTACTCTTTGTCCAAAAGTTTTTTGGACCTTGTTATCAGCCCATTGTGTTCATATAGGTGGAAACCACTACTTATGCTTATGGAGTCAATTTGGACATCCCTTGCGATTCTTGTGGTTCTTTCCACACTATCTTCACACTCTTATTTTTGTGAGACACTTTGGTTTCAAGGGGTTTTTATTTAGTGACCTTTTTCATAATTTATAGCCTTAATATGTGTCACAAGCACCAGTCTGGGATTAAGATTTCATTCAGTTCAACACAGAGGCTTATCTACTTTTTTGAGACATCATATGGATCCTTTGCAGGCTTCTTGATGGAAGTTGTCCTGGGGGGCTTGACGAGGACATCTTCCTTCCTCTCCATCCTTCATGCACATCTTCATTCTTCTTCTTCTATTCTAGCAGGTGGTTTTTTGATCATATATTATACAGGAGTACCTTATCAGGCCTTGTTGTTGGGACTCATACTTGTGGATATGCCACTTGTTTGCTTTTGTTGTTTTTCACTACCTCCTAGTATCACTTAAGGGGGGGTGTTAGTATATCCTAGTACCACTTAAGGGGGGTGTTAGAATAATAAATTATATCCTAAGTTGTTACTAGGATAATTTATGTGGCTGAGATTAGCTCAGTTAGTTATGATCCAATGGATCATATTGTAAGCACTTGCTATTTAAGCAAGGTCCTTTCAAGTGAATAATATCAAGTTATTTCATAATTTCAACAGTCCATACATTGTCACTCAAAAAGTGGGTAAAGGAACTTATAGGCTTGCCAATCTAGAGGGAGTTGAAGAGCCCGAACCATTTAATGTTATCCACTTGAGAGAATTCTATGCTTAATGTGAATTATATATGAATATACAATTTGGCTATTACACAAAAACAACATTGCATTACACATATTTTATTTCACATACTACATTTCACACGTTGAATTTTTACACCTTGCATTACACACATTTCACTTCATTTCACAAGTTGCATTTCATACATTGCATTCACAACCATCCTCATACATTTCATTTTCTATTAGGGATCATTTATTTAGTTTAGATAACAATTGGTCCAATAAAGTCATGTTACCTTAATTAGGGACACCTTAAAAACACCATTCATTTCATTGAACCATTCCATAAAGTCAACATTATCATTTGCAACCCACATTTCCATAATTCCTAGGCGTTTTCGATCACTCAGCCAATCCTAGTATTTTAAGAAACCTCCAATGCATGTTGATTTTTATTTAGGACCAAGACACATTTTCACTAAGAAAATCTTGAGTTTTGGGAATTGACTCCAAAACATTCTTGAACCAAATACAATTACACATCTTAAAAACATCTTGTGTCAAAGAGGGATAACACCATACTTGGGTTGTATGTCGAAGTGAAAAGGGTATTCTTTTCTTGTCCCATCATGCAACATAGTCCACAAAAATAGTGGTTTTCACTACTCTCACAAATTTAAAATAAAATAAAGAGTAGGGAAAAATTCTTAAAACTCCAAATATTTTACACATCACACACCACTAATCCTCAAGTTGTAAGGATAGTACTGCATTTCTAGTCAGAAGGTTAGGTAGTCATCCCCATAACTTAGATATAAAATTCTTGGACTACGGACCTAATCTCCACCAAGGCTATAAACGCTTGATTGGTAGTGGAGTACACTCACACATCATGACATGTCTCTTTCGAAGAGACCTCTGATCGCACATAAGGACAAGCTAGCTTCTTGGTCTTATCCATAACATGTTTCATCCCAATTTATTCAAGATGAGTTAATGAAATAATTTGCACACACATTGGTTCTTGATTACCTCGAGTCATTACCATACTCATGATTTGGTAAATTAATTCATTGTACACACATTTGGTCTTAGAGAAATCAGGCAGTATTTAGTGAGTTTGTTTGATGCCACTAGTATGTATGAGTCTTTGAAAAACAATCAGTTTTCCATATCAACATCCATATCTTCTTCCATATCAACATCCATATCTTCTTCCATTTCATCGTCCATATCATTACATGATTCATTCCATTTCATAGACCACAGTTTGGTGCCCCTAATTAAAAAACAATGCTAAAAACATGGACAAGCAAAATCTAAACTATGAATGATCATTAGAATATTTGCATTCATCCACATTATCACTTGCATTAATCATCCATATACATTTGCATTCATACATATTATCATTTGCATTAATCATCCATATACACAAGCATTTACACAAAAGCATTCACACAAAAGCATAACACAAAAGTAAAAGCCATGTATATATATGTATAAATATCACATATACAAGGAATGCCCAAAGACTATATACAATGGAGCACCAAGGCTCATATACAAAAGTGCATCTAAGCACTAGCTAACACATATAAGAGAATCCTTGTGACCTAGAAGGAGCCCTAGACCTAGAGCTATGCCTAGACTCACTATTCCTAACAGACCCGGATATGGATGAGGAGGGTGGATTTGGAAGCCAAATGTCATGCTTTATAAACCTATCCTCCAACAATTGGATATATCCATCTTGAGCCCAAAGGCATGCTACATCATATCTCTATCGATGACTCTTATCTAGCAGCTCTGCCTAGAACCTTGTAATATTGTCATCGCCTCCATCTACAACCGACCATACCTCCAACTCTGTCCGTAGCTAAGCTATATCTACATCTTGAGTTGCTACCATCACATCCTGTTCTACCACTAGCTGCTCTAGCCTCGCCTAATCCTCCTCCCTCTACCCAGGAGGTCCATCTAGAACCTCCTCCATGCCATATCCATCCCCTTCAATCCTTGGTACCTGATCGAATCTACCCCTAGATCGCCTCCTTTGACTACTAGATCAAAGGTGCCTTTGATGCTTAGGAGCCTCATCGGCCTCCTCAACCTCTACCTCATCCCCATCCTCATTCCCTCCATCCACTACCAGACTCGATATCCATGGTGGTTGTGCATCAAACTATATATCATACTTTGTAGTAGTCCTCGCATCATCCACATCGAGGAGATCCATATCTTCATCATCCTCATAGGTCACCCTCCATTCCTCAACACAAGGTAGACCCATATCATCCTGATGATGCTTGTAGAGCACTGGTGCCTCAGGAACTCCCTACCTCAATACCCGTGAGAACTATATCAGCTCCACCTCACTCATGTGCTTCCCAACTATGCACCTAGACCACTAAACCCTCCACAATTGCTCCCCATCACCAGTTCACATGGCACCTCACCATGGTCTCCATATCACCTGAGTTGATGTCAATCCAACCCACAAATACTTGTACCACTAATTCATTTGAATAAGATGACTCAACTGCACCTCCTCTACCACTGGCCATATCATAGCATAAGGTTACTCCTTATCCCATGACTAAGTAGGCAAGCCCATAGGACGAGCCACACTGAAATGCTCCTATCCCCAACACTACAGTAGCAAACTATACCCTAGCCCCTTTCGCCTTTGCGTCCTCACCTCATATAACTCCTGGTACAACTAAACCAATAAAGTAGGATCCCATGCATATACCCAAGGTGTAGCGATCATATCACACACCAACCCAATAAGGTTCCATGGGAATCGACTATTTGGGGCCACTATGTTGGCCAACACGAACATCACCAATATAGGTAGGGCATCCAACTTCTTGTCCACATACATGGACAAATATGTTATCCGTCCACTATCACATCCACATCCTACCACCCATCTCCAAACATGTAGCTCATCTCATATCCCTTATTGTGTCCTACCTCGACACGTAAGTCCTCCACTGATAACTTGAGGATGCGGTATACATCCTCAATTGTCACTGTAATCTCTCCAGTAGGGAGCTAAAAGGTCCCCCTATCTGGATCCCATCTCTCTGCCAAGGCAAAGAGATACCCCTCATCTGCCTTCACCACATCTATCCTTGTTATCCCCACTAGCCTAACATCTTCAAGCCACTCCCACTGGTCCTCTTGCAACGGCTTCATCACCTCAGGGATGAGAGGCAAGAACCGATGTTGAGCCTCCAAAATCTTTAGCTGCAACACATAAATGTCACATGCATTGCATAATTTCAAAAAAAGCAACAAATTTTTTTGCACAAAAAAAGAGCTTCAAAGACATTTACCTTAGCAAAATGCACATCTTCTCCCCCTGCTGCATCCGCACTCTCCATCACCATAGCTTCCATAACACTTCACCCACTCACTCACTCTACTCCACTCCACTCCACTTCCTCATACGCAACTTCAAAAATTTTCAAACGCAAGAATGAACCCGATTTCCCTTATACAAACTATTCAAATTTGTTTTAGGTGCATTGAAACACCCATGGGTGCTTCCAGGTGCATTAAAACACATCCCTGCATTTGGAGAACAACAAACTCTGGCGGGCGTTTACACATGCAGTAGGCACCCACTAGCGTTTGGCATAAAAATTGAAAAAAGAACACAAGTATATTACCTCCACAAAATCTTCCCAAATTGTATCCATTTATCACTTTTATCATTATATCATGTTTTGTGAAAACCAAAATTGATTTGGACACGTAATTTTTGCTTGCGACCAAAAGGTGTAAAATCACATTATAAGTTAAAAAATGCTTTAAAACATTTCAAATTTTCACAAAATGACCATTTTCATAATTCTCATCATCCATTCCATCCTTGCATTCAATTGCATGATAATATGAATTGATTTGGATGGCTAACTTTTATTTATGCCCAAAAAATGCAAAATTGTCCAAAATTGCTTCAAAATGCCCCAAATCAAGGCAAAATTTCACAAAATCATTCAATTCAATAATCAATGCATTTATCATCATCACATCTTCATTTCCACATCATTTTCATTCATCAATAATTACATTTACACATTTGCCAAGTTCACATACAAATTCAAGTGAACCTCGTATCTAGTGGTCTATTCTATCTCCTTGGCGATTGCAACAATTTGCATCCATGCAATTCGGTAAGATGAATAAATCACCATAAGGACACTTGGTCATATTCATAATCATATATCTCACTGTTCAACAAAAAAATCATTTTTGGTCCCTCATTTTATGAGTGAGACTATGTCAAGACCAATTTGCTCAATAGTTGTCATTGATGGCCTTGTCCATAGGCTTGAAATATGGATAAATCACATTACATCATTCTCCTCAACAATCAAGAATTGCGTAGAGTCAACTAGGAGTGACCTCCTAACAATCATCCGATCTTAGGGTGATTGGTTCCTGATATTTTGTATTTTCATCATTTTGCATTTCAATGATGCCAAAAGGCACTTTCTTCAACAACATGGAATCACCCCAAACTTGGGGTAACCACATTTGATTTTGATTTCCCACAATGGGATACATATTACATGATCATGACATTTACACTTGGAAAAAACCCCCTATCTCCATTGGGGCAAAAATGGAATCATTTACATCATTTATTTTACATCATTCATATCATTTGCACTTACATCACACACTTACACTTACACCATACATTTACACTTACACTATTCACTTGCACTTTCACCACACAATTCTATCAATTATCTTGTGATATTTATTCTTCACTCACTCTCCAATTGAGGGGGTAAGCTACATAATCAAATTCTTTTGTCTTCAAGATCATTTTCTCATTCTAATGAAAGAAAGTTGCTTTGTCATCAAGCCAAACCAGGTGTCTTGTATTTTTGCACCACATTGTATTTTACGTAAAATGGTACAAAAAGGGGCATCTTTAGACACCAAAATATAGCCACTTGTCATCCATCTGTAACCTTCCACCACAATTATCCATTTTATATATTTATATATATTTGTTTAATTTATATTTAAATATTTAAATTTTATATTTAAATATATTTAATAAATATATATATTTATATGAATTAATCCCAACCATCCATCATATTTTAATATTAGCCATCCATCCACCTTAATCCTTACAACTTGCCCAAAATTTAATATCCACCCTTCCTCATGTTTTAATCTCGGTCGCTCAAATTGTGTCGTCAAAACCCTAACATGTCTAAAGGAAGATTATAAAGAGGAGTTATTTTGATGACTCAATCCTTCAGTCTCCAAAATTCTAAGTACTTTTTGAAGCCTAACACTTTTGAGTCCTTGGAATCCCTAAGATCCTTGAGTACCTAAGTCCCCCTTAAGATCCCTAAGTTCACCTTGGAGGTCTTAAAACCTAGCCTTATCATTTTCATCCTTGTGCCCCATCACCTCCATTCACATCTTTTGCATCCACCATCGCACACCTTGCATAAACCAAATATGGTTATGCAACCTTTCCATTAATAATCAAACGCCCACCAGAGCTTCTCGAGCACCCACTAAGGCTTTTCGAGCACCCATCGGAGTTTGCAGAGCACCCGTCGGAGTCTACAGAGTGCCCACCAGAGCCCGTCGAGTGCCTATGGGCATTTTTGATCAACACCAAACACCCGTAGGCATTTCCCGTCCTAGATCTATAGCCCTACGATCCTTGGGTGTCACTATGGCATCTTCACAAACCTCGATGACAATATTTACGTAAGCAAAAAACATAGACAACATTTTGTTAACAAGGTAAAAGTTCATTGCACTTATTTCATGTTTTTATGCTTTTGTTTACAACTTTCATTGCAATATTAGGGTTTAGTAATTTTATTTCTCTTGAGGATCTCATGCAATGGAGCCCTCACATATATTACTGATCCTTGTTATTGTTTGTTGTGTGCAGGTGTAAGAACAACATTTATTGAAGGTTGTTGAAGCTTGGGTGGCCCTACATAGGATACACAAGCCCATCCACAACCTATTGGGATCGAATCAAGCACGAAGACACCACCATTATTTTTAACTAGGGTTTCAAAGAACCCTAGTACATGTAAAAATTGTATCAAAAGAAATAAGCAGTGTAAAACCCCACATTTGGGGCACACTAATTGTAACACTTGAGATCTATCGACAATAATAAAAAGAGTTTATTTGTATTGTGCAATCATTGTTATTAATTTTCTTATTCATTATTTCATAGTTTGTATTTGGTGTTGCTTGATTTTTGTATTCACAGTATTAACTCAACCAATTAAATTTGTCAACTTTTAAGGAGACCCCGGTTCAAATCTTCCCAAGCAAAGCATGCATAATTGTCAAACTATTATAATTATACTATGTATTCATAATGAAATATGGGTAGGGCGAGTTTCAATCACATATAATCAATTAAAAAAATACTTTAAAAATTTAAAGGAAATGTTTGTTTTTCAATATTATGCACATAAAATTTGAACCCTAACAAAGTTTCCTATTGTAGAATAGATAATGCTTCTTTTAATTTTTTTGAAAGAAAATGAAAATCAAGCAAACTTAATCCGATAAAACCTTTTGAAGCATGGCTAAGATATTATTTTACTAATAAAATTAAGATTATATAAAAAGCAATAAAAAATAAGGAAGCTACTTGGACACTACCAAGGTGAGTAAGATAATAAGGCATGACTTATTTTTCTAATTACTAGACAACCTATGTGGTTTTGGTAGAGCACCTTAATCTATTCTAATGGATGGCATCAAAATAGTTGGAAGAAGCATATTAACACCCATGAAGCAAGAACTCAATTGTTCATCATGAAAGATAGCAAAAGTGATAGTGCTTTAGAAAGCAAAACTAATGCAAAACTTTAATAAAAATAAAAAGTGAAAAAGGGTAATAGTTTGGTGCTTGAATGTTTTATGTGTTGAAATTATAGATTGACTCATTATAAACATAAAACACAAAGCACAAACCCTATTCTTGGATCAAGGATCTAGAAATGACCCTTTTGGGATCATATCTCATGATCCTCGATCAAGACAACACCTCTACTCCACCTAACATGCTTAAACATGTTAGGGTTTTTTTATGAACTATCAAAAACCCTAAGCAAAATCAAGGGTATTGTAACAACCCAAAACTATCAACCCATTTTTTTAAATAACCCTTACAAGAAAAGGTTCACAAGGGAGAAACAAAATGTTATAGTATATTACATTATTTAGGTATATGTCATGTACCACCTTGGGTACATTATTAGATTAGGATATTATCTTATGTTACTTGAGGAAGAAGTAATAAATGCACAAGTGTCAGTGTGCAATGATGTAAATATACAAGGATTCCACTTGTACATGAGTCATAAGAAAGGTAGTTAGGAAGAGTAAGGGCCAAGTAACTTATCTTCTTATATATAGGCCCCATAGTGAATACATAGAGAGGGAGCATAGGAGAGATTACTACGGAGTAGTGAGTAGGTACAATTTAGTTTCCATTAGAGTTCTAGAGTGTTCATTTACTCCATTACATTGCATTGTACCATTTTTGTAACTTTCCATTAATAACATATTTCAACATTATTGCTGAATTCTGTTGTCTTACTTTTCTGCATATCTTACATCTTGTGATTGCTTTCTCCTATATCATATATTATCAAAAACTAATAGTGGTATCAAAGCCATGGTAGATCAAATAATAATAGGGAGAGTCATGAGAGAGATCGAGAGGAGATAAGAAAATCTTAGTTCAGGAAATTTTGAGATTGCATTTGGCTAGAGTCTTTCCACAGAGTTGTAGAAAAATTCATGAAGACTAGGACTCAATATTCATTCCACTAGATTGACAAATCAACTAGTGAAGATTCATCACTTATAATTTCTTCCATTATAATCCTTATACTTTGTTGCAAGAAAAATGAGATTCGAAGAAAGCTGGGAAGCTTCCTATAAAGATCTAGGACGAATATCATCTTTAGAATCAATCCAACACCAGAAGCAAGAAACAGAAGAAGAGGATATTCTAGGAACCTGAGGGAAGTCCTGTTGTAGATATGCACAGTACAAAAGAAGAAAAGGCCATATGAGCCTTGTTCTAAATTTTAGGAAGAGAATCCAAAGAAGAGTCCATGAGAAGATTGGAGGTTGGTGATCTCCATTGAAAAACTACAAGTAGCATATTGAAGAGACTCCAGAGAAGAGTCTAGGAGAATATTGGAGGTTGGTGATCTCCATTGAAAATTGCAAGTAGCAGATTGAAGAGACTCTAGAGAAGAGTTCTGGTGAAGATAGGAGATTGGTGATCTCCATTGAAGATTGAATACTTCACCTTGAATGAGTAGAAGAAATCAGCCTGAGAAGCTGAAGAGACCTACAAGAGATTCTATTGAAGAACTTCCAATTTTGGAAGAGATAGAGAAGGACTAGCAAAAGTCCTATTCTTAAAGCAAAAAAATTTAGAGATTGAAAAGGGAGATCTCATTACAACACTTCCACAACAAAAGTTTAAAGGAAAGGTCTCATTGAGAAGACTATAGAAGCTACAAGATTGAAGACCTTGGAGAGGTCTCAAGGAGAAACAAGAAAAAGGCTTGGTGAGCCTCATTAAAGGAGTTCCTAGAAGAACTCATTGGAGAAATTCACTACCAAGGAGAAGCTCCTAATAGTGAAAGAATTGGGATAATTGTCGCCATTCGACAACAAGCCCAAAGGAGAAAAAATTGACAAGTTAATTAAATTTCAAAGAAGACTAGTGAAGACCTCAAGACTTTTAGATTATTGAGAAGAAGGCCCTATTTGAAGTTAGAATTTGACAAGAATGTTGAAGGAGAACATAGACATAAGAAGCCTACCAAATCCAAGAGATTTGGAGATTGTCTTTCATAACTAAGAAGGCATATTTTGAAGATAGGGGTTTGTTGAATCTACAACAAAATACTGAAGGTTTCATAGCTACGATTTACTACCATTATAGATAGCAAATTGGTGAATATATTCATCAAGATCTACATCATCTTCAAAGATCATTAAAGGTAAGCAACTTAGGTGCAAAGGGTTCATTAATTGAACACTCATATTCAGATTGTTACTTAGCTTCATTAAGCACCTTATTACAATTAAAGTTGCAAGGATAAGGGATCATATTATAGTCTTTAAGAGTGCACAAATATTTAAGGTTATTACCTGCACATTAAATTAGGATTTGGATATATTTCGATTAAAATAAAAATATCATCTCCCTATTATCTAGTTAAACAAAGAAGACTATAGTAGATTGTAGAGATTATAAAGCATTTGTGAATTCTTTAAGAGTTATCATTAGTGTAAATTACAAGTTACTTTTAAGGAGTAATAGGAGATTGTAGCTGCACTATATTAGTTTATTTTAAATCTTATTAGAGGTGCACTAAGTGTTTCAGTGAAGGTGAAAGTTAGCAAGGATTAATCTCTCAAGAGCATATTATTTACATTATTATAAACTTGGATTCTTTGTTACTAAATTATCCAAGTGACGAAGTTAGATACTAGTTTTTTCTAATAATAAAGGTAACAATATATTGCTCTCAAGGGATAGAGCAAGTAGCAACTATATCTAAGAAGCAAAGGAAAAGCTTCAAATATATCTACATTTTTCCTCAAGCTATACAACAAGGAGCCATCATATCAAAGGAGAAAATAGCATCAAAAGGAGACAATGAACTCTTAAAAGTTTGATGCAAAATAGAAGTTTCTTATTTATATTACATTGGTGTGCCACATCCCTCCAAAAGAGGACAAAATTTAGAGTATCTCAAGACACTAAGACAACAGGTATTCTACATCCACTATTGGTGAATCATCGAAGGTAGAAGGTGCAAACTTTGGGTAGAGAAGGTGAGTCAACAAAGGGCTCACATTATGGTGTTTAAAGACACCCCCATATGTCATGAAATTAGACATCCACAACAAGCAACCTGAAGCACAAGGTAACCATGTAAGTGAGCTATTATCTATTGTATATCACAAGTTGGATATCACAAAGAAGCTATCATTTATCTATGTTAGCTATCATCTACTACACATCACAAAGGTAGTACTCAAGACAACATATCAAAGGTATAAAAGGGCTAAGGTATATTATAAAGTTAAAGATGCAATACCCAAGATATAGATTGGAGGAATCATTTTTCGAGAAGGAAAATTCAAATCTTCCATTTGATCCTCATAGAACCATCACTGCATCACCTAGAATCGCCATAGCCGAAGACAGAGTTTGGATAGCACAACTTGCACTCATTGGCAAGAAGAAGGAAGCATTTGAAAGTGTTGAAGCAAACTATAAATAACTTGCACTCGTTGGTAAGATAAGGGTTAAAAAGACATTGGAGACACCTATACATGCAAAAGAAGATGCACCACTTGTCACACTAAGGTGCTTGTTATTATCTCTAACACTTGTCTTGTAAGGTAATGCTCAAGAGGGAATAACACTCACCTTAGAATAATTAAGTGTTAGGATCCCATCCTAATGTTATTTTGTAATTTCATTATTATGTAATGATGTAGACACCTAAAACACGTCATGTCGATGGCGACTACTCATATGGACATGCTACAAGACCATATGGAAGATCTTGGACAGACTCCAAGATAGAGCAATGGTTCTAACCACTCAATTTGGGCTCCTTGGCCTAATCAGTCTGAACCGCAGCTGAGACCTATGGTCCACAGTCTGAACCATGGCTGACACCTATGGTTTACAGTCTGAACCGTAGCTGTCACCTACGGTCTTAACTAAAGTTCAGTTGGCCTTCATCCGAGCCAAATCGGTTTGAACGACCATTTGATCTAGAAGAAGGTGGTTAAAGGATGGAAGCTTCCAATCCAACTATCCTAACCACCCCTTCTTGTTCTTGGCTTCTCCATGAAGCCACCCCTAGCCCTTGGGTAGTCCTATAAGTACCCCTTCGAATTAGGGCAAAGATATCAAGCAAGCATTGGAGATTAGAGCAGTGAAGCCTTGTCGAATTGTGAACTCACTTGAGTGCACTAAGAGAGAGATTTGTTGCTATCACTTTGCCAACCTAAGCATCATGACGAATTATGCCATGGATGCCCTAAGGAGCTAGAATGCCAAGAAACGCTAATTTGGGCAAACGGAGGCCCTATCGAGCAATTCAACCGCCAAACCTGTTAGAGGACACTGAGGCGACCCTTGATCATCAATTTGACAAGGAGGATCAATCCCACTACCCTAGAATTGGAGGGCAAACCTACTTGGTTGCAGGTCGCGATTGTCAGCCATGGTTTACAGTGCAGACCGCTCATCCGAGCTATGGTTTGCAATAGGTATAAGATCCCCTTACTATTCCTTTTACAGTATGCTTAGCTAGGTTAGATTAATCATTCTAATGCTTTATTTGGTAGTTTAGAGACTCTGACTGATCGGATTAAATATTTCATTAGATTTACTTCATTTTAGCAAGTAGGACATAATTGGTTTCTTTTCATGTTAACATGCTTTATTTCATACATTTGATCCATTAGATTGGTAGATGTACTTCTTGTTTACATGTTTCCATCAATATTTATGAGAATTGCATATGTTTAGCATAGTTTATCTACTTTCTTGATTTCATTAGTATTATGGCTTTTACATGTATAAATCCTTTAAAGGGCCTCATCACGAGAGGTTACCTATTTTTTTAATGTTCTTGTGTTGTTTCTTGATCGTAGGGAATCAGGTTCAAAGGAGCTTCAATCATCTAATTCCTTCCTCAATGCGAAGAAGAGGGTCAACTCCACCCTAGAGCAGTTTGTGACTATTTAGAGAGCATTAGTATTGCACCTACCCCATTGGGGGCTTCAGAATTGTATCAATTGTATCAACATTTGGGTGACCCTAAGAGGGGCATGATTGTAATCGAGATTCGCTTTTGATATTAATAAAAGAAACATCCATTTTATTGTCATATGCAATCTTGATTCTTATTTCATGCTTTTATGTTGATTTCCATTGATCTACTAGATAGGTGCACGCTTTTTGGATAGGTCAGAAGGTGATCACGGTGGAACTCCACATTTCAAGCGATCTAACTGATTGTTCTTGTGTTTTTGGAATTGTAGGTGCAAACCACAGCTTCCAATTGTAGTCTCATTGTTGGCCCATAACTTCAAGATATGGTCTATAGTCTGAACCATGCATCAGACCTACGGTTCATAACAGACACATCAGACAGCAGGAGTTCAAAGCTGAATCAAATGAGGACCTGAGGTAGGTCCCTTTTTGTCACTTTTATCTCTGTGTTTTGCTTCTATATTTTCTAGAACAAAAAATTGAAACCTAGATAATTAAGGATAAAAAGAACATGAAAATGAATTAAGTCCTTAGGGTTTCTTTTTCTAAATTTTGGCTAGGCGCTGCTAGGAACAATGGACCTCTGAGTGCAGTCCACCCTAGAATCCAACGTGCTAGGTTAAAATTGTGTGTTGGTTTGCATGCTTGAAGCCCAATCAGAGGCTATATCATCGTAATTGCATTGTCAAAAATCATTTAGGATATAGCATGCATATTTTCTTAAAATGAAACATTTATTTTTGCATATCATGTAGGAAACAATCATTTATGCTATATTATGCATTTTTCTTTTATGCAAAAGAATAAAATGAACCACACACACCATGTTTCACTTAAACGCTAGTGAGTTGGGAGTCACATCCAACCACTAGTAGGGTTCAATGATGGTGGGTGTAATTTCCATCCATTGGCCCAAATCC
Source organism: Wollemia nobilis (assembly GCA_028583015.1). Taxonomy (NCBI): domain Eukaryota; kingdom Viridiplantae; phylum Streptophyta; class Pinopsida; order Araucariales; family Araucariaceae; genus Wollemia; species Wollemia nobilis. The sequence goes on from JAQPPZ010016670.1 coordinate 3,263,793, forward strand.
TATGTACCCTTGGATACTAGACCAATACCGGATCCAAGAACCTTTCGTACCCTAGAAAATTTGCATGTATTCTCTTCGAAGGGTATAACGCTGACTAGGGGAAAATGGGTGAGGATCTAGGAGGACCTGTGCTCCTTGTCCGGTGTGGACTTTCATTACCACACACAGGGGATTTACGTGGCTTGGAAGTCACATCCAAGTTGTCGAGCTATGAGCATACAGGTGAAAGCCAATTTAACTGAGAATATCATCCAACAAGCTTTCAAAACATGATAAGGAGTTCTTTACTGATACAACAAACTTGAAACAACATCAAACAGTCTAGGGCTCACTTTTAAAAATTAATACGAGATAAACACCATTGTATACCTTGTTTGTGTAATAAAGAATAAATCTAGATGCTAGGTACACCATGGTGGAGACACGGGATGGTCGACAAAGGCATAAGCCTGATGCCCATGACCAAGCCCCAATAGATTCACATCAACACATGTCGAATCCTCACCCACATGCGCTTCCCGAACATCATTCGATGAGCATTAGAGGAGACAACTCGACAAGAGGGGAACCTATTGAGCATACCCCCAATAGAGGAGTTTATGTGCATTCTTCTAGGCATAGAATAGAGCAGGGAGCCTCTCAGCATGAGGGTGTTCCACTCGAAAGCCATTATCGAGATCACGTTGCACGTGCATCCATGGGATCGACCAAAGAGTATGTTATCCAGGGGTCCAAGTTAGTACCCTTACATCATAGGTCTATAGGAGGATCCATGGCTCCACCTTCGAAGTACAGACGGGATCGAGATCCACCCATTCAAGGGCATGCAGACAAGGCCACCACTGAGCATAGGCCTATGTAGACTCCCGCACATAGTGAACATCAAAATATCACTATTGATATGGCTAAGGTGGGAGCCAATGGCACACCACCGCACGAGCGATGGAGATCCAGATAGTTGGATGACTTAGGTAGCATCCTTGAGCAGCTAGGCTATAAGCCTTTGGCTCCACCCACTCATGCCCCGAGTGAGCATAGTGTGAGTTCTATTAGGACTGCTAGAGAACATGGAGAGGCTTCTAAGCGCCCTCATGTGATACATCCACCATCCATGCATGGTGGCACAGAGCATAGAGCTCAGTAGGATGCCAATGTCATATTTACAGACAAGGGCAAAAGCATCACAAATCAGTCAGATGGGTACAGAACCCATAAGGTCGCTCGCACAGAGCATGCATACCAGAGGCCTATCATGGCCAATGACCTTGATAGATCACATAGATTGGTATCTGAGCAGCGATGATAGCTCCTCCAAGATCAATTGGAGGATGCTCGCCTAGAAAGGTAGTGCATTGAAGAAGAGAATCTTCAATCGTAGAGGCTCATCAGACAAAGACTATACGAGCAGTGCATGCGTGAGGAATGCATCCTTACCCAAAAGGAGCACGTAGAGTAGGAGGATAGGCTAGCTAGGGCTGGTCTATATACTCATGTAGAGAATAGAGAGCGCATTCAGAGAAAGGCTTTTTCACAAGTCGATGTGCAGCAGGAGCGCAGAGATGCTCATACTCATATTAGTGCCCTACCAAGAGAATGACCACCACCATTCGAACATGAGAGGCAACAACAATATGAGGAAGAAGAGGGAGAGGGAAACAATCAAGAGTATCCTGAAGACTCCCAAGTTGAGGAGGAGGAAGAGCAACGTCCTCCACCCCGATAGAGGAAGAATGTACCTCCAAGACCACCCTCACGTCAGCTTAGGGAGGAGGACTTTTTATCCTCAGAGGCTTATAAAGCCCTAGCAGTGAAAGTAAAAGTGATTGAGAGGCAAGGCATGACTCTTCAAAAGTTGACATTAAGAAAGATTCATAATGAGCCTTTGGACCCCTCGATACCTACTCCTACCTACCCTGAGCATTTTGTTATGCCCAGGCTAGACAAATTTAAAGGTGACGAAGATGCACAGGAGCATGTCACGAGATTTTTGGATGCCTATTTCCAAATTGTGAGCAATAATGCCTTACTTTTGCACACATTTATCACGACCCTCTTAGGCCCAGCTCGAGAGTGGTTCAATCAGCAAAAGAGGTACAACATTACCAGTTTTGAGCAACTGGCTGATGCTTTCCTTGAACGCTTTTCTTTTGGCATCAAGAAATAGGCTAACCTTTCTGATTTGGTTGTGCTAGCTCAGCGTGATGATGAGCCAATTGAATAGTATAAAAAGAGATGGAGGAGGTTAATGGTGAAGCTACCATTCCCTATTCCTACTATAAAATTGACCCGAATTTTTACAAAGAGTTGTGCCAAGCACATCTCGCTAATTGTTGCAACCTAGCAGATATTCAACATTCGAGGAAGCTTTGGTGCAAGCCAAGGTAATTGAAGATATCAAGTTGCAAGAAGGCAACTTGAAGCTTAAGAATAGGAAAGAGGGGCCCAAGAAGAGCTCCACAAAACATAAGGGCAAGCAGGCCCACATCAACCAAGTGGTGCTAAACCTCCAGAGAGAGGATAAAGGGTAGCAAAAGCAGAATTATCAGGCCCAACCTCCTCCTGCAGTACAAAAAGTGCAATAATAATTATAAGGGCAAAAACAAAGAACAATACCCACCTCACCAATTCATACCTCTAACGGAATAATTGACATCAATATTCCATCAGTTATGTGAGGCTAAGGCGATCAGACTACCCAAAGTTAAGTTAGTCGATCCGAATCAACCCAAGTCAAAGGGTATCAGGATGACCTATTTTGCATCTTTCATCGAGCGAAGGGCCATGACATCGAAGTATGTTGGTCCTTCAAGCATATTGTGCAAAATATGATTGAAAAAGGTGAGCTTGTAGTACCAAGTAACCCACTAGCGCCTGACAACCAAAACATGGGGATTTACAAGAATCCATTACCAAACCATGAGGCACCGTGCAACAACGTTGGCCAGGTCAACCAAGTGCACGTCGAACCACCCACCCAAGGGTTCGTAGGCATGGTGAATGTTGTTACCAGACATGGGAGATATGAGAAACCAAATCAACCATGTGCTCCCATTAGGATACAAGCTACGCCGAATCAGCCATAGAATATTCTAGGCCCACCAATGAGACTGGTGGTGACCATACGGAGTAGGCTAGTCCAAAACCTATAGATAGCTCCTACGAAGCTATCTATATATGAACTGATACAATAGTCCCCTAGGCATAGGGAGACTCTTATGGACATTCTAAGGTCCATCAAAGTACAATCTCAAGATGCTCAAGCATTTACAAATTTTGTGGGACATGTACAATAGTGCCAGGAACCCATGATCCAATTTTATGATCATGAAATCAAGATGGTTCCCACAGATACGGCTGACCCACCATTGCATATCATCGCATGTGTCAATCACATGCCTTTCAAGAGGGTCTTGATCGACACTGGTTCATCGATTAATATAATAATGACCAAGGCATTGAATCATCTAAAGCTACCAAAATCACATATTGTGCCCACCACCTTCACGTTGAGAGCGTTTAACGATGCCTTATGCTCGATGGTTGGCACAATCATCCTACCTATTTAGGTAGGCCTAAAGACCATCTATGTGATGTGTCATGTGATCGAGGGTGCTATGCAATATAACATCCTACTTGGGAGGCCTTGGATTCATGAAATGCATTGCATTCCCTCTATATTACACCAATGTGTAAAATATCTGCATGAGGGATGGGTTCATGTAGTGTCGTCAGATGAAGAACCTTTTAAGTTTGTGAACCTAGCAGATTTTCCTAGGGGTTTCATACTCCCATCAATGCACCTGGATATCCTACATCATCGATTAAAAATCTAGGAGGTAAACCAACAATATGTGCTCAACCATCGATATCTGTATCACAGATCTGAGCGCACTACTGCTACTTCACTAAAACCATGCATGTAGATGCTTCGACAGAAAGTTAAAGGTGAAAAGAGAAGAAACATATGCCCAAACCAGTCATCAAGGAGGCTCCCATACCTATGGAAGTGGAGGAAGCCCAAGATATAGTCGAGGAGGTACCTCAACCTACCTCACCTACATCATCAGTAGGGTCATCCACACCATGGGTGACTATACATCTCACCAACACAGGGTTAGGTGAGTATATTGTGTAGAATGTAACCTTTGGACCTATTTTAGAGACTGCACAAGAGATGGGTCGACCGCATGCTCATCATTTTTTAGTTGGATCGATGGTACCATTGGGAGAGCCACCCAATCAGACTAACTTCATTTACGTTGGGTTGGATCAGCTTCCAACGTGAACGCCTATGGATGAAGATGGTGATGAACCTTTCATAGTAAATGTTCATTATTTATCCAACCCAGAGTACTCCATGCATATTTTTGAGTTATATCACTGGCATGGGTACGGACTTGGCCTATTTGAACAAGGGCGTAGGACTCCGCTCGAGCCACGTTATCAGCTAGCAACTGATAGGTTCGGGCTGGGATTACAGATACAAGGACAAGATGACTTGCTCGTAGCATCCTTAGATCACTTGTACCTTAGTCTGGGGGATGATGTGGACTTTAACCCATATCATCCTAATCCATCCAACTTCTGGAGGACTCACCCGATGGTATCTGTCATCACCTCTGAGCCACTTGAAGAAGATCATGAAGGGCTCTTAGAGCATACTGATACAGAGCAGAACCCCAGAGGCAACCTGGGTCATCAAATCCATAATGCAACCAATGACAGAGGTGTGTAGGGGCATAACCCCATAGTTTTAGGTGATCTCGAGTCAGGAGATCTATACAACGATGATGGAGAGGAGTCCACCTCCGAGATAAGTGGAACAAGTTATGATGTTGACAATGATTTCTCAAACAATGATCAATCTGAGGATGAAGCTGAGGGGGGCTATCTAAGGCCTTTGTATGCGCATCACCTACTACCTGTAGAGTCGATACATGTTACCGAAGAGATTCTTCCCAACATTGATCATTTGGGGGAAGAAGCAGAGCCAATTTTCTTATCAACATCATACATACGGACTTATTATCCAATTTTTTTGGACATGGATGATAGTGACCAGGAAGTGAGATTCATGGGACCGCATTTACCAGAGTGTCCCCCACCTGTAGGGGTAAATGAAGGATTGTATTATGATAGTGATGAAGAGGATGAAATAGAGAGAGCCTATCTAGGGCCTCCTTACCTACGTCACCACCATGCACCTTATACGATTGAGGACCTATGAAGAGAAATCAATCTCGACCCTCGCCTTAGGGGAATACCACCAAACTTTAATGTGATTTATCACATGTTGTTTCCCCATCCACCTACCTACATGGAGCTCCATGAGCTGAATGATCCCATATTGCAATTAGTGCATAGGGAGGACCCAGTCATCCGTAGTCCACATAGAGAGGACCCATTTGTGCCTATGCCATTAGAGCCAGATCTCGAGTATGAGGACTACATCGATTATGTAGAAGTTTATCCGTGTGGTCCTAGAGACCAATACCATTCCATCAATATGGTCTCCATTGATTTGACCACTCCACTCCATAATCCAGTAGATCCATCCAAACCATTGCATCTCAATATAGATGCTATCGACTGGGATCACGCTGACTCACCTATAGAGCCTGAAGATTTCTTCCCTAATGAAGAAATGTTACAACCATTCCATTTTGCACTAGGATGTGCTTACGATGTGTATCATGCTGAGGATGCTTCCAACGTGGAACCTATGAACCCAGTGGATGACATCCATTTGATTCCTACGCCTCATCAGCTTGAGGAGGGATCACATATGTCAGTAGAGGAAACCTTCGAGGTGGATATCAGTAATGATCCCACCAATCCAAGGAAGGTTAAATTTGGAGAGAGTCTCACTCCAGATGAGCGGGCCACCCTCATCCCTCTATTGAAAGAGAGACCTAATATTTTTTCTTGGACATACAAAGATATGCTAGGTCTAGACCCAAAATTGGTTACCCATAACCTTTCGCTAGATCTGACGAAGAATTCGGTCAAGCAAAAGCTTAGAAAGATGCATCCAATAGTAGCCTTAATGGTGAAATATGAGCTACAAAATTTGTTGGACGTAGAATTTGTAATCTCCATCGACTATCCAGAATGGGTGTCCAATATGGTACCCATAGGAAAACTTGATGGAAGAATCCATATTTGTACGGATTTTAGAGACCTAAATAAGGCAACACCCAAAGATTCATTTTCATTGCCTAATATCGATGCTCTTGTAGATGCAACTACAGGTCATGAAATGCTCTCCTTAATGGATGATTTTTTTGGTTACAATCAAATTTAGATTAAACCCGAAGACCAACATAAAACCATATTTATAACGCCATGGGGAACATTTTGCTATAAATTTATGCCATTTGGCCTCAAAAATGTTGGTGCAACATATCAACGGGCCATGACATACATCTTTCATGACTATATGCATAAGATTCTAGAAGATTATATGGATGACTTGTTGGCCAAGTCATTGCTACATGCTGAGCATGCGGAGGTCTTAAGGAAGGTCTTCGATCGCCTAATAGAATATAATGTCAGATTGAATCCTAAGAAGTGCGTATTTGGTGTAACTTTTGGTAAGCTCTTAGGATTCATAGTTTCAAAGTGAGGCATCGAAGTTGACCCAACGAAGGTCAAGGCTATCTTAGAGATGCATCCTCCCTCCAATATTAAAGAGTTAAGGAGCCTTCAGGGCAAAGTAGCATCGATAAAGTGATTCATCACTCAGTTATCGGATAAATGTTGACCCATGAATCGACTGCTACACAAGGGGGTCCCATTCAATTGGGATGAGGACTGTCAAGCAGCTTTCACTGAAATAAAGCAATACCTGGTGACGTCACCAGTGCTAGCTCCACCAAGGCCAGATGTGCCTTTTTTACTATATATATCGATGATCGACTTTGCATTAGGGACCATGTTAGCCCAAAATAATGTGCAAGGCAAGGAACAAGCCATATATTATATTAGCCGAACCTTGGTGAGTTACGAGCTAGGATATGCATATGTGGAGAAACTATGTTTAGCAGTAGTGTTCGCTACAAAGAAATTGTGACACTATATGCTAAGTCATACGACATATGTTATATCAAAACAAAATCCTTTGTAGTACATGATGAGTAAGATGTATCATAATACGCGTACTACAAAGTGGATCATGCTACTGACAGAATTTGATCTAGAATTCATAAGCCAGAAGTCCATTAAGGGACAAGTCATAGCTGATCAATTAGCTGAGGCACCACTATCAAATAGTAGGCCTCTGACCATTGAGCTTTCGGATGATGCAGTCTTCATCGTATCCGAAGCTCCCAAACCCGAAGAACCAGAGAACAATGTTGATATGACTCTGTTCTTTGATGGTTCAAAGTGCGAGCAAGGAGGTGGTGCAAGAATAGTGTTTTTCATGCCACAAGGAGCTCCAATGCCCTTGTCATTTAAATTAGATTTTCCGTGCACCAACAACAATGTTGAGTATGAAGCCCTACTATTGGGCCTCCACACAGCCGTCGCCATGAACATTAAAATATTAAACATCTTTGGTGACTCCTTGCTCATAGTAAATCAAGTTAAGGGGCTCTTTCAGTGTCGATGTCTAGTACTGAAAGCCTACAAAGATCTTGTGATTACATATTTGGCTAAATTGGAATGGTATGACATCGAGGCAATCCCTCGTTCATCAAATAGGTTCGTAGACACCATGGCATCTTTGGGATCCTTAATCCCTCAGAATCTATCTGCTGATTTCACTACCATTCATGTTAAAATGCTCTCGCATCCTACAATGGAGCGAGAAGCCTTTGATAATAAAATGTCAATCAACATGATCAGCGTAGAACCAAAAGCTGAATGGTTCTGCAGAGCTGAAGACTTTCTGAAGAAGGCACCCTAGGGGTCATTAACCTCCTAGAGTCCGACGGGGAGTGGTACTACCATTCACCATAGGGTTGTTTCCCAGTATGCATTTGCAAAAGTAAATACATAGGGGGAGCAAGTCATCTTAGCAATCAAAGCTGAGGCTTATCAAAATTGGATGTCACAAATCCAAGACTTCCTAAAACTTGGTGTAATCCTAGAGGGATTGTCGCATGCCACAAAATGCACATTTAAATAGAAAGTGACTAAATATGTCTTGATAGGAGACATCTTGTACCGATGAGGTTACGATGGAGTTCTCCTTCATTGTCTAGAGCCCCAAGAGTCATCTTGGGCAATTTCACAAGCTCATGATGGTACATGTGGTGGCCATTTCAGCGGCATGGCCATCATCAAGTGCATCCTTTGAATGGGTTACTATTGGCCCACTATGGAGAAGGATTGCAATGTGTATGTCAAGAAATGCATCAAATGTCAAGCATCATGCTAATCTTATGCACTTGCCATCATAGGCCTTACAACCCATCCAAGCGGCTTGGCCATTTTCTCAGTGGGGATTAGATCTTATAGGCAAGATCTCTCCTCCATCATCGGGCCGACATACATTTATTATCATGGCTACTGAGTATTTCACAAAGTGGGTGGAAGCAATACCCTTAACAATGACCACTGGAGCTCGTATAGCAGAATTTATATTGGAGCATATCATAAGTCATTTTGGGATTCCATCCAAAATAATATCGGATAATGGAACGTCATTCAAGAACAAAACTATGAGAGCTTTGACATCTAAATATAGAATCAAACATAGTTTTGTGACTCCATACTATCCATAGGCAAATGGGCAGGTTGAAGCTTCAAATAAGATAGTGGTGGCCATCTTGAAAAATATGGTCCAAGAAAACCACAAATATTGGCATATCCAGCTGCCCCTTGCATTATGGGCTTATAGGACTAGCATTCGGATGCCCACTAGGGCAACACCATTTTCACTAGTATATGGCGTTGAGGCCATTATGCCCTTGGAATTGGAAATTCCAATGTTGCGCATCGCATTGAAAGAGTTCATCGATGATGACACCGCATGACAAGCTCGACTGGATCAACTGACGTTGCTTGATGAACATCGCGTGAATGCCCTAGAGCATCTCCATGTTTATCAAGAGTGACTAAAATGAGCTTACAATATCAAAGTCCACTAGAGAGACTTTGAAGTTGGGGATCTTGTCTTGAAAGAGAACCAACAGAACTCTAATTTACCGCTAGATATGCGAGACAAATTCATGGCTAATTGGCTAGGACCTTATATCATATCTAAAAATATTGGTCTAGGTACCTATCACCTAACATCGCTAGGGGGTGTTGAAGAGCCTGAACCTCTCAACATCATCCATATTAAGGTATTCTATGCTTGAGAGTGTAGCAAAAGGCTCCAAGGGTTCCTGAAACTACTTGGTCATGTCAATAAAAGGCTTCGAGAGTTTGCTTAAAACCACTTGGTCAATCCCAAAGGTTTCAAGGGTTAAAACAAAGGTCCAAAAAAACCAAGAAATTGGTCAAATATCAAAGGTCTCTCAAGGGTTTCTAAACATCCCTCGATCATCCTAAAAGGCTCCAAGCTCATCTATGAGTAGTTTGGTCAATCAAAAGGTACCAAGAGTTTTTGAAAAACTACTTGGTCAACCCAAAAGCTCCAAGGATTCTTAAAGATCGCTTGGTCATCCCAAAAGTTCCAAAGGTGCTCATAATCCCTTTGGTCAATCCCAAAAGCTCCAAGGGTTCCTAAGAATCGCTTGGTCAATTTAAAGGCTCCAAAGGCATGTACTCACCATTTGGTCAAATATAAAGGCTCAAAATCAATAAAAATTATAAAATCGATAAAATCCAAAAAAAATTGGTAAAGCATAAAATCCAAAAACATTTACATTTCAATTGCATCATTGCAGTTCATATTCCACACACATTTCATCATTGCATTGCATATAGGCATTCATCATCCATTGCATTTCATAGTAGAAGGAATTGTGTTTGTCAGTCTTACAAACGACACCACGTTTGTGTTTCAATCATGCACCTTTGCATTTATCATAATCCATCATTCATGTGAGTAAATGTGTTTTTCAACACAACCCATAATGTTGCTATGAAGAATATACTAGGGTTTTTCAGTCACTCAACCATACCTAGAGGTCTTATCAAGAGTTGATAGAAAGCTTGCTTTGCTTTTGTAGCTAAGGTTCAGTTAGTATAGCCCTTAGCATATCAGAATCCTATCACTAATCAACAAATTAAACAATCCTAATAAGGACTAGGGGAAGATGAAAGCCACAAAGTAGGACCGAGTATCCTGAAGTGAAAAGAGTTATTCTTGCTTATCCCCCTATGCGAACGGTTTGGGAAATGTTGGCAATTGGAAAAAGGATAAGTTTATTCCCTACCCATAATCCCTTGCTTACGATAAAATGAGCAATATCCCAGAGTGATATCCCACATCAATCCTCAAGATTGATACCATAGGTCGATATCATAGATCGACATCCCAGATTGATATCCCATATTGATATCATAGATCGATACACTCAATCGATATCCCAAAAATAGTTCCCCCAAAGTAAAATCCCCAAAGGGAAGTTTCTGAAGAAGTATCAAATACAGATTCCAGAAAATGAAGATCAAATGAAGATCAGAAATCAAAGTTCAAAACAAGATCAAATGAAGATCAAAAATCAAAGTTCAAAACAAGATCAAATGAAGATCATAAATCAAAGTTCAAATCCAGATCAAATGAAGATCAGAAAGCAAGTTCAAATGAAGATCAAATGAAGATCCAAAGAAAGTTCAAAGTCAAAGTGCAATCGACTCCCTTGCTTCACTACATATGAGCAAGTATCCCAAAAAATGAAGGAAAAGAGAGGGACGAGCCTGAATCCCTAGAATGGTCGGCACTACCATACCTTACGCATGATGATATGTCTGATGCATTAGCACCTTGCTTATGTACAGACCAATGTTTGAATGTGGATGAGCTAGCTTCAGGTGTCCTGCATCGCCTAGTGGCTTAGTCCAACTAAAATTTAAAACTAGGATTGGATAAACATTCATGGATCCCCTATCTTAGCAATGGGTTGAAAGAATCCCGCCTGACATCGGGGTATGCTTATGCCTTATCTTAATATATGCATGTGCACACACAGGGACAATGAACAGTTAGGGCCTATCCTAGCAAAAGCCTTATATCTCAGAAGTCTAGTGTGGTTAGTATGCAACTTTTGATAAGTCAACTAGGGTGTTTGAGTCTCATGGAAAACTTCAAAAAGAAATTCCCAAATAGCAACAAAATATCAAATATCACAAACCATCAAAGGCAAAAGTCATTTAATCATTAAATTGCAAAGTATCGAATCCATGATACATCATTACATGGAGCACAATCAAGATATAGGATAGATACCGCATAGATATCAGAAAAGATATTTAGATGGCCACTGACTATATTGTGCATATTTTCAAACTGCAAAAAGAAATACAGAGTGACATATTATATCATTCGCATCATTACATCATAATCATATCATCACATTTCATATATGGGTGATTAATTGATTAATTTTGTTTATCAGGATTACCAATTATGTTTCATGATTAGCATACATTTTGTGGTGTCATCAATTAGATTATAAACATTATTGCATTCATTCCTTATGTTTTACATGATTAAAACATACAAGTTCATTTCCATTAGATTATGATCAAATACATAATGCATCCATCATATATCACACATCTAAGCATCTAGATCACTGCATATCATCATCATCATAAATTAAAATAGCTATCTAGTGCATGTCATCCATACATCACATTACATAAACATAGCATCAATATAAGCATTGCATCCATATGCATCTCATAAACATAAAACATAAAATACACAAATAAATGAGTACACATAATGAGCCACAATGATCAAATCTCATATATATATATATGTGTCAAAGAGTACATCAGGGTACATCAAAATGCCCATAGGCTACAATCGTGTAGGTCCTCAGACCTCACACCAAAAATGATACATACAAAAATGATATAGCCTATATCAAATGGAGACCCTAGCTCTAGCCTGATCCTCCTCCACTAGAGCCCTCTCTGCCTCCCTCAACCCTATCTCTGGGAGCCTACTCTATAGTCTGCTCTCCTATTGTATAGCCTACTGAGGATCCTATGTCTAGCCTAATCCAAAGAGGCTCCATACATGAGAACCAATCCCTTGAGTCCTCTGTGAGCTAGCACCCTGAGTACTCGAAGACCTATGGGTCCACTCAGACCAGTGAGTCCTCTCGATCCTATGCGTCCTATGGCTCGAGCTAGCAGAAGACTATCCTATCTCCCTAGTCCTAGTCCTGGAGCTGGTCCTATGGGTACCTATGGAATACCTATCCTCGAGAACCTCCCCACCTAGCAGTCTGATGTGGCCCTCCAACTGAGAGATGTGAGCTACCCTCACATCCTATATAGTGTTTCCCTCCTCTACGAGGGAAGTCAGTCATCTGATCTCGGCCATGGGATCATGACCTCCTAGTAGTAGAGGTGTTGGTGCTGTAGGAGGTGCCATAGCAACCTGTATAGATGATGGGCCACCCACCACTACCCTAGCCAAATCCCTCTCTACTATAGTTGTACCTAGTCACCTCTACCAAGTCATGCGCACTAGTGAGCTCCTAAACCTATGCCTCTACTATTGTAGCATGCACTGTCATAGCTATGATATGATCCCTAGCCTACTACAATTATCTCTCACTATGAGCTAGCTTCACCTCTAAGGTGGTGATGCTAGTATCCCTCTACAGCATCTAGGACTGAAACCTCCCAATATAGCTCTATAGATCTACCACCTAGGCTAGAAGCTACCCTACCTCACTATCTAGAGGCACCTCGCCCTCATCTAGGGCCTCCTCCTAGGCCTCTATCGATGGTGCATCCTACTACAACCTCTCCCCCCATCCACCCTCAGTCCATGGGCGCACATTACGCCCCTATGGATCAGCCTCCACCTCATCATCTACCCGATCGAGAGGCCTAGATCCCTACCACTAAAGTAGGGACCACCAAGTATCATATGCTAGGGTGGTCCCAGCCATAACAACTCTTGACTCCTAGAAATCATCCATAACATCACCCAATAGTGTAGGCTGCACCCACTATAGATCTACCTCTAGCACTAGCCACCTATAGATAATAGGCAGCTCTAGGATATCCTAGACTATACCAAACTATCATAGGACTCTAGAGAAAAATTGATACTCTTGAATCTCATCCTTATAGCCCAGAAGCCATCTATCTCATCGAGCCTAGCACAATCACTCACTAGCCTCCGACCATATAGGGCAATCCATATATGGATGCCACTCAATATCATCAAGTCGTAGTGCTGCAAATCGATCGATATAATGCTCGATATCCCCTACATGGGACCTACTCTAGAACCCCTCCTCCTCATGAGGCCAGCATGTGATGTAGCACTGATGTGCATCATCAATAGAAGTAATCTCCAGGGGTAGCTCTATAGGTCTCTCGATCTAGATGTGCTACCAACCCTAGATCTATAGGAGTAGACTATAGCTAATGCCTACTCAACTCCTACTAGTAATATGATATAGCTCTCAGTAGAGCTAGCATAGTAAAGTGCTCCCCCAAGCTAGGAGCAATGGTCATCATGTGGAGCTCTGAATGACCCTCCTGACACTAGCCAGAAGGTTCTAGGGGATCCTCACACCCGAGGAGTCTGGAAGGACAATCTGCATGATCAAGTGCATAAAAACTACCTCTCGAATGGAGAAGACCTCCTCCCCATACCAGTATCCAATGTGAACACCTCCATGGTCGATCTTCCACTAGGCCTCCAAGCTTCGATCATCGAAGATCTCATCAAATACAACTCCTCTACTCTAAAAGGTAGAAGAGGTGATGGCCTCACCATCAATAGGGATCCTAAAGATCCTATAGACATCCTCAAGTGTGATAGTCATTTCACCTATCGATAGGTGAAATGTGTTGGTCCGAGCATTCCAACTCTGGGCCAACGTAGTCATGTAAGCTTGATCTACCCTAATAGTGGGTAGATCCAAGACATAGCCGAAGCCTATGGCCCCAAACCACTACCACTCCCCATCAGTCAGCAGTGGGTGGAGAGTGTTAAGGAGCTCTAGCTCCCTAGCTCTAGAGGTCAGTCTCTACAAAGAGATATGGTATAAGGAAAAATCTAACTAAAAGCTAGCTAAAAGCAATTATAAAATGACCTAAAAAGAGATAGATCAAGCTAAAAATAGCTAACAATGCAAAATTATGCTAAGCATGATCAAAAATTTTTATAATACATCTCATAGGTGCAATAAATGGCATTAATTGCCAAGAAAATCATAAAAAAATAAAAAAATTGAAATTTTTTCAAAAAAGGGGAACCGTAGGTCAAACCCATGGTCCGCACAATGGTCAAATTTTTTACCGTTGTAATTTAAATCTAACCGTAGTTGATACCTACGGTCCCCAATCTGTCAAAGGGGAACCACAGCTGGCAGCTACGGTCTAGGAATACGACCCTTTTGGGGTCATTTCCTAGCCAATAAAACAAAAAAAATATAAAATAATAAATCCTAAGCTAGCCTAATCTAGGGTGTGGTTCATTGCCAATAGTTTAATGAGATTGATTTAACCAATTAATTAATTTGGTTCATTTTAATTGGTAATGAATGCGAGGACTCGGTTTTGAATTACCTTACCCGCACTGAGGCCTCGATTGGAAGAAGGTTGTCCATGGTCCACCATCGTGAGGTGTGTTAGGTGTTTGGTGTTAGTCTTAGCAGGGTTTTAGGTCAAGTTTTATCTCACACCTCTCAGAGCTCTTCAAATTGTAGTCGCTTTCAAGACAATAATGAAATTTTCAAATGGGAAAACTTTTTATAACCTTTTCCTATTTTCGTTGGACCGCAGCTTACACCCGTGGTCCCAAAATTAGGGTTTTGCGATCGTAGGTCTGACCTATGGTTCCCAAAATTTGAAAGTTTCAATCGTAGACTGAACCCATGGTTCACAACTAGCATTAAATGTAGCAAAATCCCATCATGGGAAGATCTTAAATGATAAATCAATGATTCCTAATAGATCATAATCTCAATAAAAGCAATCAATTTTGCAAATTTGGTGATTTTTAAGCACCATGATCAACTAAAAATTCAAAATTAACAAAAACATTTAAAATAATCAAAAGCCAAATGCACCTCGTATTTAGTTATTTACTCTATACACTTGGTGGTTGCAGCGATTGACGCTCCATGCAATCCGATGAGATGAGTAAATAACCATAAGGACATTTGGGGTAAAATTGTCATCATTGATTTGATATGCTTCTTTTCAATTCCGAAGAAGGCCTTCAAGGCTGGACTGCTCCATGGAAATGAGGTGTTTCATGTCATTTCTCCTATGACATATTTTTCAACAAATCATCGACAAAATTGATTCAACACAAAACTAATTGGATTTGCATCATTTCGATTCCCTAAGATGGCTATTGTAGCCCGACTGCTCCATGGGATAGGAATGTGCAATTACTATTAACAGTTGTAATCATACGCTGAACTAGGCTTAGCCAAGTAATTAAATGCTCAATTCTAAATTTGTACAGATCATTCATTATGGTCAAGCGACCTCGTCGCTTCATACATTGTCATTACCCTCATCGACTCGTCGCTTGAGGGGGTAGTCATAATATCATAATCATAATCAAAATCAATAGAAGATCCCTGAAATCGTAGATCCCTTGATCTTGTCAAAATTGCGTTCGTCCTTATGAATCATTGTCAACAACTATCATAAGCTTACCCCTTTGCTTGGGGTAAATAGCAAATATGATAATTAGTTTGTAACTCTCATTCTTTCGGTTATATAGGCCTAACTCCTATTGTAGCACCAAAGCTACTCGAATGTCTGATGACGAGTGCAAACTCTTTCAAATTTAAGCCTCCAAAGAGTTGGAAGCAATGATTCCAGGATGCACATCCTTTTGTTGGACCTAGGGCATCTAATGTTGATCCGACTAATGATCATCATAGAACCTTCGACATCATTTTAGGTGGTGTATTTTTGCTCACGCATTGTTCGATCTCACAACGCATCTCAAAAGGGGCATCTGTAGACACCTAAAATGCGTCATGTCGATGGCGACTACTCATATGGACATGCTACAAGACCATATGGAAGATCTTGGACAGACTCCAAGATAGAGTAGTGGTTCTAACCACTCAATTTGGGCTCCTTGGCCTAATCAGTCTGAACCACAGCTGAGACCTATGGTCCATAGTCTGAACCATGGTTGACACCTACGGTTTACAGTCTGAACCGCAACTGTCACCTATGGTCTTAACTGAAGTTCAGTTGGCCTTCATCCGAGCCAAATCGGTTTGAACGACCATTTGATCTAGAAGAAGGTGGTTAAAGGATGGAAGCTTCCAATCCAACTGTCCTAACCACCCCTTCTTGTTCTTGGCTTCTCCATGAAGCCACCCCTAGCCCTTGGGTAATCCTATAAATACCCCTTCAAATTAGGGCAAAGATATCAAGCAAGCATTGGAGATTAGAGCAGCGAAGCCCTATCGAATTGTGAACTCACTTGAGTGCACTAAGAGAGATATTTGTTGCTATCACTTTGCCAACCTAAGCATCATGACGAATTATGCCATGGATGCCCTAAGGAGCTAGAACGCCAAGAAACGCTAATTTGGGCAAACGGAGGCCCTATCGAGCAATTCAACCACCAAATCTGTTAGAGGACACTGAGGTGACCCTTGATCATCAATTTGACAAGGAGGATTGAAGAACACAAGATTATACTGTGAGGGGGGTGAACAGTATAAGACCACTTTTTACTTTTCTTTTCAATTTAATATTATGTAGTGTATAGATAATAGTATCAATAGCAATAATCAAAGCAATGTAGAAAACACCATCCACAAAAGTGACACAATAATTTACGTGGTTCACCCAATGCGGGCTACTCCACAGAGAAAATATTTTTCTAAAAATTTCTCAATCAATCTCTTGGGAATCCTTCCTAATTACAATGTTTATGGACCTCTGTCCAAAGGAGATGCTGATCCCCAAAATCTTAAGTTCACAGATCTCTTCCACAGGAGAAATCTTTCCCCTTCTACTCTGGCTAGTGATCTTCTAAAGACTTTGTCTCTTTGTTGCACTGACTTGTGGATATATCTCCACTTGAAGACTCCTCACTCATATTTGTCTTCAATTGTCCTAGCTGCTGGATATCTATCCATTGAGACTCTGTCCTCTATACTCTATCACCTCCAAATATATATCAATAGGTTCACTTAGAACCTCTTCAAATCTGCTCAATAGGCTCACTCAGAACCTGCTCAATAGGCTCACTCAAAACCTGCTCAAATCTGCTCAATAGGCTCACTCAAAACCTACTCAAATATGCTTAATAAGTCCTCTCTAGGACTTGCTCAAATCTGCATAGCAAGCTTTCATAAAAGCTTACTCAAAATCAGTCCACAAGCCTTCTCAAAGACTTACCTCAAATCAGCTCAACAAAATATCAACTCAATCTCATAGAAGAATAAAGAGAATTGTTAGAGACTCAATATGTTCTATACTCAAATCCCAATCTCAACTCAAATCAATCTCAACTCAGCAATCTCATAGAAGCATAAAGAGAATTTTTAGGGACTCAATATGTTCTATACTCAAATCCCAATCTCAACTCAAATCAATCTCAACTCAGCAATCTCATAGAAGCATAAAGAGAATTTTTAGAGACTCAATATGTTCTATACTCAAATCCCAATCTCAACTCAAATAAGAATATAGAATAGTTTGTTTTATGGAACTTGAACAACCACTTCACACAATCACTTGACTAGGATCAAACAACTCTACCCAACCAATCACCACAAGGAACAACTCTTTCTCACAAACCCTAGTCCAAGCATGAATCAACCAACTCAAAATGTCTTCAACAACACTCAACAACTCTTACATAACAATGATACTCATGTTATTTTCAGCTCAAGTTCAAGTTCTTTGCACAACAACTTACTTCAACAACAATGCTTATAAAACAAGGTTTTAATCACAACTCTCAAACCAGAAAACCTTGAAGCATTAAACCAACCATTTTTGAATAGGAAACCACAATCAATCCTTTTCACTCCAATGATATTTCAGAAATCAACCACCATAACAATCAATAGGAGAATGTGCCCATACCTTTTTGATGCCAAGAAGTTGTTCACAAAGTCTGCCACACTCAACAAAACTTTCCTTTCCAATCTTAATAAGGGTTAGTGGACTTCAAATAATAATCACAAGATAAAGTATAACTCAATTTACACCTTTTTACTCCAACTCAATAATCACATCCACCAAAGTCCTTCTAGAGAAAAACCCTCTAAAAATAATAATTAATAATCCATTATTCAATTTCCACAAATTCTACTTCATTCAAAACCCTTATTTCTCCTAAAATAATGCTCTCAAAAATTCAAATCAATATCATAAGGCTCAAATAATCATCTATGGTTTTCACCAACAAAATAATTATTTAACCTTTTAAACACAACAAAGGTTTACAAAAATAAAATATTTCCTAACCCTTATCACTCCAAACTTTAGAGCATTAATTAAATTTTAATCAAAAATTCACATACCTCCTTAATGGGTTTTGACCCCTCGACCTGCCCTCACCACGAGCGCCTTAGCCATGGCTAAGGTAGCCAAACGAGCTACTTGCTTGTTCACAATGCAAAAGGGGCACAACTTCCCTTTATTTGCTACAGGCCCACATGCCTCAAATAAACCGTGTGCCCTTGGCGCTTCCACCACAAAGCACAACGAACGAACCTTGCCAAAAATTGAACGCACGACCTCATGCTACCAAATGCCTTTGCATTGCTCGAGTTGCCAACAGGCCACACTGCCCAAGGTGACTTGGGTTTCGCACGCCGTCCGATTTATTCGTTGCTTCCACCACTAAAACCTTTTTTCGCACGAGCTCCATTCGCTTTCCAACAATCACATTAACAACAAGAGCAAGGATGATTAATCTTCAAACATTTAATGGCATATATATATGCCTTCCCTTAGCTTGGAAACGTCGGCGCTTTTGAACCTTCCTTTATGATGTCGACGAATATTCTTTTTATTTTAATTTTAAAATTAAAATTTAAACCAAATATTTGAAATTAAATATCTCCATCACCAGGGCACCTTTTTCGATGAAATGAAAAGCCAACTTGGGTTTTAAGAAAAACCCATTTCAAAAATATTGTCCATGGTTTTAAATAAAACCTTTGAAATTATATATCTTCATCATCGGGGCACCTTTTTCGATGAAACAAAAAGACAACTTAGGTTTTAAGAAAAACCCATTTCAAATCTGCCATCCATGGTTTTAAATAGAAACCTTTTGCTAAGCTTCCATTGAAGCTCCTTTTAGAACCAAATGCTATGCATCCCTTCTTGAACCTTTGATCAAAACCTTTGCTTCTACACAAACATAGGGTTAGCTTACATAGATCATTTTGACATCAATGACAACTCTTAGCTTAGGAACTCAAAATGTCCAATAAGGATAAATCTTACTGCCCTAGAATTGGAGGGTAAACCTACTTGGTTGCAGGCCGCGACTATCAACCGTGGTTTACAGTGCAGATTGCTCATCCGAGCTACGGTTTGCAACAGGTATAAGATCCCCTTACCGTTACTTTTACAGTATACTTAGTTAGGTTAGATTAATTGTTTTAGTACTTGATTTGGTAGTTTAGAGACTCTGACTGACTGGATTAAGGATTTGATTAGATTTACTTCATTTCAACAAGTATGGCATAATTGGTTTCTTTTCATTCTAACATGCTTTACTTCATACATTTGATCCATTATATTGGTAGTAGTTCTTATTTACATGTTTCCATAAATATTTATGAGAATTGCATATGTTTAGTATAGTTTAATAACTTTCTTGATTTCATTAGTATTATGGCTTTTACATGTACAAATTCTTTAAAGGGCCTCATCACGAGAGGCTTCCTATTTGTTTAATGTTCTTGTGTTGTTTCTTGATCACAGGAAACAGGTTCAAAGGAGCTTCAATCATCTAATTCCTTCCTCAACACGAAGAAGAGGGTCAAATCCACCCTAGAGCAGTTTGTGACTATTTAGAGAGCATTAGTATTGCACCTACCCCGTTGGGGCTTCATAATTGTATCAAAATTTGGGTGATCCTAAGAGGGGCATGATTGTAACCAAGATTCTCTTTCGATATTAATAAAAGAAACATCCATTTTATTGTCATATGCAATATGGATTCTTATTTCATGCTTTTATGTTGATTTCTATTGATCTACTAGATAGGTGCACACTTTTTGGATAGGTCAAATGATCGACTTCCAACATGGGGGATTCTATTATAATGTTATTTTGTAATACTTTATAATGTATGTGGTAAGTAGGACACCTAGCCAAATGTAATCGTTATCAAGATTGTAACCGATGTTTGGTAGAAGATTCTAGCTCAAGTGGCATTTTGCATGTAAGCCAACTCTTGAGCCTTTAGGTAGGATTGCATGTATCTTTCTCTTTAAAATTCACAAAGCCATGTACAAATGTATCTTTTGCAAGTTAATAAAATATTGAAGCAGGTTGCCCCCTCGAAGAAGCTTGTGATTCTGAGTTATTTTTGAGATTGTTTCAATTCTGCAATTACTTTTTGCATAATGTTATTATGTTATTACATGTATTTAAGTTATTTTTCAGTATTTTGTGTATGAGAGTTTTATTTTAATAGTAGGTTTCTTACAAGTGGTATTAGAGCGCTTTTCAGGACCGAGTTCAGCTGTGATTACGATAATTATTGTTCAACCATTTTTTCTTGTTAGGTATAATTTTCTTGTGTTTTTTCATTATGTTTTCCTTTATTCAAAAGCCATTTTTCTGCAAAAAAAAAAAAAAATACAATTTGTTTTATTTTCAGTAGTTGAGTAGGCTAGAAACCCTATGTCGAGGGTTTTAAAATATCATGAAGGAGTTATCATTATTGGCTAAGCTAGATAGCCCATAAAGTGTCTAGTGAAGTGAGGTGTGATCAGGCTCCAATACGCATACCTCAAACAACACTTGTGCATAGAATTGAGCTCCCATGCATATTCGACTGTATCGGGAGACCATTCTAGGTTAAACAAAATTTTATCTAGTAGAAAGCTTTTTGGCCTTGTATCATCTATAGTCCATGGGACACAACATCCTGGATGATTACACTCTTGTATTTTCAAAGAGGCATATAGTGTGCTCAAAGGTATGTGTGGAATCCTCCTGGGGTAGTGGCCTAAAATATTGGTCCGAGTGATGAGCCACATAATTGCTCATTTTTTGTACTCTTTTCCCTATAATGTGCGACACTTATTCTTGTAGATATAAATATTTTATGGAAATTATATATATATATATAATTAACAGTTTATTTTGCATGTTATCTAATATTTGTCTTTAAGTGTATTTTGTGTAGATTTAGTGGATATTGTTGCATTTTGGTATGTTTTTGTTGAGATCCCAATCGAACCTGGCACTTGCAATTTTATGAAGTAAAAATATCACAAAACATCAACGTGAGGTACAAAGTTAGATGCCCAAATTACTTTGAAGCGCCTGACTTCCATTCATCACTTAACTGATAGGCACCTACTTCCCGTTAGGTGCCTGCTTTTCGTTAGATTCCTACTTCATGTAAAGCACCTATTTTTGTTAGGCATCTGCTTCCCATTAAGCACCTACTTCCTGACTTTTGTAGACAAGGTTCCTGCTTCTTGATTTCTTTAGATGTGATGCCTGATTTCCACTAACGCCAAATTCTAGCACGACTCTATGGTCAGTAGAATAGAGCAAAATTTTAGCAACCAGTATAAAAAGAGTTCCAGCATTGAAATCGAACAAGGGACAATGTCAAAGATGACTCACCATCCATTTTTCAGCTGCTACATGAACGAATTGTGTAAATTGGGTAAAATAAATATCAAACGTATTTTGGAAACAGAATACGCTAAAATATCATGATATTTTGCTTGAATCCTTAATTTAAGCAGGCAATTATAAAAACAAATCATTTTATGATTTGTTTTGAGGATTGTAATAGGGTGTGGCCACATATCTTATAAATATGCAAGCCACCTTTGAAGAAGACCCCCCAAACTTTTCTTGTAAATTCTTCTACTACAACTGTTAATAAAAATATTTTTGAGTATTTTCCAGTAAAAATCATCTCAAGAGTTCGGTGAAAATCTACCGTAGGTGGAACCTGCTGGAAGCGTGGGCTCAATTACAACAAAGTTCTTCCCTTATTTTCCCTATTTTTCTGTATTTATTTTCATAGATTAATTTTCTTCCCTATATTTTCCCTTATTTTTTGTGATTTCCAATAAGATAGCAATTTAATTTTTGAATGCATTCAGTCTTGTTTTCTTAGACGTAGGATAATATTATTGGTTTGAATAAAAAATTCAACGAACACCAAATACCCCCCAAACCATGATCTAACAGACTCATCTCCGAAGGAGAAATTATAAGCATAAATTTTGCACTACTGCTTATAATACTACGAGCTACCTCGGGTTGATAATTAGAAAAACTAACCAATGTTTTGCCCAACATTTTGATGTCGTTGCTGGGGAGTAACCATTATAATTTCCTATTCTAAAGGAAGCATAGTAGAAGTAGTTTAGATTGTTTTTCCATAAACCTTCATCTAAAATTTTGTATGAGTCCACCTAAGAATAGGGGACCAGACGATCGTTTTATCAAAAATAAAGAAGTTGTTTCTCATAATCCTTCTACTTTAGTAGAACCTGAACATGAGATTGAAATCTCACCATCATAATCCCCACTTGTGCATTGGCAGGAACATCCCCTATTTGTATTGGACCATTATGAAACAATCCAAGAGAATCTTATAGCAGGATTAGAGATAAGTAGAGTTCAATTTGAGGAAGATCTACTGAATACCGAATGTTGACAAGCAGTATTAGAAGAAACCATATCAAATGCTAACTTATCCATCCTTCTGAAGGATAAAAGAAATGAACTAGAAGCATTGACAACTACTTTGAACGCAATAGGGGTAAAAACTCCAGTAGTGGACAGAATGGCAAAAAATCCAGAATAAACATCCACTAGTTTTAGTTTTCCAATAGGAGAGGTAGGAGGAAATCACAAGATGAAACACATCTCTCCTACCCACCTTCCAACCTTTAGAGGACTACCAATAAAATATCTAGATCTGTTCCTGTTTAAATTTGTTGTTTTATGCAGATCTGTGGATTACACCATAAATGCTCAAAAACTAAAATTATTCCCTTCCATCCTTGATGATTTAGCTTTACGTTGGTTCATCAGCTTGGGGGATAAACAAATAACTACCTGGTAACAGTTGAAGAAATTTTTTTTGGATCAGTATCAAGATTTTGGTAGAGCAAGAGATGCAATATAGGAAGTCTTAGACATGACACAAAAGGAAGGGGAATTTATGGAAGAATACTAGGATAGGTTTAGCTTCAATTTACAAAGATTACCCCATTCAAAACTAGGAGATAGGTCCCTAAAAAGCATTTTTATGAAAGGACTGACAAATGAATCCTTGGAAGCTTTAAACATGATCTCTAGGGGAGATGTTTACCAATGCAAAATGGATGATATTAGACAGTTGTGTTGAACCATTTCAAGAAGACAAGGTAAGTTGAACCCTAGAAATGTTAAGCAGTCAACCACTGTCACTAAAACAGAGATAGGCAATATGCTTGAGGACCTTAAGAGCGAGATATTATCATCTCTGGCTCTTAAAATGGATACTCTTCTACTTCAGATAAAGAAGAAGGAGAATGAGACAATATTAGCCTACTTATGTCCTAAATACAAAGGCAAACACCCGAGAAACGAGTGTCCAAAAAATAAAATTCGTGTATGTGTTGTCTATAAGAAGGATCATAAAATGAAGCTGTGTTCACAGTTAATGAAATATAAAAAGGAACATGAGGTAGAAGAGGTATACTTCATGGGTAATAGGAGGAATTGACAACAGTCTCCTATGGGTAACAATATGCAATTAGGAATGCCATCATATGGGGGCAAAAATTACCAAAACCAAGGTCAAGCCAAACCACCTAATATGGGTTGGTATGGTAAACAACCTTGGAATCCATTTTTCCAAGGAGTACATCCTTACAACCCTTACCATTGGAACCAATACTAGCAGCCTGGGTAGTAGTGGAGAAACCAGAATGCTTGGAATCAGTATCCACAACATACTGCTCCAACTCCACTACAACCAAGTTTACCTGCTCCTACAGCTTCAAGAACTCCTCAATTACCAGCACAACCTACAAAAAACCCAAAAAACAAACAAAAACCAACCTATCAGATGGAAAATGAGATGTACCCTATGTACAACATTAGAGTATATTGTGATCTTATTCAGTTGTTGAGTGAATATTTTACCCATTTGCAAAGATATCACCACAAATAGGGTATTGATTAGAAAACCCTCTCTTGTAAAGAAATATAAATTTCTCCAAGGTTCCTTTTACTTATGTGTGTTTGAGTGCTCATAAAATGTATCAAATTAAGTGCTAGGAATACCTTAGTGATTGCAAGTAACTATTAACAAGGGGCCTGTTTTGGTTCATTTTATTATGTTATGACAATGATTGTTCATAAAACTTAAAACAAGTGAATGTAAATGTGAATGAATTCCTTTTAGTTTGCTTTGATGAATAACATAAAAGGAAATAAATATGCATGAATAACCATGAAATGTAAAGGCCTTAAAATATCATTAGAAATTATCCTTCTTTAATGAAATTAATTTTCATAAAGAAGAAATAATTTAATGTTTTAAAACACTAGCCTTTGATGTAATGATAAATTACCTCTCTTTGATGAAATCAGAATTTTCATAAAGAGAAGGGTATTTATTGCTCTTAAATGATGGCCAATGAAATGCCATAAAAATTACCCCCCTTTAATGAAATTGAACTTTTCATAAAGGAAATGTCATATTATGCTTATGAATGGAAATGCAAAGTTTAAAAATCTGATTTACCTCCAAAATGTGAAAAAATAAAATTCCGAAATTATAAAAATCTGCATAAAATAGTCATTTTCAACAATTTTTATAAAATCGAAATGACTTCGGAATGAGCTTGAATTTGTTTCGAATGAAATATTGATGCTCATTCTTCACACCCATGTATTTATTTTTATCATTTTAATTTTTTTTATTTATTTTTATTTTAATCCTTGAAGTATTAAAAAAATATGCAAAAAGAATGATTAGAAAAATAAAAATAAAAATCTAGAAATAAAATTGAATGCTGAAAACGTAAACATGCAAATCTTTATCAGTTTGATGGTACCCTATCCTGCAAAACCGAAGATGCAAGAAACTCATGCATGCAACTTAATCTATTCCAACCTGTATTTGCATAATCAAAATAAACTAAGTGCTAGCTCCTAAGGACACCAAATAAAAAATTCCAAGCTTTAAAAATTTAACAATGTAACCATTAAAATACATTAAAAATCATTTATAAGTCCAAAACCTGAAAAGGGAAAGATACAAAAAATTAAATCCAAGCATGCAAAAAATTCTCCTATTTTACTAACAAAATCCAGATTTTTCAAAAAGCTCTTGCATTAAAATAACATTTCCTTTTTTACATTGATTTTTAGCAGCCTTGGTCTTCCAAAGAAGAAACATCCCCCTATTCTGTACATTCGATCACCTTTTCCAGTTTCACCAAAGACTCTTCGTTTTACCTTTCTACCATTTTCCATGCGTTTGGCTTTGCAATTTGTTCGTTTCATTTTCTTAATGTTTGATTTTCCCCAAACTCCCTCTTTGCATGCCATGTTAATCCTTATGATGGCAAATTACCTTTCTTCACGTTCGTTACACATTCCATTTGAAATAGATACATTTCATTAACATCGTACTAACTATCGAGGTGTGATTTTGTCAGTTTACAAAACCACTCGACAATTCAAAATTTTAAATTTTCTCTTGCAAAGAAATTCTTTTCTCCAAGGTTCTTACTTTAATATTTATGTGTCATGCATAGTTGTTTATAAGTGCCTGAATAAACTCTTGGGTTTGCAAGTTTCTATTAACAAGGGGCCTAGGAAATTATGTAAATGATTTCAAATTTATCATGTAAAACATGCCTTTCATACCCATTTAATTATCCAATAATGAAATAAAGTTTGCTTTATGATGTTAAATCTATGTGTGCAACATTTACTTCGTTATCTGGATACAATATCTCAATAAAATACCTTTAAATAAATTTAGCATTTATAAGTCTAGCATTTTAAATCAAACTTCTCCTAACTTTAACAAGATCAAAGTTAAGGAAATTAAATAGACCTTTAATAACACAATTTATTATGATTCAACTTCCACAGTCTATTTGATAAAGCAACAATATATTCGAATCCCCTTATGAAATTACGTCAAGAATATCAAAGAGGTGAATAAACTGTAATAACGTTTTGCCCAATTTCATAAGGTATTAAAACCTTTATTAATGATTAAAACGTAGGGCTTGATATGAAACTAATCTATAAAATTTGGATTTTATGATAAAATAAAGTTTATAAATTAGATTTGCTTATAATATTTATCTTTTGAAATATTTATGAAACTAAATATTCAAAAGAATAAATGTGATCTCTCGTTTGAAATTTGGATTTTTGAAATAGATAGAACTATATTATAAATCAAATCCAAATTGAACTTTAGAGATATCAATCCTAGTTCCTTAAACTTATGAAATTAAGGTGAGGAATAGAATATTCATTTATCCCTTCTTAAATTTATTAATTCGAATATTAATTAATGTAATATTCGAATTATAAATTTAATTATAACTTAGTCATATAATTTTACTTTATAAAATTATACTAAGTTATAATATATAGTTTTCAGAATGAAAATAAAGAACAATAAAAGGTTTTAAACTTTAGAAATTAACTTAGTGTCTCGAAAAAATTCCACAGATCAGATTTCCATCTACAGAATTCTAAAACCAATCCAATGTTCACCAGTATTCACACAGTGAAATCAAATGAATTGATGCAATCTTCTAAGGTATACAAACTATTAATAAATTGTAATAAGCACTTTATTAATTCCAAATATAGTCTGCGCACAAATCTAGATCTAAAATGCTTAAAACAATTTATAAAATATTACAATAATTTCCACTGTTCTGTAAATGGCTTTCTCTGTTTTCCTCCAACGAATGTGTAGCTTTTCTCCTTCCAATCGTTCCTCTCCTTCTCTGTATAAAATGTTCGACATTTTCCATGAATCCCAATGATTTATTTATAATTTGAAAAGTTTAGCTATTCCTTTTCATCACCGGGAACAGATTTTATAACTATCTTCTTCAAACCCTTGCCCTTGTATTACCTGCATAATGAAACAATAATCATAATATCAAAACAAAACCAAACTTTACTTTCTCGTAACTTTTTTATTTTTTCAAAAGTATTTCAAAGTTCTCATATTGCTAAATTAAACTGCTATTTTTTTGGTAAAATTGAAATCTAGAATCTTGCAAGTTTGGTATCATTAGAAAGAGAAAATCCATATCTTTTCACTAAGTTTTGAATGAGATCAAACGGAGTTGTCTACCTCAAGATATGTCCATTTCAATTTTACATTAATTTTAGGGTTAACCCTAAAATAAAATTTAATTATTTAAATGAAAATTAATCATTAAACCTTTGAAAATGATTTTAATCAAATTATTTGATTTGAAATAATGCAATTAATATGCAAATAATCAAAATATTCAATTTTTAAGCATTGCAACTACATTCAAACCTTAAAAATGTAAATATGTCACCAATTCCAAAGTGAAAGCAAATTTTCCAAGACCTTGATGTGAGCAAAATTGGATAAACAAAAATCCCTCGAAATCACAAAATTTAAGGTGGGTCCCTAATTTTGGGGTCGTTGTGAAGGAGTCACAACACTAACTTACTAACATTCAATATTCCTTGGCATTAAGGCTATTTCCTAAGCCTTCATCTTGTTTATATAACCTCCTAAACTCTTCTCATAATGAAAAATAAAAGAGTCCTTTGATTTACCACTACTATCGATGGTGGTATCCCGTTGTCATGCTAAACATGCTATACTTGACCCTTAAAATACCCATTTTTTGATATGGTATTGCAGAATGTTCCCACATGGTAGCTCGATCCCATCCATGTTACTGAAGTTCTCGACAGGTAAGAGTGAAGACACAACCCGTCTAACGTCCGACTAGCAAATTGTGGTCCTGCCCTCTGTCCGTCGGTTACCCTCTATCGAATGACTCCGATGAGTGACTCCAGTGAGAGTGATGAAAACCATGACATTTCTTTGATTTAACTTGGTCTATGTGTGAGGTTTATCGAATTATCCTCCCTTCTAGTATCGTTCAACCCGTCGTGGACCATAGGTGGGTCTAAGTTGATGCTATCACCACATCGTGGATGAGTCCTTCACTGCATTCCTTGCTGCTCACTGACTCTGTTGTGGCTCCTCAATTGTAGGTAACTCCTACTATCGAGGCATATTCTTCTCAACGTCAACGAACAACTGCTAATGTACCCTTTGATAAACTTCAACACGACCCATGTGAAAGCAATCTTCATGGCGTGTCTATTCAGATGAAGGCTGCTCATACGCCCAAGCTATTGTGATATACCAAATAACTTTGAAACTCTACTATCGACCATCATATCCATCCAAGCGAGCGTTGGCATTGTAGTACCAATTGTTGCACTCTATACACGACATCCTCGACTACCATGTCTGCTATGTTCCAAACCTGCCATCCATTGTTGCCATTTGTGCGCTCTTGATGAAGTATTCACGTATCTAGATTTTTGTGACTATGGCATCAACGACATTATACCACATGAAGCACACATGTAAAACCATTGTCCACATACTCACTACAATACCCATCATAATGAGGATTTTCTTGTATTTGCTTCTTTTTGCTATTTTGTTGGTCAATAGGACGTTTAAAACACCATGGGATGGGTTGCTCTCCCTCGTTTGGAAATAGTAATGCTAATATTAGACACTATTTGCTATATCATTGGATGATTCATCGTACAACAATGTGTACTCCCTATATCCATCGTAGACCTGGAGACCTACGATTTATCGCCCTAAAATTCTCTGTTGTGTTGATGTCTCCCAATGCTGGTTTACATCTCATTTTGAAACAATACCCCCTTTTACAGTACTTTCCTCCACTCGAATGATCGACAACTTGGTGGGGATAAGTGCTCCTCTAATGGTGGTAATGCCCTCCTTGTTGCACTCATGTTCGTACCTCGAACATCGCTCACATTCATGCTGAAATTACCACCTGCATCATTCCACACATTCAAATCTAGGTCCACTGTGTTTGGGTGGGTCCCGTTGGTGTTATTTTATGTGTAAGGTCACACTCCAGTACTCCACACCGTTGCTCTATCGTTGGACACCCGCTACGAATCCGCTTGTAGTGGAACGTACCACTGGCATCCATGTTTTCCCATTCCTAATTACCACATGTCAAAGCCATGGTCGTGGCATACCTTTCATCCAATCACCATCCATGAATCCTAGTCTCATCCGCATCCAACCCATCAATTACTGGCATTGAGTTTGTCTTCATCCGCAGTGCCTTCCTCGCTGAGTTAAATTCCATGTTGTTGTGCTTTGGTTCCCTCTCGATCCGAGTTGTCCACCCAAAAGTTCAATCCAAGCTTACCGTCTTGAATTTTACCTACAGTATGGGTCCATGATTCAACCCTACAGCTCGGGCCATCCGAGGTGTCTATCTTTGTCCACCCGTCGCTAGTTGCCACGTCACATCAAATATACCCTTCGTTCATCCATGCCACGACTACTTGGGAAAACAAACTAATAAAACTTTAATTTAACAAACAATAATACCTCATGCCCAAGAGTTGGGCTATATACTTTAAGAAGATAAATAAATTTACAAATCACACTAAAATGATTTCATTGTCAGATCAAACGAATTCTTTTTTTTTTAGTTTTATTTTATCTTACTTTTATTATTTATATATATATATAACATGTATATATATATACATTAATATTTTCATTTTTTTTAACTTTTTATTATTTTTTGTTTTATTATTTGAAATATACAAATGAAAGAAAGCACAAAATTTAACAAAATCATTGACAACAAATCATTGATAAAAATCATCGACAAGAAATTGACGATAAAAATTGTCGACAACAAATTGACGATAAAAATCATTGACAGAAAAATGACGATGAAGATCATTGACAACAAATTGACGATAAAAATCATCGATAACAAATTGACGATAAAAATCATCGACAACAAATTGATGATAAAAATCATCAAAAATTGCTAATAACAAATTAACAAAAAACTACAACCTAAAACCGAGCAACCTACTAGACACTCAAAATGAAACAAAAATACCCAAACACAAAAAATGAAAGGTGGGTCCCCAATTTTGGGGTGAGTTGTGTGACAATCACAACAAATGGCGACTCTGTTGGGAAATGCTCCTAAGCATTTCGGGTGAAGAATCCAACTAAAATGAGAACACACAAGATCAACAAAACGTAAATTATTTAGAAATGTCCTGAGAAGGTGGGGGTAAACAGCTTCGAATAAAAATAATTAATCCATTTGCCTTTGCTTAGTGTGTGAAAAAGTGATTCATTATTGCATCTCTGAAAACCCTCCAAATTCCATCATCTGTTTTGCATTAGGCTATGAAGTATAGCTCATAAAATAAAAACTTTTAAAGATAGAGCCCCATTGCCAGTCACGCGTCTATAGCACCTGTAGGGTTTATCCAACTAACCCTTGTGTTCACTCAATCCTTTGTAAAGCCTTTATTTTTAGCTGAGTTGTGTCTAGAAAAAGCCCTATTGCCGGTCAGGCGTCCATAGTCCTGGTAGAGTTTATCTAGATCTTCTGACTGATTTGATCAAGCTTTTCAATGCTTGTTTTCCTCTATCTATTTTTTTCAAAATAAAAACTATGCAAAGCTTCAAGCATCACTGGGGTTAGGAAGCCTACACGTGGAGCGTGTTGGATTTTCACCTAGGGTTGCAAATCAAGATAAATTCATCCTTCATAATTTCCAGAAATACCCTTTAATAGATGTGAGTTACATGTGGAGCTTTAGTGAAATATTTCATTGTTCTACTCTCCACCATTTTAGTCCCAAAATCTGAGCATGATCATAAAATAATTCATCCCCCTTTTCTCAGGTTCACCTGCTTTTAGATTAGGTAATCCAACGTACTTCACAAAGGAACACAAAAAAATGGGCAAGAGGCCATAAATTAATGACCACGAAACATCATCTCAAAACAAGGGAACAACCCAAAGCACAACTACAAAACATAAACCAATATCTAACTTAATGCAAACTAACAAGAACGCAGAACAAAACCAATAATTAAGGATAAAGCACGAAAATAGAAAACCAAAACCAAAACTATATACAAATGTACAATATGGTACAAGATGGTGCAAAGCTTGAGCTATCACTTCCCTAGATCCCAAACATGATTAGCACACTTCAAAAAATATATAACATGATAAGCATGCCAAGTTTTATAGGAATCCAACGAAAACAAGATTAAGCCAAACAATACAACAATCTTCATCTTGCCTCTCTCACCCCACCAATTTGATTTAGTTCTATTAATGATCCCATAGGTGAGCTTTAAATCATTAAATTGATTAGACAATAGTTGATTTTCAATTTTATCTTATCTATTCCTTAATGTGTCAGTTTCACAATTTGATTTATGATTTAGAATTAGGCTATCCTTATCCAAAATGAAGTTTTGCAAACAAGAGCCTATTTCTAAATTTTTTGAAGCCGCATCTTTATGCATGTTTCTAGGCAAATCAAACTCATGCAAACACTTGCAAGCATCTAGGATATCTACTAAATAAGAATCATTATAAGTTTTTATTCTAGATTCAATAATTAATTGATTATGAACTTGATTTAACATTTCAAGCACATCAATTTCATTTTCATTCACCAAAGCAATCTTATTAGAGGTGTGAGTAGAAATCAATTCTAATTATTTATTAACCTCCAATGGAATTTCATCATAAGTAACATTTGAATCCAATGAGTGATTATACAAATATTCACCTAAAGCTTGGATTCTTGGGCACAAAAGGTTATATTCTACCTTTTGTAGATTTTCATTTACCAAAACTTGGTGAGTCATTGTGATTTCTTCTTCTACCTCATGGTCTTTATCTTCTTCATCAGTCTGTACTATTTCATATTCATTGATTACTTGTTCATCAAATATACCAAAATTAGGCACCCACTCAAATATGTGACCATCCTTTTCAAACATTATATCTTGTTGGTCAAGGTGCATATCAAATAACACATCACCATGATCAATCACTTGAGTTTCTTCACATAGATCAACCTCTTTGTCATTTGGTTCTAATTCCTTGTTAGCCATCCATTATATCTCTTCATTTGAATATTCAAAACTCATTTAAATTTGTACCCAAAACTTCAGAATCTTGAAGTGAAAGAGAAGATTTTACCTCTTCCTCATCCAAAACAGATGAGTCATAAGAAACATTTACCATTTCTTCCCTTTCTATTTCAACAAGATATTCAATGAATTCATATTCATCATGATCTAATTTGGGAACCTTCTCTATTCTTGCAAATGTAATATCCTCATGTGAAATGGCGATTTTGGCATCCTGCATGTCAATAGAAATCTCATCGATAGGGGTGTGAAAAGTAGATGATTCTTCATATCTTCCCCAACCATTGTAAAAATTATCATCTAAATTCATGGGATGAAACTCTATTGCATTTGTGACATGATATTTTGATTCATCTATCAATTCTTTTTCTTCTTTGTCTTTGGTAGTAGAATAATTATCATTCTCCAACACTTGATGAGATTCCAACCCTTCTTCCAAAAAATTCTCAAATTGTACAGGACTTGTAATACCCGCATGCGAGAAAGCAATTGTATTATCTTGTATATCAATTGACACAAAAATTTCATTAGAAGGTTTGGAGTGAGTGTATTCTTCCCAATTCTTCCAAGAATCATAGTAGTCATATTCCAAAATCAAGTTATGACGCTCAACTACTTCTTCAACATCTTCCAATTCATCAACGTGTTTCTCATCAAATTCGCCTTCACCTTCCTTATCCAAAATAGATGGTTCAATACTTTCTAAAAGTGGGCTACTCTTTGTATTCAACTTAGCAAGATCACTATCCACATTTGTAACCAATGATTTGATTTATCACAATTTGGAAGGTGTGGATTTTCTTGACCATCAATTTCAAGAATATCATCCAAAGTGTCTTTAGAAAACAAGTGGTGAAATTGTGTTATCTTCAAATTAATTTATTGATTCTCTTTCAACTTCACTTTCAACCACTTTATTCAATTCTATGGAAGGTTCCAATCTATCACATATTTCAAAACTAGTTAGATCTAGGACACCTCCATTATCTGAATGCTCATGTATTTCTAGAGATGGACCCATCTCTACATAATCCTCATTGGTGGATATTGGCTTGGCAACTTGCACCTCCCCTTGGATGATATCTAAGGTGGTTATAACATTTGGATATTCAAATTCATCCCCTTGATCATTCAACTTAGGCATCATTGGAGTGGAGGGTGCTATATTAGATGGTTGGTGTAGGTTAGCATTAATAACTCCAGAAGAACAATCTCTCATGGGAACATATTGTGCTTCCACTTGCCATTGTTCTACCATTATTGTGACCTCATAGATTCTATGCAAAGATGGATTACCAAGATTTTCCCTTAAAAGTGTAGCAAGTATAGGGGCTATGGCTCCCATGTATACTTGAATAGATTTATCTTCTATTATGTCGTAATGTTCCAACACTTCATTGCACAACCCATAGAACCTATTATTAAATTGGCTCATGGATTCATTAGGTTCTTTGCAGATAGAGGTAAACTGATTTTTTAGGTCAACTTGTTTTCTAAAATGGTCAAGAAATGTTGCTTCTAGTTGAGCCCAAGAAACCTTAACCTCAAAAGGTAATTGGCCATACCAACCCATTGCTTTGTCATCCAATATGTAAGAGAATAACCTACAAGCAACATCCTCATGGAAAATTTGCCATTGAAATAATATGCTCTCATAGATATGCAATTTTTGTATGTATCCTAATGTCTCATTTTGAGTAAACTGTGGTGCGAAATCCAATACAGTTTCAATATTTTTATGGGATATTCCAGGTATTTTTAAAAGACTATAATAGTCCCCTAATAGAGATACCATTCCTACTCTTAAAGATACCATTTCTGCTCTTATTTCATCAAATATCGCCATTAGTGACACTCAAAGAATAACTTCAAAACCAATTTTGTTAGTCAAATAAAAATATCTTGCAAAGAAGCATGAAATGACTAACAAATCTCAAATATTTAACATATGAATCATCATGTTAGCATCATCCAAAATATATGCATCAATTAAACCATGACATTAAAGAACATTCTCAAATTTGCAAAAAGGTTAGCATCAATGCATCATCAAAATGGAGAATGTTAGAATCAATGAAAGTGATCATATGGAAATAAAACCTCATTAGTCAAGACCAATGTCTTTGAATAAATCTTTCAAGTAACATGAACAATTTAGCATCTATGTAGCAATAAAATAAATCAATTCAGGCCCTCTTAGCTCCCAAAGTGTTGAGTGTTAAAAGAGGCCAAAGATGCTAATCAAATGGACTTAAAATATTTAGCAATTTAGAGCTCTCAAGGTTACACCAAAATCATATTATTCATTACATGAACAATTCAAAAGCATTTAGAACCACAATGAACAATTTAGCATAAATAAAATAACACCAATTCAGGCCCTCCTTCTAGCACCAAAATGTTGAGTGGATATTTTTCCCAATTGCAAAGATACCACCACAAATAGGGTATTGATTAGAAAACCCTCTCTTGCAAAGAAATATAAATTTCTCCAAGGTTCATTTTACTTATGTGTGTTTGAGTGCTCATAAAATGTATCAAATTAAGTGCTAGGAATACCTTAGTGATTGCAAGTAATTGTTAACAAGGGGCCTATTTTGGTTCATTTTATCATGCTATGACAATGATTGTTCATAAAAATTAAAACAAGTGAATGTAAATGTGAATGTGAATGAATTCCTTTTAGTTTGCTTTGATGAATAACATAAAAGGAGTTAAAGATGCATGAATAACCATGAAATGTAAAAGGCCTTAAAATGTCATTAAAAAAATTATCCTTCTTCAATGAAATTAATTTTCATAAAGAAGAAATAATTTAATGTTTTAAAACACTAGCCTTTGATGTAATGATAAATTACCTCTCTTTGATGAAATCAGAATTTTCATAAAGAGAAGGGTATTTATTGCTCTTAAATGATGGCTAATGAAATGCCATAAAAATTACCCCCCTTTAATGAAATTGAATTTTTCATAAAGGAAAGGTCATCTTATGTTTATGAATGGAAATTCAAAGTTTAAAAATCTGATTTACCTCCAAAATGTGAAAAATAAAATTCCGAAATTATAAAAATATGCATAAAACAGTCATTTTCAACAATTTTTATAAACTCAAAATGATTGCAGAATGAGCTTGAATTTGTTTCAAATGAAAGATTGATGCTCATTCTTCACACCCATGTATTTATTTTTAATTTAATCCTCAAAGTATTAAAAAAATCCGCAAAAAAAAGGTTTAGAAAAATAAAAATAAAAATCTGGAAATAAACTTAAATGCTGAAAATGTAAACATGCAAATATTTATCAGTTTGATGGTACCCTGTCCTGGCAAAACCGAAGATGTAAGAAACTCATGCATGCAACTTAATCTATTCCAACCTGCATTTGCACAATCAAAATAAACTAAGTGCTAGCTCCTAAGGACATAGAAAATAAATTCCAGGCTTTAAAAATTCAATAATGTAACCATTAAAATGCATTAAACATCATTTATAATTCCAAAACGAAAAAAAGGAAAGATAAAAAAATTAAATCCAAGCATGCAAAAAATTCTCCTCCTATTTTACTAACAAAATCCAGATTTCTAAAAAAAGCTCTTGCATTAAAATAGCATTTCCTTTTTTTACATTGATTTTCAGCAGCCTTGGTCTTCCAAAGAAGAACCAACCCCCTATTATGTACATTCGATCGCCTTTTCCAGTTTCACCGAAGACTCTTCGTTTTACCCTTTTACCATTTTCCATGCATTTGGCTTTGCAATATGTTCGTTTCATTTTCTTAATGTCTGATTTTCCCCAAAACCCCTCTTTGCATGCCATATGATGGTAAATTACCTTTCTTCATGCTCGTTACACATTCCATTTGAAACGGATACGTTTCATTAACATCATATGGCATTGAGGCTATTTCCAAAGCCTTCGTCTTGTTTATATGACCTCCTAAACTATTATTATAATGAAAAATAAAAGAGTCCTTTGATTTACCACCACTATCAATGGTGGTATCCCATTGTCATGCTAAACATGCTATACTTGACCCTTACAATACCCAGGTATTGGGGAATGTCCCAACGTGGTAGCTCACTCCCATTCATGCTACTGAAGCGACCGACAAGTAAGAGTGAAGACATAGTCTATATAACGTTCGGCCAGTAAACTGTGGTCCTGCCCTCTATCCATTGGTTACCATCTATTGAATGACTCATTCATGATGAGCTTACCACCTGCATTATTCCACACATTCAAATCCGGGTCCATTGTGTTTGGGTGGGTCCCGTTGGTGTCCTTCTGCATGTAAGGTCACACTCCAGTACTCCACATTGCTGCTCTATTGCTGGACACCCACTGCAAATCTACTTGTAGAACGTACCACTGGCATCCATGTTTTCCCATTCCTAATTACCGCATGTCAAAGCCATGGTCGTGGTATAACTTTCATCCAATTGCTGTCTGGGAATCCTAGTATCATCCGTGTCTAGGTCATCGATTACTGGCATCGAGTTTGTCTTCGTCCGTTGCACCTTCCTCACCCAGTTAAATGCCATGTTTCCACGCTTTGGTTCCCTCTCGGTCCGAGTTGTCCAATCGAAAGTTCAAATCGAGCTGGCCGTCTTGAATGCCGCCTATAGTATGGGTCCACGATTCAACCCTATTGCCCGGGTCATCTGAGGTGTTTATCTCTGTCCACCCATCAGTATTTGCCACGTCACATCG
Organism: Wollemia nobilis; assembly: GCA_028583015.1. Classification (NCBI taxonomy): domain Eukaryota; kingdom Viridiplantae; phylum Streptophyta; class Pinopsida; order Araucariales; family Araucariaceae; genus Wollemia; species Wollemia nobilis. Next base: position 3,301,059 of record JAQPPZ010016670.1, read on the forward strand.
AATATACCCTTCGTTCATCCGCGTCGCGACTACCTGGGAAAAACAAACAAATAAAACTTTAATTTAACAAACAATAATACCTATATACTTTAAGAAGTTTAATTTATGAGATAAATGACTTTACAAATCACACTAAAATGATTGTATTTTCAGATCAAACAAATTCTTTTTTTTTTATAGTTTTATTTTATCTTTTATATATATATATATATATATATATATATATACATTAATATTTTCATTTTTTGTTTTATTATTATTTGAAACATATAAATGAAAGAAAACACAAAATTTAACAATAAAATCGTCAACAACAAATTGATGATAAAAATCATCGACAACAAATTGACGATAAAAACTATCAGCAACAAATTGACGATAAAAATCGTTGATAAAAAATTGACAATAAAAATCGTCTAAAAGAAATTGATGATAAAAATCGTCGACAACAAATTGACGATAAAAATCGTCAAAAATTGCTAATAACAAATTAAAAAAAAACTACAACCTAAAATCGAGCAACCTATTAGACACTCAAAACGAAACAAAAACACCCAAACACAAAAAATGAAAGGTGGGTCCCCAATTTTGGGACGAGTTGTGCGACAGTCACAACACCAATTATGTTCAGGAAAACAATTAGGTGTAGAAGTCACTCCTCTTGTAGAAGAAGAGGAACACATAGAAATAGGAAAAGGGGAATCACCCCTTATAGAGGAGGTAGAAGAAGAATCAACACTTGTACATAACAAAGAGGAGGTTCCACATTTTTCACAAAGGTTGTAGGAACCCAAGAAACCAATACAAACGAAGTTTAATATCCTCTCTAGTTTAAAAATCTTAACAATCAATCCCTCGCTTTCAAGCCATCAGAGACATACCTATTTATGGGAAGGACATAAGAGAGTTATACCTCAAGAAAACAGGGAGAAAACCAGCTAAATAAATCAGTTTGGTAGGTCAGTTAGCTGAACTTATGTTAGGGAATACCTACAGCTAGAAGTACTCAGATCCAGGAAGTCTTGTGCTGGCTGTAAAAATAAAAGGTTGTGTTTTACCCAACACACTAGTATATTTGGGGGCTTCCATCAATGTCATGCCCCAGGAGACCATGCAAAAACTAAAATTGACTAATATGAAGCCCACTAAAACTGTGCTGTAGTTGGCAGACAGGTCTACAATACTCCCTAATGGAATACTGGAAGATACCACTATTACAGTAGATGCATGGGAGTATCCAGCAGATTTCTTAGTGTTGCAATCTAAGGCTGGACTAGTGGATACCCACTAATATTAGGTAGACCTTGGTTGGCAATAAATGATGCTTACATAAGCTGTAGAGATGGGCAAATGACCATTTCATATGGTCATAATATAAAGAAATTGATCATATATCCACCTGCACAGCCAATAGATTTGTTGGGAGAACCTGAGGATGAGAATCAAAATATTGGTGGTCTATCAACGAATCCAATTTGTCATGACACTTGATGATTTGGGAGATGAAAATGATGAGGATATGATGATATCTCACTTTTTCAAGGGAGAACCCTCCTGTCCTCCTGATTTTATCTTGAGTCAGTAATATGTGGACGTAGTCCACATAGTCCCAAAGACAATTATTCTTTCAATTTTTTGTTTTTTAGTTGTATTTTTGTTTTGCAGGAATGATTCCCTGAGTGCAGTTGTTAGGTAGCCTGAGAAACCTAGGCCTAACAAGCATAGGATCCATGAACCTATGCCTTCCAATATTTCTAGGAGAATTTGCTTGCAACAGGAGTAGCTAGTCCCCATTCAGAGAGGGGAATACTAAACTTGAATCTACACAATAGTACTTGTATTGGTCTTTATGGATAATAAAACACTCAACTACTGATTCAAGGGTGGATGTTGATTTTGTTCATATTCTTAAATCAGAAGCACTAAAGTGCTTGATCAACCTGACAATGCATATAAAAGGAAAAGTTAGCACCCATTGAATAAAGAGAAGCACCTATTTTTTGTATTTGATGGGAAAAGCACCTGATTCCCATTTTACAATAGAAGGTACCTAATTCCCGTTATGGCAAAATATGTTTGATTCTCGTTGTACGGTAGAAGGTGCCTTATTCTCGTTGTACGGTAGAAGGTGCTTAATTCTCATTGGCACCTGATTCCCATTATATGCTCCATGGTGCCTGACTCTTAGTATGTTACGAAGAAGGTGCTTACATCTCGTTTTCTAGTAGACCGACACCTGATTCCTGGTTTCTCTAGGAGGGCGCCTAACTTCTAGTTTTTGAGAAACTGACACCAAATATTCTTAACATATTGTTGTTAAAAAAATAAGTTGAGTTTGTACAAAGTTTTTTTATAAGTACGACACTCGATAGTTAGCAAAAAGGTGCCTACTTCCCATATTAAGTAGAGTTCCTGATTGCTAAGGTGCCTGCTTCCCATGTTAAGTAGAGCGCCCAATTGCTAAGGTGCCTGCTTCCCATGATAGGCATAAATACTTGATTGCTAAGGCACCTGCTTCCCATGTTAAGCAAAGCATATGATTACTAAGGTGTCTATTTTTAATTTCCAAGGCACCTGCATGCCATAATTCGAAAAGAAGGTGCTTGATTTCTATACGAAAAATGTGCTTGATTTCCATCTGTTGCGGCCATTTTTTGCCTTGAAAGAATAACACGTCAGCATTGGATGTGGCCCAAGCCACGTCAAGCATCCCATGCATGTGCAAAGTCAAATCTAGCATGGAAAAAATTAAAAGTTGACATCAACCAACTTTCGAGGAGGGGATGTTTGTCATCCCAAGAAGATATGTTTTTCTAATTTTTATTTTGAATTTTGTAGGATTTCTCAAATAAAACACATTGCAGTTATTGAGAACTAATCACGTGGAGAAAAATTTATCGAAGGAGAACCATGGCCATCATTGTCCATTTTAGTTTGTCCAGTCATCAAATGCCAGCCAATAGTGATATACCACGGATATCTATGCATATATACCCATGAAAAAAATTTAGGTGCATGATTAAATTTTCTATTTTTTGTCTATATTTTGTTTCATGAGCATGTGTGTCTATGCAAATATGCTAGAACAACCCCCCATTATTGCCTTAACTACTTGAACAAACCCACTTGGTATAGTGTTGGGTGGTATACCTTTGATTGGTCAACTGTTTATGGTTATCATCTCCGCACAATTGGGCACATGCTCATAACCATAATCATAACCATGAAAGTAGTTATTATAAAAGTTGCTTACCAGATAACCATAATCACTGTTGATTATATTAACCGCCTGCATGCATGAAAGTAGTTGTTTTAAAAGTTGCTTACCAGCTACTGTGAAGCTACCTTCAAAGAAAGAAAAAAATAGATAAGTGAAGCACAGTAGCAGTTTGAAGAGAAATCAAAGGCATCACTAAGTGAATTGTGACCTAAAGGAAAAGCATGGAGGAGAGATCGAAGAATCACGACCTCAAGAAGAGTGAGCCTACCTACTACTCAAGTATTTTTGTAGATGTTCAAATGTAGTTTGATATTGCAAGATGGATGGACTATTGTCAACTGGTCAATTAGGGCCAATATGCAATGGTAGCAAATGAATTCGTGACATCAATGAAGGATAGGGTCTTGCACATGTAGGAACTAGAAATTCTAAACATTGAGGACTATATCACCAAGGTTACGAGCCTCCCTCTAATAGAGGAATGCACATACAAAGAGGATAACCTCGCTCTGTGTGTGCAGAGATTCTTTGGGACACCAATCGAGCACCTGACGCGCATCGACTTGCCTAAACAACACATTCTTGAGCTCTAGAGGGTAGTTTTTGAGCAGATCACCCACTTCTTCATATGTTCTGGTAGGTACTCTACACTAAACACCAATCACTTTTGTTTTCTCAATCACATCCTGCATGGGGATAAAATCAATGTCCCACATTACCTTGTATGTGCCCTTAGAGACGAGGCCAGGCGATACCAGACAGGCACAACCTTTGTCCTGGCTCACCATGGCCTAATTTTGATCCTGGTACGATATGCGAAGTCACATAGAAATGTGATGATTGAGGAAATTGTGGGCATTAGTGTAGTGATAGGGGCACAAGTAGAGGGGGAGGTGCCAATTCAAAATGAGCAGTCGGCCCAATGGGCAACAGAACAAGAAGAGATGGCACCTACATCCCAACCTAAAAAATAGGGGAAGTAGGACAAGCCTCTTCCCCTATTTTTCCCCAATTTGGAGAGGAAGTAGGATAGGCTCTGTCTCCTACTTCCCTTCAATTCGAAGATAATATAGGGTAGGATCTACCAAGCCCTCATTTCATGCCTATTTCCACTAGGACATGAAGCAAAAGGACAAAGGTTTCAAGGGTGATTTCAAGCTCATCCAATGAGGATACACCAATGAATGAGCTTAACAAGGAGTACTTAACCCAGATTTTATAGGACATTTCGAGTGGGTCAACTCCTCAACAGGAGGTGGCCATGGGATATTTACCACCAGAAGGCTAAGTGAAGGATTTGCAGCAACAACTACAAGTTTTGAGAGAGCAGACTTCCACTTGGGAAGCCAAGTTTAAAGAAGAATGAGCTCTATTTCAAGAGTCTCATAAGGAAGTTGCCCTAAAAATACATGAATTGTACCAAAAAATTTGGTAGTTGCAAGGGTATATTAGAGCATTACACTTGTAGGGTGGACCAGTAGGAGCTGAGCAACCAGCCAAGGTTGATGCAACGATGCAAACTGATGGGGCAATAGAGGTGCCCCCTGTTGATATAGAAACCGAGCAGGGAGATGTTGTTGCAATGGAAGTAGAGTAGCCCTGTTTACATCTCCTTATGTAGAAAAAATACTTCAGGAGGATGAAGTTGAGGTTGAGGAACCTCAAAATTTAGAACAATCTGTAAAGAAAGGAGATAATGAGGAAAAGGAGATGGAGGTCAAAGAGCCTCAAATTTTAGGTAAGGAGGTAGAGACAAAGCACTCTCTAGTTAATGCAGGGGATGAACAACCTTAGGAGGAAGAAGTAGTCCTTGTCGAGCTACAATTTTCTACAGAGGAAGAAGAGGCTCAGTAGCCTGAATCTCCTGTACATTTGGAAACAACAGTTGCACCAACACACCCTGGGATACAATAAATAAAGTTGAGATCAAAGCAAAGAGCCATAAGGACATCTCAACGATGACCTAGAACTAGAGTGAGAGTTACCAAGTTGAAGGCATTGGGTATTGAATTTGATAAGGAATCAAAGCTAGATTCTAATGAAGAATGGGAGGCAGTAAAGAATTTGTTTGCTGCCCAAAAACAAAAATTTGAAAATATCAAAGAGGATATGGTAGCAAACAAAAAGAATTGGAAAAAGGCTTCTAAGAGGGCTCATAAAGAATAAAAAAAGAGGCCAGGGAGCAATCTAATAGGCCTCATAAGAAAATTATAGTTTCTTGACCTGAGTAGTTCTGGTACTTGTATGGGTCGGAAGATGGTAAGCCTTCACGAATGAAGACATATTTTGAGGATGGTATTTCTAAGCCTTGTGCAACCTGAATATCTGGCATCAAGCAGTAGAACTCCCCCAGTGGCAAAAAAATAGAGGTCAAATTTGAACTTGAGCTTTACCCAACAGGGGTAGATTTACCCACAACTAGGGTTGCTACGAAGTCTAGCGTCCCATTTGACGATGAAGATTAGTGCTTGTGGGTGAAGAGTTACCCCTTCACCATGAGTACTGAAAAATGGCTGAGCCTACATTCTAGAAGGATGCCACCTATTTCCATGGTTATTATTTGAACACTAAAAAGGCAAGGTGGTTTGAACCAAAGAACCACCCAAGAAAAGAGCAGGACCAATTAAACTAGTTTAGCACAACAAATGCTAGAAACATCAGGGTCAGGAGATAGCTGCTCCTAAGGCACCAAAGGGGCGAAAGCCTCAGGATAAGGAAAAAGTGAAAGCTACTAAAAAGAAAAAGACACAAACCAACAGGGCTTATTGGGATGCTGTAAATAGAATTGGTAATTACAAGTTCAAAGTGGCACAGGGACGTGCCACCCCTTAAGCATGGGGGATGATGAACCACAAAATTGCTTATTTTTTGTACTCTTTTCCCTATAATGTGCAATACTTATTCTTGTAGATATAAATGTTTTATGGAAATTATATATATAATTAACAATTTATTTTGCATGTTATCTAATATTTGTCTTTAAGTGTATTTTATGTAGATTTAGTGGATATTTTTGTATTTTGGCATGTTTTTATCGAAGTCCCACTCAGAACTAGCACTTGAAATTTTATGAAGAAAAAATATCTATGCAACATTGGCATGAGGTACAAAGTTAGGCGCTCAAATTCGTTTGAAGTGTCTGAATTTCATTCGGCACTTAACTGATAAGCACCTGCTTTTCATTAGGCACCTGCTTCTCATTAGGTGCTTGTTTCCCATAAAGCGCATGTTTCTGTTAGGTGCCTAACTCCCATTAGGCGCCTGCTTACCGACTTCTTTAGATGTGGTGCCTAATTTCCACTAACACCAAATTCCAGCACAACTCTGTGGTCAAAAGAATAGAGCAAAATTTTAGTAACCAACATAAAAAGAGTTCCAACATTGAAACCAAACAAGGTACAACATCAAAGTTGACTCGCCATCCATTTTATAGCTGCTACATGAACGAATTATGTAAATTGGGTAAAATAAATATCAGACGTATTCTGAAATAGAATACGCTGAAATATCATGATATTTTTTCCGATTCCTTCATTTAAGCAAGTAGTTCTAAAAGTGAATCATTTTTTGATTTGTTTTGAGGATTGTAACAGGGTGTGGCCGCATATCTTATAAATATGCAGGCCACCCCTGAAGAAGAAGCCCTAGAATTTTCTTGCAAATTCTTCTGCTGCAACTGTTAATAAAAATATTTCTGAGTATTTTCCTATAAAAATCATCTAAAGCATCCGGTGAAAATCTACCATGGGCAGAACCTGCTGGAAGCTTGGGACCACTTACAACATATTTCTTCCCTTATTTCCCCTATTTTTTTAGTATTTATTTTCATAGATTAATTTGCTTCCTTGTTATTTCCCCTATTTTTCTATGATTTCCAGCAAGGTAGCAATTTAGTTTTTGAACGCATTCAGTCTTGTTTTCTTAGACATAGGATAATATTATTGGTTTGAATAAAAACTTCAAAAAACACCAAATAACCCCCAAACCATGATCTAAGGGACGCATATTTGAAGAAGAAATTATAAGCATAAATTTTGCATGACTTCTCATAATACTACGAGCTACCCCAGGTTGACAATTAAATGGAAGCAATTAATTGAACCATAAAAAAACTAACCAATGTTTTGTCCAACACCGAGCACTATTGTTCATCACTATGGTATAACAGATGGCCTATGGGTGTTACATACTCCTCTACCTAGCATACCCTGGTTCTATTAAAAGCTTCAACCTATAAAAACATACATCTCCCTGTTCTACTAAACCTACATTTACAATCCCAAAAGGTGAGCATAGGGAGGACTTCTCTATCACAAAAGAACACACTTTGCATGCATAAAAAATTAGTACAGAGTCTGTAAGTGTCTATAACAATTTAAAATATTCTAATATTATCCATATCAGTGGTAGTGACAGTCAGGTCAGTGACGGTACCCGTCTAGTCAATAATAGTAACAGTTGGGTCAGTGACAGTACTAGTCAGGTCAGTGTCAATAACAGTCAGTTCAACAATAGTAATAATATTAGTTGACTATATCAGTCAAAAAATATAGTTGGTAAAGGTAAGAAATAGAACTATCAATGTCAGTAACTGCAGTACAAGTGACAGGACAGTGACAAGGTGGTTAGTATAGAACACACAGATCATAGACAGTTGATCCAGTACCCAACTTTTGAACTGTAGCTCCAAATCAAAAATCGATTGCACTAGTAGACTCATAAAAAAAGATAGTATTTTTCTACTTTTTGATTCTGCACTCAAAAAATAAAAAATTATGCAAATCGAAGCTATAATGAAGAAGTTGTAGTGGTTTTATCATTACTCTATTTTGAGTAATTTTAAAACCAAAAATAGGGAAAAATAACACTAAAAAAGTCATAAAAAAGCCCTAGACAACCCCAAAAATCCTTAGACTTATTTTTTTATTTTAGTTAGCTCCTTCTGCACCTCTCATAGAATTTTTTAGCCTTAACTCCCTTTTTCTTAAAATTCCTCAAATTTATCATTTTCCACTAGTCCTTTTTGGCCAAATATTCGACAAATACAAAATTGAGTCTCGGGTGCCCAAAAATCCATGTTGTGGGATATAGCTCATTGTGACTATCTTTTAAAGCTGATCATCTTGATATATAACACCCAAGCACTTTTTTGGACTCCTTAATAAAAATATGAACTCCTAAAACTACACTTCTATTTTTAGTAATTTAGTACAAAAGGTTCAAGGCTATCCCAAATGGCAGAGGGCACCCGTGGACATAAAAAATAGGTAGAGAAAAATATCATTACCACATTGGATACCCTACTAAGTGTTGTTACTAACTTGCAAAACACAAGTCAAAACTTGATGGCAGAATTTCAAACTTTCAGAATTAAACAAGATACCTCCATAATTTGCCTAGAAGAACAACTTGTAGAAGTTGAGTCCAAATTGCAAGGTGTTCCAAGAAATTTTGAGTATCGTACTTAACACTCACATTTTAATCAAGGTCAAGAAAAGGGAATAGATGACTCTCACCTTCGCTTTGATCGTGATACTACCTTTAATATGTCGAATCTAGAATTTCCTAAGTTCAATGGGAAGGATGTGGATGGGTGGTTATGTCGTGTTGCTCAATTCTTTAGACTCTACGATGTTCCCATGTATCACTGAGTTCAATTGGATTCTTTCAACTTGGAATCTAAAGCCTTACAGTGGTACCAATGGTTGTAGAAAACTCTCTCTGATCCTTCTTGGGAGGACTTTGATTCTCAATTATTCACTCGCTTTGGCCCTAGTGAGTATGACGATTTTACTGGACAATTGACAAAGTTGAGATAAACTTCGATAGTTTGAGATTACCAAATACAAGATAAAAATCCTCTCTTAATCAATCCATTGGATTCCAATTCCTTTAGGTGTCCATGATTGATCAAAGAAAATATTGATTCTAGATTTGCTAATAAAGGATGATGCAAACACATTTTTCTTTTCTAATCTATGTGAACCATATGCACATAAAAAAAAATTTCCACACTCTTACCATGAATCATAAATTCCAACCATGAACAATTTAGGATCATCTTCGCAAGGTTCAAGCATGTAATTTCTAGATATTTATGTGAAACGTGTCAAAAAATTTGTAAATATAATTATCCTCCAAGGAATTTTTCCTTTCTTGAGAACAACAATGGTATCAAAGTAAGGTGTAATTCCCTTAATTGAATAGATAAAATTTGTACTTAGACTAAATATCATAAGGATATCTTCTCTTCCTTTAAATTATATTCCTTTAACTATTCCACAAGTATACATGTGAATGATGTAGATTTATTAGTATCTTTCATTTCTTGGATTCCCTAAGAGGTTTAGTATTAATATACTTTCCCAAGTATATTTATTTAAGGTGAGGTCATATGATGATCTTGAGATACTTTGGTGCAAGCTTTATGCATAGGTCCCTAATTGTCATGGTCATTGCTCAATCAATATCTGTAGATGTATATTTCCTACTCATGTTTATTTTATTTTTGGTTTTTTCTTCAAAATAAATGTTATATCTAAACTTAAAAGATCCAAAAATAGAAATATTATTGAAGTTTTCAAAAATTGGTAAGAAGAACTAGGGTATCATATCAACCAGCTAGGTTTTTCATAAAAAATATATATTCTATGAAATAAAAACAAAGATGAATAGAACCTCTTTTCATGAGTTATATTTAGTTCATATCTTAAGATTACTTGCTCTTCAACTTTGTAGCAATCCTCCTAGTATGACTATTATTTGTTTTATGTACAGATTAATGTACTTTGTTTTTTTCTCCTAGAATGTGGTACTGTTGATGGCTTTTGTGATTGCAAGACTAGGTACACTTCTTCGATGGACTGATAAAGGTCGATCGTAAGAGGTAAAATGGGAAATTATGGTGGTGTGAAATATCACCGTGGTGAGGTATTCGTATTGATAGATATGAATGAAGCCCTACCAATGATACACTCACCAATAGCTCATGAGTACATGGAAGCTCAAACAACTACATTCATATAGGTGCATTATGAATATATGCCTTGCATTATGAGTGTATGCCTTAAATTGTGTATGTGTGTTGTGTTATGTATGTTTTATGCTTCGGATTGAACGAATGCTTCTAATGAAACTCCTCCAACAGCAAAGAAAGTGCCAAAATATGGGAGCTATTCTCTTTTGGCTTATGGTAATATTATATTGCTAGTGTGGGAAGACTGTTGGAGGTGTAAATTTAAGGGGTGATTTAAATAATTATTTAATGTTGATTTCAAAAAATATATAGATAAAAGTAATTTAGAGTTTATAAAATAATTATTAAATAAAATAAATAATAATTAATTTAAATTTAAATACACATATAGATTTGATATATATATTAAAACCTCCATTTTAGTAGATGTATATGCATATAATTTAATAAACCACCTGGAGGAAAAAGGATATTGGATTGAGGTGGGCAAATGCATGTAGGTCCAACTAGTTAGAAAAACTTCCCCTTACTTTCTATAAATTAGATAATGATGAAACCAAAAGAAACATGACATTCCACATTCGTTTGGATAAGATAGATTGGTGAAGCAGATAAGAGAAGCTGATAGGCTCTAATCAAGAATTCGTAGGTCAGAATTTTTTATAGCCATGTTGATATAATTATAATATTTTATTTTGTTTAATGTTTGCTTGTACTCTCCGTTACTATTGAAGATCTATGCTGATTGTAAATCTAGAATTATAGTAGAACTTTCTAATACTATCTTGCCTTAAGGTTTATGTTAGCCTCTGGTGTATTGTTCTTTTTTAGATCTAACATATATAAATATTATCGTAGGAAACCCACTATTTGGATTGTAAATTAGTAATCATATTTCTTTTACGTAGGGATGTGCTCGTCTAAAATACTTAAATCACTATATTCTCATAACAATTTGTGTTATATCAAATTAAAAGGGATGAAATCCTATACACCCTAGAATTCCACATATACTCCATACTTTCTTTTTTGTGTCCAGTTTCATTAGTTGAAGGGTTGATTGTATACTACTTAAGTCTTAGGTTATATGTTCGAGGTCGAGAGAAGACCTGAAACGCCCCCCATTTCATTTAAAAAATGTCTATGGTGTTATTGAAGGGAGAGTTAGACGTTTTGTCACTTATGTATTGATTCCTCCAATTTTGTGTTGTGTGTTGATTGAAATAGGGTTTTGGCCATGTTACCCCATAATACCATAGTAAGTAGCACGTCACCTATCGTAAGCTCATATCAATATATACTGATGAATATTTCTACTGAATAATAATTTAACTAAGAGGTTATGCTTTATAGTAAAAATCATCTGAAAACTATATAAAATAATATCCTCTTACACTATCATTGTTGCATAGGAATATGTTTTCTTAACTTGTTTATCTCATTGAATTTGCCATGTCTATATGAGAAAACTTCCTTTAGGTGGTCTGTATGGCTACAATGGCTTTATGTTTTATAAGTTTGTGCTAAAATTAATAACGGTGGAGTGCCTATACTACAAATTTGTTATTCAATTGGACAATTATCCTTTCCTTATTTTTTGAAATCACCCCTAAGTATGTGATTGGAGGGCATTGTCGTCTCTGTTGTGTTTATAATTAAATTTTTATGAAAGATCTTGAAAATTTATTTGTGTTGTCAATTCCTTCGAAGCTCTATCATTAAAATGGTAAATAAAAGTGCATTGCATTTATTTTAGTATGCATCCACTTTTCTGGGTCGTTCTAATCTTGAACTATAATCCTTGAGGCTTTAAATACGTTGGGTCATTCTAATCTTGAACTATAATCCTTGAGGCTTTAAATACGTTGGGCAAGATGGAGAGATGTCAAATTGAGCCAATAAATTAATGAGATATAGTGTTATTCTCCTTGGCCTCTTAGAAAATAGAGAAAGATCTACTGATTAATTTTGGGGTGTTTGAGGAATGATAGTTGTGTTGGTCAGACTTTAAATGTATGAATTTTTTTTTTTTTAAGACTCAAATTAAAGCTACTTCTCATTCTATTATTGCCTTTTCTATACTCACATCTCTAATTTAGCATGGTGAACCTAATAACCAAATTTAATTTGATGAACATTACATTATATTTGTGTTTAATTAGTGTCTTTAGATATTCACTCCTTTGTGTTTATCATGAATAAATCATTTTAGTTACTTTAAAACAAAAATTCTTTAGAAATTCCTTTATAATAAAGAAAGCTTGATATTTTTTTTAAGCGAAAAACCCCTTGTGGGGCCGCCTTGGTATGAGAGACCACGAATAAGGGGTTCTACACCGTCAAAGTCACCCGGGAGTTGCACCCAACTCTGCCCGCACCAACATTATCAATTGGATTTTGAGTACCCAATTCAACTTTTTGGTAGGGTGGAGATTCGAACCTGGGACCTCCCTTGGAGGATTGCCCTCTCCTCTCCAACTTACCTACAACACCTGGGTAAGAAAGCTTGATATTTATTTAAAATATTGATTTACCATTATATTATCTTCAAGGATCAATAAAGTAGAATAGCTTAATTAGGTTAGAATAACTTTAATTATTATAAAGTAAAAGATTATTATTTTTAAGTAAAGACAATATTAGAATAAATGGCTTATTTATTCATAAACATAAAAGCTATTTAACTAAACTTAGTGAATATATTAGTATTTAGAATCAGCTTTTACATTCTCAAGTTTAAGGTAATATTAATAAATGGTTTATTTATTTTTAAATGTAAAAGATCCTTAATTTAGCTTAGTGAATATTAAGTATTCAGAATAAGCTTTTTCAAGTCTATTCTTTCTAGACTAATAATAGAGAGTATTTAGATTTGTGAAGGATCTTTCAAATATGGGTAAATAATTAAATAAAAGGATTTTATGATTAGAAGTCATTTCTTCTTTTAAATAGAGGGTAGAGACTTTCTGTTTAATAGTGTTAAACATAAATCCTTCCACTAGTACTTTGCTATAAAATAAAGTATGCAGTCCATTTTGAGAAGAGAAAAGTAATTTCCCTTGCCATTACTAAGTGCAGTTAGAACGTTAACCTTTAATCGTGAAATCTACAAATTAAAACCAAGTCACGTAATTCCATTGTTTTGCATGTATGTAAACACTGAAGATTCGAGAATGGTCACTTTCTAACAAAATAGGTCAAAACAAGTGACGAGGGGTGAAATGGGATGTCTCGTCTAGGTCGTTGTACACGCAGTATGGTGGTGGCTCTTTTTTAAAATTGACAAATACAAAATATTGGTGGGAGAATTACAACTTCAAGATAAGATTGCTCGATTAGCAGATCTTGGTGGGAGAACTATAACACCAATATAAGATCACTCGGTTAAGGGGATCTTGGTGGAAGAACCATGACTTAAAGATAAGATTACCAGAACTATGAATCCAAGATAAGATTCTACAGTGATCTGGAATGGGACAGAACACTGCATTATTTATAATTTTGTCAAGGAAACGATGATTAGTGCCAAGTGAATGGCATGACCTTAATTGCCCATGGTGCTAGATATTAATCTAGAAGTATGGTCTCTAGTTAAGCACCATAGCATTATGCTAACATCCTTACATGTTATTCAAGAACATATGAGTAAAATTTAAACTCAAGGTTCCACATGTAAGGGAGGGGAGTTATGCATCCACCCTCTAGGTATTATGGGTCCTAGAGGATAACCCCATGTCATGATTTTGGATTCACCGAACAACGAGAGACAGATAGAATCACTAAATGACACCTTTTACGAGACTCGATCAGTATCGTCCACTTGGGAGACCAACTACAACGATCATAATCCCAAAAGTGGTATTCAATGCTATGTACTGATTACTAATGGGTGCAAAACAAAGAACCAAAAACAAAAAAATTACCCTTACCGAACCATATTCCTTGTCTGTTAAGCCTATAAGTGAGTTTGGATCGCTACAACCAGTGTATGTTTGATTAAGTTGTCACAAACATTCACTAAGTGATTTGTAAACTTCCCTACAAAAACTAAATATGTTTTTTTTTTGAAAATTTTGAAAAAACTTGTATTAAAACAAAGATCAATTACAAAAAGGGAAGAGACTCTTCCCATCCGAACTCAGAGGGAACACAATCTTACAATAGAAGAAGCATCTTGTCACGAAATCAAGACACAAATCTTCTCCTTAGGCCGCAAACAAGCAACATGTCGCGAAATCGCGACACCTTTCCCCTTTGGTCGCGAAAAAGCAACATGTCACGATATCGCGACATTTTCCTCCTTTGGCCGCAAAAACTCAACAAGTCGCGAAATCGTGACACTTTTCTCCTTTGGGCACGAAAGTGCAACATGTCACGAAATCGCAACACCTTTTCTCCTTTGGCCGCGAAAAGGCAACATGTTGCGATATCGCGACACCTTTTCTCCTTTGGCCGTGAAAATGCAACATGTCGCAAAATCGTGACACCTTTTCTCTCTTGGCCGCAAAAAAGCAACATGTCACGAAATCGCAACACCTTTTCTCTCTTGGCCGCAAAAAAGCAACATGTCGTGAAATCGTGACACCTTTTCTCCTTTGGCCATGAAAAAGCAACATGTCGCGAAATCGCGACACCTTAGCTCCCTTGGCCATGAAAATGCAGCATGTCGCGAAATCGCGACACCATTTCTCCCTAAGCCACGAAAATGCAACATGTCATGATATCGCAACAACTTTCCTCCCCTGGCCGTGACAAAGCGACATGTCATGAAATCGTGACAACTTTCCTCCCTTGGCTACGACGGACCGACATGTCACGAAATCGTGACAACTTTCCTCCAGCGACCGCGACATGGTGAAATCGTGACAACTTTCCTCCAGCGACCGCGACAGCGCACCATGTCGCGAAATCGTGACAACTTTCCTCCAGCGACCACGACGGCGCACCATGTCGAAAGATCATGACAACTTTACTTTGGCGACTGTGACGGCGCAACATGTCGCGAAATCACGACAACTTTCCTCTAGCGACCGCGACCGCGCAACATGTCACAAAATCACGAAAAATTTCCTCCAGCGACCGCGACCGCGCAACATGTCACGATATCGCGACAACTTTCCTCCAGCGACCGTGACCGCGCAACATGTCGTGATATCATGACAACTTTCCTCCAACGACCACGATGGTGCAACATGTCGCGATATCACGAAAAATTTCCTCCAGCGACCGCAATGGTGCAACATGTCCCGATATCGCGACAACTTTCCTCCAACGACCGCGACGGCGCAACATGTCGCGATATCATGAAAAATTTCCTCCAGCGACCGCGACGACGCAACATGTCATGATATCGCGACAACTTTCCTCCAGTGACCGCAACGGCGTAACATGTCGCGATATCACGACAACTTTCCTCCAACGACCGTGACGGAGCGACATGTCAAGATATCGCGATAACTTACCTCCAGCGACCGCGATGACGTGACATGTCGCGATATCGCGACAACTTTCCTCCCTTTGCTTTTTATTTGATCATTGGCTCAAGGACCTTTCAAGACCTTGCCTAATCACCTCATCCTCAATAGCCATGTCACTGTGAAGCTGGACCTCTGCCTCCTTCTCAGCACCCATCTTAGCCAGGAAGTCGGTTGCTTTGTTTAAATCTCGACTCACATAAACTGGAATCACATCATCTAATTCCTTCCATAATTCCTTAATTTGAGTGACAAGAATCCTCAACCTCCATGCTTTCAAAACAAAGTTCCTCATGCAATCAAGAGCTCCAACCATTATTTGAGAATCTGATTCAAGAATGATCCTCCTGTGGCCCTGTTTCACTGCCCAAATAGAAGCAAATTTGATAACAATGGCTTCTGCTTCATTGTTTGTGGCTCTTCCCAAGCCTTGCAGTTCCCAATAGAGCACTGATCCATCATGATTCTGGCAAACCACTCCAATTTCGGAACTACCCGGATTGCCCTTTGCAGCTCCATAATTATTAATTTTAATCCAGCCTTCTGGTGGTGGTTTCCAACTAGCTCTATCCTGTCCCTCTTGCTCTTCAACTCCCTCTTCCATTGGTCCAGTAACAACCTGAGTTTCCTCTATAGCATAGACAGCTATAGTTTCTGTGACTTTGCTCCAGATGACTTGCCAAACTCCATCTAACGAGGAAAAAAATTCTCTAAAAATTCTAGCATTTCTCTCCAACCACACTTGCCACCAAATGAAGTTTAATCCAAGCTCCCAACCAATTCGAAGAGCTTTAGATTTAAATCTACCACTCTTCCATATTTTCCAGATATTAGTCCGATTCAAGTCACCATTAACTTGAATTTTATAGCAAGAAAGCCATCGCTTCCAAATCTGACGTGTGAAAGGGCACTCAAACATTAGGTGATCAACTGTTTCCTCGTTATTGTAGCATAATACACATTGAGATGGATCGATGATTCCTCTACATCTAAGATTGTCAAAAGAGAAAATTTCGTTGTGCATAAACTGCCAGGCAAAAAAGTTTACTTTTGGCCAGCCCTTGGAGTGCCAAATATTTCTCCAATCCTCTATCGGGAATGAATGGGTGGAGGCTCTGGGAGGATCTTCTCATATCCGTCCTTCACTGCATAGACACCAAGGCTCCCATAGCCCCAAGATAATTCATCCTCCTCGTCTCTACCTATGAGAAATCTTTCTGACAAGATTTTAGTCATGATGGGTGCCAACTCTGGAGGGATTGAAATTGGCCACTCCTCCAACTTCTTAAACTGCTTAAACTTATACTCCCCAGCTGACTAGTGATGAAATAACTTTCAATGTGGACCCATCCCTTGGATTCTATGGCTATTTTTATTGGTTGCAATTCAGGAAATTCAACAATGATGGGTGGGTATTGATCCCATGAATCTGTCCAGAAATGTGCCTTCTCCCCTCTCCCCACTTTCTAAAACAATCGATCTTTAACAACATGAGAACCTATCTTGAGAGCCTGCCACACTAGGGATCTAGGACCATCCAAAGGGAAACGACCCACCTCATTGGGATTAACATGACCCAAATATTTACTAGTTAGGATTCTACTGAATAAGGAGGTTGGTTGGGAAATCCACCTCCAGTACAGCTTTCCAGCCAAAACTTTATTATTTATCTCAGATCTTCTCAGTCCCAGCCCTCCTTTTTCCTTGGGCTGGGTTACTTTATCCCAACCAAGGCCTATTTCCTCTCTCCTTTTACTCCTTCCCATAAAAATCTTCTAGCCATATTGTCCAGCTCTTTCCATATAGTATGTGGGGCAGCCAGGATAGAGAATTTATAAATTGGCATAGCCTGAATGACTGACTGTAAAAAAGTTAATCTACCCCCATAGCTTAACCATTTGTGAGACCAATGATTTATTCTATCTTTGATACCATCCAAAAGATCCTTCTAGATATCTATTTTTAGTTTTTTGAAATGCAAAGGAACCCCCAAGTAAACCACTGGAAGAGAAGTCCTTGTGAATCCTAAGATCTCTAGAACTCTGTCCTGTAGCCTTTGATCAAGATGAAGAACACAAGCTTATACCGATAGGGGGGGTGAACAGTATAAGACCAGTTTTTACTTTTCCCTTTATACTTCAAAACAATAAAGCAATATATCCAAAGCAATATCAAAGCAATGCACAAAACCATCCACAAAGTGACACAACAATTTACATGGTTCACCCAAGGTGGGCTACTCCACGGATAAAACTTTTCTCTAAAAGTTATATCAAAGTCCTCTGGGAATCCTTCCCAATTACAATGTTTATGAGCCTCGACCCAAAGGAGAAACCTTCCCCCAATCTGAATTTATGACCCTTTGCTCAAAGGAGATACCTTCCCCTACCTCTGCTCTGGCTGGTGATCCTCTAGAAGACCTCTACCTCCGTTGCCCTTAGCAAATGGAACTCTATCCACAGAAGACACCTGTCTTCCCTGCTCTGGCTGGAGACCTCTGTCCTCAACTCTATCACCTCAAAGCTGGTCCTCGAATTTGCACTAAAACATAGTCCTTCGGTCTAGCACAAATGTCCTCTTCCTCTGTCTTTGATATGCATCAAACACAGTCCTTCGGTCTGGCACAAAGTCCTCAGGTTCTTCTCATAGAACCAATGCACCTATGTCCTCAAGTTCTCTGATAGAAATATCAAACTCAGCTTCACAAGTCCTCTGGTAGGACCTGTCCAAATCTGCTTACAAGTCCCCAACGGAACCTCGTCCAAAACCTCGCTCACAAGTCCCCAACGGAACCTGTCCAAAACCTGCTCACAAGTTCATCAAGAAAACTTGCTTGGCATGAACCCACAAAGAGAATTGTTAGAGACCCAATGTGATTCATCAACCTCATAGAAGCATAAAGAGAATTGTTAGAGACTCAAAATGATTCATCAACCTCATAGAAGCATAAAGAGAATTGTTAGAGACTCAATATGTTCTATACTTAACTCCCAATCTCAATCTCAACTCAATCTCAAATCTCATAAGAATAAGATAGATGTAATATGCTTTTCTCAAGAACATGAAACACAACCCAACAATTTCCAACCAAGCAATATCTCATATAACAATGATACTCATGTTCTTTCCAACAACCAATATCTTTTCTCAACCAATGAGGGCTTCAACAACAATGCTCAAAGACAAGGTTTAACCAATATCATTCAACTCAACATTAACCTTGAAGCATACACCCAACCACTTTCGAAAAGGAAACCACAAACAATCGTTTTCCCTCCAATGATATTTCAGAAATCAACCACCATAAACAATTAATAGGAGAATGTGCCCATACCTTTTTGAAGTGAAGAAACCCCTTTGTAAATCTGCCACACTCAACACACTTTGAAAAAGCGCACAACAATATTCACTTTTGAAACCCTTTAAAAAACAGAAATATCTTCTCTATATACACCTTATTTCTCCTTCTAAATGAGTTAGTCAAATAGCCCTCAAAATAAGCTTTCCAACGATATATAATATGATATACTTTTATAAAAAAAACATACCAGAAATATCTTCTTTTCTAAAAGTGTTTTTAAACTTGCCTTCCAAAAGAAATCAAATCAATAATGCTTCAACACATATCTAGGTTAACAAAATTCAACCTTATGACTCCCTAATTGTTAACCAAGAACAAAAGGTACCTCTAAATTCTCAACACATGTATTTCATTAATAAATTTCATGTACAACAAACACCTTTTAAATAAATCCTTATATCTCCCTAATAATCACATACACAACCAACATAATGACACCTTATGTCTCCCTAATTAAATACATACACAGAAAGCACACAACAAGACCACATAATCCTTATAACTCCAAGAAATACCAATGATTTCTTCTAACCTTATAACTTCCTATCTCAAAAATAAAAAATTAATCCCTGATACACCATCAACCTTAGCAACAGTAAACATACAATGGCGCTGTCATAAATACCTCATAAACATGGCCTTCTTCACAATGCAAAATGGTGAGTGCCTTCACACCTCACGGGAGTTGAACAATGTTCCTCCCTACTAGTAGTCGTGAGGTGTTTGCCACTAGGGTGCAAGCCCTTGTTGGGAGTAAGCCCAACACTTCCTCTTACCTTGGCTACCAAAATGAATGTACCTTCTCCAAAACCTTTTGCCGCGCTAGGGAATCGAACTCGAACCACCTTCGTGCAAGAATAATGCACTACCTCCTCTGCTACACTGTCACAGGTGACGTCAACCCTATAAAAAACTTGTGCCTTGTCTTCTTCTCCCTTAAACACTTCGCTAGCGCAGGGGTTCAATGTCGAAAACGAAAAGCTCGGCGATTAATATCGAATACCCCTCATTTTCCTTAAAGAATTTAAATGCCTTATTTAATATGCACTTTGATGCATTTCCAAATACGTCGGCATTTCCAAACACGACGGAAACTTTAATTTAATTTTAAAATTTTAATTTAAATTTTAAATAAATAAAATTTAAACTAAATATTTAAAATTAAATATCTTCATCACCGGGGCACCTTTTTCAACGAAACGAAAAGCCAACTTGGGTTTTAAGAAAAACCCATTTCAAATCTGTTGTCCATGGTTTTAAATAAAACCTTTTATTTTGTCTGCCTTGGTTTTCACAAAAACCCTTCCGCTTCTTGACATCAATGACAACATCAACACTTGAGCAAAGGCAATGTACCCAAGGTACCCAAAATTGCCAACAATCTCCCCCTTTGTCATTGATGGCAAACCTTTACTGAAAAACACTTTTCAAGAGCCAAAAATGAAACTAACTGAGCCCATAACTGAGAATCTTCCTTTGAAGTTTTGCTCCCCCTGACTTGAAGCTTTCCTCTTCACTTGAAGCTCTCCCCCTTACTCATATCTCTCCCCCTTTGTCATCAATGGCAAAGGGCCACCTTTGGGGCTCGGGACTAAGAAAGAGCCTCTTAGCTTAGTCCCTCCCCCCACCTCCTGATGAGGTGATTAATTTTGGGGTGGGAGTAAAACTCCCATTAGGCACTGATCATCATCAGTGTCTATAACTTCCTTGTCGGGCCTTCTCTTGAACTCTTTGTCCATATTCTTGTTCCTGTCATTATTCTTGTTCTTTTTCTTATCCCTGTTCTTTTCAATGCCTTGATCCTTGGACCTGATCATGCCACTGTTCCTATTCCTATATTCTGGAATTTCAGCTCTACACTGTCTGACTATGTGACCTTCATTGTTGCACTTATAACAAGTAACAATGTTATTTCTTTTAGGCATACCTGTTCTTTGAATCCACAAGTTCTAACCAAACCAGTTCTAACCAAACCTGTTTTGACCAAACCTATTCTGACCAAACCTGTTTTGACCAAGCCTATTCTGACTAACCCAGTTCCTGATATTTGCCTTGCAAAAAATTGCTTTATGCCCAAACTGATTACAAGAGTAGCAATACCCATGAAAGAAATTACCACCTCTGAAACTGTCATTTACCTTCTTCACTTGAGCCATGCAATGTACAACCATGTGACCAAATCTGTGACAAGCAAAACATCGGCCTTGAAACTTTCCTTTATTTGACCTCTTGGGTCCTAAAAACTTCTTCTTCTCATTCTGAATTCTGTTTTCTGGTTCTGTGCATCTATCATTCAAGGACTCATGATCTGAAATACTTTCCTCATCAGAACTCTCTTTCTTTTGGAGTCTCTTACTAGACTCTCCAACTTGTTTCTTGTGAGGCTTAACAAAAACAAGACCTGTTTTATCCGTTGTCTTTCTTTGACCTTTGATAAGAGATTTAACCTTTTTGGAGCTTTCTTGAAACCTGTACAACTTATCCTTGTACTCTTTATTTTCCTCTTTCAAAGAAGCCATTTTCTCATCTAATTCACTATACTCAAGCACCTTAGATTCTAACTCATTCTTGAGTTCTTGTGCCTTAGCCATAGAGACGTCAAGACTTTCTATAAGTTTATCTCTCTTCATGCAACATTCATCTAACTTATCCTTGAGTCTAGCATTCTTCTTTCTTTCCTTTTTCAAAACACTAAGAGCATTAGTAAGTTCACATTCAAGATCCTCTATTTGATTGCATTTTGAATTATCAAGGCCTTTTTCAGATTTCTTATCACTAGAGGTGCTACCCTTTTCAAAAACCATACAAGCATCTTATTTATCAATTTCTGGAGCATCCTCATACATACTAGCAACCAAATCATTATTTGTGCAATCATCCTCAAGGTGACCAAAATTTCCACATCTAAGACATTTCATGATAATGAATCTATGTTTTGGTTCTTCCTCTTTTTATGATATGAACATCTCATTTTCATTATCACTTGAAGAACTTTCACTATTACTACTAGAACACTTACTTGCTTTGTCTAGGTAGAAGCTCTTCTTGTGCTTGTGAGAATACCTCTTTCCTTTATAGTTGTGCTCATCTTTGTTCTTCCTTTGATGCCTATGCCTTTCATAATCCTGTTTATCTTCTTCACTTTCAAATAGATCATCTTCATCTTCACTGCTACTAAACCCATGGCAATGATGATCATTGTGATTGAGTTGACCACAAACAAAACATTCCCTTACTTGTGAGCAATCAGCTGCAAAGTGATTGGTCTTTCCACATCCGGTGCAAATATTTATTAATCTGACTTGTTCTCCACTATTTGATTAATCTCTTGAATCTATTTCCATTCCCAAAGCAGCAACATTGAGATCATCTTCATTTTATTTCATGACCCTGTGAGATTTCTTTTTTTTGTGTCTAATGGTTTTGATTTTGCCTTTACTTGCCATTTGTGTTCTTGTAAGATCTTCCTTCAAGCTGTTTAAACTTTTTTAAGGCACCTGCTCTGATACCAATTGAAGAACACAAGCTTATACTAGAGAGGGGGTGAACAGTATAAGACCACTTTTTACTTTTTCCTTTATACTTCAAAATAATAAAGCAATATATCCAAAGCAATATCAAAGCAATGCACAAAACCATCCACAAAGTGACACAACAATTTACGTGGTTCACCCAAGGTGGGCTACTCCACGGATAAAACTTTTCTCTAAAAGTTATATCAAAGTCCTCTGGGAATCCTTCCCAATTACAATGTTTATGAGCCTCGGCCCAAAGGAGAAACCTTCCCCCAATCTAAATTTATGAGCCTCTGCTCAAAGGAGATACCTTCCCCTACCTCTGCTCTGGCTGGTGATCCTCTAGAAGACCTTTGCCTCCGCTGCCCTTAGCAAATGGAACTCTATCCACAGAAGACACCTGTCTTCCCTGCTCTGGCTGGAGACCTCTGTCCTCAACTCTATCACCTCAAAGCTGGTCCTCGAATTTGCACTAAAACACAGTCCTTCGGTCTAGCACAAATGTCCTCTTCCTCTGTCTTTGATATGCACCAAACACAGTCCTTCGGTCTGGCACAAATCTATCCTCAGGTTCTTCTCATAGAACCAATGCACCTCTGTCCTCAAGTTCTCTGATAGAACTATCAAACTCAGCTTCACAAGTCCTCTTCTAGGACCTGTCCAAATCTGCTCACAAGTCCCCAACGGAACCTGTCCAAAACCTGCTCACAAGTCCCCAACGGAACCTGTCCAAAACCTGCTCACAAGTTCATCAAGAAAACTTGCTTGGCATGAACCCACAAAGAGAATTGTTAGAGACCCAATGTGATTCATCAACCTCATAGAAGCATAAAGAGAATTGTTAGAGACTCAATATGATTCATCAACCTCATAGAAGCATAAAGAGAATTGTTAGAGACTCAATATGTTCTATACTTAACTCCCAATATCAATCTCAACTCAATCTCAAATCTCATAAGAATAAGATAGATGTAATATGCTTTTCTCAAGAACATGAAACACAACCCAACAATTGCCAACCAAGCAATATCTCATATAACAATGATACTCATGTTCTTTCCAACAACCAATATCTTTTCTCAACCAATGAGGGCTTCAACAACAATGCTCAAAGACAAGGTTTAACCAATATCATTCAACTCAACATTAACCTTGAAGCATACACCCAACCACTTTCGAAAAGGAAACCATAAACAATACTTTTCCCTCCAATGATATTTCAGAAATCAACCACCATAAACAATTAATAGGAGAATGTGCCCATACCTTTTTGAAGTGAAGAAACCCCTTTGTAAATCTGCCACACTCAACACACTTTGAAAAAGTGCACAACAATATTCACTTTTGAAACCCTTTACAAAACAGAAATATCTTCTCTATATACACCTTATTTCTCCTTCTAAATGAGTTAGTCAAATAGCCCTCGAAATAAGCTTTCCAACGATATATAATATGATATACTTTTATAAAAGAAACATACCAAAAATATCTTCTTTTCTAAAAGTGTTTTTAAACTTGCCTTCCAAAAGAAATCAAATCAATAATGCTTCAACACATATCTAGGTTAACTAAATTCAACCTTATGACTCCCTAATTGTTAACCAAGAACAACAGGTACCTCTAAATTCTCAACACATGTATTTCATTAATAAATTTCATGTACAACAAACACCTTTTAAATAAATCCTTATATCTCCCTAATAATCACATACACAACTAGCATAATGACACCTTATGTCTCCCTAATTAAATACATACACAAAAAGCACACAACAAGACCACATAATCCTTATAACTCCAAGAAATACCAATGATTTCTTCTAACCTTATAACTTCCTATCTCAACAATAAAAAATTAATCCCTGATACACCATCAACCTTAGCAACAGTAAACATACAATGGTGCTATCATAAATACCTCATAAACGTGGCCTTCTTCACAATGCAAAATGGTGAGCGCCTTCACACCTCGCGGGAGTTGAACACTGTTCCTCCCTACTAGTAGTCATGAGGTGTTTGCCACTAGGGTGCAAGCCCTTGTTGGGAGTAAGCCCAACACTTCCTCTTACCTTGGCTACCAAAATGAATGTAACTTCTCCAAAACCTTTTTCCGCGCTAGGGAATCGAACACGAACCACCTTCGTGCAAGAATAATGCACTACCTCCTCTACTACACTGTCACAGGTGACGTCAACCCTATAAAAAAACTCGTGCCTTGTCTTCTTCTCCCTTAAACACTTCGCTAGCGTAGGGGTTCAATGTCGAAAACGAAAAGCTCGGCGATTAATATCGAATACCCCTCATTTTCCTTAAAGAATTTAAATGCCTTATTTAATATGCACTTTGATGCATTTCCAAATACGTCGGCATTTCCAAACACGACGGAAACTTTAATTTAATTTTAAAATTTTAATTTAAATTTTAAATAAATAAAATTTAAACTAAATATTTAAAATTAAATATCTTCATCACCGGGGCACCTTTTTCAACGAAACGAAAATCCAACTTGGGTTTTAAGAAAAACCCATTTCAAATATGTTGTCCATGGTTTTAAATAAAACCTTTTATTTTTTCTGCCTTGGTTTTCACAAAAACCCTTCCTTCTTCCTTTGCTTCTTGACATCAATGACAACATCAACACTTGAGCAAAGGCAATGTACCCAAGGTACCCAAAATTGCCAACAATCTCCCCCTTTGTCATTGATGGCAAACCTTTACTGAAAAACACTTCTCAAGAGCCAAAACTGAAACTAACTGAGCCCACAACTGAGAATCTTCCTTTGAAGTTTTGCTCCCCACGACTTGAAGCTTTCCTCTTCACTTGAAGCTCTCCCCCTTACTCATATCTCTCCCCCTTTGTCATCAATGGCAAAGGGCCACCTTTGGGGCTCGGGACTAAGAAAGAGCCTCTTAGCTTAGTCCCTCCCCCCACCTCCTGATGAGGTGATTAATTCTGGGGTGGGAGTAAAACTCCCATTAGGCACTGATCATCATCGGCGTCTATAACTTCCTTGTCGGGCCTTCTCTTGAACTCTTTGTCCATATTCCCTGTTCCCGTCATTATTCTTGTTCTTTTTATCATCCCTGTTCTTGTCCATGCCTTGATCCTTGGACCTGATCATGCCACTGTTCCTGTTCCTATATTCTGGAATTTTAGCTCTACACTGTCTAGCTGTGTGACCTTCATTGTTGCACTTATAACAAGTAACAATGTTATTTCTTTTAGGCATACCTGTTCTTTGAATCCACAAGTTTTGACCAAACCAGTTCTGACCAAACCTATTTTGACCAAACCTGTTATGACCAAGCCTGTTTTGACTAACCCAGTTCCTGATATTTGCCTTGCAAAAAATTGCTTTATGCCCAAACTGATTGCAAGAGTAGCAATACCCATGAAAGAAATTACCACTTCTGAAACTGTCATTTACCTTCTTCACTTGAGCCATGCAATGTATAGCCATGTGACCAAATCTGTGACAAGCAAAACATCGGCCTTGAAACTTTCCTTTATTTGACCTCTTGGGTCCTGAAAAATTCTTCTTCTTCTCATTCTGAATTCTGTTTTCTGGTTTTGTGCATCTATCATTCAAGGACTCATGATCTGAAATACTTTCCTCATCAGAACTCTCTTTCTTTTGGAGTCTCTTACTAGACTCTCCAACTTGTTTCTTGTGAGGCTTAACAAAACCAAGACCTGTTTTATCTGTTGTCTTTCTTTGACCTTTGATAAGAGATTTAACCTTTTTGGAGCTTTCTTGAAACCTGTACAACTTATCCTTGTACTCTTTATTTTCCTCTTTCAAAGAAGCCATTTTTTGATCTAATTCACTATACTCAAGCACCTTAGATTCTAACTCATTCTTGAGTTCTTGTGCCTTAGCCATAGAGACGTCAAGACTTTCTATAAGTTCATCTCTCTCCATACAACATTCATCTAACTTATCCTTGAGTCTAGCATTCTTCTTTCTTTCCTTTTTCAAAACACTAAGAGCATTAGTAAGTTCACATTCAAGATCCTCTATTTGATTGCATTTTGAATTATCAAGGCCTTTTTCAGATTTCTTATCACTAGAGGTGCTACCCTTTTCAAAAACCATACAAGCATCTTCTTTATCAATTTCTGGAGCATCCTCATACATACTAGCAACCAAATCATTATTTGTGCAATCATCCTCAAGGTGACCAAAATTTCCACATTTAAGACATTTCATGATAATGAATCTATGTTTTGGTTCTTCCTCTTTTTCTGATATGAACAACATCTCATTTTCATTATCACTTGAAGAACTTTCACTATTACTACTAGAACACTTACTTGCTTTGTCTAGGTAGAAGCTCTTCTTGTGCTTGTGAGAATACCTCTTTCCTTTATAGCTGTGCTCATCTTTGTTCTTCCTTTGATGCCTATGCCTTTCAGAATCCTGTTTATCTTCTTCACTTTCGAACGGATCATCTTCATCTTCACTGCTACTAAACCCATGGCAATGATGATCATTGTGATTGAGTTGACCACAAACAAAACATTCTCTTACTTGTGAGCAATCAGCTGCAAAGTGACCGGTCTTCCCACATCCGGTGCAAATATTTATTAATCTGACTTGTTCTCCACTATTTGATTCATCTCTTGAATCTATTTCCATTCCCAAAGCAGCAACATTGAGATCATCTTCATTTTATTTCATGACCCTGTGAGATTTCTTTTTCTTGTGTCTAATGGTTTTGCTTTTGCCTTTCCTTGCCATTTGTGTTCTTGTAAGATCTTCCTTCAAGCTGTTTAAACTTTTCGAAGGCACCTGCTCTGATACCAATTGAAGAACACAAGCTTATACTGAGAGGGGGGGGTGAACAATATAAGACCACTTTTTACTTTTTCCTTTATACTTCAAAACAATAAAGCAATATATCCAAAGCAATATCAAAGCAATGCACAAAACCATCCACAAAGTGACACAACAATTTACGTGGTTCACCCAAGGTGGGCTACTCCACGGATAAAACTTTTCTCTAAAAGTTATATCAAAGTCCTCTGGGAATCCTTCCCAATTACAATGTTTATGAGCCTCGGCCCAAAGGAGAAACCTTCCCCCAATCTGAATTTATGAGCCTCTGCTCAAAGGAGATACCTTCCCCTACCTCTGCTTTGGCTGGTGATCCTCTAGAAGACCTCTGCCTCCGCTGCCCTTAGCAAATGGAACTCTATCCACAGAAGACACCTGTCTTCCCCGCTCCGGTCGGAGACCTCTGTCCTCAACTCTATCACCTCAAAGCTGGTCCTCGAATTTGCACTAAAACACAGTCCTTCGGTCTAGCACAAATGTCCTCTTCCTCTGTCTTTGATATGCACCAAACACAGTCCTTCGGTCTGGCACAAATCTGTCCTCAGGTTCTTCTCATAGAACCAATGCACCTCTGTCCTCAAGTTCTCTGATAGAACTATCAAACTCAGCTTCACAAGTCCTCTGCTAGGACCTGTCCAAATCTGCTCACAAGTCCCCAATGGAACCTGTCCAAAACCTCCTCACAAGTCCCCAACGGAACCTCGTCCAAAACCTGCTCACAAGTTCATCAAGAAAACTTGCTTGGCATGAACCCACAAAGAGAATTGTTAGAGACCCAATGTGATTCATCAACCTCATAGAAGCATAAAGAGAATTGTTAGAGACTCAATATGATTCATCAACCTCATAGAAGCATAAAGAGAATTGTTAGAGACTCAATATGTTCTATACTTAACTCCCAATCTCAATCTCAACTCAATCTCAAATCTCATAAGAATAAGATAGATGTAATATGCTTTTCTCAAGAACATGAAACACAACCCAACAATTGCCAACCAAGCAATATCTCATATAACAATGATACTCATGTTCTTTCCAACAACCAATATCTTTTCTCAACCAATGAGGGCTTCAACAACAATGCTCAAAGACAAGGTTTAACCAATATCATTCAACTCAACATTAACCTTGAAGCATACACCCAACCACTTTCGAAAAGGAAACCACAAACAATCCTTTTCCCTCCAATGATATTTCAGAAATCAACCACCATAAACAATTAATAGGAGAATGTGCCCATACCTTTTTGAAGTGAAGAAACCCCTTTGTAAATCTGCCACACTCAACACACTTTGAAAAAGTGCACAACAATCTTCACTTTTGAAACCCTTTACAAAATAGAAATATCTTCTCTATATACACCTTATTTCTCCTTCTAAATGAGTTAGTCAAATAGCCCTCGAAATAAGCTTTCCAACGATATATAATATGATATACTTTTATAAAAGAAACATACCAGAAATATCTTCTTTTCTAAAAGTGTTTTTAAACTTGCCTTCCAAAAGAAATCAAATCAATAATGCTTCAACACATATCTAGGTTAACTAAATTCAACCTTATGACTCCCTAATTGTTAACCAAGAACAATAGGTACCTCTAAATTCTCAACACATGTATTTCATTAATAAATTTCATGTACAACAAACACCTTTTAAATAAATCCTTATATCTCCCTAATAATCACATACACAACCAGCATAATGACACCTTATGTCTCCCTAATTAAATACATACACAGAAAGCACACAACAAGACCACATAATCCTTATAACTCCAAGAAATACCAACGATTTCTTCTAACCTTATAACTTCCTATCTCAACAATAAAAAATTAATCCCTGATACACCATCAACCTTAGCAACAATAAACATACAATGGCACTGTCATAAATACCTCATAAACGTGGCCTTCTTCACAATGCAAAATGGTGAGCGCCTTCACACCTCGCGGGAGTTGAACATTGTTCCTCCCTACTAGTAGTCGTGAGGTGTTTGCCACTAGGGTGCAAGCCCTTGTTGGGAGTAAGCCCAACACTTCCTCTTACCTTGGCTACCAAAATGAATGTAACTTCTCCAAAACCTTTTGCCGCGCTAGGGAATCGAACACGAACCACCTTCGTGCAAGAATAATGCACTACCTCCTCTACTACACTGTCACAGGTGACGTCAACCCTATAAAAAAACTCGTGCCTTGTCTTCTTCTCCCTTAAACACTTCGCTAGCGCAGGGGTTCAATGTCGAAAACGAAAAGCTCGACGATTAATATCGAATGCCCCTCATTCACCTTAAAGAATTTAAATGCCTCATTTAATATGCACTTTGATGCATTTCCAAATACGTCGGCATTTCCAAACACGACGGAAACTTTAATTTAATTTTAAAATTTTAATTTAAATTTTAAATAAATAAAATTTAAACTAAATATTTAAAATTAAATATCTTCATCACCGGGGCACCTTTTTCAACGAAACGAAAAGCCAACTTGGGTTTTAAGAAAAACCCATTTCAAATCTGTTGTCCATGGTTTTAAATAAAACCTTTTATTTTGTCTGCCTTGGTTTTCACAAAAACCCTTCCGCTTCTTGACATCAATGACAACATCAACACTTGAGCAAAGGCAATGTACCCAAGGTACCCAAAATTGCCAACACAAGATTGAGAAAGACCACTTTAGATTTTTTATCACTGATGACTTGGTTTGAAGCCCTAAGGTAGACATTAAGAGTATCTCTGATCACTCTTGCTTCCCTGAAGCTGGCCACTCCAACCAATCCTGTATCATCCACAAAATGTAAGTGAGTCAAAAATTCCTCACCCACCTTGATACCTGTTAGCAAACCTTGATGTCTTCTCCTCAAGAAAATTCTACCTAATCCTTCAGCCAAAATGAAGAAAATATAGGGAGAGCAAGGGTCCCCTTGACGAAGACCTCGAGTGGCTCCAAAAGGTTGCGAGGGAAGACCCTTGATTAACACTGAATAAGACGATGCAGATACACAACTCATGACCCAATCTATCCAGTCCTGAGAGAAACCAAAGGCTGCCATCATCTTTGACAAGAAACTCCACTCCACCCTATCATAAGCCTTTGACATATCTAATTTAATGAACATTCCTTTATTACCAAATTTTTGCATTGTATGGATTGCCTCCTAAGAAAGAACCACCCCATCCAAGATCTGCCTACCCTCTACAAAACCCCCTTGCTCTGAGGAGATAATGTTATGTAAAAGAGGTTTTAGCCGTTCAGCCATTACCTTTGTGATTATTTTATAAATCACATTGCATAAGGCAATAGGTCTATAATCTAAAATATGGACCCCCTCCTCCCCTTTTGGAATTAAAGTGATGAAGGTATGATTTAATGCCTTAAGCATTCGTTTATTACCTCTGGACTCCTCTATGATAGCCAAAACATCCTCCTCCAAAGTATCCCAAAAGGCCTGAAAAAACTCAATTGGAAAGCCATCTGGTCCCGGAGTTTTGCCGGTGCTCATTCCAAAGACCACATTCTTCAGTTCTTCTCTATCAATGGGTTTAAGAAGGGTCTGATTTTCTTCTTCGAGAGATAACGAGAGGGTATGACATCAATAACTTCATTTTGAGCCTCTACATCTTGCTCCATACTTTCCTTAAAAAGTTTAGAAAAATAATCCATTGAATGGGAATGCATACCGGGAAGAGTATCAAAGGAGTGTCCATTCTCATCTTGAAGAGCTTCCATGTTATTCATCTGTCTCCTAGCACAAGTCGACCGATGGAAAAATTTGGTATTTCTATCACCTTCTAATAACCAAGTGGTTCTTGCTCTCTGTTTCCAGTAGGTCTCCTCTTGGTTATTAATGTCCTCAACCGCTTTACTTAAGGCATCATCCTCGACTTTGAGCTGCTCTGTAATTGTTCCTTCCCTAAAGTGTTTTTGAACCTCATCCCATTTGGCCACCAAAGGAGCTCTTTGGAGCTGGAAGTCTGTCTTGTTAGCTTGCCTCCATTGTTTTAGTTGAGCTTTGACATAATGAAGTTGTTTGTGGAATCTAAACATTGCTGTCCCAAAAGGTAGACGACCTTCTTCCCACCACTGTGGAATTTTCTTTTGAAGATCCTCTTTTTGTAACAAAAAATTCTCAATTTTAAAAGGTTTGTGATGCTGCCCTATCATAATCCCTCCCTCCAACAAAATGGGAAAGTGATCTGAAACTGGACCCTCCAAAATCTGGAATTTTGTATTCCATTTTACAAATGCCTCCTCTGAAACCAGAAAACAGTCTAGCTTTACCTCCTGCTATGTGGCTCCATCCTCTTGTTAGTCCAAGTAAAGTTGGTTCCAGGGCCTTTAATATCCACTAAGTGAAAAGCCTGGAATTGGGCAATCAGAAGTCGATCCCCTGGGTCCAAAATTGGGGTTCCCCCTTCCTGATCTCTAGAAGATAATTTAGCATTAAAATCCCCAACAATAATCCAGTCTAAATCTTCCCTTGAGGTCCTCATGTTATGCACAACTTTCCATTGGAGCCTCTGGCCATCAAGGTTTTGAGCCCCATAAAAAATTGTGATTAAAACATGTTCAGTTGTGACATTATTCCTAAAATGAGATGTGAGAACACCCCTCCAAGCTATATGTTCTATTGCAGTCCATTCCAGAGAGTTCCAAAGAGTAACAATCCCCCCTGAGGCACCTTGGGCAGCCACATCCATATGACCAGCGCCCCTCCAGATTATGTTAACTATTTTACACATAAGATCTAACGACATTTTTGTCTCCTGGATAAGCAAAAAATCTGTTTTGCATTTTCCTAAGAGTCTTTGAACAACAGATTGATGGGTTATACTGTTTAAACCCCTAACATTCCATGATTGTATAATCATTGAAAACCTTGAGAGCAATAAGAATCAATTGTCCTCACCGATCCTCCAAGTGATCAGTTTGTCTCCTTGAACTGCTAGTAGGTCCTTATTTGATTTTCTACCCACTCCTTGAGAGTTGCTATTTTTTGATCTCTTTTCCACCTGAGTTATCCCTAGGGTTGGCCTTTTTCTGTTCTTTTCTGCTATTCCCATGCTGACATCCTTGATTATTGGCTGCGCTTGGGTGTGCACTATCAATGCCCCTGCATTCTCTGACTGCGGTAACTCAGTGTACTCAATTACCTGTTCTATGACGGTGGGAGATGAAGGAGAAGCTTGAGCGTGGATGTTATTGTCTTCAATATTCGCATCCACTCCTTCCATAACTTGATCCTCTTGGTCCACTAGTGTCTTAAATATTTCATACCTATTGGCTGGCTTGAGTTGTGTTTGCTCCTTACCATTTTTCTTTTGCTTTCTCCTTCTTTTGGGCTGTTCAAAGCCATATTTCTGAACATATTTACCCTGAGGAGTATTGGTTGGTTCTTTGGTTAGAGTTGACTTACCCTCCCTGGGATGATTTGGCATTCCAAGTGGGGCCTCCATTTTTGTGTTCAAATTATTTGGACAAAACCGGGCCAAATGCCCATATTTGTGGCAAAATATGCATCTGAAGGGCAGAGCCTCATAATCTAGTTGTTGAATCCAAGATAGTCCTTCCAGTTCAAGTTCCACCTCTGTCGGTAGAGGCTAGCTAATATCCATTTCCACACAAATTCTTGCAAAAATAGTTGTGTTTCCTTCTATGGTGTCTTTGGAGACACCCAAATGTCTTCCAAGGGAGTTACCGATCATTTCCAGAACCTGCTCACCCCAAAAATCCATTGGAAGAGCATACAAATAGATCCAAAATGGGACAGCCGTGGGTTCAATACGAGGATCAAAACCCACTCTCCAGGGTTGAACAAATAACCCTGTCGAACCATGGTTCCTCTTTTCCGATTCAAAAGCCCTATTTCTATCGGCCAGAGAAGAAAAACTAACAATGAAATACCCATTGCTAATAAACCATAAAGAGTACTCACCATGAGGCTCCCAGTTTTGCTTGACCCAGGTATGCAAGAAATTCAGGGTAGGGCGAATACCCATGAATTTACAGATCAGATCGTGGTTGGCTCTGTATAAGATTGTGTCTTCGACCATCTTTGGCTCGATTACAATCTTGGGCCTTGATTCGGACTACGAAAGGCATCCATTGACTCGTTGGGCTGTTGATCTCTTTCCAGCATTCTTGAAGAGCATATGAAGAGCATTTCTCTGAG
Organism: Wollemia nobilis; assembly: GCA_028583015.1. Classification (NCBI taxonomy): domain Eukaryota; kingdom Viridiplantae; phylum Streptophyta; class Pinopsida; order Araucariales; family Araucariaceae; genus Wollemia; species Wollemia nobilis. The sequence continues at coordinate 3,334,610 of JAQPPZ010016670.1, forward strand.
CTTCGTCATTAGAAGATGGAGAATTATCTTTTAGCAAGTCTACAAAAGAGCTCTTTCTCCCTGTGAGAGGATCCGAAGGAGTCCCCATTGGACCCTCCTGGGACAACAGACTTGCCTTCAGATCCACAGTAACCAGAAAAACACTACGGCAACCCACCTGATGCCCAAGAATTTTTGAAGTTCCAGAAACCCTAGTTCAGAGGAAAAAATCGCCAGACAAAAACTAAATATGTTGAGCAATGACAAAAAATGAATTGGAAAGACAATTAGAAACCACTAAAATAAAAATTATAATGGAAATATTTTGATATACCTTCTATTTATTAATAGTAGGGTATGCTTTTGTTGTAGTATGCAAGTTCTAAAAAAGGTATGGATCATCAAACAATAAACATTAATTATGGATTTGGAGACTACAAAAATCATCAAGTGAAAAGAGATAAAATAATTGTTCATTTGTTAGGGGTTGCATCAACTAAAAGATTTAATTAAAAATTTATAGTTGGAAAATAAATAATAAAATACGTAAACCATGGTTAAGCTTGGGTTAAATGAAGGAAAAGTTCCAATTGATGTTTAAATTTTATGTACTCTTTTTCAAAAAGAACTTTTTGGAAAATAAGCCCAGGGTTTGATGTATATCTAGCAAATTTGATGTGGCAATGACAAACGCTTATGTGGTATGGGTGTGCTAATGTGATTGGTTTATGGGCTATTGTGGCATCCATTCCTACAAAGGTCAACTCTCTCCAATATCAGGTATATTGTATTCATAGAATGGGGTCGTTGGGCCCCTTATAGATCCTTTTGTATCAGCAAGATATTTGCATGAAGGTTTCTTTATGCAAAAGACCTTTTGCATAAAGGCTTCTTCACATGAAATTATGTTCAAACAGACCAACACAAGGCTATACCCCTTTTCATGTAGGCCACTAGCATGGAAGAAATTCCTTTGCACAAAAGCTTTTTCGTGTAAAGATTTCCTTGGACACCTGGCTGCACAAAGATCCTTTTTCATGTTTTTGAAAGAGATATATTGCAAGAGAGATTCACATTGTCATGCACTCACCTAGGTGTGATTTGTAATTTTTAGATCTAACAAATTTGCTATAAGTAGTGGTAGGTGTAAGCCAAATAATATTTTAATAACTTATAACTCTTATAACTAGAAACTTTATGACTTTTCATTTCTAAAATTATTGTATATCTCAAAAATTTAAGAAAAAATATTTAATCTAATTAAATTTTTGAAATCTATACCAATAATAAGGAATACCATACTTTTTGCTCTTGTGAGTTTCATCTATCCTTCAAAAATCATAATCAAGGTTTTAGTAAAAAAAATTTACTAGCAATATCAAAAATATGAAATTAAAACTTAAATTTAAAATATTTTCTAAATGCTAGAAAAATATTGCATCATGTATACATTTATTTAGGTTGTTAAGATGGATATTTATTTAGGTAGTTAAGATGGAACCTTTACCACCACCAACTGCCATATGTTTTGGTTATTGTACACATACATCATGTGGAATCGAAGATGATGGTTATGTTCTCTCACTATTCCAAGAGCATGAATAAGAAAATAAGGTATTGTGCCTGCGAGTTCTTGTCCTTAGATATTGTTTGTTGTGAGAGTATGCATTTGAAGTTGACAAAGAGAAGACCAAAAGTAGAGCATGAAGTGGCTAGCTACAGACAAGAAAGGTGAATCCTTTCTACATGTTGATATTTGTACATGGAATAACAGAACAAAATATGGGCTGAAGGATGTATTTTCTAGAGGACGAGTTACAGTGAAGAACCAGTTGCAGTTTTGTTGTTGTATGATCATTCTGGGCACAATATACGTGATTGCATTAGATCTAGACCTACCTGGATGAGGATGTGACAGATAAGATTCTGAAAATATGAGCACCTTTCCAAATCTGTGCAAGAAAAAAAAGAAGGGTATGTCATAAGCAGATGCGAGGTTGATTGGATTTCATTCCCATGTTTGGAATTGTTGAATACATGCTCAAATGAGAAGCAGCATAGGAGCATACTCCAAATGAAGGGCATTGTCATGCATCATTTCTAGTGACGTGTATTGATTAATGCATGGCTGAGAAGGTGGTAGGTGCATGTTAAAGGGCTCTGAAGAGGCCCAAATAATGCTACCATCTAAGGGCATGATTTCTACCTTCAATGATGAGATTGTAGTTCTTCTCAGACCATTTCAAAGAAGATCATGGTGATTCTGCAGTTTTATGGTCAAAATGGCAGATATTAAAATAGACGGAGGGCAGGTAAAGACCTTTGCCTTCCCAGTCAAAATTAACAATTTTTTTAGTTTGAAGTTGAGCACCTCAATTATCCTCATACGCATGGGAAGAAAGCATTCTGGTCTTCCTTAAAAAACATCAACTTAAACTTAGAAAGGTTTTGGCTTTTCTTAGAGGTTTAAGGTTCAAACCCCACTCAGTATGAGAGAACAAGGACCCTAAACTCATTGAATTTTTTTGGGTAGCAGACTTAAAGGTGGAAGCCCTTGGTCTTGCTTATGTAGGACTCTTCACCCCTCCTTTGTGGGGTAGTTATGTGATGTTGTTCTCATACAAGCTGTTTATTTCCAATGACATCTTATGTTGAAATTTCGTTCCATTTTAATACCTCCTCTGTCAACATGGATCCCCTCACTTTAATACCTCCTCTTCTTCTGTCAACATAGATCCCCTCAGCGCTTGCCACATTTTTGTCAACAGGAAAGACAATTTTTTCTAGTTCAAAGATGGTTTATTCTTGGACGTTGCCCATGATGTCACGCGGTGTCCATTGATCTACACACTGCTGTCGTTTGTACATTTCTATTGGTGTTTTATTAGAAGAACATTCACTTCAGGGGTTTTGACATTTTCGTTGGAGAAAATATAGAGTGAGTTGTTGAAAATTAAGAACTTAAGAGAGATGAAGTTGAGTAAATATGAGTTCATCAAGGTGATGTTTGTATGCAGGTATTTACATGGTATTTTCCCATATAATCATATCATTTTCATGAACTACCCCAAGGATAATTCTAACAAGCATTGGTGTAATCGGACTGGAGGAAGATAATGAGCCTTGGATGCCAGGGGAAGCAAAAGATTGGCAGAGGTACAAAAGTTGAAGATGGGAATTATGACAACTTTGACGATGAGAAAAGATGAGAAGAGAGAAATTTGTGAAGGGTCTGCCATGAGAGCAATTATGGTGTTGGCGTAATGGCCTGAGTTGTTGGGGATGTTGATTGGATGTGTTTTTATTCAACATTGACCAAGTAAAAACTTGTGGGTTTATTCGGACAAAGTTGAAAGGATTTGTTCTTGTTCATTTTTAGTGTGTGATAGGTTGTATATGTTTGGGGAAGAAGGATTTTATAAAAAGGCAAAATCATTATTCTATATGCATCAAGCAAAGGATAAATTGATGATTTGTATACATCATTTCCACAAGGTTATTTTTGTATTGTCATCATATAATATATCAAAGTTAAGATGGAAGCTTTGGTTAATCTATTGGGAAGCTTTTAAGAATATATTCTTTTGTATAATATTGTTTTCTATAACTAGAATATATATAGTTGTCCTTAATGTAATTATTTTCTTAAAAAAATATATGAAAGGATATGAAAATCACATGATCAAATCATCATTTAGATTGTTTTATTTTAAAAGAGATTATACTTATGATCTAATTATGACCCATTTCACAAATTAAAGCTAGAGTGTATTGTCTACTAGAGATAGTGCTCTTTTTGAGATAAGTGGAGGCTTTTGTTTTGCAAATAGTAGAGTGTGTCCCAAAGTGCATAAGATCTTGTAAATAGATGTGTGTATTCTAATTATAAGAGGAGAGATGTTTTATGATTGGTTGGATATGTCCCTAGTCATAAAGATGTTGTAGACAAATATGTGTCCCTCTTTGCAACCGTAAAGATAGATAGTGTATGTATCCATATCTATTTTTATGTAAAATTATGGGTAGTCATGTTTGTCCCTATCCTTGGTTGAGTGATCAATAAGTTGAACAATGAGATTTCCCTATTTGCAATTGATGTAAGTCATGGACTATTGTGTGTGTCCTAGTTCATGATCTTTTTGTATCTTTGGTGAACTTTGTAATTGTTGGAGTTCATCTGATGAGATATTCAAACTATTGTGTTTGTCTTAGTCTAGTTATCAATGTTTCCCCCTTGTTTAGAATATGATGTATGAAGGGGATGAATGCTAGAAAATTATTTTATCATGTGTGTATTTAGGTAGTTATGATTAGATGGTTGGTAAACCATTACTACAACCAACCATTGTGTCTTCTTCATTGTACATATACATCATTTTTTATTAATGAAAACTTGTTCAGCATCCCACGAGTCCATCACTGAATACTTTGTGATCATTAGAAAAAAAGAATCCAATTTTAATTTTTTAACAAGTCTTGGTGATTTGTGGTTGTTTTTCTATAATTGGAAATTTGATTTCATGACCATATTTTTTTACTTGCTTGTAGTAGAAAATGAACATCATCTTTGTTATTAATATTATCTGGAGTTTTATATAGAATACATAAGAAATTCATTATTATAAGAGATATTTAAAGGGCACTTCCTATTGAGAGATGAAATATGCAAGAGCTAGTATAACTACATTAATAGAATATGCTAGCTCTAATTGGATCAAATGCATTCATTGAGAGAGGTCTCCTTCAAGTTCAATGCTCCACATTGTATCATAACATATTGCTTGGTTGTCCAAAAACAACCATTTATATCATTATCTACCACCAAAGTTTAATATTATCAAAGCTTAATGGATTTGAAACTTTAGGAAATTTGGAATCCATATGAACAATTAAAAACCATAAATTATAATAAAATGATCACCATAAAGGTATCCAAAAATCCTATCTCATATACCACACTAAATAACATCAGGGTTCATGTCTATCATTTGTGATGGAAGTAAAAACAAAATATATTTTCCTCACCTATTGCAAGTTCAAATAGCAAGTTACAAAAGACACTCATAAATTATTGATTGGGGACAAATTTCTAATGTTGTAAGGTATGACTCATCTTTTAAAATCCATTATTAAGGGAGGATGATGGCATAATACCCTCTTCTTTTTCCCTTCAAGATATGTTAATATGGGATGCTAGTATATGTAAACCCACTTATTGGTACTTGGGATATATTTTGTAATAGACCATAGAGTCATTTTTATTTAGAACATAGAAAACATTATATCATTATGTTATTGTGTGTGGTTAACGATAATTCTTGTATTATTGTTAATCCATGAAATTTCTTATTTGAAATAGCACCCGCAATCTCATTTCAACTGATGGAGAAAGGGAGGTTTAAATCCCCTTGACCTTTGGATTTGGGTTGACTCTCCACTAATCTATACGAACCTAAACTAAACTAAGTGTAGGAAACTAAATCAGTGGAGGTGAGGTTGTAAGGAATGAAAGTAGAGTACATGAAAGTATATACAGTTGAGACTGTAACAATGCTAGTGCAAGTGATCAATCAAATCACTTTGAGGTGACCGAATAATGATTGTGTGGTCAAGCATTAGAGTAGCATAGATATATGGAAAAAAGGATGAATGGGAGGTGATAAGATAGTTCCATAAACATTGTTTACTCATGAATCAAGAGGTCAAAGGACATAGCTAATATACAAACGGTATGCATAGTCTTTCATTAATATTCAAAATATGAAGAATACAATGCCTAATCACAAAGCTTAGTTTTAGTCTTTCTCAAAATGGCCAAAATATTACAAATGATTTCAAAGCTCATATTTATAGAAAGGAATTAACCCTCCTTTTCACCTAAGTAAAAAAAATCACTTAACATTTTAAAAAAATGTTAAAATATTATTTTTAGGAAATTACATCATGCAAATCTACTTGTACAATGAATCATTTACTAACCAAACGATCATAGCTTGGTTGATGAATGGACAACTTGGCCAATGAATTGATGGCTAGTCAATGGATTACCAATTGATCATCATATCATAGCTTGGTTGATGATTTGCCAATTGAGTCAATAAAACAAATCTTTTCAAACTTAGTTAATTTAGCAAATTTGGATGACATCATGCTAATTCTAGAAGGGAAGATAACTAATTGGGAGTTTGTCAATGAATCCGAAGCTTGTCAATAAATTAGGGGCTTTTATACTTAATATTTTTTTGGGAAATTCTTATAAAATTTATATTTCACATTATTACTTTTAGGGCTACAAAATTTCTCTCCTTATCACCCATTGTCTAATTCCTTGTAGGAATTTAAAGTTAGTAGCCAAGATATGATATTTTTTGTGACTTCATAGGGAGCCAAGCTTGATTGGAAATAAATCCTAGATGGTGTCTTATTTTTTGTCATGGAGTCTTCAAAATTGGGATCATATCATAGCAAAATTATAAAATTATGGGTCATTTGTATCTAGTTCTAGGATGGCGAGTTCTGAAAGTACCTAGCAATGCACATCAAAAATTAGATCTAGATCATCCAACATCTCATCATCCAATGCATGCTAATCATACTAACCCTTGAGAGGATCTCCTCTTGATCTACTATGCTCTTTAATATGTCTGGTAGGTTCTCTAACATAGTGATCTTGTTTGATACGTCAAGAAAAACACTATCTTCTACTTTGCACTGCTACTTTAAATTGATCAAATTGAAGTCGTAAGTTATGTATATTTTGTTGCTTCAACTTATATTTCCCTTGTACAAACTACCCTTTTAGCTTAGACAATATTTTATCATTTCTTCCTTTATTGCAACCTTCCCTCTTAGATTATTATTCTTTCTTCGATGTGCTTGCTTCCTATTATAGTTGCATCACTTGCATTGTATATCTTCTACTAGTTGTTTCAATGCTTACATTATCCATGGCTTTCCTAATATACCTTTCGACTTTGATAGTTTCTTGTACATATTTGATAACCATTAATTGTTAAAACTATCCTATTAGCTATAACATGTGGAATGGATCGACCCTTGGTTTATTTAGAGTAGCATACCTCATACACCCCTAGTATTTTAGAGAGAAGAACGTTGTACGAATAAAAACCTATGGATGTGTTAGGGTGAAGAGACCAATTTTATAGGACAACATGGACAAAAATACAAACTAGGTGGGGGTAGATGATGAGAGGGGTTGAAGTGCAAATGTATGAGTTGATTTAATGGCACTCATGATATGGGAGACTAAAGAAAACATGGATGGTGATTGAAAAGTTGATGATGATGGCATCAATGATGATAGGGTAGACTGGGGAGGAGGTGGTGTATGGGAGTACCCTATATTTTGAACAAGTGAACTTATTGGTGATCCTAAGACTAGGGTTGTGATTATTTGAGGTGGGATGGATGCAGTATAAAAAGTAATGTGATTTTAAGAAGTAGAAATAAAAGAAAAAAGAGAAGAATAAATAGTGAAGGGAATAAAATAAACAAGGGTGGAATTCAAGTAAACATGGTCATGGGGAAGATTGATGAAGTAATGTGTTTCTAGATCAACAACATCCATTCTTGCTACTCTTTTCCTAATATGTTAACTTTCTTCTCTTCTAAAGACATTTTCTTTAGGGCTATTTGTCACTTCTCCACATTACTTTATCTTTATTTTCACTGAACCATAAAATGTCTTAAAGATAGATCCTCTCTTTTCCTTATATTTAGATTTCCAAGAATGAGCCACTTTCACCAACTCATGTGTTGACTATTATTTTTGGCGTGTTGCCACCATTTTCTAGTTGGAATGTTGACTATTAAAACTATCCTATTAGCTAAAACATGTGGAATGGATCGACCCTTGGTTTATTTAGAGTAACATACCTTAGACACCCCTAGTATTTTAGAGAGAAGAACGTTGTATGAATAAAAACCTATGGATGTGTTAGGGTGGAGAGACCAATTTTATAGGACAACATGAACAAAAGTACAAACTAGGTGGGGGTAGATGATGAGAGGGGTTGAAGTGCAAATGTATGGGTTGATTTAATGGCACTCATTATATGGGAGACTAAAGAAAACATGGATGGTGATTGAAAAGTTGATGATGATGGCATCAATGATGATAGGGTATACTGGGGAGGAGGTGGTGTATGGGAGTACCCTATATTTTGAACAAGTGAACTTATTGGTGATCCTATGACTAGGGTTGTGATTATTTGAGGTGGGATGGATGCAGTATAAAAAGTAATGTGATTTTAAGAAGTAGAAATACAAGAAAAAAGAGAAGAAGAAATAGTGAAGGGAATAAAATAAACAAGGGTGGAATTCAAGTAAACATGGTCATGGGGAAGATTGATGAAGTAATGTGCTTCTAGATCAACAACATCCATTTTTGCTACTCTTTTCATAATATGTAAAATTTCTTCTCTTCTAAAGACATTTTCTTTAGGGCTATTTGTCACTTCTCCACATTCTTTTATCTTTATTTTCATTGAACCATAAAATGTCTTAAAGACAGATCCTCTCTTTTCCTTATCTTTAGGTTTCCAAGAATGAGCCACTTTCACCAACTCATGTGTTGACTATTATTTTTGGCGTGTTGCCACCATTTTCTAGTTGGAATGTCATATTAACGGTCCTAGGAAATAAATCATTAATTATGGATAGATATTTAGTCAATCTTGATGGATTTTTAAGCCTTAATACTACCACAAACATCACGGGTTATATTCATAGAATTGAATATAAAATATAGTCACAATATAATAAGGTCAAGATAATGATAAGAGTAGAATAATATGAGAAAATAAATATTTATAGAAAGACTTATAATAAATCAAATAAAATTCAATACTATGCATAAATATGAATGTAAATAGCCTTAATCATTCATGTACTATGCATGAAATATAACTTACAATATTAATTGCTCAAAATGTATACAAGCTTTATTACACTTATTTCTCTTACAAATGTATAGAATAGTAATGATCGTGATCCTTGTGATACTTGTTTATGGAGCATTGTCTCCATAATATAGCCATAGTAGTGTGACTCTTTGGATACTTGACTATTGCTCTCCATATGCCAAGTCTCATGACTCTTGGCTTATCTACTTACCACTTGCATACTTGATGAACACTTGACTCTATAATGTATGCATACATATACGTGGCTCTTACACTTCTATAACTTCACACTCTAATCTAAGACACTTGTGCATATATTTACATTACATATTTGTTCTCATACATACAAGATATTTGTGCACATATACTCAACTTACACTTGCACTCTAACTCACATGACACTTGTGCATTTCCTACACATTCACATGTACATAAAAGGGGAAGTATAACTCACACTCTAAACTATGACTCAACTCTAATCTACTATTTACAAATGTACCATGAAGGTACCATGGGGGTAGATTAGCATGTACCAAATAATGTAATATACTCCAAAAAATCTTAAGAAGAAAATGATGATAAAAAATAGCAACCTAAATATCTCTTGCAATATTTTCCATTAAGTGAGATAGGGATGAGAAAAAATGGAAATATATGGAAATGAGAAGTGATAATTTACAAAGGCATGTATTTTAGTAGCTATTTCACTAAGAAGAAAAAAGTCACATTTATAGGCTGAGTAAAATAGGTGTCCTCCCTTCTAATGTCAATGTTCCAACTCAAAAACATTCAACACCTATGTAAACATAGTAAATTAGATAATATTAATGGTGCATACAAAGGGTCTTTTCCAAGGGGTCTTCCATAATTTAGAGGGTCATGAATGCATTATGGGAGGTAATATTTATAAAAATAATTAGGACCATGGTTGGATGGCATTGTCTAGGCAGTTAGAACAACTTTGCCTACCATCATTTCTTCATTATCTATCTCTTGATGCCAAGTATCTTAAAAAATATACCATTTTTTGTTAAAATATATGTAATTTAAACTTATGACTCCAATTCCAATAAGAATGAAGTGCCTATAGGTGCTATTTATGTAGCCCATGAGCAATTTTTACTTAAGCCTTTAGGAATTCTCTATGTAAGCCTACAAGCATTTTGTACATAAAACTATGAACATCTTTCTATATAAGCCTACAAGCATTCTTCTATGTAATCCTATGGGTATTTTTATGTAAGCCTACAAGAAGTTTTGATTTATTCACCCTTAGACATATTGGCCAAACTATATTAATGATTAACCTTGATTAAAGGGTTTAACACATTTATTTTATTGTAATTTAACCTATAATTAAAGTTATGTTGACTTGAGGTTAGCATTTAATTAAGGATTTTGTATCACTATATACACCCCAAATGATTGATCCACTGAATATATGATATTTGGGGGTGCCTACAGACACCCACCACTTATTCCTTCTATTTTTTACCTTTATTTATCTTGTTTATCTATATTCCTCTATTTTCATCTATATGCTCTATTATTTTTTTACCTGGATTGAGAAATATGATTTTTTTCTCTTTGCATGAATTTTCTACATAGCCAAGGGTTAGATTTTTTTTTATTTCCTACACAAGAAGTATTGCATCATCAGGAATGAGTGAGCTGAGGTTTAGCGAGTGCGGTGGGAGTGAGGGTTTCAATTTTCTAGGCAAGAATCTCAGCCAAGGCGGCAGAGGTAGAGCAGGTATGGAAGGGGCGGGTGGGAACCTCGAGCATGGATCAAGTGAGGATCCAGAGGAAGGTAGTCAGGTTGTGGCAGATTTGGATGTGGGCATCATGTGGGGGCCCAACCCTCCTCAGAAAGACCCTGATAAAAATGATACGAACGACAATGCGGGGCCCAAGAAGTGGCTATCTTTTTTTGAGACTCTTCGAGGAAAAAGAAAGGAGGTTCTCTCTCTTCCACCCCTAGTTCTAGTAAATAATAAAATTTTGACCCTAGCAAGTTCCATGAGCCCTTTTCTTTCAATGGAATAATTCTCCCTGGTAGGCAAGTTTTTGGGAGGTAGGTCGGACATGGAGACTATCAGGGCTTGGGCGACGGGTAAATGGCGACCGGTAGGCAGCTTGGATTTGGTAGCTCTAACTTGAGGGTTCTTCATTATCTGTTTTAACAATATGGAGGATTCTAACCACATTTTAATAGGAGGTCCTTGGTTTTTGGGTAAAAGACCCTTTTCTCAGACAATGGGGTGAATATTTCGACCCTTAAAAGCAAAATATTAACATTACCCCTATTTGGGTTCGTCTCCCGAGTTTACCTGCCTAGTTCTTCAATGAATATTGGCTGTAGGGCATAGCTAGAACTATAGGGGACATGATATCCATTGACCATGCGATCTTGGCCAGGACAAGGATGACTCATGCACGAATTTGCATAAATGCTAATTTGAATAATGAATTTCCAAGGTTTGTGGAGCTAGAGTATGGATAATACTATCGAAAACAACCGATAGAATACAAGAACATACCAAAATTCTATGCATAATACAAAATTCAAAGACATCTATGCAATCAGTGTCCTAACCTGGCAATGAATAGAGAAAAGCAGAAGCAGGGAATGCTAGACAGAGGAAATTTAAGGATTTTCTCTGGCAGAGGTGATTTCAATTAAGCAAACTATGTCTACCAAAAAAATAAAAGAGAGGGTGTAGGGTCCCAACAAGACAAAGGAAAACAAGTTGTTGGCAACAAAAATACTTAGGTAAGTTCCAATCCTCTAGTTTCAAATAAATTTTTAATTCTATCCAATATGGGAGTAGGAGGATTATCGAAAGACATGGAAGCCCAAAACCTTTAGGCTAACCTTTCTGACTCTCTATAATCCCCATCCAAGTTAGGATCCTCAAACCCTAATTCTAAAATTATTATAAGCCTCGTGGGCATCACAAATCGAAACCCTAATACCCAATCTCTAGAATCCCCATCCAAGTCGGGATCCTTAAACCCAAATGCTAAAAATACTTCAAGCCCAGTGGGCATACCAAAGCCAAATCCTAATGCTAAATAACTTAGGAAGAAATTTGAGGCATTGGAAAATAAAAAATCTCATCTCCCTAACATCATCACTAGGAGCCAGGTGAATCCTACTGAGGGGTCATCCCGCAGACTAGGGAAATACAGGAAAAAAGGAGAAGATTTGGATGTAGGAGTGGAGATATGTGAAACTCTTTATACTGAGGAATATGGCAGTCCAGTTTTGCAACAAATTGCCTCCCCCCAGTTTAGTCCTAAATAAACTAGGAGCACTGTGAAGTCTCTTATAGATTTTGGCAGTGAAAAAAGAAGAGGGAGAATATCAAATGTTGAGCATCAAAAAAATAAAACTGATAATGACATTGCCAATGGAAAACATAGAACCTTGTTTCAACAGGTTATTCCAGGTTCTAAAGACAACAAATTAGGAAAACTTCCTCAAGGGAGGGGGAGAGGAAGAAACCCCAAACAATCTAAATTAAGTTCCTCTCATGGAATGTGAGAGGCCTCAATGGCCTTCCCAAACACAGGGAAGTCAGTGCAATAAGAAATCAAGTGAATCCAACTATTATCATGTTGCAAGAAAAAAAAACTGATGCAAAAAAAATTTGGAATCAAGGGGAGATGGTTTACAAATTAGCTAGAGGAGCGTCTGGAGGTCTTATGACTTTATGGGATCCCCGGATAGTAGAAGGCACCATTATTCAGAAAGATGATAGGGTTCTTAGTGTTTTATTTAAGGAAATAAATAGCAACAGGTCGTAGATCCTTTCAAATAGTTTTGCCCTGACTTTAATTCAAGGGAGAGCTCTACTGTGGGAGTACTTAGGCAATCTGAGTGAAATCTTCCATAATGTCCCTTGGATTCTGGCTAGGGATTTTAAAACTCGTCTTTATCCTTCAGACAAAATGGGTGGAAATGGACCACCTATCAAGAGCATGGATGAGTTCAATGACTTTGTGAACTCCAACATGTTGATGGATGTAAAAATTAGAGGAGAAAATTATACCTAGAGCAATAGACGAATAGGGTGTCATCTCATTCAAGAAAGGCTTGACAGGTTTTTTTATCAAAGGAGGCTACAACTCTGTTCGGTGATTCTACCCTACAAGCCCTTCCTAAAATTACCTCTGATCATGATCCCATTTTTTTGGAGATACCTAACTCTCTACCCTTCAAGAAACCTTTCAGATTTCAATCTATGTGGATCAAACATTCCAGCTTCAGAGATAACTTAATTCAATGGTGGTAGCAGCCTGTCAAGGGTAGTGCAGTTTTTAAAATTGCTAGCAAATTAAAGTTTGTTAAGGAAAAGCTTCAAAATTAGAACAAAGAGGTCTTTGGGAACCTCTTTGAAAATAAAAAATAGGTTGTTGAAATTTTTAAGATAATTGATCAAAGGATTCAACATGGTGATGTGATGAAACTACTAGGCAGGAGGAACAGATAAAACTAGTAGAGTTTCATAACATTTTGGCTTGTGAGGAAATCTATTGGAGGCAAAAATCAAGGGCTCTTTGGTTGAAATATGGAGATTAAAATTCCAAGTTTTTTCACATCACCATGCTTAGAAACATAAGCAATAACAAGATAAAAATATTGAAAAAAGCAGATGGTTCTATTACTCAGGACTTAACAGAAATCAGAAAGGAGGCAATAACTTATTTCAATTCTATCCTTGGTCAAGAATCGCAGTGCAATGAGGAGGCCAAATATATTCTCTTGCAATCCATTCCTAGCATAATAAATGAGGATATAAACCTTAAGCTTCTAGCTCCCTTTTTTAATGAGGAAATTAAGGAAGCCTTGTTTAGCATGGAGCCAAACAAAGCCCCAGGACCCGATGGCTTTCCCTCTCGCTTCTATCAATATTTTTGGGACATCGTAAGTGAGGATGTAATTTCTATTCCAATCAATCAATCATATCCCAAAATGTCTCAACTCTAATTTTATTTCTCTAATTCCTAAGAAGCAAACCCCTGAATCTATTGTTGACTTTAGGCCAATCAGTCTGTGCAATGTTTCTTACAAGATCCTAACTAAAGCCATTACAAATAGAATGAGATATGTTGTACCCCCCATCATATATCCTTTCCAGGGAAGCTCTTTCTAGGGCAGGTCAATATTGGATGGAGTTATCACAGTTCATGAAGCTCTACACTCTGCTCATAAGACTAACAGGTCTGTTTTTGCCCTCAAGCTTGATATGAACAAAGCATTTGACACGCTAAATTGGGACTTTCTGATTGATGTTCTCCTTAAGTTTGGTTTTCACCACAATGGATTAATTTGATCAAAGAATGCATTTATAAAGCATGGTTCTTGATTCTGGTTAATGGAACAACTGCTGGTTACTTTCAAAATCATAGAGGAATTCGGTAGGGGGGCCATATCAGCCCCATTATTCATCATTGTGGTAGAAGCTTTAGGCAGAACCATAAAAAATTCTTGCAATTCAAGGCTAATATCGGGAATTAAGGCAACATCTCTTACTAGGGTTGTTTCTCACCAATAATTCATCGATGATACCCTTCTATTGACTAAGGCGTCGGTGGTTGAGGCCAAAATAATTAAATACATCCTATAACTCTACGAGGACGCTACTGGTTAGAAAGTTAATTTTAGTAAAAGCAAGTTATATTTCTTGAACACCCCCATTTAGAGGTAAGGAAGGATTGCAAAAATTTTATGGTGTGATATAGCAAACCTCCCCACTTTGTATCTTGATCTCCCTCTTTTCATTGGTTCTTCGAGAGAGTCAATGTGGGACAGGGTTATTGAAAGAATTCAAAAAAAAATTTGCTAGATGGAAAGGTCATCTTCTATCTTAAGCAGGAAATCTAACCCTAACTAAGGCCTCTCTTTAGAGCATTCCAGTATATTTCCTCTCTATTTTCAAAGCCCCTGTGAAGGTTTTCTAGAAAATTGAGAAACTCCAAAAAGAATTTTTATGGATTGGATCAGAGGAGAAAAAAAGGATACACCTTGTAGGATGGACCAAAGTGTGCACACCCAGGGAAAATGGGATCTTAGGTTTGAGGAGAATTGTTCATATAAATTTAGCTTTACTAGCTAAGCAGACATGGTGCCTCATTTCTGGTGAATAAAATGAATGGAAAGTTATCATCAAACAAAAATATCTTCAAAATATAGAATTTCTAAGTGACTCAGTTCCAATCAGAGGTTCTGGTTTTTGGAAAGCATTCTCAATTGTAAAGAAATCATCAAAAAAGGTTTAAGATGGGTTTTAGGCAATGGTGAGAGGATAAATTTTTGGAATGATAGGTGGGCTAAGGACAAACCACTGACACAATATCTTAACTTAGCACGAATAAGAGATATCATGTAACAACTCATTGGCAGAAAAGTCTCCAATTATATGGTTAAGGACAGATGCAGAATGAAGTGGAAACAAATAAGGATTTAGGGATTTCAAGCAGAATCAAATGATCTTTGTAATATTCTCAGGAAATAGTTTATCCCCATGAGACCTAAGTAAGATCAAGTGACCTGGGCTCCTACGAAAAATAGGTAGCTCACTGTTAAATCATCTTACAAGCTTCTGCCTGATGACGAGGATTTTGTCCTCCAAAAGGACTTAGTTTGAATAAAAAAGTTAATTCCAAAAATTGTAATATTTTCATGGCTGGTTATCCAAGGAAGAATTATAACCATTGATAATATGATGCGTAAACGTATTTGTATCACTAATCGTTGTTATCTGTGTAGGGCTAATTGGGAGACCATTTATCACATTTTTCTTGAGTGCCCTTTTTTCTTGAATGTCCTAAGTGGGGTTTTTTAGGGCTTCAATATTTCTTGGATTAAACCAGCTATCATACTTGATCTGTTCATCCAGTGGCCTTGCCCCTTTTCAAGCCAAATACTTAGATATATGTGGAAAATTTGTCTGAATCACTATCTTTGGCAAGTGTGGTTAGAAAGGAACCATAAAGTATTTAATGAGTCTATCCATGATCATCAAACTATCATTGCCAGGATCCTATTATTTGCCAACGAGAATGTGAACCTTATCCCTTTTAATAGTCATAAACCTCATCTGCAGGAGACCACGATTGCTCAATATTTAAGCTTAACCTTGTTATATGAGTCTGTGCCTAGGGTAGTCAACCCTAGAGCCAATTTTAGTGGTCCCCACCTCCTATGGGTTGGTTTAAGATTAAATTTTAATGGAGTGGCTAAGGACAATCTTGGCAGAGCAGGCGCTAGCGGCATTGTGCGAGATCATAATGGGAATATGATGCTTGCATTTTTTGAATATTTGGGAACAAGGATGAACAACGAAGTTGAAGCTAGAGCTATGTGGAGAGGTCTTCAAATGACTCAAGACTTAGAAGGCAATTTGATCCTAGAAGGAGACTCTATGCATGTTATAAATCTCCTCAATAATTGAAAAACACTCCTTGGAGGATTAAAACATTTATTGAAGAGGCTAGGATCCTTTTCCAGGTAAGATAGGACAAAAAATCCCAACATATCTTTTGGAAAGCTAACAAAGTTGTTGATAAGCTGGCCAATTTGGGTGTCGATGGTGATAAAATCTTTAAATGGGAACACGGTGTCCCGAGCGAAGTAGAGGAGCTTATTCAACAAGAATTATAGTCGAATTTACCAATAGGGAAGGCACTGTAAGTTTGAAGGCTATGAGTATTCCCGTCTCTTTTTTGAAATGGACTCACAATAAAAATTATTCGAGCTATCAGTATTGGTGGATGCTACTTGGAAATACCACAAAGACTAATGGGGACAGTCACATGTCAGATAACATGGCTCCTAGTCATATTAGTAATTTGAGGTTGGTTTATAATCACAGGGCAGGAAAGAAATGGCAATATAAGACTTCTAACCAGAGCCACGTGGACCACCAGATAGCCATCGTCATAAATCTAGCCAGTAGGTTCACTTCTCCAAGGCTAATTTGCCAAGACAGGATGTGGTCCCAAAGCATGTCATATACGAAAGAAAGTAATTACCAAAGAATTATTAAGAGTAACTGTCAATACAGAGCTTGTGGGAGTTTTTTTTAGTACTCTGCTATGTGTGTCTATAGCTTTTTGTTTCTCCATTGTTTCAAGGAAGGGATCTGTGTCTATTTCTTTTTTTGTAATTATGATGCAGGTGTGTTTTCTCGGGGTATACCCAAAATATTATATGGGAAGTTTATTTTTGATAACAGGCTATGTGCCTTACCGGATGTAATGGCTTTGGCGGCATGTAGATTTTACATATATAGGATCCTTAGTAAGGACATGTTCATCAACAACCTTGGGCTGATTTTTGTAAAAGGTTTTGGGTCAACCTGTTAAACCTGGTATTAATGCTATAGTATCTTATCTACCAAAAACAATATGCTCTATTATTTCACTCTTTCTCCTTTTTTTGCATACAATTATGGTGAAAGTATGTTTTAGAATATTTCTTAGAAGTATTGTGAACTCTAAAATGGTATCAAAGCCAATACAAAGCAACTTTGCTTAATCACATAAATATAATGCACCAGGAAAATCATGGTAGATATAGATAAATTGCCTATTCCATTGGATTATTTACAAAATTTTAAGGGTACCAATTTAACACTTTTTAAGACTATCATTTTAATACTCATTTTTACAGTTGAAATTTTCCCTCCTTTTCTCTCCAATTTTGAATATGAAATCAAAATAATCAATGAAATATTTTATTGTGCAATGGGAAAAGGTAGGGAGGTGTGTGTTCTTTATGATGGAAAATCTATGAATTCTTTTCAAGTCATCAAGGAAAATTTAAAGTTGTTGGTACATAGCATCTTAGCAATAATTCATTGAAATTGAAGTTGAGAGATCTCAATTTCAAACTGTAGTTAATATTGTGGCTAAATGTATTCTTCTCTTATAAGAAACAGCTTTGATGCATTAATATTCTACAAAAAGTAGGAAACTACATTCATAAAAGCATTATGGTGTAATGGTTGGAGCAATTTTGTTGTAGACAAGGTAATGAGCTTCAAATGTGATGATAAAATTTTTATTTGGCACCATAAAATCACCACATATATTGATATGGCATTCAAAGAAATCCTATGATGCATTTGTAGCGTGTCCCATTTGGAAGGTGAAGGTCCCATGTTTGAATATTTAGGGTGAGTCTTTTTTTTAGTTTATTTGGTAGTATGTATTAGTGTATCCTTGATATGATTGTGCCCTCACTTCTATATGACTTCATTTACATATTTTAGGGGAGAGGTACTTTGCTCACACAACACAGGTCCCTATTTTGATTCTCCTTTGTACCCAATGCTTGTGATGGTGGAAGAAATTTTTATTTTCTTGGAGTTTATATGGGTGGTTGACTCCTCCATATTGTGGGAAGTAGTGATTACGCAAAACCATGTTGGTGGATTTATGGCCAATAGAAGCATGCTTAAGGATTTGTCATTTTGGGGGTTTTGAGTTTGAATCACATCGCTTCTTCATTGTTTCTTTTTGATATAGAATTTCCACTAATGTGGCACTAACATGTCCATAGAAATATATTTTATATATGAGTCCAACCAATTTTTCTATGTCAAATTTCAATTATGTATTTGTCGTTTCATCTAGTTGGCAATCTAATGAGAGGGATGGTATTAGCATAATTATACACGACAATTTTTGTTTGTCCATAATTTTTAATGTTTGAATCTTTTTATTTTTCATACTAATATGCCCAAACTTCTAGAGCCATAATTTTTTCTTACAAAAGCATTTTGGGCCCATTCTTTTCAAATTACATAGCTTTTTGAGCTCTATAGAGTGGTGACATTAGTTCAAGGAATTATTTTTATTTTAAGAGATATTTTTATGTAAAATGGATCCAATAAAAATTATATTCTAATATAGTATGATATTAACTCCAATAGATCCATTTGTGTGGCAACTAGTAAACTTTCTCACATCCAACACATGTATGGTTCAAATTTGCATGGGTAGAAAGGTTGATTTTTGGTCGATATTTCCTTCTTCTAGTTGTCATTTTTTTAGATTGACTGTGCATAATAAACACAACATCATACCTTGCTATCGTGGCCTATGCAAGTCTTTCAAAAGTCTACTTTAGCAAGAAGGTCACGAGTTCAAAAAAAAATTCCATTTATTTTTTATAGCACTCAAGGTTTCATATCTTCAAGGAGAACTAGACAACTAACTCCAATTGAGCTCATTGATGTAGTGGTAAATTATATTGCATTCAAGAGAGTAAGAATTTAATTACATGTGTGTATAATTTTGCACAATTCTCCTTCTCTTACAATGTGTCTCTTTGCCATGTCTAAGACATGGTGTACTCTCCAAATCCAAAAACCCATTAACATGGTGGTTGGTAATATTTTGGCTACAATAAGAGTAGATTTAATATAGTTAGGGTAAGGTACTCCTTATTCCTATGGGTCCCTTTCTAGCCATTAGGGTTGATTATTTAGAGAATTGGCTATTGCTATATGATTTAGTTTCTTTCTCTTGAGATTGAAGGATAGATTATGGTCACCATATTGCATGGTGAAGATATTCTCATGGGAATATCAACATCTTGATCAATGATGTGGATTCATGGCTTCATGTTTATAAAGATATTGATCCAATTCATGTGTCTTTGGTAATAGAATATAGTAAGATTAATTAGCCCATTCGAGCATTCATTATAGGGGAGATATACCATCTTTATGTCTTCTATCCTTTGCCCCTTAGTTTATATTATGGGGGGTTTTGAAATATATGTAATCTAAATTTATGAGATAAATTCCAACAATAATGAAGTGCTTATGAGTGCTCTTGATGTAGCCTACAGGTAATTGCTATGTAATCCTTTGATCACTCTTTATGTAAGCCTATGGGTACCTTCTATGTAATCCTAAATGTGTTCTATATGTAATCCTATGAGCATATATTTTCATACAAGCCTATGGGAATCTTTATATAATTTTGTGAGTACTTTTGATGTATTCACCCTTAGGGATATCGATTAAGCCACATATATGGTTAACCTAAATTAGAGGGTTTAATATATTTATTATATTATAATTTAACCTTCAAGTCAATTTATGTCATATTCAAGTTACCATTCAACTAGGGATTTGGTATCACTATAAATATCCCCTAATGATTAATTTATTGAATCAATTTATAGTGTGAGATTGTAGAGGTGCCTATGAGTACCCATCCCTTATTCCTTCTACTGATTATCTCTATTCATCTCATTTATCTCTCTTCCTCTATTTTCATCTATATAGTCTTTTATTTTTCCCTTTTTCATTTTTCTACATATAATTACGGTAAATGTATATTTCACAATTTTTTTAGAAAGTATTTTAAATTCTAACATTTTCAACCCTAAAGTGGTCAAGAGCATGGGGGTACTAAAATATTTATATCAATGTTAGCCTCCTCACTTCTTAATCTCATTTCATGATATATTTCAATCTCAACTATCAATTTGGACCCCCTTCTATATGCAATCAAGCAACATATTATTTCTCAATAATGGTGGTTCCTCCTATTAGTGTTCCCTTACTAATTGAATGTCACCCTTCAAAGCACCAGACTATTGGAATACATAATTTACCCTAGTTATGCTCTCCAATATTATGGGTAAATACCTCATTGATAGAATTATGGCCATTTTATTACTCAATGTAGTCCATTTATATAGAATCACTTGAACAACCTTGGGATTTGCATATGAATCCTTCTTTATCTATTGTATGACATCTGCTTCTAGAATTTTCTCTTTTGAGATGTCAAATACTTCTATAAAAGAGGAATCCCTTGTAAAAATTTCTATTATTCTAGAAATATCATTTCCAAAAAATAAAATTATATGTTTCATACTTTGGCTTGATTTCTTCCTCTATTGTTCCTATTGATTTTAATATAGTTGCCAGATCTAGTTAAAATACCTCATAATTTGATTGTAGACTTACCTCTATTACCCATATGTGCTCCCCTTGCTCAAAGGGAAAACCAAACCCCTCATGTTTTGGGAGACCAAATGTTTCACCTTCCCTTCTAACCTTTGACTCATTTTTAATTTGTTCATTTTTGTTTTAGATCCTCTCTTTAACTCAAGGAAAATTAACTTATGGTGAGTATGTAAGGACTCCTCTAGATGAGTTATTTATTTATAAAATTACACATGACAACATCCTTAGTAGGAAGATGATATTTTTTATTCCAAATGCTTCAAGTGTGGCATAGATTATGATTCAAATAGTATCCACAATTTTTCAAAGTAGAATGTCTTCATAGAAGTGAATTCACATGTAAATTCTTTAGACTATGCAAAATTTGTTTTCTATTCATAATTTATTCTTTTCATTACTCTCATATGCTTCAATTCATCATCTGAGGGAAGCACCTATGAATTTTTTTTTACCTATATAGGCTTATCATCTTCAAATAATAAATCAAACACCATATATTTTGGCTCAATTATTGCTCCTATTATAGATCATTATCCTTCTAAGGAAAAACTGAAAACCTTGCATTCATGTATAGCCTCTACCTCTTCATATAATAAATAACTAAATGGTTTATAATTTTCTCCAATATTTGATCCTTTATCTTTATAATCCTTGTTTTCAGTTCAGAGGAAGCATACCCCTTGATGGGATAATTAGGACTCTCCAATAACAATCATTGATCTATTATTATTTTGATATTTCTTTATCGCCTTAGGTTCTTTATTTGGTTGAGAGAAGTATGCTTCCTGGTGAGTAGATAGAGGATTATCCAAAGCAGTTTTCAAATTTCTAATATGTGGGTTGTAAATACCTACACTTTGGGTAGGAAGGTATCAAAACTCATTTTATATGTTTCAAGCATTTCATAGGCTTGTGCCACATTGACTTAATATGTAGCCACTTGATTTATCACTACTTGATTGACAATAATAGGTTAATTCACCATCTTAGGCTAATTTTCCACTTTTTGATTCATCACTTGGGCATGGTGGATGGTCATAGCATATTTTTTCGATCATGGACCATATTATAGGTAAAGTATCAGAGTTTTGGATTTATATTTTCCATGTCATGATGCACTTGGCTGGTTAATTGCATATTTTTTGTTGATAAATTTGCCAAATCTCCTCAAGATCTTGATATTGTGCCATTAATAATTAAAAGACCATAATCATACCCTTGATTAGGTCTAGTTTCATTTGAATGTCCTTCTTATCCTATTGATCCTAGAGAAATTGCTAACATTGTAGAGCCGCTTGTTGTTGATGGGTTTGGGCCAAATAAGCTAGATAAATTTATTACATAGACAACATTGTATTTTATTGTTGAATCAATTAAGATAACTAATACACTTGTCCATACTATTTTTTGGGTCATACTATCCTTACTCACATAACATTTGGTACATAGGTTATCCTGTCATAGTATATATTGATGGTTGTTGAGGATATTGAATTAGTTGTTGATTTTGTGCAACTTTAAAACTTAGAGCCACCAAATGTTGTTCTTGTGGCATAAATTATTGCATTGGTTGTTCGCTCTTATATATTTATTATGGACCAAGATTCTACATTATTTGATGAGTTTGCATGGTTATGTAATTCCAATATAATTGTTGATATTGTGGCATTTATCATTGGCCTTGGTAAATTTACAGGTACTAGAGTAATGGAATGTTCAATATCCATGGCATATTCTATATTATTTAAGAGTTACATTCTAGTTGAGCTGGCATGACACTACTCAAGCCCAACTTTTTAAATACAAGGCTAGAGGTTATATGATTCCCCTTGTTTAGAGGTAGGGTTCAAGGCAACATCCCAAAAAACATTTCATTTTTTTTAAGCTAGTAAATTGCTTAACATATATACAAATCACAAAAAAGTCAACAAATTACTGAATTTCAATCTTAACCAAAATTTTCTTTTTAAATCACCTAGATATCACGCACATCAACATGACATCATCAATAGGCAAGCAAATTTGTGGCATTAATGATGTATTGGACCCATGTAAATGAATTGTATGCAATTACACTTGGTCTATTTTGCTAATTAATACATTAGATTGTGTTGTATGACATGGTGGTGTCATAAAATTTGTTGATGGATCACTTGAGTTGACAAACAATTGGACTCATCAACAAACAACTAGAAAATGAATCATTGGATTGATGACTTAGAAATTTGGAAGTGTTTAGTAGAAAGGATTATGTGATTCAATCGTCACTTGAAGCTAGAAAATCTTTGGACTTGTTAGTGAATGTTTGACTTTGATATTTGGTTGTTTTTTTGTAATTAACTTTGTTGAAGAAAACATTAATGCTTTCAAATCATTGTACAAGTAACTTAGTGAATGGTGGAATAAATTAGGAATATATGACATAATAAAAATCATCAACTCTATTTGATGAGTCGATGGCTTGGTCAACAAATTGCTAACAAATTTGTTAGCAAATTATTGACTTTATTGCTTTTTCGATAGATAAGTTTGTTGAGAAATGTATTGATGCTCATGAATAATTTGAATGTCAATAAATAATTGGATAAATGACTTAGTGAATGGCAGAGTAAATTAAAAAGAGATTACATAACCAAAATTATTAGATCTATTTGACAAATTGATGGTTTGGTCAATGAATTGCTACCTCAAGGCCTTTAGAGATCTCAAATGAGAAACTTGATAGAATTCACGCAAATAATTAGTGAATTATTGATGTTCAATAAATTATAGGTAATAAAACTTAAATACTTAAATGATTTTATGATTTGTGCTACTTTCTTAGGAAATGGACTCATAGAACAACAAGTTTCAAGATAGAAGGGTGAATTTGATATCCTTAATAGTTTTGAATGATATTTTTAGGTTTGATCATTAATGGATTTATTATGGATTTGATATCCATTTGCACTTAAATTATATGGATTTATTATGGTATTTAACAAGAAGCAAAGTTAACATTAGAGTGTAAAACTATTATATCTAGGAAAATTGTGTGTATATATGACAAGATTTTTTTAGGTTTTATCAAATTTAACCTTCTACACAAACCCTTTTTTAAATTTGAATAGATTTGAAGCATAATGGCATAGATCCAAAAAATAAAATGCATGTGGGCAAGCTATACTTCATGCAAAGACAATTCTTAAGGGCCCCAGTAGGTATGCCAAAAAAATTATTAATCCATGGAATTGTCATATTAGAATAGCACCTGTAATCCCATGTCTACTAATAGAAGAGGGGAGGTTTAAGTCTCATAAACCTCTTAACAAGTTGACTCCCCACTAAACTATGTTAATCTAAACTAAGATAAGTGTAGGAAATTAAATCAATGAAGGTGATGATGCAAGGAATGCAAGCAAAGTGCATGAAAGTAAATATGGTCAATATTGTAGTGAGGCTAGTGTGAGTGATCAATCAGATCACTTTGAGATGATCAAATAATAATAGTATGGTCAACCACAAAAATAGAATAGATCCATGGGAATAGGACTAATAGAATGTGATAATGCTATTTCATAAACATATTTTACTTATGCATCAAGAAGTTAAGGGACATAATTAATACATAAATTCCATGCATAGTTTACAATTGACATTCAAAATATAAAGAGTGCAATGCTTAATCACAAAGTGTAGTTGTAGTATTTCTCAAAATGGCCAAAATATATTATAAATTACCATATAGATCCTATTTATGGGAAGGAATTAACCCTCCTTTTTATCTAAGTAATTTTTTTTTTTACAATTATATTTATAAAAAAAAAGAACATTGCTTTCAAATCATTATACTTGTAAAAACTGCTTGTTAGTCAATGAATTGTTGGTTAGCTGATAGAACACACCTTGGTCAAAAAATCACCAACTTGGTTGATGAATCACTAGTTAGCCAATGGATTTTTATTTGTTGATTTAGAAAATTTGGATGGCATTATGTTGATGTTGGAATGAAAGGTAACAAATGGGGAGTTTGTTGACAATTCAGGAGCTCCTATGCTTGAGTCACTTTTCTTTAAAAAAATTCTAAAATTTCTAGTTTGTACTACTTGTTTTGGGGTTATAAAATTTCTTTCCCTTGTCATCCATTGGCTAATTTTATAGGAATTTAAAGGTAATAGTCAAGCTACTACAATTCCTCACCACATTAATCTTATATAAAGATATCACATTTGCTCATTTTAATTATTTTATCATTATTTATTTATCATTCCTCTTTATTAAATTGTTCATTATGTCAAATGTATCCCTTCTTATGAATGTTTATACTTTGAAATGTATGAATTATCCAATAGATTATACATTTCACTTTAAAAAATAAAACATTTTTAAATTATTATTAACTAAACATGATTTTTCCAAAGTATATAAAACTTTCACTAGAATTTTCTTGACCAAATGTTCTATAAAATTCAATATTTTTAACATTATATGAAATAGGTCATGAGTGAAGTAGAAATTAGCCCAAATTTTTGATGATTTTGAATAATATATTAAAAATCATTTCCTCCATAAAAAAGGAATCAAGATAACAATATCATATCTCCTTGTTCATCATACTTCTCGAAATTTTAAAAGAAACGATTTGGAGGGTCATAGAAGAGGTTAAAAAAAGGACTTCCAATAACCTCAAATATTTTGATCTCTCATTCATAATTTGTAGATGATATAACTCTTACTACTTATTAGATAATTCAAGAAGAAATATTTTTTGTTTTATTAAAATTATATGAGAAGTTTGTTTGGAAACTTACTAATTCAACAATGTCTTAAGTATTTATTTTTAAAACTCTCAAATCTAAGTCTATATATGCAATTTTATTGAATTTTTTATCCATACCATACCAAGTAAATACTTCAGCATTCTAATGTCCTAATATTGCATAAGAAACAATCTATGGATTGGTATCATTGATAGACATAGTAATAACTATGAATATGCACTAAGAAGTAACTCCTAATAATTTAAAATTCCAAATTTTGAAGGTAATACTTCATGATTTATCCATTTAGTTCATGTAAATATTAAAATGTTAAGAAAAGACTCATGAAAATATAATATAGATTCAAAAAATATTTTTAGGAAATGTATATAGAAAGCAAACAAAATTACTTTCATAGCCTAAAACTTACTTTTTAAACAATTTATCTAAGGTAAATGTTGGATTTTGTAATGTTTTCTAGAAATGTCCTAAAATATTTATTCACCACAATCATATGCAAAAAAAGGAAGTGTAAAAGAAGAGCATATAGATGAAAAAGAGAGAAACAGATAAATGACATGACTAGAGTGAAGAAATAAGGGGTGGGTGCATGTGGGCAGCCCCACATTATTTTTTTATATAACACAATATGATACAAATGATTGCTCATTAAGGGGTATTTATAGTGATACCAAAACCCTAATTAGAGGTTAAACTCAAGCGACCTAAACTTAACCTTGAGGTTAACCTTACAATAAATGAGTAATAAATTACCCTTTAAGCAAGGATATCCATAAATGTGGATTAACCAATACCACTAAGGATGAATACATAAAGATGCACATAGGCTTACACAAAGATACCCGTAGGCTCACACATAAATGCTCATAGGCTTACATAGAATAATGCCTATAGGCTTACATAGAAATATGTCCATAGGCTTACATCAAGATGCTTTCTATGCCCATAGGCTTACATCAAGATGGCTAAGGCTTACATAGCACTTGCCCATAGGCTTACATGAAGAAACTTGTTGAATTAAATCAAGATGCTCAAAGGCTTACATCAAGAGCACCTATAGGTACTTCACCATTGTTGGCCTTGGCCTAATAAGGTTAGATTATAAATATTTCAATACCTTCCCATAATTTGGACTAAAGGGCCAAGGAGATAAGACATTAGAAATGATACATATTCCTTCTATAATGATTGCTCCTATGTGCCAATGAATCCTACTATTTTCTCTTTTCCAAAGGTACATGAACGAAATCAACCTCGCTCAAACATGAAGTTGTCACTACACCTCTTGGATCAAGATGTTGAGTTTTCCATGAGAAGATAATTAACATCCACAATGGTGACCACAATCTAGTGTTATGCATAGTGGTGAATCATCATTAATTTGTGAATATTAAGATTTACGAAATTAAAAATTGGTGAATATGGAGACCCTATAAGTTGACCCATTTACCTAAAAATTTTAGGAGCAACATTTTTTTAAGGTTAGTTCGCCCTGCTTTGATAATAATTTCATAATTTTTATTTTAAATTGCCAACCACTCCCACCTAAATCATGGACCTTTTTGTCTTCATATTATAAATAATTTTATCCCACTTAATTACCTCTTATACCACCATTATATATACCTATTACTCATTAATTTAAAACATTCATTCTTCCTTAAAATAATCTGTAGAAACGAAAAAATAGTAGTAGCAAAAAATGGAATGTAAAAATAAAAAGTGAGTGGGTGACAATAGAGACGGTCGATAACAATGATAAGTAGAGACGATTGGATGATAGAATAGGTGATAGACAACAATAAAAATAAGATGATTGACTGATAGAATAGGTGACAAACAATAGTGAATACAAGAACGATTGGTCAATAGAGTGTTGGAAATTTGAGTTAATTTGAGGTATTTTATGTTGTCATTGATGTCACATGGATCATTGATGTCACATGGATTTGGTTTTGGTGGCAAAAGCACTTCATAGATAATCATCTATGATATTTTGGAGAGCATGGATATATACAAGGTTTTTATGAAAACCAAGGCAGGAAAAATAAAAGGTTTTATTTAAAACCATGGTGGGCTTATGTGGAAAGGGCTTTTCTTAAAAGCCAAGGTGGAATTTTGTTTCATCGAAAAAGGACCTCCGGTGATGAAGATATTAAAGTTTAAAGTTTAAGTTTAAATTAATGGAGGGCCGACCTATGTGCAATTAATGGAGGTTGGCATATATATATATATATATATGTAAAGGTTTCAATTTATTTTGGAAAGGGGGCATATTATATATCGTCGAAAAGCTTATTTCGAGGGCTATTTGACTAACTTATTTAGAAGGAGAAATAAGGTGTGTGTAAAGAGATATTTCTGATTTTGCAAAGGGGTTCCAAAAGTGAAGTTTGCCTTGTTCTTTTTCAAGAGGATTAATTCTTTCATGAGGTGACAAGGTATGCAATATTGTGATTTATTTTATTTTATGGTATAAGTGGTTTTGGGAGTGAAAAGGTTATGCAATGTTTTGATTTATTTTATTTTATGGTACAAGTGGTTTTAGGAGAGATAAGGAAGTTGTGCAATTAAAGGCCTTGGTGATGATTATTGAAAAGTGGAGTAATGTTGATTATTTTGTGATCTACTAACCCTTGTGAAGATTGGCAAAAGAATTTTGTGATTGTGGCAGATTTACAAAGAGGTTTTTTCATCTTCATAAAAGGTATGGGCACATTCTCCTATTGATTGTTTATGGTGGTTGATTTCTGAAATATCATTGGAGGGAAAAGGATTGTTTGTGGTTTCCTTTTCGAAAGTGGTTGGTTGAATGCTTCAAGGTTTTTCTGATTTGAGAGTTGAGTTTAAACCTTGTTTTATAAGCATAGTTGTTGAAGCCCATTGGTTGTGAAAGAACTTGAGTTAGAAAAGAACATGAGTATCATTGTTATGTGAGATTTGTGGTTGAGCATTGTTGGAAACATTTGAGTTGGTTGATACATACTTGGACTAGGGTTGTGTGAGAAAGAGTTGTCCCTTGTGATGATTGGTTGAGTTGAGTTGATTGAGCCTAGTCAAGTGATGTGTGAAGTGATTGTTCAAGTTCTATGAAACAAACTATTCCATCATTCTATGTTGAGTTGAGATTAAGGTTAGAACATATTGAGTCTCTAACAATTCTCTTTATGGTTCTATAAGACTTGAATTGAGTTGAGGTTGATTTGAGTTGAGAGTGAGATTAGAACATATTGAGTCTCTAACAATTCTCTTTATGCTTCTATAGTTGATTTGAGTTGAGTTGAGATTGATTTGGGTTGAAAGTGAGTTTAAAACATATTGAGTCTCTAAACAATTCTCTTTATGCTTCTATGAGTTGAGTTGAGATTGATTTGGGTTGAGAGTGAGATTAGAACATATTGAGTCTCTAACAATTCTCTTTATGCTTCTATGAAGTTAATTTGAGTTGAGATTGCCATTCATTGTTGAGTTCATTTTGAGTACTACTTGAGCATGATTGATTGAGCCTTTGAGAAGGCCTTTGGGATAGATTTGAGGACAAGTTTGAGAATTATTAAGCTTCTAGAGTAAAATTTGGGCAAGTTCTTGTTGAGCTTCTGAGAGAAATTGGGCAAGTTCTGTGAGCTTGCTGAGGTTGGGAAGTATGGTGGGAGCTGAGCTTGTAGATTTGACAAGTTCTGTGTGAGCTTGTTAAGTAGGTTCTATGTGAGCCTATTGAGCAGGTTCTTAGTGAGCCTATTGATAGAGCTTTGGAGGTGACAGAGTACAGAGGATAGAGTCTCAATGGATAGAGATCCAATAGCAACATAGTTGAAGATAGATCTGAGTGAGGAGTCTTCAAGTGGAGAGAGGTCCACCAGTTAGTGCAAAGAGAGACAGAGTCTTCTAGAAGATCACATAGCCAGAGTAGAAGGGGAAAGAGTTCTCCTATGGAAGAGATCCATGAACTTGAGATTAGGGGATCAACATCTCCTTTGGATAGAGATCCATAAACATTGTAATTGGGAGTGATTCCCAAAGAGATTGATTGAGAAAGTTTTAGTAAAATATTTTCTCCGTGGAGTAGCCCACATTGGGTGAACCACGTAAATTGTGGTGTCTCTATTGTGTATGGTTTTTGTGCATTGCTTTGATTACTGCTATTGATACTGCTATCTTTACACAACATAATATTGAATTGGAAGAAAAAGTAAAAAGTGGTCTTATACTTTTCACCCCCTCTCAGTATAAGCTTGTGTTCTTCAATTGGTATCAGAGCGGGTTCCTTCGAAAAGGCTAACAACTTGAGGGCAGATTCTACAAGAACACAGATGGCTTCACAGAAAGGATTATCTTCAAATAAGGCTCCATTGTTTGATGGTAACAATTATGCTTTCTGGAGCATGAGGATGAAGAACTACTTGATATCACAAGGATATGAGGTATGGCAGATGGTTGAAAAAGAGTATAAGGTTGAAGGTGATCCCGAGGAAGATAAGACTACCAGGAAATTGGTTGAGATCAATGCAAGAGCAATGAATTGTATTTTGAGTGGGCTACGTGAGATAGATTTTGCAAAGGTCATGGTATGTACTTCAGCTAATGAGATGTGGACCAAGTTGAGGAATACTTATGAAGGAGATTCCAAGGTAAAGTTGGCAAAACTACAAACTCATAGAAAAATATTTGAGGAATTGAAAATGGAAGATTCTGAAGATATTGCAAAGTTCTTACTTCGAGTTGATGAGATTACTAACACTATGAGAGGCCTAGGTTTTGAGATGAAAGAATCAAAAGTTACTCAAAAGGTTTTGAGATCACTTCCCATGAAATATGATGCAAAGGTTTCAGCAATAGAAGAAACAATGGATATCAACAAGTTAACAATGGAAGAATTGCAAGGTACTCTCACAACTTATGAGATGAGGGTAAGTAAGCATCAAGCTCCAATAAAAGAGATTGCATTCAAGGCTTCAGAAAAAGAGAAAGGGAAAGTTTCAGAAATAGATAGAGTTTTAGAAAATGATGAGGAAGCTAACTTCATCAAAAGGAATAAGGACTCAAGGAATTTCAGAGATATAAGGAAAGTCAGGTGCTACAAGTGTGGTGATCTTGGTCACTATGCATACAAGTGTCCACATGAAGAAATCAGTGATGATGAAAAATAGGGTCACAGAAGAAAAGAATATGGAAAGCATAAGCATGACAAAGATGACAGATTCAAGCAAAACAGGTATGAGAAGAAGAAAATTTTTCGTAAGGCAAAGAAATATTACTACATTGTAGAAGCAAGTGATAGCTCAGATCATAGTGATAGAGACAATTCAGATGATGAAAAGGAAGAGCATTTATTCCTAGGAATAGAAGGTGAAAGAGAACAATGTTTTGTGTGTGGTCAAAGAGATCACAGATCAGGATATTGCAATGGTTTCAGTGATAGTGAAGATGAGATGACACATCAAGGAAACAGGCATGGTCAAAGAAATCTTGAGAGTTTGTTTGCTATAGAAGATTATAATGATCTTAGTGACAGTGAAGATGAAGAAGGGTTTTTCTATGGAATAAGAGAAGTAGAAGAAGAACATTCACTCCAAACTATTGAAGTTAAAGAAGAGGATGTGCCTATTGAAGAAAGACATGAAGAGCTTGCCATAGCCATTGAGCAAGCAGATAGGTACAAGAAAGGTCTAAGGATACTAAAATGCTTCATATGTGGAGATTTTGGGCATATAGATGATGATTGCACATACTACAACAATTACAACAAGGAAAGTGTATTTGAAAAAGAAAGCAGCAATGAAAACAAAGAAGTCTCATTTTTGGTAATAGAAAAGGAAGAGGATGAGCCAAGTAAACAAAAATCAGAAATCAAAAGGTTAAAAGAAGAATACAGGAATCTTGAAAACAAGATTCGAACAGATGTCAAAATCAGAGAAGAACTACTTCAAACAATCAGTAATCTCAGAGAAGAGCTTCAAAATGCAAAAAGGATAGAAGAGAGGATGAATGAAGAACTAAGGGTAACAACGACAAGACATGATACATTAGATGAAAATATTCAAAAAGGAAAGGAAGTTCTAAAATATGAAAGCAAGGAAGCACCTAAGATTTGTGAGGAAAGTTCCAAAGTTCCTATGGCTTCAAATATTCAGTTTGGTTCTTGTTTTGAGATAGGTGAATCAAGCTCAAAGGGAAAATAAATTCTTGAAGAGAAAGGCAAGGAAGAGGTTTTAGATGCTACAAAGAAGGTTCAAGAATGCAATGCACAAGTTGAAGATGATCATAAGGATAATGGTCAAGAAAGGTATGAGGAACCAAGGCATGAACAAAGGGCTTTTCAAGGATATTGTTTTTCTTGTAATGGATTTGGACACAGGGCTATACACTGCAGGGTTTATGGATCAAAGAAGTTTGATTTTGCTAGAAGAAACTTCAAGGGAAGAAGGTATGGTTTTCAGGGACATTGCTTCTCATGCAACAGGATTGGTCATAGAGCTTTTCAGTGCAAAGGAAATGAGCAACATGGTTTTGGTTTTAGAGCTTCACAATACAGGGTTCAGGAAAGGAATGGATATGGAAATTATTTTAAGAATAATTTCAGGACATGGGCACCAACCAAAGGCTACAATATCAAGTGTTTTAATTGCAATAACTTTGGGCATATTGCAAGATGGTGTAGGACTCAATTCCAAACAGGTTCAAGGCAAGAAGGTCAAAAGGTTCTAGACAAGAAGATCAAGTAATTCATCAAGAGAAGGATATCAGAAAAACATGGAAGGAAGTTGATAGAGGAAAGAAACAAAGTGATATGGGAGTAAAAGTACTCCCACCCCAAAATTAATCACCTCAAAAGAGAAGGGGGTGAGGGGGCTAAGCTTAAGAGTCATATATTTTAGCCCCATAGGTGTCCCTTTTGCCATTGATGTCAAAGGGGGAGAGATTTGAGTAAGGGGGAGAGCATTGAGTTAGGGAGCAGCCTCCAAAGAGAGTATTGAGTTAGGGGAGCAGCCTCCAAAGAGAGTATTGAGTTAGGGGGAGCAGCCTCCATAGAGAGTATTGAGTCAGGGGGAGCAGCTTTGATTCTCAGAGATGGTTTTTACAGTGATTGTGGTGTTTGCATTAGAGGTGTTGCCATCAATGACAAAGGGGGATATTGTTGGAAATTTGAGTTAATTTGAGGTATTTTATGTTGTCATTGATGTCACATGGATCATTGATGTCACATTGAGTTTTGGTGGCAAAAGCACTTCATAGATAATCATCTATGATATTTTGGAGAGCATGGATATATACAAGGTTTTTATGAAAACCAAGGCAGGCAAAATAAAAGGTTTTATTTAAAACCATGGTGGGCTTATGTGGAAAGGGATTTTCTTAAAAGCCAAGGTGGAATTTTGTTTCATCGAAAAAGGACCTCCGGTGATGAAGATATTAAAGTTTAAAGTTTAAGTTTAAATTAATGGAGGGCCGACCTATGTGCAATTAATGGAGGTTGGCATATATATATATATGTAAAGGTTTCAATTTATTTTGGAAAGGGGGCATATTATATATCATCGGAAAGCTTATTTCGAGGGCTATTTGAATAACTTATTTAGAAGGAGAAATAAGGTGTGTGTAAAGAGATATTTCTGATTTTGCAAAGGGGTTCCAAAAGTGAAGTTTGCCTTGTTCTTTTTCAAGAGGATTAATTCTTTCATGAGGTGACAAGGTATGCAATATTGTGATTTATTTTATTTTATGGTATAAGTGGTTTTGGGAGTGAAAAGGTTATGCAATGTTTTGATTTATTTTATTTTATGGTACAAGTGGTTTTAGGAGAGATAAGGAAGTTGTGCAATTAAAGGCCTTGGTGATGATTATTGAAAAGTGGAGTAATGTTGATTATTTTGTGATCTACTAACCCTTGTGAAGATTGGAAAAAGAATTTTGTGATTGTGGCAGATTTACAAAGAGGTTTTTTCATCTTCATAAAAGGTATGGGCACATTCTCCTATTGATTGTTTATGGTGGTTGATTTCTGAAATATCATTGGAGGGAAAAGGATTGTTTGTGGTTTCCTTTTCGAAAGTGGTTGGTTGAATGCTTCAAGGTTTTTCTGAATTGAGAGTTGTGTTTAAACCTTGTTTTATAAGCATAGTTGTTGAAGCCCATTGGTTGTGAAAGAACTTGAGTTAGAAAAGAACATGAGTATCATTGTTATGTGAGATTTGTGGTTGAGCATTGTTGGAAACATTTGAGTTGGTTGATACATACTTGGACTAGGGTTGTGTGAGAAAGAGTTGTTCCTTGTGATGATTGGTTGAGTTGAGTTGATTGAGCCTAGTCAAGTGATGTGTGAAGTGATTGTTCAAGTTCTATGAAACAAACTATTCCATCATTCTATGTTGAGTTGAGATTAAGGTTAGAACATATTGAGTCTCTAACAATTCTCTTTATGGTTCTATAAGACTTGAATTGAGTTGAGGTTGATTTGAGTTGAGAGTGAGATTAGAACATATTGAGTCTCTAACAATTCTCTTTATGCTTCTATGAGTTGATTTGAGTTGAGTTGAGATTGATTTGGGTTGAGAGTGAGTTTAGAACATATTGAGTCTCTAACAATTCTCTTTATGCTTCTATGAGTTGAGTTGAGATTGATTTGGGTTGAGAGTGAGATTAGAACATATTGAGTCTCTAACAATTCTCTTTATGCTTCTATGAAGTTAATTTGAGTTGAGATTGCCATTCATTGTTGAGTTCATTTTGAGTACTACTTGAGCATGATTGATTGAGCCTTTGAGAAGGCCTTTGGGACAGATTTGAGGACAATGTTGGGATAGATTTGAGGATAGTGTTTGGACAAGTTCTTAGTGAGCTTGTTGGAGCAGATTTGGGCAAGTTCTTGGTGAGCTTGCTAGAGCAGATTTGGGCAAGTTCTTGGTGAGCTTGCTAGAGCAGATTTGGGCAAGTTCTTGGTGAGCTTGCTAGAGCAGATTTGGGCAAGTTCTTGGTGAGCTTGCTAGCATAGATTTGACAAGTTCTATGTGAGCTTGTTAAGCAGGTTCTGTGTGAGCCTATTGAGCAGGTTCTTAGTGAGCCTATTGATAGAGCTTTGGAGGTGACAGAGTATAGAGGATAGAGTCTCAGTGGATAGAGATCCAACAGCCAGCATAGTTGAAGATAGATCTGAGTGAGGAGTCTTCAAGTGGAGAGAGGTCCACCAGTTAGTGCAATAGAGAGACAGAGTCTTCTAGAAGATCACATAGCCAGAGCAGAAGGGGAAAGAGTTCTCCTGTGGAAGAGATCCACGAACTTGAGATTAGGGGATCAACATCTCCTTTGGATAGAGATCCATAAACATTGTAATTGGGAGTGATTCCCAAAGAGATTGATTGAGAAAGTTTTAGTAAAATATTTTCTCCGTGGAGTAGCCCACATTGGGTGAACCACGTAAATTGTGGTGTCTCTATTGTGTATGGTTTTTGTGCATTGCTTTGATTACTTCTATTGATACTGCTATCTTTACACAACATAATATTGAATTGGAAGAAAAAGTAAAAAGTGGTCTTATATTGTTCACCCCCCTCTCGGTATAAGCTTGTGTTCTTCATAGAGAAGGAAACAAATAAATTTGGAAAGAATAGGTGATCGTCTGATGGAATAAGTGATATATAGTAGGAAAAATAAATATAGTTAGCTAGTAGAACAAGTGATAGACAACATGGGTTATAAAGTATGATCGACTGATAGACTAGATGATAGACAATAGCAAGAAGTAGAGACAACTGACTAATAGAAATGGTAATAGAAAACAAGGAAAAATAATATGAACAGTTGATAGAATAGGTGGCAAATAATAGTCAATATAAGAATAATATACCGATAGATAAGGTGACATATGAGAAGAAGAGGCAACCATATAATATAATAAGTGATAAACAGTAGGAAAAACACATATGGTTGGTTGGTAGAACAAGTTATAGACAGTATGAGTTATAAAGAACAATTGTTTGATAGACTAGGTAATAGACAATAATGAGAAGCAAAGGTGATTGAATAATAGAATAGGCAATAGATAGTAAGAAAAAATAGGACGTTTAGTTGATAGAATAGGTGACAAATAGTAGTGAATACAAGAATGATCAATCGATAAGGCAACAGACAAGTTTAAGAAGAAGAGGTGATTGTATGATGGAATTGGCAATAAACAATAACAAGAAGTAGAAGTGATCAATTGATGTACTAGATGATCGATTGTAGAAAAAATATAGTCGACTAATAGAACATTTGATAGATATCAAGGATTAATAGAGATAGATAAAGGAGAAGATCAACTCATAAATTAGATGACAAACATCAAAGATAAACAAAGACAAAGAGAAGCAGAGAGTATCAATTGATAGAAGAGGTGATAGACATCAAAGAATATTCATGAGCAGTAATTCTCTTTCACTAGTTCTAGAACTATCACCCTTTTTTAACATCATGTTCATTAATTAAGATTTTCTATACATATACAATGGCACCTGTTGGCAATGAAAAGAAGTGAGGCCAATATTTTGATAAAAATAGTATCCTAAAATACTTTCATCATATAGCAAAATTCGGTGAGACATCGACATCTACACAAATTCAAGGTACAAATGTCTTTGACCTACTAAACAATTAATTTTTCTATTCTATTAATAATTTTATATAATGCCTTTATTCATCAAATAATCACAGTTTTTTGGTTGATGGCTCTAGCCAAGTGGCATGTTTATCTACCTCTTTTTTTTGTTTGTAATTTTATTAATTCTTTAGTATAATGTGTTTTTATATCAAAAAATTATATATAACACCTTTGTATGTAGAAAATACTATTGACCCTAATATGCCTCCACTTGAATATATTTTCGATAATGAAATGCCCCCACAAAAAAAATCTTAATGAAATGCAACAATAACATAAAGAGATTCCTAAAACTAATGCTCCAAACAAAAAAGAAAATGATCCTTCTCATACAATCCTGACTTTAGGAGAATCTTCTACTCAGAAACCTAAACATAGAAAGTTAACCAAGTGGACTATTAAAAGAACATTTGAGCTTGATATATCATCAACATATCCATTTATTAAGCCAATGAAGTCAGAGATTAGGAATGATATACCAATAAAATGTAGATGTGTGATTTGTAGTTGAAAACTAGGAAAGGATCATAAGATGCAACATAATTTGGATACAATAGAAAAACATTGTGGAAAAGTTTATGACAGTAAAAAAAAGTTATGGAACAACTAAGAAAATAATTAGGTGGGAGAATGCATTGAAATGCGTATATGTCAGGTATGCACAAGAATATGAAAAATAATCAAAATGACAAAAAAATCTTATTGAGAAGGGTGGAACGACCACTTTAGCTTCAAAAAGTTTACAGTTTACTATTGTATATTTTATTTTTAGAAATGGTAAGCCTATATCTAATTTCATTGATTATAAACATCTATTTCAACTAGCTAATATGTAGAACCTTCACAGTATCCATTTGTCAGATCGAAATGGGTAGAAAATAGCAAAACATCTCTCATTGGTTGAGGAGGAACTCAAAGAGAAATCAAAACATACCAATTTCATTTTACTTTCAATTGA
Source organism: Wollemia nobilis (assembly GCA_028583015.1). Lineage (NCBI taxonomy): Eukaryota > Viridiplantae > Streptophyta > Pinopsida > Araucariales > Araucariaceae > Wollemia > Wollemia nobilis. The sequence goes on from JAQPPZ010016670.1 coordinate 3,371,863, forward strand.
TGAGGTAATAATTTTTGACAACACATCTTGGATTTGCATGTATGTTTACACATTGTAAAATCATTTAATGCAACCTCATTTACTTGCACTACATAAGATGGTGGAAAATTGTAAGGCAAAAAACCTTTTTAATGTTGTTGTAACTAGTTTAAAGGACATAGCGAGAATGAATGATGTAGAAATAGCCACTAAGTTAATGTTTCAACGCTGATGATGTTGCTACAATGCAAGGAAATAAAAATGGTCTTTGTGTTCAACTACATACATCAATTGCCTCGTATTTAATTCCTATTCATTGCATGGCTCACAGAATGAATCTTGCATATAAAATTGTGAGCACATTTGAAAATGTCGCAAGAGTGGAAGAACTTATTCATGAAATTCATGCTTATTTTTCATGTAGTTTAAAATGATTTGCAAAGTTTCAAAAATTTGCACTAGGAGTTACTAAGGGTTAAAAATTGTTGAAAGATGTAGATACTAGGTGGGTTTCAGTGTTTCAACTGACATATAATTTTTTTAAAGAATATTAATCATTGGCAGGTTTTATGTATGTAAATCATAGGGCAATTGATAAGTCTAAATATATGTTATTCTGTATGACTGACTTGGAAATACTTCTCATATTATGTGGTATTTCTCCAATGCTGGAAGAAATGATTATTTGATTAAACCTACACAACAAAGATCTAATTATATTGTTGATTTCATTAGGATGAGAAAACAAATATGCATGCATATTGATATGATGTACACGTTTGAAGAAATTTTTATGGATCCCTAGTTTGAGAGTTGGAGAACTTTAATAAACGTCAATGATCCTACAAGATTTTTGAATTTTTAACATCAATGATCATCTTAGTATTAATGTTCATGGAAAAGATATACCTTTATATTGTTATGAAAAGTGATCACATATAGCTACAAATGAAATTGAACAAATACCCATAACATACAACGGATTTGATGTAGTTGTACACAATACAAAGATTAAACTAAGAAAAATAGCAAAATCCTTGATAAGAGAAATAAGATATCGTATCCAAAGAGATTAATTATTTGAGTCTATATATGTGGTTAACCCTATGTTCTATGATCCTTCTACTGACTACAATAATATAAGTGATTTGTTTATCAAATGCATGGGTATTCTTGTTAACCATTTTACAAAATGTATGGAAGTCAATGGTATTGAAATCAATGGTATTCTCAATAAAGATATTTTGAAAAAAATATCAGGCCATTTTGAAAGTACAATGGTTGATCAAGTATCACAATTGACTAACCATCATGAGCTAGGTTCCATTACACATTTGTGAAAAAAATTGTATCCGAGTATTGTTTTACAAGATCCGATCAATGAATATTTTCATTTATATGAATTATATCAAATAATAATTTTGGGATTTATGAAAGATGAAAGGGTGTTTAGTGCATTATCCTTTGTAAAATCTAAAGTTTACAATAGGTTGGATAAAAATTTGTAGAATTGTTTGAGTATATTTCACATTATTTGTTATTAGTTTTATACTAGAATTTGAAATTTTGATTTCACTTTATTAAAAACTGTGAAATTTATTGGATTATGTGTATATGTTTATAATTTTTTTTGTTTGATATCATATTGTTGTTATTCAATTGTGTCTATTTTCAAAAAAAATATGATCATAAACTTTTATTTGTATTTCATAACCGTGTTATTTGATCATGAACAACAAACAAACAAAGGAAAAGCATTCCCAATGCACCCTCCTAAAGACAGACAACTACAAACTAAGAATACATTGAAAGATAGAGATTTGAAAGCAAGATCTAGGTTACTTACACCATCTGATTAGGGTTAACATTTGCCTCTTCATCATTGTCACGAAGATGGGAGTTTTTTAATTCTAGAAACTACCAAAAAGACCCAAGATGCCACACCTTCCAAGAGGCAAGGGACATACGTGGAGCATATTTGGATGGTTGGTGGGCCTAAATAACTAACCAAGATTATTAACCATATTAAAGAAGATAAATTTTACCTCCACTGCTATTTTATGTGAGCCTCAGTGGAAATTTTATTTGCCACACACGGAAGGATTGATCCATGACACCTTTGTTAGCCAGTAGGTTAGCCACCTTATTACCTTCCTTGTACATGTACTGAATGGTGACATTCAAATATTTTTCCAGCATTCTCTTGCATTCACCGATGATGTTGTTGATGTTCCATGGTGGATGTTGGTTTCCCTTAATCCAGTTAATGGCAAGCAAGGAGTCTCCTTAAAAAATGAGTTGATCAATATCAATATCACTTAACACCATTAATCCTTGGTGGAGGGCTCTCACCTTAGCCATATTATTCATCTGGATTCTAATATTCTCTACAAATACCATGATAATTTCTCCTCTGTCATTTCTAATAATACCTCCACTACCCACCCTACCAGGGTTTCCTTCACTACGCCATCAAAATTGATCCTTTTCTAGCAAGGAGGAGGGGAGTTCCATTTGATTCTTGATCTATCCACTTAGGATTTGAGGGCCCTACCCAAAATGTGACTGAGTTTAAATAAATAAAATATACGAGTTTTAAGACCAGGTCTACACTCTTCAGATGACACCATTTGAGAATTTTTTGACACAAAGTAAATGATGTGAGAAGAAAATGACTTATGGTCTCTACTACAATTGTTAAAAATTCTATTATTACATTCCAATTAGACTTTCCAAAGGTAATTATGGAGGCAAATAGACCAAAGGAACTTGATCTAGGAGTTGAAAAATGGATTGGGCCATTGCTCAGAGAGGAGAGGAATGGAAGGTAGTTAGACCCAAGCAACATTGACAATATCAAAGAGGACATTTAAGATAGACTTGGAAAATGGGTATTCCAAAAATAGATGTTGGATGGATTACCAATTGGAGTTGCAAAGACAACAACAATTTGAAATGAACATACCTTTTTTAATAAGGTTATTTGTAGTTAAAATTTTATTCTGGGATATGAGCCACGAAAAAATGATACTTTGGGTATTAACTTTTTGGGCCACACAAACTTTGCAAGGGGCCATGATGCAACAAGAGGACCTTGGATGTAATATGTGGATTTGATTGAAAATTGCTCGTCTTAACAGGGATTCCAAATAAGGGTGTCTCTCGATTGGTTTCTTGGGATCACGTGCACTCTGAGAAGATTCACTAAGGCTATTACCACATTTTTACAAGCAGGATTGAGATTATCAGTCAAAATAGATTTCTATTACTGTCCATTGGAATTTTGAGTGATGAAATTAGACACTTGGATGTCGAACAGGTGGTCTGTGAAAGGCTTTAGAATTGCTAATTTTTTGTCTCTAATAAGAAGGAAATCCTTTAGCCATGGATCCTCCCAAAACCTTATGCTTTTACCTTTTCCAAGTTTCCATCTTAGACCCCTCCTTAGAATGTCTTTAATTTGGAAAACCTATTTCCAGAAGTACAATCTATTGTGAACTTGGACCTCATCCATGAAGGTATTTTGATGGAGGTATTTCCCTTTGATTATATCTCTCCATGAAGATTGGGTGTCTGAAGCAATTCACCATCCCTATTTTACCAGTAGAGATAGATTCATTTGATGAACTCTTCTGAAACCAAGCCCTCCAATCTATCTCTTTTTTTTTAAGTAAATTTTATCCCAAGAAACTAAAGCAAGCCTGCTCTGATTTTCATTCCCAAACCACAAAACTTTTCTTTGAATTTGTTTGATTTTTGGCATATTCTTGCTGGAACTTTAAATATGGACATAAAAAAACTGGTATGCTTTGGAGACAGGCTTGGATGAGAATTGCTTTTGTCGCTTGACTCAACAATACCTTCTTCTAGCTTGCAAGTTTCTTTAGAATTCTATCAATGACATTATTCCATAAATTCTTCGACATGTTATCTTGGAACAAGGGAAGACCAAGATAAATTGAAGGAAGGTTGGAAATATTACAGCCAATAATTCTTGTAGTTTTTATTTGCCATCGGACTGTTGTGTTCAAAAAGAAAATTTTACTTTTCTCATAGTTCACCTTTTGACCAGCTACTACCTCATAGTAATTGAGGATGTTTTTGATCATTTTAGCTTCTGGAATAGAGGACAATGAGGCTATAATAGTATCATCAACAAATTGTTGATGGGTAACAACTTTGGACTGAGAAGAGGGTTTGATTCCAAAAATAAGACCGCACAAACAAGCTTCTTTTAGATATCTACCAATATATTCAACCATGATAATAAAAATAAAAGGATAGAAGGGATCCCCTTGTCTAATTCTTCTTGAACTTGGAAAATATTTTTCAGCAGAATCATTAACAAGGATAGAAAACCATACCGAAGTTACACATTCTTTGATTAAGGTAATCCAATCCTCATGAAACCCAAATTTGACAAGGACAACAAAAAGAAACTCCCAAGATACCCTATCAAAGGCTTTGTTCATGTCTAATTTCAAAAACATTCCTAAAGTTTTTCTCTTGGAGATAGAATGAATGATTTCATGAATAGTTATTATTCCATCAATTATAAATCTACCCTGGATAGAGCTTCCTTGGCATTGGTCAATGATGATTGGAAGAGCTTATTTTAATCTATTTTTAATGACCTTAAAAATTATCTTATAAATAACATTGCATAAATTGATAGGCCTAAAGTCAGACATGGACCGACTATTGTGGGTTTTTGGAACAAGAGCTAAAAATGTGGATTTGACATACCTTGGATTTTTTTTGTAGAATTGGAAGTCTTGGACAGTTGTAGAGATATCATGACCTACTATGTCCCAAAAAGTCTAGAAAAAATTGGGAGGAAAGTCGTCAGGTTCGGAATATTTATTAGGGTGCATTGAGAACATTGCCTCTTTAATTTCTTCAAAGGCAAATTCTTTAAGGAGGCTAGCATTGAAATCTTGGGAAATCAGATTTAAAAATATTTTGGAGGAGAGCATTGCACACCTGAGATGAGCATAGATGACAAGAGCTAAGAATATCTTCAAAGTGATTGATAGCCTCTTGTTTGATATCAATAATATCTGAAGTGGATGCACCATCACTTCGAAAGAGCTCTTTGATTATGTTATTACTTATATGTCTGAGAGTTGACGTGTGGAAGTACTTGGTATTGGAGTCTCCTTCTTTTAGCCATAGATAACATGATTTTTACCTCCAAAAAACTTCTTCTTTGGCCACGATGTTGTGGTATTCATATAGGATTTATTTTTCCTTTTGCCTCATTTAAGGTTCTAGATTCCCATTTTGGATGTTTTTTCAACTGCATTTAGCTGATCAAGTTTTTTCTTGCAATGTAAAATATTGTTGAAGATCTCCTTGTATATTTTTATATTTCCTTTGATAAAGCAAATTTTTTTAGTTATTTGGACAAATGGTGAGTGTAGCACCCTAAAATTGGCATAGTTAAACCTTAGTAAAAAGATAAAAATTCAAATTTTAACCCCAAACCGCCCGTTAACCGCCTGTTACCCGCTTCCCTTGTTTTTCATGCCATTTTTAGGATTTGTTTTGACCGTTGGACGATATCGTCGCAGATTAGACGAAATCGTCCCAGATCTGACGAATTCGTCTGGAACAGAACGTCCAGACGATTTCGTCCCAAAACCAAATTTTCATAATTAGCTTCTGTTCCAACAGCCTCTCTAACCTGGGCAGAAAGCGTGTCTGCGTAGTTAGAGTCTCCCCCATTGGAGATCTCCCAAATTGGGATGATCTCCAACCTCCTAACCTCTCCCTAATCCTATATAAACTGGGATTTTCTTAGTTTATCCCCCTGAATCTCTCGCCTGAAACTCTGCTTAAACCCCCCGATTTAGTTCCTTATGCATTAGAGCATCCTCGCACCATCATTTGCATTATGTATTTCATGTTTTCTTGCAGGAACTTTACTATTTTTTAGTCGAAGCTAGCTCGGATCGTCGCAAGCGATTCCGAGCGATTTCGGACGATCCTGTCGAGGAGCGCAGATGATCTCGTACGATTGGAGGTGATCCTGACTGTAGTCCAGATTGGGGGCAATCAGAGTCTAGAGTTTGCATCTCTTTATTATTTTTTGCATTTCTTTATACATTATCTTAGTTATTATATTTATGCATCTTGGAGTTCACCTCATTTAGCATAACCGCATGATAAAGTTAAAATCAATCATTAAATCTACTGCATTTCCTCTTTAATTGCTATTTTGATCTATCATTTAGGCATGTTTATTGTTATTTCTATCATTCTCCTTTGCTTTTGCAGTTGCATATTTGGTATTTTGTATCTATTTTTGTGATTGCAGGTTTTGACGAATTTCGTCGATGAATTCGTGATCTCGACAATTCGTCGATCTCAGATGACCGACTGTGATTTGAGATGATTCTATGAAATATCAGATGATTATGTATGATTCGAGATGATCTGGACTGCTACAAAACTCAGAATCTTCATCAGACATCCGGAATCAGGTATGTTCTATCCCATTTAGCACATTCTCTGTGTTTAGCATTTATTCATATTTTTTGTATCCATAAAAATCAGCATTGGCATATAGAATAGTTTAGATTCATCTTGGCCAAACCTAGGAATTGAATGATTGAAGTACAAAATGAACACATCAAACCCACTATCAACCTAGGTGTGGAAACTGCCACTCAAAAGTTTCCTGGTGAACCCACCATCCATCAAAAATTCACCCTTATACCCCTCCCCCGAGAGGCGGGACCTTCAAAGGGCCTCTCAGTCCGAGGTATTGTCCCATCCTTCTCGCATCCCCCTTTCGGGCATGGATCCTATAGCCTAAAGGTAAGGATGCAAAAAATTTGGAGCGATACATTTTGGTGAACCCGACGTGAAAAACTAAAAACCTTTTGAAAACAATCCAAAAAAAAATCAAAACATAAATGCATTTAGAATCAAAGATTGCATATCATATTTAGATGGTAGATTATAATAAAAGACGAGTTGTCACCATTAATGTTGAGAATCAATTAGCAGCTATAGAGATTAATTCTTTGCTTAGAGTATCTCAAACATATAGAGTCCCACCTTTATGGGACGAGCTTAATAGGAGATTGAATCTCATTTCATCTAGAGCAACCGAACTTAGGCAAATCAAGAGGTTTGTCCTAGATAGAATCCTGGATCCCGATCAAGTGACCTTGTATCATGAGCTTCAGAGAGCTTGCCATAGGTGGTTAGCAGATAAAAGAGCCCTTGTGTCTTCTGAATTGTACACCTTTGAGGAATACCTCGATAATGCAATTGTAGTACATAAATTTCTATCTCGTATAGAGGACCAAGAGGTCGTTCTTACGGATAGAAAGAGATGGAATAGAGTTCCTAGAGCTGTGTTATATCGAGAGTATTGCCATGAGATCTATTTTTACAAGTCAGAGTCTGAAACAGATAATATCACTATAGCACACTTTATCAAGTTCTTGAAAAACCATTTCCAATTTGAAGAGGAGCATTTCATGACTCCTGATGAACTTGATCCTATCAATGACATCTATAAACTATTTATAGAAAACTAAGCTATTCTTTTATTATTGTTATTTCTTGCATTTAGTGTGTTGTTTGTTGTCTTTATAAGCATAAAAACAAAAAAAAATAAAATAAAATAAAAACAAAACAAAATCATAACAAAAATCAAAACATTTTCTTTTAAGCATTATAGTAGGTATATAATTAAAATATATACCTCCCAAATTTGTTGCAAATATATTAATATATATTTGCTAAAATCTAAATTTAGACATAATGACTAGACTCAGGAATGGAAAACAGATTGAAGTAGAAGAAGATTGGTTAGGAAAACCAGAAAATAACCCAGATGTCCTTCCTGAAGACCCAATTCAGGAAGAAGGAACCTTAGACCAACAAGAAGAAGAATTTGTGGTAGCAAATGAACAAAAAGAAAATGATAGAGAGGAAGGATCCTCATCCCCTAAAATATCTCCGGAAGGAGCTGTTACTTTTGAGAACATGGAACATTTCTGGAAGTTCCTCAATACTAATATTGGCACTCTTAATAGAGCAGTCCATATGGACAAAGATCAAATTAGTGACACTCAAGCAACCCTAGAAGACATATATCACACACGCACTAATCCCTTGTCCTTCGTTGATCAAGAAAGTGATCAAGCTGGACCATCCAATTTGGATATGGCCGCTATAATCCAAAACATGCAACAACAACAGGTTACCCAACCACCTAGAGTGCCTGTTACCAAGCCTAGGGTTATTCCCACACAAAAGAAACCTTCATTCACTGCTCTATTTCGCCAAGCTATTGATCAATATACCTCAAATCAACAAAAGCCTAAAACAAAACCAAATACCAATTTCCAACAATCTGGGATACAACATAATGCTACAACAAATCTTCTTCATAATACTCTTCCTACCAACCATTTGCATAACAGCAATATAGCATCTAATCCTTATGTCACGCCATCCTACGCTCACAAATCCCATACTCATGTACCACCAAACCAATATGGTGGACAAACTGGTAATCTGGAAGCCATGGTGAAACAGTTAGTCTCCCGCATGGACCAGATAGATCCCTACCGTCCCTCGTACAATTATCGAGAGATGTGTAGTCAGCCTCTAGATCCTATAGTTGTAGCACAACCATATCCCAAACACTTTCCTATGCCTGTCCTACCTATATACAAAGGAACTGAAGATCCCATAGAGCATCTTCGTATGTTTAGGATAGCATGTCATGATATATCACATGATGACTTGTTATTACTAAAGATGTTCCCAAAAAGTTTAGGAGGGATGGCATTGGAGTGGTATTATCAACTACCCACTCATTCTTTGAGAAATTTCGAAGAAACCGCCGAGTCTTTTGTGCATCAATTTAGTGCCTATATTGAAAGGCATGTAACCATTAAAGATTTGTACAACCTAAAACAAGACAAAGATGAGTGTTTTGCTGACTTCTTAGCTCGATGGAGGCAGTTGATAGGAAAATTACACTTTGTGTTACCTTATCGAGAAATGTTGGATATCTTTATCAATAATTTACAAGAACAACTATCCTATGAATTATCAACTGCTACCTTGACCACCTTCGATCAAGCTATAGATTTAGCTCGAAGAGTGGAAGATGCTCTCATTAGGAGAGGTCAGCTCAAAAAGAAAGATGATGAGAAAACATCCAAAAATCAATATAAAAATAAACAAGTTGTGGGTGATGGAGTCACTGATAGTAGAAACATTGCCAATGTTAATACTGTGAAAACAACAGAGAAGTTCATATTGAAACCTCCTGATAAACCACCCCGAGAATTTACTAGGTTAAATCAACCTTTATCAACCATTCTCCCGCAATTACTAGCACGAGGATTGATCCAATTACCAAATATCCGGGAACCTGATCCAACTATACCCGGATACAGAGCTGATTTACATTGTGATTTCCATAGAGGACCTGGACACGCTACCAACTCTTGTAAAATATTAAAACATAAAATACAAGACCTGATTGATAACAATGAGATGGAGGTGCAAGCCTTTCAACCTAAACAAAATCCTCCTAATAATGCTCAAAAGAACATCCCCCAAAATCAGAATCAGAATGCCAATCAATCATTGGACATATTTCAACATCCTTTACCAAAGCATGGTAAAGAGGTGGCTAATCAAATTGAGCATCATAATGTTCCCCCTCCTACCCGATATGTAGGAACTATTAGTGGACATTCACCTACTCATGATGTGGAAGTATTTGACACAACTTTATCCATGGTTACGACCAGACCTCTACATAATATTCGGACACTTGATCTTAGTGATACCGAATATGAGACTGAAAGTGACATGGAAATCACCTCAAATCAATCGAATAGTTCTGAAGATGAATCAGATCCTATTCAACCTATCACAAGTTCTATGGTTCCGGAAGAACCATTTCCTAGAAGAGTCACTACTAGACCATCTTCTCACCAATTACTTTCTAATGAACAAGCCATAAACGCTAGACCAAGACCCATTCATCATCCGCAAAATAATATTGTAGGTACCATCGGAGTTGTTACTCGACAACAGGCTCAAAACTCTCAACAAGATCAAACTCGGAACGATGGATCAGCTCCATTTGTTTTGAAAAATCCCAATAAAGGGAATCATGCGCCTAATGTTCAACCTAAGCCTCCTTATAATATTAATGAACAATTATCAAATACTACAGCTAGAATTTCCCTTTTGGACCTTTTAAGATCTTCTCCTACCCATAGGGATGAATTAATGCTCACATTAAGCCAAATGATGGTACCACAAAATATTCAACCTGAAGCCATGTCCAATACTATCATAACTCGAGAAGTCGATTGTATTGACTTTCGGGATAGAGATATACCACAACATAGTTTACATAAGGATAACCCCTTATATATTACTGCCCTAATTGGGGATGTAGCAGTTAAACGAGTCTTGATTGATAATGGTTCATCTTTAAACATATGCACTTTTGACTTCTACCAAAGATTTGGGTTTAGAAGTGATGAAATGAAAAGAACCGATATGATCATAAAAGCCTTCAATGACGAAACACAAGAAACGTGTGGAGTTATTACTATCCCCTTGCAAGTTGGTCCTAGAACCTTAGACACGACCGTGTTTATTGTACATTGCCCTGCATCGTACAATATACTTTTGGGTCACCCTTGGATCAACGCGATGCGAGCTGTTCCCTCCACTTTACATCAGTGTGTTAAATTCGAATTTAAAAATCAGTTGGTTACCATTCATGGTGATCCTAGACCCTTTGATATGTGTGCTTTGGCAGAACCTGTTGGAGTTCAATTTTGCCCTGCTCTGTCATCCACACATCCTAATTCTCATCAACCATCTAAACGTGTGAAACACACACCCATAACATCATCTACCTCTTCTCCATCAGTTCCACCTTCACATATGCTCCCTCCATCTTATCAAGATTTGGAATATAGTGATAAAAATGAAGAACCTTCTTATCTTTCTGATATTTTATTTTGTAACATGATTAATTTTCCACATATAAAAGTCAAATCTTTTGCTACATTATTTTACATTATAACAAAGCTTTTGTTATCGCTACCTTTTATTCATCACCTTTTGTTCTTACCTTCACCACAACCAAATTATCCTTCAAAACCACCTTTGATTTTGAAGCAACCTTAGACATGCTATACTCAAATAACCTTGTATAGTGTATATAGATCATCTTGTATATACCACCAATTCAATTCATCAATTAAAATCAAAATATAAAAACATCAAAATCTTCAAAAACATATTTTATTTTCATACCTATCAATTCTTGAAGTATTGCAGTTATATTTTCAATTATTTTGGATAAATTAGCATTTATTTGGAATCCCGCACTTTCACATTCACATGAATAAATATCTTGATTTTATTTTGTATGATTATTAATCTCTCTTATATCAAAGTCCACAGTTGAATTAAATAAAGTTTTGAGCATAGAGAACTGATCTTGTTATTTACTTGAACCAAATATATCTTTTCACATTAAAATGATTTCATTGCAAATTCAATATGATGCTACATAGTAAAAGTGGTTTCTTGAGTGAAAAGTTTCCCCTGCTATCCTATCATGCACATGGTCTAGAATCTTTGAGAATTGACAAAAGGACAAGCTCACCCCTACCCAGAATAAAAATCCCTTGCTCTACAGCTAATCCGAGCAAGTATCCCTAGCATAGGAAGAAAAAGAAAAGTCAAAGAAAATGAGAAAAAGAAAAATATTATTTTGTATCATCACAACAATATTTCAGCATTATCTCAAGTTCCAAGCAAAAATACAAAAAAAAAAAGAGAGAAAAAAGAGAAAAAGAAAAGCAAAAGCAAAATGCAATAAATCCCTTTCCCTACCCCTTGAAAAGAAAAGAAGGGTGAATGAGCTTGAATCCCTGGAATTCTCAATTATTCAAAAACTGTGAGGTAAGCCCCATAACAGGTGGTTTGTGCCCAACCCGCTTGGCCTTGGGTAATCCCTAGCGTGGTGATATGTCTGTCACATTAGCGACCTTCTTTTGTATAGACCTATGTCGGCTTATGGATTAGCTAGCTCTTGATAACCTGACTTACATGGTAGATCCGGTACGGTTACATGCATATAAATCATGGTCAACGAACATTCATTTGGTTAAGTCAAATTACTTGTATCAAATTATCTTGCTCAAAATTGGTGAATGAACAATACAATTGCACACACATTTGTATTTGAGAGATTCTCTATCATTATGATAAATCAAGATCGGTAATGAACTCACATATGCACATGAGGGTTCCTTACAAATCTACATTTGTCTTTGAGATAATTTAAAATATTTTTGCAACTCTTTTGGAATAAATTTTATCTTCTTATTTCAGAACATCTGTTTAGTATAAACACAATTACATACATTGTTTTCAAAAATCCAAAATTATTTTAAACAACCTATTACAAAATCTAGAAAATAAAGTCATGTTCATATTATTATTTTCTGTTTATCAAAAATCAAAAATCAATCATGCAATAAAACTAAAATATCAATTTCTTCTTTGGATTTCGCGATGATGGTATAAGTCTATACCTATAATTCTATGCCTAGCGCAAACCATTGTTCTAATTTTATTTTCCATTTATTTTAAACAAATTCATAAAAACATATGACTTACATCATTATGTTACACAATTGTGCTTTAAAATGAACGAACACTTATTCTATTTCATGTCATTATGTCAACATTCAATTTTGCAACCATGGTATAATTTCTAAGGAATTATTCAAAAATTTTATCACACTTAGGAATTTATGCCTAGCAAAAATCATATTTCTTTAAATATGTCATGCATAATATTTTTATGAAAATCTGAAAACAAATCATCACCCATCACAACACAAAGTCTTAAGACAGTCTCTTAAGCACTCTTTTACTTTTAGCAATATTTCTATACTGGGATTAGCTTGACGACCGAGCGAGCGGTGACTCCATGAAATGGTCTATAACAACGACAATGTCCTTTGAAATTATTGTTAGAAGTCCCTTTTATTTTTCATCAAATCACACCAAAACAACCAATTGTTTACATCAGATTATTTCATTTACAATTTTATGCCATGACATAAAATTATAATATTTCTAAAACGACATAATTACATGAATCATCAATAATCAATTGCAAAATTCAACATTAAAGCATCATACAACATATACACAAGTCATATCATCAAAAAGACCATATATATATCTCAACAAATTATGTACATCATATCAAACTGGATTGGTATGCCACAATCAATAGCCTGGCATACTCAATCCTCTCAAAAAATATATAATAATAATACAATCTCTATGTAGTGAGCGTCTAGCCTCGAGAAGCCCTCGAGCTCTCAGCCTCATCTCCTCTCCCACCCTGAGGTGGAGGAGGTGGTCCCATAGAGGTCCGCCCTATGTCGTGGGTCCTCGCCATCGATCGTGAGGATGTCCTCGATGATCCCATCCTGATCGGCTCCGCAATGTCGGCTGGTAGTGGTACCCTCCGGCTCTCTGGAACCATCTGGTAGTATGCTCCCTGGTAGAATGTAGTCCGAGCCATAGACCATGCCAACTCCTGCATGCTCGCTCCTCCACCTCGAGCTCTGAGCCATGTAGCCTCATCCTGTAGTGTCTGCACCTGAGCCCAGAGGTGGGCAACCTCAGCTCGGAGAGCCATCGTCTCGCTGCTCTCCCCTACCTCGACACCCTTGCCCTTATCGGGCGATGGTGGTCTCTCCCCCTACTGAGAAGGGAGTCCCTCCTCCCTCCTCCCTATCTGCTATGGTCTCTATGGAGCCCGTGCCATCCTTTGGCATCTCTCCTATGGAGACCGTCGTTGCTCTCTCCCGCCGTGACCCCGTGCTACCTCAATAGCAGCCTGGCATCGCCTCCCCATCCGTTGCACCATGGCATGCACTAGACCCTATGCCCTCATCATCCGAGGAGGGTGGATGCCTACGTACTAGGCATCATAGCCATCTGTAACCCTAGTGTCATCACCATCCACTGGCTGGATGGGGGCATCATCCATGTCCTGACTCTAGAATCGTTGCATGTCTGGAGCCTCGCTCAATGTAGTACTATCCCAAATAGTCCAAGAGTACTCATAATCCCTGAGAGAAGGGATCCCCTACTGTAGACCGAACTATCATAGAACTCGATCATAGCGGTGGAGCTCTACCTCTCCCCGCTCCATCCTCAACCAATAGACTCGCCTGATGCGAGCCAGCTCCTGCCCATCCTCTGCCCACCCGGGGTGCTCTCGCCATGGCCTCTAGGTGATCTGGTCTAGGATGAGGTCATCTAGCAACCTCCGTGACATCGATAGATCTATCCGCCACTGTGACCCCCTCTGTAGCCACCAGTAGAAAACCTGGGGCCTCTCTCGATCAACCCCTATCAGTGGGAGCCCTATCGGCCTCCGCACCATGATGTGCTCCCAGCACCAAACCTGTAGTAGCGATGTCAAGACCAGACATCGACCTCCCTTGTATACGACCCCATGTAGGATCCTATACAAGTGGCATAGTACAAAGCTGCCCCATGCAAACCTGTATCCGTGGTCTCTCATGTCGCAGACCACATCTGAGAGGAGCCATGGTAATCTGCACCCACTCTGGTGGCACAACAGTAAGCCACCTACCACCCCTACCAAAACTTGAGTCAGCCTAGATGCCCTAGGCATCTACCTTAGAGACTCGATGTTCACTCCGCCCTTCTCCAGGGTGAAGCTCGGGTCTCCGCTCAATCTCATCATAGCCTGGCCTTGATTGGCCATAGGCGTCATCAACCATCCCTGTATGGGGATCCTCATGATCCTCCATACGTCCTCTAGTGTGGGAGCCATCTCCCCTATCGATAACCAGAAGTAGGATGACCCCGGATACCACCTCTCTGCTAGGGCTGTCAGTAGCCCCATGTCCATCGGTACTTGTGGCATCTCTGCCACATGTTGTAGCCCGACCTGTGCTAGTCGGTCATGCTCTGCCTAGTCGAGCATGGCTATGTCATCTCTTAGTCCACCGTATTTCCATTCTCGACTCTTTAGTAATCCCCTCTGCAAAACAAACAATAAAACAATAAAATTCATTAATAAACCAATCATTAAAATAAAATTAAACACATTTTAACAAAGCAAAATTTCATAAAAATGATGATATCGTCCACCATTGGATGATATCATCCCAAATTGGGTAAAATCATCCTTTGTAGGATGAAATCGTCTCCGATTTCGTAACTTGGGGATCGCCCCTTGTTGGACGGGATCGCCCCTAGTTCATCGATTTTGCCCTCCGATGAAATCGATGATCTAGGGACGATTTCGATGAAATAGGGACGATTTCGTCTCGACGTCGTCGACGGCCTAAAAATGGCCGTGATGCCCCAAACAATCAAAATTTAAAACAAAAAATTGCACAAATTAAATTCAAACCTAATCTACTAGGATTAGATCCTTACCCGTAGCCCGCGTCGGACCTCTGTCGCTCTGTGCGCTGTCTCCACCATTTTTCTCTACAGAGCTCTAGAACAGTAAAAATGAATAGTAAAAATGAATTAGGGTTTTACCCTATTTTTCTTAATTTTATTTAAAAACAACATACATTTTATTTATTTTTGCTTTTTCGTGCTTTTACCTCAAACGTTCGATTTGGGTAAAAACACGGAGGGGGCACCATAGTCAGCAGTCGTACGATTCGACCAAGAATCGTCGTCTAGAAAATTGAGTACATTTTTGCTTTCTCGTAAAACGGGAAGAACTCGTCTTTAACGCATTTTCTTCGAAAAATTCGCTAAAGAGGGGGCAAAATGTAGCACCCTAAAATTGGCACAGTTAAACCTTAGTAAAAAGATAAAAATTCAAATTTTAACCTCAAACTACCCGTTAACCGCCTGTTACCCGCTCCCCTTGTTTTTCATGCCATTTTTAGGATTTGTTTTGACCGTTGGATGATATCGTCGCAGATTAGACGAAATCGTCCCAGATCTGACGAATTCGTCTAGAACAGAACGTCCAGACGATTTCATCCCAAAACCAAATTTTCATAATTAGCTTCTATTTCAACAGCTTCTCTAACTTGGGCAAAAAGCATGTCTACGCAGTTAGAGTCTCCCCCATTGGAGATCTCCCAAATTGGGATGATCTCCAACCTCCTAACCTCTCCCTAATCCTATATAAACTGGGATTTTCTTAGTTTATCCCCTTGAATCCCTTCCTGAAACTCGCTTAAACCCCCTAATACTTCCTATGCACATTAGAGCATCCTCGCACCATCATTTGCATTCTGTATTTCATGTTTTCTTGCAGGAACTTTACTATTTTTCAGTCGAAGCTAGCTCGGATCGTCGCAAGCGATTCCGGATGATTTCGGACGATCCTGTCGAGGAGCATAGATGATCTCGTACGATTGGAGGTGATCCCGACTGTAGTCCAGATTGGGGGCAATCGAGTCTAGAGTTTGCATTTCCTTATTATTTTTTTGCATTTCTTTATACATTATCTTAATTATTATATTTATGCATCTTGGAGTTCACCTCATTTAGCATAGATGCATGATAAAGCTAAAACAAATTATTAAGTTACTGCATTTCTCTTAATTGTTATTTGAATCTATTATTTAGGCATGTTTGTTGTTATTTCTATCATTCTCCTTTGCTTTTGCAGTTGCATATTTGGTATTTTGTATCTATTTTTGTGATTGCAGGTTTCTGACGAATTCGTCAGATCTCAGATGATCTCGTCTGATCTCAGATGATCGACTATGATTTGAGATGATTCTATGAAATATCAGATGATTACGTACGAGTTCGAGATGATTTGGACTGCTACAAAACTTAGAATCTTCATTCAGACATCCGAAATCAGGTATGTTCTGTCCTATTTAGCATATTCTCTGTGTTTAGCATTTATTCATATTTTTTGTATCCATAAAAATCAGCATTGGCATATAGAATAGTTTAGATTCATCTTGGCCAAACCTAGGAATTGAATGATTAAAGTACAAAATGAACACATCAAACCCACTATCAACCTAGGTGTGGAAACCGCCACTCAAAAGTTTCCTGGTGAACCCACCATCCATCAAAAATTCACCCTTATACCCCTCCCCCGAGAGGCGGGACCTTCAAAGGGCCTCTCAGTCCGAGGTATTGTCCCATCCTTCTCGCATCCCCCTTTCGGGCGTGGATCCTATAGCCTGAAGGTAAGGATGCAAAAAATTTGGAGCGATACAGATGAGCCTAAGAAGTGATTGCTCCACCAATCTAAAATGCAACTTTTGAGGTCCTCATGTTGAAGCCATATTGATTTGAATCTAAATGGTGTCTTAAGGACTTGACCTTGTTGTTGCCATTCAAAAACTAAGGGGCTATAGTCTTAACCAGTTTTTGGACAAGTGTGAATAGTTGCATATCCAAAGAACTAAATTACTTCCTTGGATAATAGAAACCTATCAAGTATCAGTTGGATTAGCTAATTACCTATTCTTCTATTGCTCCAAGTGTATTTTTCTCCTTTTAATTGAATTCCCATAAGTTTATTTATTCAATGAAAATAGCCAAGTCTTCAAGAGACTTAGAACTGATGGTGTTTCCTCTTTTTTTCTCTGACGGGAACAAAGGAGTGTTGAAATCACCAGCAAGCATCCACAACTTATTTTGGAAGTTGTTCCTCACCTGGCTTAGATCATTCCAGAAGGAATGATAGCCCAGCAAATTATTTGGGGTATAGATGTTTGACAGTATCCACTAAACTCGAGTGTCTTTGTAGAAAAATAACATATTGGTTACCTTATTAGTCTTAGTTATCAATCTTCCTTCAACCTTGTTTGGGTCCCACATACAAAAAATTCCATCTGAAGAGCCCTTCGTTGGACTAAACACAAATTCACTATCCTTCCATAGAGATTTTTCTATTTTATCATTGTTATCCATATCTATTTTGGTTTCTTGCAGGATAATGATGTCGAGTTTTAATTCCTTCCTCATCGACCTAACCAACATTTTCTTAGATGGGCCATTGAGGCCTATCATGTTCCATGAGAGGATCTTCATCTGTGATTTTTTGATGAGGATTTTTCCCCCCTCCTCGTTGAGATGAGGGTAATTTAGATTGCTCTTCTTCTTCTTTCAGCATATCAGTGCTAGTTTGGTCCACAAGAGACGATAGAATGATGGTTTGAGTACCATTTGCAATATCATTCTCTGTCTCCTTCCTCTTAACATCTTGGATAGATGGTCATCCTTTATTTTTCTTACTACCTACATTAGCTATTATAGATTTTTTTTGGCTTCATCTGATTTTCTTTGGGGAACAGTAAGCTTCATCATAGGTAGGGGATAAAGCCTACTTTGGAGAACTGATTACTTCCTCAAGAACAAGGTAGCAACATCTCTTATTGCTTGTGTAACTTCCACTTTTTTCTTATCAGTAGCCCATTGATTTTAATATGCCTAGGCTTTAGCATTGAGGTTTTCTAACCTATTCAAAAAAATTACTAGAATTTCATCATTTTACATGGAGGTGACTTCACTTTGCCATATTCAGCGTGATGTAACAACACATCAAGCTCTTGTGGTTCATTCTCCACCAATGAAAGAATATTTTATCTTTTTGAAAAAAATTATATCAGGCATTTATTTCTTTGATCAAAACCTTTGCGTAATATCTCCATTCTCTTATTTCTACAATATATGATAGAACATTATCTTTGACCATTACCTCACAATTATCAGATAATAAAATATCTTCCAAAAAAATAAACTTTCCCATCAGTTAGAGGATAAGGGTCAATGGTTTGATGGGGTTAGGGATGAGCTAATTGCACCAGCAATTAACCCCAGAGTTTATTTTGCTTCATTATCCTACTGTGGATCTTGAAGCACATCAATGGCCTTGAAATACCCATATTATAGAATATCCCCTTGAAAAAGATAATCCTCATCAAGAGAAAGATTAGGAAATTCTAATATGTTGGGCATACTTGAGATATTTCCTATAGAAAGTGTGGGTAAATCTAACACAATTTGTGTCTAGCTTAGTGCTACCCACCAAACCTGTGGAGAAAGGAATTGTTTTCCATGCATGCATTATTGGCCTCTCATAAATAGTTGTGTTGGTAGAGGCGGTGGTAGTATCACTTTTATTTTTCTCTAGATTAATTGATTTGGCTCCCCTATAAAATTTTACAATAAAATTTAAAGTAATATTATTGCTAAAAAATAATGCAATACCCACGTGTTGTAGGTGAGTTGGGGAGGGTAGGGCAATCCTCCAAGGGAGGTCCCTGGTTTGGATCTCCACCCCATCGAATGCACATTGGGTACCCAAAATCCAACTAATAATTCTAGTGCGATCAGGGTTGGGTGCAACTCCCAGATGATTTTGATGGTGTAGAACCCCCTAGTCATGGTTTCTCAGACCAAGGCGACCTCGTAAGGGGTTTTTTGCTAAATTCAAAAAAACAATGCAATAAAATTAAATTTAGTTTATCTACACTTACTAGAGGAAGATGTGACCTGTATAGAGGATTCCATCCTCATTGTTGGATCCATTCGACGTTGCTCTGAAAAACATGTAAAAAAAATCATTAAACTAAGTATGATTTGTATTCAATAAAATACATAATATTGAAAATACATAATAATTTTTGAATAGTTACCTATTGGATGTCAGGGTTGGTCGACTTCTTAAACATCAACCAAAATTATTCATGAAATTAATGGTGTTTCACAAGAAATAGGTGATATAGACATAAATTGTTTTGTAGATCTTGCAAATCTCAGTGTCAATTTTGCTTGCAAGTCAAAATATCCAGTTGCTTCTTGAATGTGACCCCTTATAGCAGCCTCACTTTGAGTAGAAGTGGAACATTTTCTCTACATTCAAGCACAAATTAAAAATTAAAAAAAAAAAGTATTTTAAAATAAAAATATTGGGTTTATTAAAAATTTTAATTTTACTTACACTTGTTGGACTGTAAGACCAACAGAGATCAAGTTGGAATGTTGTGATGTTGGAGGTGGGGAATCCTACATATTATGATATGCTTCATAACAATAATAATAATAAAATTCATTGTTGCTACACTCGTATAAGGGTTTCTACATGCGTTGAGGAGATCATATTTAATGCAGCTTGAAATGTGGGTACTCCAATCAAATTTGGTATGGCCAATACACCGAACCAAACCGGTCAACATCTAGAATGGAATGTTTGTAGTTCTTCCTTATAATACAATCTGCGCTTGGAAAAATTCAATGCAAGCATGAAGAAACTTGTCCAAAATACTAGAAACGCTTAAGCCCATTTTGGACTTAGTAGAGTGAACTGCAAAAAAAATATAGGAAAACATTATTAGTTAACAAATTATTATAAGATAAAATTAACACTTGCAAAAATAATATTTGAAAAATGGAAACTTATACCTTTCAAAAACTCTGCTAAGAGACTAAAGTTGGTCTCTTAGTATATTTTCTCCTCATCGCTTAAAATGTACTGATTTGTGATGGGTTCAGCATCCTTGTGTGGAAGCCATATCAATATCGATACATTTGAGGGTTTAACAGTGAAAGAAATATTTTAGCTTTTAATGAGAATCTGCAAAATCGACCCGTCATCATCGTAGGAGTTTACAATCCTTTCCAGCAAACTGATATCAATGTTCTAATACATCATTTTTGTCAATTCTATAAGACCAGAGTCTTTGAGCCATGAGGTACTGTATCTTGGTTGGTAAAAATATCAAAAAAGCTAGTACAAACAATATTTTTGAAGGAACAAAAGAGGAAGAGCCAACCATTTGGAAGGATGAAGGCTTAGCCTTAGGAAAGGAAGAGCTTCTCTGATCTATGTTCCAAGGGAAAAATATTTGAGGGATATCTACTGCTCTGAACTATGTTGCAGGGAAAAAAGCTAAAAAAAAATTTGTTTATACCTTTTTATATAAATATACTTGTGTGAAGTAAATGAGTGTTTAATATGTGGTGACGGTTATGACACATGGTGTAATTTAATTGGAACACTTGTAGGTGATGATGTATTGTTGTCTGTCATTCAATTGTATTATCTTATCGTTTTGTGTTGTTTTTCATATGATTTTTTTTGTCTGTTTTATGTTTGTTTTGTTGTCTGTCATCTAACTATTTTGTTGTTTATTGTCTAGCTGTTTTGCTTCCTATCGTCTAATTATCTTCTTGTATGTTGTATGTTTGTTTTGTTGTTTGTTGTCTGATTATTTTATTATCTATCATCCAGCTATTTTACTATTTTTTTTCCAATTATATTGTTTTTTATCATATATTTGTTTTGTTGTTTGTCATTCAGTTGTTTTATTGTTTATCATTTGGTTGTTTTGTTGTCTATCATCCAACTATTTTTTTGTCTATCGTTCAACTATTTTGTTGTCTATCATCCAATTATTTTTTATCATAATTTGAAGATCCATTTTATATTGTTTATTGTCCAATATTTTGTAGTTTATCATTTTTTATCCTTTATTTTGATGTCTATCATTCTTCATCCAATATTCTTTTTTTTTTTTTTTTGGTGGTGGCCACAAGGGGTAAACAGACTGTGACCACGAGGGAACCATTACATAACATATCCGCAACATGTGAGGCGAGAGATTTGAACCTGGGCCTCTCAGCAACTAGAGAGGTTTAACTACCCACTTGCTCTCCAACTCCTCAACATAGGCGGATTCTTCATCCAATATTCTATTACCTATTGTCCATCTGATATTTCATTTTCTATCATCCTTCATCTAAAATTTTTTTGTCTATCATCCTTTGTCTGATATTTTGCTACCTATCATACTTCATATATAATGACAAATTTTCCACTATAATATTTTATGGAAACAAATTGCCATGTCTTTTATATGAATTTGGACACAATTCATCTCGATTTTGAAACTGATTTACCCTATTTTTACAAATATATTTTGGTTTTGACCCCTTATGCATAACCCTACCACAATCTATCCTCCAATATCAAGAGAAGGCAACTAAATCATGAATCAGTAGGTAGATCTATGATCTTGATATGAAGAACATTGTCAACTAGGTCCATTTTGCATATAAAAAACCCATAGAAAATAGTAATAGGTTCTTGAACTAATATTACCAATCTATAGAGCTCAAAAAACTATGTAATTTTAAAAATAGAGGTTTAAAATGCTTTTGTGTGTAAAATTTATATCCTCCAAAATTTTGGGTATATTAATAGTTGAAAGGAGAGAAAAATAAAAAATAATTTGTCAAACCTTAGAAAATCTGACATCCAATCACTACTTGCCATATGTCAACTACTCATTTTCTAATGTCTACCATTTATACTTTACCACCTAGCCTTCATTTATGCACTAATAATTCAAATTTTACATCTAATTAGTTGATGATGCATATATAGGAAATAAATATTTTAAATGGATGCCATATCAACCTCAGGTATTTTTCTTCAATAACAAGTGTTAGCAAGATTCGAACTCAAGTCCTTATCTATACAATGTAGGACCCATGTCATTGTAACACTAATTATCTTAGGGTAAATATTTTAAAAAATGTATGGCACATAGCACGTGTGCCTGCATCAAGATGTGGACCTCTTGCCTATCACAATATATGGGGCTTTTAGCAACCTGCTCATGTGTAGTGAGTGTGCTCCATGCATGTGCCCTGCATGCTTGCATCATAAATCATACCCTACATGCATTCGCCATGCAATTGCATTAGCAAACACACCCCACATACACACAATAGCACACTAAAAAAATATATAAGACTCAAACCCAAGATTTTTATCCTGCTAGAAAGGTGCTCATCCATTATGCCAACACAAATCGATGAGATTGAGCCTAAATAAAATAAATGTGATGCATATATTTTCCATAAGAACCCTACCTTCATGTCCCCTTGCTTTTTCCCACCATAAAATTGAATATTCTAATTTTGAATTTTCAAATTTTGGAAGGAAAGGGCATATTGTTTAGATGCAAAAATAGGCATTGAAATGGTGAAATATTCAATAGTGCTAAAATTTTGCAAAAAATCCACTAGAACTAATAGTTCATCAATATTTGCCATTGATTGCCTTGTGCAACCTTTTTGTGTGATTGAGTGAAGTTGCTTTATTTTGGCTATGACATTGTGTTGGAGTTTACAATATTTTCCAAAAACATCCATTCACCACAATCATATGTAGAAAAAGAAAGAATATTGTATATGAAGAGCATGTAGATGAAAAAGAGAGAAAGAGAAATAAGTGACATGATTTGAGAGAAGAAATAAGACATGGGTGTTCGTGGGTAACCCCATAAAATTTTTCATATGTCACATTATGCTACAAATGATTGCTCATTGGTAGGTATTTATAGTGATACCAAAACCCCAATGAGAGGTTAACCTATGACAAACATAAACTTAACCTTGAGGTTTACATTATAATAAATTAATAATAAATTACCCTTTAAGCAATATTATCCATAAATGTGGATTAACCAATGCCACTAAGACTGAATACATGAAGATGGTTGTAGTATTACACATAAATGCTTATAGGTTTACACATAAATCTGTAGGCTTACATAGAAAGATGCATGTAGACTTAGATGAAGATATTTGTAGGCTTACATCTAGATATCCAAAGTCTTACATAGCACTTACTCATAGGTTACATCAAAAGCACCTATAGGTACTTCATCATTTTTGGCCTTGGCCTAATAAGCTGAGATTACAAAAAAATCCAATAGTAAAGATAGGTCAAGATAGTTATTGGAGTCACATGTTGAGATACAAATACTTAGAAGGTCCTGTTGGTCCAAACGACCATACCATAAGAAGAAATTAGGCATGAAATTCTAAAAAATTTATAAATTTTCACAAGGATGAAATAATGTGCAACATCACGATATGTCTCTACGTCGTAGTCATAAAATCTTGGGAATCTTGAAACTAAAAATGGGGTGCAACATCGCAACATGTCTCTACATCACCGTTGCAAAATCTTGGAAGTCTCAAAGGTAAACAAGAGGTATGACATTGATACATATCTCTATGTCGTGATCACAAAATCTTGGGAAGCTTTAAGGCAAACAAAAGGCATGATATCACGACATGTCCCTATGTCACAATCACAAAATATTGGGAAGCTTGAAGGCAAAAAAGGGATGTGAAATCACGATATGTCTCCACGTCATGGTCATAAAATCTTGGGAAGCTTTAATTCCAAAAAAGGATGTGATATCATGATATATCTCCACGTCATGATTGCAAAAGCTTGGAAAGCTTAAAGGTCAAAAAGGGGTGTGACATTGCAACATGTCTCCATGTCATGGTCGTGAAAGCTTTGAAAGCCTCAAATGCAAAATGGAGGTATGACATCATGACATGTCTCCACTTCATGGTCGTAAAAGCTTTGAAATCTTCAAAGGTAAAAAGGAGGCACAATATCATGACATATCTCCACATCATAGTTGTAAAATCTTGGAAATCTTGAAGATCAAAAAGAGGTGTGACATCATGATATATCTCCATGTTGTGATTATGAAATCTTTGAAAACTTCAAAGGCAAAAAGGAGGTGCAACATTGTGACATATCTCCAAGTCATGGTTGTGAGACCCTTGGGAAGCTTCAAGGAAAAAATGGATTATGACATCATGACATGTTTGCATGTCATGGTTATGAGCATGTAAAGAACAAAATATTTAGAAGAATCTCAATCCGCCATGTTCATTATAATTCCATAGTGGGAGATTGTTTCAATATTAAGGAATAGACTAGATTCAAGCATATTTCCACCACTTTCTTGTGTGCAAGCGATATTCGATCAACATTCATATTTTAAGCATATTATCCCACTTTAGATCAGTGGTGTTACATGGCATTTTGCTAACCTGGTTTGCTAAAAATATTGTAATGGTTTTTTAAACCTAAAACTTTTGTAATTCAAAATGTTGAAATATTATAAATAATATTGATGGCCTCTTTTGAAAAGGTTGACTCTTAGGCATTTACAAGTTGTATGTATGAAGAATTTTGAAAAGGGCAATACAACTTAGACTTCTATTTAGCCTCTGGTTCATCATTTTATAGAACATGTATGTATAAGTGATTGATTATTTTTATTTTAGTTGGACAGATGTGTATGGCATTAATTCTCTTTTTTGGATTTTTGCATATGCTCGTTTTCTAATTTTAGAATTCACAATCTGTTGGACTAAAAATTGATTAAATATATTGTTATGTAATTCATAAAATTGGTTGGTTTGTTAGAAATTTTGAATTTTTTCTCAATTTCATGATCCATACATGCTTCTTGATGTTGCTTAATTTGTATCATCTTAAGTTCTAACTTTAGTTGCATTTACTTCTTTCTACACCCTTTTCCCCCCATCATAGATATTAGCTAGTTAGAAACCTATAGGAGCTAGCCTTCTCTAGATATTGATCTTGTTAAGCTTTATAGCTTGATCGAGCATTCAATTTTGGCCAAGTCTTTGGGTGCATATTTTATCTTAGGTAAAATTTAAACCAACAATTTTGGTATGCCTAGTGGTACCAAATCCTATTACTCACATAGGTTATATATTTAGTGTTTTCTTTGCCCTGATATATCTAAATCACCTAGAATATCTATTCAAAATAGAAAATCCAGAAAAGCTTACATCCATTAGTTTTTTAGTCTTGAAATTTATGATCATGAGACAAGCCGCCAAAAGATCAAAGGAACCTATAGAATTTATAGAATTGCATCTTTGTAGTCTTATAATGTGTCATATTATATCATTTGGATCAACATTGTCCTCAAATCTCACTAGAGGATCAACTAATATAACCAATATTATCTCTATCATCCTTGTCAACATAGTAGCAGCAATGGCTACCAATCAGAATCAAAATGTGCATAACTACCCAACCTGGAATCATTTAGGTCCCCTAAATTTGGCCATCAAGAATCCCATTCCTTAGGTAGCCTTGAAGGTGCTACCAACATATTATGGAACTAGTAAGACTTATTATGAGCACTGTTAAAATATTGCATCACTAGCAGCCATACATAACATCCAGGAGGAAGATGTGATGATAAGGCTATTAGTTATATCTTTAAGATTAAATATATGTGCATACAAAACTTTTCCAAATTAAACTATAACTACATAGGCCCAGTTGGTTGGTCAATTAGTGGAACAATTTAATGAGCAAGCAGGTCCTTTCTTCTTGCTTACCCAATTTATAGTCATATAGAAACATCCTCAAGAAGAGAGTGAATTTCAAAATTAGATTCAATTGTACATGAAGAAGAGTACCTGAGGATCTTATACCAACCAATTAGCAATCAATATATTATAATATAAGAGCTTTCAATTCAAATCTAAGCATGATGATAAGGCAATATCATGTGTTTACTTTCCCACAAATTTTCTAGGAAGCCTTGAAGGCAAAAAATATCTTATTTCTATAGGAAGGTTACATCCTAAAACAATAATTTCCATATTTCCAAAATTTCCTCAAGCGTCCAATGCAAACACATCATACCCTATCACTAATTCTATAGTAAATTACCCTAGATGGCTTGGATCACCAACCATCCCAGTTGTATTATCTCCTCCTACAATCCTAACTTTACCTCCAATTCCTGCAATATCTGCATTGCCAACCTTTGATCCTCAATCTATTATCCTTCAATAAATGCTAACTACCATGAAAACCTTAACCAATGAGATCACTTCAACGAAGATAAGGGAAGCTAAAAGAAACTTTCAACCAAGAATATTCCCACAGGTAACAATGAATCAAGTTGCCTCAACTAGCAAGTACCCATAGAAATAAAATATAGTGTTTGTAAATCAATAAAATGAACCTTCCACATCCTCATTTGAATTGTATTATTGATGTTCTACATGCAATTATTTGCATGGTGAAATTTCATGCATGAAAAATCAACATCACATACAAAATGTGGTTATTGAAAAATCAAAAAGATCTTAGAAGGGGCAAATAAATATGATTAGAGAAATGGGGCACAACTTTATGATGTCTTCAGTAGAGCAATTTGTGGTCCTAACTAGATCAAGGAAGAACTATCTCTAATTAGATACCAAAGAACTAAATCCCTTAAAAAGTACCTTCAAAAATAAAGTATCGGGCTAAAAGTGAATTTTCCCATGATGCTTCACCTCAAAATCTAGCTCAGAAGCAAAGGGTGAAAGCAGAAAAATGATGTTGCACAAAAAGATGTTGAAACTCAAGAACAAGCAAGGGACAAACTAAGATACCCTGTTTAAATAAGCGTTAAATAATGGAATCAACCCAAGGATATAGGAATAGGTATGATAAGACTTCAAAATAAAAGGATAAACAATTTGATACACCTACTTTTAACATTGTGGAAGAATTAAAGAAGACACCATCAAAAGCAAGCATGTATGATGCATTGTTGCTTCTAGGGTAGATTTATTTACTACAAGCATCCCTTAAATCAATAAAAATAATTTCAAGTCTCATCCTTAGTTGAATCTAGCTCAGGCGAGCTCAACATAAGCAACAGGAAAGAATAGACCTCCTCATTTCTATTTATTACTACAAATGGAAGTATGGGTGGTACACAATTGCATGATAGATTCAAGTGCAACTACTATGATAATGCCTAAATTTATATGTGATATCATGGGAATGGAATATACCAAAAGTAGCATGTGAGTACTACAATTATATGGTACTCTAATCAAGACTATGGAAGTGATCAAAGATATTCCCACATTATTGCATAGAATACCTCAGATCACAATCATATAGGAAGTGGTCGTGGTGGAATTAGAACCTTATTTTTGGAATCGCAACCAATATATGAGGGTATTTATCCCTTGACTACTCACACGTGGAGATTCCATACAAAGTTATAAGGATCTAAATATTCAATGAAAAGTCTTCTTCCTTTCATATTGATAAAATTACAGAGGATAGAAAACATGTTAATAATGTGATAAGGATTGATAAGTGAGCATACATTTTAGCACACATTAGTTTTATAGTGTTAGATTAAGTTAGCTTTCCTTATGCTATTATTCAGGATGCAATCTGATATTCCTTATTGGAATATATTGCAAATAATGTATTTTTGGCATCTTGATGCCTATATTATATTGCAAATTAATAAAGTTGAACATCAAGGATTTTTCAATCCTTTGCATTGGTATCATAGCAGGAACGAATCATACCCTATGATGAGGAATTTCCATAGCCTCTACTACATACAAGGCCTCTTATATGGTTTCAAAAACCTAAATAACTGATGTCAAATATTGTATCTTTTTTGCTACAGTCGATTTAGTGTGCTAGTTGAGGTGTGTCTGCTTTTTTACATTTGGTATCTTGTAAAAGGAGATATACCTTCCATGGGGACATATCTAGAGTAAAAATTTAGATGGTCAATGGTTTGTTAGCACCACAATAATTTTGGTGAACCAAGAATTTTATTCCATCAAAAATATTTCGAAGACGATGCTAAGGTCATACCTGATTTGAAGGGCTCACCTCGAAGTTCATGCAGTCAACCCCATTAGGTAGTACAATCCACCTTGCTATGATGACATAGGATCCAAAGTAGGGCCAATATACACTAACAACCTCTTTATCGCAATGTCAGTCTGACACAAGACCCCCCACTTATCCAAATCCTAGGCCTATTGATTACATTTGATATAGCTTACGTGCATATTCTTTTCAAAGAACATGTTAGCATATATTATATTCCACATAATTCAAGATCTCAAATATTAGTGAGGGCCCCGATATTTGTATAGGTTCTTTCAAACTCCTAGCTTTGTAAATGCTCGATGCAGAATCCTACATAGTGTTGGTATCATGAACAACGAAAGCTAACGATAGGTCACAAGAACCTACTACAGTGTTAGACCAGCCCATGTCTCAAAAAATAGCTTTCATTAATTTATGCAAAACCAAATTGCATCACATTCCTAATGTTTGACAAATGTAGCACCTGATAAAGCCTAGATATTATCCAAAGCTTGTCTTAGCCAGATAGACCCCAACATAGTAGACCAATATAGATCCTAACGTAGACTTCAATTTGTAGATCAAAAATCCCATTGGCTAGCATTATTTTGGATCTATAACAGTCTTTATGCCTCTTGATGAATCACAGGCATCTCGATCATGAATTCCAAGGTAGCACGATGTAAGATTTTTTAGACATGATTCTATGATTGCAAAACAAACATGTGGTAAATCAAATAACACTATAGAGTTTATTTTTAATTTGCAAGAATAAAAATTATTTATCCCCCATTTACTAGGTTGAAGGTTTTTAAAGCCTTCAAATAGGGTAAAACTGCCCTATTGAAGTAGCCAGCACTCATTGGCTACACCCAAGAACTGGCTATGTTAACCATTTCATTCCCATTATCAATTAGACCATGCCATGATTAGTTGAAAATATTTCACCCTCATTGACTGTGCCATTTGATCGTTAGCAATATTGCAATTCAATGAACAGCTGAGTAGTGCCACGTGGTACACTGCAATAATTTTCAATGAATACCAGTGACCTTTGAGTCATTTTTGGGAAATTTTCCATCCAAAACAAGTTTGCACCAATAATTTAGGTGCTACAATATAGTTTTTATTAATTCAATCAAAATATTCATTACTTAATTCACACAAATTAATTAATTAAATTTGAAATTCCTTGCACCTTTTTAATTAATTATCATGGAATAATTAATTAATTTTTAAACAGCTTGTATTAAGGTGCCATTAGTCCTATTGTGGACTTTATTTTGGCCACGAGTTCATTATATACTTTTTGAAGTATTTGTATCCACTTACATTTGTGGATGTTGTAATTAGATCCATGAAATCTTTGAGGAGATAACTTTTACTCCTCCCATTTGGGGTTTTGAAAAACTTGTATGGATTTTTAAGGAGTACAACTCGATGGTACCCGACACTCCATACTTTTATCCACTATATACCAAATGGGCATTATTACAATCCCTTCGTAGGATTTGGAGTCACCATTATGACTTTTTTAAGGCATCCTTCCACTTCATACCTTCTTCAAATACAAGTAAATCTTGTAACTAGTGATCTCCTCTATATAACACTTGGTGGTTGCAGCGACTAGTTATCCATGCACTTTGGTAATATGAGTCAATTACCATAAGGACACTTGGAGGATTTGTGTTTTGTCCTCTTTTTTGCAACAGGAAAAATTTTATGAATATGATTGAATATAATTACTACCTTTGCAAGAGTAGAAATCCCTTTTTCATTCCAATGGGGTTATTGTATGATCTTTGTGCTCGAGCAAAAATTTCCACAAGGCTCTCTCTTCTTCACTTTTGAGGATTGTATTCTTGGACACCTACATCAAATATTTCCCACTTCCTTGTAAAATCATTGGAGTCCAATGCTTCCTAAGTGGGGAGGAATGATAAGGATTTTTTAGTGAGCATACATTTTAGCTCACGTTAGTTTTATATTATTAGCTTAAGTTAGTTGTTAGCTTAAGTTAGCTTTCCTTATGCTATTATTCAGGATGCAATCTGATCTTCCTTATTGGAAGATATTGCAAATAATGTATTTTTGGCATCTCGATGCCTATATTATATTGCAAATTAATATATTTGAACATCAAATAATTTTCAATCCTTTGCATAATGCTAGTATGCTTACTGAAGAAATTGAAGAGCTAGATCTAATGGAAGAAGTTCTAGAGGAGCTCCAAACTGAGGATCAATTCTCTTTGAAATATTTTAATGCTATGATTGAAATAGGGATTGGAACCTATTTAATCATAAAACCTAAAAATGTTGAGCCCCCCACTCTATCAAAACAAGATTCTCCCATGAATCAGATCTGGAAGCTTTTCTTTGATGGCGCCAGATGTAAAAATAGGGTTGGAGCAAAGTATAGTGCTAATCTCACCAATTGGGGCTGAAAAAGTATTTTCATATAGATTAACATGGAGCTGCACAAATAATGTAGTAGAATATGAGGCACTCTACTTGGGCCTAAGAAAGTCTAAAAAGTTAGGGGTTAAACAGTTGCAGATATATGGTGATTCAGAATTGATAGTGAATCAGGTCACAAAAAGGTGTATCAGTAAGAAGCATTACCTCAAAGCCTACCGAAACAAAGTGTGGGATCTATTTGAAGCCTTTGAAGATTTGAATATCAAGGCTATTCCTAGGGAACATAACACCCATGTTGATCTGTTAGCATCAATGGGAGCCAATTATTGTCCAATAGCTAATGTCATACAAAAATCAAAGACAATAAGGTTGGTATATAGACCATCAGTTCTTGATAAAGACACTTTTTGGTAGGTCTTTGAAAATGATGAACAAGTGGTGGATTTTTTAGTACATGAGATGAACTATTCAAGTGATCATGCCTTAGAAAATGAAGAATATGAAGGTCTTATTCAACTGAAAAACAATCATATACCAAAGGGTTTAATAACTCTTGAAAGCCTATTTGATAGCAATGATCGACTAGTAGGCCACACAATAAAAGTTGATAAGAAAAGTTACAAAGAGATGTCATTGGAACCTGGGAAGGTGCTTAAGGTTGGAGTTCAATGTTCAGAAGAAGAGGTCAATCAAATTCAATATTTATGTAAAGAATTCAATGACATTATAGCATGGACATATGATGACCTCAAGGTGTACAACAAGCAAACAATACAACATACTATTGAACTTGAACTAGATTCAAAGCCTTTTCGACAAAAGTAGAGGTCTATCAACCCAAAGATAGAAGCCCTGATGAAGCAAGAGCTACTAAAGTTACTTAATGCTAAGATAATTTACCCTATCAAGCATTCCACATGGGTTGCTAACCTAGTGCTAGTCAAAAAAGAATGGGGACATCCGATTATGTGTGGATTTTAAAAATTTGAACAGGGCCTCATTGAAAGATCACTATCCCCTTCCCTAGATAGATCAAATACTGCATATTGTAGTAGGAGCAAAGATATTTTCATTGCTAGATGGATTTTTTGGTTATAATCAGGTTTGGGTTAGGGATGAAGACCAACACAAAACTGCATTCACTACCAAATGGGGAACTTTTGCCTATCAACGAATGCCTTTTGGTCTATCCAATGTAGAGGCTACTTTTCAAAGAGCAATGAATCTAGCTTTTGGGGAACTAGTGAATAAAGTAATAGTCATCTACCTAGATGACATGACTGTATTCTCTCACAAAAAGGAAAAACATGTTGAGCATCTCAAGATGGTTTTTGAAAAATGCAAAGAATTTGGAGTTTCCTTAAATCCAAAGAAGTCAATATTTGTTGTCCAAGAAGGAAAACTCTTGGGTCATGTTATTTTTGAGGCAGGGTTGGCCATTGACCCAGATAGGGTGAAAGCTCTCTTAGATCTTCCTTTGCCATTGAATAAGAAAGGGTTGCAATCTTTCTTTGGATAGATCAACTTTGTGCATAAATTTATTTCATATTTTGCACAAATAGTGAAACCTATGACTGAATTACTAAAGAAGGATATGGATTTCAAATGGATAGACCTATGAAAGAATACATTCAAGAACATCAAAGAGGCAATTTCCTAGGCACCTATACTTATTAATCCAGATTACTCAAGGGACTTTATCTTGTATGCAGTTGGTGAACAAGAAAGTTATGTTGTAGTACTTACACAAAAGGGAGAAGACAATGAGGAGAGACCTATTGCCTTCCTAAGCTAAACAATGCAAGATCATGAAGAAATATATAACTTCATTGAAAATCAAGTGTATGCAGTCATGAAGTCATTAAAAAAATTCAAATACTTTCTATCTCAAAGTAAAACTCTGGTGTATGTGGTACACCCTGATGTTAGAAACTTTATAGTTCAGGGAGAGCTAGGTGAAAAAAAGGTAGGATGGGTGATAAAAATTCAAGAGTATGATGTAGAGATCCATCCAACCAAGATGGTAAGAGGTAGAGCTTTATGTCAAGAATTGGCTAGAAGAGTAAAAATGGACTATGTAGCATGTCAACCACCAAAACCAATTTGGGAAGATGAATAGTCCTCAGAAAGCTTAGATTGGGTTGATGAACTCATAAGCTATTTCTAGACAAGAAGATACCCACAAAACCTAAATGCCTCACAAAGAAGAAGGTATAGGCTTCAGGCTTTGAAATATGTCTTGTTACCTGAAGGTTTATATAGAAAAATTTAGATGGAGTTCTTTTGAAATGCATTAAATATGATCAAAAATAGAAGATCTTGAAGGAGTTCCATGAAGGCTTGTTTGGAGGATATTATTCAGGTAGAACAACTACACTAAAAATACTAAGAAAATATTGTTACTGGCCAACCATATTTTTTGATGCTTTCAAAATGACAAGAGCATGTGAGGAATGTCAAAGGCATGTGGGAAGGAACAAAAATGCTTCATTACCTCTCAAGCCCATACAAGTAGAAGAACCTTTTCAGCAATGGGGCCTTGACTTCATAGGGGTGATAGAACCAAACTCATCTATAGGACACAAGTATATTTTAACTACCACAGATTATTTCACCAAATGGGTTGAAGTAGTGCCCACAAAAAAGGTTGATCAGGAAGTAGTGATTGAGTTTGTTGAGAGCCTGATTACAAGGTTTGGCATACCTGATGCATTGGTTAGTGATAATGGTCCATCCTTCATTGGAGTAAATATAACTAATTTTTCTAGAAAATATGGGATTTATTTGAAGACTTTCTCAAACTACTATCCATAAGGAAATGGTTTGGCGAAATCTACTAATAAGAATTTTCTTAGGATTCTAAAAAGAATTTTGAAGGATAACAAGAGAAGTTAGCATTTACTAATAAAACAAGCATTGTGGGCTGATAGGATCACTATTAAGAAGTCTATTAACACATCTCCCTATGCTCTGGTATATGGAAAAGAAGCCATTCTTCCTATACATCTAGAAATACCTACTCTAATATTGCTTGATCAGACTCATACTGTAGAGGGTGACCCAATGGAAGACAGGTTAATGCAGCTTTTACAACTAGAGGAACAAAGAGAAAAAGCTTATGTGCAGTTTAAAAACATCTAGGGGAAACCAAGGAATGGTTTGACAAAAAGGCCACTTTCAGAAAATTCAAAGTAGGAGACTTGGTCTTAAGATGGAATGAAAATAGAGCAAAGCCAAGGAACCACCAGAAGTTTGATTCCTTTTGGGAAGGCCCATTCAAAATAATTGCTGAAAAACAACATAATGCTTTTCAACTACAAGATGAATAGGGAAGAATTCAAATGATCCATGTTAATGGTTTTCATTTGAAGCTCTACTTTCATTAAAAAATTCACTCCTTGTATTTTATGTATTCTATGTACTATATTTTCTATTTTTTGGTTAAAAGCATCATGACATCGTGACATGTCTCCATGTCGTAGTAGCAAAAGTTCAGAACCCCAAAGATCAAAAGGTTGGTGTGACATCATGACATGTCTCCATGCCATGGTCAACCAAGTCAAAATACATCAAAACTTGAAAGGGTTCATGGTTGCACAACAAGAGGGAAAAATTATTTCTAAATTTGAAAAGCAATGAAGAGCGTGATGGTCATTAATGCACCAATTGCTATGATTTTTTGAGCAGGTTGGTGCATGAACTAGAGTAGAAATACCATGCAAATTAAATCATCGAGCAAGTGCACAACCACCATAATTAATTGCATTTCACCCTAAAAACCCACAGAGCTTAATATACAATAAGAAGTCCTCATGAATTTTCATTGAATCATCTACTAAAATTTTATGCAAGAATTCTCTTCATCACCGAAGGTTTTCTCATACAAGCAGTTCAAAAAAGACTCAGTGAAGCAGTGCTCGAATAAATTCTTGTACCATAATGGTAACTTCTTCTTTAGTCATTAGGGCATCAACATAAGTCAAGGCTAAAAGGGAGGTCGAGTTTTAGGATAGGGATGAAAAAATTGTAGACACAATGGTAACTTGGAAGGGCGCCAAGCAATTGAGGACTGACATTGAGGATAGAATGTCTAAAGGTATTACTCCATCAAGCCCTAGCACTTTTGCCTTCCATTCCTTGTTATCATTTTATATTTGCACCCTAGTCCACCCATGCCTTGAGTTGGTGCATGCCATAGCCAAGTACTATGACCCCAAGTGTAGGATTATTCAAAATGCATAAGGAAGAACCCTATTTACACTTTCTCCTAATGTTTTCTCTATTGCCTTTGCTACGAGCCTGATGCCTACTGAGAAACCTAAGCCTTTTCACCTCAATGATCAGGCAAAGTATTATACCCTAGGTAACCGCTCAAATAAGGGAAACCATCTCAAGTCTTGGGTAGAATCATAATTGAAAATAACATAGATAGGGGGAAATTTACCTATAACCCCCATCCCAACAATTGAGTTCCACAACCCTGAGCTTTTCTCAATGTTGGTGGTATTAGATGGGTTGAAGTCAGATGAGAAGGTCTAGGGTTGGCAGCTTGCCATAGCTTACTACATTTCCAACCCTAAATTCTATGAAACTTCTATCATGGATCAGGGCACCAGGCCACTTTTATTTGATTGGCCCTCCTTCTTAAACCAACAAATCCATGAGCAACTGTGCAAATTGAAGAAAGGTTCCAGAACTTCTTTCAGATATTACTCCCATTTAGCCTAGGTATTTCTCTACTTTATGGCACAAGAGATGCCTTGGATAGCCATGACTAATAAAGATGAAAAGGGGAACCCCTTGCTAGTCTATTCATGGACCACTATGTTAACCATATTTGAGTCATATTACAATTTTAACAGAGAATTCTTGGGACCTACTTTGAATATTTTGCATGGGAAAATGAGTAGGTTGTCCCAAAAAGAAAAAAGTGTTTTGCAAAACCCTCATGCAGAAGAAGGGGATTGGTTCTTTTTTATAGAGGGTACAATCATCAAGTTGTATGGATTCACTGGAAAACCATTTTTGCTTCCTCATTTTGTAACAGACCAGTTGTTTGCAATGGAGTATTGTAGATAAACTGAGTATATTAATTGCACATATGGTATTAGTATGGGAAAGAAGGGGACTTGCACCTACCCTTTCAATTTTGAAGGTATAACAATAACAAGGAAGGGCCACTATTAGAATATCACCAAGGCTATGAAGAAGTTGGGTCTGATAGAGCTACCTCAAAGATGGAGGTATGACCCTATTGATAAATTTATTGAGAGGTTGAGTATTATTAATAACTCTAGGCCTCCAAAATTTAGCAAAATAATTAGAGCCCATATAGATCAGCACAGAAATAATAAAGAAAATGAAGAATTAGAATGGCATGTAGACCAAATGCAACCACTTCCCCCATGGAGGGATTTCTATGACTAGGTTGTGGACTATGACCCTCAAAATGATCCAAAACATGTCCTAGGAGAGGCTAAGATTGCTTCCATGCAGAAAAAACACAAATGGACTGAGGTCAAAATTTTGAATTGGTGGATTATGAGGGTCGAAACTGATACCACTCCCTCAAGATTTGGTATCAAAAATGATGATGAGTTCTCTACCAAATATGATGAATTCTATGAGTCTTGGGTGGTAGATAATGGAAAGAAGATAGCCCTAAGTTTTTATTGAACAACCAAATAAGGATAAGCTATGAAGGGCACAACAGAGGAGGTAGACTCAGGCAAAGAAAAATCATCCTCTCAAACTCAGTAGCACGCTACTACAGTTGCAACCCCCTCTTCTTCCACCATTGGAAAGACACCTGTGTATACCCCTATGCAGGAATAATTGGGAAAGTATTCAAAAGCACCTAAAATGATGTAGAATATGGGTTACACTAGGGAGGGCCTTGGGAAGAATTCTCAAGGAATCATTGAGCCCATACAGGTACATAAAAGGCCAACTCACTTAGCTCTTGGAGCAAAAACTTTAAGAATTGAAGGTGTTGAACCAACTACCTCCTCAATCAAATTTGTAGCACCAGGCTCTACTGGGCTAGTGCCTCCTCTAGTCGAAGTAGCATTACCATAGACTCAGTAGCAAGATGCAGATATAGATGATAATCTTCCTCTCAACAAAGTATTCAAGAGGAAGGCAGGGGATACAACCAAGGAAAGTACACAAAAGCAGAGAAAAAAAGAGAAAATTGGAAAAAAAAAGTGCCTCAGAATAGGAGAAGAGTACTGAACAGGTGCCTTAGTAGCAAGTTATATGCACCTCTAAACAAGAGAAGATTGTTGAACAAACACCTCCCATAGAAAGTTCCCAAGAAGAACAACAACTTCAACAATCAAGCCCAGGTATTGTAAATATTCTTTCATCTCCTTCTTCTCCTCCTAATTCCCCAAAGAATTCCCCCTCCCATTCTGGTCAAAAGGATGCTCGGTCTCCATCTCCACAATGCTCACCTTCACCTCAGGTTTCCTCACCACCTTCTCCATCTATTCCACCTTCCACAAGTCACTCTCCATCATCCCCTATAGTAACATCTAGTGAAGCCCCTACAAATATGGATGCTAATATCATAGCATCAGGTCTCTCCCCTACTGCCCACTTCCCATTGTTGCAATCTTTGACCACCACCTCCATTGCTCAGACTCATCCCACCATATCTACTATTCAAAAATTTAAGGTCACTAAAAATGCTTACGATTGGTGGAATACGAAGGTTGCCCAGCCTTCCAAGAAATTTGTGCATCAAAGGTAGATGATGGCGGTGGACCCGACCACTCTTCAATAAATGAAAGTAAAACTTAATCCCCTAGTTGACAAACCAGAAGGAGATATGACTATAGAAGATTACCAGGTTGAAGCAACAACAGAGGATATTACACGATTACCAATGCAAGATGAATTAGTGGTTGCCAAGGCTCACCTGGATACTATCTACCTACATGGAGATTATTACAAGGGAAAATTTGAACAATCAAAGGAAAAGGTTGAAGAACTAGAGACTACATTGAAATATCAAAAGAATGTTGAAAGGACCCTTAGAAATGAGGTCAAGAAATGGCAAGACAAGTTTCAAGAAATGGCTAAGTACAAACAAGAAATTGAAGATGCCAAGAAGCAAAATCAAGTTTTATCTGAGCAAATTAAGGATCTCCAGTAACAAATCCAAATGGAAAAATCCAAAGCCATAGGATTCTCCAAGGAAAAGGCCAAATAAGTAAGAAAATAGATGTCTAAGGAGATTCTAGAAATGAGCCTCAAAGTTTAGCCCGTGTTGTTGTACATGGAAGAAATGAGTCAAATATTGGGGGTAGGAGAGCACAAATTCAAGAATGCTGAAGATTTTGTCCAGTCAAGATTATCTATAGTAGCAAATATCCAAGCACTGGTTGAAAGCAAGTTTGAATAGATAGCAAATAGGGTTCCTAACAAAGAATGGTCTTATGCTAAAATAATGGCTAGGAGATTTTTTAGAAGGCATAGATTGATGAATCAAGGGTGGAGGCTTGTCCAAGAGCTCAAAGATGAATCCAAGGGTATAATGAAGCACCTAGATAAAGCTACAAAATATGGATTCCTAGGATTCTAGGATGAAAAATATGAAATCCTAAGGGAAGAAGAACTTTGAGCAGCCCTAACTGTAGCTATGGATGATGAATCTAAAATAGAAGGATGGCCAGAGCCTATACAATAGGAGCAAGTCTTCCAATTGGTGCATAATCTCACCCAGATCAAGTCTTGCATGGATGAACTGATTATCAAGGCCAAAAGTATTTCTTATGATAAAATTTTTGAGCTAGAATATATCCATCAACAATTCACAAAGTCATCAGACCCCATTGATGAATGTTGGGAACAGGCTTGCAAAGCCTACAATGACATCGCTAAAATATTACAAGACAAAGGTCAAGGTAGTAAAAGCCAAGTAAAGAAAGAAGCTAATAAAGAAGTAGAAGTATCCTGATGACCAGAGGGCAGGATAAAAGAAAATCCAAAATCCATATTTTCTCCCCAAGACCTCCATTTGTTTTACCATTTATTCATTAATTCCCTTCATTCTCATTTTTCATTCATTCATTGCCCCTTATTTATCCTTTTTTATTTTTTAGACTTTATTTACCCAATGTATAAGGCCCTGAGTTCTACAAATTTTGCAAGCAAAACACCCCAGGAGGCACCAATTATGTTGGTCCAAATGACCACACTAGGAGAAATAAGGCAAGAGATTCTGAAAAATTTAGAAATTTGCACAAGGATGAAATAAGGTGCGACATCGTGACATGTCTCCATATCATGCTCATAAAATATTGGGAATATTGAAGCTAAAAAGGAGGTACGACATCATGACATGTCTCTACATCGTGGTCACAAAATCTTAGAAGGATTAAAGGCAAAAAAGGAATGTGACATCGCGACATGTCTCTACACCATGGTTGTGAAAGCTTGGAAAGCTTGAAGGTGAAAAATATATGTGACATCATGACATGTCTCTACGTCATAGTCACAAAATATTGGGAAGCTTGAGGGTCAAAAAGGGGTACGATATCATGACTTGTCTCCACATCGCGATCGCAAAATTTGGGGAAGCTTGAAGATCAAAAAGGGGTGCGACATTGTGACATATCTCCACATCATGGTTGCAAAATTTTGGGAAGCTTGAAATCCAAAAATGTTAGAGTATATTATATTATTTAGGTACATGTCAATGTACCACCTTGGGTACATTGTTATATTAGGATTTTATCTAAGGTTACTTGAGGATGACATAATAAATGCACAAGTGTCAATGTGCAATGATGTAAATGTACAAGGAGTCCACTTATACATGAGTCATAGGAAAGGTAGTTAGGAAGAGTAAGGGCCAAGTAACTTATCTTCTTATATAAATTCCCCATAGAGAGGAGTAGAGAATTGAGGAGAGATTACTATGGAGTTGTTAGTAGGTACATTGCAGTTTCCATTAGAGTTCTAGAGTGTTCATTTCCTCTATTATATTGCATTGTACTATTTTTACAACTTTCCATGAATAACATATTTTAGCATTTTTGTATAATTTAATTATCTTACTTTTATGCATATCTTACATCTTGTGATTTCTTTCTCCTATATCATACATTATCAAAAGCTAACAGTGGTATTAGATCTATGGTAGATCAGATAGGCATAGGGAGAGCCACAAGAGAGATTGAGAGGAGAGAAGAAAATATCAATTCCAAAATTTTGAGATTGCATTTGGCTAGAGTATTTCCATAGAGTTGCAAAAAAACTTATGAAGACTAGGACTCAACATTCATTCCACTAGATTGACAAATCAACTAATGAAGATTCATCACGTAGAATTTCTTCCATTACAGTTCTAATATTTTTTATAGGATAAAGGAGATTCGAATTAAGTTGTAAATATTCCTATAGAGATCTAGAAATAACATCATCTTTAGAATCAATCCAACATGAAAAGCAACAAATAAAAGAAGATAATATTCTAGGAATCTAATGGAAGTCTTGTTGCAGATCTACGCAAAGCAGAAGAAGAAAAATCCATAGGAGCCTTGTTCCAAACTTGAGGAAGAGACTCTAGAGAAGATTCCAAGAGAAGAATGGAGGTTGGTGATCTCCATTAAAAAACTACAAGTAGCAGATTGAAGAGACTCTAGAGAAGATTGAAGGTTGATGATATCCATTGAAAATTTGCAAGTAGCAGATTGAAGAGACACTAGGAGATTGGTGATCTCCATTTAAGATTGAATACTTCACCTTGAAGGAGTAGAAGAAATCAGCCTAATAAGTTGAAGAGATACACAAGATATCTTATTGAAGAACTTCCAATTTTTGAAGAGATAGAGGACTAGCAAAAGTCATGTTCTTGAAGCAGAAGATTTTAGAGATCTGAGAGGGATATCTCATTGTCAAAATTCCACAGTAGAAGATTGAATAAAAATGTCTCATTAAGAAGAACAAAGAAGCTACAATATTGAAGACCTTGGAGAGGTTTCAAGGAGAAACAAGGAAAATTCTTGGTGAACCTCGTTGAACGAGTTGCTAGAAGAACTCATTGGATAAATTCACTACCAAGGAGAAGCTCCTGATAGTGAAGGAATTGGGATAATTATCGCCATCCAAAAACAATCCCAAATGAGAAGGATTTGGTAAATTTTTCAAATTTTAGAGGAGGCTAGTGAAGACCTCAAGACTTTCATATTCTTGAGAATAAGACCCTATTTTAATTCAAAATTCAACAAGGAGGTTGAAGGAGAACTCAAACATAAGAAGCCTACCAAATCCAATAGATTTGGAGATTGACTTTCATAGCTAAGAAGACACATTTTGGAGATAGGGGTTTGTTGAATCTACAACAAAATACTGAAGGTTTTATAGCTGTGATTTACTACCATTCTAGATAGCAAATTGGTGAATCTATTCATCAAGATATACATCATCTTCAGAGATCATTAAAGGTAAGCAACTTAGGTGTAAAGGGTTAATTACTTGAACACTCATATTCAGATCGTTACTTAGCTTTATTGAGAACCTTATTAGAATTAATGTTGCAATGAGAACTCATATTATAGTCTTCAAGAGAGTGCAAAAATATTCTCTTAAGGTTATTACCTGCACATTAAAATAGGAGTTGACTATATTTTGATAGAAAGAAAAATATCATCTTCCTATTATCTAGTTACAGCAAAGAAGACTAAATTAGATTGTATATATTA
This sequence comes from Wollemia nobilis, assembly GCA_028583015.1. Taxonomy (NCBI): domain Eukaryota; kingdom Viridiplantae; phylum Streptophyta; class Pinopsida; order Araucariales; family Araucariaceae; genus Wollemia; species Wollemia nobilis. The sequence goes on from JAQPPZ010016670.1 coordinate 3,413,544, forward strand.
TAGAGAATTCTTTAAGAGTTATCATTGGTGCATATTATAAGTTACTTTTAAGGAGTAATAAGGAGATTGCAGTTGCACTATATTAGTTTTTCTTAAAGCTTATTAGAGGTGCACTAAGGATTTTCAATGAAAGTGAAAATTAGTGCAAGATTAAGCCACTCTTTTTTTTTTAAATAAAGGGGTAAAAATTTATTGATAAAAAGTCTGGATTACAAAGTACAACTGAGCCCCCAACCAGGACTCAAATAAGCACCAAGACTGGCTAAATCACCAGACAAGGTCAACTCACAAAGAAAACCAAAAAAAAAACAAACCACATTAAGTTTGAACATCCTTATGGATCAACTCCTGTAGGTGTTGAGAATCCCCAGACGGGAGACTCTCCCAGTTATCAATACTTTGAGTATCCAATAGCTCAGAAGCCCTTTTGGCTAGGTAATCAGCAACCCCATTCCATTCCCTTGGAATGTGCACAAATGATATAAATTCAAACTCTTCACTCATTCTGAGAATTTGAATGGTCACAGAGGCCAACTGCCAATTAACATCCTCCACTCTTTTGTTGTTTAAAAGATTAACCAAAATTTGAGAGTTAGACTCGCAAAGAATCCTGTGCCAGCCAAGAGAAAACCCCCTTTGCAAGGCCTCAAGTATCGCCAGAGCTTCCATAATATTGTTGGAGTGAACACCTTTATAAATGGAAAAGAAAAAACTAACCACGCCAGCAGAATCTCTCCCAACACCACCAATTCTAGCATGTCTAGGATTGCCCCTAGACGACCCATCAGTATTAATTTTTAAAACTCCTCTAGGGGGCAGTCTCCATCTACCCTCTCTCCTAACCTTCTTGCTAAGCTGAGGAATCCTACTAGGGCTAGAAGAATTCACACCAACCCCAAACAAACCAAGGGCCTATCGTAACTTCTCCTCCCTAGAGTCTAAATGGGGGTCCACATCACATTTACTATGGATAGTTTCTTGAACCATACACAGGATCCTTTGCCAGATCTTTTGAACAGCCAAATGACTTCCCTCAAAAATGTGATAGTTTGGTTCGAGCCAAATTTGCCAGATGATGCAGGAAGGGCCCAAATTCCAAGCCACTTGGAGGAAGGGGGCCTTGGTCGGAGGTTTGCCCAGACTACTCCAAAACTCCACCAAGGAGAGCACATGAAAACAAGGATGGTTCCAGGCACTCCACCAACAGTGCCAAATGTCTCTGGCAAGGGAGCATTGGAAAAATAAATGAGAAGAGTCATACTCATTCTTACCACAAAGGACACATAAAGAGGGACCTTGAAATCCCCTCTTCCTCAAGTTATCCCAAGTGAGGCATTTATTACGAGCTACTAGCCAGAAAAAAGTTACATTTCAGCCAAGAAAATCTATTCCACACCTTTTTCCACCATGTGACAGGGAGACTCCCAAACTTTTGCTTATCAAGAACTTGATAACCATAGGCTACAGAGTAGGTTCCCTTTGGATTAGGGTTCCAAGCCAGAATGTCTTTATCCCTCAATGAAGAATAGTACCTCCCCACAAGAATAAGAGAAAGCACATCTCTATCCTCGACCAATCCCCCTTGGAGCCATTCCTGCAAATCTTTCCATTTGTACATCTCCATATTTCCAAAATACTAGATTTTTTTAAAGTCCTCCACATGAGACCAGCCCGCTTCCAAGAAACAAATGCTTAGGGAATGTAACCTAGGATATTGAGTCAAGATAGGAGGGTGGCCATCCCAAGAATCCTCCCAAAAAAGAACATCTGATCCCCGATTGCAAATCCAGAACAAACCCTGCTTAATTAAATTAGCTCATCTTTTCAAAGTGTCCCAGATAATAGAACATTTCCCAACCAAACTGGCTCTAGGGATATCTGCCTCAAAAATACCTCTCAAGTATTTATAAGATAATATTTTAGCCCAAATCTAATCTTGAGAGGTACACCATCTCCAATAAAGTTTCGCAGCCAAAGCCTACCCAGAAAGAGTTGCCTATCACAACCCAAGGCCTCCCTCTTGAACTGGCCTACAAATGGAATCCCATATAACCAAACTCCATTTAGATTGATCAAGTTTGCCAGACCACAAAAAATATCTTGACAAAGCATCCATGTCCTTGATGAAACAAGGAGTTGTTTGCATAAAACATCTGTAAATGGGTAAAGCTTGAATAACAGATTTTAAAAGCAATACTCTACCTACAGAGGATAGCCATATGACAATCCAGTGATTTACCTTCCTTCTAAAATTATCAAGTATAGACTACTAAGAAGATCTAGGCAAAGGATGAGATGAAATCGAAATCCCAAGATAAATGAAGGGGGGAGTCCCGACCTAGAATCTTAGAATGCGAGCAATCTTGGCTTGAATAAGAGGGGGGTATTGAAGAAGAAAATAAATGACTTGTCCTCATTAATCACCTTTCCAGAAGCACCAAGATATATGTCAAGAGACAGTATAATGTTTCCAGCCTTCCTTGATAGTGGCAACTCCCAACAAAGCAAGTATCATCAACAAATTGAAGGTGGGAAAGAGGTGGCAAACTTGTTATCCCACTTCCACCCCTGAATGAGACCATGCCCAACCTGAGACTTGAGTAATCCGCCCAACCCTTCTGCCATAATGATAAACAAATAAGGAGATAGAGGATCTCCTTGCCTTAATCCCCTTGAGGCCTCAAACAGCTTCGATGTCTCGTTATTAACAAGAACAGAGAATGAGGAAGAAGAAATACAACTCATCACCCATCTAATCCATTCCTCCTCAAAGCCAAAAGCAGCAAGAACTTTTTGAAGAAAGGACCATCTAACTCTGTCATAGGCTTTTGCCATGTCCAACTTAATGAACATAGTTTTCTCCTTAGAAGTTTCCATTGAGTGAATAGCTTCTGTAGCAATAACAACCCCATCCATGATTTTTTGGCCAGCAACAAACCCACCTTGCTCCTCATAGATGATTTTTCTCAACCATATCTTCAGCTCTCTCAAAGAATAATTTTTGTGATGATCTTATATACAACATTACAGAGAGCAATAGGCTTGAACATATCTAGGGAATTCGCTCCCTCTTTCTTGGGAATAAGCACCACAAATGTAGCATTTAGGGCCCTTAGAATTTGTTTGTTCTTTTGGGACTCACGGACCACCTCCAAAAGGTCAAATTTGATTAGCTCCCAAAAATCTTGATAAAACTCAATCGGGAATCCATCCAGACCTGGGGCTTTCCCCTTTTTCATCTTGAATACAACACTTTTCAGCTCCTCAAGGGAAATTGGACCCATCAAGTGCTCATTCATCTCTCTAAAAACAATCGAGGGAATATAGTTTAGAATAAGTTTTTCTTCCTCATCATCTGATAGGGCATCCTCCTTGAAGAGAGAGGAAAAATACCTCTTAGTCTCTTCTGAAATATCCCTTAAAGAAGACAGCAGGGCACCCTGAGAATTAACAATAGAGGTAATCAGGTTACCATTACGACGAGCCTTAACAGAGTTATAAAAGAAGGTTGTGTTCCTATCCCCTTCCTGAAGCCAATCTACTCGAGCTTTTTGTTTCCAAAAAATTTCTTCCCTCGCTTCCCATTCAACAAGGTCTTTTATAGCCTCAGATTCCTCAACAAGAAGCTCCTCTGTGAGTCCATGATCTCTAATATTCCTTGAAGCTTCTTCCACCCTCCTAAGAGCTACCAGCTTAGCCAAGGAAATGTTCCCAAAATTTAGTCTATTCCATCTCTTCAATTTATGCTTAACAAATTGTAGCCGCTTCATAAAGGAGTACATAGCAGTGCCATGAGGAGGTTTGCCATTAGTCCACCAGCCTCCCATGAAATCATGAAGCTTAGGATCTCATAGCCACATAAGTTGAAACTTAAATGAGGGATTCTTTTTTAGCCCTAACTCCAGAGCAGAGATTTTGATAGGCCAATGATCAGATCCTCTACCCTTCAGAATCACAGAACTAGCGCTTCTATTATTGCCAATCCAAAAACTAGAGATTAGAAACCTATCATGTCTCTCTAAAATGGAATATTCCCCACATCTTCTATTATGCCAGGTAAATATCCCATTATTCGACTTGATGTCAACCAGTTCAAGGCCCAAATATGAGCATTGAAGATAGAAGAAAAAGGCTCAAGACGATCAATCCCACCACGTTTTTCCTCCAGACAAGTGATAGAATTGAAGTCTCAAACCAAAATTCATGGGTACAGGGGAGCCAGACTTCTCACAAAGCCAATGTGCTCCCATAAATTCACTTTACCATTGTAATCAATAGGATCATACACGTTTGTAAGTAGGATGGTCTCACCAGATTCATTATCATGCCCGATCATCGAAATAGACCACCTACTAGCAATCCAGGTAAGAGAAGAGATCTTAACTGGATCCCATAAACAAGCAAGGCCACCAGCATATCCACATGCACCAATACACTAGCATTGCCCCTTTCTCCACAACTTGGGAGTAATATTGAACAAACTATCAATAGCTAATTTAGTCTCCTGAATAAAAACCACATCCGGAGAATGAACACGAATCAAATCACGAACAGCTTTTTGTCCTGGGATGTTGTTCAACCCCCTTACATTCCATGAAAGTATGATCATTTTTGGGGGTTATAAAAATGGGAGTCCAATGTTCTCACCAAACCCGACTCTACCAAAGTCTCCCCCATTAACTTAATTTTATCCTGGTCTTTCTTCCGACCCACCTTCATATTCTTATCTGAAACATTTTTTTAAATTATTTTATGCTGCAATCCCAACACCGTAGGAGTTTTACAGTCCATGGATGACTGCATCAGTGCCTGGGTAGGAGAGGGCATATCTAAATCTATGCCATTTTCTAAGATAACTTCACTTCCAGGGCTAGGGCCAACCATATCACCTATACTCAAAACCAAAGCCCTATGTTCTTCATTTAAACCCCCTATATCTGATTCCCTTGGTTCCACATCATGAAGAGACAATTGATTTGGTCCTGTTATATCTATAACAGGTAGCGATGTTTCAGGTATCTCCATGCACTGATCAAGGTTCTCTAGAATTTCAAAATGGTTGAGTTGAGCATCTAGCTGGTTATCCTTAATGTCTCTTTTTGCATTTCTTCCTTTGTTTCGAGGTTTTACCATAACAAAGCCTTCCTTATCCTGATCCCCCTCCTTTATCGAGGCTTTTCCTTTATCCATATTTTGTACAGCTCGAGAGGGCCCATGATTTGAAGCCACAGGTAGGACAAACTTAGGGCATTTTCTTTGTAAGTGGCCATATTCATGGCAAATCCGACAACGAAATGGAAGAGCTTCATAGTCAAGTTTTTGAACCCATGTGGTTGATCCGAACTGTATTTCAATAGAATCTAGAATAGGATTGTTTAAATCAATTTCAACATAGATACGGGCAACAAAGATTACCTTTTTATCTAGCGTCTATTGTGACGGTCCAACCGGCTTCCCCAGTAGAAGGGCAATCATATGCAAGATGTCATTTCTCCAAAATTCCAATGGGAGCCACGGAAGTTGAACCCACATCAGAACCCATGACGGCCGCTCCTCTGATGGGTTGAAACCCACATGCCAGGGTTTAAGAAAGAGTCCCGCTTGGTTACAGAAATAGGGACCTCCTTCAAATTCTTTGTTACGATCTGCAAGACAAGAAAAAAACACCATAAAATAGTTGTTTGCACTTAGCATCACCTCCACATCGCCTTCAGGGTTCCAAGTATTCCTAACCCAAGCCTCCACAAAGGGAAGAGAAATTCGGATGCCCATAAATTTACCAATAAGTGCATGTTTGGTTAAATACTTCACATCTTCTACCACCGAGTCTGGTTGAACCACTAGAACCGGCTTGGCTTCACATCGTTCCAAACATCCATTGTTCTTTAACAAGCGATTCCTAACATGCACTGGGAAATCCTGTTCCTTCCAATCATTTTTAAATGAAATACCAGCACTAGCATGCACGCTCTGTGATGGACCTGATGCCATCACTACATTCCTCCAGTTTTTCATACCTCCTCCAAAAACTGTTGCCATCCCCACAGAGCCCCGAGCTAGGTTCGTAAGATTAAGCCACTCTAAGGGCATATTATTTACATGATTATTATCTTGGATTCATTGTTACTAAAGTATCCAATTGAAGGAGTTAGATACTAGTGTTGTCTAATAATAAAGGTAACAATGCATTGCTCTCAATGATTAGAGCAAGTAGTGACCATATCTAAGAAGCAAAGGAAAAGCTTCAGGTAAATCTACATTAGTTATCAAACTTCCAACTAGGAATTGAGCCATCGAAGCAACCAAGAGCATAAATCGAGTGAAGATATATCATCTACCCAAAGGACAACATTGGATTCACAGTTGGAGCTAACCTTGAAGAAATCATTGCTGGAAATTGTAAGCTTGCACTCACTAAAAAGGAGGAAAGAGTTGGATAAAATATTGAACAACTTCCATTCACTGGAGAAGATATCAGGATACCAATAGCTATGAGGATAACCTCATATGCAAGTACCACTTGGAACAATATAGAGAAGTGTTACACATTTCAATAATACTCAGATAGGAGCCCAACAAAGGAGTAACACTCACCTTGGAGCATTGAATAGAGAAGCAATCATTTTGATACCTAGTGAATGAGTAATGCCCATATTGTATCGTTGAAGGAAGGAGACAATAATTACATCTTGAAGTTTTGGAACATAGATTGTAATGTCTACACAGTAAGCACCACATTTTTTAAGCATAAAGAAGGTATTATAATACCTCAAACAAACCATGTAGGGGATATAGCACTATTAGTAACCCAGGATGAAAGAAATTTTTATAAATCAAAATGAATAATAGCAAAGCGAGGTGACCAACGAAGCATCTCAAATGAATTCAAAGGCTATCATAAATCAACGCTATCAAAGTTGAGCATTGAACGCTCAAATTGCAAGGTGAACATCAGCGCCACTCAAAAGGAGGAAGCATTGAATGCATGGATTATGAGCAAATATCAGCATCGATCAAGTAGTAAATACCAACGATGAAATAGAGCATTGAGTGCTCATATTTTAAGAGAAATATCACCATCGTTAAAGGATAATACCAGCGTCATCGATTAGACAAGAGCATTGATTGCTCCATAGCACCCAAATTGAGAATCTCACTCGCCATACATTAAAAGAGAGGTAAAATATCTATATGTGTTAATATTTGATTTCTTTAATTCAAGAGTTATAAGGTGCATACTATAAGGTTGGAAGTTAATTATTATTACATTGATATATCAACCTTGGAAACTAAAGAAAGCAATTTTGGTAAAGGTAGGAGATATCATAAAATTGCTTGATATACAAACATTAAGATATTTGCAAATATCTAAGTAGGAGGCATAAGGTTTTCAACCTTGATAAATTGATTTGCAAATATTATTATTATTTTCTAATATTCCAAATTAGGGAGTTATAAGGTATCCTACATCAAACCTTAGATAATTGGAATTTAGAAAATTAAACTATTGAAGGTAGAAGAAGGAAGTTTACTAATCATCATTATAGGAGCTGGAATTACTTACTTACACTTGTCTCATACTCATACTAAAGAGACAAAAATCCAGTCATAAATAACTACTTCAAAATTGATAAGTGCATAAGCTCATTAGGAAAAATAAGGAAAAGTAGGAGTTGATTATTGCCATTTACAAAATATTACAAAATCAACTTAAAAGATGAATTAATCACTAGCCACCCACTTTATCAAGCATATTCTAATTCTACTAGGGAGACATGAGGAATTCTACAAAACTTGATAATAATAGGATTTATCAAGTTTGATCATATATTCAATCCTTTTAGGAGAGATAAAGGTTTCTACAAGATTCATAACATACCTTAAACTAGGGAGACATAAGGGATACTACAAATCCTACATCTAATTTTTTATCAAACTAGTTCACATACTCAAACTAGGGAGACATAAGGTAGAATACTATCAAGAATCTATCAAAGTATCCTCAAAATACAAAATAGCTAAATAATTTTATTGGTTTATCATATAAGAAATATGTCAACCTCAAAGGATACAATGAACAATAATATGAACAACACCATTAGAAAAGAAAGAGCAAGTGTCATAAAAATTGGAATCAAGAATTTACTTATAAATTCTGAAGGAGACTTAGACCTTACTTCAAAAATGATTCATAGTGAAGCTTTAAAAGATAACTTTGAAACCATGGAATATTATCTACATGCTCAAATCACTAAAGCAATTGATAATGGAAAGAGTGACATTCAAATTCCTTTAGAATTTTATAGCATATTATATATGGCATTACTTACATTCAAATGTTACAAGGATGAGAATGTAGAACAAAGAGGATTGATAGAATTACTTAAACTAAAAATAGAAATGGATGAATCATACCTAGAGAAGATATTTCAATCCTCATGCAATATTGATACTTCAAGTTCTACTAACACAAAATCTTATCATGATGCCTTAAGTGTTTGTTCATAAGCTTCTATACAGAACTTGGAAAATGATAAAAAAGACAAAGGCAAAGAGAAGATACTTTTGCAAGAATTAGGTGATAATACATCCACCTATGACAGTACCGATTTCAAAGACAAGAATAAAGAAGAAGAAGAAGAAGAAGAAGAAGAAGAGGAACCAAATCAAGGAGGCATACAATGTAATGTGAATTAAAGATAGTAAAAAGAACCAGATCAAGATAAAGACTATTCAAAAGAGGAAGATACATATTGAAGACTAAAGTCTTCAATACCCAAATAATGTAATACATGGGGGGTGTTAGAGTATATTACATTATTTAGGCACATGTCAATGTACCACCTTGGGTACATTTTTAGATTAAAATTTTATCTTAGGTTACTTGAGGAAGAAGTAATAAATGCACAAGTGTCAATGTGTAATGATGTAAATGTACAAGGATTCCACTTGTACATGAGTCATAGGAAATGTAGTTAGGAAGAGTAAGGGCCAAGTAACTTATCTTCTTATATAAAGACCAAAGAAGGAGTAGAGAAGTGAGGAGATATTACTATGGAGTTGTGATTAGGTACAATGTAGTTTCCATTAGAGTTTTAGAGTGTTCATTTCCTCTATTACATTGAATTGTACTATTTTTGTAACTTTCCATTAATAGCATATTTCAGCATTCTTGCAAAATTCTATTAGCATATTTCAGCATTCTTGCAAAATTCTATTATCTTATTTTTTTGCATATCTTACTTCTTGTGATTGTTTTCTCCCATATCATACATATCAAAAGCTAACAAAAAATGGGTACGACATTGTGATATATCTTCATATCACAATTGTGGAAGCTTGGAAATCTTGAAGGCAAAAAAGAGGTGCAACATCACGATATGTCTCCACATCGTGATCTCAAAAGCTTAGAAATCTTGAAAGCCAAAAAGGGATGTAACATCGTGATATGTCTCCACATCGCGGTCATGAAATCTTTGAAAGCCTCAACGGAAAAAGGAAGGTGCAACATCACGACATGTCTCCACTTCATGGTTGCAAAAGCTTTGAAAGATTCAAAGGAAAAAGGAGGTACAACATCGCGACATGTCTCCACATCACAATTACAAAATATTGGGAAGCTTGAAGGTCAAAAAGGTGTATGACATCGTGAAATATATCCATGTCGTGATCGTGAAAGCTTCAAATGTAAAAATGAGGTACAATATCGTGACATGTCTCCAAGTCATGGCCATAGAAGCTTGGAAAGCTTCAAGGAAAAAATGGAGTGCAACATCGTGACATGTCTACATGTTGTGGTTGTGAGCATGTAGAGAATAGAATCTTCAAAAGAATCTTAGCCCGCCATGTTTGTTATAATTCCACAGTCAAAAATTATTTCAAGATTAAGGAATGGACTAAATCCAGGCTTATTTATACCACTTTCTCACGTGTAGATGATAGTCGATCGACAGTCAAATTTTGAGCATATTATCCCATTTTAGATCGTTGGTGTTGCATGACATTCTACCACTTTGGTTCACTGACAATTTTGTAACATTTTTTTAAACCTAAAACTTTTGTAATTCAAAATGTTGAAAAATTATAAAATAGAGTGATGGCCTCTTTCGAAAGGATCGGCTCTTAGGCGTTTACAAGTTGTATGTATGAAGAAGTTTGAAAAGAGCTATGCAAATTAGACTTCTAATTGACCTTTGGTTCATAATTTTGCAGAACATGTATGTATGAGTGATTGATAATTTCTATTTTAGCTGGATAAATGTGTATGGCATTAATTCTATTTTTTGGATTTCTACATATGCTCATTTTCTAGTTCTAGAATTTGCAATCTACTAGACTGAAAATGGATTAAAGACATTGTTTTGTAATTCATAAAATTGGTTGGTCTATTAGGAAGTTTGAATGTTTCCTCTATTTCATGATATTTAAATGCTTCTTGGTGTTGCTTAATTTGTACCATCTTAAGTTCTAGCTTCAGTTGCATTTACTTATTTCTACACCCTTTCCCTCCCATCATAGATATTAGCTAGTTAGAACCCTACAAGAGCCAGCCTTCTCTGGAGATTGACCATATTAAGCTCCATAGCTTAACTGAGAATTCAATGTTGACCAAGTCTTTGGGCGCATATTTTACCTTAGGCAGATTTTAGACCAACGGGTCCTACTTGTATTTTTATTTTGGAGGGCAAAAATTATGATCATGACACTTAATTTTAATTAAACAATATAATATCTCTAATTATTTATTGGAACATAATAACAATAATGTGTCATTTTAGAACGATCCTTGGGTATTACCTCTCCCTATAGGTCATAATAGAGAGGTCCTAAGAGCATTATTGGAATTTCAATGGGGTACCTAATTTGGAGACTATTAGATAAAAGGAAGTAGTTATTTTGATAATGAAAAACTTATGAGTGGATCCAAAACATAGATACTACAAAAATTCATTAAAATATTAATAGGACTAGAAATAAAGAGTTATAGTGGGAAGGATCAATATAATAAGACTACACTATGAAATTTAGCTATTATAACACATCGATGATCAAGAAGGATGATAATTTTGATTGGACCTTAACTCGGAGGGGTGAATCATAAACATCAAAAGTCTTCCTATGGTTGGATTGTGGAGCTAATATTATCACATGATAATCTTATATAAAGGAATATTTAAGGGTACTTCTATTAAATCTCTTTATTCCATAATACATAAGTGTAGACAAATCCAATTGGGGTAATAGAAATTGGAAAATTTTATTTTCAAAGTATAGATGCAAGTAATTGTTTCATATAGTTGTCTTGGTTAGGATTCTCTCCAATATAATGAATATATTAAAAAAAAAAGAGGGTTTAAAAGTATTTTTATTAGAAACGGAAGAAATGATTCAATCTTAAGCTAATGGAAGGAGAAGCATTATGTTAACTCATGAGAGGTTGGTACCAATATGGCATTAAATGGATTTAAAAAGGGAGATTTTTTCTAAATGTTTATCAACCATTCAAGATATTATATGAAACAAGGTAACCATTGTGCTTTCAAAGGATCCTAATGAGAAAATTAAATTTTACAAATACGAGATCAATCCAATGTTTACTTGCATAGAACAAACTTGCATCCAAAAGAAGTATTCATGCAAAATAGGTATACTAATAGCTGATTTAGATTAATCTCATATCATATTACAATTCACACAAGAAAGTGGAAAAATATAATTGAGAAAATACCTTTGTTACTTTACAAATAAGAGGTTGAGGATGAGAAATATGCTAAAGTGTCATGCATACCAACACCTAACACAAAAATAGTTGTTACAACATGGCTACTTGAGCAGTTTATATAACTTAACCTTACCATCTAGAAACATGGGTAATATAATAAGATTTTTTTTAAATATTGTAAAATGGACATATATAGGTGTTATATGGCTTGTAGCAATATTTTTGAAGTGAATGGAAACTAAGATTTTTTTTAAATCATAATCAATTTTTTTGATATTTTTGAATACACCTTTTTAGTCTCATAGATCTTATAAGATCTCCCATAAATAAAATTAAAATTTAATATCGTTTCGTTCAAGTGATAAGGATGAAGAGAGCTTGGATCATATGAAATTATGCTATATAAATTTGAGCTTCTTGTGGCATACTTTATTAGAGCAACATAAGGAATTCATGAGTATTAACTATATGCACATTGTATGAATAAGCAAATATTTCAAGGTAATAAGAGACACTTAAAATAACTTCAATCAAATATTATAGATATAGGAGGTATAATCATAATGATTTTTAGGATAGGGAAAATAAAATATCTAGATTACAAAAAAGAAACATAAAAATAGAACTTAAATTAGAACCATCCTCAAATATGAGGGACAAAAGTGAATCTTGATGGTATTTTAGAGGAAATAGTAGGTCAAATAAAGTCAAAGGAGATTTTTTGGATTGTGTAATCTTCACTTATTGACCACAACCTGACTTTATACATTGTATTGGTCCATGGGCCCATATGGCCCTTTGTTTAGGTGATCCATATGTTATTGTATTAGATAATAATATGTCATCTTGAAATTTATTGAGATTTATATAACCAGAGGTATATGTATACACCACTCCCAACAATTCAAGATCTTGGGTTCAATATCATTCATCATTCTTAATTGAGATATTTGGTAACATAATATTCATTCATTTATTCATGCCATTTACTTTATTTAGGTAACATATTGATTTTATTCATCTCTTTTTATATTATTGTTGGAAGTCAAAGCGGTAAAAGGTAAAAAATTTGTTTGACAATGATAAGCTTTGGACCTTACCCTTTTACCTCCTTGGACGACAGCTGACTGGGCATATTGGATGGCTTGGACGATAGCTTACTGGGCAGATTGGATGGCATGGATGGTAGGGAGTTCGACTCCTATTTTCTTTTCTTCTTTCCTCCCTATTTTTCTTCTTCCCTATCTATTCCCTAAGTTTTCTAAGGTAGTTAATTCTCCTATTATTTAAGCATTGTAAACACTGCATTTTGGTGAATGAATAATACTTTACATTTTTATATTGCTCCACCTAACTACCGTGCCACATCTGGTATCAGAGTGAGGTCGAAGAGGGCCCATGGATCGATGTCGGAGGACACCAGTAGCACGTGAATCGAGGCAAGGTCGATAGGGCCCATAGCACATGAATCGAGGTAAGGTCAAGAGGGCCCATGAATCATGAACTAAGGTGAGATCGTGAGAAGGCCCGCATAGAGAGCATGCGAGGAGGAGGAGAAAACCACAGGATAAGGCAATCGAACATCAATATGTGGCAAGGAGAGAGCAAGGTCGACGTAGACCAGAGACCAGACAACAGGTGATGTGGCAGACCAGAAGACAAGCTACGTGGCAAGCAAAGATGACAGGCGATGTGGCGAGGAGAAATAGGCTCAAGAAGGAGACAAAAGGGCACACTGATTGCCCAAAGGCAATCGAATGACATTGTGCACGTTAAGGGTTTTAAACACCTCAAACGACATCGCACGGTGGATGTGGGACTAAAGTCTCTTTAATTTTTTTTTATCTTGTGCGCGGTCACGATAATATAAAGGAGGCAAGCCTCCTTTGCCTTCCCGTCGGGCCACGCAGCTCGACTAGCTCGAGGAGCCAGCCTTAAGGCGCCCGTCCCTGGCATATCGCAGGTTCGAAATGCGACGGTAACATTTTTTCATTATTTTTTTATGAAAGCAAAAGTCGAAAGTCTTGAAATTGATGTTCTTTGCCTTTGGTTCTCATCGGCGGTGGTGGCCGAGTTGGTAAGCATGATTTGTTGAAGGAGATAGATTGCGAGTTCAATTCCTGCAAGGGTTTAAAAAAAATTAAAGTTTTTTTTGAAATTTTTCTTTATATTATTAAATTAATTATTTATATTATATTTAATAAATTAAATATAGTTGTTTTTAAAAAAAAAATTAAAGGGCATTTATTTTTTTTATTATTAAATAGCAATATAGATTTTTTTAATACCATAAAATAAGGAGAATATTGCCTAAGAGGCAATTCATTGTAATAGAAGGGTTCATTTTTCACTTGATTCGAGGAATCACAAATTGTAGAAATATTGTGTAATAAGCCTAAGAGGCTTAGTTTTTTTTTGTAAAAGAGATAAAGGATCAAAATTGTAAAATTGTAAAGAGGCATTGATGATAAGACCAAATGGTTGTTTTCATGCCTTATGTGCAATTTTAGCAAGAGAAGGTGCAAAGAGATTTGATGAAAAAGTAAGAGGTTATGGGCTCAACATTGTGTTTAGCCAACTTCAGAATGCAATAATTACACATCAAATGCATCTTGACTCAGGGTACGAGGCAGAATTTGAAGATAACTCTTTCAAGAGTCAATTTGAACAATCGAAATCTGTACAAGCTACACCACAAAAATCAGAATATACACACTACAGTATTTCAGTGGAAATTTTAGAACCAGAATCACCATAAATAATATTGATAAGTGATGACGAAGAAGAAGTAGCAGATAATTTCATGAATCAAGAGATAGCATCCCCACAACAAGAGGAACAAGCAATCAATGATAGAGTAAATCAAGTCAGATTTGACTTAAATTTGTAATCTCTTCTTTCTTCTTTCTTCTTTCTTCTTTCTTCTTCCTTCCTTCTTTGAAAAAGCAGAGTGCTTTATTGTAACCATGAAATAAAAATATTTTTTTAGTAACTATGGCCTCACACAATAGTTTACCTATACCAGAGTTCAACGGTTATGACTACGAGTATTGGTCTATAAAAATGAAGACCTTGCCCATAGGAATATATTTGTGGGACATAATAGAAGAGGGTTACACAGAACCCTCATACTGGACAACACTAAGTGCCGCAGATAACAAAACACGAAAAGAAGTACAAAAGAGCAACTCTTCTGCTCTTTCTCATCTCCAAGCAAAGATTGGAGAAAAGTATATTCCCTAGAATCGTCAGCTTGTACGATCGCACAAGCTGCATGGAAAGATTTGAGTGATGGATTCCAGGGTAGTAATCAAGTGAAGTAGGTGAGGCTTCAAACACTAAAAAGAGATTTTAAAAATCTCATAATGAAAGATGATGAAAAAGTCGATGATTATTGTGTTAGAGTAAAAGCAATTGTTGATAAAATAGTTACACTTGGCGAGGAAATCAAGCCTGAGACAATTGTAACAAAAGTGTTGCGAACACTTCCATAGATATGGAATCATATTGCCATAATTATAGAAGAATCCAAATATCTTTCCACTTTAACATTTGATGCATTAATCGGATCGTTAATGTCACATGAAGAGATATTTTCATAATCTCCTTCAACCAGCTATGGAGGCGACGAGAAGGCCATAACTTCCAATGAAAATAATGGAAGAGGACGTGGAAGAGGTCAAGGCAGAGGACAAAAAAGAAGTAGATGTAGAGGAAACTACAGAGGAGGCAACCAAAATAGAGGCAACCAGAACAGAGGAGGCAACTCCAACAGAGGAGGCAATCAGCATAGAGGAGGCAATCAAAATCGAGGAGGAAATCAACGGCAAGGAAGTGACAAGTCCAAAATAGCTTGTTTCAACTGTGGCAAGCCAAGTCATTTTGCTCGCGACTGTTGGTCAAAATCTTCACAAGACAGTAGTAGTCAATAAGGAAATTATGGAGAAGATGATACCTCTAATATTTTTCTTTCATATGGACAATCAAAACAGAATCTAAATGACACATGGATTCTAGATACTGGTTGCTCAAATCATGAGTGGCAAAGAAAATTTATTTGCAACTCTAGATTCCACTTATAAATCCCAAATCAAATTAGGGGATGATAAAGCATTGCAAGTAGAGAGAATTGGAGCCATGGAGGTTCCAACCAAAGAAGGACTAAAGAAAGTGAATGACATCTATTACACTCCAAAGCTCCAACACAATTTGTTAAGCGTTGGGAAAATGATGGAGAATAATTACAAACTTGTATTTGATGAAGGACAATGTATCATTTTTGATAAAAACAATTGTAATCGTGTCATCAAAAAGGTCCTAATGACCAAGAATTGGTTATTCCCTCTCAAATTTTGTGATCCAGGAGGAGCTCAACTTGCAAATGTAGCTATAACAAATCCAAGTGTGCTTTGGCACTTGCGATATAGTCACATTAATTTCGCTAGCTTGAAACTACTCACTTCTCAAGCTATGGTGACAGGACTTCCTAAAATCAACGAACAGAAGGAGGTCTGTGAAGAATGTGCTTTGGGAAAGCACTCAAGTTTGAAGTTTCTAAAAGTACAAGCATGGGGAGCCAACTATCCACTTCAGTTAGTGCATTCGGACATCTATGGTCCAATGCAAACATAGAGTCTCGGAAACAATTCTTATTTTCTCACTTTCATAAATGATTTCTCTAGAATGTGCTGGATTTATTTCTTGAAACATAAAGATGAAGCTTTTGATTGCTTCATAGATTTCAGAAACAATATAGAGAATCAAAGTGGGAATTATGTAAAATGTCTTAGGACAGATTGAGGAGGTGAGTACTCCTCAAAAGCATTCTTGAAATATTGTAAAGCAAGTGGGATAAAAAGGCAATTCACCACTGCCTATACCCCACAACAAAATGATGTGGCAGAGAGAAATAACCACACCATAGTTGATATGGTGAGAATGATGCTTTAGACTAAGCATCTAACTAATATGTACTAGGCTGATGTTGTAAGAACCAGTGTATACATTCTAAATAGAAGTCCAACTTCTAGTTTAGATGGTGTCACTCCTTATGAGGGGTGGTACGAAAAGAAACCAAATGTAAAGCACTTCAAATTTTTTGGTTCTTTAGCATATGTGCACATTCCTGATGAGAAAAGGAAGAAGCTTGATCCCAAAATTCAAGCCTGTATATTTTTAGGGTATTGTGAGTCTACAAAAGCATATAGACTCTACAACCCCAAGACTCGTAAAAGTGTACTCTCTAGGGATGTAATTTTTGATGAAGGGGGAGAATGGGGTCATCAAAGAATTTTTGTTGATGATGAGTCCCAAAATGTAAGTTCTTCAAAGGTACAACAGGTGTCTACCAAGAAAAACAAAGGCACACCACCCCCTCCAAGCCCATACAGGAGTACTACATCAAGTACTTCAACTGCCACTCCAAGTCCTCCACAGAGATCAGTAAGTTCTTCACCGATGGACATTGAAAGATTCTCTCCATCAAGAGGTAAAAGAACATTACAACATCATCCATCTTTTCAAATGTTGGATCAGAATTTCTAGAGAAGATTCACTAGAAGCCAAGCTAGTGAAATGAATACAGTTTTGCAGCAACTTGAAAATTTGCAATTGTATGAGGATGATGACTCCCATTATCCTAGGGGAGATGTAGTCAATTATGCTTTATTGGCTAATGCTCAGCCTAGAACCAGCTAGCTATGAGAAGGCTTGTACTCAAAATGTATGGCAAGCAGCCATGAAAGAGGAAATAACCTCTATAAAAAATAATGATACATAGGAGCTAGTAAAGCTACCCAAAGGAAAAAAATGCGTTGGATGTAAATGGGTCTACAAGACCAAATACAATGTTTATGGAAGCATTGAGAGGCATAAGGCGAGACTAGTAGCAAAAGGTTTTACTCAAAAATTTGGCATTGACTATGAGGAAACCTTTGCTCCAGTTGCACGACAAGAGACAATCAGATATGTTTTTTCCGTAGCAGCCCATAAAGTATGGAATGTTCAACACATGGATGTGAAAAGTGTTTTTCTGAATGGATACTTGACAGAGGAGTTTTATGTTCAAAAAACTCAAGGCTTTCAAGAACAGGGAAAGGAGAACCTTGTTTATAAATTGACAAAAACACTTTATGGCCTCAAGTAAGCACCAAGAGCTTGGTACTCACGCATTGATGGCTATTTCAACAAGTATGGATTCACAAGAAGTAAAATTTAACCAACTTTGTACTACCTAAAGCATGGAGTATACATTCTCATAGTTTGTTTGTATGTGGATGATCTAATATTTATGGGTAGTAACACTAAAATGAATATGGAGTTCAAAAACTCCATGATGAAATAGTTTGAGATGAAAGATCTTGGTCTAATGCGATACTTCCTAGGCATGGAAGTGCATCAATCAAACAAATGGATATTCATATGTCAACACAAGTATGCTCGAGACATGATCAAGAAATTTTCCATGGAGCAGTGTAAATCAGTTGCAACTCCAACTGGACATGGGATCCAATGAGCAAGGACGAAGGAGCATCAAAGGTTGACATGACCACTTACAGAAGCATGGTTGGGAGTCTGATGTTTCTCACCAACACAAGGCCCAATATTCAATATGTTGCTTCTCTAGTTTCAAGGTTTATGGCAAGTCCATTTGAGCTGCATCTAAAAGCAACTAAAAGAATCTTAAGATATGTAAAAGGTACATTGGATTTTGGAATCAATTACCAAAAATGTAATTCTGTGAAATTAGTTGGCTTCAGTGATAGTGATTGGGGCAACAATATAGATGATAGGAAATCTACATCAGGAAATGTTTTTAGTCTAGGATCAGGACTAATCACATGGAGTTCCAAGAAATAAACTATTGTAGCATTGTCATCTACTGAGGATGAGTATATAGCCATCACACATGCTAGTACTCAAGCCCTATGGTTGAGAAAAGTCCTTGAAAATATTGGAGAAATTCAAAGTGGTCCAACTCGACTGTATTGTGATAATATAAGTGCCATTAAGTTAGCATACAATCCAATCCACCATAGCATATCAAAGCATTTCGATAAGAAGTATCACTTCATTCAAGACATGGTGGAACAACAGATAGTTGAGCTTCAATATTGTAACACTTTGGATAACATTGCAGACATCTTCACCAAAGGTATAGCTAAAGCTCAATATATAAAGCTGAGAGATTGTATAGTCAGTCCTCTCAACTTTAAGGGGGAGAATGTTGGAAGTTAAAGCGGTAAAAGATAAAAAAATTGTTTGACAACGGTAAGCTTTGGACCTTATCCTTTTACCTCCTTGGACGGTAGCTGACTAGGCAGATTCGATGGCTTGGACGGCAGCTGACTGGGCAGATTGGATGACATGGACGGCAAGGAGTTCAACTTCTATTTTCTTTCCTCCTTTCCTCCCTATTTTTCTTCTTCCCTATCTATTCCCTAAGTTTTCTAAAGCAGTTAATTCTCCTATTATTTAAGCATTGTAAACACTGCATTTTGGTGAATGAATAATACTTTACATTTTTCTATTGCTCCACCTCAATATCGTGCCACAATTATATATTTCTATATGGTACTAGAGTAAGTGTAAATCTTACTTATTTAGTTCAACACTTATTTCAAACTTGGAAATGATAGATATTCCAATGGTCCATTCCCCAAGAGAGTGGTTGCAACTAATTTTTAAACCAATTTTTTAAGTTTGTCATCTAGTGGCTCAAGTGTTGTGTCATTAAGATTTGTGCTTTAAGATAAGCTTCAGGTCCTCAGGGTGATTTTTTTTATCTTCTTTGGCAAGGTTTTAATGGACACATCATCTCTTCAAAAATTATTTTTCTTGTTGAACATTCTTGTACAACCTCAATGCTTAAAACGATTTTTGGAAAGAACCACTTGTATATCAAAAGTTAACTTTTATTTTGGGTCGTTATAGCAACTTAGAATAGATCATAGGTTTTATTTGTTCAATAAACCATATCAAGATTGGCTAGTCATATTTCTATTTTTTGCATGGCTACATTATCTCAAATTTTGTTGGCATTTCTTGGTATAAGGCTTGTTTTTGGATTCTCTATAAAATTTTATGGGGGTCCCATTTGATGTTTTCTTCCTCATTATGTTATATTCCACCCTTCCCTCCCTTTCCCATTTTCCACTTGATCCCTTACAATTTATACTTTTAACCATGCATTCATTCTGTGGAGTGGCAAGGATGGAGGATCATTAACTATGGAATCCTTCATATTTCCTTTAAACAAGCATGCCCAACATGCTTAGAAAGCCTTGATTTGCTAAGGCACTAGGGGTGTGGTCATGAGTTCAACTTTCAACTCCTTTTTGGAGGCTCACCTTGCATATTTGGCATTCCTTTTTGACTTAGAGAATAATTGATTCAATTAGTTATGGTGGTACATGGGTTGGCTTGGGTCTTTCCTCTTTGCAAAGACCTCGATTCAAGCCTTGTCTATATGTGATCTAATAGGCTTTTTTTTTTTAACTGTAAATACATTTTTCTTACTAGTCGTTTGGTCTTGTTAGCTAACATGGCATGCCTTGGTGGCATAAAAGCCTATTTATTAATTTAAAACCCTCTATGTGCCCACTTTATCAATCTTATTGACACCCCTCCCCCACAAATCCTATGGCTACACTTGACATTCTTAGATTCGTTTGAAATAGATCGTTCCTTCTCTCAACATGTTGCATGGACTTTATATTAGAAGGAAATGTTAAGGTTGACTTTCAAATGTTTTTATGCATTGGTTCCACTTATTGGGATAAAAAAATGAAGTTCATTACTTCATATTTGAAACTATTTTAGCATGATTTTTCTTTAGGTTGTATGAATTTTTGAGTTCTACATGTTGATAGTTATTCCAGTATATGTGGTGGCATTCTTGGGTGCAATGGATCGCAATTCATGGGTTACTCAAATGATATGTTTACTATTAAGCAAAGTATTATGGGTTATGTCTCAAAAGGAAAAGAAGAAATCACTTGATGAACCAACTCTCTTGACTAACAAAGAGGATATTTAATAATTTTACTTGTTGATGAAGCTTGATTTGCTTTTTTACTTGAGATATGACTCACATCCAATTGGTGTATAGGACAAGTTGTAGATGTTCTTTAGAAAATTCAATTCTATGAAGGTTAGTAGGGTTGAATAGAACTTGTTACTCTTAAAAAAAGAGGATTTCATAAATGTTTAAGACTTAATTATCAAATTTAAGGCACTGAGGGTATATATTGGTATATCTAAAGCTATGGTAAAGGCAGATCTAGAATATGTCAAAATTTTCATCACCAATTTATTTTTGCTTTGTTCTTGAAATTATGCTCATCCATATGATCTTTATAATTATTACATAATACTCTCATCCAAATCTTGATGATGTATTTGTTATTCCTATGCATTTTTAATTTACATTTGGGAACTATGGTCAACCTCCAACTAAATGGGCTCATAGTTGGGCTCATGTGAAGCATACACCAAAATCCAAGGAGGTAAGGAATACAAGGCCAAAGGTACCAAGTCTAATGAGTCCAAATTCTCCAAGAAAAAGCATCCCTTAAGTCAATTTTGTAAAAGGGAAGGTTATCTTTCAAAAATTGTCTAGCTCATATTTAGAATCCTAAAGCAGAGTTTAAGAAGGTTGGTCTTGATGAAAGCCTTATTGATCATCAATAATGAGGGAACAGCTATATAATATTTGTGTTGTAGGTCAAGTGGTTGATGGCTTTGGTCTTGAAAACCAATATAGTTAAACTATAAAGTGATTGAATCATTCTACTTACTATACATCTGCTTTTTCATAAGAGTGGATCCTTGAATCTGGATCCATTTGATATATGCCAATCATTACAACTTGCTCTCTAATTATAACCACCTCCATAGCAAGAGTGTGTTATCATCGACGATGATTCAACCCTATAGTTTTTAAGAAGAGAGAAATTATTGTTGGTACTACCAAACTTGGTGAGGTCCTTCATATTCTAGGTGTACAACCTAACTTTCTTTCTAGCTTAAAAAATTAACTATTCTAGTAAAACGATGTATTTTGGTCCACTCATTGGTTTATAAAAGACATGGATGATAATTTCAAGGTGGTTGCATGGGGTACTATAACAAGATAAATCACATACACAAACTTAATCATTCTCTCTCTTCCTCTAATAAGAAGGATTTTTTTATTATGGTGTAAAGTTGGATTCTAATAATACATTTTTCTATCAATGTGTAAGGCATACCACCTTTGGATGCTATGGCACATGAGTTTTCTTAGGATGGTTTAGGATCTTCCCTTAATTGATATACATTTACATACTTGTGAGGGATATGTATTTGGATATGTATTTGGGTAAGCATCACGAGTAGCCTTTACCTATGTATAAAGTTCAATGTGTTTCTCATTGTTGGAGCTGATCCACAATGATATTTATGGTCCTATGGTTGTTCCACCCTTCTTGACTAGCCTTTACCTATGTATAAAGTTCAATGTGGTAAGCATCACGAGTAGCCTTTACCTATGTATAAAGTTCAATGTGTTTCTCATTGTTGGAGCTGATCCACAATGATATTTAGGGTCCTCACGCAGCAAAACATCCCATCGTGCGAAAGATCAGAGACTATACAATCTAAACCAAGGCAAACTCACCCAACAATCATGTCTCACCCTATTACACGTAGTATGTGTGTATATAAGGACTTATTATGTGACAACCATACAAAATCAACATGAAAGGAATGAAATGAACCAGGATCCATACGTTCATACAAATTCATCAACAATGGAGGTTTAACAAGGTAATTACCACTAGAATTGTAATTGGAAATATGACATGCACAATGACACAAGTATGGAAACAAGGAATATTTAATATTCAATTTAAATAAAATATAAAATGTAAAACGCTATACAGCATGCACCAATATTAAGTAATCAAATTCAGAGACGAAACACTAAATCTAGATAAACAAACAGAGCTCTGAAAACTGAACATGGAGCTCAACAATTGTAGAAATTATCATACACCTGAAGAGGTCCAAGAAAAGACAATTTGACCTCCAGAAGGTTCAAAGTTGTCATCATTGTCATTGTATTAAGCTTTAGAAAATAAAAACAAATCTTATATCTACACTTCATTCCTTGCCACACAATAACAGGAGTGGCCGTCTCACAAAGAGAGATGTTAAAGTTAGACACAGATAGAGGCTCTGATAAACGCCTCACGTTAAAAGTTCAATATGAAGATAACACTTAGGATTTGCCCTAGGACAAAAATTTACTTCAAAATTGCCGTAACCGCTATGAGGCTTGCAGAGAAATGCCTCATATTTGATCACGAAAGCAAGCAGTGGCTCATACAAAATGTGGATCACTTCATCAGAAATTGAATATTTTCTATCCAGTATCACATCAAATAGTGACTTGTCCAATCTTAGTCTTGCATACAGGACAAATGAAGCCAACAGAACCTGACTGAAGCTCATTGTCAAGTCCATCGTGGCTGAATACTGAGTTACACCATACACAAACAAAATGCTGAGAACTGTTTTCAATCTTGGCTAGTACACTTTCCCATTCCATCTCCTGCTGCAAATCTAACCCTAATTCCATTTGTGCATCCATTTCATTGTTTGCGTCTTGGCCTGTTTCAAATGCAAATTTTGGTGCATATTCCATCTGGAACTGTTCAAAGTCTGTTAAACTCTCAATTTTCTGGTCTCCAGAACCATAGTCGGGCTCATCCTGGCACAAGAGTGAATTCTACAAATCAGAATTAGCAAACAAGACTGAATAAGGACTACATACCTTTCAGTAAAGT
Organism: Wollemia nobilis; assembly: GCA_028583015.1. Taxonomy (NCBI): domain Eukaryota; kingdom Viridiplantae; phylum Streptophyta; class Pinopsida; order Araucariales; family Araucariaceae; genus Wollemia; species Wollemia nobilis. The sequence goes on from JAQPPZ010016670.1 coordinate 3,437,094, forward strand.
AAAATACCTTTGATGATGCCGCATCAAATGCACCAAGTAAATGTCCACCATGTGAAGTTGATAGGTCATTATCCTCTAAAGACAATGATGAACTGGGAACTGCTCCAGAAAATAGGTCTGCATTTTGCTCCTCCTGATTACAGTGTTCCAAAACAGAAATAACAGTATTATTAAAATTTGCCTCCTCCATAAACTTATCACTGCAAACATCGTGAAGATCAGAATCTGCATCGGGTGCTGCAGTGGAGATTTCATCCAACGGAGTTGGAGGTTTTTTTGCATTTCTCACATGAACACCAACATGACCAGTATAACGATGCCTCTCATTAAAAACTTTATGACATATCTGGCATTCATATTTACCATCTACTATAATCACCCCATCAGCAATTGACTTAGCACTGCTTGCTTTCTTCTCCTTTGGGGTATTCTTGTTGGTATGATTATGATGAACAGCCAAATGTGCCATGAAAGTACTCCTGTTACTGAACTCTACATTACATTTTGAACAATTCATTGGTGTATCATTGTCCTTCTTAGAATTGTGTTCAACTATTCCTGTTGTTGCAGTTGCAATAGTTTTTTGGGAGGTCTCTTTCTCCTCATTGCTAATAAAGGCAGAGCCATTCAATCCTGATGAGTACTGTTTATAAGCTCCTTCTTTGTACTCAACTTGGCCCGTTGAGTTACAAGGCTGCACACAAATCAGAAATTTATGCTAGGCCAGTTCCATAGGGCTTGCACAACAACAAATAAAGAAATAAAACAACTGTGCTTACATTGCTTGATGTCTGTATCTGCACGTCATGTGCACACTCAGCAGATTGACAAGAAGGTGCTTGTGAAGCTCCAACAGCAGGGGACTGCCCAGATGTTGAAAGAATATAAGCAGAAACTTCACGACAGGACGCTAATTGCTGACCATCTGGGCTGAAAGTATGTGAAAAAATGAACTGTCAAAATGTGTATAGAAAACTCAACTCAAAAACTATTAGTATTATAATCAGGCATAAACTTCTTGAACTGTATGGCTCTAGGGCTAATACAGTTTTTGAGCATTTTACATGATCATGCAGTTAAGGATGCATACAAAGTAGCTTTTATCACTGTCCCTTCAAAGTTCAACTTCTAAAACATCCATGTCTAATCTCTATCAAGGTATTTAAGTACTCTTCCAATTATCTAAAAGTGTTTTCTCCACCCACCCAGCTAATGTAGTACATAGATGTAGATGATCAATTTCTTCAGCATTGATCTTCATCTGCCCATATATAAATGTAGATGATTAGACATATCATATAAATGATTCACTTTGTTTGAGATAAGAAAGAAGGTATGAGAATGAGGGTTGCATAGAGAAGTTCATTTAAGGATTTAGAAGCAAAGTTATAAATTGCTCCAAAAATATATAAATAAATTCCTCACACATTTCAATCAGTTTAGTAGACAAACAGATCCCAGTATATAAAATTATAAACAAAAGTCTATGTTATAATATTTAAAAGCTTGTACATTATTTGCAATTGAAATGAGGGCCAGATAGACCCCCAGGAATCCTTTAGGTACAAAATGTGGCAGGAACGCATGGAACAACAAATAACAGAATGAAGAATAGTGTTCACGTGTTAACAATTTGGAGAAAGAAAGCAAAGCTAAGACAGGTGCTGAAGACATAACATGGTTAAGCTTCTAAAAATATTATTCAGCTGGTTCATCCCAATAAAAAGAAGCTTTCTTGAGAAAATGGAATTGTCCAGCAGTAACATGTAGATAATTCCTAATGAATTGTCAATAATATGCAGTAAGATATAAGAAGACTCCTTCAAATGATTTACATTGAGATCATCACAACTTGGTTTCACCTGAGTTATCTTATAAAGAGATATGCTGGTAATCCTCTATCATTAGTTGCTTCTTAAAAATGAGATGGAGTGGGGGTCCTAAAACATTGATTTACAATTAGCAAATCAGTTCCACAAACATTTGTATTATAAATGAACTTGTCAAGAAATAACACTTGAAAATGTTGTAAACGTAATGTGACCGGTTAGGAATTGTTAAATATGTAATTTCCCCAAATTAGGGAGGCAGATTGGTATTTTGAATTTTCCAATCCTTTCACTTCCAGGCACACCTACCTAATTTCTCGTACAACTGCTTAAATAACACTTTTACAGGAAAACTGAAATAGAAATTTACACATATTTACAAGATAGGTACAAGTCATAGTTAGAAAAATCACTGAGAACCCGCAATTTCTCGCAAAACTCGTAGGAAATTGCGGCCAACAATTTTTTTTTAATTTCTCGGTGCCAAGAAACTCGGCAACTGCTTGCAAAATTTCCGACAAAAACTTGTCAATTTCTAGCGAGAAAATTGGCCACATGCCCAAAAACAGAGGGAAAATGCAGACTTTCGTTTTAAAAAACTATTTCTTCTTATTTGCTCATTTTTCCTTCTCTCTAGCTATGAGGTGAGAACAATAATCTTAAACCAGTTTTCCAGAACGCATCGAATATTGGACACTAGTTCAAGGATATTTGACAGTGTTTCTACAGATTTTCTAAGGTATTCCTCCCCCCCAAAAAAAAAAAAAAAAAAACTTTGCTAGCGTTTTTCTTCAATTTTTTTCTTTTTTTTTTTTTGTTCTTTTCAAGCATGTAGGCTAGGCCCTAGGGCATTTGATTAAATTTTTTTTTTTCCCTTCTATTATGAAATATAGATGGATTCTTTGGGTGAGGTCCTTGGAACCGCCACAAGCAACAAGAATCCTTCTTCAAGTGGTAACCCAACTGACGCCCCAAGTCCAAGCCCAGGAAGAGACCCAATGTGGACACATTGGGTTAAGGGTTAACTTGTCGAATCAAGTGTTTTGTAAACACTGCAGTAAGGACATGCAAGGAGGAATCCATCACCTCAAATTCCATCTGCTTGGGCAACCAAGGCATGATGTGGACCCTTACCCTAGAGCAGATGATATGATTAGAAATGAGGTGAAGGTTTGGTTGTGCACCAAAGAGGCCAAAAAAATCGAGCACAAAAAGGACAAGAGTTGTAGTGGGATATGGACTGGGGGCCTTGGGGCTCTTTTTATGGTTATGAGATCGATGTCGATGACGTTGTCGAAATAGTGCTACTGGGAGTGGGAGAAGTGCAGGACAAAGCTCGAACACAAGACAAACCACAATTCATAATACCGAATGGGAGAGGGACAAGTTGAAGCATGTAAGGACAGCCAAAACCAATTTTTGTTATTACTACAACATTCCCTTCAATTGTGTGAACCATAGTAATCAGACTAGACCAAACTCCCGAGTACTGGGCCAAGTTCGAGTCCGATGGGCTCATCCACACCGAGCCCACTCGGACTCGTTTTTTTCCTGGACTAGGCTGAGTCCAGCCAAGTCCAAGGCCGAGTTCGAGTCCGTGCCGGACTCCCAAGTCCCGACGTCGAGACTCGACCCTACAAAAATTAAAGTTCAAATTAAAAAAAATCAAGTTTTTTAAATATATATTATTTATGTTTTTTAATATTATTACAAATGTCGCTTGTTGCCCTTGTTGGAAATACATGCTCCACGTACATATTACTTTGGCTGTGATATCGAACGTCTGAGAAGCACCTCCAGAACTCAACTCTAACTCCAGGGTGGCAGGCTCAGTCACTGTCGTAGTCATGTACAATTTATCTTCCTGCGCATTCATCGCTTAGATTTTTACTTTGCGTGTAATAAAACATGTACAACGAATCCTCCGTCACGTCAGGCTGGATGCCCGACTTGTACCATCTCATGTAGTGCTCGCCCAGCTCCAAGAATGCCAAGTGTGGGAAACCCTCCATGTAATCGACAGGACGAGCAGCAGCACCTTTGCTGAGAGTAGGTGCAACGTAGTGGCTCTCGACCCAGTCATTCCACATCACAATCTGAAGAAAAGGCGGGTTGAGTTTTATGAGTTGGTCCCACATCATCTCCACAACCTGGGGCCTTGGTAGTTGCCCTTCACACAGTCACCCACATTCCTCTTAAAGAACCAGGTACTCACACTATCATACTATCATCCAGGGCACGGCCAAATCGATGATGGAAACCATTAGTCGAAAGTGACCAGCGGTCCCTGCCGAAGACAATATTTGGTTTTGTGCAATGCTGTCACAAGCAGGATCAACAGGAACAATAGGGCCAGAAACAGCTCCACGTAGCCCGCCCACATGGTCACGTATGGTAGATGTATAATGTAATTTCAATTAATTTTATTTTAAACTAAAATCCATAAAATTCCATTTAAAATGTTTAAAAACATTTAATTGAACTTTAGTGCCTTTATTTCTTCTGTCTATAGAAAATTTATTTGCCCATATCTATTTTACCATCGTAAAAATATTTTGATATGAATAATTATAGTAATGACTTATGCATTCCAAACAAAAATAAATATTCACTTTGATCTTCCTCGTAATGTTTTCAACATATATTTTACAAAATAGTTTAATATGGGTTTAGAGTAAAGATTGAAAGACAAAGTTTTATATTTTAAATTAAAATTTCAATTTTATATATTTAAATAATTAATAAAATTAAAAGTTTTTCATTAAATGAGGTTTTAATTTTATTTGTAATGAGCAAGATGAGTGGTGTCAAGATATAGGCACATGGCGCAAGGCCATCGTCAACGTGTGGATCACATGCAACGGAAACATGTGGGTCCCATGAGCCACGTCGTATCACCTCCTTACACCTTTTTTTTAATATTTCTTTTAATTTCTGTTAATATTTCTGTTAAACTTGTATCTCTTTAAAAAAAAAAAATTATATTTCTGTTAATTTCTTATTTGTATAATGTTGAATGTTGAGTAAGTGTGTTAGAATGTACTAATAAGTAATATGCTTGAAAAAACTTAATTTTTCAATAATTTTTTTAATTGTTTTTTTATTTATTGTTTTTTCGAGTTTTTTCTGAGTCTTGCTGAGATTTTTTGCCGAGTTCTGAGTCCGACTCCTGAGTCAACCTTTCCGAGTCTGAGCCGAGTCCGTGTTTTACTACTATGGTGTGAACATCCTGTTGGAATATATTACATTATTTGGTACATGCTAATGTACCACCTTGGGTACATCTTTAGATTAGGAGTGTCTTAGATTAGGGTTTGAGTATTTACTTTAAGCAATGTAATAAGTGCACAAGTAATATTAGAATGTGCAAAGTATTCAATAATGTAAATGTGCATCATAGTCCATGTGCACATGAGTCCATAGAATAGGAAAGTGAAGAGTCATAGGAAGATGGAAGGCCAAGAGTCACATCCCATTATATATTGGCCTTTGTGTGAGCATAAGAGATATATCATAAGATCATCTTATCATTTCATAGGAGAATGTAGAGTAGAGTAGAATACAAGTTAGATACAATGTAGAACTTGTATGAAGCATGGAGTATTTGAGATCTCCACATTTTGTATGAAGATACTATTTTCGTGAGCTTTCATTAATGGCAATTTTATGAGTAGTTACAAAAGTTTCTTATGAGTTTCACATGTTTTGCATATTGCAATTATATTATATTTAATATTGCATGCTCATTTTATACATTGTGGTAGATTTTACATTAAGTATTTAGTATCAAAAGCTAACAGTGGTATCAGAGCCGCAAGGGAGATTGATAAGAGATGGAGAGAGCCACAAGAGAGATTGAGAGGAGATAAGGAGATCTCATTTTCAGATTTTTAAAATTGCATTTTGGTTAGAGTCTTTCCACAGGGTTGCAGGAAAACTCATTAAGACTAGGATTCAACATAGATCTTTTTCCACTAGATTGAAAGATAATTAGTGAAGTTTATTGATTTTTAGAGATCTAGAGATTTATATGCATTTGTTTGCTGCTATCTAGGTTTTATTGCAGGAGATTAGTTTCTAGTGCAGCAAAATAGTAGAAGGTAGAAGATTGAGGAGACCCAAGAAGAAGGTCCCCATAGAAGTTTGAAGATTGAAGACTCCAAATTGAAGAAAGAAGAAAGCAACTCTATTGAATATTGAGAAGAAAGAAAGAGGCCAAGGGAAGCCCCATTGAAGATTGGAGAAAAAGGAGATCCAAGAGGAAATCCCATTGAAGAACTTCCAGATTTGGAAGATAGAAGATTTGAGAAAGAAGATAGAGGAGGACTAAGGAAAAGGTCCAATTGAAGAGTTGCAGAATTTGAAGACCCAAGAGAAGAGGTCTCAAGCAAATTTGGAAGGAGGAAGAAGGCTAGAAAAGCCCTATTAAAGACATTGAAGAAGTGGTCATTGAAAAATATTTGAAGAAAGAAAGCTCGAGGTAGAAGATTGCAAGCAGGAGAGACTCCTAAAAAGAAGAATTTGGGACAATTGTCGCCATCCAACAACAAGCCCAAAAGGAAGAAGGATTTGGCAAGAAGTTTGCCAAATTTTGAAAAACATTCTTGAAGACCTCAAGACATTCATATTCTTGAGAAAGAGGCCAAGGAAATAGGCTAGATTTGAAGTCAGAATTGGACAAGAAGATTGGAGGAGAAAGAAGCTAGAAGAAGCCACCAGATTTGAAAGTTTTAAAGTCAAACATAAAGGATTTGAAGGCTGATTTGTAAAGGAGAAGATTGTTATTTTTGCAACAGAAGTTGAAAAGTCACAGGACAGAAAATTGAAGGTGACATAGAGCTGCAAATTGAAGAAGAATTGGGCAGATTTTGAAGTTCCCTTAAACAGCCAATTGAAGGAAGGCTTGACAGCAAAAGAAGGCAGCAATTTGGAGGAATTGAATGTTGTTTTTGGACAGCAAGATAAAAAAGAAGTCAGAATTTTTGGGCAGCAAATTAAGAGATTTGTACTGCAAAATTGGTCAGCATTAGAAGGAGAAAAGAGGGCTGCGATTTGGAGAAGTTCAAGGTAGATTTGAGAGAGCTTTGAACAGAAAAGCATAGGAAGATTTGGCAGCATTTGAAGGAGGATAATTGCTACAAATTATAAAAACATTTGGACAGCAAGAAGGCAGCATTTGTAGCTGCAAATTTCAGAGGTTGAGAGAATACATTCAAAGGAGAATTGAAGCTGCAATGATTAGATTTTCAGGCAGCAAGTTAAAAGCTAAGAGGCAGAAAATTTAGGCAACAATTAGAGCTGCAAAATTCATATGTAAAGTGCCACACCATGGGTTCACCTCTATATGCAGATCTATGGATCTTGCTTAATCCTTATGCTTAATTTGTGGTTGAGGATCTCTGAAACTTGAACCAGAAACCGCTTCGTAAATTCACAGCGTGAATACAAGCAATGGTGTGTTGTCTGGTTATTTTCAAAGAGATCAACTCTTTCTATGTGTTAGTATTAATATGGTAATTCCCGCAATTAAGGTAAATAATAGCAATAGTTTCAAATTCAAAAAAAAAACATACACATAGTTTAAAGAGAAACACCAAATTTACGTGGACACCCCAAAATGGGTAAAACCACGATCAAAGAGATTTCTGCAGATTTTTATTGGAAATAATAATTCGATTACAATCTTTACTGTGTTATTAGATTGTAATCTTCAATTCTCCAACTCTGCTCCCCCTGCTCTGATGTCTTTTCTTCTCTTTCTGTTCTTCCACTGCAAATCTGGCAATCAAGTCGTCGCCATGTGTTCTGCAAGAATTTCTGTTCTAAAAAAACTCTGCCACACTGTATTGTGTAAAAGCTAAATTGCCACCCAGTGTTGTGCAACCCTTTTTCCACTAAGTGTTGTGCAACAATTTGCCACTAAGTGTTGTGCAAAAGAAAGTCATTTTTATTAAATGCTTAGAGCCTCCTTTTCTTAAATGGGTGTTGGTAATTAAATCCACCCATTTTATTAAATGGGTGTTGGTTATTTAATACCAACCCATTTTATTAAATGGGTGTTGGTTATTTAAAACCAACCCATTTTATTAATGGGTGTTGGTTATTTAATACCAACCCATTTTATTAAATGGGTGTTGGTTATTTAATACCAACCCATTTTATTAAATGGGTGTTGGTTATTTAAAAAAATGAGCATTAACCACTCATTGAATGATGGAAGTTAAGCCGATATTCCTCTATTTCGACAAGTGTTGATTGCTCCGAAGTGAGAATTTTATCCGGAGCTCCTTCCACACTTCTTGTAGATGACGTTTTTTTTTAATTGATCTCCTGATCAAGACCACCCCCCATTGGAGGATTTTGGTCCCTCAAAATCATATTTATTCAAATGGAAATATTGTTTCTCCGCTTGCTTCTTGGAGATCCATTTTGCCTTGCTTAGCATTTTACCTTTGCGGTTGTTGGGTTTGCTTGAGCTGCAATTTTCGCATCCACAGATAAAATTAGACACATCATTCTGCATATTCGACCAGTAGACATATCGTTGCAGGTTAGCTATTGTTGGGTTTGCTTGAGCTGCAATTTTCACATCCACAGATAAAATTAGACACATCATTCTACATATTCGACCAGTAGACATATCGTTGCAGGTTAGCTATTGTTTTATGCACACCAAAATCACCAACAACTAGTGATGTGTGAGCTTCCCTTATCAGATGTAAGCGTTTATCTCCCTTGGGCACACAGAGTTTTCCTTCTTTGAACAAGTCATTTTCCAAATGAAAGACATTGGATTTGCCTTGCACTCCATTTTTCAACTCCTTGTACTTCTTCCCAAGTTCAACATGTTCTTCATACTGCCCCTTGTACTCTTCGAAAGAAAAAAAACTCTAATTCCTTCTTTTGTTGGGGAGTACAGTTGGTTGCTTCCACCTCCTTACTGAACTGCACATTACTATTTGTACCCCTTATCATCAACAACACGAATCTCTTGCTTACATTCACCAAATGCTTGGCCTGTTGCGCTGTCACAAGCTGAAACTTATTTTCCAACCTGCTGGGATTAATCACATATGTGATTCCACCTTTCTTCAACTCCTAAACATTGCGCCTCCACTTAAAAAAAGCATCTCTTTTCCATAAATATGGGCTACCAAAATTTACTTGGCAAATATCAAGAGGTACTACATCACAAGTAATTACATCATGAAATTTATTTTTAACAGAAAACTGTAAAGTACATTGCTTGGTAACCTGTTGCTACACGTCCTTCTGCACCCATCCCAATGGATATGGTTGTGGATGATCCACGGTCTTCAATCCCAACTGATTCACTAGATCCTCAGAAATTAAATTCCGTTGGGATCCATTGTCAAACAACGTTGTAACTTTCATCCTCTACACTTGTATGTAGACCCAAAATAATTCCTCTTTCTTGGCCTCTGAAGCTTGTTCCTCCTTCTTAGAGGTCTACTCATGCCTTAAAGGCTTAATTCAGGTAGCACACACTACCTTTCCTTCATCCTCTTCCTCAAAACACCCTCCTTCCTCCTGCTCAACCTTTTTAGCAGAATTGGCAAATTTCTTCTTTCCCTTGTTCCACCATTTTGGCCCCTTTTCAGGGTGTAGCTTCCAACAATCCTCACTTAAATGAGTGTCAACATTACACTCCTTGCAATGATTTTCACCCTTTTGTGATTTGGTGGTGGTAGCCCCTGATTTCTTCTGGCCTTTATTGTTGGAACCCTTGGTTTTCTCTGCAGGCTTGGAGAGTAAAGATGAAGTTAATGCATTATTATCTTTTATTGGCTTTCTGACCCTTCATTTCCAGGTATGTGGCTTTAATGCATGCCTCATCAATGTCCTTGGCATCAAATAATGCCAGTTCTGTCTTGATTTGATAAGACAAACCACACTTATATTTCTTAAATATTTGAGGATCGTAAAGATTAACACCTATTAACACAACTTGTTTTCTTAATTTTGTGGTGTGTGCTTGGACTGTTTGGCCCTGCCTCTATCTCAAAACAGCCATCTCTCCTCCATCTTCTCTTGATAGCCAATAGGATAAAACTAAGCTCTTATAGCCTTCACAAATTTTGCCCATGTTTCCACAACTGGATGTTGATTTCTTGCCAATCCAGCTGAGTATGCCTCCCACCATGTGAGAGCATGGCCACCCAATTTCAATCAGGGAAAGTTGATATGTTGTACCTCTGTATAAGACTTAGTACTGAAGTAAACCTCCAATTTCTTCAGCCATCCATCTAATTTTTTAGGATCCAACTCCCCTTCATAGACTGGAATATCAATTTTGAACTCCATTTTGAACGGATTTGCAATCAAGGGTTGTGATGAGATATTCTTAGGTTGTTTGGAGTGGGATTCTTCAACCTCCATTTTCTCACCATTGGAAGCACCAAACTCAATCTCAAATTCTGAATCTAATTTCTTCTTTTCCTTCCTTGATTTCCTTTCTTCTTGAGAAAGCACCAACTCCATCAAGCTTTGGAGAGTGTCTTCCATTTCAAAATAATCTGCATTGAAATTCCTTGTTGAACATTGTTGGAGAGTTACGTTCTGACTGATTTGTCATTTTCACAGATTGGATCCTTCTTCGCCCAATATCTGGGTTGTACGGGGGTAAGTCCTTTCCTTGAGATCTTCTACCTTACATACACAGTTCTTCAGGAAAAATTGGCTCTGATACCAAACTTGATTTGTAAAGTGCCACATCATAGATTCACCTCTACATACAGATCTATGGATCTTGCTTAATCCTTATGCTTAATTTGTGGTTGAGGATCTCTGAAACTTGAACCAAAAACCGCTTCGTAAATTCACAGCATAAATACAAGCAATCCTTACTACAAATTTTTATTGGAAATAATAATTCGATTACAATCCTTACTGTAGTATTAGATTGCAATCTTCAATTCTCCAACTCTGCTCCCCTTGCTCTGATGTCTCTTCTTCTCTTTTTGTTCTTCCACTGCAGATCTGGCAATCAAGTCATCACCATGTGTTCTGCAAGAATTTCTATTCTGAAAACTCTGCCACACTGTGTTGTGTAAAAACTAAACTGCCACCCAATGTTGTGCAACCCCTTTTCCACTAAGTGTTGTGCAACAATTTGCCACTAAGTGTTGTGCAAAAGAAAGTCGTTTTTATTAAATGCTTAGAGCCTCCTTTTCTTAAATGGGTGTTAGTAATTAAATCCAACTATTTTACTTTTTTTTTTTTTTTTGAATAATACTTCTTATACACATCCACCATGGGGATTGAACCCGGGTCACATCACCGATAATGCAAGTGGTGTCCTTTCCAATAAATCCACCTATTTTATTAAATGGGTGTCGGTTATTTAATACCAACCCATTTTATTAAATGGGTTTTGGTTATTTAAAACCAACCCATTTTATTAAATGAGCGTTAACCACTCATTGAATGATGGAAGTTAAGCCAGTTTTCCTCCATGCTCTATTTCGACAAGTGTTGATTGCTCCGAAGTGAAAATTTTATCCAGAGCTCCTTCCACACTTCCTGTGAAAAATTAATGATTTTAGAGCAAAAAAGCAAAAGGAATTGAAGCTGCAAATTTTACAACTTCGAGGCAGCAAATAGGTGAATCAAATCACCAAGAAGACTAGCTACAAAAGGAGGTCAAAAGGTATGCAATATCGGTGCTATTATAAAGTCTTTAAAAGCACCACATTGACCCAGGTGTTGTAGGTGAGTTGGAGAGGAGAGGGCAATCCTCCAAGGGAGGTCCCAGGTTCGAACCTCCACCCTACCAAAAAGTTGAATTGGGTACCCAAAATCCAATTGATAATGTTGGTGCGGGCAGGGAGTCGGGTGCGACTCCGGGTGACTTTGACGGTGTAGAACCCCCTGTTCGTGGTCTCTCAGACCAAGGTGGCCCCACAAGGGGTTTTTCACTTTAAAAAAAAAAAAAAAGCACCACATTTGAGTTTTTTAAAGTAGCAAAAGGAAGGCTTCAAAGTTGAAGAAGATTGCATCATTGCTATCTTAGAACCTGCACAATACAAACAACAAAAGATAGAGTTAAAAGATTGCTTGAAATAGGAGTAATAAGGAGAAGTTATATAGTGAATGTTGTTTTTTGTAAGCTAACGGAGTGCAGTATTATTAAAGCTAAAGGAGACTGAATAGGACACAAGAGTAAGGCAGAGTTAGAGAGTCCAAAGACACCATAAAGCACAGGTAAAAGCTGCAGCAAGTCTTGGTGAAGGGGAGCCACCAGAGGAATGGTAAAAAGAGGAGGCGCCACCATATTGGAGAAGAAAGCCACCATTTCAAGGAAGCAAGAATAACTGTTTAAGAGTGAAAGTACAAGTGGGCAAGCATCCAAAAGCCATGAGCTAGTGTCTCCCTAGGCCTACAAACAATAGCCAAAAAGCGTCGTGAGTCAGTAATAGCCAGCAAGGAGCCACAAAACAGCAAGGAGAAGTCATTGAAGCACCATTAGAAAGTGAAGCGGTGCAAGAGTTGAAGGGCCACGGTCGTCCGACCGTTGAAGAATGGAAAACGAAGCGCCAATCAGCAACATCGCCAGTGAGAAGTGAGCACCATTAATGCTTGCCAACGCGAAGCTGAAGTGTCATTCGTAGCAAAGGAAATCAGGTGAAGCATCAAGTGTTACCAAGCAAAGAGGAGTAAAGGAGCGTTACAAAGAAAAGGAAAAATCTTATGTAGAGGAGAAGCAAGTACGTTACCAATTAAAGAGGAGAAAATGAGTGTTACAAAGAAAAAGAAAAATGCTACGTAGGGAAGAAGCAGTGTGTTACCAAGCAAAGAAGAGTAAAGGAGTGTTACAAAGAAGAGGAATAGACGTTACGTAGAAGAGAAGCGCCACCACCTGGAAGGACAGAATATATTCATAAGAGGAGTGAAGAGTTACATTGCCAAGTGTCACAGTGCAGAAGGTAACTCCAACTAACGTAAGGGAAGTGAAATGTCTTCTTTGCATGAAGGACAAGTCATACAAGCATATTCCTGAGATAAGAAGGTAATGCAAGTGAGTGGATCGCAGCACATTCGATGGTCAGAGAAACCAGCCAGCACTAAGAGGACAGTCAAAGTCTTAGAAAGCGCCATACATAAGGAAGAACATTAAATGCAGTGATAAAAGATATTGTTTGGAATTTAAGTCTGAAAAGTGGACGGCGCCTAAATTAGAGTGCAAGTTGCAAAGTAAAGAAGTCACAAGAGAAGCAGACCAAATACGTAGCGCACCATATTCAAGAAGGTACATGAAATTCAAATCAATTTGCACTTTCATAAAGGTCAAGGAGGTATAAGGAATATCAATACTAAGGTTAAGCTTAGTTGGTCTATTATGCATGAGATTAAATAAATGAATGAAGGTATATAGAATTGCATTGATGAACTATAACCTTAGATGATTTATTGAATGATTTGAAAGCTTTTTGAAGTAAGAAGGATTTAATTTGAAAGCTATTGGAATTACTTTATTTGAAATTCAAGTATAGAAATATTTGCAAATAACTTTACTTGGAGGAATAAGGACTTCTACATAGAAATTGAAATATTAAATTTGCAAAAAAACTTTATATTCTAGATTTCTACCTTAGGGAGTTATAAGGAATTCATCACCATCATAGGTTCTTGAAATTTACAAACTATATTATTGAAAACTGAAAGATATAAGAAACACAACATAGAGTTGTTAAAAATTTGGAAAACTACATTGGAATTTGTCTCTTGCTCAAATTAATGAGACATAAGGAATCCAACTTAAAGTTCTTGAAGATAGAGAATTTTATCAATTGAAGTTGAATCAAAATTATCTTTAGCTTTCTATTCATAAATAGGGAGAAATAAGGTGAAGACTAGAAGTTGAACATTAGGGGAGACAAAAGGGATTCAACTCAAAGGAAAACTTAGAAAGCAAAGTATTTTACCAAAACTATATTAAAACACTAGGGAGATATAAGGTAGTCTATAAGTGTCATCATGACAACAAATAAATTCTTTCTTTCAAAATCCCAACTTCTTAAAGGACCTAACTACACTTCATGGAAAAACAAAGTAAGGTCGATATTGATAGTTGAAAAGCTTTGGGATATTGTTAAAGGAGCAAAAACTAAACCTACTACAGATGATAGAGAGATTCAAAAGTATGAAGAAGATGAAGCAAAAGCACTTATGATAATAACATTTGCAATTACAAATGAAATACAATCATACATTAGTTCAAAGCTTGGAAAACCTTAGCCGAGATATTTGAAGGAAGAAATTGATGATTACACAATGACACTGAGAGGGGGGGGTGAATCAGTGTAGCTATTAATTTTTATATCTACAGCATTTAATATGAAATAAAGAGAACTTGACAACTGGAAAACCTTAGCCGAGATATTTGAAGGAAGAAATTGATGATTACACAATGACACTGAGAGGGGGGGTGAATCAGTGTAGCTATTAATTTTTATATCTACGACATTTAATATGAAATAAAGAGAACTTGACAACTGAAAAACAACTTGAACAAGAGAGCACACCACAACACTCAATATACCGAGGTTCACCAATTTGGCTACTCCTCAAAAATGACCGCTTGGACTCCAATCCAAATCCAGTCTTTGCAAAATCAATTTTACAAACACTTTACCAAGCACCAACTGGAAGGAGCACCAACCCCCTGTAATTTTCTCGCTGCCATGCGATGGAGCACCAACTCCTAGTACCAAGCACCAACTTGGACTGCAATTCTGATAAATTTAGAATGACATAAAAATGTCTTCACTTTATGCACGACCCTGATCGGTCTGCAATTAACCCAACTCTGCACACTCTCACGGCTCTGCTTATTTTTCTCTTGATTCTTTTCTAACTCTCCTTTTACAGCAATTTCTCTCTAACAGCAGCAACTTCTTCTCTGTACGATTATTCTTTTATAACCTTTCAATTCTGCATGCAATCGAATCACATACTCTAACTGTTCGAATCCATGCAATACGGCTGTTCGGTTCCATGCATTTCGACTGTTCGAAACCCTGCAATACGTCTTTTGAAACCATGCAATACGGCAATTTTGTTTCATGCACTTCGACTGTTCAATTTCTTCGAATACGGCTTTTCGAATGCTTTTTCGAAACTCCATATGTGCTTCTTCGAAAGCTTTTCGATTCTTCATGTTCGGCTTTTCTGTATGCTTCAAATACGTCCATTAGAATGCCTGCAAATACGACCTTTCGAATGCTTTTATTATCCTTCATATTCGGCTTTTCGAATGCGTTTCAATTATGCATGTTTGGCTGTTGCATTGCATGTCCAACACCTGTCAACGTTTAACTGTCTGCTTTTTCCGACACGTGTCACCTTGCATGCTCCTGCGGGTTTTACCTGCCAGACTGTTACCTGTCGCGAAATCGCGACACTTTTAACTTATGCTGACGTCACCCTGAAGGTTGTCGCGAAATCGCGACCATTTTGGCCTTGAAAGCTTTTCCCCCGCTCATGTCGCGATATCGCGACACTTAGAACTTTTGCTGACGTCATCCTTAAGCATGTCGCGAAATCGCGACCGTTTTGGCTCTTGGAAGCTTTCC
Organism: Wollemia nobilis; assembly: GCA_028583015.1. Taxonomy (NCBI): domain Eukaryota; kingdom Viridiplantae; phylum Streptophyta; class Pinopsida; order Araucariales; family Araucariaceae; genus Wollemia; species Wollemia nobilis. Next base: position 3,452,518 of record JAQPPZ010016670.1, read on the forward strand.
CTGCATCTTGTCGCGATATCGCGACACTTTGAACTTTTGCTGATGTCATCCTCAATGCTGTCGCGAAATCACGACGCTTCCGGCTTCCAGCAGCTTTCCTTTCATCCTGTCGCGAAATCGCGACACTTTTCAACTTTGCTGACGTCATCATCAATGCTGTCGTGAAATCGCGACGCTTCCGGCTTCCAGCAGCTTTCCTTTCATCCTGTCGCGAAATCGCGACACTTTTCAACTTTGCTGACGTCATCATCCTGCTTGTCGCGAAATCGCGACACTTCCGGCTTCCGTACACTCTTCTTTGCCAGCAGCAGCGAAAAAGGAACATGTCGCGAAATCGCGACACTTTGCTCTTCCGTACAACTCTCCTTGCCAACTCCAGCGAAAATGGAACATGTCGCGAAATCGCGACACTTTGCTCTTCCGTACAACTCTCCTTGCCAACTCCAACGAAAATGGAACATGTCGCGAAATCGCGACACTTTGCTCTTCCGTACAACTCTCCTTGCCAACTCCAACGAAAATGGAACATGTCGCGAAATCGCGACGCTTTCGGCTCTTGCTGACGTCATCATCCTTCTTGTCGCGAAATCGCGACGCTTTCGGCTCTTGCTGACGTCATCAATCTTCTTGTCGCGAAATCGCGACGCTTCTGGCTTACGTACGCTCTTTGCTCCATGCAGTAGCGAAATCGCTACAACTTTGTGCCTTGTGCTTTTACCTTGCCTCTTTTCATGAAATTTTGACTTGTAATATCATTGCTGCATCTTTCAGTTCTACACTTTTGACTAGTAGCGAAATCGCTACACCTTAGTTTCCTTTTGTTTCAACATGTAGCGCCATCGCTACATCTTAGTTTCCCTTTGTTTCAACATGTAGCGAAATCGCTACACCTTAGTTTCTCTTTGTTTCAACATGTAGCGAAATCGCTACACCTTAGTTCCATGTATTTTCATCATGCAGCGATATCGCTACACCTTAGTTCCATGTATTTTCATCATGCAGCGATATCGCTACACCTTTGTTTCCTTCTCTGCCAGCATGTCGCGAAATCGCGACAGTTTTGCTCGCATCTTCTCTCTCCTCGGCCATGTCGCGAAATCGCGACAATTTGGCGTGCATTTTCTCTCTCCTGCTTTTTGTCGCGATATCGCGACACATTTTCTCTCTCCTCAACGAAAACTTGACATGTCGCGAAATCGCGACATTTCCGGCTGCGCCTTCTCTCTCCTCGACCATGTCACGAAATCGCGACAGAAAACATGTCGCGATATCGCGACAGTTTTCTTCCTTGTCTCTTTTTGCCAGTTTCTGAATCTGGGTCACCTCTGTTTTCCTTGAAACTTTCTGCACTTGATCTGACTGACCTCTGAACTGCATCAACTGCATCAATCTGACTGTGTTGACAACAATGACAATACTTTTGCAATTCTTTTGCTGCACCTTGTTCAACAGAAATAAATCCAATATCTTGAATCTTCAAACTCAATTGCCTTCTCTAAAAGTTAATAGTGGTGTATAGAATTGTTTCTAAGAAAAGTAGCAGACATAAAAGGAAAATTGTTAACCTTAAAAGACAAGTTTCTTGTCCAAGTGATACTAAGAGCACTTCCAAAAAGCTACAAGCATCTAGTCACATCCTTAAAAATTCTAAGTAAAGATACATCATTCGATGAGTTAGTCAATATCCTATAAGAATATGAGGTGGAAAATTCAGTAAAAGATGAAATGACTAACAATGCCTTAGTCTCAAAATATAATTCACAAGGAAATGTTGCTTCATTCTCAAAGGGTAGATCAAGATGGAATAATAGATATTGTCAAGTATGCAGAAAGGAAGGACATAGTACCAATTATTGTAGATTCAATCCAAGAAATCAACATCAAGGGAATCAAACAAATTTTGGAAGCCAATCAAATAGGCCATTTCAACCAAGACAATATAAAAATCAATATAATTCGCTTCAACAACAACTTCAGCATCCATATACTTCTCAAAATCAATACAATCATCCTCAACTACAATATAGAGAAGGGAAACAAAAAAGGCACTTAGTTCAAGAGATTCGGGAAATTCAGGAACTGGAAGAACCTACAAATGAACATGAAGGTAAAGCTCTTTCAGCAAAAATAGTATTTTGTGAAGATACTAATTATTTGCTTGATCAGGATAGAGACAGGGAGCAAAATGAAGAAAGCAAAAAGAAGAACTCAAGTTCCAAAACCAAGACAAAGACCATATTGAAGACTAAAGTCTTCAATAACCAAATAATGTAATACAGGGGAGTGTTGGAATATATTAAATTATTTGGTACATGATAATGTACCACCTTGGGTACATCTTTAGATGAGGAATGTGTCTTAGAACAGGGTTTGAGTATTTACTTTATGCAATGTAATAAGTGCACAAGTAATATTAGAATGTGCAAAGTATTCAATAATGTAAATGTGCATCATAGTCCATGTGCACATGAGTCCATAAAATAGAGAAGTGAAGAGTCATAGGAAGATGGAAGTCCAAGAGTCACATCCCATTATATATTGGCCTTTGTGTGAGCATAAGAGATACATCATAAGATCATCTTATCATTTCATAGGAGAATGTATAGTAGAGTAGAATACAAGTTAGATACAATATAGAACTTGTATGAAGCATGGAGTATTTAAGATCTCCACATTTTGTATGAATATTCTATTTTCGTGAGCTTTCATTAATGACAGTTTTATGAGTAGTTACAGAAGTTTCTTATGAGTTTCACATGCTTTGCATATTGCCATTATCTTATATTTAATATTGCATGCTCATTTTACTGTGGTAGATTTTACGTTAAGTATTTAGTATCAAAAGCTAACACAACCCCTATTAGGATACCCTAGTTAGGGCATTGAGAGAGTCTGGCAAAGGAGTTAAGACACTGCTGGTAAAAGATTTAAGTGGACCATTGTTGGAGAAGTGTGTCATCAACATACATGCTCTTGTAGAAGAGCAAAGGAATACATGGAGGAAAAAGGGCTGTAGCATTTTTTCTAAGAGATGGACGGATGCAAGAAACCACATGCTCCTCAACTTCATGGTGGCTTTAGGTGGATCCATGGTCTTCCTATAGTCAATCGATGCCTCTCACAAGAGGTAAAGAATGCACAATTGTTATTCCATTTTTTGGAGGAGGTCGTGCTAGAAATAAGAGTGGATAATGTTGTCCAAGTAGTGACAAACAATGCAATTGCATATGTATCTGTAGGTAGACTTCTTGAGGAGAAGTACCCCTCTTTTCTAGAGCCCATGTGTTGCCCATTGCACTGACCTCATGGTTGAGGACATTGGCAAAATGTCATGGGTGAATATCGTGGTAGAAGAGACAAAGAACAATAAACGGTTTATCCATAACCACACATGGTTGCTCAATTTCATGAGGAAGCACAATGATGGGAGGGACTTTCTTCGCCCAAAGATCACACGATTTTCCTCCTATTTCATCGCCTTGTAGAGCCTTCTAACAACATCACTCTCTTTGAAGCAGATGTTTGTGAGCAAAGAATGGCACACCTAACCATTTCATTCAAAAGAGGAGGGGTAGCGGATATGGAGGCAAGTGTTTAATGATTCATTTTGGGTGAGTGTCCACAAAATTCTCAAGGTAATTGCAATTTGCTTGTTGAGTTCAAATTTAAATTTTAAAATCTTATTTTGTACTTTAGTATTATATTTTTCTAAATTTCCAGTATTTAATGTTTAATTGCAGTTGATAGAACCCTTGGTAAAAGGGTTCTTCGCCTTGTAGATGGTAAATAATTGGCAATGGGCTATGTATATGAGGCAATGAATAGAGCCAACGAGGCCACTGAACATTATTATGGTCGCAACCAACGCAAGTTTGAATCAATTTGGTGCATCGTTGATATGAATGGACAAGGCAACTCCATGAACCTAATCATGCCCCGGGGTGCTTCTTAAACCCCAAATTCTTTTACACTAGGAGTCTTAGCAGTGATGAACAAGTCCATGCAAGGTTCTATACTTGAGCAAAGAAGATGATAGATAGCCCTGCCAAACATCGCCTTATCCCTGCTGAGATGCAACTGTATAAGGCTGCAGGAGGGAGCTTGTTTGCATCCTGATTCACTAAAAAAGCAAGGTCGAGCTTGCGACCAGGTAAATCATTTAAACTTTTAAAGTTTAACATTTAAAAAAAAAAAAACTTGTGTTTACATTCTTGTAGTTTACGAATATAAATTAATACTTTGAAAATTATCTTTTTTTAAAGATTTATGGTGGGAGGACTATGGTTCCAAAACATCTACTCTGTAGAGGATGGTTGTCCGCATCTTGAGTCAGCCTTGTAGCGTTTCTAGGCGTGGGTGCAATTGGTCTCTATTTGAGGTCGTACACACCAAGAAGCACAATAGGTTGATCGAAGAGCGCCTAAATGACCTTGTGTTTGTGCAATACAATCTTTGGCTTCACACAATAGTGGAGGCTAGTGAATCCTATGAGGCAATTGCATTGAATGAGCTAGATCCACTATGTAATTGGATTGCCACGGGACTTGTGGATACCGAGTTTACTACAAAGGACATTGAAGCACTTGAGGAGGAGGCGAAACATTTTCGAAGATGGAGGAGACATACCATGATGATACTGTACCTGAGGAGCATCCAATTCGACCACCAGTTCAAAGCCAAGGCCAACCATCTAGTGCAAGGGGGAGGAAGGGAAAATAAAAAGCAGTTTAAAAACTGCTTCATATTTTGAAATGTTGCATTTCTATGATGTCTTTGGTTGGATTTGTTGATTCATAAACTGTAATTGTAATCATTTTTAAGAATAGCTAATATAAAATCAACTTTTTGGCTCTCTAATTATTGTTTAAAACATTTTTTAATTCAAAAAAATTCTTCAATTTTTCTTTTGCTAAGATTTTACAAAGTTTTTGCCGCGTTTTCCTAAGTTGCCAATTAAATCTCCACAATTAGGCTGCCAAGCTTATCCCGAGTTGCAAGTTTTCCAACTATGTTAACAACCCTCGTACCAAATATGCCAAACTATCAATTAATTAGATCCTAAATAAGTAGGCTTACAATTCGTACATAATTGATTCATGAATAGTTGATGTAAATAGATTCATGAATGTTTTAGTAGGCTATATCTAATAATCTATAATACTGGATGTTCATCAATTTGTGCATCCTGCTATCCTGGAACATAGGCCATCTATAATAATTGATGTAATTAGATTCATGAATGTTTTAGTAGTCCAAGGTTCTATGTCCTGGTAGATGGATCAGTTACTGATTTCTCTTATTCTTGAGTCTCAGATAAATGGATCCTATTTCTCCATCTTTATTCATAATAATGGTTGAGTCTCTTAGTCAATCATCTCTATTGTAAAATCTGACGGTCTTGTTCATGGAATCCAAAAAAATTATGTTCTTACCCCTCTAACTTGTGAAGAAAATAGAATATTTATGGGAAACATATCCTTGATAGCACTGTTATTGCTTATGAAGCTTTGCATTCTCCAAGAATCGGCACGGGGCCTAGATTGCCTATCAAATGTTTGCGCATCTATAATAGTTAGTGTAAATAGATTAATCATTTGTTTTGGTAGTCCAAGGTTGCCCATTCTAGTTTCTACTTTATTTGGGGTCTTGAGAGGTCTTATGTAGACTGATCATATTTCTTGGTATTTCTTCATACCATTGGTCGAATCTCTTGGTGGACCATCTCTACAGCAAAATGAGAAGGCCCCATTCATGGTATCAAACAAATATCAAGTTTGGACAATTTTTTACACCTCCAATTTATTAAAATATGCAAACACTCTTGGCTGCCCCTCTGGCATCTTTTGTGATTGATTCTATGGCCAACTTTATTTGTGCCACTTGGCATATTTTATTGCCATTTTGTCATGTGTGGTTGAGACCAACTATTGTATTCCTCCCCACCTTAATACTATGTAAAGACAACACTTTGTTCATTTCAATCATCTTATCTTCACATCTTTTATTCATGACTCTTTAGGAAAAGTATTCTCCTCTCAATTCTTCTCCTTCCTTTTGTATACTTTGTACAAGGGGAGTAGTACGTCGAAGGAGGCATTTGTCCCCATCAACATCAATGCCACCTTCATTATTGGCAACAACACCAACTACCATCTTGGGCCAAAACTTCGAACTCTAAAGGGTCTCTCAACACATTAGCACACTCCATATTTCAGCCTCTCAACACGTCAAATACATTATCCAACGTTGAGGTCAGCACTAACTATTTGACATTCAACCTATTTAACGCCCTACCGGTCAACACTCATCAAAAAAAAAACAAAAGTTGTTGGCACCCACCTGAATACGACAAATGGTTTCCATTGATGCTACACATCATCATCTAGCAACCATTGCATCACCCAATTCAAATGTTCTAAACCGGTTCAGCCACATGGCCACTCTAAGAATTGGCACATGGTGGTGCAAGAAACAAATTCTTGGTTGTTTCTTGATTCTGCCAAGACTCACTAAAAGATGACATTTCACCTTCCAATTATGATGTAGCCTTGCACATTCTATAAATGCTAGAACTCCTTGAAACAATTATACAAGAGAATCTACACAAGGCACCTAAGAGAGCAAGCAAAAGAGAAGCACCAATCCAAATCTCTCCAACAAGATCACTAATAGCATTCTCAAGCCAAAGCCACAAACTACGCCAACATGTTCCTCCTCAAGAATACGGAAGTTACCTCACATATCACCAACTAAGATCGAAGCAATATCAAACCAGATCTCTCCAAATGAGATCAAGGCTACATCCAAAGCTATAACCAACATCGCAACATCTCTCTCTCTCTCTCTCTCTCTCTCTCTCTCTCTCTATCTCTCTCTCTCTCATGGAAAACCATTGTAATATTCTTTTGTACTACAAAATTTGCACTACATGGATATTGACTTGTGTCCATTTTTGAATGCATGCACTATGTCATATTCGTATTGTACTTTATCTACATTTTGTCTTAGCACCTCATTTGTGCTTCCCAAACATTTGTTCTCTCTCTCTCTCTCTCTCTCTCTCTCTCTCTCTCTCTCTCTTCCATGGAAATCCATTGTTCTCTCTCTCCCCCTTCCATGGAAATCCATTGTAATATTCTTTTGTAATACAAAATTTGCACTACATGGATATTGACTTGTGTCCATTTTTGAATGCATGCACTCTGTCACATTCATAATGTATTATTTATTGTACTTAATGTACATTCTGTCTTAGCACCTCATTTGTGCTTCCCAAACATTTGCTCATGTTCCATTTTGTGCGTATACATCTTGTTATGTTTACATTATGCTTAATGCATCAACGCCTTAGTTGTAAGTCTATTAGCACCTTACACCCTAGCCTTAGTAATCCAACGTTCTCTTAGCACCAAGCCTAACAACTCCAAGCATTTGTGATATTCTTTTTTATGCCTGAGCTTCCAACATCACTCTAAATATAACTTACGGGTGCCACTAGCTGGTTCTATAAGTTGCCCTCCACACCAATCATCTTGGGTCCCCCAATGCACGGATTAAGAGGCATCAGAGCAATGTTCCACAGGGACACGTCCCCCACCCTGGGGGCCATGTCCCCCTATCCTCGCCGTCCCCAAATGGGAGGACGGCATCGGGGACTTTTCAAGGGATCATCCCTAGGATGCCAAGGGCTTGCAAGAGGTCGTCCTCAAGACATCTCCTATGAGGGGACATCCCCGGGGACACCTAGGCATCCCCCGACAATCCCTAGAGACGCCTAGCCGTCCCCCACGGTTGGGCATCTCACACTTAACTAAAAAGAAAAAAAATCAATACCACGAGTATAATACTCAATTATTTGCACTAAAGTGAACATGATTATCATAAATTTAAGAGGAGTCAATAGCTATTGCAAAAAAAAATCACTATTGTCATAGCTGTTCCTAAAATTTCCCTTCAAAATCCTACAACAGACCTATGTGAACAATGCAATCAAGGGCTAAAGTCAAAATAATCAATTTCACTCAGAAGTGAATCTTGACAAATAATAAACACTGATACTATAGTTGGTTAATGCTTCTAAAGGTATGTTTCACAGGCAGAATGTACTTGTGCCTCTTATGATTTGGTTACACTAGCAAATTTTGATTTCATTTGATTTGTCAAATGGTTTGTTAACTGATCCATAAACTGGCATCACCAAAGTTAAATATGGAAAAGCAAAAATGCACATGTAGGTCTGCCTTGAGAGAGATAACTAGGGATTTGAACCAATTTGTTTTTAACATGATTCTGCTGTTGTTAAATAACTGCAATCATGACGTCACAAAAGATCAAATGATGTCATGGTCATATCATAATCTCCTATCACCTAAGTGGAAAGCCCTCCATGCTTTCTACTTTAATAATATCTCTCATCAGTTGAAGATGGCATTGATGAGTTCACGATTAAGTTGATGCTCTAAATTTCTAAAAATTTTAATATTATTATACTTGTCATCCCCCAGCATTTTCCTAAAATTGGCTTGCCATCCCCTGCCGTCCTAGAAACCCGACCCCCGTCCCCCAACCTTGTGGAACCTTGCATCAAAGCCTTCATTATGCTACAAGAAATTCTTACCTTAACTTCATTGCAAGCAAGCTGGTATCAAAGCTAGTATTCATCACAAGCAAATAGCTAGCATTCATCGCAAGCGACTCCAAACATCTTCAATCATCATGAGAAAGACTCGAAAGTTAGGACAACTTACAAAAAGACAACGACTACAAAAGGAGATTGCATTGCTGAAGAACGCAAACAAGAAGGTGCAAGATAAAGTTTGAACAAAGGAGGCAAGCCTTTGTTTCACCACTACACATATGGTAAAGTTAGAGACGAAGATTTCACATCTGGGAGACTTGATCAACAAAAGTATCTACAAGATCAAGGAGCAATACAACCAGACCAGTAAGAAACTTCTGCAAGAATCGAAAGACAAACAACCCACATGTGATGCCATCTAACAAATGCTACTACATTTACAAGATGAGTTTGACAAATTACAAGCAAAGCAACCACATCTCTATGAGGATCACGCAAACAGATGCTTGCTTAAAGAATTTCACTTCTGAGCAACCCGTTTGTTCTGATGATTCGTTCGGCAGCTTTGAGAAGCATAGAAAGGACATCGGTTCCAAGATCTTGAAGAAAATGGGTTGCAATGGCCAAGGACAAGGAAAGCATGGCAAAGGATTGGGACACCCCATCAAAGTTAAACAACCCAAGAATGCAAAAATTGGGTATTAACCACTGTGGAAGACCGGGACATGAATCCATCAAATGCTTCAATCCCCACCCATGCAAGATCTACAACAAGTGCAACCATAGTCACTCAACCTAGTGGTTCATCGATGTCTCAAGCCAAAGGTTAGACATGTAGGGACAAATGCATTTCAGATGAGACCCTTCCCACAGATGGAGAAAGTTCACTACAGCCACTCAACATACTTACTCTCACCAAGAGTCCAAGGTAGCATCTTTGTCTACCTCGTCCTCTTTGCAAACATCCTTTTCCAACACAAAAACTCTCAATACGCTCCATCAATGGAGGCGTGTCCACATGTTCTTGTTATAAGAAGCAAAGCCTCACAGCAGGTTTTGGATTTGAGTACCTTGATGTACACTAGCCCTGCAAAGAAACTCAAGTGATGATGGAGCCAACATCTCAACTCTAGACCAAAACCAAGGCATTGAGAATCTAAATTGAGATGTTCTAGAGGAATAGAGAACCACTCTATGTAAGCAGTTCTAGGATTTCCTACTTCAATAGGGAGCTTCACTTGCAATTGCAAGCCTTGTACTAACCACAAACTTTGGCGCCCATCATGACTTCTTAGTCCATGGGCTAACACCACAACAACCTATAGCACCACACTTGTTCATGGCATCAACTCCATCTATGGCACCAACCATCACTTCAACGTTATGCCCATCAACACTGACTTATAAAGGCATGTCCTATGTCACCATCAAGCATAGGACCTGCACATCAAATCGTGCTAGCATTAACTAACAAAGACAAAGTTCTAGTTGTCATCTACCTTTGTTGCCTACCTACCCCAATCGTCTTTCAGTTCAGCAAGGACATTGAAAGAACAAAGCATCACTTTATTTGGTCCAGAACATGTCCAATGTTCAGCTAAACCAACCTCAACCTTTATCATCCAAATCATTCAAATGTTCATCCTGAATGCACTGGAAGATAGGCCCCAAATGTCTCGAAGTTCATCAGGGACATGCTAGGAAAACAAAGCATCACTCTATTAGGTCAAAACTATGATCCAATGTTCACCTAGATCCAGCCGCAACATCCATCATCCTAGACATTCAAATGTTCATCCTCAATGCACTAGAAGACAAACCCCATATGTCTCGAAGTTGATCAAGGACACGTTTGAAGAACAGAGCATCGCTCTATTGCGTCAAAATCATGATCTAATGTTCACCTGTTCATCCTAGATGCACTAGAGGAACAAACATCAAATTTGTTTGGCCTACTCTTCACAAGCCTCAATTCCAACCTATGCCAACTTCTTGCATAGAAGGCTTCTCAGCACATTAACGCCAACTCCTTGGGATTAAAACCTAAGGGCAAGGGGGATCATCCCTTCCCAAGAAAGGGCATATGATCTATGTGGAAGGAGGCATCTGTCACCATCCTTCAATATTGGCGGCAGCGCTACATTCCAATGTTTGCTCCAACATTATCATCAACACCATCTTCAACATTAACATCAACACCACCTTCAACATTGGTGCCAACACCAACTGAAAACATGGGCCGGAATTTCAAACTCTATAGGGCCTCTCAACACATTAGCACACTCTAGACTTCGGCTTCTCAACACCTCATCACATTCTCCCAACACTAATTATTTGACACATCCTTTTTGACACCCATTCGATTAGCACTCATCAAGAAACAACAGAATTTTTTGGCACCCATGTGAATATGACAAACAGATGACGTTGGTGCACCGAATCATCATCCAATGACTGATGCAAGGCCCAATTTAGATGTTCCAGACTGGTTTTGCCATGGCCACTCCAAGATCTGGCACATGGTTTTTTAAGGTGCAAGAAACAAATTCTTGGTTGTTTCTTTATTCTGCCAAGACTCGCTAGAAGTTGACATTTCACCTTTCGACTATGGTGTAGCCTTCCACATTCTATAAATGTTAGAACTCAAAACAACCAAAAGAGAGAATCTACATAAGGCATCCAAGAGAGAGCAAGCAAAAGGGAAGCCCAACACATTCCAAAGCCACAGTATGCACCAACACATTCCTCCTCAAGAATACGCCCTACATAACACCTCTCTCTCTCTCTCTCTCTCTCTCTCTCTCTCTCTTGCAGATCCATTGTAATATTCTTTTGTAATACAAGATTAATGCTTTCAAATTGCATGGACCTTGTCACATTTGTATTATGCTTAATGTACATTGTCTTAGTGCCCTAGTTCTACTTCATGGACATCTACTCATATTCATTTATGTGCATATTATGTTTGCATTGTGCTTACCGCATTAGCACCTCAGCTATAATTTTGTTAATGCCTTATGTGCTAGACTGACTAATCCAACGTTCTCTTAACACCAATCCTAACATTCCATGCATTTGTGATATTCAAGCTTTTGCAACATCACTCTAAACATAACTTACAAGCACCACTAGCTGATTTTGTTAGTAGTCCTCTATGCCAATTGTCATGGATCCCCTAGTACACAAATCAACTTTAAAATGCATGGGTTCTTTGGCATGGTACCAAAGGCTAAGGTGTCGAGCCTCGGGAGGGCTCTTATGCTTTTCCAAGGAATAACTAGACACTTCAAAGGATTAGGAAGACCATAACATTGCTACATGTCTCTCGAAGGAGAAATCTAAAGATAAATGAATTAGTTTTCAGCATGAAGAAACACTTCAAGAGCTCAACAAGAAAGGGGAGACTAGATAGATCTGCTAAACCTGGTGATTGGTGAAGGACTTAAGTAGCCTATGGTTCAAACAAGAACTTGTTACTCTTCATGATTATGAAGATATTGCGATTTGCCATTTTTCACAAAACATGGACATCTCAAAACCAAGCCACATTTTTTATATCTTATTGCAGATCTATAACCTATGTAGAAAGTGAGAGGCAATATGACAGCCCTAATCTAGAGCCTAAAATTTGAGGTTAAAGCGATCCTATTTTGCAACAACTTTTCAAGTTTAAATCCAACATGTTTGTAAGAATATTCCCACAAACTTACCACTCTTTCAAAGAATTTTGACGATGGTTTCAAAGAAAATCTTAGCATTTGACGGATATTTCTTGACGACTCTCATGGCCCTTGACATTTGAAGATAGTTTTCAAGACTAATGATTTTGCAGGTTTCTTTTAGAATTTACTGAAGAAAAAACCCTAGCCTTCAAACAATAATTTTGTTGTTATCAAGAAGAACGAGTGATGCATTGACAAAACTCGAAGCCCAAATCTCCACTTCTAACCTATTGCTTTCACCTATCCACCAATTGGTCATGCTTAAAGCACTAAGAACAAAGAGCTTCCAAATTTGATCCCAGTCCTCCCCTCACCAAACCCTATTTTAAATGGAGAACCCAACAAACAAGCACATTGAGCCCTAGCCTCAATTAAAATTTGTCGATGTATGCATCAACCATTCCACCTTCGATCAAGACCTGTCATGTGAAGGCCAAGTAATGACCTAGCACAATGGGTCCTCCATGTTAAAGCAACAAACCTAAACCATCTAACTTGGAATCGAACCCATTCTACATTGGCTACATGCTATCTTCCACGAGTACCCATCTCAAGGCCCCAAGGACGTTGTCCATTTCTCCCCTAGCATTTCAAGGACTTCAAGGCATCCCCTTGGGATCCCCCCTTTTTGGGACCTCAAGTTGACTACACCTTTGAGCAATTCTCTAACCTCCTTCAAAAGTAGGATTGGTTGATTTATCAAGGGCATTTTGATGCAAAGTCCAATGTGCACTTCACTAGAGGCAAGGGTAAAAGTTCTCTCAAGGGAACCCAAATAAAAGATTTTTCAAGGATGGCCATGGCAACTCCAATCAACATGGTTCCAAGAAAGAAGATCATCAAAAAGGCAACAGAAAACAAGGCAACCATAGCTTGAAACAAGGCTTGCAAGGTAAGAAGGGATGCAATTATTGCAACAAACCAAACCACCCTGAGTCCCAATGCTTCAACTTGGCATAAATTTTGATGAAGGCAAGGATGGTAAGGGAAATAATGTTTGCTATGACAATTTTCTCTCATGAAACCTCTAAAGCCTTGGATGCTAGCAATCCCAAGAAGGAATGGGTTGTGGATTCTGGTTGTACTTGCCACATGGACAAGGATAGTAATTTGATTTCTTCCATAGCAAAGGCTAATGAGAAAGAAATCAACACATCCGAAGACTTTTCTATGTAAGTTTTGGGATGTGGTAATGCCAAAGTTGAGGATGGTAGTATCAACAGTGATTATCATGCTCTAAACTTGGATACTAATTTATTATCCATATCACAAATTTTCCCTATCAAAGAAAGTTGAGTTTCAGAATATAAAAAATGTGTGGTGAAGAATATCAAGGAGGTTTCCAAGTTATTGCCTTGTGTGCCTATGATCAACAAGAAAAATTATTCAAGTTTACAATCTTCACATTTCAACATGAAAGGAGGAAGTCTTTTGCTTTTGTTTTCAAGTTGATGATGTGAACAAATTATGTATAAGAGATTGGGGTACCTCAACTTTAGGAGCTTGGAATTCCTCACCAAGGTGTTTGTGAGGGCTATGTCTTTATAAAGCATTGACGAGAGGAGCTTGGAATTCCTCACAATGTGTTTGTGAGGGCTATGTCTTTATAAAGCATTAACGGGAACCATTTGAGAAAGGCAAGGCTTGAAGGGCTCAATCTCAACTTGAGTTCTCCATAATGACATTATTATGTGAGTAGCACTTCTATTGGAGACAACAAGTATCTCTTGACCTTCATTACCAACAGATTAGGAATGACTTGGGCTTTTCTCCTAAAGAACAAAAGATCTATCTTTGAAAGATTTAATGAATTTTAGGCATTGGCCAAGATGTGAACACAAAATCAAATGTTTATGGTCTGATGGTGGTGGTGAATATGTCAATAGTGCTTTTGGAGGGGGTTCTTGTTGAAATGTGGAGTCTCAGGACAGTGGAGTTGCCCCTATATCCCAAAATAACAATGTTGTCAAAAGGAAGAATATAACCTTGACCATTATTACTCCATCACTTGTGCCAATTATATTCTAAAAAAAACCTGTGTAAATTGTAAAATATGCGACAGCTTATGAGAGTTAGTGCAAGAAGAAGCCCACTACTGTTTACTTCAAGTCCTTTGGGTGCCTTGCAAATGCCAAAGTTTTGAATGAGAAGTGGCAAAGAGTAATCCAATGATTAAGGTAGAATATTACACTCTAAAGCCTATTGCCTCTACAATCCCAAGAAGGATGGTATTATTATTCGCCTAGATGTGGAATTTCAAGAATATGTTTCAGGTGTTATACTCCCATAGTAGGCATTTACTAACATCAATAGGAAAAATATGAGCACTACCGTGTAGCATACAACCTTGTCATGCGTAGCACGTTAAAGTTTGTTGAGGTTCATGCCCACTACTTGTGAAAGAAATTAGAAGAGTTTATGTCCCTCGTCCATTACAAGACTCGAGATTCCATAGCAAACATCTTTACAACATTGTTGACCAAAGAAAGTTCACAAGTATTCCACGAGGATGCCCCCCTCCTTCTCTTGGTTTGAGGATGTCTTGTAGGGTGTCAAAACATTCCCAGGTCGTCCCCATTTTCCAAGACCCAAGGGCAGCCATCCCCGAAATATTTTGGGGGTTCAGGATTGCCATCCCCAAAATGGGGCACCCAAGGAACATCGTCCCAGGACACCCAAGTGTCCTCAAGATATCATGGGGGCATCTAAGATGTCCCCACACCGTGTCTGGGATGTCTAGATACGTTCATTATGTTACATATCTACAAATTCCACATAAAAAATCCAATTTTGGCTTAAAAATTATTTTTTATATAATTTATATTAGTCACCCCGCTACAGTCTTGTATTTGGTGCCAAACCCTCATCGTCCCAAGCATGCATCCCATCATTTCAAAAACTTCATGGATCTTCACAAAGTTACAAGGCACAATGTATCTTCAAGAAGTTGCCATTAAGGGGGATGATGCATAACACAATCTTCCTTATCCTTTCAAGTTGTGTTTAAGGGGAATGTTATAATATATGATCTCACTTGTCAACTCTATTGACATCTCTTGTAAATGGCCCTTGGGTCAACTTTATTTGGGCCATTACGAACATTTTATTATTATTTTGTTATATGTGGTTAGGGTTGACTCTCGTATTCCTCACCAACTTGAACCTTAAAAATGCATCACATTTGTTTACTTCAATCATCTCATCATCAGTCGTTTTATTCATTCCTTTGTATCAAAGTATTCCTCATCTCAATTCATCTCTCTCTTCTTTTGAATGCTTTCTATGAAATGTCTAAATCCTCTAACACAAGTTGCAGATAACATTCTTCTAGCAAGGCAGGACACCAATGAGGATGTTACTCTCTCCAAAACAATTCTACCTTCATAGTGAGGATGTTACTCTCTCCAAAACAATTCTACCTTGCTATGAAGGGGAGGCAGACCAATTTATCAATAACGAAAATCATGAGCATTTTCATCAATGCTGGAGCCTAAAGGTGGCAATTGATCAGCAAGTCTTTGGGATATAGTTTGGATACCTTCCCAGCACCTTCATTGGAATCCAAAATTTCATTGATATGAAATGAACAGATATGTCTAAAGGCCTCATTTATGTAGACGGAAAAGTAAGCAACTAAATTTGGCTAAAGGAATTCAGGTTACGAAATCTACCATATCCAGATGTGATTCTTCCAGACCGCTCTTAGATATAGCATTCTTTCTCACATGCTTCTGGAAGCAAATATAGTATGAAGACCATGTCAAGAACCCAAGAAACTTTGGTGCAAAATAAGCATAAGTAAATATCTCAGTTTCAACAAACCAGGGCAAATTTTTATCATCTAAGGAATGTCTTGAGGGCTCTGCAATCTAAAATTTCATTATATCCTGAGTTAATATTATTAATCTTGGCTACAAGTGGTAGATTAAAATGGATAAACAACAATTCTAGAAGGTGGCCTAGATCAGACCATGTCCTCTCATGAATGATCAATTTCCACTGCCTTTAAAAAACCTTTTAACCAAAAATATCGGCCTCTTGTCTCCAACTATGTACATTCTATTGGCACCAGACACAGAAGAACATGAACTGATATTTCTCTGCCAAACCATCAAGATCTGACTAATAACTTGAACCACCTAATGAGATTGCCAACTTCCTTTTATACCTTGTTTCTGAAAAGGACAAACCAGAACAATGTGGTACTAAATCAGACAGCTATACTCTCAGGGATAGATATAAGTAGACATTCTTGAATCAGTCACCTTCAATACCTTTTTCTTTGGAAAATGACACAGGTGAAAGAATCATTCAAACGACCAGCTCTTTCCGTTAGAACAATTCGCCACAAGATCTTGACTGCTGACACCCTCAGCAGGAAAGTATTTCACATCCCTTCCTACCGTTGTCTATACCTAGATAACTCAAATCTTGTAAAGCATCTGTTTCACTGCAATTTCGCCCGCTTTTAACTTAAACTTCCACAAAAATTGCTCTTGCGAACTTCCTTGCCTGGATGAAGGCCCCACCATTCAAGTTCAAATCTAGCCTGCTTAATTTGATCTGGAATATAGGATTGGCAATTATTTGTGGGAACATTTGGCTGGGAACAAACAACAAAATATTCGAAGGAAAAACCAGGGATCATTGCACTAAGTACACTTTCTTTAATTCGATATCATCAACATTTTCAAAAAATTTAAGAACCTACCCCTAACAACAAGGGAACTCCAGCTTAGCTGAATAAATAATGATAGAGAAATAGCAAGACCATATTCTGCATATCTCCAATAATTGGGGGTGATGCAATAAGGATACAAGGCCTTTGGTTAAGTGGAACACCCCTGAAAAGAACTTATAAAATTAAGGTAATCTGAGATACGCAGGCACTGATGGGCCATGGAGGGAAAAATTTTCTTGCCATATCTGAAGACTTTGGTGGAAAAACAAATGACCTGTTAGAAGCTATGGCCCTCCCAACTGGACAGACAGCCAGAGAAGTCTAGTATCAAGAGGTTTTCAAAGCTCACTGTTGATGCCATGAACTTTGGAACTTCTAATTATTAGCAGGTTAATATGGCAATCCAAGACATTGCTAACCTATAAAGAGATGTTGAATGTAGAAATTTGCCCAATGATCATATTTGTAGGGATTTTAATATGCACTTTGGGACCAAAGCATGAACGAGGCAGACATTTTGGAGGATGGCTTTACTCCAGATCTTATTGCTATATGTTTCAAAGATAATAGGGTCCCCTTGGATTCACATGAATACATGCAATTTGGGGACTCCCCAATATTGGATCACCAATTTCCCTGGCATGCTCTCTCATGTGACTCAATGACCGATATCATTTTAAGGACTGCGCATTCTCCTAAAGCTTCAAGTCATAAATTGGAATTGCAATGTGGCCCCTGGACATCTTTTGTGGTCACTCATGAATTTGACATTCATGGCAATTTAAATGACTGTTTGAATTGAGTTTTTATGGTCTTCACAATGGCATCAGTAAATTAGTGTTTGACATTCAAATCAAGCTAGTACAAACTATTTTGAGAGTGAATCCTTTGAACTTTCATCTCTTGTTTGATTCTTGGTCTGAGTACTGATTTGAGAATACCTTTTTGTTTCTATTCTTCTATACTTTAAGACCTGCGTTTTCTCAGCCTTAGATATTTCTGCTATTGTCAATCGTAAAATTTCTGCTTCCTCTGCATTTTCTGTGTTGCAATTTGCTTCTTGTTCTCTCTTCTCTGCATTATTATCTGTGATCATAAAGAATCTTGTGGGTAACTATATTGATGTGAAGGAGGAATTTGTCCCTGAAAACGCTAAGGTATATCTTGGAGGAAAAAGAGAATTCTCCAGCTCTTGGTGGCCCTCATGGCTCTGAAAGGCCAGCTAGAATAAAGGCTACAAGGAAGATTAGGAGATGGATGCTCAAAGGGGCAAACACCATAAAAATTCCTCATGAGACATTTGTTTAAGAGGAAATCCTATCAACAAACCAGTTCCTGAAACCAGTGCATTGTAATAGTTTCTTTTCGACAATTTCATTGGCCTTCTTTGATTATTCGTGGACATTAATAGAATTATCTTATCTTATTCAATGTCTATGGCTATAGATGGGGAGAAAGTTCATCTCTGAATTACAGGAAATGCAGCAGTCCATGAAGAAAAATTTGATGATTTGGTGATCAACTGAATAATTGACACAAGTCAAAAGGATGTCTGTTTATGGATGTTAAGAAGTTATTTGGCAAACGCAAAGTGGAAGATGTAGCATGGATGGCCACAGTAATTTCCAAAGATATGATATAATGACACAGGACACAGGACTTTCCAATAACTACATAGATGTATGCAACGCCACAGTTCCAATCAACTGTTCCTGAAATCCCAATTTGCAATCCTTCAAATGTGGTGAAAAAAAATTACAAACTCATTGTCTATGTCTATCCATGGGGTGAAAGTTCATCTTAGAATTATAGAAGAAATGCATCAGTCCATAAGAAAGAATTTGATGATTTAATGATTAAACAAAATGAATTCAGAAATTGCAAAACTTCTGTCAAAAGCAAGTCTGCATGCAACTGTTGAGGAGTTACTACGCAAAACAAACGTTAAAAAGGTATTGAAAAAGGCATAGAAGAATAGGGTTTCCCAGAGTGCACATAATGTGTACTATTCCACAGTGGACAGTGCTACCACTATGCTCTCATCACTTATGTCTACAATGTTCATGTTTAAAAGGAAAGGTAACCCAAAATCACCTGGATCAGTGCTGTTATGCTGGGAACAAAGGAAACAAGAACACTATAATATCAAACAGCAGGTGGTCGTGATTGCATTATTGAATGAGCTGGAGAATTCTGCCAGAATTGAAGTACCACAAAGTTTTAATCCTTAACCGTATAATCTTCCAATGATGGAATTTTGCACTCAACCATTACATTAAGGTGGTAATATTTTACTTGGGCAGTGACATGCAATCTGATGAGGACGCTGATACAGTTTTGCTTTTTGATGTCAAATCACAAAAGGAAAGCAGTAACTGGAAGCATGTAATATAGATGCCAATAAATCCATGAACCCCCAGTCTTCCTTGTGACTATAACTCAGAGATATTTGCTTCCGATTGTCACAGCTCAGTTGGAATATAGCCTACAATCTGCAAGTTGTAATTTGGTGAGGGTTATCTTTGTTGTTTGTTCCATCTCTTGCTACGATACATAAACGTGTTCATATAAGATGGTCATGAATGGAAGTGTTGTCTAGGTTTGGATACGATGGAGTGTGAGCTTTAATAGATTAACATGCTCCTCTTGTCCACAAGATCCTGCTTATGCCTCTGCTGGAATGCCTGATGACAGCATATTACCATGGTTAACCACAATCATGGGGCAAAAACCCTATCCTTCTGATGGTCCAACTGATGAACACGATGGGCAGTCTGTGGTGGCTTATATACAGTAACACACAGTGGCTTTAATGATGATATTTTTTGCAGCCTATATGGAGATAGAAAGGGTAAGTTTTTTGGTTGCTGAAGCACATACCAAGCCCATAGATATTAGTACAATCACAACATAATAGCAGGATTTATGTTGATGTGGATGGGATAGCTTGTTAAAGGACAGAGCCCCCTTAAAGACTCCCTCAATTTTACCAATAAAGGAAAAAAACACTTTATAAATTTAGATACTGTCAGCTGATTAAACTTGTTTGTTAGAGTGTTTTCGAAGCCAAATTATTGTCATAAGTAATGCATTCTCAAGTGTTTTTAAAAATTGAGCTATCGGTTTTGAGGTTGTATTTGCACATGATTATCACATGCCATGCAAATGTCAAGTGTCATAAGGTTGAGCTATGCATGAGAGATAATAAGCATCAAAACAATTTCTATGCAATACCCTTGAGAAAAATCAATGTAGTCTTGAAAGATGAATGGTTAATACCTCTCGATTTTTCTAAATATAGCTTAAAAATGCAATTCCTCAAATTTAAATTGAACCGAGAGAAATGAACTTTCAAAGGTTTCAATTATCAGCATTCCAAGAAAAGGAGTGACTACCATCTTGGCTACGTGTCATGCATCCAGCATAGCACCAAATGAATTAGGTGTGGATAACAAGGAAATGAATCAGATCATTTATAAGCATGACACTGTTTTCAAGATTTTACAATGGAATTACCACCAAATAGGAATGTAGAAAATGAAATCCCGAGTCAACTAGGAATGAGTACCAATCAATATAAAATCATATTAAATCTGCATCACCATAAAAAATGATGAAAAGATGGGTATAGGAATTACTCAACTTTGATGAAATTATTACAAACAAAAGTCCTTCCTCTGCACGAACTATATTAGTAAAGAAAGAAAATAAACTCTACCATCTATTCTTAATTTCAGGGACTTAAACAAAATAACCATAAAAATAAGTCTCCTATTCCATTCATAAACAGATTGTTAAATAAATGAGATAGTGCTCTTTGGAATATACCAAGTTGGACCTACGATCCAGAAACTACCAAATTAAGATATGATGAGAGGATATACAAATCATGATATTTATAATTTAAGAGTCCAATGCTTTAGCAAACTTTCAATCTGAAATAAACAAAATTCCCCTTCCCTAGTTACAAAAACTTGCACTAGTATTTTTCAATAATATTTTGGCATCTACTAAAACTTGGAAGGACCATCTCAAGCCTGTAGACCATGTCTCACCAGTGTTGGAGGAGAATACATAGTATGCTAAAATATCCAAATATGGTTTAAAGAGGATTCCTCGATTTAGACAATTATTTTCAACAGTTCATTAAAAATTATACACACCTCACTACTCTTTCGTACAAGCTTTTCCGAGAAAGATTAGTTCACATGATAGACAAAAGCAAAACAGTTTTCAAAAGCTAAAATAGGAACTAAAATCATTGTTACAATGTATGGAAAATTCAGTTTGAATAGAAGGCGGGAGGTTCATTAAATTTTAAGAAGTTTGATTCAATTCAAAAAATATATCAATTTATATTTAAAATTACACCCACCTACCCACCCCACACACAGACATATATAGTCCATGGCATTGTGGAGCAACTGTAAAGGGGATGAAATCATATGAGTGCAACTCACATTCAAATCCTTGCATTATGGACACTCCTGCATAAAGGCAGCCTGTGATAAATGGTTTGTTGTAATACTATAGCACACTCATGATATTACAGCAGCAATGCATACATATAGGCCAAAATTCGAGATAATCAGCCTCACAAAAGATTTTGCTTAACAAAAAATGTTGATGATGTATTTATCCCAGCAACCTGGTCTTGGGTACAAAGAAAACCTAATCAGCTCTAACTTAGGGTTTTTGAACAATATTCATTGGTTGACCAGCAATGTTTGTCACTAAAAGGGAAACTGGTCAAAAAAGGGAAGAAAACATTATGAATCCAGGACTACTTCAACCCCCACAGGTTTAGGGCCAGCTATGAGGAAAATTCAATGAATTTCATCACAAGACTACACCACTCAAAAGGTAAAGATTGTTACATGCTGATAGCATTTGTTGTTAAGAAATCTGCATCCATGCCTTGATGGGGTGTCGGAGCTAGTGTCAATCCACACTCGGTACTCATCCTGCTAAGTGCCAGAAGCTAAGTAGTAGAGAACCTGGGGTGCTCGCTAGAAGGACTAGGTTAAAGTCCTAGCAGGTGCAAAGGTTAATCTAGAAATCTGACCAAATACTCTGTACCAAGAAAATTCAACCCCCACATGTTTAGGGCCAGGAGTGAGGAAAATTAAATAAACGAAGACTATGCTGATGAGAAAGTATAGATGGTAACATGGTAGTGGCATCCGTTGTCAAGCAATCTGCATCCATGGCTTGAAGAGGTGTCCATGCTTGTGTCAATCCACACTCCGTACTTAGGGCCAATAGTAAAGAAGTAGAGGATCTGAAGCACTTAAATGAATGTCTACATTCAAGTCCTAGCTGATCCATGCTCTTTAACATCTTCAGGTTATTCCAGAAATATGATACTCTTTACTATTTAGCTACTTAAGCTTGGGCATGTCCTTCTTGCATGTGGTGGGGCAGGACTATGGCTCTTTTATGCCAGGTTTCTGCCACTCCTCACTTGCCCACGAGTTGCAGACAGACACAGCTTATCAGTTTCTTGACTTCTATTGGTTCCTTGGCATGGATGCCAAAAGAATTTCAAGGGGTTGGACTCTATTCCCTGCCAAGATTATCCAACCTGGCCCCCTTGGTCCTCGCCATTCTCCTGGGAGCATTATTAGGTCATGTGTTGGCTCATTTGGGATTGTTGGTGATCACGACAACTCTTCTTTTACTTTTCATCCTGTTACTGGTTAGAGTTGGGACTTGAATCCACTTGAGCCCTTCTTCTTCCTTGATGGTGTTATCCTCATTTCTTCTTTAATCTATTCAATATAGCTTTAAGGGTTTGCCTTCTTTGAATCTACCCCACAGTAACAAGATATGGTGTTTTACAGTACTCTACACTACTTCAGGTTAGTAACTATGACTGCTGCAGTACATTATAGTAGGTCATTTCTGATAAGTCCCATTGGCCTATTTTGGTCATCATTATATATAAAAAGAATTATCTTATTTGTAACAATCCAACACTCATTGCTGCTACAAAAGTATCAGCATCTACCTAGGTCAAGTGGACGAGACTGGATGTGCAAGAATTCATTATGCGGTCAATCAAATGAAGGATCAATGACCGGCTGCATGGTTGGGAATGGCCACAAAGACCCTTGTTGTCAAGAACCATAAAGCTTTAGGTTTCCTCTTTCTGTATCCTAGTTAAAATTACTATGTTGTTTTTTTTTGGATTATGGCTTGTAAGGCCAAGTCTGGTAACTGTATGTTAGGACCTATCCTAACACAACCATTGTTATGTACTTTTCTAGTGTTGATGTATGTTTGCACCTTGGGCGCCTAGTGAGTGTATGGGCCCATTAAGATGTAACCTTTAATAAGTAAGAATTAGTAGCCCAAGTCCCCTATTTCATATGGTCCGACCCTTGAGCATTAGGGTTAGGGTAAATAAGAGTCTATATAAAGACATGGGTTTGGAGTAGAATGTATCTCATATAGAGCTCTGCTTCTAAGGAGGTTGCCCCCTCAAAAAAGCTTGCGATATTTGTTCCGCTTGATTAATATAGTTTGTTGTATTTCCATTCAGTTATTTTCTTACGCACTTCTGTTATTTCATTTCATGGTCATTTAGTTATAAACATTTCCATTCATTTCTGCATTGCTATTGTGGTCATTCTTATTTTTATCTTAAGGTTGAAGGTTCGTAACAAGTGGTATCAAAGCTCTTTTTAGAGCCGTGTTCCGCAGCAATAGCAATAGTTCTTGTCCTTCCGTTCATTTTTCTATTTTGCAATTTTTTTTCATTTTTCTCATTTTCCATTGAAGTATCTTTCCAAACAAAACAAAAAAAACACAATTTTTTCTGTTTTTAGTGGATTCGGTTAGAAACCCTATGCCAAGGGTTTTAAAATATCACAAAGGAGCTGTCATTTTTTGCTAAGCAATTGCCCATAAAATGTCTCGTGACGTGAGGAATGCTCAAACTCCAATACCCAGACCTTAGACAACACCCGTATATGGCTGCGAGCTCCCACGTACCCTCAGGTATATAGAGAGACCCCCTAGGAATAGAGAAGCCTTCACCCATAGGAATATAAAAGGTCATTTGAGTTTTGTAGTGCACCGATAAGCGATTAGCCTCGAGAGGTTACTCTCACAATACCCTCAGAAACGGATAGTGCAGCTATGGGTATGGTGGAACCCTCCATAGTTAGAGCATTGAAATATTGGGCCAGCCACTAATCACAAACGAGATTGTATATCAGAGAGCCCACAAAATCAGACACACCTTGACTTAAGTTATCCCTATTGAAACCTTGTTTTAAGTCCTTTCCCAATCAAAACCAAAACCAGATTTGAGCATATTGTAGAAGAGACTATTCTAGTCACAGTTTGACAGTACAAAGAATATCTAGTGTGATAGTACAAAGAATATACAGTCTGACAATACAAAGAATATATAGTTGAAAATCAGAGCAGTCAATCTTCAGTTGTCAAAACAATCAGATGTCAGTTGTCATCTGACAGGGCAGAGAATAATTGGTCTAATAGTCAAAGCACTCAGTTAGTAGTCAAAAAAAGTACACAAAGCCAAAATTCGTCATTTTGTGGTATAGTCCATTTTGATCCTCTCTTCAAGCCGATCATTTTGACATATAACTTCGATAAACATTTTTGGAGACCCTAAAGTGACTCAAAATGACAAGCAATACTAGAGCTACCCAAGAGCTAGAGCGATTAGTCAACCAGGTGAAACATAACTTCGATAAACTTTTTTGGAGACCCTAAAGTGACTCAAAATGACAAGCAATACTAGAGCTACCCAAGAGCTAGAGCAATTAGGCAACTAGGTGAAACAAATTGAAAACCATCAGTCACAAATCCTTCAAGCATTATCCAAACTAGACAAATTGGATAAAATGAACCTTGAGAATCATTTAACATGCCTAAATGCAAAATACGACATTCTGGCAGGACAATCACAAGGAGTCAAGATGTTAATTCCGAGGGTAAAGCACAAAATACCTTGCCTCTAAATACAATCCAGAGAATGCTCAAGCTAGAATTTCAAAAGTTTTGATGGAGAGGACCCAACTAGTTGGTTGTATCGGGCCAAACAATATTTTTCTCTTCATGCCACTCCCCATAATCAAAGGCTCGCAATTGCATCTTTCAACCTAGAACATGAAGCAGTTCAATGGTACCAATGGTTAGAGAATATGCATCCGCAGCTCACTTGGGCTGGATTTGAGACAAAATTACTCACGTTTTGGACCCCGTGAGTATGAAGATTTCACTAGAGCCCTCACCAAGTTAAGATAGACGACATATGTCCATGATTACTAGACACAATTTGAAAAGCTGGCAAATCACACTAGGGGATTGAGTGCCAAGTTTTTCCAAAGTTGTTTCATTAGTGGATTAAAGGAAGATATTCGTGTTGAAGTGAAAATGTTCAAACCAAATAGCATGATGGCAGCTGTAGGATTGGCTAGGCTTGCTGAAGATAAATTCACAGCACAAAGGCATACTTTTAAACCTCCACAAGCTCGAACCTTGTTTCCATCCCAGACATCATCAAACTCAAGAAACAAACCACCCCAAATCAAACGTCTCACCCGAGAAGAATGGAGGCACGTAGGGCACAAGGACTATGTTACAACTATGATGATAAATATTCTCCGGGCCACAAGTGTGTACAACAAAAACTATATTTACTCTATGTGGGTAAACCTTCCACCAGGGAACCACATGACGAAGGGGAGGACCATAGAGAAGAAGATCAACCTGAAGAGTCTGAACTGACAGAGGACCAACCACCTGAACTTTCAGTACATGCATTAGTTGGGCTTTCTACTCCCCAATCCATGAAAGTATAATCCTCATTGATTCTAGCAATACCCACAATTTTATTGATCCTCAAGTAGCTAAAAAAGCAAATCGTTACATCTACTCTTGCAATTCATTTGAAGTCATCATTGCCATGGGGGGTACTCTACCATGCAAAGGAAAAAGAAAAAAATAAAGGTGATGATGGGTGAATACTACCTTAGGGCGGACGTGTTTGCCCTTCCTTTGGAGGGTTGTGACATTGTGTTGGGAACCCAATGGTTTCATGCCCTAGGCCTGATAGTATGGGACTTTTCTGAGCTATGGATACAATTCATCCAACATGGGAAGCAATACACTCTCCATGGCATGACCGCAAGTCCTACCCAATTCATCAACTTACATTGAAAAACTTTTAAAGAAATGTCTCAAGGGGTGGTGGCACAACTATTTGCACTATAGGCCCCAAATACCAATGATACAATTCAGCCGGCTGAATTACAAGAAATTATGGATAAACATGCACCCATATTTGCAAAACCACAAGGGTTACCACCACAACGCACCCACGATCATGCCATCAAGCTTGTCCCGGGAAGCTTACCGCTGAACATTTGTCCCTACCGGTAC
The DNA here is from genome assembly GCA_028583015.1 of Wollemia nobilis. Taxonomy (NCBI): domain Eukaryota; kingdom Viridiplantae; phylum Streptophyta; class Pinopsida; order Araucariales; family Araucariaceae; genus Wollemia; species Wollemia nobilis. Next base: position 3,478,916 of record JAQPPZ010016670.1, read on the forward strand.
CTATATGTGCAAAAGACTGAAATTGAAAAAATGGTGCAAGAGTTATTAGCAACAAGGGTCATTCAATTAAGTGTCAACCCATATTCTTCCCCAATACTTTTGGTTCAGTCTTGGCGGCTATGTGTGGATTTTTGAGAACTCAACAAAACTACTATCAAGGACAAATTCCCCATTCCCATCATTGATGAGTTACTAGATGAACTCCATGGTGCTCGCATCTTCTCAAAGTTGGATCTTCGTTCAGGTTCTCATCAGATCAAATTGTGGAAGAAGATATTCCAAAGACAACATTCCACACTCATGAAGGCCATTATGAACGTCATGCCATTCGGTCTTACCAACAGGTCGTCCACCTTTCAGAGTCTCATGAATGCAATCTTTCGACCATTTCTATGTAAATTTATTTTGGTCTTTTTTGACAGTATTTTGATTTAAAGTCAAACATGGGAGGAACCTTTGCAACATTTAGACCAGACACTGCAACTCTTGGCTCATAATCAACTATGTCAAACAATCCAAATGTTCTCTTGGAATGTAGGAAGTGAAATACCTAGGCCACATAGTTTCAAGGAAAGGCGTCAAGGTGGATCCTAAAAAGATTATTGTCATACAAGAATGGCCAAAACCACACACTCTCAAAAGTCGTCAGGTTTCCTAGGCATCATCAGCTATAATCCAAAATTTGTTCATGATTATGGAAAGATTGCATCCCCTTTGACAGCTATGTTGTCAAAGAACTCATTTCTATGGTTAGAACTTGCCGAACATGCCTTTCTACAACTCAAACAAGCTATGCTCTCTACTCCCATGCTCGATACCCCTAATTTCTCCAAGCCATTTGTGGTTGAAAGTGATGCTTCCAAAAGTGGAATTGATGCAGTGCTTATGCAAGAAGGGCAGCCATTGGCCTTCACTAGTAAGGCATTATTAGGCAAAAACCTAGGAAAATCAACTTATGAGAAGGAGATGATGGCAATCTTACATGCTGTCAACCAATGGAGGCCTTATCTTATTGGGCGACATTTTTCCATCAAAACAAACCACCACAGCCTTGAGTACTTTCTTGAGCAGCATGTATCTACACCACACAACAAAAATGGGTTACCAAACTGCTAGGATATGACTATGAAATCATTTATAAAAAGGACAAGGAAAATGTAATTACTGATACACTATTCCACCAATACAAGGATCGGGGTATGATATGTGCCATCTCTACTCCACTTCCTCAATGGACCCACCAGCTTCAAGAAGAAGTGACCTAAGATTCCACCTTGCAATCCTTAATACAGTAACGTCAAACTGGTCCTGACTCTCACCCAAGATATACATGGGATAGACAACATCTGCGATACCAAGGTCGTATTGCTATCCCTGAAAATTCACCACTCTACAAGTCTATACTACAGGAAATGCATGTTTCTCCAATAGCAGGACATGCAGGCTTCTTGAAGACATATGAACGGGCTAAATGCACAGGCTATGACTACTACACTGAAAATGTAATATGTATCTTAGTTACTGTTATATGTGTTTGTTTGTATAAGGTCAAAATAATCTTACAAGGTGCCAGCAAAAGAGCCAAAAAATCTTCTAAAAATATAAGGTGCCAGCAAAAGAGCCAAAAAATCTTCTAAAAATGTAAGGTGCCAACAAAATGGCAAAACAGACTATCTTCTAAAAGTGAAATTATAAAGAAGATACATTGCTTGGGGAAGGTCTGTCTAATTGTATACAAGCAGCAAGAAAAAAATCTAACAGTCCATAAACATATCTGCTTATCTAAACATAATCTATAAAAAATTACAAAAATGTGAGATCGCTGTGGACTTTGGACTAAGCGTCAAAAAAATAAAAACATAAGTGCACCCTCTCTGATTCAACTGACACTGCAATGCTAATAGGCAACAGTTCTTTAAGCAACAGCAAAAACTACTACACTCCTAAGAGAAGTTTGAATCAGACACCATAAGAGAAATTTGTGGCCAACATTTCATTCTAAACATGAATGCTTATATTTTATGTATTTAATTCAATAAGAGAGAAGAAGAAATCATGAAAATACCTTATATATTTGCGGCATTCAATTAAAAACCGACCATCTTTCTTTCTAACACCCAACAGGAGCTTCCAGCCTTTGGGAAATCCTTCCCCAAATTCTTCAGCGTCCACAATCTTCCGTTTCTTTCTCTTTGATGCCCATTCCCCGCCCACTTTCTCAAAAAAATCTTGCACTTCAGTTTCTGTTTCTAGTGGTTGAAATTTTCTCTTTAATTGAGGCACAAATGGATCTTGAGCAGCAGAACGCCCGCCAGCATCAGCAGAGCCTTGCACCACACCATTATTGGCGACATCACCAGGGCCTTGACTCAGGGCGTTATTGGCGACATCACTAGGGCCTTGACTCACTGCATTATTCGCGACATCACTAGACCCTTGACTCACTGCATTGTCCGCGACATCACCAGAGCCTTGACTAACCGCATTGTCTGCAACATCACCAGAGCCTTGACTCGCGCCATTGTTTGTGACATCACCAGAGCCTTGACTCGCCCCATTGTTGGCGACATCACCAGAGCCTTGAGTCCCAGCATTATTCATAACTGCCAACTCTTGGTCACTCTGAGAGCAGTTATTCACGGTCATGTCAAGAGTATTTGCATCATCTGTCTTGATGATATGACTGCAATCCTCAGCAGTTTCCTTAATATGAGCTCCTGCAGCACTTTCTGTATCATTGGGGCCGCTATCTCCCATAGCGCTATCCTGTGTAGCACTAGCCGCTGTTATTTGAAGCACAATTTGTTGTTCCTGTGCAGCCGCAATAGCTTGTCCCCTCCGTCTAGCATCTTCTTTTGTTCTCAGTTTCTTTTTGGGTCTGTCCAAGTTTTCTTCCACAACAGTCTTGCTCTTGTCCATTTCCAGCATTGTTGTTGTCGACTGCACCGGTGCATCTGGAATCACAGTAGCAGCATTACAAATCTTATTTTCTACCTTTTCAACCGACTGCACCGGTTCATCTCGAATCCCAGTAGAAGCATCACAAACCTTACTTTCTACCTTCTCATTGGACACTCCATTTAGCATTGCCATTTCCTGCATGTTCTCGCTCAGTCCGCCTTCATTCGCCGCCACCATTCCAGGATCACTCTCAACCAACTGCAAAGAATCCCCTGCATTCGAAGCAACATGATCCCCTTTCTCTTCGACAAATTTAACATCGGGGTCACTATCATGGGTGAAATTCGAAGAGCCATTGCTGCCACTTGCCGAGTTAAGAGAAGGAAGGTCCAACACCTCCGAACCCGGTGCATCCTTTAGGGTTACCGTTTGATCTTCGTCACTTTTACAAGCAGACGAAGGCTCAGGCTCAGGCTCTCCTTTCATAAACAACTGCCTGAGAAGCTGCAAGATCTTACTATTATTATCCTTGAGGTCGCATCCGTTTTCAGGTCCAGGATTAGGGTTTCTCCGCATAATTTTCTGTATGCCGCCTCCGTTGGAATGCCGGGAAACGCTGAGAAGCCCAGCCCTGCGCCGCGTGACATTGCCAAGCTGCTGCTCGGTACTTCTCTGAGAGAAACGCAGCCTCGAATAGGTCTGCTTCCGACTGCCGGCGCTCTCATTAAAAATCGAGCGGTCTATCTTCGGGACCACGATGTCGTCAAAACGCAAGTCCGAATACTCGTCGGAACACTGGGCGGCGCAGTTAATCTCATCTTGAGATAAATACCGCAAATCTACCACCGGAATTTTTCGAAAGTCCAGGTGACCGTCCAATTCTTCGGGAGCTAGCGCCATCACTTTACTGCATCAACAAAGTTCGGAAAAACGAACAAATCTTTCTCGTCGACAGATTAAGTTTTCCGCCAAATAGAAGTTGTTTTCCGGTAGGCTGATGAGTTTTAGAAGATCTTGTCCTGTAGATTTTACTGAATTCACTCTTTTTTTGAAATTCGTGCAAACTTACTTTTCGGTTCATGGGCTCCAAACCGGCCTATTTATCTAATGAACAAGTGGCTTCTCAACAGTTCTGCTCGGCCATGGATTCTTGTTGCCTAAATTTTGAAAAGCAACTAACTTTGAAGAGAAATTCAAGCCAAAACACAGTGGAAGAAGTTATGGTTTTCCGAAGGCTTACCTTCAAAGCGGGAAAATCCGACGATTTTCGAATCCGAAGCCGGATTCGGATCTTCTTCACTTCATTGCACTATACTAATAATTTTTTTCGGAAATCCGACCATCTCCGGCTTTTTGCCTTAAATACCAGCATCTTCTTGTCTGGACCAAATTAGAATTCATTTTATATAAGCTTTTACCAGATGAGATGTTTACCGGTGGAAGGAAGCGCGTAGAACATAAAAACAAGGTGCGCCACAGATACTCAACAGCTGCGCAGTGGCGTGGCTTGTCCCCTCTTGTCTTTTATCTTTCTAAGGAGTCAGTGCACCCGGGGTCGAAACTCGAGGGTTGGGTTTAAACCACCCTGGTGTAGGCGATTTAATTACTCATGCGGCGCGAAACTCCAAATCGGCAACTAATTGTTATTATGGTTGATTTTGAGCTTCTTTAATGGCAGTTGAAAATTAATTGTGGGACCCAAAGGGCTATGTCAATGGCTTCCTTTTTCTAGCTCTTGTATTTGAAAGGTTCACGCAGGTTTAAAGATCATCGAAAATATTATAAAAAGATATATATAAAAAGATAGATATTTGGAAGGTTATTATCAAAGCATATTTAAAAAAATTAAAAGGTTTCAAAAATGAAATAAATGAATAAAGAGGATATAATAAAAGGAAAATATATAGATAACAACGTTTAAATTTGAATTTATGACTCATTCAGAGAATGTGGAAGGTCATGATTGGTCGAAGAAAAATCTTAAGAAACAAGGATTTATGATTGCATTCAAAGAATGTGTAAGTTCATGGTTGGTAGAAGGAAAATCTTAAGAAGTAAGGATCCAAGGAAAAGAAAAAAGTAGTTGTTACAAGGAAACAAGTTGAAGAATCATTAAAAATTTGAGAAGTTATATTTATAGTAACAATAACAATAAAGCCCATGGAAGTAGCAGCAACAAAGTTCAAGGAAACTTTGTTAGAAGTGTACAAAGATGCACCAAAAGAAAGGTATAAGAGAGAAGATTGTGAAGAAGAATTTAAAATGAAAAAATAAATTGTTGAAAAATCAAAAGAAATATAATGTTAAGGTTGTATTATATCGACACCCACACGACCCTAAGCGGCAACAATCTTGTCTTTTATCTTTCTAAGGAGTCAGTGCACCCGGGGTCGAAACTCGAGGGTTGGGTTTAAACCACCCTGGTGTAGGCGATTTAATTTCTCATGCGGCGCGAAACTCCAAATCGGCAACTAATTGTTATTATGGTTGATTTTGAGCTTCTTTAATGGCAGTTGAAAATTAATTGTGGGACCCAAAGGGCTATGTCAATGGCTTCCTTTTTCTAGCTCTTGTATTTGAAAGGTTCACGCAGGTTTAAAGATCATCGAAAATATTATAAAAAGATATATATAAAAAGATAGATATTTGGAAGGTTATTATCAAAGCATATTTAAAAAAATTAAAAGGTTTCAAAAATGAAATAAATGAATAAAGAGGATATAATAAAAGGAAAATATATAGATAACAACGTTTAAATTTGAATTTATGACTCATTCAGAGAATGTGGAAGGTCATGATTGGTCGAAGAAAAATCTTAAGAAACAAGGATTTATGATTGCATTCAAAGAATGTGTAAGTTCATGGTTGGTAGAAGGAAAATCTTAAGAAGTAAGGATCCAAGGAAAAGAAAAAAGTAGTTGTTACAAGGAAACAAGTTGAAGAATCATTAAAAATTTGAGAAGTTATATTTATAGTAACAATAACAATAAAGCCCATGGAAGTAGCAGCAACAAAGTTCAAGGAAACTTTGTTAGAAGTGTACAAAGATGCACCAAAAGAAAGGTATAAGAGAGAAGATTGTGAAGAAGAATTTAAAATGAAAAAATAAATTGTTGAAAAATCAAAAGAAATATAATGTTAAGGTTGTATTATATCGACACCCACACGACCCTAAGCGGCAACAATCTTGGAGGCATGGCTTAAGACATCAATATGTTATATCTACATGGAATCAGAAAGGCACCAAGTTTGTCATTGTGTTTGGCAGAAAAAACATAATGTTTATAAATTTCAAAGGTGTGCAACACCATCAATGAACAAGAAGACCAACCATTCGAAATATCAGAGCAAGAGTAATGCAGCAGCAGAAGCATGGAGCCAACAAAGCAGTTATGGATATTCAAGTGGCACAATGGTAGTTTGGCATCATCAAAGACCATCACTAATCAAGATTTCACTTGGATGGATGGATAAACAATATTAGAAATTATCAAGAAAAAGGATTTTGAATATTTATATTTATAAACAAATTAAAGATATAAAAAATAATAATGAAAATTTAGACTTTTATAGATCAATTGGTGCAGTGAAACCCCATAATGGGATGAACGCCTAGGGCTCAAATCTCGGGCCTCGTCGGATTGAATGCTTATTCCTTTCCTAGTGCTTTCAGCAGCGTAAAAGGTTTTAAATGAATGTGACATGGTGGTTATAGGAGTGGACTACGCAAAGTACTATGTGGCAACTTTCGAGGTGAACAATGCAAAATACTATGATGGCCATAAAGAGACATCATGTCTGGATCATCATGGCAGCTATCGATTCCAACATCTAAAATCAAAAAAAAAATATTAAGACTTTTTGGAAAAAATATGTAGGTATCTAGTTATAGTATCCTAATTAAGATAAGAATTGAATATGTTTGTAAATTCTCAAGCTTTACAAAAGAGAGTTGTGATTTTCCAAGGGTGGGGGACCCAAGTACAACTCATTTTTCTCAAGCAAATATATATATATATATACACAAACTCACACACCCAACAACTCAACTGTAAAGTTTATTTGATGTTACTTTTTTGCTTTAGCATACAAAACTTTTGCTCACTTCATGAAATATGAACTATTACAAATCATGTTCACTTTACCAAATATGAACTATTAGTTTTCTCACTATAGGCAGTTGCCCTAGTGGCTAAGATGGTGGTTGTTTCTTAAGTGGTCTTGTGTTCAAAACCCCTTGAGGATGGTTGTTGATGTAATTTGTAAATGTTCTCCTCAAAAAATATGAACTATTAGTTTTCTCACTGCATTGATCTATAATTGGAACCCTAAAACATTTTGGAGTCTTTTGGAACATTATTTTGAATTTGCTTCTTTTAGATTTTTTTTCAACTTCAACTAAACTTAATACTTCCTCTAACTATGGAGAAGCTAATTTAATTTTGTGATCCTCTTATGAAAACCCCTACATTGGCTATAGCCTATCTACACATTTGTTCCCTTCCCTTAACGTATATGTAACCGTTTTTCTTCAAACTCTTTAGCAAGATCTTGTATTTCCACAATAATCTCTTATATGTTCCATAAAACCTTTATTTTTCTCAAGATTTCATTAATTACTATTAGTGAATCGTCTTCTATCCATACTCTATCCCATTTCTTTTGTCTGTATATTTTTAATCCTTCCAATGTCACCCAACCTTTAGTTTCATTATTTTCCCGTTTCATCTTTTTGTATATTTTTAATCCTTCCAATGTCACCCAAACTTTCGTTTCATTATTTTCCTTAAATCCACTACTAAAAGCATATTGTGACAAAACTCACCCCTATTATTTCTAATTATTCCTCCTCCTCTTAGTCTTGGATTTCCTTTTGATGCTTCATAAACATTCAATTTGACCAACTCTACTTTTGGTGGTTTCTACTTTATATTCTTTGCCCACCTTTTATTTCTCCTATACCCAACATCATAATTTCATTCAATGACTTGGCCCCATCAATCAAGGCTTTTTGCATCAAGATTAGGGATTAAGTGATTTGATAGGACTAATCTAGCCTCCTTTATGGCTAAATAAATCTTCTTTTTTATTACTTTTAAATCACTTTCATTTCCTTTAAATATTATTTTGTTCCTTTCCAACCATATAGTCCAAATTATTGTATCTTTCATTTTATCTCATATTGTCTATAACTCCTCGCATTTAAAAGTGCTTAGTTATTGTTTTAACCATTCTTCAATTCTATCATTTATCACAGTACATTTACCAAACATATTAAAAATACATTGCCATAGTTCCTAGACTATTGAACAGTGTCCTAAGAAATGGTTTATACTCTCCTCCATTTTACATAGAACACATTATGAGGGGCCATGAAAACCCCTTTTCATTAGGATATCCTAAGATAAAAAATGATTGTGACCTACTAATCATACAATCATTTTGACTTTTGGAATGCTTAGGTTATCCCAAATATCTCTCCATGTTCTTGTGGTATTATTATTTTATTGGTGATTTACATTATATCTGCTTCTTGTTGTATATTCTCCAAAGTTATTCAACTCCCAAATTAAGTTGTCCTCAACTCCCCTCAAAATAATCATTTTTGTTATCTTTTTGCTCAACTACACCTTAACAACAATGTTTGGTATACTTGTGAAAAAACTTCTTGACATTTGTATCTTCCTTCCTAATCCTTGTACATAATGTTTGAAACCCTATCATCATATTTATCTTGAGTTAATCTTGTCATTGGTTTCAAAATTAGATCCAGATTGAGTGATTTTTTATCACACCAAGTATCAATCCAAATAGAATTTATTTCTCCAATTTCCACCACCAATATTAGACCTTTAGTCACTAGATCAATTGATTTTTTAAAAATTTTCTATAGTGCGGAACCATCTAGTAGTGAGAATGCAATAAATATTAAGCTTGGGTCATTAGGCTCAATGTACTTGGAAGAATTCTTGCCATTGTATTTGATTGTCTTTATACAATATCTAAATTAATTTTCCCCTTTGAATATATAAGAATTCTTAAACCAAGACCTCCCTTAGTTTTATTAAAACACACCTTACATCATTTCGCCAAAGGAAATTTCCTTTTATCATGTAATCCTGACCAAAAAAATGATCGTATAATATAGGTTAAACTTTTTTCTACTAATTTTGGTATAATATACAAGGACATGTAATATGTTGGAAAGACTTGTAAGACTTTGATTTAATTAGTTGTACTCCTCCTGCTAATGATAACCATCTACCTTTCAATGCCAATAGTTTATTTTAAACTTTACTTGTAACTAGATTCCACAATTATATCCTCATTCTCCCTTCAAATAAGGGCATCCGTAGATATGTTGCTAGAAAATTTTTCTCCTCCATTTGAAGTAACTTGCATATCCCTACTTTGATTCTAGTTTGAGTGTTTAAGAAGTAAATTTTAGATTTTATCCTATTAACTTTCTTGCTTGATGCTCTTTCATATTCCTTTAATAAGTTATTCAAAGCTTTGGTCATGTTTTTTCCCTATCCTCTCAAAAAAGGTTGTATCATCTACAAATTGTTGATGGGTGATGTTGTCAATGTTATTACTAGCCTTAAGTCTGCTTATTAGCCCATATTATTATACCTTTTTCATGTTCCTTCCTAATACCTCAGCCATGATAATGAACGAATATGGTGATAGAGGATCTCATGTCTAAGACCCCTCTTGGATTTAAATGATTTTGTTACTATATCATTGACCAACACTAAATATGATATTGTAGAAACATGAGCTTCAATCCATCTGACACATTTCTTTTCAAAACTAAACTTTTATCATACTACAAAAAGAAAATCCCATTAACCCTATCGTAGCTTTTATTCATATCAAGTTTTAAGATCATCGAACTCTCTTTTCTAGAAGCAGTTGAATGTATTACTTCATGAGCTATTGTGATCCCATCCAAAATCTATCTCCCTTTCACAAATCCTTCTCTTCTAAAATAATTTTGTCTAATAGTGGTATTAATTGATTTGTCATTACTTTGGAGATTATCTTATATGTCATATTATATAGTCTTATGGGTTTGAAAGAATCAAACAATTCTACATCCTTATTTTTTGAAATCAGGGTAATATATATTACATTTATTTTGTAAGGCATGTACTATTTCACCCTAAATTGTTCCACTGCCACCAATAAAGAATCATTTATGATTTCCTAGTTATGTTGATAGAATGTTGTAGAGAGTCCATTCAAACCTGAGTATTTATCCTTGTCACAATAGAAAAGAGCTAAATGAACTTGTTTTAGAATAATAGGCTCCATTAGTTTGTTATTGTCTTTATTTGTTATAATTGAAGGTGCTTCTTGTAGTAGTTTATTATCAAGAACTTCAATCTCCTTAAATCGTAGGATATTATAGTAAACAAAGTCTTGCCTCCTTTCTAATTTTGCTTTGATCTTCAATCCAAACCCCTTCTATTGATTTAATTCTACTTATTTTGGATGTTTATCTTTGCACATTGTCATCATATAAAAACTTTGGTTTTTAGTCCCCTTTTAACCAAGTTTGTCTTGATTTTAATCTCCAAAAATTATCTTCCTTACTCAAAATAGTATGATATTCACTAAGAAACTCCCTTTCATCTGATATTGGATAAATATGCTCACCTTTTTGGAATTTTGAAATATTCTCTTGCAATTCTTCTTTATTCTCAAAAATGTTTTCCAAAGTGTTCTTGTTCCATTCATTTAATTTAAGATGTCATTGATTTAATTTGTTTTGAAAGTGTATGCAAACCATCGTTTTATAAAGTATTCCATGTCTCCACTATCATATCAATAAATCAAGGATGGTCTTCTCACATTACATCATATTTAAAATATGATCTATCTTTGAATTCACTTACCACTATTTTAACTCTTACTAGCCAATGATCTGAACCAATCCTTGTCAAGGTATCAATTTTGTTGGAGTATATTACATTATTTAATACATGCTAATGTACCCCCATGGTACCTTCATGGTACATATGTAAATATTATTAGGGTTGAGTCATAGTTTAGAGTGTGAGTAATATTTTCCTTTATGTAAGTGTGAATGTGTAGGATATGCACAAGTGTCATGTAAATTTGTAATGTGTAAGAAATGCACAAGTGTCATATGAGTTAGTGTGCAAGTGTAAGTTGAGTCTATGTGCACAAGTGTCTTATATGTAAGAGTGAAAATATGTAATGTAAAGATGTCTGCAAGTGTCTTAGATTAAAGTATGTAGGCTATGGAATTGTAAGAGTCATGTATAGGTGTGCATACAATATAGAGTCAAGTGTTCATCAAGTATGCAAGTGTCAAGTAGAGAAGCCAAGAGTCATGAGACTTGGCATATGGAAAGGAATAGTCAAGTATCCAAATAGTCATTCTACTATGGCTATATAGTACTCCATAGAAGAAGAAGATAGTATCAGATTATCAGTATCATCATCATCATATCATATTTGTAAGAGAAAGTGGAGTAATAAAGATTGCATATATTTTTAAGCAATTAATATTGTAGTTGTTTTGGATGCTTAGTAAATGTATGATCAAGGCTATTTACATTCATATTGTTGCTTATTATTGAATGTTATTTGATATATTATTAGCTTTGATTTACATATTAATTTGCTCATATTATTATCTTGACCTTATTATATTGTGGCTACATTATATTTGATGCTATGATATTTGTGATAGTGGTGTCAGAGCTACATAGAGTTTATTAGCCACCATTATTAAAATCAATTTTTTCCAGTTTGATAAAGTTGATTAAGAGTTGTCCACTTTGAAGGCATTGAGATTTGGACTCTATTATAAGGTCATAGTGAGTAGAAAGGTTAGAGTCTTTCCACGGTTGAATAATAACCAATGAAGACTATGACTCATATGTATTGAAATGTGTATCAACTTTAAGATAGTTGATCATTTAGGGTCATAGCCAACCCTTGACATTGAAGGTTGAAAGCAAAACAAATTTAATATAGTTGATCATTTAGGGATATATCCAACCCTTGACAATGAATATTGAAGATGAGTCAAATTTGAGATAGTTGATCATTCAAGGACGTAGCCAACCCTTGACATTGATTTCAAAAAGTTGCTGAATCAAGGACATAGATATCTCTTGATAATTGATATAGGTATCAAGGACATTCAAAGTCACCTTGATATTGATAGAAAATCCAAGGACATTCAACGCCACCTTGACATTGATAGAATAATTAGGGATATTTACAATCACCTTGACATTTATAGAGGTATCAGGGACATCTAAGTTGTCTTAATATTAATAAAGTTTAAACAACAAAAAGAAGTTTCAAGTCACAAGGAAATTGACCTTGGCATTGAATACAATAGATATTAAGAGATAGAGTTGCAATAGAGATTAAGTAGCATAAGTGTGAGAAGCTTTCTACAAAGGATAAAAAATATTTCCAGCTTCTAAGCGTAGAGAAAGAAGATTCAGGTCACAAAGAGATTGACCTTGACACAAGATATCAAGCTTTTAGGTCACATTAGATATTAACCTTGATTATAGAAGAATATTTGGGTCATATTAGAGATTGTTGACATCAAAAGAAGTCTTAGGTCATATTGATCTTAAAATTTGTTCAAGAAAATAATCAAGAAGGATTAGTAGCAACTAGTTGAGAAGCAATAGATAGTAGCAGTGGAGAGAGGAGCAATAGAATAGATAACAACAGATAAAGAAAGAAGAAATATATATAAAGTCTTGAGAAAGCTACATTAGTCTTAAGATAGATATATAGTTCTAACTTCAAGCATTGAATCTATATTGGATAAGAGATTAAAGTAGATTCATAAGAAATTGGGTCAAGAGGTAGGAATATTAGAAAGTCTTCCAGAGAAAAGAAAATATTTTTAGAGAAAAGAGAAAGAGGTCCATATTGAGGACCATTGTGAAAAAAGAAAGCGACCATTATAGAGAGATAGTGAAGAATAGACAAAGACCCTTTAAAGAAAATAGGTATTTATATTGAAGAAATAGAAGTCTGTTATAGAATAATATAAGAGGCCTGAGTAAAGAAGAAAAAGAGGCTAGAAGTCATATATAGAATTGAGGTTTGCAAGCAACCATATCAAGAAGAAAGGAGAGCCTGAAACATAAGAAGATATTTAGAGAAGAGATATTATAAAGGGTTGGAAAAAGATCATAATAGCTCAAGCAAAGCAAGTGGTCATTAACAAAAAAATTGAAGCTTAAGGAAGGTTAGATAATAGCTCGCAATAGAGCTGGTATAACGTAGAGGCCTGAGGAAGAAGCTTGCAATGTAAGAAATATGAAGATAGATCTAAGTCTATAGGAATGTAGTGGTCTATGATAATCAAGTGACTCATATAAAAAGTAAAAAGCCATTCCATAACAGAAGCGGATCATGTCAAAACCAAATGGCTTATATTGAGTCAGCTCATATTAAAACCAGGTGGAAGTTTACGTGAAGGCCATTGTTCAATGTCATGAGTTAGAAAACCTGCAACACACCAGAATAAACAAACAATAACATATTAACAAAAATAATATAAATTCAATGGAATAAATTCTATAAAGTTTACCAAGCCAAAAGTACAAATACAACATGCAACTGAAGAACACAAGTTTATACTGAGAGGGGGGTGAACAGTATAAGACCACTTTTTACTTTTCTTTCCCAATCAATATTATGTAATATATCAATAACAATATCAACAACAGTAATCAAAGCAATGCACAAATCACCACACACAATAGAGACACCAATTTAATGTGGTTCACCCAATGTGGGCTACTCCACGGAGAAAATATTTCACTAATATTTTCTCAATAAATCTCTTGGGAATCCTTTCCCTATTATAATGTTTATGGACCTCTGTCCAAAGGAGACACCAATCCCATGATCAAGTTCGTGGATCTCTATCCACAAGAGAACTCCTTTCTCCTCTGCTCTAGTTGGTGATATTCTAGAAGAATTGTTGCCTCCACTACACTAGCTAATGGATCTCTATCCACTAAAGACTCTTGTCTTCACTCAGAAGACCTGTCCTCACTACCCTGGCTAATGGATCTCTATCCACTAGAGACTGTCGACCTCTATACTTTGTCACATCCAAAGCTTACTCTTTGCTCTGTCTCAAAACTGCACTAAACACAGTCCTTTAGTCTAGCACAAATCTTCTCAGTCTTTGTTTCTATTTGGTATAAACCTGTCCTCAAATCTACACAAAACTCTGTCCTCAAATCTGCACTAAACACAATCCTTCGGTCTAGCATAAATTTATCCTCAATATCTATCCTCAAGCCTTAACACAAAGCTTGACTTAATCACAAATCAATTTTTTTGGATCTACCCCAAACCTTAACTCAAGGTTTGAACAAATCAATCAATCAACTCTGCTCACAAGTCTTCTCAAATATTTGTCTCAAATCTGCCTTGTAAGCTTCCACAAAAGCTCACACTAATCTGTCCACAAGTCCTCTCTAGAACTTGTCCAATCTGCTCAACAATCTTTGTCCTCAAATCTGTATTGTAAGCTTCCACAAAAGCTCACACAAATTTGTCCACAAGTCTTCTCAAAGACTTACCTCAAATCTGCTTAACAAGTCCTCACTAGAACTTTTCCAATCTCACAGAAACAAATAGAGAATTGTTAGAGACTCAATATGCTTCTCATTCATCACAATGCTCAATCACTTTCAATCTCTCTTTTTACCATAGAAACATATAGAGAATTGTTAGAGACTTAATATGTTTCTCATTCACAAACACTCAACCTCTTTCTCAAATCAATTTAGAATATGGAACAATTTATTTCACAGAACTTGAACTATCACTTCAACACATCCACTTGACTAGGCTCAACCAATCACTCAATGAAATAATCCTTGCTCACAAACCCTAGTCCAAGCATATGAACACTCACTTATTTCCAACAATGCTTATCAAACAATTTCACATAACAATGATACTCATGATCTTTCACAAACTCTAGTTCAAGATAGTTCACAACTTCACATAACAATGATACTCATGTTCTTTCACAACTTCACATAACAATGATACTCATGTTCTTTGCACAAACCCTAGTTCAAGCATATGAAATATTTACTCAATATTTCCAACAATGCTTATAAAACAAGGTTTTTATCATCAACTCTCACTCAAAAAAAACCTTCAACAATCAAACTCAATAATGCTTGTTAAACAATCCTTTTCACTCCAACTTAGCATTCACAACATCCAACTATCACTCACTAGGAAGATGTGCCCATACCATTTTGTTTGGTGTAGAAGTGCCCTTAAAAACCTGTCTCAGTCACAATTTTCTTCTTTGCAAATTTCAATGATTAGATGAAAAAATATCACACTAACATTATCTCAAAATTATTTCTTAGTTATAAAAATAATCAAACTCAAATACACCTTATTACTTCTTCTTGAAATTAGCAATCATCAAATCATACATAAAAATAATTACTCAATTGCTCCTTATAATCTCCAACTTTAATTAATCAACCTCCAAAAATTAAACTTTCAAAAATAATATTGCCTACCCTTTTATCTCCCTCAAATAATCAATATCTAAATTAATTTAGGCAAAAATAAACTTTATAAACCATAAAAAATATTTTATTTTTTAACCTTAGCACATCCGAAATAATCAAGCGACCAAGACAAATGACATCTTAACACTAGCCAAAAGGCCTCAGTGGGTTTTGAACGTGGGACCACTCCCAACCGAGCATCTTATCGAGGCGCTAGCCCACCATGTGGGCTAAGCACTTCCATGGGAAAGGGAAGGCACAAGCCTCCCTTTATTCCCTTCGTTTGGTGCTGCTCAAAATGAAAATGTCTTGTCTTTCTTGCAAAACGAACACGACAAAATTTGAACCCTACACTCCTTGCCTGCCACAAGACTTAGCACCATCTGTCATTGCCAACTGCGCTACACAATGATGTGTGAGGTAAGAGGAGCCTCGCTCCTATTTATCTAATCTTCTGCCATCGGAGACCTTTCAAAATGCAAAAAACTCTTTCTTCTTTTTGTGCATGATACTTTGGAGCTTAGGAATACGATCAATGGTATATTGGGGGTAAGGCAAAGGTTTTTGCCACCTTTTATACACAAAGACCTCGTGCCATAAAACGTCGACGCTTTAAATCAAATTTCAAATTCGATTTTTAATTTAACCTTATAACCCTCTTTAGGGTTATTTAAATTAATATAAATTAATTTATAATTAAATTATAATTAACTTAAATAACTTTGGAAGTTAATTAAATTAATTAATAAATTAATTTATAATAAAATTATATTAATTAATTTATAATTAATTTTAAATTTCAAAAACTCAACCATGTTAAGGTACTTCTCCCACTGATAACTGAATATTGATAGATGAGACGTTTTTCGCAGGACTGCCCAAACTACCGAACTCGTTTCGGCCATATCTCACTCATCCGGACTCGGATTGAGCTAAAATTTTGAGGGTAGATGCCTTAAAAACCCTAGAACGTCTCCACCAATTTTCATATCATTTGGAGCAACACAGATCCTAGCGCATCCCTATGTGTGAACGATATATTTGGCAAGCGGTTATGCGAGGGTTTCATCTAGGTTGAGTGCAAGCAGCTCCAGAGGTTGGTTTTTAGGGCCTTCGGGCCCTAGCGGCCAATATTTTTGTGGTTTATGCTCAATATTTTAGTAGGAAATGTTGTAGGGGATCCAAGATGGGTTAGAAATTTGTCTTTCAATAGATCATACTGTGAACTTGAGTGACAACGGCTTCCAATTTGTTGCACAAAAGAAAAGTGAAAACCATACCTTTCCACGACGTCTAGGGCAAGGATTAAAGAGATCACGAAACAAGTTTCAAGTAGTTGATAAAAAAATGGCTCATATCTCAAGTGAATCTGGTGCTAAGGTGCACCCACAAAATAATTCTACTGTGAAAACCCCTATCAAGGGTAAGAATTTTGAAGACTCAACCCCAAAAATGAATTTTAGGGATGCCCTTCATGGTGGACAACCTCACCCCAATGCTAATATCAATATTAGGGCTTCCCATAAACCTCTAAGAATGCCTAAGATTGATCCCAGGAAAACGGAGTCAGGATGTCTTAAAGCAACTGATGGAACTCCTATTGTTAAGCTTGATATGGGTAACATTCAGACTGGCATTGAAGATTTGGAAAAAAGAGGACTAATTTTTCGGTTCGTGGGTTTTCGTCCGAGTCTATCTGCTTTCAAAGTTTGGGCTACAAAAAACTAGAAAACTAAAGGTGAGTTACAAATCTCTATTTATCCAAATGGTTATTTTCTTGTTTTATTTGCTAATAATGAAGATAGAGAGAAAACTTTTCAAGGGGGTCCTTGGTTTTTTGGAAGGGCAGGGCTTTTCATGAAGCCCTGGCATACTAAATTTAAAGCCAAAGAAGAGATGCCTTCTATAGCTCCCGTGTGGGTTAGACTCTTTGGCCTCCCTATTGAATTTTGGAATCCTACTATTTTTTCTTCAATTGGAAACTCTTTAGGAACTTTTATGATGATTGTTGATTGTACTCAAAATTTTGAACATATTATTTATGCTCGGATTTGTGTTTTAATGGATTTTGACAAACCCCTACCTAAAAATATCACATTACAATTTGGGGAAGACACTTGGGAGCAAGTAGTGGACTATGAGAACATTCCTTTTCATTGTAGAATTTGCCATGAATATGGTCATTTGGCCGATGCTTGCCCAAATAAAATTCTTGATCAAAAGAAAGAAGATATAAACTCAAGCAGGTTTCCAAATACCTAAGAAGAAGAACACTCGAAAAAAACCAGTTATGAAGGATCAATCAAAGTCATCTCGCTAATATGTTTGAAATCCTTTCCACAAATGATGTCCCAAGTGAGGAAGAGGAAATAATGGAAACTGAAATCTTAGAAACACAATTTAAATATGAAGGGAAGAACTCGGAGACAAACCAACAAATCAAAGGTTTTCAACAGAAAAAAAAGGAGAAAATTTACACAAGAAAAACAATATTTCAAATGTCAAAACTTCAAATAATGCAAGTCCCAATATAGACTCCGTTGAACCATCTAGTAAAATTTTGGTCGTGTACAAGCATTCTTCAAGGTTAGAAGCCATCTCAGATTCAATTGGAATAAGTCAAGAAACAAGGAAAAAAATTGAAGATGGATTCTAATCAAAAAGTAGGTCGCAAGACCAATCAATATCATATGGTAAAAGAAGGTGAAAAGCTTGTAGAGGAAGGTAAGATTAATGCCCTTCCCAAATTTTTTAGCCCTGGTATTAATGAAGATCATCACTTGGAATATTAGAGGACTCAAAGGGAGTCTTTCAAAACAAAATGAAATTAGAAGAATGATTTAGGTAAATCATCCACATCTTGTTTTCCTTCAAGAAACAAAGATGTCAATGGAGGATATGGACTTAATTGCCAGTAAAATTTGGCCAGCTGGAAAAGTGGTTTCCCTCAGTTCCCAAGGGACTTCGGGTGGCATTGCTTGTCTTTGGGACCCAAAAGAGGTAGTTATTCACCATATGGTTGGCAGTTGGGGTTTGTTGGCTATAGCTATTCAAAGTAGACATTCCAACCAGATTATGCTCTGCATTACTATTTATGCTCCGACTTCTTTGGAGGAAAAAAGAAGACAGTGGAAGGATATTACTCATATTATCTCTCATTTTCCTAAATCTTGGATCTTGATCGGAGGAGATTTCAATACCATCCTCTCTCTGGATGAGAAAATGGGGGGAAATAGAAATTTGGACAAAAGCATTGACCTCATGAGCGAATATATTGCAAACCTCCATCTTGTGGATATCCAACCAGATAATGGCCTTATGACTTGGTCTAACAGAAGGCAAGGCTTAGCTTGTATAATGGAGAGATTGGATAGGTTTTTGCTCTCTAAAAATTTCTTAATCCATGGTCACATTCCTAAAGTGAAGACTCTTAATAATGCTGGTTCGGATCATTGGCCAATCATGGTGGAAATGTGGAAAACCAATGTGAGTTTCTCTCCTTTTCGTTTTCAATTAATGTGGCTTAGAGACATTTCCTTTAGACCTCATGTGCAACAATGGTGGAAGGAAGGTAAACCTAGGCATGGGACTAAGATGTTCTGTTTTGCCAAAAGACTGCAATACATTAAATCCAAAATCAAGACTTGGAACTGGAAAGAGTTTGGGGATGTTCATAAAAAAAAACATGAAGTTATTGCTCATCTTGAAAATTTGAATAAGAAAATCCGTTTAGATGGCCTCACAAAGAAGAGAAGTGCAGATGAAATTAAACTCACAACTCAGTTAGAGGAATGGGAAAAAAGAGAAGAAATCTTATGGAAGCAAAAATCTAGAATTCAATGGCTCAAAGAAGGAGATCGAAACACAAATTTCTTCCACAAATCTCTTCTAGCTCGAAGATCTCACAACTTTATTTCTTCCTTAAAATCAGATTCTGGAGATGTTGTTTATACTTGGGATGGCATGAACTCTATTGTTGTTGATTACTTTTCCAATATTTTTGTTGCTACTCCTCTTGACTCAACTTCTCAACAAAATGTTCTTCAAGCAATCCCTTCTCTTATCACTTTTGAGGAGAACTCTATTTTTATTGCTCCTATTACTATCAATGAGCTTCAACAGGTAGTTTTTAAAATGCAAAAAGGGAAAACCCCAGGTCCTGATGGTTTTCCCATTGAGTTCTACCAAGAGTTCTGGGATATCCTTCATGTTGATTTATTAGAGGTGGTGGAAGAAGCTAGGAAAGCCAAAGAAATTTTGAAGGTTATCAATAAAACTTATATTACTCTTGTTCCAAAAGCTCAAGAGGTTGATCATATCTCAGCTTTTAGACCTATTGCTTTATGTAATGTTCTTCTCAAAATCATTACTAAAATCATGGCAGAAAGGTTGAAGCCTCTTTTGCATAAGATTATTTCCCCAGAGCAAGGGGGTTATGTGGAAGGACGTCAAATAGTAGATGAGATAGTTCTTGCTCAGGAAGCCATCCATTCCATGGATATGCAAAAATCTCCTTCCATGTTCATTCGGTTAGACTTATCCAAAGCTTATGACAGAGTGGATTGGCACTTCCTTATCAAAGTTTTGAGGCAATTTGGTTTCTCTAAGGATTGGATGGATTGGATTATGGGATGTATCTCTTCGGTTTCCTACTTAGTTCTTATCAATGGCAAGCCTTCTCAGTCTTTCCCAACTTCCAGAGGTATTAGGCAAGGTGACCCGCTATCCCCTTATTTATTCATCATTCTTGTTGAATGCTTGGGTAGGACTATAACCAAAAAGAGGGAAAACAAAACCCTTGAGGGAGTTACCATTGCTCATGGAGCTAGACCTATCTCTCATCTTCAATTTGTGGATGACTCTACTCTTTTAGGTAAAGCTACGATTAAGGAAGCTTCTAATATTAAGCAAATCATTAGCTATTTTTCTAAGGCTACTTGGGCAGTTGATCAATGAAGACAAATCTAAAGTTATTTTCTTTCACCGCTCTGCTAGACAGGAATCCATGGTCTTGGATAAATTAAGATATAAGAAGACCTCCCTTCCAATCACTTATTTAGGTATTCCCATAAATATTCAAAGGCAAAAAAATAAATATTGGAATTGGTTGTTGGACAAAGTCAAGAAGAAAATTGGAAAGTGGACCAACAAGTGGCTTTCTTCTGGGGGTAGAATCACCTTGGTAAAATCAGTCCTTCAAGCTATTCCTATTTATGTTTCTTCCGTTTTGAATATCCCAAAGGCTGTTCTTTGAGAATTGGATCAAATCAGTCATCGTTTCCTTTGGAGTGGTACTAAGGAGAAAAGAAAATGGGCCTTGGTGAAATGGGATACTTTATGTCTTCCTAAGAATGAAGGGGGGTTAGGATTCTGGTCTTCTATTAATAACAACAAAGCTTTATCTGCTAAATTATATTGGAGGATGTTGCATAACCCCAATGCTCTTTGGGCCAATAATCTCCATGCTAAATATGCTGAGAACAAAAGTCCTGAAGACCTTGTTCGCTATCAACTTCCTACCAAAGGTTCTCCCATTTTAGCAGTTCTTAAGACTGGTGAGGATTTGATAAAGAAAAAATTATTTTGGATCATTCATAATGGTCAACATGCAAATTTTTGGACAGATTCTTGGGATGGTCACAAGCCTTTGATAACTCTAGTTTCCCGATTGGAGGCCTTGGATGGAGGAGCTTCACCGAGCTAATTGGATAAAGGTGGCTAATTATTGTCGGTACCATATTGGTAATTCAAAGGTTGGTAGATATTGGATCCCTATTGAGGACTGGCCTATTCAAATCCCAGAAAGGCAAAGACAAGATATCCAAGGCATCCTTCATATGAGATCCCTCTCTTGGTCCCATGAAAAATATTGTTTTGGATGGAACAACACTACTAAGGGTGAGTATTCAGTTGCTCAAGGTTATTTGACCTTATGCCATAATAATCCCAACCATTCTTCTGACATCTTTTCTCGATTGTGGGCTCAAAAGCTCTAGCCTAAGGTGAGGTTCTTTAATTGGATTTTATTGCATCGTAGGGTGCTTACTGGTGAGCAACTTATGAAGCGTGGTTTTCATGGCCCTTTTAGATGTGAAATGTGTGAAGAGAATGTAGAAAATCTCAACCATATTTTTATTGAGTGTACTTTAGCCTCTAAGCTATGGAGGAGAATGGCCACTTTACTTGGCTTACAGTGGTCCAATTTTTTTTACTTTTGAACAACTTTGGAGGGATTGGCCTAATCAAGAGGGTGTTGATCATTTTATTAGGCACTTAGTTTGGATGGGTTCTACCATTCTTCTTTGGAATATTTGGAATGAAAGGAACAACCAAATTTTTAATCAAGATAGGAAGGATATTCACTATATTTGGCAAAATACCATAGCCAACTTAGTTGAATCAGTCCATCAACTCCTTAATCACCCCCAAAACTCCCACCAAAGATGGGATCAAGTGATGCAAAGATTGAAGATTAAATCTTCTAAGGGCAACCAACTTAAAGGGAATGTGAGTATTAGTAAGATGGATAGGACTAGAAATTGGCAACCTCCTCCTAAGGATTTTGGAAAAGTCAATATTGATGGAGCCTCTAGAGGGAACCCTGGAAAAGCCAGTGTGGGAGGAATTGGTAGACTTTCGGATGGCTCCCTGGTTTTTACTTTTGCTGAGAATTTGGGTATTCTTTCCAATAACCTTGCTGAGGGGTATGGTATCCTCAGAGGCCTTCAGGAGGCTACTAAGGTTGGATGGGAAAAGGTGTTAGTTGAGTCCGACTCTCAACTTATGATTAATCTCTTGAAGACTCCTTCTAAGAATCATAAGGTGGATTGGAGAATAAAAAGAATTATTGAGAAGATTCAATTAATCCAGATGGGATTTTTGAAAGTTGATTACAATCATGTGGTCGGAGATCAAAACAAGAGTGCTGATGCTTTAGCTAATTGGGCTTTGGACAAAGGTGATCTTACTTGTTATGGCCACCCTCCTAGATGGTGGGCTTCTCAAATTAGGGAAGCTCTTCTTTCTATCATTTCTTTGGATGGCTCCAGTTTCAAGGTACCTAGTTTCTTCTTGTTTTTTTTTTGCTTCTCTTTGGTTCATTCAGTTTTTTTTAGTTCCCTAGCTCATTCTATTCTTTATTTTGTTTCCTATGTTGATTCTTGCCTTAATAGTCTTCCGGTCTAGATAGGTCATTGTTTTGTTCATTTTTTATTTCTTTTTTGTTTTTTTTGTTTAGTTTTTTAAGGTGGGTGGGTTCTTTTGTTTTGTTTTGTTTTTGTGTTCTTTGTGTTGTTTTTTGTTGTTCTTGTGTTTTGTTGTTGTTGTTTTTTTTTTTTATGTTTTTTGTTATTGTTCTTGTGTTTTTTTCGTTCTTGTTCTTGGGTTTCTCTTTGTTTGTGTTATTTTGTGTTTTTATGTGTGAGTGTTTTCTATGTTTTTTGTTTTTGTTTATTGTCTGTTGTTGGTTGTTTTTTATTTTTATTTTTATTTTATTTTTTAATTTTTTAGGTTTTTTTTTTTGGTAATTATTATAATAAATTAACAGTGGGTTTTTATAGAGGATCCCAAAACCTTATGTACAAAATTAGCCAACTTTCTAATGATGCATCATACCTCTTGGTTGTAACAATAAACCTAAATGAAAATAAAACCATCCTAATGTTGCAGACTTGAAAACAACAAAAAGGGCTTTTAGGCCTGGAGACCCAACAACAAAGAAAATAGGACAGACCCGAGAGAAACCCAAAAAGAGGCCAAAAACAAGGAGACAGACACCATGGACTGCTAATCACGATCCTCCTGTCCTCCCGAATTTGGGCGCTTCTGGTTCTGCTTCAGGATAGAAATCATGGAGTTGACAGAAGTAAGAATGGAAGCAGCCAAGTCCAGGAGAGAATTACCGTGACTCTCCTTGTCGCTCTCCGTGTCCGACGGGATGTGCTGCGGACGGACATCCTTCTCCACCTTTCTGACTTTCCGTAGGCACTGGGAAGATCTGCCAGGAACGGACAGTAGCTTCTTTGCCACGCCACCCCAAAACACGTCGAAATGGGCCTTCCAAAAATTGCGCAAGGAAAACATCAGGAAGGGATGTCTGCCCTGGCCAACCTTTCCACCTCGGATGGGAAGCGAGACCGCCACACAACCGGGCACGTGGTCGCGAGCCCTTTATTGGCCATGTGGTCAGCCACGCGATTTCCTTCTCTCAAAATATGATTTGCTTCCCATCTACAACGATAGGAGAGAAGAGATCTAGCCTCGAGGATGATGTTGTAGACTTTCCAAGATGGATTTTTGGTACCAAGAAGGTAATTCACGATGTTGAGCGAGTCACCCTCAATGATAAGAGGTCGGGGATCCTCAGAGAGAATCCGAATACCATTCAAAGCGCCTCGGGCTTCAGCATAGTGATTCGTCTGGGAGCCCAAATCTTCACAATAGGCCATCACAATATTCCCGTCATGATCACGGACAACCCCACCAGCGCCAGCGGGCCCAGGATTCCCCTTAGCCGCTCCATCAAAGTTTAATTTAATCCACCCCATGGGGGGTTTGGTCCACACAACATTCCTTCGACAGGGCCCTTTAACAACCTCCAAAAACGGCCAGAGATTCATCATTTTGAGAATAGCTTCTTCGCTCGAAAGATGGGGACGGGGACTGGGAACCGCAATAGAATTCTCAATGGCGTAAGATAACGCCCTTTGAGCGACAGAAGGGGGCCCTCTAGGAGCTCTGCCAAAGATTCTGGCATTCCTCTCTAACCAAATTTGCCAAATTAAATGGTGGAAGGAGGCCTCGAGGAGGAAGCGGAGCTTGGGATTCTTGAAAGGATTAGGCCATTGGTGAAAAGCATCTCTAAGGGATCGGGGAGAGCACCAAAGGATCCGAAAGGAGGATAGGACAATGCTCAGAACAGAGTGGGAAAATGGGCAATGCAAGAATAAATGATCCCTCGTCTCACAATCTGCTAAACACAAGTAACACCTGTTGGGGAAGGCAAAACCTCTCTTGTGAAGGTTGTCAATAGTTAAGGCTTTATTGTGGAAAGCAATCCACGCGAAGAAGTTGATTTTAGGAACAACTCCTTTCCTCCAAACAGTATTCCACCTGTAGTCCAGAGCAGTCTTGGTGGTGAGAAGCTCATAAGCTGATTTAACAGAGAAACACCCATCCTCCGTACCACTCCAGATGATCCTGTCATTCCTCCTGGCAGAAGGAATTAAAATCGACTGAAGGATATTATCAAGGAAGGTAATCTCATTATTAAACCCCTCCACAACAGGAAGCTTCCACCGAGGGAAACGGGTGCTCCGATCAATGAGATCCGCCACCCTGAGCTGGGCGTTAGGGTCGGTCAAGCTTCTCAGTCCAGCGAGGTCCTCCCTCGACCCAAGGGCTTCTTCAGTCGCCCACCTGTCATTCCAAAAGGAAATGCAGTTGCCATCACCCAAAATCCAACGGGCTCCCAGACTGATCAGATGCCGGGTTTGGAGCACAGATTTCCAAAAGATCGATGCCACGGAGGATGTTTCAGCATCCAAGAAGGGGGTGGGGCCAAGATACTTCATTTTAACCAACGTAACCCACTCCACCGGGTCGCTAGACATAATCCTCCAAGCGTGCTTCACGATCAGAGCCAGATTCATAAGTCTTGATCTTCTCAACCCCAGGCCGCCTTGATCTATCCTCGAACACACCTTGTCCCAGAGCTACAAGGGGAAGTCTAGATTTCTCTTCGTTACCAGACCAAAGAAAGGTCCTCTGAATCTTCTCAATCTTGGAGTGGACTGCACTCGAAAGCATGAACACCGACATGAAGTAGGTCGGGATCCCCTAAAGACAGGCTTTGGTAAGGGTGGCTTTCCCAGCTTGCGATAGGAGTTTGCCCTTCCAAGTGCCGAGTTTCCTGTGAAGGCGCTCAAGAATCGTGTTCCACATGTCCCCACTGGCCCGCCCGCTATAAGATAGAGGCAACCCCAGATAGGACGTAGGCAGGGAATCAATAGTGCATTCAAGAATTCTAGCAATCCGAATTTGTCTACGCAGAGGAGTGTTAATAAAGTAAATTTTGCTCTTGATGTAATTGACCTTTTGTCCAGCAGCTTGCTCATAACGGGACAGGATCCTCTTGAGCGACTTGGCTTGAGCAACGGACGCCCTAGTGGAAATGAGGGTGTCATCCACAAATTGCTGATGAGTGACAGGATTAATTCTAGAAGTCGGCAAGATGCCAAAAATCTTGTTCTGTCGAAGAGCCTCTTTCATGGACCAACTCAGAACCTCCGCCAGAAGAATGAACAGGATGGGAGAAAGAGGATCGCCCTGTCTCGAGGCCTCTGGAGCTTTGGAAATACCCAGCTGGGGACCCATTGACCAAGACAAAAAAAAGGGAGTGGATATACAACTGTAGACAAGGTCAATCCAAGTGGGGATGAAAGCCGAACTTGAGGAGGACTGCACACAAAAATTTCCGGTCGACACGGTCGAAGGCTTTGTTCATGTCGAGCTTAAGAAAAAGAGCAGCATTCTTAGAGCGGTAAGCGGAATGAAGGGTCTCATGGACAGTGATAACACCATCAAGAATGTTTCTGCCTTTGACAATGCTTCCCTGACAAGGATCAATCAGGAGGGGGAGGACTGTTTTGAGTCTATTGGCTATAGACTTGGTAAGGATCTTGTAAAAAACATTGCACAGGCTAATGGGCCGATAGTCAGAGAAAATTTTGTAGGAAGGAGACTTAGGAATGAGGGCAAGAAAGGTGGAATTGAGTTTCGGGTGGATAGATCTGGACGCTTGGATAACCCGAATAGCATCACACACATCCGGGCCCACGACCTCCCACATGACTTGGAAGAATCGGGGAGGGAAACCATCGGGCCCAGGGGCCTTATCTGGTTGCATGGAGAACAATGCTTCCTTAATCTCAGACGAGGAAAAAGGTTCCAGAAGTTTCATGCTTACCTCATGGGGAACTTTAGTCAAAAAATTGGCGAGCATAGATTTCTGGACCTGGAGGTTGCTATCTGGAGGAGTGCCAAGCAAATCCCGAAAGAAATTAACCGCTTCGCTCCTGATTTCCTCAATCTCCCTGGTAATGTGCCCATCCTTACAAGTCACTTCTCTGATCTTGTTGGCCCCTCTGTGCCTCATAGTAGACGCATGAAAAAATCTCGTGTTGGAGTCTCCATTCTTCAACCACAGGTCACGAGATTTCTGGCGCCATAACGTTTCCTCCCTAGCGAGAATAGAATGAAAGTCCACCAAAAGGCTCCGCTCTTCCTCCCTGAGACCCTCAGTGTAACCTTCGGTAGCCATCCTTTCCTCCACAACCTTCATGTTCTCAGCGATGGATTTTTTGGACTCAAAAATGTTGTCGAAAACCACTTTGTTCCAAATCTTCAGTTTTTCTTTGACCATTTTGAGCTTTAAAGCCACCCTCTTAGGAGCGCTTCCTTCCACCTTCGATTGCCACCACGCTGAAACCAATCCTTTGAAGTCTTTGTGGGAAATCCACATGGATTCGAATCCGAAAGAGGTCGTAAAAATAGGCCCATCGTTCGCCTCCAAGAAAATAGGGTTATGGTCAGACCCAATCCTTGGAAGAGCCGAAAGGATAGCCCCGCCAAGGATGGGAATGGCTTCTGGGGAAATGAAGAATCTGTCAAGTTTGACTTGAATCAAACCGCCCCCAATCCTTCTGTTACTCCATGTGAAGGAAGCCCCTTTGAGTTCGATGTCAAGCAGGCCATTAGCAGAGACAAAATCTCTGAAATCTTCCAAGTTGCGGCTGGAGTGGTCAGACCCTCCTTTTTTCTTCGAAGGATGAAGGGGACAATTGAAGTCACCCCCTAAAACCCAAGGAAAGTTGCTAAAATTCTCCCTCATCAGAGAGATAGCTTTCCACATTTTTGCTCTCTCTGTGGCAGAATTGGAAGCATAAACGTTGGATAGAATCCAGGAAAAATTGGAGGTTTTGGACTGGAACAAAACATTGATGATTCTGTTGGAAGTTGACAGCGAGCTGCCCTCAAACCTCGAAGGGTCCCACAGAACCATGAGTCCTCCCGCTGTTCCCACTGCAGGGCTGGACAGACAATTTGCCCTGGCCCAAATGGCCTTCGCCACTTTGTCAGAGGAGATAGCATCAAGCTTGGTCTCTTGCAAAATAAGGATAGAAGGGTTAATCCTCCTACGGAGATCAGCCACTAACCTTCTCTTGGCTGCACCGTTCAGTCCTCTCACATTCCATGAGAGGACTTTCATCTGGACAGTTTGAAGTTTTTCTTGCCTCCCCTTCCTTGTTGAGGGGGAGGTTTTGATGCATGAGCTTCGTCCGACTGTGTGTCACAGTCATCCAGAACCAGCAAACGTTGGGTTCCATTTGCAACGTCAGTTGCAGTCTCTTTGTCTCGCCTTTCCTTGTTAGGAGGACGACCCTGCTTCCTCTCACTACCAAAATCCACACTTTGCTTTCGGCTCCTCGTATTTCGGGGGCTAATGTGACCGGATTGTTCACCCCTCCTTCCTAAGAGGTAATCTTCTAGCAGCGTCTGCGACTGACTAAAATCGGGATGACCCGTATCTTGGAGCAGAGGAACAACCTGAGTCAAAACTTGGGAAGGGGTCCGTTCCATCTCTTCCTGCGATTCGCTTTCCAAGTGGGAGTCTGCTCCTTGTTGGTTGTCAGCCTCAAGATGCTCGGGGTCCGATTGGAGAGAGGGATTCTCTTCAGGCTGAGAGAGTCCGCCACAGTCTCTAGAGGGGCCTGGGGATACATGGCCCTTCGCGTCTGGAAGATTTGGTTGCTTTGCCTGATCTTCCTTGTGCTCCAGGGGGTTGCCGTTTTCACGTTTCTATTTTCCCGGTTTTTGAAGAGGACACTGGGACTGGAGGTGCCCTTGGGACCGACACTGGGTGCAGAAAGCTGGTCTATTTTCATAGACAATAGCTTGTTTATGAAGAATGGTGCCTCCAGACCGAAGAGTGATGGAAGTTGGGAGTTCTCGCCTCCAAATCTGCCATAACGCAAAATCGGGCCTCGGACGAACCTTGTTCGAGCTCGGGTGGGAGGGTCAATGGTGACCAACTCCCCAATGGAACGCGCAATACCTCTTATGACATTTTCATGCCAGCCAAAGAGGGGAAGATTCGGGAGCCTAACCCATATTGGGGCAATGTTGATGTTCTCGGGTCTCAGGACTGAAATCCATGTCCCACTTCCTGAGAAATAAACTTCTGCGGCCCAGAAACCATGGCCCGCCAACCATAATTTTACAGTAATCCTCCTTATTGTTCAATCTAATGGCAAAAAAACCTCGGGATAGGGCCGCCAGCTCCAAATGCCCAGAAGTCCTCCATTTGCTTGCTGCCCATTTTTGGATAGTTTCCATGTCGGGACGGCCTCCAATGAATTTACCTATTAGGGTAAATTTCTCAAACTCCATGAAGCTTGAAAGAACTTCCGTCGGGATGTCCAACTCATCCCCAACCGGAAACAACTCTTTGGTAAAAAACCCGTTTAGGGTTTCGAGGCCGCTGCCTGGGCATAAGACTTTTGAGCCCCACCACCCCCTTTGTCTGGTGGGTCCTTACCTCGACCAAAACCGTTGCCAACCCGGTCATCTTCAATGGGCCCGAGCGTTTTCGCTCCCCTGAAATCATGATGCCCTCCGATTGCTCCGCTGCGTCCAAGAACCGAACCACCGCCGCTCCCGATCTCCCCTGTAGACTTCCCGCCCATCGACATCCTCCCGCCTCCCCTTCTGACCAATTTTGCTTTTCCATGTAATTTTTTAGGTTTTGGTTGTGTTTATTTTTCATGTTTTTTTTGGGTTGTCTTTGTAGTGTTATGTTGTTTTTGTCTTGTTTGTGTTTTGTTATGTGGTTCTTGTGTTTTTCTATGTGGTTTGTGTTGTGGTTTATTTTATCTTATTGTGCGTGTTTGGTTGTGCTTTTGTTTTTGACACACTCAAGGAGCATGTTTTTTATTTTATTTTATTATTTTTGTTGTTATTTACTTATTTTTAAATTGGTTTTGTGTGTTTGTTTGCTCCTTGAGTATGTCAAAGGTGGTAGGCCAAGTCCGAGTCCTGGGCATTTTTGGCGGAATGGATACCCCTGCCTCCTTGGGTCTTACCCGAAAGTGGCATCCCTTTTGGGATGTTTTCCACAAAAAAATAAAAATAAATAAATTTCTCTTTTTAATATTATAATATTATTTGCTTGGGCCTCTTCTTTGCACTTTGGACCACATCTGACTACCTGGAACCAAATATGACAAACTGGAGGCGAACTCTCCTTTTTGCACTGATTGTGGAACTGCTTCTCCTTGCACTGCTCACTGAAACTAACTTTTGACATCAATGACCACTCACTCTTGACATCAATGACAACTCATCTACTCAAACTATCCATCAACAACATTTTGGGTTATAACAACATAGAATTGAGAAGTCTAAGTATTAAGCAAGAGAAGCAATGCGATGTTTAGAATCTAAGAAGTCCATGCATTGCATGTTGGGAGATCAACCAGTGCATAATGCTTGTAGCCAAGTGCTAGAAGGAGAGTAACGCTTGAATGTTACACTTGAGAGTAACACGTTCATTTGACATTACACCTAAGAGCAACATGTCTATTCGACATTACACCTAAGAGTAACATGTTTATTTAACATTACATCTAAGAGCAACATGTTTATTTGACGTTACACTTGAGAGCTATATGAGTTTACAACTAAGAACAACTTAAATTCAGTTTTAGTTCATGTTACAATAGAGAGAATCAGTCTATTTGATGAGTGTAATAAGGATTTAGAGCAGTATAATTTCTATAAAGAAAGTTACTCTAGAGATCAAAATGTTAGCATATGAAATGTTTATCATTCCAATGCAAACGTACAGGTGTAGAAAGGTGAACTACATCTTAGAAGCTTGAAATGTGGATTAGTTAAATTTGGATAATATCCAGCACACATAGTGATGTAGATACTAAAATGAAGCTATATTATTCATCATAATGCAAGTATATATAATATTACAATAGGATGTTACATGGTTAAGTGGTTGCAACAATTTGGCCAACCACTTAACTACTAGTTAACCAAATACTAATCAGGGATGTCCTTAAACTTTTAGAGGACAAAGGAGATCTCTAACAGTTAACAACCACCTAACAAATGCTAACAACTATGTCTTATGTGGGCATAATATGCCTCACGTGCA
The DNA here is from genome assembly GCA_028583015.1 of Wollemia nobilis. NCBI lineage: Eukaryota > Viridiplantae > Streptophyta > Pinopsida > Araucariales > Araucariaceae > Wollemia > Wollemia nobilis. The sequence continues at coordinate 3,509,612 of JAQPPZ010016670.1, forward strand.
TACAAAAGTGCAATAAAATAAGACAACGATAATAATGAAATATAAACTTAGGCTTAATGGATAAGCCTAAGTATCCTCAACACTCCTCCCAACCATATAAGCATTGGAACCCAATGCTCTCAACAAATGTGGAAAGTCATGGGCCATCTCATGGTGAGGAATCCAATGAGCCATGTGTGGAAAGTGACCGTGACGAGCGACAAGGTATGTAGTGGAAGAACCTTATCCCATGTGATGAGTCTTCATCTCGAAAACTCTATCTAAAATGAGCGGAAGCTGGCGATCAGGTGCCACTACTGCTGTAGGGCTGAAAACATGATCAAGTACCAAAAGAGGGTCTTGAAATGGTGTCTCTGAAAAGCAACGCTCATCCAAAGGAACCCAAACTCTGCCTTCAACTTGTGGTGAGTTAGGATTGTGATGCTTTCGCACCACTTCCTGCAGAGTCTCCTGCAAGTCCTGTGGTATCTTGCCTAGAAGGCTCTGTCGATGCTCAGTGAAGGAAGTAACCTTATCTTGCTCCTCCATGTGTGCAATGGTGGGAGTGGGCAAAGCCAAAGGTAACTTCTGTGGAATAAGTGGTTCAATAGCTGTAGGTGTACCCAAAATTATACCAATGGAATCAATGGCATCTTTCTCAGGAGTGAGAATGGTGGGTTCCTTAACCACTTGCTCTTGTGATTGTTCATCATGTGGGAGTGAAACTTCTTCCTTTGCATGTTCCTGATGCGGTGATTTTTCTTCATGTGTGGGACAAATGCTAGTAGGAGCCAAAATGAGTGCTTGACTTAATGGCTTCCTTACTTGCTTACAACTCAACATCAAATTGAAAGTAGGTGTAGTGCTTTGTATCAAGTAGGTTTTACCATGCAACTCCAATGTGTAGGTGTTCTTTTCAACATGATAAATAACATTCCTATAAAATTGATAGGGTTTACTTAGCAAGATTCCACAACAATCCATAAATGTGACATCACACCTAACTTTATCCACAAACTTGTCACCAAAAGTAAAATTCAAGGTGCAAGTATGGGTGATGTTGGATGTAGAGTCTACATCTTTCCACCCAAGTGCATAAGGTTGGTGATGTGGTTTGATGGGAAGTTTCAACTTATCCACAATGGACTTCACAATGAGGTTCTTTTGTGATCCGTTATCAATGATACAATCAACATAGAAATCATGCGTCAAGTGGGCTCTAGTGACAAACAAATGATCACACCCCCCTTGAGCAAATACATTGGACATTAGGGTAACTTTGTTCAGTTTACCCTTTAAAGTAGGATATTCTTCTTCTATCCCTGTAGCCAAAATGGGACCATATTGTGGTTCCTCATGTGTAGGTTGTACAATTAGGGATTTATTCTTCTTAAACTTCTCAAAAGTATAGCATTTGGATTTTACATGTCCATGCTTTTTATAAAATTCACAATACAATGAAGAAGAAGAATCTTTAGCATGAAAGGAAGAAGAATATGCTTTAGGAGAAGTGGGAGGAGAAGAAGAATGAGGGGAAGAATGAGAATTGTTCTTCACCTTCTGTTGATGTTGATTCCCGCCTTTGGAAGAGCCCTCCTGTGATGAACAAGACTTTTGATATGCACCAACTTTCTCCTCTACAAGAATGGCATGATTAAATGCCACATCCAAGGTGAGGAAAACATTGAATTTGATCTCCCTGAAAATCTAATATTGCAAGCCACGAGTGAATTTATTAATCAACTCTTCTTCTAAATATTTCACACCAAGAAATACCCTCAACCTATTGAATTGGAAAATGAAATCAGAAACCGACATCCCATAGGTTTGTCTCAACCTATACCACTTGGTAGTGAGGTCACTTTGGTAGTTTGGTGGAAAGAAGATGTTTTTCAGAATCTGAGTTAATTATTTTCAAGTCATGGTGGAATTATGGATCTGTCTGTCTTTCTACAATGAGAACCTTTTCTAAACCTGTGAGTTTTAGTGTAGCAAATGTAGCTTGTTCATCCTTCGAAATTTTAGCATAAGCAAACCAAGTTTGCATATCCAAAATCCATGCAGATAAAACATCCGGATCTCTAGATCCATCATACATCTTAACCTCACATTTTGCTTTGTTGGCATGGTTATGGTGGATTTTGAGTTCACCAGGATTAAATTGCACAACAATATCTCTTACTTTTTTAGCCAAAATATCTACTGCTTCGGTGAGGTTTTCCATGTTTGTTCTAAGGTCATGAGCCATTTGATTTCGGGTGTATGCCAGACTAGGAGGATTACCAAATGGATGCAAGAACTTATCTAGGCTTAGGAATAGTTTTCAGTTTCCTAATACAATCAAATTGCCTAGATTTTCTAATTTTTGCTCTCAAAAAAATAGGCTAATTTAGTGTTTTTTACAAAATAGACTTCACTTTTACAATTACAAAAGTGCACTAAAAACAATGAAAAATTAGCCCTTTTACAATGCCAAAATTTGGTTAGGAGCAAAAATTATCAATATTTAAAAAATTTGCAACACAATGCAAAATATTTCATTGAAAACGGAGCTAAAATGAAGATTTTATCACCTTTTTTCGAATTTTCCTGCCAAATTTTGGATGTGCTCAAAACAATTATTCTCGACAATTTTCTTTGGACGCCCAAAAAAAAAAAAATTGTTTGATTTTTGGGTCGAGCGATCAACTCCCGCCCAAGGCCAAATAGTCCACGGCCAGAACGCAACCCACAACGGTCAATTAATAGTCAACAGTCGACAACGGTCAAACATAGTCAATAGGGCCAAACAGATGACACGTGGCACGAGCATCTGCGCCTCCAACTGGCACACGTGCCCAAAGGCACGCTCTGATACCAATTATGTAGATACTAATATGAAGTTATATTATTCATCATAATGCAAGTGTATATCAGATTATAATAGGATGTTACGTGGTTAAGTGGTTGCAACAATATGGCCAAACACTTAACTACTAGTTAACCAAATGCTAACTAGGGATGTCGTTAAACTGCTAGAGGACAAAGGAGATCTCTAACAGTTAACAACCACCTAACAAATGCTAACAACTATGTCTTATGTGGGCATACTATGCCTCACGTGCATACAAAAGTGCAATAAAATAAGACATAATAATAATAATGAAATATAAACTTAGGCTTAATGGATAAGCCTAAGTATCCTCAACACATAGAGTAGGAGCAGAAAGTCTGAGACATTTGCACGCAACATAGATTAGTTAGAGTTTTTTAAATTACTTTGAAGTCTAAAGTTTATAAGGTTACATTTTAGATTATTTGGAGAGATAAGTTTAATAAGGAGTTATAAGATTTATTTAAGTCTTTATTATTTGGAGAAATAAGTTTAAGTTTTATTTGAAGTATTTAGATTAGATGGAGTGATAAGGTTAATATGGTTTGTTTTTAGTCATTTATTTAAGTATATTTTAAAAAGGTTGGAGTAATAAGGATGTCAACCAACTAGTTAATTTGCTTAAAGAAGTTTTTGAAAGAATATTTAAAAGTTTTTGAAAAGTTTATTTTTGAAAATTTAAAAAAGGGGACAAGTTTGAATTTATTGAGTTTTAAGAAATTTATCTATTTGGGAGATAACAGGTATTCAATGTCAAACTTAGGAAAAATATAAATTTGAAAAAGTTTCTAAAACTAGGGAGACGTAAGGTTTACTACCGCATAGGAATTAGTTTAGAAACTTTTATTTGTTTTATTTTAAACTTAGGAGTTGTAAGGTTGTCTACTTCAAAATGATCAAAATCTACAAATTTGATGGATAACAACATGGAGCCTATATCAAGTGGTATTAGCTCAACGAGTTAGATTTCTCAATATTTAAGGAGGAGACCAAGGTTCAAATCTTACCAAGTGATACATACATAATATCTAAGCTTTGTTATAATACCACTATGTGGTGATGATGTAATATGAGTGGGGTTCATTTTAATCCCATATAACCAATTAAAAATAATAATATGGAGCCTATGATTAAAAAATATATATAGATGTCATAAAATTTGGGTTAAAAATTTTGATTGAAAAATCTAAAGGAAAGATAGACATAGTTTCAAATTTAATCTATAGTGAAGCCATAGATGAAAATTTTGAAAATTTTGAATACTATTTGCATGCAAGACTTATTGAAGCAATTGATGATGGAAAGGATAATATTATGATACCTTTAGATATTGGTAGCATAATGTATATGGCATTGCTTTCACTTAAGCTTCATAAAGATGATAATGTGAAACAAAAGAGTTGATTGAATATCTTAAGAAAATGGTGAAAATAGGTGAAGCATTTATAGAAAGGATATTTCATTCTTTGTGTACATGATGCTCTAAGTGAATTTTTAGAAGCTACTATATAGGAAAAGAAACAATCATATGATTATAAGGACAAAGACAAAGGAAAGACTCTTATGCAAGAATATGATGATAATAAGAGAGTTCAAGAAGCTTGTGTTCTTGAATCTACAAAGACTAAAGAACATGAAGTCGATGATGAAATAAAAGCATAAACCAAACAAGAAGATGAACCTGATGGATATCAAGCATAATATTATATGCATTGCATGGTTACTTGAATAATGAAGACAAAGATGAAGACCATGATTGAAGACTAAAGTCTTCAATAACCAAATAATGCAATACAGGAGGGTGTTGGAGTGTATTACATTATTTGGTACATGCTAATGTACCCTCATGGTACCTTCATGGTACATATATAAATATTAGATTAGGGTTGAGTCATAGTTTAGAGTATAAGCAATATTTCCCTCGTGAGTGTGAATGTGCAAGATATGCACAAGTGTCATGTAAAGTTGTAATGTGTAAGAAATACACAAGTGTTATGTAGTTAGTATGCAACTGTCTTATATGTAAGAGTGCAAATATGTAATGTAAATATGTGCACAAGTGTATTATATTAGAGTATGTAAGTTAAGGAAGTGTAAGATTCATGTATAGGTGTGCATTCAATTTAGAGTCAAGTGTTCATCAAGTATGTCAGTGTAAAGTAGAGAAGCCAAGAGTCATGAGACTTGGCATATGGAAAGGAATAGTCAAATATCCAAAGAGTCATTCTACTATGGCTATACTCCATATAATAAGAATATAGTATTAGATTATCATTATCATCATCGTATCATATTTGTAAGAGAAAGTGGAGTAATAAAGATTGCATACATTTTGAGCAATTAATATTGTAAGTTGTTTTACATGCTTGGTACATGTATGATTAAGGCTATTTACATTCATATTGTTGTTTATTATTGAATATTATTTGATATATTATTAGCCTTGATTTACATATTAATTTGCTCATATTATTATCTTGACCTTATTATATTGTGGCTACATTATATTCGATCTTGTGATATTTGTGGTAGTATTAAGGCTTAAAAAGCCATCAAATTTTAGCACAAGATCCTTCATTTAGCCAATGATTTGAGAGTAGACATCTGTTTAATTTTGTTACTATCATGTTATGGCATGTTTTGTTTTTGGTCAATGTATAGTTGTTCTCTTTAAACTCAACCTCCCATAAATTATTGTTTTGAATAAAAGCTAAGAAATATCTCATACTTTGTGTTATTTTCCTAATTCCCCTAAAGTTTCCATCCAACTTGTTAATGACATTAAAATATCCTATGATCATGAATCAAGTTTCTTGGTCTTTACTTCTCATATAGGTTTCAATTCCACTCCATACTTATAATCTACCTCACTAAGTTGCAGAACCATAGACATCATTAAGGATACAATGAATATTTGCAAAGACACATGTGACTAATGATTCTATCAAATACCTAATTTTAGGAATGGTTTCATAAGAGGTTATAAGTTGATTCCAAGATATTAGAATTCCCTTACTACTACTTCTAATCCACAACATCCCATTCACATCTTGCCTAAACTACTTTAATGATTTTGGAAACTTCTTCCTTTATTATTTTAGTTGGATATAAATAATATCATGCTTTGTCCTAATACACCTATGCTTTAAGGGAGCATTAACACCCCTTATATTCCATGATATGGTAATAATGTCTTATTAGGGGCTATTGGCCCCTCATACAAATTACCAATATCATTTTGGTATTTGGTAAAGAGAAGTTCAACCAACTTAAATTGTGTTCCTTTCTCTATGTTTGTTCATGCTTCCATATCTCTTGCTTAATAATTTGAAGGTTTTCCTCATGTTGCCTTGCTAGTATCAAGGGCAGGTCATAGTATCTTATTCCTCGATATTCTTTCACAACTTTCCTTTTCATTAGATTTATCCTCTCTTAGCTCTATTAAGTAAGATTTAAACTTATCTTGCTCATTTTATGGTATTTTCTTGTTAATGGTAGAGGTATTAACATCTAACACTACATTTTCTATACCACTTTCCTTCTTCATAATTGTGTATGGTACTTCAAGAGAGTCTTAAAAATAAAATGAGGTACATTCCTTAGGTTTAGTAGGAATGTTCATCCCTAAATTGGGTTTAGACAGAGTAGACTATTCCTTGTTGATATTTTGATCTTATTGTACCATGTTTGATGAGGCCTTATTTTATATTATTATGAGCAACAAAAACTATACCTTTCAATAATTATATGTTGGTAATTCTAATTTAACCTATGGATTCCATAATGGAATATGTTATTATTTAAGGACAAATACAATGATTAGATAAAGTGTTTTATCATATTGTTATGATTGGATACCAACTGTTACAAACCTAACCTAGCCAAGGCTAAGAATGCATGGCACTGTGAACTCTATTTGAGCCCACTTCTTCGAACTAGGCTCACCAAGAGCCACGAAATATGCCTTCCATTGTTCTCACTTGCACAACACAACACATAAAATTAATTTTTGTACTTTTCCAATGGATTAAGTGGAAGCATACATACACTTGCAATGTAAAGGAACTACTTAATTACAAAGTATCCATACATCAAAGTAATACATAGATTTGGAGAAACAATATATCTTTATTTACTCACAAAGGCACAAGGCATGTCAGTTACAATATACTTTAACACTAACCGAGTTAGGCACAATTGATACTGCTTAGAAACTACTCAATGGCAACAAAAAACAATCCTCCCCATAAAAATTGCGTACAAACCCACCCTAGGTCTTAGCTAGACACACAGGCCCTGAGCCCAATAGATTGCTCACACATAAGTTCCCACAATTCCCACTACCCAATACTTGGATTGACACGGATATAAGCATTCACAACCCACACAACTTGGCAACTTCACATAGCCCACCACACAAAGTACACTTGCTCACACTGAATGAAAATCCATCACTTTGTCTCAAGATGCGTATCTTGATAGTATCACAATGCACTTGCTCATCATACTGGAAACACAAGGTAGTTTGCTAGCTCAGAATGCTCATAAGAAAGCATGAGTGTTGGTGTGGAATGATTGAGACATTCATCCCACATAGACTCCCCCACTTGAAATCGATGATGCCCTTAATGTTGTAAAGACTTCACCATATATCACTAGAGAAGGTCCCCATTGACTCATATTTGAACCCAAGAACTAAGGTTGACATCCCTCTCAAGGAATGCTCGCACCTTATCCATGCTTTTCCACAATGATTCGTCTTGTTTATGATTCGTCCAACCAGCTTACTAGGAACTCTCTATGTTACCTTCTAACCAACTGTCTACACATCCAAAATATGCTCCACCTTCCTTTCTAGCTTGTCCATCATGTTCTTAGGAGGTTGAAGGCATAAAAATGTTCTATGATGAGCATGCAAAAGGTAGTAAGGAAGAAGGACAAGAAGCCCATGTTGATTGCGATGATGGTTGGAGGTTTGGATGAAGAGAAGTAGCAAATTCCTACTTTGTCATTCATTAAGGAGGTCCTCAACAGGTTCTAACATCACATGCCAAAGGATTTATCACCTTACTTACCACTAAAGAGAGCACTTGATCATCATCGAGTTGGCACTAGGTCTAGTCCTCTAGCAAGGTCTTCATATCGTTTGTGTGGGCCAAGGATGGTGAAATTGAAGAAGTGGTTGAAAGACTTGTTAGTTGTAGGCTATTTTTGTCCTTCGTGCTCCCCTTATGGTGCCCCAATGTTGTTTGTGATAAAATATGATGGTTCATGTTGGAGTATATTACATTATTTGGTGCATGCTTATTATAACCCCACGGTACCTTCATGGTAAATTTATAAATAATATATTATGGTTTAGAGTGTGATTTATATTTCCCTCTTTATGTAAGTGTGAATGTGCAGGAAATTCACAAGTGCCATGTGAGTTAGAGTGCAAGTGTAGGTTAAGTAAATGTGCACAAGTGTTTTTTATGCAAGAGTGCAAATATGTAATGTAAAGATGTGCACAATTGTCCTAGATTAGAGAGTGCAAGTACAAGTGTAAGAGTCATGTAAATGTCAGCAATTATTGTAAAGTCAAGTGTTCATCAAGTATGCAAGTGGTAAGTAGATAGGCCAAGAGTTATGAGACATGGCACATGGATATCAATGATCAAGAACCAAAATATTCACACTACTATGGCTATATTATAGAGTAAATTCGCCATAGAATATATTATATCGAAGATATTTTAGAGTTTTGATAATCCGTTTATAAAAAATAGTGAAGTAATAAAACTTGTATACATTTTGTGCAATTAATATTGTAAGTTGTTATTCATGCATTGTACATGAATGATTCAAGCTTTTTACATTCATATTTTAGCATATAATTGAATGTTATTATAATCCTTGATATACATATTAATTTGCTCATATCATTCTACTCTTATTATTATCCTTATCTTTACATATGGTGACGATTTTATATTGGGTGCTATGTGATATAACCTATGATATTATATGATAGTATAAGGCTTAAAAATCCATCAGTGGTATCAAAGCTACCACCTGACTCTATCCAGATTGATAGAGTTTGTTTTAGCCACTATTATAAATTGATCGTGTCCATATTTTACAAGGTTGATTAAGAGTCTATCTACTTTAAAGGCAGTGATCCTTGAACTCTAAAGATCATATTGAGTAGAAATTCTAGGGTCTTTCCATAGTTGAAGAATAATAATCCAATCGTATGACTTAGCTATATTGATTGAAAGGTGAATCAAATTTGAGATATTTGATCATTCAGGGACATAACCAACCCTTGACATTGAATTTTTTAAAGAAAGTTTAATATTTAAGGATATTCAAAGTCGTCTTGAAATTATATTGGATTCTTTAGTAAGAAGGATAATCATATTGAGTTCTTATGTGCAACCTAAGATATTATATATTTCAAAGAAAAAGTTGCAATAGAGATCAAGATATAGAAGTGTGAGAAGTTTCCTACAAAGGATAGAGAAGAATTTTAGATTCTAAGTGCAAAGTACAAAAGAATTAAAAGTTGCAATGGATTGAGAAGAATTTAAATATTCCTAAAAAAAATGGTAAAGAGAAAGAATATTCAGGTCATATTGACCTTGATATAGTCTTAAAAGGCCATTATAGAAAGGAGTTGATAAGAAAGAGATTTAGGTCATAAAGTCATATAGACCTTGATATTAGTCCAAGAGGTCATTATAGGAAGAAATTAGAAGAAAGAAAAATATATAGATCATATAGACCTTGATATTGGCCAAGAAAATATTTTAGGAATAAATTACAAGAGAGAAAGATATTCAAGTCATATAGACCTTGAAATTGGTTCAAGAGATCATTATTGGAAGATCATTGAAAGAAGAAAAAAAAATTAAGGTTATAAAGACCTTGACATTGGCCAAAGAAGTCAACATAGAGAAAGAAGACACTATAGTAAAAGAGTTCTTATAAATATTTGACTCAAGAAACCAAGAAGAGCAAGAAAGTAAAGGAAAGAAGAAGAGTTTAATATTGTAGAAAGAATTAAGAAAAGAGCATATAGAGCATATAAGAAGAAAGAAGTTCAATCTACTGAAGCACACAAAGGAGTCATATGTTGAAGTAGACTATGAAGATATATAATTTTCAATAATCTTCTATCTTCACTCAGATTGCAAACCTATGTGTTAACAACAAAGTATAATCAAAATATTGATAACAGGCACAAAAATATTAAAGAGAATGATTTAAGTAGTAAAGTATTATCAGTGATTTAGAAACGGTAGCTAAGTATTACAATGAACATCAAGTTTTACAACAAGCTAGTGGAGATTTACAATGAGCCAGTCAAGCCTAGCAGGGGGCTAACAATGTCTAACAGAGGGCAGGAGCCTAACAACATCTAACAATAGATTGGAGGAATACAAAAAAGTGTAATAGTGTATAGCAATGTCTGATAGCATATTAGAGGAATACAACAAAGCATAACAATACTAGCAGCATCTGGAGGAGTATACTAAAGCATCACAACAAGCTGGATAAATATAGCAGTGAATAAAGGAAGTCTAAAGAGATATAACATCTATTATCAAATAGGAAAAGTGTAATAGAGTATAAGACACATTCTCTAGAGATATAAGGAGCTAAGTCAAGCAAAACTAGAGTGCACAAGGTAATAAAGTAATATTTATAGCAGCTAAAGAGTTTTGATCTAGAGCAGAGCCATTAGAGGTACAAGCAACACACATAGCATTTAGGAAGAAGCATCTCAAGAGTCAAGCAAAAGTAGAATCATCTAAATGTATAATTCTGGTGGAACAACATGCTTGAAGTAACAAAAGGGAGCACATGAAGAAACATACAAGTAATGCTTGAACAACATGCTTGGAGTAATGGAAGGAAGAACTTAAAGTAATATTTTTGGTTGGTGAATGGACTAAGCATTCGGTTGGAATCAGTTGGAATTCAATGATTGGTAGTGAGCATATTTAGGCAGTCATTGGTGTAGAAGAACGTTAGGATTACGAAGAGCATACATTAAATTTGCCTTAAGCATTGTTTAATCCGTTCAAAGTGAAGTTAAAAGAGCAAGCATTGATCTGACAAAGAGGAGTTTAAGAGTGAGCACTGACTATTCCATTCAAGGAGTTTGAACATTGGAAGGAAGTTTTTTGAAATTTAAGCACCTAACGTGGAGATAAGGTAGGAATATTTAATTACTTTTATTTACTTATTAGGAGTTATAAGAAGGTAGAAAGAATTAGTATAGTTATTTGAAAAATTTAAAGCTTAGGAGTTATAAGGATTATTTTTGCAATTTTTTAAAAGTTATTAAAGTTTTATTTTTGAAAATTATGGAGTGATAAGGATTTCTACTTTACTTTTTAATTTTTAGAATTATTTTTTGGTAACAGTTTTTATTTTGAGTATTTTCAATTTTTGAGAAAAATTAAAATTGAAATTTTTATTATAAGTTTTTGAAATTTTGCAAATTTATTTTTGGAGTTATAAGGTTTTCTACATCAAAGGTTAAAAAATAAAAATTTACAAATTTCTTGTTGTTTTCTAAACTTAGGGAGCCATAAAGATTTCTACTTCAAAGAATTTCAAAATATTTTTGAATGAGTTCTATTATGTCTAACAACAAAATTTTCCTTTCTAAGTCACAACTTTTGAAAGGACCAAATTTTACATCATGGAAAAATAAAATGAAATCAATCCTAGTTGTAGAAAAACTTTGGGATATAGTTAGTGGAACAAAGACAAAACCTAATAAGGATGTAAGAGAAATACAAAGATTTGAATAAGGTGATGCTAAAGCACTTATGTTGATAACATTTGGAATAATTGATGAAATACAACCTTACTTAAGTGGAGCAGAAAATTCTACAAAAGCATGGAATACTCTATGTAAAATATTTGAAGGGAAAAACAAAGCTACTATTCTCAATTTGCAATCTCAATTGTATTCCTTAAAAGTCAATAGTGGAGAAAGTATAGAACTCTTTCTTCGAAAAGTAGTAGATATACAAATAAAATTATTAACACTTGGAGAAAAAGTAGAAGATAAATTTCTTTTTCAAGTAATATTAAGAGCACTTCTAGAAAGCTACAAACATCTAGTCACATCTTTGCAAGTCTTAAGCAAAGAAACTACATTTGATGATTTAGTTAACATTCTACAAGAATACAAAGTAGAAAACTTAGTCAAATATGAAATGACTAACAATGCCTTGGTATCTAAAGATAATACCCAAGGTAATAATGCTTCAACTCCAAGATACTGATCTAATTGAAATTCAAGATATTGTCAAATATGTAAGAAAAGGGGCCATAGTACAAAATTCTATAGATACAATCAAATAAATCAATATCAAGGAAATTAGATGAGTATAAATCAAGGAGGTCAAATAAATAAACCAATATAGCAAATACAATATCAATCTCAATATCGATACAATCCTCAGCGACAATAATAATTTCAAAATCAATATCAACAATGTTAATATTATTCTCAGTATCAATCTGATCATCAACAATAACCACAATTACAATATAAAGAAGGCAATCAGAAAGAAAATATAGTTCAATAAATTCATGAACATCCAATTTTCTGTCTCATATTTAAAGGTCCTTGGAAACCATATACAAGTCTAATTTGCACTACTCCAATTGGATAAGGAAGGCTCAATCATCTTAGAAGCCAAGATTATTTTGAACTAGCATACATGCGCACTTTGCAATCACACTCTCACCAATGTCCTAGTATAGTGGCATGGACTACAACTAGAAGATGCTACCTTAGAATTGCTCCATCAACTATAGTAATAGTTTCCTCACTTCATGATTTGAGGATAAAGATTATTGAAGGGAAGGGCATGTTAGGACCCTATCCTAACACAACTATTACTATGTACTTGTTTAGTGTTAATGTTATGTTTGCACCATGGGTGCTAGTATGCATGGGGTCATTATGATGTAACCTATACTTTTATTGAAAGTAGGAGTTAGTGGCTTGGGTCCTCTCTTTCATGTGGTTTGGTCCTTGAGCATTGGTTTTAGGGTAAATATTAGTCTATATAAGGACATAGGTCTAAAGTAGAAGGCATCTCATATTTTCTCAATTTGTATTGAAGCTTTACTTCTAAGGAGGTTACCTCCTTGATTAGGCATGTGATATCTATTCTGCTTGATTAATATAAATTTGTTGTTATTTCCATTTGATTATTTTTTATGAGCACTTCTACTACTTTCATTTTTGTGATCATTTAGTTATTTCTAATTCTTTAGCATTTCCATTAATTCTTGTATTGTAGCTTTGATTATGCTTATTTTTATATGAAGGTTCCCAACACCATTATTGCCTCATATGGAAGAAAGGTACATTAGATGGATGTGAAGAGTAGCATTCTATAGGAGCAGTAGGAGGACATTTAATGTAGCATCCACCTGGTTTTGAGCTTGCGGGCCCTACTTATTTGGTTTGTTGTCTGACTAGGTCCTTGTATGAACCTAAGTAGGCTCCTTGTGCTTCGTATGATAAGATTCATTCTTTTTTCCTCATTCATGGGTTTTGACGATGTGAGGCCAAACATAAAATTTATATCAAACACCAAGATGAAAACATTTTGATGATTATTTTATCTGTTGATGATCTTCTCATCACTAGCAACTCTACTACTTTCATCTAGGATATGAAGTCATGAATTTGTTCCACTTTTGAGATGACACATCTTGGAATTTTACATTAATTTTTGGGGATTTAGATCGATCAGAAAGATTTTGGCATCACCATTTCATAGTCCAGGTATGCTTTGGATATTCTTCAACATTTTAGGATGGAGGATTGCAAGTTTACTCTAATACTTTTGCTTTAAACCTAAATCTTAGGGATGATTGTACTACCCCTTTGGTGTATGTGATATTGTATTGGTATCTTGTGGGAAGACTTCTCTACCTTATTCACATTAGATCCAACATAGATTTTTTGTCAGCTATTATTTCAATTATATGCAGGAATCATGGAAAAGTCACTGGACAACAATTAAGAGGATTCTTAGATACTTCCAAATAACTTATTAGATGGGTATTCACTTCTTTGTTGGCTTCCCTTCTATTTTGAAAGGATTTTATATGCTGATTGGACTAGTTATTTGAATGAGCGACGATCCACCATAGGCTTTGTATTCTATTTGGAATCTGGTATTGTTTCTTCATGTTCCAAATGCCAATCCCCTATATCTTATTCCTCCATAGAGGCTAAATATTATGCTACCAATGAGGTGTAATTTTTTCAAAGCCTAGAAGACTGTTGTCCTATGTTTATTCTATTAAATAAATTAGATCTTAAATTTATTTAAAGAGAAAAATAATTTTTTAAACATGCAACAATTACACAATAGCTAGAAAATGAACAACAAAAGCAAAAGAACGGTCTATACAAAAGAGTACAACTACAACAAGACAACCTATTCTATTTATACCTTTTCTAGATAGTAAATCACTCTTCCTCTCCTCTTAACCCTACAACACACTCAAGCATCAGATGATGTATGACCTATAGATCTAAAGGTGTATGGCTTGTGCATGACTTGTTGTACAACCTTCTTATCTTGCATTTCTCTTTAGCAATTTGCTCTTCTTCTCCTCTAAGCACACTTGCCCTTCTCCTGCTCTCTTGCTACTCTTCAAAGTATATATTTGTATATTTTCTTCATCTTGTCTACCTTTTATGCTTGATCATAACCCTAATATCATTAATCCTAGATGCCCATATCCCATCTTCATATGTACGATCAATATTAGATCATATCTTATCTTGATATGTATGGACCATATTAAATCCTAGTCTAAGTCATGAATGTTCTAGTATATTTACTTTAGACTCCTAAGGCTAAGTCAACTTCAAGAGAAAAGACTTTCACCCCTTCTAAAATGAATTACAAAATAGAATTAGTTCCCATTTTTCCTAAGTGGTCACTTTACAAATAATGAGAGAATAAATAAAATAATAGGAAATCTAAACCTAAGACACAACTTGACTTTGACATGAGATACTTCTCCTAAACTGGTACACCCAGTACCATGTATATCCTCCCACTCTCTATTGTGGGTCCCACTATGCCATATCATCCTCTAAATATCTTGAACCACTTCTAGCATGTTCATATTGAATCTTGTGTAAGAAGTTCATATTCGAGCTACATTTCTCAACACTCCCTCTTAGCGAGGAAGGCATTTTGCACCAATCCAAGTCTATATTTGAATGCTTCAAACTTTCCTTTCACTAAGGGCTTGGTCAAAATATTAGCTACCTATTGATTTGTGGGAATATACTGGAGCTTTATTGCTCCCTTCTGAATCCAATATCGTATGAAGTGATATTTGATCTTTATGTGTTTGGACTTGTCATAAAATATTGGATTCTTAGAGAGTTTGATACAACTCTGATTATCATAGTATATCATCATGGGATCCAACTCTTGGTCAATAAATATTGTAAGCAACTTGCAAAGCTAGATGGTCTTACAACTAGCAGTATTGACTGCCATGTATTTGGTATCTACTGAGCTAAGTACCACACAAGTTTGCTTCCTACTAAACCAAGATAACATGCTTGATCCCAAGCTAAAGAGGCACCCTTAGGTGCTCTTCCTATCTGTTGTACTACTTGCCCAATCTGAGTTTGTATACCCCTGCAACCTCATTTCACTATCTCCAAGATATCTTAGACCATACTCCACCATGCCCTTCAAATATCCGAGCACATATTTTGTTGCTACCCAATGCTCCTGCCTTGGCTCCACCATGAACTGACTCAAGGTGTTCATTGCAAAACATATATCTTGTCTAGTGTTGACCAAATACATCAAGGATACTATCAATTTCCTATACAATGTATAGTCCACCAACTCTAAATTTGAAGTTGTCACATTCCTTAGATTAGTGATCATGGGTGTGGCCATAGATTTGCAATCCTCCATCCAAAACCTCTTCAGGATCTCAACTACATACTTACCCCTTCCCATTTACTTCAAAGCCCTGATGCTGCTCTATGTACACTTCTTTCTCAATGATCACATTAAGGAAAGTTATCTTCACATCCATTTGATGAATTCACCATCCTCATAGTCTACTCCCTATTTTTGGGAGAACCCTCTCACCACAAACCTTACCTTGAACTTCTTGATGTTGTTATCTACATCATGCTTAATTTTGTAGAGCCACATGGAAATCATAATTGACTTTCCCCTGATCTTGGTACTATGTCCCAAACATCATTCTTCATGATGGAGGTGTACTCCACCATGGCATCCCGCCAAACCTGTTGGTCTACTACCCTTTAAAAATTGAAGGCTCTAAATTTATGATGCTACTCATCAATGCCATGTAGTTTGGAAACTTCCTTGGAGGTCTGCTCTCTCTAATCGTGTTGCTAGGAACCTCAACATACTCCTAAGAATCCCTCAATATTTATGTGAGCCATCAAGATATCTTGATAGAATTGGAAGGGGCTAATGTCTCCTCTTCACTTGAAGGTGGCTTTCCTAAACTAGAAACCACTGGTGTCTTTGGTGATACTGGCTCAACCTTTGGAGCTTCCTACTCCTCATTCTTTGTCATTGGAATAGGCTAATGGGACTTCCTAGATGCAACGTCCTCCTTAAAATTTACATCCCTACTCACTATATTATTCCTCTACTGTATTACTATTGTATTCCTACAAATAAACCCTTCCTACTGGAGGGATCCAACTTGGTCCTCTTCTCTATTGGAACATGGATATAAATTGGAAATCCAAAGATGCAAAAATGACTCACCTCTGGCTTCACACCAATGAATGCCTCCTCTGGTGTCCTGTACTCCAAGATCGTGTGAGGACACCTATTTTAGATGTAGAGTGATGTGTTGCATGCTTCTACCCAAAGAAACATTGATAAACCCTAATCATGAATCATGGCCCTAAAAGCCCCTATGATGGATTGATTCTTTCACTTTGTAACCCCATTATGTTGTGGGTTGTATTAAATAGTTAGCTCCCTCTTGATTCTTGCTTGCTTGCAGATACTGTAAAACTCCTTGGAGGTATAATCACCCTCATTGTCTAATATCAAGACTTTAATCTTCTTCCCTGTTTGATTCTCAACTAGAACTTTGAACTCCTAAAACCTGCTAAAGACTTCATCCTTGATTTTAATAAGTAGATCCATGTTTTGCAAGAACATAGTACATGCTACCTAAAATTGATGCTATTGAAATCGATCCATAAACATTCGAATGTACTAGATCTAGTATCTCCTTAGACCTATGCTCGTTGTTTGGAAAAGCAGCATTGGCATGCTTGCAAAGCGTGCACCCTTTGCATACTCCCTGCTACTTAATGTTAAACTCTAGAAGACTTGTGACTATCTCCCTCATAATAAGCAATGCTATATGATGCAAGTGTCTCATCCTCTTGTGCCACAACTCACACAAGATATTATTGCTATGAATAGGGCTATAATAGGTTCACCTTACAACCTGTATAGATTGCCTTCCCTAACCCCTGTCACTTGTGCTATTTTTGGGCTAGATTCTTTCGATCTAATAAGGACGTGCTAGTTCTTGAACTCTACTACATAACCCTTATACTTCAAAACCAAAACTAAAAGCAAGTTCTTCTTGAGACCTGGAACAAACAGAACATCATCAAAGTCTAAAGAGTTCTCTAACTAGAGCAAAAAATAAATGGTACCACTTCCTTCAACTAGATACTTATCATCATCACCAAGCTCAACCTGAACCCTTAAGTCTTGCTCTTGTAGACTGGTAAAATATTGTTGGGCTGATATCATGTGCCAAGATGCCCCACTGTCCACATACCAAGCATACCTCAAAATCATGTTGGTAGAAAGGCAAGAGACCAACGAGAAATCCTTCTTGAATTTTGTAGCAAACTCGAACATCCAAGTTTATGTGGAGACTGCTACCTGCATCTGCTACTGCTTCCATTTGCCCTTCTTCTTATCTGGACATTGTGATGCATAATGGTCATGCTTATGACAAATGAAGCACTTGATATTGGTCAAGTATTTCTTCCTTGACTGTGATGTTGACTCCTCACTTTTTACCTTATCCTTGTTAGGTTCTTTACCTCTACCCTTCTTGGTTTGCCCGATGAGGGCTAGGTTATTGTCACCACCCTTCTTACTGGCCTTTTGACTCCATCCAAGTCTCCTCCTAGATAAAATCATCCCATAATTTCTCAAATATGGGAAGGTGCTCACGACATAGATGCCTTTGACAAATGGTTCCTATGAAGCCGAGAAACCATTTAGTGCCACATTCACCAACTCTATGTCTTCAACCTTCTCCCCAACTACTTCTATTTGATCACGAATCTGCATGATCTTCATTAGGTATCTGGTAACGGTGTTAGATTTGGTCATATCTATAAATCTAATTTTTTTCAGCAATATCATCTTCCCGTTTATGTTCTCGCTCTAGTAGAGGCTAACAGGGCATCGCACATCTCCTTTGTCGTAGTCTTTTTAGATATGTGAGGAATCAGGTGATCCTTCACCACATCTAGGATCATTCGCTTGGTCTTCACTACCTTCTTGCTATGAGTTTCCAACTATTGTGGATCTGTAAGAAGAGTCGTAACATCCTTGACAATATCCTAGAGATCATTCTCTTCGACTAAGAACATCACCCTGAATTTCTAGGGTAAGAAATTGGGGCACCTTCCAATCCATACTCAAATATGAGGCTAGCTACTACCATCTCTGAGATCTATTGCATAAACTTTCAAATCTGATATGAAAAACTCAAAAATTGTCCTACAAGTAAGTTTGAAACCCTCTAACTGCTAGTTCTTTCTATCTAGTAGTGATCTACTACTGTAAACCCTTGAGGATCTCAATCACATATAGCTCTAATACCATGTAAATTTTCTAAAAACTAAATGACTATTGTCCTATGTTTATTCTATTAAATAAATCAGATCTTAAATATATTTAAAGACAAAAATAAATTTTTGAGCTTGCAACAATTACACAATAGTTGAAAAATAAACAACAAAAGCAAAAGAACGATATGTACAAAAGAGTACAACTATAGCAGGGTGGCTTGCTCTATTTTTGTCTTTTCTAGATAGTAAATCACTCTTCCTCTCCTCTTAACCTTGAAGCACACTCAAGCATCAACAGAAGATGATGCACGACCTATAGATCTAAAGGTGTACGACCTATGCATGGTATGTTGTACGATCTACTTATCTTGTAGTTCTCTTCAACAATATGCTCTTTTCCTCTAAGCACTCTTACCCTTGTGTATATATATATATATGTATATTTTCTTCATCTTGTCTACCTTTTATGCTTGAACAAAACCCTAATCTCTTTAATCCTAGTCATCCATATCTCATATTCAGATGTATGGTCAATATTAGACCCTATCTCATCTTGAGATGTACGGACCAGATTAAATCCTATTCTAAGTCATTAATGTTTTAGAACATTTCCTTTAGACTCCTAAGACTAAGTCAACTTCAAGAGAAGAATTTCACCCCTTCTAAAGTGAATTACTAAATAGAATTAGCTCCCACTTTTCCTAAGTGGTCACTTTACAAATAATGAAATAAAAAATAAAATAATAGGAAGTTTAAACCTAAGACAACTTGAATTTGACATGAGGTACTTCTCCTAAATTGATACACCAAGTGCCATGTAGATTCTCCTACTCTTTGTTGTGGGTCCCATTATGCCATATCATCGTCTAAATGTCTCAAACCACTTCTAGCACGTTCATACTAAAGCCTATGCAAGAAGTTCCTATCTGGGGTACATTTCTCAACATGAGGTAGCTAAGCACCTTTGGTGGATGCTTTTGATTTTGGAGGAGATTGACATTCCTCATAATTTTCCATTCACTATTTGATGTAACAATCAGAGCACCATTGAGTGTGTCCACATTCCAATCTTTTATTAGTGGATAAAGCACATCAAAATTTAGATGCACTTTGTGTCATGGCTTCATGCACGTGGGATGATTGATCCAATTTGCATGCCTTCATCAAAGCAAGCAAAAACATTCTAATCAAGATCATGCCTAAGGTCACTTTTATGTGCATGTGGGAGATACTTTATGTAGGAGAGTGTCCCTTAAGGAGGGACAACAAGTAAGGGTCTCTCCCCATGCCCTTTGTTTAGCTTAAGGGGAATGCTAGAATATGTGATGATTAAGCTTCTCTTGAGGCCACAATCGACTTGTGTATTTGTATTGTTCATATTTGCTCTTTGGGTCCATATAAACCTTGAAAAAGATACTTTTGTAATAATTTTTAATACTTTATTTTTAAAGGTTTGTCTCACAGCCTTGACCTAAAGTTAATTTGTATTTGGGTATAAATACCCCTTTATACCAACCATTTTAGAATTGGTTGGAGTGTTATTCAATTCATTTGATAACAAGCTTATTTAGCATCTACTAACACCCCCATATTTTCTATGTTCTTCATTTTATGTATTTCTTTTCAAGCAATACTAGGAAATGTTTAATTTCATTCACTTCTAGAAACTGCTATGAAATTGAGCACACATTACTTAGACTGATCCTAAAATCTAAATTAGACTAGTCAAACACATTTAAAGATAGTAGCTTAAATGTCTTTTACCTAATTAATTGCTTAATTTTAAATTTTTGCCACTTTAGGAAACACTTTGTCACACTTCAATGCTAACATCTCTTCTAACATCAAAGATTGTTGATATAACCACCCTTTCATACTTTGGCATTGGCATAATGTGACTATTGTCAACTTTATTAATGTTGGAGATCATCATTCAACAATTAACTTAACTTATTTTAAAATAATAATCATATGTTACATTGGTCAATGGGGCCATGGTTCAATAGTTGAGACATGTGGGTGATGTAGCTCACACCAAGGTTCAAATCCCGACAACACCAAATACATTATATGGCTTGATGTGACTAAGTTAATGTAAAAGGGAAAGGACAACCCTTTCAAAACTCCACTTTTAAATAATAATAATAATAATAATAATAATAATATAATACATTATGGTCTGGTGAGTAACCATCAAAGCTTTGTCAATATCCATCTCTTTTATTTTTTCGATGAAAAAAGACTAAATTTTATTAAACATAAACCAAATGACATAGTCGCAGCATAAACCAAATGACATAGTCGTAGGGCCTTCCATACATGGGTTGTATCCTAGAAGTGCTTCCAAATATACATGTATACATGCCTATAATCCTATGAAGGCTAAATGCTCAATTAGAGAATAGACAAAAATTGCACAAAAAAACATTACTACACCAAATCACTGAACGACATATTAGACTCTCGAAATCATATTCGAGAGCTCTTCATTTCTAGTGGCGATTTCAAATTCTTGCATCTCCACCAGCTCATCTCGCTAATCTCCATTGTTATTTGTCTGTCCTATCTCCACCTTCCCACATATAAAATAATTCGAACAATTCCTAACCATGAAACACAAGAGTTACCATGTTGTTACTTATTCCTTCCCCATCATTGGGGTAATCCATCTCTTTTCCTTTGCTAACATATATACTTTTCTTATTTGATGACTTGAAATTTGGTTATTTATCATTTATTCTTAGTACCTAATTTACAAAGGTCAATTCATATGATAAAAAAATATAAGCTTATAACTCCACATCCACAAAGTAGACGTTAATTCCTTATGCACAATCATGTACCACATTTGTTGGAATCTCTATAAATGTATCCCAAGAATACTCATGTACCACATTTGTTGGAATATCTATAACTTGTCCTTATTAGACACATTGACATTTATTGGAATATCTATAATTTATCCTTATTAGATCAATGTAGACATTGATATAGTACCTATGGATGCTCTTAATGTAACCTACCAACAAGTGTTATATAATCCTATGGGCATTCTATATGTAAGCTTATAAACATCTTATGTTGACATGGATATAGTGCCTTCGGCTGGGTGTTGTTAATATAACCTACCGACAAGTGTTATATAATCCTATGGGCATTCTATATGTAAACTTATAAACATATTATATAGTTCCTATGAGTGTTCTTAATGTAGCTATCCACAAGTGTTAAATAAACATATGAACATTTTATATGAACTTATAAACATTTTTCAATATAAACCTCCAAATAATTTGATGTGTTTAATTTTAACACCTCTATAATTAACCTTAATTCAGATGGAAGAAACTTTGCTCAATCTCGCACAAAAAAGTTATATAAACTATGGATA
This sequence comes from Wollemia nobilis, assembly GCA_028583015.1. Lineage (NCBI taxonomy): Eukaryota > Viridiplantae > Streptophyta > Pinopsida > Araucariales > Araucariaceae > Wollemia > Wollemia nobilis. Next base: position 3,531,746 of record JAQPPZ010016670.1, read on the forward strand.
AACTGCTCACTCTTATGGATTCAGTGTGCAATTTCATAGGAGGTCTTAGTAAGTGTTTCTGTGTTTGCACATTTTCGAAAATTCGAATTTTGAAGGAAAAACGAGTATTTCGGAAAATATTCGCCCGATCGACGATAAAAACATACAATGTTTGGCACCTTTGGCGCTCTTTTAAAAAATGTCGTGGGGCACATTTTTGCAGCAATTGTGGGAGCATGATAAGACAGTCCCGTTACAAAATCATGTCTCGGCGTTCAAAATCTGGGCAGGCGAAGTTTGTATCAGTGTAAACAGTTTATTTTTTTTGTGGTTTCGAAAGTCAATTCAGTCTCCTAACCCAACGATAGCATGCAAGTAAGGCTGTATCCCAACAAACAAAAGGCCTCTCCAGGGTGTATTAAATATTGGTAGTATCTTTCAATGCAGTTTATTTTTGTGGGTCGACTCAGGCAGTGGCGCTTCCTTAATCAAAGCACACCCTTTTTTTCATGCTTCCGGGCCTCTGGCACCTTAACGAGCAAGAGCGACGCCTTCGAGTTCAAAGCATGGTTTGGTTCTTGTGAAGAACACTCGTCTCTTGAGCCTTCAATTTTTAATTTCAAAGGTTTGTTGGGGGTACATGGCTAGGCATTTTTCTCCTTATTCTGGTTTAAGGTTTGAACTTGACTCTCCTTTAAAACTTATTAATTCATCCAGTCCTTGGGATTGCACCAAACATCTTACTTTAACTAAACTCATTAGTGTAGCATTTTGTCCAAGAGATTAAAAGTTTAATTCTATGTGTTTATCTTTTTGAATGATTTTCTCATAGTGTACCTCTTTTCCATGTTTAAGACATGGTGCACTCTCTAAGTCCAACTTGTTGGTGTGGCTGTTGGTAATCTTTTGGGTATTGGAGTAGGTTTTGGATGGTCAACATAATGTACCCCTTGTTCCTATGGGTCATTTTCTAAACATTGGGGTTGATTATTTGGAGACTTCCCATTGTTTCATAATTCAACTACTTTTTCTTGAGATTGGACGATAAATTGTGGTCCTCATATTGCATGTTAAAGATCTTCTCATAAAAAACTCAATATCTAGATTGAGGAGGTGGAGTATGACTTCATGTAAATGGAAGGGTTGATTCAGGTCATTTCCCTTCGTAAGAGAAGTTACCAAGATTCATCGACCCAATCAAACATTCATTATGGGAGGAGGGGTGTACCACTCTTAACATAAACTCCCCTCAATTCAGATTGTGAGAGGTGGTTGAATATCTATAATCTGACCTTATTAGACCATGGCCAACAATAATGAAGTGTCTACAAATGCTCTTGACATAGCCTGTGTTATGTAAGCTTACAGGTGTTCTATACCTAAGCCTACAATATTGGTTAACCACCTCTATGGGTAACCTTGATTAACGGGTTTAATACATTTATTATATTGTAATTTAACCTTGAAGTCAAGTTATATCAGTTTGACACTGTTTAACTAGAGATTGGGTGTCAGTATAAATACCCCCAATGACTAATCTATTGTATCAGTTTGTGATGTGAGGTCGTTGAGGAGTCTATGGGCACCTACCTCTTATTCAATTCTCTTTAAATAATTTTGTCTATATACTCTTTATATGGAGCCTATGGACATCCATCCTCTTCTTATTCGATTCTCTCTAAATCATTATATGCTATTTTTATTTCACTCTTTTCTGTATAATATTACGGTGAGTATATATTTTGAAATGTTCTTAGAGAACATTGTAAATTCTGACAATATTATGGTCTAGTGAATGCCTACTAAATCTTTATCAAGATTCATCTTTTTTCCTTTGCCAACAAATATATTTTTCTTAATTAATTGACAACTTAAAATTTTGATTATTTACCATGTGTTATTGGTAAACAAATCCCTTGTGTGCGATGTATTCCAAAGACAAACAAATCCATTAGTTTACTCTATTTTTTCAAATTTTCTCTGAAAAATATAAATGTCTAAAATTGTGTTTTAATGATTATTAGATGTGTGCTTTTAAAAGTATACCAAAAAAGTTGATCTTTTTACTGCACTTAATTGATTTAATAATGTTTTCATGTATACATTATTTAATAATTTAATTACAAACAACATTCTTGCATCTAAATTATTTCTATTTTATATTCAATTAATAATGTTTGTGTAATTTATCGTTTAAATACATTAGTTGCAAAGAATTACAACTAATCTCAATATTCATTTTCCACTACACATAACTAATATAATATACTCTACAAATAAATGGATGCAACCTACCTATTATTACATGAAATGGATTAATATACACTACAAATAAATAGATACAACCTACCAAGTATTACATAAAATGAATCCATATATTTTTGGAGTTTGCTAATCAATGTTTAATATCAAATGTTCTAACATTAATTGTAATCTTGTATTTGAATGGCAAGTGTCTAGGGTATTGTGAAGCAACAATAAATAAAATGTAATTGAATGAGTGAAACCTATTTTTAAATCCGAACATTATGATGAACACTACCATAGTAAATTTGTTGTGATGCCAATTTTGCAAAGGTAGTAATATGCTCCAATCATATGAGTGTGCTAGACGACGACACGAATCTCGAATGACTAATGGTCTCCTCCTCACGCCGGGTCAACAATAACAAGTAGAAATAGGGTTGTTGGCAGCAGCCCTTGTGGTTTGAACGCTGCGCTTGTCAGTTACTAAAAATAGTACAATTGTAACCAACTCCACTATGTATCAAAATATATATATATATGGTTGACTTTAATCTCATTATAATAAGGTTATGATGTAAAAAAAAAGTGGACCGTTCCAACCCTATAACTAAGTTGAAATATTTAGAAACCAAATACCTTGATATGTTGAAAATAAAATATAAAACAAACATTTTTAGTGCTCATTATGCTCTTCCACAATTGAAGGTCCCCAGGTTACTGCCTTACAGGAAAAAAATGTTTGATAAACATTCACATCATCCTTATTATACCTAAGGATAGACAAACATGACTTGTCCTTATTCTTGCATTAGGAAATAACCCAAATAACCTTCAATCTAAGGAATATATCTCTACCCAAAAAAAATTGCGTATCTTCAAACTTATAATAATAAAAATAAAAATATCAATATTGCAGAGTTGAACGACCTTGGATTTTAAGCTTTAAAGTTCATTATTTAAATGAAAATTGTATGCTTAAAAATAAAATTGTATTTATTGCCCTGAGAAACTATATGGTTGAAAGTCTATATTCCTAGATCCCGTCTCTTTCCTGGTTGAAACTTGTTACCCTTTCTATCTCCCTCCTTATAAGTTACAATTACTATACAGATCGAACAGGAAAATATACTGCTTATTTCACCGTAAAACATCACCATATACCTACAAAAGTTGCATGGTGGGACTAGGTTGATTTTTTTTCAACTTGTTTACACAGGTTTTTATGAGGGATCCTAGTCCCTTTACTGAGTGGACGTGAACCTTGGACCACTCAAAAAGAAGAAGTGGATAAATGATTTATTCGCTATGGACTTCTTATTTTCTAGAGAAAAGTCAACTCAGTTGCTCTTGTAGTTGCACGAAAAGCTGCTTTGATGAATAAACCGTAATAGCCTGTCACCAAAATCATACAGTTTGCTTGGATATATTAAATACTAAAAGTTGTGAACTAAAGTTATCAAAAACTTGTTTCAGTGGAACTAATATGAAACATTCTAGTTCAAAAATCAATTTTGTGTGTTCAAATCATATTATAGGAAACCAAAAAAAAAAACGGTTACAGTCAACATGCCCTAGTAAATGCATCCTTTTCTAGCTATAGTTCTTCAGTTTTATTTTAATTAACTGAGAAATAGTCCTTTTGTCTAGCACACATTCAAACTCTTTACGTGCTCTGAAATAGCAACATTTTGATCGACCCCAATTCCAGATTGATGACATATCTTGTAAGTCATCTAATATCTTGCGTGCATGTATTGCAGAGAAGAATGGGATTTGGAACAAAGTTTTCAAATATTTCCATATTACTGACTGTTTAACAATGTCCACTGGAGCAGTAAAGCTCTCCAATATGGGCTCCTTAATTCCAGAGTGTATAGATCATGAACTATGAAAGGGTCAAGCCCTGGCATCCCCAAAGAGTGCCATGCATAACACTAAGTAATGGTAATTTTTTATAATCTACAACCAATTTAAATGCAACAAAAGAAGAAATACAAGAGCCTTATTGGCTACACATATTTTATGTTACACTGAAGACGGACAATAAAAAGGAGTGTCTCAGTAGTATATGGATACAAGCATGGTTAGAACTTAGTGTACAATCCACCCATTAAATTGGCATGCCATAATAACTGTTATTAAAATGTCATTCCATCCCCATTCCATGTCACGGCAATAGCTTGATTTTGACATCAGTTAAATTGCATTGTCCTGCAACACCAAAGTCAATATACCGATGCTCATTTACTGTACCAAAGCAGCTGAAAAATTAAGATCTCTTCTATCATATTATGTTGTACAATATGACTACCCCTCCAGAAGATTTTGGTTTGGAGTATTAATCCTTTCGTAAATTCAAAACTTTCAAACAGAGAGACTGCATATGATACCTAGATTACTGCTTAGGACGAGCCAACCACAGGGAGCTAAGTGCACGGAGGCGAGAAAAATAATCACTTATAGCAAGCAAACCCCGAGCTGCTTGACGGGTTGTCAAGATACGATGCATTTGCTGGAGAGTCTGCTGCCTCAGGTTGTCTGCCTGTAAATTCAATGTGTCTAATAATATGACTCATTTTCAACTCTATATACAATCCTAAGAGAGTTTGCAAGAAAATAAAGAAAAATATCAATTCACATTTGGAAATGCCTCAAATATGATCTCTTTCAGTTCTATATAGTATAAATTCAGAAGCCCAACTATAGTGTCAATTCTCTTCAAGCTTTGTGCCTGATCATAAGTACGTACCTGGTGGACAAAGTTTTCCAATGTGCCTAATTTGCCCATTGCCATTGCCATTTGTCCCATATAATTAGCTACATTTGCGGAAGGTCCAGATGTACCAAGCGATTCAGATGCAAGGGTTTCTGCTAAGGACTGCTGAAGAGCTTCCATTCCCTGTGACAAGGCATCTTCAGCCTGTTGCGAAGATTCCTGTAAATTGCATATACCCATCAACTGTTGCTCTGTTAATGGTTCCAGATAAGGAATAAGTATCTGCCCATAAAGCACAAATGGATTTGATCAGAAGAATATCATAAGCATTTCCTTTTGCACATGCAGCAACCTCAACATAACATATTATGGTAGTCACACTGAAAGATTCTGATAATCCAAACAGAAAGATCATCCATAGAACCTCTATGTCTTCTGATAGTTAAATGTGATAGTAATTGATGAGAAGGAAATTCTATTCTTTTTTAAGTATCTTACAGTCAATCCCACAAATATCTCAGTGGAGGCAAGAAAATAGAAAATTAAAGGAAAAAAAATAGTATTTTTCATTCCAAAAATATTCGTGATACTTTCCCTCACCTTGAGAAGTTCAGATGGACGGAATCCTCCCATCCACATAAAGCATCTTTCTGCAGGAGTCTTCCACATGCCGGAGACCAAATGGAAAACATCAGCCTTTGCTGCTATACTCTTAAGTCGAAAAATCTCCTCATAATGTGCCATAACACCATCAACTAAAATCCTGAGTTCGTTGTCCCCAGCATGTGAATTTACTGCCGATCTCAAGTCATTTGTTTGCCTATGATGTTCATCCAGCCATCGAGCATACTCCATGTCAAATGCTAAAGCTCCTGAAACATTAGGTAGCATAATTGTTATCCATTATATTGTTGATTTCATCAGCAATTGGATTTTCTGAATTCAGAGCAAGGCATTTTGGCAGAGGCACAGCAAGAAAATATTAAAGCCTCAGTTATTAAGACAAGACTCTTATTGTAATCTTTATAATAATATTTAGGTCCATAAGTTGAATTTTGTACTCAACATAAAGGCCTCCCTAATCCTACTAAAGACCACAGCTATGAAGAGATAGGTTGCCCCAAATGTGAATGAAAAGGCATTGAGCAAGAGATATGAAGGATTTACTTAAACAAGGGAATCCTCGTTATCTCTGCACTAAGCAATTCCTTTGTTTGGAGGGGACCAATTGCTTCCCTCTTTAAAACACTTTATTCTTGAATGGACACATTTTAGGTATTCATAGAGCACTCTTATCTCTCACTAACAGTCCTCTCCATGGATAAAGTGTGGCTCAGAATATTTTCAGCTGGTCAGTTGGTACTTCTTGGATAATGTCCTCCTCTTCATTTCGTTTGAATAAATGCTCCAAATGTTGAAATTTCTACCCAAGATTAAGTGCATTTTTTTCTGGGAAAACAACTTACTCTGTGCGTCTAAATGATGTTTTTCTCCACTATTTTAATCTGGTGTGTATGTTGATCTGTATGCAAGTTGTCTGTACTATTTCAACTGATTAATTTAAATATTTTTTCAATAAGTTTACACAGGTTTTTAGGAGGGATCCCGGTCCCCTCATACTGAGTGGGGTTTGAACCTTGGACCTCTCAAAGAGAAGCCAAAGCCCTTACCACTGCAGTAAGCTTGAAGCTTTCTCTTTTTTTACACAGGTTTTTATGAGGGGTCCCGGTCTCCTCTTACCGGGATTTGAAGTTGGGTCTCTTGGATGAAAACCCAAGGACTTACCACTGCGGTATCCCTCACGGGTTCTGAATAATTTAAATATAAATGTTGCCTATGTTCACCTTTGTTTGGGACCAAGTATATTTCTAGTTAATTTGGAAAACATATATGGAAAATACATGGGTGGCTTATCCAGCTATAATGGGGGTGCACAAGGATGATTTTGAAGCACTCCCTACACTGTTTTATCTATTTTTCCATTTTAGCCAGTGCTAGCTGAGCCCTGAATGCTACCTATAATTAGGCTGAGTTAGAGCATGACTGATCCGTGCCAATGAGACTCGGGATGATGGCACAGAGGACAACTTCCCAACTCAGCTTGTGAAGCTGGATGAATTATGCTTCAAAGTTGTACAGCAGAAATCAGCACCACTAGTTACCTCTTCGAACATCCACATATTAGACGGAAAACAGAAATAACAGCAAGGATGTTGACCAAGAAAGATGCAGGAAAATCAGGAAGTATGCATATAAGTGGAAAGCTTTTATTAGAGATAATGCAACTGCAAATAAATTGCAGAATATAAAGCACTCATGTAGCATACTTGGCAACAATACCAAACTTTGGCTACAGGTTGTAGGCACTAGGCTGCAATGTGTGTGATGGATGCCAAAGTGCTAAGTTCTTAATCCTGGTCTAGAGAAGAAGCCTATAGGAAATAAACAGAGATCTAGAAGAAGCTAAACTATGGTGGACAATGGCTTATACAGTTCCAAGAATCTATAAGGAAACTGAAACAGTTCCCCTTCTGGACAATTACACGAAGACAATGTAGATGTAACAGTTGTCTAACTGATTCTTTGTCTCCTTATGGCTTCAAACGAAAAGGCTGGCTGACACACTGGTCTGCCACCTGGTGTATGACAGCGGATACTAGACGTGTGGAGATTCCTCTGGTGAATTGATAGCATCTGGAACTGGCAATAGGTGTTGGAGCCTGTTTTCATCATGGGGCTAGCAAAAGGCATTGGTGCCATGCTTTGCCATTGGCATCAACAAGGGTTGTCGGTGCCATGCCCATGTTGGTGCCAGCTTTGAGTCAGGTGCCACAGATGAAATGAAGTGTTGGTGCTGGTAGGCGCCAAGCAGCTCAGTGAAAGGATCAAGGTAGGACCAAGGTACAAAAGGTTGTCTTTGCCCTAGCATCTGTGTAAGCTTGGTGCCATGGCGCATGAGGACTTGAGAAACCTCTACTATGCTCGGATCGACAGTTTACAGCAAAGTTATCCCAATAAAGGCTTTAAGAATCCCAGTTTATAGAACTAATATTTTCACCTAGATTAGTCCTAATCTTTTAGGATTGGGCTTGACACTGGCCTAAAGTTGTAGTCAGTTGTTATATCTGGAATCATGAGACGCCCCAACGCCATATGATGATTAAAAATAAATTTTTAAGCCAAAATTTTATAGCTGAATTCATTCTCTTATCAGTCATTGCTCGGTGGCCAGTTTTACATTTGCTTTAACCTGCCTTTAGTACCTCAATTGGGGCCTGCCACAGTTGAGGAAACACTCAGTTGTTGCCAAGGATTTGAAGAATGTCTTGACAGAAACCTATGATTAGAGCTTGCCACAAATAAGAGAATCAAGGGTAAATCAATGGATTGATTTCTTCAGAGAGTATCCCCTTGTCATATTCCACTTTGTTTTTGGATATGCAGCATGCTCATTGAGCACTCTTCATGATTTATGCTCTCATCTTAACAAAGGCCAATAAGTGAAATTTGTGAGTTTAAGACATGGCACATTGGCATCAGAAATTCTCTTCCTACTGCTATTTATGATTCCAGGAACACTTTGCACACTTAAATTGTCAATAGCTTCTAAATAGGTATATAACGATTGTATGTGACTTTCTCATAATAGTATTTCATCCTGGAAGATAGTTATAGATTCAATGCAATGATGCATGATTTAAGTGATTGTTATTGTATAGTATAAAATTCATTTAGTCATAGTTGGCCCTATCACAACGTGATGAGTGATGGATTGGAGGAAAGGTGGAATGGGTGTTGTTATGTGTATACATTATGGAGGAGTAAACAACAAATGTTGGTTGGTGGTCTTGCCTATAGTACAAACACTCCCCATGATAATAACCTAAATAATCCATGGTCAAACTTTACCGTTGATACTTCTTAAGATAATATATTGACACTACAACAAGAATTGCTCATGATAGTATTTGATTATCTAGAACAGCTATTGATGGAGTTTTATGATGCAAGGATTTATGTAATTGATATATATGCCATTAAGCCATGGTTGGCTTTATCATAAGGGAATAAGCGATGCATTGTGGAATGAGATGTTGTTATGGATAACATTATTAAGGGATGGGTACACATATGCCCCTTTGTGACTCTGGTTCAGACACTTCCCTTGGCAATAGAATACATTAACATGGGCATTGCTGAAGAGCAAATATATATGTACCTACCTACCTACTCATATATATATATATATATATATAAAGAGAGACTTTTCCAGAGATGAAGTCACTAATTCATGATCAAATATATAGTTTCAATTGTATGATTAGATCATGTTTATGAAAGAGTTGTTTCCTTGTCTTCCATGGAAATTGTGCTTTCCTAAAATTATCTTGATTTTTGGCCTATAACTTCTTCTAATGATTGATTTGGTAGTTGACCAAACAATATCACTTGGTTCTTCTGTGTGTGTTTTGGGGTGTGTGTGGGATATGAATGTCTTGTACATGCACATCCACATATGCATAACTGCATGTTTTCTAACATGTATATATGATTATGGATTAAGGATTTGCACAGGTAACAGTTAATCTCACCCAAGGGACAGGAAAAATCCTGTACCATTTGGCATGAACCGTGATATTATTCTCACCCTTTAAGTAAGGGGACTCTAAGGCACAAAGGGAGAATTATGTGCCCATAATAGATTCTAACAGTGAGTAAACTACAAGGAAGCTACAACTATGTATTTGTACCACAACGGATGTTTAAGCATGTTATCTTATATTGGGCCCCTTAGGCAAGGTTTGTGTGCAAACCACTATGCAATGCAAATTAGATCATCACAAACCCTTAGTCAATTTAGTACAACAGTAATGCACACTGATTCTATATCGATATTGTTATGTTCATGTGTTTCAATCAGAGGGAAGGACATGGCCATTAAAATATGATATAGAATGAAAGTTAACTTGTGCATGGCCGATGCCCAGAAATGTTCCCTCCTAATCGAGGCTTGAAAAGAACCTCCAAGTGACAGCTAAATTGCCAGCTGCTAAATGACTATGGCCACTAGTGTACTCTTGATCAATTCCTAATGTAATAACAGATGCTTTCAAAATGGAAAATGATCACATAAAGGAATTAAAATACAAAAAACTTATGATTTACAAACAATTATTGAACAGGAGAGATTAGAATGATAAGAGGACTTTGAAAACAAAAAATTACTTTCTGTTAGCACTTTATGTAAGAATATTCATAGCATTTACTTAGTGCCATGACATTTGATATGTATTCAGGGCAAACACAGAATAGCTTCTGCCATACTTATCATTCTCCCCTAGTGTAAAGATTGCATGCAAATATGGCAAAATCTAATTATAATGCCCCATAAGAAAATTTACTCAAAATAGGATTTATAATTGAAATTTTGCACTTTTGGGCTATTACAAGGCTCAGATATTCAAATATGGCATGCAGGTGTTAGGACCCTATCCTAAAATAACCATCATTATGTAATGTTGCACCTTGGGCACCTAGTGTGTATGGGCCCGTTGTGATGTAACCACTACTTTTATTATAAGCGGGTGTTAGTAATGATGTAAGTAGGAGAATGATGTAATAGTTACTTTATTGTAAGTAGGAGTTATTATAATGATGTAACAGTTACTTTATTGTAAAGAAGAGTCTATAAGATGGGTGTAAAGGAATGAACCATCACGTATTTCATATTTATTGAAGCTCTGCTTCCAAGGAGGTTGCCCCTCAAAGAGACCTGCAATCTTCATTCTTCTTGAGTACTATAAGTTTCTTGTATTTCAGCTCAGTTATTTTTTTAAACACTTGTGTTATTTCATTTTTGCATTTCCGTTAATTCCTGCATTGCTATTGTGGATTATGCTTATTTTTATTTGAAGGTTCCTAACAAGTGGTATCAGAGCTCTTTCCAGGGCCGTGTTCCGCAGCAGTAGCAGCAGTTCTTATCCTTCCATCTATTTTTCTATGTTGTAAATTTTCCATTAAAAATATTGTGCCAAAAACACTAATTTTTTTTTGTTATAAGATGGAGATAATGGCAATATGACATGTTGTCAACCATTGGAGGCCTTCCCTTATTGGGCAACATTTTACAAATAAAAAGATCACCACAGTCTAAAATACTTTCTTGAGCAATGTGTCTTCACGCTTGAACAACAAAAATGGGTCACCAAACAATTAGGGTACGACCATGAAATAACTTATAATGGCAAGGAAAATGTAGTTGTTGATGCATTATCCCACCAACATGAGGCCCATGGTATGTTGTGTGCCATCTCAACTCCACTTCCTCAATGGATCCACCAACTTCAAGAAGAGGTGACCCAAGATTCTACCTTGCAAGCCTTAATTCAGCAACTTCAACATGATCCTCACTCAGTCAGCATATACTTGGGATGGACAACATCTAAGATACCAAAGCTGCCTTGTTATTCCTACAAATTTGCCACTTCGTGAATTTATACTACAAGAAATGCATGCTTCCCTGATTGGAGGACATTCCGGGTTCTTAAAGACTTATGAGCAGGCTAAACACACATTTTCATGGGCAAGGATGAAATGGGATTTTCAGACTTTTATGGTAGAATGTGACACTTTTCAGTGTATGAAAGGTGAAACTATATGCACACCAGGCACACTTCAGCTTCTTCCTGTTCCAAAGACTGCTTGGACAGACATTTCCATGGACTTTGTTGAAGGGTTCCCCAAGTTTGAAGGCAAAACGATCATTCTTGTGGTGGTGGATTGTCTCTCTAAGTATGTTCATTTATGTTCTCTAGCCCACCCTTACAAGGATTCAATAGTTGCACAAATATTCCTTGATTCCATTTTCCGCCTTCATGGCCCACCACAATCCATCATTTTTTACTATGATCCAACATTCACTAGTCATTATTGGCAGGAACTGTTCAAACTGCGGAACACACAACATAAGATAAGCTTGGCATACCATCCCCAAACAAATGGATAAAAGAAATTTGTTAACAAGTGCTTGGAAACCTACCTCTATTGCCTTGCATCCGAGCAACCGACCCAGTGGGTCAAATAGCTTCCGCTAGCTAAATGGTGGAATAATACTACATATCACTCCACCACCAAGATGACACCATATGAAGCAGTTTATGGACACCCTCTACCATCACTTATGTCATACATTCTCGATAGTTCCAAGGTCCAAACAATGGATTCCACTCTCAGGGAGCATGCACAACTTCTCCAACATCTCAAGGATAATTTGGCTATGGCACAGAAGCATATGTGACAAATGCATCAACACCGTTCAGAGCATAGTTTTAATGTTGGGGACATGGTGTTCCTACCCTTGCAACCATACAAACAATCATCCTTTTAACTCTATGGTTGTCAAAAGCTAGCAATCAAATTCTATAGACCATATAAGGTGTTACAACAGATTGACCTCATGGCCTACAAGCTCAAATTGTAGGCCTCCTCCATACATCCAGTTTTTCATGCCTCATCTTTAAAGGTCATTGGCAACCGAACACAAGTTCAATCGACACTACTTCAGTTGGATGAAGAAAGCTTAGTCTTCTTGGAACCTAAGGGTATTTTGCACCACCAGACGTGCACACTTTGCAACCGTACACTCTCTGATGTTTTAGTACAATGGCAAGGATTGCAGCCAAAAGATGCCACATGGGAGCCACTCCAGCTGCAGTTTCCTCACCTCAAGTTTTGAAGACAAAGCTTTTTGAGGGGGGTGTATGTTAGGACCCTATCCTAAAATAACCATCATGATGGCACCTTGGGTGCCTAGTGTGTATGGAACCATTATGATGCAGCCACTACTTTTATTATAAGTAGATGTTAGTAATGATGTAAGTAGGAGAATGATGTAATAATTACTTTATTGTAAGTAGGAGTTATTATAATGATGTAACAGTTACTTTATTGTAAAGAAGAGTCTATATAAGATGGGTGGAAAGGAATGAACCATCACGTATTTCATATTTATTGAAGCTCTGCTTCCAAGGAGGTTGCCCCTCAAAGAGACCTGCAATCTTCATTCTTCTTGAGTACTATAAGTTTCTTGTATTTCAGCTCAGTTATTTTTTTAAACACTTGTGTTATTTCATTTTCGCATTTCCGTTAATTCTAGCATTGCTATAGTGGATTATGATTATTTTTATCTGAAGGTTCCTAACAGCAGGACTCTCTCTTCAGTCAACTATTTTGCATATACAAAAATGTGGCTGGGCCTTATAAACATTTTTATTTTGATTAAAAATGTAGATGAAACTTGCCAGTATATATATTGTTATTCAAAAATCAATTGTTTATTCTACTACACAGTAAGGCAGTTTGACATGGAAAGAACATGGTTCTGGTTTGGTAAAAAGGAGTGTGTCACTTCTTTGATAACTTTCTGAAATCCCATATAAGCAACAAATATCACCACATAATGTATTATAATCAAATTCCATAGAAATGCCTTGACCACACAGAAGATGATGCCAAAATTTTCCCATGTGTTTCCAAGTAAAATAAATACCATTTCCACTCATGGAATGACTTTGATCTCCAGAATAACCCCCTGCAATGAAGAAGCCCTGAGCAGTAAAAAGGAAAACAGTTAGTGCCAAAGATTAGCTTCAGTTGTCAGAAGATATTTTTACTCTAAACCTCTAAGATTTTTTGACCAATCAATATTGTCATTAACCCAACATGGTGGATAGAAATATATGGTAAAGCTAAATATATTCAAATCCTTTGGACTTTTATGAAGTACTCCTACTAAAAAATTATAGGTTGTAGATACAAAGCTGTTATCGTGTCATTAAAAAGGAACCAACAAAAAGAAAAGTAACTTAAAGCAAAAGCTCATGAGCAGTTTCATACCTGCTGGCGGGCATGCTGAAGCTCTTTTTCAAGTTGGGCCAGCTTTAACCGACTATTTTCCAGTTGTTCCACGTATGCCTACACAAAATTGGCTATCAATTAAACTCACCTGTTCCACGTAAATACCATATTTATGGGAAGAAATTGACTTTGGGTGAGATTAAAATAAAAACCAGCCATTACATTAACTCATCTGATCAAGACCAAAATTAGAAATTTATAGAATTGTTTCATATGATTTTGAAATGTTCTTAACTCTGGGTTCTCAATCATTATCCTTTTTAAAATTTCTTTTATATATTCATGCTGAATTAACCCAGGCTTTTTTTTCGGGCTTCATCTAAATTGGCAATTACAATTTCTTCTTTTTACATGTCATACAAAACTCTTTTGGGCATGAGGACCAACTTAAACTCTCCTCTTATGACCAAAGGGAATTCATAGATACAAAAAAAAAAGCTATACTGCTATATTATAGCAAAGTAAGCTACCAAGATGTCCCTATGAGTAAAGAAGTGAGACAGCATAGAAACTTGAGGAATCTACATTAGCCAATACCATATGTAACATTTCTTTTCAATCCTCATCTTGTTTAAGAGACCTAGTCAGCAAGATCTACCAGAAAAGGATATGTTCTACACCTCCATACTGTTTTCTCACAAATTCATAATTTTGACTGTTACCTTTTATGCTTGGAGATTACATATGATCTAAAGATTTGGATTCAACTTTAGCTCCTAGAGAGTTCCTCTCTTGGTAAATCAAAACAGCTTAGGCACAAATTGTCATGGTCCAATCACCTCTCGGAAATTTCAAGTACTTCAACGTTTCATTATTTTTCACCATCTCAGTTCTAAGATTTAAAAATGCTTTGAAACATGCTGAAGAAAGATGGAGTAAGCCAAAGAGGAACCACACCCCTACTATATATATGATTGTGAGCAACTGACAATCCTGACCATTCAGTCAAGCTTAGATCATTAAATTCTGGGGGGAAGCACAGCTGTCTGTAAATGAAAGCAGTGTTCTAAAACTTGCAGAGAATTGCTAGAATTAGCAACCAACGAGCTTTTTTTTTCTTTTTCTCGATGCTGTGTTGACTTGTGGCGAGTTTCTTGCCATTTTCTCGCCAATTTCGCGGCATCAGGTGCAATAGAAGTGGACAAACACCAGATTTGTTTTTAAAAGCCCATTTCTAGGCATTTGTTCATTTTTTTCCTTCTCTCCAACATTGTGAAAAAACTTGTAATAGGTCAAAAGACTCAAAACAACAATCCTAAACCACTTTTGCAATCACATCAAAGATTGGACACCGGCTCAAGGAGATTCCAAGCTATTTCTGCAGATTTTTCTGAGGTATCTCCGAATCCCCCTCTCAAAAGAAAACTAGAGTTTTGTAAGGGTCTTTTTCAATTTTATTTTTAGTTCTTTTCAAAAATGTAGGCTAGGCTGTATTTTTTTTGTTTGTTACATCCCCCCACCCCCGAAAGAACTAGAGTTTCGTTAGTTTCTTTTTTTTACTCCTTCCAAGCATGCGGGCTATACAATTTTATTTATTTGTTTGTTATTTTAGGCATGTAGGCTAGGGCATCTGATTTATGAAGTATTTTATTTCCCTCTATTAATTATTTTTTCCCCACCTATTAAGAAATAGAGATGACTTCTTCACATGAGGTCCCTAGAATGCTGCCACAAGTGGAACCCAACAGACTCCTTTATCTGCAACGCCAAGTCAAAACCCAAAAAGACCCAATGTGGAAGCATGGGATTAAGGGAAGCTAGTTGAACCAAGTGTTATGTAAACACTGCAGCAAGGACACGCGAGGAGGCATCCATCGCCTCAAAGACCATCTGTTTGGGCAACTCAGGCATGATGTGGACCCCTACCCTAGAGTAGATGATACAATTAAAAATGACGCAAACTTTTGGTTGTGCAGCAAAGAGGCCAAGAGAACCGAGCACAAAAGGACGAGATGTGGGATAAGGAGTGGGGCCAAGGAGGTACTTTTATGGTGATGAGGTCGAACTACAAGATGTCGATGTCGCAGTCAAAGAATTTGTTCTTAGCCTTCACATTTGTCGAGGTACTGCTAGTAGGAGTGGGAGAAGTGCAAGAGGAGGCTCTAGCACAAGACAAACCGCAATTTACAATACCACATGGGGGAGGGGCAAGGCAAAAGGTGTCAAGACAACTATAGCAAATTTTTGGTAATACTGCAACATTCACTTCCACTGTGTGAACTACCCCTACTGGGAAGCCGTAGTGAGGGCAATGAGTGAGTCTAGCAAAGGAGTTAAGACACCTTCGGCCCATGATTTAAGTGGACCATTGTTGGAGGAGCATGTCATCAACACATGTCCTTGTAGAAGAGTAAAGGATTACATAGAGGAAAAAGGATTGTAGCATTCTTTATAATGGATGGACGGATGCAAGTCTTGAACTTCATGGTGGCTTTAGGCGGATCCATGGTCTTCCTGAAGTCGGTTGATGCCTCGCGAGAGATAAAGAATGAACAATTATTATTCAATTTGTTGGAGGAGATTGTGGTAGAAATAGGAGTAGAGAATATTGTCCAAATAGTGACAGACAATTGGAGTAGCATATGTATTTGCAAGTAGAATTCTTGAGAAGTACCCCTCTACTTTCTAGGGCCCATGTGTTGCCCATTGCATTGACCTAATGCTTGAGGACATTGGCAAAATGTCATGGGTGATTACACGGTTTATCTATAACCACACATGGGTGCTCAATTTGATGAGGAAGCACAATGATAGGAGGGACATTCTTTGCCCAGGGATCACTTGATTTGCCTCCAATTTCATCACCTTGCAGAGCCTTCTATCAGCATCAAATTTAAATTTCAAAATCCTATTTTATACTTGAGTATTACTTTTCCTAAATTTTCAATATTTATTGTTTAATTGCAGGTGATAGAACCCTTGGTAAGGGTTCTTCGCCTTGTAGATGGTGAAAAATTGGCCATGGGCTATCTATATGAGGCAATGGATAGAGCCAAAGAGGCCATTGAGCATTATTGCAATAGCTACCAGTGCAAGTTTGAAGCAATTTACCACATTATTGATAAGAGATGAACAAGCCAATTTTGTCAACCAACTCATGTCGTGGGGTGCTTCTTGAACCCCAAATTCTTTTAGACTAGTAACCTTTGCTGTAATGAAGAGGTCCGGGAAGGGTTTTATACTTGCACACATTATTGATAAGAGATGGAGAAGTCAACTTCGTCTTTATGTTGCAGGATGCTTCTTGAACCCCAAATTCTTTAACACTAGTAGCCTTTGAAGTAATGAAGAGGTCTAGGAAGGGTTTTATACTCGCACACATTATCGATAAGAGATGGACAAGGCAACTCTGTCAACCATTTTTAGTTGCAGGGTGCTTCTTAAACCCCAAATTTTTTTACACTAGTAGCCTTTGCAATAATGAAAAAGGGTTTTATACTTGTGCAGAGAGGATGACTGATAACCCTAACAAACATCGCATTATCCTACTGAATTGCAACTGTATAAGGCCACAAGAGGGAGCTTGTTTGCGTCTCCCTTCACTAAAGAAGCAAGGTCAAGCTTACGACCTGGTAATGCATCTAAACTTTTAATTTTTTTATGTAGTTAACACATTCTTGTAGCTTACGAATGTAAATTAATACTTTGAAAATTATCTTTTTTTGTAAATTTATGGTGGGAGGACTACATCTCCAAAACACCTACTTTGCAAAGGATAGCTATCCGCATCTTAAGTCAGCCTTGACTGCTTTGGGTGTGAGCACAATTGGTCTTTATTTAAGTCCGTACACACCAAGAAGCGCAATAGGTTGAGCCAGGAGCACCTCAATAACCTTGTTTGTTCAAAACAATCTTTGGCTTTGCACAAGATAAGTGGAGGCTAGTGAATCCTATGAGACAATTCAATCGGATGAGCTAGATCTAGTATGTGATTGGACTGTCAAGAGTTTTGTGGAATCTGAGTTTACTGCAGAGGACATTGAGGGACTTGAGGACGAAGCAAAACATTTAAGAGGATTGGAGGAGATATACCATGATGATACCACTCTTGAGCAGCCTCCAATTTACCCACCAGTTTAGAGCCAAGGCCAACCATCAAGTGCAAGGGGAAGAAAGAGAAAACAAAAAGCAGTTTAAAAACTGCTTTACATTTTGAAATGTTGCATTTTTATGTTGTATTTGGGCTGATTTGCTGATTCATAAACTGTAATTGTACTCTTTGTAATGAATTTCTAATATAAAATCAACTTTTTGGCTCTCCAATTGTTGCTTAAAATGTTTTTTTTCTGTTTATTGAAAAAAATTCTTTGTTTTTTTTTTTGCCGAGTTTTCCTGAGTTGCTGATAAAATCTCCAAAATTAGGTTGCCGAGTTTATCACGAGTTGCAAGTTTTAAAACTATGAAAGAAAGTGCCCCCTATTCCCATAAAAGTAAAATATAGAACATAAAGCAAAACAAAATGTGGACATTATACCATGGATATTAAAGGCTAAAATTCAAAATACTGAATATTATCTGGATCTCCAGGATTCTGTTTAGATAAGGAACACCTTACTACCTTGGGATGCGAAACTAGAACACGTAGCCTTGCACACTCAAAAGCTGCAAAATGATTGAAGTATTGTCAACAAAATGGCATAAGCCTTTGGAACCCAGAACTCATATTGAAAGGAAAGACATGTCACAATGCCTTGTTGCTTGTCCTCATTTAGACCTTCCTCAGGACCCCCCTCCTGATGTGAAGCATTAAAACTGTCTTCCACAATATTATCACTTCAGTGTGCCCTTCATTAGGAATATAGGAAGACGTTTATGAATTCAGTGAATTGTTGGAAAGACTGTGACTGACCTAGCGTGAAATCCCATGCTAAGATAAAGCACAATAACCAAACTTAAAGTTGGCATGAACTTTGAAAGACTGATCTGCCACGTCAATTTGGGCACTAATCAGACTTGACACCAGGAGTCTGACAATTTGAGAAATCATAAAATAGAGGATTCTAAAGACAGAGGACGACATGCTATAAAATCCTTAAATTATGTTATCCGTGGCATGAAAAACACAAAAGACACAAAATCAATAAGCAAGAGAGATGCCTCTTAGCCCGCCCACCCTTAATCTCAAATAAATCCTTGAGGTAGCAGATTTGAATGAGATTCTATATGCACTTCTGCCTCTAACTATGCGGCTGCTGCTACTGCCAGTGCATCTGACTCCATCTCTGTTGCATCCAACTAGCTAAATGCCTCTATAAATGTGGGCTCCATAAACTTCATCATCCAATATTATTATATATAAATTTTCTTTGATCAAATCACTTCAACTTCCTCCAATTGTTTGTGGTAGAGTTGGAGACTGTAATAGACAAAAACAAAGTCATTCATGCACTTCTTGGAGTGTATGGAATTGAACATACTCCAATCATGCTGACACCTAGGATTTATGCATAGCCAACTTAAAATTGGAACAACAATCTTTAAATTTCAGGAGTCTGGTCATCAAGATCCTCCTATCCTATATCTAGAAGTAGACAGTATTTATGTAATTAATCATTTTTATTCAATAGAAAATAATAACAAGACAATTAAAGAACTATTTATCCTTAGTATTTGGAATACAAAAACATTAAAATTGAAAGGATCAATTTTATAGATTTACCTCAATATGTGAATGTCCATCCTTGGAATACCATTCTATATACAAAGATGCCCTTTCCCACTCGTACTTTTGTAGATGCATTTAAATCTTCTCTATGCACCTACAAAGGCCTTTATAATACCTCATGATTAGTAATGACTGATGGTTCATGAAAGAGTTGGGTTGTTGTTGTACCGATTATACGTAAAGAGCCATAATGTCAGCAGTCTCAGACTGTCAATATGTCCCACATACGACAGTAAATGCCCTACCTGCCCTGATATAGAGCTCTAGTTTAGTTACTTTCATAGTAATTTTTGGTTACTACAGTGCATCGTAACAGCTCTTTTTGACAAATCCCACTTTAGCCATCCATGGCTGTTAAAAAAATTATCTTCTCTTCTCTCATCAGAGAGACTCTAAGAGTCTTGGTGAGCACCGAAGTCTGAACATGTGGATTCATTTGGGTTTGTCTTTAGTAACTCAAAGTCAATTGTTAAAGATCATCAAGAAGTTGCTAAGAAGAGTCTACAACTTAGAGTAATTAAGATTACAGTGATCATCGTCTCTTGTATCAAGATTTGAAGATAACATTTGAAGATAATAACAATCAATATTCCATCAAAGCCAATAAATCATACCAAAAGCTAGTTTGCACTAAGGAGAATACAAGTTTACTACAACAATATTGCACAAGGATAGAAGTGAAAGATTTCTCCAAACTAACAATCCAAGACTCCTCTTCATCAAACAGAGTGGAGAATTACCACCTATTTATACCACTATGAAGGATTCTTTTGCAGCAGAATGTGTGCCTTATGAAATAAAACATCTCAAGGGAGTTAAGCAGTGAGAAGATAATAATCTAAAAAAAGATTATTCATGTTACACACCATGACAAGACAAGCCATGATAACATATAACACTTTATGAAAAATAAAGAGACTAGGGAAGACATATGGGTAATGAGTCATAAGAGGGAGAAAGCAATGAAAGATCGTAAAATTATCTTAATGCCTCTACCCTCATGACCTACATTCATAATATAGGACCCACAATAATTTGGACCATTAGAAATAGCATTACTAAACAGGAACTGAACATTATTTCTAATGTCTTGAATACTTTAACTTGGTACTTAAGCATGCATATTTTATCACGCATGTAAGGGCTTTTAGACCAATTGTCTCACAAACAGTGTTACAATGTTCAACAATTTTTTTCAAAAATGTCTGAACTTTGGTGATTTTCTACTTTACACAAATAAATTCGACGAACATAATTGGACAAAGAATAGTTAATGGAAATAACACACAAGCAGACACGTGTAGGCACATACACATACAATATGTGCGTGTGCGTGTGCGTGTGCGTGTGTAACCATAAAATCCTCCCATTTTCATCTTTCATTCCCACATCTACTTAACTCCATTTTACATCTACGAAAACTAAAGTTTGAAAGAAAACAACCAAAGAAAAAGTTTAGAACAATCTCAATAAAGCAAAATGATCTTAGGGCAACTCATTCATAGAGGCATTTGCACGTCAATCTCGTTTTTGTATAAAATGCAAAGTTCTTTATATATATTTATACTTATTTTAGACATTTAAATTTAGTAAAAATATTAATTTCCTTTTTTAAACTTCATGGCTAATTTTTAAGCTGTTCTATTTTTCCTTATCCTTGTTGAATTCAAACTCGAACTTGTTAACTTAGCTGACTGATATGAGTCTCTTATGCTTATCAGTTAGAAACTTCCAAAAGGCATCATAGTCTTCCCCTTTGTCGCATTGCAGCCCTGTTTGAGCAAGATGTGGACTAGAATATACTACAAGAAACCTTTAATTTCCAAAGAACGACCTCCATCAACTCAGACTTTTAATTTTTACCATATTACTTCATATTGTGGCTTTGTGCTATAAGTTATGTACTTTGGCCAAACAGTCCTCAATCTAGTTATATTCAAGTGGCTCAAATAGTGTAAGCTCTTCACCAAGCACAAATATTTTCCTTTCAAATACCTTGTTAAACATGTTCTTCAGCTTCTTCCATACCTTATGAGAAGTGTTTATCGTGCAAAGGTGAAATAAAGGTCCTTGATGAGGTATGTGCTCAAGAATCCAACAGCCTTATCTACCTCGTTAAATACTTCCCTTGTCTTCAGTGCATTCAGGCTCCTCATCCATAATGATTCACCATAGACCCCTTAGGCAGTTCAATCTCCATATCCTATTCCTTTGTGCCATAATGTAGCATCAAGGATATTGATTGGATCCATACTTTATGGCTGCACAAAATACTAGAAGTAACACCACCAGAAACAATTGTTGACCATGCATAAAACTCCAACTAACAAATTCAACCAAAAAATAAAGTCATCAAAAATGGGTTCTCCATGCAAAAGTTACTCCCTTTAGAAGATTAGGAACAAAAACTCCTTCGAAAGTTTATGCATCTCAATTGGAAAAGTAAAATGTCAATAAGCTTTAAGAGGCCAAACTTGTAAGGTCATATCTTCCTCGATATTGCTTGTATTTTTTTTATCGTAATCAGTCATTTGATAGCTTTGGAAAAATTATTGTCCGATGGCATAAAAATCACTCAAATCCAAAGCTTTTTAAAAAATATATATGGTCTTCAAAAAAATGAGGTGTTTATAGACCATCAATCTACAATATCTTCATCAATAATAAGAGATGGAAGTTGCCACTAGAACCACGCACTCCTCACTTTCCTCCTCACAAGAAAACTTAACTTCAAAATTCTTCATGGATTCACCAAAAAAACACTTTTTTTTTTGGAAGAAAAAAATTCAAATGGCAATAACTCTTTACACAAAAGCATTTGGAACCATGCAATCACATAGGACGGTCTACACCCTTTAGAGCATCTTTACATCAATAATTTCCTCCAATTCAACTAAATGTTCCCAAATCAGAATCTTGCCCAAAAACTTCCATTGCTTTTCAAGGAGCCAAATGGACACGTCAGAGACACAAACTTGAGCCACACACCCCTCTGAATCTCACCTACGCTTTGGATTAGATATCCAAAAAATCTATCGAGATCTCACAATAGGGTCTCCTTCCGCAAAGTTCAACTACACCAAGCCAAGCCCCTTAAATAAAGTAGCTTCCAAAAGCACAAATGCAACTAATGGTCTTTCATGACACAATAACCTCCCAAGCATGCCTACACAGGCTAATATTAATAGCTTTAAGGTTCAAACTCTAGGCTCTAATACCATATTAGAACATAGTATTATTTTGAATGAGGTAAGACCCAATGCAAGCAAGCAAGCTAGAACAGCAATATTTCAATCATATCAAACTCTCAATAGATACTCAGATATATTAAGGACGTAAAAAGATGTTATGATGGGATGCTTTCATCATTCTATTTTGACATTCTAAATGAATACACACAACCCAAGGATGCCAGTTTGGATGACTCCCTGATCACCTTATAAAACAAGAACAAAATACAAGGTGATGTCTCAAATTATAAGGACCCAATAAGTAACGTTTACACTCAACTCCCACTTCCCCCATTAAACCTCCCTCACTTTAAGAGGATGGCATTATGCCTACAGTAGGAGCCATAACAGGAGATAGAAAACAAAGCTAGCTATAAACTTGAGAAAGTGGGCATCTTCTTCGTATTAAACTTTTATTGGGGCTTTAGATGAATTGGCAAGACCTAATTTACCATGAGTTTGGTCAACGGGTTAAAAATCAAAGATGCATGCAATCAAAGGTAAACTGAAAATTTTCCTTGCTACACAAGGGCATCTCAGGGCCCATGGGGCGTGCTGCCTTAACCTTTACCTTTACCCATAAATATACAAGATAGTTGAGCTATATAAGATTGTTGCAGCACAATGAATTTCTACAAAACTTCTCACTACAAACCAATACATAAATGCAAACAAAAAAAAAAAGAATTGCCCATGAGACGGATGACTTTAATTCATAACATAAGTGCAAACAGACTACGTAACTTAAAGAATCTATAAATATTGCTTGTTCATTTAAGTCCATCTTTTACATTACAAACATCATATTTAGATATTATCCATTGAGACAGCCAACTACTATTTCCTAAGATAACTTATCCTAGATTGGTTTAATTTTCATGCACACTTTATGTGTTAATCTCCTCTTAAATTTATGAATAGTTAACTTGCTGATCTTTTGCTTTCTTCACACATGTCGATCATTTCTTTGTGTAACTCTTGTTTTCCTGTGCCTTATGCCATACATTTAAATGCATTCGTATTTTCAACCAATCCTAAGCTTTAAAGATTTTTACAATTCAAAAAAATGTTGTCCTTGCCCCACATTATATTTAGACAATTCATGATGTTTTAATGCAGGCAGATTCGAGTTTGTAACACTCCTATCAAACTTTATATCAAAAGAGATTGAGAAATGTGGTTAGGTTCATTGCTATATCAAATTGGAAAGGCACGCTATGCAATTGGATTTTATGGTGTCATCAATATATTAAGAATTGGCAAGAAGCAAACTCTGGAACACCTGCATCAAGCTGTATGTTGTGAGCAAAAGATTACAAGGCTTCAATAGAGATCTCTAAAAAAAGTTGCATGTGTTAAATAATGGATGAGATGTGCAAGTGCAATGTGAAAAATTATAAGGTTGTTGTTGGAGTTGAATGAGTTGCACGCCTTTTATGAAACATTAAGCTTCAAGTTGATCTAAATGCCCTGCATAAAAGCTAAAGTGCTTTATCCAGTAGAAGAATTCAAGAATACATTCAAAAGAAAATGCTCGAGTGTAGATGCAATATCTAACTTGTTGCATCATGCATTTATTTTCCCCCCTTGTCTTTAGAGATGTTTCAAATACTAGTTTTAGTGGTCTTCTTCCAATTTTTATCTTATACTCTTTATTGGCATGTTTTCCTCCAATACTTCCAGGATGCTTACTTTTTTCATAACGTTGATTTTCAGATTCTCCATATCAAGGCAACAAGTTATGTCATGTTGAGTTTATTGTGTTGTATGATCAATTTTGTTGTGGTCAGTTAACAATTAGCTTCACTCCCAATCAAATGGCATGAAATCAAGTGGTCAAAAACATGGACTTTCAAGGTGGAGCAAGGGCTTCAGATCTTGCCAAAAGATATATGCATAATTACTACTTAGTGGTTTGTTGAAATATCATGGTAATTATCTGATAGGGGTAGGGCTCGTTTCAATCCCATATAAACAATTAAAAAATATATTATCAATTCCATCAATGAAGCAAACAGGAAATTACATATCTACAAACACTACCTATTACAATTCATTCAAATGTCCATTCGACCAACCTCTTAAAAGTACCTAGAGTACCTAGAAATGATTTATTGTCTATTAGACCAACCTCTTAAAAGTACCTAGAGTACCTAGAAATGATTTATTCGTTCATGTTGAACATTAGGTCCATATAAAATGCCACATACATCTCCTCCTCACTGTAAACTCCTCTACCTAGATCTTAAACCAATCAGAAAACTTTTTAGACATTAATCAATCGTCTACTGATTCCTCAAACATCCAATTACAAACAGCTAGTTAATATGGGTATCGAAGAAATTGATACAAATTCTTATGCTATATTTATGAGACTTACCTTCTTTTTCAAACGGCTTTTTCGAGCAGCCTCGCGATTTTGAGCTAGCCTGCGCAGGGTCTGCATCAGACATTCTTGCTCTGTGAGCATATGCTTTTTATGAATAAAACATTCTATTTTGAATGCGATGACAGATAGAAAAAAGACCAGCTTAAACATCTCCGGTAACATGACATGAATGAGGTGGTCCGAGTCCAACCTTGTGATCTCCCATTCCATTCTTTGACTGCTGGGTAGAATACACACCGTCCTGCGACCCATTTGGTACAATTTGTAACTATATCAAATCATAATTTACTTTTCAGAAAAGGAAAGCTCAAGGTAAACTTATCAGCAACAAGAACAGTTCAGTACTTGTAAAAGAATGCCACGATATAAATCAAACTGATCTCTTTAGTGTCTCCTACATGTAAAGCAGGCAGTTCCTTGTAAACTTTAGGGCGACTACCTTCTAGGTAACCAAAGGATTCTTACAACTAACTTATTTAGAGTTTTGGCTTCCATTAAAAAAGAGAAGAATTTGGCGGGAAGCATCAACTAAGCAGCTAAACTTTTCGAGCTAGTAAAGATGCAAAGTTCTGAATAAGTAAAGAAATGTCATCACCTTTTGAGTGTCCTTTCCATCGGTGTCGGCATCGGTAGAAGTATCCGTTTGAGGACTACCCCTTGCCATTCCAAATAGGGCAACTTCGATCCAAATTGACTTTTGAATTTGAGTTGATGAGTTGCAGGGGTTCAACCCCTAACCCAAACTCTAGCCTTTGCTTGTTACCAAGCCTACGTTGGCTAGGGAAAGATAACAATATCCAGAAAGGAATATACACCTGAGATAAGCTGGCGATTACACCTAATTATAGTAGAATCACTCCAGCTCCGTGAGTCGTAAAAGCCCAATAATCTCACCTCTGTGTACCTGGCAATAGGGTTCCGCAAACTGCTCCACTCAACCAAGGACAACCACACAAATGTACAAACAACCAAGCACGGTTGTCTCTATCGCTGAAAACGTTCCCTCAACTTGTTCTCTGCTACCAGTGCACCTGAATAAAATGGCTTAGACCTTTACAGTAATCAATCCCAGTCTTCGTCAGCTCAAAACTGATTTAGAAGTTTTTATCGCCAGTACAAAAATCCTACAAAAGAGGTATAAACATCCTTAGAACAGAGACTTCAATCATAAACCATTGTCTCAAAAGCTCAAGATATAGACAGCAAACCAAAATCTTTCAATTTCGTATAAGGGAAAAAGGAAGAAACAAACTTCTTTTCTGTATAATTGCTCCCTTATGCGACTGACACTCGAAACCCGCCGAGATCTCTATTTTCCACCCTTAATTCTACAACGAAACCCTCTCACCATCTGATTCCTGTCAGAGCTTCAATCCCCGCTCCGGCAAAGCCTGGAACTCTGAAGGCCGGTGGTTCTCAGCCAGTGGAAGGTCCTAGGTTCCAAAGTACTAGCTGGTACAGGTCTTACAACAATATCACATACTGAAAGGTGCCGATCCCTTCCCTCATACTCTGAAACGGCGCACCAGTGACAGACATCACTGTATCCCGTCAATACACAGAAATCAGACCAAGCTCAAACCTCCATCTCCGGTCAGGTGGCCCTGGTTCAGCACAAATTTTGTCACGGTTAGCCCTCGTTCGGCACAAATTTTGTCACGGTTTCGCCTTTTGTTTTTACCTAATTAGACGACATTTTTAACTTCAAACCCTAATCCGTGTACAGTGTCGATGAGATTTGCGTACCTGGCGGCGGCGGCTCCAGCACCAGGCCAGATAATACAAATACCGAAGAAGAAGAACCAGAATACGGAGCGGCTACCTATTTGTTTGGCACTGCTCGGTCAAAGGTTCGATTCCACCGCCATATGTTTCGGGAGCGGTGACGAATCGACGGCACGCCAATTTAATTTCTCTGCCCACCTTCGGCGCAGCGATTTTCCATCATTTGCTTTATTTCCCTTTTACCTTGGAAACATTCAACGGAGCCAGACAAGATTTGAACATTAAAAAATACCCTGCGCGTGGCACGTGTGCTCGAGCTCAAAAGAGGCGGCTGTGGCGTTGATGGAAGCCTGCCTCCTCGAATTTGACATTGTCAGGGAGTGTGCAGGGGAAAGGATCGAATTGGTGATTCTATTTTTACCCCAACTCAGCTCAGCTCCTGTCTACTGTAACCGGCAGATCATCACACATTTACAGGGCAGCGGATCTTTCTTGGGAAGCCAAATATAGCCAGGGTATCGTCCTCTTCTGTTGTAAAAGTTACACGGGTAAGTTAAATACACGTAAAACCTTCAATGTGCATGCTCTCGTTACCTTTTAACCTGTGCATATCTTTATCTCTATGGGAAAAGCGCGCATTCGAGGAAAGCAGTTTTTAACCTATGGAAGAACATGGTTTATGTAATAAGATTTTATTATTATTATTAATAATTTTTTAATATATCATAGGAATTGGTAACATCTTTATATCTTGGGTATCGAGGATAGATATTTTTTCCTGAGGTTCCTTTTTTATTGAAGCTGCCTTTATGACCCCCCTCTCCTCGGTAACTATA
Source organism: Wollemia nobilis (assembly GCA_028583015.1). NCBI lineage: Eukaryota > Viridiplantae > Streptophyta > Pinopsida > Araucariales > Araucariaceae > Wollemia > Wollemia nobilis. Next base: position 3,559,449 of record JAQPPZ010016670.1, read on the forward strand.
ACCCCTTCTTCATTGAAGCTGCCTTTATGACCCCTGTCTCTCCTCGGTAACTATAACCCCTTGGTACCCCTGACCTGGTGCGCACTCAACGAAATCAAGTCTGACCTGGTGCTCACTCAACTAATTCAAGTCAGACTATTACCTTTTGCCCAAATTAAGCATACCCTTAAGTAAGGTTTGAACCTAAATCTCCTCTTAATAAATACCCACAATTTAAAAAATTCTAAATCGAATCTAGATGCTCTTAAATTTAAATTTAAATATAAATATAAATATATATATATATATATATATATATATATATATATATATATATATATATATATATATTTTAAGTAATACTTCTTATACACATTTATTATGGGATTGAACCCGAGTCACATCATCGATAATGCAAGTGGTCGGTAAACCACACTCACGAGAATATAACTATGTCCAAGTGAAATTCTTTACTTAATATAATATAAATTATTAAAATATAATATATAACTTTTAAATTTTTTATATATAATAATATATATGACTTAAATTTCTTATTCATAGTTTGACTATGTTCAAATTATACTAAAGATGAAATAAGATTATTCCCCATCACTTTAGGGTTGTAGACTTTGTGATAAGATTTGGTAGTACACTGATTCTAGTCTTGTAGTATTGTCCTTTTGTTCAAGCCTTTCCATTTCATGTGGTTGGTTGTCGGTAGACTTTAATATAATAAAATTATTTTTTTACTTTTAAATATAAATGAATGTAATGGTTGAATAAAAGTGTTATCGATTTTTTATGTATTAAAAAAATTATTATTATCTTCGTGAGTGTGGTTTACCGACAAGGATGCTATTTGCATTATCGGTGATGTGACCCGGGTTCAATCCCCATGGTAGATGTGTATAAGAAGTATTACTAAAAGAAAAAAAGAATTATTTTTTTGAGTGAAAAGTTAAAATTTTGTCTTAAAAAAATACTTAATACATTATTTTTCTCGTAACCTGTTTTTTTTGGCCAGTACCAGGATACAATTCAACTTCTGCTTTCTATCTCTGTAAATTTTCTTGATCATAATGATCATAAAGGGTTTTCCTCAATTCCTGTTCTGTCTCTTCTTTATCTTTCTTAGGTTTCTTTGTTGCTTCAAATTTGTCTTTCTCTGCACTATGTAACCCATAAATAGATACATGTAATAGCTCACAGTTATTCTTCTCATCCACCTTTGGTACAAATTGTTTTTCTTCATCTTCTTGTACTTCTTGTGATGTCCCTGTCCTGAGTTGTCCCCATCCTTAGTTTTTCTCAAATTTCTTCCTCCTTTGTGTGTATTTGAGAGGCCTCCATATTTCTTGCATCAATAGTTTCAAGTACCTTTCTTGCTAGAGTGCTCCATATACTCTCTGTCGGTTTGAATTCCTCCTTAAAAGTTCTTCCATTTCATTCTAGCTAGATTTGCCAGCAAATAAATCCTAAACCCAAATCCCATGCAGTTTTTATCCTCTTTGTTCTAAATTTGTTAGCTTTCCAATAATCCCAGAAAGTATCTATGGTTGGAATTTGGACCTCCACTTGGTTAAAAGTAATATACCATTCCTTCCACATTGTTTGGGCAAAAGTGCATTAAAAAATGAGATGAGAAATGGTTTCCTCATATTGGTTGCACATTATACACCTATTAGGCCCAATAAATTCTCTTCTATGCAAATTGTCTTGGGTCAAGATACTATTATGGGCCATCTGCCAAGAGAAACAATTAATCTTTATCCATCCCTTAGGTTGCTACAAATTTGACCAAGGGGGTTGTTGTATTGGGTGGTTGGGAGAAGTTATAAATTTATAGCCCTCATTCACTGAATAATTTCCCACATTTCCATGACCCCATGCTATCTTATCTAGTTCATTCCTCTTTAAACACTGTCTATTTTCTAAAAAATTTTGTAGCTCGCTTTTCTCTGCTTCCCACTCTTCACTCGGCCATTCCTCCTTAGGTTTCCACTGCTTGGCTCTAGGCCCTTCTAGATGTGGAGGTTTTGATATAGTGGAATACCTGATACCAGCCATGGCTGTGCAAATCCAATTTGAGAAAAGAATTATGTATTTGCAATTTCTTTTAGTTTATTTATTTTTCTAATCCCATGATAACATTAAATAATTAAATTTATATTTGTTTTAATATTTTATTATAATTATATTTGTGTTGCAGTTTTTTTTATTGGAGTAAAAAAGGTTGTATTGGAGTCTTCCATCCTTCATTAATCATACAACTCTTTCTTTTTGAGCTTGAGAGTTTACAAACATATTCAATTCTTATCTGAATTGAGTTGCCATAGCTAGATATTTACATCTTTTTCCATAGAAGTTTGAATTCTTGATTTTTATTTTTTTTGGATTTTCAATTTTTTTGTAAATACAAATATTTTAAAATATAACATTATTTTTTGAAATTTTCTTGCACCAGCCTTTACAATACCATAACTTTACCTTTATTGCCTACGCACTACATAATATTTTCAAAACTTCCCACTATCATAGTTTGCTTTACAAGATTTAGACTCCTAGTTTCTTTCTTGGAGCATAAGTTCAACGACACGAATTGTAATAAATAGTTTATATGAAAACACATTAATATTATAAAATACAACAAATATTGCCAATAGAAAACATCAAAGTAAGTCTTAAATCACATTCTGATTCAGACAATCAATATTTTCTTGTCAACTTTAGCTAAACTTACTACTTCCTCTAACCATGGAAAAAATAATTTAACTTCATAATATTTTTCTTAAAATCCCTTTATCGACTAGGCTATTTGCACATTTGTTCATGTCCTTTAATGTATGTGTAAACATGATTTCTTTAAACTATGTAGCAAGGTCTTATATTTCCATAATAATCACTTGTATGTTCCATGGAGCCTTTGCTTTCCTTGAAATTGCATTTATTAATATTAGTGAATCTCCTTCCATCCATACTCTATTCCATTTCATTTGTTTGTATATTTTTAACCCTTTCAAAGCCACCCAAGCTTCAACTTCATTATTTGTCTTAAATACACTATTAAAAGTGTAATGTGATAAAATCTCACCCTTATTATTTCTAATTATTCCTCCTTCTACTGGTCTTGGATTTCCTTTAGATGCTCTATCAAAATTCAATTTGACCAACTCCACTTTTGGTGGTTTCCACTTTATATTCTTTGCCTTCCTTTTGTTTCTCCTATACCCAACATCATAATTTCATTTGATGACTTGACTCCATCTATCAAGGCTCTGAGTTGATAGCGTTAGACTCCTCTATGGCTAAACAAATCTTCCTTTTCATTGCCTCTAAATTGCTTTCTTTCCTTTAAATATCCTTCTATTCCTTACCAGCCATACACTCCAAAGCATTATATCTTTTGATATATCTCAAATTGTTTGTAACACCTCACTTTTAAAAGTACTTCGTCATTGCTTTAAACATTTTTAGTTTTTGTCATTCATCATTATGCATTTACCAAACATATTAAGAATCTATTGCCATAGTTCCTATATTGTTGAGCAAAGTCCCGAGAGATGGTCTATACTCTACTCCTTTTTACATAAAAAACATTGTGAGGGGCCATGAAAACCCCTTTTCATTAGGTCATCCTAGGATAAATTTTTCCTTTGACCTATTAACCATACAAACATTTTGACTTTTGGAATGATTGGGCTATCCCAAATATCTCTCTATGTTCTTGCAGTATTCTTATTTTGTTGGTGCTTTACGTTATATCCAATTTTTGTTGTGTATTCTTCTGAGTTATTTAACTCCCAAACAAGCTTATCCTTGGCTTCTCTCGAAATAATAATTGTTATCATTAGCAACAATGTTCGATATACTTGTAAAAAATCTTCTTTCCATTTGTATATTCCTTCTTGATCCTTGTACAATATTTTTGTTGTAGTTTATAAGGTCAAATAATTATTAATAAATTTTTAGTGTTATAATTTAAATTAGAGATGCATATTTTGTAAAGAAGTAGACAAGCATCATGAAGCAAGTTGAAAGAAAAAATATGATTCTGTAAAGAAGAAAGGTGAAAAAGAAAAAAGATGAGATTATAAAGAAGAAAGTTAGAGAGAAATATGTTGCAAAAAAAAAAAGGTATAAACAAAGAAACTCAAGTACCATGAAGATCAAGTTATTTAATGTTTTTGTTTTCATTGAATGGAGAGTGTTATTTATTTATTTTTATTTTTTGATATATAGAAGCAATGGTTACAATCACGATTTTTAGTAACTACCAGCTAACTACCAGCATAGCTAGTAGGGTTCAAACTATCTACGAAGGCTCCCAGGACTTCCACCATCTCGGTACATGGTAACCCGGCGTGAGATGGGGACCACCGGACGCACAGGGGTTGCACCGTCGTCATCAATCAAACTCAAAGAATCTCAATAAACCTCAAAGTGAATAATTTCTTTAAATCTTACAAGGTATTAACATTTATTTATTCATAAATTTCCCTAAATAACTTACTTAGAATGTAACTTTGAAAACAAAATATAGCAATCAAAATTTTATGGCTATAGCATGAAATACAATGAACATCCTATGAATTGTATCCAATAATCATTGTTTTGATATACCAATCAATGAGAAAGTATATTACAACGAATGTACCAAAGAACCATATAAATTATTTTATCACCTTCCATATAAGAAGATAAATGCTACTTAAACAACCCTTTATGACATTATGTTTTTGGATCTCCTTCTTCCTACATTGATGTGTAAACTTTTGAATGAGACAAATAACTGTATGGGTCACTTTTTCCATCTATGTTGTTTTATAAAAGTTAAATCGACAAATGGTCCTATCCTATACGATATTTTTATAAATTAATCGTTAAATCTTGAGCATAATAAACACTACAAAAATTAAAATATATGTGACCTAATTATCGTATGTGATAAAGAACTTACTTCGTCTTCAATTAAAAATAGCAAAATAGAGTTTTTTTACGTTTTTTTCTTTTCTCCCAGTACTCAGCCATTTGAGGCATGGTGTGTGATTAGCGATGCAAATGTTGTCCAAAAGAGACAACACCCTAATTAGGGATTTCACCTACTGCTTGTTTGAGTTCCTGTAACCACTTGATTCCAAAACAAATGTTCTCCAAATTATTAAAATTTGGTAGAGAACAAGCTATGGTAATGTGTTCCATTAAGGGAAGAATATGTTTTCAATGAGTTATATGGATTAAAATAGATGTCACCTGTATTACGTGACAATTATATAATAATATTATAACAACTTAACAATTATATGCGTATTTCTTGATAAAATTGAAACCTTAATCTTCTTTTTATAAGTTAAAAAATCTAATCGATTAAACTAATACTATTTAATAAGAAACTAAAAATATTTAACTATTTATTTTTTAAATAAAATTTTATGTATTCATAAAAGTTAATCATCCTCTTAACTAAAATTATTATTTAAAAAAAAAAAAAACTTTGCATCTCTTCTACACTTTTATCTAGAGCCATTCTATCCTAGAATTATATAACAAATCCATTAGACCTAGGATTTAGAGATAATCAACAACCATCTTAAGATTGCGCATAGCCTGCTAATTGTCTTTAGCAGCTGATGAAATTCTACATCTCATTTTTCCATGTCTATAATGAGTACATTGTTGGACTTGGCATCCACATGGCATATGTAGTATTCCATTACCTTTTTCAATATTCCTCACTCAATGTTATGGATCAAAATGATTCTTCTTTGATCTTATGTCAGCTTTGAAAATTTTTTGGATGAAATTTTGTATGCCAAAGGATTTTCAACACATGAAGAAAGATCAAACATGATAAAATATTTTCAACAATTATATTATCTATAATTCTCTAACAAATAATTCATCTAAAAAAACTTAGTTGATTCCAAACTTAATTAAAACATTCAAAATTTAAACGTGAAGGGAGACTTAAAGGAATGTGAGTGGACGACATGCATCTAATGTTGATGTTGATGTCGATGTAATTTAAATGCCAAAAGAAACCAAGGGCCAAAATCCCACTTTTAAAAATAAATAATAATAACAAATAACATGTTGAAGTTTTCACCATAAAATTTGTCTATTATTTTTTTTTAATAAGTTTAAATCAATCCAATATGATATAAATTGAGTTTTAGAAATGTATTATTTTTAAAGTAGGTGAACTATAATTGGTGATATAACTAGGGTTAAATTTGTGGGATACAACGGAGGCCTCTTTCCCTATGATTTGAATTTGACAATTTAGATAACAATCTAAAGACATACCATTAAGATATCCCTACAAAACAAAATTATAACTTTGACAACCGCCATAAAGACAAGAAAGGCAACTTGAAAGAATTCAAACTTACACATGTTTATTTTTTTAATTACAGTTTGAACTTTACACCATTTTGCATAAGATATATGCATTATTGAATATATGGAATGAATCTATATATAATTATGTGTTATTTTATGTCTATGAGGGCTAGGTGGATTGGTAAGAAGATGGGCACTTACTTGGAGGAGACCTAGGTTCAAATCTCGCGAGCATGCTCAATCTAGGGCAAAGGTAGTATTATGACTTGAGTTCGTTGAGTGTGCGTCAATTTGATGATGGTGGTACCAACCTTGAGCCATCGGGAGTCTCCCTCACTTTGGGTTGTGTTTACCGAGATCTCTCTCACTTTGGATCGTGTTTATCGAGGCGAGATAGAGATTATAGTAGTGGTACCAACCCTGAGCCATCGGGAGTTTCCCTTACTTTGGGTTGTGTTTACCGAGATCTCCTTCACTTCAGATTGTGTTTATCGAGATCTCCTTCACTTCAGGTCGTGTTTACCGAGGATAGATAGGGGTTATAGTGGTAGCACCATGATTTGATGCTACGACCAAAGGTAATACAACTTGACCCTACTTCGGGTCGTGTTTACCGAGGAGAGATAGGGGTTATAGTGGTAGCACCATGATTTGATGCTACGACCAGAGGTAATACAACTTGACCCTATGACCAATTGTTCAAAAAGGAAAGGTAGTTGTAGATTCCTCTACGTATAAAAAAATTGTAAATTTTATATTGAAATTAATATGTTATATATTTAATTTTAATTATCTTTTGGATAAATTTAATTTTATATATTTTTTTGTCTATAATTTTGGAAGTTGTGTTTTTTAATTATTTTTTGAAAGATAAGGTGTAAATTTTGCCCTCACAATTAATAATTATAGTGCTTTCTTTTATGTAGTCACATTTCTTAATTAATCTGGACTTCAAAATAACTAAAGTAGTAGTGATAGGGGAAGAGTTGGGCTTGTAGATCAATTAATATTTAGGACTTATTTATAAAATGTTTTAAGACTCCAATGACATGGAATTTTATTATTGTTATGAATATCATATTGTAATGAATGTAATATTTAGTTATGTTTAGGGGTTTTGGTTAGGTACAAAAGCAATTGTAATCGATACTTCTTTATTCTTACTCCCACTTGTATATACTCATCTATCAAGGAATAGAGCAAGAACAAAGAGTTCTCGGGTTACAGTTGCTTTCATACTTACCCAAAACTCCTAAACATAACTAAATAATGCATCATTACGACATAATATTCTCCCTTATTACATCAATGTTCAATTAATGTATATGTAAGAAAAAATCTAAAGTCTTCAAACTTAACATGTGTGAGAGACTATCAAAATGTTTGTACATTGCTCTTTGGTTGAACAAAATTGAAGTTGTGTGTTATATTCTTAAATACGTTCACGAATGAAATGGAACTAAAATTCAATGTGTTTTACCCACTCATGATGAACTAGATTGCAAACAAGTTTGAGAACTTCTTGATTGTCATAGTTCAAGATCATTGGTTGCTTATGTGGAATGTTCATTCTTGATAATACATGATGTAAGAATATACCTCATAGATAACTCCTACATCACAATATTCAACCTCGATGGAAAATCAAGTAACAACATGTTACTTCTTGCTTCCCTGATAAATTAGACTAGATTCCAAAAAGAATACATAGCCATATGTGGATATCTTGTCATCAATGGATCCTACATCAATAAGAATTTATTATTCTTCTTGCACTCTAGATCATACTTAATTGTACTATGAATATACATGAGTATCAACTTTGTTGCTTTTCAATGACATACCTTTTGTTCTTGCATGAATCGTGAAAGATAGTTGACAATATAGTTGATATCTGATTTGGTGTAAGTGAGATAAATGATACTTCTAGTCAACTAATGATATAGAGTTATAGTCACCTATGGGGATGGATCATTTTGGGATAACTACAATCTTATCTCCATTATAATGGCTATGGGATTACAATATGTCATCCAAAACTTCTCGAGCAATGTTCTGGTATACTTCATCTATGACATGAACGCATGGTTCTATTTTTGCCACATCTCTAAGCCAAGATAATAATCCATAAGCCCAAGATCAATCATGTCAAACAATCACTTCAATGCCCTCTTGTTCTTGTTAATCAACTTCATTGAACTTCTAAAAATGACTAAGTTGTTGCTATACACAATTATAACCATGACCTCTCTTTTGTGTCTTTTGAAATAAATATTTGGATCATAATGACTACGTTGAAATCCATGTCATAAAATATGCTCATTGATCTTCACATATCAGGCTCTAAGAGCCTGTTTTAGCCTATAAAGAGATTAGATGAGTCTACATACCTTTATCTCTTGACCAGGTATGATAAATCCCTTTGCCTACATCATGTATACTTCTTCATTGAGGTCACCATCGAGGAATGCACTTTTCATGTTCATTTAATGCAACTTCCAACCAAATTGCATAATCATTAGAAAACCATCTAAATGGTCTTGATCTTTGCTATTAGTAAAAAAAGTATCATCATAATTTATTCCTTTTTTGTGTATGTATCCCATTTCAACAAGCCTTGCCTTGTATTTTTCTATGCTATTATTAGTTTTATATTTGGTCTTAGATATTCGCTTGCAACCAATGAGTTTCTTTTTGTGTGGAAGATCAATGAATTGGTACATCTTGTTCTTCACCAACATCTATTATTAAATATTCATGGCATTCTTCCACTCTTTTGATGCAAAAGCTTTGTGAAACATTGAAGGTTCATACTTTTGCACCATCATGCTTATAAGGGCTAAGTTAACCTCATGACAAAATCTAGTTTAATTTAGTGGCCTTATACTAGATGTGTCTAGGACACCATCTAACTTTGAATCATAAATTGTGTTGAGATATCACTTGTGTTGGAATATGTAGTGGTTAAGCTTCTCTTGAGGCCACAACTGACTATTTGCACTTGTATTTGTTATATTTACCCTTTGGACCCATGTAAACCTAAAAAATATGCTCTTGTAATATTGTATTCCTAGGATTCAATATCACAACCTTGACCTAGAGGCATAATGCATTTGGGTATATATACCCTTTCATACCAACCTTTTTGACTATTAGTCATAATTTTATTTTCTTTTAGTGATATTATTTGGTGTCCATGGAAATTTCATTATATTCTATGTTCTATTTTTCACTGTGTATTCCTTTGTTAAAGTAATACTAAGTACTATTTGATTCCATTTGTTTATAAACTACTATGAAATCTAACTTGGGTTTGTAAATGATACTTAAAGTGGATGGTCCTGGGTCATCAACTTTATCAAGATCATCTCCATCATCTTTATCCATGTTTGCATCCTCTCTCTTTAAGGCATCCTCATTATTAAATAACAAAATAATAGGTACTTCATCAATAGCACATGGCTTAGAAGAAGAGGTACACTCGTTATTCTCATTAAATACAATATCTAAACCAATATATGACTTCTTAGTGTGAGGATTCATAAGTTGATATCCCTTCAACTCAATACAATATCCAATGAAGATACATCACTTGGATTTCTCATCCAACTTCATCCACTTCTACTTTAGAATGTGCATGAATATTATACACCTAAACACATAGATACAAGAAAAAATGGGCTCGATACCCATCCATGCCTCTTCAGGTATGACATCATTCAAAGGAAGTATGGGTGCATGGTTCAACGAATAAACCACAATATCAACAATTTTTTCCCAAAATGTTGGCTCTAATTTAGCATCACTCAATATGCATCATAACATCACTCAACATGCATCATACCATCTCTCAAATAGTAGATTAAGCCTCTATACAACTCCATTTTAGTGAGGCATGTAGGAAGTTGTCAACTATCATTTGATGCCATGATGCTTAGCATAAAATTAATTCCTTGGTGTACTCCACCCTTGATTTAAGTGAAGTATGAGAATATGATGATTAGTAATCTTTTCCACATGAGATTTGAACTCTTAAAAATAATGGAAGGCTTTATCCTTTATCCTTAGACAATGCACCCACATTCATCGTGTGTGATCAACAACAAACAATAAAGATATTGATAGCCACTAAAACTTAAATCAATAGGTCCACACATATTGGTATGCACTACATCGAGTGGACTAGCCACTTTGTGGTTGCTTGAGCCAAATAAGGCTCTATGCTACTTTTTGGTCAAACAAATTGTGTGATTCATGAGGTTTCATCAAGGACGAAAATCATTTTATGAAATGATTAATGAGTGATTTCAGGTGTAAAAAATTGAGATGTCCAAATTGACTTTGTCAAAGTATGAAAACTTCATCCACCTTGGTTTCCAAATCTTGGTTGTCTCATATTATGATTGTAAGTTGGAAAATATTGCCTCTGCTAGTTACACAAGCACTAATTGTCAAACCTTTAGATTGTTCTAAAATGATATAAAGTTTTATAGCACCTATTTAATGAAATTCAACTCTCAAATTATAATCAAGCAAGAAGAAGAAGAAGAAGAAGAAGAAGAAGAAGAAGATAACAATATAGGAAGAAGTTCATGAAGTTATGGTACAAGAAAAAGAAGATAATAGTACAGGATATTTCTTAATGTAGGAGCAAGGATCCAAAAAAAATAAGCCATTATAAGGGAACACATTGAAGAACCATTAGAATAACATAATATAGAGTTTAAAAAAGAGGTAACAATAGAGTCCAAGAAAAAAAAAAGAGCAAATTCTAAGGAAGAATAGTTAGAAGAGCAAAGGGATGAACCAAAAGATGAAAACAAGAGAGAAGAGCATAAGGAAGCATTAAAAATAGAGGAAAAAAAGTGAAGAGTCAAAGGAAGCAAATCACATGGATAGGGTTTTAGCATATCACTATCCACACTACCATGAGAAGCCATAATCATGAAGAGACTGCATAGAGCACCAAAAGAGTTATGATGAACTTACATGTAACCATAGGATCAAAAACTACATATATGCAACCAACAATAATTATAAACAAGTTTAGATGAAAAAGAGTGATATTTATGGTTATTATAAATAGTAATGTAGCATAGTGAACATATGGAAATAAAGGAGCACCACTAGATATAAGACTAACACAATAGAAGAATGACTCATAAAAGACCATGTTCAATTAGGATTTCACTTAGGTGGTTGGGTGATCAAGAGTGGTACCAATTATTTGCTATATTTTGAGGATAAAATATTATTTGGTTTTATCTCATGTTTCAAGGATGAAACATTCTTAAGGGGGATGGAGTGCTAGGGTACTTAGTGGTAGGTATCTAATAACATAATATTGTATTGTATGATTGGCATGGGCCATAAATAATCCAACTATATCATGTAATTGGCAAGGGCTAAAAATCACCTAAGGTATTTTTTTAAAATTACATTATGCTAGTGAGTGGCATAAGGTGAGGGTTATACCTTTACTAAAATATCATTGGATGGTTATATATTTTTTTACAAGAAAAAATCATAATTTTATTTCAATAATGAAAGAAAATTACACTTCTCAGGTGCCTTGGCACAAACAAAAACCCAGATAAACAGATTACTTGGGAATTAAAATAAAATTAGAGTTGAACAGATTAGAGAGGAAACCCCATATTCAAAACAATGTGCTGATAATAAATATCAAGATCATTATATGTCAATACATAATCATCAAAAATAACCTCCATGCCCATAACCATGATAGAAACCAATGAAAAAGAAAATAATAGAAAAAAAAAAAGGTAAAATATGCTATAAAGCTCTAATCAATGGATAGACCCATAGTAAAAACCTAGAGCTAGAATAGAGACTAGGGTTATGATATGTGAATGAAATATGAAACTCCATCCTTGATCTCTTCCATTTGTTAAAAACATTTTGGAACCTATTGACCTTCTTTTGATAACCTATATGCTTCCTAATTTAATTCTCTGTAAACATGAGTAAAAGAGATATTTTTGAGAAAAAAATTACCTCCAACAGTTCATCTCCCATCGTTCTGCGTAGATTATTTTATAATTGAGTAGATCCATTCATCCAGTTGATGACCAGAGTAGAATCTCCAAAAAAATGTAAATTTTCACATTTATCTCTGAAGCACACTTCATTAGTAATCTCAACGCTTAAAACTCAACAAAATTGTTGGAACCCGTCCCAAGACCTACTTTCAATTTGAATAAGCGGGTATTCGAGAAGTACAAGATGCATCCCACGCTACTAAAAGTCGACTGTCTCTGACTGGCCCCATTGAAAAACCCCATGGTTGAGACATTTCAATGAACAAATTGTCTACTTGTTGAGGTTTCTTATGTTTACAAGGCTCTTTGTTAATTGAAACCAAAGTCCTCACCTAAAAAATGACCTTAAAGGGGGGTATTAATTCCCTTCAAAAATATATGCATTCTGTGCCAACCATATAACCCAACATATAAGAAATGGTAAATAAAGAAATTGTTCCAACTCTTTTTTTTCAAAAAATATTGTCTTAAACATACCTCCATTGTTTATCCTTCCCAAATATTTTGAACTCCAATTATTTGTTCAGTTTCTAACTAAACCTATTGGGAAAAAGGGTATTTGATTAAAAAATGTGTAATGTTTTCATCCTCTGATCTACACAACATACAAATACTTGGACCTTGTCTGCTTCTCCTTTGTAAAACTTCCCAAGTCGAAACCTTATTTCTCAAAGCTAACCACATGAAAATAATTATCTTTTTTGGGGTTAACAATTTTCAAATCTGCCTCCACCACCAAGAAGGCCCTTGGGGATCAGGGTCAAAACTTGCTTTGTAGCCAAGTTTAGTCGTATACTAACCCCTAGATTTATTGTATGATAAGATGATTATATAAAGAAAGAGGCTAGTACTTATGAACCTAATCCAAGTAATCATTGTTAACAATGTTTTCTCATATAACATCTCTCATATTGGGAGATATTGTGGAGTGATTCCTTCCATTAGGAGTAACATTGTTGATCTACATGAGGGATATTATCACATACTATCTCTTGTATAGACTATTTATGAATTGATTTTTTCAAAATGGGTTATATGGTATTGAAATGGGTCCCAATCGTATTACATCAGTACCACATGGTGGTATTACAACAAGCTTGACAATTATCTCTTGGCAAGATTTGAACCTTGGTCTCCTCCTTTAAAATCTAGGAATATGATCAATAAAGCTAATGTCATTTGATTGTGGAATTATTTATTTAATATTTATATATATTTATGAATTATTTATTTTTATGAGAGTTAAGGTTTTTAATTATGGAAAGAGGAAATGTAATTTCTTAGCATTGAGGGATGGGGTAACTAGGATCGATTTGTGATCACAAGATTGGGAGGGATCAAAACTCTAATTAAATACGAGTAATTTATGTGGATGAAATCCTATGAAAGATAATTATACATAGAAAAATGATATTTTTAATCTTAAGATGGTATGGTTTAATTGAGAATGGTGATAGTTATTTATAGTTGGACATAAAGAGGTTGACATGGATGGGAAGGAAGCCAATTGGGAGGGAAATTTAGGATTGTTAACAAGAGCACTTTCAAGAATCTTAAGTGGATTTTCTATCACTATTAAAGGCATGTCACGACAAGCACCAAAGGATTCTTAAATATTAAGATGTTGGGATACATTGGAATCCATTATGAGGTGAATTAAAAAGTGAAGGAAGGTATAAATATATCACAAATAAACATAAACGTATGACAAACCATATTGGATGAAGGGCATGTGCAAGTGTGACCAATAGATTTTTGTTATTTATAATGAGTATAATTTTAATATGCTCTAATAACTTGAGGACATTGTCTTTCTTCCCGCTTTACAATTTTTAAGGAAATAAATCTCAAGGACATTCTTTACAGATTCCAAGATCAATATTGGGCTAAAGTATTAGGCTTCGGAGAGTGCACTTCATCCATATATTCTTTAGGCATTTGTACTATGACATTGAGGAAGTCTAACTATATTGCTATTAAGGATTAATGCTTATATATAGTAAATAATAAGAAATTCAAATCTAGTGCTTTACTCTTAAGCAAGATGGAAGACAATTGATCGATACTTTTGCAAAATAAATCATTAAGATATAAAAATAAAAATATGAGAGAAAGGGGATTATCATGTTGACATATAATGATACCTTTTTGTAGCTCATAGACCTTATTTAATGGGGTATTGAACCCAAATGTAGGCATATCACATTGAGAATGATATATAAGGAGCATGAAAGATAAATTTTAGTTGGAAGTGAATGCCTCTTATTCCTAACTAGGAGGGGTTGCTTATTAAGTCTATTTAGGGGACTGTAAAATCCAAGAAAGATGAGAAAAGGTGATTTCATTGCTTACAACATCCATCTAGTTGAGTCATATGAGGGAGGTTATATTAGGATGTTAGAAATTGTAATACTTAATATGAAAAAATGAAACAAGAAAATAATAGGTCAAAAATTAAAAGAGGACAAGGATATGACACAATTGGAATTGAAAGTGAAAAATAAAAATAAATATTGTCACCCATATTTGGGAAGAATGTGAAGCACAATATTTGAAAAAATTACATGTTTGAAGACTGATGAAGTACTTTTTAGGGGGTTTTATGTATTTTCATTTTAAACTCATTTTTTTCTCTCTATATTGTGTCAATTTCTATTTTAGAGTATCACCACATCTGAAATATTGGTATTAGAGCTAGGATCTTGGAGATTGATGAAGTAGAGAGCTTGAGGATTTGATTCTATTTAGCTATAGAATTCAAAATTCATGTTTGAGGGGAAAAACTTCATACATTATTATTATAGTTTTATGAATCATGGTAATGCTTCACTACCCATCCAAAAATTTAAAGGAAAAAAATTATGATTATTAGTACACAAAGATAAAGACTTCGTTGATTGCTAAGGATGTGTGAAGTGTTATGGAACATGGATACAAGGAACCAATAGATTGGGTATTTTAACAACCACATAAAAAAAATTGGAAGAAGCATAAATAAAATATACCTTGGCTTTGTATCACATACAAGTTCTTGATACAAATATATATTTTTTAAATTGTATGTGTCAATATTTCCAAAGATCTTGGGACACCTTGAAGATAACTTATCAAGGATCATCTCAAGTGAAATTAGTAAAGTTACAGACATTGAACAGAAAATATAAAAAATTGAAAATGCGGGATAATGAGAATATGGGAGATTATTATGTAAGGGTGCATGACATTATGCACAATATGGGTACCTATGGTGAAGAACCAACACAAGTATATGTTGTCAAAAAGTTGTTGAGAATATTAAATCAAAATCAGAACACTTGTGTAATTATTATTGTAGAAAGTAAACATTTGAAGAAGTTGGAGTCTGATGAATTGGTGGGGTCACTTATATCCCATGAAACAAGAATTAAAAATAGTGAAGGAGAAAATTTGGAGTAAGTTTTTTCTTCCATGGCTAGAGTACAAACAATAATGGAGATAGTTGTGGGATAACTCAAGCTCCATTTTCTAAGGTCAAATAGGGAAGCACCAAAATTATATTCTACAAGAGGAACATGCCATGGTAGAAGAGGAGGATATAGTGGAAGAGATAGAGGTATATTTGTGGATAAAAAAGGAATTTCCAATGGCATTATTGCAAAATCTATGGACACTATGAACGAGAATGTACAATAAAGGTAAACAATGAAGGGGAAAAAAGAAAAACTTTCACGTAAAAAAGGAAAGAGGTCAGAAATTTATTATTATCATGTAATGTGGTAGAAGTTTCAACTAAAGAGTCTTGGTACTTATATTCTAGTTGTTCAAATCATATGACCAATAATAAGGAGTTGCTTGCGAAGTTGGATGACTCATACAAGAGAAAGGTGAAATTTGGAGACAACAAAGCATTGTAGATTAAAGGAAAAAGAACATTATAGATTGACACAAAAATGAAAAGGCTCAAAGCATAATTTGTTGAGTGTTGGGTGCCTTCTAGAGAAAAATTACAAAATGGTGTTTGAGAATAAGGAGTGCATCGTCTATGACAAATTAAATGAGAACCATGTAGTTGTTGAAATTGTAATATGATTCTTGGTCAAGGCTAACAATATATGATGTGAAATTAGATAGGCCTAAGACAATTTATCGTACAATGTATTGATATCATTGTAATATTTTATTATGTAATCCAAATGGGTTGTGGTTAACCTTGTTATGGTTAATCCCATCTTATAAACTTGTAATTAACCTTAAAGCCTCTATTGTTATGACAACTTAAGGTTAAGTTTATTTATGTATTTGGAGTTTTGGTATTGGTATAAATACCCACCACCATTCCTCATTTTATTATCAAAGTGTTGTGAATCTTATCTACGAATAATATAGCAATAGTTTATGGTGCCTATGGGTGCCCCAATCTCCGTGTCTACTTATATTTATTTTGTCCCTTTACACTTTCTATATAAGATTTGAGTGGATGGTTTGATTCTATTTATTTCTAGAAAATATTGTGAATTTCAACATGGTATCCAAGTGATTGTGGAGTTGCCTACTTAGTCATGCAGAGACACTATACAAAGCCTCAATTACCTTAATCCTAGAATGAAATATATATATATATATATATATATATATATATATATATATATATTTGTCTTTTTGAAATATTTGAAAATAAAAATGTTTTGTTTCCTCCAAAAGATGCTTCAGAAGTTTTAACCATGGTATCATGTTATAAAATATCCTCACAAAAACAAAGATTCAAAGAGTGAAAAAGGGTCAAAATTCAAATTGGAATTCATGCACTTCTTTGAATTCAAATTTGTGCACCTTTCGTGCCTTGGCTTGGTGGTATTTCCAACAAGGGTGTACGATTCCCTTATTCAAGGAGAAGGGGAACACCATGTTGTGGTTGTGAGGGCCTCCATTGTGACCAAGGGGAGGTGTATGAAGGTATTTGCTCATTGGATTTCTAGGTTTGAATTACTGTAGCTCTATTAAAAAAAAATACTTTTCTCTATTCACAAATGAAAGGAAAATGACATCTTCTGAATGTTCTACTCCAAACACATTAATTTGACATGTCAATTCATGTTGTGAATGAGGAACAAAAGGGTGCAAGTTTGATTCATGTCATTGTTTTGTTTTGTAAAGGAAAGCTAGGAAGGTGTTATTTTATAAAAAATGTAGGCTCATTATCACCCAAAAGTGTGTTGGTAGAGTGTTCGTAGATTGGTCAATGGAACTTGTCCATGAGGCAAAGGTTATATGTTTGATCCACACGTTATCTCATTTTGCTATCACCTAATGATACTACAAGTGAATTGGAAGGCATTTCCCTTTCCATCCATGATTGTATATGGTTGGTCAACAAGTGAAACTTAACATAGAGAAGACTTCAATTTGAATATCTTCAAAGCTATATGGTATTTTTTCATTCAAGACAGAGTATGGTTGACCTCTCCACACATGTGGCCCTATTTATGCCATGAAGCAACCTATTTTTTCTATTTAAACCCCCTAAACTAATTAAAAAGGAACAATTGTCATAACCACTCAAGTTTAAAGGCATTGACATGGCAAAATATAAGTGGAGAACACTAGCAAATCGCAAGATGCCAAGTGGTAGGAGGCAATTAGATTAATTTTTTTTAAGGTTTGAGGCTTTAATTTTTATTTTTGATGGTCCATTTGGGTAAATTCTAGAGGCCATAAATTTACATACGAAATATTTTGAGCCCATTTTTTTCAAACCACATGTTTTTTTGAGCTCTACACATTGGTGGCTTTAGTTCATGGACCTGCTCCAATATTAGTTGTTAGATTGTGTAAGATGGATCATCAAGCCCTCAATGGAAAAAACTACAACATTTGATCAACTCAAATAATTGACCTATTATGCAGTAAGAAATTGTGGTGCATCTTTCAAAAAAATAATTTAGCAAACCTTGATGAAGAAACTTGTCACAAAAAAGTTCTTGGCTTACTATTATGAACCTTGTAGTAAAGTGAAAACACATCCACACAATATTGCAATAATAATAAAAAAATGATATTGAAATAAACAATATTGCAAGATGAAATGGAAATGCAGTAGATTATGTTGTAGAAAATAAGAACACATTACATAATTGCAAGCCTCTTTGAGGGGACAACCTCCTAAGAAGCAGAGTTTCAATACAAAAAAATATGAGATGCCTTCACTTATGCCCCCTTACCTTTTTAAATACTCTTCATAACCCTAACTATAATGCCTAAGGGTTTGTTTCACATGCAAGTGGCCACACAAACTAGAATCATATATCAAACGAGAAATTATATCTTTATAATGGTTACATTAAATGGCCCCACTTGTCTAGGTGCCTCAAAAGCCATATTCACATTACAAAACATTAAATAATGCTATTAAGATGGGTTCACCATGTTAGAAAGGAGATAATTACATAATAAGGTTAGGATGTGGTCCTAATATACCCTTCCCCTTCAAAAAGCTTTGTCCTTAAAGTTGAAGATGAGGAAACTGTTGTTGTAACTATTGGAGAGGCTCCCATGTAGCATCTTCTGGCTGTAAAATCTACCACTGGACCAAGACTTTAAATATTGTATGGTTATGGAGGGTGCGGGTTCTTTCATCCAAAATGTTGTTAAGATCCAAGATGATCGAGCCTTCATCATCTAACTTAGGGAGTGTTGATTGGACTTGAATGTGATTGCCAAGTACCTTCTTGAGACAAGGGACATGGAATATTGGATGGATCTTGGAAGAATGTGGTAATACAAGATTATAGGCCACTTGTCCAGTCTTCTACAACATATGATAGGGTCCATAAAATCATACTATCAATTTTTGATGAGCTCAAAGTTGCATAAAAGATTGTTTGTAGGGTTGGGTCAAAGAAAGACCATATCACCTACATTGAAGCTATGTTCAAAATGATGTTGGTCAATTTGTTGTTGCATTTAATTTTGAGCTAGCACCAAGTTATCCTTCAACTGCTAAAAAAATTGGGTATGCTTATGAAGAGTTCTATCCAAAGCCTAAACTTTAGAGTTTTTCAAAACATATGAAGAGGGTGAAGGAGGTGGGTACCCATACACGGTCTCAAAAGGAGTCATTTTGGAAGTTATGTGGAATGAAGTGTTATACCACCAATTAACCAAAGGCAATCACTTAGCCCAAGGTGTTGAGTGCTTAGAGGTAAAAAAATGAAGGTAGATTTCTAAACACTTGTTGATAATTTTAGTTTACCCATCTATCTATAGATGGTAGGCTAAGCTCATTCATAGTTGTGTCCCCTACAATTTAAACAATATTTTTACCAAAATTGACTAGTAAAAGTGGGGTCACGATCAAATATAATAGATTTGGGTATATCATAGAGTTTGAAAACGGAGTCCATGAATATTTGAGAAATGGTCAAGGCGTGGTAAGGATGGTTGAGGGAACAAAAATGAGCATACTTTGAGAGACAATCCACCGCCATAAAAATGATCGATTTTCCTCCAATTTAAGAAGCCCTTCAATAAAATCCATGGATATATTAGTACATATGTTGTCTTGGATTGGCAACGGTTGTAGATTACCTGGAGTACGAACCATTTCAACATTCATTCATTGGTAAATTTCACATTCGACCACAAAATTTTGAATATCTTCTTCATTCCCTCCTAATAGAATGACCTTTTAGCTATGTCATATATCTTCAATAATCCTGAATGGCCTGTAGTAGGTGAATCAATCATTTCCATTGTAATATCCTCATAGAATAATGAAGTTTTATATATCACAATGTGACCTTGATATCTTAACAGATGTCCATACCATGAATATCTGGCATGCAAATTGGGATTTATTTGTAGTTGTTCCTATAAGATTTGTAAAGACTGGTTCTTGGTCATGTCTTATTTAAGTTGGGAGACCTATTGGGAAGAGATAAAAGGGCACATGTTGTCACTTGATCCTCAAATTGACAGGAGAGGGCATCTACAACAATATTCTCCTTTCCTTTCTTATTAATAATGTCATAGTCATACCCCAACAACTTTGAAACCCATTTATATCATGTTGAAGTAGATACCCTTTTTCCAAGAAATATTTAAAACTCTAGTGGTTTGTTTTAATAGATAAATGTATCCCAATGAGATATTATCACTAATGATTAACAACATGGAGGATGACCATCATTTATTTTTCATAAGTATATTTTTCCAAGTTTTTGCCTTATAATATCACCTATCTAGTGAAAGCTAAGGGCCACCCATCTTGCATTAATACAACCCTAATGCCATAACCTAAAGTATCACTTTAAATTATAAATGGTTTAGAAAAATCAAGGGTAGCCAACATTGGCATTGAAATCACAGTCGTCTTAAGATCTGCAAAATTTTATTCTGTTGGAGCTAATCACGTACATTAATTATTTTTTAACATGGTCATTAAGGGGGTGACATAAACTTATGAAGAAATGGGTGGAAGACATTATTCATGAGGATCTAAAATGTTGATGGTGCATCAATTAGGCTAAATGGTATGACCAAAACTTTGTAATGATCCTCATGAGTTTGAAATGTTGTTTTGGGTATATCTTCCTCCTTGAGCCTTATCTGATGATAGTCAGGGCAGAGATCTAACTTGGAGAAACACTTTGTGCTATGTAACTCATCCAATAATTCATCAATCACAGGGATAGAAAATTTGTCCTTATTGGTAAGCTTATTAAACTCACAAAAGTCTATACATAGCCATCACAACCTATCTTTCTTTCTAACCATTAGTATCAAATATGAACTGTTACTAGGTTAAATTACCCTTGTTTTCAATATCTCTTGAATCAACTTCTTATTTTTTACTTAAGCACATAAGGGTATTTGTAGGTATTGATGTTAGGTAGCAAGCTACCTAGTATCAATAATATTGCATGATCATGGGAATGATGTGGAGGTAATTTTGTTGATTCCATAAAAATTGCATTATATTTAGTTAAAATGAGTTGCAAATCCCCTTTGGGTTCACTTGCTTCTAAATCCTGGTATTGAACTACAAACAATTGGGCTACTACCCCACATGAAGAATTTTAATAACTTCTCCATATAGCTTGAACTTATAACCTACGAAGGTCCTGTCAATAAACCACAAAGATTGTAGGACTTCCCATTCTATGAGAATTTTCTAGGCTATTGTTCCTAAGGTACATAGCCACTATGCTTCCAACATATCACATCCTCCAAGTGGAAGAGCAAACATATCAGTTTTGAGTTCATAATCCCCTATCTTCAACTTAACATTTTGACATTTACCCTTACAAGGTAATGTTCCTCCATTTGCCACCATGACTTCAAAAGAGTTGCAAGCATGTATGTAATAGTTTGCTTGCTTAGCTACTTGAGGATCAATAAAATTATGTGTGTTGCTTGAATCAATAAGAATTGTAATTCATTTCCCTTTGAAGATTCATACTACCCTCATCATTTGGGGGGTTAAGATTCTTGCAAATGCATGGATAGAAATCTATGGTTGTGATTATTCTTGTGCTTCACCCTCATATTGAGGCTATTACTCTTGCGGTTCTACTTATTCATTAGGTATTTCATTCACTATCAAGTCATCCACATCCAACAAAAACAATTTTTGTTGTACATATTTATGCTTCGATAAATATATCTCATCATAATTATAACATAAGCCTTGTTCTCTAAGAGCATCCATTTTCTCCATAGTCAATTACTTAATTGATGGATATTTATTGCTAGTATTCACTATGAACTTGGATAGAAATGTAGGCGTGGCTTGTGGGAATTTAGATGATTGGATCTAGGTAGAAATTTTTTCCTTTTCTAGTCTAGCCAATCCTATGGCTTGCATCATAGACTATGGTTTGAACATTTTTACTTCTGCCTTGATATCATATTTCAACCCACTAATAAAATAGCTTTGAAAAATCCTTCATTCAAACCCATTCTCCTATTAGCTAGTTTCTCAAACTGATTCTAATATTCCTAAACAATAGAGGTCTATTTCAATTTTTTTAAGGCTCCTATAAGTCCTCATACTCATTAGGGCCAAAACTGAGTGAGTAATTGGGACTCAAAGTCTTACCAAAAAGGGTTAAGAGTCATGTTCTATAACCATTGATACCATTTTAGGGCCTTAGATTCAAATTTAAAGGATGTCATGGTGACCCACAAATATCGGGGAACATTATGGAGTTTGAAGAATTGATCTGCCCGACACAACCAACCATCAATTTCCTTACCATTAAACTTGGAAAAGTCCAATTTAGGTATTTTAAACGGGGTATTAGTGTTAAAAAGAGCAAGACGAGTTTCTTCATATTTGTTTATTGAATTGCCACTTTGTCCTTCAGTGTTAATCTATTGGTATAATTTTGGGTCATCCTTTAACCACTCTCCAACATCAAGGAATTTTTTATCAATCCCTATTTTGAGTTTAAGCTGGTTATATATTAGGACATGCATGTGATCTTTCATTTGTCTCATTTTTATTCTAATGTGTGACATTTGGTTTTGTAGGTTAGTAAGTGTTTGATTTAATTGTTCCATATATTTGCTATTTTCCAACTCCCTCATTGCTCCTATATTCCCTCTAGCCATATACTTGTGATTTGGACCACCCCAACTGACTTACTAAAAATAAAAGTGTTGTTCTAGGGGTTACTATTTTTAGTAATGGTCCAAAAAAAGTGTTTGGATGTTATATATCAAAATGATCAACTTGAAAATATGAATACAATGGGCTAGGTCTCATAATCATATTTTTTGGCACCCTAAACATTTTTTAGTCAAGTGTCTATTTTTCTCCTAAAGCTTTTCTTCACCTAAAAAACAACTTTCTTCTCTGGCCCCCAACGACTACCATATTAGTTAGCCCAAGTACCTTGTTATATTCTATCACTAGAACTGCTTTGTCGAACACTATTATTGATTGTTACTGACAACTATAGATGACTCTATTTTGACTATTATTCACAACTATCTATCTAACATAGTTTTTGTCTCACTAATAATTGCCCTGTCTGACTCTATTCTTGACTGTTACTAACCCCAACAATTTCTTCTTTAGCAAGGAATTTTTATAGTATGGTCAAATATATGCTAGCTATAGTCTTCGTAGTATGCTAAAATCTATAATTAGGGTTTTAGAGGTGTAACAAATGACTATAACAAGGTAACCCTAGCCAAGGTGTGTACACTGTCCATAGCCCTCTATTATACTATAGAAATGAATGATAATACTCAAACCAATATTTTAGGCCACTACTCAAGGAGGGTTCCACACATACCCTTGAGTGCACTACCTGCCTCTTTGACAGTACGAGAGGGTAATATTCTCAAGTATTGTGCTCAGTGCACTATGGATAGATACATGGTTGAAAATATTCCTACAACTAAAGTTTTCTCCTAATCCTAGGGGGGTCTCTTGATATATCCAAAGATACATGGAAGCTCAATTCTATATACAGGTGTTGTCTAAGGACTAAGTATTGGAGCCTGATTGCCCTTCATTTTACTAGATGCTTTACGAGCACTTTAGCTTAGCCAATAACAAATCCATGATATTTTAAAATCCTTGGCATAGGGTTTCTAACCTATTAAACTAAAAATAGAGGGAAAAAGTAGCTCAATTTTTTTCTTTTTTCTTTATAGGAAAATAAGTAGGAAAATGAACATAAAAAAAATTATACCTAACAAGTTGAAATGGCAGAACACAAAATGTTTGCACTACCACAAGAAAACCTTAGAAAGCGTGATACCATTTGTTATAAACCTTGTAGTAAAATAAAAGTACATCCACACAATATTGCAATAATAATAGAAAATGAGCTTAAATTAACAATATTGTAAGATGAAATGGAAATGTAACAGATTATAGAGTAGAAAATTAGAACACATTATAGAATCATAGGCCTTTTGAGGGGGGAACCTCCTTATAAGCAAAGATTTGATATAACAAAATATAAGATACCTTCATCTACACCCCATCACCTTTTTAAAGACTCTTTGTAACCCTAACTATAATTCTCAAGGGTTGGCTTCACATGCAAGTGGCCACCCAAGATAGAATATTCTACCAAACAAGTAATTACATTCTTTATAATGGTTACATTAAATGACCCCACTTATCTAGGCGCCTCAAATGCCACATACACATTACAAAATATTACATAAAATTATTAAGATGGGGTCCCCATGTTAGGAAGGGGGTAATTACATAATAAGGTTAGGATGGGGTCCTTACACTTATTCTCCTTGTTAATTGAACCAATTGCTTTTCCATATCAAGGAGGAACATAAACCTAGTAAGGTATGGTCAAAATTACATTAGTTATTTGGAAAAGTTAATATTACTAAAGTAATTTGCTTGGAATTGGAGATTCCTCTCTCAAATTGGATGAGGTTGATAATGTTGAGGATTTTATTGAGAGACTTAAGAAATTAAGAGCATATCTTGCATCTTCTAGAGGCAAAAATAAAGATGATGTTGTTAGGATCTCATCCTAACCCTTAATGTAATAACTTCCTTGATGTAATAATTCCTAGTGAATGTGGGTAGTACCCATGATTAATATTTTGTAATGTTCTAAGTTTTAGCTTAGGTAGTGCCTATGACAAATGGCACCCTTTTTTATGTAACACATGGTAGATAGGTGGCATTGTGCATGTAATTCGTGTGGCATTGTGCATGTAATTCGAGTGGCATTGTGCATGTAATTCGGGTGGCATTGTGCATGTAATTCAAAGTGGCACTATGCATGTAATTCGGGTGGCATTATGCATGTAATCCAGGTGGCATTTTGCATGTAAGCCAACCTTGGAAGGAAACTCCTTAAATACCCGAAAGGGCACCAATGTAACCATATTTTGCAAAATTAATGAAGTATTGAAGGAGGTTGCCCCCTCGAAGAGGCCTGCGATTCAGTTCTATTGTGAGATTGTTCTTTATGCAAATTTCTGTTATATTAATGTGATGTTTATGTGAGTTATTTCCAAGCAATTGTGTGAGAGTGTGTTATTTGAGTTTATTTTATAGCGAGGATCTTAACAAGTGGTATCGGAGCGCTTTCCGGGGCCAAGTTACTGCTGCAATCGCAACGATTCTTGCCATCCAATCCGCTTGTTAGGTATAAATTTCGTGTGTATTTTCCATTACGTTTTTCCTTATTAAAAAAAAATCCAAAAAAAATACGGTGTTTTTTTTTTCCGGACCAAAAACAAAAAAATATATTATTAGTTGAGTAGGTAGAAACCACTGTACGGGGGTTTTAAAATATCGCGAAGGATCCGTCGTTATTGGCTAAGCTAGATAGCCCATAAAGCGTCTAGTGAAGTGAGGGGCGATCGAGGCTCCAATACCCGGGCCTCAGACAGAACTCGTGCACGGACTTGAGCTCCCACGTATCTTCGGGTATATCGGGAGACCATCTAGGATTAAACAAACTTTTAGCCATTAGGAAGCTCTTCGGCCTTGTATTACTCATAGTCTACGGGACACAGCATCCTGGACGATTACCCTCCCGTATTGTCAGAGAGGCGAGGTAGTGTGCTCAAGGGTATGTGTGGAATCCTCCTTGAGTAGTGGCACGAAATATTGGTCCGAGCACTATTGTTCGTCACTGTCGGTATATTAGAGGGCCTATGGGTGGTACATACTCCTATAATTAGCATTCCCTGGTTTTGTTAAAACTGCAACCTGTAAAAAAATGCAAAAATAAAAATCAAAATAAGAATCCAAACACCCCCGTTCGTAAACCTGCATTTCAAAAGTGAGCATATGAGAAAGGAGTCCTCTACCAAAAAAATAACAGAAGGGACATGCATTCGGGATAAGCCATGAGGGTGACACTTAAGTTGAAAGTCTGGAGAGTAATAGTCAAATTTACTGATGGCGATCCACGATCGGAGTCGAGAGAGGTCGAGCACGATCGAGGCGAGAATTCACGGTCTTCGAGTCGGAAACAGAACTGTCATATCAGTCACCTGCAAAATACAGAGAATCTTGAGTGTGAAACACGACCAGTTTTAGATAGTGCTCCAGTACCCAACTTTTGCTCAGTAGCTCAGAATCAGAATCTGTAAACACCGTTAGACTCAGCAAAACAGGAGATAAAAAAAAAAGAGTCTGGGGTGCCAAAAAGTAGTGTTAAGAGATATATCTCATTGTGACCACCTCCTCCTACTGATCATTTTGATATATAGCACCCAAGCACTTTTTTGGGCACTTACTAAAAATAGTAAGTCAAAAAAATTCAATTCTATTTTTAGTAACTGGTCACAAAAGGTCAAAAAATGGCCCAGGGTACTCGTGGACACCAGAAAGAACTAGAACACTTGGATTCCCTAACAAAAGCCATTGAGAACTTGAACTCGGCTTTTCACTCCATAAGGGAAGAAGTCCAAGGTCTTCGCTTAGAGCATGAGGCCACTAGCAATCGCTTAGAAGAAGCATTGGTCGAAGTGGACAGACAAGCGGGAAGAGAACCACCCAAATCGGAATACCAAGGTGAGAGTTCTACAAGGAATCGTGACCATGATACACCCTTCAGAATGCCCAAGTTGGACTTTCCCAAATTCGGTGGGAAGGATGTTGATGGGTGGCTATGTCGGGTTGACCAATTCTTTCGACTTCATAATTTACCAGTATTTCATCAAGTCCAAATGGCTTCCTTTAACTTGGAATCTGAGGCTCTACACTGGTTTCAATGGTTGCGTCTTACCTACCCAAATCTCTCTTGGGAGGATTTTGAATCCCAAATACTCACTCGATTTGGTCCTAGTGAGTTTGAGGACTTCACAGGAGCCTTATCCAAACTACAACAAACAGGGTCAGTTCGAGAGTACCAAGCTCAATTTGAAAAATTGGCCAATCGAACAAGAGGATTGAGTGAAGGGTTCTTCCAGAGTTGTTATATCAGTGGGTTGAAGATGGAACTCCAAGAAGAAGTCAAAATTTTGAAACCACGAACTATGATGGAAGCTATCAGTTTGGCCCGTCTGGCCGAATCTAAACTCTCTGCCCAAAGACGCCCATCAAAGTTTTCTCAAGATAGACCTTCATTTCCCCAGAGAGCCCAACACCCGAGATGATAATAAACCTGCTGCACCCAAGCGCCTCACCACCGAAGATATGGATGCACGTCGTGCCCAAGGATTATGCTACAATTGTGATGAAAAGTTTTTCAAGGGGCATAAGTGTGCACACAAAAAATTTTTCTTGATAGATGTTGGAGAACCTGATATCGTTGACGAGAGTGATGAGGATGAGGACCCTCCAGAAACACCTCCTCCACAAGAAGAAGGGAAACAGGAACCTAAGACATCAATTACAATCCATGCCCTTGCAGGCATTACTACTCCTCAAACCATGAAGGTTACAAGATGTTTCAAGGGCCAACGTCTTTCCATCCTTTTGGATTCGGGAAGCACGCACAACTTCATTGACCCTAGAGTTGCTCAACGGGCAAATTGCTATATCCATAATTGTAATTCCTTTGAGGTCATGGTAGCCAATGGGGGAACCTTATATTGTAAAGGAAAGTGTCACAATGTTAAAATCAAGATAGGGGATTATGAACTCAAGCAGGACATGTTTGCCCTCCATTTGGGTGGATGTGATATTGTTTTGGGATGCCAATGGTTGAGTACGTTGGGCACTATCAGTTGGAACTTTGCTAAACTTTGGATGCGGTTCTTCCGGAACGGACAAACACACATCATCAAGGGCTCCCCAGATAGGAACACCTCAAATTATCGGTTCAAACGGCATGGAGAAATTGCTAAAGAAATCTTCACGTGGGGTCATTGCACAACTATTCTCCATCCGACCATCCACATCTCCAATGGGTGAAATCCCACCAGACATGCAACAGATTCTCCACAAACATGAGGCCATATTTTCCAGAACCCATCACACGACCACTGCATCGCTCTCACGACCATGCCATTCCATTATTGCCGGATAGTACACCTCCCAATATCAGACCACCTTATGAGCGACTCAAGCGCACCTTATTTTGGAAAGGTAGGAAACAGGACATTCGCTCTTTTGTGGCAGACTGCGACACAGGTCAAAGGATGAAAAGAGAAACAGTGCACTCTTCGGGCACTCTTCCACCCTTGTCGATACCGGATCAGGTGTGGACTGACATCTCTATGGATTTCATAGAAGGGCTACCTAAATCTGGAGACAAGTCTGTTATTTTTGTGGTAGTGGACCGCCTTTCAAAGTATGCTCACTTTTGTGCCCTAACCCATCCTTACACAGCATTCACTATTGCCCAAATTTTCCTTGACTCCATATTTAGCCTTCATGGCATGCCAACCTCCATTGTATCTGATCGTGATCCCAGCCTTACTAGCAATTTTTGGCAAGAGTTGTTTAAGTTGCAGGGGACTCAGCTCACAATGAGTTTAGCCTACCATCCGCAAACGGATGGTCAAACAAAGGTTGTTAATAACTGCTTGGAAACCTACCTTCGCTACTTGCCTCCGATCATCCTATAATTGGGCAAAATGGCTTTCTTTGGCGAATGGTGGTACAACACTTCCTATCATACCGCCACCAGAGGCAGAGTACGGGCACCCTCCACTCATGCCTCCCTCCTACATTTCGGGCAGCTCCAAGGTACAGGTTCCATCAACACTTCCCAAATTGGATGAAGAAGGCTCCATCTTACTTGCACCAAAGCACCTGCTGTATCGTCGAACTCACAACCGTACCATCACGAGAGGTCCTGGTTCAGTGGCGTGGACTTCAACCTGAGGATGCTACATGGGAGTCCCTCCATCAACTCCAACAACATTTTCCTCAATTTTAGCTTTGAGGACAAAGCTTCTTCAAGGAGAAGGGCATGTTAGGATCTCATCCTAACCCTTAATGTAATAACTTCCTTGATGTAATAATTCCTAGTGAACGTGGGAAGTACCCATGATTAATATTTTGTAATGTTCTAAGTTTTAGCTTAGGTAGTGCCTATGACAAATGGCACCCTTTTTTATGTAACACATGGTAGATAGGTGGCATTGTGCATGTAATTCGTGTGGCATTGTGCATGTAATTCGAGTGGCATTGTGCATGTAATTCAAAGTGGCACTATGCATGTAATTCGGGTGGCATTATGCATGTAATCCAGGTGGCATTTTGCATGTAAGCCAACCTTGGAAGGAAACTCCTTAAATACCCAAAAGGGCACCAATGTAACCATCTTTTGCAAAATTAATGAAGTATTGAAGGAGGTTGCCCCCTCGAAGAGGCCTGCGATTCAATTCTATTGTGAGATTGTTCTTTATGCAAATTTCTATTATATTAATGTGATGTTTATGTGAGTTATTTCCAAGCAATTGTGTGAGAGTGTGTTATTTGAGTTTATTTTATAGCAGGATCTTAACAGATGTATAGTGTGTGAAGATTATCTCTAAATTTTAAATCTCATGGTTCATATGATTCCTATATTTTTGGAATATCAAAGGATTTTTACTCTTGATCAACTTTTCTCTCCTAATTAATTTTTAGGTGGCAATGAGGAATTGTGGTGGCACTTCACAAATTTAGGCTCATGCAAAGGAATTAAATCTAAGAAGACTAAGACTTAGTGACCTAAGGGTTAGGCTAAATCCTTAAACAAGTCAAAGACCATTTGCAAATACTATAAGAGGGAAGGACATCCAACAAAGAATTGATTACTAAAATTGCAAAGGGTTGAAGCTAAGTTCTTGAAGATAGGTGGGCATATTCTAGATGATAAAAAATATTCTAAAGGATTTGCCTCAACCATAAAGTCTCGTTAAAGAATCCATTATGGGGAGACATATATTATTATCACTAATGTCTTCTCTCCTTGGTCCCTCACTTCATATTATGGGGGATCTTATGAATCTTATCTACAAATAATACAATGATTATTTATGGGGCCTACAGGTACCTCCAATCTCTTTGTCTATTTCTCTTTTTTTTTTTTTTATGTTTTTTGTATAATATTTGAGTGGATGGTTTGCTTCTATTCATTTCTATAAAATGTTGTCAAATTCCAGAGTAGTGAGTATTGTACCTTTAAAAAAGAATATAATATTTAGTTTAAATCTTGGAGGAAAAAAGAGCAATGTGTGCCATACAAGCATTGAAGACAATAGTTAGATGTGGAACTAAAGATGTGGTCACCTAGATTTTTGAAGCTTATATTTGTTGAATGATAAAGAAATGGTCCATGGACTACCTTGTGTAGAAGAAAGAAGTGAAGTGTGTGAAGGTTTCACAATAGGAAAATATCATAAAGAGATATTTATAAAAGAAATAATATGGAGAGCATCATATCCATTACAACTAATTCATTTATACATTGTTGGTCCATTGCACACATAAAATGGTGGTCAATCCTTCTACTTTATCACTTTCATTAATAATCATATTAAAAAAAACTTGGGTATATTTTTTGAAGAATATGAGTGATGATTTTAAAGTATTTAAGAGCTTCAAATCTATACTAGAGAATGAAAGTAGATATAGAATAAACACATTAAGGATTGATTATAGTGGTTTTGGAACTCTTCTAAGAAATTCAATCAATTTTTTTATGAGAATGGGGTAAGAAGACAATTGATAACAACCTATACACCTCAACAAAATGGAGTGGTAGAAAGGAAGAATAGGACAATAATTAAGATGGCAAGAAGCATGGCACTAGCAAAATGTTTAAGTAATCATTTATGAGTTGAAGTAGTTATAATGACAATATACATCCTCAATAAAAGTTCTATAATTTCAATAAATAATATGACTCCTCATAAGGCATGATATGAAAATAAGTCTTCAGTAAGTCACTTGAGAATGCTTGGTTATCATTTGTGGAAAAAAGGGAAAATTTCATATAATACACTAGTTAATACAAGATAAACCAAAATACTTAAATCAAGACAATAAAGTAGTAACTAAAAAAATAAGATCTAAAAGTATCCCAACTCAAGCAAAATTTGAAATAATGCATTTAAGAGTGTACTATAGTATTATTATCCATAAAATACAAAATTTAGGGCTAATCCTAATGTAGTAAAAATAAATTACTTGACACCTAGGGCATCAAGGATCATTCCATTCATAAAATAATAACAATGAGATACTCACTTCTACTCTACATTGCTTGCAATATCACTAGAATAAGAAAGGAGAGATCACACCTAGACTATATGTAGAGGGTGCAACATGTCTTGGAAACAGGTCCTCAAATGGCAATTCTTGACCTTTGGCTACAAATCCTAGTAAAGGTCCCAATTTGCTTTGCAGAAGGCAGTGAAACAATAATTGATGGCTATGGTTGCACTTGCAAGGGTAAGGAAGAGAGAAAGAGAGCAAATTGAGGCCACATGTCATGACAAGAACAAAGGCAAAGAGTTGAGAACAATGTTAGAAATAATGAGGAGCAAATGATAGTTAAATGAGGAAATGAAATGGGTATGTATAGTGGATGAACAAAATAACTTTCCATTTTAAGGTTGACAATCAAAGTTTAATAAATTCCCCTTTTATTTTAAGTTTTAAACTTTAAATTTAAAAGGTTGAACTTTTAAACTCTTATTTAAAATTTTATTTAAAACATTTAAAGGATTCTAACATAAAATAGGAAAACGTGGCACATGGCATAATGAGAAAGGGGAAAGATCCATGGAAGGCAAATGGATAGAAGAAGATGGTGAAAAGTGACAAACAAAGACTTTATAAGGGAATCAAAACCTTTGGCCAACTAGCTCACTGTCATCCTACCCAAGTACTAACAAAGTTATTGTAGCCCTATCCCATATATAAGAGGATGGGACTCTCCACCATCTGAAAAGTTAGTTGTTAGTACTATTTTTGCAAATGCATATCCCATCCTTAAAGATCATGGGCGACATCACAAGGGATAGTCACTCGTGATTCATTAGGAAAAAAATAAAAATAACAATATGCGACAACTAAAGCAACAAAAATAAAAATTCTATGCAATGGAAAAAAACAAAAAAATATTATTTTTGACGCTATTGTCTATGCAAAATGTAATTTTTTTGAAATAAACTAAAAAAAAATGCAAAAGTAGAGAAAAATATACCTGACACTTACTTGTATGTGCCCTTAAATTTTTTGGCTAAAATAAATTGATTTTTACTTACCCCAAGTGATTTGAAAGGAAATGATTTGTAAAAATGCCCTAAATGCTAAAAAAACTAGTTGGGCACAAAAAGAAAAAAATTGGGTACACATGTGAGTCCAAAGTGAGACAAAGCCCCTAGAAGCCTAATCCTTGTGATATTCTTGCAAAACTCATTAAAATAATATGTAAAAAACTAGTTTTGTAGTAAAATATTCATAAATATAGGATGATGGTTGATGATGGCACTCAGTGCCCCATGTACTATATTGTACCCACATGTACCATGTTTTCACACACACACACACACACACACACACACACACACACACACACACACACACACACACACACACATATATATATATATATATATTTTCCCTCGAAAAAATTTGTAACTTTCATTTTAGAGTTTGAAAAAAATTACAATGAGATGGGTATTTTATACCCTCATATAAGCCTTACTAAATTAGACGTGTTACAATAATAACAATTTGTTGCAAGCCTTCAGTCATCTTATAGAGTGTCATTTTGGTACTTCATATATATATGATATTATTTGGTATTGCAATATTTGCATTATGTATCTTGTAGTGACTTGTTTGTTGCATTTATGGCATATAATTATGATTTATGTAGCATTTTATGACATGCTAATTTATGTACGATACACACTTAGGATTTTTGTAGCATTCAAGGATATGCCATTTCTAAATGTCACAATTGCATGTATGATTTGAGTGGCATTCGGTGACATGCGTCATGATTTAGATTTAGCATTTATAAAACATGAAAGATTTGGATAGCATTCAATGACATGCCCACAATACACCCACTCCCTCCAGTATTGGCCATACATGAAGTGGTATTCTAACCATACATGTTGTCGTAGTAGGTAAGCCATATGTAGTATGTGACAATTTCCAAGTACCAACAAACAAATTCATTACTACAACAAGGTAGACCAAGAGAATCCAACTTACACTCGACACAAACATGAGTATATGTTTCTCAATCCTAAAATAAATTGCTAGATAGGCACAAATAAACACTATGGAAATAAATCATGTTTATCTACTATTATAGGGTGGCCTAAGATAAGCCAACATATGGCATGAATGAATGCAAATATATGTCCCCTAGGCCAACTCAAACCCTACCATTGATGATGGACACATTGTTCAACAAGGTATGAACACGATGGTGGGGGAGAAGAAATAGAAAGCAAACAAAAATGGGCTAGATACACAATACAACATACTCTAGAGAAGGAGATCCTATGGAAGGGAAAGTCATTGTGCCCCTACATAATGGGCCATACACTACAATATCTATCCAAGTGTATTGTTTAGTAAGGTATGCTTACTACTATAGTGGGCAAAGATATAAAGAAGAAAATAGAATTGGGCTAGGTACACATTGCAATGCATCTAGGGGACCCACGGAAGGGAAAGTCATCATGACCCTACTACAATAGGTTACACATTGGAGTACCTAGCTAAGTGCATTGTTTAACAAGGGATACTTACCACTACAATGGGTGAAGATAGAAGGAAGTAAATAGAAATGGGGTAGATACATGCTACAATGTGTCCTAGGGAAGGGAAATCTCATGGAAGGAAAAGTCACTATGACCCTACTACAATAGGTGTTACACACTATAGTATCTAGCCAAGCATGTTGTTCAACAAGGCATACTTGCCACTACAATGAGATACCAAAAATGGTTGGTTAACTAAATGGTGTGTATTGCACCTTGGCGTTCTAACAACATACCATATAGGAGATGACATTGTTTGAACTAAGGTAATCACTTTATGGCACTTAAATTAGGGTACTGACATAGACAACAAGGAAAACCTTGAAGATATCATGGTGCCCCTTACTAGAAAGAGAAACACCATTATGAAGGAAGAAAAACAAAATGTAAACAAAGTCAATAGTAATAAATGCCAATAAAAATTGATAGAAAATGCTATGAAATAAGCAAAACAAGATGTAAATCATGTAATAAGAGCAAACAAAGGCCAAAATGGACCAAAACCAAGAAGAAGGGAGTTGAAAAGCCAAGATGATTAGGACCATCACTTTAAGTGATAATCATGACTAGGAGAGATAAAACATCACAAAACACACTAAGATATGCCAAAATAGAGAAATTATAGGATTGATGCTTACAAAGAGAAATAAATTAGTCAAAATAAAAAACAAGAAACCAAAGTCAATAGGTAAACCAAGAAAATGAAAAACTATACAAACAAGTCAAAATGGGATTACACAAAAGCATTTGACATGAATGGAATTGGTCATCCAACTCAACTCCATCCATTGTTTACAATTTTATCGCCTTGGATCCAAATAACTCTTTAGAAGTATATGTACCAAACTATTTCTATATGAACATTCCCTTACACTTCTTGTGCATATTATCAAGCTTGAGGGCAAGGTCCTTGACCTTGAAGTCATGTTGACATAGTTTTTTTTTTTTTTTTTTAATTTTGCTTACCATCATTTTTTTTTTTAACATTCATTAAATATTTCTCTAGGGATCTAAATAGGAAAGCAAGAATATTGATTTTCTTGTCATGCCTAATGTGATTAAAAAAAGAGAGGTGATAACTGAAAACTACCTTGTATCTTCCATCAAGTGTAATGTATCTCATAATCTCCTTCATCACTTGATTCCATGGCTTGGTCAAAGACTCGTTGGTGATATCTATTTGGTATTTCTAAACCATTTCATCCCCCATTAAGAATTCCTTCAATTATCTCACCTAAGATTGTGTTTCTCTAAACACACACTCCCCTATCACTTAAATCCAAAGACTTTTGATATAAGAAAAGTGTCAATCTAAAAGGAAAATCCTCTCACTACAACCGTTTCTTATTTCTATGTTTGCACCACCTAGGTGGATATATCCTCTTCAAACCCATCAAATTTTTGAAAGAAGTCTAGAAAACCTGCCTTATATAAGATGTCTCCCACCTCTTGATCTATTTCCATCTTAGGTGGCTCTACTTGAAGAAGCTTACCACCCATATTCACTAATTTTTTTACAAATACACTCGAGAGCCCTAAAACTAAAATTTTTCATCCTTAATACTTAGCTTTAGCAAAGTGACAGTTAAAGTACCGGTGCATGCAAACAATCCATTCTATAAGCTCGCTTGGATTTAACCTTATTCGTACCAAAAATACATTGTTTCATAATTTCTAGAGTATCCCATCATAATCCATAGAAGAGGCTTGAAGTCAATCATTGTCCAGGATCTCTAAATAGAAACAACCACGTCAACTCATCGATATTGTTTGATGATTTATCACTTATCTATTCCATGCTAGGAAAAGAACACATGTTGATTGATAAGTCTAATTGCACATATCCTATCATAAAAACTTGGAAAGGCACATGTTTTAACCCAAATCAACATTAGATTTTGATATAAGCAAAGATATTCTTCAATCCCTTAATCTCAATTGTCATTTCAAATGTTTTATCAAGGCACTTGTGAATACTTAGCTTTCCTCCATTCCAATGCCATTTTGTCCTTATTTCAAACTTGAGAATTTCATATTCAAAATACATTCCAAAGTACTTTTCCTTTTTCCTAGAGACCTTAATTCTTATTTCAGGTAAAAGCATTTTTAAATTCATTATTGGTGATATTGATTAGTTCTTAGAAAAAAATATTTTCCATCATAACATATCCTTTTGCCTTGATTCCAAAATTAGTTGCCCAATTTGCTACTACATTACCTTCATAGTATATATGTGTTATTTGAACATTGTCCAATTTCATAATAAGCCTTCTTATTACCTTTATCATATCATCTATCTCCCAATGTGAGTTTTGGTTCCCTTTGATTAAATTGATGATATTTAAGGAGTCTTTTTCAATAACCAGATTTCTTGCTCCCAAATTATCAACTAATCTAATCCCTAAGAAAAGAGCTCTAGTCTTCGCAAAGTGGTTGGATTGAAATTCAATATTTTTAGCATAAAATCTAATTACCTGGCCATTTTTATCTCGGATAACACCGCTTGCTCCTACACTTCTTGAATTTCCTTTAGAAGCACCATTAAAATTCAGCTTCAGCCATTCCTTTGGAGGAGGTTTCCACTTAGTTTGAAGTCTACTTATCTTGGAGTTCTTCCTTTACTTAGGACAAGATTGTAGCCTCCAATTGATCATTATCTCCTTTTACTATGGCACTTCCAATGTATCACTAGAGTCTATAGCCAAAACATTTTTCTTTACTACATTGTTTATCCTACTAACAATAGATAAAACATCTTTTTTCACTCCCTTAATTTTTTTTTGATTCCTTTCTTTCTAAATGCCCCAAATGAAGTGTGGACGGGTGCATAATATCATACTTCGAAAAGGTGATTCCCAACTTAAACATAAATCCACCATAGAATTTGGAAAAACCCAAGCCATGCTAAATTTGTCAATCAAACAAGTGGGAACTTCATAAGAGAAAGAGCAATCAAAGAATAAATGCCATACCTCTTCCCAAGTATTTTACATAATGGAAACTTGTTTGGTATTAAGAAACCCCTCTTCATTAAGTTGGCCATAGTAAGGATCTTATTTTGTACCACCAACCAAAAGAAGAAAACTACTTCAGGGATTAGGTTTTTCATCCAAACCTTGTTCATAGGAATCCATCTATCATCAGGGTTTTTTAAAAGGAGGTAACCTGTTTTGATTGAATACTTTCCATCCTTCCTAAAATTCCATATTAGAGAGTCACCATCTCTGTCATGATTCAAGAAGTAAACTTGTAACATTCTATTTAGTTTACTAATCATTTGTCTCTTCCTATCATCCACATTATCCAAATATACCCATTTCCACATATTTCCATTAGGACCTTTAGTTATATAATTGTGAACCCATTGACCATATTGTTGAGAAATCTCCTATTCTAGGTCTTTGAACTCAGGATCATCACACAAAGGATCATTCTTTAACCATCTATCTTTCCAAAAATTGACATTCCTCCCATTTCTAATTTTCCATCTCAAGCCTTTTTGAAGAAGAGGTCTTATTTTTTGGAGATTATTCCAAAAAAATGACCCTTTCACAACATTTTCATCTTCCAAAACTTGTTTTCATTCCCTATATATTTTACTTTTAAAATTTTTACCCATCCGACTTCCTCATCTATAACTATTTTCCAACCTTGTTTCCCCATGAGAGCTTTATTCATGAGTTTTAGTTTCCTAAAAACAAGTCCTTCAACTTCTTTTCTTGTACATACATTATCCCAAGCAACAAGTGCATTTATTTTTTCTTTCATCCCATCCATAAAAAATCCATTGAATTTGTTCAATTCTTTTCCAAAATTTCCTAGGCATTTTTAACAAAGATAAAGTAATTGGGGATACTTTGAAGGGTGGATTTTACCAACAAAGCATTTCTTGTCTGACTAAGAAGAGTTACTTTCCACCCTGCTAATTTATTTACAAATATTTCCACCATTGGATTCCACCATTCCTCTTTCATTTTGCCATTGAAAAGAGGCATTCCCAAGTATGTTGTTGGCAAGTTCCCTACTTCACATCCAAAGATTCTAGCAATTTTGTTTTGTCTACCCAATGGAGTGTTAAGAAAAAAGACCTTGCTTTTGAGAAAATTAACTTTTTGACCAACTGCTCTTTCAAAAGTTTCCAGAATGTTCTTGATTACCTTTGCTTGAGGGATAGAAGATTTTATAACAATGATTGTATCATCTACAAATTGTTGGTGAGATACTAGATTTAGGACTAAATCTAGTCCGAAACCACCTAAATTCCCTTCCCTAGTAGCTATAGAAATAGTCCTCCCCAATGCTTCAACCATAGTTATAAATAGATAAGAAGATAGAGGGTATAATTTATAAGTTGTATAACTTCCACCCATTTTGTAAAATATTCTATGGTTGTGATAATAAACTTTGGACCATATAAGGACATAGGAGAAATGGGTCCTACAAGGTCATGATCCCAAGTGGAAAAAGACCAAGGAGAGTTAATTGGATGAAGAACTTGGGCTAGGGCATGAATTTCATCTTTATGAAGCTAACATTTATTACAAGATTTTACATAGTTATTATTGTCAATTCCATTACTAGGAAGAAGTATCCCATTCTTAATAGTTTACATTCTATGGAATGACCACTAAAGTGTCCTCCATAATCACAACTATGGACATCAAATAGGACTTTGGGTACCTTGGATTTTGTAAGACATTATAAGAGAACACCATTAGGATTATAGTAATACAACACCACTAAGAACAACATATAAAAATGCTCTCTTATGGGTGTGAGCCCATTGTTTAGCATTAGCTATAGGTGGATAGATTTGATTATTGAGGAAGCATAGAATGTCATCATACTAAGGATAATCATGGGGGATTTGGAAATCAATAAAATTAACCTTAATTGTATGCACATCCATTGGATCATCAATGAAAAAGATAACATGTTCATCATAAACTTTTACCATAAAATTAGTTTTGATAATCTTTTCATGTGGTAGGAATTTTACTAGTTGAAGCAGCTAGTGAGTCAACCTCAACATTTTTCCCACTTAGGATATGCCTAATGGAAAAAGACTCAAAACCATTGATTAAATAAAAGCAGTAATTAAATTCATAGCCATGTGATGGTAAGGGATTAAAATGGGGAGTTTTGATAATATATCCACTAGAGATCTAACAAACCATAAATCAAGAGTCTCGTAGTACTCTGATGTGTTTGTCATTCATATTTTGGTTGGTTAGGAGAATTAAAATGAAAGTCTCATATTCCACAACATTATTAGTAATGCTAGAAAAATCTAAGTAAAAAGTCATAGGAATATCTAGGCTAGTGGGGAACTTGAGAAAGATACTAGCTTTAACCATAAATTCATTCTTTGCTCTATCAAAGTGAAGGATCCACATGTTAGGGTGAAGGTTTTAATTAGATATGTTAGACTTAGCTTTAGCCTTAACTTCATAACACCTCTTGGTAGCCTCACAAGACTCCAAGAAATACTTTTCTTGTTTAGGAAGATCATAAGGAATAGACTCAAGAATAAGACTAGAGGTAATGGAGGAAGGAATATGATAAAATCATGAGAAGCACAAGATATGACCATTATGTCCTCATCATAGAATGCCTTCTTTGAGGGTTGTTACACTGGGTTAGGAGCTACCACCAATTAATCACTAATGATCTTTAACATTTTTTATGTGACAATACATAGATCAAATTCTTGCATCATAGTGATCCATTTGCCATATCAAGTGTCACTAGGGATGTGAAGTTTTATAGCAAGTGTCTTAGGGGTCAGCTTTAATGACCATATAATTTATCTGATACAATATATAATGTCTTAGTTTTTTACATGGGAAGTTGATAGATAGGTAGCCTTTCTCCATGGGAGTGTATCAAGTTTTTGTTAGAAGTATTGTTTGACTAATGTAATACACAACATACTCATCATTATTATCATCTTATTAAGGACCACTCTCAAGGAAACCAAAGCATCCAAGGTGTATAGGATAAATGACTTGTCTAGTTTGGATGGGTAGAGAGTTGGGGGCTGTAAAAGACATTTCTTGAATTCAAGAAAGGTCTTGTTACAACTTTTACCCCATTTTAATTCAAAGTCTTTCTTAAGTAGATGATTTAATAGATAATATTTGAAAGCTAACTCAGGTATAAAATGCCTGATTACTCTAAGCTTACCTAAGAAGGATTTGATTCTTTAATAGTTTTAGGGGGAGGTATAGTATCAATGGATTTAATATTGTCTTGGTCAACATATATGCCCCTATGAGATACCATTTAGCCTAGTAGCTTGCTACTAGTAATACCAAACACACATTTCTTGGGATTAAGTCTAACCTTATAATTACATAATTGCTCATATATGACATGAAGGTGAGTTATATGGTCAACCTACTTCTTAGATTTACCCAAGATATCATCCACATAGAATTCTACTATCTTTCCCATCAAGTCGTGAAATATTGTTGTTATAACCTCTTGATAGGTAACACAAAAATTTTCAATCAAAAAAGTATGACAATGTAATAGAATGTGCCAAAAGTTGTTTTAGTTTTATCCTCAAGGGCAATCTAGATTTGGTTATACCCTAAATATCCATCCATAAGAGAACATTTTGTACCCTATTATAGAATCGATAATAACATCAATCCTTAGGACAATCTAGGTTGACGTTTTTAATATCATAGTGAATTTCAATAACATTCTTTTCTTTCTTTTTCATAGGCACAATGTTAAATACCCATCCTGAATAGTAAACATATTAGATAAAATTAACATCTAACAAATTTTGGATTTTAATTTTGCATAGGTCCTAAATGAGAGGAGAGAACCTTATTTGCTTTTTTTGAATGAGAGTGGCATCCTCATAGGTAAAAATGTTATGGATAGCCAAATTCTCATCTATGCCAAGCATATTATAATATTCCCAAGCAAAGACATCCTTGTACTCCTTAAGTAAGGTAATAAAGATGGCTTGTTCTTTGTTATATAGGATTACCCCAATTTTGACTGTGTGGTTGTTTGAGGATGCCTATGTTAATATCTTTAGTAGGATCAACATTCATGGAATTGCCTTCTTCGAAATGGTCTAGAGTAGGGAGAAGATTCTCTAATTCAAAATTAATTTCAACTTGGCACATAATAAATCACTTGTGCCTCCCCCAATTGTAATTGGGTTCTTGAAGAAACCCTCTCTTATAATATTATTAGGAAATAATTTTCTCTTTAGCATTTAAGAACTTTGGTATGGCTTCATAAAAGGGAAATGATGGAAAAAATAGGACATTATTAATAATTTGAATTATTGATTCTTCCACATGCTTCTTGCCCCTAACCCTAGAGAGGATGTGAGCATACAACTAGAAATAGAGAAAGATAAGTATATGGGGACCAGGGTATGGTTATAAATGCTTGTAAACCTTCATTAAAGCATTAATGACAATCCTAGTTTTAAATTATAGAGAAAACTCAATTTTAATCAAGTGCCTTTCTAAACAAGAGGGTGTAGGATCAGTCAAAATATCAAGCCATCTATTAGACAACCTATTTTAGGAGGAAAACATATCTAGATCTAAAAATAGGCTAATTGGGACAATAGTAAATGCCTAGACATTCACTACTTTTCAACAAGTAACAAGAACTAGGATTACTACATTAAAAGGTAATCTTAGTTGTAGAGAAAATTCATAAAACACATTAGACAATTTGGGCATAACATAAGTCTTATAGATCAAACAATATTTAGGAACTATCAAAATAATGGGAACAAGCCTAGAAATAGCTAAAACATAGGTCTTGAATGGGATCATAATGTTAAGAGGTAATCTTAGATTTGTTAAAAAAACCTCCATAGAAGGTAAGCCAACAATGGATTCTAAATCAAGATAGCTTAAAGTAGTGCAAGAATTGATATTTTTAGAAATAAAATAATCACTTGGTCTATCTATATAACAATTTTGATTCTTATAAATTTTAGCCTTTATTAAATTCCTAGGAAAGATAATAATTCCTATTTCACTTAGTCTGTTTCATGGTTTTGAGGTGAAAATAATAGAAACATTAGTTATTCTATGCCTATCTAGCCTAATTTTCTATTGATTACATTCATCATTTCTAAAAATGCAATAAGAAAAATAATTATTGCTATCTCCATAAGCAATTTCATAAAAAGAATATTTTAAATTGACTATCATCATCACCCAAAATAGAAACTTCCATTTAACCTATTGCTAATGTCCAACACCCACCTCAAAATTTAGAGTAGGAGAAGAAGCACTCCCGAATTTAATGTTAAAGGCTTGATTAAGATCACGATCAATTTTCTCTCCCATGCTATCATTATCTACATAAAATGTTTTTTTAATTTAGCAGCATCCTCATGGGCTTTATGTAACTTGGTCAATCATTGATAGAACAAAATAGGATCTTTTGCTTGCTTAGGTTTCAACA
This sequence comes from Wollemia nobilis, assembly GCA_028583015.1. Classification (NCBI taxonomy): domain Eukaryota; kingdom Viridiplantae; phylum Streptophyta; class Pinopsida; order Araucariales; family Araucariaceae; genus Wollemia; species Wollemia nobilis. The sequence continues at coordinate 3,601,940 of JAQPPZ010016670.1, forward strand.
ATGGAAACAATTTGTCAACTACCTCTTGAGGGAGGGGAATAATAACATCCATATAAATTTGTGTAATGATCCCAATATAGACATGTCGGCTATCTTTTTTATTAGCTTAGGCCTTAGGTGTAGTTAGTCAACCTTTGAGTATTAGGGTTAGATTTAATTTATAAATAGGGTATACTTTTGAATAGTTGGGATCATCTAAGAATATTTATTTGAATTTATCACATTTAGCACACAAGAGACTTTGCCCTCTCCAAGTGGCTAAGAGACTTTACCCTCTTTGAGTAAATATGGACTTGCATTATTTTAAATCTAGGATTGGGTATTACTTATTGATTTTTTGGCAAAATAGATTGGAATATTTATTCGTTCATTATTGGTTGTGTTACTAATTTCTAGAAGTTGCATAACAAGTGGCATCAAAGCTACATGGAGATTATTTTTGGTTTGTAGAAATTTGAACCAAAAAATTTTCTAACATTCAACTATTTTTTTCCGCTTGAGTTTGACTTTGATATAATAAAATTTAGTAAAAGCATGATTTTAACTATTAAAGGTTATTGAATATGGAGAAAAAATTTACCAGTCGAGACGACACATATTAGAAGCTCCAATAGCTAAATGTTCTCCTAGTTATGAAAGTTGACAATGTTAGGAGGTGAAGTCAATATCCATATATTTGATGTTCTTCAGCAGAGTGGTGCATGGTGGTGTAGTTTTTAAAGTGCTTTTGCTTTTAAATTTGTTTTTGCTTTTAAAGTTGCTTTTGCTTTTAAAGTTGTTTTTGCTTTTAAAGCTCCTTTTGCTTTTAAAGTTGCTTTTGCTTTTAAAGCAAGTTTTTTTGAACACAGTTAATAAAGCACTTTTATCTAGAATGTGCCACGACCTTTTTGGAATCTTGCTTTGTATCTCTATAAAAAGAGGAATACCCCTTGAATTATGATAGTGCGAATGTATGAAAGCTTGTTGAGAATAATAAAAGAGAAAAGTTACCTTTTACCCCATGGTTTTTCCCTACACACTGCAGGGTTTTCCAAGTAAAATATCATGTACTATTTTTGTTGTTTAGCTTTCTTGCTTTTAATTTCCTAACATTTGGTATCAGAGCAAGGTTCTTTGAAAACTCGTTGTTTAGGGTTTTGTGTGAGTGGGAGCTGCAACAATGATAGGAGGTGTAACCAAGTTCAAGATTGAGAAGTTTAATGATAAGAACTTTGTCCCATGGAAGATTAAGGTGGAAGATTTATTGGTTTAGAATGATCAAGCCCTAGTCTTGGAAGGGCTCACAGTTTAACCTGTCAACATGACAAATGAGAAGTGGATAAATCTAGATAGAAAGATGATGTCTATAATTTGTCTCTGCCTAGAAGACTCTGTCTTGTTCAATATTATTGAACAAACAATCATGGAAGCCCTCTAGGAAAAACTTGAGAAATTATATGAGACTAAATCAACAACAAATAAGGTATTTTTGAAAAAGTAACTTTATAGCACGAGGGTGAAGGAGGGTTCATCTATGGCAAATCATTTGAATGATTTTAATACTCTAATTAGTAAGTTGATCTCTATTAATGTGAATATGGAGTATGAAGATAAAGCAATCACCCTACTTTGTTCTCTTTTGAACACTTGGGATCATTTGGTGATGACCAAAAATAATGCATCATCTAGAGCTCTACAAGTTGATGATGTCGTAGCCACTTTGTTGGCAAAAGAGTTGAGGCACAAATCATCTCTGGAACCCTCAACTAATGAAGCCCTAGCTATGAGAGGTTTATCTAATGAAAGGAGTAAACATGGTAGATCATAGTCCAGGTCTAAGTCAAAATAATGTAAGCTAAAAGGGAGGTGTTGACACTGTAGGAAGCTAGGGCACTTGAAGAAGGACTATTGGCTTTTAAAAAAGGAGAAGAATGGTGAAAAGTAAAATCAACCATCAACTAAGGCCAATACTGGAGATGCAGTAGATATGGAAACATGTGAGGCTTTCTATACTAGTAGCAGTAGATATATTTTATATACCTAGGTTTTAGACTCAGGTGCATCTTTCCACATGTGTCCACATAGAGATTGGCTTATCAAATATCAATCCTATAATAGAGGGATGGTCTATTTGGGTGATGATCATAATTTAGAAATTATGGGAAGAGGGGACATAAGGATCAGGTTGGACGATGGTAGAGAAAGGATATTATGTGATGTATGACATGTGCGTCCTTTGCAAAATAATTTACTCTCAATCAAGATGATGGACAAGCTTGGGTATTGTACTGATTTTGGTAACAATTATTGCCAAATTACCAGAGGATCCCTAGTAGTTGCAAAATGAGAACCCTATGGGACCCTATATTGTTTATGGGGTGATACGATGACAAACCATTTAGGCAATGCTCAAGATGGAGTAATGCTCTGGCATGAATGTCTAGGGTATATGAGTGAAAACAAATTGAAAATTCTGCATGACGGAGGTAGGTTGTCTAGGATTAAGTCTTGCAATTTAGAATTGTATGAGCATTGTATTTTTGGCAAAAAAAAGAGGGTTTGATTTACTACAAGTCCTAGTAAGAGTTTTAATTTTCTGTAGCTTATACATTCTGATATATTTAGACCAGTCCCCACTGAATCCTTAAAAGGTATTAGATATTTCTTGACATTTATAGATGATTATTCTAGAAGAGTGTGGGTTTATTTTCTAACAAAGAAATTGGAATCTTTTAAAAAATTCAAAGAGTTCAAGGTAAGAGTAGAGAAAAGTTTAGGCAAACCTAATTTATACCTTAAATCATATAATGGGGGTGAATATTGCTCCAAGGAGTTTGATAAATTTTGTACACATGAAGAGATTAAGCACCAGAATACTGTGCCATATATTCCCCAACAAAATGGTGTGGTTGAGCGGATGAATCACACAATCATGGAACGTGCAAGAAGTATGCCCAACACATATGGATTGGAGAAAAGGTTCTAGGTAGAGGTTGTTAATACAACTGCTTACCTTATTAACAGGTCACCTACAACTGCGTTGGATGGAAAAATTTTGGAGGAGGTTTGGTGTGGTAAGCCAATTAATTACTCTCACTTGTGTACTTTTGGTTGTGATGCTTTTGCCCATGTGCCAAAAGGAAACAAGTCCAAACTTGGACCTAAAATAAAGTAAATATATTTTTCTTGGCTATGGAGATAGAGTGAATGGGTATAGATTGTGAGATCCTACTGGCCACAAGGTAATTATTAGCCAAGGTGTTATTTTTAATGAAAAATCCATGCAAAGAAAGGAGGTGCAACAAACACTTGAAGTTGTACCTATTGAAGTAGATATGAACAAAGATGAAAATAAAGTTAAGGTTGTTGAAGTTTTTGATCAGCATGTAGATCAACAAGTTCAACAGCTTGAACAGTCACAAGACCAAGAGTCACAACCAACTGAACATTGGGTTAGAATATCTACATATCTATAAAATATATGGATAGGTATTCTCTTGATTTTTAGTCCTCTTTTGTTTTGTTAATTTATGATGGTGAGCCTAGCTCGTTTCAAGAAGCTAGAGAATCAAAAAATGCAAATAAGTGGAGTAAATCTATGGATGAGGAGATGGAATCACTATGGAAGAATGAAATATGGGAACTTGTGGATCTCCCACCTAGAAGAAAGGTTGTTGGTAACAAGTGGGTGTATAAAGTAAAGAACAACAATGGGTCGTTGGAATGATATAAAGCTCACTTGGTGGAAAAAGGTTATGTGCAGAAGTCAATTATAGATTTCAATGAAATCTTCTCTTTAGTTGTGAAGCTAATTAATTTTAGAGTTTTACTTGAACTTGTGGTAGCACATGATTTAGAGTTGGAGCAACTTGATATAAAAATTGCTTTCCTACATGGTGATCTCGAGGAGATTTATACGAATCATCCTGAGGGCTATGAAGAAAGAGCTAAAGAGCATTTGGTTTGCAGAATTAAGAAATATTTGTATGGATTAAAACAAGCTCCAAGTATGTGGTACAAAAAATTTGACATCTTCATGAAGAGCCAAGGTTTTAATAGGAGTGAAGCTGACCATTGTGCATACTAAAAGAGGTTTGATGATGGTAGTTTTATTATCTTATTGTTGTATGTTGATGATATGCTAGTTGCAAGCCTTAGCATGAAGAAAATTAGTGATCTTGAGGCTTAGATGGCTAGGACGTTTGAGGATTTAGGAGTAGCAAACCAAATTTTAAGGATGAAGATACACAGAGACAGAGCAGGAAGGAAGATCTGGTTATTTCAAAAGACATATCTAGAAAATATTCTGCAGTGCTTCAATATGCAGAATATAAAACTAGTCAATACCCCACTTCCTCTACACTTCAAATTATCTTTCGAAAAGTGTCCTGAATAGAAGTAGAGAAGACAAGCATGTCTCATGTATTGTATTCATCAGCAATAGGAAGCCTCATGTACGCCATGGTGAGAACTAGACCAGATATTTCCCAAGTAGTGGTAGTAGTCAGTCAATACATGACGAATATTGGTAAGGAGCATTGGAATGCAGTGAATGTTGGACATTTTGAGTCCATAGAGTTCTCATTGATGTCAAGGCATGAAGTTGTCATCGATGTCAAGGAGTAAAACACCGTTGATGCCAATAGGTTAAAATGAGCAATGCAAGAGGTTGACAAAATAATATTATGTGAAGCAAAATGAAAGGTTTTTTATTAAAACCATGGTGGCACAAAAGGTTTTTATTAAAAACCATGATGGCATAAAAGGTTTTTATTAAAACCATGTGGGAAAAAATAAAGGTGTTTATAAATATCCAAGGAGTTTTTTTTTTTAAATCCAAGGAAGAATATTTAAATATTTAAATTCAAATGAATTTAAATTTTATAAAATAAATATTTATTTAATTACTTAGGGTTCAACCCTAAAGTCATAGCGCCGACGTTCGAAGTCGAACACCACCATCGATGCATTGGACGAAACCATAGGCAATATAAATATTGCTTCACGCAAAGAAAAATAAAAAAGTAATTCAAATTACGAATCGTGAGATATTCGCTGTAGTTTTGTGGAAGGAAGAAGAGGAGATCGTGTGCTGATGTCATCCCAAAATTTGGGTGGTTTCAAGAAGACAAGGCAATCACCATTAATCACCATACGACGGCTAGCGCAATTGGTAGTGCTTGGTCTTAGTGGCAGAGAAGTCACGAGTTCGAAACCTGGCGACAGCAGAAGATAGCTTTTTCACGTTCACTTTTGTGATGCCATTGGGAGGTTATTAAGCACATGGGCGATTAAGCTCCCACGTAAGCACTTAGCTCACATGACAGCCAAGGCCGTGGCTAAGGTGCAAAGGGGAGGCAACATCTTGGGTTTGAATCCCACAAAGGGGCAAGGTATTAATTTTTTATTAATTTGAATTGCCTAAGGTTGTGTGAGAATATTAGGAGGGATAAGGTGATGATTAAAAGTGGATTATTTAAGCTAAAGTGATTTTTGGGCATGATAAAATGTAATTTTTGATAAAGTAAAACTAAGGTAATTAATTTTATCTTAGAAGAATAAATTGCATTATTTTATAAAATATTTTATTTGATTAGTGCAATTTGAGAAAGGAGTTATAAGTAGTAATTGAGTTATATTTTATTAAAGAATTTTTTATGAAAATTATGATGTTGGAATTTATTGTTGAGATGGAGCAATAAGGTGTATTTGGGATTTGAGTTATCATTGTATTTTGTGAAAAGTGTTAGGGTGATAATTCTTATCATATAACCCTTTGTACTTGGCAAAGAAAGTTGTGATATTTGATCTAGGTTTTGAAGGTCATCCTACATAAAAGAAAAAGGTATGGGCATATTCTTCTTTGGTTGAGTTGATTGGTTGGTTTTCTGAAAAATAACTTTGGAGTGAAAAGGGCTTAATTAGGTTTCCTTGTTGAGTTGTTGAGCTATATGTGAAGATTGTTTTATAAGCATTGTTGAGTGTGCTTTAATGCTTCAAGGTTTTCTGGAATAAAGAGTTGATTGATAAAACCTTGTTTGATAAACATTGTTGTTGAAGCCATTGATTGAGTGAAGAACTTAAACTAGGGTTTGCAAAGATCATGAGTATCATTGTTATGTGAGGTTGGTAGATAAGCATTGTTGGAAACATTTTGAGTGAGTTTTCATATCCTTGGACTAGGGTTGTGAGTAAGGATTATTTCATTGAGTGATTGATTGAGTAGAGTTGTTTGAGCCCAGTAAAGTGGATGTGTGAAGTAATAGCTCAAGTTCTATAAAACAAATTATTCTATATTCTGAATTGAATTGAGAAAGTGATTGAGAGTCTTGTGAATGTGAAGCATATTGAGTCTCCAACAATTCTCTATATGTTTCTAAGAGAGTGATTGGAAGTGATTAAGTTTTGAGGTGAATGTGAAGCATATTGAGTCTCTAACAATTCTCTATATGTTTCTAAAAGAGTGATTGAAAGTAATTGAGTATTGAAGTGAATGTGAAGCATATTGAGTCTCTAAAAATTCTCTTTATGTTTCTATGATATTGGACAAGTTCTAGTGTGGACTTGTTGAGCAGATTTGAGGCAAGTCTTTGAGAAGACTTGTGGGCAGATTTGAGTGAACTTTTGTGGAAGCTTACAATACATATTGAGAGCAGATTTGGATAAGTTCTAGTGAGGACTTATTGAGCATATTTGGACAAGTTCTAGTGAGAACTTGTTGAGCATATTTGGACAAGTTCTAGTGAGAACTTGTTGAGCATATTGGACAAGTTCTAGAGAGGACTTGTGGACATATTGGTGTGAGATTTTGTGGAAGCTTATAAGGTAGATTTGAGACAAATCTTTGAGAAGACTTGTGAGCAAAGTTGATTGATTTGTTCAAAACCTTGAGTTAAGGTTTGGGGTAGATCTAGCAGAGTTGATTTGTGATTGAGTCAAGCTTTGTGTTAAGGCTTAAGGATAGAGATTGAGGACATATTTGTGCTAGACCGAAGGACTATGTTTAGTAGAGATCAAAGGATAGAGATTAAGGACATAATTGTGCTAGATCGAAGGACCATGTTTAGTGCAAATTTGAGGACAGGTTTGTGCCAGACCAAAGACAGAGATTGCACATATTTGTGCTAGACCAAAAGACTATATTTAGTAAAAATTTGAGACAAAGCTTTGAAGATGACAGAGTATAGAGGATGACAGTCTCCAGTGGATAGAGATCCATTAGCCAGGGTAGTGAGGACAAGTGTCCTCAATGGATAGAGATCCATTAGCTAGAGTAGTGGGGGCAACAATTTTTCTAGAAGATCACCAGTAAGAGTGAAGGAGAAAGGAGTTCTCACGTGGATAGAGATCAATGAGCTTGATTAGGGGATTGGTGTCTCCTTTGGATGGAGGTCCATAAATATTGTAATGGTGAAATAATTCCTAAGAGATTGATTGAGAAAATTTTAGTGAAAGATTTTTTTCGTGGAGTAGCCCACATTGGGTGAACCACGTAAAATTGGTGTCTCTATTATGTGTGGTGATTTGTGCATTGCTTTGATTACTTTTTTTGATATTGCTATCTTTACATTGCATAATATTTATTGGGAAAGAAAAGTAAAAAGTGGTCTTATATTGTTCACCCTCCCTCTCAGTATAAGCTTGTGTTCTTCAATTGGTATCAAAGCGGGTTCCTTCGGAAGAGTTTAAAAAATTGAAGGAAAAGCTTACAAGAACATAATGGATTCTAAGAATGGATCATCAGATAATTCAACACCAATATTTGATGGAAGTGATTATATATATTAGAGTATGAGAATAAATATTTACCTGATGGCACTTGGCAATAAAATTTGGGAAGGAGTTGAAAATGGATACATACCACCAGTTGATCCACCTACAGATAAGGAAGGTAAGTGATGCATAGTCATTATACACATCATTAATTCTCAATGAATTTGTCAATCCAGGGCAGTGTACAAGGCTATCTACGGAAGAAGGGGTGAACAGGGTTATAACTTAGGTCAATGTGGAGCAACGGGGTCTTATTGGTGAAACCGATTGTGTGGGGGATTTAGGACATTCCTATCTCTAAATTGGCATAAATTAAACCTTAGTTAATCTGCTAAGAAAATGGAAACTAATCATTAACTGCAGAAATGAAATCCTAATTACAATTGCGAAATGAGACCTAATTATGTTGCAGAAATAACAGTTGCAGAATTAGAAGTCTGATTATAATTGTAGAAAGGAAATCTATTTACTTTTGCAGCAATGGAAACCTAATTATAGCATGGAAATGAAACCCTGTCAAGGCTCTGTAATAGAAGGTTGTCAATCTTCTGTGCAGGGGGTTGACAACAAAACACAAAATGCAAGAAATTATAGAAAATAGTAAATTCTAGAAATGACAATCTGCAATAAATTGAAAGCTTTGCTGAAAGTGGAGATTACAACCAAACCATTAATCACAAGATTAATCTAAACATAAAATAAGCTAAGATTGCAAATACTATTAGTTGTTTACAAAGAAATGAAATGACAAGTTCTACAACTCATTCTGCTGCAGCAAAATCAGAATAAAAACCTGTTGTTAGTCCTCCTCCTAGGTCTGGAAGTGGCCAGCCTCCTTGTCCAGAAGAAGGTATGAGTCTCTCTCTCTCTAGATCTTACTCACACTCATTTACAAGCAATATGAAATAGAAATAGTACACTTTATTGATTCAAGAACATGATTACAATAATTCTGTTGAAAACCTGTTACAGGACTATAACAGTCACTTTTCTGATTATTGCCTATTTTCTCCTATATTTCTCTACTCTCTGCTTTCTCTATCTTCTACTAGCTCAACCTGAATGGGAGCCATATTTATAGATGTCCTAAGATCTACTAACAAACTGAGAATATCTCAAAAGATCTAATCCTATTATGCTGCAACAATTCCTAGTTTTATCCTAGAAGAAGATCAAACTTGATCTTTCCATAAATGGTGGCTTTGGTCGGCAAGGATGACAAAGTCAGATGGGAGATATTTTCCCTTACCCTTTTCAATATTTATTTCCCTTTTTCCAGCATCAAAAATCGGTCAACAAGTCAAAAAGCACATTCTATTTTCATTTCGAAGATAAGTGGCTCATTTCGAAGAGACTGCAATTCTCATTTCGAAGATCCGCTCATTTCGAAGACATTGTGTTTTCTCATTTCGAAGATATCTGTTCATTTCGAAGAGACTTCGAAATGAACAAATGTGTGCTCTTTAAATGATTTCCTCTGCATTTCTCAGGTGGGTTATCTCTCAGGATCAGATTCCAATGGTCTTCATCTCTTTCCATATGTGAATTCCATGCCTTGCCATTCATTGGCAGCTGGCTGGAATTTACATGGGAAAAACCAGTTTTTGTTGCACAGTAACAGTTTGCTTGCACTGTTGCCAGATTTAGGTAAAATAAATGTTTGAGACATATCAAAACATGATTAGTGAAATGCTGCTATCAACCTAAGCATATCTCATTTAGCAAGTCATAACAAAATAACATAAAACTTATGCAAAAAGTTGTAAAAATCAGAATATAGTATTTCAGATACATTTATCATGCAAATAGTTAATACACAACATATTGAATCAACTTAACTAGCATATTAGATTAAACATAAGAGTTTGTAGGCAATTTCAGTGTTCAAAACATGTTATGATTGAGGCATTTCCAAGCCTCATCATTTTCCCCCAACTTATATTAATGCATGTCCTCATGCATTCTATTGGGCTATGGAATCACATATGTCCATGTTCAAATTCCATGACCTGTAGAACAACTTCTTGCCTATATAATATCCCCTGTTCTCCTGAAGGTTCCTGAGCCATTCTTCAAACTGTTCATCAGGTTGGGCATCTTCTTCAAAGTAGAATGGAACTGGAGTGATGATGGTTGGAGGCCTAAATCTGAGACCTATCCAATGATGTTGCATGATTTCAATCAACTGTATCACTCCTTCTGCCCTTCTTCTGGACCATTCTAAGTTGATGGGGGAGATGGGTTCTCTTTTCTGTAAAGACATGGAAAGTTCAGCCCATCTATTTCTACAGACTGATAATGCTGGCACAAAATTGTCATTACAAAAATTTTGGAATCTGGTCACACAGTCCCTCAAGTTTGTCAAGTACATCCTCTTTACATCATCCCTGTTCATCATGGTGAAGTGTTGTCTAGTGATAATTGGGTGATTTGGCTGAATTGCTCTGACTAACAATTCAGCTCTTGTTTCAATTTCTTTATTCTGCCTTTTCTCCTGGTCCCAATAAAACTGATTCTGCAAAGTGGACATGAATGCCCTCAATTGAACATCTCCAATGTAAATTTGAGGGTGAAATTCTACTTCTTCTGGAATAAAGAAGTTGTGTAAAAATAGTTCACATAGGAGATTTTTCTGCTCTATAGGGCTATCAAAATATGCTTCCAGGAAATCTGCAGTTGTGTCCAATTTATATGGGAGACTTGAGCTAATCCTCATGACCTGCCATCTGAGGTATTTCTCCTTCAGAATAAGACTGTAAAATCTGGTTGGTCATCTGAATTGGACTAAAAATTCAGCAATTTGACATAAATCAGACACTTTTTCTTTTAATGCCTGAATCTCTATTTCCTTTGCCTCTAGCTATTTTCCTTCCAATTTGAATTTTTTAGTCTTAGTGGCAAGCTTCTCATATCTAATCACCCAACTGGCTATGTCTGCATTATATTGTTCTAGGGACACAGTATTAGGTGGTCTAACTACAGGTGGAACTCTAGGTAGCAGATCTACCAGAACCCCTTTTTTGCCACTTCTACTGGTTGATCATCTATCAACAATTCTACCTATACCCCCTTATCTGCTATTTCTATTGGGTTGTCATCAGACAGTAATTCCACTTGCACCCCTTATCTGCTATTTCTACTAAAGGTGTAACAGTTTGAAATACAGGGACATCAATAGAAGGAGTACTTACTTGAACAGTTTCATGATGTTGCTTGGACTATTCCTATCTTTGGTGACTCATCTCCAATATCTTTTTCTATGCTCTTTGCCAATTCTAAAGCATCTTCAGAATGAGAAGGTAATGCTTTAGAATGAGAAGGCATTTCTTCAGAATGAAAGGGTGCTGCTTCAGAATGAGCACCTATGTCTGCCTCAACAGAGTCATCTGCCCTAGATAAATCCATAAGCAATTGAGCCAAATCATCCTCATCAATGGATATAGTTGGCTATTTTTTAGACTGTGATAACCTTTCTCTCAATTCTGCCACTTCCTATTGTAACTCTACAATTTTTCTTTCCTGCATCTCAATGATGTTTTCTCTCTCTTCAATCCATCTGGTTTGTGTTTTGACAACACTTCTTGCTGCTCTCAGCTGCTCTGTGATGTCTTCCTCCTCTATTTCTACTTCAGAATCTGATGCAGACAAGTCAGCTATAGTTGGCTGCTCAACAACTATCTCTTCCTCTGCAACATCTATCTGCTCTTGTTCAGGAGGCTCTATGAAACTGTCTATAATTGCATCTACCATTTTTGTGGCCTGTTGAACTATAGCCACCTCCAAGCTATCCTGCCTAGCCTCTTCCTCAATTATCTATTCAGGGAATTCTAGAAAGTTTTAGGGGCTGGTTGTATTTCTGTGACATCTGGACTGCTTTGTCCACCTTCTTCTTCTATGACCTATTCTGCCATTTCCCTCAAGTGGAGTCTTGTAGACCTCCTAGTTCCAGATGCAAACTTCTTCTTTTTGCTTTGTTTTTTGGTGACAGTAGGGGTTGTGGGGACAGTTTTAGATGCTTCTATTTCCCTTGTTGTTTCTTCCCCTATTGGGCTAGGTGCTTCACTTCCTTATTCTGAAAAATCAGTAACAACTTCAAAAAAATGGACCTTCTTCTATTTTTCTATTCTGCTGCCAGTTCCAGACCCTCTTTTCTTTTGTTTCTTAGCTCGTGAGGTTGAAGGTTCTAGAGCAAGGTGTTCTATTGTTGCTGTTGGGTGTGTTTCTTCCTCTGCAATAGCCTCTACAATAGTTTCTATTTCTTCTTCTACAACAACCTCTGCAACAACTATTTCTTCTTCTACAATAGCATCAACAACATCTATTTCTTCCTCCTCATCCTCATCTCCAAAAATTACATCATTTAGGGTAGAGTAAAACCTATCAAAGCTCCTAGGGTTTCCTCTAAAATGGTGCTGGCAAACTAGTTTGATGAGACCATGGTGGCGAAGGCTCCCTTTTCCTTCCTGATATCTTTTTGCCATGTTTTTCAATTCCTAGTGCAGGTATAGGGGAAGATTTACCCTAACGTCTGGTTGTTGCCTACCATGTCTGAGATGGTTTAAAATTTTTAGATGATGCCTTGATAATAGTACATACTGCCCTTCACAGGTTAGAAATTTGATTACCCATGTGGCCACTTCATCCCAGGGTTCCTACAAGATGGCCCTTTTTACCCCCTTGCATGTGTTATTATGTGTTAAATATTCTGGCTCCCTATCATTTTCTTCTAGAAATTGATTAACTATATTCACCAATGTATTTTTGCCAGATCTAGAAATTGGAAGACCTTCTAATGGCAGCTCAGTAATTTGACTCAAAACTTTAGGGGTTACCTCAATGGTCATGTCGTTAATGTGTGCCCGGTTGTTTCTGAATGTGTGGGTGAACATGCCGGCCAAATCTTTAGAGGACCCATTAAACTTATCCAAAAATGGCATAAGCCCTCCATCTTCAAAAATCTGTAGCACTTCTAGATTCTCTCGGAGGTGGGTGGTATCCGTTGGTTCCATTTTTGTCTTTCGCCCCATTTTCCTATCTTGGTACATTAAAAACCGCTCACTTCTACTGCTATTCCTTTGCTGGATCTCTGGTTTTTGGTGTTTGCAGACTTGCAGGGTTTGGTTCCAAGTTTTCAATTGCCCTATTTTTCTTCTTTGAAATGAACCGTAATCTGAGCACTGTACCTCGTAATCATTTTGCGTTAGCAAATATGTCTTTGAAAAGAAGGGTGGCATGCATTTCTATTTTTGCTCCGAACACATGTCCATCAATGGTTGCGTAGATGTCCTTGCCGTCAGATCCACCTTACTCATTTTTAGTTTTTCTGTTTTGCCTGCGGACTTTCACGTGCATGTTTATTAGTATCAAAAAATGGTGGCATACTATTGGTCACGTCCCCCATGATTTTAGTACTTTCTAAATGGGTGCAAAAACAAACCACATCCTAACTGACACGTGTTCATTTATCGTATGCAACCAAAAGAATTTTTACTTGATCGTATTTCTTTTCTTCCTTGGATGCCACGTGGAGATGTTATATTGAATGCTCTTTTCGAAGATTATGATCTATTGCAAAAACAAAACCTCATTTCGAAGATTATGATTTCATTTCGAAGACAAGTCTTCATTTCGAAGATCATGCTTCTTTGCGAAGTCAAATCCTCATTTCGAAGATAAATCCTCATTCCGAAGACAAATCCTCTTTCGAAGATAAATCCTCATTCTGAAGACAAATCCTCTTTGAAGATCAGACTATATTGCGAAGGCAAATCGTCATTCCAAAGATAGAACTTCATTCAAGACAAATCTTTTCTATTCCAAGACAAATCTGCTTCATTCTAAAGACAAAGCTTCATTTCGAAGATGATGCTTCATTGTGAAGGCAAATCGTCATTTCAAAGACAAAGCTTCATTTCGAAGACAAATCGTCATTCCAAAGACAAAGCTTCATTCCGAAGACAAAGTGCAACATTCATTCTATATCATTCCAAAGACAATTTCAATCCGAAGACAATACAACAATTAATCGAAAGAAGATAGCAGGCACTATTTTTGGCATTCTTGTTCTAAAGATTAGGCAGAAATCAATATTCTCATTCTCAAAACATGTTTTAAGTATGCCAACTCTTATGGATACCTTTTATGCTAATGGTTAATTGTTATATACTATATACCAATCATTTACAATGAAGAAATGTAAGAAATATATACCGGATTAAAACAAGTTAATGCAAGTTTTTGAAGAATGACTGCCTTTGTTGATGTTCTGCTGAGATTTTCTGCAATATTTCAAAACAAGTGCGGTTGGTGAATTTGTACAATGATGGTTCAAAAATTTTCAAGGTTATGCATGCCAGAAAACTGGTTTTCATGCATACCAACCCAGTAGTGCCTTAGAAAAGGTTTTCACTGTTGAGTTATTCATTTTTCTCTCTTTTTTTTTTTTATTTTTTATTTTACCTCTCCTTTTTTCTTTTTTTTTTCTTGATTCTGACTATGCCCATGAAGGAATTCATGATTTCCCTGAAATCATGCCCATGAAGGAATTCATAATCAGAATTTATTCATCTTTTTTTTGTTTTTTTGCTTTTTTTTGTATTTTTCTATTTTTTCTTGAAATCCATGATCATGCTTGATTGTTTTGAAGTGGAAGAGGAAATTTCTTCCACCTGTTGTGTATCCAAACTGTCAAGCTGCTGCAAGAATTCCTCTTTAGTCAGAGGTGTATGGTACACCCTGAGGCGATGTCCATTCACTACCAACTTTCTCTATGACCCATCAATAGGAGATAAATGAGCTGCTCCATTGTCAAATACCTCTTCAATCTGGTAAGGTCCAAGCCATCTAGTTCTCAGCTTTCCAGGGAAGTCCTCATAGCGAGAATCAAATAGTAAAGCCCAATCTCCTTGTTGAAGTTTCCTCTGTTGAATGTGATTGTCATGCCACAACTTCCTCTGCTCCTGAATTACTTCAGTTTGGTGCAGAGCATCCAACCTAAGTTCATCCAATGCATTCAGTTGCAGAATCTTGTCTGTCTATGCCTGTGACAATTCAATTCCAATTTCCAATGTTGTGCGCAATGTTAGTAGCTCAAATTCAATAGGTAAGAGGGGCTTTTTACCAAAGACTAGTTCATAAGGTGTGAATCCAGTAGTGGATTTCCAAGTAGTATTGTAAGCCCACACTGCTTCAGGTAATTTATCTAGCCAGTTTCTCCTATGAAAAGCTACTATTTTTGTCAAGATTCATTCTAGTTCCCTGTTTGTTACCTCAACCTGGCCATTTGCTTGTGGGTGATAAGGTGATGATTTTCTATGTTTGATTTCATATAATTCTGTAAATGCCTCAATGACTTTAGATGCAAATTGGGGTCCTTGGTCTGTGGTGATAGACCGGGGAGCTCCAAATCTCTAAAAAATTTGAGTATACAAGAAATCAATGACCTTCTCTTCATGAGCATGTTTGAAAGCATGCACCTCTACCCACTTTGTCAAGTAATCAGTGCATACTAGAATATGCACCTTTCCTTGAGAAGGTGGATCAATAGGTCCTACAAAATCAAGCCCCCACCTCTCAAATGGCTCTAAAACCAATTGAGGCTGCAGTGGCATTTCATTTGTATGAGTGGGTTTCCCCATTCTTTGGCATGCATCACAATGCCTGATGTACTTTTTCACATCCTTGTGAAGAGATGGCCAATAATATCCTGTCCCTAAGATTTTCCTAATTGTGCTTTTTACAGAGTAGTGTCCACCTGAGGGTTCATCATGACAAGCCCTAAGGATATCATATACCTCATCCTTTCGGATGCACCTACGTAACACATGGTCAGGACTGCACTTAAAAAGTATACCCTTAATCCATTCAAAAGAAGAACTCTGTTTGATCAATTGTTTTTTCTGTTTTGAAGTGAAATGTGGAGGAACTTTCCCTGTGACCAAATAATTGGCTATATCTGCAAACCAAGGTGATTGGACTGATATAGCAAATAATTTTTCATCGGGAAAGGTATCTTCAACTAATTCCCCTTCATCCGTGTTACATAATCTGGACAAGAAATCTGCTATAACATTAGCTTTTCCTGGTTTGTTGATTATAGTGATATCAAATTCTTGCAGCAATAGTAACCAACGAATAATTCTTGCACTTACCATAGGCTTATTCATCAAATACTTAATGGTTGTGTGATCTGTGTGAATAAATATTTGATAACTCTGTGATGTAATGCCTGAATTTGTTGATGGCATAAATTACTGCTAAGAATTCTTTCTCAGTTGTGGTATAATTTTTCTCAGCTCCTATCAAATTCTTGCTAATGTAGTAGATGGCATAGTGTTCACCATTGTCAATTTGTCCTAATGCTGCTCCAATTGCAGTATTGGAAGCATCAGCCTGTATGTGAAATGGTAATGTCCAATTAGGTCCTCTTAACACAGGTGGAGTTACTAATTTCTCTTTCAGAGCTTCAAATGATTCCTGACACCTTGCAGTCCAGGAAAATTTAGAATCTTTAGTCAATAGGGCAAACATGGGATTGGCTATTGTGCTAAATATGGGAATAAACCTACGGTAAAAACCAATGTGTCCTAGGAAGCTTCGACATCGGTCTGAGTTTTAGGAGGAAGAAGATTCTTGATAATTTCCACCTTCTTTGGATCAACTCTGGATCCCTTGAAGAGAGATGTGATGACCAAGAACTATTCCTTCCTTCATCATCATAAAACATTTTTCTGGATTCAAGGATAACTGGTATGTTTCACAGTGAGTTAAAACTTTGTCAAGGTTTTCTAATGTAAAGTCAAAAGTCTATCCACATACTATGAAATCATCCATGTATATCTCAACATTATTGGTAGTCAGATCAGAAAAAATTGCTAAGACCGCTCGTTGAAATGTTGTTGGGGCATTACACAAACCAAAAGGTAAAACCCTATAGGCAAATGTTCCCCATGGACAGGTAAAGGTTGTTTTCTCTTGATCTTCGGGTGCAATCTGAATTTGATTATATCCACTAAATCCATCAAGAAAACAAAAGTATTTCTTTCCAGCAAGGGTATCTAACACATGATCTATGAAAGGTAATGGAAAATGGTCTTTGTATGTCACTTTATTCAGCTCTCTATAGTCTACACATACTCTCATTTTTCCATTTTTCTTAGGAACTATAACCAATGGAGAGACCCACTGGCTATCAAAAATTGGGTAAATGAATCCTACCTCCAGAAGTTTTTCAATTTCTTCCTTTACAATATCCCTTAGGGCAGGATTCTATCTTCTCTGGGGTTGTCTTATTGGCTTGACTTCTTCAGTATAAATTTTGTGGGTGCATATATCAGGGTGAACTCCTGACATATCTTTATAGTCCCAAGCAAAAGCATGAACATGCTTACGCAAGACAACTATCAATTTTTCTTCCTCTTCCCTAGTAAGCCAGTTGTAAATGTTCAAAAATTTGCCTGGCTGGACTTCTATTTGTTTTGTATTTGGAAGGACTGAATTCACTTCTTCATACCTGGTGATTAGGGAATTAAGAGGACACTGCTGAGATGGGAGGAAATAAGAAGTTTCTATTTCATTACTTCCTGATGGAAGCATATCCTGTATGGAACAGTGAGAAGGAAAAATCAGGTGATGGTGCCACCCATGTGGTAGTGAAACAGAGTTTTCCTGTGATAGTACAGATGGTTCACCTTCAAAATTTTGGTTCTCCTCATTCCTTAACAATTGATGGATATTCTACTGCTTCCTCTTCTAACCCTTGTTCATGCAGAACATTCATTAGGATAGTTTCATTTTCTAAATTTTCTGTGTCATGGAGGTCTTCTGTGTGTTCCCTTACTACCAAGGTGGCTAGTGTGGAAATAACCTCCTCTGATTCTTCATCTGAATCAGGAAACCATAACTGACCTAAAAAATTGCTAGATGGTTTTGCAGGAGGATACAGAGAGATCTATTTTAGATCAATACCATTTGAAATAGTCATTTTTCCAGATCTACAGTCTATGAAGGCTGCTGCAGTTGCAAGCCAAGGTCTTCCCAAAATGATGGGATATCCATGTGCTGAATTTCTTGGTTGTAAAACCAAAAAATCTGTAGGGAATTCCCAAGAAGAAACTTCTATAGGGACATCTTCAATGATACCTTCGAGGTTTTGCAAGTTGACCTATCAACCATTTCTAAAACTGTAAATGTGGGGCTGAGATGTTTGAGCTGTAATTGTTTCATTATATCCTTGGTCATGACATTTATTGCAGCTCCTAGATCTACTAAGACATTTGATATTGGTACTGAACCTATGGTAACTATGATAAGTAGACTTCCTGGGTCACTATACTTTGGAGGTACTAGTTTTCCAGACAAGAGATCAACTATCTTTCCTTCAACCTGAACAGTCTTAGGAAATGCTTTCTTTTTCTTCCTGCTCTTCTAATGCACAAATCTCGGACAATACTTTTAATCATTGGTATATCCTTAATGGCTTGCAATAAGGGCAATGATATAGTTAACTTTCTAAGTTCCTTGACCAGGTCTGACTCAGAATTTTCTGTTGTGGTATTGAATCTTTCAGGATATGGAATTATCCTTGATGAAGGTAATTGTTTTGCCTATGGTTCTATTTTTTCTTCTTCTTTCTCTATTGTTGGTTTAACTAGTTCCAAAGGTTCTTGCTCTTCATTTTCCTTGATTTTAATTGAAGCAGGTTCAGGTATAACTTTTCCTGAACGAAGTTGGATGTTACTACAATCAAGAACATTTATTTCAACATTTTCTTGAGCTTCAGCCACATAGACAGGGGATGCCTGTCTCATGTTGTTTGGATTAGTGAGTGATTGAGCTGGAAGTTGAGGTTGTTTCACCTATTGTGTTTGTTGTGGTTGGTTCTATTTTTCTTGAAAATTTTGATTAGGTGCAGGCAACAAATGCTGAGTTTGACCTTGATTTCTTTGTTGCCTTGGATAGGACTGGTATTGCTGATTCCATTATGGTTGATTTTGCATCCAATGTGGATTAGTCTGATTCTGATTCTAGGATGGGTTGTTTTGATTCCATGATGGGTTATTTTGATTCTGATTCCAGGTTGAATTACTCCAATTTGTTTGTGGCCATTCTTGGGAATTTGTCCATTGAGGATAATTCCAAGGACGTTGGGGTGGTTCTGATTGTCCCCAAGGCATAGTCCGGGGATTATGCCCCCAATTTGTAGGAAAATGAGGGGGATTTTGGTATTGAGAGAAATTTCCCCCTTGTTTTGGTCCAACATAGTTGAGTTCCTCAATCTGATTTTCTAACACAGTTTTGAGTTGTGGTAGCAGGTGGCATTTATCAGTTGAATGCTTCTTTGAACAGATACTACAAATGGCTGAGATAGATGTTTTATTCAAAGGACATTCCTACAAAGCATGTTTATTTCTACATCTTGGGCAATAAATTGCCAAAGGTTCTATGGTTTTTGCTTTTGCAGACATTTCCCCCAAAGTTGTGTTTAATTGCACTAGAATATCAGTTTTAAAATTTGCAAGTTCCTCTATTAGGTCCTTCACATCAGTGCCATTTGTACTCTTTTTTCTTCTTCCCTACTTATTGCGAGAGTAATTCCTATAGAGATCCACAATTTCCTCATTACTGAGAGTATTTACATCCCCTTTTCCCATCAAATCCAATACTTCTCTGGATTCATCTTGTAATCCTCTCAAAAATATGGTTTTACATAACTATGGTTCTACAAGTCCACATCTCCTTTGAACAAAGGAGAACCTATCAAGATAGTCTTCTAATGTTTCATCATCTTCCTATTTAATCCTGAATAACTCATCTTTCATATTCCTTACATGACAATACTCAAGATATTTGTCTAAAAACATAGTTTCCATTTGATCCCAAGTTCGGATGGAATTTGGCTCTAAGCTCATGAACCAGCGTAATGTTGAGTCCTTGAGTGTTGAGGGAAAAACCTTAAGTTTCTGATTGTCATTTACATAATCATAGGTTTGACACACTACTTTGAATTCAAACAAAAATTGATCAGGATCTTCAGATACAACACCTCGAAAGGTTGGAAGTACTGAAGGTGAAATGGTTTTCATGGGAGAGTTTTGTGTTGGATTCAAATGGATAGGATATTCAAATGTTCTGGAAGGTTGGGGCATATCCTGATCATCTCCTTCATTATGGACATAGCCATGTTGGCCATCTCTATCTAGATTGCCTCCCTCTGCCATAGTTTCCTGTTCCTTTGTTAAACCTATCCAAATTTCACTCTCAAGAGGTCCAAGATCCTCTATTGATGATGAGTCTGATGATTCTTCTTTCTTAGGATGTTCTAATGATGGTGAGACTGGTGATTTTTCTTTCAATATTTATGGTAATTCAAACACAGGTGATTCACCCCTTAGGCATGAAGATCTCCTTAATGGAACAAGCCAGGGATCCTTTTGGGTAATTCTACCTTTTTCATCCCTAGACTTACTCATTCATGTTTACTCTTAAATGACATAAATTATAGGTCAATAGTTGTTACTTTAACCAGTTGTTCTATTCAGATTTTATCCTGAATCTTCACAGCTCAGTCTAATTAACAGCTATTGGACTATTGTCACCTTCTAGCAACACAATTCCCTAGAAACGGTACCAAAATGATGCGTAGTCATTATACACATCATTAATTCTCAATGAATTTGTCAATCCAGGGTAGTGTACAAGGCTATCTACGGAAGAAGGGGTGAACAGGGTTATAACTTAGGTCAATCTGGAGCAACAGGTCTTATTGGTGAAACCGATTGTGTGGGGGATTTAGGACATTCCTATCTCTAAATTGCATAAATTAAACCTTAATATAGGTTGCAAAAATGGAAACTAATCATTAACTACAGAAATGAAATCCTAATTACAATTGTAGAATGAGACCTAATTATGTTGCAGAAATAACAGTTGTAGAATTAGAAGTCTGATTATAATTGCAGAAAGGAAATCTATTTACTTTTGCAGCAATGGAAACCTAATTATAGCATGGAAATGAAACCCTGTCAAGGCTCTGTAATAGAAGGTTGTCAATATTCTATGCAGGGGTTGACAACAAAACACAAAATGCAAGAAATTACAAAAAATAGTAAATTCTAGAAATGACAGTCTGCAATAAATTGAAAGCTTTGCTGAAAGTGGAGATTACAACCAAACCATTAATCACAAGATTAATCTAAACATAAAATAAGCTAAGATTGCAAATACTATTAGTTGTTTACAAAGAAATGAAATGACAAGTTCTACAACTCATTCTACTGCAACAAAATCAGAATAAAAACTCTTGTTAGTCCTCCTCCTAGGTCTGGAAGTGGCCAACCTCCTTGTCGAGAAGAAGGTATGAGTCTCTCTCTCTCTAGATCTTACTCACACTCATTTACAAGCAATATGAAATAGAAATAGTACACTTTATTGATTCAAGAACATGATTACAATAATTCTCTGAAAACCTGTTACAGGACTATAACAATCACTTTTATGATTATTGCCTATTTTCTCCTATATTTCTCTACTCTCTGCTTTCTCTATCTTCTACTAGCTCAACCTGAATGGGAGCCATATTTATAGATGTCCTAAGATCTACTGACAACTGAGAATATCTCAAAAGATCTAATCCTATTATGTTGCAACAATTCCTGGTTTTATCCTAGAAGAAGATCAAACTTGATCTTTCCATAAATGGTGGCTTTGGTCGGCAAGGATGACAAAGTCAGATGGGAGATATTTTCCCTTACCCTTTTCAATATTTATTTCCCTTTTTCCAGCATCAAAAATCGGTCAACAAGTCAAAAAGCACATTCTATTTTCATTCCGAAGATAAGTGGCTCATTTCGAAGAGACTGCAATTCTCATTTCGAAGATCCGCTCATTTCGAAGACACTGTGTTTTCTCATTTCGAAGATATCTGTTCATTCCGAAGAGACTTCGGAATGAACAAATGTGTGCTCTTTAAATGATTTCCTCTACATTTCTCATGTGGGTTATCTCTCGGGATCAGATTCCAATGGTCTTCATCTCTTTCCATATGTGAATTCCATGCCTTGCCATTCATTGGCAGCTGGCTGGAATTTACATGGGAAAAACCAGTTTTTGTTGCACAGTAATAGTTTGCTTGCACTGTTGCCAGATTTAGGTAAAATAAATGCTTGAGACATATCAAAACATGATTAGTGAAATGCTGCTATCAACCTAAGCATATCTCATTTTAGCAAGTCATAACAAAATAACATAAAACTTATGCAAAAAGTTGTAAAAATCAGAATATAGTATTTCAGATACATTTATCATGCAAATAGTTAATACACAACATATTGAATTAACTTAACTAGCATATTAGATTAAACATAAGAGTTTGTAGGCAATTTCAGTGTTCAAAACATGTTATGATTGAGGCATTTCCAGGCCTCATCGGTAAGCTTCTACAACATTACAATTCAAAAGTAATAAATGCAATTTTGAGAGGTTTGCATAGAACAAAGTCCATAAAATTTATGCATTATCAAGATGCAAAAGGAATGTGGGATAAGTTGCAAAGTATATATGAAGGAGATAAATGTGTCAAGAAAGCAAAGATACAAAATCTCAAAGGACAATTTGAAGAGTTAAGAATGAAGGATGAGGAAAACATTAGTACATATGTACTTCGAGTCAATGAAGTTGTTAATGCTATGCAAGGAATTGGACTTAAGGTTAAAGAATTAGATGTCTGTGATAAGGTCTTAAGATCTCTTCCAAAAAGATTTAGTGAAAATATTTTTGCTATAGAAGAATAAAAGGATGGTGATTCTTTGACAAGAGATATGTTTCTTGGTATTCTTACAAATTTTGTGTTGAGAAAAAAATAACCTAATCCCTAAAAGGAAGCAGCTTTCCAAGCAATCAAGAAGACAAAGGGTAAGAATTCAGAATCAAGCAATGAGTCATCCAGTGATGAAGAAGAAAATTATGGTAGAAGGAATAAGGATTGAAGAATATTTAAAGATACAAAATCGGTTAAATATTTTAATTGTGGAAAGTATGGTCACTATGCAACTCACTGTCAAGAAGCTAAAAATTACAATATTGAAGAAAAACATGATCACAGGAACATACAATCAGAAAGATATAGGTACCAAAAGAAAAGCAAGGATGGACAAAGTAGACAAGGAAAGAAGTTCTTTCAAAGGCAAAAGAGGAGCTACTATGCAGACAAGGCAAGTAAGTACTCAAGTGATAGTGATGCTAGTTTCTCAGATAATGATAGATATGAACTCCTATTTATGATTGAAGAAAGGAAGAAGTCAAGAAAAGGTCACTAATAATTCTCAAGTGTTTTAGATGTGGTAATTTTGGACATCTTGAAGATAGTTGTACAAGGAATGGTTTCAGTTTTAGTGATGATGAATATGAAGATACACTTGAAGGACCAGAAGAGAATCTTCTAATAGCACTAGAAGAAGAAGAAGGTGATCCTATAGAAGACAAGTCAAAATAAAATAAAGATGTAGACAAAGGCAAACAAATAGAGGAAGAATCATATAAATAAGGATATGATCTCAAGGGAGAACTTATTTATGCTCTTCACATAGTAAAAAGGGTAAGAAAGCAAAACTCTAAACTTGGGTTCTCAGTTTCAAGAATATGATGAAGAGAGAAGAAAGCTTATAGAGGATCTAAACAAGTCAATGGCTAAGACAAATAAGTTCAAGGAGAAGTTAGAAGCAAAGGTTCTAGAATGTGAAAAGCTAGAACAAGAGGTGGCTCCACTAATAGGAAAGTCAAAAAACTCCAAGAATCCAAGCTACAAGGTTCGGAAAGAGCTCAAAGATTTTAGATAATATGATCAAGGTACAAAAAGCCTACAACAAACAAGATAGGTCTTGGTTTTGAACAAGCTCAAAATAAACAAGAAGAGGAGTCAACCTCAAGTTCTGAAGAAGAAGAAACTTCATAAGAAGACAATGTAAGAGAAAGTGAGACATTCGAGGATGAGTTGGACAACATAAAGTTCAAAAAGGAAAGGAACAATGCACAAAGGAGAAACATATGGAATAACAATCAAAATAGGTTAAGAGAGACTAAGAGACCAATGAGGTCAAGACAAAGAAACTTCAATGGAAGATGTTTTTCATGTCACAGGTTTGGGCACATGGCTTCACAGTGCAGGACACATGAAAGACAAGAATATGGGAACAAATAAGTTTTCCATGGGTATTGCTACTCATGTAATCAGTTTGGTCACAAGGCAATGAATTGCAGGGTTCATGACAGAAAAGGATATGGCTTCACTAGGAGAAATCCTAAGACATTTACACTTCCAAGGAATAATAACATTAAGTGTTATAAGTGCAATAATGATGGACATACAATGAAGTGGTGTAGAGCAGACATTCCAGAACCAAGCAGGAACAAGAAGAATATGAATATGAATAAGAACGGGAAAAGGAACAAGAAAAAGGATATGGATATGAACAAGAACAAGAATAGGAACAAGAATAGGAACAGGAATATGGATATGGATAGGAACAGTCAAAGGGATCATAAGGATCGGATGAGAAGGAAAGAGGACAAAGGTAAAGACCAGTGCTTGTTGGGAGTAGAAATACTCCCACCCCAAAATTAACCACCTCAAGAGGAGGTGGGGGAGGGGCTAAGCTAAGAGACTCATTCTTAGCCCCGAGCCCCAAAGGTGACCCTTTGCCATTGATGTCAAAGGGGGAGAGATTTGAGTAAGGGGGAGAAATTTGGTATTTGAATAAGGGGGAGAGATTTGGTTTGAGAGAGCAATTTTTGAGGGGGAGCAAAATAAAAAGGTCAAGGAAATGGTAAAAAGTTATTGGGTTGCCATCAATGACAAAGGGGGTTGGACATTTTGAGTCCATGGAGTTGTCATTGATGTCAAGGAATGAAGTTGTCATCGATGTCAAGGAGTGAACCATTGTTGATGCCAATAGGTTAAAAGGAACAATGCAAGATGTTACAAAATAATATTATGTGAAGCAAAATAAAAGGTTTTTTATTAAAACCATGGTGGCACAAAAGTTTTATTAAAAACCATGATGGATAAAAGGTTTTTTTATTAAAACCATGTGGGCAAAAATAAAGGTGTTTATAAAGACCCAAGGAGGCTTTTTTTAAAAAGCCAAGGAAGAAGATTTAAATATTTAAATTCAAATGAATTTAAATTTTATAAAATAAATATTTATTTAATTACTTAGGGTTCAACCCTAAAGTCATAGCATCGAAGTTCAAAGTCGAACACCACTACCGATGCATTGGAGGAAACCATAGGCAATATAAATATTACCTCACCCAAAGAAAAACAAAAAAGTAATTCAAATTTCGAATCATGAGATATTCATTGTAGTTTCGTAGAAGGAAGAAGAGGAGATAGTGCGTTGATGTCATCTCAAAATTTTAGGTGGTTTCAAGAGGAGAAGGGAATCACCATTAACCACCATACGACGGCTAGTGCAGTTGGCAGTTTTTTGTCTTAGTGGTGGAGAGGTCATGGGTTCAAAACCTGATGGTAGTATGCGGATAAACATTTTTCATGTTTACTTTTGTGATGCCAGTGGGAGGTTATTAAGCACACGGGTGCTTAAGCTCCCACGTGAGCGCTTAGCTCACGTGGCAGCCAAGGCCACGGCTAAGGCACAAAGGGGAGGCAACGTCTTGGGTTTGAATCCCACAAAGGGGCAAGGTATTAATTTTTTATTAATTTGAATTGCCTAAGGTTGTGTGAGAATATTAGGAGGGATAAGGTGATGATTAAAAGTGGATTATTTACTTTTAAGCTAAAATGATTTTTGGGCATCATAAAAGGTAATTTTTGATAAAGTAAAACTAAGGTAATTAATTTTATCTTAGAAGAATAAATTGCATTATTTTATAAAGTATTTTATTTGATAAGTGCAAAGTAAAACTAAGGTAATTAATTTTATCTTAGAAGAATAAATTGCATTATTTTATAAATTATTTTATTTGATAAGTGCAATTTGAGAAAGGAGTTATAAGTAGTAATTGAGTTATATTTTATTGAAGAGTTTTTGATGAAAATTATGATGTTGGAATTTATTATTGAGATGGAGCAATAAGGTGTATTTGGGATTTTGAGTTATCATTGTATTTTATGAAAAGTGTTAGGGTGATAATTCTTGTCATCTAACCCTTTGTACTTGGAAAAGAAAGTTGTGATATTTGATCTAGGTTTTGAAGGTCATCCTACATCAAAGAAAAAGGTATGGGCATATTCTTCTTTGGTTGAGTTGATTGGTTGGTTTTCTGAAAAATAACTTTGGAGTGAAAAGGGCTTAATTAGGTTTCCTTGTTGAGTTGTTGAGCTATATGTGAAGATTGTTTTATAAGCATTGTTGTGTGCTTTAATGCTTCAAGGTTTTGAATAAAGAGTTATTGATAAACCTTGTTTGATAAGCATTGTTGTTAAGCATTGTTGAGTGAAGCTTAAACTAGGGTTTCAAGAGAGTTCTTATTATGTGAGGTTGGTAGATAAGTATTGTTGGAAACATTTTGAGTGAGTGTTCATATGCTTGGACTAGGGTTTGTGAGCAAGGATTATTTCATTGAGTGATTGATTGAATAGAGTTGGTTGAGCCTAGTCAAGTGGATGTGTGAAGTGATAGCTCAAGTTCTATAAAAAAAATTATTCTATATTATGAATTGAGTTGAGAAAGTGATTGAGAGTCTTGTGAGTGTGAATCATATTGAGTCTCTAAAAATTCTCTATATGTTTCTAAGAGAGTGATTGAAATTGATTGAGTATTGAGGTGAATGTGAAGCATATTGAGTCTCTAAAAATTCTCTATATGTTTCTAAAAGAGTGATTGAAAGTAATTGAGTATTGAAGTGAATGTGAAGCATATTGAGTCTCTAACAATTATCTTTATGTTTCTATGAGATTGGAAAAGTTCTAGTGTGGACTTGTTGAGCAAATTTGAGGTAATTCTTTGAGAAGACTTGTGGACATATTTGTGTGAGCTTTTGTGGAAGCTTACAATACATATTGAGAGCAGATTTGGATAAGTTCTAGTGAGGACTTATTGAGTATATTTGGACAAGTTCTAGTGAGGACTTGTTGAGCAGATTTGGACAAGTTCTAGAGAGGACTTGTGGACAGTTTAGTGTGAGCTTTTGTGGAAGCTTACAAGGAATATTTGAGATAAGTCTTTGAGAAGACTTGTGAGCAGAGTTGATTGATTTTTTCAAAACCTTGAGTTAAGGTTTGGGGCAGATCTAGTAGAGTTGATTTGAGATTGATTCAAGCTTTGTGTTAAGGCTTGAGGACAAATATTGAGGATATATTTGTGCTAGACCGAAGGACTGTGTTTAGTGCATATCAGAGGACAGAGATTGAGGACATATTTGTGCTAGACCGAAGGACTGTGTTTAGTGCAGATTTGAGGATAGATTTTGGTGTAGATTTGAGGATAGGTTTATGCCAGACCAGAGACAAATATTGAGTAGATTTGTGCTAGACCGAAGGATTGTGTTTAGTACATATTTGAGACAGAGCTTTGGAGGTGACAGAGTATAGAGGACAATAGTCTACATTGGATAGATATCAATTAGCTAGGGTAGTGAGGACAGGTGCCTTTAGTGGATAGAGATCCATTAGTTAAAGCAGTGGGGGTAACAATTCTTCTATTAGGTCTCCAGTCAGAGCTAAGGAGAAAGGATTTCTCCTATGGATAGAGATCCACGAACTTGATTAGGGGATTGGTGTCTTCTTTGGATAGAGGTCCATAAACATTGTAATAGGGAAAGGATTCCCAAGAGATTGATCGAGAAAATTTTAGTGAAATATTTTCTTCGTGGAGTAGCCCACATTGGGTGAACCACGTAAATTTTGGTGTCTCCATTGTGTGTGGTGATTTGTGCATTGCTTTTATTACTGTTGTTGATATTGCTATATTTACATTGCATAATATTTATTGGGAAAGAAAAGTAAAAAGCGGTCTTATATTGTTCACCCCCTCTTAGTATAAGCTTGTGTTCTTCAGTGAAGTGGATATTTAGATATTTAAGAGGCACTTCAAATGTGTCATTTACTTTGGATCAACATATTTGTAAGTTAAAGATTTTGTAGATGTTGGGACTGAAAAATAAGGCACACTTTATTTACAAGTTATCTTACAATATATAAGCATCAAGCTTAGGAGGGAGATATGACAAGTGTCATAAGCTCCACTCCAAGTGTCTTTCAGAAGACACCACTCCAACTCAAACTGAATACAGGGACAAGTGACAGAAGACAAATGTCAACCTATCAATTATAGGCATAGTGCACATTATAACAATAATAATATTCTAACATTCCCTCTTAATGTGCACTATCCTAAAAAGATAAGTCAACATTAGATAACATTTCCCATTAATGTTGACTTCTTTTACATAGATATAGCAAATTGCTAAACTGAGAAAACTTGTCTTTCCCAAGTGACTTGGTGAATATGTCTGCTACTTGATATTGAGTTGGTACATACTTCATGTGTATAATGCCTTCTTGGACCATTTCTCTAATGAAGTGATGATGGATCTCAATGTGCTTTGTTCTAGCATGGAAAAATAGATTCTTGGTCATCTTTATGGTACTTTGATTGTCACAATATATATATGTTGGACCATGTATGAATAGCCCAATATCTTGAATTAATTGCCTCAACCATATTGCCTCCTTAGTTGCCTCAACTGCTGCTCTATATTCTGCTTCTGCTGAAGATAGTGAAACTGTGTTCTACTTCTTTGTGCTCCATGAAATAGAGCCTTGGCCTAATTGAAAGCAATAACCTAATGTAGATCTTCTAATTTCAGGACAACTGGCCCAATATGAATCTGTGTATCCAATCAAAGAAAAAATATCACTTGATTTATACATAAGGCCATGATGAGGTGTGACCTTTAGGAATATCACAATCCTCTTAGTTGCTATCCAATGGCTCTTCTTAGGATCCTGCATGAATCTGGAAATAAGACCAACTGAATAGCAAATATCTGGTCTAGTTGAAGTTAAGTAGATCAAACTTCCAATTAGTTTCCTGTAAAGTGTACCATCAACCCTTTCTTCTTCATCAGTATTTACCAATTTCAATCTAGTTTCCATGGGATTTAGAGAGGGCTTACACTACTCCATGTGAAACCTCTCCAAAATAGACTGAATGTACTTAGCCTATGAGATAAAAATATTACCAGGCTGTTGCCATACCTCTATTCCTAAGTAATAATGGAGGAGGCCTAAATCTGTCATCTCAAAGTTCTTGCATAAGTTCTCCTTGAGCAACCTTATTCCTTCTATGTCATCACCTGTAATGAGAATATCATCCACATACAATATAACCAAAATGATGCGGTTCCTCCAATGTTTCACATAGAGAGTAGATTCTACTATAGATCTAGTGAAACCAAGGTTGAGAAAATAGGAGTCAATCTTTGCATACCAAGCTCGGGGTGCTTGCTTCAACCCATAAAGAGCTTTCTTTAATATGAGGACTTTGTTATTTTGGCCTTCAACTGTGTACCCTGGTGGTTGTTTCACATACACTTCCTCCTTCAAATGACCATTGAGAAATGCACTTTTAGCATCCATTTGATATATTGGCCAATGTTTTTGAACTGCCATAGCAATAACTATCCTGATTGTAGTCATATTAGCCACAGGAGCAAAGGTCTCCTCATAATCAATTCCCTCTTGTTGCTTATAGCCTTGAGCTACTAGGTGAGCCTTATAGTGATCTAGTGAGCCATCTGCTTTATATTTTGCTTTGTATACCCATTTTGTACCAATGGTATATTTTCCTTTGGGTAAATCAACTAACTCCCAAGTGTGATTTTTTTCAATGGAATCTAATTCTTGATCCATGCATTAACCCATTTAGGATAACCAAGTGCTTCTTTGACATTAGAAGGTTCAGTTTGGCTAAGGACTTTGGCCATTAGGGCATAATTCACTTGGTGTCTTAGGGCTGAAGGCCTTTTACCTGTATAGGTGGGCAAATGATTTTGGGCTTCATCTATTGTGGCTTCAACCCACTTGGGTAAAGGATTGGATGATGTTTCTTGATCATTAGGAGGAGGAGATGGAGGACATGGATCATTTGTAGGAAGTTCTTCTTGTGGATGAATTTCTTAATTTATGAGTGAAGGAGAAGGACTAGATGATATTGTATGCATGAATGGAGCAACTATTTCATTAGTTATTTCTAAAGTGGGGGCCTTAGGAGGATTAGATGGGGGATACTCATGAAAGGTAACATCCCTAGATAGAATGATTTTCTTGGAAATAGGTTCATATAATTTATATGCATTGGCACTATCACTATAGCCAACAAAGATGCATTTTTGGCTCTTATCATCAAACTTCTTCCTTTTCTTATGAGGAATATGAGCATAGGCATCACATCCAAAGATTCTCAAATGGCCCACATAGGGCATCCTTCCACTCCATGCTTCTTCAGGTGTTATTTCATGTAAGGCCTTTGTGTATGACCTATTAGTCAAGTATGTAGCAGTAAGAACAACTTCTCCCCAAAATGAGTTAGGTAATATAGCAACATGTAACATTGATTTTGCCCTATTTGTGATTGTTCAATTTTGAATTAGATTTTGCCCAGATTCAGTGCTAATGACATGAGAGTGGGTAGGTTGCCGATGTATCTAAGCCGCGTAGAATCCACATGGTGTAAGCACCTGAATGTCCCTATCAAACTATTTCAATCTTGTTTAACCAACTAAAAATAATAATATTGAAAACATACCATATTATGAGTTGAAGTTTCCCGAGCTGCAAGCTAAAATAGGTGGGACTCTTTTCAACAGGTCCACAATTTGATTTTTACACAAACTCCCTCCTTAGCCACACAGGGAATTTTCATTGCGCTTTTGTTTGATAGGCGGCTTTACTTGCAGCATACAGGTGGAGGGATCATTCGAGTAGGGCACGCCAAATTCCAAACAGTGTAGTGTGGTTTTTTTTTCAGGTTCTTCTGCTAACAGTTCACTAGCGATCCAAAAGCAACAATATTATGGTATTATCAGGTTCTTCCGCTAATAGTACACCAACGATCCGGAAGCAACAGGTTTTGGAGCAATCAAAACTGGATTCGATTATCAAGCTTTGCAGTCTCAATGTTTGTTAATGGCCCGAAATCCTCTGGTGATTTCCCTAAAAAAAAATAATGGAGTTTCTAGTTTCTGATCCACTCAATGAGTGGAGAGCATACTCCCTGACTCCATACTCAAACCCCAAAAAATCCCATAGGCAGAACTCACTGCTCTGATACCAGATGTTAGGACTAAAAAATAAGGCACACTTTATTTACAAGTTATCTTACAATATATAGGCATCAAGCTTAGGAGGGAGATATGAAAAGTGTCATAAGCTCCACTCCAAGTGTCTTTCAGAAGACACCACTCCAACTCAAACTGAAGACATGGACAAGTGACAGAAGACAAATGTCAACCTGTCAATTATAGGCATAGTGCACATTATAACAATAATAATATTCTAACAGGTAGATTCTGATTATAGAGGAGATAAATATGGGTGAAAGTCCACTACAAAATATACTTTCACTCTTCCTGGTGGAGTTGTGAGTTGGACTTCTAAGTTGCAGTCTATGGTGGCTTTATCAACCACTGAAGCAAAAATATTGCAATGGCTCATGCTAGCAAAGAGGTAATCTAGCTAGAGTGACTATTAGAGGACTTCAATATAATGCAAGGGAAGATTGCATTGCATTGTTATAGTTGAAATGCTATTTAGTTAGTGAAGAACCCAACATTCCATGATCACACCAAACACATTGATTTTCAGTACCATTTTACAAGAAATATGATGGAAGAAGGTAGGATCTTGTTAGAGAAGATTGATACTAAAGTGAATCCTATATATATTCTTACAAAGTTTGAGTGGTGTAAAAATTATCTGGGCTTGCTGAAAACGTGATAAGGGCAACATTGGGAAATTGGCATTTAGATGGAAAACAAAGGCAAAAAATTCTTACATATCGACTTCAAGTGGGAGAATGTTAGGAGGTGAAGTCAATATCTAGATTTTCAATGTTCTTCAACATAGTGGTGCATGGTGGTGCAACTCTTAAAGTGATTTTGCTTTTAAAGTTGTTTTTGCTTTTAAAGCTACTTCTGCTTTAAAGCTATTTTTACTTTTAAAGCTCCTTTTGCTTTTAGAGCTACTTTTGCTTTTAAAGCTATTTTTGCTTCTAAAGTGAGTTTTTTTTAAACGCAATTAATAAAGCAACTTTTTTTTGATAACTAGAATTTTATATACAAATTGGGTTTTTTAAGAGGATCCCAAAACCTTATAATAAAAGGGTCATAGCACTAAGATTTAAAGCAATTCCTTAGTACATGAAAATAAACACAAACTGAAAGGAAAAGGGCCAGAAACAACCCTTGATCTAGTAGAAAGACTAGATTCTAGTACCAACTAGTGAGACCCACTTCACCAAAATATCATCCTCCCATTTTGGGCAGACTGGGATATTCCCATGGGTGGATACAACAGTCTAGGATCCACCCAAGGGTGGATACAGTCTAGGATCCTCCTAGGGGTGGATACAGTGCACCTGCCCAGACCTACGTAGGGAGAGCAGAAAGGCCAAGAATAACCTGCAACTAAAAATCCTTTCCAAAAACCAGAAGCAAGGAATTTTTAGAAAATTGGAGAGAATCCTTGCCGAAGGACTGCTCGAGATGCAACCCAGGGTGTAGCGGAGTAGCAAGAAACTGCATGAGAAAAGTAGCAAGTAGCACTGGGATACAAGCCAAGGATCAGTAGCGGGGTAGCCTGGGAAATGGTATCAGGTCCTCAAAGAAAAAATGAAAAGGCTCTGCTTGACCCTGTAAAGTGGAACAACACTATTGGGGATATCTACAAGCCAAGATATCCTTGTGCACAACAAGGAGAAATACGAGGAAGCCAGAAGGATCCAGGGAAAACAACAAGCGCAAAGAAAGGATCCTGAAAGCCAAAACTAAATGAGGAAGGAGGGATCATAATTGCAAACACACTAATCTCCACCCCCAAACCAGAGAATACAGAAGGAAGCCCCCACTACTACATAAAAAAGGCCTAGGAACCACCATACTTGCTCATGAATAGATCCAAGGAACTGGGACCAGAAGCCCCTGAACAGGAATTGAAATGAACAACTTGAGGATCCCAGGTGGGGAGCAGCAACAGGCACAAAGATGGGATCCTCGAAAGCCTAACTTGGGGGAACTAGGGTTTGCATGCACTGATCATGGGTCCCCCCCACCAAGATCCAGACATGCAATAGAAACCCTAGGAACCCTAGAAGAAGGGACCAAGACCCCCCATCCTTGCTCATGGATAACTTCAAGGAACTAGGACTGGGACTGGGAACAACCCAGGCAGAGGAAGAGGCCCACCTCGAAGGCCAACCAATGCATTGGGTGTCCACCAAATTGTAGATCTAGCAAGAAGAAGCATCCAAACAGGAAATTGAAATGGTCCCTACCCAAAGGTACGAGACCAAAAACAACCACAGGCATCCTAGAGAGGAGTCATTGGCATAAGAGGAAACTGGCCCCCCAGACCAACCCCGAAGCAGAGAGGACCTCATGGGATGCACCAAGAAGCAGTCAAAATCCCAACCTGCCACCACCATCGATCGAGGAAGCCCTAGGAACCGGATCCAAGAAAAAAAACCTACAAAAAACCCCAGGGGAAATCTTGAGGGAGATCAAGGAAGGGATCCCAGAAACATATAGGAAACCATAGGAGACACTTGGGATGCACCAGAACACAGGCTCATGCAGGGAAACCCTGAAACTGCTAGGAAAGGAGCAGAAAGTGGAGAAGGATCTCCCTCCAAGGATATCATCTGCTACAAAGCATTCCTAGAGCGGGATGACCCAGGATGAGCCAGGGACTGGGCAAGAACCAGGGGAGGGGGAGCAGGGAGAGGGAGCAGGACCCTCCCCATCCCCAATAAAGCAAATTTTTAATAAAGTGCTTTTATCTGGAATGTGCCACGACTTTTTTGGAATCTTGCTTTGTGTTTCTATAAAATGGGAAATACCCCTTGCATTATTTACAATGCGAATGTATGAAAGCTTGCTGAGAATAATAAAAGAGAAAATCTACCTTTTATCCCATGGTTTTTCCCTGCACACTGCAAGGTTTTCCACGTAAAATCTTGTGTATTATTTTTGTTGTTTAGCTTGTTTGCTTTTAATTACCTAAGAAACAACTCTTGACTAGTGCCACTACTATTGGTGGTTGTTTCTATTGGATTTTTAGCCAGATTATCACAGGTCCAAATGCATTTAGGATCTTGAGTAAAATCAGATATTAGAGCAATCAATATAAATGGCCAAAATCAATGAACACTACATTCATGAAAATAATAATAATATGAAATAAAATGGCCAATATCAATATCAATATGCATAAATAAACTTACCATATAATTGCTCAAAATATTGTATACAAACTTCAATAATATCTTATGAATCTTCAATTACATTTCATGGAGCCTTGTCTCCATAATATAGCCTTAGAAAGGTTACTCTTCAATACTTAACTATTACTCTCCTCACATATTCGAAAGATGCAACCTTTCCTATTTCATGCATAAGACAAACCCTCACCTATATTTTGGCTTCTCATCTTGCCACTTGTACAAATGACTCTCAACTCTCTATTTACTCTTGCAAACTTTATTCTATGATACTTGCACAATTTAGTATATGATACATTCTGCACTCTATTACAAAATTGTGGGTACAATTTTGTTTCTCTGCACTGACATATTTTTTTGCAAAAGATTATGCTTATGAAGGAGCACACCAAATATTGAAGGACATTGATGGTCGGGTGAAATATATCAAATAATGGCACCAAAAATAATGGGTAGACTAAAGTAGGGAGTGGATGGTAGATTGAAGTAGGGCAGGTAGTAGAGAGGACAAACAATCTACTCTTGACCTTGGATAAAACTTTCCAAAATGCCCGCTCACTTATTGGAAGGACCTTTCAAGTTGTTAGAAATGATGAAAATTTTGGGAAACCCCACCCTTGGGGAAGACATGAGCTCCCACCCATCTCGGGCGAAAGTTGCAAAGCACAAGTTGGGAAAAACTATGAATAAATGTCTGCCCTCTTCCATGATGCCTTCGTGGGTGGAAGGAAAGACAAAAAAGCACCCAAACGACATACAAAGCTCCCACCATCGCTCAAATTTCAAGCAAGTGATGTACCCACTGTCGCAACCATCTAGTACCAGGTGCTCGTATGCAAAAGTGATAGATTCAAGATGCAATGCTCCCAAGGTGATCAATGCCTATCACTCACCGCGTAACCAGAGGATCATCAACCAAGGAATATGATGAGGTATCTAAGAGTTGATGAACTGGGCAAAAACGTCAGAGGATCCAAAGGCCCAAATCGACCTAGATGCATCTACCTCCTTCTAGAAGATTGATGTTATCCCAAGGAACAATGTACCAGTGCGACACTTGTCAGCTATAAGAGTTGTCTTCTTGCCTACCGCAATTAATATCTAAATTTTGAAGTCAATGTAAATATACCTATAAATAGGAGAATTTTGGTCATTCCTAAGGGTGACTCTTTAGACATTACAATTCATATGTAAGGTTTCACCATTGTGTATAAATTCTTGTTTAGTATTCGATTTTGCATTAGTGTTCTTTTTGTATTTGTATGAATGCTTGTTTCTGCTTGGTTGTTTAAAGTGTCTCAAGATATTCTACAATTTGGATTTCATGGGATTTGCTTAAGTAACATAGTAGCATGCATTTGTAAATACGGGTTGGGGGATTTTTTTTGTTAAATCTTGTAGGATAGGAGAGCTCTAATTCTACATCCTATATTTCATGCACCTATACCATTGGTTCTAGAATTCACCCCCCATCCACCGCTTTGAAGAGCTTGAACGAGGGGCTTATCAGTTGATCTGTTAGGTGTGGGGTCCGTGGTGTATCACCTATATAGGTCTTGATGCGGTTATACCTATCCTTGTGAGTTATGGCTATGACCATTTCCCCATATCTTTCTCTCCTTTTCCATTTTTCCCTTTCCCTAATCTAAAATGTAGATAGCTAGAACCATCTCAAGAAACCGGCCTCCTTCAGAGATCATCCATCCTATCCCGAAATGGCGACCATTCTATGTTGTATCGCTGGTCCACCCTTACCTTGGTGCACGATGCTATATTGACAACCAATAGTTTTTGGCTACTGTGTTGGGTAACTCACTGAGTTTTCATGTTTTAGAAAATGAGAGTTTTGTGACTCTCTGATTTTCCCATATTTGCTCAAAATCACTTGGCAAATTTGACTGCGCAATACGCCCCGATCATGATATCAGTTGCCTATTCGCACCGAAGATCCAAACATCCCAAATAACTCAAGGTATGATGAATAACCTTGATCTCGCTAGTAGATATAGCATGTTTATTTGATGACTCTGACTCCAAATCCAACAAAAGAACTGAGACCTCTAAATACTGGTTCCAAGATGGCTCAACCGTCTTTTCCCTAGTGGAATGACCCCAGTCCACTAAACCTCCACTAATGACATAAAATTCCCAAATGTTCCTTGAAATCACTATCCAATTATAATGGCACCTTGGTAATTGCTCGAGAACATCTAGAAGATGTCACCGTACTAGCACCCCTCCATGGTCTTACCCATAAAAACATCATGATCAGGCTTTTGATCTTGTTGCTAGAAGAAAGGACACTACTGTGGTATCAAACCCTTCAACAAAAATCCATCTTCTCATGTGCGAATTTAGTGGGAGATCTGATTGACACATTTGATGGCTCCATGGACCCCTTCCAACTCTTGATGCACCTCTCATTCATCAAGAAGGCACATTTTGAATCCCTCATTGACTTCAATATTCGATTCGAGAGGAGTTGGAAGAGGATTCCCCATCAGTACAAGCCATCATCCACCTAGGCTCACTTGTACTATGTTCAGGCCCTCAACTTGAATATAGGCCTCCTATTTCTATAATATAGGGAAAAAATATTCTCTCAAATCTTTTAGGAGGTCATACGGGTAGAGTGACTCTTGCTTCAAGCAGGAAAGACATCTTCAGATGACTCTGTCTTCCCATCCCCTTTTCTATCCATTGTTGTTTCCCTTCCAAATGCATAGTACCCACCATGGATGCCATCTCAAGCTATGTAGGATCTAGGGCTACAGTTCGATGAAATACAAGGGGTATATTGCATCTTGAGATCATGTGAGAGAAGTGCAAGCACAAGCCTTGAAAGTGACAACTTCAATGCTTGCACCTTCTCCTAGAATATGGAGGATTTGGAACAGGGTGTAAATTCCACCCATAAAGAGGAGGTATTTTTGCACCCTTTTTATTTTTAAGGACATGATGAGCAAGAGCCAAGTCATATCCATGATGTCTTAGTTGATCAACACCCAGTTCTTGAGGAGGTCCCATCAACATCAGGCTCAATTAATGAAGCCTGCAAAAACAAGTGCACGAGAATGACGAAGGTGTATGAAGCTAATATTTCACAACAAGTGAATCCCAAGGATTGGCAACATCGGATCCCGTTTCCAGACAAACCAGTATGAAAGGAAGGCTCCCACATGGAAAAACTCATTGTCACCTTGATCATTGATTGCATAGGTATTGGTATGCATGATGATCTGCCAAGCCATGAACACTTCATGGCTTGGATAGAATGGTAGTGTCAACTAAACTATAGAAGGTACCTCAAGTACAATGCCATATGGTCCAATCACTATAGATTCACTAGATTACCTCTAGAACAAATTGATGGTTGTGGCATGCCACTCACATCGTAATTTTGTTTATATAAACCAACTGGTAAATAAAAGTGCTTAAGGAACTTGGATGAGTGACATCATCTTGTCCTTGGAATTTGGGAGGGGATCATCATAATGCTTCATTTTAAAATCCACTCATATTTTTCTTGATTGTCGTCATGATCCCGTACCTAATGGATCTAAGGCTCGAGATTCAAACATCTTTACACGTAATCTTGTAAAATATATCTGTTGTTTTTTGAAAGCAGTGTCCACTCCTCGTATAATGGAAAAAATGGATTATAAAAGGTACCCTAAGGGGTAGAAGAAACATGACTTAAAAAACATGAACCTAAAATTGGCACTGCAACCGAAGATTCTCGGGAAGAGTGGAAATGAGCAAACGCGATTCTTACGAGATTGCATCAAAAAGAGGTGTTGTGCCAAAAATAGTGAATGCCCTTGGCATTCTATCTATTTTTAAATCCGTCATGATCCTCGATGGGGTATGTTAACATGAATATGATCTGCGACAATGTCCCATGGATCGTTTTCCATTTTGTTTCTCTTTTTTTGTGCATCCTTTGCTTCCTTCTCTTTTCTCGATTCTCTGATGTTGCCAAATGATCAAGTTGGTGGTAGCTATCCTCTTGCTTTTTTTGCTTCCTGTGTTTCCCTCCCTCCCTCTTCCCCTATTCTCTTTTTCATGTTTTACTTGTTTTTTTCACTTATCGTCTCCCTTATTTTCTTCTCTTCTACTTTTTTTCCCCTCATTTTCCATTCACCTTTGGTCTTCTTCCTCCATTGTCTTGCAACTTTACTTAGCTTCTTTTGTTTGTGCCCTCACTTTCCCCTTTCCTCCTTTTGTTGTGTCTATTTTAAGATGTAGCTTTCTCGGTCCTCCTTTCTCGCAAAGGAAAAGTCACTGTGAGTCACCAAGAGAGTGGGTACAATTTTATTCCTCTGCACCCACATTATTTTTTGTAAAATATGATGTTTTTGAAGGAGCATGCCAAATTTTGAAGGACATTTATGGTCAGGTGGAAGATATCAAACGATACTAGTAGCAATAATGGGTAGAATAAAACAATGGGTGAATTGTGGATTGAATCAGGGCGAGCAATAGAGCACGAATGATATACTCTTAGCCTTGGGCAAAACTTTTCAAAAGGCTTACCCACTTGTTGTGCGGACCTTTAAAGTGGCTAGCGAGGGCAGAAAAGTCAGGAAACCTTGCTCTTGGGGAAGACATGAGCAACTACCCATATTGGGTGGAAACTGCAAAGCAAAAGTTGGATGGAACTAAGGACAAATATCCACCTTCTTCCCTTATGCCTTCACGAGCAGAAGGAAAGGCAAAAGAAGCATTTTCCTGGCATACAAAGCTCTCACCATCGCTTTAATTTTGATCAAGTGATGTACCCACTATCATAACCATCTAGTACCAGGTTTTCGTACGCAGAAGTGATAGATTCAACGCATGATGATCCCAAGGTGATTAATGCCTATCACTCACCGCCTAACAAGAGGATTGTCAACTGAGGAAGAGGACGAGGTAGTTGAGAATTGATTAACTAAGAAAAAATATCAGAGGATCCAAAGGCCCAGATCGAGCTAGATGCATCTACCTCCTTCTAGAAGATCGATGCTATCCTAAAGAACAATGTACCAGTGTGATGCTTGTTAGCTGCAAGAGTTGTCTTCTCGCCTACTGCCATTAATGTCAAAATTTTAAAATCAATTTAAATATAACTATAAATAGTGGAATGTTGGTCATTCCTAAGGGTGGATATTTAGCCATTATAATTCATATGTAAGGTTTCACCATCATGTAAATAAATATTCAACACTATTTGGTATTTGATTTTGCCTAAGCATTCTTTTTGTAAATGTATGAATGCTTGTTTTTGCCTAGTTGTTTAAGGTATCTCATGATATTTTACAATCTGGATTCTATGGGATTCACTTAAGTAACTCCGGAGCATGCATTTGTAAACACGGGTTGGGGGTTTATTATTGTTAAAGCTAGTAGGATAGGAGCACTCTAATTCTACATCTTGGATATCATGCACCTATCCGTCAGTTCTAGAATTTGCCCTCTGCCCACCGCTTCAAAGAGCTTAAACAAGGGTGTTATCGACTGATCTGTTAGGTGTGGGGTTTGTGTTTCTGCTCGTGGTGCATTGCCTGCATAGGTCTTGATGTGGCTATACCCATCCTAATAAATTTTGGCTATGACCATTTTCCCATATCTTTCCTTCTTTTTCCTTTTTTCCCTTTCCCCACTATGAGGCGTAGATAGTTGGAACCACCCCAAGGAACCGACCTCATCCAAAGATCGTTCACCCCATCCCGACGTGATGACCATTCTATACTGTATCATTCATCTGCCCACCACCCTGGTGCACGATACAGGATTGGTAACCAACAATAACACTTGTGCACATTCTCACTCTTCACACTTGCACACATAATTACATGATACTTGTGCACATCCTACACATGAACACATACATAAAGGGGAAATATAAATCACACTCCTAAACTATAGACTCACACCCTAATCTATTACATATTTACATTTGTACTATAAAGGTACCATGGGGGTACATTAGCATGTACCAAATAATTTAATATTCTCCAACACCCCCATGTATTACATTATTTGGTTATTGAAGACTTAGTCTTCAATCTCTGATTCTAGCTCGCTTTCTTCCTACTCTGGTTCTAAAACTATTAGGTAATCTTGCATTGTGCTTGATCTTCTATCTGAGTTCCTTCCTTTTGTTCTTCTTTCTTCAGTTCTTTTATTTTTGCTTCTTTGCTACAATATTTTGGATCTTGCCCATGGATTGCTTGAGATTATTTATCATGCTCTTATTCAAATTTTTATGGTATGTTTGTAATGGATCATTCTGCTACATCTCTAGTAACTTTTGAAATTTTCTAAAAAATGAGTCTTTGAAGAAGTTTGTCCAACCTCATCATTAGAACTTTTTCAAAATTTTCATTGAAATTAACTTCTTTGTGCCAACATAGTTTTGAAGGATGATTATTTCTCCCACAAAATTTATATGGAAAAAGATTCCAACATTTTGTTTTTTCATTCCCAAGTCTATTGCAATAGTTGCATTTCACTACACATGCTTTTGAAATATTTTTCTTAGCCAAAACTTTGTATTCATGATCATTAGTATTCTTGAGAAAACAACGTAAACAATGATGTAGAATAAAGAAGTTGCAATCTTACTATAGTGGTAAGGGCTTTGGCCTCTCTTTGAGAGGTCCAAGGTTCAAACACCACTTAGTATAAGGGGATTGAGACCCCTCATAAAAACATATGTAAACTCATTAAAAAATGATGTAGAATAAGATACATTCTATATTTATTTTTCTCATAGATGAACTGAAATTTTTTTGGTGATGTGTTGTTTTCAACTTTATTTACATTTTTTAAATTTCTTTTCCTTCTAAGCAATATTGAGGGAGATACGACCCTGTGAAGTCAACCATTTGGAACAAGGGCAGTGACAATTTTTCAAGTCACGAAAAGCGAAATTGCAAAGTGCGAAGGATTAGGGTTTTTTCTTGAAAAATATCTCATCTTTTAGGAGCCATATCTTCGCGAAGAGTTATCCAATTCAGCTGATTCTTGGACCAACTTATGCAGAATTTGAATAGCTTTAATATGAGTGGTCATATGCAAAAATATGAGCAATATTGAGGGAGATACGACCCTATGAAGTCAACCATTCGGAACAAGGGTAGTGACGATTTTTCAAGTCGCGAAAAATAAAATTGCAAATATTTGCCAACTAGGGTTCGAACGATGGGAAGAGCAATGAAGGGCTAGGACTTCAGCGAGGCAAGACATTCTATCTGGACAAAGAATTTTTCAGCTAAGTTTTTTTCCCTTTCTTTATCTTAGAAATTGTGCATGAAAATTTTATAAAGTTTTTATCAAATATTATATTTGCTATAGGATTTTTAGATAAATTTCAATAGATTTTGAGTTTTAGTTTCCTTTCCATGGATCGATTTATAGTTAAATCCTTAGAATCATCTCTAGTGGTAGAGGTTAGTGAGCGCACCTCAGAGAGATCCTCATTGCTCCAAGATAGGGTAGTTTTTGGTAAATTTAATGGGTATTGGCTAGGGGCTTCAGCCTTGAGAAAATGGATTGATAGGAGTTGGAAGTCTCCAGGAGTGATTCTATCATTTCTTCCCAAAGGTTTCTTCCTAGCCATTTTTTTTTCTAGGGAAGAAAGAGAAAGAATCCTAAAAGGGGGTCCTTGGTTTATGGGAAGAGCAGGACTCTTCCTTACCCACTGGTATGAAGGCTTTTCACCTAAAAATGTAAATCTATCCCTAGTACCAGTCTGGGTTAGGATGTTTGGGTTACCCATTGAATTTTGGGAAATAGATACCTTCAAGGCAATAGGCAACACTCTAGGAGAATTCCTCGAGATTTTAGATACAACAAAAGATGGATTTTTGGCTATTTATGCTCGAATATTGGTCATGATTGATATAAGTAAAGCTTTACCAGAATCAATCATTCTTAAGTATGGGGATAAGATGTGGATCCAAACTATAGATTATGAAAACATATCTTTTAGATGTAGAAGATGTCATAAGGTGGGGCATATTGAGAGATCATGCCCTAAGAAGAGCCCAGCAGAATCATTTGTAGAAAATCGCAAGAGAAATTTACAAATGGTTATGGATGAAGATGGTTTTCAACTTCCAAAAAATAGATCTAGAAAAATAGAAGAAAACAAATAGTGGAGACCAATAAGGAAGGATATTGGAAGAAATACCAACTCTTTTGAGGCTTTAGCCTATGAAGAAAAAGTAGATCAAAACTTAGAGGACACAATACAACAATTTCAACATATTAGCAAGGAATCGTCTATTCAGTATGATCCTAATTTAAGGAAGAACATTCTTGATGAAGCTAAGGAATGTGTCTCATCAGATTTTGAAGACTCTCTTGAAGTACCATGCACCATTCAGGAAAAAATAATTGGTAAAGAAAATGCAGTTTTAGAAGTTAATACCTCTGCCATTAATAAGGAAATACCAAAAAATGAGCAAGACAAGTCAAAAGCTTCTATAATAGAGCCAGGAGAGGATAAATATGTTGAAAAATAAAATTGTGAAAGAATATTGAGGAATAGAATAATAAGACCTACTCCTGATATAGGCAAGGCAAAAAGAGAAAAACCCTCAAATTATCAAGCAAGATCCAGGGAAGCAAGAGCTAACATAGAGAAAGGAACACAAACTAAGTTGGTTGAACTTCTCTTTACCAAACAACAAAATGATATTGGTAATACGCAGGAGGGGCCAAAAGCCCCTAATGAGACATGATTA
Organism: Wollemia nobilis; assembly: GCA_028583015.1. Classification (NCBI taxonomy): domain Eukaryota; kingdom Viridiplantae; phylum Streptophyta; class Pinopsida; order Araucariales; family Araucariaceae; genus Wollemia; species Wollemia nobilis. The sequence goes on from JAQPPZ010016670.1 coordinate 3,644,883, forward strand.
TCATCTCATGGAATATAAGGGGTGCTAATACCCCCTCAAAGCATAGGTGTATTAGGGACCTATGTTTAAGTAATAAACCTTGATATTCTCTCGTATCCAAGAAACTAAAATGACAAAAAGGAAGTTTCAAAAACTATGAAAGCAGTTTGGGCAAGATGTGAATGGGATGCTATGGATTCTGAAGGAGCGGCAGGGGGAATTCTAACTTGTTGGAATCCTTCTAGAACCTCTTGTGTAACCATTCATAAAACTAGGCATTGGATAGCCTCTTTAGTCACTTGCTACTTTGCAGATATTCATTTCATCCTTATTAATGTCTATGGACCTACAACTCAGTCAGGTAGATTAGAAGTTTGGAGTGGGATTGAAGCCTTTATGAGAAGTAAAGACCAAGAAACCCGATTCATGATCATTGGAGATTTTAATGCCATAACCAAGTTGAATGAAAAATTTGGGAGGAATTAGGAAATTGACCCAAAGTATGAAAGATTTCTCAGCTTTTATTCAAAACAATAATCTATGGGAAGTTGAGTTTGAAGAAGACAACTATACTTGGACCAACAACAGGAGAGGCCAGAACCTAATAGCAAAAAAATTAGATAGATGCATTCTCTCAGATCATTGGCTAGATGAAGGAACTTGTGCTAAAATTAATACCTTAACAAGGATTGGTTCAGATCACTGGCCAATAAGAGTTACAATGGTGGTAAGTGAATTAAAAAAAGATCATATTTTAAATATGAGCAGATGTGGGAAGACCATCCTCAATTTGTTGATATGATAGCTCAAACATGGAATTATTTAGGTAATGGTGGGTTGTATGCTCTTCCAAACCAAATTAAAGCTATGACATCTAGATTAAAAGAATGGAACAAGAACACCTTTGGAAATATTTTTGAGAAGAAAGAAGATCTAAAAGATAAACTTTCAAAATTCCAAAAAGGTGATGATAATAATCCAAGCTCAGAGGAAAGGGAGTTGCTTAGTGAATATCATAATATTTTGAGTAAGGAAGAGAAATTTTGGAGATTAAAATCAAGACAGACTTGGTTAAAAGAAGGAGATAAAAATACAAAGTTTTTTCATAGGATGGCTATAGTACAAAGATCATCTTCTAGAATTAGTAGAATTAAATCAATAGAAGGGGTTTGGATTGAAGATCAGAGTGAAATTAGAAAAGAGGTAAAGTCATTTTATCAGAATATTCTAGGTTCAGAGGATACCAAAGTTCTTAATGATAAACTTCTTCAAGATGTTCCTTCAGTTATAACGAATGAAGACAATAGGAAACTGATGGAGCCTATTACTCTAGAAGAAGTTCATTTAGCTCTTTTCTCTTTTAATAAGGATAAATCCCCAGGTCCAGATGGGCTCTCTGTAGATTTTTACCAACATAATTGGGATATAGTGAAGGATTATTTATTGGTGGTAGTGGAGCAGTCTAGGGTAAAACAATACATTCCTTATAAAATAAATGCAACTTATCTTACCCTAATTCCAAAAAAGAAGGATGTTGAATTGTTTGATTCTTTTAGACCCATAAGCCTATGTAATATGGCTTATAAGATTATTTCCAAAGTGATGGTGAATAGATTAAGGCCATTGTTAGACAAAATCATTTCAGAAGAGCAAGGAGGATTTGTGAAAGGGAGACAAATTTTGGATGGGATCATAGTAGCTCATGAAGTTATACATTCAACAACTTCAAGAAAAGAGAAAGCTATGATCTTAAAACTTGATATGAGTAAAGCCTATGATAGGGTTAAATGGGATTTTATTTTTGTAGTTTTAGATAAGTTTGGTTTTGGGAAGAAATGGGTTAGATGGATTAAAGCTTGTGTCTCTACAATTTCTTATTCAGTGTTGGTCAATGGGTTAGTGACAGAATATTTTAAAGCCAAGAGAGGCCTTAGACAAGGAGATCCTCTATCTCCTTATTTGTTCATTATTATGGTAGAAGTTTTGAGTAGGAACTTAAAGAAGGCTTACAAATATGGGCTTATAAGTGGACTTAAGGTTAGTAATAACATCGATAACATCACCCATCAAAAGTTTGTAGATGATACAACCCTTTTTGGAAAGGCAAGGATAAATGAGGCTAGAGCTTTGAATAACTTTTTAAAAGAGTACGAAAGAGCTTCAAGGGAAAAAGTTAATAGGACTAAATCCAAAATTTACTTCCTTAACACTCCTGCTAATATCAAAGCAAGAATTTACAGGTTGCTTCAAATGGAGGAGGTAAATTTACCAACAACTTATCTAGGGATGCCTTTATTTGAGGGGAGAATGAGGATAGATTTATGGAATCCAGTTATTAGTAAAGTTCAAAATAAACTTCCAGCTTGGAAAGGTAGATGGTTATCATTAGCAGGAAGAGTGCAGTTAATTAAGTCAGTCTTACAAGCCATTCCAACATATTATATGTCATTGTATTCTATGCCAAAATCAGTTGAAAAAAGTTTAATCTATATTATGCGATCCTTTTTATGGTCAGGTTTACATGATAAAAGGAAATTTTCCTTGGTGAAATGGAGCAAGTTGTGTGATGATAAAACTAGGGGAGGTCTTGGTTTAAGAGTTCTTACAAATGCAAACTTAGCTCTTAGGGGAAAATTTATCTGGAGATTGTACAAAGAGAGTCAAAGACAATGGGCAAGAATTCTTCTAAGTATGTTGATCCCAATGACCCAAGTTTAATATTTACAACATTCTCTCTTCCAAATGGTTCTACTCTTTGGAATGGTTTAAAAAAATCTATTGATCTTATGATTAAAGGTTTAATATGGGTGGTGGGAACTGGAGAAAAATTTCTATTTGGATGGATACTTGGTGTGATAAAAAACCACTCAACTTAGATCCAGTTTTGAAACCTTGGATGAGATTGCTTCAAGACAAATATGGTGATAGGGTTTCAAACATTTTGTACAAGGATCGAGAAGGAAGATACAAATGGAAAGAATATTTTTTTACAAGTATACAAGACATTGATGCTAGGAGGCAATTGAGTAGAAAGATAACAACTATGATTATTCTGAGGGGTGCTAAGGATAAATTGATTTGGGAGTTGAATAGCTTAGGAGAATACACAACTAGAAGTGGATATAATGTTCAACACCAACATAATAATAATATCACTAGAATATGGAGAGATATTTGGGATAGCCCAAGCATTCCTAAAGTCAAAATGTTTGTTTGGCTAGTAGGTCATAGAAGAATTTTATCTTGGGATAACCTTATGAAAAGGGGTTTTCATGGCCCCTCTCAATGTGTTTTCTGTAATAAGGAGGAGAGTATAGACCATCTCTTGGGACATTGCTCAATAGTCTAGAATCTATGGCAATGGATTCTTAATATGTTTGGTAAATGCATGGTGATGAATAGTAGAATTGAAGATTGGTTAAAGCAATGGTAGAGCACTTATAAAAGTGAGGCTTTATAGACAATATGGGATATATCAAAAGATACAATACTTTGGACTATATGGCTAGAAAGGAATAGAAGAATATTTAAAGGAAAGGAAAGCAGTTTAGAGGTAATGAAAAAGAAGATATGTTTAGCCATAGAGGAGTCTAAACCAACCCTATCAACTCACCCAGTCCCTAATTTGGAAGCAGAGAGTCTTGATAGATGGAGTCAAGTCATTAAATGGAATTATGATGTTGGGTACAAGAGAAGCAAAAAGAAGGCAAAAAATATAAAGTGGAAACCACCAGATGTGGAGTGGGTTAAATTGAATTTTGATGGAGCATCTAAAGGAAATCCAGGACCAATAGGAGGAGGAGGAATAATTAGAAATAATAGAGGAGAGATTTTATCTCATTATGCTTTCAATAGTGGATTTAAGACAAATAATGAAGTTGAAGCTTGGGCAGCTTTAGAAGGGTTAAAAATATGTAAACAAATGAAATGGAATAGAGTATGGATGGAAGGTGATTCTCTCATAGTAATAAATACAATTTTGAGGAAAGCAAAGGCTCCATGGAACATACAAGAGATAATTGTGGAAATTCAAGATCTTGCTAAAGAGTTTGAAGAAATCAGGTTTACACATATATTAAGGGAAGGAAACAAATGTGCAGATAAGCTAGCCAATAGAGGGGTTTTGATTGAGGATCGTGAAGTTAAATTCTCCTTTCCATGGTTAGAGGAAGTAGAAAGTTTAGTTGAAGCTGACAAAAAATGTTGATTGCCTAAATCAATTAATGATTAAGATTTACTTTAATGTTTTCCATTGGTAATATCTACTTTATTTTGTAACATTAATGTATTTTCATTTAGACTATTTATTATAATTTTTGTGGTTGCACTTGTGTTTCAGGAAGGAAACTAGCAATCCAGATTTGGTAAAGCGGACTATGATAGTGCGATGTTTTGGAAATATTACTCTACTAAGATGTAAGGCATAGATAGTAGAGGTGAAGTTTTGGCATTGTGAAGGCTGCTATAGGAAAATGTCAAGAAAGATGCTAAATTATGGAGTAATTGTATTCATACAAAAATTTGAAAAGATCCAAAAAATGAAAATCAAGAATTCAGACATTTTATGTAAAATGATGTAGGTTTCTAGCTATAGCATCTCAATTGAGATGAGAAGTGTATCTATTTGTAAACTCTCAAGCTCTAAAGAAGAGAGATGTAATTTGTCAAGGGTGGGAGACCCGAGTACAACCCCTTATTATCCAACAAAAAAAAAAATGCATTTCCTTTTAATTCTATCCATGATGTCCTTATTTCTTCAAAAACATTTTTTTCTAAATTCAATAGTCAAGAAATTGTAATTAATTCCTTTGAAGTAGGAAACCTTATGGCTCCCAAAATATCAATTTCAAATTTCCTTCAATTTTGCAAATCAAACAATTCCTATGGTGTAGAAATCCTTATAGCTCCAAAGTTTAAATTACTCAAACAATCAAATTTTAGAGTTTTAAATTTCTAAACAATCAATTTTTTTAATCCTTTAGAGTAGAAGACCTTGTATCTCCCAAGTTTCAATCAATCAATTTTTTCAAATCAATAAATTCAAATTTTGCAAAACAATATCTCCAAAATCTAAACACAAATTTTAAATTCCTTTGGAGTTGGAAACCTTTTGGCTCCCAAATTTCAAATAATCAAATTACTTTAAATTTCAAATTTTCAATATCTTCAATCATCGATATTTAATTATCAATATGAAAAATTTTAATTTTGCATTCAATCTTCAAATCACAAAATTCTTTTGGAATAGATAACCTTATCCCTCCAAACTTTAAATAAATTAATTTTCAATTTGCAATCAAATAAATTATTTTTTGAAAAATTTTCTCTCCACAAAACAAATATTTTGTTTTAATTTGAAATTGTAAATAAAAAAATTAGAATATCAAATTTCAAATATATCAAATTTATCAATTCTATCTTTGGGAGTTGAAATCCTTGTCTCCCAAATAAATAATTAAAAATTACATTTTGAATGAATATTTCCCTTCTATGTCCTCACTGGCATGCTCAAGTATGCGAAACATCTATGTTGCACTACTCAGGTCTAACCTATCAAATGATTATGCCCCACTGCTTGTTTCTATGCATGGATTTTACATTTTGGTAGATGCAATTCACTCAACAATATTTTGCTTTCTCAACCAAATGTGCTTGGCTCTCTAGTGCAACATATAAATGCTACTTTGAAAAACCTCTTCAAGCTGCCTTCCCAATATGTTGATCCAAATTTTTCTTTAGACCGAATCATTTTGCTTGACGCTATATTGGACCAAGTCGTCCAAATATTTGGTGGTTTTTATTTTTACCACTCTTGCTTATATGTTTATGCTTTATTCAATAGAAAATATTAACATTTTCACATTATTCATGTAGTGTTGTGTCTTTCAAAACATCCTTTTAAACACCACTATCATATGGAGTCCTTGTCTTCACTTGTTATGAGTGGATAGACTCTCTAGTTTCTTAGGAATGCTTGTAGTGGTTCCCTCTTCTTTTTCTATTATTTCTTCTTATTTGGTGACTCTTGTCACTCTATCTATCTAATATTTCTTATCTAGAAATATATCTTTGCTTTGTCTAATGTTGACAAAGATTATCAATGCAAACATTGACTTCAGATGGCTCAAGTTCAATGATATTAGATGACTCTTCAAGTGTCCTCTATCATCACATAGTCAAAGAACTTCTGTTGTCTTCAACCCCACTATTATTTTTGTCTTTTTTTTAGAAAACAGAGTGTTAATTCCATCCAACGTTAATATTCAATCTTATAATTTTAGGATAATTTCTATCCCAAAAAATTAATCAACAATCAAACCAATAATTTGGAGTCCAACTGAAAACATCATATGAGCCTTAAAGACTTCAAATTCTTGAACTCACACCAATAATTGTTTTTCCTGATGCTAGCAATAGAGACTACTTGAAGTAGCTCTGAATATTACTCTTCCAAAAAGGGATAGAGTATGGTGGTAGCTCTAATACCACTGTTGGATTTTTAGCCAAATTATCACAGGTCCCAATGTATTCAGAATCTTGAGTAAACTTAGATATTAGAGCAACCAATATAAATGGACAAAATCAATGAACATTATAGTCATGAAAATAACAATAATATGAAATAAAATGGCCAATATCAATATTAATATTCATAAACACACTTACAATATAATTGCTCAAAATATTTTATACAAGCTTCAATAATATCTAATGAATCTTCAATAACATTTCATAGAGCTTTGTCTCCATAATATAGCCTTACAAAGGTGACTCTTCAATACTTGACTATTTATCTCCTCACATATTTGAAAGATGCAACTTTTCCTATTACATGCATAAGATAAATCCTCTCATGTCTTTTGGCTTCTCATATTACCACTTGTATACATGACTCTTAACTCTCTATTTACTCTTGCACACTTTATTCTATGACACTTGCACACTTTACTATATGACACATTGCACACTCCTACACACTCTATTACATGACACTTGTACACATTATCACTCTTCACACTTGCACACATAATTACATGATACTTGTGCACATCCTACACATAAACACATGTATTAAGGGGAAATATAAATCACACTCTTAAACTATAAACTTACACCCTAATCTATTAAATATTTATATTTATACCATGGAGGTACATTAGCATGTTCTAAATAATGTAATATTCTCCAATAGTTTCTTGTTACACAATCTTTGTATAAGCTTCTCCAAGCACATCTAACTCTTTGGCACTAACGACGTTTGAGCCTACAAGGCATATCTAGCCATCTAACTCTCGAAGGATAGGTCCAAGCTTTTGCTTTCATATTTTTTCTTTGACTTAACAAGCGAATATAAACTTCTATGTACATTTCATATGCAATATTAAAAATAAAAATCCTAACATCTTGCTTCTCATTTTACAATGCCTTTATTGTTTCTCTTCAAACTTAAAACAATTTAATTCAAAGCAATCCCAAATAAATTAGACCAAATATTTACACTGGTAGAGCTAAGAGTTGTGTAAGGTTCAAGGTGTTGCTTCTTGATCGAGGAAAATGTTCAAAAAAGTGAGGAAGCAAAACCCTAGATCAGTTTTCCTCTTGGGATCTAGCTTTGGCTTCAACTTTTAGCTTTAGCTCTAGCTTCTATCTCTTGCTCAAGCTACCAGCTTTGATATCAGGATTTTCCTCCTTGTTGTTCTATTTCTAGATCTTTGTCTACTTTTATATTTTTTAATATTATTTTTGTCTCACACACTTGGGTAAAGATAAAAAAATTTACAACCTCAAACATTAAAAATATGATAAGGCATGCATTTAATAATTAGTATTTAATTTTCAATACAACCTTATTATATTTGGCTTTCACGAAAGGGGTGTAAACCCTAGGTGAAATCAAGTGATGGAAAAAAGCGATAAATTTGGCTACAGTATTCACAAAAGGGATGAAAACCCTAGGTCCATTCAAACATTGAAGGAAGAGGGTTATTCGCAGACCATCTCTTCAGTTTGTGAGAAAGCCTCTTCGGTTAGAAGAAATATCTCTCAGGGATATTTGAGTTTGTGGGTGGATGAACCTTTGCCCTCTATTAGGATTTCAAAGAATGAATTTAGGTTGGATCTGATTAATGATGAAGCCCATACAATTACCTACAAATTTAGGGGAAAAATACTAGGCCTGGAGGAGCTCAAAGCATACATTACAGATTGGTGGACCAATATAGAATTCCAACTCTCCTACCCAAAAATTTCTTTTTTTGTTTCCTTTTCTAATTTAGTGGATAGATATAGGGTAATATATTATAGATATATTTATTTTCTGAACAAAGGGGTGTCTATATAAGACCTTGGATTCCTAGTTTCAACCCCGTTACAGAAGAATTTAATGGCTTCATAGTCTGGATGAATCTTTATGCTCTCCCTATGGATTTTTTGGGAGAGAAGATATTCATAAAAATTGCTAATGTCGTTGGTGCATTCAAGTATATGGATGCCCAAACATAGAAAAATTTGTCTAGTAAAATTAATATGAGTAAAGCAAGATTGATTGTTTGGATGGATGTTTCAATTCCTAGGCCTTAATCCATTACTATCTCCTCAAGCAAAGGGAAATGGATCCAAAATATTGAATATGAAAACTTCTTCCTAAGATATTATGGTTGTTAGCAATATGGCCACCTGAAGAAGAGATGCCCAATCACTCGATCATGCTCTGATTCCTCCTTGGTAGAGGATAAGGCCTTGCATGTAAATGATTAAAAATATTCAAATGTCCCTGTTCAAAAGAAAAAAGCTCCTCCTCTAGATGCACCAATTGTCCAACAAGAATCATGCGAGCAACAAAAGACTCAACCCCAAAAGGAGAATTTGAATCAAATCATTGATAAAATCCAAATGGTTACTAAAGACCATCCAGACGGTTCCATGGAAAATATTAGCACCTCAAATGGTATTCTTGAAGCTAATTATGAAACAATCGATGATGATGATCAATTTTTTGAAAATGAAGATCCTACAAAATGTGTTACAACTAGATATTACCTCAAGTTCTTGAAGTGCAAAAATGCATTCTCAAATCTTGTGACTCTAAAGAAGGAATAACCTCTTCTATAGAAAAAAAATAATCGAAACGATTTCCTCTTTGATGGATGACTGTTATGTTTGTTTTTCTTCTATCTGTTGGAGTTATGTGTCATGTAATGGTTGTTCTTGTTGTTAGTTCCTTAAAAAAAGAGAGTTAATTATGGAAACTTAGCAGTTTGAGGAAGATGGAGAATATATTTGATAGAAAGACAAATATAAATATGCTTTACTTAACTTGTTAGAAATGTAATGTTTTATTTTTGTAATGGGAGTGGCCCCCAATAGGAGCCACACATAGCTTATTGAAAAAATATATTTAAGAAAAATGGTAAAGGAGAAATTCTAATAAAGTATTAGGTCAACTAATCTAACTTTTGTGGCTTTCAATATCACTACCATCTTTCTTAGCGTCATAGTATGAATCTACATAGCCTCCTCTTGGTCTTCATCTTTGCCTTCCATGTACGTTCTATACATATGCTTAATTTTCCCATGCGTCTCTTCTTTCAAGAGATCAATGACTACAGTTATCAACACGTTAAAGGTTAATTTAGATTTTATTTCAAATATGGTAATCAAGAACATAATGATTTTTTTTAAAGTTGATGTCTTGGGAATTTAATTAATTACCTACAAATGCCCCTATTAGATCACTTTACCTGTCTTGCAGGTGAGGAACCAAACTTAAACCATTAAGGAAGCAATTAGCTTTAAATTTGAATTATTTTCATAGGACTAGTGCTATGAGGCACTTGTTGTAATGGTATATAAGCTACATTGAAGAACTCAGATGTTTTGAAATCTTATGCAAATATGCACAAAAGTTTAGTATAAATCAAGGTTGTAACTTATTATTTAATAAAGATATATAAATTAATTAATTTATAAATTAAAAAATAAATAAAATAAATAATAAATAAATAAATAAAAAGAGAAGAAAATCCAAAAGGGATAAGCTGGTTGGTAGCGATTGAGTGCTTGTCAGTGGGTTGTCCTAGTTCAATTCCCTAGACAATTGGGGTCCTGTTGAATTCATATTTAATTTACAGGATAGGGTTCATAGAGGTTATCTACACAACCAAAAAAAATAAAAAGAAAAAAATATATAATTAGTTAATAAATAAATTTTAATTAAAAAAAGTAAAGCATTGAGTGTTTTCAAATCCTTGTGGAAGATATTTTTTGGGTATTCGCTTCTTCAGGATTATCAATAAGAGGTATGTTTCACAATTTATTTTTTGTAGATTCTAACTATTTGTTGAGTTCTTCAATTGCCCCTTGTGCATGAGTGGACCCGCTAGCTTTACTAGTTGGGCACAAGATAATGATAAATTGTAATGCACTATTCTTCCAAAGGATATGTGTATGTGCAAAAAGGAATGCCAATCGAGGAATATGGGTGAGCATCACAACACTCCATCTAGCATCAATAATTTTGACCAACACCTTTTTTCTTCCTTAAATGCAATGGCTTTGCCTCCACCCAACACTTCAATTCTTTCTCTCCACCTCCCAAAACTCTTCTAACAATCTAGTCGATTCTCCCAATAACCTAGTTGCTCCTCCCAATAACCTGATCACCCCTCCTAATAACCTTAGCATTCCTTCTGCTATACTTTCTAGTACTATTGACCTTTATTAGTGTTCATACTTACCATGTTAAGAACAAATGATTTCTTCCATTTTTAAATCCTTGAATTATCAAACATAGATGATTATTTACATTTTCAAGACCTTCGGTACATTCCAAAAAGGTCTAAAAATTCCTACCACTACCCCCCCCTTGTCCAAGGATCACAATAAACCATTGGGTAACAATTATTAAACATTCATACACTGCTAAATACAAGTATTCGCCCACTACCTCCACATAGTCATAATCCTCTAGATTCCTATAGAAGTTCCTGTGACCTAGGATTTACTTTTGATTTGGATTCCATGGTAGGAGGTTCTTCTAATTTCCTTGAATGATCCACTAACATTCATGTTTCTCACATCGACATGCCCACATTTGAAGTTATCAATTCCCATGGATGGTTGGCCAAAATGGAAGACCTTATTTATTTGTACCATGTTCCTAAAATAGATTGTGTTGCATTCACAACTTCTAAGTCAGGTACCCAAGCTTATCAATGATTGTTGTGGTAGATCTACCAAAATGATGGCCCTCTTTTATGGCCTGAATTCAAAGAAATATTTCTCTAAAGTTAGTATAAGGGATCTTCAACATCATATGTGGTACGTATTATGCAAACAAAGCAAACTGGAATAGTGAAAGAGTATTGCTCCGAGTTCACAAGTCTTCTCACCTATACCCATTAATTGAGTCCAATGGTGGTGGTCTCAACCTTTTTGTTGCATAATTTTATTATCATTAACAGAAATCATTCACCAATATGCAGAAATATCAAATCATTCATCCACAATACATTATCCACAATAACAATCCACAAATGAGAGAGAGATAGATAGTACCCTTAAGGTAGGGAAACACCAATAATAATCTTTAAGGAAGGAATAACTCCACAAGATCTCCCAAGGTGATAGGCCACTTAGTGGGTCTAGATGATTACATAATATTATTCTCCAATGATGATTACAATGAAAAATATATCTTCTTTATATATCCATTTTCTTATTCTACTTTGGGGAGCCTACTACTAATATAATATTATATTATAATATAATATAATATTATAATACAATCAACCTTGGGTTATGTATGGCCCATGCCAACCCTTATACAATATAATAATATATCCCCAAATATCTATTCCTAGGTACCCTACCATGCCACCCTCATTACAAATGTTTCATCCTCGAAAAATATGAAGAAACATGATAATATGATTTGCTAAGCAATGTTAGAAACTGGTACCAATCTCGATCATCCATCCATCCAAGTGAAACACGTTGATGTTGGTATGCCATTTTGTTACTTGAGTATCCAAATCTGCTTCGTTGGCTCCACACTTCTATTGTTGTATTTTGATAACTTGAATGATGGGTCCACTTGTTCTTTGATGTTGATGAACCACTATGAAAACCATGATCACTATGCTTTCTCTTCCAAACACTGCCATAGTTGGTGCCCTTTTGATTCCATGTAGAACCATAATATTGTTGCCTTGAACCATGCCCCCAAGATTGTTGCTGCTCATGGTGGTGTGGATGGTGATATGGTGCAACCTTAACTTGATGTTCTACCTTCTTTGACTTCTCAACATTTGGCTCCATTGTTTTAAATTCCTCTACATATTGTTCTTTCATGTTCTCTTTGTTTGGTGTGTCCTTATGCTCTTCTATTAAAGATTCCTTGGACTCTGTTACTATTATTTCCACTGAATTAGTTGCTGCTACTTCTTCCATGGACTCTTTTGCTGCTACTGCCTTCTTGGATTCTGTTTCAGGTTCTTCAAATTTTTTTATCTACAATCACTTCTAGAGTTTCCTTGGATCCTTGCTCCTTAAGCTAAGAAATATCCTACAATGTTATCTTATTTTTCATGTACCATAACTTCATAAAATTATTTTACACATTAATGTTAACAGTACCCAAAGAATCTAACCAAGGATAACCAAGAACAATATCCTTATCATCCATCTCAATAGCATAAAAATCTGAATGTAAAACATATTTATCCATGGTGATCTTCAAATCTTCAAAAATTTGAACATGCTCATCCTCTAGCTGTATGTCCTTAACTTTTTTTGCTTGAACTTGCAACTTCTTAGCCAAAGCAATATTAATAAAATTATATCTGCTACCAGGGTCAATAGAAATAATAACCTGTTCCTTTTGAATGCTTCCATGAACCTACAAAATAGAACTTTTAGCTAAATTTAAACCTTTTTTATTTTGCTCTTGCTTTTGTAAATCCAACGATGTGCCTTCTATATTCCTCTCATTATCTTCCTTGACCTTTTCCTCTTTCTCCTTGAGTAATTTTATTTCTTTTTCATAGTCTTCATTATGTTTCCTAAAAACTTTCCAATCTCATTTTATTTCATTCCGCTCATTTTGAATTGCCTATAGTTTCTTTTCAAGGTCTTTTATTAAATCACACAAGCTATCTATATTTTGATCCATTCCTTCAAGTTTTCTCTTACAAATATCTAACTTTCTTAGTAATTTAATAGGTACCCATGTGCTGAAGAATCTTGGTTCAAGTTTATCCCAAGTACGCAAGAATTGAAACTCTTTTATCCATTGTAAAGCTTTCCCCGTAAACAAAGTATGATAGCCATATTGTAACCTTATTTCACTAACTTGAGATTTTACTATTTTCAACCACTCTCTCACATCAATATCATTTTATCCATTAAAAATTTCCACTCTAACATCAATATCATTTTCTCCATTAAAATTTTCCAATGACATAGTTGATGCCCTAATGCAACTAGGGTTTTTTGACAATATATATCATGCCCTAATGCAAACTAGGGTTTTATGGAAATAAATATATTCCCACTAATTTGAAGCTAAAAATCCCCATAGACAACTACATCTACATTTTTTATTCCAAAAAAATTAAAATGCAACTGATTTGCTTACCCGAACTAAAAAATTTTTGTCTTTCAATAATTTCATGATTTGAAAATTTGTCACTTCCCTTGTTCTAGATAAATGACTTTAGAAGGTCGTATCTCCATCAATACTACTCATATTCCTTCATATGACCACTCATTTTAATTCTCTTAAAATTCTGCACAAACTGATCCAAGAATCGCCTGAATCGAATAAATTTTTGTAAAGATATGGCTTCTGAAAGACGAGATATTTTTCTAGAAAAAACCTGCGAAATTCGTCACTATCCTTGTTTTGGATGACTAACTTCAAAAGGTTGTATCTCCCTCAATACTACTCATATTCCTTCATATGAACACTCATTTTAAAGCTCTTCAAATTCTACACAATATGATCCAAGAATCGTTTGAATCGGATAAACTTGTGCAGAGATATGGCTCCTAAAAGATGAAACATTTTTTCAAAAAACATTTGCCTTAATTTTGCAATTTCATAAAAATCCCCACTTTGCCAAAATTGTTGCTTTGATACCACTTGTTGCATAACTTTATTATCATTAACAAAAATCATTCACCAATATGCAGAAATATCAAATCATTCATCCACAATACATTATCCACAATAACAATCCACAAATGAGAGAGAGATAGATAATACCCTTAAGGTAGGGAAAAACCAATAATAATCCTTAAGGAAGGAATAAATCCACAAGATCTCCCAAGGTGAGAGGCCACTTCGTGGGCATAGACGATTACATAATATTATTCTCCAATGATGATTACAATGACAAATATATCTTCTTTATATATCCATATTCTTATTCTACTTTGGGGGCCTACTACTAATATAATATTATATTATAATATAATATAATATAATATTATAATATAAAATATAATATTATAATATTATAATACAATCAACCTTGGGTTATGTATGGCCCATGCCAACCCTTATACAATATATTAATATATCCCCAAATATCTATTCCTAGGCACCCTACCACTTTTACTATGGTCTTAGTCAACATGTATGATTCCTATACTCTTGATGATGCACAACATGTAGCTTTGGTAGTAGAACTTATGCCCCATATGAAAGTGACTTCAAATCTCATCTTCCTTTCTACAATATTGAACATTCTCAAGGTTTTTTCTATTTCAAACATTATTCTCACCATTCCCAAGATTAGGCCCATGAAGAACATCATAAATTTCAATTAAAAGGCAAAGACACGTCAGTATGGGAAGATGAAGATTCATTATAACAAGAGCAACTGACATATATAGATAAAGTAGTATAGGAGGATGATACCATGGTTCTATTTGCTCATGCACTTATGGGGTTCCAAGATCACCACACTATCAAAGTACAAGGATTTATTAAAGGATAATGTGTCAATGTGTTGATTGATTCAAGTAGCACTCACAATTTTATAGATAGTAAGATAGCAAAGTCCTTGGGCTTGTATATCAATACTTCAAATCAAGATAAATTTCAAGTCTTAGTTACAAATGAGAGTACTACTTAGTGTTTGGGTCGAAGGACTAAAGTTAAAATTCAAAAGGGATATTATACATGGGTGGGAAATCTCTTTGCCATGAACCTAGGATGCTTAATTATCATTTTGGGAGCAAAATGACCATCTCAGATCGGTGATGTTACTATTAATGTGCAAAAATTATATGTCAAATGGACAAAGAATGGAAGGGTCATTTGTCTTCAAGGAATCCAACCCTCTCTCCAATGTGACCAACTCACATTGCATGGAATTATTTATTGAAGTCAATTGCATGAAGGTTCAATCCTCATATTTACCTCTTAAAGTACTTAATGAAGAAGGTCAAATCACTATTCAACCTAAAGAAGTATTGTTGTCTAGAGTTTATAATCTTCAGTCTCAAAAAATTCAGGAGTCCCTTGTTAAGTGGAAGGACCTTCCATAAGATGATGTTGCATGGGAGCCTAAGAGGACAAAGCTTTAAGAGAATGGGATCCATGTAACAGTCCCAATATAGCTATGCCAACTATATTTATTTTTATTATTAGTTGAAGCCCTAGGTGTAGTTAGTCAACCTTTGAGTGTCAGGTTTAGATTTAATTTATAAATAGAGTATAATTTTGAATAGTTAGGATCATTAGAGAATATTTATTTGAAATTTTTGTATTATGCATGTAAGAGACTCCACCCTCTCCAAGTGGCTAAGAGACTTTTCCCTCTTTGAGTGGTTGTGGATTTACATTAATCTAAATATGGGGTTTCAATACTATTTATTGATTTTTTGGCAATTAGATTGGAATATTTATTAATGCATTATTGGTTGTGCTGCTAAATTTTGAAAGTTGTGTAACAGTTTGATCATCCTCAAATTCATATTTGTCTTGGGGCGTATTTAAAGTGAAACTCAATATACCCCTTTTAAAACTTCCATTTAGAATTCCATTGAGACTTATGCTCATAAATTGGAACCTTTTGCATCTCATCCGTAGAAGGAATAAAACAACTATCATGGTTTGGAGAATGAGGCCCCCAAGGGTCTAAGTCTCCTTCTTGGTGAACACTTTATCATCATAAGTATATTTAACTACTTGAAAAGCAGAGGAAGCTATGGATATCATCTTACTAGTCCAATGTCTACTTAATAACATGTTATAGTTGGTTTAAAATTAAGCAATATAAACTTCACTCTTACTTATTAAGGCTTGGCTGAAATTGACAATCAAATGCAACCTGTAGGAAGTGGTTTACCATTATAAGAATAATTATGGATTCTAGTAGAGAGGATATTTCCTCTAGGGGTTTTCAATTTATCTATCAATAACAACAAAATAACACATTTACCACTTCATCAACCAAAGCCCTACAAACTACTATGTTATAAACAATTTTTATCATTAATGGCATATCATTAACCTTTGCCAAATAATTAGCAATAATTATGTTTTTCAAGTGAATATTTATAACAAAATTAGGGATAACATATACATCAATGCAAATATTTTCTCTATGGAATTGAATATATTGCACTTCATAATACTTTGGGATGATGGACATAATATTAATAACCACTGGTCTGGGCATCTCCATCTCATCCAATAAGTCTCTTAACCATTATTGTTGATAAGGATATGTCCTAATTAATTCCAAGTATAGGACTTTACAAGGAGTCATACGCAACTCCTTGATAATATCCCATGCTTTAGTTTTATTCATGATTGCTTTAAGCAATTGTTTCTTGGGTTGGGTAACATTCTAATGGTTTTCTATTATAAATGAAAATATCATCGCTTTAAGTAGTGATCATGGTATTTCAACGTTTTTAGTAATAACATGTTCTATGGACTAGGTCGAGGTCTTCTTAGGTATGTTTTCAACATTTTTTGATGTTTTTATGCTTGTAGCAAGTTCCTAGATGCCTTCTTTGGAATCTTATTAGTAATGGCAGGATTAACCGTTGCCTACATGTGTTCCTTTCCTTTGTCTTTCTTTACCTTTCCCTCTTTAGAAGTTTTTTTATTGAGATGTGCTCCTAGTAATAGTAGCAATTTAATGTTCCAAGGATGTAATGGTTTAACTTTGCACCTCTACAATGTTGACATAATGAGTCACATTCAATTGACTATAAATGTATTCTCAATTTAGCCCAAATTGGGAAAAGACTTGGTTAACTTTAGAGGTATTATGAGAAGTACCAATTTCAAGATTTTTATTTTGGGGGTAATTACCATTTTGATTTGATTATTTTAACCCCCTTATTTGTTTCCCTACTTGGATCCTTGATTTTGATAATTTTGATGGCTACCCTGATTAAACCCTTAACCCCATTTTTTTTTGTTGAACACACACACCCACCATGTGGTTTGAAATTAGGTCTCCTTGATGAGAACCCAAAGGTATACCAATACAATGTCCCTTTTGGGATCTTAACCCCAATTTTTATTCACTCCCTAGAATTGATTGGGAGCTTGTTGTTCATGGTTGGGGAATGGGGTATTATAGATACCTAACCTTTTATTATGAAGGTGATGTTGTTTTTTTCTTTAGACTGATTCTTTTTATGAAATATATTAATCCTATTATTATTGACTTGATCAATGTTAAAGTTAGGATCAGAAGTTTGCTTGAGGTAAAATCTATGCAAGTCCATGTAGGTAGAATTATCATGACCATAAGTTCCATGTCAAAAGAAAAATTTATTTGGATCATGCCATATAGGTGCTTCATACTTATTATTAATATGATCATTTTAAGCTTAGTTTTTTTCATTAATATATAGGGGAGTTGGTTACGTCCACACTATTTTTAGTAGCTGCCAAGTGCAGGGTTCAAACCATAGGGGTTGCTCCCAATAAACCTATACCACCTCATTGTTGATGACCAAATGTGAGGGGGACCACCACTCACTTGGGATTCATATTTTCATTGTTGGTTTGGCACACATTGAGAGGATTTAGATCAGATTACTACCTTTGCAAAAAGTATGCCCCCAAGGTTTGAACCTAGGTCTCTTCTTGGTAAGTGCCTGGTCAGATAGACAATTACCAATCCACCTAGCCCTTGGGGGTGTTTTTAAGCTTAGTGGATATATTTTGAGAATATCTTCATGTGTACATTGAGGCATTATATTCTTAGGTTTTGATCCACTCCCAAATTTAGTCAACATGTGTATAGGATCTCTTGGTATCTATAATTCATGATAGGTATCTTGGAAAGCTACATTGCAAATTACATCCCCTAAAATATTTTTGTTAGGGATTTTAGGTTTTAAATATTTTTTACCTTTCTTTCTCAATGCTAAAGGATTTGAACAAAAGTGTATAACCTTTTCAAGGGAGGGTAAACCATAAATATTGTGTTTTTAGATCTTAGCCTTGAAATATGGTCTAAGCTTATTTAAGAACATTATTGTTGTGGTATATTTAGTTAAGTTAATGTTAGCATGCCATTTAAATATTTCCCACCTCTTGTGAAAATCAATAATAGATTTATTAGGGCCTTGTTTAGTATTCACAAAAACATCCATTGCCTCCATCACACTCATGCCATTAAATTCTTGTTTCAACTTTTTGACAAAAGTATCTAAGGAGTCAATAGAGTGTTTAGGTAAGGATGCAAACCAATCAACCACATTTTATATCAAAGCCCTAGTCATCAATATTAGAAAAGAGTTTTCATTGTGTAACCAATCCCTATACTAAGAATTAAACTTATCAATGAATTTATGGGCTTCATTTGTCCCATCATAAAAGTACTGGGGTTTTTTTACATCATTGTGAATAATGAGATCAATATTAGTTGAGTGGTTAGAACCACTTTGGGATTTCCACCATTTGAAAATCATAAGGTTATTGACATTGCTCTAATTTGTTCAACAAAATATGTATTTAAATTGTTTTTCAATGGAAAGCAACACATATTGTTCTCATTAGCGGTATCAAAGTATGATGGTCCATTGAAGGGATGATGAGGATATCTTCCTATCTTGCTTCATGGTAAAAAATTCAAACCTGGTTATCTACCTTTATAGGTCTCTACCACAGTTAACAAAGTGACATTTTGTAGACCTTTAGCCAAACAACTCTTCTTTGGTTGTCTTGGTGACAATATGATGACTTTAAGATAAACATAATGATGAAGATGTTGGAAATTTTGAGTAGTTTTGTTGTCATTGATGTCAAAGGAATATTGGTTTAATGTCATCGTCATTAAGGACATTAAGTGGTTTTTCCAAAAGCAAGAAGGTCTTGGAAAGGAATATGATATAATATTTATTTTTAATATTATATGCCTAAAAAGGGCCCAAAGGATGAAATCCTAAGAAATAAGAAGCAAGCTTAAATTAAATAATAATATTTTATTATTATAATATTTCGGGCCAAATAACAAGGTGAAGAAAAACTAAGTCCAAATTGAAAAGACCCATGAGAAAATTTTCAAAGATTTAATTTAAATTAAAATATTTTAATATTTGATTAAAATATTAATTTAAATTAGTAAAGGAGGCAAAGGTTTTTAAATTTAATATTTAAATATTAAATTTGGATTTTTAAATTAGAAAAAAGGGCCGACGTGAGAAATCAAAAGAGGAATGAGTATTTATATAGGAAATGATTTTTATTTCCTATCTTTTTCGTCACACCTTCGAATGCGAATTGAGGATATCATGTACTATGTTTAAGAAGAGAGCAATTTGAGTTTAAAGTATTTTGGAGGGAAACAACAACAATAAAGGCTGCACATTGGGTTGAATTCCCACCGACAGTAGTAGCGTAGACGATAGTTGGGAGAGTGTTAAGGTTTGCATGGAGGAGATTGCGGTTAGATCCACGCGATCAACATTTTTGGAGGAGATCTATTCATCTGTTTTGTTTGGCATTTTTGAGAGGCGACAGTATTTGTGGTAGAGCATGCATGTTGTGTTTCATGTGGGTGCGCAGCCCACTTCGTGGTCTAGCTAGGATCTAGGGTGTTGGGTGTGCAAATATCACGTGGTTGAATCTGCAGAAGTCTTCTTTCGTGGGAAGAACAAACAAAAGGTATGCCATTCGATTTTTGGTGTTGAAAATTAAATGTTATGAGATTATCATGGATGTTAAGTGCTTAGGGGAGTTATAAGGTAAAGAAAAATTAAAATATTTTGATTTTGATTTTGGTGATTGAAATTTATAAAGTGTGGAGATTATAAGGTGTATAAGGGTTTTGCTATGCATGTTATTTTTAATGAAATTGTGGAGTTGAATATTGTGAGTTTGGAGATCATAAGGTGTGTAAGGAAAATTGTTAAGAGTTGTGTTATGATGAAATTATTGAATTGAATATTGTGAGTTTGGAGATTATAAGGTGTACAAAAGGATTTGTTATTTTGTATGAAGAATAATCTTTGAGAAAATTATTTTGTGGAGATCTTGAGAGAGGTTGTGGTAACCTAACCCTAGTGTTGATAAATAAAAATTTGATTGTGGTTAAGATAGGTTTTGAAGATATATCTCCATCAAAATAAAAGGTATGGGTACATCTTCCTTGTAAGAAAAATATTGTTGGATTGGATGTTGTGAATGCTAAGTTGGAGTGAAAAGGATTGTTTGGTAAGCATTGTTGAGTTTGATTTTGTGATATCCAATATTGATGCTTAAAGGTTTTTCTAGAATAAAGGTTGATGATAGAAACCTTGTTTGATAAGAATTGTTGGAAATATTGAGTGAGCCTTCATGTGCATGGTTAGGGTTTGTGAAAGATCATAAGTATCATTGTTATGTGAAGTTGAGAACTATCTTGAACTAGGATTTGTGAGAGATCATGAGTATCATTGTTATGTGAGGTTTGTTTGATAAGCATTGTTGAAAAATCTTTCATTGAGTGATTGGTTGAGTGAAATTAATTGAGCCTAGTTGATTGGAAGGGTTGAAGTGATAGTTCAAGTTCTATGAAAAAAATTGTTCTTTAAATTTTGGATCGAGTTGAAGAAAATATTGAAAGTGATTAAGCATTGTTGTGAGTGTGAAGCATATTGAGTCTAACAATTCTCTATATGTTTATGTGATAAAAAGAGAGATTGAAAATGATTGAGCATTGTTGTGAGTGTGAAGCATATTGAGTCTCTAACAATTATCTATATGTTTCTGTCATAAAAATAGAGATTGAAAGTGATTGAGCATTGTTGTGAGTGTGAAAAATATTGAGTCTCTAACAATTCTCTATATGTTTCTATGAGATTGAAAAAGTCTTGGTGAAGACTTGTTGAGCAGATTGGATAAGTTCTAGTGAGGACTTATTGACCAGATTTGAGGTAAGTATTAATGAAAAATTTAGAGCAGTGAGATCAAGTTCTAGAGAGGACTTGTAAATAGATTTGAGGCAAGTCTTTGATAATACTTGTGAGCAAAGTTGATTGATTGATTGATTTGTTCAAACCTTGAGTTAAGGTTTGGGGCAGATCTAGCAAAGTTGATTTGTGATTGAGACAAGCTTTGTGTTAAGGCTTGAGGACAAATTTGAAGATAGAGATTGAGTAGATTTGTGGTAGATCGAAGGATTGTGTTTAGTGTAGATTTGAAGATAGAGATTGAGCTAAATTTTGCTAGATCTAAGGACTATGTTTAGTGCAAAATTGAAGATAGAGATTGAGCAGATTTGTGCTAGATCGAAGGACTATGTTTAGTACAAATTTAAGGTAGAGCTGAGAGTAAGATTTGGAGGTGATATAGTATAGAGGATGATAGTCTCTAGTGGATAGATGTCCATTAGCCAGAGCATTAAAGATAGGTCTTTTGAGTGAGGATAGGAGTCTTCAGTGGATAGATATCCATAAGCCAGTGCAGTGGAGGCAACGGTTCTTCTAGAATATCACCTCACCAGCTAGAGCAAAGGAGAAGGAGTTCTCCTGTGGATAGAGATACATGTAATTGATTAGGGGATTGGTGTCTCCTTTGGACAAAGGTCCATAAACATTGTAATAGGGAAAGGATTCCCAAGAGATTTGTTGAGAAAATTTTAGTGAAATATTTTCTTCGTGGAGTAGCCCACATTGGGTGAACCATGTTAAATTAGTGTCTCTATTGTGTGTGGTGATTTATGCATTGCTTTGATTATTGTTGTTGATATTGCCATTGATATATTGCATAATATTGATTGGGAAAGAAAAGTAAAAAGTGGTCTTATACTGTTCACCCCCTCTCAGTATAAGCTTGTGTTCTTCAATTGGTATCAGAGTGGGTTCCTTCAAAAAAGTTTAACAACTTGAAGGAAAAGCTTACAAGAACACAAATGGATTCTCAATAAATTCAGCACCATTGTTCAATGGGAACAATTATACACTATAGAGCACAAGGATGAAGTTTCATCTAATGGAACTTGGAAATGAAGCGTGGGAAGCTGTTGAAAATGGATACACACCACCAGCAACTCCACCTACAGATAAATATGGTAAAATTCTACATCATTACAATTCAAGAGCAATGAATACAATTCAAAAGGGCTTACATGAAACATAGTTTATAAATATTATGTATTGTAAATCAAAAAATAAAATTTGGGATAAGTTGCAAGGTATATATGAAGGAGATAAAAAGGTCAAAAGGGTAAAATTTCAAGAGAGCATTTGAAGACCTAAAAATGAAGGATGAGGAAAATATTGCGGAATATCTACTTCGTGTGGATGAGGTTGTTAACTTCATGCAAGGACTTGGGCTTGAAGTTATAGAACCTGATGTGTGTGATAAAATTCTAATGTCACTTCCAAAAAGGTTTAGAGAAAATATTTAGCTATAGAAGAGTCAAAAGATATTGATCTTTTGACAAGGGATGAATTACATGGCATTCTCACAACATTTGAGATAAGAATAAAAGAGGAACCTATTCCCCAAAAGGAAGCATCCTTCAAAGTTACTAAGAATACAAAGGGTAAGAATTAAAATTTGAGCAATGAGTCATCCAGTGATGAAGAAGCAAACTATGGCAAAAGGAACAAGGACTCAAAAAATATAAAGGTATGAAATCAGTTAGATGTTTCAATTATGAAAAATATGGTCACTATGCATTTGATTGTCCAGAGGCTGGAAATAGCAATGATGAAGAAAAATAGGATCATAAGAACATGGAAAATGAAAATACAGGTACCAAAAGAAAAGTAAAGATAGATAAGGCACACAAGGAAAGAAGTTTTTCCAAAGGCATAAGAAGAGTTTCTATGTAGATAAGGCAGGTAAAAGATCAAGTGATAGGGATGATAGTTCCTTAGATAATGGTAAAGATGAAGTTCTATTTCTGGAAAAAGAAAAAGAAGTTGTTAAGAAAAGGGCCCCAATGATTCTCAAGTATTTTAGATGTGGTAACTTTTGTCATCTTGAAGATAGTTGTACAAGCAATGGATTTAGTTTTAGTGATTATGAATATGAAGATACATTTGAAGGACCAGAAGAGAATCTTCTTATGGCACTAGAATAAGAAGCAAGTGATCCTATAGAAGATGAGTCAGAAAAGAATGAAAATTATCCCAAAGGCAAAAAAATAGAGGAAGAATCAGAGAAAGGAGAAGTAGATCTTGAGGGTGAGCTTATTCATCCTCTTGATGCATTAAGGGAGGTTTGGAAGAAGCTCAAAGAACTTGGACAAGATTATCAAGACACAAAAACCAACATCAAACAAGACATGTCTTGGTTTTGAATAGGTACAAAAGAAACAAGGAAAGGAATCAATCTCAAGTTCTAAAGAAGAAGAAACTTCAAAAGAAGAGAGTGTAAGAGAAAGTGAGACTTTTGAGGAAGAGTTGGATAATAGAAAGTTCAACAAGGAAAGGAACAATGCACAAATGAGGAACATATGGAACAAGAACTAGCACAAGGTAAAAGAAACTAGGAGACCAATGGGGTCAATACAAGATAGTTTCAATGGACGATGCTTCTTATGTTATAGGTTTGGGTACAAGGGTACACAGTGCAGGACACATGAAAGACAGGAATATGGAAGTTTTAGATAAAGGCAGCTTTTTCAAGGGTATTGCTACTCTTGTAATCAGTTTGGTCACAAGGCAATAAATTGTAGGGTTCATGACAGGAATGGATATGGATTCACCAAGAGAAACCCCAAGACATTTACACCTTTAAGGAATAACAATATTAAGT
The DNA here is from genome assembly GCA_028583015.1 of Wollemia nobilis. NCBI lineage: Eukaryota > Viridiplantae > Streptophyta > Pinopsida > Araucariales > Araucariaceae > Wollemia > Wollemia nobilis. The sequence goes on from JAQPPZ010016670.1 coordinate 3,669,091, forward strand.
GTTATAAGTGCAATAATTATGGGCACACAAAAAAGTGGTGTAGAGCAAAATTTCTAGAGACAAGCAGGAACAAGAATAGTTAGAGGAATCAAAAGAATAAGTTGAGGAAGAAAGTGGACAAAGGTAAAGATCAGTGTATGCTGGGAGTAGAAATACTCCCACCCCAGAATTAATCACCTCAAGAGGAGGTGGGGGAGGGGTTAAGCTAAGAGTCTCATTCTTAGCCCCGAGCCCCAAAGGTGACCCTTTGCCATTGATGACAAAGGGGGAGAGATTTGAGTTAGGGGGAGAGCATTCAGTCAGGGGGATCAGTTTCTCAAGGAAAACAATTTTAAAAAAGAAAAAGTAATGGTAAAAATAAAGGGGTTGCCATCAATGACAAAGGGGGAGATTGTTGGAAAATTTGAGTAGTTTTGTTGTCATTGATGTCAAAGAAATATTGGTTTAATGTCGTCGTCTTTAAGGACATCAAGTGGTTTTTCCAAAAGCAAGAAGGTCTTGGAAAGGAATAGGATATAATATTTATTTTTAAAATTATATGCCTAAAAAGGCCCCAAAGGATGAAATCCCGAGAAAGAAGAAGTAAGCTTAAGTTAAATAATAATATTTTATTATTATAATATTTCGGGCCAAATAACAAGGTGAAGAAAAACAAAGTCCAAATTGAAAAGACCCATGAGCAAATTTTCAAAGGTTTAATTTAAATTAAAATATTTTAATATTTGATTAAAATTTTAATTTAAATTAGTAAAGGAGGCAAAGGTTTTTAAATTTAATATTTAAAAATTAAATTCAAATTTTTAAATTAGAAAAAAGGGCCGACATGAGAAATCAAAAGAGGAATGAGTATTTATATAGGAAATGATTTTTATTTCCTAAGTCTTTTTCATCACACCTTCAAATGCAAATTGAGGATATCGTGCGTTGTGTTTAAGAAGAGAGCAATTTGAGTTTAAAGTATTTTGGAGGGAAACAAAAACAACAAAGGTTGCACATTGGGTTGACTTCCCACTGACGGTGGTAGCGTAGACGACAGTTGGGAGAGTGTTAAGGTTTGCATGGAGGAGATCACGATTCGATCCACGTGATCGATGTTTTTGGAGGAGAGAGCTATTCATTCATTTGGTTTGGCATTTTTGAGATGCGGCAGTATTTGTGGGACAGCGTGCGCATTGTGTTTCATGTGGGCGCACAACCCACTTGGTGGTCTAGCTAGGAGCTAGGGCATTGGATGTGCAAAGATCACATGGTTGAATCCACTAAAGTCTTCTTTTATGGGCAGAACAAACAAAAGGTATGCCATTCGATTTTTGGTGTTGAAAATTAAATGCTTTGAGATTATCGTGGATGTTAAGTGCTTAGGGGAGTTATAAGGTAAAGAAAAATTAAAATATTTTTATTTTTATTTTGGTGATTGAAATTTATAAAGTGTGGAGATTATAAGGTGTATAAGGGTTTTTCTATGCATGTTGTTTTTAATGAAATTGTTGAGTTGAATATTGTGAGTTTGGAGATTATAAGGTGTGCAAGGAAAATTGTTAAGAGTTGTGTTATGATGAAATTATTGAATTGAATATTGTGAGTTTGGAGATTATAAGGTGTACAAAAGGATTTGTTATTTTGTATGAAGAATAATCTTTGAGAAAATTATTTTGTGGAGATCTTGAGAGAGGTTGTGGTAACCTAACCCTAGTGTTGGTAAATAAAAATTTGATTGTGGTTAAGACAAGTTTTGAAGACATATCTCCATCAAAATAAAAGGTATGGGTACATCTTCCTTGTAAGAAAAATATTGTTGGATTGGATGTTGTGAATGCTAAGTTGGAGTGAAAAGGATTGTTTGGTAAGCATTGTTGATTTTGGTTTTGTGATATCCAATATTTGTGCTTAAAGGTTTTTCTGGAATAAACGTTGATGATAGAAACCTTGTTTTGATAAGCATTGTTGGAAATATTGAGTGAGCCTTCATGTGCATGGTTAGGGTTTGTGAAATATCATGAGTATCATTGTTATGTGAAGTTGAGAACTATCTTGAGCTAGGGTTTGTGAGAGATCATGAGTATCATTGTTATGTGAGGTTTGTTTGATAAGCATTGTTGAAAAAGCTTTCATTGAGTGATTGGTTGAGTGGAATTAATTGAGCCTAGTTGATTGGAAGGGTTGAAGTGATAGTTCAAGTTCTATGAAACAAATTGTTCTTTAAATTATGGATTGAGTTGAAGGAAATATTGAAAGTGATTAAGCATTGTTGTGAGTGTGAAGCATATTGAGTCTCTAACAATTCTCTATATGTTTATATGATAAAAAGAGAGATTGAAAGTGATTAAGCATTGTTGTGAGTGTGAAGCATATTGAGTCTCTAACAATTCTCTATATGTTTATGTGATAAAAAGAGAGATTGAAAGTAATTGAGAATTGTTGTGACTGTGAAACATATTGAGCCTCTAACAATTATCTATATGTTTATGTGAAATTGGACAAGTCTTGGTGAAGACGTGTTGAGCAGATTGGATAAGTTCTAGTGAGGACTTATTGAGCATATTTGAGGTAAGTTTTAGTGAAGACTTGAGAGCAGTGAGAGCAAGTTCTAGAGAGAACTTGTGGACAAATTTGAGGTAAGTCTTTGAGAAGACTTGTGAGCAAAGTTTATTGATTGATTAATTTGTTTAAACCTTGAGTTAAGTTTTGGGGCAGATCTAGCAGAGTTGATTTGTGATTGAGACAAGCTTTGTGTTAATGCTTGAGGACATATTTGAAGACAGAGATTGAGTAGATTTGTGCTAGATCGAAGGTCTATTTTTAGTGCATATTTGAAGACAGATATTGAGCTAATTTGTGCTAGACTGAAGGACTATGTTTAGTGCAGATTTGAAGACAAAGATTGAGCAGATTTGTGCTAGACCAAAGGACTGTGTTTAGTATAGATTTAAGACAGAGTTGAGAGCAAGCTTTGAAGGTGACATAGTATAGAGGATGATAGTCTCTAGTGGATAGAGGTCCATTAGCCAGGGCAGTGAAGACAGGTCTTTTGAGTGAGGGCAGGAGTCTTCAGTGGATAGATATTCATAAGCCAGTGTAGTGGAGGTAGTGGTTCTTCTAGAATATCATTAGCCAGAGCATAGGAGAAGAAGTTCTCCTATGGATAGAGATCCACGAATTAGATTTGTTGAGAAAATTTTAGTGAAATATTTTCTTCATGGAGTAGCCCACATTGGGTGAAGAACGTTAAATTGGTGTCTCTATTGTGTGTGGTGATTTATGCATTGCTTTGATTACTACTATTAATATTGGTATTGATATATTGTATAATATTTATTGGGAAAGAAAAATAAAAAGTGGTCTTATACTGTTCACCCCCCCTCTCAGTATAAGCTTGTGTTCTTCAAAAGAATATCTACCACTTATTTGTAGGCTATAATTTTATTTTTATTGGTAAATTACATACTCCACCATTGATTTCATCTTTCCACTTTCTCCCTACATTCTCAACCCTATCAAATCATAAGAGTAAAACTAACACCATTAATACCAATTCTCCATTGTACACCCCTTCTACAAAATTCACACCATAAAACTCAACATCTCTTCTGCTTACATTACATGGATGATAAAAATTGTACCTTTCCTAAAAAGGCCCAAAACCCTTGAAAAGGTAAAGCAAGTTGTCACAATATTGCAAAGAACATTATCCCCTCGTTTTCTTACTATAATTATTGAAACAGTCATTGTAGCAAAATAACTGAACATAAATAAATATAAACATAGAAAAGAGAAGATTACCAAAAATACTCTTTGTATTGATATTTTGATACAATGTTACAATAAATTTTGAATTGCCCCAAATGTGTTGGGCGTAATATTACAATGCTGCTTTCTCTTTGTGAGATACAATGCTTTGGTAATGGAACAGGGGTCTTTCAAATCTTCCATAGGCTCATGTATTCTTTGTTCTTCCACTATAACTTCAAAGGGGTGAGTGGGCTTCTACTATCCAATGTGGGGACCACTCCAACTTTAGCAGCTTTCCAAGATACTTGTTTCCAGGACACACAAAAACCAAACAAAATTTAGAAGCACCTGTTGATCAAGATATAAGATATGACTGCAAACCCTAGTTGAAGAAACATGCAATGTAGAAAACAAAGAAACATCAACGAAATACCTTACTAAAATAAAAAACTTACTGATCGTATTTGTGGTGTTTTTATGACTCTGAGAAACCACGGATGGACGGTGTGGGCTGGTAAACCATGCACAGGTAGTGGGAAATCTGTGCAAGGGTGGTTTTGATTATGTAACCATGAATAGATAGTTTTGATTGAGTGATAGAATGCTCCAAAATATGACTCTAGGATTCAGATACCAGGTTTCCTCGAGATGCATGCGAACTCCTAGTAATATTATGACAACCTAAAAGTACAAATTATTATCCCTCCTTTATTTTATGGGGTGAAGGTGACTTTATAGGCCCCTTAGGGTTTTGGAGGAAAATGAGAGGTGGTAAGCCAGGATTACCAAGTGGCAATCCTAAACTGCCAAATGGAGGGGCAGTTAGAGTGAGTCACCCAGGGTGTCTCACTTAACTAAGGTGATGTGGTTGCAAGTGGAGTGAGGTGTAAGGGTTGTCCCATGTGAAGGGACAAAGGGGACAAGGGTGTGTGAGATGTGGCAAGGGATGTTGGTGAGGTGGCTAGGACACATGTCTAGTGGGTAGGTAGGGTATCCTAGGCTAATTTTCCAGATTTAATAAATTTGGAAAATAGGATAATGTGCAGGATTTTATACACTTAAGTCCAAATTTAGTTATATAATTTTATTATGTAGGATTTGATGTGGGGTGCCAAATATGGTTTTGTGGATGCCTAGGTTTTGGTGTCTAAAAATACCCCTATTTATACCGCGTTGTGTGAAACACAATGTGGTGCAAAAACCAATGATACTTGTCTTTATTGGATGAATGGACTCAAATCTTCTTGATGCACAAGAATGAGCGATTCTTGAAAATTTTGATGATATTTTTATTTGTTTTCTTACCCCCTCAATTGGAAAATGGGTAAGGGATGAAACCCACGAGCCAATTGACCAAATTTAGATGATGAAATGAGGTGGATGATTGAATGATGTGAATTGTGTATGCAAATGTATGACATTTTGATCAAATTGATGCCCCAAGTTTAGGATTGTTTGTGTTGTTTCAAATTCACCTTTGGTTTTGATGATGCACAAGATGTTGCAGTAAAACCATTAACCATGTTTGTGAGTTCTGTCCCTACTACTATTAGTTGCTCCTATGCATAGAAATCGATGCATTAGAAATTTGATACTTGAGTGTTTTCTAATTATACCAAATTTGATTTGATTGTTTTCTGCTTTTGTACCCAACAAAAAGGGCTTAAGGATAACCTTGTACAAATTTGATTGAACACAACCAAGCTCAAAGATTGAGGGATCTAGCTAATTTAATGCCATAGTGATTTTATTGTTTGGGTAAGTGTCCTTATGGTGAGTTATCCATCTAACCGGATTGCATGGATTGCTAGTCACTACAATCGCTAGGTGTATACGATAATTCACTAGATATGAGGCTCATTTAATGATGTTATGATTGTGATGGTTATGCATGTGTTGATGATGAGTTGATGCTAGAATTGATGATGATGTAATGATGCATTTGGTTGTTTGGAGGGTGTTTTTTTTTGCTTAACCATGGGAGTGCAGTTTCACCTCTCCATAACCGTGCATCTGCGGTTGGCTACGCCAACCATAGGTGTGTGATTTCACGTACTCTAAAAAACACGAGCGTGCAATTTCCATTACAAATCATGACTATAAATAGGGGAGATGTATTTTTTGTATTTCATCATTACGGGTTGACTCGTCTCACATTTTGAGAAGTGATATTTAGAGATGGATGTTGGTGAGACGAGTAGAGCGAGTGCGAGCGCAAGGGATGGAGGCTCGGTTGGAGCGGAAGCTAGAGTCTGCTATGCTGAGGTAGGTGGCCTAAAATTTAGTTTAGGTTTATTTATTTCTGTTTTTTTTTTGTTTTTGTTATTTTTGTATGTTTTTGTATATTTTTGTTTTTTGTCTTATTTTTTTGAACTGCATGAAGGGGAAGGTGAAATTATTTATTAATTATTATTATTATTATTTAATGTATTCATATGCTACATGATGTGTTTTTTTTAAATGTGTGAAAATGCTAAATGATGTGTTTGTTTGTTTTTTGTAAATGCATGAATGTGTGGATGATGTGTGGGTTTTTTTTGGAAAATGTATGCATATGCTAAATGGTGTTTTTGTGTTTTTCTTGCTTTTGGAAATGAATGACTGAAATATTTTTGTGTTTTTGAAAATGACACTAAATGCATGAAATATTTTTTTTCTTTTGTAAATGCACTGATTTGAACTTTGTTTATGCTTGCAGGTGAAATTTATTACTACTCGATATCGATGGCCCCACACTATATCCAAGGTGCAGAAAGCCATCATAGATAATGACTAGAAGATGCCAGAGGCTATGGGGTTGGATGGTTGTGGACGTTTGGATACTGTTCAAGCAGATGAGATATTGTCTACATTAGTGGAGATATGAGACCCTAATAGGGGTTCTTTTTAGCTTTTGATAGGGGAGCTAACTATCACCCTAGAAGATGTATACCGCATATTCCATGTTCCTATTGAGGGTTCACCAGTTAGGGTGGGCCACGACAAGGAAGATGTCTTGAGGCCTATCTATGGAGATCATTGGGATTCATATTGTAGCAAGGATGGGATATCATATATTCAGTTATATAAGGATGATAAGTTAGGTGCACTATAGACCTTTATGATGTACATAGTAGGCAACATGTTGCTTAATAGCATGGGCTTGAGGTTCCCTTGGAACCAGGTGGTGCTTGTATTGCACTTTATTGCTAAGCCCCAAGTTTATGCATGGGCTCTCGTTCTTATTTTTTAGTTATATGCAAAGCTTTATGAGGTGAAGAGGCGAGAGCAAAAGGGGTTTGTATGTAGCTTGGTGCTTTAGCTGTGGGTATGGGAGCACATCAACGTTGGTCGTCCAGAGGGCCTATCTTGTGAGTGGGATCACTCACTTCCTTGTGCTCTCTACTGGTGGACCAGCGAAAAGACTTCTCCTACTCATCTTGTTCGCAGTGTTGAGGAGTACCGGGTTAGTTTGAGTGGTTTGACTAGCAATGATATATGTTGGCGATCTTGGAGGGATCTGATTTGGTATGATGATGCAACACAACTTCGATGGGTGAGGTGAGGCAGGTTGGTGTTTGGGAGCCATGGGCGAGAGATGAAGTTCATCCAATTCTCACAGGTGATGAGGCAGTTTGGTATGGTATAGGCAATTCCAAATGCTCCTAGGATGTATAGGTAGCGGGGTTATGATATTAGTCTTCCAGTCACTTCAAACTTTTGGATGGATATGATGCAACAAATGATGTGATAGTTGATGTCCCTAATGCAGATGATGCAGGGACAACTACATAATATAAATATTGGTTTACAAAATAGCCTCCATGGAGGCCAATCCAAGTGGTGGATGATGTGGCTAGCGAGGATGATCATAATACCAGTGAGTAGGCTTCTTATCGATAGAAGTATATTCAAGGCAACGAGGGTAGAGGGCAAGTTGATATGGTTATGCAACCTACAGATGTTGGCTCTAGGGCTGGTGGAGATGGAGGTGGTGGTAGTGGTAGTGGAGGTTTGGGTGATGGAGGTGATGGAGGGTAGGGTCCTCCTCCATGTTGTACTGAGGAGGAGTGGGGTATTCTCTAGGCTGAGCGAGATAGATTGGATGAGACTGTAAAGTATCATGTTGCTAATATTGCTAGACTTCAAAGTGAAGTTACTTTGTTGGAGCAGGAGAATGGTGGTTTGTAGAGGGATAATTATGGGCTACGAAGTGGACCTAGTGGAGGTGGGGATGCTGCTACTGTTGCGGATATTCATGCAAATATTTCTCAGTAAGAGGCACACGAAGGCTAGGATTTGGTTGCTACTCAGAGTGAGGCTAGGTATGTTATGATGCTTAAGGATAGTTTATGTTAGCATCACATTTCGCTACCTCTTTGGCCTTCATCATCAGTTTCAGGCTCCAACAGCTGGAGTGAGTCTAGGCCTAGAAGTTCATGGTCTCGGGCTTCTAGCTTTCATGTTCCATATGGCTTACATGGATCAGTCTAGGGGCATCATAGGAGTCATGGTGGTGCTTGCTAGTAGCTCTTTATTGCCTCTTTTTATACTTTTCTATTTTTTCTTATGAGCCTTAGTGCTTTGATGTATACAACCTTCTTTATTTTTGTACTTATGCGACTCATAAATACATGGATTTTATTGTGATCATTTGTGTTTGCGCTTTTTATTGTATGGATGCATTTGAATTATTGTGGTCATAGATGGAATGAATGATGAATGGTATGTTTTAATGATTATTTGGTATGCCTTAGATTCTTGCTTGATTAACTGTATTTTATCACTTAATCAGGGGCATTAACATGCGGTATTGTAAATGTATGATGATATGCAATAATGTAGATGATATTAGATGTTTTAGATAAATGATTTTTGGGTGTTTTGCAAAGACTCAAACGTTATAGTGGTCTAAGACAAACTCATTTATGATCTCAAAAATCTTCATGATGCTAAGGTTGACCTAGTGTTTTCAAATATCTCAAGGACCAAGTATGTGTGCAATGATTGTTTGTTTCCCATTATGAGTTGGTTCAAACTAATCAATTGTGAATTATGCTAGTAAGCTAGGTCATTCTATATTTGCCATAGGTTTGTAAGAAATATGATCGCTAATGTGACATACATGATGCCACACGTAAGGATACCCCATTTCCAGGCAGGTTTTATTCAACCCATTGCTGTAATGGGGATCACCCCACGATTTTTGCGACACTAAGAGTTCCAGGGATTCAATCTCTTTTCCCTTATTTTATTGCATTGAGTTTTAGGGATTTTATTTTTGAGTTTTCTCATCTTTGTAATGGAGTAATATGCATTTTATTGATTTTTGGATACTTGCTCTTTTGAGAGAGAGCAAAGGAGAATTTAATTGCTTTGGGAAATTTTTGGGATACTTGCTCGTTTTTGAGGAAGAGCAAGGGATCTTCTCTCCTTTTTTTTTTGCTTTTGGGATACTTGCTCGCTTTGAGGTAGAGCAAGGGATTTTGATTCTTTTTTTCTTTTTTTTTGTGGGGATGAAGGTGGAGCTTGTCCTTTTGTCAACTCGTAGCATTCTAGACCATGCACATAATTGGATGAATATGGGAAACCTTCTACTTATGGCAACAACAACTTTTGACTTCATTATTCCTAAGATTCATAATGTTTTAATGTGTTTTTTATGTGGGTGTCAAAGAGGAAACTTGATTGACCAGGAACAACTTATTGCTTCTAAAGATTGTTTGACTTTGAATTAAAGTTACTCAAAAAACTAGGAATGACTGAGTGATTGAAAATATTTGGAATTTGCTTATGGATTTATGTGGTATGTAAGGTTTTACGATAATTTCTTTTTTTTTTTTAAGAAAAAAACCCCTTGCGGGGCCACCTTGGTCTGAGAGACCATGATCAAGGGGTTCTACACCATCAAAGTCACCCGGGAGTCGCTCCCGGCCCTACTCGCACCAACTTTATCAATTGTATTTTGGGTATCCAATTCAACTTTTTGGTAGGGTGGAGATTCAAACCTGGGACCTCCCTTGGAGGATTGCCCTCTCCTCTCCAACTCACCTACAACACCTGGGTGGTTTTGCGATACTTTCATTGCAAGCTTTTGAAAATTAAAAGTTGCACACAAAATAATCAATGGCCACATAATCATTATTGCTAACTTGTAGACACCAAAATCTAGCCACTTGTCCTCCATCCATGCTTTCCCGCCATTTCCACCACCAAAACATAGTCATTTGCCCTCCATCCTAGCTTTCCCATAATTTCTACCTATTATTTATATATATTTATTATATATGTATTTAAATAATAATATTTTATATATATATATATTATAAATATATATTTATATAAATAAATCAATCCCAACCATCCGATTTCATTTAATCTCATCCGTCCATTTCCATCAATCCATGCCACACCCTAAATTTAATATCTACCCTTAGATGTGCTTTAATCTCAGCCACACGATTAGTGTCATTGAAACCCTAGCATGCCCTAGGTTAGATTATAAATAGGAGCCATTTTGATGGCTCAACCCCTGAGTCCCCTAAGTGCTTGAGTTTTCGAATTTCTTGAGATCTTGAGTTCTCTAAGTTCTTGAGAGTTCCAACCTAGCCTTGGTGCCCTAATCCCCATTCCATCCATCGTATTCATTGTTCCCTCACTCGCCATCACCATCGCTACATCCCTCACCCTCACCAGATCTACTTATATAGAATCCTCCTTCATCCATAGGATTCCTCTAGGTACCTCCCTACTAGTCCTAAGCACCCACGGGCATTTTCTACAGTTTCCATGTGCTCACAGGTGATTTATGTAAGCCATTATAACAACCCCTAGCCTTCGAGCGATACTAGGGCACACCTTCACCATCGACCTACAACAGATCTAGCCAACAATGGAAAACCAACAAGGAGCAAGGTAAATCATTCTCTATTTTATTAATTTCAATATCTCTTTATTTTTTACAGTAGTGTCACATGATAGTTAGGGTTTTATTGATTTATGAGGGTCTCACATAGTGGAGCCCTCTCAGTTATTACTAACTCTTTTCTTTCATCTTCTATGTGTAGATCTGGAGATTCATCAACATTGGACAACTATTTAAGCTAGAGTGGCCTAGCTCAATGGATATTTGAAGCCCACTCAACTCTGTTGGGAGTGAAACACAACTAAAGACACCACCATTTGTTGTAGCTAGGGTTTCAGAGAACCCTAGCAAGATTTGTAATAATTGTATCACAAGGGATTCTTACATCCACTATTGTAACAATGGAGTTTTTAGGCTCCCCCCATTTAATATAAATCTCATTTGTTGTGCAATATCTGGTTTATTTGAATTCTATTTTTAGCATTTCTTGGTGTCGTGTTTTTAGCTCTACAAATGGTGATCATGGTGGGACCCCCTAAGGGTTTCATGTTATGATTTATCTTGAATTCTAACTTGTTGTTTGTTGTCCTATTTTGCAGATTTTTAGAAGCACGAATCATGCATTTTTGCTGGATCTAGGGTTTCTGAAAGTTCGTAGAAGTTGCAAAAAGAGCGTGAAACACCCAAAGGTGCTTAGAGGCTATCCAGAAATGCCCAGCTACATTTTAAAGTGATTTGGAACAAATATGTAGGTTGTCTAGTAAGTCTACTATCTAAAATCCAAGTTTTTATTTTTACATATTTTGGGTTCTTTGTTATATTTTTTAGATTCTAAGCTTAAAATGAACAATCATTAAGTAATCTAGAAAATAACTCATTCTAGTTTGCATTTTAGGGTTGCATCCATTCACACATTCTAATTAGGGTTTCTATTTTAATGTATTCAAAAATATAAAATGTTGCATTTTGTTTGCATCTGAATTGAGAAATTGCATAACATAGTATTGCATTTTAGGGTTAGAAGCATCTCCTTTTGTTTATCTAAGTAGGAACATCATTAGGGTGCCAAAAGTATTCCTTCCAGTTGGGTGATTCCAGGAAGAGGGGTGGATGAACCCTTTGGTTGTTATTTAGACAGGGGGTCTTAAGTGGTGTACTTCACACCCTTTGGAGAAATTGGCACTCTCTTGTTGGCTTCTAATTTAGATTTATGAAATTAGTTGTTTCTAACATTGTTTGTACACATTAATAAACAAAAACTTTAAAAGGAATTCACACACAACACGTTTCACTCAAAATAGTAGTGGTTGGATTTCATCACCAACCATTGCTTGAGATTAGGTGATGGTGGCATTCATCTCCATCCACCAATCTCTACCCATAGAAACCATAGGATACCCCCAAGAAAACTTGTTGGATTTCATCACCAACAAGAATCTCGTTGCCCTATCTTCACCATAGTTTTTACCTTTGTTTCATTAAGAAAGATTAGAACATCAAAACACACAAGACTGACACCTAAAATGAATACACATTAAAAAGGAGATAATCAATGAACAAGGTAAGCCACATTGGTTGAAACTTAGCATTGGTTGTTTGTTTCCTTAAATATTTTAGTTTTTGTGTTACATTTGATAGTTTAATCTGTATTTTGATTTATTTGCTTATGGTATTAACTAGAAACCAAAATAAAGTTATAAGTCAAGATAACTTAATGGAACCTTCATCCACCTTCCCCACCACTTCTGTGGTAGATTCCCTGAATGTGACATAGGTAGATTTATCTATAGGTCCCTCACATTCCTTGCCATCCACAACCTTCCATATGGCCATGCCCCAAGAGGAGTCAACCTCCCCTACCATAGACAACCACATTACCCATATAGACATGGCAAGAGTAGAATCTTTCATGAAGTCTTCTAGTTATGTCTTAGAGTCCATTCCCAATTCACCTAGATAGGATTCTACTTTACAACAAGAACCTATTTATTCCCAGCCCCCATCCACCTTTACCCAGGTGTATACTAACCCTCTTTTTGAGGCATCAGTTGCACCTTCATCCCATGTGTCCATTCCCCAACCTTCATGTGCTCCTAGAACCTCATATACCTCCACTTACACCAATCCCTTGTATGAAGCACATGTCAATGTTGCTTCACAAGTTCCAGCCTCACAAGTTGCCATACCTAGTGTAACTTGTCCCCAAGCCACATCTTCCATACCATCTACCTCCATACCCTTAGCCTCTGATAGAGATATTAGTGAGGCATGGGAACACCTAAAAAAATTGCTTAGATAGCATCAAAATACTCAATAGCAAGTACAGGTGAACCCTAAGCCTTTACATAACTCTACTCAAACTGTCCTTGTCAACCAGGGTCCATCATGGGCACCATAGTCTTCTGTGGTTTCTATCCCTGTTCCCCCACCAAGCCATACCATTACCCATCCTATTCCCATTGGCCAGCCTAGCCATAACCTTCATCCATCAACATCATTCCATAATTCCCCATATTTTCATCAGCAATCTCCCATTCATCAAATCCCATCAAATTCACCTAGCCATCAATACCAATCTCCTCATCATTTAGTCACTCCACAACATTTCTCCACTCCACCACAAAATCATAAGGTAATTCAGGGCTTCCACATTCCTAAGGAAGACCCTCGAATTGAGGCCATGCAAAAACAAATAGATCAATTGATGCAATTTACTCCTAGTTTTTCAAACCAAAAACCAACCTTACACCAATTGATCAATCAACCAATTCATCCTTCGGTACCATCCCCACCATATCCATAGACTTTATGGTACCTAAGTTTGACAAATTTAAGGGAACCGAGGATCCCAAAGAACATGTGAGCACCTTTGTTCATGCATGCTTTAGAATTCAAGATGATAATGCTCTCATGCTTCGAAATTTTCCTCAAACATTAGGAGGGGATGCCATAGAATGGTACAATCAATTTCCAAGCCATAGTATTTATACTTTTGAGCAATTGATTGATCAATTATTTGATCATTTCATCCTAAATGTTAAAAAGAAGATCTCATTGTCCGATGTCTATGCTTTAAGGCAACATGATGATGAATCTATCTATGATTTCGGAAACCGTTGGAGGGTTATCATCACTAAATTGCCATTCACCCTACCAATGGATGAGCTAATTAAGCTATTCACCAAGAGTTGCTTAAAACCTATCTCTTGGATGCTCCAACTATGAACTTATCAATCATTTGAAGAAGCTTTAGCTCAGGCTAGTGTCATTGAGGATATCAAAATCCAAGAAGGCATTCTTAAGCCTAAGAAGAAAGAATGGCAAAATAAGGGCCAATACAAAAGCAACTATTCAGGCCAAAAAAAATCAACATAGGCTACCCCAACCACCCAATCCAATCAAGTCAATCAAGTGGTCATGAGCCAATCGATAATGGCTCAACAACAACCTATGCAACAAACACCACAACAAATTTCATATCATGCGGTCCCTTCGACAACACAAGCTCCAACAATTCAGAACATAGTGCCAGCTGTGGAAAACCATCCTCGATGATAGTCTGTCCGACAAAATCACCAATACACCCCATTAGCCGAGTCATATGCCTCCCTTTTTAAAAGGTTGTATGAGACAAATAAACTTGCTTTGCCCGACATTAGACCGGATGATCCCGCTAGATGTGGTAAAAATTATTGGGAACATCTATTTTATCCTTATCATAGGTAAAATGGGCATGACATCAACAATTGCCATGTGTTTAAAAATGTAGTCCAAGACCTTATTGACTTGGGGGTGATCAAGCTTGATAATCCCCTCACTCAACAAAACCAAAACCTTGGTATATTTCAAACACCACTTCCTCATCACGAGGAGGTGCAACCAAATGTAGGGGGAACTAACACTAAAACTCCTCCTAACCAAGTCAATCACATTCAACAATACCAAGGGTTTGTGGGGGCCATTCATGTGGTCACTAGAGGTCAAAGGAATAACCAACAAAGGCAACCACCTCAAGCAAGTGTGTCACAACCTTCTACATCGCCACCCATCCAAGTTTCCCCTAATCCTTCATCACCCATCCATATCCCTAGCCAATCAAATCCACCAAATCCTCCCATCAATCATCCACCTCGACCAATCATCTCATTGAGTAGCCGGTTAACTACAAGTTTGAAAATAGCTTCCACCAAATTGTCAATTTATGAGCTAATCCAACAATCTCCTCCACATCGTGAGGCATTAATGGACATTCTGAAATCCATTGAACTACAATCACAAGATCCTAATGCCTTCAACAACTTTTTGGGGAGCATCCAAACATGCATGGAGCCTTCCATCACATTCTATGACTTTGAGATTAAGCCAATCTCATCGGAATCCGTAGACCCTCCATTGCATATCATGGCTCTAATTGACAAGAAGCCTTTTAAAAGAGTCCTAATTGATACCGGTTCCTCTATCAACATCATCACCACATCCGCTCTTCATCATTTGAACCTTCCTCCATCTCACATCACCAAGTCATCCTTCACCCTCAAAGCATTCAATGATGCTTTGTGTTCCATAGTTGGCACTATTGTTTTTCCCATCGAAGTAGGGGTTAAAACATTGCACACAATGTTCCACATCTTGGAAGGATCCATGATATACAATGTACTCCTTGGAAGACCTTGGATGAGGGAAATGAGATGTGTCCCTTCAATACTACATCAATGTTTGAAATATGTTCATGAGGGACAAGTACATTGTATATCGAAAGATGTCAAACCATTTAAGTATTGTAATTTTATCTCAAATCCTTATGAGTCCATGCTCCCTTCCACTCACCTTTTTCTTTCACCATCATCCAATCCATCCACCACTTCACCAATCTCTTCATCAAAGGATCCCATTCCTGAAGAGCTCCCTATCACCACCCCTCATCAAGCTTCCACATCCCCATCATCTTCATCAGTGACTACATGCACATGTGGTCACACTCAATCCACATCATCAACATCATTTTCATCCACTTCATCATCATCATCCATTATGCAACCCTCCCAAGCCAATCCATTGCCATCACCTAATGTTTCACAAGTTGAATTAATGGATTGTGAGATACCTCCATATTCACCATTCCCCGAGCCATCATATGACCATAGTCCTCATTCCATGTCATCCCAAGTCAAGGTCCACCTCACCAATCCTAGTATTGGTGAGTATGTGGTCGATGACATCACCATTACACCCTTCACCATCCCTAGTGCTAAGGATTTCAATCACCCACGTGACCCACATTTAGCAATAGGAGTAGTCTATAACATGGGTTCAACTCCAAATAGCATAAATTTTGTATATGGGGGAATTGATTCTTCATCAAGTCCAACTCCCATAGAGGAACCCAAAGAACCAAAACTTGCCAACATTCCTAACATGACGGGATTTCCATATTGATATTTCCACATAGTCAATTGGCAAGGCTATGGCCTAGGATTACATGAACAAGGAGTGCATCAACCTATCGATGTTCCATATCAAGAGGTGCATGACCATTCAGGTCTAGGCTACCACCCACTTCCTACCACCTCTTCTCTTGAACAAGCCTTCCAAAGGCTTAACCTCAATTCAGGAGAAGAAGCCCTCCATCCCGATAATTCTGATGATGAAATCTATGAAGAATTTGAACTTATGTCAATAATTTTAGATGAATATAAAGAAGAATCAGAGCCCATCATTCCCCATTCCGAACAAGATGAGTTTTATCTCAACATGTTCCCCATCCATGAGCCCATATTTCGCTTGCTTCTTCCACAAGAGTGAGTAGCCCCTACCGGTGAACCACCACCTCCATTCCATTAAGCCATTCCATAAGCCAAATTGTAACATATGTACATAACACAAAAATAGTGGTTTTCACCACTACCAAAAAAAATCAATCAAAAAATCACAAAACATATTTTATTTCTTTACATTGCATATGTATATATCATTTAGTAAAATGCATTTTGTGTTGATTGCTACTGTTAAGGTCAACCAAGATCCTAGCATTGATTCCTAGGTTCCATCCATTCCATCCAACCTTGTCCACCTTGCCCATAAGTCAACATGAATCCTGTTGATTTATTTACCCCACTCCATAATCCATACGATCCGACTAAGCCAATTCCAATTGACATAAGCCTTATTGATATGGATTGGATTTCCTCACCTCCATCCTTTGCCAAATTTGTCTTGTCCGAGGAATTGTTAAGGGCTTCCACCAACTACATTCCTCCATCCCCTCCACCTTTACCTTCACCTTCACCTTCGGATCCCGAGGTTTTCCAAGTAGAAATAGATGAGGATAAGCCAGAAGAGTTTGATGACATCTTAGATGATATTCATCTGATCCCTACACCCCATCAACTTGAGGAAGGTTCCCACATGTCTATTGAAGATACTATCGATGTGGACCTTAGTTTAGACAAAGACAATCCCCAAATTGTCAAGCTTGGCAAAATTTTATCACCCGATGAACAAGAGCAATTTATTGCTCTCCTCAAGAGGAAGAAGGGCATATTTGCATGGTCCTACAAGGACATGCCCGATATTGACCCTAGTTTGGTTGTCCACAATCTCACCTTATAGCCTGATGCTAAGCCGATCAAACAAAAACTTAGGAGAATGCATCCTACCATGGCCCTCTTGGTAAAAATAGAGCTTCAAAAACTCTTAGACGTGAACTTCATAGTTCCTATCGACTATCCTGAGTGGCTTTCAAACATGGTACCCATTCGTAAGCCTAACGAGGTGATACGTGTATGCACTGACTTTCGAGATCTTAACAAAGTGTGTCCTAAGGATGACTTCCCTCTCCCAAACATCGATACTCTTGTTGATACCTGCATTGGCCATGAAATGCTTTCACTCATGGATGGTTTTTTAGGATACAACCAAATTCGAATAAATCTTGATGACCAACACAAAAGGACATTCACTACACCTTGGGGAAAGTTTTGTTACAAGGTGATGCCCTTTGGCCTCAAAAATGTAGGTGCCACTTATCAACGTGCCATGACATACATTTTCCATGACTACATGCATAATATTATCGAAGACTATGTGGATGATCTCTTGGCTAAATCCAAAACTTGACAAGAACATATTGGTGTATTGGAGAAAGTTTTTGACCGACTCCTAGAGCATAATGTAAGGTTGAATCCCAAGAAATGTGTCTTTGGTGTTACCTCAAGCAAACTTCTAGGATTCATTATCTCCAAAAGAGGCATTGAGGTGGACCCTAACAAGGTCAAGGCCATCATGGAGATGCCTCCCCCAACTAACTTAAAGGAATTGCATAGTTTACAAGGAAATATTCAATCAATCCATCATTTTATTGCACAACTTTCTGACAAATGTAGGCCATTCAATCACCTACTACAAAAGGGGGTGCCATTCTCTTGGATAGATGAATGTCAAAAGGTCTTCGATGACATTAAGCAATACCTAGCTTCTCCGCCAGTCTTAGCTCCTCCTCGTTCGAGGGTCCCATTTTATCTTTATATCTCAGCAATGGACTTTGCATTAGGGACAATGCTTGCACAAAAGAATGAACAAAATCAAGAGCAAGTTGTCTACTACATTAGTCGAACATTGGTAAGCTATGAAACTAAATATGCTTATGTAGAGAAATTGTGCTTAGCAGTGGTTTTTACCACTAAGAAACTTCGACATTACATGCTTAGCCACACAACTTATGTCATAGCTAGAGAAAATCCTTTGCGTTATATGATGTCCCGCACTTACAACAACACCCACACCGCTAAATGGATAATGCTCCTCACTGAATTTGACTTGGAATTCATTAGCCAAAAATCCATTAAAGGTCAGGTAATAGCCGATCAACTTGCGGAAGCTCCACTACCTAGTGATCATCCTTTGATTATTGAGCTCCCAGATGATTCGGTATTTGTTGTCATTGAACAAGAAGAAGATGTCATTCCGGAGGAAGACGTCGATATCACACTATTATTTGATGGCTCTAAGTGCATGAAAGGTCAAGGTGCTGGAGTCGTATTTCACACACCACAGGGGGTACCTATCCCCTTATCATTCAAACTCGACTTCCAATGCACAAACAACACTACAGAGTATGAAGCCTTAATCTTAGGTCTTCAATCAGCTATAGCTATGAGCATTAAGCATATTAGGATATTTGGTGATTCTCAACTTGTTGTCAAGCAAATCAATGGAGAATACCAATGCAAAGAACCTACCATTAAGCTTTATCATGAAGTAGCAATGAAATTGCTCTCTAAGTTTGATTGGTATGAAATCAATAGCTTGCCATGTTCGACTAATAGATTTGTAGATGTGATGGCCTCCCTTGGATCATTGATTCCAAAAGACTCCTTTGGAGAGGTACAACCCCTTATCATTTCAATGGTCTCTAAATCTGCAATTTCCAATGTTGAGTCAAAATATGAAAAGGATGTTTGCTTTATCCAATCAGATTCATATGAGCCTTGGTCGAGCCAAATAGTAGCCTTTCTCAAGTTTGGAACACTCCCATCTGACATGTCTCGAACTACCAAATGCACTTTCAAGCAAAAGGTAGCTCATTTCATTCTTTTGGGGGACGTGTTGTATAAACATGGTTATGATGGAGTCCTCCTTCATTGTCTCGAGGCTAGTGAGGCTCAAAGAGCCATAGATGAAGCCCATGATGGTACTTGTGGTGGTCATTTTAGTGGAATGGCCATTGCAAAGCGTATTCTATGCATGGGTTATTATTGGCCCACAATGGAACGTGATTGTTGCACATATGTTAAACATTGCAAGAAGTGTCAAGAACATGCTAATTTAACTCATGTACCATCACAAGCTTTACAGCCCATTCAAAGCCTTTGGCCCTTTTCACAATGGGGCCTAGATCTAATTGGTAAAATTTCACCTCCTTCCTCGAGACAACATACATTCATCATCACAACCACTGAATACTTCACAAAGTGGGTTGAGGCAATTCCTCTAACCAGTATGACAGGACCTAGAATTGTGGAGTTCATACTTCATCACATCATTTATCATTTTGGTATTCCCTCAAAAATCATTTCAGACAATGGCAAGTCTTTCAAGAACAAGGATGTTCAAGCACTTTGTGAGAAATATAACATCCAACATAGTTTCTCGACTCCTTATTACCCACAAGCAAATGGACAAGATGAAGCTTCCAACAAGACCTTAATTGCTATTCTCAAGAAACTTGTCAAAGAAAATCATAGAGATTGGCATACACAAATTCCCTTGGCATTATGGGCTTATCGAACAAGCATCTGCATGCCTATAGGGGCAACACCATTTTCATTGGTCTATGGAGCCGAAGCAATCATACCTCTTGAGCTCGAGATCCCTTCCTTGCAAATTTCTTTGCAAGAATTCATAGATGATGACACTGCTAGACAAGCACATCTTGACCAACTCACACTCCTTGATGAGAGGTGAGTCAATGCTTTAGAGCATTTACGAGTTTATCAAGACCACCTCAAACGTGCTTACAATGCCAAAGTTCATCTACATGAATTCCAAGTAGGAGATCTTGTCCTTAAAGAGAACCAACAAAACACCAATGCATTACCGCATCTTCATGATAAATTCATGGCTAATTGGTTAGGTCCATACATTGTCACACAAAGAGTGGGTAACGGTACTTATAGAATTGCCAGTCTAGAGGGAGAGGAAGAATCTGAACCACTTAATGTTATACACTTGAAAGCATTCTATGCATGATTTGATTACTATATATGTATATATATACATGGCTAATACACAAAAACATTTGCATACACTTCATTCATAACATTGCATTTCACTTGCATTTACATTTCAAAAACAATGCATTCACCCACATTTCATATGGCATTCTACATTTCACAAAATTGCATTTCATACATTGCATTCACATCCACATTTCACATTTCATATTAGGGATCATTTATTAAGTTTAAGATCTTAATTGGTCCAAAAAAAGTCATGTTGCCTTAATCAGGGGCACCTTCACAATGTCATCCACACAATTCCACCAAGTCAAATTGCCATTAGCACAAGCCACATTCACAAATTCCTAGGTGTTTTCAGTCACTCAGCCACTCCTAGTGTTTTAAGAAACCTCCAAAATACATGTCAAGTTCCTTTTAGGACCATTGCACATCTACACTAAGAAAATCTTGAGTTTTGGGAATTGACTCCAAAACATTCTTGAACCAAACATAATTTCACATCTTAAAAACATCTTGTGTCAAAGAGGGATAACACCATACTTGGTATGAACCTTGAAGTGAAAAGGGTCATCCTTGCTAGTCCCATCATGCAACATAGTCCATAAAAATAGTGGTCTTCACCACTATCACAATTCCAAAAATAAAAGAAAGAGTAGGGAAAATCCCTAACAAAAACTCTAAATATTTTACATCACACACCACTGATCAATTGGGTTGTAAGGATCATACTACATTTCCAGTCAGACGGTTAGGTAGTCATCCCCAAAACTTAAGAGATCAACAACAAAAGTCATGGACTATGGAGTTAGCCTCCACCGGAGCTATAGACGCTTGACTAGTAGTGGAGTACGCTCATGCATGGTGACATGTCTCTTTTAAAAGAGACCTCTGACCACTCATATGGACAAGCTAGCTTCTTGGTTTCATCCATAACAGGTTTACCCAATTTACTCAAGATGAGTTAATGAACTCACTTGCACACACACTGGTTCTTGATTGTCTAGGGTCATTACCATGCTCTTGATTTGGTAAATGAATTCACTGCACACACATTTGGTCCTAGAGGAATTAGGTAATTTTAGTGAGTTTGTTTGATACCACTAGGATGTTTGAGTCTCTACAAAATAGATAGTTTTCCATATCAACATCCATATCTTCTTCCATGTCAACATCCATGTCATTTCACAAGCCATTATCTACCACATGCCACCAAGTTTGGTGCCCTTGATTAAACAACAATGCTAACAAAATGGCCAAGAAAATATCTAAACTACAAATGATCATTAACACATTCCACCTTGCATTAATCATCCATACATTCCACCTTGCATTAATCATCCATACATGTCACCTTGCATTAATCATCCATAACATATCATATGCATTAATCATAAACATAAACATGCATTACACAAAAACATTCCACAAAAAGCATACACACAAAATATAACACAAAAGGTAAAAGCCATGTATATATATATAAATGAATTCCAAAAGGCTACATACAATGGAGCACCAAGGCTCATATACAAAAGTGCATCTAAGCACTAGCTATCCCCTCCAAGAGGACCCCTATGACCTAGAAGGAGCCCTAGACCTAGAGCTATGCCTAGACTCGCTACACCTCGTACCCCCGAACACAGATGAGGTTGGAGGATCAAGAAGTGGAATATGATGTTCCATCAACCTATCCTCCAATGCCTCGATATATCTGTGTCGAGACCGAAGGTGTGCTATGTCAACATTATATCGATGCTCTCTCTCTGCTAGCTCTGCCTAGAGCCTCACGATCCTTACATCCCACTCCACCACCTACTACTCTAGCTGTGCCCACTCCTCCTCGCTCCATCCTGGAGGTACATCTAGAACCTCCTCTGCATCCTCCCCATCTCCTCCATCTCCCCCAATATCAGGAGCCTGTTATATTGCACCCTTAGCCCTCCACCTTCGACTATCAGATCGAAGGTGTCACTGCTACTTAGGGGCCTCTTGGGTCCCCTCATCCCCGACCTCCTGAATACCCTCATCCCTCGCCTCTCCAGCTCTATCCCCATCAATTACTCCTCGAGGTAGTGCCCATAAGGGCTGAGCCACAAACCATACATCATACTCTACGGTCATCCCTGCATCCTCCACATCTGAGAGATCTATCTCCTCATCATCCTCCAAGACTACCCTCCATGGCTCCATGCAAGGTAGCCTGGTCTCCTCTCGATGTCTCCTATACCACACAGGCTCATCAGGGACATCCTACCTCAACCCAAACTAATAGAGCACTCGTGAGAACTGGAAGTACTCTACCTCACTCCTATGCCTCCCAATCACCCACCTACCCTACCACACCTACCATAGGTGCTCTCCATCCTCGGTCCACTGAGCACCCAACCATGGCCTCCACACCACTTGGGTGGATGTCAATCTAGCCCAAAACTCCTTATACCACCGACTCATCCTCACTAGATGACTCGACTGCACCTCCTCAGCCAATGCCCATCACCTAGCATAGGGTTACTCCCTACCAAACTCTCCCACAAGCAAGCCCTCCAATCGAGCAACCCTAAAATGCTCCCATCCCCAACATTATAGCAATAAGTTGCACCCCAATCCCTTACCTCACCTGGCCACCTCATATAACTCTTAGTATACCTACACTAGTAAGGTGGGAGCCCATGCATACACATATCTCTTAGTGAGCATGTCACTCACTACTCCTATCAGGTTCCATGAGAACCTACTGCCAGTGTTGTTTGAGGCCACAATGTTGGCCAACATGAACATCACCAAAGCATGAAGGGGGTCCAAATCCTTATCCACATACATGGACAAATAAGGAATACCCCCACACTCCACCTTCACCCCCTACCATGCATCCCCAAACATCCTCATCATATTTATATTTCAATTGAGCCCAACCTCAACCCAGATCCCCTCCATCGGTACCTTGAGGATGTGATATACATCCTCCAAGGTAACTATCACCTCACCCGTGGGGAGCTAAAATATCCCCCTATCTACATCCCACCTCTCTACCAAGGCAGAGAGGTACCCCTCATCAGCCCTCACCACATCCAATCAGGCTACCTCCACTAGCCCCACCTCCTCCAAAAACTCCCACTCCTCATTCGTAATCACCTTCCTCATCCCGAGGATGTAAGGCAAAAATCGGTGTCAAGCCTCCAAAATCCTAAGCTACAACACAACACAAAACATTTGTTAATAATTAAAAAAATCATAAAAACACAAAAAAACTTTGCACAATACAAAAATAAAGTGTTACCTCAACAACTCGTGCCCCATCCGTAGCCCCGACCTCTACACCAGCTCCCTCCACCACCATAGCTTCCGCACCCAAACTTCAATACCTCACTTCACTCCTCACTTCCCCTCACTCCTCAGACATAGCTTCTCAAACTCCTAAACACACAAATGAGCTTCAATCTCACCCAAAAAGCTATTTATAGCTGCTTTAGGCACCTTGGGATGCCCATGGGTATTTCTTGGCGTGCTAAAGCACCCACAAGCATTTAGCGTCAATATTGACAAAAGATAAATCTTGCACAAAATAGTGGCTTACCTTCACCAAATCACTCCAAACTACATCCATGCATACATTTCATCATTTTATCATGTTTTGTGAAGATTACAACTGATTTGGAAGCATAATTTTTGTTTACGACCTCATATTGTAAAATTCACCAACCAAGTTACAAAAGCACCCCAAAAGGGTACAAATATTCACAAAATGATGATCATCATCATTTTCATCATTCATACATCATCTTCACTTCATTTCACATCATCATTTGCATATTTGCCCAAGTTTAAACAATATTCAAGTGAACCATGTAGCTAGTGAGTTATTCTATATACTTGGTGATTGTAGCGATTTGCATCCATGCAATTTGGTAAGATGAATAGCCTACCATAAGGACACTTGTCCATGATCATCATCACTTATCTCCTTGTTCAATATCACAATCATATTTGATACTTCACATTTTGAGTGAAACCTTGCCAAGAACAATTTGCACAAATGTTGTCATTGATGGCCTAGTCCGTGGGGCTTAAAACATGGACAAAAATCACATTTCATCATTTCACAATTCCCTAACAGTCATCACAGAGATAGGCACTAGCTAGGATGATTGGTTCCAATCATAGGAATTATTCAACAATCACTAGCAGGCCCTCCAAGGTTGACTCTTTTTATTTGCATCTTCATATTTGCATATCAATGATGTCGGAAGGCAAAAATATTTCAAAAGCATCGAATCACCCCAAAATTTGGGGCAACCACATTTGGTTTTGACTTTCCCACAATGGGATACATCTTACATGATCATGGCATCTACACTTGGCAAAAATCCCTTCATATGTTGGGGCAAAAATAGACACATTTTCCATCACACATTTCCACAAAACCCTTCATCTATTGGGGCAAAAATAGACACATTTTTCAACAATCCCCTTCCCACCATTGGGGCAAAAATGGTATCACATTTTACATCATTCATATCATCCACATTACATTTGCACAAATTTTTCAATTGGCTCATGAGATTCATCCACAACCTCATTCGCAAATTGAGGGGGTAAGCTACACAATAACTCCAAATTCTTTATTCTTTTATCTTCGAGCTCGTCTTCACATTCCAACAAGAGAGAGATAAGCTACTATTGTGCCTAACCCGATCAGGTGTCTCGTATTTTTGTACCATATTGTGTTTCATGCAATATGGTACAAAAAGGGGCATCTGTAGACACCAAAATCTAGCCACTTGTCCTCCATCCATGCTTTCCCACCATTTCCACCACCAAAACATAGTCATTTGCCCTCCATCCTAGCTTTCCCACCATTTTCACCTATTATTTATATATATTTATTATATATATATTTAAATAATAATATTTTATATATTATATTATATATATTTAATAAATATATATTTATATAAATAAATCAATCCCAACCATACGATTTCATTTAATCTCAATTGTCCATCCATATCAATCCATGCCACACCCTAAATTTAATATCTACCCTTAGATATGCTTTAATCTCAGCCACACGATTAGTGTCATTGAAACCCTAGCATGCCCTAGGTTAGATTATAAATAGGAGTCATTTTGATGGCTCAACCCCTAAGTCACCTAAGTGCTTGAGTTTTTGAATTTCTTGAGATCCTGAGTTCTCTAAGTTCTTGAGAGTTCCAACCCAACCTTGGTGCCCTAATCCCTCACCCTCTCTATATCTGCTTTTACAGAATCCTCCATCCATCGGATGCCTCTAGGTGTCTCCCTACCAGTCTTGAGCACCCACAGGAATTTTTTGCAGCTTCTAGGCACCCATGGGCATTTTACATAAGCCCTTCTAATAGCCCCCTAGCCTTCGAGCGATGCTAGGGCACACCTTCACCATCGACCTGCAATAGATCTAGCCAA
Source organism: Wollemia nobilis (assembly GCA_028583015.1). Classification (NCBI taxonomy): domain Eukaryota; kingdom Viridiplantae; phylum Streptophyta; class Pinopsida; order Araucariales; family Araucariaceae; genus Wollemia; species Wollemia nobilis. The sequence continues at coordinate 3,694,843 of JAQPPZ010016670.1, forward strand.
CAATGGATAACCAACAAGTAGCAAGGTAAATCATTCTCTATTTTTTTAATTTCAATATCTCTTTATTTGTTTACAATAGTGTTGCATGATAGTTAGGGTTTTATTGATTTTTGAGGGTCTCACGTAGTGGAGCCCTCTTAGTTATTACTAACTATTTTCTTTCATTTTTGTGTGCAGATCTGGAGATTCATCAGCATTGGACAATTGTTTAAGCTGGAGTGGCCCGACTCAATGGATATCTGAAGCCCACTCAACTCTGTTGGGAGTGAAACACAACTGAAGACACCACCATTTGTTGTAGCTAGGGTTTCGGAGAACCCTAGCAAGATTTGTAATAATTGTATCACAAGGGATTCTTACATCCACTATTGTAACAATGGAGTTTTTAGGCTCTCCCCCATTTAATATAAATCTCATTTGTTGTGCAATATTTGGTTTATTTGAATTTTGTTTTTAGCATTGCTTGGTGTCATGTTTTTTATCTCTACACTAAAAATTATAAGTTATCTATCCTACTTTATGTGAACCCCTTAATCATCAAAAAATTATATTAAAAGTTGCAAATTATTGCTATTGATGGATTGATGAGTGATGTTTGATGTAAGGTACCCCTGATTAAGGCAATAGGACATAGTAGACTAATGATCCATAATATGATGAATGGTATGAAAAAATGGCTAAAATTCATGTATGTAATGTATGTGGAATGCATGGATGGATGTATGAAATATAATGAATATTTAAGTGGAAATGCATGAATGGATGTATGAAATGCAATGTGTATGAAAACATTTTTGTCTTTTGTTGTTTTTATATTTTTATTTTTAGCCATGTATGTATAATGCTTTTAGGTTGGCTTAGGTTATTCTCGTGGAAGGATAAACCAAAATATGGGTTGATGGATATGAAATATTATGATGTAATACTCATTTTTCTCATCAATGGGCACTATGGGAGCCACATCTTCTTGAGGACCATCAAAGATACGAATGATCCAGTCTAGGTTTGCTTGCATATATTGAAATTCCTCAAAATCCTCATCAGAGATATAATCATCAGAAATGTATTCGACCATGGCCATTTACAATGTAATCCTTGGAAAAACCTCATTTAGATAAGGTGTAAAGTCAGGATCCAAGTATTCATCATCACTATCATCACAATCATTACAATCATCACTCTCATCATCCACTTCTTCGTACTCAAGAATGAGTCGTTGGAATGCATGTTCAAAAGAGGAGTTTTATGTGGATTGCGTATATCCCATGTCAGAGCGATCATGGAATTTTCAATATTTAGGCTCAATAATGTGATGTGGACCATGTTCATGTCATCCAAGGCCGAATCCCTTCCAGTTAACCCTGCAAAAATATCGCAAGGGGAAATTCGGGTTGGATAGATATTCTAGAGCGACACAAAAGTCTTGTATAGGTTCCTCATTAGGGGAAGGTATATTGGAAAAGGAATCCACTCCCACATATATAAAGTTGATCTAATTAGACTTGAAATCCATTGTGTACACTGTACCTATAGCTAAAGGTAGGTCGCATGGACAATCGTAATATCTGATTGATTGGATAGGTGGTGTAACTATGACACTTTCAACTATGTACTCACCAATACCAAGATTGGCGAGATGGACTGTAACTTAGGTCAACTGGGATACAAATGGTTTAGGTGATGAGGTGGATGCTTCGATGGTGGCTTGTGGCTTAGATTGAGGCAATGGTTCAGTTGGCGATGACTCTTCTTAGATAGGTGACCCTATCCGTGAGATAATGGATGGTGAGACTTGGGGTAGATTTGGCTTGATGGGGCTGTTAGTGGTTGATGGAGTGGGTTGGGTTGAAAAGGTGAATGAATTTTGTGAAGTGGGGGACATGACTAATGAAGTGGATGATTGGTTAGCAGGATGATCAGGCATGGTTGAAAAATGAAATGAGGTGGATGGATGTTGGTTTGAGTTGATGTTTTTGGATGCAAAAGCAGGATCAACTATCAGTAAGGCTTATGAGATGAGCACTTCGGATGATGTGATGTTAGTTGGGATGGTTCATATGCTAAGAAGTTGGATTGAAATGTGGGTGGATGGAAGTAATGGCTCATAGATATTTGATATCAAGTTGCAATACTTAAATGGCTTAGTGTTTGCTTGGATGCAATGAACTTTACCCTCGTGTATATATTTTAGATATTTATGTAATATCGAGGGTACACACTTTATCTCCCTGATACAAGGATATCCAAGAAGTATGTTATATTGCATTACCCCTTCCAATATGTGGAAGGGTATATGGATAGTATTCACCCCAACTATGACAGGTAAAACTACGTTCCCTACAGTGGAACATAAAGCATCATTAAGGACCATCAAAGTGAAGGTGGATGATGTGATATGGGATAATGGTAGGTTTAGATGCTTGATGGCTAGAGTGGTGATGAGGTTGATGGAGGAACCAGTATCAATGAGCACTCTCTTAAATGGTTTTCTGTCAATATGAGCCACAATATGCAATGGAGGATCTGGTAAATTTGATGATAAGCTCTTTTCCTCAAAGTCATAGAATGCTATTGAGGGCTCCATGCATTTTTGGACACTCAACACAAAATTTTTGAGGGCATTAGGATATTTTGTTTGCAATTTTATGGACTTTAGAATTTCCATAAATGCCTCATGATATGGGGAGATTGTTGTATTATATGTTGATAATTTGGATGATGCCATTTTCAAGCTCTATTTCAATTGGCTTCTCAAGGTAATGATTGGGTGAGATGGATGACTTGGATTATGGAAGGGTGGAGGTGGAATGGATGGGCCTAGTTGTATGGCACAATAGGTTGTGCTACAATATTTGGTGTTGCTTGGGTTTGATTTTTTCTCCTTTGCCCATGGGTAGCTACACTGATAGCCCCCACAAAACCTTGGTATAACTGCAACACAAGATTAACTTGTTTGGGAGGGATTGTAGAAGTCAATGCTCCCACTGCTTGTTGATTTACCTCAAGATGAGGCAAAGGTGTCTAATATATCCCAAGGTTTTGATTGGGTTGGGCTAATGGGTTGTCATTAATTTTGATCTTCCCTGCTTCTAATAATTTTTGTACAATACCTTTAAACTCATTGTAAGTTTCGATGTCATGCCCTTTTTTCCAGTGAAATATGCAGTATAGATGCTCATAAAGATAAACATAGAAAAGAGAAGATTTTCAAAAATGCTCTTTGTATTGATATTTTGATACAATATTACAATGAATTTTGAATTATCCCAAATGTGTTGGGGGTAATGTTACAATGCTTCTTTCTCTTTGGGGGTAATGTTACAATGTTACAATGAATTTTGAATTACCCCAAATGTGTTGGGGGTAATGTTACAATGCTTTGGTAATGGAACAGAGGTCTTCCAAATATTCCACAAGCTCGTGTGTTCTTCATTCTTCTGCTACAACTTTAAAGGGGTGAGTGGGCTTCTACTATCCAATGTGGGGACCACTCCAGATTCAACAACTTTCCAAGATACCTATTTCTTGCAAACGTAAAAACCAGATAAAAGTTAGTAGCACATGTTGATCAAGATATAAGATATGGATACAAACCCTAGCTGAAGAAACATGCGATGCAAAAAATAGAGAAACACAAATGAAATGCCCTGCTGAAATAAAAAATTGACTGTTTGTGTTTGTGGTGTTTTTTGGCTTTGAGAAATCACAGATGCTGTGTGGGCTAGTAAACCATACATGGGCAATGGGAAAACTATGCAAGGGTGGTTTTGACTATGTAACCATAGACATGCAGTTTCAACTGAGTGGTAGAATGCTCCAAAATATGGCTTTAGGGTTTAGATTTTAGATTTCCTTGATATGCATGCGAACTCCTAGTGCTATTTTAGTAGCCTGATGGTACAAATTCTTAGCCCTCCTTTGTTTGATGGGGTGAAGGTGCCTTTATAGGCACCTTAGAATTTTGGAGGGAAATGGGAGGTGGAAAGCTAGGATTACCAAGTGGCAATCCAGGGTTGCCAAATGGAGGGGGTAGTTAGAGTGAGTCACCCAGGGTGTCTCACTTAACTGGGGTGATGTAGCTGCAAGTGGAGTGAGGTGTAAGGGTTGTCCCATGTGAAGGAAAAAACAAGACAAGGGTATGTGAGATGTGGCAAGGGATGTTGGTGAGGTGGCTAGGACACATGTCTAGTGGGTAGGTAGGGTAACCTAGGCTGATTTTCCAGATTTAATAAATATGGAAAATAGGATAATGTGCAGGATTTTTTACACCTAAGTACAAACTTATGTATATAATTTTATTATGCAGTATTTGATGTGGGGTGCCAAATATGGTTTTGTGTATGCCTAGGTTTTGGTGTATATAGTCATAAAGCCAAAGCATTAATTGTTGAAATGCTAGGGCATTGAGGGCACTGCTATCACTAGAATTTTAACCTACAATACAAAAATTATGGGCATCAACCTCAAAAAAGTGTTGCTTCCCACAATGAAGTTTCTAAAAAATGTGCTTCAATCTCAAGATTTTTTCCTCAAGGCCATGGTGGTTGTTCATGGCTTTGTATTGGATATCAATGTTCTTATGCATATTGTTGTGGTGGGCACAAATATATTGGGATATTATTTGGAAGTAGGCTCCTTATTTTTCTCTTCGCCTTGGCAGAATGGCTAGAATCCAGATCTAGTGATCAGGCCTAAGCAACCATAGCATCTATAATGAACTTGGCTCCCTAAATGATAGTTACTGAAGAAAGTAGTCCCAGAGTTCCTATTCAAGATGTGGAGATAAACACTTTGATCTTTGTCAAGGAAGATAAAATTATATCTATAAATGACATGGTCATGTTGAGAAGGATCTTGATGGATTAAAGTAGTTTTCTAGGGGAATACCTGCTTATGGAGAAAAATTTCAAGGCAAATATATGGGCTAGTACATTGAACCTTATAGGCTATACGAGTGTGAAGACAATGGCATTGAAATCAGAATTTGTAGTATCAAGAATGATAAAGCTGGTTGAAGAAGCACAAAACCAATGGTCTCATACATATCAAATTGTAAATTACTACATTAGGGTGCAAATTTAAAATTTTAAAAAATTTAAGGATTACTTGGCCCTCAACGATGATAGTGTGACTGTGGAATTTATTTACATGTGGTATCAGGAAGCTGATGTGCCTAGATGTAATGGCTAGAGTCTCCACACAACATTTTTCTAGTTTTTTTCAAAGAATTCATGGGCTATTTCGGTACAAATATGGTGATTTTGTATAAAGTTTTGGTATGCAAGGTGGATTACGGGCAAGGGAAGTCCCAACAACATCTCTATTTAAATTTTAATCCTCTATTCAATTACTTTATTTTTGTTTCTATCTTATAAGAGCGCTTTTATATGTAGAACATTTTTTTATATTTTATCTCACATTTTTTTTATTGGAACCAACAATTATATTCAATAAAAATAAAAGAGGTTACAATAAAAGGGAGCTATAAATATCACATCTTGGGGTGCAAGGCCACCCATATGATCAAAACCGAAACCAGCCCCTAAAAGGGTGAATAAAAAACATAACTAAGCATAGAAAAATAAATTAGAGTAAAAAAACCCTAAACTGTAGAATTGTAACTCTAGACACCAAGTAGACTTATTGCTCCGTTATCTTGTGTCTGTTCAAAGCCAATGCCCCAAAGTTTTTGGAATTATTGGGTCAAATGGGTAAAACCATTTTTCGACTAGATTGTCTCCATATTATTTCCCCTGTTGAGGACTATGAGAACACCAAAACCACATAGAAAGGGAGGGATCTTTAGATTTTGCTTCCTCATTAGGAACCGCCAATTCTATCGATGATGGTTTTGCATCCAATGAAATATCCTCATCATCGCTAATATAATACAACACTGTAGATGTTATATGAATCAGGAACATAACTGCCCAACTAAACACTCATCATATGAAGTTGCTTCTCTAGAGCGACATCTTCTTTTGCAAATCCCCTTCTCGGGCTACGAGAGCACCTTACGCTAGCCGAAGGGGAATGAACTGGAGGATTGGTCGGTTGGGTAGACTGTAAAGAAACCAATATTGCATCCATTGGGGTATGAATATTTTGAGATTGAGGAGCTTCATTGTTGGTAGTTTTAGATGGGGGACCATATTTTTCCTTTTTATACCCTTTTCTATTGACTTTGAGACATGTGCTGACTTAGATTGTGTACCTTTAGAAGTAGCCAAACATGTATTTTTATGTCCTCCCACAGTTGTTCAACCATCCTCCTAAGGTTGAGGAGTGGGTGCACTCGATGTGGTAGGGCTCTGATTGTCCCTGTTATGCGACATCAAGGGACAATATTTGATCTTGTGTGCTGAGGACTAGCATCGAAAACATGTGTTGGGAAAATTAATGTAGAGGACCCACTGGGATAGCACAGTGTCACCAAATTGTATGTCAATAGTCTCCTTGAGATCTCTAGAAATATCAATCTCAATGCAAACATGTTTTTGAGGGTGTTCATGGAAAATTTTGTCTGCCTCCACCAAAATAGCATACCCTAGAGGGGCTGCTATGTGACTAAGAAATGACCACAAAGGTAGAGGTAGTCTTGGGAATTCCACCCACACAGGTAATTTTGTGGAAATTTCCTCAAAAATAGAAAAGTCATGGGTCCAAGGAGAAAAAACAAGAGATCTTCTCATGTACCAGGGGCCATGCTCGTAAATTGCCTTAGAATGGGTTATTTCCATAAAATAAAATAGAATAATACCCTTTGTAAGGTTTTGAACCATCATTATATTGACTCCATGAGGAGTCCAAGCTACATTAACCTAGGCCCTAAGGGAAGACTTATTAGGGATGCATCCAACAAAATATTCGACAAGGGTGAATGATTCTAAACACTGACATGCAGAATCAAATTTAGGTAATGGAATAATTACATTAAGAGAATGAGAGTAACCTTGTGGACCATTATCAACACAAACCTGCATAGTCGATTAAGATGAGCTATTATCACATGCATTCCCTTATGTGATGCCAATGTTGTGCATTGGTCTACCAAGGTTGGGGACCATCTTGATACTCAAAACCCTAGCCCCATCTCCATCACTTATCACAGTTGATACCCTAGCTTTAGCCATCACTGGCCTTCTTATCTGGTAGTTTGAATTTATTAAAATTTAAAAAGGAATTGAAAATATAGAAGTTAAAATTAAAAAAAGTTTAATTATAAAAAAATACTTTGGTCTTGTGTATTTGGAGTGGATGATCGGTGGTACCTGACACTCTTAAATATTGTACAAGAAAGGTTTACATTGAGGGGGGAGGAAATATTATTCTTTCTCAATGTTCAATGTGCCCAAGATTTTGAAGATAATATTTGGTAAGCACTAGGTGATCAAAGATTGACAATGTTGAGTTGGCAAGAGTAGTAAGGACCATCCAACTACCCTATTGATTGTGAACAATAGTATGTGTCCCTGTTTGCAACTTTGATATTGGATATTGTGTGTCCCTATCCAATTGTGTTGACGAATCATTGGTAGTTGAGTGTGTCCCTATCCGTGGTTAAATTTTTAATGAGGTCATTCCCACTATTACATTTTTTGAATAGTTTAGTCTGTCCCTATTCACACTCTAAGTGTACTTGAAGAACTATTGAGTGTATCCTAGTTCATCATATGGTTATTTGTACTACTACGAGTATCCCTACCCATGTTTGGATCATGATGTACTAAGGGGGGTGTTGGAGATTTATTACATCATTATGAAATAATGAGTTCAATAGTAGTTGAGTGGTTAGAACTACTCATGGAAAGTTGTTGGTTAGTTATGATTTCCACCATCAAGAAATCACATGGTTATTATCGTTGCTCTAATTTGGGCAAAGAAATATGTATTTAAATTGCTCTTGTTCAATGGAAAGAAATGTATATTGTTCTCATAAAAAATTTAGGAACATGCCCCAACAAGTCTATAGCTTCCCCGTTAGGGGCTATATATTAGCTTATATAATTCCTCAAAGTAGGATTAGTTGATAGAAGTAAAGCCTATCAAGGGTTAGCTAGGGGATATGGAGGAGGAGAATCATTAGGATTCAAAATTGAAGGTGGGATAACAACTTGCACCTTAGGTTTTTTTTTAAAACTCAAAATTTGAGTAACATTGGTCATCATATCCTATATTTATTTGGTTGTTTGTCTCTTAGAGGTATCCATTTGCTTCTTAGTATCATACTTATGGCTATCTAATTGATAAGCCAAATATTCCCAAAGGTTCATCATATACATGGCTATTTTTTTCTCATGAGGCTTAGAATGGCTATGAGAATTTGGGGAGGTGTGTTCTACATGTGCTATTCACATCTACAACTTTTTTGTTACAATTTCCACATTAAGTTATGATCTCAACTTATTTTTTGCAATTGCCACATTAAGTGACGATCTCAACTTTTTTGTGATTACCTCATTAAGGGGAAATCCTAGTTTAGTGCATCACTCATCATCATTGCCCAATGTAGACACTCCTAAATCCTTTTGAAACCCTATGACTATCATGTAAGGTTTGTCAATGTCAATATTGGGATCATTTTCTTCCTCAAAATCAGAATTTCTATCCATCTAGTATCTAATTTGGAGTTTATGATCACAATTAAGTGCTAGAGGATGAATGATATAATTTTTGTGAGCAATGGATTGGGTGAGATCCTCTTATTTTTTTGAAAATTCTAGAATTTGCTTCTTTTTAGACCTAAAAGTCATTCCAAATCCCTTGGAAGAAGCAGGGGAAGCCATAAGGGTAAGCAAAAAACCTATGCAAGGGCAACTAGGGTTTTACCAAAAATTCTACCCCCAACGAAGCCAGTTATAAAAAAACCCTCATGGCAAAATAAAATGAATTTTTAAGGCATCCCTAGGAGAAAGAGGAAAGTTGTAGAATTATTTAGCTTACAATAGAAAGAGAAAACTAATATGAAACCTATAGTAGCAAATCCTAAAACTGAAGTGCTAAAAAATAGAAAATAAAAAGGCTAAGAAGGTGGGTTTCATGTCAAAACTAAATTGAATGTCTAAAGCATCCTTAAGAAAAAATTGAATGCTACGTTAGGATTATTTAGATTTCAACTAATAACAACATTAACAAACTCACTAAATCCTAGGGGCTAAAAATGGAAAATAAAAACCTCAAAACATAGATTTCACATCGGGTTCACCAAAATATTTATGAAAAAAGGAGGTATCTCATATAATTACACAAATTACTACAAGATAAATTAAAATTCTTAAATCAAGATAGTAAAGTAGTAATTAAATAAATTAGATCTAAAACTCTTCTAAATCAAGCAAAAATTGAAGTAGTATTTTAAGAGTATACTCCATTAAGATTATCCAAAAAATGTGAAAGCTAGGACTAATCATCAAGGGTAATTCCATTCATAAAATAATCATAACGAGACACTCAATTCTATTATACCCTACATGAAATGATAGTAATAAGGGAGAGAACACACTTGGACTATATATAGAGGGTATGACATGCCTTAGAAACTAGTCCTTGACTGACAATTCTTGACCTTTGGCTACAAATCCTAGTAGAGCATTCCAATAATGAGGAGAGAATGAATGAATGATGGTTAAATGAGGAAATGAAATGGTTGTTTATAGTGAATGAAAAGAATAAATTTCCCTTTGAGGTCAACGATCAAAGTTTAATAAAATATTCCTTTTATTTAAAAATTTAGACTTTAAATTTAAAATGTTAAGCTCTTATTTAAAATATTTAAAAGATTTTAAAGTAAAATGAGTAAAAGTGACAAATGGCATAATAGGAAAGGAATTAATGGAATACAAATGGCTAGAATAATATGGTGGAAAGTGACAAAAAAAGACTTTATAAAGGAACCAAAACGTTTGTCCAACTAGCTCACGATCGTCCTACTGAAGGTGTAACGACCCTCCTTGGCAGAACTTGATCTTGATAGTGAATTATGTATCGATGTGTGGATATCTAATGCATGTTCTTATTTCTATGTTATCAAGATGATTTGGTGTTGCATTTTATGCTTTGCTTAAGAAATATGGAGAATAAGGTATTTTTTATGAACTTTATGGATGTAGGACTAGGTACTCTCACTAGTGGATTGGCATGGGACAACCACCATAGTGGAGAGAAAATTAGGAAATGATGGATGTATTATTCATTAGTATCTCAAGGGTAAAGGAATACCCTTCATATATAGATGCATTACATAAATGATTATTATTTGAGCAAACCATTGGGCTATAAGTTGCATTGCATTAAGATTTGTCCTGATCCTTAAGTTTAACTAAGGACCAAGGAGATTCCTTTCATGAAGAAGATTGTAAAAATAAGATGATGTAGAGGCCACTTGGATGGGCTTGATCTAATGTATTTGGAATGAAAGTTTGTTATGTAATTGGTATTTTTGTGATATAGCTCTTGATTACTTTTGAAACAATAAGGCTTGGAGATATTTTGTAAATATATGAATTTTTTGCTTTTGAGCAAACGTTAGAACGAGTTGGAAATGAGCTATATTTTAAAATTGTTTTCTTTGTGGAAATATGTTAATAGAAATTTTTTATGTTTAATCTTGTTTTATTTGCTTTCATTATAGATATTTATTTATGTTAGAATTAGATTCATCTAATCCAATTATTTATTTTGAATAAATGCTCTTTCGTGCTAGCATTATGGAATTCATGTTATCTAGATTTAAGTTTTAAAATATGGTGCTCTAGTTAACATGTTATTTATGTTATAGCACCTTTATTTTTCATTTATGGGAGAGATGCTAATTTGATTATGTTATCTTGGGTTTGGTGAAGTTCTTGTGCTTGGATCTAGAATATTTCTTAGGACCCCAAAGTAAAATAGATGACCCAATATTGGGAGGAGTTATAGTGATGAAATAACTAGGTAGTTGTGAGTCCTAGAAGGAGTTATGGTGATGCAATAGCCATGCACTCACAAATATAGGAGTTGTGGTGATGCAATAGTTAGATTCTCGTGATTGATACACCTTGAATGGTGAGGATCGGGTGTTCCATAACTATGAGGTTAATGGAATCAATCGCGAGACAACTGTGGTGGTACCTTGGAATGTTGAAGTTCAATTAACCATGATCATTGCCAAGGGAGTGGTAATGACCTTATTTAGCATATGAATGTATGGTAACTAAGCACCAAGGCTTTACATCATAAATCTACATAGACAAACTTATGAATAGGTTAGGGAATAGGCATTCCCATTTAAGTGTTATGGGCCTTAAAGGATAATCTCTACATTGTGGTCAAATTTTCCTATACTGGTGAAGGTATAGGAAAGGTGGGGGGACCAATTTGGCATCCTTATGAATGATGAGGTTTAGTAAAGTGAACCCCAATAATATAGGATATTGACCACTCCTATCCACTTGAGTGTCATCTACTATAATATGGAACTCAAATGTGATGAAGCCTTGAGAATTCTGAAAATAAAATTTGAACCTACTTGTGAAAAAAAAATCTATCTTGGATTGGTTTTGGTGGGTTGTTACAGTTGGTATCAAATCTCTAGGTCATAGGGATAGAAGTTTCCATGGAGTGTGCCTAGGATGAGCCTTGAATTGATGTGCTTCTTTGGGAAAACTTATTCTACTAGGGACCTTAACTTGACTGGGATAAGCTGGTTATTGCATGCTGACTAGATCAATCAAGCAAAGGATTAAAAACCCTAGAGAGAATAGTTTCTTAATGGGGAATGACACCTTGCAGTGAGGTAATTGTGAGCATGCTTATTATAAAGTGAGTGATCATGGTCTAAGTTAGTTCATGGAGAAAATGAAACTAATTTATTATAAGTACAATTGATGGAAATTGTAACTTACCTAGCTACTTTATGTGGATAGAATATGACACCTATTTTAAGAGAAGGATAATCCAAAAAAGTGGAATCAACTACACAAGAGAAAATTGTAGTGTGTCCCCAGAAGAAGTCTGGATGAAAATGGACTCCAGTAAGATAATTAGGAGAACAATGGACCCCAGTAGGAGGTATGGAAGGGAATAGACCCCAACAAGGAAATTGGAGGAACAATAGGTTCTAGTGAGAGGGTGGAAGATCTCTCCTTTCTAGTTAAGTTGCTTCAAGAATATATAAAACAACAACAAAAATTTTTAGAAACCCCTATCAATAAGGAAACTAGTATCGGGGATTTAGAGGGTAGACAGGAAGAGAATAATGTTAGAAGAATCCATGAGGGCAAAAATTGGATAGAGGTTGAGCTGGATAAAGACCTTAAGAATGTTAAAGTAGCTAAATTTAATGGAAAGAAAGAGGGTGATGCAACAGAGTCATGGCTAATGATGAGTGGTAAAATGTGCATGTTTTATGAAGTTTTTTATATACCTTTTATCTGTAAATGTGTGCAAATGAATGTATTCTAATGGTTTATTATATCTTATTTCTATTATTTATGAGTAAATTTGATTTATGATGATAAATTTTTAAATATTCATATTTTACGCAAAATGTGAAAGTTTATGTGTTTTAGACCGATGAACATTATAGAGGCTTTGCAAGGACATATATGCAAGATAGACTATATAATAGGCATGGCAAATCAACCCTGCGAATGATGTACTTAGAATACTTGAGGATGAACGCTAAATAAAGATGCTATGAAAACCTTGAAAATATCTACAGAAAACATGTTCGTATAATAAATATGCCACATATGCTATAGCTTGGTTAAATGCCACATGGGCAGTGGGAGAATCAAACAAGGAAAAGTTCAAATGCCGCATGGGATGACTCATCATTATTTATTTAGGCATATAAATTTGTTATGATATTTGTTATAAAGCTACGTGTATGCTTATAATAAATATGTCATTTCCTAAAGAAAAGGATAAAGTTGTTGGAATAAGTCTAAATTAGTAGGTATGTTGTATTAAGTCTAAATTAAAGGTTATGTTGTTACGTAGTTGGTGGAACAAGTCTAAGTTAGTAGTTATGTTATTATGTAGTTGTTGGAATAAGTCCAAATTAAGTGATTATGTTGTTACGTATTTTTAGAAGTCCAACTTGGATTCATTCAATGTGTAACAAAGAGAAGTTGTAGCTTCTCTCGTAAAGAGCATAATGAAAAGCTATAAATTAAAAAGCTCTTTATATTAGAAAAGGCTAGATACATAGGAAATAATGGAGAATATTTCTACAGCCACTTTACATTGTATGAGTCATATGGATTGGAATAAAAGAGTACAGTTAGCATAATTTTATTTCTCCTCTAAATATAGTAAAATTGTTCTTTGTCTTCTTTATATTCTACTTTTTGCTGTAAGATTTCTTTTATTTTCCTGCAACCATGAAATAATTAGCATTAGATTAATTAAATGAAAATATATTACTAAAGTTAAAATAGAGTAGAAAAAATGGAAGGGGTTAATACTAACCTTTCGGAGGTAGGGCCCACTCCGAAAGGTTAGTCCCTAAATCTCTTCCCCCCACTAACACGATAGATAGAATTAGAATATAGATTAATTTGCATAAAAACATAATTAGAAAATATATTAGATAAATAATGCATTAAGTAAATCATTACGTGGATCCACATTAGACTAAGTCATAAATTGCATTTCTTTACATTAAGCATAATTTCATTTCATTTCATTTTCTTGCAAACCTTTATTTTCTGTAACCTGATCTTAAGAAATTGAATTAAGTAAGTTGGTTAATATCATGGAATATCTATATTGGATATCTGTTCTTTAAATCAATTAAGACCTGGATTGATAAATTAAATGATTAGTTGTTCAAGCTAGACAGCTGAATGAGTTGGAAACCTTCTTTTCCATGAAGAGTTACTCTTTTGAAACCCAGACTATGTGGGCTACCCTTCATATTCAAGATACAACCTTAGAGTGGTGGAACATGTTCAAGACAGGAAAAAAGATACAAGTTACATATCTTAAATAGGATAGTTTTGTTAGGGCATTTAAGAAAATATATTTTTTGATTAGTTTTATGTAGAGAAGTTTGAGGAATTCTCTATACTTCAATAGGATTCAGTGTTGATTGAGGTAAAATTTCAAATATATGTTAAAATTTTGAAGTATGTTTTAGAATACGAGAACAATGAGCAACTAAAGGTTCATAACTTCATCTTAGGGTTGGTTCCCAATATCAGGACAATAATCAACTTGCTCAAACCCAAAACTCTACAAAAGGCTTATGATTGGCCAAAAAAGAAGAGACCAATCTTCAAACCAGAAATTTCTTCAACTATTCAGGGTTGATAGAGGTGGAGAGGTAGGATCTTTAGAAAAGAAAGAGTAGGGTTTATGAAATGGGATAAGGAGCAAAACAAGAAGAGAAAAGGTAACCCAAATTTTGGTAATAAAAATAATGAAAACCAAGGGTAATATAAGAAGAAATTAAAAGGACACTTCCAACCCTCAATTGTAGAAGCAAAATAATTTGGCATAGAATGAGGGAATATGGGAGAAAAGGTAAGAAATATCTCAGGAACCCAGGATAGGTTGCTTCATCTATGGGGGTCTTACTTATGCTAATAAGTATCCCCAACAACCAAAGTTGAGCAACAAAAAAAAGGAGCAACTACACCAGATCTATGCTGCTACATGGAGTCAAAAACCTAGATGGAAAAGCAACACCTATGTTATTGAATGGTAAGTTTTTTAACAAGGATGTTAAAGTCTTAATAGATATTGGAACTACAAATAGTTTTATTTCCACTAGTATTATCGGGGATATATCAAGAAAACCTAGATTTTTTGCACAAGGGTGGGAATTCGAGTATGGGTTTGGATATACCTACTCAATGGATCAATGTTTTCCTACAAATGAGATAACCTTATCCAATGGATCCACCATATAGCACTTATATGTAGCACCCCTCCATGATTTTGAAATTATCCTAGGGATGGATTGGTTGAAGGCTCATGGAGCTTAATCAAATTCCAAGAGAGGTGGATGGATTACACTAATAAGGATAAAAGGAGAATAAGAGTTCAAAGTAGGCAAGGGTCTTTTCAACCCCATATTTTGTTGGATATGAAACTAAATAAATCCATTAAAAAATGTGGTATGATGTATGTAGTCAAGATTAATGTCAAGACAAAGAATAAAGGGGATGAGAAAATATTTAAGAAACATCCCATTTTACATGAATTTAGGGATGTATTTTCAGAAGATATCCTGGGCCTACCACCTCAATGTGAATTTGATTTCACCATTGAAATAATACCTAGGGTAGAACCTATTGCAAGAACACCTTATAGAATAACCTCGATTGAGTTGGAAGAGTTAAAGGTGCAAATTCAAGATTTACTAGAAAAGGGTCTAATCAAACCTAGTGTGTCACCTTGGGGTGCTCCAATATTATTTGTAAAAAATAAGGATGGTTGCTTGAGATTGTGTATTGATTATAGGATGTTGAATAAAATAACCATCAAGAATAGGTATCCTTTGTTGAGGATTGACAATCTCTTCAATCAACTAAAAGATGCCACTATATTTTCAAAGATTGATTTAAGATTTGGATATCATTAGTTGAGGATTTAAGAGGAGGATACTCATAAAAATACCTTTAAGACTAGATATGGTCATAGTGTTACCACTTGGGTTGACAAATGTACCAATAAATTTTATAAATCTAATGAACAACATGTTCAGAAAATATCTAGATCTATTTATTTTTGTATTTTTAGATGATATCCTGATATATTCACGCACCAAATAAGAACATGACCATCATTTACGGTTAGTGTTAGAGGTGTTGAGGAAAAATCAGCTATATATAAAGTTTTCTAAATGTGAGTTCTATACCTCACAAGTATAGTATTTGAGACATATGATATTGATACAAGGAATTGTTGTAGATCCTAAAAAGATTAAGGCTATATTAAGTTGACCATCACCGACAAATGTGTCTGAAGTAAGAAGTTTCATGGGGCTCACTAGTTTCTATAGGTATTTTTTGAAGGATTATTCAAAGATTATCTACTCTATCACCAACATTCAAAGAAAATAAAAGGATTTTACATGGTCGAAGAAATCTAAAACCGCCTTAGAAAATTTGAAGAATAAGTTGAATACAACACCAATTCTAAAGATACTAGATCCTCCCAATAATTTTACGGTGTGTATAAATGCTTCCTTAGAAGGTTTGGGTGGGGTGTTATCCCATAATGAGGCTATAGTAGCATATGAGTATAGGAAACTCAAGAAGCATGGGTTTAATTATGCTACACATGACCTAGAATTCGTAGTAGTTGTGCATACACTAAAGATATAAAGGTATTATTTATTGGGTAAACCATTTGATATAAGGACAAAACATCAAAGTCTATGGTATACTTTTAACCAACCTATGTTAAATGCAAGACAAAGAATATGGATAGAGTGCTTAGTAGAATATGACTTTGGTATTGAGTATATCAAAGGTAAATAAAATAACATTGTAGATGCCTTGAGTAGGAGAAGGCACATAACAACATTAACACAAAGTCATATAGAATTGATGGAAAAAGTCAAAGAAATGTAACTATAGCATCAATATTGCATAGAAATTTGGGCTAAAATTGAGGAAAATATTGAAGAAAATAAGGATTTCAACATAAAATATGGACTTTTATGCTTTAAGGATAGGGTTTTCATACCCAAAATTGATGAATTAAGGAGAATTATTATGCAAGAGGCACATAATTCTCCATATTTTGCTCATCCAAGAGGGTCAAAATGAGGGAAAACATGAAAAAGACCTTCTATTGGGTAGGAATAAAACAAGATATCACTAGTTTTATTACAATATATTTAGAGTGCCAAAAGGTTAAGGCATAACATCAACACGTAGTAGGGAAATTGTACCCACATGATATACCTACACAGAAATGACATGTAATATCTATGGATTTTATTATGGGCTTACTTAAGACTAGGTACTAGTATGATGTAGTGCTTGTGGTGGTTGATAGGTTGATCAAGGTTGGGCATTTTAATTATACCAAGAAACATCAAGGATGATGCACCAGTGGTGGCAAACAAGTTTTCCAAAGAGATTTTTAGGTTACATGGTTTTCCTAAGGTGATAATATTAGACAAGTATTCCAGGTTTACTTTAAAATTCTAGCAAGCTCTTAATCATGCAATGGGCACTAAGTTGAACACCAATTCTACATATCATCCAAAAATAGATGGTCAGATGGAGAGGATGAACCAAGTTTTAGAGAAAATGCTCTGCATGTACTGCATGGATCAAAAGTCTAAATGGGAAGACTTTTTACACCTAGTTGAATTTACATATAATAATGGATACCATTCATCCTTGTATGGTAGAAGATGCAAAACACCTCTATCATGGGATAATTCAAAGGATTGGGTGGTGATCAGACCAGACACTATTAGGAATATGGAGGAGCAACTCAAAGGGATTCGATAAAGGTTTAAGGAAGTTGTCAAGCGCTAGAAGATTTATGCTTATTTGAAAATATCACCAAGAGAATTCTATATGGGAGATAAAGTCTTCTTGGGGGTTAGATCCATGGAATATGGCATCATGTCAACTAAGTTGGATCCTTGCTATGTTGGGCCTTTTGATATCATTGATAAG
The DNA here is from genome assembly GCA_028583015.1 of Wollemia nobilis. NCBI lineage: Eukaryota > Viridiplantae > Streptophyta > Pinopsida > Araucariales > Araucariaceae > Wollemia > Wollemia nobilis. The sequence continues at coordinate 3,712,473 of JAQPPZ010016670.1, forward strand.
ATTAGTCTAGTAACCTATAGGCTCACCATGCCAACCAACCTATTAAATATCCATGATACTTTTCACATATCCTTGCTTATGAAATATGTTGCCGATCCTACTCACATTTGGAATTTTTCTAAATTTTATATGGTATATCCCTCAACCATTGAGGTGAGACCAATAAATATTCTAGGGTTGTGTTTTAAGATGTTGAGGAAACAAACCATAGATCAATGGAAGATCTAGTGGGATCAACATTATGAAATTGTACGATACGGGAAGATGATGAAGAAATGAGAAAGCACTTCCCATATTTATTTGAATGAAATATATATGTATGCTTATTTGTTGGAAATGCAAAGGACTGTGTTTAGTCCAAGCGGGGAATATGTAATAACCCTCCTTGGAAAAACTTGATCTTGATACTAAATTATGTATTGATGTGTGGATATGTAATGCATGTTCTTATTTCTATGTTATCAAGATGAGTTGATATTGCATTTTATGCTTTACTTAAGATATATGGAGAATATGGTATTGTTGATGAAATTTATGGATGTAGGACCAAGTACTCTCATCGGTGGATTGGCATGGGATAACCACCAGAGTGGAGAGAAAAATGGGAAATAATGGTGATGACTTGTTCATTGACATCTCAAAGGTAAAGGAATGCCCTTCATATATAGATGCATTGCATATATGATTATTGTTTAAGCACACTGTTGGGATGTGAGACTACTATTGGCAAAGGAGTCATCCTTAGTAAGATGGGAATAACCTTTTGGTTATATTAAAAATCCATTTACTCAAGGACAAAATGTGTGGTGCATATGGTTGAATTGCTTTTTGGATGCTTTTTGAGATGTGAAATTATAGTATTAATAATAAGGTGATATTATTAATACTTGAATTTTAATATCGATGTTAGTGGTTGATATTAACATCTGATATTGAATAGCATTTTACCCTATGGCTAATAATTAGCAATAACATAGGAGATAATAATGTATTTTGAATGATTAAGTTTTTTCTAATGTTTGATAACATCATAGTGATGATAATAGATTGATTAAAGAAGCTAAGGTTTAATTAAATGATTAAGCATTATTCTTTTATTATGGAAAGAAAAGAATGTTGGCACCTTCTTGTGCATTATGTTGCTAAGTAACATAGGAAGCTTATGGTGGGCACCTCCTGGTTGGTTGATCTCCCTTCTTTGAGGAAATTATTTGAACTTGCTCGAAGCTCAGTTTTGGGAGCTAGAAGGGGAGATAATCGAATCTTTTGGAGGAAGATGTTCACCATAATAGCAATCAGAAGGAGCCAAGATTTTGGAAAAAGGTAATTCTTTTAGTTTAACTTTTGTTGTTGCATGTTGCTTGGAAGTGGTTGCCTTCATTGGATACCTTTTCATAACTCAGGTTGTAGAATCCTTATCTTTGTTAAGATCATGTTTTAGACACCTTGTTTATACTGGTGGGTGATTGATTTGGGTCTTGAGCTTGCTTCCCAAGCACCCTTATCTCTTCTAATATTGTTTAAGCATTATTTGGATGGGAAAATTCTTGCTTTAGCCATTAATTTTTGTTGTTATGTTCAACCATAGATCTTAGTGAACCTTGTTCTATAGCTTAGGCAACTTAGCCAGGTGATATTCTATCGTGAGTTTTAGTTTTCTAGAAATTTTAGCTGGTGGTTAGTCCTTGCACAGTGGGGCTATGGGTGGTTTTTTCATGCTAGGGTGGTAGGTGTCTGGCTTTGATCATGGGCTTACAATTGATCCTTGCTTGCCTGCGGTTTGCTATAATTTAACTTTGGGTGTTTGTTTGAGCCTTTGCTAGTTGCCTTAAATTTTGGTAAGAACCTAAGGTTTTAATTGCTTAATATTTTGGAAGAATGAGTTAAATTATTTGAGTTGCTCCTTTATATTGGATGATCGAAGTTGATGTAATAATTTAATATTCATCTTTATACAAATAAAAGATTAAGTTATAAGTTAGTTGTGGTTGTTTGCTTTTGTATTCATAAGAAAATATTATGCATTTAGTTAGGATTCATAAGAATGCACAGAAGGATTTGAGTTTGGTTTTGATTTAATTATTAAATTAAATAGAGCAAATACCTATTGTAAATACTTTAGTTCTCATAGAAAGAGGGAATGTATTTTAGCCCTTTTATATGTTAAAGTGTAATTTAGTGGGTTTTCATCTTTGGTTAAGTTTCCTTTGGAATTTATATTTGAAAACTATGGTTTTATATTAGGAGCTTTGAATTATAAAATTGTGCTTTATTATTATTATTATTATTATTATTATTATTATTATGTTCTTTTAATTAAAAGAGTGATTTTTTTTTAAATAAAAAAGTAGGATTTTGAAAGGGTTACCCTTTTCCTTTTACATCGACTTAGTTACATTAATCTATTTGGTGCTGCCAAGATTTGAACCTTGGTGTGGGCTACATCAACTATTTGTCCCAACCGTTGAACCAAGGATCCATTGGTAATTAAAAGAGAATGATTGTTATTATGTTCTTTTATTTAAAATAGAAGGATTAATATTATGGTTATTTAATTAAAAGAGAATGATTACTATTATGTTCTTTTATTTAAAAGAGAAGGATTGCTATTATGTTCTTTTAATTAAGAAAATGATTATATTTATGTTATTTTATTTAAAAGAGAAAATGATTGCTATTATGTTCTTTTAATTAAAAGATAATGGTTATTATTATGTTCTTTTGGATTAAAAAAAATGTTTATTTATGTATGTGTTCTTTAGTTAGATAAGGGATTTATTATTTTTGCCATAGGTTTCTTGTGTTGAAAATTTGGGTTTGAAAAGGAAAAACTGAGTGAAGATAAATATTATAATGGTTTCTTGAGACTTGAGTAGGTAGAGAATCATTATAGAGAGAAGTATGGGATTCTCTCCTTGAGTGTTGCAATGCATTTTTGTATGGTTGCTTGCATTATACATAGATCATGTTAAGTTGCATTGCATTAAGATTTGTCATGCTTCCTAAGTTTTCCTAAGGACCGATGACATTTCTTTCATGAAGAGGATCATAAAAAAAATATGGTGTATAGGCCACTTGGGTGGGATTGCTCTAATGTATTTGGGAATGAAAAGTTGTTATGCAATTGGTATTTTATGATATAACTCTTGATTAATTTTGAAACAATAAGGCTTGGATACTTTTTGTAAATATATAAATTACTTGGTTTTGAAAAACATTAGAATGAATCGGATATGAGCTATATTTTTAAATTGTTTCATTGTGGAAAGAAGTTAATAGAATATTATTATGTTTAAGCTTATTTTATTTTCTTTCATTATAGAGATTACTGTATGTTAAAATCATGAATAATGTTAACATTAGATTCATCTATTGTGTTATTAATTTTTAATAAATGCTCTTTCGTGCTAGCATTATGGAATTCATGTTATCTAGATTTAAGTTTTAAAATATGGTGCTCTAGTTAAAATGTTATTTCTGTTATAGCACCTTTATTTTTATTTATGGGAGAGATTTTAATTTGATTATGATATATTGGGTTTGATGGGGTTCTTGGACTTGGATCTAGAATATTCTTAGGACCCTAGAGTCAAATACCAATCCTGGGAGGAGTTGCGGTGATACAATAACCATGTATTTATAAGTCTTGGAAGGAGTTGTGGTGATGCAATAGCCATACACATGAATATAGAATTTGTGGTGATGCAATAGATAGATTATCATGATTGATACACCTTGAACAATGAGGATCAGGTGTTCCATAACTATGAGGTTAATGGAATCAATCGTGAGACAACTATGGTGGTACCTTCAAACATTGAAGTTCAGGTAACCATGCTCATTTACAAGGGAGTGGTAATGACAGTTAGCCTATAGTGGTGTGGTAACTAAGCACCAAGGATTTATGCCATAATAACCTACATAGATGGACTTATGAATAGGTTAGGGAATAGGTGTTCCCTTTAAGTGTTATGGGTCTTAAAGGATAATCCCTACGTTGTGGTCAAATTGTCCTATATCGGTGAGGGTATAGGAAATGTGGGGGGACCACTTTGGTGTCCTTCTAAATGGTGAGGTTTAGTAAGGTGAACCCCAAAAATACGAGATGTTAACCACTCCTATCCACTTGAGTATCATATGCAATGACATGGAACTCAAATGTGGTGAAGCCTTGAGAATGCTAAAAATAAAATTGGGACCTCTTTGTGAACCTACTTGTGAAAAAAAAAACTCTCTCTTGGGTTAGTTTTGGTTGGTTGTTACAGAAGGACTAACATAGTTAGTCCACCCTTGTCCCATATATAAGATAATGATACTCTCTACCATCAGTAAATTCAGATGTTAGTGCTAGTTTCACAAATACAATTATTTGTATTATGTTCATGTTGAAGATACAAAAAGCAAGTTAGATTCAAATATTCAAGCATCAAATTTTGTTGGTTATTCTAAATAAATAAAGGTGTATAGATGTTATGACCTAAATATAGACAATGCATAATATCTAGAGATGTGACATTTGATAAAGAGGGAGTACATGGACAACAAATAAAAATACTAAGAAGATAATCATAGTTAAAAATGTTGGTGTGTTATAAGCATTAATTGGAGATACAAATATTTCTTCAAAGATAAGCAAAAAGGAAAATATAACATTACATTCACATCCAATTTGTCAAATGTTTGTTGGAATTCACAATGCTTTCTAGAAATGAACAAAAGCAAACCATACACTCAAATATTATACAAGGAATGAAAATAAGGACTAAAAAGAGAAGGATTTGGTGGGCATCCATAGGCATCATATATAATCACTACATCTATAGATAATATTACACAACACTCTTATAATTAAATAAGGAGTGGGAGGGGGTATTTATAGTTATACCAAAACCTCAATTACATCATAAAGTTTAACCTAAGTTGACATAACAAGAGGGGTTCAAGTTAATCACAAGTTTAAAAGAGGGTTTTACCATAACAAGGTTAATCTATAGGGCTTAAACAATAAAATATTACAAATAATTAAAATATTTTATAAGGAAATTCCCTTAGGCCTATCCAATACATCACACAATGTTGAATTTTGGTCATGGAGCAGATTATAATTTCAATAGTGTTGGATCAAAATTTTGATAAGAGTTTCATAAGAAGCCAACCATAATCCTAGGAACAAAGTCAAAAAGAGCAAGAAGATAATAGGGTGAACTATGCAATATTATCTAAGACTGAAGTGGAACCCTCAAATTTTTGAATAATCGTCCCAAATCAAGGTACGAACCAAAACCATGAAAGAAGAATTGAATGCAATTGAAAATAATGATACTTGAGAGTTGCTGAAACTTCTAAATAATAAGGAGATAATTGAGTGAGGTGGGTGTTTAAGACCAAGTAAATAGTGCTGGATCAATTAAAAGGCACAAAGCAAGGCTAGTGGTAAAGAGGTATGCATAAGAAATTGGCATTGATTATAATGAGACATATGCACTTGATGCAAGGCAAGACATTATAAAAATGGTCTTAGCCTTGGTAACCCAAAAAATATGGTCTATAGATCAACTTGTAAATCATGCATTATTGAATGGCATGATAGAAGAAGTGCATGTGAAAAAAAATAAGGATTTTAAGTGAAAGGTAAAGAAGGACATATCCACAAGTTAAAAAAGCATTAGATGGACTCAAACAAGCACCAAAAGCATGATATCAAAAAATTGATGCATAATTTTTGAAGTGAGGATTTTTGAGAAGTATAAATGAACCCTCATTATACTACAAAAGTGAAGGTGATGATTATTTGATTGTTTTCTTGTATGTTGATGATTTTATTTTCATAGGAATTTCATCAAGAATGAAGAGAAATTTCAAGCAAGCCATGATGCAAAAGTTTGAAATGATAAATTTGGTTTCGATGCATTATTTTATTAGAATTGAGGTACATCAAATACATGATGGGATTCTTATTTACCAATCTAAATATGCACATGATATGTTAAAGAAGTTTGGCATGGAATTTTGCTATCCAACTTGCACAAGGTGAAAGAATGTATGAGAATGATGGAAGCAGAAGAGTGGATGAGAGGAAGTATAGAATTTAGATTGGAAGTAGCTTCAGAGGTTGTTTTTCAAGGCCTTTGGGCCTTAGCAACCAATATTTTTGTGGTTTTTTCTCAATATTTTAGTGGGATATGCTGTAGGGGACCTAAGGTGGATTAGAAATATACCTTTTAATAGATATTCATGCTATGAATTTGATTGACAATGGCTTCCAATTTTTTGCACAAAAAAAAAGTGAAAATCATACCTTTTCTTAGCATCTAAGGCATGGATTAAAGAGATCTCAAAACAAGTTTCAAGTAGTTTATCAAAAAATTGTTCAGATATTAAGAGAATCTAACACTAAGGAGCACCACAAAAAAAATCCAATATGGAAACCCCTTTCAAGGGCAAGGATTTCAAAGAGCCAATCCCAAAAATAAATTTTAGGGATGCCCTCCATGGTGGATAGCCTCAACCAAATGCTAAAATTAATCTTAGGGCTTCTCGTAAAACTTTGAGAATTCTTAATATTGATCCTAGGAAACTGAGTCGGGATGTCTTAGAGCAGCTGATGGAACTCCGATTGTTAAGCTAGATATCAAAGTCATTCAGACTAGCATAGAATATCTAGAAAAAAGAGCCCTAATTTTATGTTTCTTGGGTTTTTGTTTGAGCCTATCTGCTTTTAAAGTTTGGGATGCAAAAAATTGGAAAACAAAAGGTGAGTTATAAATATCTATTTATCCAAATGGTTATTTTCTTATTTTATTTTCTAATAATGAAGATAGAGAGAAAATATTTCAAGGGGATCCTTGGTTTTTTGGAAGGGCAAGGCTTTTCATGAAGCCTTGGCATACTAAATTTAAAGTCGAAGAAGAGATGCCTTCTATAGGTCCTGTGTGGGTTAGAATCTTTGGCCTCCCAATTGAATTCTAGAACCTGACTATTTTTAGTTCAACTGAAAACTCTTTGGGAACTTTTATGATGATTGCTGATTGGACTAAAATATTTAAACATATTATTATGCTCAGATTTGTGTTTTAATGGATTTTGACAAACTCCTACCTAAAAATATCTCATTACGATTTAAGGAGGACACTTGGAAGCAAGTGGTGGACTATGATAACGTTCATTTTCGTTGCCAAATTTACCATGAATATGGTCATTTGGCTAATGTTTGCCCAAATAAAATTCTATATCAAAAGAAAGAGGATACAAACTTAGCAGGTTTCCAAATGCCTAAGAAGAAGAACACTCAGAAAAAACCAATTATGAAGGATCAATCAAAGTTATCAGCTAATATGTTTGAAATTTTTTCCAAAAATGATGTCCTAGGTGAGGAAGAGGAAATAATGGAGACAAAAATCTTAGAAATACAATTTAAAGTAGGGAAGGATTCAGAGACAAACCAACAAATTAAAGGTTTTCAACAATAAAATAAGGAGGAAATATACACAAGAAAAACAATCTTATAAATTTTGAAACTTAAGATAATACAGGCCCCAAGATAGACTATGTTGAACCTTTCAATAACACTTTGGTTTTATACACAAAATATTCGAGGTTAGAAGCCATCCTAGCTTTAATTGGGGTAAGTCAAGAAACAGGGAAAAAAAACTTAATATGGATTTCGACCAAAAGGTAGGTCGCAAGACCAATCAACATCATATGGTAGAAGAAGGTGAAAAAATTATAGAGGAAGGTAAGATTATTGCCCTTACCAATTTTTTTAGCCCTGGTATTAATGAATATCATCACTTGGAATATTAGAGGACTCAAAGGGAATCTTTCAAAACAAAATGAAATTAGAAGAATGATTCATACAAACCATCCACATCTTATTTTCTTTTAGGAAACAAAGATTTCAATAGAGGAAATGGATTCAATTGCTAGTAAAATCTAGTAACTTGGAAAAGTTGCTTCCCTTAGTTCCTAGGGGACTTTTGGTGGCATTGCTTACCTTTGGGATCCAAAAGAGGTTGTTATTCACCATATGGTTGGTAGTTGGGGTCTTTTGGCTATAGCTATTCAAAGTAGACATTCTAACCAAATTATGCTTTGCATAACTATTTATGCTCCAACTACTTTGGAGGAAAAGAGAAGACAATGGAAGGATATAACTTATATTATCTCTAATTTTCTTGAAGCTTGGATCTTGATCGGAGGAGATTTCAATACCATCCTCTCTTTGGATGAGAAAATTGAGGGAAATAGAAATTTGGACAAAAGCACTGATCTCATGAGTGAATATACACTACACCAAAAAAGGGCTTTAACAATGGCTAAAGTAAGGTGGTTTTTTATGGCGGTAAAAAACTACCTTAATAGATCCTAAGAGGGCGATTAAAAACCACCCTCTTAGGATAACCGTCCTCTTAGGGTCACTCTAAGAGGGCAGTTATAAATTTCCCTCTTAGGTCTAAGAGGGCGGTTTATAATCGCCCTCTTAGGTGACCCTAAGAGGGTGGTTTATAATCGCCCTCTTAGGTGACCCTAAGAGGGTGGTTATAAACCACTATATTAGAGTGATCTAAGAGGGCGATTATAAACCACCATCTTAGAGTGACCTAAGAGGGTGGTTATAAACCACCCTCTTAGGTCTAAGAGGATGGTTTATAATCACCCTCTTAGGGTCTCAACGATTTTTTTTTTATAAAGACTACAAGAAAAGCCCAAGTCACATTTCGGTTGAGCATTTCGCAGCATGCAATGAAGGCAGAGCTAAGAATTTGAGTAGCATTTCAATTGAGCATTTTACAGTGCACGATGGAGGTAGAGCTAGGTATTTGAGCATCATTTTGTAGTGTGCGATAGAGGCAGAGCTAGGGATTTGAGTAGCATTTTCGTAGTGCACGATGGAGGCAAAGCTAGGGATTTGAGCAGCATTTTGTAGCATGTAATGAAGGGAGAGCTAGGGCTTTAAGCATTTTGGTAGTGTGTTATGGAGGGAGAGCTAGGTATTTAAGCATTTTGGTAGTGCACAACAAAGGCAAAGCTAGGGCTTTGAGCATTTTGGTAGCACATAATAGAGGCAAAGTTAGGGCTTTGAGCATTTTGATAGCACACAATAGAGGCAGAGCTAGGGCTTTGAGCATTTTGATAGTGCACAATAGAGGCAGAGGTAGGGATTTGAGCATTTCAATTGTGCATGATGAAGGTAGAGCTAGGGCTTTGAGCATATAAACTTATTTATTTTGGTACACAAAATTTAAACTTGAACATAAGAATTGAGCTTATACCATTTGATCTGAAAAAACTAATGTTGTGACAAGTAGATATTTGAATATATTTTCTGATTACTATCTATATGTTTTTGGATGTTCTCTCTATTTTCATGGATCTTCTCTCAGTATTTTGTTTTATTAATACCAATATAAAAATCCTAACCAGATTTCGTATTTTGGCATTCTTTTTGTTTTCATTTAGAGCTTCATTTTGTCTTCCTTCAATTTTTAGTTTTATTAATACCAATATGAAAACCCACAGTGACTTCCTTTTGTTTTCATTTTAGAGCTTTGTTTGGTATTCCTTTGATTTTCAGTTTTATTAATACCAATATGAAAACCCACAGTGGCTTCCTTATGTTTTCATTTTAGAGCTTCGTTTGGTCTTCCTTCGATTTTTAATTTTATTAATACCAATATGAAAACCCATAGTGGCTTCCTTCTGTTTTCATTTTAGAGCTTTGTTTGGTCTTCCTTTAATTTTCAGTTTTATTCGCTTCAATATAGAAGGCTATGATATTGCATGACATGCATTTTTCTTTTTAGTGTTTATTTACATGCTATTTTTATGGTAGTCTTCCAGATGAAGAGATGGGTGATGCCATTTTGTTTATCTATTGGGAGAACATGGAATTAACAACTATCATGCTACTTGAAATTTAATCATTGGAAATTTCACTTGGGATTATAAACATGCCACTCTATCTAATCCTATTTTGGATGATAAATGTGGCTTGCCCTTCACCTCTTTTGTATTTCTATTTCCTCATCTCAACTATGTGGGAAATATTTATTTGGTGTTATGTCTTAGGTCCCTTCAAATTGTTTGTTGCTATCTTCTCATAGCAAAACTTATACAGGTCTATGCTAGTTGATATATCCTCCTGACCAACATAAGACAAGGACATAATTTATGGGTATATCCCTTGAAAGTTCATTTCACTTTCATAAAAGATTTTACAATTTTAAAGTTAGTGATTTCTTGAATCAACTTTTAATTAATCTACCAATCTAGTAGGCTATTTTGAAGAGTCTACAAAATTTAATGTTCAAAATGAAGTGATAAGATAAATTTTTTACTTTGTAGGTGTCATAATATTGAGGGTTATTAGATCACATAGTAGATACAGTAAGTGGAAAATCAAAGATCTTCCTTAAAATAACTAAATAGTTTTGAAGATTAGTAGATTAACAAGTCAAGAACAATAATTGGTAAATTAAACTTCTTTAAGATAATTAAATATAAGGAGAATATATAGGGATTCTGAACATTAATACAAAAGTGAATCTTCAACTTAAATAAAGTGTTATCTCCAACATGTTATTGTGATTCAGATGTCATATATATTGACATAGATTTATACAATAATTTGTATATTAAAGGACTGTAAGAACCACTCTTTAATTTAAATATTATTTATTCATAACAAGACATTGAACTACCCCTAGGAGTGTTCTACTTTTTTGTTTAAACGATTCAAAGCTGCATTAGGTTTAGTTGGCACAACAGTATGTTGGATATCTTCAAGCAACTTTGTTTGAAATGCATGTTTTTACAAAGTCTGTGATACATAGATGACTTTAACATGGTTATCTTAAGATACATGGTGCTAGTAAGATACATGGTGCTCGAAATGGCGAGCTTCATGGTAAGATCTTAACACGTTTAAACAAATAAATACATGATCATTTACTTCTAAATTTGAGATTATGTTACAAATTATTTTGATAAAAAATTGGAGTAGGGAGTAAAATTCAAGTTTATATTGTAGGTTGATGTTGTAAATATATATGAATATCCATGGTTTCTTTCTTATTTTAAGATACAAGGTGCTCAAAATGGTGAGCTTTATGGCAATCTCTTAATACATATTTATTTATTTATTTATAACTTAGTCATATCAAGTTATATGGCCTATTTTGTGTCATCGGTATTTGAACCTTGATATGAGATATGTCACCCATACATGATAACCAATATGAAAACCCATAGTGGCTTCCTTCTATCTTCATTTTAAAGCTTCGTTTGGTCTTCCTTCAATTTTTAGTTTTATAAATACCAATATGAAAACCCATAGTGGCTTCTTTTTATTTTTATTTTAGAGCTTCATTTGGTGTTATTTATTCCACATTTGATATTGAGTGGAAACCCATTAACCAAAATTTCCTGAAAATAATAAACTTTGAATGATTTGAGTTCCTAGAAATTTTTTTACTATAAAAAGAAAATAAGAAACATTGGCAAGGTTTTGAGTTCCAAAAAAGCACTTACGCTGAGTTATACATCTATCTATGTAAATTGTATGAGTGGAGAATACACTTTTTAAGAAATGGTCCAACCATACTTTATATATAATGTTGACACCTTTGAAAATATCTATTTAGAAAGGCATCTATCATGATTTGGCAATGTTGAAATGAAATATATAATATGACAATGTGATAAACATGTTGCTCATAAATTTGCAAGAGCTAAAATGGTGTTATATGATCTTGGCACATGCGCTACCATATGGTTTTTAAATATTGGCTCTTCTCCCCTACCTGTTTAGATGATCTCTCCTATCATTCTAGTTCTGAAATAAAATTTCTAAGCTTTCTTTGATTGTGTTGATTTTTTTTATTCAAGATTTCATACAAGAGTATGTAACTGCAAATATCTATTTATTTGTTAGTTATATCATCATATAACTTGCAAGTGGAAACAAATTTTGTTTCATTATCTACCTAATACTTTTTAACTTCTATTCCCAAAGTTTTTGTGGGTGGATCTGTCTAGGGGTTTCACCATGTAGTTCATGCGAGTTAGTTCTTGGTTTTGTAAATATGGTTTTCTTCTTGAAGGATTTTGCCTTATGAAGGTTGGTTAAATGCTCTAGTTTGAGATCCCTTGGAGGGACACACCTACCCTACCCCACAGGATTCACACAAGTGACCAAGCTTGAATTTAACCAGGCCTAACAATTGTGGTATTGTGGGTTGGCAAACTGATCAAAACCCATTCTTGACAAGAACTCTAAGTATTAAAATTACTTCTATAGAATTTTAAACTTCATAAGTGTATTGTGTAGTAATAAGCTGCATAAGAAACTGCACTTACCTTGTGCAGGTTGTGCTTGGGCAACAAGATTATTGTCTTTACTTTCAACAGTTGGATAATCCTTAAGACTCAGCGCACCAACTCTAGCCAAGTCAATTGGATCAATATTTTCTGTCCATAAAGTATCATGGACAAAGTTTGGCTAGGAGTAGCTAGGTATTTCAACTATGTTATCACCATTAACGAAGAAAATTTGTGCTTTCGATCAGTTCTACCCATATAAATATACTTTCTTATTTTTTGGGGGGGATTTGTTTGTAGAAATAGTGAGGACTATTATTGTGGGGTTCACTAATTACTAGATTTTACAATAAAGAATTCAATGAACCTTGAAATAACTAGATATCCATGTCGAAAGTGCTCAAATATGAAAATACTTGGTTTTTCAGAGGTTTGTGACCACCTAATTTGGTATAGGATTGACAAGATATATACAGAGTTTGTTTTGCATAGAGAAAAACCCTCTAATTTGATAAATATGCATCAAGCACGTGCACAGCCACTGATGAGGGTCAAATTACTGAATATGTACAAGATATCATTGGAATGGTCAATGACACATATGGATTGTTTAATGTCAATTACCTAGAGATTGGACCAAAACTGCAAGATGATGTTGAGTTCCAATCGTCTTATGAAGTAGTTATTTTTATGAATATTGTAGCTTGTTCAAATATGCCAAATAACCATTATACCCAAGTTGTACAAAGTACACAAAGCTATCGATGATTGCTAAATTGTATAATCTCAAAGCAAAACATGGTTGGTCAAACAAAAGCTTTGGCGACTTACTGGATTTACTGAAATATATGCTCCCAATTGAAAATACAATTCTGGAATCCACATATGCGATGAAGCAAATGATGAGGCCATTAGAATTAGATTATGTAATGATACATACATGCATCAATGACTATATTTTATATTGGAAAGATCATAAAAAGAAGTAAGCTTTCCCAACATATCATGCATCTCGATGGAAAGTTGATCCTCGTTCACAAAAGGTATGCATTAGTGTTCCTACAAAGGTGTTGAGGTATTTCCCCATTATACCAAGGTTGAAAATAATGGATAGGTAAGGGATTTTATTATATCATTAGTTTTGTTATGTTTATTTCTTTCAATATTGTTAGACATGAATAAAGTGAGTTGTTTTCTTCTTGTAGCTCTGGAAAGGTTGCAAAGAATATGAGATGGCATTCTTAGCATAGGAGTTCATATGGCAATACGTGATATCCAGTCGACTTCTCGGTGTGGAAAACTATAGATGTTAAGTGAAAATATTTTATCGATGATCCACATAGTGTACGACTTGAAATGGCAACTGATGGGTTCAACTCTTTTGCTGACTTTAATACTGCTTACAGTTGTTGGCCTATTGTGTTGGTCACTTACAACCTCCTATAATGGATGTGTATGAAGAGGAAACATTTAATGCTCACCTTGTTAATACCTGGTCCCAAGAAACTAGTCAATGATATTGATATTTATCTATAGTCATTGGTTGATGACTTTCTTGAACCATGGACTAAATGAGTAGAAACATATGATGCATTTTCCAATACTACATTCAATATGAGAGCAATAATGATGTGTGCCATCCATAAATTTCCTACTTATGGAAATCTACCAGGATTTATGACAAAGGGAAAGGCAGTATGTCCAATATGTAGGGATAACACATGTGCATAATATCTTAAATGTAGTAGAAATATTTCTTACATGGACCACATGAGATTCCTTCCTCCAGATCATCTGTTTCATTGTCAGAGAGCATCTTTCAATGGTAAGAAAGAGCTCAACAAACCAACCAAACCTTTAAATGAGATGAAAAATAACTAAAAATAGTACAAATAATTCCACCAAATTAGGGAAAGAGCAACTCAAAAAAAGGAAATGCAACACAGATGAGGATAGTGTGTTTGTTCCTGTAGCAAGATGGAAGAAGAAATCTAAATTCTTCAATATTCCATATTAGGAGGTATAGCATGAACCTTTATTTTTGTATTTGTTGTTATATCTCTTAATATCAAGTAATTTCTATTTGATATTGCTATCTATGAACAATATTTTCTAGTCTGTCACAACTTGGATGTGATGCATGTGGAGAAAAATATTTGGGAAAGCCTATTCAAAATACTGCTAGATATCGACAAAAAGTCAAAGGATGGGAAAAAATCTCATGAGGATTTAAAAAATATGGGTATCATGAATACATTATGGCTGGTAATAGATGGAAACGAGACATATCTTCCACCAACACCCTGCAATCTATCGAATATTGAGAAAGAAAAGCTATGTTGTAAACTATAAAATATGAAAGTATTGAATGGACAGAGTTCGAATATTAGAAAATGCATCTGTATGAAAGAACTTAAGATCTAGGGCCTGAAATCACATGACTGCCATGTTATTATGCAACAACTTATGATGGCACTATGAAATTTGCTTGATAAGCCAGTGTGACAAACAATTTATCAGTTGTGCATGTTCTACATGGATATATGCACTAAAGTGGTGGATCCTGTAAAAATAGAGAATTTATCTGTAGAGGTCATGGAGATGTTATGTTTACTTGAAAAGTACATACCCCTTCATTTTTTGATATCATGGTGCACCTAACTATTCACTTAGTGTGGGAGGTACATCCATGTGGACCTGTACAATATCGATGGATGTACCCTTTTGAGTGGTTTGCATGCATTCATCAATTTTGTAAACCACCATTTTTCTAATTTTTGTAGTATCTCATATAATCAAAATTGTTTGTTTCCTTTCTTAGAATTATGAATATTTTTAAGGGCTATGTAAAGAACCGAGCTAGGCCCGAAGGTTGTATTTTCGAACATTATCTTGTCAAGGAATTTGTTTCATTCTGTGCAAACTACATGAGAGGTACGAAAGCAATTGGTGATCACCTTGGTCACAATGAGGTATGGAGTGACAAGGACGAAGAAAATATAATCTATGGGAGGCCTTTCTCCAATGGAAAAGACTTTGATTTGGATTAAACTTATTACAAGCAAGCCCATCGATGTGTTCTCTTTAACTTGGACAAAGTTTAGCCTTGGGTAGAGTAACTAGATGTTTATTTGTTGTTGTTATATATGGAAGAATATTAATTAGATCCAACTAAGCTTGACAAAATTTGGGTCAAATTAGGAAGCACCTAAAGAGTATCAAGGAATCCAACCCTCGTGCAGCAAGATATGAAGGGGTGTTGCAAAAAATCCATAATCAGACATTCATCACTTGGCTATGAGATCAGGTTATTGTCTACTTTCTTGAATATAATCTTTGATATTTATACTTATTGCCATGTACTGAACGTCATGTAATGTTCTACAATCATATTTAAACTATTCTTCTTTGTTTGAATTTCATGGATATGAAATGCAACATAATGACAACGACTCCAACACAATAAAATGGTTGGCACGTTATTCTTGGGAAATTACAGCTAAACATTTGGGCAATTTGATCAATGATTATAGATTTCATATCAAAGATAAAGAGGACCAAAGAACAAATTAAAACAACGGTGTGTGTGTTGATGATATCACTTTGTGTAGAGCAAGCGCAAAATGCACAAACCTAATGCTTCAAATAGTCACACATTATGGTGTTATTAGGGAAATAATCTTGTTGGATTACTATTGGTTTCAATACCCCCTGTTCAAATGTGACTGGGTGAATGTTCTTGATACGAGGAATGGATGTAGAAAGGACAAAATGGGCTTCACACTGGTTAACATAAACAAATTACTTGACTGGGATAGACTAAAATATGATCCATTTATCCTAACATCGCAATCCAGACAAGTATTTTATGTAAATGATCCACTTGATACTAGCTAGTAGATGGTTCTCACATCACCTCCAAGAGGGATCAAAGACATTTAATCATGCAAGGTAGAATATTTCAGTGTCTCTGGAGCAATAGATTTGGTTGGACCTAAAACTACACAAGATGAAAACGTAAATGACGACAACATTCAATATGTCCATAAAGAATCTGAGGGTACATGGTTGAAAGCCTAATTACTCTATTCATAAAATGCTAGTAGATAGTTAATGGGTAGCCAAGCTAGGAGTGAGGCGAGTAGGTATCTTGAGCATGAGGTTGGCCAATCAGATGCAAGAAGGTAATTTGGTTAAAAAATAAAGAGAGAGAATACAAGTGTTGCTAGGGCATAGGATTAAGAGTCTAATCATGCATGCATGTTGTAATGTGTTTAAATGAAGGTTTATTGTGTTCAGTGAGTGTTAGTTATGAAATTGATGTTCCATGTTTGACTCTTATTCCTAGTCCTTAGCAACATACTTGATTTGCATAGATGGATATTTATGTATCTGAGGGAAGTCTCAAGATACCCTCTCGTCTCATATCTTATGGTTGGGGCAGGTAGGAATTTTTAGACATCTTCCCATTATATGGAGGGCTCAGGTTGTCCATTAACCTATATCTATAAATAAGAATTGCACTTGAAATAAACATTTTCTATTTTGTTTTTGTACTT
The DNA here is from genome assembly GCA_028583015.1 of Wollemia nobilis. Lineage (NCBI taxonomy): Eukaryota > Viridiplantae > Streptophyta > Pinopsida > Araucariales > Araucariaceae > Wollemia > Wollemia nobilis. Next base: position 3,729,350 of record JAQPPZ010016670.1, read on the forward strand.
GATTTACAAGTGTTAAAAATGAGTTGGATATTATTATTTTTTCATGAGTTCAATATAACCTCCATTGCCTATATCTAATGAATTTGATATTTTTTTAAGATCAATAAGAGGGGTTGCAAGCCATCCAAAGCCTCTTACAAACTTACTATTGAAACTACATGGACACATAAATACCCTCAACTGGTATAATCATATTCAAGTGCAAGTTTCATGCATATGGTAGTTAATTGTTTGTTTCATTATGAGTAGTGTCTAGCATTCATTTGTGAAGATAGGGCTGCTCTTGTATAATCACTAACAAGTGGAACTCAAATGGACACAAGAATAAAAAATGATAATGAACACTCCAAGAAGATCTTAATTCAAGCCATTGACAACCAATTTTGTACTACCTTCTTATATTTTATGCTTAGGTGGAACTATTGTAGGTATAGTGACCTCTTTTGATAACATTCCTTGCTAACTTTACTTTCTATCTACAAGAATTGCAAGGGTCTATAATCAGTATGTATGATTCTCTCATTGCTCAAAATATAATATTTTCACTAACAAAATGCTTGGTACATGGCATGGAGTTCTTTGTCTTATACAGGATATCTTTAGAATATATCATTGAATATCTCACTTGGTAGGCAATAAGATACTTAAGTTGAGCAAGGAATGTACCTCCAAGAAGATCTTAATTCAAGCCATTAACAACTAGATTTGTACTACCTTCTTATATTTGACGTTTAGGTAGAAATTTTACAGGTATATTGACCTCTTTTGATGACATTCATTTTAGACTTTGATTTCTATCTACAATAATTGCAAGGGTCTATAATCAATATGTATGATTATCTCATTTCTCAAAATATAATGTTTTCACTAACAACATACTTGGGATATGGCATGGAGTTCTTTGTCCTATGCAGGATACCTTAAAAATATATCATTGAATATCTCACTTGGTAGGCAACAAGATGCTTAAGTTGAGCAAGGAATGTACCTCTAAGAATATCTTAATTCAAGCCATTACCAACCAGATTTGTACTACCTTCTTATATTTGATGCTTAGGTGGAATTGTTGCAGGTATATTGACCTCTTTTGATGATATTCATTTTAGAATTTTCTTTCTATCTACAAGAATTGCAAGGGTCTATAATAAATATGTATGATTCTCTCATTGCTCAAAATATAATGTTTTCACTAACAACATGCTTGGGATGACATGGAGTTATTTGTTGTATGTAGGATACCTTCAAAATATATCATTGAATATCTCACTTGGTAGACAACAAGATGCTTAAGTTGAGCAAGGAATGTACCTCCAAGAAGATCGTAATTCAAGCCATAAGCAACCAAATTTGTACTATATTCTAATATTTGATGCTTAGGTGGAACTGGTATTATCTCAAGTCTGAAAATTTGATTGTTGCTACTGGTCAAATAATATCTTTACCTTTTTTTTTCTTTTGAACATTTTTCCAATGTAGCCACCCCTTCTAAGGTGTTGATTTGGATATGAAGGACCTGATTGATGATATTTTTACCTCTCATGGTTGGGAATAGCAACATAAATGGCATTTGATTGATTGTGTTTAATTGGCTTAGTTGGAGGTCAAAAAATTATTTTCTCTAAAGTTAAATAAAAATAATTAAAAACATAGATAAATTTAATTTCTAGCTAATTTGATTTTTTTTGCTATTCCTAAAGGTTCCTCCAAATTTAGAAATGGTTCTGCTAGACTTAGGGATTCCAAGGACTTAGTTATCAACCATGTTATTGAAATGCATGAAATAAGGAATTAGTTGGTTGTCATCATCTATAAGAATGTAACATAGAGATGATCACTATAATTAGCCTAAACTTAAAGCAACTTTGTGACATTTGATGTATGGTACACAAGGGTAATATGCCTTATTGGAGATATGTTTGTCCTAGTGAAGGAAGAGCAAGGATAATGTTAAGCAAATGAAGATGAGCTGGAAAGAGCCTTGCATAAGAAATTATGAAGGTTGTGGATGTGTGCATAAATGATTGTAGCTTAGATAAAGAGGGCATGGAATAAGACAATTCAATGATGAGGAAAAATATTTACCCCAAAAACGATTCAAAAGTATATCTTTTGAGCAATGTGTTAAGAGTGGGCATGATAAAATAACATTGATATATATATTAGGAAAAGACCAAAGGCAAAAAAAAATCAAGGTAGAAGGGAGGCAAAAACCAATGAAGTAATTTTGTTAGTGATGGGTTGTCAGTTATCATAGTATCCCCAATTAGTTATTTATTATAGCTTACAAAGATAAAGATATTTAGATAATTGGTATATTGATTTAGATCATGAAGCAAATGATACAAAAGCAAAGTTGGTTAATATATAAAGTGTTTTGGTGATAATAAAACATATCCAATAAAAGGTAAAATTAAAATTGAAATAAACCCAGGTGTTGTAGGTGAGTTGGAGAGGAGAGGGCAATCCTCCAAGGGAGGTCCCAGGTTCGAATCTCCACCCTACAAAAAAGTTGAATTGGGTACCCAAAATCCAATTGATAATGTTGGTACAGGCAGGGCCGGGTGCAAATATTGGGTGACTTTGACGGTGTAGAACCCCTTGGTCATGGTCTCTTAGACCAAGGCGTCCCCGCAAGGGATTTTTTGCTTAAAAAAAAAAAATTGAATAACCATAAAGTAAGGAGGACTAGAAATTATGAGAGGGATTGGCAAGACACATGATTTATAATAAGCCTAATTAAAGGGTTGAAACCCATAAAGATACACTATTGAAATAACAATATAAGCTGAAATGAAAAATTTCATTTGCTTATACATCTGAGAGGTGTGTTGGCTTAGCTGTAACAAACAAATCATCTTTACCTTTACAATTAGAAATGCTTACATGCCTGGAATGAAACAAAATCTAATTTTGTTTGAAAATTGGTTAACAATGACATTGTAACAAAGTCTAATAAGCTTGCAACCTTGGGAATCTAAAAAGGATTTTTACATATTTGAGGTTTCGTTTTAAGGTGAGATGGCTTTAGCAATCAATTTTGGAATGGATATCATGGAATAGAAGGTATGAGCATTTAAATTTTTTTTTTTACATGGGATGAAAACTATCCCACCTATAGTAACTCATAGATGACCTTATTGTGGTAGTGTTCTTCATAATGGGGGGCTTTAAACTTGTAATTATATGTAGTGAATAATATTTACATTGAATTAAATGAGCAATATATAAGGATTACAATAAGGTTGAGGTGGTTTGTATAACCACTCTACCTTCCCCAACGGTGTTTGTACCTTCCCTAGTAGTGTTTGAAATGGTGCACTAAGTATAGTGGTGCTAATAATGTAATACTAAATGACATATGCTAACATACCCCATTATTACATTATTGGTAAATACAAAGAGCATTGCAAAATAATTCAAATTTGACACATGTAAGTGCCTTAGTGAAAATATCTACAACTTGCTCATCAGTGGGAATGTACTGAAGTTGTATGTGGTGCTTTGGAACTTCATCTCGAATGAAATGACATAGAGTGTCAATGTATCTGGTACACTCATGAAAAACTAGATTCTTGACAAGATTCAAAACACCTTGATTATCACAAAACAAATGAAGTGGAATACTCTTTGGAAGACCCATATTTTTAAGAATGTGACTTAACCACATTATCTCACAGAATGCTTTACTAGCTGTGTGATATTCTGCCTCTGTAGAAGATAAAGAAACCACATGCTGCTTCTTATTGTGCCAAGAGATAGATCCATATCCAAGATGGAAAAGAAATCCAAAAGTCAACTTTCGATCATCACTGGATCTGGCATAGTCTGAGTTCGTGTATCCCTATAAATAGAACTTGCTATTCTTCTTGTACTCCAAGACAAAATCTATAGTACCACGGATATAATGAAGAACTCTCTTTGCTGATTTCCAATGACTCACCTTTGGTTCCTGCATGAACCTTGAAAGATAACCCACAACAAAACTAATATATGGTCTGGTATTTGTCAGATATATGAGAATATCAATCAGTTGGTGATAGAGAGTACCATCTACCTGTGGTGATTTATCATATCACGATAGCTTAAATCCAGGCTCCATTGGAGTTGCCTTAGACTTGCAGTCAGTCATTTGATATTTATCAACCAATTTCTTGGCATACTTATTTTGTGTCACTCTGATATGATTCTTTTTCTAAGTCACTTCAAAATCAAGACAATAGTGAAGAAGTCCTAGATCTGTCATTTCAAATCATATTTTATTGCATCAATCATATTCTCTGAACTTCCTGTTATGATCAGATCATCTACATATAGCACCAAAATCACTATTTTAGAATTATTGTTCTTGATATAGATATTTGCATTTGAAGGACTCTTTTTGAAACCATGTTGTGCTAGGTGACTATCTATTTTTATATACCAAGCTCGTGGAGCTTATTTTAGCCCATACAAGGATTTGATCAACTTGCAAAATTTATGTTCTTGTCCTTCAACTACAAATCCTTCTGGTTGGGCTATGTACACTCCTTATTATAGGTCACCATTCAAGAAAGCACTTTTAACATCCATCTGATGTAACTTCCACCCAAATTGAGCTACCATGGCACAAAGTACTCGAATGATAGTCATTTTTGCAGTAGGGGCAAAAGTCTCTGCATAATATATGCCTTCTTTCTAAGCATAGCCCTTTCCAACAAGACGGGCTTTATGCTTATCAATAGTACCATCTACCTTATAATTCAATTTGAACACCCATTTACAACCAATGGGCTTCTTTCTTGAAGGCAGATTTACTAGCTTCTATGTATGATTTTTCATGAGAGATGTATGTTCTGCTTCCATAGCAGCCTTCCACTGAGGCTCACTAAGTGCATCCAAAACTGTTGTGGTTTCATTTTCATCCAATGCTGTCATATAAACCCTCTCATAATCCATATATGTTTCTATGTCTTCCTCTATGTCTACAAATAGTTCATTAAATTGTTAGTAACGCTCGTCAACCTCTGAATTTGATGCCTCTACTCTCATCTGCTGAGTCATACTATGAGTACAAGGTCGATCTAGAGTTAGATCTAGAAGTGATGTCAACTTTGAATCTCTCAATGTACTAGTATACCATTTTGGAATCTTGTTCTATGGGGGTGGAACCTCTTTCTTAGGCTCATATTCCTCAAGGTATACAATTGTAGAAGTGTTATTTGATGTGAAAGCTTCATCAAATACCACATCTTGACTTATGTGTATCTTCTTGGTCATAGGATCTATCAATCGATATCTCTTTGAATGCTCATCATAACCAAGAAAAATACATTGCAGGGTTTTCTCATCTAACTTCTTCCTCTTCTGTTTTGGTATGTTCATGAATGCCTTACATCCAAAAACCCTTAGATGAGAAATGGAGGATTTCTTACCACTCCATGCTTCTTGTGGAGTTTTACCATGTAGAGCTCTTGTGGGTGCTTTATTCAGGAGGTATGATACTGTATTTACTGCTTCTTCCTAATAATCATGCTCAAGATGTGCCCCCTTTAGCATACCTCGAACCATTTCCATAATGGAACGATTTCTCCTTTCTGCAATTCCATTTTGCTTTGGATTATAGGTTGTAGTCAGCTATCTCTTAATCCCATGTTCATTTAGAAATGATAAAATTTCTTTGGAGGTATATTTCCCCCTTGATCTAAGCAAAGGGTTTTGATGGAACATCCTGACTCCTTCTCAACAAGCTTCATGAATTGTTGAAAGTACATAAATACCTCTAACTTCAATTGAAGAAATAAAACCCACATCTTCCATGAGTAATCATCAACAAACAATTGAAAATACCTCTTTCCACCATATCTGGTTGGCATAGGACCGCACAAATTGGTATGTACCAACTCCAAATGTTTCTTAGCCCTGAAAGAGCTAACCTCAAATGGTACCCGGTGTTGCTTCCTTGCTAAGCAATTCGAGCAGACTGGAAATATGGATGAAAGGTTGGGAATACCTCTCACCATCTTAGACTTGCTCAATTCGAGAAAATATCTTGAAATTAGATGCCCATATCTCTTGTACCATAGATAAGTAGCCTCTTTTAGTTGTTGCAAGGGCAACATGAGGCATTGAAACAACATCTAAAATGAACAAGCCATGCTTGTATGATCCTGTTGCTACATGTTTTCCTTTTATGGTGATAAAACATATATTTTTTCCTTTCTCAACACTGAGAACAACATCCATTTCTCTATCCAAGATCTGAGGGACTGAAAACAAACTGTTAGCCAATCCAGGAACATAGAGCACTTTCTCAATTTGACACTTACCATATGGAAGAGTGATAGAAATATCACCTTCAATCTGCACTCGGTAGGTCTAATTATCTGCAATTTTTACTGGCTTACCTTCCTTTTCCTCAAATGTCTCAAACCATGATCTATCACCGATCATGTGTTTATTGGCACCAAAATCAATATACCACACTGCATCTTTCTGCTAGGATGAAGTGTGAGTCATGAGTACCTTATGTGCTTGCCCAAAATCTAAGTCTGAGTTTGAGGTGGTAGAATTTGAGTCCGAGTTTGATTCGGCACAAGCAACATTCCCTTTGGATTACTTATTCTTCTTTTATGGTTTGTATTTCCCTTTACCATTCTTCTTGTGATCTTGGTCATTCTGTTGTCCGTTCTTAAACTAAAACCTGTTGGTGTTATGGTTATTCATATCACAAATTTTGCAATATTGTTTGTATTTCTATTGATGTTTTTTTCCTTTTCCTTTTGATGAATATCCTCCCTTTTTAAAATTACCTTGTTTCTTACCCCTTGTTTGGTGTAGAGGGCATTATCTGGCACTTCATCTCTCTAAAACTGATTTGCCTCCTCAATTTGAAGCAAATTCACCAAGTCCACAAATGAAACTTATCTACCAGATACATTAAGAGAGGTGATCAACATTTTATAGGATTCTGGCAAAGCTCTCAAGATTACTGAGGTCAAGAGAGCATCATCCACTATCTGTCCATAAAATTCAATTTGGCTTTCAATTCCACCACTCTGCATAGGAATAGATCAACCGTTTCACCAAATTTCATACTCAAGGTATGTAGTTGAATTTAAAGGTATAGAATAGTGGACTAAATCTTACCTCCATAAATTGAAATCAAAGCATCCCAAGATTTCTTACCAGTTTTGGCATCACAGATATGAGGCTAGACCTCATCTGTAGTAGAAAGCAGAATAAATATGAGATATTCTATCCTTTTTATCAAAGACCTCTTGATCTGGCCTTGTTGTTCTAGGTCATTTTGTAGTACCAGTCACTACATCCCACAAATATTCAACCTGAAGGATAGCTCTCATCTTTGTCTTCCATGGTGCAAAATTAGAACCTTTTAGCAACTATGAATCTGATAGATATTTGTGAAAAGTGGTCATTGTGAAGGTTCCTTATAACACCAAATGGTCCCCCTTTCTTTATACCTGCTAGGTCTTTATACAAAACCTCTCTATATACCCATCCTTACGTGAGGGAGACTATAAGTACATGAGAGTAGAATGATATGTGGTACTAAAATGGAATCATTTTGTTTATGACAACTACCATAGAATGTCTTTCCTCATGCGTGGGGTGTAATTTCTCCTAAACATTTTGGAAAGCACTTCGTCAGGATTTACGTCTAACAACAATAATTATTAGGGTATAAATGGAGTGAATATCAGAACTGGTTTACCTTATTTCTCCTCAATTATTATTAGAGAACAAGCTTAAACGTCATTTTTGCAGCTATATTAGGCATTAGATACAGTAGTCCAAGCACAACAACATCACCTGTAAGTGTGGACCAGAGGTATCATATATATTGAACACTGTTGTGCAATAAATTGCATAAATAGGTGTAAAAAAATTGGGGTCTTTTCTTTGCTTTGTATATTTTACTTTATGATTGAAATGCAAGAAAATAGAAAATTTAAATGCAAAAACAATCACAAGTGCCCACAAAATTTTAAACACTCTAGGTGTCGGTTTCCACTGAAAATGCACCTATTACAATGCTAGTTTTACAATGAAGATATTCACTTCCACAAATGCTTTTGAAATCAACAATTTTTCTTCCCCCCTTTGTCTTAGAATTTTGATCCCCCTTTTTTGTTGCAAAATAAACAAGGATGGATATATACCCATGCAAAAGTTGATGAAATGCAAATAGTTACTTATCCCTCCATGAGAAAAAAAACACTAGGTTTGAAATAAAATACTTATTCCTCCTATTATAGTGGCAACAAAACAACAAAAAATAAATTTGACTTGGAAGGAAAAACCAAAAAAAAAATTCCTTATCCCTCCAAACAAAAAACTTGTGTTGTGTAGTTTTGTGTGGGTTAACCACTAAATACCATGGGAAAGATGAAAAAACACATAAGGTATTAAAAAAAAATACCTTTAATATTGGCTGCACATAAAAAATAATGGGTCTTGGCGAACCCCGTGAGGTTTGAACCTCCAACCGGCCCCCCTCGAGTGCTTTCACACCAACCACCCAACCAAATCAATGACGAGATCTGATGTAAACAGAACAGGACACCACGTATTTGAATGTCCCGTGTTCACCAGTCGAAAAAATAAAGCAAAAAAATATGCCTTTGTGTGGCGTTGGTCAGGATTGGAACCTCCGACCTCTTGACGGTCCAAACTGCTTCATAGTGGTACACTTAATTAACCCCAGGTATAGGCCACTCGACCTTAGGTCCATGCATTGCCATAAGTTAGATCTCTACCTCCAAATGTCTCCATGGCTCTATGTCCCTATGATAGGAACCTTGTTTTCAATGTTAAACTCTTCGCTCCCCTCTTCTTGCCCCAAAATTTTTAGGCTTTTTCATTAGATGTGAAGGTTAAATTTGGGGTAGAGCTTGTAGAGAACATGAGGATGGGCTTGAATATATTTGATCCTAGGTCTATGACCACTCAATACCAGTTACATACATTGCCATGAGTTCAACCCCTATCTCCAGGTATCGGCATTGGAACCTTTTTTAACATGAGATTATTATAGAATAAAAGCATAGTCAATGGATTTCTAGATGTTTTCAAGGGTGGTTAAGTTTGTGAAATACGCATTTTTAGAAAACTACACAACATGAAGTTTGAAGAAAAAAATAACATATGAAATTGTGTACTTTCCTTGATATACGGTGATTTGTGTGGGCCCATGTGGTTGGAAATATTTGGTGGTGTTAGATAATCGAAGAATATTTAGGTATATTTCTTTAAAATTAAGTTTTAGGTATAATTTAAGGAAGTTAAGAATTGGGCTGAAAATATTAATACCGTTAGGATAAATGGAAGAGGTGAATTTAGTTATATTGAGTTTATTTAGTTTTAAGCCATAAAAAACCAGATTTGTACTACCTTCTTATATTTGATGCTTATATGGAACTATTTCAAGTGTATTGACCTCTTTTGATGACATTCCTTACTGACTTTGCTTTCTATCTACAGGAATTGCAAGGGTCTATAATCAATATGTATGATTCTCTCATTGCTCAAAATATAATGTTTTCACTAACAACATGCTTGGGACATGGCATGAGTTCTTTGCCACCGGGACCGATGAGTTTTGTGTTTTGTTGTTGTTTGTTGTTTTTATGTTTTTGTGTTTATTTTGTGTTTTTTGTTGTCTTTATGTTTTTGTGTTTTTTTAATTTATTATCATTTTTTTGTATTTTTGTGTTTGTTTGTTTGTGTTTTTTTGTGTTTTAGGCATGGTATTTGAATGTGCTAAATGGGGAAGGACAGGTGCGAGCCCTGGTTATTCTTGATGGAATAGATGCTCATGCCTCCTTGGGACATACCTAAAGTGGCATCCCAATTGGGGTGTTTTCCACAAACAAAAAATAATAATAATACTAGATATTGCATATACAATCTCTTTGGTTTCAGATCATGAGCGAGGCATCAATAAATCATATGAGCATAGTTAAGAGAATTTCAAGGTATGTGAAAGTAACTTTAAATTATAGAATACCTTATACTTCATCTAATAATATTGAGTTGGTTAAATACAATGATTCAAACTAGGGAGGCTTAATTGATGATATAAAATCTATAGCAAGAATTTTTCCTCATTGGGAAATGGATTTGTATCTCGAAGTTCAAAGAAACAAGCAATATTTGTACTCTCAATAGTAGAGGCAAAGTATATAGCAATTACATCATCAAGCACACAAGCGGTATGGTTGAGATAAATCATAGAAGACGGTGAAAAGTAAGAAATATTGACTACCATTTTTTGGGACAACATGAGTGCAATTCAATTATCTAAAAATATTGTTTTTCATACAAAATCAAAGCACATTGATTTGAAGCATCACTTTATTAGAGATTAGTTCAGATAAAGAAAGTTGAATTGGAATATTACAATTTGGAAGGTTAGTATGCAGATAGTTTTATAAAGATAATGGCAAAGACTAAGTTTATTTCACTCAAATATAGAATATTTTTTTTTTCCATTTAGTCTCAAGGGGGGAATGTTGGAAACTGTGATGTCGAATAAGACAATAATAGGATAAAATTAGAAGAGGACAAGAACAAAACAAAAATCAGAACATGAAAAAATTAGAATAGCAAATAAAAATTAAAAATAAAAAAGGAAAAAATATTCTCACCTATATTTAAAGAGAATGTGAAGTACCAAGAGACCCTATTGAATATATGTATAGGGTATTGTATTAAAGAAGTATGTACATATTTTAAGATTGTAAAAGTGTTTTTGGAGGGTTTTTGTGTAATTTTACTTTTTTTTCATTTTCTCCTTTCTATGTTGTGTTAATCTCTAGTTTATAGTACCACCACATCTCACATAGGATTAAGGAGGTCTAAAGGAAGAAAGGAAATAAGTAGTGATAAAAATAGAGCCCATGGTCTCTATCGTTGATGTGGTAATGAAGAATTCAATATCTAATTCTATTTTACATAATATTAGATCTTAGGCGTTTTCATGGGGATGGAACAATGAGTAGAAAAGAACCCTTAATCTTAGGCGTTTAGTTACAAGTTGTTTGGTTTATGCAAGATAGTTCATTTTATTTTTATTAATACATCGACCACTTATGGACAAACACATGTAGATTTTGTATCAAATATTAAACAATAATGACCTACATACAATGTGGATTGTGTAGTATATAGTTTGTAAAGGAGGTCTCTCTAGTAATAGTGAAGTCGAAGTGTGTGTGTGATGGTTGAAATCTTCTTGTGTTGCAAAGCCATTTTCTTGTAAGCACATTTTATTTACTAATTAAAATCATTGCCAAAATATAAAATTGTATGAATGCCAAGTAGTTATAATGAATTAAAAATGAGTAGTGAAACTAGAAATACCATGAGAAGAGCTAACGAATAGGGAAACAAATTTATTGTATGCCACCCATTCTATCAAATTTATGAAATTGATTTGAGGTGAGATGTATGTAGTTGGTACCTTGAAAATAAGTGTATTCTCTCTTCTTTAAATTCATTTTTGGAGGGAGAAAAAAGTTAAGGTTTCTTGCTTCTATCATAGAAATGAAGCATGAGCAATCTACAAGCAAAAGAAGATAAGGAAGTCAAGCAAAGTTTAAAAATGATCTTCCATTTCCATGACTCGCTTGTGCAAGTTTTTAAACTATCCAAAATCAAGTTAAATTGTTGATATGTATTTGATATCTGATAACAAATATGCTCAATTTTTCATTTGTTTATTTATAAATATTAGTAATTTGTCTATCATGTGTCATAGAAACATGACTTCCTTAGGCATCGTCTTTCTGTTGGCAACATAAGTATCTAGTTGAAAAAACTTGTTTTGGTTGATGATCTTCCTTTAGCCCTCCATATAAACTTGAAGGGCCATCTCTTACATAAATAATAAGTATCAAAATTCTCAAGGATATCTGGGATCACAATGTTTGGGTTTGGTTTTCTTGGAGGTTTTCAAAATTCCATTTCTTCTTTCTTTATCATGTAAGAATACCTAATTTGCATCTTAGTGTCCATTTTAGTTAAGGTTTGTGTTAATATGTGGATCAATGGCACTAACGTTTGGTAGGATAGGACGTGTAATAACAACCACCAAGTCCAACAATTGTTAGCCAAGTTTCTCTATTATATTTTTGTTCCTACCTTTGACATCCCATACAATTTCAATAAGAAGTGGAACCTATGATTTATGGAGAATGGTTGGTTTTACCTCGTCGACCAAATTTGTAAAACACCACTAACATCACAAATGTAGTTCCTTGATTGAAGAATAATACATCAAAAAATCCATGTTACTACCTTATTGTCTAAAATTTGCATTTGCTCTATCAAGTATTAGTTTTGCTCTCAACTTTAGGTTATTTTTCACACTTTGTGGTATTGTAAGGTGATCGAATATCTTTATAACTATGTATTATTTTTGGTATTTCCACACTTCAATGACCCTTCTAACTAGAAGCTTACTTTTCTCAAATTTGTCTAGAATGTTCGATTTATCTAATAGGGGTGTTTATGATAGTAAACCCCTCTTATAGGCTTGCTTTTTTTGTTCTCATGGGTGAAATTTTGTTGTAGATTGCTTGTCTTTGAGGCTAGGCACAAACCAACAACACTCTAATACATGATATTGGTGGGATGACTCAACTACTTCAATAGGAAATTAGTGCTATGAGGATAGAGTCTTATAATGTTACACCCAAACCATTGCCATTGCTATTATTATCTTCAATATGAATGAAAAAGTTGTTAGTCTATCAAATGCTATTGTTGTCATAAGTCTCTCATAGTTGGTTGATCATCTTGATAAGATGGATGACATGCTCGTTGGATAGGATCCACATGCTTTGTCTCATGTTTTTTTGCTTCTTGGTAATATGTGGCTTAGTTATGTCCAATATTGTATTCTCTCATTTTGTCGATGTTCAACTCGTTTTGAGAGCTTCATAGTGTCTGGTTACATCCAATACATAATATTGTTATGAGTTACTCTGACTCGTGTCCAAATCATAATTGCATTAGGGTTGGCTACTTCTATTTTTGTCTTATCTCTCTAGGGCCTCATATTTTTTTTATTATATTCTTGTGGACTAGTGACAAATACCATGTTTACATTTTATTATTATTGTTAGTGGACTTGTAACCATTTGTTTTATTTATCTTTATAATCCACTTTTATTAAAAAATAATAATCTTTATTAAGGAAAAAATAAAATATTAATTAAATTTTTTAATAAAGCAAAACCAAAAATATATCTATATATTTTTAAAATGGAAACATATCCGGTGATAACTTCATTTGTGAACAAATAAATAAATATTAATTAAAGTTTGTAATAAAGTGAAAGGCCACCAAAACTATATATCTATATATTTTTAAAATTGAAATATAACGGGGTGATAACTTTATGTACAAACCAAAAAAATATTAATTAAAGTTAGGCCACAAAAACTATATATGTATATATATTCTAACTGAAAAAATAACAAGATCACTTACAGTCATCCTGTAGTTTAAACTTAGGTCTCTTTGATGAGAACTAAAATACATGTTAGAAAAGTAGAATACTTGATGTTTATTCTATTGAGAGGCTTTGCTTAAATAGCAAAGGGATACAATCTGATCCATTGGATCATAACTAACTGGATCTAATCTAGCCACTCAAACTTATCCTAGTAACCACTTAGGATATAATATATATTCTAACACCCCCCTTAAGTGGTACTAAGATATACTAACACCCCCTTAAGTGATACTAGGAGGTAGTGAAAGACAAAAAAACCAAAACAAGTGGCATATCCATAAGAATGAGTCCCAAAAACAAGGCCTGATAAGGTACTCATGTACAATATGTGATCAAAAAGTCTTTGTTGAAAGATGATGAAAAAACACAAAGGAGAAAACATCTGCCAGAATAGAAAGAAGAAGAATATGGAGGAAGATGTGCATGGAGGATGAAGGAATATTCTCAACCCCACTTAAGCACAACTTCTATCAAGAAGATTGCAAAGGATCCATCAGATGGCTCAAAAAAGTAGAGTAGCCTCTTCGATGAACTGAATGAAACCATACTCCCAAAATGGTGCTTGTGACACAGATCAAGGTTATGAACCATGAAGAAAGGTCACTACAGAAAACCCCCCTGAAACCAAAGTGTCTCACAAAAAAGAGTGTGAAGATAGTGTGGAAAGAACCACAAGAATCGCAAGGGATGTCCAAAATTGACTCCACAAGCATAAGTATGTGGTTTCCACCTATATGAACACAATGGGATGATAACAAGGTCCAAAAATATCTAGACAAATAGCAAAAACTTCAAGGGAATCTAAAAAAGAAAGGGCACTAATGTAGCTCTCGAATGTGTCCTTATGGTGACCTCCTCATCCTATCTGATTGAATGGGTAACCAGCCGGTGCAATCGCTAGGTGATATAGAGAAGATGACTAGATACGAGGATCACATTAACAAATGTCTGGAAGTGTTGGGTTCAACCGAGAATGCACTCCATGATACAATATTTTAAGGCCAAAAACATAGGTTAAATGACCTTGGACACTACCAATGTGTCCATCATGGAAAAACCTTTCCGATGACTATAAATACCCCTATATACAGGTGACATAGTATCTTTCATTTGTAGAAAAAACAACAACCATTTTCTTTCCTTTACAAAAAAATTATTCTGGAATCTTGGAATAAAGCCAAGCTTAAAAAATCTCTCCCGGGAAAAAGAATAAGAAATAGCCAATAAGACCAATTTTTAATTATATCTTTTCCAGTCAAAATTGAGATTATAATAAAATAGCCATGCCCCCCTTTGTTTTTTTATGAAAGAAAAAAATATGGGCCCATCTCTTTTTTTTTTTTTTTAAAGATTGAATTCCATGTGGATAAATAATGAGCATCCAAATGTTTCCAAATGTGCGGTGTGATGCATTATTGACAACAAAATGAAAATTTCACCAACAATTATCACTATGCTGATTCAAATTTTTGGGTTGTCGGGCAGAAAAAAATAACACCTCCATAGGTCATGCATTCATCATAGCTACTCGCCTCCATCAAAATTAGCGAGCTCAATTACCGTCAATGTGGGATCTCCGTCGACGTCTCAAAATAGACGTTTATCTCATTGTGACCGTCGTCTGCTCCATATCGTGCAACTCCACAGCTCCAGTCCCTTCTGATTTTTTGTGCCGAATTGCTGCCAACACTCGCGCACTCAAAGTTGTAAATGTATCACTTCAGCGATCCGATGCACAAGAGGAGCACGCAAGAGTGGATCTTAGAATCGAATCAACACCTGCTTGTCAAACTGCATGCGCCAAGAGAAAAAAATGGCCACCAACTGCTATTTTATCAATTTTCGAAACATGACATATGAATGCACCCTTCACAAAGTTTATTGGTTTGATTTGACAGCCCAGTTGTTGTTGTTGTTTTTAAAGGCATCGGCACCCATTAATCCTCCTTCGCACATGATGCAGATGGAAGTTGTTCCTGTGACACACGATGGCTATTGCTCGTCTACTTTACACTGTGGAGGAGGTTGTTCTATGTTTTTTTCCACGCGCATGTGTGATAGTCGCGGCCTGTTCAATTGTAGAAAGAGCACCAAGAATAGAAGGCCATTATTATAGTTGCAGAAGTTTAGAATCTAGCTCGGCCCACACACATTCAATTTTTTAAAATTTATCTAAGTTTGAAGCAGACTATACCATGTTAGAAAAGTAGAATACTTGATGTTTGTTCTATTGAGAGACTTTGCTTAAATAGCAAAGGGATACAATCTGATCCATTGGATCATAACTAACTGGATCTAATCCAACCACTCAAACTTATCCTAGTAACCACTTAGGATATAATATATATTCTAACAAGACATACCAATTCGATGTCCCGACAAAGACAATAGGATCCAAGTCAATGTAGTTTATGTAAAAGAAAAGAAGAAACAAGGGATCACCTACTAGTTCACTATGATTTCTCGAGAAAAGTGTAGAAATCTATTTTACCCATGACTAAGGGGAAGGGACAACGGTCACAAAGGAATCTGTTGAAGATTATGCAACAATGGTTCAATGACAAAGGTTTAATACAAGTGCATTCCATTAATAGTGACATGGGGTTTATGGTTGGCAAGAAATTCTATATTGTTTGAGACCAAGGAAATTCTACCTATACAAGTTCAAGCGCATATCAAATATACTTATGAAGGCATAAAAAACCCCAAAAATAAAGGTTGTAGGATAGGTTGACAATATAACAATGGATATTATCAAGTCTTGGGATTTTTTGATGGAGATTCCCAAGACAATCCAGATAAATGTGGGGTAGGAGTGTAATATCATGATGAAAATTATAAATTCACTTTCAAAGCAGATCTTGGTGAAGGTACCAATAATGTGGTAGAGAGGAAAACTTTGATCTTTTGTTAAGAATGACAGTGGAATAAGAAATAATGAAACTTCAAGTTTTTGGTAATTCAAAATTGGTGGTGGACTAGGCTTCAGGTTTAGTAGGGATGCAAATTTTGATGTTTAGGTCTTATTATGAGCAAGTGAAATTGTTCGAAGCATCATTTATAGAGATATCTTATTAACGTATCTACAAAGAATTAAAAGAGAAAATAGATGGTCTATTATAACTTGCCTTAGATATTCTAGTTGATACTTGGTTAAAGGAAGGAGTAGCGTGTGAGACTATGATTCCATCATTGTTTGCATCCTTTTGATATTTTAAGGAGTACTATGTGGGACTGTGATTCCACCATAGTATGCACCTTTTTGATATATTTTTCTTCTTTTGATAGAAGTCATGGTTTAAGACATCGTTTGTGTTCTTTTGTTATGCCTTTTGATGATTAAGGTTATATCTATAATATGGCTGATGGCTACACAACTACAGTACTAAAGTGTGATTCGATAAGATGAACAGACTATTATTATTATAACAGGTTTGATAAACTTAAAAAAAAAATTGAATCATTATCAAAAAAATTCTAAAATTGCTCTAAATCAAATTGTTTTGGTAATGCTTATATGAAAATATAAAATACCTATATCTCATTATAATTTTTTTTTATTTATTCAATAAAAAAAAATTACGTATTTTTAAATATATATTATAAATAATAGTTCAACCGAATTAAAATATTATAATTTTTTTTCGTGATCCAACTTTTAAAATATAAAATTGAAACAAACTATAATACTTTTTTTTTGATTGGTTGAAAGGGTGTTGAAAGGTCCCTGAACCTTGTACAAACCAGCCGTGGGCCTCCGAAGAGGGAGGCAAAGGGGAAGAACGGCGGCAGCAGAACGAGAAAGCCTGAAAACAGCAGGGGCTACCTAAGGTAGAGGCGCCCAGAGGAACCAACTAGAAGAACTTTTTTGCATGTTTTCCAAGAAGACCGAAGAGGCCCAAATGCTAAAGATCAAAGAAAAAGCAAAACACCACAAGGAGAAAAGTGTCGCGATATCGTGACATGTTGCATTTTCACGGTCCAAAGCAAAGGGAGAAAGCAAGGAGGAAAAAGTGTCGCGAAATCGTGACATGTTGCATCGTCGCGGCCAAAGGAGGAAAAAGTGTCGCGATATCGTGACATGTTGCATCGTCGCGGCCAAAGGAGGAAAAAGTGTCGCGATATCGCGACATGTTGCATCGTCACGACCAAAAGAGAAAAAGTGTCGCGATATCGCGACATGTTGCATCGTCGCGGCCAAAAGAGAAAAAGTGTCGCGATATCGCGACATGTTGCATCATCAAGGCCAAAGGAGAAAAAGTGTCGCGATATCGCGACATGTTGCATCGTCAAGGCCAAAGGAGAAAAAGTGTCGCGATATCGCGACATGTTGCATCGTCGAGGCCAAAGGAGAAAAAGTGTCACGATATCGCGACATGTTGCATCGTCGAGGCCAAAAGAGAAAAAGTGTCACGATATCGCGACATGTTGCATCATCACGGCCAAAGGAGAAAAAGTGTCGCGATATCGCGACATGTTGCATCGTCGCGGCCAAAAGAGAAAAAGTGTCACGATATCGCGACATGTTGCATCGTCCAAAGAGAAAAGTGTCACGATATCACGACATGTTGCATCTTCACGGCCAAAGGAGAAAAGTGTCGCGATATCGCGACAAGTTGCATCATCGCGGCCAAAGGAGAAAAGTGTCGCGATATCGCGACATGTTGCATCGTCGCGACCAAAAGAGAAAAGTGTCGCGATATCGCGACATGTTGCATCGTCGCGGCAAAGAGAAAAAGTGTCGCGATATCGCGACATGTTGCATCGTCGCGGCCAAAGGAGAAAAAGTGTCGCGATATCGCGACATGTTGCATCATCACGGCCAAAGGAGAAAAAGTGTCGCGATATCGCGACATGTTGCATCGTCACGCCAAAGAGAAAAAGTGTCGCGATATCGCGACATGTTGCATTTTCGTGGCCAAAAGAGAAGAAAAGTGTCACGATATCGCGACATGTTGCATTTTCGCGGCCAAAAGAGGAGAAAAGTGTCGTGATATCGTGACATGTTGCATCATCGCGGCCAAAGGAGAAAAAGTGTCGCGATATCGCGACATGTTGCATCGTCGCGGCCAAAAGAGAAAAAGTGTCGCGATATCGCGACATGTTGCATCGTCGCGGCCAAAAGAGAAAAAGTGTCGCGATATCGCGACAAGTTGCATCGGCGCGGCCAAAGGAGGAAAAAGTGTCGCGATATCGCGACATGTTGCATCGTCGCGGCCAAAGGAGGAAAAAGTGTCGCGATATCGCGACATGTTGCATTTCGCGGCCAAAAGAGAAAAGTGTCGCGATATCGCGACATGTTGCATTTTCATGGCCAAAAGAGAAGAAAGAAAAAGTGTCGCGATATCGCGACATGTTGCATTAGAGCATCAATAGACCATACCAATCCCCCTGGCAACAACTCACATTGTGCAAACATTGAAACTTGTAGGATCGTTCCTTAGGCCAATGGGGAAGGAGTCTCTCCACACTTGAATGTCAGATTCGTCGACTCCCCTGTTAGCTAGCCAATCCATAGCTTTGTTTCCTTCCCGATACTGATGCTTAATGACTAATTCTGGGTAATTGCCAACTAGAGCCTTGCATTCTTGGAAAATCGAAGCTAGGGACCAGGGAGGCTTAGTTGTACCTTTGAGGCAGTTGATACATTGCAACGAGTCTCCTTCGATGATAAGTTTATTGATGGTCAACCCTTCCATGAGGATCAAACTTTGGAACAGAGCTCGAGCCTCTGCCATATTGTTGGATTGAATTCCCAGGTTTTGGGCGAAGGCCAAAATTATTTCTCCCCTATGGTTTCTGAGAATTCCTCCTCCGCCAACCGCTCCTGGGTTGCCTTTAGCCGCACCATCGAAATTGAGCTTGTGCCACCCAGTAGGTGGTAAGACCCACTTGATGACAGACCTGTCAACAGAATTACGAAGCATAACAGAGATGTTAGACAGATTGAAAAGTTTGGCTAGATCCGATTCTAAGCCAAGAGGGGGGGGGTTTGGAGAAGAAACAAGAGAGGCATTCTCCATAGATAGGGCCAAGATTTTGACAATGATAATCTTCTTATCAGTGGCTTGATTTTTGAAAATTTTGGCATTTCTCTCGAGCCATATCTGCCACAGGTAAAGGTGAAGGCAAGCTTGCCACATGAATTTTAGTTGGTTGCTCTTGAAAGGCCGGGGCCATTGCTTAATAAGGAGGGGAATGGAAGGTGGGAGGGCTGTGGAGATGCCAAAGGTGATATGGACCTGGTTGAGAACTGCTAAAGAGAAGGGACATTCCAAAAAAACATGCGAAATTGACTCACAGGCATTTTTGCACAGGATACACCAATTGGGAATGAGTAACCCTCTGATTATCAAGTTGTCTATGGTGAGGATTCTATTTTGGGTGGCCAACCAGCAAAATAATTTGACCTTGGGAATGATCTTGGGAACCCAAACCTGATTTGATAAGTCCCATCCATCTGTGGGAGTTTCTTGACTGTAGTAAGCTGATTTGACGGTGAAATTTCTAGATTCTTCAAGGTTCCAGACCATGGAATCATCTTTGTGTGAGCTCGGGATGATGCAAGTCCTCAACAAGTTTTGTAACCGCTTGAGAGCCTCGGTGATATGCCTGGGCCCGTTAAGAGCCAGGTGTTTCCATTTACGTCTTGTAGGACCTTGGGTAATGAAGTGACACACCTTATCTCCAAAGGTGGCTTCAGTAGTCGCCTTGAGCACTGCAAGATGCGGATCTTGGCTGAGAGGTTTATCACGGATCCACGGGTCATCCCAGAAATGGATGGTCATTCCAGTTCCTAGACACCACCTTAAGCCTTCCATGATGATTTTCCTTGTTTTGATTACGCCATTCCAGAAATGGGATCCGATAGGTAGGTTGTGCTCTCCAAGAAATGAAAACTGTTGAAGGTACTTAGCTTTAATGATATCAATCCATGTGACTTTTTCATTGATGGTAAGTCTCCAGGCCTGCTTGGCAATGAGGGCCATGTTCATCCAGTTGATGTCTCCGAATCCGAGTCCTCCATCCTTTTTCTTGGAACAGACCCTGTCCCGGGCGACTAGCAAAAATTTATTCTTGTTTTCATTTCCAGCCCAAAGGAATCTGCGTTGAATTTGTTCAATTTTTTGGCAGATGGTAGTTGGAGCTTTGAAGATAGATAAGAAAAAAATGGGGATACTTTGAAGGCAAGCTTGGACCAGAGTGGCTTTGGCTGCCTAGCTGAGCATTGAGCTTTTCCACCCCGCTAGTTTCTTGTTGAGGCGATCTAAAACAGGGTTCCACATAGCCGAGACAGATCTGCCGTGGAAAAGCGGTAATCCAAGATAAGTAGTTGGAAGACTCCCAATGTTGCACCCAAGGATCTCAGCAATCCTATTTTGTCTATGAGTGGGGGTATTGAGAAAGTACAACTTGCTTTTATGGTAGTTGACTTTCTGACCAGCCGCCTCTTCATAAGAATCAAGAATGTTCTTAATGATTTTTGCTTCGGGAACGGAAGCATAAGAGGTTAGAATAGTGTCATCAACAAACTGTTGATGGGATATGGCTTTGGATGTTGAGGCTGGTTTGATCCCAGAAATAAGACCCCTGTTATAGGCATCTGAAAGGGTTCTTCCAAGGGTTTCGGCCAAAATAATGAAGAGAAAGGGAGACAGGGGGTCCCCTTGACGGATGCCTTTGAAACTTTGGAAGAAACCTGCGGGTGAGCCATTGATTAGAACAGAGAACCAAGCAGTCGAGATACATTCGCGAACCATCTTGATCCATTCTTTGTGAAACCCAAACTTTTCTAGGACTTCAAACAAGAATTTCCAGGAAACACGGTCAAAAGCCTTGTTCATGTCAAGCTTGAGGAACATGCTGGGTTTTTTATTTTTAGATGCCGAGTGGGCCAGTTCGTGGATGGTTATCACTCCATCCGAGATGAGTCTGCCTTTGACCGAGCTCCCTTGGCACTGGTCGATGATGGAGGGAAGGATGGCTTTCAACCTATTTGCCATAACTTTGGTGATAAGTTTGTAAATGACACTGCAGAGGCTGATCGACCTGAAATCAGAAAGGGAAGCGCAATCGTTGGACTTGGGGATTAAAACAATGAAAGTGGAATTGGCCTCTCTCGGCATATTTTTGGCTCTCTGGAAGAATTTAACTGCAGCAACGACATCTTGGCCCACGATTTCCCAGAAGTGTTGAAAAAACCGGGGTGGGAAGCCATCGGGTCCGAGGGCCTTATCAGGTTCCATTGCGAACAGAGCTTCTTTGATCTCATCTTCAGTGAAGCTTTCAAGCAATTTTCCATTATCATTGTTAGACACCATCTTTGGGATGTTCTGTAGCAGAGAGCTTGAGGTGAGGGGATGGCAACCAGTGCTTGGTCCTAAGATTTCCTGGAAGTGGCAAACAACTTCCTGTCTAATTGCTTGGATGTCAGAGACAATGGATCCATCTGCCTTGGTCAGCTCAGTGATTTTATTAGAGCCTCTGTGACGCATGGTGGATGCATGGAAAAACTTCGTGTTGGTGTCTCCTTCTTTGAGCCAGAGGTTTCTGGATTTTTGCCTCCAATATGTCTCTTCCTTAGCCAAGGCATTGTGAAAATTTGAGAGGAGGCTCTTTTCTTCAAGGAAAGTTTTGGCCCTCAGATCTCCTCCCTGAATCAGATTTTCCACTCTTTTCAGCTCATCCATTAGATGCTTTTTCTCGCTAAAGAGGTTGCCGAAGACATCCCTGTTCCAGCATTTCAGCTTGAGTTTGACCGCTTTCAGTTTGAGGAACAGATTTGTGAGAGGGTTTGGACAGAAATCCTGTTGCCACCATTGGCGAATACACCGGCCTATATTTGGATGAGTGAGCCACATATTTTCAAACCTGAAAGGGGTTTTGAAGATTTGTTGGGGTCGTGTACAATCCAAAATTAAGGGATTGTGGTCGGAGCCAATTTTTGGGTGGCTATGAAGCCTGGCATCGCCAAAAATAGGAATGAGTTCTTTGGATAAGAGAAATCTATCTAGCCGGATTTGGATGTGTTGGATTCTCGATCGTCTATTGCTCCATGTGTAGTTGGATCCTTGGAGCGGCATGTCCATTAGCTCGTTGTGGTTGACAAAGTCACTGAAATCTTCTATGCAACTGCTGGTGATCGGATTGCCTCCTTGTTTATCATACAAATGGAGGGGAGAATTAAAATCGCCACATAACATCCATGGAAAGTCTTCAAAGTTATTACGCATTGCAGAAATGTTATCCCACAACAGTCTTCTGTTAAGAGGACTGTTTGGTCCATATACATTGGTGGCGATCCACTGGAGGTGAGTGACTTTATTAGTAAATAGGATGTTGATGGTTCTGTCTGAGACTGAAAGAACTCTCCCTTCAATGGTTGTCGGGTCCCATAAACAGAGGAGACCCTCGGAGGCCCCTGTGGAGGGACAAAAGGCAAAGTTGTTTTCCCAGATTAGCTTGCAGACTTGAATGCTGCTATTCTCATCTAATTTGGATTCTTGAAGGAACATAATATTTGGTTTTAGATTTTTTCTTACTGTTTTAACAGTTCTCTGTTTTGCAGTCCCGTTGAGGCCTCTGACATTCCAGGAGACGATCTTCATCGAGACGATTTGGAGTTTGCTTTGCGGCCTCTGCCTCTCCCTTGAGACGGAGTTAGTTTGGGTCTAACTTCATCCTCGTCTTGATGAGTTGTGTTGGAGTGGTCGGAAATGGGGCCCAAGATGGTAGGCACTGTGTCGTCAGCCATTTCGATCTCAGCTGCTTTGAAAAGTTTTTCTGCATTTGACGGTCGTCCCCTCCTCTGGTCTTTGTTGACGTCTGCTTTGGGTGCGGGATTGGGTGACTTCGGTGGGCTGGAGGTTTGGTGGATGTCGGTGGATAGCGAGTCAGCCCCAGGGTGAGACTCCTCAGTGCGGGTTTGGTTAGCAATGGGATTGGACCCCTCAGCATCAGGCTTTGGGGTTTGAGAAGAAAGGGGTGTGGGCGAATCCGAGCTGAAAGCGGGCCATTGGGGGGATGAAGAGCGGGGAGGCGGGCACAGGGCAGCAGACTCTGGGGGTTGGGGAAGGGGGCTCTGGGAGGGGGGGAGGGGCGGGAAGGGAAGAGGAAGGTGTGAGGGACCGAAATCGGTGGGTGAGTTTGGAACAGTCATTGCAGACTTTCCTTTGGACAAAGGGGACTGGATCAAATTGGGTGTGGACGTGACGGTTAGGTCTATGGGTAGGTCATCTGAAATGTCCTCTCCAATGTGCAAGTTATTTAAGGGGGCAAAATGATTAGAGCGAGGAGGCTGAGCGCTTACCTTGTTGGGTTTGACTGGATCTGAAGCAGAGGTCTTAGATGGGCCCACAGATCGGCCATGTCCTCGGGCAGGAGCCTTTTTCTAGAAAGTCTGGATCTGAGTAGCCATATTTCGGCCCGAATCACTGTGGATTTCTTTTTTTCGAGAAGGGCATTGAGAAAGCAGATGGCCCTGTGTATTGCACTCCAAGCAAAAAGCGGGCTTGTTTTCGTACTCAACTCCTTGGCGTCTCCTGTAGCTCCCGTAGTTGATACCAATACAGGTAGGCAAAGCCGAGTCCAGATTTGCCATGACACAAACTCGAGCATAGGTCATTCTGGTTCCGGCTCGGGTAGCAGGGTCGATGGCGACCATATCTCCAATCGGTTGAGTGATGCCTTTGAGTGCGTCGTTGTAGAAGAACTGGGGGGGAGCCCATGAAGTTTGACCCAAATCGGTGCGATATTGATAGACTGAGTATCGGGGTCAAAGTCTTCCCCCCATCTCCGTAGAAACAGGCTACGATGGCCGAAAAACCATGGCCCTCCGGTGAGGATGCGGTGGGTGTCAAGGGCATTATTCAGCCTTATCATGAAAAACCCTCTGGGAAAGGCCACTAACTCCATGCTGCCCGAAAGCTTCCATTTGGATAGAGCCCACTCGCGGATTGTTTCAATATCAGGCCGAGCTCCGACAAATTTTCCAATGAGAGAGATAGACTCTTGGAAAATCAGTGGCTCCATGTCTTCACGCGGGAAAGAGACTTCAGTGCCCGTTACAGAGAAGGACAAAGGAGTTTGGAAAGAAAAAGCGTCGGACAAAGACCGAACTTTGTCAGCAAAGGATAAAGACCAAGGAGGTGCTTTGGAAGGAGAAGAGGAAGAAACCCTAACGGTTTTAGAGCGGCTTCCATCACCATCCATCGGTTTAACCACGCCGTTAGGGTCTTCACCGAGATTCCCGTCGAGTGGGCCTGACAGCGAACCCTTAACAATGAGATTGACAGTGCTTTGGTCGTTGATCACTCCGGACGCGGTAGAACCAGCAACGCCTGCAGATCCCAAAAACTTTGCTGCATCAGCTGCTCCCGCCTTCGTCGCCATCTCCCGCTCCCAAAATCCCAAAACATAATATAGAAAATACAAACTATAACACTTATCAATGAACATATATGCTTGAATGACCAGGAACAAAAGGCTAATGGCAAGGACAATGAACAAGAACAAAAGGCTTCATTTGCTAGCTAGCGACAAGGACGTCACGTCACTTACATTATTGATAATAAAACCTGGTTTGACATGAACATCAAATCTGATTCAACCAATAGATATATATAAAAAGTATTGTTTAAAAAAAACAAAAGTCTAAGTATTGATTTAAAAAAATAAACAAAAGTCACCAACTTCAAACTTAAATGCAACTTAATTTTAAATTTAGCTTGGTAAGATGCTCTTACAAGCTATATATTAGAATGCTCCAATTACAACAACCAAAAAAAAAAAAAAATGGCATCTTCTACCGGTATAAACATTAGCTATATATAGCTAATTTGATTTTAGTTTTGTTAACACTAATAGCACTTAATAATTAACTGAAAAAACCAGAGTTATACTCTACATAATATGAGGTGGTGAGCGTGGTTGGCGATGATTCTCAATTTTATCCCATTGCTGACCAGCTCCTCTTCACACAAAGCTTTCGGATGTGACGCGTGAAACAATCCGGAGAGAATGATATCATAACAGCCTTTGGTGCAGAGACAGATCCATGAAGAAAAATGGAGATGGACCCAAACCTGGTATGGGCTCTCCTTGCTGCTTTGCTGGCATGGCTGCTCTTCTCCCGAAGCCTGCGGAGGCAGGGCCACGATTTGCCCCCGGGGCCGATACAGTGGCCCGTGGTGGGCTCCCTTCTATCCGTGGGGTTCCGCTACCGGCACCGCAGCTTCGCCACGCTGGCCAAAAAGCACGGCCCCCTGATGCACCTCCGCCTCGGCGCCGCCGACGTGCTCGTGGTCTCCAGCCCGGAGCTCGCCACCGAGGTCCTCAAAAGCCGCGACCTCGACTGGTCATCGCGCCCGCCCTCCGCCGCAGGAAAATACATCGGCTTCGACTTCCACTCCCTCGACTTCGCCCCCAACGGCCCCCACTGGCGCCACCTCCGAAAGATCTGCGTCACGCACCTCTTCAGCCCCGCCAGAATAAAATTGCAGGCCAACATCCGGCGAGAGGAAATCTTCCGAACCGTGGCACAAATATCCGGAAAACACGACGAGCCCCTCAATCTCCGCAGCGTGTGCGACTCGCTGGTGCTCGGCATCGTCAAAAAAATGCTCTTCGGCAACAAATATAACGACCCCCAGCACCCCATGGCGAAAGAGATGGAATTGTTCATGGACGACGTGAAGGAGGCCATGATTTTAATCGGAGCGATGATCGTCAGCGATCTCGTTCCGGGGCTCGACTGGCTCGACCTGCAGGGCTACGATCGGAGAATCAGAAGCGTCAGCCGCCGGCTCGAGAGGGTTTACCGGCTCATTTTAGACGACCACCGGAAAGATTTGGGGAACCTGGACGAGGAATCCAAGGATTTCGTGCACGTATTGCTATCGCTGAAGGGACCGGAGGAGCTGACTGAAAAATCTCTGATGGGCCTCCTGACGGATGTTTTCCTGTTCGGCATCGACATCACGGCGACCGGAATCGAGTGGGCGATGGCCGAGCTGATCCGCGACCGGCGGGCGATGGAGAAGCTCCGGGAGGAAATTGACGGCGCCGTCGACGGCCGTTTGGTGGAGGAAGGCGACCTCCCCCGGATTCCGTTCCTGGAACTCGTTGTGAAGGAGGTGCTCCGTCTACATCCGCCGGTGCCGCTGACGGACCCGCACTTCAACGAGGAGGCCACGGAGCTCGCCGGATACAAGATTCCGGCAAAGTTCGTCATGTTCGTGAACATCTGGGGCCTCGCGCACGACCCGGATATCTGGGACCGGCCCTTCGAGTTTTTGCCGGAGAGGTTCGCGGCGTTGCCGGAGACGACCATTGGCGGCAATGATTTCAGGTTTATTCCGTTCTCTAGCGGTCGGCGAAAGTGCCCGGCTGCCAACCTGGCGTATTTGAAGATTCAACACGCCGTCGCCGTTCTCGTTCAGGCTTTTGATTGGTCACTTCCGGCGGGCCAGCTGGACGTCAACATGGAGGAAGGCTATGGAGTTATATGTCCCATGAAATATCCTCTCTATGCACTCGCCACGCCTCGCTTGGGCTCCTTCCGTACTGCCATGTCATCGGGTAGTTAAATGCTAAACAAGCATAGGAACTTACGTGTCACAATGAATCGTATGTACAGTTTACTTTTTGTATATTCTACGCAATCGTATGTACAGTTTACTATACGATTTTTCCTTTTTGTTTTTCCATGTGAATATAGAAAAGACAGATCATACGGAACGCATTAAATCAACTATAGTCTCAAAAGGTTCTTTATTTATTTATTTATTTTTTGAATACACAATAGACAAACTAGATGGCAACGCATAGAGTTATTTGTTAGATCGACCATAGTGCCAAAAGGCAATGCATAGAGCGTTAAATCGAATCTAATGTTAAACAAGTTTTATGGCATATGACTTGCTGCAAGAGTGAGATTAGAACCTTCAAAACTATTGAAATGAGAAATATATAATATATATTTTTAATTTTTAATTTTTTAATTTTATGAGCTAAATTTTTGTGAAGGTTTGTTTAATTTGGATGATTTTTAGATAAATTTGTGTAGAATTTGAAGAGTTTTAAAATAAGTGGTCATATGAAAGAATCTAAACAGTACTGAGGGAGATACAATACTATAAAGTTAGTCATATGGAATAAGGGTAGTGATGATTTTTCAAGTTGCAAGAAACAAAATTATCTGTGAGGTTTGGATGAGGACAAGTGCAATTGAGGGCTAGGGCATCAACGAGATGGGACATTTTATATGGGCGTAGAATTTTTTAGCTAACTTTCATTTATCCTTTCATTATCTTAGAAGTTTTACATGTAGATTATTGTAGGTTTTTTTTCAGATAAAATAATTGTTGTTGGTAAATTTTAGTAAATAACGAGTTATAGTTTCCTTTCCATAAATCGATTTATGGTTAAATCCTTAAAATCATCCCTAGTAGTAGAGGTTAAGGAGGACCTTATAGAGCAACGATCTTTGTTGGTCAAAGATAAGGTAATCATTGGTAAATTTAATGGACCTTGGTTTAAAAAAAATGGATTGATAGGAAATGGAAGTCTCTAGGAGCAAGTCTGTCATTTCTTCCCAAAGGTTTTTTATTAGCCATTTTATGTTCTAGGGAGGAAAAAATAGAATCTTGAAAGGGGGTCCTTGGTTTATGGGAAGAGTAGGACTCTTCCTTACCCATTGGTATGAAGGCTTTGCACTTGAAAATATAAATCTATCCCTAGTACCATTCTAGGCGAGGATGTATGGGTTGCCCATTGAATTTTGGAAAGCAGACCCCTTCAAGGTAATATGCAACACTTTGGAAAAATTACTTGAGATTTCAAAAACTACAAAAGACAAAGTCTTGGCTATTTATGCCCAAATATTAGTCATGATTCATATCAGTAAACCTTTACTAAAATCAATCATTCTTAAATATGGGGGTAAGTTGTAGACCCAAACCATGAATTATGAAAACATATCTTTTAGATGTAGAAGATGTCATGAGGTGGAGCATATTGAGAGATCATGCCCTAAAAAGAGTCCAACAGAAAAATATGTAGAAAACCAAAATAGAAACTTACAAATGGATATAGATGAGGATGGTTTTCAACTTCCAAAAAATAGGTCAAGACAAATGAAAGTAAATAAACAATGGAGACTAGTTACGTCGAGAGGCATTCCTACAATGGCAAACAGGGTGTGGGAGGCAAAGAGGTCATACATGTCATGCCGTAAACAATTTTTTTTTATATTAAAAAAATCGACATTAACAAAAACATTTAAAATATTTAAACTAAAACAACCGACTAACCAACCGTTGCAAACATTTAAAATATTTAAACTAAAACAATCGACTAACCAACCGTTGCAACTGTTTAATATAGTGTTCCTTGATTATATCAAAATAGGTGCCTCGAGATTGATAACTCTCGAAGTTTTTAGATATATATCCTTTATATCTAAGCTAGTTAGTAAGGATATTGGAAGAAATGCCAATTCATTTGAGGCTTTAGCCTATGAAGAAAAAGTAGATCAGAGCTTAGAGGACATGGTACAAGATTAAAATATTAACAAGGAATCATCTACTCAATATGAATCTGATTTAAGGATGAACATTCTTGCTGAACCTAAGGAATGTGTCTCATTAGATTTTGAAGACTATCTTGAGTGCACCATTTAGGAGAAGGAAAGTGGTAGAGAAAACACAATGTTTTTTTTTAATTTACATGGAGGAATCGATAGCCGTCACGAATTTTGGCAGGTTATCTGGCTTTTATGGCCGCCACAGTATTCTAGGTTGTTTGTCCCGGAAGCCGCCACTCGGTTCTTCGCGCAATCCACCCCTATAACCACCATGCCACAACCATTTTAAATATTTTACACCGTTGAAAGCACCAGGAGAGGGACAAAGAAAACACAATGTTAGATATTAATACCTATACCATTAACAAGGAAATACAAAAAAAAATTAGCAAAAAAAGTCAAAAGCTTCTTTAGCAGGGCTAGGAGAGGATAAATACAATGAAAAGGAAAGTTGTGAAAGAACATTGAGGAATAGAATAATAATACCTACCCCCGATATTGGTAAGGCAAAAAGAGGAAAACCTTCAAATTATCAAGCAAGAGCCAAGGAAGTAAGAGCAAACATAGAGAAACAAACACAATGTAAGTTGGTTGAACTTCTCTTTACCAAGCAACAAAATGATATTGGTAATTCGTAGAAGGGGCCAATAGCCCCTAATGAGACATGATTACCATATCATGGAATATAAGGGGTGCTAATGCCCCCTTAGAACAATGGTGTATAAAGGGTCTTTGTTTAAGTAATAAGCTTGATATTCTTTGTACCTAGGAAACTTAAATGACAAAAAAAAAGTTTTCAAAACTATGAAAGTAGTATGGACAAGATGTAAATGGGATATTGTGGATTCAAGAGCAAGATACATTCGAACATGTTGGAATCCAATTAGAACTTCTTGTGAAACCATTCATAAAACTAGGGATTGAATAACCTCATTAGTCACATGCCACTTTGCAGTAATTCGTTTCAACCTTATCAATGTTTATGAACCTACAAATTAGTCAAGCAAATCAAAAGAATGGAGTGGTATTGAAGCGTAATGAGGAATAATAATAAATCTTTGTAGGCTTAGTTTTAGGATTAGGATTATTAGACTACTTTATTTTGCTTTTGAAAAGCATTTGACAAGTCCACTCCATATGGCCTTATATTGAAAATCATTTGACATAATAATATCTTGTAAGATTCAATTTGATCTTGTAAGGGTCTTGATCTAATCTTATAAAGGTATGGAAATGTTGATAAATACCTTTTATTATCAATGAAATAAACATGTGAGTATTAGCTTTCCTTATTAGTTAGTATCAAAGCATTTTGATCTATCTATGGATTGAGCCTATTACACTCGTAGTACTCTCCTCTTGAACATTTTTAATCAAGAGGTTTGTTCTCTATTACATCCTTCTAATGATATTTGCCAAGGAGACAAAAAAAACATGGTGCTTAACCAAGAGCATCTCTAGAATATCTTTATGCAGGAGCTGACACAATTGACCAAGAAGCTTTGCAAATATATTGTTTTGAACATGTCAAAAATGGGAGCTCACTTGGGTACAATCCTAGGGGTTGAGGATCCCAATCCTATCATCAAATATAATGCCTCCAACATAGCCTCTAAGTAAAAAATGATACCAGTGGTTCACCCATTACATAGAAGACACCAATGAGCATGAGGGACATCGATGTCCTGTGATATTTAGTCAAGCCATCTAGACCATCAGTATTCGCTTCTTGGTGTTTTAAAGGGAGCCTTAATGATTTTTAATAGACTTCATACAATATCTTGGTCCGAAATATACCTAAGTGGATGAGATGCACCCTCAAATTTGGCTAAGATTGGATGAGTAGGATTTTTCCTAAGATCAACCTTCGAAGAAGGTCAATTCCTTGACTTGATTATAATGATTTTACAATAATAATTACATAATATATACAAGAAGACACTAAAGAGTTGATCCTCTTTTTGAGGTATATTGATCTATTTATAAGATTACATCCTCTTTTTGTAAGCTCTAATCATTATACAAAACTATCTGAAGGCCCAACAAGGGTAAGTGTAGGGTGTAGGTGTCACTTTCTAGCTCAACCCATCTTAACTGTTTTGATTCTACTATGTTGATGTGGCTAGTCTAATTTATTTCATGAACTTAGCATCCACATGCCTCTCATAGGTCTCAAGTATCTTCTGTCAAGTTCACTTTTTGCCACTCTACTTGGTGATTGGGCTAGTTGTCTAAGAACATGTGTTTGATGGAGTGTCCGAGCCATTTGGATATTTGATCAAGATGATTTTGGCTAAACGAGATAGATTCAAAATCTTCTTTATATGTTGTTGGTATTTAGATAAATAAAATTCCATATTTGTCTCTTTAAGCTAGAATCATCCCTATTAGAGATTCAAATGGCCTGGACACTCCTCCATCACACACCTATCCTTGGACAACTAGCCCAATTACCAAGAAAAGTGGCAAAAAGTGAACCTGCTAGAAGATACCAGAGACCTATGAAAGCCACATGGATGCCAAGTTCATGGAAGAAACTAGGACCAATCTCATCATGACAATGCAATCAAAAAAATAAATATGGATTGAGTTGGAAAGTGATACCCATGCCCTGCACTTGCCTCTGTCAAGCCTATAGACAAAGTTTGTATATTGATTAAAGCTAATAGAAATAGGATGCAATCATATAAATAGCTCAATATACCTAAAAAAGAGGGTAAAATCTTTCATGTTTGCTTGTATATAATGTGTAATTGTTGCTACAAAATCAATATAATCAAGTGTTTTTTGCCTTTGTCAAAGAAGTATTGTAGGATTTATGAGAATGTGAATTATAATTGTTGATGTATTTCTATTTATACTTGATGAATAGTTAATTCTATTAGGAAAATTCTACTTGTTTGGATAACTTTTTGGATTATTTTTATTAAGTAGCTGGAATGCTTAAATAAGGCATAGCATGATCTAAATGAAGTTACATTATGTGATGCTTTGTCTATTAGCTATTCTATTAAGTCTTATTTTATGTTTAATGTAAAAGTGTTTATATGGTATATTTCTTTGTTTTTAGCTAATATTGACCATATTTAGATCAAAATATAACCCTATATCATTTCTTGACCCTTGCTTTTATCACTTTAGTCTTAAACCCTTTCATTTCCTTAGTTTAAAAAGGAACCAACCTTCTTCGAAGGATGATCTTAGGAGAAATCTTAGTCATCCAATCTTGGCTGAATTTGAGGGCGCATCTCATCCACTTAGGTAGATTTTAGATCAAGATTTTTTGGCACACCTTGTGGAACCCAAATCTCATCTCCCTGATTGAGTAGGATCCTAGTGAAATTCTTCTCTATTATATCAAAATTCCAATCACCTAGCGACTCCATTGAGAATGAATCATTTTTTTAGAACCTAGTTGCAATCCAATTCAAAGGCTTATGATCACAAGATCAGTAGGCAAAAATCTAGAACAAGCACTACAAGTTCTTGAGTTATCTTCCTTTAGATCTATAGAAAATATACCTCCATTTCCTTCCCCATCTTCTCCTGTAGAGAGTGTAGATTCCATGAAGACTTATTCTCAAGTCTTCTAACAACTCTATCTCATAATTCATGGCTAGAAATATCTTTTTTAGATGGAACAACATCGAACCACTTAATTTAGCACATCTTAATGATATTCTCCAAGTGGCACTCAAAGCTTTACCAACCTATGATGGTATCGAGAAGATGACATTTGAACATTTCCAAGATGTGGTTGCCTTGGCCACTATTCATAATATTTGTGATGAAGATATCATGGTGGGGCTTTTGGCACTATCATTCAAGAGGAAAATATCATATTGGTACTAGGATCTTGAGGATGGAACCATCCACTCTCGGACTGAACTTGTTGAAATATTAATTTGAGAATTCAATTTATTAGTAGACCCATTTTCATTGTTCACATAGTTTATTGCTATTCAAAGACATCCCTAAGAAGCAATTACATATTTCAACATCAGATTCAAAAAACACGGAGAATAATTAACCAAGATATTAGGCCATGCGATCCTCACACATAAATTTACTATCTTCATGGTTTCACCATAGATTTAGGTTTGCAGATATGACAATCAAATGTAATGGCATTCCCACAAGTGTTTCAGGCTACAATAGTTGTTAAGAATACCCTAATCTTTATGGGGAAACTTCCATCTAGGGTTTTCATACCATACTTTCCAGAAGTTATCTAACCTCTATAGGAAACACAACTTTTGGTCATAGCTACACCTTCATTAGCCCCAATTTCCATGCCAAAGGCCTTACCTTTACCTCCAACATCTACTTTGCTTACATTACCTACCTTAGAGCCTAAGGAATATTTGGTTATGCAAGAAGTACTAACAACATTGAAGAACCTAAGAAATGATGTAAGCACCATTACGAGACAAGATGCTAAGAGAAATTACCAACCTATAAGATACCCCTATGTCATAAGAGACCAAGAAGCCTTTACAAGAAATACTACTAGAAATCCTAATACTGTATATAGTAACCAGGAGGAAGGGTCTTCTATCTCTTCACATAAAGAGAAATATTGATGCTTAGCCTCCAATGATCCACCTAACGTAGACACTTGCATGATTTATCAGTATTAGACCCAATTAGCAGAAACAAAGAAGGCTTAGAAAGCATAGAAAGACCAGATAAACATGTCATGGGATCTAGACCAAATAATGCTTGTGAAAGATCCTTTGGAAGATAAATGCATATCCGTATTGACAATTTTGATCAAAAATCATTGTAGTTGGATCCATAGAAATTGGACCCTTTGAAGGTACCATCTCAACCACAAAAGAAGCCAGAGAAAGAATTGCCTCAGCTAGGCCAAAGAAAAGAACAACCTCAAATAGAGCACCAAAAAAAGCAATAAAGGTCGAAGCAAGTGAAGGAAGCAAAAAGGACTTAAGAAGATTCTAAGGATCATACCCAAAACAAACTTTGATACCCTTCTATGACAAACAAACAAAGGCTAGAAGCAACACAAGACTACTAGAGGAGGTTTGATGAGCCAAAGAAGAAGGAAAAGAAGTAGTCAAAACCATTGGGGTTTAATATTGTAGAAGAATTGAAAAGACCTCTTCAAAAATGAGCATGTATGACACTTTGATGATTCCTAGAAAAATTGACCTTCTCCAAGCTTCATTGAAGACCATTAATCCTAAAGATATATCATGCCTAAATCTTAATTTAGCTCAAGCTCAACCTATTACTAGAATGGGCAAAAATAGGCCACCTCCCTTCTATGTCTATGCACATGGAAGGGTGGATTGTACACAATTGCATGGTAGTAACAACTACATGCATGCTTAATGCAATATATGAGGCTATAGGAATGGAATACACCCGATCAAGTCCTAGAGGCCTATAGCTAGATGGTACCTTGATCAAACCAGTTGGGGTAATTAAGGATATACCAATAATATTACATAAGGAACCAAAGGTGATTGTGATACAAGAGGTGGTAGTAGTTGATTTGGAGCCATATATTGGTATTTATCTTTTTCAAGAATTTTACAAATGGCTACCTATATTTGGAGTATTCTTATATTATGATCCCACACAAAGGAAATAAAATGAAAATCTATGTGGAGAAGGTAATTTCTTATCACGTTGAAAAATTTGATAAGGATTGTGTCAACTTGATAAACGATGAGATGAATCCCTATACATAATCATAGAAGAGTTGCAAATAGAAGATGAATTTTCTCTCAAATATTTCAATTCCATGATTGATATTAGACTAGGTACTTACTCCATAATGAATCTTGAAGGACAAAAGCTTTTGGCCTTATAAAATCAAGAGCTCTAAAAAACTGAGATTTGGAAGCTCTATTTTGATGGAGCTAAATGTTGGAACGAAGTTAGAGTTGGGATAGTATTGATTTTCCCTTCTAAAAACATGATAAATTTATCTTATAGGTTGACATGGAGCTACACAAATAATGCAACAGAGCATGAAATGCTTGGGATTTCTCAAAGCAAAGAAAATGAGAATCAAGTTGTTGACAATCTATGGTGACTCAGAACTAGTGGTGAACCAGGTCACAAAAAATGCAACAATAAGCAACATTACCTTAAGGATTACTAGAATAGAGTTTGAGATCTCCTAGAAAGCTTTGAAGCCATAAATATAAAGGTAATTCTCTATAATAAAAATGCACAGGCTAATGCGCTAGCCTCCTAGGGGTAAAATTTAGCCCGACCTCAAATATCTAAAAAACTTCAAAGGAAGTTAAGTTGGTTTTCAGGCCTTCTATTCCAAACAAAGATACCTTTTGGAAAGTATTCAATGATGGTGAGCAAATAGTGAGATTTTTAGTTCAAGAAGCACCTTATGGAAACATGCCTAAAGAGACACTTAGGTGTATAGAGCAAGAAGATATAATTCGGCTAAAAAATAATCATATCCCTAAAGTTTTTGATTACCCTTGAAAATATCTTTGACAAAAATGATCGATCAACTAGCTAGAAGATGAAACTTGATGAGTAAGAATTCAAGGAAGTTCAAATTGAGCTCAAAATAAGTTTGAAGGTCAAAGTGCACTGTTTAGAGCAAGAAGTAAATCAACTCATTGTACTGTGCAAAGAATTTAAAGATATTGTAGCATGGAGCTATGATGACCTTAAGGTCTATAGTAGGGATACTATTCAATACATAATAGAATTGTTGCCTAATGCAAGTTGCTCTAGCAAAAATAGAGGCTAATGAATCCAAATATAGAATACCTTATGAAGAAAGAGTTGTTGAAATTACATAATGCCAAAATTATCTATTCTATCAAACACTCAAAATGGGTAGCCAATCTGGTTCATATTAGAAAAAAATAGAGATATTCATTTTTGTGTGGACTTTAAGAATTTGAACAAAGCTTCCTTAAAAGACCACTATCATTTTTTCTAGATAGATAAAATTCTACAGATAATTTTCAGAGTAGAAATATTTTCTTTGTCAGATGGATTCTCTAACTTTAATCAAATTTGGGTAAGGGACAATGATCAGTACAAGATTGTGTTCACCATAAAATGGGGAACCTTTGCTTATCAAAGAATACCCTTAAGTATATCCAATATCGAAGCAACTTTCCAAAGGACTATGGATCTTGCTTTTGGGAAGCTGGTGGGGTATCACTCAACCCAAGAAGTTAGTATTTGTTGTCCATGAGGGTAAGCTATTAGACCACATAATTTTAAAGCCAGGCTTAGCCATCGATTTATACATGGTAAAGGTAATCTTAGCACTCATGATTATGCAAAATAAGAAATCCCTATAATCATTCTTTGGAAAAATCAATTTTATCCAAAATTTTATATCTAATTTTGGTCAAATATTGAATCCCATGATAGAGCTACTAAAAAATGATGCAATATTTACTTGGACAAAAGCACGAAAATAAGCTTTTAGAAGAATCAAGCATGCCATAACCATAACTCTATTGCTAGCTAATCTAAACTACCATAAAAACTTTATTTTGTATGTATATGGTTCTAAGGAAAGCATTGTTGTTGTATTGACTCAAAAAGACAAGGATCACAATGAACAATGAATATCTTTCTTGAGCCAAATATTGCATAACTATGAGGAGTGTTATAACTTTATTGAAAAATAGGTATTTGCCCTCATGAAGTCCTTGAAAAAACCAAGGGATTATATCTCCTAAAGTAAAACTTTAGTGTATGTTGTGCATTTGGATGTTTGGAATTTTATTTTGCAAGAGGAGCTTGGTGAAAAGAGAGTTGGCTAGATTATTAAAATCCAAGAATATGATATAGAGATCCATCCTACTAAGATAATTATAGGAAGAGCTTTTGTTGGAGAATAATACATTATTTGGTACATGCAAATATACCCCCATGGTACCTTTATGGTACAAATGTAAATATGTAATAGATTAGGGTTGAGTATTTAGTTTAGATGAATGATTTATATTTCCTCTTTCATGTAAGTGTCTATGTGCAGGAAATGCACAAGTGTCATGTAAGAGTATAATGTGTAGGAAATGCACAAGTGCCATGTAAGTAATAGTGCAAGTGTGTATTGAGAGAATATACACAAGCATCATGTATGTAAATGTCCAAATATGTAGTGTTAGGATGTGCACAAGTGTTTTGTATTAGGATTGCAAGTAGGAGAGTAAGAGTAATGCAGAAGTGTACAAGTGTCATAGAGTCAAGTATGCATATAAGAAGAGAGTGAAGAGTCTAGTATACAAGTGGCAAGATGATAATCCAAAGGTCATGGGAGTTGTCATATGGAGAGCAATAGTCAAGTATATGAAGAGTCATCTTCTATATCTATATTATGGAGATAAAGCTCCATACAATGTAACACAAGAAAAAGGAAAAACAATCTCATTGATAATAAATCTTGTATACAAATTTTTGAGCAATTCATATTGTAAGTTTTCTTCATGCATATACATGAATGATTTTGGCCATTTTA
Source organism: Wollemia nobilis (assembly GCA_028583015.1). Classification (NCBI taxonomy): domain Eukaryota; kingdom Viridiplantae; phylum Streptophyta; class Pinopsida; order Araucariales; family Araucariaceae; genus Wollemia; species Wollemia nobilis. The sequence continues at coordinate 3,766,938 of JAQPPZ010016670.1, forward strand.
CATTCATATTTGATATTATAAGTGAATGCTATTTTATCATTATATTTTCCTAGATATATATTTGATTGCTCACGTATATAATTCTACTCTTTATTATTGATATTTGACCTTTAATATTATGGATTATTTATTTTGGACCTGTGATATTTTCAGATAGTAAGGCTTAAAAGCCAAAAACTTTATGCAAGCATCTTGTAAACTCTGTGGTTCTTTAGATGAATATGCTAATAGAGGAGCCTAAGGAATTGTAATCAATAGATAACCAAAATGAAGTGTGACTAGATCACTCATTTAGTTGAATTATTTCAGACTAGAAGGTGACGATGGCCTTTCTGCCCTTCAGAGGTGAGGATAGAGATTGCAAGTGTTAAATTCTGTCATGGATGAAAAAAAAATGTACTAAAAGAACTTTTATGGAGTTCTCCTTTGTTGCATACATCCAAAAGAGGCAAATGAGGTTTGAATGAGTTTCATTCAAGATTTTTTGGTGGGAATTATTTCAAATAGATGACAACTGCCTAAATTATTTGGACCAGATACTATTAGCTAGCCATGTTTGCTAATGTCTTCAAAGTGGCCAAAGGATGTGAAAATACCAGATATTTATGGTAAAGAGGAGAAATTTAGCACTTCCCCTATAGCCAGTCATCAAAGAGGAATCATTTTAGCAATGGGGGCTCAAATTTATCAGATTTATCAATCCCAACTCATCCATCGAATACAAGTTCATCTTGATTACAACAAATTACTTGACTAGATGGCTTGAAGCAAAAGCAACTAAGGGGAAAAATCAAGAAATCATGATTTTTTTTTTGGAAAAGCTACTAACTATATTTGGCATCTTGATGACCATTGTAATAGATAAAGAGCCTACCTTTATAGGGACCAAAATCATAGAGTTCACAAGCAGGTATGATGTATACATAAAGGCCTCTTCCAACCATTATCCATAGGGTAATGGACTTGTAAAATCTACAAACACGAATCTATTGAGGATTATTAAAAGGATTATTGGAGATATTCGGAGGAGTTGACATTTAATACTAAATCAAGATCTATGGGAAGACCGAATTATAGTTAAAAAAGCATCAAAAGCCTTGCCATAGTCATTGGTTTATGCTAGAGAAGATTTCTTGCCCTTGCATCTAGAATTAATAGAAATGAAGTTAATAGATAGAAGCGAATTCCCAGATATGGATCCAATGGAGGCTAGGATGGCAGAGTTGATTTTATTGGAAGAATGAAAAAATAACGCAAAATATAATTTTTGGCACCATAAAACAAAAATGAAGTGCTAGTTTGACAAAAACATTCTCCCCAAAAGTTTGAGACAGTGGACTTAGTTTTAAATTGGGATGAAGAAAAGATCAAATCAAGGAAACATCAAAAGCTTGAATTGGTATGATATGATCCTTGTCAAATTATGAGAAATCACGAGTCTAATGCATTCGAGTTGGTAGATATGGCTAGCCAAATTTTGCCAATTTTGGTAAATGACCAATATTTAAAGCATTTTGCATAGGGAGTACCCCAAAATATAACATATGTACATAGACATGAGTATAACTATACATAATTAAAGTGGTCATGATAATTTTGAGTCATGAAAATATGATTGGATAAAATAAAAGGTAGCAATTGCCAAAATTTTGAAATGAGCAATTCTATTGGCCGAAAGTGGAGTGAAATTTAAATTGACAAGCATACCAAGACGCTCACACATAGTGATAATTTCCAAGAAATATTTTGGCAACAAAGTAATGCATGTACACTATTTGAAATTAATTATGCCAACAATCACACTCTCTATTATAAAAATAGGGCATGCAAATGCATTTTTCTTGCTTAAGCAATTGAGCATTCTGAGAGGAAGGTATTGTCGAGAACAAGTGTAGAGAAACTCTATGTAAAGGTGACGAGTTGCAGCATTTTATAAAGTTCAACAACTATGGCGAGTGACAATAAGGGCTAGAAGGGTCAAAAGGTTACCAAATATTTAGGACCGTATGAGCAAAATTCATGACATGTTGCTCATAATAAAAGCAAAATTTAAGAATTTTAGAGAAATAACGTAGGCTAAGGTAGAAAAATTTTAGCCGATAGGGTCGAAGCAACTACTTAGCACTCATTATTGTAGTCATACATGCCCAGGTGAATGCATCCCTACCCAAATCTTGTTAAAATAGTGTCATATAATTACAAACCAAAGACCAAAATGGTGCAAATCACAACAAACCAGATATTGTTAACCATCACACATGAAGCCATCATATATGCTTTTGTAGTAGGTGTTCACCCTGGTATAAATCCTAAATATTTTAGTGCCAGAATCCAAAAAGGTTATTATAAGGGTGATCTGCTTAACGACTATCTTGGAAAGCAATTAGAGAAATCCCTTGTCAACCTTCCAACAAGAACATTTAAGCTTCTTGAGTTTAATAGCCATCATGAAATATTTTACATGTTAGCTATAATATTTGTGTTAGATAATAATGAATATGTATATGATTGCCAAGTGGCCATGACATATGCTTTCACCAATATCCATAACTATGATTCAACAATCCCTAGTCAAAACCCTCTCCTTTTCTTCTATTAGATCCAATTCCTAAGTGTAAGTATTCATGCCCAATTGGTTGAACTACAAGAAAAGGAAAGTAATGTATTTCGCTACCCATCAATTTTAACCTGGTTTTTTTATATTTTATGGTAGACAACATGCCAAGCTTGCAAGTGATAATGCATGCTAAAAATAAGATAATTCTTCCTGTAATCAACTAGAATCCAATACTCAGAGCTACTAATTCTTATATGGAGTTCAAAAAATAATTTTTGGACCTATGTTAGCTTGTATATATGGATGGATTCCACGTTGGTACCAAAATAGGATAAATAAGCTCCATGGTCCCAAACGAGAACTTGGGGACTAGTATTTTTTGAATAGTGATTTCATAATCAAGGTATACGATTTAAATAGATACCCATATCCACTTCCCTACTATGTGACATATTGGATCTTCACACTAGAATTCTACTACAAATTGATGGGGTAGATGAAATCTTTGGTGTTAGTGTGAAAAAGGTCAACACATATAATATTCCTTTCAATTTTGGTTCGATCAACATAATGGCTTGAAACCAACGTAGAGCCCTAGAAGATAAACTGAGCAGCATTTAGTTGCCTATAATGTCATACAAGTGGAATTACAACCCAAAAGGAAAATTCAAGATTAAATTAAAATCCATAAATAACAAAGCCCCAAAATTCGACCATCTTCCTCAACTGGATATAGAAGCATTCATGAATAATTCAAAAGAGCAAGCATCAAATTTAGATATAAATGAATTTCAAAAGGGCCCCCATTTAGAGAATGATATAATTTTGTGTGACCATATGATCTGATAAAAAATAAAGACCATAGAATAAGGAATAAATTAATAGAAGATCTTAAAGAGAAGCGGTGGTCAAATGAGAAGATTTAGGAGTGGTGGATTTCCATATGAGAGCAAAATACATAGAAAAAGGTCTTCCCCAACATTGAAGATATTTTGTTTGAAAAAATGAAAGGGAATATACCGAGTGGATATTTGAAAATAAAGAAGAAGAAAATCCCAACCCGATCAAAGAAGAAGATAAAGAAGTTTAAAATTTCACCTTCAAAGAGGAAGAGGAGACTAGAAAGCAGGTTCTAGTCCAAAACCAACATATTATTGTGGACACAGTCAAAAGGAGACTGAACTTCTAAATAGATGCTTGGATATAGATTGCAGAAAATAGGTCTAGAGAAGCAAGCCCAAGTGAACGCCATCCAATGGGAGAAAATTCAACCTGGCAATAAGAGAGCCCTCTAATTGCAACATATGAACTGCAAGCTGGATGCTTAATGGGGAAAGAGATGATGCAAAGAATAGACTATGTTGAGGGAGGCATGGGTATAATTGGTTATGGTATAAGTGAGCCTTAACCTGACATAAGTGAACATATCTAGTAAAAACAAACTCAAGAGATGGCTAAATAAAAATATTCTTCAACAAGCTAGTAGGAGGTGATTGTAAAGAGAGCTAGAACTCAACAAGTAGCTCTAGAAGATCAAGTAGGAACAACAACTCAACTTATTGAGATGCGATTCAAGAGCAATGCTAGAAAGTTCAAGTCATAGGAATGACACCCATCCCTACTACTTTCTCCACCAACCCTTATCCAACTTTGCATTCTCCTCCACAACAAATGCCACCTTCATAAAACTCTTCGCTAGCCAAAAGTATAACTTCCACCACTCCCATGCCCAAAAGCTACTAGACCCTTAAAGGCTCACATCCTCACACCCTTATAAATGTTGGTATTTTATCTTAAAAATATCTTTTATCATCATTTTACCCTTTCCAATCTACCTTTGCTACATCCATTGTTTCCAACCATCCATTCCCAAAATATTTCAGTTTGTTATAAAAGTCTAAGGCTAATTTAAAAAATGGATAAAAAATTGATGACCCAAAAAGAAGAAGAAGAAAGCACCACCTTAGATGTTTTCCATTATGGATACAATTACCAATAAATATATAAAAGCGATTATAATTCCAAAAGTTAATAAACTTACCTCAGAGATGACCATAACTAATTGTAAAATCAAAGTGCAATAGGTGGACATTTCCAAGTTCCTACTAGAATATACAACTCAGACTCTCCAAAAGAGAAGTGGTACATTGTATATTGTCAAGGATCTAGATTTGAGAAAAAATTAAAAATAAAGGATAGAGTAGATCCCTTATCTATAATATTGGATAGAGAACAAGTTGAAAAGAAGGCCTTACAAAATAAAATCAAACAATTGTAGCAATAAGTGAGTGAAGCTCTAACGCTAAAATAATTACAAAAAAAAGATGAAATTAATTCAAGCTCTAGAGGAACAACTACAACAAAAGGATATAAAACTCTAAGAAATAGAGGATTAGTTGCAATAAAATGATCACTTTAGATTTATGATGAACAACTGAAGAAATTGTAGTTTGAGCTAGAAGAAGAAAGGAAGAAAACACAAGCTTCCAACTTCTCCTAGGAGGCATTAATAAAAGTCAAAAGAGAAAGTTTGAAACAAAATTATTGATGCAACCATGTAGCTATTTTTTGTTGTAGATTACTTAACATACATCTTGAAGGTCATCAAGGAGGCTCAAATTGATTTCAATAAAAATTTGGAATGGAAAACTGATTGGGTAGAGTAGGAAGAGGCAATTCTTAAAATTCTAAAGAAAAGAGAAAAACCTCAATTGTTAGTATTCATAGGCAAGCACCTAGATGATGTGAAATGCTACACAAAATAAATAGTAGAATTATCTTAGTTGGTGTAGTAAGAGGGTTAATTGATTTTTCATTGAGTAGAAAAGTAGAGAAGATAAAGCTCTCAACTAAAGAAATCATGGGTTTTGAGCTCCCAATATTTAAGGATGAAAAACATAAAAATCATACTCAGGAGAAGCTCAAAGACCATCTAGAGCTTATTGCCAATGACAAAAAAAAGTTTGACTTATGGTCTCAAACAATCAAAGAAGATCAAATATTTGCATTTTTGAATGGGTTGTCTACAATACATGCAAGAATCTAGGAGTTGACCCAGAGATATAAAAATCCAACATATAAATAGATCTTCTAGTTGAAATACACCTTGCATAAGGTCCAAGGGGTTGTTCTCCTATAAAATAAAGTTTGGAATCAAGACTTCCAAATGCTATAGCTCAAAGGGGGTCCTTCAACCAACCAAAGAGCTAGTGAAAAGCAATAAGGAGAAGCATCAAAATCAATGACACAAACATAGAAAGAATAGGGTGAGACTACTAGAACATCAATGGTTGGTGTTGTCTATGTTGAAAATTGACAAATGACATGTGGTATGGTATCAAGCAAAATGTTTTTGAGAAAAGGTTCCTACATAATTTTATTAAAAATAAGAAATTAACAAGCACTAATGGGACCTCGAGTGCCTGGAATATTTATTTAAGGTAATCTACCTTCATCTGAAGTGGCCCTCAATAGTCACAAAGTATACTCAACTGAGCTTTAGTTTTGCAAAATGTATCTCTAGCTAGGTAGTTCTTATTCCTTTTCTACTCCATATTTTTCCCTGCACCCCTCTCCACCATTCTTAACATCACCATTTTCTTAAAATTATTTCATATTCTTTTCTTTTAATGTACTATCGTCTCTCCCACTTTTGGTTCTTTTCCTCATCCAGATGTTGTAAGTAATCCTAAGTTTTGTAGGAAAATGGGATATACGCTTGATAGGGGCATCTTCCAATGCATGCTTTGCAAACCTTACTACAACTATATAATTCATTCCCATTGAAGCCCCCGAGCACTCTTTCTCTTTATATCTCAATATGTGTCATAGTTATTCTACCTCCTAAACTTGTAATTTCCTCTAACTTATATTCTAGATCCATTTTTCCTCTTTGTGACTCCATACCACATGGATAAGGTTGTACAAGTTCTCTATTTTTGCAAGCAAAAAACCTCAGGAGGCACCAACAATGTAGGTCAATGCAATATCCCTCATGTAAAGGATTGCTACTAGAGTAAGATTTTGCTATAGCAAATCAATGGACATCAAGCTAAAAGGTAGTAAGGCAACTGGATGTTTAGAAAATCTTGTTGAGCCCAAGATTTTGCTAAGGGACAAAAAGTTTGGCATCATGGCTAGACTCAAAATTTAACTAAGTCAAAAGATTTAAGAGGAAGAAGGCCAAAATTTTAAGAGGTTGACATCATCATGAAAAGTAGTAAATTCTGAAAATAGAGAACTCGACATAGAAATTCTAGAATTTGAAGATGCTTACGTAATCACAAGGGCAAGAAAATTCTAACATTCAATATTTCATCATATTATCAAACTCAAAATTTCACTAAGATAGGAAACCCAACATGGAAGAGGGTTGGATTTTAGAAGCTTTGACATCATCATTTCTTAAACACTCCATTGAATCCTTGATACTTTTTTCAAAACATGGAACACGAATTTGATGATGACTTGACTGTGATGGAAGTAATGGATGTTTTTATGAACATTAAACATGGCCCTAATAAAATTGTCATTGATTTTCACTAAAGGTAGATACGGAAACAAAAAGGAAAATGCCAAGTACGATGCGTGTAAAACCAAACTTAACGCCAAAAGCCTATATATTGAAAAATGCATGAAAGGAAAGAACATAAACGAATCGACACAAGATAAAAGCAATATGGAATATGGTCCTCTTTATTGATGTGCTTTTAAAGTCATGTTACAATACGTCTCCTTCCCTTTCTTATCACATCCATGGATAGCAATCCTTCTTCCGCGTGCCCACATGTAAGATGGGCGGACCAAAACATCGCCGTCACTTGTGTATATGAGTGTTGACTCCTTACTTCTCCTCTGATGTCAGAAACCTGTGTTCAAGGAAACAGAAAAGATCAGTAGCACCTGCAGATAGAATAGAACATGTATTTCCCAAGGCCTACTGTTAGTGTATGCATGAAAATATTAAAACGATAACCAAATGACCTCAGATCGACCTAAAAATTTGACAGAAGCATGAATATGTTACCAGGAGGCCACTGCAAAAGGAACAGTCTAGAAATTCCTCACGGATTTGTATTCGCTCTGGGGTGGGACGAATAGACCTGCAATAAATTATCAGAAAGCACCCTCTTCAATGTCCTATCCAGGAAGCTCCAAATGACCTACAAAGTTGGGGTTAGCTAATTGGGGGTGTTTTGGGAAGACCCAGAAGGTCATATTTCTCCAATTTGGCCTCTATCACCCAGATTTTGTTGGTGCCATCTACAAGTTAGTAAAGGCGGGAAATGATAAAAACATGGTCAAAAATGCTCAGAATGAAATGAAATTTAAACTACAACCTATTTAAATGACCTAGAATAAGATGCAAAATAAAAATAAAAGAAATATACCACAGATTTCTAATCGCTCCGGGGTGGGGCGATTAGAGCTGCGACAGCTTGGGGGCACCCGGGGGCAGGACGCCCATCGTTTGGGACTCTGTTTCGGCACCAATCCACTTGGGATGGGTCCAAAACCTCTTATGGGGTGTTGTCGACAAATTTTGTGGAATATTGTGGCCAAATGTTTGGGTTTGGGTCTGGAATGCGCCTCCAATGATCACCCAATAACCTCCCTCCAAAAGAGAGATCAAGGATGTGAAGGCACAAACAATGGGTGAGGATATATTTTAGCAGCACTTCGTTGCTCCAAAAGCTCCTCTCTGTATCTCTTTTTGGGTGAGAAGACTCACCAATTTATAGACCTAGGGTCTCTTTGTTTTGAATGCGCATGCGAGGGTGCCACTTGAGTTGATTGTCCTATTTTGAGAGAAAAGATTATTCCCTGATTTAGAGTCTCCTTGCATGAGGTCTCTAAAATAAAGACATGCATGACTGAAGTCTCTCTTCTTGATTTGAAGCCATTCCTCGCAATTGCATGGCCTGAAGTTGTAGTTAACTGGCGGACTTGTCGAGGTTTGACTTTTTGCCAGTCAAACTTGCTATTCGCCTCACCCTGGGGCGAATGCTGCTATTCGTCCCTGGGTGGGATGAATACCAGTTTGTATTCATCCCAGGGTGGGGCGAGTAGGGAGCAAAGTGCCAAAAAGGTGCCAAATTGACCCTTGACCTTCCAAACTACTTTTGGGAGTGGTTAGGACCATTGTTTAACCTCTGGGGGCTGCCCTAGGGGCTGTTTGTGTCAATGCGATCGATGCTTGTTGTCACATAATCGGATTGGTGTTGTTTTGGTGTCTACAGATGCCCCTTTTTGGGAAGCATTATGCAAGGCGCAACGCTGAGCAAAAATAGATAACCAAAGCACTAATGATTAGGGTTTCTCAGTAACCTAACCAACTCTTGATGCCCCAAGTATGGAAAGGGCATGCATTCTTGAATCCTTGCTTTTGACGAGCTAAGGAACTTAATTCAAGTGTTAACCTTTTTCGGTGAGGTGTTACTTGAGCTTGGACATTGATCAGTCATGAATAGGCAAAGGGCGCAACCTTTTGTCTATGGGAACCTTGAGTTCATGATTCATGAATGCCAAGTGTTTGATCAGCTTGTGATTATTGCTTGTTTGCTGCCCCAAGCAGGGGCATGATTGTCTTTGTCAATGATCCTTTGAATGCATGTCATTTCCTTGATTGGGTATATTTTTGTTGATTGGTGACTAAGTGTGACTACCCCCTCAAGCGACGAATCGATGAGGGAATGACCGACATGAGAAAAGCGACGAGTCGCTTGACCCAAGATGACTTGTGTAAGGGTGCCTTCAGTTGTTTACCATTGAATGCTTAAGCAGTTTTCGAACATTCTGACCTATTTTTGGTGGGTTTTAACCCTTTTTGTGACGCATTTTGGAGCTGAAATTGGCAAAAATCCGTCCTCCCGTGGAGCGGTCCAGCTATGGTAGCCTTCTTAGGGAGTAGGATAGTGAAAATTTGTAACCCCAACATCTATTTTGGATGCCAATAATTTCAGGCACAAAGGCACCTTCGTTCGACAATGTTATTGCTATTTTTGGTTGGGTTTTGACCCTTTTTGTGACGTCATTTGGGGATGAAATTCTCAAAAATCCATCTTCCCGTGGAGCGGTCCAGCTATGGTAGCCTTCTTAGGGAATAGGATAGTGAGGATTTGTGACCTCGACATCTATTTTGCATGCCCGAATGTCAAGTGCAAAAGCACTCTTATCGGACACTTTTATTGCTTGTTTTTGGTGCATTTTGTGCAATTTTTTGTTTTTGAAATTTTTGCTCTATATTCATCCTTAGGTGGGATGAATACCTATTTAGTAATCATCCTAGGGTGGGACGATGCTAACAAGAAGCTCATCCCTAAGGAGGAATGATTACAGGCTCAAAAGCCTATTTAAAGGCCAAAACTAGGTTTTGGGCTCATTTGCATTTGTTTTTCCTGGCGATTTGGAGCTCTGAGGAGGAGGAGGTCAATTCTACGAAGTGAAGCGCTGCAAAATTTTCCTATCACCATGAGTTCACGGACCGGATCATCCAGCGATGGAGCCGAAGCGAGACTAGTGAGTGCTCTTCCTCTTTATTTTTTTTGCGTTATAATGTTACAGTTTTTAAAACCGCAATTTGCTTGTTTTTTGTCTTTTTGTTTTTCAAATTTAAAAATGAAACCCTAGTCTATCAAAATTAACACTTAGTTTAAAACTTAGTTTAACCCTAGTTAAACAAAGATCCAAAGTTAGTTTAAAACTGAGCTAAAAAACTTAGTTTAGAACATAACTTAAAAACTTCGCTTAACCTAAATTTAACAAAGATCAAAACTTAGGTTAGAAACGTAAGGTAAACCGAGCGTAAAAACATAGCTTTAACCCTAGTTATTTTTTGTGTTTTGTTTTTGTGTTTTTAATTTACCTTTAGAGTTAAAAACCCTATAAAAAATTTTTTTTTTAGAAAAAGAATTTTTTTTTTTTTTTAATTTATCAGTTAGAGTTAAAAACCCTAGAACTGACAATTATTTTTTTTTTTTTTGTTATTCAATATTTTATCTTATCTAGAGTTAAAAACCCTATAAAATTAGTTTTTTTTTTTTTTTTTAATTTATATTTTTTTAATTATTAGAGTTAAAACCCTAGAACTAAATTATTATTTTTAATTTAAAACCCAACCTAAAAATTAGTTTTGAATTTTTTGTATTTTTGTGCATTTTATCTCTCATTATTTGTCTGTTTTTAGTTGTACATATTTTCTTGGGTTTTAATGTTTTTTTGTTTTGCTTTTGTAGGTTGTGAAGAGCCGGTACCGTGTGCCCACGATTTTCACTGAAGCATGGGAGGTGCTGACTTTGGCTGATTGGGAGTGGCTTGATGCCCTTGGGCTCAAGCAGGTGACTCGGCTAGAGCCGGTGGTCGGGGATCGAGCCTATCTAATGGCCCTGATCAACTTGTGGGATCCTCGGACCAACACCTTCCATCTCCCAACAGGGGAGATGACCCTTACTTTGGAGGATGTCTATCGGATTCTCTGAATTTCGATAGATGGACTGCCGATCAGGACGATGTCGTAGGATCAACGGACAATAGTGTTGACACGCTGCTTTGGACATGGAGAGGAGATGGGGGTGGACAGCCCAGTGGAGAGGGCAGAGGGTGACTGCCATATTGGTGGCATATTGGTTCGATGGTGGCTAGAGAGGGGTGTGTTGGGAGTGAGGCATGCATTACTGATGGGCCTCATTTCCAACATGCTTCTCCCCGACTCTTCGGGTGTGAGGTTCCCGTGGAACCTGCTAGAGGTGGTGTTTCGGTTGGTGGAGTGTCCGACGGAGGCACCTATGATCATGAGATGGGGACAGAATTCTTTGGCACAGCTCTATGATGAGCTATACGAGGTCCGCTATCGAAGGTGAAAGGGGATTAGTTGTAGCTACTTGTTGTAGTGCTGGGCTTGGCAGCACATAGCAGTGGAGAGGTCGGTGGGGTTGCCATGGATGACTTGGGCAGAGATGGTAGACCGAGAGATTGGTTACGGGGCATTATGGTGGAGGTCTGAGGAGCAGGGATAGAGTCGACGATGGGCAGGTGTCGTAGGGCACTATGTCGATGCCTTCGCTTGGCTTGCTCTAGGGGAGGTGTTCTGGCGCCCCTATCAGGACTGTCCAGCCTGGCTTGAGGCTGGAGAGTGGCTCCGATGGGTACGTAGGGGGCGGTGGCTGATTGGGCATCATGAGACTGAGTAGGAGTTCTTCCCATATGGCCGGGTGACATGATAGTTTGGGGTGCACCAGGGGTTTCCTGGTGAGCCCGTGGTCTATCGATGTCGGGGGACGAGAGGACTCTAGCTTGGCCAGTCATTGCACCACTAGGTGAGGATGCAGATACAATGATTGATGTCCTAGATATGGATGACGTCGGGGTTATCACTGAGTATGAGCAGTGGTGGACTTTATGGTGATGGCGAGGTGAGGGGCCTCTAGGGGGTGTAGAGGTGGTGGCAATAGGGGATGAGGGTGCAGAGGCACCAGGAGAGGGTTGGGGGGTTCGATGGATGATGCGAACATGGTAGAGGTGGATGATTTTGGGGGGATTTTGGGGTGTCGGATCACCGAAGATGCAGGACATCCCGGAGTAGTGGGAGCCTGGAGCAGTGCTCTTTTCGAAGATGTCGATGCCTCAGGCAGTTTTGGAGGACATGGAGGCAGGGTTGCACTGAGAATGCATGATTGGCGAGGCTACTATGAAGGTGAGATGAGGAGCTGGGGGAGGCTCTATAGGAGAGGGATCTCTTATGAACTCAGCTAGCGAAGTGGGAGAACGCATGGGCTATGTACCATCGATAGGATGGGGATACCGATGCTGCACGAGAGAGTGATCTCCTACGGATGAGTGGAGCACAGTGGCATATTGACGGTACTTGGGCTATAGTATCATCAGTGAGAGATGGACTCGATTTGGCATCGATTGGAGATGGAGGAGAGATTATTCACCTTGATGGGGGGATTCTCCTATGTTAGGGTGGGTCTTCATGTCGCACGAGAGGGAGTGATATTGAGTAGTCAACATCCTCTCGACGTAGGCGATTGGATGAGGGAGGCGCTAGTAGGCATGATGTGGGGGCTAGCAGCAGCCACCCTGAGAGGTCCCATAGGACCCACACCACGAGGGGTAGTTCCTATCGCACCGATCCTACGTGATCATGGTGGCCGATGCCCTAGGCTTGGGGGTTTTTGAGTTTTTGGATTTTGTTGCGAGGTCAGAGGACCGGTTCATTGTAGCCTATGGGTATTTTTGATGATATATATATAGATGACTCTTTTTTGGTGTTTATACACTTTTCATGGTTTGTTTTTATGTACATGTATTTACATTGATGTATGCATATGCTATTATGAATGCGATGTTTCTAATTAGATGATGTATGCATATGGAATGAATGAAATGAGTTGTTGATAACTTGTCGATGGCACCATAGACTGTACAAGATTTACTGGCTTGTTGTACTTATGGGATGGCTTTGTGGAATGACTTTGCATGTGATAACTTTGTTTTTGTATTTTGTATATTTTTTGATGGTGATGTACGTAATGAAATGTACCAGTTGTTTTTAAAATGTAGTTAAGCTTTTCTGAGATTCAGATATTTTAACTAACTAGCCAAAACTGTACATTTATCTTACAAGACTTTTGAACAAGGTATAAATCCGACTTGAGTTTAACCAAGTTATTTCACATCCCTGTGTGTGCAATTGAGTTCGTTTATGTGGTATTTGTCAGGATACCGCCAGTGCCAGATAGGCTATCAACCAAACCTGTACTGAGGATCACCTAATTAGCTCCACTAACTCCGTTGTTGTATTTAGTAAGATTAATCCATGGGACAATCTAAGGTACCATAAGCTAGCTCATCCACATGCAAACATTGGTCTGCTCACATGCAAAGCTAATGTGATAGACATATCGTCATGCGTTTAGGATACCGCCATTGCCAGGTAGGCTGTCCACCAAACCCGTAATGAGGATCACCTAGATGGTTTTCGAATGCTGAGAATTCCAGGGATTCAAGTTCAGGATTTTTATTTGCTCAATGGTTTAGGATACTTGCTCGTATACATAGTGATGAAAATCACTATTTATTTTTCTTCTTGTTTTTCTTTTTGAGCAAGGATTTTGAATAGTGGTGATAACCACTATTATTTGATTTTGGATTTTGAACTTTGTAAGGTTGAGCTTGTGAATGACATTGATCCTGTTGGCCTTGGGGATGACTACCCATCCTATGCAGGGACGTGTAGTACGAATCCTTACGACTTTGGGAACCAAAGGGGATTATGGAGATTATGAAGTAAGGGCATTGATCTTTTAGGCCTTGGGGATGACTACCCATCCTGTTCAGGGACGTGTAGTACGAATCCTTACAACTTTGGAGACCAAAGGTGATTGGAGATGGTCATGATGATGGCTTGTGGGAATTTTGTTTTTGAATGGCATCGATCCTTTGAGGCCTTGGGGATGACTACCCATCCTTGGCAGGGACGTGTAGTACGAATCCTTACAACTTTAGGGACCAATGGTGATTGGGATTTTTGGTAGTGGTGAAAACCACTATTTATTAGGGGGAATTGATGGGGAAGAGCTTGTCCTTTTGTCAATTCTCAGCACTCTTGAACCATTCGCATAGGGGGATGAATAGACTAATCTTTCACCTATGGTACCCTAGACTGCTTTGTAGGTTTCTCTTGCATTCACACAACTTAGGAATTATTTTATGTGTTTTAACTTGTGTAGGGATGTTACATAACGAGGCGTGATCCAAGTAAAACTTTCCCTTGTAAAATCTGTTTAACTTTGTACAAGTTTTTGGCTAGAAATTTAAAGACAACTGAATGACGAAAACCCTATATACATTAGGAGACAATTGACTATGCTAAAAATGGGGATGGTGTTATTCTAGATGTATGTGTTTATAAAATGGATTTGATGTGGAAAATGATGGAATTGCCAAGTAATGACAGTCTATGGTGCTTTTGACTTGTATGACCTAGCAAATATGCAATGTATGGATGTGATGCCTAATGCAACCTATATTTTTGTATTTTGATTTTTACGAGTATGCATGGAATTGAAATGCAATTTTTTTTGTTATTTTTGATGATTTTATTGTTTTTGTTTGTTTTGAATATTTATTTTGACCAAGTGGTTATGGTAACCCTTGGAGCTTTTGGTGTTTGACCAAAGGGTTTATGGATACCTTTGGAGCATTTTTGGGGTTGACCAAGCGATTGTGGGAATCCTTGGAGCTTTTGGCTTGACCAAAGGGTTTATGGATACCTTTGGAGCATTTTTGGGTTGACCAAGCGATTATGGGAATCCTTGGAGCTTTTGGGTTTGACCAAGAGATTACGAAAATCCTTGGAGCTTTTAGGTTGACCAAGAGATTACAAAAATCCTTGGAGCTTTTGGTTTGACCAAGAGATTACAGAAATCCTTGGAGCTTTTTAGTTTTGGTTGACCAAGAGATTACAAATCCTTGGAGCTTTTGGTTTGACCAAGAGATTACAGAAATCCTTGGAGCTTTTGGTTTGACCAAAGAGATTACAAAATGACACCTTTGGAGCATTTTTAGGTTTGACCAAGAGATTACAAAAATCCTTGGAGCTTTTGGTTTGACCAAAGGGTTCATGGACACCTTTGGGGCATTTTGGGGTTTGACCAAGTGATTTTGGTCTAGCCTCGACATGTCTTTGTAGGACCATGCAAAAACCTCCTTCTTCTCTTTGAGAAGGGCAATGTAGTCGACTTGCTCTTCGGGGGATAGACTTACCCCCAGCTTGATGATTTGCAAATTCATTAGATCTGAGCCGATGTCTACATCAGTCATCTCCTCGATCGACATGTGGGACCCGTCCTCCAACTGGTGTGGAGTTGGGATCAAGTGGATATCATTTGCTGAATTTAGATCATCGTTCGGAACATCGGGTTCCTCTTCAGCATGGAAGACATCCTGAGTCTATCTTGGGGTGAAATGGAACATCCCACCACAAGGCCAGTACTCTGATGGGGATGGTGGTGTGTCAGCGTGCTCCTAGTCTATAGCATCTAGGTCTAGATGCAATGACCATGTCGGGTCGGCTGGATCATGGATGGGGGTGGTTAAATCAATGGAGATCATGTTAATGAAATGATTATGGTCTCCATTACCATGGGTGTGATTACTCGGACATCCTAGATGATCTTTGTGCTCCGGATCTAGCTCTGTGGGTACTGGCACAAATGGATCAGCCCTATGCGTGGATAAGAAGACAGGGTCCGCCCTAGGCACTGATGGTTTTATAGGGTCTCCAGGCGGAAGATGCTCTCTGTATACCTAGAGTGGCGGGTGCAGTAATTGCTATAACTGCGCCTGGTTTAGGTGCCACCTATGCCTTGGCCCTATGTGTAATTGTTCAAACATGTCATCTATATCCAAGGGATATTGTTGTTGTCGCATATGATTGAGATAAGCCATCTCAGTTTCATCTTCATAATCACTGTTAGAGATCCAAAGGCCTTCGTTGGCTCCAATAGCTATTTGCGACATATGAGGCTCATCTTGCTCGAGCAAATTAATGTGGTCCCATCGAGGTTGTTTCGCTCTCTACAGGGGGACCTGATTCTCTTGAGGTGGCATATGCTCAATTGGAGCATCCAAAGGGAACATTGTCAAGAAGCTCTCCTGATAATCATCCATGGGATATACTTGTGAATGATTGCTATCAGACTCGAAAGGATCCCAAGGTGCTACCTCGTACTTCGACTCATCTTCTGAAGACCCTTCTTGGTCTTGTCCATATCCCTCTTGTAGGTGAGTCCTCGAACTTTCTCCATTTTTGATCGAAGGGAAAGGGTTGTTATGGTCAACAAGGTTGGTTGTTAGCAATGGGAGATAATCTCCCAATGTATATGTTGTGTTAGGATTGGCATATGGATCTAATGCCAACCCATCCTTGTTGCCTATCCCTAGGCCTTGCATGTTCTCTACCAAGATGTCTAGGGGCAAGGGGTGGTTGAACCCTACTCCTGACTTGTCATACGGCATTTGATATCTCGGTTGGCAAAGAACATGCACTCCTTGCTCATACCTGCCCAACCCATATCCATGCCAATTGCATTGGCCAAGATATCTCAATGCAAAGTCTGGGTTGGACAAATAGTTGACGTCCTCTACAAAGGGCTCTTCATCTTCGTCTTCTTGCATACAAGTTTCAATGCCATTATCCAGGCCCCCATAAACAAAGTTTGTCTGATTGGGTGGGTAGCCTAGAGGAACCATAGAGCCGATGGGGAGTCGAGGTCTCCCCATGTCCTGCATGGACTCAAGTGTGGGTGTTGCTACAATGTTCCGCACTATATACTCCCCTAGGCCCGTGTTGGCCATCTCAATGGTGATCATTGGTGGTTGAGGGGGAGCGAATGGGAGTCCTTCCGGAGTCCACTCCATGTGGGGTGAACTAGGCATCTCGACTTCCATTCGGCTAGGCATCTCTTCGGTAGAGATGGTTGAGACTAGGGGTGGTTCCTCTTCTAGGGGTTTCTTTCCCTTGTCCTTTGGTGTGGCCACCGTAGGTGGCATCATTGTTGAAGGACCAGATGAGGAAGATGGACCTGGCTGGGGATTTGATGGATTTGTCAATGGGGATGCCTACGGAATCGGACCCTGGTTAGATGGATTCAACTAAAAATCCAAATGTGTTGATGGAAGGGTCGATTGTGGCATGAATTGCACCGTATTGCAGTACTTGAAGGGCTCTAAGTCTGTCGGGACTACATGCACCTGTCCTTCAAATGTATACTTTAGGCATTGATGAGCTATTGAAGGGACACACTTCATGTCCCTGATCCAAGGCCGGCCCAACAAGATATTATAAGCCATCTCACCTTCCAAGATGTGGCACAATGTATGAATAGTCTTTTGTCCCACTTGGATGGGTAGGACAATTGTGCCAACTGTCGAGCATATTGCATCATTGAATGCTCGCAGTGTATAGGTGGAGGCCACGATGTGAGATGCTGGCAACTTCAGATGTTTCAATGCTGTTGTTGTGATGATATTACTGGATGAGCCAGTGTCCACCAACACCCTCTTATACGGAATCCCGTTGACCCATGCAATAACGTGCAGGGGTGGATCCGCCACATCACCAGTCACTGATTTCAATTCATCTTCTCTAAAGGTGATGACTGGTTCTGTACATTGTTTTACATGTCCCACAAAGTTGTTGAAAGAGTTTGCTTCATGGGGCTGCAGCTCGATGGCTTTTAATATCTCCATTAGAGCCTCCCGATGGGGCGCTAATTGTTGAATGAGCTCGTATATGGAGAGCCTAGCCGACGTGGTCCTTAGACTTTGGGTAAGTCTAGTCCGAATCGTGGCCACTGGTCTAGGCGGGGGAGGTTGCGTAGGGTGCTGTTGAGGTTGTGACATCGATGGAACTTCTCTTGTGGCCGTCGCAGGGGCAGCTCCTTGATACCTCTTGTTCCTAGTCACTATGCTTATCATCCCTACATACCCCTGCATGGGGCAATTCTGTTGCACCTCATTGACTTGAAGGGGTTTTTCCTGTGCATCATGGGTAGGCAAGGGGTCTCTGAAGACTCCCATATGTTGGTTGTTTGGTGCTACGGGGTTGTCCACCGCCAATGTCTTGTTGTCGATTAGGTCTTGTACCAAACCTTTGAACTTCCAACATGCATTAAGATCATGTCCCTTCCATCTATGGAACCTACAGTACAAGTCCTCCCGGTACCCCTTAGGCTTTGGTGCATTGGGGTCTATAGTTTGAATCTCTGGCAAGTTGATCAAGTTCACCGTTGACAAGCGGTCAAACAGGGAGTCCCTGGACTCTGTGTAAGGAGTAAATTGTCGCCTAGGGTGACGCTGCTGATTTTGTTCCTACCTCTGGTTTTCTCTATCATAATTGTTAGGAGGCACCGCCTGATAGTTAGCCTTTTGAGGTTGTGTTGCTTGTGCAGGCTTAGGGACATTGATAGCAACCTGATTGACCGCAATGGGTTTCTATTGCATGGTCCCTATTTTGGTGTTCTTGGTCCATTCTTTCTTCTTAGGTTTGGCGATCTCGCCATCCTGTATCTTGATCTCCTCAATGATTCTGGCTTGCGCCAGAGCTTCCTCTAAAGTGGCATATTGCTGTAGTTGCAATAGCATGGAGATCGATCTCAAATAGCTTTTTGAGAACATTTGGGTCAGGTCTGACATGGGAGGGAGGTAAGGCAGCTTTGAAAGCAACGTCCTCCACCGGTTCCCATATGCCACCATGGTCTCTTCCTCATACTGCCTGAGGCTAGCTAGGTCACTTAATGATGCCTTTTTCTTGGTGTTGAAGGTGAAGCATTCGAGGAACGCGTCCACTAGCTGATCCAAGTTACTGATGCTATGTTTTGGTAATTGAGTGAACCAATCCGAGGTAGGGCCTACGAATGTGGTTATAAATGTTCTTAGTAACAAAGCATCATTATCCTGAATGCCAAAGCACTGGCTCAGGAATCTAGTCACATGCTCTTGGGCATCCTCCTCCCCTCTAAAGAGTGCCAACTAGGGCAGTTTAAAGTGTTCAGGGTATGGAGGTGTCGGCACTGATGGATGCACAGGATGACTACGGAGTTGGCGTAAAGTGGGCTTTTGGGGCCCAGAAGTCTTGATCTCCATAGACTCTAAGTGCTCTAGCAGTGCTTTATATGCATCAGAGGATTTAATTTCTTCCTCCTTAGTTTGCTCCCATTGTGGGTTGCGGGGAACTTGAGGCCTATGGAGGGGTAGCTGGATAGCACCCCCTCTGCCTTGGTAGAGCGTTTCAGCCTGCTCTTCTTCTTGTTCATACTCCTCATAGGCTTCTTGAGGAGTGCCTGGCCGAGACCTATACACATGGGTGGGTGCCCGCGGAGGGTGCCCATCATTGTTTCTGGGAGTGGCCTCCCGCTCAGGTCTAGGAGGTCTTGGAGGCAATACTTGATAAGGTCGCGTAGACCTGTCTCGTACCAAGGGGTTGTGCCTCTCATACACTTCTACTTTATGCGTGCGAGGGGTTGGGACCTTCTCAGGCACATTGTTATGAAGCAATTCGGTTGTCTGATGCTGAATGCGCTCTTTGTTAAGGCGATACAGATGCTCTAACTATTGTTGATCTTGCCTGAGCTGCATGATTTGCGCTTGGTGGGTGGCATGTCTGGAAAATGCCAAGTCAATTTGTTCCATCGTCTCATGTTTAGGAAGCCTAGATGCCTCTCCTACATGTCTATCTCGGTCGTGGTGATCCGAGACCCCTATGGGTTGCTTTCCTCTATCGAGGTTAGCTGCATTCACCCGAGGCTCTGGCCTCAATGGGTGATCCTGATACATAGCAGGTGCGGAGGTGCATCGCTCCCACGCTGTGTACTACTCTTGAGGAACATGGTGGTCTTCCTCGTACTCCCTTTCATATGCATGCAAGGTGCGGGCAGAATTGTCTTGCCCTGTCTGGAGAGCCTGATACTCTGGATTTGGTCTAGTGTTTCTAACAGTAATACGGGGTAGAGGAGGGATGACGAAATCATGTGGCCCCTCCTTATGGACCCTATGTTGCTCTAGCACTTCATCACTAGGCCACTCATAACGAGCATCTAAGGGAGGCCTCCTGTCTATGTTGAGTGCCACGTGTAGGTTCTCTTCTTGAAAGGACCTATGTTGAGTGGGGGTGCCTCTCAAAGAGGTGCCTCTATAGTCCTATTCTGTGATGGCATGATGTGGACTATCTTGTGTGTCAGGCCACCAAGGCGGGATGACCAAGTCCTCAGGACTATATCGGAGGTGACTTGTCCCCCTTTGTACACTTTCTGCAGTGCTTGCCCGTGATTGGGCTCGGCTACGAGTGTACACCATGGTGATGCTTACCTAAAGATGCGTAGATTTTTATCTTCTTTTAGGATTTCTTATGCTACACTAAACAGGAAATATCACACACACAAAACAATGATTATCTCGTTTAAAGATTAAAAGTGTGCCCTAAACCTGGTTCAGTGTGTTTTTAATGTTTGTTTTGAAAGCTTTTGGAAAGAACATTTAAATGCAATATGATGGCTCTTATGACTCCCAAAAATGGTCGCCCCTTCGATATACCATTGCTAGGATGATATACCAACCTCTCTATATACCCGCCCTTACGTGAGGGAAACTATTGGTACGTGAGAGCAGATGGTACGTGGAACATAGGCGGTACGAAAGGGGAATCACTCTGTTTATGACACCTACCATAGAAGACTTATCCTCATGCACTGGGAATCACCCCGACTACACTTGGTCAGCTTTCATCAGGATTTACGTCTAGCAACAGTCGCGATCGGGGTTATGTATGCAGTATCTCAAGCCAAGGTGGTGATGAAATCCACCGTTGGTCTTGCTCAAGGGTTGGGGTTTTACGACCAACTCCTTGTTGTTTTAACTTGCCACGTGGTGTGTGGGGTTCTTTTTAAGTTGCATAAATGAAGCAAACAAGCATTCAAACTCTCCTATGCAAGCAAATAACCAGAGAACAAAAAGCAAAAATTGACAGAAGGTGTTTAGGACCCCTACCTCTTCTCTGCCCAAATCGGATGTCTCTGAATTTCTGCCCTAAAATTGCACAAGGAGCTATTCATCCCAGGGTGAGATGAATAACAGATTCATTCCAGGGTAGGATGAATTCCTATTCATCCCGGATGACGATTCCCCCCTCGTCAACTGAAACGAACAACAGTCCAGGGTTTGAAAACTTGGTACCTGTAAGCAAAAACAAGCAACTTTGATCAGAAAGTTAATCTTAAAAATCAAGGGATAGAGGTCCCACCGTGATCGCCACTGAAAGCACGAGGATACGGAAACAAAAAGGAAAATGCCAAGTACGATGCGTCTAAAACCAAACTTAACGCCAAAAGCCTATGTATTGAAAAATGCATGAAAGGAAAGAACATGAGCGAATCGACACAAGATAAAAGCAATATGGAATAGGGTCCTCTTTATTGATATGCTTTCAAAGTCATGTTACAATACGTCTCCTTCCTTTTTAGGGGATAGGAGCGTTAAATATGTTTCTTATCACATCCATGGATAGCAATCCTTCTTCCGCGTGCCCACATGTAAGATGGGCGGACCAAAATGTCGCCACCGCTTGTGTATATGAATTTTGACTCCTTCCTGCTCCTCTGATGTCGGAAACCTACGTTCAAGGAAATAGAAAATATCAGTAGCACCTGCAGATAGAATAAAACATGTATTTCCCAAGGCCTACTGTTAGTGTATGCATGAAAATATTAAAACGATAACCAAATGACCTCAGATCGACCTAAAAATTTAATAGAAGCATGAATATGTTACCAGGAGGCCACTGCAAAAGGAACAGTCTAGAAATTCCTCACATATTTGTATTCGCTCCAGGGTGGGACGAATAGACCTGCAATAACTTGTCAGAAAGCACCCTCTTCAATGTCCTATCCAGAAAGCTCCAAATGACCTGCAAAGTTGGGGTTAGCTAATTGGGGGTGTTTTGGGAAGACCCAGAAGGTCATATTTCTCCAATTTGGCCTCTATCACCCATATTTTTTGGTGCCATCTGCAAGTTAGTAAAGGCGAGAAATGATAAAAACCTGGTCAAAAATGCTCAGAATGAAGTGAAATTTAAACTACAGCCTATTTAAATAACCTAGAATAAGATGCAAAAGAAAAATCAAAGAAATATATCACATATTTCTATTCGCTCCGGGGTGGGGCGATTAGGGCTGCGATAGTTTGGGGGGCGCCCGAGGGCAGGACGCCCACCGTTTGGGACTCTGTTTTGGCACCAATCCACTTGGGATGGGTCCAAAACTTCTTATGGGGTGTTGTCGACAAATTTTGTGGAATATTGTGGCCAAATGTTTGGGTTTGGGTCTTAGAATGCGCCTCCAATAATCACCCAATAACCTCCCTCCAAAAGAGAGATCAAGGATGTGAAAGGCACAAATCAAAAGGGTGAGGATATAATTTGGCAGCACTTCGTTGCTCCAAAATCTCCTTCTCTGTATCTCTTTTTGGGTGAGAAGACTCACCAATTTATAGACCTAGGGTCTCTTTGTTTGAATGCGCATGCGAGGGCGCCACTTGAGTTGATTGTCCTATTTTGAGAGAAAAGATTATTCCCTGATTTAGAGTCTCCTTGCATGAGGTCTCTAAAATAAAGACATGCATGACTGAAGTCTCTCTTCTTGATTTGAAGCCATTCCTCGCAATTGCATGGCCTGAAGTTGCAGTTAACTGGCGGACTTGTCGAGGTTTGACTTTTTGCCAGTCAAACTTGCTATTCGCCTCACCCTGGGGCGAATGCTGCTATTCGTCCCTGGGTGGGATGAATGCCAGTTTGTATTCATCCCGGGGTGGGACGAGTAGGGAGCAAGGTGCCAAAAAGGTGCCAAATTGACCTTTGACCTTCCAAACTACTTTTGGGAGTGGTTAGGACCACTGTTTAACCTCTGGGGGCTGCCCTAGGGGTTGTGTGTGTCAATGCGATCGATGCTTGTTGTCACATAATCGGATTGGTGCTGTTTTGGTGTCTATAGTGGAAAATACTTAAATTTCATGTTAACATAAACTTAACTAAAGAAGCTACAATGGTAATGTTTGTAAACAAGCTTAGGTCATATTGTTAAGGTAAGATCCAAAAATACAACACTTGCGGTTTTCCCTCCCTTGACAAGGTTATACACTTTGTTAAAATTTTTGAGAATTGGAAAAAGAAGGTAAAAAAGTCTTTGAAACCTAAAAACCCTAAACAAAATGTCATAGGGATGGTGTTTTTAATGTAGCTATCCAAGATACATCTTATGAGATTGAGATAGTTGGAGCTCCTATTCATGTGCTGACAAAATATGGGAGTGGTTCTAGACCTAAGAATATGATGCCTTGGTGGACACATAAAGATATTCTCAAAATATGTTTACCACCTAATCTTAAAACTATCATATCAATGATAGGTTGAAACAGTATATGGCATGATCCTAACAAATTATACTTTTGGAACGAAACTTATGACCATGATAAGTCTACTTGCATATAATTGCATAGATTTTGTTTTAAATAAAATTTTGATCCTAGGTTTAATATTGATCAAGTTAATAATGATATGATCAATTTATTTCATAAAAAATTTGGTCTTTAGAAAAGGCATAATCACCCTTGCAATCATAGGTTAGGTGTCTATAATACACCATTCTCCAACCATGAACAACAAGCTCCAAATCAACAATAAGGAGTGAATCATAATCAAGGTCAAGGGTTTAATCAAGGTATCCAATACAATTATCAAAATCAAGGATACAATTTTAATCAAGGCAACCAATGGGATCTAAAAAATAAAAAACAAAAGGGTAACTACCCCAAAATCAAAATCCTAGAGCCAATACTTCTCAAAATGCCTCTCAAGTTAATCAAGTCTTTGCCCAACCTAGCCCAAATGTAGAATATATTTACAGTCAACAAAGTGTAGTTCATTACATCAAAATTTGAGAGATACAAAGAGAAACAATCACCTCCTTGGAACAACAATTGCTACTATTACTAGGAGTGCACCTTAATACAAAAAGAAGCAACCTGCTAAAGAGAAAAAAAAAATATAAAGAAAAAGATCTTATCTAGAAAATATTTAATTTTGTAATAGATGATAAAATTCCAAACCCTCTAGTCATTGAGAACCTACTACAAACACAAAAATGTCAAAAAATGTAGAAAATGTTCTTGATAAAGCCTCAAACCAACTTGCAAAACCTATCACTTCTAAAAATGCTAAAAGAGCATAATTGCCACTTGAAGTAGAAATGTTAACACCTATGGTAAAAAAGTGTTGGCATGCTACCCAACTAAAGGAATAACTGCTTAAATTAGTCATGGTAAAAACTAAAAACTAAAAAAGTGTTGAGTACAACCCCTTGTAAAATCCCATTTTTAGAATTACTTAGAATATATCCTTATCAACATCAATGGTTAAGAGTCCTATTGAATGAAATGGATATGCCTGGGCCAAATGTTTCCAAGATTATGCCCACCATTCTAGGGTCTTGTGAAGTATAATAGAATCAATCATTTCAAAAAATCTTTGCATTGATGAACATACTAGCCCTAATTTGGTTATAAATTTCCCCTTGAGAAACATGATTATTGCTGATTATTTAGCAAGGGTTGACAATCCATAAAAAGGGATGTGAGAGATTAAAATAAAAAGCAACTCAAAAAAATGAAAGGGGGTGATTCACCAAAATATCTGCTAAGATCTTCCTACAAAGAAAGACCTGAACACTATGTTCTAGCGATGAATAATTCCTCTCCTCAACACAATGAAGCACGAATGAGAATTACCAATTATATGCATGCATAAGAAGGTGGGTCCCATTGGATATCCAAACATGTGACTAATCCAAAAATAGATGCATGCATAAGAAGGTGGGTCCCATTGGAGATCCAAACATGTGACTAATCCAAAAATAGATGTAGGTCCCTCACACACACATACACTTAATAAAAACCCAATAATAGGCAAAATGTTACAAGTAAATACATACCAAAAAAGGGTCAAAGAGAGGCCACAAATGGATATACTAAAAATTTGACATAGGCTCCCATGTATAATATGCAAACAAGATTTTACAAAGATTGTGCCAGAAGCGAGGGTTTGAAATTGCCCAAAAGTCACTTAGGAGCCGACTATTTTTACAAAAAGAAATGAAAGGAAAGCTTACAAAAGAATACAATTGTAAACTTGTCGATTCTTTCTATAGTCTAAAATATTACTATTTATAGATAATAATAGGGATATTTTCCTTTTAAAATTATCTACAAACAAATATAATAATCTCACCTACTCTTCCTAAGTATTCTAATCATTAAATAAAGTACTCTTTGACCATAATAACTGTTAGACTTGAGATTGTTATCGTCGTACTTTGTATTGAATGAGCATCTTGACCACGTACTCAAGCTATGATTTGGTAGGTGGTATTTATCTCCTAAGTCTAGAGAAGCATTAATTCATCCCATATACCTATGTTGCCTTTGATTTGACTTAGGCATGAGTGTTCGCTTGAATTTTTAACATTTCTCTTGAATCCTAGGTTGTCTTGCTAACTAGTTGGGAGTTTTGTTACTGGAACTTTATTGTGAATTGAAAAATTTCCAATATCAGGGCTTATTATGAAAGATCCTTTAGAACTCCTTTTCTTGTCTATTAGGACTTTTTCTAAGCAAAATTTTGCATAAGTCTTGATTTTTGAAAGTTATTTCAGCCTCTTCTCTTCTAAGCTAGAAAAAACTTCGATTACTAGCAATCAGGGTTTTGCCTTAGTCACAAGTGGGTAATGAGAAATCACTATAGTTTTGTAAGGTCATAGGGACCTTCTAAATTGCTTGAAGGAGAAATCAAAATTTCCTTTATCCTTGGGCTCAAAGTGATTATTTTTTATAATCCATACAAAAGAAAAACACAAAAAACTAAAATAATAGTTAAGAAATATTGTGTTGCTATGTGGAGAGTTTTGCAAGTATTCCCCTGATCCTTGTCCATTCTTCATCTAATGGTCATTAAGTGTGCTAAAATTCATTATACAAAGCACTAATTTCATGTTTATCATCCCAAGAGAAATCCTTTGTTCGACCTATCGCTTCATGGATTTGTACCTTCAATTTTGCTAATTGCCCAACAATTTGAGCTATTTCTTTTGCATTAAAGAAGATAGTATGCTCTTTTGAGATAAGTGAAAGCTCTTTATTTTATTCAATTATCCTTATATAATTTTATTTTGAGCATAGCTTACCATTTAGTTGATTCCATTGTGAAGGGATACCTAATGCTATTAAGGAGTCTATTTTTACCTTTAGCCATTTGTTCTCTTTTGAAGGGGTTGATTACCTTCAGTGCCATAACTTCTTTATTTTGTACCCTAAAAATAGTAATCTTAGAGTCAAGCATATTTGCTAGCAGTAGGTTCTAGATTCTTCAAGCCATACTTATTCTACTTAGATCCTCCTTTGCATCTTGCTCTATTTTAAGGCCCAACAAAGCCATTTAATATATAAATTCAAGGACTGATATCAATACTAATGTCATATTTTTGATACCATCCCAATAGGCAACTCAAGTCTACCTGATAAGATTTATGGTTTTGAGCCATTGTTTTTCTTTATTTTTTAGTCTGAGGTCTTCCAAATCTTTTAACAAAGTATGCTTTTCTTGATAAAACTAGACTTGTTGCGTGGCAAGCGGAGTAGATAATTATTTTAACTATTTCTCCTACTTTAAGAGAGCTTCAATTTTTTTTATCTTTTAACTGCTCAGTCAATGAATTTATTTGGTTTTTTAGGGCTCTAGCTTCATCTTGTGAGTTTCTCAGGGTCTTTTTGGTTTGTTCTAGCTCTTTTTTTTCTATCCTTTGGGTTGTTAGCTCATAGTTGTATTCAATCATTATGTTGGCTTCCCTGGTAAGCTTCAACATGTCCCAGGGTTGAGCATCCTTTAAATATATACCTATTGCTGATGTTTTCCAATCTTGCTCTATCATTTCTTGTATCGGTTTAGCTACCAATGAACTTCTTTTTTAAAGTAATAAATCTCTTTCCTGAGGAGCAAAATGGAAATCCACTTGGGCGATAAATATTTGTTGAGATTGTTGAGTTTACCTCTCCTAATTGTATTTTGTCATTTGTTGCTTGATTCTTTGTAATTTTTGCCAAGGGGTGAGGGCATCTAGATTCTATGATGTTCCCTCTTATAGCCCTAAAGATGAAAAAAATGCTTCCAAAGGCTTGATTAGCAGGGTATTGTTGTGACCATGTCACAACATGCCCCAAAATTGGG
Organism: Wollemia nobilis; assembly: GCA_028583015.1. NCBI lineage: Eukaryota > Viridiplantae > Streptophyta > Pinopsida > Araucariales > Araucariaceae > Wollemia > Wollemia nobilis. The sequence continues at coordinate 3,794,324 of JAQPPZ010016670.1, forward strand.
GATCCACCTTAAATTCTATGGTTTTTAGGATTTTTTGGTTTTATTTGGGTGATAATATCATAGGTCCAGACCAATGGGTGTTGCAATATAGGTTTGTGGGTTGATTGGTGATTTCCTTTTGATTTATTTTAAATTGTCTTCGTTAGGTTTGAAATATTTTGATTAATTTTAATACTTTGGATAAAATCAAGTCAAAAAAGTGAAATTAATTAAATTTGATCAAAGAAAAGAAAAAATAAATAACAAATAAAAAAATCAAATAATAATAAAATATTTTATTTATATATAAAATGAAATTAAGCTTTTAGTATGAGTTCCTTGGTCATAGGAGGTTTAATTTAAGCTTTTATTAAAATTCTAATTTAAAATTTTATTAATAGGAAATTTGGTTTGTGTAATTCATCGTGTTGTAGGTGTTTGCAAAAATAATCGACCTGCATTTGTGATGTGGCAATGTGTATGTGATGTATGGCCGACATGGGCGAGAGTCAGATGAAGACACGGACAAATACGTAGATGAACAACATGGATGAATACTGTGTGACAGCCATGTAGCCGCATGACATGATGAGGGATCTATGCCTAAAGCTCGTGATCAAGGTCATCTCCACCGGGGCTATAGATGCCTAGCTGCTAGTGGATCAATGTAGAGGCACATTTTTAATGAGTGATAATCTATAGCCTAACTGCAAAATAAATGATGGAATCTATATTGTTTCAAGAGTGCAAAATGAATCACAATTCACACACTGAGCAAAGGCAACTAGTTCATCCATTTTGATTTGAAGCAATTTACCCCATTTTTCTCTAGATGTTGCTAGATGATGTTTATTTCTCTAATATTTGGTTTTCTTGGTTTCAGATCGAGTTCTTCATCCGAAATGCTCAAAAGCATTTCCCAGTAGAGTGGCCATTTTTTGTGACCATGTTACAACATGCCCCAAATTTGGAGACCCACCTTAAATTTTGTGGTTTTTGGGACTTTCTAGTTTTATTTGGGGGATAATTTTGATAGGCCCATACCAATGGGGGTTGAAATATAGGTTTGTGGGTTTATTGGTGTTTGCATTTTAATTTCTTTTAAATTATCTTCGTTAGGTTTGAAAAGTTTTGATTAATTTTAATACTTTGGTTTAAATCAAGTCAAATAAGTGAAATTAATTAAATTTTATCAAAGAAAAGAAAAAAATAAATAACAAATAATAAAAAAACTCAAATAATAATAAATTTATATATATATATATATATATGTGTGTGTGTGTGTGTGTGTGTATATATACATATATATATGTATATATATATACATACACACATATATATGTGTGTGTGTGTGTGTATATATACATATATATATATGTATATATATATACATACACACATATATATGTGTGTGTGTGTGTATACACACACACACACACATATATATATGTATATATAAAGTGAAATGAAGCTTTTAGTATGAGTTCCTTGGTCGTAGGAGGTTTAATTTAAGCTTTTATTAAAATTTTATTAATAGGAAATTTGATTTGTGTAATTCGTCGTGTTGCGAGTGCTTGCAAAAACCATAAGCATGCATGGTGATGTGGCAACATGTATGTGATGTGGGACTAACATGGAAAATAGTTGAATGTAGACATAGACATATACATGAATGAACAACATGGATGAAGATTGTGTGACAACCATGTAGTCACATGACACAACGAGGAATCTATACCTAAAGCCTATGATTCGGTACCTCAGGTTTGTCCAAAGGTGGGATGAAGTTCAATTGGTTGATTCACTTTATGATAGATTTTTGTTGTGACATGTTTGCAGAGAAAATAAAGTTTATGATGGTTTTATTGTGAAGACAGTCCACGCAAACATGGTTCTAAAGGAATGAACCATTTTCATACACGAAAGCAATGACAACGTGGACACAAGGCTAGCAACGAACTGAACATAGTGACTTCGACATAGAAAAGTAAGAGAGGAGCATCAATTACATACATATTTGTAGCAATCTATGATAGTTTACAAAGCTACCATGCTGATATCACTATCCACGAAGCATCTCATTGACCTTATCGCATACGAAACGCCACACTAACCTTATTGTCGATAAAATACCCTGCTATCCATGTACATTATGAAACAACATGATGGGGTATGGTGACATGTGACCATGGGTGACACGATGGTATCATTCACAAGCTATGCAAGTTTGTGGATTGACAATATTGATTACAATTTAATGAGTAGAGAGGCTTTCGATTTCTAGTTAACGACAATCCTTGGATATAAGTTATTCAAAAATTATCATTAGAACCTGTATGGATGTTTTGGGTAAAATATCCATGAATTAACACTACGCATGCATGAGATAGATGGGGAAGTGAGTGATAGTGCTCTGAAAGATAGGTTTTATTGCATCGGTGGAAGTAGTCTTGTTATATCGGGCTAATATAATACTTTCCCTATCGAGTCTATTTTAGATCGAATCAAGGCTACTCACAGTGCTCAAGTTAATAGATTTTCTATGTCGTAGTGATAGCTCATGGTGTATTACAGTTTCATTTAATAATCAGTATTCTGGATAAATATGCTCAAGTAGGGATGGTGTTTACCAAGTGGGTTCTCCCTTTCATCTTCGACATGTGGTCAATTTTTGTAGTGACAATGGTGAAAAGGTTGGTCTACACGTACTGGAGAAATAATATTCGTATCTAATGAGGAATTAAATTAAATTAAATTAACCTAAGTTTCATATGGTTATGATGAATTAAAGTGGATAGCGATGGTAAGGTAACTTACAGTTTGAACACCCATATAGGTCTATATTTGAAAGGTTTAATCAGCGTAAAGGACATCGAAATAGTTATATCTATAGAGAATATTCATAGGCGAATGGTTGTAGATTCTTGGTAATGGCAATCGAATGTGCATAGGTATTTCTAATAGTGGGTGATGATTTCGTTTAGGCGTGTCAAATCATAGAGGTGTTTTGATTTAAATATTTCAAACCAAAAAACAAATAGTGTATGACACGGATGCTCGACGTATCTAATCTATGATGATGCATGGTTTTCATAATGCTCACCCTCAACCTAGCATCTAAATTTAATGATTTAGATGAGCGAATAAGATTTTGGGTGCATGCAAATCTCATCAATCATCCATGTTTCTTGTGTTGATTTGTATGGTCCTGCACAACAAAGAGCAAGTGTTTCAGTGTTAGTAGTTACAGATAAAGAAGGTCATGTAATTATCACCAAATTTCTAAATACAAAATCTCATTAGTTGTATGGCATCATGGGAGGACGGTTGTTAGATATAGTATGAAATTTTACATCATATTCATTGGATGGGTATTCTGTCCAAGAGGACAATGAACACGGTACTCGAACCAAACTCGTATTGGAGTAAAAACACACCAAGGATAAGGTTTAATTGGGAACGTCATTTACAAAATAGTCCATGCAGAGTTGGAAGTATTTTGATGACATAAGCATTATCATTGGAGGACACGTCATTACGAGGTAAAGAAGGCATTCATGAGCTATTATGACAACCACAACCAATGTCGGTTTTTGCTTGCTATCAACAAGACTATGTAGGTGATGATTTACCTAAGGATTGTTGTGTCTTCCATGGCATCCAATATTTTATCATCGATGAAACGTGGAATGAGGTGAAAGTTCCTTGACGAATATATTAGCCCACACCAAGATAGGAGGTAAAGTTAAAGTGCATTGGTTTCAAGGTATGAATATATGTTCAGAGTGATAAGTCTTGATAAATGTTTTATTTTTTTATTTTATTTAATGTTGGGAGATATAAGTAGTTTTGAATAACATAAACATACATGTTTAATTAATGGGAGAAGCATAGTGTGTTTGAGAAATACCAATAATTCACACTCACACTAATTATGAGCAAGACGTTACTAAGAATTACAAAGCCTAAATGGAATAGAGGAAGAAAATGAACGGATAATTGGAGGGAACAAAAGGGTAGCAAAACCAAAACAAGAGAAGGAGAAATGAATAGTTTTAAAAAATTTTAAAGAGCCATGCAAGCGTAGGAGAAGGGGCTGGAATTTTTTGGAACCAGAGGCGTGAAGAAGGATTGGAAGTCTTCAAGCAACTGCCAACATTTGATCTCACCTTGTATGCAAAAAAGAGATTTTGAACATAATAGAAGCTTTATTGCATATTTTCTCCACATGTATTGGGTATATTTAATGGTGTTTTATGCATAGATATGGTAGCATCATTTAAGTATTTTTAATGAATGTTTTACCTCTTAGACTCTTGCACTTAACCAAATTTATATTGTGTGGATGCAGGTCTAACCTGGTTTTTTTTAGTGTTCATGATATAACATTTTTTGCAGAGTAGGAGGGATTAATTTTTAGTAGCTTTATTTGATTGCTTTTTCGCACTTCGTTTCACATTATTTTAGATTATTTCTCATTTTTTTCTCTAACCCTAGCCTTTGTCATTTTTTTATCTTTCATTTTATTTTCTTTAAAATTCCATCAAGCACTCAAAACCCTAGAAGGGTTATATATTTAAGTTTTATACATTAAAGTTTGGGGTTTTGAAATAATTAGAATATCCAAATAATTTTGTTGTTTAAGGCTAATTTGTTAAATTATTAGGATGTATTTTAAGGCATTTTATTTTAATTTTCCAAATATATTTCTTTTTGCACTCCATAGGTTATATCATTTTCAAACAAGCTTAACAAAGTTCACATTTTTTTAAGGAATTTTGCAACTTTCAAGTTTTCACACAAATTCACACTAATAAGAGAAATTTACAATTTAAGTTCTGTACAAATTCACTTTTAAAAGGGAATATTGAATTCAAACTTTGCACTATTAAAGACAAGCAAATTAATTTTATTTAATATGAAAGAAGGAAATTTTAATAACTTCCAAAATTTCATTAAAATGAATCAGTAAGGTGCTATTCTAAGTCTACTACATTGCAAAGTTAGATTTTAGTTATTTTTATTTTATGCTCAAATAAAGCTTAACAGAGCAAGATAAAATCCATTCACAAAGCAAGATAAAATGAATCCAATCATTATTCAAGATTTCACATTTCAAAGATAGATTTTAGTCTTTTATTTTATGCCCAAAGCAAAGTTTAACAAAGAAAGATAAAATTTGTTAAAATCTGCTTAACAAAAAAAAATAAAAAATTTTTTTAAAAAATGCTTAACAAAAGAAGATAAAATCTACCTAAAACACTTCAAGATAAAATCTACCATTTCAGGATGGTCATATGAGGGCCAATCAAATCACATTTTTTTTCTTTTTCAAATTTTAGGAACAATAAAGAGCATGGTAAAATTAAACTAATACCAACACAGGCCCCTTGTTAACAGTTACTTGCACCTCTAAGGTATTTCAACATATATTTGGTACATTTCCACAAGTATACAAGCACACACTAAGTAAATAAGAACCTTGCAAAAATTTGAATTTCTTTACAAGAGAGGGATTTCTAACAAAATTCTGACTATGAGTATGATTTTTCAATAGGGTAAAATTATCACTCAACAGAATTAGTGCTAGAAGGAGGGCCGAATTGGTAATTTCATTGTTATTGTAAATGCTAAATTGTTCATATTGATTTGGACTAACGAATTTTTGTTGACAAGTGATCACATTCATTGATTAAAAATTTATTTTATTGATGATATATTGATACTAACCTTCTTGAGAATATTTCTTATTGTTATGGTTTAATTGATGCATTTTTAACAAACATTTATTATTTTCATTGTTAAGCTGTAACCTGAGGGTATCATTACTAGGTCTAAGACTACCAAAGATACCATTTTGCAAAGCCTATCTCCTACTCAAAGACATAGAATACCCAAGAATGAAGCAATTTTTTTTCCACCTAGTGGGGTTTCAGTTGAACCACCTATTTTTCATATTATTCTCGTTGTTCATTTAGTTACCCCACCACTAAATATAATGGCTATAAATACTGCTTGGATGGGAATACGTAGTACCCCATTGAATATTGCAAGGGTTGCTCATGACATACCCAAGAACATAGAGAAGTACTTCCTCAAGTACAAACATGAATGCACCCGATTAGCAGAGGACCGCATTTAGGTTTATAAAGATACCTTAATCATATTGCAAGTGGAACATGAAGATGTTGCTTGCAGAATGTTTCCTTTGACCCTAGATGAATTGGCATATGACTAGTACATAAGTATATCTACTAACTCCATAATGTCTTGGGTCCAATAAAAAACTACCTTTGTTAATCAGTTTAGGTTGCCCATATATCCTACCATAATCCATCATCAATTTGCTTCTTGTAGGAGGGAATCCAATGAACTATTGATAATGTTTAACATGAGATTTCAAAAGCTCTATTTGAGACTAGTTGCTACCCATGCTATCGTTGTCGATATGACCCTTTAGATATACTTCAGGACATTAGATACCATGACCTCCATGTTTGTTAGGAGAAATCCTTTGGTTACTACTCTTGCCCTAGCATATACGAAGGCCATGATGGTCGAGCAGAAGTTGATGCAATAGAGTTATGGGATAGGATAGTTACCCACTATAGGATAATCTGGGGCATACAATCAGATCCTAATTATAAACTAGGAACTACCACAACAAACTCCAATGTTGAATATTTTTCCCTACAATTAGTTTTACCCTACCATACCCGCTTATCCATCCAAATTCACCTATCCAACCACTCCATTACTCTTAGAGAATCATTGGCCACCCACCAAGCCATGGAAATAAATACTTATGCCTTATATACATTCTTAAATCCAACACCCATGTAGAGTTTAAATCCATATCAGAATCCAAATATTCAAACTCAAGGCACTTTTCAAAACTAAAATGTGGTACCAAATTAGAACATTCTAGGTTTTAGAAATCCAAATAATCTTATCACTACTACTGTTCAACCTAATGAGTCAGATTCAAAGTTAAAATATTTAAAGAGGTTGATTCAAAAGCTAAGTAGTGATATGGTTCAGTTACAAAAATAGGCACCACAACACCCACAACAAAAAAGAAACTATAGTTTTCAAAGGAAACAATGAAACACATGACCAAACAATGGGGTGTACCTAGTTCGATTGCTAATCAGAATAATACATCTACCAGTTCTGGTCAAACTCATACAATTGTTAATCTCGCATATTTCACTATGAATAATTGGTGTAGGATGCATGCCACTAAAGAGCACAATTAAAATGAATATCTAGATTTTAAGACAATCATAGATATTTTACAACAAGAGATGGATGATTTGGAATTAGTACCTGTAGCACCCTAAAATTGGTGCAGTGAAATATTAATAATTACATTCACTCTATTAAATAATTCAAATTCAAATTTTAACCTTCCAAACCGCTCGTTAATCGTCGGGTAATCCATTTCTCCATTTTTCATGCCATTTTTAGAGGTTGTTTTGACCATTTGACGATATCGTCGTCGATCAGACGATATCGCCCTAGATCTGACAATTTCATCTGGGCTAGGACGTCCAGACGATCTTGTCTCAAAACTAATTTTGCATAATTAGCTTCTGTTCCAACGGGTCTCTAATCTGGGTAGAAGCGTGTCTGCGTCGTTAGAGACCCTCCCCCATTGGAGATCTCCCAAATAGGGATGATCTCCAACCTCCTAACCTCCCTCCTAAGCCTATTTAATCCTAAGCCCTCCCCTTAGCACCCCCCTGGCTGAAATTCTTTGTAACTTGACTTCTCATACGATAAAACATCCTAAGTTTCTATTTTGCAATAGTTCTATACAATTTTGTTACAGGTACCTTATTGTTTTTCAGTCGAAGCAAGCTTACATCGTCGCGGATGATCCTGTTCGGATCAGAGGCGATCCTGTCGAATCAGAGACGATTTCGTACCAATGCGAGATGATTTCGACTATAGTCAACATTGAGGCAATCAGTGCCTGAAGTTTGCATTTCTCTATCTTTTCTCTATTGTTTTATTCTGCAATTAGCTTAGTTTATTCAGTATTTTATACTATTCTGCATTTTGGAGTTCACCCATCTAGATCAAATGCATGATTAAATCATAATTATTATCTAATTAGCATAATTCATTCCTATTTTTGTTTTTAAGTTTTAGTTTAATATTGTTGCTGTCATTTTACACTGTTTCCCTCTGTTAGGATAGTTGCATTTTTTGTATTTTGCACCTATTTCTCTGTTTGTAGGTCTCTGACGAATTCGTCAGATCTCAAACGATCTTGTCTGATCTTAGACGATCCTGTCGAATTCCAGGTGATCCTGACTGCTTCAAGAATCAAAATATTCATCAGACATCCAGATTAGGTATTCTTCTTTTAATATTTTGTAATTTCTCTATTTTATGTCTTTAATTTTGTTTTCTGTATTCATTTAATCTGCATCTTCATATAGAATAGTTTAGACGCATTTTGGCCAAACCTAGGATTTGAATGCTTAAGGCTAAAAATGAACACATAAAACACATTCCCAACCTAGGCATGGAAACTGCCATTGAATGTTTTCTGGTGAACCTACCATCCATCAAAAAATCACCAATATACACCTCCCTTGAGATGCGGGACCTTCGCAAGGCCTCTCAGTCTGAGGTACCGTGCCATTCTTTTCACATCTCCCTTCCGGGCACGGATCCTATAGCCTGAAGGTAAGGGTGTGAAAAATGTATCGCTCCAAATTTTTCACACCCTTACCTTTAGGCTATAGGATCCGCACCCGAAAGGGGGATGTGAAAAGGATGTCGTGGTACCTCAGACTGAGAGGCCTTGCGAAGGTCCCGCCTCTCAAGGGAGGTGTATATTGATGATTTTTTGATGGATGGTGGGTTCACTAGGAAACATTCAATGACATTTTCCACACCTAGGTTGGGAATGTGTTTTATGTGTTCATTTTAGCCTTAAGCATTCAAATCCTAGGTTTGGCCAAAATGCGTCTAAACTATTCTATATGAAGATGCAGATTAAATGAATACATAAAACAAAATTAAATACAAAAAACAGAGAAATTACAGAATATTAAAAGAAGAATACCTGATCCGGATGTTTGATGAAGATTCTGATTCTTGAAGTAGTTAGGATCGCCTGGAATTCGACAAGATCATCTGAGATCAGACAAGATCGTCTGAGATCTGACGAATTCGTCAAACGAATTCATCAGAGACCTGCAAACAGAAAAATAGGTGTAAAACACAAAAAATACAACTATTCTAACAGAGGGAAACAGTGTAAAATGACATCAATAATATCAAATTGAAACTTAAAAACAGAAACATGAATGAATTATGCTAATTAGATAATAATTATGATTTAATCATGAATTTGATCTAGATGGGTGAACTCTAAAATACAGAATAGCATAAAATAATGAATAAACTATCTAATTGTAGAATAAAACAATAGAGAAAAGATAGAGAAATGCAAAATTCAGGCACTGATTGCCTCAATGTTGACTGTAGTCGAAATCGTCTCGCATTGGTATGAAATCATCTCTGATTCGACAGGATCGCCTCCGATCTGAACAGGATCATCCGCGACGATGTAAGCTTGCTCTGGCTGAAAAACACTAAGGTACCTACAACAAAATTGTATAGAACTACTACAAAATAGAAACTTAGGATGTTTTATCGTATGAGAAGTCAAGTTATAGAGAATTTCAGCCAGGGGGTGCTAAGGGGAAGGCTTAGGATTAAATAGGCTTAGGAGGGAGGTTAGGAGGTTGGAGATCATCCCTATTTGGGAGATCTCCAATGAGGGAGGGTCTCTAACGGCGCAGACATGCTTTTGCCCGGATTAGAGACCCATTGGAACATAAGCTAATTGTGCAAAATCAATTTTGAGACAAGATCGTCTGGACGTCCTAGCCTAGATGAAATCGTCAGATCTGGGATGATATCGTCTGATCGGCGACGATATCATCAAACGGTCAAAACAACCTCTAAAAATGGCATAGAAAAGGGAGAAACGGATTACCCGACGATTAACGGGCGATTTAGGAGGTTAAAATTTGAATTTGAATTATTTACTAGAGTGAATGTAATTATTAAGATTTCACTACGCCAATTTTAGGGTGCTACATTTTGCCCCCTCTTTAGCGAATTTTTTGAAGAAAATGCATTAAAGATGAGTTCTTCTCGATCTACGAGAAAGCAAAAATTATTCCCATTTTTAGGTGATGATTCTTGGTCGAATCATACGACAGCTTACTATGGTGCCCCCTCAGTGTTTTTACCCAAATCGAACGTTTGAGGTAAAAACGCGAAAAAGCAAAATTATTTTTTAATAAAATTAAGAAAAATAGGGTAAAACCCTAATTCAGTTTTACTATTCATTTTTTTTTGGTTTTAGAGCTCTAGAAGCAAAAATGGTGGAGACGACGCACAGATCGATAGAGGTCCGACGCGGGCTACGGGTAAGAGTCTAAACTTAGTTTAGAATGTTTTAATTTGAATTTACATGCTTTTTAGGTGAATTTTAAATGAATTTTGAGCATCATGGCCGTTTTTGGGCTGTCGACGTCATCGGTACAAAATTGTCCTGATTTCGACGAAATCGTCAAATTAGGGACGATTTCGGCTTACAAAATCGGAGACGAATATGCTCAAATTTGGGATGATATCATCCAATATTGGACGATATCATCATTTGTGTAAAATTGAACTAATTTTACTTGCATTATTAATTACTTGAATTGTTATTAATGATTGTTTGTTGTTTTGTTGTTTATGTTGTAGAGAGGATTGCTAAAGAGTAGGGAATAGAAGTATGGAGGTTTGAGAGATGACTTGGCCACTCTAACACAGGCAAAGCAGGATCAACTGGCACAGTCCGGCTTACAGCATGTGGCAGAGATGCCACAAGTTTCTACAGACATGGGGCTACTAACAGCCCTAGCAAAAAGGTGGTATCCGAGTTCTTCCTGTTTTCGGCTATCGACAAGGGAGATGACTCCCACACTGGAGGATGTATGGAGGATTCTGAGGATCCCCATACAAGGACGGTTGATCACTCCTATGGCCAATCAGGGCCATGCTATGGGACAGTTGTGTGGTGACCCGAGCTTCACCTTGGAGAAGGGTAGAGTTAACATCGAGGCGCTACGTCAGATGCCTAGGGCATCTAGACTCACACAGGTTTTAGCTGGAGTGGTTGGTGGACTTCTGCTGTACCACCAGAGCGGGTGTAGGGTACCATGGATGCTAGCAGATGTGATCTGCGATATGTGAGACCATGGTTATAGGTTTTCTTGGGGCAGCTTTGTGCTATGCCGGTTGTATAGGATCCTACATGGGGTCGTGTACAAGGGCGATCAATGTCTAGTTATGACATCGCTCCTACAGGTTTGGTGCTGGGAGCACATTGCAGTGCGAAGGTCGGTAGGGCTTCCTTTGATAGGGATTGACGGGGAGAGGCCCCGAGTTTTCTACTGGTGGCTTCGAAGAGGGTCACAACGACGGATTGACCTACCAATGTCCTAGAGACTACTGGATGACCTTGTCCAAGACCAGATCACCTAGAGGCCATGGCAAGAGCACCCAAGGTGGGCTAAGGACGGACAGGAGTTAGCTCACGTCAGGCGAGTTTGCTGTCTATGGATGGAGAGGGGAGAGGTGGAGCTCCATTGCTATGACCGAGTTTTGTGATAGTTTGGTCTACAATAGGGGATCCCATCTCTCAAGGATTATGAGTTTTCCTAGACTATTTGGGATAACACCATAGTGAGCGGGGTTCCAAACATGCAGCGCTTCTGGAGTCAAGACTCGAACGATGCCCCCCCATTCAACTAGTGGATGGGGATGACGTAAGGGTTGCAGATGGCTATGATGCCTAGTATGCAGGCATCCGCCCTCGGATGACGAGGGCTCAAGGTCCGATACACGCAGTTGTGTGTCGGATAGGGAGGCGATGCCAGGCAGCTATGGAGGTGACCCAGGGTCACGGTGGGAGAGATCTAAGGAGGCCACAGGTGTAGGAGAGGCCGTGACAGAGGGAGAGGAGGGCAGAGAGACCCTCTTCTCCACAGGGAGAGAGGCCACCATCACTTGATAAGGGCAAGGGTATGGACACTAGGGAGATTAGCGAGATAGCGACTCTCTGAGCGAAGACGATTCGTCTCCAGGCATAGGTGCAGACCCTACAGGAGGAGGCTGCACGACATCGAGCTGAGGCTACACAGCTCAGAGATGAGATTGCACGCATCAGGGCACAAGGTGGAGGGGCGAGCACTAGGGAGCTGACATGGGCTATTGCCTAAATTACTTTTTATTAGACATTGTACTATCAGCTGGTGCCAGAGTAGGATAGACTACCCCTGCTAGCTAACATCGCAAAGCCGATCAGGATTGGGTCGTCGAGGACTTCGTCCTGATCGACGACTAGGACTCGCAGTACTACTCATACTACGATGGGGCCACCTCATCCACCTTAGGGCGAGGGAGGAGATGAGGCTGAGAGCTCGAGGGGTTCTCGAGGCTAGAGTACTGCATTACATTGTACAAATTGATATGTAGTTTTATTATTTTTGATAGAGGATTGAGTATGCCAAGGTACAGATTGTGGCATACCAATCTAGTTTTGATGATGTATATATACTGTTGATATATATAGATGAGATATGTTTTTGATCATATGACTTGTCTTATGTAATTGTATGATGCTTTTATGTTTGATTTGATTGATTTGATGATTCATGTAATTATGTCGTTGGAAGTATTATAATTTTGAATGTCATGCTTGTAAAATTTGAATAAAATAATCTGATGTAACAAATTGGTTGTATGTGATGAAATGTGATAAAAAATAAAAAGAGACTTCTAACAATAATTTCAAAGGACATTGTCACTAGTATAGACCATTTCATGGAGTCGTTGCTCACTCGGTCGTCAAGCTAATCCCAGTATAGAAATATTGTTAAAAGTAAAAGAGTGCTTAAGAGACTATCTTAAGACTTTGGTGCAATGGTGCAAATGATGATGATAATGGTTTGTTTTTTAGATTTTCATAAAAAATAGTAGGCATAAAGACTTTTCTTCTTTATATTGTTTTGGTTTCGAAAGAGTCAAGAATATTGCTGTTTTTATATTTTTATCATTATTTTTTTATTTTTGAACAAAAAATTAACAAGTGCCATAAATAAATGCAATAAATAGTTTTGAAGATTTTGATGATTAGGAATGTTTTTGGTGTTTTGGAATTTATAAATTGAAAGAAATAAAAATTAATGATTTTGAACAAATATATACATGGATGAAATGACCAAATTTATACATAGTAACGTTTAAGATGCAAAATATTCATGGGTTCTTTAAGTTCTTTGCCATCTAATGTAGATAATTTGTATGCTCCTGATTCAAATTTAGTAGTAATAATGTATGGTCCAAGCCAGTTGGGCTCAAACTTACCTTTAAGGTCCTTAGTTGCATTAGTATTTTTTTTATTTTCTTTTAAAACAAGGTCACCGATTTCAAAGGATCGATGATGAAATTTTTTAGCATATGATCTTTTAAGCTTGTGTTGGTAGGCATGAAGATGCTCCAAAGCATTGATGCATTTTTCATCTAGGAGTTCTAGCTGACTGAGTCTTCCAGCTCGATATTCATCTCCTACTTTGGTATCTTGAAGTAGCAGAGCCAAAGAAGGAACTTCTAATTCAAAGGGAAAAACCGCTTCAACACCATAAACCAAAACAAATGGTGAAGTTCCCGTGGGGGTTCGAACACTAGTTCGATAGGCCCACAAGGCTGGATATAACTGAATGTGCCAGTCACGACCAATTTTATTGAACAATATTTTGAGGATTTTGATTAAGGTTTTGTTAGATGCTTCTGCTTGACCATTACCTTGAGGATAATAGGGAGTGGACCAACGATGTTGAATCTTATATTTTTGGCATAATTTTTTAACATATTTATTTTTGAAACAAGTTCCATTTTCAGAGATGAGATTTGCAAGAATTCTAAACCTACAAATGATTTGATTAAAAATAAATTTAGAGACTTGTGTGCCAGTGCAGGAAGCTAAAGGCATAGCTTCAACCCACTTCGTGAAATACTCAGTGGCGGTTATGATGAATTTGTGTCCATCAGATGACACATGATTGATTTTGCCAATAATATCTAAGCCCCATTTAGAAAAGGGCCAAGGAGATGAAATAGCCTATAGCTCTTGTGCAGGCGCATGGAAAAGGTCAACATGTTTCTGGAACTTGTCACAATGGCGCACATAATCATGTGCATCCTTTTCCATGGGCCAAAAGTATCCTATTCGAAGGAGCTTTTTAGCAATGACACTACCACTGAAGTGTCCTCCACAAGATCCATCGTGGGATTCACTCAAGGCTGATTTGGATTCTTCTAAGTTCAAACATCTTAATAGGATACCTTCAAAAGATCTCCTATATAAAGTATTTCCAATTATTACAAATCGACTTGCTCGTCTACGTAATAACCGACACTGGTTGTTATTAGAATTGGCAGGGAAAGTCCCATGTTGGAGAAAATCAAATATGTCCATGTACCAAGGTTCAGGAGTAGTTTCATTGATTAGAAACACATCCAAAGGCTCTAAGCATGATTTATTTGAAGCGGGTTCCTAGAGTCGACGAATAATGATAGTGGCATATTCATCATCTAACTCCAATGGTAGGAGAGATGCAGTTGCGGCCATAGCGTCAGCTGCACGGTTGCAAGTTCGAGGAATAGCTTCCAAGGTCTCTTTAACAGAGACGTCGTGGAAGATATCTCCTTCCAACTCTTCATCAGAGTCAGCAATCATTTCAGGGTAAGCTATGGATAGCATGTTACATGTAAACGGCTGATTTTTTAAAGGCAAATCAAAATGCCTATCCAAATAATCTTGATAACATATGAGGTGATCATCGTCTTCAAAAGGAAAGGGTTGAACCTTACTAGGAAATAGGCCCACACCACAGCGGGCAGGCCACGGTTCTACCTCGAAAGGTTCTTTCATGCCATTTTGGAAAGGTCCCAAACCTTTCCCTTTATATCCCATTTTAAGCATTATGGGTTTAGCTTTAATATATTCATTGGTAAAATAACATCGAGCGTATCCCTCATGATGAGTTTTGATATTCCGAGGGATTCTTCCCCAGTCATATCCTTTATAAATGAAGGCACAACTCCCGACTTGGTAAGTGCTTCCCATAGGTTGTGGGATGCCCAAAGTACGAGGAGATGGCGGCAAGTTATTTAAAAGAATTGAATCTTGCATGAAAGCATTTGTTTTTTTTTATATTAATATTGTGGATAAATCTGGTAAAAGTTCATCAGAAAGAGCATAAGATGTAGAAGGGTTATTCCCTATATCTTTAGATGTGGAAGGGATGATAGATGTGTCTATAGGTTTTGAATTTATAGGGATTGAACATGAAGGATTGGTTGTAGATTTAAGATCTTTTTGAGGTTCTAGAGTGATTGGTTTAGAAGATTGTTGATCTATAGAAGAGGATGAAATTAATGGAGGGGAAATAGGTGAAGTTATGGGTGTGTGTTTCACACGTTTAGATGAAAAATAAGAACTAGGATGTGTGGATGACAGAGCGGGGAAAAATTGCACTCCAAAAGGTTCTGCCAAAGCACACATATCAAAGGGTCTAGGGTCACCATGGATAGTGACCAACTGATTTTTAAATTCAAATTTAACACATTGGTGTAAAGTTGATGGGACCGCTCGCATCGCATTGATCCAAGGGCAACCCAAAAGTATATTGTATGATGTTGGGCAATGTACAATAAACACGATTGTTTCTAGGGTTCTAGGACCAACTTGCAATGGGATGGTAATAACTCCACATGTTTCTTGTGTTTCGTCATTAAAAGCTTTGATAATCATATCAGTTTTTTTCATTTCATCACTTCTAAAGCCAAATCGTTGGTAGAAGTCAAAAGTGCAAATGTTTAGAGATGAGCCATTATCAATCAGGACTCGTTTGATGACTACATCTCCAATCAGAGCAGTGATATATAAGTGATTGTCCTTATGTAAACTGTGTTGTGGGATATCTTTATCCCAAAAGTCAATACAATCAAACTATCGAGTAATGATAGTATTGGCCATAGCTTCAGGTTGGATATTTTGAGGTACCATCATTTGGCTTAATGTAAGCATCAACTCATCCTTATGGGTAGGAGAAGATCTTAATAAATCCAAAAGGGAGATTCTGGCTATAGTATTGGATAATTGCTCATTAATATTGTAAGGGGGTTTAGGTTGAACATGGGAAGCATGATTCCCTTTATTGGGATTTTTCAAAACAAATGGAGCTGATCCATCATTTTGATTTGGTTCTTTTTGAGAATTTTGAGCCTGTTGTTGGGTAACGACTCCAATGGTACCTACAATGTTATATTGAGGACGTTGAACTGGCCTTGGTCTAGCATTTATGGCTTGTTCATTAGGAAGGAATTGATTAGAAGAAGGTCGAGTAGTAACTCTTCTAGGAAATGGTTCTTCTGGAACCATAGCATATGTGACAGGTTGAATAGGATCTGATTCATTTTTAGAACTATTCGATTGGTTTGAAGTAATGTCTAGTTCACTTTCAGTATCTGATTCTATATCACTAGAATCTAAAGTTTGAAAATTATGTAGGGGCCTGGTTGTAACCAAGGATAAGGTTGTGTCAAATATTTGAGGATCCTGAACAGGTAATTGTCCGCTAATGGTTCCTACATATCGGGTAGGAGGAGGAACATTATGATGTTCGATTTGATTGACCACTTCTTTACCATGTCTTGGTAAATGGTGTTGAAATATGTCTAATGTTTGATTAGCATTTTGATTTTGATTTTGGGGAATGGTCTTTTGAGTATTATTAGGAGCATTTTGTTTAGGTTGGAAGGCTTGCACCTCCATTTCATTATTATCAATCTGTAGATTAAAGATACAACGCCAAACAAAAGATAAAGAAGTCACGATAAAAAGTAAGACAGAACACAGTTGTACAAAACAAACGATTTTTATTAATCAACGGAGTTTAAAAACTCCTTTTGAGTACAACAGGGCCTGTAACCCTTTTCGTGATACAAAAATTACAGTTTGTGCTAGGGTTCTCCGAAACCCTAGCTGGCACAATGGGTGGCGTCTCCGAAGAATATATCTTTAACCCCAACAAGGTGAGTGGGCTTTGTTGTATCCTGTAGCTCGGACCACTCCAGCTTAAACAACTGCTATCAACACACCAGATCTGCCATTAAAATCCTGCACACATTAACACTATCAAGGAGTTAGAAATTAATAAGAGGGCTCCACTGTGTGAGCCCTCAGAAACAATTTAAAACCCTAGAAAAATAGAATGCAGGAATTCAACAACAGATTAATAAAAGAAAAGAAGTTACTTGCTTTAAGCTGATTTATACCTGTTCTCTGTTAACGCGGCTAGACCAGGCGGCACCTGGAAGTAATGTGGCTGTCAAATCGGCTGCAGAAGGCGCCCTGGTGCACTCGCTGAACGCCCGCGTGCTTCTGAATCAGGGTTTCAGACGCCGGTCTGCGTCTGTGGCTGCGGGTAAACGCCCGCGGGCACTTGCGACAAGAATGTGGAATTCTGCAGAGTGCTGCAGAAGAGATGGCGGTGAAGTTGGCGACGGATGCGGCGATGGATGCGGCGAAAAGGATGCGGCGATGGATAGCTGAAGAGATAGATGAAATAGAAGAGATAGGTCCAAAAGATAGCAAAGATAGCAAAGATAGGAGAAGAAGATAGGGTTTGAGCCATCAAAGTGACTCAATTTATAATCCACTCTTAGGGCACACTTTAGGGTTTTAACGACACTTTGAATGTGTGGCTAAGATTAAAGTGGATCCAAGGGTAGAGAATAAATCTAGGTTGTGAAACGGATTAAGATGGATGGACGGATGAGATTAAATGAAGGATGGACGGCTTAGATTAAATCACTTAAACTATATTTATATATATATAAAAATATATTAAAATATTAAAATATATATATAAATAATAATTTAAATAAATTTGGGGATGAAAAATGGCGGGAAAGGTGAAATTGGGCCAAATAATGGCGGGAAGGTGTGGATTTGGGCCAAATAATGGCGGGAAGATGTGGATTTGGGCCAAATAATGGCGGGAAGGATGGATGACTGACACGTGGCTGACAGGAAGGTATAGATGACTTACAAGTGGCTGGATTTTGGTGTCTACAGATGCCCCTTTTGAGCCGCCTTGTGTGAAGACACAATGCAAAGACAAAAACTTAAGACACCCGAAAAGCTGGATCAGACGCAACTCTCTCTCAAGACTAAAGCACAACTTTGAAGACCAAAGAAATAAAAGAATATTTAAAATTTTTCAGCTTACCCCCTCAATTGGCGAGCGAGAATGGTTCTCACAAGCCAATTGGAAGAAATTCGGAAGAAAATGAACCGTTTTTGCCCCAACGGTGAAAAAAAAAGGGGTTGGTGTATGAACCATCTGTTTATGTCCCAACAGTAAAAGGGGTTGGTGTACAAACCAGAAAGATTGAAGAGATATGAGTGATGTGAAAGATGGACCGTTTTCTCCCCCAACGGTTATAAAGGGATTTTTGCCAAACTCGTAAACTCCATGATCATGTAAGATGAATTCCATTATAGGAAAATTAGAAATTGATAACGGATGCCCCAACTCCTGTGTGTGAATCCGTACTGTTGATGAAATTGCCTTGTTGGCGCCATTGATATGCAGAGATGAAAGATGCATGAAAGAGTCCAGAACTCAGAGATGCTCCTAGTGACTGTATGGATAATTCCTCGGGTCGGAACCAATCAACCTAGGTAGCCTCAATCTCTAGCAAGACTCAAAATAATGATGATATTAAAGATTGTCCATGTTTAAGGCCCCATGAACTAGGCCATCAATGACAACCGTTGAGCAAATTAATCTTGGTATGAGGTCACTTGAAAAGTAGAATACCCAAAATTGATTTCCAATTTTCAAACAATGAAATAATTGATGATGATAAATGGTAAGTGTCCTTATGGTGGTTTAATCCTCTTACCGAATTGCATGGATTCAAATCGCCGCAATCGCCAAGGTGATAGAATATACCACTAGATACGAGGTTTACTTTAATTTGATTTGGCAAAAATATGCATGATGAAAGAAGAATGAATGAAATTGACGATAGATCAGAAGAATTGATGAATGTGGTTAATTTTGTGAAGGTTTTGAATATTTTTAACCCAATTTGTAAAACAATGATGAATGATGCGCTTTTTGAGCGAAATGACAAAATTTGTGTCCAAAACTCGTTGTAACCTTCACAAAATGTTTTATTATGATAAGAAGAATGGATGAATGCAATTTGATGAAATTTGGAGGAGGTAAGCTTCAATTTTGCAAGTTTTGTTCCTTTATTCAATACTGACACCAAACGCCGGTCTGCATTTGTGGTTGGCAGAGACGCCCGCCGGTGTTTAGGCGCTCTACAAACGTAGGACTGCGTCTGAATGCGCCATGAAATGCCCCACTGCATTTCAGGGCACCAAAACCAGCTATTTAAACAGTTTCAGCGAGAATTTCGCTCATTTGTGCGTTCGAGCTTGAGAGAAGTGCGTCTGAGGGAGTGGAGTGAAGTGAAAGGTTGTGTGGGAGGGGAGCTATGGCGGAGATGGGAGCGGACGCGCCAAGGCAAGCCACTGAGGTATTTGTTCATTTAAGCAAGTACTTATTATGTGTTTTTTTTTTTTTTTGGGAAAAATTTGTAACAAATTTTTGTTTTGTTGTTTTGCAGCTTAGGGTGTTAGAGGCACGACACCGATTCTCCCCTATCATTCCGGGGATGAGGAGGTCGTTGTCCCAGGAAGACTGGGAGATATTGGAGGCAAGGGGACTAGCGGAGGCAGCCCGGTTGGAGGTAGTTCGGGGGATGAGGGGACCCTAGGCACACCACTAGGTCTAGGGCTCCTACTAGGTCTCAGGGGTCCTCTTTTGATGGTTAGCTTAGTGCTTAGATGCACTCTTTATGAGCCTTGGTGCTCTATTGTATATTGTAGCCTTTTGGCATTCATTGTACAGCTTGACCTTTATACATATATATATATACATGGCTTTTATTTATTTGGTGTTTTACTCTCTTTTGTGTGAATGCCTATGTTTTTGTGATGCATGTTTTTATATGTTTTAATGTTTTTGATGCATATGTGATGGAATGGAATGCAAACTTATAGATGATTAATGCGAGACTAAGTAAATGAAATATGCACTAAGAAGCACTCATACTTTTAGATAGTTAGATTTAGCGAACTCGTTATCATAATTGTTTAATCAGGGGCACCGAACTTGGTGGCTTGTGAATGGATGACGTATGGAATGACATGAATATGGAAGAAGATATGGAGGGTGATATGGAGGTTGATATGGGGAAGACTGTTTTACAAAGACTCAAACATGCTAGTGGTATCAAACAAACTTACTAATACCGCCTAATTCAACTAGGACCAAATGTGTGTGCATGCGAGTTCATTAACCAAATCGGAAGCATGGTAGTGACTCTAGGCAATCAAAAACCCGTGTGTGTGCAAGTGTGTTCATTAACCTCATCTTGCATAAATTAGGTAACCCCGTTATGGAGAAGACCCCGAAGCTAGTTTGTCCGTATGAGCATTCGGAGGTCTCTTTTTGAGGAGAGACATGTCGCCACGCAATGAGTATACTCCACCGCCACCAAGCGTCTATAGCCCCGATGAAGGTTAACTCCATAGTCCATGTTGTTTTTGACCTTTGTAAGCCTTGGGGATGACTACCTATCCGTCCGATCGGACAAGTAGTACGATCCTTACAACTTATTTGGGATCAGTGGTGTGTGAAAAATGTTCATTTCCTTAGAGCTTTGGGGAATCGGATTCTCAACCGAAGTATGATGAGAATTTTACCCTATCCTTACTACTCGGTTTATATTTATATTTTGTGATTGCTTGTGATAGTGGTAAGAACCACTGTTTTATGGACTATGTTTGCATGATAGGACAAACGAGGATTACCCTTTTCACTTCAAGGCACAACCCAAGGATGGTGTTATCTCTCTTTGACACAAGATGTTTTTAAGATGTGAAAATGTGATAGGTTCAAGACCGCTTTTGAAATCATTTCCCAATACTCAAGATTTTATTTAGTGTAATTTGTGATATGGCCCTAGAGAACTTTGACATGCATTTCAAAGTTTGCTTAAAACACTAGGAATGGCTCGAGTGACTCGAAAACATTTTGGCAATGTAAATATGTGCAAATGGAAAATGGGTGTACGAATGACAATTCGGTTTGATGGATTTTATGAAGGTGCCCCCGATTAAGGCAACATGACTTTTGCTTGACCAAATTTTATATCCAAAAGATAGAATGGTCTCTAACATGATATGCAACTATGGCTGAAAATGAAATGTTATGGTTTTCAATGAGATGTATGCACATGAAATGCAATGTTTTTGAATGAGATGTATGCAACTAACAATGAAATGCAAATTCTTTTTATTTTATTTGTTTTTTTTTTTTTTTTGTTGTACAAGCCATGTATATATGTACATATAAAATTCAAACTATGCGTAGAATGCCCTCAAGTGTATAACATTAAGTGGTTCGGGTTCTTCCTCTCCCTCTAAACTGGCAAGTCTATAAGTTCCATTACCCACTCTTTCAAATGACCATATATGGACCTAACCAATTAGCCGCGAATTTATCTCGAAGATGCGGCAATGCATTGGTGTTTTGTTGATTCTCTTTAAGGACAAGATCCCCTACTTGAAATTCTCTTAGATGAACTTTGGCATTGTAAGCACGTTTCAATCGGTCTTGATAAACTCGCAAATGCTCTAAAGCATTGATTCGTTTTTCATCTATGAGTGTGAGTTGATCAAGACGTGCTTGTCTAGCAATATCATCATCGATAAATTCCTGCAAAGAAATTCGCAAGGAAGGGATCTCGACGAGGCGGAGCTAAGACTCGGCGGAGACGCTAAGTACCGCTTGATGTCATCAAAGGCTTTCTCGACACTCATCTCGTCCATGAAAATTGTACCCCCTTTTGTAGTAGGTGGCAAAATGGCCTACATTTATCATAAAGTTGTGCAATAAAGCGACGGATTGAATTAATCTTTCCTTGTAAACTACGCAACTCCTTCAAATTAGTTGGGGGACACATTTCCATAATGGCTTTGACCTTGTTTGGGTCCACCTCAATACCTCGTTTAGAGATAATAAAACCTAGGAGTTTGCCTGAGGTAACACCAAAGACACATTTCTTAGGCTTATCCGGATCATATGGATTATGGAGCGGGGTGAATAAGTCTTCGAAATTCATTGTCGACTTATGGAAGAAAGGATGGGCGGAATGGAAGGGAAAACCGGTGAAGACCTCAGAAGACCTGAGATGCAAAACAACATAGTTTTTCAGTTTTTTTTTTTTTTTTTGTAGTGGTGAAAACCACTATTTTAGTATATACATATAATACAGGTTTGGATTATGGCTTATGGATGTGGCGGAGGGGGTGGTTCACCTCGTTCTTGTGGAAGAAACAAGCGAAAGATGGCTTCTTGGAGAGGGAACAATTGGAGATAAAACTCGTCTTGTTCAATGAGGGTAACAATTGGCGCCGACTCTTCTTCGTATTCATCACCATTTGACATGACGTCAAATTCTTCATAGGCTTCATCTTCGGATTCGTCGGGGTGGAGGATTTCTTCTTCTGAATTAAGATTAATGCTTTGAAAAGCTCGTTCAAAAGAAGAAAGGGATGGAAGTGGTTGGTAGCCCAGACCAAAACGCTCAGTGGGTCTCTGATATGGCATATCGATGCGTTCAGTTACTCCTTGCTCGTAGCGACCTAGGCCAAATTGCTGCCAATTATGTCTGTGGAAATAGCGAGAGGGAAAACCCTCCATCCTTTCGATATTGGCAGTGACTGGATGCTTAGGTTCTAGTATGGTGGTAGGACTAGAAGATGACTCTATTCCCCCATATACAAAATTAATGGAATTTGGCATAGAACCCATGTTATAAACCGATCCAATGGATAAATGTTGGTCATGTGGACGACCAAAATCTTTAACTGTTTGCACATTGAACGGTGTGATGTGGACATCTTGAATGGCATACTCACCAATACCTGCATCAATGAGATGGACCTTGACTTGGGAGGGAGAAAGACTAGATGATGGAATAGAAGAATGTGGGATAGAAGAATTGGAAGGATTTGGTTGGGTTGATGCTTCACTAACTTGTGAAACATCACCTGGTGATGGTTGGGAAGATGGAGGAATAATAGGTGATGTTGAAGAAGGTGTAGAAGAATGGGGTAATGACGTGGAAAGAGATGATTGGTCATGGCCACATGTGCATGTGGTCACTGATGAAGAAGAAGGAAGATTAGGAGATGAAGAAAGTGGTGAATGAGATGGAATAGCGGAAGAGGAAGATGGTTGCGATATGATGGGTAGCTCCTCAAGAATGGGAGCTTTAGAAGAAGATGGTATAGAAGAAGTAGATGGGGTCAAGAAAAGATGAGTGGATGGCAACACAATCTCATAAGGATTTGAGACATAGTTGCAATGTTTGAAGGGTTCAATGTCAGCAGGTACACAATGAACTCGTCCCTCATATACATACTTCAGACATTGATGCAAGATAGAAGGGACACATCTCATCTCCCTAAGCCAAGGCCGTCCAAGCAATACATTGTATGCCATGGACCCTTCCAAGATGTGAAACAAGGTATGCAAAGTTCGGGCCCCTACCTCAATGGGCAAGATAACCGTGCCAACCGTGGAAGATAAAGCATCATTGAATGCTTTAAGAGTAAAAGTCGACTTTGTGATAAGGGATGGCGACAACTTTAGATGACTCAACGCCGATGTTGTAATGATATTGATTGAGGAACCGGTGTCAATTAAGACTCTCTTGAATGGCTTGTGATCGATCTTGGCCATGATATGCAATGGAGGATCTATACTTTCGTTGACATAGGTTTGATTTCAAAATCATAGAAAGTGATGGAGGGCTCCATGCATGTTTGAATACTCCCCACAAAGTTGTTGAAGGCATTAGTATCTTGAGTTTGAAGCTCGATTGACTTTAAAATTTCCATTAATGCCTCTCTATGCGGGGGAGATTGTTGAATGAGGTCATAGATCGATAACTTGGCATAAGCCATTTTTAAACCGGTAGTTAACCGGCTACTCAATGACATGATGGGTCGTTGGCGTTGAGTAGAATGATTTAGCGGTTGTTGAGAAGTACTAGCACGTCGTTGGGTCACCGTTACCCGAGGTGGACCGGGGTTTGTACAGGTGGTCGTGGTTCAGCCTCGATTTGGTTGGTTCGCCCTTTGACCCCGGGTTACTACGTTAATAGTACCCACAAAACCTTGGTATGGTTGTACATGGTTGACTTGATTAGGAGGAGTTACCCGAGTTACTCCCCCTGAAGTTGTTGGAGCTTCCTCCCGATGTGGAAGGGGTGTTTGAAATATACCAAGATTTTGATTTTGTTGGGCTAAGGGGCTATCCAATTTAATGGCTCCAATCTCAATAAGATCTTGGATCACATGTTTGAAAGCTGTACAATTATTGATATCGTGCCCATTTTGCCTATGATAAGGACAAAATAGGTACTCCTTGTAATACTTCCCCCTTCTAGATGGGTCTAAAGGTTTAAACTCAGGTAAAGTTAACTGATTTGTGCTATATAACTTATTGAATATGACCGCATATGGTTCATCTAAAGGTGTGAACTGTCGCTTGGGACGATTGTTTTGCCAAGGTCGAGTTTCCATGGTTGGCCCAGTATTGTGAGCTGGTTGAGGAGGGGCGGGTACCGCATGATAAGCAATTGGTTGCGGTTGACTTTGCATTACTTGTTGTTGTTGAGCCATTACGGGCTGGCTCGCCACCACTTGATTAACTTGGTTAACATTTGAGGCTGTACTAGCCTGTGCTTGTTTGTTTTGGCCATAATTATTATTTCGTTGTTGGCCCTTTTGTTGCCATTCTTTTCTACGGGGTTTTAAAACACCCTCTTGGACTTTAATGTCTTCTATGATACTTGCTTGGGCCAAAGCCTCTTCAAAAGTCCTGTATTGTTGTAATTGGAGTAACCAAGAGATAGGTTTTAGACAACTCTGGGTGAACATTTTGGTTAACTCCTCCATTGGTAGGGAGAATGGCAATTTATTAATGATAGCCCTCCAACGGTTTCCAAAGTCATAAATAGTCTCATCGTCATGTTGCTTGAGCTTGTATAAGTCGGACAATGAAACTTTCCTTTGTACATTTAGGGAGAATCGTTCTAAAAATAGATTAATCAATTGTTCGTAAGCATAAATGCTATGGTGAGCTAAATGATTGTACCATTGTACAACATCTCCTCCTAATGTCTGAGGAAAAGTTCTGAGCATAAGAGCATCATTATTTTGGATTCTAAAGCAAGCATGCATGAATGAGCTCACATGTTCATGAGGATCCTCAGTTCCTCAAAATTTGTCAAACTTCGGTAATGTGAAATCAGTCGGATATGGCGGTGAAGGTACCGAAGGATGAATTGGTTGATTGATCAACGACCTTAGCGTAGGTTTCGACTAGATGAGCCGGGCATGTTGAGCATAAGGTTGTCAATCTGTTGTTGCATAGCATGGAGTCGAGAATCTTCATGAAAATTTTGATTCGTTTGATGATTATGATGATGCAATGGAGGAGTGGAAAAATGATGAGATGGGATGAAATTGCCTGGATTAGGCGGTGTGGAATGGACAAGTTGTTGGTATGGATGATACCGAAAAGAAGGTGATTGGGGTGAATGATGAACTGGACTCGGTTGGGAGAAAGGTGGGGTAGGAATGGACACCACCGAATATTGGGGTGCCCAGGTGGGGCCCGAGCTAAGAAAAGTTGGCTGGGTAGAAATTGGTTGGGGTGTAGGATTTACTACGACAGGTGGTTGAGCATTTTGTTGCCGTTGTTGCTGAAGCAACTTGTCGAGGTACTCCCTAACCTTATTAATCTCTAACCCAAGGGAGGTGGGATGATTGGATGAAGGTGGAGGGCAGGCTGCCATGGTAGTCACAGGAGACTGCATAGCAGGGGCAATGAAGGTGGCTGAAGTAGGCGGTACCTGGGAAGAAACAAGAGATCGTGCCCGTGTAGGGTGAAACCATAAATGGTTTGGGAAGAAGAGGGTTGAAATTGGTCATGGCTAGAGGAGGTTCCACCAACCTCATAGAGAGAATTGGTGTACACCCGGTTAAATGGAGGAGAAAGTGGTCGGGAAGACACTACATTTGTCTCCAAAGGAGGACAATTGAGCATCCGGGAAGATGTTGGAGATGAAGCCGACTGAGCAGATACAACATTAGCCTCAAAAAAAGGGTTAGTGTAGACCCGAGTGAAACCAGCGGGTATGGTTGATGCAATATCCTGCTGAAAAATAGAATCTTGCATAGGGGAATCTTGGATTGGCTCAAGGACATAGCCAGTGCCATCTCTTAAGTGAGTTTGCACTTGGGCCATATCAATGTGGGTAATATGACAGGAATTGTCTTCCTCCATGGGCATGGCCATGCGATAGATGGTAGAAGGACGTGAAAGACCCATGTGCGAACCTCGCCCGAAATTCACTAGGATAAGTGGCCATGTTGGTGGTGGGGATGTTCTGTGAATTATTCATTTGATTATTTAGATTTAACACTTTAGATTGATTCCTTGTTAAGACCATAACGCAATAAATCTAAACAAATTCAGAAAAGAAGAATGCAAAACTTAAATGATAAATTTACACTAAAGAAATTATCAGAAAATAGTCACAACCTAGGTTTCAACCAATATGTCTTACCTCTGGTTAATTAATTATTTTCTGATCTTAATTTGCAGTAAATTTTAAGTGTCCGGTTTATGAGTTTTGCATGTGATCTAATCTTGAATTATTCACAAAAAAGGTAAAAACTATGGCTAGGAAAGGACAACGAGATTCTTACTGGTGATGAAATCCAGCAAGTTTGCTCGGGGGTGACCTATGGTGTCTAAGGTAGAAGTTTAATGGATGGAGATGAATTCCACCGTCACTAAACTTCAAGCAATACCTGGTGATGAAATCCAGATATTACTGTTTTAAATGCAATATGAGATGCAATGAATTTTATTTTAAGTGTTTTAGTTGTCTAATGTATACATACAAAGCTATAAATCAAAAGTTCTAATGATCTAAGCAAGAGGCCACCGAAAACATGCCATTTCCTCTCGAAGAAGTGGAGTACACCGTTTAAAACCCCCCGCCTACCAATGATATCAGATATCAAAGGAGCAACCGGAAGGTTCGTCCACTTCTCTCGCTCGGAATCACCCAATGGCAGGAGTACTATTGACATCCAATCAATAGTCCTACTTAGATAACTAAAACAGATAATTCGTAGCTATTCTAATATGCAGCTAGGTATGCAAAATATTTTTTTTTATGCAAGCAAAAACCAATAATGCAATGCAAAAAAATGTAACTAAAAATGTAACAAAAAAAAAAAAAAAAAATAACTGTTCTTTCCAGATTACTTAGTTTTTGTTCATTTTAAAGCAATGATCTGAAAAAAAAACAGAATATAGCAGAAAAACCAAAACAAAAAGGTTAGAAACTAGTAAGAGGGCTCCACTGTGTGAGCCCTCAAAAACAGTCTAAAACCCTAGAAATGAAATAAATAGAATGCAGAATCTAACGGCAGATTAATACATAAAAAGAAGTTACTTGCTTTAAGCTGATTTATACCTGTTCTCTGTTAACGCGGCTAGACCAGGCGGCACCTAGAAGTAATGTGGCTATCAAATCGACTGCAGAAGGCGCCCTGGTGCACTCGCTGAATGCCCGCATGCACTTGTGACAAGAATGGGGAATTCTGCAGAGTACTGCAGAAGAGATGGCGGCGAAGTTGGCGACGGATGCGACGACGGATGCGGCGATGGATGCGGCAAAAAGGATGCGGTGATGGATAGCTGAAGAGATAGATGAAATAGAAGAGATAGGTCCAAAAGATAGCAAAGATAGCAAAGATAGGAGAAGAAGATAGGGTTTGAGCCATCAAAGTGACTCAATTTATAATCCACTCTTAGGGCACACTTTAGGGTTTTAACGACACTTTGAATGTGTGGCTAAGATTAAAGTGGATCCAAGGGTAGAGAATAAATCTAGGTTGTGAAACGGATTAAGATGGATGGACGGATGAGATTAAATGAAGGATGGACGACTTAGATTAAATCACTTAAACTATATTTATATATATATTAAAATATATTAAAATATTAAAATATATATATAAATAATAATTTAAATAAATTTGGGGATGAAAAATGGCGGGAAAGGTGAAATTGGGCCAAATAATGGCGGGAAGGTGTGGATTTGGGCCAAATAATGGCGGGAAGATGTGGATTTGGGCCAAATAATGGCGGGAAGGATGGATAATTGACGCGTGGCTGACAGGAAGGTATAGATGACTTACAAGTGGCTGGATTTTGGTGTCTACAGAATCAAATCTTGTATTTTATGTTTCAACCTTTTACAAGCATTGGTAGAGTGTCTAGGTCCTCTATGGAAATCACAGTGTAAGTCAGCTCTGTATCCGAGTATAGTTGGATCAGGTTCCCGAATAGCTGGTAATTGGATCAAACCTCTTTCGAGTAATTGAGGTAAAATCGTTGATAAGGGTTGATTCAACCGAGTAAATTCTCGAGGAGGCTTATCAGGAGGTTTTAATATAAATTTTTCTGTTGTCTTCGTTGCATTGATATTAGCAACATTTTTGCTATTAGTGACTCTGTCACCAACAACTTGTTTGTTTTTATATTGATTTCTGGATGTTTTATCATCATCCTTCTTCCTAAGTTGGCCTCTCCTGATGAGGGCATCTTCTACTCTTCGAGCTAAATCTATAGCTTTGATCGAAGGTAGTTAAAGTAGCGATTGATAGTTCATAAGATATTTGTTCTTGTAAATTATTGATAAAAATGTCCAACATTTCCCTATAAGGTAGCACAAAGTGCGATTTTCTTGTCAATTGCCTCCATCTAGCTAAGAAATCGGCAAAACATTCATCCTTGTCTTGTTTTAAGTTGTATAGATCTTTAATGGTTACATGCCTCTCGATGTAGGCACTAAATTGATGGACAAAATATTCAGCTATTTCTTTAAAGTTTCTCAAAGAATGAGTGGGCAATTGATAGTACCACTCTAATGCCATTCCACCTAAACTTTTCGGGAACATTTTAAGTAATAGCAAGTCATCATGTGATATATCATGACATGCTATCCTAAACATGCAAAGATGCTTTATGGGATCTTTGGTTCCTTTATATATAGGCAAGATGGGCATGGAAAAATGCTTAGGGTATGGTTGACCTACAACCATGGGATCCAAATATTGACTACATATCTCTCGATAATTGTACGAGGGACGGTAGGGATCTATCTGGTCCATACGCGAAGCTAACTGTTTCACCATGGCTTCCAGATTACTAGTTTGCCCCCCATATTGGTTTGGTAGGGCATTGACATGGGTTTTGTGAGTATATGATGGAGGGACATGAAGATTAGATGCTATGTTACTATTGTGTAAATTGTTGGTAGGAAAGGTGTTATGAAGGAATTTTGAAGTGGTATTATGTTGTATTCCAGATTGTTGAAAATTGGTGTTTGGCTTCGTTTTAAGTTTTTGTTTACTTGAAGCATATTGCTCAATAGTTTGGCGAAATAAAGTAGTGAAGGAAGTTTTATTTTGTGTGGGAATTATTTTAGGTTGAATAACAGGTTCCTTAGGAGGTTGGATAACCTGTTGTTTTGACATGTTTTGCATCATAGTGACCATATCTGTATTGGATGGCCCAGCCTTATCACTTTCTTGATCAATGAAATACAAGGGATTAGTGCACACATCATACATATGTTCCATGGCCGCTTGAGTGTCACTAATTTGCCCTTTATCAATACAACCTGCCACATTAAGGCGTCAATGTTATCATTGAGAAATTTTTGAAAATGATCTACGTTGTCAAAAGCAATGGTTCCATCTGGAGCTACTCTAGGGGATGAGGGTCCATCCTCTTTAACACTTTCTTCTTGTTCATTATCTTCACCTAAGTCATCTTCTGGGTGATCTAAAGTTGCGCCTTCCGGAATTGGATCTTCAAGAAGGACATTTGGGTCTCTAGTTTTATCTTGTAACCAATCTTCTTCTTCTCCTTCAGTTTGTTTACCATTCCTAAGTTTAGGCATTGTGCCTTAATTTTAGATTTTAGCCAATATATATATATATATATATATATATATATATATATATATATGCAACAAGCTTAAGAGGTATATATTACTTATATACATACTACAATATTTGAAAATGAAATGATTAAGTTTTTGCTATGTTTTTTTAGTTTTTTAGTTTTTCTTTGTTTTTGGAATAATATTGTAAAGACAGCAAATAACACAATAAATGCAAGAAATAAGACTGAAAGTAATAATCTAGTTTTCTATAAACAATTTATAAATGTCATTAATGGGCTCGAGTTCTTCAGAAGTCACGACGTGTTCTTCTTCAAATTGAAAATTTTCTTTTAAAAATTTAATGAAAAGAGCTATAGAAATACCATGTATTTCAGATTCTGATTGATAATAATAATTCTCACGACAATATTCACGATACAACATAGCTCTAGGAATGTTGTATTTACTAGAGTGAATGTAATTATTAAGATTTCACTGCGCCAATTTTAGGGTGCTACATTTTGCCCCCTCTTTAGCGAATTTTTCAAAGAAAATACGGTAAAGATGAGTTCTTCTCGATCTACGAGAAAGCAAAAATTATTCCCATTTTTAGGCAACGATTCTTGGTCGAATCGTACGACAGCTTACTAATCTTATGATTAGAAGAAGATGGAACAACATTCCTAGAGCTATGTTGTATCGTGAATATTGTCATGAGAATTATTATTATCAACCAAAATCTGAGATACATGGTATCACTATAGCTCTTTTCATTAAATTTTTAAAAGAAAACTTTCAATTTGAAGAAGAACACTTCATGACTCCTGAAGAACTCGAGCCCATTAATGATATTTATAAATTGTTTATAGAAAACTAGATTATTACTTTCAGTTCTTATTTCTTGCATTTATTGTGTTATTTGTTATCTTTACAATATTATTTCAAAAACAAAGAAAAACTAAAAAAACTAAAAAACATAGCAAAAACTTAAACATTTCATTTTAAATATTGTAGTAGGTATATAATTAATATATACCTCTTAAGCTTGTTGCATATATATATATATATATATATATATATATATATATATATATATTTGCTGAAATCTAAAATTAAGCACAATGCCTAAACTTAGGAATGGTAAAGAAACTGTAGGAGAAGAAGAAGATTGGTTACAAGATAAAACTAGAGACCCAAATGTCCTTCCTGAAGATCCAATTCCGGAAGGAGAAACTCTAGATCAACCAGAACATGACCTAGGTGAAGATAATGAACAAGAAGGAAGTGTTAAAGAGGATGGATCCTCATCCCCTAGAGTAGCTCCAGATGGAACTATTGCTTTTGACAACGTAGATCATTTCAAGAAATTTCTCAATGATAACATTGATGCCCTTAATGTGGCAGTTCGTATTGATAAAGGGCAAATTAGTGACACTCAAGCAGCCATGGAACATATGTATGATGTGCGCACTAATCCCTTGTCTTTCATTGATCAAGAAAGTGATAAGGTTGGGCCATCCAATACGGATATGGTCACTATGATTCAAAACATGTCAAAACAACAGGTTACCCAACCTCCTAAGGAACCTGTTATTCAACCTAAAATCATTCCCACACAAAAGAAAACTTCCTTCACTACTTTATTTCGCCAAACTATTGAGCAATATGCTTCAAGTAAACAAAAACCTAAAACGAAGCCAAACACCAATTTTCAACAATCTGGAATACAACATAATACAACTTCAAAATTCCTTCATAACACTTTTCCTACCAACAATTTACACAATAGTAACATGGCATCTAATCTTCATGTCCCTCCATCATATGCTCACAAAACCCATATCAATGCCCTACCGAACCAATATGGGGGGCAAACTAGTAATCTGGAAGCCATGGTGAAACAATTAGCTTCGCGTATGGACCAGATAGATCCCTACCGTCCCTCGTACAATTATCGAGAGATATGTAGTCAACCTTTGGATCCCATAGTTGTAGCTCAACCATACCCTAAGCATTTTCCCATGCCCATCTTGCCTATATATAAAGGAACCGAAGATCCCATAGAGCATCTTCGCATGTTTAGGATAGCATGTCATGATATATCACATGATGACTTGCTATTACTAAAAATGTTCCCAAAAAGTTTAGGTGGAATGGCATTAGAGTGGTACTATCAATTGCCCACTCATTCTTTGAGAAACTTTGAAGAAACAATTGAATCTTTTGTCCATCAATTTAGTGCCTACATCGAGAGGCATGTAACCATTAAAGATTTATACAACTTAAAACAAGACAAGGATGAATGTTTTGCCGATTTCTTAGCTAGATGGAGGCAATTGATAGGAAAACTGCACTTTGTGCTACCTTATAGGGAAATGTTGGACATTTTTATCAATAATTTACAAGAACAAATATCTTATGAGCTATCAACCGCTACTTTAACTACCTTCGATCAAGCTATAGATTTAGCTCGAAGAGTAGAAGATGCCCTCATTAGGAGAGGCCAACTTAGGAAGAAGGATGATGAGAAAACATCCAGAAATCAATATAAAAACAAACAAGTTGTTGGTGATGGAGTCATTGACAACAGAAATGTTGCTAATATCAATGCAACGAAGACAACAAAAAAATTTATATTGAAACCTCCTGATAAGCCTCCTCGAGAATTTACTAGATTGAATCAACCCTTATCAACTATTTTACCTCAATTACTCGAAAGAGGTTTGATCCAATTACCAGCTATCCGGGAACCTGATCCAACTATACCCGGATACAGAGTTGACTTACACTGTGATTTCCATAGAGGACCTGGACACTCTACCAATGCTTGTAAAAGGTTGAAACATAAAATACAAGATTTGATTGATAATAATGAAATGGAGGTGCAAGCCTTCCAACCTAAACAAAATGCTCCTAATAATACTCAAAAGACCATTCCCCAAAATCAAAATCAAAATGCTAATCAAACATTAGACATATTTCAACACCCTTTACCAAGACATGGTAAAGAGGTGGCCAATCAAATCGAACATCATAATGTTCCTCCTCCTACCCGATATGTAGGAACCATTAGCGGACAATTACCTGTTCAGGATCCTCAAATATTTGACACAACCTTATCCCTGGTTACGACCAGGCCCTTACATAATTTTCAAACTTCGAATTCTAGTGATATAGAATCAGATACTGAAAGTGAACTAGACATTACTTCAAACCAATCGAATAGTTCTAAAAATGAATCAGATCCTATTCAACCCATCACAGATGCTATGGTTCCAGAAGAACCATTTCCTAGAAGAGTTACTACTCGACCTTCTTCTAATCAATTCCTCCCTAATGAACAAGCCATAAATGCTAGACCGAGACCAGTTCAACGTCCTCAATATAACATTGTAGGTACCATTGGAGTCGTTACCCGACAACAGGCTCAAAATTCTCAACAAGAACCAAATCAGAATGATGGATCAGCTCCATTTGTTTTGAAAAATCCCAATAAAGGGAATCATGCTTCCCATGTTCAACCTAAACCCCCTTACAATATTAATGAGCAATTATCCAATACTACAGCCAGAATTTCCCTTTTGGATTTATTAAGATCTTCTCCTACCCATAGGGATGAGTTGATGCTTACATTAAGCCAAATGATGGTACCTCAAAACATTCAACTCTGAAGCTATGGCCAATACTATCATCACTCGAGAGGTTGATTGTATTGACTTTCGGGATAAAGATATCCCACAACACAGTTTACATAAGGATAATCCCTTATATATTACTGCTTTAATTGGAGATGTAGCCATCAAACGATTCTTGATTGATAATGGCTCATCTCTAAACATTTGCACTTTTGACTTCTACCAACGATTTGGCTTTAGAAGTGATGAAATGAAGAAAACTGATATGATTATCAAAGCTTTTAATGACGAAACACAAGAAACGTGTGGAGTTATTACCATCCCATTGCAAGTTGGTCCTAGAACCCTAGAAACAACCGTGTTTATTGTACATTGCCCAACATCGTACAATATACTTTTGGGTCGCCCTTGGATCAATGCGATGCGAGCGGTCCCATCAACTTTACACCAATGTGTTAAATTTGAATTTAAAAATCAGTTGGTCACTATCCATGGTGACCCTAGACCCTTTGATATGTGTGCTTTGGCAGAACCCGTTGGAGTGCAATTTTGCCCCGCTCTGTCATCCACACATCCTAGTTCTTATTTTTCATCTAAAACTGTGAAACACACACCCATAACTTCACCTATTTCCCCTCCATTAATTTCATCCTCCTATATAGATCAACAATCTTCTAAACAAATCACTCTAGAACCTCAAAAAGATCTTAAATCTACAACCAATCCTTCATGTTCTATCCCTATAAATTCAAAACCTATAGACCACAATCAACATCTATCATACCTTCCACATCTAAAGATATAGGGAATAATCCTTCTACATCTTATGCTCTTTTCGATGAACTTTTACCAGATTTATCCACAATCTTAATATCAAAAAAACAAATGCTTTCATGCAAGATTCAATTCTTTTAAATAACTTGCCGCCATCTCCTCGTACTTTGGGCCTCCCACAACCTATGGGAAGTACTTACCAAGTCGGGAGTTGTGCCTTCATTTATAAAGGATATGACTGGGGAAGAATCCCTCGGAATATCAAAACTCATCATGAGGGATACGCTCGGTGTTATTTTACCAATGAATATATTAAAGCTAAACCCATAATGCTTAAAATGGGATATAAAGGGAAAGGCTTGGGACCTTTCCAAAATGGCATGAAAGAACCTTTCGAGGTAGAACCGTGGCCCGCCCGCTGTGGTGTGGGCCTATTTCCTAGTAAGGGTCAACCCTTTCCTTTTGAAGATGATGATCACCTCATATGTTATCAAGATTATTTGGATAGGCATGTTGATTTGCCTCTTAAAAATCAGCCATTTACATGTAACATGCTATCCATAGCTTACCCCGAAATGATTGTTGACCCCGATGAAGAGTTGGAAGGAGATATCTTCCATGATGTCTCTGTTGAAGAGATGTTACACAATGGATTTTATTTTGATGGTTCTATACCAACTATAGCCCAACTTGAGACCGCTAATCCTCAAGATGAATTATCCAAATTAACCTTACAAGAATTACAAGAATTGGGCGTTTCACCCGCCCCACCTAATTTTGAAAGAGATCTACACATGGAGGTAGAAAACGTCATTAAAATTAATATTGGAACTGAGGATAATCCTCACATAATCAATATTGGATCGGAATTAAGTCAAGAAAAACAAGAGCAATACATTGCATTCCTTAAAGAGTATGAAGATGTCTTCGCTTGGACATACGAAGATATGCCCGAGGTCTAGACCCTTCCCGTAGTCATGCATCATCTAGTGGTCCATCCGGGATGCTAAACCCTTGTTAAACAAAAACTTAGAAAAATGCATCCCAAAGTGGCTCTGCTAGTCAAAGGGGAGTTAGAAAAACTCCTCGAATGTTGTCTTTATACAAGCTATTGATTATGCTGAATGGATCTCAAATGTAGTTCCGATCACCCAAGAAAGAAGCTACCAAAGTTAGGGTTTGCCATTTTAGAGATATTAACAAGTGACCCATGGCTAGCCAGGGGCAAGCCCCTAAAAATCATTTTCCTCCAAAAACAAAAATTAATCAAATCATTTGTAGGTTAAATTCCAAATCTCATCTCTACAATGGAACTTGTTTCAAAATAAAGATGTTAAAAAATTATGCCAAAATATAAGATTCAACATCGCTAGTCCACTCCCTATTATCCTCAAGGTAATGGTCAAGCAGAAGCATCTAACAAAACCTTAATCAAAATCCTCAAAATATTGGTCAATAAAACTGGCCGTGACTGGCACATTCAATTATATCCAGCCTTGTGGGCCTATCGAACTAGTGTTCGAACCCCCACGGGAACTTCACCATTTGTTTTGGTTTATGGTGCTGAAGCCGTTTTTCCCTTTGAATTAGAAGTTCCTTCTTTGGCTCTACTACTTCAAGATACCGAAGTAGGAGATGAATATCGAGTCTGCGGACTCAGTCAGCTGGAACTCCTAGATGAAAAATGCATCAATGCTTTGGAGCATCTCCGTGCCTACCAAAACAAGCTTAAAAGATCATATGCTAAAAAAGTTCGTCATCGATCCTTTGAGATCGGTGACCTTGTTTTAAAAGAAAATCAAAAAAATACTAATGCAACTAAGGACCTTAAAGGTAAATTTGAGCCCAATTGGCTTGGACCATACATTATTATTGCTAAATTTGAATCGGGGGCATACAAATTATCTACCTTAGATGGTAAAGAACTTAAAGAACCCATGAATATTTTGCATCTTAAACGTTACTATGTATAAATTTGGTCATTTCATCCTTGTATATATTTGAATTTCAAAATCACTATCTTGTATTTCTTTCAATTTATAAATTCAAAAACACCAAAAACATTCATAATCATCAAAATCTTCAAAACTATTTGTTGCATTTATTTATGGCACTTGTTAATTTTTTGTTCAAAAAAAAAAAAATAATGATAAAAATATAAAAACAACAATATTCTTGACTCTTTCGAAACCAAAACAATATAAAGAAGAAAGAGAGAGTCAACATTCTCAAAACTTCTCAAAAAGTATTTATATATATTTTCTTACAATTATTGCAGTTATATGTTTCAAATTATTTTGGATAAATTAGCATTTATTTGGAATCCCTCACTTTCACACTCACAAAATAAATATCTTGATTTTATCTGGCATGATTACTAATCTCTCTTATATCAAAGTCCACAAAATTCAATTAAATAAAGTTTGAGCATAGAGAATTGATCTTGTTATTTACTTAAACCAAGCACATCTTTTCACAATAAAATGATTATATTTGTAATTTCCATGCTTTGCTACATAGTAGAAGTGGTTTCTTGAGCGAAAAGTTTCCCCTGCTATCCTATCATGCACATGGTCTAGAATCTTTGAGAATTGGCAAAAGGACAAGCTCACCCCTACCCAGAATAAAAATCCCTTGCTCTACAACTAATCCGAGCAAGTATCCCTAGCATAGAAAAAAGAAAAGCAAAGTTCAAGAAAAAGAGAAAAGAAAAATGTTATTTTATATCATTACAACAATATTTCAAGCATTATCTCAATAATCAAGCAAAAATACAAAAAGAAAAAAAAAGCAAAAGCAAAAGCAATAAAATCCCTTTCCCTACCCTTTGAAAAGAAAAGAAGGGTTGATGAGCTTGAATCCCTGGAATTCTCAATTATTCGAAAACTGTGAGGTAAGCCCCATAACAGGTGGTTTGTGCCCAACCCGCTTGGCCTTGGGTAACTCCTAGCGTGGCGATATGTCTGTCACATTAGCGACCTTCTTTTGTACAGACCTATGTCTGCTTATGGATTAGCTAGCTCTTGATAATCCGACCTACATAGTAGTCTAGTATGGTTATATGCATCTACATCATGGTTAATGAACACTTATTTGGTTTCTTCAAATCACTTGTATCATAGTATCTTGCTCAAAACTGGTAAATGAACATAGCAATTGCACACACATTTGTATTTGAGAGATTTTGTGTATCATTATGATAAATCAAGATTGGAAATGAATTCACATATGCACATGGGATTCCTTATAAATCTAACTTTTGTCTTCAAAATACTTTGAAATATTTTTTTGCAACTTGTTTGGAATAATTCATTTTCTTCTTTCAAGTACAGTTGTTTAGCATAAAGACAACTATATAATAGAAAAATCAAAATTTCTTTCAAAACCATACAATCAAAACACAAAAAAAAAAATATATATATATATGTCGACTTTCGCGACGATGGTATAGTTCCAAAACCAAAATTGGAATTTTATGCCTAGCGCAAGTCCTCATCTTCATATTTTCTGTTTATCAAAAATCAACCATGCAATAAAACTATCTTTTCTTTGGATTTTCGCGATGATGGTATAAGTCTATACCTACATATTCTATGCCTAGCGCAAACCATTGTAACAATTTTTATTCCCCATTTATTTAAAAATCATGAAAACCATATGACTTAAATCATTATGTTACACAAATTATGCTTTTCAAAAGAATGCACATTATCATTATTTCATGTCATTATGTCAACCTTCAATTTTGCAATGATGGTATAATTCCTAAGGAATTATCCAAAAATTTTATCACACTTAGGAATTTATGCCTAGCAAAAATCATTTTAACATTATTTCATGCATACTATTTTTATGAAAATCTGAAAAACAAACCATCATCATCATCATTTGCACCATTGCACCAAAGTCTTAAGACAGTCTCTTAAGCACTCTTTTACTTTTAACAATATTTCTATACTGGGATTAGCTTGACGACCGAGTGAGCGGCGACTCCATGAAATGGTCTATAATAGCGACAATGTCCTTTGAAATTATTGTTAGAAGTCTCTTTTTATTTTTTATCACATTACATCACAAACAACCAATTTGTTACATCAGATTATTTCATTTAAAATATTACAAGCATGACATCAAAATTATAATATTTCCAAAACGACATAATTACATGAATCCTCAATCATCAAATCAATCAATCAAACATAAAAGCATCATAAAAATACATAACACAAGTCATATGATCAAAAATATCTCATCTATATATATCAACAGTATATATACATCATATCAAAACTGGATTGGTATGCCACAATCTGTACCTCGGCATACTCAATCCTCTATCAAAAAAATAATAAAACTATATATCAATCTATACAATGTAATGCAGTACTCTAGCCTCGAGAACCCCTCGAGCTCTCGACCTCATCTCCTCCCCCGCCCTGAGGTGGACGAGGTGGCCCCATCGTAGTATGTGTAGTACTACGAGTCCTAGTCCTCGATCGGGACGAAGTCCTCGATGACCCAATCTCGATCGGCTCGCGATGTTAGCTAGCGAGGGTAGTCTATCCTCCTCTGGCACCAGCTAATAGTACAATGTTTGATAGAAAGTGATTTGGGCAATAGCCCATGTCAGCTCCCCAGTGCTCGCCCCTCCACCCCGTGCCCTGAGGCGTGCAATCTCATCTCAGAGCTGTGTAACCTCAGCTCGGTGTCGTGCAGCCTCCTCCTGTAGAGGTCTGCACCTGTGCTTGGAGACGGATCATCTCCATTCAGAGAGTAGCTATCTCGCTACTCTCCCCGTGTCAACACCCTTGCCCTTATCGGGCGATGGTGGCCTCTCTCTCTGTGGAGAAGGGGGTCTCTCCTCCCTCCTCTCCCTCTGTCGTGGCCTCTCCTGCGCCTGTGGCCTCCTCAACTCTCTCCCGCCGTGACCCTGGGCCGCCTCCATAGCCGCCTGGCGCCGCCTCCCTATCCGATGCACAACTGCATGTATCGGACCCTGAGCCCTCGTCATCCGAGGAGGGCGGATGCTTGCGTACCAGGCATCGTAGCCATCGGCTACCCCTGCGTCGTCCCCATCCACTGGCTGAATGGGGGCATCGTCCGAGTCCTGACTCCAGAAGCGCTGCATGTCTGGAGCCCCGCTAACTGTGGTGTTATCCCGGACAGTCCGAGAAAACTCATAATCCCTCAGAGATGGGATCCCCTGCTACAGACCGAACTGTCACAAAACTCGGTCATAGCGGTGGAGCTCCACCTCTCCCCTCTCCATCCATAGCCAGCAAACTCGCCTGACGTGAGCCAGCTCCTGTCCATCCTCGGCCCACCCTGGGTGCTCTCGCCATGGCCTCCAGGTGATCTGGTCCGGGACAAGGTCATCCAGTAGCCTCCGGGACATCGAAAGGTCGATCCGTCGTTGTGACCCTCTCCGGAGCCACTAGTAGAAAACTTGGGGCCTCTCCCCATCAATCCCTATCAGAGGAAGCCCTACCGGCCTCCGCACTGCAATGTGCTCCCAGCACCAAACCTGTAGGAGCGATGTCATAACCAGACATCGGCCGCCCTTGTACATGACCCCATGCAGGATCCTGTACAATCGGCATAGCACAAAGCTGCCCCAAGAGAACCTGTAGCCATGGTCTCGCATATCGCAGATCACATCTGCTAGCATCCATGGTACCCTGCACCCGCTCTGGTGGCACAGCAAAAGTCCACCAACCACTCCAGCTAGAACCCATGTGAGTCTAGATGCCCCAGGCATCTGACGCAGTGCCTCGATGTTAACTCCGCCCTTCTCCAGGGCGAAGCTCGGGTCACCACACAACCGCCCCATAGCATGGCCCTGATTGGCCGTAGGAGTGATCAACCGTCCTTGTATGGGGATTCTCAGAATCCTCCATACATCCTCCAAAGTGGGAGTCATCTCCCTTGTCGGTAGCCAAAAATAGGAAGAACCCGGATACCACCTCTCTGCTAGGGCTGTCAGTAGCCCCATGTCTGTAGACACTTGTGGCATCTCTGCCACATGTTGTAAGCCGGCCTGTGCCAGCTGATCCCGCTCTGCCTATGTAAGAGCGGCCAAGTCATCTCTCAAACCTCCATATTTCCATTCCTTGCTCTTTAGCAAACCTCTCTGCAACATAAACAACAAAACAACAAACAATCATTAATAACAATTCAAGTAATTAAAAATGCAAGTAAAATAAGTTCAATTTTATACAAATGATGATATCATCCACTATTGGACGATATCGTCCCAAATTTGAGCATAATCGTCTCCGATTTCGCAAGCCGAAATCGTCCCTAATTTGACGAAATCGTCCCCCTTTCGTCGATTTCGCCCTTAGACGAAATTGAGACGATTTCGTCTCGACGATGTCGACGGCCCAAAAACGGCCGCGATGCTCAAAAATTCATTAAAATTCACCTAAAAAGCATGTAAATTCAAATTAAAGCATTCTAAACTAAGTTTAGACTCTTACCCGTAGCCCGCGTCGGACCTCTGTTGATCTGTGCGTCGTCTCCACCATTTTTGCTTCAGAGCTCTAAAACCAGAAAAAATGAACAGTAAAAATGAATTAGGGTTTTACCCTATTTTTCTTAATTTTATTCAAAAATAATTCAAAAATAATTTTGCTTTTTCGCGTTTTTACCTCAAACGTTCGATTTGGGTAAAAACACGGAGGGGGCACCATAGTAAGTCGTCGTACGATTCGACCAAGAATCGTCGCCTAAAAATGGGAATAATTTTTGCTTTCTCGTAGATCGAGAAGAACTCATCTTTAACGCATTTTCTTCAAAAAATTCGCTAAAGAGGGGGCAAAATGTAGCACCCTAAAATTGGCGCAGTGAAATCTTAATAATTACATTCACTCTAGTAAATAATTTAAATTCAAATTTTAACCTCCCAAACCGCCCGTTAACCACCGGGTAATCCGTTTCCCCTTTTTCGCACCATTTTTAGAGGTTGTTTTGACCGTTTGACGATATCG
Organism: Wollemia nobilis; assembly: GCA_028583015.1. Lineage (NCBI taxonomy): Eukaryota > Viridiplantae > Streptophyta > Pinopsida > Araucariales > Araucariaceae > Wollemia > Wollemia nobilis. The sequence goes on from JAQPPZ010016670.1 coordinate 3,835,980, forward strand.
TCGTCGATCAGACGATATCATCGCCTCACGATATCCGACGATTTCGTGCTGGCTAGGACGTCCAGACGATCTTGTCTCAAAACTGATTTTGCACAATTAGCTTATGTTCCAACGGGTCTCTAATCCGGGAAAAAGCGTGTCTGCGCCGTTAGAGACCCTCCCCGTTGGCTCCCCCAAATAGGGATGATCTCCAACCCCCAACCCCCCCCCCAAACATTTTTAAACCTCCCCCCCCCCCCCCCCCCCCCCCAAATAAAATTACAAAACCAATCATTTCCTAACAAAAAAAAAAACAATATCTTCATTTTCATTCATTATTTATAAAAAATATTATTGAAACAAAACAATTCTAAGACAAAAGCAAAGAAAAAAACCAGGGCAAAAACCAAGAGGAAAAGGGAGGATCAAAGGATGGAATCAAAACAACTATCTCCCACTAGCAAAGAGAGAATAAGAGGAAAAAAAAAAAAAAAATATTTTCCTTTTTTTTTTTCCTTTTTTTCTTTCTTTTTTTTATATTATTAAAAAATAAATTAAAAAAAAAAATAAATATAAATTTAAATAGAAAAAAAACAACCAAAAAAAAAAAAAAAAAACAAATAGATGATCTCAACCCCCAACCCCCCCCCAAAACAATTAAAACCAAACCTCCCCCTCAGAACCCCAAAAAAAAAGCACAACAAAAAAATAACAAAAGAAACACAAAAACATAAAAGAAAAAAAAAAAAAAAAAGAAGGAAAGAGAAAATAAGAAGAAGAAAAAAAGAAAAAAAGAGAGAGAAAAAAAAGAGGAAGGAAAAGAAAAAAAAAAATCAAAAAAAAATAAAATAAAAAAAAAAAAAAAAAAAAAAAGATAAATTAATTTCTTATTATTTTTATTAATAAAAAAAAAAAAAAAAAAAAAACATAATTATTATCAAATTAGCATAATTCATTCCTGTTTTTGTTTTCAAGTTTTAGTTTGATATTGTTGCTGTCATTTTACATTGTTTCCCTCTGTTAGGATAGTTGCATTTTTTGTATTTTGCACCTATTTCTCTGTTTGTAGGTCTCTGACGAATTCATCAGATCTCAGATGATCTTGTCTGATCTCAGATGATCCTGTCGAATTTCAGGCGATCCTGACTGCTTCAAGAATCAGAATCTTCATCAGACATCCGGATCAGGTATTCTTCTTTTAATATTCTGTAATTTCTCTATTTTTTTGTCTTAATTCTATTTTCTGTATTCATTTAATCTGCATCTTCATATAGAATAGCTTAGACACATTTTGGCCAAACCTAGGATTTGAATGCTTAAGGCTAAAAATGAACACATAAAACACATTCCCAACCTAGGCGTGGAAACTACCATTAAATGTTTCCTGGTGAACCCACCATCCATCGAAAAATCACCAATAATACACCTCCCTTGAGAGGCGGGACCTTCGCAAGTCCTCTCAGTCCGAGGTACCGTGCCATCCTTTTCACATCCCCCTTCCAGGCACGGATCCTATAGCCTGAAGGTAAGGGTGTGAAAAATTTGGAGCGATACAAGTACCTAAGGAGAACTCTTCTCATAAAGCTATTTCAAGCAAAGGTAAGGGACATGCCTTAGTTGTTGAAACTTTTGGTCCAATCGAAGATGAAGAGGAGTATGATGATCCCATAGAAGAAGAATTTTAGGCCTTTAGGCAGTTTAAAAATGGGAATCATAACTACTAGTTGAGAAGTAAGAGTAAGACCCCAAAAATTTCTTCTACTCCTCCAAATAATTCCATAGTTCCACCAGATACTAGGGCTAACAACAACCCTCCACCTCCATCTAGGATTGATTCACCCAAACCACCACAAAAGGTACAAATTTTTGATAAAATTGTTTATAACATTGTGGATGATTTAAAGAAAATTAAAGCTAACATCACTTTGTTTGAAGTTGCACAATTGATGAACCAACAAGATTCCTTGATTAAGGCACTTGGTCAACCAAGAAAAACTAATGCTATGAACACTACAAAGTCACATTTGGTCTTGTGAAAGGAGAAAAGAGAGGTTCCTCCCTTCCTTCTAACAATCAAAATTGTAGGAAAGAATTTACACAACTATCTAGTAGATTCAGGTGCATCAAGTAATGTAATGTCTTATGCTACTTGTTAGAGGTTGGGTTTGAAACCCAATCCTTCAAATAGAATGGTGGTGAAATTAGATAGATATGAGGTGAATGTGGTAGGCATGCTTCATAACATCCATATTCAAATTTCATCAGAACCTAGAATTTAGTAATACATTGATATTCTTGTTGTTGATATTAATGACAAATATGGTATGTTATTGGCTAGGGATTGGATCAGAAACTTGAATGGCTATATGACCACAAATTGTTCACACATGTGGTTACCTTGGAAAGGGGTAGCCAATAAAAACCGAATTGAAAGAGAACCTAAGCTCAAAGAGTTGATCATGGAGTATAATAGAACAAATGAAACCCTTTATTTTGAGTCTGAGTTGCGTGTTTACACATTGGATGCCATGTAGGTTACAAATGAATCTAATGTTGAAATTCTATCTTGTAACCCACTTGATGATGACAATATTTTTTGGACACTTAAATTTAATGGTTCTAGATCCAAACAGGATAGTGGAGTTGGGGTTGAACTCATTAGCCCTAGAGGTAGGTCTTCTCTTGCTGCATTTAGATTACAATTTCCATGTACTTGCAATGCAGTGGAGTATAAAGCATTAATTTTTGGACAACAATTAGCTCTAAATAAGAACATAAAATGTTTAAAATCTTAGGGGATTCAGTTCTAGTTTTTAGGCAAGTAAAGGGGGAATTCACATGCCATGATGAAAGGCTAATTCACTAAAAAAATAGAGTTAGAGACTTAATAGATGAATTTAAAGCCTTTAACATTTCCTTGATTTCTAGAAAGAGTAATCATGTTGCAAATTCTTTGGCAGTTGTTGCAAGTACATTAATTCCATCGATAAAAAGAAACTAATTTTTTTCAATAGAATTGGTTCCTTGTCCTTCTATACCTGAAAATGTTAAAAATTTACAAGTATTTGAAAGTGACAGATACATATTTGATTTCATAACTAATTTAGGTGTTTTTGAAACTCAAGTGATTGACGAAGACCAACAGTTACAAGAGGATGAAAATGAAGAAGAGAAGGTAACTAAGAGAACTAATGCTATCTCAAAAGGTATTGTTTCCCTTGAAAAATATTTTTATATTGACTACCAAATCAAAAGGTGCGACAAAATATCACCTTCAAATGATGCATATGATGTAGTTAATATTGAAAATAATGAAGATTCACATAATGTACTTATTAGCAAAGCATGTACACATCAAGAAAAAGAAGGAATAATACATATGCTTAAATATTATATATATTGTATTGCATGGACCTATAAGGACTTAAAAACTTACAATCAAGACATTATCATGCATACTATTTCTTTGAAGCTTGATTCTAAACCATTCAGGCATAAAATAGTGCCTAGTTAACCCATTGTTGGAACCTCTCACAGAGAAGGAATTTAAAAAGTTATTAGATGCAAAAATTATATTTCCTATCCGACACTACACATGGGTTGCAAACATAGTTCCTATTTGAAAGAATACTGGAGCGATTTAGTTATGTATTGATTTCAGGAACCTTAATAAAGCTTCACAAAAAATAACTACCCTCTTCCTTCTATCGATAACATTTTATAAATGGTTAATGGATCTAAAATGATATCATTTTTTTATGGATATTCTAGATATAATCATATTCTTATTGACCCATGTGATAGAATGAAGACTGCATTTACTACTAAATGGGAAACCTTTGCTTACAAGAGAATACCTTTTGGTTTGCTTAATGCAAGTGCTACATTTCAGCATGCCATGGACTATGCTTTTAGAGACCTCATTGGTAAATGAATAGTCATTTATGTAGATTATATCCTTATTTTCTCAAATAAATGAGAAGATCATATTAATGACTTGAGAAAGGTTCTTCAAAGGTGTAGAGAACATGGAATTTCACTTAATCCTAAAAAGTGCATCTTTGGAGTAACTGAGGGGAAATTTTTGGGACATGTAATATCAAAATATGGCATTATTGTAGACCCTACGAGAATAGAGGTAATTCAAAAGATTCATTTTTTGGGTAGTAATAAAGAGCTTAGATCATTCTTTGGTAAAATTAGTTTTGTTAGAAAATTCATTTTTGGATTTGTTGAAATTGTTAAACCATTGAATGATATGTTAAAGAAGGATGTTAACATTAAGTGGACATGTAAGGCTAGGGCTGCTTTTCAAAGTGTTAAATATACCATTTATAATGCACCTATTTTGGAAAGTCCTGATTATAAGAAATCGTTCTTCATCTATACTTTTGCATCTGATCATTTATTTACTAGCATTCTAACTCAGGAAAGTGAAGGTAATTTTGAAAACCCTATTACTTTTATGAGTTCACCTTTGAAAGATGCACAATTAAGATATACCATTTTGGATAAAGAAGTGTATACCTTATTTAAAAATGTAAAAAATATTAGGCATTACATTTTTCATAGTAGAGTTTTTGCCATTGTACCTGACCTTATTGTAAAAACCATGTTGGTGTAGAATAAACTAGGCAAAAAATGAGGAAAGTGGATGTCTAATTAACAAGAGTTTGATCTTAAGATCCATCCAATGAAGCTAGTTCAAGGATAAGGATTGACAAAAGCACTTGTGAAGATAGATCCTCAAATTTATTATCAACATTATAATTTAGAGGACATCATGCAAGATGAATGGTATATTGATATTGTTTATTTCTTATTGAATGGTAAGTGTCCATATTTTAATTCCACACAAAGAAGAGCTCTTCATTTAAATTCTGCAAAATTTATGATAAACACTGGTGTGTTGTACAGGAAAAACCACGAAGGAATTTTTCTTCGTTGCTTGAGTAAGGAAGAATCCAATCACATCTTACATGAGTTTTATGGTAAGGGATTGGGTATAGTTCTGCAAATGCCACTACACACTAGATCTTAAGATTTGGTTACTATTGGCCACACATATTTAAAGATGCCCATTCCAATGTACGTTCTTACCATATCTGTTAGCTTGTAGCCAATAGAGAGAGACATGCATCTATGCCATTAAAACCTATAGTTGAGATGATATCTTTTGCTCAATGGGACCTAGATTTTGTAGGGGTCATAAACCCTAACTCTTTAGTTTCTCATAAGTTTATTCTTACGACCTTTGATTATTGTACTAGATGGACGAAAGCTATCCACACCAACAATTTTACTACTGAGGTTGTTATTCAATTCTTGGAAGAATACATTATGACTAGGTTTGGAATGCCACATTAAATTATTTGTGATAATGGTTCTGCTTTTATTTCACTCCATTTTGCAGAATGGGCATACGATAACAAGGTGAGCATCAAATATTCTTCTAATTATTATCTGTAAGGTAATGGCTTAGCTGAATCATCTAATAAAAACTTATCAATTATTAAGAAATTGCTTGAACATAATCCTCGAGATTGACATAATAAATTGAATTTTACATTATGGGCAAATAGAATAAGAATTAAGGAATCCATTGAAACATCACCTTATCATCTAGTGTATGGTCAAGATCCAATTTTTCTTGCTAATATTAAATTGCAAACTTTACAATTCGTGAAAGAATATCTTGAAACAGATGATAAAATTGAAGCTCGTCTCACTCCTCTTATGCATTTGGATGAAAAACTGTTAGGGTACAATAAGCTAGTATATTGCATTACACTATTTTAGTAGATTATTACATTTACTTTGTACTAATTACCATGCAGATATTTACTATTTTAAATATCTGATGGTAGATAGGTTAATTCCTAAATATCCTAGGTTATCAAATCTAAACCTAACTCTACTTCTCCTATAGCACGTTTGTTAGCGTGGGTTAAGGAGATTAAGTTAGTCTTTCTATTTTGTAACCTATTTAACATTAGTCCTATTTGCTAATGTTGGTTAATGAAATAATTTTGTTTCACTCCATTGTATTTTTCATTTCACTACATTGGCATCAGAGCCATTTTTTTGGCTCACCCGGAGGACAAGCTGGTGATAATTGGTGCCACCAAACCCACCTCAATAGGCGAGCTCAATGGCAGAACCAGGCCCATATCTGAGTTGACTAGGGCCTACGCGACCTTGGGATTGATCATCCGTGACCCAAGGCCAGCGCTCCTCGAGAGAGGCGATCGAACGCCCTCACGAGCCCATCGATCGATAGCATTTCACTATCGATCGGGCTCCACGATCGATCACCCTCCCAAGCCCGTCGATCGACAGCATTTTGCTATCGATCGAGCTTCACAATCGAAGCCCAAGGAGAGTGGTAGCCCTACCTCGGCTCCCACTCACAAGGCCCCGGGCCCACAACGCAACGTGGCCTCCATAGACTGGGAGAGCCGCGAGGGTAGGAGCGCCCTCCCCTCCTAGCTGGATGAACACGTGGGCCCCATCTACGAGATCTGAGAGGGCAGGAGCACCCTCCGATCCTCGACCACCTCAGGATCTATGAGGGTAGGAGGCCCTCCGATCCCTGATAGACAACCTGACTTAGATCTATGACATGTGGACCACTGATATGGATTGCATGCACCCCGAGGTGCTGACTTGGACCGTAGATATGGATTGCATGCACCCCGAGGTGCTAACCTGGACCACTACTGACTTGGAATGCTGACTAGGCGACACGTGGCACACAGGCCACGCGCCACCGGGATGCTAATTGGATAGGATGACCTGACTCGAAATTGACACGTGGTGAACAACCATAAGACAGACGAGACTCGACACGACTCAACCAACCCTTTGGCACCATGTGGTGACATCCAAATGGGTGGGGGGACCAACATCGATTGCTCGTAGGAAATCAAGACGCAGTGGAGCGTCGAGGCTTATAAAGCCTCCTGCATCCCCCTATGGGATGCATGTGGGATAAATCCCACAAATCCCATAAAGGAGCAGTCGGCCTATTCAAAATCAAGCGCTGCGGCTTTGGTTCCAAGCCAGCCGACAACTTGGTTGGCCAAGGCGGATGCCTTGGGCCAAGCGGGTCGCGAGTTCGAGCCCACGTGACGCCATTAAAAAGGTTTTACTCCATTTTTTGAAGGTTTTTTAATCAATTTTTTTCAAATTTTAATTTTTTCTAATGTTTAAGTGCTTATTAAATATTTTTTTAGTATTTTTTTTTATAATTTAGCATAATTTTTGGATTAAATTCTCAATTAAAGCCATATAATTTGATTTTTTTTCCAAAAATTGCTTTTTTATAAAAATTGTTCAACTATAAAGATATTTTTTAGCATTTTACACTAGGAAATTTTTGAAAGAAAAAAAACCAAAACCTTCATTTTTTGCAACTATAGCCAAAGAGTTCATTTGTTTTCTTCACACATGGAGATATAGAGACAAAGAAACACCTTCATTTTTTGTTGCAAAACACAAGGATTTCTTCAACAATTTTTTGCAATAAATTCCTCAAAAGTTCTATAGTTTTCTTCACACATTTTTTGGAGATACAAGACATAGAAACTCAAACTTCTATTGCAAAACAAAGAGATTGACAACATTGAGGAAGCACATAGGTCATTTTCTTTGCAACAAAATCCAAAATTTGCTTTTGTTTTCTCCTTCAGAAAAGGAGATATAAGACATAAAATTGCAAATTTTTTGTTGTAAACTTGAGAAATATTTTGAACCTATTTTTTGATCCTCATGCTTGAGTGTTGAAGACAAAAACCAAAGTCGTGTGTCGACTGGTCTGGAAGCCTTTCAAACGCGGGTCGTGTGTCGACTTGTCTTGAAAGGAGTGCTCGAATTTTTCAATTTTGTAAAAATTAAGGGGGGATAGAAGTCATATTTTGTGATTCTATTTTTTTGCAAAATTGTAAAGAGAAAGGGGGGATATTTCAAAGTAAGAAAGGTGCATTCTCGATTGTACTCGACACCTTTTCTTAAAAATTGACTATACTAGGTGCATTTTCGGTTGCATCCGACACCTATAGTGATAATAATTTGGGTTGCTCTCATTTTTTTATTATTGCACTAACCATCATGTTTTTTGTGTGCAATTAAACAATCATATAAAACATTGAAGAGCATTTCACAAAACCCAAACTTCACTAAAATCGTGCTACACCTTGCACAGGTTAAACAAGTCAATTTTTACTCCCCATCAAAGGTCAAAATTCAAAACACCTTGATTCACTCTCTTTGTTTGGCTTAATTTCCTCAAACTTTCCATCCTTCTTGAAGGGTGTTAAGGCAGGTGCCATTAAATATCCTAGAGAGCAAAATCAGAAGTCTTTCAAAACCTACCCCTTTAATTTGCTCTATTTGTTTGGCTTAAAATCCTCAAACTTTTCATCCCTTGTTAAGGGTGTTAAGGCAGGTGCCATTAAATATCTTAAAGAGCAAATTAAAATCTTCCATATACTCTTTTGAGGGTATATTGCAAGATAAAGTCATCTTAGTCATATCAATTTGAAACCTTCACCATGGCCATGATCAACAAGTATCTCAATGAGAGCCAACTGCTCAAAGGTTCAAATTATTCTGCCTGGAAAACTAAGATGAAAGCCATTTTAACTGTAGAGGAGATGTGGGGAATAGTGGATGGCACTGATTCTAGACCCACATCACTAGGAGCAGATCAGACAACATATGATAAAAAGGATAAAAGACTTTCCTTGTTGATCTTGCTAGCTATTACTGATGACATACAACCTCATATAAGTGAAGCTAAAAATGGTAAGGAGGCATGGGATGCCTTAGCAACCATTTTTGAAGGAAAGAATCAATCAACAATTCTTAACCTTCAAACACAACTTCATACTCTTCATATGAAATCTGGAGAGACAGTAGAGCTATTCCTCTATAGAGTGGCAGATATAAAAACAAAACTGCAAGCCTTAGGAGAAAAAGTGGAAGACAATGTCCTGACCTCTATCATTTTGAGGGCTCTTCCAGACTCCTATAGAATGTTGATCACTTCACTACAAGTCTCTGGGAGGACAGTGACTTTTGTAGAGTTGGTAAATTTGCTTCAAACTGAAGAAGCTAATCAACTCCAAAGAGATGAGGCATCCAACAATGCACTTTTCTCAAACAAGCAAAGTGGAAAGAAAAAGTGGAATCAACAGAAAGGATCTTCTTCTAACAAAGACAAGGGTAAAGGCAAAGAGATTCAAGAAGAAGAAGCAGTATTGTAAAATTTGTGATAAAGACACTCATGAAACCAAAATATGTTGGTTTAAGAACAAACCGCCCAATGAACAAGGACAAAATAAGGGCAAAGGCAAACCAAAGAACAAGAACAAACAACAACAAGGACATGTTGTTGTCATTGAAGATTCTAGTTCGGACTCTGAACGAGCACACAAAGTGCTCATGACACATACAGACTCCCCTCACAAGGATACTGTTTGGTACATAGATTCAGGCGCTAGTAAACATATGACTGGCGATAAGTCCTGGTTTGAGACATTTGAGGCTCGAGAAGGTAGACCGGTAACCATTGCTGATGATCAGACCTATCGAGTTCAGGGAGAAGGAAGTGTTTCTGTCTCCCTTCCAGATGGAGAATGTAAGATTCAAAAAGTTCTTTATGTACCAGGATTGAAAAATAATCTCTTGTCAGTTCCACAAATCCTGGACAATAACATGAATGTCAATTTCAAAGTGGACAAAGAAAAGAAACGTTGCTTTATCACTCAAAAAGGAAAACAGATAGCAACAGGTTCATACAAACATGGTTTGTTTATCTTAGATGCAATTACCTCTACACATACTGCAATGGCAGTAACCACAAAAGAGGCCACTTCTCTATGGCATAAGAGATTTGGGCATCTAAGTTCAGGGTATTTACTAGAACTCAGTAAATATCAAATGGTGAAAGGACTGCCTACTCTTTCATCTACTTTGCTAGTGTGCTCAGATTGCTTGTCAGGAAAGCAACATAGAGTACCTTTTGAACCTAGCTCCTTTCGAGCTAAGGTACCTTTGGAGTTAGTTCACATAGATTTGTGTGGTCCTATGTCTACTAGTTGTGGAGGAAAAAGGTATTTTCAATTGTTTGTAGATGATCACTCACGGAAAATGTGGGTCTTCTTCTTGCAGTTGAAGTCTGAAGCATTTGACTATTTTTAGCAGTTCAAGAAGCTTGTTGAGAAAGAATCAGGATGTTTCATAAAGACCCTCCATTCAGATCGAGGGGGGAATACACATCAAAAGAATTTTCCTCATTTTTACAGAAACATGGGATAAAAATATAGTTAACAACAACCTATTCTCCTCAGTCAAATGGAGTTGCTGAGAGAAGAAATCGTTCCATTATGGAAATGGTTCGATGTATGCTTAAGGGAGCCAATCTTGAGCACATTTACTGGGCTGAAGCTGTAACAACTATAGTATATCTTCTAAATAGGGCACCCACATGGGCTCTTGAAGGTATGACTCCTCAGGAAGCATGGAGTGGAAGGAAACCCTCCATATCTCATCTACGAGTATTTGGGTGTAAGGCTTTTATGCATATACCTAAGGAGAAAAGAAAGAAGTTAGATGAGAAGACCCTACAATGTGTTTTTCTTGGATATGATGAATTCTCAAAAGGCTATCGATTGATAGATCCATTCACCAAGAAAATACATGTTAGTAGAGATGTAGTGTTTGATGAAGCTTTCACATCTAACACTACATCAGTATACCTGGAAGATGAGGAGCAACAACCACTTCCTCCTCCACAATAGAAAAAGCCTCCAAAATGGTATACAAGTACTATGAGAGATTCCAAACTCACTTCACCACCAGATCTCACTCTCAATCATCCAAAGACATGAAGCATGTCTCGATAGAGAACGATAGAAGCATCTACTTCAGTTGATGATCTTTGTGCAGATTTTCAAGAGCTTTATATTGATAGAGATTTAGAAAGTGGAAATGATATGGAAATTGATGAGGAGAGGGTTTACATGTCTTCATATGATGAAAATGAACCTTCTACAGTTGATGAAGCACTTAGTCAGCCTCAGTGGAAGGCAGCTATGGATGTTGAACATAAATCCCTCATTAAAAATAAAACATGGAAGCTGGTCGATTTGCCTAAAGGAAAGAAGCCCATAGGCTGCAAATGGGTTTACAAAGTCAAATATAAGGCAGATGGTACCATAGACAAGCATAAGGCCCATCTTGTGGCAAAGGGCTATGCTCAAAAGGAAGGCCTTGATTATGAGGAAACCTTTGCACCCACTACAAGGATGACCACCATTCGAGTTCTTTGTGCTATGGCAGCACAGTTCGGATGGAAATTACATCAGATGGATGTAAAAAGTGCCTTTCTAAATGGTGACTTAAAAGAAGAGGTATACATGACTCAACCTCCAGGATTTTTTGAGGAAGGCCATGAGCAACAGGTTTGCAAGTTGGTCAAATCATTATACGGGCTAAAACAAGCCCCAAGAGCATGGTACATCAAAATGGATAGTCACCTACTACAACATGGATTTAAGAGAAGTCCATCAGATGCAAATATCTATATCAAGAACACAGGTTCTGAAATAGTGATTCTTGTATTGTATGTAGATGATCTGATCATCACTGGAAATTCAGAGAAATTGATTAACGTCATGAAAAATGACTTGAAAGAGTCATTTGATATGACAGATCTTGGACTTCTCCACTACTATCTTGGCCTTGAGATAGAACAGAAGAAGAATCATCTTAGGGTGACTCAGAAAAAGTATGCCAAGACTTTAGTAGAAAAATATCGTATGACTGATTGTAAGCCCAAAGCAACACCGATGGAATCAGGGCTTCAGTTATCATGGTATGATGACTCACCATAGGTAGATGGCACGCTATATAGACAGATGATTGGAAGCCTCATCTATCTGACCAATACTAGACCAGACATTACTTATGTTGTAAACTATCTTTCTCGGTTCATGCAGGAACCAAAGGTCTCTCACTGGAAAGTAGCTAAGAGGGTTCTTCACTACATTCAGGGTAGTGTAGATTATGGTCTAGAGTATAAGAAGAATAACTCATTCTTCTTACAGAGTTACACTGACTCTGACTATGCTGGATCCCTAGATGACAGAAAATCAACATCAGGATATGTATTTCATCTTGGATCTGGTCCTGTCTCATGGCATAGTAAAAAGCAATAGGTGGTTGCTTTATCTTCAACTGAGGCAGAATATCGCGCTGCACGTGGAGCTGTGTGTGAAGCGATATGGTTAAGTCACATCTTGGCTACCATGGGCCTACCAAAGAAACTTCCTATTCACATGTTTTGTGACAACTCAGGTGTTTTGAACTTGGTCAAGAATCCAGTCCATCATGAACGCACAAAGCATATTGACACAGATTGTCATTTCATTCGTGATGAAGTTCCTAAACACAGGATCAAGCTCCAATACATTCCCACCGACGAACAAGTTGTTGACATCTTCACAAAGGCACTTGGACGTGTCAAATTTGAGTTGTTCCGAAGTAGACTTTGTATATCAAAGTAATGTAATAAAGGGGGGATGTTAGGGTAAAATAAGGTAGTATATTGCATTATACTAGTTTAGTAGATTATTACATTTACTTTGTACTAATTACCATGTAGATATTTACTGTTTTAAATATCTAATGGTAGATAGGTTAATTCCTAAATATCCTAGGTTATCAAATCTAAACCTAACTCTACTTCTCCTATAGCACGTTTGTTAGCATGGGTTAAGGAGATTAAGTTAGTCTTTCTATTTTGTAACCTATTTAACATTAGTCCTATTTGCTAATGTTGGTTAATGAAATAATTTTGTTTCGCTCCATTGTATTTTTCATTTCACTACATAAAGAGGATGCCTTGCTTCATTTTAGTACACATAAGGATCTTATTAAAATATAGTTTGATAAACGGGCTAATACTAAATATTTTAGGATTTTTTATTTGGTCTTTCTTTGGGATAAAACACATGAGAAAAAGGGTGACCATGATAAATTTGACAATCTTTGGCTTGGTCCTTATCAGATTTCTAAAATTTTTGGAGAAAATACTTTTCGATTGAAAATTTTGAGTGGGAAGGACATTCATTTGCTTGTTAATGGGCAATTTCTCAGCACTAATTTCACCCATGAAGCATACGAGTTCGTGTGTCATTTGTACCATGCTTGTAAATTATTGTATATAGTGCTTTTAGATTTTTCTTTGGGTGGCACTTTTGTACATTATCTTTGGTTTGAAAGACTTGTTGTTTGTCTTCTTGTCAATTCTCATGAGGTTAGGTTTTGGTTTATTTGTTTGAGTTTTATTTTTCTTTGGCATGTAGGATGGATTGCTTAATCTAAAATTGGGTAAAATTGAGGAAAAAAATAAAATAGTTTAGTAATCATTCTCAAATTTTGGACTAAGATAGTGGATTTTGGGGACAATGAAACATTTTGCTGAAGCTCCACATATAACTCACTATATTAAAGGGCATCCTTTGAAATCTTGAAGGATAAAATCATTTTGATTTGCAAATTAAGGCAAAAATCTAATACACTCCATATTTAGCATTAAGTGGTCTCTAACGTAGGTGGCATACAAATTTTGCAAAGCAATACAATGCTTAGTAAAAAAAAAAAAAAGGAAAGAAAAGCCAAATCAATAAAAAGTTTAGATAATATTCACCGGGCTATAGACGCCTGACTAGCAGTGGAAAAATGTCTAGAAAAAATAAAATAAAAGAAGTAAATGTAAAATTAATATCATGCCTATGTGATTTAGATAAAATTTACTGGGGCTATAGATGCTTGGCTGGCTATAGATCAAGGTCTATAAGAGATCAAGGTCATCTCCACTGGGGCTATAGACGCCTGGCTAGCAGTGGAGCAATGTAGAGGCACATTTTTAATGAATGATAATCTATAGCCTAAATGCAAAATAAATGATGGAATCTGGATTGTTTCAAGAGTGCAAAATGAATCACAATTCACACACTGAGCAAAGGCAACTAGTTCATCTATTTTCATTTGAAGCTATTTACCCCATTTTTCTCTAGATATTGCTAGATGATGTTTATTTCTCTAATATTTGGTTTTCTTGGTTTTAGATTGGGTTCTTCATCCGAAATGCTCAGGAGAATTTCCAGCAGAGTCACCATTTGTTGTGACCATGTCACATGCCCCAAATTTTGGGACCCACCTTATATTCTATGGTTTTTGGAAATTTTTGGTTTTATTTGGGTGATAATTATGATAGGCCCATACTAATGGGGGTTGCAATATAGGTTTGTGGGTTGATTGGTGATTGCCTTTTATTTTTTTTTAATTTTTTTTGTTAGGTCTGAAATGTCTTGATTAATCTTAATACTTTGGATTAAATCAAGTCAAACAAGTGAAATTAATTAAATTTTATCAAAGAAAAAAAACAAATAATAATAAAAAAATGCAAATAATAATAAAACATTATATATATATATATATATATATATATATATATATATATATATATATATATATATATATGTATATATAAATTGAAATGAAGCTTTTAGTATGAGTTCCTTGGTCGTAGGAGGTTTAATTTAAGCTTTTATTAAAAGTTTAATTTAAAATTTTATTAGTAGGAAATTTGATTTGTGTAATTCGTTGTGTTACAGGTGCTTGCAAAAACCATCATCCTACATGGTGATGTGACAATGTGTATGTGATGTGGGGTCAACATGGAAGAGAGCCGAATGAAGAAACTGACAGATACGTGGATGAAAAACATGGAAGAATACTATGTGATAACTATGTAGTTGCATGAAACAATGAGGAATTTATACCTAAAGCCTGTGATTCGGTGCCTCGGGTTCGCCCAAAGGTGGGATGAAGTTCAATTGGCTGATTCACTTTATGATAGAGTTCCACTATGATACATTTATGGGGAAAAGGAATTATGTGATGGTTTTAATGTGAAGACAGTCCATGCCAACATGGTTCCAAAGGAATGCACCATTTTCATATACGAGAGCAACAACAACGTGGAAATAAGGCTAGCAATGGATTGAACATAGTGACTTGGACATGGAAAAGCAAGAGAGAGGCATCAATTACACACGTATTTGTAGCAAACTATGATGGTTTATGAAGCTTCCATGCATATCTCACTATCCATGAAGCATCTCATTAGCCTTACCATGTACGAAACACCGCACTAACCTTGTTGTCGAGAAAACACCCTGCTATCCATGTACATTATGAAACAACATGATGGGGCACGATGACATGTGACCATGGGCGATGCGGTGGTATCATCTGCAAGCTATGTAAGTTTATGGATTTGCAGTATTGATTATAGATTAATGAGCAGAGAGGCTTTCAATTTCTAGTTAACAAAATTCCCTAGATAGAAGTTATTCATAAATTATCATTAGAACCTGTATGGATGTTGTGGGTAAAATATCCACAAATGAACACTACGCGCACATGAGATAGATGGGGAAGTGAGTGATGGTGCTTCAAAAGATAGGTTTCATTGCATCGATGGAAGTAGTCTTGTTATATCGGGCTAATCTAATGCTTTCCCTATCAGGTCTATTTTAGATCATTTAATAGTCAATATTTTGGATAAATATGTTCATGCAGGAATGGTGTTTACCAAGCGGGTTCTCCATTTCATCTTAGACATGTATTCAATATTCATAGTGATGGTGGTGCAAAGGTTGGTCTACACGCATAGGAGAAATAAGATTTGTATCTGATGAGGAATTAAATTAAATTAAATTAACCTAAGTTTCATAGATCAAAATAGGGGTACAAATGGAATGGTTATGATGAATTAAAGTGGATAGCAATGGTAAGGTAACTTACAGTTTGAACACCCCAATAGGTCTATCTTTGAAAGGATTCCTTAGCGTAAAGGGCATCAAAACAATTATATCTACAGAGAATATTCATAGGTGAATGGTTGTAGATTCTTAGTAATGGCGGTCAGGCGTGCATAAGCATTTCTAATAGTGGGTGATGATTTCATTCATGCATGATCATAGAGGAATTTTGATTCAGAGACTTTTGAACCAAAAAATAAATAGAGTATGACATGGATGCTCGACGTATGACATTGATCAAGGCTACTCATAGTTCTCAAGTTAATAGATTTTCTATGTTGTAGTGATAACTCATGGTACATTACAATCTCATTTAATAGTTAGTATTCTAGATAAATATGCTCACATAGGGATGGTGTTTACCAAGCAGGTTCTCCCTTTCATATTAGATATGTGGTCGATATCCGTGGCGACGGTGGTGCAAAGGTTGGTCTATGCATACAGGAAAAATAAAAATCGTATCTAATGAGGAATTAAATTAAATTAAATTAACCTAAGTTTTATAGATCAAAATAGGGGCACAATTGGCATGGTTATGATGAATTAAAGTGGATAGCGATGGTAAGGTAACTTATAGTTTGAACACCCAGATAGGCCTGTGTTTGAAAGGATTGATCAACGCAAAGGGTGTCAAAACATATATATCTACAGAGAATATTCATAGGTGAATGGTTGTAGATTCTTGGTAATGGCAGTCGGGCATGCATAGGAATTTATAATAGTGGGTGATAATTTCATTCAGGCAAGTTAGATCACAAAGTCATTTTGATTCAGAGAATTCAAACCAAAAAACAAGAGTATGACACAGATGCTCGATGTATCTAATCCATGATATCACATTATTTTCATAACACACCCTTAACCTAACATCTAAATGTTATGATTTAGATGAGCGAATAAGATATTGGGCACATGCAAATTTTGTCAATCATCCATTTTTTCTACATCGATTTGTATGGTCCTACACACTAGAGAGTGAGTGTTTCAGTGTCAATAGCTACAAATAATGGAGGTCATGTGATTATAACCAAATTCCCAAATAAGAAATCTCATTAGTTTTATAGTATCATGGAAGGACGGTTGTCAGATACAATATGAAATCTGACATCACATTCATTGGACGGGTATTTTGTCCAAGAGGACAATAAACATGGTACTCGAATCGAACTTGTTTTGTAGTAAAAATACACCAAGAATAAGGTTTAGTTGGGTACATCATTTATAAAATGGTCCACGCAGAGTTGGACGTATTGTGATGGCATAAGCATTATCAGTGGAGGGCACATTGTTACGAGGTAAAGAAGGTGTTCATGAGCTATTATAACAACCACAATCGACACTGGTTTTTGTTTGCTATCAGCAATACTATGCAGGTGATGATGTACCTAAGGTTTGTTGTATCTTCCATGGCATCCGATTTTTTACCACTGATGAAACATGGAATGAGGTGAAAGTTCCTTGGTGGATATATTAGCACATGCCAAGCTAGGAGGTAAAGTTAAAGTGTATTGGTTTTAAGGTATGAAGATATGTTCGGAGTGGTAAGGCTTGATAAATGTTTTGTTTTTTTATATTTTATTTAATGTTGGGAGATATAAGTAGTTTTGAAGAACGTAAACATTTATGTTTAATTAATGGGATAAGAATAGTTATTATGGACAATACCAATGATTCACACTCACACTAAAGATGAACAAGACATTACTAAGCGTTACGAAGCCTAAATGGAACAAAGGAAGAAAAAAAACGTATATTTGGAGGGAATGAAAGGATAGTGAAACCAAAACAATAGAAGGAGAAAATATTAGTTTTAAATTTTTTGAAAAAGTCATGCAAGCGCAGGAGAAGGGGCTGGAATTTTTTAGAACAGGATGCGTGAAGAAGGATTGGAAGTCTTCAAGCTATTTCCAACATTTGGTCTCATCTTGTATGCAGAAAAAGAGGTTTTGAACATAATAGAAGCTTTATTGCATATTTTCTCTACATGTATTGGGCACATTTAATGGTGTTTTATGCATAGATATGGTAGCATCATTTAAGCATTTTTAATGAATGTTTTACCCCTTAGACTCTTGCACTTAACCAAATTTAGATTGTGTGGATGCAGGTCTAACTTGGTTTTGTTTAGTGTTCATGATCTAACATTTTCTACAGAATATGAGGAATTAGTTTTCAATAGCTTTATTTGATCGCTTTTTCACACTTCATTTTGCATTATTTTATATTGTTTCTCATTTTTTCTCTAGCCCTAGCCTTTGTCATTTTTTTATATTTCATTTTATTTTCTTTAAAATTCCATCAAGCACTCAAAACCATAGAAGGGTTACATATTTAAGTTTTCTGCATTAAATTTTGGGGTTTTGAAATAATTATAATATACAAATAATTTTTTTTTTTTAAGGATAATTTGTTAAATTATTTGGACGTATTTTAAGGCATTTTATTTTAACGTTCCAAAAGATTTCTTTTTGCACTCCATAGGTTATATCATTTTCAAATAAGCTTAACAAAGTTCATATTTGTTTTAAGGAATTTTGCAACTTTCAAGTTTTCACACAAATTCATACTACTAAGAGGAAATTTACAATTTAAGTTCTACACAAATTCACTATTTAAAAAGGGAATACTGAATTCAAAATTTGCACTATTAAAGACAAGCAAATTAATTTTATTTAATGTGAAAGAGGAAAATTTTAATAACTTCCAAAATTTTATTAAAATGAATCAGTAAGATGCTATTCTAAGGCTACTACATTGCAAAATTATATTTTAGTTATTTTCTTTTATGCTCAAAAAGAGCTTAACAAAGCAAGATAAAATGAATCCAATCATCATTCAAGATTCACATTTCAAAGATAGATTTTAGTCTTTTATTTTATGCTCAAAGTAAAGTTTAACAAAGAAAGATAAAATTTGTTAAAATCTGCTTAACAAAAGAAGATAAAATTTACCTAAAACACTTCAAGATAAAATCTACCATTTCAGGATGGTCATATGAGGGTCAATCACATCACATTTTCTTTCTTTTTCAAAATTCAGGAACAATAAAGAGCATGACAAAATCAAAGTAATACCAACACAGGCCCCATGTTAAAAGTTACTTGCACCTCTAAGGTATTTAAACACATATTTAAAACATTTTAACAAGCATACAAGCACACACTAAGTAAATAAGAACCTTGCAGAAATGAATTTATTTGCAAGAGAGGGTTTTCTAACAAAATCTTGACTGTGAGTATGATTTTGCAATAGGGTAAATTTATCACTCAATAAGTAGTTGCATTGTGAGTTATGGACGTAGATGGGGCTAATGTCAGAGGGGAAATTTTGTAAGAAGCCAATATTTATCCCTCTTCATAATTGGGATAGGTCATTGAATGTGTTGGGGACATGTAGTCTACCTAATAGGGGAATCCTTGTACTTCTCAAGAGGAGGCATTTCTCTTTATTTTTGAGACTTTTTCTTGGATGCATGGGGGGAAAGGCAAATTTATATTGGCATCATGTTATAGCTTACTTCTTTTATTATTGTATCATACCTCATTTTATTCCCTTTTTTGGTACCATCTATATATTCCACTTAATGATCTCTTTTATTTTGGGCCTTCTACCTAGGTGACTTAGGCAAATTCTATTGTTGGGTTGATGAAGAAAGTGTTACTTTATTTTGATTATTAGGAGTACTTTTACCTTTTCTTAGAGGATTGGATAATAGTTCTATCCTGGTTTCCCCTATTTTCTAGTGCATTTCACTAATAACCCCTTCTTCATTGGACTCCACGGTTGTAGAGATTTCAACATTTATATGTTTTTTATTGTATAATTTGTTGAATATTACATCTTCTTTTATTGAGCCAAGCTTGGCTCTTTCTATCCTCTCAATTGTTTCATCTTCCACCATGCCTCTATTTTGGAATTTTTTAATATTGATTCTTTAGTTCTTCTATGCCATCATGTTTTACCTTGTTCTATTGATTGAAAACACCTTTATTTCATAAAAATATTCATAGGATTTCAAGGTAGGAGGATGTCTAGTTAGTTCACTCAAAATATGAGTTATTGTTTCATCTTCTGGATTCCTAAATATCTCAATATCGGGCATTTCATCATGAGTGAACTTTTTCCCCTTTATACCTTTTAGGTATGCAATGAATTTTTGTTCAGGGTCATTTCTCCATTTGTCCTTTATTATTTCAAGACCCATCCTTTTTAGTTTACCTTTTTCTAGGTAGGCTCCTCTTTTTTAGAATACAATTATACCTCCCAAACTAAGAGGTTGTAGATAGTATTATACCTTATACTTACCACTACCATGTTTTAAATCCAAGGTGTCAATTTCCCTAAAAAATTCTAGAGCAAATACTTGATCTTGAACATATATTGGTAAAAGGTGAACATGGTAACTATAACCATGCATTCTAACGAAGGTTACTTCTTCGGTGAAAATCAGTAATAGATTCATTAGGGCCTTGTTTAGTATTCAAAAAAACATCCATTGCCTCCATCACATTCATGTCATCAAATTCTTGTTTCAAAATTTTGAAAAAAATATTTAAGGAGTAAGGATGAAAATCAATCAAGCACATTTCCTACCAAAGCCATAGAATATTAGCAAAGCTTTTCATTTTGTAAAAAATCCCTATAATAATAATAATTAAACTTATTAATGAATTTTTGAGCTTCATTTGTCCCATCATAAAAGTGTTTGATATTTTTTACATCATTATGAATAATAGGGTCAAAATCGATTAAGTGGTTAGAACCACTTTGGGATTTCCACCATTAGTAAATCACAAGGTTATTGACGTTGCTCTGATTTGGTCAACAAAATGTGTTTAAATTGTTGTTGTTCAATGGCAAGCAACACAAATTATTCTCATTAGTGGTATTAGTGTATAATGGTCCATTGAAGGGATGGTGAGGACATCCTCCCATCCTGCTCCATGGTGAAAAACTTCAAACCTGGTTATATACCTTCAGATGTCTCTATTATAGTTTAAAAAGTGATATTTTATATACCTTTAGCCAAACAACTCTTCTTTGATTGGTTGGGTGACAAAATGATGACTGCACATTTATTTTTGTTGGTCAATCACAAACTTCACTATTGATTTCATATTCCCAGTTTCTCCAAACGTTCTCAACCCTAGAAAAGGGTGAGAATAACACTAGCATCATCAATACTAATTCCCCATTGTACACCCTTGCTATGAAGTTCACCACCACAAAATTTAACATCTCTTAAGCTAACATCACACAGATGATTAAAACTACACCATTGCTACAAAGTCCCAACACCCTTGAAAAGGTAGAGCAAGTCATCACAATACTACAAAGACATAACTACACAAACACCCAAATTGCAAAGGTAATGAACACTATTCTCTCATTTCTCACTAGAATCTTAACCTGCGACACATGTATTATGGGTGCCAGTCTTGAAAAAGTGTTGCTTCCCATAATGAAGTTTTTGAAAAATGTATTTCAATCCTAGGAGTTTGTCCTCAATGCCATGGTGGCTCATTGTATTGGATATGAATGTGCTTATGCATATTGTTGTGGTGGGTGCAAATAGATTGGGATACTATTTGGAAGTAGGCTCTATTATTTTTCTCTTCACCTTAGCAGAATGGGTAGAATCCATATCTAGTGATCATGCTTGAGTAGTCATAACATCTGTGATGAACTTGGTTCCCTAAACGGTAGTTACTAAAGAAAGTAGTCCAAAATTTCATGTTTAGTATGTGGAGATAAACAATTTGATCTTTTTCAAGGAAGATGAGATTATATCCATAAATGATATGGTCATATTGGGAAGGAGCTCAATAGATGAAAGTAGTTTGACAAGGGAATCCCTGCCTATGGAGAAAAATGTCAGGGTAAATATATGGGTCGGTACCATGAACCTTATAGGCTATCTGAGTGTGAAGAAAATGGCATTGGCATCAAAATTTGTAGTATCAAGAATGATAAATATGGTTGATGAAGCATAGAATCAAAGATCTCACACAAATCAACTTGTAAATTACTACATCAAGGTCCATATGTGGTATTTTAAAAAATTTAAGGATTACTTGGCCCTCGATGAAGATAGTGTGACTGTGGAATTTATTTACAAGTGTTATTAGGAAGCTAACGTACCTAGATGGAATGGCTAGATTCTCCACACAACATTTTTCTAGTTTTCTTCAAAGAATTCATAGGCTATTTCCATTTAAATGTGATGAGTTTGCACATATTTTCGATATGCAAGGTGGATTACGGGCAAGGGAAGTCCCAACGACATCTCTATTTAAATATTAATCCCCCATTCAATTACTTCAAATTTTCTTCTATCTTTAGCTGTCTTATAAGAATTCTTTACATGTAGAGCATTTATTTATATATTATTTGGAGGTTTGAATTTATTAAATTTAAAAAAATTAAAATTTAAAAGTAAATTAAAAAAGGGTGGAGATTTTATTATAAAAAAACTTACTTTGGTTTTGTGTATTTGGAGTGCATGATCGGTGGTACCCGACATTCCTATATATTGTGAAAAAAAATCACATTGAGTGGGGGAGGAAATATTATTATTTCCCAATGTTTATTGTGCCCAAGATTTTGAAGAGGGTGTTCAATAAGCACTAGGTGACCAAATATTGACAATGTTGAGTTGGTAGGAGTAGTAAGTGTAAGCAATAAAAATCAACGCCAAACAATAAACTATTGAACAAGAAATATAACAGTAAACATAAATACGAATGAATTTGTATTGACTTATTCTCCCTTTATTTTACAATGATTTTACCCCAAAATATTTGAAGACTTATTACATAGAATGATTTGCTTGCCCATAT
The DNA here is from genome assembly GCA_028583015.1 of Wollemia nobilis. NCBI lineage: Eukaryota > Viridiplantae > Streptophyta > Pinopsida > Araucariales > Araucariaceae > Wollemia > Wollemia nobilis. The sequence continues at coordinate 3,858,694 of JAQPPZ010016670.1, forward strand.
TTACAAATGAACACAAAAGGGGGGGAAACCCTTTTGGTCAAAATAATGAACATTGGTGTCTTCAATATTTTCCGCTACAATTAGATTTGCGAGTGGGCTTGTGTATCCTTGTTGGACCACTCTAGCTTCAACAACTTCTTAGGAACTTATCTCATGTACCTACAATCATGCAAATAACAAAAAATGGATTAGTAGTATATGAGGGGTCTCCACTATCTGAGGTCCTCTTTGATTCAAATAAAAACTTACTAACCCTAGTCTGAATATTTGCCATTATGAAAATAGAATATAGAAGACAATAAATCAAATAAAATAGTTTACCTTATCTATACCTGATTGTGATCTGTGTTCGTGTGGTCTTGAAGTGTTATCGTGCTCGCTTTCTTCTCTTGCCACCATTCGACCATTATTCATGAAAAGTGTATGATATTTTATAATTGCGTTGATTCATGCTAGGATTTTGATGGTGACAATAAGTGATCAAGATTAAATCTTGATGAGTAGTTGAGATCACAATTTTAATGAGCGGTAAGGATTGTAATTAATAAGCGACAAGGATTGCCACATGGTATGCTAAGATGGGGTTCTAATGGATGGTTGTGATTTAGTGTCATTTATATAAATATATATTGTAGAGATAAGAATCCACCATAAACAAGCTAAACATCAAGATAAAGAGGATAAGATATACAATGGATTTATTACAAACTATGATTTTACAATACAAAACAAAGATCTTTATCTTTTACAAATACAAAGAAACCGAAGAGGGCTTTTACAACTAAGATGGTGTTTTATCTTCTCTCCCACAACAGTTGTGATCAAGAGAATATCATGAGGGTGTGTATGAAGATGTAGGATATTCCAAGTGCTATTGTAAATAGGTGAACAACTTGCACACAACCAACAAGAAAGGAGTTTGGGCCTTCATCCATATAACATAAAAAACATAGTAAAACAAAATATAACTACTATTATTGGAAAGAAAATGCAGAAAACACAGAGAATATACCTGTTGTTGTGTGAAACTATCATTGAAACTTTGCTTTTGGTGTTGTTTTGTGACAGAGGTGAGACCATCTCTCGGAAGGCAGTAAAAATTGTGAGACCGTATCTGGAGAGGCGATCTCAAGACTGTGCCTGTAAGTTGTAAAATAATGGGTCCAAGAGCTTTTTAACACATGAAACAAGGTCAAGGTAGTGTAGCGATGGATTAGAAATTGTGTATGGGGATCAAGTAGGCTTAGGCAAGGGTGAGGAATAATTATGGTAGCATAACCCTAGCACAAATTGGGCTCTCCTCCCTTGGTCATGGCCAAGGGTATTTATAGAGTTTTTAGGGCTAGGTGAGTGGGATTCCACAGGCTCCACATGGCTTTCACATGGGTAAGGTAGGTGAGGTGGAGGGCATCATTTAATTGCTTTGGGAAAGGGTATCCTAGGGGAAGGAAAACTAATTTAAAATTAGTTTTCCAAAGCAGATAGGGGAGTGTGGGGTATTTTAAAATTGTTAAAATGGTGAGGTGGTTGTCCTATGGCCAGGTGAGATAAATGCTCTTTGTTGACTTATCATTATTTTTAAATTTAAAATTGCTTTTATGGCTTGGGGAAAGTGCATGAGGGGTACAATATTTATATGGGGGATTTCTAGAGATTTGGGAGGGGCATTTTTAAATTCCAAAAGGGGACATGAGTTGATGTACATAGGAGTATGTGTGCTTTGTATGATGCATCGATAATTTTAAATTTCCAAAAATGCAAGGTGGAGGGTATTGAGGATAAATGTATTAAATAAGTGGGTTGACTAGGGGATGTGAGAGCAATTTTAAATTTATTAATATTGCATGGGGATGTGTGGGAGGGTGTAGGAGGATTTAGAAATTAAAAGAGGGGGAATTCCAAAGGGGGATTCCTAGGGATTTGATTTAGGATTTTTAAATTATGCATATCTTCTAAGGATTTGGATGGGATTAGAGATTAATTAAGAGCTAGATGAGGGTATTAGGTGGATAAGAAATATTAGGGGAATTTTGAAAGAGGGGGAAATAAATGAGGGAGATTATGTGGAAATTAGGAGATTAGGATAGCTAAGAGGGAATTATTTTTGTGTTTGAGAGCTTGTGAGTTAGTGTTTGAAATTGAAGGAGAGTGAAGGTGATTAGCGATGGCTATGGAGGGAGTTGACACTACGGTTGGAGTTGGCAGGCAAGTGGTAAAGGTAAGTGGTTCTAGCATTCTCATTTATTTTCATAATGTGATATCTTTTTTTTGAACAAGCATCATTATGGTGATAAACCTATCCTACTGGATTGCATGGGTAACCAGTTGCTCCAACCACTAGGTGCCTATAGTGGATCACTAGATATGAGGTTCACTTGAATATCATTTTACCAAAGGGGTTAGGCTCTCTAGAGATTTTGAACTGAAATGTGACCAAAGGGGTTTAGTGCCTTTGGAACCTTTGAATTGAAAATGTGACCAAAGGTGTTAGGTGCCTTTGGAGCTTTTTTTAGATTGCATGTGACCAAAGGAGTTTGGTTCCTTTGGAGCCTTTTGGATTGACTATGAACAAAGAAGTTTGGTTCCTTTGGAACCTTTTGGATTGAATATGACCAAAGGAGTTTGATTCCTTTGGAACCCTTTGGATTGCATGTGATCAAAGGAGTTCAGTTCCTTTGTAGCCTTTTGGATTTCATGTGACCAATGGATTTTGGTTCCTTTGGAGCCTTTTGGATTGAATCTGACCAAAGAATTTTGGTTTGTTTGGGGTATTTTGATAGTGATATTTGTATATAAAATTCACACACACACACACACACACACATATACATGGCTTTTATGTTGTGTATATTTTTGTGTTACACTTTTGTGTGTTGCTTTTATTATGGATGTATGGATGGATGCATATGTGGATGATGATATAAAATGAATGATGTGCATACTTTGTTGTGATGATGTATGTGAATGAACTGATGGTGTCATGCTTGTAATGATCATTTGTAGAGGTTTTAGACTCTTGTTTGACCAAATTTATCTTTATAGCCTAATCAGGGGTACCAATATATAATGGTAAAATGTGAAGTGGCCTACAAAATGATGATATAGGATGGAAATCTAATTTTTTTCGAAAGACAAAAATTCTAATGACCTCAAGAAAACTAATATCCCAAATCTAAATTTCTCAAGGATCAAATGTGTGTGCAATGAAAGTTTATTTACCAATCATGAGCATGGTAATGACTCAAGCCAATTGAGAACCAATGTGTGTGTGAATGGTGAGTTCATTTACCTATCTTAAGTAAAGTGAGATTAATCCAATCAAGAAGAGAATCGAAAATCTAGCTTATGTGTGGTTAGAGGTCTCTTCAAGAGAGACGTGTCGTCATGTATGAGCGTACTCCACTACTAGTCAAGCGTCTATAGCCCCAATGGAGATAAGATCCATAGTCCAATTATAGTATCTCTAATTTTTGGGGAATCGGACTACATAACCATCTATATGGAAGTGTAATCCTATCCTTACTACTTGGGGACCTATTTTATGGTTTATGAAAGAGTTAAATCTTTGAGGAATTGAATTCTCAATTGAGGTGTGATGAGAATTTTACCCTGTCCTTACTACTCACTCTTTTATTTTTAAGTGTTGGAAGTGGTGAAAACCACTATTTTTATTGTTATTTTGGACTATGTGCATGATGGGATAAGAAAGAAAACTTTTCACTTTTCAACCTAAAGATGGTGTCATCCCTCTTTGATGCAAGATGTCATTAATACATGTGAAATATGTTTTGGTTTAAAATTGGTAAAATCAAGTCCCAAAACTCAATATTTTCTTAGTGAAAAAGTGTGCTTTGGTCCAAGTAGAAACTTGATGTTCAATTGAGATTGCATGAGACACTAGGAATGGTTGAGTGATTGAAAACATGGATGGTGCTATGGTGTTTATATGCAAATTTTACTTTTTTTTTGTTTTTTATGAATGGTAAGATGTGCTAGATGGATGGTGAAATGGAACTAATGCTAAATTAATGCCCATGTTAAGGCAAAAAGACCTGTTGGACTAAAAATTATATGATTTTTATATGAATAACAATTGGTATGATAAGCGATATGAGTGAATGCAAACGCCATGGATGTATGAATGCAATGTGAATGGATGTACAAAGTGCATTATGAATAAATTTTTTTATGCACATATTTTACATTAGATATACTGAAGTGGCCAAGGTGGTGGTGGAGGTTTTTTAGGTGGCTGAGGTTGCTCTCCTGGAATAAGCAACCCAAATATGGGGTGATGGATGGGGAATATTATGAGATAGTACTCATCCTCTTCAGTGAATTATACAATGGAGAATGACTCTTCTTTAGAGCTATCTGAGGTGATTGATAGTGCTTCATATTCCTCATACATGTTATCCTCAAATTCATCATCAAAAATAACATCAATCATCGTGATATGGTGTCTCATTTCCTAAAAGGCCTCATATAGATGAGGTGCAAACTTAGGATAAATATGCTTATCCTCACTATCATTGTTCTTTTCATCCTCCTCACTATCTTCTTCAGGGTCTAAAGTGAGTCTTTGAAATTCTTGCTCGAAAAAAGTAGTGGGAGATGATGGTCTATATCCCAAGCTGGATAGATCATATATCTCTTGATATTGAGGCTCAACAATATTGCAAATGCACTATTCATGTCATCCTAGAATGTATCCCTGCCAATTAACCCTTCAAAAATATCTCATTGGGAAATTTGGGTTGGACATATAGTCAATGTTAGCACAAAATTATTGTTGGAGTTCGTTAGGAGGAGGTAAATCGAACGATGAATTGACCACTTCACATACAAAGTGAAATTTATTAGGCACTAAACCCATGTCGTACAATGCATCTATAGCTAAGAGTAGGTCATGTGGGTGACCATAGTACCTAATAGTTTTTATACTAAGAGGTGTAATTACAAAATTTTGAACCACATACTTGCCAATGCTAGGATTCGTGAGGTGGACTACAACTTGGGTGAGCGATGTTGTGGATGAATCGGGAATGACAGTGTGGGGCTCAAAGGTGGCTTAAGGCTCAAGTGAAGGAGAAGATGTATGTTGTGATGGCACTTGATAGTCAGACATATCAACTTGTGAGACATTGGTTGGTTGAGATGGAGGAGGATTGGACTAAGTAGTTTGGTTAATGGTTGGGGGTTCAGACTGAGATGATATGATGATGGGTGGTCATGATGGAATGGATGGTGGGTTTTGTGATGTGGAGGATTGGCCCTCTTGTGTGGATATAGAATGAGTAGGTTGTTGGTTTAGAATGTGGTATGATGCAGTTTGAATAGATGACAATGAAGGTTGATTAGTGATATGATTGGGTGTGATAAGCATGTTGTGTGAAGTGGATGGTGTGGCATTATTATGGTTAGCAGTGTGAGAAGTTGAGGCATGTTATACTATGGGAAGATACTTTAGGATGCGTGCTTTGGATGGGTTTTTTTGATGTGGTGTGGATGGCATGGTTGTTATAATTAAGGACAAATGGGTGGATGGAAGTGAAGGCTCATAGGGGTTGCAAATAAAGTTGTAGTATTTGAATGGTTCAATGTCTGTGGGTATACAATGTATTTATCCCTCATGCATGTGTAGACACCTAAAATTAACAATTTTTGATAAAATAATAAATAAATAATTACGCTTAATAAATCCTACAAAAGTAAAATTAATACCTAAAGTTGCCTAATAAAGCTCCCATAAATACATTGCAAACATTAAAACATAAATAATAAATCAATAAAATTTTGAGAACATTTTGTATACCTGCAAATAATAAAAATATCTATGGCAATAAAATAATAAATCTCCTAGATTCCCTACATCACAATAATATTTAATTTAACCTCAATTACCTTAATTAAACAAGATTAATATCACTATCATTACCCTCTTTATTAGTCCCCCTACATAGAAAACAACAAAATAAATAAAATAATCTTAATACAAAATTAACATTAATAAACATACTATTTAATGCCCCTTTATCATAATTATTCAATGTTCTAGGCACCACATTTATTATAAAATCTAGAAGCCTAGAAACCCACCCTCTTTTTTGATAATTAAAACTTTACCCCCAATTTAATATGCCACCTCATGTGGTACTCCCCTCCATACTATTAAAGGTACATTTTAATTAAAAAATATAAAGTGCATTAAAGCCACATGGCTCAAGGACACCCACTTTATTACACTTGGCATTTTAAAATTATTAAATCTTACACCATTGGCCTTTGAGAACTAATTTTAAAATAGCATTCCCATCCCCTAGGATACTAACCCAAAGGCTATTAAATATGACAACTCCACCTCACCTTTATTTGAATTTTAAATTCCATCCACAATCCCCCATGCATCTAGAAACTTAATTTAAAAATATTTTTCATCTTTCTAGACCCCTTCCCTTCCCCAAGGCAAATAAATGAGACCTTCCACCTCACCCTCTCTAGACTCTTCCCTCAACTACCACTCCCCATGTGGAGCCTATGTGAAATCCACATGGCATCCTACTCACCCCAACCCAAATTACCTATAAATATCCCTTCCCATGGCCAAATTAGGGGAAGCTAAGGATTTACTTAATGAAATGCTACCAAAATTTACCTAGAACTTCTACATGATTTTTGAGTAAGATATTTTCATGCCTTTGTTTTGTTTTAAGATTTGGTTGATCTTTATATTTATGTTTTTCATAATATAAGTAGGTGCTACTTAAATATTATTTGTTTGCTTGTGTGAAGGTCTTTGAAGAGACTCAAAATCAACTCAACTCCATCAAGAACAAATCCAACATATCACCCACATTTGCTTGTAGCATAGGGAATCAAGACACCATATTTGATTTGTAAAAGGAATTACCCCCTCTTGATGCAATTTTATTGTAAAAAAACCCTACAAAAGGGTTACTTTGTACTTAAAAGGACTTTCTTTTTAATTTAATGCAATACTTTACTTTTAATGTAATGGTGTATTTCCTATGTATATAGAACATATTTCAAGCATTGATGTAACATTGAGGGAACACATTTCATTTCCCTAATCCAGGGGCACCCAAGGAGTATGTTATAGGCCATGGCCCCCTCTAGGATATGAAACATGGTATGTAACATCTTGATCCCAAATTGCATGGGTAAAACAACAGTGCCAACTATAGAGCATAAAGCATCATTAAATGCTCACAATGCAAAGATGGATTTGGTGATGTGGGAAGATGGAAGATTGATATGGTGGAGTGTTGAAGTGATGATGATGTTAATTGACGAGCTAGTATCTATCAGTACTCATTTGAAAGGCTTCTGATCAACCTAAGCCATGATATGCAATGGAGGATCCGATGATTCTAATGATATTGACTTAATTTCAAAATCATAGAATACAATCAAAGGCTCCATGCATGTTCAGATACTCTCCACAAAATTATTGAAGGCATTAGAGTCTTGAGTTTGAATTTTGATGGATTTCAAGATCTCCATTAATACCTCATGATGTGGGGGAGATTGTTGTATAAGCTCATAAATTGATAGTTTGGATAAATCTATTTTTATACTATTTGTGAGTCAATTGCTTAGTGTAATAATTGGTCTTGTTGGATGACTTGAAAGATGAACAATTTGAGGTGGATTAATGATATTTGGTTATGGATACACACTTGTTGGCAATGTCATAGGAGATTGCACTGCTTGGGGTTATTCATTTAGTTTTTCTTAATAATTCATGTTTCTTTGACCTTAGGGTACTACATGAATAACACCCACAAATCCTTGGTATTGTTGTAAATGGTTGACTTGGTTAGGGGGAGTTATAATAGTTGATTCTCTCATTGCCTGTTGTGTCTCCCCATGATGAGGAAGTGGTGTCTGGTAAATACCAAGATTTTTGTTTTGTTGTTCCAAGGGGTTATCCATCTTAATGGCCCCTAGATATAATAGATCTTGCATAATGCCTTTAAATGTAAATCAATTATCAATTTCATGGATCTTATGTCGATGAAAGGGATAAACCAAATGCTCCTTATAACCCTTGCTACATGGTTTAGTTGAATCTTGTAGTTTGACATATGGTAAGGTAGTATCATACAACCTTCAAAAGATGGATGAATATGATTCAGACAATGTTGTGTAGTTGTGAGGTTGTCAAATGAGCTATCAATGTTGATTATTATCTATATTTTGCATTGGTTTTTGCAACTGTTGTGGGGGTAAAATCACTTGGTATGTCATTTGTTGCAGTTGTTGTTGCGATGGTGATTGTTGAATATGGACTTGAGATCATTTAGTTTGCATCATTGGTTGACTCAAGACCACATGGTTAACTTGAATAGGTTTAGTTTGGTCACTATAATTTGCTTTGTTTTGGACCTTGTTCTACCATTATTTTTTCTTAGGCTTGATATTGCTCTCTTGAATATTGATTTTCTCAATGACTCAGGCTTGGGCAAGAGCTTCATCGAATGTTCTGTATTGTTGTAATTGTAGTAACAAGGAGATAGCTTTTAAACAACTTGTGAACATGCATGTTTGTTCTTCCATGGGGAGGGCGAATGACAATTTGGTAATTACAACCCTCCAATGGTTTCCAAAGTCATAAATTGACTCTTCTTCAAATTGTCATAGATTATACAAGTCGATTAATGTGGTTTTCTTTCTCACATTTAGGGAGAACCTTTCTAAGAATTGGTCTGCTAGTTGTTTAAATATATAGATGTTGTGTTTCATAAATAATTAGACCATTCTAAGGCATCCCCCCAAATGTCTAAGGAAATATTTAGAGCATTAAGGCATAATTCTCTTGAATCCTAAAACATCCATGGATAAATGCAATTATATGCTCTCTAGGGTCCTCAACCCATTTAAATTTGTCAAACTTTGATAGTGTAAAATTGACAGGGTATGGTGGCGATGGTACCAAAGGATAAATCAAGTGATTGACCAACTATCTTAAGGTGGGTTTTTGGTACATCATACCAGGTGTGTGCATAATCAAGCTATCAATTTGTTTTTGCAAAGATTGAATTTTAGGATCTTCCACATGTGTTTGGAAGCCTTGGTTTGCATGATGAGTTTAGGTGGATGGTGTGTGTTGTGTGATGAATTATTGAGATGAAATAAAATTTTGGTTTGCTAATGGGTTGATGGAAGTGGGTATGTGATGGTGTTGGATTTTTTGTTGGAATTGATTATGGAATGATTGATGTTGAGGAGGCAAAGGTTGATGATGTGGAGTTTAGGGAATTTGGGTGTTTTAGGTAGTTGTGATGGCATTGATGTGGTTGAATGGAAGGGTAGGTATAGTGACCATAGGTGGTTGCGATCATGTTTATGCATAAGGGTTCGACCTCGAAATCTATTTATAAAATCAAGGTAATTGTATTGGAATCTCGACGAATTATGTAGAAGTATACATGGCAAATTGCATTTATTTATCTCCAAAAATTTTCAAACCATGGTGAATTGCATTAATTTATCTCCAAAAATTTTCAAACCGTGGTGAATTTTTCTATGTTGGGGGCTATGAATATCGGTTTGCAAAATCTAAAAATGTACGGCAAACTTAAAATCTTTAGGCCAACATGAAATACTTTTAGCCTTTATGATTTATGACGATCGGTATGAGACATGTATGATGATCAACTGTAGGCATGACGACCGACTATAGGCATGACAACCAATGGCATGCATGACGATCATTTGTAGGCATGACAATTAGTTGTAGGTATATTGATTAGTTGCAGCAATACCGATCGATTGCAGGTATGACTATCGATTACAAGCATGATGATTTGTTGCATGCATGATGATCGATTGTAGGAATGTCGATCAGTTACAGGCATGAAAATCAATTGAAGGCATGAATATCGACTACAGACATGATGATTTGCTACATATATGACAACTGATGGCATGCATGATGATAGGTTGTAGGTATAACGATCGATTGCAAGTATGGCAATCAAGTGCAGCTATAACAATCAGTTGCAAGAATGTTGATTTGTTCCATGCATGACAATTTGTTGTAGGTATATTGATCAGTTTTAGGCATATCGATCGGTTGCAGGCATGATGATCTGTTGCAAGAATGTCAATCAGGTGTAGATACGACGATCTATTGCAAGAATGTCGATCGGTTGTATATATGATGATTGATTGCAGGAGTATCGATTGGATGCATATACTACGATTAGTGATAGGTATGAAAACCAGTTGCAAGAATGCTATTCGAATGTAGGTATGATGATCGGATGTAGGCATGTCGATCGGGTGTAGATACGATGATCGATTGTAGGAATATCAATCAGTTGTAAGTGTGTCGATGGGCTGCAACAGTGTTGAGTATCCAGTTAGTAGCAATAGTGCATCTATGTCACGTGTCAACCATCCATGAAATTATTGTAAGCAAAGGCCACATGTCACCCATCCATGAGTAGATTACATGTAGAAAAGTCTATATAAAGGAATAAACAGTCATTTTTTTGCCTTTTCTATCATATTTTTAACCGTTTTCCTCTCATTTTAATGCATTCTTAACATTTTTCCTCCCATTTTAATGCATTCTTAACCCTCTTCCTCCAGTTTTATCTTAGTTTTTAACCTTTTACCTTAATTTTTAAGCAATTTTTAACCATTTTCCTCCTGTTTGAACCCTTTTTCCATCAAGTGTCACATACCATCCACTGTATCTTCTGATCCATACTCGTACACAACAAAATAACCCTATGGCATCCCTTGTAACCCCTGGAATGTTTAATATTAATTTTAAAAACCTGGTTTACCCCCTGATTTCTAAAATTTTATTAACACTGAGTTACGACATGTCATGGATCACACACTCTAGTCTTTGGGGTCTAGTTTCAATGCCGCAGTTTGACATAGACACAAAATTATTGGAGAAGATCATTGTAGGTTATAATATTTATTCGAGTAAGGCAAATCTTGTCATTGACAACAAAAATGCCATTCTTTCTCTCACAGCCTCTGATGTTCCCATATTGACAACATTTCCCCACGCTGGTTGTGAGCCTATCACTTCCAAATACTAATTAACTGATGACAACAAAATCTACTTGGAGACCAACTTTAATGTGCATTCAAATTCTTTTCAAGGTATAACTATTTTTTTATTTAATTGAATTTAAATTCTAGTCACTAGTGTACTACTATTGAATTTGTTTTTTTTGCAGTTACATCCACCAAGTCCAAAAGGGGTTTGATTGTACCAGTGATTGAAAATAAATTTCTTCGGGTATGTTGCGAATTCTTCCTTACCAAAATTGTTTTGCAAGGAAGACCGATAGAAATTTTGATGTGGGCCTTAGCATATTTGGTTTGTTGTGTTGCACACCAATAATTCGACTGGTCCAACTATGTCTCACATAAAATCATATTGGAAATCTAGAACGTGAAAACCCACACTTCACCCTCGTCAAAAATTAGCACATGCAATTATATTATTGCTTAGTTTTATGAATCTTTTTATCATTTACAGAAAAATCAAGTACCAACATCTTAACACTCAACCCTAGCCAATGCAACCATGATAGAACAAGTTTAGATAATATTTCGTTAATATTTAAGTAAAAAATTTTATTTTTCATATGTTTGTCTTTTTATAATTTTGAAATTTTATACCAAACACAGAAAAGGGTATCCCCTTCCTCTTCAAACCAAGATGTTGTTGTCAAAGGTTATAATCCATAGGAATCCGGAGACTCTAAAACACTTATGGAGGAAACAACACCACCGCTAAGGAGAATATCAACAAGGAAATGTAGAAGATCTAGTTCTCCTGATCATCAATAACCTCCACTTGCGGCTGCACATCCACTGCCAACGGTGTAGTTGTGCAAAAGGTTTCATCTTTGGCGAGTAAGTTTTAATGACTGTCGAAACAAAATTTTTACTATTGTAATTAAAAAAATTCAGATGTACAACATGCCCACATTCCATTTGCATCAGTAGCTACGCAAGATGTTTTTTCTTCTATCTATAAGTGTTATAACAAATTTTGCATTCATTTTTCATAATGTAATTTTATAACTAGTTTTTATTTTCTACCTTCACAAATTTTATAACTAATTTTTATTTTTATGTTTTAAGTTCCCATACAACAATATCGTCAAAAAAATCAACAAGCGATGCCACCCCCTACTCCACCACGTCAACCTCAAATGCAAGGTCAATGCTTCCCAATTGGAAAACACATTCTTCCATCTAGGCCATAAAGAGAAGCAACACAACAATTTTCAGAGAAAGAAGCATCAAAGACATTTTTAGGATTCAGTCATATTTCTCTTGCTAATTTTAATTTTAAGGATATACTAAAAGCTTCTGGTGCTAGGTTGGATGAGGTTCCACTTGATAAATATTTCTTTTTGTAAGATAACACACCCACTACTTTTCAAGTATCATAATTTCTTCAAGATAAAGGAAATGAAGGAGTAGAATGTTCAAGCAAATATCCTCCTAGGAAAACAAACACTCGTCAGGCTCCTCCTCGACCAAAGGATAAAAGATTATAAATTTCAAAAAAAGATTTGGTTTTTGATAACGTTGAATCTACCATTTAGTAAAGACTAATTTTAGATATAACATAAATGAAAAATAGGAGTATCAGGTCAAAGTGTTGATAAAGGAAATTAATGCCCGATACAATACTTTTTCAAAAAGAGAAAAAAAAATTGTTGTTGAAAATGAACCTGAAAATATGGAGGCTCTGCTACAACATGTAAAATCTGGTATTGTGAAGGTGAATACATCTTACATAGATGAAATTTTAAAGTTTATGATGAATATATTGGAAAACATAAACTGTGAGGCCCAAGCTTATTACAATGAATGGGCAAGTGATAAGAAAAAGGTTGTTGTTGTAGCTGCAAAGAAATTTTTATGACTATTTGGGTTGAAGGGTCCCATCCCTGTTACATTGGGCATAGTCAGTGCCAATAGTACACAATTGACATATTCTAAAAATTATAGTCTGGGAGCCCATCACCCTATAGACTAGATAAACCATAAACAAAAACAGTAAAAATAGAACCAAACTGAAGCCATTACAAACAAAGACAGTCCAAATGCCTGCTGTCACCTTCCCACTTCTACTAGGATTTTGCTTGACCTTCCTCCTTAGCATAATCTTTCTGATCAGGGGTGAGGAGGACCTTGAGTGCAGCAGGGAGCTCCTGAATTTCACTAATGGCATTGAAGAGGAAAGATCCCACCTCCCACTTAGCCCTCTTGCATTCCAGGAGAGGACTTTCATTTGGAAATTTTGGAGGGTTTTCTGCCCCCTTTTCCTTGTTGTGCAGGGGGTTTAGATTTCTTATTTTCTTCCTTGTTGACCATCCCTAATTCTTGGAATAGGGTTCTTTGGGTTCTGTTGGCTATATGTTTAGTTGTGTCTTTGTTTCTCAGGTCAGCGCCCGAGGGCCTACCCTTTTTCCTATCACCTCCCGCATCAATATAGGATTTTTTGAAACTCTGAGTTTGTTTTGGACTCCATGGTTTTGGGGATTCTTGGGAGGAATCCTCACTGTCAGCCTCGACATCAAGGGATTTATATGGGGAGAGGGGTGACCCAGTCCCTTTGGGTGGGGAAAATTTTGGTGGGGGTTTGGGAGACTGTGGGGGTTTGGGGGGAGAGCTTTGGGATTCAAGACCAGTGTCGAGGGGGGATGAAGGACATGGAGGAGGAGGTGGAAAATGGGTTTGCTGGGGGAGGTTAGCCTTGGGGTAGGGTTGATTTATTGGATTTGGGACAGGGATTTCCTCATGGGGGAGCTCCTCATCATATATTTTGGCATTAAGAACATAATTGCTGAGTAAATTGAACTTGTTAGATATTGCGAGCAAATTACTTACCTTATGCATATCACCACCTAGAGAAGGTAGGGCCTATTTATTGCCCTTGTGGTTCTGGCTCTATCTCATTCTGGATTTCATCTTTTGGTTTTCTCTGTGGACTAGGCAAACTGAAGTCTAGGGATCAGTATACGTGCTTTTGTGATTCAGGAACTAGGATAAAAGATACCCCTGTAATTAGCATTTAGAGCATAATGCGGGTTTATTTTTGTACTCTAGTAGCTGGATCCGATGGTAAGATCTATAAATTAGGTTAACATGGTCCAGGATTTGAGTTTCTAGGTTGACATTGACGTATATGTGGGCCTACATCAGACGATTTTAGGTGTGAGTTGTTATATCAATGGTAGTCAGTTCCTCGATTGCTCGGGCTATCCCCTGGAGTGCATCTTCGTGAAAGAAATGTGAGGGAAAATTTGGGAGTTAAACCCAAATGAGAGCATAGTTTACGATCTATGATTTTGGGTCAAAGCCTGCTCCCCACTTGTGGAGGAAGAGACTTCTTTCGAAGAACCATGGACCCCTTGATAAAATGTGATTTGCGTCTTCCTATGTATTGAGGTGATTCATGAAGAACCATTTGGATATTGCCAATAATTCCAGGCACCCTATAATTCTCCACTTGACTGCTGCCCAATGCTGGAGTGAATCCATGTTAGGTATTTCCCTACTAGAGAAAATGAATCAAGGGTAGCATACTCTTCCATAACTTGCTCTGGATATAAGACGTCGCATCCCTAGTTTATGAAGGCATTTGATGCCATAGGTGATGGTTTAGGTTTCCCTTGAAGTGCTTCAATGAAAGAGACCTGGTTGGTCCTCTTGTCACCTGCTTTAGTTTTATCTAGTGGGTCTTTTCCCCTGTGATCTCCATTCTTGTCCTCTACTATTCTTATAGAGGTTTTACTTATTGTTTTGCTCCCTGTCTAGTGATCTTTGGAGTCACTGTGTGCTCGCAAGCCACTTCCCAGGCTCTTACTCTTGCCTCTATGCTTCCCGTCCACCGCAAAATCAAAATTTGGATGTTCGCTTGCCATCCATCTGTGTGGTTAAGTTTAAAATCATTCAGATTCAATAAGGATACATTTTTATTTGTTTGTAGCTGCAAATAATATTGTTGAGGTTTGACTTAATCACTTTTGTGTTAAAAAAAAATTTGTTCTCTTTTTTAAAATGTAATTATCTGTTGATTAATCACTTTTGTGTTCAAAAATTTGTTATTCTCTTTTTTTAAATGTAATTATCTGTTGATTAACTATTTTTCCTTTTTACAGGTAAAATATGGTAATCTTAAGAAGTAGGTTTAAAACCTACAAGACTATCTCAAGATGGCAAGGGAGTTCTTAAACGCTTCTATGGCAATGAAAAAAAGAGCACAGGAAGCAGTTTGACAAAATAACATTTTACGAAAAATCATTATCCTCAACGGATTGGATCCTGATGTTCTACTAAAGGATAAGGGTAAAGAAGTTCAAGGACCAACATCTGAAGATGTTGGAAAAGAAGAAAATACCCTTATTGATGGATTGGAAAATATTGAGAAGATCCTTGTCAATTTTGAAGTAATTGATAGCACTGTTACCCAGGCCAAGGGAAGAGTCGTTGGAATGTAGAATTTGGAAATCGTGGAAGTAGTGGATGAGGAAAAATGAGTTGAACATGGGAAAGATGAGGGAGGATCCATTGCTATAGAGACTATGGAAGTCATTGAAAATGCAAAAGGAGTGGTGGAAGGGGGAAAAGATTCTAAAGCATGAAATTGAATTTCAAAAAGACTATTTTATGACATTTCATATGTTTTCATTTGAAAACAAGATACTTGCTTTTATTATTTTACTATTACACTATTTACATTTATAATTGTATGTTATTTTCATCTCTTGAGTATTATGGTATTTCAAATATGCTTGCATTTACGTAGAATATATGTATGCATAGGTTTAGATTTACATGTTATTCAAAGTTATTCATGTTGTGATATAAAAATGAGTATTGTCTTGTGTATTATGCTATGTTGTTTTTATATTTCAATTTTCAAATGAGTTTATGAAGGATATATCTATGCATGGGTTTAAATTTTTAGTTTATTCAAAGTCATTCTTGTTGTTGTATAGAGAAGTGTTTTTTCTTTTTTATTATGCTATATTGTTTTCATATTCAATGTTAGTTTATGATGGAGATATTTATGAAGGGGTTAAATTTCAATTTCCATATATTATGCTATGTTGTTTTTATATTTCAATTTTCAAATGAGTTTACGAATGATATATCTATGCATGGGTTTAAATTTCAGTTTATTCATAGTCATTCTTGTTGTAGTATAAAAGTGAGTATTGTCATTTGTATTATGCTATATTGTTTTTATATTTCAAGTGAGTTTACGAAGGATATATCTATGCATGGGTTTCAATTTTCAGTGCATTCATAGTCATTCTAGTTGTTGTATAAAAATGTGTATGGTCTTTTGTATTATGCTATATTGTTTTTATATTTCAAAGTGAGTTTATGAAGGATATATCTATGCATGGGTTTCAATTTTTAGTGCATTCATAGTCATTATAGTTGTTGTATAAAAATGAATATGGTCATTTGTATTATGCTATATTGTTTTTATATTTCAAAGTGAGTTTACGATGGATATATCTATGAATGGGTTTAAATTTTCATTTTCCATATCTAGAGTAATATACTACATGCATTTTTCATACATATGTAGAGAAATTTTTACTAGTTATGTATGCATACAAGGTTTACTCAATGACAAAGCATAAATCATAAAAAATCACTATATTTTATCATATCATACAAATAATGATACTAATGATACATACAGACATACATTTAAAGTCAAAGCAAAAATCACTATATTTTGTCAACATATACAATTAGTTCAATAACATAGCATCATTACGTATACATGGTTTTCAAATTTTTAGCTTACTCAAAGCTATAGCATAAATCATAAATTTTGAAAACATAGACAATCCATATCATTAAAAAGCAAACATGCATAATCATTGAAAATAGAATGATTATATGATTTTTTTCAAATCACTGAAATTTTACAACAAATCAAATACGAAAAATCATTGATAATATGAAAATTTTCAAATCATTGACATTTATAAATGATATCAAATATGGAAAATCATTGATAATATGAATTTATTCAAATCACTAAAATTTTACAAAATGATTTCAAATCCAAAAAATCATAGATTATATGAATTTGTCATATAATCATTGCAATTTTTACATTTTTGGAAGTTGATACAAAGCTTTATCGACTTCTCCAAAAGAACCGAGAATCATTTGTGAATTCTACATTTCCATAATCTCATCATCACTCCAAGTTGAATCATTTTCGTCATTATCAACAGTATTAGTGAGACCTCTTCTTTATGCTAGGGACTTCCAATATGTCAACGCTCTGTCATAAGGAAACTTACCCACCTCGTACGATGACACATACATTCTCAAACAATTTTCCAAATTTTTTTCCAACCTGTTACGAACTTTTGATTTAACAAAAGATAATGCACTAAAAACCCTTTCATCTTCAACAGATCCCAAAATCATTGTCTGACATAATTCATATAAAATAAAGTATTCACTCATAGTTTCTTGTAAGACACTACTTCGATACAATTTTTTCTAGAAATGCGTGATTGAACCAGTCTCATGTGGATTTTTGAAATGTGCAATTTGATTATCCATTGTTATTCCAAAATTTGTTGATTGTTGTCTCAGAAGATATTTGTTTAGAATACCATTGATTTCAATGCCATTTATTTCCACACTTTTAGAGAAATGTGTCATAAGATTACCCATATATTTTACAAACAACTCACTTCTACTACTATGGTCACCACAAGGATTCTAGAAGATGGGATTAACAACAACCATGGCCTCAAGTGTCTCATCTCTCTTAAAATGATCTCTTATTTCACTTGTTAATGCATTTGCAATTCTTTTCAATTTATTCTTAGTGCTATCCAAAACCTCATCGAATCCAGAATGTGTAACGGCACTTGTTCAACATCATCTGTTAGTGTATCTAATCACTTTTCAAAATGATATACAGGAATCAAATTTCCATGGATAGCAATACAAATATTATCGTTGATGTTGAACTTTAAAAAGTTGTTTGGATCATTGACATTAACTAACGTATTCCAACTATCAAACTTGGGATCCTCAAAATGTTTTTGGATAAATAAATCCTGTCAATAATCATACATATTTGTTTTCTCATCCTCATGAAATCGACAATATAAATTGCCCTTTCCTGTGCAAGTTTAATCAAAGAATTCATTTCTTGTAACATTGGTAGAATACCACATAATGTGAGAAGAGTTTCCAAGTCAATCATACGAAAAAGCAAATATTTTGCCTTGTCAACATCCCTACGATGTGCATACATAAACCCAACCAAGGATTGATATTCTAAAAATACCCTTTTTGCAGGAAGAAACAATGAAATCCACCTGGTTTCCACATCTTTTAACATTTTTCTGCCTTCGATTACACCTAGAGAAAACTATTGAAACTCTGCAAACCTTTTTGGACTGCATGAAAAGTATGAGTGTATTTCACGGACGAGTTCTTCCACTCTAGCTACATTATCAAAATTGCTCACAATTTTGTATGCAAGATTCATTCGATGAGCCATGCAATGAATAGGAATCACATATGGGGCAATTGATGTCTGAAGCCTAACACAAAGACCATTCCTTTGTCCTTGCATTGTAGCCGCACCATCAGCTCCAACACAAATTAACTTTGTGGCAATTTCCTTTTCATCCATTCTGGAAATATCCTTTAAACTAGTTACAACAACATTATAAATGTTTTCCGCATTACAATTTTCAATCATCTTATGTAGTGCTAGTAAATGAGGTTGTCTCAAATGATTTTTGAATGTGTAAACATGTATGCAAATCCAAGATGTGTTGTCAACAGCTTTTACCTCATCAATGGAAAGTGAAATAAATTTGGCTTGTTTCACATTCTCTCTCAGGTCTTCCTTCTCAACCAATGATAGACATTTTACCATTTCCCAACCACTTCGATCTGACCAATGTGAACTGGTAAGGTTTTGTACATCGGCTAGTTGAAGTATTTCCTTAAAATCAGCAAAATCAGACATGGGTCGACCTTTTTTTAGAATACTATATACAATAGCAAACTGCAATTTCTTTGAGGCTAATACAGTCTTATTAATTTTTTGAAATTGTGCCTCGATTGTTCCACCCTTCTCAATGAGAGTTTGTTTTTGTTTCATTGCTTTTTCATATTCAAGTGCATATCTCACATGCACACATTTTGATGCATCCTTCCACCTATGAAATCTATTAATTGTTCCATCACTTCGTATTTCTTTGATGTAAACTTTCCC
The DNA here is from genome assembly GCA_028583015.1 of Wollemia nobilis. Classification (NCBI taxonomy): domain Eukaryota; kingdom Viridiplantae; phylum Streptophyta; class Pinopsida; order Araucariales; family Araucariaceae; genus Wollemia; species Wollemia nobilis. The sequence goes on from JAQPPZ010016670.1 coordinate 3,877,997, forward strand.
ACAGTGTTTTTCTATTGTGTCTTTCTTATTTTGCAATAAATGATCCTTTTCCAAATTCCATGTACAAATAATGCATTTACACACATTCAGTTTCTCATCTCGCTCAATAAAGGGGTATAACCGTGCCCATTCATTTTTAAAATCCCTTCCAATAGTCCATTCACTTATCTTTTGATGTTTAGATTTTTTACTACAAGATTCCCCAGAGGTCTGCATTTTAATTGTACTATCATTTTCTTTTTCGGTTGATGTGTCTGAATTTAAAATCTCCTGAAGTGGTTGTTGAATGTCGTTATTAGGAAAATTATCATGTGGTCCCATCTCATCTTCTAGAATATCTTCGAGTGAACGCACATCAAGGTCGACAATGTTTACTGCATTCAATGTTTGGTGTTCTCTATCATTTTTTGAAGTAAAAAAGGTACTATTTTAAAGAATTAACAGAATACAGTTTTACAAAGCATTTAAAAAGAGGTAGATAAGTAGACAACCATTTATCTATTAATAAAGAAAGGTTTTATATTTAAGAACAACATAAATATTAAAAATTTGATGGTAAAAGGTGTTTGTACCTGCATGTTGTGTAGAATCTGTAGAGATTGATGCCTCATTGCATTTTGATATTTGTGTAAAATATTTTAGAATTATCTTTTTACAAGAAGATTGGCCTCCCTTCTTTCCATCTTCAGTAGGTGACATTGTATCTGTAAAGAAAAAACCTTCAGATGTTAGGAAATGTATATGAAATTGAAGGAAAATAGTAGATATCCCTCAAGACGAACCTACGCTGCCCTGTAGAATGACATCTGAAAGACAAGAAGCAGTCTGATAAGAAAATGCTCCTAACACACAACATGACATGGATACTTATCGACCACAGTTGCAGATAGTGCTTCTACACTACCTATGAAACATACTCTAAGAGACAAGAAGCAGTCTCTGACAAGAGAAATGCTCCTGACACACAACCAGATGACATTGATAGTTGTCTACCATAGTTGCATATAGTTCACCTACAGTGCCTATGAAACTAAAGAAAAAGAGCTTTGGACAAAAGAACAATGGAAGAAGAATACTCTACCAATTTTTAGTCGTGAATCCTCTATAACCGATAGCCCTATGCCGATCGACACACTTCTGCAATGGGTCGGACCATAGACACTCCTCTACAATCGATCAAATTTTTCCGATAGTCTCTTCTTAGAAACCAATCATCTTAGGCCGATTAATGCATCTCTACAACCTTGTACCGATAGACACTACTCTGCAACCGATCGAACTTATGTCGATAGAGACTTCTCTATAACCGATCAGCTTATACCGATCAACACATCCCTACAACCGATCGACTTATACTGACTAACACCTCTACAACTGATAGACTAATGTTGATCAACACATCTCTACAACTGATAGACTAATACCGATCGACATGTCCTTATAACTGATAGACTAATATCGATCGACACCTTTACAACTGATAGATAAATTTTGATTTACAGTCCTTACGATTGATAGGTTGATGCTGATTGACACCTCTACAACTGATCAACTAATATCAATTGACATGTCCTTATAATTAATATATGAATACTGATCGATACTTCTATATCGATCGACTAATGCTAATATAAACATCCCTACAACCGATAGTCTAATACTGATCAACACCTCTACAACCGAACAAATATGGCTCTACAATCGATTGTCTCATACCGACAAACATGACTCTGCAATCGATCGACTTATACCAATAGACATGGCTCTACAACCGATCGACTTATGTCGATCGTCTTGCATCGATCGACACTCCTCTACAACCGATCGACTTATTTCGATAGACACTCCTCTGCAACCTTGTCAAGTTTTTCATTGTTTCGGAGCTATTTTTGAGTTAGAGTATTTTAGATGTATGTTTATTGGTACCCACTACAGTATATATGGGTAGTATATGAGGCGATTTGGGCGGGAAAAATAAAATCATTTATAATTTGAAGGCGAATTGGGCAGGAAAATCAAAATCATTTATAATTTGAGGTCGATGAATTAAAATAAAAATATTTTAATTATTATCAACGACGGGTGAATTTACCCCAAAAAAACTTCCACCTCGTAAATTTCGGGCGAATGGGCCCCAGTGAAAGGATCCAAAATTAGCCAATTTAAAATCTTGAAAATCCTAAATAGAGCCAATTTACGATATTTTGTGCTTATGCATAACCCTGGTTATGATACCCAATATTGAGCAGGAGTGAAAAAAGGTATTTTTGGTGGGGATGGATTTATGGTTGAAATTCGCCACCTACAACTGTTGTTGCAATAAATTATGGGAATTTTGATTGGTATTACCAACAAGAAATTAGTTTAAATGTTGCCATGATTATTTTACAGCAGTTGTAGATGTTGATTGAATGGTTGTATGTGAGGTAGAGGTTGGTATGTTGTGAGAATGTGGGTGAAATTTTACACCCTTCACCCACTCTTCCCTTCAAGAAGTGATTCTATTTATTCAGAAGGAGCCCACCAAATTTTGAAATAACATTGATAGATGGGTGAAAGATATCAAATGGTGACAGCAACAGTCACAGGAATACCAAACCGATGGGTGAACGACGGGTTGAAGCAAAGCAGGTGATAGAACAGGTGAAATTTTTTTCCATGGCCTTGGATGAAACTTTCTAAAAAGACCTACCCACCTATTGGGTGGGCCTTTCAAAATATCGAAATGGACAAAAGGGTTAGGAAAACCTGCCCTTAAGGGAGATAGAAACTCCCACCCATCTTGAGCGGGAAATACAAGTGCAAATTGGGAGGACCCTCAGAGAAATGCCTACCCTCTCTCCCTAGTATCTCCATGGGTAGAAAGAAGAACAAACGAAGTGTCTGCTCAACATGCAAGGCTCCCGCCATCTCCCAAAATTCAAATAAAAGACTTGTCCACTACTTCAGTATTTTGGGTACCTGATAATGTATGTGGTGGTGACTGATTTGAGGCACATTGCTCCCAAGACACTTCAATACCTATCACTTGCCACCTAACTATAGGATCACCAGTCGAGGAGAAGGATGAAGCAGCTGAGAATTAATGAACTGAGAATTAATGAACTGGATATAAATGTTAGAGGATCCAAGGGTCCAGATTCAACCTGATGCATCTGCTTCCTTCTAGAAGATCGATGCCATCCAGAAGAACAATATACTAGTGTGATGCTTGTCTACTATAAGGATCATCTTCCCACCTATCGTCATTAATTTTAAATTTTGAGATTGATGTAAATATACCTATAAATAGTGGAATGATGGTCATTCCTAAGGGTGGCTCTTTAGCCATTACAATTCATATGTAAGGTTTACCTCTATGTAAATATAAATTTTGCATTGTTTGGTCTCTGGCTTTATCTCCATGTTCTTTATTAATTATATGAATACCTATTTCTATTTGGTTATTTAAGTTATCCCATGATATTCTACTATCTGGATTCCATGGATTTTACTTGAGTGACTCAGAAATGTGCATCCGTAAATACAGGTTGAGGGTTTATTTTTACTAAAGCCATTTGGATAGGTTCACTTTCATTCTGAATCCTAGATCTCATGCACCTGTACATTGGTTTTGGAATTTTCCCCCACCCATCACTGATAGGAGCTAGAACATAGGTATTATTGGGTGATTTGTTAGGTGCATAGTATGTGTTTCGTGTGTGGTATGTTACCTGCATAGGTCTTGATGTGACTATACCCATCCTTGTGAGTCTGGCTATGGCAATTTTATTTCTTCCCCATTTCTATTTTCCTATTTTATGGTGTAGGTAGATGGAACCACCCTTGAAGGAACCAAATTTCTCTGAAGATCATCCGCCCATCCTAATGCCACGGCATCATTGGTCTACCCCCATCCTGGCACACAGTGTCGAGTTGGCGACCAATAATTTTTGGTGACTTTTTTGGGGAACTCACTGAGTTTCTACATTTCAAGAAATCAAATTTTGGTGGTTTTTTTATTTAGCCAGATCTTATCAAATTCACTTGGTGATTTTGACTACGTGGTACATCCATATCAAGAGACCAATCGCCTGCCTGCATTGAAGATCCAAATATCTTGAAGGACTCAAGGTATGATGAGTAGCCTTGACCTTGCTAGCAAATATAGCATGCTCATCTGGTGACTTTGACTCTGACTCTGACATCATAATCAGGACCTCTAAATACTAGTACCTTAATGGCTCAACAATTTTTCTTCTAGTGGAATGATCCTTGTCCCCTCAATCTCTCTCACTAACATGATATTTTGAAAACCGTCTTCAATGCCCTAAAAAAATACAATGGCATTAATGGATTTGTGAAGGAACACCTTAAAAATTTAGCTTCTTTGGCCACCCTTCACAACATCATGCATGAATATGTAATGATCAGGTTGTTGGTTGCTTCCCTTGAAGGTAGAGCATAGATCTAGTACAAAACCATACAACCTAGAAGTATCTCTACATGGATAGATCTGGCAGAGCCTCTCATATATAGATTTGGTAAAATGGAGGACCCCTTCTAGTCTCTAAATCAATTCACATTTATTAATAGGAACTCTCTTAAAAATGTGATAGACTTCAATGTCTATTTTGAGATCTGGAAGAGGATTCCATGACAAATCCTCCCAATATTCACCTAGGCGTATCTATTCTACATCCAGGATCTTGGTCCTGAGATTAGATTCCTTCTGCAATAATTTATGGAAACTAGTATCTCGTAACTCTACAAGGAAGCTATCAGAGCTAAGCAAGTTTTGATGTGGAGGATCCATCCAATCAGTTTCTTTTAGGAGCTGGTGTCAGATCATGGAACAGGCACATACTAGGAGCAGGTATGCCACAATGATCACATCCATGAAGATAATGATATAGATCAACCCCAGACTCAACAACATATGGGTGAGGATGTGGATACTCACAAGCGGTAGAAGAATCCAACGATGGAGGAAGAGTCGACCACAAGATTGGCATAGTTAGCCAATATAAAAAAGGGACAACATGAAAATTTGGTCCCTGACAACTCACCACCTGGAAGGTGAAATACGATGGCAAAAGATATTGTCACCCTAGTATTTAAAGGCCTGAGTGTTCAGATGGTCAGGTAAAAATAATAATTATGATTTTATTGTAATTCTGAGCTAGTGTGGATGGCGCTAGATGAATCACAAGTGGTGCCTCAAATACAATGTGATCTGGCCTAGCCATTTTAGATTCAGAGTATGATCTACATATGATATCCTGGATTAGGTGTACCTGTCATACCATAATTTTATGACTAGTAAATAAAGCCTTGCATTATGTAGGGCTAGTGCATTGGGAATCACAAGTTTTATCATCGACCATTGGTGCAACAAAATCCTATGAAAAGTTACCACTTGGTCAAGCATCGGAGGGCATCAACAAAGGATTCTCCAAAAATTGTTTAGGAAATGTAACATTCTCCTCCATCTCTGTGCTTTTTCCTAGCTTTCGGTTCTTTTATCTATTATTGTCACGATCACATAGCCCAATGGATATATTTAGTAATTTTCAAGGTCTTTTAACTCATCCTCAAGAGTCGTAGCTAGATTTGGAACCCACAGATGCAAGCACAAGGTAAGGCAAGTATGCTATAAATAGACCCTATGATAAGATGCAAATGAGACCATAAAGTGCAAACCACAAGTTGTGGTTGAAGCTAAATGGACTCCTAGTTGATAACAGTCAATAGAAGAGGATCATTGATGGGTCATGTAAAAAAAAGGGCCTAGGAAAACAGAGATAAAATACAATGGCAATCTATCGACTCTTGGAATGTATCAGGTCTTCAATGGGTTGTGTTTAGGGGAATTCAATCCGTAATAATACCTTATGGAGAATGGTATATGCCCTATTAGTTTCACTTTATAGGCTTCATACTACATTTTTTGTTCATGTCTTCCTATTTTCCCGCTCCTTTCCTTTGTGCCCTTCCCTCATCTCCTTTGTCTCTTTGTCTCGATTGTTGTATTTCCTAGTCCTTCTGGGTCCTTTTTTCCACAAGATAGAAAAATCTTGTAAGTCATCGAAAGTGTGGGTGAAATTTTACACCCTTCACCCACTCTTCCCTTCAAGAAGTGATTCCCACCAAATTTTGAAATAACATCGATAGACATGTAAAATATATCATATGGCGGAAGCAGTAGCCATAGGAAAACCAAACCGATGGGTGGACAACTTTTTTAAGTAAAGCGAGTGATAGAATGGACAAAAAATCTGCCCATGATCTTGGGTTAAACTTTCTAAAAATACCCACCCACCTATTGGGTGGGCCTTTCAAATAGCCAAAATGGGTGGAAGGGTTAAGAAAACCCATCCTTAAGGGAGATAGAAACTCCTACCCATCTTGGGAAGGAAATACAAGTGCAAATTGGATGGACCCTTAGAGAAATGTCTGCCCTCTCTTCCCATTATCTCCATGGGCAGAAATAAGAATAAACAAAGCACCCACCCGACATGCAAGGCTCCCATCATCTCCCAAAATTCAAATAAAATACTTATCTACTACTCCAAAAGTTTGAGTACCTCATAACATACACGAAGATGACTGATTTAAGGTGCGTTGCTCCCAAGGCACTTCAATACTTGTCACTCATCGCCTAACCATAGGATCACCAATCGAGGATAAGGATGAAGCAACTGAGAATTAATGAACTAGATAGAAATGTCAGAGGATCCAAGGGCCCAGATTCAACCTGATGCATCCACTTCCTTCTTAAAGATTGATTTCATCCAGAAGAATAGTGTACCAGTGTGGTGCTTGTCTGTTGGAACGATTGTCTTCCCATATACCACCATTAATGTTCAATTTTGATATTGATGTAAATATACCTATAAATAGTGGAATGCTAGTCATTCCTAAGGGTGGTTCTTTAGCTAGTACAATTCACATATAAGGTTTACCTCTATGTAAATACAAATTTTGCACTATTTGGTCTCTGGATTTGTCTTCATGTTCTTTATTAATTGTATGAATACCTATTTTTGTTTGGTTGTTTAAGTTATCATGTGATATTTTGCTATTTGGATTCCATGGGGTTTACTTGAGTGACTTAGGAGTGCGCATTCGTAAATATGGGTTGAATGTTTATTTTTGCTAAAGCCATTTGAACAAAAAAACTCTGATTTTGAATCTTGGATCTCATGCACCTGCATATTGGTTCTAGAAATCAGCCCCTGCCCACCATTGATAGGAACAGGAACATAGGAATTGTTGGGTGATCTGTTAGGTGTGAGGTCTATGTTTATTATGTGGTATATTTACTGCATAGGTCTTGATGTGGCTATACCCATCCTTGTAAATTTTGGCTACATCTATTTTATTTCTTTACCCCTTTCCATTTTTTTATTTTATGGTGTAGGTTGCTGAAACCACCCCTAAAGGAATCAACCTTCTTCAAAGATCATCTACCCCATCCTGATGTAGCATTTTTTCTATGTTGCATCATTGGTTCACCCTCGTCCTAGCGTGTGATATACGATTGGTAACCAATAAAGTGTTAGCGTCATGAGTTGAAGTTGATGGAGGGTAAGTTGCAAAGGGAATCATAACCAAATGAGGAATGTTATGTTGGGTTAAATCAATAAACCCAGATGATGTGAATGGAATGGTTGATGGTATTTGTGAAGCAACGTTAGCTTATGCTTCATAGAGTGGGTTGAAATGAATTATGGTATAGTTAAATGGGAGAGAAGTGCATTGGCTAAATGATGATGGAAGAGTTTTATGTGGAGGTGCAAATGTGGCCTCAAAGAGAGGGTTGGTGATAACTTGGTTAAAGTTGTTAGGGTATGAATGAGAGGGTTCCTACTAAAAATTAGGAACATATCAGGGTGGAATGGTAAGAGGTTCTAGAATCGGATTGGTTGAGCTCAAATAGGCTCTGACAACATCAAAATCTATATAGGTGATGTGGTGGTCGAAAGGTGTGGATGGTTCAATTTTGGGGATGGAGGTGTGGATTATCCTCTATATCATATCTATATCCAAAGTGGATACTATGTGTGAGGTTCCAACGAATATGTCAAGATGCATTATCTATGACACATTGGTTGGGTTAGCCATGAAAGTAGTTGTGACAGGAATGGAATTTCTTCATGGATGATAGTGGTTTGCTAATAGGTATCTGAATCATAGCTTTGATTTTATTACGGTTCAATACCATAAGCTAGAGGTAATTTGGTATGGCAAATGAAAGGGTGTGTGTGTGAAAATTGTAGTGGCAATAAAAAGGAACAACACATAATTTGCTCAAGCAAACAAGCATTTTCTATCTTTGCAATTTTGATGTAAAAACCTAAGCCTAGAAAATTTATGCAAGGTGGATGATGGAATGCAACTAAGAAGGTGTGTTCAAACCCACCCTTCTTATGAAGGATGAATCACGAATGACTGAAAATGGCTTCCGAGGTGGAGGATTGGCTCAAGATAAACCTATGAAAGCAAATAACCCTTGAAAAGGGTTGTGTTGTCTAATGTTCTGCTACCAGTATACCCATGCTTTTGCTTAACCTGCACGTTTAGGTCATGATAAAGAATGATAGTTGCATTCATTAATTATTTGAAAATCCTCTTGGTAAAAGGGCTTGCTAATCCTTCCCACTTCAGGAGCACCCAAAATTAGGGGACTTTTCGGTGATGAAATCCAAAAAACCACTCGCTTGGGGCTATTATGGTGTCTAAGGGATGATTCTATGGAAGGAGGTAAATTCCAACGTCATTAGTCTCGATTGGGAGTTGGTGATGAAATTCAACCTTACCAATGTGTATGAGACGTGCAAGTGTGTGATTTTTGTTTTCTAGGGTTTTTGAATAGCAAAGTACAAAATGTATCCTAGAATACAGCTACCGTGCAATTTAGATTTGTTACCTATAGATGGAATCAGAAACATTCAGGGGTAAACAAAACATCAAAATAGAAAAAAAAACCTACACAAGCACCAAATGCAATATACAATGTACCTTTGAATGCAGATTTTATCCTAAATGCAACTAATGTGATTTTTTTTTTAAATGTTGCTATTATGATTTTTTTCTAATGCAGATGTCATTTTTTCTAAATGGAGATGTTGTGATTTTTTTCTAAATGCAGATATTATGATTTTTTTCTAAATGAAACTATTATATTTTTTTTCTAAATGTAGATGTTATGATTTTTTTTTCTAAATGCAAATGTTGTGATTTTTTTCTAAATGCAAATGTTGTGATTTTTTTCTAAATGCAACTGTTGTGATATTTTTTCTAAATGCAACTATTGTGATTTTTTTTAAATGTAGATGTGATTTTCTAAATGTAATTGTTGTGAATTTTTTCTAAATGCAACTGTTATAATTTTTATAACCTAAACTGCATTTTTTAAATCTTTGCAAAAAGAATTACCTAAAATGCCTATAGAAAACTTAATAAATGCTTGATCTATACTAGAACAAAAACAAAACAACAAAGTTTTTTTTTTTAGAATTAAAACCAGAACCATGATTTTAGATAAAACTTACCCGAAAGCGTTACGCTTTATTCCTCTAGTTCTTTAGACTCAGTGTCACATTTGCATAGGTTCTCAGACACAAAGAAACATCTACTCAGGTCTCCCAGACACAAATCTACGTCTACACGATCTCAAAACTAAACCCTAACAAGTCTTCGAACTCCCAAATAATTTTTTTTTTTTTGCACGGTGGGGTTTCAAAACCTGCAACAAAATGAACATAGATCAATAAATTAGAAAATGACAAGGCAGATAAAAATAGAAACCCTTTGGGGTCCCACCATGATTGCTATTTTGTAGGTAGTGAAAATCAACACCAAACAATAAACTATTGAACAAGCAATATAACAGTGAACAAAAATACGAATGATTTTGTATTGACTTATTTTCCCATTATTTTACAATGATTTGCCCCAAAATATTTGGGGACTTATTACACAAAATTATTTGCTTGCTCAAATTTACAAATGAACACAAAAGAGGGGGAAACTCTTTTGGTCAAAATAATGAATAGTGGTGTCTTCGATATTTTTTGCTACAATTAGATTTGCAAGTGGGCTTGCATATCCTTGTCATACCACTCCAGCTTCAACAACTTCTTAGGAACTTATCTCTTGTACTACAATCATGCAAACAATAGAAAACATATTAGTAGTATATGAGGAGCCTCCACTATGTGAGGCCTTCTTTGATTCAAATAAAAACTTACTAACCCTAGTCTAAATATTTGCTATTATGAAAAATATATTGTCTATACCTGATTGTGATCTATGTTCGTGTGGGCTTGAAGTGTTATGATGCTCGCTTTCTTCTCTTGCCAGTGTTCAACCCTTATTCACAAAAATGTATGATATTTTATAATTGCCTTAATTCATGCTAGGGTTTTGATGACAACAACGAGCAGTCGAGATTAAATCTTGATGAGCAGTTGAGACCACAATTTTAATGAGTGGTAAGGATTGCAATTAATGAGCAACAAGGATTACCACATGGTACACTAAGATGGTATTTTTATGGATGGTTGTGATTTAGTGCCATATAAATGTATATATATATATATATATATATTAATGAATGACTGGAATTATGTGATAATGAATGGATGATGACTGGATGATGAATGAATTATGAATGGCTAGAATATGGTATCTATAATAAGGACCACCTAAATACCCTATTTATTGTATGGACTACTGAAAGCTCATATCACACAAAAGCTGAATGGTTGTGTTTGTCTTCATTCACAAGATAATGTGAATCAATAAGGCCTAATCCGACTGATTATATTGTGATTAATGATATATATTCCTAATCATAATTGTCATGAACAATAGTGTGTGTCCTTGGTTATAATTTTTTTGTTGGAAAGTGTGTGTCCCTATCTAGTTGTTTGTGATTGATTGTGTGTGTCCCCAATCACAATTATTGTGAATAGTAGTGTGTGTTCTTGTTTGAAACTTTGATATTCAATATTATGTGTATGCCTATCTAGTTGTGTTGAAGAATTATGGATAATTGACTTTATCCCTATCTTTGATTAAGTGTTTTAGTAAGGCAATTCCCACTAAATAAGTATAGTGAGGCATTACCACCATGCATTTTATGAATAGTTGAGTGTGTCCCTTGTTCACACTGTAAGTGTAATTGAATAATTATTGTGTTTATCCTAGTTCATCATATGATTATTTGTACTATTGTGAGTATCCCTACCCATGTTTGGATCATGATGTAATAAGGGGAGTGTTGGAGATTTATTACATCATTATGAAATAATGAGGTCAAGACTAGTAAAGTCGTTAGAACCACTTATACAAAGTTGCTAGTTAGTTATAATTTCCACCATAAGAAAATCACATGGTTATTGACGTTGCTCTAATTTGGGTAATGAAATATGTATTTAAACTTATCTTGTTAAATTGAAAGCAATGTAGATTATTCTTATAAAAAATTTAGGAACATGACCCAACAAGTCTATAGCTTCCACATTAGGGGCTAGAGATTAGCTTTTTTTATTCCTCAAAGTAGGATTAGTTTATACAAGTAAAGCCTGCCAAGGTTTAGTTGGGGGAGGTGTAGGAGGAGAATTAGGATTCAAAATTGAAGGAGGGATAACAACTTGCACCATAGGATTTTTGTTAACACTCAAAAGTTAAGTAATATTGGTCATCGTATCTTGTATTTATTTGGTTATTTCTATCTTAGAGGCCTCCATTTGCTTCTTAGTACCACACCTATGACTATCTAATTGATAAGCCAAATATTCCCTAAATTTCATCATATATATGACTATTTTTTTGTCAATAGGCTTAGAAGGGCTATGGGGCTTCGGGGAGGTGTGTTATGCATGTGTTATTCACATCTACAACTATTTTGTTGTAATTGCCACATTAAGTGGTGATCTCAATTTTGTTGTGATTATCTCATTAAGGTACAATCCTAGTTTAGTGCATCGCTCATCATCACTACCCAATATAGACACTCCCAAAGCCTTTTAGAACCCTATGATAGACTTGTAAGGTTTTTCAAAGTCAATATTGCGGTTTTTTCTTCCTCAAAATTATAATCTCTATTCATCTAGTATCTAATTTGGAGTTTATGATCACAATTAAGTTCTAAAAGATTAATGATATATTTTTCATGAGTAATGGATTGGGTGAGATCCTCATTTTTTTTTTAAATGATAGGATTTGCTTCTTCTTAGACCTAAAAGTCATTCCAAAGCCCTTGGAATTAGCTAAGGACGCCATAAGGGTAAGTAGAAAACCTACTCAAGGGCAACTAGGGTTTTACCAAAATTTCTACTTCCAAGTAAGTCAACTATAAAAAATCCTCATGGTAAAATAAAATGGATTTTTATGGCATCCCTAGGAGAAAGAGGAAATTTGTGGCAAAATTATTTAGCTCACAATAGAAAGAGACAACTAATACAAAAATATAGTAGCAAACACTCTAAATACAAAGGGTTAAAAAATAAAAAATAAAAATACTGAGAAGGCGAGTTTAATGTCAAAACAAAATTAAATTTTTAAGGCAGCCCTAAGAAAAAGGGGAACACTACAGTAGGATAATAATAACTACCAAAAAAAAAACCTATAAAAACAAGCCCACTAAACCCTAGGGGCTAAAAAAGGAAAATAAAAACCTTAGAATGCAGATTTCACGTCGAGTTCACCAAAATATTTATGAAAAAGAGGAGTATTTCACATAATTACATGAATTAAAACAAGATAAATTAAAATGCTTTAATCAAGATAATAAAGTAGTAATTAAACAAATCGAAGCTACAAGTGTCCTAAATCAAGCAAAAATTGAAGTAATATATCTAAGAGTATGCTACATTAATATTATCCATAAAATGTGAAAGCTAGGGCTAATCCTAATACAATAATAATAAATTACTTGATACCTAGGGCATCAAGAATCATTTCATTCATAAAAAAATCATAATGAGACACTCACTTCTACTTTACCCTGCTTGCAATGATAGAAAGACAAGAGATATCACACTTGGAGTACATGCAAATGGTATGGCATGCCTTAGAAACTAGTCCTTGAGTGGTAATTCTTGACCTGTGGCTACAAATCCTAGTAGCATATCCCAACCTCCTCCATGGAAGGCAACAAACTAGTGTTAGAAGGCTTTGATTGTACTTGCAAGGGCAAGGGAAAGAAAAAGAGAGTGAAACAGGGTCACATATTATGGAAGCAATAGAGGCAAAGAGCTGAGAGCAGTATTAGCAATCATAAGGAGCGAATGAATGAATAATGGTTAAATGAGGAAATGAAATGGGTATTTATAATGAATGAAAAGAATAACTTTCCCTTTTAGGCCTACAAACAAAGTTTTATAAATTTCTCCTTTTATTTAAAATTTTAAAATTTAAATTTAAAAGGTTAAACTCTTTTTAAAAATATTTAAAATATTTTAATGTAAAATGAGAAAAGTAACAAATGGCATCATGGGAAAGGGGAAAAATATTCATAAAAGGCAAATGGCTAGAAGAATATGGTGGAAAGTGACAAACAATGACTTTAGAAGGGAACCAAAACCTTTATCCAACTGGCTCACCCTTGTCCTACCGAAGGACTAACAAAGTGAGTCCACCCCTATCCTATATACAAGAGGATAAGACTTTCCACCATTTGTAAAGTTAGTTGTTAGTGCTCTTTATAAAAATAGTTATTTGGATTTATGTTCATGTTGAAGATACAAAAAGTAAATCAAATCCAAAGATTCATGCATGAGGTTTTGTTGCTTATTCTAAAGAAAGCAAGGCATATAGATGTTATGATCTAAATCTAGACAATGCATAATGTCTAAAGATGTGATGTTTGATAAAGGGAGAATGCATGGACAACAACGAAAAAAGACTAAGAAGATAATTATAATTAAATATGTTGGTGTGTTATAAGCATTAAGTGGAGATATATATTTCTTCAAAGATAAGCACAGAAGGAAAGGGAACATTAAATTCACATCCAAGTTGTCAAATGTTTGTTAGAATTCACAATGCTTTCTTGAAATGAATAGAAGCAAACCATACACTTAAATCTTATACAAGGAATGAAAAAAAACTAAAAAGAGGAGGATTTGGTGGGTACCCATAGGCATCATAAATAACTACTACATCTATAGATAATATTACACAACACTCCAATAATTAAATAAGGAGTAGGAGGGGGTATCTATAGTAATAGAAAAACCCCAATTACATCATAAAGTTTAACCTAAGCCAGCATAACAAGAGGAAATTAGGTTAATTACAATTTTAAAAGAGGTTTTAACCATAACAAGGTTAACCCATAGGGCTTACACAATAAAATATTATAAATAATCAATACATTGTACAATGAAATGCCCTTAGGCCTATCCAATACATCACACAATGTTGGCTTTTGGTTATGAAGCAAATAATAACTTCAAAAGTGTTGGATCAAAATTTTGATAGGAGGTTTACAAGAATCCAACCACAATCCCAAGAACAAAGAAAAAAAGAACAATAATATAATAGGGTGAACTATGCATTATTGTCTAATATTAAAGTGGAACCCTCATCCCAAAGCAAGGTACGAACCAAAACCATGAAAGAAGTTGAATGCAATTGAAAAAATGATAATTGTTAGTTGTGGAAATTTTTAAAGAACAAGGATATAATTGAGTGAGGTAGATGTTTAAGACCAAGTAGAGTAGTGATGGATCAATTAAAATGCACAAAGTAGAGCTAAATGTAAAGGGGTATGCACAAGAAATTGGTATCGATTATAATGATACATATGCACTTGATGCAAGACAATACATGATAAAAATGGTCTTAGCCTTGGAAACCAAAAAAATATGGTCTATACATCAACTTGTAAAGCATGCATTATTGAATGGTAGGATAGAAGAAGTGTGTGGAAAAACTATAAGGATTTGAAGTGAAAGGTAAAGAAGGACATGTCCACAGGTTAAAAAAACATTATATAGACTCAAACAAGCACCAATAGCATGGTATCCAAGAATGGATACATACTTTCATAAGTGAGGATTTGTGAGAAGTATGAATGAACCCACATTATACCACGAAATGGAAGGTGATGATAGTTTTATTGTTTGCTTGTATGTTGATGATATAATTTTCATAGGAGTTTCATCAAGAATAAAGAGAGAGTTCAAACAACCCATGATGCACAAGTTTGAAATGAGCAATTTGGGTTGGATGCATTATTTTATTGGTATGGAAGTGCATAAAACACATGATGGGATTCTTATTTACCAATTTAAATATGTACATAGTATGTTAAAGAAGTTTGGCATAAAACGTTGCAAAGATGTTGTTATCCCACTTGCATAAGGTGAAATAATGTGCAAGAATTATGGAAGCATAAGAGTGGATGAGAGGAAGTATAGAAGTTAGATTGGAAGCCTTATGTACTTGAGGACAATAAGACTAAATATTGCATATATAGTCTCTTTGGTTTTGAGATCATGAGTGAGGCATAAATAGATCATATGAGAGTTGTTAAGAGAATTTCAAGGTATGTGAAAATAAATTTAAAGTGTAGAATCCCGTATACTCCATATAATAATATTGACTTGGTTAGATACAATGATTTCGTAACCAAAAGAACTGAGCAACAAATAAAAATAAACACAGAGAAAGTAGAATTGCCAAAATTGCTTTTTGTATTGATTTTGATACAGTGTTACAAATGAATTTTGAATTACCCCAAGCGTGTTGGGGGTAATGTTACAATGCTTTCTCTCTTGTATTGATACAATGATTACGATAGTGGAACGAGGGTCTTCCAAGTCTTCACAAGTACGCTTGCTCTTCGTTCTCTAGTTGTAGCTTCAAGGGGTGAGTGGGCTTTCGATATCCAATGCGGGGACCACTCTAGCTTCAATAGCTTTCTCCAAAGTACCTATTACCTACACACATAAAAACCAACAAAGGGGATCAGTAGCACCTACAAATCAAGATATAAAAATGATGCTAATAAAAACCCTAAGCAAGTAATCATATAATGCGGATAACAAAAATAATTAAACTAAAAGCCTTGCAAATAAACTACAGTTATTGATCGTGCTCTTAGCTCTACGAAACCGTGGGGAGCACGGTGGTGGACTGGTAACCATGGATGCATGGTGGTGAAACCATAGATGTGTGGTTTCGACTGTGAAACCGTGGACCAATGGTTTGGGCTGAATGGTAGAAATACCTCAAAATAGGACCTTCGAGCTTGAAATCGAGCTTCTCCTCGGGATGCGTGCAGATGTCTAGTCCTATTTTGGTAGCCTGGTGGTGTCAATGTTCAGCTCCCTTTGTTTGGTGGGGTGAGGGTGCCTTTATAGGCCCCTTAGGGTTTTGGAGGGAAATGGGAGGTGGCAAGCCTGGATTGCCAAGTGGTAATTCTGGGCTGCCAAATGGAGGGGATAGTTACAGTGAGTCACCCAGTGTGCCTCACTTAACTAGGGTGATGTGGCTGCAAGTGGAGTGGTGTGTGGGATTTTACCCCATGTGAAGGGACAAAGGGGACAAGGGTGGATGAGATGTGGCAAGGATGTTGGGTGAGGTGGCTAGGACACATGTCTAGTGGGTAGGTAGGGTATCCTAGGCTAATTTTCCAGATTTAATAAATCTAGAAAATAGGATAATGTGCAGGATCTTATATCCCTAAGTTCAAACTTAGGCATATAACTTTATTATGCAGGATTTTGTGGTGGGGTGGCAAATGTGGTGTTGTGAGTGACCAGATTTTGGTGTCTACAGATACCCCTTTTTGTACTGCATTGTGTGCAACACGATGCAGTGCAAAAACCAATGACACCTGGTTTTATTTGAATGGAGAAATGGACTCAAATCTTCTCGATGCACAAGAATGAATGACTTTTTTTTTAATTTTGATTTGTTTGCTTACCCCCTCAATTGGCGAATGGGTAAAGGATGAAACCCATGAGCCAATTGAAACCAAGTGTGGATGATGAAAGGGGGTGGTTATTTGATGATGTGGATGTGATGCAAATGTATGGCATTTTGATCAACTTGATGCCCCAAGTTTGGGATTGTTTATGTTTTTGCAAATTTGCCTTTGGTTCGATGATGCACAAAATGTTGTGGTAAAATCATTAACCATGTTTGTGAGCTCATGAGTCCCGCTACTATTAGTCACTCCTATGCATCGGAGCCAGCGCACTAAGACCTCGATACTCGAGTGATTTCTGATTATACCAAAATTGATTTGATTGTTTTTCGCTTTTGACCCAACGGAAGGGGTTGAAGGATAACCTTGTGCAAATATGTTTTGAACACAACCAAGCTCAAATATTTAGGGACCTAGCTGATTTAATGCCATAGTGATTTGATGGATTTTGAATGAGTGTCCTTATGGTGAGCTACCCATCCTACCGGATTGCATGGATTGCTAGTCGTTGCAACCGCTAGGTGTATAGGGTAATCCACTAGATACAAGGTTCACTAAATGATGTGATGATGATGATGATGTGAAAATGGATGATTAGAGTTATGCAAATGTTTTTTTGTTAAAATCACTGGTGTGCGGTTCAATTTATTTTGAACCAGGCTCGTATTTTGCACCATGAACCGTGGGTCTATAGTTTTGCATGCTCTACAAAATATGGATGCACTTTTTCATCGCAAATGGTGTTTTCCTTTTTACTATGAAAAATGGCTATATATAGGTTGTCAAGTCATTTTCAATTCATTATTCTTTTTCCAATTAAATTTTCTTTGTGCTTTGAGAGATGAGTGAGATGGAGGTTGGTGAGGGGAGTGGTGGTGGTGGATGTGGGTGCTAGAGGTGGTGGCTCAACTAGAGTGGAAGCCAACATACGATATGCACAGGTAGGTGTCTGAAGCCCTTAGTATTTTGTGTTTTTTTGTTTTTTTGTTTTTGTTTTTTTTTTTTTTTTTTTATTAAGAGGGCTAGAATTTTTTTTTTAAGGGGTAGGTTGAAATTTTTTTTTTTTTTTTTTTTTATTTATAATGCAATGTAGTTAAATGTTTTTTTTTTTACTACCACGCATGGGGTAGGTTGAAAGTTTTTTTATGTTTTGTGTATGCAATGTAATGCATGATTTGTTTTCTTTTTTATTTTGGATGCACTGATGTTGCTTTGCTTGTTTGTGTCATAGGTTAAGCTTCTTACCCAGACATAGATGGCCTCGCACTATTTCCAAAGTGCGAAAGGCCCTCACAATAGATGATTGGAGTTTCTTGAGGTTGTGGGTTTGGATGGGTGCGGACGGATGGAGATAGTCCGAGCAGATGAGGCACTTCTATCCACACTCGTTGAGAGGTGGGACCCAGATAGGGGTTCTTTTTAGCTCCCAATAGGGGAGCTTACTATTACTTTGGAGGATGTGTACCACATTTTTTGAGTGCCTATCGAGGGTCCACCAATGAGGGTGGGTCACGACAAGTAGGAGGTACTTAGACCCATTTATGGTGAGCTTTGGGATGTGGACTATAGCAAGGGAGGCATCCCCTACCTTGACTTGTTCAAGGGTAAGAAGCTAGCTATAGTTCCTACATTCTTGATGTATATATTGAGCAACATGGTGTTGCCCAATAGCATGGGATCGAGGATCCCATGGAACCAGGTTCCGATTGTGCTTCAGATGATGTCAGATCCATAAATATTGGCATGGGCTCCCACTCTCTTATGTCAGGTTTACAGTGAGCTCTATGAGGTGAAGAGGTAGGAGTGAAAGGGCCTTAGCTATAGTTTGTTGCTTCAGATTTGGTCATGGGAGCATATCAGTGTGGGTCATCCTGAGGGGTTACCTTGTGCGTGTGATCCTCTCCTTCCTCATGCTTTTCGATGGTGAGTTAGCGAGGAGTCTTCTCCTACACACCCTTCTATTGATATTGCTATCTATAGGGATAGCCTTAGTGGATTGACTAGGGATGGTATCTACTGGCATCTGTGGAGGGGCATAGCATGGGAGAGGGATGTTGTAGAGCTTCATCGGGTTAGACGAGGGAGATGGTTGATGGGTAGCCACACTCGAGAGATGGAGTACATCTAGTTCTCTCAGGTGTAGAGGTAGTTTGGCTTGGTTCAGGGAGTTCCTGATGCTCCTATGATATACAAGTGATGGGGCGATGAGCTAGGCCTACCCCTGACTCCAAATTTTTGGACCATAGATGATGCAGGTGATGATCCAGTTATCGAGGTGCCTGATGTAGATGATGTAGGCACCACTACAGATTATGATGGCTAGTTTTTAGCTCAACCTCCTTGGAGACCGAGCTAGGTAGTGGATGATGTAGTTAGTGGTGATGAGCCAGATACTAGTGATCAGGCTCCTAGGTGAGCTAAGCACCATCGAGGTAGTGGTGGTAGGAGGTAGTCTACTATAGATATACAACAACTAGAGGTGGATGTTGGGCATGATGGGAGTGATGGAGATGATGGAGATGGGGGTGATGGAGGCCAGGGAGATGAGGGATGGAGGTGATGGTGGCCAGGGAGAGGAGGATGCTCCTCCTCACCATACAGAGGAGGAGTGGGATATACTCCAGGTAGAGCGAGATAGTCTAGATTTGGAGGTGAGTCGAGTGAAGGATGAGTTGGCTTGGCATCAGGGTGAGGTGACCCATCTATAGGGTGAGGTGGATGGTCTACGGGCTGAGGTGGATGGTCTGCATGGTAGGTCGAGTGTGGATGCTATCACGACTCAAGATGTAGAGATCATGAGGTTATAGGGTGAGGTGACTCACTTGTAGGGTGAGTTGGATAGGGTGCAACATGCACCGATTGAGGGTGATGTTACTGCTACGATTGCCTCCCTTAGGGCATAGTTATCTCAATGAGTGGCTCACCAGGGAGTTGACTTGAGGACTATCCATAGGCAGGGTGAGTACATTGCGATGTTGGAGAGTGCCTTGCATGAGCATGAGATCCCTCTTCCTATTCCTCCTTCATCATCAGTTTTGGGTTCCAGTAGGTGGACCGAGGTGAGTGCTAGGACTCATAGGCCATCTAGCTCTCATGGTGCTTCATCAATGTAGGGACCTCATAGGGGTCACGATGGTGCTAGCTAGTAGCACCTTATTACCTCTTTTTGTATTTTTGTATTTTTTCTTATGAGCCTCAATGCTCTGATGTATACAACCTACAAGTATTTTGTACTATGTGATTCATATATATATATACATGGCTTTTATTATATTTTGTGTTGTGTGCTTTTGTTTATTTATGGATGCATATGGAATGATGTTTAATGCTTATGCTTTATTGATGATTTGGTAGCTTTAGACTTAGCTTGATCACCATTATTTTTATTTCTTAATCAGGGGCATAGATAGATGGTATGTTATGGATATTATGATGTGTAATAATGTGAATGATATGGCATGATTCAATGGATTTTGTAGGATATTTTTACAAAGACTCAAACAGTCTAGTGATTCAAACAAACTCATCTATGTATTTTACATATCTTCTTTATGCAAGGGTTATCCTAGTATTTTCAAATTTCTTCAAGGA
This sequence comes from Wollemia nobilis, assembly GCA_028583015.1. Classification (NCBI taxonomy): domain Eukaryota; kingdom Viridiplantae; phylum Streptophyta; class Pinopsida; order Araucariales; family Araucariaceae; genus Wollemia; species Wollemia nobilis. Next base: position 3,898,518 of record JAQPPZ010016670.1, read on the forward strand.
CCAACTTTGTGTGCAATGATTGTTCATTTCCCATTATGAGCTAGGTCAAACTAATCAATTGTAACTTATGCCAATAAGCTAGCTCATCCGAGAGCGGCCATAGATCTATACAAAAGAAGGTCGCTAATGTGATAGATTTGGTACCATGCATAAGGATACCTCATTGCCAGGTGGGATTCATTCAACCCATTGTTGTAATGAGGATCACCCCATGGTTTTTGAGACACTAAGAGTTCCAAGGATTCAAGCTCCTTTCCTTCTTTTATTGCTTTGGATTTTGGGGATTGCTCATTTTGTGATGGAGCAATGGATTTTATTGCTTTCACTTGCTCATTTTGAGGAAGAGCAAAGGGGATTTTATTGCTTTGATTTTTTTTGGATTTTGCCCACTTTGAGGAAGGGCAAATAGGGGAACTTATTGCTTTGAGATACTTTTGGGATACTTGCTCATTTTAAGGAGGAGCAAGGGATTTTTTTTGGGGGATACTTGCTCGATTTGATGAAGAGCAAGGGATTTTTTTTGGGGTGAAGGAGGAGCTTGTCCTTTTGCCAACTCTATAGTACTCTAGACCATGCGCATAATTGGATGAGTAGGGGAAACCTTTCACTTATGGCAATAGCAACTTTTGACTTCATTATTCCCAAGATTCACAATGTTTTTAATGTATTTTGTTGTGTGTGGTCCAAGAGAAAACTTGATTGACTAGGAATGACCTGTTGCATTTAGAGATTGCTTAACTTTGGATCAAGTTTGTTCAAAATACTATTGGTGGCTGAGTGATTGAAAATATTGGAAATTGCTTAATGATTGATGTGGTTATGTTTGATAATTTAACCTCTTAATTAGAAAAATATAAAGTTACATATTATTGCATTTTGGATTGCTAAGTGATGTTGGATGCCCCTGATTAAGGCAACAAGACATGATGGACCAACAATCATCCAATTTTACCACATGATCTAATGTAATGAATGGTATGAACAAGATGCCTATATGGAATGCATGAAATGAAATATTTTTGATTTTTTTTTTTTAGCCATGTATATGTACATATTTATAAATTGCATTATGCATAAAATACCTTTAGATGTATTATGTTCAATGGCTCAGGTTCCAATTCTCCTTCCAAGTTGGCAAGTCTATACGTTCCTGGACCCAACTTTTATTTGATAATGTATGGACCTAACCAATTAGCCATGAATTTATCTCTCAAGTGTGGTAATGCATTGGTATTTTGTTGATTCTCTTTAAGCATGAGATCTCCTACTTGAAACTCATGAGGATGGACTTTTGCATTGTAAGCATGTTTGATTCGGTCTTGGTATACTCATAGATGTTCCAAGGCATTGATACACCTTTCATCAAGGAGTGTTAATTGGTCAAGATGTGCTTGTCTAGTTGTATCATCATCCATGAATTCTTGCAATGTGACTCGCAAAGAAGGAATCTCTAGCTCAAGAGGTATAATTGCTTCTATACCATAGACTAGTGAAAAAGGTGTTGCCCCCATTGGCATTTTGATGCTTGTTCGGTAAGCCCATAGTGCCAAGGGGAGTTGAGTGTGCCAATCTCTATGATTTTCCTTGATGAGTTTCTTGAGAATGGCTATCATTATCTTGTTGGTCGCTTCGGCTTGTCCATTTTCCTATGGGTAATAAGGAGTCGAGAAACTATGTTGGATATTGTACTTGCTGCATAAGGCTCGAACATCCTTGTTCTTAAATGACTTGCCATTATCAAAAATGATCTTGGAAGGAATCCCAAAATGATAGATAATATGTTGAAGTATAAACTCCGCTATTCGAGGTCCAGTCATAGTGGTCATTGGAATTGCTTTGACCCATTTGGTGAAGTATTCCATGGTAGTTATGATGAATTTATGTTGTCCTGATGAGGTAGGTGAAATATTGCCAATCAAATCAAGGCCCCATTGTGAAAAGGGCCAAAGGCTTTGAATGGGTTGTAAAGCTTGTGATGGTACATGAGTTAAATTGGCGTGATGTTGGTATTTTTGACATTTCTTAACATATTGACAACAATCACTTTCCATGGTGGGCCAATAATAACCCATGCACAAAATGCGCTTTGCAATGGCCATTCCACTAAAGTGGCCATCACAAGTACCATCATGGGCTTCCATTATAGCTCGTTGTGCCTCAACGAGATCTAGACATCGAAGTAGAATTCCATCATAGCCATGTCTATACAACACGTCCCCCAAGAGAGTAAAGTGAGCTACTTTTTGTTTGAATATCCTTTTTGTAGTTCACATCATTTCTATTGGGAGGGTCCTAGACTTGAGAAAGTCTCTAATCTCATCAAGGTAAGAATTGTAGGGTTCTACATGGACCAAACAAACACTCTTCTCACCTTTAGACTCTGCTCGCTTAATTGTTGGCTTGGACACTATTGTTATGATTAGCGGTTGGACTTCTCCATGTTCATTCTTAGGGATCAAGGATCCCAAAGAAGCCATTGCATCCACAAATCTATTAGTCAAACGAGGCAAGTTACTAATTTCATACCAGTCAAATTTCTCTAGCAACTTCATTGCTACTTCGTGATATTATTTCAAGACTGGTTCCTTGCATTGGTACTCTCCTTTCACTTGATAAATGACAAGTTGAGAATCACCAAATATGCTTAGTCATTTAATACCCATAGCTATAGCTGATTGAAGCCCCAATATTAGGGCTTCATACTCTACATTATTGTTTGTGCATGGGAAGTCGAGTTTGAATGATAAAGGAATCAGGATTCCTTCGAGTGTGTAAAACATGACTCCAACACCTTGTCCTCTTTCACACTTTGATCCATCAAAGAACATTGTCATGTCGACATCATCCTCGGGAGGGACTAGCTCTTCTTGTTCATTGACAAAAAATACTGAATCATCTGGAAGCTCAATGATAAGTGGTTTATCATTTGGCAATGGAGCTTCTACAAGTTGATCGGCTATCACCTGACCTTTGATGGATTTTTGACTGATGAACTCGAGATCGAATTCTATTAAAAGCATTATCCATTTTGTAGTATGGGTGTTGTTGTATGTGTGAGTCATCATGTATCATAGAGGATTCTCTCTAGCTATGACATAGGTAGTGTTACTTAGCATGTAATGTCTGAGTTTCTTAGTGGTAAAAACCACTGCTAAGCACAAATTTTTGACATAAGCATATCTTGTCTCATAACTTACCAATGTTCGACTAATGTAATAAATGGCTTGCTCCTTATGATTCTCATTTTTCTGAGCAAGCATTGTCCCTAGTGCAAAATCTGTTGTAGAGACATAAAGGTGAAAAGGGACTCCTGAACGAGGTGGCGTAAGAACTGGTGGTGAAGCCAGATACTTCTTTATGTCATCAAATACCTCTTGACATTCAGTTGTCCAAGAGAATGTCACCCCTTCTATAGCAAGTGATTGAAAGGCCTGCATTTGTCTGAGAGTTGTGCAATGAATCATCGGATAGATTGAATCTTTCCTTGTAAACTATGCAACTCTCTCAAGTTTGTTGGAGGTGGCATCTCGATAATGGCCTTGACCTTATCAAGGTCCACTTCAATGCCTCACTTGGAGATAATGAATCCTAGAAGTTTTCCTGATGTGATGCCAAATACGCACTTCTTAGGATTCAACCTTACCTTATGTTCAAGCAATCGATCAAATACTTTCTCTAGGACTTCAATGTGCTCAAGACGTGTTTTTGATTTGGCAATCAGATCATCCACATAATCCTCAATGATTTTATGCATATAATCATGGAATATGTACGTCATGGCACGTTGATACGTAGCTCCTACATTTTTAAGGCCGAAAGGCATCACCCTATAACAAAATGTCCCCCAAGGTGTTGTAAATGTCATCTTGTGTTGGTCCTCAGGATTAATTCGAATCTGATTGTATCCTAAGAAATCATCCATTAGCGAAAGCATTTCATGGCCTACGTAGGAGTCTACTAATTGATCGATGTTAGGTAGAGGAAAATCATCCTTGGGGTATGCTTTGTTTAGATCACAAAAATTAGTGCATACACGTACCCCCCATTCAGCTTACGAATGGGTACCATGTTAGAGAGCCACTCTGGATAATCAATTGGGACTATGAAATTCATATCCAGTAGTTTTTGTAGCTCTTCTTTGACAATTAATGCAATAGTTGGATGAAGTTTCCTAAGATTTTGCTTGAAAGGTTTAGCATCTGGCACCAAAGTAAGGTTGTGGACCACCAAGTTGGGGTCAAGGCCAGGCATGTCTTTGTATGACCACGCAAAAATATCCTTCTTTCTTGTCAAGACATCGATCATACATTCTTTCTCCTCTATGGATAAATATTTTACAATTTTGATGATTTGAGGATTATCCGCATCTTTGCTAAGGTTCACATCGATAGATTCTTCGATCAGCATATGAGAACCTTCCTCTAGTTGATGTGGAGTTGGGATGAGATGGATATCATCCTCCACATGCTCAAATGTCTCAGAGGTCTCCCCTCTACTTCAGTTTGAAAAACCGAGGTAGGGGAGGGTGAAGGTTGTTATGGAATGTAAGTATTTGAAGCTCACAATAACTCTTCAGATAGGATGAACTCGATGATGGATGGTGGGGATGAAATCCTATCCATGGTGATAAGGCTAGCATCGACCTGAATCAGCTTTGCCAAATCATATGGGTTATAGAGTGGGGCAAACAAGTCAATAAAAATCATATTGACTTGGTGGAAATGAGGTGGTTATGATTCAAGAGGTGATGACTCACTCTCTCTAGGTTGCAACTGACCTAAGGTGGGTGAATGGTGGTGTTATAGGAGCGGCCAAGGTGGTGGTGGAGGATCTGGATCAGGGTGCTCACGCTCTTTGTTGAAGTGAAATATGGTGTGATCTATGGGAAACATCTTTGTATAACACTCATATTTCTCGATGGGTTCAGTAGGAACCACATCATCTTGGGGACCATCAAATATTCGAATGATCCAATCTAAATTTACTTCCATTTGTTAAAATTCCCCAAAATCTTCATCGAAGATATAATCCCCAAAATCTTCATCGAAGATGTAATCATCTAGCATGTGATTAATCATGAATGTGTGCAATACAATCTTCAAAAAGGCCTCATGTAGATGAGGTGCAAAGTTAGGGTCCAGGTACTCATCATCAGTATCATCACAATCGTCACACTCCTCGCTCTCCTCTCCTCTTCTTCATACTCAAGAGTGAGTCATTGGAAGGTTTGGTTGAAGGAAGAGTCTGAGGTAGAAGGTCTGTACCCTAGACCAGAGCGGTCATGTGCTTCTCTATATTCAAGCTCAATAATGTGACGTGGACCCTGCTCATGTCATCCAAGTCCATATCCCTACTAGTTGACCCTACAAAAATATCGCAAAGGGAAATCTGAGTTGGATAGATAATCTAAATTTTCATTAAATTCTTGCAAGGGTTCCTCATTAGGAGGAGGTGGATCGGATGAAGAATCCACTCCCCATATATGAAATTAATCTCATCTGATTGGGAACCCATTATGTACACTGCACCTATGGCTAAAGGTGGATCGCGTGGGCGACCATAGTCTCTGACTGACTCAATAGGTGGTGTAACTGTGACACTCTCAATGATGTACTCACCAATGCTTGGATTAGCGAGATGTACTACAACTTGGGATGGTTGGGATGATGATGGCTCAATGGATGAGGAGGGTGCTTCTGGGATAGTTTGTGGTTCAGGTGGAGGTGATGGCTCCTCTCGGATAGGTGACCCTATCTATGAGACTATGGGTAGTGATGTTTGGGATGGATGAGATTGGATGGGGTTGTTAGTTGATGGGGTGGGTTGAGCTATGAATATGAATGGTGTTTGTGAAGTGGGTGGTGTGACTGATGGAGTTGATGATTGGTTAGCGGGATGATCAGGTGTAGTGGAAAAATGGAATGTGGTGGTTGAGGGTTGACTAGAGTTGATGCTTTTAGATGCAAAAGTAGGGTCAACTATCGATAATTCCTCTAGGATGGGGGCTTTTGATGAAGTGATATTAGTGGGAGTGGTTCGGATAATGAGTGGTTGGATGGATAGGTGGGTTGATGGAAGTAGTGGCTCATAAGGATTTGAGATCAAGTTGTAGTATTTAAAAGGCTCTATGTCTGCTGGGATGCAATGTACTTTGCCCTCATGTACATATTTTAGGCATTGGTGTAATGTTGAAGGCACACACTTCATCTCCCTGATCCAAGGGTATCCAAGAAGTATGTTGTATTGCATCACCCCTCCAAGATGTGGAAGAGGACATGTATAGTTTTCACCCCCACGATGATAGGAAGAACCATGTTCCCCATAGTTGAGCATAAGGTATCATTAAAGGCTCTTAAGGTGAAGGTGGATGATGTAATGTGGGATGGTGGTATGTTAAGGTTTTTGATGGTGGGAGTGGTAATGAGGTTGATGGAGGAGCTCGATGTCAATAAGGACTCTCTTGAATGGCTTCCTATCAATATGAGCTACTATGTGCAATGGAGGATCTGATAAATCTGATGAAACTTTCTTCTCCTCGAAGTCATAAAATGCTATCGAGGGCTCCATGCATTTTTGTACACTCCCCACAAAGGAGTTGAAAGCATTAGGATATTCTGATTGTACTTGGATGGATTTTAGGATTTCCATCAATGCTTCTCGATGTGGGGGTGATTGTTGTATCAGCTCATAGATTGATAGTTTTGTCGATGCCATTTTCAAACTTTGGGTTAACTGATTGCCTAGGGTGATAGTTGGGTGAGATGGATTACTTGGATTATGAAATGGTGGAGGTGGAATTGATGGCCCTAGTTGTATGGGGACACTTGGTTGTGTTGTGGGAGCTTGGGTTGTGTGATTTGCTTGTCTCTACCCATGGGTGACCACACTGATAGCCCCTACAAAACCTTGGTGTAGTTGAGACACATAATTGACTTGGTTGGGAGGAACTGTAGAAGTTGATGCTCCTATTGCTTGTTGATTTACCTCATGGTGAGGCAAAGGTGTCTGATATATACCAAGGTTCTGATTGGATTGGGCTAGTGGGTTGTCGACTTTGATCTTTCCTACTTCCAATAAGTCTTGCACAATACCCTTAAACCCATGGCAAGTTTTGATATCATGTCCTTTTTGTCGATGATAGATGCAGTATAAGTGCTCTCTATAGCCCTTTGATTTTGGCTTGCTAGGGTCCTTGGGTTTAATCTTCGATAATGTGAAAATTTGTGTCGCATACAACTTCTGAAACACAGATGAATAGGGCTCTTGTAATGGTGTGTAATTGCACCTAGGCCTAAAGTGATGTTGTTGCCTCTCTGTAGGTTGCATTTGATTTTGCACCTACTGTGGGGGTGGAACCGCTTGATAATTCAATTGTTGTGGTTGTTACTGTTGTTGTTGGGGTTGTTGGATCTGAACTTGGGCTTGTTGATTTGACTATGAAGGTTGGCCCAAGACTATCTGATTAACCTGAGCGGCCTTGGACTGGCCGTGGTTATTCCCCTTTTGGTTCTTGTTCTACCACTCCTTTTTCTTAGGCTTGATCTCACCCTCTTGGATTTTTATCTCTTCTATCACTCTAGCTTGGGTGAGTGCCTCATCGAATGTCCTATACTACTACAACTATAGTAACAAAGAGATGGGCTTGGCACAACTCTTCATGAACATTCTTGTTATTTCTGACATGGGGAGGGAGAATGGCAATTTGATCATAACCGCCCTCCAACGGTTGCCAAAATCATGGACCGATTCATCATCATATTGCTTTAGACTAAGCAGATCGGTCAATGTGGTTTTCTTTCGAACATTCAGGGTGAATCGCTCCAAGAATTGGTCCACAAGCTGCTCAAAAGTGTAGACACTCTGATGCGGTAAGTGGTTGTACCAATCTTGGGCTTCTCCCCCAAGTGTCTGAGGAAAGGTGTGTAGCATGAGTGCATCATTGTTTTTGATCCTGAAACACGTGTTTACAAACCTTATCACATGCTCTCGGGGGTCCTCATCCCCCTTAAATGTATCAAGCTTTGACATCTAAAAATCCATCGGATAAGGTGGTGCAGGCACCGAGGCATGGATCGGGTGATTGAGTAGCTGCCTTAATGTTGGCTTTTGATATTGCAAACCTAGGGTCTGCATGGCAAGGCTATCAATCTGGTTTTGCAGGAACTAGAACTTAGGATCATCCATAGGGTTAAAACCCTGGTTTGCTTGATACTGTTGGTATTGAGGTGCATTGTATGTGGATTGCGGATGATGGGGGATGTTAGGCTGAAATGTATGATGATATGATGGCTGATGAAAGTTCTGATATGGATGAGGTGATGGAGGTATGATAGTATGTTGACCCGATGAGTTAGCATACATGTGATGTGGTGGATTAGTTGCTATGGTAGTGGTTGGGGGATGCAATACCCAAGATGGATCTTGGATAAAGGTATGGGTTTGGTGAGAGGTGGATGGTAGGTTATGCTCAATCCTCTACAAATGTTGATTAGGGTTAGGGTTAACATTGTGATTAGCATTATCCAAAATCATTTGTTGTAGCTGCAAGAAATCCTGTTGCATAGCAATTGTAGATGACGTGGGCACAACCACATATGAGGTGGTTGGTTGGGTTGGTTGTGAGACAACCATGGTAGTGGATGTGAGTGGAGGGTAGGTAGCAAAAGGTATTGCCACCGAATGAGGGGTGATATGATGTATAGAGCCTATAGGGGTGGTAGGTGGAATGGATGTGGGGATCTATGAAGCAACCTGAGTTGTTGCTTCATAAAGGGGATTGGTGCAAGTGATGTTCTGTTGAGGCAATGTGAGGGGTGGTTGGCTAGAGGATGATGGGTGGCTAGCTAGGGTAGCAGCAGTCAACTCAAAAAGTGGATTTGTAAAGACTTGTCCAGACTGTTGCGGGTGTGTGAAGGTGGACTCTTGATGCAATGATGGTATGGTGCGGGATGGGATGGTAAGCGGTGCTAACGATGGAAAAACCATTCCAGCTGCACTCAGATACATCCTAATGACATCCATGTCTACAAGTGTGACACGACCATCCATTGGTGTGGGTGGCTCACTCCTAGGAGTCTCAGGAATAGCGGTATGGGTAGCCCTATGCATAACATCTATGTCTGAAATGGGGGCACTACTAGAGGGCCCTACATTTAGGCTCTGGGACATAGGAGGAGGCATACTACCTTGCCCTACCACCGAAGTGTTAGGGACCTCACTAGACTGAGATGCCATGGGGGAAGACAACTGACTCTGGATTAGTGCTAACTTTTTGGCTTGACCATGGGTCGTTACCATACGCTAATATGCAATGATGTGTGAAATGCAAATGCAAGTCTATGTAGGTGGAATGAAAGTACAATGCAATACAACACCCAAAGCAAATAAACAAGCAAGGTTTTTGGTCCTAAGTTTGCGCAAGTTTTGATTTTGATTTTTTTTTAAGTTTTTGATTTTTTTTTAGTTTGAGCTTAATGGCATAAATTCCTCAAAACAGGACCTTCGAGCTTGAAATCGGGCTTCTCCTCAGGATGCGTGCATATGTCTAGTCCTATTTCAAAAACCTAGTGGTATCAATGTTCAACTCTCTTTGTTTGGCAGGATGAGGGTGTCTTTATAGGCCCCTTAGGGTTTTGGAGGGAAATAGGAGGTGGCAAGTCTAGATTTCCAAGTGGTAATTCTTGGCTACCAAATGGAGGGGACAAAAATAGCGAGTCACTCAGTGTGCCTCACTTAACTTGGGTGATGGGGCTGCAAGTGGAGTGGTGTGTGGGATTTTACCCCATGTGAAGGGATAAAGGGGACAAGGACGGATGAGATGTGGCAAGGATGTTGGGTGAGGTGGCTAGGACACATGTCTAGTGGGTAGGCAGGGTATCCTACGTTGATTTCATGAATTTAAAAAATCTAGAAAATAGGATAATGTGCAGGATCTTATATCCCTAAGTTCAAACTTAGGCATATACTTTTATTTATGTAGGATTTTGTGGTGGGGTGGCAAATGTGGTGTTGTGAGTGACCAAATTTTGGTGTTTACAAATTCAAACTAGGAAGGCTTGATTGATGAAAGAAAATCTACATCAAGAATTGTTTCTCATTGGGAAATTATTTGTAAATTGAAGTTCAAAGAAATAAGCAATGATTGTACTCTCAATAGTAGAGGCAAAGTATATAGTAGTTACATCATCAAGCACACAAGCGGTATGGTTGAGATGAATCCTGGAAGATGTTGGTAAAACGCAAGAAATATCAACTACTATTTTTTTTTGACAACATGAGTGCGATTCAAATAACTAAAAATTTTGTTTTTCATATAAAATCAAAGCACATTAATTTGAAGCATCATTTTATTAGAGACTTGGTTCAAAAAAGGAAGTTGAATTGTAATACTACAATTTAGAAGGTTGTTATGTAGATACTTTTATAAAGATAATGACAAAGACTGAATTTATTTCACTAAGATATAAAATACTTTTATTTTCATTTAATCTCAAGAAAGAATGTTGAAAACAATTATATCAATTAAAAAAATAAAATAAAACAATAATAATATAAAATTAAAAGAGGACAAAAAAAACGACAAAATTAAAAAAGAAAATAAAAATTAATAAAAAAAAAAAAGGAAAATATAAATTCTCACCTTAATTTGGAGAGACTATGAAGTACCAAGAATCTACTTAGACAATAAAAAAAAACCAGTATACTTTTCTTTAGTGGAATGTTCCATCAAAAATCTAATATACTTTTGGTTAATGGAATGTTTCATGTCTGTTTTTTTTAGGCTGTTTTAATTCATGTGATTGACATGGTTATCTAATTTTTTTTTTTTTTTGGTTAAAATGTTTTTGATTGTTGATCATAATCATTTTATTGATTTTAATCATTTTGATTAATATAAACATTAACGTGTATTAATTTCACTACTCAATATTATATAATTTATTTAATTAATATAATTAAACGAAAATATATATAGTTATAGTTTTCAGGTGAAGGGTTGCATCAAGACGCGAAAGACATGAATTATTGGGAATTATAGGCCTTGTGGAAGTTGGTTTCACCGGTTTGGTAAGTCCGTGCACATTAAACAATCCATAAATGACCGCGTTAGTTATGGGAGAGAAAGAAGAGGATGGATCCCACATGAACAAATAGTTAGATTTGCATTGTTATCAAGGGAAGGGGAAGGGATTTTTTATTGCTATGTTTTTTTAAGTATAGTTTTAGTTGTGTCATTGGTTATATTTGGAATGAGTTTAATTAAAAATATATATTATAATATTTTGGATTTTTTAAAGATGGTATGATTTATAACTTTGATAAGCACTCATTGTGTCACTTGTTGTATTTGGAATTAGTTCAAAAAAATATATATACTTAAATGCTTTGGATTTTCTTAAAGATAGTATTAAAGATGGTATGATTTACAACTTTGATAAACACTGGTTGTGTCACTTGTATTTGGAATTAGTTCAAAAAAATATATACTTAAATGTTTTGGATTTTCTCGAAGATAGTATAGCTTACAACTTTGATAAGCTCATGTGTGTCACTTGTTGTATTTGGAATTAGTTCAACCAAAATATATATATATATATATATATATATATATATATATATATATATATATATATTTTTTTTTAGATTATTGTAAAGATGGTATGGTTCCTAACTTTGTTAAGCTCGGGTTGTGTCACCTGTTGCATTTGGAATTAGTTCAACCAAAAAAATATATTTAAATGTTTTGGATTTTTTTAAAGATGGTATGATTATAAGCTTTGATTGTGCCATCTGTTGTATTTGGAATTAGTTCAACCAAAAAAATATATTTAAATGTTTTGGATTTTTTTTAAAGATGGTATGATTCACAACTTTGATAAGCTTTGATTGTGTCACCTGTTGTATTTGGAATTAGTTCAACCAAAAAAATATATTTAAATATTTTGGATTTTTTTAAAGATGATATGATTCACAACTTTGATAAGCTTTGGTTGTGTCAGATGTTGTATTTGGAATTAGTTTAACCAAAATAAAATATTTAAATGTTTTGGATTTTTTTTTTGAAGATGGTATGGTTCACAACTTTGATAAGCTTCGGTTGTGTCACCTGTTGTATTTGGAATTATTCAAATAAAAAAAATTATTTAAATGTTTTGTATTTTTTTAAAGATGGTATGGTTCACAAATTTGATAAGCATCGTTAGAAATAAAGGAAAAAAATAGTAGTTGTACTTAAAATTTAAAATTTATGGTAATTGTTGTTAATTTTAGGTTAAATTTTTTTAATTAAAAATTTAATATTATTTCTTAACAGAGTATATGGGATTGTGATAGGTTCAAATCATATTATATCATGACTATAATAGATTTACAATAAGTTTAGCGATTTTTAAAAGTTGAAAAATCTAATCTATTAAGTTAATTATTGGTTTGCTTTTTAAAAGATAAAAAATCTTATCTGTTGGATAAAAATATAGGAATGTTATTTTAAAGTTTATTTAAGGTTAAATTATTTTAAAAACCCTTTTAATATTTTATAATAAATTGATAAAAAATTAATTTTATTTAAAATGTATTATTAAATTTAATTTTATATTTATTATTATTTTTACTAGATTTCTTAAGCACAAACCAACAACTCAAATTAGTGGGATGACTCAACTACTTCAATAAGAAATTAGTACTATGATGATGCGTCTTATAATATTCACACCCAAACCACTGCCATTGTTATTGATGTTCAGTCTATCAATTGCTATTGTCATCATGAGTCTCTTATTGTTGGTTGATTATATTGGTGATATGATTGACATGTTCGTGGAATAAAATACATATGTTTAATCTCATATATTTTCAGTAATATATAGTTTGGCTGAGCACCGAAGGGTTAGGTGATTGGTAAGTGCTTGTCTGGCTAGGCATTTTATCAAGAAGACATCCTTGTTCAAACCTAGGAGGCAGATTGTTTGTAAAGGTAGTAGTTTGATCTGAATCCTCTAAGTGCATGCTAGATTGACAATGACGGTACAAAACCTGAGCAATCGATGGTCCCCTTCACGTCGGGTCAAGAATAACGAAGCACAATAGGTTTGGTAAAAGCAACCCCTGTAATTTGAACCCTGCACTTGTCAGCTACTAAAAATAGTGTGGTTGAACCTTGCACTTGTCAACTACTAAAAATAATGTGGTTGTGACCAACTTTCTTGTATAACCAAAAAAATATATAACTTAGTTATCTCCAATGTTGTATCCTTTTGTTTTAATAATGTTCAACTTATCTTGGCCATCTTCAACCTTCATAGTGCCTGGTTCATCCAATACATAATAACTGTCCAAATCATAATTGTATGTGGGTTATCTATTTTAATTTTTGTCTTATCTCTCCAAAGTTATTCATCTTGTATAGATATCCATAGTCCATTGATATACTTTGACACCTTCTCTTCATTATATTCCACATGACCGACCCAAATGGTGAGCCTGTAGAACTCCTTCGTGCACTCCTTCACACTTGTATCCTTTTGTCTTAGGTTTTACAATTTCTTGAAAAGACTCAATTGATAGTTAGATGGAAGGAATTTGACTTTCATCTTGGCCACCATTTTCTCCCATGTCCTAATTCTTTCCTTTCATTTTCTTTGTCTTTCATCTTGAACATAGTCCCACCATAAGGACACATGCCCTTTCAACTTTGTGCAAGAAAATTTCACTCTTATGGGGTCTTCTATCACTTCAAAATTGAAGTACTTCTCCATTTTAGTAATCCAATCTATGAGCTCTTCTGGATTCAAGCTTCCATTGTATGAAGAGGTTTCTATCTTTGATTTTCGATCCATGTTGGAGATTACTTGGACCAACCACTCTTCTACTTATTCCCCTTGTTCTTCATTCTAGGCTTCTATGTGGCTAGCTTCCTCTTCTTTGCCATCACTAATTTCCTTAGGATGAATACCTCTTATTTGAGCAATTTTTATTACCTCCAATCTGGCGGTAATTCATTTTAGCATCTCAACTAAATCTACAACTCGAGGACCTCATGGTCTCCTCTTCTATTGTTCCATTTTTCCTTTGTATGTGTTACACCTCTAAGATATTCTGACTCTATACCAAATGATGTAGTGACTAGACGACAACACTCCTGGACAGTAACAAGCGTCTCTAAGATGGGTAAACAAGACGTATGTGAGATGGTTTATAATGATGCAGCACTCTTGGATGAGTACTTATGTCCTCTATACGGGTGTCTTCTTCCCAGACTGGTATTGTCTCCCCTCCTATTTAGGTGGTTTCATCTCGGGCGGGTGCTTTCATTCCATATGGGTGGTTCTCCTTTAGATGGGTGGTTTCACCTTGGATGGGTGACTTCCTAAGATGGGTGCTTTTATTCTATATGGGTAATGTCCTTTAGACGAGTTCCTTTTCCTCAGATGAATACTTTCTCTAGATAGGTAGTTTTCACTTCAGACGGGTGATTTATTTAGGTGGGTACACCAACAAATAGGTATATGACAACACAAATTACTAGATGAGTAAACCAACATATGTCTTAGATGGGTTCCTCACCATTTTGTGTGTCTCCTATCCTCGATATCAATTTCTCATACTTCCTTTCCCTACAACCTACACACATACGTTCGACAACAATACACAATCAATCTATAAATATGGACTTATGTCAAAGGAACAACACTCGATAACTAGAAAGAAGATGAAGTTTTTATTTAGATGAAATTTTTGGGTTACAAACAATGTTATAATATCTCTCACATTCACTCCTATCTTCGGCATTCGCCTCATGCCTTCTCCAACCATTATCCCCTTGATGCACATGCCAAAGCTGATTTAACTTTTCCTTCATCGAATAATTTTGTCTTCCTCTTATCACAGGAAAACAAATCGTATCATTTCCTTTTTTGAGTAGATTTCTACATCAGGAAGTCTCTAAGGGCTTTGACTATGAGAAAATGGATTGATAGGAGATGGAAGTCTCTAGGGGCTTTGGTTTCGAGAAAATGGATTGATATAAGATGGAAGTCTCTAGGAATGAGCCTATCCTTTCTTTATAAAGGTTTCTTTCTAGCCATTTTTTGTTCTAGGGAGGAAAGAGATAGAATCCTAAAAAGGGATCCTTGGTTTATAATAAGAGCAAGACTCTTTCTTACCCACTGGTATGAAAGATTTGCACCTAGAAATGTAAATCTATCACTAGTACTAGTTTGCGTTAATATGTATGGGTTACCCATAGAATATTAGAAAATAGATACCTTCAAGGCAATAGGCAACACTTTGGGATAATTCCTTAAGATTTTAGAAACTACAGAAGACAAAGCCTTGGCTATTTATCCTCGGATATTTGTCATGATTGATATCAGTAAGCCTTTACCAAAATCAATCATTCTTAAGAATGGGGGTAAGTTGTGGACCCAAACCATGGATTATGAAAACATATCTTTCAAATGTAGAAAATGTCATGAGGACGGGAATATTGAGAGATCATGCCCTAAAAAGAGTCCAACTAAGAAATATGTATAAAACCACAAGCGAAACTTACAAATGGATATGGATGAGGATGCTTTTTTGCTTCCAAAAAAATAAAATACTGGAAACTAGTAACTAAGAATATTGGAAGTAATACTATTTCCTTTGAGGCTTTAACCTATGAAGAAAAAGTAGATTAGATCTTAGAGGACATGGTACAACAAGATCAAAATATTAACAAGGAACCTGTCTACTCAGTATGAACCCTATGATGAGCATTCTTGTTGAACCTAAGGAATGTGCCTCATCAGATTTTGAAGACTCTCTTGAAGTACCATGCACCATTCAGGAGAAGAAAAGTGGTAGATAAAACACAATGTTAGATGTTAATACCTCTACCATTAACAAGGAAATACCAAAAAATAAGTAGGATAATACAAAAGCTTCTTTAATAGAGCCAAGAGAAGATAAATCTAATAAAAAGGAAATTTGTGAAAGAATATTGAGGAATAAAATAATAAGACCTACTCATGATATTGGTAAGGCAAAAAGAGGAAAACCTTAAAATTATAAAGTGAGGGCCAGGGAAGCAAGAGCAAACATAAAGAAAGGAACACCATGTAAATTGGTTGAACTTCTTTTTACCAAACAATATAATGATGTTGGTAATTTGTAGGACGGGCCAATAGCCCCTAACGAGACATGATTACCATATGATGGAATATAAGGGGTGCTAATACCCCCTCAAAGTAAATGTGTATCAAGGACCTTTGTTTAAGTAATAAGTTTGATATTATTTGTATCTAAGAAACTAAAATGATGAAGGAAGAAGTTTCCAAAACTATGAAAGTAGTATGGGTAAGATGTGAATGATATGTTGTGGATTGAGGAATGACAAGGAGAATTCTAACATGTTGGAATCCAGTTATAACCTCCTATGAAATAAATCATAAAACTAGGCATTGGATAGCCTCATTAGTCACATGCTACTTTGTAGTAATTTGTTTCATCCTTACCAATGTCTATGGACCTACAACTCAGTCAAGCAAATTAGAAGTATGGAGTGAAACTAAAGCCTAATGAGGAATAATAATTAATCTTTATAGGCTTAGTTTTAGTTAAGTCTTAGTTTTAGGATTATTAGACTACTTTATTCCAATTTTGCAAAGCATCTAACGTAATATTATCTTGTAAGATTTGATCTAATCTTGTAAGGGCCTCAATGTGATCTTATAAAGGCTTAAAAATACCAATAAATACCTTTGATTATAAATGAAATAAGCAAGCAAGTATTAGATTTCCTCATTAGTTGGTATCAAAGCATTCTGATTCGTCTATGGATTGAGCCTATTACACTCGTAGTATTCTCCTCTTAAACATTTTGAATCGAGAGCCTTACTCTCTATTACGTCCTCATGAGGTTTGAAAAGAAGGCAACCAAAAACATGGTGCTTAACTAAGAGCATATCCAAATCTCTCTATGTAGGAGCTAACATAGCTAGCCAAGAAGCTTTGCACATAAATTATTTTGGACGTGTAAAAAATGGGAGGTCACCTAGGTATGAGCCTAGGTGTGGAGGATCCCAAGCCTATTATTGAAGATAATACCTACAACTCAACCCCCAAGTCAAAAACAATATCGATGGTTTGTCTGATGTGTAGAAGAAACTTATGAGCACAAGGGATTTTTATGTGTCTTGTGATGTTCAATTAAGCCATTTGGATCATCAATTGTTTCTTCCTATTATTTTGAAGGGACACTTCACACTTGTCAATGGATCTTCTACAACCACAACTTGCAATCCAAAGGAGTCATCTTCACTCCTTCCTTCATTGCATGAAAACTATAGGTAAGTCTCATACAATGACATCGTTGTTGATTCAAAATATGTGCTATGAATGCAATATCTCCATCTCATCTATGAGGGTGCCTATGATAATGTAGAAATCACATTGCCATTGTAGGGAAAATATCATCATGTTGTCCATGATTTTGTAGTTATTCTTGGATCCATGGGCCTCCCTGTGGCCTCCTCGTATGCTCCCCTTGAATATCTCATATTGAAGTGTTGTTGTGACATTGAATTTAGACTTACCCACTCGTAGCCTTGCAGCTTAACCTTATCCCCCTTGCGTGCCTCCTAAATTATCACAATAATACCAACATCGACCTTACTCACTCATAGCCATAGCTCTACCTAGCTACTGAGGACGTCAAGGTGGTAGAAGGAATATTTTGCCTTATCATGGGTACCATTATGATGGTCAATATGTGTTCAATTATCCATGACCCAAAGATTTAGGATTTACCTCATGAATTTTGAACGAAGAGGTTCATGTTGTCCAAGGGCAACAAGAACATAGATGTGTGGGGAAACGACTTGAGGCTAGAGCCCTTTAGTGTTAGTCATCATATTTGCCTACGCAAGACCCCTGGTTTAGCCACCATCAATATTTGGGTGGCCAAGATGCTTCATCATTTCCAATGGGTCACCCATTCTTACCATCTTATCGATTTGTTCAAGATTCTCAATTGTCTTGTGAGATGATGCATCCTCTTCATGCAGTTGACATTGGATTGAAGACATCATTTGTATACGAGACCAAATACATCTGGGAGAAAAATAATTTGTGCAAAGTTGACTTGTTAAGATCTCTGGCTGACGAGCCTTGATATCATCTTTCAATCCACTAATAAAAAAACTCTAAAAATTCCTTCATTCAGGAATAGTTCCATGATACAATATATTTCTGGGAGCTCTGGCAAACTGGCGGGAAAACTTCTGAGCAGGCGACAGGAGATGTTCTAGGGTTTGTGGAGTGAAGGAAAATCCAGGGCACTTGGTGGGTTGACATAGTGGTACTCTGGTTATTATGGATCTGAAGGAATGTCTGCTGCCCCAGGAGGGCCCAATGGGGTCTCCTCCAGATCCTCTCTCTGGGAGAAAGAGCTCATATGCTGATTTGCTAAAAGAAAATTCTTCGTCTTCCAATGACGAAGCTCAGAGGAATGCTCTTCATACGCTCTTCAAGAACACTGGAAAGAGCTCAACAACACATCGGGTTAATGGATGCCTCCCACAATCTACCTCAAGACCCAAGATTGTCATCGAACCAAAGATGGTCGAAGACACAATCATGTACAGGGCTAACCATGATCTGATTTGTAAATTCATGGGGATATGACCTACTCTAAATTTTTTGCATACCTGGGTCAGACAGAACTGGGAGCCTCACGGTGAGTACTCCTTATGGTTTGTTAGCAACAGGTATTTCATTGTTAGTTTTTCTTCTCTAGCCGATAGAAACAGGGCGTTTGAATCGAAGAAGAGGAACCACGGTCCGACAGGGTTATTTGTTCAACCCCTGGAGAGTGGGTTTCGATCCTCGTATTGAACCCATGGCTGTCCCAGTTTGGATCCGATTGTATGCTCTTTCGATGGAGTTTTGGGGTGAGCAAGTTCTAGAAATGATCGGTAACTCCCTTGGTAGACATCTGGGCGTCTCCAAGGACACCATAGAAGGTAACACAGTTGTCTTTGCAAGGATTTGCATGGAAATAGATATTAGCCAACCTCTACCGACAAAGGTGGAACTTGAACTGGCAGGACTATCTTGGATCCAACAGTTAGATTATGAGGCTCTGCCCTTCAGATGCAGAGTTTGCCACAAACATGGCCATTTGGCACAGTTTTGTCCATATATTTTGAACACAAAAGCGGAGGCTCCGCTTGGAATGCCAAATCGCCCCAGAGAGGGTAAGTCTACTCTTGTCAAAGAACCATCCAATACTCCTTTGGGTAATGATGTTCAGAAATATGGCTTTGAACAACCCAAAAGAAGGAGAAAGCAAAAGAAAAATGGTAAGGAGCAATCACAACTCAAGCCAGCCAATAGGTATGAAATTTTTAAGACACTAGTGGATCAAGAGGATCAAGTCATGGAAGGAGTGGATGGGAATATTGAGGATAATAACATCTACACTCATGCTTCTCCTTCATCTCCCCCTGTCTTAGAATAGGTGATTGAATCCACTGAGTTACCGTAGCCAGAGAATGTAGGGGCATTGATAGTGCACTCCCAAGCGTAGCCAGTAATTAAGGATGTCAGCATGGGAATTGCAGAAAAGAACAGAGAAAGGCCAGCCCTAGGGATAACTCAAGTGGAAAAGATATCCAAAAATAGCAACTCTCAAGGAGCGAGAAGAAAGTCTAATAAGGACCTGCTAGTAATTCAAGGAGACAAGCTGATCACTAGAGGATCGATGAGGACAATTGATTCTTACTGCTCTCAAGGTTTTCAATGATTATTCAATCTTGGAATGTTAGGGGTTTAAATAGTAGAACCCATCAATCTACTGTTCAAAGACTCTTAGGAAAATGTAAAATAGACTTTTTGCTCATCTAGGAGACAAAAATGTCTTTAGATCTTATGTGTAAAATAGTTAGTAGAATCTGGAGGGGTGCTGGTCATATGGATGTGGCTGCCCAAGGTGCCTCAGGGGGGATTGTTACTCTTTGGAACCCTCTGGAATGGACTCAAATAGAACATATAGCTTGGAGGGGTGTTCTCACATATCACTTTAGGAATAATGTCACAGCTGAACATGTTTTAATCATAAATTTTTATGGGGCTCAAAGCCTTGATGGCCAGAGGCTCCAATGGAAAGTTGTACATAACATGAGGCCCTCAAGGGAATATTTAGACTGGATTATTGCTGGGAATTTTAATGCTAAATTATCTGCTCAAGATCAGGAAGGTGGAACCCCAGTTTTGGATCCTGGGGACCGGCTTCTGATTGCCCAAGTCCAGGCCTTTCACTTAGTGGATATCAAAGGCCCTAGAACCTACTTTACCTAGACTAACAAGAGGAGGGAGCCACATAGCAGTAAGGTAAAGCTAGACCGTTTTCCGGTCTTAGAGGAGGCATTTGTAAAGTGGAATATTAAATTCTAGATTTTGGAGGGCCTAGTTTCAGATCACTTTCCCATTTTGATGGAGGGAGGGACTATGATAGGGCAGCATCACAAACCATTTAAATTTGAGAATTTTTGGTTACAAAAGGAGGATCTTCGAAAGAAAATTCCACAGTGGTGGGAAGAAGGTCGTCTACCTTTTGGGACAACAATGTTTAGATTCCACAAACAACTTCATTTTGTCAAAGTTAAACTGAAACAGTGGAGGCAAGCTAATAAGTCAGATTTCCAGCTCCAAAGAGCTCCCTTGGTGGCCAGATGGGAAGAGATTCAAAAGCACTTTAGGGAAGGAACAATTACTGAGTAGCTCAAAACCGAGGATGATGCCTTGCACAAAGCAGTTGAGGACATTGATAACCAAGAGGAGACTTACTGGAAACAGAGAGCAAGAAACACTTGGTTATTAGAAGGAGATAGAAATACAAAAATTTTCCATCGATCAGCCTGTTCTAGGAGACAGATGAATAACATGGAAGTCCTTCAAGATGAGAATGGACACTCCTTTGATACTCTTCCTGGTATGCATTCCCATGCAATGGATTATTTTTCTAAACTTTTTAAGGAAAGTATGGAGCAAGATGTAGAGGCTCAAACTGAAGTTATTGATGTCATACCCTCTGTTATCTCTAAAGAAGAAAATCAGGCCCTTCTTAGACCCATTGATAGAGATGAACTGAAGAATGTGGTCTTTGTAATGAGCACTAGAAAATCTCCAGGTCCAGATGGTTTTCCTATTGAGTTTTTTCAGGCCTTTTGGGAGACCTTGGAGGAGGATGTTTTGGCTGTCACAGAGGAGTCCAGAACTAATAAAATAATGCTTAAGGCAATAAATCATACCTTCATCACTTTAATTCCAAAAGGGGAGGAGGGGACTCATATCTCTGATTTCAGACCTATTGCCTTATGCAACGTGATTTATAAAATAATCACAAAGATAATGGCTGAACGGCTAAAACCTCTCCTTCATAACATCATATCCTCAGAGCAAGGGGGTTTTGTAGAGGGTAGACAGATCTTGGATGGGGTGGTTCTCGCCCAGGAGGCAATCCATACAATGCAAAAATCTAGTAATAAAGGAATGTTCATTAAACTGGATATGTCCAAGGCTTATGATAGGGTGGAGTGGGGATTCTTGTCAAAGATGTTGGTAGCCTTTGGTTTCTCTCAGGACTGGATAGATTGGGTCATGAGTTGTGTTTCTACGCCTTCTTATTCTATTCTAATCAAGGGTCTGCCCTCGCAGCGTTTTGGAGCCACACGTGGTCTTCGTCAAGGGGACCCTTGCTCTCCCTATCTTTTCCTCATTTTGGCTGAAGGATTAGGTAGACTCTTCTTGAGGAGAAGACATCAAGGCCTGATAATAGGTATCAAGGTGGGTGAGGAATTTTTGACTCACTTACAGTTTGTGGATGATACTGGCCTGGTTGGAGTGGCCAGCTTTAGGGAAGCTAGAGGAATTAGAGATACTCTTAATGTCTACCTTAGGGCCTCAAACCAAGTCATCAATGATAAAAAATCTAAAGTGGTCTTCTTCAATCTTGATCCAAGGCTACAGGACGGAGTTATAGAGATCTTGGGATTTACTAGGACCTCTCTTCCAGTAGTTTACTTGGGGGTTCCTTTGCATTTCAAAAAATTAAAAATAGATATCTGAAAGGATCTTTTGGATGGTATCAAAGATCGAATGAATCATTGGTCTCATAAATGGTTAAGCTATGGGGGCAGATTAACTTTCTTACAATCAGTTATTCAGGCCATGCCAATTTATAAATTCTCTATCCTGGCTACCCCACATACTATTTGGAAAGAGCTAGACAAAATGGCTAGAAGATTCTTAGGGGAAGGAGCAAAAGGGGAGAAGAAATGGGCCTTGGTTGGTTGGGATAAAGTTACCCAGCCCAAGGAAAAAGGAGGGTTGGTACTGAGAAGCTCCAAGCTTAATAACAAAGCTTTGGCTGGAAAACTATACTGGAGGTGGATTTCCCAACCCACATCTTTATTCAGTAGAATCCTAACCAGTAAATACTTGAGTCATGTTCACCCCAATGAAGTGGGTCGTTTCCCTCTGGATGGTACTGGATCCTTAGTGTGGCAGACTCTCAAGCTTGGATCTCAGGTTATTAAAGACCAATTGTTTTGGAAAGTGGGGAGAGGGGAGAAGGCACACTTCTGGACTGATTCATGGGACCAGTACCCTCCCATCATTGTTGAGTTTCCAGAACTGCAACCAATTAAATCTGCCATAGAAGCCAAGGGCTGGGTCCAAATTGAAAGTTATTTCAACACTAGCCAAATGGGGGAGTATAAGTTCAAGAAGTTTAAGAGGTTGGAGGAGTGGCCAATTATAATCCCTCCGAAGCTGGAACCCATCTTGAACAAAATCTTGATAGAAAGGTTTCTCACAGGGAGAGACGAGGAGGATGAATTAGCTTGGGGATATGGGAACCTTGGGGTATATACAGTGAAGGACGGATACGATAAGATCCTCCCAGAGCCTCCCTCACATTCATTTTCGATTCAAGATTGGAGGAAGATATGGCATTCCAAGGGCTGGCCGAAAGTGAATTTCTTTGCCTGGTAGTTTATGCACAAGGGAATTCTCACTTTTGAAAATCTCAAAAGTAGAGGAATCATCGGTCCATCTCAGTGTGTATTATGCCACAAGAACGAGGAAACAACTGATCATCTGATGTTTGAGTGCCCTTTCATGCGTCAGGTTTGGAAGCGTTGGTTCTCTCACTATAAACTCTAGGCTAATGGTGATCTGACTCGGACCAATATTTGGGAAATATGGAAGAGAGGAAGATTTAAATCTAAAGCTCTTCGAATTGGTTGGGAGCTTGGCTTACTTTTCATCTGGTGGCAGGTGTGGTTGGAGAGAAATGCTCGTATTTTTAGAGAAAATTTCTCCTCGCTAGATGGAGTTTGGCAGGTCATCTAGAGCAAAGTCACAGAAACGGTTGCCATCTATGCTAAAGAGGAAAATTAGGTTGGTCCTGGGCCACTAGAAGAGGGAGCTGAAGAGCAAGAGAGACAGGACAGAGCTAGCTGGAAACCTCCCCCAGAAGGTTAGATCAAAATCAATACTGATGGAGCTGCAAAAGGCAATCTGGGTAGTGCCAAAATTGGTGTAGTTTGTCGAGATCATGCTGGTTCAGTGCTCTATTGGGAACTGCAAGGTCTGGGAAGAGCCACAAACAATGAAGCAGAAGCCATTGCTATCAAATCTGCTTCCATATGGGCTGTTAATCAGGGCCACAGGAGGATAATTCTCGAGTCTGATTCTCAAATTCTGGTTGGCGCTCTAGACTGCATGAGGAACTTTGCTTCGAAAGCATGGAGGTTGCGGATTTTGGTCTCTCAAATCAAGGAACTATGGAGGGAATTAGATGATGTGATCCCCGTCTATGTGAGCAGATATTTAAATAAAGCAATCGATTCCTTGCAAAGATGGGTGCTGAGAAAGAGATAGGTGTGCAGCTGCACAGTGACATGCCTTTGGAGGATGAAGTGATTAGGCAGGGTCTTGAACGATCCTTGAGACAATGAGCAAAGATAATGCTAAGAGTGGTTTTTATCGCGATATCGTGACCTGTTGCGCCGTCGCGGCCTTTGGAGGGAAGCTATCACGATTTTATGACATGTTGCGTCGTCGCGGCCTTTGGAGGGAAGTTGTCGCGACATCGCGACATGTCACGTCATCGCGGTCCTTGGAGAGAATTTGTCATGATTTCGTGACCTGTTGCGCCGTTGCGGCCTTTGGGGAGAAGTTGTCATGATTTCACGACCTGTTGTGCTATCGCGGCCTTTGGTTGGAAGCTGTCGCGATTTCGTGACACTTTTGGAGAATGGGTGCCAAGGGGGATAATCGTCGTGATATCGCGACACTTTTGGAGAATAGGAGCCAAGGGGAAAAGCCGTCGCGATTTCGTGACACTTTTGAAGAATGGGCGCCAAAGGGAGAAATCGTCGCGATATCGTGACACTTTTGGAGAATTGGCACCTTGGGGAAAAGACATCGTGATATCGTGACACTTTTTGAGTATGAGCGCCAAGGGGAAAAGTCGTCACGATTTTGTGACACTTTTGGAGACTAGGCACCAAGGGGAAAAGTTGTCGTGATATCGTGACATTTTGGAGAATTGGCACTAAGGGGAAAAGCCATCGCGATATCGCGACACTTTTGAAGAATGGGCACCAAGGGGATAACTCATCGCAATATCGCGACACTTTTGAAGAATGGGCGCCAAGGGGAAAACTCGTCGCGATTTCGTGACATTTTTGGCAAATAGGCGCCATGGGGAAAAATCGTCGCGATATCGCGACACTTTTGAAGAATGGGCGCCAAGTGGAAAACTCGTCGCGATATCGTGACACTTTTGCAGAATGGGCGCCGAGGGGAAAACTCGTCATGATTTCGTGACACTTTTGGAGAATAGGCGCCATCTGGAAAAGTCATCGCGATATCGTGACACTTTTGAAGAATGGGCACCAAGGGGAAAACTCGTCGCGATATCGCGACACTTTTGGAGAATTGGCGCCATTGGGAAAACTCGTCACGATTTCGCGACACTTTTGGAGTACTGGCGCCATTGGGAAAACTCGTCATGATATCGCGACACTTTTGGTGATTGGGCACCAAAGGGAAAAGCCCTTGCGATTTCGTGACACTTTTGGTGAATAGGCGCCGCGGGGCCAGGCTGTCGCGATATCGCGACATGTCGTGATTTCGTGACTTGTTGCTCTGGCGTGGCCAAGGTTGGTTTGATTGTCGCGATATCGCGACATGTCGACGTGTTTGCGCCTTGTTGACTTTTTGCGGTCTGCGGTAGAATGTGTCACGTTTTCGTGCTTTGTAATCTTGTTTCTTTGTTCTTGGCTGGGATGAGTTTACTCCCATTTGTAACTGATCTTTGTTTTAATACAAGTTTTTTCAAATTTTTCAAAAAAAAAAGATCTCGGGCTGACATAAAACCTATAGAAATCTCATCTATTTCTAGGGTGAGATCCATTAACAATATCACATGTTTCTCCTAAACTCCATATCTCTGGTTTACCTCATGTGATGTGGACCAGCTTAATGCATGTGTCAACAAATACTCCAAGCTAGATACACATGGCGTGTGCTTCACCTATAAGGTTCCTATTGATGTCACCATATTTCTCACCATGGCCTATATTATGCTTTTCCAAGCCTTCATTCCCATGTTGCAATCTAGGCCATATGATTGGTTGTTGCCATAAGAAAACACTTTTTCCAGGCTATTTCATTGAAATTGATCTCCATTTTTAGGGCACGATTCCATAACACCTATACCTTCATCTCATGCTATTGAAATGGGGCTGGTGCATGCTTATGGATAGTAGCATATGAAAGTAGAGATTTAAAACCTAGAATGGGAGAAAACCTGCTTGAGGAGCTATGGGAACTTTTAGTCACATATGCAACTTTGATTCTATTCTCTTTTTTAGTTTTGTACTACTACAAGATAAGCTCAATTTTTTTCTATTCAACAAATTTCAAAAGCATCTACATACATGTCAATTTGACCCGCGTCTTCTTGTGTAGAGATGTCAAATCATATTGTGGATGAAGGCGATACGTGGTGTAGTCATAAGCATATGGTGTATTGTATTGATTGTTACAATATTTTGTTGACTTGTCTTGCCTTCAAAATCTTCTTTTATGGTAATCCACAACATCCACATGCATTTTAAAAATCAATTATCCCATATTCATAGTGATAGGGCACTTTAAGCCTTTATTTGTTGTCTTTTTCCTCTAATGAATGCAAATGAGAAAGTACAGGCCCATGTAAAATTTAAAACACCAAAATATTCTAAAGAATATTCCTTAAAGATTTTGTTTAGAGGGAGAATCATTCCACCTTTCTTTTTACCTCATAAGACACCGGTCTTCTCATAATTCAATACATTAGTCCATTTTCAAGTATAGGTTTACATATACTTGTTGGAAATCATTTTTCATAATTGATCCATTGGAAACCAAAATTTTCAATTTTGTGAAGATCTAATATGACTAGTGGTGCTTCAAAGTTCCTATTGACCAACTTCCTCCTATTTTGAAATGCATTGGAGTCCAATGCTTCCGTTTTAGGGAGGAATGATGAGGAATAATAATTCATATTTATAAGCTTAGTTTTAGTTATGTCTTAGGCTTAGGATTATTATACTACTTTATTTCTCTTCTAAAAAGCATCTGAGAAGCCCACTCCATATGGCCTTATCCTAAAAAGCATCTAACATAATATTATCTTGTAATATTTGATCTAATCTTGTAAAGACCTCAATCTGATCTTGTAAAGGCCTAGAAATACCTAGAATTACCTTTGATTATCAATGAAATAAGTAGGCAAGTATTAAATTTCCTCATCAAAGCCTTTATGGGAAGTAAATAACAAGAAAATATTTTAATGCCATAGTGAAGCTAGATGAAAATTTTGGGGGAATTAGGAAAATAACCAAAAATCGAGACATTTCTCAGTTTCTATTCAAAACAATAATCTATGAGAGGTTGAGTCTAAAGAAGACAACTATACATGGACTAACAACAAGACAAATTAGAACCTGATAGAAAAAAAAATAGATAGATGCATACTCTCAGATCATTGGCTAGATAAAGGAACTTGTACTAAAATTAATACCTTGGCAAAGCTTGGTTTAGATCATTGTACAATAAGAGTTAAAATAGTGGTTAGTGAAATAAAAAATATCATATTTTAAATGAGAAAAAGTGGGAAGACCATTCTCAATTTGTTGATATGATAGCCTAGACATGGAATTCTTCAGGTTATCATGGGTTTTATACACTTTCAATGATGCTTGATATAATAGCCTAGATATGCTCATAGGCAGTCTTATCAGTACCGTCATAGGTAGGCAAAGCCTTCAATGTTGCTTGAGGGATTAGATTTTGTCTTGTAAATTCAAAGCTCCTGAGCTATTCCATGTCGGGAACTACCTTGGTAGTTGTGGTTGTTGTGGTGGTGGGTTATGAGCCATATTGACTAGTGTGTGAGGTTGAGGCGGTGGAATGCTAGTAGAAGTACTAGTTGGACTCGAAGGAATAGAAAACACACCAACTATTTGTGAAGATGTTGTGATTGATGTATGAGGCGAGGTAACTAATATGGAGTGTTCTCCTAATTTTTGGGTGTCAAGTTCAAAGAACTCAATGGGTTTTTTAGGATTTTTGGCCTTCAATCTTATGATCATGAAGTACAACTTTCGCTGACTTCACGTTCAAAGGATTTTGGGTATAGTTGAGTTTCCAGATGTTCTAACTCCATAATATAAAGGTAAACATCAAGACCTTAATATTGCATATATTGCTCAATATGAGACTTAAATGTCCCACTAGGTGTGCCAAAAATTGTTGGTTAAATATATGCCTAAAATACAAACATGTGTTTGTGCGTCCTAGACACATCCGAAATTGAAAGGTCAAAGAAAAGAAATATCCCGCGTGTCAATCTCTAGAGATGGCTAGCTTCGTTACTAATCCTACACCGGTTTAAATCTAGAGTTGCACGAAAGAAATGGAAATAACAAAAAAAATGGGGAAATATAGCCACAGGCTAAAGATGTAGGATTGGGGACAAACTAGAACTAGAAGTAGGAATTCCAACCAAGCATTATAGTAGCATAGAATAGAAAGAAGGCAAAGAATCCACTTACAGTTTCACAGAGACAACTTCTAGAATTGCATTCTAGTACTCACTCCTTCACCAACAGTGCTCAAATCTAGATGCAAAATTTGAACTTAGCAATAGATAACATACATGAATATAAAATAGAAATGCTTAGAGTAGAAATAAATCACACATAGAAATTGCTTGTAAGAATCAGAAGCCAAATTCCTTCTATTTACATAGAAAACTTGAATAGTTTTTTTGTAGAGTGTCTATCTTCCTTTTACATTGAAAGTGTCTAGTATTTATAAAGGTTTTTCCCTCTATTTATTTAATACATAAAAGATAAAATGTTTACAGATCAAGAACCTTTGTGAATAAATTCCTCCTTGAAATCCTTGAAAATCTTCCTCCTATGACATCGATCTAGTTTTTAAGGGAAAACTTTTGGAAAATCAGCAACTTCAGGCGTCGGTGCATAGAAAACTACAAAGATGGTCATGGACTTGATACCCTCATTATTTCTCAAAAATTCACCCTTGTCCAGGATGTGTTGGAACTCATGAAAATCATATTGTGATATTAAATTATGTGCTCTTTCAGCATGAAATCAACAAATTTAGTCATTCCTCGCCTTAATCATTAAATTCTCATGATTTTTTTTATTTGAGCATCTTTTAAAATTCTTCTTTGATACTTGAAATCAACTTTACCTAAGAGAGCATGATGGACAAAAGCGCTCCATTTTAATTTTATCACCTACACCTGATTCACGCTTCCATATAGAGAGAGCACCCATAAAACAACATCCTTTAGCTCAACCTGCACCTCAGAGTCATGCTTTACACCATTCCACATAGTTTCACCCAAGAGAGAACAACTCACAGCTTAATTCATTTTTTAAAACTCTTTTCATTGTGTTCGCCCCATCATTATAACAAAAAATAACTTATTATACCCCTCAATTTCATATTTGATGCTTTGAATAATCTTGTATCATTTTACCCCTGAGAGGGGCGATTGAGAGCTTTGCCTCTCTCTCGAGGCGAAAATGATTCACATCAAACATCTCTATTCTTAAAATACATGTTCACACTAAAAATATGTGAAAGGTACTATCACCCTTTACCTTGGGTGAACGTAGCTTTGACTTTTCCAAATCCCATCTTTTAATGCTTACTCGAAGCGTAGATGAAAAAATTATTAACGCATTCATGGGATCATCTTTATGTAGCTTCACCCCTGGGATGGACGAATGGGACTTTCACCCTTCACCTGGGGTGAAAGCGCTGCCATTTTTACTCCTTTCAGTGCATGTGGCGTCCACAATCTCTGTTCCTTATATGTGTTCGCCCGAAGAGAGGGTGAACAAAACCTTGACTTTTCAAAGCTATATGGGCACCTTGTTACCTTTTCTTGGTGTTCACCGAAAATGAGGTAAAACCATTATCATTCCATGAATCACGCCTTAGTGGGACCCACGGTGCAACGCCTCCGAATTTACCATTGTTGGTATTTTACCCCAAGGAGATGCGAAAGGGAGTTTTGCCCCTCACCTGAGGTGAAAGTCCAGTTGACTTTTCAACACCTTTATATTTGATGACGTTTGCCCCAAAGTGGGGCGAACGATGCTTTCGCCCCTCATTTGGGGTAAACACATTCATTTTTAATGCCGTAACTTTGGGTCACCATGCGCATTTTCTTTTTAGTGTGATTTTCCCCCAAGGAGGGGTGAATCCTCACTTGGGGCGAAATAACTTTTTGCCAACTTAACGTTTTTTTTTCCCTTTTAATTTTACATTTGTCCCAAAGTGGGGCAAATGGGTTCTTTGCCCAGCTTTTGGGGTGAACACGATTTTGCTCCTTTATTTGCTTGGCGATAAGGCTTGACGTCTACGTTTTTCCTTTCTCTTAGTCTTTAGACGTCGTTTTTTACAGACGTCTTTAGGCGATTTCAATTGATCTCACAAACCAATTTCCACAACCATTTTACCTTATAACACTCATTATTTCCAAGCACGAGACTTATGAAAAATAAAAGAAGATAATCACACACAAAAATAACTACACCACATTATACAAAACACTGTAACATAGATTTACTATATTTATCACTTTTACAATAAAAAACCATTCAACAAAATTTGATCAAAATTTTAATGTAACATGATGTCAAAATTTCCAACAATGACAAAAACTAAGTTTATTTCATTCAAATATAAAATACTTTTATTTTTCATTTAATCTCAAGAAAAATGTTGAAAATAATGATATGCAATTAAACAAATATAAAATAAAACAATAATAAAAAAATTAAAATAAGACAAAAATAAAATTAAAAAGAACATGACAAAATTAAAAAAAATAAAAATTAACAAATAAATAAATATATATATATATATATATATATATATATATATATATATATATATATATAGAAGAGATTGTGAAGTACCAAGAATCTATCTAAACAATAAAAAAAAACCAATATACTTTTCGTCATTAAAATGTTCCATTCAAATATATATTCAGTTATAGATACATTGAAAATAACTTTAAAAAAAATGTTGTATTTTATTTTTCCATATCTAGTGGGTGAAGGGTTGCAGACGCGAAAGACTTGAATTATTGGGAATTATAGGCCTTGTGGAAGTTTGTTTCACCGGTTTGGTAAGACCGTGCACATAAGACAATTCATAGTTATGAATGAAAGATTTTAATTACGTTCTTGAGACCTAAATATGGTCTATGGAATCTTAAATATGGAAGTACAATTACTTAAATCATATCATATGATCTTTAATATTTTTGAGAAGGTTGTTCCTTCTCCTACTAATTTGAGTTAGCAATTTTCCAACTTTTTTTATTTTATTGTCTTCGAATAATTCTGCCATTAATATCTTTGAAAAGGTTGTTCCTTCTATTGATTTGGGTTAGCAATTCCCCAACTTTTTTATTTTATGAGAGAAAGAAAAGGATGGATCTCACTTGCACAAATGGTTAGATTTATCGTGGGAAAGGGAAGGAAGTCTTTTCTTACTATGTTTTTGGGAAGTGTGGTTTTAGTTTTGTCATCTATTATATTTGGAATTAGTTTAACTAAAAAAATATATTTAAATGTTTTGGATTTTATAAAGATGGTATAATTCACAACTTGATAAGATGGGGTGTGTCACTTGTTGTATTTGGAATTAGTTCAACAAAAAAAATATATAGGATTTTTTTTTAAAGATGGTATGTTTTACAACTTTGATAAGCTCACGTTGTGCCACCTGTTATATTTGGAATTAGTTCAACCAAAAAAATATAAATGTTTTGAATTTTTTTAAAAATGATATGCTGATTGTATTACATATTGTATTTGAAATTAGTTCAAACAAAAATATATATTTAAATGTTAATATATAGCTTGGCTATGTACAATGGTAATCTCAATTGTTTTTCCCATCCCGGTAATATGTATAGCTTGGCTATGTCCAATGTTGTATTCTCTTGTTTTAACAATGTTCAACTCATCTTGACCACCTTCAACCTTCATAGTGCCTAGTTCATCCAATACATAATAGTGTTACGAGTTACTGTCCAAATCATAATTGTACGTGGGTTATCTATTTTAATTTTTGTCTTTGTCTCTCCAAAGCTATATACATAGACAGTGTTTGGTGCAGAGACCATCCCATGAACGAAAATGGAGATGGACCCAAACCTGGTATGCGCTCTCCTTGTTGCTTTGCTGGCATGCTTGCTCATCTCCCGAAACCTGCGGAGGCAGGGCCACGATTTGCCCCCGGGGCCGATACAGTGGCCCGTCGTGGGTTCCCTTCTGTCCGTGGGGTTCCGCTACCACCACCTCATCTTCGCCACGCTGGCCAAAAAGCACGGCCCCCTGATGCACCTCCGCCTCGGCGCCGCTGACGTGCTCGTGGTCTCCAGCCCGGAGCTCCGGGCGGAGATTGACAGCGCCGTCGACGGCCGTTTGGTGGATGAGGGCGACCTCCCCCGGATTCCGTTCCTGCAACTCGTTGTGAAGGAGGTGCTCTGTCTGCATCCGCCAGGGCCGCTGACGGACCCGCACTACAACGAGGAGGCCACGGAGCACGCCGGATACAAGATTCCGGCGAAGTTCGTCATCTTGGTGAACATCTGGGGGCTCGCTCACGACCCGGATCTGTGGGACCGGTCTTTCGAGTTTTTGCCGGAGAGGTTCGAGGCGTTGCCGGAGACGACAATCGGCGGCAACGATTTCAGGTTTATTCCGTTCTCCAGGGGTCGGCGAATGTGCCCGGCTGCCAACCTGGCGTATTTGAAGATTCAACATGCCGTCGCCGTTCTCGTCCAGGCTTTTGAGTGATCACTTCCGGCGGGCCAGGTGGAGATGAACATGGAGGAAGGCTATGGGGCTACAAGTCCCATGAAATATCCTCTCTACGCAGTTGCCACGCCTCGCCTGGGCTCCTTACGGACTGCCACGTCATCAGATGAACGTGTAGTTAAATACTAAACAAGCATGGAAACTTACGTGTCACAATGAATCGTATGTACAGTTAACTTTGTTGTATATTGTACGTAATCGTATGTACAGTTAACTATACGATTTTTCCTTTTTTTTTTGCATGTGAATATAGGACATACAGGTTATACGGTTACGCAATAGTCCAAAAGGTTTTTTCTTCCAAAATTATGAAAGTAGTATGGATAAGATGTAAATAAGATGTTGTAACACGTTGAAATTTAATTATAACCTTTGTAAGAATTAACTATTTAAATAGCAGGTTACAATTTAATATCGGCTGTTTGAGACTATAAATGACTCTAGCAAACGAAGTGTTTAATATCGCTTAAATGCATAAAATGGTTATGGTGGATATCTGTTCGTCGAGACTTTAAATCACTCTAGCAAAGGAAGTGTTTAATATCGTTTAAATGTATAAAATGGTTATGATGGATATGACTAACCATAAGATTGGAAAGCCATAAATAAGATTGTCTTTCAACAGTGGATTTGTCTTAATTTTTTTTTTTTTACAAACTTGAAGTGTCTCATGATGTTTGGTTTCAAATTTTTGGTTTCAGATTTGTGATCAAGTAAAAAAAGTAGCAATAGAGTTGGACCATTTGCAAGTGTTGTTGAAGTATTGGGGTGAAGCCCCTTGTGTTGTTAATAGAGAGGCCTCTGAGCGCTCACCTCCTTACCTTACCCGCTCTCGCTTGTGTCGGCGCCCGGAACGTGCACGACAGCAAGTTCCACGGAGCAGGTCTCGAGATCATGGTGGCACACTGCAGCAGCCAGTTCTAGGCACTTCTCAGCTTGGCCCATCGGTGTTCACTTAGTAGCCCACGCTCGAGCCTTTCGATGGCTGGAGGGCCTCGGGTAGTCATGACCACCATTATGGCTGGTCTCAACCCTCTTCCCCCACCACTCATGTTTCCGGGTGGGGTGTGGATCAACTTGATGGATGGGGAAGGCCCTCCACTATTGAGGATAATATTTGGCTTGCCAAAGACCTCTATCCTTAAGGTCTTGCCAGCTGTAAAGGGTTTCTAAGCTTTGCGGGGTGTTAGATGTTTTTGTTTTTGTGCTCTTGGTTTTCTCCGTTATTAATAGGATAAGTTTGTAGCTTTTGGAATGTGATTCCTTTCTCACCCTTTTTTTTTTTAAAAGACTGTTTGTTAATATAAGTGGCCTTTAATAAAAAAATAAAACTTGCAATTAAATATTTGATTTAACATTGGACTGATTAGCAAAAAGTTAATTAATATTGTTTTATGTAATGCTTTTAATTAAAGAGACTAATAGTCTTGTATTGTTTAATATTTCTTAAATATAAAAGTCTCCTTTGACTTCCCATTTGAGGAAAGAAATTCAAAATATTAAAAAAGATGGCTATTAGGAGGGCTAGAATGCTGGTCCATGTTAGATGATGGAGGTTGCTTTATTGAAAGTTTGCCACCTGGGAAGAGGGGCAGGCCTCCTTGGAAAAAAGAGTAGGGCTCGAGGGAAAGGCCATTATGGGAGGGGATGGAAAGAGGGGAGGTCTGGCGGAACACGCAGAGAAGACAGGAGGAGAAGGAGGCTATGTTTTTTCTCACCTGTGGACCTAATATTCAAGTTGGCTTTCCTTTTATATAAATCGCTATCTCTTCTTGGTGTTTAAAATGCATCTTCTGATAGAAATATCATCACTGGTTTTAGTAGAGAGTAAGACTTTTGAGTGTATGTTCTGATAATTTTATAAATGAAATCAGTTGTCTTAAAAACCTGATTTGCCTGAGTTTTCGTCCGCAATTAAATTTGCTTAGAATTTTCTAGATTTTTGTCGCTGCCTCTTTCGTCAGGCACAGTTGTGTTGTTTAACATCGCAGGGCTATGTCGTTAGTTGTGTGCGCCGCCTAATAAGGCAAATCGCTCTATCTTCGACCAGCGACTGCAGTACTATAAGTATTTACTGTCCTTTGGCTTGACTATGATTCTTGCTCTTGAAGCCGACACAAAACCTAATCATTTCCCTATTCCTTGCTGTGGACTGGCAATGATGGTTGATGGGTCGTCTGCGTTTCTCGCACAAGAGGAGGAGAATCCAGTTTCATTTGAGAACTCTCGTCGTCGTCGCCGCCGCTCCTCTTCTGTTCGCCGCCTCCATTTAGGTATATCCCTAAGGTTTCACTTAGGGATATAAAATAAAAATTTTGAGTATCCTTCCACCCCTCTCGCACCACCCGCGCGCCGCCGTCGTACGACGACACTGTGTTGGGATGATGCGGGCGCAGGGGATGGCTGCAAGGGGCCTCCCAACAATTATCCCACACAACGCGGCATAAAAGGGATTAAACCCCTCCGTTATTCCCGACCACCACTCAGTGGTTAAGGTGGCCATCGAGCGGTGGTCACCCCTCGCGCCAGTTGCGTGGCGCTGTTCCCCTTGGAACATGTGGTGGATGATTATTGATAGTTGACTCTCCGGCAGTTCGTTGAAACCCGTTTGGACCACCTATGGTTGGTCGAGGGGGCTCACTCGCTGTTGAAAGGTTTTAATTGTGTTGAGTAGTGAGAGGCGACGGATATTTAGCATGAATTAATATTTTTATATTGTTTAAAGGTCGTGGAATCATATTTCTTTTTTATTGAAATCATATTTTTTTTTATTGGAATTAATGATTATATTTAATAAAAAATAAAAGAGGTTACAATAAAAAAAAGGAGTTGGAAAGGCCCAAACTTTTAGTAAGGTTTAAATTGTGTAGAGTAGTGAGAGGCAGCCGATATTTAACATGAATATATATGTATTTATAAAAAAGAGGATAATAGTTTTATATTGTCTAAAGATCGTGGGGTTATATTTTTTTTATTGGAACCAATGATTATATTCAATAAAAATAAAAGAGGTTACAATAAAAAAGGAGTTGGAAAGATCACATGTCTAGGTGCAAGGCCACCTATACAATCAAAATCAGAACTAACTTAGCGAATACATAACATAAATAAGCATAGAAAAATAAACTAGAGTAACAAAAAAACTTTAAACTATAGAACTGTAGCTCTAGGCACTAAGAAGACTTATTGCTTTGTCATTTTATGTCGTTCTAATACCACAAAGCTATTGGAATTCTTGAGTTGAAAGGCTGAAACCTTTTTTTGGGTAGACTGTCTCCATATTCTTTCCCCTATCGAGGACTATGAGAACGTTGAAATCACACAGAAGGAGAAGGAACTTTAGATTTTGCTTCCTCCGTAGGAACCGCCAATTCCATCGATGATGGCTCTGCATCCAATAACATATTCTTGTCGTCGCTAAGATACTTCAACACACTATAGCTTTTGGATGCTTCAGGAACATAACTGCCTAATTGAACACTGGTCATATGAAGTCGCTTCTTTGAAGCGACATCTTCTTCTGCAGATCCCCTTCTTGAACTCGAGGAGCCCCTTACGTTAGCTGGGTGAAAATGTACTGGAGGATTGGTCGGTTGGGCAGACTATGAAGCAACCTCTATTGCATCCCTTGGGGTATGAATCTGTTGAGACTAAGGAGCCTCATTATTGGCAGTTTCAATTGGGGGACTAACTTTTTCTTTTTCATACCCTTTTTTTTACTGATTGTGAGACACGTGCCAACTTGGATTGTGTACCTTTAGAAGTAGTCAAATGTGGATTTTTACGCCCTCCCACAGTCGTCCAACCATCCTCCTGAGGTTGAGGAGTGGATGCACTCGGTGTGGTGGGGCTCTACTTGTCCTTGTTATGTGGCATCAAGGGATAATATTTGATCTTATGTGTTGAGGACTGGCACCAAAAACATGTGTTGGATAAATTAATGTAGAGGACCCATTGGGATAGCACAGTGTCACCAACTTGTATGTCAATGGACTCCTTGAGATCTCGAGAAATATCAATCTCCACACAAACACGTTTTTGAGGGCGTACATGGAAAAAATTGTCTGCCTCCACCAAAATGACACGCCCTAAAGGGACTGCTATGCAATTGAGAAAGGACCACAAAGGTAGAGGGAGTCTTGGGAATTCCACCCACACAGGGACTTTGGTATATCTTTCCTCAAAAACAAAAAAATTGCGGGTCCAAGGAGAAAAAACAAGTAGAGAACTTCTCATGTACCAGGGGCCATGTTCATAAATCACCTTAACATGGGTTGTTTCCACAAAGAAAAAAAAAAAACCTTTGTAAGGTTTTGAACCATCGTTAGCTTGACTCCATGAGGAGTCCAAGCTACATTAACTTAGGCCCTAAGGGAAGACTCATTAGGGATGGGACCAACGAAATACCTGACAAGGGTGAGTGATTCTAAATTGTGACATGCAGAATCAACTTCAAGCAATGGAAGAATTACATCAACAGAACGAGGGTTACCTTGTGGACCATTCTCAGCACAAACTTGCACAATCGGTTGAGAGGAGCCATTATCGCATGCATTCTCTTCTGTGGCACCAATGCTATGCATTGGTCCACCAAGGTTGAGGACCATAATGATACTCAAAACCCTAGCCCAATCTCCATCACTTATCACAGTTGAAACCTTAGCTTCCCCAATCCCCTAGCTCAATCTCCATTCGTG
Source organism: Wollemia nobilis (assembly GCA_028583015.1). NCBI lineage: Eukaryota > Viridiplantae > Streptophyta > Pinopsida > Araucariales > Araucariaceae > Wollemia > Wollemia nobilis. The sequence goes on from JAQPPZ010016670.1 coordinate 3,935,692, forward strand.
GGACCACAGTTTGAAATTAAAATGTTCTTGATTATGTCTAAAGGTCGTGGACCATAATATTATATGATAAGGGGGCCCTAAAGACATTAGGTTCTTGTTATACATGTTTATATTTATGAAGACCACGGGGGCCACAAATTTGATATGTTTTCTTATATTTTTTAGATGACCTTGGGATAATGATTTAAAATAAGCCCTAAGCTATGATTTTAATATTGCTTTTAGAGGACCATGGGTTAAATTTAAAAGGAAAATATTATTATATGCTTTTAATGATATGAATACACCCATTATATGATTTTAATGAGATGAATTAAATGGACATGGCTAATTTTATAACTGTGCTCTAATCATATGTTTTAGAATGGCCATGAGGCTAATGTCCTAAATATAACTTTTAGCTACATTTTAAAAAGGGGAAATTATTAGACCTTTGTTTCCCCTTTTAAAGGATTAATAAGAGAGTTTATTTGATGGAATGAAAATTGCATGTTAACCCTAGATTAATTTCGTGGAGAATTTGAGAGGTTTAGGGATCAATTTCATGGAGAAATTGAGAGAACGTTTGGATCAATCTCGTGGAGAGATTGAGTGTTTGTGGAGAATCTTAGTTAGAGTTTTGACTTCTAATTTTGGTTAATGGAAGGATTCTTGTTGATGCTAAACCTTAGTTAAATGATAGGTTATATATGGATTTTGAGTTTGAAATTGCATTAGTAGATAATAATGTATTTTATTTGATTTATTGAGATGAATCATGTTAGTGGATAACTTAATTCATGAGGTATAAATGTACATTAGTGGATAATGTACTTCATTTGTTTGATGAGTTGAAATATATTAGTGGATAATATATTTCATAGGTTAGAAAATACATTAGTGGATAATGTATTTCATTTGATTGGATGAAGGATAGATTAGATGATTTATCTATGTTTTGGAAAGGATAGATTAAATGAAATATCTATGATTGGATAAAGGATTAGATTAAATGGTTTATCTATGATTTTGGAAGATAGATTAAATTATTTAGCATGATTATTGCCATATGCAAGCTTGGAAATCAAAGGAAAAATGGAAGAGGAGTTCAATTCTTGAAGAGGTTATGGGGTCTCTTCTTGTTACAGGTAGAATGATTGTGAAGGCATGGTACATGTTTAGTGAAAGACTTTTGTTATTTCAGCAAGCTTGTAATGTATTGATAAATGTGAGATATGTATTGGAGCATAGGAATTTATGGGGTTCCTATGCATGTATGTTAGTAAAGAAGAATTATGGAATTCTTCTAAGACATAAGAATTATGGGGTTCTTATGTCTTTGGTAAGAGGGAATTGTGGGGTTCCCTCATAGCTTTGTAACATGGATTAAAGGACCTATCCATGTATTTGGACATAGGAACTATGGGGTTCCTATGTACTTACTTGATGGATGTATAAAAATGAATTGGGGATTCCTTGTATACAATTGTATTAGAGGCAATTAAATTTAATGAAATGAAAAAGGATATTTCAAGGGTTGGGTTTATTCCCCATGAGGGTTCCCAGGATATATAATGTGTCTTATATGTGTGATGACTATTATTATATCATGATCTTGTTCTTATTGCTTTCTAGAGATAGCTTGTTATGGATGTATTGCTCTAATTTATGAAAGATGATTATGGTTATGAATTCATAATGAAATACATGCAAATGATTTGTATATGTTTAATCCTTGTGAATCATAATGGTTATGCTCAGGGGTTTGACTAGAAGGATTAGTAAAGAGAGAAAGAGATATGGTCCATCCATAATATGCTTAGTGCACCTACATAGATGGACTTACGTTTGGTGTAGGGATAAGCGTACCCTCTTGACAAACTAAGAGGGATAAGCTAGCTCATCGTGAAGATGAGATAGATGGCTTATTTACATTATACCTAGTGCAACTGCATAGATGGACTTACACAAGATGAGGATAAGTGTATCCTTAATGAATTTAAAACAAAACAAAAAAAATTCTCTTGAGTTGGGTTGGAATTTTTGGATTGTTACATCTAGTATTAGAGCCCTAGGTTGTGATGGAATAGATGCTTCAATGAAGAAGCTCTAGGTTGTGATGGACTAGACACTTCTATGAATAAGCTCTAGGCTGCAAAGGACTAGAGGATCCCATGAAACAAGCTAGAGGATGCTTGTGAGTAGAATCCTAGGAAGGAAAGCTTTAAGTTGACATGACATCTTATGCAAAGCAAGTGTGACCATCATTGTCAAGAGAATGATAATGGGTAAGCTTACCTAGGTATAAAATATTACATGGAGCAAGAATGACCGCAATCATTATCAAGGAAAGATAATAAAATAAGTTAGTTTGAAAGGATAAGGAACTAACTATGAGTAACTAAACTCAACTCCGAGATAGATAAGGAGAATGACACCTTGGGGTGAGATAAGCGTGATCCATATAATTACTAGGAGATAATAATTGGTCGTAACCAAGATGACACCTTATGGGGATACAAGGTGATGATGACTAATAATGATGTAAGTTAGCTCTTAGAAATATCTAGCTAACCTTGGAAAACACAAATAAGTTGAGATAGATGGCCTAGGCCAACTCATTGTGGATATGAGACAGATAGCTTAAGCTAGCTCAACATCGATATGAGATAGATGGTTTGAGTTACCTCATCGTGGAGATGAGACCAATAGCTTAGGCTAGCTCATAATTAATATGAGACAAATGAATTAAGTTAGTTCATCATGAGGATGAGACTAATAACTTAAGTTAGCTCATCACATACAAGAGAGGTTATTACACCTAAATACTAGCTTGAAGGACTGAGCTTAATGAAGGGATTGGCACTCTTTTGTATTGATTGACTAATATAGGGTTAATCTCTACGTTGTGGTTGAATTATCCTGCATTTGTGGAGAATGTTAAGAAATGAGAAGACACCATGAAGACATCCTTTAAGCTATGTGGGTAGTGTACAAGGTTAACCCTAGTGAAACTATAGGATATTGATCACTCCTATTCACTCGAGGTATGTCTGCAACATCTAAAACTTTAAATGTGGTGGAACCTCTATGATCCTATCTGGTGTATCTTCATGAATCTTAATTGTATAAAAGAAAGCAAATGTATTACATTAGTGTCTTCTCCTTTACTATAGGTCATCCACTTCCTCAAGTTTGTTACCTCTAGGTCATCCTTTGTCTTAGTGCCTCAGGGTTATCTTGGGTGCCTTAGGATCAACCTGTTCCTCTAGGTATATTGCCTCTGTAGGATAGCCTCTAGGTTTGTTGCCTCTGTAGATCACTGATTAGGTTTACCATGAATATCATCCGCCCCACAACAATTTATCTCATCATGAACTCCCAAACTTTGTGCTCTCGAGTGTCTAGAAAAATAATGTTTAATGGATTGCATTTCAATATGAGATTTCACATATCCTTTGTGGGAGATTTGTTGAGGGAAGGGACCATGAGACTCCCCAGATTTTCTTTAGGATTCCAACCTTTAATCATCGGCCCAATTTTTCCCCACAACTTTGCCTATGCAAATGGTGGCACATGAGCGTCTATATGCCTATACCAGAGGGGGTTTATGAGTTGTGCACACATGGGTACACTTGTGCACGCATGCGCCAAAGGGGCATGTTGTATCTACTTACACCAACGGGTGTGTTTAGTTGTGCACTATGATGGCATCCTTTGTGCACTGTCTGTGCATTCTGGGATCAACACAAGCTTGAAGACAATGTGGATCAACATGGCTCATAATGACCAAATACCCAAGAAAAACCACCTCTGAAAAAAATCTTGCTGTTGAAAAATATCCAATATAAATCAAAACCGCCAACTTAGAAAAATAGTAACCAACAATAGCCATATTGCTATGTCAAAATAAATGCCCACACATGCGCCAAAGGGGCATGGTGCATCTACTTGCACCAAGGGATGTGTTTGGTTGTGCACTGCGATGGCATCCTTTGTGCACTATCTGCGCATTCTAGGATCAACACAAACTTGAAGACAATGTGGATCAACATGGCTCACAGAGGCCAAATACCCAAGAAGAATCACCTCTAAAAAAATCTTGTTGAAAAATCTCCCATGTAAATTGAAACCGCCATATTAGGAAAATAGCAGCCAATAATAGCCATATTGCTATATCAAAATAAATGCCCATAAATAACTCGAACAAGATCACAAGCTTCAACAAGATGCTTAAAAATGTATTTTTTCAAGAAGCATCCCTCCAGATTGACGCTTCCTCTATTTCAAACCATGGTGACAACACCATTGTCATATTCTACATTACTTCAACATGATCTCCTTATAAATGAACCTAAAAATTTAACTTGGGAAACCATGAATCTTTCTCAAGTTGTCTGGTTTATGATCTATTTAAAAATGGAGAGCATACTCCCTAGGCTTTGAGAAAAAATGGGAGAGAGAAAAATGAGGAGAAAAGTCCCCCCTCAAGAGCTCATAGTCTTAGGACCCTACATGCTTTGATACCAAATGTTGAATATCAAATGAGAGGTGTTTATATTCATGAAATAAGGTCATTATTTATAGGCTTGAGACCCTATAATAAGGATAAGATACAAACAATGTAATAATACCTACTAGAGTAGTGGCATGCACTATTATAAGCGTTATCCTAAATATAATCCTAACAGATAGCTCTTATTCCTAGCCCCAAGGTATTACCTCTGATATCAACCTTACCAACACACTACACCAAAAAAGGGCTTTAACGATGCTTATAAACCACCCTTAAAGACCTTTAAAGGTGGTTATTCAACCATCATCTATGAGGGCATCATAAAAAGTCTGCGACATATGACGATGGCTAAAAACCACCTCAAACAACCACCCTCTTAGGGTCTAAGAGGGTGGTTAAAAACCACCCTCTTAGGACTACGAGGGTGGTTGTGAACCATCATCTTAGGACTAAGAGGGTGGTTATTAACCACCCTCTTAGGGTTAAGCCTCTTAGGCCTAAGAGGGTGGTTTATAACCACCCTCTTAGGGCTAAGAGGGCGGTTTATAACTGCCCTCTTATGGTCCCACCCTAAAAAAAAATATAAAGGAGACGATCCATGTTGGAGGGACTAGAAGTTAGGCCAAACAGTTAGGCTCATGAACAAATTGTAGTGATAATGGGTATTTTAATTGTCCTTACCTATAGCCTAGTTGTTGAAATTACCATTGATGTTCACTATTGTGTACTTACTCAAACAATAGAAAAGTTATAGGCACTAAAATCAATATATGGGAAAGTCAATATGGAAAGGCACTGACTTAACAATTATGTATTTAAGTGATAGTGTTATCAGATAAGTTATGCCATCAATTATAAAGAGCCTATGACTCTTTATTCAACACTCTCTCAATAGAAACAATTCTGTCAATGCATGTTTTAACTCCATGATCAAGGCCCAAGAGTTTACAAACTTTACAAAGCTACTTGATAATAAACAAGATCTCACACATACTACCAGTTCTTTGAGAATCAATCAATTTATACTCAACAACAGAAAACAATTCTCTTTGTGGTCTCAACTTGCAAAACACCACCCACGATGCCTATGACATCAATGTATTGATATGAACTCATCCTCCTGATCAAAGCTCAGAAGCTACCAAGCAGACACTATAACATGATTATCAATGAGATCTTGCATGTACTATCAGCACCTTGTCTTCCTTATCCAATGGTATTTTATTATCACAATCAATCAACTAAGATGGACTGAGAGTAAATCATAATGATAGTGATGAACGTTGTTCTTTATATTAAACCAAAAGGAGGTGTTTCAGGTGACTCATCCATTTTGTTCAGTTTGTTTATCGGCATCAAAGAGCAACTACTTGTGGTCTCAAGTTACAAATACCACCCATACAGTGTAAGGATATATTTTCTACAAATTTTTATCAGCTTTTTAAATTAAATGTCACTCCTTTTATCTTTTAAAAAAATGTATATTGAGAAAATTCAAACTTTACAGATCCTATGCCCTAAAGAACACCCCTATGAGTTAGTAGTATGTTACCCACATATCGTCAGAACCACTTACCATTCATTTCCATGTTAATCACCTCAATCACTTGTCCTAAGATTTTAAGTATATATATCTTTTCCTAGTAGTACGAAACAACTTAGTGTTCATGTTGCCCCAACTTCAAGAAATTTTCATAGAACAACTTTGCAATAGGATTATTGAATTGAGGTCCATCATGATGTGGTGTTGCAGGAAGGTGAGACACTTACCATAACAATCACCTAGGTTCAAAATGTGACAAGCATCCCCCCATGTTCAATTAGTTGTCCAACTAATACAATCAGGTATATGTGGTAAAAAAGTTGACATTTCCATGATTCGAAGATCCTATGGATGTATAAAGAGATGGTTGATTTCTTAACTAAGAGTAATAGTGCAAATATAGAGTAGCCCACCTCCATGGGCATTAAATTTTACAATTAAGGAACTAAACAAAAAAATATCATTCAATAAAAATATTCATAAAGTTCGTATATATGTATATAAAGAAAATGTTGGGGAAGGCCATTGTGGGAATGAAAAGTATGAATAGCTTACCTGTAAGGAGCATTCTCATCCTCAGATGGCATTGTATCTCATGTTGGGCCCTTACTTCCTCCCTATTTCTCTCCACATGCTTTCCTCTTCTCTTATAGACATAATTGTATTCCATTGGTACAACTCTTCCTAGAGTTTCATCAACTAGATAATTCTACTATGAGAGTTTTTGATGGTTTTGTTAATGTGTCCTACATCTTAGGTTATTTATATAGTGTTCTTAGTAGCACATGGTGTGGAGCATCCTCTAGGTGTTGACCTAAGATCTTCCTTAGTTGAAGAGGAATTTTGAGGTTTTTTAAAACCAGATTGTTGAATGCTCCTTCTTCAACCACTTATCCTTTTTAGGTTTGTAAACTCATACATGAAGTACAAACTGGAGTGTGAGGTGAAATTCCATTACACATCTAATGAGTGCTACCTCAACAATTTCAAGATTGTAACCATAAGTTTGTAGGACCTGCTTATGGACATATACTTGTAAAACCTAAAAATATAAAGACTATTATGAAGGGAATGTGAACTAGTCATGTGGAACAAGAACCTACATTGAACAAACATAATTTTACATGATGCAAGGACTTTGCAGTCCAGTTTGACTACATCAAAATGGGACTTAGCAAAAGAGTGGAGAAGATTATTGTGTCCAAAAGTTGCTAAGAATTGAAATTGATGCCAATGTTGTGATGATTTTGTATTTATGGCTTGTGCTAGCAAACAAAATGATTATTTGTTGCAAAGTTGAACAAAGAGTCATAGGTTCTATTCCTGCCACCTCCACCTGGTTGTATTCAAACTTCAAACTTCAATATTTTACGTGCAAAAAAATTATAATGTAGAAGAATTTAATAGTTTATTCTCTTTTTCAATTAATAGAATAGCTGACATAATTCCCACATAATTGGCTAATAGCCAAAGACAAGAAATTAACAAAATCATGACAATTCTAGGTAATGTTCTACATTATTATTACCAAAAACAATCTCTTAAAAATGTAAACATAACTATAATAAACAATGATTGTTCACCAAAAGTGGGACCTTTCACTTACATTAAGTTTCCCACTCCTTGTACAAGGAAAAACATGTCCATCACCTCATATGAAGGACAGTCAGTTAAACATTTATGGGGACATATGAAATGAATGAAAGTTATTGACACCAATTGCCATATCTTCTCTTCCGTATTCTTTTGCTTATTCAAACCCTTTATTGCCTTCACGTCCTGCCAAACAATAATGACAAGAACGTAGTCAGTTAGTTGTTATATTCAATTTGTACCTAATGAGGCTGCCATGAATTTGTGTAATACCCTTTCACTTGACTGGTGTATAGGGCATGGTGTGGAGCATCCTCCAAGTGTTGACCTGAGATCTTCCTCAGTTGAAGAGGAATTTTGAGGTTTTTTAAAACCAGATTGTTGAATGCTCCTTCTTCAACCACTTATCCTTTTCATGTTTGTAAACTCATACATGAAGTACAAACTGGAGTGTGAGGTGAAAGTCCATTACACATCTAATGAGTGCTACCTCAACAATTTCAAGATTGTAACCATAAGTTTGCAGGACCTGCTTATGGACATATACTTGTAAAACCTAAAAATATAAAGACTATTATGAAGGGAATGTGAACTAGTCATGTGGAACAAGAACCTACATTGAACAAACACAATTTTACATGATGCAAGGACTTTGCAGTCCAGTTTGACTACATCAAAATGGGACTTAGCAAAAGAGTGGAGAAGATTACTGTGTCCAAAAGTTGCTAAGAATTGAAATTGATGCCAGTGTTGTGATGATTTTGTATTTATGGCTTGTGTTGGCAAACAAAATGATTATCTATTGCAAAGTTGAATAAATATTTTAATAGAAGAATTTAATAGTTTATTCTCTTTTTCAATTAATAGAATAGTTGACATAATTCCCACATAATTGGCTAATAGCCAAAGACAAGAAATTAACAAAATCATGACAATTCCAGGCAATGTTCAATAACTCAAGATATTTTTATGATGTACCTTGGACCATTGTTTGATTCCTCTACATCAATTAGCATTATCATAAACTACTTTGATGCAAAAGGTAGAGCCCCAATAGTGTACAGACTCTTTCGACCATCATAAGCAGGTAGTCTCTTACCCAAAAGGGTCTCTCTATAAATGGAACATAGACATTAGTTCTTCAAAAATTTAGAAAACAACACATGCAACATACTATCCTATTCCAAGATAGAAGCAACCTGATGAACATCAGTTTCTCAAGCCTTTGATTCCCATGAGCCACAATAGTAGTACCAGATCCTGACATATGGTCTACAAGTAGTCCTAAATAAGTAGTAAGCAATCGTTGTTCATGTTACCTCAAAGTATATTGACCAGTAGATAGCAAAACAACACATGCCTACAATTGGAAAAAATATAAAGGAGATGATCCATGTTGGAGGGACTAGAAGTTAGGCCAAACAATAATGTAATTTACAATTATACCACAAATGAGAACATAATAACAAGTCCACAAGCAAGTTTATCAAAAATATAAAAGATAAAAAAAAAAATTTAAAAAAAAAATAAAAAAAAAAAAAATTTAAAATTTAAAATTTAAAATTAAATTTTTTTCTTTTCATCATTCCATCACCTTGTATGTAGTAAAAATCCCCAACCATAAATTATATTCCCTCCCCCCAAGCCCCCCTGTAAATTAAGAATAAAATAAATATGAAGTTCCAAACAAAATGCAAGAATATGCAATCGAATGATCATGACAATTAGTATCATATATCAAGACTAGGTAGGATTTCCTCACAATCTAACCATATTTTCCTTACAATGATCAAGAGAACACAAGGGCTATGAATGAGTCACTCATAAAGATAGATGTCAACAACTAAAAGAGGTAACATCAAATATAGAGTAGAAGTGATTTTATCCATAAATAGAATATAAACCCTTTTGAAAAGGGAAGAACAAAACACTAATAAACAACTACATAAACCAAAATCAACTACAAAAACACTCAGTTCAATGCAAGCTTAAATGGATAACTTGAGCCCTCCATATAATGGGAAGATGTCTAAACACCCCTACCCACCCCAACCATCAGAGATGAGGTGAGAGGGTATCCTGAGACTTCCATCAGATACATAAATATCCATCTATACAAATCAAGTATTATTGCTAATAATTAAGGACTAGGACTAAGAGTCAAACATGAAACATCAATTTCATAACTAACACACACTCAACACAACTTTATCAAATTACCAAATTACCTTCTTGTATCTGACTGGCCAACCTCATGCTCAGGATACCTACTCGCCTCACTCCTAGCTTGGTTGTCCATTAATTATCTACTAGCATTTTCTAAAAATAGAACAAAAAATGTAACATCAAATATAGAGTAGAAGTGATTTTATCCATAAATAGAATATAAACCCCTTTGAAAAGGGAAGAACAAAACACTAATAAACAACTACATAAACCAAAATCAACTACAAAAACACTTAGTTCAATGCAACCTTAAATGAAAATAAAATAATAGTTATGCAGATAGACCACTAAGGGAGAAGTAAATGGAGAAAAGGCAATCTCTTTTGTAATCATTGATGTCAGATGTTAATTCAAAGCATCATACAATATTGCTACAACATGGCATAATTTATTTGTAAATAATATCTGCTATAGGCTAGGCAATGAAGGAGCCCACAACATCCTTCATTGTGGCCATTTCATCATTCCTTCTATACAATATTGTTTCCTCTTTATGGGCGACGTGCACATTGACTTTGCAAAAACCTTCACCCAAACATTGACCATGTATAAGGTCTTTAGGGTTAGTACTGATCACCATGCCTTTGACCACTACGTTATCATTATGGATCTGAGTCAAGTAGCATTCCCTTCTCTCAGTTTGAGTGATCGGTGTCATTTTTAGTCCCTACATGGAAAATCAACAACCCAGATAAATTCACTGCATAGCGTACAATACAAACTAAGTCAACCATTTTATATTTGAAATAATAGTCATACCATTGATGACTCTGGCCTAGAAGGTATTGAGTAGCTGCCTATACCTTGATCACCACCACCAATGTTGTGTCCACTTGTAGGGGTAGCATGTAGTGATGTTGCCTATGGAATTATATGCAAGGGATCATTACAACTTTAGGGGTGCAACATGTAAACATTTCAAATATGAAATCATGAAAAAACTAACACACCTCTATCTGTGCAAGCCATGTCAAAATCTCATCAATATTTTTCTCTCTCTGCAAGCTTCTCTTCCATATTTTTTCTCTCTTTGCAAGCTTCTCTTCCCACTTTTGCTCTTTCTCTACCGTATGCTCTTGCATCTGGTGCAACTTTTGTAAGTAACCCTCACCAGAAAATAGAGTAGTTGGTGATACTCCTTTGTCGACACCTCAAACCCAACCTGGTATTTTGGGTCCTAAAACCTTGGTGAGGGCATCATCCTTAATAGATTGATTTATGGAGCTCGTAGATGATATTTCATCATCCAATTTTTTTGGCAACATCACATGCATAGTTAACTAGTAACATGTTAAAAAACAATCGATATAACAATGGTTTGAAGTTCAACATATTGCTATTTCCAAGGGAATGTCACTTACGATTGTCTCTACAACTTTTGGTGAAATAGGAGCCCCATCCTTCTTTGTATGAGCTGCCATCCACACAGTTGCCCTTGGTAGTGGAGTTTTTGCATTTGGTTGGCTCTTCCTCTACAAGATATATAGTTGGAGAGACATGGGGATAAGTCATACATGATAAAACAATATAGCTATATATGTTTGTCACATAATGGATGAGTATGATAGAATACCATTTCATGCTCCAGTAGAGCATATCCTATTTGATTGCAAGTGTGCATGATGGATTGGTGAGATCTATTTTGTTTGTTCCTTTGCCTCACCACCTACAATGCAATGAAGAAACCAATATATAATTAATTCATTAGGGAGAGCAAGGTCAGAAAAATTCACATGAACATAACAATGATATGAACTACCATAGTAGATTGGTTGGTACTTGCCTTAAACTCAGTGTTGCTCCTACCATTCACAAAGGCTTCCCAATATTTTTGTGATACACGAGATGGGGGATTAGCAATTCTATCTTCATCATTATCATACTTATCATAGTGGTTTTTCACAAGTCGATGCTTATGTTCACGCCATTGCTTGTCCATGGTCATGAAGACCCATTTCTTCATTGTGTTTGAAATGATATATTTTTGCTGCATCAGACCAATATCTTATTAGATGCAACATTTATATAAGTATTCAAAAAATGGACACTAGCTATGAACTGCATTGGCTAGAAAGTTACCATAATGAGTGTCCATAACTAGTTTTTAACTTCCACTAGGATTGCTCTCCAGTTTGTATGGGTGATAGGGACAATCTCCCTCACAATCACCCCCAAGTAAGATGAAAACTTAATAGAATTTGGACCTACGGGCTGTCCATTTAGATTGCAAATGATCTCCACCCTATATGTGTTGCTTGACTCTACTGTACATCTTGTTGGACCTCTCTTTCTATGATATTCAGTGTTCAAAGTGTGTGATGACCTGGCATCAACACCTATAATGCCGACACCATCCAAACATCATTATGCCATATAGTATGACAACAATGAGTAACCCAACATCACGAGCAAATTTCTTGTGCGGTCTACGTACCTTCTTCACTAGCCAAAGCATTGTCAACCTCATTTCGAGTATTCTCGACATCGAATTCATTTATGTTATGGGTCACCTCCTTATCTTCCTCGTTATCGAAATGACATAGTTGGTATCATCCACCAGTTGCTACAATACACCATAGTCGATGACAAAACCATGATCAATTCAAATATGCCTAGGTCAACCACTATTGAACAACACTATCAAATTTCAAGTACTTACTAGCGTGCGAGGTATGTGTCACTAAATCCTAATTTATTATGACAAACTCAACTACATGTGGCCTCTTTCTTGGTCTTTTCTTGGTCTATAAAAGAAAAATAAATAGAAAGCATGATTGTAAGAATGCTAAATGAATGGAAAATTCTTATTTCAAGTGCAATTCTTATTTATAGATATAGGTGAATGGACAACTTGAGCCCTCCATATAATGGGTAGATGTCTAAACATCCCTACCCACCCCAACCATCAGAGATGAGGTGAGAGGGTATCCTGAGACTTCCATCAGATACATAAATATCCATCTATACAAATCAAGTACTTTGCTAAGGACTAGGACTAAGAGTCAAACATGAAACATCAATTTCATAACTAACACACACTCAACACAATAAACCTTCATTTCAACACATTACAACATGCATGCATGATTAGACTCTTAATCCTATGCCCTAGCAACACTTGTATTCTCTCTTTTTATATACCAAATTACCTTCTAGTATCTGATTGACCAACCTCATGCTCAGGATACCTACTCGCCTCACTCCTAGCTTGGCTGCCCATTAATTATCTACTAGCATTTTCTAAAAATAGAACAAAAATGATTGGAACTCAACATCATTATCTCATAGTTCTTGTCCACTCTTTGAGCAATTGTCATTGAACAATCTGTATGCATCATTGACCATTCCAACGATGTCATCTTGAACATCTTTGATAATTGGACCCTCATCAGTGGTAGAGCACGTGTTCGATGCATATTTGTCATTCCAATGAGTTTTGCAAAAAAACTCATTTGCATAACCCAATACATGTTTGTTCTGAAACCAGTTCTTTTCTTTCAACTGACTCTTCTAAGACAAAAAGTAGAACCCTCAACTAAACAAAAACTAGAAGAGTCAATTGAAAGAAAAGAACTAGTTTAAGAACAAAATAAAGAGCCATGGTTAAATCTATCTCCATTAGCATTAGTTGTTGTTACCCTCAAGGATATTGAACTAGTTAAAATTATTGAGGTACACAATCAAGAACTAAGAATCCCAAGAAAAACTTGGATAACAAAAGTTATTCGAGTATACAATGAATCTCAAGGATAGAGGCAAGAGTCGATCTAAGAGCCAAATAAATTACATCTAAAAAGTAGAGTGGATGATGAAAATAAATATATATATATATATATATTTGAAATTAATTGCTTAAACTAATCTTAAAAGTGATAAACACCTTGAAAATTATTATTATTTACTTTGCAATGTGACTTCCTCGAGCACTGTCATAATATTCTCTCTTTGCTCATCCTTTGCCAGTCTTTTCACCTATGCTAGACTATGGAAATGAGGCTATGTGTTAAGCCTCCAATCCTTATGGATTTGATCAAATGACCTTCTGAAATATTCATGCAAACAAATAGCAGAGGACTGATTGTGAAAAAGTACTATTTCTTGTCACACTGGGGTAAGGTAGCCTTAAAAAATTCACCAGGCACCATCATATACATAAGCCCCATCTAGGGTAAAGAATGCTCTGAAAAATTAAATGATAAATCAAATATGTGGAAATAATTTTAATTCTTAGGAGATGAAAATGGTTATATTGGAAAATAATTCTGCAAGGCATCTTGATCCATGGACTTCCATATGATAGCTAGATGTAAGGGTATGTAAAATATCTTGTAATTGTTCTAAATCTACATAAATCGTAGACCTAGAACTTAAACTAACAAAATGAATTTTGCAGACAATTGAGATATAAGTGTTATATTGGTAGACCTAGAACTTAAACTAACAAGTTGTTGCCCCTTCATCACAACTCATCAAAACTGATAATAAATCTTTTAAACATCCTAAAAACATATTACAATGTACAAAATCATGCAAAGTCTTATAGTTTGTTTTTCAAGACTCCATAACATGCTATACTATAAAGAAATATTATTTATAGCTTATTTCATAAATAAGATTTTTTTTTTGTATTTATTTATATTCTTTTATAAGAGGATTACCAAACATGCATAAGCCTCAAAAAAATAACATAGACACAAGACATCACAGGCACTCCAAGAGCTTGTTGATATAAAAAACAACTTCAACCAATAGATGGTGAATGGAGATATTTGCTCATAGCACTAGAGTCATATTGGTTGAGGATTAGGTATACAATGCAACTATGTTATTACAATTGTATCTGTCAATCTACTAGAAGTGCAATTTATTTAAGCAAGCAATAATTTTAGAGGTCTTCTGAAGGTCAAATATGCTACATAGGCCCTATACAAAAATATTGTTGTTTTGAGTGTCACACATCACTATCACAAATGTGTATTGCAGATCTGTAGAGCATCTGGAGACAATAGTATGACTGATAAATGTCAACTATTATTTCTATGAATTTTCCCTCTATGGATACCTATGAATATTTTCTCTTTTTTACTTGCCACAAAATCCTTGCTTCTAAGGTAGATTTAGAAACCTAAATAATTCTAGCACTTATCTTGATCTTATTCACTTGTGTTGAGGTTAACCTTTTAGCATGAGATTATAATATAAAAGAACTATGGCTTCTTTCTCAAAAACTGAAGTTTGTGATGTTTTAAAGGTCCTAGTTAAAGAATAATTTTTGATAACATAACCAACTATAAAATGATTCATGCATGGCCTTTGTAAATTGTAGCAAGCAAAGAAAATTGATTTCCAACTGTTGTGGTCTTTGCCTTATAATGCTACAAGAAGAGAGGTCATATACAATGGATAACTTAAATAATATACCACTACCAACAACAAAGCATATTGTATTGCTCTTGTGTAGGGATTGGAAGTAGTAAAATATATTGTTATTGTTTGAATTTGTGTATATAGCACCCTTCTTATTTATCGTCAAACAAATAGAACATAGAAAATCGGTGCTTACCATCTAAAACAATGGATAAAATAGCAAAAGAACTTGCTAATTACTTAGTCCTGTGTCATTGACCACAGTAGACCAAGAGACTATAATCCCAAATCTATAATGATATGCGAGGATTTCTTGTATGGAGATAGTAAGTAGGTGATTTCTGTTTACACTTAAACCACAAAGAAGAATGTGTGTTTTTTTGCCCTACAATAATTAGTTTATTTTTGAGTTTGTTTTGTAAAGAAACAAGATTTCATATTGCAATGTCATGAACAAGATGAAATCAAACTTAAAAATGGTGACTTAATTGTGCATATTATTGATGTCCTCAAGTTTTGAAAATATGTCTTTGTTATACATGGTTGCTTAATGGTATAATTCTAAGCTAAAAGAATTTTTATCTCTAAAATTTCTTAAGGTCTCCTCTACCCCAAAAAAAAAATTCTAAAATCTCTCCACCGCCTTGAACCCCTTAATATTTTGAATGCAAATCTAAACAATTTGGTGGTAAAATTTTAATATTCTTAACCTGCTAATATTTTGAAATGACTTCATTGCTCAGTTGGCAATATATGGTTCTTCATTTACTAAATTTATCAAGGATGTGCTGACAGCTACTCCAAAAGCACAACTAGATATCTTATAGGGAAGAGCTCATTGAAACTTGGTTAGTGCTAGATGGTTGTGCCTTTGTGGGTAGCTCTTAATGATAATGTCTATGTTGGATGGAAATGGATATGATATCTGATACTGGTACGAAATCGGATATGGATACGATAAATTTTCTAGATCTAATATGGATACGACTGGATACAACATTAGAAAAAGCATATATGTTTAATATATGAAAAGAAAAAATATATGACACAAAAATATTTACAAACGTATACATTTTTAATAGGATATTTTCATTAACTAGGTAGCCTTAAAAAATTCACTAGGCACCATCATATACATAAGCCCCATCTAGGGTAAAGAATGCTCTAAAAAATAAATGATAAATCAAATATGTGGAAATAATTTAATTCTTAAGAGATGAAAATGGTTATGTTGGAAAGTAATTCTGCAAGGCATCTTGATCCATGGACTACCAGACGATAGCTAGATGTAAGGGTATGTAAAATATCTCGTAATTGTTCTAAATCTACATAAATTGTAGACCTAGAACTTAAACTAACAAAATGAATTTTGCAGACAATTGAGATATAAGTGTTATATTGGTAGACCTAGAACTTAAACTAACAAGTTGTTGCCCCTTCATCGCAGCTCATCAAAACTGATAATAAATATTTTAAACATCCTAAAAACATATTACAATGTACAAAATCATGCAAAGTCTTATAGTTTGTTTTTCAAGACTCCATAACATGCTATACTTAAAGAAATATTATTTATAGCTTATTGTCATAAATAAGATTTCTTTTTTGTAGTTGATATATTACTTGTATAAATTGTATATATTACTTGTATATCCAAAGAGGATTACCAAACATGCATAAGCCTCAAAAAAATAAATTGGTACCTTATTATTAAAAATTCATTTCCAAAAATGGTGTATACTGTAGATGGTAGCAGTGTAGTATTCCCTATGGGGAGGTATTTTAGAAGCTATGGAAATGATCCACAAGATATCAAAACCCAACTTGCACAAGTCGTACATCTTGTACGATCTTCCTCATACACTAGGTTAACTTGCCAAAATAACTTGTACGGTCACCAAATCGTATAGTTGTACGATCCAAATCATACAAACCTACACCTGGTACGATTTGGTACTCAATCAACTCATTGGAATAGGTTTTTTAAGTTAAATCGATCAGTTTTGTAATCGATTTCCTCAAACTAGCAATATTTCCTTATTTGGAAGATTTGGGTTGCAAATTTTATTACCAAATCGGGTAATCGAACAGTTTGTACGATTTGGAATTATGCTTGTACGGTTTGTATGAACCCTTGCTACAACTAATATTCAGATCTATCACTTTGCATCATCAATCCTTCCAAGATAGATTTTGGGAAGTTTCTATGTCTCAATTGCTCCAATTCTCCATAACATGCAAAACCCTAAACCACTAACAATGAGTTATACTCTTCATGGATGATTCCAAAAATCGTACACTAGCCTGGAAACATAAAAATACGGCTATAACTATCTCAGATAATCAATTCCATCCTTCACACCAAGTCTGTAGGTAACCAGGATCATTCACAAGATAATTCCATACATTCTCATAGCAAAATAAGTAGTAAACATTATCTAATCAACTTGCAACATCCAGAACGTACAATGGAATTCACAGAGACAATGAAATGAGGAAAATGACTATCATATTCATATTATCAATATTCTTGTACATATCTTCCATCAGTCATTACAATCTCAACAATGAACAGTAATTCTACTCAACAATCACATAAATGAACCTTCAATCAATAATCACAATGAACTGCATATGAGTATGAACGAACATGAATGAACAACCAAAAAATGAATAAGGGGGGCTATATAATGCATGCCCATACCGTTCCAAAGTGGTTTTTGAAGCATCACATCATTTACAACTGCCATTCCCAACTAACTCCAAAACAAATATTTTTACAAGGTTTACTAAGGTCTAATTCGATTTTTATCAAATTAACCCCAAATGCACATTTCAACTTAATTTCATTTCATTTCACATCATACATGTGCAACCTTGTATGTTTTTCTCTTTGCTTGTATGTTTTGACACTTGTACATTTTAGTCAAAATTGAGCAAAACTCAATAAAACTGTGCAAATCCATGGATCACTTCTTCTTCTGGGAGGTGGATTTGCTACCTACATTTACCCTCTCCTTTAAATATGGCAGTATCCTCACCATATTAGTATTATTTTTCTTATATGATGCCTATTTTTGATAATTAGCAAGCATAAGTTGCAAGGCGGTACGCTCATCCTTCAAGCGAGCTACGTATTGACTAACTTCTAGGGCTTTCAACCCATACTCATTAGTCTTCTCTTCTAGGAGTCAACAGTGCTCCTAAATCCTTCTCACATTTGGATGCTCCCTTGCATATATTTTTTGTCAACATGGTTTTCATTTGGGCTGCTATGGCTAACTCCTCATTCTTCTTGATAATAACCTTTAGATGTTGATGAATGTCGGCTTCATAAGCTGCCATAGTCTCATCCTTAGCCTTCAGCCTAGTCTTATGATCCATAATAATTTCATTGTAGCACGTGGTATCCTTTACCATATCTTCAATTTTATGGTTCTTTTCCTATAGTTGTTCCTCTACTACCTTCAACTGATTAGCTTGGTTGGCCAACTATTCATTTTGTGCTTCCAGTTGCACTTCCAACTGCTTCGTATGCTCTTCTACCTATTGGATCACAAGCTATTTTTCTACCTCCTATGAACGGAGCTTATCCTCATAAGCCTACTTCATGCTTGCTAACTCTATTTCTACCTTCTTCATTCTTTCCTCAGCCATGGTTTTGTTGTGTGTTAATTCTTCCTCCATCACAACCATCTCCTATCGAGTAGCTTCTACCTCCTCTCGCTGTGTTTCTTTAGCCTGGTAAACCTGTTCAAGACCCAAGCTGAGCCACTTGATCCAATATGTTAGGAAATTCAATTTCCTCATGGTGAAGGTCAATTCCCAAGGTACTCTTTAAAATTTTGTACCTTCTATGTTCAATGGATAGGTTTGACAGGTTGTCCTATCCAAATACACTCATGGAGTTGTGTGGTAATTGGTCTTCACTCCCTCTAGTAAATCCTATATTCCAAGCATCATGGTTACTTCTCCCCTAGGGAATAACCATGGATGTTGTGAATGGATGTGTGTTATCTACCTCGTACGATCCTCATTGCACACCCATTCTACAATATTTTCTAATTCAGTGAAGGTTTTCTCCCTCCACTATTTCAATTACCCAATACCACCAATACAAAACTGCAATCTAGCGCTGGCAAATATTTCACTAGCCTATCGAAATAAGTGCTCCACATGTTCATTGATATTTTCACCCACATCCTCTACTTTATCAAAGTGAGGTACTTCCACTAGGAAGTTTGTACAAAGTTCCTCAATGTTATCCTCTGGTGGGGTCTTCCCTTCCTCTTCTTCTACCTATGGATGAGAACTTCCTTTGACTTCCTTAGTCATGTTGGTTACTTTTCCCTTTGGTAGTGGACTGTGTGCTACCACCTTACTCATCTCTTATTTTATCGATGATTGTGTCTCCTCAACATTAATAATTTCTTTTTGATACTACTGCTCTTCCACTCGATACTTGGACTTCCTCTGCAACTTAGACAAGTCCTCTTGTTGCTTTGCTATCAACCCTTCATCTTGTGGGTTCGGGTGCACTCCCCTTAGAGTTGCAACTATCTGGTCAAGAGCAGGCTCTTCCTGTGGTACCTATGCATTTGTCTACTCTCGTTGGCTATGACCACCTCTCATCATAATTTTTATTTTCTTTGTCTCCTTAGGTTCTTCCAATGGAACCTCCAATACAACTTTTGCTTTTGAAACTGGTGGTACTACCATTGTTCTAGTCAAATATCTGGATGAATCCATAAGTTCAAAATTAGAGGTATAGAGTAATTTTTGGGATCCCATTGTTTTTCCCATTCCTTCTAGACCTGGTATCTTAAAATTCTATAGGTCTAACCCCTCCGAATCAGAGTACCCTTCCTCTAGTGTTGACTCGGGTTGTACTTTCTATATGGACTTCACTTATTTCTCCCTTTGTCATCATGTCTGAATCCGTATAGGGCTAGATTGCTGCTCTAATCTCCTCCTCTTCAAAAGAGCTAGGCTGCTCTCGTAGCTTGTGGACTTGGACTTGTTGTTCCAAGGCTGGTTCCAACTATCTTCTTCTCTTTCTTCATGGATGGACATCTTCATTAGATGTAGTCTTAGACTCATCCTACATCGATGGTGTTGGTTGCTTTGTACTCTTCTTAACCTTCATTTTATCTGGAGTGGCCTTTGGTAGAGGTATAGTCTTTACCCATTGCAGTATGGTAGGTTGACCGGATGCTATTTCTTGTGGTTGGGTCCTACCCAAAAAAATGAATTTCCATTCCTGATACTGCATCCAATAAAAGTGTAATGGCATGAAAGGTCATGGTGAACGTCTTCCTCCTTACTATCAATGATTGTTGCATCCATTCCTATAAGTATGTTCCCCAATCATACTTCATGCCCTTGTAAACACCTTCCACATATTGTGCCATCCATATTGGCATCTCCGAAGCTCATGATTCTCTAGACAATCGAGCCATAATAACATTCATCATGTAATCCAACTCATCTATCTTTAACTGACTTTGTTTAATCCCATGGGTGCTCGTACCTAAAATCTTGGCTTCCACAGGTGACTTCATAGATGTGAGTGTCGTGATCAACATGTGCATCTCAATGGGATCTACTATTCTTTTCAAAACTAGAGCTCCATGCATGGGCAATCCGAATGTCCATTAAAATACCTCTACCATAAACTCCACCTTGACATACCTATTACCCACTCATACCACTGTACGGTTCTCAATAGGTTCATATGATTGGAGAATCTATAACAAGTATTCATTGAAGAATACCTTATCTTGTGGTGGAATCTGTGCTAAAATACTCACTCTCGACCTTCCTTAGCACCTCCTTCAATGGATTCTTGGTGTCATTATTTGTCCACCACTTCCTGAAAAATTCTCTCGTTGGCTGCCCAAAAGTGACATCCTTGATGTCCACTTGCTCCTCCTCTGCTTCACTAGGCAGGTCCTCCTGTTCTTTTGGAGTCTTTTCTCGGTGAACTTCACTATGAAGTTCTCTTTTGGGTGCCCTAGGTGGTTCCATTTCTTCCCTCTTGTATTGTAGTGGTGATCTTCCTCTACCACCACACTAGTACCTCTGACCCCTCCATGACCTTCCTCCTCTCCCTCTCCAAGGATAATTACCACGCCTCCTAGGTGACTGAAATCAATGTCCTTGGTCTCGAATGGGGTAAACTGAGGGAGATCGCCTAGGTCATGATTCTCTTTGGTGCAATGGTCTTGGTGATCTATCTACCCTAGATGCCATAATGCAATTATAATGAGCTTGATATTCTCATCGAGAGCTCATACTTTTGCCATCACTGAGTGAAACCCTTGTTTGCACACCTTTTCCTTGATTCGGTAATTCAGGATAATATTGCACAAAATCATTACAAAATTCCATACGATTACCTCCAAAATGTACAAAAACTATTAGGATCGTACAAGGCCTCAACCAAGTCGTACATGTATACTTTCAAATCATACAATCCTACCTAGATCGTACAACTCCAGTCGGATCTATTCAATCGCACCTGATTCCATACACTTGTAGCAAATCATACAATTGGTGCTTCAAATCGTACATCCATGATCTAAAATCATACCAACTACTATCAAATCATACAGGGATACCTCCCTTCTATACAACCTCACCAAGGTTCGTACCACTATGAAAAATTTTGTACAAAGTCCTCAAAACTACACAAAATGGGTCTCCGAGAGCCTGAAAATCATACAATATGTCTCAGAATCATACCATTACTGCTCCAAATCATACATACGACCTTAAAAATCATCACTTGGTCAAAAACCCTCATTTTTCTTCCCCAAGTGTGAAATCTATGAAACCCATTTGCCGAAATCCTTCAATCTCCTTGTTTGATGCAATTTTAGGGTAAATTATGCAATTTCTCCTTCCTTTGGTGCAATCTTCCTCCAAAATGGATTTTTCCCATAGTATGGTAGCATTGTATGACCTTCCTTCCTTAATTCTCCACACATGCAGACTTAACACTTCGATTTCATGCTTTTATGGCAAATTTTTGTACCAGGGTTTGTTTATTTTTGCCTCCTTGCAATTTCCCCTTTCTTTCTTCTTGGAAAATCAAACCCTAGCTCCACTTTTATGCACTAAGGGTTTACTTTGGCACTTTCTTTCCTCAAACCCTCACTCGTACAACATATTTTCTTTACCTGCAACTTGATTTCTAAAAAAAAATTATTTTCTTCGGAGTAAAACCCTAATTTCGATAGCTTCTTTCTCCAAACGGGTTGCTTTTCTGAAAATAAAAATCCCTGTGGTGCACAATTAAAATGGGTCACAAAATAATGGAGTAAATTGGTGAATTTCCACTACCCATATAGAAAATTTCTTCAGTTGCACCCTTTTTGCCTTCAATTCTCCAAAATTCCAGTGTTGCCTTGTACGATCTACGAGCGAGAAAGGAAATTGTTGTATGGTGCTTGCTTTATATAATTTTATAAACCCTAACATCTCAATGCCTAAATTCTACCACCTTAGCTCCTCTGCATGTTGATGATTGACAACTCGTATTCTGGTGCATGCGATTTTGTCTTTTTCCCTATTTTGTCCTTTTCTTGCCTCTTTTATTTCTTGTTATTTTTCTTTTCTTTTTCTTTTTCTTTTCTTTCTTCTTTTTTTTTTCCAGAGGGGGCCACCGTTACCCGTTTTCAACCACCCTCCATATTAATTGTGTCCCAAAGGATTTTCACAATTAAGATAATTTTCATTTTTTGTTTTCTCTTTTTTTTTCCCAGAAGGGGCCACCATTTTCGGTTTTCAACCCCTTCCATATTAATTGCCTCCTAAAGAATTTTCACAATTAAGATATTTTTCTCTCTCTCTCTCTCTCTCTCTCTATATATATATATATATATATATATATATATATATATATATATATATATATATATATATTTATTTTAATAACTATTTTTATGCTTACCATCGTGGAAATCATACAGTGACATTCACTTGTACGATTCCATATATTGACTCGTAAATTGGGTTGCCCACTTCTATATTGTGGGTGATCATGTCATTAGGTGCCAACTGACCCTCTGTTTGATCTTCTTCTCTTTGATTTCCATGTGTATAGTTTAGAATCATATAATTACATTGTGCAGGACTCCCTCTTGGCAATACTTCTCATCATTTTGTTGATTGACCATGAGGTAGGATTACTCTTACTGATCCATTGTCATGGGAACAACTTCTCTGCCTATCTCCTCATATCAAATCAACTTCTAAGCTCAGTGAATGAGTTCTTTTTAGTCCTTGACTCCTTTCATAGATGAAATGGACTCTTCCTCTACCAACAAGGCCTCTTCCTTGCATAGGTCTTCCTCGATTTCATCCTCTTGATACAGGACCTCTGTGAACATTCCATGGGACTTCCCTTTCTTGGTCCCATCCTATTCTGGTTTCCACTATTCTTGGTCCGGGTTGGGTTAGTGGAGGTCATCCCCATGGTTTTCTTCCTCTTAGGTTGGGTACAATCCCTCTCAACCAAGGTATGCCTTGTAGGTTCCTAGTTCAATTCAAATAGGCTAATGGTGTATCTCTTGACCATCTAGGAGTAGGGGGTCGAATCCTTCCTCATCCTATACCTCTTTTAGGTGGAAAATATCCTCTACCCCTCCCAAAATTTAGTGGATGTACTCCCCCCCATGGCCTTGCTGCTATCTTGGGGTTCTTGCTGATTTCTTATTGGGTTTATATCCACCAATTCTATATTGGCCAAGTGATCTTCATTTCCTTGTGTTACATGTGATAAATTTTGTAGTGCTCTCATTATATGGTTTGTACGTAATACTCAACATGTCCATCACCTTTTCTTCCAATGTCATTGTGGAGACACATTTTCCAGAGTCTCCCTATATGGTTTCGAGAAATCAAACTCAAAACTAGAATCATTACGATCGTCATCTCTTTGTTTTGACCAATTCACTGGCAAGGTCATTAATATTTGAATTCTTCGCACTTCTCTCCTTTGTTGCCTCAACTGTCGATAGGCGATTGTGTAGGTCTTAGGATTAGGCCACACATGAGGTATTGGTAGTTCTAAGAATTCATCATCACCAATATCAAAACTTTCTTCTCTTACTAGCCAAGGCAACTCCCCATCACTAGATTCACTTGAATCCTCATGTATATTACCTTGTGGTCTAGGTGGTGTAATGTCTTCTTCAATGTCTCACCAAGTTATATCCTCATCTTATTCTGCTATTGATGGGTCATTGGATATCCCATGAGGTGCTCTTTGTGAGTTTTCTCCTCTACTCGTACTTGCACCATCATGGCGTGAACTACTCACTTGTGGTATCATCTCATGTTCTTTCCCCTTGCCTTCTAATTCTTGTGACCTCACTATTATTTTCTCCTCCATAATTTGCATCGTATCATCTAAGTCTTGGATAGTTCATTCTCGGAGTATTTTAGTGTGACCTTGAAATATTTCATACTCTTCTTGCAAGTCCTGGATCTGGTATCACATCCTCTGTTGCAATAGTCCTATTTGAGCTAATGGAGAGAATTCAATGAGTTTTTCTTCCATGGTGTCACCTCCTATCTCTTATGGAGTTTCCATATCAAAGTTATTTGTCTTGTCTGCATATCAAACTGTTAGTCTCATTCTTCTTTGATCTTATGATGGTTGGGGTAATTCCCTATACTCCAACTGTGGATACACCATCCCTTGATCCTCTGGATTCCTTCTTTCCCTTGGAGAAATCCCTCTTCTATCTTCTTCCTCAAGCCTTCCAGTCCCATCTACAAACCTTACATGTACTCATGTCCTCCTTCTCTCATCGGGTTGAGGTACAAACTCTTCTTGTTAAATAATAGGTATTATCTCCTCCTCTTCTGTGAATAGGTGTGTGAGTCCCATGTCAAAGTCCTCCCAAGGTGGACCTTAAATTCTACTTTACTGGTCATCGGATTGGGCTTGTTGTCTTCGTTCAACTTCTTATGCAGTGATAAAAAACACTATACTTTGTATGGCTTTAACTTCAAACTATTTACAGTATCTAGTAATTCTATCCCATTCAAATTCTATAATTTAACTACTCCATTATACCTTACTTCTACAACTCGAAAGGGATCAAGACACAAGGTTTTTAACTTACTCGGCTTGATTTCTCATTGCCCATTAAACTTTAAAACTAAGTCACCATGCTTGATTTTTAATTTTGAAGATTCTTATCATGCCACAACTTTATTCTCTTCTGGGCCACTTCGATCACCCATTGTGCCATGACTTTTCTCTCATCCAGCTTAATCAATGTCGCTAGTTGTTCTTCCATTTTGTCTTGGTCCCCTAAGCGATGCTCTACTACTATCCTGTATATCTACTTCAAGTGGGAGAATTTTAAAAGGTGAAGTCAATATCTAGATCTCCAATGTTCTTCAGCAGAGAGGTGCATGGTGGTGCAACTTATGGATAGAAAACAAACAATTTTCTAGAGTCTTCCTTTGGGAGAGGAAAAAAATAATTCTTTGGAGTCTTCCTTTGGAAGAGGAAACAAATAATTCTTTGGAGTCTTCCTTTGGAAGAGGAAACAAACAAATTTTTTGGACTCTTCCTTTGGAAGAGGAAAGGAACAATTTTTGGAGTCTTCCTTTGGGAGAGGAAATGAACAGTTTGTTTTTCTATAAAATGAGAATGATCCCTTGCATGTAAATGTTGATTGAATGTAATTCTACCGAGATCAATAAAAGATCAAGCTTCCATTGCCCCGTGTTTTTTCTTGCATATTGTAGGTTTTCCACATAACATGTGTTCATGTTTTTCCTGCATTATTATATTTTTTGCTTGCACATAATTTTGCTATATTTTCTAACATATGGTATCAAAGCCTAGGGTTTTTTGTGCGAGTGGGAGTTGCAATAATGACTAGAAGTGTAACCAAGTTTGAGATTGAAAATTTTGATGGTAGGAACTTTACCCTATGGAAGATGAAGGTGGAGAATTTGTTGGTTCAAAATGACCAAGCCCTAGCCTTGAAAGGGTTTGCGAGTCAACCAAGCAACATTAAATATAAGGAGTAGGTAATGTTGGATATGAAGGTATTTTCTACAATCAATATATGCCTAGCAGACTCCATCTTGTTCAATGTTGTTGAAGAAAAAACTATAGAAGCCCATTGGAAGAAGCTTGAAAATTTGTATGAGATGAAATCTGCAACAAATAAGGTTTTTTTGAAAAAAAAAATTATAGCCTAAGGATGAAGGAGATTTCATCTATGGCAAATCACTTGAATGAGTTTAATACCCTTATCAATAAACTAGTTTTAGTTAATGTGAATATGGAGGATGAGGATAGATCTATCACCCTACTTTATTCCCTCCCAAAAAATTGGGATCATTTGGTGAGACCATCAACAATTCATCAGCAAAAATTCTAAAATTTGATGATGTGGTAGCCGCTTTGTTGGTAGAAGAGTTGAGGCAAAAAAAATCTCTAGAACCCTCAACCAATGAAGCCCTAGTTGTGAGAGGTCAATATTTCAAGAGGAGTCAACAAGGTAGATCACAATCCAGATCTAATTCTAAAGGATGCAAGCTGAAAGGGAAGTGTTGGCATTATGGGAAGCTAGAGCACTCAAATAAGGGCTGTTGTCAGCTAAAAAAAGAAAAAAATAGTGAAAAGCAATTTCAGCCATCAACTGAGGCTAGTATAGTGAATTCTGGAGAGACGACAACATGTGAGGCTTTATGTATCAGCAACAACAAATCTATTCTAGATACCTGGGTTTTGGACTCAGGTGCATCTTTCCACATGTCTCCTCACAAATACTGGTTTGATAAATATCAGCTATATAGTGGTGGGAAGGTCTACTTGGGTGATGATCACCCTTTAGAAATTGTGAGAAGAGGGGACATAAGTATCAAGTTGGACGATGGAAGAGAAATTATGTTATATGATGTACGACATATGCCAAATTTGTGGAAGAATTTATTCTCAACCAAGATGATGGATAAGCTAGGGTATTCTATCACTTTCGATAACAACTATTGCAAAATTATCAGAGGAGCTATTGTAGTAGCAAAGGGAGAATCTTATGGGACCATATATCATTTATGCGATGATACGGTGACAAACCATGTAGTAGAAATAACTTCCATTCAATATGCAGTAATACTATGGCATCAACACATAGGCCATATGAGTGAAAAAGGTATAAAAATTCTACATGAAAGAGGTATTCTTTCTAGGATTAAGTCTTGCAATTTAGACTTGTGTGAGCACTGTATTTTTGGTAAACAAAAGAGGGTTCAGTTTATTGCAAGTTCTGGTAAGAGTTTTGATTTTCTACAACTTATACATTCAAATATATTTGGACCAGTCCCCACTCAGTCCTTAAATGGTGCCATCTATTTTCTAAATTTTATAGATGATTATTCTAGGAGAGTGTGGTTTTATTTTTCTAAAGAATTCAGAAGCTTCACAAAAATTTAAAGAGTTCAAAGCTCGAGTAGAGAAAAGTTTGGACAACCCTGTTTTATGTCTTAGGTAATATTGCTCCAAGGAATTTGATAAATTTTAAATGCAGGAAGGAATTAAGAACCAAAATACTATACCATATACTCCAAAACAAAATGGTGTAGTTGAGCATATGAATCGCACAATCATGGAATGTGCAAGAAGCATGCTCAACGCATCCGTGTTGGATAAGAGGTTTTAGGCAGATGTTAATACAGTTATTTAACTCATTAACAAGTCACCTACAACTATGTTGGATGGAAATATTCTAGAGGATGTTTGATGTGGTAAGCCATTTGATTACTCTCATATGTGTACCTTTGGTTGTGATACATTTTCCCATGTGACTAAAGAAAAAAGGTCCAAACTTGATCCAAATTTAAGGAAATGTGTTTTTCTCGACCATGGAGATGTAGTAAAGGGGTTAGACTATAAGATCCTACTTCCCATAAGGTCATTATTAGCTAATATATTATTTTTGATGAAAAATCCATGCAAAGGAAGGAGGTACAACAAAAACCTAATGTTTTACCAGTTGAAGTAGACATGAACGAAGATGAAAATGAAAATCAACATGTTGAATTTTTTTACCAGCATGCAGAACAACAAGTAGAGTAGCCACAACAGTCACAAGACCAAGAGCCACAATCAACGGATCATTGGGTTATAAGATCTACACATCCATAAAAGTGTTCAGAAAGGTATTCTCATGTTTATCAGTCCTATTTTGCTTTGTTAACTGATGATAGTGAGCCTAGTTTGTTTTAGGAAGCTAGAGAGCCTGAGAATGTAAAAAAGTGGAGGAAATTCATGGAGGAGGAAATCGAGGTACTTCACAAGAATAAAATGTGGGAACTTGTGGATCTCCCACTTGGAAGAAAGGTTGTTGGAAAAAAATAGGTTTAAAAAGTATATAAAAACAACGATGGGTTGTTGGAACGCTATAAAGCTCGCTTGGTGGTAAAAGGCTATGTGCAAAATTCAAGTATAGACTTTAATGAATTTTTTTCTCCAGTTGTGAAGATTACTATTATTAGAGTATTACTTGCACCTGTAGCAGCATAGGATTTAAAACTGGATCAGCTTGATGTAAATATTGCTTTCCTACATGGTGATATTGAGGAGAAGATTTATATGGATAAGCCAGAGGGCTATGAAGAAAGAGGTAAAGAGCATTTAGTTTTAAGACTGAAGAAATATTTGTATGGGTTGAAACAGGTGCCAAGGATGTTGTATGTTGATGGTATGTTGGTTGCAGGCCCCAAAATGAAGAAAATCATTGATATTAAGGCTCAGTTGGCTTGGATATTTGAAATGAATGATTTAGGAGCAGCAAACCAAATTTTAGGGATGAAGATACACGAAAAAAAAAGGAAGAAAGATCTGGTTAATTCAAAAGCAATATATAGAAAATATTTTGCAGTGCTTCAATATGTAGAATGCAAAACCAGTTAGTACCCCACTTATTTCACACTTAAAATTATCTTCCAACTAGTGTCCTAGAACAGAAGTAGAGAAGACAAGCATGTCTTGTGTATCGTATTCATCAATAGTAGGAATCCTCATGAATGCCATGGTGAGCACCCGATCGGATATTACCCAAGTAGTGGGAGTGGTCAGCTGGTACATGGTAAGGAGCATTAGAATGAAGTGAAGTGGATATTCATATATTTAAGAGGTACTTCAGATGCTACTATTTACTATAGATCAGATACTTTGCAAGTTAAAGGTTTTGTGGATTTTGATTATGGTGGAGATAGATATGGGAGAAAGTCCACTACAAGATATACTTTTACTCTTGCTGGTGGAGCTATGAGTTGGGCTTCTAAGTTGCAGTCTATGGTGACTTTATCAACCATTGAAGCATAATATATTACAACTCATGCCAGTAAAGAGGCAATTTGGCTAGAGTGACTGTTGGGTGACGTCAAGGTAATATAGGGGAAAATTACGTTGCATTGTGATATCCAAAGTGCTATTCATCTAGTGAAGAATCCAAAATTCTATGATCACACGAAACACATTGATGTTAAGTACCACTTTATAAGAAATATGGTGGAAGAAGGTAGAATCCTATTACAAAAAATTGACATTGAAGTGAATCTTACATATGTGCTTACTAAGCTAGTCAAGATAGAGAAGTTTGAGTGGTCCAAAACTTCTCTGGGCTTGCTAAAAATGTGATAAGAGAAGCATTGGGTAATTGGCACTTGGATGGAAAAACATAGGAAAAAAATTCTTGTATATCGATTTTAAGTGGGAGAATTTTAGGAGGTGAAGTCAATATCCATATTTATAATGTTCTTTAGTAAAGAGGTGCATGGTGGTGTAGCTTATGGAGAGGAAACAAACAGTTTTTTGGAGTCTTCCTTTGGGAGAGGAAACAAACAATTTTTTGGAGTCTTCCTTTGGAAGAGGAAACAAACAATTTTTTGGAGTCTTTCTTTGGAAGAGGAAGCAAACAGTTTTTGGAGTCTTCCTTTGGGAGAGGAAACGAACAGTTTGTTTTTTCTATAAAATGGGAATGACCCCTTGCATGTAAATGTTGATTGAATGTAATTCTACTGAAATAAATAAAATATCAAGCTGCCATTTCCCCATGGTTTTTCTCGCACATTGTAGGTTTTCCACATAAAATTTGTGTTACTGTTTTTCCTGTGTTATTGTGTTTTTATGCTTGCACATATTTTTGCTATATTTTATAACAATCCATAGGCTTGGTACCAAGAATTCTACTGGCACTACTACCTCCTGACCATACATTAGCTAAAATGGCATATGGTCTGTTGTTGGCTTAAAGGTAGTTCAATATACCCAAAGAACATATGGTAACATTTCCTCCCAATATGCTCCCTCTATTCCATAGATTTTGTATAATATTGACACTAATACCTTGTTATTCACTTCCACCTTCCCATTAGCTCTTGGGTAATATGGACTAGACAAGAAGTGTCAAATTCTAAATCTAGTCATCATCATTTTGATGATCTCATTCACAAAGTGACCTTTGCGTTCGCTCATTATTTGTAGTGGAATGCTAAATATTGTAATTACTTGCTCATACAAGAATTATGTTGTACTTTTTGTCGAGTTATCTATTAGAGCCCATGCCTCTACCCATTTTGTTAGGTACTTAAGGACTACCAGGATATACCGATACTTTCACCTACAAGTTGTTCTCAGTGGTCCCACAAAGTCCAACCTCCACCTCTCAAATAGTTCTCGGGGTTGTGATGGGTGTAATGGCATAAAGTCTCTTCACACTAGCTTTCTTGCTATTTGGTAATTATAACATGATCTTACGTATTCCTTTGCATCATTATACACTATGGGCCACCATAGTCCTGCTATGAGTACTTTTTGAGTAGTAGCATCGTGTCCCATGTGTCCTCCTACCAATCCTTCATGAGCTTATTTCAATGTGACTTTAATTTCCTCGTCTATTACACATCTTCTCAAGATATCATCAATACCTAATTTGTACAACAATATCACTATTATATGGAAAGGTGCAGACTTTATGATTACTTTCTTTTTATCTATTTTTGTCAACTCTTGTGGCAACTCCCCTATGGATAGGTATTTTCCAATCAACTTGTACCATGATGGCACAATGTTAATTACGAACAACTAGGTATTAGGGAATTCATCTGGAATCCCCACTCTAGTAGGTTCTCTTGATTGTATTCAAGACAATTTTTTTGCAATCACATGCTTCTTGCTAGGTCACACCACTACTCAAAATATGAACTCCTATAAGGTGACGAGCCACATACTGACTCATCCTTGTATAACTAGCTTATTTATCAAGTACAACAAAGTCTGATGGTCAACATAGAAGGCAAAAGGATTTTCCAATAGGTAATGCCTAAAATTCTGGACTACATATACCATCCTTAAAGCTTCTCGCTTTGTTGTACAATAATTTCTCTCCACCCTTGACAATAGGCAGCTTGCAAAAAATATAGGCTAATCTAGCCTAAACTATCCTTCCTATACCAATGCACATTTGACTGCAAAGTTCGAGATATCAATATGGATATGGAATTATTTATACCAATTTGGGAACACCAAAATGGGACTAATGACTAGCTTAGCCTTTAACTCCTCAAAGGCTCCTTGGTGCTCCTATGTCCATCTGAAGGGAATATTCTTCTTGGTTAAAGAATCTAGTGGGTAGGACATGTGCGCATAATTCCTGATAAAACTTCGGTAGTATCTTGTAGATCCCAAGAAGGTTTTTAAAGAGCTCACATCATATGGCTCCTCCATGTGTAGTATAACATAGATTTTTTCAAGATTTTTCTTCAACCCTTTGCTGCACACTATATGTCCCAACAGTTTCCCGTACGGTACCATCAAAAAACACTTTGTTGGATTTAGGGAGATTTGTGTATTCCTACACCTACTCATGCACTCGATGAAACCAGGTAAATGATATTTTATCTTTTCATAGATGGACCAATAATCCAGGAATATCTTAAAATTTCCTATGGCCAGTTGATCAAATATGTACAAAATAATATGTTGAAATGTAGTAGGGGCATTACATAGCCCAAATGGAATTCGATTATATGCATATATTCCATTCTCTATGATGAATGTGATCTTCAATTTATCCTCCTTGATGATTCTTATATGGTTATACCTAGAAAATACATCCAGGAATGAATAGATTTCATGTCCAGCGACCTCTTTTACAATTGAGTTTGTGAAGGGAATAGGGAAGAAATATTTGATTGTTACTACGTTCAAACTCCTAAAGTCTACGCATATTAAAATTTTGTCCACTTTTTTCTCTAGAGTGACCATAATAGGTGAGACCCATTCACTGGAAATAACTCCAAAAATGATGCTTACCTCTAACATATTTTCAATTTCTATATTTACCAATATGACATACTTCGAATTCATCCTATATAGTCTTCTTCTCACTGGATATTCCCTAGGCATTAGCATAATCTTGTGGACACATAGATTAGGTGGTGCCTCCTTAAGGTCCTTATATGTCCATGCAAAGACATCCTTTTACTCCAAGAACATCTTAAAAGTTATTTCTTTTATAACTGGGTCCCAGTTGTCACCATAGTGTATCATCCTAGGCTCTCCTTCTGTTCCCAAGTTTACATCCACCATTCAAGGTCCTTCATACTTAATATTTGTAGGCTCCATCGTTGCCTTTTACACATTCGTAGGTGCTAGTATCACATCAATTTCAGCATCTCCTATCATGTATTCTACAAAGATCTTAGGAAATTACCATTTCTCTACGTCCTCTTTTTTAGGTTTCAAGTTGACCTTCGTCTCATCTTGTTTTTATGGTCTCTTGTGTTAATACAGAGGCAGGTGGGCTGAAAAACATTATACTCCTCCATTTTCCAATGGAGTAGTATTCTATCAGATCTAGTTTCATCTTCGCTATAGTATTCTAGGTACAACATGCCTTCTTCATTAGATTCATAACCTTTGTCACCAAAAGAACTACCCGACTCATCATTCATGGCCATATCCTCACTAATCCTCTGGTTATTCAAATTGATCATATATTTATGTTGTCCTTTCTTAAAAGTGATATTCCCCAATTGTGATTAAATTTTGCTATTATTAGTCATCCTCTCCCCAATAAAGCATCATATACCAGCTTTTCCATTGTAATCAGAACAAAATCCAAGACAAAATTTGGTCAACTACTTTAACTTGTTGTGTAGTTATGACACCCTTTGTCTCTATTCTATACTAGTCAGCACCATATAATCAAAAGCTAGGTACCCATAAGTATGGAGTGCCAAGTTCTTGCCAAGTCTTCTCAGGTTGCACATTAACGCTAGATCATCCATCTACTATGACTTGCATCAATCTATGCCCTAATATTTCCATATGGACCAATGCAAGTTTCTTCTCGATATCAATCATCAATATTGCGGGGTCCATAAAATAATTCTTTTATTCCTCTTCTTTGATTGGTTGGCTCTCTACCTCCATCAGCTTATGAGGTTTCAAATCTTCTTCCATCACTTTATGCAACGATGGGATGGCCTCTAGCAAGCTTGCCATCTTAATTTTAACGATCGTATTTAAAACTTGTGCTGCCAAATTTTGCACAACCACTATGTCTTCTAATGGTTTCTTTAACTCATTTTCTTTCGCTATTCTACATTATTTTACCTTTTTGCTTCTTTGTAAAGTACCTTCTTTGCCACTTTCCATCACTTCTTTTATTTGGAAGGTTTCAGATACTTGTCTTTCCTAGCCTGATTCCTTGTTATGGCTAGTACTTCTTTGGTCTCCTCACTAACTGGAGGTACCTCTATGTCCAAAAATTCACGTTCTATGGGTTACTAGAACTCCCCTGCTTTGGACAATTCACTTCCTTGTGGTTCCCTAGACCACACCATCTACACATGTGTGTAGTGTTTGGTTGTTGTGTCTTATATTTATGGGGTAAAGGATAGTTCTTCACAAAGTGCACCCATTCCTAGCAATTATGATATTGTATGATTGGTCTTCCCTCTGAATCATACTGCAAGCGTCTCTGTCCTCCTTGTCAGTTGCCTTGATACTGTCTACCCCCTCTACAATTATTCCTATAACTACCATTGGTGGCTTGTTGGCCACTCGCTTGAGGTTTTAGTTTATCCTCCTATTCTTGGATAGAGAGAACCTATGGATGCACCTTTGCATTAAATGGATATTGTATCACTTCATGTCCAAACACATTGCAAATATGGCAGGAATCATTGCGAGGACAAGTCACATTCATGTGACCTTCAAAATTGCAATCTGTATACCAAATGTCCTTTCGATCTTGCTTGACTTTCCTTTTTGCCTCTTTAATTAATTTGTCAAACTCCCTCTGAAATGATTGTATTATCTATTGGATTGTATCGTCTTCCTCACTCTTTGAATCATTGCATATTACATGTATTATCATCCTTGCGATTGTTTGTTTGGTCTCACTTTCAAAATTCTTTGCATTTTCTAAGGCTTCTTCATATGTAGCTAATGGCACTATCTTCATCTTCTTCTTGTATCTAGGTAGAAACCCATATACAAACCATATTTTTACTAGCATATCTGCTAGAGGTATTTACATCTTGTCCACCAACTACTTCAATCGATGGTTGTATGACTTCACATCTTCGTCAGTTTTCTGTTTAGTTATGCAAAGTTTAGTTAATATATCCATCATCTTTAAAGGGATGAAATTCCTTATTCATCTTTCATTGTATTCCATGATTGGAAGGGTGGTGTATTTTATCTTTTCAGATACCAATCTATGGCAAGTCCTCGTAATATAGCAGGAAATAATTGTAACCATTTGTCTGGTTGGTCTGCACCTCTATATGGTTATACATATCCTGATATATCTTATTTGGTCTTCCTTTCCTTCACCCATAAAGGGTAGGCACATTTTTTCTATGTGATTTACCACGTAGGCCATTGGTGGTTTTTCTTCTTCTTCACTTGATAAAGTATCATCTGGAATCCTTGACTGATTCCACCTTATAGGTGACTCACTTTACTGGTCCTCATAGGAACTGTCTACTTGAGGAATCTTATATTCATCGAATAGTCATCTATTTATCTCCCGTGCATATTTAGTCCATGATATCCTTCACTGGTGTGTAGGTTGTGGTCTTGGTTCTTCCTCCTGAGACCTCGTATGATGTTGCTCTGGTGCTTGAATTCGGTCTACTACACTCCTTTGCAACCTATTTGCCACTTTCTCAGGTGTTACCATCCACTCCCTTCATTCTCACATAGTTTTCTCATTAATGCCTTCTCTTACATCAACTCTCATCTTGAATATTGGTGCTTCTTGCTCCTCTTCTTCCGTATCGATCAACAATATATCCAACCTCTCTGCTTCGTTAGATATCCATACTTGCTCTATCACTGTTTTATGTGTATCGTGTTCAATACTATTTACATTTCCTCTTTGAGCAATTCTCGTCCTCCTTCTAACTGTGATTTCCTCTCCTTGATTCCGTATCCTACATCTTTGTAGACTGGTATCTTTCATTCACATTTAATTTTGTGTACTCAAGTTTGTCACTTGTACAATCTTCTTAACTGCAACACTTTTTGACCTGTTTTAACAAAAATGTCAAAGTTCGATAAGGCAACAACACAAAAAGTAGATGGTAGCGGTGTATTATTCCTAATGGGGAGGTATTTTATAAGCTATGGAAATGATCAATAAGATCTCAAAACCCAACTTGCACAAGTTGTATAACATGTACGGTCTTCCTCGTACACTAGGTTAACTTGCCAAAACAACTTGTATGGTCACAAAATCATACAATTGTATGATACAAAGTGTACAAAATTACACCTGGTATAATTTGGTACTCATCCAACTCATTGGAATAGGTTTTGCAAGTGAAATTGATTGGTTTTATAATCGATTTCCTTAAACTAACAATAATCCCTTATTTGGCAGATTTGGGTTGTAGCTTTTATTACCAAATCAGGTAATCAAACAAATTGTATTATTTGGAACTATTCTTGTATGGTTTGTATGAACCATTGCTACAACTAATATTCAGATCTATCACCTTGCATCATCAACCATTCCAATATATATTTTGAGAAATTTCTATGTCTCAATTGCTCCAATTCTCCATAACATGAAAAATTCTAAACCACTAAAAATGAGTTATACTCTTCATGGATGATTCTAGAAATTGTACACTATCTTGGAGATATAAAAGTGTAGTTGTAACTCTTCTGGATAATCAATTCCATCCTTCACACCAAGTCTTTAGATAACCAAGATCATTCACAATACAATTCCATACATTCTCATAACAAAAATAAGTAATAACACTATCTAATCAACCTGCAACACCCATAATGTACAATGGAATTTACAGAGACAATTGAATGAGGAAGATGAATGTCATATTCATATTATCAGTATACTTGTACATATCTTCTATTAGTCATTACAATCTCAACAATGAACAGTAATTCTACTCAACAATCACCCAAATGAACCTTCAATCAATAACCAACAATAAACTGCATATGAGTATGAACGAACATGAATGAACAACCAAAAATGAATAAGGGGATCTATATAATGCATGCCCAAACCATTCCAAAGTGGTTGCTGATGCATCGCACTATTTACAACTACCATTTCCAACTAATTCCAAAACAAATCTTTTTACAAGGTTTACAAGGTCTAATTCGATTTTTATCAAATTAACCCCAAATACACATTTCAACTTAATTTCATTTCATTTCACATCGTACATGTGCAATATGGTACATTTTGCTCTTTGCTTGTACGTTTTGACACTTGTACACTTTAGTCAAAATTGAGCAAAACTCAACAAAATTGTGCAAATTAATGAATCACTTCTTCTAGGAGGACCTTGATCATATTCAAATATCAGGTGTCTATATAGAAGCTGGTAAGTTGCCTCCTACTGAGATTCTAGCCCTTCTAATGTTTAAGAATTATACTCCTGGAATTCCAACTCCTATTTTATATATTAAGAACTTGGCAAAAGATGTAATTGTGGATGACTTACACTTCGTATTTGGGTCCCTTTTTGAAAGCGTGGAGGAAGCCAAATATGGACTTGGCATAAAGTTAATGCAGGAGGGCCGGATGAGGGGCCAAGCATTTGTAACTTTCCCATCTATAGAACTTGTAGACCATGCATTGAAAATGGCACATCGATATGTGTTAAAAGGAAAGCCAATGATAATCCAGTTTGGGAGAAATCCTTCAGCTGGAAAAGTGAATTGAGTAGTGGGAAATATGAGGATAGCACAAGCACTCCAAGAGCTTGTTGATCTAAAAAAATAACTTCAACCAATAGATGGTGAATGGAGATATTTTCTCGTAGCATTGGAGTCATATTGGTTGAGGATTAGGTATACAATGCAACTATATTATTATAATTGTATCTATCAATCTACTAGAAGTGCAATTTATTTAAGCAAGCAATAATTTTAGAGGCCTTCTAAAGGTCAAATATGCTACACAGGCCCTATACAAAAATATTTATGTTTTGAGTGTCACACATCACTATCACAAATGTGTATTGCAGATCTATAGAGCATATGGAGACAATAGTATGACTGATAAATGTCAACTATTATTTCTATGAATTTTCCCTCTATGGATACCTATGAATATTTTCTCTTTTTTACTTGCCACAAAATCCTTGCTTCTAAGGTAAATTTAGAAACCTAAATAATTCTGGCACTTATCTTGATCTTATTCACTTGTGTTGAGGTTAACCTTTTAGCATGAGATTATAATATAAAAGAACTATGGCTTCTTTCTCAAAAACTGAAGTTTGTGATGTTTTAAAGGTCCTAGTTAAAGAATAATTTTTGATAACATAACCAACTATAAAATGATTCATGCATGGCCTTTGTAAATTGTAACAAGCAAAGAAAATTGATTTCCAATTGTTGTGGTCTTTGCCTTATAATGCTACAAGAAGAGAGGTCATATACAATGGATAACTTAAATAATATACCACTACCAACAACAAAGCATACTATATTGCTCTTGTGTAGGGATTGGAAGTAGTAAAATATATTGTTATTGTTTGAATTTGTGTATATAGCACCCTTCTTATTTATCATCAAACAAATAGAACATAGAAAATTGGTGCTTACCATCTAAAACAATGGATAAAATAGCAAAATAACTTGCTAATTACTTAGTCCTGTGTCATTGACCACAGTACAACCCATCTCAACCACTCAAGCTCAGTTCAATGGACAATGAATATAATATTAAGGTTCACCATGGGATTGGAACCTTAGCTTATGATGAAACTCCTTGCTCCCCACCACTTGAACCTTAGTTTATGGTATGAAACTCCTTGCTTCCCACCGCTTGCCACAAGCCCAATAGGCAAGTAAAATCTCTATCTTGTTTCAGTTAGTTTAGTAGGGTCTACATTTAGTGTTTGAGAAAAGGTGAAAATGTAAGGGTTGTGTCTAGCACATATTACTACTTTTTTGGAAGTTCTCTAGTGAAATCCATGAGTGCTAATAATTCCTCTCTTGTCATTTTGTTGATGAAGGCACCTGAGAGTCTGTTAGGATGGTTTGAGTTTAGTGAGGATTTTAGCATGGAAAGAGAAATGTGAGCCTGAACGCCACAAAAAATATCCATCAAAATATGAGGGGAAGTGTCAATGCAGGGAGAGGAATCTGCTAGTCTAGAATCTGATAGATTCAGTCGCACCAAAATGCAATCTGATCGTAGAACCATTGATGGGTGTTGGATGAACTTTGAAGTGGATTTGGCTGAGAAACTCCTGAATGAAATGATTAGGATGTTGAGTAAATACCATTGCTTAGGTGAAGCATGGGAGATGGAGAAATTGAAAGCAAAAAATATTAATGCCAAAGCCTAGCAAGACTTTGGTGTATCCCACACTAGACATGATGTTCAGAATACCACTATGGGTATTCAACACTAAATACTTTGGTCTCAACACTTTTTGTGCTGCATAACGAGATGAACTAAGTAAGAGATAAAGGTATATTTTAGGTTGTGGCCAAGCCAACATACCTCTTGGATGTGTGAAACCCCCTTGTGTGAGCAAGGGATAGCTTTTATTTTACCTTGTATTAATAGTTCAATTGTGTACTTCAATGGGT
Source organism: Wollemia nobilis (assembly GCA_028583015.1). Lineage (NCBI taxonomy): Eukaryota > Viridiplantae > Streptophyta > Pinopsida > Araucariales > Araucariaceae > Wollemia > Wollemia nobilis. The sequence goes on from JAQPPZ010016670.1 coordinate 3,975,052, forward strand.
TTCAACCCTTTCACCAAGCTCATGGTAAATTGAGACTTGCCAACGTGTCTAAGCCCAAGGTAGAGTTACCTGGCTTATGGCAAGAACTTCAGAGAATGAAGAAATTGGAGGTCAACAGTCATCATCAATAGATTAAAATTGCTTAGCTTATCTTGGAAATAGCTCAAAAGTATTGGATACCAATTCCTATTGGGTTGTTCATCACAAAGAATGAGGATTCTATGATAGAGGTCTCTCTAGATGATCGATTAGATATGGTTTCTCTTGCATGATACAATTATTTCCTCTACAAATGATAAAATAGAGTAAGGTCCTATTTTATTGTCACTTATGTCTCACTCTTTATTTTCTTTGTCAGTATGTTAGAAGTTTCTTCAAGTCTTTCTCATATCACAAGTCCTGGGAGGGTTGGATGCAGTGACAAGAGTAGTGGTTCTGAAAATAGTATGTGGATCCTGCATGTAAAATATCAGTGTGTTTACTATATATTACAATATGTATAATCTGATGGAAGGTTATCCCCATATGCTGAGGATGTATAATTGCAGGCTTTTGATCAAGGGTATTGTAAATCTGCAAATAATAGTATAATGAGCAAGATATATACCTTCATAGTAGTATGCCATCATGGCAAATTTTGGAAAAAATATGAATGTAATATCCTTTGAATTTATTAGGGGTACACCCTAGTGGATAGCTCCATGTTTTATCAATCCCAAAAAAACATCGAGTGATAAAATTTTGAAGAGACCATATGTCCCTAATGAAAGATTATTGGTATCAATGCCTTGCATCAAAGCAAGACTAGGAGACTATAATCCCAAATCTATAATGATATGTGGGGATTTCTTGTATGGAGACAGTAAGTAGGTGATTTTTGTTTACACTTAAACCACAAAGAAGAATGTGTGTGTTTTTGCCCTACAATAATTAGTTTATTTTTGAGTTTATTTTGTAAAGAAACAAGATTTCATATTGCAATGTCATGAACAAGATGAAATCAAACTTTAAAATGGTGACTTAATTTTAATCTAAAGACCCTCATGCGTAAACACAACATTAGGGTTTAAATTTTAATCTAGGGTTTAAGCTAGGGTTTAAATTTTACAAATCTCATGCGTAAACACAACATTACAAACTAAAAAATTCCAAACCCTAATCGCAAAAATACCTGAAATAATGCAAAATTCACTGAACCTAACTAACCTCATCTTTGTCTTCATGCCTCATTTTGTGCCTTCAACTTTGGCCCTCATCTCTCGCTATTTTGGGTAAATTAGTAGAAGTTTTAGAGAAATTTTAGGGTAAACCCCAACCAAAAAATGAACAACATGAATTGAAGCCCAAGAGCCCTAGAAGTTTCAAAGAAATTTTAGGGTAAATCCTAACCAAAAAATGAACAACACGAATCGAAGCCTAGGAGCCCTAGGTTGTGCGTGTAGTGTGGAGGTTGCAGTAGCTAAGAGGTGTGGTTACATGGAGGTTGTAGTAGCTAAGGAACGATGATTATAGTAGCTAAGGCATGGTGGTTGCAGTAGCTAAGATGTGGTGTTTGTAGTAGCTAAGGTGCATTATGGAGGTTAGAGTAGCTAAGGCATGATGTGGTGGTTGTAAAAGCTAAGGCACGATGGACCGGTTATAGTAACTAAGGCACAACAAACTATCTATTCATAAAAAATCAAAGAAATAATGATGTCATCGCATCGGGGTTGAAGCTCACATATTAAAAAAACCCAAATCGCCTCTAAGAAGGTGGTTTATAACTACCCTCATAGGGGCACCCAAAAAAAATTAGATTCCCATAAGATGGTGGTTATAAACTGCCCTCTTAGGTCACCCTAAGATGACAGTTTACAACCATCATCTTAGTCCTACAAGGGAGGTTTATAGCTGCCCTCTTAGTGTGACTCTAATAGGGTGGTTATCCTAAGAGTGATTATAAACCACCCTTTTAGGATCTATTAGGGTGGTTTTTTACCACCATAAAAAACCACCTTAATTTAGTTTTTGCTAAAGCTCTTTTTTGGTGTAGTGACACTACCAACTCTAGAGCCAAAAGAGTCTTCGATAATGATATAGGTACTGACTACATTGAAGAGATTAAATAACAACATGATAGCTATTAAAAGGAAAGAGGCTAAAATATACCAGCCTATAAGGTTTTCCTATGTGGTTAAAGATCAAAAGGCTTTTACTAGTAATGTGACTAAGAAAGCTAATCATATTTGCAATGATTAGGAATCATAATCATAAATATCAAAATCAAAAGGTTATCACTGGTGTATAGTGTTTAGTGATCCTCATAATGCTAACACTTGCATGATGTAACAACACCAAGACTAGATAGCTACCATAGAAAAGGCTAAAAATAAATAAAAATATCACGTGAAGATGTTGTGGGATCTAAAATAGGTCATGATCATACAATATCCTTTAGAGTGTATATCAATGATAACAAGGTCCAAAAAGGAACCCTTAAAAATAGATCCACAAAATTTAGGACCATTATGAGTCTCAAATCAGCCCCAAAAGCCCAAAAAGCAAATGCCACTTGATTCCAAAAATGTTCTAGTCTAGCTAGAGCTAAGAGAGACTTCCCCTATGATAGATTTAGGAAGAAAGTGATCAATTCTAGAGCAAAAGGAGAAGGCAAATGAAACTTTATCTAAATCCAAGGAGTAAGCCTAGGATAAATTAACATATCCTTGTATAACCAAGTGACAAAGGATAGAAGCCACTCAAGAACATAACAAGAGGTTTGATGAACCATAAAGAAGAAGAAGAAACAACCAAAATCATAAAGATTCAATATTTTGAAAGAACTAAAGAAAAATCCCTCCAAAGAAAGTATGTATGATGTCCTAATGATACCTAGACAAATTAACCTACTTAGAGCTTCATTAAAGATGATCAATTTTGAAGGTGTATCAAATTCAAAATATAATCTAGCTCAATACTTGTTGAATCCTCGAACTAGAATGAATATGCCACCACATTTATAAATATCTTTACACATGGAAGGTTGGATTGTACATAATTGCATGATTGATTTGAGAGCTACAATTTTTGTGATGCATAAAGCAGTATGTGAAGTTATGGGAATGGAATATACCCATTCAAGCCCTAAAGTTTTACAATTATATGGTACCCCTATTAAGACGGTTGGAGTGATCAAAGATATTCTTATGACACTGCATAGGGCATGGGAGATCACTATAATACAAGAGGTGATGATTGTAGACCTTGAGCCATATTTTAGCCTCTACCTTTCCCAAGAATTCATAGTGAAACTGGGATGTTATATGTACCTAGACTATTCTCATATGATAGTCCCACATAAGAGGAGATAGATTAAAATCTACCCAAAAAACCAACATCATATCATATAAATAAGATAGAGGAAGAATTTATCAATGTGATCAACAAAGAGATAGATCCTCTAATAAATATCCTTGAAGAAATACAAACAAAAGATGAATTCTCTCTGAAGGATTATAATACCATGATTGAAACTATTGGTACATATCGAATAATAGAGCTAGAAAAATTAAAGGTCCCAACTATGATGAACCAAGAACTCTAGAAAATAGAGCTTTTGAAGCTTTACTTTGATGGGGCTAGATGCAATAATGGTTTTGTATTAGGGATAGTGCTAGTATCTCCTTCAAAATAGACCAAAGAATTCTCATATAGGTTAACATGGAGCTACACTAACAATACAACTGAATATGAAGCCTTGTGTCTGGGCTTGATGCAGGTAGAGAGAATGGATGTTAAGTTACTTTCCATCTCTGATGACTCTGATTGTGGTCAATCAAGTAACTAAAAGATGCATTACTAAACTACACTACTTGAAAGCATTTTGTAATAAGGTGTGGGACTTTATGGAAATTTTTTAAGCCTTGAATATAAAGGCCATTCCCAGGGAATAATATGAGCTGGATGATGCATTGGCTTCTCAAGGAGTGAATTTATAACAAATTATGATGAAAAAATAAATAAGGTAAAGATGAGATTCAAGTTGATGATCCTAGCTAAATAAATATTCTGGTAGGTGTTTGAAGATGACCAAAAAATTATCAATTTCTTGATAAGAGAGGTGATATACACAACACAACAAGAAGAGATATTGTAGGAAGTTGACCAATAAGAAGTCATTCAGCTAAAGAACAACCATATTCTAAAAGGACTAATCATATTAGAGAACTTATTTGATAATAATGATCGGGTAACTAGACAAAAGATGAGAATAAAAGAACAAGCCTTCAAAGAAGTCCAACTTGAACCAGACAAAATTTTAGATATTAGGATACATTTCTCCACTAAAAAAGTAGATGAGTTTATTTTGCTATGTAAAAGGCACCAAGACATAATAGCATGGAGCTAAGATGACCTTCGAGTCTATGATAAAAGGGTTATCCAACATACCATAGAGCTAACACCCAATGCCAATCCATTTAGGTAAAAACAAAGGCCAATTAATCCCAAAATAAAAGCGGTAATGAAGCAAGAGCTTCCCAAGTTGCTAAATTTCAAACATTCTACAAGGGTGGAAAATTTGGTATCGCTAAGAAAAAAGAAAAAATATATCTATCTTTGCATTGATTTTCAAAATTTAAACAAAGCATTATTGAAAGATCATTATCCCTTAAGGTTTAAACCCCACTCAGTATGAGGGGACCATGACCCCTCATAAAAACATGTGTAAACTCATTGAAAAAGGAAATATCATTATCCCTTGTAGTAGATTGATCAAATATTGTAAGCCATAACGAGAGTAAAAATATTTTCACTCCTTGATGGTTTTTTAGGGTACAATAAAATATGAATAAAGGATGAATACCAACATAAAACGATGTTCACCACTAAATCAAAAATATTTGCATATCAAAGGATGTTGTTCAACTTGTCTAATGATGAAACAACTTTCCAACGCACAACATAATTCACTTTTAGTGAGTTGATCAACAAAATAATCCTGATTTACTTAGATGACATAACAATTTTTTCTCATGATAAACAAAATCACCTAGAGCATCTAGAAATGGCATTTTAGAAATATCATGAATTTGGAATATCATTGAATCTCAAGAAATGAATATTCAATGTGCATGAGGAAAAACTCCTAGGAAATGTCATCTCTAAACAAGGAATGGCTATTGATACAAAATGAATCCAAGCTATTCTAGCCTTATTTCTTCCATTAACAAGAATGATTTACAATCATTTTTTGTGAAAAATATTTTTGACTTTGCACAAATAGTCAAGCCCATGATAAATATCTTGAAGAAAAATGTAATATTCGAGTGGACCCCAAAGATAATAAAATCATTCAAATAGATCGAATAGGCTATAACAAAGGCTCCAGTATTGGTCAACCTAGATTTTAATAGAGACTTTATTCTTTGTGTATGGGTTTGAAGACAACTATGTTACGGTTTTGACTAAAAAATATGATAATCGGGAAGAACATCTGATATCTTTCGTAAGCCAAACATTACACGATTATCAAAAGAACTATAACTTCATGGAGATTTAGGTGTTTTCCATCATGAAGTCACTTATAAAGCTTAGATATTATGTGTCTCATAGCAAAACTATAGTCTATGTAGTTCACTTAGACGTCAAAAACTTCGTTCTTCAAGGGGAATTGGGAGAAAAAAGATCCATATGGATCACTAAAATATAATAGTATGACATCGAGATATGCCCTAATAAATTGATAAAAGATAAAGCCTTATGTCAACAGCTGGCCACCATACCAGAACACAACTACAATATGTATATAGAAGATAACATTAGAGCAGATCCCAAAAATGAGAAACACATGAAAGAACCGAATTGGGTGGACAAATTGATAATAAAATTCAAAACAAATAGATGCTCAGAAGGATTAAATACCTCATAGAGGCATAGGTACATATAATAGATGTTGAAATATGCCCTACTATCGACGAATTATACAATTTTTTTATGAAGTCCTCCTCTTGTGCATAAAACCAAAATAGGTCAAAAGAGTGTTAAACGAGTTTCACTCAGGTCTATCTAGGGGACACTACTCAAGATAGATAATCACTACTAAAATTCTTTGAGTTGGATACAACTGGCCCACCATCTTTGTAGACGCTTTCAATATAGCCAGAGCCTATGAGAAATGCCAATGATTTATCAAAAAATAAATCCTACACTACCCTTACAACCAATTATAGCAGAGGAACCCTTTCAATAGTGGGGTTTAGACTTCATCAGATTCATAAATCCAAACTCATTAGTAGGACATAAAGATATCCTAATAACAACAAATTACTTCACTAGGCGGATAGAAGCGACAACCACAAAATCAACTAATCAAGATATAGTAATTGAGTTTTTAGAAAAGCTAATCATGAGGTTTGGTATTCTAGACACCTTGGTAACTGATAATGAATCTAATTTCATAGGGGTAAAAATAATAAATTTTAGCAATAAATATGGTATTTACTTAAAAGTGTCATTGAATTACTACCCATAGGAAAACAAATTGGTAGAATCCACTAATAAAATTTTGGAAAGAATTATCAAAAGGACCATTGGAAAAACAAAAGAAGTTGGAATCTGTTACTTGATCAAGAATTATGGGTAGACCGGATAATAGCAAAAAAAAATGCTACAAGATTCATCTTATTCCTTGGTTTATGGAGAGGAATCCATTCTTCCATTGCATCTTAAATTACCTGCAATAAAATTGATAGACCAAGGAGAATTCCAAGATATTGGAGAAACAAAGGCTTGGATGACACAACTTCTAATCTTGGAAGAACAGAGAGAAAATGCCTATAATAATATTTAAAAATATTCAGCCTGAATGAAGAGATGGTTTGACAAAATGATCATGTTCTATGATTATTAAATTGGTGAGCTTGTGCTCAAATAGGATGAAGATAAATTTAAACTAAAACTTCAATTAATTCTAGTCTAGGCCATACCACATCATCACCAAACATGAACATAATGCATATGAGCTATTAAACATCAATGGCCAAACTTTATTGATACCAATAAATATCCTACATTTAAAGCACATTGTTAGGGTGTCACCACCCTTTGTATCATATGTACATAGAAACACGTAAAGTAAGCCATGACCATTTTTAAAATGAGCTAAAAGTTGATTGGACAAACCCAAACTTGCTGACGATAATTTTGAAATATTGTGCCTATTTGCGAGATAGTTGTAGTAGCCACAATTTGATTAACATGCAAAATATTTCGCATGACCTTGCAAAATTCAAAAGCTAATCTTTAAGAAAAAGTGAAACATGCAACTCAACCACCACAATAATTGCACAATGACCAATTTTGTGCTATTAAAGCAAACACTTTCGAAATAAGTTAGTCTACAAAATTGTTAGAAATTCCTAAACCTACGAAGTGTCTTAAGTAAGGATTGTGCAACCAATAGTAGAGGCAATTAGAAAAATAATAAATAAAGAGATATCACATTATAAATTTAGTAGAAATGGCTGGAAACATGAAATATTCTGCTAAGCAAGCAATAGGCACTCATAAAATGCAAAAAAAGAAAGAAAATACTACAAGACTACCCTTGTAGAATCAAAGACACAAAGATCACCCTACGATCAAAACAAAAGCAAATTCGAGAACATGTAGAGCAATAGGTGAAAGAAATATCACCCAATTGCCCAGGTGTGTTTGCATGGTATTCTTTCTTATCCTCTTACATTCATAAGCCTGTACATCCTTACCTTCAGTTAGTGTTAGTGATTGCTCAATTTTATAATTCACAAATGAGGATAGTCCAAAAATGTAGAGGTCGAGTTATTTTAGCTTACACCCGATCTCTTCACCAATTCCTTCGCCATAGGAGTTAAGTCTAGGACACCCCCCAAATATTTTACTATCGAAGAGCAAAAAAAACACTATGATCTCAAAAGGCACAAAGAGGGCAATTTTTTAAAAAAATTGGCTGAACCAACAGTTGTACCACTCTCCACCCGTTAATGACCTGCTTGGTACCCCAAGTCCAATCTCTGAATTTAAATTTTTGAAGATATTTTCAAATGTTAGCCATCATATTTGGGTTACCCATAGACAATGAAGTCCATAATTACCAGATTTCCATGGCATATGCCATCTCCAATCCACATTATTACGATGAGTCCCGCTTTGACTAGTCTAATAATCCTCTCTTCTTTGATTGGGCTAGATTTTTGTGTGAAAGAATACATGAGTAACTCACATAGTTATAGATTACAAAATACGAAACTAGTATCCTTCACACATGGCTTGACTACTTTTATATAGCATGATGAAAAGTATTTCATGGATAGGCATAAACAAGATGAATGATCAAGAGAGATAACAATAATGGATTGGATGATCTTAATTAGGTTTTTGAATTTTATTATGATTTCAATAGAGAATTTCTAAAACATGTATTGAATATAATATATGAGAAATTCTTCTATTACCCCAAACAACAATGGAAAGATTACAAATTCATCAAATAGAAGAAGGGGATTGGTATTTCTTGATCAAGGGAACCATGGTAAGGTTATATGGTTTTGTCAAAAACATGTTTCTATTACCTTACTATGTCACTGACTAGGTCTTCACCATGGAATATTGTTGGCAAGTAGATGATATAAATGTAGCCTTCAACATAGGCATAAATAAAGTTGGTAGTTGTGAGTAACAACAAAAGGACAAGGAGAAATTTTGAGGAATAAACTCAAAAAATTGAAACTACGTGCAATACTACATAAGTGGAAGTACAAGCCCAAAGATAAATTCAAGAATAGGTTAGTGGACTTGAACAAAGGCAAAATGTAAACTTTCAAGAAGGTCAGCCGACTTGACATTGAACAACTCTAAAATATTTTTGAAGAGAACAAACTAGCCTGAAATATCAATAAGATGTAGGAGTTGCCTTCTTGGAGAGATTTCTATGAGCCGAAGTGTGACTATGACCCAGATAAGTACAAATATCACAAGTTAACTCAAGATAAAATAGATGGTATGGGAAATAAAATAGGTTGGAAAGAAGGCAAAATCATGGAATGGTGGATCTTTATATGTGAATACAACACTCAAAAGTTTAGATACCCACTATCAATGGAAAAAATATTTTTCAAAAAAGATGATGAGAATATATAAAATTGGAAGCCTTGGGAGAAGCAGGTTAAAGATAAAATTATTAATAGTGAAGGCGAAGAAGTACAAGAAGAAGATTTCCTGACACAAGAAGGAAGATAAAAAATATGAGTTGAACAAGAAAGCTCCAGGGAAGAACTCGTAAAAGAGGTTATACCAATGCCAGGAGAGAGACAAATAGATGACATCATGGTGATAAATCTGGTAATCCAAACATCTATACAAGAAACTTTGGTATCATGTCAAAATGATTTACCATTTGTCCCAACCAAAGTTCAATAAGAGATATATCCAAAAGGGTAAAAAATGATTGACAAGATGGGATACACAAGAGGAGGCTTAAGGAAATCAACCACAAGACTGTAAGAGCTCCTAAAAGTGCAACAACAATATCATAATTTAGCTCTAGGAGCCCCATTTTCTAATTCCCCTATTCCTAAAACAAAAGAAAAAAAACAAATAATCTATACCAAAATTTCCATTGGGGCCAGTGCCCAAGTTCATACTAGGATCATTGAAATATCAACACCATCCAAAATAAGAAGCACTAGTAGAAACCATGCAAGGAACAGGTCAAACCACTAAAGATCGTAAAGGATTCGATGAAAGAATAAGGTCATACCTACAACAATTTCCAAGAATTCCATAGTCTAATTGTTAAAATCCAATGAAAGAACAAAGGGTAGACAAAATAAAGGCTAATCCTTTTAAGGAATTGTAGGAAGGAGCCAACAAAAAGTGTAAAACTCAAGGACCACCCCTAGTGACTGGACTAGTGAGCAAACCAACCATAAAACAACCACAAAAAAAATCAAGAATGATTTCTCAAGTCCCTACAACTACTTATTCTACTTCTCCCATCCCCACTAATGTTCCCTACCTTTATCTACCACCATGAAGCTCTCCACCCAAGCCAATCACTCAAAGATTCACAATGCCTGAAACCCCTCTAATCATATCCATAACATAAACACAAAGACCCATAAATATTGTTACTTCAACCATTCATAAAGTCCCTCAATATTCCTTCCCCATTATGCAATCCATCTTCATAATACTTCCACCACCCGACTATCCATCCACAACTACTATCAGTAGGCTCAAAGAAATGATCCAAAATGCATAAGATTGGTGGGAAAACAAGATGCCAATACTGGTGGCTAATGACCATGGTTGATCCAACTACTTGTCAATAGCTAAGAGTCACAACCACCCCAAAGGTTGACAAGCAAGAATCAAAGCTGATGTTGGATGATTACCAATTAGAAACACAAGCAATAGATATTACCCGACTACAATTGGAAGACTCCTTGTTCAACACATTGGCCATGTTAGCACCATATACCTTCAAGGTGATAGGCTGAGGGACTAATGTAAGAAGCTGGAGGAAAAAGTAAAGAGCTTGAAAATAATTGTAAAAGAAGAGCAAAACATGAAAAATATTTAGAAAATGAAAATTAAAAATTAAAGAGAAACATCATGAAACTTTTGACTCCTCAATAGATGTAGGAAAATGAATAAATAAATCAAGTGTTGACTAAAAATACATAATCTACAACAACTAGAAAGAGAAAGAAATGGCCCAAGCCTCTCACTTCTCCTGAGAAGCATTGAAGGAATTAAGAAAAGATAATTAGAGCAAAATCCTTTAGAGAACTCTCGAAGCTTACCCAATCATTGACTACTTGAAATTTAGCATAGAAGTCACATAATATGCAAAAGAGGACCTAGCGTAAGTTCAAGATAAGTTAGGGAATAAAGTAGATCAAGCAAAAAACTTAATCAGCTTAGCTAGAAGAAGATTTGAACTAGCTGCAAAGGCTATAGCAAAAAAATAATGGAACGCAACAATGCATATTTTCCCAGACATAATAAAAGGAAATAATTTAGTCCAACAAGGATGGGAGATGATAGATATGCTATAGCTAAAAGTAGAGAAAATAATGGATCCAACATGAGAACCCATAGATCTAGGATATCCAGGATTTTGGGATGAAGAATCTCAACTCCATACCAGAGATCTCCAAGCTTAGATAGAATCGATAGCCCACAATGAGGAAGAGATAAATCAATGACAAGAACCTATCGATGAAATCCAAGTGCTTAAGTTCCTAAAAAATATGGTTTCAAAAAATAGCCACGAGATATCAAGATCCTTCCTATGAAAAGACCTATCAATTGATGAAAATACATGAGAAAATCATGGAAATCAAATGCCTTACTCTAAAAACTTGGATAATGGTTTGTCAAGTGATCTAAATATTAGAAAGCATTCCAACTAAAGAAAAAATTAAGGGAATGAGCAAGGAAAGTAAAATGCCACTATAGAGTCCCTCACCACCAAGACTATAAGGGCATAAGATAATCAAGAAATACTTGACACACAAGAGCAGTATCAGAATGGTAAAGGATCAAGACATGACACCTTGGTACCACAAAATAAAAACAAAGCATCAGGTGTCTAAAATAAAGAAGGCCTACTAACAAAGGATCATTAACTACCAAAAGTGGTAGTATAAAAGAAATCCACCTGCAAAAATTGCAATTTTTTTAAAAAGTGTACCATCCCAACACCCGCCTAATTAATCAATTCATTTCATTTCACAAGTCATTCACATATTTTCATACCATTCAATGACATCCACCCATCACATCTCTCATTCCCTGAGTAATCCCCTATCACACCAATTCCATTCATGTTTTTTTAACCCTTTTAACTCCATGCCCAATGAAATAAGATTTTCTAGGTTAATTTTCACAAGCAAAAATCCCTAAGAGGTGCCAAGAATGTGGGTCAAATTCATGCCTCATTTAAAAATCCTATTTTTTAAAATATTACATGTTGAATCATAAGAATAAGATTCAAAATGATCATACATTCCCTCACAAAAATCGACTAAGTCCCCAAAGGAATTTTAGGATTGCACGAAGATGGAATGGAATTATTTTGGATCATTTTTGATGATGACATCAGTGTGACATCACAAAAGTCTAAAATTGAACAAAAGAGCATCAATACGAAATAAAGTCAAACTTCTTAAAAGTAAGACAATGCATCTCTGACATCAATCAAGGAGTACACTTTTGCACAAAGATAGAATGGAATAATTTTGGATTATTTTTGGTAATGATATCAGCATTCCCATATTAAAGTCCAAAATCATGCAAAAGATATTTTAGTTGAACAAAACCAAAGTTATTGATATCGAAACACCAACAAAGCTAAAGAGTACACAAAGTTGAAAGATTGAGATATTAGCCAAAGAAGAATAAAGTCGATATTTCTCTCAAGGTGATGTCATCAAAGCATCTTCAAGACTAGAACTCAAAAGCAAAATTTTGGCTTTGATACATGGCACTCTAGAACATCCCTTTTAGAGCTACAAATACCTTGGTTCCTTCCAATTGTTCAAATTAACACTATAAAGGCATATAAATAATATCTCTAACAGATCAGTTGAAGTAGTTTGGCCATTTGTAGAAGATAATTGAAGATCTAAGGAGTAAATTGTAGATAAATTCAAATTCAATTGGTTTTGAGATCATGAGTCAGGCATTTCAAGGTATGTGAAAGAAAATTTAAATTGTAGTTAAGAGTAGTTAAGAGAATTTCAAGGTATGTGAAAGTAACTTTAAATTGTAGAATCCCTTAAACTTCATCTAATAAGATTGAGTTCGTTAGATACAATAAATAAAACTAGGGAGGCTTGATTGATGATAGAAAATCTACATCAAGAATTGTTCCTCATTGGGAAATGATTTGTAATTTGAAATTCATAAAAACAAGCAACGATTGTACTCTCAATAGTAGAGACAAAGTATATAGTAGTTACATCATCAAGCACACAAGCAATATGGTTGAGAGGAATCCTAGAAGATATTGGTGAAAAGTAAAAAAACCAACTACCATTTTTACAATAACATAAGTACTATTCAAATAACTAAAAATCTTGTTTTAAAAAAAAACACATTAATTTGAAACATCATTTTATTAGAAACATAGTTTTAAAAAATGAAATTAAATTGTAACACTATAATTTAAAAGATTAGAATGTAGATAATTTTATAAAGATAGTGACAAAGAGTGAGTTTATTTGATAGAATATGTTTGTTTTCAAGGGAGAATGTTGAAAACTATGATATCAAATGAGTCAAAAATAGAATAAGACAAAAAAAAAATAGGATAAAATACCGACAACTTAGACAAACGATCCCTCCATCGAAAATTTGGGTTGACTACCTCCATCTGTGGGCCATGGCCAGTTTTGGCTTGGTTAGGTTTTAATTTCTTCGTGGTCTTGGGTTGACTACCTCCATCCGTGGGCCATGGCCAGTTTTGGCTTGGTTGGGTTTTAATTTTTTAAAATATATTCAGTTAAAGATACAGAGAAGACAACCTTAGGGAAAAATATTATATTTTCGTTTTCCATGTCTAGTAGGTGAAGGGTTGCATCAAGACGCGAAAGACATGAATTATTGGGAATTATAGGCCTTGTGGAAGTTTGTTTCACCGGTTTGGTAAGTCCGTGCCCATAAGATAATCCATAGATGACGGGCGCGTTAGTTATGGGAGAGAAAGAAGAGGATGGACCCCACTTGGACAAATGGTTAGATTTGTGTTGCTATCACGGAAAGAGGTTCTTTTGTTGCTATGCGGTCAGTTGTTCATCTATTTGAAATTTAACTTAGATGTTTTGGATTTTTTTTTAAATAGTATGGTTTACAAGTTTGATAAACATTATTGAAATAAAGGAGAACAATTGTATTTGTACCTAAAATTTATGTAATTATATTTTAGGTTAATTTTTTAATTAAAAATAAAATATTATTTTTAATAGGTTATATAGAATTATAAAAGGTTTAAATTATATTGTATCATTATTATATAATAAATTTACAATAAGCGTAGCAATTATATATATATATATATATATATATATATATATATATATATATATATATAAAAGATTCAAATTTTATATATATATATATATATATAAAAGATTCAAATTTTGATTTTCTTTTTTGAAAATTAAAAAATCTAATTTATTGTACTAATATTATTTAATAAAAAATATTATTTTAAATTGATAATAATTTAATTTTACTTAAAATACATTATTAAATTTAATTTTATATTTAATATTATTTTTACTTTCCATTGTAGATTGCTCGTCTTTAAAGGTAAAAAGAAACCAACAACACTTTGATCCAAATGATTGGTGAGATGACAAAAGTACTTCAATAGAAGATTAGTACCGAGTTTTATAATATTTACACCCAAACAACTGCTATTGATGTTTCCAATATGAAAGAAAAAGTTACCAGGCTATCAAATGCTATTGTCATTATGAGTCTCATAGTTGCTTCATTATCTTGGTGAAATAATTAACATGTTTGTATAACAAAATCCATATATTTAATTTTATGTTTTTTTTCATCTCAATAATATGTAACTTAACCATGTCCAATGTTATATTCTTTCATCTTGACAAGTTTAACTCATCTCGACCAATTTCATAATGCCCCTTGCATCAAATATATAATACATAATAGGTATTATTCCTAATTATTATCATCTATGTGGTTGTGAGTAGATTTTTCTTATGTTTATCATCTATGTGATTGTGAGGTAGATTTTTCTTATGTTTATTCAAATAAGCGTTGATATTTGTAAATATGTGTAAAAGATATTCAATATAAAAAAAAATTACTTTAACTTATTATTTTTCCAAATCAGAATTGTATTAGGGTTAACTATTTTAATTTTTGTAAGCCTCATATTTTGTCAATTATATTTTTGTGGACTAGTCACAAATACTACCTATATATTTTATTAATAATATTATAAAAACTATTTTCAATTTTAAAAAATATTTTTTTGATTGAGGTTAAGGTTAGTGTGAGAAATTCCTATTACCAATGCTTAGGGCTGGACATTTATCTCAACCATGACCTTTAATAAGGGTGAGAGCTGAACTTATCAATAGTAATCGAAGACACAGCTATACACACCCATCCACCCCTCACACAACTGTTTGAATCTTAGAAAATAAAATAAAATATTAATAAAGTTTGCAATAAAAGTAGAGTATAATTAGATAGATAAATATTAATTTTTTTTTTTCCAAAATTTCATAACACCAGGTGGTGAATCTGGTTGCCGATGATTTGCAATTTTATTCCATAGCCAACCGGATCCTCTTCGGACAAAGCTTTCGGATGTGACACATGAAACATTCCCGAAAGAATTTTAGCATTCACAGCGTTTAGTGCAGAGACCATCCCACGAAGAAAAATGGAGATGGACCCAAAGCTGGTATGGGCTCTCCTTGCTGCTTTCCTGGCATGCTTGCTCTTCTCCCGAAGCCTGCGGAGGCAGGGCCACGATTTGCCCCCGGGACCGATACAGTGGCCCGTGGTGGGCTCCCTTCTATCCGTGGGGTTCCGCTACCGGCACCGCAGCTTCGACACGCTGGCCAAAAAGCACGGCCCCCTGATGCACCTCCGCCTCGGCGCCGCCAACGTGCTCGTGGTCTCCAGCCCGGAGCTAGCCACCGAGGTCCTCAAGACCCGCGACCTCGACTGGTCATCGCGCTCGCCCTCCACCGCAGGAAAATACATCGGCTTCGACTTTCACTCCCTCAACTTCGCCCCCAACGGCCCCCACTGGCGCCACCTCCGAAAGATCTGTTACACACACCTCTTCAGCCCCGCCAGAATAAAGTTGCAGGCCAACATCCGGCGAGAGGAAATCCTCCGAACCGTGGCACAAATATCCGAAAAACACGACAAGCCCCTCAATCTCCGCAGCGTGTTCGACTCGCTGGTGCTCGGCATCGTCAAAAGAATGCTCTTCGGCAACAAATATAACGACCCCCAGCACCCCATGGCGAAAGAGATGGAATTGTTTATAGACGACGTGAAGGAGGCCATGGTTTTAATCTCAGCGATGATCCTCAGCGATCTCGTTCCGGGGCTCGACTGGCTCGACCTGCAGGGCTACGATCGGGGAATCAAAAGAGTCAGCCGCCGGCTCGAGAGGGTTTACCGGCTCATTTTAGACGACCACCGGAAAGATTTGGGGAACCTGGAAGAGGAATCCAAGGATTTCGTGCACGTCTTGCTATCGCTGAAGGGGCCGGAGGAGCTGACCGAAAAATCTCTGATGGGCCTCCTGACGGATGTTTTCCTGTTAGGCATCGACGTCACGGCGATCGCGATCGAGTGGGCGATGGCGGAGCTGATCCGCGACCGGCGGGCGATGGAGAAGCTCCGGGCGGAAATTGACGGCGCCGTTGACGGCCGTTTGGTGGAGGAGGGCGACCTCCCCCGGATTCCGTTCCTGCAACTCGTTGTGAAGGAGGTGCTCCGTCTGCATCCGCCGGGGCCGCTGACGGACCCGCACCACAACGAGGAGGCCACGGAGCTCGCCGGATACAAGATTCCGGCGAAGTTCGTCACGTTCGTGAACATCTGGGGGCTCGCGCACGACCCGGATCTGTGGGACCGGCCTTTCGAGTTTTGGCCGGAGAGGTTCGAGGCAACGCCGGAGACGACAATCGGCGGCAACGATTTCAGGTTTATTCCGTTCTCCAGCGGTCGGCGAATGTGCCCGGCTGCCAACGTGGCGTATTTGAAGCTTCAATTCGCCGTCGCCGTTCTCGTTCAGGCTTTTGAGTGGTCACTTCCGGCGGGCCAGCTGGACATCAACATGGAGGAAGGCTATGGGCTTATATGTCCCATGAAATATCCTCTCTATGCAGTTGCCACGCCTCGCCTGGGCGCCTTCCGAACTTCCACGTCATCAGATGAACTGTAGTTAAATACTAAACCAGCATGGGAACTTACGTGTCAGAATGAATCGTATGTAAAGTTTACTTAGTTGTATATTCTACGCAGTCGTATGTACAGTTTACTTTGTTGTATATTCTTCGCATGTACAGTTTACTATGCGATTTTTCCTATTTTCACATGAATATAGGACAGACAGGTTATAAGGCAACGCATAGAGTTGTTTGTTAAATCGACCGTAGTGCCAAAAGGCAATGCATAGACTTTAGAGTTAAATCTGATATATTGTTAAACAAGTTTTATGGCATATGACTTGTCTCAAAAGTGAGTTTTAAAATCGTAAAAACTATTGGAATGAAAAAGATATAATATATTTTTCAAAACTAATGTTTCAATGATTTTTGCATCAAGTTTTAAAATGAATATTTATATGCAAGAATTTGAACACTAGTAAGGGAGATACAACCTTATGAAGTTAGTCATTTGGAATAAAGATAGCGACAATTTTTTAAGTTGTAGGAAATGAAATTATAGATATTTTTCAACCACAATTTGGATGATGGGAGGAGCAATGGAGGGCTAGAGCATCAACGAGATAAGATATTTTGTTTGAGCGTAGATTTTTTCAACTAAGTTTCATTTATCCCTTCATTATTTTAAAAGCTTTGCATGCATATTATTGTAGATCTATTTTCAAATAATTTAATCGCTATAGGATATACTGGTAAATTTCCATAAGTATCGAGTTATAGTTTCCTTCCCATAGACCGATTTATAGCCAAATCCTTAAAATCATCCTTAGTAGTACAGGTTAGGGAGGGTATCATAGAACAATGATATCCGTTGCTTAAAGATAAAACAATCATTGGTAAATTTAATGGGTCTTGGCTAGGGGCTTTGGCTGTGAGAAAATGGATTGATAGGAGATGGAAGTCCCTAGGGGCTTTGGCTCATAGAAAATGGATTTATAGGAGATGGAAGTCTCTAAGGACTTCGGTTATGAGAAAATGGATTGATATAAGATGGAAGTCTCTAGGAGTGAGTCTATCCTTTCTTTTTAAAGGTTTCTTCCTAGACATTTTCTATTCTAGGGAGGAAAGAGAGAATCCTGAGAAGGGGTCATTGGTTCATAGGAAAAGCAAGACTCTCTCTTACCCACTGGTATGAAATCTTTGCACCTGGAAATGTAAATCTATCTCTAGTACTAGTTTGCTTTAAGATCTATGGGTTGCCTAAGGAATTTTAGAAAATAGATACCTTCAAGGCAATAGACAACACTTTGGAAGAATTCCTTAAGATTTTAGAAATTACAGAAGACAAAGTTTTGGCTATTTATGCTCGAATAATGTCATGATTGATATAAATAAACCTTTACCAAAATCAATCATTCTTAAGAATGGGGGTAAGTTGTGGATCCAAACCGTGGATTATGAAAACATATCTTTCAGATGTGGAAGATGTCATGAGGTGGGACATATTGAGAGATCATACCCTAAGAAGAGTCCAACTAAAAAATATGTAGAAAACCACAAGGAAAACTTACAAATGATTATAGATGAAGATGGTTTTCAACTTCCAAAAAAAGTAAATAAATAGTGGAAACTAGTAACTAAGGATATTGGAAGAATCATTAGTTAAAATAATTTAAATTGGGCCATGTATCTACAACACTTCCATCTGATCATCAAGCATAGAAAAGTGAGTGCCAATTTAGTAGTAGACTATTTGAGGCAACCTCTAATCGTAGCACTCACCACCATTCTTTATTTCTATGGGTATGATACTTCCAATTGGTCCATATTTTATCAAATAGATTTTAATTTTGTGGATATATACCAGGCTCTTAATGTGGGTAAGCATGGTTGTTATTTTTATTTGCAACATAATATTATCCATCACATTATACATATTTGTGTACGAGTAGTGATCACTCAAAGATGGTTTTGAGAGCACACTTTAGCAAAGTAACAAGTCACTTCAGGGTGGAAAAAATATTAGCATTTCTTCAAAAGTACTTCTATTGGACCAAAATGAGGAATGATATCAAGAGGTACATCAAGTCATGTACCTCATATGCTATTGCCAAATCAACCAACAAGAACTAAGGATTGTATACTTCATTGGCAGTGTTATTTAAGCCTTGGAAAAATGTTTCCATGGATTTCCTCTTAATAATAGCTCAACTTTGAGAATTTTTTAGTCCACCCTATGGGCTATGATTGACACCAAGTTTACAATGTCCATAACCTTTCATCCTTATATTGATGGTTAGCTAAAATTTGGGATAAGAGATTCTTCTACATTCAATAGAGGTACATTTAAAGTCTACATAACTCTACCAAACACAACCTATTTCATTTCTATTTTGGGTTCTAACCCTTGACACCCACTAATACAACTCTCCCTATGAAACCCATGGAGTAATCGCCTCTTGAAAAAAAAGAAGTACAAAAAGGTAGCATTGATTATGCATAGCCTAGTTATTATGCATGTATTCCTTGATAACATTTAATCATGAACTTTTAACTTTTTAAGACTACTAAACTATTCATTACAATTCTTGTGGTTGCACTTATGTTTAAGGAAGGAAACTAACAATCTAGGGCTCATAAAGTAGACTATGATATTGCAAAGTTTTAGACATATTACTTTACTAAGATTCAGTCCATAGATAGTAGAGGTAGAGTTTTGGTATTTTGAAGGCTACTATATGAAAATATCAAGAAGAAGGATGCTAAATTTAGAAATATTTGTATTTACAAAAAATAAATAAAGAAGATCCAAAAAATGAAAATCAAGAATTCAGTCATCTTATGAAAAAAGATGTAGGTATATAGCTATAGCAACTCAATTGAGATGAGAATTGAATCTTTTTGTAAATTGACAAGCTCTGAAGGAGAGAGTTGTGATTTATCAAGGGTGGGGGACCCGAGTATCACCCATTTTTCTCAAGCAAAAAAAAAACTCATATGCCAAAATATCATGACTACTCTCCTCACACAAACCAAAAAGCTACAAATAATTTTCTTTACAATATATCAAAACACCTTAAAAAAATTCGTACAAAAGATATGTTAGAAAGTCATTTCTTTTTTTAATGATTTATGAAAGTATTGATCATTATTTGGAGAAGTACCTTATTATTTATATAACATACTTAGGTTCAAAAGGTGTTAGATCACCTATTTCACAATTTATAATATTCAAAGATGTACCAGATGAGAGAGAAATAATAATATATGATAGTGTCAATCACTTAATGAATGTTAGAGATCTTTATTCTAAAAGTTTGATATTTGTTTCAACAGATGGGGCTTTAGAAAAAAATGGACATTTCACATCCTCTTTTAAAAAGGGTAATCTAAACTTTATCATAGTTTATTGTGTAGCTCATTATAAATCCTTAGCTACAATAGATACTTCTTAAAATATTCCAGAGCTATTACATGTTAATAAATTAAAAACAAAGTGCATTCATAGGTTAGAAGTTATCATAAAGACCATGAAGTTTATGCTAACAGTTTTAACAATATGAACAAATGAAAGAAAGACTCTTCTTGGTATGAGAAGCCATAGATATATTCTAGTCAATTTTGTTTGCATATGCTTGTTGATGTATTGGACGAACTTACTAAATTGAACAAAATATTTGAAGAAGAAATCGAGATATTACAAATTTTGGGCTAACACTTGTTGTAACCATAAATACCTTGACTAAATGGTTTTTAAGAAATATTTTTTTTTGTAACACACTCACACACACACCCCACCATGGTTTGAACATGGATCCCTTAGAAGAGAGCCCAAAGCCATACCATTGCGGTGTCTCTTGATTTCTTATTAAAATATTTTGTTCAACCTCATTTATATCATCCTTTTGGGTAGTGACATATACTTTCTCTTATACTTTCTTATACACAATAGAAGGAATTCGATATATTGAAGGACAAATTTGTTTAGCTCTTATGCTTTCTCTACCTCATTTGTATCAACCTTTTGGGTAGTGACTAATGCATTAGAGTAAGCATTGGGAGGTATCCTCACACAACATGGGCATCCATTTGCCTATCACAGTGAAACATTCAATGAAGCAGTTTAAAAATATCCCACCTATGATGAGTTATATTATATTGTCTAATCATGTAAATAGTGGAAGCACTGCATACTGGGTAAGGAAACCATCATCCATGAAGATCACAGAACTTTAAAATTTATTTAAATGTATAGTAAACTAAGGAATGAAAGACATAAAAAGTGGGTCATATATCTACAACACTTCCATTTGATCATCAAGCATAGAAAAGGGAGTGCCAATTTAGTAGTAGACTATTTGATCCAACCTCTATTCATAGCACTCATCGTAATTCTTTATTTCTATGGGCATGATACTTCCAATTGGTCCATATTTTATGAAATAGAATTTAAGTTTTTGGATATATACCAAACTCTTAATGTGGGTAAGCATATTTTTATTTTTATTTGCAACATAACCATATCCATCACACAATACATATTTGTGTACCAGTAGTGATTACTCAAAGATGGTTTTGAGAGCACACTTTAGCAAAGTAGCAAGTCACTTCAGGGTGGAAAAATATTAGCAATTCTTCAAAAGCACTTCAATTGGACTAAAATGAGGAATTATATAGAGAGTTACATCAAGTCATGTACCCCCTATGCTATTGCCAAATCAACCAACAAGAACTAAGGATTTTATACTTCATTGGCAGTGCCATCTAAGCCTTGGAAATATGTCTCCATGGATTTCCTCTTATGAATAGCTAAAATTTGAGAATTTTTTAGTCCACTCTATGGGCCATGATCGACACCAAGTTGACCATGTCCATAACCTTCCATCCTCATACTAATGGTTAGCTAAAAATTGGGATAAGATATTCTTCTACATTCAACATAGGCACAATTGAACTCTACATAACTCTACCAAGCACAACCTATTTCATGTCTATTGTAGGTTCCAACCCTTGACACTCACTAATACAAATCTCCCTATGAAACCCATGGAGTAATCACCTCATGGACAAAAAGAAGTAAAAGGTGATAGCACTAATTATACATAGCCTAGTTATTATGCATATATTCCTTGATAAGATTTAATTATGAACTTTTAACTTTTTGAGACTACTAAACTATTTATTGCAGTTCTTGTGGTTGCACTTATGCTTAAGGAAGGAAACTAACAATCTAGAGCTCATAAAGGAGGCTACAATAATGCAAAGTTTTGGAAATATTACTTCACTAAGATTCAGTCCATAGATAGTAGAGGTAGATTTTTGGTATTGTGAAGGCTACTACAATAAAATATCAAGAATAAGGATGCTAAATTTTGGAATATTTATATTTACAAAAAAATTGAAGAAGATCTAGAAAATGAAAATCAAGAATTCAAACCTTTTATGAAAAAATATGTAGGTATCTAGCAATAGCAACTCAATTGAGATGAGAATTAAATATTTTTATAAATTATCAATCTCTAAATGAGAGAGTTGTTATTTTTTAAGGGTGGGGACCCGAGTATCACCCATATTTATCAAGCAAAAAATAAAAATAAAAAACTCATATACCAAAATATCAAGACTACTCTCCTCACACAAAATAGGAAGCTACAAATGATTTTCTTTCCAATATATCAAAGCACCTTGAAAAAATTAATACAAAAGATATGTTAGAAAGTTATTTCTTTTTTTAAATGATTTATGAAAGTATTGATCACACTTTGGAGAAGCACTTATTATTTATATAATATACTTAGGTTCAAAAGGTGTTAGATCACCTATTTCATGATTTATAATTCTCAAATATGTACTAGATTGGAGAGAAAGAATAATATATGATAGTGTCAATCACTTAATGAATGTTAGAGGTCTTTCATCTAAAAGTTTGATATTTGTTTCAAAAGATGTGGCTTTAGCAAAAATTGGATAATTCACATCCTCTTTTAAAGAAGACAATGTAAATCTTATCATAGTTTATTGTGTAGCTCATTATAAGTCCTTAGCTACAATAGATACTTCTTAAAAGATTCCAGAGCTATTACATGTTAAAAATGTGCATTCATGGGTTCAAAATTTAACAAAGAGATAATGAATTGAATGAACCACTTACAGTCATGCAAACTAATATTTGTGGATGTTTTACAAACTCATATTGTTATATGGTTATTCAAAGGAGAAGTTATCATAAGGACTGTGAAGTTTATGGTAACAATTTTAACAATATGAACAAATGAAAGAAAGACTTTTCTTGGTATTACAAGGCATAGATTTATTCTAGTAAATTTTGTTTAAATATGCTTGTTGATGTATTGGACGAATTTACTAAATTGAACAAAATATTTGAAGAAGAAACCAAGACATTACAAATTTTGGGCTAACACTTGATGTTACCATAAATACCTTAAATTAATGATTATTAAGAAATATTTTTTGTAACACACTCACACACCCCACTGTGGTTTGAACATGGGCCCCTTGGAAGAGAGCCCAAAGCCATACCGTTGCGATGTCTCAAAGGGATGTTCTTAAGAAGCATTTGGAGAAGGTACAATCCACCTCTCAAATTTTTAAATGATTCTCACTATTGGTATCTTAAAATAAAAAGGAAAATGAATCATACATAGGTATGATTTATTGTGTGTATCTATTACAATTATAAAGAATGATTCCATTGCTGCAAGAAAATAAAATATGAAACCCCTTATTAAAGACACCCAAGAGAGTCTTTGACAACTTACAAAAGACTATATTGAATTTTCCATAAGTTGTTTAAATGAAAAGTTTTCCAATATTCTTTTTTTCTAATGAAAAAAAGAGAGAAACTCTGTAGTCATTGTTATTATGGAGAAGAACATTAAAGTTGACAAAGAAATTTAGAGCATTAGATTAATAAACATATCTAGCATTTATAACATACAATTTCAGATCAATTCACACCACTATTTGATGTTAATGCTTGTAAAAGAGAGCTACAATATTTTGCTAATTCATTAAATTTTGCTTGTGAGGGCTTTTCAATGAAAAAAGTATAGATGGTATTTTAAAATATGAGACAATGACACAAGAATTACCTTTACATGATGAAATTATGTGGGGTGTACTTATTATTCTTGCAAGTGAATTGTAAAAGAAGAATTTTTAAGCATGACATTATCAACATTATCAAAGACATTATAAAATCAAAGCTAAAATTAAATACACTGTATGAATTCACCAAGATATATTTAAATGAACCTAAACAATTAATATGGTTTAAAATATAATTTAAAGTATGAAAAGTTCTAAACCAAGAATAATTCTTAACCTTTGATATTTACAATTATTTTTGTTTTAAAAATAAATAAATAAAATACTAAAGTAGTTAAATAGTTAAATGTAGTTTTAATCTAATATTTAAAAAACTTTTGTAAAGTTATTTTTACATTTTAATCTAGCATTTAAGAAACTTTTGTAAAGTTGTAAGAAACTTTTGTAAAGTTGTTTTTGAAAAGAATGATATTTTACCTTTACATTTTTCACTTGTTTTACAAATCTCATAGCTTAATTATTTAAATTTAACTTGTTCTTATACTTTTTTATTAGCTCTTATATATTTATTAAAAAATAATAGAATAACTTCCAAAAACATAAAAAATAATAAAATAAAATAACTTTTATGTTTGTTTTCAGGTTAAAAATTTAACTTTTTTTTATTGTTTGTGTGAGAAACTTTAATAATCAACGCCTAGGGTTGGACATCCCCATCCCAACCAACCATGACTTTGATAAGAACTGAGCTTATCAATAGGGGTCAAACACACACCCACCCTTTCACACATTCGCCCACATCGCGGTTTGAACCTTGAACCTCTGAAAAAGATTTCAGAGCCAAAGCCTAAAGCTTTGCATTGTGCCCCTCAGGACTAAACTCTTATGGTAGTAAAAACCTCAAGAGCTCGCTTTTAGGTGACCAACAGTATTGTGTCATCCAGGTATACCACTATGTAAAGGAAAGCCATAAGAGATTTTTTTTGTGTGTTCCCTAGCATCGCATAAGTTTGAACAAGGAACCTCCCATTCAACGGGCTTCGCCTTCTCCACTAAAAACTTTTAGGTTAAAAAGATACTTTAAGAGTTGCACTCTTAGGTGACTGGCAATGTCGTCGCATAAGGGTATTACCAATATGTAGAGGGAAGCCACAACAAATTTTTTTGTGTTCCCCTTCGCATCTTAGGGTTCGAATTGTGAACCTCCCTTTAGACCAATCTCACATTCTTCACTTGATTTTATGTTTTTTCAATAACTTCTATATCTTAATTAAAAAATGAATAATTTTTTTTTTTTTTAAATTAACGTGTTATTTTTTTATGTTAAATATATTTTATAATATTTTTATTATAGTTAATGAAAATTACTTAATACTCGTGTACTCTCACAGAGGAAAAAAGAAAAATCTAAACCTATCTTAAAAAAACATTTAAAAATTTAAAGTCGTAAATTTTTAAGTTATCGGATAGATGTAAAAGTAAAATTTTAAATCTACAATAACGATTTTTTGAAATAAAAAATAATTAAATTTCATTAAAAACTTTAGTGTTATGCAGAAGAAACAGATATAGAATATAATTATTCCAAAACTTTACAAATAGATTATTATTTAACTTTTTTGTTTGTATATATATATTTAAAAAACTTTTATTATAAGTAAAGATAAAATCAATTAAAATTGAATTTTTTTTTAAAATAATACTAAAAAATTGTTTTCTTTTAATTTTTTTTATTATAAATAAAAATAAAATCAACAAAAACTTAATTCATAAAGTGACAACTGCTACAACTTACCTATTTTTTTTAAACATATATCTATTATATCAATAACAAATATAAAATATAATTAATCAAAAACTTTACAACTATTTCTTGCTGGACATATATCTATTATATCAATAAAAAATCTGAAATATAATTGATCAAAAACTTTACAACTATTTGCTATAATGCATACCCACCTACCCCCAACCTATCCTAGTAACTGTAACAATTATATAAATAATCTGTAAATCCACTTTGCTTTTCAATGCCCTTTTCAGTATCTCTATGTTACTTGACCAACCCAATTCAGTACAATATCATTTTCTGTATACAACACCTCCTTTCCTGGTGCGGTGTGGCCCTAGTTGATGCTTCCTAATTTGTTAACAGAATGTCCTACTCGGTCATTGTCACCGTCGTCCAGAGTCAATCCATCAACCATGATACTACCGTATTTTTCAACTCAACAGTAAAGGTGGTGGTAAAAATATCAAACTCATCCTTCCTGTTCATCTCAATTACAATTCCAGCCAGGGGAATGGTCGTATGGGGCTACGAGCGTTGCCTGCCATTCCTTAGACCATTCCTTAGAATTTGTGGTCTACCCATGCATTGAAATCGGGCGTTTACATTTTTTTGGGCCAGTGTAAAAGACAAGGGCAGCTCACGGGATCAACAAATAGTCACGGGATTCTGCTCACACTTGCTGCTTCTGCTCTCTTCCTTTCTCCTCGTTCTGACTTCTTTTTCTTTGTCTTCTCTCTACTGCTTTAAATGCTTCTTTCAGTTTCCAACTCCGTATATATTTCCCATCTCTACTGAAATCTCCAACGGGTGGAGGAGGAAGGCCAAGAAGAAGAGGAGTAGGATTGAGAAAGGAAGGATGATGAGTTTAACTGTAAAAGTGGTGCTCTTGCTGTGCATGGCCTTAGAAATGGAGGCCCAGTTTTCTGTGGATTATTACCAAAAGAGCTGTCCCCAGGTGGAGAAGATTATCCGAGCAGAAATGATAAGGAAACAGACCGCCAATCCTACCACTGCTGTTGGCACCCTTCGCATTTTCTTCCATGACTGTTTTGTCGAGGTCAGAATAGGATCAAATTGGTTTGTGGCATTTTTTTTTTTTTTTTAATATAGAACAGCTGATCACAAGATCAAATCTTCGATCATCTGATTTCGATTTTAAAACTAATTCGGTTTGATGGTGATGTGATGGGTGTAGGGATGTGATGCTTCTGTGCTTATTGGATCCACTCCCAGCAACAAGGCCGAGAGGGACGCCGAGATAAATCTGTCGTTGCCCGGGGACGGCTTCGATGCGGTTGCAAGAGCAAAGACTGCGGTGGAAGCCCAATGTCCCGTCGTTGTTTCCTGCGCAGACATTATGTCCATTGCAACGAGGGATCTTATATCGCTGGTGGGATTTAAGTTTTTTCACTTTGGAGAGCCTTGTTACAGGCAATACACACGCAGGCTACAGGGGCAGAAAAACAAAACTAAATTTTAATTGCAAAAAGGGAAGCGGCTCTGCTGAGCCTACAAGACCACAAAGGGCCAAATGGTGCTGAATACACAGCCAAATGCGGAATACACCGCCAGAAGTGCAGCAAACGCTGCCAGAGGCGAACCTGGTGCTGCTGCCCAGATTACATAAACACAGAGGCATTCATTCTTTTATAGGCCCCAAAACCTGATTAAACCCTAAACCAGATTCACAATACCATGGGCAAAAATGTTGTAGGACGCTCCCGCAAGTGATATTCTGCCTTCGACCAGGTTCGGTGTATTTTGCAACGCGGTACCTCCGAATTGATGGTGGCAGTTGGGATTAATTTCCAACACACCCCCATAATCACAACTGCGCATACACAGCGAACAGAAGGTGGAGGAATAGTGATGCGGTGGGGCTTCTTCCCGTCAAACCCTCATGCTGCTTCTTCTTTCCAAACTCGTCACAGAGGCCGTGATATGGTGCTTTGGAGCAATGGCCTCCGCCATTCTTTAACAAACGCCACCATCTCAAACCCTAGCATCAACACCGCAAAAGATAGAGGAGATGGGGATTTCCGAGATAATACTCCAAAAACTGCGTAAAACCCCAAAGTAAGCCGGGCAGCCCGCGTTCGAATCCGGATCTCACTTCACTCCTCCCCGCTGGCCAAGGGAAGCAGAGCATAAATTGATCCCCGAGCAGTTAATGTGGGCATTTCCAGGAGGGGGGAGGCATTCACTACTGGGGGCTTTGCCACAACGAGACTTATCCAGACCTTTGCCCGCTGATTGTCCCCAGGCTTTGATACCATGAAACAACTAAAACCAGGAACAAGGACAGCCTTGTTACAGGTTGCCATCGTGGAGTGCAGAGCGAAGGGGGCCTGAAGTCGGGTGTCGGGGAGTAAGTTCCCGAAGTTGGGAGTCATTTCTGAATTTTTGCTCAGTCAGACTACGCACGAAGAAATGTGCGAAGTCGGGTGGAGGGGTGGTCAACTCCCGACTGCGCTAGTCAAACTGTGCGTAATCAGATTACGTAGGAAGAAAACTGCGAAGTTGGGCAGATGCTACCGGTCAACGCCCGGTTGCGCTAGTCAAAGGCAACGCAGTCGGGAGGTTGGTTAACACTTAGTCAAAAATATGCTGCTCTTCTTTAGGCTATCCAGTCCAACTGCGCTCATGACTGATTACATCGTCGGACTGCGTTGCACAGTCAGGTGGACAACTTCACACTTAGGCAAATTTTGCCTTATAGAATATGCTATTCAAACACTCGCACAAAATGCGGTGACCCCTTGATTGGCTCGTGAAGTGTTGTCCTGGCGGGAGAGAAAAATTTTGGAGGTGACGTTCGACACTTCAAGGATAGACCATTTTTAGGATTCGAAATTACTCCGTTTGAGGAAGCGATTGAAGAAGTTTCACAAGAGGAACAACGAGCCCTGCTAGGAAGGGTTAGCAGTTAACGAATCACAAGAAATGATTGCAATAAAACAACGTTTAGAAACAAAGAAGCAAGTCACAATAAACGTAGATACTGATAGAGCGAAACCCTACCAAAAACTATAGCAAATCTATTTATTCAAATAAAGGGTTATAAACATCCTCGAACGAGGATATACAAACTTCTGCAGACTCAAGCTGCAGGATAAACTGAGAGGCGAAACAAATGTCGAGTCTGCTGCTCAGACATTAAACAGAAGAGCTACTCTGCTCATTGAACCACTCTCATCTGTAGCTCTACGAATGACTGTTTTTCTCTTGCCCGTTTCTCCAAAATTCTCCACTCACCTTTTTGTCTGAAGACCCGAACTGCCTTATATAGCCACGAGGAGAGGAAGATAGGGGTTATCCTCTGACAGGTTCTGACAGACCCTGAACTAGGATTTCTGACCAATCGTCGAACTGACATTAACTTAGCATGCTTGAAAAAATGCAGGTATCAGATTTACGACAATCGGATCTGTCAGATGTCACATCTGTCAAGAGGCACATGCGATGTCAAGTCAAAAATTTTGCCAAGATGCCCAACTTCGCGAGCGTAGTTCGGCTTAGCCCAAGTTCGAAGCGCAGTTTGGAAGAGGCATGAAATCAGGATTAATATTTCTAACACCCTCCTTTAAGCCTGATTTCACGAGCGCTTTGACTCCAAGCTGCTCTCGTAATCTGTCGAAGTCTTCCTCCTTCAAAGGCTTTGTGAAAATATCTGCCAACTGCTCCTTGGATCTGCAAAATAGCAGCTGAATTTCTCTGGACTTCACCAACTCTCTGATGAAGTGATAACGAATATCGATGTGCTTCGTCCAACCATGGAACACGGGATCCTTTGACAGTGTAATGACCAAATTTTTATCACAAAAAAATATTGTTGTGCCTTTCGAAGGATAGTTCAATTCACTCAAAACTCTTCACAGCCAAACTGCTTGACATACGGCTGACGTGGCACTGAAATATTCTGCTTCGGCTGTGGAGAACGCAACGATGGGTTGCTTCTTGGACGCCCATGAGACTACCCTTGATTCGAGATGGAAAGCATACCCGGAGGTGCTCTTTCGATCATCGATGCTACCAGCCCAGTCACTGTCTATATATCCAACTAATTCCAACTGGTCTTTTCTGGCGTAAAATAAGCCATGGTTTTGCGTCTCGTTGACATAGTGTAGGATCCTCTTGCCTGCTTGCTAGTGCATGTCCTTCAGAGTCTCCATAAAATGGCTAATCAGACTGAATCTGAACATCAGATCTGGTCGAGTTGCAGTCAAATACATCAGACTGCCAACTAGCCTCTTAGATAGAGTTGGATCTACATTCCTCCCTGAATCTAGCTTGCTCAGGTTCAAACCTATGGCAACAGGTGCGATGGCAGGTTTGTTGTCCTCCATATTAAACTGCTTTAGGACATCCTTCGCATACTTACCCTGAGAAATGAAGATGCCATCATCCGATTGGTCAACTTCAATACCGAGAAAATACTTCATCAACCCTAAGTCCGTCATCTCAAACTCCTTCATGACTGTTCTGAACTGAGAAAACAGTGTTGTGTTGTTTCCAGTGTAAATCAAATCGTCCACATACAGACAAACGATTATGAGCTCACCTGCATCATTTGTCTTCATGTACAGGGTGTGCTCATATGGGCATTTTACAAACCCATTTTCCTAAAAATAACTGTCAATCTGGATGTACCAATCCTGGGGCGCCTGCTTCAAACCGTACAAGGCCTTCTTCAGCTTCAGGACTTTACCCTCCTGGCCTTCAATTTCGTAACCTGGTGGCTGGTCTATGTAGACCTCTTTCTCCAACACTCCGTTGAGGAAGGCTGACTTGACGTCCATTTGGTACATCTTCCAACCCTATTGGGCTGCTAATGCCAGGATCATTTTGACTGTGTCAAGTCGAGCTACAGGCGCATATACCTCATGGTAATCGATGCCTGACTTATGCTTGTAGCCCTTCACCACCAGTATGGCCTTATGCTTGTCAACCTCTCCTTGGGCATTGAACTTTGTCTTAAACACCCACTTGACCCCAATGGTCTTCTTCCCTGCTGGAAGATCTGTCAGTTGCCATGTATCATTCTTTTCAATTGCTTCAATCTCCTCGTCCATTGCCTGCACCCACTTCTGATTCTGACTTACGTCTTCGAACTCTACTGGACCAAATTCAGTAAAGAATGTCAAGTCAGAGTACTCTTCATCTTCATAGGTTTGGGTTGTCTCGTAGATTTCTTGTAAGATTTTCATCTTTGTCAAAGTCCTCAAATTCAGGGTCCTGCTTGCAAGTGGAGGCATAAGAGATGGTGAGGCTGTGCTGTTGCTGGCACCACTGCTGTTGCTTGAGGTTGCAGGTAGTTGCATGCTGCCCTCCTCCAAGTCAACAGACTCCACTACTACTGGCTCAGGTTGGCCAGTCTTCAATTTCCAGTTCTAGGCTTCATTTTCCAAGAACTTAACATCACGACTGATGATGAGTTTCTTCGTCATAGGGTTGTACAGCATATATGCCTTCCCCTGCTCACTGTACCCTATGAAAATGCACTTCTCAGCTCTATCATCCAACTTCTGCCGCTTCTCTTCGGAAC
Organism: Wollemia nobilis; assembly: GCA_028583015.1. Lineage (NCBI taxonomy): Eukaryota > Viridiplantae > Streptophyta > Pinopsida > Araucariales > Araucariaceae > Wollemia > Wollemia nobilis. Next base: position 4,006,376 of record JAQPPZ010016670.1, read on the forward strand.
ATGTGCATATGCAATGCACCCGAACACACGCAAGTGAGCCACACTTGGCTTCACACCGCTCCAGGCCTCCTGAAGGATTTTGTCCTTCACGCTTTTGGTGGGATATATGTTCAGCAGGTAGACTACACATGTTACAACCTCTACCCAGAACTCGTCCGGCAATCCCTTCGCCTTCATCATGTTGCGTGCCATCTCCATGATGGTTCGATTCTTCCTCTCAACTATGCCGTTTTGCTGCAGCATGTATTTGGCAGTGAGCTACCTTCGAATTATGTGCTTCTTGCAGTAGTTGTGGAATTCGTTGGAGATGTATTCACCTCTGCCATTTGTCTTGAGAGTCTTGATTTGATCTCCACTCTGTTTCTCCACCAGAGCCTTGAACTCCTTGAATCTGGAAAATGCTTCTGACTTTAGTTTGATGGCATAGATCCAAGTCTTCTGGCTGAAGTCATCTATGAATGTCAAGAAGTATTTATTGCCGAAAAACATGCTGGTCTGCATCAGACCACAAATGTTTGAGTGCACCAGCTCCAGTGGCTATGATGCTCTCCAATACTTACTAGAAGGGAACGAATCCCTATGTTGTTTGTCGACTAAGCAACCCTTACAAACTTGATTTTGCTGCTCTATCAAGGGTAAACCCTTCATGATCTGCTTCTTGTGCAGTTGGTATCAGAGCCACTAATCCCTTGATACGAAGATCGAAGTAGAATGGCTTCTAGCAGCAATAACTTGCAGTTGTAGATCTCGTGCTTCAACGGGAAGAATTACGATTATTGGAGCATCTAGATGAAGATCCTATTCAAATATCAGGAGCTATGGGAGTTAGTCGAGAACGGCTACCCAAAATCGACAGATGCAGCAGCACTGGCCACCCTCTCTCAAGCAGACAAGGGCCTGTTGAAGGAGAAAATGAAGAAGGACCAGAAGGCCCTCTTCTACATCATTCAAGCAATCGAGGAGTCCATCTTCCTCCGGATCGCATCAGCCACCATGGCGAAGCAGGCCTAGGAGATTCTGGCCAGCTCATACCAGGGCACCAACAAGGTAAAGTTGCTGAAGTTGCAGATGCTCAAGAGGGAGTTTGAAAATCTAAACACAAACAAAATTGGTGCTGCTTCCCAGATTACCTAAACATAGAGGCATTCATTATTTTATAGGCCCCAAACCCTGATTAAACCCTAAACCAGATTCACAATACCATGGGCAAAAATGTTGTAGGACGCTCCCACAAGCAAATTTCTGCCTTCAACCAGGTTCAGTGCATTCTGCAACGTGGTACCTTCGAATTGATGGCGAAAGTTGGGATTAATTTCCAACAGGAGGGGCTTAAAAAAAAAAACTTTTATGTTAGGTTGAACTATGGACTTCCTGTTTAAGAGGGTCAAACTCTCTTTCTTCATTTGCGCTACAAAGGTAGACAAAAAAGAAAGAAATATCGAGAACCACTAAAAACTTTTAGGTTAGAAAGAAACCTCGAGAGCCACTCTTTGATGATGGGCAATGCTGGTCCATCCAGGTATACCACTATCTAGTGGGAAGCCACAAGAGATTTCTTTTTGGTCCCCCTTCCCATCGCAAAAGTTCGAATCATGTTCAACGGGTCAAGCTTGCCTTCTCCACTTAAGTTGATATTATGTTTTTCCAATAACTTTAATAAATAAAATAATTTTTTAAAATTATTATGTTATTTTTTTTTGAAAAATAATTTGAAAAAACTTGTATTAAAACAAAGATCATTTGGGATGAGACTTCTCCTAGCCTTAGCCAAAGAGAATACATGTTTACAACAGTAAACGAAGATTTGCATTGGATCCAAATCTCTTAAACCATATTTCTACAATGGTTGTTCACCTGTTTACATTTATAAAAGAAGATCTACATTGGAGCACAAATCTCCTAAACCATATTTCTGGAATGGTTGTCCAAATTAGGATTTGCTCACCAACATTCCTAATCATCTCATCCTCAATAGCCATGTCATTGTGCGATTGAACCTCTACCTCCTTGTGCAATTTGTTTCTTTATTGATTGTTGACTTACCCTCCTTAGGAAGATTTGACATTCCAAGAGGAATCTCCATTTTATGTTTATATTATTTGGGCAAGATCAGGCCAAATGCCCATATTTGTGGTAAACTTTGCATCTGAAGGGCAATGCCTCATAATCCAGTTGTTGAATCCAAGATAGTCCTACAAGTTCGAGTTCCACATCTACCGACAAAGGCTGGTTACGATCCATTTCCACACATAATCTTGCATAAACAGTCGTGTTTCCTTCCATTGTGTCGTTGAAAATACCCAAATATCTTCCAAGGGAATTGTCAATAATTTCCAATACCTACTCACTCCAAAACTCCATTGGAAGTGCATTAAAATGGATCCAAATCGGGACAACAGTGGGTTCCATTCGAGGATCAAATCCCACTCTCCAGGGTTGAACAAATAATCCTACCGGACCATGATTCCTATTTTTTGATTCGAAAGCCCTATTTCTATCGACAAGTGAAGAAAAACTAACAATAAAATATCCATTGCTAATAAACCACAAAGAATACTCACCAAGAGACTCCCCGTTTTGCCGGACCTAAGAATGCAAAAAATTCAGGGTAGGGCGAATACCCATGAATTTACATATCAAATCATGGTTGGCTCTATATAAAACTGTTTCTTCGACCATCCTTTGCTCAATGACAATCTTTGACCTTGATTTTGACTGTGGCAAGCATCCATTAACTCGTTGAGATGTTGATCTATTTCCAGTAGCTGTAAAGAGCATTTTTAATATAGTTTTTTTTGCGTCTTCAGTCTCTGATGGAGATTTATCCTTTAACAAATCTGCAAAAGAACTATGTCTCTCTAAAAAAGGATCTGGAAGTGTCCTCATTGGACCCTCCTGGGACAACAATCTTATCTTCAAATCCACAGTAACTAGAAATCTCTTCAACTACCCAAATGATGCCCTAATTTTTTCTTCCCAATTATTATGTTATTTTTATGTTAAATATATTTTATAATATTTTTATTAAAGTTAATGAAACTCGTATACTCTATCACAAAAAAAATCTAAACCTATCTACTTTAAACAGTCGTAACATCTTTAGCTATGAGATAGATGTAAAAGTAAAATTTCAAATCTACAACCATTTAACAATTTTTTAAAATAAAAAATAATTAATTATTGTAGGCTGATAATAGCCTGATGGAAAAATTTATTCTAATGATGATCAAGCCACAAAGCAAAAGGATAATTGTTGCTCCATAGATTGTAGGCTTTGCACAATAGAAGCAAATGGACCAAACTATAGTGGAATATTATAAATTATTTAAGTCACCAACTAGAGTTCCACTTCATTATGAGATAAATAATTCCATTGATTTATTAATTTATTCTCCTTTGCCTAGTGCACATGTTTATTGTAAATTAGAAATTAGTCCTTAAAAATGATGAAATTAGGAGGCAAATCCAAGAATTGATTCAAAATGGATACATGAGACCAAGTTCTTCAACATGTGGCAACCTAATTGTCTTGGCTCTAAAAATATGGATTATGAAGGATTTGTATTAACAATAGGTCTTTGAGTAAAATCATTATCAATAACTATTAATAACTCCCTTAAACATATGACTTGTTGGACCATCCTCTTGGTGCAAATTTCTTCATCATAATTGATCTCAAGTTTGGCTACATCAAATACACATAGAGCCCACTTGCATATGGAAGGCTACATTCAAATCCAAGGAGTATTTATTTGAGTGATTGATTATGCCTTTTCGATTGACCAATACACCTACCACATTCATGAGGATGATGAATGACATCTTATATCCCAACACCAACACATTTCTAGTAGTCTATGTAGATGACATTCTCATCTATAGTAAGAAGGGAGGAACACTTACAACATATTTGATGGGTACTTTAGATTCTTTGAAGACACAAGCTATATGGTAATTTAGAGAAGTTTTCATTTGGCATGATACAAATTTAATACCTCAAATATATTATTAATAAAGAGGGAGTTAATGTTGATCCCAAGAAGATTTAGATAATTAGATATTAACCTACCCCAAAGACTCTAATATAGTTTCACATCATTTTGGGTCTTGTCAATCTCTGTCAAATATTTATATTCAGTTTCTCACACATTGCTTCACCACTATACCAAGTGACCAAAGGAGGCATCAAATCCAAGTTTCACTAGGGAGATACACAATAGAAGGAATTCAATAAATTGAATGACCAATTTGTTTAGATCTTATACTTTCTCTACTCAATTTGTATCAACCTTTTGGGATAGTGACTAATGCATTAGAGTAATCATTGTGAGGTATCCTCACACAACATAGACATCCAATTGCCTATCACAGTGAAATATTCAATGAATCAATTTAAAAATATCCCACATATGACGAGTTATATTCCATTGTATAATCATGTAAATAGTGGAAGCACTACACACTAGGTAAGGAAACCATCATCCATGAAGATCATAGACCTTTAGAATTTATTTAAATGCATAATAAAATAAGAAATGAAAGACATCAAAAGTGGGTCATATATCTACAACACTTCCATATGATCATCAAGCATAGGAAAGAGAGTGCCAATTTAGTAGTAGACTATTTGAGCCAACCTCTAATCATAACACTCACCATAATTATTTATTTCTATGGGTATGATAATTCCAATTGGTCCATATTTTACGAAATATATTTTAATTTTGTGGATATATTCAGATCTTAATGTGGGTAAGCACATTTTTTATTTTTATTTGCAACATAACCGTATCCATCACACAGTACATATTTGTGTATGAATAGTGATCACTCAAAGATGGTTCTGAGGGCACACTTTAGCAAAGTAGCAAAGTCACTTCAGGGTGGAAAAATATTAGCAATTCTTCAAAATTACTTATATTGGACCAAAACGAAGAATGATATCGAGAGGTACATCCAGCCATGTACCCCCTATGCTATTGCCAAATCAACCAACAAGAACTAAGGACTGTATACTTCATTGGCAGTGCCATCTAAGCCTTGGAAATATGTCTCCATGAATTTCCTCTTATGAACAGCTAAAATTTGAGAATTTTTTAGTCCACCCTATAGGCTATGATTGACACCAAGTTGACCATGTCCATAACCTTCCATCCTCATATTCATGGTTAGCTAAAATTTGGGATAAGAGACTCTTCTAAATTCAACATAGGTGCATTTGAACTCTACACAACTCTACCAAACACAACCTATTTCATGTCTATTTTGGGTTCCAATCCTTAACACCAACTAATACAACTCTCCCTATGAAACCCATGGAGTAATCACCTCATGGATAAAAGAAGTAAAAAACAGTAGCACTAATTATACATAGCCTAGTTATTATGCATATATTCCTTGATAAGATTTAATCATGAACTTTTAACTTTTGATACTGCTCAACTATTCATTACAGTTCTTATAGTTGCGCTTATGCTTAAGGAAGAAAACTAACAATCTAGATATCGTAATGTAGACTATGATAATGTAAATTTTTAGAAATATTACTTCACTAAGATTCAATCCATAGATAGTGGAGGTAGATTTTTGGTATTTTTAAGGTTACTATAGAAAATATCAAGAAGGATGCTAAATTTAGGAATATTTGTATTTACAAAAAAATTGAAGAAGATCCAAAAAATGAAAATCAAGAATTCAGGCCTTTTAGAAAAAAGATGTAGGTATCTAGCTATAGCAACTCAATTGAGATGAGAATTGAATCTCTTTGTATATTGTCAAGTTGTAAAGGAGAGAGTTGTGATTTTTCAAGGGTGGGGGACCTGAGTATCACCCATTTTTCTCAAGCAAACAAAACAAATCATATGCCAAAATATCAAGACTAATCTCCTCACACAAACTAGAAAGCTACAAATATTTTTTTTACAATATATCAAAACACCTTGAACAAATTCATACAAAAGATATGTTAGAAAGTCATTTCTTTTTTTAATTATTGATGAAAGTATTGATCACACTTTGGAGAAGCACCTTATTATTTATATAATATACTTAGGTTCAAAAGGTGTTAAATCACCCCTTTTACAGTTTATAATTTTCAAAGATGTACCAAATGAGAGAGAAAGAATAATATATGATAATGTCAACCACTTAATGAATGTTAGAGGTCTTTCTTCTAAAATTTTGATATTTGTTTCAACAAATGGGGCTTTAGCAAAAATCGGATATTTCACATCCTCTTTTAAAAAGGACAATCTAAACCTTATTATAGTTTATTGTGTAGCTCATTATAAGTCCTTAGCTACAATAGATACTTCTTAAACTATTACAGAGCTATTACATGTTAAAAATTGCAATCAAAGTGCATTCATGGGTTCAAAATTTAACAAAGAGATAATGAATTGAATGAGTTGCTTACAATCATGCAAACTAATATTTTTAGATGTTTTACAAATTCATATTGTTAGATGGTTATTTAAAGAAGTTATCATAAGGACTGTGAAGTTTATACTAGCAATTTTAACAATATGAACAAATGAAAGAAACACTCTTCTTGGTATGATAAGGTATAGATTTATTCTAGTCAATTTTGTTTGCATATGCTTGTTAATGTATTGGACGAACTTACTAAATTGAACAAAATATTTTAAGAAGAAACCAAGACATTACAAATTTTGGGCTAGCACTTGATGTAACCATAACCTTAACTAAATGATTCTTAAGAAATATTTTTTTGTAACACACTCACACACACCCCACCGTGGTTTGAACATGGATCCCTTGGAAGAGACCCCAAATCCATACCATTGTGGCGTTCTTAAGAAATATTTGGATAAGGTACAACCTACCTCTCAAAGCTTTTAATTGATTTTCACTATTGGTATATTAAAATAAAAAAGAAAATGAACCATACATAGGCATAATTTATTGTGTGTATCTATTACAACTATAGAGAATGATTCCATTGTTGCAAGAAAATAAAATATGAAACCCCTTATTAAAGGCACCAAAGAGAGTCTTTGACAACTTACAAAAGACTATTGAATTTCTCATAAGTTGTTTAAATGAAAAGTTTCTCAATCTTCTTTTTTCTAATGAAAATAAAGGAGAACCTCTTTAGTTATTGTTATTACAGAGAAAAACATTAAAATTACAATTTCATATCACTAAACACCACTATTTGATGTTAATGCTTGTAAAAGAGAGCTACAATCTTTTAATAATTCATTAAATTTAATTTGTGAGGGATTTTCAATGAAAGAAGTATGGATGGTATTTTATAATATGAGACAATGACACAAAAATTGCCCTTACATGATGAAATTATGTCAAGTTGTACTTATTATTCTTGCAAGTAGGTTGTAAAAGAATAATTTCTAAGCATAACATTATCAAAGACATTACAAAATCAAAGCTAGAGTTGAATACATTGTATGCATTCACAAAGATATTTTTAAATGGACCTAAACAATTGATATAGATTAAAGTACAATTTGACATATGGAGAATACTAAACCAAGAATAATTCCTGACGTTTGATATTTACAATTATTTTTGTTTTGAAAATAAATAAAAAAGGTACTGAAGTAGTTAAATGTAGTTTTAATCTAGTGTTTAAGAAACTTTTGTAAAGTTGTTTTTACATTTTAATCTAGCCTTTAAGAAATTTTGTAAAGTTGTTTTGAAAAGAAAAATATTTTACCTTTACATTTTTCACTTGTTTTACAAATCTAAGAGGTTAATAACTTAAATTTAACTTGTTCTTATATACTTTTATTAGTTTTTATATCTTTATTTAAAAAATAATAGAATAACTTTCAAAAACAAAAAATAAAATAAAATAACTTCTATTTTCGTTTTCATGTTAAAAACTTATACTTTTTTTTATTGTTAGTGTGAGAAACCTTTATGATCGACACTTAGGGCTAGACATCCTCATACCAAACATGACCTTTGATAAGAGTGAGAGCTAAGCTTATCAATAGGGGCTAAACACACACTCACTCCCTTACCCCTCACACATTCGCCAACGTCATGGTTTAAACCTTGGACCTCTTAAAAAAGAGCCAAAGCCTGAACCATTGCATTGTCCCCCTTGGGACTAAACTTTTATGGTAAAGAGAAAACCTCAAGAGCCGCTCTTATGTGAGCAACAATGTCGTCCCATTCGACTATACCAATATATAGAGGGAAGCCACATGGGATTCTTTTTTGTGTCCCCCTTCGCATCCCAAAGGTTCGAACTAGGGACCTCCTGGGGCCAAGCTCGCCTTCTCCACTTGCACTACAAAAGCGGAAAAAAAATTTTAAGTTAGAAAGAAACCTTGAGAGCCACTCTTAGGTGGCTGACAATACTCTTCCATTCGGGTATTACCAATATGTATAGGGAAGCTACAATTTTTTTTTTTTGTGTTTCTCTTCACATTATAGCGACTCGAACCTTGAACCTTGAGTTTCTAAGCTCACCTTCTCCCCACTTAACTTGATTTTATGTTTTTTCAATAACTTTTTTATCTTAATTTAAAATAATGAATAAAATATATTTTTTAATTATCATGTTATTTTTTTATGTTGAGTATATTTTATAATATTTTTATTATGAAAGTTACTTAAGACTCGTATACTCTCACCGAAAAAAAAAATCTAAACCTATCTTAAAAAGCATTTAAAATTTTGAAGAGTCGTAAATTTTTTAGTTATCAGATAGATGTAAAAGTTAAATTTTCAAATTTATAATTATGTAACTTTTTTTAACATAATAAATAATTAAATTTTATTAAAAATACTAGTGTTATAATTAAATTTTATTAAAAATACTAGTGTTATGTAGAAGAGACAGATATAGAATATAATTATTTTATAATTTTACAATTATTTGTTTTTGATGGATCATTATTTAATTTTAAATAGTTTTATTTTAATTTTTTTAACTTTATTATAGATAAAGATAAGATCAAGGAAAACTTGATCTTTTAAAAAGTAATACTAAAGATAAAATTAATGGAAATTTAACTTTTAAAGAATAAGATCAAAAAGTTGTTTTTGTTTTTAAAACGTTTATAATAAGTAAAGATAAATTCAAGGAACTTTTAAAAATAAGACCAAAAAATTAAGATAATCAATTAAAAAACAAATCAACTTACCTATCTTTCTGTTATATCAATAACAAATATAAAATATAATTAATCACAAACTTTACAACTATTTGCAACAGTGCACACCCACCTACCCCCAACGTATCCTAGTAACTGTAACAATTATATATATAAACCATCTGTAACCATTTTTGAAAAGTATAACCACTTTGCTTTTCAATGCCCTTTTTAGTATCTCTATGTTACTTGACCAACCCAATTCAGTACAATATCATTTTCTGTATACAACACCTCCTTTCCTGGTGCGGTGTGGCCCTAGTTGATGCTTCCTAATTTGTTAACAGAATGTCCTACTCGGTCATTGTCACCGTCGTCCAGAGTCAATCCATCAACCATGATACTGTATTTTTCAACTCAACAATAAAGGTGGTGGTAAAAATATCAAACTCATCCTTACTGTTCATCTCAATTACAATTCCAGCCAGGGGACTGGTCGTATGGGGCTACGAGCGTTGCCTGCCATTCCTTAGACCATTCCTTAGAATTTGTGGTCTACCCATGCATTGAAATCGGGCGTTTACAGTTTTTGGGCCAGTGTAAAAGACAAGGGCAGCTCACGGGATCACCAACTTGTCACGGGATTCTGCTCACACTTGCTGCTTCTGCTCTCTTGCTTTCTCCTCGTTCTGACTTCTTTTTCTTTGTCTTCTCTCCACTGCTTTAAATGCTTCTTTCAGTTTCCTATATTTCCCATCTCTACTGAAATCTCCAAGGGGTGGAGGAGGAAGGCCAAGAAGGAGAGGAGTAGGATTGGGAAAGGAAGGATGATGAGTTTAACTGTAAAAGTGCTCCTCTTGTTGTGCATGGCCTTAGAAATGGAGGCCCAGTTATCTGTGGATTATTACCAAAAGAGCTGTCCCCAGGTGGAGAAGATTATCCGAGCAGAAATGATAAGGAAACAGGCCGCCAATCCTACCACTGCTGCTGGCGCCCTTCGCATTTTCTTCCATGACTGTTTTGTTGAGGTCAGAATAGGACCCAATTGGTTTGTGGCATCTATATCAGAATTGGACCAAATTGGTTTGTGGCATCTATTTTTTTTTTTTATATATATAGAACAGCTGATCACAAGATCAAATCTTCGATCATCTGATTTCGATTTTAAAACTAATTCGGTTTGATGGTGATGTGATGGGTGTAGGGATGTGATGCTTCTGTGTTTATTGGATCCACTCCCAGCAACAAGGCCGAGAGGGACGCCGAGATAAATCTGTCGTTGCCCGGGGACGGCTTCGATGCGGTTGCAAGAGCAAAGACTGCGGTGGAAGCCCAATGTCCCGGCGTTGTTTCCTGCGCAGACATTCTGTCCATTGCAACGAGGGATCTTATATCGTGGTGGGATTTAAAGTTTTTCACTTTGTTGGTAGTTAAGATTACCAGTGTTAGATGAAGTTGAAGCTTAGGAGGGGCTTAAAAAAAAAAAAACTTTTAGGTTAGGTTGAATTATGGACTTCCCGTTTAAGAGGGTTAGTCTCTCTTTTTCCACTTGCGCTACAAAGGTAGACAAAAAAAAATAAAGAAACATCGAGAACCACTAAAAAATTTTAGGTTAGAAAGAAACCTCGAGAGCCACTCTTTGATGATGGACAATGCTGGCCCATCGAGGTATACCACTATCTAGTGGGAAGGCACAAGAGATTTTTTTTTGTGTCCTTCTTATCGGAAAAGTTCGAATCATGTTTAACGGGTCAAGCTTGCCTTCTCCACTTAAGTTCTTATGTTTTCCCAATAACTTTAATAAATAAAATAATTTTTTTTACTTATTATGTTATTTTTTTTTTGAAAAATAATTTGAAAAAACTTGTATTAAAACAAAGATCATTTACAAGTTGGGATGAGACTTCTCCCAGCCTTAGCCAAAGAGAACACATGTTTACAATAGTAAAAGAAGATTTGCATTGGAGCCAAATCTCTTAAACCATATTTCTACAATGGTTGTTCACCTGTTTACAACTATAAAAGAAGATCTACATTGGAGCACAAATCTCCTAAACCATATTTCTGGAATGGTTGTCCAAATTAGCTAAACACTGGATTTGCTCACCAACCTGCCTAATCATCTCATCCTCAATAGCCATGTCACTGTGCCACTGAACCCCTACCTCCTTCTCAGTGCCCATCTTAGCCAGGAAGTCTGCCACTTTATTTAGATCTCTACTCACATAAACTGGAATCACATCATCTAATTCCCTCCACAATTCCTTAATTTGAGTGACAAGAATCCTCAACCTCCATGTCTTCAAAGCAAAGTTCCTCATGCAATCTAGAGCTCCAACCATTATTTGAGAATCTGATTCTAGGATTATCCTCCTGTAACCTTGTTTTACTGCCCAAATAGAAGCATATTTGATAGCTAAGGCTTCCACTTCATTGTTTGTGGCTCTTCCCAAGCCTTGCAGTTCCCAATAGAGCATTGTTCCAACATGATTCCGGCAAACCACTCCAATTCTAGCTCTACCCGGATTGCCTTTTGCAGCTCCATCAGTATTAATTTTAATCCAACCTTCTAGGGGTGGTTTCCAACTAGCTCTGTCCTGCCCCTCTTGCACTTCAACTTCCTTCTCCATTGTCCCTATAACAACCTGAGTTTCCTCTTTAGCATACACTGCCACAGTTTCTGTGACTTTGCTCCAAATGACCTGCCAAACTCCATCTAAAGATGAAAAGGTTTCTCTAAAAATTTTGCCATTTCTCTCCAACCACACTTGCCACCAAATGAATTTTAATCCAAGCTCCCAACCAATACAAAGAGCTTTAGATTTAAATCTACCCCTCTTCCATATTTCCCAAATATTAATCCGATTCAAATCACCATTAACTCAAATTTTATAATATAAAAACCATCTCTCCTAGATCTGGCGCATGAATGGGCACTCAAACATCAAGTGATCAGTTGTTTCCTCACTCTTGTAGCATAAAACACATTGATATGGACCAATGATTCCCCTACATATGAGATTATCAAAAGTAAGAATTCCATTATGCATGAACTGCCAGGCAAAAAAGTTTACTTTCAGCCAACCCTTGGACTGCCAAATCTTTCTCCAATCCTCAACCTGATATGCATGAGGAGGAGGCTCTAGAAGGATCTTATCATATCCATCCTTCACTGTGTAGACACCAAGGCTCCCATAGCCCCAAGCTAATTCATCCTCCTCATCTCTACCTATGAGAAATATTTCTGCCAAGATTTTAGTCATGATGGGTGTCAAATCTGGAGGGATTGAAATTGGCCACTCATCCAACTTCTTAAACTGCTTAAACTTATAATCCCCCAACTGACTAGTGTTGAAATAACTTTCAATTTGGACCCAACCCCTAGTTTCCATGGCTATTTTTATTGGTTGCAGTTCAAGAAATTCAACAATGATAGGTGGGTATTGATCCCATGAATCTATCCAAAATCGTGCCTTCTCCCCTCTCCCCACTTTCCAAAATAATCCATATTTCACTACCTGAGATCCTAACTTAAGAGCCTACCACACTAAGGATCCATTACCATCCAAAGGGAAATGACCCACCTCATTTGGGTTTACCTATCCCAAATATTTACTAGTTAAAATTCTACTGAATAAAGAAGTTGGTTGGGAAATCCACCTCTAGTAAAGCTTTCCAGCCAAAGCTTTATTATTTAACTTTGATCTTCTTAGTCCCAAACCTCCTTTTACCTTGGGTTGGCTTACTTTCTCCCAACCTACTAAGGCCCATTTCCTCTCTCCTTTTACTCCTTCCCATAAAAATTTTCTAGCCATCTTGTCCAACTCTTTCCATATGGTATGTGGGGCAGCAAGGATAGAAAATTTATAAATTGGCATGGCCTGAATGATTGACTATAAAAAAGTTAATCTACCCCCATAGCTTAACCATTTGTGAGACCAATGATTAATTCTTTCCTTGATACAGTCCAAAATATTCCTCCAGATATCTATTTTTAGTTTTTTAAAATGCAAAGGGACCCCCAAGTATACCACTGGGAGAGAAGTCCTTGTGAATCCCAAGATCTCTAAAATTCTATCCTGAAGCCTTTGATCAAGATTGAAAAAGACCACTTTGGATTTTTTATCATTGATGACTTGGTTTGTAGCCCTAAGGTAGACATTAAGTGTATCTCTAATCATTCTTGCTTCCCTGAAGTTGGCCACTCCCACCAATCCTGTGTCATCCACAAACTGTAGGTGAGTCAAAACTTCCTCACCCACCTTGATACCTATTAGCAAACCTTGTTGTCTTCTCCTCAAGATGAGTCTACCCAAGCCTTCAACCAATATGAGAAAAATATAGGGGGAACAAGGATCTCCTTGATGAAGGCCTCGAGTAGCTCCAAACGGTTGTGAGGGAAGACCCTTGATTAACACTGAGTATGTCGGAGTAGAAACACAACTCATGACCCATTCTATCCAATCCTGAGAGAAACCAAAGGCTGCCATCATCTTTGACAAGAAGCTCCACTCCACCCTATCATAAGCCTTTGACATATCCAATTTTATGAACATTCCTCTATTACCAGATGTTTGCATTGAATGGATTGCCTCCTGAGCTAGAACCACACCATCCAAGATCTGCCTACCCTCTACAAAACCCCCTTGCTCTGAGGAGATAATGCTATGTAGAAGAGGTTTTAGCCACTCAACCATTACCTTTGTGATTATTTTATATATGACATTGCATAAGGCAATAGGTCTATAATCTGAAATATGCACCCCCTCCTCCCCTTTTGGAATTAAGGCAATGAAAGTATGATTTAATGCTTTAAGCATTCTTTTACTACCTTTGGACTCCTCTATAACAACCATTACATCCTCCTCCAAGTTGTCCCAGAAGGCCTAAAAAACTCAATTGGAAAGCCATCTGGACCTGGTGTTTTTCGATGCTCATTCCAAAGACTACATTCTTCAGTTCCTCTCTATCAATGGGTTTAAGTAGGGCCTGATTTTCTTCTTCAGAGATAACAGAGGGTATGACAACAAGAACTTCTTTTTGAGCCTCTTCATATTGCACCATACTTTCCTTAAATAGTTTAGAAAAATAATCCATTGAATGGAAATGCATACCTAGAATTGTATCAAAGGAGTGTCCATTCTCATCTTGAAGAGCTTCCATGTTGTTCGTCTATCTCCTAGCATAAGCAGCCCGATGGAAAAATTTGGTATTTTTATCACCTTCTAATAACCAAGTGGTTCTTGCTCTCTATTTCCAGTAGGTCTCCTCTTGGTTGTCAATGTCCTCAACCGCTTTATGCAATGCATCATCCTCTTCTTTGAGCTGCTCTATAATTGTTCCTTCCCTAAAGTGTTTTTGAACCTCATCCCATCTGGCCACCAATGGAGCTCTTTGGACCTGGAAGTCTGTCTTGTTAGCTCACCTCCATTGTTTCAGTTGATCTTTGACATAATGAAGTTGTTTGTGGAATCTAAACATTGTTGTCCCATATGTTGGGCGGCCTTCTTCCCACCACTATGGAATTTTCTTTCGAAGTTCCTCTTTTTGTAACCAAAAGTTTTCAAATTTAAATGGTTTGTGATGTTGCACTGTCTTGATCCCCCTTCCAAAAAAATGGGAAAGTGATATGAAACTGGACCCTCCAAAATCTGAAATTTTATATTCCATTTTACAAATGCCTCCTCTGAAACCAAAAAATGATCTAACTTCACCTTCCTGCTATGTGGCTCCCTCCTCTTATTAGTCCAAGTATAGTTGGTTCCAGGGCATTTAATATCCACCAAGTGTAATGCCTGGACTTGGGCAATCATAAGTCGATCCCCTGGGTCCAAAATTGGGGTTCCCCCTTCCTGATCTCTAGAGGATAATTTAGCATTAAAATCCCCAACAATAATCCAGTCTAACTCTTCCCTTGAGACTCTCATGTTATGCACAACTTTCCATTGATGCATCTGACCATCTAGGTTTTGAGCCCCATAAAAATTTATGATTAAAACATGTTCAACTGTGACATTGTTCCTAAAATGTGATGTGAGGACACCCCTCCAAGCTATATGTTCTATTGCAGTCCATTCAAGAGAGTTCCAAAAAGTAACTATCCCCCCTAAGGCCCCTTGGGCAGCCACTTCCATATGACCAACACCCCTCCAAAGTCTATTTACTATTTTACACATAAGATCCAATGATATTTTTATCTCCTGGATAAGCAAAAAATCTATTTTACATTTTTCTAAGAGTCTTCGAACAACAGATTGATGGGTTCTACTATTTAAACCCCTAACATTCCATGATTGTATAATCATTGGTTACCTTGAGAGCAGTAAAAATCTATTGGCCTCACCGATCCTCCAGTGATCAATTTGTCTCCTTGAACTGCTATCAATTCCTTATTTGATTTTCTACCCACTCCTTGAGAGCTGCTATTTTTTATCTCTTTTCCACCTGAGTTATCCCTAGAGTTGGCCTTTCTCTATTCTTTTCTGCTATGCCCATGATGACATCCTTAATTATCGGTTGCTCTTGGTTATGCACTATCAATGCCCCTGCACTCTCTGATTGTGGTAACTCACTGCACTCAATTACCTGCTCTATGATGGGAGGAGATGAAAGAGGGGCTTGAACATGGTTGTTATTATTTTCATTATTCCCATCCACTCCTTCCATGAATTGTTCTTCTTCTTGGTCCATTAGTGTCTTAAAGATCTCATACCTATTGGAGGGCTTGAGTTGGGTTTGCTCTTTACCATATTTTTTCTTTTGCCTTCTCCTTCTTTTGGGTTGTTCAAAACCATCTCCCTATGCTTCTTTACCCTGAGAAATATTGGTTGTTTCTTTATTGATTGTTGACTTACCCTCCTTAGGAAGATTTGACATTCCCAGAGGAGCCTCCATTTTTATGTTCATATTATTTGGGCAAGATCGGGCCAAATGCCCATATTTGTGGTAAACTCTGCATCTGAAGGGCAATGCCTCATAATCCAGTTGTTGAATCCAAGATAGTCCTGCAAGTTCGAGTTCCACCTCTACCGACAAAGGCTGGCTAAGATCCATTTCCACACATAATATTGCATAAACAATTGTGTTTCCTTCCATTGTGTCTTTGGAAACACCCAAATGTCTTCCAAGGGAATTGTCGATAATTTCCAATACCTGCTCACTCCAAAACTCCATTGGAAGTGCATACAAATGGATCCAAACCGGGACAACAGTGGGTTCAATTCGAGGATCAAATCCCACTCTCCAGGGTTGAACAAATAATCCTGCCGGACCATGATTCCTCTTTTCTGATTCGAAAGCCCTATTTCTATCGACAAGTGAAGAAAAACTAACAATAAAATATCCATTGCTAATAAACCACAAAGAATACTCACCAAGAGGCTCCCAATTTTGTCGGACCCAAGAATGCAAAAAATTCAGGGTAGGGCGAATACCCATGAATTTACAGATCAAATCATGATTGGCTCTATATAAAATTGTTTCTTCGACCATCCTTTGCTCAATGACAATATTTGGCCTTGATTCTGACTGTGGCAAGCATCCATTAACTCGTTGAGATGTTGATCTATTTCTAGCAATCGTAAAGAGCATTTTTAATGCAGTTTTTTGTGCTTCTTCAGTCTCTGATGGAGATTTATCCTTTAACAAATCTGCAAAAGAACTATGTCTCTCTAAAAGAGGATCCGGAGGTGTCCCCATTGGGCCCTCCTGGGGCAGCAATCTTGTCTTCAAGTCCACAATAACCAGAAATCTCTTCGGCTACCCAACTGATGCCCTAGTTTTTTCTCTTCCCAATTATTATATTATTTTTATGTTAAATATATTTTATAATATTTTTATTAAAGTTAATGAAACTCGTATTCTCTCACAAAAAAAATCTAAACCTATCTAATTTAAACAGTCGTAACATCTTTAGCTATGAGATAGACGTAAAAGTAAAATTTCAAATCTAAAATCATGTAACGAATTTTTAAAATAAAAAATAATGAAATATCATTAAAAACTTTACTGGCATGTATAAGATACAGATTTAGAATATAATTATTCCAAAACCTTACAATTATTTGTTTTTAATAGATCATTATTTAATTTTTTTTGGTTTATATATACAACTGTTCTCTTTTTAACAACTTTTATTATAAAAGAAGATAAAGTCAACTAAAGTCTGATTTAGATGGAAAAAATTGAGACAATCCACAAAGAATAACAGTTATCTTTTTCTGAACATATATCAATAACAAATATAAAATATAATTGATCAGAAACTTTACAACTATTTGCCACCCAAATAAGAATGAACGTTCTAACTCCACCCACCCCCAACAAACCTATCCTAGTAACTGGAACAATTATATAAACCATCTGTAACCATCTCTGAATAGTATAACCACTTTGCTTTTCAGTATCTCTATGTTACTTAACCAATCCAATTCAGTACAATATCATTTGCTGTATACAACACCTCCTTTCTAGGTGCGGTGTGGCCCTAGTTGATGCTTCCTAATTTGTTAACAGAATGTCCTACCCGGTCATTGTCACGGTACTCCAGAGTCCATCAACCATGATACTGTATTATTCAACTCAACAATAAAGGTGGTGGTAAAAATATCAAACTCATCCTTCCTGTTCATCTCAATTGCAATTCCAGCCAGGGGACTGGTCGTATGGGGCTACGAGCCTTGCCTGCCATTCCTTAGACCATTCCTTAGAATTTGTGGTCTACCCATGCATTGAAATCGGGCGTTTACATTTTTTTGGGCCAGTGTAAAAGACAAGGGCAGCTCACGGGATCACCAAATAGTCACGGGATTCTGCTCACACTTGCTGCTTCTGCTCTCTTCCTTTCTCCTCGTTCTGACTTCTTTTTCTTTGTCTTCTCTCCACTGCTTTAAATGCTTCTTTCAGTTTCCTATATTTCCCATCTCTACTGAAATCTCCAACGGGTGGAGGAGGAAAGCCAAGAAGGAGAGGAGTAGGATTGGGAAAGGAAGGATGATGAGTTTAACTGTAAAAGTGCTGCTCTTGTTGTGCATGGCCTTAGAAATGGAGGCCCAGTTATCTGTGGATTATTACCAAAAGAGCTGCCCCCAGGTGGAGAAGATTATCCGAGCAGAAATGATAAGGAAACAGGCCGCCAATCCTACCACTGCTGCTGGCACCCTTCGCATTTTCTTCCATGACTGTTTTGTTGAGGTCAGAATAGGACCCAATTGGTTTGTGGCATCTATATCAGAATAGGACCAAATTGGTTTGTGGCATCTATTTTTTTATACATAATTATTTTTTTAAATAATTGATTACTGATTACAAGATCAAGTCGCATTACTTCCTATTATTTATCGCAATTGGATTTGATGGTAATATGATGGGTGTAGGGATGTGATGCTTCTGTGCTTATTGGATCCACTCCCAGCAACAAGGCGGAGAGGGATGCCGAGATAAATCTGTCGTTGCCCGGAGACGGCTTCGATGCGGTTACAAGAGCAAAGACTGCGGTGGAAGCCCAATGTCCCGGCGTTGTTTCCTGCGCAGACATTCTTTCCATTGCAACGAGGGATCTTATATCGCTGGTGGGATTAAGTTTTTTTCACTTTGTTGGTAGTTAAGATTACTAGTGTTAGATGTTGTGTTTGACAGATGAAGTTAAAAGCAGGTAGGAGGGCCTTATTATCCTGTGAAGAAGGGGAGGAAAGACGGGCGCATCTCGCAGGCCTCTAGAGTTGCAGGAAACCTTCCACTTCCTACCATGAGTCTGGACATCCTCACTGCTCTCTTTAGGTCTAATGGCTTGACTCAAGAGGAAATGGTCACTCTTTCCGGTAAGTTCAATTTCAGACCACCACCTAATTGAAAGAGTTGCAGTCCTCATATGAATTTGACGCCCAATAACACTAATTTCAGCTATGAATGCTGAAGGTTTAACATGATTTTATAAGATTCTAGACCTAACACATTTTTTTTTTCCTGAAAACCTTATAGTTCAAATTTTTATCCGATCCTACCATATGGGCCTTAGTTTTTACTAATTTTTATGGGCTTTCCACAACAATGTCAGATTGTTTAATTTTTTTTGAACAGGAGGCCACACGGTGGGATTTGCCCACTGCAAGGAGTTTCTGAAGAGAATATATGGGTACAACAAGACCAGCCATGTTGATCCCACCATGAATTTTGAGTATGCAATGGGCCTGAGGCGGGCCTGCCCTCGAGTGAAACTGGACCCTACGATCGTTGCCTTCAATGACGTCAACTCCCCGAGGAAATTCGACAATGGGTTCTACAGGAACTTGCCGCAGGGCCTGGGGTTGCTTGCTTCGGATCAAATTCTTTACACAGACCCCCGTTCTAGGGGTCTGGTGCAACTCTACTCCTCCAACCAGACTGCTTTCTTCACAGCTTTCGTTGCTGCCATGGACAAGTTGGGTAGCGTCCGTGTCAAGACTGGCTCCCAGGGGGAGGTCAGGACAAGATGCGATGCATTCAATTGAATCCAAATTTGACATGTCCTAAATGTAATCCATGGTTTCTATCTTCTATTTTTTTTCTTAATTATATCATATATTATGACTTACCACCCAAAAAAAATGAACCAAAACAAGAAATTGCCTATCCTTTTTGGATAGGATATCTAAGATTTTATTACAATGTCAATGGCTGTTGCTCATAGCGGTAGTGGACATGTTTTAGGGGTTTCCATGTGAAGGCTACTGATAACATAGAGGGCCCAATTATTGATGCATGAATTTTTTTTATTTTTTTTTATTTTTTTTTAATAGAACAATTGATGCAAAGCTGGTCTATAAGTTTCTTGGATTTCGTTCATTCCATGGCTAACTCCACTGTGTGGAATATTTTATTAAAGTGGAATAGTTTATTTGGTCCCAAAACGGCCAAGCAGTACTTTACAATCTGGAAAGATTTCTATCTGATTGTCTTGTTGAATTCTCCGAAGCTGATAGTCATCAATAATTGTTTTTGCACAGTAAAAGAAAAAGCATCTAATGAATCAAAATCTCTAGTATTTGGCTACTAACAACTTTTCCTTAAAAATGTTTGAATTTAGATTTTTTAAATAAAATTTAAAGATGTATTATTATAATATCTTTCATTAGACTAAATTTTTTAAAGAATCTTAGTCCTTCCTAGTTTTTATGCACAGCTAAGGAAACTTAAGTTAAAATCACCATATAAAAACGCTTAAAAAATCTATATTTTATTCTAAATTTTTTTAATTTTCATTAAAAATCCTAATAGTAAAAACATTTATGCTATGTGAAAGGAGACTCAATACAAAGAAAGAATAGTGAAGTCATTTTTGTTCTTTGAAAGGTATAGGTGAGTTCATGACTGTTTTACAACAAAATATTTGAAAACTTTTAGTCTTATAAAAGTTTTCATCCAAAAGTTTTATAATAGTATAATCATTTATGCTGTGACCCAATCAAAAAATAGTGAATCCATTTATGTAACCTGAAAGTAAAAAATAATGAATCCATTTATGTACCGTGAAAGTACAGTACAGTATAATAGTGAAATCATTTATGCCATGTGACCCAATCCAAAAAACAGTGAAGCCATTCATGTAACCTGAAAGGTACAGTACTACATAGGTGAGTTCATGACTGTTCCACAACAAAGATATACCAGATGGCCTGCCCCCTTACGACCCAGGTCTGCAAACTGTAAATTGAATGTGGTTGGGTAGACCAATGTAGGCCCCTTCAAAACTATTTGGACTCGTGGCTAGTCTGTCATATTGAAGGACAAAGTAACTTTATCCAGTAAAAGGAGATTGCTCTTTGACTTATTTAAACTCAATACGTCTTTCCTTTCTTTTTATCTTCCTTTGAGGGGAATGTTGTTATTGTTAGATGTCATAATTAAAAACTGGCTATAAAATGTGGCTAAGATTTCCAAAAAAAAAAAATTGTACAAATATTATGGCATATTCTCTGATCTGTTTTGGATAACTTGCTTAAGAGATAAGGGAAAGGCGATAGGATAATTCTTTTCTTCATATATATATATATACGGAAAAAAAATCAACATGCAGGGATTCCAACCAACATAAAAGGGCTAGTGAATTGACATATTTACAATGTCATTTTCTTTTTAAATGTATAGATGCCTGATGTAATTAACTAGTAGTGATGGTGTGTCTCATCTAAGGATTTAAAAAAAAAAATTAAACATTAAAATTATATTATTATTTATTAAAGAGATAAAGTTATAAAGTTTTTGAAGGTTAGTAGATTGGTAAGTGTTTGTCTGGTCAGGCATTTGAAGGTTCAAACCTTTGGAGTAGCCTTATCAAGAAGATATCCAGGTTCAAACCTCCGAGGTAGCTTGTTTGCAAAGGTAGTAGTCGGTAGTAGTCTGCTCTGAATCCTTTGAATGTGCGTTAGATCTACGATGACGGTACGAATTTTGAGCTACCGGTGGTTTCCTTCACACCGGGTTAACAATAACGAAGCCGAATAAATTTGATGGAAGTAACCCATGTAGTTTGAACCCTGCGCTTATCAGTTGTTAAAAATAATGTGGAAAAAAGATAGTGGTTATGACTAACTCTATATATTCCAAAAAAAAAAAATAGAATTGTAAAAACATCAAATTCATATTATCCATGAAAATTAGACTACATACATAATGTAGTTACTATTATTACATATTGGCATCCAAATTATACTATCTTCATGAAATCTCACATCATAACGGACATAATGACTATGTTGTATTGGATTGCCTATATTCTCAATAAATAATATTCAAACTTGTAGGCAAGTAAACTATGGCTGCTTTTTTAATCTTAGTCAGACACAACTCCCCCTTCATCTTTTAATTACACATGGATGATCCATTATAAAATTGGCATCTCCTTATCAACAAATAGTGCATGTAAGTGGTCTTTTATGGCTAAATTATTCAATATAGTATATCTTTGGAGTTTGAATGCCCAAGAATGTATATCATTATTAATATTGATGTGGAAGCATCCAAATAATTATAGGCACGGTAACTATAACCATGAGTTATCTTATTTTTACATATAAAGAAGGGAGAGGAACCAATAGAAAAATGAGAGGAGCGACATGCATGGAGAAAAAAGAAAAAGTGGTATGCAAAGAAGGAAGAGGAAGAGAAAGAGAGAAATTTAAGTAGAGGTTTCTGTTATTTATTTATACAAGGGAGTCAAAGAAAAGATATTGTAATATACAATTGACTAGTATATTAGCAATAATATTAGTAATTGTATTAAAATATTGTAGGTCGTATAGGCTGGTTTTTGTACAAGATTACAGGTAAATTACAATTTGGGAGAAAACATTATTCAAGTAAGAATTGTCATGTCGTTCAAGTAGGAATTATCATCCAAGATTGGTTGTTCGAGTCAGTTGTCTTATTCGCAACTGACTTTTCAAGTGGAAGTTGCACCGTTCAAGAGGATGTCATTCAAGTGATGTTTCATACAAGTAGAAATAGCACCATGTTCTTCAAGTGGAAATTACATCGTGTTATACAAGGGGAAGTTGCATCTTTCGTACAAGGAGAAGTTGCATCGTTTTGTCCAAGGGGAAGTTGAAGTTGTACAATGTTGTACAAGTGGAAGTTGCATAGTGTAGTACAAGTGGAAGTTGCACAGTATTATACAAGCGGAAATTGTCTTGCTTATTGTCATCTTGTCATCTAGTGCATGCAAATCAGAACAAAACTAAATGTTGCACTTTGGGTGTTAGTAAACTGAGGATTCTTTGTTGTTAGGGGGGTTATTGTTCAGTTGATCCCTCTATCTAAATTGCATCATTTAGTATCAAATCCAGAGATTTTTTTAGAATAACATTATGAGGAAGAGGAAAATTGCACATTTTGTGACTTCAACCAACGAATATAGCTGAAATGCTAAGAGAAATCACCACTAGACTAGATGAAATTGAGACTACCCAAAGGAGAGATGTTTATCTTGAGGAAGTTAGTGACAATGAAGAGGAGAAAACTAGTTACACAAAATATCGAGACGAAGAACAAGAATAAGAACTAGAGTAACAATTGATTCAGACAATCTCAACTATGGGAAGTAAACGAAACATGGATACTCCCAATTTTAATGGAAATTTGAATCTTGAAGAATTGATAGATTGGGTAATTGACATGGAGATATTATTTGATGATGCATCTATGGAGGATCCAAAGTGGGTCAAATTTTCTTGCATGCATTTGAAGGAACATTCTTCAATTTGGTGGTAGATCATGTCCAAACAAAGACTAACGAAAAGGAAAGGATAGAATCCAAATATGGGAAAAGTTTGTAGTTAAATTAAAATCAAATTTTATACCATATAATTGTCAAATTAAGTTGTTTAGAAGACCACCAAAACCTTAAACAAAAGGAGTTATGAGTTAAAGAGTATACAAAACACTTCTATAAGTTGACCATAAAAGTAGGTCATATTTAAGATGATGAAGAAAAGGTGGCAAGATATATCAATGGTCTAAGGTTATCATACAAGATAAAATTAGTATGATTTAAATTAGAATAGCTGAGGAGGTATATCAATATGCAGTCAAGGCAAAATAAAAGTTGACTCACAAGAAACAAAACAATTCTAGAGGAAGAGGACGTTTCTCTAGAGGAAGAGAACAATAAAATAGTGGTAGAGAGCAACATATACAAGGAGAAGTTAGTACTTATCAAAGTGATTTCAACCAAAGTACTTGAGAAAAGGGTAAATCATCAAGAGGAAGAGGTGGATTTGGTAGAGGAAGAGAACATGGTTTTATTGGCAAGTGTTATAGGTGCTTGTAATAAGAACATAGAGCATATAAATATCCTCAAACACAATAAAATTGCAAGCATGGAAAGGAAGCCCATAACCAAATTGCACAAGAAAATGATGATAGTATTGCTTCACCAAAGTATATGGAGGAACCAGAACAAGGAGAGTTACTTATGATGAAAAGGATCTTGTTAAAACCAACTAAGGAGGTGTATGAACTGATGCAAAGAAGTCTTTTTATATGCAAATCAAGAGGTGAGTGTTGTAACATCATTGTTTACAACGAGAGTACAAATAATTTAGTGTCTACAGAGATGGTAGAAAATCTTGGGTTGAAGAGGATTGAACACCCAAATCTATATAAGATGTCATGGTTGCAAAAGGGACATCAAATTTTTGTGAATGAACAATGTATGATAGACTTCCAAATTGGTTCTTACAAATATGAGATACTATGTGATGTTATGCCTATGGATGCTTGTCATGTCTTGTTGGGAAGGCCATGGTAGTTTGATAGAAAGGTAGTGCATGATGGTTGGGTGAACACCTGCACTATTGAGAAAGATGGTGAATGGTTATACATTAATTCTATTATAGGATAAAGGAGAAAAGGTGGACAATAGTCTGATAGTGTGCCAAAATATAGATAAATAATTCTCTAAAGGTTATAAGATAAACTCGAAGAGAGAAATGATAGTGTTGAGAGGAGTTGTAAAATAAGTGGAGGAAAAGGTGGACACAAGTAAGAGAATAAGCATGGGAAAGAGGTTGTTGGCCCAAACGACTAGTAGTAATGATGAAGACGATAGTGCAATAATTTTTGCTTCTATAGAGAAAGCGAGAGAAAAGCAATCATAAGAGACAATAGAGGAAGACGAATCTCATCAAGTCATTGATGGCTATGACAAAGGCCATATTATTGAAGAACATAGTGGGGATAAAGAGTTTGGATGCTTTGAAAGGTACACCAAAGGTATTGGTTCCAAGTTAATAAAAGGAATGAGACATGATGGCAAAGGATTGAGAAGATATGGGCAAGGTGTCAAAATACCCATAATGCCAAAAATAAAGCTAAAGAATGAAGGACTTGGATATACAAGTCAAGAAAAAAGCAATAAGGCCAAATTTGTGAGAAGTGAAATCAATATAGGGGATGAAGGTCCTAGGATGGGTTGTTGCAATCATTTTGAAAGATCTGGACATGTGGTAACTAGGTGTTGGAACCTATATCCTTTTGAGATTTGTGGAGAATATAATCCTCAATCGCTTTACACAATGCATCATCCTCTTCTTTGAGCTGCTCTGTAATTGTTCCTTCCCTAAAGTGTTTTTGAACCTCATCCCATCTAGCCACCAATGGAGCTCTTTGGACCTGGAAGTCTGTCTTGTTAGATTGCCTCCATTATTTCAGTTGATCTTGACATAATGAAGTTGTTTATGGAATCTAAACATTGTTGTCCCATATGTTGGGCGGCCTTCTTCCCACCACTGTGGAATTTTATTTCGAAGTTCCTCTTTTTATAACCAAAAGTTTTCAAATTTAAATAGTTTGTGATGTTGCACTGTCTTGATCCCCCTTCCAACAAAATGGGAAGGTGATCTGAAACTGGACCCTCCAAAATATGAAATTTTACATTACATTTTACAAATGCCTTCTCTGAAACCAAAAAATGGTCTAACTTCACCTTCCTGCTATGTGGATTCCTCCTCTTATTAGTCCAATTATAGTTGGTTCCAGGGCATTTAATATCCACCAAGAATGTCTGGACTTGGGAAATCATAAGTCGATCCCCTAGGTCCAAAATTGGGGTTCCCCATTCCTGATATCTAGAGGATAATTTAGCATTAAAATCCCCAACAATAATCCAGTCTAACTCTTCCCTTGAGACTCTCATGTTATGCACAACTTTCCATTGATGCATCTGACCATCTAGGTTTTGAGCCCCATAAAAATGTGTGATTAAAACATGTTCAACTGTGACAGTTCATAAAATGTGATGTGAGAACACCCCTCCAAGATATATGTTCTATTGTAGACCATTCAAGAGCATTACAAAAAGAAACTATCCCGCCTGAGGCCCCTTGGGCAGCCACTTCCATATGACCAACACCTCTCCAAAGTATATTTACTATTTTACACATAAGATCCAATGACATTTTTGTCTCCTAGATAAGCAAAAAATCTATTTTACATTTTTCTAAGAGTATTTGAATAGCAGATTGATGGGTTCTACTGTTTAAACCCCTAACATTCCATGATTGTATAATCATTGGTAAAATTGAGAACAGTAAAAATCTATTGGCCTCACCGATCCTCCACTGATCAGTTTGTCTCCTTGAACTGCTATCAATTCCTTATTTTATTTTCTACCCACTCCTTGAGAGCTACTATTTTTTGATCTCTTTTCCACCTGAGTTATCCCTAGAGTGGGCCTTTCTCTATTCTTTTCAGCTATGCCCATGATGACATCCTTAATTATCGGTTGCTCTTGGTTATGCATTATCAATACCCCTACACTCTCTGATTATGGTAATTCACTGCACTCAATTACCTACTCTATGATGGTAGGAAATGAAAGAGGGGCTTGAACATGGTTGTTATTATTTTCATTATTCCCATCCACTCTTTCCATGAATTGTTCTTCTTGGTCCATTAGTGTCTTAAAGATCTCATACCTATTGGAGGGCTTGATTTGGGTTTGCTCTTTACCATATTTTTCTTTTGCCTTCTCCTTATTTTGGGTTGTTCAAAATCATATCCCTGTGCTTCTTTGCCTTAAGAAATATTGGTTGTTTCTTTATTGATTGTTGACTTACCCTCCTTAGCAATATTTGACATTCCTAGAGGAATCTCCATTTTTATGTTCATATTATTTGGGCAAGATCAGGCCAAATGCCCATAGTTGTGGTAAAATCTGCATCTGAAGGGCAATGCCTCATAATCCAGTTGTTGAATCCAAGATAGTCCTACAAGTTCGAGTTCCACCTCTATTGACAAAGGCTGGCTAAGATCCATTTCCACACATAATCTTGCATAAAAAGTTGTGTTTCCTTCCATTGTGTCTTTGAAAACACCCAAATGTCTTCCAAGGGAATTGTCGATAATTTCCAATACCTACTCACTCCAAAAATCCATTGGAAGTGCATACAAATGGATCCAAATCGGGACAACAATGGGTTCCATTCGAGGATCAAATCCTACTCTCCAGGGTTGAACAAATAATCCTACCGGACCATGATTCCTTTTTTTTTATTCGAAAGCCCTATTTCTATCGACAAGTGAAGAAAAACTAACAATAAAATATCCATTGCTAATAAACCACAAAGAATACTCACCAAGAGACTCCCAGTTTTACCGGACCTAAGAATGCAAAAAATTTAGAGTAGGGCGAATACCCATGAATTTACATATCAAATCATGGTTGGCTCTATATAAAACTGTTTCTTCGACCATCCTTTGCTCAATGACAATCTTTGACCTTGATTTTGACTGTGGCAAACATCCATTAACTCATTGAGATGTTGATCTATTTCCAGCAGCTATAAAGAGCATTTTTAATATAGTTTTTTGTGCGTCTTCAGTCTCTGATGGAGATTTATCCTTTAAGAAATCTGCAAAAGAACTATGTCTCTCTAAAAAAGGATATGGAGGTGTCCTCATTGGGCACTCGTGGGACAACAATCTTATCTTCAAATCCACAGTAACCAGAAATCTCTTCAGCTACCCAAATGATGCCCTAATTTTTTCTTCCTAATTATTATGTTATTTTTATGTTAAATATATTTTATGATATTTTTATTAAAGTTAATGAAACTCGTATACTCTTTCACAAAAAAAAATCTAAACCTATCTAATTTAAACAGTCGTAACATCTTTAGCTATGAGATAGATGTAAAAGTAAAATTTCAAATCTACAACCATTTAACGATTTTTTAAAATAAAAAATAATTAATTATTGTAGGCTGATAATAGCCTGATGGAAAAATTTATTCTAATGATGATCAAGCCATAAAGCAAAAGGATAATTGTTGCTCCATAGATTGTAGGCTTTGCACAATAGAAGCAAATGGACCAAACTATAGTGGAATATTATAAATTATTTAAGTCACCAACTAGAGTTCATATGAGATAAATAATTCCATTGATTTATTACTTTATTCTCCTTTGTCTAGTGCACATGTTTATTGTAAATTAGAAATTAGTCCTTGAAAATGATGAAATTGGGAGGCAAATCCAAGAATTGATTCAAAATGGATACATGAGACCAAGTTCTTCAACATGTGGCAACCTAATTGTCTTGGCTCTAAAAATATGGATTATGAAGGATTTGTATTAACAATAGGTCTTTGAGTAAAATCATTATCAAAAACTATTAATAAATCCATTAAACAGATGACTTGTTGGACCATCCTCTTGGTGCACATTTCTTCATCATAATTGATCTCAAGTTTGGCTACATCAAATACACATAGAGCCCAATTGCATATAGAAGGCTACATTCAAATTCAAGGAGTATTTATTTGAGTGATTGATTATGCCTTTTGGATTGACCAATACACCTACCACATTCATGAGGATGATGGATGGCATCTTATATCCCAACACCAACACATTTCTAGTAGTCTATGTAGATGACATTCTCATCTATAGTAATAAGGGAGGAACACTTACAACATATTTGATGGGTACTTTAGATTCTTTAAAGACACAAGCTATATGGTAATTTAGAGAAGTGTTCATTTGGCATGATACAAATTTAGTACCTCAAATATATTATTAATAAAGAGGGAGTTAATGTTGATCCCAAGAAGATTTAGATAATTAGATATTAGCCTACCCCAAAGACTCTAATAGAGTTTCACATCCTTTTGGGTCTTGTCAATCTCTATCAAATATTTATATTCAGTTTCTCACACATTGCTTCACCACTATACCAAGTGACCAAAGGAGGCATCAAATCCAAGTTTCACTAGGGAGATACACAATAGAAGGAATTCAATAAATTGAATGACCAATTTGTTTAGATCTTATACTTTCTCTACTCAATTTGTATCAACCTTTTGGGATAGTGACTAATCCATTAGAGCAATCATTGGGAGGTATCCTCACACAACATAGACATCCAATTGCCTATCACAGTGAAACATTCAATGAATCAATTTAAAAATATCCCACATATGACGAGTTATATTCCATTGTATAATCATGTAAATAGTGGAAGCACTACACACTAGGTAAGGAAACCATAATCCATGAAGATCATAGACCTTTAGAATTTGTTTAAATGCATAATAAACTAATGCATGAAAGACATTAAAAGTGGGTCATATATCTACAACACTTTCATCTGATCATCAAGCATAGGAAAGAGAGTACCAATTTAGTAGTATACTATTTGAGCCAACCTCTAATCAAAGCACTCACCATAATTCTTTATTTATGTGGGTATGATAATTCCAATTGGTCCATATTTTACGAAATATATTTTAATTTTGTAGATATATATTCGGATCTTAATGTGGGTAAGCACATTTTTTATTTTTATTTGCAACATAACCGTATCCATTACACAATACATATTTTTGTACCAATAGTGATCACTCAAATATGGTTTTGAGAGCACACTTTAGCAAAGTAGCAAGTCACTTCAGGGTGGAAAAATATTAGCAATTCTTCAAAATTACTTATATTGGACCAAAACGAAGAATGATATCGAGAGGTACATCAAGCCATGTACCCCCTATGTTATTGCCAAATCAACCAACAAGAACTAAAGACTGTATACTTCATTGGCAGTGCCATCTAAGCCTTGGAAATATGTCTCCATGGATTTCCTCTTATGAATAGCTAAAATTTGAGAATTTTTTAGTCCACCCTATAGGCTATGATTGACACCAAGTTGACCATGTCCATAACCTTCCATCCTCATATTGATGGTTAGCTAAAATTTGGGATAAGATACTCTTCTAAATTCAACATAGGTACATTTGAACTCTACATAACTCTATCAAACACAACCTATTTCATGTCTATTTTGGGTTTCAACCGTTAACACCAACTATTACAACACTCCCTA
This sequence comes from Wollemia nobilis, assembly GCA_028583015.1. NCBI lineage: Eukaryota > Viridiplantae > Streptophyta > Pinopsida > Araucariales > Araucariaceae > Wollemia > Wollemia nobilis. The sequence goes on from JAQPPZ010016670.1 coordinate 4,036,316, forward strand.
TTAAACCCATGGAGTAATCACCTCATGGATAAAAGAAGTAAAAAATAGCAGCACTAATTATACATAGCCTAGTTATTATGCATATATTCCTTGATAAGATTTAATCATGAAATTTTAACTTTTGAGACTGCTCAACTATTCATTACAGTTCTTATAGTTGCACTTATGCTTAAGGAAGAAAACTAACAATCTAGATATCGTAATGGACTATGATAATGTAAAGTTTTGGAAATATTACTTCACTAAGATTCAGTCCATAGATAGTGGAGGTAGATTTTTTGGTATTTTGAAGGTTACTACAGAAAATATCAAGAAGGATGCTAAATTTAGGAATATTTGTATTTACAAAAAAATTGAAGAAGATCCAAAAAATGAAAATCAAGAATTCAGGCCTTTTAGAAAAAAGATGTAGGTATCTAGCTATAGCAACTCAATTGAGATGATAATTGAATCTGTTTGTATATTGTCAAGTTGTAAAGGAGAGAGTTGTGATTTCAAGGGTGGGGGACCCGAGTATCACCCATTTTTCTCAAGCAAACAAAACAAATCATATGCCAAAATATCAAGACTAATCTCCTCACACAAACCAGAAAGCTACAAATAATTTTTTTACAATATATCAAAACACCTTGAACAAATTCATACCAAATATATGTTAGAAAGTCATTTCTTTTTTTAATGATTGATGAAAGTATTGATCACACTTTGGAGAAGCACCTTATTATTTATATAATATACTTAGGTTCAAAAGGTGTTAAATCACCCATTTTACAATTTATAATTTTCAAATATGTACCAAATGAGAGAGAAAGAATAATATATGATAATGTCAACCACTTAATGAATGTTAGAGGTCTTTCATCTAAAAGTTTGATATTTGTTTCAACAAATGGGGCTTTAGCAAAAATCGGATATTTCACATCCTCTTTAAAAAAGGACAATCTAAACCTTATTATAGTTTATTGTGTAGCTCATTATAAGTCCTTAGCTACAATAGATACTTCTTAAAATATTACAGAGCTATTACATGTTAAAAATTGCAATCAAAGTGCATTCATGGGTTCCAAATTTAACAAAGAGATAATGAATTGAATGAACTGCTTACAATCATGCAAACTAATATTTTTAGATGTTTTACAAATTCTTATTGTTAAATGGTTATTTAAAGAAGTTATCATAAGGATTGTGAAGTTTATACTAGCAATTTTAACAATATGAACAAATGAAAGAAACACTCTTCTTGGTATGATAAGGTATAGATTTATTCTAGTCAATTTTGTTTGCATATGCTTGTTAATGTATTGGACGAACTTACTAAATTGAACAAAATATTTTAAGAAGAAACCAAGACATTACAAATTTTGGGCTAGGACTTGATGTAACCATAAATACCTTAACTAAATGATTCTTAAGAAATATTTTTTTGTAACACACTCACACACACCCCACCGTGGTTTGAACATAGATCCCTTGGAAGAGACCCCAAATCCATACCATTGCGGTGTTCTTAAGAAATATTTGGAGAAGGTACAACCTACCTCTCAAAGCTTTTAATTGATTTTCACTATTGGTATATTAAAAGAAAAAAGAAAATGAATCATACATAGGCATAATTTATTGTGTGTATCTATTACAACTATAGAGAATGATTCCATTGTTGCAAGAAAATAAAATATGAAACCCCTTATTAAAGGCACCAAAGAGAGTCTTTGACAACTTACAAAAGACTATTGAATTTCTCATAAGTTGTTTAAATGAAAAGTTTCTCAATCTTATTTTTTCTAATGAAAATAAAGGAGAAACTCTTTAGTTATTGTTATTACAGAGAAAAACATTAAAATTGAAAAAGAAATTTAGAGCATTAGATTAATAAACATATCTAGCATTTATAACATACAATTTCATATCACTTCACACAACTATTTGATGTTATGCTTGTAAAAGAGAGCTACAATCTTTTAATAATTCATTAAATTTAACTTGTGAGGGCTTTTTAATGAAAGAAGTATGGATGGTATTTTATAATATGAGACAATGACACAAAAATTACCCTTACATGATGAAATTATGTCAAGTTGTACTTATTATTCTTGCAAGTAGGTTGTAAAAGAATAATTTCTAAGCATAACATTATCAAAGACATTACAAAATCAAAGCTAGAGTTGAATACATCGTATGCATTCACAAAGATATCTTTAAATGGACCTAAAAAATTGGTATAGATTAAAGTACAATTTGACATATGGAGAGTACTAAACCAAGAATAATTCCCGACCTTTGATATTTACAATTATTTTTGTTTTAAAAATAAATAAAAAAAGTTACTGAAATAGTTAAATGTAGTTTTAATCTAGTGTTTAAGAAACTTTTGTACAGTTGTTTTTACATTTTAATCTAGCCTTTAAGAAATTTTGTAAAGTTGTTTTTCAAAAGAAAAACATTTTTCACTTGTTTTACAAATCTCATAGGTTAATAACTTAAATTTAACTTGTTCTTATATATTTTTATTAGTTTTTATATCTTTATTTAAAAAATAATAGAATAACTTTCAAAAACAAAAAATAAAATAAAATAACTTCTATTTTCCTTTTCATGTTAAAAACTTAAACTTTTTTTTTATTGTTAGTGTGAGAAACCTTTATGATCGACACTCAGGGTTAGGCATCCCCATCCCAACCATGACCTCTGATAAGAGTGAGAGCTGAGCTTATCAATAGGGGCTAAACACACACTCACTCCCTTACCCCTCACACATTCGCCAACGTCACGGTTTGAACCTTGGACCTCTTAAAAAAAAGCCAAAACCCGAACCATTGCGTTGTCCCCCTCGGGACTAAACTTTTATGGTAAAGAGAAAACCTCAAGAACCGCTCTTATGTGAGCAACAATGTCGTCCCATTCGACTATACCACTATGTATAGGGAAGCCACAGGAGATTCTGTTTTTGTGCCCCCCTTCTGTTTTTGTGCCCCCCTTCGCATCCCAAAGGTTTGAACTAAGGACCTCATGGGGGCCAAACTCACCTTCTCCACTTGCACTACAAAAGCGGACAAAAAATTTTAAGTTAGAAAGAAACCTTGAGAGCCACTCTTATGTAGCGAACAATACTGTTCCATTCGGGTATTACCAATATGTATAGGGAAGCTACAATTTTTTTTTTTTTTGTTTCTCTTCACATTATAGCGATTCGAACCTTGATTTTATGTTTTTTCAATAACTTTTTATCTTAATTTAAAATAATGAATAAAATATATTTTTTAATTATCATGTTATTTTTTATGTTAAATATATTTTATAATATTTTTATTATGAAAGTTACTTAATACTCGTATACTCTCACCGAAAAAAAAAATCTAAACCTATCTTAAAAAGCATTTAAAATTTTGAAGAGTCATAAATTTTTTAGTTATCAGATAGATGTAAAAGTTAAATTTCAAATTTATAATTATGTAAGGTTTTTTTAACATAAAAAATAATTAAATTTTATTAAAAAAACTAGTGTTATGTAGAAGAGACGGATATAGAATATAATTATTTTAAAATTTTACAATTATTTGTTTTTGATGGATCATTATTTAATTTTAAATAGTTTTTTATTTTAACTTTAATGTTTCATTGTTTAAGTATTCTGCCCGTTTGGGTTATTCTTGGCTTTCCCCTGTAGTTTCTATGGCAGACATGCTCAATGGAAGATGAAATTTAAATTCTTCTCAGTCTGTTTGGAAATTTCGGTTTTATACTGTATGGGCTAAATATATTGAACCAAAGCAGTCTTTTTTTGCTTGGAGTGTGCTTTTTCAAGGTTTGCCTCTTGGTCAGCGCCTGAAATACTTGGGAGTTGATGATGTCTCTTGTAAGTTTTGTGGTCAGGAGGAAAACTATGTTCATTTATTCTGGGAATGCTTTCGGGCTAGACAGGCTTGGTCTTGGATTCTTTCATTTTTCAGACCTTTTATTGTTGGTTCATGTTCCTGGAGGCATATCTTATTGGGAGACCCTATTCAGTTCTCCACAAATATTTCAGTGGTTTGACATATATTCAGAATTGCTATTCTCTTCCACATATGGAAAACCCGCAACAAAGTTATTTTTTCCCAAGGAAGAATCCTCTTTGTATTTTTCACTATCTGATAAATATAAGGTTTTCTATGATTGCTGGTTGCAGATTTTTGCCCAAATTAAGAAAGTCAACATGGAGTTTTAGTACCTTCGGCAACTTATGAACCACTGGCAGAACGCACCGGGATCATGGATTTGCAACTCCTAGTCCCTGGTCTCATTTCCTTCTACATGATTGTTGCTCTTATGTTTTCTGCTAGCTGATTCCTGATATTCTGTACAGAGATATGTTAGGTGATATGTTTGTTGCAGATAGTGTGACTTTTCTTCATAGTTGTAATAGTTTCTCTTGGTTGATTGGGGTGTGTTAATCCCACCCACACTGTTTTGTATGATTAAGCTTAATTAATACAATTTTGGCTTTTTCATTTAAAAAAAAAAAAAGATAAAATGAATGAAAACTTGATCTTTTAAAAAGTAATACTAAAGATAAAATTAATGAAAATTTAACCTTTAAAAAATAATATCAAAAAATTGTTTTTTTTTTAAAACTTTCCTAATAAGTAAAAATAAATTCAAAGGGAACTTGATCTTTTAAAAAATAAGACCAAAAAATTTAAGATAATCAATAAAAAAATAAATCAACTTACCTATCTTTTTATGTTATCTGTTATACCAATAACAAATAACAAATATAATTAATCATAAACTTTACAACTATTTGCAACAGTGCACACCCACCTACCCCCAGCCTATCCTAGTAACTGTAACAATTATATATATAAACCATCTGTAACCATTTTTTAATAGTATAACCAACCAGACTGCTTTCTTCACAGCTTTCGTTGCTGCCATGGACAAGTTGGGTAGCGTCCGTGTCAAGACTGGCTCCCAAGGGGAGGTCAGGACAAGATGCGATGCATTCAATTGAATCAGAATTTGACATGTCCTATATGTAATCCATGGTTTCTATCTTCTATTTTTTTTCTAAATTATATCATATTATGACTTATCATAAAAAAAAATGGAACCAAAATAACAAATTGCCTATCCTTTTTGGATAGGATATCTAAGATTTTATTACAATGTCAATGGCTGTTGCTCATAGCGGTAGTGGACATGTTTTAGGTGTTTCCATGTGAAGGCTACTGATAACATAAAGGGCCCATTTATTGATGCATGCAATTTTTTAATAGAACAATTGATGCAAAGCTGGTATATAAGTTTCTTGGATTTCGTTCATTCCATGGCTAACTCCACTGTGTGGAATATTTTAGTAAAGTGGAATAGTTTATTTGGTCCCAAAACGGCCAAGCAGTACTTTACAATCTGGAAAGATTGCTATCTGATTGTCTTGTTGAATTCTCCGAAGCTGATAGTCATCAATAATTGTTTTTGCACAGTAAAAGAAAAAGCATCTAATGAATCAAATCTCTAGTATTTGGCTACTATCAACTTTTCCTTAAAAATTTTAAGGTTTAAATTTAGATTTTTTAAATAAAACTTAAAGATGTATTATTATAATATCTTTCACTAGACTAAAAATTTTAAAGAATCATTTCACTAAATTAAATTTTTTAAAAAATCTTAGTCCTTCCGCACAGTTAAAGAAACTTAAGTTAAAATCACTATATAAAAACACTTAAAAAATCTATATTTTATTCTAAACTTTTTTAATTTTCATTAAAAATCCTAATAGTAAAAACATTTATGCTATGTGAAAGGAGACTCAATACAAAGAAAGAATAGTGAAGTCATTTATGTTCTGTGAAAGGTATAGGTGAGTTCATGTCTGTTCTACAACAAAGATATTTGAAAACTTTTAGTCTTATAAAAGTTTTCATCCAAAAGTTCCATAATAGTGAAATCATTTATGCTGTGACGCAATCCAAAAAAAAATAAAAATATTTGAAAACTTTTAGTCTTATAAAAGTTTTCATCCAAAAGTTCCATAATAGTGAAATCATTTATGCTGTGACCCAATCCAAAAAAAATAGTGAATACATTTATGTAACCTGAAAGTAAAAAATAGTGAATCCATTTATGTAACCTGAAAGTAAAAAATAATGAATCCATTTATGTAACCTGAAAGTACAGTACAGTATAATAGTGAAATCATTTATGCTATGTGACCCAATCCAAACAAAAATAGTGAAGCCATTTATGTAACCTGAAAGGTACAGTACTACACAGGTGAGTTCATGACTGTTCCACAACAAAGATATACCAGGTGGCCTGCACCCTTACGACCCAGGTCTGCAAACTGTAAATTGAATGTGGTTGGGTAGACCAATGTAGGCCCCTTCAAAACTATTTGGACTCGTGGCTAGTCTGACATATTGAAGGACAAAGTAACTTTATCCAGTAAAAGGAGATTGCTCTTTGACTTATTTAAACTCAATACGTCTTTCCCTTCTTTTTATCTTTTTCTCTTCCTTTCAGGGGAATGTTGCTGGCTATAAAATGTGGCTAAGATTTCCAAAAAAAAATTGTACAAATATTATTGCATATTCTCTTTATCTGTTTTGGATAACTTGCTTAAGAGATAAGGGAAAGGTGATAGGATAATTCTTTTGGAAAAAAAATCAACATGCAGGGATTCCAACCAACATAAAAGGGCTAGTGAATTGACATATTTACAATGTCATTTTCTTTTTAAACATACACACGCTTAAATGTATAGATGCGTGATGTAATTAACTAGTAGTGGTGGTGTGGATTAAAAAAATAAAAATTCACACTAAAATTAGATTATCATTTATCAAGAAATAAAGTTATAAAGTTTTTGAAGGTTAGGTAGGTTGGTAAGTGCTTGTCTAGTCAGACACTTACCAAGAAGAAGGTTCAAACCTTAGGAGCAGCCTTATCAAGAAGATATCCAAGTTCAAACCTCCGAGGTAGCTTGTTTGCAAAGGTAGTAGTGGGTAGTAGTCTGCTCTGAATCCTTTGAGTGTGCGCTAGATCTACGATATACGAATTCTGAGCTATCGGTGGCTGGGTTAACAATAACGAAGTGGAATAAACCTTCGGAGCAGCCTTATCAAGAAGATATCCAGGTTCAAACCTCCGAGGTAGCTTGTTTGCAAAGGTAGTAGTCTGCTCTGAATCCTTTGAGTGTGCGCTAGATCTACGATGACGGTACATTTTGAGCTATCGGTGGTTTCCTTCACACCAGGTTAATAATAACGAAGCGGAATAAGTTTGGTGAAAGTAACCCGTGTAGTTGAACCCTGCACTTGTCAGTTATTAAAAATAAATAGTGTGGTTGTGATTAACTCTATGTAATCGAAAAAAAATATTATAAAAACATGAAAATTTGACTACATACATAATGTCATATACTGTAGTTACTATTATTACATATTGGCATCCAAATTATACTATCTTCATGAAATCTCACATCATAATGAACATAATGACTATGTTGTATTGGATTGCCTATATTCTCAATAAATAATAAATAATATTCAAACTTGTAGACAAGTAAACTATGGCTGCTTTTTTAATCTTAGTAAGACACAACTCCCCTTCATCTTTTAATTACACATGGATGATCCATTATAAAATTGGCATCTCCTTATCAACAAATAGTGCATGTAAGTGGTCTTTTATGGCTAAATTATTCAATATAGTATATCTTTGGAGTTTGAATGCTCAAGAATGTATATCATTATTAATATTGATGTGGAAGCATCCGAATAATTATAGGCACGGTAACTATCAACCATGAGTAGTTATCGTATTTTTACATATAAAGAAGGAGAGGAACCAATAGAAAAATGAGAGGAGCGACATGCATGGAGAAAAAAGAAAAAGTGGTATGCAAATTAAGTTAAGAAGGAAGAGGAAGAGAGAAAGGCAAGGTAAAGGTTTCGGTTATTTATTTATACAAGGGAGTCAAAGAAAAGATATTGTAATATACAATTGACTAGTATATTAGCAATAACATTGGTAATTGTATTAAAATATTGTAAGTTGTATAGGCTGGTTTTTGTGCAGGATTATAGGTAAATTACAATTTGGGAGAAAACGTCATTCAAGTAAGAATTGTCATGTCGTTCAAGTAGGAATTATCGTCTAAGATTGGTTGTTCGAGTCAGTTGTCTTATTCGCAACTGACTTTTCAAGTGGAAGTTGCACCGTTCAAGAGGATGTCATTCAAGTGATGTTTCATACAAGTAGAAATAGCACCATGTTCTTCAAATGGAAATTTCATCGTGTCGTACAAGGGGAAGTTGCATCGTTTGTACAAGGAGAAGTTGCATCGTTTTGTCCAAGGGGAAGTTGAAGTTGTACAATGTTGTACAAGTGGAAGTTGCATAGTGTAGTACAAGTGGAAGTTGCACAGTATTGTACAAGCGGAAATTGTCTTGGCTATTGTCATCTTGTCATCTAGTGCATGCAAATCAGAACAAAACTAAATGTTGCACTTTGGGTGTTGGTAAAATGAGGATTCTTTGTTGTTAGGGGGGTTATTGTTCAGTTGATCCCTCTATCTAAACTGCATCATTTAGTATCAAATCCAGAGAATTTTTTAGAATGACATAATGAGGAAGAGGAAAACCGCACATTTTGTGACCTCGACCAACGAATATAGCTGAAATGCTAAGAGGAATCACCACTAGACTAGATGCAATTGAGACTACCCAAAGGAGAGGTGTTTATCTTGAGGAAGTTAGTGACAATGAAGAGGAGAAAACTAGTTACGCAAAATCTCGAGATGAAGAACAAGAAGAACCAGAGTAACAATTGATTTAGACAATCTCAACTATGGGAAGTAAACGAAACGTGGATACTCCCAATTTTAATGGAAATTTGAATCTTGAAGAATTGATAGATTGGGTAAATTGACATGGAGAGATTATTTGATTATGCATCTATGGAGGATCCAAAGTGGGTCAAATTTTATTGTATGCATTTGAAGGAACATTCTTCAATTTGGAGTAGATCATGTCCAAACAAAAAGACTAACGAAAAGGAAAGGATAGAATCCAAATATGGGAAAAGTTTGTAGTTAAATTAAAATCAAATTTTGTACCATCTAATTGTCAAATTGAGTTGTTTAGAATACCACCAAAACCTTAAGCAAAAGGAGTTATGAGTGAAAGAGTATACAAAACAATTCTATAAGTTGACCATAAAAGTAGGTCATATTGAAGATGATGAAGAAAATGTGGCAAGATATATCAATGGACTAAGGTTATCATACAGGATAAAATTAGTATGATTCAAATTAGAATAGCTGAGGAGCCATATCAATATGCAATCAAGGCAAAATAAAAGTTGACTCACAAGAAACAAAACAATTCTAGAGGAAGAGGACAGTTCTCTAGAGGAAGAGAACAATCAAATAGTGGTAGAGGGCAACATATGCAAGGAGAAGTTAGTACTTCTCAAAGTGATTTCAACCAAAGTACTCGAGAAAAGGGTGAATCATCAAGAGGATGAGGTGGATTTGGTAGAGGAAGAGGACATGGTTTTATTGGCAAGTGTTATAGGTGCTTGGAATAAGAACATAGAGCATATGAATATCCTCAAGCACAATAAACTAGCAAGCATGGAAAGGAAGCCCATAACCAAATTGCACAAGCAAATGAAGAGTATTGCTTCACCAAAGTACATGGAGGAACCAAAACAAGGAGAATTACTTATGATGAAAAGAATCTTGTTAAAACCAACTAAGGAGGTGTATGAACTGATGCAAAGAAGTCTTTTTATATGCAAATAAAGAGGTAAGTGTTGTAACATCATTGTTTACGATGAGAGTACAAATAATTTAGTGTCTATAGAGATGGTATAAAATCTTGGGTTGAAGAGGATTGAACACCCAAATCTATATAAGATGTCATGGTTGCAAAAGGGACATCAAATTTTGGTGAATGAACAATGTATGATAGACTTCCAAATTGGTTCTTACAAATATGAGATACTATGTGATGTTATGCCTATGGATGCTTGTCATGTCTTTTTGGGAAGGCCATGGTAGTTTGATAGAAAGGTAGTGCATGATGGTAGGGTGAACACCTGCACTATTGACAAAGATGGTGAATGGTTATACATTAATTCTATTATAGGATAAAGGAGAAAAGCGACATGAATGGAGAGAAAAGAAAAAGGGGTATGCAAATTGAGTTAAGAAGGAAAAATGAAGAGAGAAAGGCAAGGTAGATGTTCTAGTTACTTACTTAGGTATGGGATCTAGGGAAAAGAGGTAATATATAGTTGGCTAGCATATTGGCAATAACATTAACTTTCCACCTCGAATTTTTTCTGTGTTTGAATGGTAATTGCATCAAAAGGTTGTAGGTCGTATAGGCTAATTTTTTGTGCAGAATAATAGGTGAATTGTGTTTTGGGTAAAAATACCATTTTAGTAGGAATTTTTATGTTGTTCGAGTAGGAACTGTTGTCAAATATTGGTCATTTGAATCAATTGTCTGATTAATAACTGATCGTTCAAGTGGAAGTTACACTATTCAAGAGGATGTTGTTCAAGTAAAAATTGCACTGTCATTCAAGTGGAATTTACACCATGTCATACAAGGGAAAGTTGCATCGTTTCGTACAAGGGGAAGTTGCACAGTGTTGTACAAGGGGAATTTGCATTGTGTTGTATAAGGGGAAGTTGCACTATTCCATACAAGGGGAAGTTACACCATGCCATACAGAGGGAAGTTGAAGTTGCATTGTGCCATACAAGTGGAAATTACATCGTGTCATACAAGTGGAAGTTGCACAATGTAATACAAGAAGTGGAAATTGCATAATGTTGTACAAGTGGAAGTTGTCATCTTGACTATTGTCATTTTATAGTCTACTGCATGTAAATCAAAATGAAACTAAATGTTACATTATGAGTGTTAGTGAACCATGAATCCTTTGCTACTAGGGGACGTTACTATTCAGTTGACCCCCTTCATTTAGATTGCATCAAATATACATATGGACTTCATAACAATTTGTGCAAGGGTGATGTGTGGATTGGTTGAATGGGTGCATGTGCAATAGTTGTGTGCATGATAAAAACTCGAATATTTTACAAACATATTTCATCCTCAAGGCAGTAAGTGTCATAATGGATTCAAGCTACCATCAAAATTAGAATCTTCAACCTGAAAATTTTATCAATAAATAAGAATTAAATGTTTTTTATAATATTAGTTTGGTAGTAAAGGCCTACCAAACTCTCATAGGCCTTATTATTATTCTCCAAGTCAATTATATTAGGAATGCACTCAACTAAATTTTGATACTGACCAACACTTTATAGTCCCAATATTTGATAGGCTTGGTTATGGTAAGTATTTTGTTACCCAAGATAACAATAATAGCTCATAAGCTCATCAACTCAACACCCAATAGTGCCTTCATTCTCTCCATCATTGTTGTGGCTTATTGATATTAGGTCATCTAGGGATCTACTATTATTTTATAAAGATCCTTTTATTAGATCTATGCTTGATGCACTTTACTTGTTTTTTATATTCCCTCCTCATAAAAATTTAAGGGTTATATATTTATAAATACTAATTATTGACCTATTAACATTTATCCTTTAATACTTTGCCTATGTTGTTGCTCTTGTAAGCGTATATTTTTCCTATTAGTTTTTTAAGCAACATTCCTATTCTTTCCCACACATGTCATAACACTTAGCAAATATCTCACAATTCTAATAAACACAAAAATCAAAATAATTACTTGTAAGGAAATATTTATAGCATTCAAAACATTGATCAACAATAAGGATTACATAACCTTAAGGCAGGTAAACTTTACCTCAACAACTAAGGATTTCAATAATTTATACTTTTTAAGATGCATGAGTATATATTATATATATTGATCTTGTTGATAGATCAAAGCTTGACCTACTATAATGAAGTGTTTCTTCATAAGTTTGGTTGCCACCAATTCTAAGGTGCAAATATAGTCTATTTACCAAACTCTTGTAGGATACATGTAGCTATATCTATAGTATTAAAACTAGTTAACATAATCAATTGTGTTCTTGACTTGTTCTTATCATTATTGCACATGGTTTACTTTTTCATCATTGTACAAGTATTTTGTTCCTTTTACCTATTTTATCTAGCTAAACACCAACACTTTTTGGAGCATATTTCTTTTGTGCATATTTCATCCCATCATTCTCCTTAAATTAGGCATCTACATTATATGCAATATTAACTTATTTTAGCATGGTATAATTTTGAGTGATAGATGTAGGACCTTTGGTACACTTAGTGCTATGCAAGTGAGGCCTATATGGTTGGTCACAATCTCATTGTCAATATTGGTAGTGTGGTGGACATAATTGAAGGAGAAAACATATGCTTACCCAGAATTCATAAATTTGAAGTCATATCTAATAATATTTGGGATGTGTTGTGGCTGCTCCACAACACACCCCAAAATTGGGGACCCCCCTTTTTTTGCACACTTTCCAAGAAGATTGCAGTGGCCCAGATGTTAAAAGAGCAAAGAAAAGCAAAAATGAAAAGTTGTCGCGATATCGTGACATGTTGCTCCGTCGCGACCAAAAATGAAAAGTTGTCGCGATATCGCGACATGTTGCTCCGTCATGGCCAAAAATGAAAAGTTGTCACGATATCGCGACATGTTGCTCCGTCGCGACCAGAAATGAAAAGTTGTCGCGATATCGCGACATGTTGCTCCGTCGCGGCCGAAAATGAAAAGTTGTCACGATATCGCGACATGTCGCATTTTCGCGGCTAAGAGCAACAAAATGCAGCATGATGAGAAAATGTCGCGATATCGCGACGTGTTGTGAAATCGCGGTCAAAGCAGTCAAATAGAACAAGATGCTAGAAATGTCGCGATATCGCGACATGTCTCATTTTCGCGATGCAGGACAAAGAACTAAGTTGAAGACTCAAAGTTGTCGCGATATCGTGACATGTGGTTTTCACGATGTTTGATGGGTAAAACGAAAGTGCGAAAGTGTCGCGATATCGCGACATGTCATGAAATCACGGTTCATAGAGGAGAGAGAAAGACAAAGTGAAAAATGTCGCGATATCGTGACATGTCATGAAATCGCGGTTCACAGAGGAGAGAGAAAGATAAGGCGCTAGAAATGTCGCGATATCGCGACATGTCATGAAATCGCGATCAAAGCGACCAAAAAGGGCAAGATGTAAAAACGTCGCGATATCGCGACATGTCAGTTTCGAGACGAAAGTGAGGAAGGAATAAAGGAAAGAAATGTCGCGATATCGCGACATGTGCATTTCGCGATCTTTCGACGACAACGGAGATGAAGATAGAAAGATGTCACGATATCACGACATGTCTCATTTTCGCGATTCACAATGACTGATAAGCTAAGCAAGGGAAATATGTGCGATTTGCGAAAAAAGATGGTGCAAATGAAAAGTGTCACGATTTTCGCGACATGTCACGGAAAAAAAAGAAAACAAAAAAAGATCGAGAACGGCGAAATGCTCAATTCTTGAAGATGAACAAAGCTGCGGGTATAAAAATGTCATGATATCGTGACATGTCTTGTTTTCGTGATATAGGTGGAAGAACAAAGTTGTAGATAGAAAATGTCATGATATCGTGACATGCTATTTTTTATCATGATTCATGGAGGGCCATTACGGAACATACGAGGAAGCATGGAACACATGGCATAAAGATGTAAGAATCAGGATGACGATTACGATTCACAGAGAAGATCAAACGTTTCGACGTCGAGCAGAAAGTCAAAAATAACGAAGAGGCGGGGAAGATGAAATGAAGGGACCTGGGAGATGAAGCGAAGCGTCACAGGGTGAAACAGAGAGCATTGCCAGAAAGTTTAAAAGCAGAAGCACAGATTGGTACAAGGGTCGAAAACCGTTGTGAGCAGAGTTGCAGAGCCGAAGGTGATAAGCCATTATGGGCTCGTTTTGGAGTGTTTTTCTTCCCCTTTTTCTGGTTTTGAGAAAACTAGAGACTTCTGTTATTGTAAAATGATCAATTTTTAATACAGAAAATTCAGAGAGTTGCATCTCATTGACAAGAAAGGAGTTATTTTTTGCATGCAAGATTTAATGTTTATTTTTCCCCTTTTCAGATTTCTAGGCTTATAGGTGAAGTTTAATGCAAGTTCTCTTGGTTGCTTCATGCGAATGTCTAAATCTGAAAATCACAGTTAAAACCCTAGAAACCAGCACCTAACTTATCTAGATTGTGCGAGTTTGAGGTTCAATAGGTTAGGTTGTATGCAGAAAACCTCATTATCTTCGGTTTTGTCAAAATAGGATAGCATCATACTGAATGCATTTTTCATTTTCTTTTTGCATTTTATTTTCATTCTTTGCACTTTATTTTCCAGAAAGTTTAACTTTTATTTTAATTTACAGTCATTAAAATAAACAACTTGAAAATATACCGAAATCTGAAAATAAAATAATTTCATCGCTAAGATCAAATCACATTGAGTTCATTCTGATCAAACGAACAATCATTAAAGCTTCAAAATAAAATAAACCACCGTGCCCCTTGTTTACAGTTACTTGCAACCACTAAGGTATTCCGAGCATTTAAATTAAACACTTTACTTATACAAAATGCTAACATAGCGGAGACCTTGGAGAAATTATTCATTTAATTTCTTTGCAAGAGGGGATTTGGAACTCAAATCCTATCGGAGAGTGTGTTTTCACAATCGGGTGAAAATACCACTCAACAGATTGGCGCTAGAAGGAGGGCTGGATGGGTTTATTTTAGTGAGATTTAAACACGACAGCCAACACCACTCAACAGATTGGCGCTAGAAGGAGGGCTTGAATGGGTTTATTTCAGAGTGATTTAAATGCTATAGGGATTTAAATTTTGAATATTTCATGCCCTATTGATTATATAGCCCTCTTTTAACAATACAACCTTGTAGTGTTAAAAGGAGGACATGAATTGCTATGCATTGTTCTAACGCTTTTTGATTGTTCATACAGGAATAATGTGTTTTGACTTGATTTAAAAAAAAAAAAAATTCTTGACTAACGAGGTTGTCTCCATGCAATTACTTTCATTTGATTTTAATGGATACATCTCTTGGTTGGTGCTAACATGATTATTCATACGTTACATGTTTGATATTTGCTAGTCATTTCAAGGTTTCCTTCTTTCATGACTAACAAATTGGTTTTGAAATTATTCTTTGGGTTTCATTAATGGCTACAACCGCAGGAACGTGGTATGGGATACATGCTAATCCGTTGAACATTAGTGGAGATTTTCATGATTTACCCAAGAACGTAGAAAAACATTTGCCCAAGTTTAAACACAATGGTCCAACATTAGCCGAGGAACATATTCAAGCCTATGTGGATATCCTAGTTAGATGGAATGTCGAACATGAGGATGTGGCATGTAGAATGTTTCCTGGAACCCTAGATGAGGTGGCATATGATTGGTACATCAATTTACCCACTGGTTCTATTACATCTTGGACTCAATTGAAAGATGAGTTTATCAATCAATTTAGGTTACTCATTGATCCTCTCACGATATATCAACAATTTACTTCTTGCAAAAGAGAACCTAATGAGCCAGTGAGAAATTTCAACTTGAGGTTTCGAAAGCTTTATGCGAGACTAATTTCTCCCTATACTATTGAGGAAAGTGGTGCTCTTCAAATATACTTTCGAGCATTGGACCCATTGTTTGCCATATTTGTTAGGATGAATCCCTTGGTTACTGATCTTGCATCGGCCTACACGGAAGCTATGATTGTAGATCAACAATTGAGGCCACAAGGTTATGGAATGGAGCAATCAACTATGGTAGGACAACTAGGGGCTTGCAATCAAACCTCGATGGTAGATCAAGCGTGGGCACAACAAAATTTGATATCAAATGTTTTTCCCTACAATCAACTTTATCCTACCATACCAACTTATGCTCCCACATGTGCTTATACAAGTACTTCCATCCATCCAACTATACCTCAATTAGAGAATCATTTGGTCACTCATGGAACTATTGCAACAAATGTTCAAGCTTTGTCCGTGGATATCAATCCAACTAATCCTACTACTTCTACCACTCAACCTAAAGAGTTCGTATCGGAAGTAAAAGAGCAAAAGAAAGTGGTTAAGAAGGTATGTAGGCATGTTCCACCACAAAAACGAACACATCAATGTATGCATCCAAATTATCCGAGGAAGAAAATTCATAATGCCGATCTTAATGATGTTTCATGTTATGCTTCTTCAAGTGATACAAGAGATTTTGAGATGACTCACGTTGAAGTAAATACCTATTCGAAAAGTCTTGAAGAGCATGAAGTTTTTGGAGAAGAAATTCTATGGATGGGTAACAAGAAGTTGGAATCAAATGATCACCATCTTGTTTTGGAAAAGAAATATCCAGAATCATTACCCGAAAAGGAGGATTTGGATGAACAAACTTATGTGGATATGATTTGGTCAGATGTACTGGCAAAGGATTGGAGCAACTATATGACACGGAATTCAAAAATTGATCCCATTATAGAAGATCCTAAGCCATCACAAGTGGTTGAAAATGAATTTGAAAGAAAATCAACAAATGAAGTTGAAGACATAATCGAATTTCACCACTTGTTCTCGAAGGACACTTTGGATGATGTTCTCGAAAGTGATGACCAAGAGGATCCACACCTTCCAAATTGTGATAAAATTGAATCATGGGTTACAAATTTGGATTATGATAGCTTTACCAATTTGAATTCAAGAGATAACCCACTTTTGGAAATAACTGAACCATCTAAGGAAGGTGAAGATGAATGGGATGAGAAACATGTTGATGAATCAGAATATGAAGAAGTACTTGAGCGTCACAACTTGAACTTGGAGGATGATTACTATGATTCGTGGAAGAAATGGGAAGAATATTATCAATCTAAATCTTCTAACAAACTTGTTGTGTCAATTAATATGCAGGATAACTCAATTGCTTCCTCGCATGAGGATACTATGAATCTTGTACAATTTGAGAAAGTTTTGGAAGAGGAATTTGAATCTCATCAAATTTTGGAGCATGATAAGGATTCTACAACCATGAACCAAGAAAGAGAGTCACTTGCTTTAGATCCCTTTGAAGGAAAAGAAATTGAAAATCTTGATCCACGTACTTGCGCTACGACGATTATGCCATTTCAGAAAGAGAAAATTACAAAACCTGAACCATTTGGGTTTGATATCACTGATGATCCAATTGAAAATCTCACGTTACCCAAGACAACCCAAGTGACTGATCACGGAAAGGCGTTAGATAGACAAGACTTATGGTTTGAAAGGGATGGACATATTTTCAATTGGGTACCTAAGTTTGGTGCCTTTGATAAACAGGTCATTGAGAAAGAACAAGTGCTGCGTGATGATGAAGGTCATGAGAGAAAAAAAGAATTTTCAAATCCTCTTCAGGTAAGGTCAAATGAAAGCATGCCAAAGGTAAAATCTCATATTTTTGGTTTCACCATGCAGAATTCGAAGGGAGGTTTGCCTAATGAATGGTTTGATTCAAATATCATTAATGTTATGGCTTTATTGAAGGAAAACGAAAGCTTATTTCTACACCGTGAATCAAAATGCGGAATGAACATCTTAGAGAATAGACATAAAGGAATTGAATATCAATCATTGTCTAATCAATTGGAAAATTTGAAACTCCACCATAGGATTGTTAACGAAACTAAATCAAATTGGTATGGTGAGAGGGGCAAGTGGATATTTGTTGCATTGTTTGGTCTAGTCTTGTTTTTGTTGGATTCCTACAAAATTTGGCATGCGTATCACGTTATATTTCTTTTAAAGAATTCTAATCATGTTTGGGATCCGAGAAAGTGATAATCCAAGATTTGCATCATCTTGTATTATATTGTACATTTGTATATACTTTTGGTTTTGGTTCGTGTTTTCAAGTTTTCAGATTAGATCTCAGTTTGGTTTTAAGTTTTGTGTGTTGGTCCTCTGGACATGTTTGGTTTGTTTAAAAAAAAAAAAAGATGAATAAATGGAGATGTCAACTTATGCCTAAGATCAGGAGAATATGAAACATTGGAATTGTGTTGTAGAAAGCTCCACAAGTAACACAAACATTTTAATAATATCGTTTGAAACTTGTGATGCATGAAGTTGTTAGTTTTTACAAATTATGGCAATACTCCATCCGCAATTCAAAAAGGCAATGCATTCATATTACATCCCACTTTGCATATACATGCCATCTTAGTTGCATATGCATTTCAGATACAAATCATTAAAGTGTGTCAAATCCTCTTAGGGTTATGCTATAACATAAATAAGAAAAAATCCTAAGGTTGGGAACTGAGGCCCGAGATATCTAGAACCAAGCACATTTTATACACATTAAAAAGGATCTTGAGCAAAATGATCAAAACCTTGCTTGGAAGAAAAGGTCAGGCGAAAGAAGTATTTCATGTCTATCCTATTATGCAACATGATCCTTAAAACAGTGGTTTTTACCACTTCCATAAAAGCTTAAAGCCTAAAATCAGAGTAGTAAGGATAGGGTTAAATCCTCATCGAACTTAGGTTGAGGATCCAACTCCCCAAAGCTCTGATTTGACCTACATGGAGTAGTAAGGATAGGGCATAATTCTCATCTCGCCTAGGTTGAGAATCTGATTCCCCAAAGCTTCCATATGTCTCATTTCATCATAAATCTTGGATTAGAAGGATCGTACTACATGTCCTCTCGCAAAGGATGGGTAGTCATCCCCAAGGTCCAAGAAATAAAAAAACTAAATATTTCCCATTTCATCTAAATATTGGATTGGAAGGATCGTACTACATGTCCTCTGCAAAGGATGGGTAGTCATCCCAAAGGTCCAAGAAATAAAAACTAAATATTTCCCATTTCATCTTTATATTGGATTGGAAGGATCGTACTACATGTCCTCTACAAAGGATGGGTAGTCATCCCCAAGGTCCAAGAAATAAAAAAAAGAATGAATGAAGCTAAATCATGGATTATGGGGTTAAGTATGCCCATGCGTGGCAGCATGTCTTGTCTAAAAACAAGACCACTGACTGTTCAAACGGATAGACTAGCATGACCATTTCATCCATAACTGGTTAAATTATTTTGCTCAAAGTGAGGTAATGAATTCCAAATCAGAGTAGTAAGGATAGGGTTAAACTCCCATCTCGATTAGGTTGGGAGTCTGATTTCCCAAAGCTCTGATTTCACTTTCACTTGCACATGGGTTCAAGATAGTAGTGACTCATAACCAACTTTGGGATCTAATAAAGCAATTCATTATACATATAGTTGATCCTAAGAGGGTTTGATAATCTTAAATGTTTGTGTATGATACTAGAAGGTCTAAACCCTTTATAAAGCAGTGGCTACATCTCTAGAGCATTAATTATCGGCGATGCACAAATCATTCACAATCTCACATATGCATTCATGTAAAACTGACAATGGAATGTTGATCAATTTCAAACGATAGAAAATGGAGCACATTGCACACACCGAGCTGATACTTAATGATTCTAATGTTTCATGTATTTCTGATCTATCGGCATTTGTTTTATCTCTTATGTGCTGACGCCTGTATCTAAGCTTGTATATTTCAGGTTAGGTTCTCACCGAAATGCTCAGGAGCATTTCCCAATAGAGTCGCCATTTGTTGTGGCTGCTCCACAACACACCCCAAAATTGGGGACCCCCATTTTTTGCACACTTTCCAAGAAGATTGCAGTGGCCCAGATGTTAAAAGAGCAAAGAAAAGCAAAAATGAAAAGATGTCGCGATATCGCGACATGTTGCTCCGTCGCGGCCAAAAATGAAAAGGTGTCACGATATCGCGACATGTTGCTCCCGTCATGGCGCAAAATGAAAAGTGTCGCGATATCGCGACATGTTGCTCCATCGCGACAAATGAAAATGTCGGATATCGTGACATGTTGCTCATCGGCAAAATGAAAAGTGTCGCGATATCGCGACATGTTGCACTGAAATCACGGCTAAGAGCAAAGAAAGATGAGAAAATGTCGCGATATCGCGACATGTTGTGAAATCACGGTCAAAGAACAAAGAACAAGACAAAATGTCGCGATATCATGACATGTCACATTTTTGCGATCAGGACAAAGACAAGTGAAGACAAAGTTGTCACGATATCACGACATGTCATGCTATCACGATGATGAGAAAAAGAAAGAAAAAGTGTCACGATATCACGACATGTCATGAAATCGCGGTTCATAGAGGAGAGAGAAAGACAAAGTGAAAAATGTCATGATATCACGACATGTC
The DNA here is from genome assembly GCA_028583015.1 of Wollemia nobilis. Classification (NCBI taxonomy): domain Eukaryota; kingdom Viridiplantae; phylum Streptophyta; class Pinopsida; order Araucariales; family Araucariaceae; genus Wollemia; species Wollemia nobilis. Next base: position 4,056,656 of record JAQPPZ010016670.1, read on the forward strand.
ATGAAATCATGGTCACAGAGGAGAGAGAAAATAAGTGAAAATTGTCACGATATCGCGACATGTCATGAAATCACGATCAAAGACGAGAAAAAGGGCAAGGAGAAAAAATGTCATGATTTCGTGACATGTCAAGTTTTCGCGGCAGGAAAGTGAGGAAGGATAAAGGAAAAAATTGTCACGATATCGTGACATGTCGCATTTTCATGATTCGGCGACAAGGAGATGAAGATAGAAAGATGTCATGATATCGCGACATGTCTCATTTTCGCGATTCACAATGACTGATAAGCTAAGCAAGGGAAATATGTTGCGATTTCACGATAGAAAGCAGCGAGATGGTGCAGAATGAAAAGTTTCACGATTTCGTGACATGTCGCATTTTTGCTGTTAATCGCAGTAAGATAGCCCGAAAGAGAAAAACATCGCAATTTCGTGGCAGGTTGCGTCTAGACAGCCCGAAAGAGAAAAATGGCATGATTTTGCGACAGGTTGCATCTACGCGGCCAAAAATAGAAAAATGTTGCGATATCGCCAGAAAGTTTAAAAGTAGAAGCACAGATTGGTACAAGGGTCGAAAACCGCTGCGAGCAAGGTTGCAGAGCTGAGGGTGATAAGCCATTCTGGGCCTATTTTGGAGTGTTTTTCTTCCCCTTTTTTTGGTTTTGAGAAAACTAGAGACTTCTGTTATTGTAAAATGATCATATTTTTAATACGAAAATTCAGAGAGTTGCATCTTATTGACAAGAAAGAAGGAGTCATTTTCTGCATGCAAGATTTAATGTTTATTTTTCCCCTTTTCAGATTTCTAGGCTTATAGGTGAAGTTTAATGCAAGTTTTCTTGGTTGCTTCATGCGAATGTCTAAATCTGAAAATTACAGTTAAAACCCTAGAAACCAGCACCTAGCTTATCTTGGATTGTGCGAGTTTTCAGGTTCAATAGGTTAGGTTGTATGCAGAAAACCTCATTATCTTCGGTTTTGTCAAAATAGGATAGCATCACACTCGAATGTATTTTAGTTTCATTTTCTTTACATTTTATTTTCACTTCTTTTCCTCTGCACTTTTATTTCCAGAAAGTTTAACTTTTATTTTAATTTACAGTCATTAAAATAAACAACTTGAAAATATACCGAAATCTAAAAATAAAATAATTTCATCGCTAAGATCAAATCACATTGAGTTCATTCTGATCAAACGAACAATCATTAAAGCTTCAAAATAAAATAAACCAACAGTGCCCCTTGTTTACAGTTACTTGCAACCACTAAGGTATTCCGAGCATTTAAATTAAACACTTTACTTATACAAAATGCTAACATAGCGGAGACCTTGGAGAAATTATTTGTTTAATTTCTTTGCAAGAGGGGATTTGGAACTCAAATCCTATCGGAGAGTGTGTTTTCACAATCGGGTGAAAATACCACTCAACAGGATGGTTTAGTCACTTCATATCTTGTATCTTTGGTGCTTTAAATGGGAATACCATCTAGAGTCAATAATGCTACTCTCTTTCCTATCTATATATAAGTGGACTTATCTATACCTTCTTCCTAGTTGGTAAGGGGGAGATTTCATCTTTCATCACATCCTTTGGTATCTTGAAGAGGCCACACGAAATTTTCTAGCAACATTTTATATCATATCCATAAAAAAGTTACATGTCCTCCTATTCATTAATGAGAATGTTCCATACCATGTCCATTCTTAAATCCTCCATTCCCTTTATTGACACAATATTTTTCCTATTAGTATAAAGTAGGGTTATGAATAATGGTGAATTATCATTAACTAACGAATATTTAAATTTTGAAATTTAAAATTGGCAAATATGGGGACCCTTGACTAGGGCCTATTCGCCTAAAATTTCTGGGTGCAAAATTTTTTCTAGGTCAGCTCGCCCTGATTTTATAATAATTTGATCCTTTTAATTTAAATCGCCAATATTCCTGCCTAAATAGTGGATATTTTCACCTTGAAATTGTAAATTTTTTTATTTACACCAACAAAATTGCTTATTATACCACCTGTATATATACCTAATGCGATAGCAATACTCCTACATCTTAAACATTGATTCTCCTCGAGATGATCAATAGCAATGATAAACAACCTATACCAACAATAGATGCATAGTAGCAAGAATAGATGAGCGATAATAGAAACATACGATCGACAATAGAGAAGATAGTACATGAGTAGTAGTAGAATAGATAATAGATGATCAATAGAAAGAATAGTCGAGTAGTAACAGGAATAGACGATGGATGAGCATTAGAATAAAACATGAGTACTAGCAGAATAGACAAGCGGTATCATGAATAGGTGATGGATGAACAATAGAATGAATAAATGCTAAATGGCTAGTAGCTGGAATAGACTACTAATGAGCAGTACAAGAAATAGATGATCGATGATAGGTAGTAGACCATGAAGTCCCTTATAGCAATTGTAAAAATTGTTACAATTTTATTCAACATCATGTTCATTTTTAACATGAAATATTTTTTTCTATATAGGTACAATGGCACCTACTCTCAATGAAAAGAAGGGAGGCCAATATTCTGTAATACATAGCATCCTAAAATATTTTAGCCATATATCGAAATCAAGTGAGGCATCAACATCTGCACAAACTCAAGGTACATGCCCATTTTACCTACATAATAGTTAATTTTGGTAAGTAATTTCAAAAAATGATATAGAACACCTTTGTATGCAGAAAACACTATTGACCTTGATATGCCTCCACTTGAAGATATTCTCGTGGATGAGATAACTCCACATGAAAATTTTCTTAACAATGACATGCAACAACCACTTGAAGAGATTCTTGAAACTAACATGCCAACCAAAAAAAAATGATCATTTTAATAAAATGCCAACTTTTGGGGAATCTTCTACTTAGAAACCTAAACATAGAAAGTTAACCACGGGACTATTAGAAGGACATTTTAGCTTGAATGGTCATCAAAATATCCATTTGTTGAGCTAGTGCATCCTAATAATAATAATGATACACCAACAAAATGTAGATGCATAATTTGTAGTTGGAAACTAGATAAGGATCGTAAGATGAAACTTAAGCTGAATACAATATAAAAACATTGTGGAAAATTTTGTGACAGTAAAAGAAAGTTATGGAACAACTAAGAAAAAAATTAGGTGGAAGGATGCATTGGAATGGATCCATGTTAGATATGCAAAAGACTATGAAAAAGATATGAAACAACAAAAAAAATCTTGTTGAGAATGGTGGAACGATTCTAGCTAAATTTCAAAAAATTCATAAAACCACTTTATTTTCAAAAAGTTTGCAATTTGTTGTTGTATATACTATTCTTAAAAATGTGGACCTATGTCTAATTTTATTGAGTTTAAGCATCTATTTCAACTAGTTGATGTGTAGAACCTTCCCAATGTCCATTAGTCAGATCAAAGTGGTTGGAAAATGATAAAATGTCTCTCACTGGTTGAGGACTTGAGATATAAAGTAAAACATGTCAAATTAATTTCACTTTTAATTGATGAGGTGACTGTTGTTGATGACACATCTTGGATTTGCATGCATGTTTACAAATTTTAAAATCATTTAAGGCAACCTCATTTACTAACACTACATAAGATGTTGGAAAATAGTAATACGGAAAACCTTTACAATATTGTTATAACTAGTTTAAAGGATATCACATGAACGGATGATGCAACAAGAGCCATTAAGTTAATATGTGTCAGATTTGATGGTGCTGCTATAATGCAAGGACACATGAATGGTCTTTGTCTTCGACTTCAAACATCAATTACCCCATATTTGATCTCCATTGATTGCATGGTTTATAGAATGAATCTTGCATATAAAATTGTGAGCACATTTGAAAATGTTATAAGAGTGGAAGAACTAATCCTTGAAATGCATGCTTATTTTTCATGTAGTTCAAAAATGTTTGCAGAGTTTCAACAGTTTGCACTAAGAGTTACTAAAGGTAAAAATTTGTTAAAAGATGTAGATACTAGGTGGATTTTATTTTTCAATCTGCATCTAGAGTTTTTAAATAATATCAATCCTTAGCAAGGTTTATGTATAAAAATTATAAGGCAGTTGATAAGGAAAAATATTTGTTATACCGTATGAGTGACTTGAAAACACTACTCACATTATGTGGTATTCTTCTAATGTTGCAATAAATGAGTACTTTGATAAAACTTGTGTAGGAAATATCCATTTATATTATCAATTTCATTAGGATGAGAAAACAAATATGTATGTGTATTGATAGATTGATAGTTGGAGAACTTTAACAAACATCAATGATCCAAAAATATTTTTGAATTTCAACATCAACGATCATCTTTGTATTATGTTCACACAAAGGAGATACAACTATGCGTACAAGTGACTTTGGAGAAGCTTAGAAGTGTTTGTTTCAACTTCTTCCATTGTGATATTTGCAAGATTTAATAATTTTGATATATTTGACAATATTTGTCATTAGCTATTGTAAAAATTTGTCTATTGGATTATGAGAATTGGCTTTCTGGATTTCTAAAACTATCAAAAAAAATAATATGTTCATAAAATTTTATATTTTAGATCATAACTTTGTTCATATGTTTTATATCATAGCCTTCTTCATAAAATTCTATGTTTTATATCATAGCCTTGTTCATAAAATTTATGTTTTATATTATAGCCTTGTTTTGCTTGATTGAGCATTGTAAATATTGGTTGGCTTTTTAATATAAAAATAAATAAAAAATTAAAGTTCTTTATGGCACATCTAAGTCCTCTATGGTACAACTAAATTACTTATGGTAAATTTAAAGTCCCCCTAGGCACATCTACTTTGTAAATACCTATATTATAAAAAGTCCTATATGGTACAATAAAGTCCTCAAACATTCATCTGGGCAAAATTTAAATCTGCCCATGTATGTATCTTTTGTAAATATTTGTATTATAGAAACTCCTATATGGAACATCAAAGTCATGAGACACTCATTTGGGATAAATTGAAAGTAACTTTGGGTACATATATTTTATAAATATGTGTATTGTAGAAAGCCCTCTATGGCTCAACTAAGTCCTTAGATATTTGTATAATATAAATTTAAATTCCCCTTAGGTACATCTATTTTGCAAATAACTATACTATAGAAAGTCTTATATGGCATGTTAGATTGACAAAGTCCATAAACAATTACTTGGGACCAATCTAAAGTCCCTCTAAGAATAGCTACATTAAGCATATCTTTATTCCAACATAATCAATCATTCCCTTGTTAACATAATTGCATCGTTATCATCAATTTTAAACATTCTTATTTTTAAATTTCCATAGTACCAATAGTAAACAAATATAAACATGTACACAAATATAAAACAAAACAATAATTAAAAATATAAGACACAAATTTTGGAAATGTCTTTTTTATTAATTTGAAAAACATATTATTACATTTTACAAAAATGTTGACTACCATACAACAAAATTTGCAGTCAACTAGTGAACTGTGTGTTCACTTTTTTACTCTTATGTTAGGGGTCCTAAAGTAGATGTTGGCTCTCCTAGAGGTTGAGGTTGACTTTCCTCATGTCTTTCCTCACTAGTATTCCCCTGTAGTGCACCAGCTCTCATTAGGCCTTCCTATGTTGAGTCTAAACTTACCAACAATGCCCTATCTCCTTTAACAGGATCTTCTTTTAACATTAAATGTATTTCTTATTATTTTTGCTTCAGTAAAATCTCAAGATCTAAATTGTGCTCCTTTATAATTATCTTGAAGGTGTTGTTCTCTTTTATGGTGACATGTAATCGTTCTTTCAATTTAATGGTACCTTGCAAATTTTTCTTGGGATTGTTAAGATAAACATACAGACTACTCACCTATTTTTGTAGATTATCAAAAATGGACTATACAAAAAAAAAGTAAAAATATGTCAGTTTATAAATGTATAAAAATAAAATAAAATGAATAAATAAGATTACAATGACTTAGCTCAGCTACATATTTTGTGGCCATTGCAACTTCAACTCTTTTCTTGTTAATAGCCCATTGATAAAAATATGTTTAGGCTTCGACGTTCAAGTTATCTAACTTATTCAAAAGATATAAAATCTCATCAATGTACATAATGGTGGCCTTTAATTTACTAAATTTAGCTTGATGTAGTAATGGTAGCCTTTACTTTGCCAAATTTAGCTTGATGTAATAAAGCATCAAGCTTTTCTGGTTTGTGCTCCACCAAAGAAAAAATTCTCTTTGTGAAATTTTTTATATCAGGCATTAAGTTCCTTTATAAGAACTTTTGTCTGATACTACCACTCTTTGAATTTAGCAATATCTTAAAGCACCATTTATTTAATGGTGGCCTCACAATTGTATGACAATAAAATATTAAAAAAAAAATAGCTGCTCATCCTTAGTTAGCAGAAGAGGGTCATTGATTGGATGAGGAGGGGATGAACTCTCAATGATAGTAGCTAACTCTTTAGTTTGTTGTGCTTTTGTATGCTCTTATGGAACTTGAAGCACATCAGTAACACTGAAGAACTTAGGAAAGTTGCCTTGAAACAAATAATCCTCATCAAGTGGAGGATTATCCAATTTTGAAATTCCCTACAGACTAGAAATATTTCCGAGAGAAATATTTGAAAAGTCTAAAAAATTTGGCTCTGTACTCATCCATGACCTCTTCCAGAAAATAAATGTTTACCCTGCATGCGTTGACCCCTCATCATCCATGGCTGTGATGGAGGAGGTTATGGCATCATATTTTGTCTTCGATAAGATGATTTGCCCCGATGCCCCTATAAAATATTACAATACATTTTTTTAAGAAAAATTATAAAAAAATGATGCAATAAAATTTAATTAACTACATGGGTATTAATTTATTTTAATTCCACTTACCATATGGAGATGTGACATGTTGGGCTACTTGGGTCTATAAAGCCAATTCCATCTTAATTGATGGATCAATGTGGTGTTGCATTGAAAACATATAAAAAATATTCAATAAAACTAACTATAATTTTAACTAAATGAATTACATGAAATTGAACCAATGTTTGAAACAGTAAGATTACCTATCGTATGCATGGGTTGTTCCACTTATTCGATATCTATTTCCACATGACATGTAGCTGTAGAAGCAACCACTAAAAAATAGATGTAAATGACCTAGACAATTTATCATATCTTGTAAATAATGGTGTTGATTCCAACTGTGTCAGAATCTTAAGTGGCTTCTAGCAGATGATCCCTTATTGTAGCCACTCTTCTAGTAGATGAGAATGCTCTCCTCTACATTCAAGCATAAATAAAAAAATAAAAAATAAATAAAAACTGTATTCAAATATAATAATAATTACTTACAAAATTTCAATTTTACTTGCACTTGTTCAATTGTCAAGCCAACTGTCCTTAGGTCTAGGTGCAATGAGGTTGGTACTGAGGTATTCTATACATTGTAATAAGCTTCATAAAAAAAATTAAAAATTGGTTGAGGAAACAATGACACCACTGTTTGTATGGGTATTGTGGAGTGTAAAGTAAAAATCGACTAACACCAATAAATCAATATACCAAAGCAAAATAACACAGTATTGCACAAAATGAAGGATCTTATTAATATGGAACTTAGGGAGCCTGGATCTCCAAATTGTACAATATATATGCCCCAAATATGGGGTTACAATGCACTTTATTTCTTTTGATACAATATTACAAATGAGAGGGTTTGAAACCCTTGTTAAAACGAATAATGGTGTATCTTGGTCAACTTCACTCCAAATAAGTTGTGGGTGGGATTTGTGTATCCTTACGGGACCACCCTAGCTGCAATATCCATAAAGAATGTAGTTCCTCTACCTGCAAATAAATTACAATAGAAAATAGGTCAATAGCATATGCGAGGGCTCCATTGTGTAAGACCCTCTAACTAACAAATCTACTAAAACCCTAACTGCAATGATAATGGAATGCAAGATGAATACAGAAAACTTGAACTGTAAAAGCAATAAATATTTTTACCTTATCAACGAATACCTATTTTGTTTGATCCACACTTATGCTTTTGCGATTTGATGGCACACAAACACCTACGAGTATTTGAGGGTTTGACAACGACAAACCGAGGGTTGGAAAATGCCCTGGAGCTTTTTGGAAGGGTTGTGAAAACCCTATAACGTTACTAGAATGCTCAATAGCATTTGGAAAATGCTCGAAAGTGTTCAAGAAATATGGAGGAGTGATCTGCAAAACTAGATCTGGTTTGCAGGGGTTTTGGGTGATAGAAATAGAGGATATGACAATGGCAAGGAGTGAGGATGTTAGCAAAATGCTAGGATTTAGGTGATGATGGATGCAAGGGCTCTATTTCGAATCAGTTGATTGCTTAACTGCTTAATCCTCATCCACAAAAGTGAACGATATTTTATAACCTTCCTTCAACATGTTACTGTTTCAATGACACCAATAGACGACCGAGATTAAAACATGATGAATGGCTAAGATTATAACTTTGATATGTGACATGGATCAAGTCATATGGATGGTTGAGATTAAATCATGATGAATGGTTGTGATTTATTCATATATAAATAAACAAATATATATATATATATATATATATATATATATATTTATATTTATATTAAATAAATATAAATATATAAAATATTTATATATATATAAATAATGGATGAATGTGATTGGATGATGTGTGGAAGACAAGTGGCTAGGATTTGGTGTCTACAGATGCCCCTTTTTGTATTGCGTTGCATGAAACACAATGCGGTGCAAAAATAAGAGACACCTGGTTTGGTGAAGTAGATTTATTTCCTTGGAGTGCAAGAAGATCTTGGAGACAAAGAATTTTGGTGTAGCTTACCCCCTCAATTGGCAAATGAGTGAAGAATGAATCTCACGAGCCAATTGACAAAATTGTGGGTGATAATGTGGATGTAAATGTAGATGTTAATGTATGTGGATGATGTAGATTAAAATATGGGTGATATGAGTGATGTAAATGAATTCTATTTTTGCCCCAATAGAAAAGGGGTTTTTGTCAATTATGGGTGATAGTGTGGGTGTATTATGTATTCTATTTTTACCCCAACATAGGAAGGGAGTTTTATGATAATGTGGATGATGTATCTCATTGTGAGAAATCAAAATAAAATGTGGTTACCCCAAGTTTGGGGTGGTCCTGTGTTGTTGAAGAATATGCCTTTTGGTGTCATTGAAATGCAAAGTGATGAAAATGCAAGATGACATGGAGGAATGTGATTGTATAGTGACTATTAAGAAATTCCTTAAATTGGAACCAATAATCCTAATGGCCCATATCCTCAATTACTAAGGGTGTAAAAGAGATGATGTAATTAAATTTATCCATGTTTCAAGCCCCACGAACAAGACCATCAATGACAACTTTTGAGAAAATTAATCTGAGCAAAGTCTCACTCAAAAAATGAGGGACCAAATGGATTTTGATTTTGAAGACGAGGATGATGATATGGGCAAGTGTCCTTATGGTGATTTACCCATATTATAGAATTACATGGATATCCAATCACTACAACCACTAGGGGGAATAGAGTAGACCACTAGATATGAGGTTCACTTGGATGATATGAATGATGTAAAGGAATGTGAATGATAAAGTGATTGATTTATGTTTTTGTCCCCAAAAAAAGGGGGGTTTTTGATTGGATGATATGAATGATGTAAATGAATATGGATGTGTAAGAAACCTTATGGTGATCTACTCATCCTATCGAGTTGCGTGGATAACCAATCGCTGCAATCACTAGGTGAATAGAGTAAACCACTAGATACAAGGTTTACTTGATAATGCAGGTGATTGTGACAATGTTAAGTGGAAATGCATAGAATTGTGGATGATATGAATGATTTAAATGAATATGAACATAGATGGTGCCATGAATGTGAATTATGCAATGATGGATGGATGAATTTGATGATTTAGCGAAGTTTAGAATTTTGATTTGGGACATTTTGAAGCTATTTGGAGTATTTTTGTGACTTTTGGTCGCAATAAATAATTAAATGCCCAAATCAATTCAAATTATCACAAAATGTGATGGAATGATGCGATGAATGCTTAGAATAGTGAATGTAGCAATTTTGTAAAATTTTAGACCGTTTTGAGGTGTTTTGAAGATTATTGAGCAATTTTGCGACTTTTGGTCGTAAATTAAAATGAAGCGTCCAAATAAATAGGTGTCTTCACAAAACATAATGGAATGATGAAATAGATGTATGAATGGAACATGAAGTAATTCTATGGAGGTAAGCTATGTTTTTGAGCATTTTTTATCTTTTTGCAGCATTTTGGAGCTAGACGTCAGCCAACGTTCGCATCAGGCACAGATGCAGGAGAATGTATGCCATGGGGCAGATGCAGGAGAGCATTTGAGTGTACTAGAAACAACTATAAAAGGTTTACATGGGTGAATTTGTATTCATTATTACATTTTCAAGTTCTAAAAGTAGCATCTGAAGGAGAGTGAGTGAGTGAGTGAAGGAGTGCGGCAATGGCAATGGAGGGAGTGGATGCAATAGTAGGAATGGAGGTGTAGGTGGCTGAGGTAAGTGCCCTTGGCACTCTTGTTTGGAGATTTGCAATATTTTGTTTTTTTTGCAATGAATGTGATATTAATGTATTTATTGTTGTGTTGTGTTGCAGTTCATGATCTTGGAGGCTCAACACTAATTCTCAACGATTATACTAGGGGTGAGAAAGGCCTTGAAAAAGGTCCATTGGGATAAGTTGGAGCAGATGGGATTGGTGGGGTGTGCCGAGATAAGGGTGGTGATGGTGGATGAGGGGTATCTCTTAGCCTTGGTTGAGATATGTGATCCGGATAGGGGAACTTTCCAACTTCCAACAGGGGAGATGATTGTGATATTGGAAGATGTATATCACATCTTTTGAGTGTTGGTGGAGGGGTTGCATGTCCAAGTTAGAAATGATAAGGAGTATGAGATGAAGCAGATATTTGGATATGGATGGAGGGATGTGAAAATCTGAGGTGGAGGGATTAGGTATTTGGCCATGTATGTAAAGAAGGAGTTCGAGGTATTGTCTACCCTAATCATGTTTCTACTAGCCAACATATTGGTACCTAACAGTACCGGGTGTCAGTTTCCATGGAATATGATTAGGCTGGTGTATGATATGATTGATGAGCCTTGCATGTATGCATAGGCACCTACTATGCTATCTCATATGTATATGGATTTGTATGAGGTGAGGATGTGGGGTAGAAGGGGTTATGTTGCAGTGTATTATTGCAATATTAGGGTTGGAAGCACTTCAGTGTGGCTCGTCCTGTGGGCCTACCTTGCAAGGAGTGGGATAGAGATCATCCCTATGTATTAACATGAAGAGTGACTAAGGAGGTTTCGCCTAGCCATCTTGGTCATAGTGTCCAGGAGTGCAAGGATATATGGGTAAACTTGACATCGAATCAGGTGTATTGGAGGCCATGGAGGGAGGCTAGGTGGCCTAGTGATGGAGAGCAGTTGTGAAGGACCCGATAGGCTAGATGGGTGGTTGGATGACATGGTAGTGAGGTGGAGCTGATCCAGTTCTCACGGGTTCTATAGTATTTCAAGCTGAGATAAGGAGTACTTGAGGCTCCTATGTTGTATAGGCATTGATCGGATGAGTCAAGCCTACCATATGTAAAAATTCACTAACACCAATAAAACTATATACCAAAGCAAAATAACACAATATTGCACAAAATGAAGAATCTTATTAATATGGAACTTTGAGAGCTTGGATTTTTGAATTGTACAATATTTATGCCCCAAATATGGGGTTACAATGCACTTTATTTCTTTTGATACAATATTATAAATGAGAGGGTTTGAATCCCTCGTTAAAATAAATAATGGTGTATCTTGGTCGACTTCACTCCAAGAAAGTTGTGAGTGGGCTTTACGTATCCCTACGGGACCACCCTAGCTGCAACTGTCATAAAGAATGTAGTTTTTATACCTACAAATATATCATAATACCAAATAAGTCAATAGCATATGCAAGGGATCCACTGTGTGAGACCCTCTGTAAAAGATAAATCTACAAACCCTAGTGCTGTAAATGATGAAATGCAAGATAACTATAGAAAACATAAGATGTAAAACAATAAAACCTTTTACCTTATTAGAGATACCTGATTTATCTAATCCATGCTTCTACTTCTATGATTTGATGATGCACGAATGCCCGTGAGCGTTTGAGGGTTTTATGATGGCAAATTGAGGACTAGGAAATACCTTGGAGCATTTTGAAAGGGATGTGAATGCCTTGCAGCATTCCTAGAATGCTCAACAAAATCTAGGGAATGCTTGAAAGTGTTCGAGAGAGATGGAGGAGTGATCTACAGAACTAGATCTAGTTCACAGGGGGTTTGGGTGACAGAAATGGGGGATGTGACAGTGGTGAGGGGAGGAGATGTTACCAAAATTCTAGGGTTTTGGACAGTGATGGATGCAAGGGTTCTATTTCAAATCAATTGATTGCTTAACCATTTGATCCTCATTCACAAAAGTGAATGATCTTTTATAACCTGCCTTCAACATGTTAGGGTTTCGATGACACCAATAGGCGATCGAGATTAAAACATGATGGATGGCTAAGATTATAACTTTGATGTGTGACATGGATCAAGTCATATGGATGGTTGAGATTAAATCATGATGAATGGTTGTGATTTATTCATATATAAATATATATTTATATTAAATAAATAAATATAAATATATAAAATATTTATATTTATATATACAAACAAATAAATAAATAAATAAATAAATATATATATATATAAATAAATAATGGATGGATATTATTGGATGATGTGTGAAAGACAAGTGGCTTTCGTGTCTAAAGATACCCCTTTTTGTATCACATTACATGAAACACAGTGTGGTACAAAAAACAAGAGACACCTAGTTTGGTGAAACAACTTTCTTTCCTTGGAGCTCAAAAAGATCCTAAAGACAAAATTTTTGGGTGTAGCTTACCCCCTCAATTGGTGAATGAGTGAAGAATGAATCTCATGATCCAATTGATAGAATTATGGTTGATAATGTGGGTGAATGATGTATTCTATTTTTTGCCCCAACAGAGGAAGGGGGTTTATGGTGATGTGGATGATATGAATGATGTAAATGTAGGTGACATAGATGATGATGTAATGGTTACTTCTATTTTTGCCCTAATAGAAATGGATTTTTTGCTAATTGTGGGTTTAAATGTGGTTGTATGATGTATTTTTTTTTTGCCCCAACAAAAGAAGGGATTTTTGTGACAATATGGATGATATGAATGATGTATCCCAATGTGGGAAATCAAAATCAAATGTGGTTACCCCAAGTTTGGGGTGGTCCTATGCTATTGAATAATATACCTTTTGGCATCATTGAAATGCAAAGTGATGAAAATGCAAGATGACATGGAGGAATGTGATCGTATAGTGACTGTTGATAAATTCCTTCAATCAAAACCAATCATCCTAATGGCTTGTATCCTCGATGATTATGGGTGTAAAAGAGATGATGTAATTAAATTTATTTGGGTTTCAAGACCCATGAACAAGGCTATCAATGATAAATTTTGAGAAAATTAATTTGGACATAGTCTCACTCAAAAAATTTGGGACCAAATGGATTTTGATTTCGAATAAGAGGATGTCGGATGATGATATGAGCAAGTTTCCTTATGGTGATTTACCCATCCTACTAAATTGCATGGATAGCCAATTGCTGCAACCATCGGGGGAATAGAGTAAACCACTAGATACAAGGTTGGATTGAATTATGTGAATGATGTGAAGGAATGTGATTGATGTAGTGCATGTGAATGTTGTATGGATTGTGAATGGTGCAATAATTGATTTTTGCTTTTTCCCCAATAGAAAAAGGGGGGTTTTGATTGGATGATATGAATAATGTAAATGAGTATGGATTTACAAGTGTCCATATGGTGATATTATCATCCTATTGAGTTGCATGGATGATACAATTACTACAATCGCCAGGTGAATAGAGTAAACCACTAGATACAAGGTTCACTTGATAATGCGAGTGATTGTGACAATGTTAAGTAGAAATGCATGGAATTGTGGATGATATGAATGATGTACATGAATGTGAAAATGGATGGTTCCATGAATGTGATTGATGCACTGATTGATGGGTGGATTTGATGATTTTGTGAAATTTAGAATTATTTTTGGAATGTTTTTAAGGTAATTTTGCACAATTTCATGATTTTTGGTCGTAAACAAAATTTAACCACCCAAATCAATTCATGTTATCACAAAATGTGATTAAATATTGTGATGGATGATTGGAATAGTAAATGTTATAGTTTTGTAAAGTTTTTAGACTGTTTTGGAGTGTTTTGAAGATTGTTGAGCAATTTTGTGACTTTTGGTCGTAAATAAAAATGAAGCATCCAAATCGATTCATGTCTTCATAAAACATAATGGAATGATGAAATGGATGCATGTATGAAATATGAGGTAATTATGTGGAGGTAAGCTACATTTGTGAGCCTTTTAGATATTTTTACAACATTCTAGAGCTAGACACCAACCAACATCTGTATTAGACACAGATGCGAAAGAGCGTTTGCTACTTGGTAGATGCAGGGGAGTATTTGACTATGCTTTTTAGACACCTTAGGGTGTTTGAGTATGCTTAAAACAACTATAAAAGGTTTGTAGGGATGAATTTGTATTCATTCTTGTGTTCAAGAGTTTGAGAAGCAATGTTTGAGTAGTGAAGGAGTGAGTGTGAAATCATGTGAAGGATTGTGAAGGATGGCGATGGAAGAGTGGATGTGGTAGTGGGCATGGAGGTAGAGGTGGCTGAGGTAAGTGCCCTTGGTACTCTTATTTGGATTTTTACAATGTTTTTTTTTTGCAATGAATGTAATGTTAATGTATTTGCTATTGTTTTGTGTTGTAGTTGATGATCTTGGAGGCTTGATACCGATTCTCATTGATTATACCAAGGGTGAGAAAGACCTTGTAGAAGGCCCATTAGAATAAGTTGGAGGATATGGGATTTTTTTGGGTAGCATGGATTGAGGTGGTGAGGGCGAATGAGGGGTATCTCTCAACCTTGGTTAAGATATGGGATCCGAATAGGGGGACCTCCCAACTCCCTATAGGGGAGATGACTGTGACACTAAAAGATGTTTATTGCATCTTTTGAGTGCTAGTGGAAGGGTTACATATCCAGGTTGGACACAATAAGGAGTATGAGTAGAGGTAGCTTATTTGAATATGGATGGAGGGATGTGAAAAATTTTAGGTGGAGGGATTAGTTACTTGGCCATGTATGATAAGGAGTTAGAGGCATTGCCCACCTTGATCATGTTCCTATTGGCCAACATATTGATGCCTAACAACACCCATTGTTGATTCCCATGGAACATGATTAGAATGATGTACAATATGATCAATGAGCCTTGGGTATATGCATGGGAACCAACTCTGCTAGCTCATATATATATGGAGCTATATGAGGTGAAGAGGCAGGGGCAAAAGGGGTTGGGTTGTAGTGTGTTGTTGTAGTGTTGGTGCTGAGAGCAGTTCAGTGTGGCTCATCCTGTGGGCTTGCCTTGCAAGGAGTGGTATAGGGATCAACCCTATGTATTAATAGGGTGAGTGGACAAGGAGGTTCAATTGAGATATCTTGGTTGTGGCAGACAAGAGTGCAGGGATCTATGGGCAGGTTTAACACCAAATCAGGTGTACTAGAGGTCATGGTAGGAGGCTAGGTGGTCTAGTTATGGAGAGCAACTACACAGGACCCAGTAGGCTAGATGGGTGGTTGGATGGAATGGTAGTGAGGTGGAGCTGATCCAGTTATCATGGGTGCTATAGTATTTTGGGATAAGGCAGGGAGTACCTAAGGCTTCTATACTATATAGGCATCGATCGGGTGATTCAAGTCTTCCATGTGTGGTGGAGTGGCGGGTGGACTATATGGATGATGAGGATATAGATATTTCATATGTGGATGATGTTGATACCACAATGGAGTATGATGTATGGTTCACTTGACAACCTTCATGGGTACCAAATTAGGTGGTCAAGTAGGGCAGCGAAGATGAGGTAGAGGCAGTAGAGGATATGGATGAGGCTCCTCTATGTCAAAGATGTCATCGATCTAGAAATCAGGTGAGACAATTTAGGGATGTTGCAGAGTAGCCTCTAGAGATTAGAGGTGATGATGGTGATAGTGATGATATGGAGGAGGTTCCAAAGAGACATCCAGGTTAGGGTTAAGATGAGTGGGCTAGGCTCAAGGTAGAGCAGGACCAACTCTAGTAGATGGTGGTAGAGCAAGATGTAGAGATAGCCCAGTTGAGGATAGAGTTGGATGTAGGGTGGTAGTAGGTGGAGGCAAGGCTATGATAATGAGGCTTGAGGTAGAGCTAGCATAGAGGGACTCTCATCAGAGGCATGATATGGATGATGTTGTGGCTTATGGATGACTGATTTGAAATTTTTTTTTAGAGACTCAAACATACTAGTGATCTCTAACAAATTCACTAAGTTTTATGTAGTTTCTCTAAGATCAAATGTGTGTGCAGTGAAATGTTCAATTACCAAATCATGAGCATGGTAATGGATTAAGGCAATCAAGAACCAATGTGTATGCAACTGAGTTCATTAACCCATCTTGATTAAATTGAGAATAAAAATTGTCATGGAGGAGACTAGGCAGCTATCTTGTCCTTATGTGCAGTTAGAGGTCTCTTCAAGAGAGACGTGTTACCATGCATGAGTGTACACCATTGTCGATCAGGTGTCTATAGCCTCGATGGATATTAGCTCCATAGTCCAATGATCTAATATTTAAGCTTTGGAAATTCGAACTACCTAACCATCTGGATAGAAGTGTAGTTCTATCCTTATGAATTTAGGGATCTATGGTGTGTGATGTGTAAAAGAGTTACATATTTGGAGAATCAGATTCTCAACTGATGTGTGATGAGAATTTTACCCTATCCTTACTACTCATTCTTTTTATTTTGGTAATGTGAGTAGTGGTGAAGACCATTATTTTTTATTTCAGACTATGTGCATAATGGGACAAACAAAGATGACCTTTTCACTTCGAGATTCAACCTAATCATGGTGTTATCCCTATTTGACACAAGATATTTTTAACATATGTAAAATATATTTGTTTCAATAATGTTATAGTCAATTCTAGAACTTAAAATTTTCTTTGGTGAAAATGTGCCTTGGTCTTAGAAAACAATTTGACATGTATTAGCGTTTGCTTGAAACAGTAGGAGTGATTGAGTGATCGAAAACACCTAGGGATGGTGGAAATTTGTTTTGTAAATGATGGATTGACATGTGACATGGTGCAATGATATGGATGTGAACTTGGGGGTACCCCTGATTAAGGTAACAAGATTTATTGGATCAAATATTGTCTAAACTTAACAAATGACCCCTAGTATGGTGGATGAAATGCACTAAAATTATAATGATTGTGTTTGTGCAGTGTGGATGTATGCAATATGATGTGTATAAATGCAATGTGTATGGATGATGTGTATGAATTATGTTTTTGTGTATTAGCCTCACATAAAGCATAGAACACTCTCAAGTGGATAATGTTAAGTGGTTCAGGCTATTCTCCTCCCCCTAGAGTGGCAAGCCTATTAGAATGATTGGTTCTAATTGAAGAAATTTCTTAATAGTTTTTTTACGGCCCTAACCCGCCATAGGTTGACTTCTTATTTTGTTTTCTTGCATTTTCATTAATTTGCATTTCAATGATGCCAAAAGGCATATTCGTCAACAACACAGGACCACCCGAAACTTGGGGAAACCACATTTAATTTTGATTTGCCACATCAGGATACATCATTTACATAATTTATATCATCCAAATTATCATAAAAACCCCCTTCTTACGTTGGGGTAAAAATAGAATACATCATACACCCACACTATCACCCATAATTGGCAAAAACCATTTTTTTGTTAGGACAAAAATAGAAGCAACCATTGCATCATCATCTATGTCACCCATATTTACATCATTTATATCATCCACATCACGAAAAACCCCCTTCTTCTATTGGGAAAAAAACAAAATACATCATTCACCCACATTATCACCCATAATTCTGTCAATTGGCTCGTGAGGTTCATTCTTCACTCATTTTTTAAAAGATTTAAAGCTTTGGGGAATCGGATTCTCAACTGATGGGTGATGGGAATTTTACCCTATCCTTACTACTCATTATTTTATTTTGGCAATGTGAGTAGTGGTGAAGACCACTATTTTTTATTTTGGACTATGTGCATAATGGGACAAGAAAAGATGACCTTTTTCACTTCGAGGTTCAACCCAATCATGGTGTTATCCCTCTTTGACACAAGATGTTTTTAATATGTGTAAAATATGTTTGGTTCAAGAGTGTTAGAGTCAATCCCAGAACTCAAGATTTTCTTTAGTGAAAATGTGACTTGGTCCTAGAGAAAACTTGACATGTATTGGATTTTTCTTGAAATACTAGGAGTGGTTGAGTGACCGAAAAAACCTAGGGGTAATGAAGTGATAGTGCAAATGGTAAATTGACTTGTGAAATGGTGTAATAAAATGGATGTGAACTTGGGGGTGCCCCTGATTAAGGCAATAATATTTATTGGATCAATTATTATCTAAATTTAACAAATGACCCCTAATATGGTGGATGAAATGCACTAAAATGACAATGAATGTGTTTGTACAAAATGGATGTGTGAAATACAATGTGTATAAATGCAATGAGTATTGAATGATGTTTTTGTTTTTTTTTGTAGCCATATATATATATACATATATGTAAATCACATTAAGCATAGAACGCTCCATTTTGGATAATGTTAATTGGTTCGGGCTCTTCTTCTCCCTCTAGACTGGCAAGTGTGTATGTTCCTTTACCCACTTTTTGTTTGACAATGTATGGAACTAACCAATTAGCCATAAATTTATCATGAATATGCGACAATGCATTGGTGTTTTGTTTATTTTCTTTGAGGAAAAGATCTCCTACTTGGAATTCACGTAGATGGACTTTGGCATTGTAAGTATGCTTGAGGTGATCTTGGTATACTCGTAAATTTTCTAAGGCATTAATCCACCTTTCATCAAGGAGTGTAAGTTGGTCAAGATGTGCTTGTCTAGAAGTGTCATCATCTATGAATTCCTGCAATGAAATTCACAATGAGGGGATCTTGAGCTCAAGAGGTATGATTTCTTCGGTACCATAGACCAATGAGAATGGTGTTGCCCCAATAGGCATGCGGATGCTTGTTCGATAAGCCCATAATACCAAGGGGATCTGAGTGTGCCAATATCGATGATTTTATTTGACTAGTTTCTTGAGAATAGCGATCAAGGTCTTATTGGTTGCCTCAGCTTGTCCATTTGTCTGTGGGTAATAAGGATTTGAGAAACTATGTTGGATATTATACTTCTCACAAAGTGCTTGAACATCCTTTTTCTTGAAAGACTTGCCATTGTTAGAGATGATTTTTGAGGGGATGCCAAAATGATAGATGATATGTTGAAGTATGAACTCCATAATTCGAGGTCCTATCGTGTTGGTTAGAGGAATTTCCTCGATCCACTTTGTGAAGTATTCAATGGCTATGATGATGAATGTGTGTTGTCCCAAGGAAGGAGGTGAGATTTTACCAATCAAGTCCAAACCCCATTGTGAAAATGGCCAAAGACTCTGAATAGGTTGTAATGCTTGTGATGGTACATAATTGCAATAGTCACCATAAGATTTTAGCATGTTGCTGACATTGTTGACATTTCTTGACATAATTGCAATAGTCACATTCCATGGTGGGCCAATAATAACCCATGCATAAAATGCCACCACCACAAAAACCACCAAAAAACAACAGACATGCACTTTGGGCCTCTATAGGCTCAAGACAATGAAGGAGGACTCCATCATAACCACATCTATACAACATGTCCCCCAAGAGAGTGAAACGAGCTACCTTTTGTTTGAAAGTGTGTTTAGCAGTCCGTGACATGTTAGATGGGAGTGTTCCAAACTTGAGGAAGGCTTTTATTTGGCTAGACCAAGGCTCATATGACTCTGCATGGATAAAGCAAATATCCTTCTCATATTTAGACTCAGCTCAAGAAATTGTAGATTTAGAGATCGTTGTGACAATTAATGGTTGTACCTCTCCTTCAGAGTTCTTTGGAATCAGTGATCCTAGAGAGGCCATCACATCTACAAATCTATTAGTCGATCTAGGCAAGCTATCGATTTCATACCAGTCAAATTTTGCAAGCAATTTCATTGCTACTTCATGATAAAGTTTTAAGACTAGTTCTTTGCATTGGTATTCTCCGTTTACTTGATGAATGACAAGTTGAGAATCACCAAATATCCTGATACGCTTTATGCTCATAGCTATGGCTACTTGAAGTCCTAATATTAAGGCTTCATACTCTGCATTATTGTTTGTGCATGGGAAATCAAGTTTAAATGATAATGGAATCGGTACCCCTAGGGTGTATGAAACACGATTCCTGCACCTTGTCCTTTTTTGCACTTAGAACCGTCAAATAATAGTGTGATATCGACATCTTCCTCTAGAATGACATATTATTCTTGTTTAGTGATGGTAAATACCAAATCATCTAGGAGCTCAATAATCAAGGGTTGATCACTAGGAAGTGGAGCTTCCACAAGCTGATTGGCTATTACCTGACCTTTAATGGATTTTTGGCTAATGAACTCAAGATCAAATTCAGTTAGAAGCATTATCCATTTTGTGGTGTGGGTGTTATTGTAAGTGTGATACATCATGTAACATAGAGGATTTTCTTGAGCTATGATATATGTTGTGTGGCTTAGCATGTAATATTTGAGTTTCTTAGTGGCAAAAACCACCACTAAGCATAATTTTTCTACATAAGCGTATCTAGTTTCATAGCTTACCAATGTTCGACTAATGTAGTAGACAACTTGCTCTCGATTATTTTCGTTCTTTTGAGCAAGCATTGTCCCTAATGCAAAGTCCATTGCTGAAACATAAATATGGAAGGGGACCCCTGAAGAGGAGGAGTTAAGATTGGTGGAGAGGCCAGGTATTGCTTGATATCATCAAAATATTTTTGACATTCATCTATCCATGAAAATGTCACCCCCTTTTGTAGTAGGTGATTGAATGGCCTGCATTTGTCTGAGAGTTGTGCAATGAAATGATGGATCGATTGGATCTTTCCTTGTAAACTACGCAACTCTTTCAAGTTTGTTGGGGGAGGCATCTCCATAATGGCCTTGACCTTGTTTGGGTCCACTTCAATGCCTCTCTTGGAGATAATGAATCCTAGTAGTTTGCCTAAGGTGACACCAAAGACACACTTCTTGGGGTTCAACCTTACATTATGCTCTAGAAGTCAATCAAAGACTTTTTCCAAGATACCAATGTGCTCTTGTCAAGTTTTAGATTTTTCCAAGAGATCATCCACATAATCTTCGATGATCTTATGCATGTAATCATGGAATATGTATGTCATGGCATGTTGATAAGTAGCACCTACATTTTTAAGACCAAAGGGCATCACCTTGTAACAAAAATATCCCCAAGGTGTAGTGAATGTTGTTTTGTGTTGGTCATCAGGATTGATTCAAATCTGATTATATCCTAAAAAACCATCCATTAAAGAAAGCATTTCATGGCCAATGCAAGTGTCAACAAGAGTATCAATGTTTGGTAGAGGAAATTCATCCTTAGGACACGCTTTGTTAAGGTCTCAAAAGTTAGTGCAAATGCGTATCACCCCGTTAGGCTTACGAACGGGTACCATATTTGAAAGCCACTCAGGATAGTCAATGGGTATAATGAAACCCACATCTAATAGCTTTTGAAGCTCTTCTTTGACCATGAGGGCAATGGTAGGATGCATCTTTCTCAGTTTTTGTTTGATCGGCTTAGCATCGAGATGCAAGGTGAGATTATGGACAACCAAGTTAGGGTCAAGGCTAGGCATGTCTTTATAGGACCATGCAAATATGCCCTTCTTCCTCTTGAGGAGAGCTATCAATTGCTCTTGTTCATCAATGGATAAAAATTTTCTAAGTTTTATGATTTATGGATTATCCACATCTAAACTAAGGTTCACATCAATGGTATCTTCAATGGACATGTGAGAACCTTCCTTAAGCTTATGGGGTATTGGGATCAGATGAATATCATCAATGATATTATCAAACTCTTCTAGCTCAGTCTCTTCCATATCTTCCTGGAAAACCTCAGGATCTAAGGGTGAAGGCAAAGGTGAAGGTAGAGGTGATGGAGGAATGTAAGCGGTGGAAGCTCTTAACAATTTCTTGGAAAGGACAAATTTGGCAAAGGATGGTGGTGATGAAATCCATTCCATATCAATGAGGCTAATGTCAATTGGAATTGGTTTTGCCAAATCGTATGGATTACGGAGTGGGGTGAATAAGTCAATAAGATTCATGTTGACTTAGTGAGGGAATGGTGGTTAGCAATGTGAAGGGTGGGTTGGTCTTGTCTCTTGGAATCGATGAAGGAACCTTGGGAACCTGAATAGCAGCAAGCAACACTTGTAAATGCAAATAACAAGAGCCATGCACATGCAATGCAAAGATTTTTTATTTTTTTTTTTGATTTTTTTTAATTTATGTACATATGTTACAAGATGTTTCGGTGAAGTGTATGAGGTGGAGGTGGTGGTTCACCGGTTGGTTTAGCTTGCTCCCTTGGGAGAAGCAAATGGAATATGGGCTGATGGATGGGGAACATTCTAAGGTAATGCTCATCCTGTTCGATGAATGGAGTTATTGGGATCAATTCCTCTTCAGATTCATCTAAAGCTATCGACATGATATCATATTCATCATAGAATTCCTCAAAGTCATCATTGTGAGTGGTTTCCTCTTCTGAATTCAAATGAAGATTTTGAAAAGCTTGTTCAAAAGAGGGAATGGAAGAATGAGAGTGGTAGCCCAAACCTGAATGGTCATGTGCCTCTCGATATGGAGTGTCAATGATTTTGTGCATGCCTTATTCATGTCATCCTAGGTCATATCCTTACCAATTGACTCGATGAAAGTATCGTGAAGGAAAACCGATCATGCATTCTATGTTGGTAAGGACTGGTTGTGTAGGTTCATCTAGGGAAGGTGGATCGGATGATGAATCGACCCCCCCATATATGAAATTGATCCTATTAGGCGTTGAACCCATAGTGTACACCACTCCTATGGATAAGGGTGGGTCCCATGGATGACCATAATCCCTAGAAGTTTGGATGCTTAGCGGTGTAACCATGATATCTTGGACCACGTATTCACCAATGCCAGGATTGATGAGGTGGACTACAACTTGTGAGGATGTGGATGAGGTGGATGGAGTGGATGTGGAAGTGGAAGGCTCATGGATGACTTATGGCTCAGGTAGTGGGAGGGATGTGTGGTGAAATGGCATCTCACAATCTGTTAGATCAACTTGTGAGACATCAACTAGTGTAGATGAAGATGGATTTGGTTGAGGGGTTTGATGGATGGTTGATGATGTTGATGTGGATGGAATGGTAGTGGGTGTAGGTTGGATGGGTGATGATGAATGAGTGGTGATAATGGGTGATGTTGATATTGATGATGTGGATGGTGTGGATTGGGTTCGACCACATGTACATGTAGTCGACTGTGATGAAGGTGGGGGTGTGGAAGTGGAAGCTTGATGTGGGGTAGTGATGGGAAGCTCCTCAAGAATAGGATCTTTAGATGAAGAAGTGGTGGATGGTGTGGTTGATGGGGTTATGAATAGGTGGGTGGATGGAAGTGTGGATTCATAGGGATTTGAAATGAAGTTGCAATACTTAAATGGTTCGATGTCTACTGGTATGCAATGGACCTATCCCTCATGTACATATTTTAAGCATTGATGTAGTATGGAAGGGACACATCTCATCTCCCTAATCCAAGGGTGTCCAAGGAGTACATTGTAAGCCATGGACCCCTCCAAGATGTGGAACATGGTATGCAATATTTTTACCCCCACTTCTATGGGTAAAACAATAGTGCCAACTATGGAACAAAGAGCATCATTGAATGCTCTTAAGGTGAATGTGGATTTGGTTGTGTGATGGTGGAAGGTTGAGATGTTGAAGGGCAGATGTGGTGATGATGTTGATGGATGAGCCAATGTCAATTAACACTCATTTAAATGGCTTCCTATCAACTTGAGCCATAATATGTAATGGAGGGTCCATCGATTTTGATGAAATTGATTTAATTTCAAAATCATAGAATGTGATGGAAGGCTCCATGCACGTTTGAATACTCCCCATAAAATTGTTGAAGGTATTAGTGTCTTGGGATTGGAGTTCAATGGATTTTAGAATTTCCATTAATGCCTCACGATGTGGGGGATATTGTTGTATTAGCTCATAGATAGATAGTTTGGCTGAAGCCATTTTGAGGCTAGTTGTCAGTCGACTACTTAGTGAGATGATGGATCTTTGTGAATGGTTTGGAGGATGAATTGGTTGTGATGGATGACTTGGAAGATGGATTGGTTGGGATGAATTGGTAGAAAAATGGATGGGTGATGATGAATTGGTAGGTTTTAGGGACACACTTGCTTTTGGTGCTATAGGAGGTTGAACTACCTATTGTTGTTCATTTTGTCGATTGGTGCTTCTTTGACCTCGGGTGACTATGTGAATAGCCCCCACAAAACCTTGATATTATTGCACATGGTTGACCTGATTAGGAGTCTTAATGTTTGATCCCCCTATTGTCTTTTGTTGTTCCTCATGATGAGGAAGTGGTGTTTGGTATATACCAAGGTTTTGGTTTTGTTGGGCCAAAGGACTATCAAACTTGATGGCCCCTAGCTCTATCAAATCTTGCACCATATGTTTAAATGACCAGTAGGTGTTAATGTCATGCCCTTTATGTCAATGAAAAGGATAAAACAAGTGCTCCTTATAGCCCTTGCCATGTTTAACTTGATCTTCTGGTATGATTTCGGGTAAGGCAATAGCGTTGGTGTCATACAACCTATGGAAGAGGGAGGCATATGATTTAGGCAAAGGTGTGAAGATGTGGTCTTATCAAGCAGATTATCGATGTTGGTGATTTTCCATAGTTGGCATTGTGTTATGAAGTTGTTGGGGTGGGGGAACCGCTTGATAGGACACTTATTGCGGTTGTTGTTGCATTGGTTGTTGTTGTTGAGTCATTGTCGATTGAATTAGGACCACTTGATTTACTTGACTTGGTTTTGATTGGCTAGAATAATTTTCTTTTGATTGACCCTTATTTTACCATTCTTTTTTTCTTGGTTTTATCTTGCCCTCTTGGATTTTTATCTCTTTGATTACATGAGCTTGAGTGAGAGCTTCATCAAATGTTCTGTATTGTTGTAGTTGCAATAACAAATAAATAGGTTTTAAGCAACTTATTGTGGACATCTGAGTCAGTTCTTCCATTGGTAGGGATAATGTCAACTTGGTTATAACTGCCCTCCAATGGTTTTTGAAATCATAGACTGATTCTTATTTAAATTATCTAAGGTTTTATAGGCCAGTCAATGTGGTTTCTTACAAACATTTAGGGAAAACCTCTCTAAAATTTTATCTACCAATTGTTCAAATGTGTAAATGTTGTGGTGAGGCAGATTATTATACCAATATTGACCGTCTCCTCCTAATTTCTAAGGGAAAATTTTGAGCATCAAAGCATCTTTATCTTGAATTCAAAAGCATGAGTGGATAAATGTGCTGATGTGCTCTCTAAAGTCCTCAATCCCTTTAAATTTGTCAAAATTTGGTATTGTGAAATATTTCGAATATGGCAATTATGGTACCAAAAAATAAATAGGTTGATTTATTAGCTATCTCAAGGTAGGCTTATGGTACATCATACCAAGAGTATGCTGAATCAAGCTATCAATCTATTGTTGCATTTCTTGGATTTTAGGGGCTTCTTCATGTGTGTGGAATCCCTGAATTATTTTATGATTGTGCTAAGGTGAGATATGAGAAGTGGTGAATTATTGATATGGAATGTGATGTTGATGGCTTGATGGATTGAAGGGTACTTGGTGATGTTGGGCATGTTGTTGAGCTTGGTGATGGAATGATTGTTGTTGATGAAATGGAGATGAAGTTTAAGGAATGTGGATGTGTTGGGTTGTGGAGGTGGTGTGGATGTGAGTGAATGGTGGTGTGGGTATAGCAAACTAAGAAGGTTGTGATACCCAGGAAGGATTTGAGGTGAAGAAATTATGTTGGCTTGAAATGGAATGAGGAATCTACTATATGTGTTTGTTGTTGTGAATAAGAATGAGCTTCTTGTTGGCCCATGAGCAATTGGTTGAGGTGTTTCCATGCTTGTTTTATGGTAATTTTTGAAGCAAATTATATGGGTGTGATGGAGATGGATGTAGGTGAGGTGTAAGTGTTTAAAATGTTGGTGGATGTTGGTGCTAGATTTTGATACAACATGTAATGGGAGATAACAATCACAAGATGCAGAATAATATGAAAGAAAGTAAATCTGTGAGATGATTGAAAATATGCTATAAATAGAAATGATGGAAATGTATACAAAGTAGCTATGGAGGAAATGAACACTCCATGAATAAAGCTACTACTCAAGAATGAGCATTGAGCTTATCACACTCCATCACTCTACACTACATTACATCACACTCTGCTACATATCACACTGCTCCATATCACACTACTCATATATGTCTATGTCTATGGCCCTTTATATAGGAATATAGGTTCCTTGGCCAACACTCTACCTAGTTGTGCAAGGGACAACTTGCACATATACAACTTGCACATTGACACTTGTGCATTTATTACATTGCATGAAGTAACTAGATAACTTCCCCCTAAAGTAATCTAATTTCCTAAGTATGTACCAAGGAAGGTATATTTACATGATCCAAATGATGTAATATAATCTATTTCTAACACCCCCTGTATTACATTATTTGGGTATTGAAGACTTTAGTCTTCAATGTGGATCTTCTTCTTGACCTTGAGATTCTGATTCTTCTTCTCTATTTTTTGTAACCTGTTCAAGCAAGTAATTAGTGTCTTCATAATCTATCATTCTTGTTGAAAGAGCTTTGATTTCATAATCATCTGTCGATTCTTCTAGTTCTTCAATTTCTTCTATCCTCTGAGCTAGATGTCCTTTTTTATTTCTTTTTCGATACTCCAATTGGGGATAATTGGTTGGACGTTGAAATTGTTGCTGACGAGGATTTTGATATTGTCATGCCTGAAATTGGTTCCCATTGTTCATCTGATTTCCTTGATTCTAATTTTTGGGATTGAACCTGCAATAGTTGGTACTATGGCCTTTTCTCTTGCATATCTGACAATACCTGTTGTACCATGTTTTCCATCCTTTTGATGAAGAAGCAATGTTTCCCTGTGGATTATCTTTAGATGCCAATGCAGTGTTAGACATTTCATATTTAACTGTATTTTCCACTTCATATTCCTGTAGAATATTGACTAAGTCATCAAAAGAAGTATCTTTACTTAGGACTTGTAAAGATGTTACCAAATGTTTATAGTTGTCTTGAAGTGCTCTCATGGTTACTTGAGGAAGAAGTTCATCCTTAACTATTTCTCCTAAGGTAAATAATTTCCCTTTAATATCTGCTACCTTCCTTAGGAATAGTTCTATGCTTTCTCCATTATTCATCTTTAATGAATGAAGTTGAGTCTGAAGATGAAGAATAGTTGCCTTATTCTTTCCTTCAAATATTTTCTCTAGGCTTGTCCATGCATTTGAAGATGATTTTTCTGAACTGATATAGGGTTGTATCTCATCAGTGATAGCAAAGGTTATTATCATTAGAGCCTTTGAATCATTTTCTATAAACTTTAGGATTTCAATATCATTTGTGGTAGGTATTTGTGTTTTCCCTTTGACAATATCCCAAAGTTTTTCATATACCAAGATAGCTTTCACTTTATTCTTCCAGGAGAAATAATTAGGACCCTTGAGTAGTTGAGATTCTTCTAGGAAGAATTTGTTTGATGCCATTTAAATTCCCTAATATCAATCCTTAGATTTTGTAGAATGCCTTATGACTCCCTAGTATGTTTTGGATAAGATATAAGATGAATATAGTGCTTTTGTAAATTGTAGTTCAATTTTTGGTTGATTTTGTAAAGTTTTTGTAAATACCAAAATCAACTTCTATTATCCCTTATTGCTCCTATTGAACTAAGCACTTTTCCCAAATTTAAAGAGGTTTTAATGTTGGATTTCTTTTGTCTCTTTTTGAGAAATTTTGAGACAATAATATTATAAATTTCCAACCTTTGAAATGCTTTGATAAACCTCTCTTTTTAATATCCCTTTAGGAATTAATTTAAGTGTATCTAATTTACAATAAATTAATTTGATGTAGTAACCCTTATAACTCCCTAATTTTTGGAAAAATTAGACCACAATAATATTTGCAAATATTTAAGATTAATTCCAGTAGAAACCCTTATTACTCCTAGGTTTTATATTGCAAATATTATATTAATTTGATAAATTATTCCCTTTGAGGTATGGCTTTCAATATGATCAAATTCCTCTAAGTTTAACCTTATAACTCCCAAGGAAAGAAAGCACATAAAAATGGGAATAAACCTTACCTTATATCAAGCAATAATCGATGTTGATTTCAGATGTGCTAGGGCTGCAATATTGACATCGATGCTTTCAATGCTTTGATTGTACCCTCCAATGGAACTGCTTGGAACTTTCCTTGTATCTAATGTTCCAAATATGGCACCCTTTAGTCTCTACCTTTGACCTTGCTTGACCAGAGCATTGAAGGCTCTACCACCTTCCTTACACGCTGCAACTCGAACCATGTGCATGTAGACAACGAAGTGTTTAATGTAGAGATGAAAATGCTGTTTGAATGCTTGGTCGTTGATGTCCTTAAAATGGAGGAGAATCTTGTCTTAAGTGCCAAGTGGCACATCCATTTTCCTTTGAGCGCTTGAGGAGTAGAAGGTGCCAAAAAATGCTTATTTCTCCCTTTGAGTAATGTATGGACGTTACGTTCTTCAGTAGAGCGCTTGGTCTCCTTATGGACAAGTGTATCCCATACACTCAATGCACCAACCTGTTGCTTGTAACTCCTTTCTTGATGAAGATGAGCGCTCGCGTGAGGAGCATTAGGGTTTTACCTCAAGTGACAAATGTCACTTCCTCCTTGTGCATGGACGTCTTCTCTATCACTGCTTCAATGGGCCCTTTGGAGGTTCTTTTAACCCTATAAAATCCCCAACTCCTCTTTCATTCAATTGCAATGTTTTTAGTTGGGATGTGGAGCAACGATTTGGAGGCTTGAGCACCGATTTTGAGCAAGCGGATGTGGAGTTTGAAACACTCCAATGGTGCTTTAATATTTCTTCTTTTCTCACCTGTTATACATCCTCCTTTTGTAGATAATGTTGCTCTCGAATAACATTGTTTCTCCCTTTGCTTTTGCTCCTTGTCTTTTGCAGGTTCGATCATCCAAGATGTGAGGAGAATGAGCCCTTTGAGTGGCTCCTTTTGCTATGCTTGGATTGATGCTAGCATTTGGCCACCTTCGACTGGTTTTTCTAGCGAATATTGTGCCTTTGAGGCACCTTCAAATCTACCTTCTTTCCCTGTATAAACCAGATTAGGATAGTGCAACACAATGTAATGTATTTATATATAAAATATCCTTTATTGCACCTTCTTTTGCACTCCTTTCAGGTCTGAATTTCTGGTTTTGTGGCAGAATTTTGAATGCAATGTAGGGGTTTTGAGGTTGTCTCTTTGATTAGACACCTTCCCCTTTTTGCTTGGGTATTTTACAAATGAACCCAAGCTTGTAACCACTTGATAGAAGCTCCTTTTTTGTATATTCCTGCACTATTTCTTTGTTTCAGAAACCTTATTGTGCTTTGAATTTGAGACTCACCAAGTCTCGATTTGAGGCTTCCTTTGCTGATCTTCGGTGGCTACTTTCTTCTCCAATGCTTGGAGGATTGAGCTGATTTGGTGGCTTCTCTTGGCCACTGAATGTTGCAGATTTTTGTGCACTAACAGTGTCTTTAGACACTTTGACAAATTCTGATTTTGTGCCCTTCTCACGAACACAAACAATAATATTTTTGAGAGCAATAGAATAGTGCAAATGAATCTAATAATATTTTACTTTTAATGCACTAACAATTTCACCTTATCACTCCAATAAACTCTCAAAATAATGCACTTAATCAATTTACTGCAACTAATCAAGAATAATCTGAAATGAATCTTCAAGAATTATTCTGCAATTTCCTTATAAGCAAGGTAGTAGGAGCTAGTCTTCTTTTGCTTTCCAAAGTAGATGATAGGTAGTTGATAGATAGTTGAAATTCTAAAATCTAATCAACTCCTAAAGTGCAAATGAACCTTAAAAAGAACCTTTCTCTTTTTGCACTTTTGAAGACTCTAATTCAATTCTCCTTTTTGCAACTTTAATCCAAATTAAGGTGCTTTAACAAATCTGATAAGTAATCCAATTAATGAATCTACTTGCACCAATAGTTGCTTACCTTTTTTGAAAGCTCTTTTTGTCACTTCTGTAGAGGATGTAGATCTTGGTGTCTAAGATCACCAAGTTGCTGCCTTGAGTAAGATCTTGCAACTCTTTGTAGGCTACCCTGAACAACTTCGTCTTCACCAAAATATGGTCTCAAACTTTCTTTCACGAGCCTAGGATTTTGGTGGCTTGTTCTCCTCTTGTAGTCTCCTCCTTTTGCTGTAGATTTGAAGAGGTATTTGTTTCTGAAGTGGTGCCTTCTTGCTGTGAGAGGCAATCTCCAAATCTCCTAGATTTGGTAGGCTTCTTCTATCTAAATCTTCCTTCAAGCTTCTTGTCAAATTCTGACTTCAAACAAGATCTTCTTCTCAAGATTCTGAATGTCTTGAGGTCTTCTAAGATTTGGCACTCCTTTCCAAATTCTTCTTTTTGGGCTTGTTGTCGGATGGCGATAATTGTCCCAAATATTTCACTATCTCCTGTAGTGAATTTCTCCAATGAGTTCTCCTTGGAACTCCTTTGATGATTTCTTTAGTAAGGCTCTCCAAGCCTTTTACTGGATGCTCGTAGAGACCTCCCCAAGGCCTTTGATCTTGCAGCTTCTTCTGGTCTTCCTTGAGACCTTATCTTCAACCTTCTGCTTCTGGAAGTGTTGGTGGTGAGATCTTCTCCTGGATCTCTGATTCTATTGCTTTTGGATTCGAGCAGGACTCTCCTAGTCCTTCTTCTTCTTCCAAGTCTGGAAGTTCTTCAATGAGATCTTCTCCTGATCTCTTTTGCTTCAGGTGCTAGATTGATTCTGAAGAAGATACTCTTCCTAACTTTCTTGTAGGAAGCTTTCCCAACTCACTAAATCTCCTTTTCCTGCAACAAAGTATTAGTACTAAAATATGCTTCTGAATTAGATACTCTCTTCTAGAGTCTTCTTCAGGATCAAGGCTTCTGTGGCCTTTTTTAGTATCAAGGCTTCTGTGGCCTTTTTTTCAATATCAAGGCTTTTGTGGCCTTTTCTTCAATATCAAGGCTTATGTGGCATTTTATTCAATATCAAGGCTTTTGTGGCCTTTTCTTCAATATCAAGGCTTCTGTGGCATTTTCTTCTGGATCAAGGCTTCTATGGCCTTTTCTTCTGGATCAAGGCTTCTATGGCATTTTTCTAGATCAAGGCTTCTATGGCCTTTTTTTCCTTGTGAAGTTCCCAATCTAGCAATGGAGATCTCTTGTCTCCCAACTTCACCATGATTCTTCTCCAGAAGTCTCTTTTGTAGTATTCTTCTCTTGCAACAACTAATATTTGCACTATGAAGGCACTTCGACCTTCGGGCAACGAAGTTGAAATCTCCTAGCTTTCTATTGTAGGAGGTGTCCCAATCATCTAAGAATTAATTCCCTACAATAAAATAAACTTCAGGTAAACTTTTCTAGATCTCTTAGATGAGCTTCACTAGTTGATTCATCAAACTAGTGGATCAAATGTTGAGTCCTAGTCTTCACGAGTTTTTCCTTGTAACTCTGTGGAAAGACTCTAGCCATATGCAATCTCAGTATTTCTGAAACTGAGATTTCTTTCAGTCCTCACTTGTGGCTCTCCCTAATTCTACCACCTAGACTCTTCTGAGAGTTTTTGACAGTGGTTGGTCCAACAACATGTCAGGTTGACAAAAAACTCAGGGTCAATGATAATGGTGGTTTTCCTATTGATCTATTGTAGCTTGATCTACCGTAGCTCTGATACCACTGTTAGATTTTGATACAACATGTAATGGGAGATAGCAATCACAAGATGCAGAATAATATGAAAGAAAGTAAATCTACGAGATGACTGAAAATATGCTATAAATAGAAATGATGGAAATGTATACAAAGTAGCTATGGAGGAAATGAACACTCCATGATCAAAGCTACTGCTCATGAATGAGCTTTGAGCTTATCACACTCCATAACTCTACACTACATTACATCACACCTTCACACACCACACTATGCTACACTACTTCCTACTATTGTATATCTATGTCTATGTCTATGGCCCTTTATATAGGAAGATAGGTTCCTTGGCCAACACTCTACCTAGTTGTGCAAGGGACATCTTGCACATATACAACTTGCACATTGACACTTGTGCATTTATTACATTGCATGAAGTAACTAGATAACTTCCCCCTAAAGTAATCTAATGTCCTAAGTATGTACCAAGAAAGGTACATTTACATGACCCAAATGATGTAATATAATCTATTTCTAATAATTGGTGAAGGGTAAGATGTGAAAGGAATCGCAATAGAATGAGGGGTAGTAGATGAAATCTACAAAGTTGCATTGACATGTGCTTCATAGAGTGGATTAGTATTGGTATATGGGATGGAGGGGATTTGACTACATGGTGATGGAGGAATTTTATTTGAAGGGGTGGATGTTGCCTCAAAAAGAGGGTTGTTGTAGACCTGGCTAAATTTGGTGGGATGTGAGTGAGCAAGTTTCAACTAAGAATAAGGAACTTG
Source organism: Wollemia nobilis (assembly GCA_028583015.1). NCBI lineage: Eukaryota > Viridiplantae > Streptophyta > Pinopsida > Araucariales > Araucariaceae > Wollemia > Wollemia nobilis. The sequence goes on from JAQPPZ010016670.1 coordinate 4,089,826, forward strand.
GTTATTTAGGATGTTAAGTTGTTCTAAGACTGGTTTAGTTGGTCTTAAATAAGCTCCAAATTTATCCATGTCTATATAGGTGATGCGAGGATCAATGGGTGTAGATGGCTTTATTTTTGGGATGGAGGTGTGAATGGCTTTATGCATCACATCAGAATTTGAAGTGAATACTATGTGTGAAGGTCCTACAAACAAATAAAAATAGCTTGTCTATGTTGTATTGGCTGGGTTAGCCATCGAAGTGATTGGGGAAGAAGTGGAACATTCCATGGATGAGGTTGGTCCTTGGCTCATGGCTTAATTTCTTATCAAAACCATAAGCTATAAGTCAGGCAGGGTTACGAATGTGAAGAATATGTGTGAAAAGGTATAATGACATGAAGAGCACACATAATCAAAGAAACAATTGAATCCTATGTATTGCAACATTTTTTTTGAATTTTGATTTTTTTTTTGTGGTTTGTGTGTTTTTGATGTGCAAATCCTAAGCCTAAGATGACTATGTAGGGTGGATTCCTAAGGTGGATGGAAAATGAGGATTTTATTGGTTATGAAATTAAGAAAAATCACTCATGAGCTGCTAAGGTGTCTATGGGGCAAGATAGCGGATAGAGATGAATCCCACTTCCACTGATCTCGATCAGTGTTTGGTGATGAAGTCCAACTCACTAATGTTGAAAGTGAAGCATGCAATTATGTGTGATTATTTTTAGATTTTTGTTGTCTATGGTGTTCATACAATACCAAGAAACCCTATTTTACTCATCTGAGTTGGTGACCAAGAACACCAATACCAATCCCCTCAAGAGAATCTAGGGTACACCTCTTAAGATCCACCCTAAATCATCAAGTGATTTCAATAGTGGAGGGTTCACCTAGTTCTTCCACTCTAAATCAGCAATGTGTTTCCAACAGTGGGAGAGACTTGAGTACCAATGACTTGTTCTAGCTTAGAAAAGTAAAAAGTGGGAGACTTTAGCCTAAAGTGTAGCTACTTATATTTTTTCATTTTATTGCAAACAACACTCAGGATAAAAAGTAAAAACACCACCAAACAACAAAAACTTGGAATAAATATTTTAATGCAACTAAGATGAATGTACAAATACAGATCTATCCTATGTCTAAACTATATGAAGAGATGTTTGTGAATTCCTAAGATGCAAGATGTGTTGCTTTTTAAATGGAAAATAAATATCTTCTTTTCAATATATTTTAAAAATCAAAGAAAATGGAGGTGGGATTTGATCAAGAATTACTAGGAAACCTACGTATTTCTTTCCAACTCTCCAGGATGCAGTGTATAGTCTCCTAAATGTGATGAGGCATCTCTTGGATGTGATGGGGTATCCCTCGAATGTGGTAGGGCATCCGTGAGACCACAAATCAAAATCTGTTGCTCCTTAAAACCTTGGTTTCACGATTTTCACATGATCAAATCTCTGAAAACCTGTAACAAAAAACAAAAAATGTAGATCAAAAATATTGACAAGGTATATTAATATAAGAAACCCTTTTGGGATCCCACCGTGATCGCCATTTTATAAATTAAAATTTGATTAACACCAATAAAGTAATGTACCAAAGCAAATAATACAGTATTGCACAAAATGAAGGATCTTATTAATATGGAACTCTAGGAGCCTAGATCTCCAAATTGTACAATATATATACCCCAAATATGGGGTTATAATGCACTTTATTACTTTTGATACAATATTACAAATGAGAGGGTTTGAAACCCTCGTTAAAATGAATAATGATGTATCTTGGTCAACTTCACTCCAAAAAATTTATGGGTGGGCTTTGTGTATCCCTACGAGATCACCCTAACAACATTCAAACAATGCTTAGAAGTGTTTGAGAGATATGGAGGAGCGATCTATAGAACCAGATCTAGTTTACAGGGGTTTCGGGTGATAGAAACAAGGGATATGGTAGCAATGAGGAGTGAGGATGTAAGCAAAATGCTAGGGTTTGGGTGATGATGGATGCAAGGTATTTATTTCAAATCAATTGTCTACTTAACCACTTAGCCCTCATTCACAAAAGTGAATGATATTTTATAACTTTGCCTTCAACATGTTAGGGTTTCGATGATACCAATAGGCGTCTGAGATTAAAACATGACCGATGGCTAAGATTATAACTTTGATGTGTGACATGGATCAAGTCAAATGGATGGTTGAGATTAAGTCATGATGAATGGTTGTGATTTATTCATATATAAAAATATATTTTTATATTAAATAAATATAAATATATAAAATATTTATATTTATATATATAAATAAATAATAAACGGATGTGATTGGATGATGTGTGGAAGACAAGTGGCTAGGATTTGGTGTCTACATGGAGATCACTTCTAATGCAATTGTAAATATAGGAACTCTAATGAATTTTATTTGGGTAATACAATGAACCAAATACGCCAACTCCTTGAAGGGAATGTCCATCATTCTTCCTTGCAAAATAATTTGTGCTTAGAAGAACTCAATGACAATTCTAAGGAACTTGTCTATAACATTTAAAATTTGCAAGCCCCTTCTAGATGGATTAGAGTGTACTACAAAAAAATTATAAAATAAAAATAATAATTACGTCAAAAAATATTTTCAATGCAAGGAATTTTAACTTTAGACAAGATTTCCAAGAGGGATACTTTTACCTATAAAAATTTTTGATGAGAGACCAAAGCTAGTCTCCAAGTATATTTTGTCATCATTAGTTAAAGAGTACTTTGTAGTGATGGGTTCAACACCTTTGTATGGGAGGCCTGTCAATCTCTGGACACTTGTAGGTTTGAGAGTAAAAGAGAGTCTTGTTTATGATTTTCATGTTGACCATTGACTCCTCATGGTTGTACGAGTTAACAATCCTAGACAACAAATTGTCATCTATGTTATACTAGGGCATTAAGACTAATCCCTAAAGACCAAAGTTTGTGATCCAAGTAGCATCGTATCCTGATGTTAGAATTTTAGAAATGAGTGGGCACACAAAATTTTTGAAAATAATTTTTGAGGGAGGAACCTGGGAGGAAGAGCTTACCATTATTGCAAGGGTGTGCTCTAAGGTAAGGTTCAAATGCTCAAGGCTTAGGATACTATAAATATGTAAACTAGCTTCTGATTCACTAGATTGAAAATGCACAAGTGGAGAGCATACTCCTAGTGTTGAGAGTTTTTTGGTTCACTAGATCATATTACGCACAAGTGAAGAGCATAAAACCAACAATAGTAATATATTAGGGTAATTTTTTTGGAAGACTTAGGGTTTATGTGCTTTACTCTATTGTGCAAAAATAATGAAAAACAACTATGCATACCTTTTTATAATCATCTACATGCATGCTAATACGATTTTGACACATAGCTACATTTAATGTCTAATTTGTTGCATGGGATTCTATCGGTTGTCAGTCAAAAATCACAATGCTACTGATTATTAGTCATTGGTTATGTTGCTACTATTTTATAATTGATAGTCGTAAATACAATTGTTGTCGGTAGTCTGTCACCCATAGTGTTGTTGTCGGTAGTCTATCGTCCATAGTGTTGTTGTCGATAGTCTATCGTCCATAGTGTTGTTGTTGGTAATCTATCATCAATTGTATTTATGTCGATATTTTGTCATCAATTGTGTTGTTGTCAGTATTATGTTGCCAATTTTATTGTTACCTGTAGTCTATCATCAATTGTGTTGCTATCTATAGTTAGTTGTCAATGTTTTTGCTACTAGTAGTCTATCGTTAGTTGTCGTTTGTATTGCTACCAGTAGTCTATCATCATTGGCATGTGTGTTGCTACTAGTAGTTAGTTGTTAGTTATGATTTCATCGATAGTTTGTCTAAATAAAAGTATAGTCTTTCAATGTTACCATGTCCTTTAATTCTATTTAATTTAGTATATTTTAAAATTTTATAAGTTTTTTGAAATATTATGATAAATTTACCACATTTTTATATTTTTTGGTGGAAAAAGGTAATTCACCATGTCTTCTACATGATTTTTAACACTATTCACCTTTATTTTGAAACTAATTCACCCCATTTCTATAAATATCTTTCAAGGCTGACCCCTTATGCATAACCATGGTATAAATATTTTCCTTCTTAAATCCTCCATTCTCTTTATTGACATAATATTTTTCTTATTAGTATAAAGATTTTCCTTTCTTGGAATTTTACTTAACAAACACTCACTAAGTTAGATGTAATATAAAATAGAGGGAAGGATTGAGAATCTTTATTTTGGTATCCTCCTTATCAATAGAAGTCTCCATGTGCCTATAAGTGACAACAACTATGACCCTTCTAACCCATCATGCAATGCACTTCCAAACTCATTAGTTATAATAACATAGGACATGTTGATATTTTCTAGTGTTCCTTCCACCCAAACAACTACATGATCTAATACTAAGAGTTGAGGCACTTGAAACACAACTATGATATAGATTTAGTGACCATAAACATAATAATTATTCATATGTAAGGATAGGATACAACTCATTGTATTAAATTTTCAATGATTACTGATATTTTATTCTTCACATAGGTTCATATATCTTACATAATATAATACTAGTAGTCAATGCCACCAACTATCAACTACTTTACTATAAGTAAACTAGCATGGTTAAGTGTTCAAAGGATGAGAAACACACATAATTCATTTATTTTTTATATCATGCATCTTCCATAATAAATATCAAGTAATTTGCGAGATTCTCACACTAGTTAAAATAGTATCTTTGAGAAGCTAATCTTGACATGTAAATGTCACGTGTTGGATTTTAAGCCAAATTATCTTAAGTCCCAATATTTTGGATCTTGAGTAGTCTCAAATATAAAAGCAATTAAAATTTAAGATGACCAATAATAATAACATTCAAAATAATATCAAATATGAATATAAAATGGCCAAAGTCATTCATGCAATAACATGAAGAAAACTTACAGTAGAATTGCTCAAAATATACATACAAGCTTCAATATTATTAATGCTTGAATGTGATCTTCTTCGATACAATACATGGAGCTTTATCTCCATAATATAGCCATACAATATGACTCTTCAAGTACTTGACTATTTCTCTCCATATGACAACTCTCACATGTCCTTTGGCTTCTCATATTACCACTTGTATACATGATTCTTGACTCTCTACTTACATGCACACTTAACTCTATGACACTTGAACTCTTCTATATGACACTTATACTTCTACATGCACACCTAATACATGACACTTGTGCACATCCTCACATTACATACTTGTACACTCAATGACACTTTTGCACTTCCTCTCATTACACACTTGCACTCTTACTTACATGACACTTGTGCATATCCTACACATAGATAGTTACATGAAGGGAAATATAAATCACACTTCTAAACTATAGACTCAAATCATATTCTAATATTTACATTGTACCATAGATTCTATAAGGGTACATTAGCATGTACCAAATAATTTAATATTCTCCAATAATATGAACAACTCATTACACCATTTTTTGGTGGAAGCATACTATGCAACCAACCATTAGCAAATTCTATGGCGTCATTGTTAAATTTTGTAGTATTAAACCTTGTATGGTTTCATTAACAAATTTCTAAATTCTACATGGCATCATGCATTCCATATAGACATTTTCCATATTATCTTATTCATTATACATTTAAGTGATATGATGCATGTTGCGAGTATTTATTGATATCAACTATCACTAGTAGATTTAACCTCTATGGATGCATTCTAATAAGGATGAAATGATCCATGGTGTCATATAAACATTAGAATAAACACAGTATTCTCATATTCTCTATATGCTTCCAAAACTATGTCTCATATATTAGATACATAGTCAAATAAACTCTATCAATATCTTTCTATGAATGCCATAGTATCCTTTAATTTCTAGTTATAATTTATAATGAAAGTCATATCGACCCAAATAAGGTCTAAATTTCCTTTCAAACCTTTATTTATTTTGATCCCTTCCAAACAAGCCATAATGAAAATTAAGGTTTTATTCTTTGTTCCATATTAATATAATACTTCCTTCTTCCTTCTCTATCAAACTCCCCTCTTTTATCATGGCTTCTAGTAATTTTCACAACTCAAGTCAATCATATCATAAATCACAAATTATCATAGTACTAAACTTTAATTTCATGTTGTGCCAAATTATATGGAGTTGTGTTTCTTTAACTCACTCATACCTTTTTTCCATTTGTCACTTGTTTCCATGTAATATTTTTATCATTTCTTATGCATGTGGGGGATAAAAATTGATTGGTTTTGATTCAATGAATCACAATGGTATGGAATCAATTTACATAAGTCATATGCATCCATTAGAATCATATTTTAGATAGTATCTTATAATTGATATGTTTATATGCCATCATGTCTTATGGTGATTGTGGGCAATGATTATTGTACATTTTTGTAAAAGGTTTTCTCTTTTTTCCTTAAACAATTGCACATATATAATCTCTTGCTATAGTCCTCTAGACCTTATTGTCACTTTATATTTCACTATACTTAAGCATAGTAGGATTATAGCATATTGTCATTCACTTTCTTCATTCATGAGGCTTCCTCTAAATGATATAACTGAACTACATTTGAATAAAACATCATATGAATAGTAAAATTTCCTAGCCAACATATTTATGACTTTCTTAGGTCGTGCAACAACTTGAAGTCATAAAGTACAACCTGATTTCCATCCTAAAACAGTTTATTTTATATATTTTGGTCATGTTAAGACATTTTGTCTATATTTTCTATTTTGTGTTCAACTGGCTAAATAAATATTACTCTATGTATACAAAGAATATTATTTTGATGCATATAAATTGATCAATAAATAAATATATCATAATTATAATGTGTAGGCATTGGTATCCTAAATTCAATTTATATAAAATCACCATACCCGTATACCATGGGAAATAAGGTATGGTCATTCAAACTCTTACATATGGTTCTATAAACTTAAAATATTATCGGTTTTCATTCACACTAGTTTCTACATACTACATCACAAAATTTTGTCTAACATATGATCTAGAATCATATTAAAAAATAAAATTATCATTCTCTTGTGGATTATATAATGTTATATTTTGAGGTTGGATCATAAAATTCTAGCAACTGATCTATAATTTTGCATAATAAAAAGCTTCCCATGATTAGTTGTGAGGTTTAATAAACAACTAAACCTTATAACAATATTCTCATAGATAAAATATAATGCAACATTCATGATGCAACCATGTATCTTTTTTGTCTCTATTAAACGAGTTAAATAATTATTTTTGACAATGAAATAAAATTTTCTACTCTTGCATGTTTTTTTATTTTTTTAAGCGAAAACCCCTTGCAGGGCCACCTTGGTCTGAGATACCATGACCAGGGGGTTCTACACCATCAAATTTCCTAGGGAGTCGCGCCTGGCCCTGCCCGCACCAACATTATCAATTGGATTTTGGGTACCCAATTCAACTTTTTGGTAGGATGGAGATTCAAACCTGGGACCTCCCTTGGAGGATTTCCCTCTCCTCTCCAACTCACCTACAACACCTGGGTCTACTCTTGCATGTTGGTGAGATAATAAACATAATAAAAATAATTTCTCATTTATCAAATAGTTGCAATGTTATTAGCGAGACCATGGGCATCTTGTCTTGTTTGTTAATATTTATTACCCTCTAGTAAATATTATATCTCCTCATATAATTGTGTGTATATTTGATATATAATCCATAAAAATGAATTTATTGGATCTTGTGCATAGTTTCATCCCATGTATAACACACATTGATGATTTCTAGTAAGTAATCATATAATATTTTTAATCACCCATGCTTACATATGTACCTCCTTAAGACCTTAGCTAGGACCATCTTATATAATTATCTTCAAACTAGGATATGAGGTAATTCATGTGTAATCAATTGCTATTTTATGTGTGGTTGTATTGTTCTTGTGTTTAGTTTGTTCTTAAAAGAACATAAAAAGAGTATAAAACTCTTTAAGCATGACTTTAACCTTTACAACTGTGTTTAGTAGTTGGTGATAAATTGACTTATAATGCTTACCATTGGGAATGTGTAGCAAAAGTTGTAATCCCAAGTGGTGATGATAAAGTTACAATACAATCTAATTTTTTAGTTGCATTAACCACACACACACACATATATATTCATGTAAAATTATATCGTTGATTAGATATTTTATCATAGTATAGTTTGTGTAGAATATAACATAAAGTTATTATAATGAAGATTCACTACGATGGGAAAATCTTTTCTCCAGATAAAATTTTGAATAGAGCACCTACCTAAAGCTAGAATTAAGGGGTCCAAAACCCCTACAACTTATGGAGCAACTAAAGCCAAAATACTGACTAAAGTGCAACAAAGGAGGAATGATCATCATTGACTTATGTTGAATCTAATGCTTCCTTCACCATGCACCTTAGCCCAATCATCAAACCAAAATCAAGTGATAATCAAATAGCATTTTTTGTGGTGGCTAAAGCAGACCTTGATAATACTTGGAACCTCTAAGCCATTCCAATGATGGTAGAAGAGAAACCAATTTTAGCATGACCTTGATTCGACCAATGTTTATGGCCTTTTATCCCATTGAAAAGCAAATCCCCTAAAGCCAATATCTTCCCCTGGCTGAGGATGTACCTTAGTCCTATATGTCATTCCAAATTGATACTACTAGTGAATCTTGAGAACTAAGTCCCTTTTCTTAGTCGAGAGGAAGGGATATTTGAGGGATTCAAGTGGAGAAATGGCAAGACAAGTCTTCCCCTTTATCTAGGGGGAGCTTGATACCCAAAGGTTAGGAAGGATGGGGTAATTCAAAATACTTCTACCTACCATGCCCTCCCTAAACATTTAGGTTTAACATCTTCCTAGAGCTTTCCTTGTAGTATGTGATGGAAAAGGAGTCCCTAAAAGTAGGATAGCTCAAAAGGTGATAGTAGTCATCTCTAGAGGGTGTGTTGAATAACTCCTTCACCAAGGAGAATTGCCAAGGAAGTGGATGAGCCAAGATTCAAACACCAAAAACCTTAAAACAACCCTAAGTAATCTAACATGAGGGAAAGGATGATCCAGTATCGATCCTCACACCCCACAATCAAACGTAGTTCCCTAGGTGATAGTTAAAGCATTAAAGTGATGATAAGGAGGATAACCCAAGGGGAAACACATGACATCAGGTATTAATGATAAATAATAATAGGGATTTAGTCATGGATATTTCCCATGCCAACATCCATCTATAGATCTCCAGAGCCTCCAGGTCATTCATTATTAATGTTGACTAGCCCAGACAAATTTTGAAATCTTGCATGGATTTTTAGGGGTATTTACCCCACTTCCTCTTATAAGTACCTCTCTTCTTCTCATTGTAAAGGATTGAAAGTCTTCCATATTTCTAAGGGATAATTTTCTTCATTCTTTGATGTGCCTCGGCATGGCTCAAGCCTTGCATAGCAAGTCAAGGATTTTTTGAACCTCTTATCTCTACATGTATGTAACTTGAAGTTCATACTAATAAGACTTTGTGACTACTTATGAAATATCTATCCTGGTTCTAGTGTGGTTCTATTTTATTGCATATTCTTGGAGGGACCTATGTTCCTCATGCACTACTAGCTATTGTGCATGTGTTCACTTTAACATATTGTGGCATGAGAGGGTCTTATTAGATCTATGGTGCATCACCACCTGTAGGTAGGCTATTTAAGGTTTATTATTTTCATTTTAGTACTTTACCTTCTTTTCCCTTGGAAATAAACCACTCGTAAATTAGGCTAGCATAGGAAGGAAAGTACAAGCATTGAAGATCATACCCAAACAAAGAGTCAATATTGTAAAAAATCCTAAAGGTTGTCTGGTGGAGCCATGTTCCATGCTCTCTTAGACTTTCCAAGATTGGTTCCTCATACAATACATAGGGTACCATACACACCTACTCAAGAGATATTTAATAAATAATCACAATACCAAGTGTCACAACATTGGAGAGGTGTAGGTGTTGATCCTGGCCCCAAACAGTTCATATTGGCATGCTCGATGGGACATAAACTACAAAATTTATCCCTAATCAAGAAGTCAAACTATGGTTTTGATGAAATATGTGATCACCGGCTTGTTGAAGCACTCTACAGATTTAATTGGAGACTCTATTGTTAATGAAGAATCTAGAAGAAGTTACCATCTCAAACTAAGGTTATGATGGGAGTCTTTGCCTAGCTAGCAACACCCTCCACCTGCTGATTTCGCACAAAGAAGAACCTAAAAGAAGTTATCAAAAAGGATACAAGAACAAGGTTTCAATGAAGGCTTTGATCCATATAATTCTAGAAGCAATAAAATTCATTCACCCAATGACTTTGCTGGTCCTCAGACTATCAATATCAATGACAAATCCTAAATTTGATGCCCTAATGGAAGCCTCTATTCACCATATTATCAAGGAAAAATAAAAAAATCAAGCAAGATATGGCTGGGAGGATTTTGAAATGGAATAATCATAACCCTTTGGTCGTTATGGTTCGTCATCACAATTGGGATTCGATCCTCATCTAGGCTTTGGATTCCATACACCAGAGAAGATGCAACCACCATGTTGGAGCACTTACACCAATGGTAATACACTACGTTGTGCACACCATAATGGTTAAGGACATAAACCTTAGGCTACTAGTGGTATCTTTGAAAGTGAAATCATGGGGATGGTATGTATCCCTACCTACACAATCAATAATGAAGTGGGTGTAGCTGACCATCCAACTATGGATTGATTCAAGGAGGAAGAATCCATGCTTTTGGATAATTTTATGTATATCAATCAAGCTCCCATGGAGGCAATGGAGGCAATGGAGGACTTTAACACTTGGTTCTACAAAGCTTGGTGTAGTATCTCAAATAATATCAAGCCTCCCCTTGGAATTATACTCATTTTTATCTTAGAGATATTAACCCTAAAGTTGCCATATTAGTTACGATTTAGGAGGGAAACTCTTTCCCCACTTCCTATCAGATCTCCCTTAAAGTAGAAATTGACCTCATATTGATAGTAGAATTTTCCTAGAGTCCCCAAAACCTTTATCTTCTCTAAGTTAAATTCACCTCCCTTTCCCTCCCCATCCAAAGATAGATCCCCCCACTATCTCCCAAAGGAAATCTCACCCCAGGGAACCCGATGGTAGAATACTATTTAGTTCTAAAGGATCATTCTAGATGCCAAGTACAACAAAATACTTAATCATCGAAGAAAGCGTAAGAGGAGAAAATACCAGATCGAAAGAAACTAGACTCCCAAGGAGGAACTAAGATCAAACCATCAAATATATCTAGGGAATTAGACCAACCAAAATTAATAAAATATTAGTTGCTACTTAAGTACCAAAAAGGAAACCATCGAGTCTACTAGATAATGTTGGCAACAGCATCGAGAATCCTTAAGCTATGACCAGATTTCATATCAAGAGAAGAGTAGCAACAGATAAAATTACAATAAGAGAGAGAAAATATAAAACAACCTGCATGGATAGGAGTGGGGCCTTTCCACTTGACCCTAATATATGAAGAGAAGTCAATCCAAAGCTACCAAATGGTTATTGGGTCTATCCTTTCCTCCTTGCCTTAAGAGATGGCCCACGAATTAGGATCTGCCTAGTGGATAGCCAGGAAAGAAGCAAAACAAGTGGGTATAGATCCCAACCTGGTAATCAACATTTTTCCATAGTACCACTATGGCTTACCCTAGGATGAACATCAAGAACCAGAAGAAGGCCAAGGAGTTGAGTAAGCTCTAAAGGATTGATAGGTCAAAATTAGGGTAGAGACTTATCCCTAGAAGGCAACATATAAAAAATACAAAGGGAATCCCACCACCAAGGTCCCAATGGAAAGAGAAAAAAGTTCCCAACTCGAATGAAGAACACACTTGGCCTATAAGAAGAAGTGATGCACCATGGAAGTTTGGGGAGTTGATATTGTAAGGGCTTTCAACTAGATTGGCATTGGATGAGCACCTAATGTAAGAAAGTACCCATCATCCCAACAGACCTTTGTACATAATATATATTCTTAGTTGTCTTATTATAGGCCTAGCAAACCAATGCATAGCACAAAGAAATTCAAACTTGCAGTAAAAGGGTTGAAATCGCACGAGCACAAATGAAAAAGGTGTTAGGGGTAAAGGCATGTCTAACAACCCCTTTATATTAGTGGAAAACCCTTTATGATTAGTTAAAGGACAACCACCACATCCGAGTGAAAGTAAACTTGGAAAATGATGATGTTCTCAAATCCTAGGCATGAGGGATTGAGTCTTCATGTGACCATCTATCGTCAATCAATTAAAAGTATGAGAGCAAACCTCAAGAGTTGTCCAAGTGATGTGGCCTATAAATCAAAGGTGCATATCAGTCTTGGTCTCCATAAATTTTTAAGTGAAGTTTCTCCATAACCTTCCCTCTTTGAGAACATGTTATTATAGAAGCCTTAGGATTTTCCCTATTCATATTTTGCACCCAATGAACAAGGTACCTTTTTTGGGTTCCTTAACTCCTGTTAACAAGAGTTCCTCTATGAGTCACTAAACCTGTAGTGAATATTCACTATAGTGGGAAAATTCTTCCTCCAAAGGAAATTTTAATCAAAGTTTCTACCTAAAGCTAAAATTAAGGGATCCAAAACCCCTACAAATTATGGAGCAGCTGAAGCTAGAAGATCGTCCAAAGTGAAACCAAGTAGAAATGGCCACCACTGATTGATGTTGAATCTAATGCTTCCTTTACCACAAACCTTAGCCTAACCATAAAAAAAAAAAAAAAACAATAATCCAATACCCTTTCTGATGGTGGCTAAAGTAGGCCCCAATAATACTTGGAATCCCCAAGCCATTCCAAAGATGGCAAAAGGGGAACTGCTTTTACCATGACCTTACTTTGACCAATGTTTACAGCCTTTTATTCCTCTTAGAGAGCAAAGACCTCGAAGATGATCCCTTCCCCTAATTGAGGAGGTTCATTAGTCTTAGGTACAATTCCAAATTAATACCACTAGTGAATCTTGAGGACTAAGACCCTTTTCTTAGCCTAGAGAAAGGGAGATTCGAGGGAGTCAAGTAGATAATTGGAAAGGAAAGCCTTACCCTTTCTCTAGGGGGATCTTGATACCTAAAGGTCAAAGAAGGATGGAGAATATTAAAAAACTTCCAATTGACATACCCTCCCTAAACCTTTAGGCTTAACGTCTCACCAAATATTACCTCATGGTTCATGGTGGAAGAGGAGACCTTAAAAGTAAGACAACTCAGAAGGTGATAATTGCCATCTCTAGAAGGTGCATTGAAGGTCACCTTCACTAAGGGGACTTTCCAAGAAGGTGGATGAGCTAAAATTCAAACATCAAAAACCTTAAACCAACCCTAAACAACCAAATGCAAGGGAAGGGATGATGATTTGTTCTTGATCCTGACACCCCACAACAAAATACAATTTCCTAAGTGATAACTAAAGCAATAAAGTGACAATAGAAAGGATAGCCCAAGGGGTAGCACACGACACCGATAATTAATGATGAATGATCATAGGGGTCTAATCATGAATATTTTCCAAGATAACATCCAACTATGGATCTATAGAGCCTCCAAATCATTCATTATTGATGTTGACTAGCTTGGGCAACTTTTGAATTCAAATTTTGAAATCCTACATGGAATTTTAGGGGATTTTTTCCCTCTCCTTATAAATACCTCTCTTCTTCTCATTGTAAAGGATAGAAAGCCATCCATATTTCTAAGGGGTTATTTCCTTCATTCTCTCTTATACTTTAGCTTGGCTCAAGCCTTACATAACCAATCGAGGAGTTCTCAAACTTCTTCTATTTGTATGTATGTAACTTGGAGTTCACACTAATAATAATTTGTGACTACTTATAAAATCTATGTCCTGGTTTTGATGTGGGTGTTCTATTTTATTGCATTTTCTTGGAGGGATTTGTGTTCCTTGTGCACTATTGATCGTTGCACATGTGTTCATTTCAACCCACTACAACACAAGAGTGTCTTATTAGGTCTTTTATGCATTGCCACATGTAGGTAGGCTAGTTAGGATTTACTACTTTCCCTTTTCCCTTTTCCCTGGAGATGAACCCCCATAGAGTAGCCTAGCATAGGAAGGATATGGTGAGTATCAAATATCACATCCAAACAAGGATCCAACCTTGGTAAAAAACCTAGAGGTTGTTCGGTGGATCCATTTCCCATGCTCCCCTAGACTTCCCAAGACTAGCACCCCCACATAAGGCACAGGGCATCAGATGCACTTGTTCAAAATACATTAAAGAAAATCGCAACCATGGGAGGACATGACACTTGGGAGGCACAAGGGTCGTTCATGGATTGCAATAGTTATCATATAGGATACAACTTTATGCATGGGATGCAACTATTTATAAGGTCCTCATATTGTAAATTAGCATAGGACAAATTCCTATTGGAAAAATAAATTGGATGGTCCATGTATTCTTCTACAAGTTGTGCTAAGATGGATTCAATGATATATTTGGATGCATCAATAGGTACATGGAATAAAATATTCTAGTTTGAATACATAAAATGGTGTCGGTCATCAGATTCTCTTTTGACATTTTAAGATCCATCTTGCATTCCTTTGTATAGTGAAATTATATTCCATTTATTAATAGTTTATATAAACATATAAGCATGCATGTATAGTCTTATGTATTATCATTGTATTATTTAGAGTGACCTAACAAAAAATGTAATTAGGAGGGTCCAATTGGAGTATGATCACAACCTTGATCAAATTCACAATCATCCATCTTTGTATACTATATATATAAAGAGGTTTCCATAAGGGACTCTAAAAATATATTTTTAAAACTTAATAAAATATATATTAAATAAAACCATTCAAACACCATACACAAGAGCTAAATGTAATCATTAAGAATCCTAAACATTATCCAATAATCAAGGTAAATATCTAAAAAACCATGTATAGATTTCTAAAGTGTAATTAACATTACCCATGAGAAGATGATTGGGTTTATTTTTAAGTCTAAATAGCCTAGCTCATAATAAACATTCTATTTAACTTTTTCCCTTCAATCCATACCTAATATTCAGATAATCAATCTATCAATCTATAGATATCACATTTAGCTACTCTATAAAATTATTTAGCAAAGGAAAACAAGGAATGATTAGTCACATGAAAAATATTTATAAAGTTAAATGTAATGCAAATATGTGCTCTCCCATCCTTTTAATGGATATCACAATTAGTCTTACATATTTTAACTCTTGAATAGGAAAAAACAATCCTACCTCCAATTTGCTATAGTTTTTTTGTTTTACTTGTTTATGTAAATTATAATGAATTAAGGACCTTTATCTATTGACTTGGAATTTTAATGAATTTTAATCTTCATATTTTATAAAATAAAGGATGTATTCATTTCATTTCTTAGCATCCTCAAGGAAATAAATTGCCAACCTTGTGTGCCAAATCCACTGATATTTCTATTTCTTTATCTATCCAATACTCACTGAGTATAGTAGTATTAGGTGAATTTACTATCCCTATGTTTTTCTAATAAGTTATATGGGATTGAAATAGGCCCCACCTATATTACATCATGACCACATAGTGGTATTATAGTAGCTTAACAATTATGCATGTATTTCTTGGCAAAATTTGAACTTAGGTCTCCTCCTTAAAAGTTGAGAAAATTAATCAGTTGAGCTAATAACATTTGATTTACTATCCCTATGTTTACATATTTAAAATTAAAGGGTTTATTATGATATAATTTTATATCATCAATATATAATTATTATAGCTTGATACTCCCTTTCAATACCTAAATCTTACCCATCATCATAATTATCACTATTAAATTGATTTACTTTTCAAACCACCTAGGGAATAAAACAATATTCTAATTTTAGTTGATGAGGTTCATTGATCATTCATCATTTAGTAATTATATGTCAGTCCAGGGCGGTGTCCAAAGGCTGTATACGATAGGAGGTGTCACAGTTGCAGGTTCAGTTTATCCAAGAACAGGATTTTATTGGTAGGTCTGTTAGCAGTGTTGGGGGTTGTTGTATCTTCCTAATTTCTAACAAAGGAAATCAAATTGCACAATCTAAAGCTGAATTTAAATTGCAGGAAAATGAAACTGCAGAATCTGAAATTGACAAGAAATAAAATGTTGTTGAATTGACCAAAAAGCAAAATTGCAGGAAAGTAAACTGCAGAATGGAAATTCACACACACGCTTGCAGAAATTAAACCAATGATAAAACTCACAATTTTCTGAACATAAGTTGAATCTGAGAAACCAAATTAATGTTTATTGCAGTAAAACTGAAAATGACATAATTCTGGAAATTGCAAAAAATACTGAAAATGATGTAATTCTGGAAATTGCAGAAAATGCTAGAAATGATGCCATTACAGGTCAAATGCTAAATACTGTTCTAACACATGATTGAACCTGTTCTAGATGCTATGGTGCAATTCTGAAATGAAACTAATTCTACAAATAAATGTTGATAGAATTCTGCTGATCTACTGCAGCAAGAAATCAACAAGAATTTTCTGTCACTATGTTGCCCTTCCTCTGATCCTGCAAGTGGCCCTTGCTTCCAGAACCAGAAGAGGGTGAAGAATTATACCAGGTAAATTAAATGTGCACTATCAACCATCAAATGCTAATAAAATCTGAAGAATGCACCTTTTATTCCATCTGAAACTGCATTACAGTACTGCAGGAAAAATCTGCAATTTACTGTAATGCTACAAAGACTTTATCTTCTGCTAATAACTATCTCCTATTCCTCTATCCCTATTTCTCCATTTATATATCTATATATATATATTATGCTCAACCGTGCTGGGAGCTTTATTTATAAGACAAAGTTGATATATCTGTTTGCTGAGTTTTAGGGATTTCCAACTGTTTACAAAATAGTTTCCTGGAATGCAGGGTTATAATTTGTCAACCTTTATCCCTTTATCCCAGTTGGTCCGCCTATGGTGAAGGAACGGAGTCCAAATAGGGTGGACTAACTGCTTGGTCAATTTCCAATCATACTTTCCATGGTTTTGGCGCATTTTGACCATTTTTGGTTGTTCCTACGCTATTCCCTATTCCTGCGTCGCTTATTCCTGTGCTGCTCCGGAATAACAGGCAGGTGACAATTCATTGCTTATCTGTGCTCCAAACGCATAGGGAGGAAGTTGTTGACCATTTGGATTGTTTTCCCTTATCTTGTACACCCTTCTGCATTGGTGGCACGTGTTGGAGTGACTGATTCCAAGCCCTGCTGTATATGTACAGCTGGTTGGAACTGTCATAGTCACAACCTATTTTCCTGCACAGTCAACTATAGTGGACAAGTTCTTGGCACCTTTTTCCATTTGAATCAGTTTAAACAGAGGAACACAATATTGTTAAGCACCAGATATTCAACAAGGTCTATATTATGATTCTGAATTACTACAATACTACTGATTAATTAACTAAAAATAGGTGAAATTGCAGTAAAAATAGTAAAACAGAGTATATGCACTTTGTCATTTTAGAATATGCAAACACCATTATATAATGCATTTTACCCATAATTAACATAAAAACATAGTAAAAAGGGTGAGTCAAATAGTTATAATGTATCAAAAAGTGTCCATGGATGAGGCAATTCTTGGCCTCATCATTTTCCCCCCAACTTATGGTAATGCATGCCCTCATGCATTCTGTGCAGCTACAGAGGCACACAGATCCAGGTCTAGATATCTCTCATGAAATTTTAACCATGCGCCACCAATTGCATAGAATCCTCTGATTGCTTTTATGGACTGAAACCACTGTTGGAAGTGCATATCAGGTTGTGGGTCATTATCAAAGAAGTAGGGGACAGGAGTGATAATTATAGGCATCCTGTATCTTAGACCTATCCAAAGCTCCTTGATTTCTAAGATAATTTGGACAATGCCTTCTGCCCTTCTCCTTGACCACAACAAATTAGTGGGAGAAATTGGCTCCCATTTCTGTAGAGAGATAGATAACTCACCCCATCTATTTTTACAGGCTGCCAAAGCATCATCAAAGAAGTCTACACAAAAACTCTGAAACTGAGTTATACATCTTTGAAGGTTCCCTAGATAGAGTTGTTTCATTCTGGTATTCCGCATGAAGGTATAATGATTACTTGTACAATCCCTGTGATTCAGGGGAGCAGGCCTGATAAGTAAAACAGCTTGTGATTCCAATTCTTTAGTTAATTTCTTTTCTGTGTCCCAATAGATATGATTTTGCAGAGTGGAGATGAAGGCTCTCAGCTGTAAGTCACCTGTATAAATATGAGGCATAAACATACTTTCTATTGGCAAAAAGAAATTATGCAAAAATAACTCACATAACAGGTGTTGCTGCTCTGTTGGACTCTGCACAAATGCCTCCACAAACTCTCCAGGAGTTTTCAACCGATGAGGCAGCTCAGAAGCAAGTCTCATGATTTTCCAGTGAAGGTATCTCTCCTTGAGTAGGAGGCTATAAAACCTAGGTGGTCTTCTGCATTGTATTGCATATTCTGCAATCTGGCATACATCCTGCACTTGTGCTTTTAACCTATTAATTTATGTTTCCTTCTCTGCTAATTTGGCTGTTACAGAGTTCAAAGTGGCAACCTTTCCCTCTAACTGATGACACTGGGTCATCCAATATGCTAGGTCTTCATTGTACCTAGTTAAAGACACTATGTCTGGGGGCCTTACAATGGGTTGCATTTGTGCCACTATATTTACTTGTACACCAACTTCCACAGTTGGTGTTACAAATGGCAAATCTGTTTGTGTTCCTTGTTCTGCTATAACTGTAATAATTGGATTAGTAGAAACAAGAGGAGAGAGTGTGGATACCTGGTCTTGAGCTGCAACCTCTTGTTCCTCCATAGAAAGTGTTTGTGTTTCCTGCTGAAGGGCAGTGTCATTTTTCATCAAAATTCCTGATGGATTTTCATGCTGAATCATACTATCAGATATTTCTATTCTTGCTTCTTCTCCAATAGGTGATCTTTGTGCAGGTGTTGTGTTAGCCTCTGATTGTTCAGCTAAATCCAAGAGGATCTGTGCCCATTCATCAGGTGATGCCTCTGCTAACTCTGTAGATTGATGTTCCAGTTGAAACAATTTGTTCTGCAGATCTTGAATTTGCTGTTGAAGTAGAGAAATTTGTTGATCTTTGTGTTTTATGGCTTCTTCAGCCTGTTCAATCCAATGGGTCTGGGTTTTAATAACACTCTTTGCAGCATGCAATTGAGTGTGGATATCAATTTCTTCTTCGGACTCAGACTCAGAATATTTCTCAGACTCAACATGCACTGGAGTGTGCACATCAACCTCAGCTGGTTCAGAATCAGAATTCAAATGCTCCTCAGGATCAGAGTCAGTATAATCAACTAGTGGACGTATAGGGCTTATTGGAGTTTCTTCCATAGTTGTGTCCAGTTCCATTGGTTGTATCCCTTTGTCTGTAATTTCTGTTTCAATGTCTTTTTCCTGTGCATCTTCTATTCTAACTTCTCCTTCACTTGATAGACGGATTGGGTCTATGATATTTATTGGTGTTTCTGGCAGGGTTTTAATTTTTTGAAGTCTAGCAGACCTTCTTAACCCTGTAGAACCTGGATATTCCTTAGCAGGTGCATTTTTGGATGTTCTGGAGCAACTACAGATTTTTTTGTTGATTCAAGGGTAGATATAGGTTTTGCTATTGATTCGGAGCAGATGCATGTTCACTTGAACTCCCAATTTCTCTGTTGGGTTGTACAGTTTCTGCAAATATTACCCTCCTTCTTTTCAACTGGGAACCAGATGTGGATGCTTGTTGTTTTCTAGTTCGTGAAGATGGGGGACCGTCGGGAGAAGGGGAAATTTTGCTCTCAGAGGGCTCTGGATTAGGGTTTTCTTTAGATTCTTCCTCTGTTTCCTCTTCCTCTGGTGTAGAGTTAGAATCATTTGTTTCTGCCCAAGGAGAGAAGAAGCGGTCAAAATTCCTAGGGTTTCCCCTAAAGTGATACTTGCAAATGAGTTTGATGAGCCCATGGTGTTTAGGGCTTCCCTTCCCTGCTTGGTATTTTAGGGCCATAGCTTTTAGCTCCTGATAAAGATATAAGGGAATATTGACCCTATATTCTGGTTTGACTGATCCATGGCACAGATGGTTGAGAATACGAAGGTGTGGGCCAGATACAACAGGAAATTGGCCATCACAAGTAATGTATCTCATAACCCACATTGCAACTTCATCCCAAGGGGATGGTAAACTAGGTCTTTTTACCCCCTTACAAACATTCCTATGCATCAAGAATTCAATTTGTCCATCCCCTTCTTCCTTAAACTGATTAACTAGGTCAACTAAAATATTTCTCCCAGTTTTCACAATCTGCAAACCCTTAAGGGGTAATTCAGTGATTTGGCTGAGTATCTCGGGAGTTACCTAGATGGTCATCCCGCTAATGTGTACTCGGTTGTTGTGGAAGGTGCGTGCGAACTCTGCCGCCAAGCCCTCTGAATAACCATCAAATTTTTGTAGGAACGACAGAAATCCCCCATCAGTAAAGATTTGCAGAGATGCAGGATCGCTCTCTAGGTAGCTGATATTTTTGGGTTCGGCTCTGATTTTCTTTCCCCCCATGGTGTAGTCTTCTGCCTTCTGTTCTGTGGTGTCTATGAATTTTTGGACAGTACGAGCTTGCATCTATTTTTAGGGTTTTAATCATTTTAGCAAGAATAATTATAGCAGCGCAGGAACTGCTTCGAAACTTGTAGAGTAATCAGGATAGGTGACGTGGCAGCGTACGTGAAGTTGTCAACCCTTAATTTTGCTCGTTCTTGTTATGGATGCCAGCTATCACATGCCACCTTGAATCTGAGACCTGTCCTTTTTCCTCCAAAACCAATTAAATCACTGTAGGCCACGTGTCATAGAATTTATTGCACAAAACTTCATTCCTGCGCTTAGTGATTTATTTCGGAGCATAGAGTAAACTGGTCTATTCCTGCGCTTAATAAGTTATTCTGGCACTTATACACAGCTCGTTCCTACGCCTAAAACATAAACAACTTATTCCTGCGCTTGATGAATCATTCCTGCGCTTTGGAATATAAACAGTTTATTCTTGCGCTTCCCTTTTTGATTTCGATGCACTTTTGTTTTTTCATTCTAGAGCAGAACTAGGCAGAGGCATTTTTGAAACACTGACAAGAACTTTCCATTTTTGATTCCCCTTTTATATGCTTTATACTAATCAAGGATATATACACTATATACTAATGATTTACATTATTCAGAAAATGAAAAAGACACATACCTGTTATAACCATTTTTATCTACATTTCGGGGTGCTCTTGCTGAGATTTCCAGCTAATCAATCTTTGAACTAAGGTAGGTGCAATCTAAAAATAGATGAAACAATGGTCATGAGACAAGACCGAACAATGATGGTGAAACCAACTAGGTAAACATGCCGAAACACCGATTTTCATGTAAACCCAACTCAGGAGCGCCTCAAAGAGGTTTTCACTTCCTGAATTTTTATTATTTTTTTTTTTTATATTGTGTCAATCTGCTGAATTCGGTATGGAAGAAGTGTTTTCTTCCCAAATGTGTACATCCAAATTTTCCACTTGCTTGAGAAATTCTTCCCTGTTGTGTGGTTTGTGGTACATACGAAGACGATGTCCATTCACCAACAACTTGCATCGTGAGTCATCAATAGGTGTAAGGCGAACAACTCCATTGTCAAACACTTCCTCAATTTGGTATGGTCCAAGCCATCTGGTCTGCAACTTTCTAGGGAAATCCTTGTATTGTGAATCAAACAACAAGGCCCAATCACCTTGCTAAAATTTTTGCTGTTGTATGTGACTATCATGCCACATCTTTCGTTGTGCTTGGATTATCTCTGTCTGATGTAGTGCATCCATGCGTAGTTCATCCAATGCATCAAGTTGCAGAATGTGATCTTCTTGTGCCTGTGATAGATCAATACCTACTTCCAAAGCAGTTCGAAGAGTTAGTAATTCAAACTCAATAGGCAAAAGAGGTTTTTTTCCATAAACTAATTCATATGGCGTAAATCCAAGTGGTAGATTTCCAAGTGGTATTATAAGCCCAAATAGCTTCTGGTAACTTGTCCAACCAATTTCTTCTATGGACTGCTATGGTTTTGGTCAGAATTCGTTCTAATTCCCTATTAGTCACTTCAACTTGGCCATTGGCTTGTGGATGATAAGGTGAGGACTTTCTGTGTTTGACTTGATAGAGTTGAGTGAAGGCTTCAATAACTTTTGAAGTAAACTGGGGTCCTTGATCTGTAGTGATGGATTGTGGGGCTCCAAAACGCAGAAAAATCTATGAATACAGAAAATCAGCAACTTTTTCTTCTCGAGCATGCTTAAAGGCACGAGCCTCTACCCATTTGGTAACATAATCAGTACATACCAAGATATGCACTTTGCCTTGGGAAGGAGGATTAATGGGTCCTACGAAATCTAAACCCCATATTTCAAATGGTTTTGTTCCTATTTGAGGTTGTAATGGCATTTCATTAGTAAAGGTAGGTTTTCCCATTCGCTGGCAAGCATCACAATGTCTAATGTACCTTTTTACATCTTTGTGCAAAGATGGCCAATAGTATCCGGTACCTAAAATTTTGTGAATAGTGCTTTTGACTGAATAATGCCCTCCTGATGGTTCATCATGGGATGCTCGTAGGATATCATATACTTCATCCTGGTGGATACACCTGCGTAAAACATGATCAGGACTGCATTTAAACAGTAATCCTTCTATCCATTTAAAAGAAGAGCTTTGCTTGATTAACTATTTCTTTTGTTTAGGGGTAAAGTGAAGAGGAATCTTCCCTGTAGCTAAGTAATTAGCTATGTCTGCAAACCATGGAGATTGTACAGAGACAACAAACAACTTTTCATCTGGAAAGGTATCTTCCACCACTTCTCCTGTATCTGCATTTGGTATTCTTGACAAGAAATCTGTGACTACATTAGATTTCCCAGGTTTGTTCACTATTGTAACATCAAATTCCTGCAACAGAATCAACCAACGAATAATTCTTGCACTAACCAATGGTTTATTCATCAAATATTTGATTGCAACATGATCCATATGGATGAATACTTGGTACCCTGTGATATAGTGTCAAAATTTGTTAATAGCATAGATTACAACCAAGAATTCTTTTTCAATGGTAGTGTAGTTTTTCTCAGCTCCTGTCAAGTTTTTACTGATATAATAAATAGCATAATGTTCCCCATTTTCAATCTGTCCTAACACAGCTCCAATAGCAATATTGGAAGCATCAGTTTGAATATGAAAGGGTAACTCCCAATTAGGACCTCTTAGTACAGGTGGAGTGGTTAACTTCTCCTTTAAGTCTTCAAAGGAATTTTGACATTCAGAAGACCAAACAAATTCAGAATCTTTCATGAGTAATGCAAACATGGGATTCGCTATGGTACTAAAATTAGCAATGAATCTACGATAAAAACCAATGTGTCCTAAGAAACTGCGTACATCGATCCGAGTTTGTGGAGGAGGGAGGTTTTTGATGACTTCAACCTTCTTAGGATCAACCTTGATTCCATAAGAAGAGATATGATGTCCAAGAACAATTCCTTCCTCCATCATTAAGAAGCATTTCTCAGGATTAAGAGAGAGGTGGTATGTTTCATAGCGAATCAACACTTTTTCAAGCTGTTCTAATGCATATTCAAAACTATCTCCAAATACTGTGAAGTCATCCATATAAATTTCAACACTTTCATTTGTTAAATCAAAAAAAATTGCTAAAACAACTCTCTAAAATGTTGCTGGAGCATTACATAACCCAAAGGGTAAAACCCTGTAAGCAAAGGTTCCCCAAGGACATGTAAAGGTAGTCTTTTCTTGATCTTCTGGCGCAACTTGTATCTAGTTATACCCGTTGAAACCATCAAGAAAACAAAAAAATTTCTTTCCAGCAAGGGTATCCAATACTTGGTCTATGAATGGTAATGGGAAATGATCCTTATGTGTGACCTTATTTAACTCCCTATAGTCCACACATACTCTCATTTTACCATTTTTCTTTGGAACAATGACCAGTGGTGAAACCCACTTACTGTCTGAAATTGGATAAATGAATCCAACATCTAAGAGTTTTTCAATTTCCTCTTTCACAATCTCCTTCAGAGCAGGATTCAAGCATCTCTGAGGTTGCCTTACTAGTTTTACATCTTCTGTGTATATCCTATGTGTACATACCTCAGGATGAATGCCTGTCATGTCCTTATAGTTCCATGCAAAAGCTTGAACATGTTTCTATAATACTGCAAACAATTTGGTTTCTTGGTCCTTAGTTAGCCAGCTATTAATGTTTAGAAATTTACCTGGATGTATTTCAATTTGTTTGATCCTTGGATGGATAGAACTAGCTGCTTCATAGTTACTGATTAATGCATTTAACAGACAATGATGTGGCTATAGAGTATGAAATACTCTAGAATCTGTCTCAGAGATGATACCTGATGGAATCAGAGGACATTTGAAGGTGTTAAGAAGATGATGATGCCATCCATGTGGTTGTTAGAGTTAATGTAATGTGCACTATGCCTTCCTTGACACTTGTCAGTTTTACTTGACAAGTGTCATGCATTTCATATAGGCTTATGCCTATATATTGTAACTCATTTCATGAATAAAAAATCCCATTAGTTTTCCCTCCTAACATTTGGTATCAGAGCGGGCTTTCCCTGCCCTGTGAAACCCTTGAGGGGGGATTTCCCTCATGGAAATCCTCCCTCCCCCCGACTTTTTTTCCCCTATTTTTTTTAATTTTTTACCGAGGGAGTATGCTCTCCATCATTTGATGGATCAGAAACCAGATGGTCAAAAATATTAAAATTTGGGAATTTTTTTAATTATTTTTTTTTATGGTTTTTTATGGGAGTTTCTGCCTATGGAAGTGTAATGGTGAGAGAAGTTTGAATATTGCAGTAGACGTTGCTGTTCATCAATGCTGAAGTTTCGCAAGCTCCATATCTTCTCTTGTGGTCAATGGCAGTTGGGCAGCAATCCTCGAATTGGAAGGCGAAAGGAAAATAGAACGGAAGGAATCCTTCTAGACGTGGAAAATGATATCTATAATCAAAACACATGGGACGACGAATTCGAGAAAGAGTTGGAGCATTTTTCGTCTGTCGTTGATCGAAGGTTCGAATCGCATGCATGTCAAAGACCAATATAGGAAATCATCCGTCACCGGGTTCGACGTCGTTCTTTAGGTGGAGGAGGGGAATATGCCTCGCAAGGAGGCGATTATCTTAAGATTTTGTATAAGGCATGCGAGACAGGGCGGTGTGCAGAGGATGCGAGATCGAGCCACGGCAGGAAGCGACTCCTTCCTCTATGGCCGAACCCCAAACCTATTGCTTTGCAGCTGTCGCCCTATTTTTATTTTTTTCTCAGCGATGGAAACTTGCAATCCCCACATCGATCGCCATGTCACCGAGAGATCGTCGAATGGCATCCTTCTTTTTTAAACCGGTTAGAACGGAAGTGCCAGGACTAACGAACCCAGTGGCTCTGTCGCACCCGTCGACTTCTATTTCTGTGGATGCTGTTGGGTTTCCTTTTTGGCGCTGATCCAGATCGCATGTGTCGTAGAAGATCCGCATCGGGTAGTGCCCTGATCGCAGGTGCGTGATGTTGTAGCAGTTCTCGGGCCCATCTGTCAGGGAGAAGAAGAGCAAAGTGGTCAGATCTAATGAATGGTAGTAAGCGGGTTAATGTTGCTGTTATTTGATCGTAATGCGACATTGAAGGAGTCTCCAAGAAACAGTCGTCGACTTCATTGAATGACAAAACTTGTTTGAGTGATGATATGTGCACTCCCGGGATCTCAATATAGTGGAGCTGTTCATTCAGGTTATGTGTGCTACTACAGTCTTGCATCAATGCGACAACATGATAGAAATTCGATGCGATTCCACGACCTGGAGCGCAATGGCATTTTAACATTTGGAGCGACGCTCTTAGTCGGCTTCGATGCAGCGGAGGTCGACGTAGCTGCTGCCAGTTTCTTGTTATTGCTGTGTAACCCAGGCCATAAACCCATATGGCCACACGTAGCAATACGTAACCAGCGTGATAGAGCCCGCTGCGACCAGTGCCTCTTGTGGACCAGGAGAGGCCCATCGTGCGCAGTGCATTCGAGGCCTGGATCTATTGTTGAAACTATCCCCCGATCCGCTGCAGCATCATCCCTACAATAAAATCATCGCAGCAGATCGTATGTCCTGCAAATGGGGAGATTTTCGAGCGAATTTGTAACACCGACCGGTTTAGTGAGGACAAGGCCAGCTTTTTCTTCCAGCAGCTATTTTTCTAACATCAATTACTGTCAATTTTTGGTTGTACAACTTCTGTGCAGATGTATGGAGCTGCGTAGCATGGAGAATCTCGAGATGTTGCCCAACATAAGCTTATGTGCTCTAGTTATTTTTTATGTTGAGGCCGAGAATGGTGGAATTTTGTTGAAAGAAATGGGCGATGACGATGGCATTTATCGCCTATTTCAAACAAAAATATGGTTTTGCATTTGCCGTTTGGCGGTTTTTCGGTGATCAGAATTGAGGAAAAGAACTTTTTCTTGAGGAGCACTGCGGTCCTATGGAAACCTCGAGCATATGACCTGTCCGATGGCTGAGCTCACTGAAGCTTCTGCGACTCTAGAATGGCGACTGCTCTCCGTCACGCCATTTTTCCTTCATCGATTTTCATGAATGGATGTATGTCGTATAATGGAGGACTATTTTTTTTTCTCTGCTACAATGATAAATACCCATTGCCCTATACTTTTGTGAGAGTGAAGTTCAATGTGCGTGTGAGGAGTTTGTTAAAGTGAAGTGATTTTAATGCTAAAATGTGGTGTGTCGGCGACTTCATCCCAGCCAATGCCGGCGATGTCGCCGCTAGCGTTTTATCCGATGGACTGGAGGGGTGCCAAACTGGTCGAAGAATACACAGTTTAAAGTACAGTTACAATCCCGTGCAGTCTTTGTTACAATAGCCCAACGGAGATTTGGTGTGTTTGATGGAGATAGTGCATTAAAGGTGATTTTTTAATGTTTTTTTTAATGCGCCCAGACAAGGAGGGACCACTTTTCCATTGTATGGGGGACTATTTAAAACCAAAGGGGGCAACTTTATTTTAAATTGAAGGGAATTTCTTTTATAAAATGAAAGAGGCCCACGTGATAAGTAGGAAGGTTGTGGCCCATGTGATTTCCCTGCGTGGGAAATTTTAATGTTATTTTTGCCGCCTGAGAGCGATGTTGTTTATTTTGCTGCCTAGAGAGGCATGCTATTGTTTTATCAGCAAGTTGAAGGCCCCTTTGATAATGGAATATAGGGGTATTTATAGTCATTGGAAACGGTTTTCCGTGATGGGCGCAATGGTGGTGTCATATTCTAATTTTGAGGTTGTTTCAATTCAGTATTTTAGCCTCAAAATTTTTCTACCTTGGAGTGCACTTTCGGTTGTACCCGACACTCCCAAGGTACTTTCATATGTGATCCTTGTAACTAGTGATCTTTTCTATACACTTGGCGAATGCAGCGGCTGGTTACCCATGCATTTTGGTGGGATGACATGGTCACCATAAGGACACTTATTCTAGGGACTATAGACATAGACACCCTAGACTCTATCCGACATTTTTTCGGATCTACTTCTGAAGACTACAGACGAAGACACTTCAGAAGATTCTCTTCTTTTCTTCTTCTCTCCTCCTATTTTGATCTATGGCTCATTTTATTATATTGAGTGCATTTTCGACAAAGACCAACACTCTTATATGGCTCGTTTTTCCTTTAATTAGGTGCATTTTTGGCAGAGACCGACACCTTCTAGATTGAGTTCACCATGAGGAGGGATTTCATACTCATGGTGAATCTAGTCAGTGACCTACGAGAGGCAACATCCTCTGAGGATGACCTATAGAGGCAACAGACCCAGATGTGGCTGACCCTGAGGCACCCATGATGACCCTGAGGCACTTAGATGGCTGACCCAGTGGCAACAGACCCGTTGAAGTGGCTGACCCTAAGGCAATAGACCGAGATGTATACATAGTGGATCTAGCATTATTCACAGTTGGAGAGCCAAGCACAAAGAGCACGAGCCTAGACCAAATCAGCAATAAGAGAGGATGATAGGTTGTTTTTAGAAAAGTCAACATTAAGGGGGAATGTTACCTAATGTTGACTTGTTTTTTTCTTTAGTTAGGATAGTGCACATTAAGGGGGAATGTTAGAGTTAATGTAATTTGCACTATGCCTTCCTTGACACTTGTCAGTTTCACTTGACAAGTGTCATGCATTTCATATAGGCTTATGCCTATATATTGTAACTCATTTCATGAATAAAAAATCCCATTAGTTTTCCCTCCTAATTTTCCCTCCTAACAGTGGTAGTATGAATGATCTTTCATAACTAGGCATGGATGAAAGAGGTTCTAAAATTTGTTCCTCCTCTTTCCACAATAATCTATGAACAAGAATTTGATCATCAGTTAGTCCTTCTGATTGTAATGTTTCAATCAGGACAGTTTCATTCTCGAATATTTCTCTTTCTGGTGTAGTGATTTCCTCAATATGTTCCTTCACTACAAATGTAGCCAAAGTGGCAATGGTTTCTTGTTCTTCATTAGATTGAGGATACCAAATTTTTCCAAAAAATTTAGTTGAAGGTTGAGCTGGTGGATACAAAGAAATTTTCTTCAGGTCAACACCATTAGAAATGGTCATTTCCCCTAACCTACAGTCTATAAAAGCAGCTGCAGTAGCCAGCCAAGGTTGTCCTAGAATGATAGGGTATCCATTGATTGAATTTATAGGCTGCAACACTAAGAAGTCTATAGGATATTCCCAAGAAGAGACTTCAATTGCTACATCTTCTAGGATACCTTCTCGTTTAGCAACTGACCTATTTGCCATTTCCAAAACTATGGTGGTAGGACCGAGATTTTTGAGCTGCAATTTTTGCATTGTGTCTTTAGTCATTACATTAATTGCAGCTCCAAGATCAATTAGCACATTAGGAATTTGCATTAACCTAGTAGTAATTGTAACTATTGGACTACCTGGGTCACTATACTTGGGAGGAACTAGTTTCCCAGACAATAAATTAGCTAATTTTCCTTCTACCTGAACAGTTTTAGGAAAGGCCTTATTTTTTTTACCAGGTTTCTTGATACATAACTCCTGAATAGTATTTTTGATTAAAGGCACATCCCTTATTGCTTGCAACAAAGGGAGATAAATTGACATCTTTTTAAGTTCTATCACTAATTCTGATTCAGGGGCAGTATCAATATGATCAAATCTTTCAGGGTATGGTAATGCTACTGAAGAAGATTCCTGCATTTTTTTTGTTATTTCTTCTTTTTGTTTTTGTTGCATTGTCTCTTGATTTGGAGGTTCTTGTTTCTCACTAATTTCTTCAATGGTGGGTGGAACAGGTTTAGGTAAAACCTTCCCTAAACGCAGTTGGATGTTACTATAGTCAAGTACATGAACTGCAGCAGATTCTTCAGACTCAGCCTCATAAACAGGGGTTGTTTGTCTCGTATTATTTGGGTTAGTCACAGGTTGATCTGGGAGTGGAGGTTGTTTCACTGGTTGTGTTTGTTGATGTTGTGCTCTTCCCTAAAAATTTGGATTAGGAGCGGGCAACAAGTTTTGAGCTTGCCCTTGATACCTTTGTTGTCCTTGATATGGTGGATATTGTTGTCCCCATATTTGTCCTTGTTGTGTCCATTGTGGATGAATTGTATGCCAAGATGGGTTCATCCACACAGAATATGACCAATCTAGAGGAGTTATCCAAGGTTGGTTTCAAGGTTGTGCAAATACTTTTGCATGTCCCCATGGCATATTCATATTCCAAGGATATTGTCCCCAATTTGGAAACTGAGGAGCATTGGGATATTGTGCATAGCCACCATCGGATCTCTGCCAAATAGCATTAAGTTCTCCTATTTGGGTGCCCAAAACAGATTTTAGATGAGGCAACAAAGGACATTTATCTGTTGAGTGTTCCTTGGAACAAATTCCATAAATAGAAGTTTTGTTTAAAGGGCAATCTTGCAAGGCATGCTTATTTCTACATCTCGAGCAATAAATTACCAAAGGTGGTGTAGAATTAGGTTTTATGTTTCTCTCACCTAATGCAGAATTAAGTTGAACAAGGATATCAATTTTTAAATTAGTAATTTCCTCCATCAACTCCTTTATGTCACTATTTCCAGAATTTCACTTCTTTCTTCATTGGTGAGTGCGGGAATAATTTTTGCATAACTCCACAATATCTTCAATGTCAAGTTGATCTATGTCTCCTCTTCCCATTAAATCTAACACTTCTCTAGATTCATCCTGCAATCCTCTTAAGAAGATAGGCTTTAAGAAATTTGGTTCTACAAGACCACATCTCTTTTGGACAAAGGCAAAGCGATCAAGATAATCCTCTAAACTCTCGTATTCTTCTTACTTGATCTGAAACAACTCATCTTTTCTATTTTGTACTCTACAATAATCTTGATATTTATGTAAGAATGCAGTCTCCATGTCATCCCAAGTATGGATTGAATTAGGTTCAAGATTACTCATAAACCATCGGAGAGCAGCATCCTTAAGCATGGAAGGAAACAATTTCAATTTTTTATTATCATTTATGTAGTCATAAGTCTAACATAACACTTTGAATTCAAACAGAAATTGATCAGGATCTTCTGAAATAGTTCCCCTAAAAATTGACAATATGGATGGAGAAATAGTTTTCATGGGAGCATCTAGAGCTAGATCCAACTGTATGGGGTATTCAAAAGTCTTAGGAGGATCATCAGCATACCCACCTGGTGGTGGTGCTGCTGCTACCATAGTTGTTTTCTTTCTTGAGTCTGATGTGGATTGTTCAGGCTTAGGGGAATGTTTAGCAGCAAGTGCTTCAAAAAGCTCTTGTTCTAATATTTCCAAAGCTTCAGTTGATGAAGAAGGTATGTCTTGCTTAAGTCTCTCAGGGATTTCATACACAGGCAATTCTTCATCTGATCGTGAAGAACGCCTTGGTGGTTCAGAACTAGTTATGATAAACCTCCCTCTTTCATCTCTTGGCCTATGCATTCATGCATATTCACTAAATAAACTGAAATGCAGTATTTCAAAAATTGTAACACAATTCTTGACCTATTTTACTATTCCTAACAACATTGTTTGTTCCCCGACAACGACACCAAAAATTGTGAGGGTCGTTGATCATTCATCATTTAATAATTATATGTCAGTCCAAGGCGGTGTCCAAAGGCTATATATGATAGGAGGTGTCACAGTTGCAGGTTCAGTTTATCCAAGAATAGGCTTTTATTGGTATGTTTGTTAGCAGTGCTGGGGGTTATTGTATCTTCCTAATTTCTAACAAAGGAACTCAAATTGAACAATCTAAAGCTGAATTTAAATTGCAGGAAAATGAAACTGCAGAATTTGAAATTGACAAGAAATAAAATGCTACTAAATTGACAAAAAAGCAAAATTGCAGGAAAGTAAACTGCATAATGGAAATTCACACACACGCTTGTAGAAATTAAACCAATGATAAAACTCACAATTTTATGAACATAAGTTGAACCAAATTAATGTTTATTGCAGTAAAACTGAAAATGACATAATTCTAGAAATTGTAGAAAATACTGAAAATGATGTAATTCTAGAAATTGCAAAAAATGCTAAAAATGATGCCATTATAGGTCAAATGCTAAATACTGTTCTAACACATGATTGAACCTGTTCTATATGCTATGGTGCAATTTTGAAATGAAATTAACTCTACAAATAAATGTGGACAAAATTCTGTTGATCTGCTGCAGCAAGAAATCAGTAAGAATTTTCTATCACTGTGCTGCCCTTCCTCTAATCCTGCAAGTGGCCCTTGCTTTCAGAACTAGAAGATGGTGAATAATTATACCAGGTAAATTAAATGTGCACTATCAACCATCAAATGCTAATAAAATCTGAAGAATGCACCTTTTATTTCATCTGAAACTGCATTACAGTACTGCAGGAAAAATCTGCAATTTACTGTAATGCTACAAAGACTTTATCTTCTGCTAATAACTATCTCCTATTCCTCTATCCCTATTTCTTCATATGTCTATCTATATATCTATTATGCTCAACCGTGCTGGGAGATTTATTTATAAGACAAATTTGATATATCTGTTTGCTAAGTTTTAGGGATTTCCAACTATTTACAAAATAGTTTCCTAGAATATAGGGTTATAATTTGTCAACCTTTATCCCTTTATCCTAGCTGGTCCGCCTATGGTGAAGGAATGAATTCCAAATAGGATGGACTAACTGCTTGGTCAATTTTCAATCATACTTTCCATGGTTTTGGCGCATTTTGACCATTTTCGGTTGTTCCTACGCTATTCCCTATTCCTGCGTCGCTTATTCCTGTGCTGCTCCGAAATAACAGGCAGGTGACAATTCATTGCTTATCTATGCTCCAAATGCATAGGGAGGAATTTTTTGACCATTTGGATTGTTTTACCTTATATTGTACACCCTTTTGCATTGGTGGCACGTGCTGGAGTGACTGATTCCAAGCCCTGCTGTATATGTACAACTGGATCACAGCCTGTTTTCCTGCACAGTCAGCTACAGTGGACAAGTTATTGGTGCCTTTTTCCATTTGAATCAGTTTAAATAGAGGAACACAATATTGTTAAGCACCAGATATTCAACAAGGTCTATGTTATGATTCTGGATTACTACAATACTACTGATTAATTAACTGAAAACAGGTGAAATTGCAGTAAAAACAGTAAAACAGAGTATATGTACTTTGTCATTTTAGAATATGCAAACACCATTATATAATGCATTTTACCCATAATTAACATAAAAACGTAGTAAAAAGGGTGAGTCAAATAGTTATAATGTATCAAAAAGTGTCCATGGATGAGGCAATTCCCGGCCTCATCATTAGTATTGGTATAGTTAAATATTTGAAATATTTCCATTTGGAAGTCTTATGCTTAGACTTGTTGAAACATTTTGCATATGCCTTTAAAGGTGGAGGTGATGTAAAATGGGATGCATATTTTCCTCTAATATATTGTGTCATGATACAATTATTCTTGTAAATAGTATCTATATTTTAAAGGTCTATATTCAAATAGAATTCATGTATTTATACTTCTAATTGGTAATGAGGATCAAATGTCTATATTCATTCATAATTTGTGTCTTTGTATGCAATGGGTTCTTACCATCTTCTATTTGGTATGTATATATCCAATCATTATAGTCTCCCATGATAAATTCCCATGTTATTGGGTTGCACACTAGAAAGATGGAATAGTGCATAGAATAAAAGGGATTAATTCTAAACAACATGT
Organism: Wollemia nobilis; assembly: GCA_028583015.1. Classification (NCBI taxonomy): domain Eukaryota; kingdom Viridiplantae; phylum Streptophyta; class Pinopsida; order Araucariales; family Araucariaceae; genus Wollemia; species Wollemia nobilis. The sequence goes on from JAQPPZ010016670.1 coordinate 4,123,439, forward strand.
TTCTTTGTCAAGTTCATGCTCCATCACATCAAAAACCTTTATGTACTCTCAATACCATCATATTTGAGGATACCTCTTAGATCTACACTCATGATCTTATTCACAAATGCATATGATGGTATATTATGGGATTTCCTACTTGCACACTACATAGAATGCTTACCCAAAATAATCCTGTAACGACTAGAAAAAATATGTATTCGAATATAGTAATAATAAAGCATTATCTCTAAAAAAAAATTCTCATAACCAAGTGGGTTTCGTCATATCACCTCATCCTACTATAATTTGAAAAATATAATCAAGTTTCTCCTTTAACAAATCCATTCTCTTCATGTAGGGTGGTCTATGTGAAGTATTCAAATGGATAATTATGTACTTGGTATGAATATCAAAACTCACATGGTTCTTATAAAAGCATAAGTTAGATTCTGCACTACTATATTCTGTGTGTGTAATGTTTCTTAGAGCACCACAATAATGCAATACTAGCATTAAAAATGGTATAAAATTTAAAATTTAAAATTTAAAATTTATGTTTGTAGCACTGTAGTGGTACTACAAAGCAATGTTATGATGTCTTTATAACACCACCATAGAATCATCAAAATTCCATAACCTGGTATCATCCTAGAATCCTAGCACCACTATAGAATAATAACAATGTCATGTTAATGATGTGAGAGTGGTCTGTAAATTGGCACTATGGTGATGCATCATTCTATGTGAATATATTAATTATTAATTACATTATAATTTGAACATATTATTAGTAATCAATTATTTTCAAATAATTAATTACTAATTAGTTACATGATGACCAAATCTATCTTATATTTTAGTTATTTGATCAATAATACATATTGACTATTATATTTTAAAGTTAATTTATGGTTGAATTTTTCAATTGGTTATATGGAAATGAAACGGGTCACATTATATATTATATCATTACTATTTTTTTTAATAACCTATGTGTGGATCCTATTGGGGGCTATTGGAATTCACAATATTTTCTAGAATTAAATAAAATCAATTTATTCGTTGAAATCTTATATATAAAGCATAAAAGGATGAAAAGAGAGAAGAAAGACAAAAATATTTGGGAGGGCGAGCATAGGCACTATAAATAATCACTATAACTCCATAGATTACATTCACAACACTCTGATAAAGAAATGAGAAGTGGGAGGGGGTATTTATACCAATATCAAATCCCCAAACACATAATAAAGTTTAACCTTTGTTGATGATGAGTGATTATTTGGTATATATTTTTTGTATTAAGTTGTCTCATTTTTATATTTAATTTGTGATTATAATAAATTTTAAGTAATTTATTCTTGCTTATTTTTGTGATTTATCAGTTAAAATATGGATGCAATTAATCTTACAAATGTGTACATTTCATGTAAAATATGTCCAAGTTGTGAGTGATTATGTAGGAAAATATTGAAGGACGCTCCACAGGTGCACGATGTAGTAGCACAAGCTTTAGGATACACCTCGAATGTAAGATGGATGTGAGGACCAAGGATTAAGGAAGCCCTAGGCACGGTGACAGAACAGTGGCTGAAGACTGTTGCAGAATATGGTAGCTGAAGTATGTTACAGAAGATAGTTACTGAAGTATGTTGTATAAGGTAGCTACTGAAGACAGTTACCAAAGAGAACTTTTACCAGCAGTTAGCAAAGAGAGTTGACCAAGTCAGTTGACCGACGTCACATTCCACTTTAGTTATAGAATGACACTCTTATATGGAAATAAAGGATTACAGTAAGCTTAATTAGTTGACTTGTCACATATTCTTCACCAAGGTATTGTGATTAATAAAGTTGTTATAAATTTATTTCATAAAGTTGTATAATTGGAATATTGTTAGGATAATTATATTCCCATGCAATATTATTTGGTACTTTTTGATAATAAATGACATATGGTTATGTGTTATATCTTACAAAATATGGCTGGCAGGGGCCTCTGTTTTTCTTGTCACTGATTCCTTGTGGGACTTCCTCTTCTGTGGACTTGAAGTTGTTGAAGGTTGTCTAGGATGCATGGCTACTATTTTCTATTTTGTGCTTTAATGCCTATAGTCATGCATCTTCGGGACTCCTTTCTCTTGAATTCTTGTGGCACTTTCTTGTCCTTTCCTTCAGAAGTGTTGTTCTGCTGCTGCTGCTTCCTTTGTTGGGTAGGTGTTCTCGAAGGCTTCCTTTTTTGCTAAAGGACCCTGTGGCCTGGGGTGTTCCTTTGCTGCTGAACCACTACAGTTCCATTTTATAGGCTTTTGTTCCTTCTATGTTTCTGCTAGGGCTCCCCTATGTGGGATGCTTGTTTTCCTTCAGTTCTCTATTTTCCAAGGGTGGTTTTTGGTTTTCCTGCCCTTGGGTTGTTTCAATTTTTAAATTTATGGCTTTGTTTCTTTTCCCACCTTTGGGAAAGGTTCAAATTGTCATTTAGTGGTTGGGGTGGTCTAGCACTTTCTCCCACCCTTTGTGAGCTTCAAAATCTTGTTTGGCGCCTTTTGATTCAAATTTGGTTTTTGGCGGGCCTTCCCTTCCTACCTGTTTTTCCTTTGGTGCAATGGAAGATGTTTTCCTCTAGCACAAAGGAAAGCGCCTTCCTCTGGTGCAAAGGATGGCACCTTCCTTTTTGGTCCTATTGCATGCTCCTTATTTGTTCCTTTTGGTTGTCCTTGCCTTGATTTAATCTGATGTACTTTGATGCAATTTGTTCCATTGTAATCAGGTTTTGGGATCCTTGACAAAAACCCACTTTTAATCTACCAAAAAAATATCTTATGAAATATCTAAGTTAGTACTATGTTTTTATGTTAGCTCATAAAGTGCCACTTGGACCACCTAAGTTGTTTACCGAGTCCAAGCAAAATTAGGAATTGTATTAGTTTAGATTATTCTCATTAGTGCATAGTTTTTGCATTATCAAGTCCACAACTCCACATGGCAAAAATATGTCGAAGAATATCACTTATAATTGTCCAAGTCACAATATATATTATATAAGGAGACCTTTGAAAAGGTCTAATGTCCAATCACCTAATGTTGAATAATCTAAGGGAGAAATATTGGATGTTCAATGTGTCTGTACAATTTCTGAGGAAATACACCAACATGTACATTTGAATTTCTAGCAATAAAAGTAGCACTTCATTCTTCACATATGGTAACTATGTCATTTGTATTTATTGCTTAATTTCTTTTATGTAGTTGTAATTGTAATTATCCTGCATTCATAGAATAAAATAATGTTAGGAATAGTTATGCATCTTAGTTACTGAGATAAAGTATTTTAGGGGAGAAATACTTACACTATCCTCTAGGATGTAGGGCCCACTCCTACAGCTAGTCCCTAATCTCTCACCTCTAAAATAGGTTAGAAATAGTTAATTAACCTTAGAATATAAAATAAATTAAACTACATTTTTATAAAACATAAAGTCAGAATAGATAATTAAAACTAACTACACAAGGATCGTCAATAATAGATCAACTCATTAGTATGTAATTATTGTTAGTTATCCTCATCAACAAACAATATCATCGATAGGTAATTATCATATTTATTGCATAAATCATAAATTGCATTCTATTTTCATTCCTACACAATTTAGTTTTGTTTATTATATTTTCTAGAAAACCTAAAACTAAAAGAGATCTGAATTAAGCTTAGAATTGATCCCCATGGTACAATATATACTGGATTCCTACTCTTTAAATCTAACCTTGATTACCCTTGGATTGATAAAATTAAATGTAAGCTATTACAATCGATCATTTGGGGTCGTGGAACCATTACCGGGGAGAGTAGTGTCGCAGTGGTTAATCAAAAATGTTGTTTGGCAGTGCAAAAAGGTGAGGCTTACTTATATGTGGAAAGAGGTACATATGAGTCCTTGGCATGCATATGAGTCAGAGTGGAATGAGATGGTCCCAACAAGCCCCTTCATTCGACATTTCCAGGTTCATTTCTATTGAGGAATCAGTTCTAATGCTTTCTTAAATTAGAATTTTATTTCCTACAAAATTTATTTCCTGCAAATTTTATTTCTTATAAATTTTAATTTTTGCATAAATTTTCCAGCTTTGGGTGATTATTATTTTTTAGTTTGACTTAGGACCTATGATAAAAATAGGAAGTAGGTATGGCTGAGTGGCACAATCATAGTGAAACACCCCTGAATATTTAGGACCTATAAGAAGTAGGAAGTAGGACACAACCATAGTGAAACCCTCCTAAAAAATCAAATAAATAGTAATAGTTTAACATTTTTATTTCCCGTTAATTTTACTTTTCCAATAAAATTTTATTTTACTCCTAACGCGCTAATATTGGATGTATAAATATTTATAGGAACGCGAGTCGCATCTAATTTTAGCAAAACATTAGGATTTTTAAATTTTACATTTCCAACAACATTTCATTTCACTCCTAGTGTGCTAAGGTTGGTTGTATAAATATTCGTAGGAATGCGAGTCGCACCTAATTTTAGCAAAACATTAGGATTATTGTGAAATTTTATTTTAATTCTTCCCTATTGTATTAAGGATAGTTATAAATTCATTTGTTGTGATTTGTATCTAAACTTGACAATAGTAGGATTAAAAAATAAAACCAAAATCAAAACCCAAAAAAAACCAAAACCAAAGAGAGAGAAAGGAGAATAAAATATAAGTTTCTATATGGTGGAAAATAATCTAAATCAGTCTACACTTATAGACCTTAGAGAACTATTGATAAAATAAGAAGTTAACCTTCTTTTTGAGCAAGGAAATAGAACATCTAGTAAGGAGTGGGAGTGTCTGTATGAATGCATTGACATTATTAAAGAAAAAAATTATACGAGTTGAAGGAAATCAAAAGGATTGACATAGCAAAAACTCTAGGGATGAACTACCATTCATCTTATCTGGATATTGGAAGGAGTTGTGAGCGTTGGCTTTGGGATAGAAGAGCAACAGTAAATCCAACAATTTACCCTTGGAATCAATATTTTGAAGACTCCCTCTTCATTCACAAATTCCTTGGAGATCTAGAAAAGAAAGGAGTAGCCCTAGAATATAGCAAGAAATATCACAGGATACCTAGAGCTATGCGCTTTAGGGAGCTATGTCAAGATTTACGTTGTGAGTTACAATTTGGAAATCTTGACCCCATTCCAACACAAGATTTTCTCATTCAATTGATTCAATTGGTTATAGACCACTTTGATTTTGAATAAGAACACTTCATGACACCCGAACAACTTGATCCAATCAATGATATTCATAGAATATTCAAAGAAGATTAGACGTGTTGCAAAAATAAAGAGAACTTAGAAAATTCATGAGAAGACCTAAAGACTCTAAGGGAAGATTTATAAATATCAACAACTCAGAAGGAAACTTCCAAAGAGACTTTAGCAGGCAACCTAGAATTTATAAGTTAGAAGAATTTGAAATAGCAACATCAACCAATCAAGCTAAAATCCTAGAACAAGATCTCAACTCATATTTATTACCTGAACCAAAATTTGATAATCACATAGATCCTTCTTCTATTTTTACTGAACCCATACCTCGTCCAATCCTTGAAATCTTACATTCAGTTATAGCTGACCAACAAAGTGGGCAGGGAGAAGTAGAAGAGAACCAAAGGGGGATGGACAAAGACAGAATAGAGACTAAAGAAGAAATGGGTAAAGAAAGATATTTGCCTTCCCAATCTTACACACAGATGGGACAACAAGAGAACCTAAGTTAGTCTCTATTTCTATATTACCCACCTTCCATGGGAAACCACACGAAGATCCAGATGCTTTTCTTTTCGAATTTGAAGTGGTGTGCCAAGCTTACTTTTATACCATCGATGAACAAAAGCTAAGGTTTTTTCCCTCTACTCTTAAATATGCAACTTTAATATGGTTCATGGGTCTAGGAGAAAATATTTGTAATCAATGGGATGGAGAACATGGATTAAAAGAGCTATTCCTTGAGTGATATCAGTATTACTGTATAGATTTAGGGATAAGAAAGTTGAGCTATTCCGCATGAATAAAAAAAGAAGAATCTTTGGAGGATTACCTTGAGAGATTTCTATTTGTTGGGTCTAGAGTAAATATAGACCTTGATGAAGAAATCTTAAAAGAACTCTTTCTAAAAGGACTAAAAGAGGATGTCCTTGAGGTTCTAAACCTTATGGCAAAAGGAGATATCCATATTATGGTGTTTGAAGAGATTGTAAACCTTTGCAGAAATTATTCAAGAAATAAACCTCTAAGGAGTAATAAGTATACATCTACAAGAGGAGTGACAAGAGCAAAAATTGGAAACATGTTGGAAGGTTTAAAAACTGATTTGTTAAGTACCTTGACTACATCTTTGGATTTAATGGATAGGAAGCCAAAAGAATAGGACAATGAATAAATCTACTATCATAGATGTAGGAAAAAGCACAACCTAAGAGAATGCCCTCTCAACATTACAAACATTTCCAACATTGCTACTTTGTTAAAGTTTCCATAAAGGAACCTAAAGTTGAAGAGGTAGAAGACATTTATTTTGTAGCTCAAATATGGAATGGTCCATTCAACGGACCACCAAATTGGTCAAACCCTAGTTATTCCAACTCGCAAAGGCCTAATCAATGGTCCAATGCACCAAAATGGGCAAATTAGAACTCTTATTCAAACAATCAAGACTGGAACATACCCCCATGGGCCCATTTTATGGCCAATACCTATGGAAATCCACCTCCATGGAATCAAGGGATGTCAAGTCAAAATAGTTGGAATACTAATGGCCAATATAACCAGGGAGGATCTGGTTGGTCTCAAAATCCATCGCAACAACAAAACTTTCAAAACCAATTTAGGGGACAAGCCCCTCAAAATCTACCTCAAAATAGACTTCTTCCACCTCCAGTTAATAATAATAATCCTCCTAAGCAACCTCCTCTTCTAGCTCAACCAGTCCCTAATCCTAACAACAACAAGAATGTTCAACAAGCCTATGAAACTAGTGAGACATGTTCTATATCTATAGCACCTTGTCAACAAATTCAATTGAGATTGGGAAAAGTATTGGAAAATAATGTAACTCTCACAGAGCTTGATAATCCCACTACAGAATTATTCAAAAATGAGGATAACAATGAAAATGAAATAGAAAATTCTCCAGAAAACATTCCAAAAAAATAGCAAGAGATCCAAATTCCTCAAAGGAAGGAAGTGGAGATATCATTTCCTCAAAGACTGGTAATACCAAAAGAACCATCTAAGCCAACCTTTAACTTCCTTCAAGAATTAGAAAATGTTACTATCAAGATCCCTTTGTTACAAGCTATCAAGGATATACCCATCTATTCCAAGCTCATTAAAAACATATGTACAAATTTAGGAAGGAAAAAGAAGAATGAAGCCCAAACTATTCAAGTCATTGGACAATTGTTTGAGATAATAACGGGAGGTAGGTTATTACCAAAATACACAGATCCTAGAATACCTATACTCACGGTACACATTGGTGACATAGCCTTGCAAAATATTTTGGTCAATTTAGGAGCTGCTATTAATTTCATGACTAAAGAAACAATAAAAATTTTAGGGGTACATAAATTGCAATCAACTTCTATTGTACTCCAACTCATAGATAGGTCTACTATTAAGCCAGAAGGAAAACTAGAAGATGTTATAGTCTCTGTAAGTTCATGGGAATACCCTGTAGACTTTATAGTCTTACAACCCAAGAAAAAGTTAGGGGACATCCCTTAATTCTAGGGTACCCATGGCTCACAATAGTTGATGCTTACATTAGTTGTAGATCAGGAAATATGACTATTTTTTATGGTAAGAATACTAAAGACCTTAGCCTATTCCCTGAATCAACAATAGAAGAAGAATTTCCAAAGCAATTATGGTATGATTTCCCTCATGATTTTGATGAAATCCAAACCTTATCAATCAATGTTCTGAGCGAACATCTTCAACAAGAGGTTGAGGGACCATTACCATTACTATTAGGAAATCAAAAAGAAGATCAAGGTCAAGACAATGGTTGTTCATCTGAATCTACTATGGCTATTAATGAGGTAAGCACAAGTCAGTCTCAACAAATGATACCATATGACTATTACTTAAATATTCTTGAACATGAGATAATGGGGATAGATGCAAACATGGAAAAATGCAAGAAAATAGATATCACACCAAGAAGAACCTTGAATATCAGTGATGAGCTCACAAGCATACAAGAATCACAATTAATAGACGTGCTTAAGAAATATCAATCAACATTTGCATGGAACTACGAGGATATGAAGGGTATACATCCAAATATTTGTACCCATTGCATTTTTATCCAAGAAGGATGTTATCTAGTAAGACAACCCCAAATAAGATTGAATCCAACTATGAAAGACGTGGTTTAGGAAGAAATCATTAAACTCTTGAAGGCAGGATTTATATATCCAATTTTTGATAGTCAATGGGTGTCACCTCTTGTGATAGTCCCTAAAAATAATGGTAAATGGAGGATTTGTGTGGACTATAGGTAATTAAACAAAGTAACAAAGAAAGACTATTTTCCCTTGCCATTCATTGATCAAGTTCTTGATACCTTGGTTGGAAAGAAATATTTCTCTTTTTGGATGGGTTTAGTGGCTATAATCAAGTTTCCATAGCTAAAGAAGATCAAGAAAAGATAACCTTCACATGTCCAGTAGGCACCTATGCTTATAAAGTCTTACCTTTTAGATTATGCAATGCACCTACCACTTTTCAAAGAGTTATTTTAGCTATCTTTGCTGATTTAATAAATGAATGTGTAGAAGTCTATATGGATGACTTCACAGTCTATGATAATACCTTTGAAGAAACCTTGTCAAGCTTACAAAAAGTTTTGGTTAGATGCCAAGAGCAAAATCTCTCTTTGAGTCATGAAAAGTGTTTCATGATGATGAGAGGAGGCATTATTCTAGGACATTATATATCAGAAGAGGGTGTTAAAGTAGATCCTACAAAAATACAAGTTATTCAATCCCTTCAACCTCCAAAAACACAAACAGAGGTGAGAAGTTTCCTAGGACATGCAGGATACTACCGTAGATTCATTAAAGACTTCAGTAAAATCATTGCTCCCATGCTTAAGCTCTTAACTAAAGAAAGTGAATTCAATTGGATTGAAGCATGTCAAGAAGCCTTTGAAGTTATAAAAGATAAATTGATTACTGCTCCAATCTTGAGAGGACCAAATTAGGAATTACCATTCCACATACATTGTGATGCTTTGGGTTACGCAATAGGGGCAGTATTGCAATAGGTTGAGAACAAAATACCTTATGCCATCTATTATGTAAGTAAAAACTTGCATGGAGTCGAGCTTAATTACACTATTACTGAAAAATAATTTTTAGCTGTAGTCCATGCTATCAATAAATTTAAACATTACATAATAGGGTATGAAGTATTTGTTCACACTGATCACTCTACCATTAAATACTTAATGAACAAAGCAATAGTAGGAGGTAGAGTGGTTAGATGGCTTCTTTTGCTACAAGAGTTCAATGTCACAATCATAGATAAGGTAGGAAAGGATAATGTCATTGCAGATCACCTATCACGTATGCAAATATTTGATGATGATGAGTTAATTCCTGATAATTTCCTAGACGAACATCTGTTTGCTCTTTCTATTTTTACTCCTTGGTATGCTGATATTGTAAATTACTTAGTAATAGGAAAAATACCTCAAAAATTTACACCACATGAGCATAGGAAACTAATACGTCAAAGCACTCCTTATATGTGGATTCATGGAGTCTTGTTTAGAAGATGTCCCGACCAAGTAATTAGGAGATGTGTGCAAGAAGAGGATGTATATGACATCATTCGGGAAGCACATGAAGAACCCTGTGGAGGCCATTATGCCACCCAAAGGATAGTTAGTAAAATACTTCAAACTAGTTACTTTTGGCCTACCATGAATAGATATGTCCATAAATTTGTTGATAGATGTGATGCTTGTCAAAGAGCTAGCAAGCCTACCCCTTCGATGGAGATACCTTTGGTTCGTAGATAATGTTTGAACCATTCGAGAAATGGGGAATTGACTTTATTGGACCAATAGACCCTCCAAGTGAAGGTAATAAACACATACTTGTGTGTACATATTATGTTACTAAGTGGGCTGAAGTTAAAGCTTTACCACGAGCACAAGCTGAACCAGTTGCTGATTTCCTTTATGAAAATATTATGCAACGCTTTGGAGCACCTAGAGAGTTAGTTTCAGATCATGGAACCCAATTTCTCTCCAAAGTAATTGAACATTTTGTTGACATCTATCAAATAAAACATAGGAAAACCTCACCATATCACCCTCAAGCCAATGGACAAGTAGAAGTTACAAACAGAGAACTTGAAAAGATCATTACAAAAACCATAACTATTAATAGGGGTGATTGGGTTGAGAGATTGAAAGAAGTTGTATGGGCATACAACACAACTTGGAAAACCACCACAGGATTATCACCTTATGAAATGGTCTATGGAAAACAAGCTATCATGCCCATCGAATTTGAGATAGAAACCCTTTGCATAACGGTACAACTTGACATGAATTTGGACAAAGCGCAGAAAGCTAGATTGGAAAAGTTAAACATTCTGGATGAAAGGAGACTAGAGGTATTACATAGGACTAAAATAACCCAACAACAATAAAATAAATGGCATGATAAACACATTGTACCATGCACATTCCAATTAGGATATTAGGCCTTGTTGTTTGACTCTCGTTACCAAGAATTTCAAGGTAAATTGAGGACAAGATGGCTAGGACCCTATGAAATTAAAGAGATATTCGGGAATGGTACAATCAAGCTTAAGCCTATAGATGATTCAACAAGGAAACTACTAGTAAATGGTCATAGGCTTAAACTTTACAAGAAGCCATTATCTAAGGAAGAATTCATACACCACCTTAAGCAACAAGCCGATTTGTAGTACATCTCTGGTGCAATCAACCACCATTGAATAATAACTTCTCTCTTAAAAAAAAAAATTATGCTTCCTTTGTTTCATCATGAAGTTTCTATATTTGCAATATTTCTATCTTATTTTCATCAATTTTTAGTCTCAATGTTTCAAAAAATGCCCAAGAGGATATTTCTTTAAAAAAGCTTGTAGGAAAATGGCTACCACATGTTGCATAATACCTTGTTTGCTAGATAAAATCTAGGTGTTTTTCAATTACTCAAACAACACTAGTGTTTTGAGCAAATTTTCATTGAAATTCAAGCAATATTTTGATGTTGTAAGTTATTCCTAGTCAATCAAACTTTTTCTTGGACTACGCACATTTGAACATATAAAAACATTATGAGATTTGGGGAGATTAATTCATGCATTACTATTGCCATAAAGTGAACAGTTTCCCTTGCTTATCCATCTATGCGCATGGCCTAGAGTACTAATGAATTGGCAAAAGGACAAGCTCACCCTTCATTCTTAAAAAAAAATCCCTTGCTCCTCATCTAATCGAGCAAGTATCCCAAAAATATCTTCTTGCTTCCTCTAAAAATAAGCAAGAATCCCAAAAAGCAATAACAATCCCTTGCTCCCTCTCAAAATGAGCAAGTATCCCAAGAAAAAAAAATCAAAAGAAGGGCAAAAGAGCTTGAATCCCTGGAATTCTTAGTATCTCGAAAACCATGGGGTGATCCTCATTACAACAATGGGTTGAATGAAACCCACCTGGAAATAAGGTATCCTTACGCAAGTAGCACTAAGTCTGGACAAGACCTATGGATGCTCACAGATAAGCTAGCTTGTTGGCATAAGTGACCTTTATTTTACTCAATCCTTACTCATAATGGGAAATGAATACTCACTGCACACACAGTTGGTCCTTGAGAAGCTTGAAAACATTAGGATAACTTTAACACCATATTGATTTGTGAAAGGAATAGATGAATTTTCTTAGAGTCACTAGGATGTTTGAAGTCCTTGAGAAATAACTCTAGAATATCATAAGCAGGCAAAATTCAGAAGCAAGATCTTATGGAAGTACTATAGTTCATTTTCTCCTACAAAAATGTGGCTTGTATCTCTCAAAATTTGTATCTCTTAGCAAAAGCCATCATAATATCAGAGTATCTATTCCATTTTTTCTAAGTGATTGAAAATATCCCAAGCCTTTGATAGAAATCTATTTTTGCATATATTGATGACTAATATCAAGCTTTATAATCATTATTTTTCTCTCACTTGGATACTCCTTAATGAAATTCAGGAAGCACAATCACAAAAATTATAATAAACCCCCATAAATAAAACTTATTATTATACTATCCACCAATATAAATAAAACACCCTTCATATTGTTTTGGCTATATAGCCAAAATTACAGTTTGGGGGGGTAAACAAAGGCATACAAAGTTCACAATATAGTTTGGGGGGAAGAAATAGGTAAAGTATTTTCTCAACTTTAACAACTACAGTTTTCGTAGGTATCTTCTGTAGACGTCTTCCGTAGATGTCTTCTGTAGATGTCTTCCATAGAGGTATTCCATAGATGTCTTCTATAGATGTCTTCCATAGAGGTCTTATATAGATGTCTTATGTAGACATAAACATTTTATGTAACAATCTTCTGTAATAATCTTTTGTAACAATCTTCTGTAATATTTTTTTGTAACAATATTCTATAGTAATATTTTGTAAGCGCCATCAGTAGATGTCATCCGTAACACATACCATGAAATGTTCTTAAGTGTCAAAACTCAAATTGGCCCCAGGTATAAGAGACACATGGTAATTCAAAAAAATGACAAGATGAGTGATAAAGGCGTGTCAACAAATATTATAAGGAAAATGTGGCAGTAATATTTTAGGAAGAATAAAAAGGGAACAAAATTAAAAAAATTATATATTAATGGAAAATATTTCAAAGCATGTCCACAAAGGCGTAAATGAGAAACCCTCATATGACATGTACACCCAAAATGGTGCCACGTGCCACTAATTTTTAAACCCCCTCTTGAAAGCGTAGATGTTCTGGGGCTAAAAATAAAAGTTTCAAAGATGATGGTCTATTGGAATGCATGCACACAAAAGCAAACAAGCTAGGATGTGGACCAATCTAATTTGTCATAAAATGTAGGCATCGATGATGAATGACATGGATAAAACGTGGCATGAAAAATATAGCATGAATGACAAGTAAGAAGACATGAGGGCTAGTGACATGCTGGAGGACAAAAGATATGCCATAGACATGGTAAATGATTAAAATATTATTTTTTAGCCATCAGGGTGATCAAAAGGTATTATAACACTTGGCGATAAAAAGTCCACCCTCGCCATGCAAGGTGGTGGGTAAATTTTGTGCCAAAGGAAGATCGACCACCCTAGAGCCTATGCCGATGAATGACAAGTGGACTCTTGCACCAATCACAGGAGACACCATGGATGGACAACATTAGCCATTGATCAAATCTCAAATGGAAGGTTGTGATGGAAGGGAAGAAACTCACGATGAGTCTAGAAACTTCACCATAATAGTGATGGATGGAGACGATCACCGACGCATGGTTTTTACCGACCAATCATACAATAGTGACATGGATTTAAACCATGAACCATTGATTAAATCAAAATTGATGGACACGATTCACTGAGTCATGATTATTTTTTACCATCGATTAAGATCAAGCGGTCGCTGTCATCGATGAGGGTTAAGTGATCACTATCATTGGATAAGGGTAATCGAATGGTTTAGAACCTTTGCATGGCTAAAACTCCATGCAAAGGAAAATAAACCCTAAAAAAATTATTTTCCTTTCATAGAAGGTACTGAACGTCGATGAAAACTCTCTGCAAACAAGCTGAAACTCTACCGAATTCTTTAGAAAAATGGAATTAAGGGTTCGAAACAAGAACAAAAGGGGTTAACTACTAAGAATAAGTAAAATTATGAGTGGGAAAGATGAAAATATGAGAGAATGATGATAGTTGACAAGGAATTATAATTTCTTTCTGTGAAGTGACTGAAAGTGACAACAGGGGATAGCAATGGAAGGTAACATTTTTCAATCATTTCAAATTTTTTCTTAGTTGTAAATAGTCACAGAAGACAAAAATATATCATACTCTAATCTCTCTGTCATATACACATAGGTATATATATTTTTGCAGTCACATACGTAGACAGATATATTTTAAAATTATAATTATTTTTATTGATAAAAGAAGTCACTACAACATATAATTATTCCTAAAACTTTACAATTTTGAAATGATAAACTTCTTTTCTCTGCAAAATATCAAAGGTTTTCTTTTGAAAATGGAATAATTTTGTAGGTCTCTCAGCTACTGAAACAAAAATTTGGAAACCACCCCATTTAAATTTACCCTACTCTATCCCTAAACCATGCCCCATTCAATGTTTTAGAAATGAAGTGAGCCCCCATCTATCGAAACACAAAATCCTAGTAATTCTATAAAAGAGTTGTTTCAAAGAGCTAGGTGGTGGGATGCCCTCACAAAATTCAGAGGGCATGACCAAGGGGTGGCCAAACAATTTATTTTGAATTGTAACCCTGCAAAGATGACCACCCGAGTCAGAGATATCCAGTTTGATCTTAACCCGAGTATTATTTCTGAAGTACTAGGTTTACCGAAAGTAGGGCTACCATATTATAAAAACCCCTCTAAAAGCATCACCCAACTAGTAGCAAAATTTGGTGAAAAATGCACCATTATTCGAGATAAAGAGGGATGGATTAAGGGTGTCGCTACTTCTTCACTTCCTCTTATGTGGTAGGAAGCCACCATCCTAATTATTAAGTTTTTCACCTTGGAAGGTCGAATGTCTACCTATGCAGCCTACCATCTTCGAATGTTGATAAACTTGAAATTCTTAGAAAATAATGATTGTGTCATCAACCTACCGTATTTTCTATTTTAGTCTCTAAAATCCACTATTGTTCGTGTTCAGCCTAAAAACTCTCAAGAAAAACCTAAACTTCATTTAATTGCACACCATGGCCTTATCAAATTAATAGTCTTGAAAAAAGCACATGAAGTAAAAGTAGCCTAGAATAGAATAGTCGAAGAGTCTAACCTACCAGAATATTCTGAGTCTACCAAAAATGAGCTTGAAGAAGAAAGTCCATCTGAGGAAGATCATGAGTCAGATAGTCAGGAGGAGGAACCTGAGTCCCCAAAATGTAAATACCAACCCACCAAAACTGCTAAACCAACCCATCCTGCACGAAAAAATTGGCATCAGAAACACACTCCTGAAACTCATGAGAAAGGAGATATATCAGGGCATGAATCTAACTTACCCACACTTGAACCAACTGTTGAAACTCTATCTCACCTTTGGGCACAAAACACTATTTTACAAATAAAAATTGATAAACTAAGGGAGGATTTTGTAGAGCATTCAAAAGTGGTCCAACGAGCCCTTGCCCTCTAGATAGACATGATTAAGCAACTCTCAATGGATAAGGTGATGAAACCTATTGATTCTATCAACCAACCGCCACCTATCGATGCTTCTCCCAATAAAAGCTCCACAACCGGTAGAAAGCAAAAAAAATTTATTAATTTTAGTAAAGTGACATACACCAACAAGCCCTTTGACTTTTTCAAACTTCTTGAGGAAGAAATCTCCCAACCGTTCACCAGTCTAACACAACAGAATCAACCAAAAATATCAAATCCTTCCACCAAGATAGGAACTGCACCTGAGAATCTTGTCTTAAATGTTAGGATACCTCCAAAAATTAATGCAGTCATCGACAACATAGTTGCATCAGTTGAGAAACCTCCGCCTTCTCAAACGCAAGATATAGTGCAGAGAGAGGATTCCCTCGAGGTTGAGCATATCAAAACAATCATGGTCGAAACACCGATCGGTGAGCAGAAGGCCAAAGAGCAAGTACAAAAGGTGAAACATGAAAGGAAATTACCACCAACAAGACCTCCATCATCAAGAATCTCCACCCAACGGTCACAAGTTGGATGAACTGATAAACTATTTAAATATTTCCATGATTTTCAGACTTAATAATTTATATATTATTATTATTTACAAAATGTTTAATGTTTTATATCTGTAGATATTATTGTGACATATATATATCTCTAAAATAATATTGTAGATAGTATTTTATATTTGAACTTGTTCGTATATGCAGTGCTTGATGTTTTATGATCATAGTTTTAGCATATTGTCGCAGTGAAATAATTTGGAGAACTCATTTTTCTGCTAGGAATTGTTATGTTATTGTGCTCTTGCAGGAACTGTTCTCTAAAAATAATTGTAAACAATATATTTTTCTGTAGATGATCAGATGTTCTACATTTATTGATGAAATTATTTTTGTTACAAGCAATTCCAGAAATCATTATTTTTTGATCCGCTTGATAGTTTCTGAGAAATTTGTATTGTCATAGGAATGATTTGTGACAACCTGGAATATTCTACTTTCAACTGCAGAAATCTAATTGGGAAATGTGTGTTGTATTGTAATATGTTGGCTTATGTTTAAATTATCTTTAAAAATGTTCGTTTCTTAGTGTTGCTACCAATGATTTTTGGAGATAATATCTGATAACCTATTTGCTTATTCTTTAAAAAAAATAATTGTGATGTCCTATTTCATGAACTTGCAAATAACTTTCTGAAGATAATGTAAATCTTGATTGATTTTAATATTTCATTTATTTGCAAAGATCTAGATGATGACATCTGATATATGTGTAATATCCGTAATATTATGTTTGTCTCATTTTCTTCACATGCATGAGGACATGCATATATTTTAGTTTGGGGGAAATGATGAGTGATTATTTGGCATATATTTTTTGTATTAAGTTGTCTCATTTTTATATTTAATTTATGATTATAATATATTTTAAGTAAGTTATTTTTGCTTATTTCTGTGATTTATCAGTTAAAATATGGATGCAGTTAATCTGACAAATGTGTGCATTTCATGTAAAATACGTCCAAGTTGTGAGTGATTATGCAAGAAAATATTGAAGGATGCTCCACAGGTGCACGATGTAGTAGCACAAGCTTTGAGATACACCTCGGATGTGAGAAGATGGACGTAAGGACAAAGGATTAAGGAAGCTCTAGGCATGGTGATAGAATAGTGGTTGAAGACTATTACAGAATATGGTAGCTGAAGTATGTTACGGAATATAGTTATTGAAGTATGTTGCAGAAGGTAGCTACTGAAGACTATTACCGAAGAGAACTTTTACCAATAGTTACCAAAGAGAGTTGACCAAGTTAGTTGATCGATATTGCATGCCACATCAGTTACAACATGGTGCTCTTACATGGCAATAAAGGATTACAGTCAGCTTAGTTAGTTGACTTGTCACATATTCTTCACGAGGATATTGTGATTAATAAATTTGTTATAACTTTATTTCGTAAAGTTGTATAATTAGAATATTGTTAGGATGATTAGATTTCCATGCAATATTGTTTGGTCTTTTCCGAGAATAAAGGACATATGGTTATGTGTTATATCTTGCAAAATGTCTAAGTTAGTATTATGTTGTTATGTTAGCTCATAAAGTGCCACTTGGACCACTTAAGTTGTTTACTGAGTCCAAGAAGAATTAGGAATTGTGTTAGTTTAGATTATTCTCGTTAGTGCATAGTTGTTGCATTATCAAGTCCACAACTCCACATGGAAAAATACATGGAAGAATATCACTTAGAATTGTCCAAGTCACAATATATATTACATAGGGAGACCTTTGAAAAGGTCTAATGTCCAATAGCCTAATGTTGAATAATCTAAGGGAGAAATATCGGATGTTCAATGTGTTTGTACAATTTTTGAGGAAATGCGCCAACATGTACATTTGAATTTCTAGCAATAAAAGTAGCACTTCATTCTTCACATATGGTAACTGTGTCATTTGTATTTATTGCTTAATTTCTTTTATGTAGTTGTAATTGTAATTATCCTGCATTCATAGAATAAAATAATGTTAGGAATAGTTATGCATCTTAGTTACTGAGATAAAGTAGTTTAGGGGAGAAAGACTTACACTATCCTCTAGGAGGCAAGGCCCACTCCTACAGCTAGTCCCTAATCTCTCACCCCTAAAATAGGTTAGAAATAGTTAATTAACCTTAGAATATAAAATAAATTAAATTGCATTTTTATAAAATATAAAGTCAGAATAGATAATTAAAACTAACTACACGAGGATCCTCAACAATAGATCAACTCATTAGTAGGTAATTACTATTAGTTATCCTCATCAATAGATAAAATCATCAATAGGTAATTATCATATTTATTGCATAAATCATAAATTGCATTCTATTTTCATTCCTGCACAATTTAATTTATGTTTATTATATTCTCTACAAAACCTAAAACTAAAAGAGATCTGAATTAAGCTTAGAATTAATCCCCACGGTATAATCTATACTAGATTCTTACTCTTTAAATCTAACCTTGATTACCCTTGGATTGATAAAATTAAATGTAAGCTATTACAGTCGATCAATCGATGTGACAAAAGGGATTTAGTTTTATTACAAATTATAATATGGGTTTAACCATAAAAAAAATTAACCATGGACCATAGGTATTACAATTAAATAATACATTATACAATTAAATTCCCTTAGGCCTATCCAATACATTGTACAATGTTGACCTTTGCCATGAATCATATCACAAATTCAACACCCCCTATACTTTGAACTAAGGGGCCAAGGAGATAAGATATTAATCACAATAATATCTCTCCCTATTGTGGAATCTCTAGTGGGACTCTACAATTAAGGCATATCCTTCAAAATATCCCTTATCATTTGGAAGACATCCACTAATATTAAAAACCTTGGCTTCAATCCTATGCAATTTTAACAAGAAATTCTTCATTAGATGTCCCTCCCTCTTATAGTATTTGCAAGTTGTCTTTGAATTCCTAGAAGACTTAGCCTTCCCTTGAGTCCTTGGGTCAGCCATCTTAGATTTGAATTCCTTTGCATGACACTATATTTATAAAGTCACGCCATAATTCTACATTATCACCTGAAAATGAACTAGGAGAGAAAAACCAATCAATAGTAAGAATCTTTTGAGATTCTAAAAATATCATAATCATATGAACCATTAGATTCAAGATCTAAAAAGAGGGGAAGAAATTAGCAAGGACAATCTTTATGCATTCTACATCATCTTTTGTTTTGCCTCTAGAGGATGGAATATACACCCTTAATACCTTGAATCTCATAATATAGTCCTCGACAATATTAAATCAACCAATTTAATAAAGGAAATCTCTAATTCCAAGTAACTTACTTTAGTAGTATTTACCTTCCCAAAAATCTCATGCAATTTTTACCATACCTTGACAGGGTCACTTTCTTCTTTGATGTGAAAAAGTAACTTTGTTTCAATCAACAAGGAAAATAGGCTAATATCCTCTTCTCTTTGATGGTGAGTTTCTTCATCAATAATAGTTGCTTTATCCTCTTAAGATGCACCATAGGTTCTTACTATGTAGTAGATAGATCATTTGGTTTGACCAAATAGTATAATTTCACCCATTAAGATGAGTAACTAATAATTTGTGATCCATATTACACAAATCAACCTGTAATACCATAAAATATTTGTGAATTGATGCCACCAATGTGTAGAGCTCAAAAAAAAATAATTAAAAAATAAAGGCTAAAAATGCTTCTATATGCAAAAGTTATGGCCTTTAGAAAATTTTCCCTAATGGACCCTAAAAATAAAAAATTAAGCCTTTAGCCTTATAAATGCGATATCCAATTGTTGCTACCACCTATCATGCTTTGATTCATTGGTGCATCCCACTTTTATTTTGCCAATTCAATGCTTCTCCTCTAGTTCAATTGCGAAAAATGAAACAAAATCATTGGTTGAGACCCTTTAAATATAAAAAATGTGATTTGACATGGCATGAAGAGGATCCACTTGAATTTGCACCTATTTTCAAGTCCAAAATATGCAAGAATGAATTAAACCTTGGTCTCTCTTATGCCAAACATAATGTGCTAGCCATCGTTCCATGGTTATAGATGGGAAGAAGCATACAACATTCACCTTTTTTTCTTTTCCTATACCACAAAGAGCACATAAAATGATGATAAAAGGCTTCAAACACAAGAACTTGCACCTATAGAACCAATCCACAAACCACTGAGCTACTACAACATGAAATGAAACTAATATGCCTTCATGGAGAAACATTTTGTTGACCTTCTATGATTGTAAAAAATGGTGTAAGTTTATTTCAAATCCACTATGTCTAAGATTCAACCATTAGCTAGAACTACAATGCTAAAATACCATTCAAACATGATAGGGAAGCTTTAGACTCATAGAAACCAAATTTATAGAGAAGAAGGCTTGTTTCACCATACAAAAATGGTCGATGGCAGATTGAACCTACCACTTTTTGCATGCTATATATTTTTGCACTACAATATACCCACAATGGTATCCATCCTACATGGACAAGGGTGAATTGATTCCTTTTGGAGAATGGCTTTGCATATCCATATTTGCACCAAGCCAAAGCAAGGTGCATGCACCAATGGGTGCCTATATTTAATTCAAATTTTCTTGCCATTTTTATAAATTATTCTTTAGCCTCATGGTTCTTGCATTTAGCGATCTAAGATCAAAATCCAAACATCTAAAGCAATTTTTCGAAGATACAAAATATTTTTCTTATACACTTTCAAAAAATAGATATCAAAATAACTTATTTGTCTCTTATGCGAAAAATTCTTATGAGACAAAGAAGGAAGACATCCAAATATTTGAAAGAAATATTAGAGGCACCAAACTGTTAAGAACTATTACATAATGAGTAATATGAATGTAAGTTGAGCAACCACTCAACACATGGTTTTTAAGTTCAACTAAACGACAAGAATAGTTGTAGGATTAGTTAAGATTTGTTATACCATATTTGGGCATCCATTGTATTTAAATACCCTTCTTTTCATAATGTAAATTATTAAAGCGTTGATTTTTAACATGTGGTATCAAAGTAGGTAGAAGGAAGAGCAATGTCTCCTTTTGATTCTCCTCAAGCTTTGGCATAGAGAAGCCACAAAGAGCTCCCTATTGAAAATATTTTTCAAGGGTAAACAACCCTACTGAAGATTGATCAAGGTTAACCTCAAAATAAAAGGTAACCATTTTCTTCATGAAGCATTCCCACAAAATTTTTATAATATAAATTCCTACTAAGAAGAGTCTTAGAATAAAGCATCGCAGAAGAAGCGATCTCAGGATAAGAAATACTCAGAAAATTGGCTTAAGGCAAGTTTTATGCCACATGAATTTGTAAACATAAAATGAAATGTGATCAAACATTTTTCAAAATATTCACAAGAAGAAGAAAGCATCTAAGAATAAGCACCATCAATTATTTAACAAGCAAAGTAAGGTGTTGCCTACTTAAAATGTCACTATCAAGCATTGCAATGGATGGACAATCTCGACACATAAGCATAGGACATGCTCATAGGGAAACCTCCAAGATTTTTCTAACATTCACTCCTCATTTTATGTGATATGTACACTTACCTTCCTAAACTACTTACATACATTCAATGGAAAACGGGTAGAAAGATTGCAAAAAATAAAACCTAACAAATGTACTGTTCCAAGATTAATTTTTTTCTCCTATGCATAATGAAAATGAAATGAATACCTGTGTCATCTACTAATATTTAGAAATTAAATATGGTTTTGATCTAACATACAAGCTTCCACACACAAGTATACAATTAATAAGACATCAAAATTGGTCATAGTTTCATGTATATATCATAAACTTTTATACAAAGATATTAGACCAAAAGAGGCTTGAATTCCATTAACAAAATTAATCAAGGCTCAAGTTTGGATTAGTATATAGAAAAGAAGTGAAAGGAAATACACACAATGCCAAGTATTAGGCATGAGCAAGTAGTTACCAATACCTTGCAATGGAGGTGACACCACTATTAATAAGCAATTCCTAGGTTTTCTTGATCTTGAAATTTGTACAAGAAATTCAAAATATTTTCTATAAAACCAAGTGGGAGATTGGCCCTGCATTTAATGTTTATGGGCTTGAGGTTTTTGGGACTAGATCTATCAATGCCAAAGGGTCCAGGACCTCTAAATTTAGAACTTCCATTGTCACTACTAACTACTTTTGTTGGAAACTCCCTTAAAACAAAGTACAAGATTCATTCACAACAGATGTTGTTGGCCTAGAGGTCTCTAGAACTAGATATCCCACTGCCACTATCTTTAATATGCCAATTGTCTTTTCTAGAATATAAAATCCCAAGGTTGGTACCTGTTGGAGTAGTATACTTCTCATCTAATCATAGAGCTAATATTATTTTATTTGATCTTCCTTTTTGTCTATATTATCCTTTGTGGGTCATTGATTATTGAGTTTAGATGGTCTACAAGGTTTTGTGTTCTAGAAGCTTCAACATCCCTTTCGATCTTATGTAGCTTGTTATATTTTACACCTATCCATGATCTACAATGAACCTTCTTTAGATGTGAGCTTTGAACTTGATACCTTGTGGACTGCTAGGGCACTTGCCATGTGTCTTTAGTCTTCTCTAAAAAATATTTCAACAACCTAATGATATGGTGTGGGTTGTTGGATGAGCAATAAACAACTTGTGTGACTTTAAAAACTTCTTTTCAATCACTTTGCTAAGAAAATGTACTCATTGTAGATATAGAAACATTATGGTGAGTGTGACTTCTAAAACTTTCATGGCCCTCCTAACTCCTCAAATCAATGTTTGTCATTGATCAATGATCGAACGATCTATGTGGCATCAAAACATTTTGGACCTCCTTCATTCAAAATATGCCTATCATTAATTTGTAAAATTGGATGGCTTGTGTGGCATCAAAACTTTATTAAATTCCCTCTTCACAATAAAATGGCACCAACCATTGATTGCAAAATCAATGGTGTGCTTTTATATTTGCTTTCTCTACTTCTATTTTTTTATCTCCTACTGAAGCTGATTTAGAAAAATGGTCAAGGTAGAACTCCTTTGGATGTAGTACAATTTCACTATAATTATGGAAATTTATAGGGGATCTTTTAATCACTAAAGATAAAGAATATAAAAAAAAATTACAACCTTCATCCATTGGACATAAAGTAAAAAAACAAGAATAAAAAGTTGAAGAAACAATGCCAAGGCTATTGGGAGGAACATTTTCAATCTAGGCCTTAATCCCTCCCCACTCACTTTTATATGGTAGTTCTATCATTTTTAAATGAGAATAGCAACTCTGGAGCTCTAGTTGATCATCATGAGAAAAAAAATTCACTGTGGTCACAACTTCTTAAAATTTTGCTTCCAGATTTGCCAAGGGCCTAAAGACTTGAGCTACATCACTCACAATGGGGGAATATAATCATGAATTAAAATTGACTTGCTTTTTCTTTCATTGCTCAAACAATTGAAATACTCTTGCTCAAAAGGGAGTTCATTGTTTGTGGTCCAAGGGGAAGGAAGGCCCTTATAGATTAATGAGTCAATATGAATCCTCAACTCTATAATATTAGTGGTTAAAATATTGATTTGGGATTTACATTATTATGTGGCCTATTCTTTATTTATCATGTCAAGTACCTCTTGGTTTGTAATCCACCTTACTGGTGTGATGTGTGCTCTAGGCCACGACCATGATTGGATGGCTCAAAATTGCTTTTGAGCCAACCTTTGGAGGTAAGTTCCTTGTTGTGCAAATCAAAAAATAAAATAAATGAACAAAGACTAAAGATATAAATGGAGGGTTAGAAAGAGAAAAAAAATAAACATTAATTTAAATGTGGATGACACTTGGCTAACAACACTACCACATCCTATGCAACACACTGCAACTTATCTACATATAGGGCTTAACAGACTAGCCACTAGACAAAGCATTGCAGAATGTAATTTAGCTTCGATCATGCCATCTACTATTCCAATAGCTCTCAGTGATAGTCCAAATAGTAGCTATGGTCTAATAGAATAGATCACTCACACAATTTTATAGAATAAATCATAAACACAATGATTAATGCTAAGAATGTCTAATATTCTAATGGTCTAGAGTGATAATCCAAAGAACTCAGGCCTAATAGAATAAACCACCCACAAATATTTTACAAAAACATCTAAAGACTACAAAGAATCCATTCATGAAAAAAGTAATACATTACAGGTGTAGTTCAAACAACAAGTTTATTCATTAAGAAGTAGAGAAAAATTGCATAGTATACACTAGGTAAACGCTCAAATTACCAACCCTCATACTGAGGAGAATTAAGTTACTATAGTTTTTACAATGCATTCATCCTAGCTTAATCATTACATATATGGCCTCTCATAGGCCTGACACGTAAATGCAAATATTTGTATAGTCCAACACTTAGCATGCTTGGGAGGAGTAGTTATTACTTTCTTGCCCTATCTTATCTATTGATTCTACAATCAATCACTGATCAAAATTGAGCCTCTTAAGCACATTCAATTTATCCCCACTTTTATTTGTTGTTATGCCATTTGTTAGGTTTGCAGGCACCTTCATTCATGATCACCAGGGGTGGTCATCGAGGTTGTAGGTTTCAAAGGACTGATCGAGTATTTCAGGATTTTGACATGCATGATACCTATTGAAAGAAACTTGTTGGGAGGTCTTTTATATTTGTCATTATTTTATTCCCATAATTAGGGTCTTAGAGGCTTGGTCAAAGGCTTAATTGGCATTATCTTTGAAAATTCTCTAGCCACTTAACCTTCCAATCATTCTAAATTCTAGTCACTTCAACTCCAAGTCACTCAAGCTTATCACTTGGCCAGAATTTTGAAATGCTTGATGTAAACCTTGAAATTTCTTTGGCCACTCCTATTTTGGATCCTAAAGTGGTCAGGCTTCTTTTCCTTAACCAAAATTTTTGGGCCTAATTAATAGCATTCTCCTTTTTCTCAATGATATATCAAGCCCAACCATGTGTTTATACGATAGTCTTAGCAAAAAAATCCAAAAATAGTTCTCCAACGATATTTGCAAGGACTTTTCTATGTGGACCAACTCTTGGCCCACATGATTGGCACCTCTCATGGATTTTCGCTTATAAAAAAGGAGAATCAAGCTAGCTTAACCTAGTGGGCAAAGAATTCGAAAGAAGCAAGAGGATATTCAAAGGGGAAAAATATTAGGGTTTTAAATGGATTTAACAGATAGAGGAAGTATATTCTTAGAAAAAATAGGGGTTCCATGATCATATATCATTAATAGGGGCTTTGGGAAATGCATTGGAATATTCCTCTATTTTAATTGTATCCCATATTTTAGCAAAATATGGGATTCTCTATGATAAAAAGTTGAGGAAAAGAACCAAAATTGGTAGAGAACAACTGGAACCTATTCTGGGATTAGAATAAAAAAAATGGGTTGCAGGGATAATTGGAGAAGGTGGTGATTTAGGGAATCGATAAGGGATAAGGGTATGATCAGGAAGAAGAAGAGGAAAGAGAAAAAAAAAGGGGTAAAAAGAGGACCATACTAAAATATGAAGAGAAATATTAGAAAGCGGTTATACCTAAATGATGTTGCTTTCTAGAGGGTTGGATTCCTTTTGATAATACTTTGCAATAGCTCACATTAGTTTCATACAAGGGTAAGTTACCTTATGTTAATATTCCAAGCACATGAATCCTAGAACCCCTTGATGATATCCATAGCCATTCTAGCAAATATTAAATTGCTTGGAGCTTTCACAGACCTTATCCTTTTTAGGGTACATAGCCTTTTGACATAATAGTCCTTGCTTTATCATTTATGAACACCATGTATTTGCTCCTATAGGTAGAACTTTATGTTGACAAATTCATGTGCCATGTGTTGTCCCTTCTCTAAATTTATGTGTCAGCTATGACATTCCTAGTGGAATAAGGTTCTAGTAGCCGCACTCTATATTTTTGTCCTTATTTTCTAACCTCGCTTAGATATGAATTGCCCATTAGCTCCTGGTTCTACTAATTCTTTGCTCCTTGATTGATTTATGATGCTTCATTATTGTTTTTATGTGAGAGTTTTCAAATCTTCTCATGTGCACTAAATTAATTTTCTTTGCCCAACTTAGCCTATGTGCTCTCTTTTTTTCTGGGCGATAGATTTGGAAGATTGTATATATCAAAATAGTTTATGTCATCATTGAGAAGACATTTCCAATCTATAGAATTTCATCAGCTCAAAACACCTAGGATTCATGTATTTTCATAGACTATATATTGTTGTTTCCAACAAATTTCCACAAATTCCACAAATTTCCACAATTTTAAGGGACACATTTGTTTGGTAAAGCAATCTCTGACAAGCCTACCGACCTCTTTGAATTTTTCCCTTATTTTCTTTCTCTTTTGTCCTTGTGATTTTCTTTTTCCTTATTGTTGTTTCCATATCGAAACATCAATAGGGTATATGGTGAGATGCAAACTCGATTACCAAAAAAAAAGGGTTGTGTATATTGGGCCACCTCTCAAATTAAGATATGTACCCACAAATGCAAGGTAGATACAAACCTTGATAATGGAGGAACCCTTTTAGCTAACATCATGATGGTTATTAGGTTCTTACCTATGATAAGGCATGCTTTAGCTACCATGAGAAAGGCTAAAACTCATCATTCTTCCAATCCATTGGTTCAATTGATCCTCATGGCATAGAGATTTTTAGGCCTACTTGCAATCTTCATTTAAGGCCCTCCCTTGTGAGCAACTTTAATATTCTAGCAGCATCAATGATTTGAAGAATCAAATTCTCAGTTCTCATTTTTCCTCGGCTTTGAGCATCAATATGGCACTTACGAAAGGCATCACTCAAGATCTGTAAAATACCAAGAAGAATGGTATATTTATATAGACTTCACCTTGGAAATATGTTGAATCTATATACCGAGTCCATCTCTTTTTTCATGATATTTCTTCTTTGGCTAGCTCATGTGAAAGGACTTTCCAAGGCAGCTGAATCGACAATTTGCATATATATCTTGAACCTTCCAATCTGCACATGCAATAAAATTTAAAAAAATTGCTTTGTGTGTATATCATACCACTATCTTTCTAGCCAATGGATTTATTACACATAGTTGTAATCAAATTTATTTACATGCCACCTATTTACACAATATTTGGCATCCCTTCCTATGCCAGTTGTGTCATACATTACCACCTCATCAAAATTGACAATGTCCCAACCATAAAATTTTGCTTTTATTGATTGTTAGTCATCTAAAACATATGGCTCATTAGGGAAAAGATTTGTCATCAAGTTAGCTACAATATGGAATGAGTTCCAAATCCTATGTGGCATATACCATTAGAATTTGATGAAGACAATCCTTCTTCAGATGATGACTCCTTTGCTAACTTCCACATGTATTTTGGATATTTTTCTAGATTGAAACCTTGCTTTTCATGAAATTCCAAGCTCATGTGCATTACTGCCTTGAAATAGAACATGAAAAATTCATTAGATAACTGCAATTCTTTTGCTAGCTTTCCCAATTTTTTTGGATGCACTTTCTAAAATATGTGACCTATTGAGCCTTGAAAATGACTATAGAGGGACTTTGGATCCTGCTAAGTCCTCGTGTTTGAATGAATCACTACATTAGAACTAATCATGGAAGACTCATTCTTTGTTATTTTCTCCTTTCCTTCTAGCCAATATTCTATCTCCACTTTGGGATGCTCCAAAGCATTCTCATCCCTATCAATGTTTTGCTTCTCATACCTTTCTATGTGATAAGGGATGAACTTCTCACCATATATCCAAACCATATTCCCTATGTATGGAATCATCATGTGAGTTAAATTAGGTGATGAATACCCCCCAATATTGGCCATAAGCTCCTTTACAAGCATAACCCAAATAGCGATGGCAAATCCACCACTATCACCTCTACAATTTATGCAACAACATTGGAATATTTATTTACAATTTCTATTGCCTAGATTGACATTCCCCCTAGGTTCAATACTTTGAAACTGCCCAAGTATAGTTTAAGACCATATCATTACAAATTTCTTGAGGCATGATTGTTATGACAACTTCAGATCCTACCACGTAGTTGGGAACTACCCAGCCTTTTGTGCACAAAGACAAATAGAAGGGTAGGGGTTTAATCTTACCCATGCCAAGAGATGGTTGCTTATGTGCCAACTAGAAGTCTAGGAGGGTGATCTTTCCCAGTGTTGATATTTTGAGAGCTACTTCTACCAGGTCAAGTTGTCTTGAAATTATCAAAGTCTCCATATTCTTCACTTATTTCACAATGTTGTATCTTACTTTTTTTGGCATATTATATACCTTTTGGAGTGGTTGTTCAAACATTATTTGGTACTTATTAACAACTTCCTCTCTTTCCTTATTGTTTATGGAAGGGTACCATAGCTTCCTGAAAACAAATTCCCTATGTTGACCTTCTCTTGGTGCTTTCGACTTCTAGTAAGTTACTTGGCTCTAGTTGGCTAAGGGTGCTATTAGCCCAACTTGTTCTTGAGATTCCTTTGGCTGCTCCATTATTTGAGGATGTGAGGCTATTTGTGGTTTAGTTTGTGCCTTGGTTCACTCCATCCTTTGTTCCACATCTTCCAACTTTTAGGGGCATGGAAATAAAGTGCCTTTCTTGGATCTAGCGAGCATATTGGTATTGTTCAGACTGGTTGTCGAAGGCTCCTCAACTATAATATTTTATTTCTTATCCATCAGTAGAGTTTTTAGCTCTTCTGATTCTTCTTTTTCTTCTTTCATTGTAGTTGGTTGGGACTTACATGGGTAAACTTGGCAGGTTTCACCATTATAATGACTATCAAATGTTGAGCATCAATATTCATCTAGAGTTGTATTTTCTTCTAGTTCTTGACTTCTGGTGATAACAATTTGCTCTTAATTAGTTGCACTAGTTGGCATCACTTGGTCTTCTAAAGCATGGGGAAGATTTTCTTGTTGATAAAATTCAAAACTCTCCTTAGTATTTTTCTACTCCAATGTGGTAATCTTGTTCATCATGTTTTGGACTATAGCTCTTATCTCTTGTAGTTCCTTTGATTCTAGAGTGAGC
The DNA here is from genome assembly GCA_028583015.1 of Wollemia nobilis. Lineage (NCBI taxonomy): Eukaryota > Viridiplantae > Streptophyta > Pinopsida > Araucariales > Araucariaceae > Wollemia > Wollemia nobilis. The sequence goes on from JAQPPZ010016670.1 coordinate 4,152,619, forward strand.
ATATTGGATACAAAACTTGCTGAAATAGAATATTGAGGGTATGGTTTAAGCAATGTGGCTAGCAAGGGGAAATATAGAGTTGAGAAGGATGCTTGTGAGCTTGTCTAATCAATCTAAGATGATTCTAGCATGATAATTTTGGGGGAAATATTTCCAATAGAAATAAGTATATTTTTTGCTATGATATCAACTTGAAAATTTTATGGGAACCTCATCTCATTGGATTGCCAGATTTGAAAGCTCAAGTATAGAATAAAATCAAGGAGATAGTAAATGTAGGCTTGGGCATATTATGGCTTAATATTCTAAGGAATCCTCCCTTGTTGAATCAAATATTTAAATCAATAATATTCTCCTAGGGATGCCTTTAAATGGACAAGAATTTATTGAACAATATGAAAGGGTCTCCTATGTCATTGAGAAAAAGGAGAATGCTAAGATGAAATATTTAGTGAGAACATCCCAAGTTCTTATGGTACTATCCTCTAATGAGTATTACCATGGGTTAGTACTTTGTTTTTCAAAGAGAGAATAAGGAGTCTTACCATTTCATCTTCATGAGCAATTTCATAGATAGTAGCCAAAGCAACAACATATTGGTAGTGTTCATAATTTATCTTTCCACTTCCATCATAGTAGGGAAAAGCCTTCAATGTGGCTTGAGTAATTTCATGGAAATTAAGGAGGTTGAGGGTTGAACATTATTTCAAGTTGGATATATGCATCCTTCCATCACTTCAAGTAGGAGGTGTTAGGATGACTAGAAAATTATGAGACAAGAAAAGTCTCCCCAAGATAGAAGAATGCTCCACAAGATCAATCACACACAAAATATGAAAACCCACAACACCAATATTAAGTGGTAAAAGCCTACTTCAAATGAAGAAGGGAAACATCCACTATGAAGCTCACTATATTACTCATTTGATTCAACAATACAAGAATGCTTCAATGTTATGCAACAATATGCATGAACATGATATTACAACACAAGTCAATATGATAAGATATGTTAAGATGTAGTAGACAACACCCCTATTTAAAGAGAAGTTTTTCTACTACAACCCTAAATCTTATCACAATATAATATTATCACAATTTAATCTTGAGATGTGTGACAAGTGGCATCTATCAAATATTAGAAAGTGCTTTAGTTACTTTCTAATATTATCACAATATAATCTTTGAGATATGTGATAAGTGGCATCTATCAAATATTAGAAAGTGATTAGTTACTTTCTAATATTTTCTAGAAAAGGGGAAATAACTTTTTCCCGCAAATTAAATATTCCTAGCACCCTTATTTTATTTATTAATTGGGTGGGAATATTTTTACATAAAATAGAATTATTTTCTAATTCAAATATTATTCTTTAGACTTTATATTTTAGTCTAAGAATAATTTACACAATGTTGCATTACATATTCCAACAAAAATGGTTGATCTTGTAGAGGGGGAAAACTGCCCTACCGCGTACAATTCCCAAACAAAAGGTTGGATCCACAAGGAGAGAACCTTTTATGGGGTGAACCATGGGGGTATGTTGTACTCTACACTCGGTGCTAGGGGGAAGGGTTCACCAGGAATGGTTTAAGGACTCGCTCCAAGTCCTCGGGATATTCAGGAATGTTTGATGTATTCAGTTTTAAGAAAAACACCTAAGTTTAGCCTTTCTAGTTCTAAACTAGGAAAGATAAAGGACAATGCAAGAATATAACAATAGAAAATAGAATGCAAGCATACAAGAGCTAACCTAATATGATTCTTTATTTTGAATGCTCACTAACCTAGGGTTTATTTCAGAAAACCTTTAAAGCAGAAACATACAAAATAAATGCACAAAAATTATCCCTAGATGCAAACTAAATGCTTTTCACTTTTAGATGCCTAAGAATCAATAATTAGATCAGATCTTCAACCAATAAAATGATTAGAGCACTTATCTAGACTGGTGGTTGATTTAGCTTTTTCTGCCTCTTGTCCAATGATATCAAAATACCTGTTTTTGAAAGATAACTCATAAAACACTTGAAAATGGGATTAGCATTAGGGGGCCTGCTTAGGCCATTGTGTAACAGTCCTTGGAGGCACAAAAGTCAAGCCCCCTAGGTCCCTTAGATGACCTTTTAACACAAAATCAAAAATTGACCTTTGGAGAATTAATCATAAAATAGAAATGTAGTAACAAAAATAGAAAATAAAATGCAAAAATATGATCTAGATGCAAAATGGAATGCAATAGTGAAAACAGAATCTTGAAATTGCCCCGATGTGCTCTTGGGAAAAGTCATGCCTCGCCTAGAGCGGGCGACGATAACGCAACCCAAAGTCACACCCTACCTAGATGGGGCACGATCTCGCTTCTACGAACTGGTTTACCCTAATCTAGGCAAGCGAAGTCATGCCTCACTAATTCTAGGCGTGATATCACTGTAGACTAACAAAAAATAAAATGCAGATGCAGAAGATAAAATAAATACCAAAAAAAAGTAAGCAAACCCTGATGGACGTCGCAGAAGGAAGAGAAAATTGAAGTATCCAAGTGGGCACTCTATCTCTCTGAACCACACCATGAATCCACCAAGTCACACAATCAATCCAATCCATGCAATAGAAGATCAAATCCAAAATTCGCACTTTGGGGTTAGCTTGCAGTAGAAGAAAGCAAAGGAAGAAGAGCGAGCTATCATAAAAATTTGAGCTTAATCAATAATCAAAATTTCGCATTAAGATCACATATCACTTGCATATCTCATTTAAGCAAGAACATCCTTCCTTTTATAGATGAAATCGAAGGGGAAAATGTGGGCAAAATAAACCCAAAGCTAATGCCAAAACATGTTGGGAGGGTTTAGACCTAGGTTTAAAGGGCCAAAAATAATAAAATAAAAATTAAATTAAAAGTAAAGTTGTGCCCCATGATGATGGAGCGTGATATCACTTCGATGAAGTCGCACCCAACCATGATGGAGTGTAATTTCTCCAAAGGCACTAAAACAAGCAAGGCTAAGGGAGGAGAGGCCTATCCTTGCCTTAGGCAAGGGTTAGGGACCTCTTAGGGGTTCTAAGGAAGATTACCCACTAAAAGTGGGTCAATTTTTTATATCTACATTTTCCCCTCTTTGATGCATTTAAGGCCAAGTAAATGCATCAAAGAAATATGTAGACTCCTATGGGCAAGAACACACACAAGAAGGTGACAAACACAAAGAAGGGGTGGCCAGGTTTGGACAAAGGAGTGGTGCAAAAAGGAGTATCACAATGGACATCCTAGACTCTTGCACACTAAATGAGGTATTATCTCCACTAATACCTCTATGGCTAGGGTACCCCTCGAGTTTCGAAAGGAAAGGAACGTCCTTAAGAAACTCAAAAAGGCAAAGAGAAAGAAAGCAAAAGGCAAACACAAAAAAAAAAGAAACAAAGCAAAAGTTACTAGGTACAACATGAATCTAATGCAACTAGCATGAAATGCATGGAAGAAAAGGAGGGAAAGAAGGGAGGGGAAGAAAGAGGAAGAAGAGTGGAAACAGAAAACTATGAAGTGGAAAAAAGAAGAAGACAAAGATAAAACTCCAAAGGTCAACCATCTAAAATCGAGAAGGAAGCTAGATCAGAACCCTGACTAGAGGGTGTTATGCTCAAAATATGGTCCATGTATGGAGTGAAGAACCCGCTATGGGTGTAGTACTCACTAAATATGGACCAATAAGTGAAGTGTATAGTGTAACCCGCTATGGGTGGTTGCTCACTAGTAACTATTATGGGGTGATTACCCGCTAGGATGTATATCGAGGCCTACTATCAATGGCCAAGGAGTTGATCCTATAATGGGGTGTTGAGCCCACTGAGTCAAAGAGAGACATAACCCGATAGGGGTGTTATAGTGTATGTTGATGTAAAATGATGTATGTAATGTATATGCCAGTACTACCTGAAAAGGTGTATGTGCATGTATGTATGGACCAATCAATATGAGCATAACATGATGTGAGTGTGTGCATGTGCTAGAAGAAATAAGAGGAAGAAAATGAGGAGCAAATAATTGTGCATGTGTACCCCCAACTTGAAGTTTCAACTAGTGAAAAGTCAAGAGGGAGGAAATGTGTAATCAAAGAAGAGAAGAATGTATATCCTTATCTGAACAAAGAAGACAAAGGAGAAATAAGAATCATGCAAAAAGATAAGGACATACCAAAAGAGGATTGCATTCCTTGACTTGGAGGAGGAATGATGATCATTGTAAAACTTTCAAAGTCAAGGAATACAAGAAGAAGAGAGAAGAGAAGAAAGAGCAAAGGAAGAAAAGAAGAGAAGAAGGGATGAAAATGCATGGGCCCTAGGTTGGGGCTTCGCTAGGCATCAGAACCCTAGTGAAAGTGCAATGCATGTGAGCTATGACCTAACTAGGTATCATCACATGCCATTGTCATGAATCCCTAGAAGCTATATGAACAAGCAGTCATGAGCAAGCAATGATGCAAATATGACAAGCAATATGTAAGAATAGAATGACAGAAAATCATGCATAATATGATAGACAAGCGTGCAGAATATGTCAGGCAAACATGCAACATGATCTAACTAAATGCATATGCAATATGAAAAATGGGTCAAGCATAATATATTTTTAAATGTATTATATTCATTGGTTCTTTAAGTTCTTTACCATCCATAGAAGCCAACTTATAAGCACCTGAGCCAAACTTAGTTGTTATGACAAAGGACCCCAACCAGTTGGGCTGAAACTTACCTCGAAGATCAACACGAGCATTAGTGTTCTTTTGGTTTTCTTTGAGGACAAGGTCCCCAACCTCAAAAGAATGATTGTAAACCTTTTTAGAGTAAGATCATCGAAGCCTATCCTGATAGGCTCACAAATGCTCTAAGGCATGAATACGCTTCTCATCCAATAACTCCAATTGGTGCAAATGATCCGCATGATACTCATCATCGACCTCAACATCTTGCAACAAGATGCGCAAAGAAGGAACCTCTAACTCGAAAGGAAACACTACCTCAGACCCATATACCAAGACATATGGTGAGGCCCCTATGGGAGTATGCATGCTAGTATGATAGGCCCACAAGGTAGGATAAAGTTGAGTATGCCAGTCACGATCGATCTTATTAACCAACTTCTTCAAAATCTTGATCAAGGATTTGTTGGATGCTTTAGCTTACCCATTACCTTGAGGGTAATAAGGGGTTGACCATATATGTTGAATCTTGTACTTAGCACAAATATTATAAACATCCTTGTTCTTGAAAGGAGTGTCATTATCAAAAACAATCATCGAAGGAATCCCAAACCTACAAAGAATCTGGTTGAAGATGAACTTAGAAACCTGAGTCCCAATCACCATAGCTAGAGGCATGGCTTCAACCCATTTAGTGAAATACTCAATCATAGTAATGATAAACTTGTGACCATCAGACGACACTGGGTTAACCTTCTCGATAATGTCCAATCCCCACATGGAGAATGGCCAAGGGGAAGATATTACCCGAAGGTCTTGAGAAGGAGCATGAATAATATGATCATGGCGTTGACACTTGTCACAACACCGAACATAATCGCATGCATCTTTCTCCATGGAAGGCCAATAATACCCCATTCGAAGGAGCTTTTTGGTAATAGAATTACCGCTAAAATGGCCTCCACATGAACCTTCATGAGCATCACTAAGAGCAATTTGAGCTTCATCAGAGTTAAGGCATCATAAGAGGATACCTTCAAAAGAACATCGATATAAAGTATTTCCAATTATAACAAATTGGCATGCTCTTTTATACAATAGCTTACATTGATTATGATCTAAACCATCAGGCATCGAGCCATATTTAAGAAAATTAAATATGTCATTATACCATGGTTCAGATGGGGAATATTTGATGGTAAAACACTCTAGGGGATCCAAACAAGAACTCAAAGATGTAGGTTCCTAGAGTTGTCGAATGATAATCGAAGCTTGATCATCTTCCAACTCCAAAGGGAACAAGGATGCAGCAGCAGCCATGGCATCCGCATGGCGGTTTGAGGATCTAGGGATAGACTCTATGGTTACCTACTCAAAAGAAGACAACAACTTGGTAACAATCTCCTTATAGGGTTTAATCTTATCATCTGAGTCTGATAAATATTGTTGATCTGATTAACCACAAGTTGAGAGTCACCAAATACCAAAGGACCTTAACCTGCAAAGCTAAGGCTACTCTAAGACCAAGGATCAAAGCTTCATATTCTGTAGTATTATTTGTGCAAGAAAAATGAAGCTTGAAGGACAAAGGGATGAGTTATTTTTGTGGTGTAACTAGAATGACTCCAGCTCCAACGCCCTTCATGCATCGGGCTCCATCAAAAAACAAATTCCAAGACTCAGACTCTTCAATTTCAACATTGAAGCACTCATCGAGAAACTCAACAACTATAGGATGGGTAGCTTCTAGGGGAGCAGAGGCTAACTGATCAACAATCACCTGACCCTTGATAGCCTTCTGACCTATGAAAGTCAGATCAAACTCACTAAGGGCCAACACCCACTTAGAAGCTCGACTTGAAAGGTGGGGCTTAGACATCAAATAGTGCAAAGGATCAAACTTTGCAATCACCAATATCTTATGGTTGAGCATGTAGTGTCTTAAATTCTGAGAAGCAAACACTACGACAAGGCAAATCTTCTCTAAGGGAGTGTACCTAGTTTCATAGATGACCAAAGTTCTACTAATATAGTAGATAGCTCTCTCTTTATTTTCATCATCATGTTGAGCCAACATGGCTCCCAAAGCGTGAGTGGTGGTCGCTATGTAAAGCAACAAATGCCTACCAGGCATAGGGGGAACTAAAATAGGTGGGGAGGTGAGATACCTTTTGAGGTCATCAAAATCTTTTTGACACTCAGAATCCCACCAAAAAACTACATCCTTCTTAAGGAGCCGAAGGAAAGGCTGACACTTATCGGCTAACTGGGCAATGAACCGATGAATAGACTACAACTTACCTTGCAGACTACGTAGCTCGGTCAGGGTGCGAGGAGGAGGTATATCAATGATAGCTGCTACCTTAGAAGGGTCCACTTCAATGCCTCACCTAGACACTATGAAACCTAACAACTTGCCAGATGTGACCCCAAACACACACTTAGCGGGTTTAAGATGAACCCTGTATTGTCGAAGCCTTTCAAAGATTCATCTTAAGTCATGGACATGATCCTTTCATTCTAAGGAATGAGCCAAAAGGTCATCCACATAGTCTTGGAGAATATCATGCATCATGTCATGGAAAATATAAGTCATGGCCCACTGATAGGTAGCTCCTGCATTCTTAAGGCCAAAAGGCATGACCTTCCAGTAGAAGGTACCCCATGGAGTAGTGAATGTTGTCTTGGCTTGGTCTTCAGGAGCAATCATAATCTGATTGTAACCTGAGAAACCATCCATGAGTGAAAGCATTCCACATTTGGTAGTGAAATCTACAATCTGGTCTATGTTGGGCAAGGGAAAATCATCCTTGGGACATGCTAAGTTAATGTCCCAAAATTTGGTACATACTCTGATTGTTCCTTCCTTCTTAGCTATAGGAACGATATTAGAGATCCAATCAGAATAGTCGATGGCTTTTATAAAACCGACATCAAGGAGTTTTTGGAGCTCCTCCTTGACTGAAAGGGTGACCTTCGGATGCATCTTTCAAATTTTTTACTTAATAGGCTTAGCATTAGGCTTAACTACCAAATGATGCATGAAAAGGGAGGGATCAAGCCCTGGCATGTCGACATATGACCAAGCAAAAATATCTTGATATTCTTTCAATAAATTGGTCAATTGCTCCTGCTCATCCATGGTCAAGGCTTTGCCTAACTTAAGGATTCTAGGGGCTTCCTCAGAACCTATGTTCACATCTATGGTCTCCTCAATAAGAATGGATAAATCATCCTCAAGAGGAGGTGGGGCAGGAATCACTCCTAATTTCTCAAGGTCCTCGGGAGACATAGAACCAAAGTCCACTTGAGAACTAGAAGACTCAACCTGCACTATGCAAGGGATAGACCCATCAGAGTAGATGTCATTCTGAGATAAAACTTCATCTATAACATGCAACTCTAGGGTTAAGACCTTAGGAGAGGGTGGACCCTCATCCTTAACACTCCATTCTAAACCTTGATGAGATTCATCAAAGAGAAGATCTAAACAAGAAGAGTCATTTTGATCCTATGATGAAACATTTGTAGAAAATTTTTAGAGGAAGATTGTGATGAATTGATTTGGGCTAGATCTTCCAGTGAGAAAAATTCAAATGGATGAGGATCTCCCATGATAGAAATTATTTGGTTTTCAAATTCAAATTTTACACATTGGTGAAAAGTAGAAGGGACAACCTTCATTGCATGAATCCAAGGTCATCCAAGAAGAAGATTAAAATATGCAGGACAAGACACCACATAAAACATTGTTTTCAAAATTTTGGGTCCAACCCTAAGAGGGAGTAATATAGTGCCACAAGATTCTTGAGAATCATTGTTGAAAGTTCTAATGATGTCATTGGATGCAATCAAATCTTCCTTTTTCAATCTAAATTTCTGAAAGAAATGATGTGTACAAACATTAAGTGAAGAACCATTATCAATCATAACCCTTTTGATGAGAGTGTCCCCAATGTAAGCAGTGATGTATAGAGAAGAATCTTCATGTACTCCTAAGGAAGCCATATCATTATCTAAAAATGTGAGATGAGGCTTCTGGAGGGAACTTATAACCTTTGTCATATCACTAGGAGAAATATCTGGAGGTACTGGTTGCTGCTTCAAAATATTTATCATAGCTTCTTTATGGGCTTGAGAATTCTGTAGAAGTTCTAAGAGTGGAATCTTTATTGAATCATCCATATTCTGTACAAGTTTTCCTGGAGTAGTTGTTATCATTCCAACCATGTTGTTATCATACTGATGTGGTACACTTTTATAGGACACTTGGTTGGTTTATCTTGTTCTATTCTGATTCTATTGGTTGTTGGAAGATTGAAAACTACTAGTGTCAATACGACCAACATCAATTAAATCTTGAACCACATGTTTCAACATTTTACAAGAATTAGTCCAATGTCCTTCTACTCTATGATATGCACAATGTTGATCTGCTTTATACCAATGAGTTGTAGTATCTGGTTGTCTTATGGGAGGTAATTATATTGCCTTAGCATCCAATAGTTGTTTCAAAACTGCTTCCATAGGGATATTAAGTCTTGTGAAATTCCTTTGAGGAGGCTTCTGAAGTACAATATTTTGTAGGTTGTTAGTGACATTGTTAATAGGCCTACTATCACTATTGCCTCCTATATGCTTATTCTTATGTTGAGACTTAGTTGGCTTATCTTATTTAACCTTAAGTTGACCTCTTCTAATGAGAGCTTGTTCCACTTTTCTTGCTAACTCAATTGCTTGATCTAAAGATGTGACAATAGTAGTTTCTAGAGCATAAGATAATTGTTCTTGTAAATTACCAATAAATATATCAAGCATATATTTTTGAGACACAGGTTGTCTTAATCGGCCAACTAAACTTCTCCAACGAGATAAAAATTCTGAAAATATTTCTTCTTTACTTTGTTTTAAATCATATAAATCTCTCATAGTCACTTCCTTTTCAATGTAAGCACTAAAATGATGAACAAACATCTCTACAGTCTTCTCAAAACTCTTCAAAGAATAGTTGGGCAACCGATAATACCATTCTAATGCCACTCCAGCAAGACTCTTTGGAAATGTTTTCAATAAGAGCATATCATCATAAATAAGATCATGACAAGCTATCCTGAATCCTCTTAAATGCTCTATTGGATCTTTAGTCCCTTTATAGATTGGTAAAACTGGCATAGGAAAATGCTTAGGATAAGGTCTAGCAGCAACAATAGGATCCAATGGTTGACTACACATTTCTTTATAATTGTATGTAAACCCTGAAGGTTGAATCATATCCATCCTTGAAACCAACTGATTCACTATACTTGCCAAATTCTGCATTTTTGGATTACTATGTATGTTTCCCATATTCCCTTGACTTAGGTTGGACATGTGAAGGTTGTTGTTATATGTGGTGCCTTGTGAGAATGGAATATTAACTTGTGGTGGAATAGAGGAAATAGTGTTGACATTAGAAGATGAAGGAGGAAATTGAAAATAATTTTGGGTGCCATTACTAGTTGGAGGAATTGGTGGATTCCATCCAATGTTGGTGGTCATAGTAGTGGCATAAGTAGGTTGACAGGTTTGATTACCATGATTCAAAGGTTCACTCAAAGGATTTTCTTGAGGTGGGATATCCTTTTCAAGTAATGCTTCTTCCTCTAAGGCCATATCCAAAGCATGCTTATGATACTTATAAAAAGTCCATATATGGTCAAAATATTTAAAGATGATATTCCCATTGGAATCTTGGATAGGATCAAGATGATTATCAACCTCTTCTTCTAGGTTATGATTTTCTCTATCAATTTGATCATTCTCATGAAAAATCTCATCAAACCTAAGGAGTCTTCATCCTTCCCCAAGGTCAGAAGCCATTGAGAAAAGGAGTAAGACAAGAAGGAGAACTAAAACCAAAAGAACCTATGCACTTATACACAAATGAATTATCTTTTTAAATATTTGGCATACAATTTAATGATCTTGCTTATTGTTTGAAAGAAAAAGGAGGTGTTCACGTCGAGTTCACCAAATATGTAGAGGGGGAAAACTGCCCTACCGCGTACAATTCCCAAACAAAAGGTTGGATCCACAAGGAGAGAACCTTTTATGGGGTGAACCATGGGGGTATGTTGTACTCTACACTCGGTGCTAGGGGGATGGGTTCACCAGGAATGGTTTAAGGACTCGCTCCAAGTCCTCAAGATATTCAGGAATGTTTGATGTATTCAATTTTAAGAAAAACACCTAAGTTTAGCCTTTCTAGTTCTAAACTAGGAAAGATAAAGGACAATGCAGAATATAACAATAGAAAATAGAATGCAAGCATACAAGAGCTAACCTAATATGATTCTTTATTTTGAATGCTCACTAACCTAGGGTTTATTTCAGAAAACCTTTAAAGCAGAAACATACAAAATAAATGCACAAAAATTATCCCTAGATGCAAACTAAATGCTTTTCACTTTTAGATGCCTAAGAATCAATAATTAGATCAGATATTCAACCAATAAAATGATTAGAGCACTTATCTAGACTGGTGGTTGATTTAGCTTTTTCTGCCTCTTGTCCAATGATATCAAAAATACCTGTTTCTGCAAAATAACTCATAAAACACTTGAAAATGGGATTAGCATTAGGGGGCCTGCTTAGGCCATTGTGTAACAGTCCTCGGAGGTGCAACAGTCAAGCCCCCTAGGTCCCTTAGATGACCTTTTAACACAAAATCAAAAATTGACCTTTGGAGAATTAATCATAAAACAAAAATACAATAAAAAAATAGAAAAAAAAATATAGCAGTATGATCTAGATGCAAAATGGAATGCAATAGTGAAAACAGAATCTTGAAATTTCCCTCGGTGTGCTCTCGGGAAAAGTCACGCCTCGCTTGGAGTGGGTACGATAACGCAGCAACAAAGTCATGCCCTACCTGGACGGGGCGCGATCTCACTTCTACGGACTGGTTTACCCTAATCTGGGTAAGCGAAGTCATGCCTCTACTAATGCCGGGCGCGATATCGCTGCAGACTAACAAAAAATAAAATGCGAATGCAAGAAGCAAAATAAATGCCAAAAACAAAGTAAGCAAACCCTGATGGACGTCGCAGAAGCAGGCAGAGAAAATTGAAGTATCCAAGTGGGCACTCTATCTCTCTGAACCACACCATGAATCCACCAAGTCACACAATCCAATCCAATCCACGCAATAGAAGATCAAATCCAAAATTTGCACTTTGGGGTTAGCTTGTAGTAGAAGAAAGCAAAGGAAGAAGAGTGAGCTATCATAAAAATTTTGAGCTTAATCAATAATCAAAATTTTGCATTAAGATCGCATATCACTTGCATATTTCTTAAGCAAGAACATCCTTCCTTTTATAGACAAAATCGGAGGGAAAAAGGTGGGAAAAATAAACCCAAAGTCGATGCCAAAACACGTTGGGAGGGTTTAGACCTAGGTTTAAATGGGCCAAAAACAATAAAATAAAAATTAAATTAAAACTGGCGAAGTCGCGCCCCATGATGACGGTGCACGATATCGCTCTAGCGAAGTCGCGCCCGGCCATGACGGAGCACGATTTCGCCAAAGGCACTAAAACAAGCAAGGCTAAGGGAGGAGAGGCCTATCCTTGCCTTAGGCAAGGGTTAGGGACCTCTTAGGGGTTCTAAGGAAGATTACCCACTGAAAGTGGGTCAATTTTCCGTGTCTATAGATCTACAAAGGGTTCTTTAAGTTTCTTCGACCAATATCATAATCCTTCAAAGTCACCAGTATCATAATATTTTAATATTGGAGTCACCAGGTGAATGTATTCTTTGGTTATCAAGTCAAGATACTGACCAAAATCTTGATCCTCCAAGGATATGAGACAAATGTTGAATTATTTTTCTCATTGGGTGTGCCAAAAACTCTAGGTTTGTGATCTACCTAGTGGTGTGATGTGTGCTGTAGACCATGACAAAGATTGGATGGTTTGAAATTGCTTTTGATCCAACCTCAAAATAAGTTCAATTCCTTGTGCAAAGTAAAAAATAAAAGAAATGGAAAAATACTAAAGGTAGAAATGGAGGGTTAGAAAGAGAAAAGGAAAAAAAACATAGACTTAAAGGTGGATGGCATTTGGCTAATAACATTGTCACATCCTGTGCAACACACATTGCAACTTATCTATATATAGGGCCTAACAAACCAACAACCAGACAAAACATTGCAAAATGTAAATTTAGCTTAGACCATCCTCTCTACTACTCCAATAGCCCTCAGTAATAGTCCAAATAGAAGCTATGGCCTAACAGAACAAACCAGTAACAAAATTTTACAAAAGGTAGCAAAACCACAATGATTAATGTTATGCATTCCTAATATTTCAATTACCTAGAGTGATAATCCAAATAATTCAGGACTAACAGAATATACCACCCATAAAGCAATTACAAAATATTTAGAGACTACAAAGCATGCATTCACAAAAGAGCAATATATTACTAGCAAAGGTCAAAAAACAAGCTTATTCATTAAGGCAGAGAAAATTTACGTCATATACAATAGGTAAACACTAAAATTGTTGATCCTCATATTAAGGAGAATTAAGCTACTTATAGTTTTGATAATACATTCATCCTAGCTTAATCATTACATAGCCTCTCAAAGTCCTGACATGTATATGCACAGCCTAGCACAATCCAACACTTAGAATGCTTGGGAGGAGTGGTCATCACTTTTTTTCCCTATCTCATCCAATTGTCTTGATTTTATAGTCAATCACACTCCTCAACAGCCACATCTTAATCACACTCAACTTCTTCCCACTTCACTTTGTTGTTATACCAGCTATCAGGTTTGTAGGCACCTCCATTCATGATCACTAGGGATATTCATCAGTTTTGTAGGTTTCAAAGGAGTGGTTATTGCATTCTAACCAAACTGCTTTACTCCAAGTGACTAAGTGATTGGGTAATTCAAGCTTCTGACATGCATGATCCATATTGAAAGAAACTTGTTGGGATGCCTTTTATCTTTGTTATTATTTTTTGCTCATCGTCAGAGTCTTAGAGATTTGGCTGGAGGTTCTATTCGCATTATCTTTGAATATTCTTCATCCACTTAACATTTTGGTTATTTCATTCTTTGGCCACTTCATCTCTTGGTCACTCAAGATACTTGCATGGCCAAAATTTTGAAACACTTTAGATGATGTAAACCTTGAAATTTTTATAGTAACTCCTATTTAGAATTTTAAAGTGGTTGGGCTTCTTTGATTTAGCCAAAAAATTAGGACCTGGTCAAAGACATATCAAGCTTGACCATGGGTTTGTACCTTGGTCTTAGAAAAATTTTATCAAAAAAAATGGTTTGGTGATATTTGCATGGACTTGTCTATGTGGGCCAAGTCTTAGCCCATAATACCTTTGTGCCACTACCTCCCTATCCTGAATGCCTACAACTACTAGTTCTTGGTTAGGTGAGGTGGCTGGTTTTGCTTGATAAATTTTGGGTTCGTCCAACCTCAAGGAAGTCTATAAAAAAAAATTCAACTTTTTGGCTTATTGTTGAGCTTTGAGAGGTAGCTAAATCAATGAACACTTAGGAGAGTTTTTATGTGGCCATAGTGATATCCTCCCAATATGCTTGCAAGAGTTCCCATTGCCCTCGATTGTTGCTTGAGTTATTTATTCTTCTTCTTCTCCTCCTCAAGTTTATTTTGCAAGATGGCCTTCTCCTTACTAAGTTGTGCAAGTTGATCCATGAGGCTTTGAACCTTTCTCTTTTTTGCATCTAGGAGAGAATCTTGCGGTTGCAAAGCTAATCAACTAGTGAGATGGTCCATCTAATTTTATAATGATTTGGCTTCCACCTATTAGTTCTTAAGGGTAATGTTTACATTCTCAAACTCCTTCCTCTTTTCCAACTTCCTTTTGAGTGACAAGTAGTCATAGCTTAGAATATTATTGGCTTGATCCATGAACTCTACCTTGTCCTTGATCAAAATGTCTCTAATATTGAGCTCTATTACAAAAACTTGATAATATTGGTCTTACATTTGCCCTTTTAATTTAGAGACTGTTAGGATCAATTGGAAAAAATATAGTGTATTGTCTTAATGATGAAAATGACTCCTCATTCTTTTCTCTATGGGTCACATAACTCTTTTGGATGTACTACAATGTCTAATATTGTATTGCACACTAGAAGTAGGGGAAAATACTTGAGGGCTCATCAACTACCCTTGGATGATCAATATTTGTGGCAATGATGTAAATAATGGGATGGATAGAGTGGTATGATTGATGGAAATGAGCATGATGATAGTAGGTATTTTAAGTGGGTTTATTGCATGAATGGATATGGTTGTTGAAACAATCAAAAAAGTGGTGGTCAATGTGGATATAGTACTAAGAAAGGTGGCCAATGGGATTGAAAGAATTAAGGAAATGGGAGGTCCTTGGATAGTCATCAAAATGAAAACTAAAGAAATCGCGTAAAAGGGAACAAAGAGGAAGTGGCTTGCAACTATGCCCTTAGGGCATCCACCCTTTTCTTTTTTTATGATGGGGGATCACTCCTTGGACATACTTTTGCTTTAACTTTTGTGGTGTTGCTTGTGGGGATGTTTATTGGGGTAGTACTATTTTAACTAGAGGTACCTATAGAGATGTGGCAGTGGTGTGTGCAAGGTTGCCCAAGGTTTTGATGGGGATTATTCTATGTGCATGACTTCTTTAATCATTGCATTCATTCTTTTCTATTATTTGGGCCAGTCTAGTGACCATCTCTTTTCCATTGTTTTCTTATTTAGATGTGCTTTCAACATTTTGATGCTCTTGATTGTAGAGTTTGTTGAATCTATCATTGTCATCCAGCTCATTGTAGGTTTTTGTAGTGTCTTTGATTTTCTCTCAGTGCTTCCACCAAGCCTTGATTTTAGTGTCAATATAGTGCTTATCCCTTAAGGTTCTCTTCTTCTTGGCACTGATATGGGATTAAGGGTTTGTTGGACATTTCTTCTAGTAAAATGTCTCATAAGACCTTGGCTTTTGTGGATGCTTCATAGTTCTTTGTATTGGTCATGCATGTTAGAAAATGGGCCTAAAAATATAATATGTCTATAGATATAGGATCTTATAATCTCATGAATTCAATAATAATAATACCAATATTGCACAAAATAAAAACTTTATTGATAATAAATCATTCTATTACATTTCATAGAGCTTTGCTATCAATATATAACCTTACACGTGACTCTACAATACACCTATATTTTGCTCTTCTCAATCTCACAAGATATGTAACCTTTCATATGTCTCATACCACATAATGACAAAGTCTCTCATGATTACATAACTTCCTACTTCTAGACTTGACACATTACACTTATAACTCTCACTTACATATATGACACCTCACACAACTCTTAACTTACACACATGGCACCTTTCACTCATAATTCACACTTGATTACATGACACATAAACACTCCACAACTTGACACATGGCAAATAACAAAGTCACATCCTAATCTATTTTTTTACAAAGGATCAAATAATGTAATACCTACAACAGTTTTTCCATGTGGCTATACCATTTGTGAATAATCTAATGGCTATAGGTTTTCCTTGTTTAGTAATGATACATTTCTTTTTGTTTCCAATAATTTTGAATTCAACCACTAGATTTTGATCTATCATTTGAGATACTAATAGTAACTTGGTAGTTAAACCCGATATATATAACACATTTTTAACCATGCATTCTCCATAAGATAAGTGATATTCTCACAATGACACTGAGAGGGGGGGTGAATCAATGTAGCTATTAAAATTCAAATCTACAACACTTAATGCTGAAGCAAAGAGAACTTAAAAATAGGTAAAGCAATTTTCACAAGAGAGCACACCACAACACACAATGTAACGAGGTTCACCAATTTGGCTACTCCTCAAAAAATGACCGCTTGGACTTCAATCCAAATCCAGCCTTTGCAAAACACCAATTTTACAAACACTTTACCAAAGACCCACCGGAAGGAGCACCAACCCCTTATTTTTCTCGCTGCAACAGATAGGAGCACCAACCCCTAATGCCAAGCACCAACTTGGACTGCAATTCTGAATTATCTTAATGACATAAAAATGCCTTCGCTGTTTACACGACCCCGACCGGTCCGCAATTAATCAAACTCTCGCACGCTCTCACGGCTTTGCTTATCTCTCTCTCGGCCCTCTTCTAACCCTCTTTACACAGCAATTTCTCACATATAGCAGCAGCCTTATTCTTCACGTAGACCTGCTTTTATAACATATTAGTCTCTATTTTTAACTTCCATATTTACGCATGCAACCCGTAATCGTTCCTTTAATATTCTCTTCCGCCACTTGTCAATCCGTAACATCTTCTTTATGTAACTCCTTTTGTATTTATAGAGTGGGCATTTCGTTAAATATGTTACATGCAACATATACCTCTACCATGACTGTACGTCTTCTTGAACATGACTGTTCGTATTCATTTTTGTGCATGCATGCATTTTTTGATTCTATTTATGCGACTCGTTCGATTTCTCCTTCTTCGACCGTTCTTAAAATAGCCGCATGCTTTTCTTTTGTAATTGCTCTCGTAATCGTCGCATTGACTCCAGCTTAACTGTTCATATTTTGGCTGCATGCTTTTCCTCTACAACTCGCCCCTTTAACCGTTGTTCTCGCTTCGCTTAACCGTCGTTGATCGTGTTGTTGCGACCTGTCGCGAAATCGTGACACTTCTGTCTCTTTATGCTCTTCTCGCCTTTTACCCGTGAAAACTCAACATGTCACGAAATCGTGACATTTTTTGCCTCCTTGTTCACCTCTTGTCTTGCACCCATGAAAACTAGACATGTCACGAAATCGTGACACTTTTCGCTTCCTTGCACTTCTCTGCCTTTCGCCCATGAAAACGGAACATGTCGCAAAATCGTGACACTTTCGCTGCCTTGTGCCTTTTCTGTCTTTGGCCCATGAAAACACAACATGTCACGAAATCGTGACACATTCGCTGCCTTGTGCCTTTTCTGTCTTTGGCCCGCGAAAACACATGTCACGAAATCGTGACACATTCGCTGCCTTGTGCCTTTTCTGTCTTTGGCCCGCGAAAACACATGTCATAAAATCATGACACATTCGCTACCTTGTGCCTTTTCTATCTTTGGCCCACAAAAATGGAACATGTCATGAAATCGTGACACTTTTCCTCCTTGGCGCTTTCTCTTCGAACCTGTCATGAAATCGTGACACTTTTTCTCCTTGGAGCTTTCTCTTCGAACTCGTCACGAAATCGTGACACTTTCTCTCCTTGGCGCTTTCTCTTCGAACCTGTCACGAAATCGTGACACTTTCTCTCCTTGGCGCTTTCTCTTCGAACCTGTCATGAAATCGTGACACTTTCTCTCCTTGGCGCTTTCTCTTCGATCCTGTCACGAAATCGTGACACTTTTTCATCCGTACAGTACTTCTTGCAAATTGTCACAAAATCATGACACTTTCCTTTGCAAGCTCCTTCTCTCCGAACATGTCACGAAATCATGACAATTTTCTTTGCCTGTGCCTTCTCTCCAAACATGTCGCGAAATCGTGATAGTTTTCTTTGCTTGCACCTTCTTTCCAAACATGTCACGAAATCGTGACAGTTTTCTTACTTGCCTTCTTTGCTTCCAACATGTCACGAAATCGTGACAGTTTTTCTACTTGCCTTCTTCTCTGACAACATGTCACGAAATCGTGACAGTTTTTCCACTTGGCTTCTTTGCCTCCAACATGTCACGAAATCGTGATAGTTTTGCCAACATTTTCTCTCTCCTTCGATATGTCACGAAATCGCGACAATTTTGACAACATTTTCTCTCTCCTCCGAGATGTCACGAAATCACGACAATTTTGACAGCATTTTCTCTCTCCTTCGAGATGTCACGAAATCGTGACAATTTTGAAAACATGTCGCGATATCGCGATAGTTTTCTTACTTGTCTTTTTCTTTGATTTTTTGAATCTGGCCACTTCTGTCTTCTTGGAAATTCACTGTACATGTTCTGACTGACCTCTGAACTCCCGTCCACTGCATCAACCGATCTATCTGTCTGTGTTGACAACAATGACAATACTTTTGTTGCACCTTGCTCAACAATCTCCCCTTTGGAATTGTTGGCAACACTCATGCACTCTCCTGTAATTCTTCTCCCCCTTTGACAATAATACCAAAGGGTTGCTGCAGACTCCCCCTGAGTCTATGCACAACATTCTCAGACACACATTGTTATAGTTAGCAAAAATCATGAATATGAGCAAAACTATAAACATAGGCATAAATGCTCCCCCTGAGAATGTGATCCCAATTGATAGTCAGTTCTTGGGAAATGTGACCACTCCCAACTTACTCCGAAGGTACTCAAAAACTTCCTTGGGCAATGGTTTGGTGAATATATCAGCTACCTGCTCCGTAGTTGGAACAAAATCCAATTTGACCTCACCTTCTCGCAACTTTATCCTTCAAGAAGTGATACCGGATTGCAATATGTTTGGTTCGAGAATGCATAACCGGATTCTTTGATATGTTAATAGCACTAGTGTTATCACATTTAACTGAAATTGGCTCTTTGAAGTGAATACCAAGATCTTTCAGGGTTTGTCTCATCCATAATATCTGTGTACAACATGTTGTTGCCGCAATGTATTCTCGCCTCGCTGTGGATAGAGAGACTCGATTCTTGTTTCTTGTTGTGCCATGCTACCAGCCTGTCTCCAAGATAAAATGCTCCTCCACCGGTACTCTTTCTCGTCATCAATACATCCCGCCCAATCTGCATCGAATATGCAATAAGAGTGAAGTCCTTACCTTTTGGGTACCATAACCCATACTCCATAGTACCCTTGAGGTACCTAAAAATCCTCTTCACTGGCTGTCACATGAGTCTCTTTGGGACTAGCCTCGAAATCTTGCCACCATGCATACCGCCCGTAAGATATCCGGTCCGGTAGTTGTCAAATACAAGCAGGCTTCCAATCATAGACCCGTACATGGTTTGATCTACATCCGGAGATTTGTCATCCTTGCTCAACTTGCAACCTCGTTGTCATGGGAGTGCTAACAGGTTTACTATCCTCCATTGTGAACTTTTTCAACATTTCTTTCACATATTTAACTTGAGAAATAAAAATGCCCTTTTCACTTTGATTGACTTGCAGTCCGAGAAAATAAGAAAGTTCACCAATCATAGACATCTCAAATTCTTTCTTCATTTTATTTGCTATGTCACTACAAGACTTATCATTGTTGCTGCCAAAAATGATATCATCTACATAAACAACAAGGACAATAAGATGGCCATTCTCTGTTTTGACATACAGATTGTTGTCCACCAAACCTTTCTTGAACCCCTGTTGAATCAGATAGTTATCCAACCTTGCATACCATGCTCGGGTGCCTGTTTCAAGCCATACAAAGCTTTCTTCAACTTGCAAACAAAGTTGGGATTATCACCGAGTTGGAACCCATCTGGCTGCTCAATGTAAACCTCTTCTTTCAGCTTTTCCATTCAGAAATGCTGATTTTACGTCCATTTGATATACTTTGAAATTTTTATGAACTCGCTAAGGCCGAAAACATTCCGATTGCCTCTAGTCTAGCTACCGGTGCAAAGGTTTCCTCAAAATCAATACCTTCAACCCGTGCATAGCCTTTGCTGCACCAGCCTTGCTTTATTCCTTACAACCTCGTCCATCTTCGTTCAATTTATTTCGAAAAATCCATTTAGTACCGATTACATTTTTATTTGTCGGCCTTGGTACTAACTCCCAGTGTTTTGTTTTTCTCAATCTGATCTAGTTCTTCATTAATTGCCTTCATCCAACTTTCATCTCGTGCTTGCTTCAGCAACATTTTTGGGCTCAATGCCGGATAATAGAGAGTAGTTCCGTACTCATCGCTTCTTCTTGTCCGAATACCAACCGTTGGGTCCCCAATAATCTGTTCTCTGGGATGATTTTTCTCGCCAGCTTACTGTTTTGAATTTCTTGTTTTCTTCTTCTTCTGAGTCAATTCTTAAATCAGCTGGGTCAATTTTTTGATTCTCTTCTGTTTCCATTTCTTCATCTCCTTCAATGACTTCTTCATAAATAGGGTAGTTTTCTTGATAAGTAGTTTCTCGATCTCTACCTTCATCAACTTTAACATCTCGCACTCTCCACAATTTTCTTTAGCCTCTTGTTGTAACATGTGTAGGCTTTGCTTTTTGTTGAGTAACCAAGAAAATACCTTCGTCAGCTCTATCTTCAAATTTATCGAGATTATCTTCAGTTCGTTTGATGTAGCACTTGCTGCCGAACACTTTGAAATATCTTGTTGTTGCCTTTCCGCTAAACCACAACTCATGCGATGTTTTGCTTTCATGCGTCCTTAGCATGCACCTGTTTTGGATGTAAACCGTAGTATGGACCGCCTCTTTCCAAAATCTGTCAGCTATTTTGTTCTCAGCCAACATTGTCCGTGCCATTTCTCGCACCGTCTTGTTCTTCCTTTCTACAACACCATTCTCGCCGAGGTGTTCTTGCTGCTGAAAAATTGTCTTCTGATCCCATATTTTTGACAATATTCTGCAAATTCTTCTGAGATAAATTCTCCTCCTCTGTCTGATCTTAGGCATTTAATTCTTTTTCCAGTTTGATTCTCAACCTATTTTTTAAAAATCTTGAACATCTCAAAGGCATCCGATTTAAGCTTTAAAAATAGTACCCATGTCATCCTGGAGTAGTCATCTATGAACAACATAAAGTATTTGTCACCATTTATGCTTTGTGTTCTCATGGGTCCACACAAATCAGTATGTATTAGATCTAAAGGCTTACCGGTGAAGTATTCCTTTGATTTAAATGTGGCTCTAGTTTGCTTCCCTTTTTGGCATGAAGCACAGATGCTATTTACCGGTTTGCCAATGGTGGGTATATCTCTTACTCGCCCTTTTGAACTTATTTTTACCAGATTGTCAAAGCTAATATGACCGAGCCTCTTGTGCCACAACCAATTTTCATCTTCCTGTCCAATCAAGCACGCTCCTTCTGAAGTTTCTGAGAGAGTATATAGATTTCCAGAAGTCCTTAATCCAAGTAGCTATCGCCTTCCCACTGTGTGATTTTCTGACTTCACATCCTTGCTTCTTAAATATGACTTCATGACCTCTGTCACAGATTTGACTTACGCTTAGTAAGTTGTGCTTCAAACCAATCACAAACAGAACTTCTTTGGAATTGATCTGTCCATCACTTATCTTGACTGATCCTTTGCCAACTATCTTGGCTCCATCATTATTTCCAAACTTTACAGAGCCCCCTTCATATTTTTGTAATTTTTCAAATTTTTGTTTATCTCCTGTCATGTGACTGGAGCATCCACTATCCAATATCCATGGTGCAGATTTGTTCTCATGCTTTGAAAGTTGTCCGAACAATCAAGGATTCCTTTTCTTCCTTGGGTCGCTCCTTTTCTTTCCACTCGGTTTGGCTACAGCTTTGGTCACTTGTTTAGACTTTTCTTTGTCAGTAGCCTGTGCATGTTTTTCTGGGAATTTTTTGTTTTGCCTTAAACTGTTTGGTTGAGATCTTCTTCCCCGATATCTGTTTGTTGTATATGTGCTTCTACAGCTTTCTTGCAATGTGTCCAAAGTTATGACAGCTTATAGCATTCTACTGCATAATCCATCAAGGGTGAAAAGACATTTCTACTAGTGAAATTTCTTTGTCCTATATTATGAATGCAGTCTGAAATCTTATGACCGTAAGCATTGCATTTAAAACAATAACCATAAAAGGAATGATTGAACCTGGGAATTGGTCTTTGCCATTTTGTAGTAGGAGCCACAAATTTTCTTCTCCTTTGATGTGTGACTTTTATGAATCCCTCATTGTCAGCACTCTTCTCGTGCCTCGGCACTGTTGCTTTCTTTTGCCTCGATTCATTTTTCCTTGATCAACCTTGATCTTATCTTCTTTCTTTACTTGTTCTACAGCTATGGCCTTTGATCCACTTGACGATTCTCCTTCGACAAAGCCCAAGCCAAATTTGATGCCCGTAGTCCTCTGACTATTTATAATCTTTTCAAGCTTTGCGAAACTTCCTTCAAGTTTGTGATAGCAACTTAATTTTTGATTCTTTTCTTCTAGCCGCATTATTAAGACAACAATCTCTTCTTCAAGCTTTGCAAGACTCATCTATTTTCATGGTTAATTGAACTTCGAGTTCTTCGTACATTTTCTTAAATTCTTCTCGTCTCGTACTTTCAAACTCGCTTATTATGTCATTCGCATCCTCTAGTTTTCTTGAGACCTTTTTATTCTTTTTCCTTTCTCGTACTCAACTCTTTAAGTGCAAGCAACCAACTCTCCTTCCGTATATACTTCAGCCTCATCCTTACTTTTTGTGTCACCTTCCTATTTTTCTTCTATTTTTGCTTCTTCAAATGCCATGAACAGAGCTTCACCTGTTTCTTCTTCAGAATCTTCACCCGAGCTATCTTCGTAAGAGCCGACATTCTTTGATATGAAACTTTTCTTTTGAAGTTGCTTTTCCTAAAATTTGGTTTCTTCTTCCAGTCACTTCTTTCTTGGTGTGACCCTTCATCACTTTTGGTTTTCTCATTCATTGGACACTTAGCCGCAAAGTGACCGACCCCTCCACAATTGAAACACTTAAACGGTAACTTTCCTCTATACTTTCCTTTTCCCTTTGTAAGTTTTCGAACAAAGTTGGCTTCCGTTTCATCCGATGTCTCTTCATCCTCGGATTCTTGTTCAGCTTTTGTATTCTTGTGTGCTTTAAAAGCAGCTTCTCTGTCTATGGGCTTAGTTTGTCCTATTCTCATTTCGTATGCAGTCAAAGAACCATGCATCTCGTCCATGCTAAAATTATTTAGATCTTTAGCCTCTTCTATTGCAAAAACTTTAGAATTAAATCTTTTGTGAAGAGTTCTAAGTACCTTTTTCATGACAACCGCATCTTCGATTTCTTTGCCGAGTCCTCTGATTGCATTAATGATTCCATTGACTCTCAACATATAGGCCTCTATGTTCTCATCGTCATTCATTTGTAATGCTTCGAACCGAGCTCGATGCGTTTGCAGCTTGGCTTCCTTGATCTTGTTGTCTCCTTCATGGATGCTCTTCAGCTTTGTCCCACATGTCTTTTGCTGATTTACAGCTCATGATCCTTATCGCTTCACTGTCTACTAGCCCACACATTATGGCATTCTTTGCTTTGGAGTTATTCTCAAACTTCTTCTTCTCAGCAGATATCTGTTGGAGGAGTAGCGGGTACTGTGTATCCACTTTCTACCGACTCCCAAATGTCGTATCCTAACGCACTCGGATATGTCTCGCATCCCGAGTCTCCAGAATGAGTAATTAGTTCCATTGAACAAAGGAGCTTTGTTTGATGAGAATCCTTCATTACTCGCCATTGTGTTCCTTCCAAGATCACCTTAGCCGATTAAGCTTGTTCAGGAACCTTGCTCTCGATACCAATTGATATTCTCACAATGACACCGAGAGGGGGGTGAATCAGTGTAGCTATTAAAATTCAAATCTACAACACTTAATGCTGAAGCAAAGAGAACTTAAAAATAGGTAAAGCAATTTTCACAAGAGAGCACACCACAACACACAATGTAACGAGGTTCACCAATTTGGCTACTCCTCAAAAATGACCGCTTGGACTCCAATCCAAATCCAGCCTTTGCAAAACACCAATTTTACAAACACTTTACCAACACCCACTAGAAGGAGCACCAACCCCTTATTTTTCTATTGCAACAGATAGGAGCACCAACCCCTAATGCCAAGCACCAACTTGGACTGCAATTCTGAATTATCTTAATGACATAAAAATGCCTTCGCTGTTTACATGACCCCGACTGGTCTGCAATTAATCAAACTCGCACGCTCTCACGGCTCGCTTATCTCTCTCTCGGCCCTCTTCTAACCCTCTTTACACAACAATTTCTCACATACAACAGACAACCTTATTCTTCACGCAGACTTGCTTTTATAACATATTAGTCTCTATTTTTAACTTCCATATTTACGCATGCAACCCGTAATCGTTCCTTTAATATTCTCTTCTGCCACTTGTCAACTGTAACTACTTCTTTATGTAACTCCTTTTGTATTTATAGAGTGGGCATTTCGTTAAACATGTTACATGCAACATATACCTCTACCATGACTGTTAGTCTTCTTGGTCATGACTGTTCGTATTCTTTTCTGTGCATGCATGCATTTTTTGATTCTATTTATGCGACTGTTCGATTTCTCCTTCTTCGACTGTTCTTAAAATAGCTGCATGCTTTTCTTTTGTAATTGCTCCTGTAACTATCGCATTGACTCCAGTTAACTCTTCTTATTTTGGCTGCATGCTTTTCCTCTACAACTGCCCCTTTAACTGTTGTTCTGCTTCAGTTAACTGTCAGTGATCGTGTTGTTGCGACTTGTCGCGAAATCGTGACACTTCTGTCTCTTTATGCTCTTCTCGCCTTTTACCCGTGAAAACTCAACATGTCACGAAATCGTGACATTTTTTGCCTCCTTGTTCACCTCTTGTCTTGCACCCACGAAAACCAGACATGTCACGAAATCATGACACTTTTTGCTTCCTTGCACTTCTTTGCCTTTCGCCCGCGAAAATGGAACATGTCACGAAATCGTGACACTTTCGTTGCCTTGTGCCTTTTCTGTCTTTGGCCCACAAAAACACATGTCACGAAATCGTGACACATTCGCTGCCTTGTGCCTTTTCTATCTTTGGCCCGTGAAAACACATGTCATGAAATCGTGACACATTCGTTGCCTTGTGCCTTTTCTGTCTTTGGCCCGCAAAAACACATGTCACAAAATCGTGACACATTCACTGCCTTGTGCCTTTTCTATCTTTGGCCCGCAAAAATGAAACATGTCACGAAATCGTGACACTTTTCCTCCTTGGCGCTTTCTCTTCGAACCTGTCATGAAATCGTGACACTTTTTCTCCTTGGAGTTTTCTCTTCGAACCTGTCACGAAATCGTGACACTTTCTCTCCTTGGCGCTTTCTCTTCGAACCTGTCGCGAAATCGTGACACTTTCTCTCCTTGGTGCTTTCTCTTCGAACTCGTCATGAAATCGTGACACTTTCTCTCCTTGGCGCTTTCTCTTCGAAACCTGTCATGAAATCGTGACACTTTTTCATCCGTACAATCCTTGCAAATTATCACAAAATCGTGACACTTTCCTTTGCAAGCTCCTTCTCTCCAAACATGTCGCGAAATCATGACAGTTTTCTTTGCTTGTGCCTTCTCTCCAAACATGTCACGAAATCGTGATAGTTTTCTTTGCTTGCGCCTTCTTTCCAAACATGTCACGAAATCGTGATAGTTTTCTTACTTGCCTTCTTTGCTTCCAACATGTCACGAAATCGTGACAATTTTTCTACTTGCCTTCTTCTCTGACAACATGTCACGAAATCATGATAGTTTTTCCACTTGGCTTCTTTGCCTCCAACATGTCGCGAAATCGTGACAGTTTTGCCAGCATTTTCTCTCTCCTCCGATATGTCACGAAATCGCGACAATTTTGACAACATTTTCTCTCTCCTCCGAGATGTCACGAAATCGCGACAATTTTGACCGCATTTTCTCTCTCCTCCGAGATGTCGCGAAATCGTGACAATTTGACATTTTCTCTCCCGAGATGTCGCGATATCGCGACACTTTTCTTACTTGTCTTTTTCTTTGATTTTCTGAATCTGGGCCACTTCTGTCTTCTTGGAAATTCACTGTACATGTTCTGACTGACCTCTGAACTCCTGTCCACTGCATCAACTGCATCAACTGATCTATCTGTTTGTGTTGACAACAATGACAATACTTTTGCTGCACCTTGCTCAACAATAAGTTGATTAATATATCTCCTACGTCTTTGACCTCATGTGTACTATCATTTTCTATAGCAACTGATTTCTCAATTTTTTCTTGAAAAATATTAAACCATTGTTTGTTTCCAGTCATATGTTTGCTTGCCCCTAAATCAATGTACCAATAGTCTCTTATTAGATTTATTTCATAAACTTCTTTAAACATTGTCATGTTTTGTTTATTTATTGAAACTTCTTATTCCTCCTTTTTTAATTCTCTTCTTATAATCTCTAATTTTTAATTTTTAATTCCTCCCTAACCATTCTTCAACTTCTTTAATATATTAATCAATATCCAATGTAAATTTCAAATATTTAATTTCCTTATTTCTCCAATAATTCATTCCTTAATTAAATCACTGCCTCATATCTCCCAAAATTTACTTTAACTAATATTACCTAATAATTCACTTTAATCCAAAGAATGGACTCAATATTCAATTGCAAATATGCAACTATTATAAAATAAATAATATTATGGCACTTTGGCCTCAATTGAATTCATCACTTTAGCACGCACACATGGCACTTTAGTCTTGACTCTAGGTAATCTTTATTCTCTAATTTCCATGCTGATTTGAGAATTATAAGATGCTCTAGTTGTTGATGGATAATAATACCTCTCAAATGTTACTGATTTTACTAGACTCTCTCAAGCAGTTTGTCTTTTCAGGTGCAATGAAAGCATTCAACTCCTTAAAACGTAATTTCTCATACGCTTATCCAATAAACTTCTTAGATGCTACTCCAAACGATCTCACGTGATTCTCCTCCAAAATCTCAGGCTCTTCTCCTACAAACATATCAAGTATTTTCCTGCAAAACTCTCACATAGGTGCTACTCAACTACAAACTCCCATGTTTGTGTTTCTAGGTGCTTTTCTCCATGAAATTGCAAAACACTTGTCCTTCATGACCTTCTCTTTAATATTAAAAATCCTTCACTCAACACTATCTTCTCCAATTCTTCTTCTTCAACACAAGTGTCTATCACTCCAGTAAGCAAACATCGTCTACTCCAATAATATCTCCTCCAATGCTCTAACATTTATCCTCTAATAATATCTTCTCCAAATCGTCCTCTTCAATAATCATCCTCCAATAATCTCTCTAGCAAACATTGTCTCCAAGATTATCTTCTTTAACAAATCTTCCTCCAACAATATCTCCTATCACCCTTTTGCAAATATTCACACGTCCACCTTTAGCTATTTCTCATGTCCTTCCCTAATGCAATGTGGCTTTCACCAATGTGGCTCTCATACCATTGTTATAAAATGGGTTCAAAAATATCATAGGTCTATAATTCTAGGATCTTATAATCTCATACATTCAATAAAAATTACAACAATATTACACAAAACAAATTAATAATAAATCATTTTGTTACATTGCATAGAGCTTTGTCATCAATATATAACCTTACATGTGACTCTTCAATACACCTAATTTTTGCTCTCCTTAATCTCACGGGAGATGTAACATTTCATGTTCCTCATATTATATAACGACAGTCTCTCATGATTATATAACTTTCTACTTCTAAACTTGACACATCACACTCATAACTCTCACTTACATATAAGACACCTCACACAACTCTTCACTTACACACGACACCTTTCACTCATAACTCACACTTGATTACATGACACATAAACACACTTCATAACTTGACACATAATAAACTCACATTCTAATCTAAATATTTACAAAGGATCAAATAATGTAATACCTCCAATAGTACACCTGCCTCCTCTATCAGGTTTTTGTCAGCTTTTTTATGTTCGGCCTAGGCTCATGCACAAACTTTGTGAAGGTCTTGAAACTTGTTAACCAAGAAAAGAATCCTCCATCTTGGTCATAATTCTATTTGTCATCAAATATTTTCAATCCCAAGTCCTTTAGTCTATTTTTAAAAATATGGATGACTTTTTTTTCATCAATGTTATGTCATCCATGTTGACAAGAGGGTTGTAGTAGCTTGTTTTACATTTTTTGCTCCAAAATATTCCATCAATTATGTCCATATATCTATAAATATTTATGGCAAAGACCCTTCTTAATATGTACTTTGGTAGTTGATAGACATGCTTATTAAATATTTATAAGCAAAAAATAGTGGAGTTCTCTAAAAAACAATAATCTTTATGAATCCTTGTCAGAAAAGTGTGGAGGTTAGTTGTAAGAATGTGCTCCAATTTTAATCCACTCAAAACCACCAAGGTAGGCACCAAAAATTATTCAACACAACTATAATAGTAAGAGACCTTACTCAGGACATCTGTCTAGAAATAAATAGGTTGTTTGAGGTTGAATTTGTCAACCTTTTTTCAAAATTAAACCTAGGTACCATCTAGGGTTCTAATACAAAATCAAATGGACAAGGAATGATGAATATTTAAAAATTTAGACATCCAAAAGTTTGGACAACACTTCAAGAATTTGTTCAACGATGAAATCACTAAAGTAAAAAATCACCCTCTTGGTCCTAGGTGTCCATCTCATCACATGAAGAATGATCAATTGGACTTGGACCACACTCTAGTCATCTGCTAGGCCAAATATGAATGTCAACATGCTCAAAGCATCCTTCACAATATCACTAAAATATTTGATGTTGATGGGGAAATCTGGTGGCATGATGTCTGAAATATTGTATTCGTTGTTTAGGAATCCCAACTTGTCCTTATCTAAAATATCATTGAAATTTCTAGTGGTATTCTCCATAGTTATTTGACATCCCCTAAACTCCCACCATCATTTTTTGGATGACATGTGAAGCAATGGAAACCCTAAAAATCTCATCCTTTGACTTGATTTCATAATTTTGAGCATCATATAACTCTATGTATGAAGCCATCACCTCGTTATAGTTGTGTACCTCTTGCACCATGTATTGCACTAGGAAAATGCTTCATTTCCTCACTCCAAATATCCTTGGGGGCTAGCCTTGAATCTTTCCCTTTGAATTTTGGTCCTTTAGGTTACTTTAGGATCTATGACCCTCTCAGCTAGGTCTCTCACCAACTCAAGGGCTATGGTTTGGAGCATTTGGGTTGGTGTCTCCTAACCTGATATCGAAGGTGCAACTACGACTGCTCTTACAACAAATTTGGTAGTAAATCCCACTATAGATGTTTATGGGCAGGTGGTGGTCTTTGCCTCCATCATTTCTCTCTTTCAAATAATTCTATGCACAAACCTTCTTTCTTGTGGTACTCTGGGATTGCTTTTTATCATGCTCTTTGAGGATCTTGTGCACTTGAGTGTTTGAGGTTCAATGGGGAAAATTAGGGTAAGGCACCCTTTTATGGATTTCCTTCTCAAGGATTGGGACACCTACCTGCATTGAATTCACATTACATGAATCCATTCATTTCCTTTGCAAAGTAAGTGGAAATTATTCATTACCTTTTAACATTAAATTTACCTGGTTTAGATTTATTTTCCTTCTAGTAGATCCAACATGGGGAGACTGCCATCTATCCTAGGCATTGAATTTCTATTTTTTGGAATAGATTCACTATCTTTTTAGCCATGAATTCTCTTTGCATGTACTTATTTCTCCTTTTGACAGAGTCAACACAAAAGGATTGGAAATCTTCCCATTTCATTGGATTCATGCCATGCAAATTTACTTCTTCCTATGCAAGGTTGGAATAAGGATGTCGCCTATTTTAGTATTAATTTTGTTATGTGAATTTAAGTCATCGTCCCTTTTACTGATCGATCGATTTGTAAGTCTTCCTCAATGGTTCATTGGATGGTTGACATTATCCCAAGGATTTTTTGGTTCTTCTTGCTTTGGAAATGAATATTGTCTATCAATGATTTGATCAAACGATCCATATTATTTTGATCTTGGACTTTTTGTTGTTGCTCCCTGATCTAGCATGAGCCTTTCATGTGTCAATGCCAACAACATGAGAGCTCACCCAAAAATCCTCTTGCATTATAGGTATGAAATTTTACCGGGTGTGGAATACCCATGCAATAATAATATTTGTAGATTGGATGGCCTATAGACATTATCCCCTAATGATCTAATAGTTTTAAGGACTCGAGGAGCAATTTATATATAGTGACACTACCTATTGATTATCTTAATCAAATGGCTTGTGGTACCCCAAACTTGGGTTTTCTATAATGGCTCTTGATTGAGCATGAGTCCACCACATGTCCCTATCGCAATGATTTTATGGACACTACTGATTTGGGAAGCTATCTATATTTATTACTCTAGTGAGTAGCATCTATTGTTGATGGCTTTATCAGATAACTCATAATTTTTTTTCCCTCGAGCCTTCTTTTGGCAATTCTTGATTTAGTGAAATCTTTCCAAATGTCTCTCATGATTGGATGGCTTGTGTTACTTTGGAAGAAATATTTTCATCCAACACCTTTGAAATAATGTGGTCCATTGATTTTTATCAACCTATGGTGTTCAACGATCGGGATTACTCTTATGGCTTCATCATTTTGTAGCTCCTTACGATTTTTGTGAACCTCTACTATCCTTGCAAATAAAGGGATACTTTTAATCAATGGTGCACCTAAATATGAACTTCTTGCAATAAAAACTCAAACATAATGTTACATATATAAATATTGAATTTTTTAGGCATGTACAAAGTGACTTGAGACCACTTTTCATCCCATGCCTCTTTGCTTAAGTACCCAATAGGGATTTGAATCCGACATTTAGCTACCCACTAGTGAATCCCACATTTCAGCTACCCACTAGTCTATTTGATCATCGAGAATAGAAGAGCAAACTTTATTAATAGACAAGTTCGATCTGGACTGCCCTTCCTCTACAATGCAAGTCTGATCAACATTCAACTTGATCGAATGCACATGCTCCACATGATGGATACAGAGAGCTTTGAACGAGATCTTTAGCTTGGTCCCATACATGGTCTTAAGCAGCATAAACATCCAATCTAGGGATAGATAGCCTCCAATATTAGTAGTGAAGTCCCTTGACAAGCAGGCACAGCAAGTAGTTAGGAGTTCAATCTTTGTTATGTCCTAATGGATTGTGAGATTAGAACAAGCCTACAACATAAGGGAAATATTTCAAACCAGTCCAAAGCCAAATCTTATAGAAGACTCAAAAAAATAGGATTTCATTAGCTTCCAAGAAAGATGAGACAAAATATTTTAATATTTCCATTCAATAACCTTTGTAATATCATTTATAAATTCATTTCAAAGCATTCTAGATTGTCTTATCTTAGAGTAATAAGGTGGTTTTCTTCATGTCAAAAAAATTCTTGATGGTGTAATGATTGCATAGGAGGCCACACATTCTCTTCATTCCATGAAAAAATAAGTATGCTTATAAAATTAGATATGAACAAATATATGATAATTTTTGTTGGATTTTTCTAAATGATATTCTCAAAAAAATTGTTTTGATTAAGGTTGGTGTCAATGGATTAGATGTTATAGCACTCCAAGTTATTCTATTGTGATCAAAGGATTCCCTGTTGGATACTTGGTTCATCCTATGGACTGACCCAGATGGTCCACTATCAACTTATCTATTTATTATTCTTGCAAATGCATTAGGAAGAGCTTTCTCAAAGGAAAAAATTGAAGAAAATTCAAAGGTGTTCAGGTTGCAACAAATGGTCCTTTCAAATCTCATCTCCAATTAATTAGGGACACATTTGTTTTGGATCATTCCTCAAATAATGAGGCCATGGAGTTTAAACCAATATTATCATGCTATGATAAGGTTGTTGAACAATTGGATAATACTACAAAATCTAGTATCTTTGTCATTAACATTGCCTTATATTTACAATGGATTATTATGGATATTTTCCTTTGGGTATTCCTTTGTCTCACAAAGGAATGAATAAGGAGTTTTAGGGCTCAATTTTAGATGGAAGGAAATATTTTTTATTAGATTGGAAAGGTAAGTTCTTAATCATTATTGATGTCAAACTCAAGATTGGTGGCAAGTTCAACATCCAAATTTGATAAAATTCAAAGATATTTTTGGTAAGGATGTGAGTAAATATGTAGGTTTCCTCCTTGTAATTGGGATAGGGTTTGTAAAGAAAACAATACCCATTTTTGACCTAAGCTCGATCAAGAATGATCCAAATTCCTTCGACATATAGCTGACGAACCGACCAACCATCGAGGAAAAAGAAAGAAAAGTAAAACAGAGAGGAATTTAGTATTTCTCTTTCGCTTTACCAAAAAGAAATATACTGCATTCCTTTCCTTTCTCGAGCTGCATTCCTTTCCTTTCTCGAGATAGAGAACCGGAAATCGGGAATGCCCTCGAAGGCAAAACCAAGAACCTTTCTCTCTCTCCTTGAAGGCAAAACCAAGAAAGGTTGGCCTTGAAGGCAAAACCAAGAAAGGGGTTTTCTCTCCTTGAAGGGAAAACCAAGAAGGGATTTTGAGCGTAATAAATGAGAGAAAGGGTAAATCGGTAAAACGGGAAATCGGGAAACCGGGATGAAGTCAAGCTATTCCCTCTAAAAAGAGAAGTTTCGCTCCTCCACTTTCTACAACTCTTCTTCCCAGCTTTTCTTTTCGGAGCAAGACTTATTTTGTTTTGGAAACCTATTTAACAAGTAGAGTTGGCATTTCGGTTTCTAGTAGAGGGCAATTCCCCGTATATTATTATTTAGGGATTTCCCTCCAAAATAAGGATTTCCCTCACGGTTGTTAATACGTATATAAAACGATCTCCGGAGATGAACGAAAAAGAAGGAATTGCCCCTAAATGAGAAAGGGGCCTAAAACCAAGAAGGACAAGTTGGTTTTCCCGACCGGGGGTAATGAAGGGGCCTAGGCGAGGTAAGCTTGTAGAATCATAGACTTATGAGTTTGACCTAATCTTGGATTGAGATTATTCAAATATTAAGGAAAGAGTTGGGTAAAAATATTACTTCAAAAATATATAGGTTCTCTTGATACAATGAAATTATTTAGTAAATGAACCCTACATAAAGGATCTCCAACTTGGAACTTCATATCAAAAAGTTTACAAATAATCAAGAAACGTATTAGATGGTCAATCAATGAGGGGGATTATTCAAAATTTTGGTCAAATTCTTGATTAAAGCCTTATCCACATATTTCTCATTCAAAATGAATTTTTGGTCAAATTCTTGATTAAAGCCTTATCCACATATTTCTCAGTCAAAATGAATTTTTGGTCAAATTCTTGATTAAAGCCTTATCCACATATTTCTCATTCAAAATGAATTTTTGGTCAAATTCTTGATTAAAGCCTTATCCACATATTTCTCATTCAAAATGAATTTTTGGTCAAATTCTTGATTAAAGCCTTATCCATATATTTCTCATTCAAAATGGAATTCATTAGCATCGATATGTCTAGTTTGTAAAGGTTCAAAAGCCAAATATTATATTAATGTGATCAACAAATCCAAATCATGGATTTATATTAGTAACCTAGTTCAATAAGAGGAATTCAAACAAATAGTAGATGAGCTTCAAAGGATGCTTCAAGAGTTCTATTTTCTTATTTTTATGTGAAAGGTTGAATTGGTTTCAAATCTATCAAAATATGGTTGACACTAGATCAAGTTGGGATATAAGGATTTGCAAGAAGTAAAATTTTCTAATTGTTTGGTCATTGGAGACCCTCCTTAAGGCCTCAACATTTCTTTATTTAGTATTTCAAATCATAATTCTTACAAGAGTCTCAAAAGAATAGGATAGCATTGACCTTTCAAGTGTGCCTTGTGTGAGAAGGAAGCATATACTTTCAAAAATATTAGAATATATTAGGTAACTCCAATATTTAAAGATTTGAAAAAATGTTGGATTAATTTTTTCAAAGATAAAACATTATATATTATGTGAAGGATTGATGTTGTCCTTATTTTTGGGAATTTATGGATTGAAAGGAATAATAGAATATATAAAAATAAATCTCAATATCATGCTCAAGATTAGAACCATATTATTACCTCTTGTAAAATGTTTCCATGCATGGTGGTCATCATGAAAAGTCGTGCATAAAAGGAGGTGCTAGCCTCTTGGTTACGAGATTTGAATATATGGAAGGGTCATTTGCAACAATGGAACTGACACAAAGGATTTGCTTCAATCTATGATAAAATAGAAATATCCGGGAATTGGATTTATCAAAATTAATTTTGATGGTGCTTCCAAAGGAAATCCAAAAAAAAGCTAGTTGAGATGATGTTTTTTCAAAATAATGAAGGTAAAATTCACCACACTTAGAATCATATGGAATTTTAGCTAACTTTGCAAATAATAGGTCACTTCTTACTCGAAATCAAAATTGTTATTGAATATGGATGGAAATATTTTTTAATTGAGGGGGACTCACAAATTATTATTAATGTTATCAACAAAAAATGAATGTGGGAACTAGATAAAAAAAATGTTCTTGATACTCATCGACTACTATTGGAGCTATCTCTTGGACATGTCAGCATATCTATAGAGAATAAAATTTAGTATTAGATAATTTAACCAATTGTGGTGTCGATCTCCATCATGGCAAAATTCAAAATTTCTAAGGAATAGGTTGAGTGAGATTTTATCTCTTAGCGAAAATGATGTTAATGAGCTGATTACGGAAACATAATAGTTTGAGGAAGATGAAGAGTATATTTGATAGAAAAGGAAATGAAGAATATCTTTGATAAAAATGCAAGTCATAGTTTAATTGACATGATAGCAAATGTAATATTTTGCTACTGCTTGTGAAAATGTTAGAAAGCCCTCAGCATGTGTTTGTCAAATGTAATGATAATCCATATTTTTATTTTTATTTTGAAGAGATAGGGGAATCAACAACAGTCTCCGTCATATTATCCCTGTGGGCATGGTTTGAATTCATAAAGCTACCACTATAGCCCTGCCCCACCTCGGTAAGAATTTTACTCCAAGTGAAGGGGACCTTGGAGGGGCTCGAGATTGGAACCGCCACCCATAATTCATAATTATGGTCTATGGTTTCGTTTGGAACTTTAACATAGTTCTATCTCCTTCAAAAAATAAGGGTGATACTCCTCAATGATTTGAATCAATGCAATATTTTACTTCATTTGTTAAAACAAATGGATTGTAGGATGTTATTCCTTCAAGCTTTCATTATATATGGTATAATGGACTCCTTGGACAAACTTGTATAGCATAAATATTGGATATATTATTGTTATCTAATGCATGCAAACAAAGTATACAATCTCTTCAAAAAAATTATTGCAAGCAAGATTAGATCATAAACCCATTCTCTTCAAATATGATTTATTCAACAATGGACATTCAAATTTATTTTGCTTTTATTTTGTGGTTTCAATAACCTAATTTCTTTCAGATGGTTATGTTATAGTGGGATGAAGCAAAATTTGAAAGATCACATATGTCTAGGTGTGTTCAAAATACAAAATATTTAAATGAGCAAATTAAGATTTAGAATGCCAAATTTGTTGGTCACATATTTAAAGAAAATAAGAAAATTGAGTCCAAGCACAAAAATTTCGAAGAGATTGTAGAGATCAATTGAATGGACCAAGATGCATATGTGCAAGAAAAACAATTAGTTTTTATTATCATAAAGTATTGAAAAGGAATCATATTGGTCCCATAAATATAAGGAGATATGGCTCAAGGAAGGACATAGAAATACAAAATTCTCTCATGCTATAGACAAATCCATTTTTTTCACCTCATCAAAAATATTTCAGTTGTAGATTGAAGAAATATTGAGGATGAACAAGATATCAGGAAGGAAGTGATTAATTATTTTTAACATATTTTGTAATATGGTGTGAAAAATAAGGAGGCTTAAGCTAAGCTTTTCCAAAATATTCCATCAATTATCACACAAGGACAAAATGTAAGTTTGATCAGGAATATCTCTATGTAATAGCTACATGAGGTAGTTTTCTCTTTCCATCCTAACAAAGCCACATAATTCCAATGGATTTTTTATAATTTTTTAAAAATATTTTAGGACTTGTTGAAGAGTGAAATGTTAGTTGTGGTTGAAGAGACCCAAAAACAATAAGTGAGATCAATGCCAAATTTATTTAATTGGTTTCCAAGAAAGGCAAGACAAAAAATTATAATAATTTTCATCTAATTAGCCTTCGCGATATTATTTATAAAATCATTTAATAGATTATGGCAAATAGATTGATAAGCATTCTAGATTGTGTTATATTAAAGAAACAATGTGGTTTTGTTCATGGTAAACAAATTCTCGATGGTATATTCATTGTATAGGAGGCCATACATTCTCTTTATTTCATTCCATGAAACAACTAAGTATGCTTATGAAAGTAGATATAAACAAAGATATGATAAGGTTTGTTGGAGATTTCTAAATGATACTCCTCAAAAAATGATTTTCATAAGGTTGGTCTCAATGAATTAGATGTTATACCACTCCAGATTATTCTATATTGGAAAGTCATCTCCAAAGAAAGGATAAATCAATGTATTTTTAGTTGCAATAAATGGGCCCTTCAAATTTCATCTCCAACTTATTAATGATGTTTTTCTTCTAGGTTATCCCACAATCAATAGTCAGTGAGGCCATGGAGTTTAAATTAACATTATCATGTTATGAGGAGGTTGTTGGATAATTTATTAATACTACAAAATCTATGATCTTTTCATTAACATTGCCCTAAATTTCAACGAATTATTGTTGATTGTTTAGGGTTTAAGATTGAAATTTTTCCATCAACAAATTTTGGTATTTTTTAATCTCATAAAGGAAAGAATAAAGAGCTTTAGGACTCAATTTTGAATAGAATAAAATTTGGCAACATAGGTTGAAAAGGTAAGTTCTTAACTATGGCTAGAAGGCTACAATTCATAAAGACTACGTTGCAATCTATCCCTATATATGATGTCACTTCCAATATTGTCAACAAGTATAGCATCCAAATTTGATAAAATTCAATGAGAGTTTCCTTGGAAATGACATGAGCAAATATTAAGTTTGTAAGTAGGATAGGGTTTGTAAAGAAAATAATATTTGATGGGTGGCTTATAAAATTGCCAACTTCTAAGTTTGGTCGGGGCAAACTTGGTAAGAGATTATTCCAAGAGTTGGACGAAAATGTTACTTCAAAAATATATGAGGTCTCTTGATGCAATGAACTTTTTCAAGAAACAAACCCTACCTTAAGAACATGTAACTTCATATTAAATAGTTTGCAATTGATCAAAGAACATATTAGACGGTCAGTCAATAACGATACTACAAATTTTTTGTTTGGAATTTTGTGTTTTGATGCTTAGTTGAAGGCTTATTCTCTTATTTCTTATTCAAAATGACAACCCTTAGCTCGAGCATGTCTAGCTTATAAATGTCCGAAGGTCAAATATTATATTAATGTGCACAACGAATCCAAATCATGGATTTCTATTAGTAACCTAAATGGAGAGGAACTCAAACGAATAGCACATGAGCTTCAAAATATTCTTCAAGAGTCCTATTCCCCTATTTTTATGCAAAAGTACAAGTTTTGAATCCATCTAAAGATGTTGAATACTTTATCAAGTTAGTATATGAAGGATTTAGAGCAATCAAAATTTTCTAATCTCAATTATTTCCCTTGGAAAAATGTTTGGTCATTAGAGATCCTTAGACCTTAACATTCCTTTGGTTAGCATCCCAAAGTAAGATTCTTATAGGAGTCTAAAAATAAGAGGATATCATGGAAATTTTTAGGTATGTCTTGTGTAAGAAGGATTTACAAACATCATATCATTTACTTCCATTGTCCCTTTGCTTCTACCATTTGTTGCTTTTTCAAAAATATGTGAATATATTTGTAGCTCCATCAACATTGAAAGAGTTGGTGATATTTTTACTTAATTGTTTCAAAGATATAGCATTATGTATCATATAGAGGATTGGTCTTGCCTTTATTTTTTGAAATTCATGGCTTGAAAGGAATAATAGAATATTGAAAAAAAGATCTCCAAATCATAAGTATTTGGAGTCGTATTATTACCTCTTGAAAATTGTTTATGAAAATGGTGCTTATCATGGGAAGCAGTGTAGAAAAACATGAATTGATCTATTGGTGGAAATGTCTAGAAATTGGATTTATCAAAATGGATTTTGATGGTGCTTCCAAAGGAAATCTAGCAAAAGTATGAAGTGGTGGCATCTTTTGAAATAATGAAAGCTAAATTCTCCACTTAGAATCATATGGAACATCAACTAACAACCATGCTATGCAAAGGTACTTCTTATAAGGATTAAAATTGCTATGAAAATATAATTTGATTGAGAGGGATTCACAAATACTTGCAAGGATCAAAATTACAATTGAAGGGGGATGAAAATATATTATGATCGAAAGGGATTCACAACTTATCATTAGTGTTATGAACAAAAGTGGATTAAGATTGAATAGATAAAAATATTATTACTAAGTTAATTTATTGTGAGAAGCAATCGCTTGAAAATGTGAGAATATTTATAGAGAAGAAAATTGGATGGCAATTAATTTTCCTAATCACGATGTTGATCTTCATCTTGGTGAAATCAAATTTTAGAAGGTAATTAACTTAGATATGGTTAATTAACTTAACAACAAATATAATATGTTATAATATTATGTTATTTTAATGAATGGCTCACAATAAAACCACATATAGATCATTAAAAATATATTATTGTAATAAAAACCCCACTAGAAACTATACATAGTTTATTGAAAAAACATTTTTTAAAAGTGAAAATGAAATATTTAAAATTTTTAATGTAATCTAAATATTATTAAAAATCATCTTCAAATATGCTTATAAACTATATTGTTGTTTATATCTTATAATTAATTAAATGAATCTTGTTTAACACATTTGTTGATAGTTCAGGGTTTAAGATTGAAATTTTCCCATCAACAAATTTTGGTATTTTTTAATCTCATAAAGGAAAGAATAAAGAGCTTTAGGACTCAATTTTGAATAGAATAAAATTTGGCAACATAGGTTGAAAAGGTAAGTTCTTAACTATGGCTAGAAGGCTACAATTCATAAAGACTACGTTGCAATCTATCCCTATATATGATGTCACTTCCAATATTGTCAACAAGTATAGCATCCAAATTTGATAAAA
The DNA here is from genome assembly GCA_028583015.1 of Wollemia nobilis. Taxonomy (NCBI): domain Eukaryota; kingdom Viridiplantae; phylum Streptophyta; class Pinopsida; order Araucariales; family Araucariaceae; genus Wollemia; species Wollemia nobilis. The sequence goes on from JAQPPZ010016670.1 coordinate 4,192,381, forward strand.
TTCAATGAGAGTTTCCTTGGAAATGACATGAGCAAATATTAAGTTTGTAAGTAGGATAGGGTTTGTAAAGAAAATAATATTTGAGGGGTGGCTTATAAAATTGCCAACTTCTAAGTTTGGTCGGGGCAAACTTGGTAAGAGATTATTCCAAGAGTTGGACGAAAATGTTACTTCAAAAATATATGAGGTCTCTTGATGCAATGAACTTTTTCAAGAAACAAACCCTACCTTAAGAACATGTAACTTCATATTAAATAGTTTGCAATTGATCAAAGAACATATTAGACGGTCAGTCAATAACGATACTACAAATTTTTTGTTTGGAAATTTGTGTTTTGATGCTTAGTTGAAGGCTTATTCTCTTATTTCTTATTCAAAATGACAACCCTTAGCTCGAGCATGTCTAGCTTATAAAGGTCCGAAGGTCAAATATTATATTAATGTGCACAACGAATCCAAATCATGGATTTCTATTAGTAACCTAAATGGAGAGGAACTCAAACGAATAGCACATGAGCTTCAAAAGATGCTTCAAGAGTTCTATTCCCCTATTTTTATGCAAAAGTGCAAGTTTTGAATCCATCTAAAGATGTTGAATACTTTATCAAGTTAGTATATGAAGGATTTAGAGCAATCAAAATTTTCTAATCTCAATTATTTCCCTTGGAAAAATGTTTGGTCATTAGAGATCCTTAGACCTTAACATTCCTTTGGTTAGCATCCCAAAGTAAGATTCTTATAGGAGTCTAAAAATAAGAGGATATCATGGAAATTTTTAGGTATGTCTTGTGTAAGAAGGATTTACAAACATCATATCATTTACTTCCATTGTCCCTTTGCTTCTACCATTTTTTGCTTTTTTCAAAAATATGTGAATATATTGGTAGCTCCATCAACATTGAAAGAGTTGGTGATATTTTTACTTAATTGTTTCAAAGATATAGCATTATGTATCATATAGAGTATTGGTCTTGCCTTTATTTTTTGAAATTCATGGCTTGAAAGGAATAATAGAATATTGAAAAAAAGATCTCCAAATCATAAGTATTTGGAGTCGTATTATTACCTCTTGAAAATTGTTTATGAAAATGGTGCTTATCATGGGAAGCAGTGTAGAAAAACATGAATTGATCTATTGGTGGAAATGTCTAGAAATTGGATTTATCAAAATGGATTTTGATGGTGCTTCCAAAGGAAATCTAGCAAAAGTATGAAGTGGTGGCATCTTTTGAAATAATGAAAGCTAAATTCTCCACTTAGAATCATATGGAACATCAACTAACAACCATGCTATGCAAAGGTACTTCTTATAAGGATTAAAATTGCTATGAAAATATAATTTGATTGAGAGGGATTCACAAATACTTGCAAGGATCAAAATTACAATTGAAGGGGGATGAAAATATATTATGATCGAAAGGGATTCACAACCTATCATTAGTGTTATGAACAAAAGTGGATTAAGATTGAATAGATAAAAATATTATTACTAAGTTAATTTATTGTGAGAAGCAATCGCTTGAAAATGTGAGAATATCTATAGAGAAGAAAATTGGATGGCAATTAATTTTGCTAATCACGATGTTGATCTTCATCTTGGTGAAATCAAAGTTTAGAAGGTAATTAACTTAGATATGGTTAATTAACTTAACAACAAATATAATATGTTATAATATTATGTTATTTTAATGAATGGCTCACAATAAAACCACATATAGATCATTAAAAATATATTATTGTAATAAAAACCCCACTAGAAACTATACATAGTTTATTGAAAAAACATTTTTTAAAAGTGAAAATGAAATTTTTAAAATCTTTAATTTAATCTAAATATTATTAAAAATCATCTTCAAATATGCTTATAAACTATATTGTTGTTTATATCTTATAATTAATTAAATGAATCTTGTTTAACACATTTGTTGATAGTTTAGGGTTTAAGATTGAAATTTTTCCATCAACAAATTTTGGTATTTTTTAATCTCATAAAGGAAAGAATAAAGAGCTTTAGGACTCAATTTTGAATAGAATAAAATTTGGCAACATAGGTTGAAAAGTTAAGTTCTTAACTATGGCTAGAAGGCTACAATTCATAAAGACTACGTTGCAATCTATCCCTATATATGATGTCACTTCCAATATTGTCAACAAGTATAGCATCCAAATTTGATAAAATTCAATGAGAGTTTCCTTGGAAATGACATGAGCAAATATTAAGTTTGTAAGTAGGATAGCGTTTGTAAAGAAAATAATATTTGAGGGGTGGCTTATAAAATTGCCAACTTCTAAGTTTGGTCGGGGCAAACTTGGTAAGAGATTATTCCAAGAGTTGGACGAAAATGTTACTTCAAAAATATATGACTAGCTTATAAAGGTCCGAAGGTCAAATATTATATTAATGTGCACAACGAATCCAAATCATGGATTTCTATTAGTAACCTAAATGGAGAGGAACTCAAACGAATAGCACATGAGCTTCAAAAGATGCTTCAAGAGTTCTATTCCCCTATTTTTATGCAAAAGTGCAAGTTTTGAATCCATCTAAAGGTGTTGAATACTTTATCAAGTTAGTATATGAAGGATTTAGAGCAATCAAAATTTTCTAATCTCAATTATTTCCCTTGGAAAAATGTTTGGTCATTAGAGATCCTTAGACCTTAACATTCCTTTGGTTAGCATCCCAAAGTAAGATTCTTATAGGAGTCTAAAAATAAGAGGATATCATGGATCTTTTAGGTATGTCTTGTGTAAGAAGGATTTACAAACATCATATCATTTACTTCCATTGTCCCTTTGCTTCTACCATTTGTTGCTTTTTCAAAAATATGTGAATATATTGGTAGCTCCATCAACATTGAAAGAGTTGGTGATATTTTTACTTAATTGTTTCAAAGATATAGCATTATGTATCATATAGAGGATTGGTCTTGCCTTTATTTTTTGAAATTCATGGCTTGAAAGGAATAATAGAATATTGAAAAAAAGATCTCCAAATCATAAGTATTTGGAGTCGTATTATTACCTCTTGAAAATTGTTTATGAAAATGGTGCTTATCATGGGAAGCAGTGTATAAAAACATGAATTGATCTATTGGTGGAAATGTCTAGAAATTGGATTTATCAAAATGGATTTTAATGGTGCTTCCAAAGGAAATCTAGCAAAAGTATGAAGTGGTGGCATCTTTTGAAATAATGAAAGCTAAATTCTCCACTTAGAATCATATGGAACATCAACTAACAACCATGCTATGCAAAGGTACTTCTTATAAGGATTAAAATTGCTATGAAAATATAATTTGATTGAGAGGGATTCACAAATACTTGCAAGGATCAAAATTACAATTGAAGGGGGATGAAAATATATTATGATCGAAAGGGATTCACAACTTATCATTAGTGTTATGAACAAAAGTGGATTAAGATTGAATAGATAAAAATATTATTACTAAGTTAATTTATTGTGAGAAGCAATCGCTTGAAAATGTGAGAATATCTATAGAGAAGAAAATTGGATGGCAATTAATTTTGCTAATCACGATGTTGATCTTCATCTTGGTGAAATCAAATTTTAGAAGGTAATTAACTTAGATATGGTTAATTAACTTAACAAAAAATATAATATGTTATAATATTATGTTATTTTAATGAATGGCTCACAATAAAACCACATATAGATCATTAAAAATATATTATTGTAATAAAAACCCCACTAGAAACTATACATAGTTTATTGAAAAAACATTTTTTAAAAGTGAAAATGAAATTTTTAAAATCTTTAATTTAATCTAAATATTATTAAAAATCATCTTCAAATATGCTTATAAACTATATTGTTGTTTATATCTTATAATTAATTAAATGAATCTTGTTTAACACATTTGTTGATAGTTTAGGGTTTAAGATTGAAATTTTTCCATCAACAAATTTTGGTATTTTTTAATCTCATAAAGGAAAGAATAAAGAGCTTTAGGACTCAATTTTGAATAGAATAAAATTTGGCAACATAGGTTGAAAAGGTAAGTTCTTAACTATGGCTAGAAGGCTACAATTCATAAAGACTACGTTGCAATCTATCCCTATATATGATGTCACTTCCAATATTGTCAACAAGTATAGCATCCAAATTTGATAAAATTCAATGAGAGTTTCCTTGGAAATGACATGAGCAAATATTAATTTTGTAAGTAGGACAGGGTTTGTAAAGAAAATAATATTTGAGGGGTGGCTTATAAAATTGCCAACTTCTAAGTTTGGTCAGGGCAAACTTGGTAAGAGATTATTCCAAGAGTTGGACGAAAATGTTACTTCAAAAATATATGAGGTCTCTTGATGCAATGAACTTTTTCAAGAAACAAACCCTACCTTAAGAACATGTAACATCATATTAAATAGTTTGCAATTGATCAAAGAACATATTAGACGATCAGTCAATAATGATACTACAAATTTTTTGTTTGGAAATTTGTGTTTTGATGCTTAGTTGAAGGCTTATTCTCTTATTTCTTATTCAAAATGACAACCCTTAGCTCGAGCATGTCTAGCTTATAAAGGTCCGAAGGTCAAATATTATATTAATGTGCACAACGAATCCAAATCATGGATTTCTATTAGTAACCTAAATGGAGAGGAACTCAAACGAATAGCACATGAGCTTCAAAAGATGCTTCAAGAGTTCTATTCCCCTATTTTTATGCAAAAGTGCAAGTTTTGAATCCATCTAAAGATGTTGAATACTTTATCAAGTTAGTATATGAAGGATTTAGAGCAATCAAAATTTTCTAATCTCAATTATTTCCCTTGGAAAAATGTTTGGGCATTAGAGATCCTTAGACCTTAACATTCCTTTGGTTAGCATCCCAAAGTAAGATTCTTATAGGAGGCTAAAAATAAGAGGATATCATGGATCTTTTAGGTATGTCTTGTGTAAGAAGGATTTACAAACATCATATCATTTACTTCCATTGTCCCTTTGCTTCTACCATTTGTTGTTTTTTCAAAAATATGTTAATATATTGGTAGCTCCATCAACATTGAAAGAGTTGGTGATATTTTTACTTAATTGTTTCAAAGATATAGCATTATGCATCATATAGAGGATTGGTCTTGCCTTTATTTTTTGAAATTCATGGCTTGAAAGGAATAATAGAATATTGAAAAAAAGATCTCCAAATCATAAGTATTTGGAGTCGTATTATTACCCCTTGAAAATTGTTTATGAAAATGGTGCTTATCATGGGAAGCAGTGTAGAAAAACATGAATTGATCTATTGGTGGAAATGTCTAGAAATTGGATTTATCAAAATGGATTTTGATGGTGCTTCCAAAGGAAATCTAGCAAAAGTATGAAGTGGTGGCATCTTTTGAAATAATGAAAGCTAAATTCTCCACTTAGAATCATATGGAACATCAACTAACAACCATGCTATGCAAAGGTACTTGTTATAAGGATTAAAATTGCTATGAAAATATAATTTGATTGAGAGGGATTCACAAATACTTGCAAGGATCAAAATTACAATTGAAGGGGGATGAAATATATTATGATTGAAAGGGATTCACAACTTATCATTAGTGTTATGAACAAAAGTGGATTAATATTGAATAGATAAAAATATTATTACTAAGTTAATTTATTGTGAGAAGCAATCGCTTGAAAATGTGAGAATATCTATAGAGAAGAAAATTGGATGGCAATTAATTTTGCTAATCACGATGTTGATCTTCATCTTGGTGAAATCAAAGTTTAGAAGGTAATTAACTTAGATATGGTTAATTAACTTAACAACAAATATAATATGTTATAATATTATGTTATTTTAATGAATGGCTCACAATAAAACCACATATAGATCATTAAAAATATATTATTGTAATAAAAACCCCACTAGAAACTATACATAGTTTATTGAAAAAACATTTTTTAAAAGTGAAAATGAAATTTTTAAAATCTTTAATTTAATCTAAATATTATTAAAAATCATCTTCAAATATGATTATAAACTATATTGTTGTTTATATCTTATAATTAATTAAATGAATCTTGTTTAACACATTTGTTGATAGTTTAGGGTTTAAGATTGAAATTTTTACATCAACAAATTTTGGTATTTTTTAATCTCATAAAGGAAAGAATAAAGAGCTTTAGGACTCAATTTTGAATAGAATAAAATTTGGCAACATAGGTTGAAAAGGTAAGTTCTTAACTATGGCTAGAAGGCTACAATTCATAAAGACTACATTGCAATCTATCCCTATATATGATGTCACTTCAAATATTGTCAACAAGTATAGCATCCAAATTTGATAAAATTCAATGAGATTTTCCTTGGAAATGACATGAGCAAATATTATGTTTGTAAGTATGATAGGGTTTGTAAAGAAAATAATATTTGAGGGGTGGCTTATAAAATTGCCAACTTCTAAGTTTGGTCGGGGCAAACTTGGTAAGAGATTATTCCAAGAGTTGGAAGAAAATGTTACTTCAAAAATATATTACTAGCTTATAAAGGTCCGAAGGTCAAATATTATATTAATGTGCACAACGAATCCAAATCATGGATTTCTATTAGTAACCTAAATGGAGAGGAACTCAAATGAATAGCACATGAGCTTCAAAAGATGCTTCAAGAGTTCTATTCCCCTATTTTTATGCAAAAGTGCAAGTTTTAAATCCATCTAAATATGTTGAATACTTTATCAACTTAGTATATGAAGGATTTAGAGCAATCAAAATTTTCTAATCTCAATTATTTCCCTTGGAAAAATTTTTGGTCATTAGAGATCCTTAGACCTTAACATTCCTTTGGTTAGCATCCCAAAGTAAGATTCTTATAGGAGTCTAAAAATAAGAGGATATCATGGAAATTTTTAGGTATGTATTGTGTAAGAAGGATTTACAAACATCATATCATTTACTTCCATTGTCCCTTTGCTTCTACCATTTGTTGCTTTTTCAAAAATATGTGAATATATTTGTAGCTCCATCAACATTGAAAGAGTTGGTGATATTTTTACTTAATTGTTTCAAAGATATAGCATTATGTATCATATAGAGGATTGGTCTTGCCTTTATTTTTTGAAATTCATGGCTTGAAAGGAATAATAGAATATTGAAAAAAAGATCTCCAAATCATAAGTATTTGGAGTCGTATTATTACCTCTTGAAAATTGTTTATGAAAATGGTGCTTATCATGGGAAGCAGTGTAGAAAAACATGAATTGATCTATTGGTGGAAATGTCTAGAAATTGGATTTATCAAAATGGATTTTGATGGTGCTTCCAAAGGAAATCTAGCAAAAGTATGAAGTGGTGGCATCTTTTGAAATAATGAAAGCCAAATTCTCCACTTAGAATCATATGGAACATCAACTAACAACCATGCTATGCAAAGGTACTTCTTATAAGGATTAAAATTGCTATGAAAATATAATTTGATTGAGAGGGATTCACAAATACTTGCAAGGATCAAAATTACAATTGAAGGGGGATGAAAATATATTATGATCGAAAGGGACTCACAACTTATCATTAGTGTTATGAACAAAAGTGGATTAAGATTGAATAGATAAAAATATTATTACTAAGTTAATTTATTGTGAGAAGCAATCGCTTGAAAATGTGAGAATATCTATAGAGAAGAAAATTGGATGGCAATTAATTTTGCTAATCACGATGTTGATCTTCATCTTGGTGAAATCAAATTTTAGAAGGTAATTAACTTAGATATGGTTAATTAACTTAACAAAAAATATAATATATTATAATATTATGTTATTTTAATGAATGGCTCACAATAAAACCACATATAGATCATTAAAAATATATTATTGTAATAAAAACCCCACTAGAAACTATACATAGTTTATTGAAAAAACATTTTTTAAAAGTGAAAATGAAATTTTTAAAATCTTTAATTTAATCTAAATATTATTAAAAATCATCTTCAAATATGCTTATAAACTATATTGTTGTTTATATCTTATAATTAATTAAATGAATCTTGTTTAACACATTTGTTGATAGTTTAGGGTTTAAGATTGAAATTTTTCCATCAACAAATTTTGGTATTTTTTAATCTCATAAAGGAAAGAATAAAGAGCTTTAGGACTCAATTTTGAATAGAATAAAATTTGGCAACATAGGTTGAAAAGGTAAGTTCTTAACTATGGCTAGAAGGCTACAATTCATAAATACTACGTTGCAATCTATCCCTATATATGATGTCACTTCCAATATTGTCAACAAGTATAGCATCCAAATTTGATAAAATTCAATGAGAGTTTCCTTGGAAATGACATGAGCAAATATTAAGTTTGTAAGTAGGATAGGGTTTGTAAAGTAAATAATATTTGAGGGGTGGCTTATAAAATTGCCAACTTCTAAGTTTGGTCGGGGCAAACTTGGTAAGAGATTATTCCAAGAGTTGGACGAAAATGTTACTTCAAAAATATATGAGGTCTCTTGATGCAATGAACTTTTTCAAGAAACAAACCCTACCTTAAGAACATGTAACTTCATATTAAATAGTTTGCAATTGATCAAAGAACATATTATACGGTCAGTCAATAACGATACTACAAATTTTTTGTTTGGAAATTTGTGTTTTGATGCTTAGTTGAAGGCTTATTCTCTTATTTCTTATTCAAAATGACAACCCTTAGCTCGAGCATGTCTAGATTATAAAGGTCCGAAGGTCAAATATTATATTAATGTGCACAACGAATCCAAATCATGGATTTCTATTAGTAACCTAAATGGAGAGGAATTCAAACGAATAGCACATGAGCTTCAAAAGATGCTTCTAGAGTTCTATTCCCCTATTTTTATGCAAAAGTACAAGTTTTGAATCCATCTAAAGATGTTGAATACTTTATCAAGTTAGTATATGAAGGATTTAGAGCAATCAAAATTTTCTAATCTCAATTATTTCCCTTGGAAAAATGTTTGGTCATTAGAGATCCTTAGACCTTAACATTCCTTTGGTTAGCATCCCAAAGTAAGATTCTTATAGGAGTCTAAAAATAAGAGGATATCATGGAAATTTTTAGGTATGTCTTGTGTATGAAGGATTTACAAACATCATATCATTTACTTCCATTGTCCCTTTGCTTCTACCATTTTTTGCTTTTTTCAAAAATATGTGAATATATTGGTAGCTCCATCAACATTGAAAGAGTTGGTGATATTTTTACTTAATTGTTTCAAAGATATAGCATTATGTATCATATAGAGGATTGGTCTTGCCTTTATTTTTTGAAATTCATGGCTTGAAAGGAATAATAGAATATTGAAAAAATATCTCCAAATCATAAGTATTTGGAGTCGTATTATTACCTCTTGAAAATTGTTTATGAAAATGGTGCTTATCATGGGAAGCAGTGTAGAAAAACATGAATTGATCTATTTGTGGAAATGTCTAGAAATTGGATTTATCAAAATGGATTTTGATGGTGCTTCCAAAGGAAATCTAGCAAAAGTATGAAGTGGTGGCATCTTTTGAAATAATGAAAGCTAAATTCTCCACTTAGAATCATATGGAACATCAACTAACAACCATGCTATGCAAAGGTACTTCTTATAAGGATTAAAATTGCTATGAAAATATAATTTGATTGAGAGGGATTCACAAATACTTGCAAGGATCAAAATTACAATTGAAGGGGGATGAAAATATATTATGATCGAAAGGGATTCACAACCTATCATTAGTGTTATGAACAAAAGTGGATTAAGATTGAATAGATAAAAATATTATTACTAAGTTAATTTATTGTGAGAAGCAATCGCTTGAAAATGTGAGAATATCTATAGAGAAGAAAATTGGATGGCAATTAATTTTGCTAATCACGATGTTGATCTTCTTCTTGGTGAAATCAAAGTTTAGAAGGTAATTAACTTAGATATGGTTAATTAACTTAACAACAAATATAATATGTTATAATATTATGTTATTTTAATGAATGGCTCACAATAAAACCACATATAGATCATTAAAAATATATTATTGTAATAAAAACCCCACTAGAAACTATACATAGTTTATTGAAAAAACATTTTTTAAAAGTGAAAATGAAATTTTTAAAATCTTTAATTTAATCTAAATATTATTAAAAATCATCTTCAAATATGCTTATAAACTATATTGTTGTTTATATCTTATAATTAATTAAATGAATCTTGTTTAACACATTTGTTGATAGTTTAGGGTTTAAGATTGAAATTTTTCCTTCAACATATTTTGGTATTTTTTAATCTCATAAAGGAAAGAATAAAGAGCTTTAGGACTCAATTTTGAATAGAATAAAATTTGGCAACATAGGTTGAAAAGGTAAGTTCTTAACTATGGCTAGAAGGCTACAATTCATAAAGACTACGTTGCAATCTATCCCTATATATGATGTCACTTCCAATATTGTCAACAAGTATAGCATCCAAATTTGATAAAATTCAATGAGAGTTTCCTTGGAAATGACATGAGCAAATATTAAGTTTGTAAGTAGGATAGAGTTTGTAAAGAAAATAATATTTGAGGGGTGGCTTATAAAATTGCCAACTTCTAAGTTTGGTCGGGGCAAACTTGGTAAGAGATTATTCCAAGAGTTGGAAGAAAATGTTACTTCAAAAATATATGACTAGCTTATAAAGGTCCGAAGGTCAAATATTATATTAATGTGCACAACGAATCCAAATCATGGATTTCTATTAGTAACCAAAATTGAGAGGAACTCAAACGAATAGCACATGAGCTTCAAAAGATGCTTCAAGAGTTCTATTCCCCTATTTTTATGCAAAAGTGCAAGTTTTGAATCCATCTAAAGGTGTTGAATACTTTATCAAGTTAGTATATGAAGGATTTAGAGCAATCAAAATTTTCTAATCTCAATTATTTCCCTTGGAAAAATGTATGGTCATTAGAGATCCTTAGACCTTAACATTCCTTTGGTTAGCATCCCAAAGTAAGATTCTTATAGGAGTCTAAAAATAAGAGGATATCATGGATCTTTTAGGTATGTCTTGTGTAAGAAGGATTTACAAACATCATATCATTTACTTCCATTGTCCCTTTGCTTCTACCATTTGTTGCTTTTTCAAAAATATGTGAATATATTGGTAGCTCCATCAACATTGAAAGAGTTGGTGATATTTTTACTTAATTGTTTCAAAGATATAGCATTATGTATCATATAGAGGATTGGTCTTGCCTTTATTTTTTGAAATTCATGGCTTGAAAGGAATAATAGAATATTGAAAAAAATATCTCCAAATCATAAGTATTTGGAGTCGTATTATTACCTCTTGAAAATTGTTTATGAAAATGGTGCTTATCATGGGAAGCAGTGTATAAAAACATGAATTGATCTATTTGTGGAAATGTCTAGAAATTGGATTTATCAAAATGGATTTTGATGGTGCTTCCAAAGGAAATCTAGCAAAAGTATGAAGTGGTGGCATCTTTTGAAATAATGAAAGCTAAATTCTCCACTTAGAATCATATGGAACATCAACTAACAACCATGCTATGCAAAGGTACTTCTTATAAGGATTAAAATTTCTATGAAAATATAATTTGATTGAGAGGGATTCACAAATACTTGCAAGGATCAAAATTACAATTGAAGGGGGATGAAAATATATTATGATCGAAAGGGATTCACAACTTATCATTAGTGTTATGAACAAAAGTGGATTAAGATTGAATAGATAAAAATATTATTACTAAGTTAATTTATTGTGAGAAGCAATCGCTTGAAAATGTGAGAATATCTATAGAGAAGAAAATTGGATGGCAATTAATTTTGCTAATCACGATGTTGATCTTCATCTTGGTGAAATCAAATTTTAGAAGGTAATTAACTTAGATATGGTTAATTAACTTAACAACAAATATAATATGTTATAATATTATGTTATTTTAATGAATGGCTCACAATAAAACCACATATAGATCATTAAAAATATATTATTGTAATAAAAACCCCACTAGAAACTATACATAGTTTATTGAAAAAACATTTTTTAAAAGTGAAAATGAAATTTTTAAAATCTTTAATTTAATCTAAATATTATTAAAAATCATCTTCAAATATGCTTATAAACTATATTGTTGTTTATATCTTATAATTAATTAAATGAATCTTGTTTAACACATTTGTTGATAGTTTAGGGTTTAAGATTGAAATTTTTCCATCAACAAATTTTGGTATTTTTTAATCTCATAAAGGAAAGAATAAAGAGCTTTAGGACTCAATTTTGAATAGAATAAAATTTGGCAACATAGGTTGAAAAGGTAAGTTCTTAACTATGGCTAGAAGGCTACAATTCATAAAGACTACGTTGCAATCTATCCCTATATATGATGTCACTTCAAATATTGTCAACAAGTATAGCATCCAAATTTGATAAAATTCAATGAGAGTTTCCTTGGAAATGACATGAGCAAATATTATGTTTGTAAGTATGATAGGGTTTGTAAAGAAAATAATATTTGAGGGGTGGCTTATAAAATTGCCAACTTCTAAGTTTGGTCGGGGCAAACTTGGTAAGAGATTATTCCAAGAGTTGGAAGAAAATGTTACTTCAAAAATATATTACTAGCTTATAAAGGTCCGAAGGTCAAATATTATATTAATGTGCACAACGAATCCAAATCATGGATTTCTATTAGTAACCTAAATGGAGAGGAACTCAAATGAATAGCACATGAGCTTCAAAAGATGCTTCAAGAGTTCTATTCCCCTATTTTTATGCAAAAGTGCAAGTTTTAAATCCATCTAAATATGTTGAATACTTTATCAACTTAGTATATGAAGGATTTAGAGCAATCAAAATTTTCTAATCTCAATTATTTCCCTTGGAAAAATGTTTGGTCATTAGAGATCCTTAGACCTTAACATTCCTTTGGTTAGCATCCCAAAGTAAGATTCTTATAGGAGTCTAAAAATAAGAGGATATCATGGAAATTTTTAGGTATGTATTGTGTAAGAAGGATTTACAAACATCATATCATTTACTTCCATTGTCCCTTTGCTTCTACCATTTGTTGCTTTTTCAAAAATATGTGAATATATTTGTAGCTCCATCAACATTGAAAGAGTTGGTGATATTTTTACTTAATTGTTTCAAAGATATAGCATTATGTATCATATAGAGGATTGGTCTTGCCTTTATTTTTTGAAATTCATGGCTTGAAAGGAATAATAGAATATTGAAAAAAAGATCTCCAAATCATAAGTATTTGGAGTCGTATTATTACCCCTTGAAAATTGTTTATGAAAATGGTGCTTATCATGGGAAGCAGTGTAGAAAAACATGAATTGATCTAGTGGTGGAAATGTCTAGAAATTGGATTTATCAAAATGGATTTTGATGGTGCTTCCAAAGGAAATCTAGCAAAAGTATGAAGTGGTGGCATCTTTTGAAATAATGAAAGCTAAATTCTCCACTTAAAATCATATGGAACATCAACTAACAACCATGCTATGAAAAGGTACTTCTTATAAGGAATAAAATTGCTATGAAAATATAATTTGATTGAGAGGGATTCACAAATACTTGCAAGGATCAAAATTACAATTGAAGGGGGATGAAAATATATTATGATCGAAAGGGACTCACAACCTATCATTAGTGTTATGAACAAAAGTGGATTAAGATTGAATAGATAAAAATATTATTACTAAGTTAATTTATTGTGAGAAGCAATCGCTTGAAAATGTGAGAATATCTATAGAGAAGAAAATTGGATGGCAATTAATTTTGCTAATCACGATGTTGATCTTCATCTTGGTGAAATCAAAGTTTAGAAGGTAATTAACTTAGATATGGTTAATTATCTTAACAACAAATATAATATGTTATAATATTATGTTATTTTAATGAATGGCTCACAATAAAACCACATATAGATCATTAAAAATATATTATTGTAATAAAAACCCCACTAGAAACTATACATAGTTTATTGAAAAAACATTTTTTAAAAGTGAAAATGAAATTTTTAAAATCTTTAATTTAATCTAAATATTATTAAAAATCATCTTCAAATATGCTTATAAACTATATTGTTGTTTATATCTTATAATTAATTAAATGAATCTTGTTTAACACATTTGTTGATAGTTTAGGGTTTAAGATTGAAATTTTTCCATCAACAAATTTTGGTATTTTTTAATCTGAAAGAATAAAGAGCTTTAGGACTCAATTTTGAATAGAATAAAATTTGGCAACATAGGTTGAAAAGGTAAGTTCTTAACTATGGCTAGAAGGCTACAATTCATAAATACTACGTTGCAATCTATCCCTATATATGATGTCACTTCCAATATTGTCAACAAGTATAGCATCCAAATTTGATAAAATTCAATGAGAGTTTCCTTGGAAATGACATGAGCAAATATTAAGTTTGTAAGTAGGATAGGGTTTGTAAAGAAAATAATATTTGAGGGGTGGCTTATAAAATTGCCAACTTCTAAGTTTGGTCGGGGCAAACTTGGTAAGAGATTATTCCAAGAGTTGGACGAAAATGTTACTTCAAAAATATATGAGGTCTCTTGATGCAATGAACTTTTTCAAGAAACAAACCCTACCTTAAGAACATGTAACTTCATATTAAATAGTTTGCAATTGATAAAAGAACATATTAGACGGTCAGTCAATAACGATACTACAAATTTTTTGTTTGGAAATTTGTGTTTTGATGCTTAGTTGAAGGCTTATTCTCTTATTTCTTATTCAAAATGACAACCCTTAGCTCGAGCATGTCTAGCTTATAAAGGTCCGAAGGTCAAATATTATATTAATGTGCACAACGAATCCAAATCATGGATTTCTATTAGTAACCTAAATGGAGAGGAACTCAAACGAATAGCACATGAGCTTCAAAAGATGCTTCAAGAGTTCTATTCCCCTATTTTTATGCAAAAGTGCAAGTTTTGAATCCATCTAAAGATGTTGAATACTTTATCAAGTTAGTATATGAAGGATTTAGAGCAATCAAAATTTTCTAATCTCAATTATTTCCCTTGGAAAAATGTTTGGTCATTAGAGATCCTTAGACCTTAACATTCCTTTGGTTAGCATCCCAAAGTAGGATTCTTATAGGAGTCTAAAAATAAGAGGATATCATGGATCTTTTAGGTATGTCTTGTGTAAGAAGGATTTACAAACATCATATCATTTACTTCCATTGTCCCTTTGCTTCTACCATTTGTTGCTTTTTCAAAAATATGTGAATATATTGGTAGCTCCATCAACATTGAAAGAGTTGGTGATATTTTTACTTAATTGTTTCAAAGATATAGCATTATGTATCATATAGAGGATTGGTCTTGCCTTTATTTTTTGAAATTCATGGCTTGAAAGGAATAATAGAATATTGAAAAAAAGATCTCCAAATCATAAGTATTTGGAGTCGTATTATTACCTCTTGAAAATTGTTTATGAAAATGGTGCTTATCATGGGAAGCAGTGTAGAAAAACATGAATTGATCTATTGGTGGAAATGTCTAGAAATTGGATTTATCAAAATGGATTTTGATGGTGCTTCCAAAGGAAATCTAGCAAAAGTATTAAGTGGTGGCATCTTTTGAAATAATGAAAGCTAAATTCTCCACTTAGAATCATATGGAACATCAACTAACAACCATGCTATGCAAAGGTACTTCTTATAAGGATTAAAATTGCTATGAAAATATAATTTGATTGAGAGGGATTCACAAATACTTGCAAGGATCAAAATTACAATTGAAGGGGGATGAAAATATATTATGATCGAAAGGGATTCACAACTTATCATTAGTGTTATGAACAAAAGTGGATTAAGATTGAATAGATAAAAATATTATTACTAAGTTAATTTATTGTGAGAAGCAATCTCTTGAAAATGTGAGAATATCTATAGAGAAGAAAATTGGATGGCAATTAATTTTGCTAATCACGATGTTGATCTTCATCTTGGTGAAATCAAAGTTTAGAAGGTAATTAACTTAGATATGGTTAATTATCTTAACAACAAATATAATATGTTATAATATTATGTTATTTTAATGAATGGCTCACAATAAAACCACATATAGATCATTAAAAATATATTATTGTAATAAAAACCCCACTAGAAACTATACATAGTTTATTGAAAAAACATTTTTTAAAAGTGAAAATGAAATTTTTAAAATCTTTAATTTAATCTAAATATTATTAAAAATCATCTTCGAATATGATTATAAACTATATTGTTGTTTATATCTTATAATTAATTAAATGAATCGTGTTTAACACATTTGTTGATAGTTTAGGGTTTAAGATTGAAATTTTTCCATCAACAAATTTTGTTATTTTTTAATCTCATAAAGGAAAGAATAAAGAGCTTTAGGACTCAATTTTGAATAGAATAAAATTTGGCAACATAGGTTGAAAAGGTAAGTTCTTAACTATGGCTAGAAGGCTACAATTCATAAAGACTACGTTGCAATCTATCCCTATATATGATGTCACTTCCAATATTGTCAACAAGTATAGCATCCAAATTTGATAAAATTCAATGAGAGTTTCCTTGGAAATGACATGAGCAAATATTAAGTTTGTAAGTAGGATAGGGTTTGTAAAGAAAATAATATTTGAGGGGTGGCTTATAAAATTGCCAACTTCTAAGTTTGGTCGGGGCAAACTTGGTAAGAGATTATTCCAAGAGTTGGAAGAAAATGTTACTTCAAAAATATATGACTAGCTTATAAAGGTCCGAAGGTCAAATATTATATTAATGTGCACAACGAATCCAAATCATGGATTTCTATTAGTAACCTAAATGGAGAGGAACTCAAATGAATAGCACATGAGCTTCAAAAGATGCTTCAAGAGTTCTATTCCCCTATTTTTATGCAAAAGTGCAAATTTTAAATCCATCTAAAGATGTTGAATACTTTATCAACTTAGTATATGAAGGATTTAGAGCAATCAAAATTTTCTAATCTCAATTATTTCCCTTGGAAAAATGTTTGGTCATTAGAGATCCTTAGACCTTAACATTCCTTTGGTTAGCATCCCAAAGTAAGATTCTTATAGGAGTCTAAAAATAAGAGGATATCATGGAAATTTTTAGGTATGTCTTGTGTAAGAAGGATTTACAAACATCATATCATTTACTTCCATTGTCCCTTTGCTTCTACCATTTGTTGCTTTTTCAAAAATATGTGAATATATTTGTAGCTCCATCAACATTGAAAGAGTTGGTGATATTTTTACTTAATTGTTTCAAAGATATAGCATTATGTATCATATAGAGGATTGGTCTTGCCTTTATTTTTTGAAATTCATGGCTTGAAAGGAATAATAGAATATTGAAAAAAAGATCTCCAAATCATAAGTATTTGGAGTCGTATTATTACCTCTTGAAAATTGTTTATGAAAATGGTGCTTATCATGGGAAGCATTGTAGAAAAACATGAATTGATCTATTGGTGGAAATGTCTAGAAATTGGATTTATCAAAATGGATTTTGATGGTGCTTCCAAAGGAAATCTAGCAAAAGTCTGAAGTGGTGGCATCTTTTGAAATAATGAAAGCTAAATTCTCCACTTAGAATCATATGGAACATCAACTAACAACCATGCTATGCAAAGGTACTTCTTATAAGGATTAAAATTGCTATGAAAATATAATTTGATTGAGAGGGATTCACAAATACTTGCAAGGATCAAAATTACAATTGAAGGGGGATGAAAATATATTATGATCGAAAGGGATTCACAACTTATCATTAGTGTTATGAACAAAAGTGGATTAATATTGAATAGATAAAAATATTATTACTAAGTTAATTTATTGTGAGAAGCAATCGCTTGAAAATGTGAGAATATCTATAGAGAAGAAAATTGGATGGCAATTAATTTTGCTAATCACGATGTTGATCTTCATCTTGGTGAAATCAAAGTTTAGAAGGTAATTAACTTAGATATGGTTAATTAACTTAACAACAAATATAATATGTTATAATATTATGTTATTTTAATGAATGGCTCACAATAAAACCACATATAGATCATTAAAAATATATTATTGTAATAAAAACCCCACTAGAAACTATACATAGTTTATTGAAAAAACATTTTTTAAAAGTGAAAATGAAATTTTTAAAATCTTTAATTTAATCTAAATATTATTAAAAATCATCTTCAAATATGCTTATAAACTATATTGTTGTTTATATCTTATAATTAATTAAATGAATCTTGTTTAACACATTTGTTGATAGTTTAGGGTTTAAGATTGAAATTTTTCCATCAACAAATTTTGGTATTTTTTAATCTCATAAAGGAAAGAATAAAGAGCTTTAGGACTCAATTTTGAATAGAATAAAGTTTGGCAACATAGGTTGAAAAGGTAAGTTCTTAACTATGGCTAGAATGCTACAATTCATAAAGACTACGTTGCAATCTATCCCTATATATGATGTCACTTCCAATATTGTCAACAAGTATAGCATCCAAATTTGATAAAATTCAATGAGAGTTTCATTGGAAATGACATGAGCAAATATTAAGTTTGTAAGTAGGATAGGGTTTGTAAAGAAAATAATATTTGAGGGGTGGCTTATAAAATTTCCAACTTCTAAGTTTGGTCGAGGCAAACTTGGTAATAGATTATTCCAAGAGTTGGACGAAAATGTTACTTCAAAAATATATGAGTAGCTTATAAAGGTCCGAAGGTCAAATATTATATTAATGTGCACAACGAATCCAAATCATGGATTTCTATTAGTAACCTAAATGGAGAGGAACTCAAACGAATAGCACATGAGCTTCAAAAGATGCTTCAAGAGTTCTATTCCCCTATTTTTATGCAAAAGTGCAAGTTTTGAATCCATCTAAAGATGTTGAATACTTTATCAAGTTAGTATATGAAGGATTTAGAGCAATCAAAATTTTCTAATCTCAATTATTTCCCTTGGAAAAATGTTTGGTCATTAGAGATCCTTAGACCTTAACATTCCTTTGGTTAGCATCCCAAAGTAAGATTCTTATAGGAGTCTAAAAATAAGAGGATATCACGGATCTTTTAGGTATGTCTTGTGTAAGAAGGATTTACAAACATCATATCATTTACTTCCATTGTCCCTTTGCTTCTACCATTTGTTGCTTTTTCAAAAATATGTGAATATATTGGTAGCTCCATCAACATTGAAAGAGTTGGTGATATTTTTACTTAATTGTTTCAAAGATATAGCATTATGCATCATATAGAGGATTGGTCTTGCCTTTATTTTTTGAAATTCATGGCTTGAAAGGACTAATAGAATATTGAAAAAAAGATCTCCAAATCATAAGTATTTGGAGTCGTATTATTACCTCTTGAAAATTGTTTATGAAAATGGTGCTTATCATGGGAAGCAGTGTATAAAAACATGAATTGATCTATTGGTGGAAATGTCTAGAAATTGGATTTATCAAAATGGATTTTGATGGTGCTTCCAAAGGAAATCTAGCAAAAGTATGAAGTGGTGGCATCTTTTGAAATAATGAAAGCTAAATTCTCCACTTAAAATCATATGGAACATCAACTAACAACCATGCTATGCAAAGGTACTTCTTATAAGGATTAAAATTGCTATGAAAATATAATTTGATTGAGAGGGATTCACAAATACTTGCAAGGATCAAAATTACAATTGAAGGGGGATGAAAATATATTATGATCGAAAGGGATTCACAACCTATCATTAGTGTTATGAACAAAAGTGGATTAAGATTGAATAGATAAAAATATTATTACTAAGTTAATTTATTGTGAGAAGCAATCGCTTGAAAATGTGAGAATATCTATAGAGAAGAAAATTGGATGGCAATTAATTTTGCTAATCACGATGTTGATCTTCATCTTGGTGAAATCAAAGTTTAGAAGGTAATTAACTTAGATATGGTTAATTATCTTAACAACAAATATAATATGTTATAATATTATGTTATTTTAATGAATGGCTCACAATAAAACCACATATAGATCATTAAAAATATATTATTGTAATAAAAACCCCACTAGAAACTATACATAGTTTATTGAAAAAACATTTTTTAAAAGTGAAAATGAAATTTTTAAAATCTTTAATTTAATCTAAATATTATTAAAAATCATCTTCAAATATGCTTATAAACTATATTGTTGTTTATATCTTATAATTAATTAAATGAATCTTTTTTAACACATTTGTTGATAGTTTAGGGTTTAAGATTGAAATTTTTCCATCAACAAATTTTGGTATTTTTTAATCTCATAAAGGAAAGAATAAAGAGCTTTAGGACTCAATTTTGAATAGAATAAAATTTGGCAACATAGGTTGAAAAGGTAAGTTCTTAACTATGGCTAGAAGGCTACAATTCATAAAGACTACGTTGCAATCTATCCCTATATATGATGTCACTTCCAATATTGTCAACAAGTATAGCATCCAAATTTGATAAAATTCAATGAGAGTTTCCTTGGAAATGACATGAGCAAATATTAAGTTTGTAAGTAGGATAGGGTTTGTAAAGAAAATAATATTTGAGGGGTGGCTTATAAAATTGCCAACTTCTAAGTTTGGTCGGGACAAACTTGGTAAGAGATTATTCCAAGAGTTGGACGAAAATGTTACTTCAAAAATATATGAGGTCTCTTGATGCAATGAACTTTTTCAAGAAACAAACCCTACCTTAAGAACATGTAACTTCATATTAAATAGTTTGCAATTGATCAAAGAACATATTAGACGGTCAGTCAATAACGATACTACAAATTTTTTGTTTGGAAATTTGTGTTTTGATGCTTAGTTGAAGGCTTATTCTCTTATTTCTTATTCAAAATGACAACCCTTAGCTCGAGCATGTCTAGCTTATAAAGGTCCGAAGGTCAAATATTATATTAATGTGCACAACGAATCCAAATCATGGATTTCTATTAGTAACCTAAATGGAGAGGAACTCAAACGAATAGCACATGAGCTTCAAAAGATGCTTCAAGAGTTCTATTCCCCTATTTTTATGCAAAAGTGCAAGTTTTGAATCCATCTAAAGATGTTGAATACTTTATCAAGTTAGTATATGAAGGATTTAGAGCAATCAAAATTTTCTAATCTCAATTATTTCCCTTGGAAAAATGTTTGGTCATTAGAGATCCTTAGACCTTAACATTCCTTTGGTTAGCATCCCAAAGTAGGATTCTTATAGGAGTCTAAAAATAAGAGGATATCATGGATCTTTTAGGTATGTCTTGTGTAAGAAGGATTTACAAACATCATATCATTTACTTCCATTGTCCCTTTGCTTCTACCATTTGTTGCTTTTTCAAAAATATGTGAATATATTGGTAGCTCCATCAACATTGAAAGAGTTGGTGATATTTTTACTTAATTGTTTCAAAGATATAGCATTATGTATCATATAGAGGATTGGTCTTGCCTTTATTTTTTGAAATTCATGGCTTGAAAGGAATAATAGAATATTGAAAAAAAGATCTCCAAATCATAAGTATTTGGAGTCGTATTATTACCTCTTGAAAATTGTTTATGAAAATGGTGCTTATCATGGGAAGCAGTGTAGAAAAACATGAATTGATCTATTGGTGGAAATGTCTAGAAATTGGATTTATCAAAATGGATTTTGATGGTGCTTCCAAAGGAAATCTAGCAAAAGTATTAAGTGGTGGCATCTTTTGAAATAATGAAAGCTAAATTCTCCACTTAGAATCATATGGAACATCAACTAACAACCATGCTATGCAAAGGTACTTCTTATAAGGATTAAAATTGCTATGAAAATATAATTTGATTGAGAGGGATTCACAAATACTTGCAAGGATCAAAATTACAATTGAAGGGGGATGAAAATATATTATGATCGAAAGGGATTCACAACTTATCATTAGTGTTATGAACAAAAGTGGATTATAGAAATTGGATTTATCAAAATGGATTTTGATGCTGCTTCCAAAGGAAATCTAGCAAAAGTATGAAGTGGTGGCATCTTTTGAAATAATGAAAGCTAAATTCTCCACTTAGAATCATATGGAACATCAACTAACAACCATGCTATGCAAAGGTACTTCTTATAAGGATTAAAATTGCTATGAAAATATAATTTGATTGAGAAGGATTCACAAATACTTGCAAGGATCAAAATTACAATTGAAGGGGGATGAAAATATATTATGATCGAAAGCGATTCACAACTTATCATTAGTGTTATGAACAAAAGTGGATTAAGATTGAATAGATAAAAATATTATTACTAAGTTAATTTATTGTGAGAAGCAATCGCTTGAAAATGTGAGAATATCTATAAAGAAGAAAATTGGATGGCAATTAATTTTGCTAATCACGATGTTGATCTTCATCTTGGTGAAATCAAATTTTAGAAGGTAATTAACTTAGATATGGTTAATTAACTTAACAAAAAATATAATATGTTATAATATTATGTTATTTTAATGAATGGCTCACAATAAAACCACATATAGATCATTAAAAATATATTATTGTAATAAAAACCCCACTAGAAACTATACATAGTTTATTGAAAAAACATTTTTTAAAAGTGAAAATGAAATATTTAAAATCTTTAATTTAATCTAAATATTATTAAAAATCATCTTCAAATATGATTATAAACTATATTGTTGTTTATATCTTATAATTAATTAAATGAATCTTGTTTAACACATTTGTTGATAGTTTAGGGTTTAAGATTGAAATTTTTCCAGCAACAAATTTTGGTATTTTTTAATCTCATAAAGGAAAGAATAAAGAGCTTTAGGACTCAATTTTGAATAGAATAAAATTTGGCAACATAGGTTGAAAAGATAAGTTCTTAACTATGGCTAGAAGGCTACAATTCATAAAGACTACGTTGCAATCTATCCCTATATATGATGTCACTTCCAATATTGTCAACAAGTATAGCATCCAAATTTGATAAAATTCAATGAGAGTTTCCTTGGAAATGACATGAGCAAATATTATGTTTGTAAGTAGGATAGGGTTTGTAAAGAAAATAATATTTAAGAGGTGGCTTATAAAATTGCCAACTTCTAAGTTTGGTCGGGGCAAACTTGGTAAGAGATTATTCCAAGAGTTGGACGAAAATGTTACTTCAAAAATATATGACTAGCTTATAAAGGTCCGAAGGTCAAATATTATATTAATGTGCACAACGAATCCAAATCATGGATTTCTATTAGTAACCTAAATGGAGAGGAACTCAAACGAATAGCACATGAGCTTCAAAAGATGCTTCAAGAGTTCTATTCCCCTATTTTTATGCAAAAGTGCAAGTTTTGAATCCATCTAAAGATGTTGAATACTTTATCAAGTTAGTATATGAAGGATTTAGAGCAATCAAAATTTTCTAATCTCAATTATTTCCCTTGGAAAAATGTTTGGTCATTAGAGATCCTTAGACCTTAACATTCCTTTGGTTAGCATCCCAAAGTAAGATTCTTATAGGAATCTAAAAATAAGAGGATATCATGGATCTTTTAGGTATGTCTTGTGTAAGAAGGATTTACAAACATCATATCATTTACTTCCATTGTCCCTTTGCTTCTACCATTTGTTGCTTTTTCAAAAATATGTGAATATATTGGTAGCTCCATCAACATTGAAAGAGCTGGTGATATTTTTACTTAATTGTTTCAAAGATATAGCATTATGTATCATATAGAGGATTGGTCTTGCCTTTATTTTTTGAAATTCATGGCTTGAAAGGAATAATAGAATATTGAAAAAAAGATCTCCAAATCATAAGTATTTGGAGTCGTATTATTACCTCTTGAAAATTGTTTATGAAAATGGTGCTTATCATGGGAAGCAGTGTATAAAAACATGAATTGATCTATTGGTGGAAATGTCTAGAAATTGGATTTATCAAAATGGATTTTGATGGTGCTTCCAAAGGAAATCTAGCAAAAGTATGAAGTGGTGGCATCTTTTGAAATAATGAAAGCTAAATTCTCCACTTAGAATCATATGGAACATCAACTAACAACCATGCTATGCAAAGGTACTTCTTATAAGGATTAAAATTGCTATGAAAATATAATTTGATTGAGAGGGATTCACAAATACTTGCAAGGATCAAAATTACAATTGAAGGGGGATGAAAATATATTATGATCGAAAGGGATTCACAACTTATCATTAGTGTTATGAACAAAAGTGGATTAAGATTGAATAGATAAAAATATTATTACTAAGTTAATTTATTGTGAGAAGCAATCGCTTGAAAATGTGAGAATATCTATAGAGAAGAAAATTGGATGGCAATTAATTTTGCTAATCACGATGTTGATCTTCATCTTGGTGATATCAAAGTTTAGAAGGTAATTAACTTAGATATGGTTAATTAACTTAACTACAAATATAATATGTTATAATATTATGTTATTTTAATGAATGGCTCACAATAAAACCACATATAGATCATTAAAAATATATTATTGTAATAAAAACCCCACTAGAAACTATACATAGTTTATTGAAAAAACATTTTTTAAAAGTGAAAATGAAATTTTTAAAATCTTTAATTTAATCTAAATATTATTAAAAATCATTTTCAAATATGCTTATAAACTATATTGTTGTTTATATCTTATAATTAATTAAATGAATCTTGTTTAACACATTTGTTGATAGTTTAGGGTTTAAGATTGAAATTTTTCCATCAACAAATTTTGGTATTTTTTAATCTCATAAAGGAAAGAATAAAGAGCTTTAGGACTCAATTTTGAATAGAATAAAATTTGGCAACATAGGTTGAAAAGGTAAGTTCTTAACTATGGCTAGAAGGCTACAATTCATAAAGACTACGTTGCAATCTATCCCTATATATGATGTCACTTCCAATATTGTCAACAAGTATAGCATCCAAATTTGATAAAATTCAATGAGAGTTTCCTTGGAAATGACATGAGCAAATATTAAGTTTGTAAGTAGGATAGTGTTTGTAAAGAAAATAATATTTGAGGGGTGGCTTATAAAATTGCCAACTTCTAAGTTTGGTCGGGGCAAACTTGGTAAGAGATTATTCCAAGAGTTGGACGAAAATGTTACTTCAAAAATATATGAGGTCTCTTGATGCAATGAACTTTTTCAAGAAACAAACCCTACCTTAAGAACATGTAACTTCATATTAAATAGTTTGCAATTGATCAAAGAACATATTAGACGGTCAGTCAATAACGATACTACAAATTTTTTGTTGGAAATTTGTGTTTTGATGCTTAGTTGAAGGCTTATTCTCTTATTTCTTATTCAAAATGACAACCCTTAGCTCGAGCATGTCTAGCTTATAAAGGTCCGAAGGTCAAATATTATATTAATGTGCACAACGAATCCAAATCATGGATTTCTATTAGTAACCTAAATGGAGAGGAACTCAAACGAATAGCACATGAGCTTCAAAAGATGCTTCAAGAGTTCTATTCCCCTATTTTTATGCAAAAGTGCAAGTTTTGAATCCATCTAAAGATGTTGAATACTTTATCAAGTTAGTATATGAAGGATTTAGAGCAATCAAAATTTTCTAATCTCAATTATTTCCCTTGGAAAAATGTTTGGTCATTAGAGATCCTTAGACCTTAACATTCCTTTGGTTAGCATCCCAAAGTAAGATTCTTATAGGAGTCTAAAAATAAGAGGATATCATGGATATTTTAGGTATGTCTTGTGTAAGAAGGATTTACAAACATCATATCATTTACTTCCATTGTCCCTTTGCTTCTACCATTTGTTGCTTTTTCAAAAATATGTGAATATATTGGTAGCTCCATCAACATTGAAAGAGTTGGTGATATTTTTACTTAATTGTTTCAAAGATATAGCATTATGTATCATATAGAGGATTGGTCTTGCCTTTATTTTTTGAAATTCATGGCTTGAAAGGAATAATAGAATATTGAAAAAAAGATCTCCAAATCATAAGTATTTGGAGTCGTATTATTACCTCTTGAAAATTGTTTATGAAAATGGTGCTTATCATGGGAAGCAGTGTAGAAAAACATGAATTGATCTATTGGTGGAAATGTCTAGAAATTGGATTTATCAAAATGGATTTTGATGGTGCTTCCAAAGGAAATCTAGCAAAAGTATGAAGTGGTGGCATCTTTTGAAATAATGAAAGCTAAATTCTCCACTTAGAATCATATGGAACATCAACTAACAACCATGCTATGCAAAGGTACTTCTTATAAGGATTAAAATTGCTATGAAAATATAATTTGATTGAGAGGGATTCACAAATACTTGCAAGGATCAAAATTACAATTGAAGGGGGATGAAAATATATTATGATCGAAAGGGATTCACAACTTATCATTAGTGTTATGAACAAAAGTGGATTAAGATTGAATAGATAAAAATATTATTACTAAGTTAATTTATTGTGAGAAGCAATCGCTTGAAAATGTGAGAATATCTATAGAGAAGAAAATTGGATGGCAATTAATTTTGCTAATCACGATGTTGATCTTCATCTTGGTGAAATCAAATTTTAGAAGGTAATTAACTTAGATATGGTTAATTAACTTAACAACAAATATAATATGTTATAATATTATGTTATTTTAATGAATGTCTCACAATAAAACCACATATAGATCATTAAAAATATATTATTGTAATAAAAACCCCACTAGAAACTATACATAGTTTATTGAAAAAACATTTTTTAAAAGTGAAAATGAAATTTTTAAAATCTTTAATTTAATCTAAATATTATTAAAAATCATCTTCAAATATGCTTATAAACTATATTGTTGTTTATATCTTATAATTAATTAAATGAATCTTGTTTAACACATTTGTTGATAGTTTAGGTTTTAAGATTGAAATTTTTCCATCAACAAATTTTGGTATTTTTTAATCTCATAAAGGAAAGAATAAAGAGCTTTAGGACTCAATTTTGAATAGAATAAAATTTGGCAACATAGGTTGAAAAGGTAAGTTCTTAACTATGGCTAGAAGGCTACAATTCATAAAGACTACATTGCAATCTATCACTATATATGATGTCACTTCCAATATTGTCAACAAGTATAGCATCCAAATTTGATAAAATTCAATGAGAGTTTCCTTGGAAATGACATGAGCAAATATTAAGTTTGTAAGTAGGATAGGGTTTGTAAAGAAAATAATATTTGAGGGGTGGCTTATAAAATTGCCAACTTCTAAGTTTGGTCGGGGCAAACTTGGTAAGAGATTATTCAAGAGTTGGACGAAAATGTTACTTCAAAAATATATGAGGTCTCTTGATGCAATGAACTTTTTCAAAAAACAAACCCTACCTTAAGAACATGTAACTTCATATTAAATAGTTTGCAATTGATCAAAGAACATATTAGACGGTCAGTCAATAACGATACTACAATTTTTTTGTTTGGAAATTTGTGTTTTGATGCTTAGTTGAAGGCTTATTCTCTTATTTCTTATTCAAAATGACAACCCTTAGCTCGAGCATGTCTAGCTTATAAAGGTCCGAAGGTCAAATATTATATTAACGTGCACAACGAATCCAAATCATGGATTTCTATTAGTAACCTAAATGGAGAGGAACTCAAACGAATAGGACATGAGCTTCCAAAAATGCTTCAAGAGTTCTATTCCCCTATTTTTATGCAAAAGTACAAGTTTTGAATCCATCTAAAGATGTTGAATACTTTATCAAGTTAGTATACGAAGGATTTAGAGCAATCAAAATTTTCTAATCTCAATTATTTCCCTTGGAAAAATGTTTGGTCATTAGAGATCCTTAGACCTTAACATTCCTTTGGTTAGCATCCCAAAGTAAGATTCTTATAGGAGTCTAAAAATAAGAGGATATCATGGATCTTTTAGGTATGTCTTGTGTAAGAAGGATTTACAAACATCATATCATTTACTTCCATTGTCCCTTTGCTTCTACCATTTGTTGCTTTTTCAAAAATATGTGAATATATTGGTAGCTCCATCAACCTTGAAAGAGTTGGTGATATTTTTACTTAATTGTTTCAAAGATATAGCATTATGCATCATATAGAGGATTGGTCTTGCCTTTATTTTTTGAAATTCAAGGCTTGAAAGGAATAATAGAATATTGAAAAAAAGATCTCCAAATCATAAGTATTTGGAGTCGTATTATTACCTCTTGAAAATTGTTTATGAAAATGGTGCTTATCATGGGAAGCAGTGTAGAAAAACATGAATTGATCTATTGGTGGAAATGTCTAGAAATTGGATTTATCAAAATGGATTTTGATGGTGCTTCCAAAGGAAATCTAGCAAAAGTATGAAGTGGTGGCATCTTTTGAAATAATGAAAGCTAAATTCTCCACTTAGAATCATATGGAACATCAACTAACAACCATGCTATGCAAAGGTACTTCTTATAAGGATTAAAATTGCTATGAAAATATAATTTGATTGAGAGGGATTCACAAATACTTGCAAGGATCAAAATTACAATTGAAGGGAGATGAAAATATATTATGATCGAAAGGGATTCACAACTTATCATTAGTGTTATGAACAAAAGTGGATTAAGATTGAATAGATAAAAATATTATTACTAAGTTAATTTATTGTGAGAAGCAATCGCTTGAAAATGTGAGAATATCTATAGAGAAGAAAATTGGATGGCAATTAATTTTTCTAATCACGATGTTGATCTTCATCTTGGTGAAATCAAAGTTTAGAAGGTAATTAACTTAGATATGGTTAATTAACTTAACAACAAATATAATATATTATAATATTATGTTATTTTAATGAATGGCTCACAATAAAACCACATATAGATCATTAAAAATATATTATTGTAATAAAAACCCCACTAGAAACTATACATAGTTTATTGAAAAAACATTTTTTAAAAGTGAAAATGAAATTTTTAAAATCTTTAATTTAATCTAAATATTATTAAAAATCACCTTCAAATATACTTATAAACTATATTGTTGTTTATATCTTATAATTAATTAAATGAATCTTGTTTAACACATTTTGTAAGTGAATATAAAATATCTCTGAAATGATAAATTCGTCTATGCATAGGCATATGCTAAGAGTTGTCTCATATTAAGTAAAAACACCATTTTCTTTTTAATTGATAATGATCTTCTAATTCAATATCAAAAGTTTATATACATGTAAAAAAAATTATCTTTTACAAGGGCAACCTAGCCTACAAACAACCTTTTTTTTCCCTTCTAAATTTTAATTACAAATTACTTATAAAAAAATTATTATATAGTAAAATTTTACTTATTTATTTATTTATTTTTTATTATGTTGGAAGGAAGGGGTTTTGAAAGGTTCCCCAAACCTTTTACAACCTTTTCAAGATTTTGCCATTAAGCTCTGCAACTGAAATAGAAGCAAGACAAACAAGATTTGAACCTACTAGAAAGATAGAAAGAGCTCACAAACGGAAGGAACTAACAACAAGAACAACCATTACATGACACAAAACTCCAATAGATAGAAGGAAAACAAACACAACAGTCATCCATCAAAGAGACTGACAATCCCGACATCCTCCC
Source organism: Wollemia nobilis (assembly GCA_028583015.1). Classification (NCBI taxonomy): domain Eukaryota; kingdom Viridiplantae; phylum Streptophyta; class Pinopsida; order Araucariales; family Araucariaceae; genus Wollemia; species Wollemia nobilis. The sequence goes on from JAQPPZ010016670.1 coordinate 4,221,920, forward strand.
TCTAGGTATACAATGTCGCTTCATCAACAAAAACTTGATGAGCCCCACAAACCAGCTAACCCCTGTTCTCATTGTGATCTTCATAGATATGGGCTTCTACCTTCACTAGCTCCTGGACCTGACCAGGCAAATTCCTTTCCCACCTCTGATATCCATCCAAGAACACTCCTAGGTTCGCCAAACAATCAATTGTCCCATTTGCTTCCCTATATACATGGTTGAATTGAACATTCTCCAAGGGGATAGTTTTACATTTAGCCTCTAAGATCATATCTACAATATTCTAGCTAGGAGGTTGATTACCTTTCAGAATATTGATAATATTTTGTGAATCCCCTTCAACAATCAGATTTTTGACATTAAGCCTCTCAATGAGAAATAGTCCCAAAAAAGCCACCCTGGTTTCAACAAAATGGCTTGTTTGCTCCCCAAGGGTTCAACATATGCCAAGACTACCATGCCCTTATGGTCATGAAAGATCCCACCTACCCCAGCCCGACCAAGATTCCCTTTCGCTGCTCCATCGAAGTTTAACTTTAACCAGCCAAGGGGAGGTGGCTTCCATCTTGATTGAGCCCTTGAAGGATTTGGGGGTGGCACCAGACTACGAGCTCTGAACTCCAAGCCCCAACCACACACTCTCTTTCTCTTGATCAAACTCCCAGGCATCTTTAAACTTAATTATTTTGAGATTTTCCACCACAACATTGGTAGATCTGATCTCAACTGAGGGATAGTCTCTTTTCCTATCCTTGAAGATCCGATGGTTACGTTCTTTCTAGATTCCCCATAGAGCATGGGGAAGGCTTAACTTCCATAATATTTTTAGTCTCTTACTACTGAAGGGGGATTCCCATTGGATACAAAGGTCTAGGAGTGACTTGGGGAGAACCCATGCAACCTAAAACTTGCTAAGGACTCTATTTAGGAGATCAATAGTGAAGGGACACTCTGAAAAAAGGTGATTTGTATCCTCCTCATTCTTTTCACACAACACACATCTGTTTGGAAGTATCATCCCCCTTTTGCGGAGATTGTCCATAGTTAAGATCTTGTTTTGGATTGAGAGCTAGTAAAAGTATGCAATCTTAGGAATTAAATCCTTGATCCATACTCTTGAGGCTGGCATCCATCCTAGGCCCTCCCCTTCCAACAAGTAGTAGCCTGATTTAACTGAATACACACCTTCTTTCTGGTTCTTCCAGATGAGGGAATCAGAATATCTTGTGCTATTAAGAAAGTAGACCTGTAGAAGCCTGTTAAGCTTCCTCAATCTCTGTTGGTTCCTTAAATCTAGCCCATCCACCTGGAGGTGTCTCCAACATTTTCCAAACTCATCAAAAATTATGTAGTCTTGCACCAAGTTTCCATATTGAGTAGACACAACTTGTTCTAACCCAACAAACTTTGGATCCTCACAAAGAGGAGTGTTTTTCAGCCATTTATCAGTCCAAAAGTGGACTTGGGAGCCATTACCAATCTGCCAGCATTTACCTTGTCTAAGCAATGGTCTGATAAGTTGAAGGTTATTCCAGAAGTTTGACCCTCTTGGATGGTCCTCTTCCCCAATAAAGTTGGAGGTATGCCTAAGGTATTTGGCCTTTAGTATATGGACCTAGTTGAGGTTTTCATTAGTTACAAGTTTCCATCCTAATTTACCCATCAGGGCTTTGTTCATTCTCCTCAGCTTCCTCAAGCCAAGACCTCCCACTTCCTTTCTTGTACAAACCTTATCCCATGCAACCAACACCATTATTTTTTATTCTCTACCCTAGACCACAAAAAATTTCTTTAAATCTGCTCTATTTTATCATAGATCTTAGCCGACATTTTGAATAAAGACATAAAATAGATTGGAATGTTTTGCAATGAGGACTTTACTAGTTGGGCTTTGCCAACCTGGCTAAGCAAAGAGCCTCTCCATCCCGAAAGCTTTCTTGTTAATCGCTCAACCACTAGATTCCATAGCGCTTCAGTCATCCTTCCCTTAAAAAGGGGCATCCCAAGATAGGTAGCCGAAAGGTCCCCAATACTACAACCGAAGAGTCTTGCTATTCTTACCTATCTGGGACCAGGAGTGTTCAGAAAATAAACCTTACTTTTATCAAAATTCACCTTTTGGTCAGCTTGCCTGCTCATATCTTTCCAAGATCAACTTCAGTTCCCTAGCCTATGGAATGGAGGATTTTGTGGTTATGATCATGTCATCCACAAATTGTTGGTGGGAGATAGGAAACATAACAAAAGCAGGTTTAATGCCTTCAATCTTCCCATTTGTTGTAGTGGCTGAAATCGCTCTTCCTAGGGCTTCAACAAGGATAATGAAGAGGTAGGGAGACAAGGGGTCTCCTTGACGAAGTCCTTTCCTATTTTGAAAATACCCTGCTACAGAACCATTTACTAAGACTGAGAACATGGTTGAAGAGATACAAGCCCTGATAAGATTGATCCACTCTTGATGGAAACCAAAATTGGTCATAGTTCAAATTAAAAAATCCTAAGATACCCTATCATAAGCCTTGTTCATGTCAAGTTTTAACAACATCCCTACATCTCCACTCCTATCAATGGAATGAATTACCTCATGGATAGTAATAATTCCATCCAGGATCTGGTGGCCCTTTACAAAGCCCCCTTGTTGGGGATCAATTATAAAGGGAAGAATAATTTTAATTCTATTGGCTAAAACCTTGGACACAATCTTGTATAAGGTATTGCAAAGGCTTATAGGTCAAAAATCTGAAAAAGACCTTGCACCTACCACCTTTGGGATTAGAGCCAAGAAGGTCGAATTAACATCTCGGGGTATATGTTGAGTTCTTTGAAACTCCATAACAACCTGAGTAACTTTCGCCCCAACTATATGCCAGAATATTTGAAAGAATACAATTGGGAAACCATCCGAGCCCAGAGCTTTATCCCCATGCATGTCAAAAATTGCTTTCCTAATTTCCTCCTCTTTGAAGGGGTTGAGAAGGTAGTCATTAAGTTGATTTGTTACCAGGCATGGAATGTTCTGCAGCATGGCAATAGTTGAAGCATTATCAGTAGGAGCCTCCGATCCTATTAGATTGAGAAAGAAATTGATTACCTCCTCTCTGATTTGAATGGGATCTTCAATGATCAAACCATCCATCTTGACAACTTCTTTAATCTGATTATAACTTCTATGCCTTAAAGTAGAAACATGAAAAAATTTGGTGTTTCGATCACCTTCCTTTAACCAAGTTACTCTAGATTTTTGGCACCAAAAGATCTCTTCACAGGCTAGGGTGTTATGATACTCAGCCAACAGATTATTTTCTTTGTCCCAGATTTCACTAGTCAGGTTCACAGATTGCAAGGCTAGTTCAATGTCTGATAATTACTGCTTCAGGTCTGATTTCTTCTTAAGGAGGTGACCGAAAACATCTATGTTCCAAGTTTTAAGGTTCTTCTTAATGTATCTTAGTTTCTTAGCAACTTGGGTTAATTTGCTACCTATAAAAACCTATTTCCACCATTCAGAGATTTTGCTTTCTAATCCCTCATGAAGCAACCATATTTTCTCAAAATGAAAGGGGATTTTGAAGATTCTCCTCTATTCCTCCATCTCCCACACCAAGGGGTTATGATCAGATCCTATTTTTGGGTGGGCTGTAAGGGTTGTGTCCCCAAAAATTAGAAGACTCTCCTTAGATAGCAAAAACTGGTCCAACCAGATTTGAATTAATTGATCCCCCTACCTATTGCTCTAGGTATACTTGGCCCTTCTCAGTTCGACATCCATAAGTTCATTGTCATTCACAAACTGGGCAAAGTCCATCATTCCTTCCGAAATAGAAGAAATGCCACCCTTCTTGTCTGATGGGTATAGGGGGAATTGAAGTCACCCGCTAGTACCCAGGGTAAGCCAAAAAAGGCATTTCTAAGTTGGCTTAAATCCCTCCAAAGGTGTTTCCTACCCATCACTATGTTAGGAGCATAAACATTAGTGACTATCCACTGTTGATTCACCTCCTTTACATAAAAATGGATAGCTATGAATCTTTCATTTGATACAATCAATTTTCCTTCAATATTGTTTTGATCCCAAATACATAGAAGGCCTCCAGAGGCCCCTACTATAGGGCATGCTACAAAATCAACACCTCTCCATATTATTTGCTTAATGCTTTCAAAATGTGGTTCATCAAGCTTTGTTTCTTGTAACAGGATAACTTGTGGGTTGACCTCTTTCCTCAATGCTTGTATTACTCTATGCTTAGAGGGGGCATTGAGACCCCTCACATTCCAAGAGATAACCTTCATTTTTTGGGTTTAGATTTCTTTCTTCCCCCCAAAAAAGTTTTGCTAGGAGTAGCATATTCTTTGCCCTTCTTATTTCCAGCATCAAACAAGGTTATCTCCTTATCCCCACCCAAAGGGGGGATTTTAGGGCCATTTTTTGGATTTAAATCATAATGGATCTCTGAAGCAACTAGGTCTTTATCTGATTCAGTCACCTCTTTATGGATTTTGACACATACATCAATAGGATCATCTAACTCATCCCCTAGACATGCAAAGGAATTTTCTTGAGGAATATCATTTTGAGGATTAAAAGGGTTTGAAGCAAGGAAGACTTACCTGAGCGATGTTTTCCAAGATTTCTCCCTCCTCTATTGTTTGAGGCTCTGAAACTTCAAGTGGGACTTCTTGGGTTTCAATCTGGCTCAAAATATTCTCCTTCAAAGAGTTAGGCTCTTCCATTTGATTATTTTTTGGGTTGGAGGACTCCTTTCATTGCCACACTCGACGTAGATTACTTTCCTTCTTTTTGTTAGGGTAGTACTTTGTTGAGTGCCCTAGTTTTTTGCACAGATTACAAAAGGGAAGCCTATTCTCGTATTCAATCTCCTACGTCCAGTTCCCCAAATCTGATATAAGTTCAATAGAACTAGGAAGCTCCGACTCCAAATCAACATTCATACACATCCTTGCATGGATCAACCTTGACTTGGCTCTCGTTGTTGGGTCGATGGTAACTAAGTCCCCTATCTCTTTTGCAATACCCAGAAGAACCTCCTCATGCCAAAACTAAAAAGGTAAGCCTGGAAGTCTTACCCATATCGAAGCCTTATGGATGCTCTGAGTATTTGGATTAAAATTTGGTCCCCATTTCCGCAAAAAGAGGCCTCGTCACCCAAAAAACCATGGACCCCCTAGAGGATATGATCAACGTCTTCTTCATAGTTAAGTTTTATCATGAAAAACCCTCGAGGTAATGCAACTATCTCCATGTGCCCCTATGGGTGCCACTTCAAGAACGCCCATTTTTGAATGGCATCCAAATCGGGGTGAGCACCTATAAACTTCCCAACCAGATTCTAGGCACCATGAGCCATCGTCAAGGCCATGAGTTTGGATGGGATGCAGAGTTTTCCTTGTTCAGGGCAAAGATCGAAATGAAAATCCACACCCTTCAGTTTTCCTTTCACAATATTCGACCATGACCATGCTCCTAGGTCAAAAGGCTTCTACAAAACCTCTGGGGCCTGTTGTCCACCTGGCATCATCGAAAGACCCACCCCATGGTCCTGTCCTAGGCCCTACAAACCTTGGTTCCCAACACTAGTCTCCTTGTTGCCTTCCTCCATTCTATAATGGTTGATCATTCTCAATCATAAGGAAGACAATGATTAATCAAAATCCTGAAGAAGTATATAATAAACTTTTATTAAACATTTCAATTTTAACATGATTGAACCTTAATAATTTATCAAAATATTATAATACTATTGATCAATTATAAATTACTCCCTTTCAATTTCATATAACTAATAAAAAAACTCTAACTAAATATAAATTATTAAAATAAATTTATTTATTTGTTTAACTAGTAAACCCTTGTTCCATCAAGAAGTCATATGCACCTTTATGAGATTATTTTTCCACAACACTTCAAAAAAATTTCTAGCAACCAATACTTCTAGATTCTTTAAACCTCTATACTAAAATGAAAAATAAAAATCTAAGGCCTGAGAAGGCCTGAGCCTCACCATGGCAGAGAGGACCTGAGAGGGATTGAGGGTATGAGGGCCTGAGCCTCACCATGGCAGAGAGGGCTTGAGCCTCTAAGGGCTTGCACAGAGGACCGAAGGGCCTACATGGAGGACCCTGACTTTTGGAAAATCCCCTGTAATCCAACGGATGCTCTTCTGGACAGAGAACCTTGTGACAGATGACCTTGCAGCTACTCGTTGGTCCGTTGGGAGGAAGGCTTTATAGTTGGAACCTCGGTTGGGGACCCGAGGGAAGGAGACTTGGTCAACTGAAGGATCTACAACGGGTTTGCTGGTTTGGCTGAAGAAACTCCAACAACAAGCTGGTTTGCTGGGTGAAAGGCTAAGGTTAGTTAAAAGAGTCGCAGTTGAGGGGTTGGTTGGAAGGCTGGGTCAGCTAAAGGAGCTGTAGCTATTAGTCTTGTTGGTGGGTGGAAGGCCAAACCAGTTTTGTGGTTGGGGACTTGGGCATCGACTATGTAGGCAGTTGTTGCTTCTGGGTACCTCCTAGTGAAGGGCTCTAGGATTATGCATCCTATCTAGGACAGGAAAGTGCTTCGCGTGCTGTTATATTGTGCAATTTCCTTGGTTGGTGTTTGTGTGGTGGGTTCGGTTGGGCATCGACTCTTCTTAGAGCGAGATGGTAAAGTTTTAAATTTCCAGTGCCCTTAGAGATTTTAAAGATCAGGGTTTCTTCCTCTAAACCCTGCGTTTTGGGTACCTCCTGGTGGAGGGTTCTAGGACTTTGCTTCCTGTCTGTGACAGATAGGGGTTTTCGTTTGCAGATCTCTCGGGCAAATCTCCTAGACGGTTTTTTGTGCTGTGGATTTTGCTGACCGGTATTTTGGATTTTGCTGACCGGTATTTTTCCTTAAGTTGACTGTTATTATGAGGGGTTCTCCTGTTACGTGCTTTGTTGTATGGATTTGTTGATCGGGAAGACAAGATTCTCCTTTTATATTTTCTTGTTTAGACGACAAATGCTTCGGTTTGGGCGGTTTTTATTTGTAAATTTGTTTTCAACCGGTAGCATTTTTGTTTTTCCATGTGTTTCTTCTGGGTCTCTGATGGCTTGCAAGATCAGTTTCCATGCTACTTTAGGGGTCCCAATCTTTGGTTTGCGTTGGACAGTATTTTGATCCCGGGGCTGTTTTCAACTTTGAAACTTTCATTCGGATGGGATCTTGTTGAAATCTGGAGCTTGAGCAATTGCCCCTGGGGTTTCAAGCACTGTTATTTTTGGGGCACTCAATCTCTGTTTGTTTATCGATTGTCGGATGACCTGAGTTCAAATCACAGAGAAGGAAGTCCTCCTATTACTATGCCCCTGGGAGTGTGACCCCCAGTTGTACCACCCATTGTACTTCACATTACTTCAACCAAAAAAATAAAAAATAAAAAATAAAAAACCATCCTTTTGAGATAAAATGAGAAGTACAATTTACCTTTTACTTCAATGACCCCTACCTTCTATTTTCACACATTCATGGACAAATACTTCTTTGTTAAAGAAGTCCCGAAAATATAATTGAATTTTGTACTAATCTGTGCTTTCTGTCTGTCAAAATCATTATTTCCATCATAACTTCCACAAGTAGTTTCCTTGAAAATAGAAGTCATCTATTCTCGTTCAATAGGGACAGTATATAAGCAACCTATAATCCACTTTTTATCACAAAAGCTGAAAAATACGGTTCTCAAGAATCTCAAAATTTCTCTAGTATTTATGTGCTGCTAATTTCAATCTGTAACTGTTATGTTTGCTTCAAAATGACTAATATGGAGGGGGCTTACCATGTGTAACATATACTGCAGAGATTCCTTCATGCAAAATTACAGAACTCCAATAAACTGGAAGTTCGTTTGAAAACACCTTGTTTACTAATATACACTAATTAGAATGTAAAGCTTTACACTCAGTCGTTTGTTGGAGCAAGGCACTCGTCTACCATCTCCAAAAGATTTGGATTCTCTAGTGCAGCAGCAACACGTTCCTTGTCATTAAGTTGCTTGTTTACTGCAGCATAGTCAAACAGTGTCATATTTTTATAGTTCTACCGTTTCACATTCCACAAATTAATCGACTAATGATAGCCAACACACTATGTACGTATTGCAACTGAAAAAGCATTCTACTATATGGCATTTGTAGAAGAAAAAAATATGATGTCACAAAAACAGTTAGTCGAGTTCTAGGATACGAGTGTGCTTGCAAAAAATGGCTGCACAGAGACAAATAAGGGCCAAACCTGCTGCCTCTGTAGCATGAGTTCCTGGTGCCACTCTAATATCCACCTATTCACAGAAGATATGCAAGAATGATGCATATAAATACAAGCATTCATTACAAATATGAAAAGGACGAATGTAAACAAAAAGAAAGATCTCTTAATGTGCAATATCCTTCAAGCTAATTCAATACAACATTGAAATATGAAAATGAATTTGTAGATTCTATGCTGAATTTAAATTATTGCCAAACAGAAAACATAAGAGGAAAATTTTTGAGAGAAGAAAACTAATAAAGATATCCTATCAACATTTTCTTATGCTCATCAAAACCACAATAACTTACTGTAGGGATTATGATAAATAGAAGAGGAAAAAAGACATGGATAATTTTCTCTCTGTATCCTTGATCGTGTGGATTGGGCAATTATGGCCATACGAAATATTTGCTAATGAAAACCAATGGGATAAACACAGCATTGAAGTACAAGAAGGTGTAGAAATTATACACCCAAAATATTTTACTGCTAAGAATTTCAAAGCCATAAATAAATAGATTAACCTCCCCATTTTTAAAAGTAATTTCAATAAGCTTTTGGAGACAAAGAAAGTAGAGAATAGAAATGAATGGGTATGAGGAAATTTTTGGAGCATTTAATGCATTGCAAGAGCTGTTTCCTTGCTAAAGACATGTTGAACATGGAAGACTGCAAAAAAGATTTTCAAAAGATTTTCTCATTCCATATTGTATGTATAAGATGAATGTCAAAAAGAAAAGTATAAGAGACTCATTTCAGAATGCATTTTATGTGTTTAACAATCCTGATCTTCCGTTGGACAGGTAAACTGCAATCATGAAGGGTTGATCCCACCTTTGACCTCAATTTTTTGCTTTGTTCTGCTGTTTACTCTCCTGTCTACCCCTGGTACAGCACTTGGTTCTATATGAAAGCTAAAATTCTCTAAATCTTTCCATCACAACCCTGGGTTTCACAAAACTTGGGTAAGAGATCAGGTCAGCTATAGGCTATGTTCTCATTTGCAAAAGCTTCCCCAAACCGACTTTCAAAGGTATTTCTTCATTCCAATTCTTAAGCATAAATGACACCATCATTGCATAGTATCGTATGTTTTACGTGATAGACAACAGGAATGCATGTTCACACGCATGTTGGAGCCAACATATGTCAGAACACATCAATATTGATTTGAGTCACTATGATCTTGAGGTCATGAAAGATCATTCATGAATATTTGCACATGACTCATACATATGAACACTAGGATTTTGAATATTTACACATGAAGAGCCCATCAAAAATGTTCTGAGTTTCAGTAGATAAAGGGGTCTACCCCAACCCTTCAAAAATCACCCTAAACAGAGTTCTATACTTGATTCTTGTCGTTATTTTATTTATCATTCCATTCTTGCACTTTCTACAAGTTCCAAATATTTTACTTTCCTTGTGTTGGGATAAAAGGCTATGGAACTTACCAACCTCTAACCCATATCTCTATAGTAATGGGTCTCCAGGGATTGGATCCCAGTAAAAAACCTACATGGCAGCCTCCTTCACACCCTAACATAGGAAGAATCACCCCAACCCATATGCTAGAGCCAATTTCCTTGAACCTTATTCGAATCAATCAAACAAAGGGCTCACCACCCCAATTATGTTGCAATTGTTCAGGGGCCGTAGCCTTGGACATAGAGATAGTTCAAACACTTCAATAAATTTCTTTGTGCAATTGTAGACAGGATTTGGGGCCTAGCCTGTTCATCTTGAGACTGTCTTCAAACTCATGATTTAAATCCATAAGATCAAGACTGATAAAAACTGCCACTAGAAAGACAGATAATCCCTTGGCTCCTTGTTCCTCCAAAAGAATAGAATCCTTGAACCAATCAAACTGAAGGCATTATTGGAAATCCCCTAAATGATACGTATGGTCATTGGCTATCTTCTCTCATTTAAAACTTCTTGAGGTGCTCCCCATCAGCTCCTCCTCAAGAGGGAGATTAAAGATACTATCAAGAATGGCATTTGGATGAGACTCCAATTCTATTGCAGTGCACCTCCTAGGCTTCTTAGTTTGAACTGGGAATTCCATTTGGTCGATTTTCTCCAAATATTTGATAACCCTGTTATCTGAACAAGCTATCTCCACCGTAATTGGGCACAAGCTCTTTCCAAAGTCTTCACCATTAGGCCCACTCAGGTTGTACACAATGCTTTGGTAACCGAAATATGGTTGGATAACCATATATTGAATAAACAACATCCTCCACAAGGATAATCCCATATGGCCTATGGCCTCATGGACATTAAAAACTACTTTACCTTTTACCTTTTGACCTCATCTTGGTCAATTTTAGATGTATTCTAATCAATTGAAGGTAGCATGAGAACCATATTCCATAAGAGAAATGAGTCAGTATGCTTTATTTCTTGCATAAGATAAAAAGAAATTTTCTTTATGTCCATAGGTGACTAAAGCCGGAACGAAATACTTGTGGACTCAAATTTTCTTTACATCTTTGAAAAGGCATATTAAGCTCGAATTGAAGACGTAACGAACTTATTGCTTGAACGAAAGACTTGATGAACTATCTCCTTTGATTATGGAAATGCAAATGGTTTTGTGCACTCTATTATTGCCATTTGGAGTAAGGTCATGTTCGAAATCGCGACATGTCACGAAATCGCGACTGGTTGCGCCATCGCTGCCGAAAACAGGAAAGTTGTCGCGAAATCGCGACATGTAGCTCCATCGCTGCCAAAGAGGAGAGACGTCGCGATTTCGCGACCGATTGCAGCAAAGGTGTACGGACGGAGAAAATGGTCGCGATTTTGCGACGTGTTTTGGGGAGGCGTACGGAAAGAAAAAACGGTAGCGATATCGCGACAGAAAGCTGCACGAAGGTCCGAGGGGGAAAAACGTCGCGATATCGCGACAGGTTTTGCCAAAGGCGTACGGAAGATAAAAGCGGTAGCGATATCGTGACGGTTTGTGGCAAGCAGGTTCGGAAATAAAAGCGGTAGCGATATCGCAACGGTTTGTCGAGAGAGGGCAAGAGAATGATAATGGTCGCGATGTCGCGACGTAAAGTTGCCAAGGAGGCCCGACGGAGAAACGGTAGCGATTTCGCTACGCCTTGCGGAAAGAAGACTCAAAGTTCAAAACGGTAGCGATATCGCTACAAATTTCATAAAGGCCAGTCTCAAAGTCAGAGGGTAGCGATAGCGCTACAAGTTTAGTGAGAGAGGGCTTGAAACAAAAATGGTAGCGAATCGCTACCATGTCACAAGGAGAAGGCTTGAAACGAAAGTGGTAGCGAATCGCTACCACATTTCAAAGGGACGCTGCAAGGCCAAGGTGGTAGCGATATCGCTACCACATTTTGAAAAGGGTTCAAAGTTAGAAAGTGGTAGCGATATCGCTACCATTCGAAGAAAGAAGGCTCAAAATGTTAAAAGGGTAGCGATATCGCTACGAGAAGTTGCCGGAGGTAGACAAATGAAAAACGGTCGCGACATCGCTACGGGGAGCTGATGAAGGCGTACGGCAGGAAAGCAGGTAGCGATATCGCGACATGTCGCGATTTCGCGACATAGAAGATGAACAGGCAGACTTGCAGTTTTGTTGTTTTTTTTTTGCAGAAAAGCGTTACAGCAGGCGCAGAAAAGGCAGGACACGTGGCACGCAGGCGTTTAAATTGCAGAGGCGTTACTTACAGAGATGAATTGCGAGCATTTTAAATTTGAGCGGGGATCAAGGCAAGGAAAGGCAGGAATTTGAAGGGTCGCCCACAGGAAGAGGAAATGAAGCGACGGAGGAAATCGAAGAGCCATAACAATGCTATAAAGCCAAAAATGCAAATTGAAGATGGGTTGGAAATTGCCGAATACGGAGTTGCAGAGACGAGAGCTTTGTGCTATTCTGGGCCCGTACTTGGGCAATTTCCTTCTTTTTGTTCTGGGATTTTCTTTTACACCTGGAACATTTTTGAATGTAATCGAGATATCATTTAAATACAAATACAGAGAGTTGGCATCTTATTGGATGAGAAAGAAGGAGTAACTTTTGCATGCATGATTTAACGTTTATATTTCCCTTCCAGATTTCCTAGGTTTTTAGGTGAAGTTAATGCAAGATCTCTTGGTTGCTTCATGCGAATACCTGTTTTTTGGAATTACCACAGAAACCCTCGAGACTCGACTTTGGCCTATTTGGATTGTGTGAAAGTGCAGGTTCATTAGGTTAGGTTGCATGTAGAAAGCCTCAGTATCTTCGGTTTCATCAGATTAATGACAGCTTTCTGACTGTAATCTATTCTTATTGTTACTTTTGATTACTTTGTCTTTGCTTTTCAAACCCATATTTTATTTTCAGCAGTTTAATTACTGTGTTTGAATAAATCACTGAAAATCCATCAGAATTAAAGGTTAAAACAGATTTTATTCATTTTGAGTCCATTGAAAGTTCAAAATTAATAAACTACAGTGCCCCTTGTTAACATCCACTTGCAAACCCTAAGGTGTTCTTAGCATTTCATTTTAAACAGCATCCTTGATAATCAATAATTAGCATAATAAGAACCTTGGAGAAATCGTTTTTCTTTGCAAGCAGAGGATTTAGGACTCGGATCCTACAGGAGAGTGTGTTTTCACAATCGGGTTAAAACACCACTCAACAGGTCGATTTTCTCCAAATATTTGATAACCCTGTTATCTGAACAAGCTATCTCCACCGTAATTGGGCACAAGCTCTTTCCAAAGTCTTCACCATTAGGCCCACTCAGGTTGTACACAATGCTTTGGTAACCGAAATATGGTTGGATAACCATATATTGAATAAACAACATCCTCCACAAGGATAATCCCATATGGCCTATGGCCTCATGGACATTAAAAACTACTTTACCTTTTACCTTTTGACCTCAAATTGGTCAATTTTAGATGTATTCTAATCAATTGAAGGTAGCATGAGAACCATATTCCATAAGAGAAATGAGTCAGTATGCTTTATTTCTTGCATAAGATAAAAAGAAATTTTCTTTATGTCCATAGGTGACTAAAGCTGGAACGAAAGACTTGTGGACTCAAATTTTCTTTACATCTTTGAAAAGGCATATTAAGCTCGAATTGAAGACGTAACGAACTTATTGCTTGAACGAAAGACTTGATGAACTATCTCCTTTGATTATGGAAATGCAAATGGTTTTGTGCACTCTATTATTGCCATTTGGAGTAAGGTCATGTTCAACTTTGCATTTATTGCTTGCACGAAAGACTTGATGAACTATCTCCTTTGATTATGGAAATGCAAATGGTTTTGTGCACTCTATTATTGCCATTTGGAGTAAGGTCATGTTCAACTTTGCATGTATTCAATGTGAAGTCATGTTAAACTACCTGTAAAAGCTGCTCCTAGCAATTTTAGTTCTCCTACACCTACGTATAAGGCAATAGAAATTAAGTGTATTAAGTAATCTATATGATTATTATTTAACTGTAAAACAACAAATGGAAGATTTGTATGAGTCATATTTAGGCATGCATCTATATCTTCTGGAAGACCTGTATATGCATTATACTTGTTTGGTAAACCTATTACATAAATTAAATGTCTTTTGCAAAACTTCTACATGCATTTATGACTCCTTGGAGCAGGGGAGACAAGGAGGTTTTGGTGGTGCCACCTATTTTGTTGGGGCTCCAGGGTGTTGAACATCGTCCAGGACATACAGTTGGGGGATGTGCCTGGTGCGTCCATGCATCCTAGAGACACCCTGTTTTGGGGGCAGCCACTCCTAGTCCCCAAAAACAAGTACCTGTCGGGGAATTTTGGCCTCATCCCCAAAATGCAAGAGACCAAGAAACATGAGACGTGTCCTCATGGAACAGAAGGATTCACAAAACTCAGGTATCGTTGTTGGGGAGTTCAAAAACTTAGAAATTGACGTCCCAAAATCTTTGCATTAGTATCTCCCTCAACTCATAGTACACAAGACATTTAAGGTGCTCCTTTGTCTCTATCTCATGTATGGGGCAAAGGTTGCAAATCCCATGCTCCCTAAGAATGTAATGGTCAACCTTCCTTGATCCTGAACTAATGGGAGTGTATCCTTATCTAACCTAAAGTAATCCCAAGGCAATAGACATCAAGACAAGTGATGATGACATCCACAATCTATGATGTTAAGGCCATATTTAGTCCAAGATTTTGAAGACAAAATCTACATGGTCTATGTGCATTGCCATTAAATATCCTCCAATAGGAATATGAATCACTCTTTTCTTCAGGGAAGTCCAATTAAAACAAAAAGACGGATGGCAATCTATGGAAATCTCAACCAATTAGAGAAGCCAATCTCCACATACCAACCTCTACTCCTACCAGCAAGATTCATAAAAACAACTCTTTCACAAATCAAGAGGAAGATAAATGTTTCTCTCTCCTAACCTAAAGCATAATTGTGCAATGCACCATAGTTGATGGAGATGGATGGAAAGCAAAAGAGATTTATTCTGCTTACAAACAATAAACAAAATAGCCCAAGTTTGCAAGTGAGCTACTCCTGATTTAAGAAGACAACAAATCTTATTTCCTCTCTATTCTGCGTACAAGCAATAAACAAAATAGCTGAAGCTCGAAGGTGAGCCACTTCAAATTTGAGAAGACAACCAATCTTATTTCCTCTCCTGTGCAAATACCAATTTTCTATATGCAAAAAGACCCCTTTATTCATCAAGTGATTCATACTTATAAAGAAGGGAATACTTTAATCTGTTCTTGCTTGATTCCTCCAGTTGTTCTTGATTTATCCTTCCAACAACTCTTTCTATGTTTTTCCATGAGGAGATAATTACAAGAATAAATCTCATCATTCCAGCTGCAATTTATTTCCCAACTGCACTAATAATTTTTTCTTTTAAAACTGAACATACTATATTTTCCAACTGTCTTGTTTTATTCTCCAGATTTAATTGCTCCGTGCTTTCCTTATCCTATCTTAGATGTACTTCTTTATTCTCTTTATAAAAGCAAGTACTTATTCCTTGGGCAATATTTAAGTTCACTAAAAGTTTGTCCCTCTGAATTTGATTGGTCCCAAATCATGCATTGCAATGAATACATAAACAAGTCCATTTTTTTCTCTCTTTTGCATTTTATGCATTTAAATCAGATTACTTTTTGGAAGTTTGAACCCTTGAATCTGATGATCTTTTGAATTCTGCATAAACTGCATGGACAGCTCCTGAACACTATCAGTAAATATCTGTGGTGCATAAACCTTTTCTTTTAAAGTCATTCCTAGTGGACACGTCGGCAGAATCAATGGCTCTGATACCACTTCTGTGAACCTATGAAGATCTGAAACTGAAACTCACTTACACTGATTAAGAATTACTCAAAAAGCTGAAATCTGAATTCTGGACTGAAGCATATAATCATCACACACAACTTCTCTTATAAATGCTGAGATCAAACATACTATGAAACAGATATTAAAATTTACTCCTATTAGAAAAGCAAAAGAAACCTATTCTGCTTACAACCAGTAAACAAAATAGCCCAAACTCACAGGTAAGCCACTCCTGATTTGAGAAGACGACCAATCTTCTTTCCACCTTATTTTGCTTACAACCAATAAATAGAATGGCCCAAGTCCGCAGATGAGCCACTTTAGATTCAAGAAGACAACCAACCTTCTTTCCTATCCTGTGTGACTACCAATTTTCTGTTTGCAAAAGAGCCCCTTATTCATCAAGTGGTTTGTACTTACAGATGAGGGAATGATTTACTCTATTCTTGCTTGATTCCTCCAGCTGTACTTAATTTATCCTTCCAACAATGTTTTCTATATTTTTCCATGAAGAGATAATTACAAAGGATAATCTCATCATTCCAGCTGCAGTTTCTATTTTTTCCCAATTGCACTTTCTATATTTTTTTTAAGCTGAACTTGCTATATTTTCCAACCATCTTGCTTTATTCTCCAATTTTACTCAATTCATGCTTTCCTTATCCTCTCTTAGCTGTATTTTCTTTACTTATTCCCCTATGCAATATTTGGGCTCATTAAAGTGTAAAAAGATGCTCCCAAGAAGTAGTGGGTGAGCTGCAAACTCGGCTTATAAAATGAATCCAGAAACTACACACTGGCAACAGATCATTTGTTGAAGAAAAATTGACTACTCTCTCAATGCATGCCCAATTGGAAGATCCCAAACTCAGCCCCTAAACCTCAAGACTCACAAATAATTGTGGATTTCATGATACAATCAAAAAGTAGCGAAGTTCTTGAGGTACGAGATGGATACTTGAAGGTCAAAGTCAACACATAAAATTGACCATTCAAAGGTTGAGAAATGTAATGTCGACAGGGCAAAATTTACCTTTGAAAAATGGCAAAATAGAAGGGGGGCTCTCTCATCTTCTACTTATACTCCTGCTAGTTTGCTTGTCAGCTTTCTTTTATGGTTTATCATAGCCTCATAATGAATTATAAACCTTTTTAGGGCCATCATTCTTACACTTTTCTATTTTTCTACCCTTTGCATGAAATGCACAAGGCAATCCCTTCAGTTATAGTTACATCTACGAAAAAAAACATACTACTGGCTAGAACAAAACCACCAAGGAAAAAGTTAAAACAATCTCAACAAGGAAAAGCAATCTTAGGGCAACTCATTCATAGAGGCATTTGCAAGTCAACCTCATTCTTGTATGAAATGTGAAGTTCTTCATATATATTTATCTTAAGCATTTTTTAAGATTTTTTATTTTTTTATTTGGTTATGGGATTGAAACGGAACCCACCCATATTACATCGTGATCACATAATGATATTACAACAGTTTGGCAATTATGCATGTATCACTTTCGAACGTTATCACTTTACAACAGTTTGGCAATTATGCATGTATCACTTTCGAACGTTATCACTTTACAACAGTTTGGCAATTATGTATATATCGCATAATGATATTACAACAGTTTGGCAATTATGGCAAGATTCGAACGTGGACGTCCCTAAAAGAGGAGAAATTTAACCAGTTGAGCTCATGCCATCTGATAAATATCAAGGTTCGTCCATGGAATTTGAACCTTGGTTTATGATGTGAAGCTCATCACTCCCCACCACTAGCCGAAGACCCGTGTGCATATTAGACATTTTAAGTTGATAAAATAGTTATTTCCATTTTATTAGACATTTTAAGTTGACAAGATAGTTATTTCTAATTTTCAAAGTTCATGACAAATTTTACAGCCGATTTTCTCAATGATGGATTATTTTAAAAATATATCCTTGGTAGACACGGGCACAAAAACCCAAACCTAGTAATTAAGCCTTCAGCAATATTATTTGCATATTATCCTTTCTAATTTCCTGTATCGATGAAATGTTTAAGGATCTCCCTTTTTTGTACCATAGTAATGTTCCCACGCCATCATCCAATTTTCAGTTAACCACAAATAGTAACATTTTTTTCTTTAAATTCAACTGCACTTTATGTTAATGCTAAGTGTACACATATGAGAGCCTCTTACCTTGAATCTAGAAGGCAAGCAACGCATGAGTTTCACACGTAAACAAAGCCCAATGACTGTTGCCATACTACAATGTTCAACTGTGGGAGTAAATGTAATCCTGAAATTAGAAAATCAAGAACCATTAGGAATGTGTTCCATGTTTCAAATACAAAGATAACCAACAAAATTATAGTTCAGTTGAAACAACCTAAAATATGAAATCCCATGTGCAGCAGAATAAAAAATCATTCACCTGATATGACTATGTTTATCATCAACCTCGATTGCATCTTCTGATACCACTTTAAGTTGTTCCAAAGAATAAGGATGCTCAGGATCTTTTATGTCTCTTACATGGTGTATGCCACAGAAGTCAAGGTCTAAACATAGAAATTTTATTGCTGTCCACAATGACCACAATAGACAAATAGGACTCAAAAGCACTGTCAACAGGAAAAGGAGTGCAAAAGCCACTCACCCTAAGAGGCATGATAAAACAAGGGTAGCATGTGATTGCATGATAAGAAAAGAAGCCAGACACATAGAGATAGATAAAAAAGAAGAAGAAGAAAACCTACATCTTCCCCAGCATCATAATGGACTTAATACATAGTGTTTCCTTGACAATCATCTCAGTAATTATGATAACAATAATGGGAAAAGACAAAGCTGATAGAAGATGCAAACATCACAAAGAACACACCAACAAACTCCAAGAGTACACTAATACACATTCAAACTCATTCATCTCATACAATAGAATGTAAACAATCACAACTGATGACAATTGTCTCAATGATTATAATAACAGTGATGCAAAAAGACGAAGTCGAAAGAAGATGCAGACAACATAAACAATACACAGAGAAACTCCAAAAGTACACTACTACGCATTCAAACTCATTCACCTCATACACTGAAATGTAAACAATCACAACCAGTGACAATCATCTCAGTTACTATGATAACAGTAATGGGAAAAGACAAAGTTGACAGACGATGCAGACAACATAAAGAATGAACAGAGAAACTAAACTATTTCTTTGGTACTAAACCATTTTGAAATCCAGTATGTGTCTTAATAAGTACCACTGACCTTAGATGTATGCCAAGAAGATGCAAAGAAGAGACTCTACTATAGGCAATTAACTGTTTCGACCAGTATGTGCTTTGGTAGGTAAAGCTAACCTTAGATGTATGCAGCTTGCCTACATAATTAAATCTTATCGTTGGAGGTATGAGTATCAAAAAATGTATTACTTAAGCAGGCTGCCAAGTGCTGCATTAATTCTAATTGCATGTCAATGAGATGGTTTGCACCTGCATCTGGATTATGGCCTCTGTGCAAGATTGGGCAAGATGGTTGTGACATAACACTCCAAGGTTGAGCAGTTAAAGCACATCCTTGCACAGTTGCCACCATCAACAAAAATAGACACCAGACGCTTGAAGAAAGTTCAACTTGCTTCTTTCATTAAGGAATACAATTTGTCAAATGATGCAATATCATCAACAATTTTCTCTACTATGACACCCCAAGTTGTAAAATCTCCTAGATGATGTTAATAAAAACTATGTCTTGATACCTCCATTTGGCTGGGAATTAGCGAAATCGCTTTAGTTCAAGTGCTTCAGTTAGATGTTTAATTCAGGTATGATCATGCACAGATCTGAAGGCAATAATGTATAACATGGCCTGTATAACAACTCCCCTTGCAATTCAACAATGAAACAAACTGTTCCATGTTGTTCATACTGCATCTTACTTAATTAAGTTGAACTGCTTAAAAACTGTAGGGGTTGCTGAATATATAATAATGAGAGGAATGCATATGCAAGTGTTAACAATAATGGTAAATGACTTCAGCCCTTAAAGGGTGGCTTATAAGTGTAACATGGCATGCAAAGTTCTGAGCAATATTTGTGAGCAAAATATCCTCTCTGAAATGCAAAGTAGTGAGCAATAATTGTAAGTCTAACTTCAGGCATAAAACCTTTGACAGTTGTACACTTAAGCCATCAGATATAACAGGTCCACAATCATGAAATGCTTCAAACAAGTCAATGAAGCATCAGAGGAATTTAAGCAAATACCTGACCACAAAATCCCAGCATGCACTCTCTTCTGCTATTACGTATGAATTGGATTAATGTGCTTGGACGATTGTTGAATTGGAAAGTTACAGCCATTTAGGAATACTTCTGACACTTGAAGTTTTGATAATTGATGCCACAGTAAAGGCTCCCCTATAGCAGTAATTGAATAGGCACTCTACATGGTCTATCCACCTGTCAATGTGAATCTCAGAAATTGAAGTGATCAGCATCATTTTGTAAGAATGATTGTCAAACTTGATGATTTTAGCATTGTACTATAACAAGAAGAATTCTAGGGGACAAATGGTCTTGCATTTTTTAGAATCATGTTGTCCACGAGACTCTTGAAAAAGGTGTCTTCAAGCGTCCCATCTCTTTTAATCATGTGCACATAGGATTAATGAGGGTGTGATTTCCTTCCAGTATGGAGTCTTGTCAAAGTTGTTCTCAAACCCACTGTTGCATCTGTAAGGATGCATACAATCTGCAATTAAAGTATTGCTCCAATGATGATGGGCTATGTAAAGAATTGAAAATTCAATATGTTTCCTAGGTTATTATTGTCAATTTCTAAATAGAATTGAAGGAAGACAGTTCTGTTATTAAGAAAATAACACCTCAATCTTCAAAAGATAACGCAGACATTTTTTGCTCACTCTAGAATCAGAGTCATAATATAGAAATACCCCTAAGAGAAGTGCTATGTGTTTCTTCATCATAGAATTTAAAAGCGGCAAGTCAAATGGCCTGCTGTAGTTTTAATTGTAGGGATAACCTATAAAACACTTTTATCTAGCTAAGTTCAGTAGGCTTAAGCAAACAGAATATGCATGAAGTTCAATTCCATGAATAGATCCATTGGGGAATCATAAACAATGACTTTTCCAAAAGGAAGTGTGTAAATTGTGTGCTTTTCTCATTAGAATGATTGTATGATGGAAGAAAGAGAATGATGTCTTCATGTAAGTGGTGTAACCGTGTATACCACCAATCATTCACCTTAAATGCCCACTTGAGAATTGTTTGTGTGTTCCAAAATAAGAAATCCACCCAAAATTTAATATGCATACAATGTTTGAAAAATAAACCACTTAACAGTCCCCCAAAAAAAAAAGGAGAGTCTAAGAGAAGCACTGCAGTTGACAAGTTTGACATTTCATTCCATATGCAAATAGAAAGCTTGAGTGCTGTTGGAAGAGGTTTGAAATAAATTGGATGTAGCTTGAAGATCATATAATCCAAAACTAACACAAATGATAAGACTTATCTCTTAATTAGACAAATTTGAAAAGGATGATTGTAGACAATAATGACAAAAAAATCTATATTGTTTAATATGATTTTAGGCATGAAATGAATACCTGAAATAAATAGTATTATGATAAAAACTTAGGCACAAGGTTGTTTTAGGCCACTGTCATAAATTAATCCTTGGCATGTAATAAGTGTCTAATTGATTTAAGAAAAAAAATTAGCTGCAGCCCTAGACTCATGATTCCTTTATGAATCAATTTTTATTGTGCTAACCCTAAGCATGGTATCCAACCACTATGTAAGAAAAGTGGGGCTCTGACCAACAGTTGAGTAAATTCCTAAACAGGAAATAATCAGTAAAAAATTTCATCATTTTCAATAGAATAGATGATCCCTCCTCAAGCTTATCTTCCATTTAGAAATGTGAATGATCTTAGAATCACACTAAATTCATGCTATTGATGTCGATATTTGTTATTTATGATACGTAAATTTTATGATATTCAGAAAATGAATTAGAATCACAAGAGTACCAAGTTAACAAGTACCGATGAGGGAACTCAAGTCAACAAAAGAAAGATCTTGGGGCTTGGAGTCCACATGAAATGTTAAAACTAGACTTGCATGGTTCAGTTAGTGTCCAAGTGGAAACTTTCAGATAAGGGGCCCATTATACCCTCCAGTCACCTATCACGATTATATGCTAGAGTATACTGCATAAGGAGGCGAGGAAGGAAGCAAATCACGTTCTAAGATGACATTGCACCTGCCTGGCCACAGTGTCATAGTTGGCATTTGTGTTATTCAATTAACCCTTCTTGCAAGCATATAGTCTACACCACTCAAACTTGGCTTGCCCCTTCAACTCTTCTTCCATGAATAAATGGCATGATGAGGTGGCCTGAAATTAATCATTGGCAATCAGATTGGAGGTCAAGAGTCAACAGTAGCAAAAGCCATTATATTGTCAAGAGCAATAACTCAACTTGGACACTATTAAGTTAAGTTTGGGAACACATGCAATCCCAATAGGCAATAGAAAGATCAACAAATTCCTTGGAAGCCAAAAGTAAGCAAAAATAGGAAAATGAGGGGTCATACTCAATTCTAAAGGAAAGAGGAAGTTGTATAAGCACATGAGAGCAGAGGAAGGTCTGAGAACACAGTAAAAGGATTTTGTATGAGTCCAAAATCAATTTTGATCTTAGGATTTACTAGCCGAAACGAAGCTTCCATTTTAAACACACAGTTTTTTACCCCAGACGGCTTCTCCATAATTGTCAAACATGTTGACATAGTGTTTGTAATCTGTTAATGTCATGTTTCAGATTTTGGGAATAATATGGTTGCTTTGATCCAAAATTAAATATTTTTCTTTTAAGACAGCTAATTAGCATCAACTGCATAATAAACTGATTTCCATTGCAAAAAAACACTCAAAATTCTATGTGACAAATGACAAAGTGAGCTAATTTCAAATCACAGCAAAGTTTCTCCAAGTTATGGGGGCTGTATGCCATTGACAAAGCATGGAAATGGTCAGTTAGTTCTAACAGACACAAAGATTAAACTATGATTCTGAAGAAGAGCATTAGGGCCATGGCATTCAAAAAACTTTAACAGGTAGAATATGAACTTGCTAAGATGGAGGCTAATTTGAAGAACCTAATGCAATCTCGTGCAAATTTAGTTGTTTCTCAAACCAGCTTCATGTCCACTGCACAAGAGATATTGGTAAAACTTGGTAAGAAGGAAAGGACACCCCCTTAGGATAAAAGAAGAAGAAAGGAGAAAAGATCCAGGATAGGTAAAGGAAGAGCAGAAGAAATAGATTCCTCTAGTCCTTCAAGATGGAAACAAATCTTCAAAAATGAAATAAGCCACATTAGGGGGAAATTGAACTTCTGTGTACTTGTGGAGAGAGGTCCTTAACCAAAAGCCCAAACTGGGGGCCATACACAAACAAAAGACTTCCTTTGCCCAATTCAAGATGTCTAAGTATGCTTGCATTTGGAGGAAGAGCTTATGGAATCTCTAAGGATGAATATGCAGCTGAGAGTTAATGGTTGGCAGGCCTTTAAGGAGCTTAAGAGAAAGTAATTCTAGGCTCAAACTATCTTGCTTTAGTTTATGATCTTTTGTAAATGAATGGTTTCTTGATGCATTGTTCAAGTTGAATTTGCGATGCAACCTCTATACCTTGAAAGTATATTCAAATTTGCCTTCTATCTCCATAAGCTCAGCTCCACAACAGATAGTGCATCGCATTAAAAGATATTCATACTCATTCTACAACCCAGGGTGCTTCCATGAATCTACTCAATAGAAGACAATTCATTCATATGTATTAATAGGGTTCAAACTATCTTGCTTTAGCTTATGAGATATTGTAAACAAATGGTTTCTTGATGCATTGTTCAAGTTAAATTTGCAGTGCAACCTCTCTAACTTGAAAGTATACTCAAATTTGCCTTCTATCTCCACAAGCTCAGGTCCACAAGAGTTTGTGCATCACATCAAAAGATATTCATACTTGGTCCTTCACTCTACAAACCAAGGTGCTTCCATTAATATACTCAATAGAAGACAAGGCTTGTATCTAGAGATCACTTTGCTTCTCCAATCTCATGACATTTCCATTAATTAGATCCCCCCCTTAGGTACTCATCGAACACTTCCCCCTCACCCTGCACAAAGGGGGTGATTAATAAAGCAATTAGAGAGGACGCCTATTTGCAATATACTCAAGCTACTTGGATCTCTCCTTCACAACCTCTTGATCCTAAGATGGTCTTTTATGCCAAGCATTTTCTATACATTGTTGATGGCATCATCACTCATCTCTACTATATTTGACACCATTGGACTCACAATACCAACATTAGCCATTACTAGATGAAAGTATGCTCCCACTAGCTACAAATTGTCTCCAAAAATCACATTCCTATTTGTGATAGAAATTGTCACCTTTTCCCAAGTCTGCAATATATTCAACACCATTGGACTCATGGTTACAAGATTCTCCATTACAAGAAGAGAAAATGCTCCTGCTAGCTACAAATTAAGTCCACTAATCATATTCCTAGATGTGGTAGAAATTTTCACCTTTCCCCTCTATAGGAGGTAGACAAATTCATCTTTGAGTATCCTACCTATGATAAAATCCAAGGGAGACATCATTGGGTATATAGTGATTGAGGGAGTCTACTTGCCACCTTCCACTACTCGACCAAAGATGTTGGGCATTGTATCCCTAAGAAGCTATCACTCTCAAACATCAAGCCTTGACAAGGTCCCCACAGATTACTAGGCTGAGGACCTCCTTCCATCCCTTCCAAGCAATCAGAGGAAGGCTCATTGGATGATGTGCTTGCCCCCACACATGGTGTCAGATCAATGAAATGAAATTCTATAGAAGCAATTGTTGGGAGATGTCCCTCTTCCTAGTTACACATTGAACATGGCAGATCCACTACCCTTTAAGCAAAAGGTTTTGTTGCAGCCTTTGTCCACAGTTCAAGTAGTAAAGACGAGCAATCTTAAAGACTACTTGCCACCTTCCACTACTCAACCAGAGATGTATGGAAGCAATTTATTCATGAGCAATATATAAATCCAGCATTTGCCTAGGAAATTTTTGACTGCTCCTTGTCTTCCTTTAAATCCTATTCTGCCCTTAGTGAGACCAATACTTTGTTAGCCTATATCCTATTAACTGTCTAATCCAATTTTAAGGTAACTAGCAAAATTGTTCATTGGATTTTTTTCAAGTTAAAAGCAATTCTTCTCCTGGAACACAATCACTAGCGGCTTTTGAACTGCTCCTCATCTTCTTCATATCTGATTCTGCTCTCAATAACAACAATACTTTCCTAGCCTATTCCTTCATTAACCATCTAATCCAATTTGAAAGTAAGTAATCAAAATCCATCATGGGGTTGCCTTCAATTTATAAGCAATCATCCTCTTCTAATGCATTCACTCATTGCAATGCATTCACTCATTGCATCCTGCCAATGCGCTACCAAAAGATGCCAAGTTCAGAGTTCCACCAATGCCCCTCACGTTGTTTCTCCGTTGTACTTCAGATTTTATAGCATTGTAAAGAATCATTACTTGTGCAGGAGACAAGACACCTGTTCCTGTTCTGCTACTGAGAGATTTTACCCAAAGATTTCTTTGCAACAGAAACCTAAGTTACCGGTTCGTTTTGGGTTCAGGTTCGGGTTCGGGTATGAAGAAACCGGTTCGCGGGTACGGCAAAAAAAAAAATGTGTCTTGTGTTCGTTTTGGGTTCGGCCGTACAAAAATTAATAAAAAGCATACCTCAACTTCACTCTCTACAGAGTGTTTTAGCTCTGGTTGTCAACTGAGACAGGGAGATTCTCTTTATATGTACATCTTCATTATGATGGATGAAACTCTGAGGTGAATTCTCCATTCTCCTAATACTGCATGTTTGATAAGAGGTCTGTAAATTTGCTAACAAACATATATATATATATATATATATATATATATATATATATATTGAGCCTTTATCACTTAGACCCAATATATATTGAGCTACCTGATAGGCTAGGCTGTCATCCACAGGGGCCAATATTATTTATTCAATATGCCTTGAATTCTCCATACTTTAATTATAAAAGTTTGGTGTATAACCTTATTTTATTTTTGTTTCAATTTAAACTTTAAACCTTTTATTATTAAACATCTTAATTATCAAAACCACAAATACTATATTCATGTTTTTTTTTTTTAAGCGAAAAACCCCTTGTGGGGCCGCCTTGGTCTGAGAGACCACGAACAGGGGGTTCTACACCGTCAAATTCACCCGGGAGTCGCACCCAGCCCTGCCCGCACCAACATTATCAATTGGATTTTGGGTACCCAATTCAACTTTTTGGTAGGGTGGAGATTCGAACCTAGGACCTCCCTTGGAGGATTGCCCTCTCCTCTCCAACTCACCTACAACACCGGGTGATACTATATTCATGTTATGTTTACTTATAAAATTAGAAAAAATTGATAAAAAATTATCTATACAAATACTATATTCATGTTATATTTACTTATAAAATTAAAAAAAATGATAAAAAGTTATCTATAGGATGAAAACCTTCATCACGCAAAACCATTTACTTTTCATCACTTCATATATGCTTAAAAAGATTTAAATGAATTTTCTCTTTTAAAATTTATATTTAAATATATATATATATATTTTTTATTTGGTTAGTATGAGAAACCCCTACGACCAACGCATAGGGCTGAGCAGGCTCCCCCAACCATGATCCCTCCTAAAGCCGAGAGCTATGCTTATCAATAGAGAATTTAACACATACCCACCACACACCCACCCCTCACACACTTGCCTACGCCGCGGTTTGAATCTTAGACTTCCCGAAGAAGAATCAAAGCCCAAAACCTAGCACTGTCCCCTTGGAAATTAAAATTTATATTTTTAACTATCTAAACTTTTATTATTTTAATTTTAATTTTTTAATATTATGTATACTAAACTTATATATTTATTTTAATGTTAACTGCTCTTAGCTTCCCATTTAAAGTCTAAAACCAAATATGATTAATATAGACTTTATAAAAGCTTTAATATCTACTATAAGAAAGAAATTAAATTAAATTTAAAATTTTAAAATTTTATATTAATTTTTTTTTAAATTATCTATTTAATAATAGATCCGAGACGAAGAGTTTTGTTATGAAAAGATTAAAGGTTTCGACAATACTATTCGAAATTCAGATTTTGTTTTACTTATGTTCATACTATCATTGCACGAATTTGGCATAAACTACTATTTTCCTTTTGTCAATTCTTCGTAAAATCAAATAATTACTAAGTACCTTGTTGAGGCCAACGGGCCCTAAGGACAACTTAATTTATATACCCAAAAAGTAGTTACCCTCCAACTACCTCATAACTTCCCCAAATTACATTTCATATGCATTTGATCTTACATTTACATGACATTTCCCACTACAGGACAAACTAGTTTATGACTTATAACTTTGTCGACTTACATGACTTAACATGACTTTATTCTTACGTACAATATTAAATTGCACTTTATAACATTATTAAATATATGTACGCACATTTCGTCAAACACTTTGTGTACAATTAACGATATTTGCTACCGCTTGGCACGCCGTGACTGCCAACAAATGTCGGGGGAGGCGCAGATATCCGTATTTACTTACTACATTTTTTCAGAATTGTGAGAGATCGGCGTCATATCCGGGAAATTCTTAGTTTTCGGGCTATCCCAATGCTGATTCGGTACGGGTTCAGTGAATCATTCAACTTCTTCCCTTCAATTTTTTTTTTTTTCCCAGGAAATATCGGGGGAGGCGGTGATATCTTCTTCTCACATAACCCTCACTGCATTTTCCGTGAGAATTCTGAGAGATCGGCGCAATATCCGTGTTTTCATCGTTTTTTTTGGAAAATTCTCAGTTTTCGGTCGATCCCAATTTTGGTTTGGTCCAGGGTTCTGACCCTGGGGGACCTGGATACGCCCGGGTCCGTCCTTTCATCGTTTTTTTTTGGAAAATTCTCCTTTTTCGGGCGATCCCAATTTTGGTTTGGTCCAGGGTTATCCGTGTTTTCATCGTTTTTTTTGGAAAATTCTCAGTTTTCGGGCGATCCCAATTTTGGTTTGGTCCAGGGTTCTGACCTTGGGGGACCCGGATACACCCGGGTCCGTCCTTTCATCGTTTTTTTGGAAAATTCTCCTTTTTCGGGCGATCCCAATTTTGGTTTGGTCCAAGGTTCTGCCTGGGGGATCCGGATACGCCTGGGTCCGTCCTTGGACGGACCCGGGCGTATCCGGGTCCCCCAGGCAGAACCATGGATGGACCACAGGCGTACCGGACCCGTACCAGGACCGGATACGGCCCGTATCAGGATCCAGGGGTCCAAGGGAGCGAACCGGTAACATAGGACTAATTTCACACAAAAATGAAAAGATATGTTACAATGCCTGGAGATAAAATATTTCAGAATCACTAATTGATTCCTTTTGTGTACATCAGAAAATTTGTGATTCCCCTGGGGCCAGTTAATGTGTCCACTAGTGACTCATAAATGTCTAAACTTTTGATGGCAGAACAAGTTTTAACAGTTTTGATGCCCTCTAAGAACAAAATGAATTTAAACTACTATATTATTTCAATAATGTAATCTTAACAATATGTCTGCAACGAAGACATGGAAATTAAGCTGGTAAGGTGATGGAATGGCTAAATTCCATAATCTCTAAATATGCTTCCAATAAGTTTCTTTGACTTTTGCATTCCTGTGCAAATATTTTTGCCTCTTACTATCAATGGCTAAGAATAAACTCTGTACTTCAATTTAAAGGCCAATTTAGGTATATGCTACAGGCAGATGGAATTTTGATTAAGGACCCATACTGGAGTCATGACAATAAGCTGATAAGTTTTGATTCAATTCTATTATATCTTTCAACACAAAAGCATTAATACAAGATAAGCACATGAGAAATAATGCAAATCTATAAACAAACAGAAAGTTATGATGGTGAAGTGGAACAACAATTAAATATGGTAACGTGTAAACAAAAAAGACAATAAAAATGAGATAACAAGGCTAATGGAAACAAACCAAATAGTTCTACATTTTCTGTCAAGTCCTTTCTGTTTCTACCTTAATATAGACAAATGCATCTCACTACCAATGTTGATAATGACTGTTTATATAACCTATTTACCTTTTTTGGCTACACATAAGCATTGACAACTTGCAAAATTTATGAATCATTCCAAATATAATAGAAGGATATCAAATATTTCCTGTTGATCAATCGGTTCAACAGCGAATTCATCATTGCTTGTTACATCTTTCCTAGTAGGTCGTTCTTTCCTCTCGTAGACTACTGGATTAGCATTGATTAGGTTTGCAACCATTGCTGCTACAGCCAGTGGCAGCTAATATGGATTGCCCACACTTTGCTGCTGTTGTCCTGTTCAGAATATAGCAAATAGTAAGCAAAAGATTAAGAAACCTATAATAAGACACAATATGGACTACCAAGCACGCCTTTCTCTCATAATTTTAGTAAAAACACCTTGAAAAAAATAAATGTTATCTATGTATTAGTTGGTTTAAGACAAGAAATGAAAAAATATCTTCCAGAGATAACAGCAGTTCTACACTTGATATTGTTCTCATAAAATGCCTAAAGCTAAATGCAATGTCAATCAAAGCACGCAAGTAATTACACAAAACACATTCCTAAAGAAAAACATAAAATATAACATTCAAGCAACTTGGAGGCGACATACTTTATATTAGGTTTTAAACTAAGGCCACCTTCTGCTAATGCGACAATTGCATCAATTGGAAATTTTAAGGAAGTCCACACTCAAATTTGTGGACAAGAGCACATGCACACTCGAGTGTAATAAAAAACCAAGGTATCTCTTTAACCAATTATTGTGATTTAATAAAGTGAAAAAGACATAATCCAAAATTACTCCAGGCATAAATACCAAAAGAAGGAAAATATTTCATATTTGGAAGTTTCAAACAAGTAAGATCTGCATACCCACTTTTCTATTAGGTTACGATCAATTGACCATGAGGCTTCTACAAAGGAAGACATAGATTGTCACTCCACTAAGGCCCCTGCCAATTATAAAATCCTATAAGATTGGTTCAAGTTGAACATTAATGGGCGATCTGATAAGAAAAATATGGTGTGAGGTTAAAAGAAACTGTAATGTAAACTTTATTCTTACCTACTCCGTAGAGATAAATTTTTAACAAGCCATGAAAATGAATTCATTATTTTTACTCTGTCTCAATTGGCGTGGATTGGAAGCTACAGCCCAACAAGTTTGACATAGGACAGAATACATACCACGGGCAAAACCCAACCAGCCACTTTGTGGCCCTACGATGAAATGAAAAGCTCTTTTAGGAAACTTTGAGAAAAGGTGGGAAGCAAGAAAAATCAGAGTCTAGTCCAGTGGACCAAGATCTAGTGGTAAGGCAGAGCAGTTGCCATGATATAACCTGTGTTCAAACCTCACAAAGCAAGTCCGCCATTTTAATGCTGCTCCAATAAGGTGGTCCATTAGCAAACAAGGATGAGTACAAGTCCCGAGTGAATTTTGATAAAAAAGAAATCCCTCAAATGTAGCCTCTAAGATTGATGGGTCATTCCATGTGCTTAATTGAAGGTAGGTCAATGTTATAATCTGACTTAAAAAGTCATGGAATGAAAGTCATATCATTTGAAAACATATCTTCAGAGCTTTCCAATACTAAATGAAATGGTGACCGCATTTGGCTAAATTTTGAGATGATAACTACAGACAAGAAAGTGTCTGGAAACAATTATGAGACCAACCTGTCCTATTGTCAAGACAGATATCACAAGGAAGAATGTTGTTAGGAAAAAGACAAACACATGTTACTCTAAATAACCAATATACCTTCTTCATTTCACAATCCATCGTTTGCACATACTCGTCTAAAAACCTACACTTAATTAAGGATCCACTGTAGCAAAATCCTCTGCCAGAGATATATTGATTTGAGAATCACTAGGAGGAGTAATATATCAATTGGGGAGGATCACATCAATAGTTTGGTTTAAAGCATTAGAAAGGCTTTATTGACCACCCTAACAGTTACCACGATATTGATCAGGAGGATCACATCAACAGCTTGGTTTAAAGCATTTAAAAGACTTTCTTGGGCCCCCTAACGGCTACCAAGATATTAATAATTAATTGGGGAGAATCACGTCAATAGCTTGGTTGGACGCATTACAAAGGCTTTCTTGGGCCTCCTAAAAGCTGCTTCTATCATCTTAAGTTTGTATATCAATGCCAGTAACTTCTGTTTGACTCAAGATCAACAGGTCTGTCTTAATACCTGTAGTTTTCGTAGCAAACTCTGAAATTACAGCCATAACAATCCACATGCAAGTTAGATGTACTCCTCCCAAGTATGAATATGGAGAGATGAAATCCAGGTGGATCAGGATATGATCAAACAGACTGATCAGGACTGAAGGAGGATGAAATGATCCAAAACAGCACTGAAATATTTTTCCTTGGATTGATGGCCATTTTTCAAAGCTTTATGACAAGCGTATGGACATCAACACACCATCAAACCATGGGGAGCAATTCAGCCTTTGGAAGAATAAAAAAGGAACAGCAAACAGGACCAATTGGACCAAGTTTGAGGTCAAAAATTTCTATATACAAGGTCGCTGTCTACAGCAATTCTAAGAGATGCTATTGGATATACAATGTCGTGATATTGTCAAAAAAATGAGTAATAGCCCAAACAGCATGCCAGAACACTACCAGATGGTTTCCAGATCATCTGCCCATGTGATAGAATTCACGAAACAAAATCGGTGCTTGTGTTACAGTAGGGAACAATATTGTCAAGATAGAAATGTACTAGAGGACATAAAGTCAGAGCATCTTTTGGATTACAATGGTGAATAGTTTGTGAGGGATTTGAGGAAAGCATTGCTTAGAGGATCTGTAGCACTTCAAGGAGGACGTACATTCAGACATCCATGCTCCAAAGATAGGAATAGCTCAAAGTATTTGCACATACCTCCAATTGAAGGAATTTAGATCTAGTTTCTATATGCCCCTGTAGTTTTCTTCTGAAGAGGAATTCTCCACATTAAATCCATGTATTCCATGTGGGTTTGCTTTCTAGTCTATATTCTTTTGGCCTGAAGCTTGTTGATTTGCTATATGGAGAAGCATGTTCCACATATTGCTAATTGTGTTCACTATTATATGTAATTATCTCATGTATTTCCCACCAGGGTTCAATTTTCATGGTCCCATGATAATGCCGTTTGTTGTAATATTGCATATATTTTGTTGAAATACCTCAGTAACCTAGTCAGGATGTAATATGCAAGCTGTTTCAATCCCATATAATCAATTTAACTTATAAATTTAAAAATGTTTATTATTATCATCATCATCATCAACTCATGCACTTAAAATCTCAAATGAGTATGCATACAAAATTCAGCACATAGGCATGGAGACAAGTTATGTGTTGTGTGAGCTAAGAATTATTTTATTTCACTTTTGTAACTAAGAATATTCATGTGATGGAATCTTATCAGCAACAGAATTGAGGAATTCTGGATCACATGTGAAGCACACTTTATCAAAGAAAGAATGAAATGGGTAATGACCAAAATCCGTCAACTAGACTCAAATGTACCACATGCTACAATGGAAACTACTACCATAAAAAGAACCTTGGGAGGAAAACTGTGCTAAAGTACAGACGGAGTTGGACATTGTTAGAGCATCCCCGGATGCCAAAGGAATTTTGGACAATTCTAGTGCAACACATAGTACTTTAGGTTCTTGGTCAGAAAAGAGTTGCTTGCAGGTTTCTTCAACTCTCATAAAGTCTAACCAAAGGTGATTTAACTAGGGATTCCATATTCCAAAGAATTGTTGTAGAGGACCAACCAATGAGAATTGTGGAAAATGGTAGCATTTTCGAAAACTATACAAAAAATGAGGATCCCAGGTCAACATTTTTCATATCATTCCTCCAATTTTGTGTTTTTTTCAGAAACATCACTTTGCGGCTGTTTTAGAGGGTGAACTGTGGGAGGCCTTATCTTCTTTATACGGAAGCAAAATTTACCTATTTTTGTTCAAATTGCACAATTTTCAAAATCTATGGACTAGTACAATTGTTTTAGTTTTATAATTATTCTAGCATATTAGGAATGAAATTGTGCAGCCATTCAATGGATTATAAGATCCTTCGTTTAGTGTATCAACTTGTAGATGCCAATGGTCACCTTCTTTAGGTCACAGGATCATCTTGACATGGAAGAACTTCCATTAGGGGGAAAATTGTTTAATAATGCCATTTCTCCTTGGCCTCCACTAAGATTAAGGGAGGATGTTGAAATATGTATCCATTCACTTTAGACATGGTTGACTTTGTCATATTTTTGTAAAAAGCCTACGGACCTAAGTTAACCTTGTAAGTTGACCCTTGTAATACTTAACAAACCAATAATATGCCGACATGTGATATTATTGTATAAATAACTCCGTTTGCAAATCATTGTAACATCAAGTTGTGTGATTGTTTCATTGTTAATGAAGATATATACTATACCCATATTTTGTGCTCTTTTCTCTTTGTTCCTTTGTAATATCTCTTTCCTGTCCAAATTCTGTGTAATGTGTTGATTCCATTTGATTCTGTTCATATTGTAAAATTCTACGTTCTTACCACCAACTTGGAATCAAGCCAAACAAAGAGAATCCAAGGAGGCAAAACCAAGGAAAGCACCTTAACTAAGGAAGGCAAGTCCAAGAACAGAAAAATGGCTTCTACAATTACACGAATGGGAAAAAAAAAGAACCCTAAACCCCATTGCACTCAATGTGATACTCATGGGAAGATTAATGACCCTATGAAAGTTTCATCCAAAGATCATTCCAAAAAACAAGCAGAGTCAAAGAAAAAAAAAAACATAATTGCCACCTTGGAAGGTATATCAATAAAGTACGAATCCAAAATTGATAAGACACTTGTCCTCAAGGGGGAGGAGGAACACAAGAAGAATAAAATGAAAGAGAAACTCTTTTTCTTGCATGTGTAAATCAAGAAAGAGAAGGTGAAGGCTCTAATTGAACTAAGACTGTAGAAAAATCTGATTTCAAAGGAGGAAAACAAGAAGAGTGAAACAAAAGAAACTCTTTGTTGCATGTGAAAATTAAGAAAGACATGAATGCTCTAATTGACCCAAGATTGTAAAAATATCTTATTCCAAAGGAAATGGCAAATAAGCTTGGGTTGCAAACAACCAAATATCCACAACTATATCCACTTGCATGGTTGCACAAGAATGTAAAGCTAAAAGTCATAAAGCAATGCGAGGTAATAAATTCTTCTAAGTTCATTGATAAATTGTGATGTGGTTCTTTTAGGTGTATGAGAGGTTGTAATTGGTAGACCTCATTTATGGGACAAGGATGCATAAGGAGAGGATTTAAAAAACTGCCTTGTCAAAAAAAAAAAAGATTTCAGCCTGTCAAACTAAGTAAAAGAGTTCACTTATTTCAACCAATCAAACGAGAATTTTAATAAATGCAATCAAGAAATTTCTGCTACTTTTCTTAAAGGCAAAATAAGAGGCTGGCACAATTGATGTTGAGTACTTCCAAGCTAGTACCAAAGGCAGCAAAGGGAAAATTTATTGCAAAATTTTTACGAATTTGCCAAAGACCCAAGGTATGGCTCCAAAAAAAGAGGTAGAACATGACATTCTGTTGCAGCCTGATTCTCTCACCAGTGTTGGCAAATAAATACATTAAGAAGCAAAATCATGCACTTTTGGACCAACGCATGAAAAGATCAAGCAAATATCCGTGCAGCTGTCCAATAGTACTCATGGTCAAGAATTGGCATGCATTTCCACATATAGATGATTTGTTCAACCATAATCAAAGAGCCATGTGTTTCACAAAGTTGAACTTCAAATCAAACACCATCAAATAACAAAAAAGAAAGAAGCAGCATGGAAAACCGTATTCAAGATTAAACAATAGTTTAACAAGTGGATGTTACTTCTATTTGGTCTATGCCATGCACTAGAAACTTTTATAAGGGTAATAAACTAATAAATTGTGTCCTTCACCCAAACATTGATTCTTCTGTGATTGTTTATATTGATGACACTCTTGTTTATAGTAACTCATGGGATCAAAATCTTAACCATTTCAAATAAATGTTGAAAACTTGAATGTGTTGAAGCAAAATCAGCTAAAGCTGAACTTGTACAGTGAATATGCCAAGCAAGGTTTCACATGCTTGGGATGTATTGTTAATGCAAGGTGGATATAAACTTGACCTATGCAAGATAGAAGCTCCTCCTATCATTACGAGAATCAGAACTTTCATTAATACGGTCCAATTCTTTTGCAAATCCATATGACTATGATCTGCATCATGAGGGCCTTGAGGCATGGTGCAAAGGACAACTCCCTAGCTCAGCTGGTGAGGCTATTTGTTTGAGAATTGTGCAGCAGAACAGGGCACAATAAGTACTTCCTCAAATATCAATGGGGATTTCGAAATAGAAATAACAAAGGAGAGACATTGATTAGGAAATGCATAATTAAAAAACTTTACCTACACATAATGCAAATATAAATAAAGAGCAGAATACAAGGCACTCAAATGGCTTAATCAGCAACAATACAGAAGCTTAGGCTATAGGCTGCAATGGGTGTCTGTGATACTGAGTGCTGAAGCATTGGTTTCCACATAGCTTTCCCAATCATGACTATAAAATCCAAATGCTAGTCCTTGGTTGATGATGAAAAAGACTAGCAATTCCAAGAGAGTCATTAGCTATATATGAAAATGTACAATACAGTTACAAGATTCCCATGAAAGTGGATGTCGTTCAAGTTCCAATATTTACAAAGGGCAATTATGATCAATCATGCTCCAAGGCTCTGCATGTTTCTTCTCGTGCTAAGTGGAAGAGTGGGCTACCAACATGCGCTAACAACAGATGCATGCCCTTTGGCACTAGACACATGGATATGCTTCTGTTGAAACTCAGACATACGGAGCTGGCACTTGACATTGATGTCTGGCATTCAGCTGAGTGCTAGAGCAAGTGCCTACGATGTTGGCACTTGACACAGAAGTGGCATTGTCTTTGCGCTAGATAGGCACCAGTACCAAGTGCTAAGGAGAAGTGATGAGAACCAGACTTTGAAACTGATGCAATGTGACGCCAAGGTGCAATGGTATGTCTTTGCACTAGTATTTTCTGGACCTTGATGTCCAGGGTAATGAGGACTAGAGCAACCCTTGCTCCACTTGGATCAAATTAACTTGACTAGAACTCAAAAACAGTGAGCCCAAGTCCTACTTAGAGCTCAACTACTATGAACCTTGGGAGCATCTGTTTATGATAAATTTGTTGATAGATATGCTTCATAAAACTCGTGAGGTACTCTCCCGATGAGAACCAAAGCATGTAACTCACCCCTAGGACTCTCTGTGTAGTTTTGGCAAAACTAGTAAGCATGTAACTCACCCCTAGGACTCTTCGCCGAGCAGTGGCAAGTAACTCGATATATTTCATGAGGTTTTAGTAGGGATGGCTTCAAATTTTAAGTTCGTGAATTTTTAATAGAAAATAAACTTTAAGTTCTTTAAATTCATTTCTAATGCCTTTTAGAAATATTTTATATGCGACAGAATCCTGGTCCCAATCAAATTTTTAGGCTATTATACAAGTTTTTGAACTATGAATACAATCAAAATGATTTGGAATCAAAGAAGGTAATGTGGAACAACTTCCATTCTTGCTGTCACGAATGCAATCCAACCCCTTGCCTGGTTTTGAAAAAAAGTTAGCAATTGTTCTTCCTCTTCTTTCCTCATGTGAAGTGTATGAGCAGTTTATATAATATGCCAGTATTGATACAATTGTAATTAGTTGAAGTTCGACTAAGATTTGTCAATCTAGAAGCAACATTCTGGATAACAGTTCATAAGTTGTTGTGCTAGTCGCATCCTCTTGTACTATATAACCTGTATAGGCCTAACAACGATGACTCTGGACCTCCAAATAACAGGTCTAAGGTCGAATCCTGTCGACTGGGAGGTCCGTACCAAAAGGCATGGTGCATATGGTCTCATAGAGATTAAAAACCACTTTCCTACCAAAAGGCATGGTGTATATGGTCTCATGGAGATTAAAAACCGTTTTCCAACTTTTAACACTGTGTATGCATAATCATGCATGTTTCCTCTTCTGCCACTGATGGGGTTTGAATTCACACGCTTACAAGTTAACATTATTTTGCTTTAACAGTTTCCCGCATCTAAAGCATTACAATGATTGAGTAGCATTTCTTAACACAATTCTGGTATGTAGAGTGCTTGCGTGTGCGTGTGCGTATGCTTTCCATATAACAGCGAGAGAGACTTTTCTTTTTCTAATAATAAATTAAATTAAACATGTTTAATTGCATTGCAACAATTATAAACATAAAATTTCCATGGCCTGAGATTAATTCAAACTTCAAAAGCATAGCTTTTAACGTTCACGATATCATACACAAAGAAAATGCAGAGGGTTTAAAACAGAGATAAAAGAAACCCTTCTGCCCCTTCGCTTCCAGCCGAAAGCAGGGAATTTCAATTGCTGTGCGTAAAAAGGTAACATCTAAAATACTTCCATACCTCTTTAGAGCGTTTCTTCGATATTTTGCACGTAACCTAGCAGAAGCGAAATGTTGAGAGCAAAACGATGCCACAAACGGTGAAAGCTCCTAACGACAACGAGGTATCGATAACGCTGGAGACGAGAGTAAGTATATTTTTGTCGCACCGCCTCCGCCTCTGCCTCTTCGAAGGTTTGAATGGATCAGCACCGAAACCGTTATGTCGGCAACAATACCTAAGAGCCACGTAAGCTGCGAGACCAGATCTTTACCAATAATTTACTGTGGAATCCTTGGTGGTGGGGACTTGTGGCCTGCCTTTGTTTGAGGGTCATGTAGATGTGTCCTTAAGTTGTTTTAATCCTATAAGATATTAAAATGAAAAGAAATTTTAATATAGGAATATGTTATTGAAAATAAACAGTAAATACAATATTGTATTGTATGAACTGGTAAAAAAAGTGAGAGGGCCAACTACGTCATACACATGCGTCTTGGTGTTAAATATATAAAAATTAAATATAATTAAAAGTATAAATTAAATTGAATTTAACGATTTTATTTGGTTGTAAAAGTAATTAATTGATAACTTAGTTTTTAGGGGAAAAGTAGTTTGGAGATTGTAAAAAGAAAAAAGTCTAAAAATAATGGACAAGAATTTTTCTAAGTGCCTTGAGCCCAATGACTCAAGTTTAATATTTACTACATTTTTATTAGGAGATGATTTTGCACTATAGATCGGTTTAAAAAAAATAATTGATCTAATAATTATGTAGATAAAAGATAGGTGATGGAAATTAGAGAAAAAAATTATACTTGATGTGATAAAAATTTAGATCCAATTTTGAAACCATGGATGAGATTACTTCAAGAGAAATATGGTGAGAAGGTTTCAAATATTATGCACAAGGGTCAAGAAGGAAGATACAAGTAGAAAGAATATTTTTTAAGAAGTATACAAGACATTGATGTTAGGAAGTAGTTGAGCATAAAGATAACAACGGTGATTTTTTGAGAGAAGTCGAGGAAAAGTTGATTTGGGAGTTGAATAGCTCAAGAGAATACATAACAAGAAGCGGATATAATGTAAAGCACCAACAAAATAGGAATACCGTAAGAATATGAAGAGATATTTGGGACAACTCAAGTATTCTTAAAGTCAAAATGTTTGTTTGGATAGTAGGTTATAGAATAATTTTATCTTGGGATAATCTTATAAAAAGGGGTTTTCATGGACCCTCATAATGTGTTCTATGTAAAAAGGAAGAGGAGAGTATAGACCATCTCTTGGGACACTATTCAATAGTCTAGAAACTATGTCAATGGATTCTTAATATGTTTGGTAGATGCAGGGTGATGAATGGTAAAATTGAAGAATGATTAAAGCAATGGCAAAGCACTTTTAAAGTGAGGTTTAACAAACAATCTAGGATATATCAAAAGATACAATACTATGGATTATATGGCTAGAAAGGATAGAAGAATATTTAAAGGAAGGGAAAGCAATTTAGAGGTAATAAAAAATAAGATTTGTTTAGTCATAAAGGAGTCTAAACCAACCCTATCAATTCACCCAATCCCTAATCTTGAAGCAAAAAGCCTTGATAGATGGAGTCCAATCATCAAATGGAATTATGATGGTGGGTACAACAGAAACAAAAAGAAAGCAGAGTATAAAGTGGAAACCACTAGAAGTAGAGTTGGTCAAATTGAATTTTGAGAGAGCATCTAAAGAAAATCCAAGACTAGGAGGAGAAATAATTAGAAATAACAGGGGAGAGATTTTGTCTCATTACACTTAAGACAAATAATGAAGTTGAAGCTTGGGTGACTTTGGAAGGGTTAAAAATATGCACACAAATGAAATGAAATAAAGTATAGATGGAAGATGATTCACTAATAGTAATAAATGCAATTTTGAGGAAAGTGAAGGCTCCATAAAACATACAAGAGATAATTGTGGAAATACAAGACCTTGCTACAGAGTTTGAAGAGAACAAGTATACCCATAAGTTAAGGGAAGGAAACAAATGTGTAGATAGACTAGCCAATAGAGGAAATTTAATTGAGGTTCGTGAAGTTAAATTATATTTTCCTTGGTTAGAGGAAATAGTAAGTTTAGTTGAAGAAAACAGGTTTACCCATACGTTAAGGGAGGAAACAAATGTGTAGATAGACTAGCCAATAAAGGGGTTTTAATTGAGGTTTGTGAAGTTAAATTATCTTTTCCTTGGTTAGAGGAAATAGTAAGTTTAGTTGAAGCTGACAATAAAATGTTGACTGCCTAAATCAAATAATGATTAAGGTTTACTTTAATGTTTTCCATTGGTAACATTTGTTTTATTTTATAACATTAATGTGTTTTCATATAAACTATTTATTATAATTCTTATGGTTGCACTTATGTTTTTGGAAGGAAACTAGCAATCCAAATTTGGTAAAGCGAACTATGATAGCGTGAAGTTATGGTAATATTAATCTACTAAGATGCAATGCATAGACAGTAGAAATGGAGTTTTGGTATTGTGAAGATTGCTACAGGAAAATATTGAAAATAATGATGTTGAATTTTGGAATATTTGTATTTACATAGAAAATTGAAGAAGATCCAAAAAAATAAAAATCAAAATTCATATTTTTTATGAAAAATGATGTAGGTATCTAGCTATAGCAACTCAGTTGATATGAGAATTGAATTTATTTATAAACTCTCAAGCTCTAATGGAGAGAGTTGTGATTTGTCAAATGTGAGGGACCCAAATACAACCGCTTGCTCTCCAACAAAAAATAATAATTAACAATTTTTTAATATTTTTTTATTTACAAATGCATCAACATAACTTTGAAGTAAGCAACCCCTCACTACTACACATAAACCTTCTGGTCTATGGCAACAACTAGGCAAAGAATTTGGCAGGCACCATTACCTATCAATTTAATTTAATTGATAAAACAATTTTTTTTAGCAGACATACGTCTCATAATACAAATTATAAAAAACATAAGTTTTTAATAAAGACTATAAATAACATAGATTTTAAAATTCTTTTGTGAGTGTTAAGATTTAAGTCCATATTTTATATGCTAAATACACTAAGAGGATCTATATTACAACACTTCTGTATATAAATTATTTGTAGTAAAGTATATTTTATTATACTTGCTAATAAAGAATTGACCACATTTATATAGTTATTAATGTTGATAATTCCCTATATTACAAAATGTAGATACATATAGGCAATTTTAAATTCAAGGCAAAAAAAATCATCCTATTAATAAAAGGAATAATAATTAATGTAATTTTCACGAAGGATTAGGGCATTTTTTAAAAATGTTTCATCTTTTAGGGGATATATCTTTATGAAGGGTTATCTGATTTAGTTGATTCTTGGACCAATTTATGTGGCACTTGAATAGCTTTAAAATGAGTGGTCAATATGAAGGAATCCAAGCAATATTGTGAAAGATACGACTATATGAAGTCAGTCATCTTGAACAAGGGTAGTGACGATTTTTCAAGTCGTGAACAATGAAATTGTAAATATTTGTCAACTAGGGTTTGGATGATGGAAAGAGTAATAGAGGGCTAGGGCTTCAGTGAGGCTAGATATTCTCTCTAGGCATACATTTTTTTAGCTAAGTTCTTTTTTTTATGCTATAGAATATTCTGGTAAATTTTAGTAGATTTTGTGTTTTTGTTTCCTTCCCATCGACTGATTTATAGCTAAATCCTTATAATCATCTCTAGTAGTAGAGGTTAGTAAGCGCACCACAAAGGATCGATCCTCATTGCTCCAAGATAGGGCATTTTTTGGTAAATTTAATGGGTATTGGCCAGGGGCTTCAACCTTGAGAAAATGGATTGATAAGAGTTGGAAGTCTCCAGGAGTGAGTCTATCCTTTCTTCCCAAAGGTTTCTTCCTAGCCATTTTTTGTTCTAAGGAAGAAAGAGATAGAATCCTAAAAGAGGGTCCTTAGTTTATGGGAAGAGCAAGATTCTTCCTTACATGTTGGTATGAAGGCTTTTCACCTAAAAATGTAAATTTATCCCTATTACCAATCTAGGTTAGGATGTATGGGTTGCCCATTGATTTTTGAAAAATATATACCTTCAAGGCAATAGGCAACACTCTAGGATAATTCCTTGAGATTTCAAAAACTACAAAAGATGGATTCTTGGCTATTTATGCTCGAATATTGGTCATGATTGATATAATTAAAGCTTCACCAAAATCAATCATTCTTAAGTATGGGGATAAGATATGGATCCAAACCATAGATTATGAAAATATATATTTTAGATGTAGATGTCATGAGGTGGGGCATATTGAGAGATCATGCCCTAAGAAGAACCCAACATAATCATATGTAGAAAATTGCAAGAGAAACTTACAAATGAATATGGATGAAGATGGTTTTCAACTTCCAAAAAATAGATCTAGACAAATAAAAGCAAATAAATAGTGGAGACCAATTGGAAGGATATTGGAAGAATTACCAACTATTTTGAGGCTTTAGCCTATGAAGAAAAAGTATATCAAAGCTTAGAGTACACAATATAATAGGTTCAACATATTAACAAGGAATCATGTATTTTGTATGATCCTAATTTAGGGACAAACATTCTTGATGAACCTAAGGAGTATGTCTCATGATATTTTGAATACTCTCTTGAAGAACCATGCACCATTCATGAGAAAAAAAATTGGTAAAAAAAATGCAATGTTAGATGTTAATACCTCTACCATTAATAAGGACATACCATAAAATGAGCAAGACACACTACACCAAAAGGGCTTTAGCGATAACTAAAATAAGGCAGTTTTTTATGGTGGTAAAAAACCACCCTAATAAATCCTAAGAGGGTGGTTTATAATTGCTCTCTTAAGATAACCGTCCTCTTAGGGTCACCCTAAGAGGGTGGTTTTAAATTGTCCTCTTAGGTCACCCTAAGACGATGATTTTAAACCATCATCTTAGGGTGACCTAAGAGGGTGGTTTAAAACAGCCCTCTTAGGGTCTTAATGAAAAAAATATAAAGACCACGAGAAAAGTGAAATGAGAATTTTCTTTCACTTTTTCTGTTGGACAAAGAGCTCGAGCTAGGGCTTTCGTTCAAACGGAAGCTAGATAGAGAGCTTGAGTTAGGGTGTTCACTCGAATGGAGGTTGGATAAAGAGCTCGAGCTAGGGCACTCACTCAAACAAAGGTTGGACAGAGAGCTCGAACTAGGGCATTCACTTAGACAAAGGTTGGACAAAGAGCTCAAGCTAGGACGTTCACTTAGACAAAGGCTGGACAAAAAGCTCAAGATAGGGTGTTTGCTTAGATAGAGGTTGGACAGAGAGCTCGAGCTAGGGCATTTGCTCAAAAAAAGGTTAGACAAAGAGCTCGAGCTAGGGCGTTCGCCTAGATAAAGGTTGGATAGAGAGCTCAAGCTAGGACGTTTGCTTAGACAGAGGCTGGATAGAGAGCTCAAGCTAAGGCATTCGCTCAAACAAAAGCTGGATAAAGAGCTCGAGCTAGGGCTAGACAAAGAGCTTGAGATTTTAAGTGGTATGCACTACTCAGGGTTTGGGGATGTAGAGGGAAATTGTGTTCAAAATTTAGGGTTTTTTTCCTTGTTGATTTGGTTTTAGGAATATGTGGTTTTGTATATATACTCAATGAATATATATCCATTGCATGTGTTTGCATAAATTGAGCAACGGTGTACTTGAATGTGCACCCCTTCTGTTTTTAGGCTATATTTTTTAGTTTTATTGATCTATTTTGGTCATGCGTCAACATTATTACAATTTCCCTCCTTTAGGGCTTGGGGATGTAGAGGGAAATTATGTTCAAAATTTAGGGTTTTCTTTTTCCTTATCAGTTTGGTTTTAGGAATACGTGGTTTTGTATATATACTCAATGAATACATATCCATTGCATGTGT
The DNA here is from genome assembly GCA_028583015.1 of Wollemia nobilis. NCBI lineage: Eukaryota > Viridiplantae > Streptophyta > Pinopsida > Araucariales > Araucariaceae > Wollemia > Wollemia nobilis. Next base: position 4,265,273 of record JAQPPZ010016670.1, read on the forward strand.
TTGCATAAATTGAGTGATGGTGTACTTGAATGTTGAATATGCACCCCTTCTATTTTTAGGCAATATTTTTTAGTTCTATTGACCTATTTTGGTCATGCGTCAACATTAATATAATTTCCCTCCTTTAAGGTTTGGGGATGCAGAGGAAAATTATGTTCAAAATTTAGGGTTTTCTTTTTCCTTGTCAGTTTGGTTTTAGGAATATGTGGTTTTGTTCATGGTCTGCCTTATTACGGGTTTGTCCATCATAATGTAGGGAACTTGAGTTGTACTGATATGAATACATTGAGTTGAACAAATATAAATACTTTCCATTGATCAATACTCCACAATGCTCTCAAGAATATTTCCCCCCACCTCCATCCAAAATTTACAACAAAAGTTATTTATAACGAGCCTTACACCTCTAGTTCTTCACCATATTGTAGCAAGGTCGTATTTATTTACAACAACAATTGAACTGAACAATAATTTTTAATGGGCTTGACCATAACATGGATTAAATTTGCATTGATTATATGGGAAAGGATCGGTCTTAATTTTTAAAATTTGTTGGTACATGTTTGCCCTTCCTTGTGATAAAGCAATGCTTCTTTCCATCCTCAACTCTGAAATCAACCACCATGTTTTTATCCAAGATTTGAGGCACTGACAACAAGTTATTCGCCAATCCTGAAACATAAAGGACTTTCTCAATTTGACATTTTCCATCGGGAAGAGTAACTAAAACATTTTCTTCACCCTGGACTTTGTAGGTCTTATCATCAGCTATAGTAACTGGTTTGCCTTCCTTAGCCTCAAATGTCTCAAACCATGATTTATCACTAGTCATGTGTTTACTAGCTCCGAAATCAATATACCACACAAGATCCTTTTGCTTAGAATCTGTGTGAGTCATGAGCACCTTGTGTGCCCTCTTAAAATCTAAGTTTGATTCCTCAATAGCAATATGCCCCTTTGATTGATTATTCTTTTTTTGTGGTTGTTTATTTTTGAACCAACACCTATTGGTGTTATGGTTGTCCATATCACAAATTTTGCAATACTTCTTTTGTCCTTGTTGAAGTTGCTTGCCTTTGGAACCTTTGGAAGAAGATCCCCCCATCTAAAAGTTACCCTATTTCTTTGACCTCTATTTTGAGTAAAGTGCATTATCTGACACTTCATCTCTTTGAAGTTGATTTGCCTCCTCAGTTTGAAGCAAATTTACCAACTCCACAAAAGTAACTTCTCTCATGGACACTTGAAGGGATGTGATCAACACCTTGTAGGAATCTGGTAAAGCTATCAAAATGATTGAATTCAAGAGCTTATCCTCTATTGTTTCTCCCAAAGCATTTAACTTGGACTTCAATTCTATCACTCTACAAAGGAACAATTCTAATATTTCACCAGACTTCATACTGAGAGTATGAAGTTGGGATTGAAGGTTAATAATGATGGATTGATTCTTCCCTTCATATATGGTAACTAATGCATCCCAAGCATCTTTACCATTTTTAGCATCACAAATATGAGGTTGTACTTCATCAGTAGTAGCAAGCAAGATAAGCATGAGGGACCTTCTATCATTTTTATCATATGCTTCCTAATCTGTACCTACTGTAGCGAGACGTTTTGTAGTGCCAGTCACTACATCCCATAAATCTTCAACCTGTAGAATGGCTCTTATTTTGGTTTTCCATGGAGCATAATTGGAACCTTTAAGCAATTGTGTATCTTAAAGATATTTGTGTATAATGACCATTATGAAGGTTCCTTATATCACCAAAATGGTCTCTCTTTTGATATACCACAAATAAGTACTGAAAGAGAATTCACTCGAATTTATGGCACCTGCCTAAAAACCCTTCCGAAGAAGGATGATTAGTTTGAGAAAATTAAGCCAAGCAATAGGAGTGAATTAGGATATATGATGGAGTGAATATCAAAATAAAATAGGCTTTCCTTATTTCTCCCCAATGATTTATAGAGAACAATAGCTCAGGCGTCTTTGTTACAACTATATTAGGTGTTAGATACAGTAGCCCAAAGCTCGACAACTTTACCTGTAAGTGTGGACCAGAGGTACCATAAATACCAAACGTTGCTATGCAATAAATTACATAAAAGGGTTTAAAATTTGGGTTCTTATGTGCTTTTGAATTTTAACTTATGATGTAAGTGCAAAAAATAGGAAATTAAATGCAACATACAATCAAAAGTGCCCATAAATTTTAAAGCATAGGTGTCATATTGCATCGACAATGCACCTATTTTTACAATGTCAATTTTAAGGTGTCGAATGCAATAAAAAATGCACCTTTTTACAATAATTTTTGCAAGAAATTTTGTTTTGAAAATGCAAAAAATTGATATTCACAATTACCGCCCTTGTGTTATAATTTTACAAAAAAGAATACAATTTTGTCCCCCCTTTGTTTTGTAAAATAAACAAGTTTTGGTGGAATTTGGAAGTCCTCTTTAGTTGGAAAAAAATAAAAAATGTGTAATTTTTGTTTTGAATCCCTCCTTTTGAGAAAAAAAATGCACAATGTATCTTTGGATTTTGCAAAAAATTGATGCCCTTTTAAAAAATAAATTTACCTCCATTGGTTTGAGCAAACAATAGTTTTGCTTCGCGGGGTTTGACCCCCCAACCTCCCGTAGAGCACCCTGGTGCTGGCCCGATCGACTAGTCGGTCTAGCGCTCCCAACGGGTATTGAAGGAGAGTGCATTGTATTTGTTGATGTCTACGCCAAAGAGCCAAAGAAAACAAAATTACGAGATAATTATCCCACATGTAGCATGTTGCTGCGTTTTGGAGGATTTAAAACATAGTTGTCGCACCTGTATCGTTGATTGCCCACGGGAAATCAAAGAACGTAGAGTTGGATTTTACCACCAGCAACAATGAATTACAGAGTGTCCACGTCAGCCAAGTCAACAACCAATGATACGATGCCACATCAAATGATAAGCTTGCCATGTCAAATGGGTCCACGTTAGCTAGCCATGTTAGCACCTTAGCCACGTTAGCAGCCCCACCAAGTCAAAAACCATGTTAGATGTGCTTAGATGCCACCATGTGTTTACCTCGATCCATGTGCAGCTCTTCGATCCTATCGTCCACCATGTCAGCTATGCCATCTGTTCGCCTGCAAGGGTCCACGTTAGCTCCTCAAAATCCATGCTCGAGAATGCGTGCATAAGTCTAAATGGTCGGTGGTTGTTATAAAATCTTCCAGTCAAAGTGTCAGTTCTTGATCCATCTTAGTGTTCGTATCGAGTGTCCAATCGAGATTCAGGGGTCCTTCTCCTCAAGATTTGTGCCCTACCTCAAAAAATGAGAAATCACCTACGCCCAGCTTCGCCACTCCCACTCTGATACCACTGAAGGTAAATGAGCATTAACAATTGTATTGAAAATGAGACAATAAATAATATATAGAAAAGCCTAATGAACTTATGGTTCGAGGTCTATCAACTAACTTAACAAACTTATGGTTCAAAGCCTATAAACTAAAGGCGCTAACAACCCTACTAACAATAAAGATATTGTTATATAGTTAAATCAAATGATGTAATAAACATCTACCCTAAAAAAATAAGCCCACTAGCATATTAAATTTCACAGGCAGGTTACAACCCCAACTCTTGATATCACATTTTAGCATGGGCAATGTGGAAGGCATTACCATTCAGCCCAATTATCACGTAGTCAATCACATGGTGTGTGTAATTAATTAAATGTAAGAGTGAATCCATCTGTCTTACTGCTCTGCATGACTGCAACCATTAGACTGCTTGTATATGCTCAACTAATTTTAGACTTCTTACATATAACTAAGCCAACAGGGTCTTATTTACACATATACATGCACAAAAGCTTCTCCTCCTCCTCCATGGATTATTACCATAATTTTATGCATGCACCCATATTGTAGCTCTATATTGAGATGAGCCCCATTGAAATGGAAATGGAAAATTATAGAACAACCAAATATAGTCCTGAGAGCCAAGAAGGCCAAGCAATGTCTCCCAACTCCTTGGAAGTCCATGTTCTCTTTGGAGAAAATGATGATGATGGCCTCTTCTTTGGCTTGGATCTTACAGTGCCTCTATGCTTTGATGGGAAAGACAACAACCCATGCACAAACGAGGAGTGTGAAGAGGAAGAATTTGAGTTCAACTTTTCTATCTCTAGTTCCAACCAGTCTAACCCAAGTCAATCCATTTCTCTTGCAGATAATTTGTTCTACCAAGGCCAGCTGCTTCCCCTTCATGAAAATCCTGACATGGCCTCAAAGCTTGTGTTGGGTGATGAAATTTATGTTCTTCTTCACTTTATAAGAAACACCTTTAATTTTTATTGAAATTTATGTTCTATCAACTAACACAAACCTATAATTTTAGGCCTTGAGATCACTTCAATATGAAATCTAAATAATTGATCAATTAAACAATTTGGGAGTTTCTTATTTTTTATCATATTAACGATTATCTTTAATTTGTGATAATATTTTCTTGATAAACATATGTTCTTATTATATCTTCTCCATATCTTGTATTCCCATTCTTCTTATCACTTGTGAAACTTCATGAAAATAAAGATCATTTGTTTTTCTTACTTCATGAATAGATCTTTTGCTCATACAACAAGTGTAACACAACTTGACTCCTCCATAGATATTCTAGGGTATCCTCATACACAAAAATACTTGATCATGAGGTTTTAAAATAAGCTAGTATATACCTTAAATAGTTTATATGTCATGATTGTTATCCAATATCTCTATTTTTATAGTTTTTAGCTATTCAATATCTCTATTTTTATAGTTTTTAACCATTGGAGCTTGCATTAGACTAGTGTTCAATATGGTTTTTATTTCCTCCTCCTCTTGAAGGTTGGTGTCTTCTTGGATATATAAATATAGTTTTATTCTATTTCTTGAGCATTATTTTGTGCAATAATAACTTCTTCACTTTATAAGAAACACCTTTAATTTTTATTGAAATTTATGTTCTATCAACTAACACAAACCTATAATTTTAGGCCTTGAGATCACTTCAATATGAAATCTGAATAATTGATCAATTAAACAATTTGGGAGTTTCTTATTTTTTATCATATTAACGATTATCTTTAATTTGTGATAATATTTTCTTGATAAACATATGTTCTTATTATATCTTCTCCATATCTTGTATTCCCATTCTTCTTATCACTTGTGAAACTTCATGAAAATAAAGATCATTTATTTTTCTTACTTCATGAATAGATCTTTTGCTCATACAACAAGTGTAACACAACTTGACTCCTCCATAGATATTCTAGGGTATCCTCATACACAAAAATACTTGATCATGAGGTTTTAAAATAAACTAGTATATACCTTAAATAGTTTATATGTCATGATTGTTATCCAATATCTCTAATTTTTATATTTTCACTATTCAATATCTCTATTTTTATAGTTTTTAACCATTGGAGCTTGCATTAGACTAGTGTTCAATATGGTTTTTATTTCCTCCTCCTCTTGAAGGTTGGTGTCTTCTTGGATATATAAATATAGTTTTATTCTATTTCTTGAGCATTATTTTGTGCAATAATAACTTCTTCACTTTATAAGAAACACCTTTAATTTTTATTGAAATTTATGTTCTATCAACTAACACAAACCTATAATTTTAGGCCTTGAGATCACTTCAATATGAAATCTGAATAATTGATCAATTAAACAATTTGGGAGTTTCTTATTTTTTATCATATTAACGATTATCTTTAATTTGTGATAATATTTTCTTGATAAACATATGTTCTTATTATATCTTCTCCATATCTTGTATTCCCATTCTTCTTATCACTTGTGAAACTTCATGAAAATAAAGATAATTTATTTTTCTTACTTCATGAATAGATCTTTTGCTCATACAACAAGTGTAACACAACTTGACTCCTCCATAGATATTCTAGGGTATCCTCATACACAAAAATACTTGATCATGAGGTTTTAAAATAAGCTAGTATATACCTTAAATAGTTTATATGTCATGATTGTTATCCAATATCTCTATTTTTATAGTTTTTAACTATTCAATATCTCTATTTTTATAGTTTTTAACCATTGGAGCTTGCATTAGACTAGTGTTCAATATGGTTTTTATTTCCTCCTCCTCTTGAAGGTTGGTGTCTTCTTGGATATATAAATATAGTTTTATTCTATTTCTTGAGCATTATTTTGTGCAATAATAACTTCTTCACTTTATAAGAAACACCTTTAATTTTTATTGAAATTTATGTTCTATCAACTAACACAAACCTATAATTTTAGGCCTTGAGATCACTTCAATATGAAATCTGAATAATTGATCAATTAAACAATTTGGGAGTTTCTTATTTTTTATCATATTAACGATTATCTTTAATTTGTGATAATATTTTCTTGATAAACATATGTTCTTATTATATCTTCTCCATATCTTGTATTCCCATTCTTCTTATCACTTGTGAAACTTCATGAAAATAAAGATCATTTGTTTTTCTTACTTCATGAATAGATCTTTTGCTCATACAACAAGTGTAACACAACTTGACTCCTCCATAGATATTCTAGGGTATCCTCATACACAAAAATACTTGATCATGAGGTTTTAAAATAAGCTAGTATATACCTTAAATAGTTTATATGTCATGATTGTTATCCAATATCTCTATTTTTATAGTTTTTAACTATGCCACATACTCTTTATAAAAAGGATTTAGGTGTATTTAATCTTTATTTAATTCACATATTTACATATGCCTTTTTCAATTTTCATGAATTCATTTTTGCACAATCTTTCAAAGCCATCAAAATTCCTTGCTAAATAGTTCATGTACTGGCTTAAGTGATTTAACTATTTTTGCATTGTAGGAATATCTTTGAGTTTCTTTTCATCATCTATTTCTTCTCTTGGCAGAAATGGAATAATATTTTCTTTGCCATATTCTTCCTTATTTAGGCCTATATATTCTAACACATTGTTAGGCCATCTCCATGGTAATGGCATAAGACACATTTCTATTCTTGAAGGCTTCTTTTTAGTAGTTGGTCTTGTTCCTGATCTTGGTAATGATAGATCAACTAACTCTATGACTCTTATGTCATATTCTTCTAATTCTTGTTTTTTGGTTTCTTCTAAGATGACTCCTTTTGGATCTGCAATAAACCTTTTTGGTAAAGGTCTAAGTTTTACATTTAACATTTTATTGTTTGCTTTTGCATGATCTATCGATTTGGCCTTACTTTCATTGAAACATTTTCACAACAATGTTATCATAGATCTCTTCAGGCCTACTGGTTTTTCTCCAAAGATTGACACATATGACCCTAAAGGTGTGTCATCTATGTCTATGTCCATGTGTGCATGTTGGACTGTGTATGTGTTGTTTGATGAAGAAGCAGTCTTCATTTGTGGTGCTCTAAAACTTTTTGTAGTTGAAAGCATTGATGTAATAGCAACTAATGCTAATGGAGATAAATTTAACCATGGCTCTTTCTTTTATTTTGAAACTAATTCTTTTCTTTCAACTGACTCTTCTAGTTTTTGTTTAGCTAAGGATTCTTCCTTTTGTTTTGCAGCAACTTATTTTACTTTTTGTCTTAGAAGAGTCAGTTGAAAGAAAATAATTGGTTTTAGAACAAACATGTACGAGTATTAGGTAACTGAGTTGGACATAAACTAAACATTTTTTCAACTACATTGCAATTTTTTTTTTTAAATTGGTTAAATGGGATTGAAATGGGCCCCACCTATATTACATCATCACCACATAGTGGTATTACAACAACTTGGTTGCTATTATGCATGTATTGCTTGGCAAGATTCAAACCTAGATCTCCTTGAAAGTTGAGGAATTGAACTTGGGTGTTGCTTTTGTTGTCATTTAACATGTTTATTTGTAATTATTTCCTCCTGATGAATACATAGTGTTTGCTAATATTTCATATTGAGTCAGAGTCCAGAGAGAGTACATAAGGCTGGTACATATCTCTTCTAATTTGCTAATATTTCATATTGAGTCAGAGTCTAGAGAGAGTACATAAGGAAATATGAACAAAAAAAGACCAAGAAAGATACCACGGGTAGTTGAGGCTATCACAATAAATCAAGAGTCAATGATAGATGCCTCGCACGCTAGTAAGTACTTGAAATTTGATAGTGTTGTTCAATAGTGGTTGACCTAGGCATATTAGAATTGATCTTGGTTTTATCATTGACTATGGTGTATTGTAGCAATTGGTGGAATATACCAGCTATGAAGTTCCATGAATGAGGAAGATAAGGAGGTAACCCATAACATAAATGAATCCAATGGTGAGAATACTCAAAATGAGGTTGATAATGCTTTGGCTAATGAAGAAGGTATGTAGACCACACAAGAAATTTTCTCGTGATGTTGGGTTACTCGTTGTTGTCATACTATATGGCATAATGATGTTTGGATGGTGCCAACATTATAGGTGTTGATGCTAGGTCATCACACACTTCAAACATTGAATATCATAGAAAGAGAGGTCCAACAAGATGTGCAATAGATTCAAGTAGCACAGATAAGGTGGAGATCATTTACAATCTAAATAGATAACCCATAGGAAAATTCTATTAAGTTTACATCTTACTTGGGGGTGATTGTGAGGGAGATTGTCCCTATCACCCATACAGACTAGAGAGAAGTCCTAGTGGAAGTTAAAAACTAGTTATGGACACTCATTATGGTAAATTTCTAGCCAATGGAGTTCATAGTATCCATTTTTGAATACTTATATAAATGTTGCATCTAATAAGATATTGGTTTGATGCAACAAAAATATATCATTTTGAACACAATGAAGAAATGGGTCTTCACAATCATGGACAAGCAATGGCATGAACATAAGCATCGACTTGTGAAAAACCACTATGATAAGTATGATAATGATGAAGATAGAATTGCTAATCCCCCACCTCATGTATCACAAAAATATTAGGAAGCCTTTGTGAATGGTAGGAGCAGTGTTGACTTTAAGGCAAGTACCAACCAATCTGCTATGGTAGTTCATATCATTATTATGTTCATGTGAATTTTTTTGACCTTGCTCTCCCTAATGAATTTATATATTGGTTTCTTCATTGCATTGTAGGTGGTGAGGCAAAGGAACAAATAAAATAGATCTCACCAATCCATCATGCACACTTGTAGTCAAACAGGATATGCTCAACTAGAGCATGAAATGGTATTCTATCATACTCGTCCATTATATGTGACAAATATAGCTCTATTTTTTGTTGTATGACTTATCCCCATGTCTCTCCAACTATATATATTGTAGAGGAAGAGCCAACCAAATGTAAAAACTCCACTACCAAGGGCAACTATGTGGATGACAACTCATACAAATAAGGATGGGGCTCCTATTTCACCAAAAGTTGTAGAGACAATCGTAAGTGACATTCCCTTGAAAATAGCAATACATTGAACTTCAAACCATTGTTATATCGATTATTTTTTTAACATGTTACTAGTTAACTATGCATGTGATATTTCCAAAAAAATTGGATGATGAAATATCATCTATGAGCTCTATAAATCAATGTATTAAGGATGATACCCTCACCAAGGTTTTAGGACCCAAAATATCAGGTCAAGTTTAAGGTGTCAACAAAGGAGTATCACCAACTACTATATTTGTTAGTGAGGGTTACATATAGAAGTTGCACCAGATGCAAGAGCATATGGTAGAGAAAGAGCAAAAGTTGGAAGAGAAGCTTGCAAAGAATGAAAAAAATTGGAAGAGAAGCTTGCAGAGAAAGATAAAAATATTGAAGAGATTTTGACACAACTTTCACAGATAGAGGTGTGTTAATTTTTTCATGATTTCATATTTGAAATGTTTACATGTTGCACCCCTAAAGTTGTAATGATCCCTTACATATAATTCCATAGGCAACATCACTACATGCTACCCCTACAATTGGACACAACATTGGTGGTGGTGATCAAGGCACATGAAACTGCTCAATACCTTCTAGGCCAAATTCATTAATGGTATGACTATTATTTCAAATATAAAATGATTGACTTAGTTTGTATTGTACGCTATGTAGTGAATTTATCTAGGCTATTGATTTTCCATGTAGGGACTGAAAATGATACCGATCACTCAAACTGAGAGAAGGGAATGCTACTTGACTCAGATCCATCAAGATAACATAGTGGTCGAAGGCACAATGATCAGTACTGACCCTGAAGACCTTGTACATGGTCAACATTTGGGTGAAGGTTATTGGAAAGTCAATATGCATGTCATCCATAAAGAGGAAACAATATTGTTTAGAAGGAATGATGAGATGGCCATAATGAAGGATGTTGTGGGCTCCTTCATTGCCTAGCCTATATCATACATTATTTACAAATAATGGGCAACCAAGCTAGGAGTGAGGCAAGTAGGTATCCTGAGCATGAGGTTGGCCAGTCAGATACAAGAAGGTAATTTGGTAAAAAAAAGAGAGATAATGCAAGTGTTGTTAGGGCATAGGATTAAGAGTCTAATCATGCATGCATGTTGTAATGTATCCTTAGCAACAGTACTTGATTTGCATAGATGGATATTTATGTATCTGACAGAAGTCTTAGGATACCCTCTCACCTCATCTCTGATGGTTGGGGTGAGTAGGGATGTTTAGACATCTACCCATTATATGGAGGGCTCAAGTTGTCCATTCACCTATATCTATAAATAAGAATTGCACTTGAAATAAGAATTTTCCATTTACATATATAATCATAACTAATTTTTTTCTCCTTTCATAATCATAATATTTTCCAAATCCTTCATTCTATTGAGTTTTAGGGTAATCAAGTTAAATGCTTATTGGATTCTTTTGATTGACGTCTATCAACTCTTCAATTTTTGAATGGTATCAAGAAAAATGGAAAAGGATATGCATTTTTGTGGCCCTATTTTTAACTAACTGGAAGGGATTTTGTGAATAAGTAGTTTTTTTAAATATTCTTTAACTTGATTCAACAGTGTTCAATTTTAGAAATTTATATGGAAAAGATTACAGTTTGTGTACTTAACCCTGTCTGGGAATAAGACTATCAAATTCTACCAAGTTTTATGTTCCTCGGATGTTGCTAGGTTGATAGAGTCATAGTCTTATTCTTTAACAATAAAGTTTGCAACTTCTTTTCAGCCATACTTCTAACTCACTCTATCCAATGTGTGCAAGGTATTGAGCCTACATGAGACATTGGCTTCATATAGTAGTGTCCACTATGTAGGGACACTAGTACCATTTGTTTTGAAGCCACCAAAAGCAGCCAAGGCCAGGTCCAAAAAGGAACATTAGCATGTAACTACAACTTATATGGTTTAAAGTTGAAGCAACATCACTTACCTTGGTGTTGAGATCTATGGTTTACCAAAATAATCCAAGATCAAGCAAGAATTGACATGATTGAATATTGTTGCAATACTTGTACCATTAGTTCCTTATGTTTCACCTATAGCAACGTAAGTCATCAGTATATTTCATTTGATTAATATGACCATTGAATGGATATTTTTATTTTCATAATTTTTTTGATAATGCAGGGAATGATTAGAATTTTAGGTTTTGACAACAGACCAAATAACTGGAAAGGTCTTGATTTTTGTCTTTGTTTTTGTTTATGATTATATCATATTTCTATTTATTTCTTGCACAATTTCAACCAACTTAAGATGGTGATTTGATAATTTGGTTAACACAATGTTTGAGTGAAAAACTGGTAGTTCAGAGGCAAGGTGTATTGTAACTATATTATTGAGTATTAAGAGAAGTCACCATCCAATCTGAATATCACCTATTAAACTGATAAATATTGCAACACTACAAAAAATGAGCACATTTGAAAAGTAACTTCAATTGTTTCTAATATGATATGAAATTAAGATGTGATTTATGAACACAAAAATTGTTATTAGAAAATACTTTGCTTTTATGCATTGCTTTAGCAATTTCAATAAAGTTTTTCAATATGTTTATTGTTCATTGTTGGAATTTGATATATTTGCATGTATTAAATTGATTTATGATCAAAGATTATTATCATGTGAATATTACAGTATTTTGCAAATATGTTTTTAGAGTAAAACTGTAACTATATGTATTTGGAAAGTAAATTGTTCATTGTTGAAGTTTGATATATTTACATGTATTGAATTGATTTATGATCCAAAGATTATTATCTTTTGAATATTACAGGATTTTGTTAATATTTTCTTAGAGTAAAACTGTATCTTTTGAATATTAGAGTATTTTGTTAATATTTTATTAGAGTAAAACTGTAACTATATGTATTTGGAAAGTAACAAGTTATACAGTTCTATTGGTTTGAATCATTTCTAGCTAGTAGATATAACAATATTTTTGTATTCTTTCATCCTCAGCATTGGAGGAACGAGAACATATTAAATTTTCACATATATTTTTTTGAAATTAGTGGTTTACTATGGGACATCCCCTATTGGTTTTCAATTGCTCTTTGCTCTTATACACTACAGATATAGGCATAGTTATAGCACATGAAAAGGAAACAATGGGAGCTGGAATTGTTGTTTTGCTCTTTGGAGTGGGCATTGTTTCCAAAGCTGCCAAAGCTCGACTGTAACTATATGTATTTGGAAAGTAACAAGTTATACAGTTCTATCATCACGAATCATTTCTAGCTAGTAGATATAATAATATTTTTGTATTCTTTCATCCTTAGGATTGGATAACAATTGCTCTTTGCTCTTACTACAGATATAGAAATAGTTATAGCACATGAATTTTGAAGGTTGATACAAATACAATTATAGGCATAGTTGCTCTTTGCTCTTATACACCATAGATACAGTTGCTCTTTGCTCTTATGCACTACATAAAGTAAATTGTTCATTGTTGAAGTTTGATATATTTACATGTATTGAATTGATTTATGATCCAAAGATTATTATCTTTTGAATACTACATGATATTTTTAATATTTTACTAGAGTAAAACTGTAACTATATGTATTTGGAAAGTAACAAATTATACAGTTCTATTGGTTCGAATCATTTCTAGCTAGTAGATATAACAATATTTTTGTATTCTTTCATCCTTAACATTGGAGGAATGAGAACAAATTAAATTTTCACATATATTTTTTGAAATTAGTGGTTTACTATGGGGCATCCCCTATTGGTTTTCAATTGCTCTTTTCTCTTATACACTACACATATAGGCATAGTTATAGCACATGAAAAGGAAACAACGAGAGCTAGAATTGTTGTTTTGCTCTTTGGAGTGGGCATTGTTTCCAAAGCTTCCAAAGCTTGTTTGTAACTATATGTATTTGGAAAGTAACAAGTTATATAGTTCTATCATCACAAATTGTTTCTAGCTAGTAGATATAACATTAGTTTTGTATTCTTTCATCCTCAACATTGGAAAAATGAGAGTAGATTAAAATTTTACATATATACTTTTGAAATTAGTGGTTTACTATGGGACATACCCTATTGGTTTTTAGTTAATATTTGCTCTTATACACTACAAATATAGGCATAGTTATAGCACATGAAAAGAAAACAACGGGAGCTAGAATTATTGTTTTGCTCTTTGGAGTGGGCATTGTTTCCAAAGCTATCAAAGCTTAGCTATAACTATATGTATTTGGAAAGTAACGAGTTATACAGTTCTATCATCACAAATTGTTTCTAGCTAGTAGATATAACATTTTTTTGTATTCTTTCATCCTTAGCATTGGAGGAACGAGAATAGAATAAATTTTCACATAATTTTTTTTGAAATTAGTGGTTTACTATGGGACATCCTCTATTGGTTTTTAGTTGCTCTTTGCTATTATACACTATAGATATAGGCATAGTTATAGCACATGAAAAGGAAACAATGGGAGTTGGAATTATTGTTTTGCTCTTTGGAGTGGGCATTGTTTCCAATGTTGCTAAATATTGGCTGTAACTATATGTATTTGAAAAGTAACAAGTTATATAGTTCTATCATCATGAATTAGTTCTACCTAGTAGATATAATAGTATTTTTGTATTCTTTCATCCTTAACATTGGAGTAATGACAACATATTAAATTTTCACATATATTTTTTGAAATTAGTGGTTTGCTTTTCCTGCATCCTTTATATATATTTTTAGGTGAGACCCTAAGAGGGTGGCTTTAAACTGCCCTCTTAGCCCTAAAAGGATATTTTTAAACTGCCCTGTTAGGTCATCCCAAGATGGTGATTTAAAACCTCCCTCTTAGGGCTAAGAGAGTGGTTTAAAACTGCCCTCTTAAGGTCTAAGAGGGCGATCTAAAACCACCCTCTTAAGGTCTAAGAGAAATCACCCTCTTAGGCCTAAGAGGTCTTAACCCTAAGAGGGCGGTTTAAAACCACCCTCTTAGTCCTAAGAGGGTGGTTTACAATCGCCCTCGTAGCCCTAAGAGGGCGATTTTAAACCACCCTCTTAGACCCTAAGAGGGTGGTTTTTTGAGGCAATTTTTAGCTGTCGTCATATGTCACAAAATTTTTATGATGCTCTCATAGACGATGGTTGAATAATTGTCTTAATGGTCTTTAAGGTGGTTTATAACCACCGTTAAAGCCCTTTTTTGGTGTAGTGATAAGTCAAAAGCTTTTGTAGTAGAGCCAGGAGAGGATAAATCTAATGAAAAAGAAAGTTGTGAAAGAATATTGAGGAATAAAATAATAAGATCTACTCCTAATACAAGTAAGACAAACAGAGGAAAACCCTTAAATTATCAAGCGATATCCAGGGAAGCAAGAGCAAACATAGAGAAAGAAACATAAACTAAGTTGGTTGAAATTATTTTTATCATACAACAAAATAATATTGGTAATTCGTAGGCGGGGCCAGTAGCCCCTAATGAGACATGATTATCATCTCATGGAATATAAGGGGTGCTAATACCCCCTCAAAGTAGAGGTGTATCAGGAACCTCTATTTAAGTAATGAGCCTGGTATTCTTTCTATCCAGGAAACTAAAATGAAAAAAGAAGTTTTCAAAACTAATAAAACAATATGGATGAGATGTGAAAGGGATGCTATGGATTTTGAAGGAGTGATAGGGGAATTCTAACTTGTTGGAGTCCTATTAGAACATCTTGTGTAACCATTATTAAAACTAGGCATTGGATAGCCTCTTTAGTCACATGCTACTTTGCAGATATTTGTTTCATCCTTATCAATATCTATGGATCTACAACTAAATCATGTAGATTAGAAGTTTAGAGTGATATTGAAGCCTTTATGAGAAGTATAGACTAAAAAATCTGATTCATGATCATAGAAGATCTTAATGCCATAACCAAGTTGGATGAAAAATTTGGAGGAATTAGGAAATTAACCTAAAGTATGAGAGATTTTGCAGCCTTTATTCAAAAAAATAATCTATGGGAGGTTGAGTTTGAACAAGACAACTATACATGGACCAAAAAAAGAGAGGCTAAAACCTAATAGTAGAAAAATTAGACAGATGCATACTCTCATATCATTGGCTAGATGAAGGGACTTGTGCTAAAATTAATACCTTGACAAGGATTGGTTTAGATCACTAGCCAATAAGAGTTAAAATTGTGGTAAGTGAATTCAAAAAAATATAGTATTTTATGAGCAAATGTGGTAAGACCATCCTCAATTTATTGTTATGAAAACACAAATGTGAAATTTTTCAAGAAACAGTGGGCTATATACACTTCCAAAACAAATTAAATCAATAACATCTAAATTAAAATAATGGAACAAGAATACTTTTGGAAATATTTTTGAGAAGAAAGAAGAACTAAAAGATAAACTTTCAAAATTTTAAAAAGGTGATCATAATAATCCAAGCTTGGAGGAAAGGGAGTTGCTTAGTGAATATCATAATATTTTGAGTAAGGAAGAGAAATTTTAGAGATTAAAATTGAGATAAACTTGGTTAAAAGGAGATAAAAATACAAAGTTTTTTCATAGGATGGCTATAGTACAAATATTAGCATCTAGAATTAGTAGAACTAAATCAGTAGAAGGGGTTTGGATTGAAGACCAAAGTGAAATTAGAAAGGAGGCAAGGTCTTTTTATCAAAATATTATAGGATCAGAGGAATTTGAAGTTCTTAATGATAAACTTCTACAAGAAGTACCTTCAATTATAATAGATGAAGACAATAGGAAAATGATGGAGCCTATTACTCTGGAAGAAGTTCATTTAGGTCTTTTCTCTTTTAAAAAGGATAAATCCCTATGTCTGGATGGGCTCTCTACAACATTCTATCAACATAATTGGGATATAGTTAAAGATTCTTTATTGGTGGTAGTGGATCAGTCTACGGTAAAATAATACTTACCTTATAACATAATTGCAACATATCTTATCCTAATTCCAAAAAAGAAGGATGCATAATTGTTTGATTCATTTAGACCCATAAGATTATGTAATATGGCATATAATATTATCTCCAAAGTGATGATGAATCAATTAAGACCACTATTAGACAAAATTATTTCAAAAGAGCAAGGAGGATTTGTGAAAGGGAGATAAATCCTTGATGGGATCATTGTAGCTCATAAAGTTATACATTCAACAACTTCAAGAAAAGAGAAAGAAATGATCTTAAAACTTGATATGAGTAAATTCTATGATAGGGTTAAATGGGATTTCCTTTTTGCATTATTAAAAAAGTTTGATTTTGGGAATAAACGGATTAGATGGATTAAAGCTTGTGTCTCTACAGTTTCATATTTAGTGTTGGTAAATGGGTTAGTAACAAAATATTTTAAATCCAAGAGAGGTCTTAGACAGGGATATTCTCTATCACCATATTTGTTCATTATTATGGCAGAGGTTTTGGTTAGGAACATGAAGAAGGCTAACAAAGTTGGACTTATAAGTAAACTTAAGGCTAGTAATAACATCGATAATATCACCCATCAACAGTTTGTAGATGATACAACCCTTTTTGGGAGGGCAAGGATAAATTAGGCCAGAGCTTTGAATAACTTATTAAAGGAATACGAAAGAGCATCGAGGCAAAAAGTTAATAGGACAAAATCCAAAATTTACTTCCTAAACACTCCAACTAAAATCAAAGTGTATTACTTCAAATGGAGGAGGTAAAATTATCAGCAACTTATCTAAGGATGCCCTTATTTGAGAGGAGAATGAGGATTGAATTATGAAATCCAATTATAAATAAAGTTCTAAATAAACCACCGGCATGGAAAGGTAGATGGTTATCGTTAGTAGGAAGAGTGCAACTAATTAAATTAGTCTTATAGTCCATTTCAACTTATAATATGTCATTGTATACTATGCCTAAATCAATAGAAAAAAGTTTAATTTATGTTATGCGCTCATTTTTGTGGTCAGGACTACATGATAAAAGGAAATTTCTTTTGGTGAAATCGAGCAAGGTGTGTGATGATAAAACTAGGGGAGGTCTTGATTTAAGAGTTCTTACGGATGTAAACTTAGCTCTTAGGGGAAAAGTAATATGGAGATTGTACAAAGAGAGTCAAAGACAATGGGCAAGAATTCTTCTAAGTATGTTGAGCCCAATGACCCAAGATTAATTTTTATCACATTATCTCTACCAAATGATTTTGCACTTTGGAACGGTTTAAAAAAATCAATTGATCTAGTGATTAAAGGTTTAAGATGAGTAGTGGGAACTAGAGATTTTTTTATATATGGATGGATACTTGGTGTGATAAAAAACCACTCAATCAGATCCAATTTTGAAACCTTGGATGAGATTACTTCAAGACATATGGTGATGAGGTTTCAAATATTTTGTACAAGGATCGGGAAGGAAGATACAAATGGAAAGAAGATTTTTTTAAGTATACAAGATATCGATACTAGGAGGCAGTTGAGTAGAAAGATAACAATAATTATTATTCTGAGGGGAGCCAAGGATAAATTGATTTAGGAGTTGAAAAGCTTAGGAGAATACACAACAAGAAGCAGATATAATGTAAAGCATTGTTGGTCACGAATTTGCCTAAGTACAAAATATATGTGCACCCTAGACCCGACCAACATTGAAAGGCCGAAGGAAAGAGATGTCCTTCGGGCCAATCTCTAGAGAGGGTTGGTTCTCGTACTAATCTAACAATCGGTGTAAAGCTTAGGGTAATAGAAAGAGATGGGAAATGATAGAAAGGAATGGGAAATATGGCTATGAGCCAAAAACGTAAGGTGGGGATAAACTAGTAGCTAAAATTCAAATCAAGTTTTAATTAGCATGTAACAGAAAGAAAAGCATAGGAACCATTCACAGCTTGCAGAGATAACTTCCAATAAACATTTCAGCATTCAGTTCTTTATCAGGAATTAAATTCAAAATGCAGAATTTAAACTTATCTAACAAAGATCATGAACATAACAGAAATGATAGGCAGAAAGTAATTGCATACACCACTGATCCAGGAACCAGAGCCAAATATCTTTCAATTGATGCAGAGAACTCAAAGTGTTTTTTGGTAGAATGTCTATCCTCCTTTTTTACATCAAAATGCTTAGTATTTATAGAGGGTTGCACCTCTGTAATTAAATGCATATTAAAATAAAATGTCAGCTAGTCAAAGATCAAACAATAACAATTCCTCCTTGGCAATAGCAATGAACCAATTAACAAATGCATTGGGAAATATCCAGTGATTTCATCACATGGTGTATCGAGGCTTTGGTAGAAATCATCGGTTTGATTTCAATATTCATGATGGTGCCTTGGAAATGAACATGATTGCACTAGAATCAAGGGTGCAATACTTAAACTCAATAGTTTTTTAGTAGTGATCCCGGAAATATCAATTGCGTCACCACAGAAATTAAATTCACCAACTTTGATCCTTTCCCAAAGAATATCTTCATTAAAAATGTTGGGGCGATGGTGTTTTCTTCCAAAATGAGCTTTCACTCAAAGTTACACTCGAAATGAGCCTTCATCATGATTTCACCCAAGTCATGCCCGAAATGGGCTTTCACCTAGACTTGCGCTTGCAATATGCTCTTGGCAATGTTTTCACCCAGGACGCACTCAAAAATGGAGTTTCACTTAAAATTGGGGCGAAAAGGGAGTTTCACCCCAAACTTGGGTGAAAAGGGAGTTTTACCCCAAATTTGGGCAAAATGGGAGTTTTACCCCAAACTTGCCTCTTTGCTACGACTTCACTTGGGAGGAGCTTGCGCTACCAAAAGTGGGGCCCATATTTGAAATTAGATTTCATTAAGAAATGAAGTGAAAAGGAATTTTGCTAAAAATGGGAGTGAAACGTAAAGTGTTTCATGAAATGCAAGAAGTGATTTCACCAACGAAATTCCCAGGAAGTGTTTTCACCAATGAAATGCCCGAAAAGGATTTTCACTACACCTGGGGGTAAAAAGGTCTTTCACTGTGCATGGGAGTGAAAAGGCATTTCACTCAGATTTTTCCCAAACTGCACCCATCAAACACTTAGAAAAATTTCAACAAAATTTTTAATTTAAAAAAAATTTTAATGGGGCGAAAACACTCAAAATGAATTTTGCTACAAAATTGTTTACATATGTGGGCAAAATTTTACAAAATTTTAATGTGGTAAAAATACCAACATTTTTGGTGGCTCATAGGGTATTCAGCTTGCTTGAATGCAATCGATCCTAGGCCTTCATTCATTGGGCTCAGAGTCTCCTCCACCAGCTACATCTGATTACCTATTGCTTGCACCAGCTTCTTCCTACTTTCTGAGATGCAAAGTTGTAGCTTCATACATCGTAACTGCTTCGGCCCAAGCATCCATACTAATCACCTCATGAGCATTGAGTATATCCACAATGTATCAAAAAGTCTCAACCTACTCCAGATCAATATAGTTGGCCCTCTAGCTGAGCTCCAACAATCCAGACTTGATGCGAATGAATTTCCTCATTAATGGTAGCACATGTTCTTCAGTGATGGGCTCCTCCAAGTCATCAATATTTGAGGCATCATCTATAAAAATAGCCCATACCGCATCCAGGTCCTTCTTTTCCAGAATATTCCCTTGATCATCAATGAAACTAGGGAAACCATTAGCTGCTATCGTATCAAAGTAAACCAATGAAATGCGCCTCTCATGCTCAAATATCTCTAGTAGCTTGTGGGCTTCTTTAACTAGGTCCAACTTGGAGAAATAACTATACAACATGATTTTGGCACTTGCCCAAGCATGGGCCATTTCACTCAATGGGTGAAATTGGAGATCCATTTGAGCCATCACCTAAATCTTCATTACCATTTCCAACTTTGGCTCCAGGTTTTCCTCTGTATACTCCACTACATATCTACCATATGAAACGACCATCTGTACTTCTTGAAGGAACATGAGAACTAACATCACCTTCATCACCATCATTTTATAATCAATCAATAGCTGACTATGAGCCTCCTTAATCTTCTCCTTCATGAGGGTCACCGATTGCATCGCCTTTGCTACCAACTGATTTTGTAGATTCTAGAGTTGGTCCTGCAAGGCCTAGATCTATTGTTGCACTTCCTGTTGTGCTACTTGATGTTATGTGGTTGCCTATTTATATTCCTTGATTTCACCCTCCAAGTGCATCACCTTTTACCACTCATTGAGATTCAGACTGTGCAACATCCAGTTGGGCCTTCTGTGCCACCAAATCCTCCTCTAACTCTACTATATTTGCCTCAGCCTGGAAGAAGTGGTCCTTGTAATGCTCACCATGTAGGTAGATCGAACTCATCTCCACCTATATATTACCCATTTTCTTAGCTACATCTATCTTCGTGAGGTCCTCGATGATGACTTGGTATGAATAATCATTGGGTACCATCTCTCCTTGAGGTTTTTGGACTTGAGGAACCATCTTCACAGTGTGCACCTCCATAGCCTCTAGGTCAAAAGTCACTTTCTTCATCGATTTTTCCAAGGCTTGCACATCCTTCCACTTGTGATTCTTCAACCACCATGATGAAATTTGTCATGCTCTACTGATATTTTCTACTATAGGGTGCTCCAACAACAACTCCATCTCGAAAGCTAATGGCTCCTATACTACAAAAACTAGGGAAAATGGGAAAAGGGCCTATTGAGGGTTTGACTCAATAGTAGGGATGGAAGTGGAAGGTACTATAGTTATGCTTACTATGAGAGGGGCTTGCATACTTATAGTGGTAATAGGATTGGAAGGGATGGAAGATGGAATGGAGGACAATGGAAGGGAAAATGGGTTTGGGGTGGATGCGAATGAACTAAAAGATAGAGAAATGGAGGGAATGGATGAAACTGGGGGAGCGCTAGTGACCTACGACTATGAGGTAGAAAGGGGAACCAAAGATATGGGTACAAAAAATGGAGGTGAAGTGGATATGGGGACTATGAAATGGGAGATAGTGGTCACCAAGTGCTTGTTAGAGAGAGAAGAGGAAATAAAATGCGTACCTATGGGCTTCGACACCATTTGAGCCGATGATGAAGGCTGCTGCACTGCAGACTCTTTCTCTTCCTCTACTTTTTCCTCCTCTACTTCTAGATCTACTATTGTCACCATTGGGCTTGATTGTTCCTATTGAGCTGAAGAGGGTATCTCCTAAAAAATAGTCTACTCAACCATCTGTGAAGGAGGTGGTTTTGTGCTAAGCGTAGAAACTGCACCACTTCTAGGCTTCTTCACCATATTAGGGAATGGCACCCTTATACCCATGCTCCTATTTATGAGAAAAAGTTATTCCTCAAGTGATGGTTGCTCCTCTTCTTCTTCTTCTTTAATAACTACCCTCTCTTCAATCGATACCTCCTTTTCTCTTACCATATCTTCTTCTTTGTCAAGGTTATAGATACTTCGAGGCACCAAGTCAACAAAAGAGAGGGGCTAGTACTTTTCACAATGGTCATCATAAATAAATAAAAATGCATCATCCATAACCAATGGATAACTTGACCCAAGCTTACTTTGATGGACCCTCATGACCCACCAATTGGTAATATTTTCATCAGACCAATCAAGCAATTTCACTTTCATTTGATTGAATAAACCAGGAGGAGGAACTTGCTCTAGATGATTCATAGGATCATACTCAACCTCCATATCATAAAAATCATGCCAAGGAGGGAGCGACATCATCTTCTCAACATGCCATTCAAGGTCATACCCCTTGGGATTATTCCTCTACTACAAGATGTCTTCTCAGGGGTAGCAATAAAAATTCTTGGCTTTGATGAAACTCATGAAAACACCCAAAGGATCATACCACCATCATTGGGGAAGCTCAATCAACCCATGGTCATACAATATCTTGACAATCAATCCATTCTAGTCACACTGAGTCACTCTTATATCACCAAACTGGAAGGGCATAGTGCATGTAGCTCTCTTTCCCCTACCTATCCCATATGTATCATTTGTGAAATCACTTTGTTGAGCTACCTCTAGGGTGAAAAGATGTTTGATGGTGAAATATGACAACAAAAAGGGTTTCCTAGTGAAACCAAAAAGTCTGACCACCACTCCTTGTGTCAGCAAAAATATGTCACCTTTTTTCTTGTCAACCACCTCTACTTTCATTGCTCGAGGCACTCTATTGCATACCCCATAAATCAACTCAAGGGTGAGCCCCAAAAACATTCTATTAAAATTATAATAGGACTCTTTTCTGGACAAACTCTGAGTCCATGAATACACCAGCAACATTCTCCCTATTTCATCTATCTTCCTTACTACTATAAAAGCAAAATGAGAATGCATGTGATAGAAAAAGTACCATACCAGAAGGGAGTAGTGCCTGAAAGTAACATCTTCCTTGCTTTGCACCTTCTACAACTACGAGTGCATTCTTCATGCTAAGAAATCCACCCAATCAAAGAAAATTATATTCATGGTCATTGTCATGGTAGTCGGGGAGTAAAACTCCACTTATGAAATGCACTGCACTAGCGATGCTTACCACTTATGCACTATGGAATCTGAAGACAATCCCACCATCCATGCCAGCATTGAATATAAATCTAGGCTCTTGAAATCCCTCAATGATATCGACAATTCTAGAAACTCCCCAAAATATGGCATCTTCAACAACTAGTTCTCCATAAACTATCACATATGAACAATGGATTGGTACCTTTCCTCCTACTCCATAAGATTGAGCTTTTTAAACATGACGTCGGGTGGAGGTCTTGCACCACAAGCGAATGCATCCCTGATCGAGCTAGCTAAAATACTGAATAACTTATCTCCTTGGGCATTTTGAATAGTTCTCAAAGTAGGGTTATAGCATTATGCAATCGCCCATACCATCTCGGGACATGAGTGCACAGGCGTACACAAGTACCAGAAGAGATGAGAATAGAATATCATAGTGTGAGA
The DNA here is from genome assembly GCA_028583015.1 of Wollemia nobilis. NCBI lineage: Eukaryota > Viridiplantae > Streptophyta > Pinopsida > Araucariales > Araucariaceae > Wollemia > Wollemia nobilis. The sequence continues at coordinate 4,288,660 of JAQPPZ010016670.1, forward strand.
ACTCTTAGTAGACACTTTCTGTAGAGTGAACTCAACATCCTGGCACAATTTCTCCATGCCCTTGTTTGTGATTACACAATCACTGATTTGCACCAGGTGGTCGTAGTAAGGCACCAATTCGATTTCTTCCTCTTCTTCCCTCGCCTTTCATCACCTCTTTTCTAGGTCAATCTTCTTCTGAGCTTTCTCCTTCTTAGCATCTGAGATTCTCTTCCCCATATTTAACTTCCTTCGAGCAGATAGCAAATCACTTCAAATTCTACAACAACCCATGATTCACAACAATTCTACAACCAAGCACTTTGCAAATTTTGAATTCTTGAACTGAAATGTTCACCCTTTTATAACTTTTGAACCACACCTACCGAAATAAATGCCTATGATGCACCAACTAATTTTGGGGATACACCACGCTTTCCAATAATTTATCAGTTTCACCCACCTCTTCTCCAAGCGCTCTGATTGGTTGCTTTAATTTTTTAATTGCTTTTTCCTTCTTGGGGGGTGCAACTTGCCATTAATGGTTATTTTTGGAAAATATGCCTTACTACTTTTTTGCCTTGAAAAGCATGATGAGCACCTTATTTCACTGATGTGGGGCACCAAAAAGGAATTTCATTGCTTTTATAGGTGAAACGTCATGCATTCTAGGGATTCACTAGAAAAGTAGGGCAAAAAGGCATTTCGCTCCCTTTCACTCCAAAAATAACCTTCGCTACACTTTTCACCCGAAAAAGCATGCAACTAGGGGTTTATTGCTGCCAACTTAAGTTTCACCCCAAAAATCTAGGATATGCATGACGAAAGGGAAAAATAATTTCACCAAAAGAAAGATGCATGGGCAAAATTCTTTTCTTGGGCGAAATCACTTTCTTTCTCCTTTTTTTTAATTTTTCTTTTTTTCTTTTTCTTTTTCTTTTCTTCTTTTTTCTTATCAAGTGCTTTTCCTAACTTGGGTGCCCAAATTTTAAAATTGGCATGATTTTACTTTCCTTCACCTAAAAAAAAAAAATTAAAAGCATGGATGCTTTTGACATTTTTAGTGCCAAAAAGCACTTATGGGCGAAATGCCCAAAAAGAAAGCAAAGAAAAGGACTTTCACTAGTGAAATGATTTTGCAAAAAAAAACTTTCACTCTCTTAATTTTTTTTTTTTTTTATAGGAGGACAAAGAAGGCTTTTCACTAGCAAAAATGAATTTTGCCAATGAAAACACCCCTTCACAATGAAAAGGAATTTCGCTCCTCATCCTTAACCATTTTTTCAAACAAAAGCAACATTAAAAAAAACTATATACATATTTACATTTGTAATCTCGATTTTTCACTGGTAGTAGGCCTTCAAATGAAGACCATTGACTGGAATTGGTAGCACATGTCCATCCATATCCTACAAATAAAATGAGTTAACTTGATTCACACCAAAAATCTGGAAAGGGCCCTCCCAAATCACCTCAAACTTGTGATGCTTGCCTGGCTTTACCTTGTTCTCATTCCATTTCAACACCAGATCACCCACCTTGAAAGCCTTCTCAGAAGTCTTCTTGCCGAACCACTTCTTCGTCATCTGGGCATGTTCCATGAAGGCATTGTATGATTTCTCCCTTTCTTCCTCCAACTGTAAAAGTTGAGCCAACCTTGCGCTCATGGGGTCGAATTCATCATCTTCACCATCAAGTAAGTGCAAGGATTGAAGGGTTAGCAATTCAATGTGAATGGGCAAGACTGCTTCTTTATCGTACACCAAGGAATAGGGGGATGTCTTGATAGATTTTTCACTGAGATGTGATCAGCCCATAAGGCTTGGTTCAAGAGCAAGTGCCAACTTCACTTGTTATCACCAAGAGTCCTCTTTAGAATCCTGAGCAGATTCTTGTTCGTGGATTTGGCTAGACCATTTCCCTATGGATAGTAATTTGATGAGATTTTTAAATAAATACCATACTTACCCATGAACTCACTGATTTTAGCATCGATGAATGGAGTTCCATTATCTATTATAATTGCATCTGGGACACCGAAACGAGTGATCAATCCTTCAAGGAATGTGATGACCACCTCTTGGTTTGCCTTCTTGGTTGGGATTGCTTCGGCCCAATGGGTGAAATAGTCAGTTGTAGTTAGAATGTATTTATGCTCGATGGATGAATTAGGATCAATGACCCCAATGAAATCTAAGCCCCATTGTTGAAATGGTGCTTCTACTTGAATCAGATGAAGGGGTAATGATGCATTCCTACTTCTACCGATATATCTCTAGCATTTGTCACAACTTTGACTAAATTTGAAAGCATCTGCAAAGAGAGTGGGCCAAAAATAACCTACTTTGATGATCTTCAATGCCATGGGTCTCCCTGCATAGTGGCCTCCTGACAATCCAGAATGGAATTCCTCCAGGATTTTCTACTTCTCTGATTCTTTGACACACCTGAGAAGTACTCCATCAATATTCTTATGGAACAATCCATTTGGTAACATCACATACCTGAGGGCCTGTAGTCTGAATCTCCTTCTCTGTGAAGCATTGAGATGTGAAGGACACCTTCCTGAATTGAAATATTTGACAAGGTCCTCTATCCAATCACGATCAATTGGAGAATGATTAGCAAGATTATACTCGCTTACTGAATCTTCAAGTTGGAAAATCATGGATTCAAAGGTAACGCTCTTTGCAAGCTCCTGACATAGTGCTCGGCCATGGACAAGCTTGGTTGGTCAGATTTCGATATCATACTCCTAGATTTTGGAAACCCAACCAACTCTCTTATCTCCAAGCTCTCCCTGGATGATGAAACTTCGGACATCTAGATGAACAACATAAACTATTATTTTGCTCTAGGAAACAAAATGTTGAAACTTCTTCAAGGACTTCATCACCGCATACACTTGCTTCTCAATGAAATTGTACTTCTCCTCATGAGGTTGGATGACTTGGCTTAAGAAAGTAATTGGATGCTCATCTCCATCATCTCCCTTCTATGTGAGCACCATTGCGTAACTCTCTTGTTCACCAATAACATACAGGATAAAATCCTTTGAATAATCAAGGTTTACCAAAACTAGGGCTTGAGCAATTCTTTCTTTAATTTCTTTGAATGCTCGCTTCCTTTACTCAGTCCATTTGAACTCAACATCTTTCTTTAAAAGCTCAGTCATTGGTTTTACCACTTGGGCAAAATCTACAATAAAATTTTAAACAAAGTTAATCTAGCCAAAGAATGACTACAAATCCTTCTTGTTGGCTAGCAATGGAAGCTTCAAAAGAGCCTCAGCTCTAGTTGGATCAATAGCTAAACCTTTTTTCTGAAATCACATGGCCCAAGAGCTTTCCTTCCTTTCACCATGAAGATAGACTTCTTCGAATTGATGGATATTCTAAACTCTCGATATTTCTTGAACACTTGCCTTAAATGTAAACTATGCTCCTCCCTATTGTGAGAGAAGATAATCATATCATCCAAATAAATTACAATGATATGATTTAACAACTCACCAAAAGCTACATCCATCACTCTTTGAAAAGTTGCTCTAGCATTCGAGAGACCAAAAGACATTCATTGATAAGCAAATGTACCCCATTTTATGGTGAATGTCATTTTATATTGGTCTTCATCCTTGACCTAAATCTGATTATAGCCAAAGAATCCATCTAATAGAGAAAATATTTGAGCTCCTACAACTACATGAAGAATTTGATCAATCTGAGGTAAAGGATAATGATCCTTCAGAGATGCCTGATTCAAATTTTGGAAGTCAACACATAGGCGAATATCTCCATTCTTCTTCCTCACAGGGACCAAATTCACTACCTAGGTAGAATGCTTGATCGGGTAAATGATTTTGGCTTCCAACATCTTCAATAGTTCAGCTTTCATCAAGGCTTCAATCTTGGGATTGACTGGCCTCTATTTCTGCCTGAAGGGTTTCACTCCTTCCTGCAGCTCAATGGTATGTTGGATCACATCCTTGTTGTAGCCTTTCAAATCCTGGTAGCTCCAAGCGACAATGTCTAGGAACTCATGGCATAGCTCCTTGATCTGCTCAAGTTCTTTTGGAGTGCAATCGGTGCCAACTTTGATTGACTTCTCGGGTCCCAACTATAGTTCAGTGTACTCCTTCTCATCCACTTTGATCTTATGTTTTTCAGCTCTATCATTTTGATCAAAGAGACTCTCGAGCATAATCAATCCTTTTGGGATATGATTATTCCTCAGTTGGATCAATCCCTCAACTTCTTCTTCATCAAGTGTTCTTCCTTCCATAGTACTAGCCTCTCTTATCAGGAAATTTACAATCTGCTCATCACTTTCGAACACTTGCCAGTAGATATTCTTGTCAAGAACTGAAGGTCTATAAACTAACCTCACGGTCTTTGGTTTCTTCACCACGTGCTCAACTGGAGAAAAGTTGGTGCCAAGGGATGCCAAAAGATCAGCATGCTTGTTCTATTCCTACGAGATCGCTTGGATGTTCAACATTATGTAAGCTTCAAATAGATCCCAAAATTTGTTGTGGTACACCTTTAGATAGTGCTTCTTGGAGACACACTTGTTCGTTACTTGATTCACAATCAATTCAGAATATCCAAAAATCTATAATTGTTTGATCCCAAGCTTCTCTGCTTTCCTCAAGCCTAGGCATAATGCTTCATACTCGATAACATTATTTGTACAACTCTAGGTCAACCAATATGAATAAGTCTTATGTATGCCAGAAGGAGAAATGAGAATGATTCTAGCTCTTGCATCATTCTTGCATCTTGCACCATCAAAGTAGAGCTTCCACAATTGATCTAGAATAGGATCTTGATCATCAAACACCCTCACTTCAACTTTTTCAGGCTTGGTAATGGTGTAACAACCAATTTTAGTCTCCATCATGGCATTAAAATCAAGCATTGAAAACTCATCTTCTGTTTGAAGCTCATCCAGAACTTCTTCCATTAAATCCAATTCTTCTAATTCTTCAATCATCATGTTGATAGAATTCATGGATTTTTCTTCTTCTTCAATCTTATCTATATGAAAAGTAGAAGGCTTCTCATTATAGATTCAGATTCTCTTCCCTTTGAAAGGAATCTCTAGATGGGAATAGTCTAGAGAAAGATAGCCTCCCAACTTGGCAGTGAACTCTCTTGAGAGGCACATACTGAAATACGACTCTAGATCAACCACAACCACCTCTTGGATCACAGTGATCTGAGGTATTTTATGTAACACAATGGGGATGTCTTTGATGACACCTACTATTCTCATAGGGGTTCCATCTAACTACAAGATTCTAGGGCTACTTCTTGTATATTCCATACCCATAACATCACAAACTACCTTTGGCATGATAGTTGTCGTAGTGCTAGAGTCGATCATGCAATTATGCACAATCCAACCCTCCATCCTGAGAGACAAGTAGAAAGGGGGTGGCCTATTCTTTCCAGTAGCTGAAGTGGTTAGCGTTTGAGCAAAAATAGTCTGAGTAGGATTCTTTCCCTTATATTTAACAAACTTCAATGATTCTTGCAACAAGTCGACTTGTCCAGGCAATTGCAATGCATCATAGAGACTAACCTTGGTCGGAATCTTCTTTAGCTCCTCAACAATGTTGTACGTAGATGCATTGGACTCCCTTCCTTCATTGGCAGCCTCATACTTGCTTCGATACTGTTGTGTAGCTTCTACCCTCTGATGCTTGGTCAAGGATGGGTATTTGAGCTTTTCTCTGGCCTGTTCCTCCATTTCAGCTTTTGTTTGTGAAGTTGAAGCCTTTTCTTGCAATATTTCTTTTGCTCGTGGAGGCAAGAGATATTTTAATAGGACAGGTGCATCTGGCTTGGGTGTTGGAATAGGTGCTTTCACTTGTGCTTGTTTTTTTCTCATTTTGCACCTTTAGGTCAGTAGGTACCTTCAATGGCTCCATTTCAGCTGGATCCACTATGATTGGATTTCTTCCAGCTCTCATGAGAACTAAAACTTGTTCTTCGAAAGGGACCATGAAATTATGATCGACTTCTATAATCATGTTGATCTGACCACCGAGAGAGCTATCTACCAATGTTTGCACATAGTTCAGGTGAACCATGCAAGTTTCTTCACCATGTGGATCATTGCAGGTAGAGCACCAATACGCTTTATCTGATGGGCCAGCTTCTTCATTTGTCAATATGGTTGGATTCCTCTCAGGCACCTTGTTGGTTGAAGTTGCTTGCTCTCTAGTGATTGGTGGAGGTTGAAATATCCTAGGCTGGAAATCTCTCTCAGCCTACTTCTTCTTAATCACCGTGATCTCATTGCTCATCGCTCTTATGGCTGAGTTCATTGATTGCATCTCTTTCAACAACTTCTCTTGGGGATCAAGATTTGAGGGTGTTGGAGGAGCTGGTAATGGAAGTGGTATAGGTGGAGATGGTAGTGTTGGGAATGGAACTAGAGCGGGTAGCTGTGGAATGGATGGAGCAGGCAGTTGTGGGATAGAAACTATCATCATGGTTTGAGATGAACTCGGATTCCATGAAGGGATCGGATACATGGGGGACATTGGCAAGGGCTGAGAAGATGCGTTGGAATACAAATACTATGGGAGATCAAGAAATATAGGCATCATCATCTTTGGTGGAAGCTTACCGATAGCAATTAGATCAGCCTTAGCCTTTTGTGCAATAGAGTACAAGGTCAAGAATGTATCAACATTGGACTGACGGATGGCCATGCTAATGTCAAAATTGAAGGCTCGGAGGTAATAAAATGCGGCTTGTTCGAGAGTCGATCGAAGACCATTAGGGACTCTCTGCCAAGTTTGGGTGAACCTGACATTGAAGTCAATAATTTCCTCCTATGGATGCCTCTGAATGGTAGTAAATTGATGCAATAGAGAGAAAGGATCCGCTTGTTCATTGAAACCTTTTATCAATAATTCAGCCAACTGGTCCCATGTGGTAATAGTGGTAGGTTGTAAATATCGGTACTAGTAAAGTAGCTTCCCTCTAAGAGAGAGCACGAGCAATCTTACCATGACATCTTCATCCGTGATGCTATGAATGGTCACCAAAGAAGCCACATCTTGGACATGCTCATAAGTTATTTTTCCTGTACCATCGTAAGTAGGCAAAGCCTTCAATGCTGCTTGCGGAATTGGGTTCTGAGCTTGCAGATTCAAAGCTCCAGAGTGGTTCTAGGTTGGGAACTATCTTGGTGGTGGTGGTGTATTTTGGGCCATTTGGACTGGAGTGTTTGCTTGAGGAGGAAAGCTAGTAGCAGTGCTAGTAGGACTTGAAGGAATAGAAAACACACCAGCTACCTGTGAAGATGTTGCAACCGATGGAATAGTCAGAGTGACTAACCTAGGATGCTCTCCTAAAATTTGGGTGTCAAGCTCAAAGAACTCAATGGGATTTTCAGAAATTTTGGCCTTCGATCTTGTGATCATGAAGTAAAGCTTTCACCAACTTCACGTTCGGAGGCTTCTAGGTAAAACTGAGTCGCCAGATGTTCTAGTCAGATAGTAAAAATATGAACATTATGTTGGACTTTAGAGTATACTTTAATCTTCCCTAAGTATCTAGGTTCCAATAATTAGCATTAGTTTAATCTTTGTTAAAAGGTTAATCTTTGTATTAGCTTTGCTAATTTAGAGGTGATTGCTATTTTAAAATTGAGAGCATCTAGGAATTAAGTTAGAGTTTGCTATTTAGTGGGTGAGTCATCTAGCTAAGTTAGGAGGATGTTCATGGGAATAAATCTTTTTCCAACTATATAGTTCTATAATCTAGTTCTTCAAATAACTATAAATTGTAACCTTTTGCAAGCAATATAATTCAATTCAAATGAGTTATTTTCTCATTTTGGTATCAAAGCATCTCGGGTTTGCTTAGATGGATCAAAACCTATGGAGAGTGGTGTGAAGAGATCTGAAGTACACACTTTGTCAGAGAAACTCTAGTGGCCAGTACTCAGTAGAGTTGCAAGGAGCCGGGCATTGTGTTTGATCAAAGAAGAGTGACATCAAGAGGCTTTGTCACTAGAGTGAGCTAAGAAGAGCTCGAGTAAATAATTCATATCACACGCATCCTAAGGTATTTTTTGATGAAATTTTAAGGGTTTTTAGATAATCACGTCAAGAGGACGCAATAAAATTTTTAGGTAATTTGGAGCTCATTTGCTGATTTTATTAGAATTTTGAGTTTTGCAATAAAATGGTTGTATAAGGTGGAATAATGGGTATTTACTTCTAAAATTTTGGGAGAAATTTTATTTAGATAAAATCATCATTCAGATAAAATTTTAGGTCGTTTGGATCTGTATTGATCGATTTGTGTGAATACTGATTTTTCTTCAAAAAATCCTAGATCCAGAATTGTGATAAAAAGGGAAAAAGTAAATGATCACATCTTTTTCACCTTTGTGAATTTTCTTCTAAAATTTAAAGGGTTTTCAGATTATTTTCTCAGGAATACAGAGTTTAATTTTAATTTTTTTTTGGAGCTGTATGGATTGATTTATGTAAAACATATTGAGGTTGTCTCAAAAAACACTCTAATATATAGAAAGGGCAAAAGTAAATTGATCATATATTTCTCATTCATGTGAATTTGCTTCTGAAATTTAGTGGGTTTTAATATACATATATTAAAATTCTACAGTAAAAATTTCAATTCGTTTCAATCAGTATTGGCCGATTTATGATAAATTTGGTGCTTGATATTTTGGTAAAAAAAAAGCATGTATTGTTGCAATCAGAGGAAGGAGGTGACTGTGCCGTAAAAGAAGATTTGCTGCTGCTATTTATTACTAAAAATATTGTATTAGAAGCTATATACAATATTCCAAAGTTTTATTGATTGGCATCAATGGCTGCAAATAACAACCTGCCCATTCCTGAATTTAATGGGTTGGATTATGAGTATTGGTCTATCAAGATGAAGACATTACTCATAGGCAAAGGTTTGTGGGACATTGTAGAAGAAGGCTACACTGAACCAATAGATTGGACTGTTTTAAATGCAGCTGATAGAACTAATAAGAAGGATGCCCAAAAGAACTCTTTTTCTCTCTACCATCTCCAAGCAGCTTTGGAGAAAATTATCTTTTTGAGGATTGCTTCTTGTTTAACAACCCTAGAAGCATGGGGTGCCTTGAAATATAGCTATCAAGGGAGAAATCAAGTGAAGCAAGTGAGGCTTCAAAATTTGAAGAGAGATTTTGAGAATCTCAAAATGCAAGAAGATGAAAGAGTGGGAGATTATTGTGTGAGAGTCAAAGCAATTGTAAACAAAATGGAGACACTTGGAGAAGATATAAAAACTAAAGTGGTTGTGAAGAAAGTGTTGAGAACACTTCTTCATAAGTGGAATCATATTTCTATTATTATTTAAGAATCTAAAGATCTTTCTACTCTAACATTTGATGCACTAATTGGTTCTTTGATTTCCCATGAAGAGAGACTCCAAGATTCTACATCATCAAGCTTTGGAGGTGATGAAAAAGCATTCTCATCCAAGTAAGGTGAGACTCATGGCAATACACAAGGATGAGGACAAAGGAGAGGACAATATTCAAGAGGAAGAGTAAGAGGTAGATCAAGAGGTGGCTACCAAGGAAAAGGAAGAGGAAGAGGAGATGACAAATCAAACAAGTCTTGTTATCATTGTGGCAAGCTTGGTCACTTTGCGAGAGATTGTAGACTCAAGGATTCTCAAGAAGGGAGAAGTAATAATTATGGAAACTATGGGGAAAAGGAAGGAACTTCTTCAAATTTGTTCCTCACATATGGAAAATTAGATCAAAATCTTAATAAAATTTGTATTTTGGATATTGGTTGCTCAAATCATATGAGTGGCAAATAAGAGTTATTTGCTACAATGGATTCCACATACAAGTCCAAGATCAAATTGGGAGATGAAAAAGCACTAAAAGTTGAAGGCATGGGAGCCATGGAGGTTCCAAAAAAAGAAGGCACAAAGAAGGTGAACAATATCTATTACACTCCTAAACTCCAACATAATTTGCTTAGTGTTGGATAAATCAGAGAAAAGAACTACAAACTTGTTTTTGAAGATGGAAAATGTGTAATTTTTGACAAAAACAATTGTAATAGAGTTGTCACAAATGTACCTATGACAAAGAATAGGTTATTTCCTCTTAAGTTTGGGGAACAAGGAGGTGCTCAACTTGCTAGTGTGGCAATAGCTAATCCAAGTGTGCTTTGGCACTTGAGATATGGTCATCTTAATTTTTTAAGCTTGAAGTTGTTGACTTCACAAGCTATGGTGTGTGGATTACCAAAAGTTGAAGAGCACAAGGAGGTGTGTGAAAGATGTGCTTTGGGAAAGCACTCAAGAACAAATTTTCCAAGAGGTCAATCATGGAGAGCAAGTCATTCACTACAATTGGTACATTCAAACATTTGTGGTCTAATGCATACCAAAAGCTTGGGTAATAATTCTTACTTTCTTACTTTCATTGATGATTTCTCATGAATGTGTTGGATTTATTTTTTGAAAACTAAGGATGAAGCTTTTGAATGTTTCAAGGATTTCAAAAATAATGTAGAGAATCAAAGTGAGTATGTTGTAAAAAGTTTAAGGACTGATAGAGGAGGGGAGTTTTGCTCAAATACATTTCTCAAATTTTGTAAAGATTGTGGGATCAAAAGGCAATTCACTACTGCCTATACCCCATAAAAAAATGGTGTGGCTGAAAGGAAGAATCACACTATTGTATAAATGGCTAGATCAATACTTCAAATAAAGAAACTTAGTAACATGTATTAGGCTGATGTTGTTAGCACACGTGTTTACATTTTGAATAGGAGTCCTACTTCTAGTTTAGATGGGATAACTCCATATGAGGGATGGTATGGCAAAAAGCCAAATGTAAAGCACTTCAAAGTTTTTGGTTATCTTGCATATGCACACATTCCTGATGAGACAAGAAAGGAACTTGATCCCAAAAGTCAAGCATGTATTTTCATTGGATATTGTGAGTCTTCAAAGACATATAGAATCTACAATCCAAAGACACACAAAGTTGTAATCTCAAGAGATGTAATTTTTGATGAAGGGGGAGAATGGGGTCATCAAAAATATTTTGTTGATGATGGATCTCAATATGAAAGCTCCTCTCAAGTGCATCCCATTAACAAGAACAACAATGGAAATCCTCCTCCAAGTCCAAGAAATAGTTATACTTCAAGTACAACAAGTGCTACTCCAAGTCCTCCACAAAGACCACCAAGATCATCAAGTTCTTCTCCAATACCAATGGAAGAAGATACACCACCAAGAGGTAAGAGAACACTTCAGTACCATATTTCTTTTCAAATGATGGACAAGAATTTTCAAAGAAGGTACACTAGAAGTCAAGCTAGTGAAATGAATGAAGTCTTGAAAAGACTTGAAAATTTGCACATGTATGGTGATGAAGACTCCCAAGAACCTAAGGGAGATGTTGTAAACTATGCTTTAATGACTAGTGTAGAGCTAGAGCCATTTAGTTATGAAAAAGCATGTACTCATGATGTATGGCAACAAGCCATGAAAGAGGAAATGACCTCTATAAAAAGGAATGACACATGGGAGCTAGTGGAGCTTCCTAAGGGAAAGAAATGTATTGGATGTAAATGGGTCTATAAGACCAAGTTAAATGTTGATGGGAGCATTGAAAGACACAAGGCAAGGCTAGTAGCAAAAGGGTTTACTCAAAATTATGGGATTGACTATGAGGAAACCTTTGCTCCAGTTGCTAGACAAGAGACCATCATACTAGTACTTTTCTTGGCTGCCCACAAAGGGTGGAACATTCAACACATGGATGTTAAGAGTGTCTTACTTAATGGGTACTTGAAATAAGAGGTTTTTGTGCAAAAACCTCAAGGATTTTAAGAAAAAGGTAAGGAGAACCTTGTCTACAAATTGAAGAAAGCATTGTATGGACTAAAGCAAGCACCAAGGGCATGGTACTCACACATTGATGGCTACTTTTAAAACTATGGATTCACTAGGAGCAAAAGTGAACCTACTATCTACTACATTAAACAAGGTAAAGACATCCTCATTGTGTGCTTATATGTGGATGATCTAATATTCATGGGTAGTAGTGCTAAAATGAATGAGGAGTTCAAAAACTCCATGATGAAAGAGTTTGAAATGAAGGATCTAGGTTTGATACATTACTTCCTAGGGATGGAGGTACATCAAAAAGAAAATGAAATCTTCATATGTCAACATAAATATGCATAGGACATGATAAATAAATTTTATGTGGAGAAGTGCAAGTCAGTTGCAACTCCAATAGGTCATGGGATACAATTAAGCAAAGAAGATGGAGCACCAAAAGTTGACAAGACCACTTATAGGAGCATGGTTGGGAGTCTAATGTTCCTCACCAAAACACGACAAAATATTCAATATGTTGTCTCTATAGTTTCAAGATATATGGCTGATCCTTCTGAACTTCATCTACAAGCAACTAAAATAATTTTGAAATATGTAAGGGTACAATGGATTATGGGATCCATTACCACAAAAATGATAATGTAAAATTAGTTGAATTTAGTGATAGTGATTGGGGAAGCAACATAGATGATAGGAAATCCACTTTTGGGAATTATTTTAGTCTTGGGTCAGGTCTAATTACTTGGAGTTCCAAAAAGCAAACTACTGTAGCACTATCATCTACTAAGGCTGAGTACATAGAAATCACAAATGCTAGTACCCAAGCCTTATGGTTGAGAAAAGTACTTGAAGGTGAGAGACAAAGTGGTCCTACCATATTGTATTGTGATAATATGAGTGCCATAAAATTGGTACATAATCCTATCCACCATAGCAGGTCAAAGCACTTCGACATGAAGTATCACTTCATTAGAGACATGGTGGAGAAAAATGTGATTGAACTAAGACATTGCAACACTTTGGACAACATAGCGAACATCTTCACCAAAGGAGTTGCTAAATCTCAGTATTTAAATATGAGAGACTGTTTGGTCAGTCCTCTCAACTTTAAGGGGGAGAATGTTGGAATTTAGAGCATACTTTAATCTTCCCTAAGTATCTAGGTTCCAATAATTAGCATTAGTTTAATCTTTGTTAAAATGTTAATATTTGTATTAGCTTTGCTAATTTAGAGGTGATTGCTATTTTAGAATTGAGAGCATCTAGGAGTTAAGTTAGAGTTTGCTATTTAGTGGGTGAGTCATCTAGCTAAGTTAGGAGGATGTTCACGGGAATAAATCTTTTTCCAACTATATAGTTCTATAATCTAGTTCTTCAAAGAACTATAAATTGTAACCTTTTGCAAGCAATATAATTTTATTCAAATGAGTTATTTTCTCATATCAAACCTTAATATTTCTCAAAGTGGAACTTTTAGTGTCCCACCGAGTGTGCCAAAAACTGTTGGTCATGAATTTGCCTAAGTACAAAATATATGTGTGCCCTAGACCCAACCAACATTGAAAGGTCGAAGGAAAGAGATGTCCTTCGGGCCAATATCTAGAGAGGGTTGGCTCCCGTACTAATCTAATAATCGGTGTAAACATTAGGGTAACAAAAAGAGATGGGAAATGATAGAAAGGAATGGAAAATATGGCTATGAGCCAAAAACATAAGGTGGGGATAAACTAGCAACTAAAATCCAAATCAAGATTTAATTAACATGTAACAGAAAGAAAAGCATAGGAACCATTTACAGCTTGTGGAGATAACTTCCAATAAACATTTTAGCATTCAGTTCTTTATCAAGAATTAAATTCAAAATGTAAAATTTAAACTTATCTAACAAAGATCATGAACATAATAGAAATGATAGGCCGAAAGTAATTTCATACACCACTGATCCAGGAACCAGAGCCAAATATCTTTCAATTGATGTAGAGAACTCAAAGTGTTTTTTGGTAGAATATCTATCCTCCTTTTTTACATCAAAATGCTTAGTATTTATAGAGGGTTGCGCCTCTGTAATTAAATGCACATTAAAAAAAAATGTTGGCTAGTCAAAAATCAACCAAGAACAATTCCTCCTTGGCAATAGCAACAAACCAATTAGTAAATGCATTAGAAAATGCCCAACGATTTCATCACATGGAGTATCGGGGTTTTGGCAGAAATCATCGGTTCAATTTCAATCTTCATGATGGTGCCTTGGAAATAAACATGATTGCATCGAAATCAAGGGTGCAATACTTAAACTCAATATTTTTTTAGCAGTGATCCCAGATATATCAACTGCGTCACCATAGAAATTAAATTCATCAACTTTGATCCTTTCCCAAAGAAGATCTCCTTTGAAAACATTGGAGTGATGGCGTTTTCCTCCAAAATGAGCTTTCGCTCAAAGTTGCACCCAAAACGAGCCTTCATCATGATTTTTCCCAAGTCATGCCCGAAATGGGCTTTCGTCTGGACTTGCGCTTGCAATGTGCTCTTGGTAACATTTTCGCTCAGGACGCTCTCAAAAATGGAGTTTCGCTTAAAACTAGGGCGAAAAGGGAGTTTCACCCCAAGTTTGGGTAAAATGGATTTTTCACCCCAACCTTTATTCTTTGCTATGACTTCGCCTGGGAGGAGCTTGCGCTGCCAAAAGTGGGGCCCGTATTTGAAATTGGATTTCGTTGAGAAATGAAGCGCAAAGGAATTTCGCTAAAAATGGGAGTGAAATTATCGGCAAAGTGATTTCGCCAATGAAATTCCCAGGAAGTGTTTTTGCTAGATAAATGCCCAGGAAGTGTTTTCGCTAGCAAAATTCCCGGGAAGTGTTTTTGCCAGCGAAATACCCAAAAAAAATTTCGCTGCGCTTGGGGGCAAAAAGGCCAGGAAGTGTTTTCACCAGCGAAATATCCGAAAAAGGATTTTTGCTGCACTTGGGGGCGAAAAGGCATTTTGTTCAGATTTGGCCTGAAATTGTACCCATCAAACACTTAGAAAAATTTCAACAAACTATCATTTCAACAAACTTTTTAATGGGGCGAAAACACTCAAAATGAATTTCACTGCAAAATTTTTTACATATATGGGTAAAATTTTACAAAATTTTAATGTGGCAAAAATGCCAACAAGCACCAACAAAATCGGAATATCACAAGAATATGAAGAGATATTTGGGATAGCCCAAGCATTCCTAAAGTCAAAATATTTGTTTGGCTAGTAGGTCATAGAAGAATTTTATCCTAGGATAACCTTATGAAAAGGGATTTTCATGGCCCCTTACAATGTGTTCTCTGTAAAAAGAAGGAGAGTATAGACCATCTCTTAGGACAATGCTCAATAGTTTGGAAACTATGGAACTAGATTCTTAGTATGTTTGGTAAATGTATGGTGATGAATGGAATAATTAAAGAATAGCTAAAGCAATGGTAGAGCACTTTTAAAAATGAGGCTTTGCAAACAATCTGGGATATATAAAAAAAGATGATACTTTGGATTGTATGGCTAGAAAGGAATAGATGAATATTTAAAGGAAAGAAAAGTAGTTTAGATGTGATGAAAGGAATATTTATTTAGCCATAGAGGAGTCTAATCCAACCCTATCAACTCACCCAATCCCAATCTTGAAGCAGAGAGTTTTGATAGATGGATTCAAGTCATCAAATAGAATTATGATGTTGGGTACATGAGAAATAAAAATAAGGCAAAGAATATAAAGTGGAAACCACCAGATGTGGAATTGGTCAATTAGATTTTGATGGAGCATTTAAATGAAATCTAGGACTAGCAGCAGGAGGAGGAGGAGGAATAATTAGATATAATAGAGGAGAGATTTTATCTCATCATGCTTTCAATAGTGAATTTAAGACAAATATTAAAGTTGAATCTTGGGTGGCTTTAGAAGGGTTAAAAATATGCAAACAAATGAAATGGAATAGAGTATGGATGAAAGGTGATTCACTCATAATAATAAATGCAATTTTGAGGAAAGTAAAGGCTCCATGGAACATACAAGAGATAATTGTGGAAATTCAAGATCTTGCTAAAGAGTTTGAAGAAATCGAGTTTACGCGTATGGTAAGGGAAGGAAATAAATGTGCAGATAGGCTAGCTAATAGAGGGGTTTTAATTGAGGATCGTGAAGTTAAATTATCTTTTCCATGGTTAGAGGAAGTAGTAAATTTAACTAAAGCTGATAAGAAAATATTGATTGCCTGAATCAAATAATGATTAAGAGTTACTTTAATGTTTTCCATGGTAATATTTGCTTTATTTTATAACATTAATGTGTTTTCATATAAACTATTTGTTATAATTGTTTTGGTTGCACTTGTGCTTCAGGAACGAAACTAGCAATCTAGATCTGGTAAAGCGGACTATGATAGTGCGATGTTTTGGAAATATTACTCTACTAAGATGCAAAGCATAGATAGTAGAGGTGAAGTTTTGGTATTATGAAGGTTGTTTTAGGGAAATGTCAAGAAGGATGCTAAATTTTGGAATATTTGTATTTACACGGAAATTTGAAAAATTTAGAAAATGAAAATCAAGAATTCAGACATTTTATGTAAAATGATGTATATTTCTAGCTATAGCATCTCAATTGAGATGAGAAATGAATATATTTGTAAAATCTCAAAGCTCTAAAGGAGAGAGTTGTGACTTGTCAAGGGTAGGGGACCCGAGTACAACCCCTTGTCCTCCAGCAAAATAAATTCTAAACTCAAAACCATAAAATAAGTATTAAGGGGTCAAAGTGTTTAAATAGACATCAACTTTTAAGCCTAGAACCATCTTTAATAGATGATAAATTAAATTAGTTATTAGAATTTTATTTTGAATAAAAGCAATTTATAAAAGTTTGTATTGTATAATTTGAATGTGGATCTAATGATAAAGACTTGGATATTTCAAAAAGAAGGTCTTGTAAGGGTAAGGTTGTACACCATGCTTCAATAATGTACTTCGATGAAAATTCAAAACCATGATGTATGGGTGTACACCATGCTTCAATGATACTTCAATGAAAATTCAAAACCATGGTGTATGGCCTTATGAATGATAAAACCACTTTTCTTTTCCTTTTTTCTTCTCTTTATACAAAGTGCCCCCTTACCACTACACCTAAACATCATTGTGTGCAACTTCAATGACAAGTTGTATTAGTTATTAGAATTAATTTTAAATAAAATAATTTATAGAACTTTCTATTATACAATTTGAGTTGACCATTATGGAACTACAAATAGTAGGTACACCATGCTTTAATGTGTTCTAACAAAAACCATGACACTAGGGACCATAGCCATGTGGATATTAAAAACTATTTTCATTTCCCTTTTTTCTTTAAATTTGTTTATAAGATGTGTAAAGTAATTATACCATTAGAAATTGAATTTTAATTAAATTAAAATAATAATAATAATAATTGGATTGTTTTTGTTTGAGATTTTATATTTAAATTTATGGTTGTAAATATATATAATTGTTTATTGGTATTGGATAACATTTTTGAGCAAAAGTAATTGCAATCAGGAAACAAGTGTTACCTATTCTTATTTTGAATCTTTAGGGAAGATTAGTGAGTGAATTACAGTAAGGAGTAAGCCTTGTATTTTTTTGTTTCATATTTAAAAATAAATAAAGCATTTTGATGAGAAAAGTTGGGTAGAATGTAAAAATGGTTATACATAAAATTGACATCACTTATACTAGCTAGCAAGAACCAATACTAGCAATGTAATAAATCTCTGCTAAAATAATAAAGCACTAAAAAATAGTAAATATTGATGTAAGAGAAAATAGTCCCTATCGAGACATCGAAATGGTATGTCTTTGGACTTTCATCTAGGAGATCCAAGTTTGAATCACAAGGAGGATGTCCCTCGATGTGCCCCCAATTGAGAAATTATGGCCTCTTTCAAAAAACCATGTATTTACCCTAATAAAAAATAATAAAGGAAAATACCCACTACACTAGATACTCAACAAGAGTTTTGATGCATGATCAAGTAGCGATGCAAAGCAAAAATGGAACACTTACTAAGCAAACCCTGCCTAGCATATCACCATAGTAAAAAGGGAATATAGCATTTGAGATCATGCAAAGGATGATGATAACCTTGATCTTGAGCTACAAACCCCTATTGGAGCGCTCCCTTCTCCTTCATGGAAGACATTGAACCAACAATTAAAAGCTTTGGAGGTCCTTGCAGGTTCTAGAAAAGTTGTTTAAGAAAAGAGAAAACATTTGATAGAAGAGATGAAAGAAAGAAGATTTTTGAAGCATAACACTGTCTAGGATGAAAAATAAGAAATAAAAATGAGAATTTATAGCAAAGAGAGACTTTCCCTTTATGGTCAATAATTATATTACACCTTTTGGTGGCTATAAAATCATCCTTGTTGATTCAAATGATGCACCGTATTAATCATAACCATATAAACATGCTAGGGTTTTAATGGTGTGTCAAAAATCCTAAGTTTTAATTAATGATTACAATCACCACTTAAAGCGGTGATTGTAGCACCATTGTTTTTTAGATCCATACTTTAGAAGACACATGTCAACATGACCACATCATGCAATAAAACCCATTTTGATACATTTCTACACATAATGACATTAGATGTCGAGAAAAACTAACATATTGTCTAATCTAACTAGAATATGGTGGGACTTTCTATATCATTTCAACTAGCATTCTGAAAACATCACTATTCAACGGAGCAGACCATTCATAAAAGTATTGAATGGAAATACATTTTGTCTCAAACCTCTTTTGGGATATTAGGACACAATCACAAACATTTAGCATGAAAGAAAAATATATAGGTATACAACACGTCATAAAAATTAACAAAAGAAAAATTAAATAAAATAAAGTTTGAACAGTGACAAACTTCATAGCCTAAGTAAAGGATCGATTGAAAAATATCCTTACCTCCACAACCTTCCACAGTCGTCCTCTTTAACATCAAAGCATAAGCATATGCCATTTTAAATTTTGAACAAGAAAGGGAATGACTTAGGGGTCGTTCACACATTATATGGCAAAAAGAAGATGGTAGATAGTGACAAACATAGATTTTGAAATGGAATAAAGTTCTTTGGTCGACTTCCTTGCCACCATCCTACCCAAGGATTAATAAGGATTAATAAAGCTTGTACACCCATGTCTTCTAACCCAAATTAGGAGGATAGATCTCTCCACCTCCAAGTTAGTTGTTAGTGTTTTTTTTCAAATACATATTATCTTTCACTAAAGACCATGAGTCACAGCATACAGGATAGGCAATTATGAGTCCTTACGGATAAAAGAAAAAAGACCATGAATCACAGCATACCGGATAGGCAATTATGAGTCCTTACGGATAAAAGAAAGAAAAACAATATACAATACCCAAAGTACAAAAATGAAATTCTAATCTAAAATGCAAAAAACTGGTTAGTTTGATTGCAGATGAATGGACTATTAGAAAATGATCCTACTCGAGACAATACGTCTTGTTGCGGCCTGAGAAAGGCAGAAAACCGGATGCGTGATTTTCTGTTGACGTCAGATGGAGGTATATTGATGTCCACGATGACGCGGCACCCCTGTTCGCTCCTAAGTTGAATTCTGCCCCCCTCTTCCACGTTGACGTGTGACGTGTGCCAAGGCTGTGAGGGGTACGATGCCATGGTGTATTCATAGAAGGTTGCGACGCACAGCGAGTGAGCCCTAGCCCCGTACCACGTGTTCTGGGGATTCAAATTTTGCTACTTAAAGAAACGGGGTTGTACCATTCTTCTGGAAGTTGATCAATTCGAAAAGGCCCGCCATCGGCTTGTGAAAGCTGGTAACTCTGTGTGTGAACAGCGAGTACCACGTACCACGTGTTCTGCAGCCAGAAAATCAGACAGCGCACCCCATGGGTCCCACTGTTCCCTAAATGGATGCTTTTCGCATTGCAAACTGGTTGCACGGTATTGCTTTCCTGTAGTTTTCTTTTTTAACCATTAAGTTTTTTTAACTTTGCAATATGGATAGCCTGTGCTGTCTTCTTTCCATCTGGTGGAGTACCCAGATGGTCACAACATCTTGTTCTGAGGTGCTTTCGGACATAAGGCGGAGGTTCAATTACCGCGCCTTCCCACTTGTGAGGTGTAAAGGTACTTTAAGAACATTTTTTTTATTAAATTTGTTTGCTTTATTAAAGGTACTCTTCTATTGGAATATAAAGTGTATTTTGGAGTGATAAGTACACATCTCAGTTATAAAAGCAAAGCACCTATAAAACAATTTTAAAACGCTGCTCCCAAAGGTGCATTGTTTTTTTGACAAACAAGAAATTTTCAATTTTTATTTTTTGTCAAAGCAAGCAATTAGTAACATTTTTCAAATATTGTCAATAAGAAAAGCAAGAAATTAGCCATTTTTTTTCACATCAAGCATTTGTTGTTAGTAAACAAGTTCTTTTCTTTTGGAGGGATAAGGGCTTCATTTTTTGTGTTGTTTCCTTCCAAGAACAAGAACCATTTTTTCTTTTTTAAACCCTAATGCTCAAGAACCTATTTTGGAGTGATAAGGAAAATTAGTTTCTTTTGCATTTTTTGAAAGTGTGTACATCACAATTTTTTCCTTCTAGTTTCTTTTGCAACAAAAAGGGGGGGCTCAAAAGCATTTTCTTTTGCAAAATTCTAAGACAAGGGGGGAAGAAAAATTGTAGATTTGAAAAAAAAATTGAGAGTTTGAATATCGTTATTTTTTTGCAAAGTAAAAAAATTTTCAATTTTTTTGCAAAAATCATTGTAACAAAGATGCACTTTTGGTGGTAACCGACATATTTTAAAATTGGTATAGGTGCATTTTCAGTGGTAACCGACACCTAAGTGTTTAAATTTGTGGGTTCTTGTGATTATTTTTGCATTTAAATTTCCTGTTTTTTTGCATTTCAATCATAAGGTAAAATTTACAAGCAAGCAAAGAAAAGACCCCAAATTTTTACCTATTTGTGCAATTCAATTGCACGACAGTATTCGATATCTGCGATTTTGTGCAATTCAATTGCACGACAATATTTGGTATCTACGATGCCTCTATCCCACACTTACAGGTAATGTTGTCGTGTGTTGGGTTGCCTAACATAGCTGCAACAACGACGTCTGAGCTTGTTATCTATCAATCATTGGGGAAAAATAAGGCAAACCAATTTTGATCCTCCTTTTTGAAACTGATCGTGTTTCTTACCCGCTTGTTTAGTGTAGAGGGCATTATCTGGCACTTCATCCTTCTGAATCTGATTTACCTCTTCAGTTTGTAGCAAATTCACTAATTCCACAAAAGACACTTGTCTACCAGATACATGAACTGAGGTTATCAACATCTTATAGGAGTCTGATAATGCTCTCAAGATGACATATATCAAGAGAGCATCTTCCACTGGTTGTTCCATAACATTCAGTTTGGCTTTCAATTTTGCCACTCTGCATAGGAATAGGTCCCCTGTCTCACCAGATTTCATACTGAGTGTATGTAGTTGAGTTTGAAGGTGTAGAATAGTGGATTGATTTTTACCTTCATAAATAGTAATCAAAGCATCCCAAGCTTCCTTACTAGTTTTGGCATCACAAATATGAGGCTAGACCTCATCTGTAGTAGTAAGCAGATTAAACATGAGATATATTTTGTCCTTCTTATAAAAAACATCTTGATCTGCTCCTGCTATTCCAGGGCATTTTGTAGTGCTAGTCACTACATCCCATAAATCTTCCACTTGAAGAATAGCACACATTTTATTCTTCCATGGTGTGAAGTTAGAACCTTTTAGCAACTGTGAATCTGATAGATTCTACTCGAGCATATTTAATAAGTGATATGTATTTTATGTGTGTGAGGATCCTCCTCATATTATCCTTTGTGTATTGTCCTAAAGGAATGAACAAGATCCCAACTATATTGACATATATCTAGCTTTTGAGGAGGAACACAAAGATCAAAGAGAGAGTTTGCCTGAGTTCAAGCACTACAAGCTCTTCTATACCATGACCTATATTAGATCTAGGACTAGCATAAGTGGACACTTGGCATAGTATTTTTACTTAAGACATGGATTTATGAGTATTTTGTCATGTATTGACCACTAGGACCCTCACAACACACAATCTAGAGAGATTTAAACTAGTCGATGACAACATATCAGGAGCATTATGGCCATAAGTGTCATACCTAACATGGATTTCATGCCACCAGATCTTATGGATTTCATACCATCATATGCACTAGAGTGGAATTTGATACTTATGCTAGTTAAGAGTAGTGCAATCAATGGTCATTCTATAAGACTTATTGTAAGGTGGTGGAACCTCATAGGATGGAGAGAGTTCCTAGACAATTTAGGGAGGTACATCTAGAGAGGACACTCCCACTATTGCTAACACTATGTTGCTATAAGAGACTGAGGATGGTAGATAGGGTGAGAAGGCCCTACCAATGTGAGCACATGTCATATTTCCTAGAAGATGACACCACAAGAAATCAAGGGGAGATGAGAAGGCTACACCCTAAAGATAGAGGGGACCCAGAGAGGCCATCGAAGTAGCCCTCTTTATGCCAAGGACAAGCTAGAAGTATCCCTATGGAAACATAGTCCCCTATCATCACATCTATATGGGAGAAAAGAGGGGTCACAAGTAGGATTCGAAGGCATGGGGACAAAAAAGATGAGTCCCCTATGAAGGTGGAAGTTGTAGAGGAGGCAACAATAGAGGATGTAATAAGTGGGATTACATCCTAGGAAGAGGAGGTGGAGATAATAGAGGTTTGTGAGATTGTAATGGATACCACAAACCTTATGGTTGACTCCACTGACATAAACATAGAGAATAATACATGACATGTTCAGAATACAAATACACCTATAGGAACAACCACATAATTAGCTCATTTAAGTGAATGTTTTATATATACTATGCACATCTAGATGATATGATTTATACATATGATGATTGACTTGTTATCTTTCCTATGATTGTAAAGATGTCCCAAGGATGAAGAAATTTAATCAGATGTTTGCACAAAGTCACCTTGGTATTAGTCATTGATTTTTATAGTCTACCACTATCTTTGTCATCCCTTTTCAACCCATTAGAGTAGTCAACAAACTTGTATGACTAGACCCACTAGCTCAAATCCATTTCATCATAGACCCTAAGGGTAATCACACCACCTACCAATTTTAAGAGAGGGGTCTTAATTTAAGATTGTAAAAAGAGGTATCGAAGACTAGGAATTAAACACACACCTAGGAGTAGACCATGTAGCAACCATAGAACATGTGTAGCTAGACATAGTACAAGTATAACAACAATAGAACGAGTGTTACTAGACATAGTACAAGTACAAGGAGAGTTGGTAGGCCTTTAAATATCCTGACCTATATGATCCACTTGGGCATAAGACCTCTAGAATTGATGCACATGCACCTAACACACAAATAGAGGTGCATAGAAAATAGTTTTGTTGTTGGAGTCTCTATATTTTGTATCATGGCATATTTTTGTAGCTACCATGTGCTATAAGCATAGGGGCATGGGGCTATGTACTTGGGTTGTCAAATAGCTTAGGATTATAGCACCTAGTGCCTTTTATTGTAAGATATAATAGCATTGTGTGTCTCAAAATACACACACACACACACACACACACACACACACACACACACACACACACACACACACACACACACACACACACACATATATATATGGTATATCCATTTTTTATCTCATTTCTCTTGTGTACTTTGATGTATGATGCTTCTATTTAATTTTTGCTTCTAATTGTACATGAACCACATGATATTGCTTTATTTGGATGATATATTTAATATTGATAATGAATTTTAGTTTCTTCAATAACATGCTATTTTTATTATATAATATATTGTGTTATTACTATCAAAACCTTTTGGTAAAGCAACATGTTGCATTTGACAATAATCCATGAATGACACACTTAAAATTTTTATTGTAGAAGATTTTATCACTATAAATAATATTTTTACAAATAATTTTCAATAATGTGAAGGATCGAAAGTACACCACCAACATGAAGTGCAAAGGTGATTTACACTCTAGCAAAACTGCTAGAGTGTGCTAGGATGTAATAACCCTCATTTCACCACCAAACTCTACTATGATTTTTTTTTCTAATCACTTCTATTTCAAGTGTAGAGTTCCTAATCCTCATATCTTGCATTCTTCCAGATATTGACTATTCTATTTGTTAGAAATATTGAGAAGCAATATTAAAACAAAGAAAATAGCTATGCAAAGCATTACTCAAAGATCAATAACTGATTGATTATTCCATGGGATCAACTTTGTATAAATAGCAAAGTTGATCAATGTGAGCCATTGGATTACAACAACTCAACAAATCTGAACTAGTCTAAACTGAGAGTTCACCTACCTCATGGAAGAGTGGTAACTCAAGTTTAGACTATCCTAGTAGAACTTAAGAGAACTAAAGATTTATTCTAACACCCCCTCTTAAGTGATACTAGGGGTGAATGTAACAATAGGAGATGAGTCCCGACAACAAGGCCTCATGAGGTACTCATGTACAATGAACTTACTAATAGAAAAAGAACAATAAGAAGAGAGAGGTGAAAACCTCTGTGCACCCTTCTAATGCAACTGCCTAACCCCAAGTTTCTCTCGCAACTGAATGTAACGCGGAGAAGGAAAGGATTTGGTGAAGATATCTACAATTTGATTTTCTATGGGAATGTACTCCAAGTTTAGATCCCCTTGCTGAATATGTTGCCGAATGAAGTGCATGTGAATCTCAATGTGCTTGGTGTGCTGATGCTCAACTGGATTACGGGCAATATGAATTGTGCTCTGATTGTCACACCAAAGGGTAATGGGTTGGTCATGGAAAAAACCAAATTCCCTTAGTATCTGATGAAGCCAAAGAGCTTCCTGACTGGCCAAAACTATTGCCCTGTATTCTGCCTCTGTAGATGATAATGCTACTGCTTGTTGTTTTTTGCATGACCAAGCAATAGGTGAAGAACCAAGACAAAAAACATAGCCAGAAGTGGAACATCTATCTTCAACTGAACCTGCCCAATTAGAATATGTGTAACCAATGATATCCATGGATCCACCCTCATATAAGAGCCCAAAGTGAGTAGTTCCTTGCAAGTAGCGGAGGATTATTTTTGTTGCTTGCCAATGGCTGAAATGAGGTTGATGTGAGAATCTAGATATTAAGCCAACAACATATGAAATATCTGGGCGAGTATGAGTGAGGTATAATAGACTTCCTACAAGTTGTCTATAGAGAGTAGCATCACAAAGAGGGGACTTGCAGGAAGTACTTAGAGTGACTCCAGACTGAAAAGGTGTGGAAGAAGGCTTGCAATCAGTCATCTTAAACCGTTGAAGAAGGTCTAGAGTATATTTTTGTTGACACAATGAAATTCTTGCATCTATTTGAGTTATCTGAAACCCAAGGAAGTAATGAGCTAAACCCAGATCAACCATCTCAAATTTCTCATAAAGGGAGTCTTTGATAGTCTGGATGTGAGAAATGGCACTACCAGTGAGTAGTAGATCATCAACATAGAGCACAAGTATGGTGATGTTTTCTTTATCTCTCCAAATATAGACTGTTGCATCAGACTCACAATGAGAAAATCCTGAGGAAAGAAGGAAGGAGTCCATTTTTTCATACCAAGCTCTAGGAGCTTGTTTGAGACCATAGAGAGATTTCCTTAGTCTACAAACAAGGGAGGAGTCTTGAATAAATCCAGTAGGTTGTTCCATAAATATTTCCTCTTTTAAGTCACCATGTAAGAAGGCACTTTTAACATCCATCTAAAATACTGGCCATTTTTGGGAAGCAGCAAGTGCAAGTACCAACCTAACAGAATCCATTTTTGCAACTAGTGCAAAGGTTTCAGAATAATCAATGCCTTCAATTTGTGAAAAACCTTTAGCTACCAAGCGAGCTTTGTGTTTGTCAATTTTTCCATCAGGTCCATACTTAGTTCTGTAAATCCATTTACAGCGAACCAATTTCCTTCCTTTAGGTAGAGGGACTAGATCCCAAGTTTTATTTTTGATTAAGGAAGAAAATTCATTCTCCATGGCATCATCCCATTCTTTTATACCAGTTGCTTCCTTGAAGGATTGAGGATCTGTAGAAATGGACTGACAGACAAGACCAGAACCCATGGAGTTGCTTATTCTAGATGATGGAAGATTTTGAATGTAAGGAGTGGCCTCTTGAACTATGGTGCGGGCCCATTTTGGCATTGTGGAAGGGGTAATGGGTGTGGTAGGACTTTGAGTTGGAGTTTGAAGTATAGGATCCTCATTTTGGTCATCTATCTCAAGGATGGGATCTTCATTATATTGAGGCTCAAATATTGGAGATGGCTCAAGAGAATTAATGTTGGAAGATGAATATTGAGGATCTTTATGAGGGAATGTTTCATCAAATTGAACATTTCTATGAAAAAAGACCTCATGAGTTGTGGGATCAAGGAGCCTGTAGGCTTTCATTTCCTCACAATAACCAACAAATATGAGTTGCTTGCTCTTTTTGTCTAGAGCCTTCCTCTTTTTCTTTGGGATATGTGCCCAAGCAGTACACCCAAAAACTTTGAAAAAAGAGACATCAGGTTTTGAGCCAGTCCATGCTTCCTCAAGATTCAAATGGCCAAGAGCTTTATGAGGTGTGCGATTTTGAATATAATTTGCATAGTTGATTGCCTCAGCCCAAAAAACTGCTGGAAGATCTCTTGAGTGGAGCATATAGTTTGCCATTTCTTTTAAAGTTCTGTTTTTCCTTTCTGCAATGCCATTTTGTTGAGGATTATGGGAGACTGAATGTTGATGAATTATGCCATGAGTTGAGAGAAATATGGAGAACTCATTGCTGAAGTATTCCCCCCATTATCTGTACGAATTTGCTTGATTTTGCAAGTGGCTTGATTTTCAACTAAGGCCTTGAAGATTTTGAAGTGGGATAGAACATCACTTTTGTATTTTAGAAAGTAGACCCAAGTTCTTCTTGAAAAGTCATCAATGAAGGTTAAGGCATATTTTTGCTCCTTTGAAAGAAGGCTCTGGGAAGACCATCAAGTCACTATGGATTAACTCTAGAGGGGATGAGGCTCTTTGAGAACCACTTGGGTGAAAAGGATCTTGATGTTGCTTTCCAAGAGCACATCCAGGACATACTCCATCAATAGAAGAGACTTTTGGCAACCCAGTTACCATTTCATGAGTATTCAACTCCTTTAGATAGCTATAACTGAGATGTCCAAACCTTTCATGCCAAATTTGACTTTCAAGATCTCCATGTGCAACAAAATAGGAGGCCCCATCTAAATTTTTGAATCCTTGGAAGTGAAATAGGCGAGTGTTATGATCAATATCTCCTTTTGCTATGAGAGAGTGTGGTTCTTGAAAGTCTCTTATCTCAACTCCTGTTGGTGAAAATAGAATTGTTTTACCCTTTGTAGAAGTACAAATATGATAGATGGAGAGGAGATTTGTAGCTATATTTGGGACATAGAGAACATTATTGATAGAACCACCATCAATGGATATGTCACCTTTTCCTTTGACTGGGATAAAGGATGAGTCACCAACTTCTATGCTACAAGTTGAGCTTGAGGAGATTGAAGTGAATGACTCATGAGAGGAAGTCATATGATGAGTTGCCCCTGAATCTAGAACCCAATATTTTGATGAAGTTTTTATAGCTTTACCTTGAACATTTAAGGCTTTTCCTATCTACTTCTTAGTGTCTATTTTGTGATCCTTCATTGTTGCCTCTAGTTGTTGTAGTCTTTTCCAACATTTGTTCCCAGAATGACCATCCTTTTTGCAATGTGTACAAGTTATAGGGCCTCTTTCTTTCTTTTTGAATTTTTCTTTAGTGGAGGTGGATGCTACTAATGCTTTTGAGGAAGAGGGAGAGATCTCATATTTTGCAAGTTTTGTTTCCTCTCTAGTTAGCCTATCACAAAACTCCTCTAAAGAGGGCATTTTAAAACTTGTACCAAGTGCATCTTTTGTAGACAAAAAGGTGGTTGCAAAAATTTGAAATACTCCATTTAACTTAGAGAGAATAAGATAGATGCATTCTTCTTCTATTTTATTCTTGCCACTACCTTTTAATTGAGTGAGGACCTCTTTAAATTTGGTGAGAAAGTCAACAATATTGTTGAAGTCTTCAGGAGATAATGTTGTTAACTCTGCCTCTAGTTGCATTGACCTTATTTGATCCACTTTACCAAACAAGTTCTTTAGTTTCTTCCAACTCTCAAATGGAGTTTTACATTCTGAAATGTGAAACCATAGGATTTCATTTACATTTGTGCTTATAATACCCATTGTTTCATACATCTTCCCTTTATGAACAAATTTTTCATATTCCTTTTCAAATTTAGGTTGCTCCTCTTCTAGCAAGTGTGTGAGCCCTTTTTGAGAAATGAGATTTAATATTTTTGGTTTCCATGTGTGGTAGTTATGAGGGGTGAGTGGGTCAATTGTATTCATTTTTCCAAAGAAAAACCTACAGTGAACCAATATTCCCCCTTTTAACTGCAATATTTTTAGAGAAGACAATGTTGCACCAGTAGAAACCCCTATTGAATTAATGCAGCAGAAGCCAGACCGTTATACCGAACTCTTCAATTTACCCACCCTTACGTGAGGGAAACTATAAGTAAATTTTGGAGAGCGATACGTGGAACATAGGCGATTTGAAGCAAGTATAATATGCCATACCCTTATACCGAATCTTCTCAATGACCCGCCCTTACGTGAGGGAAACTATAAGTCAATGAGAAGAACGATACGTGGAACATAGGCGATTATTAATAAATTTGGGCCAAATTTTGAAGTGCCTAATGAGAAGTTTCTGAGTATGTTTTCTTGCTTGTGTGATTTATTTTCAAGAATATTTGCAATTAAAATTGTAGAAAATGCTCCAGGAATGATTTGCAAGCAACAAACATGAAATGGCCAAGAGAGTGCCACAGAAACACTCTCACCAATCTGTCCTCCAATATCTGTCCACACAAGGAATGAAGCAGTAGCAAAAAAGAACTCCCCTGGACAAAGCCAAAGACAAAAGAAGGTGCAAGAAGCAGCACCAATAACCCCCCCAAAAAAACCTTGTATTGATTTGAGTATACAATTTTGACTCTTCACTTTGATAGCCTTGTGAAATAGGCTGAATAGAGAGTGAGAGGAGTCATAAAATTTATTTTGTTACAAAGTTTGTTTTAGAAGAAAAAATTCTGAAGAGGAAAGGCTCTCAGAATCAAAAGAAATGACTCTTTTACAATATTTCACTTCCTTTAACAAAGGAAAATAGGAAACCACTAAGAAGCATTTAGCCTTAATATAAGGTCAAAAATAAAATTAAGTGGTAATAAAACTCTCTGTATTGCAGATTCAAGGCAATAGAGTTGCTGTTGGAAGCCAAAAAAATTGTTTCACCTCGGTGGCGGCAGATCTGCACCCAAAAAACTTCTGCTCTGTTTGAAATTCTCAATGCTTAGCTTTTTGTATTCATACGTGGAGGCCCCCCTTGGAGATATTCATTTTTTTATTAGACACAATGATATATTGTTTGTTCTTATCTGCTTCATAGACATCAAAATCTCCACGTTTCAGCTTCAAACATCATCATGTTCTAGCCCTGTCTTCGAAAACATGCTACACTTTCTCCAGTATCACATCATCAGTAATAGTCACAACACTTCAATTTTAATGTTGAGCGCCTCCTCTGCAATAGGTATGCTATGAAGTTGAGTGCCTCCTTGCTCGATAGATCCCTGGAAGAAGCTATCGATCAAGTCAGACAATGGATAAATGAGTTTAATCTTGGAGGGATTTTATAGAGTGGCTACACGAAAAGAATGTGGGGCTTTACGAGTCATGGATTTCAATGTTAAAAATAAATGTCAAATGCAGATCGATGAAATCACTTATTCGAAAACACCATTAACACTCAAGTGTATCCGCAAATCTCGATCGATGAACTCACGTTCACTGAGTTCGCTAGAAAACATAGTGGGCACTAGACAACTGGAGTCTTTGACTGATTTCAATCATTAAGCAAGATATACAAAGTGAATGTTTGTTGTAGCTCTCAACGGCTAGGAAGAGTGAGGAGCGATAGGTAGTCTCTCTGATGATTGCTAGCTTTTGTTATGCTACCTTAAGGATACCCTTCATAAGGATTGCACCAAAACATTGAGATCTTTGAGAAGCATGATTTGGGTGACTTTGGCATGACGTGCAAGCTGACTAATAAAGGAGTGATCCCTAGTCGAGTGGATTCGTCTTCGATGATAGCTTCATGATGCTTGCTCGAGCTTTAATTTAGGAGGTGTTTGATGAGTGTGGCACCAAAAATAATCCAGTACGTGTGTGTTTTTTAGGAGCACCCCTAAATAATATAGGATCTTGTATTGCATGATTGTGTCCACCATGAATGAGAGATGCCAGGTCCACTGAGTTGAGGTCAAAGCCAAACTATCTACCTTGTCGAGTAGGGTTCGAACCAGTGAGATAGCTTGCCAAGAATGCTCCTTTGAATTTGTGCATAATGCTCGATCATGAAGGGCTTGGCAAAAAACAATTTGTGTCCAACTCTTTGAAGATGGAGTTCGCTTACTTCTGTGTAGGCAAAAAAAAAACTACACCAAGAAGGATAAAATGGTTGTGGAGAGAGCAATGTTTTTGTTTTTGTAAAAAAAATTAAATAACACTATGTAGAAAGAGAGTTAGAAAAAACAACATGTTGCTCGTTCTCGAGTTCCCCTCAAAATTAGCAAAGGAAAAGACTTTGCCCTTAATCCTTCATAATAAATTGAACAATGATCTATATGAAACACATAGATTTAGTGCATAGACATAGTATGAGACTATAGATCATAAAAAATGACTGTTGAACAACTTATAAATAAGCTAAAAATAGTCAGAGAAGACTTATCCAGAAATAGAGGACAAGCTGAACCAAATCTATGAAAAGTTGAACGCTCACAAAAACTAGCCCCGATCTGGTACCATGTTAGAAATATTGAGAAGCAATATTAAAACCAAGAAACTAGATATGCAAAGCATTACTAAAAGATCAAGAATTGATTGATTATTCCATGGGATCAACTTTGTATAAATAGCAAAGTTGATCAATGTGAGTCGTTGGATTACAACAACTCAATAGATCTGAACTAGTCTAAACTGAGACTTCACTTACCTCATGGAAGAGTGGTAACTCAAGTTTAGACTATCCTAGTAGAACTTAAGAACTAAATATTTATTATAACACCATTAATGACTAGATGATCATATTTCTTAATTCATGACCTTAGTCTTAGTATTTAGTTATCTCAACGGAAGTCACATTCAGTTAGTGTAGTGAATAATGTGTCTAAGAATCACTTTCAATGCTACACAACTCATTCATTTGATCACATGAGAACATAATAATTTTAATCTATTATGCATCACATGACATAATGTATTCAATTCCATGAGGAAGGAAATGCAACATCAGTTAATTCTAATGCAATGATTCATAAGCTCAATGTAACATACTCCATGATTTCATACTTTATTTACCTACAAAAGACCATGATCATTGTATCCACTTATGTAGTATATTACATATTTGTATTCACGCCATGGACAAGGAAGTACATTATCAATTACTTCTAGCATCCTATCAAAACCATTCTTACCAAAGGAACATTGCTTATTAAATAAACCATGCATCACTAATTCCTTTTGCAAGTAAAACATAGAAGTATAGTTAAGACATGCATTTCTAAATCTAATAACAAGAATCACCATTCCACAAATAGATCCATAACACAATTGTTTATCCTGGGAAAAACCCCGAAGGGAAACCACCCAGCCGTAAAATATGCGCTCTTGCTTTTATTTCATTAAATTGTTATTCTCAATTTACAATAATACTAAGGATCCTATAGATCCTTTTTCCAACCGTCCATAAATTCCTTTATGTGGAACACTTCCACATCATTATAAATCGAAACATACAAGAATATGTTCCTTGGACACATATACATATTAGAGGAACCTTCACAGGCCTCGTAAGAATGAATCGCACATGCATTCTATATCACCTTTATTAGCATAACCTTCAACTATCTTGAAGTTATAGTACAAAGGTTTTATGATATTTGAAGAGATCCCATAATCTCTTTGGTTATATGCAATCATTCTTCTTGTTAAATGAATTCCTAGTTTGCAGATCATTGGAGGAAATCTCACACCTTCCTCAGGAGTGGAAATCATAATGTTTTCCTACCTACACAATAGTTACTTTTAATCGGGCAATGTCATGTGACAATACTCCAATGAATGTAGCTAAGCATAGTACATAAATCAATATGTAACTTGCAAATATTCCGTAACCCAAAGGTAGGAAATCCCATACTTTCCTAAGAATGAAACTTGAAGCTTCCCTTTCATCATTTCATCCCATATCATTCTACCCAGAAGATATGCCTTTGAATCTATATTATCCCATACATTCACCAAAGGCTATGAGAGAATCCCCATAAATTCTTCGAAGAACAAAACCTCGTTCCAATCTTCCCTCGATTAGAAGAACGCTTATCATGTACTAGATCCGACTACCCAGAAATAGCATTTAAACAAGAGAACCATTTCATATTTATGATAAAGGTTCTTGACATCTTTTCGATGTCTACTTTATAGTTCTTTTAACTATTAACCCCTAATCAAAGGTCTAGTGATGATTAGGTTTACTATATTTGTAAAGATACAACCAATATTTCATAGAGACTACTCCATATTTCTTTCTCATATGGTAACTCACAACGTATTCCCAAACTTACTTCAAACAATATCTTTTAACCTCTGAGTTAAAGCATATCTAATTCTCTTGAAGTATAGTTAACTCTTCCAAAGACTATAGTTATGTCTCTTCTTATGATTTACATTATAATCTTCTACAATTGGCCATAACATGGTCTTTAAATATTTAAAGCTTTCTCATATAACTCAATTTCATTAAAGTCTTCTTTAATAGACCACCTCAAATAATTCAATAGCATTAAATAGCTCAATTTCTTAGTTATTTGATTTTCCCCTATGGTTGACCAAATCACTCTTCTAGGATTCTTCCTAGATTTCTCTCAATCAATTCTTGGGGTCCAACTATTTCAAATACCATTTAATGAGATTAAATCAAATCTCTAACATTCCTTTTTCCAAAAGTACAAATATCATTTAATCGAAATTAGATCCAATTTCTAATATTCTTTTCCCAAGTATATATAATATCTTTAGATTTAAACCCTATCTCATATACTTTTTTTCAAGAATATATATTTCATTTAATTAGATTTGCTTCAAATCACCTAATACTCTTTTCAATAATATTTATGGTATTTAACTCTAATGGCTTATACTCCTTCCAAGAGTATTTTAAATCAAATATTTTTATGCTCACATATCTTGACCCAATTTAATTTCATTAAATCCAAGATATTCATTTTCGATCAATTAGCTTTTGACCCTTTTAATTATTATGTCTACCAAGTGGACATTTAAATAGGGGTGCTTTCCCCATATTTGATTTTATTTCGCTATATTAGTTTCTTTGGGCGCATTTATCCTAGCCCAATATTTAAAACTAATTTCTTTGGACCCATCGTTATATTTATTCCACACAATATTCCATACAATACCACCTTTTATTTATTACTTTGTCACAATATTCCATAATATCACCTTTGGTAAAAGGTGTATTTCCCTTAACATAATATCTTTTAGTCTTCATGCTAAAGTATATTTAACTCTATACTTACGCATTCCCTTACGATCATAATTCCTTTTGCCTACAATATTTAAATCAACATTTAAATCATAGATTGCTCAAGCCACTAAAAATAAAACATTCCCTAAATTGTCAGGGCTACCTAGCCATATTACTAGAGGGCTTTAATATCTACATAACCCAACCATTTAACCAAATAGATCACAGATCACAAATCACAGATCACAGATCATAGATCACAAATCATAGTTCATAGATCATAGATCATAACTTTAAACATATAGATCAAATAATCTATCATGTCTACCATGCACTCACAGATTTTCACACAACCATCTTTAGTAATAGTATGTCTCTAAAATCTCTTCATAAACCCTAATGAGAAGAACAAGAGGTTTCTCTAACACATGTTGAAACCCCAACTAATCTTAACATACTATCATATACTCTATGCTAAAAATTAGTAGCAAATAAGGCTTAATCAAGGAGGGATATCACCTGATCTCTTTCTCCTCCATGTAAGCCTCCTAAATGGTGATCTCCTTCTCTCTCTTTCTTCCAAAGTTCATCAAGTCCTTCCTTTCTACTCCAAGAAATGTCTTGATCGAGCGACTATTACTAAGGTTTGGTAATCTCCTAATGTTGTTTGGTTTCTGATCCACCTAAGGGTGGAGAGCATACTCCCTAAGCGTTAGGATTTCCCACAAAAATTGCTTGCAAGAATGCTTCCTAGAATGCTTGCTTTCTCCTCACAAGAGCCTTCTATTTATAGATAATTTCCCCCACCTAATGCCTATTATTTTAATAATAAAACTGGTCAAGGTAGGTGAGGAAAGTCTTCCCTTTATTAATTGCTTAGAATAATGCTCCTTGTGGTCCAATTAGATTTGAACACAACTATGAGCATTAGTCATTAAATTAGGTTGGTCCAATTAGAATTGGACAATCCGATATTGTGGATAGGAAGTGAGGATCCTAATCATCCTCCACTATCCATTATAATATTCTAAATATTACTAGTGCTTATTGTGGTCCAATTAAATTTGGACACATTTTTATGAGCACTCATTTATCTTAAATTAAGTTAATTAACCTCAATTAACCCAATGAATTATCTTGAATAAACACTAATCTTTCTAATTAGTTTTCACACAAAATCCACTAACTAGGAGTTGTGGGTGTGAATAGGGTCTTTGACCCTTAGACATATGCTAATTGATTTTCCTCAATCAATTAGTTTACCTATGAGAGAGGTCCAACGGGGTGGGCTATGACATAGGAGTAAGAAATCCCTAAAAAAATAGATCTATTCACCATGGTAATGGAAAATTTATGACAATTGGAATTTAAAAACAAAAAATCTCTACAAACATAGAATAGACATATAAGCTCAACAAGCAAATAAAAGAAAGCAAATCTAATCAAGAAAACTATGCATAAAAGCATTTGACATGCATAGAGTTAGTGGATTCCTCCAACTTGGTACCATCTATGGTCTACAATTTCATTACTCTAGTTCCATAAATTTTCTTGATGGTGTTGGATCAAACCACTTCTAGATAAACTTTCTTTTGGGCTTGTCATACACATTGTGAAGTTTTAGGACAAAGTCCTTGATATTGAAATCATGATAATGTTCTTATCATATTGTTTAGCAACATGACTCTTATGCACATAATGGTGCTCAAGTGCATGAAGATGCCTCTCATCAAAGGTAGTGAGTTTGGCAAGACAAGTCTCATGATACTACTAATGGTACTTATCATGAATCAAAATATATATTTTAAAATACACACAAAGAAGACAATTCAATTTCAAGAGGTAAGACAATTTTAGTACCATACACGAGAAAAAAGAGTTGCTCCTATAGACATCCAAATACTAATATGGCATGCCCATAATGTAGGATGCAACTTTAAGTGCCAATATTATATGGATTCTTTTACAATATTATTTAATATATTTACCAAAATCTTATTGCTTGATTCTGCTTGACCATTTCCTTGTGAATAATAGGGTATGGAAATGTGTTGAATGTTTAATTTGTAGTTAATTCCCCAATTTTCTTATTTTTGAAAGGGGATCCATTATCTAAAATTACTGTAGAGGGAATGCCAAAGTGACACATAATCTAATTAAAAATAAATTTAGAAATATTGAGTGTTGTTTGATTAGTCAAAGGTAAAGCTTCCACCCACTTAGTAAAATATTCGGTGGCTATAATGATAAACTTGTGCCCATTAGAGAACACTAGAGAGATAGGTCCTATAATATTATGATCCTATTGGAAAAAGACCAAGGCAACTCAATTAGATGAAGAACGTATGTAGGGGCATGATTTCATCTTTTTGTAATTGAAACTTATCACACTCTTTGACATATTTATTGGTATCAACTTCCATTGCTAGCTAGAAGTATATCATTTGCAAAAACTTACGAGCTATCAAATGATTGCTAAAAAGTCCACTATAGTCTCCATTATGCACTTCAAATAAGGCCTTTGACACTTTTGACTCCATAATAAATTGTAGGGGGAGACCATTTGGGTTTTGAAAGAATAAATCATTACCAATGACCATGTAGCGGAAGGGTCTCTTATGAATTCTAGCCTACTGCTTAGCATTGGACCCAAGTGGGTAAGTTTAGCTATCTAAAAATGGATAATATCCCTATACCAAGGATCATCAAGAAGAATCTGACAATCTATTGTACTAAAATCAATAGAATTAACACATAATAAACCTTTAGTGATGTAAATTACAAGTTCATCATGAACTTTAACCATATAATTAGTTTAATCATTATTCTCATGTGGTACTAGTCAAAACAACTAATAATTCAACCTTAACTTTCTATCTTATTGGGGAATGTTTGATAGAAAAATATAAAAAAATATTAATAATATATGTTTTTTATTGGTAAAAGGGGTTTTGAAAGGATATCGTAACCTTTTAAAAAAAGATATCCATTACAGTAAGCTCCGTAGAGTCAAAAAATAACAGGAGCAATAAACCTAACTAGGAAGCCTAGGAACAGTCTGACACCATACTAGGAAAGCCGCAATAAGACAACACAAGAAGCGGAAAAATCCCGTGCAGGGGCAAAAACATCAAAAACAGAAACACCCACATAGGGGCAAATATATCAAACATAAACTCTCTTGAAACGAACACCACCTAGGAACCTTAATTAGGCATTTACACCGTTCAACCCTTAGCCATTATCTACGATGCCTACTCCCACCAAATTTTTGAACTCCTCAAGAACTTTGTATTGGTCCTTGTATTCCTCCATGAGAGCATCCACTTGAGTCAAGAGAGAGGAGATTGTCTTGGATGCCCGCCCAAGAGCCTTGAGGAGGTCTTGGATCTCCTAGATATGCCCATGATCAGAGATATTGGGATAATTCATTACCCATGAGAACAACATCGATGCTTGAGCAGAGGTACCCTCGATGGGAATAGATATTTTAGCTAAATTATCTTTCTTGATATAGAAAAACAAAGAATCATCTAAAACTTCATAAATAATTAGAGGAGCTTTACGTTTACTGCACCCCACCTTAGCTCAGAGGGGGTATAATCAAGGCTCAAACTTTGAAGTACTGAGGGTATCTTCTACTCTAGCCATAGAGCCCGAAGTACAGTTGGGAGGATGAGACACGTGAATGCCTCCCCCAACTTCTCCACAAACATTAGCAGGACCACCCACCATAAGGGCAGGGTCAACAGGGCCAACAGATCTATGATTTTGCTCAGCAATAATATGATTGAAAAGGACAAGGTGAAGACCCTGGTGAAGAGGAGACAAAGAGATTCCCCTTTTGACATTCAGGAATGATATTTCCATTGACCAAAACATGTACTCAAGAATATTGATCATTTTTTCCCTCGAAGGTGATTCAAAAAATCCAGATGAAAGCTTCTTAGAATTGCACCAGGGCTATCGAGGGTGAAATACTGAAGAACAATAAACATGATTGTGTCCCATGGCTTCGATAGTGTCTCTCTCACAATACCACATTTCTCCTTTCCCAAGGACTCTCCTCTATCCTTGAAGATGGCCAATTCCTCTTGGAGAGAATGCTTATTACGATTGATAATTTCTTCATCATTGGGGAGGCCAATGATCTCAGCTAGCAAATCTATCGTAACAATGAAGCTCAGCCCTTGAGGAAAACATGTACTCCATTCCATGTACAAACAAAATCCAGCGACAGGTCCGGTTCATTTACATTGAACAACTACAAAATTTTTAGAAGGCCATGGTCTT
This sequence comes from Wollemia nobilis, assembly GCA_028583015.1. Taxonomy (NCBI): domain Eukaryota; kingdom Viridiplantae; phylum Streptophyta; class Pinopsida; order Araucariales; family Araucariaceae; genus Wollemia; species Wollemia nobilis. The sequence continues at coordinate 4,326,698 of JAQPPZ010016670.1, forward strand.
TGAAGATGTATTCGACCAAAGGGGTAAGCTGAAGGGAGGATGATTCAATTTTGGCCATGGCAGTAGGCTTATGTAGAGTAAAGGGGTATGGCTCAGGGAAGGAAAGGTGGTGAATATGATAAAACAATAGAATGTCATGGGTGATAATGAGGTCGATGGAAGGACCTAGAAGGCACCAAAATATGAGGTAGATCATGGCCCACGCCATCCACATCAAGCAAAAAACCAAAGGCATGGGCAAAAAGGCACACAAAACAAAGGAATGAAATAGATGAAGATGGACATAGGTGACAACAAGGCCAATGAAAGGGGTGAGCTAGATCGTATGAGATAAACATCCTTGATGGATAGGGATGTGTGGCAAAGGCACACAATATGATTAATGAGAATGAGGGCCAAGGGACTACTTGGATTAAGGAAATCCCTCTAACAAAGGATACTCATCAGGAGCACATTCCAGGAGTTGCACACGAACCAAATAACCAAAGTGGAAAGATAATGACAATAAGTCAATAAGCTTCAATCAAAGACATAAAAAAAAATAGGAGACCCAGAGAATCTCAAACCTGTAGTAGTGATCAAATCAAAGCTAGTGGAATGGGGGATGATCGTCATTACTGAAACATGATTACTCAAAACCTAGTAGAGAATCCCAATGATGAGGATGAAAACCTTACCATTATTATCAGGAGTTAGGGCACACACCTTGATCATTGATGAAAAACTAGCTGGCATGTTATAATTCTAAGGTCCTGCCTTGTTGAAGATGGAATTTGGCAAGATATTAAAAAAAGTTATGATGCTATCTCGACAAAAGTTGCCACACGTGAGAATCCACATGTCACCATAGAAGCCATTGAACAGATGTGTGTTCGAAAGGGCATGAAGGTCGAAAGCAACCACTAGGTCACACCCAAGTTTGATTTTATTATTTTTGTGCGACCTTTTGAAAATATGATGGATATGCCTACTGAAGATTTTGTTGGTGGTGTGAGCTAATAGTTATCTGAAGATAGGAACCCCTTTGACCTGGTGATGAGCCTTGACCTAATTTTGAGGGAAATATAAAGGGTACAACTAGATGCAATATAAATGAACCACCGTGTTAAGTGAAAGTTGACCAATCAACAAATTGTCCAGTCATATGCAATAGGTATAAAATGCTTTGCTATGAAAAAGTTGACAAATCAAACAACTGAGATGAAAACGAGCTAGAAAACAATAGGGAAATAACTAGTTTCTAATCCTGTCACACCAAGGTTCATAGTTCATTGACTTCAATATCATTGATATCAATAAGGGCCTGGGGGAAGGACTCTCTCCACATAGTGAGACTATGCTCTAAGATGCCCATATTTGCTAAGTGGTCAACGACCCGATTTCCTTCCCTGTAAATGTGATTCATCCTTATGTTCGAGAAAGACAACATGAGATGATTAATTTTAGTGATCATGTTGGAGAAGTTCCATGAAGTAGGAAGTATTTTGGTTGTTAAGCAACTGATGACGTTTTTGGAGTCCCCTTCCACTAGAAAATTGGAGGCCTGCAAACTATGGAGGAGAAAAACACCCTAATAAAGAGCCCTAGCTTCAATGAAGTGGCTATAATTGTGACCCAAGTTATTAGCATAGGCCAGGATGATGTTTTATGAATGTTCCCTAATGATGCCACCCGTACCAGCTGGCCCAAGATTTCCTTTGATCGCACCATCAAAGTTCAACTTAAGGAATCCTAAGGGGAAGGGTCCATTTGACAAGGGAGCGATCAATCCTAGGGGAAACAAGAGTGTGAATGCTATTGGGAATCTTGAGGGAAATAGCTAGAAGAGCTTCAGACCTCGGTTCAGGATCATCATCACCATGGGTGATAGACACATTCTCGACAGTTGCAACAAATATTCTAGAAAGAACATATTTCTCATTATGAATAGAGTCCTTGAAAACATGAGCATTACATTCCACCAAATCTCCCACAGGAGGTGGGGAAGGTAGAAAGACCAAAAACTCTTTAGGCAATGACCTTTGAAAATGTTAGGCCACTGAACACATAGATCACTCAGCAGGGTAGGCAGGACCCAAGAGATGCCAATTGAGGAGAACATGGAGGAAATAATGGACTGGGAGAAAGGGTAGGATAGAAAGATGTGCTGGGTAGACTCACAATACTTGTGGCATAGATAACAGTGGTTGGGGAGAAAAAAATTGCAGTGATGGAGGTTCAGGATGGTGAGAATATCATCTTGGATGACAATCCTGAGGAAAAAATTGACCTTAGGAGTAAGATGGGGTTTCCATATGAGCTTGGAAGGGAACCAGGGAGGACCAAGGTTCTCAGTGAGGGCATAATCTGACTTGATAGAGAAGAGACCATTTGAGGTAGGACCCCAGAGGATGGAATTTTCCATGGGAGAGGAAGGAATGATGTAGAGATGTAGCAAATTTGAAAGGTCAACAGAGGCTTGCTTATGCTCGTCGTTGAGGATGTCAACTGGTAAGGATTTCCAAGAGCGACTATTAGAAAGGAAAAAATTACATACCTTAGACCCAAATAGGGCATCAATCATCGATTTGATGCACAAGATATTATCACACTTCTGCAATAGACAATTGCCTAGCCAAAGGTCTCCCCATAATTTGATCCTTGCACCATTACCCAACTTCCACCGGATACCCTTTTGAATGATTTGCTTAGTTTTGAGGACGGAATTCCAAACAACTGATCCATGAATGGGAGTAGGATCATCCAAAAAGTTTTGATTATGCCATAAGTATTTAGCTTTGATGATGGAAACCCAAAGAGATCTCTCATTGGTGAGAATTCACCATCCTTTCTTGGCTATGAGCGCAAGATTCATGTTATGGACCTTCCAAAGTCCAATGCCACCATCCTCTTTCCTGGAACAAATCTGGTTCCAAGCAACCAGGTGAATCCACTGCTTAGTCTCTGAACCTGACCAAAGAAAATTTCTTTGGAGTTGCTCAATATGTTTACACACATCAATAGGGATCTGGATGCATTAATAATATTTTTAGTGACTTGATGATAGGGTTTTAGATGAGGAGGTTTAACAAAACATTCTCCTAAAATTTATTAGACCATAATTTGGTAATCACCTAACACTTTAATGTATAAGATGTTTATCTTTTGGCTGGTCAAGAGGCCTATTATTAGGGCCTCTTTTCCATGAAATTATTGGTGATACTATTGTAAATAAGAGAGAACAAACACTATATTTCAACAATATTATGCAAAACAATATTTTAACATTATGATATTTTTCATATTATCTTGCCAATATTTTTACCATAATCCACCAGATCAAATCTAGCTTACAACATACATATTTGTACATCAATGTGTCTCTTTGTTTCAAGAGATTATTTGGTATTTCACCTTCAACTTTGTCTTTTCACCTTGTTATGAACCTCTTTTCTCATCCATAGAGATTAGTATAAACTTACAAAAATATCAAAAATTGATCTTCTTAACGAATATAAAAGCATTTACATGTATGCTAAAAACTAATTAAATTAATTTACAAATAATTCATAGAAGACAAAATATGCAAATTATTCCAATTTATTCAAAATGTGTCAAATCCTTAAGGCAAGGAAACACCATACAATGCTCCTTATTGGAGGAAGCCACTCCTTTCTATATCTCAGTATGATATCCAAATAATACAATATTCTTCTATCTCCTTATGAGCCTCTTACATTATATAATACTCAAACCTACCATTATCGCTTATTCATAGATGTGGGATAAATATATTGATTATAATATTATAATTTAAGTACAAAATTATAATATTAAGTTCCTATTTTGGGTACCTAACATTCCATCTCCCTTACAAATTATTTCATCCTCAAAACATAGGAAGATATTAAATAATATAATCTTTTGAGCCATGCTGTGAACTAGTATCAATCTCAATCTTCCATCCATCCCAATGAAGCTTTGATTAGTGGTGGTCTTCTTTGATATTGATATGCCATTTTACCACTTGAGTATCTAGAAGTAATCCTTTGGTTCCATGTGTTGGTAGCATATTTTTGTTGGTCATAAATCTCACTCTTCTTCATCTATACTTGCTTCCATTTGCAATTAGTAGCATATCCAAAGTTTTGGCTCTTTTGGTTCCATGTATGTCCCTCATAGTCCTATTACTTTAAGCCATACCTCAAATATTGTTGTCATTTTGGGTGGTGTGGGTGGCGATATGCTGCAACATTAACTTGTTGTTTTATCTTCTTTGACTCCACATTTTGCTCCTCTATTTTAAATTCCTTTAGACTTTGTTCTCTCATGCGTCCTTTTTTTGATTTGTCCTTGTGCTCTTCTATGTCTTTCTTTGACTTTGTTGCTATATTTTCCACAAACTTTGTTGTTATTGTTTCTTCCATGGACTCTCTGTTGCTAATTATTTCTTGGAATCTATTTTAGATTCTAATACTTTTTCCTCAATTTGTTTCCTTACAACAAATTCCAAATTTTCATGCTCACCTCTTACATTAGAAAATATCTTGTATTGTTATTTATGTTTTTCCTATACCAAAACTTCATGAATTTATTTTGTAGGTTAATGTTAATAGTACCCAAAGAATTCATCCAAGGATATCCAAGAACAATATCCACATCTTCCATCTCAATAGCATGAAAACGTGAATGCAAACATATTTGTCCATGGTAATTTTATAATCTGGAAAAATCTAAATATTCTTATCCTCGTATCTTTGTTTTTTTTTTCTTGAACCTGCAACCTTTTAGCTAAAGAAATATTAATAAAATTGCATTTTCTACCAGGTTTTATAGAAATAACAACCCTTTCCCTCTAGATGCATTCATAAACTTGCAAAATATATATATTTTTTCCCAAATAGTTCTTCCTGATTGTTGCTTGGCTTATCTGACACAAAAGATGTGCTTCCTTCCACTTGCACATTATTATCCTTATATTTTTATTTTATCACTACACAAACTTTGGTACTTCCTTCCGTTGGCACATTATTATCTTTATTTTTTTCTTTTGCTAATTTCTTCAATTCCTCTAATTTTTAAAATTCCCATTTGCATAAAAGTGCAATTTCAAATTGCTTGTGTGTATGTAAGTCTAGTGGGACTAAATACGTTCAAATACCAAGATAAATATTCCCTTTGCAAGTAATAACAAAGCTTCCAACTCCATTTTTGCTTAGAAATTTTTAAAGAAAAACTTATCCAATTCCTCAACCATTCCCTAGCATCACTATCATCCCTTCCAGTGAATATTGTCAACTCCATGGCCTTGGTTGATAAATATTTGCACTTAAAATAGCAACTATTAATGACCTACATACTTTTTTTTAGGCTACCAATGATATATGGATTGTGTATTTCTTGCCTCAACCTAACTAGTAATTACTTGTAGACTATGTACTTTTGGCAACTGATAATGGCCAATTCTGTGGGCTTGTTTTATGGACTGCTATCGAACTATGAACTAGGTACTACCAAACTATGCATTGGGTATTTTGACACTTAGACTAGCAACTGATAATGACTTACTTTACAGACTATTGTTTTGGTTATGACTGCTTTGCTCTACATTCACTTGCAACTACCTATTCTATTTATGCCATTGAATTGTTGCAAAAACTATGGAAACTATCGTTGAAACTATTGTTGAAAATAGTATGACATTTTTGTGGAAACTTTGGTAATGGACTAGGACCTAGACTACAAATTCAGTGTATTAAGATAAATCTCATTGGCCACAAAGGCTATTTAAGTGAGTATTTATCTATGATTACCAATATTATTCCCACTAAGAAACAATTACTAAGAAACCATCCATAGGTTTACCTCCAAATGATAGCTTTTTGTATACCCTCTTAAGGCAAAATACTATTAAATAAGATGTGGGGCCGTTTACCCTTTTCACTGGTGACACATTCAAATCAATTACTCTACAATTCCTAGGATACTCCTTAGAATGTGTTCTAGGGAAGATGTTAGCCCAAGTACTTCCCCTAGTTAAGTGGTCAAACCCGATCTTGCAAAAATTTATTAACATAATGCATGCGCTTATTAAGCATCAAAATTAGGATCTAAATAGTGAACAATAAAACACTTTCGTAAAAGCGCTTTGAAATACTGAAGCTTCTACAGTAAAACACGACCCTAGAAATTGTTTTGAAATAACTGAAGCTTATACAATGAAACACAACCTTGGAAAGTGCTCTAAAATAATTGAAGATTTTGCAATGAAACATGACCTTAGAAAGTTCTCTAAAATAACTGAAGCCTTTGCAGTGAAACACAATCCTATAAGTGATCTAATACCAATTGTTAAGAATCTCTTTTCTCATCTATAAATATTAGTAATAATTTACAAATATATAAAAAATTATACTTCTTAATGAATATAAAAGCATTCACATGTATGCTGGAAAACAATTAAATTAATTTATTAATATAACTCCAATTTACTCAAAATATAAGTCAAACTCTTGAGGTAGGGCAACACTATAAAATTCTCTTTATTTTAATGAAGCCAATCCTTACTATATCTCAATATGAAATCCAAACAATATAATATTCTTGTCTATTTCCTTATGAGCCTCTTTCCTACATTATATAATACTCAACTACCTACCACTACTAATTATCCACACATGTGAGATAAATATATTTATTATAAAATTATAATATTAAGTACAAAATTTTAATATACCTAACACATATCTAATTCTAATGGGAAATGTAACTATCCAACCTCATATGATGTGAAATCATCAATTATTCTCTAATAATTATATCTCATCAATTAACATAATAATTACATGATAAAAAATAATGTAATAAAGTCTACCACCCCCCTTATTATGTTATTTGGTATAAATATCAAAACCCCCTATGATTCCAAGGTTGGTACATTGTAATTATACTTTGAATCTAGCTCTATCTCTAGCACTAGTTCTATTAGCATTGGCTCTCCTAGCTTTGGCTCTAGCTCTACTAGCTTTAGCTTTAGATAATATCCACTAGTTGTGCCTCTTTGGATTAGTCTTTGGGTCTACCTTTAGGTCATTACTTCTAGGTTACCTCTAGATCTTTGCCTTAAGGTCATTATTACCTATGGGTTGCCTTTGGCTCATAATTACCTCTAGGTCCTTTGCCTCTAGATCACCTTTGGATCATCCTCTAGATCTACCTTTAGGTCATCACCTCTGGGAAATTACCACTAAATTATATCTTAGAAATCTTCCCCATCTTCAAATTTTTCCACATAATGTGTCACTACAAATCTTCCAAGCCTAGCTTGGGTCATATTTTCATGCAAAAATCATTTATTTCAAGTTTCCTAATACATTTTTCCATGGAAAAACTTATATTTTTCTCATTCAACAAACTCCATCTTCTCTTGTAGAAACCATTCAATATTTATTTTGCTTTATCCCATTTTGATACATTTATCCATCCATAATTCATATGTATTTTATTGGTCACTTTATTTTTGTGCCAAAATTTTATCTAAAGTGATTATTACCTCCATAAAACTCACAAGGATGTAGGTCCCAACACCTAGCTATCACATGTCTAGATCTTCCACAATGACCGCAACAACCTATCCTAGGAGCTTTTGCAAATGATTTATTCTTTATAAATTTAGTGTCAATACTATCTGCTTCATCAATATATTCAATACCTTCATTCTTTGGCCTTATATCTGGTAGTATAGGTATTTTCATACCTTACCCACACCTTCCCAATCATGTACCATTGTGGCCCATTTTATAAATAGGCTTGAACCAATACCTTTGGTATATTTTTCAAAGCACCCAATTTATTTATCATAATTTTCATCTTTGTCACTATCACCAACAATGTTAAAACACCCAAAAATGTCATCATCACAATGATCTTTAACAAAATATGAACTATCACTTTCATCATCTCTAACATAATCATTTAAGAACCAAATTTTTTCATTATCACTATGAACTTTGTTATTACCAACAACATTCAAACACCTAACTTCTTCATCATTACTATATTATTCAACAAGATGAACAATATGGCCTTTCTCATGGCCAATACAATCATCTTCTACACAAACTCTATTCTCACCATCTATCTTTAAATCATTGGTATCATAAGTGATATTTGTCCCTTGTGTAAAATTGCTTGTATCATAACAATAATTTGCTACTATTGACTTCAAATCACCAGTATCACAAGAAAAATCTATGCTATAAATAAGGTTGATTATGTCACAATAAACACCTTCTTTCATAGCCTTTGCCTTAAATATTTCTTCTATTTTCCCTTTCCTTTTACGCTTAAAGATGTCAAGAGTGATTAATGCCATATATATTGTCTTCACAACTTCAGCTAGGAATGGAACACTATTTTCAAGGCTATCTTCACAAGTATCAACATATCTAATAATGGAATGTAAGCAAGACCTTAGTGTTAAGAATTCTCTATTTTCATAAAAATCTCTACCTTCTTGAAAATAGAGATTTCTAGCTTGCTTCTCTCCTCCACTTGTTTTTGATAACCCATATTTTTTAATTTTTACTTGTTTTTAACTACTGTAATATATTCTAGTGAGGCATACTTTTGAATGTCAACTTGCTTATTTGCTTGCTTCCTCTTTGCCTTTACATGTTGTCTAGTGATGTGAAAATTTCTTTTTGTACTCTTTGGAATCTGTTTTTTCAATACAATGGTGAGGGTTCCTTGTCTCCCAAATGGTCCCCATTTCTATATACCACATTCCTATACACCAAAACTTTTGATATAACTACTCTTCCTATATACCCATTAGTACATGGAAGAAGCTAGTCCTATTGATATACATGGTCATACATGAGAGAGACCTTAAGGTATGTAAAAAAAATCAATACATGGTACCAAGGTAGTACTAAAAATGATTTATCCTATTAATGAAACCTGCTTAAAGAGAAATCCTCATATGTGGGTGTAACTTCCCTATATACTTGGATTTTCTCAATTTTAGGATTTACATCTAACAATGGTAACAAATGGGGTAAAAAATATTGCGAAACAAAATATCACAAAAAATGTTCTTAATTCTCCTCAACAATTTATAGGGTTGGTGCCTAGACGTCATTATGACAACTATATTAGGATTTAGATGCAATAACTTAACACAACAACATTACCTATAAACATAAGTTAGAGGTGTCATTTATACCTAACATTGTAATTATGAAAAAAAAATGTTTTTTATTTTTGTGTACAAAAAATGTTTTCTTGCAAAAATTTATATGAAAAAATAATGTGTCAGTCATTGCCAAAAATGCACAGTTTACAAAAATTTACGATTCTCCTTGCAAAAAATATTCACTATAGACTATAGGACTCCTTAACTTCAAATACTTTCAATTTTTTTTCAAATGTTTATTCCCCTTTAAAAAATAATAATTTCACCACTTTTTATTTCATGACTTTAAGGGTTTGCCCATTAAAAATAAATGCACCTATACCCTATTATCTCCCTAAATGGACCTTTTTAACTCCTTAAATTATTCTTTTGAAAAACAAATTATAATAAATTTTATTTGAAAAAGACCCCCTATAAGAATCAAACCCACAATATCTTTCTTCAAAAAAAACATAATTTTCCTTTTCAATGTCAAGTCCCCACCATGCACGTTTTGGCATATAATTAAAAAATAAAATTTTAAACAATATTATACCTTGTATTAAGTTCTCTACATCTAATTCAAACCACCCACCTGATCATCTTTAATTATTTTGAAAAACACTTAGAAATTTTTTGTTGCTTTCCCAAATAGAGGCTTTGTTGTTATGCTAGTTTGAAACCACTTGAGTTGAGCGTTTTAATTTTATTTTTTTATTTAGGAACTAGGAAATTTCAAAATACCTACCTGTTTGACATTACTTTACCTCTCAATAGACATTTTCCTTTGTATTTGAACTAGAGCATGCTTCACCGCTAATAGTCTATGAAAAATGAATTACTTCTTCCTTTTATTTAAGCATGTAATAGGTTATTTTAACACTCGTAGATGAGTCAAATGTGGGCTTGGACGTCAACACAAAATTTGGACTTGGACATTAACAAGGATTCTTCAATTTATGGAGTTTACAAATATAAAACTAAAACATAAGAAAACTCAAACATAATATAAAAAAAATTATATATAGAAAGATGCAGAATATTTGGGTGCTAATATATATAAGCACGACTCCTCAAAATTTCAAGGCTTATCACATTCTCATGACTTGGTTATAGACTAAAACTTGCAAAACATTAACTCTAAGAATAATTTTCTAAGATTGCTCTTTGACAAAAAATTCACTCACATAAGGCATGTTGTTGGATAGCAACAGTTGTCCCTTCAACAAAATAGTTGCCTCACAAAAAATCTACATGGTTTTGATGCCAGATGTTGCAAATCAGGGAGAACAAACACTAGATTTCAACAACATTATGCAAAATAATATTTTAACATAAGATGATACTTTTCACATTACTTCGTCAATATTTCTACTATAATCTACTAGATCAATTCTAGATTACATCATACATATGTGTAGATTAATGTGTATCTTTGTTTCAAGAGACTCTTAAATGTATCACCTTCAACTTTATTTTTCACCTTTTGTCATTCTCACAAGAAATGTGACTATCCAACCTTATATGAGGTGAAATCATTAATAATTCCCTAATAATTACATCTCATAAAATAATGTAATAATTGTTATTATATAAGCTATTTTATTATAATAAATCAATATTAAAGTTCTCACACAATGATATAAAAGTATTCAAGCAAATAGAAACACTTACCATATTCCCATGGATCACAAAATTAGTATTCTAGTACTAATGAAGTATTGAAATTTTCATTACATACATCTCATATGCTTGCTCTACATATAACCTTTATAAAGACTCTTGACATTTCAACTTCAACTAACTATTCATCTCCTCAAACTCACAAGAGATATGAATCTTTATATTTCTCATAAGAGAAATATATTTTATTGACTCTCTAATAATGACAAACCTCTAATGATGATAAAAACTAAATGATTGATATTTACAAGACTATTTTACACCACATATTTATAGTGTTTACAAAATATTATAAGGTTCTTACAATGTACTTGCAAGGTACCAAATAATGTAATAAACTCCAACACCCCCATATTACATTATTTGGTATGATTTCAATCTTTCATTTTGATCTTGGTCTTCCTACTCTAGCTCTTGTAGTGACTTTGGCTCTTGCATTATTTCCATATTTGATTCTAGCATGGATTTTATCCTTTTGATTTTGACTTGTATTTTATTCCTACATCAATTGCATACATTTTCTTTCCTGCATGATTAAGTGTTAGATCCTTTGCGAGCACAATCACTATAGAATCATTTATGTATGAATCTATTCTTATCGAGCTCTTTTTATTTTTATAGAAACACTTTAGCATTTCAATAATTCTATTCCATTATGTTCTATTTATCCATCCATAGCATACATCCGTTTTATTTATTTATTTCTTGATAAAACTATTGAGACCGATTATTTTCTCTACAACTTTTACAACTCTAGAGAATCTAACGTTTCATTTTTTGTCCATGCCTATTATAATTGTTGCTTGTTTCCTTTTTAAATTTTTCTTTTATTTTCAATATTACTTATGTCAATGTCCGAGGTGTAGACCAATTGGTGCAATGAAATCCTATAGGGGGGATGAACACCTAGGGTTCAAATCTCGAGCCTCGTCGAACTAAATGCTTATCCTTTTCTTGGTGCTTTAAGCAGTGTAAAAGGTTTAAAACGAATGCGGCGATACCATGGCAACCATAAAGGAAGATAATGTGCCCAAATCATCATGGCGGCTATTGATTCCACTATGTAAATTATATATATATATATATATATATATATATATATATATATATATATATATATATATATATATATATATATATATATATTACTTGTACCACCATTCCCTATTGGAAAATTGATACTATCAATTCTTTGTACAAATTTGATATCACTATTTATTGTCATAAAATCATTCTCATTAGCTTATCCTATTTCATTATATTCTTGATTGGTTCCAACCACCTTTGTGTGCCCTTTAATTTTATTATTGTCCTAACTTGAATGCAATGAGTCATTACTATCCTTGTCACAAATTGATGACTTCAATTCACTAATACATTGTTTGTCAAATTTACCTACAGATTATGTACAATCAAAGTATTCATTCTCATTAACATCTTTGAACCTGTCATTTTCAAATATTATTTGTGTGCCCTTTAAGTTCATCATTGTCCTAACTTGAATGCAATGAGTCATTACTATCCTTGTCACAAATTGATGGCTTCAATTCACTAATACATTGTTTGTCAATTGTACCTACATATTATGTACAATCAAAGTATTCATTCTCATTAACATCTTTGAACCTGTTATTTTCAAATATTGATATATAAATAGTTATTTTTCCCATTAGTACTTTGTTATTTGGTTCATGTCCTTACTCATAATTATACTTTTCTTCTTTTTCTTCATGAACCATGTGCCCTCTTGGATTTTCCCATTTTGGATATTGTTGTGTTCATGGATATCATTTCTTATTTGATTGATATTATCTTTGTTCATATATTTGAAAAGGTTTATATATTTGACTCTATTTATTGAGTGAATTATATTTGAAATATCTAGTGATATGTCCTTATTTGTTACATATGTGATAATACCTTCTTTTCCATTCTAGATGTTGTGATAAGTAGAGAAGTTTCTTGGTGATATTTTTTACGAAATGAAAGCATTGTTTGTCATTTCATATCTTACTTGGTTTTCTATTTTATATTCCTAAATAATATTAACCAATTCATCAAATGACACATTTTTATTTAACATATGTGACCAATGTTTTAAAAGATTTTGGAAGTGCTCTGAGTGTAACTTGGATAAGAAACTTTTCTTCCATTTTCTCTCCCATAGTTTGAAGCTTTGATTTCAAATTTGCTATCCTTATAATAAAATATTCTATGCTTTCACCTTCTTGACCTTTTAGTGAATACAATTGTGGTTGCAAGTGTAAAACAGTGGCTTTATTCTTTTCCTCAAATATGCTACATAGTTTATCCCAAGCATTTTGAAGTTTCAACCTCACTTATATGAGCTTGTATTTCATTAAATATTCCAAATGTTATTAGCATGAGTGCTCTTGCATTTTCTTATCTAAATTTATGTTTACTTATGCTATCTTTTGGAATGATTTTGTCTTCAATTACTACTTACCAAAGCTTTTCAATAATAAGTATTGATTTCATCTTATTTTTCTAGAGGGTGTAATTAGGTCCTTTTAGTAATTGAGATACTGAAAAAAAAATCTTTGTATTTACCATGATATTTTCAAAAAGTTTCTCAAGATAGGATCTAATTTATTTTGTAAATTTTCTTGGATGAGGGAAATTTTATTTAAATTGTAAGTATTAATCCTTTTAACTCCCTAGTGAATTAAAAAAAAACTTATTTCCTTCAAAAAATTCTTTCAAGGTTCTTGTTCAATTTTCTTTCTCTTTTGTCAAATCTCTTTTAAGTTTCTTCTTAAAAATATTTCTTCCAATTTTCCTTTCTTTTTCAATATTTTTCCCTTCTTTTAAAAGACTTGAACTATGAAATTTTCTAATTCACATTTAGAAAGGATAAATTTTGTACCTTTACCAATGTTCAATTCTTTTACTTCAATTCAATTTATTTGTATTTATTGTAAAGTGCCAACTCAAGAAATAATTCACCTTAGATGTTATTTTCCAACAACACATTAATGATTCTAGCATTTAATTTCATAGGTTTTTGCTCCATACTTGATGACTATTTAGACCTTTATTGTCACTATCTCTGCTCCAATATTCAATGTCTCATTTAATTATTTTCCTTCTTTCGGCTCCTCTATGACGTTATCCTCTAACTTATTAGTTATACTCTCTCTTCAATGAATTTTTTAACTCCTTATTTGGTGTCCTCAACTCCTCCAGTGTTCTCCTTTATTCAACATATTCAATTCTTTAGACATCCTATTTCTTCTACATACCAGCATGCTCTTCTCCCAACTTCTATTCCTTCTATTCTTTAGACGTTTATTTTGCATGAGTTTTCTAGATTTCTTTGCTATTACTGCAACTTGTTATGCACGTCCACTTTCGTATCCACTTTAGTTCTCATTTAATGTCCTCTTCAAAATGATATTTTTCAAGGTGTCTACTCATTTTGGTAATCTTCTCTACTATCTCCAAACTTGCACATCATTCTTCCAATATTCTCCTATCTCTAACTTGTCTTCCAATATTATTTTTCAAGTACTATCAAATCCTCTTTCCTTCTGCTCACTACACTTTTAATCTCATAACCCTTGTATATCTGCACCCTATACTCTCAAATATAAATATTTCCTTATGGTGTGGCGTTGATACCACTGTTAGCATAAAAGATATTTTATCACAATAAATCAATATTAAAGTTCTCACACAATGATATACACATCTATTCAAGCAAATAACAAACTTACTATATTCCCACATATCACAAACTTAGTATTATAGTACTAATGAAGTACTAAAATTTTAATTACATACATTTAATATGCTTCCTCTACATATAACCTTTACAAATACTCTTGACATTTCAACTTCAACTAACTATTCATCTCCTCAAACTCACGATATATGTGACTCTTCATATTTCTCATAAGATAAATATATTTTATTGACTCTAGTAATGAAAAACCTCTAATGATGACAAACACTAAATAAATAATATTTACAAGACTCTTTCACACCACATATTTACAAAGTATTTACAAAATATTTACAATGTTCTTACAATGTACTTGCAAGGTACCAAATAATGTAATACTCCAACAATAATTACATGATTAAAAATAATGTAATAGTCTAACAAATAAAAGTAAAATTAAAGAGGAATAATGCCCTAGAAACAACAAGACTAGAAGTTGATTTAAGGAAAATTCTTTCTCTTGCCCCAAATTTATTTTTGGCATCATCAAATTGAAGTATCCATGTATCAAGATGGAGGTCTATTTCAGGATTTATTTCAATGGAAGTGGTAACTTTCTTATCCTTAGACTAATTTAGTTATAAAAGGGTTCACAAGACTCAAGTATAGCATTTTCCTATTTAGTATGAGCATATGTTGATTCTTGTATAAAATTAGAAGCAATAAAATAAATATCATAAAAATTTGAGAAGCACAAGAAATGACAATTATATCTCATCTTGCAAAGCTTCTTACAAAGGTTGTAGGGAAATAATAAGTGTGAAACAAGTTGATTAATAAATACCTATTCCCTAACTATCTTTTGGGTAATGATACAAAGATAAAACTCTTACATCATGGTTATCCATTCATCGTGTTAGGTATCACTAGTTATGTAAGGTATTGGAGTAGGTGTCTCAAATGATCCTTTTTAATGACCATATAAGTTGTTCAATAAAGCATATAATGCCTTAAATTTTCTATAGCCAGATATTATTTTTCCATGGAAGTATATCTAGTTTCTATCAACAATATTGTTTGACTAATATGGTACACCACATATTCCTTATAATTGTCATCTTGTTGTGTAAGAATAACTCTTTTGAACACATGATAATTTGAAATATAGAAGATGAAAGGCTTGTCCACATTTGGAGGGAAAAGATTTGGAGGATTCAAGATAGAATTCTTGAATTCAATAAAATCTTTATCATGACTCTCATCCCATTAAAACCAACATCTTTCTTAAGCAACTAGTTAAGAGGATAAGTTTTGAAAGTTGACTGAAATATGAACCTCCTAATTGCCCCTACTTTTCTTGAAAATGATTTAATGTCTTTAATAGTGCATGAGGGTCCATAGAGACAATGGAATTTATTTTATCATGATATATATCTATTTCCCTATGAGAAACTATGAATCCTAGAAAGTTACCAATAGTGATACCAAAAACATATTTTTTTTTGGGTTGAATTTGACCTTATAGTGATGTAATTGATAAAAAATAACATGATGGTCATTGGGTTGATCAACCTATTTTTTGGATTTACCCAAAAATAATCAACATATGACTCAACTATATTTCCAATAAGATCATGAAATACAATTATCATAACCCTTTGATAAGTTACTCTAACATTTTCAACCCAAAAGAAATAACAATACAATTGAATGTGCCCCAAGGTGTATTAAAAAATATTTTAGTCTAGTCTTTAGGGACAATCCAAATTTGTTTACATTTTGAATAACCATCCATAATGGGAAAAATATCATATACCATGGTGGAATCAATGATAGCATCTATTGAAAGTAAAGGAATTTTATCCTTAGGATAAATCAATTTGGATAATAGTCTTGTCCCCTTTCTTTATTGGAATAATGTAAGACGTCATCCATCCTATATATTCAAGTCTATTAAAGTTTGTATTTAATAATTTTTGAATTTTAATTTCATACAAATCTTGTATAAGAGGGGAAAACCTCCTCTGCTTTTTTTGGATGGGAGCTACATCCTCTAAAGTGAAAATATTATATGGACCATAAGATCCTCATCCATTTCAAGTATGTCTAAATATTCCTAGGCAAAGACATCTTTGTATTCTTAAATAAGTGTCATAAAAATTGCATGTTCCTCTTTGGATAGGTATATCTCTATTTTGATAATGCTTGGAATCCCAAAGGTACCTATGTCAATGTCAATAGTAGGCTCAATATTCACCTTCTTCAAAATGATTCGGAGTAGGAGAAAGATTCTCAAGATTTTGATTAACCTTGACTTGGCAAACATAATCAAATAAGTTATGGTGGCCCCAATTAGAATTAGTCTTTGTGAGAAATATTTCTTATGATATCATCATGGGAATCACTCCTCCATGGCATATAATATCTCCAAGATTTTTTATCATTAGGTAGGTTAGGGATAAAAAGCATATGATTTGGTATTTTAAACTCTGACTCAATATCTTGCCCCTTCCTTTTCAATCAAGAGAGGAATTTAATGTGTTACTAAAAAGTATGAAAGAGAGAAATGTGAGGGCTAGGATAGGGCTCTAATTATTTTATAAATATTTATTAAAGAAGGCATGACTATCCTAGCTTTGAATTATGGAGAAAAGTTGCCTCAATAATGTGTTTAGTCAAACAAGAGGATGTATAATCAATCAACATATTCTGCCACTTGTTTGATTGGAAATATAAACAAAAAGGCTTCAAAGAAGGATAGGAAATAGAAGAAAAATGAAGAGACATTTTGCTTGACTTATGAGCATTGCTCATTTGCGTAGATTAATATTACCTCTTTAAGTGGAGATCATGTTTGGGTAGAAACAATTGAACCATTATAAGACACATTTGACATTATGGATAAGCCTAGGGTAGAGAGTCATATTTAGATCCATAAAGGAGAGAAACAAACTCAGAAAACATAGGCAAATAGGATTTTGTCATAATTACGAATTTAAGTTGTGATTATGGCATTATAGGACAAATAACAATTTTTTTCCAGTAAATAGGAACTTTAGGAAGAAAATAATCTTCTAGTATATAAATAAATAATGAATTAAATTCAGGTTGGCCATACCAACCAGGTGAAGCATCTATTTAGAAATTTTGATTAGAGTATCTTTTAGCTTGAGTGAGGTGTTATAGGAAATGTATAATTTATGTTTCATAATTAATGTATGGATGCTCTTTTGTAAAAATAACATCAATATTTGTATGCTTGTATACTTTAAAGCAATCATTTTTTCTAATCATGTAATATGCATACAAGTCATCAACATCTCTATCAGAAATATCAAATACATTTATTTTTGAATGAAAATTATCATATTTTAAGACAAGATCTTCCATATCACCTATTTGATAATTCCCCATATCAACATTAGACACACAACTATTAGATGAGACACTTAGTTTCAAAATTACAAGTAATATGTCTATTATTATCACTACTACTATAAGTTTTCTCTTCCATACTATTGTTATCTTCACAATAGGTTGCTTAATTTTATAAGCTTCTTCATGAGCCTTGTGTAACCTGGTCAAACTTGGGTAAACCAAAATAGGGTCTTGTCACTTCATAGGATTTAACAAGGATGGAAATTTATTATATTTTTCTTGTGGGAGAGGACTGATAATATCTATGTTTAGATGATAATATTTTGATTCATATCTATCCTCTAAGTATTTCAAACAAAATTTAGAATGTCCCTTGTATAACTTTCCTCAAGAAGTCTACCAATATTTATGACCATAAATTAGAACATTTTGTATTTCATACAAGGATATAAATCCTCTTCAATGGTAAATTTTTTATCCTCATAAGCAAACTTAACCACTTGACTTATTGACGAAGCCACTGCTCTCATATTACTTATGTAGGGTATTTCCAACAATATGTTGTAACTGGTCTTGAAATCAAATAGCATAAACATTACCCTAACTTACTTGGGATCAACAAAAATAGGTAGCCAAATACAACCAATAGGATCTTGAGGGCGCTTGTTATAATCATAACATGCTCATAGGGAATGTTAAGGCATTTTATCAAGGATATTGGAATAACATATGTACCACTTTATTCATCAATCAAAGCACTATGAATAACCATATCTTCATGAATCACAATAATCATCAATGGTGTGTCATCATCCCTAGCTAGATATCCAACAATAATCATGTTTTTTAGAGAATATTTTTTTTTACCAAATTTGGGTTAGTAAATGCATTAATACAAATATTTTATCTATATCATTAAATGTATTACACTTAATAAAACCTTGGAATGGTAGGCATTGAATTTAGAATCCTAGGTCTTGACATCTCCATCTCATCTAAAATATCTTTCAACCTTTATCTTTGGTAAGGAGATAATCAGAGTAATACAATATGGGATCTTAGAGGGGGTCATAGGCAAGTTCTCTATAATGTACCATATTTAAGTTTTGCTCATGAATTCCTTTAGAAGATATTCTTTGGGTTGATGTATATTTGCACAGTTTTCTATTACTAAAGCCAATATTACATCTTTAAGTGGTAATTATAGTCTAAAAGATGTTTTGCTTACAAAAGTATTCATACTCTTGGTTGAGGTGTTGTTGGGAATAATTTGTGTAGTAGGATATTTCTATACTTGTACTAGGTTCCTTAATGGTCAAGGGAGGGTTTTGAATTTTATTACTGATAGTTTCATTAACCATTTCTTGAATAGATTATTTTGATTTGTCTTTCTTCCTTTATAAGTTGCTTTTTATTATACTAAGGTGCACTTTTAGTAATGGAAGCAATCTTCCATTCTAGAGATTATATTGTTTCATGATGAATATCAAGTATATTAACATAGGAAGACACATTGGTTTGGCCATACATATATTTACTATTTGAACTTCAAAATTGAGTAAAATTCTGATTGATTTGTAAAGCATTTTGTGGCTTAGCTAGGGAAATATTTTTTTGTTGATTTTTATTACTCTAGTAAGCCCTAGTATTATAACCTTGACCTCCATTGTTGTACCCTTGTCCTTAATTGTTATTTACATTTTTATAACCTCTATTATTATATTCTTGGCCTTGATTATATTGATATCAACTACATTATGTTATTGTTATTGGGGGTAGAAGCCCCTTGTTGGTCATGGTTAGAGAATGGGGTGTTATAGATGCCTAACCTTTGACAACAAGGGTGATTTTATTTTATTTGTAAATATATAACTTTATCATTAAAAGTTTAATCCTAGCTTCCTACATTTTATTATGATTAAAGTTAGGTCCAAATGTTTTTCCATGATAAACGTTTCTAAGTTCTATACAAATACTTGCCTCAAGCCTAAAGATCTTATGCCAAAAATAGAATAAATTTATATTGTGCCATTATGGCATCTCAAATATATCATTATAATGATAGCTTTTAGTCCTAGGGGTTGAATACATCTTGAGAGTGTCTTCATGAGTCCACTGAGACAATGTATTCTTAGGTTTTAGGCCTCCAAATTTAGTCAACAAATTAAGTAGAGTTCCAACAATTTCTATTTGATGTGATTTGTCATGAACATCAGTAGTGCATACCCCATCTTAAGCAGAATTATTGCAAACCAAATAACAACGATCAGAATGAAGTAAATCAAACAATTATATTTACCACTTGAGGAGGGCTAAGTCCTTCACCACTAAGGAGGGCTTATTCCTTGCAAATATGAAAATTAATTTCAAGATGATAAGATGATCAAAATAAATCATTACCTACTCTATTTATATTAATTAATCAGTGAATAAATCAAAGTTGGAAATATAGCCGACTTGGATATATTGGTATTGTAACATGGCTCCCTTCCTCAGAAAGCTTTGTCCTCAAAGCTGGAAATGACTCAAAGATACTTTTTGTTTCCCATGTAGCATCTTCTACTGGTAGATCCTACCATCTGATTAGAAATTCTTTGATGTGACGAGATCTAAGAGAACGTGATCTGCTTTGCAATATCGCTTCTAGCTAGAGATATATACGTCCTTCTTCATCAAGTATTGGAAGTTCTTATTGAGAGTGTACTCTTTGTCCAATCACCTTCTTGAGACATGAAACATGAAATACTGGATGTATACAGGAGGAGGGAGGAAGCTCAAGTTGATATGCTACTTCGCCTATGCGACACACTATCTTGTAAGGACCATAAAAATCTTGGAACCAACTTTTGACTAGTCTTGATATTCAATGATAATTTTTTGTAAGGTTACAGATGCAAGAAAACCATATCGCCTATATTGAATTGTATTTCTGAACGGTGTGAGTCTTGTTGCTACTTCATACAATTTTGTGCTTGGAACAAATTATCTTTGAGAATGTTAAGCATTGTCTATCAATGCTAGAACCAATCATCTACTTGAGCCACTTTGGAAGATCATGGAACATAATATGCTATTGCTGGTGGTTTCACTCCATACAATGCTTCAAATGGGAAAATATTGATGGAATAATGGTACGCAGTATTATGCCACCATTAAGCTAATGAAAGCCAATGACTCCATTGATACTGCTTATCTTGAGAAAAACATCGTAGATAGGTTCCCAAATATTTATTAACAATTTTAGTTTGACCATCTGTTTGAGGATGGTATGCAAAAGACATATTTAATTTTGTACCACTAAGATGAAATAATTCCCACCAAAAATTGCTAGTAAATATGGGATCATGATCACTTACAATATTTTTGGGTATTCCATGTTACTTGAAAATGGAGTCCATAAATACCATAGCCACTTTGCTAGCTGAAAATGGGTGTTGTAGAGCATTGAAGTGGGCACACTTGGAGAGTCGATCCATTGCCAAAAAAATCACTATTTTAACTTCCGATTTAGGAAGACCTTCAATAAAATCAATTGATATATGTTCCCATTGATGGTCTGGAATTGGTAATGGTTGAAGAAGCCCTAGAGATTTGACTGTTTCGTCCTTATTGCGTTGGCATATTTCACATTCTACCACAAATATTTTAACATAAAATTTTAATCCTTTCCAATAAAAGGATTATTTTACCCGCATATATGTAATCAAAAATCTTGAGTGCCCTACTGATGGAGAAGCATGTGATTCTTCAAGGATCAGGGATTTAATATTGGAAATTTGCTGAATGTAAATATGATCTTTCTTTCTTAACACCTTATCCTTATATGAAAACTGTGGATACTTAGATGATCCTAGAATAAAATCTTGAATAATTTGAGTAGTTTCAGTGTTCACAAACCATTCTTCTTGGAGCTGAGAAACCCAATGAGAACAAGGACCTGAAATGGCATTGATGGAAACTTCATCTTCATATTTACGTGATAATGCATCTGCTGCAATATTTTCTTTGCCTTCCTTATACTTGATAACTAAATTATATCCCAATAACTTTGTCAACCACTTGTTTTGCTCTGGATATGAAAAGCACTATTCTAGAAAGTGCTTGAGACTACTATAATCTATTTTTATAATGAAACGACTACTGATTAAGTAGTGTCTCCATTTCTCGACTGCATGTAAAATAGCCAAAATTTCCTTTTCATATGTGGACATTTCCAAAATTTTACCTAAATTTTTCTTGCTTTCAAATGCCAAGGGATGACCCTCTTGCATTAATACTGCCCCAATACCTGTTCTCGAGGCATCACATTCAATAACAAATGGTTTGTGAAAATCTAGAGTTGCCAAAATTGGAGTAGTGCACATAGCTTCTTTGAGTGCCATGAATGCTTGATTAGCCACCTTCGACTAGTGAAAGGTATCCTTTTTTGTAAGGGCAGTGAGAGGAGCTGTAATTTTACCATAATTGTGAATAAACTTGCGATAGTAACCTGTAAGGCCCAAAAAACCATGAAGTTTCTTGATGGTTTTAGGTAAGGACCAGTCCTGAATAGCTTTAATTTTATTAGGATCCACTTTAACACCTTCATGAGAAACGATATGACCCAAATATTCAACTTCTTGAACACCAAAAGAACACTTGGAGTGTTTGAAAAAAAGTTTCTCCTTATGCAAAACATGAAGAACTTTCCCCACATGCATAAAATGATCCTTCCATGATTTACTTTAAATTAAAATATCATCGAAGAAGACTAAGAAAAATTGACAAAGAAATGGATGGAAGACATGGTTCATGAGACTCTGGAATGTGGAGGGATCATTGGTGAGACCAAATAGCATGACTAAGAACTCATAATGATCTTCATGAGTATGAAAAGTGGTTTTGGTAATGTACTCATCTCTTACTCTAGTTTGATGAAAACTTGAATGTAGATCCAATTTTTTGAAGAATTTAGCACCATGCAATTCATCTAATAGATCATCTATGATAGGGATAGGGAACTTGTATTTGATGGTGATTTTGTTAAGGGGCCAAAATTCAGGACACATACTCCAATAATTATCTTTACGACGGGCCAACACTACTGGTGATGAATAAGGACTAGTGCTATGATGAATAACTCCACGTTCTAATAGTTCTTGGACAATATTTTCAATTTCTATTTTTTGAGGTTGAGGGTATCGATAAGGACGTACATTAGGTGGAAGACTTCCAGGGACAAGATGTATGGCATGGTCATGAGATCGCTTGGGAGGGAACCCTTTTGGTTCCTGTTGCCAATTTTGACATACTATTGTTATTTTTTGTTTTGCATACAGTTTGGAATCAAGCATTGTAAAACTTCTCTTTTTCCAATTGAAAATGGTTAAAGTGTTGTTATATTATTGTGCTTCCACCAAATGTCTCTTCTGTAAAAGTTGTATGTAATGCATTGCTTGGTTTCCTACCCTTTCTATATTTTTCTACGTTTTTATATCTTTCTAGGTATGTTGCATGCAAAATTGTAAATGTTTTAGCATGGGAAATCCACTCATAAATTCTTCCTCGATGCTTGAAAAATATTTCTTTCCATATGGTTGTAATTCTAATTTTCCCATTGACTTAGGTAAGTTTTCCTTTTAAAAGTGAAAATGTGTTCTGACAACACAAAGTAGTCGCCTCCAATCCAGTGGTAATCTCAGAACCACCTGGTCCACTAAAAGATTACTTGTCGCCTCATGCTAAAGAAAAGGTCCTCCAGTCTAGAGACCCACTCTCTCAACCACAATAAGACATGCAAGATGAGGTTAGAGAAAAATTCAAATATTCCTCATTGACCAAGCATCAATGGGTTGATGCCACACAGCAACATAGAAGGGCGTACGAGCTGACCAAGGAAGTAGGAGAACTGAGATCTTTGATGTATAGCATCATAGAAGAAATAAAAAGGTCCCCAACTAAGATAAGCCTCTACGACGCTCTCCAAATCCCAGGTCAAGTTGATATTTTGTAGGAATCCCTCAAATCCTCTAAGGATAAAGAGAGTAAACCGATGCAGACAGTGTTTGCATCTCCGTTAACCACCTCAGCCATAGGTAAGAATCAACCCCTGCCATTCTACCTTTCCCTTCAGATGGAGGGATGGGTCACCCATAACTGCATGATCGATTTAGGAACCGCAACGACTATCATGCCCAAAGTAGTCTATGAATCATGGGTATGGAGTACACCCGAAGTAGTCCTAGAGTCTTACAGCTAGATGAGACTCCAGTAAATATAGTAGGAGTCATCAAGGACATCCCCATACATCTCCATAAGATGTTATAGGTTACAATTATCTAGGAAATTATGGTGGTCGATTTGGAGCCAAACTTTAGTATGTGCCTCTCACGAGAATTCACCGCTAAGTTGGGAGACTATCTCTCCCTCGACTACTCACACTTGGAGATCCCATTCAAGGGGAAAAGATTCAAGCTCTTCAATGAAAAACCTATTCCTTTTCATGTTGAAAAGCTCGAAGATGAGGAAAAGGGTTCGGTCTTTGTCAACTTGATGGCGGAGGAAATACAAATAGTAGACCTGATGGAGGAGTCCCTCAATGATATTCGGGTCAAAGAGGATTTTTCTATGAAGGATTTCAATGCTATCATTAGGACTGATTTGGGTTGTTATTCATTGATAAAGCCCAAAAAGGCCAAAATTAAAGCACCCACAGAAGATTCCCCTACACCCGATCAACTATGGAAGTTGTACTTTGACGACACCCGATGTAAGAACAACGTAGGGGATGGTATCACGCTCATTACCCCATTAGGCGAGTAGAAGACCTATTCATACAGGCTCTCATGGAGCTGTACAAATAATGTAGTGAAGTATGAGGCTTTGTGCCTAGGACTCAAAAAATCTAAAAATCTCAGTATCAGACAGTTGTAGATATTCAAAGATTTTGAATTAATCTGCAACCAAGTTACTAGTAAGTGCTTAAAAGCATACCACAATAAGGT
Organism: Wollemia nobilis; assembly: GCA_028583015.1. Classification (NCBI taxonomy): domain Eukaryota; kingdom Viridiplantae; phylum Streptophyta; class Pinopsida; order Araucariales; family Araucariaceae; genus Wollemia; species Wollemia nobilis. The sequence goes on from JAQPPZ010016670.1 coordinate 4,351,581, forward strand.
ATGGTATTTGCTCGAATCCTTCACAACACTCAACATCAAGTCAATTTCATTAGAGCAAAACAAACTTGAAGATATATTAGACTCCATCGATGCCCAATTTTCACTAGCAGATGATATGATGCACAAGCCAAAGATAGTGAGGCTAATCTACAGGCCTTCTATGCCTGACAAAAAGCTCCACTAGCAGGTGTTTGATAATGATGAGCAATTGGTCAATTTTTTAGTAGATGAAGCATCCTCTATTGAAGAGCGGACCCTTAACGAGGAGGATCAAGAGGGGATGATTCAGTTGAAAAAAAATCACATCTCGAAGGACCTAATCATGCTGGAGACTTTATTCGACTAGAACGATAGGTCTATCGACCACAAGATCAAGGTGGACCAGAAGGAGTTCATGGACCTAGAGTTACATCCAGGAAGTATTAAGGTAGGGGCTGACTACACAACCAAAGAGATTCAACAGGTTTGTTCCTTATAGGGAGTACCCCAACATCATTACTTGGTTCTACCAAGACCTAAAGGGGTATGATAATAATATCATCCTACACACCATCAAGTTAGAGGAGGGAGTTAGACCATTCAAGCAGAAGTAGTGACCCCTTAATCAAAAAATTGAAATACTAATGAGGGTTGAGCTTTTAAAGATGCTTGAAGCTAGGATCATTTATCTAATCAAGCATTCCTCTTGGGTGGCCAACCTGGTTCCAGTACAAAAGAATAATGTCAATATTAGCTTATGCATTAATTTCTGAAACCTCAACCAGGCGTCACTCAAAGATCACTACCTGCTACCCCAGATAGATAAAATCCTTCATGTGGTGGCAGGAGCACAGAGGTTTTCCCTACTTGATGGTTTCTTTGGCTACAACCAAATTTAGTTCAAGGATGAAGATCAACATAAGACCATGTTCACCACCAAGTGGGGAACATTCGCCTACCAGCACATGCCCTTCAGCCTTTCAAAATTTGGGGAAACTTTCCATAGGGTGATGGACCTTGCCTTTGGTGAACTATTGAATCATGTCATCATAATTTACTTAGATGACATGACGGTATTCTCCCATAAGAGGGAGGAGCATGGCATACATTTACGATAAGTTTTTGAAAAATATCGGGAGTTCGGGGTCTCCATCAACCCCAAGAAGTCTATCTTCGTAGTGAAATAAGGAAAGCTACTCGGTCATGTGATCTCCAAAAAAGGGTTAACTATCAATCCCGCTCGAGCTGAGGCACTCTTTCAACCTCTGCTACCAACAAATAAAAAGGCCCTTTAGTCCTTTTTTGAATAGATAAACTTTATCAGAAAGTTCATAGCTGACTTTGCCCAAGTAATAAAGCCGATGGCCAAACTCCTAAAGAAAGATGTCGAATTTAGGTGGACGGATGAAAGGAGGTAAGATTTTCAAGAAATTAAGGAGCGCATCACCCAAGATCTCATCCTCATCAATCTTGACTATTCACGATATTTCATCCTATACGCGGTTGGGGAACTAGAGAGCTACGCCATCATTCTGACACAGAAATACGAGGATGGAAATGAGCACCCCATAGCATTCCTCAGCCAAATCATCCAACCACATGAAGAAAAGTTTAATTTTATTGAACAACAGGTGCACGTAGTGATGAGGTCTCTTCAGAAGTTCTGACATTTTGTCTCTCAAAGTAATACGGTAGTGTACATGATACACCCAGACGTTTGGAATTTTATCATCCAAGGTGAGTTGGGCAATAGGAGAGCCGGATGGGTCACCAAGATCCAAGATTTTGACATTGAGATACACCCCACCAAGCTGATAAGGGGAAGAGCACTGTGCCAAGAGTTGGCCAAAAATGCCATAGCTGAAGCTTCAAGTCCCGACACAGACAAGCCTACTCCCAATAAAAACTTTGCTAATTCACAGTTAGCAGTCTGGATTGGATAGATGATCTGGTTAGGTACTTTGACATAGGTAGATGCCCATTTCACTTCAATGCTTCCCAAAGAAGGAGGTTTTTTCTGCAAGCTGGAAGGTACATCCCAACGTCCAATGGATTATTTTATCAGAACATAGATGGGGTTCTCCTGAGGTGTATTAAGGAATCGAAGAAGGAAAAAATCCTAGAGGAGTTTCATTTAAATATTTTAGGAGGGCATTTCATAGGCAGACCAATGGCACTGAAGATCATCAAAGTAGGCTACTATTGGCCCACCCTTTTTTTGATGCCTTCAAGATCAGTCAACACTGTGATAGTTTCCAGTGCTATTCGGGAAGGACTAGGAATGCATCGCTTCCCCTCCACCCTATTCAAGTGGAGTCTTCGTTCCAACAATGGGGTCTAGAATTTATTGGGGTCATCAATCCCAACTCCTCTACCAACCACAATTACATTTTTACCACCACAAACTACTTCACTCGGTGGTCAAAGGTAATTCTAACCAAACAGGCTAACTAGGACATGGTTATCTCCTTCCTCAAAGGGCTGAGCACTCACTTTGGTATATCGAAGGCCATTGTTTCTGATAATGGCTCCTCATTTATCGATGCAAAGATCTACAAGTTTGCAACCAAATATGGAATCTATTTAAAAGCCTCATCGAACTATTACCCGTAAGGTAATGGGTTGGTAGAATCCACAAACAAAAACCTACTGCAAATATTGAAGAGGACACTATTGGAAAAAAAGCAAAGGTAGCATCTACTCTTGGATCAATCACTTTGGGCCGATCTAATTTCTATCAAAAGATCAATTAAGATATCTCCCTACTCATTGGTGTATGGGAAAGATGTAGTCTTACCCACACATATCGAGATTCTAGCATTGCAGTTGCTTAAATGGCTCGATACTGAAGAAGGTCAATTCAATTCGATGGATGCAAGGTTGGCCCAGTTACTACAATTAGAAGAAGAAAGGGAGGAGGCCTACGAAGCCTTAGCCAAGCATGCCGAATACACCAAAGGTTGGTTCAAAAAAAGGACTTCAAATCGAACCTTCAGTGTCAAATATTTGGTCTTAAAGTGGAATGAAAACAAATCCAAGCCAGGGAACCATGAGAAGTTCGATGCCTTCTGGGAAGGCCCATTTTGAATCTTCGAAGTTAACTAGATCAACTCTTTCATTCTCCAAGACATGGAGGGTCTCACCCTACCAATCATGGTAAATGCCTTTCTTCTAAAAATTTATCATCCGTCGAGCTCAGATGGAGATAGCTGATCTCCCAGGTATTTCTCATGTATATAAGCTTCTTTTAAAAGATATGTATAGTTAGATTTTTTGCAGCCAGGATGAGATAGTTGGCATTAGTTTTGCTACTGGTAGAATTAGGATTTCTTTGCAAAAGACTCCTTTTCTCTTTTTTCCTGTATTCTTTTTTCTCAAGGGGGCACTTTGAGAGAAAGTGCCCCGCTTCTCAAAAAAAAAAATCTCTTCCTTAAGGCGCTCCACAAGGGAGTGCCCAAAGGAAAAGCACTCCACCAGGGAGCACTCAAGCCAAAGGCACTCCACAAGGGAGCACCCAAAGGAAAAGTGCTCCACTAGGGAGCGCTCAAGCCTAAGGCACTCCACAAGGGAGTGCCCAAAGGAAAAGCACTCCACCAGGGAGTGCTCAAGCCAAAGGCACTCCACAAGGGAGCGCCCAAAGGAAAAGTGCTCCACCAGGGAGTGCTCAAGCCTAAGGCACTCCACAAGGGAGCGCCTAAAGAAAAGTGCTCCACCAGGGAGTGCTCAAAGCTACCAAAGTAGAAATCATACTTAAAAGCTATCTTTTGTATTATTTTGAACTAACCGTCTAGATCTCACCAAGTGTCACGGAGGGATAAGAGTCTCGATAAAAGGGTCACTTTCAAACCCTAACCTTAAAAGCATAGAATTTTCTTTAAAAAATGAGAACCATGTGACTGCCCAATCAAACTCATTCCCAATCACGAAGGGATACAAGCTACATATTAGAAAACAAAAAGAGAACCCAAAGAAAAGGCAATGCAGGTGGAGGCATCCAGTTCAAAAAAACCAAAGAAAACAAGAAATTGAGAAAAGAAGGTAGTCGAATTAGTAGCACTATAGCATATCCTCTTCTGATACTAATATTACTTGGTCACCCATAAGGATGTGGACCTTTTGCACTTAGAAGTTGAAGAAGCACATAGGGAGGTCCCAACCATAAATCCCCTGTCAGCTATTTACCACTCGCATCTACATTTTCACACCTGCATGTCGGTACATCACTGCCCAAAATTCATAAAAGCTGTGTCATTGTTATATGATTCCCAATCAAGGATGGTCCAGGATGCTCAGGAAGAACCATTGTTTGCCATTATCGCTAACTCTGTTCGAGAAGATTTTACCTGTGGGAGGAAGCACTCATTTGAGTTCCTTTCGAGAAAAATCCACATAGATGAAGAAAGTGAAGGATACTAGTCAACTTCGGAGATACAACGTATCACAAGGGGGAAGCTAGGGAGCACCGTAACCATAGGTGAATTTACCCATATTCCTAAACCCCTGGCCGAGTTCACGCACCCTAAATTTTTTTCCATCTTGGCGTACGTTGCGGGTCTCCCAACAGATGAATGGGTGTATGACTGGCAGGTTTCAATGGCGCAGGCCATACTGGAAAATGAGATTTATTTTCCTTCCAAAGTAAGGCCAGGCGCTATTCTAGTATTTTATGACTGGGCAGAGTTCTTGGCACGATAATTGCATGGATGTTTAGCTCATGTTCGGTGTGCTGACCCTAAGGATGAACAATTTTGACTCTCCTCCCTGTTGGTGTGGTATTTCTTCTGGCATATGCATGAAAAGTTCCCCAACATAGCAAAAAATTAGATATATGAAAAGGGAAATCCTGTGCCAGTCTATCTCTGGATGAACAACCTGTCCAGAAATGAGTCTTACTATGTCTTCAATCAGGTTTTCCTCGGGCCAACGCTAAAAATAGTATACGACAAGTATGAGCGGGTTCCAATGGAGTTAAGGAACCAGTTGGTAGATGAGCAGTTGGGGGACACTTTTTTGCTCACCCAGGGCCTGGTAGTTAGAGTCTACGGGTTTATAGAAAAGCCTTTTCTATTGCCCTATTACACCATGCCCTATCTTTTCTCCTTGGAGGTTGCCCACCAACTCGATCACACCAATGAAGAATATGAAAAAGGCTAGGGTAGGAGGGTGATAGTCTCTACTCCTTTCGAGTTTGGAGGCTTTAAGATAACATAGTGTGGTCAGAACATTGTTCTGATGATAACACTCTTAGGCTATGGGCTGATTGAGCTTCCACACCGCTAGAAATGGGACCCACACGACATCATCTAGAGGAACCTCCATGTCAAGTCTTTTCACTCTTGCCCCAATTATGATATGGAGAACCAACATAATAATCCGTTGGGTCTAGAGCTAGAGTGGCATGTAGATAAAATGATGCCTTTGCCCCCATGGTTGGAGTTTTACACTATGGATATGGAGTACAATCCAACCATCAATCAAGAGTAGAGACTGTCCAGGGATGTTATCGCCAAAATGAAGGTCAAGCACCCGGATTGGACAGATCATAAAATCCAACAATGGTGGATCATGAGGGTCCACAATGACAAGACGTCCTCGGATAGTGCACTGGTGATTGATGATAAATTCTCATCCCATTATGACAAAAACATCAATATCTATCAACCTTTCTCATTCGCTGATATAGTGCCCCCTGGCAGATGCAAACCCGAAGAAGTTGATGACTTGGAGCATCCCAGGCAAGTGCAGGGCAAAGGCAAAGCTGTCTTGGGGACATAATTATATAATGAAGAAAAAAACCTAGTATCTTAAAAAATGGCAAGTGCCCCCTCAAAGAGAAAGTGGAGGCCCCCTTTTCGTCGCCAGTTGCAAAAAAGTCATGCACTGGTTCTTAGAATCCTTTTGGGTCGATTGTCCATACTGTTTTCAAGACTTTCCAAGAAGACTCTGCTAGAAAAACTATAGTCTCAGCTAAAATTACTGTGGCTATAGGGATTGAGGAGTGCGAAGGCAAAAAATGAAGAGCGCCTCACCACACATGAGAAGTGCAAAGACAAAAATGAAGAGTTCCTCACAACGCATGAGGAAAAAATAGACAAAAATGCTAGCCACGTGACCATCGATGAACCAGACATGGAAGAAAATGTGGAATAAAATGAGAAAATGCTCGATACATCTTCCATAACCCCCTTGATCATAGAGACCCAAGGTATGCATTTATCCCTTTTTGTTCTTTCTTCCTCATCCCCATTGTTAGATTTTTCTAACCCTTATGTGCGCTTGTTCGACGTCTAGGAAATACTGCTATATTACCAGCCCCAATGGTCCCTGTGTCAAGGGTACTTCCATTGCCTGAATCCACCCTTCCCAGTTCTTCAACCATCCCAACAATATCCCTTCCCTCATCTAGAATATTTGTGCCTTTCACTCGGAGCACCCAATGCCTTTGCAGTCCCTTCTTTTAGCTTCCCTATTTTTGGTTCATTCGAACACATCACTGATATATTTGACACCAGGGAGCTTGATCTACCTTCAAACCCCTCCCACACTGTTAGTTTATTGATGCCCCAACCCACCATTTCTACCGTGTCTACCCAATCACCTCTGAGAATGAGTGCAGTCGCTTCCCCTTTGGATTTACAGATAATGATGAGTTTTGAATTTAGTCTCCCCCTCCTCCCCTTTACTCCAGTCCTTGGGATTGGAGTCCAGGAACCATTGGAATCTGAGTTGGAGATAGCCCAGTAGATTGTAGTGGCATAGAGTATCCGAAGAGCTCGTACCAACATTGTGCACTACCTAAGAGATCGAAAGAAGAGGGAGTTGCAAGCCCTGGTGCAAGCTCAAAAGGCTTGCATAATCGATCCTGATACAATGAAGCTGCACACCATTGAGAAGATACCGCTAGTGCAGAAGCCTTTGGGAGAGATGACCCCACTTGACTATGCTATTCGCCACACTGAAGAGGATGTTGCCAAGATGGACACTGCTCAAAAAATGGGCGATGTGCAGGTTGGTATGGGCTCCATCTACGCCCATGGTGAGTATTACAAGGGACACTTTTTTGGAGCACAGTCCAAAATTGATGAGCTTGAAGAAGCCCTGGCTATGGCAAAGCGACAAAATGAGGCATTAGAAGCACAATACAAAAAGCAGGTTAAAGCTTTGGAGGCTCAGATTGAAGAATTGAAAGAAAAGCTCCAGTTGCTTGATGATGAGAACAAGGAGGCATCCAAGTTACACGATCACCACATCAAGGTGATCACCAAAGCTGAACCAAGAGATACATACGCTCACTATCCAGAGGAATGAATTATAGGCACAGTTATCTAAGAAAAATGAGCAGCCCATTCTTCCTTCCAGGGAGCGCCTCAAGGAGACGTGCCTAGACTTCCTGCAAGATTTCCCAACAAAAGCAGCAAAGGGGATTATAGTCTTGGCATTCTTCAGAGAGGCACATGAAGTAGTGGTTGTTGGTAGGCATATCCTGGAGTCCACCCAGGTGGATGTTAACTATTGGCTGGATCTAGCCACCCAGCTCAGGAAGATTGAGGACGTTCCTATTCACCTTGCCCCTATGAGCGACTTGGCTCGGTCGTTGGCAATGACAAAAACCACTTTGCACTATTTCTTCACCAAAGTGGAACTAGCAAAGAAAGCTCGCCTGCTCTCAGATTCCCTTATGTAGGAGTGTGACATATCATTGAAATATTTTGATGCCTTAGTTAAAATTGGTGTCCCAGGTTTCACAGACCCAGAAGGCCCTATTCCATCAATTCAGGAGCTGGAACCCTTGTGGACCACTTTCATGGATAACGCCTTGGACATTGATTCTTTGGAAGCCTCCAGATATGATGCTTAGGTAATCCTCCTCATGGCCAAATATTCCCAGATTTAATCTTGCTTGACAGAGTTTGATAGAATACTAGAATTTGTTGATGTTGAGCGCATTGAAACATTATGTTGCCTGATCCAAGAGCTAGAAAAGTAGTCAACTTTTCCTTTGGAGAGATGGGTTGATGCTTCAGCTGTATATAAGCATGTTTTCAAAATATCACTGAAACAATATCTCCCTCAACCAGACAGGCAGAATGAGGAAAAGGGAATAGATAGTGTTGTTGATTCAGAAACTGGAGAGATAGGTTCAGAGACCGAAGAAACAGATAGTGAGGCCAGTTCAAAATCCAAAGAGTCCGGGAGTTCAGATGAAGAGGGTAGCAGTAGTGATAAAAAAATAGAAAAGTAGCAAGAAGACTCTAAGAAGAAGGAAGACTCTGATGCCCAAGGATGAAGGTTGGGGTCCCTACATTGAGGCAGGCTCAATGCCCCATGAGCCACCATATGTGTTGCCAATTTTGACACACTATTGTTATTTTTTGTTTCACATACAGTTTGGAATCAAGCATTGTAAAACTTCTCTTTTTCCAATTGAAAATGGTTAAAGTGTTGTTATATTATTGCGCTTCCACCAACTATCTCTTCTGTAAAAGTTGTATGCAATGCATTGCTTGGTTTCCTACCCTTTCTGTATTTTTCTACGTTTTTATATCTTTCTTGGTATGTTGCATGCAAAATTGTAAATGTTTTAGCATGGGAAATCCACTCATAAATTCTTCCTTGGCGCTTGAAAAATATTTCTTTCCATATGGTTGTAATTCTCATTTTCCCATTGACTTAGGTAAGTTTTCCTTTTAAAAGTGAAAATGTGTTCTGACAGCACCAAGTAGCCAAAGATTGAAAGTTGAGGAAATGACCAAGTGTAAACAACAATGGTGGAAAGCGCTCCACGAGGGAGTGCTTAAGTGGAAAGTGCTCCACAAGGGAGTGCTTTCGAGGAAAGCGCTCCATGAGGGAGCACTTAAGTAGAAAGCGCTCCACAAGGGAGCGTTTTTGAGGAAAGCGTTCCACAAGGGAGTGCTTAAGTGGAAAGTGCTCCACAAGGGAGCGCTTTCGAGGAAAGTGCTCCACGAGGGAGTGCTTAAGTGGAAAGTGCTCCATAAGAGAGCACTTTCAAGGAAAGCACTCCACGAGGGAGCGCTTAAGTGGAAAGCGCTCCACAAGGGAGCACTTTCAAGGAAAGCGCTCAGAGCGCTTCTTCACACTAAGTATAAAATTAAGTTAATAGAAAAAGAGGATATCAGACCCTTCAACATCTTCTGGTTACATCGCTCCCAAGCTACACTCTAGACCATCTGATCATAGATCATTACCAAAATATTTTGGCTTCAATATCAAGTTACCTGTGAGTTCGGATTGACTATTTTAGGTCACTACTGGAACCTTCTGTTTTCAATACTAACTTATCGGTAAGATAAAAAACTGGCTAATTTTGGCTATCATCGGGATCGAATCTACCTGTCACAGGAGTAGTTGGGCATTGATGTTTTAAGTGGTAAATTTCTTCTATATAAGCCAACTTCTTCTCTATAACTAACATGGATAACATCTGCTAGAAAAGCAACTCTGTATTTGAAATCTACTTTCGAAATAAAGGCTTCTAGCTCCGGTTCAAGTTCTCAATCTCTGTGTATGACTTCTATTCTATGATTTCTATTAAATTAGTCATTTTATTATACAGTTTAATTATGCTTTTTGGATTTTTTTGTTGATAGAATACTAGTCCCTAGAATACTTGTTGGAGTTTACATAGTTCTGAGGATTTTATACTGGTTTCTATTAAAAGTCATTGTTTTGATTGTTGTTGGTTCAAGTAACTAAGTTGTCTATCGTGCTTCCGGTCCATCACCCCGAATTTTTGGCCTTTGGCCATTTCCCATTCCTTTTCGTAATTTCCCATTCCTTTTAGTATATTTCTATCCCTTATCTCCAATACCCCATTTTTATTTTTGGAACCAGCCCTACTAGAGATTGCCACGGAGGACATCCCTTTCCTTCGGGAATTCAATGCTTGGTAGTGGGCCTAGGGCGTTGTAGACTTAGAAAACCTGTATCTAGGCCGGTTCGATTGCCAAAAACTCCTTGAAAACTTCATCATAGTTAGCCACAATATCTTGAAGATCCTTTGAGGGAGTTTTTGCTATATCTTGTGCTTGTAATTCCATGTAGTTGATTTGAGCTATGAATCCATAACCTCATTTCATTAGTATTTTTTCCATGCTGTGAGAACTCACTACCTATGTTGGTGGAGTTTGAATTCCTTGGAGTCGAATAGTCTTCCCATATTATTTCCATTCCACAAACAATTTTTGAAAATTGAAACTAATAGTGTCGAGTTGTATTCAACACCCAAAATACCATTTGAACTTCCCAAAATCATAAAGAATAGAGTTCCATGCCATGTGTAACTTTCCATTGGTATTGATACTAAAGAGGTTCTACCAATACATTGACCATTTCCTCCATTTACAACTAAACCTTGAAATTTGTCTTGGTTGGAAGAATTAATGTGCAAATTCAATGCTTTAGCAGTCTTGATGTCGATAAAGTTATGAGTACTACCTAAATCAATAAACACATTTATTTTTTTATGCCTAATAAATACTGGTACCTTAATTGTATGGTGAGCTATTAATCCCATGATATCATGTACTAAGATAGCTATAGTATCTTCTTCTGGTATTGTGTCATTATTATCTATTTGTTCTTCATCCATGAGCAATTATGATTGACATCCTCTTCTTCATCTTCTTCATCCTTATGATCATATTCTATTTGAAAGGTCTGTCTTGGTAAACATGCTTTATCTCTTGGATGATTATTACGAAATTTATAGCAAAAATATCTTGATGGTTGTTCATTTTTGTAGGAGGAATTATTGTGATATTGAGGACGTGTAATAGAGTCTTGTTTAGAAGATGTCCGATTTTAAAACTTCTTTTTAGCCAGTTTAGCAATCCTTATTGTTTCATCCAAAGTGTATGTATCATGCAAGTCCACTTTGAGTTGAATATTTTCTTTTAAACCATGTTGAAAGGCCGAAACCACCACATCATTTTGTACATCTCCTGTATAAGCAAGAAGACATGTGATTTTTGAAACATAATCTCTGATAGATCCGGTTTGTTTAAGTGCCAATAGTTGAATTATGTAGGAAAAGGAACTACCTTCATCAAATATCTTGAGGAAAAGATCCTTAAATTCAGGCCATAATATGGAACGATTATGTTGACATTTTGCCAAGCGAACCATTGGTAAGCTTTGATACCTAATTTGGAGGAGGCATAAGAAAATTTTTTGGCTTCAGGAACACGATATAGGTGTAGGATACCCTCCATTTTAGCTAACCACCCACGTGAATCCCCACCCTCAAAAGTGGTTATATCGGTACGTGGAAAATTAACACCTGTAGGCTATCTTGCATATTGATAATCTTCCTCTATATCTTGATCCTCATTATCATTTTTTTGTGGTAATTTTTTGGGAAGGAGGAACTTCCTGATTTTGTTTGTTTACTATTAGTCCAAGCATTATTGACATGTTGTTCATATTAGTCATTATTTGAGTCAAACATGCTTGTAATTCTTGGTTTCCTGTATTGGGGATCACTATTTCCTCCAGTGTGAGATTATCTTGGGATGATTTGAGTGAGTTGGAAGGAGCCATGGGGTTAATAGCAGGATGGTCCAGGTTAAAAATTTTAATGTGTAAAGGGAAATTATGTTCCGTAACTTTATTTAAGGGAGGTCTTCTTGGTGAATTTAAAGGTCCTTAATTTAGATTATCTATGTTGTATAATATTTCGTTTGGCACTTTATTCCACCTGCTGCTCATACCTTATAATATTTAATTTTTTTGGACCAATTTGATCAAAAATTTGGTTATTTTCAGCAATATTTTATTTTAACAGATAGTTTGAATTTCTTGTGCAACGACTATTTGTAATGGTCCCAATGGATATTTTTCCTAATGGCAAGTTTTCTATGTTGAAATAGCCAATGGTTAGTTTCAGTATAAGCGCTCTTAATGGTTAATTCGAAATGTGAAGCAAATCGCCCAATGATTAGTTTCCCACATTGAAATATCTAATGACTAGTTTTAGTCTAAGTGCACTTAACGATTAATTCAGAGTACATAGTTTCAAAGTAAAATTTGGTTATTAACATTTTCAATGGTCATCCAACGGTGCACTAGGGGACAACACAATGTAGGAATAACAAAATTCTAGAGGACAACACAATGTATGAATAACGACGCACTAGAGGACAACACCAAGTAGAAACGACTAGATGACAATTCAATGGTTATCCACCAGTGCACTAGAGGACAAGCAGGTTAATTCCAGGCTAGATGAAAATACAAGGAGTGACACACTAGGTAGTAGAAGACAAGGTGAGAATGCACAAGGCTAGGTTGTGACTACAGGAGGTGGTCATGCTAGACTATGAGTTTGAACGACTTTAAAAAATACTATGTCCCAAAAACCACATATGTGGGATTAAAAAGAAAAAAACCTGATGCAAAAGTATAATTTTAAAATATTTCACGTGATGCTTGCGATCGATTTAATTGTGTACGACAAAAAAGGCATACACTTGAAATTTTGTAATTGCATTAACAAAGTAAAATTGATATTCAAACACATAAATGGATAAAACAAATGGAAATTACAAGAAATGCCTCTATTATTCCATTAAAATCAATAAGTTTTTGATTACAAGTAAGTCCCTCTTAGGGATACTCTATTTGATACACAATTACAATTATTTCAATCCCCCTCAGGGGTGAAATGCACTATCAAGCCCTTAAGGTGACACAAAATACTCTAGGGTGGAGTAGACCCTCTTCTTCGCATTGAGGAAGAAAATGAATGATTGTAGCTCCTTGAAAATCTGTTTCCTACAATCAAGAAACAACACAAGAATGTCAAAAGCATAGGCAACCTCTCATGATGAGGCCCTTTAAAGACAAATAGCATGAAAATAGCATAATGACATAAAATCAAAAAAATGCGTAAACTATGCTAAACATATGCCAATAATATCAAGATTGATGGAAATATGTAAATGAAGAGCACAACTATCAATCTATGAAATCAATTTCTTGAAATGAAGCATTATAACATGAAAAGAAACCATAATGTCTAAACTACTATGATGAAAACAAGTTAGAAAAAACACTAGTCTATTGGTCAGAAGTCTCTAAAACTACAATTTAATCATGCAGATGACTAATATAATATAACTAAATAGGCATAAATGAAATTAGTAAGGTGGTGATACCTCTGTTGCAAACCGCAACACTGATGCACGATTTGCACTGTAAACCGCGGTTGAAAGCCGCGATTAGAAATCAAGTGAGTTTACCCTCAAAATCAAGGGTAGTGGACTTGACCTCCTTGTCCAATTGATGTTCAAGGGTCGCCTTCGGTGTCCTTATGACAAGTTTGGTGGTTGAATCGTTGAATAGGGCCTTTATTTGCTCGAATTAGTGTTTCTTGGCTCTCCTAGGTCCTTAGGGCATCCATGGCCTAATTCGTCATGATGCTTGACAAATTGACAATGAGGATGACAACAAGGCTCTCTCTATGCACTCAAGTGAGTCCACAATTCGACAGGGTTTTGCTACTTTGATCTCCAAATGCACTCTCTCTCAACAATTCGACAGTGCTTTGCTATTCAAATCATCTATATCATTGACCTAATTTGAAGGGGTACTTATAGGATGCCTCAGGGCTAGGGGTGGCTTCAAGGAGAAGATAAGATCAAGAAGAGGTGGTTAGGATAGTTGGATTGGAAGCTTCCATATTCTAACCACCGTCTTATAGAACAAATGGCCGTTCAAACCGATTTGGCTCGAATGAAGGCCAACTGAACTTCGGTTAAGACCGTAGGTTACAGATGCGGTCTAGACTATAAATTGTAGGTGTCAACCACGGTTCAGCCTATAGACCGCAGGTATGGGTTGCAGTTTAGACTGATTAGGCCAAGGAGCCCAAATTGAGTGGTTAGAACCATTGCTCTATCTTGGAGTCTGTCCAAGATCCTCCATATGGTATTGTAGCATGTCCATATGAGTAGTCGCCATCGATATGACGTGTTTTAGGTGTCTAAAGATAACCCTTTTGAGATGCATTATGAGATCAAACAATGCAGCGCAAAAATAGACCTCCTAAAACGATGTCAAAGGTCCTATGATGATCATTAGTCAGATCAATATTAGATGCCCCAAGTCCAGCAAAAGGATGCGCATCCTAGAATCATTGCTTCCAAATATTTGGAGGCTTAAATTTGAAAATATTGTGCCCTTATCATCTCATTCAGTGCAGCTATACATTCCATAGCTATCTTTTGACCCATAGATTCGAAAGGCGAAGAACAACAAGCAAAGTCATATTTTGCTATTTACCCCAAACAAAGGGGTAAGCTTATGATAGTTGTTGACAATGATTCACAAGGACAAACACAATTTTGACAAGATCAAGGGATCTATGATCTCCGAGATCTTCTATTGATTTTGATTATGATTTGATATTATGACTACCCCCTCAAGCGACGAGTCGATGAGGGTAATGACAATGATTAAAGCAACGAGGTCGCTTGACCACCATGGATGATTTGAACAAATTTAGATTTGAGCATATTAATGTCATGGCTAGGCCTAGTTCAGCTTCTGATTTCAACTATTAATAGTAATTACACATTCCTATCCCATGGAGCAGTCAGGCTTCAATAGCCTTCTTAGGGAATCGAAATGAGGCAACTCCAATTAGATTTGTGTTGAATCAAGTTATCGATGATTTGCGAAAAGATGTCATAGGAGACATGACATGAAACACCTAATTCCTATGGAGAAGTCCAGTCGCGAAGGCCTTGTTAGGGATTGAAAAGAAGCATATCAGATCAACGATGACAATTTTTGCCCCAAATGTCCTTATGGTAATTTACTCATCTTTCCGAGTTGCATGGATCACAAGTCGCTGCAACCGCCAAGTGTACAGGGTAAAAAACTGAATACGAGGCGCATTTGGTGTTTTTAATTATTTGATTTTTTTGTTGTTAATTTTGATTTATTGATTGATCTTAGTGCTTTGAAAATCACCAAATATGCAACATTGATTGCTCTTTTTGAAATTTGATCCGTTAGGAGTCATCAATTTGCCTTTTAAAACCTTCCCACAGTGGGTTTTTAGTGCATTTAATGCCAGCTGCAAACCATGGGTACGGTCTATGGTTATACTTTTCAAATTTTGGGAACCGTGGCTAGGGCCTGCAGTCAAAAAACCCTAATTTTGGGATCGTAGGTGTTAGCTGCGGTCTGCCAAAATTAGGCAAACCTTTAAATAGTTGTTCCCAATTGAGCTTATCATTATTTTTATTGAAAGCAACTACTTTGAGAGAGCTCTGAGAGATAGGAAACATTCCCTGATCTGAAACACTGCCAAAAAATCTACCATATACTGCACTTGATACCTCGATAGCGAATCCTGATAAGCCATCGACTAGCAGAGGCCACAAAGCGGGTAAGGTAACTCGAAACTGAGTCCTCGCAGTTCAATACCAATTAAAATCAACCACATTAAGTAATGCGGTAAATGAACCTCACTAAACAGTTGGTAATGAACCCCACTAGATTAGGTTTAGTTAGTTTTAATTTTTTTAGGATGCAAGACTAGGAAGGTACCCAAAATGGGTATTATTCCTAGACCGCAGCTGGCAGTTACGGTTCCCATTTGTCAGATTGGGGACCGCAGCTATTAGCCGTGGTTCGCATTCAAATTACAACGGTCATATTTTGATTGGAAGCAAACCATAGGGTTGACCTACGATTCGCCAACTTTAGAAAAGTTTTATTAAATTTTTGCATTTTCTAAAGTTAATTAGGCAATTAATGTTATTTAATGTATTTTTGACCTGCCTAACTGATATTTTTTATTTTTGTGAATGACTTGCGACATTGTTTTATCTTTTTATCAGTTTTTAGATGTTTTTGATGTTTTAAAAGTCGTTTTTAGCTGTTTTTGCTTGTTTTTAGCTAGAATTTAGCTTATATACTACTTTTTATTTCAGATATTGACCTCTAGGGCTCCCTAGCCCGATCTAATTAAGACTATCCATAGACAGCTCACTGATGGTGAGCATGCCTGGTTTAGAGCCGTCGAATTCGACTATTTACTAGATCTACCCACTATTAGGGTAGATCAAAATTATTTGACTATGTTGGCCCAATGTTGGAATGCGTGGACCAACACCTTTCACCTGCCGACAGGTGATATGACTATGACTTTAGAGGATGTCTATTGGATCTTTAGGATCCCTATCGATGGCGATGCCATCACCTCTTTCTCTTCTCAGAGGAAGGATCCTGTCTTCGATGCTATCTTTGGTGATCAGAGCAAGAAAGCATAGGATAATATCGACCACAGAGGTGTTCACATTGAATACTGGTAAGGTGAGCATATTTTCTCGATTTGTGTGATGATCTTCATGATTCTTGTGGTACAGGTTATGCTTCCAAACTCCTCGGGAATGAGGATTCCCTAAAACCTCCTGGCCAGTGTCTGGAGAGTGATCTAGAGTTCCACTACTCAGCCACTACGCCTAGTTTGGGGTAGCACACTATTATGTCAGCTCTATAGGGAGCTATATGAGATTACATTTCGAAGCCATTGAGGTATTAGATGCAACCTATTGTTACATATCTAGGGTTGGCAGCACATCTGTATCGAGCATCCTATGGACCTACCTCTCTAGATCACGACCATTGATGATGCACATCAATGCTACATCGTGTGTTGGCCATACGAGGAGGGGTTCCAGAGCAGGACCCACACTGGAGACACAGACTACTACATTGTAAAATTTGTAGCGCTCGGGCTAGATGACATTGAATGGTGCTCCTATATGGATTACCCTGATTGGATTAAGGCAGAAAAGTATCTACGATAGGCTTGTCAGGATAGGTGGCTACTCGACCATAAGGTTAAGATTAGAGAATATCAGTTCTTCTCTCATGTCCTGTGGTATTTTAGTTTGGTTTAGGACATTCCAGAGATTCCATTCATGTACCGGTGTCTCGTGCTAGAGACACACCTGCCATGGATTCAGCTGATAGCTCTAGGTGATGAGGTCGATGACTTCCAGGAGTATGGGGACGACACACCTAGGACCATCGCAACATATGACACATGGTGGTCCCTACTACAGTGGTAGGGGAGAGGGCCTCTAGGCCAAGTAGATGACCAGGCGGAGGTAGAGGCCAATCTTGATGGGTGCATGGTGCGCCAGAGGATCGAGGGTGGTTGGGGTGCAAAGGCCATCGTAGAGGAGGCTCTGCAGGCAGATGCAGAGGAGGAGGAGGGGTCTGAGGAGGGTGAGGTGCCTCCGAACAATGATTTAGGGGAGCTCCTCATTCAGGTTATTGACCTACAAAGTCAGGTTGGGAGGCTGTAGACTTAGCAACTATAGTGAGACACATCTATCACCCTTCTAGAGGCAAAGCTAGGTCATAATGATAGACAAATGGCAGAGGCTCAGGCACAGATTACTTCTCTCACAACTCAAGCTACAGTAGCAAAGTTACAGGTTGGCGAGCTCACTAGTGCACAAGATGTGGCACTGGCATAGGGAGATGAGACCATAGCAGAGAGAGCTACTCAGGACATAGAGGGGGGATCCGACATCCTCCCATGCTATTATGGGACCTCCTGCTACACCATCAACTACACTACTAGGAGGTAGTGATCCCATGGTAGATATTAGGTGGCCAACTTCCATTATAGAGGAGGGAAATGACCTTTGCGATGTGAGGGTAGCTCGCATCTCCCAACTAGAGGGCTTCATTAGATTGTAGGGCTTAAAGGTGCCAGAGGATAGACATGCTACTAGGTCTCATAGGACCAGGTCCAGTATCTCAGGACAGCCCATGGTGAGCTCCAACTAGTGGATGCACATGACAGAGAGGATGCACATGTCCTATAGCACGCATGTAAGTAGCTCACACAAGAGTCATAGGGAGACGAGTGTGACCTCGAGTCATAGGTCTAGTCACTTAAACATACCAGTATCCCGTGTCCTCAGCCTCTTTGGGCTAGGTGGTACACAGGGCCCTCAGCAAGGTACACAGAAGGCACTAGAGTCGACTGCAGAGCAGGCTCCAGAGCACAGGGCTGAGGGAGGCGGTGAGAGCTCTAGCTAACGGGAGCAGGCCAGAGCTAGGGCTTTATCTGATCTAGGCTACATTTTTGTATATGTACCATTTTTGGTGTAAGGTCTAGGACCTACACGATTTTATCCTGCGGGCATTTTGTACTCTTGATGTACTCTTTGAGACACACACACACACACACACACACACACACACACACACACACACATATATATATATATATGAGATTTATCATTTATGACTCATTATGTGTACTTGTATATTTTTTATTTTCTATTTATGTGATGCACATGGATGCAATGCTTATGTTAATTTGATGCTATATGATGTGATGTATGGATGACATGAACTATATAGCTATTTAATTTATGATGATGATGATTTGTAGTGATCTAGATGCTTAGATGTGCGATGTATGAAATGTATTATTTACATGATGGTGATCCAATATAAATGAACATATATGCTTTAATCACTTAAAACATAAGGAATGAATGCAAACATGTTTATCAATCTAATGGATGAAACCATAGAATTTATAAAAATCATGAATGTAATTGAAAATACTTAAGATAAGAATTTAATCAATTAACCACCCATTTATGAAATGCAATGAATGCAATTGTATGATGCAAATGATATAATGTGTCATTCTATTTTAATTTTGCAAATTTGAAAGATATGCACGATATAGTCAGTGGCCGTCTAAATATTATTTCTAATATCCATCCAGTATCTATCCTATATCTTGATTGTGCTTTATATGATGATGTATCATGAACTTGATACTTTGCAATTTGATGATTTTATATGGTTTACGATATTTGATATTTTGTTGCTATGAGAGAGATTTTTGAGGTTTTCCATGAGACTCAAACACCCTAATAGACTTATCAAAAGTTGCATACTAACCACACTAGACTTCTGAGATAAAAGGCTTTTGCTAGGATAGGCCCTAACTATTCATTATCCCTATGTGTACACTTGATTATTTTAAGATAAGACACGAGCATTCCTCGATGTCAGGTAGGATTCTTTCAGCCCATTGCTAATATTGGGGTAACACAAATGTCTTATCCAATCCCAAGTTTAAATTTTAGTTGGACTAAGCCACTAGGAAATGTAGGACACCTAAAGCTAGCTCCTCCACATTCAAACATTGGTTTGCCCATAAGCAATATGCAAGTGTATCAGACATATCATCATACGTAAGGTACAATAGTGCCAAAAATTCCAAGGATTCAAGCTCATTCCTTTCTATCCTTCAATTTTTGGGATACTTGCTCATATATAGTGAAGCAAGGGAGTCGATTCCATCTTCATTCTGAACTGTCTCTGGATCTTCATTTGATATCTCTTCGAACTAAATTTTGGATCTTCATTTGATCTCTACTCGAACTTTGATTTATGATCTTCATTTGATCTTCACTTTGAACTTGATTTGAGCCTATTTTTTGATCTTCATTTGATATTCACTTTTTGGCATTTATACTTGATGATATTATTCAGAAACCTTCATTTGGAGGATTTACTTGGGAAAAATGTTTCTGGTATATCGATTGAGGATATCGATCTTATGATATTAGTCTGAGATATAAATTTGGGAAGTCGATCTATGATATATTTCTAGGGTATCAATCTTGAGGATTGATGTGGGATATCACTCTGGGATATTGCTCATTTTATCGTAAGCAAAGAATTTTGAATAGGGAACTAACCTGTCCTTTTGCCAATTGCCAACATTTCCCATACCATCTGCACAAAGGGATAAGCAAGAAAAACTCTTTTCTCTTCAGGATACCGGGTCTTGCTTCACGAATTTCATCTTCTCCTAGTCCTTATTAGGATTGTTTAATTTATTGATTAGTGATATACTTTTGATATGCTAAGGGCCATACTAACTGAACCGTAGCTACAAAATAAAAGTAAGCTTTCTATCAACTCTTGATAAGACCCCTAGGTATGGTTGAATGACCGAAAAACCTAGTATATCTCCATAGCAACAAAATAGGTTGTGTTGAAAAACACAATTACTCACATGAATGATGGATCATGATAAATGCAGAGATGCATGATTTAGACACAAAAGTGGTGTCATTTTTAAGACTGACAAAAATAATCCCTCCTACTACAGAATGCAACAGATGACAAATGTCTATATGCAATGTAATAATGATGCATGAGTAAATGCAAAAAATGACAATGCAAAATTCAAATGCAAATGTAAATATTTTTGGATTTTTATGCTTTACCATTTTTTTTTGGATTTTATTGATTTTATAATTTTTATGAGTTTTGAGCCTCATATCTGACCAAATGACGAGTACATGCCTATGGAGCCTTTATATTGACCAAGAAATTTTTTAGCAAAATCCTTGGAGCTTTTTAGGATGACCAAGCGATTTTAAGCAAACCCTCGAAGCCTTTTGGGTTTGACCAAAGGATTTACAAGCACCTTTGGGAATTTTGGGATGACCAAGCCATCTTTTAAGAATCCTTTGAGCTTTTGGGTTGACCAAGCAATATTTCAAAAACTCTTGGTGCCTTTTGATTGACCAAACTACTCACAAACGAGCTTGGAGCCTTTTAGGATGACCGAGCGATTATAAGAAATCCCTTGGGACCTTTGGATGACATAACCAAGCAGTTTCAAGAATCCTTGGAGCCTTTTGGGAAGGGCATGCTGCCCTATATATCCCTAGTGAGTATGCCATTCGACGATGGTGAGGGAGCTGTAATACCTCTAGATTACTCATCTTGCTTTATCAAAATTGGCATGGCTGGTGGGAAAGGTATGCTACCTTGAATACCCCCAATGTGCATGCTATTCACTAAAAAGTAATCATATTGTTTAGGAAGAGTGACAGAAATCAACTCCCCCAAGTGAAGATCTGACCTCACTGGTGTAACTATGCTTTGGCATGGGTGAACAAGAGAACCATCCTCGTGGATCTCACCCCGTTCTAGTAGGTCTTGGATGACCCTCTTAAATGAATGGAAACATTGAATGTCATGTCCATGCACTCGATGATACACACAAAAGGGAACCCCATCAGGTGACCCAACCTTGGATGCTCTATACTTAACTTCGGGTAATATGAATACCTTTGCCTCGTTCTAGTAGGCTTTTCCTGTACTTGCACAAAAATCGATTCAACATTGGACAAGGGTTGCTTTTGTAATTCCAAGTTTTCAAGTCGGTTCTTGATAAAATGCAATGCTTGATCTTACTCATCAATTCGATGCTCCATCCATTCTAGATGGCTTAAAATGGATCACAATACTGACAAAGATCTCATATGTAATTCCAATGAGTGATTTGAAATACCTTTGTCATTCAAAGGAAATAGAAAAGTGGATGCTATGGATCCATTAGATAATTGTAAATCACCTATTTCCTTCGTTTGAGTTGATGTGGAAGCTTCTTGATGACACACTTTGTCAATGCTATCCAATGCTCATGCCTATGACTTAGCTCAAGTTGTTGTTTCACTTTATTATTTTTAACTGTGTCACTTTCGGTATCCCAATATGATGCGAGGAACCTACTTTTTTGTGTGCTTAAGATGGTGCCATGAGAAATGAGTCAAGAGTGACTAATTTCAAAGGTTCTGGCCCTGGCATTGTGGAAACCCCATTGGATTACCCCATATCCAACTCTATGTGATTAGGAATCACTTCATATTTTGGCCTAATGTCAACCATTCCCACAAACTCGTGAGAAGACTCCAAAACTGCAGGCGTCATAGGAAATTCGTCAACATACTGAGGCTATTCTATTTCAGTCATGATAACTAAACCTTCCTCATAATCATACGATGTCTCCAGGATAGGATCCATAGGTAGAGACTCGATGAAAAGTTGACCTAGATCCTTAGTGGACTCTATGGTGGACAACATCGTAATGCTAGCCTCTATAAGCTCTTCATATTCACCATCATTCTCATGAGAACTATTTGGTGATATGATGGATGAAGAGGGTTTTATACACTCAGGTGCATCCATGACCATGCTAGGTTATTCCTCCTTGGTAGGAGTGTGAAGATCCTCTAATGATATCTCCGAAGTGGCTGTGAGCAACTTTGTAAGGGCATTCATCAATCATTCCCTGCTAAGTGGTGTCGAGAGTGTAGGGGTCATAGATTATTCCAAAGGTGATAGTGGTGGGGATGGTAACTCTACCACCAGCTGTGAGGCTGCGTCCGAACTTTGGATAGACTCATCCAATTTAACTTGCAGATGCATAGGCGCCTCACCAGGTTTCTATGGATGATCCTCAGGATTATAATACTTGAAAATATTTGGGTCCATCTCAACTACATGAACTTCACCTCCATGGGTGTACTTAATGCACTGATGCACTATTGATGGTATGCACTCCATAGATCTTATCCACGGTCTTCCAAGCAACAGATTATATTGTCTTGATTCCTCTAATATGTAGCACAATGTAGGAATAATATCTTGTCCCACCTCAATGGGGAGGACTATTGTTCCTACCGTAGGGGATTCCACATCATTAAAGACTTGTAGCATTAATTTTGTTTCCTTGATGTGGGACGGTGGAATTTTGAGATGTTTGATCGCTGAGGTGGTGATGATATTAATCGATGATCCTATATCCACCAACACTCGCTTGTACATAATATGTTGTATCCTCACTATGATATGCAATGGAGGATCAGACTCTCTGATAGGGATAGGTTTGACTTCCTATTTATGAAAAGTAATCACATGTTCCTTATATGGTGGAATAAACTATATATGCCCCAAGGATTGTGACAATTTTCAAGCGTTTTTCAGACTTGACAACTCTCGACCTCACACTTACGCATGAGATCCTTAGACATATCTTTTTGTTGCTCTTAGATAACCCTAGGTATGACTATCTGCCTAGAAGAATGGCTATCTACTTGCTTAAGTGGAAACTCTTGATGATGCATTGGGTGCATAGCATTGACTTGTTGCCTAAGCACTCTAGGTATGAGCTTCTTTTCGAGAATTACCTCACATGATCGTTCCTCACGTGTTTTATGTTGGTAAATCCTCTCTTCACGTCATTGGAGCTTGTCCAAACTTTATTGATGCGCTCTCTTTCTTTCTACAGACTCACGCTCTAGGCGCTTACGCTGATGGTGCGCTTCCTCCAATTGGTCTTGAAGTAGTTGCCTCTCATGGGCTGCATGAGACTCAGACTCCCTATAGGACTGATTCATGGAGTACAATCCACAACTCTCTATCTCACTAGGTAGAGACCTAATGACATGGGTTCTCACTGTGTGTGAGGAAACCCCATGATCTATATGGGTGAACCCCCTGCGTGATGAAGGGAGCTCATGACGACTATAAAAATGTCATGCTAGGAGGATTGGATCCTCTGATGCATGATTATTGTGACACCTAGCAAGGAGGCATGCAAGGGCTGAAAACTCCTCAGGAGAACATCAGAAGCATTCAGAGCCTCTCCATGAACTCTCTGACTTATTAGCTCGCAATTGAGCTCTATCATGCCTAGTCGTCATGATGAACCAACTAAATGAGACTTGAGAGGTTTCCTCTCTCACTAAAAATTATGGCCTTAAGGAAGACCTTATCTTGGTGAATTAGGCTATAAAGAAGCATACAAAGTAAACAATGTGATTATCTCCTTTACATTTTAAAAGTTTAGCCCTAAACTGTTTGATGTGTTTTAATTATTTGTTGTATCGGCATAGAAAATATTATCGTATTTTGCAAAAGTTGTATTTTATTCTTAGTTTAATGGCTTTCACCTGTACGCTCGCAGCTTGACAACTTGGCTATAAAATCCAAGTTGCGTAATCCAACCTATAATGTGTGGTAATGAAGCCCACACACGGTCAGGGAGCATCACCCGTTTTTCCCCAGTCAGCGTTATACCCTCCGAAGAGAATACATGCAAATTTTCTAGGGTATGAAAGGTTCTCAGATCCGGTATTGGTATAGTATCCAAAGGTTCATGGTATTTGGGACAACGGATGGAAGTTACACCCACTATTGTTGAACCCTACTAGTGGTTAGATGTCAAGCTCAACTCACTAGCGTTTAAGTGCCAAGTGGTGTGTGTGGTTCATTTTAATGTACATAAAATAAATGCATCATATAACACTCATGCTAATTTTCTATATGTTATGCAGATGAAAGAACGTTTCAAATTCAATAAATGTAAGATATTCTAGATGCTCTTTGAGACAATGCACATTATGACGATAATTGGCCTCTAATTGGGCCTCACACATGCAAACCAAATAAGACACTCTATCAAGCATGCTGTAGCCTAGGGCAAACTACAATCATAGGTCTGCATTGTTCCTAGCAATGCCTTTCTATGGAAGTAAATGCAAAAGAAAACTAGGATGATTGATTTCCCCTTTTTTAGTGATTTTTCCTAATTTGCATTTGAAATTGTGCATGCTGTAAAAACACAGAGGGAAAAAAATGACAAAGGGCTGAAAATAGGGCCTACCTCAGGTCCTGCAATGATTGGCTCTCTAATTTTTGTTGTCTGTGCTGTCAGCTGGAAACCGTAGGTCTGGTCTACGATTATGACTATGGCCTACGAGTTGGACCTGCGGTTCAATTGTTGGCCTGCAGCTGATAGCTGCGGTCTGTACCTACAAGTCAAAAAGGTCAAGAACATACAGTCAGATGTTATTTATGCAGAGTTCCACCGTGATTGCCTTTTGTATGACCAAAAATGCGTGCACCCAAAATTTTGTAATAGCATAAACAAAGTAAAATTGATATTCAAACACATAAATGGATAAAACAAATGGAAATTACAAGAAATGCCTCTATTGTTCCATTAAAATCAATAAGTGTCTGATTACAAGTAAGTTCCTCTTAGGGATGATTTATTTGAGACACAATTACAATTATTTCAATCCCCCTTAGGGGTGAAATGCACTATCAAGCCCTTAAGGTGACACAAAATACTCTAGGGTGGAGTAGACCCTCTTCTTTGCGTTGAGGAAGGAAATGAATGATTGTAGCTCCTTGAAAACCTATTTTCTACGAATAAGAAACAACACAAGAATATCAAAAGCATAGACAACCTCTCATGATGAGGCCATTTAAAGACAAATAGCATGAAAATAGCATAATGACATCAAATCAAGAAAATGCGTAAACTATGCTAAAGATATGCAAATAATATCAATATTGATGGAAATATGTAAATGAAGAGCACAACTATCAATCTATGGAATCAATTGCTTGAAATGAAGCATTATAACATGAAAAGAAACCATTAATGTCTAAACTACTATGATGAAAACAAGTTAGCAAAAACACTAGTCTATCGGTCAGAAGTCTCTAAAACTACAATTTAACCATGCAGATGACTAATCTAATCTAACTAGATGGGAAAAAATGAAAACAGTAAGGTGGTGATACCTCTATTACAAACTGCAACACTGATGCGCGGTCTGCACTATAAACCGCAGTTAGAACTCAAGTGAGTTTACCCTCAAAATCAAGGGCACTGGGCTTGACCTCCTTGTCCAATTGATGTTCAAGGGTCTCCTTAGGTGTCCTTTTGACAAGTTTTGCGGTTGAATCATTGAATAGGGCCTTCGTTTGCCTAAATTAGCGTTTCTTGGCTCTCCTAGGTCCTTAGGGTATCCATGGCCTAATTCATCATGATGCTTGACAAATTGAAAATGAGGATGGCAACAAGGCTCTCTCTATGCACTCAAGTGAGTCCACAATTTGATAGGGCTTCATTGCTTTGATCTCCAAATGCACTCTCTCTCGACAATTCGACAGCGCTTCGCTATTCAAATCATCTATATCATTGCCCTAATTCGAATGGGTACTTATAAGATGCTCTAGGGTTAGGGGTGGCTTCATGGAGAATCCAAGATCAAGAAGATGTGGTTAGGATAGTTGGATTCGAAGCTTCCATCCTATAACCACCATCTTCTAGAACAAATGGCCATTCAAATCGATTTGGCTTGGATGAAGGCCAACTGAACTTCAGTTAAGACAGCAGGTTACAGATGTGGTCTAAACTGTAAACCATAGGTGTCAACTGTGGTTTAGCCTGTAGACCACAGGTGTGGGTTGCGGTTCAGAATGATTAGGCAAGGGAGCCCAAATTGAGTGGTTAGAACCACTGCTCTATCTTAGAGTCTGTCCAAGATCCTCCATATGGTCTTGTAGAATGTCCATATGAGTAGTCGCCATCGACATGACGCATTTTAGGTGTCTACAAATTGATCATGATATTTAGTAAATTTATGTACCTTAGGAATTTGACCAAATTTTATTCGTAGTTGTTCACCGATTTTGTGTGTGAAGGCATTGATTGAACGTGGAATATAGATTTTGGAGGAATGTATTGCACACGAGCTTAACATTCCTTTAAAATAACTTTTTTTTGGAACTGTTAATGGATATTTGAGCTACTAACTATGCTTTGTCAAACTAAAATGAAGCATCGTAATTGGAATTCATGGTTTTATATACGAAACATAGTAATTAGAATGCTTGTGATCGCTTGAAGCTTGTTGTCCCGTCATATATCTGATTTGTATGAAAACTAGTGCAACCACAAATGCATAAAAAATATCCATCGAGCATGCATCTATATCACTCGAACCATCCTACCGAAAAATTCTAGAAACCACTTTTATTTAGAACCGCCCAGGTTTAGGTTATTTTATTTTGAACAACTTCCTTTTTTGAAGAAGATGCCAAAGTTTGATATGAGCTACCTATTTTAATTGAGTAGATAGACGTACTGGAACACTGATGATGTGCTCTCTCAGAGATAGATTATTCTTTTTGTGTTCATTTTCTTCTTAAAAAAATTCATCCAATGTTCTTAAGCGTTCCAAAGTTTTCTAGTTTAGATGATATTAATTCCCAGTTCAAATATGCTTCCACGAACCAACTGATATGTATTCATAAACTTGAAGCTGAAAATGTAGTGTATTGAATTCAAAAAAATTATTTGTAGCGGATTCCCAGATAGAGGCTCGGATACCACTTGAAGCAGAATTCTTGCAAACCAAATAATAATGATCATAATGAAGTAAATCAAACAATTATATTTACCACTTGAGGAGGACTAAGTCCTTCACCACTGAGGAAGGCTTAGTCATTGCGAATACGTAAATTAATTTCAAGATGATAAGATGATCAAAATAAATCACAACCTACTTGGAAATATAGTCGACTTGGCTATATTGGTATTATAACACCATCCCCTATAGTATTTTAATTAGGGTTATTGGTCTTGGGATTTTTTTGAGTATCTTTATTTTCACTATATTCAAGGACTATCTCATTCAAGGTGTCTAAAGACACCAAATAGGATGCCATAATTCCAAGCAGGTAGCACACACAATGGATAGAAACCTACAACAAGAAACTTGCAACAAAAGAAAGAAGACAGGTATAAAGTAAGAATAGCAAGAATAAAGTGCAAGTAGCAAGGAAAATAAATCTAATATCAAGGTATTATCCAAGTGGAAGAGGTTCGAATATTTGGTGGAATAGCCACCAAGGAGAGAAGTATTGAAACACAACAAAAGGAGGATCCATCTATGTTGGAAGAGGAGCCACCGTTGTTGGAGAGTAGCCACCACCATATGTTGGAGATTAAGAAGTACATAGCTTTTACAAGAGAAGAACAAACAACTTGCAAGGAGTTGACAAGCACGTTAAAGAAAAAGAAGGGAACGTTGAACACTAGGTTACATGCAAGAGAAGAAGCCACCACTTGTCACAACAAATAAAGGAATCATATGCCATTTGGCACAAAGACAAAGAACGCAAAAATATTCTTAGTAACGTCTTAGGAGGGAATATATCATCATTAGTCCAACATCCAAAGGATTGAAATAACGATTGCACCATCTAATAGAAAAGTCCAAAGAGCATAACACCTGCACCATCTAATATAAATACCATCTAGAGATTACATCTCTGCACCACCTAACAGGGAAGGACTACATCCAAAGGCTATGTAAATGCCATGTGGCACACAAGACAAAGGAGATAGTGAAGTATTAATAGCCCAAGCCTGAAAAGTGCGCATATATCAAGCTTTCAGAGTCAGAGAGCATTGAAGAAGGAGGACAATCTAAGTTGAAGAGTGCGCCATAGAAAGAGGAGCAATAGATATAGTATTGTCACACCTTGAAGTTTGAGGAGAAAACAACACTCGAATAGCTTGAAAAGTGCAGGGAGTTAATCAACACGTAATGATTCACATCAAAGAAAGTTATATTGACATTAAATTATTATTTACATTCCATCAACTTTAAGAGGCATAAGGTCTATTATTTCTAAGGTTAAGTCTAACTAATTAATGCAAAGAGATATAAAGAAATTACAACCTTAGATATTTCATTGATGGATTATAAATTTAATCGAAGTAAAAAATTTATAACTTAAAAGTTTTTTATAAATTATAAAATATTTACTAAGAAATATAAGGTTTTCTTCCTTAGGCATTATTTTTTTGCAAATATCCTTATTTTCTAAATTTTTAATTAGGTGACCATCCGCACAGCCCCTCTGCTATTCCTCATGGTGCACGGGGGTTACGACAAAGTTTACAACTTCTTTAGGACGTATGTCAAGCAGGCACTTGATGCGGCAGAGCAGCAATTTATACTGAAGTGAGATGAGGCGTGCCATAATCTTGTATTCAACATCTGCTTCAACACGTTTGGAGTGATGTTCATTCTGCTCCCCAGCATCTCTTCCTGCGCTACGACTCCTTTGACATTGACTCCGCCTCTGACTCCAAAATTGTTTTCACCTCGCTTGTCAGGGCCAGATTGCCGCCCTTCTTATAAATCTTACCAGTAAACCTTCAACGTACACCCTATGAGTGAACAAGAAAGAGGTGAATAGCCACTGTTTTATTTATAGGATAGAGTCCTTTATATTATAGTATTAGAATGTTAATTTATTTTGTGAAACCTTTTTTCTTTTCTGGTTTTTTATTTAAAGTTTGTTTTTCCATCAATTATCACTTGTCTCACAAACCTTTCATTAATGTTTCATAAGATTGAAATTTTTGTCAATGGCATTAAACTTTCTCGCAATCAACCACTTGCATTAAACCTTATAAATATATTTAATTTAAACTTTTTATAATATATATTAAATAATTATTTATATTTTTATTTGTTTTTTTTTTAAATTATTATTTTTTTGTTAAATAAAACTTTTTAAAATAATAAGATATAAAAATGTGTTTTTTCTGTTTCATATATATATATATATATTTTTAATATTGTTATAATATTATAATGAAATAATTTCTTTAATATTTTAATGTAACAACTCTCTTTAAGATTACAATAAATGTTTAATAGACTATAATTTTAACAGATAAAGTTGTGTATGATGTCCTCTTTGTAATGGATATTTGATCCCAAATATATTATCGTAACCTCATTATAAACAAAATTTATAATGGTTCTTCCTATCTACATCAACATGTTTTATTTGTAGATTTTAAATGATACAATATATATCTTCCTTTGTTCATATAATTTTACGTTTGAATAATTTCCTTATTTAAATTTGAATAGAAAAAAATGAAAAAAAAAACTAATTGCTTATGCCTAGGCATCACATGGAGAAAAAAATGATGGAGGATGGCAACTACCTCATCAAGATCCTTGTCATAATAATCAAATCCACAATAATATTCACTAATCACCTAGTTCATCACATGGAGCAAAGAATATAATGAAAGAGGACAACTTTCTTATCAATATCCTCACCATAATCAATTCTATAATATTATTCTTCAATAATAGAAAGTTTGTCAGCTTATTTCTTATATATATTTTTTGAAAAATAATTTGAAAAAACTTGTATTAAAATAAAGATCATTTACAATTTGGGATGAGACTTCTCCCAGCATTAGCCAAAGAGAACACATGTTTAAAACAATAAAAGAAGATTTGCATTGGAGCCAAATATCTTAAACCATATTTCTACAATGGTTGTTCATCTGTTTACAACTATAAAAGAAGATCTACATTGGAGCACAAATCTCCTAAACCATATTTCTGGAATGGTTGTCCAAATTAGCTAAACATTGGATTTGCTCACCAACCTGCCTAATCATCTCATCCTCAATAGCCATGTCACTGTGTTAATGAATCCCTACCTCCTTCTCAGTGCCCATCTTAGCCAGGAAGTTTGCCACTTTATTTAGATCTCTACTCACATAAACTAGAATCACATCATCTATTTCCCTCCACAATTCCTTAATTTGAGACACAAGAATCCTCAACCTTCATGTCTTCAAAGCAAAGTTCCTCATGCAATCTAGAGCTCTAACCAATATTTGAGAATCTGATTCTAGGATTATCCTCATGTAACCTTGTTTTACTACCCAAATAGAAGCAAATTTGATAGCTAAGGCTTTCACTTAATTATTTGTGGCTCTTTCCAAGCCTTGCAGTTCTCAATAGAGCA
Source organism: Wollemia nobilis (assembly GCA_028583015.1). NCBI lineage: Eukaryota > Viridiplantae > Streptophyta > Pinopsida > Araucariales > Araucariaceae > Wollemia > Wollemia nobilis. Next base: position 4,382,091 of record JAQPPZ010016670.1, read on the forward strand.
CTGTTCCAATATGATTTCGATAAACCACTCCAATTCTAGCTCTATCCGAATTGCCTTTTACAGCTCCATCAATATTAATTTTAATCCAACCTTCTAGGGGTGGTTTCCAACTAGCTCTGTCCTACCCCTATTGCACTTCAATTTCCTTATCAATTGCCCCTATAGCAACTTGATTTTCTTCTTTAGCATACACTGCCATAGTTTCTATGACTTAGCTCCAAATGACCTGCCAAACTCCATCTAAAGAAGAAAATGGTTCTCTAAAAATTATGCCATTTATCTCCAACCACACTTGCCACCAAATGAAGTTTAATACAAGCTCCCAACCAATACAAATAGCTTTAGATTTAAATCTACCCCTATTCCATAATTCCCAAATATTAATTTGATTCAAATCACCATTAACTCAAATTTTATAATATAAATACCATCTCTCCCAGATCTGACGCGTGAATGGGCACTCATACATCAAGTGATCAGTTGTTTTCTCACTCTTGTAACATAAAACACATTGAGATGGGCCAATGATTCCCCTACATTTGAGATTATCAAAAGTAAGAATTCCATTATGCATGAACTGTCAGGCAAAAAAGTTTACTTTCGACCAACCCTTGGACTACCAAATGTTTCTCCAATCCTCAACCTGATATGCATGAAGCTTATTTCTTATATTATATAGAAAGTTTTATTGAGTTAAAATATGATTTATTTAATACAAACATAAGTTATTTTATTATGGATACATGCATCCCATTATTTTGTTTGATTATAATTATTCATTAAATGATATTCATCAATTTAAATATAATATCATCAAAGAATACATTGTATCCATTTATTTGTTATCTTCTCATTTCAAATTACTCTTCTTAACTAGTATTTTTAACATTAGTAATCTATTAGAAACATCAATAACCTATTGAATTAAAATTTGTTCTATTATTTGTATGTATAGTAACATAATAAGTATGTAAAATAAAGTATTAGGTAGCTTGTCCAAGAATATTGGGACATGTAGCTTATTCAAGATGAATGCAATGTAGTAGGTTTTTTGAGAAGATTACAATACCATTAATGAACAAAAGTGACACAAATAAAGCATACATATAATATAGTGCAAGGTCAAGTCATAATATATAGTAATAATTAATAGTGAAAATTAATGGTAAAAGTGTTAATGTCATTGTCATAAGGTCAAATTAACTTCAAGATTATTTTTAAAATTGCATATATGATAATATCTTGTATAATATCTAAGAAGTGTCTACAATTCCAAGCTACTTTTTTGAAGTATTATATAATTATTGAAATATCATGATGAAAGACCAAAATAAATATCTAGATCCATGTGATATATTAATTATCTCATGTAATTAGAAAAATCACAATAAAAGTCCAACAAGATAAATTTGCTTCAACATCTCTGTTGATTACCCAAAATCATCCATCACATTACCCTTGTGGGTAAGGAGCTACATGCATATTTGTACTATATTGTATATTTTATAAATACTTTTTGCGGTTCATGTTTAGTCTTGGTTTTGTGTGTTGGTTTTTCTTTGAGTTGTTGTTTGTTTCTCTTGTCTCCTTAGAGTGTTTTAGGTGTTTTGTTTGTGCATGTTAGAGTCATGTTCATGCTCCCATACATTGACATTTTTATTCAGTCCCATTTATTATGGTTTTGGTTTTGTGATGGTTACTGACAAAATGGTATATTTTCAGAATAGATAATACAACCCACAAATCAAATGGAATTGGGGGAATGAAAATGAAGCTATATAGTAATTATGATTGGTTAAGTGTACTAAGATGGTGGAATGTGAAACAATGGAATATTATGCCAAAGCTTCACTTAATGAACATCACATGAAGAGGAATTCCTTGGAATTGTGAAGGATGAAATCATCTTGGTGAACCTATTAAGGCAAATATATAACATGCTCCAATTCAAGTATCACATAAAGATTGAAAAAGTTCTCTATGAAAGAAGAGTACAAGCAATGCAAATATTGATCAAATTAGTCACTAAGTTTGGATAAACTCCACCAGGACTATGGACGCCTAACTGGAAGTGGGGCTCTGTCTAGACAAAGCTTGATATAAAAAAGAAAAAAACAAGCATTGAAAAGCTTGATCAAATCAGTCACCTAGTTCAAAAAATCTCCATCGGGGCTATGGACGACTGATTGGCAGTGGGGCCTCAAAAGAGACTTTGCAAAAATATTATTCAAAAATAAAATAATATGAGCAACATTTCATAGCCTAAAGGTAAACCAGATGATGGAATTTTGATGGTCCCAAGGATGCAAATTGAACCACATTGCACACACCATGCGGAAGCAAATAATCCATTTTTCTCATATGAAGCTATTAACCTTAGTTTCCTTGGGTGTTGCTAAATGATGTATACTTTTCTAATCTTTGGTTCATTAATTACAATACTGGGTTCTTCACCCGAAATGCTCAGGAGCATTTCCTAGCAGAGTCACCATTTATTGTGGTCATTGCACAAATAGCCCCAAAATTGGGTACCCATCTTAAATTTTTAATTTTTTGGAGTTCTATGATATCTTTGAGTGATAATTTTGAAGTTCCTACCTATGAGCTTGTCATATAAATTTCAAAGTTCATCATAGGGTAGAGTCTTGTTGCGTTTGTTTAAAAGGATCTGGTGGTAGATTAGATTAATAGGTCCATCTTCTTTCTTTAGTTTTTATTGTGGGTAAATTTGCTTTGATTGATTTTAATATTTAGAGTTTAATTAATTCAAACTTTTGAAGTAATTAAACTCAATTTAATAAAGAAAGAAGATTATAATAAAAAAAATAACAAAAAAATAAAAAATAAAAAATAAATTTATATCTATATATATGTTTCATAAATATATATATTGAAATAAAAAAAAATGAAAAAAAAAAATAATAAAAAAAAAAATTATATATATATATATATAATGATATAATAATAAACAAAAACAGTAAAAGAAAAGTAGTAAAAAAGATAATATAAATAAAGTTTGTTTCAAAATCATCATGTGCGTATTACATTACCCTAAGTTACTCTTGCAATGTGGTGTGGGGCTCATATAAATTTTGACATTTTCTCACCTTATATATGTGTATGTGCAGGTAGCAAATTGAGCACGGGTGTCAAGGCCGACATAGTTCGACATGATGAAATAGTGTGACATAGTTGGTGGACCAAGGACATGGTAACACTGGCCACATGGCGCACATAGGATACCCGTATTGAGGGTGTGACGTCGAACGTAGACCACTAGACAACATGGAATACCATGTAGGATGGATGGATATAGTGGGCTAACATGTGGAAATCACATTACCAGGAGTATCACAAGATTAAGGAAGAGTAGACCTCATAGTTGATGTGGAGGTCATGGACTGATGATGGAGGGTATACAGATTTGATAGACCATAAGCAACATGGATCAACACGGGCCCACATGATGAGAAACATGGATAGAGATTCCAATAATCAGAATCCAATGCAGTGGATTGACCTAGATTGGGCATCGTGTCTACGAGCTAGAAGATCACATAGGATTGTTCATTAGATAAAGAGAATGTCATAGAGAGGGTATTTGATCACCAACGAACATGCAATAAATATGTTAAAGTCGTCATAGTGTGAAATGAGCAATATTGTTGTCATTAATTCGATAGATATTACTAATCGACACAGCTCCCAAGGCCAATTTGAATAGATAGAGGATGGGGTTCTAATACCATGGAGATGGCATAGGGTTCAATCGATGGTAAGATTCATGGTAACTATACAGATGAAAGTTTATCCCAAAGTGAGAGATGTTTGAATGACACAATGATGTGGTGGATGTGACATTCGATGATTAATGAACACGGTATAGGTGAATGTGTGGGGATGTTAAGTGTTATGCCATAGACGAAGAGAATTTTACACCATATTCAAACAGACTTCACTAAAACTTCATTATCAGAGATATCGTGTTCTTACTGACTTGAATGGTGATGGCATTGTAGACAATGAAGCAGTTCATTGCATGGATAGATGGATTAGTCCTATGTATTATCTAGTAAGACTATGAGGACATGTATCGAGATTGGTACTAGAGGATACATTCGATGGATTACCATAGTCAAAAGTTGGTGAAACAGGGACGACACTATTGGAAGCTAGTCCGATGTGGCACGAATGCAGAGTATGGGGTTTGCATCGTCGAATGAGACCCTTACATAGATCCAGACATATAGTGACACGAGAAACAAGGATAGCATATCAAAGGGAGATTTTGTATTCATAGAGGCAATAGGCAATGATGATGATGAACATTAAATATCTTCTCTATCGAAGCGTTTTCACTGTTGATGCCCCATCGAGTTCGTGGTAGTTTTTGATAAAAATAAAAATAATTGTAAAGCCACGACTCCTGGAAGAATAGGGACGATAGAATTCATCAACTATGGAGAAGTGTGTTGTGAGATTCGAGGTTGAATTAAATTCATGGCATATGGAAAATGTCTGGATGCTCATGAAATAATCCGTTAATTTTATTTGAATTTCATGTGCTTTGTTAAGTAGTGAACTCAAGGCCGTTAGACTGTAGATGGGCTACAATACCACTGTCATTACCCACCCCAATATTCATGCCCAAATGGATATCTGGTTGGTTACACGCTTATAATCTGACAAGGATAATCGTCAGGGGAATGACATATGAAGAGCTTTATTGAGAATACTTATGAAACAAATAAAGTAATTATGCAACAACAGTTATGAGTGGGAATTTTCTAGTAGATGATAGAGGAAGTAAGTGCACCCGTTATGTCCATGCGTTGCATGTATCATTGGCTTGCAACATGGATGATAATGGAAGGGATGCTTTCGTCTTTGTATAGGGAACCTGCCCTTTCATAGGGAGTGAGGAGAAATCATTGTGACATGATTTTCTTAAGTACATTGCTGTCATACATAGAAATATAAGAGACAATGTCATTGAAAAGAAGATGTTACTTTGAGTGCAACAGCAGCATTAAGAGGACCTGACATCTTTTGAGAAAATAAAGAGTTGGAAACAAAATGAAGCTAGGGAATACCAAAGGAGCGAAATAAGAAATGAAAGGTTGTGGTCCAAAATTTTAAATATCGATTGAATGGACAAAAAAGAGGTTGGAATTTTTGGTAATGAAAGAGATATTATTTTGAGATTTGAATGCATACAGATCCGAAAACTTGCACCTTGTGAGCAAGATTGGAGGAGATTTATATTTGAGGGTTCTATGTTTAATGTTTAATATTTTTACTGTATTTTGTGGATTTATATCTATTGTTAAATGCTTTGGGAGGTTGCACTATGTGAAGGTTTATTTGAATGTAGGGATTGTTTTTCTTAGAGTCTAGCATTTGATTTAACCAAATTATGTTCATGCAGGTTTTCTTAGATCAGGTTACCCTTAAGATTTCTCATAATATCTGGTTTTTTAGGGTAGGGGAGCATGACACCATATTGAGTTTGCATGTATGTTCCATATTTATATCAACTTAGTTGTAGTTTATTTAATTTTGCAAGTTTTCTTTTATTTTTGCAAATGCCATTTGTTTAAGTTCTAATATGAAACTCAAAAGGTCTCATTTGATTCATAAATATGGCCTAGGAAATCTGGAGTGCATATAATCCAAATAATTAGTTTCACAAGCACTTACATTTACATTTATTTGGATCATAGTTCAGGATATTTAAAGGAAAATTTATGCACAATTTTATATTTTGCATAAATTAGATAAAATCAATCTAGGAGGGAGGGTTTCTAACCTGCAATTTCACATTAAATCAAAGATAAGAAAATAGAGTGGACAATTCCACAACACTTACTTACTTCACAAGCATAATCAAAGATAAAAGGAATTGCTAACTCCACTAACCCTCAAACTCACATTAAGTGCAGATAAAGCAAATGAATGCTAACTTTCTAACTTGCTAACATTCTAACTTCTAACTTTGCAATTAGTAGAGCATTAAATATGAAAATAAAATTGAACCCACTAACTACAAAGACTAAATTCAATCTCACATTAAAGGCAAAAATTTAAAATGAAGTGGACAATTCCACAACATTCTAACTTTGCATTTTAATCCAAAGATAAAATGAACCCACTAACAGGGATTCGGGGTAATGCGAATTAATGTAAAGATAATCGAAGAAGCAGCACTTCATTTTATCAATTTGCACAAGCACACATTTATTGTAACTTAATAACATTAATCATAAATCATGAATGAATTAAACCAGCATGCCCCTTGTTAATAGTTACTTGCAAATCACTGGGTTGTTTCTAGCACTTGTTATTTTTTATTATTTTACTTTCAAATATACATGTGCAATGCTTATATAGCAAAACCTTGGAGAAGTTATTTTTGTTTTTAACTTCTTTGTAATAGAGGATTTTCAGATGATACCATGATTGTGATGGGGATTTTGACCATTGGGAAAAAAACCCACTCAACAGGACCCAAAAAGCGTAGAAGGTAGAAAAGAGTCACGATTTCGCGACCGATCTTGTTTTCGCTGGCCGAGGACCCAAAAAGCGCAAAAGACAAAAAAGAATAATGATTTCATGAATGATCCTATTTTCAGTGGTCGAGGAACCAAAAAGTGTAGAAGGCAAAAAGAGTCACGATTTCACGATTTTGCGACCAGTGTTGTTTTCGCTAGCCGAGGACCCGAAAAGCGCAGAAGGTAGAAAAGAGATGATTTCATGACCGGTATTTTTATCGCTGGTCGAGGATCCAAAAAGCGTAGAATGCAGAAAAGAGTCACGATTTCATGACCAATCCTATTTTCGTTGGTCGAGGACCCGAAAGGCATAGAATGCAAAAAAGAGTCACGATTTCATGAGCGATCCTATTTTCGCTGGTTGAGGACCTAAAAAGTGCAAAAGGTTGAAAAGAGCAACGATTTCATGATCGGTCCTATTTTATCTAGACGAGAACCTAAAAAGCGTAGAAGACAAAAAATATTCATGATTTTGTGATCGATCCTATTTTCGCTAGTCGAGGACCGAGATCTAGAAATAAAGAAGTAGAGGATACTTGGGCCATGATGTCTCCAAGAAGATTGATGTGGACATGTAGTAACAAGAAAATCTCAACCGTTTACTATTGAATACCCCACTACTCCATACCTATTTAATCACCAATTTACCAGAATAAGCCAACTTGCACATTGTTGTAACAAGTTTTAGTTTTTTTACTATTAGAAGATGTATATATATATAGGATGAGCGACTCTAATTAAGGGTCGACTCTTGGACATTTACAAGACAATGTATATAGACTTTTGAAAGCAATAAAATAATCCTCATTCTGGTTTCTGGCTCAATGGTGTTTGATCAAGTATGTATGAATTGTTAAATTCTATATAAGCTACGTTGAATGCAAATCATTTTAATTCTCTTTCCGGATTTCGCGCTTTAAGTTTCACTAGCTCTGAAATTAATAATTCTAGTAGGTTTACGGTTGTTTAAATTTGCAATAGAGAACTAATTATTATTATTCTGATGGTATAAATAATGCTTATCTATAAAAACTATATGTGTTCCCTTGCTATTGCCTAACTTGTACCATTTAACATTCCTAGCAATAGCTATATTTCCCTTTCTTTATGCACTTTACTTTTTTCCCTTTTCCTATAACAAAGCAAGGAACCCGCCTTCTATGGATATTGAACCAAGTAATCTCTATTTTAAACCCGATCATTCAATGTTGGCAATGTCTTGGGCACAAACATAACCAAAGGTAGATTTTGCACCAACAGGGCTCATGATAAGTGGAGAACCCATGGCCATTTGGATATTATTGCTTTACCTAAGAATTTATTTTTGGCCAAATTTATTTGGAAAGAAGACCTAGAGAAATTCTTGCTTTAGGGTCCTTGCTTATTTGGTAGAAGAGGATTGTTTATGAAATGTTGATCATTCGATTTCGACCCCCATTCTTAGAGTCTTAAAAAAAATCCAGTATGGGTTTACCTTTTGGATCTACCTCTCTATATGTGACATGAAGATATTTTTTCTAAAATTGCTAGGCGTATGGGTTAGCTCCTCACCATTGACCCAACTACTTCTACCTAGTCAAGACTTGTCTATGCCTGATTTTGCATTAATATTAATATGGAGGTCTCCTTGCCAAGCTCAATGGAGTTAGTATCAATGTTTGGCACCCACATTCAACCTATAGAATATGAAAATATACCTGTTAAGTGTGGGCTTTGCAATAATATGGGGTATTTTTCTAAGGACTATCCCAAGAAGAAAATCCAAAACCAATCCAAAAAATGGTAGCCTAAGAAAGTTGTGGAAGTCAAGGAAGCAGGGGAGGTGGTCTCGAAAATGTCCAAGGATTTGATTTAGGCTCAATATACCTCACCTATTGAATATGGGGAGATACTTCTAGGAAAATATGATGTAAGTTCTCTTCCTAAAATTATTTTCTCTATGATGAATTAAATTCCTATGGCAAATATGTTTTCCTATCTTTTGAGTCAGGAGAATGATATGGATGTTAATCCCCAACCCCACTTTTTTGAGGATTTAGAGGAAGTTCCTTTGGAGAGAACCTTGCTTGTGGACCTATTCCAACTTGAATTTTTGAGGGTTTCCCTCCTAGCCTTAGATTCTATTATTTTTATCATTCAAAGGCTATTAACAAAACAAGATAGTCTTCAAATTTTTCTCTTAATGGGAAAGTTTTAAAAGCTAGTCCAACATTAGCTTATATTATTTCTCCCATCCAAATCTTGTCGACAAAATAGGCAAGTACTACAAATTCACCACCTAATGGAAATTTTTTAAAATCTAGTCCCAATCGCATAATGAGGAACAACAAAAAAGGAGTAGTGGATGTGAGAGTTGACTATAAGAAGTGGAAACCTTTGAACCAAGACTCAAGGTTGAGGGAGACCCTAAAAGATATAGCTAATGGAACCCAAATGATGATTTCTATGGTAGGGAGAAAGAAGCACCCCACCAAGTCTTATAAATGATAATATTATCTTGGAACATAAGGGGTTTGAATGCCCATTTGAAGCAATGATTGGTTGCTTCTATTAGGAAAGATTTAAAACCTCATAATTTTTGAATCAAGAAACCAAATTTAAGGAGAGTTTTTTGACAAGGTTAATAATGCCATATGGAAGGAGGCCTTTTATTCCACAAGCCATGCTTTAGGAGATTTATGAGGCTTAATGTGTCTTTGGAAAAATTAAAATATTGAAGGCATAATGCTCTCTTCTTCTGACAATTTCATTAACATATTTTTCTACTACAAAGTTTCTAGAATTTCCTAGGCTTTAATCAATGTGTATGCTCCAAACTTAGTTGTGGGAAGAGGAATACTATAGGAGGATTTGAGCACAAATAGAAATGCTTTCCCTAGTCTTTCTTGGATGTTGGTCTGGGATTTTAATTCCCCCATCATTCCCTTAAAAAATAGGAGGAAGCCAATCCCCATCTAATGGTATGGAGGACTTTGATTTTTTTGTCAATACTAATGAGCTAATGTACTTCAAAGCAATAGAATGTTGGGAAAAAATATTATCCAATCAAAGTTGGATAAGATTTTTGTTTCTAAAGAAGAGCTTCATCATTTTGGTGACTATTCTCTCTTCTCTTCTAAGAATAGGATCAGATCAAAATCCTTTGGTACTGGATGTTTTAGTTGGAAATAAAAATTTTAAGTTCTTCTTTCATTTTTATGTTGTGGATAAAAATGATACCTTTGAGGCCCTGATAGCTAATTGGTTGAAGAAGAATTTTGAATTTAATATTTGTGAAGAGCAATTTAAAATAATGAAATAAAAATGTATTTGGAACATTTTCTAAAAGAAGAAATCCTTGAAATTGCAACGTTTAACCATTGAAACTATTGTAGAATATTTCCCTCCATCAGAGGTTGATAGAGATTTTGAAAGGATTTTATTGGTAGATTTTCATAATGTTTTGGCCTATGAGGAATCCTATTGGAGATAAAAGTCTAGGGGTATTTGGTTGAAATATGGAGATAGAAAAACTAGGTTTTCTCATACCACAACCTTGAGACATAGGAGTCTCAATAATATTACTAAAATTGTTAAGGAGGATGGTACTAAAACTGGAAATATTTTGGAAATTCGTGAGGATGTTATATAATTTTTTAAAAATATCTAAGTGGTAGCATCTATCGATGAGTAGGCCTCGAATTATTTTTTGATTTTTATTCCGTCTCTAATTTTTGAACAAATAAAATCTAGTCTTATTGCTCTATTCAACGAGTCTAAAATCAAAGAGATAGTGTTTTTCATGGTCGGTGAGAAGACCCTTAGACCTGATGGTTTTCCTACATTTTTTTACAAAAAAAATAGGGAAATGTGGGGAAGAATATATATAATGCTATAGGTGAAATTCAAAATACCCTTCATATTCCTGACATCTATTCCACCTTTCTAGTTCTAATTACTAAAATTGGTAGGAGCTAATTCCTTCAATAATTTTAGGCCCATAAGTTTGTGTAACACTCTTTATAAAACATTTGCTAAAGTCATAGCGAATAGAATGAAGGCCATTATTCCTTAGATTATTGATCCTTGCCAAAGTGATTTTGTTAAAGGGAGGCAAATATTTGATGACATGTTTACTATTCATAAATTTCTTCACTTCATAGGTAAAAATGGCAGAGATCATTTTTGTTGAAATTAGACATGAACAAGGCATATGATAAAGTATTCTAGGATTTTTTTTAAAGTTATGTGTAAATTTGGCTTCCACCTTACTTGGATAGACCTCATCAAAGGATGTTTGTGCTTAGTTATGAACTATGTACTAATTAAAGATTCTCTAGTAGGTTATTTTAGAAGACTCCAAGGATTAAGACAGGGGGACCATTTGTATCCTTATATATTTCTTATTATGGCTGAAGCCTTGGGAAAATCTATTTAGGAAACCCAGACTAAGGGATTAATTTTAGGGATAAAACTTGCCTCTCCCTATAATCCCATAACCCACTAGCAATTTGCAGATGATACCCTTATTGCTTCAAGATCCTCTATTTTGGAAGAAAAAGAGATTAAGTTTATTTTATCTTCTTATGAGGTTTCCTCTAGATAAAAGATAAATTTTAACAAGAGCAAGGTTTTTTTTTAGTACCCTCCTTCAAATGTAGGTAAAAATCACAAAAATATTTGAATTTTTCATTAGGAAACTTCTTTTCGTTTATCTAGGCTTACCACTTTTTAGTGGAAGGTTACAAGATTCTTCTTGGTTTCTTGTGGTGGAGAGGGTTAGGAGAAAGTTGGTAAGATAGAAAGGTGCCCTCCTTAGCCAAGCTGGTAAGGTACAACTCATTAAATCCACCCTCCAAAGTATCTCAATCTTATTTTTGTCACTATTCAAGATGTTACCAAATATTTGCCAAAATATTGATAGTATTCAAAAGGCCTTTCTTTGGATGAGCATGGAAGAAAACACAAAATCCCCCTGGTGGATTGGAAGTTGGTTTGTTATAGTAAGAGCAAGGGTGGATTAAGCCTCAAGAGACAAACAAATGAATTTAGCCCTTATTACAAGATAGGGTTGGAAGTTTTTCAAAATTTATGAAGTTGGATGGGTAGAGATTTTAACAACTAAATATCTAGGTAGAGATGGTAATTTTCTTGATATTCAAGCCAAACAAAAGAGCTTTATTTTTTGGAAACACCTTCTTGATTCTAGATTTACTATTTCTCGAGTGTCCCTTATCCTTAGAAGTTATCAACCATCTCATCAAATTCAATTTTACTTGGGTCATTCCTAATAACATTATGGACCTATGTTTGTAGTGGGTTATCACCTTCTAGAATATTTTACTTAGAAATTGTTGGTATTTCTATTTGTCTAATTTTTAGGGGGGTATTTTGAATGAAAGAAACAAAAGAGCCTTTAGGAATGTTAAAAAGGATCCTTTGCATGTGGAAGCTCAAATTTTCAATTCCCTGAAAGGAAATGTTTCCGTAATCCCTATCAAAGATTAAAAAATGATCACATAGTGAAGGTAAGCTTGCCAATCAGCTATGTATCCTAAATATAGAAGGTATTTATAGTCTTTCCACCCCCAATCCTAGAGATCTTGTGCAATGGAAACCTCCACGTCAAGGTTGGATAAAGCTAAAATTTGGTGGGGCGGCTAAAGGTAAACCAAGCATTGTAAGGGCTGAAGGAATAATTAAGGATAACAAAGGGGTTATTATTTGGACCTTTTTTAACTTAGGTGTTAAGTCTATTTTTTTTGCCAAAGCTCAAGCAGTTTATCAATGGGTCATACTCTTGGAAAATTTGAATGCAAATAAAGTGGTGATCGAAGGCAACTCTCTTTCTATCACTAATATTGCTAAAGGAAAACATTCCCCCCACTAGTCCGTTATAGATTTAAAAGAAGATATTTTCCATCGCACTGAGAATTTAGAAGATATTGAATCTAGGCACACCTTAAGAGAAGGAGATAAGGAAGTTGAACTATTGGCCAACCAAGGGGTCAATTAGAATGCTCTTCAAATTTGGATGAAGAATTTCCCTATGTTGATAAGGTACTCCCTCTTGCTTTTTGTTGAAGACCTTTTGTTCATTCTACCTATTTGTGGTTGTTTTATTGTATCCCCATGTCCCTTAGGATTGTTCTCCTCTTGATAAAATTCTTGTTCTTGTTTATATTGTGTCTCTCATTGTAAAAGATTAGAGATCCTTTCAAAATCCCATGTTTTCCTACCTAATAAAATAATAATATATTGAATAATTAATTACAACATTAATTTAATTTAATATAAAACTTACCTTTAAATAAATTTTTATTATAAATAATTAAATTGAAGTAATTTAATTACACAAACAATTTAATTAATTCTAATAGTAAATACATCATCTTATAAGAACCTAAAAATATTCTAATTCAATGTTTGGTTTAAATTTAAATATTTTTCCATGCAAAGGTTTCCTCATAGTCAATGCCAAATTTATGAGTAAAACCTTTTGCTACTAGTCTCGCCTTATGCCTCTCAATGCTTCCATCAACATTGTACTTGGTCTTGTAGACCCATTTACATCCAACACATTTTTTTCCTTTGGGTAGCTTTACTAGCTCCCATGTATCATTATTTTTATAGAGGTTATTTCCTCTTTCATGGATTCTTGCCATACATTTTGAGTACAAGCCTTCTCATAGATAGTTGGTTCTAGTTGTGTACCAGAAAATAAAGCATAATTGACTACACCTCCCCTAGGATCATGGGAGTCATCATCCCCATACAATTGCAAATTTTCAAGTTGCTACAAAACTGTATTCATTTCACTAGCTTGGCTTCTAGTGAATATTCTCTAGAAATTTTGATCCAAAATTTGAAAATATGGATGATGTTGTAATGTTCTTTTACCTCTTGATGGAGAGTCTCTGTCAATGTCCATCGGCGAAGAACTTACTGATCTCTATGGAGAAGGAATTGGAGTGGCGATTGAAGTACTTTATATAGTACTCTTGCTTGGGCTTGGAGGGGGTGGCATGCCTTTGCTTTTCTTTGGAGACACCTATTGTACCTATGAAGAACTTACATCTTGGGACTCATCATCAACAAAAATTCTTTGATGACCCCATTCTCCCCCTTCATCAAAAATTACATCCTTGGAGAGTATAACTTTATGAGTCTTGGGATTGTAGAGTCTATATGCCTTTGTAGACTCACAATACCCTACAAATATACAAGCTTGACTCTTTGGATCAAGATTATTCATTTTATCATCAGGAATGTGTGCATATGCTAAAGAACCAAACACTTTGAAGTGCTTTACATTAGGTTTCTTTCTGTACCACCCCTCATAAGGAGTGGCACCATCTAAACTAGAAGTAGGACTTCTATTTAGAATATATACACTGGTTATAATAGCCTCTACCTAGTACATATGAGTTAGATGCTTAGTCTAAAGCATAGATCTCACCATTTCAACTATGGTGCGGTTCTTTCTCTTGGCCACACCATTCTGTTGTGGGGTATAGGCAGTGGTGAATTGCCTTTTAATCCCACTTGCTTTACAATATTTCAAGAATACTTTTGAGGAGTATTCACCTCCTCGATCTGTCCTAAGACATTTTACATAATTCCCACTTTGATTCTCTACATTGTTTCTAAAATATATGAAGCAATCAAAAGCTTCAACTTTATGTTTCAAAAAATAAATCCAACACATTCTAGAGAAGTCATCTATGAAAGTGAGGAAATAAGAATATTTTCTGAGACTCTGTGTTTTTATTGGTCCACAGATGTATGAATGTACTAACTAAAGTGGATAGCTGACTCTCCACACTTGTCCTTTTGGAAACTTTGACCTTGAGTGCTTTCCCAAAGCACATCCTTCACAAACCTCCTTTTGTTCATTGATTTTGGGAAGTCCTGTCACCATAGCTTGAGAAGTGAGAAGTTTCAAGCTAGCGGAATTAAGGTGACCATATCACAAGTGCCAAAGCACACTTGGATTTGTTATAGCTACATTTGCAAGTTGAGCTCCTCCTAGCTCACCAAATTTGAGAGGGAATAACCTATTCTTGGTCATGGGGACCTGTGTGATGACACGATTACAATTATTTTTATCAAAAATGATACATTTTCCTTCATCAAATACAAGCTTGTAATTGTTTTCCATCATTTGTCCAATGCTTAGAAGATTTTGTTGGAGCTTTGGAGTGTAATAGATGTCATCCACTTTATTTAGTCCTTCTTTGGTTGGAACCTCCATGGCACCAATACCCTCTACTTGCAATGTCTTATCATCCCCTAATTTGATTTGGGATTTATAAGTGGAATCTAGAGTAGCAAATAAATGTTCTTTGCAACTCATGTGGTTTGAACAACTAGTATCCATAATCCATGTGTCATTTAGATTGTGTTCTGATTGTCCATATAAAAGAAAAATATTAGAGGTATCATCTTCTTCTCCATAATTACCATATTGACTACTACTGCCTTGTGAAGATTTTGACCAGCAGTCGCGAGTGAAGTGACCTGGCTTGCCACAGTTGAAACAAGCTGATTTTGACTTGTCACTTCCTTGCCATTGATTTCCATTTTGTCCTTGATTTCCTTCTCGATTTTGATTTCCACCTCTTTGCTGATTGCCTCCTCTGTATGAGTTGCCTCCTTTGTTGGAATTGCCTCCTTTGTTCTGGTTGCCTCCTCTGTTTTGATTGCCTCCTCTGTAGTTGCTTCTGCCTCTACCTCTTTGCTTGCCTCTGCCTTGACCTCTTCCCCATCCTCTTCCATTGTTTTCATTGGAAGTGAAGGCCTTATCATCGCCTTCATAGCTGGTTGAAGGAGTTTCAGGAAACCTCTCTTCATGTGATATTAACGATCCGATTAATGCATCGAATGTTAAAAGAGAAAGATCTTTGGATTATTCTATAATTATGGCAATATGGTTCCATTTCTGTGTAAGTGTTTGCAAAACTTTTGTTACAATTGTCTCAGGCATGATTTTTTTTTCCTAGTGTAACCATTTTATCCACAATTGCTTTTACTCTAACACAATAATCACCGAATTTTTCATCATCTTTCATTTGGAGATTTTCAAAATATCTCTTCAATGTTTGAAGCCTTACTTGCTTCACTTGATTACTACCCTGGAATCCATCACTCAATTCTTTCCATGCAGCTTGTTTAGTTGTACAAGCGGCGATTCTAGGGAATATGCTTTTCTCCAATGCAGCTTGGAGATGAGAAAGAGCAGAACAGTTGCTCTTTTTCTCTTCTTTTCATGTTTCTTGTCTACGACACTTAGTGTTGTCTAGTCTGAGGGTTTTGTGTAGCCATCTTCTATTATGTACCACAAACCTCTTCCTATGAGCAAGATCTTCATATTTATAGACCAATACTCATAGTCATAACTGTAAAATTCTGGTATAGGTAAGATATTGTATGAGGCCATAGTTACCAAAAAACTCTCTTTATTTCATGGTTACAATAAAGTACTTTGTTGTTTGAAAGAAGGAAAGAAGAAGAAGGAAGAAAGAAGAGATTACAAACTTAAGTCAAATCTGACTTTTTCTACTCTATCATTCATTGCTTTGATACCAGATGTGGGGATGCTATCTCTTGATTCACAAAATTATCTACTACTTCTTCGTCGTCACTTATCAATATTATTTTTGGTGATTCTGGTTCTAAGATTTCCATTGAAATACTGTAGTGTGTATACTCTGATTCTTGTGGTGCAACTTGTATAGATTTTGACTGTTCAAATTGACTCCTGAATGAGTTTTCTTCAAAGTCTACCTTGTACCATGAGTCAGGATGCCTTTGATGTGCTATCACTACATTTTGAAGTTGGCTAAACACAATGTTGATCCCATAACCTCTTACTTTTTCATCAAACCTCTCTGCACCTTCTCTTGCTAGAATTGCACATAAGGCATGATAACAACCATTTGGTCTTATCATCAATGGCTCTTTACAATTTTATAATTTGGATCTTTTGTCTCTTCTACAAAAAAAAATAAGCCTCTTAGGCTTATTACACAAAAGTTCTACAATTTATGATTCCTTGAATCAAGTGAAAAATTTATCCTTCGATTACAATAATTGTCTCTTAGACAATGTCTTTCTTTCTTATATGATATATATTAAAAAAAATATATTACTATTTAATAGATTAAAAAATAATTGCTTTAAAAAAACTTTAGAAAAGCAATTATAGTTAATATATTAAATATAATATAATTAATTTTAATAATAATATATAAAAAAAAACTTTATATAAAAAAATTTATCCTTTGCAGGAATCGAACCCGTGACCTATTTCATGCAAGAATTCGTCCTAACCAACTCGGCTACCACTGCCGATGAGAACCCAAGGGCAAGATTACAAGTATATTCTGTTTTGGATCCGATTTCAACAAAAATAAAAAAAATTGAAGCTTTCACTATCGTTGGGTTTCGAACCCGCAGCCTGCAGGAAGGCGGGTACCTTATGGATGGCTCCATGAGCCAGTCAAGCTATGTGGCTCGACAGGAAGGCAAGGGAATCTTGCCTTCCTTATACTTTTCTCGGCCGTGCTTTAATTAATTTTTTTTTGGGGATTTTTGTCCCACATCGACCATGCGGAGGGCGATGAAGGTGTTTAAAACCTTCAGCGAGCGAATACTCACTCGATTGCCTTCGGGTAATCAGTGATCACCATTTTACCTCCTTCTCAAGCAATAGCTCCCCACCACATTGCTTCCTTTGAGCTTGTCATCTGTTGCCATGTTTCTTGTCCTCCTTCTGCCACATAATCGATATTTCTACCTCGTAATTGGTCTGCATCAGTTCTGAGTTGTCCAGTCTATGTCAGCCTTGTTCTCCTCTTGCCACATGGCGCTCTATGGTTGGTTCTTCTGAGTTGCTCCTCCTCGCATGCTTTTTGTGTGGGCCTGCTCTAGACCTCACCTTAGTTCATGAATCGCGGACCTTCCTCACCTCGGATTACATGCTACGGGCCCCACTCGACCTTGCCTCGATGCTCGTGTTGCCTGGTTCCTCCACCTCAGTCCTTGGGCCTGGTTCCTCCATAGACCTTGATTATAGCGCCCTCTCTGACTTTGGCTTTGATACCAGATGTGGGAACATGAGAATTAGGAGCAACAGGAAAAATGCAAAAATATTATATTCAACCTTGGAAACATAAGAATTACAAAGTTTAAATAGTGGTTGATTAAAAAACCTTAGGGAATATAGGAGAAGTTAGGAAAAGAAGAATAATAGGGAGGAAAGGAGAAAGGGAATTTGGTGTTGTCCGCCTTGCCGCCCATGCCGTCCAATCTGCCTATCAATTGCCGTCCAAGTCAAACTACCTACCCAGTCAGCTGCCATCCAAGGAGGTAAAAGGGTAAGATCCAAAGCTTACCGTTGCAAACAAATTTTTTACTCCTTTTAACTGGCTTAATTTCCAACATTCATTTCCTTTTCTTTTCCAAATTTTTGCACTGGAGATGTTTATATTGGTATTCTATAATCATTTATTATAATCTAGTTTTTCATTATTTTTGCAAAGATCTATCTTGATTGATTTCATTTACATTTGTAGGTATATAATAGGGCAAAATTGTCACTATCTTTGTTTGAAATACACTTCTCCTACTTATGCCACTGCATTGATGATAGTGGTACCAGCTATGACTTTTGTAATGGCCATCATCTTAAGGTAATCATATACACTTCATGTTCTTTCTTTCTCATGAGAACCTCATATCATAAGGATGTCAGATGTAGAATGTGAAAATAATACATGCCCTTGACCTCACCATCCACTTACCAATTCATCTGTTGAGTTTGTATTTTTAGTTTTTTTTGGTAGGAAAGAAACTCTTCATATTGCTCTTATAAAAAGTTTTTATTTATTTACATCCGACAATTTTTGACAAGCTAATAAAACTCTAGTGAATTATATTATGTTGGAGGATGCTCCATCCAAACAGGTTACTATGTGTCTTATTCTCAGGATAGTAAACACTCTTCAACTAATTTTTGGACATACGTCTTTACTGCTACACACATGGTCGATGTTGTCTTTTACCAATTTACATATTTTGATTATTTATTCAATTTTTAATGTTTTATTTATTTATTTACATGGTGGAATCGGTAGCCGCCACGAATTTGGACAGGCTATCTAGCTTTTTTATGGCCGCCATAGTATTCTACGTTGTCCGCCCGAAAGCCGCCACATAGATCTTCGCACAGTCCGCCCCTATAACCACCATGCCACAATCATTTTAAACCTTTTACGCCGCTAAAATCACTAGGAAAGGGACAAGCGTTTAGTTCGACGAGGCCCAATATTTGAACCTCCCCCCTTATGGGGTTTCAATTTTTAATGTTAGATATTATTTTTTAAATGTAAAAAAATTTAATCAATTAAATCATTTAAAAATCAGATTATATATTTTATTTTGGGAAGATTGGAAGATTGAGGGTTTTTAAGCTAAGTTTTAAAAAAATATTTAGGACTATTCTTTTTTACATCTAATTTACTACTACGATTATCTATAGGAAAAGAAGAGTAACCATGTAAAACAAGGATATATAAATATAGATACAATAGGTAGTGCTATCATTAATGGTAAGAATAGAAAAAAATGCTACCTTCGAGATTTTTTGATCTACTAAGGCCACCATGTCATAGAATATCCATAGAAAATGAGTTCTCCTTGAGTAAGAGCTCTAGCCTAATTAACCATTGCATCTATCACCTTGTGTTGGTCTCTAAAGATATGTATGAACTCCACTATCTCAAAGCATTGTTGGGTCATCTGAATTTGCTCAAGTATTCTTTGTAGTCTCCAATTGTATTCTTTTTATTGTTTAGCCCTTTTAAGTTGTTAATGATAATTTGGGAGTCTAATTTCACCTTAATTTTCCTCCACCCCACCTTTAGAGCCTCCTATAATCCCCTTTATATGGCATATCTTTTTCTTACTTGGTATTTTAAAGTAGTTAATCATAAGATACCTAGGTTTTTTGCGAAGATAAAAGAAAGTACCCCATTCGAGAGATGGTCTATTCCCTTATAATCGCTCTTCCTCTATTTTCCCTTGAGGTCCTATCCGTATTAATCTTACCTAGTACTTTTGAAGGAATTTTCTAATTCCCAATTTTGATTACTTGTTAAATATCTTATTTGATTGTTTATCTATATGATTGTTTGTTAATTTATTTTCTATTTCAATATGGGTTTAATCTTATGATTCAGCTAAAAAATGTAAAATTCTCATCCTATTAGATTACATAGATAATAGGTCAAATCACTATAACTATCAGTTGTAATAATGTATATTACTACTTACTAGTTCATTCTATTATTTTTGCATCAAACTTTCATATTTCTTATTTATTCACCCAACTCTTCTCATCCCTCTCCCTTTCTCCTTTAAAAATATTCATTTTCTTACCATTTTTCATCAAGTATTATACCATGATAAGGTCTCATTGTAAAATATTCATTTTCTTACTAATTTTCATCAACTATTGTACCATAATAATGTCTCATTGTAATGTCCTATAAGAAATTATACTTTTTAATTATTATAATGTCCTATAAGAAATCATATTTTTAAATTTTTAACTTTTAGTGAGATATCTATTAAACAAGTAAATAAATATGGCTATTACATTAACCGAAAAAATATTTGGCAGAACCTTGGCCTTGAGCATGCTTTTTATCATAAGGTTCTTTCATTTAGCTGCCCATTTTGCTAAAGACTATAGTTTGCACTCAATTGTCTTTCAATACAATGCTTCTTGCAATTATCTATACCTAGCATTGTTGAAATTTATTACTTTTTCCAACATTTATCATACATGTGTGTTGAGTTTATAGAATGGAGAAGATAAATCTAAGAGATGTTCACAACGGGGAAAGATAGTAGGGACGCTACTCTCTGTAAGTGGGGTATTGTTGTTGAAATTTTACAAAGGACTTGTTCTTCAATTTTGTGGATTGGATCTATTCATATTCATTTAAAAAAAAAGGAAAAGAGTATTCGACTTGCACAAGATGGAGAAAAATATTGGATTAAGGGTACACTTCCCTTAGTTGCTACTTGTTTACTCTTTTTCATATTCTATAACCTCTAGGTGATAGACATCCTATTTTGATTGAAAATATGTTAAAATCATATCTAATACATGCAACTATTTAAATGACTTGTCAATTTATGTGCAACATAAACTAGAGTTGTAAAGAGATATCGAGCGCAATTTTCAATTACCACATGAATTTGCTTTGTGGGAACATTACAATAACTTGTAGTAATCTTTGCATTTGAAAGAGATATTTTAGTGTGGCATTTGGGATGGGACTTCAACATTCTAACTGTAGTTAACATCATAAGAATATCATGGAATCATACACTTCTTTAATCAGGATGTGAACTTCATATTCATTATGCTAAAATGTGTAATGGTATTTATCTTCTTTTTATTTTGTTCATATTCTTCACATAGGGAGTGGTGGGAATAGGTATTTCATACTCTTTGTAAGCTTTTTGTCTAGCCTAGAAAGTACTTGTGTTTGCCAATGCCTTCTCTCCCTTGAGGATTGTAATTGTAGCTTTTATGAGATCCATCATACTTGGCGAGACAATCCAGTTATGGAGGTAGGTCATTTTACCCAAAATTTGGGATCTAATTGAGGTTTTGTTTTTTGTTATCTAAGAGTTGTCTTTCCATGTTTCTAACTTCCTTGACTAGATTTTAAATCTTTTCCTTTATTTCCTACTATGTTTGATTACCATTTGCATGGGGATTGACGGTAATATCACTCTCTATTATTTGATAGGAGCATTACCTAGCCTCCTAAGGGAATGAAACATAAAATGAATTTATAGAAGGTTGGAGAGGATGGAAATTTTCTCTATGGGCATTTTTACTTCTTGAATTAACATATTTTCAATGCAGATGGTCTCCTTAAAAATTTGTGGAAATATATTTTCTCCATATTGCTAGATAAGAATGCTCATATCAAAGTGGAAAGCATGAATACAATATAGATATGTCTGGGCAAGGGATGGCTAGAAATCATGTGGAATTATTTTACACATTCTTTTAAATCAAACATTGATGTCAAAGATATTTTCTTAGCGTACCTATTTAATGAATGAGTGTTGAGTGAACAACAAGAAAGGATCTCTAGAGTCATCAAACGTACCAACAAGAGCTTTCACAAAATCGTACCATGTGCAAATGCTTCCATATTCTAAATATTTGTACCACAATAAAGCTTTCCCTTTGAGATAAAGAAAAATCAACTTGATCATCACATCCTTAGATGCAACATTATGCATAGTATCTAGGGAAGCTACATTTTGAAAATATTCAAATGTAGTCTTTTATGTGCCATCAAAGCTTGGTAAGGTCTTCAAAGAAACTTTGAGAATATTGTGCAAATGTGGGATATTAAGGGGACTTGCATCATTCCATCGGGGATAATGTTGTTGAGCCAAAAATATCTAGGATGACATTGATTTCTTTCACAATTCTTGGATTCTTCCTTCAGTTGGAAGTCACCGGATGAGTATGATTCCTCTGCTAGTGAGGTCAAAAATACTCATCAAATCTCAAGTCCTCTGAGAAAAGCAAGATCTAACTAGGGTTTTGAAGGTAATCTATCATGGATCTAAATTTGAATTTTTAGCAAAGTCTCCAGGTGATTGAAGAGGATTACTGGTTTAAAACAAGGTATCACCAAACCTTGATTTATCTAAATGGTGGGACACAAATCCCACCGGGTATACCAAAAATTATTGGTCCAAAATATGCCTAAGGTAAATTGTGTGCCCAAGACTTGGAAAATATTGAATGACCAATCAAGTTATAGAGCTCGACAAGGTCAATCTCTAGAGAAGGCTAGCTCATGTAAGGTTCTAACTAGCTAAAATATACAATAGGGGGAAAAGGGTGCAGAAAAGAATAACCATAGCTGAAGCTAGAACTTAAGATGTTATAGATTAAGCAACACCAAGAAGTGCACAAAGGTCATGAAATGGAAAAACATCCAAACCTTCTAATAGATAAACCAATTTTATCAAATGCTAAATAATATTCTTCAATAAATTTTTAGTCCAACAAATGTAAATTCTATATTCAGAGAACAAGTTTATGAAAAAATTGAAGAAGTAAAATTAATGCTCTACACATTCATCTAGCTAAAATAGAAAAATTCATCCACTCATACATACATATTCTACAAAAATGGTGAACCAGAGACCAAATAGATATCTGAGTAGTATTGATTTCTTAAAGAACTCTTCATACATGCAACTTGTAAATGCCTAAGAGCTGACCTTTTTCACAAGAGGCCATTGTTCTTATTTATAATTTTTCCTATGGTTCAATATTTTGAATTAAAAAATATTTTGGTTTGAAAAACTGTTACAACAAAATGTCAAATGAGACAGGCTGGCAGCACATCATGCAAAAGCCACTCATCTAAACTAAGTTATTATGCATAATTTTTGGTCATGCGTTAACTATTTCCTGTATGTGTGAAAGCAGTAGGAATGGGTCTTAATATGGTTTATTCCTCATTCTTGAAATCTTTTCTGGTTGTAGATCTACAACTAATATATCAAGCCAAAACTCCTCTAAAGATTCTACTCTCTACAAGTCATTGCGGTTGCATCACAAAGACAAGTCACAACATCACACTTTGTTCCCATCTTTGAGTTTTTCAAGTCTTGGAAATCACGACATAAATACATATCAAAATTTCATGACACACTTTGTACTTAGAGCCTTTGAAGCCATTGTGACCATGATGGAGAGATAAGCTACAATATTGTACCATTCTCCTAATTTTAGACATCCCAATCACTTATCATCGTGATGTGGAGACATCTCATGATTTCATGACATGGACACATATCATGATTTCATGATGCTCTTTACACTTAGAGCCTTTCAAGCTATTGTAACCATGATGTAAAAATCTATGGTAGTTTTTTGATACTTCCTCCACTCTGAGCTATTCAATCTCTCATGATCGTGACTTGGAGATATGTCATGATTTCATGACTATTTTTTACCTTGAGCTTTCTTATACCTCCATGACCACGATATAGCAACATGTCATGATTTTATGTCTAATTTTTTATTTAAAAATTTTAGTCCTTCTAGCTTTATTCTTCACACTTATCTACAAATGATCCTATTTATTTCTTGCCATTGAAGTGAAATTTATCTAGCTACTACTGTAACTAATTATATCATATCTATTTGTAGCCTTATATCTTTTTGTTAGAAAAATGAGTTGGCTAGGTGAGGAGAACACTAAAAATATCCACATTCATGGTGACTCATAGGGGGACATTGCTTGTGAGGTTGTAGAACATAGACAAACTTAACTCGAATAAAATAACATAAAAATGTAAGCTTAGTGAAGGGAGGGCTAACATAGGGAAAGTGAATACGATAATAGCTACTGGGAAAAAAGAAGAACGAAAGTAGGGCACATGTGATTACAAAAGAGTGCTACCAATAAGAAATAAAGGATATACAAATATGGAAAGGATATGGACAAAATAGTTAATGAAAATCCAAAAAACAAGGGTAGAAGGGATGGGTATATGGATAAAAGCAAAGAAAATAGAAAATAGTACTAGAGACAAAGTAAAGAGAAGATAAAATAAGATAATTGGAGGTACACAACCTAAGGGAAAACCCAAAAAAAATATACCTCAATATTCCAAAACAGATAGATTGCATGAGATGACACTTTTTTTGGTCACCATCTATTTTCTTGTGTCTCTCTTGCTTTCTCACATAGGCAAGTAGAGATTTATTTAGCTACTTATACTTCATCATATAAATATTTATTTGCACCTTCATGCTTATCCTCATACAAAGAGTTTCATCTTTTACTTTTTGTTACATATTCATCCTTACATAGAGCAGAGCCAAGCGAGGTCGCTTTGTCAACTGACATCTGTAAACTAACTCGTCTCTGATCCCATAAATCTCTTAGCACCTATTGATTTTTCAATTCATGTGTCAACTAAGTTTTAGACTTGTGTTACCCTACATTCAACTGATATCATAATGCATATTGGATGATATTTTCCTTGTTTACACGAGTTTTTAGGTTCTTGCTTATGCTGAATTACACTTCCACACGTATACAATCTACCTTTGTCCATTGGGCTATAGAGTTGAGAAAACAATAATGGGAGATAAATAAAATGAAGGAGCCAAGGAAGAGACCTATAAAAAGGAAAATATAAATGGTTGAAAATAGTGTTGAGTAATAGGCTTTGACAACTACGTCAGATATCACATTTGATCTTACAAAAACCTGTTGCCCTAGAAAATGTAATAATTTGGTTGTCTTGTCTTCTCCATCTCCTTTTATTCATCATAATTATA
Source organism: Wollemia nobilis (assembly GCA_028583015.1). NCBI lineage: Eukaryota > Viridiplantae > Streptophyta > Pinopsida > Araucariales > Araucariaceae > Wollemia > Wollemia nobilis. The sequence goes on from JAQPPZ010016670.1 coordinate 4,407,030, forward strand.
TGTACATAGTGATGTAAGACACACTCTCTCTCACGGGCCTGCCTTACTTACCCATTATAGCTATAATGGATCATTTTAACTTGTCAATTATGTACACCAAAATGTGATGTGTACACCTACATCTAGCTTTCAATTTTTTTGTGGGCTCACCCCCCAAACCTACAATGTCTTGACTGTATGATACAAAATTTGAGTTGGTCTTTGTGATGACCTTGCCATGGTTCCCAATTTACATCAACCCCATTAATATTCTATTCTGATTTTACCGCTTGCTCTAAAATTTCTATCCTCTAGGCCTGAGTGGTATATCAAAAGATGATATTATCTTGATATCTTTGTAATTGAATGATAGATGTTCATGCGATGCATTCAAGTATGAAATCTCCTATAATATCATTTGGTTTGTCATCCATATTTTATTTTCTTCTATTATCTTCACCTTCTAAATCACTTTCCAAAGGTGGTGATAATTACAGCCCTCTATATTCCATTGGGTTTGAAAACCAACCATTGGTTTATTATAGATTTTCTAACTAGAGGATGGACAAACAAAACTAGAATGAGTCAACCATGCTTTTGGTAGATTGGTTGATTCTAACCTTACTTCATATGTAAGTTCCTTAATAAATCTCATACTTTTCTCCTTATATCTCTCAACACATAAAGGGTGCAAGCCTTGATTTGGTGCCATGATGAACTTCTTAGCAAATGGGATTAGTATCTAACCTTACTCCTAGATCACATATCCTTACATTTGTTTCAATAAATCTTGAGATAAACATATTTCAAATGATGGGGGTATTTCAATTACATCCATATCTTTGATTATAGTTAAAAATGGATGCCCACATATTAGCATTAGAAATTTGTGCAGTGTTCTTGTCCTCTTAAATTGCTTCTCTTTAAAATATAATGTTTTTGGTTTCAGTGTATCTGGCCTCAAACCTAAAATTCGGTAGATTCTTATTGGCATGATCGAGACCTCAGCCTTTGGATCCATTACACAATTATGCAAAATACCCTTTTCCAAAAATAGAACGAAGAAGAATGACTTTTTGAGGTAATAGGAAGGGGGTCTCATGCAAGTGCATCATTGATATCTAGTAATTTTCCAATGGAAACATCAATCAAGTCCACTTTTAAAGATACCAAAAACTCTCTCCTTAACCCTATCGACACAGGAATAGTTCTTTTGAAAAGGCTATGAAACCATTCCATCATCTACGTTCTTTGTTCCAATGTTATAGTGGGAAGATACAATCCCTTATATACCTTCAACCTCTTTTGATTTATTTATTGACTTTGTTAGGAGGGGATTTGATTAAAAAATTTACCCTTTGTATTGATGCTTTGTTCTGGTAGAGGTAGGGTGTCAACATCTTCACATCCCTTAGGATGAGATGTTATGATATTTATCTCTTCCTAGTGTTCATAATCTTGTACTGCATTACAAGCCATTATATTATCCATGAAAGGGAACCTTACCATTTGTCTAAAGTGGATCCTATCTTCATCAATATGGGGTTCATTATGGAACAAGGGCATAACTGGAAACAAAGTTTGATTGGCTTTCTGATCTCCATCACTATAGTGATATATCTCCTTTTATGAACCTATCTTTTCTACTATTGTCAGCCTAAAATAGTTGGGTTTATGAAGATGTTGTGTAACTGATCCATAGTAATTAAGGTTTTGTTTTTTGTTCTCTAAGAGTTATCTTTCCATGTTTCTAACTTCCTTGACCAACTTTTGAATTTTTTCCTTTAATTTTTTCTCTGTTTGATGATCATTTGCATGGGGATTGGTAGGAATATCACCCTCTATTATTTGATAGGAGCATGACCTAGCCTCCTAAGGGAATGAAACATAAAATGAATTTACAAAAGGTTGGATAGGATGTGAATTTTCTCTAGGGGCATTTTTCTTGCTTGAATTAACATATTTTCAGCATAGATGATTTGTAGAAATATCTTTCCTCGATATTGTTGGCTAAGAATGCTCATATCAAAGTGGAAAGCATGAATATAATATATATATATATATATATATATATATATATATATATATATATATATATATATATATATATGCCTAGGCAAGGGATGGCTAGAAATCATGAGGAATTATTCTCCATATTATTTTAAATCAAATATTGAAGTCAAAGATATTTTCATGAGGTGCTTGTTTAATGAATGAGAGTTGAGTGAGCAACAAGAAAGGATCTCCAGAGTCATCAAATGTATCAATAAGAGCTTCCATAAAATTGACCCATGTGTAAATGCTTCCATTTTCCAAATATTTATACCACAACAACACTTTCCCTTTGAGAGAAATAAAGAGCAACTTGATCATCACATCCTTAGACAAAATATTGTGCATAGTAGCCAAGGAAGCTACATCTTGACAATATTCAAATGCAATATTTTTTGTGTCATCAAAGATTGGTAAGGTCTTCAAAGCGGTTTTGGAAATATTGTGCAGATGCAGGATATTAAAGGGACCTTCATCATTCCATCGAGTATAATGTTGTTGAGCCAAAAATCTCTAGAACAACATTGATTCCTTTCACAATTCTTGGAATATTCCTTTAGGTGGGAGTCACCATTTGAGCATGATTTCTCCATTGGCGAGGTCGAGACTACTCATCAAATATCGAGTCCTCCAAAAAAAGCAAGATCTAACTAGGATTTTTAAGGTAACCTATTGTGGATCTAAACTTGGAATTATAGTAGAGTCACCAGGTGGTTGAAGAGGATTATTGGTTTAAAATAAGATATCACCAAACTCAGATTTATCTAAATAGTGGGACGTAGGTCCCATCGGGTATGCCAAACATTGTTGGTCTAAAATCCACCTAAGTTAAATGTGCATCCAAGACTTGACCAATATTAAATGATGGATCAAGCTATAGAGCTCGACAAGGTCAATTTCTAGAGAAGGTTTTCTCCTATAAGGTTCTAACTAGCTAAAATCTACAATGGGGAAAAGTGTGTAGAAAGGAGTAAACGTAACTGAAGCTAGAACTTAATATGGTATATATTAATTAACATCAAGAAGTGCATAAAGGTCATAAAATGAAATAAACATCCAAACCCCCTAATATACCAATAAATTTTATCAGATTCAGAATTATATTCTTCAATAAATTTTTAGTCCAGTAGATGTAAATTTCAAAACTAGAGAACAAGTATATGAAAAAATCCAGGAAGTAGAATTATTGCTCTACACATTCATCTAGCTAAAACAAAAAAAATCATCCACTCATACATACATATTATGCAAAAATGATGAACAAGAGGTCAAACAAAGATCTAAGTTGTATTTATTTTTTCAAAAACTCTTCATATATGCAACTTGTAAACGCCTAAGAGCTGACCTTTTTCACAAGAGGTCATTGCTTTTATTCATAATTTTTTCTATGGTTCAATATTTTGAATTACAAAAGAGTCTTAGTTTGAAAATATTTATAGCAAAATGTCAGACGAGCCAGGCTGGTAGCACGCCATGCAAAAGTTGCTCATCTAAATTGAGTTATTATGCATGATTTATGGTTGTGCATTAACTACTATTTGCATGCATGAAAGCAGTGGGAATGGGTCTCAATATAGTTCATCGATCATTCTTGAAATCATTTATAGTCATAGATCTGTAACTAACATGTCAAACCACTATTCCTCTAAAGATTTTGCTCTCTGCAAGTCGTTGCAACTACATCGCGGAGACATGTCATGACATCGTACTTCATTCTTGTCTTTGAGTTATTAGAGTCTTGGTGATCATGGTACAAATACATGTCACAATTTCCCTACATCCTTTGTACTTAGAGCCTTTCAAGCCATTGCGACCGTGATGCAGAGACAAGCTACAATGTCACACCATTCTCCTGCTTTCAGACCTCTCGATCACTTGTCATCATAACATGGAGATATGTCATGATTTTACAATGTGGAGACATGTCATAATTTCATGATATCCTTTTTACTTAAAGCCTTTCAAGCCATTGTGATTGTGACACAAAAACATGTTGCAGTTTCATGATACTTCCTCCCCTCTAAGTTGCTCAATATTTTGTGACCGTAACATGGAGACATTATTGATTTCATGATTATTTTCTACCTTAAGCTTTCCCATACCTTCATGACCATGAAAAATTATGTGTCATGATTTTGTGACTAGCTTTGTCTTTGGAAAATTTAGTGCTTATCTACAAATGACCCTATTTGTTTCTTGTCATTGGAGTGAAACATATTCGGCTAACGTTGTACCTGATTCTACCATATCTGTTTGTAGCCTTAGATCTTCTTATTACAAAAAGAAGTTGGGTGGGTGAGGAGAACACAAAAAAAACCCACATTCTGGGCAACTCATAGGAGGACCTTGCTTGCGAGGTTGCAAAATACAAGCAACTTTATATTTTAGAAAAACATAGATAAACTTAACTAGAATAAAATAGGACAAAAAGGTAAGTTGAGAAAAAGGAGGGCTAACACAGAGGAAGAGAATACGATAATGGCCACTGGGCAAAAAATAAGAACGGAAGTGGGTTACATGTGCTTACAAAATTGTGCTATCAAAAAGAAAGAAGGAATATACAAATATGAAAATGATATGGACAAAATAGTGAATGAAAATACACATAACAAGGGCAGAAGGGATGGGTATACAGGTAAAATCAAAGAAAAAAAATGGTACTAGAGATAGAGAAAAGAGAAGACAAAAAAGGATAATTAGAGGTACATAAACTAATGGAAAACCCAACAAAAACATACCTCAATATGCATATTCCACTATAGTGCAGAGTTGCTTCCAAAATAGATATATTGCCATGAGATGACATTGTTTTTTGATCACCATCTATTTTTCTTGTGTCTCTCTCACTTTCTCACACAAGTAAGCAGATATTTCATCATCTGCTTATACTTTATCATAGAAAGCTCTGTTTGCACCTTTACACTCATCCTCATACAAAAAGTTTCATATTTTAATTTTTGTTACATATTCATCCTTATATAGAGCAAGTATGGGCAAGGTCACTTCGTTAGCTAATGTCTATAAACTTACTCCTCTTTAATCCCATAAATATTTTAGCACCTCTCAGGTTGTCTATTCAAATGTCAAACGATTTTTAGACTCATGATATCCTACATTTAGCTGACATCATAACACATATTGGATGATGTGTTTCCTAGTTTACATGAGTTTTTAGATTCCTACTTACGCCAGATTAGACTTTCGTATGTATACAATATACGTTTGTCCATTGGGCTACAGAGTCTAGAAAATAACAATAGGGGAGAAATAAAATGAAGGATCCAAGGAAGGAACCTAGAAAAAGGAAAATTTGAATGGTGTAAAACAATATTGAGTAATAGGATTTGATGGCTATGTTAGATAACACATATGATCTTTCGAAATCCCGTTTCTCCAAAAAATGTAATAATTTATTTGTCATTTCTTCTCCATCTCCTCTTGTTCATCATAAGTATATGTACATGATGATGTAATACACACACACTCTCAGGGGCCTACCTTACTTACCCATTATGGTTGTAATCAATCATTTTATTCACTTGTTAGCTATGTACACCAAAAGGTGACGTGGACACCCACGTTTAGATTTCAATTTTTTTGTGGGGTCATCCCCTAAAACTACAATATCCTGATCGTATGATACCAAATTTGAGTTTTTATTTGTGATCACCTTGTCATGGTTACCAAATACCACCAACGCCATTAAAATTCCATTCTAATTTTACCGCTTTCTCTAAAATTTTTGTACTCTAGGCATGAGTGGTACATCGAAAAGCTGATCTTGTCTTGCTAGCTTTGCAACTAAATGATAGATGTTCATGCGATGCATTCAAGAATGGACTCTCCCAGAATCACATCTGGTTTTCCACCCATATTTTATTTTCTTCTATTATCTTCACCTTTTGAGCACTTTACAAAGGTGGTAAGAATTACAGCCCTCTATATTCCACCGTGTTTGATAATCAATCATTGGTTTATTATAGATTTTTTGACCATAGGATGGACAATAAAAAATAGAATGAGTTAACCATACTTTTGGTAGATTGATTGATTCTAATATTACTTCATATGTAAGCTCCTTAATAGAGCTCATACTTTTCTCCTTATATCTCTCAACACAAAAAGGGTGCAAGCCCTGATTTGGTGCCATGATGACCTTCTCAGCAAATAGGATTAGTATATGACTCTACTCATTGATTACACATCCTTCCATATATTTTAGTAATTCTTGAGATAAACATATCCTGAACAATGGGGATATTTCAATTACTTCTATATCTTGAATTATAGTTAAATTTTAATCCGTGCACATCAACATTGGGACTTTGTGCAATGTTCCCATCCTCTTAAATTATTTCTTTTTGAAATACAATAATTCTATCTTTGGTGTATCTAGGCTTAAACCTAAACTTCTACAAATTTCTATTGGCATGATCAAGACCTGAGCCTTTGGATCCATTACACAATTATGCAAAATACCCTTTTCCAAAAAGAGAGAAAAATAGAATGGAGAAGAATGGCTTTGGCTTTTTAGGGTAATAGGAAGGGTTTCTTGTGCAAGTGCATCATTGATCTCTGGTAAGTTTTAAATGGGAACATCAATCAAGTATACTTTTTGTGATACCAATAACTCTCTCCTTACCCCTATTGACATAAGCATAGTTTTTTTGAAAATTTTATGAAACTGTTCCACCATATTTGTTCTCCATTCCACTATTACAATAGAAAAATATAGTCCCTTATATACCTCCAGCCTCTTCTGATGTACTGATTGAATTTTTGAGGATGGATTTTGAATAAACACTTGACCCTTTAAATAGATGCTTTGTTCTAGTAGAGGTAGGGTGTTAGCATCCTCACATTCCTTGGGCTGAGATGTTATGAGACCTGTCTCTTCCTAGTGTTCATAATCTTGTATTGCATTACAAGCCATTATGTTATCCATCGAAGGGAACCTTCCCATTTGTCCAAGTTGGATCCTATTTTCCTTAATCTAGGGTTCATTGTAGAACATGGGCATAATTAGAAAAATAAATTTTGATTGCCTTCCTGCTCTTTGTCACTATCATGATGTATCTCCTTTTCTGAACCTATCTTTCCCCTACTATTAGCTAAAAATAGTTGGGTTGATGAAGATGTTGTGTAACTAACCCATAGTAATTGAGGTTTTATTTTTTGTTCTCTGAGAGCTATATTTCCATGTTTCTAAATTTATTGACCAACTTTTGAATCTTTTCTTTTAATTCCTACTTGTTTTGATGATCGTTTGCATGGGGATTGGCAGGAATATCACCCTCTATTATTTGATAGGAGCATGACCTGGCCTACTTAAGGAATGAAACATGAAATGAATTTACAGAAGGTTGAAGAGAATGGGAAGTTTCTCTAGGGGGGATTTTTTCTGCTTGAATTAACATATTTTCAGCGCAGATGGCCTCCTTGAAAATTTGTGGAAATCTCTTTTCAACAAATTGCTGGATAAGAATGCTCATATCATAGTGAAAAGCATAAATATAATACATATATTCCTGGGAAGAGGATGACTAAAAATCATGAAAAATTCTTCTCCACACTAGACATTGAAGTCAAAGATATTTTCATGGGGTTCTTGTTTGATCAATGAGAGTTGAGTGAGTGAGCAGTAAGAAAGGATCTCTAGAGTCATCAAATATATCAATAAGAGCTTCCACCAAATCATCCCATGTGCAAATGCTTCCATATCCAAAATATATGTACCATAACAATGCTTTTCCTTTGAGAGAAAAAAAGAGCAACCTAATCATCACATCCTTAGACATAATATTGTGCATAGTAGCCAGGGAAGCTACATCTTAACAATGTTCAAATGCAGTCTTTATTGTACCATAAAATATTGGTAAGGTATTCAAAGCGTCTTTGGGAATATTATGTAGATGCAAGATATTAAGGGGGTATACATCATTCCACCGAGGATAATGTTGTTGAGCCAAAAATATATAGGATGATATTTATTCCTTTCACAATTTCTAGATTCTTCCTTTAGGTAGGAGTCACTCGATAAGCATGATTTCCCTATTGGTAAGGTTGAGACTACTCATCAAATCTTGAGTCCTCCAAGAAAAGCAAGATCTAACTAGGGTTTTGAAGGTAACCTATTGTGGATATAAATTTTAATTTACAACAGAGTCATCAGGTGATTGAAGAGGATTACTGATTTAAAACAAGGTATCACCAAACACTGATTTATCTAAATGGTGGGATGTAGGTCCCATCAAGCATGCAAAAAACTATTGGTCCAAAATCTACCTAAGGTAAAATGTGCACCCAAAAATTGACCAATATTGAATTACCAATCAAGCTATAGAGCTCAACAAGGTCAATATCTTCAAAAGGCTAGCTCCTATAATGTTCTAACTAGCTAAAATCTATAATGGGGGGAAAAGGGTGCATAAAGGAATAAATATAGTTGAAGCTAGAACTTAATATGGTATAGATTAAGCAACATTAAGAAGTGCACAAAGGTCATGAAATGAAACAAAAATCCAAACCTCCTAAAAAAACAACCAATTTTATTAGATGTAAAATAAAAATTTTCAATAAATTTTTAGTCTAGTACATGTAAAATCTAGAACCAGAGAACACATATATGAAAAAATATAGGAAGCAAAATTAATGCTCTACACATTCATCTCGGTAAAACAAAATAATTAATCCACTCATACATACATATTCTACAAAAATGGTGAACCAGAGGCCAAACAGAGATCTAAGCTATATTGCATTTTTCAAGAACTCTTCATACATGCAACTTGTAAACACCTAAGAGTCAACCTTTTTCACAAGAGGCCATTGCTCTTATTTATAATTTTTTCTATGGTTCGATATTTTGAATTACAAAAGAGTCTTGGTTTGAAAAACTATTACAACAAAATATTAGACGAGCTAGGCTAGTAGCACACCATGCAAAAGTCGCTCATCTAATATGAGTTATTACACATGGTTTTTGGGTCATGCATTAACTGTTGTCTACATGCATGAAAGTAGTGGGAGTGGGTCTCAATTTGGTTCATCCTATTAGAATGTTTCCCTATTGAGTTGTCATTGATGTCAAAGGCTGACTTGGTTGCTAGATTATTCAAGGCAGATGGTTTACTTGCACCCCTAAGGAATCAAAGGTTTATTTGATATTAAAGTGAAACCCACCCATGATTATTCAAGGCATATGGTTTACTTACACCCATAAGAAATCAAAGGTTTATTTGATATTAAAGTAAAACCCACCCGTGAGGTTTATTTAATATTAAAGGGAGGGGTTAACTTTTATAAGTAAATAAAGAGTAAGATTTCAAGTTTAAAATACAAAAATGATTCTATTGAGTGGGCCGATGTCTTGGGTGCAAATAGAAAAATATGAAAGATTCAAATATATATAAAATCCAGAGTTCACTTCACTATATAATTGTGGTTTTATCAAATGTCTTTGAGAGCATAGTAGAAGGGTGTAGCAGTCAAAGTCGTAGAGTTCATTTTGGATGTGGTTTTTGGTTAAGTGTCTTCGATATACATGGGCGATCGAAAACTAGTGTTGGAGACGAAATGAAAGTTCATCATTGAAGCCACAAAAATATCGATAGCAAACAGACACAACATAGTGGTTTGTTTTTTGTGGTAATAGAAGAATTTTTGAACCCATAGTTTGTAGAGAAGCAAGATTCACTTGCTCGAGCAACATCTTGAAGATCTGATCAGCAGTCACGACTAAGAGTAACAGAGCTCGTGTAGATGAAGGTTAATTTTGGAGGTTGATTTTAGTGAAGGTCCCACACTATTGGTGCTACAATCAATAAGAGACAGTGTTGGTGTCGTTGGGAGCATTTTAGCAGGTACAAGTGTCATTGGTGAAATGTGGATATAAATATAAGTTATGCGAGTAGAATATCTCAAAATTATTTATCGGAGCATTAATTTGATTGAAATTTATGAACATCGACTATTCCTACATGGAGGCAGCAGTGATGTGATTAGACCCAACATAAAATCCAAAGGTGAATATTTGTTGTTGTCCAGTTATGCTTTGATGAAAGAGGTGTCTTTCTAAAGGTGAGTAAATTGTAAATATTTTTGAACAACACAAAATATTCATGTTTGAGTCCCATGCTATGGACATGAAATGAAGTAAGATTCACTAAACAAGTTTGATTGAGCATCGTTGAGATCACATGAAAAGAGTTACAATGTAAATGATCAAAAAAGAATTATAAATTGAGGATAGAATAGATTCCAGAGCAGTAGTTGAATACAAAGTTGTGAATCTACAAAACATTGAAGGTGCGAAGTCAGTTTATTTTACTGTGCACCGGATTGGTAGCTACCTCAAAAGGGCACTTTGTGATATAGCATTGGAATTATCGAAACATGCATCTCGTTGTGGTACTTAAGTATGAGAATTTATTTTGATTTTTAATGGAAGGTTTGGGAAAGCAAGTTGTTGTTTGGTACTTCCTGTTACCTATTCTAGGAAGTGAAACAGTTTCTTTCTCAACACCATTATGAACCACTTTATAAATAAGAACAAGAGTATTGATTTATGAGGTAGTATGTTTGTTTAACAATGGACGACCAAATCACCAAATCACCTAAGACACGTTTGCAAAGTTTGTGAGGGACTATCATTATAGAGTGGATGAAGATTGAACAAAAAGCATCGTATGCGATATATGTCAAGCAAAAGAGACTAGAGGTGAATAGAAATTGTGAAGAGTCCACATATTCATCTATTGACCAGAACAACAATTGATTGTACCACATGGTGCCCTATTTTTGAGCATTGTCTAAACTATTAATGATTAGAGAAATTATAATTGATTTTCTTCATTAGAATAATATCCATTAATAGGTGTTCATATAGGTTTTACGCAACTCCTTGTAACGTCGTTGCTGAAGCAAGCTAGCATAAGAGTTTTAGTGAAATACGCATGCATCATGAATATATAAGATATTGGTAGTGTAGGGTTCAATGCAACAAGGATAAATAGATTGAAAATAGTAGCATTATCAGAGGTTGGTCACAGTGTGTAGAAAGCTTTGGGATCAGCAAATGAAGCTGACAGTAGCAAGGGTAGAAGAGTGCATTCATGATGACAACACATTACGGATGGAGTGATCTCACGTAGGTGGACACATCACAAGTGACAATGACAAATGTTGACAAATGAGATAAAATTATATGCAGTATTTGTAAGTATATTTGGAGCATATTTGAGCAGTTTTGGATTAGATTTTGTGGAGCATATTTGAGTAGTTTTGGAATAGATTTTGTGGAGCATATTAGAATAATTTTGGACCAGATTTATAAGTAGAATATTGTGCCCATGAATTTATGGGATTGATGTCTCCTGTAGATTAGTGCCCATGAACTTGAGCAATGGGATTGGTGTCTCCTACGGGTTGGTGCCCACGAAGTTAAGCAAGGGTATTAGTGTCTCTTGTGGATTGGTGTCCATGAAATTGTATAAGGGGATTGGTATATATTATAGGTTTGTGCCCACAAACTTGAGCAAGGGGATTGGTATCTCTTGTGGGTTGGTTCCCACAAACTTGAGCAAGGGGATTGGTATCTCCTGTGGGTTGGTTCCCACAAACTTGAGTAGGGGGTTTGGTGTCTCCTATGGGTTGGTTCCCATGAACTTGAGCAAGGGGATTGGTGTCTCCTATGGATTGGTGTCCATGAAATTGAGAAAGGGATTGGTGTCTCCTATAGATTGGTGTCCATGAAATTGTATAGGGGATTGTTGTCTCCTGTGGGTTGGTGCCCATGAAATTTATTGAAGAAATATATAAGCAATATTTTATCATGGTTTTATTCTGAAAGGGTGTTTTCATGTAAAATAATTGTCTCTAATGTGTATGTAAATTGTGCATTGAATTATTATTGCCTTCATATTATTGTTGTTATCATTTGGAAAGAAAATTTTTATCTTATATTTTTCACCCCCCTCTCAGTATAAGCTTGTGTTCTTAAATTGGTATCAGAGTAGGTTCCTTCATGAAAGCCTAACCTCTTGAAGGAAGATATTACAAGGACACACATGGCTAAGATGGTGAAAGAAGATGATCCTGTTGACAAAAACCAGGAAATGGAGAATGATTCAGAAAATGAAGAGGAAGCCATAGTTGACATAGAAGAGGAACTTATTGTTGCTCTTGAAGAGTTGAAAATACTTAGAAAGAAAGACTCAAGATTGAAGATTCAAGTACAAGAGGATGAGAAGAAAAAGGTAAATTTGTCGCAAGAACTCATTGACTTGAAAGTTAAAGTTGAAGAGGCAAAGAAAATTGAAGAAGGTATGGCTGAGTAGTTAAAGGCAAAAGAGTTGGAATATGAAAAACTAGAACATGAGGTTGTCTCTCTAAGGAAGGAAGTGAAAAAATCAAATGATAAGCTACATAGGTTTGAGAAAAGTATAAAAATCGTGGATGATATTATCAAAGCACATAGATATTCGACTTTAAAGACTGGACTTGGTTTTGAAGAAGATCAAAGAAAATAAAAGGAGTCAAGCTCAAAAATAACAGAGGCATCAAAGAAAATAATTAAAGAAGAGCCTAAGACCTATGTTGATGTGTTGAGAAGTGGGAGCATCAAGAAGGAAGAAAACAAAGCATCATCATGGACCAAGGCCCATCACAGAAACAACAATGAGAAAACCATACGGTCATATCCTCCAAGGCAATCAGATAGGTTTCAATATTTCTTCCATGGTTATTGTTTCTCATGTAACCAATTTGGTAATAAAGTTGTAAATTGCAGGGCCCATGCTAAGAATGATTTTGGCTTCACCAAAAATAATTTCAATTCATTTGCACCTCTCATGGACCACAACATAACTCGTTACAAATGTAATAATTTTGGGCATACAACTAGATGGTGTAGAACGATGTTCCCTAAACTTCTGAAATCAAGTAAGGAGGAGGATGGTCAAACTATTCAAAAGAATATGACCTCCAAAGTTTGGAAAAAGAAAATGGAACAAGAAAATGAGCAGAGTAATTTGGGAGTTTCACTTCCATCGCATAATTGATTGTCTCAAGAATAGCAGGTAGAAAGGGGGCGTTATCAAGAGTCTTATATTTCAGCCTCGAGAAGCCTTTGCCATTGATGTCAAAGGGGGAGAATTTTAGTAAGGGGAGCAACTTGTTAGGGGAGCAGTTCATGATCTTTTTGTATTAAAGGATAGTTTCTTTGCAGGGTTGCCATCAATGAAAAAGGGGGAGATTGTTAGAATGTTTCACTATTGAGTTGTCATTTATGTCAAAGGCAAACTTGGTTGCTATATTATTCAAGGTATATGGCTTACTTGCACCCATAAGGAATCAAAGGTTTATTTGATATTAAAGTGAAACCCACCCATGATTATTCAAGGTATATGGTTTACTTGCACCCATAGGAATCAAAGGTTTATTTGATATTAAAGTGAAACCCACCCATGAGGTCTATTTAATATTAAAGTGAGGGACCAACTTTTAAGTAGATAAAGAGTAAGGTTTCAAGTTTAAAATACAAAAATAATTCTATTGAGTGGGCCGACGTCTTGGGTGCAAATAGAAAAATATGAAAGATTTGAATATATATACAAGCAAAAGTTCATTTCACTAGATAATTATGGTTTTATCAAATGTCTTCGAGAGCGTAGTAGAAGGGTGTAGTAGCCAAAGTCATAGAGTTCATTTTGGATGTGGTTTTTGGTTAAGTATCTTTGATATACATGGGCGATTGGAAATTAGCATTGGAGATGAAGTGAAAGGTCATCATTGAAGTCACAGAAATGTTGGTAGCAGACGAATGCAGCACAATGGTTTGTTGTTTGTGGTGATAGAAGTTCTAGGCTTAGATTTTGTAGAGAAGCAAGGATCACTTGCTTAAGCAACATATTGAAGATCTGATCAGTAGTCATGACTAAGATGAATAGAGATCGTGCGGATGAAGGTTGATTCTGGAGGTTGATTTTAGTGAAGGTCTCACGTTGTTGGCGCTGCAATAAAAAAGAGACGACGTTGGTGTCATTGGGAGCATTTTAGCATGTACAAGTGTAATTGGTAAAAGGTGGATATAAATATAAGTTGTGTAGGTAGAATATCTCAAAATGATTTATCAGAGCATTAATTTAATTAAAATTTGTGAACATCGACTATTCTTATGTGGAGGTAGCAGTGATGTGATTAAACCCAGCAGAAAATCCAAAGGTGAATCTTTGTTGTTGTCAAGATGTGCTTTGATTGAAGAGGTGTCTTAAATTGTAAATATTTTTAAAAAACACAAAATATTCTTGTTTGATTCCCATTCTATGGACATGAAATGAAGTAAGATTCGCTAAACAAGTTTGATTGAGCATCATTGAGATCACATGAAAATATTTGCAATGTAAATGATCAAAAGAGAATTGTAAATTAAGGAGGATAGAATAGATTCTAGAGTAGTAGTCGAATATGAAGTTGTGACTCTACAAAAATTTAAAGGTGCGAAGTTAGTTTATTTTATTGTGCACTAGATTGGGAGCTACCTTATAAGGGCACTTTGTGATCTAGTATTTGACTTCTCAAAACACGCATCTCGATGTGCTACTTAGGTATGAGAATTTATTTTGATTTTTAATGGCAGGTTTGGGAAAGCAAGTTGTTTGGTACTGCCTGTTACCTATTCTAGGAAGTGAAACAATTTCTTTCTCAACACCATTATGAACCACTTTATAAATAAGGACAATATTATTGATTTATGAGGCAATATGTTTGTTTAAAAATGGATGACCAAATAACCTGAGACACGTTGGCAAAGTTTGTGAGGGACTATCATTATAGAGTGGACGAATATTGAATAGAAATCATCGTATGCGATATATGTCAAGCAAAACAGACTAGAGGTGAAAAGAAATTTTGAAGAGCCAACGTATTCATTTGTTTACCAGAACAATTGATTGTACCATGTGGTGCCCTATTGTTGAGCATTGTCTAAACTATTAATGATTAGAGAAATTATAATTGGTTTTATTCATTAGAATAATATCCATTAAACATGTGCTCATATAAGTTTTATGCAACTCCTTGTAATGTCATTTCTGAATCAAAATAGCATAAGAGTTTTAGTGAAATACGTACGTACCATGAAGATATAATATATTGGTAGTGCAGGGTTCAATGCAACAAGGATAAATAGATTGAAAATAGTAGCATCATCAAAGGTTGGTCACAATGTGTGGAAATCTTTGGGATCGACAAACAAAGTTGGTAGTAGCAAGGGTAGAAGAATGCAGTCGTGATAACAACACATTACGGATGGAGTGATCTCACATAGGTGGACACATCACAGGTGACAGTGACAAAGGTCGATAAATGAGACATAATTATATGTAGTATTTGTAAGCAGATTTAGAGCAATTTTGGATCAAATTTTGTGGAGCAAATTTGATCAATTTTTAAATAGATTTTGTGGAGAAAATTTGAATAATTTTGGACCAAATTTGTGAGTAGAAGATCATGCCCATGAACTGAAGGGATTGGTGTCTCCTGTGGGTTGGTGCCCATAAAATTGAGCAAGGGGATTGGTGTCTCCTATGGGTTGGTGCCCACAAAATTGAGCAAGGGGATTAGTGTCTCTTATGGGTTGGCTCCCACGAACTTGAGAAAAGGGATTGGTGCCTCCTATGGATTAATTCCCATGAAATTGAGCAAGGGGATTTGTGTCTCCTATGGATTGGTGTCCACAAACTTGAGAAGGGGATTGTTGTCTCCTGTGTATTGGTGCCCATGAAATTGTATAGGGGATTGGTGTCTCCTTTGGGTTGGTGCCCACAAAATTTATTGAAGAAATATATAAGCAATATTTTGTTGTGGTTTTCTCCCAAAAGGGTGTTTCCACGTAAAAGCATTGTCTCTCATGTGTATGAAAATTGTGCATTGATTTATTATTGCATTCATATTATTATTGTTATCATTTGGAAAGAAATTTTTTATCTTATATTGTTCACCCCCTATCAGTATAAGCTTGTGTTCTTCACATCCCTCATTTTTAAATTCATTTCTAGTCATAGATCTATAACTGAATTGTAAAGCCCAAATTCCTCTAATATTTTGATCTCTGCAAGTTATTGCGGCCACATCGCGGAGACATATTGCGGTGTTGCACTTTGTTCTTGTATTTAAGTTGTTCGAGGCTTGGAAATCATGACATAGAGACATGCCATGATTTTATGATACCCTTTGTACCTAGATCCTTTCAAGCCATTACGATCGTTATGTAGAGACAACCCGTAATTTTGCACCATTCTCCTACTTTTAGATCTCTCGATCACTTGTCATTGCGATGTGGGGATATGTTACAATTTCATGATGTGGATACATGTCACGATTTATTGATGCCCTTTACGCTTAGATCCTTTCAAGATATTTTGACTGCAACATAAAAACGTGTTGTAGTTTTGTGATACTTCCTCCCTTCTGAGCTATTCAATCTCCCATGATCGTGATATAAATACATGTCATGATTTTGCGATAATTTTTTTCTTTAAGCTTTCTCCTACCTCCATGACTATGATATAGTGACATGTCAATATTTTACGACTAGCTTCGTCTTTGGAAAATTTAGTCCTTCTGGATTTATTCTTCACTTATCTACAAATCGCTCTATTTATTTCTTGCCATTGAAGTGAAACATATCCAACTACTGCTATATCTGATTCTACCATCTTTGTTTGTAGCCTGAGATATTCTTGTTACAAAAATGACTTGGGTGGATGAGGAGAAAACAAAAATATCCAAAAGGATCAAAAGCGTTGAAAAACTACAGGAGGTGTGGGAATTTTGCTTTTTTTCATAGAGTAGAAGCACCAAATAGTCATGAAAGCACTTATAATATTTTTTATTAATATTTATCACTTTTGATTATACTGCATGTTTTCCGCAACTTTTGGTATTTATCTATTTTGTCATATCAAAAAGGGCTCTAATCACCTTGACCAAGGTCTTGGTCTCCCCTTAATAAAACATACCACCTTCCATAATATTAATTATTATTATTATTTTTTGTAGGTTACTCGTCAAAAGATCTAGACAAAAGGCAAAAGTGCTTGTACTACTTTTGACTGAGTGTAGCACTTCTACATACAAAGTAAAATTGGGTACCACTAACCTTGTAAAATTTTTACCTATCTCATGTAGTCTAATATTTGTTGTTTGGTCTTTGTATTCTTGTTCTACTCTCTAGTTTTTATGACAAATTTTATTATAGAAAAAATGGTGTTAAATTTAGTTGATTTTGTTTTACCAAGTTGTTATAGGAGAGAAAAGTGAAAGAATATTTAGTTGCATTTAGGGTAATCTTGTATGATTGCATAATTTATTGTATGCTTTTGAAAGGAAATGATCTTTCATTTTATTATAATCATTCAAAATGGAAGAGCAAGTAGTCTAGGGTTTTGTTTGCTTGCATAATTTGTATTCTTGCACTCTATTTAATTTCTATTGTAGATATTTTTTAGAGGTTTAGGTATATAATTTGAACACCTATGTGTTTGCGTAATCAATCTATTGAACAAAATATCAGATTTAAACATATGTTAGCTTTTGATGTAATGAGCAATGGGAGATAGCAATCACAAGATGCAGAATAATATAAAAGAAAGTAAATCTGCGAGATGACTGAAGTATGCTATAAATAGAAATAACATAAATGAATACAATGTAGCTATGGAGGAAATGAACACTCCATTAATGAAGCTACTGAACTACATTGCACCCATCACCAATATATGGTGATCTACACAACATTGTACTACTACCTACGACTATGCTATAAGCAGCTCTATCTATCTATGTCTCCTTCTCATATCTATCTAACAATGAGGCCTTTCTTATATAGGAAGATAGGTTCCTTGGCCAACACTCTACCTAGTTGTGCAAGGGACAACTTGCACATTGACACTTGTGCATTTATTACATTGCATGAAGTAACTAGATAACTTCCCCCTAAAGTAATCTAATGTCCTAAGTATGTACCTTGGAAGATACATTTACATGACCCAAATGATGGAATATACTCTATTTCTAACACCCCCTGTATTACATTATTTGGGTATTGAAGACTTTAGTCTTCAATATGGATCTTCTTCCATTGGATAATGGAATTTGTATTCTCCTTCGTTGCTTGTTGTGTTCAGGTTCGTATTTGTGTCTTCATCCTTTTTCTCCTTCTCTTCCTATGATTCTACATAGGTGCTACTAAAATATCTACTTCATGACAAGTTAATCTATCATCCCAATAGTATTGTTCTTTATTCCCAGTGTCGGGTAAGTACAGACACAATCAATGAGAGATATCATCATACATTCTTTTGGTGAAAATATAACCACTCTTTGTGAGTTCCACATGTTGTGAAGAGGATTTCAAGAAGATAGTTAATCAATGCTATAAAGTTAACTTCTTTGGCTTCTTTAAGAAACAAGGAAAATTTCTCTATCGCTAGAGGGTAGATACTTGTATCCTTCTAGAGTATCTATTAAGTTTTAGAGTAGAATTCTACTTCATGGAATAGTTCTTCATTATTGAAAGCTTTTCTCAAAATTTCATCCATGATAGATCTTTGAAATAGTGATTCTTGCTATTTCTTTGAAATTTGATAGAATCTTAGTAGTCTACCTTATAGCTCCCAATATTAGGATATATGATCCCTTATTGAAGTATATAAGCTTGATTTGATAAAACCTTTATTAATCCTTAGGTTTGTAGACTTCCTTATGTCTCCCTAGTAATGAGAGTATGAATACCTAATTTTAGGTTTTTGTAGAAAGCTTATATCTTCCCAACTTGATAATATTTGATGGATATTATTATTATCAAGTTTTGTAGAATGCCTTATGACTCCCTAGAGATTTTTGGAATATGATATAGTGCTTTTGTAAAATATAGTTCAATTTTGGTTGATTTTGTACAAATTTTGTAAAGATCAAAAATCAACTTCTTAACACCTTATTACTCCTATTGAACTAAGCACTTTTCAATTTTGAAGAGGTTTTAATGTTGGATTTCTTTTGTCCCTTTTGAGAAGTTTTTGAGACAAGAATATTATAAATTTCCAACCTTAGTAAAAATCTTAATAACCTCTTTTTATATCCCTTAGGATTTTATTTAAGTGTTTCTAATTTCCAATAACCTAGTTTGGAGTTGTAGCCCTTATAACTCCCAAATTTGGAAAATTAGAACACATTAATATTTGCAAACTTTAAATGGATTAATTCCAAGTAGTATCCCTTATTTCTCCTAGGTTATGTTTTGCAAATATTAGTCAACTTTGATATTTAATTTCCCTAAGTTTTGCTTTCAAATAAAGATTGATTCCTTTCAATAATTCAACCTTATAATATAACCTTATAACTCCTTTTTTAAGGAAAGCAAATTAGATGGGAAATTGTACCTTTATGAAATCGGTGGTAGTCTGTCCTTCTTGGGCGCTGTGAGTAATGGAAGATTCTCCCACTTGCTATTTGCTTCAACACTCACTTTAATGCTTCCTTGACCCGTTTGACCAAGAGTAATGTTCTTCAACTTTGGATACTTCAAATTGCTCTCGAATTGCTCTTCAAGTTGCTACCATGTTACTCAGTGCTACCATGTTGCTATTGAGATGTTACCGAGTTGCTTTTAATTGCTTCTTAGTTACTTTTATTGCTTGCTCATTCTGTCCAAGTCATCTTTAATAGGTGGTCAAAGGAGTGACAAGTGTCACAACCATTTTTCAAATGCTCCAAGAGAGCTTCGGATGTTTGGTGGAGACACCAATCTTGTCTCAATGCTTGTGACAAGTGTCACATTCACTTGAGACATTATTCTTCACTCCCTCTTCATGCATTGTCCAAGAGATATTTCTACTTGTTGTAACGCTTCTTGTTGTACGTAACTCCTCTGCCACCAAGATGATGTCGTAACATCTCCTTCATGGGCATTTTCTAGGGTTCTTTTGGAGAATGACAAGTGGCATCCTCTTTCCTTTGCATGCCCTTGTCTTATCAATACCTTCTTGCAAGCCTTTCAACGTATTCTTCCACCTTGTTCTTTGTTGTACTTCATTGGTGTTGAGATGTTTCCAACCAAGCAATGCTTATGGTGGAGCTATGGTGGAGATATGGAGGAGATATGGTAGTGCTTTGATGAAGACTTCGTGATGCTCCACTTATGGTAGGAATGCTCCTTGATTGGATGTATGCTTGCTTTGATTTCCTTTGCTTATACACTACTTGATTTCTCCCTGGCTTTGTGCCTTGTCTTTTGTAGGTTTGGCCATCCAAGATACGTAGAAGATGAGCCTAAATGAGTGGCTCTTTGCTATGCTTGGGAGAATGCTAGCATTTGGTCACCTTTGGTTGATTCAACCTGCTTATAGTGTGCCTTTGAGGCACTTTCCAATCTGCCCTTTTTCCTGCGTAGAATGAGTTAGAGAAGTGCAACTCAATGTAACAATATTTGTAAATAAGATGCCTTTTGCACCCTTTCTTGCACTCCTTTTTGTAGGTCTAATATTCTGATTTATATGGCAGAATTTTGAATGCAGTGTAGGGGTTTTGAGGTTGTCTCTTTGCTTAGACACCTTCCCCTTTTTGCTTGGATATTATGATGACAAATCCAAGCTTAGATAGAAGTAGATAGAAGCTCCTTATATGATGCAATTTTTTGCACTTTTCTCCTTGCAACTAACCCTGTAATGCTTTGGATTTGAGACTCACCAAGTCTCAATATTTGAAGCTTCTATTTCTGATTTTGGTTAGTCATCTTCTTCTCCAAGTTTTGGAGGATTCTAACCTATTTTGGTGGCTTCACTTGGCCACTATGTGTTGCAGATTTTTGTGCACTAATAGTGTCTTTAGACACTTTGACAATTTCTGATTTTGTGCCCTTCTCAAGAACACAAATAATAATCCTTTTGAGAGCAATAGAATAGTGCAAATAAATCTAATAGACTTTCTTTTAATGCACTAACAATTTCACCTTATCACTCCAATCAACTCTCAAATTAATGCACTTAATCAAATTTACTGCAACTAATCAAGAATAATCTGAAATGAATCTTCAAGATTTATTCTGTAATTTCACTACAATTAATATTGTAGGACTTAGTCTTCTTTTTCCTTTTCCAAAGTAGATGATAGGTAGTTGATAGAAGTAATTCTGAAATCTAATCAACTCCTAATTAATGTGCAAATGAACCTTAAAAAGAACTTTTCTCTTTTTGCACTTTTGAAGACTGTAATCCAATTTTCTTCTTGCAACTTTAATCCAAATTAAGGTGCTTTAACAAATCTGATAAGTAATCCAATTAATGAATCTACTTGCACCAAAATTTGCTTACCTTTTTGAAAGTTTCTGTAGCTCTTTTACCACTTCTGTAGAGGATGTAGATCTTGGTGTCTAAGATCACCAAGTTGCTGCTTCGAGTAGGATCTTGCAGCTCTTTGTAGACTATCCTGAACAACTCCTTCTTCACCAAAATATGGTCTCGAACTTTCTTTCACGAGCCTAGGATTTGGTGGCTTGTTCTCCTCTTGTGGTCTCCTCCTTCTGCTGTAGATTTGGAGAAGTCTTTGTCTCTAAAGCGGTGCCTTCTTGCTATGAGAGGTAATCTTCAAATCTCCAAGATTTGGTGAGCTTCTTCTATCTTCAAGTCTTCTTGTCAAATTTTGACTTCAAGAGGATTTCACTCCTCCAATTCTTCTTCGATTTGGCACTCCTTGCCAAATTCTTCTTCTTATTTGGCACTCCTTGCCAAATTCTTCTTCTCTTGGGCTTGTTGTCAGATGGCGACAATTGTCCCAAGTCCTTCACTATCAAGGGCTTCTCCTTGGTAGTGGATTTCTCCAATGAGTTCTCCTTTGAGAATTTCTTCAATAAGGCTCTCCTAGCCTTTTACTAGATGCTCGATGAGACCTTTCCAAGGTCTTTGATCTTACAACTTCTGATGGTCTTCCTTGAGACCTTCTCTTCAACCTTCTACTCCTAGAAGTGTTGGTGGTGAGATCTTCTTCTGGATATCTGATTATGTTACTTATGGATTCAAGCAGGACTCTCCTAGTCCTTCTTCTTCTTCTTCCAAGACTAGAAGTTCTTCAATGAGATCTTCTCCTGATCTCCTTCAATTTTGCTTTAGGTGCTGAATTGATTCTGAAGAAGATACTCTTCCTAACTTTCTTGTAGGAAGTTTCCCAACTCACTGAATCTTCTTTCCCTACAACAAAGTATTAGTACTAAAATATTTAATCTACTTCTAAATCAGATATTCTCTTCTAATTCTTCTTCAAGATCAAGGCTTCTATAATTTTTTCAGTATCAAGGCTTCTATGGCCTTTTCAGTATCAAGGCTTCTATGGCCTTTTTATATCAAGGCTTCTATTTAATCTTTTAACTTTATTTTTATCAAGGCTTCTATGGCCTTTTCTTCAACTGTGAAGTTCTTCAATCTAGCAATGGAGATCTTCAGTCTCCTAACTTCACCATGACTCTTCACCAGAAGTCTTCTTCCATAGTATTCTTCTCTTGCACAAGGAACTAATCTCTGCACTATGAAGGCACACCGACCTTCGGGCAACGAAGTTGGAGTCTCCTAGATTTCTATTGTAGGAGGAGTCCCAATCCTCTAAGAATTAATTTTCTGCAACAAAAGAAACTTTAGGCAATAGTTAACAAATTCAAATATCCTGAATGATCTTCACTAGATGATTTGTCAATCTAGTGGATTGAATGTTGAGTCCTAGTCTTCACGAGTTTTTCCTGCAACTCTGTGGAAAGACTCTAGTCAAATGTAATCTCAGTATTTTTGGAGCTGAGATTTCTTTCAGTCCTAACTTTGTGACTCTCCCTAATTCTACCACCTAGACTCTTCTGAGAGTTTTTGATAGTGGTTGGTCCAAAAACACATCAGGTTGACAAAAAACTCAGGCTAAATGATAATGGTGGTTTTCCTATTGATCTACATAGGCTAGATCTACCATGGCTCTGATACCACTGTTAGATTTTGATGTAATGAGCAATGGGAGATAGCAATCACAAGATGTAGAATAATATAAAAGAAAGTAAATCTACGAGATGACTGAAGTATGCTATAAATAGAAATAACATAAATGAATACAATGTAGCTATGGAGGAAATGAACACTCCATTAATGAAGCTACTGAACTACATTGCACCCATCACCAATATATGGTGATCTACACAACATTGTACTACTACCTACGAATATGCTATAAGCAGCTCTATCTATCTATGTCCCCCTTCTCATATCTATCTAACAATGAGGCCTTTCTTATATAGGAAGATAGGTTCCTTGGCCAACACTCTACCTAGTTGTGCAAGGGATAACTTGCACATATACAACTTGCACATTGACACTTGTGCATTTATTACATTGCATGAAGTAACTAGATAACTTCCCCCTAAAGTAATCTAATGTCCTAAGTATGTACCTTGGAAGATACATTTACATAACCCAAATGATGGAATATACTCTATTTCTAAAAACATATACATATTGAAGTAACAATCACATTCAACATGGGTTTTTATGGTAGAAAGTCCTTTAAATATAGTTAATGATAAAATACATAACGGTTGAATTAAAATAAATGAAATTGAATTTATTTGATGCACTTTTATATTTAATTTTCCAAAATAAATATTTGATTTCCCATTCAATGCTCCATTTTTTTTTAATCTCACTCCTTGTCGCCACTATTACCTCCATTTACATTAGGGTAAACCTTTTAAGTAGCCGGTGATGCTAACACGACACGCCCGCCAATTCTACGGGGCTCGAGGGATTGGAACCTTTGTATCCATGCTCCTACAAAAGCATTTTTATTGTTGAACCAAGCCCTCGGATCCAATTCAATGCTCCAATTTAAATTCTACAAGCTATACCATTATAATTTGTTATGTTTTTTTCTTAAAGATCTAGAACTTAGCTATATCGCTCATAATATGACTATTTCAAACTGTAAAAAGGAAAATTAGACAAAAGAAAGAGAAATCTAGGAATTTACACACCAAAAAGATGAATTGCACATGCATGCACAAAATTAATAAAAACACTTTCCTCCAAGAGACATACTTACAATATATTAAATTAATATGAAAAAATATTGATTACAAAATTGAGGGTTGATAATATATAGAGTTTAACATATCACAAAACTATTATGCTACTCTATCCATGGTATCACATAAATATTGGTAGCTACCACTACTAACTACATTATTATATAAGACTACTTTTAGTATTATGAATATATATAAATGAAACCATTTTCATTATCATAACTAGATAAAAATGAACCATGAGTTAAAATAATATGTAAGTATCCTATTAAAAAGGGATATTATATCAAAAAATATGTTACAGAAAGGAACATGATAATTTTGTTTAGTATATTAAATGACATTAGCTCAAGTAGTTAAATTCATCAACTTTCAACGAGGAGATCAAGGTTTGAATCTTGTCAGATGACACATGCATAACTCATGCATAACGACAATGTTGTAAAATCACTATGTGATTGTGATGTGATATTGATGGGGTTCATTTCAATCCCATATAACCAATAAAACTTAAATGATATTAGCTCAACCGATTATAATTCTTAATTTTCAAAGAAAGCCACATTCAAATCTTACAAAAAATGATATATGCATAATTGTCAAATTATTTGTCACATTGTTATCTAGTCATGTTGTAATACAATTGAGACCCATTTTAGTTCCATATAACTAATTAAAAAAGTTTTGTTAGTATTTAATTACATACATTTGTTGGATATTATGTACTTTGATGTAGAGTTTGAGCAATATTTGTACTATTGATTATAACATAAGTAAACTGTGTTATTTAATATTATATTTTTTATTATTTCTTTTAAATCAAATTAATTAAAATTAATTCAATATTCATATTTTTAGGATTTTGTTTTTGGTAGTGCGTTAGAACATAATTTTTCTAGTCTTAGATCATTCATACCATATTTATAATTTTTTTATTCTTTCAACTATATTTTATTTTATACAAGGGAATTGACATCTCCATTATTTTATCCCGAACTATAAAAAATTATACTTAGATTTTTTTAAAATATGAAAAACAATATAGATAGAACTAGTTAGGGATACTATCAAAGCCTATTATTGCATGTTAAAAAAAAGCCTTAATACCTTTCTCAAGAAAAGCTAGACACAAAATACCTTTCGAAGTTTGACAAGGCCTCTAGAGACAATCCCAATATTTTTAGTGTAGGGGAATAATCCTCAATGAAGGTAGGAAGGAGGTGTGATTTTACTTTCAATTGAATCGTTATAGTACTAACAATTTTGTAGAATTTCAAGCCCTCAAGAAAAGAATGGAGTTGGCAGTAGAAAAAAAAATGAAACAACTTGCAATGCAGGAGGAATCTTAATTGGTTATTAACAACTTGAACAACAAAGCTAAACCAACATCTATTTGGCTTCAAAGAGTGTATAATGAAGTGAAGAAAATGAACCTTAATTTTTACCGTATCCAATTTGAACACATCACCAGGAAACTAAATAAAACAACATATTAGCTGGCCAATAAAGGAATCCAATTTGGGGAAGGAGTACTAAAGATATGTCAATAAATGATCTACAAAACATGGACCAATATGAAATATAAAATGTAGCTACAAGTGAATATGTAGAGCTAAAAAGTTGTGCAGCATCAGTTGAACACCCAACACTAATTGAACTTGTCGTGATAGGAGAGCACGTAGTACCCAGTAGGGTAGACAATGCCAACTAAATTTATAGCATCAATAGTGGAGGCAATGCCAACTAAATTTGCAACTCCAATTGAATATATAGCAACAAGTAATATGCAATGACATGTGAATATGTAACATTATATGAGTGAGTAGCATCCTCAAAACATGCAATGCCTGAAAAACACTAGTGATAATCCAATACAAAGTGATGGTGGATTATGTAATGCTAGTCAAACATGTAATAGAATTTAAACATACAACACTAACAAAACATATAAAACCACAAACAATACAAGTAGAACAATCAATGCATACAACAAATGTGGATCAAGCAAAAAATATAGGAGGAACTGTAAGAAAAGAAGGAAAAATATCCTCTCAGAATCAAGAAAAATATAACCTAAGATAATTGGTTATCCAACCCTTAATTATGTTTAATGTGAATATGTAAGCTTATTCATCCTAATTGTTATATATATATATATATATATATATATATATATATATATATATATATATCATTTACCATGATCAATTTATTTAAAATTGACAATTATAGTAACCATCAAATGGCATTAACTTAATCAGTTAAGTTTCTTGACTTTTAAAGAAAAGACAGAGGTTTAAATCATGTTGAGAGATACAAGTATAATAATCAAACTGTCATAATATATCATGTTGAGAGATACAAGTATAATAACCAAACTGCCATAAGTGATCACGACGAAAACCATTTCAATCTTATATAACTCATCTATGTGTGAATGAACTTGTTTATAAATATATTAAAATTAAAGTATTAAAATTAAACATCGTGCAATGTGTGTTTTTTTCACAGAAGAAATTTGTTCCCTTCATTATATCGGCGATGATAATGGGACTGCCTCTAGATAGTCGTCTTCATAGAGTAGAAGCACTAGATAGTGGTGAAAGCACTAGATAGTTGTCTTCTTGGAGTAGAAGCACTAGATAGTGGTGAAAGCACTTATAGTGCTTTTGATTAATCATTAGCACTTTTGATTAGAAACATTGATAGTCGTGCCATTACCGGTCTTGAAAAGCATGCCATAAATAAAAGATTGGAATCTCACCTCCCTTGATGGTGTGATCCTCCAATTAGCGAGATTAGAGATGAGTAATGGGATTGCCTTCCCACTGCACATTGATATTTCAGTCACTGACCTTCACTGTAACCAATTAGTGACATCAGAGATGATAATGAGATTGCCTGCACGATGCACATTGATATTTCAGTCACTTCAATGCCCTGGATCGAACATAACGCGTGGCTCACCGACAATTTTCTTTTTCACAGATAAAACAACGTGTCCATTTGACGCAAAATAACACGAAGTGTGAATTTTAAAATCGGTTTTTAAGCGCCTGTCCTCTGCTAGAGGATACCATAAATTAAGTATATGAAGTTTGAAAAATCTTTAAAAAGTAATTTTAAATATAATTTAAGATAATTTTTATTATATATGTGCACAATTTTAATTCCTACATGATTTGAAACATACAAGTTGTTAAGGTCAAAGTTTTAATGCCCTTAGCACTCATAATTGGCGCCTCTCGTGTTCATTCATTGAATTTAAATTGTTTTATTTAAAATTTAGTTTTTTTGGGAACATTTTAATAATATATTATTAAATTTATAATTGTTTTTAAATGGAAAGAAAAATCGAAATATAACTACTGTTACTTAACATTACTTAAAAATTTTAATATAAAACATATTAATTCCGACAAAAACAATTTTTATTTAACATTACTTAAAAATTTTAATATGAGACATATCAATTTTGACAGAACAATTTTTATTAATTAGAAAGCTAGATTCGCAAAAATACATTTACTGCCTTAACGTAAGTGGCAGGGTTTTACAATAAAGTCAACAAACTTTCTTGGTTTCTTCGTGAGACTGATTTTTTTAGCTGTGCGTCTGAACCTGATTTGCAATGGCCTTTACAACAACCAGTTGTTCCTTAGTTAATGAAAAATCCAAGCCATTCATAGCGATGATACTTCAGCAATTCGGCATGGCTGTGATGAACGTTATTACTAGAGTTGCTCTTGATGGGGGGATGAATCACTTTGTTTTAGTTGTTTACAGGCATGTCATTGCTACAATAGTAATGGCTCCCTTTGCGTTTTTCCTAGAAAGGTAATAGTTTGAGTGTAGTTCATCTAGAATCTTATTATATATATATATATATATATTCATCGAAAAACAATAGATTTCTTACTCCGCTGCAGGAAGAAGCAGCCCAAACTCTCGTTTACTTTTCTATGCCAAATTTTCGCACTGGGGATGTTTGTGTTGGTATTCTGTCCTTATTTATTGTTATCTAGTTTTTCATTATTTTGGTAAAGATCTATCTTGATTGATTTGATTTCATTTACAATTGCAGGCCTGTAATAGGGCAAACTTGTTATTATCTTGGTTTGAAATACACTTCTGTTACTTATGCAACTGCATTGATGACAGCGATACCAGCTATGACTTTTGTAATGGCCCTCTTCTTAAGGTAATCATTTACACTTCGTGTTTTTTTTTAAACTCTATCAAATGTAGAATGTCAAAAGAATACTTAATATTTTCAAATTTTCTGTGACGTGACTTTAGGTTTACCTTTAGTTTTCTGATGGCATATTCACTTCAGGCAGGGTGTATGGGTTTGATTTCATGGTTTATCAGAAATGTACTCTATCGGAAGTATTTTTATGATGACCTTTTTATCTAAATTGTATGGATAACAAGACAAACCTTATATCCAAACCTTATATTTCTCTTCTCATTTATAAAACTTTACTTCTAACACATAACCTTCAATGGTTTGTTATTCCCTTTCTCTTTTAGAAATACTCATTCATTCTCTTATGTTTTTCATATGCTCTTGCTGGCTATTATACCATGCTAAGGTCTCATTATCTCATAAGCAATCATATTTATACTCATTCATTCTCTTTATGTTTTTCATATGCTCTTGCTGGCTATTATACCATGCTAAGGTCTCATTATCTCATAAGCAATCATATTTTAATTTTTTTTGAAACATTTATTAAGCAAATAAACAGATGTGGCTTCAGTCAAAAAGTATGTGGAAGACCCTTGGCCTTGAGCATGCTTCTCGTCATACAGGTCTTTCGTTCAACTACCAGGGAGGACTATAGCTTGCAGTCAATTGTTTTTATATACACGTAAAATCTTCCACTTGGAAAAAATATTCCACTTGCACAAGATGGGGGCAAAGACTGGATTAAGGGTTCACTTCTCTTGGTTGCCACTTGTTTCCTCTATTCTGCATTCTATATACTTCAGGTGATAGACATCCTCTTTTGATTAAAAATATGTTATAATCATACCTAATACATGCAACTGTTTAAACGACTTGTCAATTAATGTGCAGTGTAGACTAGAGTTGTAAAGAGATATAGAGCGCAGCTTTCAATTACCACATGGATTTGCTTGGTGGGAACATTACAGTCACTTGCAGTAACCTTTTCATTTGAACAAGATCTTTCAGTGTGGGCTTTGGGATGGGACTTCAACCTTCTAACTGCAGTTTACGCCGTAAGAATATCGTGGAATCATACACTTCTTTACTCATGATGTGAACTTCATATTCATTGTGCTAAATTGTGTAACGGTATATACCTTCTTTTTCTTGTGTTCTTCTTCATGTAGGGAGTGGTGGCAACACTCTTACAAACTTTCTGTCTGGCCTTGAAAGGACCTGTATTTGTCAGTGCCTTCTCTCCCTTGAGGCTTGTAATTGTAGCTTTTATGGGATCCATCATACTTGGTGACACAATCCATTTAGGGAGGTAAGTCATTTTGTCCAAAGTTTGGGGTCTAATAAAATTTCATAGAGAACATAGAGTATGGTTATAAACAGGATGAAAGCACACTTATGTTAACAAATTTTATGCAGTATTGTGGGAGGAGTTGTGATTGCAGTAGGTTTGTACGTTGTGCTTTGGGGTAAACTGAAAGATACTAAAGCGATCTCTACGCAGACCGAAGCAGTAGATGAACTGCATAATTCTCAAAGGGAGAATGTCGAAGTAAAGTTAAACAACGAAGCACAAGAAGCAGAATCTTTACACCAAATAATACAAATTACACAGTTTCCAGACAATACCAAATGATCTTCGGACAAAAACGGGGTGAATTCCTGCAGTTAACAGGGTGAATTATGACGGTGAAGGAAAAAATGTTTTCTTCTTCTTGCAGATTAACTCGAACATGCTTTAAAAGGGCCTTGTTCTTCTCTGTGGAGTATGACTAGTAAATATGAATTTGGCTTATGAGGTTAGTAGCTGTAATCAAGTTTGCATTTGGATGAATGACATCTAAGTAATGTTTAGAAAGCTAGCTCTGGAAATTGAGGGGCTGTTGTTAATAGTTAATAAGAAAAATGTATAATTGCCTTGGAATTTTATAATACTTAACGTATATTACTCTATAAATATTTATTAAATTTTTAAATTTGTAACTTTTTATTTTATGAAAGTTATTTATTTTTTAAAAGTATTTGAAAGTTAAAAATATGTTTTAAATATATTTAAATAGTTTTCTTTTAATTATATATATATAATAAAAAAGTAAATTTATATTAATTTAAGATAACAACTTTTACAATTAAAAAATGGGTGGGTTAACACACTCCCTAGGGAATCAAACTAACCCTAAGAGTTAGTAAAAAAAGTTGCCAACAAAACACAAGTTTAGTAATCATGATCATTGATGATCATTACTTCAAAGAAAGCATATCATATTGAGTAATGTGCTATGGTATATTGTCCTACATAAACTGCTAGTGATTATGGGATGGGAATCTACCCTTCTATATCATGATTAAGGCCTTCAATACTCGCATGGTTCCAATAAACAACTGGCCAGGAGAAACTAGTTGAACATCCTACCCTCCATATTAGCGAGACGAACAAGCAGTATCAACATTAGGATGTTTTCTGACTAGTGAGGGTTGGGACCAGTGACTATCTTCGAGAGCACTTCTTGTATATGATGGAGGTCGACAGTGAGAGCGGGATCGAAAATACTTCTGAGAAGAGCGTTTTGTGACAATCTGGTTGACTGTACATGGAACATTGGTACCAGAAGAACATGCAAATGATCTAAATCCATAGCAACTATGTTGGTTTGAGTACATATATGTAGCCACATGTCATTAAAAACTTATAATCAACATAATCAGCATGAATAAACGTGACAAAAGGTGAATTTTAATTATATTTTTAACATTATAATCATTGATTATTATTTTTTTGAGTAATACTTCTTATACACATCTATCATGAGGATTGAACCCGGGTCACAAGTGGCATGCTTGCAATAATTAATTATTAACTTAATTTATATCAATGTAAATGTTAATGTTTAATTTTATATAAATGTTTAATTTAATTTTTTAAAATATTTATTCATTAATAAAATGTAAATAAAATTAAAAACAAATACACATTTTTTTAGTTTATGTTTATAATTATTTATATATTTATTTTGTTAAATAAATAAATAAAACAATTTTAAGTGATTATTAACTTTACTTTCAATATAAAAGGGTTTAAATCTTGTACAAAATTAAATTATGTAGTTTTAGAATAAATATTCATTTATAATTAGTTTTGGAGAATTGAAGTTAAACTTTCTAATTTTAAAGTAATGATTGTTTGCATTGCAAGTTTATAAACATTTAATAATTATTTATGGTTTATTAATTGTATTATATGTATTATTTTTGGAAAAATAAAGTTAAACTTTTACAATGTACAATAATGCACATCTTGGTGAAGGATTGCATAATTTAAATAAGATATATAAAATTATATGATGGCATTATATGTTTAAAGCCTTAAACAGTTAATTAATTATATTTTTTTTAAGAAATAATAAATATAAATTATATACTTTTAGTTTTATTTTTATTTTATTTAATATATCTATACAAATAAAATAGTAATGTGTTGATTGTATATGTATAATATTAGTTTATATCTATAAATAAGAAACTATGGTGATCAATAAATATTTTTTTCTTACATGCATAATCTAAGATATTTAAAGTAAGTTTATATATATATATATATATATATATATATATATATATATATATATATATATATATATATATATATATATATATATATATTGTAGACACCAAAATCTAGTCATTTGTCCTCTATTCATGTTTTCCCACAATTTTCACCATCAAAATATAGTCATTTGTCCTTCATTATAGCTTTCTCATCATTTTTACCAATTATTTATATATATTTATTTAAACAATAATATTTTACATTATAGTTTATATTTATATATAAGTAAATGAATCCCAGCCATCCAATTTCATTTAATATTATCCATTCATTTACATCAGTCCATACCACACCCTAGGTTTAATATCTATCCTTAGATGTGCTTTAATCTCAGCCACACGATTAGTGTCGTTGAAGCCCTAGCATGCTCTAGGTTGGATTATAAATAGGAGCCATTTTGATGGCTCAACCCCTAAGTTTCCATTGAGTTCTAGCATCCCCTAATTTTTTGAGTTCCCTAAGTGCTTAAAATACTTAAGTGCCCTAAGTTGCCTCGCATTACTTTTGTCGCCATCCTCGCTCACCATAACCCCCATCGTCATTGCTATCCTTTATCCCTTGTCAGATCTGCTTTTGCAAAATTATTTCCCTCAGTCCCAAGCACCCACGAGTGTTTCTTGTAGTAGCTAGGCGCCCGTGGATATTTTACGTTGTTACTCTTGAATATCCCCTAGCATCTGGGCGATGCTAGGGCATCACTACACCAGTCGCCTACATCAAACATCACACATGAGAGGATAGTAAGTAATGCAGATCCGTTTATTTATCTCATTTTAATATATTTAGATTTGCATGCATTTCTATTTATCAATAGCTAGGGTTTTATTGATATCTGAGGGTCTCATGCAGTGGAGCCCTCCTAGTTATTACTAACTTCCTATTATTGTTTTAATGTGTGTAGGTTTGGAGATCCATTAGCATTGGATAGTTGTTTAAGTTGGAGTGGTTCGGCTCAACGGATATCTGAAGCCCACTCAACCCTATTGGGATCAAGACATGCTTGAAGACATCACAACTTTGCTTTGTTAGGGTTTTAGAGAACCCTAACCCCTTGTAACATTGTATCAAAAGGATTCAAGGATCCAATCTTGTAAATAATGGAGTTTTTAGGCTCCTCCCATCAATAAAAATTATTCTATTGTGCACTTTTGTGTTTCCTTGTTTTTCATTTGTTCAAGCATTGTTTGGGTGTTGCGTTTTGTATCTTTCAAATGGCGATCATGGTGGAACCCCCTAAGGGTTTCTATTTGTGATTTATTTTAGTAATTTAATTTTTGTTTTCTATCATCTTGCAGGTTTTTCAGAACCATGGATTTCATAGGTTTCGTTGGATCTAGGGTTTTTGAAGTATGCAGAAGCTTGCAGAAGGTGCACGAAATGCCTGATGGCATTCGAAGGCAGCTCAAAAATACCCTGGGGCATCTTAGAAGCATCCAAAAATGCCCAAGGACGTTTACAGAGAGCTAGGAACAAATACATAAGTTGTCCAGTAAATCTATTGTGTAAAACCCTATTTTTCTATTTTACGTATTTTGGGGTTATCTATTGTACTTTTTAGATTTTATAGCTTAAAATGAACCATCATTAAATAATGTGGAAATGAATTCATTCTAGTTTGAACTTTAGGTTTGCATCCATCCACATACACTCAAATTTAAAGTTCCTATTTTTAATGCATTCATAAACATAAAATGTTGCATTTTGTTTGTATATGAATTGAGAAATTACATAACATAGTGTCGCATTCTAAGGTTAAAAGTATCTCTTTTCATTTATCTAAGTAGGAACATCATTAGAATGCCAAAAGTACCCCTGCTAGTTGTATGATTCCAAGAAGAGAGGTGGACGAACCCTCTGATTGTTATTTAGACAGGGGGTCTTAAGCGGTGTACTTCACACTCTTTGGAGAACTTGGCATTCTCTTGTTGGCTTCTAATTTAGATCTATGAAATTTGTTGTTTTTAACATTGTTTGTACATAGTAATAAATAGAAATTTTAAAATAAATTCATACACAACACGGTTCAATCAAAACAGTAGTGGTTGGATTTCATCACCAACCACTGCTTGAGATTCGGTGATGGTGGCATTCATATCCATCCACCAATATCTGACCATAGAAACCCTAGGATACCCCCAAGCAAACTTGTTGGATTTCATCACCAACAAGAATCTTGTTGCCCTATCTTCACCATAGATTTTACCTTTGTTTCATTAAGAAAGATTAGAACATCAAAACACACAAGACTAACACATAAAATGAATACACATTAATAAGGATATAATCAATAAATGAGGTAAGCCACATTGGTTGAAACTTAGCATTGGTTGTTTGTTTCCTTAAGAATTTTAGTTTTGTGTTATATTTGGTGTTTTAATTTGTATCTTGATTTATTTTTCTTATGGTATTAACTAAAAATCAAAAGTAAGCTATAAGTAAAGATAACTTAATGGAACCTTCATCCACATTCCCCACCACTTCTATTGTAGAATCCCTAAATGTGACACAAATAGATTTATCTGCAGATCCCTCACATTCATTTCCATCCACATCCTATCACATGACCATGCCCCAAGAGGAGTCAACCTCCACTACTATTGAAAACCACATTACCCATATAGACATAGCAAGAGTAGAAGCTTTCATGAAGTCTTCTAATTATGTCTTAGAGTCTATTCCAAATTCACCCAGACAAGATTTTGCTTCACAACAAGAGCCTGTTTACTCCCAACATCCATCCACATTTACCTAGGTGTATACTAACCCTATTTTTGAGGCATCAGTTGCACCTTCATCCCGTATGTCCATTTTCCAACCTTCATGTGCTCCTAACACCTCATATACCTACACCTACACCAACCCCTTGTAAGAAGCACACATTAATGTTGCTTCACAAATCCTAGCCTCACAAGTTCACATACATAGTATAACTTGTACCCAAGATACCATCTACCTACATACCTTTAGCTTCTGATAGAGATATAAGTGAAGCATGGGAACACTTGAACAAATTTCTTAGACAGTGTCAAAACGCTCAACAACAAGTACAGATAAACCATAAACCTTTACATAAATATCCTCAAACTATCCTTGTCAACCATGGTCCATCATGGACACCACAACATTCTATGGTTTCTATCCTTGTTACCCCACCTAGCCACACCATCACCCATCCTATTCCCATCAGCCAACCTAGCCATAACATTCATGAATGAACACCATTCCATAATACCCCATATTTTCATCAACAATACACCATTCATCATATCCCATCTAATTCACCTAGTCATCAGTACCAATCTCCTCATAATTTGATCACTCCACAACATCTCTCCACATCACCACAAACCCATAAGGTAATTCAGGGTTTTCACATTCCTAAGGAAGACCCTTGAATTGAGGCCATGCAAAAAAAAAAAGATCAGTTGATGCAATTTAATCCTGGTTTTTCAAACCAAAAACCAACATTACACCAATTGATTAATCAACCAATTCATCCTTTGGTACCATCCCCGCCATATTCGACAGATTTTACGATACCCAATTTTGAAAAAATTAAGGGAATTGAGGATCCCAAATAATATGTGAGCACATTTGTTCATGCATGCTTCAGAATTCAAGATGATAATGCTTTCATGCTTTGAAATTTTCCTCAAACATTAGTAGGAGATGTCATAGAATGGTACAATCAATTTCCAATACATAGTATCTATACTTTTGATCAATTGATTGATCAATTATTTGATCGTTTCATCCTAAATGTTAAAAAGAAGATCTCATTATCCGATGTCTATGCCTTAATACAACACGATGATGAATCTATTTATGATTTCAAAAACCATTGGATGGTTATCATCACTAAGTTTCCATTCACCCTATCAATGTATGATCTAATTAAGCTATTCACCAAGAGTTGCTTACAACCTATCTCTTGGATGCTCCAATTACAAACCTATCAATCATTTGAAGAAGCTTTAGCTTAGGCTAGTGTCATTGAGGATATCAAAATACAAGAAGGTATTCTTAAGCCTAAGAAGAATGAATGGTAAAACAAGGGCCAATACAAAAGCAATTATTCAGGCCAACAATACTCAACATAGGCTACCCCAGCCACCCAATCCAATCAGATCAATCAAGTGGTCATGAGCCAGCTGGTAATGGATCAACAACAACCTGTGTAATAAATACCATAATAAATTTCATATCATGTGGTCCCCTCAGCAACACATGCTTCAACAGTTCATAACATAATGCCATCTATGGAAGATCATCCTCGATGACAGCCTGTTCACCAAACTCGCCAATACATCCCATTAGCCAAATCATATGCCTCCCTTTTAGAATCTTGCATGAGATAAATAAACTTGCTTTACCTAACATTATATCGAGTGATCCCACCAAACATAGTAAAAATTATTAGGAGCACTTATTTTATCCTTATCATAGGTAAATCGAGCATGACATCAACAATTGCCATATGTTTAAAATGTAGTCCAAGATCTCATTGACTTGGGGGTAATTAAAATTAATAGTCCCCTTGCTCAAAAAAACCAAGACCTTGGTATATTTTAAACACCACTTCCTCATCACGAGGAGGTGCAACAAAATGTAGGGGGAGCTAACACTAAAACTCCTCCTAACCAAGTCAACCACATCCAAAAATACCAGGGGTTTGTAGGGGCCATCCATGTGGTCACTGGAGGTCAAAAAAATAATCAACAAAGGAAATTACCTCAAGCAAGTGTGTTACAACCTTCTACATCGCAACCCATCCAAGTTTCCCCTAATCCCTCATCACCCATCCATATACTTGGCCAATCGAATCCACCAAATTCTCCCATAAATCGTCCACCTCGACCAATATCATTGAGTAGCTGGATAACTGCAAGTTTGAAAATGGCTTCTGCAAAATTATCAATCTATGAGCTAATCCAAAAATCTCCTCCACATCATGAAGCATTAATGGACATTCTAAAATCCATCGAATTGCAATCACAAGATCCTAATGCCTTCAACAAATTTTTGGGGAGTATCGAAATATGCATGCAGCCTTTCATAACATTTTATGACTTTGATATTAAGCTAATCTCATCAAAATCAGTAGACCCTCCATTGCATATCATTACTCTAATTGATAAGAACCCTTTTAAAAGAGTCCTAATTGACACCAGTTCCTCTATCAACATAATCACCATATTATCCCTTCATCATTTGAACCTTCCTCCATCTCACATCACCAAGTCATGCTTCACCCTCAAAGCATTCGATGATGCTTTGTTTTCCATAGTTGGTACTGTTGTTTTGCCCATCAAAGTAGGGATTAAAATGTTGTACACAATGTTCCACATCTTGGAAGGATCCATGGCATATAATGTACTCCTTGGAAGACCTTGGATGAGGGTAATGAGATGTGTACCTTAAATACTACATCAATGCTTGAAATATGTTCATGAGGGATATGTACATTGCATACCCGTGGATGTCAAACTGTTTAAGTATTGCAATTTCATATTAAACCTCTATGAGTCCATGCTCCCATCCACTCATATTTTTCTTTCTCCATCATCCAATCCATCCACCATTTCACCAATCTCTTCATCAAAGGATCCCATCCTTGAAGAGCTCCCCATAACCAAGCCTCAACAAACATCAATATACCCATCATTATCATCAGTGACTACATGCACATGTGGTCACAGGAAGTCCACATCATCAACATCATTGCCATCCACATCATCATGATCCACTCAACAGCCTTCCCAAGCCAATCCATTGCCATCACCCAATATTTCACAAGTTGAATTGACAGATTGTGAGATACTTTTAGCTTCACCATTGCCTGAGCCATCCCCTGACCATGATTATCCTATGTCATCCCAAGTTGAAGTCCACCTCACCAATCCTGGAATTGGTGAATATGTGGTCGATGACATCACCATTACGTCCCTCACTATCTCTAGTGCTAAGGATTTCAATCGCCCACGTGTCCCACCTTTAGCAATAGGAGCAGTCTATAACATGGGTTCAACTCCAAATAGCATAAATTTTGTAAATGGAGGAATTTAATCTTCATCAAGTCTAGCTCCCATAGAGAAACCCAAAGAACCATGACTTACCAACATTTCAAACATGACAGGATTTCCATATTGATATTTCCACATAGTCAATTGGTAAGGCTATGGCCTAGGATCACATGAAAAGGGAGTGCATAAACCTATTGATGTTCCATATCAAGAGGTCTAGGTTACCACCCACTACATACCACCTCTTCTTTTGAATAGGTATTCCAAAGGCTTAATCTCAATTCTAAAGAAGAAGCCCTCCATCCCGATAATTATGATGAGGAAATATATGAAGAATTCGAGCTTATATCAATAATTTTGGATGAATCTAAAGAAGAATCGAAACCCATCATTCCCCATTCCGAACAAGATGAGTTTTATCTCAACTCATTCCCCATCCATGAGCCCATATTTCACTTATTTCTTCCACAAGAACAAGCTGCCCCTATCGGTGAACCACCACCTCCATTCCATTAAGCCATTCCATAAGCCAACTTGTAACATATGTACATAATTCAAAAACAGTGGTTCTCACCAATACAAAAAAACAATCAAAATCAATTAAAAAAATCAAAAAATATATTTTACTTTTTAGCATTGCATGTAAGTATACCATTTAATAAAATACGATTTGTTTTGTTGCTGTCTAGGTTAACCAAGCTCTTAGCAGGGATTCCTAGGTTCCATCCATTCCATCCAACCTCATTCCCCTTGCCTAAATTCAACATGAATATTTTTTATTTATTCACCCTACTCCATAATCCATACAATCTAGCTAAGCCAATTCCAATTGACATAAGTCTTATTGATATGGATTGGATGTCCTCACCTCCAACCTTTATTGAGTTTATCCTATTTGAGGAACTATTAAGAGCTTTTGCCAACTACATTCCTCCATCCCCTCCACCTTTACCTTCATCTTCACCTGTTGATCCCAAGGTTTTCCTGGTAGAAATAGATGAGGATAAGCCAGAAGAGTTTGATGACATCTGAGATGATATTCATTTGACCCCTATGCCCCATCAACTTGAGGATGACTTCCACATGTCTATTGAAGATACCATTGATGCGGACCTTAGT
The DNA here is from genome assembly GCA_028583015.1 of Wollemia nobilis. Taxonomy (NCBI): domain Eukaryota; kingdom Viridiplantae; phylum Streptophyta; class Pinopsida; order Araucariales; family Araucariaceae; genus Wollemia; species Wollemia nobilis. The sequence continues at coordinate 4,446,107 of JAQPPZ010016670.1, forward strand.
TCAGACAAAGAAAATCCCCAAATTGTCAAGCTTGGTAAAAGTTTATCACCCTACGAACAAGAGCAATTAATTGCTCTTCTCAAGAAGAAAAAGGGTATATTTGCATGGTCATATAAGGACATGCCCGATCTTGATCCCAGTTTGGTTGTCCACAATCTCACCTTACAACATGATGCTAAGCCGATCAAATAAAAACTTAGGAGAATGCATCCTAATGTGGCCCTCATGGTAAAAATAGAGCTTCAAAAACTCCTAGACGTGAACTTCATAGTTCCAATCGATTATCCTGAATGGCTCTCAAACATGGTACCCGTTCACAAGCCTAACGAGGTGATACATGTATGCACTAATTTTTGATATCTTAACAAAGCATATCCTAAGGATGATTTCCATCTCCCAAACATTGATACTCTTGTCAATACCTGTGCAGGCCATGAAATGCTTTCATTCATGGAAGGTTTTCAAGATACAACCAAATTCGAATAAATATTGATGACCAACACAAAACAAAATTCACTACACCTTGAGGAAATTTTTGTTACAATGTGATGCCCTTTGGCCTCAAAAATGTAGGTGTCACTTATCAACATGCCATGACATACATTTTCCATGACTACATTCATAAGATTATCGAAGACTATGTGTATGATCTCTTGGCTAAATCTAAAACTCATCAAGAACATATTGGTGTATTGGAGAAAGTTTTTGACCGACTCCTAGAGTATAATGTAAGGTTGAATCCCAAGAAATGTGTCTTTGGTGTTACTTCAGGAAAACTTCTAGGATTCATTACCTCCAAAAGAGGTATTGAGGTGGACCTTAACAAGGTCAAGACTATCTTGGATATGCCTCCCCCAACTAACTTAGAGTTGTTGTCCAAGACAGATAAGTTCAGGCGTGGTGGAAGGAGGTGATGAATGTGGGAGACGGGGACCTGAAGAAGGAGGAAAGCAGATGGTATAAGATGAAGTCCATGGAGGAAGTGGCAGACGTAATCACCACTATCATCTGGGTTGCATCCGCTCACCACGTAGCTGTCAACTTCGGGTAATATGGTACTTGTGGTGGTCATTTTAGTGGAAGTTAGAGCTGCTATCCAAGCATTCGACGGATGAGGTGTACCTGGGACAGGTGAAGGGCTCCACCACTGATTGGACAGACGATGACGAAATCCAAGATGCGTTCTCACGATTCTCCTTTGCATTGGAAGGTGTGGAGAAGAGTGTTTCTAAGAGGAACAAAGGTCCTAGGCTAAAAAATAGGTATGGCCCTTCCCAGGTTCCATACACGTTGCTCTATCCTTACATGTATGACCAATCCAAGGAGGGTGGCTTGATCGGAAGAGGAATTCCCAACAATGTTTCCATCTGATCTCATCTCATCCTAATGCTATAACTTGCAATATGTTTTGGTTATGCGATGGGTCACCTACCCCAGTAAGGGACAATTTTTTAACTTCCAGTAGATGTCTTTAGCTTGATTTCAATTATCTACTTATCATTTTTCTCATGCAAGTCATGGAATTTCAAAGTAATTGCCTTGACTCGATCTATGTAATTCACCTTCCATTGCCTTAGTTGTTTATTATCATCTACTTAATGCAACATTTCTGTGTTTTCTCAAGGAATTTTCACTCACTTCCCCACTGGTTGTTCCTCCACTATAATTTGACATCTTGCATTTTCTCAAGGAATTTTCACTTCCCAAGTGGTTGTTCCTCCACTATAATTTGACATAATCAAAAATGGCTATGCCGTATTAAGTTTTCTTTTTATAAGTTTAAGAATCTAACCAGCTGGATTAATGCTATTTGATATTGCTAGATAATATTTGAACTGGAATCCCTCCCTCCTTAGAAGTATAGGAATCTAACAAATTGAACTAATATTATTTGATATAAATGTTAAGAAACATTTAAAAATTTCAAAAATTTGTTAAATGTATAATATTCTTATTTCTTCGCCAATTGCTTTAAACCTAATGAGCCTTTGAGGTTTACCTATTTGATATAAACCTTAATTTAGAGTATAAAACTCTTCATTTTCCACCATTTACTCTAAATCCTATGAGCAATATAAGATTCATCCATGATACTTGAACCTTGGTTTAGAAAGTCAAACACTTCACTCCAAATCAATTATTTTAAACCCTATGAAATGTTTAATTGGTTATATGGAATTGAAATGAATTTACTTTATTACATCATGACTGCATATTGGTATTACAATAATTTAGTACTCATCAAGATTTGAACCTAGGTCTCCCTTTGAAAGTTGAGGAATATAACTAAATTAACTAATACCATTTTATAGGACACAAGTTCTTTTAATAAGTAAGATATTTAATTATTATAATAAGATTAGTATATCTAGTTATAAAACTAGAATATACTTATTTTTTATATAAATGTTAACATTAAGTCTCAAATATTTTGACTTGAGATTTTGATCTTGAATAAAAATTAATAAATGACAAACAAGCCATACTTTAATTTTTTATAAACCAACTTTAAGTTGTCTTGTTTAGATTAAAAATTATATTTTGAAGTGAAAGTTTTAGTATAATTAAAATTATGCTGCAACAAAGAAGAATACATTTAAGGATTTAAGAGTTGTAAAATTTGTTAATGATTTCATGCTTTAATGTTGAGTTGAACTCTCAAATTAAGAGAGATATTTGTAAAGTAACTTCATGTGTTCCAAACTATTTACGTCAACTAAAAATAAAGATTAGAATACATAAATAGAAATTTATAATTGATTTGTTGTAGCTTGTTAAATAATAGACTATAATAATATGCAATTCTCTTAAAGAGAGACATATGAGTCTTGACCATTGACAACATATATTTTTACTCACATGAATTAATAAATGCAAATAATAGTATTAAAAATTATTGGTTAATATATAACATAAGAATCCTATAATATAATTTTGTAATCTCTAATTAGATTAGTCATGGATAATTGAAATATGAGTTATAAATATCATATGAAATTTTAAATAAAATTTGTTGAATATTTTTACTTATTTTATATTGATATTTGTTAAAACAACATCTAGAAAACTAAACAATTTGAATCTTATAATTAAAGGATAATTAGAAAATCATATGCACTTAAGCATGAGAATATCACATAATTCATATTATTGAATGTGGTTTTCATGCTAAACTTAATGAAATTAAACAATGTTGAACGAACTTGAATGTAATTTTGAAAAACATGAATAAACAAAATTTAACAAATATAATTGATATTGAATAAACTACACCAAACAAAAATCTAAACTAACTTGAATTAGAACAAAGTTTACTAGATGTTGAATTTGAATAAAATTAAATGTGAAATATTGACTATTGAACTTGACATAAATAGAAAAATAAACTTGACCAAACATTATTATCCTAGATTCAAATTTAAACAATATAAAAACAAAACTTAAGTATACACATGAATCAAACTCAAGCTTAAACAAACATGAATATGATTTTGAACAAATATAAAATAAATTTTCATTACTAAATACTAAACCTAAATGAATACAAATATGAATGAAATAAATTTAAAACTTAACTTGGATAAAGATGAATAAGACTAAAACTAAATAAGAATGAATATAAAATTGAACTTGAATTTCAATAAACATAAAGATGAAAAATAAACATGATCCTGGAATTGAACAAGAACTTAACTAAATATAATAAAAAAAATAAAGCAAAAATGATGTGGACAATCCAAGCTTGCTAATTGCATTACCAAAATATCTTAAATAGGCATAAACTACCCTATACAAAAGAAGGTTGCATTAAAGACCAATGGCTACAACCAACTAACTTGCATTTAGTTACTTCTAGAAGACGACTTCAAAGCATGTGCTTGCTAACCTTCATATTTTGTTACGTAGCCATCGACTGTCCATATTAAATTTAATTACATTAATTTATATAATTATCTTGTTTATACTTGATTACATGAAGTATTATATATTATATTACTTTTTATTTATATTGTGTCTTATTTCTCATCATTTCTCCCCACCATTGAAGCATTGGACTCAAATGCTTTTACAGTAGAAGAACAATAAACCAAATGTGTAAGAACCCTGATGAGCTGAGAAGTTGACATGTTAAACTCACGATCATGCTCTAGTGGATGCTACAAATTAGGTACTGAACTAATAGGATAATTGATGATGTATAGTATACCAAGAGGTGCTTGGTCTAAAAAACATCGATTTTTCAAAACTTAGTTGCCAATTGAGGAAGAAGGAGGAAGTAGATGAGGATCAATGGTCTGTGGTCGATGTTGTTACTGCTTCTATAAAATAGGAATTCATTGCAAGGAATATGGTCACTCAATGCTTGGAGGAATCATATTAAGAGTATGAGGCGTTGGTGAAGGAGTGATAGGCTTTGTGCGATGAGGTATAGTAGTTATTATTATCTTGGTAATATGAACTACTAAATATGAGAGTAATTTTGTGGTTGAATGGAATAGAGCAGAGGTGTGCTTTTTCTACAATATATGATAAATATGTTGTTATCATAGTGTAAAGTGTAGGTATTAATATAAGCATCATATTGCACGTTCTTATTATATTGATAAGGTTTTCCAAGTAGCAAACCACAACAATCCATGGGGGTCACATCACAAGTGACCTTATCCACAAATTTGGGACCAAAAGCAAAAGAGATAGTGCATGTGTGAGTGATTTATGAGGTGGAGTTGTCATCCTTCCATCCTAGAGTGTAGGGATGAGGATGTGGGTATGTTGGTAGATGCAATTTTTTGATGATAGATTTCATGATTAGGTTCCTCTATAAGCCATTGTTTATTATACAATCTATAAAATAATTATGAGTAAGGTGAGTGCATGTGATAAATAGATTGTCATAGTCACTTACAGATGAAGAGCGATGCATTAAGGTGATTGTGTTAAGTTTTTTATTGATTTTATTGTACTCCCTATCTTATCCTATAACCTCAATCAAAATATTTTGTTATGGTTCCTCATCGTAAGGTTTTACAATGAGATTTTTTTCTTTAAAAAACATACAAATTCTTCGTGACTTCTCCTATTACAATAAGTACAATTTTTCTTGCTATCAATTGAAGGAGAAGGTTCTTTAGAAGAATAGGAAGGAGGAGAAAGAAGTATATCTCTTCATTTTTAGCACTTGTCATTGTTCATTGGATGGTTTGGACTCTTGGTGAAGGTGCTTGTCATGGTCCCATTTATTTTATATTTAATTTTTCCTTTGAAGTTGGGCATGATTGAATGTTGCATCCAATATTGCAAAAAAATTGTACTTAATCTCTCTGAACAAATGTTCTCGAATCCCACTCTTGAACTTCATGATGAGGGCTAGTGCTAGATCTGGAATGTGAAGTAGGATGCATAACCTATTAAAGTGGTAGATGTACTCTTGTTTAGATATTTAGTTACCTTGGTGTAGCCAAAGTTATTTTATAGCCAAATCATCATTGTAATTGGGGGGTAGAATATAGATTTTAAAGTAATGACTAATTCAACCCAAGTGGTGATAGGATTTTGAGCATTTTGTCACTCAAAAATTAGGATTTTAAAGTTCCATAAAGCTTCAATTTTTCAAAGGGAACCTTATTATCTTTAGATATATGACTAAATGAGAACCATGTATCCATGTCTAGGATCTAGGTATTTAAGACTTTAGGATCCCTAGAGCCAACATAGACCTTTACTTCACATTTGACCTTAGGATAAGTGCTTATTTTGACATCTATCTAGACACATATGCTACTGACATTTTCTACCAAATCGTTCACCTAAGATTTATTAAGAGCCAATTCAAAAGAAAGTTAATAGTTTGGGGACATTCAAAATCACCTTGATAATATTTTGGATTCTCTAGAGAAGAAGAGAAAAATAGCTACTGAATATTGAGAGAGAGCCAACTTAGAATAAATTTGGTCATTCGGGGACATTCATAGTCTCCTAATATTTATTTTTGGGTTCTCTAGAAAAGAGGAGAATCATATTTTGTTCTTAGGTGTGACCTAAGACATTGGAGAAAGATTTCAAATAGAGGAGCATCATAGCTTACAATATATTTATAAGAATCTAAGCTTACAATAAATGAAGGAGCATCTAATCTTCTAGATATAGAGGAGCAACTAAGATTTCAGAGAAGAGAAGCAATACAAAGCATCTATAGCACACCGAAGAAAATAAGAAGAAAGCATTATAAGCTTCCTATGATAAGGTAATATTGAAGAACTAGGATAACTAAAAATATCAATTTAGTCTTGGACATGGAGCAGTGTTTTTCAAGGATAATATTCAGTGGAATAGAGAAAAAAGTTAGATTATTCAAAACAAAAATGTCATTATAAAGAGGCCAATATAAAGAGGCAATGTGAGTAAGAATAAGACATTTTAAGAGAACATTCGTGTAGCTACTTGATACAACAAAATGTTGTAAAGATTCATGTAGTAGCCTTCAAAGTAGAACATATAATAGAAAGCTCTAGCCTTCATACTAAAGGTAAAATAACATGTGCTAGCCTTCATGCTAGAGGTAGAATATAAAGTGCTAATAGGGCAAGGGAGGTGAAATAATTTTAGAGTCGAAGGTGGAGTCAATGTTAAAGGAGTCATATCACAAGAAAAGGTGCACAACGACCAACCACGCCATCATCACCATAAATTTCTTGCCCACACATTGCTTGTTGTGCACTGTCATTTCCCTCGTATTGGGCTTGTTGGACCACACCACATACTTTAACAAATTCTCTCCCTCCTTGCCCATGAACCGACGAGGAAGAAAATCCTTAGTCTGCTTGAACACTTTGTAATATTTGGTGGAAAAGGGCTAATAACCATACAATAGCTCTCCCTTCTTCATCATGTACCTCTCATCATGTGACTCCATCACTAGGTCTTGGTCCAATCGTGCTAAAACATAACAAGCGGATTGATCCTCAATACCTCATACATCATCAACCACACCAACGTCATACTCTCTAGAGCTATTATATTAAGCTCCCGCTCATTATCTTTGATGCCCCCAAAAATTCTTATGATAAATTTGCATGTAGCTCCTTACCCATGACAGTAATGTGGTGGATGATGTTGGAGAATCGATGAAGGTGTTGAAGCAAATATATCTTGTTGGAATTTTATTATGATTTTCTTAATTACATGAGATAATTAATATATCACATGGATCTAGAGATTTATTTTGGTCTTTCATCATGATATTTCAATAATTATATAATACTTCAAAAAATAGCTTGGAATTGTAGACACTTAGATATTCTACAAGATATTATCATATATGCAATTTTAAAAAGAATGTACTACTTATTTTGACCTTATGACAAAGACATTTTACAATGACACTCACACTTTTACCATTAAATTTTGCTATTAATTCTTACTATTTATTATGACTTAACCTTATCACTATATTATATGTATGCTTTTGCTTATAATATGCTTTTAGAGTTGGATTAAGCTCTCATATTGGTATTGGTAAGCTTCTCGCCATTTTTCAAGGATGGTTTTCTCTAGAACTTCTAATGACACCTATGCTTTTAGAGTTGGATTAAGCTCTCATATTGGTATTGGTAAGCTTCTCGCCATTTTTCAAGGATGGTTTTCTCTAGAACTTCTAATGACACCTTTGATTTTGGAAATTGGTTTCTCCTTCTGTGGCTCCCGCATGGGAAAATACTTCTATGTCATGCTTGGGTAGTAGGCAATTATGTCAAGCCCAAGATCTTTTGGGGAATTTAAGAGTTTGGGTGTGGATTCTATCACCATTATTTTTTAGAATGGATGCCTTTTTTTCAGTGATTTTGCATCCTGTGGCAAGGACTTCAATATCTTGTTGAAGCCTTCTGCCTAGGTTTATGCGGTGTTGCTTGTTTGCTCTTCTGTTTTAATGTGGCTTGTTTTGGTGTTATGAAGTGGTGGTATGTGCCTTGGTTTCCATATTTATTCCACTATTGGTAGTGTGATATGGGTCATATATCAGTGCAAAAATATTTAAAGGTTCCTATTGAACCCACTTTGTTAGTGGTGGATGATGAGGTTAGACGAAGTTTACATAAGGGTGGTCTCTTGAACTGCCTTTTGTACTTTTATGGACACCATAGGGGATTATCCAAAGTTATGGTGCACTCCTAGAGAAGAGGTTGAATTCAAGATGGGGGTTTGAAGTTCCAACTCTTGATGGCTTTAATGGGAGAAGTAATAGGTCTGTCAGTTGATGGCATCTACCATAATTGAAAAAAGCATTCCCTAAAATGTGAGGTAGGTTTTTTCTGAATATCGGTAAATACCTCTTGAGGATATAAAATGGTTATGATGTTAAGGCTCTCAAATATCCTTGGGATTGAGTAATTTAGGTGATTATGGACTATTTCACCTTGGATGTAAATAGAGATGTGATTCGAAGCTTTCGCATGATGTTTTTAAAACAACATAGGAGGAAGAAGCTTATGAATATTTTATCGTTTCTCTTCCACTCTTTGGCAAACAATTTGAGAGATGTGAGGGGTGGGAAAGGTTTAGACCCTATCCACGAAGGATTAATTACTTTTCACATTCAAACATGTAGCTAAATCCAGGGAAATTATGGTGGATGAGGTGTTGGCAAAAATTGAATTCCAAACAATTCCCCTAATCCTTGATATGCCTATGACATCGTCTAGATTTTCAAGTGAATCTATGGATTCTGAGATGGATGATTTCAAGAATACTTTCTCATCTGTGAAAGGAAAGGCTAAATCTATGGGTAAAGGGGGAGCTTCTTTCAATTGCATCAAAATAGGTCAAATGTGTCACTCTAAATGACTTTCATCAAAGGCAATGAAGTTAAATGCCTCTTCGACCTCTCTGGAGATGTTTGATTCAGATGAAAGTTTACTTGGGAAGTTGAAAGTTAAACTCTCTATGGACTCAGTGGAAGTTAATGATATATCTCCCTCTACGGGACCTGAGTCCCATATTGTCCAACCTCTTCTTGGTAAATTGGATGATAAGATTCAAGTTGTGCTAGGATCCCTACAAGTTATGATTGCTTTTGTTACTAAAACTCATGATTTGGTTCAACAAAATAAGGACAACTCAACCCCTAAACCTATGGGGATTTAGATCTCTTGTTTGTTGTGTGAGTTCTTTGGGCATGTTAGTGGTTCTATTTTTTGGACTGTTGTTCAACTTATTTTGTTGGTTGTAGTTCACTCTTGTTTTTTGTTTCGTGGGCTAGCTGCCTTGCGGTTGGGTGATCTTATTTCTCGGTTGTTTTTTCTCTTGTTTGAGTTTCTAGGTGTTAACCTAGACTCTTGCAATTCCTTTTTGTATTAAGGTTTGGAGTCCCTTTAAAAATCCCTTCTTTATCTAATTAAAAAAAATATTATATGTATATTTTATTTGTGTCACTTTTGTTCTTTAATGGTATTGTAATCTTCTCAAACAACCTATACATTGCAATCATCTTGAATAAGCCACATGTCACAATATTATTGGACAAGCTACCTAATACTATATTTTACATACTTATTATGTTACTATACATACACATAATAGAATAAATTTTAATTCAATGGGTTATTGATATTTCTAATAGATTACTAATGTTAAAAACACTAGTTAAGAAGAAATATTTGAAATGAAAAGATAACAAATATATGGATACAATATATTCTTTGATGACATTATATTTAAATTGATGAGTATCATTTAATGAATAATTATAATAAAAAAAAAAATGGGATGCATGTATCCATATAAAACTAACTTATGTATGTATCAAATAAAGCATATATAAACTCAATAAAACTTTCTATATAATATAAGAAATCAAGTTACAAAATTTTTATTATTAAAGAAAATATTATAGAATTGATTATGGTGACGATCATGATGAAGAAGTTGTCCTCTTTCATTATTTTCTTTTTTCCATGTGAAGAACTAAGTGATTAGTGAAAAATATTGTGGATTTAATTATTATGACAAGGATCTTAATGAGGTAGTTGGCATCCTCGGTCATTTTTTTCTCCATGTGATGCCTAGGCATAAGCAATTAGTTTTTATTATTATTTTTATTCAACTTCAACAAAAAAAAATTGATTAAACCTTAAAATCATATGAATAAAAAGATATATATATATATATATATATATATATATATATATATATATATATATATATATATATATATATATAATATCATTCAAAGTATACAAATATACAAATGAAACATGTTTATGTTGATAGATAGATAGGAAAGACCATTATAAATTTTGTTTATAATGAGGTTAGGACAACATATTTGATATTTGGTATCAAATATCTACTACAAAGAGGACATCACGTAGACATCATATACAACTTCATCTATTAAAATTATAGTCCTCTATTAAACATGTATTATGATCTTATAAATTGTTGTTACATTATTATAGTAAAACAATATTAAAAAAAATACATATAAAATACACAAAATACACTTTTAAAAGTTTTGTTTAACAAAAAATATATATATATATATATATGAAGTTTAGTATCATTGACAAAGATTTCAATCTTATAAAACATTATTGGAAAAGTTTTGCGAAACAAATGATGTAAAAGACAAACTTTAAATAAAAAGCAAGAAAATAAGTCTCACAATATATATTAACATTCTCATACTACTACAGTGGCTATTCACCTCTTTCTTGTTCACTCATAGGGTGTACGCTGAAGATTGAATTGGCTGCAAAACGACCTTTAGCACACTGGTGAGATTTACAAGAAGGGAGGCAAATCAGTACGTGGCCCTGACGAGCGACGTGAAAACAATTTTGGAGTCGGAGGCGGAGTCGATGTCAAAGGAGTCGTAGCGCAGGAAGAGATGCGCAACCAGCAGCCGCGCCATCATCACCACAAAGTTCTTGCCCGCGCACTGCTTGTTGTGCACCGTCGTCTCCTCCGTCTCGGGCCCGTTGGACCACACCACATACTTCAACAACTTCTCTCCCTCCTCGCCCATGAACCGACGGGGAAGGAATTCCTCAGCCTGCTCGAACACCTTGCCATCTCTGGTGGCAAAAGGCTGATAACCACCCAGCAGCTCTCCCTTCTTCACCGCGTACCTCCCGTCGTGCGACTCCACCACAAGGTCTTGTTTGGCCCGGCCGTACTGGAAGGGCACCGGAGGATCGATCCTCAGCACCTCATACACCGTCGACCGCATAAGCGCCATGCTCTCCAGAACTGTCATATTGAGCTCCCCCCCGTTATCTTTGACGGCCCCCCGAACTTCTTGCGCCAGATCTGCGTGCAGCTCCTTGCCCGCGGCGGCAATGTGGCGGACGATGCTGGGGAACAGAATGAACATCCCTCCGAAGGTGTTGAAGCAGATGTTGAATACAAGATTATGGCACGCCTCGTCTCGCTTCAGTCCGAACTGCTGCTCCGCCGCGTCAAGCGCCCGCTTGCCATACGTCCAGAAGAAGTCGTACACTTTGTCGTAACCCCCGCGCACCAGGAGGAATGGCAGAGGGGCTGCGTGGATGGTCACCTCCTCCAGCACCTTGGGCAGCACACCCGTGCTTGCGATCGGAGCGAGTTGAAGGCCGATCCACTTCACAACGTGAGACGGGCCATCAGTTCCCAGGCTGGCGGGGCCTGGGGCGGCGGGATCTCTGTCCAGAACCGACCTGCACAGAAAGTTAAAGCACATCTGGAGATTCTCGCTATCAAACTCCGCCTTTTTGCTCTGGGCCACTTGGCTCTCCAGCGCATGCCACAGTTCTCCCGTCGCCCGATCAAACTCGGGGAACCATTTGCTTGCATTCATCTTGAGGACTTGGAAGCAGAAGCCCTTGAGCTTGGAGTGATTTTCTTCCGAAGAGTCCAAATGGGAGAGTACCCTGTACCCTCCCGTGAAGTCTGTGCTGGGCATGTAATGGCCCGTGAACACATCCTTCTTTTCGACTTTACTTAAATCGAACAGCACGGGGAAGCTCTTGGCGTCGAGGAGCATTATGACTCGAGGATCCGAAAACAAAGGAGGCCCAGGCGGCATGTTCACTCTCAAAACGGTGCTGTTATATTTCTTTATGCGATTCCTGAAGAAAGCATCCGTTCCTTCTTTAACGAAGTAATCGAACCGATCCAGGAGGGCTCCTATGATGGGCAAACCATAGCTTCCAGGGACTTCTTTCACATCTGAAGAAGCCATGCTGCTCCTCCTTCGACTTGAGATGAAAACTGTCCGATAATAGTATTTTCTAAGCTTTTGCAATCTGAATGCAAGAGACTATCAAACCAGATTAAATTGCCTGAGCGCCCACAAGCATTTTATAATACCGTGATCGCACATGTTTTTTACGTTTGAAAGCATAATGTGGAATTAAAAACATGACCTCATTAATAACGTGTGTATACACGCGCTTGCCATTGAAAAAATGATATCATGGGTCATGTGCAAAGAAGTCCTTGCTTCATTTTTAACGTGCACATTACAGAACTGCACCCGTAGTTGGTGGTATTCATTACGTTTGTGCTATAAACTAAAAATATACACACAAATTCTATCTGAAACAAAATTCCGGCTTTAAACATCTCAATGTTTAGTTATGAGTATGCCATATGGCCACAGCGGTGGGACCGGTCTGAACACACAGTGGTCCTACTCCTTATCCATTTACCTACCCCTTATGCATGTATAGTATTTCTGAACACACCGTGATACTAGTCCTCATGCATTTACAGTATTTCTGAACACACGGTGGTCCTACTCCTTATCGAATACATCACCTGCGCGTTCCTTCCGCAAGGAAAAGTGAACCACGTGAATCGTGTGCTATGCATTAATATTCTACTTTGACTGAACAGAAGAACGTACAAAGCATTAATATTTTTACATTGTCTGTCTGCTTGTAAAAGATAAGTAGTCTATGAATCTTAATATTTGTTAAACTTTTTGTCAATGGGGTGGCAGGTTTAAGGGCAGGCTTATGTGGACTCCTCACCCCTATTAACATGGAGTCACAGATGTGTGGTGGATTCCACTTTAATACCTCTACACTTATGTGAGACTCCTCACTTATGTGAGACTCCTCACCTTAATAACATCAAGTCACAACATATGTGTGGTGGATTCCACTTTAATACCTCTTCTACTAGTACCATAATGTGTGTGGTGGATTCCATTTTAATACCTCTTGTACTCTTACCATTTACCATAAATATGTGTAGTGGTTCTACTTTAATACCTCTTCTACTCTTACCATAAATATGTGTGATAGATTTCATTTTAATACTTCTTATACCGGTACCGTAATTGACATTAAATATTGGGATACTGAAGGTACGTGATATTGCGACTGATCCGAAGTCATGCCATAAGGTGAGAAACACGTGAACTTAAGGTGATGCAGTGGACCCGTGAAGAGGAGAAAAAAGGACGTGTTGGGTGTGTGGAGACTGATTCACATTCGGAGCTGTGGCGGAACGCCAGAGGGCGAGACTGGAGGAAACCTGTGACGAGCCAACAAGGCATAAGGGATGATGACATTGTTGAAACGAAGTCTGCTTTGTTGTGTACAACGTGAACCGGTGGCAATGACGATGTGGCATCTGTTTGTGGCAGAGGTGGTTGGATGGTTAAATATAACAAACAAAATTTAATTAAAAGCCAAAGTTTGTTATTATATTTGTTGTAACAATATAACAAATATAATTCTGCCTATGTAATATAAAAGGGCCTACACTGTGTAATTGCTATAGAGTGTGTGCCTTGAGAGCACCGCGGTAGTGCTATGATAGCATGTGTAATATAAAAGGGCCTACAATGTGTAATTGCTACAGAGTGTGTGCCTTGAGAGCACCGCGAGAGTGCTATGATAGCACGGGAGTGCATTGGGAGAATGTCGGAGTGTGCATTGATAAATGCCTAGATAATACGGTGAGAAGAAACTCATGTGGGGAGATGTCGGTGTGCATGGTGTATTGGAGAGGAGTTGCAGCAGATTTGCACAGTTCTCCTTCTTCTTGTACATTGTATTATTGCTAATACAAAGATGCAGGTGCTGGTGTTTTCTTGGAGGACGTAGCCCAATAGTATTGGGTGAACCTCGTTAAATCATGGTGTTCTCTTTTGTCTGCATGAATGTTTTATTTCTGTTGTTCTTAATTTGCTCACACATAAAGAATGCTAAATCCCAACAAGTGGTATCAGAGCTTAATGTTGGGTGGATTCGAGTTTGAGTGGGAGCTGGGAGTTACAACAGAGATGGGTTGCTGGCATTTGCAACTGGTTTGACCTCATATTACTTGAATTGGGAAATTAGATAAGTAGTAAGAGAGACTGACCACCTCTCTTGCTCTATCCCTTCCTCTATCTTGTATATGCAGCTTGAAATTGGAAAAGGAGTTTTTAATGTATTGTTCCTGATTGCAGAAGAGCAGATATTGATGAAGTAGTGGGAGTAATGAAGATTGTTGGAGATTGTCAGGTTGTTCGTTGATCATAGGAAAAGATGTGAGGTTGACATCAATACGAAAATGTGATGGTTCAGAACATGACAGTGAGACAATTTGGAGGAGGTCAAATTCTTAGGTGTGTTAGTGTAGCAACGAAAGTATAGTGGGTTGTTGTGAATCGATCTCTAAGTGGGATATTGTTGGGTGTGTGGAGACTGATTCATATATGGAGCTGTGGCAGAACGCCAGAGAGCGAGACTGGAGGAAACCTGTGACGAGCCAGCAAGGCATAAGGGATGATGATATTGTTGAAACGAAGTCTACTTTGTTGTGTACAACGTGAACTGGTGGCAATGATGATGTGGCATCTGTTTGTGGTAGAGGTGGCTGAATGGTTAAATATAACAAACATAATTTAATTAAAATCCAAAGTTTGTTATTATATTTGTTGTAACAATATAACAAATATAATTCTATTTTAATACCTATCCTACTAATACCATAATATTTGTAATAAACTCTACTCATTCCTTCTACTGGTAACGTGATTGCCATCCCACATAAGATGCCAGTAAATATCAGGATACTGAAGGTACGTGATATTGCGACTGGTCCAAAGTCACTCGAAGTTGATACCATAAGGTGAGAAACGCGTGAACTTGAGGTGATGTAGTGGACCCATGAAGAGGAGAATGAAGGACGCCTCTACGTGTATTTGTAGAGGTATGTAATGGTAAGGCATATGCACTTTTTAAATCTCCACAATCTCGAATGTTGAGATTCTGAGCGTAGTGTAGGGGTGCCTAGTGTTGTGGCTTCATATTGCTGAAGCCTGGTCGAGTAATGTTGAGATTCTAAGCGTAGTGTAGGGGTGTTAGTGTTGTGGCGTAGTGTAGGGGTGTCTAGTGTTGTTTTAAAAATATGAACTTAAAAAGTAACAAGCAAAATGTTTAAAGAAATAATAAAAAATTAATTTTGTTTTTTTTTAATATTTTATGTAGGTATTTATTTGTTTATATGTATATATAAAATATATAGTTGTATTTTTTTTACTTGTGTATTCAAATTTTGAGGGACTGCATAGTGTATTAGTTATCTATAACTTTTACATCTTTGTGTTAGTGCACCTATTGACAAAAAAATATGTAGAAGTCAATCCCTAAGTTTATGTATTTACTGTTGAAAATTTTCAAGATACTTAGGAAACATGAAAGAGCAAAAGACTAAATAAAAATTAGTAAAATATATAGCTGCTTAAGATTGTGGAGCATCTATGTTTTTTAAAAAATTAAAACATTGAGATCTAGATATGAATGGTATAGCCATTTTTGGGACTAATTTGCTAGATATAGGATATTGTTAAATAGGACTTAAACTAAGGCTTATCTTGCATGGATTATCTTTGATGAAGTCTAAGATTTTGTTTTGCATGCTATTAAATATTCTATGAAACAAGTAATCTTAATCCTGTGAGGGATGCTTTCTTAAAGTTTTTTAGGGCTTAATATTTGGGTCAATTGTTAGGTATTAATTCGCCCAAGAATCACACATATAATGGCAAAACTCATTAGACTTTGTTAGGGTTTTTTCTAAACTCATAAATGGTCATTCAATGTAGAAAATCATTACTCAATACACACATTCTTTATGGTTTCTAAAGCAGAGTTTGTTCCTTTATTCAATGTAGAAAATGAAGAGTCTAGTATATACAAGTGACAAAGATGATAAACCAAAGGACATGGGAGTTGTCATATGGAGAGCAATAGTTAAGTACATAAAGAGTCATCTTCTATATCTATATTATGGAGACAAAGATCCATACAATATAACATGTGAGCAAGAAAAATGGCCTGTAATGATCACCACATAACAAGCATTGGTAATAAAACTTGTATTGGGTGTCACTTGTGATGTGACACCCATGGATTATTGTGGCTTGCTACTTGGAAAAACTTATCAATTTAATAAGAAGGCACAATGTGATGCTTATCATAATACCTATGATTTGCATTATGAGAATAATATATTTATCATCTGTTGCAAAAAAGATACCATACTTATGCTCTATTTAATTTAACCACAAATTATTGCTCTCATATTTAGCAGGTCATATTACTAAGATAATAATAAGTATTGCACCTCCTCCTCACACAGAGCCTATCACTCCTTCACAAAAATCTCCTACTCCTAATATGATTCCTCTAAGCATTGAGCGACCATATTCCTTGCAATAGGTTCCTATTTTGCAGAAGCATTAACATCAGTCATAGACCATTGGTCCTTGTCTACTTCCTCCTTCTTCCTCAATTGGCAACTAAGTTTTGAACAATCAATGTCTTTTAGACCAAGAACCTCTTGGTATACTAGACATCATCAATTATCCTATCAGTTCAGTACCTAATTTGCAGCATCCACCAAAGCATGATTGTGAGTTTGACATGTCAACTTCTTAGGTCACTAGGGTTCTTACATATTTGGTTTATTGTTCTTCTACTGTAAAAGTATTGTATTCCAATGCTTCTATGGTGAGGAGAAATGATGAGAAATAAGACACAATATAAATATAAATATAATATAATATATAATACTTCATGTAATCAAGTATATACAAGGCAATTATATAAATTAATGTAATTAAATATAATATGGACGATCAATGGCAACATATTAAAATATGAAGGTTGGCAAGCACATGTTTTGAATTCCACCTTCTGGACCTTTTAAATCATCTTCTAGGAGTAACTAAATGCAAGTTAGTTCGTCATAGCCAGTGGTCTTTAATGCAACATCTTTTTGTATAGGGTAATTTATTCCTGTTTAAGATATTTTGGTAATGCAATGAGCAGGCTTGGATTGTCCACATCATTTTTAATTTATTTTTTATTATATTTAGTTAAGTTTTTGTTCAATTCCAAGATCATATTTATTTTTCATCTTTATGTTTAATGAAATTCAAGTTCAATTTTATATTCATTCTTATTTAGTTTTAGTCTTATTGATCTTTATCCAAGTTAAGTTTTAAATTTATTTCATCCATATTTGTATTCATTTAGGTTTAGTATTTAGTAATGAAAATTTATTTTATACTTGTTCAAAATCATATTTATGCTCATTTAAGCTTGAGTTTGATTCATGTGTATAATTAAGTTTTATTTTTATATTGTTTGAATTTAAATCTAGTATAGTAATGTTTGGTCAAGTTTATGTTTATGTTTATGTTTATGTCAAGTTCAATATTCAATATTTTACATTGAATTTCATTCAAATTCAAGTGGCTTATATCATTTCAATTCAAATTTGTACTTAGTCAAGTTCATTTTGATCATATCCGATATCTTTTAACTTTAATTCAAATTCAACATTTAGTAAACTTTGTTCTAATTCAAGTTGGTTTAGATTTTTATTTGGTGTAGTTTATTCAATTTTAAGTTTTGCTTGAGCTTATTCAATATCAATTATATTTGTTATTTTTTGTTTATTCATGTTTTTTTCAAAATTACATTCAAGTTCATTCAACATTGTTTAATTTTATTAAGTTTAGCATGAAAGTTCAAGAATATGAATTATGTGATATTCTCAAGCTTAAGTGCATATGATATTCTAATTATCCTTTAATTATAAGATTCAATTGTTTTATTTTCTAGATATTAGTTTAACAAATATTAATATAAAATAAGTAAAAATATTCAACAAATTTTATTTACAATTTCATATGACATTTATAACTCATATTTCAATTATCCATAACTAGTCTAACTAGAAATTGCATAATAATATTATAGAATTCCTATGTTATATATATGAACGAATAACTTGTTTTCTATCTATGTATTCTTATATATTTTTTTAGTCGGTGTATGCAAATAGTTTGGAACACATGAAGTTACCTTACAAGTATCTCTCCTAATTTGAGAGTTCAACTCAACATTAAAGCATGAAATCATTAACAATTTTTACAGATCTTAAGTCCTTAAATACATTCTTCCTTATCGCCATATAATTTTAATTATACTAAAAAAATTCACTTCAAAATACAAATTTTTATCTAAACAAGACAACTTAAAGTTGGTTTATAAATAAATTAAAGTATGACTTGTTGTTTTTCATTTATAAATTTATTCAAGATCAAAATCTCAAGTCAAAATTTTTGAGATTTAACGTTCACATTTATATAAATAATAAGTATATTCTATTTTTATATCTTTATACACTAATCTTATTATAATAATTAAATATCTTATTTATTGAAAGAAATTTTTTCCTATCAAAAGGTATTAGTTCATTTAATTATATTCTTTAACTTTCAAGAAGGAGACCTAGGTTCAAATCTTGACGAGTACCAAATTATTGTAATACCAATATGTGATCAATAAGGTCATTTCAATTCCATATAACCAATTAAACATTCCATAGGGTTTAAAACAATTGATTTGGAGTGAAGTGTTTTACACCCTAAACCAAGGTTCAAATATCATGGATGAACCTTATATAGCCCTAGGGTTTAGAGCAAATGGTGGAAAATGATAAGTTTCATACTCCAAATCAAGGTTCAAATCTCATAGGTAAACCTCGAACGCTCACCAGGTTTAAAGCAATTGGTGAAGAAAGAAGAATATTATATCTTTAACAAAGATATGAAATTTTTAGGTGTTCCTTAACATTTATATCAAATGGTATTAGTTCAATTTGTTAGCTTTCTAAAGTTTTAAGGAAAGACTCAAGTTCAAATATTGTCTAGAAATATCAAATGACATTAATCCAATTGATTAGATTCTTAGATTTATAAAAAAAAGAAACTTAATTTGGTATCTTGATAAATGATAAGTACATAATAACCATGTTATTATAATACCACTACATGATTACATGGTGATAATTTCAATCCTATATAACTAATTAAATAATATATAATAGCCAAATTATTATAATATCATTATATTAAATTCCTTAAAAAAAAAAGAAAAAAACTTTTACTCTCCAACCATTATGATTCAAGATTCATATTTTGTTGTCGCACTAAGGAAATTGTTAAATAAAAAACGGCATAGCAATTTTTGATGAGGTCAAATTATAGTGGAGGAACCACCACTTGGGAATTGAAAATTACTTGAGAAAACGTAGAAAAGTTGCATTGAGTAAGAGTAGGTGATAATAAACAACAAAGGCAATGGAAGGTGAATTACATAGATGGAGTGGAGGCAATTATTCTGTGAAATTGCATGACTTGCACGTGGCAATCGACAAGCAGATAATTGAAAGCAAGCTAAAGACATCTACTGGAAGTAAACAAATTGTCCCTGCCGTTGGGGTGGCGACCCGCCGCATAACCAAACCATATTGCAAGTTATAGCATTAGTATGAGATGAGATCAGATGGAAACGCTGTTGGGAATTCCTCTGCCGGTCAAGCCACCCTCCTTGGAGTGGTCAGACGTGCAAGGATAGAGCAATGTGTATGGAACCTGGGAAGGCCCATACCTGTTCTTCAGCTTAGGATCTTTGTTCCTCTCAGAAACACTCTTCTCCACACCTTCCAACGCAGAGGAGAATCGTGAGAATGCATCTTGGATTCCGTCATCGTCCGTCCAGTCAGGGGTGGAGCCCTTCACCTGTCCCAGGTACACCTCATCCGTCGAATGCTTGGACAGCAGCTCTAACACCGCCATCACCGTCGTGGCCTGACTTGGAGTGGACACCGTTTTGAGCAAATACGCCTCTGGGTCAGCAACCATTTGGGCATATTCCACGGATCCCTTCTCTGGGATGAGGCGTCTGCTGATGGTGGGGAGATTGGGCATGTATCCGCCATACGCATATTGCCCGAAGTTGACAGCTGCGTGGTGAGCGGATGCAACCCAGATGATAGTGGTGATTGCCTCCGCCACTTCCTCCACGGACTCCATCTTATACCATCCGCTTTCCTCCTTCTTCAGGTCCCCGTGTCCCACGTTCACCACCTCCTTCCACCACGCCTGAACTTCTCTGTCTGCTTTGATTGACTCATCGCTTTTGTAATACAAAGACAAGTAATCCCTCACCCATTGCTTCAAAGCAGACCATATCTCCAGACCGTCCACTGCATATGGATAATCTTCAATCACAAGCCTCAGCCCATGAGCTGCTGTTGTGTCTGGCACGGCCATCCCTCTGCATAAACATAATCATCAGAAAGATGGATGGATGGCAGCAACAGATAATATATCTATCCATCTATAAAGAGCAAACACGACTTACAAATTGCAGCGAAATATGCATTGCCGTACCTTTTAAGGAGATCTGCGGGCAAGCCTTGTTCTTTGAGTCTCCATTGCTTATATGCTTTAGAGGACAACTCTATGGAGTATCTGCCCGGGGTGAATCCGGATTCGATGACTCCTTGTGCATTTATTAGAATCTGACGAGCAGACTGATTGATGTCCATGGTGTCAAAGTAATGAGGGAGCAGTAACTTGTGAAGAGGATGCATTTTGCTGAGTTGCCTGTGCGTAGCAATGATGAAAGGCTCGATGACCGCGTGAGTTCTCAGCCTGCAGGAGATAACGGGTAAGTACAGCTGCATGACATGACATGACGATCATCTTGAACGTGAATATGAAAGAGCGCTGCAAATAAAAAGATATTTGGAACTTATTAATTATTTATCATCATCCTTATTACCAGTGGCTAATTAACTGGTGATAACCGGAATCGTTGACGCGCGCATGAGCTTTTGCCAGCAGCCACAAGGCCCCTTCTTCTCCCCCCTCAGCAGGAGTATAGACATTTCTTACAGCTTGGCTAACAGTCGTTGGAGGCAAACACAGCTCGATGGCAACAGGCTTGAGAATTCCTTTGTCAGTAAGGAAGAAAAGAGTGCGGGAGGCATACATTTTAAGTTTGTCCGATTGTTTGTTAATGCGCTCGATGTAAGGCATGTACGCATCATAGTAATCCAAAACTAAGAGCCTTTTCGATTCCACAGCCTAATCATTCACACCACACAGCACATTAGGCCGTTATCGTTTAAATTTGATTAACTTAATGTTTTCACAATTGCTTAAAACGCTAACTAGGTTTGAGTTGGAGATGAGGACAGACATCGTGCTGTGAAATGCAGTTAGTCGAGTTAGGAGATCCAGACATACCTGTTGGGCGGAAAGGCCGTCGAGGTTTCTTTCTATATGTCCTGCTGTTATGCGACTCTCCTGAGGGCCGTATATGTCGGGGTCCAAGCTGCTCGATGGAGGAAAGCTCTGCATGGCAGTGACAGTAAGAGTTGAGCAGAATATTTAATGTTTAATCTAGTTAAATGCTTAGGCATTTACAAACCGTGAGGGTTGATTTTGCTTACCTGCAGGCACTGGATGGCCATGGGATTCAACCCAGAAAGGGCTTGGCGTGCAAACTCTTCGTCTGTCTTCCACGCGTCTTTCTCCACTGTGAATC
Organism: Wollemia nobilis; assembly: GCA_028583015.1. Lineage (NCBI taxonomy): Eukaryota > Viridiplantae > Streptophyta > Pinopsida > Araucariales > Araucariaceae > Wollemia > Wollemia nobilis. Next base: position 4,467,994 of record JAQPPZ010016670.1, read on the forward strand.
ATCGGAGACACATACATCAAATTTTAAATATGGTATGAGCGACCCTATGCTATTCGCTATTCCATGGATAGCCAGTAGTAGTGAGAAGCGAAGTAAAATATCCTATAAGACTCTCACCCTTAAAAACTTGGGGAACTGTGAAATTGATGAGAGCTTGGTCTTGTGTGCTGAGCAATCCTTTGACCATCTGAAGAGGCACTAGATCTCGAGTAAGCTCCATCACAGAGTTGACAGAACTGGGGATTCCTTTGCTGTAGATAGCCTTCACATCCTCCAACGAGTCGAATTTATCACCGAATATGGACTTGAGAGTGGGTACCACCTTCTTGGCAAAGGCTCGCACCAAGTTAGCCCTGTAGTCAGATAAATTGATATGCGGGAACTTCTCGTCCGGCGGAATATAGAATTGAGTAGTGGGCAGGAGGGGCAAGCTCTCGGACGCTCGATCTGTAAACAATGATCGACAACAGTGAATATTATATTGCATCCTGATTCATGACCATAATCAATAGATAGTTATGGGCATTGTAGTTTAGTTTAAAACTGCAAATATTGTATTATATGATGTTACCTGTTTTTGCCGGGGCACGTCCAGTTCTACACCTTCTGGGATAGGGAAGGTCCTGCGATCCGCCCAGGACCTCCCTCCGTAGATCCGGGTCACTGTCTGGATTGCCGAGATCGTTGTAAACGTCGTAGTCATACACACGATCCCACAGCTGTCTCTCTCCGGTTCCATCTCCTCGCAGGGTCACAAGCTCTTGGTTCCTCAACGTTGTGAGACCCGCCGGTGTTTCATCCGGAAGATAGCTCTGCTCATAAATAAACAATTAATAATCACAATTAATATTACGTTGCTTATATTCGCAATCGAAATTATGAATAATGAAAAATGCATGCTTGAAGTTGCACTCGCCTATACCTGTGTAGAAAAGAAGACGCGTGGCTGCTTGTTGTAAAAGTAATAGGGGTAGATCCAGGAGTTGCAGTGAAAACGCAGAGTGCCTTTGCCGGGGACATCGGAAAGGGTCACAGATTTCAAGAAGAACTCTCGAGGGTGAGTATTCTTTACAAATAATGCTCCCGGCACTCCCAAATGAGACTTCCATTTAAAGCTGATTTTGTACTTTGTATCTCCAGCAACGGGTCCGTCTAAGGGATTCCAGCTTAAGGACACCTCCGCGCCTGTCTTCCCCAGTCCCGTATCTACGCCAAAACAAACAACGTAAGGCAACACGATGTTAACACAAGGAAGAAGAAGACGATTATTATCATGTCTAATTTAATTATTTGAGCCTCATGAGCCTGCATCGCATGAAGTTAAACTTGCAGCAACAATTTCGAATAAGAAAGTTATAACGCAGGTAGAGAGGGAAGGAGTTATGACACTAACTATTTACTGACTAGGTATTTACCTTGATCGATCTGATCGCTGCTGACAAGCTGTAGAAATACTTTCTGCCCGATCAACTCAAACACCGTGTCCGCCAGCGTGGCAGAATAATCGTTAACGTCGAAAAGATATGTTTTCTGTAACACAACTTCTCCATGGATGCTAATATCCTCTCCATCGTTACCCTTCGAAATGGAAAAGGGCAATGTTGGAGCAGAGATGTTGTTGAGGAACCCTTTCACATTCATTTTCACTCTCTTTCTCTTTATCTATCTCGCGCTACACAGTCTCAGTTCCAACTCGACCAGGCTTGATAAAGATCAAGCCACAACACTAGACATCTCTACACTACGCTCAGAGTCTCAACAGTCGAGATTGTGGAGATTTGAAATGTGCATATGCCTTGCCATAACATACCTCTATAAATACACGCAGAGGCGTCCTTCGATCTCCTCTTCACGGGTCCACGCATCACCTTAAGTTCACGTGTTTCTCACCTTATGGCGTGGCGTGACTTCGGACCAATCGCAATATCACGTACCTTCAGTGTCCCGATATTTACTGTCATCTTATCCGGTGAGAGTAGTTGGTGGAAAATCTCATGAACAGGGTTAATGTAATGAATGGATGATAATAGGGGTGAGGAGTTTAAGGCTTCCACTTGTAAACTAAACTAAACTGCTATCTTATCTGTCAAAAAAATTTAACAACCTCAAGACTTTAACAAGTATTAAACCTGAACTATTAAAATTATTAATGCTTTGTTCACATTCATGAATATGTTTTGGCCGACGGTCCGTATTCTTCAAATCACTATCTTTCTTCTAATGCTAATTAGAAAAGAGGAAGACATCGCATAATCGCACACTATTCACCGTGTGTTCAGGAATTCTGTAAATTCATGAGTAGTACCACCGTGCGGTCAGACATACTGTAAATGCATGAGTAAGTAAATGGATAAGGAGTAGGACCACTGTGTGTTCAGACTGGTCCACCGCTGTGGCCATTGGCATACTCATAACTAAACATTGAGATGCTTAATGCCGGAATTTTGTCGACTTACTTTCCACTTAATTAGGACTCGAGTCGTTTCAGATAGAATTTGTGTTTATCTTTTTAGTTTATAGCCTTGGCCCTCTATCATCTGGCCAAGCCGATTGCGAACGCTTCGAGACAAACGTAATCAATACCACCAACCACGGGTGCAGTGCTTTCATGTGCACGATAAAAATCAAGCAAGGACTTCTTTGGAACATGACCATGAGATCATCTTTTTTAAGTGGCATGCGCGTGTATACACACGTTTATTTTTTCCTTTTTCTTACAAACTTACAGTCACAATGTTGGTACACGTAGGTTCAAATCTACCAAGTCTATTTCATTTCATTGTTTTAGGGTTTTGTATAGGCGTAGATTCAAAATTACAATCACATTATTTTAGTAGTTGGTAAGCGTAGGTTCAAAATTACAATGTTGGTACACGTAGGTTCAAATCTACCAAGTCTATTTCATTTCATTGTTTTAGGGTTTTGTATAGGCGTAGATTCAAAATTACAATCACATTATTTTAGTAGTTGGTAAGCGTAGGGTTCAAATCCATCAAACATATTCCACCTAATTATTTTTGGGCTTTGTATAGTCATCGTAAGTCTAGCGCACACTCATGAAGTTTTAATTAAAATTTTATTTGCCGCCGTCGGGAGAGCGTAGTGCGAATGCGAACTGCGAACTGCGAAGTGCGAAGGAGGGAGGGCCCGAAGTCGGGTTGCGCACGGACCGAGGTGCGAAGTCGGGTTGCACACGGATCGAGGTGCAAAGTCGGGTTGCGCACGGATCAAGGTGCGAAGTCGGGTTGCGCTGGTCAAAGGTGCGAAGTCGGGTTGCGCTGGTCAAAGGCAGCGAAGTCCGACTTCGCTACGAAGTTGGGAGGACAGCTCCAGACTTAGCCAAATTTTTGCCTTGCAGACTTTTGCTGTCCGGAGGCTTGCGCGGCTACGGCGTTGGTTTGCCTGGCTTGGCAAGAACTGTACGGGAGGAGAGAAACACCGAATCTGAATGCAATATTTCAGATCTGAGCTCAAACTTATAGAACCCGAAAGAAATCGCTCCCGAGGCGATTTGTACAGAGAACAACAACAGATTTTAGCACACAGAGATAACTGCAAACCCTACAGATGCCTTAAACAACAACAAATTTTATTCATATAAGACGAGGGTTACAAAAGTCCTCAACTGAGGAAAACTAACATCTGTAGGCTAAAGCCGCAGGATAAACTGAGACGGAAAACAAATGTCGAGTCTGCTGCTCGGACATTAAACAGATGAGCCACACCGCTCACTGAAACGATCTCGTCTCCTACTCTGTTGTTTCTCCAAATTTCCTCCCGCTCTCCTCTCTTTCTCCGCTCTCTTTCCACACTACATGTCTGAAGACCCGAACTGCCTTATATAGCCACGGGGAGAGGAAGATAGGGGTTGTCCTCTGACAGGTTCTGACAGACCCTCAACTAGGGTTTCTGACCAATCGTCGAACTGGCATTAACTTCTACGGTGATCGGATCTGTCAGACGTCACATCTGTCAGAGGGTAGGTGCGACGTCATGTCAAACTTTTGTCGGGATCCCTGATTGCGCGAGCGTAGTCCGACTGAGGCATGAAATCTGGGTTAATATTTCTAACACCCTCCTTTAAACCTGATTTCACGAGCGCTTTGACTCCAAGTCGCTCTCGCAATCCGCCGAAGTCTTCCTCCTTCAAAGGCTTCGTGAAAATATCTCGCCAACCGCTCCTTGGATCTCGCAAAACTGTAGTTGAATTTCTCCGGACTTCACCAACTCTCCTGATGAAGTGATAACGAATATCGATGTGCTTCGTCCGGCCATGGAACACGGGATCCTTTGACAAGTGCGATGGCCGAATTGTTATCACAAAAAATTGTTGTCGCGCCTTCCGAAGGATAGTTCAGTTCATTCAGAACTCTTCGCAGCCAAACTGCCTAGCATGCGGCTGACGTGGCGATGACATATTCTGCTTCGACTGTGGACAACGCAACGATGGGTTGCTTCTTGGACGCCCATGAGATCGCCCCGATCCGAGATGGAAAGCATACCCGGAGGTGCTCTTTCGATCGTCGGTACCGCCAGCCTCAATCACTATCTATGAAGCCCACTCGGCTCCAACTGGTCCTGTCTGGCATAAAATAGGCCATTGTTCCGCGTCCCGTTGACATAGCGCAAGATCCTCTTGCCTGCTTGCCAGTGCGTGTCCTTCGGAGTCTCCATGAAACGGCTGATCAGACTGACTCCGAACATCAGATCTGGCCGAGTTGCAGTCAAATACATCAGACTGCCAACTAGCCTCTTGAACAGGGTTGGATCTACATTCCTCCCTGAATCCAACTTGCTCACCTTCAAACCTGTGGCTACAGGTGTGATGGCAGGTTTGTTGTCCTCCATCTTGAACCGCTTCAGGACATCCTTCGCATACTTGCCCTGAGAAATGAAGATGCCATCCGCCGATTGGTCAACTTCAATGCCGAGAAAATACTTCATCAGCCCTAAGTCCGTCATCTCGAACTCCTTCATGGTTGTTCTGAACTGGTCGAACAAGACATTGTTGTTGCCAGTATAAATCAAATCGTCCACATACAGGTAGACGATAATGAGCTCACCTGCTTCATTTGTCTTCATGTACAGGGTGTGCTCATATGGGCATTTGACAAACCCATTTTCCTAAAAATAACTGTCAATCCGGCTGTACCAAGCCCGGGGCGCCTGCTTCAAACCGTACAGGGCCTTCTTCAGCTTCAGGACTTTGCCCTCCTGGCCTTCAATTTCGTAACCTGGTGGCTGGTCTATGTAGACCTCTTCCTCCAACACTCCGTTGAGGAAGGCTGACTTGACATCCATCTCGTACATCTTCCAACCCTGTTGGGCTGCCAATGCCAGGATCATCCTGACTGTGTCAAGTCGGGCTACAGGCGCATAAACCTCATGGTAATCGATGCCTGACTTTTGCTTGTAACCCTTCGCCACCAGTCTGGCCTTATGCTTGTCAACGTCTCCTTGGGCGTTGAACTTTGTCTTATACACCCACTTGACCCCAATGGTCTTCTTCCCTACTGGAAGATCCGTCAGTTGCCATGTATCATTCTTTTCAATGGCTTTAATCTCCTCGTCCATCGCCTGCACCCACTTCCGATTCTCGACTTGCGTCTTCGAACTCTACTGGATCAACTTTAGTAAAGAATGCAAAGTCGGAGTACTCTTCATCTACATGGGTTTGGGTTGCCTCGTAGATTTCTTGCAAGCTCCTTGTCTTCGCCGGCGTCACCAGGTTCTGGATTCTACTTGCACATGGAGGCGACCGAGATGGAGTGGTTGTGCTACTGCTGGCACCGCTGCTATTGCTGGAGGTTGCAGGTGGCTGCACACTTCCTTCTTCCAAGTCAATAGACTCTACCACTGTTGGCTCTGACTGGCCAGTCTCCGACTTCCAGTTCTAGGCTTCATCTTCAAGAAACTTCACATCACGGCTGATGATGAGCTTCTTCGTCACAGGGTTGTACAACCTATATGCCTTCGCCTGCTCACTGTACCCTATGAAAATGCACTTCTCAGCTCTATCATCCAACTTCTGCCGCTTCTCTTCTCGAACATGTGCATATGCAATGCACCCGAACACACGCAAGTGAGCCACACTTGGCTTCACACCGCTCCAGGCCTCCTAAGGGATTTTGTCCTTCACGCTTTTGGTGGGACATCTGTTCAGCAGGTAGACTGCACATGTTATAGCCTCTGCCCAAAATTCGTGCGGCAATCCCTTCGCCTTCATCATGCTTCGTGCCATCTCCATGATGGTCCGGTTCTTCCTCTCAGCTACGCCGTTCTGTTGTGGCGTGTATCTGGCAGTGAAATGCCTTCGAATTCCGTGCTGCTTGTAGTAGTTATGGAATTCGTTGGAGATGTATTCACCTCCACCATCTCGTCCCGAGAGTCTTGATCTGATATCCGCTCTGTTTCTCCACCAGAGCCTTGAACTCCTTGAATCTGGCAAATGCTTCTGACTTCAACTTGATGGCATAGATCCAAGTCTTCCGACTGAAGTCATCTATGAATGTTAAGAAGTATTTGTTGTCGGCAAACGTGCTGGTCTGCATCGGACCGCAAATGTCTGAGTGCACCAGCTCCAATGGCTGTGATGCTCTCCAAGACTGACCGGAAGGGAACGAATCCCTATGTTGTTTGTCGACTAAGCAGCCCTCACAAACTTGATTTTGCTGCTCTATCAGGGGTAAACCCTTCACCATCTACTTCTTGTGCAGTTGATTCAGGCCACTAAAGTTCAGGTGACCAAATCTGAGATGCCACAGCCAGGTAGCATCTTTCACAACTGCACTCAGAGACATCAATGATTCATTCTGAATCTACAATGGAAACATTTTATTCTTCGTCATGGACACTGTAGCAATCTGCCCATGCGACTTGTCTCTGATGGTGCAAGCTCCGTCTTTGAACTGGACCGTATGTCCCTTCTGCACGAGCTGTCCAACGCTCAGCAGGTTATGCTTCAGGCCAGGCACATAGTAGACATCACAGATCTGCTTTCGTTCGTCGTGCTTGGTGCGGATGAGGATCTTTCCTTTCCCCATTACGGGAACCTTGTTGTTGTTCCCCATCTTCACCTTAGACTGGACTGTTTCATCCAGTTGGGAGAACATCTCCTTGTTCCCCGTCATGTGGTTGCTGCACCCACTGTCTAAATACCAGACATTCTTCTGGCACTCTTCCTCAATGTTGCAAGTCAACAACACATTTCCTCCTACCGCATTTTTGGTTTCATCCGTGTAATGGGCTTGCTGTTGGTTCTCCTTGGCCATCCATTTTCTGCACTGTGAGATGTAATGGCCGAACTTCTTGCAAAAATAGCACTGGACCTTTGACATGTCCTTCTGACTCGGATCCAGCTTGCTGATTTTTTGAACTGCCTCTTCCACCTTGCTGATGGAAATTACAGTTGGTCTCTCCTTCGCTAGGGTTTGACCGTCCTCCTTGCTTGTTGCCTTTCCCACGCCTACCTCTGCCTCTTCCTCCGTGAGAACTAGAGGCGCCATGGTGGGAATCTTGTCTGTCACTGTCTCGAAATGAGACCTGAGCCTCGAATGCTTGCTCCAGAGAGGTCTAAGACGAACGGCTCAACCTCTATTCATGTGTCTGCAATGAACCCATGAGCTCATCTATCGAGAGGGTTGTCAGATCCCTCGACTCTTCGATTGCTATCACAACCGAGTCAAACTTGGCAGGCAGACTTCTGAGAATTTTCTCCATGATTCTCTGGCTCTGCATAATTTCTCCATTCAACCGCATCTGGTTGATAATGTCCATCGTCCGGGTGAAGAAATCACTCATGGACTCGGACTCACTCATCTGCAGATTTTCAAACTCCCTCCTGAGCATCTGTAGCTTCACCAACTTTACCTTATTGGTGCCCTGGTACGAGCAGCGGAATCTCCTAGGCTTGCTTCGCCTTGGTGGCCGATGCGATCCACGGGAAGATGGACTCCTCGACCGCTTGCATGATGTAGAAGAGGGCCTTCTGGTCCTTCTTCATGTTCTCTTTCAATAGGTCCTTGTCTCGCTTGAGAGAGGGCGCCAGTGCTGCTGCATCTATCGATTCTGGGTAGCCGTTCTCGACTAACTCCCACAGCTCCTGAGATCCAAACAGGATCTTCATCTGGATGCTCCAGTAATCATAATTTTTCCCATTGAAGTGCGGGATCTGCAACTACAAGTTGTTGTTGCTGGAAGCCATTCTACTTCGGTCTCCATGTCAAGGGATCAGTAGCTCTGATACCAATTTGAAGTTTTAATTAAAATTTTATTTGCCGAAGTCGGGAGAGCGAAGTGCAAAGTGCGAAGGAGGGAGGGCCCGAAGTCGGGTTGCGCATGGACCGAGGTGCGAAGTCGGGTTGCGCATGGATCGAGGTGCGAAGTCGGGTTGCGCACGGATCAAGGTGCGAAGTCGGGTTGCGCTGGTCAAAGGTAGCGAAGTCCGACTTCGCTGCGAAGTTGGGAGGACAACTCCAGACTTAGCCAAATTTTTGCCTTGCAAACTTTTGTTGTCCGGAGGCTTGCGCGGCTACGGCGTTGGTTTCCCTGGCTTGGCAAGAACTGTATAGGAGGAGAGAAACACCGAATCTGAATGCAATATTTCAGATCTGAGCTCAAACTTATAGAACCCAAAAGAAATCGCACTGAGGCGATTTGTACAGAGAACAACAGCAGATTTTAGCACACAGAGATAACTGCAAACCCTACAGATGCCTTAAACAACAAGAAATTTTATTCATATAAGACGAGGGTTACAAAAGTCCTCAACTCGAGGAAAACTAACATCTGCAGACTAAAGCCGCAGGATAAACCGAGACGGAAAACAAATGTCGAGTCTGGTGCTCGGACATTAAACAGATGAGCCACACCGCTCACTGAAACGATCTCGTCTCCTACTCTGTTGTTTCTCCAAATTTCCTCCCGCTCTCCTCTCTTTCTTTGCTCTCTTTCCACACACATGTCTGAAGACCCGAACTGCCTTATATAGCCGCGGGGAGAGGAAGATAGGGGTTGTCCTCTGACAGGTTCTGACAGACCCTCAACTAGGGTTTTTGACCAATCGTCGAACTGACATTAACTTCTGTGATGATCGGATCTGTCAGACGTCACATCTGTCAGAGGGTAGGTGCGACGTCATGTCAAACTTTTGTCGGGATCCCTGACTGCGCGAGCGCAGTCCGACTGAGGCGTGAAATCTGGGTTAATATTTCTAACAACTCAGACTATTACCTTTACAACAGGTTTCCCAAGGTTTAAACCTAAATCTCTTCTTGATAAATGTCCAACCAAACTAACATTTACCAATCCACTTAACTGCACGTTATTAATTAAATCCTAGATTTGTTGACGTTACTTTCGTAGAAGTTTTAAAGGACCATCACGAAAGTTTTAAAGGTTATGTTTTTACTTCTGTCATATGCTTTCATACGTAAAAACATGTGTGATCATGGTGATTACGCGAGGTAATGGAAATTGGCCAGGCCCCAACGACTTGTCCATTATAAAAAAACTTGTGGCGCTCAGGCAATGCACTCTGGTTTGATAGTCTCTCTTGTATTCAGACTGCAAAAGGTTAGAAAATACTATTATTGAACTTTCATCTCAAGTCGAAGGAGAAGCAGCATGGCTTCTTCAGATGTGAAATAAGTCTCTCAAAGTTATGGTTTGCCTATCATAGGAGCCCTCCTTGATCGGTTCGATTACTTAGTTAAAAAAGGAACGGATGCTTCTTTGAGTAATTGCATAAATTGATGATCACCTATTATAGTTTTTACAAAAAGTTCTTTGATGCAAAGCTCTATCTTAAGAAAGTTGGATCTAAGATAGTGATACTTGTGGTGTATGTTGATTATCATTGGAAAATCAGATGAATTGGTGAATGGTGTGAAGAATGACTTGAAAAAATTCACTTGACATGATAGGTCAACCAAGGTTATGTATAGGGGCTACTTATCGCAAAATTGGCTAAAATTAGGATTTTCAAAATTTGAAATTGGTTAATATTTAAGACCCTTGACCAGGGCCCATTAGCCAAAAAATTTTGGGTGCAAATTTTTTTTGGGTCGATTCGTCCCAATTTTATAATAATTTGATCATTTTAAGTTTAAATTTTCAACATTGCCCCTAATAATAGTGAACCTTCTACATGTGTTTGGACACTATTCACCTAGATTTCAAAATTGATTTGCCAAATTTTTATAAATACATTTTGGGGTTGACCCCTTACACATAACCCTATTAGGTCTAGGGCTTATACACTATTGTCTTGGCTTAGAGGTTTGGCAAAGAAATAATCACATTGTGATCTCATACACAAACTATGCCAAGATACTATTAGAAAAATATCAGATGATAGACTATAAACCTAAGGCAACACCAATGGAGCAATGGTTATAACTATCCTAATATGACAAGTCACCTCAAGTATCTAGTACTCTTTATTGTCATTTGATTGGGAATCTCATATACTTGATAAATACCAAGCTTGATATAAAATTTGCTATGAGTTATCTTTCAAGGTTCATGTAGGAACCTAAGGTGAGTCATTAGAAGGAAGAAAAGAGGATACTACATTATATCTATGGTATAGTGGAATATGACTTAAAATATACAAAAAACAATAAATTATTCCTACAAGGATACATAGACTTAAATTATGTTAGATCTATAGATAATAGGAGGTCAAGATAGGTATATGTATTTCATCTAGGATTTGGACCTATCTTGTGGCATAGCAAGAAACAACAAATAGTGGCATTGTCATCCATAGAGGTAGAATATCACACTACAGGAGGAGCTACATGTGAAGCGATATGGTTATGTCACATACATCAGATATGGATGTACTAAAAAATTTATGGACATGATTGAGTTGTGTCAACCAAGGTGTTTTGAATTTGGTCAAAAATATAATATTTTATGAAAGAACAAAGCACATTGAAATTGAATATCCTTTGATTTGAGAACAAGATTAGAATCACCAGATTCAACTCTAATATGTTTCCATCGATAAACAACTTATGGATATTTTTACAACGATACTTACACATGTCAAATTTTAATTGTTTTGCAACTCTTTTTGTATATTTAATAATGTAGTAAGGGGGATGTTAAGATAATATTACATTATTCTATAGTTATCTCATGGGAGATATATCAATTGTAACCTACTGTTATATCAATTAAGAAGGAACGACTATTATTTTATTTTTATATATCAGTTATAACAATTATAACCAATCTTTATGAACTTATATTATACATCAATGAAGGTGTGGATTGGTTTTGTCTAACAAGGGGGTTATTGATCTAATAAAAATTAGGGTTACTCAAGTCCTCATCAACATAAGTTCCATGTTTAAATGAATGTTGCGTAAAGACAAGCCTTCTCACCTTGGCAACTAATACTATAACTTCATGCCATACAATACCATCATTTCCTTTTAATAATTAGTACTAATCTCTAGTTTAGTGGACACCCTATTGCTAGGTGTTGGTAGCAATCATTTATGCTAGCTCCATAAATCTACCTAGTGCTAACACATGCACAAAAAAACATTAAACACCACTTCCTAACTGTAACTAGATGATATTTTATCCAAATAATCTTCACATTTCCAATTTTAGAGGAACTATAATGTAGCAGTTATAAAATTTAATCAATATAATATATCACTTTATGAAAAAAGAAATCATGCAAAATCTTATAGTGTGATCCATTGTAACTACCTTCTTATAAACCGCAAAAGTAGAATCACATTGAATAATACAAGGATTGTGTAAGATTGTTGTATCTTTTTGTATTTAGAATAACATTAAATATACATGTATATCTATTAGAAACACCCCAAACTTTATCATCTTCAACCAAGGACCATAATTAAATCAAGATATTAAAAAACCAAGTCTCCAACTTCTTCAATATCTTATCATCCCTATTGTAATATAATATATAAAATATGTAGTCTAAGGTCTAATGTTATTGCTAATTATAGTACATAAAATCCTTGTATTATGCGTAATTTTACATTTAGTGCAATATGTAAATAAAGATTCTTATTGTTTAAAAGTTTCTATTTTTTATTAACATATCTCTCATTGTTTTTGTTATCCATATAGCACCTTATAGTTTAAAGTGGTTTCTTTTACCTATTTAGCTAAACAAATCTAAAGCATAACTCATCCAACCTCATTAGCTAAGTTGAAGAGTTCATCCCTACACCGACATCTAATCCCTCTTGGCATGAAGCAATCGCCTCTTTTGAATCTATCTATATATTCTGATAATTATCCAAAATGAGTAGCAAGTAAATATTGTTTCAAGTTTGAAGATAGCTATAATTGCTTGCATCTTCCAAACATAAGTCAAAATACTTGCAAATGGTATCTTAGTAATTTAAGTCAAAATACTTGCAAAAGGTAAAAGAATAATGTTTAACTACTTCATCCCAATACTTTATTTTTTGTTGTATATGTTATCCCTTGATCAATGGTGTTAATGTCCCAATAAATATATACAGATAATCTAATTCAAGTCTTAGGTTATCTTCTAAATGCCTATATAAAATGCATATATCTTCTTGGATTAGTAATAAGTGTTGGATTTTAAGCTTAACTATCTCAAAATATCACAGGGCCTAATGTAAATAAGCCAACAATATTATAGGTTGAAATATTAATAATCAAGAGTAGAATAATATATGAGCAATTAAACATATATTAAGGTAAATATAATAATAAAATAACACTCACTTATAATATTAAATATGAAGGTAAAATGACAAAAATCATTCATGTATATGCAGGAATAAAACTTACAATAATAAATTGCTCAAAATCTATATACAAGCTTTATTATCAATGCTTGTTATGTGGTGATCGTTATAGACCATTTTCCTTGCTCACATGTTACAATGTATGGAGCTTTGTCTACATAATATAGACATAGAATATGACTCTTCATGTACTTGACTATTGCTTCCATGACCTTTGGCTTATCATCTTGGCACTTGTATACTATACTCCAGGGTTATGCATAGCGGCTATTTATCGCCAAATTGGCTAAAATTAGGATTTTCAAATTTTGGAATTGGCTAATATTTGGGACCCTTGACCAGGGCCCATTAGCCAAAAATTTTGGGTGCAAATTATTTTTTGGGTTGATTCGCCCCAATTTATAATAATTTGACTATTTTAAGTTTAAATTTCCAACACTTCCCCTACTAATAGTGAACCTTCTACATATGTTTGGACACTGATCACATGGATTTCAAAACTGATTCACTCTCTTCTTACATGCATACTTGACTCTATGATACTTGCACACTTCTACATGACTCTTACTCTCCTACATGCACTCCTAATATAAGACACTTGTACACATCCTCACTTTACATATTTGCACACTTACATATATGACACTTGTGCACATTATCTCAATACACACTTACACTCTTACTTACATGACACTTGTGCATTTCTTGCACATTGCACTCTTACATGACACTTGTGTATTTCTTGCACATTGACACTTACATGAAAAGGGAAATATAAATCACTCATATAAATTATAGACTCAACCTTAATCTATTACACATTTACATTTGTACCATGAAGGTACTATGGGGGTACATTTGTATGTACCAAATAATGTAATATCCTCCAACAACCCCTTGTATTACATTATTTAGTTCTTGAAGACTTTAGTTTTCAATATTTATATTTATATTTATCTTTAATCTTCACATGATCTGGCATTGTTCATGAATCTCTGCTTGAGATTCGCCTTGAGCTTCATTCTTGAGTTCTGCTATGAGTTCTCCTTCATATTCATTCTTTGGTTCTTCAAACTTTGTATCTTCATCATTTGGTTCATTTATGTCCTCTTGATCATGTGTTTCTTTTATTCCTAAAATCTCTTAGCATTCACTTAAAACATCATAATAATTTATTAACTTTGAAGTGTTTGGAATATCACTATTGCATAAAGAATGAAACATGATTTTTAGAGATGATTCACATGATTCATTTGGATCATCGTCAACAACTATTTTTTTTAGAGTTTCAATCAGATAAATTGTATTGCTATATCTAACTTTTCCTTAGATTTTTCAATCAATTTACCAATGCCATAATTTATAACTTATACCTTTTTTATTATGGACTCTATGTTTTCTTCCATAATAATCAAATTTTATAATTTTATGATTTAATTCCTTTGAAGTAGTACCTTATATCTCCCAAAAAATTTAAAAATTTTCAAACCTTTGATGTAGTAATCCTTTTAACTCCCTAATATATTAAATTTGCAAAAAAATTAAAATTTTAAAATCTTCAAAATACTTTAAAATACTTCAATTGGCTTTAAACTAGAAATTCTTCAAATTTCAAAAATCTTCAAAAACTAAAAACTCAAAAACTTAACTCCTTCAATCTCTAATTTTTCAAATCTTATAATTTCAAATTCAAAATATTTAAATCCTAGTTGAAATCTTTTTCTCTCCAAACCTTAATTAATATTTTTTTTAAACATAAAATCTTGAAGAACTTAAAGAACTTCAAACCTTCTAATCTTCAAAGCCTTTTAAAAAGAAACTAATATCTTTCAAACCTTATAAAAATTAAATCTATGTAGTAACCCTTATCACTCCATATCTAAAAAGATAAATTCAAAAAATAACTTTTGAAAAATATTAATGTGCATAAACATCAATAAACCTTATAACTCCATCTTAGAGCAATTCAAATTTATTTCTTTCCCTCCAAAATCTAATATTATGCACCAAATGTAACGTATAGATGTTAATTGGGATTGCATCGACATTATATTATTGTTCTCAATACTGCAACATGTCAAGTGATAATTAACATGTTTTATTCCTCCAACATTCCTTAATGCTTGGAATTCCAGCTTATTGTAAAGAGAACTATTTGCATTGGTTCCTTCTTGATAGCCTACAACTCTCCATCTCCTATCTCTCGCTATTTAGAAGTTGCTTGGTTCTTGAATATCATGCACTGCTTATAGTACACATTGATGAAGTGAGTATATCCTTGTTGTTGAAATCTTCAACCATGGTCACGTTACGACAATAAACTTCCCCTTGCTTTACATCCTCAGGTAGCTCATTATTTGGTGGTTCAATCTTTGATATCTTGTCCTTTGATGACTCAATCTTTGGTGGCTCATTCTTTACTAGCTTATCTATTGGTATCTCATTCTTTGGTGATTGGATCTTTAATAGCTTATACTTCGATGGTTCATTCATTGGTGGCTCGTTTAAGTCCTATTTAACAATATCCTATATCTAGCAAATTAGTCCCAAAAATGGCTATACCATTCATATCTAGATCTCAATGTTTTAAATTTTTTAAAAACATGGATGCTCCACAATCTTAAGCAGCTATATATTTTACCAATTTTTATTTAGCCTTTTGCTCTTTCATATTTCCTAAATACCTTGAAAATTTTCAACAGTAAATACATAAACTTAGGGATTGACTTCTACATATTTTTTTTTGTCAATAGATGCACTATCACAAAGATGTGAAAGTTATAAAGAACTAATATGCTATGCAATCTCTCAAAAATTGAATACACAAGTAAAAAATACAACTGTATATTTTATAAAATATAAACAAATAAATACCTACATAAAATATTAAAAAAAACAAAATTAATCTTTTATTATGTCTTTAAACATTCTGCTTATTACTTTTTAAGTTCATGTTTTTAAAACAACACTAGACACCCCTACACTACGCCACAACACTAACACCCCTACAGTACGCTTAGAATCTCAACATTACTTGACCAGACTTGAGCAATATGAAGCCACAACACTAGGCACCCCTACACTACGCTCAGAATCTCAACATTCGAGATTGTGGAGATTTAAAAAGTGCATATGCCTTACCATTACATACCTCCACAAATACACGCAGAGGCGTCCTTCGTTCTCCTCTTCACGGGTCCACTGCATCACCTCAAGTTCACGTGTTTCTCACCTTATGGCATCAACTTCGAGTGACTTCGGACCAGTCGCAATATCACGTACCTTCAGTATCTCGATATTTACTGTCATCTTATGTGGGATGGCAATCACGTTACCAGTAGAAGAAGGAATGAGTAGAATTTATTACAAAATATTATGGTATTAGTAGAAGAGGTATTAAAATAGAATCCTGTTGTGCTTTAATGTAAATAAGGTTGTGATTTGACCTTAATAAGGTGAGGAGTCTCAGTGAAATCCACGTGTGACTAATTGTTAATACCAGTAAAGAGTTCAACATAAGCAAACCAAAAGCTTTCATCTTAAACTTCCTATGAAATATTAAACTGAACAACCAACCAGGTTCTACAACGCTGACAGACAATGTAAGATCATTAATGCTTTGTCCGTCCTTCTGTTCAGTCAATGTAGGAATATTAATGCATAGCACACGATTCACGTGGTTCACTTTTCCTTGCGGAAGGAACGCGTCTGTGATGTATTGGATAAGGAGTAGGACCACCGTGTGGTCAGAAATACTGTAAATGCATGAGGAGTAGTACCACTGTGTGTTCAGAAAAACTGTAAATGCATAAGTAGGTAAATGGATAAGGAGTAGGACAACTGTGTTCAGACCGGTCCCACCGCTGTGGCCATATGGCAGACTCATAACTAACAATTGAGATGCTTAAAGCCGGAATTTTGTTTTAGATAGAATTTGTGTGTATACTTTTAGTTTATACCACAAACGTAATTAATACCACCAACGGCGGGTGCAGTTCTGCCATGTGCACGTTAAAAATGAAGCAAAGACTTCTTTGCACATGACCCATGATATCATTTTTTTTAGTGGCATGCGCGTGTATACACACGTTATTAATTAGGTCATGTTTTTACTTCCACATTATGCTTTCAAACGTAAAAAACATGTGCGATCACGGTATTATAAAATGCTTGTGGGCGCTCAGGCAATTTAATCTGGTTTGATAGTCTCTTGCATTCAGACTGCAATTGCTTAGAAAATTCTATTATAGGACAGTTTTCATCTCAAGTCGAAGGAGGAGGAGCAGCATGGCTTCTTCAGATGTGAAACAAGTCCTTGGAAGCTATGGTTTGCCCATCATAGGAGCCCTCCTCGATCGGTTCGACTACTTCGTTAAAGAAGGAACGGATGTTTTCTTCAGGAATCGAATAAACAAATATAACAGCACCGTTTTGAGAGTGAACATGCCGCCTGGGCCTCCTTTGTTTTCGGATCCTCGAGTCATAATGCTCCTCGACGCCAAGAGCTTCCCCGTTCTGTTCGATTTAAGTAAAGTCGAAAAGAAGGATGTGTTCACGGGCCATTACATGCCCAGCACAGACTTCACGGGAGGGTACAGGGTGCTCTCCTATTTGGACCCTTCGGAAGAAAATCACACCAAGCTCAAGGGCTTCTGCTTCCAAGTCCTCAAGATGAATGCAAGCAAATGGTTCCCAGAATTTGACCGAGCGACGGGAGATCTGTGGCATGCGCTGGAGAGCCAAGTGGCCCAGAGAAAAAAGGCGGAGTTTGATAGCGAGAATCTCCAGATGTGCTTTAAATTTCTCTGCAGGTCCGTTGTGGACAGAGATCCCGTCGCCCCAGGCCCAGCCAGCCTGGGAACTGATGGCCCCTCTCACGTTGTGAAGTGGATCGGTCTTCAACTTTCTCCGATCGTAAGCACGGGTGTGCTGCCCAAGGTGGTGGAGGAGGTGACCATCCACGCAGCCCCTCTGCCATTCCTCCTGGTGCGCGGGGGTTACCACAAAGTGTACAACTTCTTTAGACGTATGGCAAGCGGGCGCTTGACGCGGCGGAGCAGCAGTTCGGACTGAAGCGAGACGAGGCGTGCCACAATCTTGTATTCAACATCTGCTTCAACACCTTCGGAGGGATGTTCATTCTGTTCCCCAGCATCGTCCGCCACATTGCCGCCGCAGGCAAGGAGCTGCACGCAGATCTGGCGCAAGAAGTTCGGGGGGCCGTCAAAGATAACGGGGGGGTGCTCAATATGACAGCTCTGGAGAGCATGGCGCTGGTGCGGTCGACGGTGTATGAGGTGCTGAGGATCGATCCGCCGGTGCCCTTCCAGTACGGCCGGGCCAAACAAGACCTTGTGGTGGAGTCGCACGACGGGAGGTACGCGGTGAAGAAGGGAGAGCTGCTGGGTGGTTATCAGCCTTTTGCCACCAGAGATGGCAAGGTGTTCGAGCAGGCTGAGGAATTCCTTCCCCGTCGGTTCATGGGCGAGGAGGGAGAGAAGTTGTTGAAGTATGTGGTGTGGTCCAACGGGCCCGAGACGGAGGAGACGACGGTGCACAACAAGCAGTGCGCGGGCAAGAACTTTGTGGTGATGATGGCGCGGCTGCTGGTTGCGCATCTCTTCCTGCGCTACGACTCCTTTGACATCGACTCCGCCTCCGACTCCGACTCCAAAATTGTTTTCACGTCGCTCGTCAGGGCCACGTACTGATTTGCCTCCCTTCTTGTAAATCCCTGATTTGCCTCCCTTCTTGTAAATCTCACCAGTGTGCTAAAGGTCGTTTTGTAGCCAATTCAATCTTCAGCGTACACCCTATGAGTGAACAAGAAAGAGGTGAATAGCCACGGATTTATTTATAGGATAGAGTAGTATGAGAATGTTAATTTATATTGTGAAACTTATTTTCTTGTTTTTTATTTAAAGTTTGTATTTTCCATCATTTGTTTGGCAAACTTTTCCAATAATGTCATTGATACTAAACTTCTCAAAATATATATATATATATATATATATATATATATATATATATATATAATTTTTTTTTAAATATATATTTTTTTGTTAAACAAAACTTTTAAAAGTGTGTTTTTGTCTATTTTATATGTATCTTTTTTAATATTGTTTTACTATAATAATGTAACAACAATTTATAAGATCATAATACATGTTTAATAGAAGACTATAATTTTAATAGATGAAGTTGTATATGATGTCTACGTGATGTCCTCTTTGTAGTAGATATTTGATCCCAAATATCAAATATGTTGTCCTAATCTCATTATAAACAAAATTTATAATGGTCCTTCCTATCTATCTATCTACATAAACATGTTTCATTTGTATATTTTGAATGATATAATATATATCTCTTTTTATTCTTATGATTTTAAGGTTGAATCATTTCTTCTTCTTTTTTTGTTGAAGTTGAATAGAAAAAATAATAAAAACTAATTGCTTATGCCTAGGCATCACATGGAGGAAAAAATGACGGAGGATGACAACTACCTCATTAAGATCCTTGTCATAATACTTAAATCCACAATATTTTTCACTAATCACTTAGTTCATCATATGGAACAAAGAAAATAATGAAAGAGGACAACTTCCTCATCAAGATCGTCACCATAATCAATTCTATAATATTTTTCTTCAATAATAAAAAATTTGTAACTTTATTTCTTATATTATATAGAAAGTTTTATTGAGTTTATATATGCTTTATTTGATACATAAGTTAGTTTTTATGGATACATCCATCCCATTCTTTTTTTTTTAATTATAATTCTTCATTAAATGATACTCATCAATTTAAATATAATGTCATCAAAGAATATATTGTATCCATTTATTTGTTATCTTCTCATTTCAAATATTTCTTCTTAACTAGTGTTTTTAACATTAGTAATCTATTAGAAATATCAATAACCCATTGAATTAAAATTTATTCTATTATGTGTATGTATAGTAACATAATAAGTATGTAAAATATAGTATTAGGTAGCTTGTCCAAGAATATTGTGACATGTAGCTTATTCAAGATGATTGCAATGTATAGGTTGTTTGAGAAGATTACAATACCATTAAAGAACAAAAGTGACACAAATAAAGCATACAGATAATATTTTTTTTAATTAGATAAAGAAGGGATTTTGAAAGGGACCTCAAACCTTAATACAAAAAGGAATTGCAAGAGTCTGGGTTAACACCTAGAAACTCAAACAAGAGAAACAACAACCGAGAAATAAGATCACCCAACTGCAACGCAGCTAGCCCACAAAACAACAAACAAGAGTGAACTACAACCCACAAATGAAGCTGGACAACAGTCCAAAAAATAGAACCAATAACATAACCAAAGAACTCACACAACAAACAAGAGATCTAAATCCCCATAGGTTTAGGGGTTGAGTTGTCCTTATGTTGTTGAACCAAATCATGAGTTTTAGTAACAAAAGCAATCATAACTTGTAGGGATCCTAGCACAACTTGAAGCTTATCATCCAATTTACCAAGAAGAGGTTGGACAATATGGGACTCAGTTCCTGCAGAGGGAGATATATCATTAACTTTCATCGAGTCCATAGAGAGTTTAGCTTTTTTCTTCCCAAGTAAACTTTCATCTAAATCAGACATCTCTTGAGAGGTCGAAGAGGCATTTAACTTCATTGCCTTTGATGAAAGTCATTTAGAGTGACATGTTTGACCTATTTTGATGCAATTAGAATAATATCACCCTTTACCCGTAGATTTAGCCTTTCCTTTCACGGATGAGAAAGTATTCTTGAAATCATCCATCTCAAAATCCATAGATTCACGTGAAAATATAGACGATGTCATAGGCATATCAAGGATTAGGGGAATTTTTTGGGATTCAATTTTTGCCAACACCTCATCCACCATAATTTCCTTGGATTTAGCTACATGTTTGAATGTGAAAAGTAGTTAATCCTTCGTGGATAGGGTCTAAACCTTTCCCACCCCTCACATCTCTCAAAGTATTTGCCAAAGAGTGGAAGACAAACGATAAAATATTCATGAGCTTCTTCCTCCTGAGTTGATTTAAAAACATCATGCAAAAGCTTCAAATCATGTCTCTATTTACATCCAAGGTGAAATAGTCCATAATCACCTAAATTACTCAATCCCAAGGAGATTTGAGAGCATTAGCATCATAACCATTTTATATCCTCAAGATGTATTTACCGATATTCAGAAAAAACCTACCTCGCATTTTAGAGAATGTTTTTTTCAATTATGGTAGATGCCATCAACTGACAAACCTATTACTTCCCCCATTAAAGCCATCGAGATTTGGAACTTCAAACCCCTAGCTTGAATTCGACCTCTTCTCTAGGAGTGCACCATCACTCTGGATAATCCCCTATGGTGTCCATAAAAGTACAAAAGGCAGTTCAAGAGACCACCCTTACATACACTTCTTCTAACCTCATCATCCACCACTAACAAAGTGGGTTCAATAGGAATCTTTAAATATTTTTGCACTGATATTTGACCCATACCACACTACCAATAGTGGAATAAATATGGAAACCAAGGCACATACCACCACTTCATAACACCAAAACAAGCCACCTTGAAACATAAGAGCAAACAAGCAACACCGCATGAACCTAGGCAGAAGGCTTCAACAAGATATTGAAGTCCTTGCCACAAGATGCAGAATCACTAAAAAAAAGCATCCATTCTAAAAAATAATGGTGATAGAATCCACAGCCAAACTTTTAAATCCCCCACAAGATCTTGGGCTTGACATAATTGCCTACTACCCAAGCATGAGATAGAGGTATTTTCCCACGCGGGAGCCACAGAAGGAGAAACCAATTTCCAAAACCAACAAGGAGCTCCAAGGTGTCACTAGAAGTTCTAGAGAAAACCATCCTTGAAAAATGGCGAGAAGCTTGCCAATACCAAGATGAGAGCTTAATCCAACTCTAAAAGCATATTATAAGCAAAAGCATACATATAATATAGTGATAAGTTAAGTCATAATAAATAGTAATAATTAATAGCGAAATTTAATGGTAAAAGTTTTAGTGTCATTGTAAAATGTCTTTGTCATAAGGTCAAAATAAGTTGTACATTCTTTTTAAAATTGCGTATATGATAATATCTTGTAGAATATCTAAGTGTCTACAATTCCAAGCTATTTTTTGAAGTATTATATAATTATTGAAATATCATGATGAAAAACCAAAATAAATCTCTAGATCCATGTGATATATTAATTATCTCATGTAATTAAAAAAATCATAATAAAATTCCAACAAGATATATTTGCTTCAACACCTTCATCGATTCTCCAACATCATCCATCACATTACTGTCGTGGGTAAGGAGCTACATGCAAATTTATCATAAGAATTTTTTGGGGCATCAAAGATAATGAGTGGGAGCTTAATATAATAGCTCTAGAGAGTATGACGTTGGTGTGGTTGATGATGTATGAGGTATTGAGGATCAATCTGCTTGTTATGTTTTAGCACGATTGGACCAAGACCTAGTGGTGGAGTCACATGATGAGAGGTACACGATGAAGAAGGGAGAGCTATTGTATGGTTATTAGCCATTTTCCACCAAATATTACAAAGCGTTCAAGCAGACTGAGGATTTTCTTCCTCGTTGGTTCATGGGCAAGGAGGGAGAGAATTTGTTAAAGTATGTGGTGTGGTCCAACAAGCCTAAGACGAGGGAGATGACGGCACACAACAAGCAATGTGTGGGCAAGAAATTTGTGGTGATGATGGCATGGTTGGTATTTGTGCACCTCTTCTTGTGATATGTCTCCTTTAACATTGACTCCACCTTCGAATCCTAAATTGATTCATCTCCCTTATCAGAGCCACATACTAATTGTCTTCCTTCTTGTAAATATCACCAACATGATAAATATTATTTTACCACCAATTAAACCCTTAAAGTACACCTAAGATATGGATAGATATTGTATAAAGGATGAAATATTTAAGAGATTCAATACTTTCAAGGTTGTTGTTGAAAATAAATTAGATAGGAGAATCTAGTATCAAAAAATAGATTTTTTTATAACAATATTCGAATTGTAAATTAACTTATATACAAAGAAATATCAAGATAGCTATCCAACCAATTTTTAAGAGCATCAACATTAACCCTTCCTTCAAAAGTAGGACTAACAAAAATTTTCCTACACTTCCAAAGGTATGGTAGCACTACTTGATGCTAGGGTAATTAGAGACCATGTTAGAGAGGCAAATGAGGCAATAGAATTCACAAGGAACATTAAAGGATTTGAGAAAATTGATCCATCATGTCATTCCTCTATTTCATGAGGCCTTCATTCAACATCTCTATAGTAGAATCAATTGTCTTAGTGTTATCAAATCATATTTCCATATAATGTTGTTTGGAACAAGGGAGGTAGTTATAGGGATATTGTGTATGGTATCCAAAATTTTTATACCTTGAACTTATGTTTGTGGATATACACTTAAAATATAGACTTCTATGATCCCATTTATCCAACTCCAAAACTCTATCTGATCTTGAATTAATACTCTTAGTCAAGAAATAATGTAATTTAATAGAATAGAATACACATAAGTGGAAGTAAAATATGAAAAAGTAATTTTATTATTCAAAATATATGATACATTTCGAATAATATCTAATATTAGATGAGAAAACAAAATGTAATGCTAGTAATCTCTACGAAGAGATATGTGGCTATAATAGTGTATTTGTTACTCATACCTTTTATAGTCAAGGGTATCCTTCTTTATACAAGAGGACATAGTGAAACCAAAATATGTAGTGTTTAAAGAAGAAGTGGCTCAACCAATAGTTCAAATCATTCAATAGTTTATATTTTTGAATATTGAACTATTGTGTAAATATGTGGATATGTTTCATTGCTTGGAATAGTCGTACATATGTTGGAGCCATACAAAATGGTACCATAACAATTTAGTAGAAATATCAACTTTAAGGCTATTCAAAATGGTACCACAATTAGGTGATAATAATGGTGAATTTTGTGTCATAAGTGAAGTTGATGTAATGCACAAATTTGGCACCATACATAGAGTTTGGATCAAGTGTTGGCACCATGCACATAGTTGGCACCAAGAATTGGTGACACATACTAAGAAGTCATAACGAGAACTAAACCTATGGGTTAGCATCATCTTGGCACCATGGCCCATGAGGATGTAGAGAAACCCTTTCCTTGCTTCGATCAATTACAATTGAAAATACATTTCTTATTCATTATATTGATGTTTTGTTGGATGTATTGCATGGTGCTCAATATTTTGTTGGATGTATTGCATGGTGCTCAATGTTTCCCTAAATTAGAATTATATTATAGGTTTCACCAAATTCGAGTTATAGAATATATTCCTAAAATTACATTTCACACTCATGAAGGTCACTACGAATTTTTTATAATTTTATTTGGTATCACTAGTACCTTATCGATATTTTCAAATTTTAATGAATTTTATATTCTAACCAATTACAAAAATAAATTGGTGTTTTTTATAACATTTTGGTGTAGAATAAGACTTGGGAAGCCCATTTATACCATGTAAAATGGAAAGTCAAATTTTTAGATTAGGAATAGTTATATGCAAAGAGGTCCAAGTGTTCTTTTGGGATTTTAAAAGTAGAATATTTGGGTCACATCATGCATCATGAAGGTATCAAGGTGGATCTGATGGGGGACTAAAATCGCTCACCCCAAACTCTCAAAACTCATTCATTCTTGATGGGGAGCCACAAATAGCTCCTCCCAAATTTTCAAATTCTCATTCATTAAACTTGGAAAAAATTACAATAATGGCAACAGTCTGCCAAATAAACTCCTTTATCCCGAAAGGTAGTTTATTTTGAATTACATTACAGCATCTTCCACCCAGGAAGAATTTTCTATTACATTACAACACAACATTTCCAACTCTGGAAGAAAAACAGCCTACATAGGTTCAGAATGGCCCTCTTGCCTTCACGTCTGCAACACTGTCTCGACAGTTTTTTGACCCCTTGTGCATGCCTTCGCTTCCCCTTTTAAACATCTCTAGCGTGACTCTTCGCCTTCCTTTTTTGACCCTTCATTTCATTTCCCGTGCCTCTTCGTTGTCTTGGCTTTTGAAACGTCTTTCTTTTCGATCTTCGTCTGCTTCCACTGCACCTTGGTGCCACGTGCTGTTCAGTGCTACCACTGTAGACTCTGTCCGCCTGTCAACCAATGATGATGTTCGATATACCCACCGCTCGACAGTTTCCTCTGTAATGGCTCCTGTAACTGCCTGCCCTTTCTTTTCTTTTGTTTGGTCACAAAAATGTGATATGTCACGATATCGTGACACTTTCGGCTTCCCTGCCTTCCTGCCCTCTTCGAGTCATGAAAATGCGACATGTCGTGATATCGCGACACTTTCAGCTTCTCTGCCTTCCTGCCCTCTTCGAGTCGTGAAAATGCAACATGTTGCGATATCACGACACTTTCGGCTTCTCCACCTTCCTGCCCTCTTCGAGTCGCGAAAATGTGACATGTCGCGATATCGTGACACTTTCGGCTTCTCCACCTTCCTGCCCTCTTCGAGTCACGAAAATGCGACATGTCGCAATATCGCGACACTTTTCTCTCTTGCGCCTTCTCTTGTCTTTTGGGTCGCAAAAATGTGACATGTTGCGATATCGTGACACTTCTCCCTTGCACCTTCTTTCGTCCTTTTGTCACGAAAATGCGACATGTCGCGATATCGTGACACTTCTCCCTTGCGCCTTCTTTCGCCCTTTTGTCACGAAAATGCGACATGTCGCGATATCGCGACACTTTTTCTCCTTTGCACCTTCTCTCGTCCATGGGTCGTGAAATGCGACATGTCGCGATATCGCGACACTTTTTCTCCTTTGCACCTTCTCTCGTCCATGGGTCGTGAAAATGCGACATGTCGTGATATCGTGACACTTCTTCTCCCTTGCGCCTTCTTTCGTCCTTTTGTCGTGAAAATGCGACATGTCGCGATATCACGACACTTTTTCTCCTTTGCGCCTTCTCTCGTCCTTGGGTTGCAAAAATGCGACATGTCGCGATATCACGACACTTCTTCTCCTTTGCGCTTTCTCTCATCCTTTGGTTGCGATAATGCGACATGTCGGGATATCGCGACATCTTTCCTTTCCAGCTCTTCTTCCTCCTTTTCGATCGTGAAATCGTGACATGTCACAATATCGCGACATCTTTCCTTTCTGCCTCCTCCTCGTCTCTTGGGTCACGAAATCACGACAACTTTGCTCTGCTTTCTCTCTCTCTCTTTCAGGTCGCGAAAACTCGACATGTGATATCACGACAGTTTCCTTCCTTACTTTCTTTTTGCTCCTTTGGTCGCAATTTTGCGACATGTCGCGAAATCATGACATTTTCTTCTCTGGCCTTTCCTGTCTTTTTTCAGTCGCGATTTTGCGACATGTCGCGAAATCGCGACATTTTTGCTCCGTGCCTTCTCTCTCTTCTTTTGGTCGCGATTTCGCGACATGTCGCGAAATCACGACATTTTCTTCTCTGGCCTTTCTTGTCTTCTTTTGGTCACGATTTCGTGACATGTCGCAAAATCACGATATTTTTGCTCCGTGCCTTCTCTCTCTTCTTTCGGTCGCAATTTCGCAACATGTCACGAAATCACAACATTTTTGCTTCACGCCTTTCCTGTCTTCTTTCGATCACGATTTCACGACATTTTTGC
Organism: Wollemia nobilis; assembly: GCA_028583015.1. Taxonomy (NCBI): domain Eukaryota; kingdom Viridiplantae; phylum Streptophyta; class Pinopsida; order Araucariales; family Araucariaceae; genus Wollemia; species Wollemia nobilis. The sequence goes on from JAQPPZ010016670.1 coordinate 4,494,517, forward strand.
TCTGCGCCTTCTCTGTCTTCTTTTGGTCACGATTTCGCGACATGTCGCGAAATCGTGACATTTTTGCTCCGCGCCTTCTCTCTCCTTCTTGAGTCGCAAAAATGCGACATGTCGCGATATCGTGACACTTTTCTCTGTCGCGATATCGCGACATCAAGGCAAACACTTAGAATTTTTTTTGTTGATGCAAGATTGCTCTGCTGCCACCGGATGCTCCTACATCAGGATCCTAAGAAGATTAGTGCAATGTAGGAATGGCTAATTCCTAAATCTCTCAAGAGTATTTTAAATTTTTAGGTCTCAGTAATTATTAGAAAAAAAAATGGTCAAAATCATGGGAAAATTATAGCTTTCTTGATGACTTCTAAATAAGGTTATCTTTATTTAAATTTAAGAGTCTACAAAATTCTTTATTGCCTTAAAGGATTTTATATGTTCTACTCCATTTTTGGATATGCTTGATTTCAAAAAGCATTTTCATAGAATGTGATACTTCTAGAACCACTGTAAGTGTAGTCTTCATGCAAGAATTAAAGAATCTGGTGTAGTCTTGTTGATGAACTTGTAGTATTTGCTTCTTCACAACAATTAAAGAATCTAAAATAGATCACTAGGACCATCAAAGATGCTAAACTTGATGCACTTCCTTGTCTCACTTCCACACAACCACATAATCATAGTATGCCATATTAAAAAGTAAATTCGAGGTTGATGTCCTCAATGATGGAAAATTTTGAACCAACATCAATAAAGGATACTTTAGATTGCCACAATGGAAGGCAACTATGGATATCAAGTATAATTCTCTATAAAACAAACCATAAAATCTTTTTAATCTACCAAAAGGAAAGAAACCCATAGGCTGCAAGAGGGTCTTCAAAATAAAATACAAGGTAGATGGATCTATTGAAAATGATAAGGCATGAATTTTACAAAGAGCTATACATAAAAGGGAGGAATTATCTAAGAAGAGACATTCACACCTAAAAAAAAGATTACAACCACCCATGTACTCTATTTACTGGTAGCATAGTTTAGTTGGAAACTTTAGCAAATGGGTGTCAAGCACACCTTTCTTATGGTGATCTCCAAGAAGAGGTGTACATGACTCAACCTAAAGGATTTGTTGTTAATGGGTAACCACACAAGGTTTATGAGCTTATTAGGTCCTTGTGTGGGTTAAAGTAGTATCTTAGGGTTTGGTACATCAAGAAATGATGATCATCTATTATAGCATATGTTCACAAAAACCCCCTTTGATGCTAAGCTCTATCTCGAGAAATTTAGATATAAAATAGTGATACTTGTGGTGTATGTTGATCATAACTGAAAATTTAGATGAATTGTTGAATTCTATGAAGAATGACTTAAAAAATTTATTTTATATGATATGTCTAGGACTTCTACACTATTATCTTGGCTTAGAGGTTTGGCAAAAAAAAATCACATTGTGATCTCATAGACAAAGTATGCCAAGACACTACTAGAAAAATATCAGATGATAGACTATAAACCTAAGGCAACACCAATGGAGCAAGGGTTACAACTATCCTAATATGACAAGTCATCTCAAGTATCTAGTACTCTTTATTGTCATTTGATTGGGGGTCTCATATACTTGATAAATACCAAGCTTGATATCAACTTTGCTATGAGTTATCTTTCAAGGTCCATGTAGGAACCTAAGGCAAGTCATTAGAAGGAAATAAAGAGGATACTACATTATATCTATGGTACAATGGAATATGGCTTAAAATATAAGAAGAACAATAAGTTATTCCTACAAAGATACATGGACTTAGATTATGTCAGCTCTATAAATGATAGGAGGTCAACATATGTATATGTATTTCATATAGGATTTGGAACTATCTTGTGGCTTAATAAGAAAAAACTAATGGTATTATCATCCATAGAGGTAGAATATCACATTGCATGAGGAGCTACATGTGAAGCAATATGGTTATATCATATACATCATATATGGGTGTATTGAAAAAATTATGGACATGATTAAATTGTGACAACCAAGGTGTTTTGAATTTGGTCAAGAATACAATATTTTATGAAAGAACAAAGCACATTGAAATTGAATATCATTTAATTTGAGAACAAGTTTAGAAACACCAGATTTAAATTTTATATGTTTCCATCGATAAACAACTTATGGATATTTTCACAAAGGCACTTACACGTGTCAAATTTGAATTGTTTTACAACTCTTTTTATATAACAAATAATATAGTAAGAGGGGTATGTTAAGACAATATTACATTATTCTATAGTTATATCATGGGAGATATATCAATTGTAACCTATTGTTGTATCAGTTAGGAAGGCACAACTATTAGTTTATTTTTACATATTAGATATAACAATTATAACCAATCTATATGTACTTATCTTATACATCAATGAAGGTGTTGATTGATTTTATCTAACAAGGGGGTTATTGATCCAAGAAAAATTAGGGTTACTCAAGTCCTCATCAACACAAGTTCTAAGTTTAAGTGAATGTTGTGTAAAGAAAAACCTTCTCACCTTGGCAACTAATACTATAACTTCATGCCATACAATACCATCATTTCCTTTCAATATTTAGTACTAAGGTCTAGTTTAGTGAAAACCCTATTGCCAGGTGTTGGTAGTAATCATTTATGCTAGTTCTATAAATCTACCTAGTGCTAACACATGCACAAAAAAACATTAATCACCACTTTATAATTGTAACTAGATGATATTTTATCCAAATAATCTTCACATTTCCAATGTCAGAGGAACTATAATGTAGTTGTTACAAAATTTGATCAATATAATATATAACTTTATGCCAAAATAAATCATGCAAAATCTTATAGTGTGATCCATTGTAACTACCTTCTTACAAGCTGCAAAAGTAGAATCACTTTGAATAATACAAGAATTGTGTAAGGTTGTTGTATCTTTTTTTATCTATAATAACATGAAATATACATGTCTATCTAAATGAAACAACCCAACCTTTGTCATATTCAACCAAGGGCCATCATTAGATCAAGATATTAAAAAATCAAGTCTCCAACTTCTTCAATATCTTATCATGCCTATTGTAGTATAATATATAAAATATGTAGCCTAAGGTCTAATGTTATTGCTAATTCTAGTACATAAAATCCTTGTATTATGCTTTATTTTACATTTAGTGAAATATGTAAATAAAGATTCTTATTATTTATGTGTTTTCTATTTTTTTTTGGTAGATTGATTGTATTAACAATGGGTTTTTATAGAGGATCCCAAAACCTTATGTATAAAAATAGGGCTGAGCTCATTCTGTCCTTACAGGCCTCAAGGGCTAGGATCAAATAGACTTGCAAAATATAACTAAACCTAATTCAAAATTGCCCACAGGGCTTACAAATGGGCCTCTCCATGAGAGGATCAACAGACAAAACCAATCAAAAGCAAACTAAAATGGAAGCAACAAAAAACCCATGGGAAAACCAAGAAAAAACAACAAGGCAACCTCAGATCCTTCGCTACTCCGAATCCTCCTGGTCATCCTTAATATTCTGCTCCTTGATCCTGGTCAACATCTTGATTAGAGAATTGGTGTTCAAGAGGATGCGCCACCTCTGAGCGCCTTCCCTTTATGCTTATGTGTCTTCATGACGAAACTTTTATCTGGACATCTTCTCCACCTCATCTGGAAAGGGTGACCTCCATACTACCAACACTGAGGTCAAAAGACCTTTATTAGCCATGTAATATGCCAACCTATTACCCTCCTGATAGATGTGATTGATTTGGGCATCGGTTCGTCTAGATAGGAGTATCCTTGCCTCAGACAATATTGAAAACTTTCCATGAAGATTCTTTGCCATTTGATAGATTCCTTATGATATTCAGAGACTCACCTTCGATGACCAAAGGGCAAGGATCCTCTGAGAGGAGCTGAAGCCCTCTGAGGACACCCTTGGCCTCCGCACTATGATTAGATTGGATACCCAAGTTCTCGCAGAAGGTAAGGACAATCCTCCCCCTGTGATCTCTGACCACCCCTCCTACAGCTATTGGCCCCGGGTTGCCACAAGCAGCGCCATCAAAGTTCAACTTAAGCCAACCCTCGGGGGGTTTCTCCATTTGACCTTGAGCCTAGGTGAAAGGATGTTAGGGTGGTCTAGATCCTCCTTGAGGTTCATCCTTTTGAACACAGTTTCCTTCGATCGGATCCTCGAGAGGGGACTAGGAGTGAATTTTGAATTTTCTACTGCAAAGGCAAGAGCTCTGAAGGCTGTGGAAGGGGGATCTCTTGGAGGATTATCGAAGACTCTTCCATTCCTCTCCAACCAAATCTGCCAAAGGATGTGATGGAAGGACACATCAAAAAGGAACTAAAGCTTAGGATTTATGAACGGGTTTGGCCATTGAGCAAAGGCTTCCTTGATTGTTCTGGGAGGGCTCCAGGGGACCTAAAAGGAGGAGAGGATCACGCCGAAAACCGTGGTGGTGAACGAGTAGTGAAGGAAGAGATGATCTCTAGATTTACAATCTGCCATGAACAAATAACACCTACTAGGGAAGACAAACCCTCTTTTGTGGAGGTTGTCCATGGTTAGAGCTTTATTCTAAAAAACAATCCAAGTAAATAAATTTACCTTCGAGATCACTCCTTTTCGCCAGACTATCTGCCACAGGAAATCCCCCTTAGCCTCCTTGCAAAGGATCTCGTAGGTTGTCCTAAATGAGAAGACGCCAGTGTCAGTGCCCGTCCAGATCATCTTGTCGGGTCTTCTGGCAGTCGGGATGGTAATGCCCTAGAGGATCTTATCTAGAGAGGAGACTTTAGCTTCATGACCGATGAGGGTCAGGATGTTCCACTAAGGGCTACCATCCTTCCTCACAATGTAGTCTTCTACCTTCTGCTGGGAGTTTGGGTCCACCAAGGATTTGAGGAGGGAAATTTCAGCCTTTTGAGATAGAGGATCTTCTTCGGCCCATCTGTCCTTCCAGAAGTTGATTGTCTGCCCATCTCCTAAAATCCATCAAACTCCCTTGCTGAGCAGCTTCCTGGCTTGCAGGATTGCTTTCTAAAAAGTGGATCCACCGGAGGGGGTCTCAGCATCCAGGAAGGATCAGTTGGCGAGGTATTTATTCTTGACGATTTTGACCCACTCCATAGGCTCGTTGGTTAGGATCCTCCAAGCATGCTTGGCCACGAGGGCCAGGTTCATCAGACTAGTTCTCCTTAGCCCAAGCCCACCTTGGTATTTGATTTTACACACCTTATCCCACGCCACCAAAGGGATCCTAGATTTATCTTCATTCCCAGACCACAGAAAGTTCCTCTGAATATGTTTGATCTAGCGGTGGACAGATATTGGGAGGCTGAAGACTGACATGAAGTAGGTCGGGATCCCTTGGAGGTAAGCTTTGGTGAGGGTAGCCTTGACTGCCTAGGACATAAACTTGCCTTTCCAAGAGGCCAACTTCCTGTGAATTCGCAAGGGTCAATGAGCAAGGGCAATATGGGCTTTAGCTTGTTAGCTAAGACTTTGGTCAGGATCTTGTAGAAAACATTGCAAAGGCTTATGGGTCTATAGTCCGAGAAGGTCCTACAGGCAGAGGTTTTCGAAATAAGAGCTAATAAGGTGGTGTTCAGACTGGTGTGGATGGATCCAGAGGCTTGGATCTCACGAATGTCATCAAAAATATCATTCCCCACAACCTCCTACATGGTCTAGAAAAAGTGAGGAGGAAACCCATCTGGACCCGGGGTTTTATCAAGTTGCATAGAAACCAAGGCATCCTTGATCTCGGAAGAAGAAAAAGGATCCAAGAGCCTGAGGCTAGCCTCCTAGGGTACCAGAGAGGGGATTTTCGCCAAAAGATCCCTTTGGGTCTGTAAGTCACTTTTTGGGGAGGATCCCAACAAATCTTGAAAGAAGCCCACTGCTTCAGTTCTTATCTCAACAATGTCCTTGGTAGTCGTACCATTACTTCATCAAATTTCCTTGATTTTGTTGGAACCTCTATGTCGGAGGGTAGAAGCATGAAAAAACCTGATGTTGGAGTCTCCTTCCTTTAGCCATAGATCTCTAGATTTCTGTCTCCAAAAGGTCTCTTCCCTGGCCAGGATAGTATGAAAGTCTACCAAGAGGATTCTCTCTTCATTTCTGTCAAATTCGTTGAAGACACCTGCCTCTAACCTTCTTTCCAAGTTTTTGAGGCTTTCGGATATGGATTTCTTGGATTCAAAGATGTTGTCGAAGACCTCCTTATTCCAGATCTTGAGGTTTTCTTTGACAAATTTAATATTCAGGGCTAGGCGTTTTGAGGCAGATCCTTTTGCCTCCTTCCACCATCCTGCTACCTACGCTCTGAAATATTTATGATGGGTCCACATGGATTCGAACCTAAAGGGTATTTTGAAACTAGGCCCTTCGCTTGATTCAAGAAGGATGGGGTTGTGGTCTGATCCGATCCTAGGAAGAGCTAGGAGGGTCGCATCCCCCAAGAAGGGAATAGCCTCCTAGGAGATAAGGAACCTGTCTAGCTTGACCTGGATAAGCCCACTCCCTGTTCTCCTGTTGCTCTAGGTAAAAGAGGAACCTTTGAGCTCTATGTCAACTAGCTCATTGGTGTCGACAAAATATCTGAAGTCTTCTATGCTTCTGGAACCAATATTAGATCCTACCTTTTTTCGAAAGGATGTAAAGGGCAGTTGAAGTCCCCCCTATTATCTAGGGGAGGGCATTGAAATTCCTTCGCATCTGGGTGATGGTCTTCCACATCTCAGCCCTCTTAATGACCGAGTTGGGGGCGTAGATGTTGGACAGGATCCACGATCGATTGCCTGTCTTAGAATGAAATAGGATATTGAGAATCTTGCTAGATGAAGAAAGCAAACTTCCTTCTACAAGGGTTGGGTCCCATAAGACCATGAGCCCACCTGAAGATCCTTGAGCTGGACTGAACAGGAGCTCTGCTTTGGCCCAGATAGCTTTCACTGATTTTTTAGTAGAGACCACATCAACCTTGGTCTCTTGGAGGATAATGATAGAGGGATTTGATCATTTTTGAAGATCCGCAGCCATCCTCTAATTGGCTGCTCCGGTCAGTCCTCTCACATTCCATGAGAGAACCTTCATCTTGATGATTTGGAGGTTTTCTTGCCTCCCTTAACCATCTAGAAGGGGGGTTTGGTTTCGTGTTCTTCATCCCACTGAGTGTTCGAATCATCTGAGAACAACAATAGTTGGGTCCCATTTGCCACATCCTCTGTTGTTTCTTTGTCTCTTTGATCTTTGCCAAGAGGTCTTTCTCTTTTCCTCTCATTGCCAAAATCCATCGATTATTTCCTGCTTCTAGTGTTCCTAGGGCTGATTCTTCCTGATAGGGAGGATCCCATTTTTTCATGATGATGAGAAGGAAACTCCCCATTTTTCAGATGGGGTGAGGTTTTCTTATTGCCTAGAAAATAATATTCCATGAGGGATTGCAAGGAATTAATGATGGGAGATATTTGTACCTGGGAATTTGGTTCCTCTACTTCATATTGGGGTGGAAGGCTTGAACCCGCCTCTCGGTGCTCCTTTTACTGAAGGGAGTTTCGTCCTTGCTGCGAACCTTGCTTTGGCTGCTTGATAGACCCATCCTGTTCCTCCTCTTGAGCTTGTTGTCTACCCGAGTCAGGTTTGGGCTTCACTGGGAGTTGGTCAATGGGAGGAGGATTCCTCTTATGTTTATCCCCCATCACCAACTGTGAGTCTCGAGGGTATGTGGGTCCTTTAGTCAGCTCCTCTGCTCTTTGGTCCTTGGAAACTAGACATTGAGTCTGGAGGTACCCCTAAGTGCGATAGTGAGAACAAAAGGTGGATATATTCTCATACTCAATGTCCTGTCTCTTGATGAAGGTTGATCCTGACCACAGGTTGATGAAGGAGGGGATCTCGGATTCTAGGTCCGCTAGCACACAAAACCAAGCCTGGGTCATTTTGGACTGGGCTTTAGTGCAGGGATCAATGGAGACCAATTCTCTAATGGGCCGTGTTATCCCTTTGATAACATTTTCATGCCAGGAGTGAAGAGGAAGGTTGGGAAGCCTTACCCAAATTAGAGCAATGTTGATGTTTTGGGTATCCGGGTTGAAGTCGTTTCCCCACTTCCAAAGAAAGAGGCTCCTGCACCCCAGGAACCATGGTCCTCCCACCAAGATTTTACAGTAATCCTCATGGTTGTTCAGGATGATGGAAAAGAAACCTCGGGTTAGTATCACAATCTCCATGTTTCTAGAGATTCACAACTTGGAGAGAGCCCAGAGCCCATTTGCGGATGGATTCCATGTCTGGGCATTCTCCTATGAACTTGCCAATTAGGGTAAACTTTTTGAATTCCATAAAACTATTTAGGACCTCGTCGGGGATGTCCAAATCCTCGCTAGATGGAAATAGTTTCTGGGTAAAGCAGTTGTCTGGGGTTGCATGGATCACCACCATGTGGGCATAGGATCCTCTCGCATTAGGGTTGGGGCCCCCCTTTGGGTTCCTTTGTTTGGGGGGTCCTTGTCTTTCTTCTTCGATCTGTCCTGTTGACCTTTTATTGTAGAGTGCACTGATTCATCCCCGCTAGATCCCCTCCGACCTCCATCTGCCTCACTAGTATTCCTGCCTCCTATCAACGGTATGGATCCTTTCCCGCATTTCGCCACACGGATCCTCTCACTAGATCCTCCTTCGCTCTCCATTGTTCTTGTCTATTTTTTATTAACATATCTTCTCATTATTTTTGTTATCCATATAGCACTTTATAGTTTAAAGTAGTTGTTTTTACCTATTTAGCTATAAAAATCTAAAGCATAACTCATCCAACCTCATCGGCTAAGAGTTCATCCCTACACCAACATCTAATCCCTCTTGGCATGAATATTAAGTACCAAACAAGGTTTAAAGTTGCATGAGAGATTTTCAAGTTTAGAGTCTTCAAAGAAGTGTAAAATTTAGTTTCTACAAGGTTTAAAACCTGCACAAAAGAAGAGGACTTAGATATATTTCAAGAGAAATAAAATTATCAACATCCTACTATCTATTGAAAGTAAAGAAGACACTATTCTAAAGTATAGATTGCATATACAATAGTGCAAAGCATATCCATCCAAAAGGTATAGTATTTGCATGATTAAAAATCTTGGAATCATCATTAGAAAGTTAACCAAGCAAGGAGTCTTAGGAGAGAGTTGCCAAGGAGGAGAAGGCAACATTAAATCCACCATTGAACGTAGGAAAAACTACAAGTTTTGGTGAAGACAAGCCTCCAAAGGAGCATCATAACCACCAAATAATAAAGAGGGTGTTGCCATACTAAAGTCAAGGAAGAAAGCTACAAAAAGAGAGACTAAAAGGTCTCAAAAATCTAGGTGCAACTAAGGTATTCTATATTAGTTTATAATATATCTATTTCAGGTTTTAATAGCACCATATTCTACAAAATAGCAAAATAAAGATAAATTTGAAATTGTCTTAATGCACCAAAATAGAACGAAAGGTACACTCATCAAGTGATAATATTATCAAGTATTAAAGTACAAGCTAAGAAGAAAATGAGATAGATCCATATAAGGGCTCAATAGCATCCCATTCAAGGTACCTAAAGACACCAATTTCAATATCACAGTTTTATAAAGGCAACACTCACAATGCCCAAGCAACCTACAGTAAGGAGTCTAAGTAAGGACATCATAGCACCAATAGCATAAAGCAATAAAAGTGTGAGTTACAAGAAGGATAACACAAGGAGAATAATGTAACACAAGGAGATTAACTTCAAAAAGTTGCCCAAGCATAAGAGGAGAGAAGCTTAGACGAACAACCACCCAAAAAAAATATTGAAACACCATAGGAGGAGCCACCTTCATTGGATAGGATCCACCTTCATTGAAGAGGAGCCACCATACATTGGACATCAAGAAATCACGCTGGAAAAATAATACAAACAAATTGCAAGGAGTTGGAAGAGCATTAAGGAAATAAGGGACATTGAAGATCTTGGTTACATGCAAAGGAAGAAGGATCCACTTGTCACAAGCCATCAAAGGAATCTTGTGCCACTTGGCACAAAGGAGAAGAGTGCTTACTAACTCTTAGTAACACCTCAAGAGGAATATTTCATGCACAATGCTTGCACCTGCACCACCCACTATCTATAGGCTTTGATAATGCTTTATACAAGCACAATAAAATAAATAATCGTTACTCTAACATCCATAGAGAGATAGCACATGCATCAATGCATCCTCAATTTTATAACCTCCCTGTACCACCTAACAAGAAGACATACATTCTAAGGTAACGTAAGTGCCATGTGGCTTGCATTTCAAAGGGAGAAAGAGGAGTATTGATGCCCTGCCTAAATTAAGCGCACACATCAACCTTACATAGAGGTCAAAACACATTGAAGGAATAAGAATATTTTCTAAAGAGCGCCATAGAATGTAGAGCATTTAATACTTACTATCATACTTTGAAGACAAAGGGAATACAATGCTCCAAAGCTTTGAAAGTACAATCAAGGAAGGAGCTAATCAATGTGTAGCACATCACATTACAAGGAAGGTATATTTACATTGAAATTAATATTTGCTTTCCATTAAGTGCAAGGAGATATAAGGTGCATTACATCTAAGGTTAAGTCTATTTAATTATTGTATTGGAGACATAAATAAATTACAACCTTAGTGGATTAGAAAGCAATTAAAACAAGGAGATTATATCTTTAAGAGCTATTTCAAATTGCATTATTTGAAATTCAAATATTATCAAAGTATTTGCAAAATATTAAACTAGGAGATATAAGGATTTCTACATTGAAAATTGAAGCATTATTTTTTGCAAATATTATCATTTTCTAAATTTCTAAATTAGGGAGATATAAGGAGTACTACATCAAAATTTAGATCATTGAAATTTAGAAAACTAAACCATTGAGAATTAAAGGATAAAGGAAGCAAAATCATTAATTGCTTAAAAGTTGGAAATTATTATTTATACTTGTCTCTTATACAAATTGAAGGGACAAAAGGAATCCAACTATAGAGTCTTGAAAAATAGAGAACATTATCAAATTGAAAGTGCATATATCAATAAGGAGAAATAAGGTGAAATGAGGAGTTGAACATTATATTAAAATTGGCATCAAAACCTTAGGGATTCAACTCAAAAGGAAATCTAAATAAATCTAAGCACTTTATCAAGATCTTAGTATATTCTAATTACTTGGGAGATATAAGGGCTTCTACAAAACTTAAGTTTTTGAAAAGGTTTTGACAAGGTTGATCATATACACAAAAATAGGTAGACAAATTAAAAGGTTTAGAGTTCTTTCTATCAATATTGTTCCTTTTTTAACAAGAAAGACTACTTCAAAAAAACTATGAAAAATCTTATTAAGTATTCGGGGTTCAAGGAATCAAAATGGTTCAAAGAAATACTTGATTCTAGAAATAAAAATAAAGAAAATACAATTAGAAGGGAAGAACCAATATGGTTTAGAAATATTTTTGAGAAGTCACAAACTAATAATTTGCCAAAAGTAAATTCTTTAGAAATATCTTCCAATGATATGATGAAAGGAATTGATGACAACTATATTATCAAAAACCATATTCAAAATATAGAAAATAATATTGATCAGAAAGATGTCATACAAATTTATAAAAGAAGTAAAGATGGAATAGCTTCAATTGTACACAGATGGTTTGACTACTTCATCAAGGAAATGGATGAACTTGATTCTCCTAAAACAAGTAACAAAGAAGTTGGGGTATCTTCACCATGCACTTATTACAATAAATTTGGTTATGAGAAAACAAACTACTGGAGTTTCCACCCATGTAAATATCGTGGAGGAAAATCTCACTCATCTTTCTTCTTTTACTATAAAGACAAGTACTATAAAATATTTGAAGAGAAATAAATATTCATATTAAGATTATTTCTTTCAAGTTCTTATTTTAGAAGCATCCACTAACAACAAATTCAAGTTTAAAACTTTTGAACAAGGAGATAAGTCATTCAGAAGACCAAAGGAAAGAAAAGGGAGCAACTCAGATCCACTTGTGACTTGCAAGATTATAATATCTCTATTTCATCAAGGATACCTAGAAGACTTCAAGGTCAACAATTATACCAAACACTTTGAAATACCTAAAAAAGGTGGAATGAAGAAGAAAAGGAAAGACAACATGAAGACTAGAGCAGAAGAAGGACCATTTTAAGTTGAAGAACATTTGAAAGATGAAGACCCATATTGAAGATTAAAGTCATCAATACCCATATATTATAATATAGGGGGTGTTGGAATATATATATTATTTGGTACACGCCAATGTACCACCTTGGGTACATATCTAGATTAGGAGTTTGTCTTAGATTAAGGTTTGAGTAGTTACTCCATGCAATGTAATAAATGCACAAGTGTTAGAATGTGCAATGATGTAAATGTGCATGTAGTCCACATGTACATGAGTCATAGGATAGGTAGTTGAAGAGTCATGGGCCAAGGGACATATCTCCCTATATATATGCCTTTGATAGAGAGAGATCTAGGAAGTATAGTGAGTTTAGTAGGTACAATGTAGATCATGCATTATTTATGGAGTGTTTAAGTCCTCCATTATATTATATTGTACTATTTTTGTGAGCTTTCATTAATGGCTATTTTTTGAGTTATTGCAGAATTTTCTCATATAGTTTTCCTTCATATTATATTGCCATTATCATATAGTTAACATTGCTTGCTCATTTTACATCTTGTAGTTGCATTTCCTTAAATATAGACCATCAAAAGCTAACGCCTTCACCATGTCCTCTTGGGTATTGTCCTATATGACTAGTTGTGATCTTTTTTTTGTTGTCATCTACCTTAGATCCATTGATAACACCTTATATCATGTTTCCATGGTACTATGTGTGTATTAATAATGGTTTACCTAAGTTTTTCAATCCAATTTTGTCATCACAAGGCCTCATACTTCCAAAGGATTGTGTCATCATAATGAGACAAAGGTATCCCTTCCTATTATCATCAAGGGTCATACATTGTTTGATGTCTCCTCTACTGTCACTTATTTTATAACTCTTTCTACCAAACTAGATGGTGTAGTGAAGGTTGTCTCAACCACCAAATTTTCAGTGTCACTTCTCTCCTCACTTCTTCATTAGTCAAATATTTGAATAAATGGTAGGTAATTGGCTCCTTGTTAATACTAAGTTCCATAAGAGATTCTACTTATTTCTACTTTGATTTTGCTTTAATTTTAGGTATATCCATTAGTGTCACCCTCTCTTTACAAGAATACATGGTTAAGTACATTTTTGCCTAGCTAGATTATTTCTACATGGAAAACTATGAAATATTTATTGCCATCATCTCTTAAGGTTGGTTAGGCATAGGATATATTGACCCATATATTCTACTTGATAGAGTCTTTTATTTTGCACTTAAGAGGGGAAATTGACATAAAGAGTGGTGCCAACATAATAGGAAATACCATTAATAAAACCTACATTATAGCAACTTGTGTCATCCTTTTGGCTATAACCTCTTCCTCTTGTGTCTCTAGCTCCTCGACTTCCTCTACACATATGTTGCTAGTCACTAGCCTCCAGTGCATCCATTACTTCTTTATACATTAATAAACACTTGATATTATCCTTGACCTTATGGTCCTCCTACTCATTTAGAATAACTTTATCTGAGGGACTTACCATCTTTATATAATAATCTATAGTTGCATAATCAATTTCATACATAAATTTCTAAAAGTGCAACTTCTTTAGGATATAAAATTAAAAAAATTAAGAGTTATCCATACCATATAAGATCCAAAGTCAAATATTCCTATGAAAAAAATCTTAGGTTTTTTCACTCTTTCTTGATCACCATAATATTTATTCTCATCCCTTAGATTGCCCATTCATCTAATGATTCTACATCAAGTTTAATATTAAAATGGCATCCCACTTAAATGAGCATGCATGGTTGCACTCCATACACATTGATGCTTGTCTTCTTGAGGATAGTGTTGGCCTTCAACTATTTTAGGTTTTTGTTGATTTTTTAAGGACAACATGAGTGATATTTTTATTTTTTTCCTTTCACAACCATCTCATAGGACACCTTGCATCTATTGATGTGATTGTGTCTCAAAAACGCTTGAAATACACCTGTCATACTAGAATTTTCACCATAAGTTTTGCTCTTGGAGGTGCCACTCTACCCACAACTATGGACCTTAGGTTTTACATCGTGTTCATCTCTTCACACAACACCTTTGCATTGATGGCCTTCTTCGTATCCTACTCCTTGTGGATTACCCATCCAAATAAAAGTTTTAAGCTTGATTCATTACCTCTTCATTAATGTGGTAAAACTCACAATCTATCATAGTGGTAGTGATTAAGAAGTAAAATAATCAAGTTTCCAAATTTATGTATCAAGGATCTCTACCCAATATAAAACCCCATATATATGGTAAACCATACCTTATTTTTATCCTATATTCCATGTGATTACCTCTTATCTTATGCCTCATAGTATATTTTATCATGGGGGATTTTAGTGGGGCAATGTAGACATATGTCCTTCTCTATGTAGTTGGCAACCACTATGATAGAGAATGCCATGCAAAAATTAGCATTGATAGGATCCATGGCTAATGATGAAATCTGCATTGTACTATTTTGTTATAGTAGTCATGTACTTTTGGAACATTTGTCATATTTTACTTCCCCTTGTCTTTTGGTACAATGGCTTCTTTCCTTATTGCAACTTCTATTCTTACTTGCTTTCAATTGAGAGCACAAAAACTCTTCTAAATATCTCTTAGTATATGGGTGCATAAGCAAAATATCCTTCTTTTATATTCCTTATGGTTTAAATATATTTCTATTTGGATTTCTTCTCATATATTCTCTTGTAATTTTTCCCATGTGCATGATAGCTTGGGCACTGCTCCACTTGTGCTAACTTAGCAGGCACTTCTGGAAACCTATCCAACTAGCATTTTTGTATGGTATAAGTCATTATTTGAGAGATTTTCCAAATCCTCAACTTAACATACCTCTTAACTACTCCAATTTGATTTGATTACATGATTTGATTTCTTTTTCTCTAATATTTTAATTATTTTCTCAATATTCGTAATTGGTGCTATCCAACCTATCATTGCTCTTACTTGATGTAATTCTTTCCCTTTTCATGCTAGGAACTATTTGGATTATTCACATGTAGCATTTGGTGTTGTTAGCACTTTTTTTTCTTTTTATGCCAATCACTAACCCTTTCCATAGACACCAAGCTTGGAGCACTCATTTTCATAGTCTTTTCATGGTGTCACCTCTTAGTGCTAAGCCTTTAGATTTCCCCACATGGATGGTTAAATATTTCTACACAATTTCTTGGGGTTGCAAAAACTTCTTAAAATAGTAGAATTTTGAAGAATTTTTTCATTACCATCCATGTCAAATCTCCCAATAAAGTTATAATAATAGTAACAAAATTATGGAAGATGATTCCATTTAATTTTTGGGAGTGATTTAAAAGTTCTTCCAAATGTTCAACTTACTCAAAAAATTCCCCTAAGTTCTTACATGAACCAAAGCTCTTTCCGAATTATTGGGTAATGCAACACTCCATAGGAGGTATACCTATTCAACTAAGGCCCAAATGTTATAATTTATTCTTTAATATCATGTAGTATTGCCGCTTGGGCACTCAAAAATACAACTAAGATATTTCACTCTTAACATAGATAAATACTAGTCTAACTAGTCTGTATAGTGATTTGCACCATAAAGACAAAACATTATGCACAATGTCTAATATAAGGTTGGATTGATGTTACTAGATTAATTTCCAACAACCGATAATCACGCTATAATTCTAGGTCTACGACACAGGTTATAGCCCAATGAAAAACTCAACATCCAACATGGCTATTCAACCTATTATTCACATCGTGATGGTTTACAATGCATCATCCATTTTTGGAATCTTCTTTGTCCTTTATTCAAAATATACTTATTGCTAGGGTGTCTTCTATACATGGTGTCATTATGCCTTAGCCTCTAATCTCTTCTTATTGATAGTGCCTCTATTACCCTTGGTGCTTTTGATGCTAACCTCTAACTACGATACCCTCTTTACTTCTTGAATTGGCTTTACATTCAACCTTTAGTAGTAGTAAAAACTATTAGGGTGACACTTGTAGGCTTGGTTCTAACCGTGGTAACCTTAGTTCCAACCTATGGATTTAGTTCTTACTTTAGGGCCTTGATGTCATCCTACCACTAGGGTGTTATGGTGATAATTGTTATGGTGTGATGGCCAACTCTTGGCACTTGCTAGTATAAATCAACAACATGATTACGAAAAATCTTCTAAGGGTCAGTCAATATGCATTCTAAAGATATCTCATCTAGGAGTATTTATTCCAACTTAATGTAGGATGACATATCTAGAAAAGGATTTAACTACCTAACAACATTCATTTACCTTAAATAAAATAGGAGCAACTACACTTAACTATCAATTTTGATAGTCAATCTTAATTTATCTCTAAGGAAAAGAATACTAGTGAGGTCCTAAGTTTTATGATACATTCATCTATGATGTTGCCTTATGATTGAATACCCATTTAGGTTGGTGCCATCAAATATAGTTGGCATTAGTGATATACAATTCAATGCACTATTTTAAGTTCATTTCATGATTATTAGCTAGATTCCTATAGTCCTTAAAAGGATCACATAGTTGGTTTGACTAAGGACTTAGATACGTCCAAATAATAGCTCATAATCCTAGCTTAACCACTTGTAAGACAATTATAAAGGGTATGGTAAGTAAATAACTTCTTTACTTTAGCTAATTATTATCATGCATTTAATTTAAACAAGCTCTTAGATTCATCCAATTATTGATGTATCTTTAGATAATACTATATGTATATTGCATTGTAATTTAGGTATTTAGTCATCAAATCACACATATTAATTTAAACAAGCTCTTAGATTCATCCAATTATTGATGTATCTTTAGATAATACTATATGTATATTGCATTGTAATTTAGGTATTTAGTCATCAAATCACACATATCATTTACCTCAAACACTATTTAATCGTATAATGAGATATGGTTTATAATCTAATAATTAAGGAAGTACAAATATACACAAGTTACATCATCAATTAAATAGGTATCACTATCATTAAGGTAGGTCTTATATTCATATTAATAATTCTATTATAATTCATATTCCAACATAGATATTTGGCATCTTTGACATGTATAACAAAAAAAATTGGTGCCACCATCTCTATAACAATATAATTATTGTCTCCTATTCTTATAGAAATGTTTTTGACACACCCAACACCAATAGCTACCTAGGATAGACCACAATTGATGTAAGGCTTTATCATCTTGGCTCTCTACAAGCCCCATAAATAAATAAAAATGGGTTAATATAGGTCTTATGTTTACCACTTTTCCATACCATAAACATAGTCACAAGTAAACCATAACATAATCATATAAGCACATGACTATCATAACACAATAATATCAGCATTGATAAATAGGGATACCTTCATTACCATCCTTATGGTGGTATTGGTGCTATTTGAATCACCATTTCATCAAGATAGCACACAATCACATGAATACCATAAATTTAACCACATGATTGTAAAATAAAGGTGTAATAACATGAACATATTGTTATCACAATATAGTTGTAAAATGATTTCATGCAACCATAGAAACTAACGTTCACATATATCATCCTTATTGTTTGCTTTATATAAATGGATCACATTCATTATCGAAGAAGTCATACTTTCTCTAATAATTTTTAGATCTAGGGATCGCATCCCTCTTTGTATAAGTCATGCTTAATCTAGCATGGTATTTAGAATGAGTATTGAACAAAATCATAAATGTACACAACCCATATATATTGAAATTTAAGCTCCTAATAATATCACTAGGTCAAGTCGACTTATATGGATTGCTTCCATATTAAAAAAAGTTACGCATATCCCTCCCTATCCATCCTCAAAGATGTTGTACATACTCTAGAATTTATTTATCATATACATTCCACGCTATTCTCCTATGACATCTAATGTGAGAATCTACCACTTGAATCTATTTGGATATCTGGTAGGCCCTACTATCCTCATACCCGACCCCTTGTTTAAAACTCAACTATATTATATTTTACATTTTTGTAACACAAATCTGTATGGGTTGACACCCAATGAGATCATTTTTATTTAAAAGGTATGACCGCACATTAAGTAACTCACTAGTTTAGAAAATATAAATACCATGATGTCAATAATTCAAAAATAGAATACCAACATTGATAATCAAGCATAGAGACAAAAATAAAAAAATAAACAAGTCATCAATATTTTATGTTGATATAATAACCACGAAATGTAACCTTCTAGGTTTTGGAACAAGCACAACACTAGACACAACTTATTTAGGCAACAAAAAGACTTGGTCAAGGAGAAGGTTATTATTGATAGTTTTTAGAACAAGCACAACACTAGATACAACTCATTTAGATAACAAAAATTCTTGGTCAAGGAGAAGGCTATTATTGATAGTTTTTATTATTATTCATCTCTATCTCTTATATATATATATATATATCATGTTGTGTGTGTATCTCAAGATCCTCATATCACCCAATCCTTACTATTTTTTTATCCTTGATTACATGTGAAGGTGCTAAAATTAAAGGGTAGTAATTATCCTTGGCATTGACAAAAGTGGGTGAATGAAATATAAATTGGTTGTAGTTTGAATATATTATTTAATGCTTCTATGTATTTCTATATTCATTTTGAACTATTTAATGATCAAACATTTAAGTGATCCTTTATTTACCATTTTGATTGGCTTAGTGATATCATATCCTTGCCATGATAGGATCAATATAATTACACCCACATTAACCTTTATTTACAACATAAGACAAGTTCTGTGTTACATTCTATTCTTTGACTAATGATACAAGATGGTGCTAATACAAAAATTATTTATATTTTTGAAATTATTTATCTTGCATCAATTGTGGCCTTCACTACCTATAAAACACAATAACACTTGATATTTCCCAAAGGATTACTATATTCCATAAACTTGTCATAATAAACTCTATTCTACTGATATCATACATTAAAGTAAAAGATATGAATTCATAGCAAGGAAATGCACCACATTTCGTCTAACAAGATATCGCAAGCATGGTTTATATTATTAGCATTTTCTCAATTATTCATCAATTACAATCCATATCATACTTCATCACTATCTCAATTATTATTTGAAGAGTTATCTATAGTTTTTTGTATTATCAAGGGTTAAATACGTTGGCATTACAATTTATGCAGTTTGAATGGATATCTCCTTTCACCATAAAGCCTTGATAAAGATATAAACATCATGAAGAAAAAAGTTTGGTTAACTTTGAATATGTAGGACTCACCTTTTAGCCTAAGAAAGGTAGAATAGGTTTGTTTTAGTTAAAAATCATATTTAAAAGAATTTTTACTATTATAAACCTCACCATAGGAGACGTCAGAATTTGGTACCCAAAGTAGGGCTTGAAATCCAAAGCATAACCAATGAATATCTATATTTTTTATATTCTTTATCTTTCATCAATCGTGGCCTTTGTTACCTACAAAATACAAGAACACTTGCTTTTTCCCAAAGGATTACTATATTCCATCAACTTGTTATAAAAACTCTAGTCTATTGATATCATATATTAAAGTAGAAGATATGAATTTATAGAAAGGAAATGCATCACATGCCATCTAATAATATATCACAAGCATGGTTTATGTTATTAGCATTTTCTCAATTATTCATAAATTACAATCCATATCATATTTCATCATTGTCTCAATTATTATTCATAGAGTTATCCATAGTTTTTTTATTATCCATGGTTAAATAATTTGGCATTGTAATTTATGTGGTTTGAATGGATTTCTCCATTCACCATAAAGGAAAAAGGTTGGTTAACTTTGAATATCTAAGACTCACCTTTTGGCCTAGGAAAGGTCGAATTGGTTTGTTTTAGTTAAGAAGCATATTTAAAATAACATTTACCATTATAAACCTCACCATGGGAGAAGTTAGAAGTTGGTGCCTAAATTAGGGCTCACAATCCAAAGCATCACCAATGAATATCTATATTTTTTTAAATCCTTTATCTTGCATCAATTGTGTTCTTCGTTACTTATAAAACACAAGAAGACTTGTTCTTTCCCAAAGGATTACTATATTCTATCAACTTGTCATAATAACTCTAGTCTATTAATAGCATATATTAAAGCAAAAGACATGAATTTATAGCAAGGAACTGTACCACATTCCATCTAACAAGATATCATAAGCATGTTTTTTTTTATTACCATTTTCTCAATTATTCATCAATTACAATCCATATCATACTTCATCACTATCTCAATTATGATTCGAAGAGTTAAATACATTGGCATTAAAATTTATGTGGTTTGAATGGATTTATCCTTTCACCATAAAGCCTTGATAAAGATATAGACATCATGAAGGAAAAAGGTTGGTTAACTTTGAATATCTAAGTCTAAGCTTTTAGCCTAAGAAAGGTAGAATAGTTTTTTTTTAGTTAAAAGTCATGTTTAAAACACTTTTTAGTATTATAAACCTCACCATGGGAGAAGTTAGAAGTTGGTACCCCAAGTAGGGCTCGAAATACCAAGCATCACCAATGAATATCTATAGTTTTTAAAATTCTTTATCTTGCATCAATTGTGGCCTTCATTACCTTAAAACATAATGACACTTGTTCTTTCCCAAAGGATTACCATATTACATAAACTCGTCATAGTAAACTTTATTCTATTGATATCATACATTAAAGAAAAATATATGAATTCATAGCAATGAAATGCACCACATTCCATATAACAATATATCACAAGCATGGTTTATATTATTAGCTTTTTATCAATTATTTATCAGTTACAATTCATATCATACTTCATAACTATCCCAATTATTATTTAGAGAGTTATCTGTAGTTTTTGGTTTACCAAGGTTCAAATACATTGGCATTACAATTTACATAGATTGAATGGATTTCTCTTTTCACCATAAAGGCTTGATAAAGATATAGACATCATTGTTAGAAATAGTTTATATTCCATCATTTGGGTTATGTAAATGTATCTTCAAAGGTACATACTTAGGACATTAGATTACTTTAGGGGGAAGTTATCTAGTTACTTCATGCAATGTAATAAATGCACAAGTGTCCATGTGCAAGTTGTAAATGTGCAAGGTGTCACTTGTACAACTAGATAGAGTGTTGGCCAAGTATCCTATTTTGCCTATATAAGGATGGCCTCATTGTTAGCATAGATAAGAGAGAGGAGTGTCGGTGACACAATAGCTTAGGGTTCTTAGTAGTTAGTTCAGTTCTATGTGGATCACCATCCATTGGTGATGGATGCAATGTAGTCTAGTAGCTATATTGATGGAGTGCTCATTTCCTCCATAGCTACATTGTATTCATTTATATATCATTTATGTTTATTGCATATCTCAGTCTTCTTGCAGATTTACTTTCATTAATATTATTCTGCATCTCGTGATTATTATCTCCTTTGGATATTGTATCAAAAGCTAATAGTGGTATCAGAGCTACGGTAGATCGAGTCTGTGCAGGTCTACAGGAAAATCACCATCATTATTGAGCCTGAGTGTTTTGTCAACCTGACGTGCCATTGGACCAGTCACTGTCAAAAGTTCTCAGAAGAATCTAGGTGATAGAATCAGGGAGAGTCACAAGTGAGGACTGAAGGATATCTCAGTCCCAAAAAATACTGAGATTGCATTTGACTTGAGTCTTTCCACAGAGTTACAGGAAAACTCGTGAAGACCAGGACTCAACATTCAATCCACTAGATTGACAGAGCATCTAGTGAAGATCCAGGATATCTAGAATTTTCTAACTATTTCCTAAAGTTTCTTTTGTTGTAGATAACTAATTCTCAGAGGATTGGTACTCCTCCTATGATAGAAATCTAGGAGACTCCAACTTCATTGCCCGAAGGTCGACGTGCCCTCATAGTGCAGAGATTGGTTTCTTGTGTAGGAGAAGAACACTACGGAAGAAGACTTCTGAAGAAAAAGGTGTGGTGAAGCTAGGAGACTGAAGATCTCCATTGCAGATTGAAAAGGCCATAGTAGCCTTGAAGAATAGGCCATAGAAGCCTGATACAAAAAGGCCATAGTAGCCTTGAAGAACAGGCCATAGAAGCCTGATACAAAAAGGCCATAGAAGCCTTGAAGAACAGGCCATAGAAGCTTGATACAAAAAGGCCATAGAAGCCTTGAAGCAGAAGCCACAGAAGTCTTGATATTGAAAAGGCCATAGAAGCCTTGATATTGAAAAGGCCACAGAAGCCTTGATATTAAAAAGGCCACAGAAGCCTTGATATTGAAAAAGGCCACAAGAGCCTTAATACTAAAAAAGGCCATAGAAGCCTTGATCCTAAAAAGGAATTCGAAAGGAATATCTGATTCAGAAGTAGATTAAGATTTTAGTATTAACATATTTGTTGCAGGGAAAGAAGATTCAATGAGTTGGGAAACTTCCTACAAAATAGTTAGGAAGGGTATCTTCTTCAGAATCAATTCAGCACCTGAAGCAAAGGAGATCAGGAGAAGATCTCATTGAAGGACTTCTAGACTTGGAAGAAGGACTAGGAGAGTCCTGCTCGAATCTAGAAGTAGCAGAATCAAATATCCAAGAGCATATCACATCACCAACACTTCCAAGAGCAGAAGGTTGAAGAGGTCTCAAGTGAAGACCATCAGAAGCTGCAAGATCAAAGACCTTAGAAAGGTCTCATCGAGCATCCAAAAAAAGGCTAGGAAAGCCTTATTGAAGAAATCATCAAAGGAGATCTCACTGGAGAAATCCACTACCAAGGAGAAGCCCCTGATAGTGAAGAACTTGGGACAATTATCGCCATCCGACAACAAGCCCAAGAGAAGGAGAATTTGGCAAGGAGTGCCAAATTGCAGAAGAAGAATCCAGTGAAAGACCTCAAGATATTCAGAATCTTGAGAGGAAGATCTTGCTTGAAGTCAAAATTCGACAAGAAGACTTGAAGACAGAAGAAGCTCATCAAATCTAGGAGATTTGAAGATTACCTCTCACAGGAAGAAGGCACCACTTCAGAGATAGAGACTTCTCCAAATATACAATGAAAGGAGAATATTACAAGAGGAGAACAAGCCACCAAATCCTAGGCTCGTAAAAGAAAGTTTGAGACCATCATTTGGTGAAGAAGGGGTTGTTCAAGAACAGTCTACAGAGAGCTACAAAACCCTACTCGGAGCAGCAACTTGGTGATCTTAGGCACCAAGATCTACATCCTCTACAGAAGCAGAAGAAGGAGCTACAGAATATTAAAAAAGGTATGCAACTACTGGTGCTAACTAAGTCATTAATTAAGATTCATTTGAGCACCTTATATGGATTAAAGTTGCATAAAGAAAAGTAGATTACAATCTTCAAAAGTGCAAATAGAAAGAGGTTCATTTTAAGGTTCATTTGCACATTATTTAGGAGTTGATTAGATTTTAGAATTATATCTATCAACTACCTATCATCTACTTAGAAAATAGAAAAGAAGACTAAGTCCTACAATATTAGTTGTAGTGAATTTGCAGAATAACTTCTAAAGATTCATTTTAGGTTATTCTTGAATAGTTGCAGTAGATTAATTAAAGTGCATTATCTTGAGAGTTAAATTGGAGTGATAAGGTGAAATTATTAGTGCATTAAAAAAGGGTATATTAAATTTATTATGCACTAGTACACTACTCTCAAAAGAAAATTAGCTTTTGTGTTCTTGAAGGGCACAAAATCTGATTGGTATCAAGTGTCTAAAGACACTATTGAAGCACTAAAATCTGCAACTTGTAGTGGCCAAAAGAAGCCAACCAAAAAAGGTTAGAGTCCTCCAAAACTTGGAGAAGAACCTAAAACAGAAATAGAAGCTTCATTGAGACTTGGTGAGTCTCAGATCCAAAGCATTACAAGAGTGAATGCACGAAAAGAAAATGCAGAAAATTGCATAAATTAAAAGCTTCTATCTACTATTGTCTAAAGCTTGGATTTAATATAAAGTGTCCAAGCAAAAAGGGAAGGTGTCTACTCATAAAAGACAACCTCAAAACCCTTGTATTGCAGGAAGAGAAATCTGCCATGAAACCAGAAATATATATCTAAAATAAGAGTGCAAAAGAAGGAGGCTAATGTACAATCTATAGTACATTATATTGCACCATTTTAAATCTAGTTTTTTACAATCCAAGAAGCAGATTTGGATGTGTCTCAATAGGAAAGGCAACCAACGTAAGCACTCCTTTTTCCCAAGCAATAGCAGCCACTTGGAGAGCGCACCTTGGATGGATGAACCTGCAAAACAAAGCCCACAAGAGGCCATCATCAAAGCTACGTAAAGGAGTGCACATTCACTGATGGACAACAACGTGAGATGGACAATCGAACAACCATGTGAGATGGATAGCAAAGTGGAACAAATAGCACATACACTAGGAGAAAAAAAAGGGTATCTACTCCTACCAATGTAAGGTGAACAACAATATGGACAACATCTAAAAGGCATCTATCTCTACCAAGGAGAAATGAACAACATCTACTCTACAAGGATGTACAAGTTTCAATACATTGGAAGCATTAAAGGAAAAGGAGCAACTATCTTGGTGAAGATCATCCACCAAACGAAGCATCAAATTTGCTACTCGGTGCCTCATCAATCCACCTGTAGAAAACAAGGTTGCTTGCTACTCAAGAAATATAGCAAAGCAAAAGGAATGGTAAACTAAAAGACCTAAGGAGTTATAATCTCCTTGGAAGGTGTTACGGTCTACATGCAGAGAGAGTGAATGCCACTTGGCATCTATCCTCCAAGAGCAAGCGTTACAAGAATGTTACCTCTCAAACGCATTCGAACTACGTTCCAATTCTCAAGCGTTACTAAGAAGATTCGACTCTCAACGCGTTACTAGAAGCTTCAACTCTCAAGCGTTACTAGAAGCTTCGACTATCAACATTACTAGAAGCTTCATCTCTCAAGTGCTACTAGAAGCTATGATTCTCAACGGATGAGCAGAGTGGTGACACTTGTTATCCACAAGTCCCACACAAAGGAGTAAGTGTTACATAGCGACCAGAAGAAGGAGTTATGTAGAAGGGTGCCCATACGTAATGGATGTGACACGTGTCACAAAGCAAAGTTTGCTCCTCCAATAAAAGCGCTCAAAGTTTGAATGTTACAGGAGGTAGAGAGTGAGCAAAAACATAGTCAAAGCTAGTCAACACAACGTGGAAGAAGGAGCATTTAAGACTCCAGGTTATTCGAAGGTCAAATCCTCCATATTCAACAACGTATACATTCCAGCATTAAATACGTCTACCTCCATTGATTCTAGTGCCCAAGGGTACCATATCATCACTATTATATTCAGTCAAAGGGAGCACTGAAGAGTGGGGAGTCTAGCATCAAAAAGGTAAGGGTAAAATCCCATCTTATTATTGCTTTCAACTTTGGAGATATAAGGGTTATAAACTAAGGTATAAAATTTAGTTTAGTGAAAGCAAAACTATAGGGGATAACTTACCAAATTAAAATAATATTTGCATCTCAATCTAGGAGAAATAAGGAATTCAACTTGGATTAATTTCTTTGATATTTTGCAAATATTATTAATTTTCTAATTTTCCAAACTTTGGAGTGATAAGGGTTACAACATCAAACTAGGTCTTTGGAAATTAGAAATTGAAACCTAAGGGTCATAAAAGAGGTTATTAAATATTTATTAAAGTTGGAAATTATATTTTTACTTGTCTTTAAATTTCTCAAAAAAGGACAAAAGGATTCCAACATTAAAACCTCTTAAAATTTGGAAAAGTGCTTAGTTCAATTAGGAGAAATAAGGTGTTAGATAAATTGATTTTTGACTGTACAAAATCAATCATAAAATTGAACTTTATCTTTACAAAAAGCACTATATCATACTCCAAAAACATTAAGGAGTTATTTGGCATTTTACAAAACTTGATCAAAGGTAATCAAGTTGGGAAGATATAAGCTTTCTTCAAAACCTAAAATTAGGTGTTCATACTCTCATTACTAGGGAGACATAAGGAAGCCTACAAATCTAAAGGTTTCATCAAATCAAGCTTATATACTTCAATCAGGGCTTACATATTATCTCTTCAAATTCAACCTCCTAAAAATGAGTAAAGGAATGTCATATAGTGAATATAAAATGTGCTCCAATAGGAACCAGTTCAAAAAGCATGAGCACATGTGGTATATTGACTCAGGAGCCAGTCATCATATGACAGGAAATATACATTGGTTTGACTATTTTGAAGTCTCTAAAGGTTACAGACTAAGAATTGCAGATAGCCAAACTTATCCTATTCATGGATATGGATGTGTAACTCCCAAAAAATCATTTCCAAATCTTCTACTACAAAATGTATTGTATGTTCCTGGATTAACATTCAATCTCATCTCAGTAAGCAAGCTAGTAGAAAACAACTATATGATTAACTTTGGATATATGAATGGGATCAATACATGTCTTATTATGAATCAAGATGGAATAAAAGCAACAAGTTCAATCCATGAAAATACATACATCCTAGACTCAATGGGAATCTCACAAGATGTTGTGATTCAAAATGTTGCTAACATATTTACAGAAGAATAGGTTGAAGAAAATGAAGGACCAGTACACCTAAAAGGTAAGCTCAGGAAGATCAAAAACAAAAATATGAGAGGACAACTTCATCATGCTCTACTCATACATCAACAATCAGAACCAGATGAAGACACTTGCAAAGAAAACTATAAAGGTGGCTAGATAGAATATAAGGAAGATGAATCAGAACAAGCCAAAGATCATCTGATGAAAGAAGAATTCTCAGCTTCAACTACAACTTACTCTACATCAAATGAAGACACAAATTACCTGCTGAACCTGAATACAAAATACGTAGAAGGAGAGTACAAAGCTCAAGAAGAAGATGAAGATCCATATTGAAGACTAAAAGTCTTCAATACCCAAATAATGTAATACAAGGGGGTGTTAGAAATAGTTTATATTCCATCATTTGGGTTATGTAAATGTATCTTCAAAGGTACATACTTAGGACATTAGATTACTTTAGGGGGAAGTTATCTAGTTACTTCATGCAATGTAATAAATGCACAAGTGTCCATGTGCAAGTTGTAAATGTGCAAGGTGTCACTTGTACAACTAGATAGAGTGTTGGCCAAGTATCCTATTTTACCTATATAAGGATGGCCTCATTGTTAGTATAGAAGCAAGAGGAGTGTCGGTGACACAATAGCTTAGGGTTCTTAGTAGTTAGTTCAGTTTTGTGTGGATCACCATCCATTGGTGATGGATGCAATGTAGTCCAGTAGCTATATTGATGGAGTGCTCATTTCCTCCATAGCTACATTGTATTCATTTATATATCATTTATGTTTATTGCATATCTCAGTCTTCTTGCAGATTTACTTTCATTAATATTATTCTGCATCTCGTGATTATTATCTCCTTTGGATATTGTATCAAAAGCTAACAATCATGAAGGAAAAATGTTGGTTAACTTTGAATATCTAAGAGTCACCTTTTAGCCTAGCAAAGGTAGAATAGGTTTGTTTTAGTTTAAAATAATATTTAAAATACTTTTTACTATTTAAATTTTGCTATGGGAGAATTTAGTAGTTGGTGCCCCAAATATGGCTCAAAAGCCAAAGCATCACCAATGCATTTTCTTTAGAGTGCATCTCATTTTTGGTAGTTTAGAGTTTAGAGATGAAAGAGAGATTGTGAGTGAGAGGATGAAGCTTTAGGTAGTTGTATTTTAGCCAAAAGCGGCATCCATGGCATCACTGAGTGGTGGTCATACCTAACCAAGAATTGTCCTTTACATTGGTCCACTCCAAAGACACTAATTTTGGATTTGTTGAATGATTTTACATTATTTGGGTATTAATAGAAGGGATCAAAAGTGCCTCAATGAAGGATTTTAAAACATATTCCTTGGTAGATTTGAAGGCATGGCCTAATATAATGGAAAATATGGGTGAATATGCAGACAATAAAGAAGTAACTTGGAAACTCAACAAAAAAGTAAAGGTTTTGAGTTTAATTGCATTAAGGTATTGTTTTGTATTCCATTTATTTTAATGATGAATGTATTCACTAAAGATTCTCATTGTATTTGATATTAAAGAACAATTACGTACTATATGGTTTTAAAATAAATTGTTGTTGCATTTTATTTGTAGCTCACTAGAAAGTAAAACCATCTTTTTGTTTTTCGATTTAGAGGAAATCTAGCAAAGTAAAACCTTCCTTCTACATTTTTTTTTTAATAAAAGGTAGAAGGGGTTTTGAAAGGATCCCCGAACCTTTTACAAGACAAGCCAAGGCCAAAAAGAGATTGGTCGAGGGTCAAAAAGCCAACACAACCAAACTAGCAACACACAAACAAGAAACCAACAGAGCTTCCAAGCCCTAGCTCCACAACCACCAGGGGAGAACAGAGAGAAATGCCAAAAACAGATTAAAGAAAACAGAAAAGGACTTCCACGTAGGGAAGTAGGACGACTGAGCAGTAAACAAAAACAACAATTAACCATGCTCCAATTCCCTACCAAGGAAATTTGTTGCCTCCAGAGAGCACAAGCCCTCAAGGAAGTCCTCCTGCAAAATACGGAGTCCAGGGTGGTGCACACCCAGGTTGCCATGAAGTTCGTAGACTTATTACCTTCCCGAAAAGTATGCTGAAATGTGACATCCTCAAAAATTAGGTCGACTCTTTTAGCTTCAAGAATCATATTTTTCATTGATATATTTCCTGGGGGTCATCCTTTCATGTAATTGATGGTAGTAAGGGAGTCCCCTTCTATGACAATTTTATGGAGTCCCAACGAGTTGGCCACCTGGATGCCTTGGTAAAGGGCCCTGACTTCCGTGAACTGACTGGAGTTTACTCCAAGCCCTTCAACATAGGCCAATAGAATATCACCCTTGTGATCTCTAATAATTCTCCCAGACACCTGCTCTTCCTAGGTTACCTTTTGAAGCACCATAAAATTTAATCTGAGCCAATCAAGAGGTGGGTGTATCCAAATAGTGGAAAATATTTTATTAGCCGCAACAAATAAAGTTGGCTCCCTAGCTGGTTTAAAACCTAGCAGATTCTCCAATCTTCGCTCAGACTCCTTGGGTTTATCTTCTACACAACATGAGGATACATTCTCCACAATAGCCGCCAAACACTTGGAAAATATAAAGCCAGTCGAATTAGAGGTGTTGTTAAAGGCTCACTCATTGTGCTCCTTCCAAACTCCCCATAGAAGATGGGCCAAACTGAAAGACCATAACATTTGAAGGCGCTTGGAGGAGAAAGGGGATGACCACTGGGCTAGAATATTAGGAAGGGAAAGGGGAAGGACCCAAGAGACTCCTAGAAGACCAAAAAAGGAGTCAAAAACTTCCTTCGTGAATGGGCAAAGATTAAAGAGATGGACTGGGAATTCATCAAAGGTGCCACAGGGATAACAACGATAGTGTAAATATCAGACCATGATTTCTAAGGTTGTCCAAGGTGAGGAATTTATGTTGCACCTACAACCAATGGAAGATATTAATATTAGGGATGAGACCTTTGCACCAAACCAAGTTGTAGAGGGACCAAGGGGGGACCGGTTCCTCAAGCAGGTAGGAAGCAGATTTAACTGGGAAAGAACCTAAGGATTCTGCCTTCCAACGAAAGGAATCATCATCCGACTCTAGCTTGAGCACATAAAGATTTAACAAATCAACGATGAGGTTGAGGGCACGAGCTTCAATCGAAGAAATATTAGGGTGGGATAAGGATCTCCATATTCTGCAATTCGAAAGAGCAATAATGAAATCAGAAACTCTAGAGCTGAACAACCTTCTGCACGAGGCTTCAACCATAGCCAAATTAGGGTGAGAAGCTAAGGGATCAACCATCAACCAAGAATCATTCCTTCTACATTTTTCAGAAAAGTGTCGCGATATTGCGACATGTTTCATCGTCGTGGCCAAAGGAGAAAAGTGTCGCGATATCGCGACATGTTTCATCGTCGCGGCCAAAGGAGAAAAAGTGTTGTGATATCGCGACATGTTGCTTCGTCGCGGCCAAAGGAGGTAAATGTCGCGATATCGCGACATGTTGCTTCGTCGCAGCCGACAGAGAAAAAGTATCGCGATTTCACGACATGTTGCAACATTGCGGCCGAAAGAGAAAAAGTGTCGCGATATCGCGACATGTTGCTTCGTCGCGGCCGAAAGAGAAAAAGTGTCGCGATATCGCGACATGTTGCTTCGTCGCGGCCAAAGGAGGAAAAGGTGTCGCGATTTTGCGGCATGTTGCAACGCCGCTGCCCAAGGAGAAAAAGTGTCGCGATATCGCGACATGTTGCTTCATCGCGGCCAAAGGAGGAAAAGTATCGCGATATCGCGACATGTTGCATCGTCACAGCCAGAAGAGGAAAAAGTGTCGTGATATCGCGACATGTTGCATTTTCATGACCAAAGGAGTGTCGCGATATCGCGACATGTTGCATTTTCGCGGACAAAGGAGAAAAGTGTCACGATATCGCGACATGTTGCATTTTCGCG
The DNA here is from genome assembly GCA_028583015.1 of Wollemia nobilis. Taxonomy (NCBI): domain Eukaryota; kingdom Viridiplantae; phylum Streptophyta; class Pinopsida; order Araucariales; family Araucariaceae; genus Wollemia; species Wollemia nobilis. Next base: position 4,525,342 of record JAQPPZ010016670.1, read on the forward strand.
GCCAAAGGAGAAAAGTGTCACGATATCGCGACATGTTGCATTTTCGCGACCAAAGGAGGAGGACAGAATGTCGTGATATCGCGACAAGTTGCATCAACAGACCAAACTGATCCCCCTGTTAGCTAGTTAATGGTTCAAGAGATTTGGTTCCATTGCAAATCTTCTTTTACTATTGTAAGCATGTGTTCTCTCTGACTTCGGCTGGGAAAAGTCTCTTCCCAGATTGTAATTGATCTTTGTTCTAATACAAGTTTTTTCAAAATTTTCAAAAAAAAAAACTTCCAAGGTCTATTTAATAAAGCAACTATTTGTTCGAATCCCTTTATGAAATTATGTCCAAAATATCAAAGAAGTGAACAAATTGTTGTAATGTCTTGCCCAATTTATAAGGTATAAAAACTTTATCAATAATAAAACCTTAGGGCTTAATATAAAATTAATTTATAAACTTTAACTTTATAATAAAGTAAAGTTCATAAATTAAATTTTCTTGTAATATTTACTTTTAAAATATTTATGAATTCAAATATTTCAACTGTAAATACAATCTCAATGAGACATTTGGATTTTCGAATGAATAACAATCACATTAAATTGAAATCCAAATTTGTGTTCTTGAAAGATATCAATTCGTACGCTCTAACCTTATGGACTAAGGTAGATAATCAAAACAGTCACTTATCTCAATTAACTTATTATTCAAGTACTAATGAACTTAATACTTGAACAATGAATTAATATACTTATAACCTAGTTAAAATGATTTAGTTTTCATAAAAATCAAACTAGGCTTATCCTATAATTTTGAAATAGAAATAAAATGTAAAAGGTATAAGATTTAGAAAATGATGCCTTCTTGGATATATATGTCACCACAGTTAATTGCAAAACAGAGGCTCTAAACCAAACTTGTTACCTATCAAATGCCTACAATATGATAACAAATAAGGGCAATCTTCGAAGAATTTTATTAAATATAATTATTCTGCAACATTCTTTTCATATATGAATACAGTAGAAGAAAACAAAAACGAAAATGAGCTTTGGCGATTTTTTTCTCTGAACTAGGGTTTCGCATCTTCGAAAAATCTCTGGCTTCTGCTGGTTTGCTGAAGTGTCTTTGGGGTACGGTGGATCTGAAGGTCAGATCGGTGCCCCAGGAGGGTCCAATGGGGACTTCTCCGGCTCCTTTTCCAGGAAGTACCAGCTCTTACGCTGATTTGTTTAAAGACGATTCTCCTCCGAAGAACGCCGAAGCCCAAAAGATGGCATATAAAAAGCTCTTCACGGCTGCTGGGAATAGGTCGTCAGCACATCGGGTGAATGGTTGTTTGCCGCAGGCCGATTCCAGGCCAAAAATCGTCATTGAACCCAACATGGTTGAAGAATCAGTCCTCTACAGAGCTAACCATGATTTAATCTGCAAGTTCATGGGTATTCGCCCTTCCCTGAACTTTCTGCATTCTTGGATCCGCCAGAACTGGGAGCCCCACGGTGAGTATTCATTGTGGTTTATTAGTAATGGTTATTTTATTGTCAGCTTCTCGGCTCTGGCCGATAGAAATAAGGCTTTCGAGTCGGAGAAGAAAAACCATGGCCCGACAGGGCTATTTGTTCAACCCTGGAGGGTGGGTTTCGATCCTCGTGTTGAACCTACTGCTGTCCCAGTTTGGATCCGATTATATGCTCTTCCAATGGAATTCTGGGGTGAGCAGGTATTGGCAATGATTGGAAATTCGATTGGTAGACATCTGGGTGTTGCCAGAGACACTATTGAAGGGAGCATGGCGGTGTATGCTCGAATATGTGTGGAGATGGATCTCAGCCAGCCTTTGCCGACAGAGTTGGAAATTGAACTGGCAGGTCTCTCCTGGATTCAACAACTGGACTATGAGGCCCTACCCTTCAGATGTAGGGTTTGCCACAAGCATGGACATTTGGCCCGTTTTTGTCCTATTAATATGAATGCCAAAATGGAGGCCCCTTCAAGAATGCCAAACCTGCCTAAAGAGGATAAGGTTGCTCCTAATAAAGATCCTAATAGCACCGGTCAGGGCCAGGAAGCTCAGAGAGAGGGTTTTGAACAGCCCAGAAGAAAAAGAAGGACAAAGAAAAAGGAGGGAAAGGAGCAATCTCATCTCAAGCCTGCCAATAGGTATGAGATTTTTAAGTCATTGGTTGATGAAGAGGATCTTTCTATGGAGGGCTTGGAGGGTTTCAAGGAAACTTCTAACATTCCTAGGCAACTCCCCCTCTCATCTTCTCCTGTCATCCAGCAGGTAGTTGATCTCTGTGAGGTATCACAGCCAGTGTGTTCTGGTGCCTTAGTAGTCCATAACCAGGAGCAGACAGTATCTCAGGATGTTCACATGGGGATACCAGAGAAGAACAGGGAAAGGCCATCTTTGGGGATAACCCAGGTAGAAAAAAGACCAAAAAATAGCAATTCTCAGGGAGCAGGTAGAAGATCCAATAAGGAGCTGCTAGCAGCCCAAGGGGACAAATTGATCATGGGAGGATCGGTGAGGACAATTGACTCTTATTGCTCCTAGGGTAACCCATGATTATACAATCTTGGAATGTAAGGGGTTTAAACAATAGAACCCATCAATCTATTGTTCAAAGGCTATTAGAGAATAGCAATACTGATTTTTTGCTTTTACAAGAGACTAAGATGTCTTTGGATCTTATGTCTAAAACAGACAACAGAATTTGGAGGGGTGCTGGTCATATGGATGTGGCTGCCCAAGGTGCCTCAGTGGGGGATTGTTACTCCGTGGAACTCTCTCGGAATGGTCTGCTATAGATCACCTTGCCTGGAGGGGTGTTCTCACTTCTCTTTTTAGGAATAATGTCTCGGCGGAATTCGTTCTAATCACTAACTTCTATGGATCTCAAAACCTAGAGGGTCAGAGGCGGCAGTGGAAGGTTGTGCATGATATGCGAGCATCAAGGGAAGATCTAGACTGGATTATAGCGGGGGACTTTAACGCTAAATTATCTTCTAGAGACCAGGAAGGGGGATCTCCTCTTTTGGATCCAGGGGACCGTTTCATGATTGCTCAAGTCCAGGCTTTGCACTTAGTGGACATTAAATGTCCGGGCAATAACTTCACTTGGACTAATAAAATGCGGGAGCCACATAGTAGGAAGGTGAAGCTAGACCGCTTTCTGCTTTCAGAGGAGGCGTTTGTAAAATGGAATGTCAATTTTCAGATTTTAGCAGGCCCTGTTTCTGATCACCGTCCTATTCTGTTGGAAGGCGGGACTAGGTTGGGACACCATCACAAACCTTTCGTATTTGAGAATTTCTGGCTTCGTAAAGAAGAACTTCGGGAGAAAATCCCTCAGTGGTGGGAAGAAGGCCGCCCAGCTTATGGGAGAGCAATGTTCGTAATCCACAAACAACTTCAATATGTCAAAACTCAGTTGAAATATTGGAGGCGTTCTAATAAAACTGACTTCCAGGCCCAAAGAGCTCCGTTGGTGGCCCGATGGGATGAGGTCCAAAAATAGTTCAGAGAAGGAGTAATTACAGACCAGCTCAAAGCTGAGGATGATGCCTTGCGTACAGCGATGGAGGACATTGACAACCAGGAGGAGACCTATTGGAGGCAGAGAGCAAGAACCACCTGGTTATTGGAAGGGGACAGAAATACAAAATTCTTTCATCGGAATGCTTGTGCTCGAAGGCAGATGAATAAGATGGAGGCCCTTCAAGATGAGAACGGTCATTCCTTTGATACTCTTCCAGTTATACATTCCCATGCTATGGATTATTTCTCAAAGCTTTTTAAGGAAAGTGTGGTTCAAGATGTAGAGGCCCAAAATGAAGTTATTTCTGGCATTCCTGCTATAATTTCTGAGGATGAAAATCAAGCCCTCCTCAAACCCATTGATAGAGATGAATTGAAGGTCGTGGTCTTTGGAATGAGTACCGGTAAAACTCCTGGTCCCGACGGTTTCCCAATTGAGTTTTTTCAGGCTTTCCGGGACTACTTAGAGGAAGATGTTAGGGTTGTTGTTGAGGAATCCAGAGAAAATAAGAGAATGCTTAAAGCTATAAACCACACTTTCATTACCTTAATTCCAAAAGGGGAGGAGGGGGTTCATATTTCGGATTATAGGCCTATTGCCTTATGTAATGTGTTGTATAAAATAATCACAAAGGTAATGGCTGAGCGCCTAAAACCTCTTCTTCACAACATTATCTCCTCTGAGCAAGGGGGTTTTGTTGAGGGTCGACAGATTCTGGATGGGGTGGTTCTGGCCTAGGAAGCAATACATTCAATGCACACTTCTGGGAATAAAGGGATGTTCATAAAACTGGACATGTCGAAGGCTTATGACAGGGTTGAATGGAGTTTCCTGGCCAAAATGATGGCTGCCTTTGGTTTCTCACAGGACTGGATAGAGTGGGTCATGAGCTGTGTCTCTTCCCCGACTTACTCTGTTCTAATCAAGGGCCTTCCTTCGCAACCTTTTGGAGCCTCTCGGGTCTTCGCCAGGGGGATCCTTGTTCCCCTTATCTGTTTCTCATTTTGGCCGAAGGTCTTGGCAGACTCTTCTTGAGGAGAAGACAACAAGGCAGATTATTGGGTGTTAGGGTGGGGGATGAAGTTTTAACGCACCTGCAGTTTGTGGATGACACTGGTTTGATGGGAGTGGCCAGCTTCAGGGAAGCAAGATCGATTAGGGATACTCTTAATGTCTATCTCAGGGCTACTCAACAGGTCATTAATGACAAGAAATCCAAAGTGGTCTTTTTTAATCTGGAGCAAAGGCTTCATAACAGAATTTTAGAAATCCTGGGATTCACTAGGACTTCTCTCCCCGTGGTTTACTTGGGGATCCCCTTGCACTTTAAGAAGCTGAAATTAGACACATGGAGGAATTTGCTTGAGTGTATCAAGGACAGAATTAATCACTGGTCTCACAAGTGGTTAAGTTATGGTGGCAGATTAACGTTCTTACAATCAGTCATTCAAGCTATGCCTATCTACAAATTTTCTATCTTGGCTGCCCCGCTTACAATATGGAAAGAGTTGGACAGGATGGCTAGAAAGTTTTTGTGGGAAGGAGCAAAGGGAGAGAGAAAGTGGGCCTTAGTGGGCTGGGATAAAGTAACCCAGCCCAAGGTAAAAGGTGGGCTGGGACTGAGAGGATCCAGGTTAAATAATAAAGCTTTGGCTGGAAAGTTGTACTGGAGGTGGATTTCCCAACCAACTTCCTTATTCAATAGAGTCCTAACTAGTAAATACTTGGGTCATGTCCACCCCAATGAGGTGGGCCGTTTCCCTTTGGATGGTTCGGGATCCTTGGTGTGGCAGACTCTCAAGCTAGGATCTAAGGTTATTAAAGACCAACTATTCTGGAAAGTGGGGAGAGGGGAGAAGGCCCGTTTCTGGACCGATTCATGGGATCAGTTTCCACCCATCATTGTTGAATTCCCCGAGTTACTTCCAATAAAATCTGCCATAGAATCCAAGGGTTGGGTCCAAATTGAAAGTTATTTCAACACTACTCAGCTGGGGGAGTATAAGTTTAAGAAGTTTAAGAGGTTGGAGGAGTGGCCAATTCCAATCCCTCCGGAGTTGGCACCCATCTTGACCAAAATCTTGACCGAAAGGTTTCTCACAGGGAGAGACGAGGAGGATGATTTAGCTTGGGGCTATGGGAGCCTTGGTGTATATACAGTGAAGGACGGATATGACACGATCCTCCCTGAGCCTCCCCCCCATTCTTTTCTGGTTGAGGATTGGAGAAAGATTTGGCACTCCAAGGGCTGGCCGAAAGTGAACTTTTTTGCCTGGCAGTTTATGCACAATGGAATTCTCACTTTTGACAATCTCAGGTGTAGAGGAATCATCGGTCCATCTCAATGTGTTTTATGCCACAAGAACGAGGAAACAACTCGATCACCTGATGTTTGACTGCCCCTTCACGCGTCAGATTTGGAAACGATGGTTCTCTCACTATAAAATCCAGATTAACGGTGATTTGAATCGGACCAATATATGGGAAAGATGGAAGAGGGGTAGATTTAAATCTAAAGCTCTTCGAATTGGTTGGGAGCTTGGCTTATACTTCATTTTGTGGCAAGTGTGGTTGGAGAGAAATGCTCGAATTTTTAGAGAGACTTTTTCCTCGCTTGATGGAGTTTGGCAGGTCATCTGGAGTAAAGTCACAGAAATAGTTGCCGTCCACGCTAAAGAGGAAACTCAGGTTGGTCCTGGGCCACTGGAAGAGGGAGTTGAAAAGCAAGAGGGACAGGACAGAGCTAGTTGGAAACCTCCCCCAGAAGGTTGGATTAAAATCAATACTGATGGAGCTGCAAAGGGCAATCCGGGTAGTGCCGACATTGGCGTGGTCTGCCAAAATCACGAGGGATCAGTGCTCTATTGGGAACTGCAAGGCTTGGGAAGAGCCACAAACAATGAAGCTGAAGCCATTGCTATCAAATCTGCGTCTATTTGGGCAGTTACTCAGGGCCACAGGAGGATAATTCTTGAATCTGACTCTCAAATACTGGTTGGAGCTCTTGACTACATGAGGAACTTTGCTTTGAGAGCATGGAGGTTGAGGATTTTGGTCTCTCAAATCAAGGAATTATGGAGGGAATTAGATGATGTGATTCCAGTTTATGTGAGTAGAAATTTCAACAAAGCGGCAGATTTCCCGGCTAAGATGGGTGCTGAGAAAGAGGTAGGGGTGCAGCTGCATAGTGACATGCCTATTGAGGATGAGGTGATTAGGCAGGGTCTTGAAAGATCCTTGAGACAATGATCAAAGAAAAAGCTAAGGGTGGTTTTTGTCGCGATATCGCGACCTATTTTTGTCGCGATATCGCGACATGTTGCGACGTCGCGGGCGCTGGAGGAAAGCTGTCGCGATATCGCGACATGTTGCGCCGTCGCGGCCGCTGGAGGAAAGTTGTCGCGATATCGCGACATGTTGCGACGTCGCGGGTGCTGGAGGATAGCTGTCGCGATATCGCGACATGTTGCGCCGTCGCGGCCGCTGGAGGAAAATTGTCGCGATATCGTGACATGTTGCGACGTCCGCGCTGGAGGAAAGTTGTGCGATATCGCGACATGTTGCCGTCGCGGTCGTCGTTGGAAAGTTGTCACGATATCGCGACATGTTGCACCGTCGCGGCCGCCGGAGGAAAGTTGTCACGATATCGCGACATGTTGCGCCGTCGCGGCCCCTGGAGGAAAGTTGTCGCGATATCGCGACATGTTGCGCCGTCGCGGCCCCTGGAGGAAAGTTGTCGCGATATCGCGACATGTTGCGCCGTCGCGGCCGCCGTTGGAAAGTTGTCGCGATTTCGCGACATGTTGCGCCGTCGCGGCCTCTGGAGGAAAGTTGTCGCGATTTCGTGACATGTTGCGCCGTCGCGGCCGCCGTTGGAAAGTTGTCGCGATTTCGCGACATGTTGCGCCGTCGCGGCCCCTGGTGGAAAGTTGTCGCGATTTCGCGACATGTTGCGCCGTCGCCGCCGTTGGAAAGTTGTCACGATTTCGCGACATGTTGCGCCGTCGCGGCCTCGGGAGGAAAGTTGTCGCGATATCGCGACATGTTGCGCCGTCGCGGCCTCGGGAGGAAAGTTGTCGCGATTTCGCGACTTGATGCGCCGTCGCGGCCACTGGAGGAAAGTTGTCGCGATATCGCGACATGTTGCGCCGTCGCGGCCAAGGGAGGAAAGTTGTCGCGATTTCGCGACATGTTGCTCCGTGCGGCCAAGGGAGGAGTGGTGTCACGATTTCGTGACATGTTGCTCCGTCGCGGCCAAGGAAGGATTGTTGTCGCGATATCGCGACATGTTTCTCTGTCGCGGCCAAAGAAGGTTTGTTGTCGCGATATCGCGACATGTCGCTCCGTCGCGGCCAAGGAAGGTTAGCTGTCGCGATTTCGCGACATGTAGCGATATCGCGACATGTCGCGATTTCGCGACTTGTTGACTTTTTGCGGTCTGAGGTGAATAGTGTCACATTTTCGCGCCTTGTAATCTTGTGCTCGGCTGGGATGTGTCTACTCCCAATTGTAATTGATCTTTGTTTTAATACAAGTTTTTTTCAATTTTTTAAAAAATATATATGAATACAGTAGCACACATATTCATATTCAAAATGATGCCAAATAATCTGTAAATCTTACAATACATTCCTGGTCTTTGAGTCTTTCAAATCCCCTGTAGTGCTCCTACTCTGCTTTAGCTTCTTCTTTTCCCTTTTCTGCATCAAAAATCCAACCTCTCTTGGCATTTGGTTCCTCATTTAAAACCTAAAAGAATTAGTTGCTTTAATGCATTCGCTCCGCTTTTCAACAGTTTTCAAACTTCTTTTTTCAACCGTTCGTATTGACATTATTTATAGTATACTTCCTTTCATATTTTGCTTTGAAATATATTAACCAATGTCGCTCGAATGTTCATTGTCACTTTATAATAATACGTGATTCCTCATAAAGATATTTTTATGTTGCAAAATTTTGCCAACCACAACTTGAAGACATCTTCCTCTATGACCAAGCATATCGAACACATTCACCAGACCTGCCAACATAACATCTTATTCATCCCTTTTCTACCTCGAAAACGTGCATCCTTTTAGAGTTACCATCCTCGAAAAACCGCGATAGTATGCTGACTGCCGCTACTCACCAGGTTCAAATCTATTTTCTCTCCACCAGGTATTTTAGTGGTTAATGTTACACCAAATATATTAGGTCCAACTTCGACGTTCGCATTTGGCATTGTTTTATGTGTCAAAATTAATATTTAATTATTGCTCCATCACCTCCACAAAAGCATCCACCGTTACTCATGCTGGCACATGATTCGCATCCAATGCTATCATTGCAAGCTTTCAATTTCATCCCTTGCAAAACTTATGATGATGGATTCATCTTCATATTTCACGTTTTCTATATCCAGCGATGTTCCCTTAGGTTATTCTGAAATGCACATGCATTCCATACCATATAAATTCACAATGATAACAACCTGCACTTAATGTATATACAGGCCATATCTTTGTTGTAAAGATCATATTTTCCCAACTCATTCTGATCACTAGCATTCTTCGCCGAAAATGATCATAATATTTTGAGTCATGAAATTTATTCATCTTTAATCCATTAGCCGATGTTATCTACATCTGCATTGATATCCACTTGTGACCTGAAATCTATCATGCCTTGAATACTGCTTCATCTGGCAAGCTATGCCCACCTGCGTACACAAAAATATTTTATTAAAATCATCAAATGAAATGTATATGAATTTAAATGTTTTAAATTATCAAATCAAAATTTTATAATTTAAAACATTTAAATCTATTAAACATTAAACATTCTATCTTTAAACATAAAACAACTTAATGCTAATTTAAAACATTTAACAAAAGCATTTTATTTTAAACACAAAGCAACTTAATACTAATTTGAAACATTTTACAAAAACATTCTATCTTTAACATAAAACAACTTTATGTTAATTTAAAACATTTAAACAATCTATATTTTAAACACAAAACAACTTAATGCTAATAATAACAAAAATAATAAAAATAAATAAAAGAACAATGACAAGTAAAAACTTAAAACAACACCAACATCAACTACACTATACAGACTAAAACAACACTTTACTTTATAACAATATAACAAATTTACCAAACTAACAAATTTAACAAAAATAACATAACAAAACTAACAATAATTACAACATTATTAAATAACATAAAAAACACAACATAATTCAACTATTATAACATAACAACAAATATGAGCTTAACATAGTCATCCTAACTATCACACCAAAACCACACAACACCACAATGACTTAAAATATTTTTAAAACAACCAAATCCAATATGATGACAACATGAACATCAAAATTTACTCGGAATGACTCTGGAAGCATAAATGAAAGAGACTCGGTGAGCACATGGTGAATTCAAAGGTGTATTTTTTACTATCCAAATAGAAACCAACCCTTTTGATAATGCACATTGCTCTGACACCATTTTGAGAACTGATATTTTCATGATGATAACTGCGAAAAATGAATTTCGAGCAAGATTTGGAAACAAAATTTTAAATTTTCAAGTGGGTCCTCAATTTTTGGGGTCGTTGTGAAGGACGTCACAACATTGGCGACTCTGCAGATATATGTCTGTGGACATTTCGGACTCAAAAACCAAATTCTGAAAACACACAAAACCCAAATATTAGAATTACGAGCATCAGTAAGTGTCCAGAGAATGAGAATAGACCAATTCGATATGAACCACCAGAACCATTTAGCATCAGCTTAGTGTGTGCAAAGTGATTCATTTCTTGAAAATTTAAAATTTTGTTTCCAAATCATTGCTTGAAATTCATTTTTCGCAGTTATCATCATGAAAATATCAGTTCTCAAAATGGTGTCATAGCAATGTGCATTATCAAAAGGGTTGGTTTCCATTTGGATAGTAAAAAATACACCGCTGAATTCACCATGTGCTCACCGAGTCTCTTTCATTTATGCTTCCAGAGTCATTCCGAGTAAATTTTGATGTTCATGTTGTCATCATACTGGATTTGGTTGTTTTAAAAATATTTTAAAAGTCATATTGTGGTGTTGTGTGGTTTTGGTGTGATAGTTAGGATGACTATGTTAAGCTCATATTTGTTGTTATGTTATAATAGTTGAATTATGTTGTGTTTTTTATGTTATTTAATAATGTTGTAATTATTGTTAGTTTTGTTATGTTATTTTTGTTAAATTTGTTAGTTTGGTAAATTTGTTATATTGTTATAAAGTAAAGTGTTGTTTTAGTTTGTATAGTGTAGTTGATGTTGGTGTTGTTTTAAGTTTTTACTTGTCATTGTTCTTTTATTTATTTTTATGTATTTTTTGTTATTTTTAGCATTAAGTTGCTTTGTGTTTAAAGTTGTTTTGTGTTTAAAAGATAGAATGTTTAAATGTTTAATGTATTTAAATGTTTTAAATTAACATAAAGTTGTTTTATGTTAAAGATAGAATGTTTTTGTAAAATGTTTCAAATTAGCATTAAGTTGTTTTGTGTTTAAAATAAAATGTTTTTGTTAAATGTTTTAAATTAGCATTAAGTTGTTTTATGTTTAAAGATAGAATGTTTAATGTTTAATAGATTTAAATGTTTTAAATTATAAAATTTTGATTTGATAATTTAAAACATTTAAATTCATATACATTTCATTTGATGATTTTAATAAAATATATTTTGTGTACGCAGGTGGGCATAGCTTGCCAGATGAAGTAGTATTCAAGGCATGATAGATTTCAGGTCAAAAGTGGATATCAATGCAGATGTAGATAACATCGGCTAATGGATTAAAGATGAATAAATTTCATGACTCAAAATATTATGATCATTTTCGGCGAAGAATCCTAGTGATCAGAATGAGTTGGGAAAATATGATCTTTACAGCAAAGATATGGCCTGTATATACATTAAGCGCAGGTTGTTATCATTGTGAATTTATCTGGTATGGAATGAATGCACATTTCAGAATGACCTAAGGGAACATCACTGGATATAGAAAACGTGAAATATGGAGATGAATCCGTCATCAGTAGTTTTGCAAGGGATGAAATTGAAAGCTTGCAATGATAGCATTGGACGTGAATCATGTGCCAGCATGAGTAACGGGGATGCTTTTGTGGAGGTGATGGAGCAATAATTAAATATTGATTTTGACACATAAAACAATGCCAGATGCGAACGTAGAAGTTGGACCTAATATATTTGGTGTAACATTAACCACTAAAATACCCGATGGAGTGAAAGTAGATTTGAACCTGGTGAGTAGCGGCAGTCAGCATACTATCGCGGTTTTTCGAGGATGGTAACTCTAAAAGGATGCACATTTTCGAGGTAGAAAAGGGATGAATCAGATGTTATGTTGGCAGGTCTGGTGAATGTGTTCGATATGCTTGGTCACAGAGGAAGATGTCTTCAAGTTGTGGTTGGCAAAATTTTGCAACATAAGAATATCTTTATGAGGAATCACGTATTATTATATGAATAGTTTTTTAAATTGATAAAGTGACAATGAACATTTGAGCGACATTGGTTAATATATTTCAAAGCAAAATATGAAAGGAAGTATACTATAAATAATGTCAATACGAACGGTTGAAAAAAGAAGTTTGAAAACTGTTGAAAAGCGGAGCGAATGCATTAAAGCAACTAATTCTTTTAAATTTTAAATGAGGAACCAAATGCCAAGAGAGAGGTTGGATTTTTGGTGCAGAAAAGGGAAAAGAAGAAGCTAAAGCAGAGCAGAGCACTACAGGGGATTTGAAAGACTCAAAGACCAGGAACGTATTGTAAGATTTACAGATTATTTGGCATCATTTTGAATATGAATATGTGTGCTACTGTATTCATATATTGAAAGAATGTTGCAGGATAATTATTTTAATAAAATTCTTCGAAGATTGCCCGCCCTTGTTATTATATTGTAGGCATTTGATAAATAGCAATTTTGGTTTAGAGTCTCTATTTTGCAATTTACTGTGGTGACATATATATTCGAGAAGGCATCATTTTCTAAATCTTATAACTTTTACATTTTATTTCTATTTCAAAATTATAGGATAAGCCTAGTTTGATTTTTATGAAAACTAAATCATTGTAACTAGGTTATAAGTATATTAATTCATTGTTCAAGTATTAAGTTCATTAGTACTTGAATAATAAGGTAATTGAGATAAGTGGTTGTTCTGATTATCTACCTTAGTCCATAAGGTTAGAGCGTATGAATTGATATCTTTCAAGAACACAAATTTGGATTTCAATTTAATGTGATTGTTATTCATTCGAAAATCCAAATATCTTATTGATATTGTATTTACAGTTGAAATATTTGAATTCATAAATATCTTAGAAGTAAATATTACAAGAGGATTTAATTTATGAACTTTACTTTATTATGAAGTTAAAGTTTATAAATTAATTTCCTTAAGGTTTTACTATTGATAAGGTTTTATACCTTATAAATTGGGCAAGACATTACAACAATTTGTTCACTTCTTTGATATTTTGGACATAATTTCATAAAGGGATTCGAACAAATAGTTGCTTTATCAAATAGACCTTGGAAGTTGAATCATAATAACTTGTGCTATTTAAAGGTCTATTTAATTTCCTTAACTTTGATCTTGTTAAAGTTAGGAGAAGTTTGATTTAAAATGCTAGACTTATAAATGCTAAATTTATTTAAAGGCATTTTATTGAGATATGGTATCCAGATAATGAAATAAATGTTGCACACATAGATTTAACATCATAAAGCAAACTTTATTTCATTATTGGATAATTAAATGGGTATGAAAGGCATGTTTACATGATAAATTTGAAATCATTTACATAATTTCCCAGGCCCCTTGTTAACAGAAACTTGCAAACCCAAGAGTTTATTCAGGCACTTATAAACAACTATGCATGACACATAAATATTAAAGTAAGAACCTTGGAGAAAATAATTTCTTTGCAAGAGAGAATTTAAAATTCTGAATTGTCGAGTGGTTTTGTAAACTAACAAAATCACACCTCAACAAGTACCCACACATTTGTTCACAATCTTTGTGTGGTCGTATGACTAAAGGTGATAAGAAGAGGACATATTCAATTGAGTACCACTAAGAGTGAACAATTTCTTCCAAAAAAATTTGGTGAAAACAAGGTCATGATCACTAACAATGAACTTAGGCATGACATGCAATTTGAAAAGAGATTCAAGGAACAGTGTGAAAACCTTACTAGCTATGAAGGGATACTATAGGGCATAAAAATGAGCATACTTTGAAAGTTGATTCACTACCACAAAAATCACTATTTTGTCCTCTAATTTGGGAAGACTATTAATGAAATCCATTTAGTTGTTCTCCCATTAGCAATCAAGAATAGATAAAGGTTACAACAAGTCAGAATACTAAACAATTTATGTCTTATTTTGCTGACATAGCTCACATTCAACCATATATGTCTTGACATATACTTATTATCCTTTCCAAGAAAAGGATTACTTCACCCATGAAATTCATGGGGTTTTTGAGAATCTACAATGTCTAGTCAAAGGAAATGCATGAAATTCTTATAGAATTCTAGTCTTGACTATGGAAGATGGAGGAAGACAAAGTTGGTCCTTCTTGTGGAGAACCACATGTACATATAAGAACAAGGAAAAATATGAAGATTCAGCCTCCACATAATGACTGATGTGAGCAATCTTCAAATATGAATGTTACAAGAAAGTGCCTGGAAACAATTATGAGGCCAACCTGTCCTATTATCAAGACAAATATCAAAAGGAAGAATGTCGTTAGGAAAATTACAAACACATGTTACTAGTACTAAATAACCAATATACGTCCCTCGTTTCGCAATCCATCATTTGCACATACTCATCTAAAAACCTACACTTAATTAAGGATCAACTATAGAAAAATCCTCTGCCAGAGATATTTATCGATTTGAGAATCACTAGCAGGAGTAATATATTGATTGGGGAGGATCACATCAATAGTTTGGTTTAGAGCATTAAAAAGGCTTTTTTGACCACCCTAATAGCTACCAAGATATTGATCGGGAGGATCACATCAACAGCTTGGTTTAAGGCATTTAAAAGACTTTCTTGGGCCCACTAACAGCTACCAATATATTAATAGTTAATTAGGGAGGAACATCAACAGCTTGGTTGGAAGAATTAAAAAAGCTTTCTTGGGCCTCCTAAAGGCTGCTTCCATCATCTGAAGTTTGTATATCAATGCCAGTAACTTCTGTTTGACTCAACATCAATAGGTCTATCTTAATACCTGTAGTTTTTGTAGCAAAACTCTGAAATTACAGCCATAACAACAATCCACATGCAAGTTAGATGCACTTATCCCAAGTATGGATATGGAGAGATGAAATCCAGGTGGATCAGGATATGATCAAACAGACTGACCAGGACTGAAGGATAATGAAATGATCTAAAACAGCACTGAAATATTTTTCCTTTGCTTGATGGCCATTTTTCAAAGCTTTACAATAAGCATATGGACATCAACACACCATCAAACCATGGGGAGCAAATCAGCCTTTGGAAGAATAAAAAAGGAACAGCAAACAGGACCAATTGGACCAAGTTTGAGATCAAAATTTTCTATATACAAGGTCGCTGTCTACAGCAATTCTAAGAGATGCTATTGGGTATACAATGTCGTGATATTGTCAAAAAAATGAGTAATAACCCAATCAGCACACCAGAACACTACCAGATGATTTCCAGATCATCTGCCCATGTGATAGAATTCACAAAACAAAATCAGTGCTTGTGTTACAGTAGGGAACAATATTGTCAAGATAGAAATGTATAAGAGGACATAAAGTCAAAGCATCTTTTGGATTACAATAGAGAATAGTTTGTGAGGGATTTGAGTAAAGCATTGCTTAGACGATCTGTAGCACTTCCATGAGGAAGTACGAGCAGACATCCATACTCCGAAGATGGGAATAGCTCAAAGTATTTGCATATACCTCCAATTGAAGGAATTTAGATCTAGTTTCTATGTGCCCCTGTAATTTTCTTCTGAAAAGGATTTCTCCACATTAAATCCATGTATTCCATGTGGGTTTCCTTTCTAGTCTATATATTCTTTTGGCCTGAAGCTTGTTGGTTTGTTATATGGAGAAGCAGGTTTCACATATTGCTAATCGTATTCACTATTATATGTAATTATCTCATGTATTTCCCACCAGGGTTCAATTTCCATGGTCCCATAATAAAGTTGTAATATTGCATGTGGTTCGTTGAAATACTGCAGTAACCTAGTCATGATGTAATACGCAAGTTGTTTCAATCCCATATAATCAATTTAACTTATATATTAAAAATGTTTATTTTTATTATTATCCTCGTGAACAGGTCAAAGGGTCCAGCCCGTTGGTCAAAGCGCGCCTCCGAGACCATGGTTCGAATCCCTCAAGCCTCGTAGAACTGGAGGGTGTGTCGCGCCAACGCCGCCGGCTATGTTAAAAAGTTTACCCGGCACAACTGGAGGTTATAGTGGCAGCAAGGAGCAGGATTCGAACCCACGAAGAGGCGATGAAAAATGTAACGAGTTACCGATTCCTCTAGTATACACAAAAAAAAAATTATTATCCTCATCAACTCATGCACTTAAAATTTCAAATGAGTATGCATACAAATTTCAGCACATAGGCATGGAGACAAGTTACGGGTTGTGTGAGCTAAGAATTATTTCATTTCACTTTGGAATCTTATCAGCAGCAGAGTTGTGGAATTCTGGATCACATGTAAAGCACACTTTATCAAGGAAATAATGAAATGGGTAATGACCAAAATCTGTCAACTAGACTCAAATGTACCACATGCTACAATGGAAACTACTACCATAAAAAGAACCTTGGGATGAAAACTGTGCTAAACACTATGCCTACAAACAAAACCAAAGAACGATAAATATGAAAGGCATTAAGCCCTAGTACAAATGATCAAACACCAGTACAAATGGCCATGAGAGAGAGAGAAACTAGAAGCTAAAGACTACCAAAGTTAGTGACAAAATCCAGAAAGGGCCACAATCACATAACGCAGCTAGGCTCAATGCAGAATCTGAAAATGACCATCAGGGAATCCGAATGCAAAGAGGCCAAGCCATGAAAACTTTAGGGAGGAAAGCTGATTCGCACCATCGGGGGTTAGGATGGTGGCATGGGGGACAACTCCCTAGTTCAGCTAGTGAAGAAAGATGAGTTATGTTTCGATGTTATCAAGACAGGGCACACAAGGCACTTTCTCATACAACATTGAATTAGATGGAAAAGAGAAATAACAAAGAAGATAAATTCCAAAACTATATAAATAAATGAGAAGTTCTATTTCAAGATAGTGCACATGTAAATGAACAGCAAAATACAAATCCCTCATGAATCCAAGTTGGCTATGATACCAAAACTTAGAATCCCAATAGGTGTGGGGCATTGGCATTGCGTGCATGGCTTCTAAGTGACCACATCTACCTCTAAACTCTAAAGGCTCCAATCTGCTAAGCCAGCCATCAATACTGAATGACTACACTATATACTGAATGTACAATACAGTTAAAAGAATCATTGCGGAGGAGGATGCAGTTGATCTTCCAGCATTTACAGAAAGACAGTTACAATATTTCATGTAAAGGTCTCCTCTTTGTCTTCCTATGGCAGTTGGTGGGGCATCTACTAGCAATAGATGCTAACAATTGGTGTTGATCTTTGGCTCTTGCGCTCAACAAGTGGCATTGGCGCTTGGCACAAGCGATTTGCGTTGGCGCTTGGGCACTAAATTGGCACTAACGAGCCAAGGTCAAGAGCTACTTGGCATCAAGTTGTGGATATCGGGCACCTATGGTCATGAGGACTCGAACGCCCCTTCCTCTATTTGGATTGTTCATTCCCCCTTGAGAAGCGATGGTCCTCATTGCATATAACTCCAACTAAGGATATTGACACTTAACTTGGTTAGGTGTGTACCACTTTGCCTAAGTGGCAACTTAACCAAATCTTTCACAACTCTAAGTAGAGTGAGTTTCTTGGTGAGTGCACTTTGAAACAAAGACTATCAGCTGATCCTCTATTGCTGGATTTCCTTGTTTTGGATTTTAAATCTAATGGATGTTGCACAATCATAGGTTCAAGCAAAGGTGGAACATAAAGCCTAAGAAGTTGTGCTCTAAAAACTAGATAGATTCCCAAGTACAATAATAAGTTGAGAACAAAAGCATTCCTTTTTGCTATAAATAGTATGGTGTAAGAACCATAGCACATTGTTTTGATCTTCCAATGTGACCCTAAGAAGCCATCCTTCTAATGACAAATCCAAACACAGTCTTCAACTTGAAAATTGTGAGGGGCACGACGTTGGTCATGGCACACCTTATGCTTCTATTATTGATGCCCAAGTATTTGCTAAAGTCGATCATGCACACATTGGATTTATTGTAGAGAACATCCAACTTTATGCACTCCCTTGATTTGAGCTAGCATTTGAGTGTGGATAGGTGCTTGAAAGGCTATGTCATGGAAGCACTAAGTTGGAACCTGAGACGTGCTTGGAAAGGGACTATGATGTATAGAGTTGTGCAACGCTTTGTTGTATGGATACTAGATGTAAGGAAAATTATCATCCCAATTGCAAGGATGATTTTGATTGTACATCCAAAGCAGGTGTAACAAAGTTTTATCAACCACCTCATTGTTCCTATCTGTTTGCTATGCATGGAAAACGGTCAAGTGGTCTAAGTGTGTGTCAAAACAAATTCCATGAGTATTGTGAAAACAAGTTAACAAACTTGGAATGCAATTTAATAAAACGGATTCTAAAATGCCTAAATAAACCCATACATACAGAAAGAATATGTGTTGTTTGAGCGGCATTGACAACCTTCTTGCAAGCTACCTTAACAACCCTCTTCAAGAACTCATCAACCACAACAATAACACAATAAAAAAGAAATAGCATGTCAAAAAGCCACAATTTAATACAACGGATTCCAAAAATGCCAAAATGAACCCATACATACAGAAAGAACATGTGTGTTGTTGAGCGACATTAACAACCTTCTTGCATACTACCTTGACAACCCTCTTCAAGAACTTATCAACCACACCAATAACACAATCATTATATCGCTTTGTAAGGAAGACCTAAGTGAAAATCCATGTTGATGGATTCCCAAGGCTGTGTAGAGTCCCAATTTCAAATTCGTTAGCTTGTCGATGTTGCATGGAACACAAGATTTGATGTGGAGCTCATCCTAGCACATATGAAGCTAGTAGAAATGTTGTTGTAGATCTACAAGTGTCCTCGTCATGCCAAGGAGTTCAGCTACGTTGTTATAGTGCACCTTCAATATCAGGATGTTGGTGAGGCATGCCATATGCAAATATGCCCCACACGGTAGAATTCAATTGTTGAGTTATTGGTTGATTAATCGCTTGCCTTACACAAGTTGCTAGTGCATCTAAGCAAAATTACAATCATCTAAGTAGCATGACCTCCAAGCGTTGAAGTTGTGGAAGTGGGCAGCCATAATTGTGAAAAGCATTTGGATTGGCAAGCAACTAGGACAAGCAAAAGCTTGATTCTCCTTTCCCTTTCAATATTTGGTCACAAGGTGGAACTCTTGCAATTACGTCATCCAATTCATGTGGCACCCATTCTCCAACTTGTTTTGACTGTGAAACCTGAAAAGGTTTATGGGTTTATGATCAAAGTGAATAATGCCCATTATGTAGTGGCGTCATTGGTGGATGACATGCAATTCCTTCTCGTAGGTGAAGTACCATAACATTGTCACTAAAATTCCAAGTGATGGGCGACAAAATGCCCATGTTAAATGAAAATGGGACCAAGTGTATAGTCAAACACATCAATCTCAATAGGACCAAGTGTGTAGTCAAACACATCAATCTCAATATAAAGGCCAAGTAATATCTAGCATGGCTAGCACTAGCACTAAGCAAAGGTATTTTTTGATATCCTCAAATGCCTATTGTTAGGCACCGGTTCATCTAAAAGATAGTGTAGTACATGATTTAGAAGAGTAGCTAGGATACGTGTGATAATACTAGGATGAAGCAATGATAGAAGTTTGCTATGCCCAAGACACTCCTAGACTCAGCCAAGTTGGTCAATGTTAGATTAACGTCAGATTAATAATGGTCAATTAGCTTTTAGACATAGGCATTAATAAAGTCATTGTGACTTTAGGTTATTTTATGCTTTTAAGTTGTATTTCACTTTAGTGTGTATCTTGATCTATCCCACATTTATAGAGTGGATTGACTCATCTTATAGTAATCTTTTATAAGGAAGCTTTTGCTCCTCACTTTTAATATGATATATGTAATATAGAGAACTCTCACGAGTAATATTGGTTTCTATTATGTGTTTCGTGTCATCATGATATGGTGTCAGAGCTACAGCCACGGAGTCTATGCGAGTGTGAAGACCTAGGGACTGTTTCCGGTAGAGATGGATCGAGGGATCGCCAACGTGACACACCAAAGAGCCAAAAGGGTTTTGGATCAATTGAAGCCAAGATCGATTTGATTTTCGGCTTTGCTGTTTTAAAGCGAGGATTTTTTTTTTAAGAGGAAGTGGCTTGGGGAAAAGAAAAAAAAAACAAGACTGTACGGACCCCATCGAGATGCCATAGCTCAGATCGAGCCACCAACCACTAAATCAGCCGCTGCCAAAGAGTTTTTAGCCCGCATGTGAGCCGCCAAGGAGATCTGTACGGCTATACAAGACCGTACAACGCTAGGAATTGTGCAGTTCAGCGAAATTTGACCTGTACGGCTTGTTTAGACAGCCAATCAGAAGAATTTCTGAGATTTATTGACAGTACAAAAGAGTTGGAACTAAATTGAAGTTGTACCTACCTGTATTGCTGCCTAGATTTGCAAATCTAGAAGAATTGGTTGCTGATTTGGTGATTTCCAGCAGATCCAAGGAGAAATTGAAAGTATTCTGACTCTGAGTGTTTTGCTGCTGATTTTGGATTGATTTTTCAAAAATCTGTGTTCTATGTTACTTGGAGCTGTTTTTGAGTAGATTTATTAAAAACCTTTGTGTTTTTCAGCGATACGTAATTGCCACAGGTGTTTAGAGCTAGTATCCAAGTGTTCTTACTCCTGTATTGCAGATTGAGGGAGGGAAGAACAAGTATTTCCAGCATTTTCCTCTATTTCAGTATATATTTCTGCACATTTGACCTGTAGCTATGGCCTCTTTACCCAATATCATGTTGGAAGGCAGCCAGAGATTCTCTGGGAAGAACTACAATACCTGGAAGCAGCGTATATTGGAAATATCTGAGAACAGATGCTTGGATAATATCGTCCTAAGCAAAGACACCCGACCCACAAGTGCAGGTAAAGACCAGGACAAGTTTGATGAACGAGACAGAGAAGCAATAATGCTGCTTAAGTTGTCTATAACAGATGAGATGCTTCCTGAAGTTCAGACAGGAAAGACTTCAACAGCGATTTGGAAGCATTTGAGAGAGTTGCATGAGACTTCGGACAAGGGTAGAGCCTTCTTCCTGAAGAATATGTTGTTTTTGATCACGATGGATGAGCATGCATTATTGCAGGAGCATTTACTCAAGATCAAGGATATCAGAGAACAATTGGCAGCCATTGGTCGGAAAATGGAAGAAGAGGACATGGTGGTAATGACGCTGAAAAGATTACCACGTGCTTATGAGCACTTCATTGAAACCCCAAACATCACCACTATGAATGTTGACCTGAAGTTTGAAAAGATGTGCAATAAGCTCTTACAGCATGATAGATGGAAGAAACGGTTCAGTACCAACAGTGAGACAAAGGGTTCAAAACTGGCCTTTGCAGCCAATGTCAAGGGAAAAGGCAAGTGGGCAAAGAAGAAAGGACAAGGCAGCAGTGAGGACACAACCAAGAGTCTCAAGACCATCACATATCATTACCTGTGGCAAGGTGGGTCATATGAAGAAGCACCGCAAAAAGAGGTTGGCAGATCAAAAAACCAACCAAGGAGGGTCTTAGCAGAAGGCTCATGTCGCAGAGCATACAAAGGAGGAGTCAGCCTTCTACGCATTCATGGCCAAGAAACAAGCAGATCAGCCCAGATCATCTACTTGGTACATAGATTCAAGTGCATCACAACACTTCACCAATAGGAAGGATTGGTTCTCGGAGTACACCGCTTGTGAATTCTCCAAGGATTCAATGACCTTTGGAGGTGGGGAAGATTTCACGATAGCGGGCAAAGGGAATGTGCAGATTTCCTTTGGAGGGAAAATGTTAATTTTCCTAAATGTGTATTATGCATAGTTGGGAAAATCTGCAGAATCCCAATTTTGTGCCGATTTTTTAAAATGCCAATGCAATCGGCAAACTCTTGGTGATGCAAAGATTTTTTGAGCATAGCCGATTTTTTCAAAAAAGTCTGCAATTTTTTTTTTTAGGGTTTAGGGTTTAAACTTTTTAGGCTGCAGTCGATTTAGATTTTTTTTTAGCAAGCCCATTTTTCAGCTGTTAATGTTTGAACTTCGAAGTTTAAAGTTTAAACCCTAAAGTGGTCATGGGGACTCGCTAGGGTTTGAATTTGAAACTTTGAATTTTGAACTTGAAGTTTAAACCCTAAATCCTAGTCTAGGCCCTAGGGTTTTGGGTTTAGGGTTTTTTTCCTCCTCTTTTAAAGTAAATATTGCTGCCTGATAACTATGTATGCAAGCCCATTTTTCAACTGTCAATGTTTCAATTTTAAACCCTAAACCCTAGCCTTTTGGTTTAAGGTTTAGGTTTTTTTTCCTAATAACTATGTCAACATTGCTTTTATTGCAATATTTGATTTGCATAATATTAATTCATTGTAATATGCATGAAAAAAACTTTTTTTCAATGAAAATTTTCGTTTTCTTCGGTTTTTGTTTTTGCTGATTCTTTCCTCGATTTTTTGTCGATTCCCGATTTTTGCCGATTTTTAAAAATGCCAATTCTTTGCCGATTCCAATTTTCTCAACTATGGTATTATGTGCCAGGAGTGGAGCTTAATCTGCTCTCAGTTAGTCAGATTATGAGGCACTGCCCCCATCTAGATATCATCTTTAGCAATCACAAATGCTACATAGTTGACAAAGAGACCAAGAAGACTATTGCTCTTGGTGTGGAGGATCATGGACTATTCTGACTGGTTGACATCGGACAAGTCAGGGAGCATGCATTAGTAGCCAAGAGTGCATCGGGCATCAATACACTCTAGCATCAGCGGTATGGGCACCTAAATCGGACCTACCTCTCTCAGCTGGCACGAGAGAAATTGGTAGATGGACTTCCTGACATCCAGCAACAGATACAGGGTGTTTGTGGAGCTTGCCAGGCAGGGAAGCAGCACAAGACGCCATTTGATGAAGGACAAGCTTGGAGAGCAAACAGAGTCCTTCAGCTGGTTCTTGCAAATGTTTGTGGACCAATGAAGATGGCATCCATCACAGATGCCAAGTATTTTCTTCTTTTTTTTTATGACTACAGTAGCAAAATGTGGGTGTATTTTTTGAAACTGAAATATGATGTGTTTAATGAATTTCAAAAGTTCAAAGCATTAGTAGAGAAAGAGTCGGGATGTTACATTACCACTCTTAGATCTGATAATGGTGGAGAATTTTGTTCAAAAGAATTCCACAAGTCTTGTACTAAACATGGTATCAAAAAACAGTTTACTACACCCTACACTCTACAGTAGAATGAAGTGGTTCAAAGGCGAAACCACACTATCACAGAGATGGCCCAATGCATGATGGAGAACAGGGGTGTTCCAAACAGGTTTTGGGTTGAGGCAGTGTTTACAATAGTATATCTACTGAATAGATCTCCAACGATGGCGGTGAAGCAGAAGACCCTAGAGGAAACATGTTCTGGGAGGAAGCCCAACGTCAGTCATCTTAAGGTCTTTGGTTCCATTGCATATGCCTGGATTCTAGAAGAGAAGTGAACCAAGTTAGACATTAAGAGCAAGAAACTGATGATAACAGGGTACAGTGATAGTCATAAAGCTTATCAGTTGGTTGATGTTAACACCAACCAATTGAGATTCAGTAGAGATGTCGTAGTTGATGAAGCAGTTGGGCCTTTCAAGACTTCTTTCGAGATCAAAATGGCAAAAGAGCAGCCCATTGTGGCTAAGGATTCAGGTATCAAGCTTTAGGTAGATCCACCTGAAAGGAGAGAGGATTTTGAGTATGAGGAGTTTCCAGGCTCGAATTTTGATATAGATGGCCTGAATCAACATTCGGATGACACAGATATAGGTAGTCCAGGTCATGGTGACAGCATTGACTTGGATGAGAAGGACCCCAAGAATAGACCAAAGTGGTGGCACAGCACCATTGGAGATGTTCGAATGGGTGAAATTATCAAGGGACAATCATCGAGGAACAAGAGCAATAAACCTAAGACGGTCAACTTTGCTCTAATGGCCAATGTTCAGGAAGTTTATGAGCCACAACTGTTCGAGGAGGCAAAAGGTAGACCTGAATGGGAGAAGGCCATGGCAGCCGAACATCAGAGTCTGATGAAAAATCAAACCGAAGACCTCACAGCTCTCCCACCAGGGAAGAAACCCATTGGCTACAAATGGGTGTACAAGGTCAAGTACAAGGCAAATAGCACACTTGACAAGTATAAAGCATAGTTGGTTGCAAAAGGGTTCTCTCAATGAGAGGGCATCGACTATGAGGAGACCTTTGCTCCTATAGCAAAGATGAGCACCATCCGATTAGTCCTAGCCATGGAAGCTCAGAATGGTTGGAAGGTCCATCAGATGGACGTGAAGAGTGCCTTCCTCAATGGAGATTTGGAGAAAGAAGTCTACATGTGCCAACCACAGGGTTTTCAGGTTGCAAGGAAGAAGCACTTTGCTTGCAGACTGAAGAAAGCTCTATATGGCTTGAAGTAGGCACCCAGGGCATGGTACATTAAAATTGATAAGTACTTAGGTGAATAGGGGTTCCAACAGTGTCCTTCAGATCCAAATATGTACGTCAAAAGCATAGGTAATGAGATCATCCTTTTGGTTATATATGTGGATGACATAATTATTACAAGTAGTGAGGTAGGTGCTATAGAATAGATCAAATCTAATTTGAGTAGTGTCCAATATTGGCCTCCTACATTACTGCCTAGGTGTAGATGTCTGGCAAACAAGTAGCAGCATTTTTGTCTCACAAAAAAAATATGCCAGGAGGTTGCTTGACAGGTTCAGAATGACAGATTGCAAAATCTCATCTACGCCTATGGAGAAAGGGCTGAAACTTTCAGCCAAAACTGACTCTAAGGCAGTTAATGAGTCAGTATACAGGCAACTAGTGGGAAGCCTGATATATCTTACAGCCACTAGACCTGATTTGAGTTATGCTGTGAGCTTCATTTCCAGATTCATGACAGCGCCTAAAGTAAAACATTGGACTGCAGCGAAGCGGGTGTTGAGATATGTGAAAGCGACACTTGATTTTGGCATTCTGTACAGCAGAAGCAAAGACCCCGGGCTGTGTGGGTATACAGATTCAGATTGGGCAGGTTCTGTGGATGACAAAAAATCCCCTTCTGGGTATATTTTAAGCCTTGGCACAGGTGCAATCACATGGGCCAGCAAGAAGCAGCATGCGGTTGCCCTTTCAACGACTGAAGCAGAATATCGAGGAGCAGTGAAAGGAGCATGTGGGGCAGTTTGGCTCAGGAGGATGCTTTCAAACATGAAGATGCATCGGACAGAATCGACACCCTTGTTCTGTGACAATCAAGGGGTGCTCAAACTAGCCAAGAATCCAGTCTTCCACGAGCAGACCAAACATGTTAAAATACGTTGTCACTTCATCAAACCACTTGTAGAGGATGGAACTATTAAGCTGCAATATTGTCCAACAGAGGACCAAACTGTAGACATATTTACCAAGTCTTTGGGTCCTGAAAAACATATAAAAATTCGGGATAAGCTTGGTGTGGTTAGTAGATTGACCATTAAGGGAGGGTGTTAGATTAATATCAGATTAATAATGGTCAATTAGCCTTTAGAATTGGGCATTAATAAAGTCATTGTGACTTTAGGTTATTTTATGCTTTTAAATTGTATTTCACTTTAGTGTGTATCTTGGTCTATCCCACATTCATAAAGTGGATTGACTATAGTCATCATTTATAAGGAAGCTTTCACTCCTCACTTTTAATATGATATATGTAATATAGAGAACTCTCACAAGTAATCTTGGTTTCTTTTGTGTTTCCTGTCATCGTGATAGTCAGCACAAACCATTCTTGACAGATTATAATCTTCTCTAGATTTAAATAAATGCCATGGTGGTCAATAATATAGCCCAAAATTGAATTTTTAAGCCATCAACTTTAAACTTGGACACGTTGGCTTGCAACTTGTGCTAGTGCAACATATCCAAAACTTGCTTCACATGTTCAAAATGTTCTTCCCATGACCTATTGCAAAGGAGAATGGCAACATCCAAGTAGATAATGTTAAAGTAATCGACGAACAATCTGAAATGATCGTTCATCAAGCACATGAGCCTGGCTAACACATTGCTCAGGCCAAAGGGTATAACCAGCCATTCAAACAACCCCTCCTTGGTCTTGCATGTTGTTTTGCAAAAATTTCCAAGGTTGACCCACACCTAATGATAACCTGACTTGAGGTCAATCTTGGAGAAATATCAAGTGCCCATAAGTTGGTCCAACAAATCATCCATGCGAGGCGGCAGATACTTGGTCTTCACAATGATCTTGTTGAGAGCGTAGTAGACAATGCATAGGCACTTAGTTCCAACCTTCTCTAGTGCTAATATGATAGATTTGTCACGAGGAGAACTTGGATGGATCTTCCCTTGATTGATCAATTCCTAAATACAACACCTAATCTCATCGTTCTCCCAAACCGAGAGATGATAGAGAGGAGCATTTTGTTAGCATATAGTTTATTTATTAAATTATTTTTCTGCCATCATTTGTTTAGGTGATATTTTATCACTTGTCGGCCAACAGCTTTTATTAAAATCACGAGAGCATATTGTTGTTAGCACTCATCGTGGGGATATTTGGTTTAAGGCTATCTTTAGCCTTAACATTATGTATTTAAGCTTTGCAACATCAATCGAATATCTAATGATTTTGCTCCTAATTTCATGGTATCAGAGCGAAAGGTTTGGAGGTTCGATTTTTGTAACCCTAACCTAGATCTGGACCTAGGCACGTTTCCCGAGGCATGGTTGGACCTGCAACTTGAGCACGCATCCCGAGGTACCTAAACCTGTGAGCGACCGGACTGGCCACTGACGTGGCGACCCGGACGCTGACCGTTGGACGCGTAGCTCGACTGGACACGAAGGCTGACTCAGACGACGGACTCACGGGAGGACAGCACACAGGTCGAGGACAGCTACTGGACCTGTCTGACAGGTGGCGGACAGCCACTGGACAGGACTCAGACTGACATGGGCGAACCCTGGGCGAGGACCGGACGGATGGACAGAATCTGACGAGGCAGTGCCACGTGGCGGGAGACAAAAGGGCAGGGGGTGATCAACTCGACTACCCGAAGGTAGTCATCTTACATAGTGTGTATTCTTCTTTTTAAACATTATATTGCCCCCCCTCGTCCCCGATGTGGGACTAAAAACAAACAACAAATTTTTTTTTTGACGATCCTCCTCAGACGAGAGCTCTGAAACATCTGCCGAGAAATTATTTTTCATCGAGATCGAGAAATTTCCTATAAAAACATGTTGTTGTAACCTGATCATAGTGGCGGAGTGGAAGCAGCTTGGTGGCCGAAGAGCAACAGTGCCAGATCCTGTAGATTTGCAGGATTTGCAGCATTTCTGACTTAAACCCCAGTTGCAGGCATTTGGTTAATCTTCCGACCGTCGTTCACATCTTTTCGGCGACGTCAAGCTCTTCGCAGCGTGGAGGAAATTGGATCATTTGTCTTGGTGGAGGTGACCACCAAAGACGCGTTCTCGACGGCGAGTGGAGCCACCAGACAGGAGAGCCGGTCATCGGAGTGTCGCCACGAGGAGGTAGCAGCAACCGTTGGGGCAACGCCACTACTGGTGGAGCGACGGAGGAGCCCGCCGGCAGGCGCCAACTCCTATTGCTTTGACGACGGAGCAATAAATTGAGGAGCCCTCGCCTTTCCTCCCGACCAACGAGCTAGCCTGGCCGGTTGGAGGCCCTCGCTAAAGGCGCATTCGGCCATCAGGTTGAGGGTTCAAGCCCCACCGACCCGCCCAAGGTATAAAATTTTATAAGTTTTTTATTTTTGATTCGCAAAAATTTTTTTTAATGATTAAATTTTTTTTTAATTAAAAAATAAATTTCTTAATTTTATTTTTTTATAAATTTAATTGAGGAATTATTTTTTTAGTTAAAATTAATTTTTTTCATTAAAATTAAACTTTTTGCTTTCAAAATTAAAATTTTTACATACCTTTGGAGCACAAAAATTTTTTCATCCTACATATTGCAAAACAAAGGGGGGGGGCATTTTTTTATGTCCTATTTTATTGCAAATTAATCAAATGAGGATGAAAAGGGGGATAGAGAGTGATTTTTCAAATTGAAAAGGCAATTTGGCATTTGTAATTAGGTGCATTTTCGGTCGAAACCGACACCTAAAATTTCATTTTTTGTGGGCACTTTATGTTGTATGTTGCATTTACATTTCCATTTATGTTTTTGCACTACAACATTAAGTAAAATCAAGCACAATTAAGTCCCCAAAAATTGAACCCATCCGTGCAATTTATTTGCACCGTAGTGTTCGGTATTTACGATACCTCTGGCCCACACTTACAGGTAATGTTGTCGTGCTTTGGGCTACTGTATCTATCGCCTAACATAGCTGCAACAACGACGTCTGAGCTTGTTCTCTATCAATCATCGGGGAGATATAAGTTTACCATTTTGCCATTATTTTTACTCCATTCCACTACCCTAATCGTTATTGTTGTTAGACGTAAATCCTGACGAAGTGCTTTCCAAAGTGTTTAGGGGAAGTTACGCCCCACGCATGAGGAAAGACCTTCTATGGTAGGTGTCATAAACAAAACGATTCCCTTTCAGTACCGCCTATGTTCCACGTATCGTTCTGCTCTCATGTACTTATAGTCTCCCTCACGTAAGGGCGGGTATATAGAGAGGTTCGGTATAAAGGCCTGGCAAAGGTATAAAGAAAGGGGGACCATTTGGTGATATAAGGAACCCTCATCATGGCTGCTATCCACAAGTACATGACAGATGCTCAGTTACTCAGAGGTTCCAATTATATACCATGGCGAACAAAAATGAAGGCTATTCTACAAATGGAAGAATTGTGGGATATAGTTTCAGGCAAGGAAACACGTCCTTCACCATCAGCAACATCAACTCAACCAACACGCCCAACTGCAGAGATGATTGAATTTGACAAGAAAGATAGTAAGGCCAGAGTGCTCATTTTGCTAGTTGTGTCAGATGAAATTCAACCTCACATTGCTGACAAAGAACATGGTCAGGAGGCATGGGATGCCCTTAAGACCATTTATGAGGGTAAGAATGATTCCACCATTCTTAACCTTCAAACTCAACTCCACAATTTGAGTATGAAGCATGGTGAGACAGTTGACATATTTCTATGTCGTGTGGCCGAGTTGAAGATAAAATTGAATTCTATGGGAGAGATTGTAGAGGATAAGCTCCTCACTTCAGTGATTCTCAGAGCTTTGCCAGCTTCATATAGAACATTGATCACTACCCTTCAAGTCTCACAAAGAAAAGTTACCTTTGTGGAGTTGATCAATCTGCTTCAAACTGAGGAGGCAGTCCAACTTCAAAACGATGATGCTTCTAATACCGCCCTCTACTCCAACAAGAAGGGCTCCAAGAAGAAAGGTAATTTTTAGAAGGGAGGATCCTCTTCCAAGGATAAGGGAAAACAAACTCAACAACCTCAACAACAGAAGCGCTATTGCAAGATTTGTGATAAGGATACCCATGACACCAATCGGTGTTGGTATAAGAATAAACAACCAAAGAACAAGGGCCAAAACAAACCCCAGAACAAAAACAAGCAACCAAAGGTGAATGTTGTTGTTGAAGAATCTGACTCAGATTTTGAGTGGGCACACAAGGTGCTCATGACTACCACAACCTCCAAGTCAAAGGATCCTCTGTGGTATATTGATTTTGGTGCCAGTAAGCACATGATTGGTGACAAGTCATGGTTTGCGATATATGAAGCCAAGGAAGGAAAACCCGTCACCATTGTTGATGATAAAACCTACAAGGTTCAGGGTGAGGGTACAGTTTCAGTCAACCTTCCAGATGGCAAGTGTCAGATTGAAAGAGTCCTTTATGTTCCAGGATTGGCGAACAATTTGTTGTCGATCCCACAAATCCTGGACAGAAATATGGTTGTTGATTTTCGTGTTGAGGATGGTCAGAAGCATTGCTTTATCACCAAGAGGGGTAAAAACATTGCAACTGCTTCATACAAGCATGGCTTGTTCGCATTGGATGCTCTCTCCACCCCTCATGTAGCCATGACAGTCTCTACAAAGGAGGCAACTTCACTTTGGCACAGGAGATACGGGCATCTCAGTTCTGGATATTTACTTGAGCTAAGTAAATATGAGATGGTAAAGGGCCTTCCCTCCCTTTCCTCTACATTGCCAGTGTGCTCTGACTGCTTGGCAGGGAAGCAACATAGAGTACCTTTTGAAAAGAGCTCTACACGAGCAAAGAAACCTCTGGAGTTAATTCACACCGATCTGTGCGGTCCTTTCACCCCAAACAGTTTTGGGGGCAAGAGGTACTTTCAGTTGTTTGTAGATGACTACTCACGAAAAATGTGGGTGTTCTTTCTTCATCTGAAATCCGAAGCTTTCAGTTACTTCCAACAATTCAAGAAATTTGTTGAGGAGTCAGGGACTTCAATCAGGACCCTCCACTCAGATCGAGGGGGGAGTTCACCTCTAAAGAATTTTTTGCATATTTGACCGCACATGGGATCAAAAGACAGCTCACTACTGCTTATACTCCTCAGAAAAATGGAGTTGTTGAGCGAAGGAACCATTCCATCATGGAAATGGTTCATTGTATGCTCACAGGAGCACATCTAGAGCAACGTTTTTGGGCAGAAGTTGTCACCACAGCAGTGTATCTGTTGAATAGGGCACCCACAAAGGCCCTAAAGGGAATAACTCCACAGGAAGCATGGAGTGGTCGGAAACCCTCCATCTCTCATCTACGTGTTTTTGGATGTAAATATTTTATGCACATACCCAAAGAGAAAAGGAAGAAGCTAGATGAGAAGACCTTGCAATGTGTTCTTCTTGGATATGATGAGCATTCAAAGGGTTATCGGTTGATTGATCCCTTGACCAAGAAGATTCATACCAGCAGAGATGTTGTTTTTGATGAGGCTTTCACATCACAAAACACATCAGATATATACCTAGATTTTGCGGAATCTAAGGATGAGAAGTCTCCTTCTTCATCACAGAAGGGAGGATCTCCTTCTTCTCCACAGAAAAATATTCCTAAGTGGTATAAAAGTACTATCAGAGACTCAAAGATATCCACTCCACCAGATATGACTCTGAATAGACCTCGTACTCGCAGTATGGCTCATCAAGAGAAAGCTGCAGCAGAGACTACTGAGGTTGATGAACTTTGTCAATCTTTTGAGGAACTTTCTGTAGAACCTGAAGATATGGATGTGGACGATGAAAGGGTGTTTATGTCTTCACTTGATGAGCATGAACCCGCAACAGTACAAGATGCCCTTGGTAAGCCACAATGGAAGGCTGCTATGGACACAGAGTACAAGTCTCTGAAGAAAAATCAGACATGGAAGCTTGTTGATCTGCCACATGGAAAGAGGCCCATTGGCTGCAAATGGGTGTACAAAGTCAAGTACAAGGCAGATGGAACAATTGATAAGCATAAGGCCCGCCTTGTGGCAAAGGGCTATGCGCAAAAGGAAGGCATTGACTACGAGGAAACTTTTGCACCTACTGCTCGGATGACAACCATTCGAGTTCTTTGTGCTATGGCAGCACAATTTGGGTGGAAAGTTCATCAGATGGACGTCAAGAGTGCATTCCTGAATGGTGATCTTAAAGAAGAGGTCTATATGGCCCAACCTGAAGGATTTGAAGTGGAAGGCCAAGAACAGAAAGTTTGTAAATTGGTCAAATCCTTGTATGGTTTGAAACAAGCTCCCAGAGCTTGGTATATTAAGATGGATGATCACCTTATGCAGCATGGATTTAAGAGAAGTCCGGCAGATGCAAATCTCTATTTCAAGAAACAAGGTTCTGAAATAGTGCTACTTGTACTGTATGTGGATGATCTGATTATCACAGGCAGCTCCGAATCTTTGATAGCTGCTGTCAAAAGTGACTTGTGCAAATCTTTTGAGATGACAGATCTCGAACTTCTCCACTATTGTCTTGGCCTGGAAGTGAACCAGAAGAAGCATCACATCAAGGTGACCCAACAAAAGTATGCCAAGACATTGTTAGAAAAATACCGTATGACTGATTGCAAACCAATGGCAACTCCGATGGAGTCAGGACTTCAGTTATCATGGTATGATGATTCACCTCAGATAGATGGTACTCTCTATCGACAGTTGATCGGGAGTCTCATATATCTGACAAACACTAGGCCAGATATTGTGTTTGTTGTCAACTATCTTTCGAGGTTCATGCAGGAGCCTAAGACCACTCATTGGAAAGCAACAAAACGTGTTCTTCACTATGTCCGTGGTACTATTGAGTATGGCCTAGAATACAAGAAGAATGATAAATTCTTCTTGCAAGGATACACGGACTCCGACTATGCCGGATCATATGATGATCGCAAGTCAACTTCAGGATATATCTTTCATCTTGGATCCGGTCCTGTCTCTTGGCACAACAAGAAGCAACAGGTGGTTGCTATCTCATCTACAGAGGCAGAGTATCGCGTCGCACGAGAAGCAGTGTGTGAGGCGATATGGTTACGTCGCATCTTGACAAGTATGGGTCATCCATCCAAATCACCAATTCACTTGTTCTGCGACAACCAAGGTGTTCTCAACCTAGTCAAGAATCCAGTGCATCATGAACGAACCAAGCACATTGATACACAATGTCACTTCATTCGAGACGAGGTTCCAAGGCACCGAATTCAGCTTCAATACATTCCCACCAGTGATCAAGTTGCGGATATTTTCACCAAGGCCCTTGCACGCATCAAGTTTGAGTTCTTTCGCAACTCACTTTGTATTGCAAAATAATGTAATAAGGGGGGATGTTAGCATATAGTTTATATACTTTATTTTCCTGCCATCATTTTTTTAGGTGATATTTTATCACTTGTCGGCCAGCATTGTCGGCCAACAGCTTTTATTAAAATCACGAGAGCATATTGTTGTTAGCGCTCATCGTGGGGATATTTGGTTTAAGGCTATCTTTAGCCTTAACATTATGTATTTAAGCTTTGCAACATCAATCGAATATCTAATGATTTTGCTCCTGATTTCACATTTGGCATAGGTGGATCTAAAACTAGGTCAGTCTTATGCTTTACAACACAATAAAGACGGGTTCCCAATGGCTCTTGGATAACATCATAGTACGCCTAAAGCAATGTGTCTATTTGGAGGAAGTGCTCAATAGTGACTAAACTATGTGCTACAAGGAAATGCTTCCTAGAGCAAGTAGGTGTCTCTATGTGGACCAAGTAACAAGAACTTCTAAGCATGGGAAATGAGCTTTTTACACATGCTTAGTTGAGACATGTACTACCTTTGTCTTGGTTGATAGCTTTTTAGCCAGATTAAATCACAAGTACTTCAATCAAGGATCAAATATCAAACACAATATAATGCTATCAACTATCTGGCCAATATCAACGAATATCATATTCATAAAATAACAATAATATGAAACAAACTCACAATATTATTAATGAATCAAATATACAAGATCTTTGTTATAAAATTTGAGTTAATACAATGCATGGAGCTTTGTCTCCACAATATAATTTTAGAAAATTACTCTTCAATACTTGACTATTGCTCTCCTCACATATCTAGGAGATGCATCCTTTCCTATTCCTCACATATGACAAAACTCTTGTGACTCTTGACTTACTTATATGACACATTGCACACTCTCACACTTTACACACTTGCACACTTTATTACATGACACTTTGCACTTTACACACTTGCACACTTTATTACATGACACTTGGACTCTTCTCACACATTGACACATACATTAAGGGAAATATAAATCACACTCCCAAATCTAATATTTACAAATGTACCATGGGGTACTTTAACATTTACCAAATAATGTAATATCTCCAACGCCCCCCTATATTACATTATTTGGTTTGAAGACTTTGTCTTCAATCTACTGCCTTTAGTCCTTTGCTCCGTTCTTCTTTTTCTTCAGTTTTCTTTTTTTCAGCTCTTTCTTTCGTTTTTCTTAGTTTGGTTCTTTGTTTTCTGCTTCTTCCTGATCTTGGTCTTGAACTTGACATTGCCTTGTAAATTTTGGATATTGAATCAGTAAGTCATCACAATAATAAATTTCTGAATTTGATGGCCTTTTATTATCAAACTTGTTGTCATATGTTGAATGCAATATCATCTCATTACATTCTTTATCTGCATCTAGACATAAGTCATTTGTGTCACAACTGATATCTTTTGACACTAATTTATCCCTTAGGATTTTAATCAATTCTTCTTGCTTTTGGTTTTTGTCCTTATAAATTTCAAGTGTAAGTAATGCCATATACATTATCATAACTATATGTAACACAGTATCATAAAATTTATAAAATTTTCATGTGCTTCAATGAATTCAGACTCTAGATAATAGCCAAATGTCTCAAAAATTTTAATCTTTCGCTTCTCTGTAGATTGAGTATAAATGATTCTTCAATCTTATTGATATGTCCTGTTGCTCATCAATATTTTCCATCGAATGTTGTATGCGAAGTTTCAGAACTTTTAATCTTTCATTACTTTCATTTACCAATCCATTTTGATTGTTTTCTTCCATGATGAATTCCTTTGATGTTGAATTACTTATTTCTCCAAAATTTAATTAAACACTTCCTTCAAAAAATTTCAAATTCTTCAATCAAGTAATCAAGCAATCACAATAATCTTCTTATGACTCCCAAATTATCAATTTCAATTTTAATCTCTACTTATATCTCCCAAAATTTCATAAACAATCAATCAATCAATTTCCAAATTCAAATTCATTCACTCAATTTATTCAATCCTTATCTCTCCAAATTAATTTCAATTTTTTAATTTCAAATAATTCTTTCCCTTATAACTCCTATTCAATAATTAATACTCCAATTACCAATTTATCAATTTGCAATAAATGCCTTTTAAACCTTGTAACTCCAATTTGGAAAACTAGGTGCCCAAAATATACTAAAATGTGCCCCTTTTAACTTATCAGATTCAAATTTAAATCTCTTACCTCATTTTTCACCGCATTCACCTTAGGGTATCAAATTATCATGCACTCTGAGATTCCGCAGTAAATGTTACACTTTCACCGCACCAACTTTCCAAGTTTGGCTTTAGGCTTTTTGCATTCTCCACTTCGTTCTGCATCCTCAACTTCAGAATTTTTTTTCTCACATGCGCTTGGCTTTTGGTTATTCATTGGTTCTCTAGTCCAAGTACCTCACCAATTCTTCGTCGGCTCTTTAGCAAGGACGACTCTTGTTTCTCTTTCTAGGTTTCTCACTGGTTCTTCGTTGGCTCTTCTACAACGACAACTCTCATCTCCTTTTCCAAATTCCTCACTAATTCTTCGTCAACTCTTCTGCAACGACAGCTCTCGTCCTTCTTCGTCAATTCTTGACAGCTCTCGTCTTTTTTCTTCGTCGGCTCTCAACAACTCTCGTCTTTCTTCTTTGTCGGCTCTCGATGGCTCTCGTCTTTCTTCTTCGTCAGCTCTCATGGCTCTTGTCCTTCCACAATGTCCGCTTAACACAGCCAATAGTTAGAGGCTTTTCTTAGACGTCCAGCCTTTAATGCTATCTTGAAG
This sequence comes from Wollemia nobilis, assembly GCA_028583015.1. NCBI lineage: Eukaryota > Viridiplantae > Streptophyta > Pinopsida > Araucariales > Araucariaceae > Wollemia > Wollemia nobilis. The sequence goes on from JAQPPZ010016670.1 coordinate 4,561,034, forward strand.
CTTAGCATTTTGTATTTCACTTCTCAACGTTTACGCTTCTTCAATACTTTTCATTGCTCACCAGGGCAGCTTTGTCTAAGCTCGGCTATTTTCACATTGATAATATTGCTTCTCTGCACAACTAGAACCTCTCTCACAATCCGCGGTATGCAATATATGAGTTATGCACCTTCTATCACTGAGTTCTTCACACTCACACTCCAAAATTATCTTGCTTAGACTTCGCTCCTCAGCATTCAATTTCTCTTTCTCTTACACAGCTTCTGCTTCTTCGGTCTCTATCCAGATTTGCAGGTTATAGTCTGCAAATGTCTCCTCTTCTATCTTCCAACTTTAGCAACCTTAGGGTGTAATCAACTCAAATCTGCTTCGTCCTCCAACTTGTAATTTCAGGTGGCTAATCTTCACCTTCTTGTCTACCTTCCAGCAATTTCCAGGTGCAATCAACCCGTCAATAATCTTCAAAACAATTTCTCCTATCTCTTAAATTTTCTCAAGGTGAAATCAACCCTTTCTTCCTACTTCTTCCTCCATAATGTCAAATGGCCAAAGTGTAGTTTTGATACAACTAATGGTTTTTTAGCCAGATTAAATCACAAGTCCTTAAAGCAAGGATCAAATATCATATACAATATAATGTTATCAACTATCTAGCCAATATCAATGAATATCATATTCATGAAATAACAATAATATGAAACAAACTCACAATATTATTGATGAATCAAATATACAAGATCTTTGTTATAAAAGTTGAGTTGATACAATGCATGGAGATTTGTCTCCATAATATAACTTTAGAATGACTCTTCAATACTTGACTATTGCTCTCCTAACATATCCGGGAAATGCATCCTTTCCTATTCCTCACATATGACAAAACTCCCATGACTCGACTTACTTACATGACACATTGCACACTCTCACACTTTATTACATTACACTTTGCACACTCTCACACATTACACACTTTATTACATGACACTTGGACTCTTCTCACACATTGACACATACATTAAGAGAAATATAAATCACACTACCTAATCCAATATTTACAAATGTACTACAAAATCATTATAAACATGGATTTTATGGTGGTTGTACCATTTACCTCTCATCCTTTGCTTTCCTTTGTCCTAAGTAATCAGAAGCTTTGGCTTCTACTAAACGGAGCAAACCTTCATTATGATTTTGCTTTGATACCTACTAAACCTTGTTCAAGGACTACACAAGACCCTTTTGTTTCACTCAAAACTTCTCCTCCATCTTAGTCGCAAACCAATAAGCTTGTGCCAAGATATCAAAAAAGAGACTATCTTAAAGTGGATGTGGTAATGAAGGCCACTGACATACTTGAGAACATAAAGCTTCCCACTATCACTGACATAGGCAAGCAAGGAGCTCATTGAACTTGATTGTGTATTATTGGAAGGATTGATCACGTCATTGGTAAAATTGTTGAAAGCGCACGTACCTGTCTTCACAATAATTCAAAGGATAATAACAAGCATGAACAGTTGAGACAAACTTTCTCTAGATATCGATCAAATTAAGATTACTCTCAATTCAGGTATAAATGGCTTCCCACCAGCATAGAGCAGCTTTGGACATTTAAGGGCTGCAAAAGAAATCTTGTTTGCTTCAAAGATGATTAGTCGCATAGTACCCTTCTAATGGTTGGAGCCAATTATCCAATTCCTCAATATTAATCTTGCCTTTGAAGACCAAAATGCCAATATTTGTCTTCACATTCAAAGGACTTTTGTTTAAAAAGAGGTAGAAGCGAAGATGGATACCAAACCTATTTGAAGCATGAGATCATCAAACTACCCAAATAGAGTCGTCTTTTGTTCTTTCAGTGCATCTTTAATGAGCTTCTCGTCACTTGGATATTGGATCTTTGATGGCCATCTTTGTACACAAGCAGTTTTTTTGGGTACTTGGACACAAAACCAAGTTGAATACCTTCCTTTTAATATTATGAGTGCGTGTGAGCAGCCAAAAGTGGCTCAACTTGAGTAGAGGATACAAAGACAAGGACAACCAACTATAAAGGACTGGAGCGTGAACTTGTTTTAGTACCAATGATCTACACAGGCCCAAGATGGTGAAGCAAGGAACTCCCAACTTCAACTAGTAAATCTAGATGAGTTATGTTTTAGAGTTGTGTAATGGAAGAAACCATAAAGAACACTTCCTTCTTCAACATTGTGTTACATGAAAAAGATATAACAAAGAAGGAATGTTTTTTTTTTTTTTTTTTTTTGAGTAATACTTCTTATACACATCCACCATGGGGATTGAACCTGGGTCACATCACCGATAATGCAAGTGGCGTCCTTGCCGGTAGACCACACTCGCGGGGATCACGAAATGCATGAAAATAAAGAACTATGTAAATAAATGAGAATCTTTGACAACTAGTGCAAATGTAAATGAATAGCAAGGGCATCATGAAGCAAAATTGGCTGCATTACCAAAACTTGGGCAACAAACAAGTGTGGGGCATTGATGTTACTGGGCGACTATATCTAGCATAAACTCTAAAGACTCCAATCTGCTAAGGGAACCATGTATATTGAATGACTACGTTATATACAATGTACAATACAATTACAAAAAAATAGTGGAAGAGGAAATGATTTGCTTCCAACAATTACAGAAAAGCAATTATAATAATTCACATAATGGCCTACTCTTTGTCTTCCTATGGCACCAAGCAAGGTATTTGTTGGAAAATGGTATAGATCCTTGACACATGGCTTTAGACACTAGCAGCAATGCTCCACACTAGCATTGCACTTGGTGCTAAAAATTGGTGCGGGCACTTGGGCACGAAGTTGGCACAAGTCAGACAACTAATGTTTGAGGCAATGGAAGTGTCTAGCGCTACGTGGTGCAAAGCTATGGCATTTTGGTGAAGATTGACACTTGACTACAAAATCTTGTCTTTGTACTAGCATTTGCCGAGTTCAACTACTATGGTCATCAGGACTACAGCAACCCCTCCACTCAAATCAAAGGCACTCCCCTTAGAACCTCCCCTAAAATCCAACGTGAAGAGACCCTTGGTAGCAAAGAGGAAACCAGTCATGGAAGTCACTCAAGAATTTCTAGAAGTCTAACACGTAAGCGAGTGATTGCCTCCTTGCTTGAAACATTTGATATCAAAAATAGACTAAAAGAAAGAGGCAATCAACTTGTTACACCTAGATATCCCCTATAGCACACCACAGCTGAAAGCAACCACCTCCTCAAGTAAGAAAGTCAAACATCTGTAGTCTGCAACTTTGCGTAGCAAAAGAAGATGAAGACCAGCCCCTTGGAATCTCTACATAAATGGTACTACCACTCATAGATCTCATGGTAAACAACGCATTGAAAAATGAAATGATCTTCAATATCCACTTCCTGGAGAGAGCAAAGACGAAAGATTACATCAATCCATGGAATATAGTGTTGGCCTCCAATGAGCCAAGGGGTTGTTTGTAGACCATGACACTAATGTTGTTAGAGATAGCCCAACTAAAATATGATGTTATCCACAATATGTAAGAAGTGCATGGCATAAAAAGCCATCATAGGGCTGAAATGATTCAAGGAATAAGGAGATGCAAAGACGTGTCCAAATAGCAATTAGATGGAGGAAGACAATCACTAGAAATGCCAATGGATGAAAAAGAGCAAACTAGATTTAGAATACCAACAACTCCTACTGATAAGGCCCAAAGAGGATATTTTCCCTAAAGGAAAAAGGGCCAAACATGGATACCTCTTGCATCTAAAAAACAAGTCATCCATCGATCAAAGTCTATGATTATAAAAAATTATCTTATAGATGCTCTCAAGCCAAATGATCAGCTTGGACACTGCTCTAGTGATCTAAATTGAGATCATTACGATGTCTTTAAGTTGACCATCAAGGTAAAAACAGCCATTAAAAGAAAGTTATATGGTCTATCGACGTGACTGAGTTGGAGAGGGATGGGAAAAGCTTCTAGATATTAAGAGCAAGTTGTGGAAGAGAAGTGTCTCTCAACATACCATCGCAGGGCTGGTTCAAGCACCAATGGATACCATTTTTAACAATTTCAAACTATTAAAACGTATTGAACTTCTCCAATCAATACATTTGGACTGAATTCAGCTGACTTACATTTGAGACAATATTCATCCAAAACAGCCTCCTTGAAGGCCTTGAAATGGACTTTAAGTCTGATTGGTAAGGTTCCCTTAAAACCAGCAGGGTTCCCTCTGGAAACTAGCAAAAAGGCCCCTAAATTGGCAAGAAGAACTAAAAGAAAGCCCCCAACCAACAAGATTACCCTCCATAATCAATGAGGTCCTAACCACCTAGTCAACTTCCAACATGGGCCAATTGGCACTTGCAAGATAAACCACTGGAATGGTGCCAAGAGAATTTTGGGTGCTTCCCCACCGGTAGGGGACCTGCAAGAACACAAAGAAAACAGCTACACTTCCTTAAAATGCATTGAATCCATGAAATTGAGCAATAAGCAAAACTAAGGAAGTGGAAAGGTTTTTCATGACCATAGAGCAAAGCAATGCTGACCAAAGTAGGAATTCTAAGCAAGGAAAATTGCTTGGGATGTTGCTACGAACATATCCAAAGTGAAATATATAAGAAATCTCAAGACATTACAATGAGTTCAATGTACTTTGAATCTACTCATTTGCATAGACTAGTAAAGCATTTCTAAATGCTTTTCTCATGGAGTCTTCCCTTTTTTCAAGGTTTGTCCCTGTCGATTTGAAGGCCATTCCTTGATATTGCATAGATAAAGCATTTTTAAAGCTTTTTCCAACGAAGTTTCTCTCTTTAGAGTAGAGTTTTATTACTATAGTACATTGTAATTTGTAACAGCTCTTTTCAACGAGTCCCATTGGCCTACTTTAGCCATCTGTGAACATTAATAGAATTATCTTATCTCTTTTCAAGGTTTCCCCATGTAAATATGAAGTCCATCCCTTGACATGGTTGGGTTATTTTTGTTCATTCATGTACATTATCTTAGTTTCTTCATGGTCATTGTTTGTGGGGTATTGTACAAGTTTGACTGCAGGATTACTCATTAATGCAACTTCTATGTGTACTTTGCACTATGAAATGAAGACTAAGAAATAATCTTTAAAGTTGTTGTAAGATCTGTTTGATAAATTCCTAGTAGGAATTCATATTTGATATTAGAGCAAAATATCTCAAGATTGTGGAAATTGACCCTAGCAATAAAAGGCAAAGAGCAACATCAAGGAGAATTGGCCCAAAGATATCTAGAAATTAAAATAATGAATTGTTAATAGAGGGTCATGGCAGAAGGCAAGGATCCATGCGTCAGCTCGGCTGAGCAAAGATTGACTAGAATTGAGCAAAGTATTGATCATCTTAATATTTCTCAGGTTGTGTGATGACTTCATTGTTAGTTAAGATATTTGATGTCTAAGGGCACCATACCCATATTTTGTGTATGTTTCCTTTTGTTCCTTTGTGCTATCTCTCTTCTATTCATAATCTAGGTAATGTGTTGATTCCATTGGATTCTATTCATATTGTAAATTTCTACATGGTATTAGAGCTAAGGCCTTATCATGAAATTCTATGTGGTACCAGAGCAGGTGTGAATCACCATTACTCGATCCCAAAGTTTAGTACCTCCTCTCTTGCAACAGTAGTTTCCTAGGAGTTGGGTTTTCTAGTGGAGTTGCTATTGGGCAAAAATTTTATGGTCCAACATTGTCTTTTTAGGGTTTTCTAAAAAACTAGGTTCCCTTTAAGTTTTGGATATTTGATTCCTTTTCGCTTGCAATGGCAGGTTCCAAGGAGGTGGTGTTGCTTAGAAAAGAAACTATGGGGTAAGGGCTATGATTGGATATTTTAGGGTTTTTCAAGAACCCTGGTTATTCTTTTATTGTTTTTAAAAAAACTCTAATTTGTCTTTTTAAGATTTTTCTAAAAAAAACATTTCTTTCATCATTTTGGAATTTTTGTTGCCAAGACACTAAGATGAAAGGGTAGAGTATTTTGATTTTTTTGTTACCAAGATACTAAGACGAAGTTGGACATTGTTAGGCCATCCCCAAATGCCAAAATATTTTTGGGCAAAAGCTAGTGCAACACATAGTACTTTACGTTCTTGTTCGAAGAAGAGTCGCTTGAAGGTTTCTTCAACTCTCACAAAGTCTAACCAAGGGTGATTTAACTAGGGGTTCCATATTCCAAAGAATTTTTGTAGAGGACCAACCACTGAGAATTGTGGAAAATGGTTAGCATTTTCGAAAACTATACAAAAAAATGAGGGTTCCAGTTCAACATTTTTTAATCACTCCTCCATTTTTGTGCTTTTTTCTGAAATATTACTTTGGGAAACTTTTAGAGGGTGAACTTTCGGAGGCCATATCTTCTTTATACAGAAGCAAAATTTAGCTATTTTTGTTCAAATTGCACATTTTTCGAAATCTATGGACTAGTACAATTGTTTTAGTTTCATTCTACCATATTAGGAATGAAATTGTGCAGCCATTCAATGGATTCCAAGCTCCTTTCTTTAGTGGATCAACTAATAGATGCTAAAGGTCACCCTCTTTAGGTCGCAAGATCATCTTGACATCGAAGAACTTCCATTGGGGGAAAATTGTTTAATAATGCCATTTCTCCATGGCCTCCATTCAAATTAAGGAAGGAAGTTGAAATAGGTATCCATTCACTTTAGACATGGTTGACTTTGTCATATTTTTGTAAAAGGCCTATGGGCCTAAGTTCACCTTGTAAGTTGACCCTTGTATTTATATACAAACCAATAATATGCCTACATGTGATATTATTGTATAAATAACTCCGCTTGCAAATCATTGTAACATCAAGTTGTGTGATAGTTTCATTGTTAATGAAGATATATAGTATACCCATCATTTGTGCTCCTTTCTTTTCATTCCTTTGTGCTATCTCTTTTATTGTCCAAATTCTTCGTAATGTGTTGATTCCATTTGATTGTGTTCAAATTTTAAAATTCTACATTCTTACCACCAACTTGGAATCAAGCCAAACAAAGAGAGTCCAATGAGGCAATACCAAGGAAAGCAAGCCCAAGAACAGAAAAAAGGCTACTACAATTACACAAATGGGAAAACAAAGGACCCTAAACCCCATTGCACTCAATGTGATACTCATGGGCAGATTAATGACCCTTTGAAAGTTTCATCCAAAGATCATTCCAAAAAACAAGCGAAAGAGTCAACTAAAAAAAACCATTATTGCCACCTTGGAAGGTGAATCAATAAAGTACGAGTCCAACATTGAAAAGAAACTTGTCCTCAAGGGGGACAAAGAACACAAGAAGAATAAAATGAAAGAGAGACTCTTTCTATTGCATGTGCAAATCAAGAAAGAGAAGGTGAACGCTCTAATTGAACTAAGACTGTAGAAAAATCTGATTTCAAAGGAAAACAAGAAGAGTGAAACAAAAGCAACTTTTTTGTCGCATTGCAAATTAAGAAAGACACGAATGCTCTAATTGACCCAATACTGTAAAAATATCTTATTCCAAAGGAGATGGTAAATAAGTTTGGGTTGCAAACCACCAAATATCCACAACTATATGCACTTGCATGGTTGCACAAGGATGTAAAGCTAAAATTCATAAAGCAATGCGAGGTAAAAAATTCTTCTAAGTTCATTAATAAATTGTGATGCGGTTCTTTTAGGCGTGTGAGAGGTTGTAATTGGTAGACCTCATGTATGGGACAAGGACGCATAAGGAGAGGATTTAAAAAACTGCCTTGTCAAAAACAAACAAGATTTCATCCTGACAAAGTAAGCAAAAAAGTTCACTTATTTCAACCAATCAAGCGAGAATTTTAATAAATGCAATCAAGAAATTTCTGCTGCTTTTCTAAAAGGCAAAATAAGAGGCTGGCAAGATTGATATTGACTGCTTCCAAGCTAATACTATATCAAACAAAAGGCAGTAAAGGAAAAATTCATTGCAAAACTTTTAAGAATTTTTCCAAAGACCCAAGGTATGGCTCCAAAAAAGGAGGTAAAACATGACATTCTGTTGCAGCCTGATTCTCTCACCAGTGTTGGCAAATAAATACATAAAGAAGCAAACTCAAGCACTTTTCGACCAACACATGAAGAGATCAAGCAAATCTCCATGCAGCTGTCCAACAGTACTCATGGTCAAGAATTGGCATGCATTTCCATATATAGATGATTTGTTTGACCATATTCAAAGAGCAAGGTGTTTCACAAAGTTGAAATTCAAATTGAACACCATCAAATAACAAAAGAGAAAGAAGCAGCATGGAAAACCGTATTCAATATTAAACAAGGGTTTTACAAGTGGTTGGTACTTCTATTTGGTCTATGCTGCACTAGCAACTTCTAAAAGGGTAATATACGAATAAATTATGTCCTTCACCCAAACATTGATTCTTCTATGATTGTTTATATTGATGACACTCTTGTTTATAGTAACTCATGGGATCAACATCTCAACCATTTCACATAAATGTTGAAAACTTGAATGTGTTGAAGCAAAATCAGCTAAAGCTGAACTTGTACTGTGAACTTGCCAAGCAAGGTTTCACATGCTTGGGATGTATTGTTAATGCAAGGTGGAGATAAACTTGACCTAGCCAAGATAGAAGCTCCTCCTATCATTATGAGAATCAGAACTTTCATTAATACAGTCCAGTTGGCGTTGAGGTGTGGTGCAAAGGACAACTCCCTAGCTCACCTGGTGAGGCTAGATAAGTTTTGTTTGAGAATTGTGCAGCAGAACAGGGACAATAAGTACCTTCTCAAATATTAATGGTGATTTTGAAATAGAAATAACAAAGGAGAGACATTGATTAGGAAATGCATAATTAATAAACTTTACCTACACATAACGCAAATATAAATAAAGAGCAGAATACAAGGTACTCAAATGGCTTAATTAGCAACAATACAAAAGCTTAGGCTATAGGCTAATGGGTGTCTGTGATACTGAGTGCTGAAGCATTGGTTTCCACCTAGCTTTCCTAATTATGACTATAAAATCCTAATGCTAGTTCTTGGTTGATGAAAAAGAAGACTAGCGATTCCAAGAGAGTCATTTGCTATATATGAAAATGTACAATACAATTACAAGATTCCCATGAAAGTGGAGTGGGCTAACAACTGATGCATGCCCTCTGGGCTATTATACAAGTTTTTGAACTATGAACGTAATCAAAATGATTTGGAATCAAAGGAGGTATTGTGGAACAACCTCCATTCTTGCTGTCACGAATGCAATCCAACCCCTTGCCTGGTTTTGAAAAGAATTAGCAATTGTTCTTCCTCTTCTTACCTCATGTGACGTGTATGAGCAGTTTATATAATATGCCAGCATTGATACAATTGTAAGTAGTTATAGTTCCACATAGATTCTTCAATCTAGATGCAACATTCCGGATAAAAGTCCATAAGTTGTTGTGCTAGTCGCATCCTCTTGTACTATATAACCTGAATGGACCTAACAACGATGACTCTGGAACTTCAAATAACAAGTCCAAGGTCGAATCCTGTTGACTGGGAGGTCCGTACCAAAAGGCATGGTGCATATGGTCTCATAAATATTAAAAACCACTTTCCTACCAAAAGACATGGTGTATATGGTCTCATGGAGATTAAAAACAGCTTTCCAACTTTTAACACTGTGTATGCATAATCATGCATGTTTCCTCTTCTGCCACTGATGAGGTTTGAATTCACACGCTTACAAGTTAACATTATTTTGTTTTAACATTTTCCCGCATCTAAAACATTGCAATGATTGAGTAGCATTTCTTAACACAATTCTGGTATGTAGAGTGGTTGCTTGTGCGTATGATTTTCTAATAATAAATTAAATTAAACATGTTGAATCGCACTGCAACAATTATAAATATAAAATTTTCATAGCCTGAGATTAATTCAAACTTCAAAAGCATAGTTTTTAACGTTCACAAAGAAAATGCAGAGGGTTTAAAACAGAAAATTTCAATTGTTGTGCGTCAAAAAGTAACATCTAAAATACTTACATACCTCTTTAGGGCAATTCTTCCATACTGTGCAGGTAACATAGCAGAAGCAAAATGTTGAGAGCAAAACAAAATTAAACTGAAGCAAACGGCGCCACAAACAGTGAAAGCTCCTGACGACAACAAGGTATCGATAACGCTGGAGACGGGAATAAGTATCTTGCCGTCCCACCGTCGCATCGCCTCCGCCTCTTCGAAGGTTTGAATGAATCAGCACCGAAACCGTTACGGTCGGCAACAATAACTAAGAGCCACATAAGCTGCGAGAACCAGGTCTTTGCCAATAATTTATTGTGGAATCCTTGGTTGTGGGGACTTGTGGGCTGCCTTTGGTTGAGGCTCTTCGTCGGATTATTTGAACTTTAGGGCCATTTTGAATGTAGGTGTGTCCTTAGGTTGTTTTAGAGATTGTATTTCCTATGAAGGTAGGTTTGTTTAAATCATATAAACAAAATTATAGAAATATAGAAAAATTAGATATAATTAAAAGGATGTTTAATTTTAAAAGATAAATTAAATTGAATTTAATGATTTTATTTGGTTGTAAAAGTAATTAATTGATAATTTAATTTTTAGGGGAAAAGTAATTTTGAGATTGTAATATTTACTCAAGTTTAATATTTACTGCATTCTCATTATCAGATGATTCTCATTATCAGATGATTCTGCACTATAGAACGGGTTTAAAATATTAATTGATCTAATAATTAAAGGTCTAAGATAGGTGGTGGAAACTGAGGAAAAAATTATATTTCTATAGATACTTGATGTGATAAAAAACCACTCAAACTAGATTTAATTTTGAAACCATGGATGAGATTACTTCAAGACAAATATGTGATAATGTTTCAAACATTATGTACAAGGATCGGGAAGGAAGATACAAGTGGAAAGAATATTTTTTTACAAATATACAAGACATTGATGTTAGGAGGCAGTTGAGCATAAAGATAACGGTGATTTTTCTAAGGGAAGTCGAGGATAAGCTGATTTGGGAGTTGAATAGCTTAGGAGAATCAATAAATGGATATAACGTAAAGCACCAATAAAATAGAAATATTGTCAGAATATGGAGAGATATTTGAGACAACTTGAGTATTCTTAAAGTCAAAATATGTGTTTGGCTAGTAGGTCATAAAAGAATTTTATCTTGGGATAACCTTACAACAAGAGGTTTTCATGGATCCTCATAATGTATTCTATGTAAAAAGGAGGAAAGTATAGACCATCTATTGGACATTGTTCAATAGTTTAGAAACTATGGCAATGGATTCTTAATATGTTTGGTAAATGCATGGTGATGAATGATAGAATTTAAGAATGGTTAAAGCAATGGCAAATCACTCTTAAAGTTAGGCTTTACAAATAATCTAGGATATATTAAAAGATACAATACTATAGATTGTATGGCTAGAAAGGAATAGAATAATATTTAAAGGAAGGGAAAGTAGTTTAAAGGTAATGAAAAGGAAGATTTTTTTAGCCATAGAGGAGTCTAAACCATCATATCAATTCAATCCCAAGTAAAGAGCCTTGATAGATGGAGTTTAGTCATCAAATGGAGATATGATGGTGGGTACAAGAGAAACAAAAACAAAGCAAAGAATATACAGTGGAAACCATCAAAAGTAGAGTTGGACATATTGAATTTTGATGGAGCATCTAAAGGAAATCCAAGATTAGGAGGAGAAATAATTAGAAATTATAGGGGAGAGATTTGTCTCACTACGCTTTCAATAGTGGATTTAAGACATAGTGAAGTTGAAGCTTGAGTGACTTTAGAAGGGTTAAAAACATGCACACAAATGAAATGAAATAAAGTTTGGATGGAAGGTGATTCACTAATAGTAATAAAGGTAATTTTGAGGAAAGCCAAGGCTCTATAGAACATATAAGAGATAATTGTAGAAATACAAGACCTTGCTAAAGAAAAAATATGTTAACAAACGTGCAAATAGACAAGCCAATAGAGGGGTTTTAATTAAGGTTTGTGAAGTAAAATTCTCTTTTCCTTGGTTAGAGGAAATAGTAAGTTTAGTTGAAGCTAACAATAAAATGTTGACTACTTGAATCAAATAATGATTAAGATTTACTTTAATGTTTTCCATTGGTAATAATTATTTTATTTTATAACATTAATGTGTTTTCATATAAACTATTTATTATAATTCTTGTGGTTGCACTTATGTTTTTGGAAGGAAACTAGCAATCCAAATTTGGTAAAGCAAACCAAATAATGTAAGGTTTACTTTAATGTTTTCCATTGGTAATATTTATTTTATTTTATAACATTAATGTGTTTTCATATAAACTATTTATTATAATTCGTGTGGTTGCACTTATGTATTTGGAAGGAAACTAGCAGTAAAGCAAACTATGATAACGCGAAGTTTTGGTAATATTACTCTACTAAAATGCAATGCATAAATAGTAGAAATGGAGTTTTGGTATTGTAAAGGTTGCTACATGAAAATATTAGGAAGAAAGATGCTAAATTTTGGAATATTTGTATTCACACATAAAATTGAAGAAGATCCAAAAAATAAAAATCAAGAAATTATACTTTTTATGAAACATGATGGAGGTGTCTAGCTATAGCAACTCAATTGAGATGAGAATTGAATCTATTTGTAAACTCTCGAGCTCTAAAGAAGAGAGTTGTGATTTATCAAAAGTGGGGGATCCAAATACAACCCTTTACTCTCCAACAAAAACAAAAGTAATTAACAATTTTTGAATATTTTCATTTACAAATACATCAACATAACTTTGAAGTAAGCACCCCTCACTACTACACATAAGCCTTTTGGTTTATGGCAACAACTAGGCAGATAATTTGGTAGGCACCTTTACCTATCAATTTAATTCATAAGTCTCATAATACAAATTATAAAAAAACACAGGTTTTTAATACAGACTATAAATAACATAGATTTTTAAATTCTTTTGCGAGTCTTAAGATTTACATATATATATATATATATATATATATATATATTATATGCTAAATACACTAAGAGGATTTGTATTACAACACTTTTGTAAAAAATTATTTGTAGTAAAGTATTTTTTATTATACTTGCTTATAAAGTAATGACCAAGTTTATATAGTTATTAATGTTGATAATTCCCTATATTATAAAATGTAGATACATATAATCAATTCTAAACTCAAGACAAAAATAAAATAAAAATTATTCTCTTAATAAAAGGAATAACAAGGATTGTAACTTTCATGAAGGCTTAAAAATATGACTATGACAATGACGCAGTCGGTAGCCAATGCGATCCAACCAGGAGTGAGTGCAATTGGTAGCGAGTGCGAGCGCAAGCTTGGTAGTGAGTGCAACGGGTAGCGAGTGCGAACGCGAGTTGGGAGCGAGTGCAATTGGTAGCGAGTGCAAGCATGAGTCGGGAGTGAGTGCAATCGATAGTGAGTGCAAAAAATTAGGTAACATGGAAAGAAAGTCATTTGTGAAAGTGCTTACTGAAAGTGTGAATGGCCAAGTTGGAAGTTTGGATGCCCTACCTAGCAATAAGAAGAAGAGAGAATCTATGGAAAACCTAGTCCAGGTAGCAGATTCTACGCCAGAAGTGATTATCAAGGATGAGATGATTGAGCATGATATAATGATTCTTAAAACCAGAGGGTTAATTTGTAAGTTTCATGGATATTGGCCAGGTTTTTCTGAGATTCAAAATTGGATTAAGTGGAAATGGGGATTGAATTCAAATTACTCCATGACTTTTCTTCCAAAAGGATTTTTCTCATTATTTTCTCTAGTTCAGAAATAAGGGATAAAATAATGGATGGAGGCCCATGGTTTAGGGGTAAAGATGCATTATATTTAAGACCTTGGAGTGAGAATTTTTTTGTGGACACAGAAACTATTAAAAGGCTTCCAGTATGGATTAGGCTTTTTGGACTTCCTTATCAACTCATCAATAAGGAGGTTTTGAAGAATATTGGTAATACCCTAGGTGAATTCATCCAGGAGGGACCAACTACTAAGGAGAGAAGGCATGTTGTATACACTCGAATATGTGTTGCCATGGATATTTCTAATCCTTTACCGCAATCGATTAGGATTAAATCTGAATCAAGAGAATGGGATCAACAAGTGGATTATGAAAACATTGCATTCCGATGTCGCAAATATCATGAAACTGGGCACATGGCAAGAGACTGCAAAGTGAAAATGGAGGAAGAGATGGAATTTTTTGGGCATGAGGGTAGTTTCAATTTGAAACAAGGAGACCATATCACAGGAGAAGCTAGGTCAAATCAAGGATTTTCCACTCCTAAGAAAGTGGCTAGAAAAATCCCTCTACATCATCAGATGGCGAAGGCCATTACAGTTCACTCGAATCAGTCATTAGAAGGAAAAAATGATATGGGAGATGAGGAAGTACAATGCGCAAGTTCAAATATAAAAGGAGCTAAAGGTGCGAAGGAAGAGGGGAAGACAAATTTTAATATAAAGGAAGATGGGGAGACAAATTTTAAAGCAAATGAGGCGAAGGAGGTCAAGCTTAATCCAGGTAAATCACCTTTATTATCCTCAAGTAGCTTAAAATCTTCTCCTTACAAAAAAATGAAAGTAGTACGGAGTGTATTCCTTGCACTTTAGGATTTCAAGAGCAGTATAGTAAAGAAAATCTTGTAGAGGATATCCAAGGAAATTTAGGTATTTTAGTACAACATAAGAAAGTGATGACTATGGAGGATCATCTATGCAGTTTAGAGTTTTCAGGGCAACATAAAGAAGAAAATGTTATTGAGGCTATTCCTTGCACTTTCGACTCTTTAGGGCAACATAAATCTTTAGAAGATAAGTCCCATTTTGAACAATATGAAAAAATGGAAGAGATTGATGAAGATGAGAGTGGTGGCAAGAATGGAAGAAGGAGAGGAAGGCTATCAAAAAAAAAAAAAAGAGAAAAAGAAACTCAAAAGGATATTGATCTGGGAAGCCAAATAAAAATATCACAGGTGTTAACAAGAAGTGGGGTTAAGCCCACTAATAAAAATAAAAAGTGTTGATGATGAAAATGATATCATGGAATATTAGGGGTATGAATAAAACCCCTAAAAAGAGTTATTAAGGAATTAATAGGTTGTTATAGCCCTGAGTTTATTTTAATACAAGAAACAAAATTAAGTAGTGAGGAATGTAAGGATGCTTTTAAGAAGATTTGGAAGATAGGTGATTGTTTAGCAGTTTCTTCTACAGGAGCTTCAGGTGGTATTGCAATAATATGGGATAAATGCAAATGGGATGGACAACTATTAGAAGCAAAAAGTAATTGGGTTGCTGGATTATTTTGCAGGAAAGAGGAAAACATCAAAGTTGGGGTTATAAATGTATATGCTCCAACTATAGTTACTCCTCGTGAAAGATGTTGGAAGGACCTTAGTATATTTTTGTCAAATACAATGATGATTCATTGTGATCTATGGATTCTTGGGGGTGATTTTAATATTGTTATATCTCCTTTGGAAAAGAAGGGTGGCATTCTAGGATGGTCGAAATCAATGCAAGATTTTGCTTCATTTGTCAATTCAAATGACCTTTGGGATGTTAGTCCCTCAAGCTTTCAATACACATGGGATAATAGATGCATTGGGAAAAATCATATAGCAGAAAGACTAGATAGATTTTTGTTATCCAATAAATGGTTGCAAACAAAGTATACAATCTCTTCAGATATTTTATTGCGAGCAGGATCAGATCACAAACCCATTCTTTTGACTTGTGAGTCACCTAACAATGGTCATCCAAAGCCATTTCGCTTCCAGTCTATGTGGCTCCAAGACCCTGATTTTTTCCAGATGGTTATGTTATGGTGGGATGAATCAAAATTTGAAGGATCATGTATGTACAGGTTTGTTCAAAAGTTGAAATATTTAAAGGAGCAAATGAAGATATGGAATGTCAAATATTTTGGTAACATTTTTAAAGAAAAAAAGAAATTGAATCCAAGCTCAAAAATTTACAAGAGATAGTAGAAATTAATGGAATGGACCAGGATTCTTATGTGAAAGAAAAACAATTACTTTCTGATTATCATAATGCATTGAAGAAGGAGGAGTCATATTGGTTCCAAAAATCTAGAGAGAAATGGCTCAAGGAAGGAGATAGAAATACAAAAAAAATTCATGCTACAACAAAAACAAATTTTTTTGTTCGTCATATTAAAAATATTATAACTCCAGATGGAAGAAATATTGAGGATGAAGAAGATATAAGGAAGGAAGCAATAAATTATTTCAAAAATATTTTATCAGATTCTAGGCAAGATAAGGAGGCACAAGAAAAACTTCTGCAAAATATTCCATCACTTATCACTCAGGGACAAAATGAAAGCTTGATGAAGAAGATTTCTATGGAGGAGCTCCATGAAGCAGTTTTCTCTTTCCATCCTAACAAGGCACCTGGCCCCGATGGATTTCCTGCAATTTTCTTTCAAAAATTTTGGGATTTATTGAAGAGTGATATGTTAGATGCAATTGAAGAGGCTCGAAAAAGAAAGGCTATAATAAGTGAGATCAATGCTACTTTTATTACCTTGGTTCCCAAGAAAGATGACACAAAATATTTTGATAACTTTCATCCAATAAGCCTTTGTAATATGATTTATAAGATCATTTCAAAAATTATGGCAAACAGGTTAAAGGGCATTCTAGGGTGTCTTATCTCAGAGGAACAAGGTGGCTTTGTTCAGGGTAAACAAATTCTTGATGGTATAATTATTGCACAAGAGGCCATACATTCTCTTCATTCTATGAAAAAACCAGGTATGCTTTTGAAATTAGATATGAACAAAGCATATGATAGGGTTTCCTGGAATTTTCTACATGCTATTCTCAAAAAGTTTGGCTTTGATTATAGTTGGTGTGAGTGGATTAAATGTTGTTATAGCACTGCAAAATTTTCTATTTTGATCAATGGTTCTCCTGTTGGGTACTTCAAGTCATCTTGTGGACTTCGTCAAGGTGATCCTCTTTCTCCTTATCTATTCATTATTCTGGTAGAAGCATTAGGGAGAGCCTTTTCAAAGGCAAAAATGGAAGGAAAAATCAAGGGTATTCAAGTTGCAAAAAATGGTCCCTTCGAATCTCATCTCCAATTTGTTGATGATACTTTTCTTTTGGGCCATCCCTCAGTCAGTGAGGCCATGGAGTTCAAATCAATATTATCATGTTATGAGAAGGCTACTGGATAGTTGGTAAATACTTCAAAATCCAGGATCTTTTTCATTAATACTGCCCTAGATTTACAACAAATTATTGTGAATATTTTAGGGTTCAAAATTGAAAAATTTCCATCAACCTACTTGGGTATTCCTTTGTCTGATAAAGGGAATAAAAAGGAGCTTTGGATCTCTTTTTTGGATAGAATGAAAGCTTGCTTGGCAGGTTGGAAAGGTAAGTTCTTAACCATGGCAGGAAGGCTACAACTCATAAAGACTACTTTGCAATCCATTCCTATTTATATGATGTCACTTTCAAGACTGCCAATAGGTATTGCATCAGAAATGGATAAAATTCAAAGAGACTTTCTATGGAAAGGTTGTGAGGAAAAATTTAGGTTTCCTCTTTGTAAGTGGGATAGGGTTTGCAAAGGAAAGAATATTGGAGGAGTAGGCTTGCAAAATTGCAGACTTATGAATTTGGCATTAGGAGCAAAGCTTGGGTGGAGACTATTCAGAGATCAAAGAAAGAATTGGGCAAAAATATTACTTCAAAAATATATAGGTTCTCTTGATGCAATGAAATTGTTTAGGAAAAGAACTCTACCCAAAGGATCGTCAACATGGAACTTCATATCAGAGAGTTTGCATTTGATAAAGAAACATATTAGATGGTCAGTCAATGAGGGGAGTTATGCAAATTTTTGGTCTGATGCTTGGTTGAAGCCTTATCCTCTTATCTCTGACTCAAAATGGAAACCATTGGCTCAAGCGTGCATAGCATGTAAAGGTCCAAAGGTCAAAGATTATATTATTATGAGCAAAAACTCCAGAACATGGATTTATTTTAGTAACCTGGTTGAAGGAGAGGAACTCAAACAAATTGTAGATGAACTTCAAAATATGCTTCGAGAGTTTTATTTGCCAATTTTTACACGAAAGGATGAGTTGGTTTGGAATTTATCAAAGGATGGTGGATACTCAGTCAAGTTGGGATATGAGGATTTAGAACAATCAAAATTTCCTTCTCCCAATGATTTTCCTTGGAAGAACGTTTGGTCATTAGAGGCTCTCCCTAAGGCCTCAACATTTCTTTGGTTAGCAGTTCAATGTAAGATTCTTACCGGAGAGAGTCTACAAAGAAGAGGATATTATGGACCCTTCAGATGTGCCTTGTGTGAGAAGGATTTAGAAACGTCAGACCATTTACTTCTTCATTGTCCGTTTGCTCACACCATTTGGGGTTATTTTTTAAAAATATGAAATTATATTGGGTAGCTCCATCAACATTGAAAGAGTTGATAAAATGTTGGATAAATTATAATAAAGCTAAAGCATTATGTATTCTTTGGAGGATTGGCCCTACCATTATTTGTTGGAATTTATGGCTTGAAAGGAATAATAGAATTTTTAAAAATAAATATCAAAATCATGCCCAAGTTTGGAACCGTATTAGTGCCTCTCTTGCAGAATGTCTAAAAATATGGTGCTCATCATGGGAAGTCTCAATTGCAGAAAAAGAAAAAGAGGTGCTAATAACTTGGCTACAAGATTTGAACATACATGGAAGAGTCATCTGCGACAATGAAATTAAAACAAAGGATCTACTTTGATCTATGGTAAAATGGAAATGTCCAGAAATTGGGTTTATCAAAATTAATTTTGATGGTGCTTCTAAAGGAAATCCAGGAAAAGCTGGTGGAGGTGGTGTTTTTAGAAATAGTGAAGGTGGTGCTTCTAAAGTAAATCTTGCTAAGTTTGTAATTTCGGAGGTTGCTTTGCTGTAAAAAATAAAGGTTGATTAAAGTTTTTGAGGGAGATATAAGGGTATTAAAAATTAAATATTTGATTTTAATTTTTGGTGATTAGAGTTTATGAAGTTGGAGATTATAAGGACTTTGCTATACTTGTTGTTAAGTGTACTGTTATGGTGAAATTATTAAATTGAATATTGTGAGTTTGGAAATTATAGGGTGTACAAAAGGATTTGTTATTTTGTATGAAAGATAATCTTTGAGAAAATTGTTTTGTAGAGATATTTTTCAAAAGTAATGCTACAAACATAGAGAATATGATATTTATGCTATTTAGGAGTAGTGCAATCAGTGGTCATTCTATGATACTATTATCATGAGGTGGTGGAGCCTCATAGGATGGAGAGAGCGCCTAGAAAGTTTAGGGAGACACATCTAGAGAGGAAAATCCCACTATTGCCAACACTATGTTGCCATAAGAGATTGAGGATGGTAGATAGGGTGAGAAGGCCCACACCCTAAAGATAGAGGGGATCCAAAGAGGCCATCAAGGAATCCATATTTATGCCAAGCACAAGCTATAAGTATCCCTATGGAAACATAGTCCTCTACCATCCCACCTATATGGGAGAGAGAAGAGGGATCACAAGCAGGAGTCAAAGTCAAGGGGACAAAAATGACGAGTCCCCTACGAAGGAGGAATTTGTAGAGGAGACAACATTAGAGGATGCAATAAATGGGATTACATTCAAGGAAGAGAAGGTGGAGACCATATAGGTTTGTGATATTGTAGTGGACACCACAAACCTTATGGCTAACTCCACTAACATAAACATGGAGAATGATACATGACATGTTCATAATCCAAATACACTTATAGGAATAATCACATAATTAACTCATTTAAGTTAATGTTTTTATATCTGCTATGCACACTTAGATGATATGATTTATACATATGATGATTGACTTGTTAGTTTTCCTATGATTATAAAGATATCCCAAGGATGAAGAGATTTAATTAGGTGTCTGCATAAAGTCACCTTGGGATTAGTCATTGATTTTATAGTCTACCACTATCTTTTTCATACCTTGTCAACCCATTAGAGTATTCAATAAACTTGTACAACTAGGTCCACTAGCTCAAGTCCATTTTATCATAGACCCTGAGGGTAATCACATTACCTACCAAATTTAAGAGAGGGATCTTAAGTTGAGATTGCAAAAAGAGGCATATAAGGCCAAGAATTAAGCACACACCTAGGAGTAGACCATGTAGCAACGATAGAAAAAGTGTAGTTATACTTAGTACAAGTATAAGGAGAGTTGGTATGCCTTTAAATTTCCTTACCCATATGATCCACTTGGGCATAAGACCTCTAGCATTGATGCACAGGCACCTAACACACAAATAGAGGTGCATAGAGAATATTTTGTTGTTGGAGTCTCTACATTTTGTATCATTGCACATTTTTGTAGCTACCATGTGCTATAGGCATAGGGGTATGGGACTATGTACTTGGGTTATCAAATAACTTAGGATTATAGCACATAGTGCCTTTTATTGTAAGATATAATAACATTTTGTGTGTATATATATGTGTGTCTAAACTTATATATATATGTATATGTATATATACACATACGTTATATATATGCATACATATACATATACATATACATACTTATATATGTATGTGTATATATATATATACATACATATGTTATATATATGCATACATATATAGGTACATACGTTATATCATACTCACACAACACACACACACATATATATATGTTTAGACACACATATATACACACAATGATATTATATCTTAAAATAAAAGGCACTAGATGCTATAATCCTAAGATATAATCTCATTTCTCTTGTGTACTTTGATGTATGATGCTTCTATTTAATTTTTGCTTCTAATTGTACATGAACCACATGATATTGCTTTATTTGGTTGATATATTTGATATTGATCATGAATTTCAGTTTCTTTAATAACATGTTATTTTGATTGTGTAATATATTGTGTTATTACTATCAAAACCTTTTGGTAAAACAACATGTTGCATTTGACAATATTCCATGAATGCAACACCTAAAAGGTTTCTTGTAGAATATTTTATCACTACAAATAATATTTTTACAAATACTTATCAATAATGCGAAGGATCAAAAGTACACCACCAACATGAAGTGCAAAGATTATTTACTCTTTAGCAAAATTGCTAGGGTGTGCTAGGAGTAATAAATCCTTAAATAAATAGACCTATTCACCATGACAATGGAAAATTCATGCCTCATATTATACTAGGGGTACGATATTTAAAACAAGTCAAACACAACACTATAGAGGGAAACTTATGTCCTCTAGTGTACTTGAGATATGATGTATCAAAGAAGACATGCCCATCAGTATAGAGGGAAACAAGAAATGATTATGAGAGATTATTTTTTAAGATTATTGAGAATTTTAATGAACCTAAAACTATAAATGTTATCTTGGCATTTGTTCCACATACCATATGGAAGATAATATGGGCATGAACTAAAGTAGTTTTCTTTATGTCACTTAAAGCATTTGTGCTAACACAAATGTCAAGCAAAGGATAAATAGAGGACTTTATTAAAATTGTGATACCTCATACTAGTAGAGGGAACATCTTTAGAGTATATTACATTATTTAGGTACATGTCAATGTACCACCTTTGGTACATTACTAGAGTAGGAGTTTACTTTAGAGTAAGGTTAAGTAGTTACTTGGGGAAGAAGTAATAAATGCACAAGTATCAATGTGCAATGATGTAAATGTACAAGGAGTCCACTTGTACATGAGTCATAGGAAAGGTAGTTAGGAAGAGTAAGGGCCAAGTAACTTATCTTCTTATATATAGGCCCCATAGTGAATAGAGAGAGGAGCATAGGAGAGATTACTATGGAGTAGTGAGTAGGTACAATGTAGTTTCCATTAGAGTTCTGGAGTGTTCATTTCCTCCATTACATTGCATTGTACTATTTTTGCAACTTTCCATTAATAGCATATTTCAGCATTCTTGCAGAATTCCATTATCTTACTTTTTTGCATATTTTACATCTTGTGATTGCTTTCTCCCATATCATACATTATCAAAAGCTAACAGTGGTATCAGAGCCATGGTAGATCAGATAGGAATAGGGAGAGCCACAAGAGAGATTGAGAGGAGAGAAGAAAATCTTAGTTCCAAAATTTTTGAGATTGCATTTGGCTAGAGTCTTTCCACAGAGTTGCAAAAAAACTCATGAAGACTAGGACTCAACATTCATTCCACTAGATTGACAAATCAACTAGTGAAGATTCATCACTTAGAATTTCTTCCATTACAGTCCTAATACTTTGTTGCAGGAAAAAGGAGATTCGAAGAAAGTTGGGAAGCTTCCTATAAAGAGCTAGGAAGAATATCATCTTCAGAATCAATCCAGCACCAGAAGCAACAAATGAAAGAAGAGGAGATTCCAGGAACCTGAGGGAAGTCTTGTTGTAGACCTGCGTAGTGTAGAAGAAGAAAAGGCCATAGGAGCCTTGTTCCAGATTCGAGGAAGAGACTCTAGAGAAGAGTCCAGGAGAAGATTGGAGGTTGGTGATCTCCATTGAAAAACTGCAAGTAGCAGATTGAAGAGACTCCAGAGAAGAGTCCTGGTGAAGATAGGAGATTGGTGATCTCCATTGAAGATTGAAGACTTCACCTTGAAGGAGTAGAAGAAATCATCTTGAGAAGTTGAAGAGACCTACAAGAGATCCCATTGAAGAACTTCCAATTT
Source organism: Wollemia nobilis (assembly GCA_028583015.1). Classification (NCBI taxonomy): domain Eukaryota; kingdom Viridiplantae; phylum Streptophyta; class Pinopsida; order Araucariales; family Araucariaceae; genus Wollemia; species Wollemia nobilis. The sequence goes on from JAQPPZ010016670.1 coordinate 4,583,856, forward strand.
TGGAAGAGATAGAGAAGGACTAGCAAAAGTCCTATTCCTGAAGTAGTAAATTTTAGAGATCCGAGAGGGAGATCTCATTGCAACACTTCCACAGTAGAAGGTTGAAGAAAAGGTCTCATTGAGAAGACCAGAGAAGCTACAAGATTGAAGACCTTGGAGAGGTCTCAAGGAGAAACAAGGAAAAGGCTTGGTGAGCCTCATTAAAGGAGTTCCTAGAAGAACTCATTGGAGAAATTCACTACCAAGGAGAAGCTCATGATAGTGAAGGAATTGGGACAATTATCACCATCCAAAAATAAGCCCAAAGGAGAAGAATTTGGTAAGTTTGTCAAATTTTGGAGGAGACTAGTGAAGACCTCAAGACTTTCAGATTCTTGAGAAGAAGGCCCTATTTGAAGTCAGAATTTGATAAGGAGATTGAAGGAGAACACAGATAGAAGAAGCCTACCAAATCCAAGATATTTGGAGATTACATTTCATAGCTAAGAAGGCACATTTTAGAGATAGGGGTTTGTTGAATCTATAAAAAAATACTGAAGGTTTCATAGCTGTGATTTACTACCATTCTAGACAGCAAATTGGTGAATCTATTCATCAAGATCTACATCATCTTCAGAGATCATTAAAGGTAAGAAACTTAGGTGCAAAGGGTTCATTACTTGAACACTCATATTCAGATTGTTACTTAGCTTCATTAAGAACCTTATTAGAATTAAAGTTGCAAGGAGAAGGGCTCATATTATAGTCTTCAAGAGAGTGTAGAAATATTCTTTTAAGGTTATTACCTACACATTAAAATAGGAGTTGGATATATTTTGACAGAAAGAAAAATATCATCTTCCTATTATCTAGTTACAACAAAGAAGACTACATTAGATTGCAGAGATTATAGAGCATTTGTGAATTCTTTAAGAGTTATCATTAGTGCATATTACAAGTTACTTTTAAGGAGTAATAAGGAGATTGTAGTTGCACTATATTAGTTTCTCTTAAAGCTTATTAGAAGTGCACTAAGGATTTTTAGTGAAAGTGAAAATTAGTGCAAGATTAAGCCACTCTAAGGGCATATTAGCTGCATGGTTATTAGCTTGGATTCATTGTTAGATTAACCAAGAAAAGGAGAGAGTTGTCTAGTAAATAAGACAACATCAAATCATCCCTTACCTACAAAGGAATAGTACAAAGAAGCCACCATCAAAACTAGTAGAAAGAAAGCTTGCAAGAAGAGATTTGAAGATCTCAGATAGAGGTGCAAATCCAAGGTATTCTATTTTAACTATTGTAAATATATTTACATTAGTTCCTTGCACCATAATCTCTTGTCCTACATAGAAAAAGAGGACAAAGTTTGAGTGTCTCAAGGACACATCAATGCCAACAAGACTCATCACAAAGTGGCCAATAGAAGGGCACTATCTAAGCAAGGTAAAAGAGTCAACAAAGGGCTCACATTATGGTGTCTAAAGACACCCCCATCAACCATAAAATCGAGCATCCATAACAAGCAACCTGAAGCACAAGGTATCCACACAAAGGAGCCATTATCTACTACATAGCACAAGCAAGATATCACAAAGAAGCTATCATTTATCTACGTTAGCTATCATCTACTACACATTGCAAAGGTAATGCTCAAGATAGCATATTAAAAGCATAAAAGGGTAAGGTATAAGGTAGATTTAAAGGTGCAATACCCAAGACCTAGCTTGGAGGAATCATTCATTGAGAAGGAGCATCCAAATCCACCCTTGGAGTCCCATAGAACCACCATTGCAATACCTAGAATCATCACAGCTGGAGATAACATTTGGATAGCACAACTTGCACTCATTGGCAAGAAGGAAGAAGCATTTGAAAGTGTTGGAACAAACTAGAAATAACTTGCACTCATTGGCAAGATAAGGGTTATAAGGATGTTGGAGACACCTCTACATGCAAAAGAAGATGCACCACTTGTCACACTAAGGTGCCTATTATTCTCTCTAACACCTATCCTGTAAGGTAACACTCAAGATGAAATAATGCTCACCTTGGAAGCGTTAAGAAGCATCATTCGAAGGATGAAGGGATTGCAATCATTTTGAAGGAGAAGCGTTACAGATTAACGCTCATAAGGAGACTACAATGGTTGTCCACCACCTACACGCCTAAGTAACGATTGCACCAAGTGTCAAAAGCATCAAGGAGGAATAGTAACACGCCCAACATTCCACGTAGGGATAAAACTATTAATAGGCAACATTGGAAGGCACTCCAGACATGATTCAATATATGCAGACGTGAAGGAAGAAGCACACAGTTACAACATCGAAGCATTGATATGCAGTGAGGTCAAAGTCTATTCAAGGAGGTTGAAAACTTTGATGAGATATCCATTAAAGGAGGAGCATTGAATGCTCAACATCATCCAACAAATACAATATTCAAAAGATCCATTGGAGGAGCGACGATCAAGGAATATCGTGCACAACATTATAAAGGTAATATCAAACTGATTACTTGCTTTTTATTAAGGTTTAAAAGGAGTTATAAGGTGAACCGTATAAAGTTAAGTTTACTATTGCATTGGAGTAATACAAATCAACCAAGCATTAGTAAGTTATAAAGCAAGTTCATATTTCAAGGTATTATAATTGAAGTGCATACACATATTATAATATTTGCAAATAACCAAGTAGGAGATATAAGGTTGTCAACCTTGATAAATTAAAATATCAATTTGCAAATATTATTATCATTATTTTCTAACATTCCAAAGTAGGGAGTTATAAGGCATACTACACCAAACTATAGATACTTGGAATTTAGAAAATTAAATTATTGAATAGAGAAGCAAATCTATTGCTTACATATAGAGTTGGAATTAATTGGTTACATTTGTCTCATACTCACATTAAAGGGACAAAAATAAATCCAACCATAAAGAACTTCTTCAAAATTGATAAGTGCATAGTTCATTAGGAGAGATAAGGTGAAAGTAGGAGTTGATTATTGTTATTTACAAAACATTACAAAATCAACTCAAAAGGAGAATTAACCACTAGCTAAGCACTTTATCAAACTTATTGCATACTCTAAATCATTAGGGAGACAAAAGGGATTCAACTCAAAGACTACTATCAAAGAAATTTATCAAGTCTATAATATACTCTACTAGGGAGACATAAGGAATTCTACAAAACTTGATAATAATAGGATTTATCAAGTTTGATCATATATTCAATCCTTTTAGGAGAGATAAAGGTTTCTACAAAACCTAAGCTTGAAAGGATTTATCAAATTCATAGTATACCTTAAACTAGGGAGTCATAAGTTAGACTACATCAAAGGATCCATCTCCAAAACTCTAAGGAATACTACCTCAAGGGCAATCAAGAAGAAATATGGATGAAATATTAAGAAATGCTTTTAACAATGAGGAACTATTTCATGAAGTGGAATTTTACTCCCAAAACTTAATAGATACCCTTGAAGGATACAAGTATCTATCTACTAGCGATAAAGAAAGATTCTCCTTATTCCTTAAAGAGGCAAAAGAAGGCACCTTTGCAGCATTAATTGGTTATCTTCATGAAGTCCTCTTCAGAGCATGGTGGAATACACAAAAAATAGTTATATTCACATCAGAGGAATGTTTGATGATTTATCTATCATTAATTGTTTTTGTACTTGCTCAACACATGAAGCAAACTAGCAATACAAATCAATATTATTGTGATGATAGACTAACTCATCATGAAACAAAGATTCCACTAGTATCAATGCAGAATCGCAAGAGAAGGAGGAGGAAAAGGAAGAAAAGGCATGCTAGGAGAGAACATAGCAAAGAAGATATAAATAGAAAAGAAACCACAAAGACTGAACCAGATGGACATATTCAAATTGGAGAAATAGAAGAACCCTCAACAACAACTTTCTCTACCTTGTATGAAGATGCTAACTACTTACTTGAACATATTACAGTAAGCAGAGAAGGAGACTACAAATTCCAGTACCAGATTGAAGATCCAATACCCAAATAATGTTGGAGAGGGAGGGCTCTGGTCCCTCCCCTGCTCCCCCTCCCATGGCTCCTGGTTCCTGCCCAGTCCCTGGCTCAACCCAGGTCATCCCTCCCGGGGAGTGGTTGTTTGCAGATGATCTCCTGGGGGGAGATCCTTCTCCACTATCTGCGCCCCTCCCGGTCGGCTAGGGTTTCCTTGGTTGTTTTTTTGGACTGGTGCTTCCCAGGGATCCCTGTTTGGTTGGGGATCCCTTCCCTTTTCCCTCAGGCTTCCCCCTAGGGTTTTTTGCAGGTTATTCGCGTGGATCTGGTCCCCTGCATTTCTCAGTCTTTGTGGAGGGGACGGTTTAGGGTTTGGACAGACTTCCCCCTTTTTCTTGTGAATCCTCGACGGGCTCTGTGCTTGGACGGGATTCTTGGTCCCTACTGCTGGGATCCTCTTCTGTTTTCCCGGGGCGGGTTCCTTGTGGTACAACTCTTTGGTCACTTCCTGATGGGTTGGATCCTCTCTGTGCTGGCTGTCGGCTTCCTACAGGATGGCTCTCGCTGAACGAAATGTTTTCCCGATGGGCGGCTGGTTTCTCCACAGGGCGGGATCCGCCAAATCCGTCGGTTTTCCCGCGAGGCGGGATCCTTTCTTTCTCGCTGGTTTCCCGGATGGCGGGATTTCCCTGTTGCTTCCCGCTAGGCGGGACTGTTTGTGGTGGTTTTGACTGCTTCCTGCGAGGCGGGATTTTATTATAACGATTTTTCTTTGCTTCCTGCTGGGCGGGATCTTCTCGATGGTGGTTTTTGGCTACTCCTCGCTGGGCGGGATCTCCAAAACTACTTTCTTTCTTATTTTTTTGTTTTCCACTGAGAGGGATTGTTTCATGCTTACTGTTACCGCTGGGCGGGATTTGCATTTTGGTGTTCAGTTTCAAGGGATTGATGCCCTAGGCCCATTGCTTATGTAATCAGGTTTTGGGATCCTTGTTAAAACCCGCTGTAAATACAAACACTACTTACCAAAAAAAAAATACCCAAATAATGTAATATAGGGGGGTGTTAGAGTATATTACATTATTTAGGTACATGTCAATGTACCATCTTGGATACATTATTAGATTAGGGGTTTATCTTAGCTTAAATAGTTATTTGAGGAAGAAGTAATAAATGCACAAGTGTCAATGTGAAATGATGTAAATGTACAAAGAGTCCACTTGTACATGAGTCATAGGAAAGTTAGTTAGGAAGAGTAAGGGCCAAGTAACTTATATTCTTATATATAGGCCCCAAGTAACTTATAGTCTTATATATAGGCCCCATAGTGAATAGGGGGAGCATAGAAGAGATTACTATGGAGTAGTGAGTAGGTACAATGTAATTTCCATTAGAGTTTTGGAGTGTTCATTTCCTCCATTACATTGCATTGTACTATTTTCACAACTTTCCATTAATAACATATTTTAAAATTCTTGTAGAATTCCATTATCTTACTTTTTTACATATTTTACATCTTGTGATTGCTTTCTCTCATATCATACATTATCAAAAGATAACAAAAATTAGAAGGAAAAAATAAATAATTTGTAAAACAAAGTCACTAATGATAAATGTAATGAAAAAGGGCAACAAACACTAGACAATAAAAAATAATAATAGTCACACAACCAGAAGAAGCAAGATCAAAAGGGTAATATAATTACCACTTTTAAACCAAAATATTTGGAAAGCCAAGATCACCACTTAAAGTGTTAATCATAACAATTGGAATATTTTTCAAAAGTAATGCTACAAACACAAAAGAGACATATAAGCTCAATAAGCAAATTAAAGAATGCAAATTCAATCAAGAAGATTGTATAAAAGCACTTGACATGCATAAAGTTAGTGGATTCCTCCAACTCAGTACCATCTATGGTCTACAATTTCATTGCTCTAGTTCCATAAATTTCCTTGATGGTGTTGGATCAAACTACTTCTGGATAAACTTCCTTTTGTACTTGTCATACACATTGTGAAGTTTTAGGAAAAATTCCTCGATACTGAAGTCATGATAATGTTCTTATCATATTGTGTAGCAACATGACTCTTATAAACACAATGGTGCTCAAGTGCATGAAGATGTATCTCATCAAGGGTAGTGAGTTTGATAAGGCAAGTTTCATGATACTACTAATGGTACTTATCATGACTCAAAATATTTTGAAAAACACACAAAGAAGACAATTCAAATTCAGGAGGCAAGACAACTTTAGTACCATACACGAGAAAAAAGAGTTGCCCCTATAGACATCCAAATACCAATATGACATGCCCATAATGTAGGATGCAACTTTAAGTGTCAATATTATTTGGATTCTTTTACAATATTCTTTAATATATTTACCAAAATCTTATTGCTTGATTCTGCTTGACCATTTCCTTATGAATAATAGGGTATGGAAATGTGTTGAATGTTTAATTTGTAGTTAATTCCTCAATTTTATTATATTTGAAATGGGTTCCATTATCTGAAATGACTGTAGAGGGAATGCCAAAGTAACACATATTCTAATTAAAAATAAATTTAGAAATATTGAGTGTTGTTTGATTAGTCAAAGGTAAAACTTCCACCCACTTAGTAAAACATTCAGTGGCTATGATGATAAACTTGTGCCCATTAGAGAACACTAGAGAGATAGGTCCTATAATATTATGATCCTAGTGGAAAAAGTCCAAGGCAAATCAATTATATGAATAACCTATGTAGGGCATGAATTTTATGTTTTTGGAATTTATACTTATCACACTCTTTGACATATTTATTGGTATCAACTTCCTTTGCTAGCTAGAAGAATATCATTTGCAAAAGCTTATGAGCTATCAACTGATCGCTAAGAAGTCCACCATAGTCTCCATTATGCACTTCAAATAAGGCCTTTGACACTTTTGACTCTATAAGAAATTTTAGGATGAGACCATTTGGATTTTGAAAGAACAAATCATTACCAATGACCATGTAGCAGAAGGTTCTCTTATGAATTTTAACCTACTCCTTAGCATTGGCCCCAAGTGGGTATGTATAGTTGTCTAAAAATGGAGAATACTCATATACCAAGGATCATAAAGAGGAATATAACAATCTATTTTACTAACATAAATAGAATTAACACACAATAAACCTTTAATGATGCAAATTATAAATTCATCATGAACTTTAACCATAAAATTAGTTTAATCAATATTCTCATGTGGTACTAGTCAAAATAGCTAATAAGTAAACCTCAACATTCTATCTTATTGGGAAATGTTTGATAGAAAAATATTTAAAAGCATTAATAATATAGTTAGTGACTTTATGATAGGGGATTAGATGAGGAGGTTTAACAAAACATTCTCCTAAAATCTATTAGACCATAATTTGGTAATAACCTAACACTTTAATGTATAAGATGTTTATCTTTTGGTTGGTCAAGAGGCCTATTATTAGGGCCTCTTATTCCATGACATTATTGGTGATACTATTGTAAATTAGAGAGAACAAACACTAGATTTCAACAATATAATGCAAAACAATATTTTAACACAATGATATTTTTCATATTACTTTGCCAATACTTTTTCAATAATCCACCATATCAAATCTAGCTTATAACATATATATTTGTACATCAATGTGTCTCTTTGTTTCAAGAGACTCTTTGGTGTTTCACCTTCAACTTTGTTTGTTAACCTTGTTAAGAACCTCTTTTCTCATCCATAGAGAGTAGTATCAATTTACAAAAATATAAAAAATTGATCTTATGAATGAATATAAAAGCATTTAAATGTATGCTAGGAAATTAGTTTAATTAATTTACAAATAATTCATAGAAGATAAAATATTTAAATTACTCCAGCTTATTCAAAATATGTCAAATCCTTAAGGCAAGGCAACACCATACAATGCTCCTTATTGGAGGAAGCCACTCACTATATCTAAGTATGAGATACAAGTAAAACAATATTCTTCTATCTCCTTATGAGCCTCTTGCCTACATTATATAATACTCAAACCTACCATTATCGCTTATCCATAGATGTGGGATGAATATATTGATTATAATAAATTATAATATTAAGTTCCTATTTTGGGTACCTAACATTCCATCTCCCTTACAAATTGTTTCATTCTCAAAACATAAGAAGAGATTAAATGATATGATATTTTGAGCCATGTTGTGAACTAGTATCAATCTCGATCTTCCATCCATACCAATGAAACTTTGATTATTGGTGGTCTTCTTTGATACCGATATGCAATTTTTCCACTTGAGTATGTTTGATAGAAAAATATTAAAAAATATTAATAATATTTTTAGCGACTTGATGATAGGGGATTAGATGAGGAAATTTGACAAAAAATTCTCCTAAAATTTATTAGACCATAATTTGGTAATCACCAAATACTTTAATGTATCAAATGTTTATCTTTTGGCTGGTCAAGAGGCCTATTATTAGGGCCTCTTATTCCATGACATTATTGGTGATACTATTGTAAATCAAGGAGAATAAAGACTAGATTTCAAAAATATTATGCAAAACAATATTTTAACACGATGATATTTTTCATATTACTTTGCCTATATTTCTACCATAATGCACTAGATCAAATCTAGCTTACAACATACATATTTGTACATCAATGTGTCTCTTTATTTCAAGAAGCTCTTTACCTTCAACTTTTTCTTTTCACCTTGTTATGAACCTCTTTTCTCATCCATAAAGATTAGCATCAATTTACAAAAAAAAAAATTGATCTTCTAAATGAATATAAAAGCATTTACATGTATGCTAGAAAATAATTAAATTAATTTACAAATAATTCATAGAAGATAAAATATGCAAATTACTCCAATTTATTCAAAATATAAATCAAACCCTTAAGGTAAGACAACACTATACAATGCTCCTTATTGGAAGGAAGCCACTTCTTACTATATCTCAATATGAGATCCAAATAATACAATATTCTTCTATCTCCTTATGAGTCTCTTGCCTACATCCTACCATTATCACTTATCCATAGATGTGGGATAAATATATTAATATAATATTATAATTTAAGCACAAAATTATAATTTAAGTTTCTATCTTGGGTACCTAACATTCCATCCACCTTACAAATGGTTTCATCCTCAAAATATAACAAGAGATTAAATTATATGATATTTTGAGCCATGTTGTGAACTGATATCAACCTCGATCTTCCACCATCCCAATAAAACTTTGATTTGTGGTGGTCTTCATTGATGTTGATATGCCATTTTACCCCTTGAGTATCTGGAAGTAATCCTTTGGTTCGATGTGTTGGTAATTTTTTTTTCTTGGTCATAAATCTCACTCTTCTTCATCTATACTTGCTTCCATTTGCAATTAGCAACATATTCAATATTTTGGCTCTTTTGGTTCCATGTATGTTCCTCATATTCCTATTGCTTTAAGCGATGCATCTAAGATTTTTGTCGTTCTGGGTGGTGTGAGTGGCAATATGCTACAACCTTAATTTATTGTTTTATCTTCTTTGTCTCCACATTTTTCTCCTCTATTTTAAATTCCTTTACACATTGTTCCCTCATGTGCCCTTCGTTTGACTTGTCCTTGTGCTCTTCTATGTATTTCTTGGACTTTGTTGCTATTTTTACCATAGACTTTGTTGTTGTTGTTTCTTCCATGGACTCTCTGTTGCTACTTATTTCTTGGTTATATTTTAGATTCTAATACTTTTTCCTCAATTTGTTTTCTTACAAGAAATTCCAAATTTTCATCCTTTCCTCTTACATTAGGAAATATCTTGGTATTATTATTTTTCTTTTCGTAAACTAAAACTTCATGAATTTATTTTGTAGGTTAATGTTAATAGTACCCAACGAATTCATCCAAGTATATCCAAGAACAATATCCACATCTTCCATATCAAGAGCATGAAAATTTGAATGTAAACATTTTTGTCCATGGTAATTTTCAAATCTTGAAAATTTTGAATATTCTTACCCTCATAACTTTGATTTTTTTGCTTGAACCTGCAACCTTTTAGCTAAAGCAATATTAATAAAATTGCATCTGCTGCCAAGGTTTATAGAAATAACAACCCTTTCCCTTTGGATGCATCCATAAAATTGAAATATATATATATATATATATATATAGATCAAATAGTTCTTCCTGATTGTTTCTTGGCTTATATGACACAAAAGATGTGCTTCCTTCCACCTACACATTATCATCCTTATACTTTTATTTTGTCACTACACAACCTTTGGTACTTCCTTCCATTGACACATTATTATCTTTATTTTTTCTTTTGCCAATTTCTTCAATTCCCCTAATTTTTAAAATTCCCATTGCATAAAAATATAATTTCAAATTCTAATTGTGTGTATGTAAGTCTAATGGGACTAAATACGTTCACATACCAAGATAAATATTCCCTTTGCAAGTAATTACAAAGCTTCCAACTCCATTTTCGCTTAGAAAATTTTAAAGAAAAATATCTCTACTTCCTCAACCATTCTCTAGCATCACTATCATCCCTTACAGTGAATATTGTCAACTCCATGACCTTGGTTGATACATATTCACACTCAAACTAGCAACTATTAATGACCTACATACTTTTTTTTGGGATACTAACGACCTATGGATTGTGTATTTCTTGCCTTAGCCTAACTAGTAACGACTTGTAGAATATGTAATTTTGACAAATGATAATGGCCTACTATGTGGGCTTTTTTTATGGATTGCCACCAAACTATGAACTAGGTACTACTAAACTATGCACTAGGTATTTCGACACTTAGACTAGCAACTGATAATGACTTACTCTGTAGACTATTTTTTGGTTATGGACTGTGTGCTAGAGTGCTCTCAATTGCAAACTAGGTATTTTATACACTCACTTGCAACTGTCTATTTTTTTGATGCCATTGAATTGTTGCAAAAACTATGGCAACTATCGTTGAAGCTATTGTTGATAGTCGTATGATATTTTTGTGGAAACTTTGACAATGAACTAGGTACTAGACTATGGCTTCCTAGTGTCCTAAGATAAATCTCATTAGCCACAAAGGCTATTTAAGTGAGCATTGCTCTCTGATTAACAATATTATTCCCACCAAGAAATAATTACTAAGAAACCAACCATAGGTTTAGCTCCAAATAATAGATTTTTGTATACCCTCTTAAGGTAAAATACTATTAAATAAGGTGTGGGTTCGCTGACCCTTTTCAATGGCAACACACTCAAACCAATTACTTTGGGGTTCCTTGGGTACTTATTAGAATGTGTTTTAGGGAATATGTAAGCCCAAGTACTTCCCTTAGTTAAGTGGTCAAACCTGATTCTACAAAAAGTTATTAACCTAATGCATGTGCTTATTAAGCACTAAAATTAGGATCTAAATAGTGAACAATAAAACACAACCCTAAAAAGTGCTTTGAAATATTGAAGCTTCTAAGTAAAACACGACCCTAGAAATTTCTTTCAAATAACTAAAGCTTCTACAATGAAATACAACCTTAGAAAGTGCTCTAAAATAACTGAAACTTTTGCAATGAAACACGACCTTAGAAATTGCTCTAAAATAACTGAAGTCTTTGTAGTAAAACATGACCTTGGAAGTGATCTAATACCAATTGTTAAGAACCTATTTTATCATATACAAATATTAGTAATAATTTATAGAAATATAAAAAATATACTTCTTAATGAATATAAAAGCATTCACATGTATGCTGGAAAAAATTAAATTAATTAATTTATATAGAAGACAAAATATGCAAATTACTTCAATTTACTCAAAATATAAGTCAAAATCTTGATGTAGGGCAACACTACAATTATCTTTATTGGAAGGAAGCCACTCACTATATCTCAATATGAAATCCAAATAATATAATATTCTTCTCTATCTCCTTACGAGCCTCTTGCCTACACAAGATAATAATCAACTACTTACCATTACTACTTATCCACACATGCGAGATAGATATATTTATTATAATATTATAATATTAAGTACAAAATTTTAATATACCTAACCCACCTCTCATTCTCATGGGAAATGTGACTATCCAACCTCATATGAGGTAAAATTATCAATTATTTTATAATAATTACATCTCATCAATTAACATAATAATTACACGATAACAAATAATGTAATAAAGTATACCACCCCCTTTATTATATTATTTGGTATAAAGATCAAAAGCCCCTATGATTCCAAGGTTGATACATTATGCTTTGAATCTAGCTCTGGATTTGACTCTAGCTCTAGCTCTAGCTCTAGAACTAGTTATACTAGCACTGGCTCTCCTAACTTTGGCTCTTGCTCTACTAGCTTTAGCTTTAGATAATATCCACTACTTGTGCATATTTGGAATAGTCTTTGGGTTTGCCTTTAGGTCATTACCTCTAGGTCACCTCTAGGTATTTGCCTTAGGGTCATCATTACCTCTGGGTTGCCTTTGGGTCCTTTACCTCTAGGTCGCCTTTGGGTCATCCTCTAGATCTATCTTTAGGTCATCACCTCTGGGAAATTACCACTAAATTATATCTTAGAAATCTTCCTCATCTTCAAAATTTTCCACATGATGTTTCATTGCAAGTCTTCCAAGCCTAGCTTAGATCATATTTTCATACAAAAATTATTTATTTCAAGTTTCCTAATACATTTTTGCATGGAAAACTTATATTCTTCTCATTCAAAAAACTCCATATTCCCTTGTAAAAACTATTCAACATTTCTTTTGCTTTATCCCATTTTGATACATTTATGCATCTACAATTTATATGTATTTTATTGGTTACTTTATTTTTGTGGCAATACTTTTATCTGAAGTGATTATTACCTCCATAAAACTCACAAGGATGTATGTTCTTACACCTAGTTGTCACATATCTAGATCTTCGACAATGAATACAACAACCTATCCTAGGAGCTTTTGCAAATAATTCTTTCTTTATTAATTTAGTATTAATGCTATCTGCTTCATCAATATATCCAAGGCCTTCATTCTTTGGCATTATATCTGGTAGTTTAGAAGTTTTCATACCTTTACCACACCTTCCCAATCATGTACCATTGTATCTCATTTTCTAATTAGTTTTGAACCAATAACTTTGGTATGCTTTTCAAAGCACCCAATTCCTTTATCACAATTTTCATCTCTATCACTATCACCAACAATGTTCAAACATCCAAAAATATCATCATCACAATGACCTTTGACACAATATAAACTATCACTCTCATCATCTCTAACATAATCATTTAAGAACCAAATATCTTCATTAGCATTATGAACTTTGTTATTACCAACAACACTCAAACACTTAACTTCTTAATCATTACTATTTTCTTCAACAATATGAACATTATGGCCTTTATCATGGTCAATATAGTCATTTTATACACAAAATCTATTCTCATCATCTATCTTTAAAACATTTATGTCATAAGTGATATTTATACCTTGTGTAAAATTGCATGTATCATAACAATCATTTGCTACTATTGGATTCAAATCACCAGTATCACACATAAAATCTATCATATAGATAAGGTTGTTTATGTCACAATAAACACCTCCTCTCATGGCCTTTGCCTTCAAACATTATTATATTTACCCTTTCCTTTTACACTTAAATATGTCAAGAGTGATTAATGCCATATATATTGTTTTCACAACTTCAACTAGGAATGAAACACCATTTTCAAGGCTATCTCACAAGTATCAACATCTCTTATAATTAAATGTAAGCAAGACCTTAGTGTTAAGAATTCTCTATTTTCATAAAAAATTCTACCTTCTTAAAAGTAGATATTTCTAGCTTGCTTCTCTCCACTTGTTTTTGATAACCCATATTTTTGAACTTCTACTTGTTTTTTGGTATTGTACTATCTTCTAGTGAGGCACATTTTAGAATGCCAACTTGCTTCCTCTTTGCCTTTGCCTTGTTGTCTAGTAATGTGAACACTTCTTTTTGTAATCTTTGGAATTTTATTTCTTCAATATAATGGTGAGGGTTCCTTATGTCTCCCAAATGGTCCCCTTTTCTATATACCACATTCCTATATACTAAACCTTTTGATAAACCTACTCTTCCTATAAACCCATCAATACATGAAAGAAGCTAGTCCTTAAGGTAAGTGAAAGAAATCAATATGTGGTACCAAAGCAGTACTAAAAAGGATTCATCCTATTAATGAAACCTACTTAAAGAGAAATCCTCATATGTGGGCATAACTTCCATATATACTTGGGTTTTCTCAATTTTAGGATTTACGTCTAAAGAATAGTTACAAATAGGGTAAAAAATAGAGTGAAACAAAATATCACTAAAAAAATGTTCTTAATTCTTCTCGACAATTTATAAGGTTGATGCCTAGATGTCATTATGGTAGCTATATTAGGCTTTAGATGCAATAACTTAACACAACAACATTACCTATAAACATAAGTTAGAGGTGTCATTTATACCTAACATTGTAACTATGCAAAGTAGATGTTTTTTATTTGTGTACCAAAAAGTTTTGTTCCAAAAATTTATTTGAAAAATAAGGTGCCAGTCATTGCCAAAAATACACATTTTACAAAAAATTATATTTCTCCTTGCAAAAATATTCACTATAGACTAGAGGACTCAACTTCAAATACTTTCATTTTTCTTTTGAATGTTTATTACCCTTAAAAAAAACTTCTCCACTTTTCATTTCATAACTTTAAATAATTGCTCATTAAAAAATAAATGCACCTATACCCTTTAATCTCCCTAAATGGACCTTTTAAACTCCCTAAATTATTCTTTGAAAATAAAATTATAAAAAAATTTATTTGAAAATGACCCCCTATAATAATCAAACTCACATATTTCTTCAAAAAAACTTAATTTTCCTTTTCAATGTCAAGTCCCCACCATGCACGTTTTGGCATATAATTGAAAAATACAATTTTAAACAATGTTATACCTTGTATCAAGTGATTTGCATCTAATTCAAGCTACCCACATGGTCTTCTTTAATTATTTTAAAAAATACTTAGAAATTTGTTGTTGCTTTCCCAAATAGAGGCTTTGTTGTTCTACTAGTTCGACACCACTTGAGTAGTGTTTTAATTTTATTTTTCATTCAAGAACTAGGTGATTTTCAAACACCTATTTGTTTGACATTACTTTTCCTCTATATAGATGTTTTCCTATGTATTCAAACTAGAGCATGCTTCACTGCTAATAGTATATGAAAATTGAATTACTTCTTCCTTTTATTTAAGCAAGGAATAGGTTATTTTAACACTCAGACGAGTCAAATGTGGCTTGGACGTCAATAAAATTTTGGACTTGGACATTAACAAGGATTCTTCAATTTATGGAGTTTACAAATATGAAACTAAAACATAAGAAAAATCAGACGAAAGATAAAAAATTTAGATATAGAAAGATGTAGAAAATTTAGGTGCTAATATATATAAGCTCGACTCATCAAATTTTCAAGGCTTCTCACATTCTCATGACCTATTAATAGGCTAAAACTTGCAAAACAATAACTCTAAGAATTTTTTTCTAAGATTTCTCTTTGACAAATAATTCACTCACATAGGACATTTTATTGTATAGCAACAATTGTCCCTTCAATAGAATAGTTGCATCACACAAAATATGCATGGTTTTGATACCAGATGTTGTAAATTAGGGAGAACAAACACTAGATTTCAACAACATTATGTTTTAGCATAAGATGATATTTTTCATATTACTTCATCAATATTTCTACCTTAATACACTAAATCAAATATGACTTACATCATACATATTGTACATTAATGTGTCTATTTGTTTCAAGAGACTCTTAAATGTTTCACCTTCAACTTTATCTTTTCACCTTATCCAACCTCATATGAGGTACAATCATCAGTAATTATCTAATAACTAAATCTCATCAAATAATTTAATAATTGTTATCGTATAAGCTATATTATCATAATAAATCAATATTAAAGTTCTCACACAATGATATACATAAGTATTCAAGCAAAAATATAATCTTACCATATTCCCACAAATCACAAATTAGTATTCTAGTACCAATGAAATATTGAAATTTTTATTACATACATCTCATATGCTTTCTCTACATATAGCCTTTATAAAGACTCTTGAAATTTCAACTTCAACTAACTATTCATCTCCTCAAACTCATGGGAGATATGACTCTTCATATTTCTCATAAGAGAATATATTTTATTGACTTTCTAATAATGACAAACCTCTAATGATGATAAAATCTAAATGACTAATATTTACAAGACTCTTTCACACCACATATTTACATAGTATTTACAAAATATTTACAAGGTTCTTAAAATGTACTTGCAAGGTACCAAATAATGTAATAAACTCCAACACCCCCCTATTACATTATTTGGTATGCTTTCAATCTTTCATTTTAGTTTTGGTCTTCCTGCTCTAGATCTTGTAGTGAATTTGGCTCTTGCATTATTTCCATCTTTAATTCTAGCATGGATTTTGTCCTTTTGATTTTGACTTGTATTTTATTCCTAGATCAATTGCATACTTTTTATTTCTTGCATGATTAAGTGTCAGATCCTTTGTGATCACAATCACTACATGATCCTTTGTGAGCACAATGACTACATGAACCTTTGTGAGCACAATCACTACCATTTATGGATGAATCCATGCTTATCAAGCTCTTTTTCTTTTTGTAGAAACACTTTAGAATTGTAATAATTCGATTCCATTGTGTTTTATTTATCCATCCATAGCACACATCAATTTTATTTATTTATTTATTGACAAAACTATTGAGACCAATTATTTTCTCTACAACTTTTACAACTCTAGAGAATCCAATGTTTCATTTTTTATTCATGCCTATTATAATTGTTCCTTGCTTCCTTTTTAATATTTTTTTCTTATTTTCAATATTACTTGTGCTACCATTCCCTATTGGAAAACTAATATTATCAATTCTTTGTACAAAATTGGTGTCACTATTTCCTATCATAAAATAATTCTAATTAGCTTATCCTATTTCATTATATTCTTGATTGGTTCCAACAACCTTTGTGTGCCTTTTAAGTTCATAATTGTCCTAACTTGAATGCAGTGAGTCATTACTATCCTTATCACAAATGGAATTATTTAATTCACTAATATATTGTTTGTCAATTTTGCCTACACATTATGTACAATCAAAGTATTCATTCTCATTAACATCTTAGAACATGTAATTTTAAATATGGATTGATCAATAGTTATTTTCCCTAAGTGCTTTGTAAGTTGGTTCATGTTCTTAATCATCATTATACTTTCTTTCTTTTTCTTCATGAACCATGTGCCCTCTTGGATTTTCCCATTTTGGATATTGTTGTATTCATGGATATCATTGACGATTTGATTGATATTGTCTTTGTTGATATATTTGAAAAGGTTAATGTATTTGATTCCATTGATTGAGTGAATTATATTTGCAATATCTAGTGATATGTCCTTATTTTCCATTTTTGGATGATGTTGTGCTAGGTAGAGAAGTTTCTTGGCAATATTTTTGTAGAAATGAAAGCATTGTTTGTCATTTCATCTCTTACTTGGTTTTCTATTTTATATTCCTAAAGAATATTAACCAATTCATAAAATGACACATTTTTATTTAACACTTGGAGAGATACAACCAATATTTTAAAATATTCTAGAAGTGCTTTGAGTGTAACTTGGATAAAAAACTTTTCTCCCACTTTCTCTCCCGTAGTTTGAAGCTTTAATTTCAAATTTGCTATCCTTCTAAGAAAATATTCTATGCTCTCACCTTATTTTACTTTTAGTGAATACAATTATGGTTGAAAGTCTAAAATAGTGGCTTCATTCTTTCTCTCAAATATGCTACATAGTTTATCACAAGCATTTTGAAGTTTCAACCTCACTTATATGAGCTTGTATTTCATAAGATATTCCAAATGTTATTAGCATGAGTGCTCTTGCATCTTCTTATCTATATTCATGTTTACCTATGCCATATTTTGAAATGGTTTTATCTTCAATTACTACTTCCCAAAGCTTATAAAAAATAAGTATTGATTTCATATTATTTTTCTAGGGGGTGAAATTAGGTCTTTTTAGTAATTGAGATTTTGAAAAAAAAAAACTTTGTATTTACCATGATATTTTTAGAAAGTTTCTCAAGATAAGATCTAATTTATTTTGCAATTTTTCTTGGATGAGGGGAAGTTTATTTTTATTGTCAAGTAGTAAGCCTTTTGACTCCCTAGTTAATTAAAAAAAAAAACTTATTTTCTTCAAAAATCCTTTTAAGGTTCCTTTTCAAAAAAATTTCTCTTTGGTCAAATCTCTTAGAAGTTTCTTCTTAATTTTTTTTTATTTCTTTTTCAACATTTTTGCCTTCTTTTAAAAGACTTGAATTATGAATTTTTCCAATTCACATTTAGAAAGGATACATTTTGTACCTTATAAAAGTAGCTTTCAAATATTTAACTTTTACCAATGTTCAATACTTTTGCTTCAATTCAATTGCTTTATATTTATTGAAAGGTTCCAAATCAAGAAATAATTCACCTTAGTGTTATTTCCAACAACACATCAATGATTTGAGCATTTTAATTCATAGGATTTTGCTCTAGAATTGATGACTCTCCTTTAGACCTAATATGTCACTATTTTTGCTCCAATCTTCAATGTCTCAATTAATTATTTTTCTTCTTTCAACTCCTCTACGATGTTATCCTATAACTTATTAGGTATACTCTCTCTTCAATAAAATTTTTAACTCCTTTTGTTTCCTCAACTCCTAAAGTTTTCTCCTTTCTTATACATATTCATTTCTTTAGACATCATATTTCTTCTACCTACTAGCATGCTTTTCTCCCAAATTCTATTCCTTCTATTCTTTACATGTTTATTTTGCATGAGTTATCTAGGCTTCTTTACTATTATTGCAACTCGTTATGCACGTCCGCTTCTTCTCCACTTTAGTTCTCCTTGAATGACCTCTTCACAATGCTATTTTTAAGGTGCCTATTCATTTTGATTTTATTCTCTACTATCTCCAAACTTACACATAATTCTTTAAATATTCTCCTATCTCTAACTTGTCTTCCAATATTCTTTTTCAAGCACTTTCAACTCCTCTTTCCTTCTGATCACCTAGACACTTTTAGTCTCATAACCCTTGGATATATGCACCCTATAATCTCAAACACAAACATTTCCTTATGGTGTGGCTCTGATACCACTATTAGCATAAACACTATTTTATAATAATAAATCAATATTTAAGTTCTCATACAATGATATACACAATTATTCAAGCAAATCAAGAAACATACTATATTTTCACATATCACAAACTTAGTATTCTAGTGCTATTGAAGTAGTAAAATTTTTATTACATACATATCATATGCTTGCTCTACATATAACCTTTATAAATACTCTTGACATTTTAACTTCAACTAACTATTCATCTCCTCAATATCACGACATATATGACTCTTCATATTTATCATAAGAGAAATATATTTTTATTGACTCTCTAATAATGACAAACCTCTAATGATGACAAACACTAAATGACTAATATTTACAAGACTCTTTCACACCACATATTTACAAAGTATTTACAAAATATTATAAGGTTCTTACAATGTACTTGTAAGGTACCAAATAATGTAATAAACTCCAATAATAATTACATCATAAAAAATAATGTAATAAAGTATAATAGATACAAGTAAAATTCAAGAGAAATAATGCCCTAGAAACAACAAATATAGAAGGTGATTTAAGGAAAATTCTTGCTCTTGCCCTAAATTTATTTTTGGCATCAACAAAATGAAGTATCCATGTATTAAGATGGAGATCTATTTCAGGATTTATTTCAATGGAAGTGGTAACTTTCTTATCCTTAGATTAATTTAGTTATCAAAGGCTTCACAAGACTCAAGTATAACTTTTTTCTATTTAGTATGAGCATATGTAATTGATTCTTGTGTAAAATTAGAAGCAATGAAGAAAATATCATAAAAACATGAGAAGCACAATAAATGACCATTATATCTCATCTTGCATAGCTTCTTACAAAGGTTTTAGGGAAGGAACAAGTGTGGAACAAGTTGATTAAAAATTACCCATTCCCTAACTACCTTTTGGGTAATGATATAGATATCAAATTATTACATCATGGTTATCCATTTACCATATCATGTGTCACTAGTTATGTAAGGTATTGGAGTAGGTGTCTCAAATGATCCTTTTTAATGACCATATAATTTGTTCAATAGAGCATATAATACCTTAAATCTTCTCAAGTAAAGTGAATAGCCAAACAATATTTCTCCATGGGAGTATATCTAGTTTCTATCAATAATATTGTTTGACTAATATGGCACACCACATATTCCTTATAATTATCATATTGTTGTGTAAGAATAACTCCTTTGGACACATGAGAATTTGAAGTATAGAATATGAAAGACTTATCCACATTTGGAGGGCAAATATTTGGAGGATT
The DNA here is from genome assembly GCA_028583015.1 of Wollemia nobilis. Taxonomy (NCBI): domain Eukaryota; kingdom Viridiplantae; phylum Streptophyta; class Pinopsida; order Araucariales; family Araucariaceae; genus Wollemia; species Wollemia nobilis. Next base: position 4,604,409 of record JAQPPZ010016670.1, read on the forward strand.
CAAGAGAAACTTCTTGAATTCAATAAAATATTTATCATGACTCTCATCCCACTAAAACCAACATATTTATTAAGCAACTAGTTAAGAGGACAAATTTTGAAAGCTAACTCAAGAATGAATCTCGTAACTGCACCTAATTTTCTTGAAAATGACTTAATGTCTTTAATAGTGCATGAGGGTCCGTACAAAAAATAGGATTTGTTTTATCATGATCTACATCTATTCCCCTATGATAAACTATGAATTATAGAAAATTACCAATAGTGACACCAAAAATATACTTTTTTGGGTTGAATTTGACCTTATAGTGATGTATTTGATAAAAATAACACGATGGTCATTGGGTTGGTCAACCTATTTTTTGGATTTACCCAAAAATAATAAACATATGACTCAATTATATTTCTAATAATATCATGAAATATAATTATCATAACCCTTTGATAAGTTACTCTAACATTTTCAACCCAAAAGGTATAACAACACAATTGAATGTGCCCCAAGGTATAGTAAAAAATATTTTGGTTTTGTCTTTAGGGATAATCCAAGTTTATTTATATTTTGAATAACCATCCATAAGGGGGAAAATTGCATACACCATGGTGGAATCAATGATAACATCTATTGGAAGTAAAGGAAAGTTATCCTTAGGACAAGCTAGATTTATGTTTCTAAAGTTCCAACCAATTTGGATAAGATTCTTGTCCCTTTTATTTATTGGAATAATGTAAGACATCCATCCTATATATTCAAGTCTAATAAAGTTGATATGTAATATAATTGAATTTTAATTTTATAAAAATCTTGTATAAGAGGGGAAAACCTCCTTTGCTTTTGTTGGATGGGAGCTACATCCTAAAGTAAAAATATTATATGGACCATAAGATCCTCATCCATTCCAAGTATGTCTAAATATTCCTAGGCAAAGACATCTTTGTATTCTTAAAAAAGTGATAAAAATGGCATGTTAATCTTTGGATGGGTTTATCCCTATTTTGATAATCCATGGAAGCCCAGAGGTACCTATATTAGTGTCAATAGAGGTTTAACATTCACCTTCCTCAAAATGATTAGGAGTAGGAGGAATATTCTCAAGATTATGATTAACCTTGAATTGGCAAACATAATAAAATAAGTTATGGTGGCCCCACTTAGAATTAGGCTTTGTGAGAAACATTTCTTATGATATTTTCATGGGAATAACTCCTCCATGGCATATAAGAACTCCAAGATTTTTTTATCATTAGGTAGGTTAGTGACAAAAAGCATACGGTTTGGTATTTTAAAATATGACTCAATATATTACCCCTTCCTTTTCAATCAAGAGAAGACTTTAATGTGTTACTAAAATGTATAAAAGAGAGGAATGTGAGGTCTAGGATATGTCTCTAATTATTTTATAAATATTCATCAAAGAAGCCATGACTATCATAGCTTTGAATTATGGAGAAAAGTTAACTCAATAAGGTATTTAGTCATACAAGAGGGTGTAAAATCAATAAACATCTTTTACCACTTATTTGATTGGACATATAAAAAAAAATGCTTCAAAGAAGGATATGAAATAGAAGAAAAATGAAGAGACATTTTTCTTGACTTTCGAGCATTGCTCATTTGTGTAGATTAATATTACCTCTTTAAGTGGAGATCATGGTTGGGGAGAAATAGTTGAACCATTACAAGAAAAATTGAAATTATGGATAAGCTTAGGATAGAGAGTCATCTTTAGACCCATAAAGGAGAGAAACAAACTTAGAAAACATAGGCAAATATGATTTAGCCATAATTACCACTTTAAGTGGTGATTCTGGCACTATAGGTCAAACAATATTTTTTTGGGTAAATAGGAACTTTAGGAAGAAAATAATCCTCTAACATATATATATAGCCAATTAATTAAATTTAGGTTGGGCATAACAACTAGGTGAAGCATCCATATAGAAATTTTTATTAGAATATCTTTTAACATGAGTGAGGTGTTATAGAAAATGTATAATTTATGTTTCATTATTAAATTATGGATGCTCTATTGTAAAATTAACAACATCAATATTTTTTTGCTTGTATACTTAAAAATAATGCATTCAATTTTTCTAATCATGTAATATGCATACAAGTTATCAACATCTCTATTAGAAATATCACATGCATTTATTTTTGAATGAAAATTATCATCATTTAAGACAAGATCTTCCATATCACCTATTTGTAATTCCCCATATCAACATTAGACACATGACTATTAGATGAGACACTTAGTTTCAATATTACAAGTAATATGTCTATTATTATCACTACTACTATAGGTTTTCTTCCATACTATTGTTATCTTCACAATATATTGCTTAATTTTATCAGATTCTTCATGAGCCTTGTGTAATCTAGCCAAACTTGGGTAAAACAAAATAGGGTCTTCTCACATCTTAGAATTTAAAAAGGATGGAAATTTATTAGATTTTTCTTGTGGGTGAAGATGAATAATATCTATGTTTGGATGATCATATTTTTATTCATCTCTATCCTCAAGGCATTTGAAACAAAATTTAGAATGCCCCTTGTATAACTTTCTTCAAGAAGTCTACCAATATTTATGCTTATATATATGAACATTTTACATTTCATCCAAGGATATAAATCCTCTTCAATGGTAATTTTTTTATCCTCATAAGCAAACTTAACCACTTGACTTATTGAAAAATTCAATGCTCTCATCTTACTTATGTACGGTATTCCCAACAATATATTGTAATTGGTCTTGAAATCAAATAGCATAAGTATTGCACTAACTTACTTGGGATCAATAAAAATAGGTAACCAAATGCAACCAATAGGATCTTGAGGGTGCTTGTTATAATCATAACATGCTCATAGGGAATGTTAAGGCAGTTTATTAAGGATATTAGAATGACACATGTACCACTTTCTTCATCAACCAAAGCACTATGGATAACCATGTCTTCATGAACCACAATAATAATCAATTATGGGTTATCATACCTAGATAAATAGCCAACAATAATCATGTTTTTTTGGAGAAAATATTTTTACCAAATTTAGGTTCGTAAATGTATTAATACAAATATTTTCTCTATATGATTAAATGTATTGCACTTCATACAACCTTGGAATGGTAGGCATTGATTTTAGAACCCTAGGTCTTGACATCTCCATCTTATCTAAAACATATTTTAACCTTTATTTTTGGTAAGGATATATTCAGAGTAATTCAAGGTATGGGATCTTAGAGGGAGTCATAGGAAAGTTCTTATAATATCCTATATTTAAGTTTTGCTCATGAATTCCTTTAGAAGATATTATTTGGGTTGATGTAGATCTGCATGGTTTTCTATTACTATAGCCAATATTACCTCTTTAAGTGGTAATTATATTCTAATAGATGTTTTGCTTGCAAAAGCATTCATACTCTTGGTTGAGGTGTTGTTGGGAATAATTTGTGTAGTAGATGTTTCAATACTTGTACTTGGTTCCTCAATGGTTAAGGGAGGGTTTTAAATTTTATTACTGATAGTTTCATTAACCATTGCTTGAGTATATTCTTTTGATTTATCTTTCTTCTCTTTTCCTTCCTTTATAGGTTGCTTTTTCTTATACTAAGGTGCACTTCTAGTAATGGAAGCTATCTTCCATTCTATATTTTATATTGTTTCATGATGAATATCAAGTATATTGACATATGAAGACAGATTGGTTTGGCCATATATATATTTACCAGTTGAACTTCAAAATTGAGTAAAATATTGATTGATTTGTAAAGCATTTTGTGGCTTAGGTGGGGCAATAATTTTTTGTTGATTTTGATTTGAGTGAGATCCATAAATTTGATTTTTATTACTCTAGTTAGACCTAGTGTTATAATATTTACCTCCATTGTTGTACCCTTGCCATTAATTGTATTTCACCTTTTGATGTACCCTTGCCATTAATTGTATTTCACCTTTTGATTACCTCCATTATTATACCCTTGGCCTTGATTGTATTTATATCAATTAGATAAATGTTATTGTTATTGGGGGTAGAAGTCCCTTGATGTTCATGGTTAGGGAATGGGGTATTATAGATTTCTAACATTCGACAACAATGATGATTTTATTTCCTTTGTAAATCTCTAAATTTATCATTAAAAGCTTTAATCCTATCTTGCTAGATTTTATTATGATTAAAGTTAGGCCCAGATGTTTTTCCATGATAAAATTTTCTAAGTTCTATACAACTACTTTCCTCAATCCTAAAGGTCTTATGCCAAAAATAGAATAAATTTATATTGTGTCATTCATGCATATTAAATATATCATTATAATTATAGCTTTTAATCCTAGGGATTGAATACATATTGAGAGCGTCTTCATGAGTCCACTGAGACATTGTATTCTTAGATTTTAGGCCTCCTTAAAATTTAGTGAATAAATTAAGTAGAGTTCCAAAAATATCTATTTGATGTAATTTTTCATGAACATCAATAGTGCATACCCTATCCCCTATAGCATTTTTTTTAGGGTTATCGGTCTTGGGATTGTTTTTAGGATTTTTCTTTTCCTTGTATTCAAGGACTTATACAAAAGGTAAGACTTTCTTCAAAGTAGGACAAACATAAGGATTATGCTCAAGAACTTTGTCTTGTATTGACTTCTTTAGCCTACCCACAAACATATTAGGAAGCATGTATTCATTAATTTGGATAATAACATTTGATTTTAACTTTTTTCATCTCTTATGAAATTCTCCTATAGATTCATCAGGTTATTGTTTACAATTTATAAAAGTAGATATAACTTCACATCATAATCATATTCTTGTTTAAGCTTTTTAAAAATGACTTCTAATGAATTAATAGAGTGACTAGACAAAGAATAAAATCAATCAAGTGTAGTACCTACTAAGGCTCTAGAAATTAGCTTAGATAAGGATTATTCATTACTCAACCAATTCATATAGAAGGAAGTTAATTTATCTACAAATGTCTAATTTGTTAGTTTTATTATAGAAAAAACTTGGGACCATGTCTAGATAAATCCATGGCCTCTATATCTAGTGATAAAGTTTGACATTGTTGTTTCCTTAAGGTAATATCAGAGGATATAAAAACAACCCTCTAGGACTTAGAGGGGAAGGAGGAGAAGCATAGATATATAGGAAGGAGTTATAACTTGAACCACAAGATTTCAATTAGTTATATTCATTATTAGTTATGTAATACATTACAACAAATCTTGCATCTGCATATTATATTCTTGCCTTATAGCTTGGATCTATTTATCAATGTCCCTTTTTTTACTATCTAATTGCTATACTATTTATTGTTGCATACTAGTAATATACTCATCAAATAGGATTTTATAAAATGACCTAGAGATAACTTTTGACTATTGTGGAAATGTATGTGCACTCTACATTTGCATTTATACTATGTTTTTTTATGATTACCTCTTTAATTGATGACTGTCATAAAACACTATGTCCTTCTTTAGAAGAAAATATAGGCATTCCTAGGGCCACATCCTAAGACCCTAGGAAACTAGTAGGGTTCAACATAATATTTTATCAAATTTTTATCATAATCTTCCTCAGCATACCTATTGGTAACCTCCTCTATTTTAATATCATAATCATTATCATAAGAGGGTTGGTGATGATAGATATATTTATCAAATGGTATAAGAGAATATTCCAAATGCTCTGGATCTTTCTATTTTTGCTTCTTCTTGGATTTAGTGGTTATACCAACACCTAAATAAGAATAGTAAGGGAAAATAATGGAAGGGAGAGGGTACCCACTAGAAATAAAGGTTTAATAAATCAATCCCTAATAAAAATACCAAAACAACACCCTATTAAATCCTAGTGACTAAAAACAAAAATAGATAATTAAAAAAGATAGGTTCATGTTGGGTTCACCAAATGCTATACAAAATGTTGTATCACTTATAATAGCTAGTAAGAACCAATACCAACAATGCAATAAACATATTCTAAAATAATAAAGCATAAAAAAAACAATATTCTAGTGGATAGTAGTGTATAATAGCATTGAGGAAAGCATATTCTACACTAGATTACTAAATATCGACTTTTGATGTATGAGGCTAATGCAAAAAGCAAATCCTAAAATTGGTGGCAATGCAAAGCAATAATAAGACTATTACTAACCAAACCTTGGTTAGCATATCACCATAGTAAGAAGGGGAGATAACACCTAGGATTATGTAGAGGACTTAAGAAGCTTAGAAAACCAGTCCATTAATGATAAGCTCTATCTTTAGCTATAACATCCTAGTGGAGCACTCCATTCTCTCTATGGAAGGCATCAAATCAATAGATAAAGGCTTTATAGATTTTTACAAGGTCTAGAGAATTTTTTCAAGTGAATAGAAAACATTTAACATAAGAGATAAAAGAAAGAAGACATTTGAAGTATAAAGATTGTTAAATAGAGGATGAGAAAATGAGAAGTGAAAATGAGGATTTTTAGGAAGGAGAAGGAAGTTTCCCTTTATATTTGATGGTCATAATACATATTTTTAAATCTATAAAATCATCATTTTTGGTCCAAAATATTTGGTATCTTAACCCCAAGAATGTAAACACACTAGGGTTTTGATGATATGACAAAAACCTAAGTTTCGAAAAATGACCACAATCACCACTAAAAGTGGCAATCATGCAACATTGATTTTTTGGACTTGTACTTTGGAGGACATGTGTCAACATGTGTTCTCATTATGCCTATGATCTAACTCAATAATTTGATGATCATCCACACACAAAATAACAAGAAGAAAATTATAGAAAGTGACACATAGGAACCTTAGAAAGGAGTAAATCTCTTTGGTTGACTAGCTCACTACTATCCTACCCAAGGACTAACAAAGTTAACCCTTATCCCAAATTAGGAAACAAAAGCTCTCCATCATCTATAAGGTAGTTGTTAGTGCTATTTTTACAAATAAAAAAGTCATTTATGAAATCCATAACCAGATGTAGAATGTCCATGGATGCCCTAATTGGAGATAAGAGAGAATGAATCTATGGTAGTTCCTATTTAGGTGTTAAATGTTATACTAGAAGTTATTATTAAGGATGATATGATCAAGCATGATATAATGATTCTTAAAAGCAAAGGGTTAATATGGAAGTTCCATAATATTGGCCAAGTTTTTCTAAAATTTAAAATTAGATCAATTGGAAGTGGGGCTTGAATTCAAATTATTCCTTAACTTTTCATTCAAAAGGATTTTACCCTATCATATTCTCTAAATCAAGAATCAAGGATGACCTGTATTTAATACCATGGTGTGAGAATTAAAAGGCTTTTGGTATGGGTTAATATTTTTAGACTTCCATATTAACTTATCAATAAGAAGGTATTGAAGAATATTGACAATACTATAGGGGTGTTCACCTAGGAGAAAGGATGTTGTATGCATGTATTACCATGGATATTTTAGAACCATTTCCATAATTTATTAATGTTATATATGAATAAAGGGAATGTGAACAATAAGTGGATTATGAAAACATTGCATTATAATGTTGCAAATATTATGAGATTAACTTGTGATTTACCCAATAATGGTCAACCAAAGTTATGTTACTTCCATTTTATATGTCTCCAAGACCTTTATTTCTTCCAGATGGTTATGTTATGGTGGGATGAAGTAAATTTTGAAAGATCATGTATGTACAATTTTATTCAAAATATGAAATATCTAAAGAAGCAAATGAAGATTTGGAATACCAGATATTTTGGGAAATTTTTTAAAGAAAATAAGAAATTGAGTCTAAGCTCAAAAATTTATAAGAGATAACAAAAATCGATGTAATCAATTAGGATTCTTATATGAAAGAAAAATAATTACATTTTGATTACCATAATGTATTTAAAAAGAAGTCATATTGATTCCAAAAATTTGGGAAGAAATAGATCAAAGAAAAAAATAGAAATACTAAGATTTTTCATGCTACAAAAAGAAAAATTCTATTTGTCAAATCAAATTGTTTTAGCTCTAGATAGAAGAAATATTGATGAAGAAGAAGATATCAGGAAGGAAGCAATCAGATATTTCAAAATATGTTGTTAAATATTGGGCAAGATAAAGGGACATAATGTATATTCCATAAATTATCATATAGGCACAAAATAAAAGCCAGATGAAGAAGATATCTATGGAGGATCTATATGAAGTAGTTTTCTTTTTCCATCCTAACAAGACACCAAGCCATAATGGATTTCCTACAATTTTTTTTTTTAAATTTAGATTTATTGAAGAGTCATATGTTGGTTGCGGTTGAAGACACTTAGAAAAGGAAGGCTACAACAAGTGAGATCAATACCGCTTTTATTACATTGGTTCCCAAGAAAGGTGAAACAAATATTTTGATGATCTTGATCCAATAAGCCTTTATAAGATAATTTATAAGACCATTTAAAAAATTATGCGAAATACATTGAAAAGCATTCTAGACTATGTTATCCTAGAGGAACAATGTGATTTTATTCATGGTAAAAAAATTCTTGATTGTGTAATAATTACATAGGAGGCCATACATTATCTTTATTATATGAAAACAAGGTATGCTTATGAAATTAGATATGAACAAAGCATATGATAGGGTTTGTTGGAGTTTTCTACATGATATTCTTAAAATGTTTGGTTTTGATCAAGGTTGTTGTGAATGGATTAAATGTTGTTATAACACTAAAATATTCTATTATGATTAATTGTTCTCTTACTAGTTACTTAAAGTCATATTTTGGATTTTTTCAAGGTGATCCACTATCTCCTTACGTATTTATTATTCTTGTGGAGGCATTAGGAAGATATTTTTTAAAGGAAAAAGTGGAAAGAAAATGAAAGGTATTCAAGTTGCAAAAAATGGTACCTTCAAATCTCATCTTCAATTTGTTGATAATATTTTTCATTTGGGCCATCCCTCAGTTAGTGGGACCATGGATTTTAAATTAATATTATCATTCTATGAGAAGGATAGTGGATAATTGGTTAATTCTAAAAAATACAATTTTTTTCACTAACATTGCCCTCAATTTACAATAAATTATTGTGGATATTTCATGGTTTAAAATTGAAACATTTCAAAAAATATACTTGGGTATTCCTTTGTTTTACAAGGGAAATAAAAAGGAGCTTTGGATCTCTTTTTTTGAATGGAATGAAAGCTTGTTTGGCAGGTTGGAAAGGTAAGTTCTTAACCATGGTGGGAAAGATACAACTCATAAAGACTACATTTCCATGTATTCTTATTTATATGATGTTATTTTTGTTGGAATATATTACATTATTTAGTACATACTAATGTACCACCTTGGGTACATATTTATATTAGGAATGTGTCTTAGATTAGGGTTTGAGTATTTACTTTATGCAATGTAATAAATACACAAGTATTGCTAGACTATGCAAAGTATTTAATGATGTAAATGTGCATGTTAGTCCATGTGCACATGAGTCCATAGAAGAGGAAAGTGAAGAGTCACAGGAAGATAGAAGGTCAAGAGTACTCATATGAAGATTCACTTCTCATTATATAAATAGGCATATATGTAAGTGTGATATACACACATACACATAATGTAGAGGAGAAGTAAGGTAGAAATACGATGTAGAGCATGTATAAAGTATGGAGAGTTTGAGATCTCCATTCTATATCAAAATACTATTTTTGTGAGCTTTTGTTAATGGTAGTTTTCTAAGTTATTGCAAAAGTCTTTCATGAGTTTTATATGCTTTAAATATTGCCATTATCTTATATTTGATATAGTATGCTTATTATAGATATTGTGGTTGATTTTCATTAAGTATTTAGTATCAAATCTAACAGTGGTATCAGATCCACAAGGGAGATTTATAGGAGATAGAGAGATCCACAAGAGAGATTAAGAGGAGATAGGGAGATCTCACTTTCAATTTTTTTAAAATTGATTTTTGGCTAGAGTCCTTCCACAAGGTTGTAGGAAAACTCGTGAAGACTAGGACTCAACAAATATTTATTTCCACTATATTGAAGGATATCTAGTGAAGGTATTAGTTACAACAATAAAATAGGAAATTGAAGATTGAGGGGACCCAAGAAGGAGGTCCTCATAGAATATTGGAGATCATGGATTGAGGAGACCTAAGAAGGAGGTTCCCATAGAATATTGAATATTGTAAATTACAAATTGAAGAAAGAAGAAACCAACTCTATTATAGATTGAGAAGGAGACCCAAGAAATATGTCTCATTGAATAAATTCTAGATTTGGAAGATAGAATATTGAAGATATAAGATAGAGGACGACTGAGCTAAAATTTTGAGGGTAGATGCCTGGAAAACCCTAGAACGTCTCCACCAATTTTCATATCATTTGGAGCAACACAGATCCTAGCGCATCCCTATGTGTGAATGATATATTTGGCAAGCGACTATGCGAGGGTTTCATCTGGGTTGAGTGCAAGCAGCTCCAGAGGTTGGTTTTTAGGGCCTACGGGCCCTAGCGACCAATATTTTTGTGGTTTATGCTCAATATTTTAGCAAGAAATGTTGCAGGGGATACAAGATGGGTTAGAAATTTGTCTTTCAACAGATCATACTATGAACTTGAGTGACAATGACTTCCAATTTGCTGCACAAAAGAAAAGTGAAAACCATACCTTTCCACGACGTCTAGGGCAAGGATTAAAGAGATCACGAAACAAGTTTCAAGCAGTTGATCAAAAAATGGCTCATATCTCAAGTGAATCTGGTGCTAAGGTGCACCCACAAAATAATTCTACTATGAAAACCCCTATCAAGGGTAAGAATTTCGAAGACTCGGTCCCAAAAATGAATTTTAGGGATGCCCTTCGTGGTGGACAGCCTCAACCCAATGCTAATATCAATATTAGGGCTTCCCATAAACCTCTAAGAATGCCTAAGATTGATCCCAGGAAAATGGAGTCAGGATGTCTTAAAGCAGCTGATGGAACTCCTATTGTTAAGCTTGATATGGGTAACATTCAGACTGGCATTGAAGATTTGGAAAAAAGAGGACTAATTTGTCGGTTCGTGGGTTTTCGTCCGAGTCTATCTCGCTTTCAAAGTTTGGGCTGCAAAAAGCTGGAAAACTAAAGGTGAGTTACAAATCTCTATTTATCCAAATGGTTATTTTCTTGTTTTATTTGCTAATAATGAAGATAGAGAGAAAACTTTTCAAGGGGGTCCTTGGTTTTTTGGAAGGGTAGGGCTTTTCATGAAGCCTTGGCATACTAAATTTAAAGCCGAAGAAGAGATGCCTTCTATAGCTCCCGTGTGGGTTAGACTCTTTGGCCTCCCTATTGAATTTTGGAATCCTACTATTTTTTCTTCAATTGGAAACTCTTTAGGAACTTTTATGATGATTGCTGATTGTACTCAAAATTTTGAACATATTATTTATGCTCGGATTTGTGTTTTAATGGATTTTGACAAACCCCTACCTAAAAATATCACATTACAATTTGGGGAAGACACTTGGGAGCAAGTAGTGGACTATGAGAACATTCCTTTTCATTGTAGAATTTGCCATGAATATGGTCATTTGGCTAGTGCTTGCCCAAATAAAATTCCTGATCAAAAGAAAGAAGATATAAACTCAGCGAGGTTTCCAAATACCTAAGAAGAAGAACACTCGAGAAAAACCGAGTTATGAAGGATCAATCAAAGTCATCTGCTAATATGTTTGAAATCCTTTCCACAAATGATGTCCCAAGTGAGGAAGAGGAAATAATGGAAACTAAAATCTTAGAAACACAATTTAAATATGAAGGGAAGAACTCGAAGACAAACCAAAAAATCAAAGGTTTTCAACGAAAAAAAAAGGAGAAAATTTACACAAGAAAAACAATATTTCAAATGTCAAAACTTCAAATAATGCAGGTCCCAATATAGACTCCGTTGAACCATCTAGTAAAATTTTGGTTGTGTACGAGCATTCTTCAAGGTTAGAAGCCATCTCAGATTCAATTGGAATAAGTCAAGAAATAGGGAAAAAAAAATTGAAGATGGATTCTAATCAAAAAGTAGGTCGCAAGACCAATCAATATCATATGGTAAAAGAAGGTGAAAAGCTTGTAGAGGAAGGTAATATTAATGCCCTTCCCAAATTTTTTAGCCCTGGTATTAATGAAGATCATCACTTGGAATATTAGAGGACTCAAAGGGAGTCTTTCAAAACAAAATGAAATTAGAAGAATGATTCGGATAAATCATCCACATCTTGTTTTCCTTCAAGAAACAAAGATGTCAATGGAGGATATGGACTTAATTGCCGATAAAATTTGGCCAGCTGGAAAAGTGGTTTCCCTCAGTTCCCAAGGGACTTCGGGTGGCATTGCTTGTCTTTGGGACCCAAAAGAGGTAGTTATTCACCATATGATTGGCAGTTGGGGTTTGTTGGCTATAGCTATTCAAAGTAGACATTCCAACCAGATTATGCTCTGCATTACTAGTTTATGCTCCGACTTCTTTGGAGGAAAAAAGAAGACGGTGGAAGGATATTACTCATATTATCTCTCATTTTCCTAAAGCTTGGATCTTGATCGGAGGAGATTTCAATACCATCCTCTCTCTGGATGAGAAAAGGGGGGGAAATAGAAATTTGGACAAAAGCACTGACCTCATGAGCGAATTTATTGCAAACCTCCATCTTGTGGATATCCAACCAGATAATGGCCTTATGACTTGGTCTAACAGAAGGCAAGGCTTAGCTTGTATAATGGAGAGATTGGATAGGTTTTTGCTCTCTAAAAATTTCTTAATCCATGGTCACATTCCTAAAGTGAAGACTCTTAATAATGTTGGTTCGGATCATTGGCCGATCATGGTGGAAATGTGGAAAACCAATGTGAGTTTCTCTCCTTTTCATTTTCAATTAATGTGGCTTAGAGACATTTCCTTTAGACCTCGTGTGCAACAATGGTGGAAGGAAGGTAAACCTAGGCATGGGACTAAGATGTTCTATTTTGCCAAAATACTGCAATACATTAAATCCAAAATCAAGACTTGGAAGCTGGAAAGAGTTTTGGGATGTTCATAAAAAAAAACATGAAGTTATTGCTCATCTTGAAAATTTGAATAAGAAAATCCGTTTAGATGGCCTCACAGAGAAGAGAAGTGCAGATGAAATTAAACTCACAACTCAGTTAGAGGAATGGGAAAAAAGAGAAGAAATCTTATGGAAGCAAAAATCTAGAATTCATTGGCTCAAAGAAGGAGATCGAAACACAAATTTCTTCCACAAATCTCTTCTAGCTCGAAGATCTCACAACTTTATTTCTTCCTTAAAATCAGATTTTGGAGATGTTGTTTATACTTGGGATGGCATGAACTCTATTGTTGTTGATTACTTTTCCAATATTTTTGCTGCTACTCCTCTTGACTCAGCTTCTCAACATAATGTTCTTCAAGCAATCCCTTCTCTTATCACTTCTGAGGAGAACTCTATTTTGACTACTCCTATTACTATCAATGAGCTTCAACAAGTAGTTTTTAAAATGAAAAAAGGGAAAACCCCAGGTCCTGATGGTTTTCCTATTGAGTTCTACCAAGATTTTTGGGATATCCTTCATGTTGATTTATTAGAGGTGGTGGAAGAAGCCAGGAAATCCAAAGAAATTTTGAAGGTTATCAATAAAACTTATATTACTCTTGTTCCAAAAGCTCAAGAGGTTGATCATATCTCAGCTTTTAGACCTATTGCTTTATGTAATGTTCTTCTCAAAATCATTACTAAAATCATGGCAGAAAGGTTGAAGCCTCTTTTGCATAAGATTATTTCCCCGAGCAAGGGGGTTATGTGGAAGGACGTCAAATAGTAGATGAGATAGTTCTTGCTCAGGAAGCCATCCATTCCATGGATATGCAAAATTCTCCTTCCATGTTCATTCGGTTAGACTTATCCAAAGCTTATGACGAGTGGATTGGCACTTCCTTATCAAAGTTTTGAGGCAATTTGGTTTCTCTAAGGATTGGATGGATTGGATTATGGGATGTATCTCTTCAGTTTCCTACTCAATTCTCATCAATGGCGAGGCCTTCTCGGTATTTCCCAGCTTCCAGAGGTATTAGGCAAGGTGACCCGCTATCCCCTTATTTATTCATCATTCTTGTTGAATGCTTGGGTAGGACTATAACCAAAAAGAGGGAAAACAAAACCCTTGAGGGAGTTACCATTGCTCATGGAGCTAGACCTATCTCTCATCTTCAATTTGTGGATGACTCTACTCTTTTAGGTAAAGCTACTATTAAGGAAGCTTCTAATATTAAGCAAATCATTAGCTGTTTTTCTAAGGCTCTTTGGGCGGTTGATCAATGAAGACAAATCTAAAGTTATTTTTTTTCTGCTCTGCTAGACAGGAATCCATGGTCTTGGATAAATTAAGATATAAGAAGACCTCTCTTCCAATCACTTATTTAGGTATTCCCATAAATATTCAAAGGCAAAAAAATAAAGATTGGAATTGGTTGTTGGACAAAGTCAAGAAGAAAATTGGAAAGTGGACCAACAAGTGGCTTTCTTCTAGGGGTAGAATCACCTTGGTAAAATCAGTCCTTCAAGCTATTCCTATTTATGTTTCTTTCATTTTGAATATCCCAAAGGTTGTTCTTCGAGAATTGGATCAAATCAGTCATCGTTTCCTTTGGAGTGGTACTAAGGAGAAAAGAAAATGGGCCTTGGTGAAATGGGATACTTTATGTCTTCCTAAGAGTGAAGGGGGGTTAGGATTCCGGTCTTCAATTAATAACAACAAAGCTTTAGCTGCTAAATTATATTGGAGGATGTTGCATAACCCCAATGCTCTTTGGGCCAATAATCTCCGTGCTAAATATGCTGAGAACAAAAGTCCTGAAGACCTTGTTCGCTATCAACTTCCTACCAAAGGTTCTCCCATTTTAGGAGTTCTTAAGACTGGTGAGGATTTGATAAAGAAAAAATTATTTTGGATCATTCATAATGGTCAACATGCAAATTTTTGGACAGATTCTTGGGATGGTCACAAGCCTTTGATAACTCAGTTTCCCGATTGGAGGCCTTGGATGGAGGAGCTTCATCGAGCTAATTGGATAAAGGTGGCTAATTACTATCGGTACCATACTGGTAATTCAAATGTTGGTAGATATTGGATCCCTATTGAGGACTGGCCTATTCAAATCCTAGAAAGGCAAAGACAAGATATCCAAGGCATCCTTCATATGAGATCCCTCTCTTGGTCCCATGAAAAAGATTGTTTTGGATGGAACAACACTACTAAGGGTGAGTATTCGAGTTGCTCAAGGTTATTTGACCTTATGCCATAATAATCCCAACCATTCTTCTGACATATTTTCTCGATTGTGGGCTCAAAAGCTCTGGCCTAAGGTGAGGTTCTTTAATTGGCTTTTATTGCATCGTAGGGTGCTTACTTGGTGAGCAACTTATGAAGCGTGGTTTTCATGGCCCTTTTAGATGTGAAATGTGTGAAGAGAATGTAGAAAATATCAACCATATTTTTATTGAGTGTACTTTAGCCTCTGAGCTATGGAGGAGAATGGCCACTTTACTTGGCTTACAGTGGTCCAATTTTTTTACTTTTGAACGACTTTGGAGGGATTGGCCTAATCAAGAGGGTGTTGATCATTTTATTAGGCAGTTAGTTTGGATGGGTTCTACCATTCTTCTTTGGAATATTTGGAATGAAAGGAACAACCAAATTTTTAATCAAGATAGGAAGGATATTCACTATATTTGGCAAAAGACCATAGCCAACTTAGTTGAATCAGTCCATCAACTCCTTAATCACCCCCAAAACTCCCACCAAATATGGGATCAAGTGATGCAAATATTGAAGATTAAACCTTCTAAGGGCAACCAACTTAAAGGGAATGTGAGTATTAGTAATATGGATAGGACTAGAAATTGGCAACCTCCTCCTAAGGATTTTGGAAAAGTCAATACTGATGGAGCCTCTAGAGGGAACCCTGGAAAAGCCGATGTGGGAGGAATTGGTAGACTTTCGGATGGCTCCCTGGTTTTTACTTTTCTTTGAGAATTTGGGTATTCTTTCAAATAACCTTGCTTGAGGGGTATGGTATCCTCGAGAGGTCTTCAGGAGGCTACTAAGGTTGGATGGGAAAAGGTGTTAGTTGAGTCTGACTCTCAACTTATGATTAATCTCTTGAAGACTCCTTCTAAGAATCATAAGGTGGATTGGAGAATAAAAAGAATTATTGAGAAGATTCGGTTAATCCAGATGGGATTTTTGAAAGTTGATTACAATCATGTGGTTAGAGATCAAAACAAGAGTGTTGATGCTTTAGCTAATTGGGCTTTGGACAAAGGTGATCTTACTTGTTATGGCCACCCTCCTATATGGTGGGCTTCTCAAATTAGGGAAGCTCTTCTTTCTATCATTTCTTTGGATGGCTCCAATTATGAAGGTACCTAGTTTCTTCTTGTTTTTTTTTTTTTTCTTCTCTTTGGTTCATTCAGTTTTTTTTTTTAGTTCCCTAGCTCATTCTATTCTTTATTTTGTTTCCTCTGTTGATTCTTGCCTTAATAGTCTTCTGGTCTAGATAGGTCATTGTTTTGTTCATTTTTTTTTCTTTTTTCTTTTTTTTGTTTAGTTTTTTAAGGTGGGTGGGTTCTTTTGTTTTGTTTTGTTTTTGTGTTCTTTGTGTTGTTTTTTGTTGTTTTGTTTTTGTTTTTTTATGTTTTTTGTTATTGTTCTTGTGTTTTTTTCGTTCTTGTTCTTGGGTTTCTCTTTGTTTGTGTTATTTCGTGTTTTTATGTGTGAGTGTTTTCTATGTATTTTGTTTTTGTTTATTGTCTGTTGTTGGTTGTTTTTTATTTTTATTTTTATTTAATTTTTTAGGTTTTGGTTGTGTTTATTTTTCATGTTTTTTTGGGTTATGTCTTTGTAGTGTTCTGTTGTTTTTGTCTTGTTTGTGTTTTGTTATGTGGTTCTTGTGTTTTTCTATGTGGTTTGTGTTGTGGTTTCTTTTATCTTATTGTGCGTGTTTGGTTGTGCTTTTGTTTTTGACACACTCAAGGAGCATGTTTTTTATTTTATTTTATTATTTTTGTTGTTATTTACTTATTTTTAAATTGGTTTTGTGTGTTTGTTTGCTCCTTGAGTATGTCAAAGGTGGTAGGCCGGGTCCGAGTCCTGGGCATTTTTGGTGGAATGGATACCCCTGCCTCCTTGGGTCTTACCCGAAAGTGGCATCCCTTTTGGGATGTTTTCCACAAATAAAAAAAAAAAAAAGATAGAGGAGGACTAAGAAAAAGTCCTATTGAATATTTGAGAAGCTGCAAAATTTGAAGACCCAAGAGAAGAGGTCTCAAGCAAACTTGGAAGGAGAAAGAAGAAGAAGGCTAGAGAAGCCCTATTGAAGAAGTTGAAGAAGTGGCCATTGGAGAAGATTTGAAGAAATCTCAAGGTAGAAGATTGCAAGTAGGAGAAGCTCCTGAAAAGAAGAATTTGGGATAATTATCACCATCCGAAAACAAGCCCAAAAGGAAGAAGGATTTGGCAAGAAGTTTGCCAAATTTTGGAAAGGATTTTTGAAGATCTCAAGACATTCAGATTCTTGAGGAAGAGGCCAACAAATAGGCCAAATTTGAAGTCAGAATTTGACAAGAATATTGAAGGAGAAAGAAGATAGAAGAGGCCACCAGATTTGAAAGTTTTGAAGATAACCATAAAGGATTTGAAGGTTGATTTACGGAGAAGAAGATTGCTGATTTTTGTAGTAGAAGTTGAAGAGTCACAGGACAACAAATTGAAGGTGACATAGAGCTGCAAATTGAAGAAGAATTGGGTAGATTTTGAAGTGCCCTTGAACAACCAATTGAAGGAAGGCTTGACAGCAAAAGAAGGCAACAATCTAGAGGAATTGAATGTTGTTTTTGGATAGCAAGATAAAGAAGAAGAAATCATATTTAGAGAGCAACAAATTGAAGGCTTTAGCACTGCAAAATTGG
Organism: Wollemia nobilis; assembly: GCA_028583015.1. NCBI lineage: Eukaryota > Viridiplantae > Streptophyta > Pinopsida > Araucariales > Araucariaceae > Wollemia > Wollemia nobilis. The sequence continues at coordinate 4,622,403 of JAQPPZ010016670.1, forward strand.
TCAGCATTAGAAGGAGAAAAGAGGGCTGCGATTTGGAGAAGTTCAGGGTAGATTTGAGAGAGCTTTGAACAACAAAGCATAGGAATATTTGGTAGCATTTGAAGGAGGATAATTTTTGCAAATTATAAATACATTTGGACAGCAAGAAGGCAACATTTGTAGCTGCAAATTTTAGAGGTTGAGAGAATACATTCAGAGGAGAATTGAAGCTGCAACAATCAGATTTTTAGGTAGCAAGTTAAAGGCTAAGAGGCAAAAAATTTAGGCAGCAATTAGAGCTGCAAAATTAATGATTTTAGGGTAGCAAAGCAAAAGGAATTGAAGCTACAAATTTTACAAATTCGGGACAGCAAAAAGGTGAATCAAATCACCAAGAAGAGGAGGCCAAAAGGTATGCAATATTGGTGCTATAAAAGTTCATTATTTGAATATTCACATTAGCTTATTATAAAGTTTTTAAAAGCACCACATTTGAGTTTTTTAAAGTAGCAAAAAGAAGGCTTCAAAGTTGAAGAAGATTGCATCATTGCTATCTTAGAACCTGCACAATACAACAAAAAAAGATAGAGTTAAAAGTTAGCTTGAAAGGGAGTAATAAGGAGAAAGGAAGATCATATATATAAGTGCAGAATCTATTGAATGAAAGAAGGTCGAATAAGTGCTCAAAAATAGTAGGCTTAAGGTGTCTAAAGACACCAAGTAAGGCACTATAGATTGAAGAAGATAGTGGTAAGAAGCAACCACTAAAGAAGTGGTAAAACCACCATATTGAAGGAGATAGCCATTTTCACCATTCGACCAAACGAGGAGCATTGGAAACCGCCATCAAGTTTTGGTGAAGAATAGCCACCAAAGGAGTGGTAGAACCACCAAGGAGAAGTGGAGCCACCATGTTGAGAAGGGTAACCACCAAGTTAAGAAGTGAAATCACCTTACAAGCCAAGGAGGAGGAGTGTCATTTTAGTCAACCACTAGAGGAGCCACCAGAAGCTCCATATTGAGCCATTGAATCATCATCTACGTATGTAGGAGAGCATGCAAGTGAAGATACTTTGAGAGGAAGTCGAAAGGATGTGGAGAAGATAATAGGGTCAGTTGGAATCACAATAGCCAAAGGAGAAGCAAACATTGGCTTCCATAACTACCAACATACTAAAGAGAACATGGTGGTTGTTGCATGGTGAGGTAAAACAAATGCTCAACTACTTAGGCATTGTCTTGAAAGAATTCGTAGGAGGTTGAGTGCAATATTAAGTGTTACAAAAGAACAAGCATTGCAAAGAAGGAGAAGAGCCATTTGAAAAGGTCATTGAAAATATTCTTACCACTTGGCACATCGAAGGAGAAATGCCAAGGGTTATTGGTAGGTGAAATAATACCTTACAAACAACATTAAATACATTGGAGGAGGTTACACTATAGAGGGTAGAGTGAAAGGAAGAATGTAGCCTAAAAATATTGAATCTCGAGCTTGTAGTTGAAGAGTGACTGAAGGAGAAAACTATTTTGAGTGTGAGAAGCTCATAATTGAAGGTGAAGTTATTGCTAAGTCTGAAGAACATATTCAGAGCCCATTCACCAAGGAGACCAACATGTTCGAGGAACGTAAGAAAGGCAAAGGCATTGTTGAGTTTGGAGAAGATCATTCACCAAGGAGACCAACATGTTCGAGGAGCGCACACATGGAGAAGATTGAGAGCTTTAAAGCTCCTACATGGAGGACGTCAAGAGCCTCAAACCTATTCGCAAGAGGAAGTGAAAGGTCATCAAGAATGAAGGAGTCGAGAACATAGATTTCATGGAGAACATAGCCTACAATATAGTGCAACTATGTAGAGGAATTAATTGTTGCTGATAGAGAAGCCTGCAAGCAACTAGAGGAAGGTCAAAGCATTAAAAAATGATATTAGCACATGCCATTCACAAGGAGGTACATAAAATTTGATTTAATTCAATTATTGCAAAGGTTAAGGAGCCATAAGGGATATTACTTCTAACTATTCTAAGGTTGAGATTAATTAATCTAGTACATTTTAGATTAATTGAATTAATGGAGAGATAAGGCAACAAATTGAATATTTAGAACCTTAGAAACTATATTGATCAATTTTGAAGTATTTTGGAAATACAATTTAAAGGTTTTAGAATTATCTCATTCTATTTGAAATTCAAGCCACATTGAAATATTTGCAAATAGTTTAACTTGGAGGAATAAGGATTTCTACATAAACTAGGAATATTAAAATTTGCAAATATCTTTGTTTTCTAAATTTCTTATTTGGGAGTTATAAGGACTTCAACATCAAATTAGATTTTTGAAATTTAGAAACCATATTGAAAATTTGAGAGATATAAAGATTACAACATAGAGCCTTTTTGAAAGTTGGAAAATTACATTGATATTAGTCTCTTGTTCAAATTAACGAGACATAAGGAATCCAACTTAAAGTTCTTGAAAGTAGAGAGTCTTATCAAAATTGAAATTGCATTAAAATTATCTTTAAGCTTTCTATTCATAATTAGGGAGACAAAAGGAATTCAACTTAAAGGAAAATTTAGAAAGCTAAGTATTTTATCAAAGACATATTATATTCAAAACACTTGGGAGATACAAGGTATTCTACAATTTGAGAATTGAAAATATTATATCAAATTTGATCCCATACTCAAATTCCAAGTTGGCCAATAGATCTAAAACACTAGGGAGACATAAGGGGTACAACAATAAAACTATTTTCTTGAAGATAATGGATAAATTAGCAAGAGGAACATATCATCACAAGGTATACTATGAAAGGATTCAAGATCAAAACTCATACAATATTCCATATCAAAAATGCAAAATTACTTCAAGCACAAATAATTCTACAAGTCAAAATGGAAAAGACATTTGGTTTATTGATTCTGGTGCAAGTCATCACATGATAGGAAATTTACAATGGTTTGATTGCCTTGAAGTCACTAACAATCTTAGGTTGAAAATTGTAGATGGAAAAACCTATCTTATACATGGATATGGATGTGTAACACCTAGTACATCATTTCCAAATATTTTATTACATGAAGTAATGTATGTTCCTAGATTAACATCAAATATTATTTCAGTAGCCAAATTGGTAGAGAGCAAAAGGATGATTGATTTTAGATATATAAATGGAGTCAATAAGTGTCTCATTATAAATCAAAATGAGATAGAAGCTATAGGATCAATTCACAATGATATATATGCTCTAGACTCAATTGGGATTTCACAAGATATTGTTGTAGTTCAAAACAACACTAATGGATTTTCTGAGGAACAAATTGTAGGAAATGAAAAATCTATTTATCATAAAAGTCGATGAGGAAATCGAAGATTCAGAATGAGAAATATGAGAGGACAACAACACTTTGGACTACTTGGCCATATTCAGATTAAATAAGAAGAACATGAACCTGATCAAGTTGAAGGACATATGAAAGATGAAGATCCATATTGAAGACTAAAGTCTTCAATAACCAAATAATGTAATACATGGGGGTGTTGGAATATATTACATTATTTGGTACATGCTAATGTACCACCTTGGGTACATATTTAGATTAGGAATGTGTCTTAGATTAGGGTTTGAGTATTTACTTTATGCAATGTAATAAATGCACAAGTATTGTTAGAATGTGCAAAGTATTTAATGATGTAAATGTGCATGTTAGTCCATGTGCACATGAGTCCATAGAATAGGAAAGTGAAGAGTCATAGGAAGATAGAAGGCCAAGAGTACTCCATATGAAGAGTCACTTCTCATTATATAAATAGGCATATATGTAAGTGTGATATACACACATACACACAATGTAGAGGAGAAGTAAGGTAGAGATACAATGTAGAGCATGTATGAAGTATGGAGAGTTTGAGATCTCCATTCTATATCAAAATACTATTTTTGTGAGCTTTTGTTAATGGTAGTTTTCTGAGTTATTGTAGAAGTCTTTCATGAGTTTTATATGCTTTAAATATTACCATTATCTTATATTTGATATAGCATGCTTATTCTAGATCTTGTGGTTGCTTTTCATTAAGTATTTAGTATCAAAAGCTAACAATTTTCAAGATTACGAGGAGATATAGCATCATAAACCAATAAAATTCAAAGAGACTTTATTTGGAAAGAATGTATGTAAAATTTTTATTTCCTCTCTATAAGTGGGATAAGGTTTGTAAAGGAAATAATATTGGAGGAGCAAGCTTGCAAAATTGTATACTTATGAGTTTGGCCTTAGGGGTAAAACTTGGGTGGAGATTATTCAAATATCAAGGAAAGAGTTGGGAAAAAATGTTATTTAAAAAATATATAGGTTCTCTTGATGCAATAAAATTATATAGGAAAATATACTTACCCAAAGGATCACCAACATGGAACTTCATATCAAATAGTTTGTAATTAATGAAGAAAAATACTATATGGTCAATCGATGAGGGGAATTAAGCAATATTTTTGGTTTAGTGCTTGGTTGAAGCCTTATCCTCTTATTTTTTTATTAAAAATGGAAACTATTTGCTCAAGTATGCCTAGGATATATAGTTTAAAATATCAAATATTATATTAATATCAACAACTCTAGATCATGGATTTATATTAATAACTTGGTTGAAGGAGAGGAACTCAAAAAAATTGTATATGATATTTACAAGATGATTTAAGAGTTTTATTTACATTTTTTACATGAAAGAACAAGTTGGTTTAAAATCTATCAAAATATATTGGATAGTCAGTAAATTTGGGATATGAGGATTTAGAACAATCACAATTTTCTACTCCCAAACATTTCCCTTGGAAGAATGTTCATTCATTAGAGGTTCTCCTTAAGGACTCAAAATTCCTTTGGTTAGTAGTTCAAAATAAAATTCTAACAAGAGAGAGAGTCTACAAAAAAAGGATATCATGGATCTTTGAAATGTACCTTGTTTGAAAAGGATTTAGAAAAAGCAAACCATTTACTTCTCCATTGTACCTTTGCTCATACCATTTGGGGTTCCATCAACATTACAAAAGTTGATGAAATGTTGGATTAATTATTTCAAATTTATTATTTATTGGGATTTATGCTTGAAAGGAATAATAGAGTTATTAAAAATAATTCTCCAAATCATGGTCAAGTTTGGTGAAATATTATTTTCTCTCTTGTAGAATGTTTTGGCATATGTTGATCATCATTAAATATCTCAAGTATGAAAAAATAGGTGCTAACAACTTGGTTATACAATTTGAACATACATGGAAGAGCTAGATGTGACAATGATATTAAAACAAAGGATTGCTTCAATCTATGGTAAAATAAAATGTCCAAGAATTGGGTTTATCAAAATTAATTTTGATGGTGCATCCAAAGGAAATATGGGAAAAGCCAGTGGAGGTGGTGTTTTCAAAATAATAAAGGTAAAATTGTTCTCACTTAAAATCATATGGAAACTAAAAACTATGTAGAGGCTAGGGCACTTCTTAGAGGTATTAAAATTACAATTGAAAATGGATGGAAATATATTTCAATTGAGGGGATTCACAAATTAGCATTAATGCTATCAACAAAAATGGATGTTGGGATTGGATAAGAAATAATATAATTGTTTATGTTCATCATCTATTATTGGAGATATTTTTTTTGAAATATGAGCATATCTAAAGAGGAGTAAATTGGGTAGTAGAAAATTTAGCCAATCATGGTGTTGATCTTCATATTGGTGAAATTTAAATTTTAGAAGGCAATTGACCGAGTGAGATTTTATCTCTTAATGAAAATTATGATAAGGAGATGATTACGGAAACATAACACTTTGAGGAAGATGAAGAATATATTTGATAGAAAAGGAAATAAAAAATATCTTTGATAAAAAGGTAAGTTGGATTTGGTTTAATTGACCTAACAACAAATGTAATATTTGATATTTTGATGGGAGTGGATTTCAATATAAGCCACATATATCTTATTAAAAAATTAAATATTATGAGATTGGACACATTGTAAGATATTGTGAAAATGAAGAATATATTTGATAGAAAAGAAAATAAAAAATATATTTGATAAAAAGGCAAGTTGGATATGGTTTAATTGACCTAACAACAAATGTAATGTTTGGTATTTTGATGGGAGTGGCTCACAATAGAAGCTGCATATATCTTATTAAAAATAATAATACTATGATATTGGACACATGGTGAGATATTGTAAAGTGAAAATGATGAAGAAAGATACTATTTTGGTCATGAGACATACTTCAAGATAAAGTAAGGAGAATATACTTGAGTAAAATTTGGGTTAGATCAAGGATTTTACACTCTCAAAAAGCTGGTAAATAAATTCTTCTACATCATTAGATGTAAAAGGTCATCATAGTTCACTCAGATCAACCATTAGAATAAATAAAGAAAGATACAAGGGATAAGGAACTACTTTGGGTAAGTTCAAATTCAAAAACAGTATAGTTGTAAGGGAAGATATGGATGCAAAATTTAAAGAAAGGTAGAAGAGATCAAGTGTAATATAGTTATATCATATTCATTTTCTTCAAGTATTATACAATCATTTTCTTGCAATAAAAATCATAGTATAAATTATCCCTTGAACTTAGGGCTTCAAGAGTACCATAATAAAGAAAGGAGTATGGAGGATAGCCCTTACATTTTACAATTTTTAGGGGCAATATAATAAATTAAGTATTATGGAGGATGATTCTTGCACTTTAGGTTTTTTAGGACAAAATAAGTAAAAATAGTATTTTTGAGGCTATAAATCCCTTGAACTTTAGGTTCTTTAAGGTAACATAAACTTGTAGATAATAAGTCTAATTATGAGCTATCTAGAAAAATGAATATATTTATGAGGATAAAAGTGTTTATGGGAATGAAAAAATGAGATAAAGATCCTCACAGTAAGAAAAAATAGAAAAGGAAACTTAGAGGGATATTAACATAGTAAAGCAAAAACAAACACCACGTGTTAACAGGGAGTGGGGTTAATCCCATAAATAAGAATAAAAAATGATTATGAAAATGTTATCTTGGAATACTAGAGGTGTGAATAATATCCCAAAAAAAATTGTGATTCAAAATATCTTGTAGAAACATCTTGAAACATACATTCACAACAATCATATATGGAAAAAGGAAAAATATAGAAAAGTGTATAGATGAAAATAGAAAAAGAGAGATACATGACATGGAATGAAGGAATAAGGAGGGGTGCCCTCAAGCACCCTAATATTTCATATATCATAAAATGATACCATGGATAAATCATTTGGGGGTATTTATAGTGATACCAAATTCTCAATTAGATGATAACCTCAAGTCAACATAACTTTACTTGTATGTAAATTACAATACAATAAATATATTACAACCTTTAATCAAGGCTATCCATAGATGTGGATTAATAAATATTATTAAGGGTGAATAAATGAAGGGTACCCTTAGTATTACACAAAAATACCTGTAGGATTACATAAATGATGCCTGAAGGCTTACATAAGTGATGCTTATAGTCTTACATGAAGAATGCATATACGCTTACATATACACTTGCCCATAGGTTACATTAGTAGTGCTTATAAGCATTTTTTCACACTTTTGGCCTTGTCCTAATAATATTAGATTACACATACTTCAAAACCCCCAATAATTTGAGCAGAAGGGCAATGCCAAAATTTACAATATTTTCTATAAATGAATAGAAGCAATCCATCCTCTCAATTCTTATATAGAAACTTTATAAGGATGAAAGGAAAGAAAATAGACTCAAATATTTGATATCACCCGTAGACACCATAAATAAGCATTGTATTATCTATAGATAAGATTCACATCTATGAAAATAAAATGAAAAATGGTGGTAGGTGTTTACACCAATACCAAAACCCCAAATACATAAATAGACTTAACCTTAAGCCAACATAACAATATAGGATTTAAGGTTAATTACAAGTTTATAAGGTGGGTTTAACCATAACAAGGTTAACCATGATCCATAGGGCTTACATAATAAAATATTACAATAAATTCAATACATTATACAATGAATTCCCTTAGGCCTATAAAATATTACATTATACAATGTTGGCCTTGACCATGAATTAGATTACACTTTCAACACCCCCTCATAATCTAAATTAAGGATCCAAGAAGAGAAGATATTAGTAACAATAATATCTCCCCCCATAATGGATGCTCTAGTGGGCCTCCACATTTTGAGGTAGACTCATTTAAAAATGTGTTTCTACAAAATTGCTTCCTACACAAGAGTCTCCTTATGTTGGATTGTAGTCATCACTACCACTATTAGACACTCTTGCACATATATAATTTTTTTTTGCTAGGAATTAAAATAAAGTAAAGAAGTCAATAACCACCTTATTTAAAGATAATATCCTTCAATATTCCATAGTTGTATAAGGTATTATTTGAAGTTACAACTTTTTATCTTACGACATACATCACCTTATTTGAAGAATTTCTCTTACCCTTGGGACACCTAATTTTAGTCACCAAAAAAGGCTTTACATTAACATGCTTATAAGAAGAGTTGTAACAAAGTTCCAAGAGTACTTGGACAACAAATAGAAGAAGAAATATATTATGAAAAAATAGAACTTCATAAATAAGCTAAATTAATTTCCAAAAGGAGGAGGAAGGATTGACTAAAGTACATCTTAAATCCTTTTCCTGTAAACCTCTAAAAGACTCAAAATTTGCTACTATCATAAGTCCATCTATATCTCCCAAAAAGTTAGGCCAAAGATATTAACTATATAGAAAATAATAAATCTACACTTTCAAATAAGGGAAAATAGGCTTGAGGATTAAACTACACAATTCAACCCATAACACTAGAATAGGTTTGTAAACTAATGTCACCAATGCATAGAACTTGTAAAATCACATGATTTAAAAATTGGGCTTAAAACACTTATGTATGAAAAAGTTATGACCTTTGAATATTTTGCCTAAATAGCCCTCAAATGTTGAAAATTTATTTGTTCCAAAACTTTGAAAATTGACATCAAATTGCAATCCACCATGTCATCTAATTATACACTGATGGTGACCACTCAATTTTTGCCATCTAGGATCCACTAGGATTCTAAAGATCTAAAACCTACCTTTATACAATTGGTTGAAGATGAATAAACATATAAAAAATAGGTGATATGGCACATAAGGTGCCACATTGACCACAAAGTCATTAATTTTCAAGTATGCAGAAACTTAGATTCAAACTAGAGTCCTTTTAGTGAGGTGCTTTTTTATAGCCAAGACATCAAGGCTACTTTTGTGACAAAAATAAAAACTTTATTTAAAGAAATTTTTTTTTGTTGTAACTCTTTTTGCTACAAAAAATCCAATCCATCCACACATCAAGAGGATTCAAACTAGATTCCATTTGCCTACCAAAATCTTAGCAATTATTGTGTAACTGGTTGAATGATGAGCACCATGGTGATCAAAGTAATGGTAGCAATGTAGATAATGCCACTATGGTTTCCTAGAGTGCAAAACAAAGAGAAAAACCATATTTGTGTGGCTCAAACCTAAGATCATATGAGGTGAGCATCTTTATTTCCTCTCGACTAACCAACTTACTAAGACTTTGCAATGGAATAGATGCAAATTATCCTCAACTTGAGCTAGTGAGAAGCATGAATAATCTTAGCAAAAAGGTTTCTATAGATTAAGAAATTCACTAAAGAACACCCTTATATCCCCCTATCTAGCCAAATTGATGTGTCTACACACCATGTTGAAAAAGGTATTCCCTTTGTAAAGAGGAGCATCAACCAATGCATCTATCTCAAGGGCACATTCTAGTAAGGGATGTGTGAATAAGAAATGCATGAAAGAAGGAGGGTGCACAAAAAAATTAAATTCAAATTCCTCCTCTCCATTTTAACCTTAAACTTGTTGCCCTGTAAAAAAAAATGAAGGAGATAAAAACAAATTTAAATCAAATTAAATATGCACGTGGAAGGTAAAAAATGAGCTTTGGAGTAAGCATATATTCTTTAAGAGTTTTGCAAGAATGACTAAAAAATAATGAATAAAATATCCTTTTTGCTTCTTATGTTGAAGATGCTTATGAAAATTTGATAAGTAAATTGCTCTAAAATTTAGAGGAACGATCAAAGGCTCCAAATGTGCTTTTTGCATCACCAAGCTATGCCACTCCATACCCACTCTAATACCACCTCAAAATTCACAATATTTTCAAAACATATATAGAAGCAATTTGTCCACTCAAATATTATATGGAAAGTGTACAAGGATGGAAGATGGGAAAATAGATATAGAGATTTAAGGGCACCCATAGACACCATAAATAATCATTTTATTGTCCATAAATAAAATTACAACACTACAACAATAAAATGAGGAGTGATGGGGGTATTTATACCAATTCCAAAATCCCAAATACATCAATAAACTTAACCTTAAGCTAACATAACAGGAAAGTATTTAAGGTTAATTACAATTTTATAAGGTGGGTTTAGCCATAACAAGGTTAACCGCAACCCATAGGGGCTAGATAATAAAATAGTATTATAAATTCAATACACTGTACAATGAATTCCCTTAGGCCTATCCAATATTACATCATACAATCTTGATCTTGGCCATGAATCACATTACTCTTTTAATAGGAAAAAGAGAGGAGACATTAGAAGTATCATATCCCCACAATGGATGCTTTAGTGGGAATCTGCTTTATCATTTTCATATTTTTCTTCATCACCAAAAAACTAGTGTTTTGATCTTAAGAATTTTATTTCAATCTTCTTCAATGTTGTTATATAATTTTTGGAGTGTCCTTCCATTTTACAATACTCACATGTGGTCGACTTCTTTGAAATCTAAAAATTATTCTTGGGCAATTGAGCCTTAGATTCCATTGATTTGAAGTCCTTTGGATGAGTCTATATATGAGAAAGAGCTTCATAATTATTCATTGCAACTTCATAATGGATAAGAATCTTGAAAAGTCCTTCAAGAGAAATAGGTTGTGGCTTCTTGATAGTCATAGAATTGAATTAAAAACCATGCCAATTGTATGAAAAGGAATAAGATTGGAAATAATAGATTTGATGTTTCATCACCCTTTATCTTACTTTCCATTGTAGCTAAGCTAGCTTTTAAGGATTTCAAGTAAGATATATAGTCTTCAACATTACCAAAATATGAAAATTTTAAATTGGAAAGCTCCCTCTATATTCTATTAACTTCATTAGCACTTACTTTTCCATAAATATCCTTCAATTTTATCCATACCTAAATGGGATAAATCTTATCTCTAATGTGGAAAAGTACATATGGTTCAACTAATATGAAAATTAGACCAAGGAAAGCGAAGTTCTCTTTCTTATAAAATTCATGATCATTGAGATATTTTTTTGTTTGATCATTAAAGATAAACTATATATTATTACTTCTAAGTAATCCTACTATTTGAACTATCTAGGTGTGATAATTCCACCCATTGAGATGAGTAACATACCCCAAATAAACCATTTTGTGTAGAATTCCACGCAGAGCTATAATAGGTCCATAAGATAATGTCACCATAGTATAGAGCTCAAAATATCATATGATCTAGAAAAATGGGCTCCAAATGCTTTTGTATGCAAAAATTATGGCCTTTGAAATGTTAGATAGATTAGCACTTAAATAAGTAAAAAAATCAAATGCCAAACATTAGAAAAAGTTTTATATAATTAGGTATTTCGACTTGGTGGAATTTATAGGTGACACTTAGGTGAAAATTATTGAATACTGCTTACTTCTATCCAATAAATAACAATTTAACAAGTTGATATTTTCGATTGGTGGATATCCTCATTGATGAAACATGCTACATGTATTTTCCATTGATCAAGATCTTAAATATAGATTTTGTTGCCCAATATAGAGCAACATTGCTAATCATATGATTTCCTATGATGGCAATCACTAACCAACAACTCCTTCTACGCGATTTGTTCTAACCACTCAACTAATTTTGATTATATGTAATAAATTCCAACATTCCCCTTAGTACATCATGATCCAAAAATGGGTAGGGCTACGTACAATAATTTAAATATCATATGATGAACTAGGACATAATCAATAGTTCATCAAGTATACTTAGAGTATAAATAGGGATACACTTAACTATTCACAATAATCAATAATAGGAGTGGGAATGTGCTCACTAGATATTTAACCAAGGATAAGGACAAACTCAACTATCCAAGGTCATACAACATAATTGGATAGGAATACACACTCTATCCAACATCATAATTGTAAATAGGGACACACACTACTATTCACAATAATTATGAGTAGGGAAACACATAAGCAATCACAAATAACTAGCCAGAGTGGGCTTTACCAATTTACATCATCTTGTGAATGGGGATAAACTTAACAATTCACCTTGAGTGAAACATGGGCCTTGACCTATCAAATAAAACAATTATGATTGAGGAAAAATACAACCAATCATAGATAAGTGTGGCATGGGCCTCCACTTGATACATCATATACAATTTTTAGTGGCAATTACAACCACATTGAACATCCCCTTGTGAATAGAGACATACACAACTATTCATAAGGACAAATATTGACTCAATTCAATAAACATATTCCTCCTCACTAGCTTTGTGAAGAGGATCTTTGTCATGTGCTACAATATTGCATTCTTCATCATTGTCTTAATTTACAACCATTGCCTTGTTTATTTTCAGCTTTCCATCTATCAAATCCTTGGTTCAATGGATGCTATTAATCATTGTATAACCCCTTTGTATATAGTAAAAACATACAAATTTGTCCTTTGATGAAGAAGCCTTACTATTTGCTTATTTTTTACAAACAATACATTATCTTCATTAATCAAGCTATTTTTCTTAACTCGATTTGCTTCATCAATCAAATATGAAATTACATCTTCTAAAGTAGGATTAATTTTGTTCAATGTGAACACAATATTAGCATAACTAGAAGGTATACTATTTAAAAAAATAGCTTTAGCATAATCACTTTCTATGTTGGCATTAGTTCTATCTAATTGATTCATAAAAGAGTGAAACTTACTCGTTTGACAATATCATCACCTTTCATCATATTTAATCCAAAAAAATTCTACTTAAGTATCATCTTTGCACTTGATGCTTGTGAACCAAACAATGTATTGAGAGAATTCCAAACTTCTTTCATAGTCTTTGAGAGATCTATGTGATGTAAGTATGCATATAAGAGTCCAAGACCAATCATAGCTATTGCTCTTTTATCTTTTGCAATCCACTTGGTTGCCTCTTTAGGGGTTTGTGACTCTAGTGCAATTTTATTTATGACATCCCAAAGATCTTTTTCAATTAGAAGCAATTGAAGCTTGACTTTCCATGTATGGAAATCTCATCCATTGAACTTCTCAATCACCATTGTCTTGTCCATGAGTATTGAGAGAATATAGGATTATCCCCCTTAATAAAAAATAAAGGTATTGTGTACCACAAATAATACACCTTTATGACATTGATGGAATGACTTGACTCAATAAAACAAGACTATAAAGCAAATACATTGATACTTCTTAACTATTTATTCTTAATAATTACCTTAAAAATAACCTAATACTAAGCTTAATACCTTGGAATCTTTAACATATTTACTTGAGTCTTTAACCTAATACTAAGAAAGAAAGTTGAATATTGCACAATATTTTTTAAAACAACTGATTGAAACTATGGCTAAAACACTCATCTTCAAAGTTTATGAAACCTCGTCTCATCTAGCAATCTATATGATTAAAACATTTGATTTTAATGAAAAATGTGTAGTGTATGCCTCTTCTCCTAAACTAGGGTCATTATGATCATATGGTAGCAATATTATTATAGAGTTGAAGCAACAATAGACTAAAATATTGAAAAAAAATTATTACTCCAAAAGTTCACTTCAACATTGAAAGAAACTTTATTCTTTTGTTCTTATTCTGGGAATAAAAGAAATCTTCAATCTTGTAAATTTTATTTTACATTAAAAGGAATTTCATACCTTTGTTCTTAATTTTTGAAATTAAAATATCTTTATACCTTGAACATTTTATTTTAATATTAAAAGGAAATTGGTCCTTTTTTTTTTCATTTTGAGAAGTTCCTTTTAATCTTAACAAAAAAACAAAGGAGATATACTTTTTTTTTGTAGTTTCCTTGGTCTTTGAGTTTTTCTAGGAAGAAAATAACAATCAAGCTTTGTGCAAAAAGGAGTGGGATAAAATCAAGCAAATCAATCAAGCTTTTCATAAAAAGGCCCTGAAAGCTCCTTCCCATTTGTTTGTTGTGTGCCTAAATAACTCATTTAAAAGAGACTTCAAAATAAAAGAATTAGGCTCTTTCATTGATACATTCTAGGCATTAAAATAAGAAGTGCATGTAGTTATATTTAGGCTATTCTATCTATAGGCATCAATTCATTTTCCTTTGCTCAAAAATAGAGGAAAATTTTATCTTTCTATTTGGCATTCAGGATAGAATTCATCAAAAGGAACAAAAAATATTTTAGGATTAGCTCTTGTTTGGTTGCACTGTGTTTTATGTATTTTTCACTTTAGTAATACATGCATATTCTCAAGTCTCATATTTTATCTAATTGTAAAGTAGGAATTTGAAAATAAAATTGCATATTATTTCACACTAGGCTAATTTTCTTGTTTGCATTTTCTGTGAAATTTCATTTAATAAAATTACAGGCTAGCATTGAATCAAAATTGCATATAGACATTTTTTGTTGCATTACTTGTATTCATTTGCATTGACCTATCTTACCTTGAATTTAGACAGTAGGTTAGTCAAACTTAGGTGTTTGTATAAATCAACATATGAAACTTAGATTTAGGGAAATTGATGAATTCCCTTGCTGAACCCCCAAACTTCTATCTTTCCAAATACAAATCTTGAAAGAATGCATAAAATAGTAGGGCAACAACAATGCACTCCCATTTGAGTGTAGATCACCCTTGAGGAACATGAACAAAAGTCAAGTGCCTCTATAAGCCCATTTTTGGTTCCCACACCTTTGGTGAAACTAATGTGAAACACCACTAGGGTCCCTCATCCTACCCTTTTGACCAAGCTAGCCTTAATCAAGATAAAATTTTGTTAAACTTAATAAAGACAATTTTAAATCTATTTGTTTAGTTAAATCATATTAATCAAGATAATAAGAACATAACTAATTGCCAATCCTATTAGGGGAAAAAATATGACCCGTTGAGTAACTTGACATATAAACCTTGGGGGAATCTTCGTTGGCTAGTATATTATAGGGGGCTAGCAAGAGGTGTAAGAAGGATTGTTATTTTGGGGTGGCATAAGGGTCTCAAACATATATTATTTGCTATAAGTGCTTTGGAAATAAAAATTAATAATTGAAATCCCTTGGCCATGGTTGAAATACCATATATAACTAAAAATATTGTGCATCATTGGCGCACAATCCAAAATCATTACTTGAGCTTACCAACAAGCAAAATGTTATGAAAAATTCTATCTATGAAGAAGAAGAGGATGATGAACATCCTTATTTTGGTACTCATTCTCCTATGAAGAATCAACAAAGGGAACTAATTTTTAGGTCCATGGACCATTTAGCTACTTTCCTTAGAGGAAAAAAGGAAATGATGCAACAAGTTCTTACAACTGAAAGACCTTTGACTACTTTAGCCATGAAATAATCTCTTATGGACCTTCCATAATAGCCTATGTTAAATCCTATGGTATCTCAAAGAGACCCTTCATATGGGTTCTTATATATAGATATAAGTCCAAATCAACTTAATAGAAAGAGGTCTAATCCCCCATTATAGAAACTATAATAGAAGGAAGGTCTCTTAGCATCCCCTTATCTATTCAAAATCAGGGGTCCCTTTCTCTAAATGTAAAACCCTTTAGGTTAAACAATCCTACATCCCAACCCATGAGTGTCCCATAAAGAAAAATCTAGATATAGTTTCTAGTATGCCCAATACTTCTAACCTTATAATATCAAATCCTTTTATTAACTTACCACCACCATAAGTTTCAATTCCTAATGATCCATCATCAAACCATTTTATCCCTAATAATCCAATAGCCAATAATGTAGTTTTTCTCTTTGGGTCAACTCACCCCAATTCACAATAATATCCTCAAATTAATACACAACCTCCATTCATGGTGCCATCAATTCCTTATCTAGGCTTCCAAGATCTAAACACAAAATTAGAACAACTTGCTAAGGAAAAATATGAGTTTAAGCAACAAATAGCCTCCCTCCAAGGAGGCACACCAAATATATATGGTTATAAATATTGTTGTAATGAGCCTGTAGATCCCACCTTAAAAAATAAACCCTATCCCCTAGGATTTGTGTTACCAAAGTTTTGGATGTATAGGGGAGAAGGTATTCTGATAGAACACCTTCAATTTTTAAGAATTGCATGCCATGACATCAAATATGATGAGATGTTATTAAAAAATTTCCCTACTAGTTTATATGGGGAGGTTTTAGCATGGCTATACCAACTACCTAACCATTCAATTAAAATATTTTCAGAGTTGGAAAAAAATATTTTTAAAATAATTGACCGCTTCTATTGTAGAAGAGTGCACAATTGATGACCTATATCAGCTAAAACAAGGTAAGAATGAATATCTTAATAATTTTTTACCCTCATGGATGACATTGATGAGAAAGCTTCTATTTGCCTTGCCACCTAAATAAATTTTGTGTATTTTCATATACAATATTTAAGAACACTTATCTTATCCCCTAAATATGATCTGCATGGTGTCCTTTGATGACGTGGTTGACCTTGTTAAATAGATGGAATCTTCCCACCAATGAAGAGGAAAAATAAAAACTAAGAAGGAAGATGAAAAACCATCTTCTTCTTCCAATCCTAAATCACAATACAAAAATAAGCATGTAGTTGGAAATGGGTTTGCTGACTCCTATCCCATAAATAATGTAAAAATAGACCACATGGGCACTATAGCTTCCCTTCAAGAACTTATCCTAAAGAAAACTTAAGATAAACCTTTGATAAATTCTACTAGATTAAATCAATATTTATTGGTTGTCTTGCCACAACTTTTGGAAGAAAAATAATAGAGTTACCTCTTATTAGACAACATGATCTAGAAAGAGAAAATATTCCTTGGTTCAAGGTATACAAACATTGTGGTTTCCATCATATGAATGGGAACCACACTAACAAATGTATAAAACTTAAGAATTTAGTACAAGAACTTATTGATAAATATCACCTTGTAGTAGGAGGTTCTAAATAGGTAACTTCCTTCAATCAAGACTTAGGGATATTCTAGTATCCCTTATCCAAACATGAGCAAATGGCTTCTAACATTGTATATTATAGAAATGTTCCCCCACTTGATAAAAATTTGGTGGGAATGATCAAAATTAGTGTGATAACTAGGCAATAGGATAAGGAAAAGGGTCAACCTCTAGAACCCTCTAACCCCTGTCTAGAAAGAGAAAAGTTTCCTTGGTTCAAGGTATACAAACATTGTGGTTCCCATCGTATGAATGGGAACCACACTAACAAATGTAGAATACTTAAGAATTTAGTAGAAGACCTTATTGATAAAGGTCACCTTGTAGTAGGAGGTTCTAAATAGGTAACTTCCTCCAATCAAGACTTAGGGATGTTCCAATATCCCTTATCCAAACATGAGAAAATAGTTTCTAACATTGTATCTTATAGAAAATTTCCCCCACTTGATAAAAATTAGGTGGGAATGATCCAAATTAATGTGATAACTAGGCAATAGGCTAAGTAAAAGGGTCAACCTCCAGAACCCTCTAACCCCCCTCTAGAAAGAGAAAAGCTTCCTTGGTTCAAGGTATACAAATATTGTGGTTTCCATCGTATAAAATGGGAACCACACTAACAAATGTAGAACACCTAAGAATTTAGTACAAGATCTTATTGATAATAGTAGGAGGTTCTAAATAGGTAACTTCCTCCAATCAAGACTTAGGGATATTCTAATATCCCTTATCCAAACATGAGAAAATGGTTGCTAACATTGTATCTTATATAAATGTCCCTCCACTTGATACAAATTTGGTGGGGATGATCCAAATTAGTGTGATAACTAGGCAATAGGCTAAGGAAAAGGGTCAAACTCTAGAACCCTCTAACCCCCCTTTAGTCCTAAGGGCTAGGCACACATTAGTCCCAAAGGTCCACCTTTGGTCTTGAAGCCATAAGATAAAGGTAAGAAGAACTTCATCCTCCAATGATAGTTAGAGGAAATCCTAGCCAAGATCTCCATATTAGAAATCCTAGAAACATAACCAAACCATAAAGAGACTTTTTTCAAAATTCTAAGTGAGCAGGTCATCCACCAAGATGTTAGCCCTATGAACTTGGCTAATATGGTAGACTCATTAGTGGTAAACCATGCCATATTATCTTTATTTAAAGATGATATTCCTTCACCTTCGATGTTAGGTGAGTTGCCTCTATACATGACTTGCTACATTGGCAATCAATGTATAAAAAGGGTGTTAATTGATGGTGGCTCAAACATTAATTTTACAACCTTAATTTTATCCAAAGGATAGGAATTGATAGAAAAGACTTAGAAAAATATGACATTGTCATAAAAGCCTATGACAATGAAGAATGAGAAGTTACAGGATCTATAATTTTACCAATTAAAGTAGGGCCTCATATTTTGAACACTTTGTTTTATGTGTTTCCCTTGTGAATTAAACTATAATATCCTCCTAGGGTAGTCTTGGATTCACACTATGCAAGCAATCCCTTCAACATACCATCAATGTGTGAAATTTGAATATCAAGAAAAAGTGTATAACATTGAGGGTGATAAGGACCCTTTTGCATATTGTCAGAATATCCAAGCTAAGAATCCTAAGGCTCACCTATACCCATCCTTAAAAACTTATCATCCCTTTAACAATGATTATGTGCACTTTGTTCCATCTAGAAAAACTCAAGAAAATCAAGAAATTGGAATAAGTTCCCAAGCTTCACTTAAAGGAGAAGAAAAGGTTGAAGTATAATAAGTCAACCACATAAATATTAACCATAAATCTAAACTTGTAGCCTTATATTTAGCTAGGATACCTCATCCCCTCAACTTTAGGGTTATGCTCTAGGAGGGGGACAATGGTAAAGATCGAAATTTGTACTTTCATTTTTATTAGAACAACAAACAAAGAGAAAATCCATGGGAACAATCCCCATTTGACATAATGAAAATATGCTTCTTACTATATTTTGAATATTTACCCAATCCCTAAGTAGATTCTTTGCAACTTTATGTATAAAGGAAAAGGCTTAGGACCCCAAGAACAAGGAATAAAGGATCCTTTAGAGTTATAATCCTGGCTTGGATGTTGGGGACTAGGTTACTTTTCCAACTCTAATGAAAAGACACCATATGCTTCCCCAAAAAGTGATGACGATGGGAGAGTATGCATTTTGCAATAGAACCTCAAAAGGAGATAACATTAATAGAAGGGTTAGACTAGGATGAAGAGGAGGATGATGAAACTTCCTCCTTATAATTTTCTAGAATATTTACACAATATGCCCAAGTGAACACACTTAATGCCATCCATCCTAAACTCATAGAAGTTGAACAATATTCCAACAAAACCTTTCAATGTGAGGATAGGTCAATGTTGCCTTCACCCAAATCAATACAATATCCCTTGTTAACCCTAGTTATCAATGACTATGAGGTGAAGGCTTTGTCCCATAACCCTTTTGAGGATACTCATGACAACAACCCCACTAAAGGGTATTTTTCACTAGTTCCACAATCCCTCACAGTCAATGAATGATGAACAATGAACTGTAGACATTGATTAGCTTAAAAGTTTAGGGGTCATACATACACATCCTTAATACAAATATGAGTATCAAATACTTATAGAAGAAACTATAAATATTAACATAGGATCATAAGACAACCTAAGGATAATCTAGTTAGGAAATATTCTAATTCTTGAAGAGTGTGAGGAATACACAAAAATATTGAAAGAATTTTGTGACATCTTCGCATGGTCCTATGTAGATATGCCAGGCCTAGACCTCTCCTTGGTCGTTCATTACTTATTAGTTAAGTTGGATGCTAAGCTAGTTACAAAGAAGCGAATAAATATGCATCCAAAATTTTCCTTACTCATGAAAGAACTCCAAAATATTTTGGAGGTTAAAATCATTAAGGCAATCAACTACTTCTATTGGATAATGAACATAGTCCCTATCGCCAAGAAATGTGTTGTGTGGATTTGCATAAACTTTTATGATATTAATAAATTATGTTCCAAGGAAAATTTCTCTTTTCCTAATATAGATATGATAGTAGAATTTACGGTCAAATGGGGAATGCTATCCCTGATGGATGACTTCTCTAGATATAACCAAATTCAGATCGTGCTTGAGTATCAAACTAAAACACCTTTTGTTACTCCTTAGTGGACATTTTGTTATGAAGTGATGCCCTTCAAATTAAATAATTCTAGCACAACTTATCAATATGCCATGAATTATATCTTTCATGGCATGATGCATGATATCACGGAATATTACGTAGATGATTTTTTAGGACAATCCACGAAAAGAGAGGATCATGTTAAAGACTCAAGGTGAACTTTTGAAAGATGTAGAAAACATAAAGGTTACCTAAAACCATCCAAATATTTATTTAGGGTGACATTCAACAAGTTAGTAGGCTTCATTCTATTCCTTTGGCATCAAGGTAGATCCTGATAAGATATCAACACTAACAAAAATGCCACCTCCAAAAACCTTAACCCAACTTTGTAGCTTGCAATGGAGGTTTCAAGCAATAAGAAGGCTCATATCCCAATTGGCGAACAAGTGTCAGCCCTTCTCCAAAATTTTAAGGAAAGATATTAAGTTCAAATGGAAATAAGAATGCCAAAAGGTCTTTGATGCCTTGAAGATATATCTTATGACTTTGCTAGTTCTAATCCCTCTAGATCCCTTCAAACCATTGCTATTACATATCACAATAATAATTCATGTCTCAGGATCTATGTTGGCATAGTATGATGACTAGCATAGGGAAAGAGAAGTCTACTACATTAGCCAAACCCTTATCAATTATGAAACTAGATACACACCCTTAGAGAAATTGTTCTTAGTAGTAGTCCTTGCTTAAAAAAAGTTAAGACATTATATGCTAATTCACACAACTTATATGATAGCTAAGGTAGATCCATTGAGATACCTTGTATCTAAACCTTACCTTTTGGTAGGAGAACTAAGTGGGTGATGGCCCTTAATGAATTAAAATTAGAATTTATACATCATAATCAATCAAAGGAAAAGTGATTGTTGACCAATTGAAAACTACACCTTTACAAGCTAGCCACCTCTTAGGAGTCAAATACCTTGATGAAATGGTAGGAACCCTAGAAGTATCATAACAAGATACTTGTACCCTTTTCTTTGATGGACCACAATGCATCAAAGGTGCAAGAATGGATATTGTACTAGTATACCATCAACAAATAATCATCCCCCTATCTTTCAAGCTTTAGTTCTCATGCATAAATAACATATCTAAGTATGAGACACTCATACTTGGGATAAGGGTAACCTTATCCTTTAAAGTAACATCACTCTCCATATTTAGAGATTACCAACTTATATTTAACCATATAAATGAATTTTATGAAATAAATTATGATAAAACTAAGCCTTATAAAGATATAATGGTCAATTTTATGGCTTCCTTTGACAAGGTAACCATTGAAATTGTTCCACAATATACCAATCAACAAGAAAATGCTATGGTTGTAATTATATCACTCATGCCTTTAGATCTAGAATATGAACAAGCAACAATCATCATTTATGAAATAAGAAAACCAACAACCTTACAACATAGCCAAGAATCCTTATCCTTTTTTTCCATCGAAAAATCACCCATCCTTGATGCTTGGTATAAAGAAACCTATGACTTCCTCAAGAGTGGAGTCATTCTTGAAGACCTAAATTGCAATCAACAAATTGTTTTAAGGCAAATTACCTATATATTTGTTATACTTGGGGATATTTTTTATAAGCACACATTCGATGGCATCCTTTTAAGGTGTCTTAATTTAGATGAAGCCAAGGTAGCGGTTTCAGAGGCCCACAAAGAGGCATGTGGTGGTCAATTAAATGGAGGGGTCATCACTAAAATGCTTATTTGTACAGGATATTATTGTCCAACTATGGAAAGGACACTTGTAATTTAATATAAAAATGTGATAAGTGTCAAAGGCATGATAACTTAATCCATGCTCCTAGCTAGGATTTAAAATATAGAACATCCCCTTGTCCCTTATCTACTTGGGGATTATACATAATAGAAAAATTTAACCCTATGTCCTCAAATGGACACAAATTTATCATAACAGCAAAGTACTTCACCAAGTGAGTAAAGTTTATGCCCTTATCCTCTTGTATTGGAGCTTATGTATCAAAATTCATATTAAACCAAATCCTTTCAAGGTATGGTATCCTTAAAATATTAATCACTGATAATCGTACATCCTTTAAAAATAAATACATAACAAAAAATTTGGCCAAATTCAATATACAACATAAGTTGTCAACCTCGTATTACCCATAGGGTAATGGTCAAACCAAATATTCAAACAATACATTTAATAATATACTAATGAAACTAGATAACAAGACTGGTAGGGATTGGCATTTGCAACCCTATCCTTCCTTATGGGAATATCATAATAGTCTTTGGTGAGCTTCCCCTTTGAGCTAGAAGTTCCATCTCTCAGAATTATTCTTAAGGATGTGTTTGTTAGTGATGAATTTTTCCATGCATGACTTAGTCAGCTCAAGTTGCTTGAAAAAAGATAAATCCATACCCTAGATAACTTATGCGCTTATGATAAGAGGGTGAGACCCCACTCATTCAAAGTAGGTGACTTAGTACTTAAAGAAAATTAAAAGAACACATATGTAAAAGAGTATAAAAGAGAAAATTTGAGTTCAATTGGTTAGGACCCTTTGTAATCATTGTCAAATTTTGGTCAAGTGCCTACCACCCAATCTCCTTAGATGTAAAAGAGCATAAGTATCCAATAAATGTAATGCACTTAAATAAATACTATGCTTTACTATATATGTCTTGTTTGCTCATGTGCTTGACTGCATTGATTGCTTATTGAATACTCTGATTCACTTACCTGTGTTTGTATGCTTGATGCCTGACTCTGAGTTGGAAGATTCACTATAATAAGTGATGATATTAGTAGGATATTGAATTCTACTTATCTATGTAGCTAAGGTAGTGAGTCTTCCTAAAGACATTTTGTCGCTAATACACACACATCTTAGTGGCTTCCTAAACCGTCATATATCAACTAGCTTAGCATGATGACTTCTAGCATCATTATATATTTTACATTAAAAAAGGGGTAATCCAAGCTATCAAAGTTCTTCCCTCAATTATGCTACATGTTTCTTCTTGGACATCAAAATTTCCTCTCATCAAATTCATATCTATACTTAGGAGAAACATTTGGTAGAATTATTCTATGATTGAAAAGTGCTTATCATTAGTGAGCATCTAACAACATTGGATAATTCTATGAAATATTTTTCCTTTGTGTAGGGATTTATTAACAACACAATTGATCCTCTTCATTTTTCTACAAACAACTTATCATCAGTGAGACAAATATATGCCCATCAATGATAAAAAATAGGGAAGATCTTGCCCAAACTATTTGTGGGATAGCTTGGACAAAACAACTACATCAATAATCACATCAGAGTATTTTCATCAATATTTTTTTCTTCTCTCCCCATATATTGGATCAAATGATAAAAATTACAATCCTCCTACCTATTATAGACCTAAATAATCTTCCTTTCTTCTATATTTCTAAAAAAATGTGATAGCAAACTTTGTTGTATTTTGCCTGCTCATATGTGTTTGCTTGTATTATTGACTGAGTCTATTTTTTTATCCCATAAATTCATGAGGGGGATTCCATTAATGAGGTCATGGTGATCCTAGATATAAAATAGTGTCACTTATGTTACACATGCAGTAGGTCATTAAGCTAGCATACATCCTCGATGACTACTCTAAATATTTTCTTCTCACACATGCATTATTACCTATCATACTTCACATGACTGCTTATCATTATTTGCACATTTGCTTGTTATAATAATATAAATCTTAATATTTACTAAATAAGGACCCTCTTGATTGGATGCAAATAGAAAAAATCATCAAACTAACCTCGTAAGTGGAGGTATTCAACATAAGAAAATATAAAATTAATGACAAACTCTCCAACACATCAAAACAATAAGGACATAGACTATCCAAAGCAAAAAAAGGATATAGACTATCAAAAAACATCAAGCAATAATTTTATGGATATATACTGTTCACAAGTATATTTTAAATGAACATAGACTATCCATAAGCATCTTTTAAATAAATGTCCATGAGCATCTTTTATATGGACATAGACTATCCAAAAGCATATTAAAGCGGATATAGACTATCCAAAAATAATACTTTATATAGACATAGATTGTCCAAGACAAAAACTCAATAAGGACATAAACTCTCCAATGGCATGGACTGCCTAAAAATGTTATCAATCATAGTCACCTAAGCACTTGTCCATTATTCAGGCTAGTAAGCCACTGCTTAGGTGCTAACTATGCAACATCAAAGCTCACCAAGTCATATATGTAAATCTAACTAATACCTCTAGGCCATGCCAACTAAGACCTTTATGTAATGCTAATAAAGTCCTTTGGGCAATGTTAACTAAGACCTCTAGGTAGTCCTAACCATATCCTATGGGTAATGTTAACTAATTCCTCCAGGAAATGCTAACTAAGTTCTCCAAGAAAATCTAACTAAGTCCTCCAAGTAATGCTAACTAAGTATTTAAAGTAAAGCTAAGTACTTTGGGCAATGCTAACTAATACCTTTGGGTAAAGCTAAGGTCTTTAGGCAATGCTAACTAAGTACTTTGGGAAAAGCTAACTAAGTCCTTTGGGAAATGCTAACCAAGTCCTTTGGGCAATGCTAACCAAGTCCTTTGGGCAATGCTAATCAATTCCTCTAAGTAATGCTAACCAGTTCCTCCAAGAAAATATAACCTATGGGAATGAACTACCCAAGCAATCAAACACAACAACATCAAAAATATCAATTGAATCAACCTAACTACTTTCCTATTAATCAGGCTTAGAGACCACCACTTAAGGGAAAAATAAAATGATAAATCCCTACAAGACATAAGGTGTCTAAGAAACATATCTCAATATGCAAACAAAAAAACATAAAAACCATGTTAGACACCTCGTTTAACATGAAAAGTAAAACATTCAAAATCACAAAAAACCAAATATTTTAAGTTTTTATGGCTTGGTGATAGCTTACCTTTGCAACTCAAGGGTTCATACCTAGGGAAATCAACATAAACAACCAAACTCAACCTATCTTTTTCAAGTACATTATAATCAATGCATTAACTAGCATCATAAAAATGATATCCTTTTTATAAAATTTAGAACATAAACTTTTGAAGCATTCATTTCAAAATAAACACTCCAAAAGGGGGTAAATGTAGACACCCAAATTTTCTCCCTTCATCAGTCACTCATCATGTCACCCATTGCACATTTGATTAATTTGACCAAATCACCTTTTTGAACCCAAATTCAAGGTAAAAAACCTTATCATTGACCTTCACAAAACTAGGTAAAATGGACTCTAAATTTCACAAAATTTGTACCATTGGAAAGCTCTTAGAAAAAAATTTCCAATAAGCCTAAGCACAACAAATTCACAATCATGGAAATTTTTTTAATGATAAAATTACCAATGGAAAATTTGAACCCCTAAATTTGACCTTTTTAAAAATGGGTCAAACAAACTCCAAAGTTCATAAAATTTGTAATAGTGGAAATATCTTAGAATAATATTTCCAATGAGCATAAACATGACAAATTTACACTTAAAAAAGTTTTTAGTAGAAAATTTTCCAATGGTAAATTTACACAACTGAATTTGTGCCAACAACAAATTTGTAAAAACATCAACAAAATCTTTAGTTATAGTGATACGATTCCCATCATTGCTAGTTCCATAACTTTGCATATGATCAGATAAAAATCAGGCTCCAATCAAATATTGTAACTACCAATTAGGAACAACATACTCATCAATCAACTCCCAATAAAAATATCTTCAACTGATAATCAACATCTCTTAAACTAGCAATCAACATATGTTAACTAGCAATCAACATCTCTTAACTAACAATCAACATATCTTAAATAATGATCAACATCTCTTAAATGGAAATCAACATCTCTTAATTTTTAATCAAGCTTCAATATAACCTTCCATGACAAATAATCAACTCCTTATAACTTCCAATTAGGGTAGTTAACAAGCAATCGGTGCCCTTAAACTCACTACAACTTGACACCTCATCCTCCCCCTAGGTGGCTACCTTTTCCTATATGAGGACCCTTTGGGATGATATTTGGGTAAGGAGTTTTTAGAAAAGGAAGTTCTACTCAAATTTCATTTAAAAGCTCTCTATGGTGCCAAAATTTTGCTAGATTTTGTTCATCTACTTAGCAAGCTTCTAGAGGAGGGAGGTAAATGATGCATAAGGATCTTGGGGGAGTGCTACCTTTATCCTATATTTTTCTTCACTTTAGTTTAATATCACATCAATTTTCTTCTATTCTCATTGCATTATTTTTGTTCTTATTTTTCCCTTAATAAGTGCTTCTTGTTTTGTAGGTCATTCTAGGTTTTGATAGAGTGGCATTTAGATTGAGAGAGTTTTACTCTAATCTTGTAAGTCAATGCTAGATTTTAATGACTAATAAAAATTTGTAGTCTAGAGTCAAGTTCATTATCAGTGTGAATATGTGGCTCGCTCCATGAAAACTTTGTGGTTGCACAATAAATTTTTTGTTCAACAACAAATTCACACCTTTTGCAAATAAAAAACCCTATTGGTATGATCTTCCATGTCAAGGGTTTTTCTTTCTCTTTTATCTCTTATTATACATCTATTTATTTTATGCATACACACATTTTAAACTTTTTCTTTATCAAAAATCGTAAATGGTATCTTGGGGCATGATCTATGGATTGAGATAGTTGCTTGTTCCAATCTGGAAGGACAAGCCCCAAAAAGGTTACTTATATTCTTTTCTTTCTATTGTTTCAAGTATTTACACTCTATTTTATAGGTTTTCTAATAGTTTATATAGGTTTGAAAATAGGATCACATTGTTCAGTCAGTCCTATGTAAATTATAGCTTATGGAATCAAATTCGCACTCACAACAAATTTATGGTTCAATAGTGAATTTGAAGCCCAACAATGAATTTGAATCCTGACAAAAAATTTACATATCTCTATTTCCCTATATAGTTATTGAATCCTAAGGTTTCTATTTTTGTCTGACCTTAAATAGGTGACCTCAAACTGATTCATTTTTGTAAATTTTAATAGTTTTTTTTGGAAAAGTAAAGGTTCTAGATTTTTCAATTCACTGTATGTTGACTTGAATATGTCATTTAAACTAAATCCAAAAGGTTTTCTTGATTAGAATTATTTTAGATTTAATTTAGTTTAAATTAGATATAGTTTAACTTTAATTTGATTTTAAAAAGAATATTTTCATTTAAAAGTTCTTTTAGATCTAATTTCACTTTAATTAGATTTAAAAAGAATCTTTTCATTTAAAAAGTTATTTTAGATCTAGTCTCATTTCCAATTAGATTTAAAAAGAAGCTTTTGTTTAAAAGTTCTTTTAGATCTAGTTTCACTTTAATTAGATTTAAAAAGAATCTTTTTATTTTTAATTTCTTTTAGATCTAGTCTTATTTCCAATTGGATTTTAAAAGAATTTTTTATTTATAAGTTCTTTCAGATCTAGTTTCACTTTATTTAGACTTAAAATAAATCATTTATTTAGAATTTTTTTAGATCTAAGATTAATTTTAATAAAAAAGGGAATTATTTTGCTTAGGGGTTCTTTTAAATATCATCCCATTTCAATTTGGGTAAAAAATAATTCTTTGTTTTTATTCTATATTCAAAATTTTAGTTCATTAGATTTTTTAATTTCTCTTCAACATTGAGAGAAACTTGATTCTTTTGTTATTATTTGGGAAATAAAAGAAATATTTAATATTGTAAATTTCATTTTATATTAAAATGAATTTTATACCTTCATTATTGCTTTATCAAATTAAAATAGCTTTAGACCTTGCACATTTTATTTTGATACTAAAAGAAACTTGAACCCTTTGTTCTTCATTTTGAGAAGTTCCTTTTAATATTAACGTATAAAAAAAAGAGATATAATTTTTTTTGTAGTTTCCTTGGCCTTTGATGTTTTGTAGGAAAAAAAGAACAATCAAGCTTCTTGCAAAAGGAACGAGACAAAATCAAGCAAAGCAATCAAGATATTTGTAAAAATCCCCTGGTAGCTCCTTCCCTTTTGTTTGTTGTGTGCCTTAATAACTCATTTAAAAGAGGCTTCAAAATAAAATATTTTAACCTCTTTAATTGATACATTCTAGGCATTAAAATAAGAAGTGCATGTAGTTACATTTGAGCTATTATGTCTGTATGCATCATTCTTTCACCCTTGCTTGAAAAAAGAAATAAAATTTTATCTTTTTGTTTGGCACTTTAAGCTATGATTCATCAAAGGAACAAAAACATTTTAGGATTAGTTCTTATTTGGTTGCATTGTGTTTTATGCATTTTTTTACTTAGCAATACATGCATATTATCAATTCTATAAAGTTTAAAAAGCTAATAGCATGTTAGATTTTGACGTAGCGAGCACTGGGAGATAGCAATCACAAGATGTAGAATAATATGAAAGAAAGTAAAACTGCTAGATGACTGAAATATGCAATAAATAGAAATGATATAAAATGTTACAATGTAGCTATGGAAGAAATAAACACTCCATTATAAATATACTAAACTACACTACACCCATCACCAATGGATGACAATACACACAAAACTAAGCTACACTATGTCCCCCGACTCTTTACATATCTATCACTATCTATATATATCTATATATGAGGCCATCCTTATATAGGAAAAATAGGATACTTGGCCAACACTATATCTAGCTATGCAAGGGACAAATTGCACATGTACAAATTACACATTGACACTTGTGCATTTATTACATTGCATGAAGTAACTAGATAACTTGCCCCTAAATTAATCTAAGTATGTACCTTGGAAGATACATTTACATAACCCAAATGATGGAATATAATATGTTTCTAACACCCCCCTATATTACATTATTTGGGTATTGAAGACTTTAGTATTCAATAAGGATCTTCTCCTTGAACTTGGTATTCTTCCTCTACATTCTTTGTATTCAGGTTCAGTAGGTAATTTGTGTCTTCATATGATGCAGGGTAAACTGGAGCTGAAGCTTCTTCTTTCATTGGGTGATCCTTGACTTGTTCAGATTCATATTATTTGTATTCTATCCAGCCACATTTATAGTTCTCCTTGTAAGTATCTTCATCTGGTTATGATTATTGATGAATGAGCAGGGCTTGATGCAATTGTCCTCTCATATTTTTATTTTTGATCCTATCGTGTTTACCTTTTGGGTGTACTGGTTCTTCATTATCTTCAACCTGTTCCTTTGTAAATATGCTAGCATATTTTTGAAACACTACAATGTCTTGTGATATTTCCATTGAGTCCACGATGTATGTATTTTCATGAATTGAACCTATTGCTTTTATGCCATATTTATTCATAATGAGACAAGTACTGATCCCATCCATATATCCAAAATTAATCATATAGTTATTTTCTACTAACTTGCTCACTGAGATGAGATTGAATTTTAATCCAAGAACATACAATACTTTCTATAGTAGAAGATTTGGAAATGATTTTCTTGGTGTTACACATCCATATCCATGTATAGGATACCATTGGTTATCTGCAATTCTTAGTCTGTAACATTTAGCAATTTCAAGACAGTCAAACCATTGTATATTTCCTGTCATATGATGACTGGCTCCTAAGTCAATATACCACATGTGTTCATCATTGTATGACATTCCTTCACCCATTTGAAGAAGAAAAAAAATAGAATTGTAGCTCCCTAATTGAAGTATATAAGCTTGATTTTATTAAACCTTTATTAATCATGGAGGCTTCCTTATGTCTTCTTAGGTATGGATACCTAATTTTAGGTTTTTGAAGAAAGCTTATATCTTCTCAACTTGCAAATATTTGATGAATATTATTATCAAGTTTTGTAGAATCCCTTATGACTCCCTAATGTTTTTGGAGTATGATATAGTGCTTTTGTAAAATATAATTCAATTTTAACTGATTTTGTATAATTTTTGTAAATATAAAAAATCAACTTCTTAACTCCTTAATACTCTTATTGAACTAAGCACTTTTCAAATTTTGAAGAGGTTTTAATGTTGGATTTCTTTTATCTGTTTTCAGAAATTTTGAGACAAGAATATAAATTTCCAAATTGATAAAATATTTTAATAACCCCTTTTTGTAACCCTTAGGATTTTGTTCAAGTGTTTCTAATTTCCGAAAAAACTTGTTTGAAGTTGTAACCCTTATCACTCCCAAATTTGAAAAACTAGAACACATTAGTATTTTCAAACATTAAATGGATTAATTCCAAGTAGTATCCCTTATTTATCCTAAGTTATATTTTACAAATATTATATTAATTTTGCAAGTTGTAACCATCATCGCTACTCACGCCTCTGTTTGGGAAGCAAGAGCTATCAAAAGTATTCTTGATAATTATGAATAGGTTGTGGGGCAAAAAATTAACTATGCAAAAAGTAAAATTTTTCACCAATACCCCCCCAAATAGACAAGCCAATATTGCTCATATTCTTCAATGTGTTATATCCCAGTTACCCACTCAATATTTGGGCCTCCCCCTCTTCACCGGTAATCCTAAGGAATACATGTGGAACAACGTCATTGAGAGAATTAATAAAAAACTTGTAGGTTGGAAGGGGACCCTCCTATCCCAAGCTACCAAGGCCACTCTAAAAATGGCTTGTATTCAAAGCATCCATATTTATTTCATGTCAGTTTTCCAAGCCTCAGCCACTGTCTACTTAAAAATTGAACAAATCTAGAAGAGGTTCCTTTGGGTTGGTTTAGAGGACAGGAAAAAATTTCATTTGGTTAGCTGGGAAAAGGTGTGCTCTCCTAAAATTCAGGGAGACCTTGGTCTTTGAAGGATTAGCAACATGAACACAAATTTATTGGCCAAAAAATCCTGGAAGGTGTTTACAAATTATAACCTTGAATGGGTTTCGATTATCAATAGGAAATACATTCAAAATCATTGTTTCATGGATGGAAATAATCCCAGAGATGGATCCATTTTCTAGAAGTCAATTATTCAAACCAGATCTCTCATCCAAAAGGGGATCATATGGCAACTTGGTACAGGTAGTAAAATTAATTTTTGGACAGACAGGTGGATCACTAACCAACCGCTCATAGAAAACAATGTGGTTTTTGTGCTTCAACCTTTCTTGGATACCTTAATTGGAAGTAAAGTTGAAGATTTCTTTGATACATCCACTGAACCAAAAATATGGAAAGAATTTCATATTGCTAATGCCAATATCCAAATCCAAGAAGCTACAACAGTCCTTAAAACCATGCTAAGTGCTACAGTCATCCCTACAGGTAATTCCTTTGACTCTCTCTTTTGAAAAGAAACTAATTCTAGGATTTTTTTGGTCAGACCTTCTCACAACCTGAGTATACATTTTTAATGTGTCCACATTCCTTTCAACCTAGTCTAGCTCAAACATCTCATTCTGAAGGTTACCTTTTTTAGTTGGTTAGCCATCCAAAATAAGATCCTCACAACTGACAACCTCATGAAAAAAGGCATGTTGGTCCCTAATAGATGCTATTTGTGCATGGCTGCCTGGGAATCTATAAATCATATTTTTCTAGAATGTTCTTTCTCCAAGACTGCCATGGATCACCTTATACCCACTTTTCATATCTCCAGGGTTCATCCAAATTCCTTGATCGATCTTTTATTTCAATGGCCTACTCCCTTCAAAAATATTAAACTATTATCTGTGTGGAAAGTGTACCTTCATCATATTTTATGGCAACTTTGGCTCAAAAGAAACAACAGAGCTTTTTATTCTTCTTCAAGAGATCCTCTCTCAGTTACCAATAAAATGATTTCCTTTGATGTTGAAAACTCCCAACTTTTCCCTTGTCCCAAATCCCTTAACTCTATACTGGAGCCTGCTTTGTTCTTGTTTTTAAAAATCCCTTGCAATCCCAGTTCCAGTATTTCAATCCCTCATCCTAGAGTGGAAGCTCATTGGATTCCTTCGCCTATAGGGTGGCTTAAAATAAAATTTTATGGTGCTTCCAAATGAAATTTGGGAGATGTAGGTGTGGGTGGCCTGGTCAAAGATAACAATGGGTAAGTTATTATAGCCTATGTTGAGTATCTAGGGTTTTAAACCAATCATTTTGTTGAAGGGCGTGCCCTATGGAGAGGGTTAGAAATTCTCAAGGACTACAAAGGAAATATTCATATTGAAGGAGACTCATTGAATATTACAAATGCTATTAAAAACAACAAGTTTCCCTCATGGAATGTGAGGATTGTCATTCAGGAAGCTAAAAAGCTTATCCAAAATTTTAGCAACACCTTTGTCAGTCATGTGTATCATGAAGCCAATAAGTCTGCAGACATCCTTGCCAACATGGGAGCTATCCACAAAACACTCTCCATCTAGAAGGAAAATTTTCCTCAAGAAGTTTTAAATATTGTTGCTAATGATATGGGTTGAAAGATATGTTCACAGGTTATGGTGGGATAGCTTTCCAAATGAAGGGTCTAGACTTCCCATTGTGACTCCTTTCTTTGCTAGCAATTTTCTAATTTGTTGCATTATGCTCCTTCATGTGAAGTATGTAAATTTCCAAAGTTGGTCCCTGTGTTGGTCTTGTCTTAGTTTGGTTATTTCTAAGCATGTCAAGTCCCAAAGCTGGTCTCTACTGTGTAATTGGATTATGGTGCCCATAGTCAGGTGTGTCAATTCCCAAGTCTACTATATTTTGCATATTTCTAAGTTTGGGGATCACATTATTATCTGCATCTCTCAAATTTATTACATACATTATTTTCCCAGTCTAAGTTTTATGTTCTTAGTTCACCCTCGTGCTGTGTTGGAGTCCCCCAGTATCTCTTCCCAATGGGAATATTTTAATTGTCCTATCTCCTATGCATTTGTACCTATCAGAGAGATCAAATTATGTAGAAAAAAAAAGTCTATATATCCAATTTAAGCCCGAAACTCATCATTTCCTTTGGGCATAACCTATCCTCGAGTACCCTTGGTGATAGAGAGTATTGTGCTTGGGTGTTGTGGATTGTTTGTCCTTTCCAAATCCCCATCCTCATCACCATGGCTCTGATTGAAACTTCCACCCTATAGCTTGATCCCATATCTCATTCTTTCTTGGGAGCCTAAGGTCTTATCTCTTTTCTTAGAAAATTCAAAAGGGGTCGAGTAGGATATCATAGAATATTTTATCAACTCGTGGAATGACTATGTTATTGTTCATAATATTTGGTTTTGAATCACTATCGAATTTTTGGCTGAGGTGATGGAATTACCTACTACCAGGTGGGTGGTGCACAGAGATCATGAAAACTAGGATCCTAAGATCAAGGGCTTTTTGAACCATACCAAAATCTTCAAGTGGAAGGACGTTGTTGTAGAGTACGATTCTTTATCGACCCATTGACCAAAGGTAATGATTTCCATTCTCCAGTACCTTATGGTTGATGATCCTTCTAAGACTTTGTATAGATTTCACATTGCTTTAGTCAACCACCTTAGGGGTTTCAACCCTATCAAAATCCCTGACTTCCTTTTTTGCTCAATTAGATATTCCATCCATAATGCCAGGAAAAGGAAGTCTCAAACCCCTCCTACCCATCAAGGTCTCTTTGCTATTCTTTTTTGCCATGTTGAATCCACCCTCCCTCCCACCATTCTCACCTCACCACTTAAATCCAATATTTCCTCCAATTCATCTACCATCAACCCTTCCTATTCCCCTCTTGAAGCTACCAGTGATGGAGGTGGTTTCCAGGCCCAATCCCATGACCCCAAGGTTAAAGATACCCCTGAATGCATGCCCTCTCTTTGCAAGCCTTCAAAACGTAAAACCACTATTAAAGAGAGTTCAACCAAGGTAAGAAGGTTGCTACATACCAAACCTAGCCATCAGATAGGTTCTCCAAGTGCATAAAATTTCATATTTATTAGCATAGTTGTTTCATTAATTAGAATCATCTTCATTTTTTTATTCTTTCACTACGTATTTCGCATTATTTGCCTTCACGGTGGGGACGTGCCCTCCCTGAGTGGTGAACTATATCCAATTTGATTTATTTTATTTACTGTTGCGGTTTCGTATTACTTCATTATATTGCAATTGAGGAATTGATTAGAATTAAAAAATAAACGAACGAGTTTTATCGTTCCAAGTGGTATCAGAGCTTGGCCTTCTTGGCATCATGGTGGGGGTAAAATTTTTTTATACATGCATTTCAACGGAGTGAGTGGTGTTCGATGACTGTTTTTATAGTCGTAACAGACGTCCCCACACACAGGTCTTGCCATCCGTTCGGGGAAGCACATCTCAGCCAGTCCTGCTTACATAAACAAAGGACGCGTCCATAAACAGCTCCCTTGGAATGCTAAACGATGTCTGGAGCAGATCGATTGCTCTCCCAAACATAAATTTATGGAGCACATTTCTTGTTCATCCAGAGACCAGGCAAGCGGGCAGGTGGTAGGTCTTCCACCCAGCGACAACTACCATACACATCCAGAGACGTCAGGTATCAAAACATTAATCATCCTCAAACACACAAAACCACCAGAGAAATTCATCGGAAGCATCTCAGAACATAGCAGCTATCGTTTTCTCTCCCAACCAACCAGAACGTGCAAAATAAATAAAAATTCCACCTAAAGCTAAGGTTAGCAAATCTTTTATTTTTATTTTTTAAAATTTGGCCCAAATTCATTATCCCACATTCACGGGGAGTTTTGGCAATTAAAAGTTTATAAGGTCCACGGGTGCATTAGTGAATTGTGGCTCTGGCCACACGGCTTACCTTTCATGCGTAGCCAAGCCTATTACCTTGCACGGTGTATTGGTCCTCGTTTATTGTTCCTTAACTTCCTTGGGTTTTCATTGTCTGTGTGTCCTCACTGTCTTGTCCTTCATCAAGCTGTCGCATCGATGTGTCGTGTTTACATTGTTGTCCATGTCCTCACTGTCAGTCAGTCTATTCCTTGCTGTTCGCATCCTCGCTATCGGTTAGTCGCGTCGTGTCATGTTTGTCTGCTCCTAGCTGTCTGTGTCCTCGTTGTCGGTTTGTCGTGTCAGTCTACGTTCGGTCGTGTCATGTATGTCCACTCCTAGCTGTTCGTGTTCTCCTATTATGTCAGTCCACTCCTAGCTGTCCGTGTCCTCTTTGTCATTGTCAGTCGTGTCGTGTTAGCAGTGTCCTATCGTTACCAATCGTGGTCTGGTGAGTTACATTAAATTTCGTGTAGTCAAGGGGCAACGCTACCTTAAATTTTGCATCGCGGTTGGTGCGATAGTTGAAGCGAAACACACAAATTTTGGCAATTATCAAATTATTATTGGAGAAGGGAAGCCCAATTTTTTTTTGAAAGTGCATGACCAAACAGTGGACCAAAGGACCTAACGGTCGATTATCAAGCTCGGAGACGACCAATAACAACGCAAGAAGACCTCATCGAAGCCTAGGTATAAAAAATTCTCCTTCTCCTTTCAAAATTTGTAGTTATAATCCACATCATCCACTGGTAGACCCTATGGCTACTAACCCTCCCCCAACTCATGAAAACATCACACAAGGAGATTCAAGTGATTCAGCCATTACCACGGATGAAACTCTTCGACTCTTACTAGATGGTATGCACAAAATTAGTGACCTATTGCATGCACAAAACTGACTTAATCCTAATACTAATCCCCAAAATCACTCCCATGCACAAAGAAATGAAGAAAATGATGACTAGGATGACGATTGGGATCAGCGAAGAGGCAATCCGGATAATTACAGGGATCACTATCATAGACAACGGTATAACAAAGATCAGGAAAGGGATATGGGTTCTCACCAATAGAGAGGCCCTAATAATTTTCCACACATTGATATGCCCACTTTTGAGGGTCATGATCCTCGTGGTTGGATAGCCAAAATGGAAGGCATTCTCGACTTATATCAAATTAAGGATTTTGATAAAGTTCCTTTCGCAGCATCAAAATTAGGCACTGAGGCCTACCAATGGTTCGTATGGCTTAAGCGAGAGAAAGGAGCTACTATTAACTGGAAAAAATTCACTACCTATTTTTTAGAAAGATTTGATGAAGGAGTTACATCGTCATACACAGTAAGACTGTTATCTCTTAAACAAGAAGGATCGGTTAGCGAGTTCGTCTCGAAATTCACTAGTTTACTACCATATACATTAGACCTCAGTCCCGACATAGTGGTAGGACCTTTTCACAATGGATTGAAAGAAAATATTAGGGTGGAGGTGGACATTCAAAATCCAACCTTGTTGAACGATTGTATAAGAATAGCCAAGCTGGCTGAGAAAAGAATTCAGTTGTATGCACGGCATGAATCTTATAGTCATCCTTCGTATCGCAACAATTCCTTTCGTAGAAATGATCAACCATCAAGATACTTTTG
This sequence comes from Wollemia nobilis, assembly GCA_028583015.1. NCBI lineage: Eukaryota > Viridiplantae > Streptophyta > Pinopsida > Araucariales > Araucariaceae > Wollemia > Wollemia nobilis. The sequence goes on from JAQPPZ010016670.1 coordinate 4,659,350, forward strand.
CTATAAATGTCGCACTCATCACCCCAGGGAACAAGCATGTGCCCAAAAACAAAACTTTCATATTGAATGCGATCAATATGAAGGAGAAGAGGAAGAAACTTACCACCAAGAAGAACCTATGCAAGAAGAACTACCAAGTACTCTAGATGAGAATGAAGAGAATACAATGGTGATCTCTGTGCATGCCCTCATGGGGTTAACTGCCCACCATACCATCAAGGTACTAGGATTTCTCTGCCAAAAAAAGGTGAATGTGCTAATTGATTTTGACAGTACCCATAATTTTTTCGACATCAAAATAACAAAAGCTTTAAATTTATTCATTAACTCTTCCAACAAAGACAAATTCCAGGTTCTAGTAGCCAACTGGGTGAACGCGCAATGTGTTGGTCGAACATCTCAAGTTTCCATAAAAATGGGAACTTATACCTGGTTTGGATCCCTTTTCATCATGAATTTAGGGAACTCTGATGTCATTTTGGGAGTTGAATGGTTGGAAACATTAGACACGGTTAGCTTCAATTTCAAAAAATTATTTGTGGAATGGAAGGAAAACGGACGAGTCATTCACTTACAAGGCATTACTACTCCTCCATCACAAATGGTGAGCTCTCATAGTATGGAGAAAATATTAAAAAAGGGTGGATATGGATTTATAGCTCAAATTAATTGTTTGGAAAAACAATCTCAAGAAACTTCGGATATTACTGCTCTAGATTTACGAGACATCATAACAAATTACGAAGAGGTTTTCCAAGAACCTAAAGGATTACCACCTAAATGATCTCATGACCATGCCATCCATTTGATTCCAGGGAGTGTCCCACCTAACAATCGTCCTTACCGCTATCCTTAACCGCAAAAGATAGAAATCGAACAGATTGTTTAGGATTTGCTAGATCATGGAGTCATTCATCATAGCACTAGCCCTTATTCCTCACCTATAGTTCTGGCTCAACGAAAAGATAACTCTTGGCGTATGTGTCCTAATTTTAGTTCTCTCAATAAACTCACTATCAAGGACAAATTTCCTATCCTTGTCATAGATGACCTACTAGATGAGTTGCATGGTGCAAATTTTTTTACAAAATTAGACCTTCGCTCAGGATTTCACCAAATCCGTGTCAGAGAAGAAGATATTCCCAAAACTGCTTTTCGTACTCATGAAGGTCATTACAAATTTTTGGTCATGCCTTTTGGTCTCACCAATGCACCATCCACATTCCAAAGTCTCATGAACCAAGTGTTTCGTCCATTCCTCCGTAAGTTTGTGTTAGTTTTTTTTGATGACATTCTCATATATAGCAAAACATGGAAGGACCATTTACATCATGTGGATAAAGCCCTTCAAATTTTACACAGAGAAAAGTTATTTGTCAAACGTTCCAAATGTTCATTTGGTGTCCAAGAAGTCGAGTATCTTGGTCATATAGTTTCACACGAGGGCGTCAAAGTCGACCCCAATAAGATTAAGGCAATTCAAGAATGGCCTTTACCTAAAACCATCAAGAAACTTCGTGGTTTTTTGGGTCTCACGAGCTATTATCGCAAGTTTGTACAAAATTATGGTAAGATTGCAGTACCTCTCACAGCACTTACAAAGAAGGATGCTTTTCGTTGGTCGAAAGAGGCCACTCAAGCCTTCGAAGCTCTTAAGGAGGCCATGTGTACAACTCTAGTTTTAGCAACTCCCAATTTTCACAAACCATTTATTATCGAATGTGATGCATCAGGAACAGGAATTGGGGCTATATTAATGCAAGACGGTCATCCGTTGGCATTTGAAAGTAAATAGCTATCGGGGAAAAATTTGGGAAGATCAACATACGAAAAAGAAATGTTGGCTATTCTTCACGCGGTAGAAAAATGGAGACACTACCTAATCAGTAGCCGCTTCATTATAAAAACATATCATAGTAGTCTCAAACATTTTCTTGAGCAAAGGTTTTCCTATCCGAAACAAAATAAGTGGTTAACCAAACTATTGGGTTATGATTTTGTTATCGAATACAAGAAGGGGAAGGAAAATGTAGCCGTCGATGCACTATCCAGAAAATATGAAGACGAAGTAGTCATTAACGCTATTTCAGGTCCTTGCTTCCAATGGGTGAATCAATTACAAGATGAATGGTTGTCCAATAGTGAAACTGCTCAGATAATTCAAGAATTATCTATAGGGTCCTCTAAACACCCTTTGTTCTCTTATGAAGATAAAATCCTCTGAAAGAAAAACCGCATTTACATTCCACACAACTCAGAACTCAAAATGAAGATCCTCGACGAATCGCACGCTTCTCCATCAACGGGACATTCAGGATTTTTGAAAACATATTTAAGGATCAAACAATCATTTTGTTGGAAAGGATTAAAAGCCAAAGTCAAACAATGGGTAGCAAAATGCGAAGTTTGCCAGCGCAATAAAGGAGAAACAGTCAAATCACTAGGATTGTTACAACCATTACCCATCCCTAAACGTTAGTGGGAACATATATCCATGGATTTTATTGAAGGTCTTCCAAAGTTAGAAGGCAGGACAGTAATCTTCGTAGTCGTAGATCGGTTATCCAAATACGCTCACTTTCAGGCTTTACAACATCCATTTTCTGCAAGCAAGGTGGCAAAGGTATTTATGGATTCAATTTTCAAATTACATGGTATGCCAAAAAATATTGTAAGTGATAGAGATCCCATATTCACTAGTAACTTTTGGTGAGAATTATTTCGACTTAGTGGTACCAAATTGAACATGTCCTCAGCTTACCATCCCCAGACCGATGGTCAAATAGAAGTAGTTAACAAATGTTTGGGTACGTACTTACGATGTTTCGTTCAAGATAAACAATATCAATGGAGCCAATGGCTAGCAATGGCAGAATGGTGGTACAACTCTTCTTACCACTACTCAATTAAGATGTCTCCCTTTGAAGCATTGTATGGAACCAAGCCTCCAATTGTAGCAGATTACGTACCAGGTTCATCCAAAGTAGCCAAAGTGGATGATTGGTTACAACAAAGGCAGTCTACACTCACCATACTCAAAGAGAATTTATTCCAAGCACAAAATCGCATGAAACAACAACAAGACTTGCACCGATCAGAACGAATTTTTAATGTCAGTGACAAGGTTTTCCTAAGGTTGCAACCTTACAAACAAGCATCGTTAAGGATAAAGAATAGCCAAAAGTTGGCTCCACAATTCTATGATCCTTACAAAATTGTGCGTCGCATTGGAGAAGTAGCCTATCAGTTAGAGCTACCTTCATCATCATGAATACACCCAGTATTTCATGTCTCATGTCTCAAAAAAGTAATTGGTCAGAAAGTGCAAAGCCAATCAGAATTACCAGTGCTCGATGAGGAAGGATGCATACATCTCCAACCTGAAGACATATTACAACACAGAATACGAAGACTAAGATCACGCCAGATTCAAGAATTTCTCATCAAATGGCAAGACCTACCAGAAGAAGATGCCACATGGGAACATGAAAGTATTTTCCAGACATTTCCAGCTTTGAGGACAAAGCTTTCCGAGGAGGGGAGTCATGCTACATACCAAACCTAGCCGTCGGCTAGGTTCTCCAAGTGCATAAAATTTCATATTTATTAGCGTAGTTGTTTCATTAATTAGAATCATCTTCATTTTTTAATTCTTTCACTGCGTATTTCACATGATTTGCCTTCACGATGGGGACGTGCCCTCCCTGAGTGGCGAACTATAACCAATTTGATTTATTTTATTTACTACTGCAGTTTCGTATTACTTCATTATATTGCAATTGAGGAATTGATTTGAATTAAAAAATAAACGAATGAGTTTTATCGTTCCAAAGGTCTACCTAGTTTAAAAGCCCAAGTTTGAAACAAGTCAGAGCTCTCCTCTCCACATATTGAATGATGATAGCGGTGATACTGTCACGGGTATCCGCAACAAGATTCATATCACTATCATCAATAGCATTATCAATGCCATGGATGACATTAGTGACATCCTAATTTTTTTTCTTAAGAACCACGTCAAGAATTTTCCCACAAATGATGACAGTCTAAATGTTTAGGCCTGATGCTATGTTGTGTAATGGTTGTTTTCATTTTTTTTTCTTTTGTTATTCTGGTCTACTGATCCATTGCGCAAGGTTTTATATTTATTTTTGGTTTCCTCTATTACCCCTATGTGGGACCTATGATAAATTTTCTTCCCACCTCTGTGTGGGTTTTGGTATGGGGTTTTAGTGATTTTTTTAGCAACCCCTGAGTGGGTTTTGGTATGGGGTTTTAGTGATTTTTTCAGCAACCCTTGTGTGGGTATTTGGTATGGTTTTTTGTAAGCTATCTTAGACACTATTTATTTTGCAACCTATGCATGGGTATTGCATGTTTTGAGTCCCTATGTATGAGTTACTCCATTTAGACTCTAAAATTTCTTGGTGATGGTCCATTCTATTTGGTTGTCACCAACCCCTGTGTGGGTCTGTTTCATTTCCTGCTATTGTCTTTCTATTCACTTATGTATTTGGTTTTGGGATCCTTTCAAAACTTGTATCTAAGAATTTACAATTACCAAAAAATATTATATTAATTTCCCTATGTTTTGATTACAAAAAATATTGAGTTCAATTAATATATCAACGTTATCTTATAACCTTATAACTCCATTTTAAAAATGAAAGCAAATTAGATGAATAATTTGATTAAGGATTTGTACCTTTATGAAGTTGAATGAATATGACAGAAAACTCTGCTTCTTGAGCATGAATTTACTAAGGTAAGTTGTGGCTTTAGTGCTATTCTTAAATGCTGGTTGACTGAGAGTCTTTTTACTGCACTTGACTTGCTTTGGATTGTTGTCAAATCGTATCCGAATTGTACTATCAATCTGCCAAAGTACCATCAATCCACTATCGAGTAGCTTCTAAATTGCTACGATGTATCACTTTCAAACTGCTACGCTTCCTTTCCAAGGTCCAAGGCATCTTTAATATGTGATAGGATGAGTGACAAGTGTCATAGTAGAAGTTTTAAACACTCATGGAAGCTTTGACTATTTGGTGGAGATGTTGAACTCACTCCACTTTTTGTGACAAATGTCACATTTGGATGGAGATATTTTTATTCTCCTTGAGCGTTGTCCAAGAAACACTCCTTCAATGTCTACAAGACCTCCTTGTTGTAAATTATATCAAGATATTAACTATACATAACTCCTCTTCTGCATGGATTATGGGCACCAATGAAATGAAATGTATTATTTGTGAGCATTATAGAGGATCTCTCATAGAATGAAAAGTGGTAGATGCATGCCCTTCTCTTTATCAATGCTTACTTGAAGACTCTCCAACGTATTTTCCACATTGTTCTTTGTTATTTTACGTAGATGCTGAAATGTCTCCTGCCAAGCAATGCTAAAGGTTGAGTTGTGGTGGAGATATGGCAAAGATTTGGTGGAGATATGGAGGAGCTTTGGTGGCACTTCAATGGAGTCTGAATGGCAGTTCTTATATGAATACTCCTTGATGCTTCACTCCATTATTTAGCTTTCACTTATGGTAGAAATGCTCCATAGCTTTCTTTGATAGGAATTCTCCTTTGCTTTGACATCTGCTTGCTTTGATAAATATGCTCCTTTGCTTTATACAATACTTGATCTTCCCCTGTGCTTGTCTTCTATAGGTTTGACCATCCAAGATGAGCCCTTTGATTGGCTCCTATTGCTTGGGAAGAAGAGTACATACGTTCGAATTTTCTTGGCTACTTTTTCTTGTAGATATTGTACCTTTTTTAGGGAAAATTCAAATCTGCTCTTGGGCTATAAAAAACCAGATTAAAGTAGTGCAATAAAATGTACTATAGATTGCACCTACCCTCCTTTGATGCACCTTCTTTTGCATTCTTATTTCAGATTTGGAATTCTGGTTTTATGGCAGATTTTTCTCCTGCAATACAAGGATTTTGAGGTTTTATTTTGTGAGTAGATATCTTAACCTTTTTTCTTGGACACTTTGATAATAAATCCAAGCTTAGATAACAATAGATAGAAGCTTTTTAATTTATGCATTTTTTTTGCACTTTTTTTTTCTTGCATCCAATATTGTAATGCTTTGGATTTGAGACTCACCAAGTCTCAATATTTGAAGCTTCTATTTTTATTTTTGGTTAGTTGTGTTCTTTTTCACATTTTGGAGGATTATAACCTTTTTTAGGTGGCTTATTTTGGACATTACGAGTTGCAAATTTTTGTGCTTCAATAGTGTCTTTAGACACTTGATACAAATCAGATTTTGTGCCCTTCAAGAACACAAAACTAATTTCTTTTGAGTGTAGTAAAATAGTGCAAGTATTTCACTTTTAATGCACTAAGATTACACCTTATCACTCCAATCAACTCTCAAATTAATTCACTAAGAATATACTACAACTAATCAAGAATAACCTAAAATGAATCTTTAAGAGTTATTCTGCAATTTCACTACAACTAATATTGTAGGACTTAGTTTTCGTTTTATTTTCTTCCAAAAAAGATTATAGGTAGTTGATAGAAGAAATTTTTAAATCTACTCAACTCATAATTAATGTGCAAATGAACCTTAAAATAACTTTTATTTTTGAACTTTCAAAGACTGTAATCCACTTTTCTATTTGCAACTTTAATCCAAATTCAGGTGCTTCTAACAAATCTAATAGGTAAATGAATTAATGAACCTACATGCACCAAAAATTTGCATGCCTTTTTTGTAGTAGCTCTTTTATCACTTTTGTAGAGGACGTAGATCTTGGTGTCTAAGATCACCAAGTTGATACTACGAGTATATCCTTGTAGCTCTTTATAGACTGTCCTGAACAAATCCTTCTTCACCAAAATATGGTCTTGACTTTTCTTTCACGAGCCTAGGATTTGGTGGCTTGTTCTCCTCTTCTGTTCTCATCCTTCTACTAAAAATTTGGAGAAGTATTTTTCTCTGAAGCGATGCCTTATTTCTGTGAGAGGAAATCTTCAAATATTCAAGATTTTGTGAGCTTCTTCTATCTTCAAGTCTTCTTGTCACATTCTAACTTCAAGCAAGATCTTCTTTTGAGATTTGGCACTCCTTGCCAAATTCTTCTTCATGGATTTGGCACTCCTTTTCAAATTATTCTTCTCATATTTGGCACTCCTTGCTAAATTCTTCTTCATGGATTTGGAACTCCTTGCTAAATTCTTCTTCTCTTGGGCTTGTTTTTGGATGGCGAGAATTATCCCAAGTCCTTCATTATCAAGGGCTTCTCCTTGGTAGTGTATTTATCCAACGAGTTCTCCTTTGAGAATATCTTTAGTAAGGCTCTCCTAGCCTTTTTTGGATGCTCAATAAGACCTTCCCAAGGTCTTTGATATTAAAACTTTTGATGGTCTTCCTTGAGACCTTTTCTTCAACCTTCTACTCCTAGAAGTGTTGGTGGTGAGATCTACTTCTGGATCTCTGATTTTGCTACTTTTGGATTTGAGTAGGATTCACCTAGTCCTTATTCTCCTTCTTCTTTCTTGACTAGAAGTTATTCAATGATATCTTATATTTATCTCTTTGATTTTTCTTCAGGTGCTAAATTGATTTGAAGAAGATACCCTTCCTAAATTTCTTGTAAGAAGTTTTCCAACTCACTGAATCTTATTTTCCTACAACAAAGTATTAGTACCGAAATATTTAGTCTGCTTTTTAATCAAATATTCTCTTCAAATTATTCTTCAAGATCAAGGATTTTATGGCCTTTTTTTAGTATCAAGGCTTCTATGGTATTTTTTAGTATCAAGGCTTCTATGGCCTTTTTTTAATACCAAGGCTTCTATGGCCTTTTTCAGTATCAAGGCTTCTGTGGACTTTTTTGTATCAAGACTTCTGTGGCTTCTCCTTTAAGGCTTCTTTGGCATTTTATACAAGTATTCTATGGACTTTTTATGTCAAGGCTTATATGTCCTATTCTTCAACTTGTGAAGTTCTTTGATTCAACAATGGATATCTTTAGTATCCTGACTTCACCACAAATCTTCACAAGAAGTGTTCTTTCACAGTATCCTTATCTTGTACAAGGAACCAATATCTACACTATGAGGGCATGTTGACCTTTGGAAAATGAAGTTGGAGTCTCCTAGAATTCTATCGTAGGAGGAGTCCCAATCCTCTGAGAATTAGTTTTATGCAAATAAAATAAACTTTATGCACTATTTAGCAAAATCCAAATATCTTGGATGATTCTCACTAGATGATTTTTCAATCCAATGGCTTGAACGTTGAGTCCTGGTCTTCATAATTTTTTCTTGAAACTATGTGGAAAGACTCTAGTCAATTGCAATCTTAGTATTTCCTGGAACTGAGATTTATTTCAATACTCACTTGTGACTCTCTTATTCTACCACCTAGATTCTTCGAAGAACTTTTGATAGTAGCAAGTCCAACGACACGTTAGTTTATCAAAACACTCAGGCTCAATAATAATGCTGGATTCCCTATCAACCTACATAGACTAGATCTACCATAGCTCTGATACCACTATTATCTTTTGATATGTGAGCACTGGGAGATAGCAATCACAAGTTACAAAAAAATATGAAAGAAATTAAATTTTATAGATGATTGAAATATGCAATAAATAGAAATGATATAAAATGTTACAATGTAGCTATGAAGGAAATGAACACTTCATTATAAAGTTATTGAACTACATTGCATCCATCACCAATGGATTGTGATACACACAGAACCAAGCTACACTATGTTCCTCAACTCTCTATGTATCTATCACTCTATATATCTATCTATGAGGCCATCCTTATATAGGTAAAATAGGATACTTGGACAACACTCTATCTAGTTGTGCAAGGGACAACTTACACATTGAAACTTGTGCATTTATTATATTGCATGAGTAAATATTTTATGTAATGTAATAATGTGTAGGAAATGTCCAAGTGTAATGTGTGTAGATGTGCACAAGTGTCTGATATGTAAGTGTGCACACATGTTCTTAGATTAGAGAGTGCTAAGTTAAGATCCATGTCCAAGTGTGCATATAATATACAGTCGTGTATACAAGTGTCAAATAGAGAATCTAAGAGTCATGAGACTTGGCATAAGGAAAAGGAAGATTCAAATAACCAAAGAGTCATTCTACAATGGCTGTATACTACTCCGTAGAGGACATTGTATACATTACCTACATCACCTATCACCTACATTATCTACATAGCATACATAGTGATCAAGGAGAGCATTGAGTCATTATTGTAACAATGTTGTATGATGCATTTGTAAGAGAAAGAGGAGTAATAAAGTTTACATACATTTGAGCAACTAATATTGTAAGTTTTGCTACATGTTTAGTACATGTATGACTCAAGATATTTACATTCATATTGCTACTTATTAATGAATGTTATTTGATATATTATTAGCCTTGATTTCCAAATTAGTTGGATCATATTATTCATATTTCATTGTTATATTAATCTTATTATATTATGGCTATCATATGTTTGATCTTGTGAATTTATCCTATGATATTTACATTACTATTAAGGCTTGAAAATCCATTAGTGGTATCAAAGCTACGAGTAGTTACTTGCACAGGTTGATTTGTTTAGTTGTAAAATCAATTTTTGTGTAGTGTGATTAAATTAATTAGATTTTTTCTACTTTAAAGAGAGTTAGACCTAGAATCTATTATAAAGTTAAAGTAAGCAAAGGCTAGAGTCTTTACACAGTTACAAGAAAACTAGTGAAGACTAGGACTTAGCTATAGATTCTTCCCACTAGGTTGAAGGATAAACAGTGAAGACAAGGACTCATACTAAGGAAAATCAACTTGAAGATAATTGATTATTTAGGGCTCTTGCCAACACTAACATTGATAAAGGATTTTAGGGATAAATAAATTCTTGGCAACTAATTTCTATCAACACTTAGAAGAAAGTGGAAGGATTTGGTACAATAAAACTATCTTGATTGGACCATCAAAAAAATCTATCAACTTGAAATTGATATTGGGTTATCTAGTAAGGAGGATAATCATATTGGATTCTTAGGTCACACCCAAGAAAGCAACATAGGAAAGAGAAGATTAAGGTCAAATCAGATTAAGACATTGTTGTAAGTAGATATTGATCATTAGAAGTGTGAGAAGCTTCCTATAATAGATAGAGAAGACTTTCATATTCAAGTGCAAGAGAAGGCAAAAAAATTTCATAAAGAAGAAAATTGATTAAGTTGTAGACTATTATTGATTAAGGTCTTGAAGAAAGACCTTGAAATAGATAGATCGAGGTTACCTATTTTGGAATTTACTTCCTAATAGAGGTGGTCTATAAGAAGTATTCAGGTATTAAAGATAAACCTTAACAAAGAAGTACTCAATACTTGAAGGCAGAACTTGACAAATATAGCTATAGGTCTTGAAGATAGACATTGACAGAGAGATTCAGGTTTTGAAGATAGACCTTGATATTGATATAGGATATAAGTATTAAAGAGAGATCTTGATAGAGATAAAATTACAGAGGATATAGAATCTTCAAAGAAAGACCTCCATGATGAAGATTTGAGGCCCATATTAGTGAAAATAAAAAGAGGCCATATATATATGCCCCTTATTAAAAGAAAAAAAATGAGGCTTGAAGATATGTAGGTTCCAAAGAAACAAAGAAATAGGCTCAATGCCATTATTAAAAGGAATGTCCTTATAAGTAATAAAAGAGGCCATTATTTAAAGGAAGAAACTTAAAAAAAAAAACAACCATAAAAGAAAGGTCTATGATATGAGCTGAAATTTTACAATAATAGAAGTTTAAAATAATAGTGTGATTCAGTTCTATAGAGGATAAAAGCTAGCATTAGAGAAAATTGAGTGAGCAATATTTAAAAAATTATAGCACTAAAAGTGGCATTGTCTTCCAAGATAATAGAGACAGAGAATTTTTAGTAAAGGAGACAATCTATTCTAATAGAGAATATATATAAAGAATGTTATAGAAGGAGATAGTATTTTTGGCCAACAAATAGAAACAATAAAAAATAGCATTCATAAGCTATTTTAACAACATAAGGAGAGTGCCATTGTAACATCTAGCCAACCTACACATTAAAGGAGAATGAAAGTTTGAAGCCATTAGTGCAAACGATGCATAATCAAAGGAAAGATCCTGAGTGGAGATAATTGAAGTACCTTCTAATGCAAAATAAATAAGAAATTAGTGCACAAGTTTAACAAGGTAAATCACTAGGTTTTAGGCCAAAAATATATTGTAAACTGTGTAGAATTTTGTAGTGCAAAAAAGATGTCAATATAGTGTGCATTGTATACCAGATAGAGGCACATATTATGAGCACAAACAGTGAGCTCAGACTACCTAGAAACCAGGTAGAGAGATCAAATAATGAGCCATCCACTCACTTTCATTAAAGGCATTTCAAACATAATCGAAGATGTTGAGTCATTTTGCATTCAGAATGCCATTCACTCCAAGAGACTACATTCAAAATATCACTAGAAAATATTGAGCCATTCACTCCATAAGATTGCATTTAGAATGCCATCTGAGACAATAGGTAGGAATTGAAGACATAATGTTTGAGGTAGAGGAGAAAAAATAGGTTAGACAATAACAAGTGTCTTTCGAGAATTAGAAAGCTTGGAAGTGTTGAAAAATCCTTAGTAATGTTAAATAATGTTACATAACAATGTAGAGATAATTGAAGTGCTTAAGACATGTCTTACATTGCCATACAAAAGTGAAAAGTCATGCATCAGAAGGCAAACCACCATGTAACATCTGAAGCATGTGAATTAGAAAACTTTACAAGAATTGTTGTCCATGAGAATTAGAGGTAAATTCAATTTCAATTTAGGGTTTGCTAAATTTATTCAGAGTAATAAGGTAATATAAAGTTTTTAATTATTAAAGAGCTTAGGAGAGAGAAGAAATAATTTTTTATTATTAGGGTTGATTGAGTATAGGAGTGATAAGTAGTTGATAAAGATAAATACGTTTTCTTAATGGAGAGATAAGTAGGAATATGCTATATTAAGTAGATTTCTTGATATTTTAAAAGTTGATTTGATTTATTATTTTTTTAAATAATGGATTGATGAATTTTTGTAAATTAATTATTTGGGAGTCAAAAGTTTTACAACTTCAAAATTAGGAATTAAATTTGCAAAATTCATATCTTATTAGTATCCAAACATTAGGTAGATATAAAGAATTACTACTACATAGGTTTTGTAACTTAGAAACTTTGGATTTATTTAAAACCTAGGGAGACACAAGGTATACTACATCAAAGGAAACATGTTCTTGGCATTGATTGCATGCCATGTAAGCATTTATAAAGAATGCATTTAATGAGGATAGGGAAGAAATATTACATGTACTTAAGTTTTATTATCAAAATTTAATAGATAACTTTGATGGAAAAAAAAAAAATGCCTAAAGGTTTAAAAGAGAAATTTTCTTTGTTTCTTAAGGAAGCAAGAGAAGAAAGTTTTACAACACTAATAAGTTATCATCACAAAAATCTCTTTAAAACATGGTGAAATTCTAAAAAAACTATTATATTCTATTAGAATAATGCTTAATGATATATTTATCATTAGTTAGCTTTGATTTTTTAGGGAATGAAACATGAAAAAGAATCTTATGTAGTTTCAATAAGGAATCATTGGAATCATGACAATATTATTATGATGATTTACAAACTCAATGCTTTTAGATATATCTCAAATTCAATTGCATAAATGAAGAAGAAGAAACAAGAGAAGAAGAAATCACTTAATAAGAGCAATAGAAAATCTGGATTCAAAGACAAAAAGAATCTCATATTAGAAGTTCAAATTTGATTTGAGGGAGGTAGATTGAAAATCACATGAAGAAAACAACCATGATTGAAGACTAAAGTCTTAAATAACCAAATAATGTAATACATGGGGGTGTTGGAGTATATTATATTATTTGGTACATACTAATATACACCTTGTAAATATTAGACTAGGTTGAGTCTTAGATTAGAGAGTGAGTAAATATTTTATGTAATGTTATAGTGTGCAGGAAATGCACAAGTGTCATATAAATAAGTGTGTAAATATAATGTGTGTAGATGTGCACAAGTGTCTCATATGTAAGTGTGCACATGTATTCTTATATTAGAGAGTGCTAAGTGAAGAGTCATGTCCAAATGTGCATACAAGATAGAGTCATGTGTATGGAAGTGTCAAATAGAGAATCCAAGAGTCATGAGACTTGGCATAAGGAAAAGGAAGAGTCAAGTAACCAAAGAGTCATTTTATAATGCCTATATATTATTCCATAGAGGATATTGTATACATCGCCTATATCACCTACATTGTCTACATAGCATACTGAGTGATCAAGGAGAGTATTGAGTCATTATTGTAACAATTTTTTATGATACATTTGTAAGATAAAGAGGAGTAATAAAGTTTGCATACATTTGAGCAAATAATATTGTAAGTTTTTATACATGCTTTGTACATGTATGATTCAAGCTATTTACATTCATATTGCTGCTTATTAATGAATGTTATTTGATATATTATTAGCCTTGATTTACATATTAGTTGGATCATATTATTCATATTTTATTATTATATTGATCTTATTATATTACAACTATCATATACTTGATATTTTGAATTTATCCTATGAGATTTACATTTATTAAGGCTTCAAAAGCCATAAACATCAAGAGCAACAATTATCTTGAAATATTTGCATGAGTTTTAGAGGAAAATTCTTATCTTTGTAATATAAATATAGCGTAGTTTAGGCTTTGTAAAGGATCAATAATTTTGTATAAGTTTTTGCATTTGCAATTTGTACAAGTGTTCCCTTCATTTCCCTTTGTATAACAATATGCAAATTTCTAAGTGCTCTTATAGGAAAATAAACCCCTACTCTTAGCATAATATTTTGTAATACTTTTTTGCATGCATATATATACTCAAAGACTATGGATCTACTTTGAGTCCATAAAAGGATATCATGCCCTAACCCATATCTTTTATATGTGTGTGTTTGCATCTCTATGTTTTTGTGCTTTTATATGTTAAGAGGAAGTGTTTATGCTAGCACACTACAATCATAGCTATTGTGTAGGGGGGTCTTATTTGATCTTTGGCACATCACCATACTATTAGCTTAGATTTTTACTTTCAACTCTTTGTTTTTATTTCTCAACCTTATCCCTTCAAGTTGTTTTATTAGGAAAGTATGTCCAAGATCATATCTTATAAAGGATTCAAAATTTGTCAAAATCTCAAAGACCCCCAACTGAGTTGAACCTTGTGCTCTTAGGATAGACCCTATTGTGTCACTCCATGTGAGGTATGATTTGCCCTCTGTGCCTATTCCCCACTACATCCAATGGATAGGAAAATCAAAGAGGACAATAGTTTAATTACACACCTAGTGGGACCCCATTGATTTATATTTGGTATCATAATAACAAGAACAAGTTAGTCTTAGACTCAATGAGGGTCTTTACCTATTTTTGCTTGTTTAAGCATATCAAGCTCACTTGGTGATTCTATTCAAGAACAAATATCCAAAAGAAGCCACATGAAGAACATAAAATTGAGGTTTTTATGAAGGCCTTAGTCTACCTACTTCTAGAGAAAATGCAATATTTAGATGTTGACTCCACTCAAACCAAGGGACCCAAAGGACTGAAAATATCACTACTAGATCTACATGCCAAAGCATAAGCACTTTCTTCCTTGTGAGTTTTTAGCATGGAGTAAAAGAAACCCATTATAGCCTAGTTCCACTAGATGTATGGGATGACTTTCCAGCATTTGTACTCCTAACCTTACCATACTATACCAACAAAGAATTGTCAACCTCATGGGAACATTTGCAAGACATGGTCTGCTTGTACCAATTACACAACATCATAAAGTAGAATATAGATTTGAGGCTACTGATAACATCATTCAAAGAAAAATATCATGAGGTATATGACTCTCTTTTTGGACACTCAATTGTTGAATGGGACCAACTTGCTGCCCTATTCATGAATAGATTTAGAGAAAGAGAGTGAAGACCTCCAACTATCTAACCTACTACTTCTCAGTCCTATCTCACTCAACAACTTACTACTTTTGACTAGATTGCAACAATCTAGGATGAGAAAGAAGAATATGTGGAGGTAGAGGAAGTAGCATCCAATAGGTTCTAAAGCTAGACCAATGACAATATGGGGCAAGGGATATTAGAGGTAGTGGAGTTCACTCCTTTTAAAGTGTTTGAGCATACAAGCATATACACATTTGTGATCCTAAAGTAATGTCCTTTCCCCTCCAGGGACATAAGAGAGACAAAAAATCTAAGCTAGAGGTGGAACATGAATGCCAATTGGGTTAAGAACAGAAAGAGAATCATAAATGGTAATAATCCTACTTCATCAAGAAGATTTTTCATTCTGGATATCAATCCATTTGCACCAAGGGGACTACTTAAGAGTCCCAATTTCTTGAGGGAAAATATTTTACCCAAGAAATTGGAAAAGAGAAAGAAAAAAGGACTTGAGCAACTTGTGCGGGACCTCATTTGACTTCATGCCCAATGGATAAAGGACACCCACTAAACCTTGTATATATGTTTGTATTATATGTAATATAAGGGAGCAATATTAGTCTTGTAAAATTATAAAGCCTTAAAAACTGCAAAGATATGAAGGTGAAGAATGATTGCAAAAATTCCCACCTTCATTTCCATTATAAATATGGTTTTTTCTCTTGACTCCACACCCAATGGACTAGGCATTGGTTTCTTTGGCTTCCTCATCTCCAACAAGATAAAGACCCCTTGTGGGTCACTAGGACTATAACAGATTCTCACTACACTTAGAACAAAGCATTAACAAGGTAGACTTTATGGAGAAAGAAGTAGAGGTGAAGCTAAAAAGGAAAGCATTAGATAAAGCATAGATAAAAGTTCTAGCCAAAAGTTCTAAACATATGAAAAGTCAAAGGTAAGAAGTCTAGGAAGACACAAGCCCAAAAATTGAAAGTTTTAAATTTTTTTGACCAAATATAAAAGGCAAAATTTTCAACACATGAGGTTCCATGATCATGTGATAAAAGATCTCTAGGTTAAGAGATGATAAAATCCCCCAAGTCAAATGGTGAGGAAATTTCTAAAGGCTAAAACCACTTGGAATCAAAACATTTCATTGAGGTGTATAATATTCTAAGGAGTATAGTACTTGCTTGCAAAATAATATGGCATATCTCTTAGAAAGGGCAACAAAAATATGGAAGCCATAGCAAAAGCAACTAATAAATCCAAAGAATTAAATGAAAAAATATTCCACACCTCGATTACAAGAATTCCTAAAAAGGGTAGATGGCAAAAATAATAGTAGTTACTCATCCAAATATTTAGAACCATTTGGTATTTATATTTCTAGATCCAAAGACCTTGGGGAGAGAAACATATTAAATAAAGACATGAACCAACATCAACAACAATAATCATATTAAAATCATTGCATGATTTTTGGAGGAAAATCCTCCTCTTTGTAATCTATAAATAGAAATAGTTTAGGCTTTGTAAAGGATCAACAAGTTTGTATAAATTTTTGCATTTGTAGTTTGCATAAGCGTTTCCTTCATTTTCCTTTGTATAGCAGTACATAAAATTTTGAGCGATCTTGTGGGTAACTGAACCCCTGCTCTTGGCATAATATTTTGTAATACTTTTTTGCATGAATATATATATCTATATCTATCTATCTATATATGAGGATCTATAGGGGACATACCGTGGGATTTCCTAATCCACTTCCCTGCTTCCCCCTCCCCTGGTTTTGTCCTTGATCCTTGGCACTTCCCAGGCCCTTATTTCTTGGTTGGCTATGGTTGCAGATGATCTCCTTGGGGTGGGAGGTCACTTTTCCATGTGTCTGCTCTTTCCTAGATATATTGAGGGTTTCCTACCTATACTCCTATTATAGGACATCCCTGGGACATTCCTTGGGTTTTCTATTGAGCTTCAAGGATCTTTTTCCCTATTTTTCTTAGGCCTGACCTAGTTTTTTGTAGGTTTTCTACTTGGTGCCAGATTTTAGTTGGTCTTCAGATTTGGAGCATCACGATTTTGGGTTTGGGGCTTGACTCCATCCTTGTGCTTCTTGGGAGGATTTCACTATTTTTTATGGTCTTGGGGAGGACCATGTGCTTTATTTTCAATGAATATTCCTTTTGGGTTTCTTGGTTTGGTCTTCTTGGGGTTTCTCAATGTTTTTTCTCAGCTTGGTATGGGTCCATGTGCGTTTCCTACTATTGAGTTCCCTTTGGAACTCCTATATCGGTTACCAAAAGCATTTATTGGTGGATATGGAGGTTGCTTTGGGATATTTTCTACTCTTTCGGTCTTGTGAAGGGACCTATGCTTCTTGCCTGCAACCTATTTTCTAAGTGATCCTTCATTTCAGGTTCCTTGGGGCCTTCTCGAGATTTTTCTCGAGGCTTGTGATTTTGTTTGTATTGCTACCTCTGGCTTCCTATGGCACTTTCATAGCTCAACCTCATTTGCAAGAGGATCTTGTGGCCTATGGAGATCCTCAAATTTATTGTTCCATTTTTAAGGCTTTGTGTGAGATGCTGCTTCCTGTACTACTTTACTAGGCTATCCCATGGAGGGATCTTGGCTTCTTTCCTCAACATTCGGTTGTTCCCATTTTTTGGAGTGGTTTCTGGTGTTCCTATGCAGGATACCAATTTTATTGTGTCCTCATGCATGTCCTGGACCTCCTTCCTGGTGTTTTCAGTGAGATTTTTCAAATGGTGGCTTCCCACTGGATGGGATTTTTCAAATTGAAGGCTTCTCGCTGGACGAGATTTTTCAAATCAATGGCTTCTCGTTGGGTGGGTTTTTTCAATTTGGTGGCTTCCCACAGGGTAGGATTTTTCAAATCAGTGGCTTCCTACTGGGTGAGATTTTTCAAATTGGTGGCTTCTAATTAGGTGAGATTTTTCAAATTGGTGGCTTCCCACTAGGTAGGATTTTTCAAATCCATGGCTTCCCAATGGGTGGGATTTTTCAATTCTATTTGTTTCTCGTTGGGCAGGATTTTCCAAACTGCTTGTTTTCTGCTAGGTAGGATTTTTTAAATTGGTTTTTTTTGGCCTTTTGTTTGGTTGGTTGACCTGTTGTAAAAAGGTTGAGGCCCTTTCAAAACTCACTTTTAATATGAGTTTAACCAACAAAAAAAAATCTATCTACATATATACACACACACACACTAGAGGCCTATGCGTCTAATTTAATTCCACATTGGATCTCATTATCTGACCCATATATTTTATGTGTGTGTGTGTTTGCATCTCTATGTTTTATGCTTTTATATGTTGAAGAGAGGAAGTGTTCATGCTGAAACATTACGACCAAAGTTGTTATGCAATGGGATCTTATTTGATCTTTGGCACATCACCATCTTGTTAGCTTAGGTTTTTACTTTCAACATTGTTTGTTTTTCTTTCTCCAATCCTTTCACTCATAAGCTATTAGATTAGGAAAGTGTGCCCAAGATCACATCTTATAAAGGATCTGATATTTATCAAAATCTTGGAGGCCCTATTGTGTTGCTTCACACAAGGCATGATCTACCCTACCCACATGGTCCATGCCATGTTTGATGTCTCAGATAATAGGAGAGGACACCAATTCATTTTTCAATTTGAATTTGCACATTATAATTTCTCATCCCTTGTATAGTTTTTTATCTATTCTAATAGTTCATTCAAGTGAAATATAATGGCCTTTGATATATGATGCAATAGAGGGGATTTATTTGTAACTTTTATGTGAATGTCAATTCTGGATCTAATATAGATTCTAATAATAGCATTATCTCCTTGTTTCATCTTGAAGTTTATCCCATGACCAAAATTATCTTTCTTTCTTCATCATTTTTGCTTTATAATATCTTGCCATATATTCTATATTATAACAATTATGACATCATAATGATATGTTTTCATAATGCACTTGTTTATCCCATTCTCTTAATTGAGATTTAACCATAATAGATTGTAGAAAGGGTCTTGAAGGATCCATGACAACACATATTTGGATATATACATATGCTTTTGCTCCTTAGTCATACTAGGGTATTGCCAGTGTTCTTCAAAACCTTGTTATTGATAAGTTGATATGGAAGTATAGAAATCCAAACCCATGGTAGAATATTTTTAATATTTTTGTTCTTCACAAAAAAATTCTCACTCTATGGTATTTAGTATAGGGCATCCCTTGCCCTAAACCATGGACTGTTGTTAGGATCCTATCCTAATATCATAATGTAATTTTAGAATTTAGTGCACATGTAACAATATGATGTAACCATTTATTTTATTAGGAGTTATTAGCTTAGTGTTTTTTTAAGCGAAAAACCTCTTACGAGGCCACCTTGGTTTGAGAGACCATGACCAAGGGGTTATACATAGTAAAAGTCACCCGGGAGTCGTGCTCGGCCCTGCCCACACCAACATTATCAATTGGATTTTGGGTACCCAATTCATAAAATCCTTAATTTTGAAGAAGACTACAAAGAAGAGTTTCTGATTCAGAAGAAGACTTCCTGATTTAGAAGAAGACTCCAAAAAAGAGTTTTTGAAGAATACTCCATAGAAGAGTTCATGAATTAGGAGATTGGTGATCTCCTTTAATGATTAAAAACTTTCATCAGAAGAAGCTGAAGAGATCCATTGAAGATCTCATTGGAAAACTTCCAATATTGGGAGAGATAAAGGACCAGTAAGGTTCCATTCCAGAATCTAGAAGCAGCAAAATTTAGAGATCCAAGAAGAAGATCTCATCACCAACACTTCTAGAAGTATAAGGTTGAAGAAAAGATCTCATTTAGAAGACCAGAGAAGCTACAAAATTGAAGACCTTGGAGAGGTATCAAGGAGGAAAAATAAGAAGGCTTGGAGAGCCTTGTTGTAGAGCTCGTAGAAGCATCATCAAAGGAGTTTATAGAAAAAAATATTGGAGAAATCCACTAATAGTGAAGGACTTGGGATAATTTTAGCCATCCAACAACAAGCCAAAGAGAAGAAGAATTTGGAAAAGAGTGCCAAATCCCTTAGAATAATCCAGTGAAGACCTCAAGATATTTAGAATCTTGAGAAGAAGAAGAAGATCCTATTTGAAGTAAAAATTCAAGAAGAAGATTGAAGGAGGATTCAGATAGAATAAGAAGCCTACCAAATCCAAGAGTTTTGGATATTTCCTCTCACAACAAGAAGAAACATTTTAGAAGCAAGGACTTTCTGAATCTACTATAAAAAATTGAAGACCAATGAAAGGATCAAGCCACCAAAATCTAGGCTTAATATAGAAGGTTCGAGACCACAATTTGGTGAAGAAAGAAGCTATTTTGGACAACCAACAAGAAGCTGCAAATTCATCCATTACAAGGTAGAAACTTGGTGAATCTAAACACCAACATCTATATCATCTATAGAAGCCATTAAAGGTAAGCAAATTTGGAGTAATTAGTTAAACTTCAAATTAGGGTTCATAATCAAATTCCATTAAGCACCATATTGGGATTAAAGTTGCAAAGAAAAAGGGTTTATATTATAGTCTTCAATAAAGTGCAAAAAGGAGAGTTCATTTTTAAGATAAATTTACACATTAAATAGGAGTTGGATATTTTTTTAAAGAAGGAAAATTATCACCTACCTATTACCTATCTAGAAAGCAAGAAAACTACATCCTACAATATTGATTGTAGTAAAAAATGTAGATTATCCATTAAGGGTTCTTTATAGATTACTCTTAAAGGTTGCAGATATTATTAAGTGCATTTGGAATTATTTTGAGAGTTTATTTATAGGATAAATAATAAGAGATTATTGTTACCATTAAAGTGCATTATTAATTCATTTGCATTATACTAGTTGATATTTAACTAGTTACTCTCAAAAGTGTTAGTTTGTGTTTTTTATTATTAAGATCAAGAGCACAAAAACGACACATTATAAAAGTGTTTAGAAACACTATTTGGTGCACAAAACCTACAACATTTTATGGCCCAAAGAAGCCACCGAAATCATATCAGATTCCTCCAAGGAGTGGAGAAGAAAGCCACCATCAAAATCAGCAAAAGAATTTACAAATAGAGACTTGGTGAGTCTTAGATTCGAGGTGCACTAAAGGTTTTTTTTACAGGTGAAAATTAGTGCAAAAATTAATTCTACAAAAGCTTCTATCTAAGTGGTTATTAGATTGGGATTATTACCAAAGTAACCAAGAAAAGGAGAGAGTTGCCTATCAAAGGAGACAATGTCAAATCAGCCTTGCCTACAAAGAAGCCACCATTAAAACCAACATAATTTTTTTTCAAAACGGAGGTGCACAAGAAGGTATTCTATTTATAGTTTTATTTACATTTTCTTACACCATGATATTATATCTTACATAGGAAAGAGGACAAGGATCATATATAGGAAATAGGACAAGGTTTAAGTGTCATAAAGACACATTCTTTTCAAGGAAGAAATATCTCAAAGTGGTCATAGAAAAGCATCATATCAACAAGGTCAAAAGAGCCTTCAAAGAGCTCACAGTTTGGACAGCCACCTACACAACATACATAGTGTAGCACAAGGAGAGGCTATCATCTAAAAATGTAGAAATACAACAACTTGAAAGCAGGAGAAAATAAAATCACAAAGAAAGCATTACACAAGAGCTAGACATACATCCACAAGGAGCATTCAAAAACCATTGGAGTATCACAAAATCCATCATAGCATTGCTCATAGTTATATATTGAAGCCATCAAAGTGGTTCTCATTATCCCAGCTGGAACCAACTCAAATCCTAAGCACCATCAAAGCATTTAGGATAAATCGCAACAAAAGATGAGTTGAATATAATATGTTGAGGAAGCTTTCAAGAATATTTTAATATGGTAGGTTCATGCAAAAGAGAAAAGGTACCACTTGTCACCTTTGAAGAAACCCTAACGCCTTCCATATGAGTGCTCAAAATAACACTCAAATTCTACATGCTTGAAAGGAACAGTCCAAAGAAGCATTACACAAAAGAGCGTTACTTAGAGAAGAAGTGACATTGGTCACCAAGATATATAGGTGCTCACATGAAGACTCTAATGTCTATCTTCCTCCATACAACAATTTCAACAAGTGTCAAATAACATCTACCATCTCCAATAAAATAAAGAAACTACCATGACACTTGGTATTTTCTAAAATATTCTCTTCCTATTTGTGGTGCCAAAGACCAAGGAGGGAAGCATATTTGTAACAACAGAGGTGTGCAACATGTAAGAGGAGAAAAAATAATTAAAAGCTCTTGGTCAAAGTATTTAAAGTGGATGCGTCCATTGTCCAAATATTACACTCAAAGGAGAGTCTATCGCCATCTGCCATAGAAAGGATTCAAGAATAGCATTAAAGAGTGTTGTCATCCACATTCAAATTCTGTGTTGAATACTTAGAGTTCATAGCACTATAAAGGTAAGAAATTACTTTATTAAATTTGATTTCATTATGGGGGTTATAAGGATTATGATAAAATGTTGAAACTATTGAAAAATCAACCACATTTGAAAGCAAAAATTAAAGGGTAGCCATACATAAAAAATAGCTTAATATTTGCAATTTAAAACTTAGGAGAAATAAGGATTGCTACTTGTAAATTAAATTTCTATTATTACATTTATTATTGTTTTCTAATATTCCAAATTAGGGAGTTATAAGGAATACTACACCAAAGTAGATCATTGGAAATTAGAAACATTAAACTATTAAATCTCAAAAGATATAAAATAAAGTTCATTAAGGGATATTAAGGGTTGGAATTAATTGATATACTTGTCTAAAAATCACATTAAAGGGATAAAATAAATCCAACCATTATAACTTCATAAAATTAGAAAGTGCTTAACTTCAATAGGAGAAATAAGGTGTGAAAGAAGATTTTTGCTATTTATAAAACTTTACAAAATCAACCCAAAATTTTAACTACTCTCAAAAAGCACTTTATTAATCATATTGTATAACCACTAGGGAGATATAAGGAAGCCTAGAAAAAATAATTTCTATAAAGGTTTTATTAGATTAAAAAAAATACTACACCTCAATCATTAGGGAGTCATAAGACATTCTACAAAACTTGATAATAATAGCATCTATCAAAGTTTATCAAGTAATCAATACCAGGGAATTTAAAAGAGGATCACAAGGATCATCATGGCATCAAAAAAATTATTTCTTGCATAATCCCAATTAATTAAAGGTTCAAACTATTTCTCCTAGAAAAATAAGGTAAAAGCAATTTTGGTATATGAAAAAATTTGGGAGATAGCTCAAGGAACATCAAAAATACCTAGCACAAGAGATACTAAGATTCAAAAGTTTGAAGAAAATGATGCAAAAGCTCTAATGATAATAAACTTTGCTATTATTGATGAAATACAACCTTATATTAGTTTAGCAAAGACGTCTACAGAAGCTTGGAAAATATTAGAGAAGATATTTGAAGGAAAAATAAAACCAATATCCTTCATCTTCAAACTCACCTACATTCCCTAAAAATGAAACAATAACGGGAGAATAGAACTATTCCTAAGGAAGGTAGAAAATATTAAATGGATATTATTAACCTTAGGATAAGAAACTAAAGATGAATTTCTTACCCAAGTAACCATGAGAGCACTTCTAGACAACTACAAGACTTTGGTTACATATTTACAAGCCCTAAGTAAAGATACTTATTTTGATGACCTAATTAATATTCTTCGAGAGTATGAGGTCGAAAAAATAGTTAAATATGAAATGGCTAACACTGCATTGGCATCAAAAGATAATCCATAGGGAAATATTGCTTCATCATAAAAAGGATGAAGACCATGGAGTAACATTTATTATCAAATATGCAAAAGAAAATGTCATAGTACTAACTATTGTAGATTCAATCCCAAAAATCAAAATAAAGGAAATCAGATGAACAATAGGAGCAAATTGCAACCACAAAAATATTAAAATAATCCTCATTAGCAACAATTTTAGCATCCAACTAATTATCCCCAATTGGAGCATTGATAAGGGAATAAAAAATGACACCTAGCTCAAAGGATAAAAGAAATCAAATAACTAGAAGAACCTATAGATGGTTATGAAATCAAAGATATTTCAACAAGAACAACAGGTTTTGAAGATACTAACTATTTTCTTGAAAAAATTATAGAAAATATAGAAGGAGAATACAAAATCCAAGACCAAGAAGAAGATCCATATTGAAGACTAAAATCTTCAATATCCAAATAATGTAATACAAGGAGGGTGTTAGAGTTAGAGTAAATTACATAATTTGGGTCATGTAAATGTACCAACTTTGGTACATAGTTAGATAAGGAGATTAATTTATGTAATAAATGCACAAGTATCAATGTGCAAGTTGTAATGTGCAAGGTGTCCCCTTGTACAACTAGGTAGAGTGTTGGCCAAGGAATCTATCTTCCTATATAAAGGGCCTCATAATGAGATATCAAATGTATCAAGTTCATTATAATAGGGAGTAGTATATAGTGGTAGAAGTCCTATATGGAGTACACTATAGTTATTTAGCTTATATTCATGGGGTGACCATCACCTCCATAATGCATTGTATTTTTTCCACTTTCTATTTATAGCATATTTCAATCATATTGCAAAATTACTTTCTTTCATATTTTCTGCATCTTATTAGGACATGTGATAGATCTCTCCCACTGCATATATCCTCAAAAGCTAACACTCAGGTCCCTCACTTGCATGTAGAATAACCCTTGAGCTTTATAATTAGGGTAGATAAAGAGTCTCTATAAAGACAAAGAGGGAGGGAAATGGAATGTATCAAGTTTTTTTATAAAATTGTAATGGAGCTTTGCTTCCAAAAATTCCCTCTCAAAGGGGTATGTAATATTAGATTCTCTTGATTTATAAAGTTGTTGCATTTATTTTCCCATTTTTCTCAAGAACTTTGTTATTTTATTTCTTGTAATTTCTCTTAATTTCTATACCTATTATTGTGAAAGTGCTTGAATTTAGTTGAAGGCTCATAACAAGTGGTATCAAAGAACTTTCCAAGGTTTTTTTTGTTAGATTGAAGGAAGGGGTTTTGAAAGGGCCCTCAAACATTTTACAAAAAAACCATTACAAAAGGAGAGGACCTCTATAAGGGGTCATGAGAGAATATCTCCTAAAGACACAAAGGATATAGATAGAAACAAAACATAGAATAGAGGGAACCCTAGAAACCAAGGGAGTCCTAGAGATAAAATTAAAGGAGACCCACAACAAAAACCAACTGAGAAGAGAAAGAGAGAATAAACACATTATTTTGCATCATCAGGAGCAGGGGATCCCACTTGAACTTCTTCTTCATCATTATCAAACTTACTCTTGTATTCTTTAAGGATGAACAATGGCTTGTTGGATCATATAAGAGCTCCTTTTAGCTACTTTTGCTAGGGTACTTATTAGATCGTCGAGCTCTTGAATGTAGCCTTTCTTGGTGATGAAGGGAACACATAGCCTCAGCTGAGTGTAGATAGAAGGTATGGATGAGCCACTCAGAGGATCAACCTTATACGTAGAGGACTACATAGAGTTTATATCACATTTGATTCTATGGCCCAATGGGGGAGAGTCCATCATCTCATATGGTTCTTGCTAAATAACAATTGGAGATTTCCTTTTTTTGGTATGGGATTTTCTATGGGTGGATCAATGATGGGCCTTCAACTTAGCTATGGGGGTAGCTTCTTTTATCTTGGGTTCAAAATCAAGCATCTAGTTGGCCTTAGTAGAAGAAAATTTTTGAATGGCTTCATCAATCGTTTTAGGTTGGGGGTTCCCCTAGTGGTTGGATTGAGGGTCATACGAGGGGCTTCCTATGCACGGGCTAAAATTTAGCACAACCTTTGAGTTTACTTTTAGAGAATATGCATGTATATGATAAGATGAAGGCCTTGATGATTTGGGAAGGATGAAGACCCTTTATTGAAATTGTTAACAAATCTCTCTATGGACCTAAAGAGGTATTAAGGAATATTGATGTCTATTTCCCATAAAGGTGATTTAAAAAAGCAATATGGAAGCTTTTGAGGATGGTGTTCCAACTGTCCATAGTGAAATATTAGAGGATAGACACCATAATATTATCCTATGGATTAGGGAGATATTATTTCATAATTCCACCTTTGTACTTTCTAATATTTTCTCCTCTATCCTTAAAGTATGAGAGTTTGCCAACCAAAAAGTGTTTTCTCTTTGGAAAATTTCATCATCATCAAGGAGCTCAAATATTTTATCTAGAAGCCCAACACTGATTGTGAAGCTAATCCCATTTATCATAACTCTGCCATCATCCCAAGTCTAGACCAATTATTTGAAGAGTTCCATATTATGGCCACTAAAATTTTGGAGGAAGGGGAGAAAACCCATGTCACTTAGGATTTCTTCAACTAGTTTATCTAACTGGAACACCTCAGGTTCAAATATTTAATTGTAATTTACCATTGGAAGCAAATGATAGGACAAAATGAGACAAGGAAAATGGAAAATTATGGGGGAAAGTGAGTGATGAGGGAGAAAAATGAATGGTGATGAGGAAAATGGGGGAGCGAAAGGCTGAAGGCTTCAAAACTAGGAAACATAAAGTAGTGGATGGGGATATGGGTACCACCTAGGCTAAAGAAGGAAGCAATCCACATCTCAGATCTTAGGAATTTTCAAGAAGATAACATGATGTAGATAAATTCACCTTGTGATGATGAAATGCCTTAGCCATTAATGATTGCCTCTATGCTGAGAAATCCTCCTCAGCATAGGCACCTTCATTGGGAAAAGGCATTGGAAAAAATGGTATGACAATGACTATTGAGAGGGATGACGTAACCAACATACAAATTTAGAATTAGCATAGACAAACACAAGTTGGTGACATGGTAGGAACATGAGATCACTTGGGTTTGAAAGGTGTGACATTCACTCCATATTTGAAAATGAGTATTGAGAAGGTGGCAATAGATTCCAAAGTGACTAAAATGATGATATTATTATTGGAAAGAAGAGGAGGATTGGCCATGCAGAGGCAAGGATTGATGCTCCAAGGTAAGCTAAATGAGAGATTTATGACATGAGAATAGATGACAAGAGTGCAATACCCAGAAACCATGACCATAGGGGAGGTGCATGAAGGATAATCCACTAAGGCATAACACATGTCTTTGGGAGAAGATAAAGTCCAAAGGTTGGGGCTAATCCTTGAATTCCAACGACTAGTCCACATGGCATGACTGATAAGAGGGAAGCTCTAGGGAAAAAAGGAATGCGAGTAAATATAAGAACATAATTCCAACCTAAAAACCAATTGAGAATAGGCATTAAGGATGATGAAAACTAAAAACCAAATGATCAAGCAAGCTAAGACCACCAATAGGACAACAACACACAAGATATTGAGGAAAATTATAATTCTAGATGGAGAATTATTCTTGAGAAAGGCCCAAATTAGCCAAAATATCCACAACTTAGTTTCCTTCCTGGTAAACATGTTGGATGACATAACTATCAAGTTGTTGTAGAGATCGTTTTAACTCTTTGATGAGATTTCCAACACTCTAGGATGGATATTTGGAGCCTTTAAAATTGTTGATTATGTTCATTGAGTCACCTTCTATGATGAGCTTATTAGAAGGGAGGTTATCCAAGAGATCTAAGTATTGGAAGAGGGCTTTGGACTTAGCAAAATGGATCATCTAAATATCAATATTTATAGCGTAGGCTAGTAGAATTTGAACTTGATCATATTTTAAAACTCCACCTACTCCTGCTCGACTAGGATTGCCTTTGGTAGCATTGTCAAAATTTAATTTAATCTAGCCCATAGGGGGAGGAATCCATTTGATTTTGGATTTGTTAACTTTCGGAGGATTAGATGAGACAAGGGGAGGAGGAAGGTTTAGAGAAGTAACCAACTTGGTATTAGTAGGAGTTTATTAGACATCGGTAAGGGGGATCATATAAGGATTTTATTTAGAAAAAATAAGAATTTTGGCTCCCATGGACTATGAGTCTTTGGACTGTTAGCTTTTGATGGTATATGCCAAGGGAGAATACAATCACAAGATATAAAATATGCAAAAATGTAAGATGCTAAAATATGCTATTAATGGAAAGTAATGAAAATGATACAATGCAATATGAAGGAAATGAACACTCCAAAATTGATACTAAAGAACTACATTGTACCCCATCACCAATCTATATGGTGATCCACATAGTAGACCTACTACTACCTACAACGATATATAATCACTCACTATGAGGTCCTTTATATAGAAATATGGATTTCTTGGACAACACTCTACCTAGTTGTACAAGGGGACACCTTGAACTTTTACAACTTGCACATAGACACGTGCATTTATTATATTTCTTGAACTAGCTAACTACCCCCTAAAGTAATCTCCTACTCTAGTTATGTACTAAGGGTGGTACATTTACATGATCCAAATGATATAATATAATCTAACACCCCCTTGTATTACATTATTTGGATATTGAAGACTTTAGTCTTCAATATGGATCTTCTTCTCTTGAATAGTCTTTGGCTTCAACTGGTTCTTCTTTTGCAGTAGTCTTCATGTTATATCCATTGTTCCTTGTTTTTTTTGATATTTTGATGAACTAGAGATCTCATAATTTTACATGTTGCAAGTGGATTTGGGCAGATCCATATCTCCTTTGATTCTTTGTATAACCTATGTACACACCTAAAACTCGTCATGTCGAGGCGACTACTCATGTGGGACATGCTAGAAGACCATATGGAAGACCTTGGATAGATACCAACATATAGCAGTGGTTTTAACCACTCATTTGGGCACCTTTGCCTAGTTAGTGCTAACCACTGCTAACACCCATGGTTAGAAGAGCTGACCATTCTTGTCAGCCATGGTCAGGCCTCAAAACTAGTTAGCCTTTGACCAATTCAAAGTTGGTTTCAAATGGTAATTTGGTTGTGGATTGAAGTGGTTTGAGCAAGGAAGGTTCTGGATCTTTCCATCCAACAAACTCAACTACCCAATCTTGATCTTGGCTTCCTCATGAAGCTAGGACATAGCCCTCCAAGGTGCTATAATAACCCCATCCAAATTGGGGAAACTATCTGGAGATGCATAGGTGAATTTGAGCAATGAAACCCTATCGAATTCAACACTCACCTAATTGCATTGTGACATTGTTTTCTTGCCCTTAATTGAGAGATTGAAATGGCAATTCAAGCCATGGAGGTCCTAGGAGGTTAGGAGAGCCAAGAAACAAAATGACACCCATTTCACATGTAATCAAAGCAATTCAACCACAAAATATGTCAGAAGACACAGAGGCGACCCTTGACCATCAATTTGGCAAGAGGATTCAAATATTTAGTCCTTGAATTGGAGGACAAGCACACTTCAAGCTCCATCATAGCTGTCAACCATGGCTAACAGTGCTCACCACACCACAAAGCCATGGTTAGGGTATCATCACTATTTTCGTTGCTTTCTCACCATAGGATTTATTAATGGCATTAGACTAAGAATAATTTAGGTTTAATTGCATTATTAGAGATTTATGACCAGTAGAATTAGCTTGTTTTGTCGTCTTGCTTTCAATAGCATAACTAAGATACTAACAAATATTTTTCATGTGTCCATGCTTTCAAATTGGTAATTAGGCCATTAGATAGATACATATTCTTTTCCTTTATATGTTTCATAGAATATTTTCATGTTTTGCATAGGTTTATTAGCTTTCTTGCACTTTCTTGATTATATGCTAATGACATCATATTTTCATGTAATTTCCTCAAAAAGCTTCATCAAGAGAGGTATCCTTTATTATTGATGCTTCTTGTTGTTTATTGCATGCAAGACTAATAGGGTTTTGACATGCAAGGCAACAAATACCTCTAATCATGGGGAAGAAGGTCATCGACACCTTGGAGCAGTTAGTATCATTCTAAAGAGTCTGCAGATTACACCTACCCTTGCGAGGGAGTTATTATGATTGTAACATTGTATCACATTGGGTATCCCTAAGAGGGATGGATTTGTAACTGAGATTCATTTGGAAATCAATAAAAGAAACCTTTATTTTGGTTATTTGCAAATTCATCAATTCTTGTATGCTTTATGTGATTTTCAATTGTTACTAGATTAGGTGTATGCTTTTTAGGATCATACGAAGGTGATAACGGTGGGAATTCTGCATAAAATGCCATAGATCATTGAATTTTAGGGTTTTTGATGATAGGTACTAACCGTGGGTGATAGTCACGATCAAAAGTTATCATCGTGGTACAGACCCACGGGTAACAGTCTCATCCGCATTGTAGAGCCACAATTAGCTCTGACATGTTGTACAGTAGGGAGAAAAATCTTAATCAGATGAGGATATGAGGTAGGATCTATTTTTATCTAATTTTCCTCATTTATCTATTTGTGTTTTTCTAGAAAGGCAAAATTTCTAGCATAATTAGGGAATGCGACAAGAAGAAAAATACATTGAGTCCCTAGGTCTTTTCTTAGGTTCTACTAGTAGCTACTAGGAACAACATACCTCTAAGTGTAGTCTACCCTAATCTCCAGTGGTCTAGGCCCTTCTTGTATGTTGGTTTGCTTGTGTGAGATCCATCTAGTGGCCACTTCGTCATTGTCATTAGTGTGCATTTGCTTTGAAATTCATATAGCTTAATCATGCATACTTTTGAAAGTTAAATGTTCTTTTTAATTTGCATCGCATATAGAAGAGTCATGAGTGCTATTTTATGTATTTGCTTTCATATAAAATAAAAAGAACCACATACACCATGACACACTTAAATTCTAGTGAGTTAGAAGTCACATCCAACCACTAGTAGGGTTCAACAATGGTGGCAGTGATTTCCATCCATTGGCCCAACTCCCTTGATACTTTTGTTACTAGATTAATATCGGATCCAAGATTCCATCATAGACCATGCAAAATAGCATGCATTCCTCCTCAGAGGGGTGTATCACTGCACACAGGTGAACAGAGTGAGGATCGGGAGGACCTGTGCTCCCTTCTCGAGTGTGGGTTTCATATCCATATTTCAGGGGGTTTACATGACCGTGACTTTCATTGCTATTTTTTGAGCTACGAGTATACAGGTGAAAGCCCTTTAACAATTGAGTATATCATCAACAAAATTGAAAATATGATGAAACATACTTATTGATACAACAAATTGCAAAATGCATCAAAAAATTTAGGGTTCACTTAAAACTTTAAAAGAGATAATCACCATTGTATTCTTTGTGTGCTAATAAAATTTAAATCTAGACATAGGATATTTACTATGGTGGCTACATGGAGAGGCCGACCCAGGTGTAGATCCGAGGTTGAGTTCGAAGCTCCACCCAATGCACAAAAAGATGTGCAATGCCCTCAATGACAAAATCCTCCGGAACATCATTCGAAGAGTATTAAAGGGGATAATTCTACGTGTGGGGTTCTTGTTGAGACTACCTCAGTATGAGGAGCTAGTAGACACTCCTC
Source organism: Wollemia nobilis (assembly GCA_028583015.1). Taxonomy (NCBI): domain Eukaryota; kingdom Viridiplantae; phylum Streptophyta; class Pinopsida; order Araucariales; family Araucariaceae; genus Wollemia; species Wollemia nobilis. The sequence goes on from JAQPPZ010016670.1 coordinate 4,690,982, forward strand.
GAGACATAGATCAGAGTAGGGAGCTTCCCAGCATGGGGGTTTTGAATATGTTAGTATTTACCATGACCACATTCCATGTGCATCCATAGGATCTATTGAAGAGTATGTCATCGAGGGATCTATATTGGTACCCATCCGTCCAGTAGCTAAGGGAGGCTTGAAGCCCCCAACATTTGAGTATAGGCGAGTTCATGATCCACCCATTCAGGTGTAAATGGATAGGGTTGCTTCTGAGCTTAGGCCTGCTCAAAATCCCAATAAGGGTGAACCTTGTAGGATCACCATAGATGTATCCAAAGTGGGAGCCAACGGTACACCACCTCATGAGCCCTGGCGTAGCAAAAAGTTGGATGGTTTTAGGGTAGTTAGATTACAAGCCTACTCCTGCATCTTATTTCTCTATGAGTGTGCATAGTGGTAGTACCATTAGGACTATCAGAGATATGCAAATATTCTTGAGATATGCATGCACCTGCATCTCATGTAGACACAAAGTTTAGGCAATAGTTAGACGTGAATGTCATCTTCATAGACAAGGGCAAGAGCGTAGCAGATCAGTCCATTTGTGGACACACCCACAAAGCTGATCGAATAGAGTGCACACACCAGAGGCCTCATACGATTTATCACATAGATAGATCTCACAAGCTTGTATCAGAGTAGAGATGTCAGATCCTCCAAGACCAATTGGAGGATGTTTGTGTAGAGCAAGAATGCCTCGAAAATGAGAACACTCAGAGGTAAAGGTTCATAAGACAATATTTATATGAACAATGCATGCAAGAACAAAACATCCTTGATCAAAAGGAGCATGTTGAGAGGTAGGATCAATTGGCTAGTGTCGGTTTACATCCTCATAATGAGCATAGGGAGCGCATTGACAAATGAGTTGCTTCGCAACCCAATTCACACCCTGAGTATATAGATGCCCATACTTGCTACACATCCCAACATAGAGATGGGCACCCTTCACACAAGCATCATAGACATAGGTAGTACGAAGAATAAGTGGGAGACGAATTAGATCAAGAGTATCCTAAAATATCCCAAGTCGAAGAGGAGGATGAGCCTAATACTTCACCTTGATCAAAGAGGAACGTACCTACAAAGGTGCCTCCAAGGAAATCCATAGAAGAGGAGTTCTTATCTTTGCAGGCTTATAAAGTCTTGGTAGAAAAGGTCAAAGCTATATAAAAGTAGGGAACACCTTATCAAAAGACAACCTTGAATAAGATTCATAATGAACCTTTATTCCCGTCAGTGCCTATTATGGCTTATCTTGAGCATTTTGAAATGCCTAAGTTGGAAAAGTTTAGAGGAGAGGAAGATGCTCAAGAGCACGTCACAAGCTTTTTAGACGTGCTTTCAGATTGAAAGCAATGATACCCTGCTCCTATCATCATGATCCTCTCAGGCCTAGCTCGAGAGTGGTTTAATCAACTAAAGAAGCACAATATCACCTGTTTTGTGCAACTAGCTAATGCATTCCTTGAACACTTCTCCTTTGGTATCAAGAAGAAGGTGAACTTATCTGAGCTGGCTGCTTTAATGTAACATTATGACGAGCCAGTTATGGATTACAAAAAATGATGGTAAAGTTACCATTTTCCATCCCTACTACTAAACTGACTAGGATGTTTATGAAAAGTTATGCAAAGAACATTTTGTTATTGTTACAATTGTAGTAGTATCAAATATTCAAAGAGGCTTTGGAACAAGCCAAAGTGATTAAGGATATCAAGTTATAGGAGGGTAACTTGAAACTCAAAAATAGGAAGGAATGGAACAAGAAAAGCACTAAGAAACAATAGGCCAAGTCGACTCACGTTAATCAGGTGGTTCTAAACCTTTAGAAAGGAGATAAGGGGTAGCAAAAATGAAATTATCAAGCCCAACCTCCCCTTGTGCAATATGATCAGCACAAAAACCAGAGGGGTAAGGAAAAAGAGAGATACCCTCCTTGCATATTTATGCAATTATCAGAATTGTTGACAATGATATTCCATTAGCTATGCGAGTCAAAGGCAATAAACTTACCAAAAAGCAAAATGATAGACCCTAATCAACCCAAGCCTAAGGGGTAAAAGTATGACCAATATTGCATATTTCAACGAATGAAAGGTCATGAAATAGAGGTATGTTTGTCTTTAAAATATTATTGCAGTACGCTTCTTGTGGATAATCTGCAAGCGCCAGATAATAAGAATATGGGAATTTAAAAGAATACTTTGCCCAACCATGAGGCACCTAGGAACAATGTTGGCCAAGTCAATCAAGTATGAATCGAACCACCAACCCATGGGTTTGTCAGAATGGTCAATATCATCATAAGATATGCAAGGTATGAGAGACTAGATCAACCTTTGGCTCCTATCAGAGTCCATGCTGCACCTCCTCCAAGGCCAGCCCAACATGTACCAAGCCCACCAACTAAATCGGTGGTGAAAACAAAGAGTAGGTTAGTCCAAAACCTGTAGACAACTCCAAAAAAGTTGATGATTTATGAGCTGATTCAGCAGTCCCCCAAGCACAGGGAGATGCTGATGGATATTCTAAAGTCCATAGAAGTGCAGTCCTAGGATTCTGAAGAATTTACACACTTTGTGGGACATGTGCAATAGTGTTAGGAGCCGGTCATACAATTTTATGATCACAAAATCAAGATAGTTTCCACTGTCACGGTGGACCCGCCACTTCACATCATCGTGTGTGTGAATCACATACCCTTCAAGCGGGTTTTGATTAATACAGGATCATCAATCAATATTATCATGACCAAGGCATTAACATACCTGAAGTTACCAAAGACACATATCATACCTTCTGCCTTCACGTTGAGAGCTTTTAATGACACATTATGCTCAACTGTCGGTACGATAATATTACCTATTTAGGTGGGGCTAAAGACCATCTCTATGATGTGTCATGTGATTGAAGGTGCTATGTAATATAATATACTTTTAGGATGAATTTGGATAAGAGAAATGCATTGTGTCCTCTCTATTCTCCATCAGTGTATCAAATACGTTCATGAGGGATAGGTTCACATGGTACCTTTCGATGAAGAACCATTTAAATATGTGAATCTAGAAAATTTTTTGGGGGATTTTGTGCTCCCCTCAATGCACCTGGACATACAACCTGCATCACTGATAAAAGAGCTAAGAGGTAAAATAAGAGAAGTGTGCACAAAACTTGCAATGTCTGCATCTCAACAATCAAAGCACACGACAACTGCTTCTACCATATTGTCTACATATGTGATGTGTCAGGATGATGAGAAGCTAAAAGTAAAGATGGGCAAAAAAGAGATAAAATGAGCACCCAAACTAGTTGTGATCGAGGTTCCTACTCCCATGGAAGTAGAGGATTATCAAGGAGAAGTCTAAGAGGCACCTCAGCCTGCTTCACCTACAAATTCAGTAAGGTCATCTGCACCATAGGTGACAGTTCATTTGGTTAACCCTGAATTGGGGGAATACATTGTGTAGAATGTGAAGTTCACACTGATTATAAAAAATACACACGATATGGGTCGACCGCAAGACCATCACCTTCCCGTAGGGATGGTGGTACCATTGGGGGTGCCCCCTAACCAAACTAATTTATTTATGGAGGGCTCGACCAGATTACATATCACACCCCCATGGATGAAGATAATGATGAGCTATTTGCTATGAATGTGCATTATCTATCTAACCCAGAGTATGCCTTACGATATTTTGAACATTACCATTGGCATGGTTACGGTATCAGGTTATTTGAGCAAGGGCATAGGAGACCTTATGATGTTGAGCAAGGTGCAGTGACAGTATTGTCATTGTTGTCAACACAGTCAAATAGATCGGTTGATGTAGTGGATAGGAGTTCAGAGGTTATTCAGAGTATGTACAGTGATGTTAAATGCTTATGCGGATGTTTTTTATGTTTGGGTGAAGTTGTTACAGGTTGTCCAAGAAGACCAAAGTGGCCCATATGCTAAAGATCAAATAAAAAGCAAAACACCGCATTGAGAAAAAAATGTTACGATATCGCGACATGTTGCATTTTCACGGCCAAAAGAGAAGCGAAAAAGCAAAGGGAAAAAGTGTCGCGATATCGCGACATGTTGCATTTTTGCAGCCAAAAGAGAAGCAAAAAAGCAAAGAGGAAAAAGTGTCATGATATCATGACATGTTGCATTTTTGCGGCCAAAAGAGAAGCGAAAAATCAAGGAGGAAAAAGTGTCGCGATATCGTGACATGTTGCATTTTCGCAGCCAAAGCAAAGAGAAAATGCAAGGAGAAAAAAGTGTCATGATATTGCGACATGTTGCATTTTCGCGGTCCAAAGCAAAGAGAAAATGCAAGGAGAAAAAAAGTGTCGCGATATCACATGTATTTTCATGGGCCAAAGCAAAGAGAAAGAGCAAGGAGAAAAAAGTGTCGTGATATCGCGACATGTTGTATTTTCGCGGGCCAAAGCAAAGAGAAAGAGCAAGGAGAAAAAAGTGTCACGATATTGCGACATGTTGTATTTTCATGGGCCAAAGAAAATAGAAAGAGCAAGGAGAAAAAGTTTCGCGATATCACATGTATTTTTGCGGTTCGATGCAAAGAGAAAGAGCAAGAAGGAAAAAGTGTCGCGATATCGCGACATGTTGTATTTTCACGGTCCGATGCAAATAGAAAGTGCAAGAAGGAAAAAATGTCGTGATATTACGACATGTCACATTTTCGTGACTCAAACAGGGTAGGCTGGAAGAGAAACAAAAGTGTCACGATATCACGACATGTCGCATTTTTATGACTCAAGAAGGGCCTCAAAATAGAAAAGAAAAGAAAACGAAGGGCCTCAAAATAGAAACGAAAAGTTTTTTTTGGAAACCAAAACACATGCATGCATAAGGGAAAGAGAAAATGAGCAGTCATGCAAAGAGAAAATGAACAGTCATGCAAAGAGAAAATGAACAGACATGCAAAGAGAAAACGAACAGTCATGCAAGGAGAAAACAAACAGTCATCGAAGGAGAAAATGAGCAGTCATGAAGGAGAAAACGAACAGTCATCGAAGGAGAAAATGAACAGTCATGACCGATAAAACGAACAGTCATGGTAGGAAAATATGGTGTCAATTATTTGCATGTGACGTGTTTGACGAAATGCATGTGTCAATTCTTTGCATGTGTCAAAAGGAGTTACATAAAGAAGGTGTTACAATTGACAAGTGGCAGATGAGAATATGAAAGAAGGTGTTACAATTGACAAGTGGCGTATGAGAATATGAAAGAAGGAGTTGCAACTGGAGTTACAAAGAGAAAGGAAAGTTATAAAAGGAGTGTTGCTTGGAGAATTTAAGAGTGTGGATTTCAGGTGTGGGTGATAAGTGTGTGTGTTTTGTGAATTGTGGTAGACGTTGGGTAAGCAATAGACCAGTCAAGGTCTTGTAAAAGTGAAGGCATTTTTATGTCAATATTCTAGTTTCAAAATGGAAGTCCAAGTTGGTGCTTGGCATTAGGGGTTGGTGCTCCTTCCAGTTGGTGTTGGTAAATCAAGGGTTGGTGCTCCTTCCAATTGGTGCTGGTAAATCAGGGGTTGATGCTCCTTCCAGTGGGTGCTAGTAAATTTATTGTAAAGTTGGTGCTTTGCAAAGGCTAGATTTGGATGGGAGTCCAAACAATCATTTTTGAGGAGTAGCCAAATTGGTGAACCTCGGTACATCTTGTGTTGTGTGATGTTCTCTTGTTATACATTCTTTATTTGGTTTTAAGTTTTCATTGTTTCGACTTTAAGAGTTGAAGATTTAAGTTTTAAAGAGCTACATTGATTCACCCCCCTCTTAGTGTCATTGTGAGACTAACATATGAACTACAATATCAATTGCCTATAGATAGGTTCGGGTTAGGATATCATGTTAGAGGATAGTATGAACTGCTTACGGCATATTTGGACTACCTATACCTTAGCTTGGGGGAGGAAGTTGATATTAATCCTTATCATCACAATCCTGCCATAGGACAACTGGATAGTGTCTTATGTCACTATGGAATCACTTGAGACATATCACAAAGATATCTTGGTGGAGACCAGTCCAGAGCACATCCCAAGAGATAACTTGGATGAACAAATCCATTCAGCAATCAACGACACAGGCCTACGAGTCTACAATACTAGTACAACGATACACCATGAGTCAAAATATAATTCTAACAAGGACATAGTAGAGTCTGTATCTAAGAGAGGGGGGCCTAGCTACGTGTATGAAATAGATGATGATGGTGAGTCCTCAAATAGTGACCAATATGAGGATGAGACTAAGTTGGCCTCTATAGGACCTCTTAATTTACATCATCTATTACTTGCAGAGATAGTCATCGAGGATGATCAATCCTCCATTAGCGATAACAACTATCAGGAGTTGGCTTACAGGGGGCCCCATATCCCTAACTCCTTAGTTCCAGCAGGTAGTAGTGAAGGCCTTCATTACGATAGTGATGACGAAGATGAAATGAAGAAAGTCTATTTAGGACTTCCTTACTTGCATCATCGTAATGCACCGTACACTGTAGAGGATATGTATAGAGATATCAATTTTCATCCTCACCTCAAAGAAATACCACCTAATTTGGATAGGATTTATCATATGTTCTTCCCTAACCCACCAAATTTTAGAGAGCTCCTTGAGCCTAGTGATCCTATGTTCAAGTCTGTCCATAGACTGGATTTAGAGATCCCCATTCCCTCGAACCACATCTCGAGGATGGAATCTATACTAACTTAGTGTTACATGCATGTGGTATTGGAGACATAATCCATTCCATCAATATATTCTCCATTGATTTGAACACTCCAATTCACAACCTAGCCGATCCTTCCAAGCCATTACATCTGAATGTAGATGTTATCGATTGGGACCATGTTGACTCACCACTAGAGCCTGAGTATTTATTCCCTAATGAAAAAATGTTGCAACATTTAAACTTTGTGCTAGGCTATGAACATGATGTTTATCATACTGAGGGTGCTTCAAATTTGGAACCCATAAACCCAGTAGATTACATCCACTTGATCCCTACGCCTCATCAACTTGAGGAGGGATCCCACATGTCAGTAGAGGAAAACTTTGAAGTGGATATCAACAATGATCCCACCAATCCAAGGAAGGTTAAATTTAGAGAAAATTTATCTCCTGATGAGTGTTCCAACCTCATTCCTCTACTAAGAGAGAGACCTGATCTCTTTTCTTAGACTTATAAAGACATGCCAAGTCTAGATCCGAAATTGGTTACTCATAACCTTTTGCTAGATCTGTCAAAGAATCCAGTCAAGCAAAAACTCAGGAAGATGCATCCAATAGTAACCTTAATGGTAAAATATGAATTGCAAAATCTACTAGATGTAGAGTTTGTCATTTCAATCGACTATCCAGAATGGGTATCAAACATGGTGCTTGTAGGAAAACCTGATGGAAGTTTCTGTATTTGTACGAATTTCAGAGACCTCAATAAGGCAACACCAAAATATTCATTCTTGTTGTCAAACATATATGCTCTCGTAGATGCAACTACGGGTCATGAAATGCTCTCCCTAATGGATGGTTTTCATGGTTACAACCAAATTCAGATTAAGCCCGAAGACCAGTATAAAATCATGTTCATAACACCATGGGAGACATTTTGTTACAAGGTTATGCCATTTGGACTCAAAAATGCTGGTGCCACATATCAACGGGCTATGAAATATATCTTTCATGACTACATGCATAAGATATTAGAAGATTACATCGATGACTTGTTGGTGAAGTCATTACAGCATTCATAGCATGTTGAGGTCCTAAGAAAGATCTTCGATCACCTGATAGAGCATAATGTTAGGTTGAATTCTAAGAAGTGCATATTTGGCATAACTTTAGGAAAGCTCTTAGGATTCATCGTTTCAAATTGAGGCATTGAAGTTGATCCAAAAAAGGTAAAGGTAATTTTAGAAATGCATCCACCCATGAATATCAAGGAATTAAGAAGCCTTCAGGGCATATTAGCATCCATCAAGCGATTTATCATGCAGTTATCGGATAAATGTCAACCCATGAATTGACTGCTACAAAAGGGGGTCCCATTCAATTGGGATGAGGACTGTCAAGCAACCTTTGCTAAGATTAAGCAATACCTGGTGACACCACCAGTGCTAGCTCCACCAAGACCAGATGAGCCTTTTTTGCTATATATCGGCAATTAACTTTCCATTAGGGACCATGTTAACCCAAAAGAATGTGCAAGATAAAGAGTAGGCCATCTATTACATTAGCCAAACCTTGGTGAGTTATGAGCTAGGATATGCATACATGGAAAAGCTATGTTTAGAAGTAGTGTTTGCTACAAAGAAATTGTGACATTATATGTTAAGTCATACAATGTATGTCATATTAAAACAAAATTTGTTGTAGTATATGATGAGTAAAACATATCATAATACACGTACTACAAAGTGGATCATGCTATTGATAGAATTTGATTTTGAATTAATTAGCCAAAATTCCATTAAGGGACAGGTCATAGCTGATCAATTGGCTGAGGTGCCTCTCAAAAATAGTAGGTCCCTCACCATTGAGCTTCCTAATGATGCTATTTTTATCTTATCAAAAGCACCCAAACTTAAAGATCTATATAACAAAGTTGATATGACTTTTTTCTTCGATGGTTTGAAGTGTGAGCAAGGGGGTGGTGCAAGACTAGTGTTGTTCACACTGAAAGGTGTTCCTATACCCTTGTTGTTCAAGTTGGACTTTCTTTGCACTAGAAATAATTCTAAATATGAAGCCCTAATTTTGGGCCTCCAAATAGCTATCACCATGAATATTAAAAGGTTAAATATCTTTGGTTATTCCCTTCTCATTGTTAACTAGGTGAAAGGACTTTTTTAGTATTGGTGTCCAATCCTTAAGTCTTACAAAGATCTTGTTGATAAATATTTAGCTCAGTTGGAATGGTATGACATCGAGGCAATCCCTTGTTCATTGAATAGATTTGTAGACACTATGGCATCTTTGGGATCCTTAATCCCTCAAAATCCATCTACTGATTTTACTACCATCCACATCAAAATGTTGTCACACTTTGCTATGCAACGCGAAGCTTTGGATAACAAAGAGTCAATCAACATGATTCAGGTAGAACCAAACCATGAGTGGTTCTACAGAGCTAGATATTTTCTCAAGAGAGTATTCTAAGGGTCTTTGATCTCGCAGGATTCTATAGGGAGTGGTACTACCATTGACCATAAGGTTATTTCTCAGTTTGCATTTATGTATGTTGAATCACAAGGGGAACATGCTATCTTGTCAGTTGAGCTTGAGAGCTATCAAAATTGGATGTCGTAAATATACGACTTCCTTAAGCTTGGTGTAATCCCTTAGGTATTTTTGTGTGTCGTGAAGTGTACATTTAAACATAAAGTAATAAAATATGTCTTATTAGGAGATATTTTGTATCATCAAAGCTACGATGGAGTTATCCTTCATTGTCTTGAGCCCCAAGAATCATCTTGGATAATTTTGTAAGCTCATGACAGTACGTGCAGTGGCCATTTCAGTGGCATGGATATCATCAAGTTCATCCTTTGCATGGGTTATTATTGGTCCACTATGGATAAGGATTGCAATGTGTATGTTAGGAAATGCATTAAATGCCAACATCATGCTAATCTTGCACACCTACCATCACAGGCCTTACAACCCATTCAAGCGGCTTGGCCATTTTCTCAGTGGGGTTTGGATCTCATTAGTAAGATATCTCCTCCATCATCAGGCCACCATACAATTATTATTATGGCTATTGAGTACTTTACTAAGTGGGTGGAAGCTATTCCCTTAACAATAAAAACTAGAGCACGTATTGCTAAGTTCATACTCACCACTATCATAAGTCATTTTGGGATACCATCTAAGATAATTTTGGATAATGGAACATCATTCAAAAAAAAATTGTGAGAGCTTTAACTTTTAAGTACAAGATCAAACACAATTTTGTGACTCCATATTATCTATAAGAAAATGGGTAAGTTGAAGCTTCAAACAAGACAATGGTTTCCATCTTGGAAAATATGGTACAAGATCATGACAAAGATTGGCACATCCAACTACCCCTTGCATTATGGGCTTACAAGACTAGTATTCGGACACCCACTGGGGCAACTCCATTTTCACTAGTATATGGTGTTGAGGCCATTATGCCCTTAGAGTTGGAAATTCCAACGCTATGCATCGCATTGAAAGAGTTCATCGATGATGACACCATGTGACAAGCTCACCTAGATCAATTGAAACTACTTGATGAACGTCATGTGAATGCCCTAGAGCATCTCCGTGTTTATCAAGAGCACTTAAAAAGAGCTTACAATGATAAAGTCCATCTAAGAGACTTTGAGGTTGGTGATCTTATGCTGAAAGAGAACCAACATAACTCAAATATGCCTCAAAAAATATGAGATAAATTTATGGCTAATTGGTTAGGTCTATATATCATCTCTAATAATATTGGACCTAGGACATATTTCTTAACATCGTTGGAAGGGGTTGAAGAGCCTGAACCTCTCAACATCCTTCACCTTAAAGCATTTTATACCTAAAACCATCAAAAGGCCCCAAAGGCATCTGTAAGCCCTTTGGTCATCCAGTAAAAGGCTCCAAAGGCATCTGTAAGCCCTTTGGTCAAATTAAAAAGTAATAAAATCCAAAAAAATTGGGAAAATATCAAAATTCAAAAATATTGCATTACATTTCATTTGCATCATTGCATTTCATTTGCATCATCGTATTCCAGTTACCGCATGTATTTCATATTGCATTACATTTAGGCATATGCATCCATCACACTTGCATTAGGATAAATTGTGTTTACAATATTACAAACGAAACCATGTTTGTACTTCAATCATGCATCTTTGCACTATCATCTATGATCTATTCACCCTTGTGAGCAATTGTGTTTTTCAACACAAAATTTCTTGTTGCTATGAAGAATATACTAAGGTTTTCCAGTCATTCAACTATACTTAGTGGTCTTCTCAGGAGTTTGGTAGAAATCTTGCTTTGCTTTTGTAGATGAGGTCTAGTGTGTATAGCCCTTAGCATATCATAATCCTATCACTAATAAACAAACTAAAAAATCCTAACAAAGACTAGGGGAAGATGACTACAAAGCAGGACCAGGTATCCTAATGTAAAAAATTTATTCTTGCTTATCCCCCTATGTGGATGGTTCAAGAAATGTTGATAGTTGGCAAAAGGACAAGCTTGCCCCCTACCCGAATAAATCCCTTGCTTACAAATAAAGGAGCAAAATCCCAGAATGAATTCCCCAAGTGAAATTCCAAAGTTAAATCCTTAGAAATCAAATCAAATCAATATCAAATTCAAAGTGAAATCCTATCAGTATCAAATCCCTTGCTCGAAGAAGAAAAAAGATATATATATATGAAAAAGAAAAAGAAAAGTAAAAAATAAAAAATGGTTTTTATCACTAAAAGAAAAGTACAAAATAAACAATGGTTTTTATCACTAAAAGATAAGTACAAAATAAACAATGATTCTTATCAATTTACATGAGCAAGTATCCCAAAAAATTAAAGAAAAGAAGGGGGCGAGCTTGAATCCTTGGAATTGTCAGTACTACTGTACCTTACGCATGACGACATGTCTGATACATTAGCATTTCAATTTTGTGTAGACTAATTTTTTAATGTGGAAGAGCTAGCTTCAAGTGTCATGTATCACCTAGTAGTCTAGTCCAACTGAAATCTAAACCTAGGATTGGATAGACATTTGAGGATCCCCAATATTAGCAATGGGCTGAAAGAATCCTGCCTGACATTGGGGTATGCTTATGCCTTATCTAAATATACTCATTTGCACACACAAGGATAATGAACAGTTAGGGTCTATCCTAGCGAAAACCTTATGTTTTAGAAGCCTAGTATGGTCAGTATACAACTTTTGATAAGTCAAATAGGGTGTTTGAGTCTCATGGAAAACCTCAAAAATTCCCAAATAGCAGCTAACAATTTTCAATGCAATCATCAAAATCAATTTCTTTTTGAGAGTTTGTTTATTAGAAATTATTTGTAATATAGGCTAGATACCGGATGGATGTCAAAAATGATATTTAAATGACCACTGACTATGTTATACATTTTATTTTAGTTTATAAAAGCTTATGAACAAAAACAATACATCATTACATCTCACATATGGGTGCTCAATTGATCAAAGAATATAATAAGATACAACAATTACATCTCATGATTGTTATACATTCGGTGGTGTCATCCATTAGATTGTCAAACTCATACTGCATTTATACATGATGTTTTAAGAGATTAAAGCATACATATCCATTTTAGAAAAAACATTATCAAAGAAACAAAGAAATTATGCAATACATGCATGGCATAGATTATGTCATAGCAACATAAATTAAATGCATACAAGTACAGTAAATAAAACATGTATTTAAACATCATATATCATAGTCATATACATTCATCATAAGTAGTCCACCTACACATATATATCATTGCATTTAAAATCATATATTCATCATCTATCTAGTGCATGTCATCCATACATCACATCATATAGCATAAAATAAGCATCGCATCTAAACATTGCATCCATATGCATCTCATAAAAAAACAAAAAATAATAAAATGACACATATAATGAGTCTCAATGTCAGATCATATATATATATATATATATGTATCAAAAAATAGACAATAAACAGTACATTGATATGTGTCAAAAATACCCATAGGCTACATCTATGTAGGTCCTTGACCTTACACACAAAAATGGTACAATAACATCTATGAGATCTATACTATGTAGCAGCACCTATGCCCCCACCCAGAGAGGCTCCACCATCACCTCCGCCATATTTGTGAGTCCTCCTCGAGCTAGAATTGAAAGTCCTCTTTGACCTATGATACTTGCGATTGGAGCTCGTTGATGACTGACCTGTATCTTGAGTGTGAGTCCTATGAGACCCTGAAGCTGTGGGCATCTTCGAAATATCACCCCCAAATACTCCAATAGCCATTCTCAGAGTAAATATGTAGGCAACACTCCATGCACCATCATCGATGTGTTGTTGCACCAGGACCCGGAGTCTCTTGATCTCTACTCCCTGGTCCAACCCTGCTAATCCCTGTGCTGTTGGTGCTACTGGCACTGTTGGTACTGATGGAGAAGCTAGAGGTGCTAGAGCAACCTATGATGAGGAGGGATCTAACCTCCCACTATAGAGGATGGAAATATGTGCTATCATAGCATCTACCTATAATTGTAGGAGGATGCGTTTCCCTGTAACCTTATGGATCTCTACATTCGCTATAGTGATCCTAGCTTGTAAAGTGGCCTTCTCCTCCTCGTAGTTGTTCCATTATGATTTCCTTTCAATGAGCCAAGATTGGAGATCCCCCACTTTTGCCTATAAAGTGGTAATGGTGGTGTCCCAGTGTAGGAGATGCATCTGCAAGGAGCCTACCTAAGTCTATAGGCTAGCAACCTGGGCCCTAAGCTACCTGATCTCGTTGTCTGGTGGTGCCTCACCCTCATCAAGAGTGTTGTCCTCCTTATCAACTAGAGGTGCACCCTTTGTAGATCCCTCATCCTAGTTGCCCTTAGTCCTCTAACGAACTCAACACTCGTGAGGATTGACCTCTATGCCCTCTGCACCCTCTGTAGCATCATCAACCACCCTGCCTAAGAGGCCCTCAAAGCCCCATCATACCCTAAGGATCCACCAAGTATCATAGTCAAGAGTGGTCCCTACATTAGTCAAACCTGACTCCTGAAAGTTGTCCTCATCACCCAGTGGAGTCACCCTAGGCTAGGTCAAGTCCCTCTTTAGCATGAGGTGATGGTCGATAGTAGGTAGCTCTAGAATGTTCTTCCTGATCCCAAACTATCAGGTAACACACAAGAAGTAGAAGAACTCTTGTATCTTAAACTCGCATCTGAGAAGCCATTTGTCTTTGTGTATCTAACATAGCCAATGATCAGCCTCCATCCTATTGTGGCTAATCCACAACACACCCCAAAATTGGGGGCCCACCTTTTTGCATGCTTTCAAAGAAGAAAACAGTGACCCAGATGCTAAGAAAATCAAAGAAAAAGGCAAAATTTTCACTAAGGCAAAAAGTTGTCGCGATATCGTGACATGTCGCTCTGTCGCGGCCGAAAGTTGTCGCGATATCGTGACATGTCGCTCCGTCACTGTGAAAAATGAAAAGGTGTAGCGAAATCATGACATGTTGCTCCGTCGCGGCCTAGAGAGGAGAGAGAAAGGTAGAATGGAAAACTGTAGCGAAATCATGACGTGTCGAAAAATCATGGTCAACGTGGTCAACGGCCAGGTGGGCGGAAACGTCGTGAAATCATGACGTGTTTGATTTTCGTGGCTTGAAAGCGGGCAGGAGGCACAAAGTAGAAAATGGTCACGAAATCATGACAAAACTGAGACAAAGGTGCATAAGTCGAAAGGCGTCGCGAAATCGCGACGTGTCACATTTTTCGCGGGTGAATGAAAAGGGTCTAAGCCCCAGTAGTGTAGCGAAATCGCGACGAGAACTGACAAGAGGACGAAATCGTGACGTGTCGCGTTTTCACGATGCAAGTGGATAAAAAACCTAAGTGGTAAAAGGGTAGCGATTTCGTGCAACTTTTGGCGAGACGTTCCAACCAGACAAAGACGTCGCGAAATCATGACAGAAAGTGAAGACCATGCCCGAAACAGAAAAATGGTAGCGATTTCGCGACAGTGGCAAAATGTACAACAGAAAATGGTAGCATTTCGTTACATTTCTAAAGTGAAGAGAATGGTCGCGATTTCGTGACAGGTGTGGAAGATGGCCAAAAATGGTCAGGATTTCGCTAAAAAATGGTCGATTTTAAAAGCGTCGATTTCGTGAAGTTGCGCCAAGGAAGCGTACGGAGAACAAAAGCGTCGCGATATCGCGACATGTCGATTTCGTGACATGTCGCGTTTTCGCTGTGAAAGCGAAGGAGCAAGGCCGCGGGCTATTTTTGGTCACGATTTTCATGGGACCGTTACTGAACATACAGAGAGCGCTGAACACGTGGCAGAAAGGCATGAGGGTCATAGTAACGCTTCAGATCGACATTATTGTCAGTAGAGAAGATCAAACGTTGCAGATTCAAGCGAAAGGTCAAAAACACCAAAAAGCGGGAAAATGAAGCGAAGCGTCATGGGAAATGAAACGAAGCGTCACAGAGCAGTCGAGAGCAGCAACAAAAAGTTTAAATAGCAGAAGTGTAGGTAGATACAGGGGCTGGAAATTGTAAACAGAAAGCATTATTTTATTGAATAAAGGAGTTATTTGGCAAGAGTAACTTTTGTGTGTGAAACCAAAAGGAGATTGAAGGCTAAGACTACTATTTTTTTTGTATATCTTTCCTTTGCATTATTTTGTTTTGTATCTATTCGTTTACACCGTAATGTGGGTTGCGATAGGTGAATGATAAAATGATGCAAATTATTTATTTCCTTAGAGTCTAGCATCTGATTTGATTTGACTGTGTTTTATTACAGGTTTGTTAGGTCAGGTTGTTTTAGAGCTTCATCTCATAACTTGGGGTTTTGCAGGGAGGAGATTGCTAACTGGATTAACGTCCTTCTTTGGTTTTCCAGCTGATTCGCATAAGAACATTTTTGTTTTAGTTTCTGATATATTTTTAATCTCATTTAAAAGCTAACGTTAAAATAGCAGAACAATTAAACAAAAGATAAAATGAACCAATTAACATTAAAATAAACCGCACGTTAATTTCATTAATGTCAGAACATAAAAGGATTTTTCTTTCTTTTGTTACATGGTTGGTTATTTTAACAAATTAGGGTTACAAAGTTTGTTGTGAATCAACAAAGGCCCCTTGTTAATAGTTACTTGCAGGATTTGAGCTATTCTGGGATACATTCATTTATTTGCATTAAGTCAAAATTGGTTTTATGCATATAGAGGTCTGTTCACAAGAAGCTTGGAGAAATTAAAAAATAATATATTTCTTTGCAAGAAAGAGTCTTCCGGTTTGAGACTCCAGTTGCGTGTTCATTTTGTAATAGGACAAAATATTCACTCAACATTTTGGCGCTAGAAGGAGGGCCTTCTTTATTGCTTTGTGATTTTTGATTTGTTCTAACAATTAACGTGGGTAGTTTTGTTTCCACCTATTGTGCTTGCAGGTATAACATTTGGGATACTGTATTTTGCAAGTAAGTTGAGGGAGGTCTTTTGAGTTCTAGAGTTTCCAAGCTGGCCCAACCTGAGTACTTAGCTACTAGGTCCAAGACCACAGGAGAAACTATTTTCCAAAGCCTTTCTCCAGCTGCTAGAAAGCCAAAAAACAAAACATTAGAGATCGAAATACCACCCAGTATACTTGAGTTAGGGATTTCTTTAGACTCAAGTACGTCTAGCGGGCCTGAGCCCTTAATTTCAAGTGCGACAGTAACACCAGGTTTATCTGTCTCCACAGTTCCAAGCGCTTCCATTGTTCCCACAGGGTTAACACCTTTGAACAACATGGCCCAACAACAACAACAACAACAACAACAACCACCTGCCCTTTGGTATGGTGTGCAAAGTTCCCCCTTAGACATTCCTGGGGCAGTCCATGACTTGCCTAGAAACATTGAAAGGGGATTACCCAAATTCTTGCACGATGGTCCCACGACAGTGGAAGATCATGTCCAAATCTACAAGGATTATATGTTTAGGCAAGGGGTTACTCACGAGGATGTTGCTTGCCGAGTTTTCCCTGCTAGTCTAGACCCCACGGCCAATGAATGGTATCGAAATCTTCCAACAAGGTCCATCACTTCATGGGCCCAATTAGAAACCGCCTTCATTAGCCAGTTTAGAATGTTATTGGATCCCTCCATAATCTACAATCTATTCGTATCATGTAAAAGATTACCCAATGAGCCCATACGAACATTTAACCAGAGGTTCCAAAAACTATACACGAATCTGACTCGTCACTTTGCGGTAGATCCTGCAGTCGCCTTGCAATTATATTTCGGAGCCTTAGATCCTTTAACATCTTTGTTGACTAGAAGGAACCCTCAGGTTACGACGCTTCCTTTAGCCTATGCAGAAACAATGACTCTTGAACAACAGATGAACCTGCCAGGAGCGAGGATTGTCTCAATTGATTGGGATGGGACAATATGGTCCATACAATCAATTTGCCATGATGAACCAGTTAATGGCACCACAGGTTCCTATGATGAATAATTTTCAAACACCCACTCAAGTGGCATCATTTCCAAGTTATCCTAATGCTTCCGTTCAAACGCAAGGTTTAATTCAAAATGGCCCGATGGGTTTGCCTGGGTTCGGTATGGGCAGTAATTTGTTGACCATGTCGGGGTTTGCTCCAATTAGCACGCCAAGCCCAATGACTTACCCAACAATCACTCCGATTCAAAGTGTGAATCCAGGATGGAATCCACCTGCCCAGACCCAAGCCATTGTACCTATCCCAGAGGTGGCTAATGCAGCAAACGCATCTGGACCTGGAATTACAGTGCCTCAACCACAAGGGTCCGAATCCGCCATAGAAAACATGAAGGAAACCTTGGCCAAAGTTTTGGTTACGGTGGGAAATGTCAATAAAAAGGTGGACCAAGCCATGGGTCATAACCGGCCTCATAACCATAGAGGAAAAGGAACATACAACACGCAGCCGAATAATGGGCGAGTACCCAATCCCGTAGCCAATCAGGCAGATGTCTCGAAAGATTTTGGAGAATCGGGACCTTGTGACAACGATTGTATGCACTGTGGCCACGGGAAGCATGAGTCTATATTGACTGAGGTTATACATTCCCAAGAAAGTGAAGAAGAGGAGGATGTGGAATTTTTTGGAAACGAAGATGAAGAAACATTGGAAGTTCATGCCAACAAACGTTTTGGGAAAGGAAATCACAAGTATTACACTAGGAGTTCTAAGGAGCCCAAAACTTCCTCTACTCCTCCAAACAACCAATTACTCCCTCCTGATTTCAAAGGAGATGTCAATCCCCCTCCTCCATCCATGGTGGAAAAGTCTAAGATGGTGCAAAATATGTCAAATTCAGAAAAACCCACTTATGACTTGGTGGAAGACATGAAGAAAACTAAGGCCAATGTCTCAATGTATGATATGTCCCGATTATTAGGCCAGGAGGTAAGTCCACCAAAAAGTTTAGATCCATCTGCCCAAGTTCATGAAGCTAAAAGTGCTGAGTCCCGATTGGTTTTAAAAAAGGAAAAACGAGATATACCTCCTTTTCTGATAACCATTAGAATTGCAAGTAAAAACCTGCACAATTGTTTAATAGATTCAGGGGCCTCGGCTACCATCATGCCCCTAGAAATCTATAAAAAATTGGGACTTACACCAAAACCTTCTAGAAGCGAGGGTGGTGCGGCTGGATAGATCAACCATGGAGGCAGGGGGAGAATTGGGTGATGTTCTTATTCAAGTCAATTCAGAACCCGGGGTTCAACATCACATAGACATATTGGTGCTCGACATTCCTATCAAATATGGCATGGTTTTGGGAAGAGATTGGAGTAAAAACCTAAATGGTTACATTGTGATAGATTCTTCACATATGTGGTTGCCGTGGAGGGGAGTGGCCAACCAAATTCGGATTGATAGTGAACCTAGGCTCAAGGAGATGATCACGGAGTACAACAAACCGAATGAGATCCAATACATTGAAGCAGAGATGGGAGCATATTGTTTGGACATAGAAACACCCAAAAGTTCCCAAAATGAAAGGATTGGGTGCAACGTTACTGAAGGACATCAGGACATTTGGACTTTAAGATTTGATGGATCCAAGTCCAGACAAGGAGCGGGAGCCGGTATTGAATTATCATGTTCAGACAGAGAGCCTATGTTCGTTGCATATAGACTACAGTTCCCTGCCACCAACAATATGGCAGAATATGAGGCCTTGATTCTCGGACTTCAATTGGCCCTTCGAAAGAAAGTTAAGTGTATCAAGGTCCTTGGTGATTCGGAGCTGGTGGTAAAACAAGTGAAGGGACAATACGTATGCAAGAACAAGCGGCTTAGACTTTACAGAACCAGGGTTAGAGATTTAATAGATGAGTTTGA
Source organism: Wollemia nobilis (assembly GCA_028583015.1). Lineage (NCBI taxonomy): Eukaryota > Viridiplantae > Streptophyta > Pinopsida > Araucariales > Araucariaceae > Wollemia > Wollemia nobilis. The sequence goes on from JAQPPZ010016670.1 coordinate 4,710,149, forward strand.
TGCCTTTAACATATCTTTGATCTCTAGAAAAGGCAATCATCTGGCAGACTCTCTAGCCGTAGCTACGAGTATGTTGAAACCAGTGGACCATAAGAAATGCAAGAAATTCTCCATAGAACTGGTCCCTTGTCCCTCGATACCAGATAATGTCACGAATTTCCAAGTGTTTGATAGTGACAGGCACATATTCCATTTTGTCACTAATTCTGGTATATTTGAAAAACGGGTTATAGATGAAGATGAGAGGGATTTAGAGGAGGCAGATTTGGAAGAAAAAATTATTGGAAAATGCAATAAGATGCCAGATGAGATGGCTTCATTAGAGAAAACTTTCGATATCGGATATCAACCAAGAGAAGGTAAAAAGGTTCCATCTCCCAGAGAAGCCTGTGACTTGGTTAACATTGGAAGTGCAGAAAGCCCTCGAGAAGTGTTCATAGCAAAAGCATGTACCAAGCAAGAGAAAGATTCCATTGTCGATACATTAAAGGAATACATAGACTGCATAGCTTGGAGTTATAAGGAGCTGAAAACATATGATCAGAATGTCATAATGCATACGATTCCGTTGAAGCCAGACTCCAAACCCTTCAGGCAAAGACAAAGGCGAGTCAATCCATTATTAGAACCCCTGATAGAGAAAGAGGTGAAGCGACTGTTAGAAGCTAAGATCATCTTTCCTGTTAGACATTCCACATGGGTTGCTAACCTGGTCCCTGTGAGGAAAAAGAGTGGAGAAATAAGGTTATGTATCGATTTTAGAAATCTTAATAAAGCCTCACAAAAGGACAACTACCCATTACCCACCATTGATGAAATACTCCAAAAGGTAAATGGGTCGGAGATGATGTCATTCCTGGATGGTTATTCGGGATATAATCAGGTCCTTATCCATCCTAGTGATAGGATGAAAACTGCTTTCACCACAAGGTGGGGCACCTTTGCTTACAAGAGAATGCCTTTCGGACTATTGAACGCGGGTGCCACATTCCAACGAGCTATGGACTTTGCTTTTAAGGGGCTCATAGGTAAGTGCATCATCGTCTATGTAGATGACATTCCTATCTTTTCTAAGAACAGGGAAAACCACGTCAGGGATCTAAAGAAAGTCTTTCAAAGATGCAGGGAACATGGCATTTCTCTCAACCCAAAGAAGTGCATTTTCGGGGTAACGGAAGGAAAACTGTTGGGACATATAATATCTAAGGATGGAATTTCCATTGACCCTGAGAGAATAGAGGCCATACAGTAGATTCCTTGTCCCAACAGCAAGAAGGGGTTGAGATCATTTTTTGGGAAGATCAATTTCGTCAAAAAATTTATTGCAGATTTTGCAGAAATAGCAAAGCCTTTGAACGACATGTTAAAGAAAGAGGTCCAGATCAAGTGGACAGATGAAAATAGAGATGCTTTTAAAAATATCAAAGACGCGATTTCTAAAGCCCCAATTTTAGTGAGTCCCGATTATACGAAGCCTTTCTATATCTACACATTTGCTTCAGATCACTCCTTTGCGAGTGTTTTAACTCAGAAGAGTGAAGGCAGCATTGAAAATCCTATTGCCTTCCTGAGTAGTCCTCTCAAAGATGCGAAACTGAGATACTCCATCTTGGACAAGCAAATGTATGCTCTGGTTAAGACTGTGAAAAAATTCAGGCATTACATAGTCCACAGTAGGGTCTTTGCTATCGTCCCGGATCCTGCAGTCAAAGCCATGTTCATACAGAATGAATTAGGTGAAAGACGTGGTAAGTGGGTTTCAACTTTGCAGGAGTTTGATCTTGAGATTCAGTCGATGAAGATAGTGCGGGGACAAGGGTTGGTTAAGGCAATAGCAGAAAAGGATCTCGCAATTTCATGTCAACATTATGAAGTCGCGAATATAACCAAAGATGAGTGGTATACGAGATGTGGTGTATTTTCTACTAAATGGTAAATGTCCACCGCATTTAAATTCTACTCAACGAAGAGCCTTGCGCTTGAAATCTGCTAATTTCCTAATTAGATCTGGCACGTTATACAAGAAAAACCATGAAGGTATTTACCTTCGTTGTGTTGATCAAAAAGAGGCAGTGCGAATACTCGAGGAATTTCATGGTAAACATGGGACAGGACATGGGTCCGCTAATGCCACAACCCATCAAATCCTTAGAGCCGGTTATTATTGGCCTCGACTATTCAAAGATGCCCATACTCATGTGAGGTCATGTCATACATGTCAAACTGCAGCCAATAGAGACAGGAGTGCTTCCATGCCTTTACAATCCGTAATCGAATCTAGACCTTTTGCGCAATGGGGCCTGGATTTTGTTGGGATTATCAGTCCCAATTCATCCGATTCCCACAAATACATTATGACAGCTACGGATTATTGCACAAGGTGGACTGAAGCTATCCCCACAAAGAATGCTACTTCGGAGGTTGTTATTAAATTCTTAGAGGATAATATTGTCACTCGGTTCGGGATGCCTAACTCCATTGTAAGTGATAATGGTTCAGCTTTTTCTTCTTTGGAATTTGCTAATTGGGCATTTGACAACGGTGTGAGTTTAAAATTCTCTTCCAATTATTATCCGCAAGGCAATGGATTGGCCGAGTCTTCTAACAAGAATTTGTTATGCGTCATAAAAAAATTGTTGGAAAGAAATCCTAGGGATTGGCATAACAAACTTAAGTTGGCTCTTTGGGCTGACAGAATCAGAGTCAAAGAATCAATAGGAACATCTCCTTACCATCTGGTTTATGGACAAGATCCCATTTTTCCTACAAATCTCAAGTTACAAACGCTGCATTTCATGAAAGATTATTTTGGGACTGATGATAAACTTGAGTCTAGACTAACACAATTAATGCATCTGGATGAAAAAAGGGATGAGGCTATGCTTCATTTTAGTAAACACCAGGATGTAGTAAAAATATGGTTTGACAAAAAGTCTAGAGCCAAGGCTTTTAAAATATCAGATCTAGTGCTGTTATGGGATAAAAGACATGAGAAGAAAGGGGAGCATGATAAGTTTGACTACCTATGGTTGGGTCCCTACCAGATTTCAGAAGTCCTAGGGGAAAACAGTTTTAGACTAAGAACCTTGGATGGAAAGGATTTGGCATTACCTGTCAATGGGTTGCACTTGAAACATTATTTCCAGGCTTGAAGCGGCTGGGTTTTGTATTATATGTAAATTATGCCATGCTTTATTTCTTTTGTGTGTGCAGATTTGATATTTAAGTTGTGTTTTTTTTGACATGTTCAGGTTTTGTATTGATGTCGTGTTTTGTTTCTTCTGTGTGTGCAGGTTGGACGTTGAGGCGGTGTGTTTATTTGACATGTTTTATTTTCTTATAAAAAAAAAAAAAAAAAGAATAAAGTTTGAAATGTTAACACATGCCTAAGATCGGGAAAATATGAAACATTGGAATTATGTTGTAAAAGCTCCACATGTAACACAAACAGTTAAATAATATCGTTTGAGGCTTGTGATGCATGAAGTAGTCAGTTTTACAAATTATGGCAATACTTCATCTGCAATTCAAAGGGCAATGCATTCATATTACATCTCACTTTGCATATACATGCCATCTTAGTTGCATATGCATTTCAGATACAAATCATTAAAGTGTGTCAAATCCTCTTAGGGTTATGCTATAACATAAATAAAGAAAAATCCTAAGGTTGGAAACTGAGCCCCGAGATATCTAGAACCAAGCACATTTTGTACACATTAAAAAAGATCTTGGGCAAAATGATCAAAACCTTGCTTGGAAGAAAAGGTCAAGCGAAAGGAATATTTCATGTCTATCCTATTATGCAACATGATCCTTAAAACAGTGGTTTTTACCACTTCCATTAAGCTTAAAGCCTAAAATCGAGTAGTAAGGATAGGGTTAAGTCCTCATCGAACTTAGGTTGAGGATCCAACTCCCCAAAGCTTTGATTTGACCTACATGGAGTAGTAAGGATAGGGCATAATTCTCATCTCGCCTAGGTTGAGAATCTGATTCCCCAAAGCTCCTATGTCTCATTTCATGATAAAACTTGGATTGGAAGGATCGTACTACTTGTCCTCTGCAAAGGATGGGTAGTCATCCCCAAGGTCCAAGTAATAAAATTAATATTCTCCATTTTCATCTAAGACTTGGATTGGAAGGATCGTACTACATGTCCCTAGCAAGGATGGGTAGTCATCCCCAAGATCCAAGAAGTAAAATTAATTTTTCCCATCTCATCTTTATATTGGATTGGAAGGATCGTACTACTTGTCCTCTGCAAAGGATGGATAGTCATCCCCAAGGTCCAAAGAAATGAAGTTAAGTCATGGATTATGGGGTTAGGTATGCCCATGCATGACAACATGTCTTGTCTAAAAAACAAGACCATTGACTGTTCAAAGGGTTAGACTAGCATGACCATTTCTTCCATAATTGGTTAAATCATTTTGCTCAAAGTGAGGTAATGAATTCCAAATCGGAGTAGTAAGAATAGGGTTAAACTCTCATCTCGATTAGGTTGGGAGTCTGATTTCCCAAAGCTCTGATTTCACTTTCACTTACACATGGGTTCAAGATAGTAGTGACTCATAACCAACTTTGGGATCTAATAAAACAATTCATTATACACATGGTTGATCCTAAGGGGGTTTGATAATCTTGAATATTTGTGTATGATATTAGAAGGTCTATGCATTTGTAAAAGCAAAATCTCTAAGCATATTTATTAGGTTACACAAATCATTCACAGTCTCACATATGCATGCATGTAAAACTGACAATGGAATGTTGATCAAGTTCAAGCGATATGGAATGAAAACAAATAGCACACACTGAGCTAATACTAATGATTCTGATGTTTCATGTACTTCTGATCTGTCGGTATTTGTTTATCTTTTATATGCTAACGCCTGTATCTAAGCTTGTATATTTCAGATTGGGTTCTCACCAAAATGCTCTGGAGCATTTGACAGTAGAGTCGCCATTTGTTGTGGCTAATCCACAACACACCCCAAAATTGGGGGCCCACCTTTTTGCATGCTTTCAAAGAAGAAAACAGTGACCCAGATGCTAAGAAAATCAAAGAAAAAGGCAAAATTTTCACTAAGGCAAAAAGTTGTCGTGATATCGCGACATGTCGCTCTGTCACGGCCGAAAGTTGTCGCGATATCGTGACATGTCGCTCCGTCGCTGCAGAAAATGAAAAGGTGTAGCGAAATCATGACATGTCGCTCCGTCGCTGCAAAACGAAAAGGTGTAGCAAAATCGTGACATGTCGCTCATCGTAGGAAATGAAAAGTGTAGAAATCATGTCAACGTGGTCAACGGCAAGGTGGGCGAAACCGTCGCGAAATCATGACGTGTTTGATTTTCGTGGCTTGAAAGTGGGTAGGAGGCACAAAGTAGAAAATGGTCACGAAATCATGACAAAACTGAGACAAAGGTGCATAAGTCGAAAGGCAGTCGTGAAATCCGTGACGAAAAGTCGTTTTAGCGCAAGTGGAAAAAAAAACCTAAGTGGTAAAAGGGTAGCGATTTCATGCAACTTTTGGCGAGACGTTCCAGCCAGACAAAGACGTCGCGAAATCACGACAGAAAGTGAAGACCATGCCCGAAACAAAAAATGGTAGCGATTTCGCGACGAGTTATGCAAAGTATACAAAGGGGGGCGGGGGGGGGGCGGGGGGGGGGGGGGGGGGCCGGGGGGGGGGGGGGGGGGGGGGGGGGGGGGGGGGGGGGGGGGGGGGGGGGGGGGGGGGGGGGGGGCGGGGGGGGGTGACATGTCGCGTTTTCGCTGTGAAAGCGAAGGAGCAAGGCCGTGGGCTATTTTTGGTCATGATTTTCATGGGACCATTACTGAACATACAGAGAGCGCTGAACACGTGGCAGAAAGGCATGAGGGTCATAGTAACGCTTCAGATCGACAGTTACTGTCAGCAGAGAAGATCAAACATTGCAGATTCAAGCGAAAGGTCAAAAACACCAAAAAGCGAGAAAATGAAGCGAAGCGTCATGGGAAATGAAACGAAGCGTCACAGAGCAACCGAGAGCAGCAACAGAAAGTTTAAATAGCAGAAGTGTAGGTAGATACGGAGGCTGGAAATTGTAAACAGAAAGCATTATTTTATTGAATAAAGGAGTTATTTGGCAAGAGTAACTTTTGTGTGTGAAACCAAAAGGAGATTGAAGGCTAAGACTACTATTTTTCTGTATATCTTTCCTTTGCATTATTTTGTTTTGTATCTATTCGTTTACACCGTAATGTGGGTTGCGATAGGTGAATGATAAAATGATGCAAATTATTTATTTCCTTAGAGTCTAGCATCTGATTTGATTTGACTGTGTTTTATTACAGGTCTGTTAGGTCAGGTTGTTTTAGAGCTTCATCTCATAACTTGGGGTTTTGCAGGGAGGAGATTGCTAACCAGATTAACGTCCTTCTTTGGTTTTCCAGCTGATTCGCATAAGAACATTTTTGTTTTAGTTTCTGATATATTTTTAATCTCATTTAAAAGCTAACGTTAAAATAGCAGAACAATTAAACAAAAGATAAAATGAACCAATTAACATTAAAATAAACCGCACGTTAATTTCATTAATGTCAGAACATAAAAGGATTTTTCTTTCTTTTGTTACATGGTTGGTTATTTTAACAAATTAGGGTTACAAAGTTTGCTGTGAATCAACAAAGGCCCCTTGTTAACAGTTACTTGTAGGATTTGAGCTATTCTGGGATACATTCATTTATTTGCATTAAGTCAAAATTGGTTTTATGCATATAGAGGTCTGTTCACAAGAAGCTTGGAGAAATTAAAAAATAATATATTTCTTTGCAAGAAAGAGTCTTCCGGTTTGAGACTCCAGTTGCGTGTTCATTTTGTAATAGGACAAAATATTCACTCAACACATCCATGGAGGGCAGTCTAAGTAGGGGTGCCACTCGATCTCATCCATATGTAGCACTGTGAACCATCCAATGTAGTGCATCATGTCCCATGCATGAGACTTTCTTTAGAATCCCTCTTGCTCTCGAGGTCAGCATAGCGCATAGCATTAACGCACCTCCTCAATGGTACCAATATTATGGGGTAGGCTAGTGGGACGCTTGATATTGATATGCTGCCATCTCCAAATATATAGTAGTAGACTATAGTTGATGCCAACCCTGCTCCTCTGTGTAATCTAGTACAACTCACTATAGAGATACGCTAGTAGGGCACTCCCCCAAGATAGGATCAAAGGATGATCAGTCGAGCTCGCTAGGACCTCCATAGTCCTAGGCAAGAGGTTCCATGGGAACCTCACTCCAGATGTGTCAGGCAGCACAATATGCACAATCAGGTGCATGAAAATGATCGCTTACTTAGTGAAAATCCATTGTCTAAACTAGTGCTCAATATGGACCCCTGCATGGTCCGAATCTTGCTGTGTTGCAGCGTTGTGGCGACAAAAGACCTAAGTGAAAATTGCATCTTTCACCATGGTCAATGAATATGTGATGGCATCACCATCTAGTGGGAGTCGAAAGATGCGGTAGATATCCTCTAGAGTAATGGTCATCTCACCTGTAGGCAAGTGAAAGGTGTTGGTTTGCGCATCCCAGCGTCGGGCCAATGCAGTCATGTAGGCCTAATCAAACCTGATAGAAGGGATACATAGGACATAACAAAATCCTATAGCCTCGAACCATGCCTGATCCACCATCGAAAGGATGTTGTGTAGGTTGTGAAGGATCTCTGATTCCCTCGCCCTCATAGTTAGGGTCTGATGAAAAAAAGGATAATAAGGCAAAAATAAATAAAAATCAACCATAAACATCAAAAAATAAGTTTGAAAACATAAAACAAATATAAAATTTAAAAAAATTCAAAACACCAAAAAAAATGGAAAAATGCACTTTAAAAATCGAAAAAAATCAATTAAAACTGCTAAATTTTTTTTTGGCTAATGTTGCGAATCGTGGCTCAGACCCGCGGTCAGGGAGGTGGTCAAAATTTTGACCATTGGATTTTGAATCTTGCCATGGCTGACAGCCATGACCCCTAATTTTTCAATTGGGGACTGTGCTTGCCAGTCGCGACTAGCAAGTATGACCTTTTTAGGGTCATTTCTTATCCTTGTATCCCCAAAAAACATCAAAAAAGTAAAAATAATAATAAAAAAAATAAATAAACCAAAAAAAAAATTAAAAATCCTCCCCTTAAGCTAACCTAAGCTAAATCTAACTAGGGTGAGGTTCGTTATCGACAGTTTAATGAAGTTAATTTAACCCATTACTTAGTGAGGTTAATTTTAAAAATCGATAAAATCAAAATGGTCAAGGGTTTTGTGTGCTTCTACCTTAGTCACACTGGCTCCTCCAGGTTGGGCTACCATCGTTCCAGGTGGTAGTGAGGTTGATTTTTTAGCAACCCTTCACGTCAAAATTGTTGCCTCACCTCTCAGAGCACTCAAGTTGGCAAAGCTGTTAGTTGACAATGACGTCAAAAATGATGGGAAAATTTTTAAATATTTTCTATTTTGCTCCTGACCGCAGCTGACACCTGCAGGTGCAAAATTAGGGTTTTCCAACCATGGGTATCACCTACGGATAAGAAATTTGAAATTTATAGTTGCTATTGTCAACCACGGTTAGCAGCTTGTAATAAATGCTAAAAAATCCCATCGTGGAGAGTTGTTGAATGCCAAATTAAAAATACCCACATGACCAAAATTGTAAAAAAATCACAAAATAATAAAAAATTAGATAAAATAAAAGCCAAATGCACCTAGTATCTAGTAATTTACCCTATACACTTGGTGGTTTTAGCGATTTGCACTCCATGCAATCCGATAGAATGAGTAAATTACCATAAGGATATTTGGGGCAAATTGGTCATCGTTGAAATGGTATGCTTCATTTCAAACCCTAAGAAGGCCTAGTTGACCAGAATGCTCCATGGGAATGAAACAATCATCTCACTTCTTTTATGATATTTTTAGCAGATCATCGAACAATGTGATTCAACACATGCCTAATTGGAATTGCTATCATTTTGATTTCCTAAGAAGGCCATTAAGGCTGGACCGCTCCATGGGATAGAGATGTACAATTACTCTTATTAGTTGTAATCATAGGTGATTAGGCCTAGTCAATTATCAAATGCTAAATATTATTTTGTTCAAGGTCATTCATAGTGGTCAAGCGTCTTGTCGCTTCATTTAATTATCCTACCCTCATTGAATTATCGCTTGAGGGGGTAGTCATAATATCATAATCATAATCAAAGTCAAAAAAAGATCCCTTAATTGTAGATCTCTTGATTTTGTCAAAACTACGTTCGTCTTACGAATCATTGCCAACGACTATCATAAGCTTACCCTTTGTTGGGGAAAAAATAAAATATGGCAGTTAAGTTAGTAGCTCTCCTCCTTTCGGATCTAAATGGCACGAAAGCCTATAGTAGCCCTGAGCTACTTGATCTTCGTTGGAGATTGCCAAAGATTTGCAAATTTAAGACTTCCATCTAGTTGGAAGCAATGATTCTAGGATGCATGTCCTTTTGTTGGACCTTGAGCATCTAATGTTGATCAAACTAATGATCATCATCCAACCTATAACATCATTTTAGGAGGTCTATTTTTGCTCAAGGTTGTTCGATCTCACAACGCATCTCAAAAGGGGCATCTGTAGACACCTAAAATATGTCATGTTGAGGCGACTACTCATATGAGACATGCTAGAATACCATATGGGAGACCTTGGATAGATGCCAATGTATAGCAGTGGTTTTAACCACTCATTTGAGAATCTTTGCCTAGTCAATGCTAATTGTTGCTGACACTTGCGATTAACAAAGCTGACCATGCTTGTCAGCCGCAGTTGGAACTCAGAGTTAGTTAGCCTTTGACCGATTTAAAGTTGGTTCCAAATGATCATTTGGTTGCAGATTGAAGCGATTTAAGCGAGGAAGGTTCTGGATATTTCCATCCAACAAACTCAAATACCCAATATTGATCTTGGCTTCCTCATGAATCTAGGACATAGCTCTCCAAGGTGCTATAATAACCCCATCCAAATTGGGAAAACTATCTAGAGATGCATAGGCGAATTTGAGCAACGAAGCCCTATCGAATTCAACACTCACTTAATTGCATTGTGATATTGTTTTCTTGCCCTTAATTGAGATATTGAAATGGCAATTCAAGCCATGGAGGTCCTAGGAGGTTAGGAGAGCCAAGAAACACAATTACACCCATTTCACATGCAATCGGAGCAATTCAACCACGAAATCTGTTAGATAACATAGAGGTGACCCTTTACCATCAATTTGCCAAGAGTATTCATAGATTTAGCCCTTGAATTGGAGGACAAGCACACTTCAAGCTCCACTGCGGATGTCAATCATGGCTAATAGTGCTCACCATGCCACAGAGCCATGGTTAGGGTATCATCATTTTTTCCTTGATTTCTCATTGTAGGATTTGTTAATGGCATTAGACTAAGCATACTTTAGGTTTAATTGTATTATTAGAGATTTTTGATCGGTAGAATTATCTTGTTTTTTTGTCTTGCTTTCAATAGTGTAACTAAGATACTAACAAATATTTTTCATGTGTCCATGCTTTCAAACTGGCAATCAGACCATTAGATAGATACATATGCTTTCCCTTTATATGTTTCATAGAATCTTTTCATTTTTTGCATAGGTTTATTATCTTTCTTGCACTTTATTTATTATATGCTAATGACATCATCTTTTCATGCAATTTCCTCAAAAAGCCTCATCAAGAGAGGTATCATTTATTACTGATGCTTCTTTTTGTTTATTGCATGTAGTACTAACAGGGTTTTGACATGCAAGGCAACAAATACCTCTAATCATGGGGAAGAAGGTCATCGACACCTTGGAGTAGTTCGTGTCATTCTAAAGAGTCTACGGATTACACCTACCCTTGCAAGGGAGTTCTTATGATTGTAACATTGTATCACATTGGGTATCCCTAAGAGGGATGGATTTGTAACTGAGATTCATTTGGAAATCAATAAAAGAAACCTTTCTTTTGGTTATTTGCAAATTCGTCAATTCTTGTATGCTTTATGTGATTTTCAATTGTTACTAGATTAGGTGTATGCTTTTTAGGATCGTACAACTTGCTTCTTTGATCTTCACAAATGTTAAGCTTGAACTTATTGTTAGTGGATGCTTCTGAAATGAGATCTTGAAAGAAGCAATCTATTATGTGTAGTAATATTTCTTCATGACTTATATAGTACTTATATATATAGTAACAAAATAAATATAAATGGTTCTTTCCTCCACAATATTTACAAGGATGGAGGTTCTAGCAGTTCACCTTTTCATGACCAATTTGATTGCAGTAAGTGCATAGTAAAGATATTCCAACTGGTTTGTTATCTATTTTAGGAATATCATGTTTATCTATCTCCTTGATGAGATACTTAAACCATATGTGGATAATTGAAGCAATTGCATTCTTATTTTGTTCATACATTTGTATGATCTCTTTTTGTTCAATAATATTTTCTTCCCCTATATCTTCATTAGTGTAGTTATCACCAATTTCTTTTGTTGTCTCACTTGAAGATGTAACAGATGGATCTATCTTTCCATTATCAATTTTTTTTAAGATTTATTGATTCTTTCTTATTATTATCCAGTGAATCATCAATCATGCTTCTAATCTAGGTTGGTATTTTTATTAAGCCTTTGTTGATAGCATTATTCAATATGTTGGTAGACATTCTTATGAATCCCTAGATAAGGGTATATGGATTAATTTGATAAACCTATCCAAGGCTTAGGTTTTGTAGAACTCCTTCTATCACCCTAGTTAAAAGAAGTGTAGTATTCTTTCTATTTCCTTAATATCTAAAGAATACTATATCTTTAACAAATTTATTCAAGGGTTAAGTTTTGTAGAATTCCTTATATCTCCCTAGTTAAGAGATGTGAACTAATTTGATAAAACCTTTTTAGAATTAGGTTTTGTAGGCTTCCTTATATCTCCCTAATAATTAGAATATGTTTAGTTCACCTTCTAAGTTGATTTTGTAATGTATTGAGAATAATCAACTTATTAATTTTACCTTATCTATCCCAAAGAAGTAATGCTTTCATAGTTGGATTTCTTTTTGTCTCCTTAGAATGAGTATGAGACAATTTTTACCAATTATTTCCAACTCTATATGAAGGCAATTGATTTGATTCTCTTTCCAATAGATTAATTTTCTAAATTCCAATTATATGTATTTAATTTGAAGTAGTATGCCTTATATATCCCTAATTTTTGGAATATTAGAAAAATAATAGTAATTTAACCAATAGTTGACAACCTTATATATCCTACTTGGTTAATTGTAAATATGAATATTCAATATTCTGAAATAAGCTTGCTTGATAATTACTAATGCTTGTTAGATTTATTCCAATGTAATATATCACCTTATAACTATGATTTTCATTAAAGCAAACAAATCTAATTTAACTTTGTGAGGCTTTATGCTCAATGTATCTCCACGCACTTCAATGGTTGATTGGTATGTATCTCGACATTGTATGACTTATGCTTTGACCTTGTTGTTTAATCGAATGGATTACATGTTATTCCTTCTAGATCTATGCTTTCACAGTGCCTAATTTGGGTAGGTCTTCTCCTTAATGGGTGCTTATCACAACAAGAATTGAATGTTGGTTTATGATAGTCCTCGCTGCCTCCTTTGATTCGTGCTCTTACTCACTCGAACATTGTAAATTTTCTTTAATTTTACTTCACATCGACATCTTAGATTTGAATTCTTATGTAGCTACGTGGCATGTGTGTCTTGAGTAATGTCTAAGGTATTTATTATTGCTTCTTTGAATGATGTCCAAGTGGTTTTTGTGCTCCAACATGCATGGGGCTTCTTTCGTAACGCTTATGACTGAATCCAATGCTTTCTCCAAGTTGTGTATGGGATCCAATTGTAAATAACGATGTTATAACGTTCCTTCATATAATAATAATTTTGTAACTCCATTCACTCTAACATTTAAGCATTTTATAATGAGATGGGATGAGCAATTCTTATCAGTTATGAAAAATGGATGATTGCATGTATTTTTCCTCCAATGCTTTTCTTCTTCTATATATTTTTCTTGCCAACATAAATCCAATTGTTTTTTGTTCCTCAATGCTTCTTCCAAGCGAGTATGCTTCTTCAATGCTTCTTTAGGAGCTTAGAGATGGTTCTATGATGGTATGATTTGAGAACTTCTACAGTGGACATATTCTCTAAGCAATAGCTTTGGGTATTGCTTCTTTCTCTCTATCCTTTTTCTTTCAATATGCTAGTTCAAATTCTCCCTTTGCGATGGTCAATATATGACAACCAACATAGATGATTAATGACCTTTTGTAATAATCTATGCTTTAGATTGGTTGCTAGGTATGTCTGCTTTCATGGTTGTAAGGGTGTCTTTGGACATCGTAATGAGAGATATTTGTTAGCTTTTCTCTCTTGCTTCAGATTATGCTTATCTAGATCACTTGTATGTTATTCCTCACTTTTGGAGGATGTGTCTTTAAGACACTTAAGTTCTATCCTATTTCCTAATAGGAAAAGATTTTATGGTGTAGAATAATGTAAATAGAATTGTAATACAATACCTTGATTTGTACCTTATCTTTTACAAGCTTCTTTTGTTTGTTTTAACGGTGGCTTCTTTGTATTATCTTTTGTAGGCAAGGGATGATTGATGTTGTCTTCTCTGCTAGACAAATATTTCCTTTGCTTGGTTAATATTAGTAATGAACCCAAGTTAATAATCACATAGAATGGAACCAGTGTCCTTATTTAAAAATAATGGAAGAGATTCCTAAGCAGGATGATCATTTCACTAGGTACCAAGGTAAGAGGAAACAAGAGCAGAATGGGCAATTCCATTAGTCAAAGAAAGGTCAAAACCCTCATGGAAAGGTTTATCATAAAAAATAGACTGGGAAGGACCTAATGGGTGGGATAACTTCAATGCCCAACAATATGCTTCTGACATTGGAGATCAACATGTTGCTCCTTCTGAAATTTCAAATCAATAAAAGGTATGTCCTTCCTTTACTTCTACAAACAAACTTGGTGCTCTTTCTAAAGATATATTAGGATGAAAATACCAAGGGTAAGGACATTGAACTCCCCAATAGCCTAGAATCACCCAAGAAATCTCGACCATCACATATCCCTGTTGAGAATGTTACTATCCCAGATAACATTTCTAAAGAGAAAAATTTGATTCCCCTAAATGAGGTAAATTATTTTTAAGGAAATATACAAAATGAAGAGATTGAATATCAGAGTGTAATACATAAGATCAAGGAAAATTTTAGACCTATCCTACAAATTATTCCCCCAAAACCTAGTCCAAAGTAGACTAGAAGCTCAAAAAAATCTCCTATTGACTATGGATGTGAAAAGAAAAGAGATAGGATGTCATCTAATAAACAATGAAAAAAGGATATTCATAATGATATTGCTAATGGAATCCAATTAAAACTCTTTCCAAAAATTACATCCCAATCCATTGAAGAGAACAAATGCACCAAACCCCCCAACCACAAGGTAAGGGGGGAAGAAAAAACAAACTCTCAAAATGAAAATCCTCTCCTAGATTGTGAAGGGGTTAAATGGTCTGGCTAAACAGAGGGTAGTCAGACCCATAAGGAAATAGGTCAAACCTACCATATTCATTATGCAAGAAACCAAAATAGATGAAAAATGGTCTATTCAAACAATAAAAAAGTGTGGAAAAATAGTGAAGCCACTTTTATCCATGCAAAAGGAGCTTTAGAAGGTCTAATGTGTCTATGATATCTATCAAATATTGAAGGTAGATTAATCCATTCTTGTGATAGGACCTCTAGAATCCTATCCTTTGACAAAGATAGATTTCCATTGGATTCTCACGAATGTTTATGCTCCTAATACTTCTACTGGCAGAGCTCTGTTGTGGTCAATCCTAACCAATTTAAGAGAGAGTTTCTCTTTTGTTCCTTGTATCCTGGATGGGGATTTCAACACACCCTTATATCCCTCTAATAAAAGGGAAGGTTCAGGCTACCCAACTAGAAGCATGGAAGAGTTCAAATAATTCATCAATACCAATGATCTCATGGATGTCAACCTCAAAGACAATCAATTCACTTGGAGTAACAGACAGAGTGGAAGTCAACTCATTCAGGTCAGATTGGGTAGAACTCTATTTTCCAAAGAGGTTGTAAATATTTGAGGAGATGCAAGTCTTCAATCTCTCCTTAAAAATGGGTCTGATCATAGCCCTCTTCTTTTAGAAATGGAGAATCCTAATATCTACAAAAATTCCTTCCATTTTGAAGTGATGTGGGTTCACCATCCGAATCTCAGGAAAAGAATTCTACAGTGGTGGTCAACCTTTGTTCAGGGGCCACCTTATTTCAAACTTGGGAAAAAGCTGAGATTAGTTAAAGAAAAACTCAAATCCTGGAACAAAGAGATTTTTGGGAGAGAACAAGCAAGCCATTAAGGAGATACTGACAATAATTGAACATCAAATTCAAAATGGGATATATGATGAAGAAATTAGATCAGAGGAGAAAATTGCTCTAGCAGAGTATCATAATGTTTTGGCTAGCGAAGAGATATTTTGGAGGCAAAAATTCCAAAATCACATGGTTAAAAGAGGGATATGCAAATACAATTTTTTTTCATATTTCTACATTGAGGAATAGGAGTAATAATAGAATTAAATAATTGCTCAAAAATGATAGGACTATCACTTCAGACATCAGAGAAATCGGGAATGAAGCAGTCTCCCATTTTGGTTCTCTTCTTGAAGCTCCTCCTCCAGGTTCATCTCTAGCCAAAGAATAATTATTATCCTACATACCATAGGTTATACCTAATGATACCAACAAAAAATTGCTTGCTGAATTTTCTAATGATGAAATTAAAGAAGCCCTATTTTCCATGAACCCTGATAAGGCTTCATGACCTGATGGATTCCCTCCAAGGTTTTTTTAGATTTTTTGGGATATTGTTAGTGGTGATGTTTGTATCGCTCCAATTTTTTTGCATCCCTACCTTCAGGCTATTAGATCCGTGCCCGGAAGGAGGATGGGAAAAGGATGTTGTGGTACCTCGGACTAAGAGGACTTTGCGAAGGTCCCGCCTCTCAAGGGAGGTATATTTTGATGATTTTTCGATGGATGGTGGGTTCACCAGGAAACATTTAAGGGCAGTTTCCACGCCTAGGTTTGGAATGTGTTTTAATGTGTTCGTTTTTAACTTTAAGCATTCATATCCTAGGTTTGGCCAAATGAATCTAGATTAATCTACATGAAAATGCAAATTCACTGAATACAGAAAATAGATTTACAGACATAAAACAAAGAATTTACATAATCGTATCTGACAGGATCCAAATGATATCTGACAGAATCGTCTGAGATCTAACAGAATCGTCTGAGATCTGACGAATTCGTCAGAAAAATTTGTCAGAGACCTGCAAGCAGAAGAACAAATACAAAATACAACGAATACTATTGTGCTAATAAGGGGAAACAACACCAAATGACTGTATGAATACTGAATAATAGTTATGAACAACAATTCAAATAGATTACGACATTTTAATAACAAATCATGATCTTAGTATGCAATCTAAGCTAAATGGGTGAACTCCAAATGCAAACTACCATAAACACTGAATAAACTATCTAATTTTCAGACTAAAATAGTAGAGAGAAGGTTGAGAAATGCAAACTTCAGGCACTGATTGCCTCAATATGGACTACAGTCGAGATCGTCTCGCATCAGTACGAAATCGCCTCAAATTCGACAGGTTCGTCTCCGATCTGAACAGGTTCATCGGCGACGATGGGTGCTAGCTCCGGCTAAAAAATAGTGATGTACCTGCAACAAAATTGTTATGGGACCAGTGCAAATGAAAAATCGAGATGGTTCAGCATAGATGGAGTTAAATTGCAGATAATTTCAGCCAGGGGGGTGCTAAGGGAATAGCTTAGGATTAAATAGGCTTAGGGGAGTAGTTAGGAGGTTGGAGATCATCCCAATTTGGGAGATCTCCAACGGAGGAGGGTCCCAATGACGTAGACACGCTTTTGCCCAGATTGGAGACCTGTTAGAACAAAAGCTAACTTTGCAAGATCAGTTTTGCGACAAGATCGTCTGGACGTCCTAGTCCAGACGAAATCGTCAAATCTGGGGCGATATCGTCTGATCGGCGATGATATCGTCAAACGGTCAAAACAACCTCTAAAAATGGTGCGAAAAAGGGGGAAATGGATTTCTCGACGGTTAACAGGTGGTTTGGGAGGTTAAATTTGAATTTTAAATTATTTACTAAGGTGAATGTAATTATTGTAATTTTACTGTGCCAATTTTAGGGTGCTACATTTTGCCCCCTATTTAGCGAATTTTTCGAAGAAAATGTGTTAAATATGAGTTCTTCTCGATCTACAAGAAAGTAAAAATTATTCCCATTTTTAGGCAACGATTCTTGGTCGAATCGTACGACAGTTTACTATGGTGCCCCCTCCGTGTTTTTACCCAAATCGAATGTTTGAGGTAAAAACGCGAAAAAGCAAAAAGATTATTTTTGAATAAAATTAAGAAAAATAGGGTAAAACCCTAATTCATTTTTACTGTTCATTTTCTGGTTTTTAGAGCTCTGAAGAAAAAATGGTGGAGACGATGCACAAATCGACAGAGGTCCGACGCGGTCTACGGGTAAGAGTCTAGACTTAACTAGGATGCTTTAATTTAACTTTACATGCTTTGTAGGTAATTTTTAGATGATTGTTGACCATCGCAGTCATTTTTGGGCCGTTGACGTCGTCGGGATGAAATCGTCCCGATTTCGACGAAATCGTCTCAATTTCGGCAATTTCGCCCAAGGGCGAAATCGTCGAAAGGGGGACGATTTCGAACTGCAAAATCAGATATGATTATGCTCAAATGTGGGATGATATCGTCCAATAGTGGGCGATATCATCAATTGCACAAAATTAAATTTATTTTACTTGCATTATTGTTTACTTGAATTGTTATTAATGATTGTTTATTGTTTTGTTGTTTATGTTTGCAGAGAGGATTACTAAAGAGCAGGGAGTGGAAATACGGAGGGTTGAGAGATGACTTGGCCACTCTATCATAGGAAGAGTGGGATCAGCTGGCTCAAGCCAACTTACTACATGTGGCGGAGATGCCACAAGTATCTACAAATATGGGGCTACTGATGGCCCTAGCAGAGAGGTTGTATCCGGGCTCTTCATGTTTTCGGCTACCTACAGGGGAGATGACTCCCAATTTGGAGGATGTATGGAGGATTCTAAGAATCCCCATACAAGGACGGCTCATTACTCCTGTGGCCAATTAGGGCCACGCTATGGGACGGCTATGCGATGACCCGAGCTTCGCCCTAGAGAAGGGCAGAGTTAATATCGAGGCACTGCGCCAGATGCCTGGGGCATCTACACTCACACGGGTTCTAGCTGGAGTAGTTGGTGGACTTCTGCTGTGCCACCAGAGCGGGTGCAGGGTGCCATGGGTACTTGCAGATGTGGTCTGTGACATGAGAGACCATGACTATAGGTTTTCTTGGGGCAATTTTGTTTTATGTCGATTGTACAGGATCCTGTATGGGGTCGTGTACAAGGGCAACCGATGTCTGGTTATGACATCGCTACTACAGGTTTGGTGCTGGGAGCACATTGCGGTGCGGAGGCCGGTAGGGCTTCCTTTGATAGGGGTTGATAGGGAGAGGCCCTAAGTCTTCTACTGGTGGCTCCAGAGAGGGGCACAGCGACTGATAGATTTGCCAATGTCCTAGAGGCTATTGGATGACCTAGTCCCAGACCAGATCACCTAGAGGCCATGGAGGGAGCATCCAGGGTGGGCCGAGGACGGACAGGAGTTGGATCGCATTAGGCGAGTTTGCTGGCTGAGGATGGAGAGGGGAGAGGTGGAGCTCCACAGGTATGACCGAGTTTTGAGGCAGTTTGATCTGCAACAAGGGATCCCATATCTAAGGGACTACGAGTTTTCTCAGACTTTCCAGGATAACACTACGATTAGCGGGGCTCCCGACATGCAACGGTTCTGGAGCCAGGACATGGATGATGCCCCCATCCAGCCAGTGGATGGGGACGACGTAGGAGTAGTTGATGGCTACGATGTCTGGTACGTAGGCATCCGCCCTCCTCAGATGACGAGGGCATAGGGTTCGATCCATGCAGTTGTGCGTCAGATAGGGAGGTGACACCAGGTGACGATGGAGGCAGCCTAGGGTCACGGTGGGAGAGAGGTGAGGAGGCCACAGGCACATGAGGGGCCACGACAGAGAGAGAGGAAGAGGAGGGAGGCGAGACCCCCATCTCCACAGAGGCCACCATAACCCGATAAGGGCAAGGGTGTTGACACAGGAGAGAGTAGCGAGATGGCTACTCTTCGGGTGGAGAGAGATCATCTGCAGGCCCAGGTGCAGACGCTACAGGATGAGGCTGCATGCCACCGGGTTGAGGTGTCATAGCTGCGGGATGAGATTGCACGCCTTAGGGCACGGGGCGGAGGGGCGAGCTCTGGGGAGTTGACACGGGCTATCGCCCAGCTGACCTTTTACCAGACATTATACTTCCAACTAGTGCCAGAGGCGGATAGACTACCCCTGCGCCTAACATCGTAGATCCAATCAGGATCGGGTCATCGAGGACCACGTCTCGATCGAGGACGAGGACTACACAGACGGTGATGGGGCCACCTCGTCCACCTCAAGGCAGGGGAGGAGATGAGGCAGAGAGCTCGAGGGGCTCTCGAGGCTAGAGGGCTGGACACTGTATTATATGTTTATTTTTGTTTGATAGAGGATTGAGTATGCCGAGGTACAGATTGTGGCATACCAATCCAGTTTTGATGATGTACATATATTTGTGATATATATAGATGAGATATTTTTGATCATATGACTTGTCTTATGTATTTTTATGATGCTTTTAATGTTTTGATTGATTGATTTGATAATTGGATGTAATTATGTCATTGGAAATATAATTTGAATGTCATGCGTGTAATATTTTAAATGAAATAATCTGATGTAACAAATTGATTTGTTGTAATGAAATGTAAAAATAAAAGAGACTTCTAACAATAATTTCAAAGGACATTGTTGCTATTATAGACCATTTCATGGAGTCGCTGCTCACTCGGTCGTCAAGCTAGTCCCATTTATAGAAATATTGTTAAAAAGTAAAAGAGTGCTTAAGAGACTGTCTTAAGACTTTGGTGCAATAGTGCAAATGATGATGATGATGATGGTTTGTTTTCAGATTTTTATAAAAAATATTTGTGCATGAAATAATGTTTTAAAATGATTTTTTCTAGGCATAAATTCCTAAGTATGATAAATTTTTTGGATAATTCTTTAGGAATTATACCATCATTGCAAAATTGTAGGTTGACATAATGACATGAAATAATGAAAATGTGTTTGCTTTTTGAAAAGCATAATTTGTGTAACATAATGAATTAAGTCATATGGTTTTCATGTTTTTGAATAAATGGGGAATAAAAATTGTTACAATGGTTTGCACTAGGCATAGAATATGTAAGTATAGACTTATACCATCATCGCGAAAATCCAAAAAAAGATAGTTTTATTGCATGGTTGATTTGTGATGAACAGGAAATATGAAAATGAGGACTTGCGCTAGGCATAAAATTCCAATTTTGGTTTTGAAACTATACCATCATCGTGAAAGTCAACCAGATATATATGTATATGTTTTGTGTAGTTTGAAAGAAATTTTTGATTTTTCTATTATATAGTTATCTTTGTGGTAAACAACTGTACTTGATTTATTCTCAAACAAGTTGCAAAAATAATATTTCAAATTATTTTGAAGACAAAAGTTAGATTTATAAGGAATCCCATGTGCATATGTGAATTCATTTTCGATCTTGATTTATCATAATGATACACAAAATCTCTCAAATACAAATGTGTGTGCAATTGCATTGTTCATTTACCAGTTTTGAGCAAGATAATATGATACAAGTGATTTGAAAAAACCAAATAAGTGTTCATTAACCATGATGTAGATGCATATAACCATACTAGGCTACTATGTAGGTCGGATTATCAAGAGATAGCTAATCCATAAGTAGACATAGGTCTATACAAAAGAAGGTAGCTAATGTGACAGACATATCACCACGCTAGGAGTTACCCAAGGCCAAGCAGGTTGGGCACAAACCACCTGTTATGGGGCTTACCTCACAGTTTTTGAATAATTGAGAATTCCAGGGATTCAAGCTCATCAACCCTTCTTTTCTTTTCAAAGGGTAGGGAAGGGATTTTATTGCTTTCTTGCTTTTGCTTTATGTTTTCTTTTGCTTATTTTTCTTTTTGTATTTCTTTTGCTTGATAATGCTTGGAACATTGCTAAAATGATATAAAATAACATTTTTCTTCTCTTTTTTCTTTCTTGAACTTTTTCTTTTCTTTTTCTTTGCTAGGGATACTTGCTCGGATTAGCTGTAGAGCAAGGGATTTTTATTCTGGGTAGGGGTGAGCTTGTCCTTTTGCCAATTCTCAAAGATTCTAGACCATGTGCATGATAGGATAGCAGGGGAAACTTTTCACTCAAGAAATCAGTTCTACTATGTAGCAAAACATGGAAATTACAAATATAATCATTTTATTGTGAAAATATGTGCTTGGTTTAAGTAAATAACAAGATCAATTATCTATGCTCAAACTTTATTTAATTGAATTTTGTGGACTTTGATATAAGAGAGATTAGTAATCATGCCAGATAAAATCAAGATATTTATTGTTGTGAGTGTGCAAGTGAGGGATTCCGAATAAATGCTAATTTATCCAAAAATAATTTGAAACATATAACTGCAATAATTGTAAGAAAATATATATAAACACTTTTGAGAAGTTTTGAGAATGTTGATTTGTTAGCGTACTTTAATATTTTGTTAATTTGTTAAATTAACTTAGCAACTAGTTATTTTAGTTGCAGCGGCATCCTGTTGAGATGCGCCCATTCCGGGCTAATCCAGGAAGTCCGTTTGTGCTACTGTGTTATTTAAACTCACCCGACAATAATACAATTTGGTTCGTTTCCTAACATGGCATCAGAGCCATTCTGAAATTTCTCTGGGCGGAACATTTTTTTTGTGCATTTTATTTATTTTTTTTCCTCCCTCTGTCAGGAGTGAAAAATATGCACAGACGGAGGAGCAAAGCAGAAAGCTGGAGTAGAGCATGCCAAAGCTGATCCAGTTGCAGAGCAGCTGAAGTAGCGAGCCACACGTGCCAACGCAGCCAACGTTGCGTGTGCCAGTTCGACGCGCAGCCGCGCATCCCAGCGCTACGCGCGTGGACTACGCGCAGCCCACGCGTGCGTAGTTGCAGCTGATAGCTATGTGCGTAGCTGCTTTGTGTAGTGCACGCGTGGTAAAATACCAAACTGCGCCACGCGCAGCTTGCGCAGCGCACAGTGCACGTGTGGTAAATTCCATGCTACGCATAGCCACACAGCTTGCACAGCGCGCAGGTTGGGCAGCGCGCAGCTTGCGTAGCATGCCGCACGCACCCGTGCAGCCTGCGTGGCTTGCCCAGAGCGTGGCCCGTGCAGCCACGCACAGCGTGGAAACATCGCGGGCCAGACGCCATTTTTTGCCAGACATGCACAGAGGAGGTAGCTGTGTGTTTTTTTGCTCGAGGACGAGCAGCAGCGGGAAGTTGACTGATGGGGTGCAGCTGCCGGAGGTGTTTTTTGAGCTTGATCCGGCTTTCTCCTCCCAGATCAGCCCACGGGCTCACTGGCAAGTGAGCCCCGTGGTGGGTTCCGGGAACCCAGCAGTCAGGAGTGCAAATCCCGCCGACTCCCCCCTTTTCAAAGGTAAAATTTTCTTCTCAAAGTTTTTTTTTAATTATTATTTTTTAGTTAAAATTTTAATTTTAATTTATTTTCTATAGTTTTAAAGCTTTATAAATTAAAATTTAATTTTAATTTATTTTTTCATAAGTTTTTAAAACTATATAAATTAAAATTATTTATTTTAACTTTAAATACATAATAATTATTAAAATGCTTTGTTAAAGAGAATTTTTTTTAGGGGGATATTTTTTTCAAAAAATCAAAGGGGGAATGTGAGTAATTTTTTGAAAAAGCAAATTTTTGGCATTATTGTAAAGGTGCATTTTTGGCTGTGTCCGACACCTGGAGGGTTAATTCTTGTGGGCACTTTTTATGTTGTATGTTGCATATTTCATTTTTGCACTACTTCATTAAAAGTTAAAAAAAAAAAAAAAATCAAATACACTCCCTAAGTCCCCGGAATAATTAAAACCCATCCGTGCAATTTATTGCACTACAGCGTTCGGTATTTGTGATACCTCTGGCCAGCACTTACAGGTAAAGCTGTCGTGATTGCGCTACTGTATCCGCCGCCTAATATAGCTGCTACAACGACGTCTGAGCTTGTTCTCTATAAATCGTCGGGGAGAGATAAGTTTGCCATTTTTGCATTTTTTTACTCCATCCACTACCCTTAATCGCTCTTGTGTTTAGGCGTAAATCCTGACGAAGTATTCTTCATAGTGTTTAGGGGAAGTTACGCCCCACGCATGAGAAGAATCTTCTATGGTAGGTGCCATCAACAAGGCGATTCCCTTTCAATCTTGCTTATGTTCCACGTATCGTATGATCTCTAAAACTCACCTATAGTTTCCCTCACGTAAGGGCGGGTGATTTTTGTTGATCTTTCTAAATACCTATAGTTTCCCTCACGTAAGGGCGGGTATTTTGTACGGTATAACGGCCTAGCAAAAGGTATATCGAAAGGGGGACCAATTGGTGTTATAAGGAACCTTCACTATGGCTCGTTGTTGCAAAGTTGATGACTGATCCTCATCAGTTATTGAAAGGTCCAAATTATACACCATGGAAACATAAGATGAAGGCAATTCTCCAAATGGAAGATTTATGGGATATTGTTACTGGAGTAACACCTAGGCCTTCACCAGCATCAGGATCCATAGCTCCTACTGCTGATCAGATAGCTTTTGACAAGAAAGACAGTCGAGCAAAGGTGCTCATTTTGTTTGCTATTTCAGATGAAGTGCAACCTCATATAGCTGACAAAGCAAGTGGTAAAGAGGCATGGGATGCCCTTAAAACCATCTATGAGGGAAAGAATGATTCCACCATTCTTCATCTTCAACAACAACTTCATAACCTGAGTTTGAGACAGGGTGAAACAGTTGAACTCTTTCTATGCAGAGTGTCTGAATTGAAAGAGAGATTGAATTCTTTGGGAGATTCTATGGATGAAAAGCTTCTCATTTCAATTGTGATGAGAGCTTTGCCTTCTTCATTTGATATGTTGATCACCTCCATCCAGGTGTCTCAACGACAAATTACCTACATCGAGTTGGTCAATCTGCTTCAACAACGGAGGCACGCCAACTTCACAAGGATGATTCTTCCAATACAGCCCTATACACCAACGAGGCGGGGTTCTAGGAAGAAAGGTAATGGGCAAAAAGGAGGCAACTTTCAGAAAGGAGGAAATTCTCAACGGGATATGAAAGGAAAAGGAAAACAACCTCAACGAGAAGAAGAGGTGGTGCAAGATCTGTGAGAAAGACAACCATGACACCAACAGGTGTTGGCATAAGAACAAGCAGAGAGGCCAAAACAAACCACAAAATAAAAACAAGCAACCCCAGGTGAATGTTGCTGTTGAAGAATCTGACTCAGATTCTGAATGGGCACACAAGGTGCTCATGACTACCACAGATTCCACACAGAGGGATCCTGTTTGGTATGTCGATTATGGAGCTAGCAAACATATGACTGGCGACAGATCGTGGTTTGAATCATTCGTGGCCAAAGAGGGCAAACCTGTCACCATTGCTGATGATAAAACCTATAGGGTTCAGGGAGAGGGTACAATTTCAGTCACTCTTCCTGATGGCAAGTGTCAGATTGACAAAGTCCTCTATGTTTCGGGATTGGCTAACAATTTGTTGTCAGTCACACAAATCCTGGATAGAAATATGGTTGTCAACTTTCGTGTTGAGAATGGCAAGAAGTGTTGTACTATTACCAGGAAGGGTAAGCAGATTGCAACAACTTCATATAAGCACGACTTATTTGCCCTAGATGCTATCTCTACTCCACATGTTGCCATGATTGTCTCTACCAAGGAGGCAACTTCCCTATGGCACAAGAGATATGGGCATCTTAGTTACGGCTACTTACTTGAGCTCGGTAAGTATGAGATGGTAAAGGGTCTTCCTTCCCTTTCTGCCACATTGCCAATGTGCTCTAACTGCTTGGCAGGAAAGCAGCATAGAGTACCATTTGAGAAGAGCTCAACAAGAGCACAAAAACCTCTGGAGTTAATTCACACCGATCTATGCGGTCCTTTCACACCCAACAGTTGTGGAGGGAAGAGGTACTTTCAATTATTCGTAGATGACTACTCACGAAAGATGTGGGTTTTCTTTCTCCAACTGAAATTCGAAGCTTTCGCATTCTTCCAATAGTTCAAGAAATCCGTTGAGAAGGAGTCAGGAGCTTCTATTAAAACCCTCCGCTCAGATCGAGGGGGGGAGTTTACCTCTAAAGAATTTTTTGCATTCTTAGATAAGCATGGAATCAAGAGACAGTTAACAACTGCCTATACTCCTCAGCAAAATGGAGTTGCTGAGAGAAGGAACCGTTCTATCATGGAAATGGTTCATTGTATGCTCACAGGAGCTACTCTTGGGCAACAATATTGGGCAGAAGCTGTCACCACTGCAGTATATCTGTTGAATAGGGCACCCACAAAGGCCCTAAAAGGAATGACTCCACAGGAAGCATGGAGTGGTCGAAAACCCTCCATATCTCATCTACGTATTTTTGGATGTCACGCTTTCATGCACATACCAAAAGAGAAAAGGAAGAAGCTAGATGAGAAAACAACTGAGATGTATTTTTCTTGGTTATGATGAGCACTCTAAAGGATATCGTTTGATAGATCCTTTGACCAAGAAAATTCATGTCAATAGAGATGTTGTCTTTGATGAAGCTTTCACATCACAGAGCACATCTAAAGTACACCTAGATCTTGTGGAATCTAAGGAAGAGAAGATTCCTTCGTCAACACAGACAGGAGGTCCTTCTACATCTTCTTCAACACCACCGAAGAAGAATCCAAAATGGTGTACAAATACAATCAGAGACGCAAATTTATCCACTCCTCCCAATTTGAACTTGGATAGACCTCGTACACGCAGTATGGCTCAAAAGGAAAAAGAAGCCAAAGAAACTGGTGAGGTTGATGATCTTTGTCAATCTTTTGAGGAACTTTCTGTAACTCCACGTACAGAAGTAGAGGATATGGATATTGATGATGACAGGGCATTCATGTCTACCATAGACGATCTTGAACCTGCATCAGTGCAAGATGCTCTTAGTGAGCCTCAGTGGAAGGCCGCTATGGATACAGAGTATGAGTCTTTGATGAAAAATAAAACTTGGAAGCTTGTTGATCTGCCGCATGGAAAGAAACCCATTGGCTGCAAATGGGTATATAAAGTCAAGTACAAGGCAGATGGAACAATTGATAAGCATAAGGCCCGTCTTGTTGCAAAGGGCTATGCTCAAAAGGAAGGCATTGACTACGAGGAAACTTTTGCACCTACTTGCTCGGATGACCACAATTCGAGTTATGTGTGCTATGGCAGCACAATATGGGTGGAAAGTTCACCAGATGGATGTCAAAAGTGCCTTTCTAAATGGTGATCTCCAAGAAGAAGTCTACATGACTCAGCCAGAAGGATTTGAAGTGGAAGGCCAAGAGCGAGAAAGTTTGCAAATTGGTCAAATCCTTATATGGTCCGAAACAAGCTCCTCGAGCTTGGTATATAAAAATGGACAATCACCTTATGCAGCATGGATTTAAGAGATGTCCGTCAGATGCAAACCTCTATTTCAAGAAACAGGGTTCGGAGATAGTGTTGCTTGTACTCTATGTTGATGATCTGCTCATTACAGGGAGTTCAGAAACTATGATCTCTACTGTCAAAAGAAACTTGTGTAAATCTTTTGAGATGACAGATCTCGGACTTCTCCATTATTGTCTTGGTCTGGAATTCAGCCAGAAGGAGCACTCCATCAAAGTGTCTCAGAAAAAATATGCCAAGACATTGCTAGAAAAATATCGCATGACTGATTGCAAGCCAATGGCAACTCCGATGGAGACGGGACTTCGATTATCATGATATGATGATTCACCTCAGGTAGATGGTACTCTCTATCGACAGTTGATTGGGAGTCTCATATATCCGACCAATACTAGGCCGGATCTCGTATTTGTTGTCAACTATCTTTCGAGGTTCATGCAGGGGCCTAAGACCACTCATTGGAAAGCGAGCAAAACGTGTTCTTCACTATGTCCGTGGCACTATAGAATATGGCCTAGAATACAAGAGGAACAACAAATTCTTCTTGCAAGGATACACGGACTTCGACTATGCCGGATCATTTGATGATCGCAAGTCAACTTACGGATACATTTTTCATCTGGGATCCGGTCCTGTCTCTTGGCACAACAAGAAGCAACGGTGGTTGCTATTTCATCAACAGAGGCAGAGTATCGCGCCGCACGTGAAGCTGTGTGCGAAGTGATATGGTTGCGTCGCATTCTGACAAGTATGGGCCATCCATCAAAATCTCCAATACACTTGTTTTGCGACAATCAGGGTGTTCTGAACCTCGTCAAGAATCCAGTCCATCATGAAAGAACAAAGCACATTGACACACAATGTCATTTCATTCGAGATGAAGTTCCAAAGCACCGAATTCAGCTTCAACACATTCCCACCGATGCTCAAGTTGCAGACATTTTCACTAAGGCACTTGCACGTGTCAAATTTGAATTGTTTCGTAGCTCTCTTTGTATTGCAAAATGATGTAATCAGGGGGGATGTTAGTATAGCTAGTAGTTTAGTACAGCTATTAGTTATTACATTACCCAAATAATGTAATAAGGGGGGATGTTAGCGTACTTTAATATTTTGTTAATTTGTTAAATTAACTTAGCAACTAGTTATTTTAGTTGCAGTGGCATCCTGTTGAGATGCGCCCATTCCGGGCTAATCCAGGAAGTCCGTTTGTGCTACTGTGTTATTTAAACTCACCCGGCAATAATACAATTTGGTTCGTTTCCTAACATTGACTCTCTATTTCTGCTTATATGTTTTTTTTTTTTTTTGGTTTTGAAAGAGTTAAGAATATTGTTGTTTTTATTGTTATTATTATTTTTTTGTTTTTGAAAGAATTAATAAGTGCCATAAATAAATGCAACAAATAGTTTTGAGGATTTTGATGATTAGGAATATTTTTGATGTTTTTGGATTTTTATAAATTTTAAAAGAAATATAAGATAAAAATTTTGAAATATTATAAACAATTATATACAAGGATGAAATGACCAAATTTATGCATAGTAACGTTTAAGATGCAAAATATTCATGGGTTCTTTAAGTTCTTTACCATCTAAGGTAGACAATTTGTATGCTCCTGATTCAAATTTAGCAGTAATAATGTATGGTCCAAGCCAGTTGGGCTCAAATTTACCTTTAAGGTCCTTAGTTGTATTTGTATTTTTTTGGTTGAAGATTTTGAGGATTTTGATTTTTTTGTATTTTGATTTTAATTTATGAATTGAGGTTTTAATGTTTTTTTTTAATTAAATTGATGGTATATACAAGATGATCTATATACACTATACAAGGTTATTTGAGTATAGCATGTCTAAGGTTGCTTCAAAATCAAAGGAGGTTTTGAAGGATAATCTGGTTGAGGTGAAGGTAAGAATAGAAGGTGATGAATAAAAGGTAGTGATAACAAAAGCTTTGTTATAATGTAGAAAAATGTAGCAAAAGATTTTACTTTTATATGTGGAAAATTGATCATGTTACAAAATAAAATGTAAGAAGGATAAGAAATTTCTTCATTCTTATCACTATATTCCAAGTCTTGATAAGATGGAGGGAGTATATGTGAAAGATATGCATGAGTGTTATTTGGTAAACAAGGATGATCATATATGGATGAAGAAAAGTGATGAATAGAAAAGAATTGTGATAATAGAGAATGTATAGAACTTGATATTTCAAATGTTAAATATTCTTCAAATTGGTTTGGGTCACCATGTATGGTAACAATTTTATTTGCAAGTTCAAACTTCAAACATTGGTGAAGAGCGGAAGGGAAAACCCTCATCGTATGAATCCAAGGACTCTAGAGAAATAGGTTGTAAGGTGAAGGACAATATCCTACATAGAATAAAATATCCAGGATCTTGGATCCAATATTAAGGGGAAAAATTATAGTACCTTGAGCTTCTTGAATTTCATTGTTAAAAGATTTTATAATAACATTTGATTCATTAAGATCTTCTTCCTTTGTTTTGAGTTTTTGGAATAATTGATAAGTGCATAAATTAATAGAGGAGTCATTATCTACCATGATAGTTTTAACGGGTGTTTCTTTACTAGATCCTGTAATGTAAAGATAGGAGTCTTCTTGTGGAGTAGAGGAAGGAATATCCTCATCATAGAATGAAATATGGTTAACCTCAAGAGGGTTTACACCATTAATTATGTTCTTAGAGAAAATATGATGAGGAACAAATTGTTGTCTAGGTATCTTGAACAAAGTTTCCTTATGAGAAATTTGTAATACTTATAAAAGGGATATCTTTGCTTGAGGATTAATCACTCATTGTTGGTTATCTAAGTGGATTTCAGATTGAGATTTTGATTCAAAAAATGAGCTTTCTATGCTTACATTCCATTTTGGATCATTCTCTAGAGCCAAAGATAGTTTTGAAGGTTGGTCAAATGAGGAATCCATATCTTGAATATCAGATTGAGTTGATTGAACTTGAGGTTGCTCATTTGTATTTTTTGTTACAATATTAGTAATATCATCATGAAGGGACACGTTAACATGCAATATTTGATTGGTTTCCTATTGTTGATAATTGAATAGGGGTTCTTGGTGGATCCCCATGTCTTTATTGATTATTGGTATTTGTTGTGTATGAGTTTGATTGTTTACTGGAGATTTATAATCATTTGTAGATTGTAATTCCTTGATATTAAAAAGACCATCATCAATCAAATATTGAATTGCACATCTTAAATCTTTACAATTTTGTGTCATATGTCCATCTACTCTATGATATTCACAATGTAGCTCAGGTTTAAACCAATCTGATGTGGTATCAGGTTGTCTTATGGAAGGAAGTTCAATCTTATTTGTGTCAAGTAAATACTTGAGAATTATATCCATTGGTTGATTGAGCTTAGTAAATTTACGTGGTGAAGGTTTTCGAGAGGTTTTTGATACATGCCTTAGGAATTTTATCATGAAAGGACCTAATGGTTTCTCACCTCTACTTTCTTTATTATGGGTAGAATGATGACATGATGTGAGTGCATGGTAGAATTGGAAGAATAAGTATTTTCTTGTTGAAATGGATGTGTTGTATTGAAAGAAGAGTATTGAAAATGTGGTGGAGGATTATATGTGGATTGATAGACATAATATGGATATATGGGAGAATAGATAATATCGTTATGAAGAGGATTGGCAAAGGGATTGTTTTGTTGGGTTATGGATGAAAAATAAGAAGAGTATGATGGAGGTGATGTTGAATAGGGATGAGGTTGGTCATAATCAACAAATGTATTTGGCTGAATTCTTCCAACATTACTAATAGGATCATATTGATTTGAGTAAAAACTCATTGTTTCTTTAGTACTTCTAGAAGTAATATTTAACATCTACTATTTAGAATTGAATCTAAAACATACAAACTTGAAATGATGATTTTGTTTTTGTTTTTCTTGTATACATATATATATATTTTTGTTTGTTTTCATTTTCAAAAGGTTTAAAATGCATTCACGTCGGGTTCACCAAAATGTATCGCTCCAAATTTTTCGCATCCCTACCTTCAGGCTATTGGATCCATGCCCGGAAGGAGGATGGGAAAAGGATGTCGTAGTCCCTCGGACTGAGAGGACTTTGCGAAGGTCCCGCCTCTCAAGGGAGGTATATTTTGATGATTTTTCGACGGATGGTGGGTTCACCAAGAAAAATTTAAGGGCAGTTTCCACGCCTAGGTTTGGAATGTGTTTTAATGTGTTCTTTTTTAACTTTAAGCATTCATATCCTAGGTTTGGCCAAATGAATCTAGATTAATCTACATGAAAATGCAAATTCACTGAATACAGAAAACAAATTTACAGACATAAAACAGAGAATTTACAAAATGCAAACGAGGAATACCTGATATGGATGTTTGGTGATGATTCTGATGTTTGAAGTAATCAGGATCGTCTGGAATTCGACAGAATCATCTGATATCTAACAGAATCATCTGAGATCTGACATAATCTTTTGAGATCTGACGAATTCGTCAGACGAATTTGTCAGAGACCTGCAAGCAGAAAAACAGATACAAAATACGATGAATACTATTGTGCTAATAATGGGAAACAACACCAAATGATTGTATGAATACTGAATAACAGTTATGAACAACAATTCAAACAGATTACGACATTTTAATAACAAATCATGATCTTAGTATGCAATCTAAGCTAAATGGGTGAACTCCAAATGCAAAATAACATAAACACTGAATAAACTATCTAATTTGTAGACTAAAATAGCAGAGAGAAGGTTGAGAAATGCAAACTTCAGGCACTGATTGCCTCAATATGGACTGCAGTCGAGATCGTCTCGCATTAATACAAAATCGCCTCGAATTCGACAGGTTCATCTTCGATCTGAACAGGTTCATCGGTGATGATGGGTGCTGGCTCAAGCTGAAAAACAGTGATGTACCTACAACAAAATTGTTATGGGACTAGTGCAAATGAAAAATCGGGATGGTTCAGCGTAGATGGAGTTAAATTACAGATAATTTTAGCCAGGGGGATGCTAAGGGAATAGCTTAGGATTAAATAGGCTTAGGGGAGTAGTTAGGAGGTTGGAGATCATCCCAATTTGGGAGATCTCCAATAGGGGAGGGTCCCAATGGTGCAAACACGCTTCTGCCCAGATTGGAGACCCGTTGGAACAGAAGCTAACTTTGCAAGATCAGTTTTGCGACAAGATCGTCTGGACGTCCTAGTCTAGATGAAATCGTCAAATCTGGGGCGATATCGTCTGATCGGCGATGATATCGTAAAACGGTCAAAACAACCTCTAAAAATGGCACGAAAAAGGGGGAAACGGATTTCCCGACGGTTAACGGGCGGTTTGGGAGGTTAAATTTGAATTTTAAATTATTTACTAAGGTGAATGTAATTATTGTAATTTTACTGCACCAATTTTAGGGTGCTACAATGTTTGTGCTTTGTAATAAAAATATTTCAATATTCCAAATTGGTCCCTCACATATTTAATTCGACCTTCATAGCTCTTATCCATAAAATATCGACTGCAAAAATATTGAGTGAATACAGACCAGTTAGCCTTTGCAATGTTGTTTACAAAATCTTCACTAAATGCATGGCTAAAAGAATGAGGGAAGTACTTCCTATGTTTATAGATCTGTCCAAGGAAGATCCATTTTATATGGGATCATATCGATCCATAAAGCTCTCCATTCAACTTCCTAGAACAAGAAAACAACTTCCTTCCTCAAGCTAGACATGAATAAGGCCTATGACAGGGTCAACTAGGTTTTCCTTTTTGCAGTCCTATGCAAATTTGGGTTTCAATTTGAATGGGTGGAATTGATTAAAGGGTGCATAATAAATTCTTGGTTCTTTGTCATTTTTAATGGTTCCTCTACTGGTTACTTCCCAAGCAGTAGAGGCCTGAGGTAAGGAGATCCTCTATCTCCTCTACTTTTCATCATAGCTATGGAATATTTGGGGAGGACAATTCATGCAACCATAAGAATATATATCATATATGAAATAAAAGAAGCCACCCAAATTGACCCTGTTACTTATCAATAATTCATGTATGACACAATCCTATCCACCTTTGCATATGTATTTGAAGCTAAGGTAATACAATACATCCTTTTGCTTTACGAAGAAGTAGTAGGACAAAAAGTAAATTTTCACAAAAGCAAAATTTATTTCTTGAATACTCCTCATCAGAGATAGATCAAAATAGCAAGGATATTAGGATGTTCAATTGCATTCTTCCCCGTTGTTTATTTAGATCTCTCTCTTTTCATAGGTACTCCTACAGAGGGGATGTGGAACCCAATGAATGAGAGAGTTCAAAAAAAGTTAACTACTTGGAAGGATAACCTCTTGACCCAATCAGGGAAATCCACTTTAACCATGGCATGCCTTCAAAGTATTCCTATCTATTTCCTCTCTATTTTTAAAGCTCTCTCAAAAAGTGTATGACAAGATAGAACAAATTAAAAAAAAATTCTTATGGACTGGGATTGAAAACAAAAGGTATTTTAACTTGGTTGCCTAGGACAAAGTGTATAGGGCCAAAGACCAAGGAGGAATTGGATTGAGAAGACTAAATAACCTAAATTTGGCTCTGATGGCTAAGCAAACTTGGATATTATTATCGGATGAACAAGTGGAGTGGATCACTATAGTTAAGAGGAAATATTTGCAGGGCACGAAATTCCTAAATGAGATATCACTCACAAATGGCTTAACTTTCTGGAAAGCGATAATCCAAATAAGAAGTTATTGAGGAAATGAATCAAATGGGAATTGGGGGATGCCAGATCAATAAATTTTTGGTTGGACAATCGAACAGGTAATAAGCCACTCATTTAGGAACAAACCATTAGGAAATTAAAATATTTCACTGATGTGACTTTTGGAAACAAAGTTTCTAACTTTCTAATTAAGATGAATAACATATGTAGATGGAAAAGTATTCTAAACATTCATCATCCTGAAGAATCGAAGGCCTTAGAAATATTTCTCAATTCTATAATCATTCCCACAGGAAAGTCCAAAAATAACATTATCTGGGCACCAACGGAATATGAGGAGTTTATAGTTAAATCTGCTTATCAGATTCTCACTCCTCAAGAGGCAATCTAAGTTCTATATATATTGTTTTGGATCAAACACCTTACACCCAAAATAGCTTTCTTCTCTTGGATTATCATTCAAAATAAAATTTTGACAATTGATAACCTCATGAGAAGAGGGATCTTTCTCCCAAATAAATATTTTTTATGCTTATATGACTCGAAATATTCTCATCACTTATTCCTCAACTGTCCTTAATCATTTCCATCCTTGATAATCTATTTCAAAAATTCCAAATATGTTGGGTTAAACCTCCATCCATCGTTGAGATGTTCCTTTAGTGGCCTCATCCTTTCCATCATTCCAAACTGTGATCAATTTGGAGGTTCTGTTTACATCACTTCCTTTGGAAAATTTGGTTAGAAAGGAATCGAAGAGTGTTTTCCAATATTTCAAAGGATATTTCATCACTAACCAACAAAATTATTTCCTTTGCCAAAGAGAATGCTTCCATCATTCCTATTGACCCATGTCCTTGTTCCAAGTTTGAAACTACCATTTTTTATTCTTTGAAAATTTTCCTAGACATGACCTTATCACAACCCAATCCCATAAGTAACATTAAATGGTGCCCACCACCCTAGGGATGGGTCAAACTAAACTTTTATGGGGCATCAAAAGACAATCCGGGTAAAGCAGGGGCATGAGGCATAATCAGAGATTATAGAGGAAATTCAATTTTAGAATTTATTGAATACCTTGGTGAATAGTACAATCATGTGGTAGAAGCAAAGGCATTGTGGAGAGGTCTTGCATTATTTGAACATATTCCAGTCAGAATTATAATTGAAGGGAACTCTCTCAATATATTCAACTATATGAAAAGTTCCAAAAGATCATCTTGGAAAGTTAGAAGATGTATTGACGAAGCAAGAAAGCTGATCACCCATCAACAAGAATTCATTTTCCAACATGCCTATAGGGAAGTAAATAAGGTGGCAGATAAATTGGAAAACATTGGGGTTGATGATCTAGGTTTATTGACTTGGAAAGATATATCATTACAAGAGGTACGTGATTTAGCCATCATTGAAAAAATTGATAATGATTAACAGGGCTATCATTTTCATTATGAATTTTCTCATATTTTTTGAGATATTTAATGTTTCAAACTATCCTAATAGGAAAATTGGCATCAATTTTCAAAATTTTATAGAGGTCATGGTTACTTGGTCCATCCATTTGAAAAGCTACCTCCATTACCTCCAATTATTCTTCACTCATTGGAATAGTCTTGTGGTTGGCCTTCACATGGTTCCTTGGAGGTGTCTTGAACCTAATCAATTCATGAATTTCACTCCACATCATTTGTAATACTAGTGGGTGTCCTTTCACATAACTCCTAGTACATCTATCTTTTATGTCATGTGCCTCATGAGCTTTCTATTTTCCAAGAGGATTTCTATTTTATTAGCTTCTTGGAGTATTCGCCTATCCCCAAAACTTATTAATTCTTCAAACAAAAGGTTTGAGTCCAAACCAAAGGTTATTTTCTATAGATTTAGTGTAAACATTTATGTATATGGTGGCTTAATTAAAAAACTTGTGTGGTCCATGTTGTGTGTGGAAATATCACTGATACTAAAATATTTTCAAAGGCATTTTATTGAATATTGGCAAGGTGTGCTCCAATTTTGAGAAAAATAGTTTGAGATTGCTAGGAATAATCAGGTTTTAAAAAACTAGATATTTTGGAACCATCACCACCCTTATTATGATTGCAAAATCTTGCTACATTGGGAGTATCTCAGGAATTTACTCACTTCTTCCCAAAATTTTCAAACTTTGGGAGGGTTGAGAAAAATCCAGAAGCTTCTCATAGTCTTAATTCCTTTAAATTTTGGATCTGATTATAGCTGCAGATCCCTTTTGAAGTTTTCTGGTAGTTCTTGGGTCCTGGTTCCCATTTTGGCTCTGTTACTTGTACATTTTCATTTTTGTGAAATGGCCTTTGTAGAACCTGCATCCTTGACCTTCGATCCAATTACTAATACTTTTATGGACGTGATAGGACTCACTTCCTTTCTGAAGAAATTTTATGGGGTGGATGATAATATCACCAAGGCCTTTGCATCCTATTGGAAGTGGGGTTTTGTTATCATTCATGATGTTGAGTTTCAGGTGGACACCGAGATTCTGACTAAGTTAATGGGACAACCTTTGATCGAAAGATTGGTGAGGTGAGACAAACATAACTAGGAATCCAAATTAAGGGAAATTGAGGGTAAATATTCTCTACAAGATATGGTGAAGAAGGGGATGTTAAGGAGTGACCTACCATCACCGTGGAAGGAAATTCTAAATCATGTAATGGAATACATTATAGTGGATGACCCGAAGGCCCCCCTTCGAAGCTTCCACATAACTTTTGTAAATCACTTTTGTGAAGTGTACCCGATCAACATTCTCAACTTTTTGCTCTATTCCATCTCTTATACTATTGATGCCACCTAAAAGAAAAATAATGAAGCCTTCCCTTTCCATCAGGGCCTATTTAAGATTTTGTATTCCCATTTGCTGCTCAAATTTCCCCATGGCAATGTCCCCAAAATCAAAATTTTGAACCTGCCCAAGGTGACCATTGATGAGGAAGTCTCTATTACGCCCTCATCAACTACTTTAGGGAAGAAAATAAAGAATGTTGGAAGCCCAAAATATGAGTATTACTTGGTGAAAAATAAAGTTAAGGTGGAAGACTACTTCATCCAGAGGAGGGCTTTGAGGTGGCTCAAATATAGGTTTGTGCAGAACCAACAAAAAATCCATGACATTCTGTCTAAGGATGGAGACCTTCCTGGATTTAAACTATTGCAATCCCATGCAATTAAGTCTTGTTCCACAACCATCACCCAACTAGTATGTGTTGTGAACTTGCTGAAGGACTTTAGAAATACCCTGCACCTGTTATTCTACTATGATAATTTCCCTGGTGAAGATCCTGAAGTGTTAGCTAAAACAACGGAGGCCATAGATTGGAAAATTTGATAAATTGTCCAACAAGCGGTCAAAAAGGTGGACAAAAAAAGGAGGCCATGGGGAGTTCTGATTAGTAGTTTTTCTACTAGTTCATTTTTGTTGCTTGTTGCGGGTTATTCCTAGTGAGCTTCCCTGCTCGTTGTTGGTACTACTTCTTTCCTTTTGGATTTCAAGGATGGTTCCTTTTTCCTTGGCTATTCATAGTGTTGATGTAATAGGTGGAGTTCTACCTATAATTCTGAGGTTTTTTGCTTATTTCCTCTTGGATTACGACTTATGCCTGATGTTCCTAAGCTTTATGATGATGTAAAAGGCCTTTGGGAGCCTTCAAATTTCTTGAAATAATATAATATTTATTAATCTACCAAAAAAATCACGTAGATAATATGCCCTTGAAGGAGTAATTGTTGCACTAATCTTTTACCTGTACTGAGCTCTTTAGTGCACCTTGAATCTGAGGCTCACCAAGTCTTGATTTTTATCTTCTATCACTAATTTAATGACTACCTTCTTCTTCTCCACTCCTTGGAGAAATTTTTATTTGATTGGTAGCTTCTATGGGCCAAAATACCTTGCAAGTATTGAGTTCTAAATAGTATCTTTAGACACTTTTATTATTTGCTTTTGTGCCCTTGATCTTGACTCAAAATAATTCTTTGAGAGTAACTAGTTTAATGAACAACTAGTATAGTGCAATGAACCAATAATATTTCTAATCGTAATGCACTTGAAGAATCTCATCTTATTGCTCTTGTTAATAAGCTCTCAAAGTAGTTGCAAATGCACTAAATAAAATCTACAAATTCCTTAATGTAGTCCTTTTCTCAATAATTAGATAATAGAAAGAATGTATCTAACTCCTATTAATATGCAGGTAACGAATCTTAACAAAACCTATCTTTTGCACTTTCTTAAGGACTTAAAATGCAACCTTCTATTTTGCAACTTCCAAATTCTAATAAGGTGCTCAATGAAGTTAAGTAGTAATATGAATAAATTTTCAAGTAATGAAACTTTTGCACCTAAGTTGCTTACCTATAATGATGAATATTTGATGATTTGATTCACCAAGTCTCTTGTCTGGAATGGTGGTTTCCCACAACTGTGAATGCTTGTAGTCTTCTACTCTAAATTGTAGTAGATGATTTTCAACTTCTCCTTCAGGATTTGGCTTAGAACTCTGAAGTCTTGTAGCTAGTAATGCTACCTTGATTGCTGCCCTTTAGTAGTCAATCTATTCACTCAAATGTTATCCTTCAAGAACTCTCTCAGTATTTTGTTGTGAATCCAGCAAATATCAATCTGTGCATTCTTTAGCTATGAAGGACAATCTCCAAATTTTCTTGGATATGAAAGGTATCTTCTGTATGAGTTCTTCTTCAACCTCTTTGTTGTTTTTTGGCTTCAAACAAGATTTTCACCTAAAGAATCTGAATATCTTGAGGTATTCGATATTATTATTTAGGATTTGGCACTCCTTGCCAAATTCTTCTCATTTTGTGCTTGTTTTCGGATGGCGATAATTGTCCCAAATATTTCATTATCTTCTGTAGTGATTTTATCCAATGAATTCTCCTAGGAACTTCTTTGATGAATTTTCCAACTTTTGGAATGAGTCTCTCCAAGCCTTCTCCTTGAGACCTCTCTAAGGTCTTCAATCTTGCAGCTTTTGTTTGGTCTTCTTGATGAGACCTGATAGGATGCTAGATCCTATATTATAAATTGCAAAAAATAATTAGAATTTATATTAAATTATTTACATAAAATACTAAATCACGGTTTACAAAGAATCACTTTTGTATTGGAGATGATTGTCCTTCCAATCGATTTAAACTGAATATATATTATTTTTCTTCAATGGATGCTTTCTTACAAAATAACTATTCATATTTTATATCTATCTAGGGTTATTGTGAAAGAACACAATGGTCCAATTGGAAATAAACATGATTAATTAATTAATTAAGTGATTAGGGGTTAGGATATTGAATCCTAACATGCCACCCTCCTTAAAAGAAGCTTTGTCCTCAAATATGAAAGTGAGAAAATTGTTGTTGGGATGGATGAAGCACTTCCCAAGTAGCATTTTCTCAAGTTCTTGCACTAGTTTAATGTCACATTTTTGTAAGCAAGGATATCTTGAAGGTTGAAGCTTTGGTGGGGGATTGGCAGGAAGAAGAGTAGGATCATAACGATGGTGGGGGACAACCGTTTTGGTGCATGAAATATTCTATAATGTTGTGTTAGAAGTTGTAATTATGGTACCTTTTTTTATTTCTCATCGGTGGCTTGAATAGAAAATAGGTGGGCAACCATTCTATTTCCTCATTTGCAAATAATTTTCTCCATTCGATGAGAACTTACTATGTGGGAAGGGCCTGATTGTAATCTTTAAGAGTATATGTTTGATTCTTTATTGTGAATTTCATCCATAATCCCTCAAAATCCCATTGGATTGTCCCGAGTGTTTGTAACCATTGCACTCCTAAGATAATATCACATCCTCCTAATGGAAGTGCATACATGTCATTTTTCATGTTGTAATCACCCATGGTGAGCTTAATATTCTAGCATTTCCCTTTATAGGTGATCCTTCCCCCATTACCAATCATGATCTCAAAACTATTACAGGGTTGTATATAGCAATTAGCTTTTTTACCACATGTGGATCGATGAAATTATGGGTACTACTAGAGTCAATAAGCACAATGAGGTTTTGTCATTTTTAATACCTTGGAACCTTCATAGTTTGTGGAAGAGAAAAACCAATGAGGACATTAAAAGAAATTTTGAGTGGACCTTTAGCGCTATCATCGGGTGTATCCGTCACT
This sequence comes from Wollemia nobilis, assembly GCA_028583015.1. Taxonomy (NCBI): domain Eukaryota; kingdom Viridiplantae; phylum Streptophyta; class Pinopsida; order Araucariales; family Araucariaceae; genus Wollemia; species Wollemia nobilis. The sequence goes on from JAQPPZ010016670.1 coordinate 4,750,089, forward strand.
ACTACTTCTATCTCATTTTATTTTTTTGTTGAACTACAAGGATCATCTGCATCCAGAATATATAATGTTTATGTAATGCATTTATGATTTGGTACAAATTTCTCATTACAATGATAGCAGAGGCCTTTTGCTCGTCATTCCTTCATTTCCTCAAAGATGAGATATTTAATTGGTAAGGTTGGGTTAGGTTTGGGGGTCGTGTAAGTGATTTGTGATTTTCCAATAGGTGTAGGGTTGGGGGTGGTGTAAGTGATTTGTGATTTCCCCATAGGTGGTTTTCCTAATCGACGTTGAGCATTGAGTTTATCTTTTGCTAACTTGGCCAATCCAATGGTCTACATCATGGTAATAGGATTGTCCATTAGTACCTCCAACCAAATTTCTTCTTTTAATCCAGTAATAAAAAACTTTGAAAAAATGGGATATTGTGGTTTGGTAGGTCTCTGGTTTTACTGGATCTAGAAAGACTGCCATCAAAGATGGTAGTCTATTCTATTTTTTTTCTATGGTTGGGCAACAATTGTATTGTATTTTATGGCTTGTATTTCTTTTGTATTAAGGTGAATTTTCAGCGGATACTGACACCTTCTAGATTGAGTTCACCATGAGAGTATTTGATATTTATGGTGAATATAGTTAGTGACCTACGAAAGGCAACATCCTCTAAGGATGACCTGCAGAGGCAAAAAACCTAGAGTGGCTGACCCTGAGGCACCCATGATGACCCTGAGGCACTTAGATGGCTGACCCTATGGCAACAGACCGAGATGTATACATCATTGATATAGCATTATTAACAGTTGGAGATCCAAACACAAAGAGCACAAGCCTAGACCAAATCAGCAATAAAAGAGGATGATAAGTTTCATTTAGAGAAGTCAACATTAAGGGGGAATGTTACCTAATATTGACTTGTTTTTTTTTATAGTTAGGATAGTGCACATTAAGGGGGAATGTTAGAATCTCTAATGTGCACTATGCCTTCTTGACACTTGTCAGCTTCACTTGACACTTGTCATGTCTTGATATAGGCCTCCTGCCTATATATTGTAATACTATTAAAATTTATTTAAATAGGATCAAAATACATTGATGGTGACTTACCTATTACTATTGTACATTAAAATTTCGATCGTAGTATCCGAGCCTTCAAAGGAGAATAAAAGAAATTTTTCGCATTCTATGAGATGGAACTGAGTGGCTACGATATTTTTCCACTGGTGGAGGGAAATAACGCTCAACGATGACAAATAAACAGTTTTCGGTGCGATTGAAGAAGATCTGCGTCCAATTTTTTTTAGCACAGATGATGAAGATTTACGAGTCAAGATGCTTGGATGTATCCATTTTGGAGCTTTCGATGCTAGGTAGACCCAAATGAGTGATGTTGTCATTTATTTTATGCCTTTGATAGTTCCAAGCATTGACTTGCATGTTTTCCATAGATTTCATGATGATAGATAGCACGAATGATCCGTTGGAGATGGTGAAGTTTAGCAGTCTAGAGATGGTGAAGTTGAGCACCTAATTGTGATGCACCTCAGATTATGAATGGTGATAACGATGATCCCATTGAGTGTGATCTATAAAGAAGCATGGCCAATATTTTATAGGATTTTTTTAAAGCGAATGACGCCAATAATAGCTTCTACTAGTATCATTCATAGAAATACACCCTGCGTTCCTCACGACAACCAGTATCATTCATGAAAATACTACCAATATTAAAATTTTAATGGTAATAGGATTGTACATTAGTAACTCCAACCAAATTTCTTCTTTTAATCTAGTGATAAAAAAAATTTGAAAAAATGAGGCATCTGGCCCTATTGTGCGATTGACTAATTTCTCAAATTGAGCTTGGTATTTGCATACTGAAGTGGTTTGACATAGCTTGGTAAGGGCTCCTATGAAATTTTTGAATTTACTAGGGCCAAACTGTACCAATATATTTTTTGTAAAGTCTAGCCAAGTAGGGGTGCCATTAGTTTTTTTGTACCATGGGTACCATTGGGCAACATCATTTTCAAGGTGGAAATATGCAATAAGAACTTTTTTATGCCTTAAGTATCTGGTAGAGGGAGAGGTATTGTTCTTCTTGATAAATGCAGTTAGTGGGGTCACCTCTTTCAAATTTGGAAAAATCCAATTTAGTAACTTGTTTTAGAAACCTCCAACGGTCAATTATTTTTTTAATTTGAAACTTTCTTGAGAAGCATAGGATAGAACAATGGTAGGGCGACAATGAGAACAAGAGCATGAGACAAGTGATGTCAGTGGTGGGCAGAAGTCAACAATGATAGGGTAGTCGTAAGCATGAGAACATGTAGTAGGTGACACCAACGGTGGGTGAAAGTCAATAGCAGTAAGCACGAGGTGGTGGCATCATCGGGCGAAGGGACAAGGTAGAGCATGAGGTGGGAACAAACGGAGGCATGAAGCACAAGGTAGAGTGCAAGGTGGGGATAATTCAAAAGTGACAGGTGGGTGAATGTTGTGCGAGGTGAGGGAGGCGACGCGTAACCGAAGTCACAACTCCCTTTACGTGCTTGCACATATATAAACTCTTTCTTTTACTTTATCCCGTCGATGTGGGACTAATGTCCCAAAAATTGAAATGAAGATTTTCTTTGTGTGTAGGTGAAGATGAGTTACATGATGACTGAGTATTTTTTGCGATGATGGATAAAATTAACAGTGGCTTGAAAACTTTTAAAACCTTATGTTATATTTTAATTTTTCTTCATTGGAAAATGATGTCGCTTGAAGTTGGAGTGATAGTCTTATCGCAGACGGTGTCGTCATTGCAGAGGAGAGATTTTGAGAGGGTTTTAAGAGGATTTAAGTGATTCTATGGTTTATTTGAATGGTTAAAGCATATTTTTTTGATGACACCACATACGACATCATCTGTGGGAATGAGACCAGTTGGTATTTGATTTCACTACTCCTATAACTGGTTTAATTTTAATTATTTTTTAATATGTCGCCATAGTATATGTGCTGAAAATGAATTCACAAGAAATGCAAGATATTTTTGCTTTGAAATTGATGCTTGCCAAGTATTGCTCTTGCCTCCAAGATGCTGTAAATGAATAATGAATTGGAAAGTTTATATTCCTTCAAACCTGCACATAGGCATATAGAAACGATGCTCTGATACCAGATGATAGGATGCTAGATCCTATATTATAAATTACAATAAATAATTAGAATTTATATTAAAATTTGTATAGAAAACATTGAATCACGGTTTAGAAAGAATCACTTTTGCATTGGAGATGAATATCCTTCCAATGGATTTAAACTGAATATGTATTCTTGTTCTTCAATGGATGATTTCTTACAAAATAGTTATTCCTATTTTATACCTATCTAGGGTTATTGTGAAAGGACACAATGGTCCAATTGGAAATAAACATGAATGATTATTTAATTAATTAAGTGATTAGGGGTTAGGATATTGAATCCTAACAAGACCTTTCATTCAACTTTCAGCTACATAAGTGTTGGTAATGAGATCTCTCTCATGGATTTCTGAATTTTGCTACTTCTAAAATCAGGTATAGGACCTTGCTAGTCCTTATTCAATCTTCCAAGATTAGAATTTCTTCAATGAGACTTTTTGTGAGTCTCTTCAAATTCTTCTGGAACAGATCTTCAATCTATTATTTCCAATGGGGTCTTTTCTTAGACCTCTTTAACCTCACTAGTTATTCTTGAAACTAGTGGTATGTATTTTGTGCTAAGTCCTAGTCTTCACTATCTTGTGGAAAGACTCTAGCTAATCCGTAATTTGCAGTCTTCAACGGAGATCACCAATAACCTATCTTCATGGACTCTTCTCTGGAGTCTCTTTCAGTTCAAGGGTTATTTGGCCTTTTTAGAATAACGCTTTTGTGGCCTTTTCTTCTACAATAAGGCTTTTGTGGCATTTTATTTTGTAATAAGGCTTCTGTGGCCTTTTATTCTATAATAAGGATTCTATGGCCTTTTATTCTACAATAAGGTTGTTGTGGCATTTTCTTCTGCAATGTGCAGGTTTGCAATAGGGCTTCCTTTAGTTTCCTTTTCTTACAACAAGATATTAGTAAGATGATTCTAAATCTTGTCAATGATGAATCTTCACTAGTTGATTTTTCAATCTAGTGGAATGAATGTTGAGTCCTAGTCTTCATGAGTTTTTCTGCAACTCCGTGGAAAGACTCTAGCCAAATGTAATATCAAAAATTTTGAAACTGAGATTTGCTTCCCCTCTAAATATTTCCTGTGGATTTCCTATTCCTATTGATTTACCATGGCTCTGATACCACTGTTAGATTTTGATGGTGTATTCCAAGGGAGAATACAATCACAAGACATAAAATATACAAAAATGTAAGATGCTAAAATATGCTATTAATAGAAAGTGACAAAAAATGATACAATGCAATATGGAGGAAATGAACACTATAGAACTGATACTAAAGAACTACATTGTACCCCATCACCAATCTATATGGTGATCTACATAGTATACCTACTACTACCTACAATGATATATAATCACTCACTATGAGGCCCTTTATATAGAAATATGGATTGCTTGGCCAAACTTCTACCTAGCTATACAAGGGGACACCTTGCACTTTTACAACTTGCATATAGACCCTTGTGCATTTATTATATTCCTTGAAGAAACTAGCTAACTACCTCCTAAAGTAATCTTCTGCTCTAGTTATGTACCAAGGGTGGTACATTTACATGACCCAAATGATGTAATATACTCTAACATGGACACTACTTAGAAGGCTCTATTATTTTGTTCATCTATATTCCCAAAAGAAAGTGAGGAAGTTAGAAGTACCATAAGGATCTTAATCTAGGTCCAGAGAAGGGAGAGACCATTGAAGTTAAAGGTTTTATGGAATTGGATTGGGCCTAGACAACCCCGAAGGCATTGAGGATGAGATGGAAGTCATTCTGAGGGAAGAGGCATTTGAGGAACAAATGATGAGTGGATTCACCATTAACTCTACAAAAATAACATCTATTGGGGATTATCATTCCTCTATATTATAATTTATCAATGGTGAGAATCTTATTTTGGACAACTAACCACTAGAAAAAGATAACTTTCTAGGGTTGTTTTTCACTACAAAAGCAACAATTAATATCCTATCATATCTTCCCTATTAGGTTTAGTTTTATTTTTACTTACACATTTCCACTAAATATGCTACACAAAAATAACACATTTTTTTGTTATTAATGTGTTAGGATAAAAACCTTTTGCCACGGGTTTTAAAATATCATAGATGAACTATCATTTTTGGCTAAGCTAGATTACCCATAAAGCATATAGTAAAGAGAGGGGTGATTAGAGTCCAATACCTAGGCCTTAGACAACACCCATATATGGTTGTAAGCTCCAACATACCTTTGGGTATATATCGAGACCCCCTAGAAATAGGAGAAACCTTTAGTACTAGGAAGATATCATCCATTTGAGTTTTGTGGTGCATGATAAGTGATTATCCTTAAGAAATTACTCTCATAGTAAACTAAAAAATGGATAGTGTGACTACGAGGATGGTGGAATCTTTCGTAGTTAGAGATTTGTGATATTGGGCCTACCACTAATCATGACTGAGAAAGTATATAAGAGAGCCCATATAACCAAACACACCTTGGCCTAGATTATCCCTATTTAGTCTAATTTTTGTCCCTTTCCATCTAAACCCTAAAATAAAAATTGAGTAAATAGAAGAGGATATTATAACCACCCTAGATTGATGGTACTCAGACTATCTAGTAAGATAATAAAAAGAATATATAAAAATAGTCAAGAATATAATCAAAATAGTTAGTTGATGGTTAATATATATAAACAATCAAGAGTATAATCACAATATTTAGTTGATGGTTGTTAGAGTAGGCAGTTGTTAGTTGCTAGTTTGATAAAAACACCTTACCTAGTCATCTAAACATTGAAAGTGCAAGAAATATATTATTTGGTTGTCAAAACACATAGTTGGTAACAATCAAACAAAACACATCTAGGGGTCAAAATACTGCCATTTTGTGGTATAGCCCATTGTGATTGTCTCTTAGAGCTAATAAATTTGATATATATCACCCATAATATTATTTAGAGGCCAGAATTTATTATTTTGTGGTATAGCTTATTTCGATTGCCTCTCCAAGTTGATCGTTTTGATATATAACACCCATAAGTATTTTCAAGAGCCAAAATTCATCATTTTGTGGTATGGCCCATTTTGACCATCTCTTCAAGCTAATCATTTTGATATATACCACTCATAAGTGTTTTTGGGAAACCTAGGGTACTAAAAAAATTGGTTGAACCTACTAGAGGTACCCAGATAGAAGAATTTTCTAACCACATAAAAAAAATAGGCAAATAACTAACTTATGTAGTGCAATAGCAACAAACCTTGGACAATATATTTAATAGCAAACTACATGAAGTTGAGATTTATCTATTGGGATTGAATCACAATTGTGACCATGCAATAATGTGGGTGATTCAAAGGGTGGAGCATGTAATACCGTTTCCAACAATAACCTTTATAAAATTCCCAAGCTAGACCTTCCAAAATTTGATGGAGATAACCCCATTGATTGGTTATATTAGGTTAAACAATATTTTGCCCTTCGTGTTCCCCAAAGTCTAAGAATCACAAGAGCACCTTTCAATTTTGAATCAAAAGTGCGTCAATGGTACTAGTGGTTGAAGAATATGCATCTAGATCTCACTTGGGCTAAAGTTAAGAGCTCCTTATTCACTCACTTTAGACATAGTGAGTATGAGTATTTCATAGGAGCCCTTACCAAGTTGCAATAGACCACAACGATCCAAGACTATCAAACATAGTTCACACAAGGGGCTTGAGCAATAATTTTTCTTAAAGCTACTTCATTAGTGGGTTAAAATAAGATGAGGATGTTTAAACCAACAACCATGATGCAAGCAGTAGGTTTGGTTATATTGGTGGGAGATAAATTCATAGCTTAGCAACAAACATCCAAATGCCTTCAAAATTAACCCCTCCTTCCATATTGGCCAACATAAAATTCTACCAATAAATCACCCCCAATAAAACATTTAACCATAGAAGAAATGGAGGCACGAAGGACACAAGGTCTATGCTACAACTATGATGATAAATACTTCTTGGGCCACAAGTGTGTAGCAAAAACTATATTTACTTGATGTGGGCAAACCTTCCATTCAAGAATCTCATGATGAAGAGGACAATAGAGAAGAAGATCCACCTATAGAAACTAAAGTGGTAGAGGATCAACTACCAAATATTTCCATACATGTTGTAGAAGGAATTTCCACTCCCTAAAATATGAAAGTGGAAAGACATTTCAAGGGTCAATGCATCATAATTCTCATTGAATCAAGAAGTACAAATAATTTAATTGATCCTTGAGTGGCCAAATAAGTAGACTGCTACATATACTCATGTAATACATTCTAAGTTATAGTAGCTAATGGGAAAGTATTACCTTGCAAAGGAAAATGTAAAAATGTAAAGGTGAGGATGGGTGACTACAATCTTAAGACACATATGTTTACCCTTCCTTTGGGGGGTTGTGATATAGTATTGGGAACTTAGTGGCTTTGTATATTGGGTTCAATAGTTTGGTATTTTTTTAAACTTTGGATGCAATTCACCCAACAGGGTAAGCAATACATTCTCCATAGTATGCCCATCAATACTACCCAATGAATCAATTGTCATCAAATAGAAAAAATTTCAAAGAAGTCATCTCAAAGGGTTAGGGTGCAACTATTTACAATCTAGGCTCATACTACTACTAATACAGTTCAGCCAACCAAAGTACACATACTAATGGAAAAATATGCATCTAGGTTTGCCAAACCATAAGGGTTATTATCATAGAATATACAAAATGTTAGGATGGATATAGGTATTTTATTGAAGGGTTTCCAAAATTTAGGGACAAAACAATCATTTTGGAGGTGTTATATCTTCTCTCTCAATATGCTCACTTCTATAAGAACCCTACAGTTCCCCACATATCTTTGGAATCCCTTTTTCACATTTATGCCATGTTCCATTCCCTTGTTTTTCCCACCTTCATCAGTCATTATTGGTAGGAATTATTCAAAATTCAAGACACACACCTCAAAAAGAGCTTTGCATACTATCCCCAAATAGACGAGCACCCAAAATTTTTTCTCAAGTTCTTGGGATCAATTCTTGAACATCCTTCCCTATCATTTTCATCCTACATTCTAGCTAGTTTCAAAGTTCTAGCACAAGATTCCACTTTTTGAGAGCGTGGACTACTTTTTCAATTCCTCACAAATAAATTGGTGATGTCATATAACCATATGTGGTAGTGGACTAACTACCACCACTCGAAGCATGAGTTTAATGTATTACAATGGATTGGGTTCATACCTATATGCTCACATTGTCATCCTCCTCTAAGATACTATTAAGAATATTTTATTTCATTATTTTTGGTATTATTAGGTCATGCATCTTTAGATGATTAGGGTATCCATTCTTTTTTTTAGGTTACATAGGAGAGTTGGTCACAACCACACTATTTTTAGCAATTGACTAGTGCAGGGTTCAAACCACAGGGGTTGCTTCCACAAAACCTATTTCGCTTCATTATTGTTGACTTGATGTGAAGGAGACCATCGGTTGCTTGGGATTTGTACTATCATCATCGATCTAGCGCACACTCAGAGAATTTAGATCAAACTACTACCTTTGCAAATAGGCTGCCCCCGAGGTTTGAACCTGGGTGTCTTCTTGGTAAATGCTTGGCCAGACAAGCACTTACCAATCCACCTAAACCTCGACGACATTAAAGCATCCATGGGTTATTATTTTTATATATTCATTGCATTAACAATCTCCTAAATTAGAAGTATCAATCATCGAATTTATTACCCTAAAACGATGAATAATTAAGCTTGTCTCAATGACTGAATAATTCACTTTTCTATCATTAATATCAGATCCACATTGCTATCATTAATGTCAAAACCACAAAGTGGAGGCCATATGATTTGTCCATTGTGATGATCAACTTGAACATTGTAAGAGCAGCTGTAGGCTTCAAAGCAGCAGTTGTGGTCGAGTAACTCATTAAAGGAGGCCTCCAAAGGGTGCATCAACACAGCCTATAGGCAAAGAACATCCCCACAATGTGTTACCTAGTTTTGAAGGCGAAGAAAACAATGATGGCCGAACTAGACCTGACGATGACAACGCAAATCGATAAAGATCTTAGCGTCAACTCAAACATAGTCGACTAGGCAGAGATCTACAACAAAGTCAAAACTGATATGCGTAGATTCGGATCGACAGTGTTTCTGAAACCATTTTGATCATTAGTCAAAACTTAGACCCCACGTGCATAGCTAACTGGCTCTTCCTTCGACTTTATTCTTTACGAGCACGTGTTTGCCTGTGGGTTTTAGCATCGTCACAACCATAGAGCGCACTCACAGGCGGACAATAATCTGCAAAGGTAGACAAAAATCCTACTACGCAGATCTTACCGAAATTATCGAAAGCCGCGGGTCCCATTAACACAGGAGACATTCCCAGAAGACGATGGCGATCGAAAAACACGTGACAGATTAGATAAACATCCCGTTCGACTTCCAAAAGACCGACAAAGTGGACATTGTTAACCAAGATCTCTTCCCTTGATGACGCTGATATTGGCAACTGTGTTGCAGTCGATCCTTGTCAATTGTATAATTGTAGACAAAACATCTCAACAAGATAGCACAACAATAAAAAATAAATGACCCCCATTGGCTCCCTTTGCACCACTGATCTGCTAGGCTTCGACCTGCGACACAAACTTGGACTGATTGGCTTCGTCTGGTTATGTCACTCTCTCGATACCATTTGGTTGCTTTGAGCGCCTTCACTGCTACTGTGCCCATGGTGCCCTTAGTTTTGACAGCCATAATACCTCACTCCAGGCCTATCTAGAAATGCTCGAGCAAAATTTGCGGCCGTCGAAGCATCACGGAGGAAGTGCAACGATCGATGTCAATAGTCCCTACGCGGTGCTGTAGAAAATGCGGAGGAGCGTAAAAAAGATTTAAAATCGAAGCGCGCGACGCATGGTTCCGTCTCACCGGCTGGACATGTACATCCCACCTTATTTCCTTTATTGTTAAAGGCTAAAGGTGGACTTAATTTTAAATTTGACCTTTTAAGGGTCTTCAAGTTAAGAGCCTAGTTAATTTCCTGTGAATGTAATCTAGAGTTTGTCGGTGATGACACCGGTTCAATTTCCATGATAGATGTGTATAAAAAGTATTACTAAAAAATAAAACCTAAGCTTAACTAATTTAAAAGCTCAAAGACCTAAGTCCACCTTTAACTACATATAATAAAAAGCCTTTAACAATAAAGCAAATAAAATCTTTGCTTTAATATATAATAAATAAATAAATAAAGGGCCTTTAACAATAAAGCAAATAGTATCTTTGCTTTAATATATAAAAAATTAATAAATAAATAAAGCGCCTTTAATAATAAAGCAAATAGAATCTTTGCTTTTAAATAAATATATATAGTATTAAATTAAAAAGTTTTTTTTTATGTATATGATTTAATTAATTGTGTAATTGTGATTGTAAATAAGGTGTATTATCAGTGGGGTCTAACATTTTTATTATTTCTTCTAAGTTTTGTAAGTTATGTTTTACAACTTTGCACAGATGACCACTCTCAAAGTGTTCTTCGCATATTTTTATCTCTTAAAAGGACCTAACTTCAGACCATGGAAGACAAAGATGGAAACTATCTTGACAATGGAGAAGCTATGAGATATTATGACAAACATCAAAACACGACCTCAAGACGTGGACCAAGCAAAGAAGTATCATCAAACAGATCAACGGGAATTGATGCTAATCACCCTTGCTACAAGATGAACTAGGTGAAAGGTTCTCTAATGTTGTTTTATGAACTTTAGTAAGTTCAAAATATATTATTTTAATTAAGAACTATTAAGGGAGCTTCTTTCCATTAAAAAACTCCAATTAATGGAAAGGTTGCGCTTGGTATCATGAAGAGTTGGGGCATTACTTTCTTTCGAAGCCAACCAGTAACACCAAAGGGAATGAGGTGGCTGACAAACTTGGGGAGAAGTGAAGAAATATTCTCTAAATCACAAGATTTTAAGAGTCTTTCAGGCAAAATAAAGAAGGCTAGAAAAAGGATCAAAGGAGCAGGAAGAAGGCTTGGAGGGTGATGAGTTGAGGAAGGAAGAACAAATTACTTAGGTGGAGGTAATTCTTAGTTAGTTTCCCTATTATAGTGAAGAAAAATCTTATGCTCTTTTGATTCGTGCTTGCTTTATGTTTCTTTGGTTGCTGACTATGTTTGCTTGTTCATATTTTGTTTTCGGGTTGTTTAAGCCTTTGCTGTTATTAGTTGATATGGAGTTGGTTCAGACTAAAAGTAGTAGTTCATTTGCTTGTCATGTTGTTATATTTGTTAGCTCATTTCATGATGAACTCTAGTTCTTGTCTTTTGTTTGAATTCAAGTTATAAGGCTTAGTGTGGTGTAGCTTTACTCCTACATAAATGTTGTTGCAGTTGTGTGGCTATATCTGATGTTGTCTTCGAAACCTTTTGTTGATGTTTAGCTTGGTTGTAACACTCTATCCTTAGTTTTAGATGACACTGAACTATGTTGGAGGTATTGGGATGTCCTATTCACTCCTCTTAATATTTAAAGCATATGTTTTCCTTGTTAGCATCTATGGTGTTTACTGTGATCCAAGTTGCTATTGTTCGGGTTAATCTGTCATTGTGCTTGGTTGTGAGCACCTTTGATTTCCTGAAGAGGTAGCCCATGATATTATCCTTTGTTGATGTTATGTTTATCTTGTTTTAGAGCTAGTCTAGTGTGGGCTTTTATTACTCTGATGTGGTGCATGCTGTTGTGTTTTGTGGTTGCTCTGACCCTTGCTTGTTGTATTGATCTAATTGATTTGTTAGTTATAGTTTAAACTAGAAAACAAAATAATTTAACCTTGTAATTTTTTATCTCTTACATATATTTGTTAATGAGGACTTTGTTGCACAAGGTAATGGTCTATTTAGCTTTAGAGAATAAGTTAAATATGACATACTTTATTTAAGATGAAAAATAGGAATAAGTTTTAAGAAAAAGTGTAAGTTTTGGATTTATTTAGGCCTTGTTGGATGTACCATGAAAAGAAAACATATTAAATTCTCTTTTTATAGTTTTATTTAGAATATTTATAATTTAATAATAAAGTTGTTTTTTGTTCAGTGATGATTTGATTAGGTGATGTTAACTAGTCAAGTTGTATGTTTTTTTTTTTTTAAGTGAGATAATGTTTTACTGTTACCTGTATGTAATATGGAAGACGTCTTGGATAGATTATGGAAACTTTTATTTGGGAGAAGTATAGGATTCTCTCAATATGTTGTATGGGATTATTTTGCTGAAATGCATGGTTGCATGATTGCATATTTTGTTGCTTAGTGCATGTTAGTATTGCATAAGCAACTCATGAGTTGTCCTGATCCCTAAGTTATTTCTCAAGTTTGAGAAAATGAATTTAAAGGGTGGAACTTGAAAATAAATATGGAGCTATGAACCCTTGTTGGTGTTGTATTTAAGGTTGTTTGAAAAAAAAGATTATTCTTGAATATTTTTCTTTAAAAATTTAAATTGCTTTGGATTTGGAAATTATACTTTATAATTCTCCATTGACATTCTTGTTATTAAGACAACTTGATCCAAGAATTGAAGTTTAAATGCTGCTTCTTTATAAAATGCTTTGAATGATTATTTATAAAGCAATTGGGAAAGAATAAGTTTAGAATGTAAATTATGGTTATGGATTATAAATGATGTCTCTTTTTGGCATTTTGAGAAATAAGAAAATGTTAAATGTTGTTGTTATGATTGGAAATATTTAAGATCCTAGTTTAGCAATATGCTATGTAGAAATTATAAATGTGTAGCATTATATTTTCTTTTCAAGAGAAGTTAATGCTTTGTTATATATATGATTCTTGGGTTTTATTTGGGGTTCTTAGGCATGAATCTAGAGCCATATTTGAGGAAAACCTGAGTTAAGAAGATAGTCCAATCCCGAAAGGAGTTGTGGTGAAGCAATAACTAGGTGGTTGCAAATTTTGGGAGCAGTTGCGATGATGCAATAACTAGATATTTGCAAATATGGAAGGAGTTAGGATGATGCAATAACCATATAGTTATGAATGATACACCTTGAATGGTGAGGCTTGAGTGTTCCAAAGTAGTGAGGTTTTTGGAATCATTCACAATATAGTATAGTGGTGGTACTTTTAACGATAAGGATCAGGTGACTAGGATCATTACTAGGTAAGTGGTAATGTCCTTAGTTAACCCATAGAGGTATGGTAACTAAGCACTAAGGAATTAGGCCAGATTAATCCTGCATAGATGGAATTATGTAGAGTTAGAGAAATGACATCCACTTTAAGTGATATGGGCCTTAGAGGATAATTACTATGTTGTGGTCAAGTTGTCCTATATTGGTGAGGATATATGAAAAGTGGGGAAACCACTATTGATATCCTTCCTAAACGGTAAGGTTTAGAAAGGTGAATCCTAGAAATATAGGATGTTGGCCATTCCTATCCACTTGAGTGTTGTCTGCAACAACAATGAACTCAAAATCTGGTTATGCCTTATAATGCTAAAAATTATTAGGACTTCTTTGTGTGATGCTACCTGAGAAAAAAAATCCATTTTTCTTGGGTTAGTTTTGTGGGTTGTTACACCTAATAGCCCAATCAAACTATTTTATTTTGTTTCATCACCAGTTTACATGATGAAAAATATGATTATTTATGGTCTTGATAGCCCAATAATACCTTTTCTTCTATCCCACCTTTGCTTGTTCTTGCTACCTTATAGGCCCTCAAGAAGGGAAGATATTTCTAACATAGTGTTATAGATATATAATATCTTATACATATGCCAAGCAATGGTTGGAAACACCCCTTCTTCTCAACAATCTATAACAAACTTCTTCAATACATCATCCCCTCATCACAATCATATCATTCATCCCTATTATTAGATATATGTTTAGGGGTAATTTACTCAACTATAGCACAACCTCCTAGATAGGGGCATTCAATTACTTCAAATAAACCAAAAAAATAATTTATTTACCTTTAATTAGGTTAGTTATTCATGAAGTTTTTATAATAAGTTGTATTATGTCTTTTGATTCATATTATCCATGTATAGCATGTCCCCATGGACCTAATATAAAAATATATAAATATCACATTTCACATTCTTACCTCTTATATATCATTGATGTAAGTCCCCCTATGTAAATCACATTTGAAAGTTCCTCTTAGGAATAGACATTCGAAAATCCCTCTTGGGAATATATATTAGAATGTCCCTCTTGGGAATAGATATTTGAAGTTCCCCTAGGGCATAAAATTTTTAAATTCCTACTTAGGCATATACATTTGAAAGCCCCTCTTTGACATAGACATTTTAAATTCCCACTTGAGAATAAACATTTGAAAGTCCCCCTTAAGCATATACATTTAAAAGTACCTCCTGGAAATAAACATTTAGAAAAACCCTTGGGCATGGATAATTTAAAGTCCCTCTTGGGCACATAAATTTTAAAGTCCTACCTGGGCATGGGTATTCAAAAATTCCCCTTGGCCATTTATTAACTATAGTTTTACATATCTCTTGTATTATATCAAAATATGTACATATTGTTAGACATATGCTTTCATTATATAAGTGTTTGTCTATTAATTAGACTATGAGGCTATCACTTAGGGATGAAACATAAATTTGTATATAATTTTGGATATATTATTTCATTACCTAAGCACTTGTCCATTACTAAGGCTATGAGGCCATTACTTAGAGATACAACAATAATTTGTACATGATTTTTAAAATATTCTTTCATTACCTAAGTGCTTGTCCACTATTTATTCTATGAGCCCTGTTTTTATCTCTGATTATCCCCACCTAGGATAATCGCACCTCATGTTGGAGAAACATAGCAAGTCGTAGCTGAGAGCATGGGGTTCAACTCAATCGAGAGACTTTGAAAGTTTTTACAAGGTTGGAAACTTGTTAAGATGTAATATTCAAGGCACTGCTACTCTACCAAAGGGAAAAGGGATGTGAGAAAGTAAGAAAACTCAACAAATAAAATAAAAAGAGGATGATGTGCTAAGAGATTTGCTAATATCTTCCTACAAAAATAATCTTGAATTCTATGTGCCAATGGTGAACACATTCTCTCCTTGACACAATGAAGAACAATCAAGATCTACTAGTTATATGCATATATGAGCAGGTGGGTCCTATAGGAGAGCCAAGCTAATAAGTGACTTAGTTCAAAAGTAGATGTAGGACCCTCACATACACATACACTTAGTACACCTGATATTTACGTAAAATATTACAAACATACACACATACACATCCATAGGTTTGTAAGGAAAGGCCAAAAAATAGGTATATGCTTTCATGTATATGTAAATGTAAGTAAAATTTTATATAGATTGTGTCTGAAGCAGGGGTTCAAAATTACCCACAAGCTTCTTAGGAAACACAACTATTTTGGCAAAGAGAAGTGAAATGAAAGCCTACAAATACAAGGAGTTAAAAACTTGTTGATACTTTACAAAGCTAATGCTACTCCTATTTATAGATTCACAATGGAGGGTTTTCCCTCTAAAACTCTATAGATATTTTAGGTGTTTGTCATTTCAAATACTAACTCATGTCCTTTTTTGATTGTTTGATAGTTTATCCTTTTAGGATTTGCTAGATTTGAAGATATGAATGTCAGTCAATTCTATCCCTTGGATAAGTAGCTATCACTTTAATTATCATTTACCCATTTTCTAGGGATTCCCATCACTTGGGTGTAGAAGGTTGCTTTAATTTAATGTTCTAAATATTTGATCTACTTCTATTGTGGCTCCATGTTGTTGTTGTCCTTTCTTAGAGATACGAAATATATTTTGTAGGAAGGAAAATCTTCCTCAAATAATGTGCACTTTATTGATTTGACCTTTGAGGCATTGACATTTTCTTCTTTGGGAGTTTTTCTTCATCCTTCAAGATCACTTGTATTTAGATCTTTGAGACTTTTTACCTTTAGTTCATTATCGAGACTTTTGCTATTGACTTCTATCCACAACTTAGGAAATTTCAACCTTTGGGATTTTATTGCTCATGAGATCCTACCTCCATTTGATTTGGCATTTACGATCAGACATTTCTTTATGCGTTTATCTACAACTCAGATTTTTGCTTTTGAATGGTGTAGTGATTTATCACTACAATTTTGATAGCTCGTAGGGGATCTTTAGCCTGCTAAAGATAAGTAACCCAAAAATTTGTGCCTTAATCCATTGGGTATAGAGTCAAGAAAATTTTCCCTAAAAGCAAAAGTTTCCAATGGACGAGCCACAACTTTGAAACTCTATAGCTGATCAAAACTTTCACTATATTATGAAATTGAGATTACCTATGGTACATATATATAGAGTTTTAAGTGAGTGGCATTTATTTATTTGGTATGGAGTCAAGGAATCCTCACTAGCTACTCAAGTCCTTTTTTCTTTCTTTTCTCCAATTTCTTGGGTGAAAAATGGTCATCTGAATAAAAATAGAACTCTTTTATAGATTTTTTACCTCAATCAACAAGGTTCCAGAGATATTGCCATTGTTAGCACCATTGAGGTAAGTTTACCTCTTAGAGGTCAAGCTTTTTGAGGTACCTTCATCCTTGTAGATTAAGAGGTTCTTTGCATGATCTTGCTTATTCTCTTCAAAAAAGGGAGGTTCCAAGGTGTAATATTCTCATCATCTCACTTGGTCATTAGAAGGGTAGATGAGGTCTAACCCAAAATTTTCCTCCTCATCATGAGCCTTCTTAGCCTCTAGCTGATTTGTAGACTCATGTCCTTCATGATGCATGTGGAGGGGCTCCTCTAAAATATTCTCTTATTGTTTAGGGTAGTGATAGATCTCATTCTTATACTCCATATGGATGTTGTGTATCTCCCTTGGCTCAAGTTCTGCTCTATCTGCTTCCTTTGTGAAGTTGCTCATACCTAGGGTAGCTAGTTGATACTAGTCAAATATTGAAAATGGAAATAGAGCATTATATTTTTGGTGAGCCTTACCTTTTAGAGATACCATCAATAGCCTTAGGGTCACATCTTACTTTGTGATGTTATGCACGTCAAAGAGAAAAACCATTTCTTGCAAGTGCTCTAGTGGGGATGTTGGGCCTTCACCTGTGTATTCAGGCAAAATATTTAGCAAGGATACTATAAATTCCTCAAAACCCTTGACGGATTTGGAGGTTGCAATGAGTTATTTTATCTACATATTGGGTACCATTCTTGAGATAGGATAAAATATTGGATCGATGGATACTTTGGATTACTATGGAGTCATCAAGTGAATGCAACTTATTAATTTTAAAAAGTAGATAGAGAGAGGTCTTCACCCAAACTTTAGCTAGTACCTTTAGCAGTGGATTCTTATGATGTTTGTTCTAGAGTAGAGTTGCCAAGTGAGAAAGAGGTATTTTAGCAAGTGGAAAATAGACTAAGATCCTCATCAAGTCTTATCCCTACTCATTGTTGTGATTTTGGGACTAATTATGTGTCACTGGGGTTGCACCAGGTGTGCCATTAAACTTTTATCATATTTTATTATTCTCATCTAAGACAATCATGCCTCACTTCGGAGCAACACAATGGGCCACATTTGAGGATATGGGATTTATCTTAATTAGGGGTCTCTAAGAGTTTTTACAATACTAACTCCTTGTTAAAATGTGATATTTAATGTGTTGCTACTCTACCAAAGGGAAAAGAGATGCAAAAAAGTAAGCAAAATCAATAAATACAAGAAAAAAGGGTGATGCACCTAGAGATCCACTAAGATCTTCCTGTAAAAAATGCCTAAAAACTATGCACCAACAGTAAACATTTCCTCTCCTTGACACAATGAAGACCAATAAAGATCTACCAGTTATATGTTTATATGAGTAGCTGGGTCCCACAAGAGAGCCAAGCTAGTCCAAAAAATAGACATAGGACCCTCACACACATACAATTAGAACACATGATATCCACATAACAAATTTCAAACACACACACATACACATCCATAGGTCTATAAGCAAAGGCAAAAAAATAAGCATAGGATTTCATGTATTTATAAATGTAGGTAAATTTTTACATAGATTATGTTAGAAGTAGGGGTTCAAAATTTCCCATATCCACTCAAGAACCACAACTATTTTAATAGATAGAAATGAAAGGAAAGCCTAAAAATATATGGAATTGCAAACCTGTCAATTCTTTACAAAGCTAATACTACTCCTAATTTTAGATTTACAAGGGAGGGTTTTCCCTCCAAAATTCATGTAGAGATTTCTAGGTGGCTATCATTTCAGATACCGAGTCATGGTTTTTTCTAAATATTTATCCCTTTAAGAGTTTTTAGATCTAAAGATATTAATATCAATCAATCCTAGCCCTTGGATGAGCAACTACCAATTTAATTTTTATCTACCCATTGTTTGCGGATATGAGCTACTTCTACCATGGCTCCATGTTGTTGTTGTCCTTTCTCAAAGATACAAGATATATTATGTAGGAAGGACAATCTTCCTCAAATATTTTTCATTTTATTGTTTTTACCTTTGAGGCATTGACATTTTCTTCTTTGGGAGTTTTTCTTCATCCTTCAAGACCGCTTGTCTTTTGATTTTCAGGACTTTTTGCCTTAAATTCCTTGGCAAGACTTTTTGTTATTGCCTTATTTCTACAACTCAAGAACTTCCATCTTTTAAAATTTTCTTTCTCATGATATTTGGCCTTCGTTTGATCGAGCATTTATGATCGATCCTTTCTTCATGTGCTTGTCCATGACTCAAACTTCTGATTTCGAAAGGTGTAGTGATTTATCACTACAAGACCACCTCTTAGGGATGAAATTTGCATTTTTTTAATATTTTTTTATCCTCTTGGATGTATCTTTCATTTCTTAAACTATTGACCATATGAAATTTACTCATATATATATCAACATAATGTACATATTTCTTTCAATCATCATCTAAGTTTTTGATGGAGTTTCATATCCCTCTTCCTTCTCTCACTTCTTAATAATTTGATATTTACACACTCTTTTATATATTTTTTAATTAAAAATAATCCATATTTCATATTTTATATTCAATTTCAAAGAGAAGGTTATAGATGGATGTTGTTGCATTAAAAGTAATTCCTTATTAATTATCTGACATAAGATATACTTATTGCACTCACTTCTCTCTCTGATTATGGGTAAAATTTGATGTCCTTATTTTTCATCATTTGCCTATTTTTTTCCTTAATTATCTTTTCCACCCCTTTGTACTCCATTTTTGACTCAATGTTAGCCATCCTTTACCTTTCATCTTCACATTTGAAGAGAATATTGAGGATGGTTGACGATGAGTTAAAATATTTAACACAATCAATCGATAGTCATGTTCATCAAAAGTTTACATCTATCCTTTTTTTGGTCCCTTTTCAAGATCATCCTCCCATAAAAATTAATTCTACAATTCACCATAAGCCTTTATCTAATTCACTAAAGTTCACTCCCTCATAAAATTTTGGAACCATCCACTACACTAGGTTTGTAATACAAGTTTTTTTCAATGAGTTCACATAAGGTTTTCATGATCGGTCTTAGTATTGGGCCCCTCATACTGAGTGGGGTTTGAACCTTTGACCTCTCAAAGAGAGGCCAATGCCCTTACCACTGTAGTAATATTATAGCTAGGTTTGCAATACAAGTTAATTGAGTAACTCATAATCATTTTTAGGAACTTTTAAATTTAAAGAGCACTTTAAATATTGATCTTATATGAAGTCACCACTTATCCACTTACTTAGCCTTTTGATTGACCCACATAAGTTATTACACTAGATGCACTTATTTTATTTTCAAAAATTAACTCATCCTTCAATTATTTTCCTAAATCACATGAATTACTTAAACTAATTAATCAACCCTTAAACTTAATTGGTTTACAAAATCACTTAATTAGTTTACAAATCACTTAATTAGTTTACAGAATCACTTAATTGGTTTATAAAATCACTTAGTACTAACAAATTCACCCTATTATTAACTAGTAATAGGAGGCACTTTGACCAACTTCACCAATTTTGGAAGTCCTTTATGTATCTATCAAGCCAACCAGTACATCAAAAAATTAATTTATTATTAAAATTTTCCAAACCGAATTAAACACCTCACAATTTGATCACTCTAGTTAAATTCATATTATTATAGACCAAATCATCAAGTCATAAAGCAATTGCATTACTTAGGCTACTTATTTAGTTAACAGACATAATGAGGTTATTATTTACTCGAAATTTGGTTATATTGAATCAAACAATCATTAATTAACTCCATTTAACCTTCTACAACATATTTTCATAATGAAATTTATTTTATTATTAAATTCACCTATTTTATTAACTCACGTCTTGCTAGATTAATAAAATTCCCTCATCAAAATAATATTCATACAACAATCTTCATCTCATTATTCAAGCAGTTCAAAATTTTATAAAATTTTTCTTTTCATTATTTTATCAATCAAATCACATAGCAATCATAGTTTCACACCAACCAACAAAATCAACTGAAAACATGTCCAATCACTCAAAACCATCATAACAAGTTAATTTTATCACATCTAACTCAAAATCCATAATAATGCACACATTTATCAACCACACAATCATAAGTCACCTTACCACCTAATATGAATTACATTATATTTTCCATATGAAATAAATTTATTAAAATTAATAAATCATCATAAAATCATGAAAGCTATACCACTAATATTTTCAATCATTAAATACAATATATTAGTTGATACAAAATAATATTTTAAAAAGTTATTAATTTATTGTTAAAATTTTCCAAAGTTGATTGCTCAACATCAAAGCAACAAACTAATACAGTGTATATATAATAAACATCAGAAACATAAATAATCACATCATCATCATTACACAAAACTAGAACCAACATATGAATGGGGTACGAAAATCATATATACATAAAAAAAGGAATCAATAAATATAATATCATGAGACCAGTGTACCATAATGATAAAATTGGTACACTTGATGTAATCCACTATTAGTACACCACATAGCTCAAAGTTGATGCACTTGGTCTCAACAATAGAAAAATATACTAGTACAAAATAGAAACTAGCCTTACAAAATTACAATCAAGATGTAGATCTTATATCTCTATTTGTTGGTGCTAGTGGTGGTGGTGGTGAAAGTCACATCTACACAAATATTTGAGATTTTCTCATCACTAACCTTGACTAGGAATGAGTCCTCAATCATATTGATGAGGGTATCCTCTTCTCAATAGGTACCACTGAATAATATGTTGTTCTATAATATGCAAATCACTCACCTACAAATCACCCTACACGTCCTGTAACTATCCCTCAAACCAAGTAATTTGCTCAAGCAACATCCTCATCATATCATCATTACTTGCTCTTGCTACTAAGGCCTATGCAATGGTAGCATACCTCTCCATAGTAAGGTAATCTATATCCCTCTACATATTGATGATATCCCAAGCATGATCCATTTGAAGATGAGCCACCTAGACCATAACCTAGTCTCTCTCCTACCTGATTGCAGTTATCTCATGCTATAATTTGACCACCTTTGCTCTGTCCTCAACCTCTAATTTTCTAGAAGTATCCACACTAGCCAATTATTCTTTAAGTTCCTAGAGACATTACAATAGGTTCTCCCTCTTAACCCATGTTATCTCCTCTATAGACCTTCTAGGCCCTACCTTGAACATCATCACTAGCTTTAGTGGTAAGTACAATAAGGGATCCATAGATAATGGTGCCTTAGTACTTAATATAACTACCCTAATATCCTTTGCTTCCCTCATTTGATGTCTAATATATCTTACTATCTAATATATCCACTCAAATGCCCTCATCAACTAAGACCATGACTTTGGCCTAGTAATCCTCCTCAGGCAAAACCCTAAACACCACCACCCAAAATTAGATAAGACCCTAAGGATAATATTTTTTTGAATTAGGAAACTTGACATCATCAGTATGTATATTTGAGAAACTACCTATATCAAGAGGTCCACCAAAATCTATCTCTCAAGTAGGTAATTGAATTCATGATTTGATTAGTAGAATTCCTAGGCAAGTTCATGCCCATCCTATCTCTTATTTGTCCTTGGGACCCATATCACCTGGTTTATTGTATCCTATTTGAATGCATGTCTTAGCCTCCTAATTTTGTGTGGTAGTTGTCTTCAATGCAGATTTGAGGCACAAAAAAATAGAATTATTGGGGAGTGGATTATGCAAGTCAAAGAGGTATAAATAAATTTTGCTACTTTTAATTGTATTTTACCCAATTCTTTGGACATTCCACTTTGTATTTTAGCAACATAATTGGCCATTTATCATTTAACAAAATACTCTTAATAGATCAAGGACCAAATTATTATTTAGCATGCATTTTAACATTTTAAAATATTCCTAGAGGAAAGAACAAATTGCTTTAATTTTCTCTACTTGGAGGGATCTTGTAATTCTTGAATTTTGATACACCTATATTTCTTGAGTATACCCTTATTTGTATTGGTTGAAAATTCTATTTCAAGTCCGATCAAAATGGAAGTTATATTTTTTAGTTTTATAATTGTTTAGTATACTTAATTGTACCTCAAAGTATCTCTTGTAAAACATAGTTCATTTTCAATAGTGCTTAACACTCCTAAACAAAAGCAATCACCTCCTTTCACATTTGGTCAAATACCCTCCCCAACATACACTAGAAGAGCTATGACACATTAGAAAATAGAAAAAAATGATAGCACTAGATAATATAGTTAGTAATTTGGCTAATAATAGTATGCAGGTACAACCTCCCTCATCATGGATACACACTCTTGACACCATTTCTCATATCAAATGTGAGGTTCAAATTTATGATGGATCAAGGAATCCTAGAGTTCTAAATAGTTGGATTCTAGACATGAAAACTTAGTTTGCTTAAAATAAAATCCCTAATGATGCTAAGGTCCCTTTTAATAAGTTAAAACTTTTAGGAGTTACTAAAATCTTGATCATTAAGCGAAAAAATACACAAAATTCCATCACCATTTGGAATTAGTTGATTATTGATTCAAAGGCTACATTCTACCCATCTAATTATGATGATGATTTTCTCATACAATGAAGTTTCTTAAGGAAAGGAAACCACATGTCTATCCAAGATTATATCTACTAGTTTAATCACTTGCACATATTACTTTATGCATAGGACCCTGCACCTACTCTTATTGCCAATTTTAAGAGTGGCCTTTAGACACACTTGTTTTGAGAGTTGAAATATACTCCACTTGACACACTTGATGCAACTTTTAATCATGATAAGCTTACAAAGGAAAAACTTTTTTCTTAGTCTCATGCACCTCACTCTTCTTTTTAAATAGTTCATTGATATTTATCAATAGCTCCTTGGTCTTGTTTTTAGTAGATACTTGTAGACCTTTGAATTCCCCATATCAATAGCATTACTCCTATACAAAAAATTCCTTTCCTCTTTCTTCTCTCTCTCATTTATCTTTGTAGAGGGGGAAAACCATGCACCAATGTATGATTCTCAAGGTTGGATCCATTGGGAGCCATGAGGTGACTGCAATGACCATTATAACCCTACACTCAATGTCAATGAGAAAAGGGTTCACCAGGTTTGGTTTTAGGACTTGCTCCAAGTTCGAGGGTGGAATAGGTTTTATGTGTTCAATTTAGGGCAATCACCTATATTTGGCCTTTTATAGCTAAGTTATGAAATGAAAGAATAATGCAAGATGTAAGATCCAAGAAGACAATATATAACCCTAGAATGATTATTTGTTTGAATGATATCTAACCCTAATATTGCAAAATGAAATCTTTGAGCAAGGGTTCAAGAGAAAATGCATAAACAATATTAAACCCTAAATGCACACTATATGTTATTTGTCCTTTCAAATGCCTAGAAAATCAATTAAATATTTTCCTCTTATATATGATCTAGGGTTTTGACAAAAATATAAATCACTCAACAAACAACCTAAAGATTTATCAGGGCACTTATCTCATCCGGTGGTTGATTCAAACTTTATCTTTTATCCAATGATATCCCATAATTCCTATTCCTTCAAAATAGCTTTACAAACACTTAAAATATAATCAGCATTAGGGGGTCTACTTAGGCTACTATATGAAAATGCTTGAAGGCACAATAATCAAGCCCCCTAGGTCCTTTTAGCTGACCTTTGAAATACAACAGTAAAATTTGACCTTTGGAATATGGACAAGCAGAATAGTATGATGAACAAAGTACATAATATGCTATTATGATCAGAATACAACATGAAATGAAAGCCTAGGGTTTGGAGATAACATATTGCCCCTAATCCTAGCTTGAGAAAAATCATGCTTCGTACGAGCAAAATCATGCTCCGTACGGAGCAGCTACAATTTTACAAAATGATGAAATCACACCCCAAAATTGCTAGGCACGATTTCACAATAGAAGAAGAAACCCTCAAATGATGCAAATGAAATGATGAAAAACAAAAATCTAACTAATATGTAAATGTAGATGAGCAAAAACAACCTAGTGGTAGAAAAAAAGTAGAAAAGGATGGAGACCTCCAAGTAGCAAATTCCTCCTTAGGGCTTCAACACTTGTCCACCAAAAGCAATAAACACACAAACCATATAGTAGAAGAGAAACTCCTCAATGGTTAGAAACTCCTTAGCTTGGTTGGAAACTTGAATTGAGCACTTGCAAAATTACTTCATAAAAGTCTCTTACAAAAATCTCTTAAGAAATTCTTGGCGCTTGGGGGGGAAAATAAGACTTCAAACCCTTTATTTATAAAGGTTTTGAAATAAAAAATGAGCAATAAAAACCAAGAAATCCAAACTTATAAGAAATCAACTTTAAAAATTAGGGTTTCCTAGGAGAAAATCCTAGCTATGCAAAATCATGCTCTGTAAGAGCCAACCATGATTTCGCATAAAGAGGAAAAAAAGAGGGAAATAAGGGGGAAGATAGGTCCAAACTTGTTTAGGATAAGTTAGAGGGTCTCCATAATAATCTAGGGAAATAACTCACTCAAGTGGGTCAATTTTATGTGTCATATTTTGCCTCCTCTTTGATGCATTTATGGCATAATAAATGCATCAAAGAAAGGTGTATATGCATATGGATGAAGGTGACAAAAAAAAAGGAGTGTCTGGGTTAGAAGAAAAAGGTGGTGCAAAAATGATTTCACTTCGAACACTTTCTTGTTTTGCAAGAAAATTAAGGCATTAGGGACATTAATGCCTCTCTGGCTAGGGTGCCTCCTTGAGTTTCAGAAGGAATATCAAATTCCTAATGAAACTCAAAATCATAGACTCAAAAGAAAGAAGAGTGAAACTAGAAGAAAAGAGGAGAGATAAAAGCAATAAAAACAGGCATAAAAGGGGTAAAATATGAAACCCTAATTTATTTTCATCATGTAAAAGAGGAGAAATGATGCTTCCTGTGCACTGTTCAACCATGGTGAGGGGTGAGGCTAGCACAACAACAAATAAAGCATAGGTAAGGACTAAAATCCACCTTTTAGATTAGGATAGGGTAGATTTTATTTTGATTTTTGCATTTAATTTTAAATTTTTCTCCTTCACTCTAAAAAATGTTGCACATGATCTAGGCATGATTTTGCAACCCGATCATGATTTTGCCTTGGTTCGTGGTGGTAGGTAAAATCATGCCTTGGAAACATGGGGTACAATTTCACAAAATTGGACCCCATAGGAAGGAGACATGATTTCATAGAAAGAAGACAAAAATATGAAATCATGCCCAAGGCTAGATGGGTGCGATTTCACTAAAGAGAGAGAAGACAAGAGAAGCAAGCAAACAAATAAAAGAAAATTAATTTTTATTTAATTTAAATATTTAATGAGCACAAGAGATTTATGAAAAATTTTATTGTGTCTGTAAAATGTAGCATGATGTACTAGAGAGCCACGAGTGGAGATCAACCTCCTTGGATGTGGAGCTACAAGGACTCGCATAGGCTGAGAGAGATTCCCTAGGGGTAGTGGGGCTTCACCACTTAGTAGAGATGCCCAAGTTGAGGTAGATAGAGCACTACTGATAGTGTTGGTAGAGAGGTGGTGCCAAAAATCATTGAAATTTTGATTATCCACAAGATGAAGATCACATTGGAGGATGTGTGGCACATCTTACGCATTCCCATTAGGGGAAGAGCAGCTTATAAAACACGTGGATAGTCAGATACCTTGTAGAGATTGTCAATAGGTTGGACCCACCAAGTTTGAGAGCATTATCTTGGTTCATGAGATGGTGTCCTATGGGGATAATCCATTGATGACCATGCTCTATGGGGTGGTGGTAGGACTACTGATGTGCCATACTAGCAGGCATCTACCATGGACAATGGTAGGTGTAGTGGTAGACATGTAGGATTAGCGGGTGAGATTTGCATGGGATCCATATGTGTTGGCTTATTTATATAGGATATTGTACAATGTCGTGTACAAATAGCATACAAGTATAATGTGCATAAATTTTCTACAGATGTGGTGTTGGGAGCACATAGTGATCTGAAGACCTTCTGCTCTTCCAAGATCATTGCCCAGCCTAAAGCAACCACTAGCATACAGGTGGACCAGTTCACATGAGTGGGTCTAGAGGACATATGTCGGGATCCTACCACTAGGGATGTGGGTGATAGATGAGCTAGGGGAGATGAAGATCATCTGGTGGCTATGGTATCTACATCTTGGATGAGCTAAGGATGTAGTGGAATTATTTGAGGTTCACCAAATATATAGAGGGGAAAATCCATGCACCAGTGTATAATTCTTAGGATTGGATCCAATGGGAGCCCTAAGGTGACCACGATGGACATTATAACTCTACACTTAGTTTGGGAGAGAAAATATTTCACTAGGAATGGTTTTAGGACTCGCTCCAATTCTGAGGGTGGAATAGGTTTTATGTGTTCAATTTAGGAAAATCGCCTATGTTTGGTGTTTCTATAGCTAAGCTATGAAATGAAAGAATAATGCAAGATGCAAGATGCAAGAAGATAAGAGCTAAGTCTAGAATGATTCTTTGTTTGAATGATATTCAAACCTAATATTGCAAAATAAAAATTTTGAGCAAGGGTTCAATAGAAAATGCACAAACAATATTAAACCCAAAATGTACACTATATGTTGTTTGTTCTTTCAAATACCTAGAAAATCAATTAAATATGTTCCCCTTATATATGATCTAGTTTTTTGACAAAAACAAAAATCACCCAAAAAATAACCTAAAGATTTATCAAGGCACTTATCTCATTTGATGGTTGATCCAAGCTTTATATTTCATCCAACAATATCCCATGATTCCTATTCCTACAAAATAGCTTCACAAACACTTGAAAAATATGATTAGCATTAGGGGGCCTGCTTAGGCCACTGTATGACAATACTCGAAGGCACAATAGTCAAGCCCCTAGGTCCTTTTAACCAACCTTTGGAAGATGGACAAGAAAAATAAAATGCAGTAGAACAATATCATGAATAGAGTATAGAATATGCTATTACGATCAAAATGCAATATGAAATGCAAGCCTAGGATTTTGAGATAGTATATTTCCCCAAATTATAGCCTAAGCGAAATCATGCTCCATACAGAGCAACCATGATTTTGCAGAATAGAAAAATTGTACCTCAAAATTACCAGGTATGATTTCACTATAGAAGAAGAAACCCTCAAATGATGCAGATGAAATGATGTGAAACAAAAATCTAACTAATATGCAAATGTAGATGAGTGAAAACAACCTGGTGGTAGAAAAAAAGTAGACAAAAGGATGGAGACCTCCAAGTAGTAGATTCATCCTTAGGTCTTCAACACTTGTCCACCAAAAGTAGCAAACACATAAATAATGTAGCAAAAGAGAAACTCCTCAATGGTTAGAAAGCCTCAATAGATCACTTTAGCTTGCTTGGAAACTTGAATTGAGCACTTGCAAAATTACTTCATAAAAGTCTCTTACAAAAATATCTTAAGAACTTCTTAGTGCTTGGGGGAGAAAGAAGACTTCAAACCCTCTATTTATAAGGGATTTGAAAAAATTGGGTGGGAAACACCAAGAAAGTTGACCTCAGAAGAAATCAACTTTGATAATTAAGGTTTCCTAGGAGAAAACCCTAGCTATATGAAATTGTGCCCTACAAGAGCTGAAATTACAATTTTGCATAAAGAGAAAAAACAAGAGGGAAAGAAAGGGGAAGGGAGGTCCAAAATTTTTTAGGGCAAGTTGGAGGGTCTCCCTAAGGATCTAGGGAAAATGACTCACTCAAGTGGGTCAATTTTTTGTGTCTATATTTTCCCACATATTTGATGCATTTATGGCTTGATAAATGTGTCAAAGAAAGGTGTAGATGCCTATGGATGGAGGACACCAAATAGAAAAGGAGTGGTTGGGCTAGAAGAAAGGGGTGGTGTGAAAATGGGTTTATTTCAAACACTTTCTTGTTTTGCATGCAAATCAAGGAATTAGGGATATTAACGCCTCTTAGGCTAGGGTGCCTCCTTGATTTTTAGAAGGAATATCAAATTCCTAATGAAAATCGAAATGACATATATAGAAGAAGAAAGAGAAGAAGAAAAAGACAGAAAAAATAAGAAAGAGAAGAGGAAAATAAAAGATAAAAGACCAAAATAAGAGAGAAAGAAAGGGGAAAGACGTGTGTGTGCATGTGATTGTGTTTTGCTATTATTGCATTTTATTTATTTATTTTTATTTTTTTGAATGATGAACATGAAAAGAATGGATGCAATGCATTATGGATATTAACTAAATTAATGAATGAATCTAACTAACAAAATTCCTAAAATGGAGGTTACGATGAATGCAAGAATGACATGAAATAGATGGAATGCAATGGATGGGTGAACAAGACATAAGAGATTGAAGTAAAACAGAGAGCAAAAGCAAAGGAATAAATCTCTAAAGAGGCCAAGAAAAAAAGAAAATATGATCGAAGATGTATGCTTGCAAATGACCAAGATGGAGGTTGTCCTTCACGTGTGGTCATGGAGCTATCCTACTTAGATTGAAAAGATGATAAAGTGGAGCTAAATCCTCTAGGGGTGTGGTGCTCACTAATATGGACAAATGGTCAATAGATACCTGCTAGGATGTATGCTTGCAAATGATCAAGATGGAGGCTACCCCTCATGTGTGGCCATGAAGCTATCATGTATGGGGTGTGCTCTGTGTGCATGATGAATTAATGAGTGCTACCTGATAGGGATGTGGTGTATGCAATAAAGTGTATGGACATGGCCAATAGAGGAAAATGAGAATCATATCCCTTGAATTGGAGAGATAGAAGCATTGAAAACTTTCAAGGTCAAGGAATAAGGTAGATATGAGATGAGTAGATGAAATGGTGGAAAATGCATGAAGGTGGACCCTAGGTAAGGGATTCGCTAGCCATTATAGCCCTAGTGAGAGTGCAATGCATGTGAGCTACAACATAACTAGGTGTCATCACTTGTCATTGTTACAGATCCCTCAAAATTTATATGAACAAGCAAACATGCAATTATAACAGGTAGGAATACAAGTGGAATAGAATATTAGGCAACCATGGAAAATATGATGTGCAATCATGCAGTATGAGTAAGCAAACCAAATGCAATATGTCGATGTAAATGATGGATCATGTATTATATATTTTAAGATGTATTATTTTCAATGGTTCTCTAAGTTTGTTACCATCCAGAGAATCTAAACAATAGGCACTTGAGCCAAACTTGGCCGTTATGACAAATGGGCCTAACCAATTGGGCTAGAACTTACCTCAAAGATCAAAATGAACATTGGTGTTCTTTTGGTTCTCCTTGAGGATAAGGTCCCCAATCACAAAAGAATGATTGCAAAATTTCTTAGAGTAAGACCACTTGAGCCTTTTTTGATAGGCTCACAAATTCTCTAAGGAATAAATGTGCTTTTCATCTAGAAGACCCAATTGGTGCAAACGGTCTACACAATACTCATTGTTGACCAAGGCATCTTGCAACAAGATGTGAAATAAGGGAACCTCGAGCTCAAAAGGAAATACTACTTTAGACCCATATACCAAGACAAGGCGAGGCACTTGTGGGAGTATGCATGCTTGTACGATAGGCCCACAAGGCAATATAAAGATAGGTATGCTAGTCATGACTGATATTACTAACCAACTTATTCAAGATCCTAATCAAAGACTTGTTGGATGCTTCAGCTTACCCATTACCTTAAGGGTAATACATGGTTGACTACCTATACTGAATCTTGTACTTAGCATAAAGCTTATGGATATCCTTGTTATTGAAAGGAGTGCCATTGTCAAATATGATCACTGAAGGAATCCTAAACCTACAAAGGATCTAGTTGCATATGAACTTGGAAACCTGAGTTATAATCACCATAGCCAGGGGTATGGCTTTAACCCATTTAGTGAAGTACTCAATCATTGTAATGATAAACTTGTGACCATAAGACAATATTGGGTTAATTTTCCCTATGATGTCCAAACCCCACATGGAGAATGACCAAGGAGAAGAGATAACTTGAAGGTCTTGAGGATGTTGGCAATTTTGGGTACCTTGAGTACATTGCCTTTGCCTAAGTTTAGGTGTTGTCATTGATGTCAAGGAGCTATTGGTAGATGTTGTTTTTGATGTCAAGGAGTTCTTGGAGAAATTTATTTTTATGTCTAAGGATGTGTTTTGATGAAGGTTTCAACTGGTCAGTAAGTCTCCAAGAAATTCAAAGTAGCCCAGTTGCCAAAAATCTAGAAAAAGATAAGTTAGAAAAATTTTGCAGGCTGCTGGAAAAACTGTCGCGATTTCGTGACATGTTTGAGGAGAGAGAAAGTGTTGTGGCTGATCCACAACACACCCCAAAATTGGGGACCCACATTTTTTGCAGGCTTTTCGAGAAAATCTCAGTGACCCAGATGCTAAAAATGAAGAAAAGGGGCAAAAAAATGCACAAGTGTAGAAAGTGTCGCGAAATCGCGACATGTCGCGAAATCGTGACCTGTCGCGCCATCGCTGTCGAAAAATAGAAAGGTGTCACGAAATCGCGACATGTCGCTCCGTCGAGTCAAAAATGAAAAGTGTCGCGAAATCGTGACATGTTGCTCCGTCGCGGCAGAAAGAGGAGAGAGAAAATGAAAATGAAAAAGTGTCGCGAAATCGTGACATGTTGCTCCGTCGCGGCCGAGAGAGGAGAGAGAAAGGCAAAATGGAAAGGCGTAGCGAAATCGCGACATGTCGCAAAATCGTGGGTCAAACTGGTCAAACGACACAAAGCAAAAAAACGTCGCGATATCGCGACAGGGAGCAAGAGAATGCCTTAGGAAAAGAAATCATCGCGATATCACGACATGTCGCATTTTCGCGACTCCAAACAACCAAAGGTGTACGAAACAAAAATGGTAGCGATTTCACGACAGAAAGCAGGAAGGTAGTGAAAAAGCGTGAAATCGAAAAAAAAACAAAAGAAGGAAAGAGAAAATGGTCACGAAATCGTGACGAATGTAGCGAAAGACATGAATGTGAAAATCGTCACGAAATCACGACAAAGCAAAGAAGAGTGAAACCAAGGCAAAAAATGGTAGCGAAATCGTGCAACTTTTGGGAAAGCATGCACGTGAAAAAGCGTCAGTGAAATCGTGACGAGGTTGAAGACCAAGGAAACGGATCAGAAAAACGTCACGAAATCACGACAGAATCGAGTGAAAGAGTCTGAGGCATAAAAACGTCGTGAAATCCGTGACGAATCAGCAAAGGAGCAGAAGAGAAACGTCGCGAATATCACTACGAGCGCAGAATGACAAAGGAAAATCGTCACGAAATCTGAAAAGAGTGAAAGTGTCCGAAAGTGAAAGCGTCCGAAATCGACGAAGTGCGACAAAAAAATGAAAATTGTCACGATTTCAGAGGAAGTTGACAAAGCGTACAAAAGAAAGCGTCGCGATTTCGCGACATGTCACTGAAGAAGAAAAAAAACGTCGCGATATCGCGACATGTCTCATTTGAGAGAAAGAAAACGTCGCGATATCGTGACATGTCGCGTTTTCGCGTGAGAGAAGGTGAGCAGGTTGCATGCTATTTTTGTCATGATTTTCATAGGAAGACATTACAAAAGGCATGGAAACGTGAGACACGTGGCATACAGGTGTCAGAGTTGCAGAAGCGTTACATGCAACGGAAGATTTCAAACGTTTCAGCATCGAGCATGAAGTAAAAGCATCAAAAAGGCGAGAATTTGAAAAGACGCATTTTGGGAGGTGAAACGAAAGGAGAATCGAAGAGCCACGCCAGACAGTATAAAACCGAAGTGCAGATTGAAGAAAGGGTTGGAAATTACTGCTGGCAGAGTTGCAGAGACAAGGGCTTTATGCCATTCTAGGCCTGCACTTGGGCAATTTCCTTCATTTGTTCTGGATTTGTTAAACCTGGAACATTCTATAATGTAATTGATATATCATTTCTAATACAGAAATACAGAGAGTTGACATCTTATTGATGAGAAAGAAGGAGTCATTTTTGCATGCATGATTTAATGTTTTATCTTTCCCTTTCAGATTTCTAGGCTTTTAGGTGAAGTTTAATGCAAGTGTTCTTGGTTGCTTCATGCGAATGTCTAAATCTGAAATTACAATAAAAACCCTAGAAACCCGCACCTAGCTTATCTGGATTGTGTGAATTTGTAGGTTCAATAGGTTAGGTTGCATGCAGAAACCTCATTATCTTCGGTTTTATCAATTTGAGATGGTAGCACTACGGATATAGTTTAGTTTCATTTTCATTTGCATTTCTTTATTTTTCAAACCCTTATTTTATTTTCTGTATTTTAATTACAGTCATTTAAATAAATAACTGAAAATCCATCAAAATCCAAGATCAAAATAGATTTATTCATTTTGAGTCCATTGTAATTCAAATTAAAATAAACCACAGTGCCCCTTGTTAACATCCACTTGCAACCCTAAGGTATTCCTAGCATTTCATTTGAACAACATCATTGGTGTTAAAGAATCAACATAACAGGAACCTTGGAGAAATTACTTTCTTTGCAAGCAGAGGATTTTGGGACTCAGATCCTATCGGAGAGTGTGCTTTCACAATTGGGTGAAAACACCACTCAACAGATTGGCGCTAGAAGGAGGGCCCGAATTGGTTTATTTTATTTTGATTTTCATACATGAATAATATCTTTTTGATTTAATTTTGAAATCATTTTTTAAATCTCACAGACGGCTAAACTGCAACATTTGTTTTTGTTTTGTTGCAGGTTTTCTTTGAAATAATCGAGGGTTTCATCGAGCGAGGCTGGACCCACCGCGTCGTATTGCGACCAGGTCCCAAACAACCGGAGAAACCATTTTTCATGACCTTACTTGTACTCCCAAGAATAAAACCAAGCAAGTCGTAAGTTCACCAGTCACAAAAGACCTATTTTCTCCAGGAACATCGAGTGGACCTACGCCAATAATATCAGTTGCCCCTAGTGTGCCTATAGTCAGTAATATTTCTACTGCTATTGTAGGTTTGTCTTCATCAATTTTGAGTCAAATGGCTCAAGCTCCAGTAGCTCCTTGGTATGGAGCTAACAATACTCCTTTGAATATTGTTGGGGATATCCATGAAATCCCCAAGAACATTGAAATATTTCTGCCTAAATACAAACCAGATGGCCCAAGAACAGCAGAAGAACATATCCAAGCCTATAGGGATGTTTTAATTAGGTTGCAAGTTCAATATGAAGATGTGGCCTGCAGACTTTTCCCCATGAGCTTAGATCCAATAGCATATGAATGGTATATATGCTTGCCAACTGGTTCAATCACTTCTTGGACACAAATGGAAAATGCCTTTGTTAATCAATTTAGGTCACCCTTGGATCCCGCAACTATTTACAATCAGTTTATTACATGCAAAAGGGGCCAAGGGGAACCGATCAGAATGTTTAATCAGAGATTCCAAAAGTGCTATAACAGAGCAATTAGGCACTTTGCTATTGATCCTGCAGTGGCTTTATAGATATATTTTGGGGCATTGGACCCCATGACAGCCATGTTTGCAAGACGCAATCCTCAAGTCACCACGCTGGCTTTGGCCTATAATGAAGCCATGACTATCGAGCAGCAAATGACACCACAAGGCTACGGGTTTACCCAGATGCCTATGATGGGACAGTATGCTCCATATGGTCAAGCTCCCTTGGCAAATCAAATCATGGCACCTCAAGTGCCAAGCATGAACGCCTTCCCATATCAGCAGCCGTATCCACCAGCCCCGGCATATGCACCCATTCCAATCCAACCAATCACATCCATTCCACCTGTCCCTGCATTTTTGCAGAATAGTCAATCAACTATGCAAGGAACTAGCCAAGTCAATCCTCAGGCCATAGTTCCTTTTCCAAATCCAACCCCGATTCAAAGTGTCAATCCATACGGGAATCAAATTCCTCAGAACCCGACCCAAGTGTTGAATCAAGACCCCATCAATTATGCGAATCCAACGGGGGTTAACAACAATGTGATTCCACCGAAGGAGATTTATTCAGAAGTCGAAGAGCTCAAGAAATTAGTTCATAAACTGAGCAATGACAGGGTTCAACAGCAGAAGTATGAGTCCCATGCCCCTCACCCAAATCAAAATTTTAACAATAGAGGGAGGCACTTGAACACCAAGCCAAACAATGGGGAGTTCCCGCTCCCATTGCTAATCAACTAGATACTTCTGCAGGACCTAGCCAATCCAATTCTCTTTTGAATCTTTCAGATTTGGCATGGGAAAGGGGGTGCAGGTTGCACAACACAAAAGAACACAATGAGAGGAATTGTCCTGAAATTGCTAGATACACTCATTGTCTTCAGGCACAAGTTGATGATTTGGAGCTGGTATCAAATGAGGGTCCATCGCAACATCAAGATGATAATATTATGGTGATGGAAACTGTATATCATCAAGAAGGTGAGAGTGAGGAAGAAGAAGACGAAATTTTGGAACAGGAGGTGCAAGCTTTTCGAGATTTCAGAAAGGGGAATCATGGATACCATTTGAGAAGTAAATCTAAAGCCCCTAAAACCTCATCAACACCTCCAAACAATTCTATTCTTCCTCCGAATACTAAGGCAAATAATAATCCTCCCCCTCCACTCAGAAGAGAAATGTCTAATGACGTGCAGAAGACAGTCAAATTCGAAAAACCAAACTATGACATAGTGGAGGATCTAAAGAAGTCCAAATCTAGCCTTTCATTCTTGGACGTGGCTAGATTGCCTGGCCAAAAGGAGGCATTGATAAAAGCTTTGAACTCACCTGATCAAATGTGGAAGGGAAAAGGAGTTGAGTCCCATCTGATTTTGTGAAAGGAGAGAAGGGATGTCCCGCCATTCTTACTGACTCTGAGAATTGTGGGTAAGAATTTGCATAACTGTTTGGTGGACACAGGTGCCACGAGCAACCTCATGCCTTCGAAGATATGTCAAATGTTGGGTCTGCAACCTGTTTCATCCAAATGTACAGTCTTGCAATTGGACAGTTTAGAGGTAAATGTGGTAGGGACTCTATATGATGTCAAGATTCAATTGAATTCTGAACCCAGGGTCCAGCAGGTTGTAGACATTCTGGTGGTTAATATCCCAAGTAGGTATGGAATGTTACTTGCGAGGGATTGGATGAAAACTATGAATGGCTATTTTTCAACAGACTGCTCACATATGTGGCTACCATGGAAGGGAATTGCAAACCAAATCAAGTGGAAAATGAACCGAGGCTTAAGGAGATTATAACAGATTTTAACAAGCCGAATGAAGTTTAGTTTTCGAGCAGAACTAGGAGTTTATGCACTTGATGTTGAGGAAGCTGCTGAAGAGCCTAAAGAGGAGGCGTGTCATGGTGGCTCTTTGAGGAAAATGATTACACGTGGTTGCTCAGGTTCGATGGATCAAAATCTAGACAGGGAGCAGGAGCTGGAGTCGAGCTCACTGGCCCAGGAGGTAAACCATTATTAGCTGCTTACAGACTGCAATTTCCTTGCACGAACAATGTGGCAGAATACGAAGCATTGATCTTTGGTTTACGTCTAGCATTGAGCAAGCATGTTAAATGCTTGAAGGTTTTGGGAGATTCTGAGTTGGTAGTCAAGCAAATCAAAGGACGAGTATACATGCCGTGACAGGAGACTAAGCCTTTATAGAACTAGGGTTATGGACCTCATGGAGGAGTTCGATGCATTCAATATAGCCCTTATTTCTAGGAAAGGAAATCGAATAGCAGACTCTCTTGCAGTCGTCGCGGGCATGTTAAACCCGGTTGATATAAAAAGATGTAAAAAGTTTTCCATTGAACTGGTTCCTTGTCCATCAATACCCGATAATGTAAAGAATTTCCAGGTTTTTGAAAGTGACAGACACATTTTCAAATTTGTCACGAACTCGGGTATTTTTGAAAATCAGGTGATTGATGAGGAGCAAAGGTGGCAGGATGAAACAGAGGATGAAATTGAAACTGCGTATCAATCCAACAAAATTCCTAAAGACGTGGTTTCATTGGAAAAGATGTTCGACATGGGATGCAAGACCAAGAAAGGAGAAAGAGTCCCACTCCCCAAAGATGCATGTGATTCAATTAATCTAGGGAGTGCAGACAATCCAAAGGAGGTGTACATTGCAAAGGCATGTACGAATGAAGAAAGGAGCAATATAATGCAGGCATTGAAGCATTACATAGATTGTATTGCTTGGAACTACAATGAGCTGAAGACATACAACCAAGACATTATCACACATACCATCCCTTTGAAGCCAGACTCCAAGCCTTTTAGGCAAAGACAGTGAGTTGTTAACCCGCTATTGGAGCCTTTGATCGAAAAGGAGGTTAAAATATTATTGGAAGCGAAAATCATTTTTCCTATTAGGCACTCAACCTGGGTGGCTAACCTCGTTCCAATGAGGAAAAAGAGTGGAGAGATTAGGCTGTGCATAGATTTTTGAAATCTTAATAAAGCCTCTCAAAAGGATAATTATCCATTGCCATCAATCGATGAAATTCTACAAATGGTAAATGGATCTGAAATGATGTCCTTTCTCGATGGGTATTATGGGTACAACCAAATTCTTATACATCCAGATGACAGGATGAAAACAGCCTTCACTACCAAGTGGGGGACATTTGCATATAAGAGAATGTCGTTCGGATTTGTTAAATGCTTGGTGCAACTTTTCAACGCGCCATGGATTATGCATTCAAAGGGCTCATAGGCAAATGTATCATCGTGTATGTGGATGATATCCCAGTTTTCTCGAAGAAGAGAGAGGACCATGTCAAAGATTTAAAGAAAGTGCTTCAAAGATGCGAGAGAACATGGAATTTCCTTAAATCCCAAAAAGTGCATTTTCGGAGTAACAGAAGGAAAATTGCTTGGGTCACATCATTTCAAAAGAGGGCATATCCATCGACCCGGAAAGGATACAAGCTATCCAAAACTTACCTCTCCCGAGTAGTAAAAAAGAATTGAGATCTTTCTTTGGGCGGGTTAATTTTGTGAGGAAGTTTATCTCTAGCTTTGCTGAGATAGCCAAACCTACGAACAAGATGCTCAAGAAAGATGTGGATGTAAAATGGAATGAGGAAAGTAGAGTGGCCTTCCAGAACATCAAAGATGCCATTTCCAGAGCCCCGGTCCTTATAAGTCCAGACTACTCCAAGCCTTTCTATATTTATGCTTTTGCATCAGAACACTCCTTTGCGAGTGTCTTAACCCAAAAAGGCGAGGATAGTGCAGAAAAACCCATAGCATTTTTAAGTGCCCCCCTGAAAGATGCTCAATTAAGGTATTCAATCCTTGATAAGCAAATGTACGCACTTTTTAAAACGGTGAAAAAATTTAGGCATTACATTGTGCACAGCAGAGTTATTGCCATCGTGCCCGACTCTGCTGTCAAGACCATGTTTTTACAAAATGAACTAGGTGAGAAAAGAGGGAAATGGATTTCCACCATCCAAGAATTTGATCTCGAAATCCAACCTATGAAACTAGTTCGAGGACGGGGACTGGCGAAGGCGATCGCAGAAAATAATCCGCAAATAACGAGGCCAATGCTCGAATACGAGAATACATTGCTAAGGATGAGTGGTATGTTGATATTGTGCAATTTTTATTGAGTGGTAAGTGTCCTTCTAATCTGAATTCAACCCAGAGAAGAGCTTTAAGGCTTAAGTCTATCAATTATCCGATGAAATCTAGTGTGCTTTATAGGAAGAATCATGAAGGTATCTACCGAGGTGCTTGAACAAAGAAGAAGCTGCCAGGGTGTTGCAGGAATTTCACGGGAAACATGGAACTGGTCATGGTGCGGCAAATGCTACAGCACATCAAATCCTGAGAGCAGGATACTACTGGCCCCATATTTTCAAAGATGCACATGCCCATGTACGATCTTGTCATATCTGTCAAGTGGCTGCCAGTAGAGAAAGAAATGCAGCCATGCCGTTACAACCTGTAGTTGAAATGAGACCATTTGCACAGTGGGGACTAGATTTCATTGGGGTTATTAACCCAAATTCTTTTGATTCTCATAAATTCATATTGACGACTACGAATTCTTTGTACAAGGTGGACAGAAGCGATTCCTACTAAACATGCCACCACAGACGTTGTAATTAAATTCCTTGAGGACCATATTATAACAAGATTTGGAATGCCCGATTCTATTGTCAGTGACAATGGTAAAGCGTTTATTTCTACACAATTTGCAGATTGGGCATATGATAACAAAGTGAGCTTAAAGTTTGCATCTAATTATTATCCTCAAGGAAATGGTTTGGCCGAATCTTCAAATAAGAATTTGTTGAATACCATTAATAAGTTCTTTGGAAAAGAACCCTCGGGATTGGCACGACCAATTGAAGTTTGCCCTTTGGGCGAGATAGGACCAGTGAAAGAATCCATAGGGAATACTCCCTATCATTTGGTCTATGGGCAAGACCCGATATTTCCTGCAAATTTGAAGTTGCGGACCTTACATTTCATACAAGAGTACTTGGGGACAGATGATCAAGTTGAATCCAGGTCAAGTCATTTGTTGCACCTTGATGAAAAGAGAGAAGAAGCCATGAATCACATGAATAAACACCAGGAAGTTATCAAAAGATGGTTTGACAGAAGGGCCAAAGTTAAATCATTCAGAATTTCAGATTTGGTATTACTATGGGACAAAAGACATGAGGAAAAAGGGAATCATCAAAAGTTTGATTGTCTTTGGTTAGGCCCATATCAGATTTGAGAGATTCTTGGGAAGAATACCTTTAGGCTAAAAACTTTAGAAGGGAGAGATTTTATGCTACCGGTTAATGGGCAGATTTTAAAGCATTATTTTAGCCCTTAGGTTGTGAGATTTTGATATTATTCTTTCGGTTTTGGTGGGGATTTTCAGTTTTTGTTTTTATTGTTTAGGATTGTTAGTCTAGCTAGGATTTTGGTTGTGGATTTGATTTCAATTGACATGTTTTGTTTATTTTGATAAAAAATAAAATAATAAATAATAAAAATAAATAATATATATATAATAAAAAATTGAGATGTCAACTTATGCTTAAGGTTAGGAGAATATGAAATATTGGAATTGTCTTGTAAAAGCTCCACAAGTAACACAAACATCTTAAGTTATATTGTTTGATTTTGTGATGCATGAAAGAGTCAGTTTTGCATGACAAATCATTTCATTTGCAATTCAAGAGATAATGCATTCATGTTCCATCTCACTTTACAATACATGCCATTTTAGTTGCATATGCATCTTAGCTACAAGTCATTAAAGTATGTCAAATCCTCTTAGGGTTGTGTTAAAACATATATGTAAGAAAAATCCTAAGGTTGGAAGCGAGTCTTGAGATATCTAGAACCAAGCACGTCTCATACATTAAAAAGGATCTTGAGCAAAATGATCAAAACCTAACTTGGAAGAAAAGGTTGGGCGAAAGAAGTTTTTCATGTCTATCCTATTATGCAACATGATCCTTAAAACAGTGGTTTTGACCACTTCCATAGAGCTTAAAGCCTAAAATCAGAGTAGTAAGGATAGGGTTAAATCCTCATCGAACTTAGGTTGAGGATCCAATTCCCCAAAGCTTTGATTTGACCCACATGGAGTAGTAAGGATAGGGCATAAATTCTCATCTCGCTTAGGTTGAGAATCTGATTCCCCAAAGCTCTTATGTCTCATTTCATAATAAATCTTGGATTGGAAGGATCGTACTATTTGTCCTCTGCAAAGGATGGGTAGTCATCCCCAAGGTCTAAGCAACAAAATTAATATTTTCCATTTACATCTAAAGTTTGGATTGGAAGGATCGTACTACATGTCCCTAGCAAGGATGGGTAGTCATCCCTAAGATCCAAGAAGTAAAAAATAAATTTTTCCCATCTCATATTTATATTGGATTGGAAGGATCGTACTACTTGTCCTCTGCAAAGGATGGGTAGTCATCCCCAAGGTCCAAAGAAATGAAGATAAGTTTTGGATTGTGGGGTTAGATATGCCCATGCATGGCAACATGTCTTGTCTAAAAAACAAGACCACTTGATTGTCCAAAGGGTTAGACTAGCATGACCATTTCTTCCATAATTGGTTTAATTATTTTGCTCAAAGTGAGGTAATGAACTCTAAATCAGAATAGTAAGGATAGGGTTAAACTCTCATCTCGGTTGGTTGGGAGTCTGATTCCCCAAAGTTCTGATTTCACATTCACTTGCACATGGGTTCAAGATAGTAGGGACTCATAACCAACTTTGGGATATAATAAAGCAATTCATTAGTGGATCCTAAGAGGGTTTGGCAATCTTGAATGTTTGTACATGATACTAGAAGAAAGACTATGCATTTTATAAAAGCAAAATCTCCTAGCATATTCATTAGGTTACACAAATCATTCACAATCTCACATATGCATTCATGCAAAACTGACAATGGAATGTTGATCAATTTCAAATGATAGGGAAAGAAATTCATTGCACACACTGAGCTAATACTTGATGATTCTGATGATTCATGTACTTCTGATCTTTGGGCATTTGTTTATATTGCTTATGTGCTAACACATGTTTTCGAGTTTGTGATATGTTTCAGGTTGGGTTCTCACTAAAAATGCTCAAGAGCATTTGACAGCAGAGTCGCCATTTGTTGTGGCTGATCCACAACACACCCCAAAATTGGGGACCCACCTTTTTGCAGGCTTTCAGAGAAAATCTCAGTGACCCAGATGCTAAAAATGAAGAAAAGAGGCAAAAATGCACAAGTGTAGAAAGTGTCGCGAAATCGCGACATGTCGCAAATCGACATGTCGCCCAAAAATAGAAAGTGTCACGAAATCGTGACATTCGCAAAAATGAAAAGTTGTCACGAAATCGCGACATGTTGCTCCGTCACTGTCGAAAAAAATGAAAAGTGTCGCGAAATCGTGACATGTTGCTCCATCGCCCAGAGAGGAGAGAGAAAGGCAAAATGGAAAGGCGTAGCGAAATCGCGATGCATCGCAAAATCACGGGTCAAACGACACAAAGCGAAAAATCGTCACGATTTCGCGACAGGTAAGTCAGAGAGCGAAAAAACGTCGCGATATCGCGACATAAACAAAAGGTAGCGATCGCGGAGGGAAGGTAGAAGGAAAGACGTCGCGAAATCGCGACAAAATCGAAGGATGAAGAGAAAATG
The DNA here is from genome assembly GCA_028583015.1 of Wollemia nobilis. Taxonomy (NCBI): domain Eukaryota; kingdom Viridiplantae; phylum Streptophyta; class Pinopsida; order Araucariales; family Araucariaceae; genus Wollemia; species Wollemia nobilis. The sequence continues at coordinate 4,792,102 of JAQPPZ010016670.1, forward strand.
GTCGCGAAATCGCGACAATAGCAAAGACGATGAAGTGAAAAACCGTCCGAAATCGCGACCGAGAATAAGTGAAAAATGGTCGCGAAATCGCAAAGAAAGGAAAAAAGCGTCGCGAAATCACGAAGAATAGAAAGGAAGGAAAAACGTCACGAAATCGCGACAGAAAGGAGCAGGAAAGAGAGAAAGGAAATCGAGACAAAGTCCGAAAAAAAAGAAAATGTCACGATTTCACGACAGAAGCGTACGAAGGAAAGCGTGATGGACATGTCGCGATCTGACATGTCTTTAAGAACAACAATCGCGATATCGTGACATGTCTTTGGAAAAAACGTCGCGATATCGCGACATGTCACATTTCGCGATGCCGAGAAGGTGAGCAGGCTGCATGCTATTTTTGTCATGATTTTCATAGGAAGACATTACAGAAGGCGCAGGAAACGTGAGAACACGTGGCATACAGGTGTCGGAGTTGCAGAAGCGTTACATGCAGTGGCAGATTTCGAACGTTTTAGAATCGAGCATGAAGTAAAAGCATCGAAAAGGCGAGAATTTGAAAAGACGCATTCTGGGAGGTGAAACGAAGAGACGCAGGGAGAATCGAAGAGCCGCGCCAGACAGTATAAAACCAGAAGTGCAGATTGAAGAAAGGGTTGGAAATTGTTGCTTGCAGAGTTGCAGAGACAAGGGCTTCATGCCATTCTGGGCCTGCACTTGGGCAATTTCCTTCATTTGTTCTAGATTTGTTAAACCTGGAACATTCTGTAATTGTAATTGATACATCATTCTAATACAGAAATACAGAGAGTTGGCATCTCATTGATGAGAAAGAAGGAGTCATTTTTGCATGCATGATTTAATGTTTTATCTTTCCCTTTCAGATTTCTAGGCTTTTAGGTGAAGTTTAATGCAAGTGTTCTTGGTTGCTTCATGCGAATGTCTAAATCTAAAATTTCAATAAAAACCCCAGAAACCCGCACCTAGCTTATCTGGATTGTGCGAATTTGCAGGTTCAATAGGTTAGGTTGCATGCAGAAACCTCATTATCTTCGGTTTTGTCAATCGGAATGATAGCACTCTGGATGTAGTTTAGTTTCATTTTCATTTGCTTTTCTTTATTTTTCAAACCTTTATTTTATTTTCTGCATTTTAATTACTGTGATTCAAGTAAATAACTGAAAATCCATCAAAATCCAGGATCAAAATATATTTATTCATTTTGAGTCCACTGTAAATTCAAATTAAAGTAAACTACAGTGCCCCTTGTTAACATCCACTTGCAACCCTAAGGTGTTCCTAGCATTTACATTGAACAACATCATTGGTGTTAAAGAACCAACATAACAGGAACCTTGGAGAAATTACTTTCTTTGCAAGCAGAGGATTTTGGGACTCAGATCCTATCGGAGAGTGTGCTTTCACAATTGGGTGAAAACACCACTCAACAGAAAGGTTGGCCAAAACTGTCATGATTTCGTGACATGTTTGAGGAGAGAGAAAGGTTGGCCAAAACTGTCGTGATTTCGTGACATGTTTGAGGAGAGAGAAAGGTTGGCCAAAACTGTCACGATTTCGCGACATGTTTGAGGAGAGAGAAAGGTTGGCCAAAACTGTCGTGATTTCGCGACATGTTTGAGGAGAGAGAAAGTTTGGCCAAAACTGTCATGATTTCGCGACATGCAGGAAGGTAGAGGCAAAGTGGGCAAAAGTGTCACGATTTCGCGACAAGTTTCGAAGAAGTTGTACGGATGCAGAAAGTGTCACGATTTCACGACAAGTTGAGTTGGCAGTGTTGAGTTGCAGGAAGTGTCATGATTTCACGACAAGTTTCGAAGAAGTTGTACGGATGCAGAAAGTGTCACGATTTCGTGATAGGTTGAGTTGGCAGCTTGCAGTTGGCAAAAGCGTCACGATTTCGTGACATGTTCCAGTTTCACGAACAGTTGACAAGAAAGAGCTTAAGGCAGCGAAAGCGTCGTGATTTCGTGACATGTTTCATTTTCGCTAGTGCAAACCAAGAAAAGGATGAAGGAGCAAGAGGTGTCACGATTTCATGACAGAGCGGAGAAGAAGGCTTTGCCTTCGATTTTGACAAGAATCATGATGACGTCAACAAGAGGCAAAGGTGTCATGATTTCATGACAGTAGCGGAGAAGAAGGCTTTGCAGTCCAGAGCGTCACGATTTCGTGACAAGAATCATGATGACGTCAGCAAGAGGCAAAGGTGTCACGATTTCACGATAGTAGCGGAGAAGAAGGCTTTGCAGTCCAGAGCATCGTGATTTCGTGACAAGAATCATGATGACATCAGCAAGAGGCAAAGGTGTCACGATTTCATGATAGTAGCGGAGAAGAAGGCATTGAAGTCTAGAGCGTCGTGATTTCGTGACAAGATTCATGATGACGTCAGCAAAAGCTGTAGTGTCACGATTTTGCGACAACAAACCAAAGAAGGTGTACGATAGACAAAGGCGTAGCGATATCGTGACATGTTTGAGTGTCGCGCGAGAAAAGCTACAGCACAGCAGAGGCGGTTGAAGCCGACGAAGTTAACCTTGGTCGACGAAGTTTAAGGTTTTACAGTCGACGTGTTAGAAGATTGAACAGCCGACTAAAGAACAAGATTTTATCTTGAGATTGTGAGTATTTAAAGGAGGATTGTTTGAGCAATTTTGTGTGTCGATGATGTGTGCATTCGAAGTGTGGCATTCACAGAGTTAGTGCGACAAGTGAGGTTCGAGTATCGAAAAGCAGAGAGCGAAGTTTGACTGCAGCATTAGAGTGCATTTCGTTGAATCTTCTAAGTGTCAAAGACTGTGGTGTTGTTTGCACGGAGAATGTGCTACTATTTGTGAGAAGACTGTGTGAAAAGAATGAGCTGTTGTGATTGCACATAGGTGCATAAATTGCTGTGCGTTCGAATGCTGCAGTGATTGCGAAGACTATGCAAAGGGTGGAATTTGATTTAAGGACAGTTGTGATTGCAACTGTGTTCATGTAGTCTGTGTAAAAGAAAGCAAAGTGAGCAAAGTAGATGCTGTTGTAATTGCAAAACAGTTGTGAAGGATGAACGACAGTGAAAAGTTGTTCTCCAACCAAGTACAGAAAAGAACAGAGGAAGAGGACAGAACTGTGCCAGACCGAAGGACTATGTTTTGGTGCAAAAAAGAGGACCAGATTGCTGTGATAGATTTGAGGACAGAGATCTCCAACCAGAGCAGAGAAGACAGGTGTCTTCCGTGGAAAGAGTTCCACTTGCTAAGGGCAAAAGAGATAGAGGTCTTCTAGAGGATCACTAGCAAAGCAGATTTAGGGGAAGGTGTCTCCTTTGAGCTGAGGCTCATAAATATTGTAATCGGGAAGGATTCCCAGAGGTTTTGATATAACTTTTAGTGGAAAAGTTTTATCCGTGGAGTAGCCCACCTTGGGTGAACCACGTAAATTGCTGTGTCTCATTGTGTGTTGCTTCTTATGCACTGTTTTACTACTGTTATTACTGCTATCTTATTCTGCATGTTAATGGTTTGAAAGCTGTATTGATAGATAAAGTGAAAAGAGGTCTTATACTGTTCACCCCCCCCTCTCAGTATAAGCTTGTGTTCTTCAATTGGTATTAGAGCCAGTGCCTTCAAAAAGTTTAACAGCTTGAAGGAAAAGTTTACAAAGAACACAATGGACTACTCGAGTGGCAATGCAACACCTATTCTTGACGGATCAGATTTTGGTCTGTGGAGTGCAAGAATGAAAGTCTATCTAATGGCACTCGGCAATGAGGTATGGGAAGTTGTTGAAGATGGGTATACCATTCCTACAAATGGTCCTTACACTAAAGAAGACAGGCTTCTACATCACAGCAATTCAAAAGCCATGAATGCAATCTTGAAGGGTTTACAAAAGGCAGATCTCACTAAAGTTATTCACTACAAGACAGCTAGTGAAATGTGGAAACAATTGCAGGTTGTTCATACAGGTGATGCAAATGTTCGAAAGGCCAAGTTAAGACATTTTAAAGGTATGTTTGAACAACTCAAGATGAATGATGATGAAAATATTAGTGACTACATGCTCCGGATGGATGAAGTTGTTAATTCTATGAAAGACTTAGGTCTTGAACTTGCTGAAAATGATGTGTGTGATAAGATTTTAAGATCCCTTCCTAATAGATTTAGTGAAAATATTTTTGCTATTGAGGAAGCTAAAGATTTAGATAAATTGAAAAAGGATGAGCTCCATAGTATTCTTGTAGCATTTGAGCTGAGAACTCAAGCAAAAGTTGATGTAAAGAAAGAAGCAGCTTTCAAAGCTATCAAGAAATCGAAGGGCAAACAGATTCAAGAAAGTGATGAGTCTTCTAGTGAGGAAGAGGCATATTACAGCAAGAAAGGCAAGTTTTCCAGAAAGCACAAAAGCAAGAAAAATATAAGATGTTTCAACTGTGGGAAATTTGGTCATTATGCTACTGACTGTATTGTTTCTAAAGATGAAAGTGATGAAGATATACAGGATGTTAAAAGCAAGGATTCTGAAAAGCACAGGTATTACAGAAAGAGCAAAAATGAGTACAACAATCACCAGAAAAGCAAAGATGAGTACAACAATCTTGGAAAGAGGCATTCTCACAAGAATAAGAAGAGCTTCTACTTAGACAAAGCAAGTAAGTGTTCTAGCAGTGAAAGTGACAGTTCTTCTAGTGATGATGAAAATGAGATGTTCATTTCAGAAAAAGGGGAAGAACCGAAACATAAATTCATTATCATGAAATGTTTTAGATGTGGAAATTTTGGGCACCTTGAAGATGATTGCAGAAATAATGATTTGGCTGCTAGTATGTATGAGGATGTTTCAGAAAACCTCAATGAAGATGCATGTATGGTCTTTGAAAAAGGTAGCACCTCTAGTGATAAGAAATATGAAAAAGGCAGTGATGATTCAAAGTGCCATCAAATAGAGGATCTTGAATGCGAACTCAACAATGCTCTTAGTGTTTTGAAAAAGGAAAGAAAGAAGAATGACAGACTCAAGATTAAGTTAGATGAATGTTGTATGGAGATAGATGAACTTGTAGAAAATCTTGAAGTATCTATGGCTAAGTCACAAGAACTCAAGAATGAGTTAGATTCTAAAATTCTGGAGTATAGTGAGTTAGAACAAGAAATGGCTTCTTTGAAAGAAGAAAATAAAGAGTACAAAGATAAGCTTTACAGATTTCAGGATAGCTCCAAGAAGGTTAAATTTCTCATCGAAGGACAAAGAAAACAAACAGATAAAACAGGTCTCGGTTTTGTTGAGCCGCACAAGGAACAGGTTGGGGAATCTAGCAAGAGATTTCAAAAGAAAGAGAGTCCTGTTGAAAAAAGTTCTTCAGATCATGAGTCCGTAAGTGATGAATACGCAGAAATAGAAAATGATATTCAGACTGAGAAGAAGAAGTTTTTGGGACCCATGAAGTCGAATAAAAGAAAATTTCATGGCAGATGTTATGCGTGTCACAGATTTGGTCACATGGCTATACATTGCATGACTCAAATGAAGAGAGTAAATGACAGTTTCAGGAGACGTAATTTCTTTCAAGGGTATTGCTACTCTTGTCAACAATTCGGGCACAAGGCAATTTTTTGCAAAGCAAATAACAAGAACTGGGTTAGTCAGAACAGGCGAATTCAAAGAACAGCCATGTCTAATATTGTTACCTGCTATAAATGCAACAATGAAGGACACCTAGCTAGACAGTGTAGAGCTGATCTTCGAGATACAGTAACAGGAACAGCAACATGAACAAGTTCAAGGATCAAGGCATGGATAAAAATAGGAATGATAACAAAAATAAGAAAAGTGACATGAACAGGTCCAAGGATCAAGGCATGGATAAAAATAGGAATGATAACAAAAATAAGAAAAGTGACATGAACAGGTCCAAGGATCAAGGTATGGATAAGAACAAAAAAGATAAAAGAAATAGGAACAATAGTATTAACAGGTCCGAGGATCAGAACAGTGACAGAAACAGAAATACAGGAAAAGAATTCAAGAGAAGGCCCGACAAAGAAATCTTAGACACTAATGATGATGAGTGTCTAATGGGAGTGTCACTCCCAACCCTGTTTTAAAATCACCTCATCAGGAGGTGGGGGAGGGACTAAGCTAAGAGGCTCATTCTTAGTCCCGAGCCCCAAAAGGTGACCCTTTGCCATTGATGACAAAGGGGGAGAGATTTAAGTAAGGGGGAGAGTTTTCAAGAGAAGAGGAAAGCTTCAAGTCAGGGGGAGCAAAACTTGAAGAGATTGATTTCAGTTTTGGCTCTTGAAAGATGTGTTTTAGTTAAGGGTTGCCATCAATGACAAAGGGGGAGATTGTTGGCAATTTTGGGTACCTTGAGTACATTGCCTTTGCCTAAGTTTAGGTGTTGTCATTGATGTCAAGGAGCTATTGGTAGATGTTGTTTTTGATGTCAAGGAGTTCTTGGAGCAATTTGTTTTTATGTCTAAGGATGTGTTTTGATGAAGGTTTCAGCTGGTCAGTAAGTCTCCAAGAAATTCAGAGTAGCCTAGTTGCCAAAAATCCAAAAAAAGATAAGTTAGAAAAAGTTTGCAAGGCTGTTGGAAAAACTGTCGCGATTTCGCGACATGTTTGAGGAGAGAGAAAGGTTGGCCAAAACTGTCGCGATTTCACGACATGTTTGAGGAGAGAGAAAGGTTGGCCAAAACTGTCACGATTTCGCGACATGTTTGAGGAGAGAGAAAGGTTGGCCAAAACTGTCACGATTTCGCGACATGTTTGAGGAGAGAGAAAGGTTGGCCAAACGTCGTGATTTCGTGACATGTAGGAAAGCAGAGGCAAAGTGGGCAAAAGTGTCACGATTTCGTGACAAGTTTCGAAGAAGTTGTACGGATGCAAAAAGTGTCACGATTTCGTGACAAGTTGAGTTGGCAGTGTTGAGTTGCAGGAAGTGTCGCGATTTCGTGACAAGTTTCGAAGAAGTTGTACGGATGCAGAAAGTGTCACGATTTCATGACAGGTTGAGTTGGCAGCTTGTAGTTGGCAAAAGCGTCACGATTTCGTGACATGTTCCAGTTTCATGAACAGTTGACAAGAAAGAGCTTAAGGCAGCGAAAGCATCACGATTTCGTGACATGTTTCATTTTCGCTAGTGCAAACCAAGAAAAGGATGAAGGAGCAAGAGGTGTCACGATTTTGCGACAGAGTTGCTGATGACGTCAGCTAAAGGCAAAGATGTCACGATTTCATGACAGTAGTGGAGAAGAAGGCTTTGCAGTCCAGAGCGTCACGATTTCGTGACAAGAATCATGATGACGTCAACAAGAGGCAAAGGTGTCACGATTTCGTGACAGTAGCGGAGAAGAAGGCTTTGCAGTCCAGAGCATCGCGATTTCATGACAAGAATCATGATGACGTCAGCAAGAGGCAAAGGTGTCACGATTTCGTGATAGTAGCGAAGAAGAAGGCATTGAAGTCTAGAGCATCGTGATTTCGCGACAAGATTCATGATGATGTCAGCAAAAGCTATAGTGTCACGATTTCGTGACAACAAACCAAAGAAGGTGTACGACAGACAAAGGCGTAGCGATATCGTGACATGTTTGAGTGTCGCACGAGAAAATCTACAGCACAACAGAGGCGGTTGAAGTCGACGAAGTTAACCTTGGCCGACGAAGTTTAAGGTTTTACAGTCGACGTGTTAGAAGATTGAACAACCGACTAAAGAACAAGATTTTATCTTGAGATTGTGAGTATTTAAAGGAGGACTGTTTGAGCAATTTTGTGTGTCGATGATGTGTGCATTCGTAGTGTGGCGTTCGCAGAGTTAGTGCGACAAGTGAGGTTCGAGTATCGAAAAGCAGAGAGCGAAGTTTGACTGCAGCATTAGAGTGCATTTTGTTGAATCTTCTAAGTGTCAAAGACTGTGGTGCTGTTTGCATGAAGAATGTGCTGTTGTTTGTGAGAAGACTATGCGAAAAGAATGAGCTGTTGTGATTGCACATAGGCGCATAAATTGCTGTGCGTTCGAATGCTGCAGTGATTGCGAAGACTATGCAAAGGGTGGAATTTGATTTAAGGACAGTTGTGATTGCAACTGTGTTCATGCAGTCTATGTAAAAGAAAGCAAAGTGAGCAAAGTAGATGCTGTTGTAATTGCAAAACAGTTGTGAAGGACGAACGACAATGAAAAGTTGTTCTCCAACCAAGTACAAAAAAGAACAGAAGAAGAGGACAGAACTGTGCCAGACCGAAGGACTGTGTTTTGGTGCAAAAAAGAGGACCAGCTTGCTGTGATAGATTTGAGGACAGAGATCTCCAGCCAGAGCAGAGAAGACAGGTGTCTTCCGTGGAAAGAGTTCCACTTGCTAAGGGCAAAAAGAGATAGAGGTCTTCTAGAGGATCACTAGCAAAGCAGATTTAGGGGAAGGTGTCTCCTTTGAGCTGAGGCTCATAAATATTGTAATCGGGAAGGATTCCCAGAGGTTTTGATATAACTTTTAGTGGAAAAGTTTTATCCGTGGAGTAGCCCACCTTGGGTGAACCACGTAAATTGTTGTGTCTCATTGTGTGTTGCTTCTTATGCACTGTTTTACTGTTGTTATTATTGCTATCTTATTCTGCATGTTAATGGTTTGAAAGCTGTATTGATAGATAAATTGAAAAGAGGTCTTATACTGTTCACCCCCCCTCTCAGTATAAGCTTGTGTTCTTCAATTGGTATCAGAGCTAGTGCCTTCGAAAAGTTTAACAGCTTGAAGGAAAAGTTTACAAAGAACACAATGGACTACTCGAGTGGCAATGCAACACCTATTCTTGACGGATCAGATTTTGGTCTGTGGAGTGCAAGAATGAAAGCCTATCTAATGGCACTCGACAATGAGGTATGCGAAGTTGTTGAAGATGGGTATACCATTCCTACAAATGGTCCTTACACTAAAGAAGACAGGCTTCTACATCACAACAATTCAAAAGCCATGAATGCAATCTTGAAGGGTTTACAAAAGGCAGATCTCACTAAAGTTATTCACTGCAAGACAGCTAGTGAAATGTGGAAACAATTACAGGTTGTTCATACAGGTGATGCAAATGTTCGAAAGGCCAAGTTAAGACATTTTAAAGGTATGTTTGAACAACTCAATATGAATGATGATGAAAATATTAGTGACTACATGCTCCGTATGGATGAAGTTGTTAATTCTATGAAAGACTTAGGTCTTGAACTTGCTAAAAATGATGTGTGTGATAAGATTTTAAGATCCCTTCCTAATAGATTTAGTGAAAAGATTTTTTCTATTGAGGAAGCTAAAGATATAGATAAATTGAAAAAGGATGAGCTCCATAGTATTCTTGCAACATTTGAGCTGAGAACTCAAGCAAAATTTGATGTGAAGAAAGAAGCAACTTTCAAAGATATCAAGAAATCGAAGGGCAAACAGATTCAAGAAAGTGATGAGTCTTCTAGTGAGGAAGAGGCATATTACAGCAGGAAAGGCAAGTTTTCCAGAAAGCACAAAAGCAAGAAAAATATAAGATGTTTCAACTGTGGGAAATTTGGTCATTATTCTACTGACTATACTATTTCTAAAGATGAAAGTGATGAAGATATACAGGATGTTAAAAGCAAGGATTTTGAAAAGCACAGGTATTACAGAAAGAGCAAAAATGAGTACAAAAATCACCAGAAAAGCAAAGATGAGTACAACAATCTTGGAAAGAGGCATTATCACAAGAATAAGAAGAGTTTCTACTTAGACAAAGCAAGTAAGTGTTCTAGCAGTGAAAGTGACAGTTCTTCTAGTGATGATGAAAATGAGATGTTGTTCATTTCAGAAAAAGGGGAAGAACCAAAACATAAATTCATTATCATGAAATGTTTTAGATGTGGAAATTTTGGGCACCTTGAAGATGATTGCAGAAATAATGATTTGGCTGCTCGTATGTATGAGGATGTTTCAGAAAACCTCAATGAAGATGCATGTATGGTCTTTGAAAAAGGTAGCACCTCTAGTGATAATAAATCTGAAAAATGCAGTGATGATTCAAAGTGCCATCAAATAGAGGATCTTGAATGCGAACTCAACAATGCTCTTAGTGTTTTGAAAAAGGAAAGAAAGAAGAATGACAGACTCAAGATTAAGTTAGATGAATGCTGTATGGAGATAGATGAACTTGTAGAAAATCTTGAAGTATCTATGGCTAAGTCACAAGAACTCAAGAATGAGTTAGATTCTAAAATTCTGGAGTATAGTGAGTTAGAACAGGAAATGGCTTCTTTGAAAGAAGAGAATAAAGAGTACAAATATAAGCTTTACAGATTTTAGGATAGCTCCAAGAAGGTTAAATTTCTCATCGAAGGACAAAGAAAACAAACAGATAAAATAGGTCTCGGTTTTGTTGAGCCGCACAAGGAACAGGTTGGGGAATCTAGCAAGAGATTTCTAAAGAAAGATAGTCCTATTGGAAAAAGTTCTTTAGATCATGAGTCCGTAAGTGATGAATACACAGAAATAGAAAACGATATTCAGACTGAGAAGAAGAAGTTTTCGGGACCCATGAAGTTGAATAAAAGAAAATTTCATGGCAGATGTTATGCGTGTCATAGATTTGGTCACACAGTTGTACATTGCATGACTCAAATGAAGAGAGTAAATGACAGTTTCAGGAGACGTAATTTCTTTCAATGGTATTGCTACTCTTGTCAACAATTCGGGCACAAGGCAATTTTTTGCAAAGAAAATAACAGGAACTGGGTCAGTCAGAACAGGCGAATTCAAAGAACAGTCATGTCTAATATTATTACCTGCTATAAATGCAACAATGAAGGACACCTAACTAGACATTGTAGAGCTGATATTCTGAGATACAGTAATAGAAACAGCAGCATGAACAAGTTCAAGGATCAAGTCATGGATAAAAATAGGAATGATAACAAAAATAAAAAAAGTGACATGAACAGGTCCAAGGATCAAGGCATGGATAAAAATAGGAATGATAACAAAAATAAGAAAAGTGACATGAATAGGTCCAAGGATCAAGGCATGGATAAAAATAGGAATGATAACAAAAATAAGAAAAGTGACATGAACAGGTCCAAGGATCAAGGTATGGATAAGAACAGAAAAGATAAAAGAAACATGAATAGTAGTATTAACAGGTCCGAGGATTAGAACAGTGACAGAAACATAAATACAGGAAAAGAATTCAGGAGAAGGCTCGGCAAAGAAATCTTAGACACTAATGATGATGAGTGCCTAATGGGAGTGTCACTCCCAACCCTGTTTTAAAATCACCTCATCAGGAGGTGGGGGAGGGACTAAGCTAAGAGGCTCATTCTTAGTCCCGAGCCCCAAAGGTGACCCTTTGCCATTGATGACAAAGGGGGAGAGATTTAAGTAAGGGGGAGATTTTTCAAAGAAAAGAGGAAAGCTTCAAGTCAGGGGGAGCAACACTTGAAGAGTTTGATTTCAGTTTTGGCTCTTGAAAGATGTGTTTTAGTTAAGGGTTGCCATCAATGACAAAGGGGGAGATTGTTGGCAATTTTGGGTACCTTGAGTACATTGCCTTTGCCTAAGTTTAGGTGTTGTCATTGACGTCAAGGAGCTATTGGTAGATGTTGTTTTTGATGTCAATGAGTTATTGGAGCAATTTGTTTTTATGTCTAAGGATGTGTTTTGATGAAGGTTTCAGTTGGTCAGTAAGTCTCCAAGAAATTCAAAGTAGCCCAGTTGCCAAAAATCCAAAAAAAAGATAAGTTAGAAAAAGTTTGCAGGCTGCTAGAAAAACTGTCGCGATTTTGTGACATGTTTGAGGAGAGAGAAAGGTTGGCCAAAACTGTCGTGATTTCGTGACATGTTTGAGGAGAGAGAAAGGTTGGCCAAAACTATCACGATTTCGCGACATGTTTGAGGAGAGAGAAAGGTTGGCCAAAACTATCATGATTTCGCGACATGTTTGAGGAGAGAGAAAGGTTGGCCAAAACTGTCGTGATTTCGTGACCTGTTTGAGGAGAGAGAAAGGTTGGCCAAAACTGTCGTGATTTCACGACATGTTTGAGGAGAGAGAAAGGTTGGCCAAAACTGTCGTGATTTCACGACATGTTTGAGGAGAGAGAAAGTTTGGCCAAAACTGTCATGATTTCGTGACATGCAGGAAGGCAGAGGCAAAGTGGGCAAAAGTGTCATGATTTCGCGACAAGTTTCGAAGAAGTTGTACGGATGTAGAAAGTGTCACGATTTCGTGACAAGTTGAGTTGGCAGTGTTGAGTTGCAGGAAGTGTCACGATTTCACGACAAGTTTCGAAGAAGTTGTATGGATGCAGAAAGTGTCACGATTTCACGACAGGTTGAGTTGGCAGCTTGTAGTTGGCAAAAGCGTCGTGATTTCGTGACATGTTCCAGTTTCACAAACAGTTGACAAGAAAGAGCTTAAGGCAGCGAAAGCGTCGTGATTTTGTGACATGTTTCATTTTTTCTAGTGCAAACCAAGAAAAGGATGAAGGAGCAAGAGGTGTCACGATTTCGCGACAGAGTTGCTGATGATGTCAGCTAAAGGCAAAGATGTCACGATTTTGTGACAGTAGCGGAGAAGAAGGCTTTGCAGTCCAGAACGTCACGATTTCATGACAAGAATCATGATGACGTCAGCAAGAGGCAAAGGTGTCACAATTTTGTGACAATAGCAGAGAAGAAGACTTTGCAGTCCAAAGCATCACGATTTTGCGACAAGAATCATGATGACGTCAGCAAGAGGCAAAGGTGTCACGATTTCACGACAGTAGTGGAGAAGAAGGCATTGAAGTCTAGAGTGTCGTGATTTTGTGACAAGAGTCATGATGACGTCAGCAAAAGCTGTAGTGTCATGATTTTGTGACAGCAAACCAAATAAGGTGTACGACAGACAAAGGCATAGCGATATCGCAACATGTTTGAGTGTCGCGCGAGAAAAGCTATAGCAAAGTAGATGCGGTTGAAGTCGACGAAGTTAACCTTGGCCGACAAAGTTTAAGGTTTTACAGCCAATGTGTTAGAAGATTGAACAACTGACTAAAGAACAAGATTTTATCTTGAGATTGTGAGTATTTCGATGATGTGTGCATTTGAAGTGTGGCATTCACAGAGTTAGTGCAAAAAGTGAGGTTCGAGTATCGAAAAGCAGAGAGTAAAGTTTGACTACAGCATTAGAGTGCATTTCGTTGAATCTTCTAAGTGTTAAAGACTATGGTGCTGTTTGCACGGAGAATGTGCTACTGTTGGTGAGAAGACTATGCTAAAATAATGAGCTGTTGTGATTGCACATAAGAGCATAAATTGCTGTGTGTTTGAATGCTACAGTGATTACGAAGACTATGCAAAGGGTGGAATTTGATTTAAGGACAGTTGTGATTGCAACTGTGTTCACGCAGTCTGTGTAAAAGAAAGCAAAGTGAGCAAAGTAGATGCTGCTGTAATTGTGAAACAGTTGTGAAGGACGAACGACAGTGAAAAGTTGTTCTCCAACCAAGTATAGAAAAGAACATAAGAAGAGGATAGAACTGTGCTAGACCGAAGGACTGCGTTTTGGTGCAGAAAAGAGGACCAGCTTGCTGTGACAGATTTGAGGATAGAGATCTCCAGCCAGAGCAGAGAAGACAGGTGTCTTCCATGGAAAGAGTTCCACTTGCTAAGGGCAAAAGAGATAGAGGTCTTCTAGAGGATCACTAGCCAAGAAGATTTAGGGGAAGGTGTCTCCTTTGAGCTGAGGCTCATAAATATTATAATCGGGAAGGATTCCCAGAGGTTTTGATATAACTTTTAGTGGAAAAGTTGTATCCGTGAAGTAGCCCACCTTGGGTGAACCACGTAAATTGCTATGTCTTATTGTGTGTTGCTTCTTATGCACTGTTTTACTGCTATTATTACTGCTATCTTATTCTGCATGTTAATGGTTTGAAAGCTATATTGATAGATAAATTGAAAAGAGGTATTATACTGTTCACCCCCCCTCTTAGTATAAGCTTGTGTTCTTCGAGAGGAGTATGGATAAGATGGTTATGACATTGAAACTTATTGCATCATCGCACATGATCACATGCATATTTATCCATGGAAGGCCAATAATACCCCATTTGAAGGAGATTTTTGGCAATAACATTGCTACTAAAATGGTCTCCACATGAACCTTTATGAGCCTCACTAAGAGGAATATGGACTTCATCGAAGTTAAGACATCATAAAAGGATACCTTAAAAGAACATCGATACAATGATTATCGATTATGATGAATCGATACACTCTTTTGTGAAAAATCTTACGTTAATTTTGATCTAAGCCATAAAGAATCGATCCATCTTAAGAAAATTAAATATGTCAGTATAACATGGTTCATATGGGACATATTCGATGGTCAAAACATCTAACAAGACAAGAGAAGAACCAAACGATGTAGGCTCCTAGAGTTATTTAATGACAATCAATGCTTGATCATATTCCAACTCTAAAGGAAACAAGAATGCAGTAGTAGCTATGGCATTCGCATGGCGGTTTAAGGATCTAGGGACAGACTCTATGGTTACCCGATCGAAAAAGTACAAAAGCTTGGGGATAATCTCCTTGTATGGTTTAAGTTTATCCTCTCGATTATGATAAACATTGTTAATTTGATTGACCATAAGTTGAGAATCACCAAAGAATAAAAGGACTCTAACCTACAAAGATAAGGCTATTCTAAGGCCAAATACCAAAGTTTCATATTCTACAATATTGTTCGTGCAAGAGAAAAAAATCTTGAAGAACAAGGGGATGAGTTGTTTTTGTGGTGTAACTAGAATAACTCTAGCACTAGCACCCTTCATGCAGTAGGCTCTATCAAAAAATAAAGTCCAAGACTTTAGATTTTTGACTTCAACATTGAAGCACTGATAGAGAAACTCAACAACCAAAGGATGAGTAGCTTCTAAGGAAGCGAAGGCTAATTGATCATCAATTACCTAACCCTTGATAGCATTTTGACCTATGAAGGTTAGGTCAAACTCACTAAGAGTCAAAACCCACTTAGTAGATTGACCTGAAATGTAAGGTTTAGACATTAGATAGTGCAAAGGATCAAACTTTGCAACTACCAATGTCTTATGGCTAAACATGTAGTGTCTTAGCTTCTAGGAAAGCAAACACTATGGCAAGGCAAAGCTTATCTATGGGAGTGTACCTAGTTTCATAGCTAACCAAAGTTATACTAATATAGTAGATAGGTTGCTCTTTGTTTTGATCATCATGTTGGGCCAACATGGCCCCTAAAGCATGAGCTGTAGCAGCTATGTAAAACATCAAATGCTTACCAAGTATAGGAGGAACTAGAATAGGTGGGAAAGTGATATACTGTTGGAGGTAATCAAAAGCTTTTTGACACTCGAAATCCTATTGGAAAACAATATCTTTATTAAGAATCTTAAGAAAGGGTTGACACTTATCAGCTAACTGGCAAATGAACCGTTGAATAGCCTAAAGCTTACCTTACAAGATACGTAGTTCAGTTAGGGTGCGGGGATGAGGTATGCCAATGATAGTCATTATCTTAGCGAGGTCCACTTCAATACCTCACCTAGAAACTATGAAGCCTAACAACTTACCATATGTGACTCCAAACACACACTTAGCGGGTTTAAGATGAACCCAAAAATTTCAAAGCCTTTCAAAAATTTGCCTTAAATCATGAACATGATCCTTTAGTTCTTTGGAGTGACCTAAAATATCATCCACATAATCTTGGAGAATATCATGCATCATGTCATGGAAAATATAAGTCATGGCCCACGTATAGGTGGCACCAACATTTTTCAAGCTAAAAGGCATGACTTTCCAATAGAAGGTACCCCATGGAGTGATGAATGTTGTCTTGGCCTGATCTTCAAGGGTAATCATAATCTGATTTTATCCTAAGAAACCATCCATGAGCAATAAAATACCACATTTGATGATGAAATATATGATCTAATCTATGTTGGGCAAGGGAAAATAATCCTTGGGACATGCTAAGTTAATGCATTGAAAGTTAGTACATATTCTGATTAACCCTTCCTTCTTAGCCATAGGAACGATATTACATATCCAATCAAAATAGTCGATAGCTTTTATAAAACTGATGTTAAGGAGTTTTTGGAGCTCATCCTTGAATAAAAGGGTGACTTTAGGATGCATCTTCCTAAGTTTTTGCTTAACTGGTTTAGCGTTAGGATTAACTACCAAATGATGTATAACAAGGGAGGGATCAAGCCCTGATATGTCGACATATGACCAAGCAAATATATCTTGAATTTATTTTAATAAATTATTCAATTGCTTCTGCTTGTCCATGGAAAAGGTTTTACCTAGCTAAAGGATTCTAGAGGCTTCCTTAGGATCTATGTTCACATCTATGGTATTGTCAATGAGAATGAACAACTCATACTCAAGAGGAGGTGGGACAAGAATCACTTCTAGTTGCTCAAGGTCCTTGGGAGACATAGAACCAAAGTTCTCTTGAGAACTAGAAGACTTAACTTGCATAGCACAAGGGACATACCCATCAAATTAGATATCATTCCAAGGGATATCCTCATAGTTGACATACTAATTTTGGATTATGATCAATAGATAAGGAGAGGGTGGCCCCTCATCCTCAACACTCTACTATAGATCTTGATGAGATTCATCTAGAATATGATCTTGATGAGAAGGATTGACTTGATCTAGTGATGAGACATTGATTAATGGTTTCTCTCATGTTTAAATTTTCAAATTGCTTAGTTATATGAGACAAGGGACCTAATGAGAGTGACTCAGATGGAGTTTATTGAACTAGTGAACAATATTCAAATGGATGAGGATCACCCAAAATGGTGATAAATTGATTTTTAAATTCAAATTTTAAACATTGATGAAAAGTAGAAGGGATGACCTTCATTGCATGAATCCAAGAACATACAAGAAGCATATTAAAATATGTAAGGCAAGACACCATATATAACAATGTATCTAAAATCTTGGATCCAACCTTAAAGGAAAGAGATATAATGCTACAAGCTTCTTGGGACTCACTGTTGAAAGCTTTGATGATGTTATCAGATTTATTTAAGTCTTCCTCTTTTAATCCAAAATTCTGGAAAAATTGATAAGTGCATAAATTAAGGGAAGAACCATTATCAATCATAACCCTCTTGATAAAGGTTTCCCAAATAAATGCAGTAATATATAGAGAATAATCTCTATGTGGGTTTGAGGAAGAAATACCATCATCCAAGAATGTGATATGATGTATCCCAAGAGAACTTACAACATTGGCCATGACACTAACGGAGATATATGTGGGGATAGATCGTTGTATTAGAAACTTCAACAAGACCTTCCCATGAAGGGGAGGTTTGTAAAAGCTCTAAAAGGGGAATCTATTTTGAAGAACTCATATCCTATTGAGAATGCTTGATCTATCGACTCTATGCTTATTGATCTAAAGTTTCTACTATCATACCAACTAGATTATCGTGGGGAGGTGGTACATTATTATAAGATACTTGATTAGCTACCTTTTTTCCATTATTTTTATTAGTCGTAGGTCATTTTTGAGTAGGAGATTGATTCTTAGAGTGAGAATATTCTATAATAAGGCATCCTGCATCAATTAAGTCCTGAACCACATGTTTCAACTTCTTACAAGAATTTTGCTAGTGTCCTACACTATGATATGCACAATGTTGACCTACCTTATACCAATTAGTTGTAGTATCAGGTTACCTTATGGGAGGTAACTCAACCATATTAGCTTCCAAAATATGCTTTAAAACCACTTTCATAGACATGTTAAGTCTCATGAAATTCCTTTGTGGAGGTTTCTAAAGTATCATCTTTCGTAGTGTGTTAACAATCCTTCTATCAATTACATGCTTTCTATCAATTATACCATTTGCTATCACATGGTTATTATTATACTAATTTTTTGTGGTCCTATCTTCTTTCACTTTAAGCTATCCTCTTCTAATAAGAGTCTGTTCCACTTTCCTTGCTAACTCAATTACCTAATCAAAATATGTGATATTTGTAGTTTCTAATGCATAAGATAATTGTTCTTACAAATTTCCAATTAATATTTCAATCATATCTCAAGTGTCCAACTAGACTCCTCCAACAAGACAATAATTTTGAAAAAATTTCCTCTTTATCTTGTTTTAGATTATAAACATCTTTCATGGTTACATTCTTCTCAATGTAAGCACCAAACTATTGAACAAATAATTCAGCAATCTCTTCAAAATTTCTTAAGGAATGATTGGGGAATTGATAATACCATTCTAATGCCACGCCAACAAGACTCTTAGGAAACATCTTTAGTAACAACATATCATCATATATAATATCATGACAAGATGTTCTAAACCTTATTAAATGATCAATTGGATCTTTTGTCCCCTTGTATATAGGTAGAACCAACATGGAAATATTCTTGGGATTAGGTCTAGCGACAACAATAGGGTCTAGGGAATGATTCCTAATATTTTTATAGTTGTAGGTGAAATTAGAAGACATAATCATCTCCACTTTTGAAACCAATTGTTTCACCATATTTGTTAAAACTTGCACCTCAAGATTATTGCTTTGTAATGCCCCTAGATTCCCTAAGGGATACAAGATTATTGCTTTGTAATGCCCCTAGATTATTGCCTTCAAGATTATTAGTTTTCACCCCATTGTTTTTGAAAAATTTAATTGAATTGATGTCTAGGTGAGCTTAGGGTACAAGGCCCAATTTTTGATGATTCCAAGAAATTAGGGCTTGGATTTAATCTAAAATTTTGACTTGCAAAAGTGTTGATATTTGTATCTTGAAGGCCAAGTTATAGTGGCAATGGTTTAGATTGAGCATTTTTTAATATTTTCAAAGACTTAATTAATTGAATTTCATTTCAGTACTGCTCCAATTTCCTTGCCCTGCATTTGGATGTAAATTGATATGGCCATAACTTGAGCTAGAAGACTCCATTTGAGCTAATCCAAAAATTTGGGGAAAGAGCTTGATCCAATATTCATAATGGAACTAAATTTTGATAATATCATATGGAGCACACAAATATCTTGAAGAGCGCACAAAGGTCTTGAAGGGCGCACGAGTTTGTGTGCCCCATTTTCATGCACGCACATTTACATCCAAATTTGAAGGGCTATATATCATGAACCGGGAGTAATTTTTTGATGATCTCAACTGATTTGGATACCCATTTGGCCCTTTTAGACACCTACAAAATTTAATCAAATTCTAAGAACTTTAATTTTTACCCTAATTTTGAGCACGCAAAATACCGAGGGACATGTGAGTTCTTGTGCCCCATGTTAATTTAATGAGTCCCACATAAATTTCATGCACCCCATTTTCCTATGTATCACACCAAGGTCCTTAAGGGTGAATGAGTTTGTGCACACCATTTTAAAGTCGTGCGCCCCATTTTTGCACGTGCGCACATTTACGTCTAAGTTTGAAGGGATATATATCATGAACGGGAAGAAATTTTTTGATGATTTCAACTGATTTGGGTATTCATTTGGCTCATTTAGATACCTACAAAATTTCATCAAATTTTGAGAACATTAATTTTTGCCCTAATTTTGAGCGTGCAAAATCCCGAGGGGTGCGCGAGTTCGTGCGCATGTTAATTTCATGTGCCCCACATCAATTTTGTGTGACCTATTTTCCTATGGAGCACACCAAGGTCCTGAAGGATGCACGAGTTCGTGCACCCCATTTTAAAGTCGTGCGCCCCATTTTTGCGCGCACACACATTTACGTCTAACTTTGAAGGGCTATATATCACGAATGGAAAGAAATTTTTTGATGATTTCAACTGATTTGGGTACCCATTTGGCCCATTTAGACACCTAAAAAATGTCATTGAATTGTGAGAACTTTAATTTTTGCCCTAATTTTTAGCAAACAAAATCTCGAGGGGTGTGCGAGTTCATGCGCCCCATGTTAATTTTGAAAGCCCCACATCAATTTCGTGCATCCCATTTTCCTATGGAGAGTACCAAGGTCCTGAAATGCACACAAGTTCGTGTGCCCCATTTTCGCGCGTACACATTTATGTCCAACTTTGAAGGGCTATATCTCACGAACGGGGATAAATTGTTTGATGATTTCAACTGATTTGAGTACCCATTTGGCTTGTTTAGACCCCTGCAAAATTTCATCAAATTTTGAGAACTTTAATTTTTACCCTAATTTTGGAGCATGCAAAATCCCGAGGGCGCGCCCCATGTTAATTTAGTGCAACCACGTCAATTTTATGTGTCTCATTTCCCTATGGAGTGCACCAAGGTCTTAAAGGGCGCACGAGTTCGTGCACCCCATTTTTAAGTTATGCGTCCCATATTTTAACAAAGAAGCAGGTGGACAGTCGGTCGTGTAGAGGCTTCCAACAAAAATTGAACACGTGTATTGAAATAAAGCAAATATATTTTTATATACATGGTACTGCTGATGGCATCTGTGAGTGCAGGACAATTATGAAAGGATAAAGAAATGTTGGTAGGATCAAAAGGAGAATGAACAAGAAGTGGGGCTTAGTTCACCAGGAGCACACGAGCCGAGTGCAGCACAACTGCCAGCCCAGTGTAGCGGGGGAGATGATACGCAATCACAGCCACCACCTACATAGACAGAAGGCGTGGGCTACATGCCCATTTTTTATTACATCCTACTTTTGGAGGGAGCGAGATTGATCTAGCTAGAGAAAATGGTTATAGCTTCACTCAGGCAACCTGCACTATATAAAGGAGAACACTACAACAATAGATTTTCATCAAACCTCTAAGAGAGAAAAGCCCAGGTATAAGCCTTGTCTAGTGTTTTAGTCGTATTCTCCTTGTGTTCTCTATCTGTGTTTTTCATCACCCTTTCTTTTTGCCATTTCCAGGGACTACCAGAGAGTGCTGTTCACCGAGATCATTTCCTGTGGACGTGCCAGAGTTGGAGATCCTTACGTCACTGCAATTAGGACGAAGGGAGATCACCCCTTTTATGAACATTCAAACTGGGGGTTTATTGTGAATCATTGACATACAAGACCCCAACACTTTGTTGGGCCTGCTTTATGTAAATATTATGGATATTAATATAAACTCCAACTATTCCTTTGGCATCTTCTCTGTGTATGGTTTGTGTAATGCTCATTTATGTGTTCTTGTAATCAAAATATGTGTATGACACTTTATCTTCACTAAATCATTTTCTTTCATTACATCATTCAAATGAATTTAAATGAACTAGTTTTTCTATCTCTTTCCTTTCTATTTTATTTAATATAAATCTGCTATGACTACCCAATGGATAAGGCACCGGTCTAGACTTAATATGCTTCATAATTGATAGGTTTGGTCATTAAAATTATCAAAGTAATATAAAAATGTTTTGTCTGGCATAGTGGGTATTTGCACCATAAAGGTCTAACAGATTAACCCACCATTTGGGGGTTTCCTTACCCAACCTAGTCTATCTAGAGCTTTCCACGTAATATATTCCTAGGTTAAAGAGGTGGATAAGCCAGAATCCACAGTGCTGGTTGTGATCTTTAGAGTATCCCATGATGTGACAAACATCTGAAGGGTAAGCGAGAAAAATCCACAACAATTTTTGACACCGTTGTTGGGGACTAACCTTCCACTAAATATCTGCAAAGTCTCCCTGATTCTTTTTGTTTTCCCTGTGAGATTTAGAGTTATTGGGCTGAGCAATCTTGGCCAGAGTGCACTCCTGTATTCATTACTTTACACTTTGTGCTGGCAACTTTGGAGAACCCATCATCAAGAAGAAGGAGTTGATCTGGCGGCCATAAGAAGTAGCGAAAAGGAACTCTTCCCCGAACTTCCAGATCCATAGGTACTTTTCCATATATGTAAGATTAGAAAGGAACTTTCACTCTGTTCCTTTAGATAAGCATCATAACAGTAGTACTAATTTTTTTCTAAAATTCTCCATTTATCAAGTACTATTTTGTCTATTGTACCTCCTATGCCAAGGGGCCCAGTTACAAAAATGGCCAATCATATATTAAACAATTGGTGTACAAATAGATATAGGCCTTTTATCTTACCCCCAATATTAAATCCATTACCCCCTAAGGCCCACAAATACATACCCAAATTCTTGGGGGATAACACTGTAACTAGGGAAGACCACATTCAAGATTTTATGTATGCCATGGATAGATTGGAAGTTGAAGAAGAAGATGTGGCTCTTAGGCTATTTTGGTAGACCCTAGAGAAAGATTTTTTAGATTGGTTCAATAGTCTTCCCTCACATTGCATATTGGGTTTCCAAGAAATGGAAGAAGCCTTTTTAGAAAAGTATGATGAGGAGAGAAATATACGTTCACTCATAACTGAATTGGCTACAATGAAAAAATGGAAAAATGAATCAACTAATGACTTCAACAAAAGATTCATCAAGGTTAAGGACAAAATTTTCGATAAGTTAGCTCTCGATGATCAACGATCCATTTGATTTTATAAAAATGCTTTTTGTACAAAATTTAATCATGAACTATGGAAAGAGCAAGTAAACACTATTGATGAGTGCATGAATAAGGCTATTCACGTAGAAAGGAACATGATCAATAGTAAATTCCTGTTATATTGCCCTACTTGTAGTTCACCTCATAAACCTTCTAGTTGTGCCATCTATTTAGCTTCACACCCTAGTCTGAACCTCAAGGATCGGCCTAGTAAAGCAGTCAGGACCAATTCAGATTGCAAGGATAATCACACTAAATCTAAAGGAGATATTGAGGTCTATTGAGAACAGAGAACTTTAATATTTAAAATAGAGCAACTTAATCTTGAAACCTCTAATGTCATACTTGATAAATCCAAATGGAAACCACTTATTGTAGTAATGGATATTTTTCAATAAATCCATGCCATGGACTTTGAGAGTATAATAGATGAGATGAATATTCCTAATATGGGTGAGATGAGAGAACAACACTTAGATGTAGAGGCACTATCAAACAAAATAGTGTAGAATGAAGAAGAAGAAATTTATAAGGGGGCAACAATTAATAATGATGAGTCTAAAAATGGGGGTCCCTTTAAGTCCACTACAGAAGAGAACCACAAAATATAATGGATTTATGACAAACCATGGATTGAAGGAGATATCAATGTCTACCTTGTCAATAATGAGCAAAGGGCTTTGTTTCCCAGAAAAGAACATCATCATCAAGTTCCTGATGAAAGTTTTGATGAAAGCCAACAAGATCAACCTGTAATAGTAGAAATTATAAAAATCCTTCAAACTGATGATTTCAACATATTAGAAATGCCAGAACAACATTCAAAGGAAGAGGCATTGACCAACAAAACTGTGGAGGTTGAAGATGAAAAAGTAGATGAAAGGCCAATTATTGGGGATGATTTATCCAAAGATGTAGTTCTCCTTGTGAAGCCCAATGTAGAGGTAGACCCTGAAATAGAACTGACTAATCACAAGCCTAAAAGTACAATTAATTCTGGAAAAGATATTGGTCAAAGAATCATAGTACAAAAGGAAGATGAATTTTCTATGTTTTATAAGCTTACTAATTAATCAGAAATGAGGCCCATCCATGTTTTCCAAAGATATATGATGAATTCAATGAATGACTAATCTATCTGTAATCATCCACCTGATAATAGAACTTCATGTAAAATCATAGTTGATCTGTTGAGTCTTTCTTTTGCAAATAACTATCTCCTTGTTTCTAGTGAAAAATAAGTCATATTGAAACAGGCCAAATCAGATGAAATCGATAAATTCATAGTACTCATTGGTCTAGAAAATGAGGTTGGTCCCTTTGTTGACTTCTCCATCATGTTCAATGACAAAGCCCTAGTCCTAGGTAATATTGCATCTGTTACCTTGTTTCAGAGTAAAAACCCCAATGCCCGACCCATCATTAGGAACCCCACAAGACTTGGCCAGTCTAACAAAAGATACATCATGAAAAGGACAAGGATAAAAAGAATGCATAAAGTTTGACCGTAGTCTGTTTTTCTCTGGAGTCATCAAGAATTGAGAGTGTATCTTAGGCCATCCATAAAAAAAACAAAAGGAATTTGAACTCACTCTACATCCTGAGGCCATTAAGCTCTTTTTGCAAAATGAAGCGTTACACTCCATCTTGTTATGGGTTTCACAAAAATTATCCTAGAAAAGCTGATTTCATTGCAAATATTCCAATGAGATAATTTCCCTTTTGTTTTTTCACCATCAGTATCCAACAGTGATTATGATTTTGTCTCCCTAAAATTCTTGTTGCACACTGCAATTTTGATAGACTTATTCTAATCAGTCAAAAAAAGAAGACCTAGAGTGAGGGCAGATGACACTGAGATCTGGTGTGCCAGGTTTTAGGCAATGGTCCAACAAGTCTAAAGCTAAAACAAATTAGGAGGAAGGTGCGGTGCATTATGCTAAAGCTTCACATCTCCCACATATTTTAAGGATATTCCAAGATCAAGAAGGATGAAGTCATCATTAGCAGGATACCTTGAGCTAAAAATACATACACTTTACTTCTTTAGCCTTACAGATTTCTAACCCAATGTGAGCTTTGTAATTCATCATAATCCTTCTCAAAAAGAAGAAAATATATAAATAATGCAAAGCAGCTATATGTTGGGGTATCTGGATAACCTCTATCGGGGCTATAAACGCTTGGCTAGCAGTAGAGTAGGTCTGGAAGAAATCAAGGTCATCTCCATCGGGGTTATAGACGCCTGGATAGCAGTGGAGAAATTTCAAGGCGAATATCTATCAGAGTGAAATACTTAATAGGCTCAACTCCTGCCAATATGGTGAATTTCTGACTGATCAAGGAATAAGAATGAATGCACAAAACACACACAAGCCTAGGCATGACACAACAACTTGCAAATATATCTGCCTTAACTCTATCTTAAGACATTGTTGACATATATGTTCCCCCATAAGTCAAAGTTCATCTATTTTTTTTTAAACTGGGTCATCAGATTTTATTGATCAAAACCAAGGTCCATCCTTTAGTATTTTTTCTTTGTTTTCCTTTTTGGCTTTTAGTCTAAATTTTTGTGGTCTCTTGATTGTCAACCAAAGATTCTAGAGTTCTTAGGAACATTCATGTGCCATTCATACTACCTGTCCCAGTCAGAGCCGGTGTTGTACCCCATTGTCACAACTTAGTTTTCACCCCATTTTTTTTGAAAAATTTCATTGAATTGATGTCTAGGTGAGCTTAGGGTGCAAGACCCAATTTTTGATGATTCCAGAGAAATTAAGGCTTGGGTTTAATCTAAATTTTTGGCTTGCAAAAGTGTTGAGATTTGTATCTTGAAGGCCGGGGTCTAGTGGCAATGGTTTAAATTGAGCATAAATTAATATTGTCAAAGGTTTAATTAATTGAATTTCATTTCAGGACTGCTCCAATTGCATCACTTTTGCCCTACATTTGGATGTAAATTGATATGGCCATAACTTGAGCTAGAAGAATCCATTTTAGCTAATACAAAAACTGGGAGAAAGATATTGATCTAATATCCACAATGGAACTAAAATTTGAGAATATCATATGGAGCGCACAAAGATATTGAAGAGCACACAAAGGTCTTCCATTTTTGTGCACGCACATTTATGTCCAAATTTGAAGGGTTATATCTCATGAAACAGGAGGAATTTTTTTATGATATCAACTGACTTGGGTACCCATTTGGCCCATTTAGACACCTACAAAATTTCATTGAATTTTGAGAACTTTAATTTTTACCCTAATTTTGAGTGCGTGAAATCCCGAGGGACATGCAAGTTCGTGCACCCCATGTTAATTCATGCACCCCAAATTAATTTTGTGCATCCCATTTTCCTATGGAACATACCAAGGTCCTGAAGGGCGCATGAGTTCGTGCGCCCCATTTTAAGGTCGTGCGCCTCATTTTCGCGCGTGCGCACATCTACATCTAGCTTTGAAGGGCTATATATCAGGAACGGGAAGGAATTTTTTGATGATTTCAACTTATTTGGGTACCCATTTTTCCCGTTTAGACACCTAAAAAATTTCATTGAATTATGAGAAATTTGTTTTTTACCCTAATTTTGAGCGTGTGAAATCCCGAGGGGCACGCGAGTTCGTGCATCTCATGTTAATTTCATGTACTCCATGTCAATTTCATGTGTCCCATTTTCCTATGGAGCACACCAAAGTCCTGAAGGGTGCACGAGTTCGTGCACCCCATTTTCGCGTGCACGCACATTTATGTCTAACTTTGAAGGGCTATATCTCACGAACGAGAAGGAATTTTTCAATGATTTCAACTGATTTGGGTACCTATTTGGTCCGTTTAAATGCCTGAAAAAATTCATCAAATTTGGATAACTTTAATATTTGCCCTAATTTTGAGCGTGCAAAATCTCGGGGGGCGGTTAATTTTGTGTGCCCCATGTCAATTTCGTGCGTCCAATTTTCCTATGGAGCACACCAAGATCCTGAAGGACGCATGAGTTCATGCACCCATTTTTCGTGCACGGACATTTACGTCCAACTTTGAAGGGCTATATCTCATGAACGGGGAGGAATTTTCGATGATTTCAACTGATTTGAGTACCCATTTGGCTTGTTTAGACCCTTGGAAAATTTCATCGAATTATGGGAACTTTATTTTTTCTCCTAATTTTGGAGTGTGCAAAATCCTGAGGGGTGCGCGAGTTCATGCACCCAATGTTAATTTCGTGTGCCCAATGTCAATTTCATGTGCTCCATTTCCCTATGGAGCACACCAAGGTCTTGAAGGGTGCACGAGTTTGTGCCCCCCATTTTTAAGTTGTGCATCCCATATTTTAACAAAGAAGCAGGTGGACAGTCGGTCGTGTAGAGGCTTCCAACAAAAATTGAACATGTGTATTGAAATAAAGAAAATATACTTTTATATACATGGTACCGCTGATGGCATCTATGAGTGCAGGATATTTACGAAAGGATAAAGAAAGGTTGGTAGGATCAAAATGAGAATGAACAAGAAGTGGGGCCCAGTTCACCAGAAGCACACGAGTCGAGTGCAACACAACCACCAGCCCAGGGCAATGGGGGAGATGATATGCAGTCACAACCACCACCTGCATAGATAGAAGGCATGGGCTATGTGCCCATTTTTTATTACATCCTGCTTTTGGAGGGAACGAGATTGATCCAGCTAGAGCAAACGGTTACAGCCTCTCTCGGGAAACCTGCACTATATAAGGGAGAACACTACAACAACATATTTTCATCAAACCTATAAGAGAGAAAAGCCCAGGTATAAGCCTTGTCTAGTGTTTTAGTCATATTCTCCTTGTGTTCTTTGTCTGTGTTTTTCATCGCCCTTTCTTTATGCCATTTTTAGGGACTGCCAGAGAATGCTATTCACCGAGATCATTTCCCATGGATGCGCCAGAGTTGGATACCCTTACATCACTATAATAAGGATGGAGGGAGATCACCCCTTGTTATGAACATTCAAACTAGGGCTTTATTGTGAATCATTGGCATACAAGACCCAAGCACTCTATAGGGCCTGCTTTATGTAAATATTATGGATATTAATACAAGCTTCAACTCTTCCTTTGGCATATTCTATGTGTATGGTTTGTGTAATGCTTATTTATGTGTTCTTGTAATCAAAATATGTGTATGATTATTTCTCTCCACTAGTTAATCATTTTCTTTCATTATGTCATTTGAATGAATTTAAATGAACTAGTTCTTCTGTCTCTTTCCTTTCTATTTTGTTTAATATAAATCTACTACGACTACCCAATGGATAAGGCACCGGTCTGGACTTAATATGCTTTGTAACTGATAGGTTTGGTCATTAAAATTATCAAAGTAATATAAAAATATTTTGTCTAGCATAGTGGGTATTTGCACCATAAAGGTCTAATAGATGAACCCACCGTTTGGGGGTTTCCTTACCCAACCTAGTCTGTCTAGAGCTTTCCAGGTAATCTATTCCTAGGTTAAAGAGGTGGATCAGCCAGAATCCATAGTGCTAGTTGTGATCTTTAGAGTATCCCGTGATGTGACAAACATCTGAAGGGTAAGCGGGAAAACACCACAGCAGATAGGTAGGCTATTGAACATGTACTTGGCCCATGTTGGAGGTATTGATACTATTGCAATATGTGGTATCTTGCTAGAGAGGATGACTAACATTTGGTGGAACAAAAGTAAAATTATTGATATTAGTAGATTAAGGAGGAAATTGAAAGTAATTTTGAGTGACACTACTAGTTGGAGGGACTTGTGGATTCCTTCCAATGTTGGTGGTTACAGTAGTGGCATAAGTTGGTTGATGGACCATATTACCATGATTCAAGGATTCAATCAAGGATTTGTTAGGAATATCTTGATGAGACAATCCAAATTCATTGAGTTGGGATTCCTCTTCTATAGCTTTATCCAAGATATCCTTATGATGCTTGTAAAAGCTCCAAACATGTTCAAAATATTTAAAGGTAAGGTTCCCATTGGGTCCCATAATAGGATCAAGGCTATTCTTAATCTCTTCATATTCCTCTTCTTCAAGATTATGATTCTCTTTATCAATTTGATCATCCTCTTGGAAGATCTCATCAGTCACCCACTCCCAAGGTTGGAAGCCATTAGGAGAGGGAGGAAGGATGGAGTGAGAAAGGAAGAAAGCTAAATACCAATGAAAACAAATGAAAGGTTTTAAGGTATTTTTAGATTTTTTTTTATCTAAACAAACAAAATTAGTGGTCTTAACTAAATTTTTTAAAAGAAAAACAAAAGGAAGAGGCTTCCTATCTTGGCCACTAAGACATGTCTTCACGTTGAGTTCACCAAAGATGTAGAGGGGGAAAACTGTTCACCAGCATATGATTCTCAGGGTTGGATCCACTAGGAGCCTTGAGGTGACCACGGTGGCCATTATAACTCTACAATCGGTGTGGGGTAGAAAAGGGTTCACCAAGAATGATTTTAGGACTCGCTCCAAGTTTGGGGGTGGAATATGTTTTATGTGTTCAATTTAGGGCAATCACCTATGTTTGGTCTTTCTATAGCTAAGCTATGAAATGAAAGAATAATGCAAGATGCAAGAATACAAGAGCTAACCCTAGAATGATTCTTTATTTGAATGATATCTAACCCTAAGATTGCAAAATGAAATCTTTGAGCAAGGGTTCAAGAGAAAATGCACAAACAATATTAAACCCTAAATGCACACTATATATTGTTTGTCCTTTCAAATTCCTAGAAAATCAATTAAATATTTTCCTCTTATATATGATCTAGGGTTTTGACAAAAACACAAATCATCGAAGAAAAAACTTAAATATTTATCAAGGCACTTGTCTCATTTGGTGGTTGATTCAAGATTTATCTTTCATCCAAAAATATCCCATAATTCCTATTTATAAAAAATAGCTTCACAAACACTTGAAAAATATGATCAACATTAGGGGGCCTGCTTAGGCCATTGTATGACAATGCTCGAAGGTATAACAGTCAAGCCCCCTAGGCCCTTTTAGTTGACCTTTGAAATATAAAAGTAAAAGTTGACCTTTAGAATATGGACAAGCAAAATAAAATGTAGCAGAATAGTATGATGAATAAAGTACATAATATTCTATTATGATAAAAATACAACATGAAATTCAAGCCTAGGGTTTGGAGATAGTAGATTGCCCCTAATCCCAGCTTGAGCGAAATCATGCTCCGTATGGAGCAGCCATGATTTTGTAGAATAGCAAAATCATACCCTAAAATTACCAGGCATGATTTTGCAATAGAAGAAGAAACCCTCAAATGATGTAGATGAAATTATGCAAAACAAAGATCTAACTAATTTGTAAATACAAATTAGTGAAAACAACTTAGTGGTAGTGAAAAAGCAAAAAAAAGGATGGATATCTTCAAGAGCATATTCCTCCTTAGGGTTTCAACACTTGTCCACCAAAAGCAACAAACACACAAGTAATGCCACAGAAGAGAAACTCCTCAATGGTTAGAAAGCCTCAACAAATCACTTTAGCTTGCTTGGAAACTTGAATTGAGCACTTGCAAAATTACTTCATAAAAGTCTCTTGCAAAAATATCTTAAGAACTTCTTGGTTCTTGGGGGAAAATAATACTTCAAACCCTCTATTTATAAGGGATTTGAAATAAAAATGGGTGGGAAAAACAAAGAAAGCCAACCTTAGAAGAAATCAACTTTGAAAATTAGGGTTTCCTAGGAGAAAATCCTAGCTATGTGAAATTGTGCCTCACAAGAGCTGACTACGATTTTGCATAAAGAGAAAAAAAAGAGGGAAAAAAGGGGGAAGGGAGGTCCAAAATTGTTAGGGCAAGTTGGAGGGTCTCCCAAAATATCTAGGAAAAATGACTCACTCAAGTGGGTCAATTTTTCGTGTCTACACTCTTCTCTAGTTTCTTCTTCTGATGTATTTTGTAATCATTGTAAAAATAAAGGACATACAAAAGTTGATTGTCTAGAGAAGAAAAAGAAACAATTGCTTATACAGTTTCTTGAGGAAAATTTTGAGGAGAAAACTTTGTAAAATCCCATAAGGACTTGTGGAGAATATTGTACTTATCTTGAGTTAGAAAGTCGACTCAATAATGTCATCTTACCCAATCACCGATCTTTTGCAAGAGGTCATGATAATCTATTTCATAATTTCTCAATGGATTGCATCATCAATAATGGATCATAGAAAAAACTTGATTGTGAAGCCCATTATTGATAAGTTGTAGTTGCCTACATGTCCTCATCCTTGTCCATACTCACTTGGATGGAAGGATAATGATACCGATTCCATGATCACTTACACTTGCACTTTGTCTTTTGCTTTTGGTCCTAAGTATGTAGACACTATTACTTGTGATATCACTCCTATGGATTGTTGTGGTCTATTGCTAGGTAAACCTTATTAATATGATAAAAGGGCTCAATATGATGCATACAAAAATACCTATACTTTTTAGCATGAGTAGTAAACTTTTCTTATTCATAGTATTCAACCCACTACACATCAAACTCATACTAATTTTCATTAGGAACAAAACATTACCTTAGTTTTTAACACCCCATAGTATGAGGACACATAAGCAAAATCTCTTTTTGCCACTTAGAATGTTGTAGCACTTAAGCAAAAGATTCTTATTCTTGCACATGTTCCTATTCCTACTCTTGTTCCTATTGATCCTACTCCTATAGTTGATCATATTGTTCCTCCTCCTTCTCCTCCTACTTTAGCTCTAGTTCTAAATTTTTTTCACACCATTCAACATCCTACCTCCTCCACATTGTAGGTTTTTTAGTTGTTGATAGTATATCCTCTCATTCTTCAACAACAATAATCCATGCACTAGCATCCTCTTCAACTTGGAGGTAGCTCTTGGTTCTACATGGGCACTCATCATTATGGAGATCCACCATGTCCACTTGGGTTCTTTTTAGCTTTCACATTCAATATCATCTTCCTCCCCTTTGGTATGCATTACAATCCAATGGTTTTATGGTTGGGAAGAATGTAACTATTTTTTTTTAAATTTAGCAAAAAATCCCTTGTGGGGCTGCCTTGGTTTGAGAAACCATGAATAGGGGGTTCTACACCATCAAAATCACCAGAGAGTCACGCTCGATCCTGACCTTACCAACATAATAAATTGGATTTTGGACACCCAATGTGTGTTTGGTAGGGTGGAGATTTGAACCAGGGACCTCCATTGGAGGATTGCCCTACCATCTCCAACTCACCTACAACACGTGGGTTATTTAACTATTAATTAAACTTAGGTTTAATTAATACTAATTAATTATTTTTAATAGGCTTAGATTTGATTTCACATAGATTTTATTCTCAAGCCTCTTGTCAAAAGATTTTCATAAATGTAGCCTTTTGATTATCAGAGCTATAGTTTTTTTGCATCCTTATGTAAATCCATCCATGGTTTTTTCCCATGGGCTTTGATTCTTTGGTGGTTTTGTAAAGGTTTCCTAGCCTATATATTCATGATTTGATCAATGGAATTTCAAGCAAGTTCATGGTCATCTTGTCTCTTATTTGTCCTTAGAACTCGTATCAATAGTCGCTCCAAAATCATAGACCTCTAGGCAAAGACCACCTACTCATCATGCATTAAAGTGATAACCTCCAAAAAACTTGATTGCATCACCCACATGTTGGTGTCCCCCAATAATACCCCAAACACCAATGAAAATAAAAATACTGTCACTCAATCCAAATGACTCTCCTGATACATGACATTGATGTTAATTATATATTGGATTACAAAGAAAAGCACATTTTTCTATCAAAAACTACAAACATCGACTATGACCTATTGGACATTTTGAGTAAATGAGTTGTCATTGATGTCAAGAGTGAGTGGTCATTAATGTCAAGAGTCAGTTTCAGTGAGCAGTGCAAGGAGAAGCAGTTCCATAATCAATGCAAAAAGGAGAGTCCAATTGTCATTGATGTCAAGAGTGAGTGGTCATTGATGTCAAAAGTCAGTTTTAGTGAGCAGTGCAAGGAGAAGCAGTTCCGTAATCAGTGCAAAAAGGAGAGTCCGCTTCCATTTGGTCAGATCCGGTTCCAGGTAGTCAGATGTGGTCCAAAGTGAAAAGAAGAGGCCCAAGCAAATAATATTAATATTTTATTATAATATTAAAAGGGAAATTTAAATTAATTATAAATTAATTAATATAATTTTATTATAAATTAATTTATTAATTAATTTAATTAACTTCCAAAGTTATTTAAGTTAATTATAATTTAATTATAATTTAATTATAAATTAATTTTTATTAATTTAAATAACCCTAAAGAGGGTTATAAGGCTAAGTTAAAAATTGAATTTGAAATTTGATTTAAAGCATCGACATTTTATGGCACGAGGCATCATGTATAAAAGGTGGTAAAAACCTTTGCCTTACATCCCCATATGCTATCGATCGATTTCCTAAGCTCCAAAGTATTGTGCGTAAAAAGGGAGAAAGAGTTTTCATGTTTTGAAAGGTCTCCGGTGGTAGAAGGATTGAAAAATAGGAGCGAGGCTCCTCTTACCTTGCACAACGCTATGTAGCGTAGTTGGCAATGACGGATGGTGCTAAGTCTTGCGGTAGGCAAAGTGTGCAGGGTTCAAATCCTATCGAATTCATTTTGCAAGGTAGTGAGGGCATTTTCATTTTTGAGTAGTACCGAACGAAGGGAATAAAGGGAGGCTTGTGCCTTCCCTTCCCCATGGAAGCGCTTAGCCCACGTGGTGGGCTAGCGCCTTGATAAGGCATTCGATGGGAGTGGTCTCATGTTTGAAATCCATCGAGGCCTTTTGGCTAGTGTTAAGGTATGCACTGATGTCATTTGTCTTGGTCGCTTGATTATTTCGGATGTGCTAAGGTTGAGAAAAATAAAATATTTTTGATGGTTATAAAGTTTAATTTTTGCCTGAATCAATTTGGATATTGAGTATTTGAGGGAGTTAAAAGGGTAGGCAATATTATTTTGAAAGGTTAATTTTTGGAGGTTGATTAATTTAAGTTGGATATTATAAGGAGCAATTGAGTAATTATTTTTATGTATGATTTGATGATTGCTAATTTCAAGGAGTAATAAGGTGTATTTGAGTTTGATTATTTTTGTGTAATTGAGAAATATTTTTGAGAGAGTGTTAGTGTGATATTTTGTCATCTAACCATTGAAATTGGAAAAGAAGAAAATTATGATTGAGATACGTTTTTAAGGGTACTTCTACATCAAAAAAAAGGTATGGGCACATCTTCCTAGTGAGTTATTGTTGAATGTTGTGAATGCTAAGTTGGAGTGAAAAGGGTTGTTTTATAAGCATTGTTGAGTTTGGTTTTTCTGGAATGAAAGTTGATTCTAGAAACCTTGTTTGATAAGCATTGTTGGAAATATTGAGTAAATATTTCATATGATTGAGCTAGGGTTTGTGCAAATAATATGAGTATCATTGTTATGTGAAGTGGTGAGCTATATTGAACTAGGGTTTGCAAAGATTAAGAGTATCATTGTTATGTGAGGATTGTTTTATTAACATTGTTGTTGAAGTGATTGGTTGAGTGAAGAACTTGAACTAGGGTTTGCAAAGATCATGAGTATCATTGTTATGTGAGGATTACTTGATAAGAATTGTTGTTGAAGTGATTGGTTGAGTGAAGAACTTGAACTAGGGTTTGCAAAGATCATGAGTATCATTGTTATATGAGAATTACTTGATAAATATTTTTGTTGAAGTGATTGGTTGAGTGAAAGTGATTGAGCTTAGTTGAGTGGATGTGTTGAAGTGATAGTTCAAGTTTTATGAAACAAATTATTCCATATTCTAAAATTATTTGAGAAAGAGATTGAGTGTTTGTGAGTGTGAAACATATTGAGTCTCTAACAATTCTCTATATGTTTCTGTGGTAAAAAGAGAGATTGAAAGTGATTGAGCATTGTGGTGAATGTGAAGCATATTGAGTCTCTAACAATTCTCTATATGTTTCTGTGAGATTGAACAAGTTCTAGTGAGGACTTGTTGAGCATATTTGAGGCAAGTCTTAGAGAAGACTTATGGATAGATTTGTGTGAGCTTTTGTGGAAGCTTACAATACAAATTTGAGGACAAAGATTGAGAACATATTGGACAAGTTCTAGTGAGGACTTGTTGAGCAGATTTGAGGTAAGTCTTTGAGAAGACTTGTGGATAGTTTTGTGTGAGCTTTTATGGAAGCTTACAATATAGATTTGAGGAAATGGATTGTTGAGCAAATTGGACAAGTTCTAGAGAGGACTTGTGGACATATTAGTGTGAGCTTTTGTGGAAGCTTACAAGGCAGATTTGAGACAAGTCTTTGAGAAGACTTGAGAGTAGAGTTGATTGATTGATTTGTTCAAACCTTGAGTTAAGGTTTGGGGCAGATCCAATAGAGTTTATTTGTGATTAAGTCAAGCTTTGTGTTAAGGCTTGAGGATAGAGATTGAGGATATATTTGTGCTAGATCGAAGGACTGTGTTTAGTGTAGATTAGAGGACATATATTGAGCATATTTGTGCTAGACCGAAGGACTATGTTTAGTGCATATTTGAGGATAGAGTTTGGTGCATATTTGAGGATAGGTTTATGCTAGACCAGAGATAGAGATTGAGAATATTTGTGCTAGACCGAAGGACTGTGTTTAGTGTAGATTTGAGACAGAGATAAGAGTAAGCTTTGGAGGTGACAGAGTATAGAGGATGATAGTATCCAGTGGATAGAGATCCATTAGCCAGGGTAGTGAGGATAGGTCTTTTGAGTGAGGATAAGAGTCTTTAGTGGATAGAGATCCATTAGCTAGTGTAGTGGAGGCAATAGTTCTTCTAGAATATCACTAGCCAGAGCAGAGGAGAAAGGAGTTCTCCTATGGATAGAGATCCACAAACCTAAGGATATTGGTGTCTCCTATGGATAGAGATACACAAACTTGATTAGGGGATTAGTGTCTCCTTTGGACAGAGGTCCATAAACATTGTAATAGGGAAAGGTTTCCCAAGAGATTTGTTGAGAAAATTTTAGTGAAATATTTTCTTTGTGGAGTAGCCCACATTGGGTGAACCACATTAAATTGGTGTCTCTATTATGTGTGATGATTTGTGCATTGCTTTGGTTACTACTATTGATATTGCCATTTATTATATTGGATAATATTGTTTGGGAAAGAAAAGTAAAAAGTGGTCTTATACTGTTCACCCCCCCTCTCAGTATAAGCTTGTGTTCTTCAATTGGTATCAGAGTTGGTTCCTTCAAAAAAGGTTTAACAACTTGAAGGAAGATCTTACAAGAACACAAATGACAAAGAAAGGCAAAAGTAGAACCATGAGACACAATAAGAAAAGAACACACATGGTCATGAAAGAAAAGGAAGATGAATTCAATATTTTTGTTTTGGGAGGAATAATGGAAATAGATTCAAGATATGAATCAAGCAATGGAGAAAAGACTAGATTAATAAAGTTTTGTACCAGATGTAGGAAGTATAGGTCACCTTGCAGCTTATTGTTCACAAGAAGGTGAAGAATGTTTTGTTTGTGGTCAACTTGGTCATGATGCAAGTTATTACAATGGGTTTAGTAGCAGTGAAGATGAAGATGATACTTTCAAAATTGAAATCCTAGAGGATGGTTCAGAAAAGGATAACAAGGACAGTCAAAACAGGTATGAAGAAGAAACTCTACTTTGGAAAATAGAAGAAATTGAAGACCAAAGAAAAGAGAAAAATTTAGAAAGAGAGGAAGTCACTCTTAATGAACTTGTTGAGTTGAAAAGAGAGAACTTAGAGTTAAAGGCTCAAATACAAGAGGATGAGAAATCTAAGACAAAGCTTCTACAAGATCTCTCTGACTTGAAAGATAAGGTTGAAAAGGTAAGGAGAGTTGAAAAAGGTATGGTTGAACAGTCAAAGGTAAAAGAGCTAGAATATGAAAGACTTATTGTTACTCTTGAAGAATTAAAAAGGGAGAACTCAGGATTAAGGGTTCAAACTCAAGAAGATGAGAAAGCAAAAGCAAAGTTTCTACAAGAGCTCACTAACTTCAAAATTAAGGTTGAAGAAGCAAGGAAAATTGAAGAAGGTATGGCTGAAAAATTAAAGACAAAATATCTAGAATGTGAAAGATTAGAACATGAGATAGTTTCACTAAGGATGGAAGTGAAAGACTCTAAGGACAAGCTACACAAGGTTGAGAAAAATTCAAAGACCTTGGACAAGATTATCAATGCACAAAGATCATCAATCACCAAAATAGGACTTACTTTTGAAGAAGAACAAGGGAAACAAGAAGCAGAAAAAGGAGAGTCAAGCTCAAGAACCAAAGAAGAAGAAGCATCAAAAGAGAGTGAAAGAGAGAGTGAGACTTCTAAGGATAAGTTGGACAATAGAAATTTCAACAAGGAAAGGAACAATGCACAAATAAGGAACAAATGGAACAGGAAACAGGACAAGGTAGAAGAGACTAAGAGACCAATGGGGTCAAGGAAAGGTTTCTTCAATGGACGATGCTTCTCATGTCATAGGTTTGGGCACAAGGCTACACAATGCAGGACACATGAAAGATAGGAATATGGAAATTTTAGAAACATGCATCTCTTTCAAGGGTATTTCTACTCTTGTAATCAATTTGGTCACAAGACAATTAATTGTAGGGTTCATGATAGGAATGGATATGGCTTCACCAGGAGGAACTACAAGACATTTGCACCTTCAAGGAATCACAACATTAAGTGTTATAAGTGCAATAATGTTGGGCATATAGCAAGGTGGTGTAGAACAAAATTTCCAAAACTTCCAAGGACAGGCAAGAAAGAGGATTCTCAAAAGGTTAAAAAAGGTATGACTTCAAAGGTATGGAAAAATAAGGTGGACAAAAGTAAAGAGTAGTGTATGTTGGGAGTAGAGATACTCCCACCCCAGAATTAACCACCTCAAGAGAAGAGGTGGGGGAGGGGCTAAGCTAAGAGGTCCCAAGCCCCAAAGGTGACCCTTTGCCATTGATGTCAAAGGGGGAGAGATTTGAGTAAGGGGGAGAGATTTGATTTAAGGAGAGAAAATTGAGTCAGGGGGAGCAAAAATGAAAAAGGTTAAGGAAATTTGAAAAGATAATTGGGTTACCATAAATGATAAAGGGGTAGATTGTTGGAAATTTTGAGTAAATGAGTTGTCATTGATGTCAAGAGTGAGTGGTCATTGATGTCAAGAGTCAGTTTTAGTGAGCAGTGCAAGGAGAAGCAAACAAGAAAAGTTAGTGCATTGATGCAAGAGTGAGGGCATGAGCAAGAGTAGTTTAGTGAGCGGTGAAGGAGAAGCAGTTCCACAATCAGTGCAAAAAGGAGAGTCCGCTTCTAGTTGGTCAGATCCGGTTCCAGGTAGTCAGATGTGGTCTAAAGTGCAAAGAAGAGGCCCAAGAAAATAATATTATAATATTTTATTATAATATTAAAAAGGGAAATTTAAATTAATTATAAATTAATTAATATAATTTTATTATAAATTAATTTATTAATTAATTTAATTAACTTCCAAAGTTATTTAAGTTAATTATAATTTAATTATAAATTAATTTTTATTAATTTAAATAACCCTAAAGAGGGTTATAAGGCTAAGTTAAAAATCGAATTTGAAATTCTATTTAAAGCACCGATGTTTTATGGCGCGAGGCATTGTGTATAAAAGGTGGTAAAAACCTTTGCCTTACATCCCATATGCTATCGATCAATTTCCTAAGCTCCAAAGTATTGTGCACAAAAAGGGAGAAAGAGTTTTCGCATTTTGAAAGGTCTCCGATGGTAGAAGGATTGACAAATAGGAGTGAGGCTCCTCTTACCTCGCACAACGCTGTGTAGCACAATTGGCAATGACGGATGGTGCTAAGTCTTGCGATAGGCAAAGTGTGCAGGGTTTGAATCCTGTCGAATTCATTTTGCAAGGCAATGAGGGTATTTTAATTTTTGAGCAGCACCAAACAAAGGGAATAAAGTGAGGCTTGTGCCTTCCCTTCCTCGTGGAAGCACTTAGCCCACGTGGTGGGCTAGTGCCTTGATAAGGCACTCGACGGGAGTGGTCTCACGTTCGAAACCCACCGAGGCCTTTTGGCTAGTGTTAAGGTATGCACTGATGTCATTTATCTTGGTCACTTGATTATTTTGGATGTGCTAAGGTTGAGAAAAATAAAATATTTTTGATGGTTATAAAGTTTAATTTTTGCCTGAATCAATTTGGATATTGAGTATTTGAGGGAGTTAAAAGGGTAGGCAATATTATTTTGAAAGGTTAATTTTTGGAGGTTGATTAATTTATGTTGGAGATTATAAGGAGCAATTGAGTAATTATTTTTATGTATGATTTGATGATTGCTAATTTCAAGAAGGAGTAATAAGGTGTATTTGAGTTTGATTATTTTTGTGTAATTGAGAAATATTTTTGAGAGAGTGTTAGTGTGATATTTT
The DNA here is from genome assembly GCA_028583015.1 of Wollemia nobilis. Taxonomy (NCBI): domain Eukaryota; kingdom Viridiplantae; phylum Streptophyta; class Pinopsida; order Araucariales; family Araucariaceae; genus Wollemia; species Wollemia nobilis. Next base: position 4,831,091 of record JAQPPZ010016670.1, read on the forward strand.
GTCATCTAACCATTGAAATTGGCAAAGAAGAAAATTGTGATTGAGATAGGTTTTTAAGGGTACTTCTACATCAAACAAAAATGAAAGGTATATGTCGTTCACCGAGCGCTACAAGACAAACAAACTTAAGGTAGCAAAATTATCATTTGATTCACATAAACCTTAGAAAACATCATACATATATATAGTTGGGAGATATGGCGGTGAGGATGGAGGGATAAGGGAGGAATAATAGGTGGGAAAATCAGAGGAATAAGTGGAGGAAGAGTAGGAGGAATAAGGGGAGATAGAAGGGGAAAGGAAATATTCGAGGGGAGAAATAAAAAATCTTGTCGACAAAAATTTGTTGCCGACATTTTACAAATTCATTCACACTTGCAAGGTTTTTTTTTAAGCCACTTAGAACGTAGACACATTCACACTTGCAACACTCTCCCCATTAAAGTTGAGAGGACTGACTAGACAGTCTCTCAACTTTATAAATTGAGCTTTAGCCATGCCTTTGGTGAAGATGTCTGCAACGTTCTCCAAAGTGTGGCAAAATTTAAGCTCAACAATCTCTTGCTCCACCATGTCTCGAATGAAGTGATACTTCATATCAAAGTGTTTTGTTCTGCTATGGTGGACTGGATTATATGCCAACTGAATGGCACTTATGTTATCACAGTAGATTCTGGTTGGACCACTTTGTTGTTCTCCAATCTCTTCCAACACTTTTCTTAACCAAAGGGCTTGAGTACTAGCATATGTGACTGCTATATACTCAGCTTCTATAGAAGACAATGCTACAACTATCTACTTTTTGGAACTCCATGTAATTAGTCCTGACCCTAGACTAAAATAGTTCCCTGAAGTTGATTTCCTATCATCAAAGTTGCTGCCCCAATCACTATCACTGAAGCCTACAAGCTTGATAGTGTTACATTTATGGTAATGGATTCCAAAATCCCATGTACCTTTTACATATCTGAGAATTCTTTTAGCTGCTTGCAAATGCAGCTCAGATGGATTAGCCATAAATCGAGAGACAAGAGAAACAACATACTGAATTTCAGGTCTTGTGTTGGTGAGAAACATCAAACTCCCAACCATACTCCTGAAAGTGGTCACATCAACTTTTGGTGCTCCATCATTTTTGCTCAATTGGATCCCATGTCCAATTGGAGTTGCAACTGCTTTGCAATGCTCCATGGCAAACTTCTTAATCATGTCCCGAGCATACTTATGTTGATAGATGAAGATCCCTGTATCTGTCTGGTGAACTTCCATGCCAAGGAAGTAGTGCATTAAGCCCAGATCCTTCATCTCAAATTGCTTCATCATGGAGTGTTTGAACTCCATATTCATATTTTCATTACTACCCATAAATATAAGATCATCCACATATAAGAAAACAATGAGGATGTCTTTCCCTTCCTTTAGGTAGTAGAGAGTGGGTTCATTTTTGCTTCTGGTGAACCCATATTCTTGGAAATAGCCATCAATGCGAGAGTACCAAGCTCGTGGTGCTTGCTTGAGGCCATACAATGCTTTTTTTAGTTTATAAACAAGGTGCTCCTTACCTTGCTCTTGAAATCCTTGAGGTTGTTCAACATACACCTCCTCTATCAAGTACCCATTGAGAAAGGCACTTTTTACATCCATGTGTTGGATTTTCCAACCTTTGTGGGTAGCTAAAGCAAGAACTGTTATGATTGTCTCCTGTCTAGCTATAGGAGCAAATGTCTCCTCATAGTCAATGCCATACTTTTGTGTGAAGCCTTTTGCTACTAATATTGCTTTGTGTCTTTCAATGCTTCCATCAGCATTGAATTTGGTCTTGAAGACCCATTTACATCCAACACACTTCTTCCCTTTAGGAAGCTCTACCAACTCCCAAGTATCATTGTTTTTTATAGAGGTTATCTCCTCTTTCATGGCATCCTACCATATCTTCTGAGTACAAGCCTTATCATAGCTAGAAGGTTCAAGTTGTGCACTAGTCAACAAAGCATAGTTGACTACATCTCCCCGAGGTTCTTGGGAGTCATCATCTCCATACAAATGCATATTTTCAAGTCTTTGCAAAATTGAACTCATTTCACTAGCTTGACTTCTAGTATATCTTCTCTGAAAATTTTTATCCAACATCTGATAAGATGGATGATGTTGGAGTGTTCTCTTACCTCTGGATGGAGAATCAATATCCATCGGTGAAGAACTGATTGATCGTTGTGGAGAAGGACTTGGAGAAGCTATTGAGGAACTGGAAGTAGAATGTCTGCTTGGGCTTGGAGGGGGTGTGTCCTTGCCTTTCTTGGGTGACACCTGCTAAATTTGTGAAGAACCTGCATCATGGGACTCATCATCAATAAAAAATATTGGATGTCCCCATTCTCCCCCTTCATCAAAAATCACATCCCTGGAAAGAACAAACTTTCGGGTCTTCGGATTGTAGAGTCTATAGGCTTTGGTGGACTCACAATACCCTACAAAAATGCATGCTTGACTCTTGGGATCCAACTTATTTCTCTTCTCATTAGGAATGTGTGCATAAGCCAAAGAACCAAAAACTCTAAAATGTTTGACATTTGGTTTCTTGCCATACCATGCTTGGTAAGGTGTTATCCCTTTCAGACTTGAAGTAGGACTCCTATTCAAAATGTAGACACTGGTTCTGACTGCATCAACCCAATACATGTTGCTCAAATGCTTCGTTTGAAGCATTGATCTGGCCATTTCTACAATGGTGTGATTTTTCCTTTCTGCCACACCATTCTGTTGTGGAGTATAGGCAGTGGTGAACTGCCTTTTTATCCCATTTTCTTTACAAAATTTCAAAAATTCATTGGAAGAGTATTCTCCTCCTTTGTCTATTCTGAGATATTTTACATGATATCCACTTTGATTCTCTACATTTGTTTTGAAATCAATGAAGCAATCAAATGCTTCATATTTGTGTTTTAGGAAATAAACCCAACACATTCTAGAGAAATCATCTATGAAAATAAGGAAGTAAGAATTGTTACCAAGACTTTTTGTTTGCATTGGACCACAGATGTCTGAATGCACTAGTTGAAGTGGATAGTTGGCCCTCCATGCTTGTCCTCATGGAAACTTGGCCCTGGCATGCTTTCCCAAAGCACATCCTTCACAGACCTCCTTGTGATCCTGAATTTTAGGAAGTCCGATCACCATCGCTTGAGATGTCAACAATTTTAGACTGGTAGAATTCAGGTGACCATATCACAAGTGCCAAAGTACACTTGGATTTGCAATAGCAATGTTCTCCAGTTGAGCTCCCCCTGGCTGGCCAAAATTTAGGGGAAATAACCTGTTCTTGGTCATTGGAACCTGTGTGATGACTCTATTACCATTATTCTTGTCAAATATTACACATTTTCCCTCATCAAAAATAAGTTTATAATTCTTTTCCATAATTTGACCAACACTAAGCAGATTATGTTGGAGTTGAGGGGTGTAATAGATATCATTCACCTGTTTTATGCCTTCTTGTGTTGGAACCTCCATGGCTCCAATGCCTTCAACTGCCAATGACTTGTCATCTCCTAGCTTGATGCGTGATTTGTAGGAGAAATCCAGTGTAGCAAAGAGTTCTTCTTTGCCACTCATATGATTTGAACACCCAGTGTCCAAGATCCAGGTGTCATTCAAATTATGATCTGATTGGCCATATGAGAGAAAGAGATTAGATGTCCCTTCCTCTTCACCAAATTGGCCATACTGACTGCTTTGACTGCTGCTTCCTTGTGAGGACTTGGACCAACAGTCATGAGCAAAGTGACCTGGTTTGCCACAATTGAAACAAACCTTCTTTGACTTGTCACTTCCTCTTCCTCGACCTGGATTTCTTCCTCTGCTTTGTTGATTGCCTCTATTTTGACTTCCACCTCTGCTAGGAGATCCTCTGCTTAGATTTCCACCTCTTGGGCTGCTCTTGTCTCTGCCTCTTCACTGACCTCTTCTTTGGCCTCTGCCTTGGCCTCTACCCTCTTGAGATGTGAAGGCTTTGTCATCGCCTCTATAGCTGGTTGAAGGAGATTCCTGCAATCTCTCTTCATGTGAAAGTAGAGAACCAATCAAAGCATCAAAGGATAGTGCAGTCAAATCCTTCGATTCTTCAATGATAATTGCAACATGGTTCCACTTTGGAAGAAGTGTTCTCAACACTTTCTTCACCATAGTCTCTGGCTTGATTTCATCTCTGAGAGTGATCATTTTGTCTACTACTACTTTGACTCGCATGCAGTAGTCACCAAATTTTTTGTCTTCTTGCATCCTAAGATTCTCAAAATCTCTTTTCAAAGTTTGAAGCCTGACTTGCTTCACTTGATCACTCCCTTGGAAGCCTTCTTTCAAGGCCTTCCATGCCTCTTGAGCTATTACACAAGATGCAATTCTAGGAAAGATGCTTTTATCTAGGGCTTCTTGCAAATGGTACAGGGTAGAGGAATTATTTTTCTATGCTTCTTTCCTAGCTTTCCTATCAGCAACACTTAATGCAGTCCAGTCAGTAGGGGAGGGTTCTGTGTAACCCTCTTCAACTACATCCCACAAACCTTTACCAATTAGTAAGGTTTTCATATTTATTGACCAATACTCGTAATCACTACCATTGAATTCTAGAATTGGGAGACTTGTGTTTGAGGCCATAGCTACTACTTAAAAATAAACTTTGATTTGACTAATACAAGCAATTACAAAGCAAAGTAATTACAAATTCAAATCAAATCTTGTTTTTTTAATTCTCTCACTGATTGCTTGTTCTTCTTGTTGTGGATCTCCCAGTACTGGATGCCCAAAATTATCGACAATTGAATCCTCGTCATCACTGATGATGATGATTTCAGGGGCAACTAGTTTTGGTTCTGGATCTGGAGAGCATGGGGAATAACTATCACTAGCTTGTTCCTCTACTGAATCAGACTCCTCCACTCGTTGTCCAAATATATTGTCTTCAGAGTCAGCCTCGTAACCAGAATCAAGATTCCTTTGGTGGGCTATAACAACATTCTGCAACTGACTAAACACAACGTGCAGTCCATTTCTTCGAACTCGCTCATCAAATGACTCGGAAGTCTCTCTCCGTAGTAAAGAGCATAAAGTGTGGTAACACCTGGTAGACCCGATCATATAGCATCAAACAAAAACCCCCCACGCCCCCAAACAATTTTCACTCCTCCCCCAACAAACCCCCACCAAAAAAAAAAAAAAAAAAAAACCACTCCACTCAACACAAAAAACAAAAAAAAAAAACACCCCCAAAAAAAAAAAAAAAAAAAAAAAAAAAAAAAAAAAAAAAAAAAAAAAAAAAAAAAAAAAAAAAAAAAAAAAAAAAAAAAAAAAAAAAAAAAAAAAAAAAAAAAAAAAAAAAAAAAAAAAAAAAAAAAAAAAAAAAAAAAAAAAAAAAAAAAAAAAAAAAAAATTTTTAAAACTGCCAAGCGAGTTTGAACATGCGACCTCCGATGCCTCAATGGAGGCTATCAACCAATGTGCTCACGGATCCCTTTGAGAAAATAGACGACACCTCGTGCCTTTACTTTCCACTACACACTAGACAAAAATAACTAAAAAATATGTTTCGGTGAGAGTCTACGGGTTTCAAACCCTAGACCAATAGTCTACAAAGCTGTCGACTTTGCCATGCGGGCTACACAGTCCGACGGGATTAAAAGGCAACAATATAAATTGTAAATTAATCATGGCAATCAGATGTTAAAAAAAATAAAAATCCCACATGGACTGGGATAAAGGCAGACGAGTGATTTAAAAATGTGAACGCACGAATTTTGTATTGATTACCTTCTGGCAATCGACGGACCCTTTTGCCACCTCACTGACAAATCACGATGTGCCACATAGTGACCTCTCCACACTTGCCACGTCACCTGCCAATTGTTGCTCCACATTAGCAATTCAACTCAGCACCCACTATGTGTCAGTTTGCTCATACTGTGAACCTCATGTCGTCCACTACTGACTTCTTCATCAACTCCAACCGCATCAAAAAACATGTCTGATAGCTCCAACTCGAACTTTGTGTGACCTGCTTCATTTTTGTGCCCTCTTGGCACTCCTCAATTTTCATATCCCTAGCCCTGGTGCTCTAATACCAGATTGAGAGGTATATGCCATTCACCGAGCGCTACAAGACAAACAAACTTAAGGCGACAAAATTATCATTTGATTCACATAAACCTTAGAAAACATCATACATATATATAGTTGGGAGATATGGCGGTGAGGATGGAGGGATAAGGGAGGAATAATATATGGGAAAATCGAAGGAATAAGTGGAGGAAGAGTAGGAGGAATAAGGGGAGATAGAAGGGGAAAGGAAATATTCGAGGGGAGAAATAAAAAATCTTGTCGACAAAAATTTGTTGCCGACATTTTACAAATTCATTCACACTTGCAAGGTTTTTTTTTTAAGCCACTTAGAACGTAGACACGTTCACACTTGCAACAAAAATGGTATGGGCACATATTCCTAGTGAGTGATTGTTGAATATTGTGAATGCTAAGTTGGAGTGAAAAGAGTTGTTTTATAAGAATTGTTGAGTTTGGTTTTTCTGGAATGAAAGTTGATATTAGAAACCTTGTTTGATAAGCATTGTTGGAGATATTGAGTAAATATTTCATATGCTTGAGCTAGGTTTTGTGCAAAGAACATGAGTATCATTGTTATGTAAAGTGGTGAGCTATCTTGAACTAGGGTTTGCAAAGATTAAGAGTATCATTGTTATGTGAGGATTGTTTGATTAGCATTGTTGTTGAAGTGATTTTTTAAGTGAAGAACTTGAACTAGGGTTTGCAAAGATCATGATTATCATTGTTATGTGAGGATTACTTGATAAGCATTGTTGTTGAAGTGATTGGTTGAGTGAAGAACTTGAAATAGGGTTTGAAAATATCATGAGTATCATTGTTATGTGAGGATTACTTGATAAGCATTGTTTTTGAAGTGATTGGTTGAGTGAAGAACTTGAACTAGGGTTTGCAAAGATCATGAGTATCATTGTTATATGAGGATTACTTGATAATATTTTTTTTTGAAGTGATTGGTTGAGTGAAAGTGATTGAGCTTAGTTGAGTGGATGTGTTGAAGTGATAGTTCAAGTTCTATGAAATAAATTATTCGATATTCTAAACTGATTTGAGAAAGAGATTGAGTGTTTGTGAGTGTGAAACATATTGAGTCTCTAACAATTCTCTATATGTTTGTGGTAAAAAGAGAGATTGAAAGTGATTGAGAATTTTGGTGAATGTGAAGCATATTGAGTCTCTAACAATTCTCTATATGTTTCTCTGATATTGGACAAGTTTTAGTGAGGACTTGTTGAGAAGATTTGAGGTAAGTCTTTGAGAAGACTTGTGGATAGTTTTGTGTGAGCTTTTGTGGAAGCTTACAATACAAATTTAAGGACAAATATTGAGAACAGATTGGACAAGTTCTAGTGAGAAATTGTTGAGCAGATGTGAGGTAAGTCTTTGAGAAGACTTGTGGATAGTTTTGTGTGAGATTTTATGGAAGCTTACAATACAAAATTGAAGATAGAGATTGTTCCAAAAATTGGACAAGTTCTAGAGAGGACTTGTGGACAGATTAATGTGAGCTTTTGTGAAAGCTTGCAAGGCAGATTTGAGATAAGTCTTTGAGAATACTTGAGAGTAGAGTTGATTGATTGATTTGTTCAAACCTTGAGTTAATATTTGGGGCAAATCCAACAGAGTTGATTTGTGATTAAGTCAATCTTTGTGTTAAGTCTTGAGGACAAATATTGAGGAAAAATTTGTGCTAGACTGAAGGACTATGTTTAGTACAAATTTGAGGACAAAGATTGAGCATATTTGTGCTAGATCGAAGGACTATGTTTAGTGTAGATTTGAGGACAAATTTTGGTGCATATTTGAGGATAAGTTTGTGCCAGACCAGAGATAGAGGTTAAGCAAACTTGTGCTAGACTGAATGACTGTGTTTAGTAAATATTTGAGATAGAGCTAAGAGTAAGCTTTGGAGGTGACAAAGTATAGAGGATGATAGTCTCTAGTGGATTGAGATCCATTAGCTAGGATAGGTAGGATAGGTTTTATGAGTGAGAACATGAGTCTTCAGTGGATAGATATCCATTAGACAGTGTAGTGGAGGCAACAATTCTTCTAGAAGATCATCCAGAGTAGAGGAGAAAGGAGTTCTCCTATGGATAGAGATCCACAAACCAGCTAAGGAGATTGGTGTCTCTTGTGGATAGAGATCCATGAACTTGATTAGGGGATTTGTGTCTCATTTGGACAAAGGTCCATAAACATTGTAATAGGGAAAGGTTTCCCAAGATATTTTTTGAGAAAATTTTAGTGAAATATTTTCTCCGTGGAGTAGCCCACATTAAGTGAACCACATTAAATTGGTGTCTCTATTGTGTGTGATGATTTGTGCATTGCTTTGGTTACTACTATTGATATTGCCATTGATTATATTGGATAATACTGTTTGGGAAAGAAAAGTAAAAAGTGGTCTTATATTGTTCATCCCCCCTCTCAGCATAAGCTTGTGTTCTTCATGAACATGAGAAATTTGCATAGGTACCCCTCTAATCAAGACTTATAAAATCTACCACACATCCTTGAGGGTCGCCATCATCTCTCCCATGGTAAACTAAAAGGTATTTGTCTTCAAAGACTAATGATCCACCAATGTATTAGTAGTCCTCTATCAAAATAAACCTTGGGATTATATACTATATAATGCAAACTTGTCACTACAAAAATCACATCTACTACAACTAAAACTTGAGAACCACCTCCAATGTTTGTGGTTGTCTCTCATAATAATATAATACCCCTAGTAACTATAACCACATAAATATATCAATATATTACCCCATTTAATTGATAAATTCTATAAGATCCATTTAATCTCCTATAAATTTCTTCCCAACAAAAGTGATGCAATAGTGCAAAAACGTTATACTACAAAGCCCTACTTTTTAGCAAAATGACTATGCTACAAAAGTGTTTTATTGTGCTAGTGCCATGAACATGCAAAAGTGCTAACGATGATAATACTATGCAAACATAAAAGCACTACATACCCCAACAATGAAAGTGTTGTGCTTTTGTAATAACATTGTAAAATATTTTAACCTAACTTTTTTTAAATTTAAAAAACACAAAATGTAATTTTCATAGTTCATACTTGTCCACTAGCACTAAGTCTATTGTAAGAGCTCAAATGATGTCCGAATGATGTACAACATGCCTATCATGTGCCATAAAAATATCACCTCTAAAATACTCTCCAAAGATCTAAAAAATTACAAATAAATAGTAAAAATAAATTTGGTTTTACCCCTAGTCCCTTTTAACCCCTCACCCCATTGATTTTTTTCTCTTCACTTTTTCTCTCTATCACTCTACATATTCATAGCCTTGTCAAGTTTCCATGGGAAAATTCATTTTTACTTATGAAACTTGAGGGGGCACCCTTGGGGCACATACACATTAATAACACCCCATTAAATATCCCAAAAAGTGTAATATTTAACAACATATTTTTTCACAACCATGTCCTTAAGTTAGTAATTTTAAGTAACAAGAAGCATTTCTATTGTAAAATTGGAACATCTACATTAATTTTTGATGCATTTATTACATAATAAATGCATCAAAAAGGGAAAAATTTAGACATTCAATTTTGCACACCTGATCAACTATCACCTCGATCAGAGTATCCATCAATAAATTTTTATCTAACCAAACTAACTCAAGAAAAATTTCACTCAAATATGCTCTAGAATGAAAGCACTTGTAGTGCTTTTGCATCTCTAGTAGCACTTTTATGATTTTGACTAGTTTAAATAGTTTTACCACAAAATGGTCACTTTTCAAAAGTGTTATATGAAAAGCAAGTAGCAATTTTGCCGACACAAGTAGAATCTCTTAGGCATGATCGTCTAACACATAGATTCCCTCCACAAATCTTAGGCATGATCATGCATGCTAGTCTGCATCATCTGAGCCTGCACATTAGAACCTTCTTCCTCTTTTCAAAAGCATCTTTGATTGTCCATTGCCCTCTATGAAATCCTCCCCCAAAAATCTAGAAATTAAGCTCTTGAGAGAGGCTTTTAACAAGAAGTTCTTAAGCATTCAAACTCTATTAAAATTTAAGTAGAAGCATTGGGTTTTTGGCAATCCACTCTCTCTTGCATTGCATTAATTATGCTTTTCATTCCCAAGTTATCTCATTAATTTTTTTTGTTTTTGTTTTGTAGGTTACTTGTCGAAAGAGCTAGACAAAAGGTAAAAGTGCTTGTAATGGTTTCAATTGAGTGTAGTGCTTCTACATAGGAAACTAAATTGGGTACCACTAACCTTGTAACCTTTTTTCCTAATTCATGTAGTCTAATATTTGGTGTTTGATATTTGTATTCTTGTATAATGACAAATTTTAGTAAAAGAAAAAGGGTGTTATATTTAGTTAATTTTGTTTTACCAATTCGATATAGGCAAGAAAAGTGAAAGAACATTTAGTTGTATTTAGGGTAATATTATATGATTGCATAATTTGTTGTATGTTTTTAAAAGGAAAGGATATTTCATTTTCTTATAATAAATCAAAGTGGAAGAGCACATAGTCTAGCATTTTTTTTGCTTGCATAATTTATATTCTTGCACTCTATTTAATTTCTATTATAGATATTTCTTTAGAGGCTTCAGTATAGAATTTGAACCCCTATGTTTTTGCATAATCAATCCATTGAACATATCTTAGGATTTATGATTTATACATATTGAAGCAACAATCACATTCAACATGCATAGTTACAGTAGAAAGTCCTTTTAATATAGTTAATAATAAAAGACATCACAATTGGATTAAAATAAGTGAAATTGAATTTATTTGAGGCACTTTTATGTTTACTTTTCCAAAACAAATATTTGATTTCCCATTCAATGTTCCAATTTAAATTCTACAAGCCATACCATAATAATTTCTCATGTTTTTGCCTTAAAGATATAACACTTAGTTATACCACTCATAATATAACTATTTCAAACTATAAAAAGGTAAATTAGACAAAAGTAAGAGAAAATTGGGAATTTACACACCAAAATGATGAATTGCACATGCATACACAAACCTTAAAAAACACTCTCCTCCAAGAGATATACGTATAATATATTAATTAATATGAAAAAAAGGTTGATTACAAAATAGACTGTTGATCCTATATAGAGTTAAACATATCTCAAAACTATTATGCTACTCTATCCATGGTATCACATAAATATTGGTAGCTATAACTAGTATTATGAATAGATATACATGAAACAGTTTTTATTATTATAACTAGATAAAATGAATTATAGGTTAAAATAAAGTATGAGTTCTATATTAAAAAGGGTTGTTACATGAAAAAATATGTTACAAAAGAGGAACATGATAATTTTATTTAGTATATCAAATGACATTAGCTCAAGTAGTTAAATTTCTCAACTTTCAAGGAGGAGATCGAGGTTTGAATCTTGTCAGACAACATATGCATAACTGCCATGTTGTTGTAATATCACTATGTGATTATGATGTGATATGGATGGTGTCCATTTCAATCCAATATAACCTATAAAACTTAAATGATATTAGCTCAACCGATTAGAATCCTCAAATTTCAAGGATAATAACATATAATTGTCAAGTTGTTTGTCACATTTCTATGCAGTCATGTTGTAATATGATTGAGACCCATTTTAATTTCATATAACTAATTAATTTTTTTTTACCATTTAATTACATATATTTGTTGCATATTATATATTTTGATGTAGAGTTTGAGCAATATTTGTACTATTGATAATAACTTAATTAATTAAACCATTTTATTTAATATTATATTTTTATTACATATTTTTAATCAAATTAATTAAAATTAATTCAATATTTATATTTTTAGGATTTTGTTTTTGGTAGTGAGACAAATATCAAGCATAAAATCTTCATTAAAAAAAATAAAATAAGATGTCAATTTAAGTGTTTGCACCTAAGATACACAATCAATGGAGACATATTTTCTCTTGATTTTGTTTTAAATTATCATCACAATAAGAACATAATTTTTGGTCTTAGATCATTCATACCATATTCATAAATGTTTTATTCTTTGAACTATAATTATTTTTTCTTATACAAGGGCATCGACAATGTCTCCCTCATTTTATCCCAAACTATAAAAAATTATAATTAGATTTTTTTAATATATGAAAAGCAATATAGATAGAACCATGGTCAAAATTCAATGTCTAGTTAGGGATACTATCAAATCCTATTGATGCAATGTTAAAATAAAAGCCTCAAAACAACTTCCTCAAGAAAATATAGACAAAAAATATCCTTTGAAGTTTGACGAGACCTCTAGAGGCAATCCTAATATTTTTAGTGTAGGGGGAATAATCCTCAATAAAGACAACAAGGAGGTATGATTTTAATTTCAATTGAAAATTTATAATACTAACAATTTTGTAGAATTTTAAGCCCTCAAGACAATAATGAAGTTGGCAGTAGAAAAAGAAATGAAACAACTTACAATGTAGGGGTACTCTCAATTGGTTATTAACAACTTGAACGACTAAGCTAAACCAACATCTATTTGGCTTCAAAGAGTGCATAACTAAGTGAAGGAAATGAACCTTAATTTTGACCATATCCAATTTGAACACATCCCTAGAAATCTACATAAAACAACATATTAGTTGACTAATAAAATAATCCAGTTTGGAGGAGTACTAAAGATATGTCAATAGATGATCTACAAAATAGGGACCAAAGCAAAAAATGTAGTGATAGGTGAATCTGTAGAGCCAAAAATATGTGCAACATCAATTGAACACCTAACACTAATTGAACTTGTTGTGATAAGAGAGCACATAGTACCAGTAGGGTAGGCAATGCCAACTAAATTTATAGCATCAATAGTGCATGCAACACCAACTAAATTTGTAGCTCCAAGTGAATATATAACAAGTGAATATGCAATGACATATGAATATGTAGTGTTAGATGGATGAGTAGTGCCATCAGAACATGCAATACCTGAGAAACATGTAGTGACAGTTGAATACAAAGTGAGTGGATTATGTAGTGTCAGTCAAACATGTAACTACATTCAAACATACAACACTAACAAAACATATAAAGCCACACACAATACAAGAAAAACAATCAATGCATACAAAAACAAAAAATATGGATCAAGCAAAAAATATAGAAATAACTGTAAGAAAAGAAGGAAGAAGACTCTCTCAAAATCAAGAAAAATATAACTTGAGATAATTAGTTTTTTTTGAGTAATACTTCTTATACACATCCACCATGGGGATTGAACCCTAGTCACATCACCAATAATGCAACTTGAGATAATTAGTTGCCCAACCCTTGATCATATTTAATGTGGATGTGTATGCTTATTCATCCTACTTGTTATACATAGTTATTTTCTTTATATATATATATATATCTTTTAACATGATCAATTTATCTAAAATTGACAATTAAAAATATATTATAATAATATTTATATATAACCATCAAACAATATTAACTTAATCAATTAAATTATTTGAACAAAGATTTAATAAATTAAATTATTTAAATAAAGGTTCAAATCATGTTAACCCAAAATTCCATAATATCATTATGTGATCATTGATTAAAACTATTTCAATCCTATATATCTTTATATACATACAAAATAAAAACTAATTTCTCCTTAAAACACCTTAATAATTAAAGCTTTGAACTTTCTTTCAGAAAATCCAAATTAGTGAACTATATATATAAAATTAAACATCGCGCTGGTTCATAGTGGATTTTCTCACATTAGAAAAATCTTTCTGTCCATTATATCGGCGATGATAATGGGACTGCCTCCACAATGCAAATTCTCATTTCACACCGACTTGGATGGCGTGGATCGCACGTACGGGTGGCTCACTATCACTTCTTTGTCGACAGATAATACAACACAATAAATCAGCACGAACAACTTAAAATACGATTTAAAATCCATTAACATTGCCGGTCTTGAAAAGCATGCCATAAATAAAAGATTGGAATCTTCATTAAAAAAAAATTGGAATCTCACCTCTCGTGATGGTGTGATCCTCCAATTAGTGAGATTAGAAATGAGTAATGGGATTGCCTTTGCACTGGACATTGATATTTCAGTCACTTTAATGCCGTGACCGCACTTAACGCGTGGCTCACCTTCACCTTAACCAATTAGCGAGATCAGAGATGACTATGAGATAGCCTGCACGATGGACATTGATATTTCAGTCACTTCAATGCCGTGGATGGAACATAACGCGTGGCTCACGTCATTTTTCTTTTTGGAATCTAAATTTCAATCATTTGATAATTACGTGTGAATTTAAAATCAAATTTTAAATGTATTAATCATCTTTTAAAAGATACCATACATTAAGTAAATAATTATTTTTTTGGTTATGTACAATCAGACACACACGCTAAACACAAACATAAACCATTCGACTTTGTAAGACAGTAAATAAAGTATAAAAATTATATAAATAAAATGTAATTTTTAATATAATTTATATGAGGTCCTCCCTAAAACAGTAAATAAAGTATAAAAATTATATAAATAAAAAGTAATTTTTAATATAATTTATAGATTAATTGGTTCCATAAAATCTTGTAAGGAGAGCAAAGGTCCAAAGTTCAAATCTTGGACCTTGCCGGACTGAAAGCTTGTCCTTTCTGATGTTTTTAGTGGTGTAAAAGGTTTAAAATGATTGTGGCAGGGTGGTTACAAGGGCAGACTATGCGAAGATCTGTGTGGGGCTTTAGAGGCAACACACAATACTGTGACTACCATAAAAACCAAAACAACTTACCCAAATTCATGACAGCTCACCATATTAACTCAAAAAAAATAATAATAATAATTTATACGCACAGTGTTAACTCTTACATAATTTGAAACATACTTTAATATCAATGTAGTTAAAATTAGTCATAAAAATTATTTAATCGATTTCACAAAAAAATAAATATAATAATATTACCTAATAAGTTTTATAAATATTTATATTAAAAAGTTCATAGATTTAAATGAAGATTGCCTCACCTACAGACTTAGCTTGGTGAGTAAAAGGTCAACGCCCTTCACACACTTATCACTCATAGTTGACCCCTCACAGTCTCGTGTTCATTCATTGAATTTGAAATATAACATAAAAACCTATAAATTTAATTATTTGTTTAAATTTAAAATATAACATAAAAACATATCAATTTAATGTTTTGTTTAAAATTTAGTTATTTTTTTTTACATTTCGATGATAGGCTGTTAAATTATTATACCGAGGGAGGGCTTGCTTTTTCATCTGGATAATAATTTAACAACAAACATAATAAAAAAATTACTTTAAAAAAAATTAGTATCAGACATATCAATTCGGACAAGACAATTTTATTTTTTTAATTAGAAAGCTGGATTCCCGAAAATACATTTGTTGCCTTAGAGTTCACACGTAAGTAGTTAGGTTTTACAATAAAGTCAACAAACCTTACTAGGTTTGTTTACTTTCAATTTTTTGGACCAAGGCTCCTTCCTCAGACTGACTGATTTTTTTGGAGCTGTGCGTCTGAACCTGATTTGCAATGGCCTTTAAAATAACGAGTTGTTCCTTGGTTTATGAAAGATCCAAGCCATACATAGCGATGATACTTCAGCAATTCGGCTTGGCTGGGATGAATGTTATTGCTAAAGTTGCTCTTGATGGGGGGATGAATCACTTTGTTTTAGGAGTTTACAGGCATGTCATTGCTACAATAGTAATCGCTCCTTTTGCGTTTTTACTAGAAAGGTAATCGTTTAGTGTAGTTCATCTACAATCACATTAATATATTTTCTCTCTTCTCATCGAATAACAATAATATATTTTCTCTCTTCTCATCGAATAACAATAGATTTCTTACTGCGGTGCAGGAAGAAGCAACCCAAACTTTCGTTTCATTTTCTTTGCCAAATTTTCGCACTGGGGATGTTTGTGTGGGTATTCTGTCCTTATTTATCATAATCTAGTTTTTCTTAATTTTGGTTCTTAATTTTGGCTAAGATCTATCTTGATTGATTTCATTTACATTTGCAGGCCTGTAATAGGGCAAAATTGTTATTATCTTGGTTTGAAATACACTTCTGCTAGTTATACCACTGCATTGATGACAGCGATACCAGCTATGACTTTTGTAATGGCCCTCGTCTTAAGGTAATCATATACACTTAGTATTTTTTTTTTCCTCTTTCGTCTATGCATTATGAGAACCTCATATCATAAGGATGTCAAAAGAACACATGCCCTTGACCTCGCCGTCCACTTACCAGTTCACAACGTCTCTCCTATTGAGTTTGTATTTTCAATTTTTTTGTGACGTGACTTTGTGTTTACCATTGACATATTCACTTCAGGAAGGGTGTTGGTGGGAAAGAAGCTTTTATATTGCTTTTATATTAAAGTTATTTATTTATATACATCCGACAATTTTTTGGCAAGCAATTAAAACTCTAGCGAATTAAATTACGTTGGAGGATGCTCCATACAAACAGGTCTCTAAGTTTCTTATTCTGAGGATCGTAAACACTGTTCAAGTTATTTATTTATATACACCTGCTGCTACACATGTTCACTGCCGTTTTTACATATTTACACATCTTTAAATGTCTGATTATTTATTTATTGTTGTTTTTTAGATAGGAGTTTGATCTCATGGATTATCGATACAAGTCCTTTTTATTATAAATATTTTTCCTACAATTTTTTTACTTTTTATCTTGTCAGATTATATGAATAACCGAGTAAATTACTAGTTACAAAATTTAAATTTTTAAATTTTTATTTTTATGTTCAAACCTTCATATTTCTTCTTTCATATGTAAAAACCTTCCTCCATCTAATAATTTTTATTATTCCTTTTCCTGCTTTAAATATACCTTCATATTTTTTCCTGCTTTAAGTATACTTCTATATACGTACATACCTCCATCTGATTTAAACTTTTATATTTCTACTTTCATGTTCAAAACTTCATATTTCTTTTCTCATTTGCAAAATCCTTCTACCGTACCGCACATACCTCCATCTAATAATTTTTATTATTCTTCTTCCTGCTTTAAATATATTTCTTCTCTACTTATTCTCTTAATGCTCTTATGTTTTTCATGGGCTCTTGCGTTTTTCATGGGCTATCACACCATGCTAAGGTCCCATTATAATGGCCCATAAGCAATCATATTTAATTTCTTTTTTTTTAACATTTATTAAGCAAATAACAGATGTGCTACTGCTTCAGTCCAAAAAGTATGCTCAAGACCCTTGGCCTTGAGCATGCTTCTCGTCATGCAGGTCTTTCGTTCAACTACCCCATTTCTGAGGACTATAGCTTGCAGTTAATTGTCTTTAAATACACTACTTCTTGAACTTAGGTGTTGTAGGTGAGTTGGAAAGGAGAAAGCAACCTTCCAAGGGAGGTCTCAGGTTCGAATCTCCACCCTACCAAAAAGCTGAATTGGGTACCCAAAATCCAATTAATAATGTTGGTGTGGGCAGGGCTGGGTGCGACTCCCAGATAACTTTGACGGTGTACACTTGTTGAATTTTATTACTTTTCCAACACTTATCATAATCATACATATGGGTTGAATTTATAGGATGGAGAAGATAAATTTTAGAGATGTTCACAACGCGGCAAAGATAGTAGGGACACTGCTCTCTATAAGTGGAGCATTGCTGTTGACGTTGTACAAAGGACCTATACTTCATATGTTGTGGACTGGATCTATTCATATTCATTCAAACGAAAAGGGAAAGAATATTCCACTTGCACAAGATGGGGGTAAAGACTGGATTAAGGGTTCACTTCTCTTGGTTGCTACTTGTTTACTCTATTCGGCATTCTATATCCTTCAGGTAATAAACATCCTCTTTTGATTGAAAATATGTTATAATCACATCTAATACATGCAATTGTTTAAACGACTTGTCAATTGATGTGCAGCGTAGACTAGAGTTGTGAAGAGATATCGAGGGCAGCTTTCAATAATCACATGGATTTGCTTGGTGGGAACATTACAGTTAGTTGTAGTGACCTTTGCTTTTGAACGAGATCTTTCAGTGTGGAAGTTGGGATGGGACTTCAACCTTCTAACTGCAGTTTACGCCGTAAGAATATCGTGGAATCATGCACTTCTTTACTAAGGATGTGAACTTCATATTCATTGTGCTAAATTGTGTAACGGTATTTACCTTCTTTTTCTTGTGTTCTTCTTCTTCTTCATGTAGGGAGTGGTGGCAACAGGGATTGCATATTTCTTGCCAGCTTTCTGTCTGGCTTTGAAAGGACCTGTATTTGTCACTGCTTTCTCTCCCTTGAGGGTCGTAATTGTAGCTTTTCTGGGATCCATCATACTTGGTGAGACAATCTATTTAGGGAGGTAAGTCATTTTGTCCAAAGTTTGGGGTCTAATAAAATCTCAGAGAAAACACACTAATGTTAACAAATTTTATGCAGTGTTGTGGGAGGAGTTGTGATTGCAGTAGGTTTATACGTTGTGCTGTGGGGTAAACTGAAAGATACTAAAGCGATCTCTACGCAGACCGAAGCAGTAGATGAACTGCATAATTCTCAATGGGAGAATGTGGACGTAAAGTTAAACAACGAAGCACAAGAAGCAGAATCTTTACACCAAATAATACAAGTTACACAGTTTCGAGACAATACCAAATGATCTTTGCACAAAAACGGGGTAAATTTCTGCAGTCGAGGAAACAGGGTGAAGGAAAAAATGTTGTCTTCTCCTGTGAGTTTGACTAGTACATATGAATTTGGCACATGAGGTAAGAAGCTGTAATCAAGTTTGCATTTGGATGAATGACGTGTAAGTAATGTTACAAAGCTAGCTTTGGAAATTGAGGGGCTGTTGGTAATATCGTCATGCCGTCATAGTTAATAAGAAAAATGTAATTGCATTGGAATTTGATTTGTAATTTCTTCTACATAGATTTGACTCACTTGCACTCCAATTCCTTTACATGTTTATTAAAATTTTAAATTCTTAATGCCATAGTATTTGTAAATTTAATAATTATATTTTAATTATAATTTTAACAATATAATCATTGATTATTAACTTAATTTATATCAATGTAAAACATAAATGTTTAAATTAATTTTTTAAATTATTTATTCATTAATAAAATTTATATAAAATTAAAGAATACTTATTTTTTTATAATTTTTTATTATAATTATTTATATATTCATAATCATAAATAAAAGGATTTTGTTAAATAAATAAATAAAACGATTTTAAGTGATTATAAACTTTATCTTTCAAAATAAAAGGGTTTAAATCTTGTACATAGTAAAATTTTTGTAGCTTTAGACTAAATAGTCATTTATAATTAGTTTTGGAGAATTGAAGTTAAAATTTTTAATTTTAAAGTAATGATTGTTTGCATTACCAAGTTTATAAGCATTTAATAATTATTTATGTTTATAAGCATTTAATAATTATTTATATGGTTTATTAATTGTATTGTTTACATTTCTAAGTTTAATAAACATTTAATATTTATTTATCCATGTGATGTGGTTTACCGGCAAGGATGCCACTTACATTATCGGTGATGTGACCCGGGTTCAATCTCCATGACGGATATGTATAAGTATATGTATAAAAAGTATTTACTCAATAAAAAATAATATTTATGGTTTATTAATTGTATTGTATGTATTACTTTTGAAGGAATAAAGTTAAACTTTTGCAATGTATAGTGATGCACATTATGGCCAGCCAAGGATTGCATATTTTAAATAAGATATATATAATTATATGATGGCATTAAATGTGTAAAGCCTTAAACAATTAATTAACTTATATATATATATATATATATATATATATATATATATATATATATATATATATATATATAATTTTAGTTTTATTTTTATTGTTGTCTAAAGTATGTATACAAATAAAATAATAATGTGTTGATTAGATATGTGTATTATTAGTCCATATCTATAAACAAAAAAGTATGGTGATCAACTAATCTTTTTCTTCTTACATGTATAAGCTAAGATATTTCATGAAATTTGTCAAGATTTTATATATATATATGAAAATCTATATAATAAATAAGAAGGTATACTAAATATTTGCAACCACATAACCATTACTAACATTAAGTTTAAATAAAATTTATTGGATCCATAGTGAGTAACATACCCTCTTCTCTTTCATGCGCCAATTATAGTGTAAAATAAATAGTGTAGAATAAAATTAATTTAAGGTAATTTTCTAAGCTTGAAAATTACATGAATAAAATGAAAGCATCATGATGGTTCCAACATGGTAATGAAAATATTCGATTTGACTGAATAATCCTACTTCCCCTTCTTTCATAGTAAAAAATTGAGTTAGTGTTATCTGTCTAGTCCCACAGAATGATAATCATTCAACACCAAAATACCCTTTTTCCTTAGAAGCACACAATACTCACCCCTACCTTTTCCACTTTTGTGTGTTTATTTTTTTCTTCTTTTCCCTTCCTTTATCAAGTTTTTTCTTGCTCTTCATAGCTTTTCCTCTTGGAAACCTTTCTCTAGCATGCTTTTCTTTGACACATTCCTCAAAAATTTCTTTGTGATCTTCAAATTTAGGTAAACAAAAAACTAGCTCTTGAGAAGTCAACAACTTCAAACTTTGAAAGTTTACATGGCCGTACCTCAAATACCACAACTAGCTCTTATCTTCAATAGCAATGTTTGACAAGTTATAATTATCTTCAAACTTCAAAGGAAATATTTGATTGCTTGACATTGGAACAATAGTGACAACTTTGTTCGACCCATGGTTCTTATCATATATGATAATTACTTGTCATAAAAAATAACTCTATACTTCTTTTCACAAAGCTTCCCAACACTTAGCAAATTATGCTTAAGATAAAGAGTGTATTAAATATCATGAATTTTATTTTTACCTTCATTAATATTTATGTCCATTATACCTTTTAATACCACCTCTAATATCTTGTTATTACCAAGCTTAATATTGGTCTTGAATTTCTCATCCATATTAGCAAACAACTCCCTATTGCCTATTATTCAGTTGGAATAGTCAATAGCAAGATACCAAGTCTCTTGAAGATTCTCTTCAACCTTATCATAGGATAAGAATAATTTTCTTGAAACTTTGTCAATCTCATTTGCATAATTTACTCTTTTCCATTCATTTTCATCTTTAACTCTACATTATTTTTTAAATTATCCATACTTTTTGCAATGGTAGTATTGGACATTTCTCTTTTCAAGTATTCCTCTTCCTTTGGTAGTAGGTTTGACTCTTCTTCCTCTTGAAAAAATCTAATTCTACTCTTTGCATTGTCATTAGTTGCTTATACTAGCACAATCGCTCTTTAAGAATATTACCTTCAAGGCAAAATCCTTCTCTTCACCTTCACCAAAGGTGTCTCTTAGAATTTCTTCATCAACATAAGAGAACCAACAAGGTGATCCAATTCCAATATTACCAAATATTTACTCTCTTTAATAATGATGACAACATGGTTCTATCTTGCTGTTAGAGTTCATAGTACTTTCTTCAAAACAACTTTATTTTATATTTTTCTCCAAGAGTAGCCAATTTATTAACCATATATTTTAATTTAACACAATATTCACTTACACTTTTAGATTCTTGCATCCCCAACTTCTCAAACTCTCTCTTTAAGATCTGTAACTTGACCACTTGCATTTGGTCACTGCCTTGGTAAGAGTCTTGTAGAGCCTTCCAAGCATCCTTGGCTAATTTTGCATTTTCAATTCTTAGAAATATACTTTTGTATAGAGTTGATTGAATGTGGTACATGCCAATGAATTCTTCTTCTTAGCCTTCTTCTTTGCTTGTCTATAATTATATGAGATAATAGACCAATTTGTTGGATCATCATAGTTAGCCTCAAATATATCTGAAAGATCTTTCTTGTTTAAAAATACCTCATTTTAATGCTCCAGTAGTCATAATATTGCCCACGAAACTCTAGAATAGGAAGGAAATTATTGTTTTCCATGACCAATGGTTAGAAATATTAGGTACTCAAACTCATTCTAACCCAAGGCCAACAATTTATTCAATACCATATGTGAAATCTGCTCTTTGACACAAAATAAAAATAATAATTATACAATACATTTTTTTGTTAAGCCAAACACACATATGCTGCAATTATTACAATTTTTTTCTTGGGTGAATATGCATAATTGGAGTTTTTACTTCCCTTCAATTATATATTCCACTACCTAATTGACATGATGGATAATATGCATAGTTAGAGTTAAAATATTGAAGTGAATGATTAAATTGACCTTTTTCCATTGATCTTTTGCTTAGTATTTATTAATATGAACAACTTAGTTTTTTTTCAACATCATGATTTCAAAAATAGGAATGTTCTATATGTAGGAGGGATGATTGCATGTCGGAGGATGAATATGTATATAGAAAAAAAATATTGGAAAGGTAATTTTAATATGGAAAGGTGATCAACTTATTGGAATGTGTGGTGTTAAGCTTAACTTGAGTCCACAACCAAATTTTATTTTATAATATTTATTAATAAGCCTTTAAGGTTGGTTCCTTAACCTTGATTGAAATATCACATGTAATTATGCATTTACACCCTTGATATCAATAATTTCTTTATTAGTTGAAGAGCTATTTTTTATTTAATTATGTTATTTTGGTGACTCTAGACACCCTTCATATTGCTTTGTGTTATTTATATAAGATATTTGATTTCTAGGTAATGTGTTGATTCTATTTATTTTAGAAAAGCGTTGTGAAAATCTAATATGGTATCAAAATAAGTATGAGTCTATATTACTCAATATCAAGCTTTTACAATGAATTATCTCATGGTAGTTCCAAAAATAATATTATATAGAATTTTTATGTTGTTGAAATTTTTTGTTAGGGTTGTTCTTCAAAAATCCTAAGTGGAAAATGTGAGGGTTCCTTTGCACTATAATAGATTTTTGTAATTTACACAATGTCACCCTAAAGACACACTTAGGAGGCTTAAGGAAGACCTTATATTACCTTAATAATTCAATGATACATATTAGATATTGAACATGGTCCTTTAGATTAAGGGATTGACCAATAAGATCATATAAATAATCTTCCATAATATCATGTATCATACTTTGAAATATATAGGTCATAGATCGGACTTACATTCTTTAATCTAAATGACATGACTTGGTAGTAAACAATACCCCATGGAGTGATGAATGCTATCTTAGATTGATCCTTAGAGTGATATTAATTTGGTTATATCCCAACAATCCATCCATTAAGGATAGCATTGCACATCTAGCAGTAAAACCAACAATCATGTCAATGCTAGGTTAACAAAAATTGTCTAGAGGTCACATCTTGTTAATGTCCTTAAAGTTGGTGTAAAATCTAACACTACCCTCTTTCTTGGCCATAGGGATAATTTTAGAGATCAAGTTATAGTGAGCAATACTATAGAAAACTTTCTTTGTAGTCCTACTTCACTTAAGGAAATGCCCCAAATCAAAAGTAGGATAAAAAATGGGAGTCGAAAGGTGTGGCCTACTTTTAGTTATAAGGGCAAATACAGGATCTACGATGTAAGTAAAGGTGAATGTGTTTGAGGTTGCACAGATCGTTGGATATTTCATCAATGGTTGATACTCTTTCTCCACCTAAAGCAAGTAGTTTGAGGATGCCAAGGACTATAGGCCATCAATTTTATATTTGATATTATGCACTAATCCTTTCGATAGAAGAAAGCATAAGAGGAGAAGAATATCTATTGTATCTAAGGAAAAACACATGGCAACCACTTAAAAGAGATAAAAGTAAAGTGCTAAAGCAAATTATGAGAAGGCCTACCATTAAAAAAATAAAATATTGTCTCAGTCAAAGACACATGGTGGTCATTCACAAATACAAGAAGGTAGCATAAAAGGAAATCAAAGGAGTAAATACCATTGGCTACCAAAGTTAATTTTTGTAGCTTGGCCTATCAAAATCATCTATGTGGCAGTTGTAGCAATCATCCACCACATGGGAAATACTACCTTGCTAGTCTATGCCAATCCAAGAGGCAATACCAACAATACCAGTAAGTGAGATATCCAAAAAATTAGAAGGCTCAACGAGGCTCTAAGGTCTATATTTTCAAGCTTGGCAAAACATTAATGGTACAACCACCCTCTAGAATTGCATCAAGTAATGACAATGGAAACTTGCCATTTGAGGGTCTAAAAGTCTCTAACATTAATGGCCCCAAATATAGATACTTGTAATGGATTTTTAAGCCTTAATACTACCACAAATATCATAGGTTAAATATCACATTATTGAATATAATGTAGCCACAATATAATAAAGTAAAGATAATAACAAGATCAAATTAATATGTAAAATAAGACTTATAATATATCAAATAACATTCAATAATAAGCAACAATATGAATGTAAATAGTCTTAATCATACATGTACTAAGCATGTAGAACAACTTACAATATTAATTGCTCAAAATGTATGCACTCTTTATTTCTTCACATTCTCTTACAATGATAGTACAAATCATGACTGTATGTATCTATATATGTTTGTATATTATTCCATTCATTTATTCATACTGTTATAGAGTATTATCTCCATAATATAGCTATAGTAGTGTGACTCTTTGGATACTTGACTATTACTTTCTATATGCCAAGTCTCATGACTCTTGGATTCTCTACTTGACACTTGCATACTTGATGAAAACTTGAATCTATAATGTATACATACCTATACATGACTCTTACGCTTCTTAACTTGAAAACTCTAACCTAAGATACTTGTACACATATTTATGCTACATATTTGTTCTTAAACATACAAGAAACTTGTGCACATAGGTGCAATTACTGCATATTTATAATTACATAAAAGAGGAAATATAACTCACACTCTAAACTATGACTCAACCCTAATCTATTATTTACAAATGTACCATGAAGGTACATTAGCATGTAAAAAATAATGTAATATACTCCAACACCCCCTGTATTACATTATTTGCTTATTGAAGACTTTAGTCTTCAATCATGGTCTTCCTCTGAAAGTGATCCTACAATGTATTTGATATTTTGCTTTTCTCATATTTGCTTCATCATATTGAACTTTGGATTCACCCGATGCTTATGCTGGTATAAAGGCTGTTGAATTCAGTTTCATGTATTTAGTATTTCAGAACACTCAGACAATTTATCAATAATTTCATCTTGAAAAATAAGCTCTTGAGAAAAATAATTTAATCTAAAGCATATATTCTATTTTTATTGATCTTGTAGCCTTTGTTATATTTTGATTCTTGATAATGCATTTATTGTGCTCATTTATACATTTGAATTCAATTGATCTCCCACTTTCAACCAATTTAGTAACTAAAATGAGATTGGTTGATAGTTCTAGAACATACATAACATCCTCTATTACAAAGTCTAAAAATAGAATATTAGGTGTTACACTGCCACTTCCATGAACTAGATATCTCTTATAATCTACAATATTTAGACAAAAATTATCCTTGACTTATAGATATTCAAACCATTGCAAATTACTAGTCATATAATGACTACCTCCTGAATCTATATACCAAATATATTTTTATATTTGAACCATTTGATTATATTCACTTGATACTATCTTGCATATTTGACAAGAGTTTTGAAGAGTATGATGTTGCCCATTAAATAGATTTTGTTTTTGAACTTTTATTTTTATGAAATATGGCTTTGTGTATTGATAATGCCTCCTATGTTGAAAAGTTTCTCTTGATAACTTATCCATTTATTTATCTTCTAAAGTAGAAGATCTTATAGCTCCTAGGTTTAAATTTTTTAATTTAAACCCTATGAAGTAGTAAACCTTATGTTTCCCTAATTTTAGAAACTAAAGAATGAATTTTACAAATTTTTGTTTTCCTATATTTTGGTGTAGAAAACCTTTTATATCCCAAATAAATAAATTTGCAAAATATAATTATTTTCAATTTTTTATTTTCTCAAAGTATGAAACCAAATTAAACTTCAAAAAACTTCAAAAAATTAAATTACCTAGTTGAAAACCTTATTACTCCAAACTTATTGAAAACAATAATTTCAAAAATTTGAGAATTCTTCTAAGTACATTGAGCCTAATGACCCAAGCTTAGATTCCTTTTCGAGATAATATGTTTATACTACATTCGGTGAAAACCGTGATGGGGAGCTGAATGGTAGAGACGTTTTTCGCAGGACTGCCCAAACTGCCGAACTCGTTTCGGCCATATCTCACTCATCCGAACTCGGATTGAGCTGAAATTTTGAGGGTAGATGCCCGAAAAACCCTAGAACGTCTCCACCAATTTTCATATCATTTGGAGCAACACAGATCCTAGCGCATCCCTATGTGTGAACGATATATTTGGCAAGCGGCTATGCGAGGGTTTCATCTGGGTTGAGTGCAAGCAGCTCCAGAGGTTGGTTTTTAGGGCCTTCGGGCCCTAGCGGCCAATATTTTTGTGGTTTATGCTCAATATTTTAGCAAGAAATGTTGCAGGGGATACAAGATGGGTTAGAAATTTGTCTTTCAATAGATCATACCGTGAACTTGAGTGACAACGGCTTCCAATTTGTCTGCACAAAAGAAAAGTGAAAACCATACCTTTCCACGACGTCTAGGGCAAGGATTAAAGAGACCACGAAATAAGTTTCAAGCAGTTGATCAAAAAATGGCTCATATCTCAAGTGAATCTGGTGCTAAGGTGCACCCACAAAATAATTCTACCATGAAAACCCCTGTCAAGGGTAAGAATTTTGAAGACTCAGTCCCAAAAATGAATTTTAGGGATGCCCTTCATGGTGGACAGCCTCAGCCCAATGCTAATATCAATATTAGGGCTTCTCATAAACCTCTAAGAATGCCTAAGATTGATCCCAAGAAAATGGAGTCAGGATGTCTTAAAGCAACTGATGGAACTCCTATTGTTAAGCTTGATATGGGTAACATTCAGACTGGCATTGAAGATTTGGAAAAAAGAGGACTAATTTGCCAGTTCGTGGGTTTTTGTTTGAGTCTATCTCGCTTTCAAAGTCTGGGCTGCAAAAAGCTGGAAAACTAAAGGTGAGTTACAAATCTCTATTTATCCAAATGGTTATTTTCTTGTTTTATTTGCTAATAATGAAGATAGAGAGAAAACTTTTCAAGGGGGTCCTTGGTTTTTTGGAAGGGCAGGGCTTTTCATGAAGCCCTGGCATACTAAATTTAAAGCCGAAGAAGAGATGCCTTCTATAGCTCCCGTGTGGGTTAGACTCTTTGGCCTCCCTATTGAATTTTGGAATCCTACTATTTTTTCTTCAATTGGAAACTCTTTAGGAACTTTTATGATGACTCGCTGATTGTACTCAAAATTTTGAACATATTATTTATGCTCGAATTTGTGTTTTAATGGATTTTGACAAACCCCTACCTAAAAAGATCACATTACAATTTGGGGAAGACACTTGGGAGCAAGTAGTGGACTATGAGAACATTCCTTTTCGTTGTAGAATTTGCCATGAATATGGTCATTTGGCCAGTGCTTGCCCAAATAAAATTCCTGATCAAAAGAAAGAAGATATAAACTCAAGAGGTTTCCAAATACCTAAGAAGAAGAACACTAAAAAAACCAGTAATGAAGGATCAATCAAAGTCATTTGCTAATATGTTTGAAATCCTTTCCACAAATGATGTCCCAAGTGAGGAAGAGGAAATAATGGAAACTGAAATCTTAGAAACACAATTTAAATATGAAGGAAAGAACTCAGAGACAAACCAACAAATCAAAGGTTTTCAATAGAAAAAAAAGGAGAAAATTTACACAAGAAAAACAATATTTCAAATGTCAAAACTTCAAATAATGCAGGTCCCAATATAGACTCCATTGAACCATCTAGTAAAATTTTGGTCATGTACGAGCATTCTTCAAGGTTAGAAGCCATCTCAGATTCAATTGGAATAAGTCAAGAAACAGGGAAAAAAATTGAAGATGGATTCTAATCAAAAAGTAGGTCGCAAGACCAATCAATATCATATGGTAAAAGAAGGTGAAAAGCTTGTAGAGGAAGGTAAGATTAATGCCCTTCCCAACATTTTTAGCCCTGGTATTAATGAAGATCATCACTTGGAATATTAGAGGACTCAAAGGGAGTCTTTCAAAACAAAATGAAATTAGAAGAATGATTCAGATAAATCATCCACATCTTGTTTTCCTTCAAGAAACAAAGATGTCAATGGAGGATATGGACTTAATTGCCAGAAAATTTGGCCAGCTGAAAAGTGGTTTCCCAGCTCCCAAGGGACTTCGGGTGGCATTGCTTGTCTTTGGGACCCAAAAGAGGTAGTTATTCACCATATGGTTGGCAGTTGGGGTTTGTTGGCTATAGCTATTCAAAGTAGACATTCCAACCAGATTATGCTCCGCATTACTGTTTATGCCCCGACTTCTTTGGAGGAAAAAAGAAGACAAGTGGAAGGATATTACTCATATTATCTCTCATTTTCCTAAAGCTTGGATCTTGATCGGAGGAGATTTCAATACCATCCTCTCTCTGGATGAGAAAAGGGGGGAAATAGAAATTTGGACAAAAGTACCGACCTCATGAGCGAATATATTGCAAACCTCCATCTTGTGGATATCCAACTGGATAATGGCCTTATGACTTGGTCTAATAGAAGGCAAGGCTTAGCTTGTATAATGGAGAGATTGGATAGGTTTTTGCTCTCTAAAAATTTCTTAATCCATGGTCACATTCCTAAAGTGAAGACTCTTAATAATGCTGGTTCGGATCATTGGCCACCATGGTGGAAATGTGGAAAACCAATGTGAGTTTCTCTCCTTTTCATTTTCAATTAATGTGGCTTAGAGACATTTCCTTCAGACCTCGTGTGCAACAATGGTGGAAGGAAGGTAAACCTAGGCATGGGACTAAGATGTTCTATTTTGCCAAAAGACTGCAATACATTAAATCCAAAATCAAGACTTGGAACTGGAAAGAGTTTGGGGATGTTCATAAAAAAACATGAAGTTATTGCTCATCTTGAAAATTTGAATAAGAAAATCCATTTAGATGGCCTCACAGAGAAGAGAAGTGCAGATGAAATTAAACTCACAACTCACTTAGAGGAATGGGAAAAAGAGAAGAAATCTTATGGAAGCAAAAATCTAGAATTCAATGGCTCAAAGAAGGAGATCGAAACACAAATTTCTTCCACAAATCTCTTCTAGCTCGAAGATCTCACAACTTTATTTCTTCCTTAAAATCAGATTCTGGAGATGTTGTTTATACTTGGGATGGCATGAACTCTATTGTTGTTGATTACTTTTCCAATATTTTTGTCGCTACTCCTCTTGACTCAGCTTCACAACAAAATGTTCTTCAAGCAATCCCTTCTCTTATCACTTCCGAGGAGAACTCTATTTTGACTGCTCCTGTTACTATCAATGAGCTTCAACAAGTAGTTTTTAAAATGCAAAAAGGGAAAACCCTAGGTCCTGATGGTTTTCCTATTGAGTTCTACCAAGAGTTCTGGGATATCCTTCATGTTGATTTATTAGAGGTGGTGGAAGAAGCCAGGAAATCCAAAGAAATTTTGAAGGTTATCAATAAAACTTATATTACTCTTGTTCCAAAAGCTCAAGAGGTTGATCATATCTCAGCTTTTAGACCTATTGCTTTATGTAATGTTCTTCTCAAAATTATTACTAAAATCATGGCAGAAAGGTTGAAGCCTCTTTTGCATAAGATTATTTCCCCGGAGCAAGGGGGATATGTGGAAGGACGTCAAATAGTAGATGAGATAGTTCTTGCTCAGAAGCCATCCATTCCATGGATATGCAAAATTCTCCTTCTATGTTCATCCGGTTAGACTTATCCAAAGCTTATGACAGAGTGGATTGGCACTTCCTTATCAAAGTTTTGAGGCAATTTGGTTTCTCTAAGGATTGGATGGATTGGATTATGGGATGTATCTCTTCAGTTTCCTACTTAGTTCTTATCAATGGCAGGCCTTCTCGCTCTTTCCTAGCTTCCAGAGGTATTAGGCAAGGTGACCCGCTATCCCCTTATTTATTCATCATTCTTGCTGAATGCTTGGGTAGGACTATAACCAAAAAGAGGGAAAACAAAACCCTTGAGGGAGTTACCATTGCTCATGGAGCTAGACCTATCTCTCATCTTCAATTTGTGGATGACTCTACCCTTTTAGGTAAAGCTACGTTAAGGAAGCTTCTAATATTAAGCAAATCATTAGCTATTTTTCTAAGGCTACTAGGCAGTTGATCAATGAAGACAAATCTAAAGTTATTTTCTTTCACCGCTCTGCTAGACAGGAATCCATGGTCTTGGATAAATTAAGATATAAGAAGACCTCTCTTCCAATCACTTATTTAGGTATTCCCATAAATATTCAAAGGCGAAAAATAAATATTGGAATTGGTTGTTGGACAAAGTCAAGAAGAAAATTGGAAAGTGGACCAACAAGTGGCTTTCTTCTGGGGGTAGAATCACCTTGGTAAAATCAGTCCTTCAAGCTATTCCTATTTATGTTTCTTCCATTTTGAATATCCCAAAGGTTGTTCTTCGAGAATTGGATCAAATCAGCCATCGTTTCCTTTGGAGTGGTACTAAGGAGAAAAGAAAATGGGCCTTGGTGAAATGGGATACTTTATGTCTTCCTAAGAGTGAAGGGGGGTTAGGATTCCGGTCTTCAATTAATAACAACAAAGCTTTAGCTGCTAAATTATATTGGAGGATGTTGCATAACCCCAATGCTCTTTGGGCCAATAATCTTCGTGCTAAATATGTTGAGAACAAAAGTCCTGAAGACCTTGTTCGCTATCAACTTCCTACCAAAGGTTCTCCCATTTTAGCAGCTCTTAAGACCGGTGAGGATTTGATAAAGAAAAATTATTTTGGATCATTCATAATGGTCAACATGCAAATTTTTGGACATATTCTTGGGATGGTCACAAGCCTTGGATGGAGGAGCTTCACCGAGCTAATTGGATAAAGGTGGCTAATTACTGTCGGTACCATACCGGTAATTCAAAGGTTGGTAGATATTGGATCCCTATTGAGGACTGGCCTATTCAAATCCTAGAAAGGCAAAGACAAGATATCCAAGGCATCCTTCATATGAGATCCCTCTCTTGGTCCCATGAAAAAGATTGTTTTGGATGGAACAACACTACTAAGGGTGAGTATTCAGTTGCTCAAGGTTATTTGACCTTATGCCATAATAATCCCAACCATTCTTCTCGACATATTTTCTCAATTGTGGGCTCAAAAGCTCTGGCCTAAGGTGAGGTTCTTTAATTGGCTTTTATTGCATCGTAGGGTGCTTACCGGTGAGCAACTTATGAAGCGTGGTTTTCATGGCCCTTTTAGATGTGAAATGTGTGAAGAGAATGTAGAAAATATCAACCATATTTTTATTGAGTGTACTTTAGCCTCCGAGCTATGGAGGAGAATGGCAACTTTACTTGGCTTACAAGTGGTCCAATTTTTTCACTTTTGAACAACTTTGGAGGGATTGGCCTAATCAAGAGGGTGTTGATCATTTTATTAGGCAGCTTAGTTTGGATGGGTTCTACCATTCTTCTTTGGAATATTTGGAATGAAAGGAACAACCAAATTTTTAATCAAGATAGGAAGGATATTCACTATATTTGGCAAAAGACCATAGCCAACTTAGTTGAATCAGTCCATCAACTCCTTAATCACCCCCAAAACTCCCACCAAAGATGGGATCAAGTGATGCAAAGATTGAAGATTAAACCTTCTAAGGGCAACCAACTTAAAGGGAATGTGAGTATTAGTAAGATGGATAGGACTAGAAATTGGCAACCTCCTCCTAAGGATTTTGGAAAAGTCAATACCGATGGAGCCTCTAGAGGGAACCCCGGAAAAGCCAAGGTGGGAGGAATTGGTAGACTTTCAGATGGCTCCCTGGTTTTTACTTTTGCCGAGAATTTGGGTATTCTTTCCAATAACCTTGCCGAGGGGTATGGTATCCTTAGAGGCCTTCAGGAGGCTACTAAGGTTGGATGGGAAAAGGTGTTAGTTGAGTCTCGACTCTCAACTTATGATTAATCTCTTGAAGACTCCTTCTAAGAATCATAAGGTGGATTGGAGAATAAAAAGAATTATTGAGAAGATTCAATTAATCCGGATGGGATTTTTGAAAGTTGATTACAATCATGTGGTCAGAGATCAAAACAAGAGTGCTGATGCTTTAGCTAATTGGGCTTTGGACAAAGGTGATCTTACTTGTTATGGCCACCCTCCTATATGGTGGGCTTCTCAAATTAGGGAAGCTCTTCTTTCTATCATTTCTTTGGATGGCTCCAGCTTGAAGGTACCTAGTTTCTTCTTGTTTTTTTTTTTGTTTCTCTTTGGTTCATTCAGCTTTTTTAGTTCCCTAGCTCATTCTATTCTTTATTTTGTTTCCTCTGTTGATTCTTGCATTAATAGTCTTCTGGTCTAGATAGGTCATTGTTTTGTTCATTTTTTTTTCTTTTGTCTTCTTTTTTTTTTGTTTAGTTTTTTAAGGTGGGTGGGTTCTTTTGTTTTGTTTTGTTTTTGTGTTCTTTGTGTTGTTTTTTGTTGTTCTTGTGTTTTTGTTGTTTTGTTTTTTTTTATGTTTTTTGTTATTGTTCTTGTGTTTTTTTCGTTCTTGTTCTTGGGTTTCTCTTTGTTTGTGTTATTTCATTTTTTTATGTGTGAGTGTTTTCTATGTTTTTTGTTTTTGTTTATTGTCCGTTGTTGGTTGTTTTTATTTTTATTTTATTTATTTTATTTTTTAGGTTTTGGTTGTGTTTATTTTTCATGTTTTTTTGGGTTATGTCTTTGTAGTGTTCTGTTGTTTTTGTCTTGTTTGTGTTTTGTTATGTGGTTCTTGTGTTTTTCTATGTGGTTTGTGTTGTGGTTTCTTTTATCTTATTGTGCGTGTTTGGTTGTGCTTTTGGTTTTGACACACTCAAGGAGCATGTTTTTTATTTTATTTTATTATTTTTGTTGTTATTTACTTTTTTTAATTTGGTTTTGTGTGTTTGTTTGCTCCTTGAGTATGTCAAAGGTGGTAGGCCAGGTCCGAGTCTTGGGCGTTTTTGGCAGAATGGATGCCCCTGCCTCCTTGGGTCTTACCCGAAAGTGGCATCCCTTTTGGGATGTTTTCCACAAATAAAAAAAAAATAATAATTTCAAAAATTCCTAAATTCCTTATTACTCCTTATATTTATACACAAATAAAGTATCAAACCCTACTTTTATTTAACCTTATTACTCCAAATATAAATACTTAAAAAACTCTAATTAAATCTTACTTATTTCTCCTATCTTTCAAAAATCATTTATAAACCTTAAAAAATTTAAACTTATTGCTCCAAAAATACCTTATATCTCCTAATATAAACTTTAATCAAACATTAAATATTAAACTTCAACCAAAACCTAATATAACCACCAACCTTCTATGAGAGGTCTTTACAAATGCCTATCTTTGTTGTTGGTTGTTTAAATTGCTTGTGTGAAACCTTCAATGCTCTTTGTAGAACATGAACTTATACTGAGAGGGGGGGGGTGAACAGTATAAGACTTAACCATTTAATAATTTTAAATTCAGATAGCAGTGGCATCAACATGATATTAAACAAGACAGAAAGCATCACACATAGAAGACTCATTTTAACGTGGTTCACCCAGAAAGGTTGGGCTACGTCCACAAAACTTTTCTCTAAAAGTTTATTTCAAATTCTTTGGGAAACCTTCCCAATTACAATGTTTATGAGCCTCTGCTCAAAGGAGATACCTTCCCCTAACTCTGCTCTGGTTGGTGATCCTCTAGAAGACCTCTGCCTCTTCTGCCCTTAGCAAGTGGAACTCTATCCACAGAAGACACCTGTCTTCCCTGCTCTGGTTGGAGACCTCTGTCCTCAACTCTGTCACCTCAAAGCTGGTCCTCGAATTTGCACCAAAACACAGTCCTTCGGTCTGGTACAAATTGTCCTCTTCCTCAGTTCTGCAAGACACAGTCCTTCGCTCTTATTGCGCAATTACAGCTGCACTCGATCGAACATCGACCTTTGCACCTCTGTGCAAACGCAATAGCATACAACACTCTACGATCGAACTTCTCACAGTGCGCATCAACTCGCCACTTCTGTGCTAATTGCGTTGTTATGGCTGCATCTCGCACACTTCGCACAAATCGACTCGACTCGACTCACTCTCTTGTGCACAACAGAATTCACTTGCACAAATTTGATACTCACATTCGATACCTTGAAACTCAAAAATAGTCCTCCTTTTATAGCATTAATTCATGATCAAAAACTTAATCTTTAGTCGACTGTTACCCTAAAGATCATCGGCTACAAAACCCTAAACTACGTCGGCCCAGATTTAACTTTATCGGCTCAAAGTTAACTCTGTCCTTCAACCACCTCTGGAACTCACCTGTAGCTTCTGCCGTGAAACTACAACATGTCACGATATCATGACATTTTTACAGCCGTACACCTTCTATAGCCTGCTGTCACGAAATCGTGACACCTTGGCCTTTGTCGACTTCCTTTGTGCTTCTATCACGAAATCGTGACACCTTTGCCTCTTGCTGACGTCATCTCACTTCTGTCATGAAATCGTGACACTTTAGTCTTCATGGCCTTCCTCTCAACTTTTGTCATGAAATCGTGACACTTATGATTTTTTGACGTCATCTTCACTCGACGCTTTAGTCTACAATGCCTTCTTCTCTGCTTTTGTCATGAAATCATGACACATCTACTTCTGCTGACGTCATCTACAACTCTATCATGAAATCATGACGCTTTCGTTGCCTTAAGCTCTTTTCTGCCATATGCCCGTGAAACTGGAACATGTCACGAAATCGTGACGCTTTCGCCTTCGAGCTCTTCCTTCTTCAATTCATCATGAAATCATGATGCTTCTTCTATTTAAGACTTGCTAACTATTTTTATCATGAAATCGTGACACTTTCTCCAACTGCAACTCACCTCGTAAATCGTGACACTTTCTCATCCGTACAACTTCTTTGTAGCCTCTCAAATCGTCACGCTTCCTAAGCTTTCCTTGCAACCTGTCACGAAATCATGACGCTTCTCCTTTTAGACTCTTCCCTTTTGCTGCATGTCATGAAATCATGACAGTTCTCACTTTGAGCTTTTCAGCATGTCGCGAAATCGTGACAGTCCTCAACTTGACCTCTCAGATGTCAAATCCTCACTTGGAACTTTGCATCATGTCGCAAAATCATGACAGTTCCTGAATAACTTTCTCTCTCTTCGATCTTGTCATGAAATCATGATAGTTCACACTACGGACTCTCTTTTCTGCATTATGTCATGAAATCGTGACACTTTCCAACTAGCTCTCCTTCTCTGCCAACATGTCGCGAAATCGTGACAGTTTTGCCAGCTTTGTCTCTGACTTCCAGCATGTCGCGAAATCGTGACACTTTTGCCCAAACTTTCTCTCTCCTCAAACATGTCACGAAATCGTGATAGTTTTGCCAACGCTTTCTCTCTCCTAAAACATGTCGCGAAATCGTGACAGTTTTTCCAGCTGCCTGCATACTTTTTCTTACTTGTCTTTTTCTTGATCTTTTGCAACTGGGCTACTCTGATCTATTTGGAAACTCACTGTCCAAACTGAAACCTTCATCAAAACACATTCTGTGACATCAAACCAAAATGCTTCAAGATCTTCTTGACATCAATGACAACATCTACACTTAGAGCAAAGGCAATGTACCCAAGGTACCCAAAATTGCCAACAATCTCCCCCTTTGTCATTGATGGCAACCCTTAACTGAAAACACTAGTCAAGAGCCAAAACTGAAACCAACTGATCCATCAACTGAGAATCTTCCTTTGAAGTTTTTGCTCCCCTTGACTTGAAGCTCTCTTCTTCACTATGAAGCTCTCCCCCTTACTCATATCTCTCCCCCTTTGTCATCAATGGCAAAGGGCCACCTTTGGGACTCGGGACTAAGAAAGAGCCTCTTGGCTTGGTCCCTCCCCCACCTCCTGATGAGGTGATTAATTTTGAGGTGAGAGTACAACTCCCAATTTCTCCCTTAGATACTCAAACGTATCTCTTGGAAGAGGTTTGGTGAAGATATCTGCAATCTGCTCTTTAGTAGGCACATACTCTAGCTTGACCTGCTTCTCTTGCACTTTCTCCCTTAGAAAATGATATTTGATGGAAATGTGCTTCGTCCTTGAGTGCATTACCAGATTTTTAGAAATACTTATGGCACTTGTATTATCACAGAGAATGGAGATGGGTTGTTCATGCTTGACTTTGAAATCCTCCAAGGTGGTTTTCATCCATAAGACTTGTGTGCACCCAGCCACTGCTGCTATGTATTCAGCTTCTGCTGTAGATAAGGAAACTGAAGGTTGTTTCTTACTCAACCAAGAAACCAGACTCTTTCCCAAAAAGAATGCTCCACCACTAGTGCTTTTCCTGTCATCAATACTGCTTGCCCAATCTGCATCTGTATATGCTGTGAGGGTGAAATCATCACCTTTGGGATACCAAAGCCCAAAGTCCATAGTGCCCTTCAAATATCTGAATATCCTCTTGACTGCTATAACATGAGATTCTTTTGGAGCTGCCTGAAATCTTGCAACTAATCCAACGGCCTGCATGATATCCGGTCTGGTAGCTGTACTGTATAGTAAACTGCCAATCATAGATCTATACAACTTTTGATCTGCCATTGGAGATTGATCATCTTTACTCAGATTGCACCCTGTAATCATAGGAGTACACACGGGTTTGTTGTCCATCATCCCAAATTTCTTCAACATTTCTTTGATATACTTTTCCTGAGAGAGAAATATACCATCTTTTGATTGCGCAATCTGAAGCCCTAAAAAGAATGACAGCTCTCCAATCATAGACATCTCGAATTCCTTCTGCATGGTGTTGGCAAAAACTTTGCACATCTGAGTATTATTTCCCCCAAAAATAATATCATCAACATAGACAACTATGATCAACATATCATCACCTTCATTCTTAATATACAAGTTGCTATCTGCCACGCCTTTCCTGAAACCTTGCTCATGAAGATACCCGTCAAGTCTTGAGTACCAAGCCCTGGGTGCTTGCTTTAACCCGTACAAGGCCTTTTTTAGTTTACATACATAGTCTGGCTGTTCTGAGAGAGACACTCCTTCTGGTTGTTCTATGTAGACTTCTTCATTCAACACCCCATTTAGAAAGGCTGATTTTACATCCATTTGAAATACCTTGAAATATTTGAAACTAGAAAGGGCCAAAAACATTCTGATAGCTTCAAGACGAGCAACAAGCGCAAACGTCTCCTCGAAATCAACACCTTCTACTTGAGAATAACCTTTACAAACTAACCTAGCTTTGTTTCTGACAATATTTCCGTCCTCATTGAGTTTATTTCTGAATATCCATTTTGTGCCAATGACATTCTTGTCCTTAGGTCTAGGAACCAAATCCCAAGTTTCACTTTTCTCTATTTGATTTAGCTCTTCATCCATTGCTTTTATCCAAAATTTATCTGCACATGCTTCACTGAAATATTTTGGCTCAATCTGAGACAATAAAGCAACATTCGTAGAATCATGTGAAGGAATGACTCTTCTTCTTGTTTGCCTACTGTTTGGATCACCAATGATCAAGTCTTTGGGATGATGTTTCTGAACATACCGTGAAGGAGTTTTGGGAAGCAGTTGTTGTCTTTCCTCTTCTTCATCTGAAGCCTCTCTGAATTCTTCTTGACAGATTTCATCACCCAGTTCCTTGACTGGTTCTTTTATCCCTGTCTTTTCATCTACTGTTACATTTATGCTTTCTACAACAGTATGAGTTCTTTTGTTGAAACATCTGTAGGCCTTGCTTCTATTGGAATATCCAAGAAAAATTCCCTCATCACACCTAGGATCAAATTTTCCCAAATTCTGATCTTCCCTTCTGATGAAGCACTTACTCCCGAACACTTTGAAGTGTTTTACTGTAGCTGGTCTTCCTTTCCACAACTCATAGGGAGTTTTATGATGATTGACTCTGAGTTGAGCCCTGGTGATGATGTAAACTGCTGTACTGACTGCTTCTCTCCAAAAGCCATCTAAAAGTTTTGACTCATTTAACATAGCTCTAGCCATATTTTCAACAGTTCTATTTTTCCTTTCAACTACTCCATTTTGTTGAGGAGTTCTTGCTGCTGAATATTCTCTTTTGATTCCGTGTTGCTCACAGTATTCCACAAATTCATTTGAAGTGAACTCTCCTCCTCTATCTGATCTTAAGCATTTGATTCTCTTGTCAGTCTCATTTTCAATCATTTCTTTAAAAGCTTTAAATTTTTCAAAAGCTTCAGATTTTTCTTTGAGAAAAGTAACCCAAGTCATTCTAGAATAATCATCTATAAACAACATGAAGTAGCTATCTCCCTGAATGCTCTGAGTTCTGGTGGGGCCACACAAATCAGTATGAATAAGATCCAATGGTTTGGAAGAAGTATACCCTTTTGATTTGAAACTGGTTCTGGTCTGTTTACCATGTTGACAAGGACCGCAAATGATGTTATGGGGCCTTTTTATTTTAGGCAAGTCTCTGACTCGCTTCCTTGTTACTAATACTCGACAAGATTATCAAAACTCAAATGTCCCAATATTTTATGCCATAACCAACTCTCATCTTCTTGAGTTATAAAACACTTTTCCCTTTTTATCTCACTTAGCATGTAAAGATTGTTTGGAGTCCTTGTAGCACTAGCAATGAGTTTTCCATTTTTTTCTTTACTTATCTCACATCTATCCGAAAAGAAAGATACTATGTGCCCTTGATCACAAAGTTGACTCACACTAAGAAGATTATGTCTTAGGCCTTCTACATAGAGCACATTCTCTGTTTTGGATTTCCCATCCAAACTAAGAGTCCCTTTACCACAGATTTTTGCGGACTTGTTATCTCCAAAACTGACTGTTCCTCTGTTTGTTTCTTTGAAAACCAAAAACTTTTCTTTTTCACCAGTCATATGTTTTGAACAACCACTATCAAGATACCATTTTTCTACTTTGTCTTGAGCATGAAAAGCAGTTTGAACTATCATTGACTTAGATTTGATCTCATTCCTCTTTTTAGTGAACTCAAAGCTAAATCTATTCAAACAGCACATCCTTGCTATATGCCCAAAATTCTTGCACTTGTAACACATGATATTTTTGTTCATAAGAGGTGCAAATGAGTTAACATTTTCCTTACTATGGCTATTCAGAGATTTATTGCAATGCATAGCTATGTGACCAAATTTCTTACAGGAAAAACAATAGCCATGGAAGGTATTATGTAACCTGTTTTGATGCCTTGGATGACTGTTCTTCTTGCGATCAACTGGAATCCACTGTTCTTCAGGATGAAGATTGATCTTGCTCGAAGACCCTGTTTCATGAATGGTGATACCATCCTTCTTTTCACATGGAGTATTCTGTCTGAGAGTCAAATGTTCCAACTTTACTCTAAGAGACATAATTTCTTCTTCTAGTTTCTCACAATCAGCTTCCTTTCCTTTTAGAGCCTCTGTTAGAACCTGTTCAACCTTCTTCCCTTCTTCAGCTAGAATTTTGAAATCTATAACACTTTGAGACAATTCTGATCTTGCTATCTCTTCTTCCTGACATTTATGCTTGAGAACAGAATTCTCTTCCCTGAGTTTCTCAAGCTTTCTCAAGGCCAAGAAGAATTCACTTTTGAGATCGAACTCAACCTCTTCATTTCTTTCTGAATTTATATGTTCCTCTGATAGATCCTTCT
This sequence comes from Wollemia nobilis, assembly GCA_028583015.1. Lineage (NCBI taxonomy): Eukaryota > Viridiplantae > Streptophyta > Pinopsida > Araucariales > Araucariaceae > Wollemia > Wollemia nobilis. Next base: position 4,871,110 of record JAQPPZ010016670.1, read on the forward strand.
CCAAGCTGTTAGGCTCTTTCTGGAGTGACCTGCTCTGATACCAATTGAAGAACATGAACTTATACTGAGAGGGGGGTGAACAGTATAAGACTTAACCATTTAATAATTTTAAATTCAGATAGCAATGGCATCAACATGATATTAAACAAGACAGAAAGCATCACACATAGAAGACTCATTTTAACGTGGTTCACCCAGAAAGGTTGGGCTACGTCCACAAAACTTTTCTCTAAAAGTTTATTTCAAATTCTTTGGGAAACCTTCCCAATTACAATGTTTATGAGCCTCTGCTCAAAGGAGATACCTTCCCCTAACTCTGCTCTGGTCGGTGATCCTCTAGAAGACCTCTCGCCTCTTCTGCCCTTAGCAAGTGGAACTCTATCCACAGAAGACACCTGTCTTCCCTGCTCTGGCTGGAGACCTCTGTCCTCAACTCTGTCACCTCAAAGCTGGTCCTCGAATTTGCACCAAAACATAGTCCTTCGATCTGGTACAAATTGTCCTCTTCCTCTAGTTCTGCAAGACACAGTCCTTCGCTCTTATTGCGCAATTACAGCTGCACTCGATCGAACATCGACCTTTGCACCTCTGCGCAAACATAGCAGCATACAACACTCTACGATCGAACTTCTCACAGTGCGCATCAACTCGCCACTTCTACGCTAATTGCGTTGTTATGGCTGCATCTCGCACACTTCGCACAAATCGACTCGACTCGACTCACTCTCTTGCGCACAGTAGAATTCACTTGCACAAATTCGATACTCACATTCGATACCTTGAAACTCAAAAATAGTCCTCCTTTTATAGCATTAATTCATGATCAAAAACTTAATCTTTAGTCGGTTGTTACCCTAAAGATCGTCGACTGCAAAACCCTAAACTACGTCGGCCCAGATTTAACTCTGTCGGCTCAAAGTTAACTCTGTCCTTCAACCGCCTCTAGAACTCACCTATAGCTTCTACCGTGAAACTACAACATGTCACGATATCGTGACATTTTTACAGCCGTACACCTTCTATAGCCTGTTGTCATGAAATCGTGACACCTTGGCCTTTGTCGACTTCCTTTGTGCTTTGTCATGAAATCGTGACACCTTTGCCTCTTGCTGACGTCATCTCACTTCTATCATGAAATCGTGACACTTTAGTCTTCATGGCCTTCCTCTCAGCTTTTGTCATGAAATCGTGACACTTATGATTTTTGCTGACGTCATCTTCACTCTATCACAAAATCATGACGCTTTAGTCTACAAAGCCTTCTTCTCTACTTTTGTCATGAAATCATGACACATCTACTTCTACTGACGTCATCTGCAACTCTGTCATGAAATCATGATGCTTTCGCTGCCTTAAGCTCTTTTCTGCCATATGCCCTGAAACTGGAACATGTCACGAAATCGTGATGCTTTCGCCTTCGAGCTCTTCCTTCTTCAATTCGTCATGAAATCATGATGCTTCTTCTATTTAAGACTTGCTAACTATTTCTGTCATGAAATCGTGACACTTTCTCCAACTGCAAGCTACCAACTCAACCTGTCATGAAATCGTGACACTTTCTGCATCCGTACAACTTCTTTGTAGCCTGTCGCAAAATCGTGACGCTTTCAGCTTTCGAAAGCTTTCCTTGCAACCTGTCACGAAATCGTGATGCTTCTCCTTTCAGACTCTTCCCTTTTGCTGCATGTCACGAAATCGTGATAGTTCTCACTTCGAGCTTTTTAGCATGTCGCAAAATCGTGACAGTCCTCAACTTGACCTCTGTAGCATGTCACAAAATGTGACAGTCCTCACTTGGAACTTTGCATCATGTCACGAAATCATGACAGTTCCTGAATAACTTTCTCTCTCTTCGATCTTGTCATGAAATCATGACAGTTCACACTATGGACTCTCTTTTTTGCATTATGTCATGAAATCGTGACACTTTCCAACTAGCTCTCCTTCTCTGCCAACATGTCGCGAAATCGTGACAGTTTTTCCAGCTTCGTCTCTGACTTCCAGCATGTCGCGAAATCGTGACACTTTTGCCCAAACTTTCTCTCTCCTCAAACATGTCGCGAAATCGTGACAGTTTTGCCAACGCTTTCTCTCTCCTAAAACATGTCGCGAAATCGCGACAATTTTTCCAGCCGCTTGCATACTTTTTCTTACTTGTCTTTTTCTTGATCTTTTGCAACTGGGCTACTCTGATCTATTTGGAAACTCACTGTCCAAACTGAAACCTTCGTCAAAACACATTCTTTGACATCAAACCAAAATGCTTCAAGATCTTCTTGACATCAATGACAACATCTACACTTAGAGCAAAGGCAATGTACCCAAGGTACCCAAAATTGCCAACACTCTTTTCATATGCTGAGGATGCTAGAAATGATGCTCCATGTGTGGACTTGCATGGATGTATTTCTCTTGTTTCTCTTCTCCTAGGCATTACAACTTTCTTAGGCCTCGCTTGTTGGAGTTTTTCCTTCCTTTGTGGGTGTTATGATTCTTTCCTTGGTGTTAGAAAATGATCAATAGCACTTAGACTATTGTTTAGACATTAGAATACCTCAAACTGGTACTCATATTTCTATTTAGAATCTCTAGAATCTGCTTAGGGAATTAGGCTTCTAGTTAGATGTTTGATATCCAAAAGTTTTGTCGTATAACTCCTAAATGAGTTAATTGTACAAGATGCTTTAGCTTACTTTCTTATATGAAGCAATGCACTTAGACTTTCTAAAATATGTTTAGATTGATAATGCTTCAACCTTACTCTACATACTTTAGCTTACTACCTTGATATCTTTGCTTGATAGCTTTATTGATTATGTGAGTTGGCCTGATGGCCTTTTCCTTTGTGTATGGTGGCTTACCGCATCAAAATTTTCCTTCTACTACATGCCTTAGAATGATGATGTTCTACACTATTTTATGATAGTAACTAAGTAGCATGAATGAATAGATGATCTGCTCTATTTTCTTGCTATACTACTACTATTAACTTCTTTTTTCTTGTTGCATATGAAGATCATCAATAGTTGTGTACTCTTCCTCCTTGTTATTGAAGATAGATGAACAACCTTCTTCCTTTAGCATAGGTTACCTTGTTCTTCTAGCAAGATCCATCATGTTATTTTATTTTTTCTTGATCTACCTCATTCTTCTGCCTCTTTTGTGGTTTGACCTTTGTATTATAATCTCTGCTTACCTTTGTGCTTCGACCTCTATGCTAACATAACTTGGCTTGACATTCTACATTATGTAACTTGTCCTATGACTTTATGCTATTCCAACAGCTCTTGCTACTTTATATGATGATACTTTGTTGCCTTATCAATTCAATATGAAGACTCCATATTCCTTCTCAATGTTTCTACAATTTGACCTCTTATATTTTTATTGAATTCTTCATATGTCTTCTTTCTTTCTTATATATTGGCTGCTCTCTTTTCTTTGTACTTCTAGATCCTATTTTTTTTTTGGATTATTTCTTCAATAATGAAACTTTCACTTTTTGCAATCTAAAACTATTCTATAAATCTTTTCTTCTTATTAGATTCTTGATCTGAATTTATATCTTATTCTATATTGGCTTATTGGGCCAATGTCAAGGTCAATGTGACCTGTAAATGCTTCTATTATCAAGGCCAATATATAATGTGACTTGAATGTTCTTTTGGTGTCAAGGTCAATTTTTTTATGACCTAAATCTTCTTCTAGTGTCAAGGTTAATATTTGTGTCCTAGAACTTTCCCTTATGTCAAGGTATATCTCTTTATGACCTAAATACTCTTTCTATTCTTCTTTATTTTCTACTTAATTTCTCTCTTAGGAAGCTTTGAATGCTTCTCAATCTACTATTATATTTATATATGTATAGTTAGAAGGTAAAACTCTTCTCTATTTGCTTTAGGAAGCTTCTCATGCTTTTGTTGCTTTCTCTTAATCTCTGCTACAAATATAATATTTATAATATCAAGGTGAATCTACATATCCCTGAATTCTCTATCAAGGTGACTTTGAATATCCATGAATCTTCTATCAATGTCAAGATGAGGTTAAATATCCCCGAATCTTCTATTAATGTCAAGGTGATGTTGAATGTCCTTGAATATTCTATTTATCAAGAGATATCTATATACCTAAATCCTTTATAAGTGTAAAGGGTTGGCTATGACATTTAATGATCAACTATCATAAAGTTAATTCTGCCTTCAATATACAATGTAAAGGGTTGGCAATATCCATGAATGATCAACTATCTTAAAGTTGATTCATATTTCAATCAATATAGCTAAGTCCTAGTGTTCACTGGTTATTCTTCAACCATGGAAAGACCCTATATTTTCTACTCGGTATGAACTTTAATTAGAGTTTGAGTCTTACTACCTTTAAAGTAGATAAAATCCTAATCACATTTATCAAACTGGATAAAATTGATTTTGAATCAAAGGCTAAAATGAACTCTATAAATATAGACAAATTCTAGTGGTGGATCTGATGCCATTGATGGCTTTTTAAGCCTTAATACTATCACACATATCATAGATCAAATATAATGTAACCACAATATAATAAGGTTAAGATAATAATATGAGTAGAATAACACGAGCAAATTAATATGTAAGATAAGGCTTATAATATATCAAATAAAATTCAATAATAAGCAACAACATGAATGTAATTAGATTTAATCATACATATACTAAGCATGTATAACAACATACAATATTAATTTCTGAAAATGTATGCACTCTTTATTTCTTCATGTTCTCTTAAAATAATAATACATATTGTGCTTGTATGTATCTATATGTGTTTCTATATGATTCCATTCGTTCATTCATATTGTTAAGGAGTATCATCTCTATAATATAGCCATAATAGTGTGACTCTTTTGGTACTTGACTATTCCTTTCCATATGCCAAGTCCCATGACTCTTGGATTCTTTAATTGACACTTCCATACTTGATGAACACTTGACTCTATAATGTATGCACACATATACACGACTCTTACACTTCTATAACTTGCACACTCTAATATAAGACACTTGTGCACATAGAATCAACTTACATATTTGTTCTCATACATAAAATAGACTTGTGCACATAGAATCAACTTACATTTACACACTAACTCACACGACACCTGTGCATTTCCTGCACATTACAACTTTACATGAAATTTGTGCATTTCTTGCACATTCACACTTATATAAAAGAGAAAATGTAACTCATACTCTAAACTATGGCTCAAACTTAATATATTATTGTTAGGATCCTCCATCCTAACATTAATACTTAATACTATTAATCAATTTACTATTATATTATTAAATGGATAGAATGAATAGTCATGTCTCTTCGTCAATGTAGCCCTAGGTTAGACATAAATATTAGGGAGAGGCCTAGAAAATGATCATCCAAGAAGAAGAATAAATTAGTATTTTATATTTTAAGGAGGGAGCCCACTATACGTGGTAAAGCGATTACAAGGAATCCCCCTTTATGTGGCCTACGGTTCCATTTTATATTAAATGATTTATTAAATTTACACAAAAAAATGAGGGTTCTTGCATTTGGTATCAGAGCATTTGTTCTAGGAAGCTACGCTTAAAACTACGCTATAAAATATATTAGCTATATTTTAAAATAATCTATCCTCAGTGTGAATATGATTCTAGGTTTCTATATAGAGTGGATTGTATAAAGTGGGCGTATTCAATGGTTTGTATAAAATAGGAATATTCAATAGAGGACAACGTGTTCATGGTGCAACATAGGTGGTCAAAAATTTTACACTTGGATTAACATTATATCCTAATCAGTGTAGACAACATAAATTATCTCCATTCAAATACGTGCGCCAGTAATTGTCTCCTTTGCGGATAGATCAATCCTTCAGTAGGATCTTTGATGATTTTAGATAGATGGCAAAGAAATTATGGTGAGATTTTAAATTCATAATACCAAATCATGAAAACATCTTGGGAATTTTTGTAGAAATTTTTGCTTACACAGGTGACATTGTACTAGAAATTTCTTAACGTTCATAGAGGACGTTACAGATGACACATAGGTTCCAAATTACATTAGGGATTCTGATTCTGCATTCCAACAAACAAAAAATCCAAACACTCCAACACCAAACATAGGCATGCATTCCATTGAAGTAACACAGGTAATCATTGATTCTGACGACAACTATTTTTGATGAACTAATTTTGGTTTATAGGTTGTTCACTGTGATAAGTCTCTAGTTTATCGATAGTTTTTTTATTTGTTTTCATCAATCATAAAAAATAAGCTCGATGTTACATGACCTCATCTTATTTACGATAAGGATAACTCTTAGCTTTCATGTACGCATAAAAAAGGACGTAGCAATCCATAAGAAAGGTGATCAAATTTTTAAAATCATTTTATAAGGTATTTTACTGCTATGTATAATGCTCTCATACAATGTGGGAATCCAATAACAAACCAGATACGGTGTTTCCAACCAGCGATGGTCTACCAGCAATGTCAAAAACCTACATGGGGATTTTAAAAAATAATTTAAAAAATTTACCTAAGGTTTTTGGTTTAAACCAATCAGTGCTCTTCGAAATTGATAAATAATTTTAGTCCACATGCGATTAAATCATGGAGGTTATTGTATGGGAGGAATTAATTTTTGCTTTGGGACTTAATCCCACATTGATAGTTTGAAGAACTTATTACAGTTTAAATACAAATAATCTCCATAGATATATTGTGGCCACCCCCAATGGCCACATAGAACCTCACATCTCGTGCGTCTACTTCATCCCCATGCCTTGACAATGCCACCTTATTCTCTATGCTATGTAGTCTCCAGTCCTGTCTTGTTCCCCATCCCACTATCCGTGTCCATCTGTTCTACCTTCGTTATCCATTTACCCACTCGTTTCCCACTATGCGACTTATCTCCTATTCCATATTTAGTCCTCCTGTATCATGTTCTAATCGTGTCCCCTATCATGTGTCCTTACATCCCTCGTGTCTCACACCATGTCAGTATCAGCTTGTTATCCATCATCGTGTCCTGTGGTTCTAGTCTTGCTCGTGTGTCAGTCCCTCATCATATCATATGTTCATCTTCGAGTCTCACATCATCCTATCGATGCCTTTTTCATAATTCATTAGATCGTTGTTGCTACCCAATAGTTGTATCCTATTAATCCAAATCGTCCTTAACTAACTATCCTGTAATGTCAAAGTGACCGTTATCTGTCAAATCATTGGAAAAATTTAAATTTCATGATCGTGATCATTATCCATCAACCCGTTGAAAAAAATATGAATTTTGTGACCATTGGGAGGCTTGGATCCAAATAAAGTTGCTCAACCAAATTTTTAAGCAACTAAATTTTTATATATTTTTCAAAATTCAAAAGTTGAAACACCAAATTTGTGATGGACAAGTGATGAGTGTAAAACACCAAGTTGTTTTTAAAAAAGTGCTCAACAAAAAATTTTGACGACTTTTCAACAATTTTTATCGATGACTTTTTGTGAAAATTTTGTTGATGATTTTTTACGCAAATTTTGATGATAATTTTTTCAACAATTTTTATGATAACTTTCCTATAAGATTACAAAAATGGTTGAAGGAAGATCTCATGACCCCGGTTTAGACACCTTGGATCACAAAATTCGACCAATCATGGAACCACTATTGTAGATTAATCTCACCAATCTATGTCAAATATCTTCAGTGTGTGCGTATCAAACTCAGTTCAAGGATATCACCAAACACACTATAAGTTTGGATGACTCATTTCTCATAAATTGCTTCATCAGTGGATTAAAATAAGAAGTTAGAGTGGAGGTGACAATGTTCAATCCCTACACCATGTTGGTAGCCTATGGATTAGCCTTGTTAGTCAAAGATAAATTCAAGGCTCAACATCGCCATGGGAAGTCACCTATTGAACAATCGCCTATTACATACGCTATACCAGAACCTAACCCATCCTTTTTGGTTAAGTACCTCAACCTAGAAGAAATGGAGGAGCGGTAGGTGAAAGACCTCTGCTATAATTATGATGAGCAATATGGAACCACTCATAAATGCACTACACAAACATTGTATTTATTGAATGTAGTTGATATTTATCACTCCATAAAGAGATAAGATGAGGTAAATGTGCAAGAAGTGACTGAAACACCTGATCATAGCATTGAATACAATGAGGTCAAGGTGCAAGAAGTGACCAAAGCACCTGATCATAACCATGTAGAAATCCCCAAAACTTCCTTCAATACTCTCACAGGTTTTCCTTCTCCAAAAACTATGAAAGTTCAAGGGTCCTTCAAACATCAAAATCTCATGGTGCTCCTTGACTCAGGAAGTACTCATAATTTCATTGACCCACGTATGGTGAAAAAGGCTAATTTTTATATATGACCTTGTCATAGCTTTAAGGTGGTGATTGGTACTAGGAAACAAATTACTTGTCAAGGAAAGTGTCATAGTATCAAGCTCACCATCAATAAATACCACACGAAAAGTGATATGTATGTGTTTCCATTAAGTGAAAGTGATGTTGTTAGGGGTTCAATTGTTGCAAATTCTCGAGGTAATACTATGGGATTTTATAAACTTAGGGATGAAATTCATAGTGAGTGATCAAACATACACTCTAAATGGATTACCCATAGATTTTTCACAAATAGTGAGTTCTCACCGCGTGGAAAAACCTATTTGAAAATGAGGTAGAAAAGTGAATGCACACTTATTCTCCATTCAATCTCCAAGGGAACAACAAGAAGATATGGCAGAGATACCATCACTTTTGACACGTCACTCCAAAGTATTTAAATAACCCCAAGGATTGTCCCCCCACCATCGTCATGATCCTACTATTCTTCCTGGAAATCCACCACTAAATATTCAACCTTCAAGATATCCTTACCTACGAAAAAGTGACATTAAACTTGTGCAAATGCTACGTGGAAAGTGCTTCATCAATTTCAACAACAATTTCCTTAGTCATAGCTTTGAGGACAAAGCTTTTTCCAGGAAGGATGACATGTTAGGATCCTCCATCCTAACATTAATACTTAATACTATTAATCACTTTATTATTATATTATTAAATTAATAGCATGAATAGTCACATCTCTTCATCAACGTAGCCCTAGGTTAGATATAAATATTAGGGAGAGGCATAGAACTTATCATCCAAGAAGAAGAATAAATTAGTATTTAATATTTTAAGGAGGGACCCCCTATAAGTGGCAAAGAGATTACAAGGGAGCCCCCTTTGAGTGGCATGTGATTCCATTTTATATTAAATTATTTATTAAATTTACACAAGAACATCAGGGCTCTTGCAAATATTTACACATGTACCATGAAGGTACCATTGGGGTATATTAGCATATACAAAATAATGTAATATACTACAACAACCTTGAGGCTACTAGATATAGAAGGATTTTGGCTATAGAATAGAGGATAACTCACAAACCTTCTATACAAACTTTTAGAGTGGAAAAGTTTCTCTAATCCTAGCCTATGAATATGCCTATAAAAATAATTGTAAGGAATTGGGAGTTTCATGCTCATCCTCTCATATCAAGCCTTGTAAAATATTCCTTTCACCTCCTTAATTGTATGAGTAGGAATTGAACCTTGAGTCACTATCTAAGGAGCATCAAGTCTCTTCTAGCCATATGCTTTGTAATTATTTGGCACATGAATGGAAGTTATGACTAGATTTTCTCTATCCTACTTCTTTAGTGTGTTCTCAAATATGGGTTTTGTGTGAGAAAGTGTGTTCAAATTCTAGCTATTATACTATGGCCAATGTGTTCATTTCAAATTTGTTTATGAAATTAGGAGAGGAACCTTGGTATTGACACATTGCCCCATCACTTAGGTTTTACTTTCCTACAAATTTACATTCCTATATAATTTTCTTTCCTATTTTATACTCTTTATTATTTCCTTTCCTTGTATTTTCTTTTCTTGCACTGCAAGAAACATAGACCTAATCCCAAAATATTTGAAAGTGTGTAAAGGACAAATCCAAGGAGGATCTAGCCTTGGCTATAAATCCCAATGGTTGTCCCACAAGCATCCTCTTTTCCATGGAGCTTCTTGCTATGTATTTAAATGCAAGGAATGGGTGTCCAAGGTGTGTTGGTCCACTATACCAATAGGCCAAGATATTTTAAGATGATAATATTCCTTCAAACATGCTTTATGAGATGAGCTTTTCACATTTCCCCATAAATTTAGAGAAAAATATTGAATTAGACCTTGATGAGGGTCATATTTGATCTGCTTTGAGTGAAGCGTCAAGAGGTTCACCTGGAGACTCTACTAAATATCCTTAAAAACTTGTTTAAAAAAAGTTAATAATAAGATTTTTGTGGGGGTCTTTATCTCTTAGGCTTGTTGAAGCACTCTTTCCCCACCTGGAAAATCCATTCTCAAGGAAAAAACCTAGAGATATATAAGAAAAAGTCCTATCACTAGAGCAAATTTGTAAGAGTTGGTACTACCTTTGAATCAAAGAGCGAGGAGGAGGAATCGATGCCACAACATGGAAACTCCACTGAACTAGCCTCCTCAAATATTTCCAATGTGGAACAACATAAATCCCTTAATTTTTCCTACCTCACCTATTTTAGATCTCATTCTTCTTGACACTTAAGTCTCTACCTTATTTTTTTGGAGAATATGCCATCACCTTGATAGAGCATTTACATCACTTGGTGAACTAGTGCACAATGTATTTCATTGAAAAACAAGTTATAACCCTAAAGGCTATTGGTAGACTCTTTCAGAGGAAAATATTGAGGATGGTACATCAACCTTTATCCTTAATTAGTCAAAATCTAGGACCAACTAGCAAACCTCTTGATAGATAAATTTGGAGAGAAGGTAGACAAGTTGTCTCTATTGGATCAGCTCACAACCATAAAAAGGGTGCTTGCAAAGACAATGGATAATTTGAACATTTGATTCCACAAGGCTTGGTAGATGATTCCTGATGAGATTCACGCTCCTTTGGGTATGGGATTTAACTGTTATTTGAAATATTTTAATTTTGAAATTTCCATGATGGTCAAATCCAAGGGAGAAAACTCATTACTAGAAGCCCATTGGATAGTAATCTAGGCCAAAAAGTGTTGGAGAATATTACATTATTTGAAGCAGTCAACATCAACAAAACATAAACCAAATACTGAAAGCAGAGAAAATGCAAAATAAGCCAACGTTTTTTTTTTGTATTCTTATTTTTAAAATAGAGCTTATAGAGACTCCTCACTTTACTATATCCAAATTTCCCTCTAATACCTTGTTTTCCCTTTTCCCGCCTAGAACAATGTATTTGAAATTTGAATTTCGGGGAAAACTTCCCGGGGTCATAACTCCTCGCTCGTTGCTCAAAATGACTATTAGCGCATGTTTTAAAAAATATCTCGAAGGGGTTCGCGGTATGGTAATGCCCAAGAGGATATTACCACTATTTTTCAGCCCTCTACGAGGCCTCTAAGGCCTTCAAAATTGACCTTCAAGTTTTAGTAGCAAGATTTTAACTAGTTTTGGTAGGGTAGAAGACCTTAAAATTTACATATCTCCCAAAAATCTCAAGATATTGGAATGATTTTTCCTCATTGGGTATTTTTCTCCATCCTCTAAACAACTAAACAAAATTTAGAACAAAATAAAGCAATAACAAATTTTGAATGATGCAATATCACTCTTACACCATTGGATGCTCCTACATAAATATTTGGTAGAAGTGAAAGTACCCCCATGGTATAATTGTACATATTTTAAATATTATATTAGGGTGTGAGCTATTATTTTATATGTATAATTTATATTTCCCTTAAAGTATGTGTCAATGTGTAGTATGAGTCCAAGTGTCATGTAGTAAAGTTTGCAAGTGTGTAGAGTGTGAGAGTGTGCAAGTGTCATGTAATAAAGTGAGCAAGTATGTAATGTGTAGGTGTGTACAATGTGGCATGTGTGTATGTGTTAAGTATGCAAGTGAAAAGTCACATGTATATGGCAAGATGTAGTCAAAAGACATGAGAGGTTTGTATTATGTGTGGAATAGAAAAGGATGCATCTCTTGGATATGTGAGGAGAGCAATATTCAAGTATTGAAGAGTCACCTTCTAAGGTTATATTATGGAGATAAAGCTCCATGTATTGTATCTAAAAATAAATGAAGTATTTCTCAATAATAGAGAAATTGTATATTTGATTCATCAATAATATTGTGAGTATATTGTTGATTGATATTGTTATTTTATGAATGTTATGTTTATTGATTTTGATTATACATATTGAATGCTCTAATATTAAATTTGATTAAGATCCTGGATATTGGGACCTATGATTTAATATGGCTAAAAAGCCAATAATGGTATCAAAGCATCATATCTTCACTTTGTGTTAGAAATTCTTTTAAACTTTTTTGGTGAAGGCCTAGAGCCAAAATTTGATTGAGAAAATATACTAGAGAATAATTCTAGTCATTTAAGATTGCTTGGAAAAGTAATCTATTTGATACAATTATAAGGACATGTGAAGACTACTATTTAAGTCAAAAATTTGATATTGATGCATTAAGAAAGGAGCAACAAGATTGTCCTACATTGAAAAAAGGAAGCAAGGTAGTTTTGGTGGAACCATTCCAAACATTATTGCATAGATTACAATATGATATATTAAATAGATTTGAAGGAGAGGCAATAAAAGAAGCCAAAAAGGATTGTTGATGAAGTCACAAAAGAAAATAAATGCTATAATATGAAAAAAATATAAGAATTGCTATATTGAACTAGTAAAAAGACAAATCCATGGTCATTGGAGTTGGACTACTAATATCTAAGATATATGAAAGCAAAATCCAAGTCAACAAAAATAATACAAAAACCAGTAAAGGAAAGTGAAACGTTCACATAGCCAGCAGAACGTTTGATGCCCTAGTAAAATTTAAGCATCTTGACAAGGGCACAAATATTAATAATATAAGATCATAACCTTAGATGAAATATTTATATTTTTGAGTGTTCTTTATAGGAGCAATAAGGATTTTATTAAATTCAAATTTTATTTACACCTCATTTAGATAAGGTGGATAATATCAAATTGACTTTAGGATAAGTCTAAAATTGAGTGAATAATTAATTTGCAGATAAAAGGACTGATTAATTAAATTTGGTAATTGATTATTGAAGATTGATGAATACAAATCAATTTTGTAAATAGAAATTTGAAAATTGAAAAAGAATTGAGGGAGTTATAAGAAGTTGATAGATTTTATATTTGAAATTTAAATGAGTTCTATTATGTCAAATAGTAAGATTTTTCTTTTTGACTCACAACTTTTGAAAGGACCAAATTCTGCATCATTAAAAAAAAGGGAAATCTATTCTCATTATTTAGAAAATTTGGGATATAGTAAATGGAACAAAGAAAAAGTCCAATGAAGATGAAAGAGATAAATATAATTTGAAGAAAGTGATGCAAAATCCTTTATGCTAATTACATTTGGGATAATTGATGAAATTAAACCATACATAAGTGAAGTAGATACTTCAACAAATGCTTGGAATAAAATATGCACAATATTTGAAGGGAAGAACAAAACAATTATATGGCATTTATAGTCAATTATGTTCCTTAAAGTCTATTAGTGGAGAGAATTTAGAACTCTTTCTTCAAAGGATAGCCAATTTAAAAGCTAAGCTATATATTCTGGGAGAAAAATAAAAGACAACCTACTTTTCCAAGTTACATTAAGAGCACTTCCAAAAAATTATAAGCATTTAGTCACCTCACTTCAAGTTCTAAATAAGATAAACTTTGATGAATTAGTTAATGTTCTTCAAGAGTATGAGGTGGAAAATTTACTCAAATATGAAATGACTAATAATGCCTTGATATCAAATGAAAATGTACCAAGTAACATTGTAGCATCATCACAGTCAACCTAAATAGAAATAGAGATATTATCACATATGCAGGCAAAAGGTCATACTATAAAATTTTGTAGATATAATTATTTGAATTAAGGAAATCAAATGAATAGACCTTTTCAAAAAAATTAGCCAAGGCAATATCAATCTCAATATCAATATGGACAACAACAACAAGGACCAAGAGAAGAGAATCAAAAGGGCAATTTAGTTCAAGAAATTCAAGAGATTTAGGAGATTCAAGAGATAGAATAAGGTAAAAGGGGAAATGAAAGTAGAGCTCTTACAATAAGGATTATAGTTGAAGACCAAATTCAAGAGGATAAAAATGAAAATCATCTAAAAATTCCTTATGACACTAATGTTTCAATTGATAGAATGCAACTAATAGAAAATGAGACTATAGAAATAGATGAAAAACTCAAGTTGAAATCTAGATCATTTCAGAATTATGACAAGAAAATTAAAGTGCACTATGGATGAATCAAGAAATTATATTGGAATATGATCATGGATATGTTAAAATGTTTTTATGGTCCCAAAGAAAGTCTAATGAATATTGCAAGAAACGGGATAGTAGATCAATACCGAAACCTCAAGTAGTGCCAAATATAGAGTCAAAGAAAAAATGCAAGAATTAGAGATTGAATATTAAAGTATTCAAAAAATAAATAATGTAATACATTGGGGTGTTGGAGAATATTACATTATTTTGTAGAAGTGAAAGTACTCCCATGGTATAATTGTATATATTGTAAATATTAGACTATGTTTTGAGTTATTAGTTTAGGTTTGTGACTTATATTTATCCTAAAGTATGTGTCAATATGTAGGTGTGTGCAATGTGTTATGAGTGTATGTATCAAGCATGCAAGTGAAGAGTCATATGTATGTGGCAATATGTAAAGTCAAGATATAAGAGAGGTTTGTCTTTTGTGTGGAATAGGAAAGGATGTATCTCTTGGATATGTGAGAAGAGTAATAGTCAAGTATTGAAGAGTCGCCATCTAAGGTTATATTATGGATATAAATATCCATGCATTGTATATGAAAATAAATGAAGTGATTCTCAATAATAGAGAACTTGTATATTTTATTTATAAATAATATTGTAATTATATTGTTGATTGATATTGTTATTTTATGAAGGTTATGTTCATTGATTTTTATTATACATCATAAATCCTCTAATGTTGAGCTTCATTAAGATCCTACATATTGGGGCTTGTGATTTAATCTAGCTAAAAATCCAATGAAAAATACCTAATACAAATATGGAGGCTAGCCCCTAGACCACCTCCATAATTTTCCCCTCTATGTAACCTTTACATCACCCCACTCTAATCATCCAACCTATTCCCTGTCCAATTATCACAAGCTTAGAAAAATTCGAAGCTCTTAACCTGATTCAACCACATCCAAACCCTTATGCTACCAAATTTTATGAAATGTGCAATATGATGAGTACATTCTCTAACAAGATCACAACCCTTAAAGGGAAATATAATATCAAATTTCTCCCTACCAAAACTACTCAAAGCCTCCTTTCCAATAGAAAAATTAGAGTGTATGACCTCCTTTAAGAGGGTATCAAAAGTATTTATTTTTTACTAATAGAAATCCCAGTCAATAGTAGGTCCCAACTCAACAAATAGTACATGTGCTAATCCCAATGCAATAGATATATCCAAATCCAATCAGAGACTTGGTCACTATGCAATTTTTTTTTGTTAAAGATCCCAATGAATGGTACTATTCTACTCCTGATTGTTATCCTTATGACTTTCATGTCAAATATAAGTCTCATGTATGTTAGCTTTTGAGGATTATTACTGAAGATAATAAAACTTACAAAAAATGAAATAAAGTATCAAACTAATGTATATGTTAATGGAAATATTTTGTAAGTATAATATATTGAAATAACTCAAATAAATACTCCTAAATATTCCCTAAAGAAAGGCTCACGAAAATGGAGCCATAGCCCTGAAAGAACCAAGTAATGTTATTACAATCATGTCCACTTACATTTCCACATTACCATGTATATATAATGTGATGTGACTCTTCAAATGAAGCACTATTGGCCTTCCCACTTCTAGACTATTCAACTTCCTATCCTATGGACTAATGAACACATGGACAAATGTGCACATTTACATTATTAAATATTATGAACCCTTATGCATTTATTACAACACATAAATTAAATCCTAATCTAATACATGTACCAAATAATGTAATATACTCTAACACCCCACATATTACATTATTTGGTTATTGAATACTTGTCTTCAGTATAAGTCTTTAGTCTCCTGTTGGAACTTGTGCTCTTCTTCATTTTCTTCCTTGTATGTATCCTGATCAAAAAAATGATTAGTATCAGCATAAAATACAACTAATAGGGCTTGAATTCATGCTTTTCTATAAATTCCTCTAGTTTATGTATCTCTTGGACTAGATTACCATTTTGAATTCCTTCTCTATATTGTAGATGAAGAGGATTCTACTATCACTAAAATTGTGGTTGAGGTGGTTTATATTAATTTGGATATTGCCTTTGTTGAGGTAAACTATTAGGTTTATTAATTTGATTCCCTTGGATTAAATATGCAATAACTTGTATTGTGAATCTTCTCTTTCAAATCTGATAGTATTGATCATTCCATTTAGGTTTATCTTTTGAAATATAAGCAATGTTTTCTTTCTGATTATCTTTCAAGTCTAATGCATTATTAATCATTTCATACTTAACCGAATTGATCACTTCATGTTCTTGTAGTATATTAACCAATTCATCAAATTATGTCTTTACCTAGAATTTGTAAAGATGTAACCAATGAAGAACACAAGCTTATACTGAGAGGGGGGGTGAACAATATAAGACCACTTTTAACTTTTTCTTTCAAATCAGCTTTCAATTCAATGTTATGCAGAAAATAGATAGCAGTATTAATAGCAGTAATCAAGCAATGCACAAAACATCATCCACAAAGTGACACAACAATTTACGTGGTTCACCCAAGGTGGGCTACTCCACGGATAAAACTTTTCTCTAAAAGTTATATCACAGTTCTTTGGGAAACCTTCCCAATTACAATGTTTATGAGCCTCTTGCTCAAAGGAGATACCTTCCCCTAATTCTGCTTTGGCTGGTGATCCTCTAGAAGACCTCTACCTCCTCTACCCTTAGCAAGTGGAACTCTATCCACAGAAGACACCTGTCTTCCCTGCTCTGGCTGGAGATCTCTGTCCTCAACTCTATCACCGCAAAGCTGATCCTCGAATATGCACTAAACACAGTCCTTCGGTCTAGCACATATGTCCTCTATCTGATCTGCACCAAACATAGTTCTTCGATCTGGCACAGGTCTGTCCTCTTCCTCTTTCTCTGTTCTATTACAGCCGCACTTGGTCGAGACAACTTTTGCACTGATCGCGCAACCACAGCAGCACTCGATCGAACCTCAACTTATGCACCTCTGCGCAATTACAGTAGCACAGACTTTGCACACTCTACCTCTCGACGATCGCACTTCTCTCCCACACTCTATCTATGAATATCACACTTCGAACGCACACTTCGATCGATTCGACTCGACTCGCTCTCTTGCGCACAGTAGAATTCACTTGCGCAAATTCGATACACACATTCGATACCTTGAAACTCAAAAATAGTCCTCCTTTTATAGCATTAATTCATGATCAAAAAACTTAATCTTTAGTCGGTTGTTACCCTAAAGATCGTCGGCTGCAAAACCCTAATCTTTGTCGGCCCAGATTTAACTTTGTCGGCTTCAACCGCCTCTACTGCCTCTGTCACTTCCCTGTAGCTTTCGCCGTGAAACTACAACATGTCACGATATCGCGACACCTTTGCCTACCGTACACCTTCTTTTGCCTGCTGTCGCGATATCGTGACACTTTTTGCTTTTGTCTGCCTTGACAACGTCCTTGTCGCGAAATCGTGACACTTCTGTCTTTTGCTGACGTCATCTTCACTCTTGTCATGAAATCATGACACTTTAGTCTTCATTGCCTTCCTCTCTACTTTTGTCATGAAATCATGACACTTCTCTGCCTTGCGCTTCTTTCTGCCTTACACCCGTGAACTGAACATGTCACGAAATCATGACACTTATTGCCTTAAGCTCTTTTCTGCCTTACCCAGAAACTGGAACATGTCACGAAATCGTGATGCTTTTGTCTTCATAGCCTTCCTCTCTGCTTCTATCATGAAATCATGACACTTCTCCTATAGAAGACCTACTTCCAGTTTCTGTCATGAAATCATGACACTTTCTCCAACTCAATGCTACCTTCTCAACCTATCATGAAATCATGACATTTTTTGCTAACGCAAGCTTTCTCTTCAACCTATCATGAAATCATGACGCTTTCAGCTTCCATTCACTTTCTCTACTGCCTGTCATGAAATCGTGACACTCTCTGCATCCGTACACTTTTTCTTTAGCCTATCATGAAATCATGACGCTTCTTATATCAAACTCTTTCCTTTGTTGCATGTCACGAAATCGTGACAGTTCTCACTTTGAGCTTTTCAGCATGTCACGAAATCGTGACAGTCCTCAACTTGACCTCTGTAGCATGTCGCGAAAACGTGACAGTCCTCACTTGGAACTTTGCATCATGTCACAAAATCATGACAGTTCCTGAATAACTTTCTCTCTCTTCGATCTTGTCGTGAAATCGTGACAGTTCACACTACGGACTCTCTTTTCTGCATTATGTCATGAAATCGTGACACCTTTTTGTCCGTACAACTTTCCTGGCAATGTGTCACAAAATCGTGACACTTTTCCTTCTCTGCCTTCCTGCACTTTTCGAGTCACGAAAATGTGACATGTCACGAAATCGTGACACTTTCCAACTTGCTCTCCTTCTCTGCCAACATGTCGCGAAATCGTGACAGTTTTGCCCAAACTTTCTCTCTCTTCAAACATGTCGCGAAATCATGACAGTTTTGCCAGAACTTTCTCTCTCCTCAAACATGTCACGAAATCGTGATCCTTTCTCTCTCTTCCAAATCATGACAGTTTTGCCAACACTTTCTCTCTCCTAAAACATGTCGCGAAATCATGATAGTTTTTCCAGCCGCCTGCATACTTTTTCTTACTTGTCTTTTTCTTGATCTTTTGCAACTGGGCTACTCTGATCTTCTTGGAAACTCACTGTCCAAACTGAAACCTTCATCAAAACACATTCTTTGACATCAAACCAAAATGCTTCAAGACCTTCTTGACATCAATGACAACATCTACACTTAGAGCAAAGGCAATGTACCCAAGGTACCCAAAATTGCCAACAATCTCCCCCTTTGTCATTGATGGCAACCCTTAACTGAAAACATATCTCAAGAGCCAAAACTGAACCCTACTGATCCAACAACTGAGAATCTGCAATTGAAGTTTTTGCTCCCCCTGACTTGAAGCTTTCTTCTTCACTTGAAGCTCTCCCCCTTTCTCATATCTCTCCCCCTTTGTCATCAATGGCAAAGGGTCACCTTTGGGGCTCGGGACTAAGAATGAGCCTCTTAGCTTAGTCCCTCCCCCACCTCCTGATGAGGTGATTTAAAATAGGGTTGGGAGTGACACTCCCATTAGACACTCATCATCATCAGTGTCTACAATTTCCTTGTCGGGCCTTCTCTTGAATTCTTTGTCTGTATTTCTGTTCCTGTCACTGTTCTGATCCTCGGACCTGTTCATACTACTGTTCCTGTTTCTTTTATCATTCCTATTTTTATTCATACCTTGATCCTTGGACCTGTTTATATCACTTTTTTTGTTCTTGTACCTTGGAAAATCAGCTCTACACTGTCTAGTTGTGTGTCCTTCATTGTTGCACTTATAGCACGTAACAAAGTTATTTCTGTTCGGCATACCTCTTTTTTGAATCCGTCTATTATGAGTAACCGTGTTCCTATTGTTAGTTTTGCAGAACATTGCCTTATGCCCGAACTGATTACAAGAGTAGCAATATCCTTGAAATAAGTTACGGCCCCTGAAACTGTCATTTATCTTCCTTACTTGAGTCATGCAATGCGAAGCCATGTGGCCAAACCTGTGACACGCAAAACATCTGCCATTAAACTTTCCTGTAAATGACCTTCTAGGTCGGGTAAACTTCTTCTTCGCATTCAGAATTCTATTTTTTGTTTCTGCGCATTTATCACTCACGGACTCTTGATCTGAAGTACTTTCTACATCAGAACTTTCTTCCTTTTGTAATCTCTTGCTAGATTCCCCAACCTGTTTCTTGTGCGGCTCAACAAACCCGAGACCTATTTTATCTGTTGGTTTTCTTTGACCTTTGATGAGAGATTTAACCCTTTTGGAGCTATCTTGAAACCTGTATAGCTTATCCTTGTACTCTTTAGTTTCCACTTCCAAAGAAGCCATTTTCTGTTCTAATTCACTATACTCAAGCACCTTAGATTCTAACTCAGTCTTGAGTTCTTGTGTCTTAGCCATAGAGACTTCAAGATTTTCTATAAGTTCGTCTCTCTCCATACAACATTCATCTAACTTATCCTTGAGTCTAGCATTCTTCTTTCTTTCCTTTTTCAAAACACTAAGAGCATTAGTAAGTTCACATTCAAGATCCTCTATTTGATTGCATTTTGAATTATCAAGGCCTTTTTCAGATTTCTTATCACTAGAGGTGCTACCCTTTTCAAAAACCATACATGCATCTTCATTGTAGTTTTCTGAAGCATCCTCATACATACTAGCAACCAAATCATTATTTTTGCAATTATCCTCAAGGTGCCCAAAATTTCCACATCTAAAACATTTCATGACAATGAATTTATGTTTCGGTTCTTCCTCCTTTTCTGAAATGAACAACATCTCATTTTCATTATCACTAGAAGAACTTTCACTATCACTGCTAGAACACTTACTTGCTTTGTCTAGGTAGAAGCTTTTCTTGTTCTTGTGTGAATACCTCTTTCCTTGATTGTTGTGCTCATCTTTGTTCTTTCTGTAATACCTGTGCTTTTCAGAATCCTTGCTCTTAACATCCTGTATATCTTCATCACTTTCATTCTTGGAAACAGTACAGTCAGTAGCATAATGACCGAACTTCCCACAGTTGAAACATCTTATATTTTTCTTGCTTTTGTGCTTTCTGGAAAACTTGCCTTTCTTGTTGTAATATGCCTCTTCATCACTAGAAGACTCATCACTCTCTTGAATCTGCTTGCCCTTTGATTTCTTGGTAGCTTTGAAGGCTGCCTCTTTCTTAACATCAACTTTCACTTGAGTTCTCAGCTCAAATGCTGCAAGTATACTATGGAGCTCATCCTTCTTCAATTTATCTAAATCTTTAGCTTCCTCAATGGCAGAAATATTTTCACTAAATCTATTAGGAAGAGACCTTAAAATCTTATCACACACATCATTTTCAGCAAGTTCAAGACCTAAGTCTTTCATGGAGTTAACAATCTCATCCATACGAAGCATGTAGTCACTAATATTTTCATCATCATTCATTTTGAGTTGTTCAAACATACCTTTAAAGTGTCTCAATTTGGCCTTTCGGACATTAGCATCACCTGTATGAACCACCTGCAACTGTTTCCACATTTCACTAGTTGTCTTGCAGTGAATCACTTTGGTAAGATCAGCCTTCTGTAAACCCTTCAGGATTGCATTCATGGCTTTTGAGTTGTTGTGATGTAAGAGCCTATCTTCTTTAGTGTATGGACCATTTACAGGGATAGTGTACCCATCTTCAATTACTTCCCATACCTCATTACCAAGTGCCATTAGATAGACTTTCATTCTTGCACTCCACAGACCGAAATCTGATCCATCAAGAATAGGTGCTGCATTGCCACTTGAATAATCCATTGTGTTCTTTGCAAACTTTTCCTTCAAGCTGTTAAACTTTTCGAAGGTGCTAGCTCTGATACCAATTGAAGAACACAAGCTTATACTGAGAGGGGGGGTGAACAGTATAAGACCACTTTTAACTTTTTCTTTCAAATCAGCTTTCAATTCAATGTTATGCAAAAAATAGATAGCAGTATTAACAGCAGTAATCAAGCAATGCACAAAACATCATCCACAAAGTGACACAACAATTTACGTGGTTCACCCAAGGTGGGCTACTCCACGGATAAAACTTTTCTCTAAAAGTTATATCACAGTTCTTTGGGAAACCTTCCCAATTACAATGTTTATGAGCCTCTTGCTCAAAGGAGATACCTTCCCCTAATTCTGCTTTGGCTGGTGATCCTCTAGAAGACCTCTACCTCCTCTGCCCTTAGCAAGTGGAACTCTATCCATAGAAGACACCTGTCTTCCCTGCTCTGGCTGGAGATCTCTGTCCTCAACTCTATCACCGCAAAGCTGATCCTCGAATATGCACTAAACACAGTCCTTCGGTCTAGCACATATGTCCTCTATCTGATCTGCACCAAACATAGTTCTTCGATCTGGCACAGGTCTGTCCTCTTCCTCTTTCTCTGTTCTGTTACAGCCGCACTTGGTCGAGACAACTTTTGCACTGATCGTGCAACCACAGCAGCACTCGATCGAACCTCAACTTATGCACCTCTACGCAATTACAGCAGCACAGACTTTGCACACTCTGCCTCTCGATGATCGCACTTCTCTCCCACACTCTATCTATGAATATCACACTTTGAATGCACACTTCGATCGATTCGACTCGACTCGCTCTCTTGCGCATAGCAGAATTCACTTGCACAAATTCGATACACACATTCAATACCTTGAAACTCAAAAATAGTCCTCCTTTTATAGCATTAATTCATGATCAAAAACTTAATCTTTAGTCGACTGTTACCCTAAAGATCGTCGGCTGCAAAACCCTAATCTTTGTCGGCTCAGATTTAACTTTGTCGGCTTCAACCGCCTCTTGCCTCTGTCACTTCCCTATAGCTTCCATCATGAAACTACAACATGTCACGATATCATGACACCTTTGCCTGCCATACACCTTCTTTTGCCCGTTGTCACGAAATCGTGACACTTTTTGCTTTTGTCTGCCTTGACAACGTCCTTGTCATGAAATCGTGACACTTCTATCTTTTGCTGACGTCATCTTCACTCCTATCGTGAAATCGTGACACTTTAGTCTTCATTGCCTTCCTCTCAGCTTTTGTCATGAAATCATGACACATCTGCTGCCTTGAGCTTCTTTCTGCCTTACACCATGAACATGTCACGAAATCACGACACTTCTTAGCCTTCCCGTGAAACTGGAACATGTCATGAAATCATGATGCTTTTGTCTTCATAGCCTTCCTCTCTGCTTCTATCATGAAATCATGACACTTCTCCTATAGAAGACCTGCTTCCAGTTTCTATCATGAAATCGTGACACTTTCTCCAACTCAATGCTGCCTTCTCAACCTATCATGAAATCATGACATTTTCTGCTAACACAAGCTTTCTCTTCAACCTGTCATGAAATCATGACGCTTTCATTGTTCACTTTCTCTACTCCCTGTCACAAAATCGTGACACTCTCTGCATCCGTACACTTTTTCTTCAGCCTATCATGAAATCGTGATGCTTCTTATATCAAACTCTTTCCTTTGCTGCATGTCACGAAATCGCAACAGTTCTCACTTTGAGCTTTTCAGCATGTCGCGAAATCATGACAGTCCTCAACTTGACCTCTATAGCATGTCGCAAAAATGCGACAGTCCTCACTTGGAACTTTGCATCATGTCGCGAAATCGTGATAGTTCCTGAATAACTTTCTCTCTCTTCGATCTTGTCATGAAATCGTGACAGTTCACACTGCGGACTCTCTTTTCTGCATTATGTCACGAAATCGTGACACCTTTTTGTCCGTACAACTTTCCTGGCAATGTGTCACGAAATCGTGACACTTTTCCTTCTCTGCCTTCCTGCACTTTTCGAGTCGCGAAAATGCGACATGTCGCGAAATCGTGACACTTTCCAACTTGCTCTCCTTCTCTGCCAACATGTCACGAAATCGCGACAGTTTTGCCCAAACTTTCTCTCTCCTCAAACATGTCGCGAAATCATGATAGTTTTGCCAAACTTTCTCTCTCCTCAAACATGTCACGAAATCATGACAGTTTTGCCAGCACTTTCTCTCTCCTCAAACATGTCGCGAAATCGTGACAGTTTTCCAACACTTTCTCTCTCACATTCCTCCTTTTCTGCATACTTTTTCTTACTTGTCTTTTTCTTGATCTTTTGCAACTGGGCTACTCCGATCTTCTTGGAAACTCACTTGTCCAAACTGAAACCTTCATCAAAACACATTCTTTGACATCAAACCAAAATGCTTCAAGACCTTCTTGACATCAATGACAACATCTACACTTAGAGCAAAGGCAATGTACCCAAGGTACCCAAAATTGCCAACAACCAAGTGCTTATAACTTTCAGGAAGTGCTCTCAAAATTACTTGAACCAAAAATTTGTCTTCCACTATTTCTCCTAAGGTTAAAAACTTTCCCTTTATATCTTCTACTCTCCTTAGAAACAATTCTCTACTTTCTCTACTATTAAATTTTAGAGAATGTAGTTGATTTTAAAGATTAAGAATAGTATCTTTGTTATTTCCTTCAAATATTTTGGCTAAATTGTTCCATGCATCTATTGATGTTCCTGCTAAACTAATATATGGATGAATTTAATTTGTAATTGAAAAATTTATTATTATTAGATATTTTGTTTCATCTTCTTCATATTTCTAGATTTCTCTTGCATCTTCAGTAGGTTTATTTTTTGCCCCTTTAACTATATCCCAAAATTTTTCTACTATCAACATAGATCTTACTTTGTTTTTCCATGATGCATAATTAGGGCCTTTAAGTAACTGAGATTCTGAGAGAAATAGATTATGTGATGTCATTATTAACCTTATACCTCCAAGCTTTGAGATATTGAAGAATATATTTGCAATTATTATAAATTCAATTTGTTGTAGAAACCCTTATTACTCCAACTCAATTAAATTGTAAATATTCTAAAATAGTTTTGTAACTTTAAATAATTAAATTACAAAACTCTTATGTATATATTTCTCCAATATCTTCTACTAAAGAATTACTCCTTTAATAATTCTTCAATTTACTATTATATCTAAGGTTTCAAATATAGACTTATTCTTCTCAAAATACCTTTGCTTTTCACCTTAGAAAATAATATCCTTATAAAATTCCTTATTACTCCTAACTCAAGCTTATGAGTAATTTGAATGAAATAAATTACCTTAGGCTTAGAGTTGTATTCTCCAATCAACAATGCTTGACTTCTCTACAAATTTTCCACTGCGTACATCTATGAATGGTGTTGTATTCACACGTGCTATCTTGGCCTGATTCGTTGGCTTATTCGAGAGATAACTTCTCCCACTTTAGCTTTAATAAACCTACACACCAATATTAGCTTTACTTATGCAATTTGTAACCTCCAAAGGTTCTCTTACTGCATCCAATCATTGATATCCTTCGCATGTTTCTGCTTGCACTAATCTGCCATCTTTATTAATGGACTCTTCAATGTTTTGGCACCTTGGGAGAACTTTTCCTTCACTGGGCGTGAATTAACCTTTGACCTTCTAGTTTCTACTTGCCACTTGATAGAATGGGTGCTAGACTCTTCAAGTTTCTATCTTGTATGTGCCACTTGGCACTCCAACTCTTCTACCTCCCTTGCAATACGTTTTCCTTCTCTAGCGGATATTATTGTGGTAATGGGCATTACTTGTAATGCTCCTTCAATGCTTCTCCAATGTTAATCAATGTGGCGCTTGCATGTAGACTATTCCTCCTAGGGTTGCTCATTGCTTTCAATGTAAATATTCATTGTTCCAATGCTCATTTCATTTCATGCTTCAATACATTTGTCTCAACGTATTCCTATGCTTTACTTTTCATAGTAGTATGCTTGTTTCTCAAGGGTGGACATCCTTCTTTGCTTTGATGCTTTCATAGGTGGCTTTGTCTCTTCAATGGCATCCAATGGTGTAGAGCTCATCTATGTATCTTCGACGGTGTGGAGCTTCTATCCATGTCTCTCCAATGGTGTAGAGATTAATCACTTTCCCTCCTTAGAGCAATGGTAACACTCCTTTTGAGTGGTAGTTCCTCTTGCTCTTTTGAGTGGTGATTCTTCTTCTACAATGATGCTTTCAACACCTCTCGATGCTTGTGCTCATCCAAGACTCTTATGCTTATTCTAGTGTCTTTTGACACTTAGAAATTTTGCTGAATTTCTAACCCTTATTTGGTCTTCATTTAGCTTAGATTATTGCTTTCACTTTGCTTTAATAAATATGCAATAACAAAGCATTCACTAACAATACTATGCACTTCTTATTTCTCCTTAGTATTGCTACTTTATCTTTGTAGATCGTTAAGATGTAAACACTACTAACACCTTAACTTAAAGAACTCCTTTAAGTTCTTAATTTTTTTATTCCAAAATAATGCAATATGGATCTCAAATAATAATAATATGGTGCTCTTAAAACTTGATGTATAGCTGATTTCAATACTCGAATAATAGACTTAGATTGCACCAATATTGCATACCTTTCTTTTCTCTGTTTTGCTAATTTTGTTGGTGATTTGATTCACCCAACTTGCTATCTCAAACTTATGAACTTTGCACCAATGTTCTCCTTCACTTTTCTCCTTTAACTCTTACCAAATTTGTAGCCTTGCTTGCTGCTCAACTTCTCCTTGTTTGCTTCCAAATAACCTTTCACAAAACTACTCCAAAACTCTCCAAATATGTAGCTCTCTATCCTCCTTCAATGCTGTCCACAAAATATATTTTTGTGGCTTTGAATCTCCTTCAATCCTATCTTCACACACTCTAAAATTAGTAGCTATTAATGCTACCCAAACTAGTATTCATAAACCTACAACTCTATAGTCAAATCCTTCCTTATTTCATTGGCTTAAATCTGCAATGAGAGTCTCCAGAATGCTGGATTTTATTGCTATCTAAACACCTTCAATATCCTATCCATGGGCACTCCAAAATCTACCCAAAACTTCTCCAAACTGTAGCTCTAGGCTACCTTCAATCTGCTCTCCTGCAACTCTTCAATATCTGCTCCAAAACCTGTAATCTTCTCCTGCAAATCAGCCTTCAAAACTTTGTGGCTATCCTTAGATTTCCCAAAACCTTGGGCTCCTCAATATTCTCTTCTCCTACAATCTCCTTGTCAAATTTTGACTTCAAAACTGATCTCCAATGTTGTCTCCTTTCTCAAGAATCTGAATGTCTTGAGATCTTCTAACTCTATCTCCAAAATTTGGCAAACTTCTTGCCAAACACTTCTTTCTATTGGGCTTGTTGTCGGATGGTGATAATTATCCCAAATAAAAAATTTCTCCTTGCTCACAATCTCTTGTCATGAAATTTCTTCAAATCTCCTCTCTGCTTGCACTCTCCTACTTCTCGCTTTCTCCAAGATGCCTTCAATGGTCGCTTCTCCAAATCCTGCAACAAGGATTTCTCTAGCCTTCTTCTTCTCCTTCAAAATATCTTGAGACCTCTCTCTTGGGTCTTCTAGTTTCACAACTCTTCAACTTCTCTTCATGACTCTTCAACTTCTTCTTCTCAAAACTTTACTGAAACCTTTTCCTGGTTTCTTCAATCTCCCAACTATGGGAATTCTACAATGAGATCACTTTCTTGGATCTCCAAATTTTGCTACTCCTCAAATCTGTAGTAGGACCTCTTCTTAGGTCTTCCAATTCTCCAAACTATGATGAGAACCTTCTGCATGGGTCTCTTCAATCTCCAATCTACAATCTTCTACTTGCAATCTTCTATCTCCAATATTCAATCTTCCAAAACTAGAAGTTCTTCAAACTGACCTCTTCTGGGTCTCTTCAACTTCTTCAATTTGTAGCTTTCTTATCTGCAATATTCTAGGGGACTTCCTTCATGAGTCTCCTCCAATATTCAATCTCTAATTTTTTGCAACACAAAAATAATCCCTGCATGAGGAAAGCACATAGACTTTCAGGCAACGAAGGTGAAATTCTTCTCTATCCTTTGTAGGAAGCTTCTCAACTTTTGGGTGTTAATTTCCTATAACCAAAAACTTAGATAGCAATACCAAATATATTAGAATTTCTAGAATTCTAAGATAAATAAACTTCACTAGTTATTCTCAAAACTAGTGGAACCAATTCTGTGTTGAGTCCTAGTCTTCACAATCTTGTGGAAAGACTCTAGCCAATCTGCAATTTGTAGTCTTCTTCAATTTACCAATTCCTTCAATAAGACCTCTTTCGTGGGTCTCTTATTCTCCTCAATATCTGCAATATCAAGGTCTGACTTCAAGACCTGAAATATCCTTCTATTCCGAATTTGTTCTTGGAATAGAAATTCTCCACCAATATTCTCTGGTTTCTCCTTCCAGAGATAATCTCCTTCACACTTCAAATAATTCCTTGTGGTGGTGTTTGCATGCAATGATGCACAATGACAGGTCTGGTTTGCAAAGACGCAACAAGGTTCAGGTTGATTGTAGCAATGGTGGTCCCTTGTGGCTTTGATACCACTGTTAGCTTTTGAGGCTTATTACTTAAGATAATCAAACTTACAAAAATGAAATAAAGTATCAAACTAATGTATATGATAATGGAAATATTTTGTAAGTATAAAATACTGTAATAACTCAAATAACTACTCCTAAATATGCCATAAAGAAAGGCTCACAAAAATGGAGCCATAGCACTGAAAGAACCAAGTAATGTTATTACAATTGTGTCTCTTACATCTCCACATTACCATGTATATATAATGTAATGTGACTCTTCATATGAAGCACTCTTGGCCTTCCCACTTCTAGACTATTCAACTTCCTATTCTATGGACTCATGTACACATGGACAAATGTGCACATTTACATTATTAAATATTATGCACCCTTGTGCATTTATTACAACACATAAAGTAAATCCTAATCTAAGACATGTACCAAATAATGTAATATACTCTAACAACGTAGTCAGGATAACTTTTCTTGATCATACATCCACTCTATATACATAGTCAAAATCCTAGATGCTAAGTCCAAAATCTACCCCATAGCCTTTGATTGTGCCACTAGTTATTAATTCCTCAGTTCTAAAGTAGAAATTCATCACTTGGGATGAAGTGAAAGTATATGCCATGTTGGAAAAGGTAGGCTCCTCAACTTCTAGGAGGAAGCAAGTCTAATTATACTATATCACTAGGGCTAAGATAAAAGCCATTGAATAATAGGGTAAGTCTAGTCTACTAGACCCTAGATCATAGGGTAAAGAAGCAAATAATTGGAGGAGCACCCTGACATAAGCTCAACCAAAAAATTGATCCCAAGTTGTTTTAATAATTACAAGAGTAGTTTGAAGCCTCCAAAGTAACTTGCTACTAATCCACCAAGATCTCCTCCAAAAATAAAAAGGTCTAGGCCTTTGATAGCATCCAATACTATTCCAAATCCTCCTATTATATCTTTCAATGTGGTAGAGCATACAAGGAAGTTTATCATAGTCATTCCCATCTAAAAGGTTCTCTCAATTCTAGAGTAGACGAAGCATTCAAAAGAGGTCCTACAAAAATATAAGAGATGCAAAAAGAAGGTTCTAATGATCCTACAAGTATCCGATCCAATTTGTTGGAATATATTACATTATTTTGTACATGCCAATGTACCACCTTGGGTACATTATTAGATTAGAAGAGTATCTTAGATTAAGGTTTGAGTATTTACTTTATGCAATGTAATAAATGCACAAGTGTCAAAATGTGCAATGATGTAAATGTGCATGTAGTCCACATGTACATGAGTCATAGAATAGGAATATGAAGATTCATAGGTAGGTGAAAGGCCAAGGTTCATATCTCTCTATATATAGGCCTTTTGATAGAAGAAGAGGAGCATATAGAATAGAGTGAGCATATAGGATAGTAGAGCTTAGTGATGAGAAGAGAAGGTAGATACAATGTAGATCATGCAATAATTTTTGGAGTGTTCATGTCCTCCATTATATTACATTGTACTATTTTTATGAGCTTTCATTAATGGCTATTTTCTGAGTTATTGCAGAAGTTTCTCATATAGTTTTCTTACATATTATATTACCATTATCATATAGTTAATATTGCTTGCTCATTTTAGATCTTGTGGTTGCATTTCCTTTAATATATATCATCAAAAGCTAACAGTGGTATCAAAGCACAAGGTAGATTGATAGGAAATAGAGAGAGCCACAAGAGAGATTGAGAGGAGATAGGAAATCTCATTTTTAGAAATTTTGAAATTGCATTTGGCTAGAGTCTTTCCATAGAGTTGCAAAAAAACTTGTGAAGACTAGGACTCAACATTGATTCCACTAGATTGAAAAATCAACTAGTGAAGATTTATCATCTCTAGATTAAAAAAATTTCCATTACAGTTTCTCTAATACTTTGTTGTAGAAAAAGGAGATTCAAAGAAAGTTGGGAAGCTTCCTACAAAGATCTAGGAATAATATCTTCTTTGGAATCAATCCAACACTTGAAGAAACAAGTATAAGATTGAAGATTGAGGATAACCAAGAAGGAGGTCCTCATAGAAATATGAATTTTGAAGATTTCAAAGTGAAGAAAGAAGAGACTAAAGGAATATTGAAGTTCTCATAAAATATTGAATATTGAAGATTGCAGAGTGAAAGGAGAGAGCAGCTCAAGAAGTTGAAGAGACCCATAAGAGATCCCATTGAAGAACTTCTATATTTGGAATATTGAGGATAAAAAGAGGATAAAAAAGGACTAGAAAAAGTCCTATTCTATATTTTAGAAACAGCAAAATCAGGAGATCCAAAAGAAGAGGTCTCAAGGAAGGCCTAAAAGGAGAAAGAAGGAGAAGGCTAGAAAAGCCTCATTGAAGGAGATTTAGAGAAGGCCATTGAAGGAGACTTGGAGAAGGCCATTGGAGGAGATTTTAGAGAACTCAAGGGAGAAGAGTGCTAGCAAATAGAAGCACCTAAGATAGAGAATAAGGATTTGGGATAATTATCACCATCTGAAAAAAAGCCCAAAAGGGAGAAATATTTGGAAAGAAGTTTGCCAAATTTTGGAGGAGATTTATGAAGACCTCAAGACATTTATATTCTTGAGAAGAAGGCCAGAAAATAGGCCAATATTGAAGTTAGAATTTGACAAGGAGGTTGAAGGAGAAAGGAGCTAGAAGAAACCACTAAACTTGAGAGGTTTGGAGATTACCTTTGGAGGATTTGAAGGTTGACTTGGAGAAGGAGAGTTTGTTGATTTTTACAACAGAAAATTAAAGGTTTTTTGGAGGAAATTTTGAGTTAGAATTTGGAGGAGTTTCCTACCAAATTTGGGAGATTCGAGGACAACATTTTGGAGGAGAAATTGACTGCATTATAATCTAAAAATTTTAGAGTTAAAGGCAGAAATTTGGGCAACATTATTAGCTGCTAATTTTTAGAGTTCAAGGGAGCATCATGAAGGAGATCTGAAGCCACCAAACCATATTTTTGGGCAGCAAGTTAGAGGAGCATTAAAGCTGCAAATTGGTGAGTTAAAGAGTTATTTTGGACAACAAGGAAGAGCTACAAATTCATCAAGTTTCAGGGTAGCAATTAGGTGATCCAAATCACCAAGAAATCCATCATCTATGGAGGTTATAAAGGTATGCAACTTTGGTGCAAAAGGTTCATTATTTGAACACTTACATTCATTTTATTATTAAGTTTTATTAAGCATCGAATTAGAATTTAAAGTTGCAAAGAGAAAGTTTCAAGTTTAAAGTCTTCAAGGAAGTGTAGAAGATAGTTTCTACAAGGGTTAAAACCTACACATAAGAAAGAGGAGTTAGATATATTTCAAGAGAAAGAAAAATATCAATATCCTACATTCTATTGAAAGCAAATAAGATGCTATTATAAAGCATAGATTGCATATACTATAGTGCAAAGCAAGGCCATCCAAAAGGGTATGCTATTTGCATAATTGAAAATCTTGGAATCATCATTGCAAAGTTAACCAAGCATTGAACAAACAAAGGAGATAGAGGAGAGAGTTTCCTAGGAGAAGAAGGTAACATTAAATCCCCATTTACCACCAAGGGATAGGAAAGAAGCCACCATACTAAAGGAAGGAAGAAAGCTTTAAAAATGAGACTAAAAGGTCTCAAAAATTTTGGTGCAAATTAAGGTATTTTATCTTAATTATTGTAGAATTATTTACATTCCATAATAGCACCATACTTGTCTTGTCCAACGTAGCAAAAGGAGGACAAAAGTTAGAGTGTCTTAAGACACTAAAATAGCAAGTAGATTATAGTCATCAAGTGGTTGTATCATCAAGCTTGAAGAACAAACTTTGAAGTGAAGGGAAGAGAGCCAACTAAGGGCTCAAAATCATAGTATTCAAGGTGTCTAAAGACACCAAATTCAATGCCATTAGGTCTCATGAAAGCAGTACTCATAGTGCAAGAGGAAATTTCAAATCAAAAGAGACTAAGTAAGGGAAACATAATGACATTAGCAAGGATAACATAACATAACAGAGGTACAAGTTGCAAGGAGAATAACGTAAGGGAATATAGCAAAGACAAGGTGTAAGTTGCATTACCCAAGCGGATAAGGATAAAATCTTGGACGAACAACCACCTAGAAGACAACATTGAAACACCATAGAGCCATCTTCATTGGAGTAGAGTCACCTTGGTTGGAGAGGAGCCACCTTTTTTGGAGAAAGCACACTTGTTGTTGCAAGCCAAAACAACTTGCAAAATTTGGCAAGAGCATTAAGGAGATAAGGGACATTGAGAGTGTAGTTACATGCAAGAAAAAGAGCTTCCACTTGCCACTCCAAGAAAAGGAATCTCATGCCACTTGGAAGAAAGGAGAAGAGTGCCTAAAAATACACAAAAATACCTCTAAAATATAATGCTTGCATAGGGAAAAGAGCGCTCAAGTTTGAAGTAATGCTCAGTCATTATTGCTTCAAAATTCAAAGGCTAGTATAACACCTACGTTACCTAAAACACCATTGTATAAAGTTTGTAACTCTCTTGCACCACCTAGAAAGAAGATTTGGGGTCAAGAGCAACGTAAATGCCATATGGCATGCATTCCAAAGGGAGATAGAAAACTATTAATACCCCTATCCAAATAAAGTGTGTAGATATTACCTACACAGGTCAAACATCAAAGAAAAGGAGGAAAATATAGTCCTAAGCATGGCAGAGAATGAAGAGCATTTATTGCATAGTGTCATACCTCAAAGACTAAAGAAGATACAACGTTCAAATACCTTGAAAGTGCAATCAAGGACAAAACCAATTAGCACGTAGCACATCACAGAGAGGTATAGTTACATTGATTTAATATTTGCTTTCTATAAAGTGCAAAGGAGATATAAGGTTCTTTATTTCTAAGGTTAATTAATTATTGCAAGGAGATATAAGGAACTATAACCTTAGATAAATTATTGATGATTTAGAAAGCCAATTAAAGCAAGGAGTTTATATCTTTAAGAGCTATTTCAAATTGCATTAGTTGAGATTCAACTATCAAAATATTTGCAAATAATTAAACTAGGAGATATAAGGTTTTCTACCTTGAAATTAAACCATTATTTTGCAAATATTATCATTTTCTAAATTTCTAAATTAGGGAGATATAAGGAGTACTACATAAAAATTTAGATCATTGAAATTTAGAAAACTAAACCATTGAGAATTAAAGGGTAAAGGAAGCAAAACATAGAATTGCTTGAAAGTTGGAAATTATTATACTAGTCTCTTATACAAATTGAAGGGACAAAAGGAATCCAACTATAGGGTCTTGAAAAATAGAGAACATCATCAAATTGAAAAGTGCATTAAAATTATTTCTAGATTTCAAAAAATAGAGAGAAATAAGGTGAAAAATAGAAGTTGAACATTAGGGATTCAACTCAAAAGAAATATAAATAAAGCTAAGAACTTTATCAAAACTATAGTACACTCAAAACACTAGGGAGATATAAGGGGTTCTACAAAACTTGAGATTAGAAAATATTTTATCAAGTTTGATCACATACTCAAAACTAGAGAGATATAAGGTAGTCTACAAGTATTATTATAGCTACAAACAAATTCATACTCTTAGAATCCCAACTACTTAAAGGACCTAGTTAAACGTCATGGAAAAACAAAGTGAGGCCAATATTTACAGTTGAAAATATTTGGGATATTATTAAAGGAGCAAAAACTAAACATACTACAGGAGATAGTGAAATTTAGAAGTTTGAAGAAAATGAAGCAAAGTCACTCATGATAACAATTTTTGCAATTATAGATGAAATACAACCATACATTAGTTCTTCAACAACTTCTATAGAGGCTTGGAAAACTTTAGCCAAGATATACGAAGGAAGGAACAAATCCACTATATTGAATCTTCAAACTCAATTACATTCTCTAAAAGTTAACAATGGTGAAAGTATAGAATTATTCCTAAGGAAAGTAGTAGATATAAAAGGAAAATTATTAACCTTAGGAGAAACTATTGAAGATAAATTTCTTGTTCAAGTAATCCTAAGAGAAATTCTAGATAGTTGCAGATATCTAGTCACATATTTACAAATATTTACAAATTCTAGGTAAAGATACATCATTTGATGAGATAGTCAATATCCTATAAGAATATGAGGTGGAAAATTTAGAAAAAGATGAAATAACTACAATGCCTTAGTCTCAAAAGATAACTCACAAGTAAACATTACCTCATTATCAAAAGTAATATCTAAGTGGAATAGTAGACATTGTCAAGTATGTAGGATACTATAAATTATTGTAGATTCAATACAAGAAATCAGTTTTAAGGAAATCAAACAAATGTTGGAAGCCAATAAAGTAGGCCATTCCAACCAAGATAATATCAGGACCAATATAATCCACATCAACAATAGATTCAATATCATTATACCACTCAAAATCAATACAATCTTCCTCAATTACAATATAGAGAAGGAAAGCAAAAAGGACACCTAGTCAAAGAGATTCAAGAAATTCATGAACTAGAAGAACCTATATGAACATGAAGTCAAAGATTTTTTCCCTAAAATAGTATTTCTTGAAGATACTAAATATTTACTTGATCAGGATAGAGTCAGGGAGCAAAATAAAGAAAGCAGAAAAGAAGAGTTCCAATTCCAAAACCAGGATGAAGACCATATTGAAGACTAAAGTCTTCAATACCCAAATAATGTAATATAGGGGGTGTTGGAATATATTACATTATTTGGTACATGTCAATGTACCACCTTGGGTACATTATTAGATTAGGAGAGTATCTTAGATTAAGGTTTGAGTATTTACTTTATGCAATGTAATAAATGCACAAGTGTTAGAATGTGCAATGATGTAAATGTGCATGTAGTCCACATGTACATGAGTCATAGAATAAGAATATGAAGAGTCATGGGTAGGTGAAAGGCCAAGGTTCATATCTCTCTATATATAGGAATTTTTATATAAGAAGAATGGGCATATAGAATAGAGTGAGAATATAGGATAGTAGAGCTTAGTGAGAAGAGAAGGTAGATACAATGTAGATCATGCAAGAATTTTTGGAGTGCTCATGTCCTCCATTATATTACATTGTACTATTTTTGTGAGCTTTCATTAATGACTATTTTTTGAGTAATTGTAGAAGTTTCTCATATATTTTTCTTGCATATTATATTGTCATTATTATATAGTTTTTTCAATGAGTTTCCATTATCATATAGTTAACATTGCTTGCTCATTTTAGATCTTGTGGTTGCATTTCCTTTAATATATATCATCAAAAGCTAACACGATCATGAAGACTAGTGCTATTCATCAAACTAAAAGATTTTTCCAAAATGAGGAGGTATCCTCCCTATAGAAGGAAACTAATTTGGGCTAGGGCCATCATAAGTTACTATTCCTACTAATAGGAATGTAATAAAAGTGGAATATCTATGGTATCAATAACTCTTTGAGCAAATTAGAATAGGGGTATATTTGATCCAAGGAGAAGACTCTCATGTGCCTAAAATATGAGGATATGAAAAATTAGGCATATGGAAGTTATACTTTGACAAGGAAAAAAGAAAGAAAGGGGCTAGGATCAATATCTACCTGGTGTCACCAAAGGGAACCAAGGTGTTGTACTCATACATATTATAGTTCAATTATACAAATATTATCATCGAGTATGAAGCCTTGGCGCTTATCCTCCTATTCACCAAAAATAAGGGCATCAAGATATTGCAAGTGTTTGGTGATGTAAATCTAGTAGTCAAACAAGTAAGATCATAATGCTTGTCTAAAAATAAGTTGATGAGAGCATATAAATATTGAGTGTGGGATCTAATAAAGTTTTTTGATATTGTAAATATCAAAGTCTTCCTAAGGGCTTAGAATATAGATACAAATCTCATGGGTGTCATAGGGTCATAATTTGATTCTATGGATGACTTGATCCAAAATTATTAACATGTCAAGATGACAGTAAAGTCATCCATCCCTAACAATAAGATCAATTGGAAAATAATTGATAGTGATGAACACATTATGTAGTTCATTCTATAGGAATCCAAAATTTCTAGAAATATGGATCCCTAGGCTGAAAAAGTGTATGATGATCAAATTATATAGTTGAGGTCCAAAAAAATTCCTAAAGGGCTCATCACACTATAATATCTTTTTAGGGTTGATGACCACAATAAAGATAAAAGAGGTCATGCTATATGATAAAGGATATTATATAGAAATGAAGGTTGCTTTAGGCCAAATGTTGAAGGTTGAAAAGGTTACATCCACAATAGAGAAGCAAACCCTTAAAAATATCTATTAAAAATACAATAATGCAATGACATGAAATTATGAGGATCTAAAGGGGTATGACAGAAATATTATTTGGAACACTATCAAGCTTACCCCAAACAAAAATCTAGTGATACAAAAGTAGAGGCCCATCAATCCCAAAATAGAGCATATCAGGAAGGAGTTGGATAATCTGATTGAATCAAGAATCATATACCCCATCAAGAATACCATTTGGATCTCCAACCTGGTCAAATAAGGAAGAAGAATGGTGAGATCAATATATGTGTTGATTTTTAATATTTGAATAAAACTTTATTAAAAGATCAGTACCCCCTACCCTCGATGGATCAAATTCTTCAAAAAATATCAAATCTAAGATATTCTCCCTTTTGGATGGTTTTTTTTGGATACAACCAATAACAACTAAAATATGAGGACCAACACAAAATGAATTTCACCATAAAATAGGGAATATATGCTTACTTTTTTGCTTGTCTAATGCTGGAACAAAATTCTAGATAGCCATGGATATTGCTTTCAAAGGGTTGATTAACAAAATCATACTAATCTACCTTTATGACTTGGAAATATTTTCTAAATTGAAAGGATATGACATGGCACACCTAGAAGAGGTTTTCAAATGATGTCAGGAGTTTAGGGTATGTCTAAATCCCAAGAAATACATTTTTTTGTTTCCTTTAAGGTAAGTTACTTGGGCATGTTGTTTCCAAATAAGGTGTCATGATAGATCCAAAGAGGATTCAAGCTATCACCAATCTTGTATTGACTCAACATAAAAAACTCTCCAATATTTATTTGGATAAATAAAATTTATCAGAAGGTTCATTTCATATTTGGTTGGCATTGTTAGGTAATGAACCTCATGCTCAAGAAGCATCATCCTTTCAAATGGAAAGTGGAAGGAAAGAAAGTGTTTTAATAATTCAAAGAAGCTATAACAAAAGCTTTGGTGATAACAAACCCTAATTTTAGTAAATAATTCATCCTCTATGATTTTTATGAGGAATCAAAAATTTCTGCCCTACTCAATGGATAATGATCAACATGAACACTTGATTGCCTTCTTTAGCCAAGACATGAGGGGCTATGAAGAAAGATATAAAGTTTTCAAAAAGTAAGTATATGCTATGAATCAAGGTGTTGAAGACATTTAAGCACTTTGTATTTAATAACAAGATCCTTGCATATGTCATCTACTTGAGTATAAAGGAATATATAATGGAAGGAGATATTAGCAAAAAGAGGGTAGGGTGGATTACCAATATAATATATTTTGACATAGAGATCGATACCACTAAGTTGGTCAAAGGAAGAGCCCTATGTCAAAGATAAAAGTAGATGTGGCTAGAAAATAAATAGATGGATATCTATACCTAAAATATATTATATATGCAATTAGACCAACACCTAGCTAGATTGGATAAATCCCAAAGGTAATTTTTTTTATCGTAGAATACCAACTTTGTCTTGATTGGAGGCATCCTATTATAAAAAAATTTGATGGTTCCCTCTTAATGTGCATTAGAGAAAATAAGACTCAATGGTTGCTCCTTGAGTTTCACCAAGTATTCTATGGTGGTCACTTATCAGCTCAAACCATCACCACCAAGATCATGAGAGCAAATTATTATTGGACCATTATGTTCATATATGATCATTAGTAGGTGAGAAAATGCAATGAATGCAAGTTATTTTCCAAAATAGAGAGGAATGTGCCACTTACCTTGAAATCCATAGTGTCCAATGAACCATTTTTCCAATGGGGATTAGATTTCATTGGTATGATCAACCCCTTGTCAAGTGAACAACATAAATGGATTCTCATTGCCATCAACTACTTCACCAGATGGACCGAGGTGGTTTCATTAGAGGAAATTATTAGAAAGGTAATAATAAATTTATTGGAAGAAACCATTACTCAATTTGGCATTACTAATTCAATCATCATCAATAATTACAAAGCATTCATGGGAGCTACAATAATTCAATTCACTCATCAACACAACATATGCCTAAAGAATACCTCAAACTGTTATCTCCAAGGGAACAAATTAGATGATTCCACCAACAAAAAATTAATTAAGATCTTAAAGAGGATCAAGAACAACAATTAGAGGTATTTATATTTGCATATCATTGTACGCTTATGGCCTGATAGGATTATACATATTCATGTTATGGGCTAACAGAATATTGCCTATCATTGGGTCCTTCTGGGATGATAGGATCAAGACTAAAAATTAGAGGTAGTGGCATTTGCATATCATAGGGTCCTTATGGGATGATAATTGTGGTTCTATATTATTATTTATTTGGATTAATTTGACCTCTTCGAATAATGGCTTGCTCTACCCTTCTTTCTAGATCTATTACTTTGTCAAAAGAGGTAATAGTTGATGTTTCCAATTCATACAATATTTGCTCTTGTAAATTTCCAATAAATATTTCTTAAATGCATCGAGGAGGTAAATTATATCTCAATTGTCCAACTAAATTTCTACAATGAGATAATAATTTTGAATTTTTTTTATCTTTTCCCTGTTTCAACATATAAACATCTTTTATAGTCACATTTTTCTCAACATAAGATCTGTATTGTTGAACAAAAAATTTTGTTGTTTCTTTGAAATTCATTAAAGAATGATGAGGTAGTTGATAATACCATTGCAATGCCATACCACAAAGGCTCTTAGGAAACATATTTAGTAACAAAATATCATATATAATATCATGGCATGTTATCCTAAATATCCTTAAATGTTCAATTGGGTCCTCAGTTCCCTTATAAATAGATAAAACTTGCATTGAAAAATGCTTAGGGTAGGGTCTAGAAGTGACAATAGGGTCCAAGGACTGATTGCACATTTCCTTGTAGCTATAGGTGAAACTTGGAGGTTGAATCATATCCACTCTTGAGACTAGTTGTTTTACCAGACTTGTCAAACTTTGCACACCAATATTTTTGTTGTGCAATACCCTTAGGTTTCCTAGGGAAGGGTTATAGGTAGGTTGTTGAAAGGGAACTTGGCCAATGTTGGAGGTATTAACATTGTTATGGTATGGGTTATGATATGTGGTATATTATTGTGGAGGATAACTAACATTTTGTGGAATAGAAACATGAATCTTGAGATGAGTAGAATTAGAAGAAAATTGATCATAATCTTGAGATGCACTACTAGTTGAAGGAGGTTGTGAAATTTACCCAATGCTAGTGGTTGTAGTAGTAGCATGAGTTTGTTTATTAAAAGTATTAATATGATGTGAAGATTCAAAAAAAGGATTGTTGTGAACATTTTGAGGAGAAATGGTTTGATTATGGGATGTCCCAACATCTTTGAGTTGGGATTCCTCATCCATAGCCTTAACCAAGGCATCCTTGTGATGTTTTATGAAATTTTAGATATGATAATATGATTTAAAGATGAGGTATTCATTAGATCCCTCAAGAATATTAATATAATTACCAGTTTCTACATGTTCTTCCTCTTCTATATTAGGTTTTTTCCTATCTATATGGTCATATTATTAAAGAATCTCACCTGATTATAAAAGCCTTCACTTACTCCTAAGGTTGGGGGCCATTAGGAGAAATAGAAAGGATAGAGAAGAAAAAGAGGATCTAAAATCAAAATATTGTTAAGATGTGTTTAATGTTTTATAATTCTAAGCAAACAAAGTTTATGGTCTTGTTTAAATATTTCAAAAACAATGACAAAAGGAAGAGGCTTCCTATCTTGTCCACTAATATGTGGGTTCACATCGGGTTCACCAAATATGTAGAGGGGAAAATTGTGCTATCGTGTATGATTCTCAGTTGGATCCATTGGAAGCCAAGGTGACCACAAGGGTGTTATATTCTCTACACTCGAGGGCTTGGGGATCGAAGTATTCACTAGGAATGGTTTAAGAACTTGCTCCAAGTCTGGGATGGAGATGTTTAGTATGTGTATTGAACATGCACTTATATTTGGCCTTTCTAAAATCTAAACTATGAAAATAAAAGAATAATGTAGGAGAAACAATGGTTCAAGAAGACAAGAAGCTAACCCTAGTATGATTCTTGATTTTCAATGATGACTAAATCCTAACTTGCAATAAAATAAGCCTTTTTATTTTTAGCAAGGGTTTAAGATAATGCACAAAAAAATCTAACACTAGAATGCAAATTATATGATTTTTCTCTTTGGAATACCTAGAAAAAAAATCAAAATATTTTTCTTTTGTTTATGTTCAAATTTAAACTAGATAGAAAGTGAACAACAAAAAACCAAAAAAGTTTATTTAGGGTAATTATCTTATCCAAACAACTGCAAACCTGTGAAACAACTTATAAACCCTAGAAAAATTTATTAATGTTTGGGGGCCTACTTAGGCTGCTATATGATTGAGCTTGGAGGCACAACAATCAATCCCCCTTGGTCCTTTTAGCTGACTATTCAAAAATGAAATGATCTTTGACATTTGGAACAAGAAAAAGAAATATGAAATAGGTATGCAACAATGAAATGAAATGCAAACATAATGGATGTAATAGAAAGATAACATGCAAGATGTAAATCAGGTTTTTGGGAAGCAAGAGCTTGCCCCCAAGCCCTAATTGACCAAATTTGTGTCTTTTAAGGTGCAGGTTTGAATATGGACTATCAAATTTTTACTCTATAAGGACAAGGTGTGAATTTGGTACAAAGCACTTTTTAGGTCCCAAAATGCCAAAAAATGCGATGCAAAATAACGAAAAATAGATCTAACAACTAATAATGCAAGTAAAGAACCTAGTTAGTTGATGGAGGAAGTAAGGAGCAATGAGAAGGTGAAAGAAGAAACCCAATATGGTAGACCTCTATAATTGTCAAGACTCCTCCACTTGTTCACCAATAGCAGCCAACACCAAAGTATAAAACAATGAAATAGCAATGCCACAAAAACATAACACTTGTTAGACAAAAAGCCTAGATATCATTAAGATCACTTAGAGAGAATTTGCTTTCTTCTAGGAAAAGGAGAATCCAATCCTCTATTTATAAGAAGTTTGAAGGGCTAAAATAAAGGAAAATAAAATTTCACCACAGGAAAGAGTTGGCGCCAAAACGGGTCGATGAGGGGGTCGATTTTAAGAGAAAATCTCTAAAAAGCCAATTTCATGCCCTATCCTTACAAGGTGAAAATTTGGCAAGCCAAATTCATACCCCATACTTACAAGGTGTAAATTTCAAAAGCTAAATTCATGCCCTGTATGGGCTAGGTGTGAATTTGGCAAGGCTAGGGGGAAAGGACAAAAGAAGAGGGGGAAAGGGGTCCAAAT
This sequence comes from Wollemia nobilis, assembly GCA_028583015.1. NCBI lineage: Eukaryota > Viridiplantae > Streptophyta > Pinopsida > Araucariales > Araucariaceae > Wollemia > Wollemia nobilis. The sequence continues at coordinate 4,913,246 of JAQPPZ010016670.1, forward strand.
TTGCACTTAGCAAGTTTGAGTATTTTTCTAAATATCTAAGGAAGGATTGACTCATATTGATGGGCCAATTTTCCATGTCTACATTTCCCCCCCTCTTTGATGCATTTATGGAAAAATAAATGTGTCAAAGAAAGATGTAGACACCTATGGATGAAAATGGGAAATAAAAAAGGGGTGTTTGGGTTTGGACAGAGGGGTGGTGTAAAAAGGGGTGTCATCCTAAATAATACAAATTTACATGCAAATTGAGGTATTACTACCATTATTGACTCTAAGACTAGGGTTCCCCCTCGTTTCTTAGAAGGAATGTGGAATTCCTAAAGTGAATTTGAAAAAGGTAAACAAAGAAATAAAAATCAAGAAAAAGCAAAGAAGAGAAAGAGAAAAGAAAAATGAGATAGAAAAATAAGGGGATGAGAGAAGAAAGGGAGGGAAAAAAGAAAAGGAAGAGAGAGAAGGATGGGAGGGAAAAGAAAAATGAGGGAAGAAAAGAAAGGAAAATGAGCTCATTTTCACTGTGCAAGGAGAAAACTATGGAGAAGAAAAAGGATAACGAAATTCCCAACTCACCTTGCAACCATGGCGTGAGGCGATGCTAGCACTGCTATAAACTGGATAAAGGTATGGCTTAACACCTATTTCTAGTTTAGTCTAGAATTAGGTTTTACCTACAAAAAAAATCATTTTTTTTAGCAATTTATTTATTTATTTTAAAGCAATTTTTCACAAAATTCATCGTGGAGCATGAATTTGGTTTTGGGCATGAATTTGGTCACTAGGCACGAATTTGGTCTAGTGGCCATGCCAAATTTACACTTGGATATTTCAGGTCATGAATTCGATAATTTTACAAAAAAATTACTCTTTTTTTATTATGATCATGATGATATTAATTAAATATATTTGAATGCTTTAGTGTTGATTGTGTAGCTAGAGGTACTCGAGAACAAAGAGTGGTGATTGAGCACACTGATGGAGGTTGTGCGAGAGCTCATAGAGGTAGAGAGGGAGACATTGGGGAATGTGGGGCTACTATATTTGGTAGAGATGCCTCACATTGAGGTGGATAGGGCACTACTGATGACTTTTATAGAGCAATGGTATCCAAAATCATCCACATTATAGCTCTCAATAGGGGATATGACTATCACACTAGAGGATGTGTGGTGCATCTTGACAATCCCTATTAGAGGGGACTATTTACATGGTACGAGTGTCGATGGTGGCATCTTAGATAATGTCATGGGATTTGACAGATGTTATCTGGTAGAGTGGATTCCATGTTGAGGAGATGCCACATCAAATATGGGTTTGGGGCACTAACATCTATACTACATAGGATGGTGGCAAGGATGCTGGTACCATACTAATAGGCAACACCTACCATATGCATTGGAAGGGAGAGTGGTAGACATGCGAGATCAAGGAGTTATATTCACATGGGGAGTATATGAGTTGGACCACTTGTATAGGATGCTACATGACATTGTGTATAAGTAGAAAATATGCTTAATATATACAAATTTTCTCTAGGTGTGGTGCTAGAAGAAAATAGTGGTTTAGAGACCGAATGCACTACCAGGTCCATTGCCCAATGTGGAGTAACTAGTAGCATATAGATGGATCTGACACTACAAGCATGGGTATAGGGCATATGATGGTGTATTACCACTATAGAGGCAAGTAATAGATGAGCTATGAGAGCACTAGATCATATGGTGACTATGGCATCTACACCATGGCTGGGTAGATGATACAAAGTAACTTGCTTGGGTATGGAGGATCTGATGGATTATTCCTAAGAAGGGTGAGTGGGAGCTTATTAATTTGACTAAGTACAGTGCCAATTCAACATTCTATAGGAGATTTTGTATCTCAGATACCACTAGTTTTGATGGGTGTGGTAGTATCCATTAGGAGTTGAAGGCACTCCTAAGGTGGGTGGATGGGCAAAGGAGGGGACCTGGATGACCTACTATACATGGATTTTGGGGTGGACTACATTGGGGTGGCTCTTGGGTACTAGATATGGTACAAGAGCATTGTGCCCCTAAGGATCTTCTCATAAGTTCCATTGCAAATATTCTAAGTTAAGATCTAATGAGTGTAGCTAGTGCTATAAGAGACCACTTGATGTACCACAAAGCAAAAAAAAATGGGTATAGGCCCACTAAGACTAGTGCAACCATAGGTTTGGGTGGACATAGTGATGGCAACAAGGGGGACTATCACCATATATAGCTCAAGGGAGGGAAAACAACAAGTGTTTAACCCATGGTGGCACATGCAAGAACTAGTAATACAACAATTCTATGGGACCAGGTGAGGGAGATAGAGGCACTACGGGCCAAGGTGGTGAGTATATAGGCGAATATGGACATCATCTGTACAACACTAGACAAGACTCAAGAAAAGTGAGACATAGTGAGGGTTTAGGTGAAGCCTCTTAGATAGGATATGGGATAGTTGGAGTGAGAGTGACAATAGACACAAGCAGAGAGGATGGCTATCATTTCAAGAAACCAATAGAGCAAGGGTGACCACTTACTACTAGTAGAGCTACAAAGGGTGAGGGAGTCATATAAGATAGCGATGTAGAGGGAGAACTACTACTAGATGGTATATAACCATTCTATTCTAGTAGATTATAGGATCCCACCACCATCATATCTATGATCATAGAGTCACACATAGTCACAAGCATGATCTAGCTCATGATTTGTGAACATGACTCCACCAAGATCTCCTCCTACAGGTGGAGTAGAGGGGACAGGATTACATGGCTAGGGTAGAGATCAGGATGACATGTCGATGTTGGAGATGTTATAACAACCCAAATTATAACCAACCCAAGTGAGAGATATTATTATTTTTTTAAAGATACCAACTAACAAGGTTCATAAGAGCATCCATGATTATCATATATTTGACTAGACATAACCACATTTTGAGTCTATGATGTTGCAATCATCACTCAGGTGTACAAGAGAGGCAAAAATATTGTAATTAATCTGGGATTAACCTCATTTACCTCCACTATATAGAGAATAATACCAAAGGGTCTCCCCTTATTTCTGTCATTCTCCATGAATATAGAACTTTTGACCCTAGCATTAGGATTATTCCTTCTCAATATTTTGAGCAAGGGAGGACACTAATTCCTACTATGAGTCCTAATTCATTCTAGTCTAATTTTGTTAGGCGTAGTGTCTTAGTCTAGTTTAATTAAAACTCTATTATGATCTCTTACACTATGCTTGCCTTCCCATCTCTATGATGGCCCTAAATCTTCAATCACTTCACATGATTGGTTTTCCATGGACAAAGATAACTAGGTGTTTCTAGCCTACAATAACCTAGGCTCAAATGGAGATATTTGGAATAAATATTACTTTAGTGTCCTTCCAAAAGATACATGCTTTGATATCAAAAAAAACTCTCTCATTCTCACTCTTAACTACAAGCATAAAATATGAGCATCCTAAGATAAAGGTAACATTAGATATCACATGCTTGCAATAAATAATCCATCAAACCATCTAGATTAAGTAAAAATATGGCTAAGATCTACAAGAACCAATAACATAATAACACCATATAATCATTCATCCAAAGATCATATTTACAAGAATAGTCCTTGTATCAAATATAGTTAAGTCCTCTTTTCCAAGAGTGGCTTGCTGAAAAACAAGAGTAACTTGAGGATTAAACTTGGCATGATCTAAAACATCTTCCTTCTCTGGCCTCCATGGTATCTATATGGAAGGTGGTTATCAGAACAACTCATATGCAGGTATGAATGCAATCTATTGATACAATGCATAAACAAAGAAGACCATACTTCTATTCCAAATATTTTCTGCAAATATCACATCCAAGCATAATCAATCAATATGCAAACATAGAAGAAGCCCATACTTTATTCCAAATATTTTCCATAAATATCCATTTCCAAAACAACATGCTATAAATTATTCATTAGCAAAAACAACAAAGGAGCCCATGCTCCTTCCCAAGATATTTTTCCCAATATCCATTTTCCAAAAACATATGCTATAAAACATTCATTAAGCAAATGTAACAAAGGAAATTACAATTCCTTACTTAGTTGGATCCTTTCCCGAACTAACATTAGATTATTTAAAATATAAGAATAAAGATTCATTAGTTGAGTTCATTCCCAATATAACTAACTTTAAATTATTTAAAATCTAAGGACAAAGCTTACTTAGTTGGATTCATTCCCAAACTAACTAATATTATATTATATTATTTAAAATCTAATAATAAAGCTTCATTAGTTAAATTCATTCCCGAATTAACTAAATTTAGATTATTTAAAATCTAAGAAGGCTTCATCAGTTGGATTCATTCCTAAACTAACTAATATTAGATTATTTAAAATCTAAGAACAAAGCTTCATTTTAACCTTTAAAAAACTACCAAAGTCTAACCCAAAAAAACTTACAACAAGCTAAACCTATCCATGAGAGGGCTAAAACTTAGGAAGCACACATCTATCTGAGCACCATGCAGTGTTTGTTAGACACTCAACATTAAAACCAAGCTTGGAAACACTACTTGGTAACCAAGCTTATAGAATGGCAACACCAATCGAGTGTACTTGCTTGAAAATCTAAAGCACCACTAACTAGAATAGCAAAGAAGCATAGATACAAAATGTTAAACTAAGACTAGTTCTAAACTAAATCCACCAACCATTTAGCTAGCATAGATATGGCTGATGTAAAGAATAAAATGACAAGTAAGAGAACCTATGCAATTCTACAATCACACTGATCTAGATCAACTTGACAACAAAGCTACCGAAGGTGATTTTGGAGGCTATAGGGCAACCATTGAATGTATGGTGAAAAAAATCCTTCTCTGCCCCCTTCTAGAGCTCTTACCCATTTAATAAAAATAATTTTAAAAAGGGATCATTTTAGAGTAGCACAAGGAGGAATCCTTTTATCCCTAAAAACCATTTAACTAGAGCAAACAGAAGCATAGGAGTAAACTAAAAAACAACAATGATCTACCCATAACAAGGGAAGAATAGGTAAGAGTTCTCATACACTAAACAAGCAAGACTTTTATGCAATGAGCATTACCTAAAACTAGTGACATAGAAGACTATCAAGTGCCTTCGTGTGCTCCACTCTAAAGCTTCCTTCCTATGATATGCTCTTGTAATTTTCTCCTTGATTCAATCCAACAACACCTTGAGCATCAACCCACCTTCCTCTTAATAGGTTAAGGAAACATTGACGTGCAACAAGCATATCTCGAGAGTGATTTCACTACCATTAAGAAACCTCATGGAGGTGTTCATAATGTGGCTAGAGAGGAGAGTAAAGTAGCCATGATCGAAGGTGGCACCTCCAAGCAATAAATGCAACATAACCCCCCTCTCAAGAAGAGAGGTGGCCTAATGAACCAGGAAGCTTTGAAAAGAAAATCAACATCTAACAACAAAACTTCAATTAGAAGTATTAATAATACCATATCTATTACTCCATAGATTAAATAAATAACACTAATAACTATTATATATTATAAATAAATCAATCAAATATTAATCCTTCTACTATTATTAGGTTAATCTTTCAATTGTTTAATTGGAAGTCTAGCATTATTATAGCTTTAATATTTTATTTTGATTAAGCTAATATTAGATTAATCATTAAATCTAATACTATTATGGTTTAAATATTTCTTTTGATAAAACTAACATTAGATTAATCCAACATTAGTATAGCTTAGATCTTTCCTTTTTCTCATAAAGCAAAGAGCAATCCATCCAATCCAAGCAAAGAGACCATACAAGCACAACCACAAGTAAAGGAGAATCAAAGCAATCTCTCGCTACTTCATACCTTCATTTTATCCCCAAATGAGTGGCTCCTTATTTAATATAGACCCAATCCATCACCGACTCATATTAAGGAGGCTCATTGCAAGCAACTTTCTTGGCCCAAAGGTATGAATAGGAGAATAAGAAAATAAATAATGCATCTACATGAAAGAGGGTATTTATTCATGTTACCCTGAGTTGTTTGGTCATCATTTCCCCTTTAACATGGTCTCTCATTTCCTTGTGGCCAATACTATTGTCCATCCACAAGAGTACCTGATCCTGCAATCAAGCATGGCATTGACAATACCATATTCTTAAGCAAAATGAGCACAATAACTAAAACATGTAACCATTAGCACCACATGACTAAAAATTAAACATCATTTGCAATACAAAGTCCATATTGGAGGATTAGTACTACAAAGGAGTATCATATATACTACCCCCTTGGAATAAACATGGTTCATTGTGTTTTCCTGTATAAAATTACATTTCATTATTATTCAAAAAAATAAGGAAATTTTTTTTTCATCTCATCCAGTTTTTTCCAAGTGGCATTCTTCTCAAAATACTAGTCCCATTGGACCTTGCACTGATCTAAAGTGCATTTCCACATAGTTTTAGAATGAAAATCTAGAATCCTTATTGGTCTTACTTCAATGGTCGATGGATATATCACCTACAATTTTGAGACATCCCACACATTATTAGGATCAACAACATACTTCCTAAGTAGGGATATGTGGAAAGAGTCATGTATCTTTGATAGGTTGGGTGGTAAGGTAAGTCTATAATCCATCAGACTTATATTTCTAGTGATCTCAAAAGGCCCAAAAAATGAGGATCCAACTTAGTATATTTGATGGTACTATTCATTGGTTTGAATCTTAGGAAAACTTTATCTCCTACAGATAATTATTTGGATGATCGCTTAAAATAAATGTAGCTCTTTTAATGATAGATGGATTCCTTTAGCCTTTGCATTTACTCATCCATCTCCCTAATCGTATCTGGTCCAATGACAACTCAATCCTTTGGGTTATCCCAAGATAGAGGAGTTTTGCATCTCCTACCATACAAGGCTTCAAATGATGACATCTTCAAGGAAGCATGGTACCCATTGTTATATGTAAACTCAACTAGATGCAAATAGTCTTCCCATAAAGACTTTTAGTCCATGCAATACATGCAAAGCATGTCTTCCAAGATTTGATTCACTCTTTTTATTTGACTATCTATCTTCAAATGATATGCATAGTTGATATTCATATTCATGCCAACTGCATGATGAAGGGCTTGCCAAAATTTAGATGTGAATCTAAAATCCCTATCTAAAATGATCATCTTAGGAAAACCATGCAACCTAAAAATTTCTTTGGTGAATCTATTAGCCACTATCAGGGCATCATAATTAGAATTTCTTGGAATGAAATGAGCAACATTGGTCAGTCAATTAACTACTACCAGAATTGCATCATGTTGGTACTTGGTCTTAGGTAATCCAACTATGAATTCCATAGATATCACTTGCCACTTACTTAATGGTATGTCACGTGGGTACAAGTATACTAATGGATGTCTATGATTGGTTTTCACCTTTTGTCATTCTAGACATCAAGTCACAAAATTAGTGATATCTTTATTCATTCCTGACCAACAAAATGTCTTTTTCATGTTCTCCCTCATCTTAGCTCCTCTTGGGTGAGCCGAGTAAGGAGAATTATGTACCTCCTGCATGATCAATTCCATTAGATCATCAGATTTAGGGATCATCACCCTATCCTTAAAATACAAGAGTCCATATTTCATGCCAAAATTATTACTCTCATTAGGGTTCCTTTTCATCCTTACCCGTATTTCATGGAAAAATGATCTTGTGCTTGCTTTTCCCTAACTTTATCCATTAAGTCTATTTGAAAATGGGTTAAAGCAATGATATGATTTCTTTTGCTTAAGGCATCCATGACATTATTCTCCTTACCCTTGATATATTCTATACCAAAGTCATACTCAGCTAAGAACTTTATCCACCTTCTTTGCTAAGTATTAAGCATTGGTTGAGTAAAGATATACCTCAAGCTTTGGTGGTTGATCCTTAGCTCAAAAATCTTTCCTAATAGATAGTTTTGCCAAATATTTAAGGCATCAACAACTACAACTAATTATAAATTGTGTATAGCATAGGTAAATTCATATTTTTTTAGTTTCCTTGACTAAAATGCTATTACTGACTCATATTAGGATATAACTCCTCCCAAACCTTCCAAAGATGCGTTAGTGCATACTGAAAAGTTTCCTTGTTACTTTGGATTATTAATAATATGTGTAATGGTAAGCATCTATTTAAGCATTTTAAATACAACTCACACTTATATGTCCACATAAATTCTGTTTCTTTTCTCTTAATGTTGGTTATGGAATAGGTTATCTTGGATAAATCCTTTATGAAATGCCTATAATACTGTCTCAAACCCATGAAATTCCATACTTTGGGTATATTAGTCAATGGAGGCTAGCTCAAAATGGATTATATCTTCCTAATATCAACCGTTATCCCTTAAAAAGATATAAGATGTCCTAGATAATGTTCTTCTAGAACATAGAAGTCATATTTTGATAGATTCCCATAGAGTTGATTCCTTCTGAACAAGTTGAACACAATCCTTAAGTGCTTATCATGCTTCTCCTTATTTTGGTAATTTATCAAAGTGTCATCTAAGAAAACTAAGACAAATTGATCTAACTATTCCCCAAACACATTTTTCATTAGATTCATGAAGGATTCTAGGGTATTGGATTGTCCAAAAGGCAATACTGTAAACTCATAATACCCTAGTTAGTATTGAAATTAGTCTTATGAGTGTTCTCATCATGGATTTTTAGCTGATGGTATCCTAATTTTAAGTCAATATTTGAAAATATGGTGGCACCCTTGAGTTGATCAAATAGATTCTCAATCCTGGGTAATGGATACCTATTCTTTATAGTCACTTTATTTAGCATTCTATAATCTATGCATAAACTTAGTGAACCATATTTATTTTTGATGAAAAGAACCAATGCACCCCATGGTGATATGCTAGGTTTAATAAACCCTTTTTCCAATAGTCCTTGGAGTTGTACCTTCAATTCTTGCATTTATATGGGGTTCACCTTATAATGTGTTTGATGAATAGGTTTTGAACCATGTAAAAATTTGATGATGAATTCAAAATCATGATTATGTGGTAACCCTAGGATATATTTAGGGAAGACATCCCCAAATTCTTGTAGTATTGGGTATTTTTCAAACAACTCTTCATTTTTATCCTCCTCAATATTTTGGTTCAAATTTATGACATAGACCATACCACCTTTCCTAATGGCTTTCTTAAGTTGCATTGCAAAAATCATCTGAGGATGGAAATACCCTTGCTAGCTATGCACTCTCAATATATGCTTCTCCTTAACTAAAAAAAATCCATCCATCTATCTTAGAAATTAATTACACCTTCATGATATTTAAGCCAATCCATCCCTAGGATAATGTCAAAGGCATGTCGTGGGGCTACATATAAGTGCCATAGGGTAGAACTGTTGGGTAGGGAAATATTGGCTATAGGTAAACATTGATCCACTGAGTAGGTATGTCTAGAACCATACTCAATTTTCCACCCTTGTGCCAAAAATATTGGTATTTTTAGAAAATCCTTGACTATTCTAGAAGAAATGAAACTATCCATATCTCTACTATCTATCAAAATATTAACCTTTCTTTCAAACAACTTACCATCCAAAATCATAGGTGTGGCTTGGCCATCCATATTCTTGTTTCTAGTTGTTGCATAGATCTTGTGTTTGGGTTCTTTAGTATTTATGATTGCTCTTGATTGGTTTAGATACTTATTGGTATAGTGAGATCCCCCACACTCATAACAACCACCCTTGGGTCTTGGTTTTCCTTCCCGATTCCTTTCCCTGGTTTGATCAATTTGAGATGGTTTATGTTGTGCCTGAGGTGTTTCGTTATCCTTCATCTTATGGAACTTCTTTTTAGAATTTCCTAGCTTCCCATAATTTTTCTTTTACAACATCAAGTTACCTCTACCCTTCTTATCCTAATTTTTCTCCCACTTCTTATAATCACCACTCTTCCTTTTCCTTAGGGTTTATTGATCCCTTTCTAACAAACCTGTCTAACTATAAGGAGATTTGTTCAACTATAAGTTGGACTCAACTTGATGAGCTAGGTCATATGCCTTCTATAGAGACTCAGGTTTATGCATGTTTATTACTGATCTAATCTTAGGATTGATTCCCAAAAAAAATTTATGCACCTTCATATGCTCATACTCTGGTACATACTTAAGCAACTTAATTTTTTTTGGGTGGTAAACCTCTATTGTCATTGTTTCCTTGTACAAGTGTGGAGAACTCAAACTTTTCCACATAGTGTTGTTCAGTAAGAAATCTATTCTTAAAGGCTTCTACAAACCCCTCCCAAGGTAGGTTTATGGCCTCAATTTTTTGACCATATTTATAGGTATTCCACCATTCTAATCTAGTATCCTACAAATGGAGAGTAGCCCAGTAGGTCTGAGTTGTTGGAGAATAGTTTTTCATGGAAAAATAGGTCTCTAGTTCATTTAGCCATGCTTAAACTAAATCTTATCCATACCTTTCGGTGAATTTATAGGTCTTAAAATTCTTCAAATATTTGGCTAATTCAACCTCTATGAGTGCCCTAACCTCTTGTTTAGCTAAAGGAGGATTTCCTTCCTGTCTACTCTCAAATTTTCTATTCTAACTTGCTAGATTTTCTAACCTCTCTCTCTATTGATACATCTATTCTCTCTGATGCTCTAATTTCTCTTGCAATAGTGAGACCATAGTAGTGAGGTTCTCCACTTCTCTTTTGGTGTTCCTCAAAATTTCTCCTAAGGGTTTGGCCTCAACACTATCTTGTCTAATAGGCCTTGGTGGTATGGAAGATCCTCCTCTTCCCCTCCTTAAATTTGTTACCATAGTCTCCTAGTCATACAAAAGTTCTTAGTTTAGGTTGTAGTCTTCCTTTAATTTATCCTACCTACTAGTTAGTCATATCCTCCAATGTACTAACAAATTTATACTATCATCCATTGATAGTTATGATGATCACACCATCTACCCACAAGTCAACCATCAAGTCAAAACTTCTCTAAGTCCTTACCAGAGAAGCTTCTATCCCTATGAACCTAAAGCTCTAATACCAACTATAACAACCCAAGTGAGAGATATTATTTTTTTTTTTAAAGATACCAAATAACAAGGTTTATAAGAGCATCCATGATTATCATATATTTGACTATACATAACCACATTTTGAGTCTATGATGTTGTAATCATCACTAAAGTGGACACGAGAGGCTAAACTCCTATAATTCATTTGGGATTAACCTCATTTATCTCCACAATATAGAGGATGCTACTAAAGGGTCTCCCCATATTTCTACCATTCTCCATAAATATAGAAATTTTACCCTAGCATTAGGATTATTCCTTCTCAATGTTTAGAGCAAGGGAGGACACTAATTCCTACTATTAGTCCTAATTCATTCTAGTCTAATTATTTTAGGCGTAGTGTCTTAGTCTAGTTTAACTACACCTCCACGATGATATCTTAAACTATGATTGCCTTCCCATATCTGTGATGGCCCTAAAACTTCAATCACTTCGCATGATTGGTTTTCCATTAACAGATATAACTAGGTGTTGCTATCCTACAAAAACCTAGGCTCAAATGTAGAGGTTTGGAGTCAATATTACTTTAGTGCCCTTCCCAAAGATACATCCTTTGAGACCAAAAGCAACTCTTTCTCTCTCACTCTCAACTACAAGCATAAAATATGAACATTCCCAAGATAAAGGTAACATTAGATATCACATGCTTGCAATAAATAATCCATCAAACCATCTAGATTAAGTAAAAATATGGCTAAGATCTACAAGATCCAATAACATAATAGCACCATATAATCATTCATCCAAAGATCCTATTTACAAAAAAGGTCCTTGTATCAAATTCAATTAAGTCCTCTTTTCCAAGAGTGGCTTGTTGAACAACAAGAGTGACTTGAGGGTAAAAATTGACATGATCTAAAAAAAATTCTTATTTGGCCTTCGTGGTATTTTTATGGAAGGTGGGTATCTGAACAAATCATATGCATGTATGAATGTAGTCTATTGATACAATGCATAAACAAAGAATACCATACTTCTATTTTAGATATTTTCCACAAATATCGCATCCAAGCATAATAAATCAATATGCAAACACAAAAGAAGCCCATAATTTCTTCCAAATATTTTCCACAACTATCCATTTCCAAAAAAACAACCATTCATTAGCAAAAACAACAAAGGAGCCCACACTACTTCCCAAGAAATTTTTTCCAATATCCATTTTCCAAAAACAATGCTATAAAATATTCATTAAGCAAAATGTAACAAAGGAAATTACAATTCCTTAATTAGTTGGATCCTTTCCCAAACTAACTAACATTAAATTATTTAAAATCTATGAACAAAGCCTCATTAGTTGGATTCATTCCTAAACTAACTAACATTAGATTATCTAAAATCTAAGAATAAAGCTTCATTAGTTGAATTCATTCCCAATATAACTAACTTTAGATTATTTAAAAACTAAGAACAAAGTTTCCTTAGTTGGATTCATTCTCGAAGTAACTAAAGGTGATTCTAGAGGCTATGGGAGCTACAATGAGCATTACCTAAAACTAGCAAGATATAATATTATCAAGAACCTTCCCACACTCTAGTATAAAGCTTCCTTCCTATGCATATGCTCTCATAATACACTTCTTAATTCCAACCAACAACCCCTCGAGCATTAGCCCACCTTCCTCTTAATAGGCTAAGGAAACAATGATGTGTGACAAGTAGCTCTCGAGAGTGATTTTACTACCCCTTAGACACTTCATACATGCATTTATAATATGTCTAGAGAGGAGAGTAAAGCAACCACAATAGAAGGTGGTACCTATAATAAATAAATGCAATGTAACCCCCCCACTCAAGAAGAGAGGTGGCCCAACATGCCATGAAGCTCCGAAAAGAAAAGCAACATCTAACAACAAAACTTCAATTAAAACTATTAATAGCACCACATCTATTATTCCATAGATTAAATAACTAACACTAATCACTATTAGTGATTATAAATAAATCAATCAAATATTAATCCTTCTACTATTATTAGGTTAATATTTCAATTGTTTAATTGGAAGTCTAGCATTTTATAGCTTTAATATTTTCTTTTAATTAAGTTAATATTAGATTAATCATTCAATATAACACTATTATAGTTTAAATATTTATTTTATTAAAAGTAAAATCAGATTAATCCAACATTAGTATAGCTTAGATCTTGCCTTTTTCTCATAGAGTGCAGAGCAATCCATCCAATCTATGCAAAGAGACCATACAATCACAACTACAAGTAAAGGATAATCAAAGCAATATCTTGTTGTTTCATACCTTAATTTTATCCCCAAATGAATGACTCCTTATTTAAGATAGACCCAAGCCATCATCGACTCATATTAAGGAGGCTCATTGCAAGCAACTTTCCTGACCCAAAGGTACAAACAGGAGAATAAGAAAATCAATAATGCACCTACATGAAAGAGGGTATTTATTCATATTACCTTGAGTCATTTGGTCATCATTTCCCCTTCAACATGGTCTCTCATTTCCTTATGGCCAATACTCTTGTCCACCCACAAGAGTACCTAATCTTGCAATCAATCACAACATCAGTAGTACCATATTCTTAAGCAAAATGGGTACAATAACTAAAACATGTAACCATTAGCACCAAATGACTAAACATTAAACATAAATCATAATACAAAGTCCATATTGGAGGATTAGTACTACCAAGGAGGGTCATGATAGACTTGGCATGCTTCCCTAAGGATGGTATAGTTTTCCAAGCTCTCTACTATGGCACATTGATTGGTTGGCATGCATTTAGTACTTTTGAGTAATACATGTTGCTTTTACTTTATGTTATGATGTTAAATGCATATTTTTTTTATGTGTATGATATTTTATAATAATGCATGGTGAGTACAAACATGATGAATTTAATGCATGATCTAATGAAATGAAATGCATGAATTAATATAACTAATGCAATGTTTAAATGCAATCTAAAAATGAATGAAAAATGAGATGCACAAATGAGTAGATGGAAATAAAAGAAAGGAAGAATAAAGCAATAAAGAAGCAAAAAGAATGAAGAAGCAAAATGAAAAGAGAAGCAAAGATGTGAATAAGTTAAGAAGCAAAGAAGAAAAGCTCCAAAATGTCAAATAAAAACAAAAGGAAAAGAAAAAGGAGCGTGACCCTATGAGGATGTATGCTCACAAATGATAGGTTGTGGAGGCTACCCCTTTCTAGTGTCCATGAATCTATCCCATAAGGGTTTTATGATCACAAATATGGTCACGAGAGGAGAGATACCCACTATGGCTATGACACTCACTAATAGATAGAGATGAAGATATAGCCTCTAGGATGTATGATCACAAAGAGAAATAAGTACTCAATTCATGGAAATGGATGTGTTATACCTAATGCATTTTATCCTCATTTTATATTACACAATGTGATGTACATACCAGGGTTATCTATAAATCTCATTTCAGTGATAAAATTGGTTGGAAGTGGAAGAACAATAGAATATAAATATGTGAATGAGAATAACACATGCCTTATCAAAAGATAAAATGAAATTGAGGCTATAGGATCAATTAACAAAGGGATATATTATCTATATCCTACTATACTTACACAAGAACTTGTAATGATTCAAGATGATACTAATATACTTTTTGAGAGATAGATTGTAGAAGACAAAGAGCCATTCTCCTATGGAAATAGATGGATGAATACAAACTTCAAATGAAGGAAAACTAGAGGCCACCAAAATATTTCTCTACAAAGACATCTACAGATCAAAAGGGAAAATGAACTTAATCAAGATGGAGATCACCTACAAGAAGAAGATCCATATTGAAGACTAAAGTATTCAATAACAAAATAATGTAATACAGGGGGATGTTGGAATATATTACAATATTTGGTACATACCAATGTACAATCATGGGTACATCTATAGATTAGGAAAGCGTGTCTTAGATTAGGATTTACTTTATGCAATGCAATGCACAAGTGTGCAATGATATTTTGGTAATGTAAATGTGCATAGTTATCCTTATGTACATGTGTCAATAGAGTAGGAAGATGAAGAGTCATAGGAAGAGTGAGGGCCAAGAAACCTCCATATGAAGAGTCACATTCCATTCTATATATATGGATGTATTGATGTAAAAGAGATATAACGAATGAGAAAGAGTCACCTATGTAAGCAATGGAAGGTGATGTAGTATGATGCATTTTGAGCTCTTCATTCAATAAATATTCCTTAGTATTTTTGATCATTTATCATTAGCATTATTTGAGTTATTTTATAGTTGATTATGAGTTTATATGCTTGATTGATCAACATTATTATATATTTCATATTGCAATTGTATTATTGATCTTGAGGTAATATTATTTTGAGTATTTAATCATCCAAAGCTAACAATGGCCAATACTCTTATCCACCTACAAGAGTACCTGATCTTGCAATAAAGCACAACATTAGTAGTACCATATTATTAATCAAAATGGGCACAATAACTAAAACATGTAACCATTAGCACCACATGACTAAGCATTAAACTTCATTCACAAAAAAAAGTCCATATTGAAGGATTAGTACTACCAAGGAGGGTTATGATAGACCTGGCATGCTTCCCTAGGGATGGTCAAGTTTTCCAAGCTCTCTATTGTGGCACACTAACTAGCTAACATGTATTTAGTACTTTTGAGTAATACATACTACTTTTACTTTATGTTATGGTGTTAAATGCATGTTATTTTTATGTGTATGATCCTTTTTAATGATGCATGGTGAGTAAAAACATGATGAATGCAATACATGATCTCATGAAATAAAATGCATGAATGAATCTAACTAATGCAATGTCTAAATGCAATCTAAAAATGAATGCAAAATGATATGCACAAATGAGTGGATGGAAATAAAATAAAGGAAGAAGAAAGAATAAAAGAAGCAAAAATAATGAAGAAGAAAAATGGAAAGAGAAACAAAGAGATGAAGAAGCAAAGAAGAAAAGAAGAAAAGCTCCAAAAGGTAAAAAAAAAACTAAAGGAAAATAAAAAGGAGTGTGACCCTATGAGGATGTATGCTCATAAATGATAGGATGTGGAGACCACCCCTTGCTAGTGGCCATGAAGCTATCCCATAAGGGTTTTATGATCACAAATATGGTCACAAGAGGAGAGATACCCACTATGGGTGTGAAACTCACTAATGGCTAGAGATGAAGTGATAGCCTCTAGGATGAATGCTTGTAAATGGTCAAATAGAGGTTGTTGCTCGCTCATGACCATGAAGCTATCTTGTATGGGGTGGTGATGTTTGATTTATTTACCAAAAAGTGAGAGTACATCTAATAGGGGTATTGTGTGTGCATGATATGAGTGAACAAAGTGAAGCATAGCATGTGTTAGAAAATATAGAGAATAAATAGAGATGGGAGGACAATCAAAGGTGTGTGTGTGTGTCCTCAAAATTTTGAGAAGTAAGAGATGTGCATAAGATAGTTAATGGTCGTATGAACACCATAAATGATGTTTGTATGATATCTACCCTATCTTATGAGTATACCTTAACAATAAAATGATCAAGAAATAAAAAAAACAAGTGTGAGAAAAACAAGATTCACAAATAGAAGAAAGAATGTATATCCTTTATCTTGATGAAAAGGAGAAAGAAAACATGCAAAGGATAAGGATATACAAAGAGAAGAACTATATTCCTTGACTTGGAGAAGAATTTGATGATAATTTTATACTTTCAATGTCAAAGAATATAAAGGAAGAGAGAAATACATGAGAAAATTCAATGTTGGAAAAAATGCATGGAGATGAGTCCTAGGTTGGGGATTCACTAGGCATTAAAGCCCTAGTATGAGCGCAATGCATGTGCGATAAGACCTAACTAGGTTTTATCACTTGTCATCCTCATAAAGTTCCCAATAATCTATATGATCAAGTAGTCATGCAAGTATGAGCAAGCAAAAATGCAATTATATGATAAGCAAAAATGCAAGTGAAATAGAATGTCAAGCAAATCATGCAAGATATGATATATAATTATGCAATATGAACAAGCAAAACAAACACAATATGAAAACTAAGCTAAACGTAATATGAGAAAAATAAAATACAGAGTCATGCATAGTGTATTCTAAAATGTGTTGGACATTTTGAGTCCATAGAGTTGTCATTGATGTCAAGGCATGAGGTTGTCATTAATACCAAAGAGTGAATCACCATTGATGCCAGAATGCCAAAAGGAGCAATGCAAAAGTTTGATAGTAAAGGAGCTTCATAATATTTATTTTTAAATATTATGGGAAGCAAATTAAAAGGTTTTCATTTAACCCCCAAGGAGGCTTTAATATTTATAAAGCCAAAGGTTTAAAAAGTTAGTTTATAATATTTAAATTCCAAAAAGAATTTAAATAATTTATAAATTAATTATTTAAAAATCAAAGGCACCGATGTCTAAAAGAATGCATCCGTCGACGTGCAAAATAAGGAAGGGCAAAGGTATTTAAACCTTAGCCAAACTCCAAAGTTTGGCATTCGATTAATTCTTGATATATCCGCACCAAAATTCATGCATCAAAATTCATGGAGGAAGCACCAAGGGAACAATGAACGAAGTTGCAAAGGCTCATGCATAAATCAAAAGAGGAGCACCTTGAATGCGCTATGTGGCAAGAGGAGAAAAGGGAGCCAAAGGCTCTAAGGCATTGGTGAAATATTAAAAGCGCTCATTGCATTTTTGGTGGGCACGTGAGTGCTTGGCTCACATGGCTAGGAAGCCACAACCAAGGTGCCTAGCAAGGTAAGAGGGTGCAAGTTCAAATCCTGCAAAATGTGAAGTGGGAAAAATAAAAAGGTTTTTATTTTTAATTTAATTTTTAAATTGCTTTGCTAAGGTTGTGGAGAGATAAGGGTTGTTAATTGAAAAATAAATTATTTTGCTTAGCTAAGGTTGTGGAGAGATAAGGGGTAAATTTGTTATGTTATTCACCTAAGTGGTAAATGGAAATTTACTAGGGTAATGTTGTTTTTACCTTAGGAAATAATAAATTGATTTATTGCATGTATTGATAAAGTGACTTAATCAATTATTGCAATATTGAGAAAAGAAAAGTTGTGTCATATTTTTGAAAGGGTTTTTGATGAAATTTTTGATGTTGGAATTTATTATTGAGATGGAGCAATAAGGTGTATTTGGGATTTGAGTTATCATTGTGTTTTTGTGAAAAGTGTTAGGGTGATAATTATTGTCATCTAACCCTTTGTACTTGGTAAAGAAAGTTGTGATATTTGATCTAGGTTTTGAAGGTCATCCTACATCAAAGAAAAAGGTATGGGAATATTCTTCCTTGGTTGAGTTGATTGGTTGGTTTTCTGGAAAATAACTTTGGAGTGAAAAGGACTTAATAAGGTTTCCTTGTTGAGTTATTGAAGCCATTTATTGAGTGAAGAACTTGAACTAGGGTTTGGAAAGAACATGAGTATCATTATTATGTGATATTGGTTTATGAGCATTGTTCGAAATATTTTGAGTGAGAATTCTTATGTTTGGACTAGGGTTTATAAGAAAGAACTATTTCATTGAGTGATTGGTTGAGTAGAGTTGGTTGATCCCAGTCAAGTGGATGTGTTTGGTGATTGATCAAGTTCAATAAAACAAATTATTATATATTCTAAATTTATTTGAGAAAGTGGTTAAGTTATGATGAATGTGAAGCATATTAAGTCTCTAATAATTCTCTTTATGTTTCTATGATATTGGAAAAGTTCTTGTGATTGACTTGTTGAACATATTTGATGCAACTCTTAGAGAAGGCTTGTGGATAGATTTGAGTTAGATTTTGTGAAAGTTTACAACACAGATTTGAGGACAAGTTTGTGCCTGATTAGAGATACAGATTAAGTATATATTTGAAGAAAAAATTTGGTACAAATTTGAGGACAAGTTTGTGCCAGATTAGAGATAGAGATTGAGCAGATTTGTGCTAGATCGAAGTACTATGTTTAGTATAGATTTGAGATAGAGCTTTGGAGGTGATAGGGTATAGAGGATGATAGTATCTACTGGATATATATCCATTAGCTAGGGTAGTGAGAACATGAGTCTTCAGTGGATAGATATCCATTATCCAGAGTAGTGGGGGCAACAGTTCTTCTAGAAGATCACTAGTTAGAGCTAAGGAGAAAGGAGTTCTCCTATGGATAGAGATCCATGAACTTGAATAGGGGATTGGTGTCTACTTTGGACATAGGTCCATAAACATTGTAGGGAAAGGATTCCCAAGAGAATTTATTTGAGAAAAATTATACAAAATATTTTCTCTATGGAGTAGCCCACATTGGGTGAACCACGTAAAATTATATCTCTCATGTGTGTGATGCTTTGTGTGATGTTTACTGCTTTAATATTGTTGATGTTATTATTTGGATTAAAAAGAAAAAAAAATTATCTTATACTGTTCACCCCCCTCTCAGTATAAGCACATGTTCTTCAATTGGTATTAGAGCGGGTCTCTCCGTGAAAATACTAACATCTTGGAGGAGGATCCATAAGAAACACACATGACTTCAAAAAATGAAGAGGAGACTATGTTTGATATAAAAGAGGAATTATTTGCTACTCTCAAAAAGTTTGAAAGAATTAGAGAAAATAATTTAAGCTTAAAATAACAAATTCAAGAGGACGAAGAAGCAAGGATGTAACTTCTACAAAAACTCACAACACTCAAGATAAGGGTAGAAGAAGTAAAGAAGATTGAGTGGGATATGATATATCTATTAAGAACAAGAGAAATAGAATGTGAAATATTGGAAGTAGAAATTGTTTACCTGAGGAATGAAGTTGAAAGGACCAAGGCACTACAAGATGTAGAGTATGAGAAACAAAAAAATGAATCAAGTCTTCAAGAGGTAAAAACTTCAAATAAATATAGGAAAGCTAAGGACATCAGAAATAAAGAAATGAAAGAAGAACCTTGGATGAGAGTTAATCACAAAAGGAGAAGCACTCCACCACAATCCAAAATGCATCCAAGCAGGTTACATAATTTCTTCCATGGTCGTTGCTTCTCTTGTAATAAATATGGTCATAGAGATGTACACTGTATTAGTCATGCAAGAAGAAATGTCAATAGAAATTTCAATTATTTTGCACCTCTTAAGGATGATGATATTATATGTTACAAATACAATAACTTTGGGCACAAGTCTATATGGTGTAAGATGATACTTCCTGAGTCTAGAAAAAAAAATTCAATAACTAGAAAATATGAAAGGAAAAATGTTAAGGCTAGATCAATGTTAGTTTAAATAGCCCTTCATGCTCAGGATAAGGAAGAATAATGGTATATTGATAGTGGTTTATCTAGTCACATGATAGGATATAAATACAAATTGATTATACTAAAAGAAAGCAATATAGGATCAGTAAGTTTTGGTGATAATGGATTTGCAAGGATTGGTGGAAGAGGAACTCTAAGATTAGATAATGGGAAAAAAAAATAGAAAATGTGATGTATTTTAAAGGGTTAAAACATAATCTTATAAGTATAAGTCAACTTTGCGATCAGGGGTATATTGTTACTTTCCACCCAGATATATGTGAGATAAGAAAATCAGAAACTGGAAAGGTCATTGCCAATGCAAAAAAAACTCCAAATAATCTATACATGCTTAGTGAGATCAAAGGGCAAAAGTGTTTTCTATCACAAGAAGATGAGATTTGGTTATGGTATAGAATATTGGGTCACTTGAATTTTGACAACATAGTAAACATAAGCAATAAACAGGCTTTCAGAGATTTACCCAAAATAAGAAGACCACAAAACACAATTTGTGCACCTTGTCAGCATAGAAAGCAAACTAGAACAAGATTTAAGTCAAAAGGATATATGTCATCTGAGCCATTGAGTGTAATACATATTGATCTATGTGGTCCTAATAGAACATAAAGTATTCAGGGTGAGAGTTACTTTATATTATTTATAGATGATTACTCCATAATGGTTTGGGTAGCTTTCCTGAAAGAGAAGTTAGAGGCCTTTGAAAAATTCAAAGCATTTAAGGAATTGGTTGAAAATGAAACTGGAAAAAGGATTAAGTGTTTGATATCTTATAGAGGAGAAGAATTTACCTCAAACAAATTTGTATAGTTTTATGAACAACATGGAATCAAAAGAGAATACTCAACAACAAGAACTCCTCAACAAAATGGAGTAGTTGAAAGAAAAAATAGGACTATTGAGAATATGGCTAGAGCTATGCTAAATGAGTCTAAGCTCTCAGATGGATTTTTGAGAGAAGTAGTCAACACAGTATTATACACAATAACTAGGGCTCAAATGAGGGTAAACCATCACAAGACTCCATATGAGCTTTGGAAAGGAAGATCGACCACTGTAAAACACTTTAGGATTTTTGGAAGCAAGTGTTACATAAGACAAGAAGATAAAAACTTAGGCAAGTTTGACCCAAGATGTGATGAGGGAATTTTTCTTGGTTATTCCTCAAGGAGTAAATCCTATAGATGCTTCAAAAAGAGAACATGTACTATTATAGAAAGTATAAATGTAACAATTGATGAGAAGATAGATTCAAGATAACCAGCTCAACAAATTGTGTATCAGGAATATGGAAGTTGTCAAGAAGAGTTTTGTGAGGGATCAGATGATGAATAAGAAGAAACATAAATACTTCTTCCTAAAACTCCATCCAGGTATGTACAGAAGCATCATCCAAGAGATGTAATAATTGGGAATCCATATGAAAGACAAACAAGGAGAAGAATAATAACACCATCTCAATTAACCAACTCAAGAGGAGGTGGGGGAGGGGCTAAGCTAAGAGACTCATTCTTAGCCCCGATACCCAAAGGTGACCCTTTTCCATTGATGTCAAAGGGGGAGATATTTGAGTAAGGGGAAGAAAATTTGTATTTGAGTAAGGGGGAGAGATTTAGTTTAAGGAGAGCAATTTCCTAGGGAGAGAAAAATAAAAAGGTCAAGGAAATGGTAAAAAGTTATTGAGTTACCATCAATGAAAAAGGGGGAGATTGTTGGACATTTTGAGTCTATAAAGTAATCATTGATGTTAAGGCATGAGGTTGTCATTAATACCAAGAAGTGAATCACCATTGATGCCAGAATGCCAAAAGGAGCAATGCAAAAGTTTGATAGTAAAGGAGCTTCATAATATTTATTTTTAAATATTATGGGAAGAAAATTAAAAGGTTTTCATTTAACCTCCAAGGACGCTTGAATATTTATAAATCCAAAGGTTTAAAAAGTTAGTTTATAATATTTAAATTCCAAAAAGAATTTAAATAATTTATAAAATAATTATTTAACAATCAAAGGCGTCAATGTTTAAAATAATGCATCCGTCGATGTACAAAATAAGGAAGGGCAAAGGTATTTAAACCTTATCCAAACTCCAAAGTTTGGCATTTTATTAATTCCCAGTATATCCATGCTGAAATTCATGCATCAAAATTTTTGGAGGAAGTGCCAAGGGAACAACGAACGAAGTTGCAAAGGCTCATACATAAATCAAAATAGGAGCGCCTTGAATGCTATACATGGCAAGAGGAGAAAAGGGAGCCAAAGACTCTAAGGCATTGGTGAAATATTAAAAGTGCTTGTTGCACTTTTGGTGGGCACGTGAGCGCTTGGCTCACACGGCTAGGAAGCCATGACCAAGGTGCCTAGCAAGGCAAGAGGGTGCAAGTTTGAATCCCATGAAACACAAAGTGGGAAAAATAAAAAGGTTTTTATTTTTAATTTAATTTTAAATTGCTTTGCTAAGGTTGTGGAGAGATAAGGGTTGTTAATTGAAAAATAAATTATTTTGCTTAGCTAAGGTTGTGGAGAGATAAGGGGTAAATTGGTTATGTTATTTACCTAAGTGGTAAATGGAAATTTACTAGGGTAATGTTGTTTTTACCTTAGGAAATAAGAAATTGATTTATTGCATGTATTGATAAAGTGACTTAATCAATTATTGCAATATTGAGAAAAGAAAAGTTGTGTCATATTTTTGAAAGGGTTTTTGATGAAATTTTTGATATTTGAATTTATTATTGAGATGGAGCAATAAGGTGTATTTGAGATTTGAGTTATCATTGTGTTTTTGTGAAAAGTGTTAGGGTGATAATTATTGTCATCTAACCCTTTGTACTTGGTAAAGAAAGTTGTGATATTTGATCTAGGTTTTGAAGGTCATCCTACATCAAAGAAAAAGGTATGGGCATATTCTTCCTTGGTTGATTTGATTAGTTGGTTTTCTAAAAAACAACTTTAGAGTGAAAAGAACTTAATAAGGTTTCCTTGTTGAGTTATTGAAGCCATTTATTGAGTGAAGAACTTGAACTAGGGTTTGGAAAGAACATGAGTATCATTGTTATGTGAGATTGGTTGATGAGCATTGTTGGAAATATTTTGAGTGAGCATTCATATGTTTGGACTAGGGTTTATAAGCAATTGAGTGTTTGGTTGAGTAGATTTGGTTGAGCCTAGTCAAGTGGATGTATGTAGTGATTGATCAAGTTCAATAAAACAAATTATTATATATTCTAAATTGATTTGAGAAAGTGGTTGAGTTGTGATGAATGTGAAGTATATTGAGTCTCTAACAATTATCTTTATGTTTCTATGATATTGGACAAGTTCTTATGATTGACTTGTTGAACAAATTTGATGCAAGTCTTAGAGAAGGCTTATGGAAAGATTTGAGTGAGCTTTTGTGAAAGCTTACAACACAGATTTGAGGATAGGTTTGTGCCTGATCAGAGATAGATATTGAGTACAAATTTGAAGATAAAATTTGGTATATATTTGAGGATAGGTTTGTGCCAAATCAGAGATAGAGATTGAGAAGATTTGCACTAGATCGAAGGACTGTGTTTAGTACATATTTGAGACAAATATTTGGAGGTGACCAAGTATAGAGGACAAAAATCTCCAATGGATAAATATCCATTAGCCAGGGTAGTGAGGACATGAGTCTTCAATGGATAGAGATCCATTAGCTAGAGCAGTGGGGGCAACAGTTCTTCTAGAAGATCACCAGACAGAGCTAAGGAGAAAGGAGTTCTCTTATGGATAGAGATCCACAAACTTGAATAGGGGATTGGTGTGTCCTTTGTACATATATCCATAAACATTGTAGGGAAAGGATTCCCAAGAGAATTTATTTGAGAAAAATGTATAAGAAATATTTTCTCCATGGAGTAGCCCACATTGGGTGAACCACGTAAAATCATGTCTCCCATGTATGTGATGCTTTGTGTGATGTTTACTACTTTAACATTGTTGATGTTATTATTTGGTTTAAAAAGAAAAAAGTTTTATCTTATATTGTTCACCCCCCTCTCATTATAAGCACATGTTCTTCAAAATGCATTATTTTCATTGGTTCCTTTAAACCTTTACCATATAAAGAAGCTAAATGATAGTCACCCGAGCCAAAATTGGGCATTATGACAAAGGAGCCTACCCAAATGGGCTAAAAATTATCTTTCAAATCTGATCAAAAATTGGTGTTCTTCTATTTTTCCTTGAGCACAAGGTCCCCACCTCAAAATAATGATTATGAACTCTCTTAGAATAAGAGTGCTTGAGCCTATTTTGATAGGATCGAAGATGCTCTAAGGCATGAATGCACTTTTTATCTAGCAACTCCAATTGGTTGAAATGACCTAAATGATAGTCAACACAAATTTGGATTGTGCCTCCTATATTAATGATAAGGACGATGGTGCAAGGGACTGACCCATTAAGAAAAATCTATTATGGAGGATATCTTCATTATGCATATATCCTTCAACATATTATTTGGAAGTTATTACATGAAAGCAATTACAAACTCTAACCATGCCATCCTTATTAAGGAAAGGGAGGAAGACTCGTAATTACTCAATGTCTATAAGAGATATAGGAATAGGATCCTCTTGAGAACTAGAAGACTCCACATGTGCAACACAAGGGACTGACCTATCAAAGAATAAACTATTTTAGAGGATATCCTCATGATCCATGTCACAAAGAGTATCCCCCTCAACATACTCTCCTAGGGTCACAAATAAATTAGGATGCACCAAAGTTACCACATTGTAAAATAAATTATCGGTGGGATAAGGCAGTACCTCATCCTCATCACTCCACTCCAAGCCTTTATGATCCAAATATTTAACATAAGTAATAAGGTGATCATCATCATCAAATGGAAAGGGTTGGTTTTTATTGGGTATGTAGTCTATACTACATATCATAGGCCAAAGCTCAACTTCCAAAGGCTTTTGAATACCTTTCTATTGTGTCCCAAAAAATTTACCTATGTATCCCATACTAGATAGAATTTGCTTGGGAAGTGGGTAATCATTGGATAGGTAACAATGGGCAAAATAACACTCTATAGGAAGAGGGTTGCTACCACAAATATTTTATTCAAGGGTTACAACTATGAAGATAAAGGTACATGTGCCAATGTGTACTACTTCATCCTTCTTATGAGGTAAACCCATAGTCCTCGGTGAAGGTGGTAGCTTGGCTAAATATAGAAGAGGCTCTTGAAGAAATGAATTGACCTGATCTTGTGATGAAACATTGATTAGCGATTCCTCACTTACATTTAAATTTTCAAGTTGTCTAGTGATGTGAGATGAATAAATTGATGGACATAAATTGAGACTAGATTGAGCTTGCTCAACCATTAAAGAATATTGGAATGGATGATGGTTGCTTGAAATGTTGACAAGTTTATATTTGAATTCAAACTTTAAACATTGATGAAGATTAGAAGGGATAACCCTCATAACATGAATCCAAGGGCATCCAAGAAGGATATTAAAATATGTGGGACAATGTACCATGTAAAATAAGGTATCTAAGATCTTAGGTCCTACCCTAAGGGGGAGGGATAAATGTTGCAGGCCTCTTGGGACTCATTGTGGAAGTTGTGGAAGGATTTGATGATAAAATCGGATATAGTTAAATATTCCTCTTTTAATCCAAATTTTTAAGAAAATTGATAAGTGCATAAATTGAGGGAGGAATCATTATTTATTAAAATTTTCTTGATAAATATTTCCCTAATATATTCAGTGATGTAGAGGTAAGAAACCCCTTGTAAGTCTAAGGAGGGAATATCATCATCCAAAAATGTGATATGATGTATCCTAAGGGAACCTACAACATCAGCTATAGCCCTAGGGGAAATTTATTGAGGGACAAATTGTTGACTTATAAGCTTAAAAAAATATTCCCTATGAATAGGAGAAGTTTGCAAAAATTCTAAGATGGAAATCTTGGCTAGGGTACTAGCTAGCTATTTTTGAATGTCTAATGAGACTTTAGGTTGTGGTTTCAACAATAAAGGTGGATTTTCTACTTTTGTGCTCCTTTTTTGGGTACTCTTCAAAATTAAGGGTGGATTTGAAGGTTGATTGGATGTATAACTCATATCCTATTGAGATCATTAAGTCGATTGAGCTTGAGCTTGTTATCTTGTAGTTGTTTCTATCATGCCAACCATATTGTTGTAGGGAGGTGGCACATTATGATATGACATTTGATTAGCTACTTGTTGTCCATGCTTAGGTAGGGGGTGTTGGAATATCCCCATATATTGATTAGTTATGGGTGCTTGTTGAGTAGGAAGTTGATTATTTGTTGGATGATTAGGTTGAGAACCCTCTATAACAAGGTGACCTACATTGATTAAGTATTGAACCACATATTTCAACCTCTTACATGAATTTGTCATGTGTCTTTCCACTCTATTGTATTGACAATGTTGAACATAATTATACCAATTAGTTGTGGTATTAGGTTACCTTATGGGAGGTAACTAAATCATGTTAGCTTCCAAGAGCTGCTTAAGGATCACCATCATAGGCATGTTGAGTCTTGTAAAATTCCTTTGTGGGGTTTTTTAAGGTTTGCTAAAGCACCATATTTTACAAGGTATTAGCAATACTATTGATAGGTCTACTATCCGTTACCCCATAACCAATTACATGCTTGTTCTTATACTGAGATTTCATGGTCCTATCTTCTTTTTTCTTTGGTTTAATTTGACCTCTTTGAATAAGGGCTTGCTCCACCCTTCTTGCCAGATCTATTGCTTGGTCAAAAGAGGTAATAGTTGTTGTTTCCAATTCATACAATATTTTCTCTTGTAAATTTCCAATAAATATTGTTAACATGTCTCAAATAGGTAAAGTATATCTCAATCGTCCAACTAAACTTCTCCAATGAGACAAGAATTTCAAAAAACTTTTATCTTTTTCTTGTTTCAACATATAAACATCTTTCATAGTCATAATTTTCTCAACATAAGCTCCAAATTACTAAACAAAAAATTCTATTGTTTCTTTAAAATTTCTCAAATAATGATGAGGTAGTTGATAATACATTCCAATGCCATCCCACCAAGGCTCTTAGAGAATTTTTTTAGTGACAACATGCCATCATATATAATATCATGGCATGTTGTCCTAAACATCCTTAAATATTCTATCAGGTCCTTTGATGAGTTTTATTAATTCTCATAATTTAATTTAATTTAATTTAATTTAATTTATCAAATTTGAGGAGGTATCCTAAGGTTGTATACATTAGAGACCTTGAAACTACAACTTAGATATCAAGACACTAGACTATCCTAGGAAAGCAAAAAATATTTGCAAAAAAAAACTATGTTAATTTGTAGAATTTAAACTTGTTGAATGAAAAAGGAGTCTAGATTATGTTTGCTAAATTGAAATAATAGAAAAATAAAATTCTTGAATGAAAAATACAAAATGAACAAATTTTGAAAATTAATGTTGTTGAACTAAAAATGCTAAAAACAAAATTAACTACTAAAAATTGTAATGAAAATGCTAAGTGGAAATTATGGTAACATGAATGGAAAGTATTGGAAAAATAAAATTCATATAGCTGGAAATAATACACAAACATACACATTTGGAAACAGGGAAAAAAAAAACAAAATAGAGTATTTATTAAACTATAGAAAAATAACAACAAAAACTAAAAACTACTCTTTTTGACAATAAAAACAACAAATTTAAAAACCTGCAAAAATGTGATAGATGTTCCTCCACTAGCCCCAAGAGTGGGCCCTTGCTCCTAGGTCTAGAAAAAGGATTAAAATACCAAGTCCTAAGTTCTTTTCAACCAATTAGACATAAGATATATGTTGAAATGAAGACTACACTTTATTTGATGAAAAACTGTTCTTACAAAAGTTGTTGACAATTTCAAAAAATGTTGTCTATTTCCTATTTGCCTATTTTTCTATTTTCTTCAACATAGGCAGGGGGATATATTCTTACAAAATATCCCACAATCCCAGAATACAATTGAAAACTACAAACTAATCTTCTTTTTTGTTAATTCTTGATTTATTGACCTGTCGCAATAGATTTAGCCTAGAAGTGGGATAAAATATTATTTGCAGCTAGTTGTCCTATTATTATCACCTCCAAATGGTGGGGAAAGTGCTAGAAATAGGTGATATTTGATTTTTTGTAATTATCCATACATTATCCTCATTTTTCTCCCTTGGGAATCTACCAAAAAGTTATTTTCAATAAATTCTGCAGTTAAATGACTTTTCCAACTTTAAGACAATAAGTTGGAATAGAGAGATTCTCTCCTTTTTGTGTGTCCAATTGTTATGGGTTGCTTTAAAATATTTTTATGAATATTTATACCAAGTTTCACTTTTCCAGCTCACCATTTGCACATTCAAAATGGTCAACAATTCATTCTGCTTCTTATATAGAGAAAATCTGCAACTTCAAAATATGTGTTGAAAATGTGATCAATGCAAATGAGTTGGAAAACTAGTGTTGGGTCAACTCCAGGTGGTTGGTCATATATTATTTTAATTAATTCATGCTCCCAAAGTGGTTTCACCTCCAGATTTGATGTTTGACCTTAGCTTCTTATTAACCTACAGGTTGTTGCTACAATTGTAGATTTTATTTTTAGAAGTTTGTGCCCTAATTTATTGTAGAAAGAGTTTTATGGTGCCACATCATCCTAAAAACATGTCTAAAGTGAGAAATACTTTCAAATTTGTTTAGCCAATCAAAATTCATAAAAACTTTGTTCAATAGCTATTTTCCACTATGCTTTATTCTTGCTATTTAATTACTAAAATCATGCAAAGAATGATAGAAAATACAGAAAACCTATCTAAACAACAACATATCATTTTCTATAATTTACCATGTTAACTTCAACATAAACATAAATAATAATTAAACTACTTGGCATTAACCTATAGTATTTAGGCAAAATAGACAGTTTTTATGTGAAAGAACATTGAAATAATGAGGCATTTTATTACCTCATCATTCCCCCTATATATCATGATGTATGTCCTCATGCATACTAATGGGTCATAATAATATTCAAGTTTGGCTTTCTAAAAAACGTCCTCTGTTTCTTATGATTTCTTCCAACCAAATCTAAAATTGTTGAAATGGTTGAAAATGTTGAAAAATGCTGAAATTTCTACAATTGCTGAAAAAATGTTAAAATTTCTACAATTGTTAAAAAATGCTGAAATTGTTGAAATTTCTAAAAAAAACAAAAATTGTTGAAAAATGCTAAAATTGCTGTAATTTCTAAAAAATGCGAAAATTGCTGTAATTTCTAAAAAATGCGAAAATTGCTGAATAACGCTAAAATTGCTCCAATTTCTAAAAAATGCAGAAATTGCTAAAAAATGTTGCAATTGCTACAATTTAAAAGAAAGTGCAGAAGTTGAAAAATGCTGAAAATGTTAAAACTGCTGAAAATGCTAAAATTGTTGTAATTGCTGCAAGTTTTAAAAAATGCTAAAAATGGTGTAATTGCTACAATTTGTGAAAAATTCTAAAAATTGTAATTATTGATTTTTTTTTCAATTGTATTTTTTAGCATCTCTCATTTTTATCAACTATAATTTTTAGCAATCACAGTTTTCAACAACTTGTGGTTTTTAACAATTGTAGTTTTTCAGCCATATTATTCAGGAGCAATATGCAATTTTCTACAATTTTTTAACTTGCTATTCTAGAGAAACCTACACTTTTTTCTTGTAATTTTCCAGCTTATTACTTCAGAGCAGTCTGCACTTTTTTTGCAATTTTGTATGTTACAAAGCACTTACCTGCAATGTTTTGGAGCTCTTCTAGAATACATTGTTTTTATCCTATATGTTTCAGAGCTTTTCTAGAATACACTATTTTCAGCCTATATGTTTCGAAGCTCTTTTAGAATACATTATTTTAGCCGATATGTTTTGAAGATCTTCTAGAATATACCTTTTTATGCCAGATTGCTGCAAGAATATAGGAAAATGGACTAGAAAGATGTGTAGTTAATTTTTTCATCTTCATTTTTTAAAACACTTTTATTCTTGCACAACTATGTTGAGTTCTTCCATGCCCTTATTTTCAACCCTTTCATACACAACTGCTATGTTGAATCATCTAAAGTAACCTTTTGTCATTTTCAAACTATTTAAACATGAATCCCCCATATGATAAAAGGTATACTAGAATAATTTTTTGGGAGTACTTATTAGGGTGTTTAATTTTACCATTTATACATATAGATATGCCAACCATTTTAACTCTTATCTATGCAATGTTAAGGATAAATAGTAAAACTGAAAAAATGCATACCTTGCCATTGAAGATATTTTTGTTAGCTTTTGATGTAAAAGAGCACCAAGAGATAACAATCACAAGATATAGAATAATATGAAAGAAATTAAATATACTGTAAATAGAAATCATATAAAAGAATACAATGTAGCTATGGAGGAAATGAACACTCCATTAATAAAGCTATGGAGGATGATCTTTGGCTTGTTTAGATTTATCTTCTATCCAACCACCTTTATGGTTCTCCTTGCAAGTATCTTCATTTGATTTTGATTATTTATGAATGAGTAGGGCATGATGCAATTTTCCTCTCATTTTTTTATTTTTGATCCTTCTGTACTTACCTTTTTGATGTACTAGTTCTTCATTTTCTTCAACCTGTTCTTCTGCAAATATGTTAGTATCATTTTGAAACACCATAATATCTTGTGAGATTTCCATTAAGTCTAGGATGTATGTATTTTCATGGATTGAACCTATTGCTTTTATTCCATCTTGATTCATAATGAGACATGTATTGATCCCATCCATATATCCAAAGTTAATCATATAGTTATTTTCTACTAGCTTTCTTACTAAGATGAGATTGAATGTTAATCCAGGAACATACAATACTTTTTGTAGTAGAAGATTTGGAAATGATTTGTTGGGTGTTACACATCCATATCCATATATAGGATAAGTTTGGATGTATGTAATTCTTAATCTGTAACCTTTAGCAACTTCAAGATAATCAAACCATTTTATATTTCTTGTCATATGATGACAGGCTCCTAAGTCAATAAACCACATGTGATAATGTTTAGTGAGCTAATTCCTGTTGGAGCAAGTTTTACATTCACAGTATGCCATTCCTTTACCCATTTGAAGAATTGAGATAGAAGTGTAGTCTTTCTTATAGCTCTCTATTAATGAGAGTATGGACACCTAATTTTAGGTTTTGAAGAAAGCTTTTATCTTCCCAACTTGATAATCTTAGACAAATATTATTATGATCAAGTTTTGTAGAATACCTTATGATTCCCTAATGATTTGGAGTAGGATATAGTGTTTTTGTAAAAATATAGTTCAATTTTGGTTGATTTTGTACAAATTTTATAAATATCAAAAATCAAATTCTTAATCACCTTATTACTCCAAATTGAACTAAGCACTTTTTGATTTTTAAAGAGGTTTTAATTTTGGATATCTTTTGTCCCTTTTGAGAAGTTTTGAGACAAGAAAATCATAATTATCCAACCTTGGTAAAAAATCCTAATAACCTCTTTTTATATCCCTTGGATTATTTCTAATTTCAAATCAATTAATTTGATGTAGTAACCCTTGTGGCTCTCAAATTTGGAAAATTTGAAAAATAATAATATTTGAAAAAATGTTAAATAATTTAATTCAAGTAGAAT
This sequence comes from Wollemia nobilis, assembly GCA_028583015.1. Lineage (NCBI taxonomy): Eukaryota > Viridiplantae > Streptophyta > Pinopsida > Araucariales > Araucariaceae > Wollemia > Wollemia nobilis. The sequence continues at coordinate 4,945,398 of JAQPPZ010016670.1, forward strand.
TCTTTATTTCTCTTAGGTTAAATTGCAAAAAATTGGATAAGTTATCCCTTATGGATTTTACATTAAAAATGTAAGTTTTAACCTTAGTTTATAACCCTTATATCTCCAAATATGAAAGCAATAATAAAATAGGATTAAAACTTAACTTTTGGATGCTAAATATCCTCACTATTCGGTACTTTCTTTGATTTTATATTAAAAAAATATAAATGTCGCCTTTGATGCTAGAATCAATGGAGATATCTGGGAGTTGCTTGTATTCAATGTTGATATGTAGGCATTATTAAAAATAGGAAGGTTTGACCTTCAATACCAAGAGCCTTTAATGCTCCATCTTCCTTCCTTCCATGTTGCACTTCAGATGGCTTTGATCATGATTTTATCCCTATTGAAATTTGGGCTTTGGGTGTCTTTTATGGATGAATAATCATGGGCTTTATGATACGTGTCATACCCATTACAAATGAGAACTCCTCTCATTCTATAACATCCCAATTTATTGTTCATCACTCTTTGATCATTTTGTAATGTATGGGAAATCGTGTGGGTACTTGTGTGAAGCTTGTGGAGGATAACAAGTGCCACCATTTTTTTGTAACTCCTACATGATGTTTCTTGAGAATTGAGAGAGAAATGATGTCTTAGAAATTTTATGCCAAGTGGCCTTCAAACTCTCTACATAAAGTCCTTCCCTGTAATGCCTTTCAAGGTGGAGATTATAACTCATCAAATCCTTTTGTATAACATTCCTTTATTTTTCTATGTTTCTTAGGTAGCAAGAAATCTATTCTTCTACAGGTGGATTGACGATGCGCTATGGAGCTTTTAATGTTGATTTGGAGCTTCCTTTGGTGCTCGATCGTCTCCAAGTTAAAGACCTTGAATGTATCACCTTTGATCCTTCTCTTCCATGCCTCCAATTTTGTTGATTCCTATGTAAAGTTTTGATATCTTTTCATAGTAGATGTGCACTCTTTTGTCTATGTAAATGTAGCTTGATGATAGTCTGATATGAGCTTTGATTTTGCAGGTTCGTACGTCCAATATGAGCTCTTTGAATAGCTCCTTTTGCTTGGGAAGAAGAGTTTTGATGTTTGACCTTATTTGGATGATTTAACCTATATTTATTGTTCCTTTTGTGGTACTTTCAAATCTTCTTTTTGCTATAAAAACCATATTAGAGTAGTGCACTAAAATATATTATAAATTGTACATAAGGCTTATTTCTAAAATTCTAGTTTTATGGTATATTTTTCCTGCAATACAAGGGTTTTGAGGTTGTCTTTTATGAGTAGACACACCTTTTCATTTTTTCTTGGACACTTTGATAACAAATCTGAGCTTAGATAACAGTAGATAGAAATTTTTCATTTTTTATTGCACTTTCTTTCCTTACATCTAACCTTGTAATGCTTTGGATTTGAGACTCACCAAGTCTCAATATTTGAAGCTTCGATTTCTATTTTTGTTTAGTTGTGTTATTCTCCATGAATAACACTTGATTATACTGAGAGGGAGGTGAACAATATAATACCACTTTTTACTTTTCTTTCCAATCAATATTATGCAATGTATAGATAACAATATCAACAACATTAATCAAAGCAATGCATAAATCACCAAACACAATAGAGACACCAATTTTACATGGTTCACCCAATGTGGGCTACTCCACGGAGAAAATATTTCACTAAAATTTTCTCAATCAGTCTCTTGGGAATCCTTTCCCTATTACAATATTTATGGATTTCTATCCAAAGAAGACACCAATCCCCTAATAAAGTTCATGGATCTCTATCCATAGGAGAACTCCTTTCTCCTAAGCTTTGACTGGTGATATTCTAGAAGAACTATTGCCCCCACTACTCTGGATAATGGATATCTATCCATTGAAGACACCCGTACTCACTGCCCTGGCTAATGGATCTCTATCCAATGGAGACTATCATCCTCTATACTCTATCATCTTCAAATATTTGTCTCAAATTTGCACTAAACATAGTACTTTTTTTTAAGCAAAAAATCCCTTTGGGGGCTACCTTGGTCTGAAAGACCATGAACAGGGGGTTCTACACCATCAAATTCACCTAGGAGTTGCACCTGACCCTGCCCATACCAACATTATCAATTGGATTTTGGATACCCAATTCAATTTTTTGGTAGGGTGGAGATTTGAACGTAGGACCTCCCTTGGAGGATTGCCCTCTCCTCTCCAACTCACCTACAACACCTGGGTCACTAAACATAGTAATTTGATCTAGCACAAATCTGCTCAATATCTATCTCTAGTCTAGCACAAACCTATCCTCAAATATGCACCAAACTCTATCTTCAAATTTCCACTAAATACAGTCCTTCGGTCTAGCACAAATATATCCTCAATATATGTACTCTGATCTGCACTAAACATAGTCCTTCGGTCTAGCAAAAATATATCCTCAATATATATCCTCAAGCCTTAACACAAAACTTGATTCAATATCAAATCAAATCTATTGGATCTACCCCAAACCTTAACTCAAGGTTTGAACAAATCAATCAATCAACTCTTCTCTTAAGTCTTCTCAAAGACTTGTCTCAAATATGCCTTGTAAGCTTCCACAAAAGCTCACACTAATCTATCCACAAGTCCTCTCTAGAACTTGTCCAAATCTGCTCTACAAGTCCTCACTAGAACTTGTCCAAATTCTTCTCAATAAGTCCTCACTAGGACTTATCCAAATCTGCTCTCAATATGTATTGTAAGCTTCCACAAAAGCTCACACAAATATGTCCACAAGTCTTCTCAAACACTTACCTCAAATATACTCAACAAGTCCACACTAGAACTTGTCTAATATCATAGAAACATAAAGAGAATTGTTAGAGACTCAATATGCTTCACAATCACCTCAATACTCAATCACTTTCAATCACTCTTTTAGAAACATATGGATAATTGTTAGAGACTCAATATGCTTCACATTCACCTCAATAATCAATCACTTTCAATCACTCTTTTGAAACATACAGATAATTTTTAGAGACTCAATATGCTTCACATTCACAAACTCTCAATCACTTCCAATCTCTATTTTATCATAGAAACATATAGAGAATTGTTAGAGACTCAATATGTTTCACACTCATCAATACTCAACCTCTTTCTCAAATCAATTCAGAATATAGAATAATTTATTTCTCAGAACTTGAAAAATTACTTCAACACATTCACTTGACTAGTCTCAACCAACTCTACTCAACCAATCACTCAATGAAATAATCCTTGCTCACAAACCCTAGTCCAATAAAATGAACAATCACTCAAATATTTCCAACAATGCTTATGAAACAATCTCACATAACAATGATACTCATGTTCTTTCCAAAACCCTAGTTCAAGTTCTTCACTCAATTACTCACTTCAACAACAATGCTTATAAAACAATCTCACATAACAATGATACTCATGTTATTTCCAAACCCTAGTTCAAGTTCTTCACTCAATTACTCACTTCAACAACAATGCTTATAAAACAAGGTTTTATCAACCACTCTTTTTATTCCAGAAAACCTTGAAGCATTAAATCAAAACACTCTCAACAATGCTAACCAAACAATCATTTTCATTCCAAATTTTCATACACAACTTTCAATAATCACGCACTAGGAAGAATATGCCCATACCTTTGTTGGATTTCAAAGTGCCTTTGAAAAAATCCTGTCTCAATCACAATTTCCTTCTTTCCAATTCCAATGGTTAAACACAATAATGTCACTTCAACACTTTCTTAAAATATTCCTTTAGTCATAAAATAATCATAACTCAATTTATGTCTTATTGCTCCCTTTAAAAATAACACTCATCATAACATACATGAAATAATTACTTGGATACACCTTATAAAATCCAACTCAAAATAATGTTTTAACACCATAAAACATCAACCAAACACCTTACTATCCTTTCAACCACTTGAGCAAATAATATTAAAAATATAATTTGAAGAACACAAGCTTATACTGAGAGGGGGGGGGTGAACAGTATAAGACTTCTTTTTCTTTTTCATTTATATTACAAAACAGTAAAGTGATATATCCACAGCAATATCAAAGAAATGCATAAAAACATCCACAAAGAGACAAAAATCTTAACGTGGTTCACCCAGAATGGCTGGGCTACGTCCACGGATAAAATCTTTCACTAAATTTTATCAATCCAGATTTTGGGAATACCTTTCCCGATAACAATGTTTATGGGCACCAACCCAAAGGAGACATCAATCCCCTAATCTTGAGTTCGTGGTTACCAACCCACAGGAGACACCAATCTCCTAGCTCTGCTCTGGCTGGTGATCCTCTAGAAGACCTTTGCCTTCGTTGACCTTAGCAAATGGAACTCTATCCATAGAAGACACCTGTCCTCCCTACTTTGGCTGGAGACCTCTGTCCTCAACTCCTTCACCTCCAAAGCTGGTCCTCAAATTTGCACTAAACATAGTCCTTCGGTCTAGCACAAATGTCCTCATTCGCTTTCTTTGATCTGCACCAAACATAGTCCTTTGGTCTAGCACAAATGTCCTCTGCTCTCTCTGCGCAAACACACCCACACTTGGTTGAACTGCAACCCTTGCACAGTCTGTGCACACTCTTCTTATTTTGTGATATTTCACACTCAAAATGATTTGACGAAATGCACTATGCTCATAGCGATCGAACTTCTTACTCTATGCACTATCTACAAATTTTGCACTTCAATTACGCATTCGAATCACAACTCAACTCTCCAAATGGCCCTCCTTTTATACTAACACTTTCAATATCAAAACCTTGATCTTAGTCGACTGCACAACCCTAAACTATGTCGACTACAAACCCTAAACTACGTCGGCTACAAACCCTAATCTTTGTCGGCCCAAATTTAACTTTGTCGGCTTCACTACCTCTGCAACTCTTCTGTAGCTTCTGTCATGAAACTACAACATGTCGCGATATCGCGACACTTTTGCAACCGTATACTGTCTTTTGGTTTTTCTCGCAATATCGTGACATTTTAGCCTTTGTCGACTTCAACTAAGCTCTTGTCGTGATATCGCGACACTTCTAACTTAGTCAGCATCAACTTTGCGTTTGTCGTGATATCGTGACATTTCTCCCTTCATCGACCTCCTTTTTGCTTTTGTCGTGAAATCATGAAACTTCTGTTTTCATAGCCTTCCTCTTTGCTTTTGTCACGAAATCACGACACTTCTCCTATAGAATACCTGCATTCTGTTTCTATCGTGAAATCGTGACACTTTCTCCAACCGAACGCTGCCATCTCAATCTGTCATGAAATCATGACACTTTCTCTTCCTTGCACTCTTGTCTACTTGCACTAGCAAAAATGAAACATGTCACAAAATCGCGACGCTTTCACCTTTGAGCTCTTCCTCCTTGAATTTGTCATGAAATCATGACACTTCTAGCTTTCGTATGTTTTCTTTGCAGCCTGTTGCGAAAATGCGATGCTTTCAGCTTCCGTACGACTTCTCTGCAACCTGTCGTGAAATCACGACGCTTCTCATTTCAGACTCTTCACTTTTCTGAATGTCACGAAATCGTGATAGTTCTTACTTGGAACATTTTCATCTGTAGCATGTCATGAAATCGCGACACTTTATCTTGCTTCCACTTTGTCTTCTGACTTGTCGCGAAATCGCGACACTTTTTCTCCTTAGCGCTTTTCTTTTCTTCGGGTCACGAAAACCCGACATGTCACGATATTGTGACACTTTTTCTCCCATACTCTCTCTCCTGCATTATGTCATGAAATCATGACATTTTTTTCTTTCGGACTGTCTCTCCTGCAACATGTCATGAAATCGTGACACTTTTTCGTCCGTTCAACCTTCCTAGAATATGTCACAAAATCGTGACATTTCTGACTCAAACATTCTCTCTCCTCTTTGAGTCGCAAAACTGCGACATGTCGTGATATCGCGACACTTTTCTAAAAAGCTTTTTCTCTCCGGCTTAAGTCGTGAAAATGCGACATGTCATGATATCGTGACATTTTTCTAACTTGCTTTCTTTCGAACCTGTCATGCCGAAACCTTCAACAAAACAAATTATCTTACATCAAATCAAATTCCTTCAAAAGCTTCTTGACATCAATGACAACTTATACACTTGAGCAAGGACAATGCACCCAAGGTACCCAAAATTGCCAACAATATCCCCCCTTGTCATTGATGGCAAACCTTTACTGAAAACACTTCTCAAGAGCCAAAACTAAAACCAACTGTGCTAACAGCTGAGAAACTGTGCCCACAACTGAGAATATTCCTTTGAAGTTTTTCTCCCCCTGACTTGAAGCTTTCCTCTTCACTTTGAAGCTCTCCCCCTTACTCATATCTCTACCCCTTTGTCATCAATGGCAAAGGGTCACCTTTGGGGCTCGGGACTAAGAATGAGCCTCTTAGCTTAGTCCCTCCCCCACCTCCTGATGAGGTGATTAATTTTGGGGTGGGAGTAAAACTCCCATTAGGCACTGATCATCATCAATGTCTATCACTTCCTTGTCGGGCCTTCTCTTGAACTCTTTGTCCATATTCCTGTTCCTGTTCTCATCCTTGTTCTTGTTTCTGTTATCATTCTTGTTCTTTTCCATGCCTTGATCCTTAGACCTGTTCATACCACTGTTCCTATTCCTGTATCTTGGAATTTTAGCTCTACACTGTCTAGCTATGTGACCTCCATTGTTGCACTTATAACAAGTAACAATGTTATTTCTTTTAGGCATACCTGTTCTTTGAAACCACCAATTCTGCCCAAGCCTGTTCTGATCAAACCTATTCCTGTAATTAACCTTGCAATAGACTGCCTTGTTCCCAAACTATTGACAAGAGTAGCAATACCCTTGAAAGAAACTAGCACTTCTAAAATTGTCGTTTACCTTCTTCACTTGAGCCATGCAATGTGAAGCCATGTGACCAAACCTGTGACACGCAAAACATCTGTCATGAAATTTTCCTTTATTTGACCTCTTGGGTCCCGAAAACTTCTTCTTCTCATTCTAAATTTCATTTTCTGTTTCTATGCATCTGTCATTTATGGACTCATGATATGAAGTACTTTCCTCATCAGAACTCTCTTCCTTTTGGAGTCTCTTACTAGACTCTCCAGCTTGTTCCTTGTGTGGCTTAACAAAACCAAGGCCTGTTTTATCCGTTGTCTTTCTTTGACCTTTGATGAGTGACTTAACATTTTTGGAGCTATCTTGAAACCTGTAAAGCTTATCCTTGTACTCTTTAGTTTCCTCTTTCAAAGAAGCCATTTTCTGTTCTAACTCACTATACTCAAGAACCTTAGACTCTAACTCATCCTTGAGTTCTTGTGTCTTAGCTATAGAGAAGTCAAGACTTTCTATAAGATCATCTCTCTCCATACAACATTCATCTAACTTATCCTTGAGTCTAGCATTCTTCTTTCTTTCCTTTTTCAAAACACTAAGAGCGTTAGTAAGTTCACTTTCAAGATCCTTTATTTGTTTGCTATCTAAATCATCAAAGCATTTTTCAGATTTCTTATCACTAGAGGTGCTACCTTTTTCAAAAACCATACATGCATCTTCCTTATAGTTTTCTGAAGCATCCTCATACATATTGGAAACCAAATCATTATTTGTACAATCATCCTCAAGGTGACCAAAATTTCCACATCTAAGACATTTCATGATAATGAATCTATGTTTCGGTTCTTCCTCTTTTCTGATATGAGCAACATCTCATTTTCATTATCACTTGAAGAACTTTCACTATCACTACTCGAAAACTTACTTGCTTTGTCTAGGTAAAAACTCTTCTTGTGCTTGTGAGAATACCTCTTTCCTCGATTACTGTGCTCATCTTTGTTCTTTCTATGATGCATGTGCTTTTCAAAATCCTTGCTCTTAGAATCCTGTTTATCTTCATCACTTTCATCCTTGGGAAAAGTATAGTCTGTAGCATAGTGACCAAAATTTCCACAATTGAAACATCTTATATTTTTCATGCTTTTGTGCTTTCTAGAGAACTTGCCTTTCTTGCTGTAATATGCCTCTTCATCACTAGAAGACTCATCACTCTATTGAAGCTGTTTACCCTTGGATTTCTTGGTAGCCTTGAAAGCTGCCTCTTTCTTGACGTCAACCTTCACTTGAGTTCTCAACTCAAATGTTGCAAGTATACTATGGAGCTCATCCTTTTTCAACTTATCCAAATATTTAGCTTCCTCAATAGCATAAATCTTTTCACTAAATCTATTAGGAAGAGATCTTAAAATCTTATCACAAACATCATTTTCAGCAAGCTCAAGACCTAAGTCTTTCATGGAGTTAACAACCTCATCCATACGAAGCATGTAGTCACTAATATTTTCATCATAATTCATCTGGAGTTATTCAAACATACCTTTGAAGTGTCTCAACTTGGCCTTTCTGACATTTGTATCACCTGTATGAACCACCTGTAGATGTTTCCACATTTCATTGGTTGTCTTGCAGTGAATCACTTTGGTGAGATCTGCTTTCTGTAAGCCTTTCAGGATTGCATTCATTGCTTTTGAATTGTTGTGATGTAGGAGCCTTTCTTCTTTAGTATTTGGACCATGTACGGAAATAGTGTACTCATCTTCAATTACTTCCCATACCTCATTACCAAGTGCCATTAGATGAACCTTCATCCTTGCACTCCAAAGACCAAAATCCGACCCATCAAGAATAGGTGTTGCATTGCCGATGAATAATCCATTGTGTTCTTTACTAGCTTTTCCTTCAAGCTATTAAACTTTTCGAAAGGAACCCGCTCTGATACCAATTGAAGAACACAAGCTTATACTGATAGGGGGGTGAATAGTATAAGACCTATTTTTCTTTTTCCTTTATATTACAAAATAGTAAAGCGATATATCCACAGCAATATCAAAGCAATGCATAAAAACTGTAGACACCAAAATAGCACCATTCGATTAAGTGACTACAAACACTGATCACATTGATATCCACGGCTTTTAGGGCAGCCCTTAGAGGTCAAATAGTGGTCTTAACCACTCGCACGACGATTCGGAAGATCGGAAAATGAGCAGAGCAAAGTCGGTCGTTCTAGAGCCTTTAACAAACTTCTTAGCCTTCTTCAAAGCCTTCTTTAAGCCAAGCCTTTTGTCAAAAACCAAGCGGGCCCAAAGTGTCGCGATATCGTGACACTTTGGGCCCGACAAGCGGGCCCAAAGTGTCGCGATATCGCGACACTTTGGGCCCGACAAGCGGGCCCAAAGTGTCGCGATATCGCGACACTTTGGGCCCAGAACTAAGCCCCACGGCCAAAGTGTCGCGATATCGCGACACTTTGGGCCCAACGGGCCCAAAGTGTCGCGATATCGCGACACTTTGGGCCCGACAACGGCCCAAAGTGTCGCGATATCGCGACACTTTGGGCCCCGACACAAAGCCGGCCCAAAGCGTCGCGATATCGCGACACTTTGGGCCCCGAGCAAAAGCCGGCCCAAAGCGTCGCGATATCGCGACACTTTGGGCCTCAGGCCGACACGTCACCAGTCAAAAGCATGCAGTCAACTATCTAAGGAACGACCGCCACGTGGCACCCTCTACGTGTCCCTTCTTGAAGAAAACCCGCGAGTCTGTAGAACGGCGGATTCAACGGCGAACATTAATTAGACGAGCGGTTTTAAAAAATATCCGATCCGAGGCCACGCCTCATAACTGCGATCTGTCAGTGCGAGCCATGTCCCATAATGGCCCGATAAGGATCAAATCTGAGCGGCCCTTACGGATTTAGGGTTTCGAACATTAATGTTCCCAGAAGCCGAACCCTCCATAAATAGAACCGGCTCGATACGTAAAGAGAAGGAAGTATTCTTCTGGAAGCGTAACGAAGTGTTGTTAAACTGAATATCTGACTGTATTCATCTGAACTTGCATTTTCGGCATTGGATTACCATAATCCATCAATTTGCCGACAACACGTTATCCGGGACTTTGAGTCAATTCCTAGTGGATTGGTGTCGAAGTCAGATTTTTACGGGGCGGCCCGCTTGGGCATCCCACATATGTTCGTAGTCTAATTCAATTTATCTATTTCGAATAGTTGCCCGTATTAAAGCAGGTTCATGTTTTTATAATGTATGTTGTATTCGAATGCGTTAAATAACGGTTTACGTCTTATATTAGCGAATACATGTTTTTCGAATGTGTTCTCTGTTCTTTATAAAAGTAGCAGGTTACGTAGAGTTATTTAACGTATGCATTTAATCAAATGTTTGCATACATAATTCATTGTTTCACAAAGTCAAACGTTCTGTCTTCTTGTTGCAGGTGCTATTAACCGTTTACTGTTTCTTTTACGGCAAGGACAGCAACAAGCAGGAACTCACCATTATTAAACATCAAGCGACGGCAACACTACAGCCCGCCCATTTTACATGTGGGCATGCGGAAAGAGATCACTGTTCATCGGTTGTAATATAAAAATAAATTATTGTAACCGAGTTAGAATCTTAATAATAAAAGGGTGTGCTCTTTACCTTTTAATTTAATTATATCCATGTTATTTCATGTATAAATCTAGTTCTATTTTTATTACATCTCGTTCTTTTATTTTCCGAAATCTCATGCTTTCGGTGGCGATCACGGTGGGACCGGTTCCCATATTTTTAAAAATCACGAAAGTTAATTAAACTTGTTGTGTCTTGTGCTTAACAGTACTTCTTTTTAACGGAGGTCGAAACAACAATTTCGGGCGAGAAAGGAGGTAACGATTCTAGCCGTCCATATCATTTTGTTGCGAAGTTTCAGGTCATTTCGTTTACTGACATTTTTAATTTCTTTTAATTATTACCGTAAGGTAGAGAAATTTAAAAAATTTCTTGCTTTATTTAATTATGTAGTTATCTGCGTAATTATTCATTTAATAATTAAATCTTTTTAATTATTAAAATAAGGTAGAAAAAATTTTCTTGCTTTATTTAATTATGTCGTTATCTGCGTAATTAAAAAAAAAAAAAAAAATTTAAAAGGTAGAAAATTTCTTTGCAATTTTTACTTGCTGTTTTCAGTTAGTATTATATGTCTGGCATAGGGAAAGATTTCTTTTTCGGTTTCTTGTTTCAAATTTGCAAAGTAAAATGAATCCCACACACCACGTGGTACTTTAAACCAAGGCGTTGGTCGTAAAACCCCAACCCTTGAGCAAGACCAAAGGTGGATTCCATTATCACTTTGGCTTGAGATATTGCATCCATTACCTCGATCGCACTGTTGCTAGACGTAAATCCTGACGAAAGCTGACCGAGTGTAGCTTGGGGTGATTCCCATGCACGCGAGGATAAGTCTTCTATGGTAGGTGTCATAAACGGAGCGATTCCCCTTCCGTACCGCCTATGTTCCACGTACCATCTGCTCTCACGTACCTATAGTCTCCCTCACGTAAGGGCGGGTATATAGAGAGGTTGGTATATCGGTCCGACAATGGTATATTGAAGGGGCGACCATTTATGGGAGTCATATGAGCCAACATTATGCATTTAAACGTTCTTCCAAAATTGCAAAAACAAAACAAAACATCAAAATGCACTAAACCGGTTTAGGACACACTATCAATCCTTAAAAGAGATAATCACGGTTTTGCGTATGTGTGTGTTCATTTACGCTTGGTGTGCACAAAAAGACAAATCATCATAAACGAGATAAAATCTGCTTAGATAGTAGCGACACATCACAATGGTGTACACTCGTAGCCAAGCCCAATCAAGGGGAGACGCTATGGAAGGTACAAAAAGAGAGGGCGCTAGTCACCTTCGCTTTAGCCACGAGGACCTAGCCAAACCATCTTGGCGGTCGGCCTACAACAAAGTCCACATCGAGGCCACTTCAAGAAGGAACTATTGGGAACCTCCTCATTGGAATACACCCGTTCAACGCACCCCCTTTCGGGAAGATGGTTCACATGCGAGATCTCAATATAAGTAGACAACCGCCTCTTGAGGCTAGGTTTGAATAGCCACGGCGCGATGAAGCGCTAGAGAGGCATACTTGTCCATTTGGAGGGGCAACGTGGATATGGCGTCCCTTATTTACCTCCCATCGGAACGAGAAAAACAACATCCAGAGCACGGGGCTCTTTACACAGGGCTAGCTAACTCCGCCCACCCCTCTCACACCCATAAAATGGAGTACGAGGAAGATCATCACATTCCTCGAGAACAACAAACAGCGCGGGAACCTTGTGTTTACTGCACACGCGAATATCATAATCACACATCGAGGCCAGAACCTCAAACAAATGTCGCTTACCCCGACAAAGGGAAGCAACCCATTGAAATTCTCGACCATCAAGATCGAGGCAAACACATGGGCAAAACATTCAAGCCTCCTCAACAAAAGAGGGCGGACCCGGTTGACCGGCAGTCGCCAGACATGCCGCTCGTCAAGCCCAGATCATGCGGCTTAAACAAAGTCATCGGGAAATAGAGTATCGATACCGCTTGGATAGAGAGCGCATGCAACGCGAAGCGGATGAGTTACGCTATGAAATACCTGAGAGGGGGCCAACCCCTCGCATCCAAAGAGCACAACGGTATGAGAGGCACAACCCGTTGGGGCGGGACAAGTCTCCGCGACCTCGTCAAGCTTTGCCTCCGAGACCTTATAGACCCGAAAGGGAGGCCACTCCCCGGAACAATGATGGGTACCCTCAGCGGGGACTCGATCAAGGTTATAGGGCTCGCCTAGAGACTCCTCAAGAGTTTTATGAGGAGTATGAACCGGAAATAGAATGGGTCGACACGCCCCATCAAGGTGGGAGGGCTGCCAATCGGCCACCTCCCCATAGGCCTCCAGTCTCCCTTGACCCACAACGGGAGCAAACCAAAGAAGAAGAAATAAAATCTTTCGATGCATACAAAGCGCTATTAGAGCGTTTGGAGTCTGTGGAGATAAAAGCTTATGGGCATCAAAAGCCCACACTACGTCAACTCCGTAGTCATCCGGTGCATCCCTTGGTACCCATACCTCTTTACCACTGAACATTTCAAGTTGCCACAATTGGCAGTCTTTAAAGGGGAGGAGGACGCACAAGAACATGTCACGAGGTTCCTGAGTCAATGCTTCGGCATCCAAGACAATGATGCATTATTGCTTAGAACTTTCATAACCACATTCGCGGGCCCTGCCTCGGATTGGTTTACACAATTGCCCAAACACAGTATCAACAACTTAGATCAACTAGTGGATGCATTTCTTGAACGCTTTGCTTTCAACACAAGGAAGAAGGCATCACTAAGTGATTTGGCCGAGCCTCGAGCGGTATGAGGAGGAAACAATAGCGGCATACGGGAACCGATGGAGGGCTTTGCTTTCCGGGCTACCGTACCGTCCCCCTATGTACGATCTCACTCGGATGTTCGCACGGAGTTGCTTAAAATCAATCTACGGGCTATTCCTTGCTACGACAATACGACGACTTAGAAGAAGCCTTGGCGCAAGCCGAGTCATAGAAGAGATTAAAATAGGCGAAGGCGCAATTGCCAAGCCTAAGAAGAAAGAGTGGAATAAAACCACTAAGGCTGGGAATACGCAATCACAACCCGCAGCGGTTAATCAAGTTGCAATCAATGTTCCCAAGCCGAGTGCAAGACACGCGGCCTCAAAAGGCCAATTACCGGGCAGTGCCTCCTAGTTATGAGAAAGATAACAAGAAACAGGAGCGAGAATCGGCGGCGTCGCCCTAAGCGACAATTCACCCCCTACACGGAGTCTAGGGACTCCTTATTTGACCGCTTGTCGATGACAAATTTAGTAACCCTTCCAGAGATCCCGACTATAGACCCTAACGCTCCTAAACCTAAGGGATATAGAGAGGAACTATCCTGTAGATTTCATAGGCGAAGGGGACACGATTTGAATGGATGTTGGAAGTTCAAAGGTCTAATCCAAGATTTAATCAAAAATAAAACGTTGGCCGTGGACAACCCCATAGCGCCAAACAACCAACAAATGGGGGTATTCAAGGACCCCTTGCATGCTCACGAGACACAGGCAAAACCTCTCCAAGTTAATGAAGTACGCGAGAATCTTCCCATGCAAGGATTTGTGGGAATGATTAGCATAGTGACGCGGAATAAAAAATACTCAGCAGTTGCCCCTGCGGCAGCCACAAAGGAAGTTCTGACAACGTCACGGCCTCAACAACACCCTATACGAGTCACCTCCGCCTAGACCGAGAAATCACGATACGGTCCAAACTCACGCGAGTTTGCGGACCACATCGGCTAGAGCTGTCCATTTACGAGCTTATTCAAAAATCAACACCTCATAGAGAAGCTCTTATGGACATTTTAAAAACCATCGAATTACAGCCCCAAGAAGCAAATTCTTTCAACAACTTCGTGGGACATGTAAAACGATGTCTTGAGCCGGTCATCACCTTCGAGAGAGGATGAAGTCAAAGCAATATCGAATGACGCGGCTGATCCACCCCTACATGTTGTTGCGCGGATCAACGGGATCCCGTATAAGAGAGTGTTGGTAGATACTGGCTCGTCCAGTAATATTATTACCACTGCAGCCACTGAAACATTTGAAGCTGCCGACCTCTCATATCACAGCCTCCACGTACACACTGCGAGCTTTCAATGATGCAATATGCTCGACGGTCGGCACGGTTGTTCTACTGTCCGGGTAGGACAAAAGACAACACCAACATTGTGCCATGTGTTGGAAGGCGAGATGGCCTACAATATACTTGCTAGGGCGGCCTTGGATTCGGGACATGAAGTGTGTCCCTTCCATCGCTCACCAGTGCTTAAAGTATGCTTTTGAAGGTGAAATACACGTAGTCCCAATGGACTTGGAACCCTTCAAGTATTGCAATGCGGTACAACTAATGCCTCAGTCGACCCTCCCTTCAACGCATTTGGATTTCCAATTAAATCCATCTAAACAGGGTCCAATACCGCAAGCACCACTGATGACCGAATCACCAAAACCCCAGCCGGGTGAGACTTCATCATCTGCTCCTTCATCATCAACGCCACCCATCATGGCTACACAGAAGGACAAAGGAAAACAAATCATGGAAGAGGCTCGGCCCTTAGAAGAGGGGTTGCCCACAATATCAACGGTATCAACGGAGGAAATATCCGGCATAGCGGAAGCTGAGACCCCAAACCTACCAAACATGGAATGGACTCGGGAAGGACTCCCGTTCCCTCCCTCAGAAGCATCAACAATCATCTGTTAAAATGGCTAGTACGGGCACTGGGGAGTACATAGTGCGAGAATGTTGTGGCAACGCCCGCATTAGAGTCGATCCGGGATATGGGAAGACCTCGCCTTCCCATAGGAACAGTTGTTCCCCTAGGTCACCCACCCAACCGGACAAATTTTGTGTATGGGGGCCTTGATCATGGTCTTGAACCATGTCGGCAAAAGGAAGCGAGACGAAGAACCTTTTGTTGAAAACATCAATTATATGTCAAACCCACAATTTGCCCTCAAATATCTCGGCCAATGCCATTGGCATGGATACGGACTAGGCAGATATGAGCAAGGGATGCGTCTCCCTTGCCAACCAAGATATCAGATGCCATATGACAAGTCAGGAGTAGGGTTCAACCACCCCCTGCCCTTGGACATCTTGGTTGAAAATATGCAAGACCTAGAAATAGGCAACAAGGGGGGATTGGCACTAGATCTCTATGCCAACCCAAAAATAGAATTTACATTGGGAGATTACCTCCCATGGTCACCAAACACCCTTGGTAACAGCAGTAATCCCTCTCCTTTGCCAGAGAGAGGCGAAAGTTCGGATACCCATCCCCAAAAAGAATATCAATGGTGTCCGGACATCTTTTCAAAGTTGTTCCCCTTAGAGATTCCAGTTGAGTTAGCACAATGTCAAGAGAGTCAGGTCCCTCCACCAAAAGTGGAACAACCGCGATGGGACCAGATTAACTTATTGGAGCAAGGAGAGTCCTCAACATCGCCAGCAATAGTCGCTGAAGAGAATGAACATTTTTGAATCTCCGAAAGTGACTCAGAAGATGAGACTGAGATGGACTATCTCAGACATGCGCGACGACATTATCGTGCTTTAACTCATGAAGATCTAATGGGACAGATGGGCATACGATTAGGGCATGAATGGTGGGTCGACCCAGCGGGGTGGGACCTGATCTTGGATCCATGGCTCCACATTCACGATGAGCACCGTCCACCTCGAGACCCTATCATAACAACGGTGCCGAGGGAAGACCACTGTCCTCCATTTGGCACATAGGGCCGATCCGTTCGTGCCCGTTCCCATAGAGCCCAGATCCAGAGTATAGGGAATATCTAGAAAAATCAAGTTATCATACCCGCGGTAATGGAGACCAAATTCATTCCATCCACATGATCTCCATTGATTTGACCGCACCCATCCGCAATCCGGCCGATCCAGCACGGTCATTGCATCTCGACATAGATGCCATCGACGGGATCGCGTCAATTCACCCCTATCACCAATAGAGTACTGGCCTTTCGGTGAAATGCCTCATTTTACCCCAAGGACAACTCAGGATATTTTTCAAGCTGAAGAGGAACACGAGGTTCCAAACATAGATCTAAATTCAGCTAATGATATCCATTTGATCCCGACTCCACATCAGTTGGAGGACGGATCCCACATGTCAGTCGAGGAGAGGACTGACGTAGACATCGGCACAGATCCAATGAATCCACAGATTCTCAAGCTAGGGGTAAGTCTTTCCCCCGAAGAGCAAGCCGATTACATTGCCCTTCTCAAAGAGAAGAAGGAGGTTTTTGCATGGTCGTACAAGGATATGCCAGGACTAGACCCGTGACTAGTCACGCATAATTTAACGCTTGATCCGACAATCAAGCACGTAAAGCAAAAACTACGTAAGATGCACCCAACGGTGGCCTTGATGGTCAAAGATGAATTACAAAAGTTGTTGGACGCACAATTTGTCATCTGCGTGGATTATCCGCCATGGTTGTCCAACATGGTTCCCGTCAAGAAGCCCGACGGGAGGATTCGCATATGCACCGATTTTTGAGACTTAAACAAAGCGAGTCCTAAGGATGATTTCCCCTTGCCGAGCATCGATGCGTTAGTAGACGCTACGACGGGTCACGAAATGCTCTCCCTAATGGATGGTTTCTCGGGATACAATCAAATTCGTATCAATCCCGAGGATCAACTCAAAACGGCATTCACAACGCCTTGGGGAACATTTTGTTATAAGGTCATGCCTTTTGGCCTTAAAAATTCTGGTGCCACCTACCAACGTGCCATGACGTATATCTTCCACGATTACATGCACAAAACTTTGGAAGATTACATGGATGATTTATTAGCCAAGTCTCTCTTGCGCTCAAATCATATCGCCGACTTAAGCAAGATCCTCGATCGCCTCATGGAGCATAAAGTCAGACTAAACCCCAAGAAGTGCGTCTTTGGCGTCACATCTGGAAAACTCTTGGGTTTCATAGTCTCAAAACGAGGAATCGAGGTGGACCCAAAGAAAGTCAAGGCAATCCTTGAAATGGTTCCCCCAACCACAATCAAGCGGCTCGAGAGTGCACGAGGGAAAGGTCGCGTCGATTAAACGCTTCATAGCGCAATTATCCGACAAGTGCCGACCCATGAACAAATTATTGCACAAGGGGGTTACATTTCATTGGGATGACGAGTGCCGATCGACCTTTGACGAGATCAAACAATACTTGGCTTCGCCGCCGGTATTGGCACCACCTAGGCCGGGAGTGCCGTTCTACTTATACATCTCGGCTGCGAGGTGGCATCGGGCGCCATGCTAGCCCGGAAGAATGAACTTCACAAGGAACGAGGCTACATACTATCTTAGCCGCACTGCGGTCGATTACGAACTTAACTATGCATACGTTGAGAAACTTTGCTCGGCGGTGGTGTTTGCTACCAAAAAGCTACGCCACTACATGCTTGAGCAACACTACGTATGTTGTGTCTAAGGAGAATCCATTGCGATACATGATGAGTCGTACTTATCATAGTAGTCGCACGGCGAAATGGATCATGTTGTTGACGGAATTTGACATAGAGTTTATTGGACAAAAATCTATCAAAGGACAAGTCATAGCCGATCAACTAGCAGAGGCTCCTCTTGAAGACAATCAGCCTCTGGTCATAGAACTACCCGATGATGGGGTCTTTCATGTCTCAGAATCGCCAGATTCCGATGAGCCTGAGTCACGAGCCGACATAACCCTATTCTTCGATGGTTCTAAGTGTGAGCAAGGTGGTGGTGCGGGAATTGTATTCTTCACACCGCGAGGGTGCTCCAATGCCCCTGTCATTTAAATTAAACTTCCCGTGCACCAACAACAACGCGAGTATGAAGCCTTGCTCCTAGGTCTTCGGACGACAATCGCCATGAACATCAAAAGACTGAACATCTTTGGTGATTCGCTGTTAATAGTCAATCAAGTCAAAGGGGTATATCAATGCAAATGCCCAGTTCTGAAGGCTTATAAAGCCCTTGTGGACAAATTCCTGGTAAAACTTGAGTGGTATGACATCGAGGCACTCCCTCGATCATCAAACCGTTTTGCGGATACAATGGCCTCCTTGGGGTCATTAATTCCGTGAGGACCTTTACGGTGATATGACAACCATTCAAGTCAAAACCTTATCGCAATCCGCGATGGAGCGTGCAAGCTTAGACTCGACGCCAGGAATCCACATGATACAAATTGAACCATCCTCGGATAGGTTCTCTCGAATCCGAGATCGTCTGAAACACGCCAAGCTGGGGGTCCTTGTTCTCCCCTACTCCCATTAATAGCAACACAATACTATTCTTGCAGGTTCTATCCCATTCAGCATTTGCTAGGGATGAACTTCAGGAGGGATTGGCTGTTCATACTATCGAGGTTTTTGATCAACAGGACTGGTATTTACCCATTCGAGACTACCTCAAGTTAGGTAGTCTCCCACTTGATTTGACTCATGCCGCAAAACGAGCACTCAAGCAGAAAGCGGCTAAGTATGTCTTGATAGGAGACATCTTGTATCGTCGCAACTATGAAGGAATCCTCCTTCGTTGCTTGGACCGACAAGAGTCCACTTGGGCGAGTCGCCCAAGCGCACGATGGTACATGTGGTGGCCACTTCGGTGGAATGGCCATCGCAAAGCGCATTCTTCGCATGGGCTATTATTGGCCATCTTTAGAGCGAGATTGTTGCACCTATGTCAAGAAGTGCGTGAAGTGTCAACATCATGCCAATCTAATGCACGTACCTTCTCAGGCCTTGCGAGACGGTCCGGTGCAGCTGGCCGTTTTCGCAATGGGGCTTTGATCTAATTGGAAAGATCTCCCTGCGTCGTCGAGGCCGTCACACGTTTATCATAACGGCCACGAGTACTTCACCAAGTGGGTGGAAGCAATTCCGCTTACCTCTACGACAGGACCCCGCATTGTGGAGTTCATTTTGCATAACATCATATGTCATTTTGGTATTCCATCCAAAATAGTCTCGGATAATGGGACACCTTTCAAGAACAAAGACGTGCGTGCTTTGACCACAAAGTACAAGATTCGGCATGACTTTTCAACACCTTATTATCCGCAGGCGAATGGACAAGCAGAGGCGTCAAACAAAACGCTAGTTGCCATCCTTAAAAAGACCGTCGCAGACAGTCATAAGGATTGGCACATTCAAATCCCACTTGCCCTATGGGCCTATCGCACTAGCATTCGGACGCCCACTGGGGCCACTCCATTTTCGCTCGTGTATGGCTCCGAGGCAGTCATGCCTCTAGAGTTGGAGATTCCTTCCCTACGCATATCAATGCATGAGTTCATAGATGATGATTCCGCATGGCAGGCCCGGTTAGACCAGCTTACGTTGCTTGACGAACGACGCGTTAATGCTCTCGAGCATTTACGCATTTATCAAGAGCGACTTAAGAAAGCTTACAACATGAAAGTTCACCTTCGGGACTTTCGCGTTGGTGATTTGGTTTTGAAGGAAAATCAACAAAATTCCAGTTTGCCATCCCACCTAAGGGACAAGTTTGCGGCAAATTGGTTAGGTCCGTATGTCATTGATAGCAAAATCGGACCCGGGACATACCGGCTAGCTTCTCTTGATGGTATCAAGGAAACGAGAACCCTTGAATATCGAGTCATTTGCGACCATTTCATATCTAAAGAGAGCCATATCCCAAAAGGCTCCAAGGATTCTTAAAATCGCTTGGTCAATCACCAAAATGCTCCAAGGATTATCACAATCGCTTGGTCATCCCCAAAGGCTCCAAGGATTCTTAAAATCGCTTGGTCAATCCAAAATGCTCCAAGGATTATCACAATCGCTTGGTCAATCCCAAAGGCTCCAAGGATTATTGCAATCGCTTGGTCAATCCCAAAACGCTCCAAGGATTTCCACAATCACTTGGTCAAAAATCATGAAAATTCAAAAACAACAAAAATCACCAAAAACAACAAAAATTTGCATCTCATTTCTAGGCATATTCAAATTCATCAAATAGACAGTTCTTCTCGCAATTCATCTTCATATTCACCAAAATCAATCCATCAAAAATACAAAAATACATAGTTGCATCCAAGCATTGCATCCATACATTGTATATTCATGGTCGTATAGGTCAAAGGCACCATAGGCTGTCATGGTTCTACTAGTCCATCTTGTTCCACACTGTTCCATTTTACAAAAACAGCAAAACATCATGCACTTTACCACACCGAGTCGGTGGTCTCTTAATGTATCAAGAGTTTTTCGTGATTCGGTCATCATTTTGCTCTTTAGCAATGAAATGTATCAAGTCAAACAGATTTTACGAAGGTAGAGTTGCACTTGCAATACACCTTGTTACGTAACATCCCAACACAAATTAAAACACATAAAAATTCCCGAGTTGTGTGAACGAAGGATGAAACACTGCACGGTAATCCGAGGTTACCATAAGCAAAACGGTTATCTTGCTCATCCCCACGTGCGAATGACCCCAAGAATGCTGAGAGTTGGCAAAAGGACAAGCGTCCTCCCTACCCAATTCCCTAAGAATCCCAAAGTTGCAAAACGTCAAAAATTTGCAAAATGTCAAAACTTCAAAATTTGACACCCTACAGTGCACATCTCAAAAAGCACAAAGAATAGTGATTATCGTCACTCCATATCCCTTGCTCAAGAGAAAAGAAAAACAAATCAAAATAAACAGTGATTATTATCACTATAACGAGCAAGTATCCCAATACAATTGAAAAAAAAGAAGGGAGTTGACCTTGAATCCCTGGAACTCTCAGCATTACGACAGGTCATGAGGCAAGCCTCGATACCGGTTTGGTTGATAGCCTATCGATCCATTGGCGGTAAACTTCTCGCATGACGATATATCTGTCACATTAACTTGTGTACAGATCAATGTTTGCATGTGGATGAGCTAGCTTATGGTATCCTGGAGAACACCTCAGATTAATCTAACTACATACAACAAAGGAGTTAGTGGAGCTAATTAGGTGATCCTCGGTACGAGGTTCGGTTGAAAGCCCATCGGCATTGGCGGTATCACGACAAATACCACATAAATGAACTCAATTGCACACACGGGGATGTGAAATAACTTGGTTAAAAACAAGTCCGATTCATACCTTGTTCAAAAGTCTTGTAAGATAAAGTACAGTCATGGCTAGTGAGTTAAAACTGTCTGAGTCTCAGAAAACCTTTGCTACATTGCTAAACCAATTGCACTGCTTTTCATCCTTGCAATACCATCAGAAAATACAAAAAGAAGAAACACCACATTTGTACATAGCAAAATAATGGAGTTCTAAACAGTCTATGGTGCCATAACCAACTCTCACCAAGTCCATACATCCATTTCATTTATGCATATCACATGCATTTGCATTCCTCATGCATCCATCAAACTAAATCAACATACAACATTGGTAATTATCATACCATATGCATCCATCCATATCAAGTAGCATGCACCCATCAACATCAATCATTGTGCATAAAATCATGACATATACGTAAAGAAAGAAAATCAAAACAACAAAAACATCACAAAAATGCAACACAAAAAGAAGCAATAAGCATTGCCGGACACGAGTGCTCTTGCACTCAACCTCTTGGCATAGAAAATCGATGTCGGGGCTCAAAATTCTCATTCTCCTACTTTCCTAAGAAAGCTATCATAGCTGGACCGCTCCACGGGAAGACGGGTTTTTGATGATTTCACCCCATTATGGCATCACCAAAAGGGTTAACACCCACCAAAAATAGGTCCAAATGTCGGGAGATTGCACGTGCTCAAATGGAAAAACATCTAAAGCCACCCTAACCTAAGTCATCTTGGGTCAAGCGACTCGTCGCTTTTCTCACGAAGGTCATTCCCTCATCGATTCGTCGCTTGAGGGGGTAGTCACACTTAGTCACCAATCAACAAGCACACACCCAATCAAGGCAATGACATGCATTCAAAGAATCATTGACAAAGACAATCACGCTCCTGCTTGGGGCAGTAAACAAGCAATCATTAAATTGATCAAATACTTGGCATTCCCGAAGCATGAACACAAGGTTCCCTTGTGGATAAAAGGTTGCGCCCTTTGCCTAATCATGACTGATCAATGTCCAAGCTCAAGTCACACCTCACCAAAATAGGTTAACACTTGAAATCAAATTCCTTAGCTCGTCAGAAGCAAGGATTCAAGAATGCATGCCCTTTCCATACTTGGGGCATTAAAAGTTGGTTAGGTTACCAAGAAACCCTAATCATTAGTGCTTTGGTCGTATATTTTTGCTCAGCACTGCGTCACCCGCAGCGCTTCCCAAAAAGGGGCATCTGTAGACACCAAAACAGCACCATTTCGATTAAGTGATTACAAACATTGATCACATTGATATCCACGGCTTTTAGGGCAGCCCTTAGAGGTCAAATAGTGGTCTTAACCACTCGCACGACGATTCGGAAGATCGAAAAATGAGCGGAGCAAAGTCGGTCGTTCTAGAGCCTTTAACAAACTTCTTAGCCTTCTTCAAAGCCTTCTTTAAGCCAAGCCTTTTGTCAAAAACCAAGCGGGCCCAAAGTGTCGCGATATCGCGACACTTTGGGCCCCGACCCAAAGCGGGCCCAAAGTGTCGCGATATCGCGACACTTTGGGCCCCGACCCAAAGCGGGCCCAAAGTGTCGCGATATCGCGACACTTTGGGCCCGCGGCAGCCAAACCAAGGCGCGATACCGAACACTTTGGGCCACGACCCAAAGCGTCGCGATATCGCGACACTTTGGGCCACGGCCCAAAGCGTCGCGATATCGCGACACTTTGGGCCCAGCGACACGTCACCGGTCAAAAGCATGCGGTCAACTATCCAGGGAGCGACCGCCACGTGGCACCCTCTACGTGTCCCTTTTTGAAGAAAACCCCGCGGGTCTGTAAAACGGCGGATTCAACGGCGAGCATTAATTAGACGAGCGGTTTTAAAAAATATCCGATCCGAGGCCATGCCTCATAACTGCGATCTGTCAGTGCGAGCCATGTCCCATAATGGCCCGATAAGGATCAAATCTGAGCGGCCCTTACGGATTTAGGGTTTCGAACATTAATGTTCCCGAAGCCGAACCCTCTATAAATAGAACCGGCTCGATACGTAAAGACAGGGAAGCATTTTGGAAGGAACGAAGTCTTTGTTAACTGAATATCGGTCGTATTCATCGAATCTTGCAATTCCGGCATTGGATTACAATAATCCATCAATTCGACGACAACACGTTATCCGGGACTTTGAGTCAATTCCTAGTGGATTGGCGTCGAAGTCGGATTTTTACAGGGCGGCCCGCTTGGGCATCCCACATATGTTCGTAGTACTAATTCAATTTATCTTTGTTTCGAATGGATTAAAGCCGTTTACGTTTTCGTATATGCTTGTTTTCAAACGTATTAAAGCAACAGTTCATGTTTTTATAATGTATGTTGTCTTCGAATTCGTTAAATAACAGTTTACGTCTTATATTGGCGAATACATGTTGTTTCGAATGTCTGTTGTGCTCTGTTCTTTATAAAAGTAGCAGGTTACGTAGAGTTATTTAACGTATGCATTTAATCAAATGTTTGCATACATAATTCATTGTTTCACAAAGTCAAGCGTTCCGACTTCTTACTGCGAGTGCTATTAACCGTTTACTGTTTCTTTTACAGCAAGAACAGCAGCAAGCAGGGACTCATCATAATTAAACATCAAGCGGCGGCAACACTACGACCCGCCCATTTTGCATGTGGGCATGCGGAAAGAGATTACTGTTCATCTGTTGTAATAAAAAATCAGACTATTGTAACCGAGTTGGAATTAATATAAAAAGGCGGTGCTTTTACCCTTTTGATATGATTACATCCGTGTTATTACATGCATTAAACTAGTTCTATTTTTATTGCATCTCGGTGTTTATTTTCCGGAATCTCATGCTTTCAAAAACATCCACAAAGAGACAACAATCTTAACGTGGTTCACCCAGAATGGCTGGGCTACGTCCACAGATAAAATATTTCACTAAATTTTATCAATCCAGATTTTGGGAATACCTTTCTCGATTACAATGTTTATGGGCACCAACCCAAAGGAGACACCAATCCCCTAATCTCGAGTTCATGGTTACCAATCCACTGGAGACACCAATCCTCTAGCTCTGCTCTAGCTTGGGATCCTCTAGAAGACCTTTGCCTCTGCTACCCTTAGAAAATGGAACTCTATCCATAGAAGACACCTATCCTCCCTGCTCTGGATGGAGACCTTTGTCGTCAACTCCTTCACCTCCAAAGGTGGTCCTTGAATTTTCACTACACACAGTCCTTCGGTCTAGCACAAATGTCCTCATTTGCTTTATCTGATCTGCACCAAACACAGTCCTTCGGTCTAGCACAAATGTCCTCTGCTCTCTCTGTGCAAACACACCCACACTCAACCCTTGCATAGTCTGCACACACTCTTCTTCTTTTGCGATCTTTCACACTCAAAATGATTTGACAAAATGCACTCTGCACACTACACTCGAATTTGCACTCTACTCACAGTGATCAAACTTCTTACACTGCACATTATCTACAAATTTTGCACTTCAACGATGCATTCGAATCACCACTCAACTATCCAAATAGCCCTCCTTTTATACTAACACTTTCAAGATCAAAACCTTGATCTTAGTCGGTTGCACAACCCTAAACTACGTCGACTACAAACCCTAAACTACATCGGCTACAAACCCTAATATTCGTTGGCCCAAATTTAACTTTGTCAGCTTCACTGCCTCTACAACTCTTCTGTAGCTTTTGCTGTGAAACTACAACATGTCATGATATCGCGACACTTTTGCAACCGTATACTATCTTTTGGCTTTTGTCGTGATATCGCAACATTTTAGCCCTTGTCAACTTCAACTAAGCTCTTGTCACGATATCATGACACTTCTGACTTAGTCAGCATCAACTTTGCGTTTGTCACGATATCGCGACATTTCTCCCTTCGTCGACCTCCTTTCTGCTTTTGTCACAAAATCACAACACTTCTGTCTTCATATCCTTCCTCTCTACTTTTGTCACGAAATCATGACACTTCTCCTATAGAAGACCTACATTCTATTTCTGTCATGAAATCATGACACTTTCTCCAACCGAATGCTGCCATCTCAATCTGTCGCAAAATCGTGACACTTTCTCTTCCTTGCACTCTTGTCTGCTTGCACTAGCGAAAATGGAACATGTCGCGAAATCGTGACGCTTTCACCTTTGAGCTCTTCCTCCTTGAATTTGTCATGAAATCATGACACTTCTAGCTTTCGTATGTTTTCTTTGCAGCCTGTCCTGAAAACGCGACGCTTTCAGCTTTCGTACGACTTCTCTACAACCTGTCACGAAATCGCAATGCTTCTCATTTCAAACTCTTCCCTTTGCTGAATGTCACAAAATCATGACAGTTCTTACTTGGAACATTTTCATCTACAGCATGTCATGAAATCGTGACACTTTATCTTGCTTCCACTTTGTCTTCTGACTTGTCATGAAATTGTGACACTTTTTCTCCTTAGTGCTTTTCTTTTCTTCGGGTCGCGAAAACCCGACATGTCGCGATATCATGACACTTTTTCTCCCGGACTCTCTCTCCTGCATTATGTCACAAAATCATGACATTTTTTCTTTCAGACTCTCTCTCCTGCAACATGTCACGAAATCATGACACTTTTTCGTCCATTCAACCTTCCTAGCAATATGTCACGAAATCGTGACATTTCTGACTCGAACATTATCTCTCCTCTTTGAGTCACAAAACTACGACATGTCGCGATATCGCGACACTTTTCTAAAAAGCTTTTTCTCTCCAGATTAAGTCATGAAAATACGACATGTCACGATATCGCGACATTTTTCTAACTTGCTTTCTTTCGAACCTGTCATGCCGAAACCTTCATCAAAAAAAATTATTTTACATCAAATCAAATTCCTTCAAAAGCTTCTTGACATCAATGACAACTTATACACTTGAGCAAAGACAATGCACCCAAGGTACCCAAAATTGCCAACATAATTTTGCAAATCTCTTATAACTCTCCTTTCTACCTTAGAAACCAATTATAATATGCAAAAAATTAATTTCTAAATGCTCAAATTATATTCCCAAAATTTTCGATGCCCAAGATTAAAGCATACCTCTTTTTTCTCCAAAAATGGGATTCGACGAGATTCGATCCGCCGTCTCCTCAAGCCTAAGTGACTTAGTGCTTGGGAGCCCACCACGTGGGCTACTAATGACCACATGAAGGAAGAAAGAGTCCCTTCCTCTTATGCTTCTGTTGTCGTTTGATTTTCAACAAAATGTGAACACTTTATCTTCCTTGGACGCAGTGCAAACCATAAGGCTTGCAAATAATTTTGAAGGTATGGTAAATTTTGTAAGGTGGGGGTAGTCCCTCCTTATATACACATTTTTAAATTTCTCCTCACATCGGCACTTTGTATTTTGAAAATGAATTTCAAATTTTAATTTTAATAACCCACCTTAGGGTTATTTAACCTTAGCTTAAATTAATTTAAAATTAATTTTAAACTTCCTTTGTATAATATTATAAAAGAATATTATAAAATTATTTACTTGGGCTTCTTTTTGCACTCTAGGCCAAATCTAACTTCCTGGAACCAGGTCTTGAAACTAAAACCGAATTATCCTTTTGCATTTATTGGAGAACCTGAAACTGATGCTACCAACTGAAACTGCCACTGACTAGTGTTGAATGTTCGACATCAAGGACCACTCAATTTTGACATCAATGATAACTTATCACTCAATATGTCCAACAATCCCCCCATTTGTCATTGATGGCAACCCAAATTTGTTTTGCCAAAACTTGACCTTTCTCCTATTCTGCCCCCTTGGGAAACTGCTCCCCTTGACTCAATACTATTTTCTTAAACAAAATCTCTCCCCCTTACTCAAATATCTCCCCCTTTGACATCAATGGCAAAGGTTCACCTTTGGGGCTCGAGTATAATAATGAATATCTTAGCTTATCCCCTCCCCCACCTCCTCTTGATGTGGTTAATTTTGGGGTGGGAGTATTTCTACTCCCAAAAATCATTGGTCTTTACCTTTATCCTCTTTCCTTCTTGTTTGATCCTTCTGATTCCTTTGACTGTTCCTCTCCATGTCCATGTTCCTATTCCTGTCCATGTCCATATCCATATTTCTATTCCTTTTCCTATTCATATTCTTGTCCATGTTCATTCTTGGTTATGGAATGTCTGCTCTACACCACTTTGTTGTATGTCCATCATTATTGCACTTATAAAACTTAATGTTATTATTCCTTGGATGTGCAAATATCTTAGGATTTCTCCTAGTGAAGCCATATCCTTTTCTATCATGAACCCTGCAATCCATTGCCTTGTGATCAAATTGATTACATGAGTAGCAATACCCATGGAAAAGCTGCATGTTTATGAAATTCCCATTTTCTTGTCTTTCATGTGTCCTACACTGTGAAGCCATGTGCCCAAACTTGTGACATGAGAAACATCTTCCATTGAAATTTCCTTGTCTTGACCTCATTGGTCTCTTAGTCTCTCTTAACCTATTATGATTGTTGTTCCATATATTTCTTCTTTGTGCATTGTTCCTTTCCTTGTTGAACTTTCTATTGTCCAACTCATCCTCAAAAGTCTCACTTTCTCTTACATTGTCTTCTTCTAAAGTTTCTTCTTCTTCAAAACTTGAGGTTGACTCTTCTTCTTATTTCTTTTGAGCTTGTTCAAAACCAAGACCTATTTTTTTGTTGACCTTGATCATATTATTTTGTTTGTTGACCTATCTTGTTTCTTTTGAGCTTATTCAAAACCAAGACCTATTTTGTTGACCTTATTTGTACCTTGATAATCTTATCCACAATATTTGAAATCTTTCCAAACTTGTGTAGCTTATCCTTGGATTTTTCTAAATATTCCCTTAGTAGAGCTACTTCTTGTTCTAACCTTTCACATTCTAAGACCTTTGCTTCTAACTTATCCTTGAACTTCTTTGTCTTAGCCATTGAATTGTTTAGATCCTCTATAAGCTTTCTTATTTCTTCATCGCATTCTTGAAACTGAAATTCAAGTTTAGAGTTTTGATTTCTTACCTTCCTTTATTGTGTCAAGAGCATAAATAAGTTCTACCTTAAGATCAAATCCTTATTTTTTTGATTCTTCCTCTATTTGTTTGCCTTTATCTACATCTTCATTTTCTTTTGACTTGTCTACTATAGGATCATATTATTCTTCTTCTAGTGCCATTAGAATATTCTCTTATGGTCCTTCAAGTGCATCCTCATATTCATCATCACTAAAACTGAAACCATTCCTTGTACAACTATCTTCAATATGTCCAAAATTACCACATCTAAAACACTTGAGAATTATTGGTGACCTTTTCTTAACTTCTTTTTATTCAATCATAAATAGGACTTCATCTTTATCATTACTTGAAGAACTAGCATCACTATCACTTGAGTACTTACTTGCCTTATCTGCATAGTAGATCCTCTTTTGTATTTGAAAGAACTTATTTCCTTTTCTTCTTTGTCCATCCTTGCCTTTCTTTTGATACCTGTATATTTCTGATTCCCTATTCTTGTGATCCTATTTTTCTTCATCTTTGTTGTTTTTAGCTTCTTGACAATCAGTTGCATAGTGACCATACTTTCCACAATTGAAACATCTAACAAATTTTGCATCTTTGAATCTTCTTGAATCCTTGTTCCTTCTACCATAATTAGCTTCTTCATCACTGGATGACTCATTTCTCGATTCTGACTTCTTACCCTTTGTCTTCTTAATTTCTTTGAAGGATACTTCTTTATAGGGATTAGGTTCTTTTTTTCTTAACTCAAAAGTTGTAAGAATACCAAGCAACATATCTCTTGTCAAAGAATCACCATCCTTTGCTTCTTCTATAGCTGAAATATTTTCACTAAACCTTGTTAGAAGAGACCTTAAGATCTTATCACAAACATCTGATTCATCCAAATTAAGTCCAAGTCCTTGCATAGCATTAACAACCTCATCTACCCGAAGTAGATAAGAACTAATGTCTTCCTCATTCTTCATTCTTAATTCTTCAAATTATCCTTTGAGATTTCGTATCTTTGCCTTTTTGACACTTTTATCTCCTTCATATATGCTTTGCAACTTATCCCAAATTCCTTTTGCATCTTTACAATGCATAACTTTTATTGATTATTTTCTATGCAAACCTCTCAGAAGTGCATTCATTGCTTTTGAATTGTAATGTTGTAGAAGCTTACCTTCCTTATCTTTAGGTGGATCAACTGGTGGTATGTATCCATTTTCAACTACTTCCCAAATTTCATTGCCAAGTGCCATCAGGTGAACCTTCATTCTCATACTCCAATATATATAATCACTTCCATAAAATATTGGTGTTGAATTATCTAAGGACACATTCTTAGAATCCATTGTGTTCTTGAAAGCTTTTCCTTCAAGTTGTTAAACTCTTCTGAAGGAACCCGATCTGATACCAATTGAAGAACACAAGCTTATACTCAGAGGGGGGTGAACAATATAAGACCACTTTTTACTTTTCTTTCCAATCAATATTATGCAATGTATAGATAGCAATATCAACAACAGTAATCAAAGCAATGCACAAATCACCACACACAATAGAGACACCAATTTTACGTGGTTCACCCAATGTGGGCTACTCCATGGAGAAAATATTTCACTAAAATTTTCTCAATCAATCTCTTGGGAATCCTTTCCCTATTACAATGTTTATGGATCTCTATCCAAAGGAGACACCAATCCCCTAATCAATTTCATGGATCTCTATCCACAGGAGAACTCCTTTCTCCTAAGATCTGACTAGTGATATTCTAGAAGAACTATTACCCCCACTACTCTGGCTAATGGATATCTATCCACTAAAGACACCTATCCTCACTGCCCTAGCTAATGGATCTCTATCCACTAGAGACTATCATCCTCTATACTCTATCACCTTCAAAGCTCTGTCTCAAATCTGCACTAAACATAGTCCTTTGGTCTAGCACAAATCTACTCAATCTCTATCTCTGGTCTAGCACAAACCTGTCCTCAAATATACACCAAACTCTATCCTCAAATCTGCACTAAACATAGTCCTTCGGTCTAGCACAAATCTATCCTCAATATCTATCCTCTAATCTACACTAAACATAGTCCTTCGGTCTAGCACAAATTTATCCTCAATATCTATCCTCAAGCCTTAACACAAAGCTTGACTCAATCTCAAATAAACTCTGTTGGATCTACCCCAAACCTTAACTCAAGGTTTGAACAAATCAATCAATCAACTCTGCTCTCAAGTCTTCTCAAAGACTTGTCTCAAATCTACCTTGTAAGCTTCCATAAAATCTCACACTAATCTGTCCACAAGTCCTCTCTAGAACTTGTCCAAATCTGCTCTACAAGTCCTCACTAGAACTTGTCCAAATATGCTCAATAAGTCCTCACTAGGACTTATCCAAATTTGCTCTCAATCTATATTGTAAGCTTCCACAAAATCTCACACAAATTTGTCCACAAGTCTTCTCAAAGACTTACCTCAAATCTGCTCAACAAGTCCACACTAGAACTTGTCCAATCTCATAGAAACATAAAGAGAATTGTTAGAGACTCAATATGCTTCACATTCACCTCAATACTCAATCACTTTCAATCACTCTTTTAGAAACATATGGAGAATTGTTAGAGACTCAATATGCTTCACATTCACCTCAATACTCAATCACTTTCATTCACTCTTTTGAAACATACAGATAATTGTTAGAGACTCAATATGCTTCACATTCACAAATTCTCAATCACTTACAATCTCTCTTTTATCACAGAAACATATAGAGAATTTTTAGAGACTCAATATGTTTCACACTCATCAATACTCAACCTCTTTCTCAAATCAATTCAGAATATAGAATAATTTGTTTCATAGAACTTGAAAAATCACTTCAACACATTCACTTGACTAGGCTCAACCAACTCTACTCAACCAATCACTCAATGAAATAATCCTTGCTCACAAACCCTAGTCCAATCACATGAACAATCACTCAAATTTTTCCAACAATGCTTATCAACCAATCTCACATAACAATGATACTCATGTTCTTTCCAAACCCTAGTTCAAGTTCTTCACTCAATTACTCACTTCAACAACAATGCTTATAAAACAATCTCACATAACAATGATACTCATGTTCTTTCCAAACCCTAGTTCAAGTTCTTCACTCAATTACTCACTTCAACAACAATGCTTATAAAACAAGGTTTTATCAACCACTCTTTTTATTCTAGAAAACCTTGAAGCATTAAATCAAAACACTCTCAACAATGCTAACCAAACAATCATTTTCACTCCAAATTTTCATACACAACTTTCAACAATCACTCACTAGGAAGAATATGCCCATACCTTTGTTGGATGTCAAAGTGCCTTTGAAAAACCTGTCTCAATCACAATTTCCTTCTTTCCAATTCCAATGGTTAAACACAACAATATCACTTCAACACTTTCTTAAAATATTCCTTTAGTCACAAAATAATCACAACTCAATTTATGTCTTATTGCTCCCTTTAAAAATAACACTCATCATAACATACATGAAATAATTACTTGGATACACCTTATAAAATCCAACTCAAAATAATGTTTTAACACCATAAAAAATCAACCAAACACCTTACTATCCTTTCAACCACTTGAGCAAATAATATTAAAAAATAATTTTGAAAATCCCTTATAACTCCCCTTTCTACCTTAGAAACCAATTATAATATGCAAAAATTAATTTCTAAATGCTCAAACTATATTCCCAAAATTTTCGGTGCCCAATATTAAAGCATACCTCTTTCTTCCCCAAAAAGGGGATTCAATGAGATTCGATCCATTGTCTCCTCAAGCCTAAGTGCCTTAGTGCTTGGGAGCCCACCGCATGGGCTACTAATACCCACATGAAGGAAGGAAGAGTCCCTTCCTCTTATGCCTCCGTCTTCATTTGATTTTCAACAAAATTTGCACACTTTATCTTCCTTGGATGTAGCGCAAATCATAAGGCTCACAAATACTTTTGAAGGCATGGTAAATTTTGTAAGGTGGGTAGTCCCCCCTTATATACACGTTTTTAAATTTCTCCTCACATCGGTGCTTTGTATTTCGAAATTGAATTTTGAATTTTAATTTTAATAACCCACCTTAGGGTTATTTAACCTTAGCTTAAATTAATTTAAAATTAATAATTAAATTAATTAATAATTAATTTAAATAACTTTATAAGTTAAGTAAATTAACTAATAAATTAGTTTAAAATCAATTTATAATTAATTTTAAACTTCCTTTGTATAATATTATAAAAGAATATTATAATATTATTTACTTGGGCTTCTTTTTGCACTTTGGGCCAAATCTGACTTCTTGGAACCGGGTCTTGAAATTGAAACCGAATTATCCTTTTGCATTTATTGGAGAACCTGAAACTGACGCTGCCAACTGAAACTGCCACTGATTGGTGCTAAAAGTTCGACATCAAGGACCACTCAATTTTGACATCAATGACAACTTATCACTCAAAATATCCAACACTCCAAATTTTGGAGGATTCTAACCTTATTGGTGGCTCTACTTGGCCACTATGTGTTGCAAATTTTTATGCTTTAATAGTGTATTTAGACACTTGATACAGATCAGATTTGTGCTTTTCAAAAATGCAAATCCAATTTCTTTTGAGAGTAGTATAATAGTGCAAAATAAATCGAATAGATTTTCTTTTTAATGCAC
The DNA here is from genome assembly GCA_028583015.1 of Wollemia nobilis. Classification (NCBI taxonomy): domain Eukaryota; kingdom Viridiplantae; phylum Streptophyta; class Pinopsida; order Araucariales; family Araucariaceae; genus Wollemia; species Wollemia nobilis. The sequence goes on from JAQPPZ010016670.1 coordinate 4,978,775, forward strand.
TAATAATTTTTAACTTATCACTCCAATCAACTTTCAAGATATTGCACTTAATCAAATTTACTACAACTAATCAAGAATAATATGAAATGAAACTTCAGTAATTATTTTGCAATTTCACTACAATTTAGTATTGTAGGATTTAGTCTTCTTTTTCTTTTTCCAAAGTAGATGATAGGTAGTTTATAGAAGCAATTATTAAATCTAATAAACTCCTAATTAATGTGCAAATAAATCCTTAAAAAGAACCTTTTTCCATTTTTCACTTTAGAAGACTGTAATCTAATTTTCTTCTTGCAACTTTAATCCAAATTTAGGTGCTCTAACAAATATGATAAGCAATTAGATTAATGAATCTACTTGCACCAAAAGTTGCTTACCTTTTTCTATAGCTGTTTTCTTGCTTTTGTAGATGACGTAGATCTTGGTGTCTAGGATCACTAAGTTGTTGCTTTGAGTAGGATCTTGTAGCTTTTTGTAGACTATCCTGAACAACTCCTTATTCACTAAATGATGGTCTCAAACTTTCTTTCATGAACCTAAGATTTTGTGGCTTGTTATCCTCTTATGTTCTCCTTCTTCTATTGTAGATTTGGAGAAGTATTCATCTTTGAAGTGGTGCCTTATTGCTATGAGAGGTAATATTCAAATCTCCAAGATTTGGTGAGATTTTTTTGTCTTCAAGTATTATTGTCAAATTTTGACTTCAAATGAGATCTTCTTATGGGATTTGGCACTCCTTGCCAAAATTTTCTTCATATATTTGACACTCCTTGCCAAATTCTTCTTCATAGATTTGACACTCCTTACCAAATTATCCTTCACATATTTGGCACTCCTTGCCAAATTCTTATTCTTAGGCTTGTTTTCGGATGGCGATATTTATCCCAAGTCCTTCACTATTAGCGGCTTCATCTTGGTAGTGGATTTCTCTAATGAGTTCTCCTAATAACTATTTTGATGATCTTCAGTAATGCTCTACATGCATTTTTATAGATTCTTCTTGAGACCTTTAATAGATCTTCAATATTGCAGCTTCTTATGGTATTCCTTGAGACCTTCTCTTCAACCTTCTACTCCTAGAAGTGTTGGTGGTGAGATCTTCTTTTGGATATTCTAATTTTTCTATTTTTGGCTTCAAGCAGGACTCTCCTAGTCCTTCTTCTTCCAAGACTAGAAGTTATTCAATGAGATATTCTCCTGATCTCTTCACTTTTGCTTTAGGTGTTGAGTTGATTCTGAAGAAGATACTCTTCCTAAATTTCTTGTAGGAAGTTTCCCAACTTAGTGAATCTTATTTCTCTATAGAAAATATATTAGTATTGAAATCTTAATCTGTTTCTGAATCATATATTATTTTAAAATTCTTCTTCAAGATCAAGTCTTTTGTGGCATTGTTTTAGTATCAAGGCTTTTGTGGCATTTTTAATATTAAGTCTTCTATGGACTTTTCAGTATCAAGACTTCTATGGTCTTTTTAATATCAAGGCTTCTATGGCTTGTTCTTTAACTTTGAAGTTATTCAATCCTATAATGGAGATATTCAATCTCCTAACTTCACCACAACTCTTCTCTATAAGTCTTCTTCCATAGTGTTCTTCTCTTGCACAAGGAACTAATCTCTACACTATGAGGGTACATCGACCTTCGGGTAATGAAGTTGGAGTCTCCTAGCTTTCTATTGTAGGAGTCCCAATCCTCTAAGAAGTAATTTTATACAAAAAAAAATTTAGGCAATAGTTAGAAAATTCTAGATAACCTGGATGATCTTCACTAGATGATTTATCAATCTAGTGGATTGAATGTTGAGTCCTAGTTTTCATGATTTTTTCTTGCAACTTTGTGGAAAAAAATCTAGACAAATATAAATTTTTTTGGTAGATTAATAAATTTATTAAAACTAGGGCATTTGAAAGGTGCCCTAACACCTTGTACAACAAAGGATAAAAAGGAACAGAAGAAAGACAATATGAACTACAAGCTAAAACATAAATACAACCTCAAAAATACATCCTCAGACTAAAAGGAGCCAACAACCTTGGACAAACAAGCACTGAGAGAAATGCCAGAGCTCAAAAAGGAATGGTCCTCGACCAAAAAGGAACCCAAAAATACGTGATCCACCACCATAGAGGACCCAAAAAAATAAAGGAAGAACCATCAACCATCAAGAGGAATATCCAACTGCATGAGGGATGAAGCAACACCTTCCAGACCAGCAACTTTCACATCTATTTTAGAAATCTCCTTAGTGCTATCCTTGGGAATAGTAGTGCATGCCTCCTTAGAAATCTCCATTACATATTCGTCATTGACAGCATCTTTGATGTTATTTTTGGTGTCGAAGGACACCTCAGCATCGGCCAGGGCTGAAATATTTTCAAAATTGTCATAGAAGAACAAGAGGCTAAGTGCATGGCACTATTCTTTGAGGGTTGAAATCGCCTTTCCAATGGCCAAGTGAGTAGTTTCAAGATGGTCAATGGTGGTAGAAGTAGCATGCACAACCAACTTGTGAAGATACCTTTCGACAAGGTCAGGAGAATTAGACTTATCCTTTGGAGTTTTTATAGAGGTGGATGGAGGGGTTTTGATAGCTTCTTTATGTTTCAACCTCTGGGAACTACGGACATGGGTATTTTCAACTTTGGCTTTCTTTCTAGTGGAGAAATCAGAAATATATTTTACCCCTTTCTCTTTTATTTTGGATTTGGAGGTTTTAGGGCTTGGGGTTGAGGATGAATTATCCTCATCAGAATCAGGGGCAAGGAGATTACTTGAAGGGAATTGTAGAAGGAGGTACTTGTAAAGGACCTTAAAAAGACCCTAGTGGCAAGGTTTGGCCTCATACTTTTTGGAATGGTTGGTGGTGATGGTATAGTCCATGGACCATAAAAGGGCAGCGGGAGTGTTCATCATTTTTGAGTCCCATAAATTATTAACAAATGCAAGATGAAAACAACATAATTGAGACTCAGGATTGTCACAAGTAAAATATTGCATTATTGGCTTAAGTATTTCTTTCTAGGGTGTTGACAAGTCATGGTGAAACAAACCTTTTTTTACCTTCTTGTGGATGGGTGAATTTTTCTCGAAGAGTGTCAACTCCGCCTCCTAGTTGTGCTTGTTTCTTCTGATGATTTTTCCGTCCAAGTCTTGCCCTATCAGGTTCACCAGTAGCTCAAAGGAAATTTGGAACTGGATGTCATGGATGGAAACCAAACCATTGTCCCAAGTTGTCACAAAAGCCTTAGTAACCTCGTCGTCCACCCCATAGAACATATTGAAAAAATTGATGATCCCATGCTTATCCTTAAACATATCAGTAGAAACAAAATCCAGATCAATAGTTTCAGGCTCAATGAAAACAACTTTCCCTTCCTTCATGGTGACAAAAGGAAATAAGGAAGGAAGGTAAATGGGTGGATAAAGACATAGATCGAAAGGAATAGAAATGGAATGATATGTTTGCTGAAAAGACCATAGGAGGAATAAATAGAAAGTGATGCTTGACCAAAAAGGAAAACCTTGGCGAAAAGGATAATGATGGTTAGAACATTGGGCATAGCGCAAAAAAGGGTGATGAAAATGGGTAGGAATAATAGGGTAGATCACCGTCCCAAGGAAGATGGATCTTCTGGTGATACTCACGTAATAAGGCCAATGGCAAAAGCAGGCACAAAACCCAGAAGGGATTGGGATGCACATTCCAGAAAGCCTTGGGAGAATGCAAAAGGTAAAGTGTTTAGACAGGGTTCTCAAAAAGGTAAAATTACAAGCATCATTCCACATGAGATCAAAATGATTTAAAATTAGGGTGGACATGGCATCGGGATTCCTCATGGAAATGATTATCAAAAAATAAGGGGCATAAGTAAGAGGCAGTGAAGAATTTGAAATTATCAACATAGAACCCCTTTTTAAAGGAAGATAATAAGAATGATGAACAAAATCTACATTTTGGAATTTTTTGGAACTTTGGACATGGGCCCAATGAATCATGGAAAAAAGGAGGTCTTGGGTAGTGTAAAAATCAAGGATTTCGAGATTCATCATGGCAGATGGTATTTTGATCATAATTTGCCAACTCAGCAACATCATTGGGGAGGACATCCATCCAAGTCATCAAACCTTGAGCATTAACACCAATGTTGACTAATTTGTCAGCTACAGAATTGCCCTCCCTAAAAATGTGTTGAACCACAACATTGACTTGCTGACGAAGAATTTGCTTACTTTCTTCGATAAGATTCCTGATCCTCCAGCTACTGGGTTTGGATGTTTTTAAGAAATTTATGATATTAAGAGAATCTCCTTCAACAATGACTTTTCCTGGAATGTCCTTTAGAAATCTAAGGCCTCTCCACACCGCTTTAGCTTCAGTAGAATGATTTGATTGGATTCCTAAAGGTTCAAAAAAGGCAAATATGGAATTGCCACTGTGATCCTGGAGGATTCCTCCAACCCCAACAACACTAGGATTGCCTTTTGCAGCACCATCAAAATTAAGCTTGACCCACCCAAAGGGAGGAGGTTGCCATTTGATGTTGGTCCTAGACAAAGACTGAGTAACAGGCCTTGGGACATCAATGCAAATATCACAAGACTTTAGGATGCCCTTCTCAAAATATGAACAAGGAAAAGGATCAAAAGGAGCAACAAGGGTATTTTCCTTATAATAAAGGATGATTTTACTAGCAATAATGTTGGCATCCAAAGCTTTTGAGTCGAAGATTCTTTTATTGCATTCTAACCATATCTGTCAGATTAAATGATGCAAACAAAACTTCCAAAGTCCTCTGAGTATGGGATTCTTGAAAGGAATTGGCCATTGTTGGAATAAATCAACAATTGAAGGAGGATAGGCCCAGGCAATCTTGAAGGTATGGAAAAGTTTGTTAAGCACCATTCTTGAATAGGAATAAAATAAGAAGATATGAGAAGTACATTCCCAATCAGAAAGGCAAATATGGCATCTGTTAGGCAAAGGAATACCTATTTTAATAAGATTCTCCATGGTAAGGATGCGATCTTGAATACATAACCAAGAAAAGGAGGTAATATTAGGAATAAAATACTTGGTCCAGACAAGCTTGAATGGGATAGGAGTATCAATACTATTGAGATAAAGCAAGTAAGCTAATTTGACCATGAAATCTCCAGAATCAGTAGGTTCCCAAATAGGAAAATCAGTCTGGTCATTTAAAGGAATTTTGATAGTAGAAAGTAGATTGTATAAATAGGTCATTTCATTTTCATGATTATGGATATTAATCCTTCTAATCTTTCTCCATATTTTATGACCATTTGTAGAAGAAATGAAATATGCTGCTAGAGGTCCAACCAATTTAATAGTAATATTCCTCAGCCTTTGAAACATAGGATTTTTATTGAGAGGTTGATACCCTATCCATTTATCAACCCAGAAAGAAATAGAAGTGCCATTACCAAATTACCATCTTAGACCTTTGATCAAAAGGGAATGAGCTTCACAAATAGCCTTCCAGAAAGCAGATCCAGATGAAGGTACCTCCCCATGAGGGAAATGTGATCCCTGAAGATATTTCCTTTTTATTATCTTGACCCAAAGAATATTCTCATTAGAAATCAACCACCAGGATTGCTTAGCAAGAAGAGAGAGATTGAGAGGATAAATTATTCTAAGACCTAATCCTCCACATTATTTAGGCTTGCACACTTTATCCCAAGCTACTAAATGAAATATGTGCTTATTTTCAGATCCTGTCCAGAGGAAATGTTTTTGAAATTTTTCCTTTTTTTCATAAACACTTACTGGAGCCTTGAACAAAGAAAGGAAGTAAATAGGAATGCTCTGGAGGCAAGCCATGGTGAGAGTAATTTTCCCCGCTTGAGATAAAATATTGCTTCTCCAAGTAGTGATTTTTTTTTGTAACCTCTCAATGACATTGTCCCATAAGCTATTTTTGATATTCCTAGTGAAGAGAGGTAAAACCCAGATAGGTAGAAGGCAAAGAATCTATGGAACAATTAAGGATGTCAGCAATGATGTTATATCTTCTTGGTGGAGTATTGAGGAAGTAAATTTTACTCTTTTGGAAATTAATCCTTTGACCTACAACAAGCTCATAAAGGAAGAGTATCCTCTTGATAATATTTGCTTCATTGATAGATGCAATTGTGGACAACAGAGTATCATCAAAAAATTGTTGATGTGTGATAGGATCGCATTGGGAAGTTGTCTGTATTACAGAGAGGATACCAACATTTTTTACTTCAATAATTGCTCTTCTCAGAGCCTCAATAGAAATTATAAATAAGAGATGAGATAAAGGATCTCCTTGCTTTGACCTCAACTATTTTGAAAATATCCTATAGGAGAACCATTAATGAGGACCAAAAACCAAGCAAAGGAGATGCAAACTTTAATTAGAGCAATCCATTTAGGATGGAAGCCAAAATTTTTTAGAATAGAAAAAAGGAAATCCCAATTTAGTCTGTCATAAGCCTTGTTCATGTCTAGCTTGAGAAGAAAGGCTGATTTTTTGTTGATTGAAACTGAATGAATTGCTTCATGCACTAAAATAATGCCATCTAGGATGGATCTACCTTTGACAAAACTACCTTGGATCTGATTAATAATCAAAGGCATGAATTCCCTCATGTGGATGGTGATGGCTTTTGTTAAAATCTTGTAAATCACATTAAAAAGACTTATTGGCCTGAAATCATTGAAATTACAAGCATTAGGACTTTTAGGTATTAGTGCAATGAAGGTGGAATTGAAGCCTCTTGGAATAATTTTAGAATGTTGGATCTCTCTTATGGCTTTGCAAACATACCTATTGATAAGATCCCAAAATTCTTGATAAAACCATAGGTAAAAACCATCTAGGCCAGGGGCTTTGTCAGGATCCATGGAGAATAAAGCATCTTTAATTTCCTCATCATAAAGAGTATTCGTAAGTCTACTATTGATACTGTTAGAGATGAGATGAGAAATAAACTAGAGGAAAAAATATTTTGCCATCTATGAGTTTGGTTTGTTCTCAGCCTGAAGTAGTTGCATAAAATGGGAGACGTCTTCCTTCCTTATTTCTTTGATATCATTTATGATTTCTCCTTCCTGAGAATGAATTTCCTTAATTTAGTTATTACTTCGGTGTCTCATAGTAGAAGTGTGGAAAAATTTGGTATTAGAATACCCTTTTTTGAGCCATAAGTCACGGGATTTTTGTCTCCAAAAAATTTCTTCACATTGGATAATATTATGATACTTGGCTAACAATTTCTTCTCTTATTTTTTAATATGAGTAGTGAAATCACCATTCTCCTGATTGTTTTTTATCAAGGAGAGCCTCAAAATTACATCCTGCTTATTATAGAAAATTTACCAAATATGTCTTTGTTCCATACTTTAATTTTCTCTTTAATGATTTTGAGTTTTTGGGCCATAATGTAGGAAGTTTTTCCTTGAATGTCTGTTTGCCACCATTGGTTGATTCTTTCCTTAAAATTAGGATGTTGCATCCACATTGCTTTGAACCTGAATGGGGTTTTGTAAATTTTTGAATTATTTGTGTCAAGAAGAATGGGACTATGATCAAAACCAATTTTAAGGAGTGATTTAAGAGTGGCATCTCCCCAGTTTTCAAAGGCTTCCTGATAAAACAACACCCTATCTAATTTAACTTGGATTAGCTGATATCCACACCTTCTGTTTGACCATGTGAACTGATTGCCTTTCAGGTTAACATCAATCAAATTCTATGCATTAATGAAATCCTAGAAGTCCTCCATAATCTCAGTATTTTTTGAAACTAAGATTTTATTCAGTCCTAATTTTGTGACTTTTCCTAATTCTACCACTTAGATTCTTCTAAAATATTTTTATAGTGGTTGTTCTTGTGGCGCATCAATTTGAAAAAACACTCAGGCTCAATAATAATGGTGGTTTTCCTATTGACCTACACAGACTAGATCTATCATGGATCTGATACCATTGTTAGTTTTTTATGTAAATAGCATTGGAATATTACAATCACAAGATGCATAATAATATGAAGGAAATTAAAACTACTAGATGACTGAAATATATTATAAATAGAAATCATATAAAAGTGTAGACACCTAAAATGCATCATGTCGATGGTGACTACTCATATGGACATGCTACAAGACCATATGGAAGATCTTGGACAGACTCCAAGATAGAGCAGTGGTTCTAACCACTCAATTTGGGCTCCTTGGCCTAATCAGTCTAAATCGTAGCCCAAACATGTGGTCTATAATATTGAACCATGACTAAGGCCTACAGTTTATAGTCTAGACCGCAGTTGTAACCTGTGGTCTTAACTGAAGTTCAGTTGGCCTTCATCCGAGCCAAATCAGTTTGAACGGCCATTTGTTCTAGAATAAGGTGGTTAGAGGATGAAATATTCCAATACAACTATCCTAACCACCCCTTCTTGATCTTGGCTTCTCCATGAAGCCACCCCTAGCCCTGGGACATCCTATAAGTACCCCTGAGAATTAGGGCAAACTATCAAGAAAGCATTGGAGTTTAGAGCAGCGAAGCCCTGTCAAATTGTGGACTCACTTGAGTGCATAGAGAGAGCCTTGTTGCCATCCCCATTGTCAATTTTTCAAACATCATGACGAATTAGGCCATGGATGCCCTAAGGACCTAGGAGAGCCAAGAAACGCTAATTCGGGAAAATGAAGGCCCTATTCAATGATTCAACCGCAAAACTTGTCAGAGGACACCGAAGGCGACCCTTGAACATCAATTGGACAAGGAGGTCAAGCCCACAACCCTTGAATTTTGAGGGCAAATCACTTGGTTGCTCACCATGGATTTCAACCGTGGTTTACAGTGCAGACCGCTCATCAGAGTTGCGGTTTGCAATAGGTGAAAAATCTCCTTACTGTTTCATTTCTAGTATGCTTAAGTAGATCACATTTAACATTTTAATGGTTTAGTTAGGATTTTAGAGACTTTTGACCAACATAATTAGTGTTTTTACTAACTTGTTCTCATTATAGTAGTTTAGACATTAATGGCTTCTTTTCATGTTATAGTGCTTCATTTCAAGTAATTGATTCCATAGATTGATAGTTGTATTTCTTGTTCATATATTTCCATCAATCTTGATAGGATTTGCACATGTTTAGCATAGTTTATGCATTTTCTTGATTTTATGTCATTATGCTATTCTCATGCTATTTGTCTTTAAAGGGCCTCATCATGAGAGGCTTCCTATGCTTTTGACATTCTTGTGTTGTTTCTTGATCGTAGGAAATAGGTTTTAAAGGAGCTACAACCATCCATTTCCTTCCTCAACATGAAGAAGAGGGTCTACTCCACCCTAGAGCAGTTTGTGTCATCCTGAAGGGCACTTTGAAATCACACCTACCCTTGAGAGGGAAATAAAATACATCCTATTATAACAATTGTATCAAGATGATTATCCCTAAGAGGGATGTACTTGTAATTTGAGTTTGGCATCGAAATATAATGGAATAAAGCATATTTTATTGATCATTTCATTGTCAATTTCTTGTTCTTGTACGCATTTTGTATTTTTTTTGTCAATTCTTGCAATAGGATACATTAGGTGTGAGCCTTTTTGGTGGTTACAGAAGGTGATCATGATGGCACCCCGCAAAAATAGACATCTGACTGTGTTTCTTGTGTTTTTGGAATTGTAGGTACAGACTATAGCTATCAACTATGGGCCAACAATTGAACCGTAGGTACAACACATGGTTTACAGTCTGAACCACAGATCAGACCTACGGTTTACATCTGATAGAGCAGATAGCAGAAAATAGAGTGCAGATCGGATGAGGACCTGAGGTAGGCCCCATTTTCACCCTCTATGTTTTTTATTTTTTGTCTGTGTTTTCCAGAGAACAAAAATTGAAACATAAATTTACTAAGGCTAAAATAAATTGAAAATGGATTAGGTCCTTAGGTTTCTCTTTCTTAGTTTTCAATAGGCACTGCTAGGAACAACGGATCTCTGATTGTAGTCCGCCCTAGGATACAGCGTGCTATATTAAAACTTGTGTGTTTGGTGTGCATGTGTGAGGCCCAAGTAGTGGCCATTATCATCGTAATATGCATTGTCTAAAGGAGCATCTAGAATAGCTTGCATTTTCTGAATTTGAAACATTCTTTCATTTGCATAGCATATAGAAAATGAGCATGAGTGCTATATGATGCATTTCTTTTATGCAAATTAAAATGAACCACACACACCATATTTCATTTAAACATCAATGGCATTGGGCTCTCACATCCAACCCATTTTATTGAGACCAATAGTGGATGTCATTACCACTTGGTTGGCTCATTTGAAATTGTATTATCGGGACCTGCTCATGGCCAAGGCTGACCCAAGAACTATCCTATCCATGCAAAATAGCACACACTCATCTTTGAAAGAGTGTATCGCTGCACATGGTGTGTTGGGTGAGGGTTGGTAGTACCTATGCTACCTCATTGAGTATGGACTTCACTACCATATTCGACTTGTGCAAGTATATAGGTGAAAACCTTTGAATAAATTGAGTATAACATCAACTTTTCAAAACACGATAAGGAGTTCTATACTGATACAAAAAATCATTGAAACAACATCAAACAGTCTAGGGCTCATTTTTAAAAATTAATACGAGATAAACACCATTGTATACCTTGTTTGCTTAATAAAGAACAAATCTAGACATTAGGTGCACCATGGTGGAGACACGGGGCGGTCGACAAAGGCACAAGCCTGAATCCCATGACCAAGCCCCAATAGATTCACATTAGCATATGTCGAATCCTCGCCCACATGCACTTCCCAAACATCGTTCGACAAGAATTAGAGGAGATAATTCGACAAGGGGGAACCTATTGAGCATACCCCCAATAGAGGAGCTTCTGTGCATTCCTCTAGATGCAGAATAGAGCAGGGAGCCTCTCAGCATGAGGGTGTTCCACTCGAAAGCCATTACCAAGATCGCATTGCACGTGCATCCACAGGATCGGCTGAAGAGTATGTTATACAGGGATCCAAATTGGTACCCCTATATCATAGGTCTGTAGGAGGATCCGTGGCTCCACCTTCGGAGTACAGACGTGATCGAGACCCACCCATTCAGGGGCATGCAGATAGGGCCACCGCTGAGCATAGGCTTGTGTAGACTCCCACATGTGGTGAACATCGAAATATCACTATTGATATGGCTAAGGTGGGAGCCAATGGCATACCACCACACGAGCGATGGAGATCTAGACAGTTAGATGGATTAGGTAGCATCCTTGAGTAGCTAGGCTATAAGCCTTTGACTCCACCCACCCATGCTCCGAGTGAGCATAGTGGGGGTTCTATTAGGACTACTAGAGAACATGGAGAGGCTTCTAAGTGCCCTCATGTGACACATCCACCATCCACGCATGGTGGCACAAAGCATAGAGCTCAGTAGGATGCCCATGCCATCTTTACAGACAAGGGCAAAAGCATCACAAATCAGTCAGATGGGTACAAAACCCATAAGGTCGCTCGCATAGAGCATGCATACTAGAGGCCTGTCATGGCCAATGACCTTGATAGATCACACAGACTAGTATTTGAGCAATGATGATAGCTCCTCCAAGATCAATTGGAGGATGCTCGCCTAGAAAGGCAATGCATTGAAGAGGAGAATCTTCAATCGCAAAGGCTCATCAGACAAAGACTATACGAGCAGCGCATGCATGAAGAACGCATCCTTACCCAAAAGGAGCACGTAGAGCAGGAGGATAGGCTAGCTAGGGCTGGTCTATATACTCATGTTGATAATAGAGAGCGCATTCAGAGAAAGGTTTTTTCACAAGCCGATGCACAGCAGGAGCATAGAGATGCTCATACTCATATTAGTGCCCAACAAAGAGAATGACCACCACCATTCGAACATGAGGGGCAACAACAATATGAGGAAGAAGAGGGAGAGGGAAACAATCAAGAGTATCCTAAAGAATCCCAAGTTGAGGAGGAGGAAGAGCAATGACCTCCACCTCGATAGAGGAAGAATGTACCTCCGAGACCACCCTCACGTTAGCTTAGGGAGGAGGACTTCTTATCCTCAAAGGCTTATAAAGCCCTAGCTAAGAAGGTAAAAGCAATTGAGAGGCAAGGCATGACACTTCAAAATCTGACATTAAGAAAGATTCATAATGAGCCTTTGGACCCCACGATACCTGCTCCAGCTTACCCTAAACATTTCGTTATGCATAGGTTAGACAAATTTAAAGGTGACGAAGATGCACAGGAGCATGTCACAGGATTTTTGGATGCTTGTTTCTAAATTGCTAGCAATAATGCCTTGCTTTTGCACATATTTATCATGACCCTTTTAGGCCCAGCCCGAGAGTGGTTCAATCAAAAAAAGAGGCACAACATTACCATTTTTGAGCAACTGGCTGATGCTTTTCTTGAACACTTTTCTTTTGGCATCAAGAAACAGGCTAACCTTTCCGACTTGGCTGCACTAGCTCAGCGCGATGATGAGCCAATTGAACAATACAAAAAGAGGTGGAGAAGATTGATGGCAAAGCTGTCATTCCCTATTCCTGCTATGGAATTAACCCGAATGTTCACCAAGATTTGTGCCAAGCACATCTCACTATTGTTGCAACTATAGTAGTATCCAACATTCGAGGAGGCTTTGGTGCAAGCCAAGGTAATTGAAGACATCAAGTTGTAGGAAGGCAATTTGAAGCTTAAGAACAGGAAAGAGGGGCCTAAGAAGAGCTCCACAAAGCAAAAGGGCAAGTAGGCCCACGTCAACTAGGTAGTGCTAAACCTCTAGAGAGAGGATAAAGGGCAACAAAAGCAGAATTATCAGGCCCAACCTCCTCCTATGCAATACGAAAAGTGCAATAATAACTATAAGGGCAAAAACAAAGAACAATGTCCGCCTCACCAATTCATGCCTCTAACGGAATCATTGACTTCAATATTCCACCAATTATGCAAGGCTAAGGTGATCAGACTGCTCGAGGTTAAGCTAGTCGATCTGAATCAGCCCAAGTCGAAGGGATATCAGGATGACTTGTTTTGCATCTACCATCGAGCGAAGGGCCACGACATCGAGGTATGTTGGTCCTTCAAGCATATTGTGCAAAACATGATTGAAAAGGGTGAGCTTGTAATACCAAGTAATCCATAGGCGCCTGACAACTAGAACATGGGGATTTACAAAAATCCACTACCAAACCATGAGGCACCGCACAACAACGTTGGCCAGGTCAACCAAGTGCATGTCAAACCACCTACCCAAGGGTTCGTAGGCATGGTGAATGTTGTTACAAGACATGGGAGATATGAGCATCCAAATCAACCATGTGCTCCCATAAGAATACAAGCCACGTCGAATCAAGCAATCGACAAAGAATATTCTAGGTCCACCAACGAGATCGGTGGTGACCATACGGAGCAGGCTAGTCCAAAACCTACAGATAGCTCCTATGAAGCTATCTATATATGAACTGATACAACAGTCCCCTAGGCACAAGGAGACTCTTATGGACATTCTAAGGTCCATCGAAGTACAGTCTCAGGATGCGCAAGCATTTACCAATTTCGTGGGACATGTACAGCAGTGCTAGGAGCCCATGATCCAGTTTTATGATCATGAAATTAAGATGGTTCCTATAGATATGGCTGACCCATTATTGCATATCATTGCATGCGTCAATCACGTACCATTCAAGAGGGTCTTGATCGACACTGGTTTGTCGATCAACATAATAACGACCAAGGCATTGAATCATCTAAAGCTACCAAAATCACACATTGTGCCCACCACCTTCATAGTTGAGAGCATTTAACGATGCCCTATGCTCGACGGTTGGCACGATTGTCCTACCTATGCAGGTAGGCCTAAAGACCATCTATGTGATGTGTCATGTGATCGAGGGGGCCATGTAATACAACATCCTACTCGGGAGGCCTTGGATTCATGAAATGCATTGTGTTCCCTCTATATTACACCAATGTGTAAAATATTTGCATGAGGGATGGGTTCACGTAGTGTCATCAGACGAAGAACCTTTTAAGTTCGTGAACCTAGTGGATTTGCCTAGGGGTTTCATACTCCCATCAATGCACTTGGACATCCGGCCCGTATCATCGATTAAAAATCTAGGAGGTAAACCAACAGTACATGCTCAACCATCGATATATATGTGTCACACAGATCTGAGCACACTATTGCTACTTCACTGAAACCGACTACATCAGTGATGCTTCGGGATGACAAGAAGTTAAAGGCAAATATGGGCAAAAAATAGAAGAAGCAAATGCCCAAAACAATCGCTAAGGAGGCTCCCATCCCCATGGAAGTGGAGGAAGCCCAAGATATAGTCGAGGAGGTACCTCAGCCTGCCTCGCCTACATCGTCAGTAGGGTCATCCGCATCGCGGGTGACAATACATCTCACCAACACCGGATTAGGCGAGTATATTGTGCAGAATGTAACCTTCAAACCTATTCTAGAGACTACACAAGAGATGGGCCGACCACCCACTCATCGTTATCTGATTGGATCGATGGTTCCATTGGGAGAGCCACCTAATCAGACTAATTTCATCTACGTTGGGCTAGATCAGCTTCCAACGTGAGAGCCCATGGATGAAGATAGTGATGAACCTTTCACTGTAAATGTTCGTTATTTATCCAACCCGGAGTACTCCATGTGTATTTTTGAGTTGTATCATTGGCATGGGTACAAACTTGGTATGTTTGAACAAGGGCATAGAACTTCGTTTGAGCCACGTTATCAGCTAGCAACTGATAGGTTTGGATTGGGGTTACAAATACAAGGACAAGATGATTTGCTCGTAGCATCCTTAGATCGCTTGTACTTGAGTTTGGGGGACGATGTGGACTTTAACCCATATCATCCTAATCTTTCTAGCTTTTGGAGGACTCACCCGATGGTATCTATCGTCACTTCTGAGCCATTTGAAGGACATCATGAAGGGCTCCTAGAATAGACTGATACAGATCAAAACCCTAGAGGCAACCTGGGTCATCAAATCCATAATACAATCGATGACATAGGTGTGCAGGGGCATAAACCCATAGTTTTAGGCAATCTCGAGTTAGGAGATCTCTACAATGATGATGGAGAGGAGTCCACCTTCGAGATAAGTGGACCAAGTTATGATGCCGATAGGGAATCCTCAAACGATGATCAATTTGAGGAGGAAGTTGAGGAAGGCTATTTAAGGCCTTTGTATGTGCATCACCTACTGCCTACAGAGTCGGTACATGTTACTAAGGAGATCCTTCCCAATATTGATCATTTGGGAGAAGAAGCAGAGCTAGATTTTTTGGTAATGTCACACTTGTAGTATAATTATTCTACTTTTCCAGATAGTGATGACAGCAATCAAGAAGTCATATTCATGGGACCACACTTGCCAGAGCACCCCATAGGAGTAGGAGTGAATGATGGGTTCTAGTTGTATGACAATGATGAAGAAGATGAGTTAGAGAGGGCCTACCTTGGTCCTCCTTATTTGCATTACCATCATCAACCCATTGACATAGATGAGGTCTATCATCAGTTACATGTTGGTCCTCATTTGAGAGCAAGATGGTTAAACCTGGATCAAATTTATCGGTTGGTTAATCCCCTTCCATCGACCTACATGGAGCTCCATGAGCCAAATGATCCTATTTTGCAGCCAATGCATAGGGAGGATCCAGTTGTCCATAGTCCTCATAGAGAAGACCCCTTTGTGCTTATGCCATTAGAACCAGATCGTGGGTATGAGGACTACATCGATTATGTAGAAGTTGGTCCGTGTGGTCCTGGAGATCAATTCCATTCCATCAATATGGTCTCCATTGATTTGACCACTCCACTCCGCAATCTAGCAGATCCATCCAAACCGTTGTATCTTAACAAAGATGCTATCGACTGGGATCGCGTTGATTCACCCATTGAGCCTAAAGATTTCTTCCCTAACAAATAAATGTTACAACCTTTCCATTTTGTGCCAAGCTATGCATATGATGTCTATCATGCCAAAAATTCTTCCAACGCGGAACCTATCAACCTAGCTGATGACATCCATTTGATTCCTATGCCTCATCAACTTGAGGAGGGATCGCATATGTCAGTAGAGGAAACCTTTGAGGTGGATATTAGTAATGATCCCACAAATGCAAAGAAGGTTAAATTTGGAGAGAGTCTCACTCCATATGAGTGGGCCACCCTCATCCCTCTTATGAAAGAGAGACCAAATTTGTTTGCTTGGATGTATAAGGATATGCCAGGTCTAGACCCAAAATTGGTTACGCATAACCTTTTGCTAGATCTTATGAAGAAGTCGATCAAGAAAAAGCTTAGAAATATGCATCCAAAAGTAGCCTTAATGGTGAAAGATGAGCTGCAAAAGTTGTTGGATGTAGAATTTGTAATCTCCATCGACTATCCAGAATGGGTGTCCAATATGGTACCCATGGGAAAACATGATGGAAGAATCCATATTTGCACAAATTTTAGAGACCTAAATAAGGCAACACCCAAAGATTCATTTCCATTGCCCAATATTGATGCTCTCGTAGATGCAACTGCAGGTCACGAAATGCTCTCCTTAATGGATAATTTTTCTGGTTACAATCAAATTCGGATTAAACCCGAAGACCAACATAAAACCGTGTTTATAATGCCATGGGGAACGTTTTGCTATAAATTTATGCCATTTGGCCTCAAAAATGTTGGTGCCACATATCAACGGGCCATGACATACATTTTTCATGACTATATGCATAAAATTTTAGAATATTATATCGATGACTTGTTGGCCAAGTCATTGCTGCGAGAAGAGCATGCAAAGGTCTTAAGGAAGGTCTTCGATCGCCTGATAGAGCACAATGTCAGGTTGAATCCTAAGAAGTGCGTATTTGGCATAACTTCTAGAAAACTACTAGGATTCATCATCTCTAAATGAGGCATCGAAGTTGACCCAACAAAGGTCAAGGCTATCTTGGAAATGCGTCCTCCCACCAATATTAAAGAGTTAAGAAGCCTTTAGGGCAAGGTAGCATCGATAAAGTGATTCATCGCTTAGTTATCGGATAAATGTTGACCCATGAATCGACTGCTACATAAGGGGGTCCCATTCAATTGGGACGAGGATTGTCAAGCAACCTTCATTGAAATAAAGTAATACCTAGCAATGTCGCTAGTGCTAGCTCCACCAAGGCTAGAGGTGCCTTTTCTACTATATATATCGACAACTGACTTTGCACTGGGAACCATGTTAGCCCAAAAGAATGTGCAAGGCAAATATCAGGCCATATATTATATTAGTCGAACCTTGGTGAGCTATGAGCTCGGGTATGCATATGTGGAAAAACTATGTTTAGCAGTAGTGTTCACTACAAAGAAATTGCAACACTATATGTTAAGTCATACGACATATGTTATATCCAAACAAAATCCTTTGTAGTACATGATGAGTAAGACGTATCATAATACATGTACTGCAAAGTGGATCATGCTACTGACAGAATTTGATCTAGAATTCATAAGCCAGAAGTCCATTAAGGGACAAGTCATAGCTGATCAATTAGCTAAGGCACCATTATCAAACAGTAGGCCTCTGACCATAGAGCTTTTGGATGATGCAGTATTCGTCATATCTGAAGCTCCCAAACCTGAAGAACCAGAGAACAATGCTGATATGACTCTATTCTTTGATGGTTCAAAGTGCGAGCAAGAGGGTGGTGCAAGAATAGTGTTTTTCATGCCGCAAGGAGCTCTTATGCCCTTGTCATTTAAACTAGACTTTTCATGCACCAACAACAACACTGAGTATGAAGCCCTACTTTTGGGCCTCCACACAGCTATCACCATGAATATTAAAATATTAAACATCTTTGGTGACTCCTTGCTCATAGTAAATCAAGTTAAGGGGCTCTTCTAGTGTCGATGTCCCGTATTGAAAGCTTACAAGGATCTTGTTGCTATATATCTAGCTAAATTAGAATGGTATGACATCGAGGCAATCCCTCGATCATCAAATAGGTTCGTAGAAACCATGGCCTCTTTGGGATCCTTAATCCCTCAAAATCTATCTGCTGATTTCACTACCATTCATGTTAAAATGCTTTCGCACCCTGCTACGAAACGTGAAGCCTTTGATAATAGAATGTCAATCAACATGATCACGTAGAACCAAAAGCTGAATGGTTTTGTAGAGCTGAAGACTTTCTAAAGAAGGCACCTTGGGGGTCATTAACCTCTTAGAGTCCAATGGGGAGTGGTACCACCATTCACCATAAGGTTGTTTCCAGTATGCATTTGCAAAAGTAAATACACAAGGGGAGCAAGTCATCTTAGCAATCAAAACTGAGGCTTATCAAAACTGGATGTCGCAAATCCATGACTTCCTGAAGCTTGGTGTAATCCCAGAGGGATTTTTGCATGCCATGAAACGCACATTTAAATAGAAAGTGGCTAAATATGTCTTAATAGGAGACATCTTGTACCAACAAGGCTATGATGGAGTTCTCCTTCATTTCTTAGAGCCCCAAGAGGCATCATGGGCGATTTCACAAGCTCATGACGGTATGTGCGGTGGCCATTTCAGCGGCATGGCCATTATCAAGCGCATCCTTTGAATGGGCTACTATTGGCCCACTATGGAGAAGGAGTGCAATGTGTATGTCAAGAAATGTGTCAAATGTCAACATCATGCTAATCTTATGCACTTGCCATCGCAGGCCTTACAACCCATCCAAGCGGCTTGGCCATTTGCTCAGTGGGGACTAGATATTATAGGCAAGATCTCTCCTTCGTCATCGGGCCGACATACATTTATAATCATGACTACTGAGTATTTCACAAAGTGGGTGGAAGCAATACCCTTAACAATGACAATTGGAGCTCATATAGCAGAGTTTATACTGGAGCATATCATAAGTCATTTTGGGATTCCATCCAAAATAATATCGGATAATGGAACGTCCTTCAAGAAAAAAACTATGAGAGCTTTGACATCTAAATATAGAATCAAACATAGTTTTGTGACTCCATACTATCCATAAGCAAACGGGCAGGCTGAAGCTTCAAATAAGACAGTGGTGGCCATCTTGAAAAATATGGTCCAAGAAAACCACAAAGATTGGCATATCCAGCTACCCCTTGCATTATGGGCTTACAGGACTAGTATTCGGACGCCCATTGGGGCAATATCATTCTCACTAGTATATGGCGCTGAGGCTATTATGCCCTTGGAATTGGAAATTCCAATGCTGCACTTTGCATTGAAAGAGTTCATCAATGATGACACCGCGTGGCAAGCTCGACTGGATCAACTAATGTTGTTTGATGAACATTGCGTGAATGCCCTGGAGCATCTCCACGTTTATCAGGAGCAACTAAAATGAGCTTAAAATATCAAAGTCCACTAGAGAGACTTTGAATTTGGGGATCTTATCTTGAAAGAGAACCAATAGAACTCTAATTTATCACTAGATATGTGAGACAAATTCGTGACTAATTGACTAGGACCCTATATCATATCTAGGAAGATTGGTCCGGGTACTTATTACCTAATGTCGCTAGGATGTTTTGAAGAGCCCGAACCTCTCAAAATCATCCATATTAAGGTTTTTTATGCTTGAGAGCATAGTAAAAGGCTCTGAGGGTTTGCTTATAACCGCTCGGTCATCCTAAAAGGCTCCAAACACTCTCATAAGTAGTTTGGTCAATAAAAAAGCTCCAAAGGTGTCTATAAGCCCTTTGGTCAAACCCCAAAAAGCACCAAGGGTTTGCTTAAAACCACTTGGTAATACCAAACGGCTCCAAGGGTTCCTAAAACTGATTGGTCGTGTCAGTCAAAGGCCCCAAGGGTTTGTTCAAAACCGCTCGGTCATATTAAAAGGCTCCAAGCTCGTCTATGAGTAGTTTGGTCAATCAAAAGGTACTAAGAGTTTATGAAAAATGTCTTGGTCAACCCAAAAGCTCCAAGGATTCATAAAATATCATTTGGTCATCCCAAAAAGTCCCAAAGGTGCTCATAATCCCTTTGGTCAAACCCAAAAGGCTTTGAGGGTTTGCTTAAAACCGCTCGATCATTCTAAAAAGCTCCAAATATTTTGCTAAAAAATTGCTTGGTCAATCTAAAGGCTCCAATGAAATTTCCTCACCGGTTGGTCACTCCTAAAGGCTCCAGAGGCATGTACTCATCGTTTGGTCAAATAGGAGGCTCAAAACTCATAAAATTATAAAATCAACAAAATCCAAAAAAAAAAATTGGTAAAGCATAAAATCCAAAAATATTTGCATTTGCATTTGAATTTTGCATTTGAATTTTGCATTCACTCATGCATCCATTGAATTATTGCATTGCATATAGGCATTCGTCATCCGTTGCATTCTGTAGTAGGAGGTATTGTGTTTGCCAGTCTTACAAACGACACCACGTTTTTGTTTCAATCATGCATCTTTGCATTTATCATGATCCATCATTCATGTGAGTAATTATTTTTTTCAACACAACCCATTTTGTTGCTATGGAGAATATACTAGGGGTTTCTGGTCATTCAACCATACATAGAGGTCTTATCAAGAGTTGATAGAAAGCTTGCTTTGCTTTTGTAGCTGAGGTTCAGTTAGTATAGCCCTTAGCATATCAGAATCCTATCACTAATAAAAAAATTAAACAATCCTAATAAGGGCTAGGAATATGAAAGTCGTGAAGCAGGACTAGGTATGCTGAGGTAAAAAGAGTTATTCTTGCTTATCCCTTTGTGCGAATGGTATGGGAAATTTTGGTAGTTGGTAAAAGGACATGTTAGTTCCCTATTCAGAATCCCTTATAATAAAATGAGCAATATCCCAGAGTGATATCCCACATAAATCCTCAAGATTGATACCATAGATCTATATCATATATCGACTTCCCAGATTGATATCCCGTATTGATATCATAAGATCGATATCCTCAATCGATATACTAGAAATAGTTTTCCAAAGTAAAATTCCCAAAGGAAAGTTTCTAAAGAAAATTATCACATGTAAATGTCAAAAAGTGAAGATCAAATGAAGATAAAAAAATAGACTCAAATCAAGTTCAAAGTGAAGATCAAATGAAGATCATAAATAAAAGTTTTAGTGAAGATCAATTGAAGATTAGAAATACAGTTTAAAGATAGATCAAATGAAGATCTAGAGACAGTTCAAAGTTAAGATGGAA